>JAHSVA010000010.1:12835000-17835000 GCA_019915185.1 Eucalyptus camaldulensis | reverse complement strand
CGCTTAATCTTAGGTTTTTGTTCAGAGATGCGAATTGCAGATCTTCAAGGCAAGTTGGAATGGCTGTGTAAAAGCGGGGGCGCGTTTTGGATATGCCCATGGCATTTTTAGTAATCAAATAAACAATAACATTTTTATCATTAGTAAAAAAATTGTTAATGAGCACTTTGAGGGTACTCGTTAAAAGACCCGTTCAAGGAAAGATAGCAATTTGCAATACTCTCCCTTTCTCCAGTTATGTGTAATTATGCATCGAAAAAACAAAAATATTTTCGTATCAAGTATATTCCATTTTAAGGACTTATATCGAATTTGAATATGTCTCACAGCCCAAAAGAATTCATGAGAGGGTTTATTTCATTTTTGGATCTACATCAAATAGGTTCAAGAGATGAGAAAATTAATGATATATTTATATATAGGTTTGAGAATCAACTCGCACAATATAGGGTTCATGATCAATGATTGATCTAGCTCCTTTGAAATCATGTTTACTCATCCAGTCTCTTTTGGGTAACATGTGATTCAAAATATCTCATTATCAAAAATATTTAACCAGAGCTCTGGATATTCAATAACAAGATCCTATCAATAACAAGGCCCCAAAACAAATTCCATTCGTTTTTAAGGCCTGTTGAAGCGATGCAGTCATTACCACCCTACGATTTACTTGTCTCATAAGAAATGATTTGCTGCACCCACTAGGGGTGAGCGGTTCTAGGTTCCGGTTCAGTTCCGTCTGGAACCTGAAACCTATCATCGAGTACAGGTTCCTCATTTTTAAGAATCTTGAACCTACGTGTCAGAACCAAGAACTTAAAACATATCCTGTTACAGGTTCCAGGATCAGTTCTAGATTTTTTTTTTTTTTCATTTTCAGAATTGAACTATAATGTATGCGCATACTCTACACATACTTCTCATATCTTAGCAAACATACTAGTGCCAATAATTTGAACATACATAATCAACACTAATAAAAATTTTCCAAATTGATTAACTATAATTATTATGCTCACATATGTCAATATATGTGGGCTAAAGCTTAAATCGTCATATAATTCTAGATGACATTGTCCACATACAAAAATGGGTACAGTAAAATGAAAATGCAAATCAAAGCATTTTACCGAGTAACAGTTAGCATTAGCAAAAAATTGGTTATGACCCATCAAAAAATAAATTGCCCATAAAAGAATGGTCTTGAATCAATTGCTGCTAACATTAAAATCACATGGCAAACATTTAGGAAGAGAATATGAAAACTAACTGTTACCTTATTTTTCCTTCGTTCCTGTGGAAAAAGAAACACAAAAAGGGAGGGCAGCGCATGCGAGGTTGGTGCGGCAAGACGGTGAGATGCTCGGGCGGAAGGAGCGTCGGGTCGTCGAGTCGTGGTGCTGGTGTGGCAACGACGCGGCGTCCGGCGTGCAGAGGTGCTGCGATAGGGGTGCCAGCGATAGAGGTGAGCTGCTGTGGCGTCAGGCAGAGCGCAGGTTGCTGGTGGAGCGGCGTCGGCAGGGCTATGCGGAGACGAGGCGGAACTTCAGATGGAGAGGAGCGCAGGCGAGGGCTGCTGGGTGTCGGAGCAGAGGCGATGGAGCGGTGGCTCGGCAACCGGTTCTGGCGTTGCGGAAGAGTACTCGTGCAGAGGTCCGGCAGAGGGAAGCAACAGACCAGCAGCGGTGGTGGCCGACGGCTAGGCTACTTGCGGTGAAGCTTGGCACGGAGACGCGGCACGGTGCTCGCGGACGAGTGCGACGCCGTGCGGCGGCCGACGTAGCGGAGCCCTCGAGCGGCTGCGAGGCGGAGCGCAACGAAGATGAACAGTCTCTCTGCTTCTCTGCTTTTTCCTTTTTTTTTCCCTTTGCTCTCACGTCTCTATCTCACGTCACTTTCTCTCCTGCAGTGTCTTCTTTTTGTGGACCTCCCCTTTTCTCGAGAACCTTTCCTTCCTTTTTTTTTGTTGTTGTTTTTTCTCAGTAGGTTTTCTTTCCTTTTTGTGTTTCTCAAGAACTTTTCCTTCCGTTTTTTTTCTGGTTCTCAGAAAAAAGAAACCAAGAACTGAAACCGGTCTCTTTCGAAGCAAGAACCAGCTCCAATTCTTGGTTCTACCCGGAACCGTGTTAACCCCTAGCGCCCACAATGCAATCTTTGGTCAACCTTCGTTTTAAGAGGGCATCCATCTAAAATACGATATATTTATCGCTTTCTTTAAATATTTTCCTCATTTCCTTTGTCATTTCCACTCTCTCTCTCTCTCTGGATGTCCTTTTCTGTCGGTTGCTAATTCAGCAGAGACCCTCCATGCCCCAAACCTTAGGCACGAAGATTCCTCTCTCTTTTTTTCTTGTCACTGCCATTAAGATTTCACTGTCCATTGATTTGACAACACCTCTCTCAATCACGCTCTGTACCATCATCATCATCTCCTCGAAAGGCGTTGCCTTTTCACCGTTTTGGCTACACCCATCACCGGAGTCCTCGTAATTTCTCTCTCTACTTGTCTGTCTCCTGTATAAACTCGACGAATTACGCTGTGAATCGCTGCCGCCTCGTCGAAAGGCATCGCCTTTACACCGTTTTGGCCACACCCATTATCGGCGTCCCTTGTAGTTCTGTCTCTACTTCTCCGTCTCTGTGTGAATTCGACGAATTACGCGGCGAATCTCCGTCGCGCCTTCGAAAGGCGTCCCCTTTAAGCGGTTTCAGACGCACCCATTTTCTTGGAATTTTTTCTCAATGGCGGCGGCCGAAGCAGCGAAGGGTCGAGACGGTCCTGACTTCTCGGAGCTGCCCGAAGGGTGTATCGCCAGCGTCGTCTCCTTCACGAGCCCCGCCGGCGCGTGCCGGCTCGCGCCCGTCTCGTCCCTCTTCAAGTCGGCGTGCGATTCCGACGCGGTGTGGGCATCGTTCTTGCCGCCGGAATGCCGCCAGATGGTGCCCCGGAGGGTCTCGTCGCTGAAGGAGCTCTACTTTAGCCTCTGCGACGACCCGGTTCTCGTCGACGATGGCAAAATGGTAAGTCTTCCACCCTCAAACCGCCTCTTCCTAATTCTTTTTGCATTATAATTTTTGCTGCGGATTGAGGGGGTAATGTGCGATAGCTGTTCTTCATGTTAGACTTAATAGAATATTGGAATGTGATGCATGTGATGTGCTGTCGCCTGCACGTTTCGACACATTGCGAATTCGGCTGGCCAAAAAAAAAAAAAAAAAAAAAAACAATTGTTCTTTCATTGTCGAGTAGTCGGCTTTGAAGGCGGTGTCGTCAGCGCATGCTTCTTGCTCTCTTCCCGCCTGAACCGTGTGAATGCATTTCTTCACGGAGAAGCTATTGTCATGTGATAATCACGCGGTGGCTTCCACTGGACATTATTCTTTTGCACACGGCCGCCAGCCGCACGTGGAAGGTTGATTGAATTGTATAAATGAACCAACTCAATGGTTTAAGTCTGTGAGATAAATAATGATAAATGAAGGGTGAAAAGGATCTTTCATTTGAAAAATGACAAGATCCAAATGGCTTGGAGCAAAGAATGGATAAATATATTGAATCACTTAATTTACAATGCTAAGAGCATGAAGATTATCATTACTTTGATATGGTACCTTGATGACCACTAATGGAATGCATCTTTAGGGGTGAATCTGTATATGGCTTTGAGACTGTCTGTTACCTTTTGGACTACTTTTTTCTTTTTAGTTATGTTGGAAATGGTGATCCATTTTTAGAATTTCCTAGAGTTGCTAAACTTCTAGAATTACCTAGATGAAGTTTTTGGAAGAAAGAGAAAAATGTAGAAGCACATGTGTAGATCTATCTAGAAGAAGAGAGGATAAACTACAATCTAGAACTCTCTAGATTAAGTCAAAGTGGACAACATTCTACATAAATCTAGAATGTTGATAGAGCACTCTATAAATAGGAAAGAGGGGAAAACCCTCCACCTTGTGAGGTCTTATACCTCTAACTACCTCCTTCAAACTATTTTGTTCAACTAATGAAACTATTTTTCTCATGTCCTATATCCTTCAATGATATCATGTCCCCTGTTCATCCTCTACAAATTATTTCATACACTTGCACACGTCACTAACCAAAAACTATATCTAATATCAACACCATGCTTCCGCAGCTCGCACATACAAAATTTTTTAACAAGTTAATTGCTCAAAATCCTCCCAAACTTTGTTAGCATTGCTAATTAGCCCCTGAACTTTAAATTGGCACCATTGAATAGTGGCCCTGTAACTTTGAAAAGTTACATTTTACGCCCGAGTTTTGATTTTTTCTTTTTAGTGGTTAATTTTCCGTCTACATAACTGGTAAGTATTATCAGAAAACAGATAACGCAATTCTTTTGACCAAAATAGTCCCTGCTGAATTTTCTTGTCTTCATCAATCATGTATCTTTTCTATTTTGTTAACTTTATCAACCATATAATAGTGCCTCGGCTCGGTTGAGTAATGTAGTTCGCTCAGCTCGAGCAGCGGACTTGTTCTATTTTAGTGGAAATACATTTCTCTATGGGAAAAAACATAATCTTTCTATATTTGTTCGTTAGAGTAAGACGTGTATTTTCTTGTAACAGTTAACGCCTATACAGATAGAATAACCAGTGATTGCAACAAAAAAATCAAAGTTTATGGGGGAATGTGTAACTTTACAAGTTTTTTAGGGGTCGTTATGCAATGGTTCTAAAGTTGAGGTGGTTTTAAACAATCACTCCTTTCATTTTCTTTTGGTTGCTTTTGTGTGGCGTGAAATGTGGCGTGAAACGTGTTATCCTACTTCAATCTTGGCGATAAAGTCAATAAACAACTTTTGCTAAAAAAAGCCAAGACAAGCACTCTCACTATTTTATTGGAAAGGGACAGCACATATGGTGGAATAAGGGCTAAGATGTATTGCTTTTGCGTATATTATATCTGCTGAAACAGTGAATTTCATTTACTCAAAACGACTTTGGTTCAGTTTCTTGTTGCTCACGTGAATCCAACATGCTTTGCAGAGCTTTTCGCTGGAGAGGCACAGTGGGAAGAAATGTATCATGCTATCTGCAAGGGCCCTGTCTATAACATGGGGTGATACTCCGAGGTACGGGTCTTGGAATCCCATGACCGACTCCAGGTAAAAACATTATTTCCTCCACTCTCTCACCTTCATGAAGATAGTGGGCGTACGATTAATTTGTTCGTCTCAAAATAAACTCCCTTTTGTTTCTCCGTCAAAGTGATGATCGAATGGAATGTCTTTGTCAATTAACAGGTTCTCAGAAGTTGCTGAACTCATCAATGTATGTTGGCTCGAGATCAGAGGTAGAATTAGTTCTCGCATGTTGTCGCCTGGAACCCGTTATGCAGCGTACTTGGTATTTAAATCCACTCCGACATTTTATGGATTTGACTTCCAGTCTGTTGAGGTTGGAGTTGGATTTGTGGATGATGAAGCGGGTAAGCGTGAGCGCTCAGTTTACTTATCTGGAGAGAACAACACGCGGGGACGGCAGACCATGCCAAGATTGACCGTGCCAAGATTTAGGCGCATTGGTTTCCGTTTTCTACCGATGCTTTTTGAATTGGTTGACGACAATCGTGATGGGGGCCCGCGGCCGGCACCTGCTTCTGCCGAGGGGAATGAGAACCATCCTAAAGAGAGACGAGATGGGTGGTCAGAGATAGAGCTAGGTGAGTTCTTGACGAAGGATGGAGAAGACGGGGAGGTTGAAATGAGTGTCATGGAGACGAAGGGCGGCAACTGGAAGGCCGGGCTGGTCGTGGAGGGGATCGAAATTAGGCCCAAGGAAGGGAAAGAATAGCGCCTTTATGCAGGGCATGTGTCTGTTCTGTCTCTTGATTAAGAGCCTTTTCTCTCTGCTTCGCTGTTGTTATTATAATGTTCTTTTTATCAATTTGTAGTAGCTTTCTACCAAATCAGAAAGCATCAATCTTAGCGGGAAAAGCATATGTCGTGGAGCGAATGGTTTGTGATCTGGTTAATGAACGCCCAATGCCTTTTGCATATGATGGAACTTAGATGTAGACTTCCTCGGACTCACCTGGACACTCGAGCACTGTTCCTGTAAAACATCTGCAAAATGATACCTTATCTTACTACTCCAACCTCCTCTGTTGGTATCGACGGGAATATATGTGACTCCATTGACAATATATGAATGCAATCTCTGTGGTGCGCTGGTGCCTACGCGTCTCTTCCGGGATAAAAGAAAGAAAAGCAGAGTCAAATCTGTGCCTTTTAGAATATATTGTCAAATAGAATATATATTTCACAATACATTTTTCACATCATTTTGGAATTCATTGCATAAACTAACAACATTTTGAAATGTCTTTCTCATTAAACGCTTCCCAAATTATGAAAGAACCCATTCCATAAATTAGTTCCCATCATAATATATGCATTTAATTTTTCATGACACATTCCATAACGTATTTCTCAAATCATTCTAAAAAAGAAGAAGGAGAGAGTAATAAATGATTGATCCAAATTTATGTATCAGATATGCTATAAACATTACCTGTGCCTTTTAGCCAATTCACAATGTGTACATAATATACCTCATACTTTTCATTTTCAAAATATGAGTTTACAAATTCAGGAAAGGGATAACACCACTAATTTAGAAATATCCAAATCTAATAACGCGTAATTAAATGAGTTGTTGATCTCACAATCCTATCAATTAAACAACAATCGACGTGAAAACCAAGTAGAAATACTATGACAACTATGAATCAACTAAACAACACTTAAACGTTAACAAAACGACTTCTTTGTGTTGATAAATCGCTTACTCAAAACGATTACTTAAACCTAAACACGATGCAAAACTCAGTCTTGAAAGCCTAAAATTATGTTCTGACTAAACCGTTGCGCCAAAACAACTCTCATCAAGACTCACGGCTCTACAATATGAAAAATCATCATTCCCATGAACTCCCAAAGCTCCACAATTAAAAAATCGGATTACACAGCTCAAATTTCCCAAAACTTAGAATTTAAGCCTTAAATCCGAAAACTACTTCGATCGGATGAATGGAGAGTGTAAGCGCTTATCGGATGTTGCGATATGTAATTGAATTAGCTCAGCTCGGTGGCTGTGACTTGTTCAGGCAAAGCTTTTTCTTCTTCTTATTTCCCTTTCTCCTCTTTTTCCTTCTTTTCCCGAAAGCTCTCAGTCTCTCTCTCTCTCTTAAACTGAGCATGCACTTCCCCTTTTTCTTTCTTTTAGTTGACTTTTGAAACTTTTTTTTTCTTTAATGTGGGTCCCTACACCTTTTTTTTCGACCTGGTCAAGATCTCAAATGTTACGCAAACACTGTGATTCGTTCCTTTTAAAACATCTGCAAAACGATTCCTCATCTTCCCACTGTATGACTTCATGGAACATGTATGGATGTGATTCGCGTGGCGTGCTGATGCCTGCACATCTTTTTCAGGATAAAAGAAATGATAAGTGTTGCAGAAATCCTAAAACTTGTCACGAAAACACAATTGAATTTTAAAACTTGTCAAATTATTTCAATTGAGTCCTAAAGTTAACACCGTTAGCCATTTTAACGAAAAATGCTGACGTGGCCTTTTAAATAATTTTTTTTTCAGATGGCTTTTTTTAATTATTTTTTATTCAATTAAAAAAAACAGATTTAAAAACTAAAAAGAAAAGAAAATTTATTTTTTTAAATTGTAAAAAAGAAAAGAAAAGAAGATAAAGCAGCTCCTCCCTTGCTGCCGTCGTCGTTGTCGCTGCTGCCGTCGCTGCCACCGCCGTTGCCGCCAATTGCTAGAGGGGCCGGTGACCCTCGCCAAGCTTGGGTGAGGGGTAATGCCTCGTCGGCCCCCTGAGAGGGCTAGCGACACCTCGCCTAGGTCGGGCATCGGGCGTCGGCCCCTTGTGAGGGGTACCGTGCCTAGATTTGGGCACACCCTCGCTCAAGCGTGGTGAGGGTCGTCGGCCCTCGCTTGGGGTTGGCGAGGCCTCACCTTGGCCGGGTGAGGGCTGGCCACCTGCGCCCAAGGCGAGCGACTACTCCCAGCCCCTCCGGCGAGACTACCATTTTTTTTTGAACTGTTTTCTTTTTTAAATAAATTTTCACTTTTTTTTAAAATTTTTTTTAAATCTAATTTAAATAAAAAAAATTTAAAAGCCACATAAAAAATAAAAAAAATTAATTTTAATGCAATGTCAGCATTTTCCATTAAAAAAGTCGACGGCGTTAACTTTAGGACTTGATTGAACAATTTGACAAGTTTTAATACTCAATTATACTTTTTGTAAGTTTTAGGACTCAATTGTATTTTCGTGACAAGTTTTAGGACTTCTTTAGCACTTATCTCATAAAAGAAAGACTTAGAAAGAGTCAAAGCAAATGACTGCGCTAAAATAATTTCCCGTTGACTTAGCTGAATGAAAGCACGTTTGCTCGCCCATAAAAACTGTAGAAGCCTTCTTAGTCATGCTCAACCATGAAAACTCTGCGCACTTCTCCTCGTTAAGTTCCCAGTTTTCTTCCAAGTTTAAACCGTTTTGGCTACACTCATCATCGGAGTTCTAAAACCCTCTCCATCTCTCTACAAATGCAAGGACTCATGCTCTGAATCACCATCGTCTCATCGAGAGGCGTCGACTTCAACCTGTTTTATTGACACCTGTTTCTTGGTGTTCTTCCAATGGCGGTGGCCAAAGCAAAAGAGGGTCGATACGGTCCCGGCTTCTCTGCACTGCCCGAAGGGTGCATTGCAAGCGTGGTCTCCTTCACGAGCCCCCCCGACGCGTGCAGGCTTGCATCCGTCTCGTCGATCTTCAAGTTGGCGTGCGATTCCGACGTGGTCTGGGCCTCATTCTTGCCACCGGACTGCTGCTCGATGGTCCACCGGAGCGCTCCATCGCTGAAGGAGCTCTTCTTCAGCCTCTGCGACGACCCGGTCCTCGTTGGGGATGGCAAAATGGTAAGTCTCCCCACCGTCTTCCCACCTCAAGCCGCCTCTTCCTATTCTTTTTGTATTACCATTCTCTTTTCGAATTGAGGGGGTGATATGCCGTAACTATTCTTCATGTTAGACGTAATAGAATATTGAGATGTGATTCATGTGATGTGCCGTCGCCTGCATGTTTCGAAGCACTGCGATTTGGCTGGAAAAAAAATAAAAATAAAAATCGTTCTTTCTTTGTCGAGTAGTCGAATTGAAAGGCGGTGTCATCGGTACATGCTTCTTGGCCTCTTCCCGCCTGAACCCAGCGAGTGCATCTTGTTTCTTCAAGGAGAAACCATTGTCATGTAATAATCATGCTGCGGCTTCCTCAGGACATTTTGATTTTTGCATACAGCCACAATCTGAATGCGAAAGGTTGATTGAATTGTATGAACCAACTCTTGGTTCGTGTCCACAATATAAAGAATGATAAGTGAAGGGTGAAGAAGAAAGAATGGTTATTTCATCATCTGGAATCGACAAGATTCAAATGGGTTGGGGGCAAGGAATTGATAGATATATTGACCAACTCAATATACTGTTGATATGGTACTTTGATGACCACATGTAGTGCATCTTTAGAGGTGATCTGTGTCTGGCTTTAAGATCGTCTGCTACCTTTTGATCGATTCGGAGTTCGGAGAGAGTCTGCTTTTCATTTCCGTTAATCGCTCTAAATCCTTCCGAACTTTGTTAGCATTTCTCATTAGCCCCTGAACTTTTAAACTGGCACCGTTGAATAGTGGCCATGTCACTATGAAAAGTTAGAGATTCACCCGAATCTTGAATTTTCTTTTGCCGTGGTTAGTTTTCCACCTGCAAAGCCGGTAAGTGTTACCTATAAATGGATTAACTCAATTCTTTTGACCAAAATAGCCTTTGCTGAATTTTCTTGACTTCATCAATTATGTATCTTCTCTATTTTATTGACTTTATTAACCATGTGATAGAGATCTTTTGCTATAAAACAAATAATAATAAGGAAGTGTATTTTCATGTGACATTTAATGCCTATATAGATAAAATAACTAGCGACCGCAACAAAACATCAAAGTTTATGGGGAAATTTGTACATTTACAAATTTTTCAGGGGTCATCATGCAATGGTTCTGAAGTTAAGGTGGTCTTGAACAATGATCCCTTTTATTTTCTTGGAAAAATCCCAAATAGGGACTTAAAGTGCATACTTTTTCTCAAAAGAGGACCTGAAATAGAGTCTGTCTCAAATAAGAACCCAAAATTGTTATTTAGTCTCAAAGAAGGACCTTACTTGTCGGCCGGTGACCAGATGCATCTCCAATGCATATTCTGATGACCTAATTAGGGGTACCTTTGTCCAAAAATATTCTTTTTTTATTTTCGGTTTGTTATGTTCCTTTTTTTTTGGTCTATGGTTGCATTGTTCATCATCTTCTTCGTCCCCTCTTCGTTTTCTTCTTACCCAGATCAAGAAGATTGGACTTGGGAAGGGCCGGTGAGGGTTGGACGCCCATTGCTAGCAATGGGCGAGGACCGCCGAGCCCTCGCTGGTCGCAGGCGAGGGCTTGTAGGCCGACTCTTGCCAAATCTGGCGAGGGTGGCCTTGGCTGCGGTTGGTGAGGGCCGTCGAGCCCTCGCTGGCTATGAGTGAGGGCTTGCAGGTCCTCGCTGGCCCTTATTAGTGGCTGGTGAGGTGGGTGAGCCCTCGTCGGTTGCGGGCGAGTCCACCCTCGCCAGATTTGGCAAGGGTTAGCCTCTCCCAAGGCTAATGAGGGGCGACCTCCCTCGCCTCCACCTGCTACTCCATTGACAACCTCGTCTTATGCTAGGACTACGACTGGGACGCCCATGTCGCCTTCTTCGTCCCTTCCTCCCACCACCGCTCCCAGATCTCTAGCTTCTTCGGCTACCCATTTTGCCTTCGAGCACCTCCTTGTAGGGCCTCAATTTGGACAGCTCTCCTCCCCCACGGCTAGCGAGGGCTTGATGGCCCTCTCTCGCTGCTGGTGATGGGTGTCAAGCCCTCGCCGGCCTTTCTGAAAGTCCAATGTTCTTGATCTGGGCAAGAAGATGAATAGGGAGAGTGGAAATCGTTATTAAATCTTCACTTTCCCGTCGTTTCATTCCGACTCCTTTGCTGTTCTAGGTGACGATGTCTGAGAACCTATTCCTTAGTCTCTTCCAAAATCTTGAGAAGATATCCAACTCCATCCAGACCCATCTCTCTACCTTAATCGCTCGTCTCGCTAACTCGTCGCAGACTAATAACAATGCTCTCTTCTCCATCTCGAGCTCGCCCAAACTGAGCGCACCGAGCACAAATTTCCAGGCTTTTCGACCAAAAGAGGTGCTCAAGAAGGTGGGCACTTCATTTTCCTTCCCCTTTGCTTTGTGTCATTACCGTCTCGAGTGAACAGTTCAGGGTTCTGCATGTTTTGGATATAATGGTGTGTATGCTCGGTCGGTGTTTGTTGGTATTCCTAAGTGAAGGCAGCAAATGGGCGCCTTTCGAAATGCATAATTGTAGCGTGTTGTTTCATGGGGGAAATCAAATGAACTGTGCCTCGAAGAAGATGATGAACACGACAACCAAAAATGAAAAAAAAAAAAGTTGGATGAAAATACCCTAATCAAGCCACCGAAATATGCATTGGAGATGTAACTATTCACCGGTCGACGACTAAGGTCCTTCTTTGAGACTAAATGACCACTTTGGGTTATTATTTAAGACAGATTTCACTTTAGGTCATCTTTTGAGAAAATGAGAGCATTATGAGTCATTATTTGAGATTTTCTCTATTTTCTTTTGACCAAATATCTTGGTTATTGCTTTTATTTAACGTTAAACACGTTTTCCTACTTCAAATTTTGGTGGAAAAGTCACATAAACAACTTTTGCATAAAAAAGCCAAGACAAACGCTCTCACTATTTTATTGGAAAGGGGACAGCACAAATGGTGGAATAAGTGCTAAGCTTTATTGTTTTGTGCATACCGTATTTGCTAAAACAGTGAATTGTTTTATCTAGACGACGTCGGTCCCGCTTCTTGTTACTTATTTGAATCCAACATGCTTTGCAGAGCTATTCGCTAGACATGCATAGTGGGAAGAAATGTAATATGCTATCTGCAAGGGCCCTATCTATAACATGGGTGATACTCCGATTCACTGGTCATGGACTTGCTTGCCCAACTCCAGGTAATACATTATTTCATCCACTCTCAATTTCATGAAGAAAATGTAAGTAGCATTCATTTGTTCGTCCTTAAATAAATCCTCTATTGTTTCACCTTCAAGGTGATGATCTTATGGAATGTCCTTGTGAATGAACAGGTTTGCAGAAGTGGCTGAGCTCATCGATGTATGCTGGCTCGAAATTAGAGGTATGATTAGTTCTGGCATGCTGTCGCCCGAAACCCATTATGCAGCATACTTGGTATTCAAAATTACCCCAATATCTTATGGATTTGAATTCCAGCCTGTTAAGGTGGAAGCTAGATTTGCTGGTGATGAAGCGGGCAAGCATGAGCACTCAGTTTACTTATCTAGAAAGAACAACACGCGAGGATGGCAGTCTAGGTGGAGATTCAGGCATGCTGGCAGGTCATTGATGCTTGCACCTGCTGAGGGGAATGAGATCTATCCTAAAGAGAGACAAGATGGGTGGTCAGAGATAGAGTTAGGTGAGTTCTTGACGAAGGAAGGACAAGATGGGGAGGTTGAAATGAGCGTCATGGAGAGGGGTTACCAGAAGGCCGGGTTGGTTGTGGAAGGGATCGAAATTAGGCCCAAGGATGGGAAATAAAAGCGCCTTTACGCAGGGGATGTGTAAGTTTGTATGTACTATCCCTTGATTAAGAGCTTTTTCTCTTTGTTTTGCTGTTGTTCTTTCCATGTTCCTTTATCAATATTTCTTTCCATGTTCCTTTATCAATATTTAGTAGCTTTCCACCTAATTAGAAAGCGTGCTTGTGATCAATATCGACTTTTATCAATTTTTAGTGGCTTTCTACCAATTCATGAAGCGTATGTTTTTGATCTGGTAATGCCTTCTGCGGAAATGATGGAACTTAGATGTACACTTCAACAAAGTCAACACAGACGCTCAAACACTTTGATTGGTTTCTTTTATAACATCTGCAAATTATTCCTCATCTTCCCACTTCAACCATCTCTTTTGGTATTTACCGGAATATAAGACTCCATTGAAAATATATGAATGCAATTTGTCTGGTGTGTTGGTGCTGGCGCCTCTTCCGGGATAAAGGAAAGACTTAGAAAAGCAGACTCAAAGCCAATGACTGGCTGTTTAATCACATATCCTACTGTCAACATCCATACGTAGACAATAAGGAGTTACAATTGCTCATTCACATTAATTTAGACTGAAAGGTTACCACTGCAATGTCCCTCAAACTCAATGCCAGTCCTTCGTGACCTTTCGATCCACCTCACTGTGGGTGTGTTTGGTAACGATTCTATTCCTAGTTACCACTGCAATGTCCCTCAAACTCAATGCCTCTTCTTCTTCTTCTTCTTCTTCTTCTTCTTCTTCTTCTTCTTCTTCTTATTCTTCTTCTTCTTACGAGGGTCGGCGACCTCACCGGAGCATTGCCGGCCCTTGGCGAGGCCGGTGGCCAAGTGGGCCTCGCCCGGCCCCAGCATGGCTCGCCTAACCACCGATGAGCCTCAGTGGGGTTGGGTGAGGTTCGCCTAGCCACCGTGGGGGCTGGATGAGTCTTGCCGGTGGCTAGGTTTACCTTCGGTGAGCCTCCGGCAAGCTCGCTGGACCGGTTGCCGGCGACCAGTGGCAGCGGACGGTAGCGGGTGGCGGCAGACAGTGGCGAACGGCAACTACAGAATGATGGTCGATGAAGAAGAAGAAGAGAGAAGAAGAAGAAGAAGAGAAAATGGAAGAAGAAGAATTGGTTTTGATTCTTAGATTTATTCCCGGAACAATAATCAATTTTTTTTTTTTTGATTTTGTTCCAAATTTACTTCTGATAACAAAAAAATAGAAATTTGTTCTCGAGAAATTTTTTTTTACAAAACGCGATTCTGTTCCCAAATTATTCTTGGAACAAAGAATCAAAATCAGTCACTATTGAGATGGTTACCAAACAGGGCCTATACAACTCACTGGTCATCATCGCTCTGTTGCTTGGCTCAGACACCTTAGACATAGACACCATCAACAACGTCAAATCCACTACCAAAATGAGATAAGTTATGGCAATTGTGAGATTTTGTGGGATCATTATTAACTGTTTTAAAAGTTTAAGCTGTTAGATGAAGGTGTGGTTTAATATTTATAACACTCCTCCTCACGCTTAGTTGGGTCTTTTTTTTGCCCAGTACTATGGACATATTTAATGAGGGAGATAAGTAGGAGTCTAGAAAGATTTGAAATTAGAACCTCAAGCTCTCATATCATGTCATATTTTATGAGACCACTGCCAACTGTTATAAAATCTTAAACTATTAGATGAAGGCATGGTTTAATATTTAAATTATTCTAATAGTAACTTGGTCGTGGTTCTAGTTCTTGCTATTGCACCGGAAGAATTTGCTTGCATGAGGCCTCTTACACTGTGGCCAAGGGTGACACCTATTCCCCCATAGCCAAAGTTACAGTCCAAGGCTTGTCCTCTTGCCAGGCTCTACTTGATCAGAACTACCATACAAATGAGGATTTTGTCGTAGGTGCACAGCTGATGATGCCACTAAGATGCGCATGCCCAAGTACCGACGAGACAGATAATGGGGCTAAATCCTTGCTTACATATTTGGTGACCCTGGGCGGTTCTGTGAATTCAATTACAGAAAGGTGTCACTGTGCAAAGTGTTATGGAGCAAATACGATGATGGAACCCTCTCTAATATAACCTTTAACAAACATTGTCATTCCCCTTACTTGTGCAGAAGATTCCAAGAGTAACTTCTCCTATTGTCCCAATAAATATGCCGAAGGTAGGCCAGGAAATGACCTCAATTGCATGTCTGACTAGAAGAAGTTTCCTTTCAAGCTGGTTCTCACTATAGGTAGTCATCAAATCTATCTTCTAATTATGTCCAGCAACACTTCATGCCTGATTGGAAGAGGCAGTTAGAAAAGCAACGCATCCAATACTAAAGAAAAAAACTCAAGTGAGAAAATTCCATTTTCTTACACGCATTTTGCACATTTGCACACCACACTTAGGACTGTTGCACTTTTTTTACACTCATGAACACCTAGCCTTTTTGTTCTCCGCATTTTATCTGTTTGGCACCTTCCTATCTAGCTCAAATGCTCCATTTGACGCACTTGATCTCTATGCTTTTTCCTAGCCTATAGATTGAAATACAACCTATGAATCTCATTTGCTGTCTATTTGTTTTGTGACTTCATGCACTTCTTCAATTGCAACATGACATTTTTAAGTCCATGGTTTTTTTTTTTTGATGACTGCCCTCTGATGCCTAGTGACACCGTCGGATGTTGTCGCAAGCCACTATTTAGACGTAAAATCTCGGGGGCTGGCCAAGTAATCCACCCTTGGGACCCCACTTAAGTCATAAAATGCAACGAACTCTCGATCTCGGTAATGGGGGAAAGCACTCACGCCATCTGCGCTGCCCATGGGTGGGTTTTAAGTCCATGGTTTATTCTCTCCTAAGCTAAGTTTTGTGTTTGAACACAGTCACGACTAGCGATGTTGCATTGATGTGATAGTACAGCTTTAGGATTGGCAAAGTGACCGAGGAGGCAGCAAATTTTAAATAAAGATGGCTTCTTGTGAATTTTCTTCCAGAGAAAAGTGATGTAGAAGAGAGTTAATATTTACTTCAAAAATACATAGGCTGACTTGGGAGAGTTTGTAGCATTCTGACATGCTTCATATTTAGGAATTGTGAAATCGGACAGGTCGTGTCAGGCCACTTATTTTGAGAATTTTGACTAAAGGAAACTAGAACGTGTTAACTCACAGTTTCCTTATAGACTTATTGTTCACTTTAGGTGCCTGCATTGGTAGTGGGTTCGTGTCTTTCGCTTTTCAGCTATTGCCTATACAGGTATCTAAGGAGGTGAAGAGACAGAATTGTCAAGGAGAAACCGTTCAAGCAAAATAATGGTTTGTTGTTGCAACAAAAGTTCTCAGCTTATGGAAGAGCAACAATATTTTCTGAAGAAGATCTGCAAAGCACGACAGGTAACTACAGCTGGAGCCGGTTTCTTGGTCAAGAAGGGTTAGGCATGGTTAACAAAGGGATGCTACCAGTTGGTACCATAGTTGCTGTGAAGAAGTCAAAGATCATCAGCGGGCGCCAAATTGAGCATTTTATTAATGAAGTGGTTGTTCTATCACAGGTTAATCATCGGTACACCTGAATTTTGATTCTTTTGTTGCTGTGGTTAGTTTTCTGTCTGCACGGTTGGTAAGTGTTATCTAACGATGGATTAACTCAGTTCTTTTGTTAGCTTTATTAACCACGTGATAGAGATCTTTAGGTAAAGGAAAAAAAATAATAATAATGATGAAGTGTATTCTCATGTGATATTTAACGCCTATATGGATAGAATAACTAGCGACTGCGACAAAATATCAAAGATTTATGGAGAAATTTATAGCTTTACAAATTTTTCTGGGGTCATCAGGCAATGGTTCTGAAGTTGAGGTGGTATTGAACAATTATCCATTTTATTTTTCTTTTGGTTCAAATCTCATGGTTATTGCTTTTATCTAACGTGCAATGTGTTTTCCTACTTCAAATTATGGCGAAAAGGCTCACTATTTTATTGGAAAGGGGACAGCATAGATGGTTAAAAAAGTGAATTTCATTTTCTCAAAACGCTATCAGTCCAGCTTCTTGTTACTTATGTGAATCCAACATGCTTTGCAGAGCTATTCGCTGGACAGGCACAGTGGGAAGAAATGTATCATGCTATCTGTAAGGGCCCTGTCTATAACATGGGGTGATACTCCGATTTACTGGTCATGGACTTGCTTGCCCAACTCCAGGTAATTCATTATTTCGTCCACTCTTAGTTTCATGAAGAAAATGTAAGTAGCATTCATTTGTTCGTCCCTAAATAAATCCTTTGTTGTTTCACCTTCGAGGTGATAATCTTATGGAATGTCCTTGTGAATGAACAGGTTCGCAGAAGTGGCTAAGCTCATCGATGTCTGTTGGCTTGAAATTAGAGGCATGATTAGTTCTGGCATGCTGTCGCCCGAAACCCATTATGCAGCATACTTGGTATTCAAAATTACCCCAGCATCTCATGGATTTGAATTCCAGCTTGTTGAGGTGGAAGCTAGATTTGCTGGTGATGAAGCGGGCAAGCGTGAGCACTCAGTTTACTTATCTAGAGAGAACAACAACACGCATGGATGGCAGTCCTGGCGGAGATTCAGGCATGCTGGCAGGTCACTGATGCTTGCACCTACCGAGGGGAGTGGGAACTATCCTAAAGAGAGACGAGATGGGTGGTCAGAGATAGAGTTAGGTGAGTTCTTGATGAAGGAAGGACAAGATGGGGAGGTTGAAATGAGTGTCATGGAGACAAAGGGGGGTAACTGGAAGGCCGGGCTGGTTGTGGAAGGAATTGAAATTAGGCCCAAGGATGGGAAATAAAAGCGCCTTCATGCAGGGCATGTGTAAGTTTGTATATACTGTCCCTTGATTAAGAGCTTTTTCTCTCTGTTTTGCTGTTGTTCTTTCCATGTTCCTTTATCAATATTTAGTACCTTTCCACCTAACCAGAAAGCGTGCTTGTGATTAATATCAACTTTTATCAATTTTCAGTAGATTTCTACCAATTCATGAAGCGTATGTTTTTGATCTGGTAATGCCTTCTGCAGAAATGATGGAACTTAGATGTAGACTTCAGTAAAGTCAACACAGACACGCTCAAACACTCTGATTGGTTTCTTTTAAAACATCTGCAAAATTATTCCTCATCTTCCCACTCCAACCATCTCTTTTGGTATTGACGGGAATGTAAGACTCCATTGAAAATATATGAATGCAATTTGTGTGATGCGCTGGTGCTGGCGCCTCTTCCGGGATAAAGGAAAGACTTAGAAAAACAGAGTCAAAGCCAATGATTGGCTGTTTAATCACATATCCTACGGTCAACAACCATATGTTGACAATAAGCAGTTACAACTGCTCATTCACATTAATTTAGACTGAAAAATTACCACAGCAATGTCCCTCAAACTCAATGCCAGTCCTTCATGACCTTTCGATCCACCTCACTATACAACTCACTGGTCACCATTGCTCTGCTGCTTGGCTCAAATGCCTTGGACATAGCCACCATCAACAATGTCAAATCCACTACCAAAAATATAAGTTATGGTAACTGTGAAATTTTATGGGACCACTGTTTACTATTTTAAAAGTTTAAAATGTTAGATGAAGGCATGATTTAATATTTAAATTATTCTAGCATTCCCTCTCATGCTTACTTGGCTCTTTTTTTTGTCTAGTACTTGGCATGGACATATTTAATTAGGGAAAAAAAAGGAGTTTAGAAAGATTCAAACTTAGAACCTTATGCTTTAATATCATGTAAGATTTGGTGGGACCACTACCAGCTGTTCTAAAATCTTAAGCTATTAGATGAAAGCGTGATTTAATATTTAAATTATTCTAATGGTAACTTGGTCATGGTTCCAGTTTCTTGCTATTGCACTGGAAGAATTTGCTTGCATCAGGCCTCTTACATTGTGGCCAAGGGTGACACCTATTCCCCCTTAGTCAATGATACATTCCAGGCCTGTCCTCTTGCCAGGCTCTACTTGATCAGAACTACCATACAAATGAGGATTTTGTCGTAGGTGCACAGCTGATGATGCCACTAAGATGCGCATGCCCAAGTACCGACGAGACAGATAATGGGGCTAAATCCTTGCTTACATATTTGGTGACCCGGCGATTCTGTGAATTCAATTACAGAAAGGTCTCACTGTGCAAAGTGTTATGGAGCAAATACGATGATGGAACCCTCTCTAATATAACCTTTAACAAACATTGTCATTCCCCTTACTTGTGCAGAAGATTCCAAGAGTAACTTCTGCTATTGTCCCAGTGGATATGCCGAAGGTAGGCCAGGAAATGACCTCAATTGCATGCCTGACCGGAAGAAGTTCCCTTTCAGGCTTGTTCTCGTGATAGGTAGTCATCAAATCTATCTTCTAATTCTGTCCAGCAACACTTCCTGTCTGATTGGAAGAGGCAGTTAGAAAAGCAATGCATCCAATACTAAAGAAAAAACTCGAGCGAGAAATTATTCCAATTGCTTACATGCGTTTTGCAATTTGCACACCACTCTTAGGACTGTTGCACTATCTTTATACTCATGTACACCAAGCCTGTTTGCTCTCCGCATCTGATCTGTTTGGCACCTTCTTGTCTAGCTCCAATCCTCTATTTGATGCACTTGATCTCTCTGATTCTTCCTAGCTTATAGATTGAAATACAACACGTGAATCCCATTTGCTGTCTATTTGTGCTGTGACTTCATGCACTTCTTCAATTGCAACATGACATTATTAAGTCCATGGTTTATTCTCTCCTAAGCTATGTTTTGTGATTGAATGCTGCCACGACTAGCGATGTTGCATTGATGTGACAGTACAGCTTTAGGATTGGCAAAGTGACAAAGCAGGCAGCAAATTTTATATACGGATGGCTTCTTGTGAATTTTCTCCCAGAGAAAAGTAATGTAGAAGAGAGTTATTATCTACTTCAAAAAATACATAGGTTGACTTGGGAGAGTATGTAGCATTCTGAAATGCTCCATATTTAGGAATTGTGAAATTGGATTGGTCATGTCAGGCAAATTGTTTGGAGAATTTTGACTAGATGAAACTAGAATGTGTTAACTCACAGTTTTCTTATAGACTTATTGTTTGCTTTAGATGCTGCCATTGGTATTGGATTCTCGTGTCTTTCGCATTTCAGCTATTGCCTATGTCTTTCACATTTCAGCTATTGCCTATACAGATATCTAAGGAAGCGAAGAGACGGAATTGTCAAGGAGAAACTGTTCAAGCATAATGGTGGTTTGCTGTTGCAACAGAATTTCTTACTTTATGGAAGAGACAGAAGAGAAACAATATTTTCCGAAGAAGATCTGCAAAGCACGAAAAATAACTATAGCCAGACCAGTTTCTTGGTCAAGGAGGGTTCAGCACATTTTACAAAGGGATGCTACCAGATGGTACCATAGTTGCTATGAAGAAGTCAAAGACCATCAGCAGGGGCCAAACTGAGCATTTTATTAATGAAGTGGTTGTTCTGTCACAGGTTAATCATTGGTACATTGTAAAATTGATAGGGTGTTGTTCGAAGACTAAGTTTCCTCTACTAGTATATGAATTCATCCCTAATGGTGCCCTGTCATCAGCAGGACAAACATTGTTCCCTTTCTAGGGAAGACTGGTATTGAATTGCATGCAAAGTCGCTGGAGCAGTAGCATACATGCATTCTGCAGCATCAATTCCCATTTAACATCGAGACATAAAGCCGTCTAGCATTCTGCTGGAGGACTAGTTCACCGTGAAAGTCTCTATTTTGGTAACTCATGGCTGGTTCAATTTGACAAAACTCACCTGACAAGGCTGTGCAAGGCACCTTTGCATACATGGAGCCGGAATATATCCAATCTAGTCAGTTCACAGGAAAAAGTGACATACAGTTTCGAAGACGTGCTAATTGAGTGCAGAAGCCGACATCCTTCTCAGGAGATGAGGAAGGGTGACATCTAATTGCTACCTTTATTTTGCTTATGAAGGAACACCGTTTGTCAGACATTGTAGATCCTGTTGTGGCCAATGAAGCAAAGGCAGAGGAAGTTATTGCAATAGCAATGCTTGCCATGAGGTGTTTGAGATTGACTGGGAGAAAGAGGCCTACCATGAGAGAGGTTGCCATGGAGAGGAAATCTTAAAGTTTCTCTCAGACCAGCCAAAATCCTTGTGCATTTGAAGATGGACTACCTGCTGAAGCCAATGAAGAATCAATAGATAGCACATACCTGTTGCTAGAACTGGTACCAATCTCATTATAAGCTAGAACATTCGGCGTTCATACTGAACTTAACATCAGTTCATCCTCGACACTTTTGGAGATAGCATATGTACCATGCAGTTAGCAGCAGCAATTATCAAAATCACTAGAAGATACCTTTCAGTCAAGTGATCCCTTTTTACTTCACTTCAGTTTGATGTTTTTCTCAAGCGCGGAATACCTAACCAAACTTTATTCTCAAGATTTGCTGTAAATTAGAGTGGGAGAGCTTATTTTCATGGATCAATATTAATGGTTGACTCTCTTTGCATTAGGCGACAGTCACTGATGAGTAGTGCTTTGGATATCTTTCACACCAGCGGCATCATAAACTATCCTTTCTGATTCCTACTATAGACTTTTAGATGCGCACATCAACTTTGGAGCAACATGCTGGACAATATCTAGCAAATACGTTGAAGCTGCTCACTTTCTTAATCTCCTCTGAGTAATCCTTCAGGTAAGGATGGTACTGAAGCCTGTGCTTCTATCTATTAGGTTCCCGACTTAGCCTCAACTTGCAACTTCTGTTCCGAATTGCTTCTTGAAAAAATGCATAGCATAATAGGATAAAATTAATTGCTAAGTTCATACTAAAAACATGAGGACTTTTATAGCCTAACACACCTATCATCATCCCTCATCAGATATGGTTTCTTCAGAAGATGCATCACTGTTGTCCTGTTTACTGATATGATCCTCAAAATCCCTGGGAAACGTGGCTGCTTCATGCTGCGTTTGCAATGAGCATTTTGCACCCTCAAGATCAATTTTTTAAACCAAGCTCAGTCTGGTACATTTGAACTTAATTTATTATTCAAAATACACTGATGGTCACAGCATATACTTTGCTGCTGAATACATACAGCGCATGCTTCTTGATTGCAAATTTCTCTGCCCCTCAATCTATTAAGAACAGAGAAGCCGCTTCTGCATCAGGCAATATCAATTTCACAAGAGTAATGAAGCGGCGGTCAATGAGAACTTCAGTATGGCTTCTCTTCATAACCATGTAATCCAATTTCTTTGGCACACATGACCCACGTGTTATTGCCTCGACCTTAGTAGCAATTATTAGCGAATTGGGCCAAAGCAAAGAAAGGACCAAAGGAGCATGAAAGTTGATGTTTGGGCTTTCTGTCGTGTCATTTCTAGGCCTCCACGAACATCCCCTCTTTTCTATTTTTAGGCGCTGCCCCACTCCTAAAAAAACCCCACCCATTAAGGAATTTTTTTTTTTTTTTTTGCCAGCAAAATTCGCAGTGTTTCGAAATGTGCAGGCCACGGCACATCACATGAATCACACTTCTAAATTCTATCGAATCTTATGTGAAGAACAGTAATCACATATCACCGCCCCAATCTGTTAAAAAGAAAAAAACCGTTTTCTTTTAGCTTCTAGAAAAGATCAATATGTGATTTATGTGATGCAGGCGCTTCTGGGGTAGAAAGACCTAAAGAGCAGAGTCAAAAGCAATGAAAAACTAGCACATTGTTCCTTGCCTCTTTCTGCGAGAACCGAGCATGCGCATATGCCGTAACACTTACAAAATTTGAAGTGCTCCAATATCTTGCAGGACGGGTGATTCTTTTTGTCTGCAAGGGAACCGTGACAATTCTTAGCTCCCTTTTCCCGGTCGTTGAGGACGGTGGAGTGATAGCAGGCTTGATAAAACACTCATAGCATGAGTCATGCATGACGTCTTGAAGGCGGAATTCTATGGCCAGTCAACCCCAGCAACTTTGCTCTTGCGTTTACGACAGGTTGGTTCTTCACATAAAAAGTGCAGCAGACGTTTATGCCAAATCTCACTTATTCCAAATCCACGGATGTGTCCTCGCTGTCATCAAGCTAGAACATTTGGCATGCGTTTTACAACGTTTGATTTATCCCCGACAGGTTTGTAGATAGCATGTGTCGCATCCAGCTAGCAGTTCCATGCAGTTTGGCAACATTAATATCTTTTATGGATTGTCTGTCTTTCTTCTTTTTTTAGTTGATAAGAAACTCTTTTTTCTATAAGCTTCAAGCAAGTAACAGATACGTGCTTATTTGATTTGCTGGTTGATGTCCAATGCGATTCCTCTGGGACAAACTGAAAGACAAACAAGAAAGATCAAAATGAACCAGCGCCTTTTTTGTGGGATAAAAGGGAAGACTAAAAAGAGCAAAGTCAACGCAATGACTAAAAAAAATATTCCTTGGGGGGAAGGTGAATAAAAAAAATAGTGTTTCTTAGGGTCTATTTGGTAACCATCTTATTTTTCTATTTTTCTATTTTTTTGTTCCCTGAAATAGAGAAAAATAAAAATCCATTTGGTAATATCAATTAATTTTTCTATTCCGCGAAATAGAATAGTTGCCTGAGAATAATTTGAATTAGAAACAAGAAGTAAAAGCAATCTCTTTCTTTATTCCCGAGAGCATTATTTTTTAACAGAAATTGTTCTAAAAAATCTCAAGATTACCGAACACATCCTTAGTTAGCTCACGTTTCTTGACCCCTTCCCACACAGGCCTAGTTAGCGCACTCGTTGCCGCCTATATTTCCTTGTTTTATGTGCACAAGATGGGTGCCAAAACAGATACTATCAACGAAAAATTTCAAGCTGTCCTTAGTTCTCATAATAAGCTTACTTTTCCTCTCTGTGTAACCGAATTTCCCGCAGTCAACAGCCAAATGTTGGCACTGGCCAGGACATCCCGCTCCTCTGCTTCCACACTGAGAGGTCACACCTCTGCAATGGCCCTCAAGCCTCGTGCCGGTCCTTCGTGACATTTCGAGCAACCTTGGGATACGACTCGCCTCTGGACTCTTCTGTCATAGCAGCCACCGACAACATTCCATCGATCACCGACGAGACACTGCACTGCAAGCTTGGTCATCGTTCCAGTCTCGTGCGATTGCTTCGGCGGGGTGTACTTGCTTCAAGTCTATTATACTGTGGCCAGCGGCAAACGTCAATTGCCAGTCTTACTTTCCAAGGCCTGGCCTCTTGCCAGGCAATAGCTGATCAGAGCTACATGGGTAATGGTACTTTTATTCTAGATGGGAAGCGGATGATTATGCTAAAATGAGTGTTGCGACCCTCCTTTTCTGTCTGTGGGGGGTGGGGGGCTTAGATTTGGAAGTAATACAGAGTTGGACGAACAGTACTCAATCGGAGCTAGTTCTCCCATACCTTACTTTTTGGGTTCATTTAGATTTGATTAATTCTATGAGAATTTTATATGAGAAGTCACCCACTAGACTTCCTATGTAATCATAGATCTAGGGTCGGGAGTTGATTGCACTAGTTACCAGTACTTAAACTTGATCATTTTGTCAGCTAAAGTATTCAAACAGTTTTTTTACAAAGTCATGAATCCTTAGGTTCTTGTCCGCTGTCCGCTAAATGCCATGCAACTGCCTTTTGCATTTATTATGATCCTTGTGTGTGGCCTAACAATTCAACTAGGCTAAATAAAATAAGAAAAACTTAATCAAGGAAATTATGAAATCAAACACATAAAAAATGATAAGATGATGAGAGTAAAAGGTGAAGTAGAGTAAAGTAACCTAAAACAAGTCGTTCAAAGAATATGACATGGCCTTGTTATTAAGCCCCAAGAGAGCATTCCCATGAGTTTATTTTCCAATGTTACTCTCCAAAAGGAGTAACGGTGTGGTCACCCTAACATTTTCCTTATCCCTTTTATTTCCTTTCGGTCAAATATCATGGTTATCATAGGCTGGCTTTTATCTAACGTCTCTTCTCTTCCCTTAATTTTTTTGAAGTGTATATAATTAGAATTTACTTGAAATTTTGGCGAAAATGTCAGTAAAAGGCGAAAGAAAACACTCCTACTATCTATTTGGAAGTTAAGGAGGAGCACAAATGGTGGAATATGTGCTAAGTTTTATTGCTTTGCGCATATTATATTTGCTGAAGCAGAGAATCTTTGTCTAGATGAGGTTGGTCGGGCTTCTTATTGCTTATGTAAATCTAACAAGCTTTACAGAGCTTAAATGTATCATGCTATTCGAGAGAGCCCTGTCTACAACATGGGGATACTTCAAGAGTTGGTCATGGACTCGCATGCCCAACTCCAAGGAAATACATTGTTTTCTCCACTCTCTCGCCTTCATGAAGAAAATGGATACTGGCATTAATTTGTTCCGTCGCAAAATAACTTTCTTTTGTTTCTCCCTCAAGGTGAGGATCCTATGGAATGGTCCTTGTGAATGAACAGGTTTTCAGAAGTGGGATGAGCTCATTTGTGTATGTTGGCTTGAAATAAGAGGGATGATTCGTTTTTGTATGCCGTTGTCCGGAACCCTTTATCCAGCGTACTTGGTCTTTTGAATCTATGGGGAAGTTGTGGACATGAAGGGTAGGAAGTGAGCCAAAAAGAAGAAGAAGAAGAAGAGCTGAGATGACATTGAAATGATCAAGTTCATTTTGATATGACATTTAAGTGAGCAAAAAAATTATAATAATTAAATGAGTGTCGTACGAAAATTATGACACTCCTACTATACTTATCCCCTAAAAGGCTAGCCTGGTTGTGAAAGGGATCGAAATCAGGCCAAGGGATGGGAAATAGAAAAGCCTTTGTGCAAGGCATGTGTAAGTTTGTGCATATAGCCTTTTCTCTCTTCTCTATTGTTATTTCAATGTTCCGTTGTCAATTTTTAGCAGCTTTCTACAAAATCAGAAGCATGCTTGTAAACCATATTTTCAGTCTTTTAAGTGGTGAAAGCATATGTCATGAAGCAAATGGTTCTTGATCCAATGACCGAACGCTCAATGCCTAGTTTGAAATATGCACAGAGTTTCCTTTTTTAGTATTCTACCAAAAAAAAGTGATTAAATTATGTCTCGGATTTAAATCATTTATGAAACCAACTCAACTGGAGAAAGACTAATCCGCGTTATAAGGCGTGCAATTTCTTAGGCGGTGAAATAATTCTTTGGAGATAATAATAAAGGTCGGCCACATATATATTTGTGATTAAAAAACATATATATATATATATATATATATATATAATATTACTTTCTTGTTTTTGGGCTTTATCTTTGATCGGATTGACCAAGGTCAAGTTCTACACACTCCGGCTGGTGGACGTACCCCTTGGGCCAATATTGAGTAGGGGTGTGCATGGTCCGAGTGGGCACTTCCGACCTAGAATCGGGAACCGTCTGCTAAGAACGGTTTTTGAAAAATTGGAACGGGAACCACCTGCTAGTTGCATGAATCCACCCGGGAACCGGACTATTAGTCAAGTCCGATTCTCGAGTGGATCCATAGAACCGGTCCAACCTCCACACCTTCCCATTTTTGCCTTCAATTGGTCATAATCCTCGCTCTGCTTCCGTCCCGACCACCACCACCATCTTGGCCACCGCCTCCATTGTCTCCCACTCCTCCCTCGAGACTAACAATGAGGAGGACAACGGGGACGATGAGCTGTTCTTAGACCTAGAGTTCGCCTGTCCCCGAAGATGAGGATGATGGGGAGAAGCCTAAGGAGGGGGAGGAGGAAGAGGGGAGGTAGAAGCGAGACAAGCCCAATAATGAGGAGGATGATGGTGGCAGTGAATACGGAAGTGGCGACGACGTGGAGAGAGAGTTTAAGTTCAAGGGAGGAAAAGAGAATTAACTCACCGTTTCACCGAGTTCAGACTAGAACTCAAATTTTGAATCAGAGAGGAAGAGGGAGCTTAGGGAGATTTTGAACTGAGAGAGACGAGATGGAGTAGGAGAGTAGTGAATTGAGACAAGATGGTGATTGGAGCCTTAATTTTATATTGCTAATTTCGATTTTTTTTAATATTAAAAATCAATATATTATTATAATATAATCGATCCGGTCCGGATAGGTGAGTGGACGGATCTGCTCAAACCGAGAACCGGACCGGTACTCACTGGTACCCATAAATTAGAATCAAGAACCGAATCGGTTCCCTTAAGAACCACCGATTTCGGGCCGTCTGGACGGGTCCCGGTTCTTATACATACCCCTAATATTGAGCTCTTCTCTTTCTATAACAGGTACAAAGAAGGGCCCATAAGTAGGGTAAAGCCAAAGGAAAGAAAACCAAATAAAAGTATAGCCTTTAGGTTGTCATATTCCGTTCACCGTTTATTTCTTTGATGCTTCTGCATTGACTTAATTTGCAAAAGCTCGATTCGTTTCCGCATTAATATTTCAACAAAAGTTGTTGACATTCAACTTCCTTGTGAGTTGTTCAAGATACTGATTTTCATTTCATGTTGGAAACGAAAGGGTCTAGTGCTGTTTACTGAGCCATGGAGTCTGCTCAAATTCGAGACAATCATACTTTATTAATTTACGGCCCTACCAATAGTGTAGACCTTCCGATGGACTAAGGGAGCAAGATGTTCTTTTTAGATCTTAATGAGCATCCCACGGATGACTAAAGGGAAGGAATTTGTACTTCAGCAAAAGAAGGATAACCACATAAGAGCACATAATACATTAATTAATAATCAAATGAAACCTATTTTGGGGCCATCCTTAGGTTTGCTATTTGGTCGAAAAATGGCACCATCACTGTCAACGGTCCGTAGAAAACTATCTAAGGGTGCGCATGACAAAATTTCTGAAATGGAAATTAATTTCTGACCAAAAATTAATTTCTTAATTTATATTTCAGAAATTGAGAAGTTAAAAATTTTAATTTTTGATTTCTTCTTCAAATTTATTTATGGAATAGAAATCTGTTTCAGAAATAGAAAAATCAAATTATGTTACCAAGTGGATTTCTGTTCCAAACTTGTTCCGGAGAATAAAAAAATAAAAAAATAAATAAGTAGAAATTTTATCATGCGTGCCCTAAGTTTACTGCTACGTTCAACACCGGATGAGTGGCTTCTAGATTTGGTGGGACTCTTGGCGCCTTTGTTCCGCAGTTATTGGTCTCGAAGGTGATTTTCCACAGCGTGTCAGCCACTGCAACTTTGCGCTTGGAGTTTTCATCAATATAGCAGTTGGTTCTTTGCATACGAAAGTTGCAGCTATGTGCAAGCCAAATCTCAGTTATTCCAAAACCACGGATCTGTCCTGCCTCTCGATCTTAACACCGATCCTATTACCCTTACCTCTGTTTAATCACATATCCTACTGTCAACAGCAGTTGGTTTGAGTTGTTTATGAAACCCAACTCGATTGGAGAATGTAGACTGATCCGCGTTGACAAGGACAATTAGGCGTGCAGCTTCTTAGGCGGTCAAATAATTCTTTGGAGATAATACTAAATATCGGCCACATATGCACTTGTTGTTAAAATCGACCAAGACCAAGTCCTTCCCACTCCAGCTGGTCGACTAACCCCCTTAGGCCGATATTGAACTCTTCTCATTCTTTAACGGGTACAAAAAAGGGCCCACTAAGTAGGGTAAAGCCAGAGGAAAGAAAACCAAAGGCTTTTCTTCGGCTCTAGCCTTTAGGTTCTCATTTTCTGTTCCTCGTTTATTTCAGCGCTGGATGACAGTCAACAGTTTTGATTCTGCAATTTTTGGTCTTGAAGGTGATTTTCTACGGCGTGTCGCCCACGGCGACTTTGCGCTTGGTGTTTTCATCAATATAGGTGTTGGTTCTTTGCATGCAAGAGTTGCACCTATGCGCAAGCCAAATCTCATTTATTCCAAAACCATGGATCTGTCCTGCCTCTCAATCTTATCACCGATCCTATTACTCTTACCTCTGTTTAATCACGTATCCCACAGTCAACAGCCATATATTGACAACCAGCAGCTCAACTGCAAAAACACGACATGTAAAGTGAAAGGTTACGTCTGCAATGGCCCTCAAACTCAATGCCAGTCCTTCCTAACCTTTCGTTCGACCTCCGTATACAACTCACCGCTCGCCATCGCTTCGCTACTCAGCTCAGATGCATTGGACATAGCCACCGTCAACAACATCAAATCCATTGCCGAAGAGATGCCTTTAGATAAATTGGTCATAGTTCCAGTTCCTTGCTCTTGCACTGGAAGCATGTACTTGCACCAGGCCAATTACACTCTGGCCAAGGATGACTCCTATTTCACCATAGCTAATGATACATTCCAGGGCCTGACCATAGCTGGTCAGAACTACTATGATGCTGATGCTGTGCATCTTGTTGAAGGTGCACAGGTGCTGGTTCCACTAAGATGCGCATGCCCAAATACTCGTGAGACAACTAATGGGGTTAAATCCATGCTTTCATATTTAGTGACATGGGACGACTCGGTGGAATCTATTGCGGAAATATTTGGTGCCACTAAGCAAAGCGTTTTGGAGGCAAATATGATGACGACTGATTCCGTACTTTACCCTTTTACTCCCATCCTCATTCCCCTTGATTGTGCAAAGAATTCCAAGAGTTCCTTCTGTTATTGTCCCTATGGATATGCTGAAGATGTGCTACGAAATGGCCTCAATTGCATGCCTGACCGGAAGAAGTTTCCTTTCAAGCAGGTTATCGTGATAGGTAGCCATCAATCTCTCTGCTAATTCTGTCCAGCCACTCTGCATGCCCGATCAGAAAAGACTACCCTTTTCCTGTATTTATATTGACTGTGTTGATGGTAGTTAGAAAATCTTTGACTATTGCACAGAGAGATACATTCGTTAATGCAAAATTATGCATCCAATACTTGAGGAAAAACTCGAGTGTGAAAATTATTGCTTTTTCTTACACGTGCCATTTTGCATACTGCACATCGGACCGTTGTACTTGCCTTACACCCATGTACACTAAGCCTTTTTTCTCTTCGCATCTTACCTATTGGCAACTTCCGGTCTTTGCTCAAATGCTCCAGTTGACGCACCTGATCTCTCTGATGATTCTTCCTTGCTTACAGATTGATATACAACACATGAATCTCATTTGCTGTTTCTTTGTATTGTGGCTTCATGCAAATATTCATCATTTCCTTTTTCTTCATTTCATTTGCGACATGACAATTTGAGTCCATGGTTTATTGTCTTCTAAGCTAAGTTTTGTGATTGAACGTTGTCACCACTAGGGATGTTGCAATGATGTGACAGTACTCCTTTAGGATTGGTAAAGTACACAAGAAATTGCAGGCAGCAAATTGGAAAATTTTAGATGGCTTCGTTGTGAATTTACTTTAGACGTAGGAGGGAGTTTATTACCTACTTCAGCAACCTATACATAGGCTGACTTGGGAAAGCGTGAAAGTTAGCATTCTGACATGCTCCATAGGAACAGTAAAATTTAATTGGTCATGTCAGGCAAATTATCAGGAGCATTTTCAATAGACGGAACTAGAATTTGTTATCTCCCAGTTTCCTTAAAGACTTTTCATGTTTTATTTAGGTGCTGGTATTGGGATGGGATTCTTGTGTCTTTCGCTTTTCAGCTATTGGCTTTACAGATATGTAAGGAAGCGGAGAGATAGAATGGTCAAGGAGAAACTGTTCAATCAAAATGGTGGTTTGCTGTTGCAACAAAAGTTTGCACCTTTTGGAAGAGATGGAAGAGCAGCAATATTCTCTGAAGAAGATCTGCAGAGAGCAACAGATAACTACAGCCAAAGCCGGTTTCTTGGTGAAGGAGGGTTTGGCACGGTTTACAAAGGGATGCTGCCAGATGGTACCATAGTTGCTGTGAAGAAGTCGAAGATCATCGACAGGGGCCAAACTGAGCATTTTATCAATGAAGTGGTTGTTCTATCCCAAGTTAATCATCGGAACATTGTAAAATTGATAGGATGTTGTTTGGAGACCAAGCTTCCTTTACTAGTGTATGAGTTCGTCCCTAATGGCACGTTGTCACAGCATATTCATCAGCAGGACAAAGATTGTTCCCTTTCATGGGAAGACCGGTATAGAATTGCATGTGAAGTCGCTCGAGCAGTAGCGTACATGCATTCTGCAGCTTCAATTCCCATTTATCATTGTTGACACCTAAAATTTTAATTAGGTTTAATTAGGTCTTAATTTCTTTTAGATAACAAAAAACCAAATAAATAGCAAAAACAACAAAAAATAGTAAAAACAAAAGAAAAGAAAAACAAAAGCCCCCCCCCCCATTTTCTTCACGTGGGTTTTGTGCGGCTTGGCCCCACCCTCCTTCTTCCCTCTTCTTCTTCCTCGCTCCATCTTTCTCCGCCTCTGTAGTTCACGCGCGGTGGCCGGCGACGCGCGCGAAGGACGGCCTACGGCCGAGGGGAGTAGGCCGACGTCGGCCGGAGAGGATAAGATCAGGCACCATTAATGCCGAGCGAGCTTCGCTGGAAAGCTCGATGGGACACCGGTTCGGCCGAGCGGAACCGGTGGGTAAGCCGGAGGCCGGCGACCGAACCCCTCCGTCGACCGGAGTTCCTTCGCCTATAAATAGGTGGCCGCAAGTATCGTCGGAGGGTGTGGCGAGCTCGGAAATCCTTCACTGAGAGACATCGGGAGGGGTTGAAGGGCGAGCGCAAGAGAGAGCTCGAGTCGCGAGCTTGGCCCACCTTCCACCGAGAGACTTCGGGGAAGGTAGGCGGCGAGCGACCTCGAGAAGGTCAGATCCGGCCGGTGGAGGCTCGGATCTGGCCTGAGTGAGAAGAAGTCAAGGCCGAGGAAGGTCCAGCCGAGATCTGCGACGCCTCAGATCTGGAGTTTTCGTGCCGCTGTATCGCCGCCGACGCCGTTGCTTCAGAAGGTTGCTGTCGCGTCCCCCCCCCCCCCCCCCCCGTGAAGCCGTCGTTAATCGAAAGGTAAAAGGGCCGTCGCCGTATTCCGCCGTCGCCTTCGCCGTTCATCGCATGCGTCGTATGCTGCCGTCGTCGTTGTCTTTGCGATCGCCGTCACCACCGCGCCGTCGCCGCCGTCGCCGCCGCAATACCCCGGTTTCCCCCTCGGCGCCGCGGATTCACGAACCCTAGGGTTTGCGATTTTCCGGGTCGCCGAGTCGGAGCCGGGTTGGCAAGTCGGGTAGGGTTTCCGCAGTTTTTGGGCGGCGGAAGACCGGGTCGCGATTCGGATCCGGGTCGGGTAGGGTTCGCAGGGAGCCGGGTCGCGGAGCGGGTCGTGGACCCGGGTCGTCGAGCCGGGCTGGATCCCTCCCAAAATGACGGGCCACGATGCCGTTTCAATAAATAAAGAAAAAATAAAAAAGATGCCGAAAAATCCGAGTCGGGCCCGCGTTGCGGGCCCGTCCGCGTGCGGGTCGCCGACCCGGGTCGGACCCAACCCGCGGATCCGACCCGGGTCGGCTTTATTTTATTATTTTAATATAAAATGATAAATATTTTATTTTCAAAAAAAAAAATCAAAAAGTGTTTTATTTTCAAAAAAAATATTAAAAAATGTTTTAATTTCCAAAAAATCGAAAAAATATCAAAAAAATGTCGAAAAATGTTTTATTTTCTAAAAAATCGAGAAAAATAAAAAAAAAATATTTTCCAAAAATATTAAAAATATATTAAAAAAATTTTATTTTCCGAAAAATCAAAAAATCAAAAATATTCCATATTTTCCAAAAAATGCCAAAAATCCAAAAAAATCCAAAATTTCATGAAAAAGCCAAAAAATTCAGAAAAAGCCAAAAAGACTTGTATTTTTTTCAAAAAAAAAATCCAAAAAATCCCTTTTATGTCCTAAAATGAGAAAAAGACTCAAAAAATGTTTTTCCTCCAAAAAATGTATGGAAAAATCCCTCAAAAATCCAAAAAGCCTTAGGGTTTAAACAAGATTAGGTACCGAAAGGGCATTAGTGATTAACTAGTGTAATCAAGTCCCCGATCCTAATTTCTCTGGTTGCGCAGGAGCGAGTATTTCTCCCGATACTTCGCTTAGGGTTTCTAATCAACCCACCCCAAACCGATTAGTGGCGACTCCGTTTTAAAATTAATTTACAGGTTAAAAACTCAAACTATTAAGTCGTGAATTGGCGGACTTGGGAGAGTCCGGGCTTAATAAATTCAGCCGAGCCATTAGCCTCCTTAGGTGCTCGTACCCGATTGCGGGCGTCGAGAAAAAAGAGGTCGCGACAGCTTGGCGACTCCGCTGGGGATTTTGAGGACTTAGGCCTTTATGTCTTGTTTAATATCTTTACTGACTTAGGTTTTTTTTTATGCAGGTCAAAAGCTTAGAAATTTATTTTAATAGATTATATTGTGATTATAAATTGTTATGCATGCTTTACTGTTTTAAACACTACACATGGCACACACAACCCGGCCGTCGGACCTGGGCCGCCATAGGATTTCTAGGATGGTGTTAAGAAAGATACGACCTCGAACGCGAGACTGCGATGTAGAGGTCGCCTTTCTTTTCCCCGAATTTCTTAGCCGAGGTTAAGAGGGTATGCTGCTAACGCGAGACTGCGACGGGCGGATATCCTTTTAATCTCACCAATCCTTCTGAGTTAGAAATCGAGCCACACATCCCATCTGCATGTCTTTGTGCTTGCCATTTTATTTAAAAGCAAAGTAATTTCTTTATTTTTACTTAGTCTTTTCTGGCTCATGGCGAAATAGGGTCAGGTTGTGTATTTCCCTTCTTTATATGCGATGGGAAGATTTGATATCCAGTTCATTCCCACCCCAAAGGGAGAGCTTCTCAGATGGTGGAAGCAGTTAGATCAACTCGGCCAAGAGTACGTCAAATCAAGAATCGGTCATCTCCTCCCATTGCTCCAAATCAATATCCACTCTGGGGTCATGCAAGCACTACCACATTTCTGGTGCCCTGAAACATCTACCTTCATATTCGGCAAATTTGAACTGACTCCGACTTTAGAAGAGTACAGTCTCGCCATAGGAATGCCCCTGGGAAGCGAGCTTGTCAAGCCAATAGGCATTGACCCTGTGGTTAGTCTATCACGGTTTCTAAAAAATCATTCGGTAAGAGAAATTGTTCAAGCCAACAATAATGCTTTTCCGCTATCATCTTTAACTGAATGCTTTGAAAAACAGTCAATGACCCAAAAAGCCAAGATCTTCCTCTTAGCATTCTTTGGTTTTATTATCTTTCCCCATCGAAAGAATGCTATAGATCCTTCAATCACATGGGTGGTAAATCAAGTCATTTTTGGAGCAGGATACGTGAATATGGTTTTAGCCGAAACGTTTTTATCCCTTAATCGTTTCAAGGACCAAAAAGAGAAAATCATGAGGGCCGCTCCAGAAATTTTACAAATGTGGTTCTTTTCCCATATCAAAAGATTTGGGCACCTCATGCAAATATTTGAAATCAACGAGTTTAAACACCCATTGCAAAAGTTTCAAATCTTGGAAAAATATTCTCCCAATGAAGAGTATTCTCGGTGGATTAACTTGCTAAAAAACCCGGTCCCTGAGACATTCCTATGGCGAGCTAAATGGTTCATTGCAGGAGAGGCGCGCTTTGCGCTTGATTATTACAACCCCATCCCGTTGCTGGGCCTCTCCGGAGCTACCTCATATTATCCATATAGGGTGGCTCGTCAGTACAGGGTCCTTCAAGAAGTCCCGCCACCGCTCAAATCAGGATTGTTCCGAATCTTTTTCACCCGTACGGACTACAACTACTTGGAGGAGATCCGCATAATTCAGAACGCATGGAGTAGATGCCACACTGAAAAGATCGTCGTGCCCAGAAGGTTAAAGGAACAAGAAAAAGTTCATCATGCATCAACATTCTACATCCTCAACCATATAATTCCCAAGGAGCTGCAACCAGTAACCCCTGATGTAGTTGATAAACTTACCCTGCAAGGGCGAATCGAATCTCTTGAAAAGAGCTTGGAGACCAGCAAGAGACACGTATCGAAGTTAGTACGAAGAAGCAAGCGGCTTCACAAGACTGGAGCTTCCCATCGCATATAAAATGGGCAGCGGGACTTTTGATGTGAATATTCCTAATGTTAATATCTAGGGTCGTTTTGACTTGTGTAAAAAGCCCTTTTGGCATTGTATAAATCTCCTGTTAATAAATAAAAATGACGTGATCCTTGCCATGGGCCAGTGTTCCATACGTTTCCTGGCTTACATTCTCTCCATTTTCTTTATGCAGGTAATCACAATCATAGTTGTATTCGCCAAATCCAAAAGATAGAATGGCCGAAGAAAATGTACCAAGCCGTGTCGAGATTATGGAAAGTGAAATGAAGCAAGTCTTCAATGTGCTTCAGCAACTCTCAAAGCAAATAGATTCCATCCAAGGCAAATTAGCTCCCGCCCCTGCCTCAATCGAAGTATTGTTACCGCAATCGTCTACTCGAGGTGATCAAGGAAGAGATACTGATGATAACATGCCCGAATTAGAAGATGATATGCACCAAATCGTAGTCGAGAAAGCAAAGCCCAACAGTTTGTCTAAGACTGAACATGACAAACGCCTTGAGAAGCTTGAAGAGAGGCTAAAGCAATTGCAAGGCCTTCAAGATCCTACTCCAACAGACCTCTCCATCTACTCCAAGGTCAAAATGCCGGAAAAATTCAAAATGCCTGAGTTCGAGAAGTACGATGGCACGACCTGCCCAAGAGCTCACTTGCAGATGTACTTGGTTCGAATGACCCAGTACGTTAATAATGAACCTTTAATGATCCAGTTGTTCCAGTCAAGCCTGATAGGTCCCGCCCTGAGGTGGTACATAAAAAAGAACATAAACCTCATCGAGACATGGAGCGAAGCAAGTGAAGCATTCCTCAAGCAGTATAAATTCATAATGGACATTACCCCTTCTCGTGAGGATCTTGATCGCACGGAGAATAAAAAGCAAGAATCTTTCAAAGAATATGCTATTAGGTGGAGGAACCTCGCCGCCCAGATCAGTCCTGAGCCAACTAACTTTGAATTGAGAAAAATGTTCATTAAAACCCTCCCTTTTGAATACCGCAATCGGATGGTGACTACAATCGCTGAATCATTCAATCAACTCATTCCAGTGGGAGAGCAGATTGAGATGGGTTTAAGGGACGGCTGGTTCACTGAGCCTACACTTGTCAGCAGAAGGCTCAACATGAAAAAAGATAAAGAATCCTTGATTGATGTCAATGCCACGTACACTGCAAACACCGGTCATCTCCCGACTGTTCAGACAAACACAGGCCAGCAACAGACTAATAGCCGTCCACCCCAGCGCTACAACAACCGAAGACAATTCACTCCGCTTCCTGGATCTCCCTCCCAGGTTTTGGCAATCCTCCGAAACAAGAGCCTCCTTTCAACTGAGCCGAGACGACCCAATGCTGAAAACTTCTCCAGCTATGACCCGTCCAAAAAATGTGACTATCACATGGGAGAAGTAGGCCATTCAACTGATGAGTGTTTCGTCCTTAAACATCGAATCCAGAACCTGCTAGATACTAAGGCTTTCTCATTCCAAACCGCGAAGCCGAATGTCCAAAGCAATCCGCTCCCTGATCATGCTGACAAAGTAAACATGATATTCAGTTTCGAAACCAATCAGATTAGAAATGTCAATGCACATATGGCTGACATCTATCGAGGGCTAGTAGAAACCGGATATTATCCGGATGATGAAATACTACCCTTTGCAATAATGGAGGAAAGGGTATTAAGAATGATAGAGGCCGGAATAATCGTGTACGCCGGCCACACCAGCATAGTTTCTACCATATCGCAAGTCCTCATCAACTGGGAGGAAGAATTTGCCGCGCTAAATGCGGAAAAGGAGAAGAATGACTCAACCTCACCTGAGAGCGTCTTTGAAAGGAAGGAAGACATTGTTCAAGCATCAACAGCAGAAACAGCTATAGTCATTGAGATTCCCCAACCTTACAAATACAAATGCAACAATGCGGTACCATGGTCTTATGACCTTGATGTTGGTTTGGTCACGAGATCTGGACGAACCTATGCTCAAGCAAATACTCAGTCTGCTAAGCCCGTCACTGACGAAGAAGCCAAGGAGTTTTTGGCCGTAGTTAAGGCCAGTGAATATAATGTGGTGGAACAGTTACGAAAATCACCGGCACAGATCTCTCTACTGGAATTGCTCCAGACATCTGTCAAGCACCAAAAATCTCTCATGAAAGTATTAAGTGAAGTACATGTCCCTGAAACTATTGAGCATGACAAACTCGAGGAATTTGTCAGTACCATCCTTCTAAAGGATCAAATGGCGTTTTCTGATGAAGAGATTCCCGAGGAGGGTAGAGGACACACCAAGGGCCTTTACATATCAGTCAAGTGCAACGCATCTCACGTCGCTCGAGTGTTGATTGACAATGGATCTGCTCTTAACATATGTCCATTAGCGACACTCTGTCGCCTTAAAATAGAGAGATCATGGATCCAGGTACCCAAGACTTCTGTTCGAGCATTTGATGGAACAAAGAAGGAAACAGTAGGAGAGATCGAGCTCGATATTCAAATTGGCCCAACCGTATTCAAAATTTTGTTCCAGGTAATGGATATCTCCACTGCATTCAATTTCCTCTTAGGGCGCCCATGGATACACGTCGCAGGAGCAGTACCTTCCAGCCTCCACCAAAGTGTGAAGTTCGTGGTTGGAGGAAAACTTATCACGGTCCGAGGAGAAGAAGATCACCGCATCTACCACGAGACGGCCATTCCTTATGTTGAACCTAGTGACAAGAATGAAGCTAGCTATCAATCGTTCGAGCTCGTGTCCACTATACACGAAACTCGAGGGACTTTGCCCCTCGTCCCTGAGATATCAAGTGCTGCAATCATGGTAGGAAAAATCATGGTAGGACACGGTTTCCTTCCGGGACAAGGGCTTGGTAGGAGGGGCCAAGGCATTCGTCAGCCTATTGAAGCTCGGAGAAGACCCTATACTGTCGGTTTGGGATATTCCCCATATAGAAAAGCGAAGAAAAAAACCGGCCTTGTATATCCCCGTCTCGAGGAAACTTTCCCGGGCCCAGCCAAGATGATGCATGAGGAAGAGGAAGTGGATACTCTAGAATGGTTCAACCCCGAAAGCGTGAAATTGCCTATAATCCAGGAAGACACAATTTGGCCCTCACTTGAGAAAGAAAGGCCAGACGATGTGACCTCCATGTTCGGGGACATTTTCATAGGCGCCATTGAGGAAGAGCAATTAGAAGAGACATGCGATAACTTCTCGTTCATCCAGCTTCGACATCAAGTGGAAGAATTACGTGAGACTGTACACCATTTGACAGAAAACTTCGCTCAAGCTACCCGTGCATTCCGTTCTCATCACAATGAGGAGCTGGTGGTAAATGAAGAGGACCCTATTGACACGACCTGGCGAGGGGCACGGCTACCCTTATCCCCAAGAAGCACTCGGCCATATTCGCCCCTTCCTAAATCAATGTCCATTATTTTCCCCATCCTCCTCGAGCAAGGGCTAATCGGCAGAGAATTGAACCATCCTACCCCTGAGTACTTCCTTGATTATGATCCATCCAAGCAATGTGATTACCATTCAGGGGAATTAGGACACTCGCTAGATGACTGCACCATCCTGAGAGACAAGGTTCAAGATCTTTTGGATGCTGGGGTATTCACGTTCCGCTCTCCATGGCTGTGTTTCGGCAATGATCACCTCCTCGTGGTACCTAGCACCCGTACCATGTTCCCTGAGCATGCTAAGGAGGCGCGTAAAGGAGAGGCAATCATAGACACTTTGGGCCAACCAAGTGGTAAATTTGACTACTATGTCAATTATTCAATTCCCCAAAGTTTCTATGATCATCATCACAACATCGTCCCTGATGGATGGGGAGACGTGGATGATCTGAAATCCACAAAGTCGGGAGCACAAGGAGACGTGGCTGGCAACTGGTATGAAGACTTCTTCGTGGGCGCTATTAACGAAGGACCGTCAGGGGAAATGGGTGCAGGCCCGCTCGAGTAGAATCCTTTTTAACTCCTCTGCATACTCCCCTACGTGGGAGCCTGTACATATTTCTTAAAGTCTGGCTTGTTCTGTTTTCAACAACAGTTTCACTCAAGGAACTATTTTTTGAAACCACCATGTAAATCCGTCTACTAATAAATAAAGTTGAAAACATTTTGAGGGCATGAGGAGACACACCAAACCGGCCCGTTGATGATAGCCAGCCGTCAAATGAAAGAAGAAATCTGAGGCCCGGGTCTCCTCATGTTTAATTGTCTTTAATCTTTAAAAGCAATTTATCACATTTTCAAAAGAAAGAAGCATGCATGCTACTAACCTTATTTGTTCCCTTAGCCTATCTACTCTATGACACAGGAATAATATAGCGGCAGGCGAGGGTATGGGAACGGTCCAAACCAGCACCGTAAGTAGCCATGATAGCAATTCTGATGACTCAGATGATGATTTTGATGATTCCGACGAAATTCAATGGAATTGGAAGCGCCACGAAGAAGCAAGGCCCCCTACTACTGAAGACACCATCATTGTCAATTTAGGCAGCACAGAAGATCCAAGGGAGATAAAGATTGGCGCGAACCTTCCTGAAGAAGAAGCTGCAAGCTTAATTGCCCTCCTAAAGAGATATCAAGATGTATTCGCATGGTCTTATGCCGATATGCCAGGCCTTGATCCAATGATCGTGGAACATAGCTTGCCAACCAACCCTAATGTGGCTCCTAAGAAGCAGCGGCTAAGAAGAGCTAAGCCTGAATTGTCAAAAAAGATTGAAGAAGAAGTAATGAAGCTCCTGGCAGTAGGCTTCCTCGAAGTCTCGCAATATCCTAGTTGGGTGGCAAACATTGTACCAGTAAAGAAGAAAGACGGTCGAATCCGGATTTGTGTCGACTACCGCGATTTGAACAAAGCAAGCCCAAAGGATGATTTCCCACTACCTCACATAGACGTTCTTGTGGATAGTACTGCTGGATTCAAACTTTTCTCTTTCATGGATGGGTTCTCAGGATACAACCAAATAAAAATGAAGGAGGAAGACAAGGAAAAGACGGCATTCATTACTCCATGGGGGACTTTTCATTATAAGGTCATGCCTTTTGGCCTGAAAAACGCTGGAGCAACTTACCAACGTGCCATGGTCACCCTTTTCCATGACATGATGCATAAAGAAATTGAAGTATATGTCGATGACATGATCGCCAAAACCAGACATGGAGAAGACCATGTGAAGACCCTGGAAAAATTATTCGATCGACTTCGCCAGTTCAAGTTGCGCTTGAACACAGCAAAATGTGTGTTCGGGGCAACCTCTGGCAAATTACTTGGATTCATTGTGAGTTGTAAAGGGATAGAAGTGGACCCGTCAAAAACTAAAGCGATATTTGAGATACCTCCTCCCTCGACTGTGAAAGAAGTCCGGAGCCTCCTGGGAAGATTAAATTACATTGCGCGATTCATTTCCCAGCTTTCTGAAACTGCAAAACCTTTCTTTAAACTTCTCAAGAAAGATGCACAAATCAAATGGGATGATGACTGCCGACTGGCATTTGAAAATTTGAAGCGGTACCTGATGAAACCCCCGGTTTTAGTACCCCCTACTCCAGGACACCCTTTGACCCTTTACCTTACCATCAACAGTGAATCCCTAGGTGCAATGTTGGCACAGAAAGGACCCCATGATGGGAAGGAATGAGCCATTTACTATTTGAGTAAAAAATTCACCACATCAGAACAAAACTACTCCAAATCAGAAAAGACCTGTGCTGCATTGGTATGGGTGTTGCACAGACTCCGGCAGTACACCTTGCATTACCAGACATTCCTTGTAACTGAGAGTGACCCAATCAAGTATTTGCTTGGTTGCCCGGCCTTGGTGGGAAAATTGGCCAAATGGCAAATCCTAATCTCAGAATTCGACATCCAAGTGATGTCGCAAAAATCAGTTAAAGGTCGAGTGATTGCTGATATGTTAGCAGATTGCCCTAAAGAAGTAGGCGATGATCATTCCCCAGATGACCGAATCTCAGCAGTAAAAGAGGACACGTGGACTATGTTTTTTGATGGAGCTGTGAATTTGTCAGGTTCAGGCACTGGGGCGGTCTTGATATCCCCAAATGGGCAACATTATCCCGTGGCTGCAAAACTGATGTTTCCATGCACCAACAATATAGCCGAATATGAAGCATGCATCCTCGGCCTACAAGCGGCTATTGGAATGGAAGTGTCAAAACTAAAAGTGTTCGGTGACTCCGCCTTAATTATCCTCCAGACTGTGGGCGAGTGGGAGACAAGAGACGCCAAACTAGTGCCTTATCATGACTACTTGGAAGAATTGGTAGAAGAATTCCAGGACATCTCATTTGAATACCTACCTAGAATCCGTAACCAGTTTGCTGATGCACTAGCAACACTATCATCCATGTTACAAGTAGCGAAGGGGTTAGAAGTAGAGCCTTTGAAAATTGAAGTCTTGACAAGACAGGCCCACTGCATGACTATAACTGAAGAACCCGATGGGAAACCCTGGTATTACGACATCATGAAATACATCCAAAAGCAGGAATTCCCTAAAGAAAGCACTCCCTCTGATCGAAAATACCTTATGAAAATGGCTTCGAGGTTCTTCGTCAGCGGTGAAAATTTGTACAAAAGATCATATAACTCAGTCTTGCTAAGGTGTGTGGATGCAAATGAAGCCACACAAATAATGCAAGAAATACATGGGGGAGTATGTGGCCCTCACATGAATGGACGTATGTTGGCCAAGAAAATAATGAGATTGGGTTATTACTGGTTCCCCTTAGAGAGCGATTGTGCTCACCATGTGCGAAGCTGTCATCGTTGTCAGATCCACGGGGACAAGATAAATGTCCCTCCAACTGAATTGCATCAGTTATCTGAGCCGTGGCCATTTTCAATGTGGGGCATTGATGTAATTGGCCCAATCAATCCAAAGGCATCAAATGGGCACCGGTTCATTTTGGTCGCAATCGACTATTTCTCAAAATGGATCGAGGCTGCATCCTATGCAAGCGTAACTGCACGAAACGTTATGAAATTCATCAGACGTGACATAATCGCCCGTTATGGCGTACCAGAAGCTATCGTCACTGACAATGGGTCAAACCTAAACAACAAGTTGATTGATCAATTGTTTTCTGAGTTCAAAATCCAACATCTGAACTCATCCCCTTATCGTCCACAAATGAATGGAGCTGTGGAAGCCGCCAACAAGAACATCAAGAGAATCCTATCCAAGACAGCTGAAAACTACCGCGACTGGCATGAGAGGCTACCCTTCGCACTAACAGCGTATCGAACTTCGATTCGAACTTCCACTGGGGCAACGCCTTTTTCCTTGGTTTACGGCATGGAGGCGGTTTTACCTGTAGAAGTAGAAATCCCTTCCTTGCGAATTTTATCCCAAGCAGGATTGTCCAAGGAAGAATGGACACAACAAAGACTTGAGCAACTAAATATGATCGACGAAAAACGACTGAAAGCCCTCTGTCATGGTCAGTGTTACCAACAAAGGGTAGCTCGATCGTTCAATCAAAAGGTGCGACCCAAGCACTTCGAGGTAAATGAGCTAGTCTTGAGGAAGACGCTGCCAATCTTCCCAGAGCCCGGAGGCAAGTTCGCCCCTAATTACAAGGGTCCTTACGTAATAAAGAAGATACTCCCTGGAGGAGCCTTGATTCTGACTGAAATGGACGGGCGGGAATTCTCCAAACCAGTTAATTTCGATGCTGTAAAAAAGTACTACCCTTGAAAGATGTTTATTGTCTGGCATTGCCAAGCACTTCTCTATCAGAATGAAAATGCTTATGCACCTTTATATATGAGTGATGTATTTACACCATCATGAAAAATGTGTATTTGACTCAATGGAGAAAAATGAATGGTGATGACCAGTCTTTAAGGAAGTGTCATAAATCAAGAAGCAAACTCGATGGCATAACTTGAACAAATCAACATTACCCAGGCAAACGCATAAGAGTAATCCCTGTCAATTTTGTCCAGCTCGGTGTAAAGGATGCGTCATTCAGGAACCAGTCTGGTTAAAAGAAACCTTCTGTCCCAGTCAACAATCTTAGAATCTGGAAGCCTCACTTCTTGTTCCAGACACAAGCTCTTGCAAGAAGTAATTGTCATTAGAGAATTGGAGGTTTTGATTGTCCATCTCAGATTCCATAGAAGCTTGAGGTACATGACTTTGCCTGATCAAAGGCAGAAAGAAAAATTCCACAGAAGGAATGCGTTGAAGATAAATCAACAACCAGCAATCATGCATACATGGTCACAAGTGAGGAAGGCCAATCGAAAGAAATGTCAAACTATGCTAAGACGAAAAGGCTGTCATCGACATTCAAACATCATAAGGAGTCAGCAAATACAAACTTTGGAGAAGAGTAATTTGGTATCGTTTCCAATACTCCCCCTTCTTTGAATTCACTTTTGACATATTCCCCCTATTGACAGGGAGCATCACAACTCAAGAACCAAACTCAATGGTTAGGCAAATCAATATTGGCCAAGCTAGTACGTGGAAATGACCCACATTAAATTCACCTGGCTTCGTGTAAAAAGACATGTCATCCAGGAGCTAATTCAGAGAATAATTGACCTAATAAAGCAAGGGACATAGGACTTCGAGTCCCCCTCTCACTTTAGGTTCACCCAATCATCTGCAAACCAGTGAAGGGTAAAGTTGTATCGCTTCCAGTTATTCGACTCTTGAAAGAGTTCATGACTAACACATTCTCTCTTGTTTGTTACAGGATCACCTGACTGTCAAAAGCAAGGATAACAAATCAATAAGAGGCATGACAAACTCTCCCAAACGAAATGGCGTCCTGAGTAATTGCCAAAGCAAATGACAGAAAATCTTCAGGCCTCAACTCACATTTGATTTTGGCCAGACTAATTGATCTATTTGTACATCTTCTCTTCTGCAGGGGCAAAAGCAGAGATGTCCGATCAGATCCCCAACCCCGACTGATCCTTCATGTGTCATATCCCTAATCAATAGGGACAATTATCGACGTCCATTTGCGAGTAACCCTTTTGATGTTCAAAAATTAACATATTTGGAAACACCATTATGTTAACTCCTAAAGTTGTCAATAGGGTCTTTTTTTTGAGTCAAAACCATTCACTCGTTTTGAAAAGTTCAAACTCCATCATATTCAAAATGTTGCATGTCATTTCCAGATGAATTCGGCATGAAGATTTTGTCTGTCTAAGTCACTGATTCCACTAAGGATTATTAGAATAGACAGCTAAACGAAGAAAACAAGATTAATTGAGCATGCTGGATGAGGCGCGTCAGAATGATGGAAGGCAAGCCATATCCTACACACAGTCCCCCATCTATACACTTGTGAGATGAGTACAGAAGATTCCATGGCTGCAGGGTAAAGAGTTCTCTCGCGAATGGTACGATAACCAAAATAGTGAGAGGCATTCCATCGCTCACCCCATTGAGCCCCATACACTGATGAAATTTCTCTCATATCCCCGTCAAGGAACCACCCCACACTGGGGCAGGTTGAAAGCAAGTCAGCATCACAAAGTGAGAAAGGAGATAGAAATTTTCTTGCTTGCACTTGCATCAATCTTCGAGTGTCTTTATTGCATATGAACACTCGCGTTAATTTAAGTGCCCTAGAGTCATGAAGAGCAATTCTTTCTTTACGCACTTGTATTCATTGTACAACTCAAGTGAGTCTGTAATTTTACCCTCACATCAAGACAAAACAGAAGTTACTGCCATTTAAGCAGCATAGCCCAGAGAGCCTACTGAAGATGAAGACTCAAGAGTTTAATAACAGTGCTTCGATTGAACTTGTCTAGGCCAATTCCTCCAACGACAAGAATGAAAAAAGCAGGGGCATAAAAAAAGCAGTGTACTTGGTAAAAGCAAGGTCAATGCCCATATTTGAAGAACTGGAATAAAAAATAAGGGCATGAAAAAAGCAGTGTGCCTGGTAAAAGCAAGGCCAATGCCCTCCAGTCAAAAATGCAGCCAAGAAAATGTTGCTGTTGTGGTCCATAGAACCTCCATTTGACAGTGAGAAGAAAGACTGGTGACAAATGCCAAGGCAATCACCAGCTCTACCTTTTTACACATGAATCAAGCCTACTTTGCATCCCATTGTAAAAGTCTCTTCAGATTAGGGGCACTTCAATTAACGTAGGATTTCATATGTCTATAAGCATCGCTCGAAGAAGTACGAGCAAGATTACTCTATCTCTTTTCGCAGGATTCTTGACTTGTAAACCCGGAGATGATCGTGTAGCATTTTCGTCCATCAGCTTCAACCTTGATGGTCCCCTTCGATGAGTCACTGACCAAGACTTCATCACAGTTTCAACAAAGACCTCTCACATTGGTAAAGTCATACCGTTTGCGAGAATACTCGAACCACTGCTGACATGATGACAGTGAGATAGTGTGGTCCTTATAAATCCTGCATCAATGGTCAGGATAGCCTTTTCCATAAGAGTGAGCGGAAAGTCCTTTCAGACTGAAAGTCCCTCATCTGGCATGCTCAAGACATCTACATTATAAATGAAGGTTGTCTTTCAAAATCTTCCCCAGTGGAAATCAAAAGATGCAGAACTGACAAAATTATCATGCATGAATCTCATTTGAACTCATGAATTTACAGCATATACAATCATGTGTGCATACTGTGCAAATAACAGACACACTCTTAGAGATCAGAGATATTGCCAGGTAAGCATATCTCTATCCCCATTTGTCTTAAGGTACCTATCACTGTTCAGGTACTCTCTTCTTGACACTCGACCTATTCGAGTCATCCCTTGAGTTTGGGTGCTTGCAATTGTCTCAGTATCCCATTGTCTTTGAGTACCGGCCACCGTCCGGATACTCCTTTTTCCTGACACTCGGCCTATTCGAGTTGTCCTCAAAGTATTGATACTTGTGACTGACCAAGTATCCCTTTATTGTTAAATACCTACTGCTGTCTAGGTATCCCTGCTGTCTTTGAGTACCGGTCACCGTTCGGATACTCCCTTTTCCCGACACTCGACATGTTCAAGTTGTCCCCAGAGTATTGATACTTGTGACTAACCAAGTATCTCTTGGAATACCTACTGCTGTCTAGGTATCCCCATATCGTCAAGTACCCACCGTTGTCTAGGTACATCCTTTTCATGACACTCAACTTGCCCAAGTTGTCCCCAAATAATAGCAGTTGTTCAAGCATTCCGCTGCTTTGTGTGCCCGCGCCTACCCAGGTATGCTTTCTTACACTTGGACCAACTGAGTGGTCCCATGTTGTATCATTAAATACTTGTGCTCATCCAAGTATTCCAGTACTTTGTACACCTGTGGCTATCTAGGTGTTCCACCCCTTTTAAGTGCCTGCGGCAATCCAGGTAAGCCTCGTGCTACATTCAAATTCGCTTTACCAGGAGGTGAGAAACCTTCATGAATATGCGAGGCACGTCCTCAATATTCCCAATTACCAGGAGGTGAGAGACCTTCACGAATATCTCAGGTACGCCCTCGATATTCCCCTTTACCAGAAGGTGAGAAACCTTCATGAATATGCGAGGCACGTCCTCAATATTCCCAATTACCAGGAGGTGAGAGACCTTCACGAATATCTTAGGTACGCCCTCGATATTCCCCTTTACCAGGAGGTGAGAAACCTTCATGAATATGCGAGGCACGTCCTCAATATTCCCAATTACCAGGAGGTGAGAGACCTTCACGAATATCTCAGGTACGCCCTCGACATTCCCATTACCAAGAGGTGAGAAACCTTCACAAATATCCAAGGCATGTTCTCAATATTTCCAATTATCAAGTACCCTTCGGTACTTGTTATCATCCAGGTATCCCCAAATAGTTTGTACCTGTAATCGTCCAGGTACCCCTTCGATACTTGCAAATGTCCAGGTATCCTCCAAGAGTTCGCTCTTGTGATCATCCAAGTACCCGTCCATTGCCTAGGATCAGCCAAATACCCATTTCAACGCCTGCAAAAGCCCAAATATCCTTCATGTTAGTACTTGTGAATATCCAGGTACTCTTTGATATGTTTGTGAATGTCCAGGAATCTTCTAAAATCGATGCCCTGAGAAAGGTCGGCGCATCTCCCGAGAAAGGTCGGGTTCCAATCGGTGTCTTTGACAGAAGTCAGACACCCCAACAAAACAGATGCCCTGAGAAAGGTCGGCGCATCTCCCGAGAAAGGTCGGGTACCAACTGGTGTCCTCGATACAAATCAGGCACCCACAAATGAGATGCTCTGAGAAAGGTCGGTGCATCTCCCGTCAAGGCGACCGAAGAAAGGTTCGGGTCCTAGACAAATCATGGATTGTTTTAACAGGCAACCGAAGAATGGTTCGGGTCCTAGAAGAGCAGTCTCCCGTCAAGGCGACCGAAGAAAGGTTCGGATCCTAGACAAATCATGGATTGTTTTAACAAGCAACCGAAGAATGGTTCGAGCCCTGGAAGAGCAATCTCCTCATATCACCAGGTAAAATGACGCCTTGATACTTACCAAAACTCGGGGTTCACACCCTATCTCACTCACTCCCGGTAAGTAACTACAGGTATCTTCTTATCTGTCTTAGTATATGCAATGTTATATTGCTCTCTTTCTGCATAGAACAATAGGTTCCAAATAAAATATAATCTACTACGCATGCATAGACAAAATTTAGGTATCAAGTTTGTCTTTGAATGCAACCTCTGCGAACTCACCTTCAAAGAGGGGCAGCTGTTGACACCTAAAATTTTAATTAGGTTTAATTAGGTCTTAATTTCTTTTAGATAACAAAAAACCAAATAAATAGCAAAAACAACAAAAAATAGTAAAAACAAAAGAAAAGAAAAACAAAAGCCCCCCCCCCCATTTTCTTCACGTGGGTTTTGTGCGGCTTGGCCCCACCCTCCTTCTTCCCTCTTCTTCTTCCTCGCTCCATCTTTCTCCGCCTCTGTAGTTCACGCGCGGTGGCCGGCGACGCGCGCGAAGGACGGCCTACGGCCGAGGGGAGTAGGCCGACGTCGGCCGGAGAGGATAAGATCAGGCACCATTAATGCCGAGCGAGCTTCGCTGGAAAGCTCGATGGGACACCGGTTCGGCCGAGCGGAACCGGTGGGTAAGCCGGAGGCCGGTGACCGAACCCCTCCGTCGACCGGAGTTCCTTCGCCTATAAATAGGTGGCCGCAAGTATCGTCGGAGGGTGTGGCGAGCTCGGAAATCCTTCACTGAGAGACATCGGGAGGGGTTGAAGGGCGAGCGCAAGAGAGAGCTCGAGTCGCGAGCTTGGCCCACCTTCCACCGAGAGACTTCGGGGAAGGTAGGCGGCGAGCGACCTCGAGAAGGTCAGATCCGGCCGGTGGAGGCTCGGATCTGGCCTGAGTGAGAAGAAGTCAAGGCCGAGGAAGGTCCGGCCGAGATCTGCGACGCCTCAGATCTGGAGTTTTCGTGCCGCTGTACCGCCGCCGACGCCGTTGCTTCAGAAGGTTGCTGTCGCGTCCCCCCCCCCCCCCCCGTGAAGCCGTCGTTAATCGAAAGGTAAAAGGGCCGTCGCCGTATTCCGCCGTCGCCTTCGCCGTTCATCGCATGCGTCGTATGCTGCCGTCGTCGTTGTCTTTGCGATCGCCGTCACCACCGCACCGTCGCCGCCGTCGCCGCCGCAATACCCCGGTTTCCCCCTCGGCGCCGCGGATTCACGAACCCTAGGGTTTGCGATTTTCCGGGTCGCCGAGTCGGAGCCGGGTTGGCAAGTCGGGTAGGGTTTCCGCAGTTTTTGGGCGGCGGAAGACCAGGTCGCGATTCGGATCCGGGTCGGGTAGGGTTCGCAGGGAGCCGGGTCGCGGAGCGGGTCGTGGACCCGGGTCGTCGAGCCGGGCTGGATCCCTCCCAAAACGACGGGCCACGATGCCGTTTCAATAAATAAAGAAAAAATAAAAAAGATGCCGAAAAATCCGAGTCGGGCCCGCGTTGCGGGCCCGTCCGCGTGCGGGTCGCCGACCCGGGTCGGACCCAACCCGCGGATCCGACCCGGGTCGGCTTTATTTTATTATTTTAATATAAAATGATAAATATTTTATTTTCAAAAAAAAAAATCAAAAAGTGTTTTATTTTCAAAAAAAATATTAAAAAATGTTTTAATTTCCAAAAAATCGAAAAAATATCAAAAAAATGTCGAAAAATGTTTTATTTTCTAAAAAATCGAGAAAAATAAAAAAAAAATATTTTCCAAAAATATTAAAAAAATATTAAAAAAATTTTATTTTCCGAAAAATCAAAAAATCAAAAATATTCCATATTTTCCAAAAAATGCCAAAAATCCAAAAAAATCCAAAATTTCATGAAAAAGCCAAAAAATTCAGAAAAAGCCAAAAAGACTTGTATTTTTTTCAAAAAAAAAAATCCAAAAAATCCCTTTTATGTCCTAAAATGAGAAAAAGACTCAAAAAATGTTTTTCCTCCAAAAAATGTATGGAAAAATCCCTCAAAAATCCAAAAAGCCTTAGGGTTTAAACAAGATTAGGTACCGAAAGGGCATTAGTGATTAACTAGTGTAATCAAGTCCCCGATCCTAATTTCTCTGGTTGCGCAGGAGCGAGTATTTCTCCCGATACTTCGCTTAGGGTTTCTAATCGACCCACCCCAAACCGATTAGTGGCGACTCCGTTTTAAAATTAATTTACAGGTTAAAAACTCAAACTATTAAGTCGTGAATTGGCGGACTTGGGAGAGTCCGGGCTTAATAAATTCAGCCGAGCCATTAGCCTCCTTAGGTGCTCGTACCCGATTGCGGGCGTCGAGAAAAAAGAGGTCGCGACAATCATCGAGACATAAAGCCGTCTAACATTCTGCTGGATGACAAGTACACTGCAAAAGTCTCTGATTTTGGTACCTCAAGGCCGGTTCCGTTAGAAAAAACTCACCTGACAACGGCCGTGCAAGGGACCTTCGGATACTTGGATCCGGAATACTTCCAATCTAGTCAGTTTACAGATAAAAGCGATGTGTACAGTTTCGGAGTTGTGCTTGTTGAGTTACTTACAGGGCATAAGCCGACATCCTTCTCAGGAGATGAGGAAGGAAGACATCTAGTTGCTAGCTTTGTCATGCTAATGAAGGAGAGCCGTTTGTCGAAGATCCTAGATCCTGTTGTGGCCAATGAAGCGAAGGCTGAGGAGGTTCTTCTAGTAGCAATGCTTGCCATGAGGTGTTTGAAAATGAATGGGAGAAAGAGGCCTCCCATGAGAGAGGTTGCCATGGAGCTTGAAGGACTAAGGAAATCTCAAAGTTTCTCTCAGACCGGCCAAAATCCTTGTGCATTTGAAGATGGACTACCTGATGAAGCCAGTGAAGAATCGATAGATAGCACATCCATGTCACTTGAAGTTGTATCAATCTCTGTAGAGACATCGAGCTAGAACATTCGGTGTTCATACTGAACTTGCTGTTTCTTTATTCTAGACAGCTTTGGGGGTAGCGCATGTCGCATGGAGTTAGCAGCAGCAATTATTAAAATCACCAGAAGATACCTTTCAGTTAAATGATTCTCTTTTACTTTACTTCAGCTTGATGTTTTTCTTAAGCAAGATACCTAAGCAAACTTTATTCAAAAGATTTGCTGTCAATTAAGGTGGGAGATTGCATTTCCATGGATCAATAATAATGGTTAATTATCTTTGGATTAGGTGATTGATTAAGTTCTCTTTTTCCCAATCACTGATGCATGATGCTCTGGATATTTTTCACACCGGCTACATCATATACTATTGTTTCTGATTCCTACTACAGACTTTTCATATGCACACATCAACTTTGTGAGTAACTTGCTGGAGAATATCTAGCGAATATGTTGAAGCTGCTCACATTCCTCAATCTCCTTTGAATAACGGGCGATGTTGGTATTGAAGCCTTGTGCTTTTATCTATCAAGTTCTATAACATTGTTTATGTCCTATGGGATAGCCAGACTTGGCCTCAACTTGCAACTTCCACATTTCCGAATTGCTTCTTGACAAAATCCATAGCGTAAGTAGGATAGAATTATTGACAAGTCCATACTAAAAACAACAGCACTTTTATAGCTTTAACACATCTATCATGAGATACGGTTTCTTCGGAAGATGCATCACTGTTCGAAATCAATCAAGTTGTCCTGTTTACTGACATGATCCTCAGTGTAATAGTTGGACTCTCTCTTGACTTGGCGGTGGGTCCACTTGGTTTTTAGAAACAAAACAAAAGAAGTTGAAAAGTGAACAAAAGAAGGAAAGTGAACTTCAGCTATTTAAAGAAAAAAGGGAGCGCTTGGGAAAGAGAGCTCACCGAGAAAGAAAGGAGAAGAGAAAAAGGGTTTCTCTTATTCATGTCTTTGGAACCTCTCTAAGCCAACTCGACTCTGTAACGCAATGCTGGGTAAGAAGCTTAAACCTCTCGTTCGTCTAATCGAAGTATTTTCAAGGTTTAGGACTCAAATTCATAATTTTGGGAAAATCTAGTGACAAAGTCCCATTTTTGAGTTATTGAGTCACGTATTTTTGTAAAAATGATAGTTTAGAGTGTTGTGGAGCCGTAGGATTTTATGGATCGTGATTTAAGCTTACGATTTGTCTGAAACAAAATTTCAAAGTTTCTTATGTGCGATGAGCACTGCGCATCCAGCAGTTTTGGGCCTGTATTTTGTCATTTTTTGGCTCGATTCTGGGAGGTCAAGTTGGGATTCTTGCAGTATGTTTGAAGGGCTTTCTACTAATTATAATTACGTTTGAAACGAAATCTGAAGGAGAAAGTTATGGGGTAATCAAAAGTTATGGGGAAATCTGAAGGAGAAAGTTATTTTTTAAATTATTTTTTAAAATATTTTAACTAAATTTAATTTTTAATTTTTTAATTTTTTTAACTAAATCTAATTTTAAATTTTTTATTTTAAAATATTTTAACTAAATTTATTTTTAAATTTATTTTTTAATATTTTAACTAAATCTAATTTTACAATTATTATTTTTAAAACAAAATTAAAATTTTTTAATTTTAAAGTTATTACTTTTTTATATTTTAATTTAATTTAATTTTAAAATTATTATTTTTTAATATTTTAACTAAATTTAATTTTAAAATTATTTTCTTAATATTTTAACTAAATGTAATTTTAAATTTATTATTTTTTAATATTTTAACTATTAAAGTTATTATTTTTTAATATTTTAACTAAATCTATTTTTAAATTTTATTTATTTAATTTTTATATTATTTTTTTATCACATGAATCAAAAACGACGTCGTTTTTGTATTATTTGGCCATGTCAGCGTGCAAAACGGCGTCATTTTGGGCTCGGTTCGCCGGAAAAATGCCACGTCGGCATTTTGGCCGGATTAGCACTTAAGGCCCTGTTTGGCAACCATCCAAACAGTGCCTGATTCTGATTTTTTGTTCCCAGAATCAGTTTGGGAACAGAATCGCGTTTGGTAAATTTTTTGTCCAAAACTGATTCTGGGAACAAATTTACTCTCAGAATCAGTTTTGGACAAGAATTCAGAATCAGAAAAAATATGATTCTCTGTCCGAGAATCAAAAAAGAGAATCAAAAGTGCCGAATCAAAATTTTTTTTATTTCTATATTTTATTTTTATTTCTTCCTAGTATGAAATATATATTTGTTGTATATAGAATACATATTTAATTTTATGTTATAATTTAGTATTTTTATTTATTACATATTGTAGGGATATTAGTATAGTTTATACTATGGTTTATTATTTACTATATAATAAAAATTGATTAGTTAATATTTTTATTACTTAGTATAAAAATATAATTAATCAGTGAATGGTTTATGAAAATTCAATATCAAATTTATTTTAATCTAAAAAGGTAATTAAAAAAGAATTGGAATAGAAATTTTATATAGTTACCAAACGCGTTTCTATTCTTTTTCTATTCCAGAATCAGAAATTTTATTTGTTACCAAACGCGTTTTTTTACTCAGAATCAGTTCCCGGGAACATAATCAGAAATAATCATTTCTGGTCAGAATCAGTTCCCAGGAACAGAATCGTTACCAAACGCGCCCTAAGTGTCCCTTTGTGCCAACTTTTGGCACTCCAGGGGTCCTTGTCCCTAGTTGTTGCTAGTTGTTGGGTTGGCTGAGTTTTAATTGTATATGTTTTTTGAGTGGATTATAAAAATTATGATGTTGTAATCAACTTGTTAATTTATCTTATATGTATAAATGGTTTGAGAGATATATAAGTTGTTGGTTATATTTGATATTGCGTCCTTTGTGTAGAAAGACAACCATGTTATCATCATTTTTTGTAGTTTCGGGGTGTTATACTTAGAATCCCTGCGAAACTTGGCTTCTTCAAGCCATGTTTGCAATGAGAATTTTGCATTCCCGAGTTACGGCCTAGTCGATTGAAGATGATTGAATGTAGGGGTTAGAGATTAATGGTGTGATTTGGAAGAAAATTAGACCAAGCTCAATTTGGTATATTTAAACTTAATCTTTTATATTGAAATCAAATGACGCTGGCGAGTCCGCTGCCGTACTTGGTATTCAAATCCACCACGGCACGTATGAATTCCAATTAATAGCTCTGAGCAGGGCAAGAGCAAGTTTGCATGTACTGTCCCTGGATTCATAGCTTTCTCTCTCTTCTGTCGTTGTTCTTTTCAATGTTCCTTCGTCAATGTTTAGTAGCTTTCTACAAAATCGGAAAGCGTGCTTGTGATCTATATCGACTTCAATCTCAAGTGGCTAGGCAAATGTCCAGGAGCTAAAGGTTTTCGATCTGTTGAGCGAACGCCCGATGCCTAATTCAAAATGTGCATGAACGTTTGTTTTATTTGTGTTATAATGAAGAGCTGTTGACGTTCAAGTTCCTCATGATCTGTTCGAGATCATTTGGATGATTGCTTGAGGCCAACCGGATTCTCTTTCCATTTTCTACAGCTGCTACATAATCGATCTGATCGGATTGGACTCGTGTGCTTATTTCCTTTCTCATGCATCTTGAAAGCTGAGGAGCTCAACCTTGAATACCGCGTTAGGTGATTGTTCTTTTTACTCGAGTCGACTTAAAGTAGAGTTGGAGGAGATGAGAAGCTCTACACAGCCGAGCTCGATCTCCATCTCTTTCGAATCTAGGTGTTCGATCATCAATTAATATCAGGGTCGAGTCAATCATGTACTCGTTGGAGCTCAAACCGCTTGATCATCAGTCGTTCTGAAACTTCGATCTTGCTCCTTGTCCAAACAACTGATTGCTAATTGTATCAACGGCACTTCATGAAAAACAAAGGCCCCAATGGGGGTCTACATTTCTGAGCAGCCACGGATCTATCACTGGCACAACCTCACTTGCCAAGTACTCCATTAATTTGTTGTCATAAAATTGTACATAATTTTTATGTCGGTTTCAAGAACTCGTATGGATACAATTTAGGGAAAACTATCTAAAAAGTTTTAAATTTATTATTGCACTTTCGCCAATTCAGATATAAATATTTCAATTTTGTCAATCGAGTCATAAATATTTTCACATTTTGCCAATTAAGTTTTCTAACCAATTTTAAATGGAAATTGTTGATATAAAATGGCCCGCTGTAGATATGGACAATTTTTTTTTTAAATTAATATATTAATATATTATATGTTATTTCTTTTCTTCTTTCTTTTTCTTTCTATTTTTTTTTCTCCACCAAGTCTAGCAAGGGCCACCATTGGGCAAGGGCCACAAAGCCCTTGTCGATTGTGAGTGAGGGTCTCAACCCTCACCTAGATCTAGTGAGGGCTTGTGACTAACGAGGGCTTCACCGCCCTTACTAAGCTCGGAAGGAAAAAAAAAATTAAAGTTAAAAAATTTTTGTTCATGTTAGTCATGTCATGTAGAATAGTTGGCATCCAAGTCAATAATTTCTAATTAAAATTGACCAAATGAACTTAATTGTTCGTGCTTTCTTCACTATTAGTGAACAATTGCTCCTTTTTTTTTTTCTTCTTTTATGTAGTAGGCTAGGAAGCACCGACACTCTTCGAGCTTTCGTATCGTGTCGGACTCTCTAACATGTGTTCGACATTCTCCGACACTCAATCAACAAGTATTGGATTTCCAACACCTAGTTAACTCTACCGGCACTCTTCAACATGCGAGTTCGAAATCCTAACATGCGAGTTTAGAATTCCAACATGTGATTCTAACACACGCATAGTCAATTTTAATTTTTTTTAATAAATAATGGGTCAAAATGTAAATATGTAAACAAGTAATAAAATAAATAAGAAAAGAAGAAAAACATATATATATTTTTTTTGACTCTCCACTTCTAGTGATACACAATTCATTTCCCAAGTTCTTTTTTTTACTCTTCTGTTTTGACACGCAAGTCCAGAATATAGATTGCTTGTTATTTTTTTTCCCTCCAAGTTTTATAGATTATTGAAATGAAGTTGAATTTGTCAAATTAAAATAATAAATGATATTAACAAATGGTGAATTAATGCTTTTAGTGTAAATTCATTCTAGCCTATTATTTATTTATTTATATGTGAATTTAAATCAAATTAATTTAATTAAAAAATCATAAAAATGATCATTTATCATATATATATATATATATGTATATATATACAACGTGTTGGAATTATTTATTTTTTGAGAAATGACTTATTATCATGTCATGTCGTATCACATGTTGTAAGTCGATGTCATGCTATTTAGGGAGTGGATTTGGTAGTTTTCGAGCCAACTTCCAAGTAACTCAACTTGGTCCACCTCTCTAAGGAAGGATTGCAGTTTGCAATACTCGGCCTCTCTCGAGTTATATGTAATCACAACATTTTCTTGCCAAGCATATTTAACCAGTACCTTGGATATTCGTTAACAAGGCCCGCTTTTATTGGCAAGAATTTCATTCGTATTGTTGAGCCCATTGAAGCGTGGAGTTAGGGTGCGTTTGGTAACATTTCTGTTTAAAAATTGTTTATGGGAACAAAAATAGAAAAAATATATATATTTGCTTTAGGGAACAATTTTTGAACAAAAAAAAAACGCATTTGGTAAATCTGTTCCAGAAATATAAAAAGAATAGAAACATGTTTGATAAATTTGTATAATTTTTTTTATTTTTTTAATATTTTTTCTATTTTCTTTCTTATTTTTCTTTTTCATTTTTTCATTTTTTCTTCTTTTGGCCAGTCACCGGCCTCGGCCATGGCCGACGACCAGCCGACGAGGGCAGGCAGCCTCGCCCAGCCACGGTGAGGCCGAGCTCGCCCAGTGGCCAGCAAGGCTCAGCCTCGTCGGGTCTGGGCGAGATCGAGCTTGCCTAGCCTAGCGCGAGGTCGACCTCGTCGGGGGCCAGCGACCGGCTAAAGAAAAAAGAAAGTAAAAAGAAGAAGAAAAAAAGAGAGAAGAAAATGGAAGAGAGAAAAAAAAGTGTTCATAAATTTTGTTCCTAGAAATAAGAAACAACTTTTTTTGTTTCTTATTTCTGTTCTAGATGTGTTTCTGGAAATAAAAAAATAATTTTAGAACAAAAATGTAAACAAATATGTTTATGTTCATTTTTTGTTTCCAGAAACAAAAAAACAAAATAATCATTTAAAAACAGAAAAAAGAAATCAACAAACGCAGCGTTAGCCTTTGGTTTAGAAGGACATCCATGCAAAATCCAATATACTTATCCCTTTTTTAATGTTTTTCCTATTTACTCTGTCTTTTGAAAATATTCTTTTCCACTTTCAGGCTGTCCTTTGCTGGCGTGTTGCTGATGCAGAGACTTCTCCCTCCATTTTTTTTTTTTTTTTTTTTTTGACTTCTCCCTCCATTGACACGCCACCTTTTCTCTCTCTCTCTTCGAAAGGCGTCGATTTTAAGCGGTTTTAGCCGCACTTAATTCTTGGAGCTCTTCCAATGGCGGCGATCGAAGAAGCAAAGGGTCCCGACTTCTCTGCGCTGCCTGAAGGGTGCATCGCGAGAGTCGTCTCCCTCACGAGCCCCGCCGAGGCGTGCAGGCTCGCAACCCTGTCGCCGAATTTCAAGTCGGCGTGCGATTCCGACGTGGTCTGGGCCTCGTTCTTGCCGCCGGAGTGTCCCCAGACGGTCTCCCGGAGCGTTTCGTCGCTGAAGGAGCTCTACTTCAGCCTCTGCGACGACCCGGTTCTCATCGGCAATGGCAAAATGGTAAGTCACCCCACCGTCTTCCCACCTTAAACCGCCTCTTCCGATTCTTTTTGTATTATCATTTTTTTTTTTTTGCGGATTGAGGGGGTGATATGCGATGATAACTGTTCTTCATGTTAGACTTAATAGAATATTGAAATGAGATTCATGTGAGGTTCCGTCACCTCCACCTTGTTCCGAAACACTGCAAATTTGGCTGGCCAAAAAAAAAAAAAATTTGTTCTTTCATCGTCAAGTAGTCGACTTGAAAGGCGGTGTCATCGGCACATGTTTCTTTGTCTCTTCCCGCCTGAACCGAGCGAGAGCATTTTGTTTCTTCGAGGAAAAGCCATTGTCATATTGTAATCATGCTGCGGCTTCCACTGGACATTCTTCTTTTGCACACGGGCTCTCCATGTGAACGTGAAAGGTCGATTGAACTGTATGGACCAACTCTTTGTTCACGTCCACAAGATAAAGAATGATAAAATGGAGGGTGAAGAAGAAAGAAAGCAAAGATCTGTCATCTGAAAATGACAAGATTCAAATGGGTTGGAGTAAAGAGTGGATAGATATATTGAATCAGTCCAATATACAGCGCTAAGAGCATGAGGATTAAATTGGCACCGTTGAATAATGGCCAGGTAACTTTGAAGAGTTACAGATTACACCTGAATTTTGATTCTTTTGTTGCTGTGGTTAGTTTTCTGTCTGCACGGTTGGTAAGTGTTATCTAACGATGGATTAACTCAGTTCTTTTGTTAGCTTTATTAACCACGTGATAGAGATCTTTAGGTAAAGGAAAAAAAATAAAAATAATGATGAAGTGTATTCTCATGTGATATTTAACGCCTATATGGATAGAATAACTAGCGACTGCGACAAAATATCAAAGATTTATGGAGAAATTTATAGCTTTACAAATTTTTCTGGGGTCATCAGGCAATGGTTCTGAAGTTGAGGTGGTATTGAACAATTATCCCTTTTATTTTTCTTTTGGTTCAAATCTCATGGTTATTGCTTTTATCTAACGTGCAATGTGTTTTCCTACTTCAAATTATGGCGAAAAGGCTCACTATTTTATTGGAAAGGGGACAGCACAGATGGTTAAAAAAGTGAATCTCATTTTCTCAAAACGCTGTCAGTCCGGTTTCTTGTTACTTATGTGAATCCAACATGCTTTGCAGAGCTATTCACTGGACAGGCACAGTGGGAAGAAATGTATCATGCTATCTGCAAGGGCCTTGTCTATAACATGGGGTGATACTCCGATTTACTGGTCATGGACTTGCTTGCCCAACTCCAGGTAATTCATTATTTCGTCCACTCCTAGTTTCATGAAGAAAATGTAAGTAGTATTCATTTGTTCGTCCCTAAATAAATCATTTGTTGTTTCACCTTCGAGGTGATGATCTTATGGAATGTCCTTGTGAATGAATAGGTTCGCAGAAGTGGCTAAGCTCATCGATGTCTGCTGGCTCGAAATTAGAGGCATGATTAGTTCTGGCTTGCTGTCGCCCGAAACCCATTATGCAGCATACTTGGTATTCAAAATTACCCCAGCATCTCATGGATTTGAATTCCAGCCTGTTGAGGTGGAAGCTAGATTTGCTGGTGATGAAGCGGGCAAGCGTGAGCACTCAGTTTACTTATCTAGAGAGGACAACAACACGCATGGATGGCAGTCCTGGCGGAGATTCAGGCATGCTGGCAGGTCACTGATGCTTGCACCTGCCGAGGGGAGTGGGAACTATCCTAAAGAGAGACGAGATGGGTGGTCAGAGATAGAGTTAGGTGAGTTCTTGACGAAGGAAGGACAAGATGGGGAGGTTGAAATGAGTGTCATGGAGACAAAGGGGGGTAACTGGAAGGCCGGGCTGGTCGTGGAAGGAATTGAAATTAGGCCCAAGGATGGGAAATAAAAGCGCCTTTATGCAGGGCATGTGTAAGTTTGTATATACTGTCCCTTGATTAATAGCTTTTTCTCTCTGTTTTGCTGTTGTTCTTTCCATGTTCCTTTATCAATATTTAGTAGCTTTCCACCTAATCAGAAAGCGTGCTTGTGATTAATATCGACTTTTATCAATTTTCAGTAGATTTCTCCCAATTCATGAAGCGTATGTTTTTGATCTGGTAATGCCTTCTGCAGAAATGATGGAACTTAGATGTAGACTTCAGTAAAGTCAACACAGACACGCTCAAACACTCTGATTGGTTTCTTTTAAAACATCTGCAAAATTATTCCTCATCTTCCCACTCCAACCATCTCTTTTGGTATTGACGGGAATGTAAGACTCCATTGAAAATATATGAATGCAATTTGTGTGATGCGCTGGTGCTGGCGCCTCTTCCAGGATAAAGGAAAGACTTAGAAAAACAGAGTCAAAGCCAATGACTGGCTGTTTAATCACATATCCTACTGTCAACATCCATATGTTGACAATAAGCAGTTACAACTGCTCATTCACATTAATTTAGACTGAAAGGTTACCACTGCAATGTCCCTGAAACTCAATGCCAGTCCTTCATGACCTTTCGATTCACCTCACTGTACAACTCACTGGTCACCATCACTCTGCTGCTTGGCTCAAACGCCTTGGACATAGCCACCATCAACAACGTCAAATCCATTGCCAAAAAGATAAGTTATGGTAACTGTCAGATTTTATGGGACCACTATTAACTATTTTAAAAGTGTAAGTTGTTAGATGAAGGCATGATTTAATATTTAAATTATTCTAGCACTCCCCCTCATGCTTACTTGGCTCTTTTTTTTGTCTAGTACTTGGCATGGACATATTTAATTAGGGAAAAAAAAGGAGTTTAGCAAGAATCAAACTTAGAACCTCATGCTCTAATATCATGTAAGATTTTGTGGGACCACTACCAACTGTTCTAAAATCTTAAGCTATTAGATGAAAGCATGGTTTAATATTTAAAATTATTCGAATGGTAACTTGGTCACGGTTCCAGTTTCTTGCTATTGCACTGGAAGAATTTGCTTGCATCAGGCCTCTTACACTGTGGCCAAGGGTGACACCTATTCCCTCATAGTCGATGATACATTCCAAGGTCTGTCCTCTTGCCAGGCTCTACTTGATCAGAACTACCATGTAAATGAGGATTTTGTTGTAGGTGCACAGCTGATGGTTCCGCTAAGATGCGCATGCCCAAGTACCAACAAAACAGCTAATGCGGTTAAATCTTGCTTACATATTTGGTGACGCTGGGTGATTCTGGGAATTCAATTACAGAAAGCTTTGGTGTCACTGTGCAAAGTGTTATGGAGCAAATATGATGACAGAAACCGATCTAATATAACCTTTATCAAACATTCTCATTTCCCTCACTTGTGCAGAAGATTCCAAGAGTAACTTCTGCTATTGTCCTAGTGGATAGGCCAAAGGTAGGCCGGGAAATGACCTCAATTTCATGCCTGACCGGAAGAAGTTCCCTTTCAGGCTTGTTCTCGCGATAGGTAGTCATCAAATCTATCTTCTAATTCTGTCCAGCAACACTTCCTGTCTGATTGGAAGAGGCAGTTAGAAAAACAATGCATTTAATACTAAAGAAAAAACTCAAGCGATAAATTATTCCATTTGTTTACATGCGTTTTGCACATTTGCACACCACTCTTAGGGCTGTTGCACTATCTTTACACTCATGTACACCAAGCCTTTTTGCTCTCTGCATCTGATCTGTTTGACACCTTCTTGTCTAGCTCCAATCCTCCATATGACGCACTTGATCTATCTGATTCTTCCTAGCTTATAGATTGAAATACAACACGTGAATCTCATTTGCTGTCTATTTGTGTTGTGACTTCATGCACTTCTTCAATTGCAACATGACATTTTTAAGTCCATGGTTTATTCTCTCCTAAGCTATGTTTTGTGATTGAATGCTGTCACAACTAGCGATGTTGCATTGATGTGACATTACAGCGTTAGGATTGGCAAAGTGACCAAGCAGGCAGCAAATTTTATATGCAGATGGCTTCTTGTGAATTTTCTTCCAGAGAAAAGTGATGTAGAAGAGAGTTATTATCTACTTCAAAAATACATAGGTTGACTTGGGAGAGTATGTAGCATTCTGACATGCTCCATATTTAGGAATTGTGAAATTGGATTGGTCATGTCAGGCAAATTATTTGGAGAATTTTGACTAGACGAAACTAGAATGTGTTAACTCACAGTTTTCTTATAGACTTATTGTTTGCTTTAGGAGCTGCCTTCGGTATTAGATTCTTGTGTCTTTCGCATTTCAGCTATTGCCTATACAGATATCTAAGGAAGCGAAGAGACAGAATTGTCAAGGAGAAACTGTTCAAGCAAAATGGTGGTTTGCTGTTGCAACAAAATTTCTCATTTTATGGAAGAGACAGAAGAGCAAAAATATTTTCCAAAGAAGATCTGCAAAGCATGACAAAAAACTACAGCCGGAGCCAGTTTCTTGGTCAAGGAGGTTTCAGCACAGTTTACGAAGGGATGCTACCAGATGGTACCATAGTTGCTGTGAAGAAGTCAAAGACCATCAGCAGGGGCCAAACTGAGCATTTTATTAATGAAGTGGTTGTTCTGTCACAGGTTAATCATTGGTACATTGTAAAATTGATAGGATGTTGTTCGAAGACTAAGTTTCCTCTACAAGTATATGAATTCATCCCTAATGGTGCCCTGTCATCAGCGGGATAAACATTGTTCCCTTTCTAGGGAAGACTGGTATCAAATCGCATGCAAAGTCGCTGGAGCAGTAGCATACATGCATTCTGCAGCATCAATCCCCATTTAACATCGAGACATAAAGCCGGCTAGCATTCTGCTGGAGGACAAGTACACTGTGAAAGTCTCTATTTTGGTAACTCAAGGCCGGTTCAATTTGACAAAACTCACCTGACAAGGCTGTGCAAGGCACCTTTGGATACTCGGACCCGGAATATATCCAATCTAGTCCATTCACAGGTAAAAGTGATGCATACAGTTTCAGAGATGTGTTAATTGAGTGCAGAAGCTGACATCCTTCTCAGGAGATGATGAAGGGTGACATCAACTTGCTACCCTAATGAAGGAACACCGTTTGTCAGACATCGTAGATCCTGTTGTGGCCAATGAAGCAAAGGCAGAGGAAGTTATTGCAATAGCAATGCTTGCCATGAGGTGTTTGAGATTGACTAGGAGAAAGAGGCCCACCATGAGAGAGGTTGCCATGGAGAGGAAATCTTAAGGTTTCTCTCAGCCAGCCAAAATCCTTACGCATTTGAAGACAGACTACCTGCTGAAGCCAACGAAGAATCAATAGATAGCACATCCCTGTCACTAGAACTGGTACCAATCTCAGTATAAGCTTCGAAATTGCTTCAGGTTCCAGACTTAGCCTCAACTTGCAACTTCTGCATTTCCAAATTGCTTCTTGACAAAATCCATAGCATAAGTAGGGTAAAATTATCTACTAAGTTCATACTAAAAACATCAGGACTTTTATAGCCTACCACAGCTATTATCAGAGATGGTTTCTTCAGAAGATGCATTACTGTTGTCCTGTTTACTGATATGATCCTCAAAATCCCTGTGAAACTTGGCTGCTTCATGCCGCATTTGCAGTGAGCTTTTTGCATTCTCGAGTTAAGACTGAACTGACTGAAGATGACTGAACAAGCTCAATTTTTTAAACCAAGCTCAGTCTGGTACATTTCAACTTAATTTATTAATGAAAATACACTGATGATCACAGCTTATACATTGCTGCTGAATACATACAGCGCATGCTTCTTGATTGCAAATTTCTCTGCCCCTCAATCTATTAAGAACAGAGAAGCCGCTTCTGCATCAGGCAATATCAATTTCACAAGAGTAGTGAAGCGGCACTCAATGAGAACTTCAGTATGGCTTCTCTTCATTACCAGGTAATCCAATTTCTTTGGCACACATGACCCGCATGATAGTGCCTCGACCTTAGTAGCAATCGTTAGTGAATTGGGCAAAAGCAAAGAAAGGACCAAAGGAGCATGAAAATTGATGTTTGGGCTTTCTGTCGCGTCATTTCTTGTCTTCCACGAACATCCCCTCTTTCCTATTTTTGTTTGCCAGCAAAATTCACAGTGCTTCGAAATGTGCAGGCGACGGCACATCACATGAATCGCATTTCAATATTGTATCGAATCTTATGTGAAGAACAGTAATCGCACACCACCCCCTCAATCCGTAAAAAAGAACGAAAAAAAAAAAACCGTTTTCTTTTAGCTTCTAAAAAGATCATTCTGTGATTTATGTGATGCAGGCGCTTCTGGGGTAGAAACACCTAAAGAGCAGAGTCAAAAGAAATGAAAAACTAGCACATTGTTTTTTGACTCTTTCTGCACGAACCGAGGATGTGCACATGCCTTGGCACTTATAAAATTTGAGGTACTCCAATATCTTGCAGGACGGGTGATTCTTTTTTTGTCTGAGGTACTCCAATATCTTGCAGGACGGGTGATTCTTTTTTTGTCTGCCAAGGAACCATGACAATTCTTAGCTCCCTTTTCCCGGTCGTTGAGGAGGGTGGAGTGACAGCAGGCTTGATAAAACACTCATAGCATGAGTCATGCATGACGTCTTGAAGGCAGCATTCTATGGCCAGTCAACCCCGTCAACTCTGCTCTTGCGTTTGTGACTTCGCTTAACGACTCAAAAATCAGACTTTGCCGCTCAATTTTCTCAAAATTCCGAATTTGAGCCAACTATTACACATATGAAACCTGTTTCAGAGCAATGCTGGACAATTCTTCTTCAGGTTTGCTATTTCGTCGAAAAATGGCAGTGAACAGTCAATTCCGCAAGCCTACCTTTATGTTCAGCGCTGGATGACAGTCAACAGTCTTGATTCTGCAATTTTTGGTCTTGAAACTGATTTTCTACGGCGTGTCGGGCACGGCGACTTTGCGCTTGGTGTTTTCGTCAATATAGGTGTTGGTTCTTTGCATGCAAGAGTTGCACCTATGCGCAAGCCAAATCTCATTTATTCCAAAACCATGGATCTGTCCTGCCTCTCAATCTTATCACCGATCCTATTACTCTTACCTCTGTTTAATCATGTATCCCACAGTCAACAGCCATATATTAACAACATGCAGCTCGACTGCGAAAACACGATATCTAAAGTGAAAGGTTACGTTTGCAATGGCCCTCAAACTCAATGCCAGTCCTTCCTGACCTTTCGTTCGACCTCCTTATACAACTCACCGCTCGCCATCGCTTCGCTGCTCAGCTCAGATGCATTGGACATAGCCACCATCAACAACATCAAATCCATTGCCAAAGAGATGCCTTTAGATAAATTGGTCATAGTTCCAGTTCCTTGCTCTTGCACTGGAAGTTTGTACTTGCACCAGGCCAATTACACTCTGGCCAAGGATGACTCCTATTTTACCATAGCTAATGATACATTCCAGGGCCTGACCTCTTGCCAGGCTCTAGCTGGTCAGAACTACTTTGATGCTGTGGATCTTGTTGAAGGTGAACAGGTGCTGGTTCCACTACGATGCGCATGCCCAAGTACTAGTGAGACAACTAATGGGGTTAAATCCATGCTTTCATATTTAGTGACATGGGACGACTCGGTGGAATCAATTGCGGAAATATTTGGTGTCACTCAGCAAAGCGTTTTGGAGGCAAATATGATGACTGATTCCGTAATTTACCCTTTTACTCCCATCCTCATTCCCCTTAATTGTGCAAAGAATTCCAAGAGTTCCTTCTGTTATTGTCCCAATGGATATGCCGAAGATGTGCTACGAAATGGCCTCAATTGCATGCCTGACCGGAAGAAGTTTCCTTTCAAGCAGGTTATCGTGATAGGTAGCCATCAATCTCTCTGCTAATTCTGTCCAGCCACTCTGCATGCCCGATCAGAAAAGACTACCCTTTTCCTGTATTTATATTGACTGTGTCGATGGTAGTTAGAAAATCTTTGACTATTGCACGGAGAGATACATTCGTTAATGCAAAATTATGCATCCAATACTTGAGGAAAAACTCAAGCGTGAAATTATTGCTTTTTCTTACGCGTGCCATTTTGCATACTACACATCGGACCGTTGTACTTGCCTTACACCCATGTACACTAAGCCTTTTTTCTCTTCGCATCTTATCTATTTGGCAACTTCCGGTCTTTGCTCAAATGCTCCAGTTGACGCAATAGATCTCTCTGATGATTCTTCCTTGCTGTTTCTTTGTATCGTGGCTTCATGCAAATATTCATCATTTACTTTTTCTTCATTTCATTTGCCACATGACAATTTAAGTCCATGGTTTATTGTCTTCTAAGCTAAGTTTTGTGATTGAACGCTGTCACCACTAGGGATGTTGCAGTGATGTGACAGTACTCCTTTGGGATTGGCAAAGTACACAAGAAATTGCAGGCAGCAAATTGGAAAATTTTAGATGGCTTCGTTGTGAATTTACTTTAGAGAAAAGTGATGTAGGAGGGAGTTTTATTACCTACTTCAGCAACCTATACATAGGCTGACTTGGGAAAGCGTGAAAGTTAGCATTCTGACATGCTCCATACTTAGGAACAGTATAATTTAATTGGTCATGTCAGGCAAATTATTAGGAGCATTTTCAATAGACGGAACTAGAATTTGTTATCTCCCAGTTTCCTTAAAGACTTCATGTTTTATTTAGGTGCTGGCATTGGTATGGGATTCTTGTGTCTTTCGCTTTTCAGCTATTGGCTTTACAGATATGTAAGGAAGCGGAGAGATAGAATGGTCAAGGAGAAACTGTTCAAGCAAAATGGTGGTTTGCTATTGCAACAAAAGTTTGCACCTTATGGAAGAGATGGAAGAGCAGCAATATTCTCTGAAGAAGATCTGCAGAGAGCAACAGATAACTACAGCCAATTCTTGGTGAAGGAGGGTTTGGCACGGTTTACAAAGGGATGCTGCCAGATGGTACCATAGTTGCTGTGAAGAAGTCGAAGATCATCGACAGGTGCCAAACCGAGCATTTTATCAATGAAGTGGTTGTTCTATCCCAAGTTAATCATCGGAACATTGTAAAATTGATAGGATGTTGTTTGGAGACCAAGCTTCCTTTACTAGTGTATGAGTTCGTCCCTAATGGCACCTTGTCACAGCATATTCATCAGCAGGACAAAGATTGTTCCCTTTCATGGGAAGACCGGTATAGAATTGCATGTGAAGTCGCTCGAGCAGTAGCGTACATGCATTCTGCAGCTTCAATTCCCATTTATCATCGAGACATAAAGCCGTCTAACATTCTGCTGGATGACAAGTACACTGCAAAAGTCTCTGATTTTGGTACCTCAAGGCCAGTTCCGTTAGAAAAAACTCACCTGACAACGGCTGTGCAAGGGACCTTCGGATACTTGGACCCGGAATACTTCCGATCTAGTCAGTTCACAGATAAAAGTGATGTGTACAGTTTCGGAGTTGTGCTTGTTGAGTTACTCACGGGGCATAAGCCAACATCCTTCTCAGGAGATGAGGACGGAAGACATCTAGTTGCTAGCTTTGTCATGCTAATGAAGGAGAGCCGTTTGTCAAAGATCCTAGATCCTGTTGTGGCCAATGAAGAGAAGGCGGAGGAGGTTCTTGCAGTAGCAATGCTTGCCATGAGGTGTTTGAAAATGAATGGGAGAAAGAGGCCCACCATGAGAGAGGTTGCCATGGAGCTTGAAGGACTAAGGAAATCTCAAAGTTTCTCTCAGACCAGCCAAAATCCTTGTGCATCTGAAGATGGACTACCTGATGAAGCCAATGAAGAATCGATAGACAGCACATCCATGTCACTTGAAGTTGTATCAATCTCAGTAGAGACATTGAGCTAGAACATTCGGTGTTCATACTGAACTTGATGTTTCTTTATCCTAGACAGCTTTGGGGGTAGGGCATGTCCCATGCAGTTAGCAGCAGCAATTATTAAATTCACCAGAAGATACCTTTCACTCAAATGATTCTCTTTTACTTTATTTCAGCTAGATGTTTTTCTTAAGCACCGGATACCTAACCAAACTTTATTCAAAAGATTTGCTGTCAAGTTCATTTCCACGGATCAATAATAATGGTGAATTCTCTTTGCATTATGTGATCGATTCAATTCTCTTTTTCCCAATCAATGATGTATGATGCTTTGGATTTTTTTTACACCGGCTACATCATAAACTATTGTTTCTGATTCCTACTACAGACTTTTCATATGCACACCCCAACTTTGAGAGTAACTTGCTGGAAAATATCTAGCGAATATGTTGAAGCTGCTCACATTCCTCAATCTCCTTTGAATAACGGGCGATGTTGGTATTGAAGCCTTGTGCTTTTATCTATCAAGTTCTATAACATTGTTTATGTCCTATGGGATAGCCAGACTTGGCCTCAACTTGCAACTTCCACATTTCCGAATTGCTTCTTGACAAATCCATAGCGTAAGTAGGATAGAATTATTATCAACTCCATACTAAAAACAACAGCACTTTCATAGCCTGACACAGCTATCATGAGATACGGTTTCTTCAGAAGATGCATCACTGTTTGATAACAGTCAAGTTGTCCTGTTTAGTGACATGATCCTCAGAATCCCTGTGAAACTTGGCCACTCCGTGCCTCGTTTGCAATGAGAATTCTGCATTCTCGAGTTAAGACAGTCAATTGAAGATGATTGAATGAAGGGGCTAGAGATTAATGGTGTGACTTGAGAGAAAATTAAACGAAGCTCAGTTTGGTACATATAAACTTAATCTTTTATTTTTGAAATCAAAAGACACTGGCGAATCCCCTGCCATACTCAGTATCCAAATACATCTCGACAGCATATGAATTCCAATCAATAGCTCTGTGCAGGGAAGGAGCCAGTTTGTCTGTACTCTGTACTTTCCCTTTCTGTTGTTGTTCTTTCAATGTTCCTTTGTCAATTTTTAGCAGCTTTCTACAAAATTGGAAAGCGTGCTTGTGATCTATATCGACTTCAATCTCAAGTGGGCTAAGCATATGTCCAGGAGCGAATGGTTTTTGATCCGTTGAGCAAACGCCCAACACCTAATTCAAAATGTGCATGAAGGTTTGTTTAATTTGTGCTATACTGGAGCTGTTGATGTACAAGTTCCTCATGAGCTGTTCGAGATCATTTGAAAGATTCCTTGAGGGCAACCGAATTCTCTCTCCATTTTCTACGGCTGCTACATGCTCAATCTGATCGGATTGGACTCATGTGCTTATTTCGCTTCTCAAGCATCTTTAAAGCCGAGGAGCTCGACCTTGAATACCGTGTTAGGTGATTGTTCTTTTGACTCGAATCAAGTTAAAGTAGTGTTGGAGGAAATGAGAAGCTCTATGCAGCCAAGATCCATCTCCATCTCTTTTGAATCCAGGCGTTCGGTCATCAATTAATATGAGGGTCGAGTCAATCATGTACTATATGGAACTCAAACTGCTTGATCATCAGTCTATCTGAAACTTCGAGCTTGCTCCTTGTCCGAACAACTGATTGCTAACTGTATTAACGGTACTTTATGAAAAACAAGGGCCCCAATGGGGGTCGACATTTCTGAGCAGCCACTAATCTGTCACTGGCACAACCCAACTTACCAAATAACTCCATTAATTTGTTGTCATGGAATTGTATGTAATTTTTATGTCGGCTTCAAGAACTTGTATGGATGCAATTCGGGGAAAACTATCTAAAAAGTTTTAAACTTATTTTTGCACTTTCGCCAATTCAGACATAAACATTTCAATTTTGTCAATCGAGTTCTAAACATTTTCATTTTTTGTCAATTGAGTCATCTAGCCAAATTTAAATGGAAATTACTGACATAGGAAGGCCGTCGCAAACGTAGACAATTTTTTTAAATGAATATTTTAATATATTATATGTTATTTCTTTTCTTCTTTCTTTTTCTTTCTATGTTTTTTTCTCCACTAAGTTTGGCAAGGGTCACTGGCCATAGCCCGGTAAGGGCCGGCCGACCCTCGTCAATTGCAAGTGAGGGTCTTGACCCTCACCTAGATTTGGCGACGGCTTCACTGCTCTTATCAAGCATGAAAGGAAAAAAAAAAAAAAAAGAGAGAGAGAAGAGAAAATAAGAAAAAATTGAAATTAAAAAAATTTGTTAGCGTCGGTCATGTTATGTGGACGACAATGGGCTTCCACATCAACAATTTATGACTAAAATTGATCGAATGAATTTAATTGATAAAATATGAAAATTTTTAAGATTCAATTCATAAAATTGAAATGTTTATAATTGAATTGACAAATGTTCAATAAATTAAAGACTTTTTGGACAATTTTCCTAGGTAATTTGTGATTGCACGGTGGCGGTGAGGATGTCGAGATGATCAGGTCAAAATGGGGAGGAAGGGGGGAAGGAACTTGTGCCGGACGGTGTCAGAATCAGAGCGGAAGGTGCGGAAGATGGCAGAGAAGCGGGTGGCGTCGCGAGGGGTGGTGAGAGAGAGTACATGTTCGATGCACTTACTCAGGCATCCGCCCATCTCTACCATCTTTTGGAATCGATCACGTTCGAAGCTCAGTTCAATGTTCTTGGTTCAATTCGACAATGAATTGTCTGTTCGAAGCTGCTGAGCACGACCGTACACACGAAGCAGATGCTCAAAGTTGCAGTTTTCCAATTTTTTTTTTTTTCTCTTTTCTGGTCTTCCTCGGGTCACGGGCTCGGGCGCCACTTCCCGGTGCGGCACAAAGGTCCGAACTGGAATAAGATGGGTTTTCGTCTTGAGATGGATATCCTTCAAAACTTCTTTTGGAGTGCTAGTAATAGCTCTACTCAGGACATGACGTGAATTTATGATCTCATGCAAAATAAGCTAACAAAAATGTTAACGTTTCGTCCCTTCTTCTCTCTCAAAGTGAACGATTAATCCTTTTTTTTTTTTTTTTGTTAGCAAGTTAGAAAGCATTGACACTCTTCAAAACTTTCATGTCAGAGATTCTGATCCGTGTTTGACACTTTTTGACAGTTAATCAATAGGTGTTGAAAATCCAACACCTAGTTAACTCTACTCGCACTCTTTAACATGTGACTATGAAATTTTGACATGCAAGTTCGGAATTCTAACATATGATTCCGACATGCATGAAGTCAATTTTAAAAAAAATTCAATAATAAAGTGTCAAAATATAAATATATAAAAAATAATAAAAATAATAAAGTGGAAAAGAAGTAAAACATAATCTTCTATTCTCTTTTGACTCTTTGCTCTTGTGATATACAATTCATTTCCTAAGTTTATTTTTTTATTATTATTTTCTCTTTTGATATGCAAGTCCAGAATGTGAATTGCTTATTTTTTTTCCTCCAAGTTTTATGGATTACTAGAATAGAATTGAATTTGTTAAATTAAAAGAAAAAAATGATATTAATAAATGATGGATTAATATTTTTAGTGCAATGTCATTTTAGGCTATTTTTTGTTATTTATTTATCTTTGAATTTGATTAAAATAATCATAAAAACGATAATTTATTTTGTATATATAAAAATATATATGTAATATACGCGTTCCAATGTGTTAGAATTCTCTATTTTTTGAAAAACGACGTATCTTCGTGTCGTGTCGTGTTGCATGTCACGAGTCGATATCGGTGCTAGTTAGGTGGCAAGTTTGATAGTTTTTGAGCTAGCTTCCACGCATTTCGATTTGTCCACTTCTTTATGGAAAGATTGCAATTTGCGATACTCGGCCTCTCTTGAGTTATATGTAATCACAAGATTTTATTATCAAGTATATTTAACCACCTGAATATTCGTTACCAAGGCCCGCTTATTAACAAGAATTTCATTCGTTTTTTTTAGCCCAGTGAAGAGTGGAGTTAGCCTTTGGTTTAGAAGGACGGCCACGCAAAATCCAATATATTTATCACTTTCTTTAGATGTTTTTTCCTATTTACTGTCTTTTCCACTTTCAGGCTTGTCCTTTGCTGGCGTGTGATGATGCAGAGACTTCACCGTCCATTGATACGGCGCGCTCTCTCTCTCTCTTTCTATATATATATATATATAAAGACAACGAATCACGCCTGAATCACAGTCCTCTCTTCGAAAGGCGTCCACTTTAAGCAGTTTTAGCCGCACTTATTTCTTGGAGCTCTTCCAATGGCGGTGATCGAAGAAGCAAAGGGTCGAGACGGTCCCGACTTCTCTGCCCTGTCTGAAGGGTGCATCGCGAGAGTCGTCTCCCTCACAAGCCCCGCCGATGTGTGCAGGCTCGCGACCCTGTCGCCGAATTTCAAATGGGCATGCGATTCCGACGTGGTCTGGGTCTCGTTCTTGCCACTTGAGTGCACCCAAACGGTCCCTGGAGCTAGAGGTATCAAAATGGGTGTTTGACCCATTTATGATCCATTTAAATCATAAATAGGTCATATATGAGTCACTTATTTTTTGACAAAAGGTAGTTAAATGGGTTTAACAACTAAAGATTTTGATAGATGAATCTTCAGGGGGTCTTAAATGGGTTGGATTTAGAACCTATTTTCACCCAAAACCTCAAAATCTCTCTCTTCCTATGTAGCACGGACACTCTCCAGAAGCCTTCGTGTCGTGTCCGACACGTCCCGACACGCTCCGACACGCGGTCAACGAGTGTCGAAAAATCCGACACGTGGTCAACTCTTTCCGACATGCTCCGACACGCGAGTCCAGAATTCCGACACGCGATTCCGACACGCACGGGGTCAATTTTAAAAATTTATAATACTTGAAGGGTCAAAATATAAATATACACAAAAGAAGTAATAAAAGAAGTAATAAAATTACTATAAATATACACACACGGAGTCAATTTTTTTTTCATTTTTTTTAGAATTGTTTTATTTTTTTTAAAAGTCTTTTACTCTGAAAGAAGTAATAAAAAATGCTATATATGATAAATAAATAAATTTAAAAATATCATTTCAGCATTTTTCTTTAAACAATGTTTTTTCCGTCTAAGTTTTGTGTATTATTGTAACAAATTAAAATAATGAATGATATTATTTAATATTTTTTGTGTAAATTAATTCTAGGCTATTTTTTATATTATTTATTTATGTATTTATATATAAAAATATATTTAATTTATAACGTGTCGGAATGTATCGAAATTCTCTATTTTTAAGAAATGACGTATCGACGTGTCGTGTCGTGTCGTGTCACGTGTCCGTGTCGGTGCTACATAGCTCTCTTCTCTCTTTATTTACAATTTTTTTTTAATAAAAACCGAAATTATAATTATTTTTTTATTTTAATTTTATTTCCTTTTTTTCTTTTTTCTTTTTTCTTTCTTCTTCCTTCGGTCGCCGGCAACCGGCCAAGCGAGCCTCGAGCTCACCAGATCTAGCAAGGCAGAGGCCTCGTCGACGCCCAATGAGGCTCGAGCCTCGCCGGCATCAGGCGAGGCTCGAGCCTTGCCTGATGCCAGCGAGCCTCGAGCTCGCCAGATCTAGCGAGCGGAGGCCTAACCGATGTCCGGCGAGGCTCGAGCCTCGCCAATCTAGCAAGCCTCGAGCTCACCGGCGTCAGGCGAGCCTCGAGCTCGCCAAAGGCATAGGCCTCGCCGACGTTCACTGAGGCCCAAGCCTCGCCGATCGGGCGAGACTCGAACTCACCGGTGTTGGGTGAGGCTCTAGCCTCGCCAGATCTAGCGAGGGGCAAGCTCGAGCTTGCCAGCGTCGGTGAGTCGGGCAAGCCAGCTCGCCTGTGGCCAGTCGCCGGCTGTTGTCTTAGCCGACGACTGGCCAAAGAAGAGGAAGAAGAAAAAAGAAAAAAGAAAAAAAAATTAAATTAAATTAAAAATTATATTCTTAAAAAAAAATTAATTTAAAAAAATAAATCAAAATTCGATTTTTCTAATTAATTATTTTAAATTATAAAATTTATCCATTAAATTTGTATTGTATAAAACCATGTTAGCAATACCATTTTTAATATATATATAAGCTTTTTTAGGTTTTGCTAAATGGATTGGGTATGGGTTAGGTATGAGTCAAAAAATTTGCACTACAATAAATGAGTCATAAACAGGTTAAATGGGTCTCTTGGATCGGACTATTTATGACCTAACCCAAACTTGACCCAACCCATCCGTTTAACGGGTCTACCCGGAGCGTTTCTATCGCTGAAGGAGCTCTGTTAGGGAAATCCCTTATGATGTTTTGAAGATGACAAAATAAATCAAAGGCTACTAACATGTTTAATGGTTAAGTAATAGACCATGCATATGATAGAACATGTAAAGGATATTGTCAAAGTGCGAAGACGACCAGAAGACTGAACATAACATATGTCCAGAGTATATTCTGAAGATTTCCAGACTTCTGTGTCAAAGTCTGAAGACTGCCAGACTCAAGACTCAAAGTCTGAAGACTGCTAGAATTTAGTGTCAAAGTCTGTTCTACATCAGAAGTCTGCTCACTCTAACAAATTCCAGACTGAACGTGAATGATGAACCAGAAGACAGACTCTATGCTGAAGCTGAACTGGGTACAGACCTTAAAGCTAAATCTGTTCAGAAGCAGATATGTTCAGACCCAGATTGTAAAGTCTACAGACTCAGATTGTAAAGTCTATGGCTATCAGACTTTACATCAAGATTCGACAGAACGTAACTACAACGGCTAGTGATCTGGTTTGGATTCCACATCAAGATTGATTTGATTGATTCAATCTAATTGATTGATGATTGGATCTTGAAGACAAGAACTTTCTATATGAAGAAGCTTTACTTATGGAAACCAATATTTCGTTTGTATGGGCGATCGGAATCAATTTGGGATTCTACCTTTGTCACTTAACGGCTACCAAATCTTCTAAGATACAAAGCTGTCCAATGGGTATATTGGAAGACGATTCTCCGGGATACTGTCCAACGGGTAGTTTGGAAGTGGAGGAGTATTTAAGGAGATCATGGACCGATGAGCAAGTAAGAGACGGAGCGTAGAATTTATAATTCCAAAGTCTGAGCGACCTTTGATCATACTTGTCTCTTGAAAGCTTAAACGTTTGTAATCGTGAGAGAAATACCAAAAGAGTGACTTAGTGAGATAGTGTGATATACTACTAAGTGTTTGCACTCGAAGTTGTAATCTCTTGTTGATTGCATAGTGGAATCCAGCCAAGAAGGCTGTTATCGTGAGAGAGTGGACGTAGGCTTGGATTAAGCCGAACCACTATAAATCTCGTGTTCTTATTCTCTCCCCTAACTCCTTTATTTTGTTCATACTAGCACTCTCAAGCTCTACTTCGGCCTCTGCGACAACCTAGTTCTCGTCAGCCATGGCAAAATCGTAAGTCACCCCACCCTCTTCCCACCTCAAACCACCTCTTCCTAATCTTTTTGTATTATCATTTTTTGTCGCGGATTGAGGGGGTGATATGCGATAACTGTTCTTCATGTTAGACTATAGAATATTGAAATGCGATTCATGTGATGTGCCGTCACCTGCACGTTTTGAAACACTGCGAATTTGGCTGGCCAAAACAAAAATCGTCGAGTAGTCGACTTGAAAGGCGGTGTCATCAGCACATGTTTCTTCGTCTCTTCCCACCTGAACCGAGTGAGAGCATTTTGTTTCTTCGAGAAGAAGCCATTGTCATATTATGATCATGCTGCGGCTTCCACTGAACATACTTCTTTTGCACACAGGCTCTCCATTTGAACGTGAGAGGTGGATTGAATTGTATGGACCAACTCTTGGTTCACGTCCATAAAGAATGATAAATTGAGGGTGAACAAGAAATAAAGAATAGATCTTTCATCTGAAAATGACAAGATTCAAATGGATTGGCGCAAAGAGTGAATAGATATATTGAATCACTGGATACACAGTGCAAAGAGCATGAGGATTAAATTGGGACCGTTAAAAGTGGCCATGTAACTTTGAAAAGTCATAGATTACACCTGAATTTTGATAATTTTGTTGCCGTGGTTATTTTTCCGTATGCACGGCTGGTAAGTGTTATCTAACGATGGATTAACTCAGTTCTTTTGACCAAAAAACCTCTGCTGAATTTTCTTGACTTCATCAATCATGTATCTTCTCTGTTTTGTTAGCTTTATTAACCATGCGATGGAGATCTTTAGGTTAAAGGAAAAAAAAAAACATAATAATGAGGAATTTTATTTCCATGTGACATTTAATGCCTACATAGATAGAATAACTAGCGATTGCAACAAAATATCAAAATTTATGGGGAAATTTGTAACTTCACAAATTTTTCAGGGGTCAATAGGCAATGGTTTTGAAGTTGAGGTGGTATTGAAAAATTATCCCTTTTATTTTTCTTTTGGTTCAAATCTCATGGTTATTGCTTTTATTTAACGTGAAATGTGTTTTCCTACTTCAAATTTTGGGGAAAAAGCTCACCATTTTATTGGAAACAGGATAGCACAGATGGTGGAATAAGTGCTAAGCTTATTGCTTTGCGCATACTATATTTGCTGAAACAGTGAATCTTGTTTTATTAAGACGACGTTAGTCCGACTTCTTGTTGCTTATGTGAATTGAAGATGCTTTGCAGAGCTTAAATGTATCTTGCAATCCGCAAGGGCTGTTTGTGGAAGGGATCGAAATTAGGCCGAGGGATGGGAAATCAAAATGCCTTTGTTCTGGCCATGTGTAAGTTTGTCTGTACGGTTCATTGATTAATAGCTTTTTATCTCCTCTCTGCTGTTATTTCAATGTTCCATTGTCAATTTTCAGCAGCCCTCCTACAAAATCAGAAAAGCGTGATTGTAGACCATATCTTCAATCTTTAAGTGGTGAAAGCATATGTCATGAAACAAATGGTTTTTGATCTGATTACGGAACACCCGATGCCTAATTTGAAATATGTACAGGGTTTCATTTTTTTTGTGTTTTACCAAAAAAAAAAAAGTTATTAAATTATGTCTTGGGTTTCAATCATTTATGAAACCCATCTTGATTGGAGAACGTAGACTTATTTGTGTTTACAAGGACGATTAGGCGTTTAGCTTCTTAGGCGTTGAAATATTTATTTGGATATAATACTCTATATGTATTTATTATTAAACTATATACACACACACATATACATGTATTGCTTTCTTGTTTTAGGGCCTTATCTATGACCAGATTGATCAAGTACTGCACACTCCAGACGTCCCCCTTGGGCCAATATAACCGGTACAAAGAAGGGCCCACAAGTAGGGTAAAACCAGAGGAAAGAAAACCAAAGAAAAGTATTGAGTTTTCTTTAGCTCTAGCCTATACGTTCTCCTTTTCTGTTCCTCATTTATTTATTCATGCTTCCGTGTTGACTTAATTTGCAAGAGCCTAGACTAGTTTCCACGTTAAAATTTCAACAAAAGTTGTTGACATTCAAGTTCTTTGTGAGCTGTTCAAAATACTAAATTGTTTCCAGTTTCAACAGCTGCTCCATACTCAATCTGGCCAGTTTCAACAGCTGCTCCATACTCAATCTGGCCAGGCAGCAATTGGAATATTTTAGATGGCTTCGTTGTGAGTTTGCTGTAGAGAAAAGTGATGTAGAAGGGAGTTTTATTATCTACTTCAACGACCCATACATTGGCTGACTTGGGAGAGCATGCAAGTTAGTATTCTGACGTGCTTCATACTTGGGAATAGTAAAATAGGAGCAGTTTGAATAGATGGAACTAGAATGTGTTTTCTCGTTTCCTTATAGACTTATTGTTTTCTTTAGGTGCTGGCATTGGTGTGGGATTCTTGTGTCTTTCGCTTTTCAGCTATTGGCTATACAGATATCTAAGGAAGCGGAGAGACAGAATTGTCAAGCAGAAACTGTTCGAGCAAAATGGTGGTTTGCTGTTGCAACAAAAGTTCGCACCTTATGGAAGAGATGGAAGAGCAGCAATATTCTCTGAAGAAGATCTGCAAAGAGCAACAGATAACTACAGCGAAAGCCGGTTTCTTGGTCAAGGAGGATTTGGCACAGTTTACAAAGGGATGTTGCCAGATGGTACCACAGTTGCTGTGAAGAAGTCAAAGATCATCGACAGGGGCCAAACCGAGCATTTTATCAATGAAGTGGTTGTTCTATCACAAGTTAATCATCGGAACATTGTAAAATTGATAGGATGTTGTTTGGAGACCAAGCTTCCTTTACTAGTGTATGAGTTCATCCCTAATGGCACCTTGTCACAGCATATTCATCAGCAGGACAAAGATTGTTCCCTTTCATGGGAAGACCGGTATAGAATTGCATGTGAAGTCGCTCAAGCAGTAGCGTACATGCATTCTGCAGCTTCAATTCCCATTTATCATCGAGACATAAAGCCGTCTAACATTCTGCTGGATGACAAGTACACTGCAAAAGTCTCTGATTTTGGTACCTCAAGGCCGGTTCCATTAGAAAAAACTCACCTGACAACGGCTGTGCAAGGGACTTTCGGATACTTGGACCTGGAATACTTCCGATCTAGTCAGTTCACAGATAAAAGTGATGTGTACAGTTTCGGAGTTGTGCTTGTTGAGATACTTACAGGGCATAAGCCAACATCCTTCTCAGGAGATGAGGACGGAAGACATCTAGTTGTTAGCTTTGTCATGCTAATGAAGGAGAGCCGTTTGTCAAAGATCCTAGATCCTGTTGTGGCCAATGAAGCCAAGGCAGAGGAGGTTCTCGCAGTAGCAATGCTTGCCATGAGGTGTTTGAAAATGAATGGGAGAAAGAGGCCCACCATGAGAGAGGTTGCCATGGAGCTTGAAGGACTAAGGAAATCTCAAAGTTTCTCTCAGACCAGCCAAAATCCTTGTGCATTTGAAGATGGACTACCTGATGAAGCCAATGAAGAATCGATAGATAGCACATCCATGTCACTTGAAGTTGTATCAATCTAGTAGAGACATGGAGCTAGAACATTCGGTGTTCATACTGAACTTGATGTTTCTTTATCCTAGACAGCTTTGGGGGTAGGGCATGTCCCATGCAGTTAGCAGCAGCAATTATTAAAATCACCAGAAGATACCTTTCACTCAAATGATTCTCTTTTACTTTACTTCAGCTTGATGTTTTTCTTAAACACTGGACACCTAACCAAACTTTATTCAAAAGATTTGTGGTCAATTAAGGTGGGGAGTTCATTTCGACGGATCAATAATAATGGTGAATTATCTTTGCATTATGTGATTGATTCAGTTCTCTTTTTCCCAATCAATGATGCATGATGCTTTGGATTTTTTTTACACTGGCTACATCATAAACTATTGTTTCTGTTTCCTACTACAGACTTTTCATATGCACACCCCAACTTTGAGAGTAACTTGCTGGAAAATATCTAGCGAATATGTTGAAGCTGCTCACATTCCTCAATCTCCTTTGAATAACAGGTGATGTTGGTATTGAAGCCTTGTGCTTTTATCTATCAAATTCTATAACATTGTTAATGTCCTATGGGATAGCCAGACTTAGCCTCAAGTTGCAACTTCCACATTTCCGAATTGCATCTTGACAAAATCCATAGCATAAGCAGGATAGAATTATTCACAACTCCATACTAAAAGCAACAGCACTTTCATAGCCTGACACAGCTATCATGAAATACGGTTTCTTCAGAAGATGCATCACTGTTTGATAACAATCAAGTTGTCCTGTTTAGTGACATGATCCTCAGAATCCCTGTGAAACTTGGCCACTCCATGCCTCGTTTGCAATGAGAATTCTGCATTCTCCAGTTAAGACAGTCAATTGAAGATGATTGAATGAAGGGGCTAGAGATTAATGGTGTGATTTGAGAGAAAATTAAACCAAGCTCAGTTTGGTACATATAAAGTTAATCTTTTATTTTTGAAATCAAAAGACACTGGGGAATCCCCTGCCATACTCGGTATCCAAATACATCTCGACAGCATATGAATTCCAATCAATAGCTCTGTGCAGGGAAACTGCTAACTGTATTAACGGTACTTCATGAAAAACAAGGGCCCCAATGGGGGTTAATATTTCTAAGCAGCCACGGATCTGTCACTAGTACAACAACTTACCAAGTAACTCCATTAATTTGTTGTCATGGAATTGTATGTAATTTTTATGTCGGCTTCAAGAACTTGTATGGATGCAATTTGGGGAAAACCATCTAAAAAGTTTTAAACTTATTATTGCACTTTCGTCGGTTCAGATATAAACATTTCAATTTTTTCAATTAAGTTCTAAACATTTTCATTTTTTGCTAATTGAGTCCTCTAAACAATTTTAAATAGAAAATCGCTAACATAGGACGGTCATGGTAGATGTAGACATTTGAAAAAAAAAATTGAATATTTTTATATATTCTATGTTATTTCTTTTCTTCTTCCTTTTTCTCTCTATTTTTTTCTCCACCAAGTTTGGCAAGGGTCATCGGTCATAGTCCAGTAAGGGCCAGCCGACCCTTGTTGGTCGCGAGTGAAGGTCTTGACCCTCACCTAGATTTGGTGAGGGACTGTGACTAGTGAGCGCTTCGTTGCCCTTACTGAGCGTGGAAGGAAAATAAAAAGGAAAATAAAGGGAAAAAAAAGAGAGAAAAGAGAAAAGAAGAAAAAATTGAAATAAAAGAAAATTGTTCATGTAGGCCATATCACGTAGGACAGCTAGCATTCATGTCAACAATTTTTGACTAAAATTGACCGAATCAACTTAATTGATAAAATATGAAAATGTTTATGACTCAATTTATAAAATTGAAATGTTTATAATTGAATTGGCAAATGTTCAATAAATTAAAGACTTTTTAGACAATTTTCCTACGCAATTTGTGTTTGTGACAGTGGCGGCGAGGATGTCGAGATGATCAGGTCAAAATTGGGGAGGGAGTGAGGGAGGAACTTGTGCCGGACAATGTCAGAATCAGAGCGGAGGGTGCAGGAGACTGTAGAGAAGCGGGCGGCGTCGCGAGGGGTGGTGAGAGAGAGTACATGTTCGGTGCACTCCTCAGGAATCCGCCCGTCTCCACCATCTTTTGGAATCGATCACGTTCGAAGCTCGGTCCAATGTTCTTGGTTCAACTCGACAGTGAATTGCCTGTCCGAGTCTGCTGATCACCACTATACACACGAAGCAGATGCTCACAGTCGCAGTTTTCCAATCTCTTTTCTCGTCTTCCTCGGGTCACGGGCTCGAGCGCCACTTCCCGGTGCGGCCCAGCGGTCCGAACCGAAGTAAGATGGGTTTTTGTTTTGAGATGGATATCCTTCAAAGCTTCTATTGGAGTGCTAGTAACAAGGTTTGCCGAGGACATGACTCAAATTTATGATAGGCTGACGAAAACGGTAATTTTTCGTGCTTTCTTCACTATTAGTGAATGATTGCTCTTTTTTTTTTTTTTATGTGTAGTAGGTTATGTAACATGGACACGCGACACGACACGCTGACACGTTATTTTTCAAAAAATAGAGAATTCTGACACGTTCCGACACGTTATATATTAAATATATATATTTTTATATATAAATGCAAAAATAAATAATAAAAAGAGCATATATTATACTAAAAATATTAATTCAACATTTGTTAATATTATTCATTGTTTTAATTTGACAAAGATTGAATAAGAAATTCAAAAATTGCAAACACAAAAGAGTAAATTTGAAAGAACATGTTATGTTTTCTTATACTTGTCAGAAATCAATGAGATTTCTTATAGTCCAAGACAGAGTTTGGAGTTCATGATATAGACTAGCTTGGAGATCCTCTACAAAACAAGGTTCGAGAAAAATGAAAATCTAAGACAAGAACTCTCGAAGTACAACCAAAAGAAAAGGAAATAACTAAATTCACCATGGAAAATGTAAGAGATAACTTACAAGCTAATGACATATATCAGAAAAGATAACTTACAAGCGATGCTTGCGAGAGCTAGAAAGAAGCAAAAAAAAAAAAAACACAACTTTAAGTCTACAGGGGCGGCGGAGGGATGCTAGCGAGAAGAGAGGTATTCCATCGTCACTCACGGAAATGTCAAAACTTATAAATGAGAAACTTGAGAGTGAGAATTTTCTTATTTCCCCTTTGTTTTTGTTATTTTCATTATTTTTCATATATTTATATTTTGACCCCTCAAGTATTGAAATATTTTAAAATTGATTCCGTGCGTGTTGAAATTTCAGACTCGCGTGTCAGAGTGTGTCAGGAAGAGTTGATCACGTGTTGGATTTTTTGACACTCGTTGACCGCGTGTCGGACACGTGTTGGAGTGTTGAATACGACACGAAGGTTTCCGAAGAGTGTCGGTGCTTCTTAGATAGTAGACTAGAAAGCACCGACACTCTCCGAGCCTTTGTATTGTGTTGGACACTATCATACATGTCCGACACTCGTTCAACAAGTGTTAGATTTCTGACACCTAATCAACTCTATTGACAATTTTCAACATGTAAGTCCAAAATTCTAACATACGAGTTCAAAATTCTGACACACATGAAGTTAATTTAAAAAAAAAAAATTCAATAAATGAGGGATCATAATGTAAATATGTAAAAAAATAAAAAATAAAAAATGAGGAAAGAAGAAATTTTTAATCTTCTACTTCTAGTGACACACAATTCATTACCAAGTTTTTTTTTTCTCTTCTAACACGCAAGTCCATAATGTAGATTGCTTGTTATTTTTTTCCCTTCAAGTTTTATGGACTATTGGAATGTAGTTGAATTTGTCAAATTAAAACAATGAATGATATTAACAAATGGGTTTTAGTATACATTCATTCTATACTCTTTTTTATTATTTATTTAAATGTAAATTTGAATCAAATTAATTTCATTAAAATAATTATAAAAATGATCATTTATCATATATATATAAAAATATATATTTAATTTATAAAGTATCATAATTATTTATTTTTTGAGAAACGACTTATCGATGTGTCGTATGGTGTGTTATTAGTCGATATTGATGTTACTTAGAAAGCAGGTTTGGTAGTTTTCGAGTCAACTTCCACGTAATTCGAGTTTTCCACCTCTTTAAGTCGGCCTCTCTCGAGTTAAATGTAATCACAACATTTTATTGTCAAGCATATAATTCGGGTTGTCCACCTCTTTAAGTCGGCCTCTCTCGAGTTAAATGTAATCACAACATTTTATTGTCAAGCATACTTAACCAGTACCTTGGATATCCGTTAACAAGACCCGCTTTTATTAGCAAGAATTTCATTCGTATTGTTCAGCCCATTGAAGCGTGGAGTTAGCCTTTGGTTTTGAAAATATTCTTTTCCACTTTCAGGCTGTCCTTTGCTAGCGTGTTGCTGATGCAGAGACTTCTCCCTCCATTGACACGCCACCTCTTCTCTCTGTCTCTTCGAAAGGCGTCGATTTTAAGCGGTTTTAGCCGCACTTATTTCTTGGAGCTCTTCCAATGGCGGCGATCGAAGAAGCAAAGGGTCCCGACTTCTCTGCGCTGCCTGAAGGGTGCATCGCGAGAGTCGTCTCCCTCACGAGCCCCGCCGAGGCGTGCAGGCTCGCAACCCTGTCGCCGAATTTCAAGTCGGCGTGCGATTCCGACGTGGTCTGGGCCTCGTTCTTGCCGCCGGAGTGTCCCCAGACGGTCTCCCGGAGCGTTTCGTCGCTGAAGGAGCTCTACTTCAGCCTCTGCGACGACGCGGTTCTCATCGGCAATGGCAAAATGGTAAGTCACCCCACCGTCTTCCCACCTTAAACCGCCTCTTCCTATTCTTTTTGTATTATCATTTTTTTTTTTTTTTTGCGGATTGAGGGGGTGATATGCGATGATAACTTTTCTTCATGTTAGACTTAATAGAATATTGAAATGAGATTCATCTGAGGTTCCGTCACCTCCACGTTTCGAAACACTGCAAATTTGGCTGGCCAAAAAAAAAAAAAAAAAATGTTCTTTCATTGTCAAGTAGTCGACTTGAAAGGCGGTGTCATCGGCACATGTTTCTTTGTCTCTTCCCGCCTGAACCGAGCGAGAGCATTTTGTTTCTTCGAGGAAAAGCCATTGTCATATTGTAATCATGCTGCGGCTTCCACTGGACATTCTTCTTTTGCACACGGGCTCTCCATGTGAACGTGAAAGGTCGATTGAACTGTATGGACCAACTCTTTGTTCACGTCCACAAGATAAAGAATGATAAAATGGAGGGTGAAGAAGAAAGAAAGAAAGAAAAGATCTGTCATCTGAAAATGACAAGATTCAAATGGCTTGGAGTAAAGTGTGGATAGATATATTGAATCACTTTAATATACAGCGCTAAGAGCATGAGGATTAAATTGGCACCGTTGAATAATGGCCATGTAACTTTGAAGAGATACAGATTACACCTGAATTTTGATTCTTTTGTTGCTGTGGTTAGTTTTCTGTCTGCACGGTTGGTAAGTGTTATCTAACGATGGATTAACTCAGTTCTTTTGTTAGCTTTATTAACCATGTGATAGAGATCTTTAGGTAAAGGAAAAAAAAATAATAATGATGAAGTGTATTCTCATGTGATATTTAACGCCTATATGGATAGAATAACTAGCGACCGCAATAAAATATCAAAGTTTAATGGAGAAATTTATAGCTTCACAAATTTTTCTGGGGTCATCAGGCAATGGTTCTGAAGTTGAGGTGGTATTGAACAATTATCCCTTTTATTTTTCTTTTGGTTCAAATCTCATGGTTATTGCTTTTATCTAACGTGCAATGTGTTTTCCTACTTCAAATTATGGCAAAAAGGCTCACTATTTTATTGGAAAGGGGACAGCACAGATGGTTAAAAAAGTGAATCTCATTTTCTCAAAACGCTGTCAGTCCGGCTTCTTGTTACTTATGTGAATCCAACATGCTTTGCAGAGCTATTCGCTGGACAGGCACAGTGGGAATAAATGTATCATGCTATCGGCAAGGGCCCTGTCTATAACATGGGGTGATACTCCGATTTACTGGTCATGGACTTGCTTGCCCAACTCCAGGTAATTCATTATTTCATCCACTCAGTTTCATGAAGAAAATGTAAGTAGTATTCATTTGTTCGTCCGTAAATAAATCCTTTGTTGTTTCACCTTCAAGGTGATAATCTTATGGAATGTCCTTGTGAATGAACAGGTTTGCAGAAGTGGCTAAGCTCATCGATGTCTGCTGGCTCGAAATTAGAGGCATGATTAGTTCTGGCATGCTGTCGCCCGAAACCCATTATGCAGCATACTTGGTATTCAAAATTACCCCAGCATCTCATGGATTTGAATTCCAGCCTGTTGAGGTGGAAGCTAGATTTGCTGGTGATGAAGCGAGCAAGCGTGAGCACTCAGTTTACTTATCTAAAGAGAACAACACGCATGGATGGCAGTCCCGGCAGAGATTCAGGCATGCTGGCGGGTCATTGATGCTTGCACCTGCCGAGGGGAGTGGGAACTATCCTAAAGAGAGACGAGATGGGTGGTCAGAGATAGAGTTAGGTGAGTTCTTGACGAAGGAAGGACAAGATGGGGAGGTTGAAATGAGTGTCATGGAGACAAAGGGGGGTAACTGGAAGGCTGGGCTGGTTGTGGAAGGAATTGAAATTAGGCCCAAGGATGGGAAATAAAAGCGCCTTTATGCAGGGCATGTGTAAGTTTGTATATACTGTCCCTTGATTAAGAGCTTTTTCTCTCTGTTTTGCTGTTGTTCTTTCCATATTCATTTATCAATATTTAGTAGCTTTCCACCTAATCAGAAAGCGTGCTTGTGATTAATATCGACTTTTATCAATTTTCAGTAGATTTCTACCAATTCATGAAGCGTATGTTTTTGATCTGGTAATGCATTCTGCAGAAATGATGGAACTTAGATGTAGACTTTAGTAAAGTCAACACAGACACGCTCAAACACTCTGATTGGTTTCTTTTAAAACATCTGCAAAATTATTCCTCATCTTCCCACTCCAACCATCTCTTTTGGTATTGACGGAAATGTAAGACTCCATTGAAAATATATGAATGCAATTTGTGTGATGCACTGGTGCTGGCGCCTCTTCCGGGATAAAGGAAAGACTTAGAAAAACAGAGTCAAAGCCATTGACTGGCTGTTTAATCACATATCCTACGGTCAACATCCATATGTTGACAATAAGCAGTTACAACTGCTCATTCACATTAATTTAGACTGAAAGGTTACCACTGCAATGTCCCTCAAACTCAATGCCAGTCCTTCATGACCTTTCGATCCACCTCATTGTACAACTCACTGGTCACCATCGCTCTGCTGCTTGACTCAAACGCCTTGGACATAGCCACCATCAACAATGTCAAATCCACTACCAAAAAGATAAGTTATGGTAACTGTGAAATTTTATGGGACCACTGTTTACTGTTTTAAAAGTTTAAGCTGTTAGATGAAGGTATGATTTAATATTTAAATTATTCTAGCACTCCCCCTCATGCTTACTTGGCTCTTTTTTTTGTCTAGTACTTGGCATGGACATATTTAATTAGGGAAAAAAAGGAGTTTAGAAAGATTCAAACTTAGAACCTCATGCTCTAATATCATGTAAGATTTTGTGGGATTCTAAAATCTTAAGCTATTAGATGAAAGCATGATTTAATATTTAAATTATTCTAATGGTAACTTGGTCATGGTTCCAGTTTCTTGCTATTGCACTGGAAGAATTTCCTTGCATCAGGCCTCTTACATTGTGGCCAAGGGTGACACCTATTCCCCCATAGTCAATGATACATTCCAAGCCTGTCCTCTTGCCAGGCTCTACTTGATCAGAACTACCATACAAATGAGGATTTTGTTGTAGTTGCACAGCTGATGGTTCCACTAAGATGCACATGCCCAGGTACCAATGAGAGAGCTAATGGGGTTAAATTTTTGCTTACATATTTGGTGACGCTGGGCGATTCTGGGAATTCAATTACAGAAAGCTTTGGTGTCACTATGCAAAGTGTTATGGAGCAAATACAATGACGGAACCCGATCTAATATAACCTTTATCAAACATTCTCATTCCCCTCACTTGTGCAGAAGATTCCAAGAGTAACTTCTGCTATTGTCCCAGTGGATATGCCGAAGGTAGGCCAGGAAATGACCTCAATTGCATGCCTGACTGGAAGAAGTTCCCTTTCAGGCTTGTTCTTGCGATAGGTAGTCATCAAATCTATCTTCTAATTCTGTCCAGCAACACTTCCTGTCTGATTGGAAGAGGCAGTTAGAAAAACAATGCATCCAATACAAAAGAAAAAACTCGAGCGAGAAATTATTCCAATTGCTTACATGCGTTTTGCAATTTGCACACCACTCTTAGGACTGTTGCACTATCTTTACACTCATGTACACCAAGCCTTTTTGCTCTCCACATCTGATCTGTTTGGCACCTTCTTGTCTAGCTCCAATCCTCTATTTGATGTACTTGATCTCTCTGATTCTTCCTAGCTTATAGATTGAAATACAACACATGAATCTCATTTGCTGTCTATTCGTGCTGTGACTTCATGCACTTCTTCAATTGCAACATGACATTATTAAGTCCATGGTTTATTCTCTCCTAAGCTATGTTTTGTGATTGAATGCTGTCACGACTAGTGATGTTGCATTGATGTGACAGTACAGCTTTAGGATTGGCAAAGTGACAAAGCAGGCAGCAAATTTTATATACGGATGGCTTCTTGTGAATTTTCTCCCAGAGAAAAGTAATGTAGAAGAGAGTTATTATCTACTTCAAAAAATACATAGGTTGACTTGGGAGAGTATGTAGCATTCTGAAATACTCCATATTTAGGAATTGTGAAATTGGATTGGTCATGTCAGGCAAATTATTTGGAGAATTTTGACTAGACGAAACTAGAATGTGTTAACTCACAGTTTTCTTATAGACTTATTGTTTGCTTTAGGTGCTGCCATTGGTATTGGATTCTTGTGTCTTTCGCATTTCAGCTATTGCCTAAACAGATATCTAAGGAAGTGAAGAGACAGAATTGTCAAGGAGAAACTGTTCAAGCATAATGGTGGTTTGCTGTTGCAACAGAATTTCTCACTTTATGGAAGAGACCGAAGAGAAACAATATTTTCCGAAGAAGATCTGCAAAGCACAAAAGATAACTATAGCCAGACCAGTTTCTTGGTCAAGGAGGGTTCAGCACATTTTACAAAGGGATGCTACCAGATGGTACCATAGTTGCTATGAAGAAGTCAAAGACCATCAGCAGGGGCCAAACTGAGCATTTTATTAATGAAGTGGTTGTTCTGTCACAGGTTAATCATTGGTACATTGTAAAATTGATAGGATGTTGTTTGAAGACTAAGTTTCCTCTACTAGTATATGAATTCATCCCTAATGGTGCCCTGTCATCAGCAGGACAAACGTTGTTCCCTTTCTAGGGAAGACTGGTATTGAATCGCATGGAAAGTCGCTGGAGCAGTAGCATACATGCATTCTGCAGCATCAATTCCCATTTAACATCAAGACATAAAGCCATCTAGCATTCTGCTGGAGGACTAGTTCACCGTGAAAGTCTCTATTTTGGTAACTCATGGCTGGTTCAATTTGACAAAACTCACCTGACAAGGCTGTGCAAGGCACCTTTGGATACTTGGAGCCGGAATATATGCAATCTAGTCAGTTCACAGGAAAAAGTGACACAGACAGTTTCGAAGACGTGCTAATTGAGTGCAGAAGCCGACATCCTTCTCAGGAGATGAGGAAGGGTGACATCTAGTTGCTAACTTTATTTTGCTTATGAAGGAACACCGTTTGTCAGACATCGTAGATCCTGTTGTGGCCAATGAAGCAAAGGCAGAGGAAGTTATTGCAATAGCAATGCTTGCCATGAGGTGTTTGAGATTGACTGGGAGAAAGAGGCCTACCATGAGAGAGGTTGCTATGGAGAGGAAATCTTAAAGTTTCTCTCAGACCAGCCAAAATCCTTGTGCATTTGAAGACGGACTACCTGCTGAAGCCAATGAAGAATCAATAGATAGCACATACCTGTTGGTAGAACTGGTACCAATCTCATTATAAGCTAGAACATTCGGCGTTCATGCTGAACTTAACATTAGTTCATCCTAGACACTTTTTGAGATAGCATATGTACCATGCAGTTAACAGCAGCAATTATCAAAATCACTAGAAGATACCTTTCAGTCAAGTGATCCCTTTTTACTTCACTTCAGTTTGATGTTTTTCTCAAGCGCCGAATACCTAACCAAACTTTATTCTCAAGATTTGCTGTAAATTAGAGTGGGAGAGCTTATTTTCATGGATCAATATTAATGGTTGACTCTCTTTGCATTAGGCGATTGATTCAGTTCTCTTTTTCCCAATCACTGATGAGTAGTGCTTTGGATATCTTTCACACCAGCGGCATCATAAACTATCCTTTCTGATTCCTGCTATAGACTTTTAGATGCGCACATCAACTTTGGAGCAACATGCTGGACAATATCTAGCAAATACGTTGAAGCTGCTCACTTTCTTAATCTCCTCTGAGTAATCCTTCAGGTAAGGATGGTACTGAAGCCTGTGCTTCTATCTATTAGGTTCCAGACTTAGCCTCAACTTGCAACTTCTGTTCCAAATTGCTTCTTGACAAAATGCATAGCATAATAGGATAAAATTATTTGCTAAGTTCATACTAAAAACATGAGGACTGCTATAGCCTAACACACCTATCATCACTGATCAGATATGGTTTCTTCAGAAGATGCATCGCTGTTGTCCTGTTTACTGATATGATCCTCAAAAGCCCTGGGAAACGTGGCTGCTTCATGCTGCGTTTGCAATGAGCATTTTGCACCCTCAAGTTAAGACCGAGTTGACTGAAGATGATTGAACAAGATCAATTTTTTAAACCAAGCACAGTCTGGTACATTTGAACTTAATTTATTATTCAAAATACACTGATGGTCACAGCATATACTTTGCTGCTGAATACATACAGCGCATGCTTCTTGATTGCAAATTTCTCTGCCCCTCAATCTATTAAGAACAGAGAAGCCGCTTCTGCATCAGGCAATATCAATTTCACAAGAGTAATGAAGCGGCGGTCAATGAGAACTTCAGTATGGCTTCTCTTCATAACCATGTAATCCAATTTCTTTGGCACACATGACCCACGTGATATTGCCTCGACCTTAGTAGCAATTATTAGCGAATTGGGCCAAAGCAAAGAAAGGACCAAAGGAGCATGAAAGTTGATGTTTGGGCTTTCTGTCGTGTCATTTCTAGGCCTCCACGAACATCCCCTCTTTTCTATTTTTAGGCGCTGCCCCCCTCCTAAACAACCCCCACCCATTAAGGAAAAAAAAAAAAATTGCCAGCAAAATTCGCAGTGTTTCGAAATGTGCAGGCCACGGCACATCACATGAATCACACTTCTAAATTCTATCGAATCTTATGTGAAGAACAGTAATCACATATCACCGCCCCAATCCGTAAAAAGAAAATAAAAAAATAAAAAAAACCGTTTTCTTTTAGCTTCTAGAAAAGATCAATATGTGATTTATGTGATGCAGGCGCTTCTGGGGTAGAAAAACCAAAAGAGCAGAGTCAAAAGCATTGAAAAACTAGCACATTGTTCTTTGCCTCTTTCTGCGAGAACCGAGCATGCGCATATGCCGTAGCACTTAAAAAATTTGAAGTGCTCCAATATCTTGCAGGACGGGTGATTCTTTTTTGTCTGCAAGGGAACCGTGACAATTCTTAGCTCCCTTTTCCCGGTCGTTGAGGACGGTGGAGTGATAGCAGGCTTGATAAAACACTCATAGCATGAGTCATGCATGACGTCTTGAAGGCGGAATTCTATGGCCAGTCAACCCCAGCAACTTTGCTCTTGCGTTTACGACAGGTTGGTTCTTCACATAAAAAGTGCAACAGACGTTTATGCCAAATCTCACTTATTCCAAATCCACGGATGTGTCCTCGCTGTCATCAAGCTAGAACATTTGGCATGCGTTTTACAACGTTTGATTTATCCCCGACAGGTTTGTAGATAGCATGTGTCGCATCCAGCTAGCAGTTCCATGCAGTTTGGCAACATTAATATCTTTTATGGATTGTCTGTCTTTCTTCTTTTTTTGTTGATAAGAAACCCTTTTTTCTATAAGCTTCAAGCAAGTAATAGATACGTGCTTATTTGATTTGCTGGTTGATGTCCAATGCGTTTCTTCTGGGACAAACTGAAAGACAAACAAGAAAGATCAAAATGAACCAGCGCCTTTTTTGTGGGATAAAATGGAAGACTAAAAAGAGCAAAGTCAACGCAATGACTAAAAAAAATATTCCTTGGGGGGAAGGTGAATAAAAAAAATATTGTTTCTTAGGGTCTATTTGGTAACCATCTTATTTTTCTATTTTTCTATTTTTTTGTTCCCCGAAACAAAGAAAAATAGAAATCCATTTGGTAATATCAATTAATTTTTCTATTCCCCGAAATAGAATAGTAGCCTGAGAATAATTTGAATTAGAAACAAGAAGTAAAAGCAATCTCTTTCTTTATTCCCGAGAGCATTATTTTTTAACAGAAATTGTTCTAAAAAAATCTCAAGATTACCGAACACATCCTTAGTTAGCTCACATTTCTTGACCCCTTCCCACACAGGCCTAGTTAGTGCACTCGTTGCCACTTTTATGTGCACAAGATGGGTGCCAAAACAGATACTATCAACAAAAAATTTCAAGCTGTCCTTAGTTCTCATAATAAGCTTACTTTTCCTCTCTGTGTAACCGAATTTCCCGTAGTCAACAGCCAAATGTTGGCACTGGCCAGGACATCCCGTTCCTCTGCTTCCACACTGAGAGGTCACACCTCTGCAATGGCCCTCAAGCCTCGTGCCGGTCCTTCGTGACATTTCGAGCAACCTTGGGATACGACTTGCCTCTGGACTCTTCTGTCATAGCAGCCACCGACAACATTCCATCGATCACCGACGAGACACTGCACTGAAAGCTTGGTCATCGTTCCAGTCTCGTGCGATTGCTTCGGAGGGGTGTACTTGCTTCAAGTCTATTATACTGTGGCCAGTGGCAATCGTCAATTGCCAGTCTTACTTTCCAAGGCCTGGCCTCTTGCCAGGCAATAGCTGATCAGAGCTACATGGGTAATGGTACTTTTATTCTAGATGGGAAGCGGATGATTATGCTAAAATGAGTGTTGCGACCCTCTTTTTCTGTCTTTGGGGGGGGGGGGGGGGGGGGGGGGGGGGGGGAGGGGAGGGCGACAAGATTTGGAAGTAATACAGAGTTGGACGAACAGTACTCAATCGGAGCTAGTTCTCCCATGCCTTACCTTTTGGGTTCATTTAGATTTGATTAATTCTATGAGAATTTTATATGAGGAGTCGCCCACTAGACTTCCTATGTAATCATAGATCTAGGGTCGGGAGTTGATTGCACTAGTTACCAGTACTTAAACTTGATCATTTTGTCAACTAAAGTATTCAAACAGTTTGTTTACAAAGTCATGAATCCTTAGGTTCTTGTCCGCTGTCCGCTAAATGCCATGCAACTGCCTTTTGCATTTATTATGATCCTTGTGTGTGGCCTAACAATTCAACTAGGCTAAATAAAATAAGAAAAACTTAATCAAGGAAATTATGAAATCAAACACATAAAAAATGATAAGATGATGAGAGTAAAAGGTGAAGTACAGTAAAGTAACCTAAAACAAGTTGTTCAAAGAATATGACATGGCCTTGTTATTAAGCCCCAAGAGAGCATTCCCATGAGTTTATTTTCCAATGTTACTCTCCAAAAGGAGTAACGGTGTGGTCACCCTAACATTTTCCTTATCCCTTTTATTTCCTTTCGGTCAAATATCATGGTTATCATAGGCTGGCTTTTATCTAACGTCTCTTCTCTTCCCTTAATTTTTTTGAAGTGTATATAATTAGAATTTACTTGAAATTTTGGCGAAAATGTCAGTAAAAGGCGAAAGAAAACACTCCTACTATCTATTTGGAAGTTAAGGAGGAGCACAAATGGTGGAATATGTGCTAAATTTTATTGCTTTGCGCATATTATATTTGCTGAAGCAGAGAATCTTTCTCAAGATGAGGTTGGTCGGGCTTCTTATTGCTTATGTAAATCTAACAAGCTTTACAAAGCTTAAATGTATCATGCTATTCGAGAGAGCCCTATCTACAACACGGGAGATACTTCGAGGGTTGGTCATGGACTTGCATGCCCAACTCCATGGAAATACATTATTTCCTCCACTCTCTCGCCTTCAAGTTCATTTTGATATGACATTTAAGTGAGCAAAAAAAATTATAATAATTAAATGAGTGTCGTACGAAAATTATGACACTCCTACTGTACTTATTCCCTAAAAGGCTAGCGTGGTTGTGAGAGGGATCGACATCAGGCCAAGGGATGGGAAATAGAAAAGCCTTTGTGCAAGGCATGTGTAAGTTTGTGCATATAGCCTTTTCTCTCTTCTCTATTGTTATTTCAATGTTCCGTTGTCAATTTTTAGCAGCTTTCTACAAAATCAGAAGCATGCTTGTAAACCATATTTTCAGTCTTTTAAGTGGTGAAAGCATATGTCATGAAGCAAATGGTTCTTGATCCAATGACCGAACGCTCAATGCCTAGTTTGAAATATGCACAGAGTTTCCTTTTTTAGTATTCTACCAAAAAAAAGTGATTAAATTATGTCTCGGATTTAAATCGTTTATGAAACCAACTCAACTGGAGAAAGACTAATCCGCGTTATAAGGCGTGCAATTTCTTAGGCGGTGAAATAATTCTTTGGAGATAATAATAAAGGTCGGCCACATATATATTTGTGATTAAAAAACATATATATATATATATATATATATATATATATATATATATTACTTTCTTGTTTTTGGGCTTTATCTTTGATCGGATTGACCAAGGTCAAGTTCTACACACTCCGGCTGGTGGACGTACCCCTTGGGCCAATATTGAGTAGGGGTGTGCATGGTCCGAGTGGGCACTTCCGACCTAGAATCGGGAACCGTCTGCTAAGAACCGTTTTTGAAAAATTGGAACGGGAACCACCTGCTAGTTGCATGAATCCACCCGGGAACCGGATTATCAGTCAAGTCCGATTCTCGAGTGGATCCATAGAACCGGTCCAACGTCCACACCTTCCCATTTTTGCCTTCAATTGGTCATAATCCTCGCTCTGCTTCCGTCCCGACCACCACCACCATCTTGGCCACCGCCTCCATTGTCTCCCACTCCTCCCTCGAGACTAACAATGAGGAGGACAACGGGGACGATGAGCTGTTCTTAGACCTAGAGTTCGCCTGTCCCCGAAGATGAGGATGATGGGGAGAAGCCTAAGGAGGGGGAGGAGGAAGAGGGGAGGTAGAAGCGAGACAAGCCCAATAATGAGGAGGATGATGGTGGCAGTGAATACGGAAGTGGCGACGACGTGGAGAGAGAGTTTAAGTTCAAGGGAGGAAAAGAGAATTAACTCACCGTTTCACCGAGTTCAGACTAGAACTCAAATTTTGAATCAGAGAGGAAGAGGGAGCTTAGGGAGATTTTGAACTGAGAGAGACGAGATGGAGTAGGAGAGTAGTGAATTGAGACAAGATGGTGATTGGAGCCTTAATTTTATATTGCTAATTTCGATTTTTTTTAATATTAAAAATAATCGATCCGGTCCAGATAGGTGAGTGGACGGATCTGCTCAAACCGAGAACCGGACCGGTACTCACTGGTACCCATAAATTAGAATCGAGAACCGAATCGGTTCCCTTAAGAACCACCGATTTCGGGCCGTCTGGACGGGTCCCGGTTCTTATACATACCCCTAATATTGAGCTCTTCTCTTTCTATAACAGGTACAAAGAAGGGCCCATAAGTAGGGTAAAGCCAAAGGAAAGAAAACCAAATAAAAGTATAGCCTTTAGGTTGTCATATTCCGTTCACCGTTTATTTCTTTGATGCTTCTGCATTGACTTAATTTGCAAAAGCTCGATTAGTTTCCGCATTAATATTTCAACAAAAGTTGTTGACATTCAACTTCCTTGTGAGTTGTTCAAGATACTGATTTTCATTTCATGTTGGAAACGAAAGGGTCTAGTGCTGTTTACTGAGCCATGGAGTCTGCTCAAATTCGAGACAATCATACTTTATTAATTTACGGCCCTACCAATAGTGTAGACCTTCCGATGGACTAAGGGAGCAAGATGTTCTTTTTAGATCTTAATGAGCATCCCACGGATGACTAAAGGGAAGGAATTTGTACTTCAGCAAAAGAAGGATAACCACATAAGAGCACATAATACATTAATTAATAATCAAATGAAACCTATTTTGGGGCCATCCTTAGGTTTGCTATTTGGTCGAAAAATGGCACCATCACTGTCAACAGTCCGTAGAAAACTATCTAAGGGTGCGCATGACAAAATTTCTGAAATGGAAATTAATTTCTGACCAAAAATTAATTTCTTAATTTATATTTCAGAAATTGAGAAGTTAAAAATTTTAATTTTTGATTTCTTCTTCAAATTTATTTATGGAATAGAAATCTGTTTCAGAAATAGAAAAATCAAATTATGTTACCAAGTGGATTTCTGTTCCAAACTTGTTCCGGAGAATAAAAAAATAAAAAAATAAATAAGTAGAAATTTTATCATGCGTGCCCTAAGTTTACTGCTACGTTCAACACCGGATGAGTGGCTTCTAGATTTGGTGGGACTCTTGGCGCCTTTGTTCCGCAGTTATTGGTCTCGAAGGTGATTTTCCACAGCGTGTCAGCCACTGCAACTTTGCGCTTGGAGTTTTCATCAATATAGCAGTTGGTTCTTTGCATACGAAAGTTGCAGCTATGTGCAAGCCAAATCTCAGTTATTCCAAAACCACGGATCTGTCCTGCCTCTCGATCTTAACACCGATCCTATTACCCTTACCTCTGTTTAATCACATATCCTACTGTCAACAGCAGTTGGTTTGAGTTGTTTATGAAACCCAACTCGATTGGAGAATGTAGACTGATCCGCGTTGACAAGGACAATTAGGCGTGCAGCTTCTTAGGCGGTCAAATAATTCTTTGGAGATAATACTAAATATCGGCCACATATGCATTTGTTGTTAAAATCGACCAAGACCAAGTCCTTCCCACTCCAGCTGGTCGACTAACCCCCTTAGGCCGATATTGAACTCTTCTCATTCTTTAACGGGTACAAAAAAGGGCCCACTAAGTAGGGTAAAGCCAGAGGAAAGAAAACCAAAGGCTTTTCTTCGGCTCTAGCCTTTAGGTTCTCATTTTCTGTTCCTCGTTTATTTCAGCGCTGGATGACAGTCAACAGTTTTGATTCTGCAATTTTTGGTCTTGAAGGTGATTTTCTACGGCGTGTCGCCCACGGCGACTTTGCGCTTGGTGTTTTCATCAATATAGGTGTTGGTTCTTTGCATGCAAGAGTTGCACCTATGCGCAAGCCAAATCTCATTTATTCCAAAACCATGGATCTGTCCTGCCTCTCAATCTTATCACCGATCCTATTACTCTTACCTCTGTTTAATCACGTATCCCACAGTCAACAGCCATATATTGACAACCAGCAGCTCAACTGCAAAAACACGACATGTAAAGTGAAAGGTTACGTCTGCAATGGCCCTCAAACTCAATGCCAGTCCTTCCTAACCTTTCGTTCGACCTCCGTATACAACTCACCGCTCGCCATCGCTTCGCTACTCAGCTCAGATGCATTGGACATAGCCACCGTCAACAACATCAAATCCATTGCCGAAGAGATGCCTTTAGATAAATTGGTCATAGTTCCAGTTCCTTGCTCTTGCACTGGAAGCATGTACTTGCACCAGGCCAATTACACTCTGGCCAAGGATGACTCCTATTTCACCATAGCTAATGATACATTCCAGGGCCTGACCATAGCTGGTCAGAACTACTATGATGCTGATGCTGTGCATCTTGTTGAAGGTGCACAGGTGCTGGTTCCACTAAGATGCGCATGCCCAAATACTCGTGAGACAACTAATGGGGTTAAATCCATGCTTTCATATTTAGTGACATGGGACGACTCGGTGGAATCTATTGCGGAAATATTTGGTGCCACTAAGCAAAGCGTTTTGGAGGCAAATATGATGACGACTGATTCCGTACTTTACCCTTTTACTCCCATCCTCATTCCCCTTGATTGTGCAAAGAATTCCAAGAGTTCCTTCTGTTATTGTCCCTATGGATATGCTGAAGATGTGCTACGAAATGGCCTCAATTGCATGCCTGACCGGAAGAAGTTTCCTTTCAAGCAGGTTATCGTGATAGGTAGCCATCAATCTCTCTGCTAATTCTGTCCAGCCACTCTGCATGCCCGATCAGAAAAGACTACCCTTTTCCTGTATTTATATTGACTGTGTTGATGGTAGTTAGAAAATCTTTGACTATTGCACAGAGAGATACATTCGTTAATGCAAAATTATGCATCCAATACTTGAGGAAAAACTCGAGTGTGAAAATTATTGCTTTTTCTTACACGTGCCATTTTGCATACTGCACATCGGACCGTTGTACTTGCCTTACACCCATGTACACTAAGCCTTTTTTCTCTTCGCATCTTACCTATTGGCAACTTCCGGTCTTTGCTCAAATGCTCCAGTTGACGCACCTGATCTCTCTGATGATTCTTCCTTGCTTACAGATTGATATACAACACCTGAATCTCATTTGCTGTTTCTTTGTATTGTGGCTTCATGCAAATATTCATCATTTCCTTTTTCTTCATTTCATTTGCGACATGACAATTTGAGTCCATGGTTTATTGTCTTCTAAGCTAAGTTTTGTGATTGAACGTTGTCACCACTAGGGATGTTGCAATGATGTGACAGTACTCCTTTAGGATTGGTAAAGTACACAAGAAATTGCAGGCAGCAAATTGGAAAATTTTAGATGGCTTCGTTGTGAATTTACTTTAGACGTAGGAGGGAGTTTTATTACCTACTTCAGCAACCTATACATAGGCTGACTTGGGAAAGCGTGAAAGTTAGCATTCTGACATGCTCCATAGGAACAGTAAAATTTAATTGGTCATGTCAGGCAAATTATCAGGAGCATTTTCAATAGACGGAACTAGAATTTGTTATCTCCCAGTTTCCTTAAAGACTTTTCATGTTTTATTTAGGTGCTGGTATTGGGATGGGATTCTTGTGTCTTTCGCTTTTCAGCTATTGGCTTTACAGATATGTAAGGAAGCGGAGAGATAGAATGGTCAAGGAGAAACTGTTCAATCAAAATGGTGGTTTGCTGTTGCAACAAAAGTTTGCACCTTTTGGAAGAGATGGAAGAGCAGCAATATTCTCTGAAGAAGATCTGCAGAGAGCAACAGATAACTACAGCCAAAGCCGGTTTCTTGGTGAAGGAGGGTTTGGCACGGTTTACAAAGGGATGCTGCCAGATGGTACCATAGTTGCTGTGAAGAAGTCGAAGATCATCGACAGGGGCCAAACTGAGCATTTTATCAATGAAGTGGTTGTTCTATCCCAAGTTAATCATCGGAACATTGTAAAATTGATAGGATGTTGTTTGGAGACCAAGCTTCCTTTACTAGTGTATGAGTTCGTCCCTAATGGCACGTTGTCACAGCATATTCATCAGCAGGACAAAGATTGTTCCCTTTCATGGGAAGACCGGTATAGAATTGCATGTGAAGTTGCTCGAGCAGTAGCGTACATGCATTCTGCAGCTTCAATTCCCATTTATCATCGAGACATAAAGCCGTCTAACATTCTGCTGGATGACAAGTACACTGCAAAAGTCTCTGATTTTGGTACCTCAAGGCCGGTTCCGTTAGAAAAAACTCACCTGACAACGGCCGTGCAAGGGACCTTCGGATACTTGGATCCGGAATACTTCCAATCTAGTCAGTTTACAGATAAAAGCGATGTGTACAGTTTCGGAGTTGTGCTTGTTGAGTTACTTACAGGGCATAAGCCGACATCCTTCTCAGGAGATGAGGAAGGAAGACATCTAGTTGCTAGCTTTGTCATGCTAATGAAGGAGAGCCGTTTGTCGAAGATCCTAGATCCTGTTGTGGCCAATGAAGCGAAGGCTGAGGAGGTTCTTCTAGTAGCAATGCTTGCCATGAGGTGTTTGAAAATGAATGGGAGAAAGAGGCCTCCCATGAGAGAGGTTGCCATGGAGCTTGAAGGACTAAGGAAATCTCAAAGTTTCTCTCAGACCGGCCAAAATCCTTGTGCATTTGAAGATGGACTACCTGATGAAGCCAGTGAAGAATCGATAGATAGCACATCCATGTCACTTGAAGTTGTATCAATCTCTGTAGAGACATCGAGCTAGAACATTCGGTGTTCATACTGAACTTGCTGTTTCTTTATTCTAGACAGCTTTGGGGGTAGCGCATGTCGCATGGAGTTAGCAGCAGCAATTATTAAAATCACCAGAAGATACCTTTCAGTTAAATGATTCTCTTTTACTTTACTTCAGCTTGATGTTTTTCTTAAGCAAGATACCTAAGCAAACTTTATTCAAAAGATTTGCTGTCAATTAAGGTGGGAGATTGCATTTCCATGGATCAATAATAATGGTTAATTATCTTTGGATTAGGTGATTGATTAAGTTCTCTTTTTCCCAATCACTGATGCATGATGCTCTGGATATTTTTCACACCGGCTACATCATATACTATTGTTTCTGATTCCTACTACAGACTTTTCATATGCACACATCAACTTTGTGAGTAACTTGCTGGAGAATATCTAGCGAATATGTTGAAGCTGCTCACATTCCTCAATCTCCTTTGAATAACGGGCGATGTTGGTATTGAAGCCTTGTGCTTTTATCTATCAAGTTCTATAACATTGTTTATGTCCTATGGGATAGCCAGACTTGGCCTCAACTTGCAACTTCCACATTTCCGAATTGCTTCTTGACAAAATCCATAGCGTAAGTAGGATAGAATTATTGACAAGTCCATACTAAAAACAACAGCACTTTTATAGCTTTAACACATCTATCATGAGATACGGTTTCTTCGGAAGATGCATCACTGTTCGAAATCAATCAAGTTGTCCTGTTTACTGACATGATCCTCAGTGTAATAGTTGGACTCTCTCTTGACTTGGCGGTGGGTCCACTTGGTTTTTAGAAACAAAACAAAAGAAGTTGAAAAGTGAACAAAAGAAGGAAAGTGAACTTCAGCTATTTAAAGAAAAAAGGGAGCGCTTGGGAAAGAGAGCTCACCGAGAAAGAAAGGAGAAGAGAAAAAGGGTTTCTCTTATTCATGTCTTTGGAACCTCTCTAAGCCAACTCGACTCTGTAACGCAATGCTGGGTAAGAAGCTTAAACCTCTCGTTCGTCTAATCGAAGTATTTTCAAGGTTTAGGACTCAAATTCATAATTTTGGGAAAATCTAGTGACAAAGTCCCATTTTTGAGTTATTGAGTCACGTATTTTTGTAAAAATGATAGTTTAGAGTGTTGTGGAGCCGTAGGATTTTATGGATCGTGATTTAAGCTTACGATTTGTCTGAAACAAAATTTCAAAGTTTCTTATGTGCGATGAGCACTGCGCATCCAGCAGTTTTGGGCCTGTATTTTGTCATTTTTTGGCTCGATTCTGGGAGGTCAAGTTGGGATTCTTGCAGTATGTTTGAAGGGCTTTCTACTAATTATAATTACGTTTGAAACGAAATCTGAAGGAGAAAGTTATGGGGTAATCAAAAGTTATGGGGAAATCTGAAGGAGAAAGTTATTTTTTAAATTATTTTTTAAAATATTTTAACTAAATTTAATTTTTAATTTTTTAATTTTTTTAACTAAATCTAATTTTAAATTTTTTATTTTAAAATATTTTAACTAAATTTATTTTTAAATTTATTTTTTAATATTTTAACTAAATCTAATTTTACAATTATTATTTTTAAAACAAAATTAAAATTTTTTAATTTTAAAGTTATTACTTTTTTATATTTTAATTTAATTTAATTTTAAAATTATTATTTTTTAATATTTTAACTAAATTTAATTTTAAAATTATTTTCTTAATATTTTAACTAAATGTAATTTTAAATTTATTATTTTTTAATATTTTAACTATTAAAGTTATTATTTTTTAATATTTTAACTAAATCTATTTTTAAATTTTATTTATTTAATTTTTATATTATTTTTTTATCACATGAATCAAAAACGACGTCGTTTTTGTATTATTTGGCCATGTCAGCGTGCAAAACGGCGTCATTTTGGGCTCGGTTCGCCGGAAAAATGCCACGTCGGCATTTTGGCCGGATTAGCACTTAAGGCCCTGTTTGGCAACCATCCAAACAGTGCCTGATTCTGATTTTTTGTTCCCAGAATCAGTTTGGGAACAGAATCGCGTTTGGTAAATTTTTTGTCCAAAACTGATTCTGGGAACAAATTTACTCTCAGAATCAGTTTTGGACAAGAATTCAGAATCAGAAAAAATATGATTCTCTGTCCGAGAATCAAAAAAGAGAATCAAAAGTGCCGAATCAAAATTTTTTTTATTTCTATATTTTATTTTTATTTCTTCCTAGTATGAAATATATATTTGTTGTATATAGAATACATATTTAATTTTATGTTATAATTTAGTATTTTTATTTATTACATATTGTAGGGATATTAGTATAGTTTATACTATGGTTTATTATTTACTATATAATAAAAATTGATTAGTTAATATTTTTATTACTTAGTATAAAAATATAATTAATCAGTGAATGGTTTATGAAAATTCAATATCAAATTTATTTTAATCTAAAAAGGTAATTAAAAAAGAATTGGAATAGAAATTTTATATAGTTACCAAACGCGTTTCTATTCTTTTTCTATTCCAGAATCAGAAATTTTATTTGTTACCAAACGCGTTTTTTTACTCAGAATCAGTTCCCGGGAACATAATCAGAAATAATCATTTCTGGTCAGAATCAGTTCCCAGGAACAGAATCGTTACCAAACGCGCCCTAAGTGTCCCTTTGTGCCAACTTTTGGCACTCCAGGGGTCCTTGTCCCTAGTTGTTGCTAGTTGTTGGGTTGGCTGAGTTTCAATTGTATATGTTTTTTGAGTGGATTATAAAAATTATGATGTTGTAATCAACTTGTTAATTTATCTTATATGTATAAATGGTTTGAGAGATATATAAGTTGTTGGTTATATTTGATATTGCGTCCTTTGTGTAGAAAGACAACCATGTTATCATCATTTTTTGTAGTTTCGGGGTGTTATACTTAGAATCCCTGCGAAACTTGGCTTCTTCAAGCCATGTTTGCAATGAGAATTTTGCATTCCCGAGTTACGGCCTAGTCGATTGAAGATGATTGAATGTAGGGGTTAGAGATTAATGGTGTGATTTGGAAGAAAATTAGACCAAGCTCAATTTGGTATATTTAAACTTAATCTTTTATATTGAAATCAAATGACGCTGGCGAGTCCGCTGCCGTACTTGGTATTCAAATCCACCACGGCACGTATGAATTCCAATTAATAGCTCTGAGCAGGGCAAGAGCAAGTTTGCATGTACTGTCCCTGGATTCATAGCTTTCTCTCTCTTCTGTCGTTGTTCTTTTCAATGTTCCTTCGTCAATGTTTAGTAGCTTTCTACAAAATCGGAAAGCGTGCTTGTGATCTATATCGACTTCAATCTCAAGTGGCTAGGCAAATGTCCAGGAGCTAAAGGTTTTCGATCTGTTGAGCGAACGCCCGATGCCTAATTCAAAATGTGCATGAACGTTTGTTTTATTTGTGTTATAATGAAGAGCTGTTGACGTTCAAGTTCCTCATGATCTGTTCGAGATCATTTGGATGATTGCTTGAGGCCAACCGGATTCTCTTTCCATTTTCTACAGCTGCTACATAATCGATCTGATCGGATTGGACTCGTGTGCTTATTTCCTTTCTCATGCATCTTGAAAGCTGAGGAGCTCAACCTTGAATACCGCGTTAGGTGATTGTTCTTTTTACTCGAGTCGACTTAAAGTAGAGTTGGAGGAGATGAGAAGCTCTACACAGCCGAGCTCGATCTCCATCTCTTTCGAATCTAGGTGTTCGATCATCAATTAATATCAGGGTCGAGTCAATCATGTACTCGTTGGAGCTCAAACCGCTTGATCATCAGTCGTTCTGAAACTTCGATCTTGCTCCTTGTCCAAACAACTGATTGCTAATTGTATCAACGGCACTTCATGAAAAACAAAGGCCCCAATGGGGGTCTACATTTCTGAGCAGCCACGGATCTATCACTGGCACAACCTCACTTGCCAAGTACTCCATTAATTTGTTGTCATAAAATTGTACATAATTTTTATGTCGGTTTCAAGAACTCGTATGGATACAATTTAGGGAAAACTATCTAAAAAGTTTTAAATTTATTATTGCACTTTCGCCAATTCAGATATAAATATTTCAATTTTGTCAATCGAGTCATAAATATTTTCACATTTTGCCAATTAAGTTTTCTAACCAATTTTAAATGGAAATTGTTGATATAAAATGGCCCGCTGTAGATATGGACAATTTTTTTTTTAAATTAATATATTAATATATTATATGTTATTTCTTTTCTTCTTTCTTTTTCTTTCTATTTTTTTTTCTCCACCAAGTCTAGCAAGGGCCACCATTGGGCAAGGGCCACAAAGCCCTTGTCGATTGTGAGTGAGGGTCTCAACCCTCACCTAGATCTAGTGAGGGCTTGTGACTAACGAGGGCTTCACCGCCCTTACTAAGCTCGGAAGGAAAAAAAAAATTAAAGTTAAAAAATTTTTGTTCATGTTAGTCATGTCATGTAGAATAGTTGGCATCCAAGTCAATAATTTCTAATTAAAATTGACCAAATGAACTTAATTGTTCGTGCTTTCTTCACTATTAGTGAACAATTGCTCCTTTTTTTTTTTCTTCTTTTATGTAGTAGGCTAGGAAGCACCGACACTCTTCGAGCTTTCGTATCGTGTCGGACTCTCTAACATGTGTTCGACATTCTCCGACACTCAATCAACAAGTATTGGATTTCCAACACCTAGTTAACTCTACCGGCACTCTTCAACATGCGAGTTCGAAATCCTAACATGCGAGTTTAGAATTCCAACATGTGATTCTAACACACGCATAGTCAATTTTAATTTTTTTTAATAAATAATGGGTCAAAATGTAAATATGTAAACAAGTAATAAAATAAATAAGAAAAGAAGAAAAACATATATATATTTTTTTTGACTCTCCACTTCTAGTGATACACAATTCATTTCCCAAGTTCTTTTTTTTACTCTTCTGTTTTGACACGCAAGTCCAGAATATAGATTGCTTGTTATTTTTTTTCCCTCCAAGTTTTATAGATTATTGAAATGAAGTTGAATTTGTCAAATTAAAATAATAAATGATATTAACAAATGGTGAATTAATGCTTTTAGTGTAAATTCATTCTAGCCTATTATTTATTTATTTATATGTGAATTTAAATCAAATTAATTTAATTAAAAAATCATAAAAATGATCATTTATCATATATATATATATATATGTATATATATACAACGTGTTGGAATTATTTATTTTTTGAGAAATGACTTATTATCATGTCATGTCGTATCACATGTTGTAAGTCGATGTCATGCTATTTAGGGAGTGGATTTGGTAGTTTTCGAGCCAACTTCCAAGTAACTCAACTTGGTCCACCTCTCTAAGGAAGGATTGCAGTTTGCAATACTCGGCCTCTCTCGAGTTATATGTAATCACAACATTTTCTTGCCAAGCATATTTAACCAGTACCTTGGATATTCGTTAACAAGGCCCGCTTTTATTGGCAAGAATTTCATTCGTATTGTTGAGCCCATTGAAGCGTGGAGTTAGGGTGCGTTTGGTAACATTTCTGTTTAAAAATTGTTTATGGGAACAAAAATAGAAAAAATATATATATTTGCTTTAGGGAACAATTTTTGAACAAAAAAAAAACGCATTTGGTAAATCTGTTCCAGAAATATAAAAAGAATAGAAACATGTTTGATAAATTTGTATAATTTTTTTTATTTTTTTAATATTTTTTCTATTTTCTTTCTTATTTTTCTTTTTCATTTTTTCATTTTTTCTTCTTTTGGCCAGTCACCGGCCTCGGCCATGGCCGACGACCAGCCGACGAGGGCAGGCAGCCTCGCCCAGCCACGGTGAGGCCGAGCTCGCCCAGTGGCCAGCAAGGCTCAGCCTCGTCGGGTCTGGGCGAGATCGAGCTTGCCTAGCCTAGCGCGAGGTCGACCTCGTCGGGGGCCAGCGACCGGCTAAAGAAAAAAGAAAGTAAAAAGAAGAAGAAAAAAAGAGAGAAGAAAATGGAAGAGAGAAAAAAAAGTGTTCATAAATTTTGTTCCTAGAAATAAGAAACAACTTTTTTTGTTTCTTATTTCTGTTCTAGATGTGTTTCTGGAAATAAAAAAATAATTTTAGAACAAAAATGTAAACAAATATGTTTATGTTCATTTTTTGTTTCCAGAAACAAAAAAACAAAATAATCATTTAAAAACAGAAAAAAGAAATCAACAAACGCAGCGTTAGCCTTTGGTTTAGAAGGACATCCATGCAAAATCCAATATACTTATCCCTTTTTTAATGTTTTTCCTATTTACTCTGTCTTTTGAAAATATTCTTTTCCACTTTCAGGCTGTCCTTTGCTGGCGTGTTGCTGATGCAGAGACTTCTCCCTCCATTTTTTTTTTTTTTTTTTTTTTGACTTCTCCCTCCATTGACACGCCACCTTTTCTCTCTCTCTCTTCGAAAGGCGTCGATTTTAAGCGGTTTTAGCCGCACTTAATTCTTGGAGCTCTTCCAATGGCGGCGATCGAAGAAGCAAAGGGTCCCGACTTCTCTGCGCTGCCTGAAGGGTGCATCGCGAGAGTCGTCTCCCTCACGAGCCCCGCCGAGGCGTGCAGGCTCGCAACCCTGTCGCCGAATTTCAAGTCGGCGTGCGATTCCGACGTGGTCTGGGCCTCGTTCTTGCCGCCGGAGTGTCCCCAGACGGTCTCCCGGAGCGTTTCGTCGCTGAAGGAGCTCTACTTCAGCCTCTGCGACGACCCGGTTCTCATCGGCAATGGCAAAATGGTAAGTCACCCCACCGTCTTCCCACCTTAAACCGCCTCTTCCGATTCTTTTTGTATTATCATTTTTTTTTTTTTGCGGATTGAGGGGGTGATATGCGATGATAACTGTTCTTCATGTTAGACTTAATAGAATATTGAAATGAGATTCATGTGAGGTTCCGTCACCTCCACCTTGTTCCGAAACACTGCAAATTTGGCTGGCCAAAAAAAAAAAAAATTTGTTCTTTCATCGTCAAGTAGTCGACTTGAAAGGCGGTGTCATCGGCACATGTTTCTTTGTCTCTTCCCGCCTGAACCGAGCGAGAGCATTTTGTTTCTTCGAGGAAAAGCCATTGTCATATTGTAATCATGCTGCGGCTTCCACTGGACATTCTTCTTTTGCACACGGGCTCTCCATGTGAACGTGAAAGGTCGATTGAACTGTATGGACCAACTCTTTGTTCACGTCCACAAGATAAAGAATGATAAAATGGAGGGTGAAGAAGAAAGAAAGCAAAGATCTGTCATCTGAAAATGACAAGATTCAAATGGGTTGGAGTAAAGAGTGGATAGATATATTGAATCAGTCCAATATACAGCGCTAAGAGCATGAGGATTAAATTGGCACCGTTGAATAATGGCCAGGTAACTTTGAAGAGTTACAGATTACACCTGAATTTTGATTCTTTTGTTGCTGTGGTTAGTTTTCTGTCTGCACGGTTGGTAAGTGTTATCTAACGATGGATTAACTCAGTTCTTTTGTTAGCTTTATTAACCACGTGATAGAGATCTTTAGGTAAAGGAAAAAAAATAAAAATAATGATGAAGTGTATTCTCATGTGATATTTAACGCCTATATGGATAGAATAACTAGCGACTGCGACAAAATATCAAAGATTTATGGAGAAATTTATAGCTTTACAAATTTTTCTGGGGTCATCAGGCAATGGTTCTGAAGTTGAGGTGGTATTGAACAATTATCCCTTTTATTTTTCTTTTGGTTCAAATCTCATGGTTATTGCTTTTATCTAACGTGCAATGTGTTTTCCTACTTCAAATTATGGCGAAAAGGCTCACTATTTTATTGGAAAGGGGACAGCACAGATGGTTAAAAAAGTGAATCTCATTTTCTCAAAACGCTGTCAGTCCGGTTTCTTGTTACTTATGTGAATCCAACATGCTTTGCAGAGCTATTCACTGGACAGGCACAGTGGGAAGAAATGTATCATGCTATCTGCAAGGGCCTTGTCTATAACATGGGGTGATACTCCGATTTACTGGTCATGGACTTGCTTGCCCAACTCCAGGTAATTCATTATTTCGTCCACTCCTAGTTTCATGAAGAAAATGTAAGTAGTATTCATTTGTTCGTCCCTAAATAAATCATTTGTTGTTTCACCTTCGAGGTGATGATCTTATGGAATGTCCTTGTGAATGAATAGGTTCGCAGAAGTGGCTAAGCTCATCGATGTCTGCTGGCTCGAAATTAGAGGCATGATTAGTTCTGGCTTGCTGTCGCCCGAAACCCATTATGCAGCATACTTGGTATTCAAAATTACCCCAGCATCTCATGGATTTGAATTCCAGCCTGTTGAGGTGGAAGCTAGATTTGCTGGTGATGAAGCGGGCAAGCGTGAGCACTCAGTTTACTTATCTAGAGAGGACAACAACACGCATGGATGGCAGTCCTGGCGGAGATTCAGGCATGCTGGCAGGTCACTGATGCTTGCACCTGCCGAGGGGAGTGGGAACTATCCTAAAGAGAGACGAGATGGGTGGTCAGAGATAGAGTTAGGTGAGTTCTTGACGAAGGAAGGACAAGATGGGGAGGTTGAAATGAGTGTCATGGAGACAAAGGGGGGTAACTGGAAGGCCGGGCTGGTCGTGGAAGGAATTGAAATTAGGCCCAAGGATGGGAAATAAAAGCGCCTTTATGCAGGGCATGTGTAAGTTTGTATATACTGTCCCTTGATTAATAGCTTTTTCTCTCTGTTTTGCTGTTGTTCTTTCCATGTTCCTTTATCAATATTTAGTAGCTTTCCACCTAATCAGAAAGCGTGCTTGTGATTAATATCGACTTTTATCAATTTTCAGTAGATTTCTCCCAATTCATGAAGCGTATGTTTTTGATCTGGTAATGCCTTCTGCAGAAATGATGGAACTTAGATGTAGACTTCAGTAAAGTCAACACAGACACGCTCAAACACTCTGATTGGTTTCTTTTAAAACATCTGCAAAATTATTCCTCATCTTCCCACTCCAACCATCTCTTTTGGTATTGACGGGAATGTAAGACTCCATTGAAAATATATGAATGCAATTTGTGTGATGCGCTGGTGCTGGCGCCTCTTCCAGGATAAAGGAAAGACTTAGAAAAACAGAGTCAAAGCCAATGACTGGCTGTTTAATCACATATCCTACTGTCAACATCCATATGTTGACAATAAGCAGTTACAACTGCTCATTCACATTAATTTAGACTGAAAGGTTACCACTGCAATGTCCCTGAAACTCAATGCCAGTCCTTCATGACCTTTCGATTCACCTCACTGTACAACTCACTGGTCACCATCACTCTGCTGCTTGGCTCAAACGCCTTGGACATAGCCACCATCAACAACGTCAAATCCATTGCCAAAAAGATAAGTTATGGTAACTGTCAGATTTTATGGGACCACTATTAACTATTTTAAAAGTGTAAGTTGTTAGATGAAGGCATGATTTAATATTTAAATTATTCTAGCACTCCCCCTCATGCTTACTTGGCTCTTTTTTTTGTCTAGTACTTGGCATGGACATATTTAATTAGGGAAAAAAAAGGAGTTTAGCAAGAATCAAACTTAGAACCTCATGCTCTAATATCATGTAAGATTTTGTGGGACCACTACCAACTGTTCTAAAATCTTAAGCTATTAGATGAAAGCATGGTTTAATATTTAAAATTATTCGAATGGTAACTTGGTCACGGTTCCAGTTTCTTGCTATTGCACTGGAAGAATTTGCTTGCATCAGGCCTCTTACACTGTGGCCAAGGGTGACACCTATTCCCTCATAGTCGATGATACATTCCAAGGTCTGTCCTCTTGCCAGGCTCTACTTGATCAGAACTACCATGTAAATGAGGATTTTGTTGTAGGTGCACAGCTGATGGTTCCGCTAAGATGCGCATGCCCAAGTACCAACAAAACAGCTAATGCGGTTAAATCTTGCTTACATATTTGGTGACGCTGGGTGATTCTGGGAATTCAATTACAGAAAGCTTTGGTGTCACTGTGCAAAGTGTTATGGAGCAAATATGATGACAGAAACCGATCTAATATAACCTTTATCAAACATTCTCATTTCCCTCACTTGTGCAGAAGATTCCAAGAGTAACTTCTGCTATTGTCCTAGTGGATAGGCCAAAGGTAGGCCGGGAAATGACCTCAATTTCATGCCTGACCGGAAGAAGTTCCCTTTCAGGCTTGTTCTCGCGATAGGTAGTCATCAAATCTATCTTCTAATTCTGTCCAGCAACACTTCCTGTCTGATTGGAAGAGGCAGTTAGAAAAACAATGCATTTAATACTAAAGAAAAAACTCAAGCGATAAATTATTCCATTTGTTTACATGCGTTTTGCACATTTGCACACCACTCTTAGGGCTGTTGCACTATCTTTACACTCATGTACACCAAGCCTTTTTGCTCTCTGCATCTGATCTGTTTGACACCTTCTTGTCTAGCTCCAATCCTCCATATGACGCACTTGATCTATCTGATTCTTCCTAGCTTATAGATTGAAATACAACACGTGAATCTCATTTGCTGTCTATTTGTGTTGTGACTTCATGCACTTCTTCAATTGCAACATGACATTTTTAAGTCCATGGTTTATTCTCTCCTAAGCTATGTTTTGTGATTGAATGCTGTCACAACTAGCGATGTTGCATTGATGTGACATTACAGCGTTAGGATTGGCAAAGTGACCAAGCAGGCAGCAAATTTTATATGCAGATGGCTTCTTGTGAATTTTCTTCCAGAGAAAAGTGATGTAGAAGAGAGTTATTATCTACTTCAAAAATACATAGGTTGACTTGGGAGAGTATGTAGCATTCTGACATGCTCCATATTTAGGAATTGTGAAATTGGATTGGTCATGTCAGGCAAATTATTTGGAGAATTTTGACTAGACGAAACTAGAATGTGTTAACTCACAGTTTTCTTATAGACTTATTGTTTGCTTTAGGAGCTGCCTTCGGTATTAGATTCTTGTGTCTTTCGCATTTCAGCTATTGCCTATACAGATATCTAAGGAAGCGAAGAGACAGAATTGTCAAGGAGAAACTGTTCAAGCAAAATGGTGGTTTGCTGTTGCAACAAAATTTCTCATTTTATGGAAGAGACAGAAGAGCAAAAATATTTTCCAAAGAAGATCTGCAAAGCATGACAAAAAACTACAGCCGGAGCCAGTTTCTTGGTCAAGGAGGTTTCAGCACAGTTTACGAAGGGATGCTACCAGATGGTACCATAGTTGCTGTGAAGAAGTCAAAGACCATCAGCAGGGGCCAAACTGAGCATTTTATTAATGAAGTGGTTGTTCTGTCACAGGTTAATCATTGGTACATTGTAAAATTGATAGGATGTTGTTCGAAGACTAAGTTTCCTCTACAAGTATATGAATTCATCCCTAATGGTGCCCTGTCATCAGCGGGATAAACATTGTTCCCTTTCTAGGGAAGACTGGTATCAAATCGCATGCAAAGTCGCTGGAGCAGTAGCATACATGCATTCTGCAGCATCAATCCCCATTTAACATCGAGACATAAAGCCGGCTAGCATTCTGCTGGAGGACAAGTACACTGTGAAAGTCTCTATTTTGGTAACTCAAGGCCGGTTCAATTTGACAAAACTCACCTGACAAGGCTGTGCAAGGCACCTTTGGATACTCGGACCCGGAATATATCCAATCTAGTCCATTCACAGGTAAAAGTGATGCATACAGTTTCAGAGATGTGTTAATTGAGTGCAGAAGCTGACATCCTTCTCAGGAGATGATGAAGGGTGACATCAACTTGCTACCCTAATGAAGGAACACCGTTTGTCAGACATCGTAGATCCTGTTGTGGCCAATGAAGCAAAGGCAGAGGAAGTTATTGCAATAGCAATGCTTGCCATGAGGTGTTTGAGATTGACTAGGAGAAAGAGGCCCACCATGAGAGAGGTTGCCATGGAGAGGAAATCTTAAGGTTTCTCTCAGCCAGCCAAAATCCTTACGCATTTGAAGACAGACTACCTGCTGAAGCCAACGAAGAATCAATAGATAGCACATCCCTGTCACTAGAACTGGTACCAATCTCAGTATAAGCTTCGAAATTGCTTCAGGTTCCAGACTTAGCCTCAACTTGCAACTTCTGCATTTCCAAATTGCTTCTTGACAAAATCCATAGCATAAGTAGGGTAAAATTATCTACTAAGTTCATACTAAAAACATCAGGACTTTTATAGCCTACCACAGCTATTATCAGAGATGGTTTCTTCAGAAGATGCATTACTGTTGTCCTGTTTACTGATATGATCCTCAAAATCCCTGTGAAACTTGGCTGCTTCATGCCGCATTTGCAGTGAGCTTTTTGCATTCTCGAGTTAAGACTGAACTGACTGAAGATGACTGAACAAGCTCAATTTTTTAAACCAAGCTCAGTCTGGTACATTTCAACTTAATTTATTAATGAAAATACACTGATGATCACAGCTTATACATTGCTGCTGAATACATACAGCGCATGCTTCTTGATTGCAAATTTCTCTGCCCCTCAATCTATTAAGAACAGAGAAGCCGCTTCTGCATCAGGCAATATCAATTTCACAAGAGTAGTGAAGCGGCACTCAATGAGAACTTCAGTATGGCTTCTCTTCATTACCAGGTAATCCAATTTCTTTGGCACACATGACCCGCATGATAGTGCCTCGACCTTAGTAGCAATCGTTAGTGAATTGGGCAAAAGCAAAGAAAGGACCAAAGGAGCATGAAAATTGATGTTTGGGCTTTCTGTCGCGTCATTTCTTGTCTTCCACGAACATCCCCTCTTTCCTATTTTTGTTTGCCAGCAAAATTCACAGTGCTTCGAAATGTGCAGGCGACGGCACATCACATGAATCGCATTTCAATATTGTATCGAATCTTATGTGAAGAACAGTAATCGCACACCACCCCCTCAATCCGTAAAAAAGAACGAAAAAAAAAAAACCGTTTTCTTTTAGCTTCTAAAAAGATCATTCTGTGATTTATGTGATGCAGGCGCTTCTGGGGTAGAAACACCTAAAGAGCAGAGTCAAAAGAAATGAAAAACTAGCACATTGTTTTTTGACTCTTTCTGCACGAACCGAGGATGTGCACATGCCTTGGCACTTATAAAATTTGAGGTACTCCAATATCTTGCAGGACGGGTGATTCTTTTTTTGTCTGAGGTACTCCAATATCTTGCAGGACGGGTGATTCTTTTTTTGTCTGCCAAGGAACCATGACAATTCTTAGCTCCCTTTTCCCGGTCGTTGAGGAGGGTGGAGTGACAGCAGGCTTGATAAAACACTCATAGCATGAGTCATGCATGACGTCTTGAAGGCAGCATTCTATGGCCAGTCAACCCCGTCAACTCTGCTCTTGCGTTTGTGACTTCGCTTAACGACTCAAAAATCAGACTTTGCCGCTCAATTTTCTCAAAATTCCGAATTTGAGCCAACTATTACACATATGAAACCTGTTTCAGAGCAATGCTGGACAATTCTTCTTCAGGTTTGCTATTTCGTCGAAAAATGGCAGTGAACAGTCAATTCCGCAAGCCTACCTTTATGTTCAGCGCTGGATGACAGTCAACAGTCTTGATTCTGCAATTTTTGGTCTTGAAACTGATTTTCTACGGCGTGTCGGGCACGGCGACTTTGCGCTTGGTGTTTTCGTCAATATAGGTGTTGGTTCTTTGCATGCAAGAGTTGCACCTATGCGCAAGCCAAATCTCATTTATTCCAAAACCATGGATCTGTCCTGCCTCTCAATCTTATCACCGATCCTATTACTCTTACCTCTGTTTAATCATGTATCCCACAGTCAACAGCCATATATTAACAACATGCAGCTCGACTGCGAAAACACGATATCTAAAGTGAAAGGTTACGTTTGCAATGGCCCTCAAACTCAATGCCAGTCCTTCCTGACCTTTCGTTCGACCTCCTTATACAACTCACCGCTCGCCATCGCTTCGCTGCTCAGCTCAGATGCATTGGACATAGCCACCATCAACAACATCAAATCCATTGCCAAAGAGATGCCTTTAGATAAATTGGTCATAGTTCCAGTTCCTTGCTCTTGCACTGGAAGTTTGTACTTGCACCAGGCCAATTACACTCTGGCCAAGGATGACTCCTATTTTACCATAGCTAATGATACATTCCAGGGCCTGACCTCTTGCCAGGCTCTAGCTGGTCAGAACTACTTTGATGCTGTGGATCTTGTTGAAGGTGAACAGGTGCTGGTTCCACTACGATGCGCATGCCCAAGTACTAGTGAGACAACTAATGGGGTTAAATCCATGCTTTCATATTTAGTGACATGGGACGACTCGGTGGAATCAATTGCGGAAATATTTGGTGTCACTCAGCAAAGCGTTTTGGAGGCAAATATGATGACTGATTCCGTAATTTACCCTTTTACTCCCATCCTCATTCCCCTTAATTGTGCAAAGAATTCCAAGAGTTCCTTCTGTTATTGTCCCAATGGATATGCCGAAGATGTGCTACGAAATGGCCTCAATTGCATGCCTGACCGGAAGAAGTTTCCTTTCAAGCAGGTTATCGTGATAGGTAGCCATCAATCTCTCTGCTAATTCTGTCCAGCCACTCTGCATGCCCGATCAGAAAAGACTACCCTTTTCCTGTATTTATATTGACTGTGTCGATGGTAGTTAGAAAATCTTTGACTATTGCACGGAGAGATACATTCGTTAATGCAAAATTATGCATCCAATACTTGAGGAAAAACTCAAGCGTGAAATTATTGCTTTTTCTTACGCGTGCCATTTTGCATACTACACATCGGACCGTTGTACTTGCCTTACACCCATGTACACTAAGCCTTTTTTCTCTTCGCATCTTATCTATTTGGCAACTTCCGGTCTTTGCTCAAATGCTCCAGTTGACGCAATAGATCTCTCTGATGATTCTTCCTTGCTGTTTCTTTGTATCGTGGCTTCATGCAAATATTCATCATTTACTTTTTCTTCATTTCATTTGCCACATGACAATTTAAGTCCATGGTTTATTGTCTTCTAAGCTAAGTTTTGTGATTGAACGCTGTCACCACTAGGGATGTTGCAGTGATGTGACAGTACTCCTTTGGGATTGGCAAAGTACACAAGAAATTGCAGGCAGCAAATTGGAAAATTTTAGATGGCTTCGTTGTGAATTTACTTTAGAGAAAAGTGATGTAGGAGGGAGTTTTATTACCTACTTCAGCAACCTATACATAGGCTGACTTGGGAAAGCGTGAAAGTTAGCATTCTGACATGCTCCATACTTAGGAACAGTATAATTTAATTGGTCATGTCAGGCAAATTATTAGGAGCATTTTCAATAGACGGAACTAGAATTTGTTATCTCCCAGTTTCCTTAAAGACTTCATGTTTTATTTAGGTGCTGGCATTGGTATGGGATTCTTGTGTCTTTCGCTTTTCAGCTATTGGCTTTACAGATATGTAAGGAAGCGGAGAGATAGAATGGTCAAGGAGAAACTGTTCAAGCAAAATGGTGGTTTGCTATTGCAACAAAAGTTTGCACCTTATGGAAGAGATGGAAGAGCAGCAATATTCTCTGAAGAAGATCTGCAGAGAGCAACAGATAACTACAGCCAATTCTTGGTGAAGGAGGGTTTGGCACGGTTTACAAAGGGATGCTGCCAGATGGTACCATAGTTGCTGTGAAGAAGTCGAAGATCATCGACAGGTGCCAAACCGAGCATTTTATCAATGAAGTGGTTGTTCTATCCCAAGTTAATCATCGGAACATTGTAAAATTGATAGGATGTTGTTTGGAGACCAAGCTTCCTTTACTAGTGTATGAGTTCGTCCCTAATGGCACCTTGTCACAGCATATTCATCAGCAGGACAAAGATTGTTCCCTTTCATGGGAAGACCGGTATAGAATTGCATGTGAAGTCGCTCGAGCAGTAGCGTACATGCATTCTGCAGCTTCAATTCCCATTTATCATCGAGACATAAAGCCGTCTAACATTCTGCTGGATGACAAGTACACTGCAAAAGTCTCTGATTTTGGTACCTCAAGGCCAGTTCCGTTAGAAAAAACTCACCTGACAACGGCTGTGCAAGGGACCTTCGGATACTTGGACCCGGAATACTTCCGATCTAGTCAGTTCACAGATAAAAGTGATGTGTACAGTTTCGGAGTTGTGCTTGTTGAGTTACTCACGGGGCATAAGCCAACATCCTTCTCAGGAGATGAGGACGGAAGACATCTAGTTGCTAGCTTTGTCATGCTAATGAAGGAGAGCCGTTTGTCAAAGATCCTAGATCCTGTTGTGGCCAATGAAGAGAAGGCGGAGGAGGTTCTTGCAGTAGCAATGCTTGCCATGAGGTGTTTGAAAATGAATGGGAGAAAGAGGCCCACCATGAGAGAGGTTGCCATGGAGCTTGAAGGACTAAGGAAATCTCAAAGTTTCTCTCAGACCAGCCAAAATCCTTGTGCATCTGAAGATGGACTACCTGATGAAGCCAATGAAGAATCGATAGACAGCACATCCATGTCACTTGAAGTTGTATCAATCTCAGTAGAGACATTGAGCTAGAACATTCGGTGTTCATACTGAACTTGATGTTTCTTTATCCTAGACAGCTTTGGGGGTAGGGCATGTCCCATGCAGTTAGCAGCAGCAATTATTAAATTCACCAGAAGATACCTTTCACTCAAATGATTCTCTTTTACTTTATTTCAGCTAGATGTTTTTCTTAAGCACCGGATACCTAACCAAACTTTATTCAAAAGATTTGCTGTCAAGTTCATTTCCACGGATCAATAATAATGGTGAATTCTCTTTGCATTATGTGATCGATTCAATTCTCTTTTTCCCAATCAATGATGTATGATGCTTTGGATTTTTTTTACACCGGCTACATCATAAACTATTGTTTCTGATTCCTACTACAGACTTTTCATATGCACACCCCAACTTTGAGAGTAACTTGCTGGAAAATATCTAGCGAATATGTTGAAGCTGCTCACATTCCTCAATCTCCTTTGAATAACGGGCGATGTTGGTATTGAAGCCTTGTGCTTTTATCTATCAAGTTCTATAACATTGTTTATGTCCTATGGGATAGCCAGACTTGGCCTCAACTTGCAACTTCCACATTTCCGAATTGCTTCTTGACAAATCCATAGCGTAAGTAGGATAGAATTATTATCAACTCCATACTAAAAACAACAGCACTTTCATAGCCTGACACAGCTATCATGAGATACGGTTTCTTCAGAAGATGCATCACTGTTTGATAACAGTCAAGTTGTCCTGTTTAGTGACATGATCCTCAGAATCCCTGTGAAACTTGGCCACTCCGTGCCTCGTTTGCAATGAGAATTCTGCATTCTCGAGTTAAGACAGTCAATTGAAGATGATTGAATGAAGGGGCTAGAGATTAATGGTGTGACTTGAGAGAAAATTAAACGAAGCTCAGTTTGGTACATATAAACTTAATCTTTTATTTTTGAAATCAAAAGACACTGGCGAATCCCCTGCCATACTCAGTATCCAAATACATCTCGACAGCATATGAATTCCAATCAATAGCTCTGTGCAGGGAAGGAGCCAGTTTGTCTGTACTCTGTACTTTCCCTTTCTGTTGTTGTTCTTTCAATGTTCCTTTGTCAATTTTTAGCAGCTTTCTACAAAATTGGAAAGCGTGCTTGTGATCTATATCGACTTCAATCTCAAGTGGGCTAAGCATATGTCCAGGAGCGAATGGTTTTTGATCCGTTGAGCAAACGCCCAACACCTAATTCAAAATGTGCATGAAGGTTTGTTTAATTTGTGCTATACTGGAGCTGTTGATGTACAAGTTCCTCATGAGCTGTTCGAGATCATTTGAAAGATTCCTTGAGGGCAACCGAATTCTCTCTCCATTTTCTACGGCTGCTACATGCTCAATCTGATCGGATTGGACTCATGTGCTTATTTCGCTTCTCAAGCATCTTTAAAGCCGAGGAGCTCGACCTTGAATACCGTGTTAGGTGATTGTTCTTTTGACTCGAATCAAGTTAAAGTAGTGTTGGAGGAAATGAGAAGCTCTATGCAGCCAAGATCCATCTCCATCTCTTTTGAATCCAGGCGTTCGGTCATCAATTAATATGAGGGTCGAGTCAATCATGTACTATATGGAACTCAAACTGCTTGATCATCAGTCTATCTGAAACTTCGAGCTTGCTCCTTGTCCGAACAACTGATTGCTAACTGTATTAACGGTACTTTATGAAAAACAAGGGCCCCAATGGGGGTCGACATTTCTGAGCAGCCACTAATCTGTCACTGGCACAACCCAACTTACCAAATAACTCCATTAATTTGTTGTCATGGAATTGTATGTAATTTTTATGTCGGCTTCAAGAACTTGTATGGATGCAATTCGGGGAAAACTATCTAAAAAGTTTTAAACTTATTTTTGCACTTTCGCCAATTCAGACATAAACATTTCAATTTTGTCAATCGAGTTCTAAACATTTTCATTTTTTGTCAATTGAGTCATCTAGCCAAATTTAAATGGAAATTACTGACATAGGAAGGCCGTCGCAAACGTAGACAATTTTTTTAAATGAATATTTTAATATATTATATGTTATTTCTTTTCTTCTTTCTTTTTCTTTCTATGTTTTTTTCTCCACTAAGTTTGGCAAGGGTCACTGGCCATAGCCCGGTAAGGGCCGGCCGACCCTCGTCAATTGCAAGTGAGGGTCTTGACCCTCACCTAGATTTGGCGACGGCTTCACTGCTCTTATCAAGCATGAAAGGAAAAAAAAAAAAAAAAGAGAGAGAGAAGAGAAAATAAGAAAAAATTGAAATTAAAAAAATTTGTTAGCGTCGGTCATGTTATGTGGACGACAATGGGCTTCCACATCAACAATTTATGACTAAAATTGATCGAATGAATTTAATTGATAAAATATGAAAATTTTTAAGATTCAATTCATAAAATTGAAATGTTTATAATTGAATTGACAAATGTTCAATAAATTAAAGACTTTTTGGACAATTTTCCTAGGTAATTTGTGATTGCACGGTGGCGGTGAGGATGTCGAGATGATCAGGTCAAAATGGGGAGGAAGGGGGGAAGGAACTTGTGCCGGACGGTGTCAGAATCAGAGCGGAAGGTGCGGAAGATGGCAGAGAAGCGGGTGGCGTCGCGAGGGGTGGTGAGAGAGAGTACATGTTCGATGCACTTACTCAGGCATCCGCCCATCTCTACCATCTTTTGGAATCGATCACGTTCGAAGCTCAGTTCAATGTTCTTGGTTCAATTCGACAATGAATTGTCTGTTCGAAGCTGCTGAGCACGACCGTACACACGAAGCAGATGCTCAAAGTTGCAGTTTTCCAATTTTTTTTTTTTTCTCTTTTCTGGTCTTCCTCGGGTCACGGGCTCGGGCGCCACTTCCCGGTGCGGCACAAAGGTCCGAACTGGAATAAGATGGGTTTTCGTCTTGAGATGGATATCCTTCAAAACTTCTTTTGGAGTGCTAGTAATAGCTCTACTCAGGACATGACGTGAATTTATGATCTCATGCAAAATAAGCTAACAAAAATGTTAACGTTTCGTCCCTTCTTCTCTCTCAAAGTGAACGATTAATCCTTTTTTTTTTTTTTTTGTTAGCAAGTTAGAAAGCATTGACACTCTTCAAAACTTTCATGTCAGAGATTCTGATCCGTGTTTGACACTTTTTGACAGTTAATCAATAGGTGTTGAAAATCCAACACCTAGTTAACTCTACTCGCACTCTTTAACATGTGACTATGAAATTTTGACATGCAAGTTCGGAATTCTAACATATGATTCCGACATGCATGAAGTCAATTTTAAAAAAAATTCAATAATAAAGTGTCAAAATATAAATATATAAAAAATAATAAAAATAATAAAGTGGAAAAGAAGTAAAACATAATCTTCTATTCTCTTTTGACTCTTTGCTCTTGTGATATACAATTCATTTCCTAAGTTTATTTTTTTATTATTATTTTCTCTTTTGATATGCAAGTCCAGAATGTGAATTGCTTATTTTTTTTCCTCCAAGTTTTATGGATTACTAGAATAGAATTGAATTTGTTAAATTAAAAGAAAAAAATGATATTAATAAATGATGGATTAATATTTTTAGTGCAATGTCATTTTAGGCTATTTTTTGTTATTTATTTATCTTTGAATTTGATTAAAATAATCATAAAAACGATAATTTATTTTGTATATATAAAAATATATATGTAATATACGCGTTCCAATGTGTTAGAATTCTCTATTTTTTGAAAAACGACGTATCTTCGTGTCGTGTCGTGTTGCATGTCACGAGTCGATATCGGTGCTAGTTAGGTGGCAAGTTTGATAGTTTTTGAGCTAGCTTCCACGCATTTCGATTTGTCCACTTCTTTATGGAAAGATTGCAATTTGCGATACTCGGCCTCTCTTGAGTTATATGTAATCACAAGATTTTATTATCAAGTATATTTAACCACCTGAATATTCGTTACCAAGGCCCGCTTATTAACAAGAATTTCATTCGTTTTTTTTAGCCCAGTGAAGAGTGGAGTTAGCCTTTGGTTTAGAAGGACGGCCACGCAAAATCCAATATATTTATCACTTTCTTTAGATGTTTTTTCCTATTTACTGTCTTTTCCACTTTCAGGCTTGTCCTTTGCTGGCGTGTGATGATGCAGAGACTTCACCGTCCATTGATACGGCGCGCTCTCTCTCTCTCTTTCTATATATATATATATATAAAGACAACGAATCACGCCTGAATCACAGTCCTCTCTTCGAAAGGCGTCCACTTTAAGCAGTTTTAGCCGCACTTATTTCTTGGAGCTCTTCCAATGGCGGTGATCGAAGAAGCAAAGGGTCGAGACGGTCCCGACTTCTCTGCCCTGTCTGAAGGGTGCATCGCGAGAGTCGTCTCCCTCACAAGCCCCGCCGATGTGTGCAGGCTCGCGACCCTGTCGCCGAATTTCAAATGGGCATGCGATTCCGACGTGGTCTGGGTCTCGTTCTTGCCACTTGAGTGCACCCAAACGGTCCCTGGAGCTAGAGGTATCAAAATGGGTGTTTGACCCATTTATGATCCATTTAAATCATAAATAGGTCATATATGAGTCACTTATTTTTTGACAAAAGGTAGTTAAATGGGTTTAACAACTAAAGATTTTGATAGATGAATCTTCAGGGGGTCTTAAATGGGTTGGATTTAGAACCTATTTTCACCCAAAACCTCAAAATCTCTCTCTTCCTATGTAGCACGGACACTCTCCAGAAGCCTTCGTGTCGTGTCCGACACGTCCCGACACGCTCCGACACGCGGTCAACGAGTGTCGAAAAATCCGACACGTGGTCAACTCTTTCCGACATGCTCCGACACGCGAGTCCAGAATTCCGACACGCGATTCCGACACGCACGGGGTCAATTTTAAAAATTTATAATACTTGAAGGGTCAAAATATAAATATACACAAAAGAAGTAATAAAAGAAGTAATAAAATTACTATAAATATACACACACGGAGTCAATTTTTTTTTCATTTTTTTTAGAATTGTTTTATTTTTTTTAAAAGTCTTTTACTCTGAAAGAAGTAATAAAAAATGCTATATATGATAAATAAATAAATTTAAAAATATCATTTCAGCATTTTTCTTTAAACAATGTTTTTTCCGTCTAAGTTTTGTGTATTATTGTAACAAATTAAAATAATGAATGATATTATTTAATATTTTTTGTGTAAATTAATTCTAGGCTATTTTTTATATTATTTATTTATGTATTTATATATAAAAATATATTTAATTTATAACGTGTCGGAATGTATCGAAATTCTCTATTTTTAAGAAATGACGTATCGACGTGTCGTGTCGTGTCGTGTCACGTGTCCGTGTCGGTGCTACATAGCTCTCTTCTCTCTTTATTTACAATTTTTTTTTAATAAAAACCGAAATTATAATTATTTTTTTATTTTAATTTTATTTCCTTTTTTTCTTTTTTCTTTTTTCTTTCTTCTTCCTTCGGTCGCCGGCAACCGGCCAAGCGAGCCTCGAGCTCACCAGATCTAGCAAGGCAGAGGCCTCGTCGACGCCCAATGAGGCTCGAGCCTCGCCGGCATCAGGCGAGGCTCGAGCCTTGCCTGATGCCAGCGAGCCTCGAGCTCGCCAGATCTAGCGAGCGGAGGCCTAACCGATGTCCGGCGAGGCTCGAGCCTCGCCAATCTAGCAAGCCTCGAGCTCACCGGCGTCAGGCGAGCCTCGAGCTCGCCAAAGGCATAGGCCTCGCCGACGTTCACTGAGGCCCAAGCCTCGCCGATCGGGCGAGACTCGAACTCACCGGTGTTGGGTGAGGCTCTAGCCTCGCCAGATCTAGCGAGGGGCAAGCTCGAGCTTGCCAGCGTCGGTGAGTCGGGCAAGCCAGCTCGCCTGTGGCCAGTCGCCGGCTGTTGTCTTAGCCGACGACTGGCCAAAGAAGAGGAAGAAGAAAAAAGAAAAAAGAAAAAAAAATTAAATTAAATTAAAAATTATATTCTTAAAAAAAAATTAATTTAAAAAAATAAATCAAAATTCGATTTTTCTAATTAATTATTTTAAATTATAAAATTTATCCATTAAATTTGTATTGTATAAAACCATGTTAGCAATACCATTTTTAATATATATATAAGCTTTTTTAGGTTTTGCTAAATGGATTGGGTATGGGTTAGGTATGAGTCAAAAAATTTGCACTACAATAAATGAGTCATAAACAGGTTAAATGGGTCTCTTGGATCGGACTATTTATGACCTAACCCAAACTTGACCCAACCCATCCGTTTAACGGGTCTACCCGGAGCGTTTCTATCGCTGAAGGAGCTCTGTTAGGGAAATCCCTTATGATGTTTTGAAGATGACAAAATAAATCAAAGGCTACTAACATGTTTAATGGTTAAGTAATAGACCATGCATATGATAGAACATGTAAAGGATATTGTCAAAGTGCGAAGACGACCAGAAGACTGAACATAACATATGTCCAGAGTATATTCTGAAGATTTCCAGACTTCTGTGTCAAAGTCTGAAGACTGCCAGACTCAAGACTCAAAGTCTGAAGACTGCTAGAATTTAGTGTCAAAGTCTGTTCTACATCAGAAGTCTGCTCACTCTAACAAATTCCAGACTGAACGTGAATGATGAACCAGAAGACAGACTCTATGCTGAAGCTGAACTGGGTACAGACCTTAAAGCTAAATCTGTTCAGAAGCAGATATGTTCAGACCCAGATTGTAAAGTCTACAGACTCAGATTGTAAAGTCTATGGCTATCAGACTTTACATCAAGATTCGACAGAACGTAACTACAACGGCTAGTGATCTGGTTTGGATTCCACATCAAGATTGATTTGATTGATTCAATCTAATTGATTGATGATTGGATCTTGAAGACAAGAACTTTCTATATGAAGAAGCTTTACTTATGGAAACCAATATTTCGTTTGTATGGGCGATCGGAATCAATTTGGGATTCTACCTTTGTCACTTAACGGCTACCAAATCTTCTAAGATACAAAGCTGTCCAATGGGTATATTGGAAGACGATTCTCCGGGATACTGTCCAACGGGTAGTTTGGAAGTGGAGGAGTATTTAAGGAGATCATGGACCGATGAGCAAGTAAGAGACGGAGCGTAGAATTTATAATTCCAAAGTCTGAGCGACCTTTGATCATACTTGTCTCTTGAAAGCTTAAACGTTTGTAATCGTGAGAGAAATACCAAAAGAGTGACTTAGTGAGATAGTGTGATATACTACTAAGTGTTTGCACTCGAAGTTGTAATCTCTTGTTGATTGCATAGTGGAATCCAGCCAAGAAGGCTGTTATCGTGAGAGAGTGGACGTAGGCTTGGATTAAGCCGAACCACTATAAATCTCGTGTTCTTATTCTCTCCCCTAACTCCTTTATTTTGTTCATACTAGCACTCTCAAGCTCTACTTCGGCCTCTGCGACAACCTAGTTCTCGTCAGCCATGGCAAAATCGTAAGTCACCCCACCCTCTTCCCACCTCAAACCACCTCTTCCTAATCTTTTTGTATTATCATTTTTTGTCGCGGATTGAGGGGGTGATATGCGATAACTGTTCTTCATGTTAGACTATAGAATATTGAAATGCGATTCATGTGATGTGCCGTCACCTGCACGTTTTGAAACACTGCGAATTTGGCTGGCCAAAACAAAAATCGTCGAGTAGTCGACTTGAAAGGCGGTGTCATCAGCACATGTTTCTTCGTCTCTTCCCACCTGAACCGAGTGAGAGCATTTTGTTTCTTCGAGAAGAAGCCATTGTCATATTATGATCATGCTGCGGCTTCCACTGAACATACTTCTTTTGCACACAGGCTCTCCATTTGAACGTGAGAGGTGGATTGAATTGTATGGACCAACTCTTGGTTCACGTCCATAAAGAATGATAAATTGAGGGTGAACAAGAAATAAAGAATAGATCTTTCATCTGAAAATGACAAGATTCAAATGGATTGGCGCAAAGAGTGAATAGATATATTGAATCACTGGATACACAGTGCAAAGAGCATGAGGATTAAATTGGGACCGTTAAAAGTGGCCATGTAACTTTGAAAAGTCATAGATTACACCTGAATTTTGATAATTTTGTTGCCGTGGTTATTTTTCCGTATGCACGGCTGGTAAGTGTTATCTAACGATGGATTAACTCAGTTCTTTTGACCAAAAAACCTCTGCTGAATTTTCTTGACTTCATCAATCATGTATCTTCTCTGTTTTGTTAGCTTTATTAACCATGCGATGGAGATCTTTAGGTTAAAGGAAAAAAAAAAACATAATAATGAGGAATTTTATTTCCATGTGACATTTAATGCCTACATAGATAGAATAACTAGCGATTGCAACAAAATATCAAAATTTATGGGGAAATTTGTAACTTCACAAATTTTTCAGGGGTCAATAGGCAATGGTTTTGAAGTTGAGGTGGTATTGAAAAATTATCCCTTTTATTTTTCTTTTGGTTCAAATCTCATGGTTATTGCTTTTATTTAACGTGAAATGTGTTTTCCTACTTCAAATTTTGGGGAAAAAGCTCACCATTTTATTGGAAACAGGATAGCACAGATGGTGGAATAAGTGCTAAGCTTATTGCTTTGCGCATACTATATTTGCTGAAACAGTGAATCTTGTTTTATTAAGACGACGTTAGTCCGACTTCTTGTTGCTTATGTGAATTGAAGATGCTTTGCAGAGCTTAAATGTATCTTGCAATCCGCAAGGGCTGTTTGTGGAAGGGATCGAAATTAGGCCGAGGGATGGGAAATCAAAATGCCTTTGTTCTGGCCATGTGTAAGTTTGTCTGTACGGTTCATTGATTAATAGCTTTTTATCTCCTCTCTGCTGTTATTTCAATGTTCCATTGTCAATTTTCAGCAGCCCTCCTACAAAATCAGAAAAGCGTGATTGTAGACCATATCTTCAATCTTTAAGTGGTGAAAGCATATGTCATGAAACAAATGGTTTTTGATCTGATTACGGAACACCCGATGCCTAATTTGAAATATGTACAGGGTTTCATTTTTTTTGTGTTTTACCAAAAAAAAAAAAGTTATTAAATTATGTCTTGGGTTTCAATCATTTATGAAACCCATCTTGATTGGAGAACGTAGACTTATTTGTGTTTACAAGGACGATTAGGCGTTTAGCTTCTTAGGCGTTGAAATATTTATTTGGATATAATACTCTATATGTATTTATTATTAAACTATATACACACACACATATACATGTATTGCTTTCTTGTTTTAGGGCCTTATCTATGACCAGATTGATCAAGTACTGCACACTCCAGACGTCCCCCTTGGGCCAATATAACCGGTACAAAGAAGGGCCCACAAGTAGGGTAAAACCAGAGGAAAGAAAACCAAAGAAAAGTATTGAGTTTTCTTTAGCTCTAGCCTATACGTTCTCCTTTTCTGTTCCTCATTTATTTATTCATGCTTCCGTGTTGACTTAATTTGCAAGAGCCTAGACTAGTTTCCACGTTAAAATTTCAACAAAAGTTGTTGACATTCAAGTTCTTTGTGAGCTGTTCAAAATACTAAATTGTTTCCAGTTTCAACAGCTGCTCCATACTCAATCTGGCCAGTTTCAACAGCTGCTCCATACTCAATCTGGCCAGGCAGCAATTGGAATATTTTAGATGGCTTCGTTGTGAGTTTGCTGTAGAGAAAAGTGATGTAGAAGGGAGTTTTATTATCTACTTCAACGACCCATACATTGGCTGACTTGGGAGAGCATGCAAGTTAGTATTCTGACGTGCTTCATACTTGGGAATAGTAAAATAGGAGCAGTTTGAATAGATGGAACTAGAATGTGTTTTCTCGTTTCCTTATAGACTTATTGTTTTCTTTAGGTGCTGGCATTGGTGTGGGATTCTTGTGTCTTTCGCTTTTCAGCTATTGGCTATACAGATATCTAAGGAAGCGGAGAGACAGAATTGTCAAGCAGAAACTGTTCGAGCAAAATGGTGGTTTGCTGTTGCAACAAAAGTTCGCACCTTATGGAAGAGATGGAAGAGCAGCAATATTCTCTGAAGAAGATCTGCAAAGAGCAACAGATAACTACAGCGAAAGCCGGTTTCTTGGTCAAGGAGGATTTGGCACAGTTTACAAAGGGATGTTGCCAGATGGTACCACAGTTGCTGTGAAGAAGTCAAAGATCATCGACAGGGGCCAAACCGAGCATTTTATCAATGAAGTGGTTGTTCTATCACAAGTTAATCATCGGAACATTGTAAAATTGATAGGATGTTGTTTGGAGACCAAGCTTCCTTTACTAGTGTATGAGTTCATCCCTAATGGCACCTTGTCACAGCATATTCATCAGCAGGACAAAGATTGTTCCCTTTCATGGGAAGACCGGTATAGAATTGCATGTGAAGTCGCTCAAGCAGTAGCGTACATGCATTCTGCAGCTTCAATTCCCATTTATCATCGAGACATAAAGCCGTCTAACATTCTGCTGGATGACAAGTACACTGCAAAAGTCTCTGATTTTGGTACCTCAAGGCCGGTTCCATTAGAAAAAACTCACCTGACAACGGCTGTGCAAGGGACTTTCGGATACTTGGACCTGGAATACTTCCGATCTAGTCAGTTCACAGATAAAAGTGATGTGTACAGTTTCGGAGTTGTGCTTGTTGAGATACTTACAGGGCATAAGCCAACATCCTTCTCAGGAGATGAGGACGGAAGACATCTAGTTGTTAGCTTTGTCATGCTAATGAAGGAGAGCCGTTTGTCAAAGATCCTAGATCCTGTTGTGGCCAATGAAGCCAAGGCAGAGGAGGTTCTCGCAGTAGCAATGCTTGCCATGAGGTGTTTGAAAATGAATGGGAGAAAGAGGCCCACCATGAGAGAGGTTGCCATGGAGCTTGAAGGACTAAGGAAATCTCAAAGTTTCTCTCAGACCAGCCAAAATCCTTGTGCATTTGAAGATGGACTACCTGATGAAGCCAATGAAGAATCGATAGATAGCACATCCATGTCACTTGAAGTTGTATCAATCTAGTAGAGACATGGAGCTAGAACATTCGGTGTTCATACTGAACTTGATGTTTCTTTATCCTAGACAGCTTTGGGGGTAGGGCATGTCCCATGCAGTTAGCAGCAGCAATTATTAAAATCACCAGAAGATACCTTTCACTCAAATGATTCTCTTTTACTTTACTTCAGCTTGATGTTTTTCTTAAACACTGGACACCTAACCAAACTTTATTCAAAAGATTTGTGGTCAATTAAGGTGGGGAGTTCATTTCGACGGATCAATAATAATGGTGAATTATCTTTGCATTATGTGATTGATTCAGTTCTCTTTTTCCCAATCAATGATGCATGATGCTTTGGATTTTTTTTACACTGGCTACATCATAAACTATTGTTTCTGTTTCCTACTACAGACTTTTCATATGCACACCCCAACTTTGAGAGTAACTTGCTGGAAAATATCTAGCGAATATGTTGAAGCTGCTCACATTCCTCAATCTCCTTTGAATAACAGGTGATGTTGGTATTGAAGCCTTGTGCTTTTATCTATCAAATTCTATAACATTGTTAATGTCCTATGGGATAGCCAGACTTAGCCTCAAGTTGCAACTTCCACATTTCCGAATTGCATCTTGACAAAATCCATAGCATAAGCAGGATAGAATTATTCACAACTCCATACTAAAAGCAACAGCACTTTCATAGCCTGACACAGCTATCATGAAATACGGTTTCTTCAGAAGATGCATCACTGTTTGATAACAATCAAGTTGTCCTGTTTAGTGACATGATCCTCAGAATCCCTGTGAAACTTGGCCACTCCATGCCTCGTTTGCAATGAGAATTCTGCATTCTCCAGTTAAGACAGTCAATTGAAGATGATTGAATGAAGGGGCTAGAGATTAATGGTGTGATTTGAGAGAAAATTAAACCAAGCTCAGTTTGGTACATATAAAGTTAATCTTTTATTTTTGAAATCAAAAGACACTGGGGAATCCCCTGCCATACTCGGTATCCAAATACATCTCGACAGCATATGAATTCCAATCAATAGCTCTGTGCAGGGAAACTGCTAACTGTATTAACGGTACTTCATGAAAAACAAGGGCCCCAATGGGGGTTAATATTTCTAAGCAGCCACGGATCTGTCACTAGTACAACAACTTACCAAGTAACTCCATTAATTTGTTGTCATGGAATTGTATGTAATTTTTATGTCGGCTTCAAGAACTTGTATGGATGCAATTTGGGGAAAACCATCTAAAAAGTTTTAAACTTATTATTGCACTTTCGTCGGTTCAGATATAAACATTTCAATTTTTTCAATTAAGTTCTAAACATTTTCATTTTTTGCTAATTGAGTCCTCTAAACAATTTTAAATAGAAAATCGCTAACATAGGACGGTCATGGTAGATGTAGACATTTGAAAAAAAAAATTGAATATTTTTATATATTCTATGTTATTTCTTTTCTTCTTCCTTTTTCTCTCTATTTTTTTCTCCACCAAGTTTGGCAAGGGTCATCGGTCATAGTCCAGTAAGGGCCAGCCGACCCTTGTTGGTCGCGAGTGAAGGTCTTGACCCTCACCTAGATTTGGTGAGGGACTGTGACTAGTGAGCGCTTCGTTGCCCTTACTGAGCGTGGAAGGAAAATAAAAAGGAAAATAAAGGGAAAAAAAAGAGAGAAAAGAGAAAAGAAGAAAAAATTGAAATAAAAGAAAATTGTTCATGTAGGCCATATCACGTAGGACAGCTAGCATTCATGTCAACAATTTTTGACTAAAATTGACCGAATCAACTTAATTGATAAAATATGAAAATGTTTATGACTCAATTTATAAAATTGAAATGTTTATAATTGAATTGGCAAATGTTCAATAAATTAAAGACTTTTTAGACAATTTTCCTACGCAATTTGTGTTTGTGACAGTGGCGGCGAGGATGTCGAGATGATCAGGTCAAAATTGGGGAGGGAGTGAGGGAGGAACTTGTGCCGGACAATGTCAGAATCAGAGCGGAGGGTGCAGGAGACTGTAGAGAAGCGGGCGGCGTCGCGAGGGGTGGTGAGAGAGAGTACATGTTCGGTGCACTCCTCAGGAATCCGCCCGTCTCCACCATCTTTTGGAATCGATCACGTTCGAAGCTCGGTCCAATGTTCTTGGTTCAACTCGACAGTGAATTGCCTGTCCGAGTCTGCTGATCACCACTATACACACGAAGCAGATGCTCACAGTCGCAGTTTTCCAATCTCTTTTCTCGTCTTCCTCGGGTCACGGGCTCGAGCGCCACTTCCCGGTGCGGCCCAGCGGTCCGAACCGAAGTAAGATGGGTTTTTGTTTTGAGATGGATATCCTTCAAAGCTTCTATTGGAGTGCTAGTAACAAGGTTTGCCGAGGACATGACTCAAATTTATGATAGGCTGACGAAAACGGTAATTTTTCGTGCTTTCTTCACTATTAGTGAATGATTGCTCTTTTTTTTTTTTTTATGTGTAGTAGGTTATGTAACATGGACACGCGACACGACACGCTGACACGTTATTTTTCAAAAAATAGAGAATTCTGACACGTTCCGACACGTTATATATTAAATATATATATTTTTATATATAAATGCAAAAATAAATAATAAAAAGAGCATATATTATACTAAAAATATTAATTCAACATTTGTTAATATTATTCATTGTTTTAATTTGACAAAGATTGAATAAGAAATTCAAAAATTGCAAACACAAAAGAGTAAATTTGAAAGAACATGTTATGTTTTCTTATACTTGTCAGAAATCAATGAGATTTCTTATAGTCCAAGACAGAGTTTGGAGTTCATGATATAGACTAGCTTGGAGATCCTCTACAAAACAAGGTTCGAGAAAAATGAAAATCTAAGACAAGAACTCTCGAAGTACAACCAAAAGAAAAGGAAATAACTAAATTCACCATGGAAAATGTAAGAGATAACTTACAAGCTAATGACATATATCAGAAAAGATAACTTACAAGCGATGCTTGCGAGAGCTAGAAAGAAGCAAAAAAAAAAAAAACACAACTTTAAGTCTACAGGGGCGGCGGAGGGATGCTAGCGAGAAGAGAGGTATTCCATCGTCACTCACGGAAATGTCAAAACTTATAAATGAGAAACTTGAGAGTGAGAATTTTCTTATTTCCCCTTTGTTTTTGTTATTTTCATTATTTTTCATATATTTATATTTTGACCCCTCAAGTATTGAAATATTTTAAAATTGATTCCGTGCGTGTTGAAATTTCAGACTCGCGTGTCAGAGTGTGTCAGGAAGAGTTGATCACGTGTTGGATTTTTTGACACTCGTTGACCGCGTGTCGGACACGTGTTGGAGTGTTGAATACGACACGAAGGTTTCCGAAGAGTGTCGGTGCTTCTTAGATAGTAGACTAGAAAGCACCGACACTCTCCGAGCCTTTGTATTGTGTTGGACACTATCATACATGTCCGACACTCGTTCAACAAGTGTTAGATTTCTGACACCTAATCAACTCTATTGACAATTTTCAACATGTAAGTCCAAAATTCTAACATACGAGTTCAAAATTCTGACACACATGAAGTTAATTTAAAAAAAAAAAATTCAATAAATGAGGGATCATAATGTAAATATGTAAAAAAATAAAAAATAAAAAATGAGGAAAGAAGAAATTTTTAATCTTCTACTTCTAGTGACACACAATTCATTACCAAGTTTTTTTTTTCTCTTCTAACACGCAAGTCCATAATGTAGATTGCTTGTTATTTTTTTCCCTTCAAGTTTTATGGACTATTGGAATGTAGTTGAATTTGTCAAATTAAAACAATGAATGATATTAACAAATGGGTTTTAGTATACATTCATTCTATACTCTTTTTTATTATTTATTTAAATGTAAATTTGAATCAAATTAATTTCATTAAAATAATTATAAAAATGATCATTTATCATATATATATAAAAATATATATTTAATTTATAAAGTATCATAATTATTTATTTTTTGAGAAACGACTTATCGATGTGTCGTATGGTGTGTTATTAGTCGATATTGATGTTACTTAGAAAGCAGGTTTGGTAGTTTTCGAGTCAACTTCCACGTAATTCGAGTTTTCCACCTCTTTAAGTCGGCCTCTCTCGAGTTAAATGTAATCACAACATTTTATTGTCAAGCATATAATTCGGGTTGTCCACCTCTTTAAGTCGGCCTCTCTCGAGTTAAATGTAATCACAACATTTTATTGTCAAGCATACTTAACCAGTACCTTGGATATCCGTTAACAAGACCCGCTTTTATTAGCAAGAATTTCATTCGTATTGTTCAGCCCATTGAAGCGTGGAGTTAGCCTTTGGTTTTGAAAATATTCTTTTCCACTTTCAGGCTGTCCTTTGCTAGCGTGTTGCTGATGCAGAGACTTCTCCCTCCATTGACACGCCACCTCTTCTCTCTGTCTCTTCGAAAGGCGTCGATTTTAAGCGGTTTTAGCCGCACTTATTTCTTGGAGCTCTTCCAATGGCGGCGATCGAAGAAGCAAAGGGTCCCGACTTCTCTGCGCTGCCTGAAGGGTGCATCGCGAGAGTCGTCTCCCTCACGAGCCCCGCCGAGGCGTGCAGGCTCGCAACCCTGTCGCCGAATTTCAAGTCGGCGTGCGATTCCGACGTGGTCTGGGCCTCGTTCTTGCCGCCGGAGTGTCCCCAGACGGTCTCCCGGAGCGTTTCGTCGCTGAAGGAGCTCTACTTCAGCCTCTGCGACGACGCGGTTCTCATCGGCAATGGCAAAATGGTAAGTCACCCCACCGTCTTCCCACCTTAAACCGCCTCTTCCTATTCTTTTTGTATTATCATTTTTTTTTTTTTTTTGCGGATTGAGGGGGTGATATGCGATGATAACTTTTCTTCATGTTAGACTTAATAGAATATTGAAATGAGATTCATCTGAGGTTCCGTCACCTCCACGTTTCGAAACACTGCAAATTTGGCTGGCCAAAAAAAAAAAAAAAAAATGTTCTTTCATTGTCAAGTAGTCGACTTGAAAGGCGGTGTCATCGGCACATGTTTCTTTGTCTCTTCCCGCCTGAACCGAGCGAGAGCATTTTGTTTCTTCGAGGAAAAGCCATTGTCATATTGTAATCATGCTGCGGCTTCCACTGGACATTCTTCTTTTGCACACGGGCTCTCCATGTGAACGTGAAAGGTCGATTGAACTGTATGGACCAACTCTTTGTTCACGTCCACAAGATAAAGAATGATAAAATGGAGGGTGAAGAAGAAAGAAAGAAAGAAAAGATCTGTCATCTGAAAATGACAAGATTCAAATGGCTTGGAGTAAAGTGTGGATAGATATATTGAATCACTTTAATATACAGCGCTAAGAGCATGAGGATTAAATTGGCACCGTTGAATAATGGCCATGTAACTTTGAAGAGATACAGATTACACCTGAATTTTGATTCTTTTGTTGCTGTGGTTAGTTTTCTGTCTGCACGGTTGGTAAGTGTTATCTAACGATGGATTAACTCAGTTCTTTTGTTAGCTTTATTAACCATGTGATAGAGATCTTTAGGTAAAGGAAAAAAAAATAATAATGATGAAGTGTATTCTCATGTGATATTTAACGCCTATATGGATAGAATAACTAGCGACCGCAATAAAATATCAAAGTTTAATGGAGAAATTTATAGCTTCACAAATTTTTCTGGGGTCATCAGGCAATGGTTCTGAAGTTGAGGTGGTATTGAACAATTATCCCTTTTATTTTTCTTTTGGTTCAAATCTCATGGTTATTGCTTTTATCTAACGTGCAATGTGTTTTCCTACTTCAAATTATGGCAAAAAGGCTCACTATTTTATTGGAAAGGGGACAGCACAGATGGTTAAAAAAGTGAATCTCATTTTCTCAAAACGCTGTCAGTCCGGCTTCTTGTTACTTATGTGAATCCAACATGCTTTGCAGAGCTATTCGCTGGACAGGCACAGTGGGAATAAATGTATCATGCTATCGGCAAGGGCCCTGTCTATAACATGGGGTGATACTCCGATTTACTGGTCATGGACTTGCTTGCCCAACTCCAGGTAATTCATTATTTCATCCACTCAGTTTCATGAAGAAAATGTAAGTAGTATTCATTTGTTCGTCCGTAAATAAATCCTTTGTTGTTTCACCTTCAAGGTGATAATCTTATGGAATGTCCTTGTGAATGAACAGGTTTGCAGAAGTGGCTAAGCTCATCGATGTCTGCTGGCTCGAAATTAGAGGCATGATTAGTTCTGGCATGCTGTCGCCCGAAACCCATTATGCAGCATACTTGGTATTCAAAATTACCCCAGCATCTCATGGATTTGAATTCCAGCCTGTTGAGGTGGAAGCTAGATTTGCTGGTGATGAAGCGAGCAAGCGTGAGCACTCAGTTTACTTATCTAAAGAGAACAACACGCATGGATGGCAGTCCCGGCAGAGATTCAGGCATGCTGGCGGGTCATTGATGCTTGCACCTGCCGAGGGGAGTGGGAACTATCCTAAAGAGAGACGAGATGGGTGGTCAGAGATAGAGTTAGGTGAGTTCTTGACGAAGGAAGGACAAGATGGGGAGGTTGAAATGAGTGTCATGGAGACAAAGGGGGGTAACTGGAAGGCTGGGCTGGTTGTGGAAGGAATTGAAATTAGGCCCAAGGATGGGAAATAAAAGCGCCTTTATGCAGGGCATGTGTAAGTTTGTATATACTGTCCCTTGATTAAGAGCTTTTTCTCTCTGTTTTGCTGTTGTTCTTTCCATATTCATTTATCAATATTTAGTAGCTTTCCACCTAATCAGAAAGCGTGCTTGTGATTAATATCGACTTTTATCAATTTTCAGTAGATTTCTACCAATTCATGAAGCGTATGTTTTTGATCTGGTAATGCATTCTGCAGAAATGATGGAACTTAGATGTAGACTTTAGTAAAGTCAACACAGACACGCTCAAACACTCTGATTGGTTTCTTTTAAAACATCTGCAAAATTATTCCTCATCTTCCCACTCCAACCATCTCTTTTGGTATTGACGGAAATGTAAGACTCCATTGAAAATATATGAATGCAATTTGTGTGATGCACTGGTGCTGGCGCCTCTTCCGGGATAAAGGAAAGACTTAGAAAAACAGAGTCAAAGCCATTGACTGGCTGTTTAATCACATATCCTACGGTCAACATCCATATGTTGACAATAAGCAGTTACAACTGCTCATTCACATTAATTTAGACTGAAAGGTTACCACTGCAATGTCCCTCAAACTCAATGCCAGTCCTTCATGACCTTTCGATCCACCTCATTGTACAACTCACTGGTCACCATCGCTCTGCTGCTTGACTCAAACGCCTTGGACATAGCCACCATCAACAATGTCAAATCCACTACCAAAAAGATAAGTTATGGTAACTGTGAAATTTTATGGGACCACTGTTTACTGTTTTAAAAGTTTAAGCTGTTAGATGAAGGTATGATTTAATATTTAAATTATTCTAGCACTCCCCCTCATGCTTACTTGGCTCTTTTTTTTGTCTAGTACTTGGCATGGACATATTTAATTAGGGAAAAAAAGGAGTTTAGAAAGATTCAAACTTAGAACCTCATGCTCTAATATCATGTAAGATTTTGTGGGATTCTAAAATCTTAAGCTATTAGATGAAAGCATGATTTAATATTTAAATTATTCTAATGGTAACTTGGTCATGGTTCCAGTTTCTTGCTATTGCACTGGAAGAATTTCCTTGCATCAGGCCTCTTACATTGTGGCCAAGGGTGACACCTATTCCCCCATAGTCAATGATACATTCCAAGCCTGTCCTCTTGCCAGGCTCTACTTGATCAGAACTACCATACAAATGAGGATTTTGTTGTAGTTGCACAGCTGATGGTTCCACTAAGATGCACATGCCCAGGTACCAATGAGAGAGCTAATGGGGTTAAATTTTTGCTTACATATTTGGTGACGCTGGGCGATTCTGGGAATTCAATTACAGAAAGCTTTGGTGTCACTATGCAAAGTGTTATGGAGCAAATACAATGACGGAACCCGATCTAATATAACCTTTATCAAACATTCTCATTCCCCTCACTTGTGCAGAAGATTCCAAGAGTAACTTCTGCTATTGTCCCAGTGGATATGCCGAAGGTAGGCCAGGAAATGACCTCAATTGCATGCCTGACTGGAAGAAGTTCCCTTTCAGGCTTGTTCTTGCGATAGGTAGTCATCAAATCTATCTTCTAATTCTGTCCAGCAACACTTCCTGTCTGATTGGAAGAGGCAGTTAGAAAAACAATGCATCCAATACAAAAGAAAAAACTCGAGCGAGAAATTATTCCAATTGCTTACATGCGTTTTGCAATTTGCACACCACTCTTAGGACTGTTGCACTATCTTTACACTCATGTACACCAAGCCTTTTTGCTCTCCACATCTGATCTGTTTGGCACCTTCTTGTCTAGCTCCAATCCTCTATTTGATGTACTTGATCTCTCTGATTCTTCCTAGCTTATAGATTGAAATACAACACATGAATCTCATTTGCTGTCTATTCGTGCTGTGACTTCATGCACTTCTTCAATTGCAACATGACATTATTAAGTCCATGGTTTATTCTCTCCTAAGCTATGTTTTGTGATTGAATGCTGTCACGACTAGTGATGTTGCATTGATGTGACAGTACAGCTTTAGGATTGGCAAAGTGACAAAGCAGGCAGCAAATTTTATATACGGATGGCTTCTTGTGAATTTTCTCCCAGAGAAAAGTAATGTAGAAGAGAGTTATTATCTACTTCAAAAAATACATAGGTTGACTTGGGAGAGTATGTAGCATTCTGAAATACTCCATATTTAGGAATTGTGAAATTGGATTGGTCATGTCAGGCAAATTATTTGGAGAATTTTGACTAGACGAAACTAGAATGTGTTAACTCACAGTTTTCTTATAGACTTATTGTTTGCTTTAGGTGCTGCCATTGGTATTGGATTCTTGTGTCTTTCGCATTTCAGCTATTGCCTAAACAGATATCTAAGGAAGTGAAGAGACAGAATTGTCAAGGAGAAACTGTTCAAGCATAATGGTGGTTTGCTGTTGCAACAGAATTTCTCACTTTATGGAAGAGACCGAAGAGAAACAATATTTTCCGAAGAAGATCTGCAAAGCACAAAAGATAACTATAGCCAGACCAGTTTCTTGGTCAAGGAGGGTTCAGCACATTTTACAAAGGGATGCTACCAGATGGTACCATAGTTGCTATGAAGAAGTCAAAGACCATCAGCAGGGGCCAAACTGAGCATTTTATTAATGAAGTGGTTGTTCTGTCACAGGTTAATCATTGGTACATTGTAAAATTGATAGGATGTTGTTTGAAGACTAAGTTTCCTCTACTAGTATATGAATTCATCCCTAATGGTGCCCTGTCATCAGCAGGACAAACGTTGTTCCCTTTCTAGGGAAGACTGGTATTGAATCGCATGGAAAGTCGCTGGAGCAGTAGCATACATGCATTCTGCAGCATCAATTCCCATTTAACATCAAGACATAAAGCCATCTAGCATTCTGCTGGAGGACTAGTTCACCGTGAAAGTCTCTATTTTGGTAACTCATGGCTGGTTCAATTTGACAAAACTCACCTGACAAGGCTGTGCAAGGCACCTTTGGATACTTGGAGCCGGAATATATGCAATCTAGTCAGTTCACAGGAAAAAGTGACACAGACAGTTTCGAAGACGTGCTAATTGAGTGCAGAAGCCGACATCCTTCTCAGGAGATGAGGAAGGGTGACATCTAGTTGCTAACTTTATTTTGCTTATGAAGGAACACCGTTTGTCAGACATCGTAGATCCTGTTGTGGCCAATGAAGCAAAGGCAGAGGAAGTTATTGCAATAGCAATGCTTGCCATGAGGTGTTTGAGATTGACTGGGAGAAAGAGGCCTACCATGAGAGAGGTTGCTATGGAGAGGAAATCTTAAAGTTTCTCTCAGACCAGCCAAAATCCTTGTGCATTTGAAGACGGACTACCTGCTGAAGCCAATGAAGAATCAATAGATAGCACATACCTGTTGGTAGAACTGGTACCAATCTCATTATAAGCTAGAACATTCGGCGTTCATGCTGAACTTAACATTAGTTCATCCTAGACACTTTTTGAGATAGCATATGTACCATGCAGTTAACAGCAGCAATTATCAAAATCACTAGAAGATACCTTTCAGTCAAGTGATCCCTTTTTACTTCACTTCAGTTTGATGTTTTTCTCAAGCGCCGAATACCTAACCAAACTTTATTCTCAAGATTTGCTGTAAATTAGAGTGGGAGAGCTTATTTTCATGGATCAATATTAATGGTTGACTCTCTTTGCATTAGGCGATTGATTCAGTTCTCTTTTTCCCAATCACTGATGAGTAGTGCTTTGGATATCTTTCACACCAGCGGCATCATAAACTATCCTTTCTGATTCCTGCTATAGACTTTTAGATGCGCACATCAACTTTGGAGCAACATGCTGGACAATATCTAGCAAATACGTTGAAGCTGCTCACTTTCTTAATCTCCTCTGAGTAATCCTTCAGGTAAGGATGGTACTGAAGCCTGTGCTTCTATCTATTAGGTTCCAGACTTAGCCTCAACTTGCAACTTCTGTTCCAAATTGCTTCTTGACAAAATGCATAGCATAATAGGATAAAATTATTTGCTAAGTTCATACTAAAAACATGAGGACTGCTATAGCCTAACACACCTATCATCACTGATCAGATATGGTTTCTTCAGAAGATGCATCGCTGTTGTCCTGTTTACTGATATGATCCTCAAAAGCCCTGGGAAACGTGGCTGCTTCATGCTGCGTTTGCAATGAGCATTTTGCACCCTCAAGTTAAGACCGAGTTGACTGAAGATGATTGAACAAGATCAATTTTTTAAACCAAGCACAGTCTGGTACATTTGAACTTAATTTATTATTCAAAATACACTGATGGTCACAGCATATACTTTGCTGCTGAATACATACAGCGCATGCTTCTTGATTGCAAATTTCTCTGCCCCTCAATCTATTAAGAACAGAGAAGCCGCTTCTGCATCAGGCAATATCAATTTCACAAGAGTAATGAAGCGGCGGTCAATGAGAACTTCAGTATGGCTTCTCTTCATAACCATGTAATCCAATTTCTTTGGCACACATGACCCACGTGATATTGCCTCGACCTTAGTAGCAATTATTAGCGAATTGGGCCAAAGCAAAGAAAGGACCAAAGGAGCATGAAAGTTGATGTTTGGGCTTTCTGTCGTGTCATTTCTAGGCCTCCACGAACATCCCCTCTTTTCTATTTTTAGGCGCTGCCCCCCTCCTAAACAACCCCCACCCATTAAGGAAAAAAAAAAAAATTGCCAGCAAAATTCGCAGTGTTTCGAAATGTGCAGGCCACGGCACATCACATGAATCACACTTCTAAATTCTATCGAATCTTATGTGAAGAACAGTAATCACATATCACCGCCCCAATCCGTAAAAAGAAAATAAAAAAATAAAAAAAACCGTTTTCTTTTAGCTTCTAGAAAAGATCAATATGTGATTTATGTGATGCAGGCGCTTCTGGGGTAGAAAAACCAAAAGAGCAGAGTCAAAAGCATTGAAAAACTAGCACATTGTTCTTTGCCTCTTTCTGCGAGAACCGAGCATGCGCATATGCCGTAGCACTTAAAAAATTTGAAGTGCTCCAATATCTTGCAGGACGGGTGATTCTTTTTTGTCTGCAAGGGAACCGTGACAATTCTTAGCTCCCTTTTCCCGGTCGTTGAGGACGGTGGAGTGATAGCAGGCTTGATAAAACACTCATAGCATGAGTCATGCATGACGTCTTGAAGGCGGAATTCTATGGCCAGTCAACCCCAGCAACTTTGCTCTTGCGTTTACGACAGGTTGGTTCTTCACATAAAAAGTGCAACAGACGTTTATGCCAAATCTCACTTATTCCAAATCCACGGATGTGTCCTCGCTGTCATCAAGCTAGAACATTTGGCATGCGTTTTACAACGTTTGATTTATCCCCGACAGGTTTGTAGATAGCATGTGTCGCATCCAGCTAGCAGTTCCATGCAGTTTGGCAACATTAATATCTTTTATGGATTGTCTGTCTTTCTTCTTTTTTTGTTGATAAGAAACCCTTTTTTCTATAAGCTTCAAGCAAGTAATAGATACGTGCTTATTTGATTTGCTGGTTGATGTCCAATGCGTTTCTTCTGGGACAAACTGAAAGACAAACAAGAAAGATCAAAATGAACCAGCGCCTTTTTTGTGGGATAAAATGGAAGACTAAAAAGAGCAAAGTCAACGCAATGACTAAAAAAAATATTCCTTGGGGGGAAGGTGAATAAAAAAAATATTGTTTCTTAGGGTCTATTTGGTAACCATCTTATTTTTCTATTTTTCTATTTTTTTGTTCCCCGAAACAAAGAAAAATAGAAATCCATTTGGTAATATCAATTAATTTTTCTATTCCCCGAAATAGAATAGTAGCCTGAGAATAATTTGAATTAGAAACAAGAAGTAAAAGCAATCTCTTTCTTTATTCCCGAGAGCATTATTTTTTAACAGAAATTGTTCTAAAAAAATCTCAAGATTACCGAACACATCCTTAGTTAGCTCACATTTCTTGACCCCTTCCCACACAGGCCTAGTTAGTGCACTCGTTGCCACTTTTATGTGCACAAGATGGGTGCCAAAACAGATACTATCAACAAAAAATTTCAAGCTGTCCTTAGTTCTCATAATAAGCTTACTTTTCCTCTCTGTGTAACCGAATTTCCCGTAGTCAACAGCCAAATGTTGGCACTGGCCAGGACATCCCGTTCCTCTGCTTCCACACTGAGAGGTCACACCTCTGCAATGGCCCTCAAGCCTCGTGCCGGTCCTTCGTGACATTTCGAGCAACCTTGGGATACGACTTGCCTCTGGACTCTTCTGTCATAGCAGCCACCGACAACATTCCATCGATCACCGACGAGACACTGCACTGAAAGCTTGGTCATCGTTCCAGTCTCGTGCGATTGCTTCGGAGGGGTGTACTTGCTTCAAGTCTATTATACTGTGGCCAGTGGCAATCGTCAATTGCCAGTCTTACTTTCCAAGGCCTGGCCTCTTGCCAGGCAATAGCTGATCAGAGCTACATGGGTAATGGTACTTTTATTCTAGATGGGAAGCGGATGATTATGCTAAAATGAGTGTTGCGACCCTCTTTTTCTGTCTTTGGGGGGGGGGGGGGGGGGGGGGGGGGGGGGGAGGGGAGGGCGACAAGATTTGGAAGTAATACAGAGTTGGACGAACAGTACTCAATCGGAGCTAGTTCTCCCATGCCTTACCTTTTGGGTTCATTTAGATTTGATTAATTCTATGAGAATTTTATATGAGGAGTCGCCCACTAGACTTCCTATGTAATCATAGATCTAGGGTCGGGAGTTGATTGCACTAGTTACCAGTACTTAAACTTGATCATTTTGTCAACTAAAGTATTCAAACAGTTTGTTTACAAAGTCATGAATCCTTAGGTTCTTGTCCGCTGTCCGCTAAATGCCATGCAACTGCCTTTTGCATTTATTATGATCCTTGTGTGTGGCCTAACAATTCAACTAGGCTAAATAAAATAAGAAAAACTTAATCAAGGAAATTATGAAATCAAACACATAAAAAATGATAAGATGATGAGAGTAAAAGGTGAAGTACAGTAAAGTAACCTAAAACAAGTTGTTCAAAGAATATGACATGGCCTTGTTATTAAGCCCCAAGAGAGCATTCCCATGAGTTTATTTTCCAATGTTACTCTCCAAAAGGAGTAACGGTGTGGTCACCCTAACATTTTCCTTATCCCTTTTATTTCCTTTCGGTCAAATATCATGGTTATCATAGGCTGGCTTTTATCTAACGTCTCTTCTCTTCCCTTAATTTTTTTGAAGTGTATATAATTAGAATTTACTTGAAATTTTGGCGAAAATGTCAGTAAAAGGCGAAAGAAAACACTCCTACTATCTATTTGGAAGTTAAGGAGGAGCACAAATGGTGGAATATGTGCTAAATTTTATTGCTTTGCGCATATTATATTTGCTGAAGCAGAGAATCTTTCTCAAGATGAGGTTGGTCGGGCTTCTTATTGCTTATGTAAATCTAACAAGCTTTACAAAGCTTAAATGTATCATGCTATTCGAGAGAGCCCTATCTACAACACGGGAGATACTTCGAGGGTTGGTCATGGACTTGCATGCCCAACTCCATGGAAATACATTATTTCCTCCACTCTCTCGCCTTCAAGTTCATTTTGATATGACATTTAAGTGAGCAAAAAAAATTATAATAATTAAATGAGTGTCGTACGAAAATTATGACACTCCTACTGTACTTATTCCCTAAAAGGCTAGCGTGGTTGTGAGAGGGATCGACATCAGGCCAAGGGATGGGAAATAGAAAAGCCTTTGTGCAAGGCATGTGTAAGTTTGTGCATATAGCCTTTTCTCTCTTCTCTATTGTTATTTCAATGTTCCGTTGTCAATTTTTAGCAGCTTTCTACAAAATCAGAAGCATGCTTGTAAACCATATTTTCAGTCTTTTAAGTGGTGAAAGCATATGTCATGAAGCAAATGGTTCTTGATCCAATGACCGAACGCTCAATGCCTAGTTTGAAATATGCACAGAGTTTCCTTTTTTAGTATTCTACCAAAAAAAAGTGATTAAATTATGTCTCGGATTTAAATCGTTTATGAAACCAACTCAACTGGAGAAAGACTAATCCGCGTTATAAGGCGTGCAATTTCTTAGGCGGTGAAATAATTCTTTGGAGATAATAATAAAGGTCGGCCACATATATATTTGTGATTAAAAAACATATATATATATATATATATATATATATATATATATATATTACTTTCTTGTTTTTGGGCTTTATCTTTGATCGGATTGACCAAGGTCAAGTTCTACACACTCCGGCTGGTGGACGTACCCCTTGGGCCAATATTGAGTAGGGGTGTGCATGGTCCGAGTGGGCACTTCCGACCTAGAATCGGGAACCGTCTGCTAAGAACCGTTTTTGAAAAATTGGAACGGGAACCACCTGCTAGTTGCATGAATCCACCCGGGAACCGGATTATCAGTCAAGTCCGATTCTCGAGTGGATCCATAGAACCGGTCCAACGTCCACACCTTCCCATTTTTGCCTTCAATTGGTCATAATCCTCGCTCTGCTTCCGTCCCGACCACCACCACCATCTTGGCCACCGCCTCCATTGTCTCCCACTCCTCCCTCGAGACTAACAATGAGGAGGACAACGGGGACGATGAGCTGTTCTTAGACCTAGAGTTCGCCTGTCCCCGAAGATGAGGATGATGGGGAGAAGCCTAAGGAGGGGGAGGAGGAAGAGGGGAGGTAGAAGCGAGACAAGCCCAATAATGAGGAGGATGATGGTGGCAGTGAATACGGAAGTGGCGACGACGTGGAGAGAGAGTTTAAGTTCAAGGGAGGAAAAGAGAATTAACTCACCGTTTCACCGAGTTCAGACTAGAACTCAAATTTTGAATCAGAGAGGAAGAGGGAGCTTAGGGAGATTTTGAACTGAGAGAGACGAGATGGAGTAGGAGAGTAGTGAATTGAGACAAGATGGTGATTGGAGCCTTAATTTTATATTGCTAATTTCGATTTTTTTTAATATTAAAAATAATCGATCCGGTCCAGATAGGTGAGTGGACGGATCTGCTCAAACCGAGAACCGGACCGGTACTCACTGGTACCCATAAATTAGAATCGAGAACCGAATCGGTTCCCTTAAGAACCACCGATTTCGGGCCGTCTGGACGGGTCCCGGTTCTTATACATACCCCTAATATTGAGCTCTTCTCTTTCTATAACAGGTACAAAGAAGGGCCCATAAGTAGGGTAAAGCCAAAGGAAAGAAAACCAAATAAAAGTATAGCCTTTAGGTTGTCATATTCCGTTCACCGTTTATTTCTTTGATGCTTCTGCATTGACTTAATTTGCAAAAGCTCGATTAGTTTCCGCATTAATATTTCAACAAAAGTTGTTGACATTCAACTTCCTTGTGAGTTGTTCAAGATACTGATTTTCATTTCATGTTGGAAACGAAAGGGTCTAGTGCTGTTTACTGAGCCATGGAGTCTGCTCAAATTCGAGACAATCATACTTTATTAATTTACGGCCCTACCAATAGTGTAGACCTTCCGATGGACTAAGGGAGCAAGATGTTCTTTTTAGATCTTAATGAGCATCCCACGGATGACTAAAGGGAAGGAATTTGTACTTCAGCAAAAGAAGGATAACCACATAAGAGCACATAATACATTAATTAATAATCAAATGAAACCTATTTTGGGGCCATCCTTAGGTTTGCTATTTGGTCGAAAAATGGCACCATCACTGTCAACAGTCCGTAGAAAACTATCTAAGGGTGCGCATGACAAAATTTCTGAAATGGAAATTAATTTCTGACCAAAAATTAATTTCTTAATTTATATTTCAGAAATTGAGAAGTTAAAAATTTTAATTTTTGATTTCTTCTTCAAATTTATTTATGGAATAGAAATCTGTTTCAGAAATAGAAAAATCAAATTATGTTACCAAGTGGATTTCTGTTCCAAACTTGTTCCGGAGAATAAAAAAATAAAAAAATAAATAAGTAGAAATTTTATCATGCGTGCCCTAAGTTTACTGCTACGTTCAACACCGGATGAGTGGCTTCTAGATTTGGTGGGACTCTTGGCGCCTTTGTTCCGCAGTTATTGGTCTCGAAGGTGATTTTCCACAGCGTGTCAGCCACTGCAACTTTGCGCTTGGAGTTTTCATCAATATAGCAGTTGGTTCTTTGCATACGAAAGTTGCAGCTATGTGCAAGCCAAATCTCAGTTATTCCAAAACCACGGATCTGTCCTGCCTCTCGATCTTAACACCGATCCTATTACCCTTACCTCTGTTTAATCACATATCCTACTGTCAACAGCAGTTGGTTTGAGTTGTTTATGAAACCCAACTCGATTGGAGAATGTAGACTGATCCGCGTTGACAAGGACAATTAGGCGTGCAGCTTCTTAGGCGGTCAAATAATTCTTTGGAGATAATACTAAATATCGGCCACATATGCATTTGTTGTTAAAATCGACCAAGACCAAGTCCTTCCCACTCCAGCTGGTCGACTAACCCCCTTAGGCCGATATTGAACTCTTCTCATTCTTTAACGGGTACAAAAAAGGGCCCACTAAGTAGGGTAAAGCCAGAGGAAAGAAAACCAAAGGCTTTTCTTCGGCTCTAGCCTTTAGGTTCTCATTTTCTGTTCCTCGTTTATTTCAGCGCTGGATGACAGTCAACAGTTTTGATTCTGCAATTTTTGGTCTTGAAGGTGATTTTCTACGGCGTGTCGCCCACGGCGACTTTGCGCTTGGTGTTTTCATCAATATAGGTGTTGGTTCTTTGCATGCAAGAGTTGCACCTATGCGCAAGCCAAATCTCATTTATTCCAAAACCATGGATCTGTCCTGCCTCTCAATCTTATCACCGATCCTATTACTCTTACCTCTGTTTAATCACGTATCCCACAGTCAACAGCCATATATTGACAACCAGCAGCTCAACTGCAAAAACACGACATGTAAAGTGAAAGGTTACGTCTGCAATGGCCCTCAAACTCAATGCCAGTCCTTCCTAACCTTTCGTTCGACCTCCGTATACAACTCACCGCTCGCCATCGCTTCGCTACTCAGCTCAGATGCATTGGACATAGCCACCGTCAACAACATCAAATCCATTGCCGAAGAGATGCCTTTAGATAAATTGGTCATAGTTCCAGTTCCTTGCTCTTGCACTGGAAGCATGTACTTGCACCAGGCCAATTACACTCTGGCCAAGGATGACTCCTATTTCACCATAGCTAATGATACATTCCAGGGCCTGACCATAGCTGGTCAGAACTACTATGATGCTGATGCTGTGCATCTTGTTGAAGGTGCACAGGTGCTGGTTCCACTAAGATGCGCATGCCCAAATACTCGTGAGACAACTAATGGGGTTAAATCCATGCTTTCATATTTAGTGACATGGGACGACTCGGTGGAATCTATTGCGGAAATATTTGGTGCCACTAAGCAAAGCGTTTTGGAGGCAAATATGATGACGACTGATTCCGTACTTTACCCTTTTACTCCCATCCTCATTCCCCTTGATTGTGCAAAGAATTCCAAGAGTTCCTTCTGTTATTGTCCCTATGGATATGCTGAAGATGTGCTACGAAATGGCCTCAATTGCATGCCTGACCGGAAGAAGTTTCCTTTCAAGCAGGTTATCGTGATAGGTAGCCATCAATCTCTCTGCTAATTCTGTCCAGCCACTCTGCATGCCCGATCAGAAAAGACTACCCTTTTCCTGTATTTATATTGACTGTGTTGATGGTAGTTAGAAAATCTTTGACTATTGCACAGAGAGATACATTCGTTAATGCAAAATTATGCATCCAATACTTGAGGAAAAACTCGAGTGTGAAAATTATTGCTTTTTCTTACACGTGCCATTTTGCATACTGCACATCGGACCGTTGTACTTGCCTTACACCCATGTACACTAAGCCTTTTTTCTCTTCGCATCTTACCTATTGGCAACTTCCGGTCTTTGCTCAAATGCTCCAGTTGACGCACCTGATCTCTCTGATGATTCTTCCTTGCTTACAGATTGATATACAACACCTGAATCTCATTTGCTGTTTCTTTGTATTGTGGCTTCATGCAAATATTCATCATTTCCTTTTTCTTCATTTCATTTGCGACATGACAATTTGAGTCCATGGTTTATTGTCTTCTAAGCTAAGTTTTGTGATTGAACGTTGTCACCACTAGGGATGTTGCAATGATGTGACAGTACTCCTTTAGGATTGGTAAAGTACACAAGAAATTGCAGGCAGCAAATTGGAAAATTTTAGATGGCTTCGTTGTGAATTTACTTTAGACGTAGGAGGGAGTTTTATTACCTACTTCAGCAACCTATACATAGGCTGACTTGGGAAAGCGTGAAAGTTAGCATTCTGACATGCTCCATAGGAACAGTAAAATTTAATTGGTCATGTCAGGCAAATTATCAGGAGCATTTTCAATAGACGGAACTAGAATTTGTTATCTCCCAGTTTCCTTAAAGACTTTTCATGTTTTATTTAGGTGCTGGTATTGGGATGGGATTCTTGTGTCTTTCGCTTTTCAGCTATTGGCTTTACAGATATGTAAGGAAGCGGAGAGATAGAATGGTCAAGGAGAAACTGTTCAATCAAAATGGTGGTTTGCTGTTGCAACAAAAGTTTGCACCTTTTGGAAGAGATGGAAGAGCAGCAATATTCTCTGAAGAAGATCTGCAGAGAGCAACAGATAACTACAGCCAAAGCCGGTTTCTTGGTGAAGGAGGGTTTGGCACGGTTTACAAAGGGATGCTGCCAGATGGTACCATAGTTGCTGTGAAGAAGTCGAAGATCATCGACAGGGGCCAAACTGAGCATTTTATCAATGAAGTGGTTGTTCTATCCCAAGTTAATCATCGGAACATTGTAAAATTGATAGGATGTTGTTTGGAGACCAAGCTTCCTTTACTAGTGTATGAGTTCGTCCCTAATGGCACGTTGTCACAGCATATTCATCAGCAGGACAAAGATTGTTCCCTTTCATGGGAAGACCGGTATAGAATTGCATGTGAAGTTGCTCGAGCAGTAGCGTACATGCATTCTGCAGCTTCAATTCCCATTTATCATCGAGACATAAAGCCGTCTAACATTCTGCTGGATGACAAGTACACTGCAAAAGTCTCTGATTTTGGTACCTCAAGGCCGGTTCCGTTAGAAAAAACTCACCTGACAACGGCCGTGCAAGGGACCTTCGGATACTTGGATCCGGAATACTTCCAATCTAGTCAGTTTACAGATAAAAGCGATGTGTACAGTTTCGGAGTTGTGCTTGTTGAGTTACTTACAGGGCATAAGCCGACATCCTTCTCAGGAGATGAGGAAGGAAGACATCTAGTTGCTAGCTTTGTCATGCTAATGAAGGAGAGCCGTTTGTCGAAGATCCTAGATCCTGTTGTGGCCAATGAAGCGAAGGCTGAGGAGGTTCTTCTAGTAGCAATGCTTGCCATGAGGTGTTTGAAAATGAATGGGAGAAAGAGGCCTCCCATGAGAGAGGTTGCCATGGAGCTTGAAGGACTAAGGAAATCTCAAAGTTTCTCTCAGACCGGCCAAAATCCTTGTGCATTTGAAGATGGACTACCTGATGAAGCCAGTGAAGAATCGATAGATAGCACATCCATGTCACTTGAAGTTGTATCAATCTCTGTAGAGACATCGAGCTAGAACATTCGGTGTTCATACTGAACTTGCTGTTTCTTTATTCTAGACAGCTTTGGGGGTAGCGCATGTCGCATGGAGTTAGCAGCAGCAATTATTAAAATCACCAGAAGATACCTTTCAGTTAAATGATTCTCTTTTACTTTACTTCAGCTTGATGTTTTTCTTAAGCAAGATACCTAAGCAAACTTTATTCAAAAGATTTGCTGTCAATTAAGGTGGGAGATTGCATTTCCATGGATCAATAATAATGGTTAATTATCTTTGGATTAGGTGATTGATTAAGTTCTCTTTTTCCCAATCACTGATGCATGATGCTCTGGATATTTTTCACACCGGCTACATCATATACTATTGTTTCTGATTCCTACTACAGACTTTTCATATGCACACATCAACTTTGTGAGTAACTTGCTGGAGAATATCTAGCGAATATGTTGAAGCTGCTCACATTCCTCAATCTCCTTTGAATAACGGGCGATGTTGGTATTGAAGCCTTGTGCTTTTATCTATCAAGTTCTATAACATTGTTTATGTCCTATGGGATAGCCAGACTTGGCCTCAACTTGCAACTTCCACATTTCCGAATTGCTTCTTGACAAAATCCATAGCGTAAGTAGGATAGAATTATTGACAAGTCCATACTAAAAACAACAGCACTTTTATAGCTTTAACACATCTATCATGAGATACGGTTTCTTCGGAAGATGCATCACTGTTCGAAATCAATCAAGTTGTCCTGTTTACTGACATGATCCTCAGTGTAATAGTTGGACTCTCTCTTGACTTGGCGGTGGGTCCACTTGGTTTTTAGAAACAAAACAAAAGAAGTTGAAAAGTGAACAAAAGAAGGAAAGTGAACTTCAGCTATTTAAAGAAAAAAGGGAGCGCTTGGGAAAGAGAGCTCACCGAGAAAGAAAGGAGAAGAGAAAAAGGGTTTCTCTTATTCATGTCTTTGGAACCTCTCTAAGCCAACTCGACTCTGTAACGCAATGCTGGGTAAGAAGCTTAAACCTCTCGTTCGTCTAATCGAAGTATTTTCAAGGTTTAGGACTCAAATTCATAATTTTGGGAAAATCTAGTGACAAAGTCCCATTTTTGAGTTATTGAGTCACGTATTTTTGTAAAAATGATAGTTTAGAGTGTTGTGGAGCCGTAGGATTTTATGGATCGTGATTTAAGCTTACGATTTGTCTGAAACAAAATTTCAAAGTTTCTTATGTGCGATGAGCACTGCGCATCCAGCAGTTTTGGGCCTGTATTTTGTCATTTTTTGGCTCGATTCTGGGAGGTCAAGTTGGGATTCTTGCAGTATGTTTGAAGGGCTTTCTACTAATTATAATTACGTTTGAAACGAAATCTGAAGGAGAAAGTTATGGGGTAATCAAAAGTTATGGGGAAATCTGAAGGAGAAAGTTATTTTTTAAATTATTTTTTAAAATATTTTAACTAAATTTAATTTTTAATTTTTTAATTTTTTTAACTAAATCTAATTTTAAATTTTTTATTTTAAAATATTTTAACTAAATTTATTTTTAAATTTATTTTTTAATATTTTAACTAAATCTAATTTTACAATTATTATTTTTAAAACAAAATTAAAATTTTTTAATTTTAAAGTTATTACTTTTTTATATTTTAATTTAATTTAATTTTAAAATTATTATTTTTTAATATTTTAACTAAATTTAATTTTAAAATTATTTTCTTAATATTTTAACTAAATGTAATTTTAAATTTATTATTTTTTAATATTTTAACTATTAAAGTTATTATTTTTTAATATTTTAACTAAATCTATTTTTAAATTTTATTTATTTAATTTTTATATTATTTTTTTATCACATGAATCAAAAACGACGTCGTTTTTGTATTATTTGGCCATGTCAGCGTGCAAAACGGCGTCATTTTGGGCTCGGTTCGCCGGAAAAATGCCACGTCGGCATTTTGGCCGGATTAGCACTTAAGGCCCTGTTTGGCAACCATCCAAACAGTGCCTGATTCTGATTTTTTGTTCCCAGAATCAGTTTGGGAACAGAATCGCGTTTGGTAAATTTTTTGTCCAAAACTGATTCTGGGAACAAATTTACTCTCAGAATCAGTTTTGGACAAGAATTCAGAATCAGAAAAAATATGATTCTCTGTCCGAGAATCAAAAAAGAGAATCAAAAGTGCCGAATCAAAATTTTTTTTATTTCTATATTTTATTTTTATTTCTTCCTAGTATGAAATATATATTTGTTGTATATAGAATACATATTTAATTTTATGTTATAATTTAGTATTTTTATTTATTACATATTGTAGGGATATTAGTATAGTTTATACTATGGTTTATTATTTACTATATAATAAAAATTGATTAGTTAATATTTTTATTACTTAGTATAAAAATATAATTAATCAGTGAATGGTTTATGAAAATTCAATATCAAATTTATTTTAATCTAAAAAGGTAATTAAAAAAGAATTGGAATAGAAATTTTATATAGTTACCAAACGCGTTTCTATTCTTTTTCTATTCCAGAATCAGAAATTTTATTTGTTACCAAACGCGTTTTTTTACTCAGAATCAGTTCCCGGGAACATAATCAGAAATAATCATTTCTGGTCAGAATCAGTTCCCAGGAACAGAATCGTTACCAAACGCGCCCTAAGTGTCCCTTTGTGCCAACTTTTGGCACTCCAGGGGTCCTTGTCCCTAGTTGTTGCTAGTTGTTGGGTTGGCTGAGTTTCAATTGTATATGTTTTTTGAGTGGATTATAAAAATTATGATGTTGTAATCAACTTGTTAATTTATCTTATATGTATAAATGGTTTGAGAGATATATAAGTTGTTGGTTATATTTGATATTGCGTCCTTTGTGTAGAAAGACAACCATGTTATCATCATTTTTTGTAGTTTCGGGGTGTTATACTTAGAATCCCTGCGAAACTTGGCTTCTTCAAGCCATGTTTGCAATGAGAATTTTGCATTCCCGAGTTACGGCCTAGTCGATTGAAGATGATTGAATGTAGGGGTTAGAGATTAATGGTGTGATTTGGAAGAAAATTAGACCAAGCTCAATTTGGTATATTTAAACTTAATCTTTTATATTGAAATCAAATGACGCTGGCGAGTCCGCTGCCGTACTTGGTATTCAAATCCACCACGGCACGTATGAATTCCAATTAATAGCTCTGAGCAGGGCAAGAGCAAGTTTGCATGTACTGTCCCTGGATTCATAGCTTTCTCTCTCTTCTGTCGTTGTTCTTTTCAATGTTCCTTCGTCAATGTTTAGTAGCTTTCTACAAAATCGGAAAGCGTGCTTGTGATCTATATCGACTTCAATCTCAAGTGGCTAGGCAAATGTCCAGGAGCTAAAGGTTTTCGATCTGTTGAGCGAACGCCCGATGCCTAATTCAAAATGTGCATGAACGTTTGTTTTATTTGTGTTATAATGAAGAGCTGTTGACGTTCAAGTTCCTCATGATCTGTTCGAGATCATTTGGATGATTGCTTGAGGCCAACCGGATTCTCTTTCCATTTTCTACAGCTGCTACATAATCGATCTGATCGGATTGGACTCGTGTGCTTATTTCCTTTCTCATGCATCTTGAAAGCTGAGGAGCTCAACCTTGAATACCGCGTTAGGTGATTGTTCTTTTTACTCGAGTCGACTTAAAGTAGAGTTGGAGGAGATGAGAAGCTCTACACAGCCGAGCTCGATCTCCATCTCTTTCGAATCTAGGTGTTCGATCATCAATTAATATCAGGGTCGAGTCAATCATGTACTCGTTGGAGCTCAAACCGCTTGATCATCAGTCGTTCTGAAACTTCGATCTTGCTCCTTGTCCAAACAACTGATTGCTAATTGTATCAACGGCACTTCATGAAAAACAAAGGCCCCAATGGGGGTCTACATTTCTGAGCAGCCACGGATCTATCACTGGCACAACCTCACTTGCCAAGTACTCCATTAATTTGTTGTCATAAAATTGTACATAATTTTTATGTCGGTTTCAAGAACTCGTATGGATACAATTTAGGGAAAACTATCTAAAAAGTTTTAAATTTATTATTGCACTTTCGCCAATTCAGATATAAATATTTCAATTTTGTCAATCGAGTCATAAATATTTTCACATTTTGCCAATTAAGTTTTCTAACCAATTTTAAATGGAAATTGTTGATATAAAATGGCCCGCTGTAGATATGGACAATTTTTTTTTTAAATTAATATATTAATATATTATATGTTATTTCTTTTCTTCTTTCTTTTTCTTTCTATTTTTTTTTCTCCACCAAGTCTAGCAAGGGCCACCATTGGGCAAGGGCCACAAAGCCCTTGTCGATTGTGAGTGAGGGTCTCAACCCTCACCTAGATCTAGTGAGGGCTTGTGACTAACGAGGGCTTCACCGCCCTTACTAAGCTCGGAAGGAAAAAAAAAATTAAAGTTAAAAAATTTTTGTTCATGTTAGTCATGTCATGTAGAATAGTTGGCATCCAAGTCAATAATTTCTAATTAAAATTGACCAAATGAACTTAATTGTTCGTGCTTTCTTCACTATTAGTGAACAATTGCTCCTTTTTTTTTTTCTTCTTTTATGTAGTAGGCTAGGAAGCACCGACACTCTTCGAGCTTTCGTATCGTGTCGGACTCTCTAACATGTGTTCGACATTCTCCGACACTCAATCAACAAGTATTGGATTTCCAACACCTAGTTAACTCTACCGGCACTCTTCAACATGCGAGTTCGAAATCCTAACATGCGAGTTTAGAATTCCAACATGTGATTCTAACACACGCATAGTCAATTTTAATTTTTTTTAATAAATAATGGGTCAAAATGTAAATATGTAAACAAGTAATAAAATAAATAAGAAAAGAAGAAAAACATATATATATTTTTTTTGACTCTCCACTTCTAGTGATACACAATTCATTTCCCAAGTTCTTTTTTTTACTCTTCTGTTTTGACACGCAAGTCCAGAATATAGATTGCTTGTTATTTTTTTTCCCTCCAAGTTTTATAGATTATTGAAATGAAGTTGAATTTGTCAAATTAAAATAATAAATGATATTAACAAATGGTGAATTAATGCTTTTAGTGTAAATTCATTCTAGCCTATTATTTATTTATTTATATGTGAATTTAAATCAAATTAATTTAATTAAAAAATCATAAAAATGATCATTTATCATATATATATATATATATGTATATATATACAACGTGTTGGAATTATTTATTTTTTGAGAAATGACTTATTATCATGTCATGTCGTATCACATGTTGTAAGTCGATGTCATGCTATTTAGGGAGTGGATTTGGTAGTTTTCGAGCCAACTTCCAAGTAACTCAACTTGGTCCACCTCTCTAAGGAAGGATTGCAGTTTGCAATACTCGGCCTCTCTCGAGTTATATGTAATCACAACATTTTCTTGCCAAGCATATTTAACCAGTACCTTGGATATTCGTTAACAAGGCCCGCTTTTATTGGCAAGAATTTCATTCGTATTGTTGAGCCCATTGAAGCGTGGAGTTAGGGTGCGTTTGGTAACATTTCTGTTTAAAAATTGTTTATGGGAACAAAAATAGAAAAAATATATATATTTGCTTTAGGGAACAATTTTTGAACAAAAAAAAAACGCATTTGGTAAATCTGTTCCAGAAATATAAAAAGAATAGAAACATGTTTGATAAATTTGTATAATTTTTTTTATTTTTTTAATATTTTTTCTATTTTCTTTCTTATTTTTCTTTTTCATTTTTTCATTTTTTCTTCTTTTGGCCAGTCACCGGCCTCGGCCATGGCCGACGACCAGCCGACGAGGGCAGGCAGCCTCGCCCAGCCACGGTGAGGCCGAGCTCGCCCAGTGGCCAGCAAGGCTCAGCCTCGTCGGGTCTGGGCGAGATCGAGCTTGCCTAGCCTAGCGCGAGGTCGACCTCGTCGGGGGCCAGCGACCGGCTAAAGAAAAAAGAAAGTAAAAAGAAGAAGAAAAAAAGAGAGAAGAAAATGGAAGAGAGAAAAAAAAGTGTTCATAAATTTTGTTCCTAGAAATAAGAAACAACTTTTTTTGTTTCTTATTTCTGTTCTAGATGTGTTTCTGGAAATAAAAAAATAATTTTAGAACAAAAATGTAAACAAATATGTTTATGTTCATTTTTTGTTTCCAGAAACAAAAAAACAAAATAATCATTTAAAAACAGAAAAAAGAAATCAACAAACGCAGCGTTAGCCTTTGGTTTAGAAGGACATCCATGCAAAATCCAATATACTTATCCCTTTTTTAATGTTTTTCCTATTTACTCTGTCTTTTGAAAATATTCTTTTCCACTTTCAGGCTGTCCTTTGCTGGCGTGTTGCTGATGCAGAGACTTCTCCCTCCATTTTTTTTTTTTTTTTTTTTTTGACTTCTCCCTCCATTGACACGCCACCTTTTCTCTCTCTCTCTTCGAAAGGCGTCGATTTTAAGCGGTTTTAGCCGCACTTAATTCTTGGAGCTCTTCCAATGGCGGCGATCGAAGAAGCAAAGGGTCCCGACTTCTCTGCGCTGCCTGAAGGGTGCATCGCGAGAGTCGTCTCCCTCACGAGCCCCGCCGAGGCGTGCAGGCTCGCAACCCTGTCGCCGAATTTCAAGTCGGCGTGCGATTCCGACGTGGTCTGGGCCTCGTTCTTGCCGCCGGAGTGTCCCCAGACGGTCTCCCGGAGCGTTTCGTCGCTGAAGGAGCTCTACTTCAGCCTCTGCGACGACCCGGTTCTCATCGGCAATGGCAAAATGGTAAGTCACCCCACCGTCTTCCCACCTTAAACCGCCTCTTCCGATTCTTTTTGTATTATCATTTTTTTTTTTTTGCGGATTGAGGGGGTGATATGCGATGATAACTGTTCTTCATGTTAGACTTAATAGAATATTGAAATGAGATTCATGTGAGGTTCCGTCACCTCCACCTTGTTCCGAAACACTGCAAATTTGGCTGGCCAAAAAAAAAAAAAATTTGTTCTTTCATCGTCAAGTAGTCGACTTGAAAGGCGGTGTCATCGGCACATGTTTCTTTGTCTCTTCCCGCCTGAACCGAGCGAGAGCATTTTGTTTCTTCGAGGAAAAGCCATTGTCATATTGTAATCATGCTGCGGCTTCCACTGGACATTCTTCTTTTGCACACGGGCTCTCCATGTGAACGTGAAAGGTCGATTGAACTGTATGGACCAACTCTTTGTTCACGTCCACAAGATAAAGAATGATAAAATGGAGGGTGAAGAAGAAAGAAAGCAAAGATCTGTCATCTGAAAATGACAAGATTCAAATGGGTTGGAGTAAAGAGTGGATAGATATATTGAATCAGTCCAATATACAGCGCTAAGAGCATGAGGATTAAATTGGCACCGTTGAATAATGGCCAGGTAACTTTGAAGAGTTACAGATTACACCTGAATTTTGATTCTTTTGTTGCTGTGGTTAGTTTTCTGTCTGCACGGTTGGTAAGTGTTATCTAACGATGGATTAACTCAGTTCTTTTGTTAGCTTTATTAACCACGTGATAGAGATCTTTAGGTAAAGGAAAAAAAATAAAAATAATGATGAAGTGTATTCTCATGTGATATTTAACGCCTATATGGATAGAATAACTAGCGACTGCGACAAAATATCAAAGATTTATGGAGAAATTTATAGCTTTACAAATTTTTCTGGGGTCATCAGGCAATGGTTCTGAAGTTGAGGTGGTATTGAACAATTATCCCTTTTATTTTTCTTTTGGTTCAAATCTCATGGTTATTGCTTTTATCTAACGTGCAATGTGTTTTCCTACTTCAAATTATGGCGAAAAGGCTCACTATTTTATTGGAAAGGGGACAGCACAGATGGTTAAAAAAGTGAATCTCATTTTCTCAAAACGCTGTCAGTCCGGTTTCTTGTTACTTATGTGAATCCAACATGCTTTGCAGAGCTATTCACTGGACAGGCACAGTGGGAAGAAATGTATCATGCTATCTGCAAGGGCCTTGTCTATAACATGGGGTGATACTCCGATTTACTGGTCATGGACTTGCTTGCCCAACTCCAGGTAATTCATTATTTCGTCCACTCCTAGTTTCATGAAGAAAATGTAAGTAGTATTCATTTGTTCGTCCCTAAATAAATCATTTGTTGTTTCACCTTCGAGGTGATGATCTTATGGAATGTCCTTGTGAATGAATAGGTTCGCAGAAGTGGCTAAGCTCATCGATGTCTGCTGGCTCGAAATTAGAGGCATGATTAGTTCTGGCTTGCTGTCGCCCGAAACCCATTATGCAGCATACTTGGTATTCAAAATTACCCCAGCATCTCATGGATTTGAATTCCAGCCTGTTGAGGTGGAAGCTAGATTTGCTGGTGATGAAGCGGGCAAGCGTGAGCACTCAGTTTACTTATCTAGAGAGGACAACAACACGCATGGATGGCAGTCCTGGCGGAGATTCAGGCATGCTGGCAGGTCACTGATGCTTGCACCTGCCGAGGGGAGTGGGAACTATCCTAAAGAGAGACGAGATGGGTGGTCAGAGATAGAGTTAGGTGAGTTCTTGACGAAGGAAGGACAAGATGGGGAGGTTGAAATGAGTGTCATGGAGACAAAGGGGGGTAACTGGAAGGCCGGGCTGGTCGTGGAAGGAATTGAAATTAGGCCCAAGGATGGGAAATAAAAGCGCCTTTATGCAGGGCATGTGTAAGTTTGTATATACTGTCCCTTGATTAATAGCTTTTTCTCTCTGTTTTGCTGTTGTTCTTTCCATGTTCCTTTATCAATATTTAGTAGCTTTCCACCTAATCAGAAAGCGTGCTTGTGATTAATATCGACTTTTATCAATTTTCAGTAGATTTCTCCCAATTCATGAAGCGTATGTTTTTGATCTGGTAATGCCTTCTGCAGAAATGATGGAACTTAGATGTAGACTTCAGTAAAGTCAACACAGACACGCTCAAACACTCTGATTGGTTTCTTTTAAAACATCTGCAAAATTATTCCTCATCTTCCCACTCCAACCATCTCTTTTGGTATTGACGGGAATGTAAGACTCCATTGAAAATATATGAATGCAATTTGTGTGATGCGCTGGTGCTGGCGCCTCTTCCAGGATAAAGGAAAGACTTAGAAAAACAGAGTCAAAGCCAATGACTGGCTGTTTAATCACATATCCTACTGTCAACATCCATATGTTGACAATAAGCAGTTACAACTGCTCATTCACATTAATTTAGACTGAAAGGTTACCACTGCAATGTCCCTGAAACTCAATGCCAGTCCTTCATGACCTTTCGATTCACCTCACTGTACAACTCACTGGTCACCATCACTCTGCTGCTTGGCTCAAACGCCTTGGACATAGCCACCATCAACAACGTCAAATCCATTGCCAAAAAGATAAGTTATGGTAACTGTCAGATTTTATGGGACCACTATTAACTATTTTAAAAGTGTAAGTTGTTAGATGAAGGCATGATTTAATATTTAAATTATTCTAGCACTCCCCCTCATGCTTACTTGGCTCTTTTTTTTGTCTAGTACTTGGCATGGACATATTTAATTAGGGAAAAAAAAGGAGTTTAGCAAGAATCAAACTTAGAACCTCATGCTCTAATATCATGTAAGATTTTGTGGGACCACTACCAACTGTTCTAAAATCTTAAGCTATTAGATGAAAGCATGGTTTAATATTTAAAATTATTCGAATGGTAACTTGGTCACGGTTCCAGTTTCTTGCTATTGCACTGGAAGAATTTGCTTGCATCAGGCCTCTTACACTGTGGCCAAGGGTGACACCTATTCCCTCATAGTCGATGATACATTCCAAGGTCTGTCCTCTTGCCAGGCTCTACTTGATCAGAACTACCATGTAAATGAGGATTTTGTTGTAGGTGCACAGCTGATGGTTCCGCTAAGATGCGCATGCCCAAGTACCAACAAAACAGCTAATGCGGTTAAATCTTGCTTACATATTTGGTGACGCTGGGTGATTCTGGGAATTCAATTACAGAAAGCTTTGGTGTCACTGTGCAAAGTGTTATGGAGCAAATATGATGACAGAAACCGATCTAATATAACCTTTATCAAACATTCTCATTTCCCTCACTTGTGCAGAAGATTCCAAGAGTAACTTCTGCTATTGTCCTAGTGGATAGGCCAAAGGTAGGCCGGGAAATGACCTCAATTTCATGCCTGACCGGAAGAAGTTCCCTTTCAGGCTTGTTCTCGCGATAGGTAGTCATCAAATCTATCTTCTAATTCTGTCCAGCAACACTTCCTGTCTGATTGGAAGAGGCAGTTAGAAAAACAATGCATTTAATACTAAAGAAAAAACTCAAGCGATAAATTATTCCATTTGTTTACATGCGTTTTGCACATTTGCACACCACTCTTAGGGCTGTTGCACTATCTTTACACTCATGTACACCAAGCCTTTTTGCTCTCTGCATCTGATCTGTTTGACACCTTCTTGTCTAGCTCCAATCCTCCATATGACGCACTTGATCTATCTGATTCTTCCTAGCTTATAGATTGAAATACAACACGTGAATCTCATTTGCTGTCTATTTGTGTTGTGACTTCATGCACTTCTTCAATTGCAACATGACATTTTTAAGTCCATGGTTTATTCTCTCCTAAGCTATGTTTTGTGATTGAATGCTGTCACAACTAGCGATGTTGCATTGATGTGACATTACAGCGTTAGGATTGGCAAAGTGACCAAGCAGGCAGCAAATTTTATATGCAGATGGCTTCTTGTGAATTTTCTTCCAGAGAAAAGTGATGTAGAAGAGAGTTATTATCTACTTCAAAAATACATAGGTTGACTTGGGAGAGTATGTAGCATTCTGACATGCTCCATATTTAGGAATTGTGAAATTGGATTGGTCATGTCAGGCAAATTATTTGGAGAATTTTGACTAGACGAAACTAGAATGTGTTAACTCACAGTTTTCTTATAGACTTATTGTTTGCTTTAGGAGCTGCCTTCGGTATTAGATTCTTGTGTCTTTCGCATTTCAGCTATTGCCTATACAGATATCTAAGGAAGCGAAGAGACAGAATTGTCAAGGAGAAACTGTTCAAGCAAAATGGTGGTTTGCTGTTGCAACAAAATTTCTCATTTTATGGAAGAGACAGAAGAGCAAAAATATTTTCCAAAGAAGATCTGCAAAGCATGACAAAAAACTACAGCCGGAGCCAGTTTCTTGGTCAAGGAGGTTTCAGCACAGTTTACGAAGGGATGCTACCAGATGGTACCATAGTTGCTGTGAAGAAGTCAAAGACCATCAGCAGGGGCCAAACTGAGCATTTTATTAATGAAGTGGTTGTTCTGTCACAGGTTAATCATTGGTACATTGTAAAATTGATAGGATGTTGTTCGAAGACTAAGTTTCCTCTACAAGTATATGAATTCATCCCTAATGGTGCCCTGTCATCAGCGGGATAAACATTGTTCCCTTTCTAGGGAAGACTGGTATCAAATCGCATGCAAAGTCGCTGGAGCAGTAGCATACATGCATTCTGCAGCATCAATCCCCATTTAACATCGAGACATAAAGCCGGCTAGCATTCTGCTGGAGGACAAGTACACTGTGAAAGTCTCTATTTTGGTAACTCAAGGCCGGTTCAATTTGACAAAACTCACCTGACAAGGCTGTGCAAGGCACCTTTGGATACTCGGACCCGGAATATATCCAATCTAGTCCATTCACAGGTAAAAGTGATGCATACAGTTTCAGAGATGTGTTAATTGAGTGCAGAAGCTGACATCCTTCTCAGGAGATGATGAAGGGTGACATCAACTTGCTACCCTAATGAAGGAACACCGTTTGTCAGACATCGTAGATCCTGTTGTGGCCAATGAAGCAAAGGCAGAGGAAGTTATTGCAATAGCAATGCTTGCCATGAGGTGTTTGAGATTGACTAGGAGAAAGAGGCCCACCATGAGAGAGGTTGCCATGGAGAGGAAATCTTAAGGTTTCTCTCAGCCAGCCAAAATCCTTACGCATTTGAAGACAGACTACCTGCTGAAGCCAACGAAGAATCAATAGATAGCACATCCCTGTCACTAGAACTGGTACCAATCTCAGTATAAGCTTCGAAATTGCTTCAGGTTCCAGACTTAGCCTCAACTTGCAACTTCTGCATTTCCAAATTGCTTCTTGACAAAATCCATAGCATAAGTAGGGTAAAATTATCTACTAAGTTCATACTAAAAACATCAGGACTTTTATAGCCTACCACAGCTATTATCAGAGATGGTTTCTTCAGAAGATGCATTACTGTTGTCCTGTTTACTGATATGATCCTCAAAATCCCTGTGAAACTTGGCTGCTTCATGCCGCATTTGCAGTGAGCTTTTTGCATTCTCGAGTTAAGACTGAACTGACTGAAGATGACTGAACAAGCTCAATTTTTTAAACCAAGCTCAGTCTGGTACATTTCAACTTAATTTATTAATGAAAATACACTGATGATCACAGCTTATACATTGCTGCTGAATACATACAGCGCATGCTTCTTGATTGCAAATTTCTCTGCCCCTCAATCTATTAAGAACAGAGAAGCCGCTTCTGCATCAGGCAATATCAATTTCACAAGAGTAGTGAAGCGGCACTCAATGAGAACTTCAGTATGGCTTCTCTTCATTACCAGGTAATCCAATTTCTTTGGCACACATGACCCGCATGATAGTGCCTCGACCTTAGTAGCAATCGTTAGTGAATTGGGCAAAAGCAAAGAAAGGACCAAAGGAGCATGAAAATTGATGTTTGGGCTTTCTGTCGCGTCATTTCTTGTCTTCCACGAACATCCCCTCTTTCCTATTTTTGTTTGCCAGCAAAATTCACAGTGCTTCGAAATGTGCAGGCGACGGCACATCACATGAATCGCATTTCAATATTGTATCGAATCTTATGTGAAGAACAGTAATCGCACACCACCCCCTCAATCCGTAAAAAAGAACGAAAAAAAAAAAACCGTTTTCTTTTAGCTTCTAAAAAGATCATTCTGTGATTTATGTGATGCAGGCGCTTCTGGGGTAGAAACACCTAAAGAGCAGAGTCAAAAGAAATGAAAAACTAGCACATTGTTTTTTGACTCTTTCTGCACGAACCGAGGATGTGCACATGCCTTGGCACTTATAAAATTTGAGGTACTCCAATATCTTGCAGGACGGGTGATTCTTTTTTTGTCTGAGGTACTCCAATATCTTGCAGGACGGGTGATTCTTTTTTTGTCTGCCAAGGAACCATGACAATTCTTAGCTCCCTTTTCCCGGTCGTTGAGGAGGGTGGAGTGACAGCAGGCTTGATAAAACACTCATAGCATGAGTCATGCATGACGTCTTGAAGGCAGCATTCTATGGCCAGTCAACCCCGTCAACTCTGCTCTTGCGTTTGTGACTTCGCTTAACGACTCAAAAATCAGACTTTGCCGCTCAATTTTCTCAAAATTCCGAATTTGAGCCAACTATTACACATATGAAACCTGTTTCAGAGCAATGCTGGACAATTCTTCTTCAGGTTTGCTATTTCGTCGAAAAATGGCAGTGAACAGTCAATTCCGCAAGCCTACCTTTATGTTCAGCGCTGGATGACAGTCAACAGTCTTGATTCTGCAATTTTTGGTCTTGAAACTGATTTTCTACGGCGTGTCGGGCACGGCGACTTTGCGCTTGGTGTTTTCGTCAATATAGGTGTTGGTTCTTTGCATGCAAGAGTTGCACCTATGCGCAAGCCAAATCTCATTTATTCCAAAACCATGGATCTGTCCTGCCTCTCAATCTTATCACCGATCCTATTACTCTTACCTCTGTTTAATCATGTATCCCACAGTCAACAGCCATATATTAACAACATGCAGCTCGACTGCGAAAACACGATATCTAAAGTGAAAGGTTACGTTTGCAATGGCCCTCAAACTCAATGCCAGTCCTTCCTGACCTTTCGTTCGACCTCCTTATACAACTCACCGCTCGCCATCGCTTCGCTGCTCAGCTCAGATGCATTGGACATAGCCACCATCAACAACATCAAATCCATTGCCAAAGAGATGCCTTTAGATAAATTGGTCATAGTTCCAGTTCCTTGCTCTTGCACTGGAAGTTTGTACTTGCACCAGGCCAATTACACTCTGGCCAAGGATGACTCCTATTTTACCATAGCTAATGATACATTCCAGGGCCTGACCTCTTGCCAGGCTCTAGCTGGTCAGAACTACTTTGATGCTGTGGATCTTGTTGAAGGTGAACAGGTGCTGGTTCCACTACGATGCGCATGCCCAAGTACTAGTGAGACAACTAATGGGGTTAAATCCATGCTTTCATATTTAGTGACATGGGACGACTCGGTGGAATCAATTGCGGAAATATTTGGTGTCACTCAGCAAAGCGTTTTGGAGGCAAATATGATGACTGATTCCGTAATTTACCCTTTTACTCCCATCCTCATTCCCCTTAATTGTGCAAAGAATTCCAAGAGTTCCTTCTGTTATTGTCCCAATGGATATGCCGAAGATGTGCTACGAAATGGCCTCAATTGCATGCCTGACCGGAAGAAGTTTCCTTTCAAGCAGGTTATCGTGATAGGTAGCCATCAATCTCTCTGCTAATTCTGTCCAGCCACTCTGCATGCCCGATCAGAAAAGACTACCCTTTTCCTGTATTTATATTGACTGTGTCGATGGTAGTTAGAAAATCTTTGACTATTGCACGGAGAGATACATTCGTTAATGCAAAATTATGCATCCAATACTTGAGGAAAAACTCAAGCGTGAAATTATTGCTTTTTCTTACGCGTGCCATTTTGCATACTACACATCGGACCGTTGTACTTGCCTTACACCCATGTACACTAAGCCTTTTTTCTCTTCGCATCTTATCTATTTGGCAACTTCCGGTCTTTGCTCAAATGCTCCAGTTGACGCAATAGATCTCTCTGATGATTCTTCCTTGCTGTTTCTTTGTATCGTGGCTTCATGCAAATATTCATCATTTACTTTTTCTTCATTTCATTTGCCACATGACAATTTAAGTCCATGGTTTATTGTCTTCTAAGCTAAGTTTTGTGATTGAACGCTGTCACCACTAGGGATGTTGCAGTGATGTGACAGTACTCCTTTGGGATTGGCAAAGTACACAAGAAATTGCAGGCAGCAAATTGGAAAATTTTAGATGGCTTCGTTGTGAATTTACTTTAGAGAAAAGTGATGTAGGAGGGAGTTTTATTACCTACTTCAGCAACCTATACATAGGCTGACTTGGGAAAGCGTGAAAGTTAGCATTCTGACATGCTCCATACTTAGGAACAGTATAATTTAATTGGTCATGTCAGGCAAATTATTAGGAGCATTTTCAATAGACGGAACTAGAATTTGTTATCTCCCAGTTTCCTTAAAGACTTCATGTTTTATTTAGGTGCTGGCATTGGTATGGGATTCTTGTGTCTTTCGCTTTTCAGCTATTGGCTTTACAGATATGTAAGGAAGCGGAGAGATAGAATGGTCAAGGAGAAACTGTTCAAGCAAAATGGTGGTTTGCTATTGCAACAAAAGTTTGCACCTTATGGAAGAGATGGAAGAGCAGCAATATTCTCTGAAGAAGATCTGCAGAGAGCAACAGATAACTACAGCCAATTCTTGGTGAAGGAGGGTTTGGCACGGTTTACAAAGGGATGCTGCCAGATGGTACCATAGTTGCTGTGAAGAAGTCGAAGATCATCGACAGGTGCCAAACCGAGCATTTTATCAATGAAGTGGTTGTTCTATCCCAAGTTAATCATCGGAACATTGTAAAATTGATAGGATGTTGTTTGGAGACCAAGCTTCCTTTACTAGTGTATGAGTTCGTCCCTAATGGCACCTTGTCACAGCATATTCATCAGCAGGACAAAGATTGTTCCCTTTCATGGGAAGACCGGTATAGAATTGCATGTGAAGTCGCTCGAGCAGTAGCGTACATGCATTCTGCAGCTTCAATTCCCATTTATCATCGAGACATAAAGCCGTCTAACATTCTGCTGGATGACAAGTACACTGCAAAAGTCTCTGATTTTGGTACCTCAAGGCCAGTTCCGTTAGAAAAAACTCACCTGACAACGGCTGTGCAAGGGACCTTCGGATACTTGGACCCGGAATACTTCCGATCTAGTCAGTTCACAGATAGAAGTGATGTGTACAGTTTCGGAGTTGTGCTTGTTGAGTTACTCACGGGGCATAAGCCAACATCCTTCTCAGGAGATGAGGACGGAAGACATCTAGTTGCTAGCTTTGTCATGCTAATGAAGGAGAGCCGTTTGTCAAAGATCCTAGATCCTGTTGTGGCCAATGAAGAGAAGGCGGAGGAGGTTCTTGCAGTAGCAATGCTTGCCATGAGGTGTTTGAAAATGAATGGGAGAAAGAGGCCCACCATGAGAGAGGTTGCCATGGAGCTTGAAGGACTAAGGAAATCTCAAAGTTTCTCTCAGACCAGCCAAAATCCTTGTGCATCTGAAGATGGACTACCTGATGAAGCCAATGAAGAATCGATAGACAGCACATCCATGTCACTTGAAGTTGTATCAATCTCAGTAGAGACATTGAGCTAGAACATTCGGTGTTCATACTGAACTTGATGTTTCTTTATCCTAGACAGCTTTGGGGGTAGGGCATGTCCCATGCAGTTAGCAGCAGCAATTATTAAATTCACCAGAAGATACCTTTCACTCAAATGATTCTCTTTTACTTTATTTCAGCTAGATGTTTTTCTTAAGCACCGGATACCTAACCAAACTTTATTCAAAAGATTTGCTGTCAAGTTCATTTCCACGGATCAATAATAATGGTGAATTCTCTTTGCATTATGTGATCGATTCAATTCTCTTTTTCCCAATCAATGATGCATGATGCTTTGGATTTTTTTTACACCGGCTACATCATAAACTATTGTTTCTGATTCCTACTACAGACTTTTCATATGCACACCCCAACTTTGAGAGTAACTTGCTGGAAAATATCTAGCGAATATGTTGAAGCTGCTCACATTCCTCAATCTCCTTTGAATAACGGGCGATGTTGGTATTGAAGCCTTGTGCTTTTATCTATCAAGTTCTATAACATTGTTTATGTCCTATGGGATAGCCAGACTTGGCCTCAACTTGCAACTTCCACATTTCCGAATTGCTTCTTGACAAATCCATAGCGTAAGTAGGATAGAATTATTATCAACTCCATACTAAAAACAACAGCACTTTCATAGCCTGACACAGCTATCATGAGATACGGTTTCTTCAGAAGATGCATCACTGTTTGATAACAGTCAAGTTGTCCTGTTTAGTGACATGATCCTCAGAATCCCTGTGAAACTTGGCCACTCCGTGCCTCGTTTGCAATGAGAATTCTGCATTCTCGAGTTAAGACAGTCAATTGAAGATGATTGAATGAAGGGGCTAGAGATTAATGGTGTGACTTGAGAGAAAATTAAACGAAGCTCAGTTTGGTACATATAAACTTAATCTTTTATTTTTGAAATCAAAAGACACTGGCGAATCCCCTGCCATACTCAGTATCCAAATACATCTCGACAGCATATGAATTCCAATCAATAGCTCTGTGCAGGGAAGGAGCCAGTTTGTCTGTACTCTGTACTTTCCCTTTCTGTTGTTGTTCTTTCAATGTTCCTTTGTCAATTTTTAGCAGCTTTCTACAAAATTGGAAAGCGTGCTTGTGATCTATATCGACTTCAATCTCAAGTGGGCTAAGCATATGTCCAGGAGCGAATGGTTTTTGATCCGTTGAGCAAACGCCCAACACCTAATTCAAAATGTGCATGAAGGTTTGTTTAATTTGTGCTATACTGGAGCTGTTGATGTACAAGTTCCTCATGAGCTGTTCGAGATCATTTGAAAGATTCCTTGAGGGCAACCGAATTCTCTCTCCATTTTCTACGGCTGCTACATGCTCAATCTGATCGGATTGGACTCATGTGCTTATTTCGCTTCTCAAGCATCTTTAAAGCCGAGGAGCTCGACCTTGAATACCGTGTTAGGTGATTGTTCTTTTGACTCGAATCAAGTTAAAGTAGTGTTGGAGGAAATGAGAAGCTCTATGCAGCCAAGATCCATCTCCATCTCTTTTGAATCCAGGCGTTCGGTCATCAATTAATATGAGGGTCGAGTCAATCATGTACTATATGGAACTCAAACTGCTTGATCATCAGTCTATCTGAAACATCGAGCTTGCTCCTTGTCCGAACAACTGATTGCTAACTGTATTAACGGTACTTTATGAAAAACAAGGGCCCCAATGGGGGTCGACATTTCTGAGCAGCCACTAATCTGTCACTGGCACAACCCAACTTACCAAATAACTCCATTAATTTGTTGTCATGGAATTGTATGTAATTTTTATGTCGGCTTCAAGAACTTGTATGGATGCAATTCGGGGAAAACTATCTAAAAAGTTTTAAACTTATTTTTGCACTTTCGCCAATTCAGACATAAACATTTCAATTTTGTCAATCGAGTTCTAAACATTTTCATTTTTTGTCAATTGAGTCATCTAGCCAAATTTAAATGGAAATTACTGACATAGGAAGGCCGTCGCAAACGTAGACAATTTTTTTAAATGAATATTTTAATATATTATATGTTATTTCTTTTCTTCTTTCTTTTTCTTTCTATGTTTTTTTCTCCACTAAGTTTGGCAAGGGTCACTGGCCATAGCCCGGTAAGGGCCGGCCGACCCTTGTCAATTGCAAGTGAGGGTCTTGACCCTCACCTAGATTTGGCGACGGCTTCACTGCTCTTATCAAGCATGAAAGGAAAAAAAAAAAAAAAAAGAGAGAGAAGAGAAAATAAGAAAAAATTGAAATTAAAAAAATTTGTTAGCGTCGGTCATGTTATGTGGACGACAATGGGCTTCCACATCAACAATTTATGACTAAAATTGATCGAATGAATTTAATTGATAAAATATGAAAATTTTTAAGATTCAATTCATAAAATTGAAATGTTTATAATTGAATTGACAAATGTTCAATAAATTAAAGACTTTTTGGACAATTTTCCTAGGTAATTTGTGATTGCACGGTGGCGGTGAGGATGTCGAGATGATCAGGTCAAAATGGGGAGGAAGGGGGGAAGGAACTTGTGCCGCACGGGGTCAGAATCAGAGCGGAAGGTGCGGAAGATGGCAGAGAAGCGGGTGGCGTCGCGAGGGGTGGTGAGAGAGAGTACATGTTCGATGCACTTACTCAGGCATCCGCCCATCTCTACCATCTTTTGGAATCGATCACGTTCGAAGCTCAGTTCAATGTTCTTGGTTCAATTCGACAATGAATTGTCTGTTCGAAGCTGCTGAGCACGACCGTACACACGAAGCAGATGCTCAAAGTTGCAGTTTTCCAATTTTTTTTTTTTTTTCTCTTTTCTGGTCTTCCTCGGGTCACGGGCTCGGGCGCCACTTCCCGGTGCGGCACAAAGGTCCGAACTGGAATAAGATGGGTTTTCGTCTTGAGATGGATATCCTTCAAAACTTCTTTTGGAGTGCTAGTAATAGCTCTACTCAGGACATGACGTGAATTTATGATCTCATGCAAAATAAGCTAACAAAAATGTTAACGTTTCGTCCCTTCTTCTCTCTCAAAGTGAAAGATTAATCCTTTTTTTTTTTTTGTTAGCAAGTTAGAAAGCATTGACACTCTTCGAAACTTTCATGTCAGAGATTCTGATCCGTGTTTGACACTTTTTGACAGTTAATCAATAGGTGTTGGAAATCCAACACCTAGTTAACTCTACTCGCACTCTTTAATATGTGACTATGAAATTTTGACATGCAAGTTCGGAATTCTAACATATGATTCCGACATGCATGAAGTCAATTTTAAAAAAAAATTCAATAATAAAGTGTCAAAATATAAATATATAAAAAATAATAAAAATAATAAAGTGGAAAAGAAGTAAAACATAATCTTCTATTCTCTTTTGACTCTTTGCTCCTGTGATATACAATTCATTTCCTAAGTTTTTTTTTTATTATTATTTTCTCTTTTGATATGCAAGTCCAGAATGTGAATTGCTTATTTTTTTTCCTCCAAGTTTTATGGATTACTAGAATAGAATTGAATTTGTTAAATTAAAAGAAAAAATGATATTAATAAATGATGGATTAATATTTTTAGTGCAATGTCATTTTAGGCTATTTTTTGTTATTTATTTATCTTTGAATTTGATTAAAATAATCATAAAAACGATAATTTATTTTGTATATATAAAAATATATATGTAATATACGCGTTCCAATGTGTTAGAATTCTCTATTTTTGAAAAACGACGTATCTTCGTGTCGTGTCGTGTTGCATGTCACGAGTCGATATCGGTGCTAGTTAGGTGGCAAGTTTGATAGTTTTTGAGCTAGCTTCCACGCATTTCGATTTGTCCACTTCTTTATGGAAAGATTGCAATTTGCGATACTCGGCCTCTCTTGAGTTATATGTAATCACAAGATTTTATTATCAAGTATATTTAACCACCTGAATATTCGTTACCAAGGCCCGCTTATTAACAAGAATTTCATTCGTTTTTTTTAGCCCAGTGAAGAGTGGAGTTAGCCTTTGGTTTAGAAGGACGGCCACGCAAAATCCAATATATTTATCACTTTCTTTAGATGTTTTTTCCTATTTACTGTCTTTTCCACTTTCAGGCTTGTCCTTTGCTGGCGTGTGATGATGCAGAGACTTCACCGTCCATTGATACGGCGCGCTCTCTCTCTCTCTTTCTATATATATATATATATAAAGACAACGAATCACGCCTGAATCACAGTCCTCTCTTCGAAAGGCGTCCACTTTAAGCAGTTTTAGCCGCACTTATTTCTTGGAGCTCTTCCAATGGCGGTGATCGAAGAAGCAAAGGGTCGAGACGGTCCCGACTTCTCTGCCCTGTCTGAAGGGTGCATCGCGAGAGTCGTCTCCCTCACAAGCCCCGCCGATGTGTGCAGGCTCGCGACCCTGTCGCCGAATTTCAAATGGGCATGCGATTCCGACGTGGTCTGGGTCTCGTTCTTGCCACTTGAGTGCACCCAAACGGTCCCTGGAGCTAGAGGTATCAAAATGGGTGTTTGACCCATTTATGATCCATTTAAATCATAAATAGGTCATATATGAGTCACTTATTTTTTGACAAAAGGTAGTTAAATGGGTTTAACAACTAAAGATTTTGATAGATGAATCTTCAGGGGGTCTTAAATGGGTTGGATTTAGAACCTATTTTCACCCAAAACCTCAAAATCTCTCTCTTCCTATGTAGCACGGACACTCTCCAGAAGCCTTCGTGTCGTGTCCGACACGTTCCGACACGTCCCGACACGCTCCGACACGCGGTCAACGAGTGTCGAAAAATCCGACACGTGGTCAACTCTTTCCGACATGCTCCGACACGCGAGTCCAGAATTCCGACACGCGATTCCGACACGCACGGGGTCAATTTTAAAAATTTATAATACTTGAAGGGTCAAAATATAAATATACAGAAAAGAAGTAATAAAAGAAGTAATAAAATTACTATAAATATACACACACGGAGTCAATTTTTTTTTCATTTTTTTTTAGAATTGTTTTATTTTTTTTAAAAGTCTTTTACTCTGAAAGAAGTAATAAAAAATGCTATATATGATAAATAAATAAATTTAAAAATATCATTTCAGCATTTTTCTTTAAACAATGTTTTTTCCCTCTAAGTTTTGTGTATTATTGTAACAAATTAAAATAATGAATGATATTATTTAATATTTTTTGTGTAAATTAATTCTAGGCTATTTTTTATATTATTTATTTATGTATTTATATATAAAAATATATTTAATTTATAACGTGTCGGAACGTGTCGAAATTCTCTATTTTTAAGAAATGACGTATCGACGTGTCGTGTCGTGTCGTGTCACGTGTCACGTGTCACGTGTCCGTGTCGGTGCTACATAGCTCTCTTCTCTCTTTATTTACAATTTTTTTTAATAAAAACCGAAATTATAATTATTTTTTTATTTTAATTTTATTTCCTTTTTTTCTTTTTTCTTTCTTCTTCCTTCGGTCGCCGGCAACCGGCCAAGCGAGCCTCGAGCTCACCAGATCTAGCAAGGCAGAGGCCTCGTCGACGCCCAATGAGGCTCGAGCCTCGCCGGCATCAGGCGAGGCTCGAGCCTTGCCTGATGCCAGCGAGCCTCGAGCTCGCCAGATCTAGCGAGCGGAGGCCTAACCGATGTCCGGCGAGGCTCGAGCCTCGCCAATCTAGCAAGCCTCGAGCTCACCGGCGTCAGGCGAGCCTCGAGCTCGCCAGAGGCATAGGCCTCGCCGACGTTCACTGAGGCCCAAGCCTCGCCGATCGGGCGAGACTCGAACTCACCGGTGTTGGGTGAGGCTCTAGCCTTGCCAGATCTAGCGAGGGGCAAGCTCGAGCTCGCCAGCGTCGGTGAGTCGGGCAAGCCAGCTCGCCTGTGGCCAGTCGCCGGCTGTTGTCTTAGCCGACGACTGGCCAAAGAAGAGGAAGAAGAAAAAAGAAAAAAGAAAAAAAATTAAATTAAATTAAAAATTATATTCTTAAAAAAAATTAATTTAAAAAAATAAATCAAAATTCGATTTTTCTAATTAATTATTTTAAATTATAAAATTTATCCATTAAATTTGTATTGTATAAAACCATGTTAGCAATACCATTTTTAATATATATAAGCTTTTTTAGGTTTTGCTAAATGGATTGGGTATGGGTTAGGTATGAGTCAAAAAATTTGCACTACAATAAATGAGTCATAAACAGGTTAAATGGGTCTCTTGGATCGGACTATTTATGACCTAACCCAAACTTGACCCAACCCATCCGTTTAACGGGTCTACCCGGAGCGTTTCTATCGCTGAAGGAGCTCTGTTAGGGAAATCCCTTATGATGTTTTGAAGATGACAAAATAAATCAAAGGCTACTAACATGTTTAATGGTTAAGTAATAGATCATGCATATGATAGAACATGTAAAGGATATTGTCAAAGTGCGAAGACGACCAGAAGACTGAACGTAACATATGTCCAAAGTATATTCTGAAGATTTCCAGACTTCTGTGTCAAAGTCTGAAGACTGCCAGACTCAAGACTCAAAGTCTGAAGACTGCTAGAATTTAGTGTCAAAGTCTGTTCTACATCAGAAGTCTGCTCACTCTAACAAATTCCAGACTGAACGTGAATGATGAACCAGAAGACAGACTCTATGCTGAAGCTGAACTGGGTACAGACCTTAAAGCTAAATCTGTTCAGAAGCAGATATGTTCAGACCTAGATTGTAAAGTCTACAGACTCAGATTGTAAAGTCTATGGCTATCAGACTTTACATCAAGATTCGACAGAACGTAACTACAACGGCTAGTGATCTGGTTTGGATTCCACATCAAGATTGATTTGATTGATTCAATCTAATTGATTGATGATTGGATCTTGAAGACAAGAACTTTCTATACGAAGAAGCTTTACTTATGGAAACCAAGATTTCGTTTGTATGGACGATCGGAATCAATTTGGGATTCTACCTTTGTCACTTAACGGCTACCAAATCTTCTAAGATACAAAGCTGTCCAATGGTATATTGGAAGACGATTCTCCGGGATACTGTCCAACGGGTAGTTTGGAAGTGGAGGAGTATTTAAGGAGATCATGGACCGATGAGCAAGTAAGAGACGGAGCGTAGAATTTATAATTCCAAAGTCTGAGCGACCTTTGTTCATATACTTGTCTCTTGAAAGCTTAAACGTTTGTAATCGTGAGAGAAATACCAAAAGAGTGACTTAGTGAGATAGTGTGATATACTACTAAGTGTTTGCACTCGAAGTTGTAATCTCTTGTTGATTGCATAGTGGAATCCAGCCAAGAAGGCTGTTATCGTGAGAGAGTGGACGTAGGCTTGGATTAAGCCGAACCACTATAAATCTCGTGTTCTTATTCTCTCCCCTAACTCCTTTATTTTGTTCATACTAGCACTCTCAAGCTCTACTTCGGCCTCTGCGACAACCTAGTTCTCGTCAGCCATGGCAAAATCGTAAGTCACCCCACCCTCTTCCCACCTCAAACCACCTCTTCCTAATCTTTTTGTATTATCATTTTTTGTCGCGGATTGAGGGGGTGATATGCGATAACTGTTCTTCATGTTAGACTATAGAATATTGAAATGCGATTCATGTGATGTGCCGTCACCTGCACGTTTTGAAACACTGCGAATTTGGCTGGCCAAAACAAAAATCGTCGAGTAGTCGACTTGAAAGGCGGTGTCATCAGCACATGTTTCTTCGTCTCTTCCCACCTGAACCGAGTGAGAGCATTTTGTTTCTTCGAGAAGAAGCCATTGTCATATTATGATCATGCTGCGGCTTCCACTGAACATACTTCTTTTGCACACAGGCTCTCCATTTGAACGTGAGAGGTGGATTGAATTGTATGGACCAACTCTTGGTTCACGTCCATAAAGAATGATAAATTGAGGGTGAACAAGAAATAAAGAATAGATCTTTCATCTGAAAATGACAAGATTCAAATGGATTGGCGCAAAGAGTGAATAGATATATTGAATCACTGGATACACAGTGCAAAGAGCATGAGGATTAAATTGGGACCGTTAAAAGTGGCCATGTAACTTTGAAAAGTCATAGATTACACCTGAATTTTGATAATTTTGTTGCCGTGGTTATTTTTCCGTATGCACGGCTGGTAAGTGTTATCTAACGATGGATTAACTCAGTTCTTTTGACCAAAAAACCTCTGCTGAATTTTCTTGACTTCATCAATCATGTATCTTCTCTGTTTTGTTAGCTTTATTAACCATGCGATGGAGATCTTTAGGTTAAAGGAAAAAAAAAACATAATAATGAGGAATTTTATTTCCATGTGACATTTAATGCCTACATAGATAGAATAACTAGCGATTGCAACAAAATATCAAAATTTATGGGGAAATTTGTAACTTCACAAATTTTTCAGGGGTCAATAGGCAATGGTTTTGAAGTTGAGGTGGTATTGAAAAATTATCCCTTTTATTTTTCTTTTGGTTCAAATCTCATGGTTATTGCTTTTATTTAACGTGAAATGTGTTTTCCTACTTCAAATTTTGGGGAAAAAGCTCACCATTTTATTGGAAACAGGATAGCACAGATGGTGGAATAAGTGCTAAGCTTATTGCTTTGCGGATACTATATTTGCTGAAACAGTGAATCTTGTTTTATTAAGATGACGTTAGTCCGACTTCTTGTTGCTTTTGTGAATTGAAGATGCTTTGCAGAGCTTAAATGTATCTTGCAATCCGCAAGGGCTGTTTGTGGAAGGGATCGAAATTAGGCCGAGGGATGGGAAATCAAAATGCCTTTGTTCTGGCCATGTGTAAGTTTGTCTGTACGGTTCATTGATTAATAGCTTTTTATCTCCTCTCTGCTGTCATTTCAATGTTCCGTTGTCAATTTTCAGCAGCCCTCCTACAAAATCAGAAAAGCGTGATTGTAGACCATATCTTCAATCTTTAAGTGGTGAAAGCATATGTCATGAAACAAATGGTTTTTGATCTGATGACCGAACACCCGATGCCTAATTTGAAATATGTACAGGGTTTCATTTTTTTGTGTTTTACCAAAAAAAAAAAAGTTATTAAATTATGTCTTGGGTTTCAATCGTTTATGAAACCCATCTTGATTGGAGAACGTAGACTTATTTGTGTTTACAAGGGCGATTAGGCGTTTAGCTTCTTAGGCGTTGAAATAATTATTTGGATATAATACTCTATATGTATTTATTATTAAACTATATATATATATACACACACATATACATGTATTGCTTTCTTGTTTTAGGGCCTTATCTATGACCAGATTGATCAAGTACTGCACACTCCAGACGTCCCCCTTGGGCCAATATAACCGGTACAAAGAAGGGCCCACAAGTAGGGTAAAGCCAGAGGAAAGAAAACCAAAGAAAAGTATTGAGTTTTCTTTAGCTCTAGCCTATACGTTCTCCTTTTCTGTTCCTCATTTATTTATTCATGCTTCCGTGTGGACTTAATTTGCAAGAGCCTAGACTAGTTTCCGCGTTAATATTTCAACAAAAGTTGTTGACATTCAAGTTCTTTGTGAGCTGTTCAAAATACTAAATTTTTGCCAATTTCAACAGCTGCTCCATTGGACCCGTGTGCTTATTTCACTTTTCATGCATTTTGCAAGCCGAAGAGCTTGACCTTGAATATTCTGTCAGGTGAATTTTCTTTTTATTTGAATCCAGTTAAGTTGAGTTCAAGGAAATGAAAAACGGTGCTCGAGCTCCATCTCTTGGGAATCCAAGTGTTCGGTCTTCAATTAATATTAGGGTCGAGTCGATCACGTACTCGATGGAGCTCAACCGCTGGATCATCATTCATTTTGAAACTTCAAACTTGTTCCTTGTCCAAACAGCTGATTGCTAATTGTATCCACATAACTTCGTGGAAAAGAACGGCCACAATTGGGGTCGATAATTCAGAGCAGCCATGAATTTGTCACTGGCACGCAACCCAACTTACCTAGAAACTTCAATAATTTGTGTGGTGCGCAGGCACCTGCGCCTCTTCTGGGTCTAAGGCAGAGTCAAAGCCAACGACTGGCTAGATAATTTCTTGCCGATTAGTTAGATCAAGGCATATATTGCAGCACGCTCAGAAAGGATGTACGTGCCTAATCTTTCAAGACTGGTGGAACTGTCCGGAGGGCGATTTTTATCTGCCAGTCGGTTTCAACCATGAGAACTCTGCTTATTTCTTCTTGTGAAGTTCTTGGTTTTCTTCTAATCCGAACTTATTTTCATTTCATGTTGGAAATGGAAGGGCCTAGTACTGTTTACTGAGCCATGGAGTGTGTTCAAATTTGAGACAACCATACTTTATCCATTTACGGCCCTGCTGGTAATGTAAACCTTCCGATGGACTAAGGAAGCAAAATGTTCGCTTCGGATCTTAATGAGCATCCCACGGATAACTTAAGGGAAGGAAGTCGTGCTTCAGCAAAAGAAGAATAACCACAGAAGAGCACATAATAAATTAATTAACAATCACACGAAACCTGTTTCAGAGCAATGCTGGACAGTTCTTCGGGTTTGCTATTTTGTCGAAAAAATGGCACCATCACCATCTACAGTCAACAGTCAACTCCGCAAGTGTACCGCTACGTTTCCGCGGGATTGAGTGGATTTTTCAGATTTTATGGAAATCTTGTAGTCGTGGTTCTTCATTTATTGGTCTTGAAGGTGATTTTCTACAGGCGTGTCGGCCACGGCGACTTTGCGCTTGGTGTTTTCATCAATAAGCTGTTGGTTCTTTGCATACAAGAGTTGATCCTATGCGCAAGCCATATCTCAGTTATTCCAAAACCATGGATCTGTCCGCCCTCTCAATCTTATCACCGATCCTATTACTCTTTTCTTTGTTCGATTGCATATCCTACAGTCACCAGCAATATGCTGACGATGGAGGCAAAGGTTACCCCTGCAATGACCCTCAAACTCAATGCCAGGCCTTCCTGACCTTTCGATCTACCTCTCTATACAACTCACCGCTCGCCATCGCATCGCTGCTCAACTCAGATGCATTGGACATAGCCAAAATCAACAACATCAAATCCACTGCCGAAGAGATGCCTTCTGATAAGTTGGTCGTAGTTCCAGTTCCTTGCGATTGCACTGGAAGCATTTTCTTGCACCAGGCCTATTACACTTTGGCGATGGGTGACAGCTATTACCACATAGCCAATTATAAATTCCAGGGCCTGTTGTCTTACAGTGCTATAGAAGATCAGAACTACTATCCCAGTGCTCTTACTGTAGGTGGACAGCTGATGATTCCACTAAGATGCGCATGCCCAAGTGCTGACGAGACAGCTAATGGGGTTAAATCCTTGCTTACATATTTGGTGACGCAAGGCGATTCTGTGGATTCAATTACGGAAAGCTTTGGTGTCACCGCGCAAAGCGTTATGGAGGCAAATATGATGACGAACACCTCTGTGCTACGCCCTTTTAATCCCATCCTCATTCCACTTAATTGTGCAAAAAATTCCAATAGTTCCTTCTGTTACTGTCCCAATGGATATGCTGAAGGTGGGCTACGAAATGGCCTCAATTGCATGCCTGACCGAAAGAAGTTTCCTTTCAAGCTGGTTCTTGTGATAGGTAGCCATCAATCTCTCCACTAATTCTCCAGCAACACTGCATGCCTGATCGGAAGTGATTACCCTTTTCCTGTATTTATATTGGCTGTGATGATGGCAGTTAGAAAATCTTTGACTCATGCACGGAGAGATACATTCGTTAAGCAAAATTATGCACCCAATACTTGAGAAAAATCTCGAGTGTGAAATTATTGCATTTTCTTACGCATGCCATTCCGCATAGTACACTTTGGACCGTTGCACTTTCTTTACACTCATGTACACTAGGCCTTTTTTCTCTCCGCATCTTATCTATTTGGCACTTTCCGGTCTTGCTTAGATGTTCCAGTTGACGCACTTGATCTCTCTGATGATTCTTCCTTGTTTATAGATTGAAATACAACACATGAATCTCTTTGCTGTCTCTTTTTATCGTGGCTTCATGCAAATATTCATCGTTTACTTCTTCATTTGTGACATGACGTTTTAAGCCCATGCTTTATTCTCCCCTAAGCTATGTTTTGTGATTGAACGCTGTCACCACTAGGGATGTTGCAGCGATGTGACAGTACTCCTTTAGGATTGGCAAAGTAACAAAGAAATTGCAGGCAGCAATTGGAATATTTTAGATGGCTTCGTTGTGAGTTTGCTTAAGAGAAAATTGATGTAGAAGGGAGTTATATTATCTACTTCAATGACCCATACATTGGCTGACTTAGGAGAGCATGCAAGTTAGTATTCCGACGTGCTTCATACCTGGGAATAGTAAAATCGGATTGGTCATCTCAGGCGAATCATTAGGAGCATTTTGAATAGATGGAACTAAAATGTGTTATCTCAAAGTTTCCTTATAGACTTATTGTTTTCTTTAGGTGCTGGCATTGGTGTGGGATTCTTGTGTCTTTCGCTTTTCAGCTATTGGCTATACAGCTATCTAAGGAAGCGGGGAGACAGAATTGTCAAGCAGAAACTGTTCGAGCAAAATGGTGGTTTGATGTTGCAACAAAAGTTCGCACCTTATGGAAGAGATGGAAGAGCAGCAATATTCTCTGAAGAAGATCTGCGAAGAGCAACAGATAACTACAGCCAAAGCCGGTTTCTTGGTCAAGGAGGATTCGGCACAGTGTACAAAGGGATGCTGCCAGATGGTACCATAGTTGCTGTGAAGAAGTCGAAGATCATCGACAGGGGCCAAACTGAGCATTTTATCAATGAAGTGGTTGTTCTATCCCAAGTTAATCATCGGAACATTGTAAAATTGATAGGATGTTGTTTGGAGACCAAGCTTCCTTTACTAGTGTATGAGTTCGTCCCTAATGGCACCTTGTCACAGCATATTCATCAGCAGGACAAAGATTGTTCCCTATCATGGGAAGACCGGTATAGAATTGCATGTGAAGTCGCTCGAGCAGTAGCATACATGCATTCTGCAGCTTCAATTCCCATTTATCATCGAGACATAAAGCCGTCTAACATTCTGCTGGATGACAAGTACACTGCAAAAGTATCTGATTTTGGTACCTCAAGGCCGGTTCCATTAGAAAAAACTCACCTGACAACGGCTGTGCAAGGGACCTTCGGATACTTGGACCCGGAATACTTCCGATCTAGTCAGTTCACAGATAAAAGTGATGTGTACAGTTTCGGAGTTGTGCTTGTTGAGTTACTTACGGGACATAAGCCAACATCCTTCTCAGGAGATGAGGACGGAAGACATCTAGTTGCTAGCTTTGTCATGCTAATGAAGGAGAGCCGTTTGTCAAAGATTCTAGATCCTGTTGTGGCCAATGAAGCAAAGGCGGAGGAGGTTCTTGCAGTAGCAATGCTTGCCATGAGGTGTTTGAAAATGAATGGGAGAAAGAGGCCTCCCATGAAAGAGGTTGCCATGGAGCTTGAAGGACTAAGGAAATCTCAAAGTTTCTCTCAGACCAGCCAAAATCCTTGTGCATTTGAAGATGGACTACCCGATGAAGCCAATGAAGAATCGATAGATAGCGCGTCCATGTCATTCGAAGTTGCATCAATCTCAGTGGAGACATCTAGCTAGAACATTCGGTGTTCATACTGAACTTGATGTTTCTTTATCCTAGACAGCTTTGGGGGTTGGGCATGTCCCATGCAGTTAGCAGCAGCAATAATTAAAATCACCAGAAGATACCTTTCACTCAAATGATTCTCTTTTACTTTACTTCAGCTTGATGTTTTTCTTAAGCACCGGATATCAAACCAAACTTTATTGAAAAGATTTGCTGTCAATTAAGGTGGGGAGTTCATTTCCATGGATCAATAATGACGGTTAATTCTCTTCGCATTATGTGATTGATTCAGTTCTCTTTCTCCCAATCAGTGATGCATGATGCTTTGGATTTTTTTTTTTTTACAACGGCTACATCATAAACTATTGTTTCTGATTCCCACTACAGACTTTTCATATGCACACCCCAACTTTGTGAGTAACTTGCTAGAAAATATCTGGCGAATATGTTGAAGCTGCTCACATTCCTCAATCTCCTTTGAATAACAGGCGATGTTGCTATTGAAGCCTTGTGCTTTTGTCTATCAAGTTCTATAACATTGTTTATGTCCTATGGGATAGCCAGACTTAGCCTCAAGTTGCAACTTCCACATTTCCGAATTGCTTCTCAACAAAATCCATAGCATAAGCAGGATAGAATTATTCACAAGTCCATACTAAAAACAACAGCACTTTTATAGCCTGACACAGCTGTCAAGAGATACGGTTTCTTCAGAAGATTCATCACTGTTTGACAACAATCAAGTTGTCCTGTTAATGACATGATCCTCAGAATCTGTGAAACTTGGCCGCTCCGTGCCTCGTTTGCAATGAGAATTCTGCATTCTCGAGTTAAGAGAGTCAATTGAAAATGAAGGGGCTAGAGATTAATGATGTGATTAGAGAGACAATTAGACCAAGCTCAGTTTGGTACATATAAACTTAATCTTTTATATTGAAAATGAAAGACACTGGCGAATCTCCTGCCATACTTGGTATTCAAATACACCTCGACAGCATATGAACTCCAATCAATAGCTCTGTGCAGGGAAGGAGCAAGTTTGTCTGTAGTCTGTACTTTCCCTTTCTGTTGTTGTTCTTTCAATGTTCCTTTGTCAATTTTTAGCAGCTTTCTACAAAATCGGAAAGCGTGCTTGTGATCTATATCGACTTCAATCTCAAGTGGGCTAAGCATATGTCCAGGAGCGAATGGTTTTTGATCCGTTGAGCAAACGCCCAACACCTAATTCAAAATGTGCATGAAGGTTTGTTTAATTTGTGTTATACCGGAGCTGTCGACGTTCAAGTTCCTCATGAGCTGTTCGAGATCATTTGAAGGATTCCTTGAGGGCAACCGAATTCTCTTTCCATTTTCTACGGCTGCTACAGGCTCAATCTGATCGGATTGGACTCATGTGCTTATTTCGCTTCTCATGCATCTTTAAAGCCAAGGAGCTCGACCTTGAATACCGTGTTAAGTGATTGTTCTTTTTACTCGAATCAAGTTAAAGTAGAGTTGGAGGAAATGAGAAGCTCTAAGCAGCCAAGCTCGATCTCCATCTCTTTTGACTCCAGGTGTTCGGTCATCAATTATTGTCGAGTCGAGTCGATCATGTACTCCATGGAGCTCAAACCGCTTGTGTGACGACCCAGACCCGGGGCAGTACGGAGGAACGGACTAAAATCGCCTCAACAGTATGCGGGTGAGGAGAGTGTAACGGCCCGAGCGACGGTGCGCAGGGATGAGAGATGGTGGTGCGTCCACACCTCGGTCCCCGAATGTGTGCAACGAATGGGTCACTCTCTTGTCCCACATTGCCTAAGGAGAGTTCTGGGTTGCCTTATAAGACAATGGGCTCTCTGACTGTACATGGTCCCCGGATGTGCCGGTTTTAGGAACTTGTATGGATGCAATTAGGGGAAAACTATTTAAAAAGTTTTAAACCTATTCTTGTACTTTTGCCAATTCAATCGTAAGTTTTTTAATTTTATCAATTGAGTCATAAACTTTTTTATATTTTGCCAATTGAATTCTCTGGCGAAATTTAATCAAAATTGATGACGTAGGATGGCCAGCACAGATGTAAACAATTAAAAGAAATGAATATTTTTATATTTTATTTCTTTCCTTCTTTCTTCTTCTTTCTCTATTTTTTTCCCCACCAAGTTTGGCATGGGTCATTGGTCACAAGCAAGGGCCAGCCAACCCTCATCAGTCATTGGGCAAGGGCCACAAAGCCCTCGTTGAGGAGGGCCCACGGCTAGTGAGGGCTTCACTGCCCTTAAAAGGCTTAAAAGGAAAAAAAAAAAAAAGGAAAAGAGAAAAGAAGAAAATTAAGAGATTGGAAAATTAGTTCATATCGGCCGTGTTACATAGGATAATTGATGTCCACATCGGCAATTTCTAGGTAAAATAACCATATGAACTTAATTAATAAAATATAAAAATGTTAAGACTCAATTAACAAAATTGAAATGTTTATAATTGAATTGACAAATGTTAATTAATTAAAGACTTTTAGAATTTTTCCCACACAATTTGTATGTTGTGCTGGTGCCTACACGTCTCTTATGGGTCTAAAGCCGGGTCAAAGCCAGCGACTGGCTAAATAATTTCTTGTCGATTAGTTAAATTAAAGTATACATTATGGCTCAATAAGAAAGAACGTAGGTTCCTAATCTTGCAAGATTGGTCGTCCGGTCTAGAAGACGATTTTCATCTGCCAGTCAAGTTCAACCATGAGAACTCTGCTTATTTCTCCTTGTTAAGTCCCTAGTTTTCCTCTAATCCGACCTGGTTTTCGTTTTGTGTTGGGAATGAAAGGCCTAGTGCCGTTTTATGAAGCCATGGAGCTTGCTCAAATTTGATACAACCATACTTGATCCCTTCATGGCCCCACCGATAATGGAAAACCTCCAACGGACTATGGTAGCAAATGTTTTCTTTGGATCTTGATGAGCATTTCACGGATAAAAAAAAAAAGGGAAGGAAGTTGTACTTCAGCAGAGAAAGCATGAACACAGAAGAGTAGATAACAAATTGATAATCACATGAAAACCTGTTCCGGAGCGATGTCAGGCGGTTCTTCTTGTCACACCCCTAATCCAACGAGAATAGGGGATGGCATGGTCATCTTTCCATTCAAATGATGCAATCTCAAACACAAATCTCAGTCCACATATATCTACTAAATCAGCAGGTTCATTGCAACATTAGAGTTTTTATGCTTTGCGAAATTTGAAAAAAATTGTTTGAATCAACTGTATGTCGGAAACAATTTCTTTCCAAACCAATAATTACACAACATCTTGAATTATTATTTCCATATGGATACACAAATATGGCCTAACTCCAAAAAATACTCTTATTATATGATCTACGGGCTTAAATACTTACTAGACGTGGCAAGATGTAGCTAATCCGGCTTGTCGGGTATCCGAAACGAATATTTCTCCTTCTTTCCTCCATCTTCGTTCACTTTTCCCTGTCTATGGGCTCTTCCCCTTTCTTAAATAACCGAGGTGGTGGCTTTTTCCCTTCTTTATATTTGGCCTTTGACTTTTTGACCAGTTTGACTAGTTAGCCGCCTTAACCATTGCACTTCAAGTCTGCTATTTCGTTCAAACAAGGAACCGTCACCGTCAACGGCCAACACCGCAAGTCTATCGCTACGGGTACCGCTGGACGGGTGGCTTCTGGCCAGGAAATCTTTGAAGGGCCTAGTTTCTGCAATTGATAGTCTTGAAGGCGATTTTCTACGGCGTGTCAGCCACGGCAACTTTGCAATTGGTGTTTTCCATCAAGAATAGGAGTTGGTTCTTTGCATACAAAAGTTGCGGCAATGCGCATGCCGAATCTCGGTTTTTTCAAAACCATGGATCTCTCATCCCTCTCGATCTTAACATCAATCCTATTACTCTTACCTCTGTTTAATCGCGTATCCTACTGTCAACAGCCATATGTCGACGATGAGCAGCGGCTCAACTGCTCATCCACATTACCTCAACTGAAAGGCTACCTCTGCAATGGCCCTCAAACTCAATGCCAGTCCTTCCTGACCTTTCGATCTACCTCAGTATACAACTCACCACTCACCATCGCCTCGCTGCTCAACTCAGACGCATCGGACATAGCCACCATCAACAACATCAAATCCACTGCCGAAGAGATACCGTATGGTAACTTGGTCATAGTTCCAGTTCCTTGCCATTGCACTGGAACTATTTACTCGCATCAGGCCTCTTACACTGTGGTCAAGGATGATACCTATTACAACTTGGCCAATATTACATTCCAAGGCCTTATCTTTTGCCGGGCTCTCATTGATCAGAACTACTATTATGGTGAGGATCTTGCTATAGATGCACAGCTGCGGGTTCCACTAAGATGTGCATGCCCAAGTACTAATGAGACAGCAAATGGGGTTGAATCCTTGCATACATATCTAGTGACACACAGCGATTCTATAAATTCAATTGCAGAAAGATATGGCGTCACTCTGCAAAGCATTATGGAGGCAAATATGTTGACGGACACCTCTGTGGTGCACCCTTTTACTCCCATCCTCGTTCCCCTTTATTGTGCAAGAAATTCCAAGAGTGCCTTCTGTTATTGTCCTAATGGATATACCGAAGGTGCACCCAGAAATGGCCTCAATTGCAGGCCTGACCAGAAGAAGTTTCCTTTCAAGCTGGTTCTTGCAATAGGTAGTCATCAACTCTCTGCTAATTCTGTCCAGCAACACTTCATGCCTGTTGGCAGTACGAAAGTCTGTGACTATAGCAACGAGAGTTACATATGATAATGCAAATTTATGCATCCAATACCCAAAAAAAAAAAAAAAAAACACTCGAGGGTGAAATTATTCCAATTTCTTACCCGCCATTTTGCATACTACAGTTTGGACCATAGTACTTCCTTTACACTTATGCAAACTAATCCTTCTTGCTCTCCGCATCTTATCTACTAGGCACCTTCCTCCATTTGACGCACTTGATCTCTCTGATTATTCTTCCTTGCTTATAGATTGAAATACATTGCATAAATCTCATTTGCAGTCTATTGGTATTTTTCACACAAATATTCATCATTTTTTTCTTCTTTATTTGCAACACGATCATTTAAGTCCACGATTTATTCTCTCCTAAGCTATGGTTTGTGATAAAATTTCGTCACAACTAGGGATGTTGCAGTGATCGTGACGGTACACCTTTAGGATTGGCAAAGTAACTAAGAAATTGCAGGCAGCAGCAAATTTTATGGCTTCTTTGCAAATTTACTTCCTGAGAGAAGTAATGTAGAAGAGAGTTCTATTATCTACTGCAATAGCCAATACATAGGCTGACTTAAGAGAGCATGCGAGTTAGGATTCCAACATATTCCACACTTGGGAATTGTAAAATCGGATTGGTCATGTAAGGTGATATACTTGGAGAATTTTGACTAGATGAAACGAGAATTTTTTATCTCACAGTTTCCTTGTTTGCTTTAGGTGCCGGCATAGGTATGGGAGTCTTGAGTCTTTCGCTGTTCAGCTACTGCCTGTACAGATATCTAAGGAAGCAAAGAGACAGAATTGTCAAGGAGAAACTGTTCAAGCAAAATGGCGGTTTGTTGTTGCAACAAAAGTTCTCACGTTATGGAAGAGATGGAAAAGCAGCAATATTCTCTGAAGAAGATCTGCAAAGAGCAACGAATAACTACAGCCAGAGCAGGGTTCTTGGTCAAGGTGGGTTTGGCACGGTTTACAAAGGAATGCTACCAGATGGTACCATAGTTGCTGTGAAGAAGTCAAAGGCCATCAACACTGGCCAAATCAAGCAGTTTATTAATGAAGTGGTTGTTCTTTCACAGGTTAATCACCGGAACATTGTGAAATTGATAGGATGTTGTTTGGAGACCGAGCTTCCTTTACTAGTGTATGAGTTCATCCCTAATGGCACCCTGTCCCAGCATATTCATCAGCAGGACAAAGATAGATCACTTTCATGGGAAGATCGGTACCGAATCGCGTGTGAAGTTGCTGGAGCAGTAGCATACATGCATTCTGCAGCTTCAATTCCCATTTATCACCGAGACATAAAACCTTCGAACATTCTGTTAGATGACGATTATACTGCAAAAGTCTCTGATTTTGGTACCTCAAGGCCAGTTCCATCTGACAAAACTCACCTGACAACGGCCGTGCAAGGTACCTTTGGATACTTGGACCCAGAATACTTCCAATCTAGTCATTTCACAGATAAAAGTGACGTATACAGTTTTGGAGTAGTGCTAGTTGAGTTACTTACAGGGCAGAAGCCAACATCTTTCTCAGGAGATGACGAAGGGAGACATCTAGTTGCTAACTTTATCTTGCTAATGAAGGAAAACGGTTTGTCAGAGATCCTAGATCCTGTTGTGGCTAATGAAGCAAAGGCGGAGGATGTTCTAGCAGTGGCGACGCTAGCCATGAGGTGTTTGAGATTAAATGGGAGAAAGAGACCTCCTATGAGAGAGGTTGCGATGGAGCTTGAAGGACTTAGAAAATCTCAAAGTTTCTCTCAGACCAACCAAAGTCTTTTTGTATTCGAAGATGGACTGCCTGGTGATGCCATTGAAGAATCAATGGATACCACATCCATGTCACTTAAAATTGAATCCATCTCTTTATAGACATCAAGCTAGAGCATTCGGCATTCATTCTTCAATTTTGTTTATCCCAGACAGGGTTAAAGATAGCATGTGTAGCATCCAACTAGCAGTAACATGCAGTTTGGCAACTTTTATATCTTTTACAGATTTTCATCGTTTTCCTCTTTGTTGATAAGAAACCCTTTCTTTCCAGTTTGCTGGTTGGAGCTGATGCATTCTTCTGTGATAAACTGAAAGACTGAAAGATCAGATAACAAAAATGATTGGCATAATTATCCAGCGCCTTTCTTGTGCGATAATATGAAAGACTAAAAAGAGCATGCAGTGACTGGAAGAATGGTTCCTTGTGGAGTAGGTGAATGAAAATACAGTTACTTCTTAGCTTATGTTTCTTGATCACATCCCACATGGGCCAAGTAAGTGCACTTGGTGCCTAGTTTTCCTTGGTTTATATGCACAAAATGGATGCCAGAAGAGTTACTTTTGACAAATACTCTGAAGCTGTCCTTAGTTCTCTTGATAACCTCACTATCCTCTCCTTGTAACCAAATTCCCACTGTCGACAACCATGTGCTGGCACGGGGCAGGAAATTTGCCATTCCCCTGCTTCCACACTGAGCTCACACCTCTGCAATGGCCCTCCAGCCTCGTGCTGGTCCTTCATGAGGTTCTGAGCAACCCAGGGATAATACTCGTCTCTCACCATCAGTTCACTCCTCGGCTTGGACTCTTCCACTGTAGGGCCATCAGAAACATTCCATCCAATACCGACAACATACCCTCCCGGAAAGCTTGGCCATTTATCCAGCTACGTGCAATTGCTATGTAGGTGTCTACTTGCAACCCGTCTCTTATATTGTGGCGAGCAGCTACACATACTCATCAACTGCCAATCTTACTTTCCAAGGCCTGGCCTCTTGCCAGGCAATAGCTGATCATAGCTACATGGATGATGGTACTTCTAGCCTAAATGGAAAGCCAATGATTCTGCTAAAATACGCATCCCCAAGTACTCATCAAACAGCTGAAGGGGTCACATCCTTGCCTAAAGGCATGGCTTCAGCACCCGAAGCACAAAGGAGGCAAAAATGTCGCCAGCCAACCATGTTGTAGATCCCTTTCTCCTATTCTTGTTCCCCTAAATAGCAAGGTAAGGGTTTCTGCTATTGTCCCAATAAATACATCGAAGGCAGAAGCGAAGGTGGACTCAGATGCATAAATAACCGCACCAAGTTCCCCACGAAGCTGGTTCTCATGATGGGAAAGAAATACTCCCCTGGTGATACCATTTCACTAAATTTGACACACTCTTTCGGTGTATTTGGCTCTTGAAGTAGAACGACTGGATTACTAGGGTCATTGATGTCAGAAAACGAATTGCAAGAAAGTTTGCTTATAAATTTTTTGTTTCATAACATCCCTTTAGGTGCTGGGATTGGTCTGGGGGGGCTTGGATTCTCCTTGTCAGCTCTTGCTTATGGAGAAATTAAGAGAGAGAGAGAGAGAGAGAGAGAGAGAGAGAATTATTAAGGTGAGACTCTTCAGGCAAAATGGTGGATTGCTGTAGCAACAAAAGTTCTCTTTTCAGGAAGAAATGGAAGAGGAGCTTTGTTGTGGTTGATGATTTGCCGAAGGAGATTAGCCGTCCAAATTGGCAGAATGAGAGGAAAGCTTCGTTGTGGAACGACTGATCAGAAAAGCATTGTCCCTTGACCTTGACATGTGTTATTAAACCAAAGAGTCGTCTCTTGCATTTCTTTAGGCAAGTTTCTTGGAAATGAGTAGACATTCATGCTTGTTGCCAATATATTTAGCAAATATTAGAATGAGCATTGGTCTAGAATCAACCCTAACCAACCTTGGACTGGCTCAGCCTATCTTGGTCCAGTTCCCAAGGGGATTGGGTCGATCCTTGGTTTTGAAATCCTTAAACCAGCACTTGGTCCTTAATCTTTGGAGTTTATGATTGGCCCAACTTTGACCAATTCTAACTATATATATTTATAATACTATATTTTAGATATATTATATATTATATATCAAAACATTCTTATATCTATTCTAAAGAACAACCCTAATTTTAAACGGCGATAAATGGCATTAAATGGCATTAAACAATGTCCTACTCCTCCAGTATTCTTGTTCTCCATTTTTTTTTATCTTCTTTCTTCTTTATCCTCTTCAATTTTTACTTGAAAGAAATAACTTTTCGTTTGTGATCAACGCTCGCCCCACTTGCTGCGAAATGCTAGCTTTGCTCAACGCTCACGCCAATTGCCTCTATTCGCTGGCCTCACCCGCCAAGTAAACTAGAAGAAAACAAAGCCCTGGTTAGAAACCCTCTTCACTTGTGAGCAACACTCGCTGTTCGCCGCTCACCTCATGGCTTGCCTTTGTTCACTCGCCTCACAACTCGGCCCTGTTGATGGATATATAATTTGAAATAATAGTTTTGTTTTTTAGAGAATACAAAAAATATATATATATGTATATATATGTATATATATACATATACATATATATATATATATATATATATATATATATATATATCAATTGATCCCAAATTGACTTTGAAACCGGACTGAGTCCATAAAGTCAATCCGGTCCTCGGTCCCGGGTTTATTCAAGTTGGTCCTCAGTCCCCTCCCAAAATTTGGAGACCAACACTTTGCAAGTTGGTCCATGGGTTAGCTGCTACATCAGCCCAACCTGGACCATGATCACCACTAGCAAATATTGTAGAAGATGAAAAATGTATAATCGTTAATATGTCAAAAATGAACAGGCCTTCATTAAAACATCTCAGGATATAGTTATTTAATACCTGGTAGAGACAGTTTACATCACTAATATATGAGAAAGAAACAAAATAAATTTCTATGGTAAGTTTAGATTTATTAACCTATATATTGAATTACAGCCAAATTCAAGAGTGAAACGAATAGATCTTTGATCTATTGTTCTAGAAACATTATATCAGACCAGATGAGATGCATAGTTATTTTAATTAATGTCAAGTGATGTGTCTAACTACAAATGTTAAAGGAAAGTGGGAGGGAATTGACCTTTTGCGATGATGTGACTTAACTACAAAACTCCGTTCTACCCAACTTTCTTATTATTTACAGATGCTACTTGATGGTACCGTAGTTGCTGTGAAAAAGCTCAAGACCTTTGACAGAAGCCAAATCAAGCACTTCATCATTCAAGTCGTTGTCCTATCACAGGTTCATCACGGTAGCACTGTGAAATTGAAAGGATGTTGTGGACATCGAGCTTCCTTCGCCAGGGCATGAGTTCATATCCCCAATGGCACCCTGTCACAGCAGAGTAATGAAAAATACAAAGCTAGCTTGCTTTCCTGGGAAGACCACTATCAAATTGCATATAAAGTTGCTGGAGCAGCAGCGCAGACACAATGTCATCCAGACGTAAAACAATCTAACACTATTGGATGACAAATACGCTGTTAAAGTCTCTGAGGTTTTCACACTTCACGGCCAGATCTATTATGACAAAACTCACCTAACAACATTCTGTGCAATGTACATTTGGAGACTTCCAATCTAGTCGATTCACGCATAAAGTGATGAGTGCAGCTTCCAATATGCGTTAGTTAACTTCAGGGCAGATTACCAACATCTCATGTAGGGGACGAAAAAGGGAGACATCGAGTTGCCAGCTTTGTCTTGCTAACAAAGGAAAGCCCTTTGGCAGAGTTGTCATGGAGCTTGAAACTATCAGGAAAGCTTATAGTCTCTCTCCAAAGCTGGACTACACAGTGAGACCAGTGAAGAGTCGGTGGGTGGTACTCGTTCTGAAATTAGTCCCTTTAGTACATCCTGACAGCATTGTAGAATACACAGGTATCATGCTGGCGTAGAAAGCATCAAAAGATACCTGTCAAGTTTTATACAAATTTCATTGTTGATTATTCAATCTATAGAAAGTAAATGACTTTCAGTTTTCTTTGTCCCAATCATTGGTGAATGGTGGATTGGGGGTTTTGAAAGAGATGCTATGATTCACACCACTCCTAGCACGTATCATTGATTCTTACGAACGATTCTCATTTGCAGACATCAACTTTCTGAATAGCTCGGCAGAATATATCTACAAAATATATTGAAGCTACTCAGCTCCCCATATCTCCGTCCTTCAGGTATATATGGTCACTGAACTGGTGCCTCCATCCATCAGGAGCCTTCGTTTCCAAGTTCCATAACATTGTTTATGGGTTGGCCAGAGTTAGCCTCTAAGTAGCACCTTCTGCATTTCCAAATTGCTTTTTCACAGAATGCATAGCACAAGTACTATAGAATGATTTACAAGTTCATACTAAAACATCTGCAATGTCACAGCCTAACACAGTTATCATCAGATATGGTCTCTTCAGAAGATGCATCACTGTCGATGACAATCAAATCATCTTTTTTACCAACGTTATGCTCAGAAGCCTTGGCAAATTCAGCTGCTTCATGCCCCGTTTGCAATGAGAAGTTGCCTTCAAAAGCAGCACTACCAGAGGGCTGCATATTACCTGGCCTCAAGGCGTTGCAGCTACCACCTACGCTGTTAGTTGATCCCAGGTGTGGCTCACCAGAATCTGAATAAGGTCCAACTATCTGTATATTGTCGGAAGGAGAAACGGAAGAAAGACATGAGGACTGAGTTCGCTCGGTCAACCTTGGCGGAGGTGTATTAACAACTTCCCTCAACCAATGGGGCAAATTACCTTCCACTCCTCGAACCCCCCTATAAAAGCTCCCACTAAGCCTTGCCGTCGCATCTCTTTCCATATACTCAAAAGACATTCTATCACAGTTCTTCTCAAGTAAATCTGCATATAGATTTCTTCTAGGATAATCACCCTGGAGCTGCTGAATGCCATAGTTGAAAAGATCTGGACAATTCAGGCGGCGCCTCTTAGTCTTTCTATGAGCATATATGTTCCCAAGTGAGAGTCGGGTCTCATCCATCACATTTCCTCGTAGAGTCCCAGGATTAAGAAGATAATTACTAAACAGCTGATCCTGTGTACTTGAGGTTTTGAATTGCGGTGACCAATGACCACTCAAAAGTTTAATCTGCTCGGCCTCCCATCGATCAGCAAGGTCCCTCGCCACCCTGCAAGGTGAGAAGTGCAATCTCGGATCCCTTAGCATGGCATCCCAATTATTCTTTCCGTACCTTCTCACGCCTATCCAGAGAACATCCAACTCCTCTTCTGACCACATATCAACATATGGCTTAAGCTGGTCTCGCATATTTTCTTTTCCAGCCAAAGCTTTAGCTCGATTCATAATGTTATCAAGCATCTGTTTGTGTCTGTGAAGCACTGATCTGTGGCTAGAGAAAACTGGGGGAAATGCATGCAGCATGAATTCTCTATCACTCCAAGGCACTGAAGTGGAGCTGTTTAAATAGGCGCACCCACCAATCCTAGTTTCAGTTGGCAGATATGAACCTGCAAACTGAGATCTGCTTAACGTTTGATCCATGTAATGAGTAGTATCAAGTCCTAACTGGAGATCTTCTCTTGCATCAGGACCATGGAAAGTAGCCGTTTCTGGGGAATTTATTGGCGAGCGCAATGATTTTTTAGTTTCACCATCCACAAGGAGCTGAAATTGGAGGATGAGGCACCAATCATATCTAGTGCAAGCCACAATGATTCCAAGAACAATTGACAACAAGCAAACAATAATTTTACCACACAGCAATATCTTTTAGCAGTGTAAATGAATAACAAAATGACAAAAAAGGTACGGTATACAAGAAAGATCATGTTTTGTCTGCTGGCAATTCATTTCTTGATTAAGAAAAGCTACCACTCTCAGAAATAAAAGCATGATAACAAATAAGAGGATGTTAACAAGGTGGAAATGCAATAGGAAAAAATACTTACCTGCATGCATTTGATCTTTGGTGAAACTTCCATCATCAAACAATTGGAAGTCAAATCATTGTTGTGCTTGGCATGAAGTTCCTCATCAGTACATGAATTAGTATGCACTTGTCTTTGGTTGAGGGATCGACATTCTCCCACTGTCTCTTCTATGACATTCACGAAACCTGAAGTAGACACTTCTTGTGAGGGAGAGCCATTAAATTCATTTGGGGAGGGAGATGAGCTATGAACGGCTCTAGACCAACAATTTGCTGGTTGACTCTGAAAATCCACATTCAAATTGATGCTTTCCCGTGTAGCACAAGAATCTGCACAGGTCAATCAATATTAGAGTAGCTGAGGCACAAAGCAACTTGTTAAATAATTCCATCAAGAAGTATAAATCTATGATATTATTGCCACAGAAATATATAAAACACTGTATATGCCCTAAGTTCATGTCTCGATAATGCATCTAAACTACAGAAGGGTCAAAGGAAAGACATACCGGGGGGTGCAATAGACAGATTTAAACATGGACTATATAATTCTCTTCTCCCAGAGTCTGGTTTAGATGTGATCTTGCTACCATCAACTGAAAATTTTTGAGATTCCTCACCAGTTTGCAGTCGGCATTTAGAATCTTCAGTTCGTTTGCCACTGCCTGTGGCGTCGGCAGTGGAGTTGTCAACTACAATAGATCGGGAGGACTTAAGAAGAAAGTCTCTCTTGACATTCAAAGTATTATCAGAGTTAACATCTGCTATTGATCCAACACTAGGCGAGGCACCACTAGACTTTGTTTCCACATTTTGCACTTGTTTCCCCTCAGTCACGCTGTTTTAATGAACATAACAAGCAATGACATAAAAACGTAAGCTCATACACATAGTAACTAATTTACTGATATAAGCATCAAAAGAGTTTTGTCAACATACATCTTTTTTCCAGGAAAAGATCCACAATGAGTTGATATCAAATCAACATCTTTTATCTGAAGAGGGGAAAAAAAAAAGATTTTAGCACATATACATCAGTGACTAGTAAAGATTTGCTTTAACAGATTCCGGTGTCCAACTAAGATGCAATACGCATCAATAATAACAAGTATTTGCTTGACAATCAACAGTTGTTCGGTAATTAAGTTTCACTTCCATGGACATTACCAGGGGAGGTAGGGCTATAAACCATCATCTAGACCAGATTTGGTACTAAAACAAAGCAAATAGTCAATCCAAATTGGTTTTAGAGTAATATTTGCCTCCATGTTTAACTCAAATTGAACCAGATTCCATCCTAATTCATCCCTTAGTCCAAAGTCAGTAGAGGCCAGCTTATCAATACTGACATGTCATTATTTTGCCAAAAATGATGAACCTTTTCAAACAGAGGCAAAGTCCAAGACAGTAAGTGTAAAATGATCACGATTGTGATCATGCCAGATGCAAACTACAGAGTCAAAGGAAATTCCATTCTATGATGATTGTGGAACCATGATTTTTCAAAATATTAGACTGAGAAATACTAAACCAGGCCAAGGGACCACAACACATAAACAGCCATGTTGTTGGCATCTCCTGAGTGGCTCACTAGACCTCTTAAGAGAATGATGCAATGGACTTGAGTTAATGATGGCACCCATTTGTATAAGTACAAGTGATTACTATTGACATGACTTCTTGAACAGTGTAACACAAATATGATTACTAATAAGATGAATGAGAAAGCCACTTTCATGTCCTTGAGAGGAATTTAAATGAAACATCAATATAAGATCCTGCCCTAAAACACAGATCAGTGATGGTAATCTAGAGAAAAGTTACTGAGACAACCCCCCACAAATTATACATGCAGAAACTAAAGATTGGAAAAAGATGAAAAACCAGAAAGCCAACAAAACAAATGGAAAAGTGTGAAATGGAAAGAAGACACACTTGATCAGTTATACGGATCCTATGTAAATCAGCCTCAGGCATTTTTGACACTGTTCCCTCATCTTCAGGGCAGCACTGACGTGTTGCAGCAGATAGACACTGTTCACCATGAATGAAGTTGATCCCTTGTTGAAGCTCCTTACAAAAGTTCTTCTCGGGTAGCAATTTGCTTTCTACATCAATGTCTACACACTTTTTCTTTATGTGCCTTCTCTTGAATGTAATTAATGGAGTGGGTGATTTCATTTTCTCATGCAACTTGCCAGATACAAAAGCTGACTTCTCCTTAAAGAGTGAACCATTGTCCTCCGGGTTTGATGTTCTTACAGATAAAACCTTGCCATCCGGAAAGCCACACTTTTCCTGAAATGTTGAATTTAAGCTATAATGGCCTTCCTTCTCAGCATCAACAGCCAATAACAGGGAATCAGTACAACAGACTGAGCAGCCATCATCAGATTTGGATTCGGATGCATATATTGGATAGGACTCTGAATGGTCACCATTTTTCTGACCCTGTGACTCCGTATATGCTGTAGACAATTCATTGAAGTTCTGAACAGATGCATCTGTAGAAGGATTATGCGATAGATGTGATTTAGATGCATGAACGGCCAATAACGGTGCATCAGGTTCATTAGTGCTGTCATCCTCCTTAAGCCTCCAAGAACTACCAGTGGGTGAAGATGCCAAGGGATCTTGTTCTGTGAGACAGCTGTGACTTGGGCTTTTGTCATGAACATGCTTTAAAGTAGGGAAAAAAATAATATCAGGTGAGGACTGCAGGAACCACAAGATAAGTGATGAAAACTGCTTAGTGTACTGAATTTGCAATTGAAACCAGTAAACAACTCTATGCTTTGTGAAATAATAAGAATTCACACAGACAATGCCATAAAAGATAAACAGCTGATAGTAGTCATTTGATGGTCAAATCTCTTCTTGAGACAAAATAGATCTGTTATGATACACTGCAGACACCAGAGGTAATATCCTGGGATCACCACTTCACACTTGCACATGCAGCATCAGCTCTCTCAATTCCCAACTGTTTTTCTAGTTGTGAAAAAAAAAAAAAAAAATGCAGTCATCAACTATAAGCACATTGGAGGGTAACGAGTATAACTCACTAGCTAGTCTATATAATCTCCAGCAAGTAGCAACTTGATATCCTGATACATGAACCTTATTCAACCTCTAGGACCCGAATATTGCATTTCTGGTTCTTCCTATTGATACAGGTTAGTCTGTATCACAAAATGTGGTATTTTTTTTTCCCTTGCAGATGTACCATCAGACTATTGCCTAAGCTTTAAGGTCGGACTAAAAAGATTCTATTGCCTCATTTCTACTGCATATGTTAGAGATCCTATTCACCTGCTACTTTTCAATTCATCAGTCCTACTTAGTCTCCATTCAGTTAATCACATCCCAGGAAAGAATAAAATTTCAGTGGAGAAAAAAATGTAAAATGACGAGATATCTAGCAATTGAATAGACTATAAGATTTTCTGCATATCTTTACAGGGGTCAAATGTCATAAACCAACAAAGACAGCAGATTGCTCCATATGAATTATGAAGGATTTCCATGAATCTCTAACCTCAAATACGGGTTTCCCTAGTTGACAGGCTTATTAACTAGCAGATGAAAAACCATAGGATTATGATTTACAGCAAAATTTAACAGACTCTGAGCATGCATGAATGCACCGAAGCTGCATAGATATTCCAGCCAAAAGTTTCACACATCATACCAGCATATTTGCTACCTGATTTTCCCAAAATTTGTTTTCACATACTTCTTTCGTGCTTGGTGTGATTGCCAAACCTTCTAAAGCTGAATCCTCCTGTCCTGGTTCTTGAGCAAGACGTACTGTTGATGATGGCCATTTCCTCTTGTATGTCAGAAGCACTTTTTTGCCAGACATTTCTCCTTCCAATAAGTTCTATACCTACAAAGTAATGTCTAGCAACATATCAACACTAAAATGATGCCAAGCAACTATACACACCAAGACAGAAGAAGCAAAGGAGGTGAGGAATTCAACATGACAGGGATCAACAAAGACAAATCATGAAGATACAGAAAGCAATCGCAGCCCGAATCTAAATACAACAGGCAAAAAAAGACCTTGCTTTGAACTTGGCATTCTTATAAGAAGTCATTTCCAACCTTTCGAGCATAATAAAAATGAAAGAAATCCATAAAATCTACATTCTACAATGAACAAATTAAACGGAAGCTGCATTTTCCACTTGCCTATGTCCTCCTACACACATTACATAACATTTAGTCAAGAACAAATTTCCTCAAACACAACCAAACTTCAGCTGAAACAGTACTTTAAAGCCCAAAATTTCAACATTTTGCTTCACATTCTCAACAATACTCCCCACAAAGCCTCAGCAACCAACAGAAGACGAACTCACCGCACCATCATACCCTTCACTACCTCTGCTTGTAATCAACAAATAAGCAAGAACAGACACCCCCATAGCGAAAGACAACTAATCCGAAAGCCGCGCACAACGAGCAACAACCCAGATGATCATACCTCTATACCAAGTCCCAGAAACCCAAACGAACCAAGGGTAGCTTCAAACTTTTTCGGTTTCTCTCTCTAATCTCTATGTGGGTACCGGCAAGTTTGAAACTTTTCTCTCTCTACTGTGTCAAAGCGTGAAGCTTTATTACCCGGGCGTTGCTGGTGCAACAGATAGAGAGAGAGAGAGAGAGAGAGAGAGAGAGTATTGAACAGTGGTCTTGATCAAAACGTTTCGTTTCCCAGTTTCCGACGTCAATTCAATTGTCATCTCAGCGTATACAGGCTTTTTCGAGGGTGGCCCACACACACAGACACGCGCAGAGACACCCGACGCACAGAGAGTTGAAGCGTGCGATGCATGGTCGAGAAGGAGCTGCGGAATGCCATGTCACCGCTGTCGGGGTGGGCCCGCTCACCGTGGCACGTGGGAACTTTGTTCGAGATATAGAGAGAGAGAGAGAGAGAGAGAGTGGGAGGGAAGGAGTCATTCTGGGCCCAAGTCCAACATGCTCCAGTTGGGCTCTGAAGATGTACTTCGTGCTGAGGCCAGTAGCATGCAACGAGGTGGACTTCTTTTGATTTTGGTTTCTCTGGGGACAACTTGAGTGAGTGACTGTCTCATTTGGATGGGAGTAGGTTGGTTGGAATAGAAATTTGAAGCATTCTAGTGGAGGAAGTTCACCTACTTAAGAGCATTGGATAGAAAAGGACTTGACATGATTTATGTGGATCAAGCTCACAAAAAGAGCATTCAAAATGGTGAATTCTTTTATGTCGTAATCAATGGTACAATGATCAAATTGGTCTCTCGTCTTTTTGTTCTTTTAATTAGAGGTTGGTTCCTAAACATATTTAGCTCAACTAGTATAATGCTAAAAGTAAGTCGAGGATGACATTGAAATGTTTAGTTAACTGTATGATGTCCGACATTTGTGCAAGTACTCGATATGACTAAGTTCGTGCCCACGTTATTTTCGAGCTGATCTTTATTGTGACGGTGGTGGGACTATGACAGCATGCTCCGATTGGGAAACGGTTGACTTTTTGTTAACATCTCTCTTGGACTTTCACCCTGAAAAGATTAGGCTTTGCATATTGCAAAGAAATACATGTATCCGGATGAAATTAGTTTACCATACGAAATCACACTTTTGCATGGGTTTGACTGTTCGGAGAACTTGTGGGAGCCCCCCCTTCTCCAGTATCAGTAAGCAGGGGTAGTTCCAAAGGGCAGGTGCGAAAAGAAGGTTAGTTATGACCTTACTGGGCCAAACTGTTTCTTTGTTATTCTTACCTTATTAAATGTTGATTCCTCTGTTTTTGCTTTTTCTTGTTCCTTGGATCTTCCTTGGCTTTTGTAAATATCCAAGGAACAGCAAGACCAATGACCTGAACAGGACGTCCTCAACTACCCCTCTCCGCGTGGCATTGGAAATCACCTCGAATGATTCTGTTCCATTTCACTTCTGTCTGTCCTCCGTCTGTGAAACTATGATTTAAATATGACTGAACAGAGAGTCTTTGGGTGCTCGTTGTGGTTGGATGAATAGACAGATAATCCAGGGCTTGAATCTTCCCCGCCAACAGAAAAACGTAGAAGAATATGATGCTTTCCAGGTTGACAGCACAAAAGCAAATACATAGACAACGGTAGATTCTTCTGTCAGCCATTTTCCCCCCTTTTTAAGTATTTTTTTTCCTATTAGTTCAACTATTTTGTGTTACATAATTGGCACCAGCACCCACTATTCCGTTTTCATTGTTGCGAGGCTTTTGTTCCTATGAAAGGTTCACCACCTTTCACCTGTTCCTTTCTCTTGACAAAAGGATTGACATCTTCCCGAAATCATGCGGACAGCTCCTCCTAGAGTTCCTTTGCACGCGGAAGAACAGGAAAACGATGGTGAATCTTCAGGTTGGTTTCCTTTAAGCTGGCAATTTCATTTTGGCTTCTGCTTATTCTAGCTTTGCCTTGCCACTCATAAATTCTGAGTGTTTGTGTGCCTCGCATCTCGTGTACAGCGCGGCACTGGGTAAAATGTTCTGCCAAAGGTGTTGAAATTACCCTTGATCAGGGTATATCCAGTTGTTCGATTGTTTTGAAGAAAGCCAACTAAATCTTTGATCTCTTTGGAAGTTTGAACCTAGTGATCCTTGTTACATGCTGTCTTAACTAGCTGAGAGTGACTGCGTGAAGGCAACGATCGTTACATTCAACACGAATACATTAGTGAATATGACATGTCCTTTTAAGCTGGGATATATGAATTGGAGCATTAGTAACATGCATACTTGTTACGCCATCTAATACTAGAAATGTAACCATCTGCTCCACACCTCCAGTCTTAGGATATTTATGTATAACATCCTCGTTTTACCTTCACATTTCCAAGCAAGATGCCAATTGGAATCTCTTCCGTACTTTCCTATTGGTATGCCTATGGCTTGGTGCATTTGGACCTTCCGTACTTCATGAAAATCCGGTTTTTTCAGGGCTTATTGATGGGATTTCAACTGTCCAGAACACAACTGGCGAAGCATCGACTTCTGGAAAATCAGAGACAATTTCCTGCCAACTGAGGAAAACTGAGAATTTCAAGCACCAAAAAACTCTAGGTCTATTTGCAGCGAACTTCTTTGATGAGAAAATTTCTCTGTCAAAAAAGGTAGCCAAAGCTCTATTTGCATCTGTCATTCTAGAGTCTCTTCCTTTTGTGTATGGCATCGCCACTGCCTTCGGCAGAATGACTAATTTGCAACTTAGTTGCATCTTTGGTTGATCAGATTTATGTAACACAATTCTAATTTATGGCTTGATTCAGTTTATTACCCAATTTTGCAGCTCCAGTGGCTCAATCAAGTTGCTACTGTTAAAACTGATGGAACCGTACAGCTTGAAGTTCCACTTGACATTAAGCCTCAGAACCTTGATTTCGAGCCTGAATTCCCATCCATTGGACCAACAAATGAAGACCCTGGTGCGGCAGACATTGAAGATTTACCTCCGCTGCAGATAGTAATGCTCATTGTTGGAACACGAGGAGACATACAGCCATTTGTTGCTATTGGAAAACGTCTTCAGGTTATGGCGACCTATGATTTTGTTTTCATATTCTTGCTTTGGAAATTGATTGGGCTTTTATATCAATAGAGGGATGATAATCATCAACTTACGCCATTGCACAAAATGAAATGACTATTTCTCCAGCATAGTGCTTAAAAGAAATTGAAGGGCTATACTATTCAAAGAACGTAATGCATGACTTCATGAAGAAAGCAAAGAGAGTGGGGAGATGCAGCAGGCATTGTGGTTGCATCCAGCTCTTGATGGATTTCGAAATGCTGGCAATTAATACAACTCTAGAGTTTCCATTTCAAAGCTTGATTATAACCATTTGCTCATATTTCAGCAATTTCCATGAGCATCTCAAATTGTCCATATTCCTTGCTCTGGATTTTTTCTCTTGACTGGTCAAGATTTGATTCAGCTCATGTCAAAACACTGAAAATGATGTATGGAAAGATGCTACTTATGCCATCCACCTGTACTCATGGCTCGCTTATATTCACTGCTTAGTCTACTGAAGGCACATCTCACTCACCTTATGCCTTTCAAAAAATTTAAAGATTATAATAGCTGCGAATTAAACTGCTGCTTTCTGAACTGACAATCGTAGGAATCCCACTGCAGGAACATGGTCACAGGGTTAGACTAGCAACTCATTCAAACTTCAGAGAGTTTGTCTTGACTGCTGGATTAGAATTTTATCCTCTGGGTGGCGATCCAAAAGTTCTTGCTTGGTGTAGGTTTCTCATTCTTGTCTTGGCTCTTTTACCTTTTTTGCGAAAATAGATGTTAGAAATGAGGTATTGTAAGAATATGAACACTTCAAGATGTTTCTCCTCTGCTGATATTTCAATTAATTTTTTTCTTTTCCTGCAGACATGGTGAAGAACAAAGGCATTTTACCTTCAGGACCTTCGGAAATTCAAATTCAGAGAAATGAATTGAAGGATATTATTCTCTCCTTACTTCCTGCATGTATGGATCCCGATCCTAATTCTAACATGCCATTTGAAGCAGACGCAATAATCGCTAATCCTCCAGCATGTGGTGAGACTTCATCATCTCTTTCTGCATTCTTCTTCTTCTTCTTCTTCTTATTTGTTTTAATTCAAGCTTAAAGCATTATCCTTGAGGCGAAATGAAGGCTGGTGATTTCTAGTGTGGTAGATTCTATGTGGAGAATGCAGATTTAGTACAATGATAAGCCTTCTTTATTTTGTCACTGGTCTAGTGGTTATGGCATTATACACTAGCATACTCATTGCTTTGAAGAAATATTAGACTGCAGCTAACTGTGAGAAAATATTTCTTAGGGCATATTCATGTTGCTGAGGCGCTAAAAATACCACTTCATATATTTTTCACAATGCCATGGACGTAAGTCTTCTTATCTGATTGCAGCTCTGCCTGCCTTCTTATTTCCCTCCCATTACAGCAATAATCATGCATTTCACAAATAATCTTCTATTTTAGCCATTCAACCTAGTTATTATCTTTGTAAAATGCTGCATCTACTGATGGAGATGCATGCCGTACACATTGATGCTATGCACACTGATAATAAAACATTTGCCTCAGCCCTACTGGTGAATTTCCCCATCCTCTATCACGTGTGAAGCAACCAGCTGGGTATAGAGTAAGTCTGTCAGGATTATTTTGTTTGTATCATAGCTGTCTTCTTTATCATATCCTTAATGCATTTTAACATATTTACAGCTGTCGTATCAAATTATTGATGCATTAATTTGGATTGCGATACGAGACATGATTAATGAGTTTAGAAAGAAAAAGTTGAAGCTTAGGCCTGTCACATATTTATGTGGATCCAATAGCCCTCCTCCTGATGTGCCTATTGGTTATATGTGGAGTCCTCAACTTGTCCCTAAACCTAAAGGTAGAGTTAAGTTCGATACAAATTTACTGATAGTTTTCGCAGTTGAATCAATATTCCACATTATGAAACCTTAATTTCCAAACTGTTGATTTCTTCAATGGCATAATGAACAAGAATTACTAACACCTTTTGTTATATGTATACTTTAAGAATGTCTTATATGATGGTTGCCCAGCTTTCTTCACTCTGCAGATTGGGGCCCCAAGATTGATGTTGTTGGCTTTTGTTTTCTTGACCTTGCATCAAGTTATGAACCACCAGATTCACTAGTGAAATGGCTAGAAGAAGGTGAAAAGCCCATCTATATTGGTTTTGGTAGCCTTGTGAGTTCCTTCTTGTCGACATCTCTGCACTGATCATTGGATTTGCTTCCTTTTTCTGCTCTGATAGATTTTCCTTCTGTGTTGATATAAGCAGCCAGTTCAAGAACCACAGAGAATGACAGACATCATAATCAAAGCTCTTGAGACAACTGGACAAAGGGGCATCATTAGTAAAGGATGGGGTGGTCTTGGAAACTGTATGTTTTGGATCCTTTCACTGCTGATTGAAGATTGCATAATTGCACATTTGATTTATACAATGATTTATACAAATTCCGGAGTGAGCTTTCCATGTGTTAAATTATGTATGCATGTGTACTGATTATTTGATGCTCTCTGGCCCTTCTGTCCTGCAGTGGCAGAACCGAAGGAGTACGTGTACCTTCTTGACAACTGTCCCCATGACTGGCTTTTTGCAAGATGTAGTGCAGTGGTAAAACTCAAATTTCTTTCATGCGAAGTTAACTTATTAAGCAAGTCATTTTGTCTGATTGCCAAACAACAAACAATGATCAGTGAGTTCATAAAAGTGAATAGCATTTATGTCAGTAGATTGAGGACGGAGAACTCTTCAGTTTTATTAAAGCAACTGCTGTATGTGAACTATTACCTATTTTATGGACATCCTAGTTGGGGTGGCCATAGCGAAGGAGCCTTGAAGCTCTTTTCAGGGCATTGCTTATCAAAATCAAACCTCCGTTCATACCTGCATCTACTGACTTATTCTGTCAGACCAAAAGGAGAACCTTCAGAATTCTTCTGGTGGATAAACCATTGAACTGAGGATTAAGCAGCTCTAGTCATACAAGATCTTTATGCTCCTGAATATTCAATGTATTTGCCAAACTACGTACTAGTTGAAGAGACTACATGTCGTCTGACTTAGCAATTCTTTATTCTATTGATGCCACCAAAATGAAAAGGACATCTGTTTGGAAGTCAACTTTCAAGTTTCTTCACTTGCATTTCATCTAGAGTACCGAAGCTGGCAGCTGATATGTGTGCCCCTATTACCAGGTACATCACGGAGGTGCAGGTACAACTGCGGCTGGTCTTAGAGCAGCGGTAAGTTTTTTGATCGGTCATGAACTGTAATTGTATATGCGTCTTTTTGTGGATGCCAATTGGCCTTTAAGCTTAAGTGCATTCTCTACTTTTCCAATGGAACAGTGTCCAACAACCATTATACCTTTCTTTGGAGACCAGACCTTCTGGGGTGAACAAGTATATGCCAGAGGAGTAGGTCCTGCCCCCATTCCAGCTGATGATTTCTCTCTTGAGAAGTTAATTGCTGCCATACGATTTATGCTGGATCCTAAGGTACTATTGCGTCTTGCTTCACATTTCTGAATCAATTAGTCCCGACTGTCTTACAACCAGCATAAAGAAAAATTAAGTTGCTTATATATTAACAGGTGAAAGAGCGTGCAATGGACCTTGCTACAGCCATGGAAAATGAAGATGGAGTTGGTAGAGCGGTAAATTCCTTCTATAAGCATTTTCCTCGCAGAAACACTGGTTCAGAATGTGAATCATTGCCTGGTACATCTAGCTTTCTCTCAATAAGACGATGCTTTGGCTGCTCATGAACTCGCAACTCAATTCATTGCTCCTGCCTTGTAATCACCTCCAATTGTTAGATTTGTTGCGCAACTTGCATCTTAAAATGTGCTTAGGTAAGAACATACACTTCATTGAAATAATTCGTTGTACAGTATCAGTTGATTTCTGGGGTTCACTGTATTCATCAACTATCCAGCTATCTTTAATTCTGGCAAATATGAGATTCGTGTGGAAATAAACCAAGGAAGATGGATAATTGCCATTCATTATCTGTATCCCAAACTGTTACTGTTGATAAGTTGAAGCTATCCTTCCTATCTCCCTAACGTCATTCCTTATTGGTTTTTAAAGGGCAATGTACTTTTGATGACTTATAAATGTATAATACAGAAATCAGTACACACATCTGCAGTTTAGCAATAGCATTCTGCCGATGGGATTGAAATGAATTGGACATGTGAAATTCATCTCCGGATGCTCCAATGAGGATATGTGACCATGAAATGGAGACTTTCGTTGAAGGGGGTGAAGGAAAACCTAAAATGATTCGGAGAGAGATGATAGGAAAAGGTTGTAAAGCACTTAGATCTTACTCAAAATTGATAGTTGATACAAAGTGGAACTTAATTGTCTAAAGAAATAATATGGCGATCCCACTCAGTAGGATAGACTTTTTAAATCTGCTACCAGTGCTCCGGTTTAAAGAACTTGCCAAATTCATGGTGCCCATTCTCGAACTCGCCCTCGTACGCCTTCAACTAATTTACCATTTGTAATGAGTGATGATGACAACATATAAGGTCAGGCAAATTAGAGATATTAACACATGACCACCAAGTCAAATCATTTTTGGCAAGACTGAGCAAGATGCACTAAACAACTTCATTTGCAGTCTAGTTTGCTTTGTGACTCAGCGAGACGGATTTACCTGATTTCTGGAGGTAAGATGCAAAGTTTCCAAGAGTTTTTGGCTTCTGCATGTGATTGTTTCATTAATTACTGCTAGTTCCTCCGGAATGCTCTAGACATTGGAACTAACCTCATATTTGCAAATGCTGTCCTCAGCATATAACAAAGGGCCAAATAAATAGGGACACATGAACTTGGATACGCAATCCAATTTACTTCTCAGAGACTGTAACTGTTCTCAATGTACATATACATGTTCCCCGAAATGCTGATAAGGGGAAAAGTATATTCCACTCAAAGGGAATGCATTTCCCAAAGATAAATTACCATGAATGATGCAGCAAAACGCCCAATCAGTTCAAGAATGGGCAGATGTAACTTCACCTTTCTGACTCAACACCGAATCACCTTGAGAACTACTTGCGGAATTTTCCACTTGAAGCAGTGGCATCTCTAATGTAGGGACAATTGGGGGTTGTAGCCTTCGTGTAACAGTCATCTTCAATCCTTCAGTAGTGTGGATTGTTGCTCCTGTGGTCATTTTTACCTGGATACAGGTTCAGTGGTAAGAATTTGCTCTAACGCTGTTTCTATCACAATTCCAGCTCCTTTTACAAATCAAAAGGATGGAAAGCTCGGCATTCGTAAGTATTGTGAATATTAAAATGTTATAAGCAGCCACCAGTTTTTCAAATCCCACTAGCAATTCACAGAGGGAGGACATAATAAGTTCACTCACAGCAGGTGCTCCAAGAGCCATTTGAAAGTTGAATCGCCGGACAAGCATTGCCACCGCAACTACCATCTGCATCAATAAATGAAGTAGCTCATTTGCAATGTGATACATGTAAATAGATCCTCACCATGAAATGAATGTGGAAACAGGAGAAACTTACAACCTACTAAATGAGGTCTGCAGTAAATTAGTATAGATAAAGAAGTGATTCAAAACATTACCTCAAAGGACGCGAACATGTCCCCTACACATTTCCTAGGGCCACCGCCAAAGGGCAAGTAACTGAGCGAGAAAATTGAAGGATATCAAAAAACAATCAAATATTACTAACAATATGTGCATAAGTTCAAAACCATTGATGAAGAATGCATTTCTACATAAAAGTTACAGTGGGAATATTTGCATCTAAAAAACCTGAAATTTTGATTGGTTTCATTTGGATTAGGTCCATCTAGCGGCCATCTTTCAGGATTGAACTTGTCTGCATCAATCCAGTGATGAGGACTTCGATGCAGGTTCCAGACAGAAATAAAGATATCTTCACCCCTGTCAGTCAACTAGATACATCATTATAAAGTCAAGTCGATACACCTACTTGAACATCTGCATGTCGCAGATGCACGAATTAAATATTAAAGGAGGACACTAATTATTTAGCACAGGAAGAAGCATTATTCTGGACAATGATATGGAAAATGCACAATTATACGAAGGTTACACTGTATATAGTCATTGAAGATGTGCAGAGACACAACACGTGTTTAAGACATAGTTTGATAGAAATTGGGCTGCGTAGATCAATGATATCCTAGAGTGCTAATGTGTTCCCGTTAGCTGAATAACTCAGTAAATAGCTATTTTCCAACGACAAACTAACCATGGAGAATGGGAAAAAAAAAAAAAAGATCTTCTTGAGCTGAAGCTTTCCTCCCACAAAATAAATCATAACAAGAATAGAACATTCCTCGAGGACATCTTTCTCAAGCAGTCAAAAATGAAGACCAATCAAGAAAATTTTAACAACTTGAGATTTTCCCCACGATTAAACTAGACAGCTGGAGATAAGAGGTACTTCCTGAGTATATTGTCCTCATCAGGTCAAGAAACTTATAGGACAATCACCTTTTTATTGGGTACTTCCCAAGGAAATCGTTCTCAAGAGATCGACGAATCAAGACAGGTGGCTGTGGGTAGAGCCTCATTGACTGGACAAAAGGAGAGGGAAGATGTCAATCCTGTGCGCAAGAAAATGGAATTTCCACCTTGACTTATTTAAAGAGAAAAGGTAATTTTACTTCATTGATAACTCGAGTTGTATATTTGAGTTTTTTCATGTCCTCAATGGTTGGTATTCGGTCGCCAAGCACAGAATCAACCTAAAAGGGTGATAAGATTAGGTAATCACATGATTTAACTTTAAACACACCATCAAGGAAAATGAAATTTGTAAACAGGATTTACAGTTGGCAGATACCAAATAACAAAGGCTACTAATGTTGCAAATCGGGGTAATAGTGCAAGGAAATGCAGTTTCAAAGTCTGGAAAGAGAAGTAATTGATGCAACAATCTTTATTGCTATTTCCTTACATTTAATGGGGGATAGAAATGGTACCACATGCAACAAGCCATAAGTCCTATATGGAAAACCAGCAACTTACCTCGTTTTGGAGCTTGGACATGACAGTAGGCTCCTGCAAATGTGTAAGTGAAAATGCATTAAGCAAGTGGAGAAGCCATTCTTGCACTTTGCCTTTAACTCCAAATTGTCAAATCAATGTACAAACTTATCAATGATCTAGTCCATTGTAGCAGCATTTTAGTTATGGGTAAAGCATCATCTTGTTTCCATTGCATGTTTTTCTTTGGAATACACTCCAAGTACCTTTGATAGAAGATAAAAAGTCCAAGTTAGCACAGCAGCAGATGTTTCGTGTCCAGCTATCAGCATCGTCATCAGGTCATCTCTGAGTTGCTTACTTGAAACCTAAAAAAAGGTGCAAGATTTCTTCAGCAATCTGGGTAGACAATTAATAAAAACTGAAAAAGCAGGGCACCTTACATCATCTCCCGATGCCAAGAGGAAGTGAAGGATACTAGGGTCCTCTTCATTCATGTATTCCTCATGAAACTGCAAGTCCTCCTCATCTACCATCCTCTGCAAATACAAAATCATACACTTAAATATGAGCTATGCAACTAGCAAGATAAAGCTAAAGTAGTCTCTGAGACAGCCTTTATCACTGCATTAAACAAAGATGGAGCATATTCACCAGTGCCTAATTGCTAAATAGATGAAAAATAACAGAAGGCTAACTTAATGGCGAAATAGCATGTCATGGGAAATAACTATTGATACGTCAATGTTACATAGATGCGTGAATATAAGGAAAAATAAGTTTGACACTTAGGCAGAGAAGGACGAAAAAAGTCACCTTGCATATTGCTATCAAATCGTTAAGGGCATCATTGACCAACTTCAAAGCTTCATTGACCTTCTTTTGCTTTGGTGAGATATCTTTCCATATGGGAATTTCCCAGAATGGGATAGGTGAAACGCTTCGATCTTCTGCTTCCCGCAACACACTATACACAGCCTGCTCTCATTGAGAAAGAGGGAGGTAAGTACATTAGAAGTGCCAAAAGTTGTGTACAGCACTCATTTTAATGCCAAAAGTTTTTTTCGAATCACTTAAGTGCTACACAAGAAAAAAAAAAAAATCATTTAAGTGCCAACTACGGTCCGGATTGCCGGAAATCTGACGTGGCTATATTACATTAATTTCTCAGTCCTACGTGACTCGCCGGCATGCCTAGTCAGCATATAACCCCTAAACGAAGTCATCTAAAAGTTGTAAATAGTTATTATTTAAGTACCAAATTTTATTTAAAGTGATCGATTCAGTCCAGTTGTCGTTAAAAAATGATCACTTCAATGCCAAGCATGCCACGTGGAAATGCCACGAGAATTGGATTTTTTAAAAATTTACCCAAGTCATATTATAACTTTTATTATAAATGACACATAATAAATTTGGCCGGAATTTCTCACCATTGATACTAAAGTGATCGTTTTTCCTCCAATTTAACACTTTAAGTGAACTGGCGAAAACTTTTGGCACTAAAGTGAGCGTCGTACACAACTTTTGATACTTCTAGTATACTTATCCCAAGAAAGAACTCATGGAAATAAATTAAGCATCAAAAAGATTTTGAAAAATGTTGAATAGGCAAGCACAGCTAAGCAATTTACAAACCACAAATGGCACATTACCTCAATTATTCCAGTGTCATTTGTCAATGAATCAAAATCATAGTTAAAGACTGCCTTTCCAATGACATCCAATGTCAACCGGGAGAAGAGTGACTCCATCTCTACATCTTCCCTTTCAGAAGCAGCAATATCAAGCTTATCGCAAAGTCTTTGGGTAGTTTGTCCAAACAAGTTAATCATAGCTGCTACATACTACCAGACAAATTAAGGACTTCAATGAACAAGAGAAAATATGAGAAAAGAGAGAAATTTACTTGTATTGAATTAGCATTGGGAATTATAAAAGCAAACGATCTGAAATTGCATTACCTTCTGATGCAAGGCAGGGACTATAGTACGTCTACGTACTCGCCATACTTCCCCATCTGCCGGTATAAGTCCCTTTCCCATGACAAACTCTAGAATTTCTGCTAGAATACCCTGTTTGTCACAAAGTTCAGATTTAAATTCGAAGACATGCTCGACTTATCTCCAGAAACTCACGAAAATCCATAGTAAAATCAAAGGACAACAATTAAGTCAACAATCATATACCTTTGAATAAGCTTTTGAGTTGTCCTTCAATATATGCTTTGCAATTGATGGGTCAGAAACTATTAAAAAGGACTGCATCCAGAAATCAACAAATTACTGGCTAGAGTACTAAGAATTCGTGCATAACTGGGAATGGGAAGTTTCTTATACATTCTATAAGAAAGACAACAAAAAAATAAGAGCTTATGGGCACATCTAGCAGGAACAAACCTTGGGACCAAAGGTCAACCTGAAAATGCCGCCATATGTGAGATAAAGTTCATACAAGGGGATGAAGAACGCCTCATTCTGAATGGCCTTAATTGCACCTTTTGCCTCTGGAATTTTTGGATGGTCTTTACTGGAATCAAACCATTGAAAGAAAAAATCCAAAACTTCGGGAGGAACACCCACCTTCGACAAGCCATTCCTCACCTGAGATGGAAAACTTTATCCAGAGGGGGACTCAGGACGAAGGGGGAACAAAAGTCATAATCAGCAAAGATATATTGGGTGCTTGTGAATAAAGCCAATTCTTAAAGTACTCCCATAAGAATTGTAGTAGTTGTAATCTGTTTCTTATCCTCCTCCCAGCAAATCTGAGAATATCACTGCTCAACGCCTTTAAGTACCATAAGTTTGGCTTGACACTGGATTGGTCTGCTTCTTAAGTAGATGAGTTATTCCTTTACTCAGGAAAAAAGAACAAAGATCTCTATGTCTACTTTGCTTCAATGCAACCTTTGGATGTCTTGAAACAGGGGTGGTCAAATGTTCTGTATCTTCTCTCTTTAGCACAATATACATCTCCCGTACATGAACAAGACTACTAGAAATCAAACACATGATTATTCTGGCAAAAAACTGAAGATGACCCAGATTAGCTGGCAATAACTTTAACGCCAAGTGGAAACCTAGATGTGAACTTTCTTCTTCATTGGTATCTAAGCAGACCATTAGACTGTCACAATTTGCATAATATCAGCCAAAGCAGGAAATATGTCTCCCAGTGAACACACCCAGATGAACAATTTCCATGGGGCACAAGCTAAACCCATCAAAATTCTTGCTTCTCTTCACTAAATTCTAACAAAGCCGCAATTGAACGAGAAATCTTCACTCACCCCGATCGCTCGATGGTGAATTCGCCAGAAGCAATCCGAGCAGACAGCTCGGCGCGCCGTTTTTCTTCGAGCAACTGCTCAGCGCTCTTCCCCCCACGGTTGTCCACAGACTCAGGCTCTCTGCCGTTCGAAGAAGCGCAAGCGATGGCCGTCGCCCATCTGTAGTTACCTGCAGACGAGCAAAACAAGGCGTCCTCAGAAAGGAAGAAGCTCTTTCGGCAATTATCTCAAAGACCCTTTTTCTCTTTTCGAGAATGCATAGGAGGACACACACACATACCCTTCAGTTTAGCAGAAGCGGGTTGTCTGAAACGGGTGGTGCGAAGCTTGGTCTGGAAATTAGGCAGAGTAGAAATGGAGGATGGGGACTGGAGAGGGAGGAAATTAGTGGCCATTAAACCGGGCAAGAAGCTCCTTCTGTCCTTCACGAGGGGGTGAAGCGCGCTGTCTTTTGCTGAGAAATGAGAGTCCTCAAGTGCTTAAGGGAGAGAGAGAGAGATAATGCAACGGAAAAAAGCGGCCTTCAAACGCTAAGAGCCAAACGTTGGAATCTCCGAAGGCAATACGTTTGAGATACTTCGTCGCCTCCGCTTGCCACAAACTCCTACTCCTACTCCTTGCGTTACTGCCTTTGTCCTTTTAACGCGTCGTGATTAGCCGATGAGAGAATGGCACAAATCCTCATCGTCCCTAAATTTGTAATTTATTTAATATGATACATGAACTTTAATTTAATATATAATATTATTTTAAAATTTTAAATTTATTTAATTTATTTTATAAATATAATATTGAATATGTCCATATAGTTCATAAATTAAATTGAATTTATATCAAAAGTTCAGAAATCATATTGAGCATATTAAAAGTTTGAGAACGATATTGCACAATGAACTAAAGTTTGAGGACTATTTGTGTAATTATCATTAATTGAAAATTTCAAATTTAAATTAATTTCGATGGATGTATAGAAATCATTCCATCCATGTATATTAGGTGATAGCTTAGCTTTCAAAGCTACTTTGAGTCCATCATGTTCGAATGGAACTATAACCACACTCAATCAGCTCTTATTACACTTTATGTGATGGCTAGTTACTAAACTTGAAGAAGTTGACGCAATAAATAGTCAAGATAGACTTGATCCACATGATCTCTAAAGATCGCCCTACATTCCTTCAACAATTATTTACCGGAGTCAAAAACTGCCATAAATTTCTTATTTACCTTTCTTCCAAACGGAGGATTACTAAATACCATAAAAAAGTCACTACCGACCGCTAGCTGTTCTCAAAATGTCATATCACTTATCCATATTCATGAATTTCTGCCAACTATGCTTCGATGCTTGTTTTTGTAATGACAATAATTTAATGGGAAATTCGGGTTGAAAACATTGGAGCAACAAATAGCTGCAAGATACGAATTTTTATCAACCGATCGGGGAATTCCTAATTATGTAGAATTCAGGTCAGGTGGGCGGGTGATATTTTCATATAAGAATGGCAACATAAATGGTAACACTGCTCTCCCTAACTTTTTTGGTTGCCATTGTCTATTTCGACATTGAAAGCCCGACCAACCCCACCACAATCGCACCTCCAAAAGCAAAACCCCACGTTACCATCGTCGACCAACAAGAACAGCTTGAACAAAAATCGAACGCCTGCGCTTCCATGAAGGTATCATGGACTGTCAACACCTAAAAATTTCGTCTCGGAGGTCGCCGTTCACGTTTTGGACAATTTGGGATTGGAATTGATCGTTAAGGTTGAAGTTTGACTGCCAAACAAAACATCTTTGAATTGCATGTCCCGACATTTGCATTTCTCATTGCACTTTCTTGCATTTAGAACCTAGAGGCGTCTAGTTTTAAGATCAATGACTCCACATCGAGAACGAGTGTCGATGCAAATGTCAAATGTCGGAACTCTCGACTCTCTCGTATTGAAAATTGGACCTTCACCATCCTCAGGCGGATCTTCCCCCTCGAGCCTAGGTTGAGCAAAGCTAAAAGCCAACAAACAAGATACGGTCTAGTTAAGGGCTTCTAAGAGAGCCTCGAGGCTCGGCCATGGCCCAGGGCCGAACCAAGAAAGGCTCGCGTGCTCTCTCTCGGCCGAACCAAGAAAGGCTCTCTCTCTCGATTTCTCGGGTGGCAAGGGAGATCCCTTGCTATTCTTGGCATGATCCGTCCTTGCCATTTCTCTATTAGTCCCCCTACCCCCCCCCCCCCCCCCCCCCCAAAAAAAAAAAAAAGCCTTTCATGAACAAAATTTTACAAGCATAGAGATAATGACATGATCGTTCTTCTACTCGAAGAATGCAAACTCAAATCTCCAAAAAGTCCAACTTCGAAAGGTCCCGGTCGATATCACTCTTGCTCCGTGGCCCATTAATCGAGAACCTACTCGAAGAATGCAAACTCAAATCACCAAAAAGTCCAACTTCGAAAGGTCCCGGTCGATATCACTCTTGCTCCCCTGGACCATTAATCGAGAACCTAAAAAAATCGGGAAAGAGAAGGGTAAGTAATCACATGTTATGAGAAGTGTGTATATTTTCTAAATAGATTAAGCAGTCACAATACGTATATATAAGTATATAACACTACAAGAACTCATAATCCAACTCTTTAATATTATATATATATATATATATATATATATATATATATAATTTCAAGCTATTTCATTTCAACAAACTTTACACAACTTAAAAAATACTCATTGAAATTAACATAAACATCAATGGTCAAGTCCATTGATAAATTTAATCAAAATCACATGTCAGCGATCTATTTCATTGGCCCATCTCATATCAAAACACACATCAATGGTCCACTCATTGATCAATCTTTTGCTCAATATCAAACCATGGTCACAACACAGCGCCTAGTGATAGTATGATCAAAATTTCCCCCTTGGCAAGGTATCTACCTACAAAGTAGGTGGCTCGTCCTATAAAGATACCCTAAACCAATATGCATACCCACAAAACCTTCAATGGGCTCATAGGGATATTGAGCACTAAACCCACATCCTCCAATACCCACAAAGTCAATCTAGAATATTTTTCACAAGTAGATTTTATAAACCAGAACATATAATCCTTCACAACTTAGTTCATCTAATAAAATACACCGCGCAAGACGTTAATCACATCATTTCGGAATTTATTTCATAAATCCATGGCATTTTGAAGCGCCTTTCATAAATGTTTCTCAAATCATTATAGAACTCATTTCATAAACTAAGTTCATGACATAATACATAAAAATAATATCTTCTTTAAAACCATTCTCAAACCATTCACAAACACCAATAGATAGCAAGTGCTTAATCCATACTTTTATGCAACAAACATGCTTTAATAATTCGTACCATACACGAATCTTTATCACTTTCAAAGCATGAGTTTATAAATTCATAGATGAAATGGCACCACTCACTTGGAAATTCTCAAACCAAATAATGCGAGCTAAATGAGACAACAATCTTGTAATTCTATCAAGTAAGCAAGAATTGACGTTAAAATCAAGTAAAACTCCATTCAACTATGAAACGACTATACTATATCTAAACAATAATGAAATGACTCATGCAAGCTAACAAATTGCTCACTCAAAGTGATTACTCAAAATTAAATGCAAAATGAAACTCACTCCCAAAATCCTAAAATTTCGCTTCAACTAAACCATTGTGCCAAAATAACTCCCGTCAAATCTGACAACTCCACAACAATGTAAATCGGCATTTTAATGAAAATCCATAGTTTGACAACTCAAAAATCAAATTTCGTGACTCGATTTTCACAAAATTTTGAATTTAAGCCATGATTCCAAAGACTACCTCGATCAGAAGAAGAGGGGCACGAACACTTAATGTCGCGATACGAAGTCAAATAGGCTTGGCGAGGGTTTGTGGCGAGTACGCGCGAAATTCCCTTCTTTCTTAAGCTTTCCTTCTTCTATTTCCTCTCTTTTTTCTTTCTTTTTCTCTTCTCTGCGCGCTTTCTCTGTCCCGAGCGTCCTTCTTTTTTCTCTTTTTATCGACCAAATCAAATCCTTTTCTTTTTTTATAATGGGGCCACACGAGAAAAATTAAGTGAAAAAAGCAGCACTAACAAGATGCGCAACCAATGTTCGAAGAAATCCTATGCTAAGGGAACTGATCAAGAATAGTAAAAGGGCAAGGGAAGAGGCTACTGATCTTTAAGCTGGCACAAGAAGGAAAGATTGGGAGAGATGGAGGTGAAGAGGGGAAGAGGAGGAGGAGAGAGTAGAGAGAGGAAAAGGGAATTCTTGAGTGGCGGCCGCAGCGGCGACGGCGGCGGCAGCGGCGGCTGCGATGTGTTCAGTTTGTATTGCAAGGGTTTGGTGAGTGACGAGAGCGTTGAGATGCAGAAATGCAATTCCGTTTTTGCGGGGGTCGGAGTTGTGGTTTGTGATTTTAGGGGGAATTCGATATTCCAAGTGAGTAAGCCGTTGGTCGGGCCCGGGACGAGCAAGAGCAAGGTTGAGGTTGAGGCCAAGGCGTTGGTTGATGGCCTTAATGCTGCTTTGGCGTTGGAGCTGAAGAGAATTGCTTTCTACTGCGATTGCTTCCCGCTTTTCCAGTTTGTGAGTTCCCCTGTCTCTAGTTTCTGTTGTTCCTCATAGTTCAATTTAGGAAAAATTCCAAATAAAAGTCTAGAATGACCATATCAGTCTTGAATAAAAATATCACCCTACCGGTTGCCGACTGACTATATATTACATCCTGTCAAGGATGATTTTGTAATTACATTTTTTTTTCCTCTTTTTTTTTTCTTCTTTTCAGCGAGCGGCAACGAGGGCTCGATGACCCTCGTCGGCCGTTGGTGAGGGCTAAGACCCTTGCCTAGGCCCTCGCCTACTGTAAGCGAGGCGACCCTCGCCCCGATCTAGCAAAGGTCGACCTCACCTAGGGTGAGGGTCCGTCTCTCGCCAGATCGAGCAATGGTGACTGTCGCTTAGCTCTCTCCAAGCATAGTTAGTGGCTGGCCATTGCTTGAGACCGACCATCAGCAAAAAGAAAAATCTTATTAGAAATAAGGAAAAAGAAAAATCTTATCAGAAACAAGGAGAAAGAAAGAAAAAAATTCAAAAGAGGAAAAAGAAGAAAGAAAAAATTCAAAAGAGATCAAGAACGAAAATGCCCTTAATCAACTGAAAAGTCAAGCCCTCTTTTGAAACTAACATAATCACCTAATCTCTTATTTGAAAAAAAAAAAAAATCTACTTCAATCCCTTATTTGAGAAAATGATAGCACTCCAATTCCTTATTTAAGAAAATAAGAATACTTCACACCCTTATTTAGAATTTTCCCTTCAATTTATTTATTTTCTTACTTTTTTTTGGTCAAAATTTATTTCCTTACTTGAATTTGTTTTGGCCCGGATTCTATCTTCAAATGGTGCAATGGAGATGGCGTCTGTTTAAGTCACTTCATAGAGATCTACCAAAGTTTGAATTCTTACACTTTATCGTTCTGAGTCGGTCGACCTTCTCTTGTTGATTGATTGAAAATGGGAATCGTTTATCAAGATGAGCGCAGTCTTTGAAACGTACCTGCGCCGTTTGCTTGCTTTGTTGGAGCTGATTGTTTCTTGACGAGGTTAGAGGAATGTTTCCTGGCACAATTAGTCTTAACTGGCTTATAATCGTACTGCGTCAATGAGGAAATCCTCTTCTCAACTTCTTCTTTAGCTGAAGCAACATCTGATTATATGACGGAGATAAATAATACTTTACATGCGGCTACTTCCATAGGCATGTAGCAGATGGCAAAGACGGTTAAATTGTCCCGACTCATGGCCCCACTTCAAATTATTGGAGTCGTTGTTTTGCAAATACTGAAGTTTCAAATCATATATCCTTACCGAAATACTAGGACATAAATGTTCTGATTGGCACTTTGGTTATTTGCGTTGTTTATGATGTTTCTTTAAAAAAATTCCGAATAAGAGTTGGAAGTTTTCTTATTTTTTCAAATGAGAGCCTGAAATGAATTTTTTTCCAAACAATGACGTCAAGTGGATATGCCAGCTTCAAGAAAGAGCATGACTTTCCGGTTGGTCAAGGACAATTTTATCCTTTCATTAAATTTTTTCTTTCTTTCTCCCCGAAGAGGACTAGGTGAGGGTTGCCCTCTATTCGACAAGGGCCACCATTGCTAGCCATAGGTGAGGGACGGCCTCGCCCATGCCCCAGGGGAGGCCACCCTCGAAAGCTAGACGAGAGTTGCTAGGCCCTTGCCAGTGCATGCCGAAAAGAATTAAAAGAGAGAGAGAGATGAAGAGAAAAAAAGAAAAAATAATTTAAATTAAAATGGTCTTTTGACGAAAGTACCCTTGACCGGCCAAAATATTTAGATAGCTAGTGATCGGTGAGATTGGGCACTATTTCAAATCTTTATTTGAGATTACATATCTATTTGAGGCCCTTGTTTGAAAAAATGAGGGCACTTTATGCCCTTATTTAGAATTTTCCCTATCTCTTTAGATGTTTAGTGTTTCTTTTTCTATCTTCATGCCTTATAATTCATTCTCTATTCATTTATTTATTTATGTTGGTCGGTCTCTATTCACTTATTTATCAAAGACTGAAGGTGCCTCCATGAATCTAAGCAGAAATAATTATGGTAACTCCTACATTAGTATCTGGCTCGACTCATTTTAAGTACACAGTCTCGTCACTAATGTGGTTGATGTCACAACGTAGATTACTCGTAGATGGACGCCAAAGCAGCGCAAGGTTGCAGCGCTAGTTGAGCAAGTGACTCTTCTTAAAGGAAAATTCGATCAGTGCAATTTCTTGTTGGTAGCACAAAATGAGTTCGAGTCTGCCTTCAAACTTGCAAGAGATGCGATAACTTCCCAGAATGTGAGGCGTGCAGACAGTGTTGCCAGCAAGAAACCGAAGGAGACCTGTGTAATCTGTTTGGAAGATACTGATATTAGTCAGATATATGTGGTTGATGGATGCTTGCACCGCTATTGCTTTTCTTGCATGAGACAGCATGTAGGGGTGAAGTTGCTCCATGGAATGGTGCCAAGATGTCCTCGCGAGGGATGTAAATCTGATCTTACTGTCAGCAGCTGCAGTAAATTTTTGGCACCCAAGCTAATTGAGAAGATGACCCAGCTGTTAAAAGAAGCCTCAACTTCTGTTACAGAGAAAGTATATTGCCCTTACTTCTCGTGCAATGCATCGATGACAAAAGCTGAAGCTGCGGAATTTTCAACCACTTCTGCTACACCTGTTCCAAGATCCGGAGCAAGGAAATGCATACAATGTCATAGACTCTTTTGTATAAATTGCAAGGGTCCTTGGCATGGTAGTTTCACATGCATGGCCGATTAAAGATAGCATCGTTATCTTCAGGCTGAGGAGAATGTTAGAATAAAATAAAATTGATTGTTGAAGATTTGAGCGCGTTGGTTGCTGAGCTCTAGGTTTGGTTGTAAGTATTCTTCAAAATGCCTTGATTTATGGTGGGTGTGAGAAGAAGAACGGAAATGAATCGGTGAAGCATGACTCATGGCAGGCGCTTGAAGAAGATTGAAGACAAAAAGGCTACAAGCATTTAATGAAGAAAACCTTCTGCAGCATGAAGACAAAGGATGCTAAAAAAAAGTTAAAAGGGCTCTCCACGATTGTCTTCGTGTATTTATTGTGTATTTTCGTTTGACTTTGTTTGTGTGGTTTTTCTTTTAGCTCTGTGGACTTTTGTTGTTTCATTTAATGTTTGTCAAGATATGTACGCATCCAACTACTTTAAAAGGTTGTGGACTTCAGATCTGTAGATCTGTAGTTACATTGAAGCGAAAAGCATTTGCATTTCAATTACTTCTCCTTCCGGACATTATTTGTGCCTCATTGCAAGACAGTTGCCATTATTTTTTGGTTCCAACAAAGAGAATATATTGCCCTTATCGCCCGTGCTCTGCATTGATTTAAAAAACTGAAGCTGCAGAATTCTCAACCACTTGTACTGCAGGTTAGAGCACGGAAATGCATAAAATGTCCTAGACTCTTATATCAATTGCAAGGGTTCTTGGCATAGTAGTTTGACTTGCTTGGCCTCTAAAAGATTGCATCATCTTCCGGCTGAAGAGAAAATATGTTGCCCTTATCCCACGTGCTCTGCATCGATGTCAAAAACTGAAGCTGCAGAATTCTCAACCACTTTTGCGGCAGATGTTCCAAGATCCCGTGACGACCTAGACCCAGGGTAGTACGAAGGGACGGACTAAGATCGCCTCGGCAGTATGCGGGCAAAGCTAAGAGCATTTCTCCTATCCCACATCGCTTAGGATGGAGTCTTGTAAGCCTTTTGGGTCCATGTGTGACGCGTTTTAAAACCGTGAGGGAAAATACCATGGTTGGGATGGCGGTTCTTCCGCATTAGGGCGAGTGGCCCAAAGCGGACAATATCACACAGTGGGGCCCGAGTTCTTACAAATGGTATCAGAGCCGACTGCCGCAACGTGTGGGGTCACAGCAAGGGCGTTGTGCCTTAAGGGGGGGAGAATATGACAACCCAAACCCGGGACAGTACGGAGGGACGGACTAAGATCACATCGGCAGTAAAAGCATTTCTCCTGTCCCACATCGCTTAAGGGGGAGTCTTGGAAGCCTTTATAAGGGTTGAGTCCCTTAATATGTATGACACGTTTTAAAACCGTGAGGGAAAAGACCGTGGCTGGGATGGTAGTTCGTCCGTGCCAGGGCGAGTGACTCAAAGTGGACAATATCACACAGTCGGGCCCGGGTCCTTACAGATCCGAAGCAAGTAAATGCATAAAATATCACAAACTTCTGTATCACTTGTGAGGTTCCTTGGCATGGTAGTTTGCCATGCTTGGCCTAAAAAAGATTGCGCCGTCATCCTTCGGCTGAAGATGCAAAGCTGAAGTCTCTTGCTTCCAGGGAATCTATGGCGCCAATGGATCAAACGCAATCACATGATCGAACTTTCTGAGGGCTGTCACCACATGAGTTGCAGGTACTTAATTCCAAAGATTGACCTGCCCGGTTGAGCTAATCTTTACCTGGGCCAACCTTTTAGTCAATAAGCATAATGGCAAGCTCTGCTGCTCGATTGTTAAATGCCTTAGGTTTATAGACTAATGGTGAAATCTGTTGTCCGCTAATGTACGTGGTTGCTTCAGGGGTCGTATTCATGCTTTTGTTATTACACGCAAGTTAGTAGAAGTGGGGACAACGGATATTAAAGACAATGCTTATAAAGCTGGACCGCATAGGCTGGCTCAACCTGTCGAATGAAGAATTGGACCATGTTCTGGTGACCGAAATGGTCAAGAACCGGTCAGACCTTATGTTGACCCGGTTCGACTGGTCAAGCAGTTTGACTGGATCTTTGACCTTCTAGAATATAAGAGAGATGTTGCGGTGGCTGTTTTGAACTAGTGACCTCCTTGAACCACTTAACTAATGATACTGGTCCTCTATCTTTTATTATATATTGGAATAAGCGTATTGGAAGTCCTAAAATTTGTTATGACAATGCAATAAAGTCTTATCTTTTATTACATATTGGCATAAGTATATTGAAAATCCAAAACTTGTCACGACAATGCAATGGGCTTCCAATGTAATTAAATCTTAAAACTTATCTCAAAAGTGTAGTTGAGTCCATAAATTTATCAAAATGATTCAATTAAGTCATAAAACTTATCAAAATGATTATATTAAGTCCTTAAGTTGATTATATTTTTTTAAAATTTTATCACTCAAGACAGAGTGCTTATAGTAGTTTGGGGTGAAATATGTGTAGTTGGATTATTAAGTCTGCAGCAATCTATTGCTAGATTACGCTGGAGAAGTTAGGTATAGGAAGAAGGCTTTTACATGCCAGTATCCCACAGGTAATAGAAAGGCCAATGTGGTAGCACTAATTAATCACTGGGATTCGCCGCAGTGGCCACCTTTCCAACATGAAATGGGGTGGTGAGGGGTTCCAATCCCTACCTTCTCAGGGGGATGGTGTTGGGACGCGTAAGTTTCAGGAGTGGGTTTCGACTCCCACGCCCTACAAAAGGCAGGACAAAAGTCTGAGAGTGAGTGTAGAGTAGGAATAGAGTAGGACTAACAAAAAAAAATGTGGTAGCACTAATTAATCATTGTCTTTTTGCTGGCAACCAATAAATGCTTATGCAATTTCCCAAGAGATTGAAATTGGCAAAGCTATGGGCTTGGGTAATTGTAAATGGTCAGGCTGCTTTATTTAGAATTTCTTTTTGCTCCCTATTGATATGTATCAACCTCAGTGTAATTTATTGCCCCAGGATTTGTGTTGGAGTTGGATGGTTTAGCTTCTGAGTAATTGCCACGGAAATTTTGAGTGTCCATACTGTTTGGATAATACTCCAAAAAGGATCATTTAAGTTTGTGGCTTGCTTTTTATCTTCTATATCCTTTGTCAGTCCTCTTTTACAAACAACATAAATCTTACTTAGTATTGCATCCTTGCAGATGTGGTTATGAGTTTTGCTACAATTGTGGTACGGAGTGGGAGGATAAAAAACCTGCATGTTCTAGTCCGCTGTGGGAGGAAGACAATATTTTGTACGATGATGACATGGATTGTGATGATGATGAAGATGAAGATGAAGAAGATGAAGAATGGTATAGGGACTCGGATGAGGATTATCCGTTCTGAACAGCATGCTAATAATGTGTCTTCTCTCGATACTTGCCTTTTCTCCGATGGGATATTATCTGTTCATAATGGCAAACCTTGACGTGTATAGTTTCGTTGGACGCTTTCTGTTTTTTTCATCTCTTTTGCTGGACAAGTGCATTGAAATAATGATTAAGCAATTCGAGTTGCGAGCATACAGATTGTAGAATGAGTGAGTAAAGCAGACGCTTCCTGCATTACTTTGAGATAAAGTTGGCTTTGAAATGAATGCCGAGACTCGAGAGCATCCCGTTGAGAGAATCATTAGTGATGCCAAAAGCTTGTGGAGCATGAAGAAGGCATGACATAATTTACAAGCCATTGGATTGCAGAGCCTACGAAATTGATAGTCCAGACATACTTGATTCACGTAATCTCTAGAGCCTACACTACATTCTTTTAACGATTCAAAAAATTGCTGACCAGAGTCGAAAATTGCCGCAAACTTATAATTACATTTGTCAAATTGAGAATTACTAGATCCCATAAAGAAGCCATTAAGCTGTTCTTGAAATGTTAGGTCACTATCCGTGTTGATGAATTTTCTGCCAACTATGCCATGATGCTTGCTTTTGCGATGATACATATTTGGTTTTAATGGGAAAGTGGGGTTGACAACATTGGAGCAAGAATAGCGGCCACGATGCAAATTTCTATCATCCGATCGGGGGACTTTCTCATGATGTCGAATTCGATCACGTGGGTCGCACGTGGGCCAGCGATATTTTCATGCAAGAACGGCAACATGAATGGTAACATCGCTCTCTCTAACTTTTATGGTCATCATTGTCTATTTCGACGTTCAGAGCCCGACCAACCCCACCACATCAGCCGTTTTATGGCCGTCATTGTCTATTTCGACGTTTAGAGCCCGACCAATCCCACCACAATCACCCCTCCCCCGAAACCAAAACCCCACATTACCATCATCGATCAACAAGAACGGTGAGAACTGTCAGAGCCAACCTCTGCCCCGTTGCAATGATATTGCCCGCCTTGGGCCGTAGCTGAAGTGTCATCGTCCTCATGGCTTTACTTCTAGGCTTTGCCCAGAAAAGACATCATTGCAAATTAAGATTGATGCCGCACCTTATATGACACATTACCTAGAGGTGGCAAAATTGGTCTTAAACTCATATACAATCCATTTAAATCATAAATAAGTCACTTATTTTCTAAAGAAATTAGTTAAATGGGTTTAACAATTGAAGGTTTAAGAGAAATGAGTTTTAAATGGGTTGGACTTAGAACCCATTTTCAACTAAGGCCTCACAATCTCTCTCTTCCCTCTTTAACTTTTTAAAATTATTTTTTTTATAAAATTATAAATTATAATTTTTTTTATATTTCAATTTTCTTTTCTTTTTTTTTCTCATTTTTTTATCCTCCTTCCTTAGTCGGTGGTCGGCACATCGATCGGCTAGGCGAGACTCGAGCTTGCTAGTGTCGGGCGAACTCGAGGTAGCTGGATTGGGTGAGGCAGATGCCTTGCTAGACGTCGACAAGACTCGAGCCTTGCCAAATCCGGCGAGACTCGAGCTTGCTAGTGTCGAGGGAGGCTTGAGCCTCTCCAATCTGGCAAGCCTCAAGCTCATTGGCATCGGGTGAGCTGGAGGCTCACCTGTGGCCATTATCGTGGGTGGTGGTTGGCTAAAGAAGAAGAAAAAGAGAAAAGAAAAAAGAAAATTATATTCTTAAAAAAATAAAAATAATTAAAGATTTGATATTTTAAAAAATTATAAAAATTGTCCATTAAATATGTATTGCATAAAAATATTTCAGTAATATCATTTAAAAAAATCATAAGAAATAAGTTTTCTTAGATTTAGTTAAATAGGTCGAGTATGAATTGAGTATGTGGATCGGGTTGAGTATAGGTAAAAAAGTTTGCATTATGATAAATGGGTCATAAACATATTAAATGGGTTGATTTAGGTTGGACCATTTTATAACTTCACTCAAACTTGACCCGACCCACCAGTTTAATAAGTCTTAACATTACCTTACCGTATCAGGTGATATGGGATTCGATTTAATCCTGCCCCCTTCATCATCTTTGAGATGGAGGCATACTCCTATCCCTTACAAGACCGGATTGTTACAAGAACAAAAATCGAAAGCTCGCGCTCCCGTGAAGGTATCGTGGACCAACGACACCTAAAATCTGGAATTGATCATTACGGTCGAAATTTGACCACTAAACAAAACAGTTTTGTATTGCATGTTCCGACATTTGCATTTCTCAGTGCATTTATTCGCATTCAGAACCTAGAGGCGTCCTAGTTTTAAGATCGACGGCCCCCCACATCGAGAACAAGTGTCGACGCGACTGTCGGAACTCTCGAATCTCACGACTCTCGTGTATCGAAATTTGAAAAACCTTCACCATCCTCGGGCGGATCTTCTTTTACCTCGAGCCTAAGTTGAGCAAAGCTAAAAGCCAACGAGACGAGAGGGGGTCTAGTTAAGGGCTCTTGAGAGAGCCTCAAGGCTCGTCCAGGGACAGCCCCCATCGTCAATGCTCGGCCTAGCCCATGGCCGAACCAAGAAAGGCAAAGGAGACTTGCCATTCTTGGCATGATCCCTTGCCATTTCTATGCCAGTCTTTCCCCCCCTCGACCCTTTCTTGAACATAGACTGTGATAGGTGTTAGATGCGCAACCAATGTTGGAATAAATCCTAATCTAAAGACAACTGATCAAGAGAAGGAAAAAGGGCAAGGGAGAGGCTGCTGACCTTTAAGCTGGCGCAAGAAGGAAAGACTGGGAGGTAGAGATGGAGGAGATGTAATGAAAGAGGGGAAAGAGGAGGAGGAGAAACGAATCTGGTCGAGTTTTCGTGATTAAAAACACAGAGTATATATATAGAGAGAGAGAGAGAGGAAAAGGGAATTCTTAGGGGGGAGCATATTTCCTAATGCGCATTCTTACGAATTCAAGCGGCCTTTCGGCGGCGGGGCGGCAGCAACGTTGGTGATGCATTCAGTTTGTATTGCAAGGGTATGGTGAGTGACGAGAGGGTCGTGGGGCAGAAATGCAAGATTGTCGTCTGTTTCCTCGCACTTGCCAGGATCTCGTTTTTTATTGAATAATCATGCTTAGAAGGCTCTTAGACTCTCATGAAGTTCGTACAACACGCACGTAACAGCACTTGGCTCAGTGGGGATCACGCTTTGGTCGCTTTCTCATGCATTTGCTTTGACCTCGGCTCCGGGGGAACCGAAACTCGGTCCGCATTGGGGCTGAATGTCCCATGGCCCGACCGGTTTTTCGTATCTGGTCAGGGGAACGTTCAGCCCTTGATTGGTCCGAGCCACGCCCTTCCAAGTCGTCTTCGTCATTCTCTTATTACGTGTCGGATTAGCGATTCGAGTATTGTGTCATTACATGTACAGGGGCTTGCTTTCGCATAGCGTTCGAGAGTAGGAAATCGGAGGATGTCCAAATTTGATCCGTCTCAAAAAATTTCAAGTTATTTCGACTTATTTTTCTACTAACCTTTGCTTGAACAATCTCTATCAACATTAGCAAATTGCAAAAGGGCTACTCTGAATAATCACACGAGGCCTCCACCAATCAATGTGAGATTTGAGATACCACAAGCTCCTTGACTTATAGAAATAATGTCCTCGTCAATGTTGACTCATACCACCTAATGATATTCTTGCTATTCAATATGCAGTCCAGTCCATTTCCGATTCCTCAGCAATAGCTATTAGGAACCGCACCTTGTCTCGTGATATCATATGCTTTATCGTTTAAGGAATTGACGTTCTTGTCAGTGTTGGCTTGTAACACCCTTCATGCTCTCCCTTCAAATTTGTGATTTATTCCTCACCCCTTCGTCTTCTTAGAAGGATATTACGAACCGTACATTGTCCGATCCCTTGCCTTGACAATCACTCCGTTCATGAACCACACATATCAACTGAAGAGGATTTTGCTCTAATACCATCTACGGCAAGGTGCTGACTATTTGGAGTGGTTGTTGACTCGTGAATTACTTAAGAAGGCCTCTCCCAGCTGATGTGAGACTTGAAATGTCACAACAAAAACAATTAAATCTCTAACTATTCATAAATCTTTGAAAACGTGTGCTATCGAACTTTGAGATTGAATCGCTTGCAAAGGAAAGGCCTTGGTCTGCCCAGGTTCGAAGTGTCCAATCCATATTTAAGAAGAAAGCCAATTAGCTCCTTCTAAAACTAATATTGATGTAGGATTTAACCACTATAGATTGATGCAGGTTTCCATTGGAGTTGCCTCCCTAATTGTCCTCGACAGTTCAAATATCAAAGGAGGAAATCAATTTCGCAGCCACATGCTCGATTGAATGGTCTATGAATCTGTAGTTTGAGCTGAACAACCTAATTCAAGTCATTCACAGATCGTCATAAGTAATTAGATTGAATGGTATCCAATCTTGTGTTACACAAATCATTCAGTCAGAAGGGCATGGCCTCCAACTTTCTCACCTGGAGATCTACACCATGCTCTGGTTCTATGACCAGCCTAAGAGCAGGTGAACTAGTATACTTGGTAGAGAGGCAAAAAGCAAAATTGCAAAGAACAAGTGAGATTAGTATCTTGAGTTCAACCATTGCCAGGTTCTGACCCAGAGACACCCTTGGACCGACCCCGAATGGCATGTACAGATGTGGAAGCTTGCGGGCTCCTGCAATCCCATTTTCGAATTGATGCGGTTTGAATTTGTATGTATCCGGTCCCCAAATTTCAGGGTTGGTGTGCAATGTTGTCACCATGATCCAAACATTTACTCCTCTTGGTACCTGTATATCTCCCGGTTTCGTGTCCTTGAGAGCCTCCCTTGATACCACAGCTACCAGAGGATATAGACACAGTGATTCTTGAATGACCATTATCAGCTGCAAATAAAGAGAATGACCATCGTCGGCTGCAAATAAAGATGTGGACTGGCCTAGTGTAAGTCCTCATGCTTACCATGTATCTGTCTTTTGGAAATGGATTTAAAAGCTACTATATCATGTGAGGGGAAAAGTACTACCTGTTTCATTCTACACAGCCTGTCTGCATCGGGGAAGCGATTCCCACAAATCTGCAGAACCTCTGTGCGAACCTGAGTTTGCCACTCTGGGTTTTAAGCCAAGAGCATGAGGCACCGTGTGGCTGAAACTGCAGTAGTCTCATAGCCTGCAAGGTAAATGTTCTTGCAATTATCAACAATGAAGCTATTGGTTCCATATGGGCTCAGATCACTATTTTTGGTGCCTTCAAGAACCATCTGCAATAAATTCTTCTTGCCTGTAGCTTCTTTTTGCTCCTTCACTACTTGGAGGATCAAGCTTCTAACCTCTTCTCTAAAGCCCAAGCCTCTGTTGCTCTTGGTGGGAATATATCTGTGCTGACGAAATTTAGTTTACCAAACTTCTTGTTTTAGCCAATTTTGTCAATGATAAAAGAGGCAAGAGAAAAAAGGAAAACCACCTCATGCCAGGAATCCCCGAATGCAAGTAATTCTTGGCCATTGTTTCTTGGAGCTGCCTTAGCTTATGGAAAATGTCTTTCCCTCTATTGAAGTTGCTTTCAAAACAGGCTCTTGAGATCACATCTGCAGAGAAGCTCCTCATATGGTGGTCGATTTTGACATCTGCAGTTCCACCCTCAGTTTCCATTCTTCTTTTCCAGCTTTCCAACATTGTCACTGTGGATTCAGTAATCAAAGGTATCATGCCCTACCAGAGTTTATAGCATACTATTTTTGGTCAGAATATCCATGAAACAAAATTAAATGAGAAGAATGAAAGTTAATGTGATTTGATTGATATAATCTATGTTCACATGATAGGGGAGGGAATTTTGCTGAGTAATTATACAGAAACTATCCTAGTGTTGATCAGCGCAGCTCCAACTTACGTTTACATAGCGTTACTCCCACGTTCACAGTTCAATTAGATCAAGTCAGATTATATCGTGAGGGTCTTTCTCCCCCCTGCTTTAGTTGCTAGCCGATCAAAAATCACTCAACATGTTTAAGCCTTAAGTCTTAATCTACCAATCTGACCAGCTACAGAATTGGAAGATGGTCCACTTGACCCAACGAGGGCTAAGCTTAAGAGACGTCAACAGTTTGAAAAGGCCATGATCTGACTACTTAGCAGCTAAAACAGTAAGTACAAGTCTTGGAAATGATGAATCATACCTTGACCTTGTCCATGAACAGCTCAGGGGCAATGATCTTCCTCTGATGGGGCCATGCACGGCCATTAAAAGTCAGAATGCCCCAACCGAGCAGAGGACCTCTCTCTACACTGGTACGACGGTTTTCCCAAGTCCAAAGAGGTGCATGTGGTTACCTCTCTCACCACATCAGGTTGATTCACACAAGTATTTGTATGTTGCCCAGTGCAAACACGAACACTTCACCTCAAGAAAACAAGATTGAGAGGCTTCCCGCACAACTCTCTGTTCCTTGGTTGATAAAGTAGAGTGGTTTGGTACCGACTTTTGGGAAAATATTGCTTCGAATTGAGTAGAATAATGAAGTTGGATCGAGTAATCAAGTCGGACTTTAAGGCATGATATCATTTTCTTTAAGGATTTATTTACCCACAAAGTTGCCAATGGTCACCGGCAAATTTCCTCCAATATACAGCAAAATGTCAAAAGAGAATACTATATAACAATTCTAGTATTTCTCCAGAGTCTCTTATGAAAAACAATCGGAACAATAACTGTAGTTTCTTTCAAAAGAAAAATGAAAAAAAAAAATGAAAGAAGATGTTTGTTTGATCTCAAAATAAAGTACTTATCTTTATCTTTCGAATAGAGGCAACTTTTCAAAAAGTTGCAAAAGAATAAAGGCAACCTTTTGGAAAATGTTGCAAAATGAACAAGTACGTCTCAAATGTTACGTTGAAAAGACAAAAAAAAAAGGAATTAAATAAAAAATAAATAAAAAATAATTGTAACATTTCGTTAACAATCGCACTGTTTTAACAAGATTTATAGTTAATTTTTATAGAAATAAAATCCAAATTTTCAATAAATAAAAATAATGATCGTCGGTTAGAACCAAATCTCGCCCAAGTGTGCACTCACATCTTTTCGATGTGGGACAAGGCACCTCTTCATTTGTTTTATAAACAAACTACCAAACATTGACATTGCTCAAAAGAGGGAAGACCGAAGCTGCACAGTCATGAGAGGCCGGGTGTTCTGCAGTCAGCTGTGATTTCTTGATCTCACTGATGTTTCCAATTAAGAATGATCCGGGCGGACCTCTGATGCCCTGCCTTCTAAGCAAGGTTCTAAGCCTTTGTGGCTTCAACACAAGCAGAGCGTATAAACGTATTGACAATCCTAAAACAATTACCAAAGCTAGTGCTACAAGTGTGTTACCAAAATCGGAGTCCATGGACAGGGTACACACTATTTTCTCTATCGAGGCCATACTGTTTGAGGAACTATTATGCTTGCCCATCTAGGAAGTTTAGATCTTGGTTCAGGGTCACTGTAAAGAGTGCTTCAACAATGCTCTCGTGACCAAATATAGGCCATATTGGCTAACTAGCCAAGGCCAGAATCACTGGAAGATATCATGAGTATAAGCAACTCTTAGCTTTAGCTCCCCTGTGAGTGAACCGGGACAAATCATTGCGTAACATATGTTCAAAGAGATTAATGCTACGAGGAAGAAAAAGTCAATAATTAGGCCCAGCTTCTGGGCCCTGTCCAAGTCTGTTAGCTTAAAAAACTGGAAAGGTGACAAGGTAGTTTTAAATGAAGCTAGACATATGGGCCATGTGTCTAGCTCGACACTTCCAAAAATTGTCGCTAATCAATCCAAGATTGTAGTTTGATCACGGGATTTAGATTTAGCAGACACCCTGCAGTATGAAAATAATCAGAACATGAACATCCTCACGCTTAAGGTTGCGGACCTGTGGTCACTTCCAGTTCTAGCTATCTTAAACGGTAACAAACAGACATGTTCGGATTTTCTCTCTTCCCTGTTTGGCTGGGCTTCAGACCCCCAACCTTTCGTCCCAAGTAACGGTGCCGTGGTGTTGGTGCAATGCTGGAGATGGCAGTGGTTTTTTGGATGGTTGTGGAGGAGGAAGGCAGTGATGGCAGTGACGGAGGGGTGAGGTGGCTTTCACGATGGGCGATTGGTAGTGGTGGCAGTTTTGAAGCCATGCTGGCAGTGGAGAAATGAAAGTTGGCGGTAGTGAGGGGAAATGGTGATTTTTCGGTGGTAGAAAGTGGTGATAGGAAAACAAAGGTGACGAAGACGTTAGGAGATGGTGATCTGAGTCCGCCCAACCTCAATCAACCCGGTGGTTTCCTTTGGAACATCCATCCAATAATCAAACCCAAATCACACAGCAAAATGTCAATTGCATCCCTAGCAACAACTGACAAATCTCAAGAAATCTAAAGCATTGGCATTGCCTAATGCATCAATTAGCAAATGAATAAAAGATAATCCAGAAATTTATAAAAGATAATCCAGAAATATCAGCTTATTATGTCCAAACCAGGCTGAAATATTAGTCTCTCCCCGGAAAATGGTTAACCGACAACAATGTTCGAGACCAAAAGCAGTCTACAGGAGCCAAGATAAACCAAAACTACTTAAACTTAGAGACAGAATGTCCAGAATGACAATGCTCGCCATTGCAAGTAATGGACGGCAGCTTCACTGGCCCTTTAGTTCAAGCCTTCTCTCACTTTCCTGTAAAACAAGAATGTCAAGAGCAAGTTCAGTCCGTGAGTATGCGTGTTCCTCTATTTTAAATATGGATTTCCAGAAGGCAGATTGGAGTACTACCTGAATCACGCTCATGCTTGCTGGCAAGGAACATTCTCAGATGGGGGTCAATGGGCAATCCCATTGCTTCATACATTGGATCATAGACTGAGTTGAATATAGGCCTGACATGCATAAGAACAAAAAGTTCATGATTTTCCTCTCCACAATATTTTTTATCAAACAAACAGCAAAAGAAATATTAACAGGAAAACTAAAACTGAAGTTTTGTATCAGTAAAAAGAGTACCTATTGTTGGGAACCTGATGCTGGGTGCCTTGAACTTGAGGGACCCTATCGGTCAGCTGAGGAGCTCGGGTTGGATTAATGATGTCAGACCAAGTCATGTTCACCTAAATATCATCGACTCCATTTCTTAATTCATTGTATCATAAAGCAAATTGATAGGAAGAGAAAAGGAGAAGTAGATGAGGTTTTAGCACACTCTCGAGGCAAAGCTACTCAGAATTAAGTAATTTACCAGGGGATGTCTTGAAGGTTGTCTAGGTGACGACTCTCCCATGCCAATGTGGCTCTCATTCAGAAAGGGTCCTTGTGCTCCTAGTCCCAGCTGCTCACATTGGACACAAGAAAAGTAATTCAAGGATCTGCTGGGTCATTACCTGCAACTAAATGGAAAAATTAAAAATAAAATAATGCATTTATAGTCCTATATAGAGTGTATGTACCCCGCTGTTGAAGTCTCCTATTGCTGGCAACTCGTCCATATGAAGAGGAAAAGATGGTCCCATACTGTAGGTTCCCATTCCCTGTTGGCAGTAGAATGCAGAAGATAACTTTAGAGAAGAAAAGGAAGGGTAACCTACGGTACAGGTGCTCTAATTGTTGTCGTGCATATGTACCGGCTGAGTTGCATTGCTAGGAAGCTGAAGGTAAGGAGATCCTCCACTGTGGTAAATGCTGCTATTTGGAGGCAGAGACACATAAGGAAGCATTCTCTGGACCTGAATGTCTTGTTGTCTGCACCAGCATCTTATAAGTGAGTCATTTTTGTTCGGATTCTTAGGCTTAATTGGAGACTGCAAGATAGCATGTAAGATGTGTCTTGTTTTTTTTTTTTTTTTTTTTAACAGAAAGATGTGTCTTGTTGGAATGCTTAGATTTGTGTCAAAGTTCTAATGCTACCATGCAAATAAAGAAAGCCATAAACGAGAGGCAAGCATGACAATAAACGAGCAATTGCAATTTCATTTCTTAGGCTTAATTGGAGAGTGCAAGATAGTTTGCAAGATATGTCTTGTTGGAAGCACTTTGTTTTGTGTCACACTTCTAAGGCTACCATAAAAATAAGGAAAGCCATAAAAGAGAGGCAAGCATAACCGCAATGGAATTGAGGGTTCGAACATGTTGATCTGTTGCTGGGGAAGAGAGTTAGCCCACGGCGTCCCGGAGCCAATGGCATTTCCTCCCTGGCTCTGTGAATTAACTAAGTATTGTAAACAAATGATGATTACAAGTACACAAACTAATGCACAATAATAGAAGCTAGAAGAGGCAACAAACTAATGCAAAAGAAGGATTCAGAAGCTCATAAGTAAAAAAACCAAGCAGTAGAATGTTTGGATATATAGATCCTCACTGAAATTTGTGAGTACGATGGGTTCCCTTGGGACCAAGGAAATCTCAAGGATGATGGCAAGTGAAGCTCTGGAGACAAGTTCGGTGTGGGCAGATTGATGTAGCTGTTGTGTAGGCTATTCACGTTCAAGGCTGCAGTCCCATGGTAGGTCAAAACGTTTCTTCCCGGTTGATCAACAGGCAAGTTTGATGTAGGCAGCTGAGTTTGCATCCCCATGGCTGGAGGCCTAGATATTTTAGTTCACATATGAAGAGTGATGATCAATGTCTAGTTCTTTGAAACAGATTCTATGAATAACAATCATGAACTTTAGATGTTAATAATTATTATTAAGAGCAAAAGTCGAAAGAAAATAGAACATACAGAATTGATTGCTCAGGGCTCAAGTTGCTTTGCACAGGGATCTGACGCTGGTCTTGTGGGGCCAAATGAGTATCTTGGTCGATATGGAAGGACTGCGAGCCTCCAATTATGGTTGACACCTCTATCTGCTAGCAGTGGCAAGAGTTTTATTTGCTTGGCAGTATGATATGAAACCCAAAAGGTTAAGAGGCAAGTAACAGAGATGTGAAAGATGAACATTACTGGAGCAGGTGTGAAGGTTTCTGCAGTCTCTGCCGATGCAGGAATTGGGTCTGCTTTCTGCAATTCAGAAGTGCCCGCCACCAGAGTAGAATTCACGCTCACTTTGCCAGTCAGTTGACGTCTAGACGATTCAAATCACAGGTTAGCCACAACCGTAAGTAAGCCAAATAGAAAAAGGTCATAAGTGAACTTTGAGACATTATGCTAGACCAAAAGGCTCTGTTTTATTCTATTGGACTTCTCTGCAAATAGTCCATGTATGAATAAAGAGAAATGATTGATAAAATTCAGCATGACATTTTCAGGATGCATGGAAGATAGGTACTTATAGCACAGCCTTGTGTGCCGAGCGGAATTTTTGCTACCCCACTATTTTCTATTGATGCACAGCACGTACCTTTTAAGCATGGCTCCCGCAGATTGATCATCAGGATCAGATTCATCAACATGCTCCTTGGGATGACCATCGTGATCACCAGTATCCTCGTGAGAAGTTGATCGAAGCTCGCTACGTGCATCTGAAGAGGAAGAGGATGGCGATCCGACCTTAACCAAAGGCTCCTCCACCTGGTAAAAAGATTCATCAGTAAAGGAGGCGCAGCTACACATGATTGCACACCAAGCACCAAACATTACCACTTAATTTCGCATTTTACCTTCTGATGCGAGCAAATTCATGAGACTGAAATCCACTGAATAAATCTTATCTATTATATAGAAGTCTAACAGGAAAGAAGTTCATGATTCAGATTCTATTACTTAATTGGATTATAATAGTTGATGGTTGCCCCTTTGTTTCAAATTTCACATAAGAAAGATATGTCATTTGTATCTTGAAGGAGATAAAAGGAATAACTTTAATTGTTGGGTTATCATCTAATCTATATATGAAATAGAATATCGGAAAATTTTCAAATAAAGGTCTAAAATGGGGCCATTGTAAAAAAATGATACAAAATGGACTTTATTTCAAATAAGGCTTTAAAGTGACCAATTTAATCTCAAATATGGCCCCGAACTCCCTGGCTGGCCAAATCTTAGCCCACGCATCTCACATACATCTTTTGTGAGATACATGGGCTCACCAGCCAGCAAAGATTTGGCTGGCCAGTGAACTCGGTCTTTTATTTAAGATTAAATTGGTCACTTTAGGATTTTATTTGAAATAAGGTCCCCTCTAAATCTATCAAGAAAACATACGCACTTTAGACCCTTATTATAACTTCAAAAAACAGTCTCACTTCAAACCTTTATTTTAACCTCTCTCACTTAAATGGAGAAACATTTTGAACATTAAATGAGAATTTTTGCCAGATTTCTCCTATGCAAAGGATGATTCGTTGGCAAGAGTCTTGCTTATGAGATGTCACTGTAACCACTTATTCACGAGAGAGATCAGAAAGATCGTCACCCTACCCTTCGCACTTTCCGCCTGTGGAGAAACTCTAGCGAATCAGCTTCTTCCTTCGACATGGCTGCTCTGGATATCTGAATTGACCTGAAAGAGAACAAATCCTATATCAGAAATTAAACTTCTTCCAAAAGAAAGTGGATCCACGCTGCATAAATGATTGTTGATCGATTCATTGGACGAGAAACAAGCGCCATTGGAAAGAGCGATTACTCTTTTCCATATCTTTTCTCTACAAAATCATCTCTTGATGCCTCATTAGATACTACTTAACCATAGTAGTTAAGAGATGCTGATGTTCGTGAAGTTTCATGATTCTATAACAGTATGTGGACTTGATTAATCAGTGGTGAAAAAGAAAACAAGACTTCAGCACATGCATGATGACAGATGATAAACGAGTTGCGGTAGTAGATAGTCATGCTATCGAACCCTTCAATTGCTTGGCGTGCAAGACATTTTCGTACTTTGTTCTGCAGCCTCACAAGAACACGAGGGATAGATAAATTAAAAATAGCTTATCAAAAGAAAATGTGCTTTTTCTCGATGATTTGAGCCTAGACATCTTTCAAATTGGTCGAGAAAGAACGAATGAACCGGTGACTCCAGCTAACTGACCAGGCAAGTGATCACAGATACCTGAAGGCCTATAGATATGGAGAACAGACTCTCGAGCTTAGCTGAAAATGACGGACTACGTACCTCCAAGTTGTACTCGCTAGCCACACCAAAGGGACCGACCAAAATTCTCAAGCAGATTGGTCTAGTCTAAAATGAGGGCCTCTATATAGAACTTTTTTCTTTGGCATTCCAATTTGGATTTGTCCATAAATGACCCGCAATCTGCACTGCATTTCAAGGATGGGAAGGGTCATAAATACATGAAAATTTCAGGAAAATGTCAAATGAATCTGACGTGGCACAATCACTGCCGACCATCTCAAACATATCTAATGTTTCTAGGCTTTTCTTGGTGGATACAACTTGCAGCCAGCCAAGTTTGGTCATGGCTTGAAGCAAATATGGTTCGATTGCCTTAACTGGAATGGAATTTTCCCTTTTCTAAAGTTTCCCTAGACGTCTGGTCAGTGAACCTCTCCCGGTGGAAAGATTATTTGAAGGTAAGGACATGGTGCATACCACAATTCATCAGAAAGAGAAAGAAGATAGATAAGTTGCACCTGATTTTGTAATAACAGTTTATGGTAAGTAGGATGACTTTGGCTGGCTTACTTATAAGGCCATATGAAAATTCAGTAGCTGTACCAAAAGCAAAAATGGAATTCAGCAACAGCCACATAACGTGATTTGCCAACTAAGCAACTTGTGTTAGTATCATGTTACTCCTAATATATTTGTATTGGCATCACATTTAGAAGAAATCCGATATCGAGAATTGGCGGAGAACTCTCAAGAAGCACCTTTTCCATTGCTTTCTGTATTACAGCGTTACAGAAAGCTCGTCAACGGGAAGATGATCTCTCTCATTAATGGCAGATACGGATCTAGATTTTTTTTTAACGGCTTTACGTACTTGCAATAACGATTAAAGAAGTATATCGGCGACCTACTTTAGTAGATACGGAACTAGATTTTTCTTGATGGATTTACGTATTTGTAATAAATGATGAACGCCTTTCCCAGTTGATTCTTGCATTATAGGCGAAAATTATCCGTCCTGCAATAGGGATGAATCTAGAAGGGTTTTCATGATATCTGCTGCTTGTTGCCTCCTTTGTCTTAAGTAAGGGAATCCGAGGAAACATTTGTAAGTGAAAAGTTTGTTGCAAAATGCAATTCAGAAGTTAAAGTTGGTCGGTCCTGCATGATCGAGCGCTAAGAAGTAGTTTTTATGAACAATATCTACCGTCATACAGTATATTTCTCGAAGAAAGATATATTCTGTTTGTGTTATTATAATACAATGTTGTGGCTATTTCTGTTCTTTGTATTCTATACGTGCCAACCGGTGTTTTAGGTTGTTTAGTTTCTTTATCCATCGTTAGAAGCATAGCCTTTTGGTAAACCAATTGTACTTCTGGCATCATGTCAAATGATCAAGTTGTCGACGACCGCTTCCATTGATCACCAGCCCTTCCAATAAGGGGCTGTCAGAATTTCCTCCAAATCGGACAGGAGACCGTGTGTCACCTGTCTAATCATCTACTTTTGCAATGTATGGAAAAGAAATCCAATTGCAAACTTGGCAGTGCCTTTGTTAATCTGCAATCAAAGGGAAAAGGATAGTCGCCTTGGGCGAAAACTCTATATCCTTGAATGTCACGCACTTTATCAGTTGATAATATCATATGTCGCTGCTGATTAGCACCCTTTACATGGTCATTTGCAGGTTCAGTTGTTGACGGTTGGACCATCATGCATTGGCCGCACCGAAGTCATTTCCCTTCTTGTTATATGTATGCTAAACCAGTGATCAATGTGAATATCAGTTTGAGTTGAGAAAATAATGTTCTTTTGCATATCAACTGATCTAGTAGCATTCTACACACCTGATCTAACACGAGTTCTACAACCTTCATGATGTAATAATAACCTTTGGACGGTGTTTAAACAAAAGCTTCGAGCTTTATTAACATATGAAGAATCAAACCGATGTGCTATTACAAAGATCAGAACAGCTAACATCAATTTGACATAACATAAGAAATCAAATGTCTTCTGAGCGGAGAATGAAGAGGGAAAATCCAATCACAGAAAAAGTAAATCGAGCAAATAGCGTAGATTCCAGTGGACTTCTCGAACGAGTAAAGATTTATCATTACTCAAACGTCATTTTTAGAATTCATTGAGTCTTCAACCTCAGAAGCAGTCTCTTTGAGGGATTCCTTAGTCTCTCTAGTCTTGTCAACAACGGTGTCCCGAGCATTGTTCCAAGCATCCTGCAGCTTTTGTTTTGCTCTCCCAGTCAAGTCTTCAGTTGCAGAACTAGGACCAGTTGAGTAGTTTGATGCTGGTGTCACCTGCACAAATTACTCAATATTCAAATCCGAGAATTCAAGTGTCTGTTGGTTTACAATTTATGCAATATATTAATCAAGCAAGGAGGATAAGTACATTATCCATTGGCGTTGGTGATGCAGCCGGGTTTGAAATGCTCTCATTGGATTGTGAATTAGCTCCTGGTAATGACGAGTCTCTTGCCGTCGGACCCCCTTCAGTCTAGGATACAAAAGACAAATGTAGAATGAGCTTTGTCACTGGCTCACCAGGGGAAAAAAAGTGCAATCATGTCGGAAAAGTTAATTTATAAACATTTTGATTGTAACTGGTGCGTAAACAACCTTGTGTCAAGAACACAAACATCAAAATGATTAAACAAACTAAACACCACATAAGGTATCACAGATAAATAGCCAATGCTAGCACCTCGGAAAGGAACAGCTATTACAAAGATCAGGAACCAAAAGAAACCCTTTGATGAATGTTTGCAGGTTCATTGTGTTCGCGTGCGCACGCTCTCTGAAGAAAACGGAGGACAGAATTTGATGCCGGTTCGTCCTTCAGGAGGACGAGGGCAGTCAAAATTTACCTCGATGGACCTGGAGATGACCTTAGGAACCAAGATGCTGCTCTTGGCCAAGTTAGCTCCAGCATGAGCCAGCTTGGGATTCTTTGCGGCGTGAATGACCCCGTAACTTGCCATGTTTCACTGCTAGGAATTGCAAACGGAGAAGGTGAGAGTAACGATCTGATTGCTCTCACTTCAACCCGAGTGATGATTTTATATGGAGCCAACAGGAGTCCGCTCTGTTGCTCTAGCAAAGGTTAGAGAGCAATTTTCGATAGCTGAGATAATGCAAACACCATGCATCTGGAATATGACCCGGTATTGTAGGCGTGGTCGTTCGGTTTTTGACCGACGCATGCCCTGTTCTGTCGGTACGATATTCTCAAGGACATTTGCAAGATCTAGGGACAGAGCTTCTGGGCTTTCCTATGATCTACCCCACAAATTCTTTTCCTTCTATTTTCTGACACCACCAAACTTCAAAATAGAGACGTGATGAAATTGGGCGTTTTAAGGGTAGAATTAAGGATCTGATCGAGGTATTCTTTGTAAGATATCTCAAAGATGACATTCATAGTTATCTTCATCTATCTTACTCAGCATCACACGGGAAGTACCTATGCCAAACATTACATAATGCGAAACCAATCACTGCTACACTTCATAGTCTTTTTAACTGTTTTCCATTGCCACATGACAAAAAAGGTAGAGCATGAATTCTGAAACACCAATAGCCACAGCAAAGTCAAACGAGGTTTCAACATTTTCTGTCTCGTCCCTAGCATGAAACGCTTGTAAAGACGACGTAGATCGAAGTTCCTTTTGCCTGATAACAGTAAAACTATTTGTGACTGCATCCATATCAACACTGGCAGAGAACTGGCTTCACAAACAGCAGCGATAACAGTGACGGAGAACCGATGATGGTCGAATGCTCAACAGATCACCGACGGGACTAATCACCTATTTCTTCCCATATCATGTCAAGCATTTTGTGATATAGATTGGTCGAATGCTCAAGCTCTCTAAGACTTTTCAAGGGAAACAAACTAAGCAAAGGCATCCAAAAGGGTCTGAAAATCAGCCCCTTGGGAAACAGTCTCACTAGCAATCTGTGCTTCTTTGCCGTCTTCCCACATCTAGTGCTCACAGCACAAACAGAGATAAAACAACTAAAAGTGACTCTCTATCTACTTGACTCCGACGACCGACATGAGAAACCGAAGCTTCTTGTTCACTTCCACAAGGTCTGAAGTATCCTTGAACGAGTCAGGTGGTTCGACACCGGTAAAGATATAGAGAGATTTCAGTTCCTCGACGCATGACGCCTGCAGTTTAGCCTTGTATCCAACTATCTTACGCATCGCCTCGATCTGCTGCCATAACTTTTCCTCTCCATATATTTCCTGGTCCTGCAAAAAAGAGTCAACAAGTTAGCATCTTATCATCCCAGCCTTAAATGTGCTTTATCCATTCGCACATGATTTACAGAAAACAAAAACGATCACTTTCTTCCAGCCCATTTTGGCCTGCTCATTTACAAGCATAGAATTCCTCAAGTGGAGTAATTTCCTATTAAAATAATCGTAATCTTGTGGAACCACTACCAACTATTATAAAAACTTAAGCTATTTGATGAAAGCATGTTTTAATATTTAAATGCTTCACGTTTCTCTCATGCATAGGCAAGAATTTATCCTAAAACTAAATCATGAAAACATATGATAAGAGAGACAAATAGGGGCCTAAAAAGATTTGAACGCATAATCAAGAGTTCTAGTACTATGCAAAATTTTAAAGAGCCGCTATCAACTATTTTAAAAGCTGATAAATAAAGATGTAGTTTGATATATAAATCCACCAAGAGGTCTACATTTTTGTTGTTCTCCGAAGACGTAATTCAGGAAAAGCAAAATCGTAACTGAATCAAAATGTAGATGATGAAGGAGATTCTTTGAAATGCAAAATTTCTCATAGCAACAGAATTTCATAATGATTGTCCAAACTGCAAAGAATTTTAATTACAAAAGTTGACCAATGAGCAGGTACTTCTTTGAATAATCACTCTAGAACTTAGATATTTTCTGATCCTAAGACATCGGTACACGGTGCAAATTGGTAATTTGTTCCCACCAATAAAACATAATAGCTCCTTAACTCAATGAGTCCCGCCAACAATGATACAAGCCAGTTTGATTGCTTCCAGTATTGTGCAATGAGCTTTATGCATGTTAAGAAGACAAATGATGACTGACCTCAACAAAAGACGGAGAAATGCCTCTCCCATCTTTTAACCCTGACGAAGCAAGAGATTCAGGAATCTTTGCTTCTCCAATACCCAAACTGTTTTCCTGAACATTTCCTGTGTTATGGATTACTGAAATCATTATCTGAGTGTTTCTCATCACAAAATTAACAATTTTTAACTAAAAGAAGCTACCGGCATCCTCAACCACTACCTTTAGAAGTTCCTTGTTTGAGTCTTCCAACATTCAACTTAGTGCTAGTTTTCTCCTTCCCATGGTCAGCAATCATCTTTTCGCTTCCTTCCCTGATTGGTTTCTTGTCTTTTACAGCAGGACCAGCCACTTTCTTATCCTGATCAGGGTGGGCATTCCCACTTTGCTTTGCTTTTTGTGCATCTGTTTCGCTCGGGAGAGTCTCGATTCTCCTTTCTTCGGCTTTATCCTTTTTTCTACCTTTTCTTTTGCCCTTCTTCCCATTATTTTTAGCTTCAATTGGTATATCCATTTCATCAGCAGCTCCATGCATTCCTTCGGGTTGCATCTTCTCTTCTACCACTGGATTTTGAGGTTTTCCCTCGACAGAAAATATTTCTATCAACCCCCTAGTCTCTCTCACCAAGTCATCTTCCTCAATGTTTTGCAGTCCCCCACTCTCCAATACAACCACATTTGTCACTTCAAGAGGTGCCCCGATTCGGTCAAACTTATTGCCTTCATTCTCGTCCACTTCTAGTGTAAGTAAAACTCCCTGCATCTCATCCCTTGGCTGCTTAGACAAACTTTCCACTATTATGTCATCATCTTCCTTCATTATTTCGCGAACCTCCAAACCTAAGTCCTTAGCCATACTCCTATTATCATAAGTATCCCTGACCAGGGTCTTCTCTTCTTCATTTCCTTCAACCGATTCAAATGTCATCTCGAGTTGTTCTTTTATGTCCTCAGTTTGCTCTACTTCCTCCTTCTCCATATCAGTGTCTCCTCCAAACCCAACCTCCTCCTCCTCCTCCTCCTCCTCCTCCTCCTCCTCCTCCTCCTCCCCAATTCCTTCCTCATAAGGAGTTGGAAGCAACGTACTCATGAGCTTCTCAGAGCAAGCATAACTTGTAAAGAAGAGTCCATAAGGAATGGAGACAGCAACCCCTAGTGCAGAGACTACCACAAGAGGAGGAAGAACAAACGGGGCAGAAGAGATCACCATGCCTGTGACCAGAATCTTCTTTCCAATTGCTACTCCCTTATTCCGTAACCAACTAACTTTGCTGCCATCTGCTTCAGACGAGTATTCCTCGATATCCCAATCCATGCTCGGTTTGTCCATCCTGCCAAAACAATTTCACCTCTAAGAAATGAGAACACATGCTTTAAAAAGTATAATGAGTGTGTTGCCCCAGGGGCTCTCCTAGTCCCTCTGCATCTAATTTTTGCATAAATAATGTAAACAAAAGTAAGGCTACAGATGTTGCTATCTCTGGGTTTACGCAGAGACTGGTGCAACCAGGAAAACAGTAAGCAATGCCACAAACATATCTAGAACAAATCGCTATTAAAAAACGAACTCAGCTCATGGGAAGTCTTCCCGGTTACAAGTTTCCAACGCAAAAGCCTGAACTATATGTTAATTAGGCAGTGAGGGTGCCATTTCTATTAGGTCAAACCTAATCCCATCTTTGTTGGAAAGAGAAACCTCTAAGATCTCCTGTCGCATGCACACCGGCAAACAATGGTGTGATTAATATATCTTGCACTGTTCATGCAGGGCTGATAACAGCAAATTCCATCTTTGGTAATAAGTTTAAACAAGATGTCATCAGAGAAGGATTTTCATTCGACGTGTTAATGGCATAGATTTCAACAGCATACATACATAGCCATTTTTTATGCTCGAGCATTGTGGAACTCTAGTACCCCCATTTCTTGAATTACAATTGACCGAATCAGTTCGAACTAATTTAGCCGCTAATCTTCTCACGTCTCCCCATTTTGCAGCGCACAAAAAAAATCTCAAGTTTTGACCAAGACTAATACACAACTAATTATAGGCATGAAATGCTGTATCTTGTGCAAACAAACAGCCATGCTGAACAAAGACGATGCCCACAACAGCTTCAATCTCCAATACGCAACTTGTGACGCGAGCTAAAAAGGACTTAACATCTCTGACACTAGGAGATAGGAAAGAGAAGCCTCTGTGGTTTTACCTGGGTAGATAAGCAGCTGTTTGAGTGCTGCTAATTTGACTGTGTAGATCCCATTGGAACTGAAATCTTGAAGCAGAGGGAGCGAAGGGTTTGAAAGTGAAGACTGGTGAGAGCATAAAACCCTGGCAAGCTAAGGAAGAAGGAGAAGAGGATAAAGTTTGATGCAGAAAGAGACTTTGCAGAGGACACGCGGTGGAATGGGCTTTCACTGACAGTCTTGCAGGCAAATGGAGGAGGAGCCACCTGTTGCATGTTCCATGCAATGGCCCTCGATTTGCCTATGGTCAATTCCATTTCCATTCTTTATTTCCTTGGTTTTTTCTCTTTTCCTTTTACTTTTTATCCCATATGTGATTCTCGTTTCATTTCTTGTTGAACTATATACCACCATTATCCCATGCTTGATGGAATTTTAGACCTGTTTACATTTTCTTGATTCAAGATGGCTCCCGTACTAATCAAAAAGATAGAACGTGGTAAAAATGCTTATATGCTTGTTATCCTAGGTAACGTTACATCACATAATTTGTCATGCCATGTGAGTTGAAACCACTCCTATTCTTGTGGATTTGTTATCCAATATATTAATATCACATGACGTATGCTTCACATGTAGTTTCTTTTGAGTTAAATAAGGGAATAATTGAACAAGGGAATGCTCGTTTGGACAATCTAAACATATGTGTCGGATTTTTATTTGCACAAATGGCGCTAGTGGGCTCATGTGATGTCGAGTAGATATTACATCAATGGTTGTAAATAATTAAAGGGAAAATTCCATTTTTGGTCCTATAACTAGTGAATTGTACAATTACGTCCTATGACTCCCGATTTGTACAATCAAATCCTATATTTTTAGTACAATATTCAACATAGTCCTCTTGGGACTCAAGACTAGAAATTTTGAACAAATTGATGATTGGATTTATGCCATCTTACTAAGATGATGGTAAGTATTAATGTGCACTTAGTTTGTCAACTTGAAAAATGTACATGACCTTTTGACATTGATAGATAAAGCAAGATGATAAGGCAACAAGTCATGAAAATCAAGGAACAACAAGACACCATCAATTATTTGATGGGAATTTATGATCTCTAGTAACCAAACGACCACATGAATCACTCAAGATTTCATTTCACAAATTAAGAGTAAAATCGTGATTGTACAACTTATATAAGTTAAAGATGGAACAACTTATATAAGTTAAAAACGGAACAACGTATATAAGTTAAAAATGGAATAGTCCCACCATTATAAATAAGAAAAGGGGAGAGAGAGAGAGAGAGAGAGAGACCCCGGGGGATTGACTACCTCTCGTGGAGGCGTGCTATGAAAGTAGGCATTACTCAAAGTTGGTCGCTGGCCCAAGCAAGGCGAGCTTCCCAAGTCGTGGTTGCGTCGCTCAAATCTCGAACTTTCTAATCTGTCCGTGTGAGAGATACTCGTTGAGGTCGGCAACTACCACGCTGTCGTCACTGTTGCTTGAGGTAGCTAAAGCCGCCACGCGCTGGTCAACGTCGTCCAGGCCACTAGCAGTAGCACAACCAGCTTACAAATGGTCGATTACCTATGAAGAGCAACCACCACAAGGTCCGTGGTCACGTGGTCATATCTCAACAAGATCGGAGCGAGTTGAAGAGGTGGTCGCCGCTGTTGCGGAGGCTACAAGGCCAGCAGGGCCAGCAAGATCACAAGGAATGCCGTGGTCACTTGGTCTTGTGCCAAATCGTAGGAGGGTCTGCAAGGTAATAACCGCGGCGATTGCCATTGCTTGATGCTACATGACCGCAACCATTGTCAGTGGTTGTTGTGCAAATAGAGAGAGTTTGTTTTAGAAACAAACAAATAGAAATTTATAGTTTAATACAATACTTGGTAATTTTAAGATAAGAAAATAAATGCTGAAAGGTCGCCTATGTAGGAGCTATTAACTCAGAAGTAGTTGGTGACTCAAATAGACAAAAGTTGGTAAGCCATCCAAATTAAAATTGCTAATATATATATAAGATGTAGATTATTTGAATAATTAGTAGGTCGTGTAAATTAAAATTGTTAAAATATCATAAAACTTTGTAATGTTGAACAATAAAATAAAACTTGGTAAGTTTATAAAAAAAGATGGTAACTTTTTAAGTTACAAACAATTTCCACATTCAATTTTTTTACAAACACATTTGCAAAATTGTCAATTTTTATAGCAATTTGTTGATCATCGATAGGTTATCCGTCTTGTTAAGGAATAAATAGAATTTTGGACTATATTGTACAACAAGCCATTAGTATAATACCACTGCAACATTTTCAATGTAAAGAGAAATAATGTAATTTTTTTATCATGTATAGGACAAATACTTTACAACCACGACACCTCTAAAGTCACAGCAGCTTTTAGAAATTTGACTCACATAATTTTAACATGTTGCAACATCAAATCATTTATTACCGAATACAAAATTAACAACACTTTACAGCACAATCCATCATCGAGCTGCTGTTGTTCAACCAAAACCATGCCGAAGTGATGGCAGTTTAATGCCAAGAGAGGCAGATGGAAGTGAGTCCGCTGCCCCCACATGCTCTGCAAATCCCCCTGGACAAGTTCAGCTATACGTCCTCTCATGAACCTTAAGCTAATGTAAAGGAACCCACTTTACGGTTAGTTCATAAACATTGCAGTATCTGGTGGAAGAGATCCAAATCATTACGCTGCCGGCAGAAGGTCCTTTTCTTTCTTAATCATCTGACTCATCTGATCTTTGCTTCTTGCTCTGTCTCTTTGCCCTTGTTTTAATTTTTCGTCTGATGAGTTTGCTATCAGACAATAGAAGAGACCAAGCAAGGGCATCAGATTGTAAACATGAGTAAGGAAAGGGACAGACGAGATGGATTGTGGAATGTTCATGACTGGTGATGAATAGCTCCCCAACTACTTTTCATATAATAGCAATAACAATTTTACAAAAGGGTAATGGAATAAAGTGCCTGACGAGTGCATATGAGGAGGTTCTGGATCTTGCTGGTGTAATGCGGTCCTCCACGTGAATTGGCTTTTATTCTTTCCTGTCAAATCGCAGATCGCATTAGACAGCAAGAGCTCCTTTTCCCCCTCATCTTATAGTGGCCGCATAAAGCAAATCTTGGTGCTTCTGCCGATGCTTAACTAGGGGGGTAATTAACTTCATTCTTTCCCATCCTTGCGCCGTGTCAATAGATAAAGTCATCATTTCCAGGAACAAAAGAAAGGGAAGGGAAGGAAAGAGTCGGAGGTAACCCGTCGTTCCATCTTTGCTCAGCTCGCTTTGCTACGAAAGGACGGAGAAAAAGCCACCTACTTTCGGATGCGAGCGTATCTATTTATGGTGAGAAATCACAAACACGCTTTAAATCTGCGGCGATGCAGCTCCTCGGCATACTTTAATTGAATTCTACGCGGCTCGGGCTGAAGATCTGGACGGTGGTGTCAATGGAGGGTCAAACAGTTTTCGACTCTTCCTTGGAGGGTTGAGCCGAAGTTTTGTCCTTTCTGCTGCTGTCGCCCGGTCTGGTCTGAGAGTACTCCGTCGAACAGCTCTCCACGAGGTCTACTTTCTTGCCAGTTGCCAACTCCTCCATTTCCCCGAAGCCAACAACGGTACATACAAAAAGCTCTCCCTGTCTCTCTCTCTCTCTCTCTCTGACGTGCAGGCGGAGAAAATTCCTTTCTTCCTCTGCATTCCATACGGGTCATTCATGAATTTCTGCTGACCCACCTTCGAAAGTTTCATTCAACCCAACCCAATACGGTGTTCCTTCCTTTTACTCTTGGGCTCATTCGTTCATTCGAAACGAACGCCAAATTCCGTTTCTTTTTAGCTCCGATCCAGGTCCCCTGTTCCAAAGCTGCGAACTTTGCAACCCCTTCGCCTTCAGACTGCTCCTCCTCGATCTGGGTCCCCGCGAAAACTCTCCCATGGCGTGCCCACCGGACGCGATTCGCTACAACGGCACGCTCTGCGCATGCCCGCCGGGGCGCCTCTTGAACCTCACCGCCGACGCCTGCACTCTGTTCACGGCCAACACCACCATCTCCGTCGACAGCGGCGTGGATTACTACGCCATAAGCTTCCCCGAGACCATATTCTCGTTCGATTCGATCAAGAGGTTCACGCAGTCGCAGGCCTTGTTCTTGGAGGCCACGGCCATCCTGCTGCTGTCCTGGCTTTCGTTTTGTATATTCATGAGGTTCATGAAGGTCGGAGATGGTAGGAATGCGTGGTTCCAGATTCGGTGGTGGATTAGTCGTCTGGATATTTGCTTCTCCACCAGGCATTGGCTGGTAATGGATCTGTTTTTTTTTTTTTTTGCTCACGAAAAATCCTCTGTAGCTTGAAGAATAATCAGCTATATCCAGTTTAACAACCGTGATGCGGCTATTTTGTTTGCTCAAATTTCAATTAGATAGCAACTCGAAGCTGAATCAAGATGTTAATTTTTGCAATGCCCCCGGGTTTGGCTTTGTTCGTTTTGTCGTGGATATTTTAGTCCTCTCCCTTTCGGACTTTTTACTCTGCCTCTTTGCTATGAGCGTAGTTAATTCCATTGGAAGTGAGTGACCACTCGTAGGGGTTAGCCTGTGTAGAATCATCTGTTTAATTTGTTGCCTGGTAGTGGTAGGTCTTAAGTTCTCTTCTAGAGATAGATACTCTAGGTAATATGCTGCAAAGTCAAACTTCTGTTCGAAAAGACGAAAATGTTCTACTCTGGGTGTTGTTACGTGTACCTTCCCTTCTTCATCAAAAGTTGCACCTGTTGTGGTGGCATTTAAATACCAACCCACCAATGCCTCCATCTGCTTCCTCCGTTGCCATCTGAGAGGAAAGGGGATATGACACAACCGGCTGGTGTGATCTATTTGATGTTTGAAGTTACTGGTACCCAGAAAGTGATATCCACATGTCTCTTTCACTTCATCGGCCAACCTCCACCTTGTTCTTGAAGATTAAGACCATCAATGGGACCAAATTTTTTACCTACCTCTTGTAGAATCATGTCTACAATTTGTTAATTGGACTTAACTCACCCAACTAGCATAGGGGCAAGTGCTGTTGAGTACATTAATCTTTCGAATAATATGTTCTTATTTTGACACCCTAGGAAATGACTGGATGAGCTTGATATTCTTGTTTGATAGTAGTGGAGGACTTGCATCTCCTGCCATGCACTTGTCAGCACCAATTGATGTGGTTTTTCATGGGTCTTTGGTTACTCAACCAGCTGCAGTCAATTATTTCTAAGTGTTCTTTACAACAACTTTAACAATTTTCAAGAGAAATGCAAGATTCATGAAATTTTCACTTTCCTTCTTGAGGTGCTATGGCACCTGGTAGCATGCTGCCTCTTCAACATGTCCAATATAGGAGACCTATCTTTCGTGGTTGTGATATTGTCAGCACTAACTGTAGATCATGTTGCTCACCTGCTTATGGTTTATCGAATGGAACGTGTACTGTGGCAAACATCATAATAAATCAGAAAATATCTGCTCTTCAGTTTAAAATGAAACTTAGCAAATCCGATGGATTCAGCAATGCTTCTCAGACTTTTTTTCAAGTCCTTATATTTGCCTTGAACCATTTCTTTTCTCTTATCCCATTTCTCCGTTTGCAGTTTCCTGTTTGAGGATCTGCTGTCACAGATCCATAATGGTCAGTGCTTCATTCGGCTTTAATTTTATGTAGGAGGATCAAAAAGTTGTTAAGAAACGCAAAACAGAGCTTGGTGGCACACTTTCCATTGCAAGTTGGATACTTTTTACTGGGTTGTTTGCTGCGTAAGTGTGCGATCGTATGTTCTTTCTTCACCCTTGCTGACCTTTTATAAGTTAAATAGCATTTCAAAAGATATTAGTTTTCATCGAAGGTGGTTTGGTCATATTTGGAAGATATTGTTGATTGGGTTCTCAGTTCTTTTTCAGGTTGCTCTACCAAATTATCTGGAAGAGAACCATCGAGATTCATAATGTAAGGGCAACAAATGCACCTGATCTCGCTTCCTTCAACAATGACATGGAATTTAATATCACTACTGTTTCTAGTATGAGCTGTTCAAACTTGCGGGGTACATACACCTTAGTTATGGGGAGTCCTGGCTTGATAGACTATAGGGTTGCTCCTGTGTCAAGCTTTGCAGATTTCTCTTGTCATAATACCAGTGAAGGGCCAACTGTAACACTCAGGTGCAGAAATTGTCAGCTGTCTCAAGACAATTATTACATTTCATGGCAATTTGTTGATCTGCCAAATAATCCTGCAACTGCAGTGGGTTTCCGATTCAATCTTACCTCGAACGCCCATGGCACTAAAAAACATGTGAGCTTTGTAAGTGGTACCCTGAGGAATGGGAGCGCTGATGATAGGCCAGTTACCTTCAGAGGCAATGCTACAAATTTGCTGAAATTTAATTTGTTCCCAAGTATATACCGTAATATAGACGATCTCAGGCTCATCCAACCACTATTCCATGAATTTCTTCCTGGATCAGTTTTTCGGGATGCTTCTCAACTTCAAGCCTCCCTGGAAAGTTCTAATGGGATCATCAACACTACATTATATATCAACTTTCTGTCTTCGTATATCGTCGAGATTGACAATCAGAGTATTATGGGCCCTGGTAAGTAACTTGATTGCAGTGTAGACATGGAAACTTTACATTACTAAAAGCCAATCTAAGGTTCTTGCCACACGGTTAGATGAGGTGTATTTTTTTTATTTATTGACATCCATATGTCATTATTTGGATGCCAGCCTAAGGTGAATTGGCAGAGCTAGAGATACTCTGCATAGAAGATTATGCTTGCTTTTGTGATTGTGATTACTGAGCCCATTTGTGCTTCTATTGATCTTGGAGCTTTGGATTTGCCCTCGTTGCGCATAGACAGCATAAAGTATGGCATCTACGAGAAAGATAGTTTGGTAGAGCAGAGGACGTGTTATTGGGATTCCGGTTGCTTGCCTACAACGAGATAAGAACTGGTGGTCAATTAGCTATCTGCTTCTATATAAACCGTGCTTCTTCTTTATCCTTGAGTTACTGTTATTCCATGCTGTATGTTGAGTTTATGGTTCACAGCCATGTCATGAATCTAAAATCGCCTTTAAATAGCTTTAAAATGATTAAGTCCTCTTGTCAATGATAAGGCCAACGATGTGGTTTAAAATGATTCATCACTTGATGTGGTTTGGTTAATGTCACTTATTGGACTGCCTTGACCCTGTCTTGGGCTTCCCTTGTGCTGCTAAAGATGGTCATGGATAAGTGACTTGAGACACCATTGCTCTAGCGAGCAGATAGCTTGTGCCCTTTTCTGTCTTATTTTATTTTATTTTGTATAAGCTGTATTTGTTTGTGATCAGCAGAGACTAGTATAACCTGATTCCCTAATGCTTGCCCAATAAAATAATTTCTCCATCCATTAAAAATCATCTCCCTGTTACAGGCTTGCAGTAAATATCTTTATCCTTTTTTTTTTTTTTTTAAACTTTCTTATTTTATATCTTTTTTTCCTGAATATGACATTTTCTTATCTTTTGCGCAGTAAGTTTCCTTGCAGACCTAGGTGGCCTTTTTTGCATCAGTATTGGCATATTCTACTACTTCTTGGTGCAGGTGCTGTTCACGTCCTTTTTCATGCATTCTTTCCTGAAAGTTAGGGGTTGTGATGAATGAATCATTGATTGTAGAAAACAAAATAAGGTCTTCAACAAGGTCCTTATATTTAAATCAGAATCTAAGCTTCTTCGTAGTTAACCTTATTCATCTTTCACTTAGAATGTTGGTGCTTGTGCAGTTGTCCTTTACCCTGAGGATTGCTTCAGTATTCATGCCTTATTCCCATTTCTAAAGTAGTAAATTGCCAATGATTTGTTAACATGCCCCTTCTCCTTTTCTTCTGTTTTTTTTGGCAGTGTGAATACAGGGTCAAGAGACTGCGCAATGAAGATGCTGTTCTGCGGCAAATTAGACACCGGCTGAAAGCTCAAGAACGCTGGGATAAAGTAATTCTTTCTATAGTTTGAAGCAACTTCTCGTATACATATGGTAATTCAAAATTTCCTTTTGGTTTCATGTTTTTAAATATGATTAACAATTTTTCATGCTTCTTATTGGACAGTTGCGGAAATATGTAATGTTCACCTGGGATTGCAAAGCACTGGAAGAGAAATATAAAACCAGCACTATTGAACCACATTGTAGCGATTGTATGATGCATTCAGTTCGAAGGAATGGCTCCCTTCATACCAGCAGATCGAAGAAGCAATCGCATAGAAATGGGTCTATAAATCTTAGCAAGAAACTAAGCTTACCCAGCAAAAAGGTACAACAATTGATTGCTGGATGCAGTTAAATTTTTCACACTAAACTAAATGTTGCTTGTATTCTTTTTGTATGCAGAATGCTGCCCCAGAGTGTACCCAGTTGCAGGAGGTAAGCACTCATTTAGCAGGATCAGGAAACCAGGACAGAATGTTGGAATCAAGATGTGACGATGTATGTATTTTGTTTCCTGGTAGAGCAAGAGTTTGTTAATATGAAGCCAATAACCCTACACCCTATTGGAGCTAGTTTTCTTGAATGATTCTTTTACAACTACATGAAGCAGGGTGCACGATATACCATTTCATGGTTGCCTTTTCTATCATTTAGCTCTATTGAATGCTAGTGCTTAGATCCAAGGTTTTGGTTCTGTGTTAGTTAAATGGGGCAGGGGATTTTTAGGAATCAGACTTAAGACCTCCAGGATCTTAGTAAGGATGAACCATCACTAGGCAAATCATGTCTCTCATGTTAAATTATTAGGAAGCTTTAGTAATCTGAAAAGGAGGCTTATGGCGACATTTGGATGGAGTTCATACTTTGTCTCATCAGCTGTTGTATTTAGTTGGACTGATTTGATAATAATCACCAATGAATAGGCTCAAAAGTGCACCATGACAATTATTTATAGCATTTCCAGTTACATACAAAAGATTATGCCCAAACACAGCCTTTCATCATACGGGCCTAGGTGGCTGTGGCTATTAGCAATGTATGTTCTAGTGGTTCAAATTATGTGGAGTTCAATCAGGCAGCTTTCCAGATGAAGTTCCAAAAAATGTTAGAAAAAATAAAGCAAAATGTTCACTCGAGGTGATTTTGACAAAGAAACTTTGAAGATGTATTTATGTCTTCAATTCAGTAGAAGGGCATTAATATGTGGGCATTCTTGGATGATGTGTGCAAAACATTGGATTAACGTTATGGATTGTCAAAGTTCATAGAGGTTTGGCTAGTCAGTAAAATCCATATGTGATGTCATCCTCAGCAAGGTTGTAAAAGTTACTGCAAATGCTTCCAAAAACAGTGTTAATTCTGGACTTGTGCTGATTAATGAATGAGATGGTTCTTGATTTTTGAGTGCCGAAACTTGACGTGGCTAAACATTCTTCCGCAAGTGATTAAAATGCAATGAGTTACCTAGTTGCATTTTCTTTCACTTTCATTGATTTAGCATTTTTATTGATTGCCAGCCACAGAAACACGAGCTCTGTTCCGCAGTTGATAAGAAGCAGCATTCTATTGAATTACAGGAGAAAAATACGTCTTCAGCATCAGTTCTCTCTCTTACTGATGATCGACTCATTCCACCGTTGTCAGTACCAGGTAACAATGACAAGTTCTGATTTTGCTTTTGCTATTTGATTTTGTTTCTCAACTGTTTGGTCTCGTGAGATGTTCATTTGATTGGTCGTGCTTTATTAGTACTGTCTATCGTATGGAGATGTATGATTGTTTCTCAAATGTATGGACCATAAGTTCTGTTTTGCTTCTTGATTTTTGTTCTTATCACAGCCCAACTCAGTGATACTGCTCTCGTAATACTTTTTTCAAGGTTCCTTCTACTTATGTTGTCTTTTATTTTTCAGAATTTAAGGCTGGTTCTGACATGGATATGACTGATGTCCAGAAGAATATTATGCTTTTGTATGAGTACAATGCCATGTTGAGGGAAAAGTTAGTTGCCACCCATTCTATGCTCCGTGATCTGGTGACAGAACCCTCATCTGCAATGTCAAGAGACAAAAGATGACAACGTGCATTCTGATTCAAGACATCCCCTTTGCTCATACTCCTGAAAAATGCACAAGGGTGGATAAATGACATGTCACAGGAGACGATGCTGCATATTGAACTGAACAGTCAAGCAGGCTTTGTTTTGCATGATTCAAGTCTCCTCTGGTGAGCCAGCTGGGGGTTCTGTTCAATTCTGTCGGCAACTGCTGCCTGATCTGCAGTAAAATCTGATTTTTTCGAATGACTGATGCAGCAAGTTGCTCAATTTTGTGGCTTGAGTTGTGCGGGAGAGGTTTATCCTGGAATTCAATCTTGCACTATCGTTTGCAAATTCATGAGACCAAGCAGCTTATGTGAATTGTATCTACACTTTTTAAAGCTATTAGAGGTCAAATGTACGATATTTAGGAAGCCAATAGAGAGAATAGTCGATTTATGTATCCAGCAGATCTTCAGAATTATTGATATGTAATATTTTGCTGTTTTCTGCTGATTCACATGACTCTGATCTGCAACTTCTCTTTTAGCATAGATTACCAGGTTTTGGCCACAGAACGACTTGGATTGTAACATAAGACGCTTTGACAATAAAACTCAGAAGGCCTAAATTGACTAGACTTTGGCTGACAAATGGAATGTCATCCTGTTCGATATCTCTGTTTGGCATACTATAGAGGATCCAAAAATGCGTATCTAGAAAACTTTTAGCATATATTATAAATAGAGACATGAATAGCATATATTATAAATAGAGACATGGATTTCATCTTATTTAGATTAAGGAGAAACTTTTCTATTGCATTTTAGTAACTTAAAATCTGGTCAGAGCAGGCCAACATTACTAAACAATTTTATTTGGCCTAAAGAAAAGAATGCAGAGAATACTTTAAGTAAACAAGGATCGGTTCGTGATGCGACTCCACCAAGTATGTTTGATCAAGATGCCTGGTCTTTTGAAAGCTTAAGCTGGGTCTGACTCCTAGAATGCTTATTCGCTGAAAAGTCAATCCCAATTTCAGACAGATCGTGGCGCAATAAATCTGCACTCTTAAACTGTATACCAACAATGCCAACTTCCAATGCTGCCTCCACATTCCTTGGCCTGTGGAGTCCATAGCAACAACAAGGGTAAAAAGTAGGAATTGCACTAATAAGTCAGATCTCTCTCCCATTTGCCGTTTCAGTACTGACCCGAACTCATACAAGATATGGACAAATAATAAGGGCAAGGGAAGTGAACAACCTGTCGTCAATGAAGACGCAGCTAGGTGGATCAACTTTCAGGTGTTGCAGAGCATCCAAATAGAAATCACGATCAGGCTTCCTTTTTCCTGAAAGAGGAAAGAATGATCTAATAAGTTTAGCATGGACTCCCCTTAAATTGAATCACCATCATCAACATCTCCCCAATGAAAAGTCCATGCATACCAGTTGTGCATGAACAAAATGTCCAGGATAAGTATCTCGATATTTTCAACTTCTCCTCGATCATTTTGTACCTGCAAAAATGATTGAAATAGAAATTAACCCCGTTATGAACCAACAAATGTATACATATCTCATCTTACCAGATTGGGTAGTTTGTGGAAGCGTGGATCTCATAGCCGTTTTCTTTTAATTCCTGAAGAAGTTCCTCCATTCCTTCAAGATAGGAAAATCCCCTTCTCATGCATGTTTTAAGGCCTACAAAAAGAGTGAGTGGGATTAGCAGGTTCTCAATGATCGATAAAAGAGCATTCAGAACCAAATTAAAGGAAAGAAATTGACAGAAACTGGTTCTACTTATCGCAGTGATCTAATTTAAAATTGATCACAAGAGTGGCAGATGCAATGTGTATCCACAGTGAAATTCTCATTGACATGAGCCTATGACAAATGACAATAAAAAAGCAGGAAAGATGCAGGTAAGACAATTGTCACACTCTGCTTTGTCTGTTGAATTGCTTAATCACTTTGCTTATCTTTTAAGTAAGATTTTTCTCAAGCACAAAAGAACATTATGTAAGTGCTCCGTAATCAATAGGAATCTCATTACTGGTACTGAATTTGTCTAGGAAAGGGAAGCTAGATAATCCACTTTCTTCTTTTTTGTATTAGCTTTGAATCCAAATTTAAGACCGAAAACACAGAACAATTGATATTACAAAGAAAAAAAACGAATAAAATAGTATTAGAGGCAGATTCTTTTCTACTCCACTGTAAAATTTTACATAAGACACTACTTTACAAACTCCCATACTTTTGCAGGCGTCATGATCATACCCTGCACAATATCCAATGCCACAAGAAAGATGCTATTGACTAATCAAGCTAGTCACCAACCTTCCAAATCAAAAGGCCTTCCATCTTTGAAGAATTTTCTGGCCAGTTCCATCTGCAAGGATGATAGCAAACTTAAAAAAGATGATGAAGAAGAAAAAGAGAAATTGTGAAACAGGTAATGGAAGCAACATTGAAGAAAAAAGGTAATTCAGGTTGTCTAAAAACATGAAACAAATAATCAATGTGGGAAGCTTCTGCAAAGCTCATGAAGCCTTATCTTTATTGATCTCAATTTATAACTCTGTCATTCCAAAGAACCTCAGTGACAAGCTAAACTTGCAGCCAAGAACAACTAATTCAACAGCTGAAACTCAACCACTAAAAATGAAAGGGAAACATAGAACTACAAAGACTATTTTCGCAGAGTACCTCGTCAATTACTCCCTTTTCGAACTCAATCCACGCAGCTGGGTGCTTGCACGCCATTAATTCCTTCAAAGGCATTCTAATCAGAATAAAAGCTCAACGTGATTACCCAAGACAGAAAATCAAGATAAAACACAGAATCGAAGTCGACCGCACGGCAAAACCATCAATTCCCCACTCGTCGCTAAGAAAGATCGCATTTTTCGATATCAAGACAGCTTCATCCCCGAGCCGACGCAGTTGAATGGCGAAACGAAGAGTACCCAAAGAAGGCAGGGACGTCCGGGTAAAAAGGGTCGCGCACGATCGTGTCCATGATGTCGAAAAGCAATATGGGTAGCCTCCGGTCGGTGCGGGACGAGCTCGGAGGAGCGAAAGATGTCGACTTGCAGTCGTTGCTGAGGGCGGAAGCCATTCTTGTGGACCTTGGAGCGAGAGGGAGAGGGAAAGGGAAGGAAGACGATCTCAACGAACTAGCCATTGCGAAAGACATGTCACTGGGTTGCGTTTCTCTTCCTCTCGGATGGTTATTTGGAATATGCCGAAAATTTCCGAAGAAGGGCATTAAGCAGACTCCAGATAACGACACAAATGGCCTCTTTACTTTAGCCAATTATACAATTTAGTTCTTAACTTTTCATTTTGTTCGATTTGGCTCTTGAACTTTAATACAGTGTGCAATATAATCCTTAAACTTTATTCGATGTATTTCATGAAATTTTAATACAAGTTCAATACGGTTCCTAAATTATATGAAAATATTCAATGTAGTCATTCCATTAATTTAAGATTAAAAACTACGTTGAACAGTTTCATACAGTACAAAGACTATATTAAACATATAATAAAAGTTTAAAGACTACATTGAATCAAATTAAAAGTTCATTGACCACATTAAATACTAGTTTGAAGTTAAGGGACCAAATTGTATATTATGCCAAAATTTATCGACTATTTGCATCATTTTCCCTTTTTTTTTTAAATATGGCTTAGAATAGATATTATTTCAAATTAAGGCTCGAAGTGTTTAAATTAATCTCAAATAAGAGTTTGAGCTCATCAAACGACAAGCATGTGACTTTTCCAAAAAAAATGTCATTATTTTGATCTCCGAGGTCAGGCCCTTATTTAATATTGATTTAGGTATTTCGGACCCTTATTTAAAATAATATTCATTCTATATTATTTTTTGAGAAAATGATCTCATTTCAAACCCTCTTTGAAATTTTTCCTAGGATCTCCTTTATCATCAATCGAATCATTTTTTAGTGTCATGGATGGGAAATATGTTCAACTAGAATGGGGATGGTTTTTGTCATCCGTCCAATCTAGGACCAGCAAGAGCGAGTCAGGGTGGGTTTTCTTTCTCTTATATGGAGTCTGCTTTATCATCAATTGAATCATTTTAGAGTGTTGCAGATGAGAATATGTTCACCTAAGCCAAGAACAAGGATAGCATGGCGAGGCTCGAGCCTCTCCGGTCGTCAGCTAGGCCTCCGCCTCACTAGATCCGGCGAGCTCAAGCTTGCCCGATCTCGGCGAGTTCAAGTCTCGCCAGATCGGCGAGCTCGAGCTCCCCCGACGCCAATGAGCTCGAGGCTCGCCTGATCAGTTGCTGGTCACCAAAAGGAGGAGGAAGAAAGAAAAAAATGAAAGAAAAATAATTATAATTTCGACTTTTATAAATAAAAAATAATTTTCTTGTAAAGTTAAAGATGGAAGAGGGAGATTATGAGGTTTTGGTCATAAGTGGATTCTATATCCAACCCATTTAAGACCCACTTAAAACCTACATATCTTAAGTCTTTGATTGTTAAACATATTTAATTACTTTTCTCAAAAACTAAGTGATCCATATATGACCTATTTATTTAAATGGGTCATATATGGATCTAAGACCCATTTTGCCACCTCTAGTGTAGTCTAAGACCAGCAAGAGCGAATTGGATCAGATGGGCTTTCTTTCTCTTATATGAAATCTATTTTATCATCAATCAAATCATTTTAGAGCATTGCGGATGGGGATTAGGTTCGACTAGGCCAAGAATGGGGATAGGTTTTATGGTCCGTCCAGGATCAGCAAGAGCAAATCAGGTAAGATAGATTGTCTTTCTTTTATATGGAATCTATTTTATCATCAAGAGTTCCCGTTCATAGAGGTAGGTTTAGACCTTAATTTAAGTACTAAGCAATTATTATTACTGGGGCTAATATTACTAAAAGTCCAAAATTGGCACTTTCATACCACATTTACTCCAGATTAATTTTAATGTTACAAAAAATCCCAATTTGGTGTACTCGTGCCACATTTACTCTTCATAGGTTTGGTGTGAACTACATGTTATGCCTACATCAGCAAAGTTCTCTAGGAAGTCAGCCCATTGCTTTGACTTTTAGCTGCCACTGCTTCATCGGATGTTGCCCTTGAATTGCTTTTTGTAGTCGCTCCCTCGGAGGATGTAATAGAAAAGTCTGCCACCGCTCCCTCGGAGGATGGCTCTCCTCCCCCTTGAATTGGCACAATATCGCGAAGTAGCCGCCTTTGCTCAATTTGGGTCAGACCTTGATGCTGCCACTCAGGCATTACTCAGTAGAGGTGCAAGGCTGACAGAAGTACTGTGATATGATTTTGCTGGTCTTTTTTCCCCTTATGCCTATGAAAAGCATGGTTTGTGATAAGTAGAGGCAGACTAGCCTTTAGTAATAAAATCGTGTGTTTGTATGCTTAAATCATGCAGCGCAAATTTTCCCTTGTTCTCGTCTGTGAAGAGGAAGGATGCCTCACCTATCTCTTGGTGCCGTAAGAAAAGCCAGTTGCCATTTATACATAAAGAAGGGAAGCCTCTCTAAACCACGACCTAAAGCCTTTCAGTAGCGCCCTTAAAATGCAAGCCTTTTGAAGCGCCAGTAGTTGTAGCTGGGGTAGGGCTTTCGTTCTTACCGCTCCGGGTTTGGCCTCACTTCAATCGCCAAAGGAAGGACAGAGCTGGCGAGTGACGATGGGCTAGGAAATAAACCAGTCTTGTCATGGAATAGATGTCGTTAATTAGTGTCGAGTTTTGCCTCTGTCCTGTCGTGAGTCCCTTTCATCATCCAGAGTAGTAGGGTCAATAGAGAGAGAGAGACGTCCCAAGAAAAACAGAGCAACTTGAAGAAAAACAAAGCGATAGAAGGGGTGATTTCCAACAAGAATAGAAATGTTTCAAGTGAGGATGGTGATCAATTCCCAAAGTGTTTAAAGGGTTCTTGTGGTTGACGACTATTTCACTTTGTCTTCACCTTCTGGAGAAGATGCTTTAAGATAGTTGGTACCAAGGTAACTTCACTACACTGCTTCGTGTTCTCTCTTTTCTTACTTCAACTTCGTGTCTGTAATAATGTATGTTGTTATGTTGTTTTCTGAGTTAACAGCTGCGGTATATAGGCGGTACATTTAATTAATCATCGCGACTGAACTGCAGAAGAGAGAATTCACTTTTGTACTCGAAGTTGTCGGGGCCTTAGTTTCATGCTCAAAGAATTAGAGATGTCATGCTCTGACACTTCATCATCCAACAATACCCATTCTTAGGCAGAGAATGAGAAAGGGAATTATAAAAACTTGAAAAGGAGCAGCGAAGATGAAGCTGATCAAGGCCAGACTAAAAGCAAGGATGAGAAACCCCGTTTGGTTTGGACACCTAAGCTCAACTAGATGTTTATCACGGCTGTCTATAGTCTTGGAAACAATGGGACGTGACGTGTTCATGAACCTGTTTCATGATGATTTTCAAGTAGCTTGACTTATAAGGTTTCTTTTTGTGTGAGATAATGGTTGACCTGACTGATGTGCTTTCGTATGACCCGACGTAGATGCCAACCCTAAGAAGATATTGCAAATTATGAGAAAAACGATAGATGTTCCTCATCTCACTCGGCAAAATGTCTCGAGCCACCTTTAGGCAAGACTCCCTAATTCAACCTCTTTTGGAAAGATCAAGAGCAAACAATTGGGGAAAACATATTAATGCTTTAACAATTGTATTTATTCCATGAACTTCTGTGAGAAATGCTTATTAAATCAAGCTTGTTGGGCAGAAATATGCATGAACTCCGACAAGATAGGAGAAGCCTCAAAGCATCAAGGTGCACATCTTCTCTCATCAAAGACCCTGGCTTCGCCAATCTGACTCATTCCACTCCACCATCATCGTCGCTAATTAGATGCGGCGGTACCCAAAATGGTGCTGATGCAGCTCAATATCTATTACAACCTATGAGTATCACCCCTCGATAGCAGTGGACAGGCTGCAGTATGAGGATGCCTAATGGATTTGGGGATCCAATCACATCCACTTGCACTGTTGCAGCAGTCAAATCTACTTTTCCAGAACCACCGTCGCCAGCAGCAAGTGAATGAATCAGCTCAATGCCCGTCCTATGCTCTCTCGCCATCCGTTGGGTTCACTCACCAATGAATAATAACACACACCCAGCTCTTACTAATCAAAGTGACAACTTGGTCATCATACAGATGTTCCAAACACCTTCAAATATGCAAATCCTGAATGAAGCTGCAGCTGCAAGACACTATCTTTGCCCCACTACTCACCCTCATCCACGGCATAGCCAGATTTCAAAATTCAAAGCCTTAATTTAAGGACTCCCCATGCTGCTCCTGGGCAAGGTCTGCCTGGAGCCCTCAGCACCATCGGAGCTAAGCGAATGAATCCTGCGGCAGCATTATCATCACAGTTAAAGGAGAGTTCTGTTACCAGAACAACCGTAACTCTGTTCCTGAGGACTGCCAAGTATATGGTAACAAGGCTATGTTTGCAAGTATATGCTCGATCCGGTTAGTTGATTTGGTAGCAGGAGCTCTTCTCTAGATTCGGTTGGTCAGTATAATTTCAATATAGTGATTGACAAGGACAACTCATTCTGATGACTATTATTTTCTTCTTTAATGCAGAATATCTTTGAGGATCTTGGGTTTGGGGAACACGTCCCTTTTCTCAACAGCTACATCCAGGACAATGGCGCCATGTAGGAGAAGCCAAAAGAGTTATCTTCTTGTGGCGGCATATTTCTGTTTTAACTCTGGCTATTCTGTTTTGTATTGAAGCGATAGCTAAATGTAAATATTTCATGAAAACCATTAACATTTTTAGTCTCTCTCGACTGTGCAAGCATGGGCGTGCATGCCCCCACGAGTGTGGGCGTGCTCGTCTTCGCACGCCCGAGTCTAAATGGTGGCACAGGTGTATCTATATGTCTATGTTGTTGGTGTTGCCTTAAAATCCTGAACCTGTTGAATCTTGTAACAAAGCCACCTACCAATTTACAGGATCATTGAATCTCGCATCAATTTACTTTTTATCAAACAAAGAATCCTGTGCTTACTCTTGCATTTAGCAGAAGAATTCCCATCTTAAGATTGAAAATGCTCAAAAACTGACTGTTAATTAGCAAACCATACCACCATTAGCCATCATTCCTCATGGATATTTTGGAGTAAGACAATGCTGCATAGGTATTCAGATCGTCAATTTGACAATTTTCGACAGAGAGGGAACTCTAAATGAGAAGAGAAGATGCAGATAGAGTCCGGCAGCGAAACTAAAAGCTATCATCAGATTTCTATTCCAGTTCAAATTCAGCAGCCCAAGTAAAAGCCATCAGATGCTTACTTTACAATATCGAATTCTAAGTTTCCGCATCCAAACCACTAGTATTCGATATTTGAGAGTGAGGTACTGAAAGCATACATTCTAGTTGAACGGTAAAATTTCGAGCAAAGAGTTCTGAGGAGAAAACTCAGGCCGATTTGTCACTAAAGCAGAAAGAATATACACTCTGAGGTTCATCTCTTAGACTGGATTAAAGCTTAGCTTCAAGAATATATCTTCTAGTGGGAGCCGAACAAAACAGAGAGATCGATACTGAAGTAAAAAGTGATGGCAGCACTTAGCAAGAACACCGACAGGGAAATCGGTCCTCCAACCATCTCTTCCCGAAATGTCTTACCAGGCACGACTGGCGTACTTTCCTGGCCACAAACTCCAGTTGAAGACTCCACACATAAGTTCGGATGTCCAGCAAATGCTCCTGGAAATCTCCAGTATCCCCGTTTCTTAGATATATATATATATACCGAAAATACAAAACCAAATGGTGGGATGGATTCAGGTTCTTTGATCAAGGATCCGAAGCTGCGGTTAAAACATGGATAAATAGCCAGCAAACCCAAATAATTGCATCACCATCAAATACATCGTTTTTACAGGAAAAATCCATGGCAAGTGCAGCACTTGCAGCAGTCCAAAATAGAGATGAATACTGCAACATCCTCAGGACAATGCTCTCAGAAGCAGAAGAATCACTGACCCTTCCACTTTCAAAATAGTAGAAACAGACGCATCAGAATTAGGATACGGTGGCATTCTTAAACAAGTCAATAACAACAAAGAACAAGTTATTTAGTTTATATCAAAACATTGGAATTCCACTCAACAAAATTATTCGACAATCAAAAAAGAAATACTTGCTATAGTTTTATCTATATCAAAATTCCAAGGTGATTTATTAAATCAAAAATTTCTCTTAAGAATTGATTGCAAATCAGCCAAAGACATCTTACAAAAAGACGTTTTAAATGTTGCATCGAAACAAATTTTTGCCAGATGGCAAGCCATACTTTCAGTATTTGATTTTGACATTGAATTTATAAATGGTTCTTCAAATTCATTGCCTGATTTTCTCACAAGAGAATTTTTACAGGGGATACCAATATGCCAAGACCCAAAAAAGACAAAGACAAAGGCAAAGGCAAAGCCACTGCCGAACCCTCCAATACACCACCAAAGCCGAAAGGCTTAACTTCTGTCAAGACATGGCTCCAAATGGCAGAAAACAACCAAACATTCTTACAGCAAACACCTTTGACAACATAACCCATATCATCTGAACCCATGCTAGCTCTCAATCAGTTAGCCAACATACTTCCAAAAGAAACAATATTGTTACTTGCCCAATCTTTACAAAACGTAAAGAAAGAGCCATCCAGTGCCATAGAGGTAAGTAACAATTATTCCCCGCTTGCTACACAAAAACAAGCGGAATATAAAAGAATTTCGAATGAGGTGGTTATTAAGCCCCAGGCAACCCCTCTTTCTCAAAGATCAAAATTCTTTCCCAAAACATCTTTTCAAAACATATTGACTGTGGAAGATGGATTCTTCGATAAAAATCCAATCAAATTTGCAGAAAACATATTTCCAAAAAATTGGCTTTTCAAACCTCACAATACAAACAAAACCCTTGCTTATTATGAGCAAATTTTAGTGGAAACAGAATCGGCAAGGTTCACTCACTTTGCTGATAAAAACAATACAGAAAATATCCTTTATTCCACTATATCCATCAGTAAAGTCATACACCCCTCACACTGGGGAGCCTCACCCCATACACCCAGAAAGTTCCAAACAAGACTTACCCAAAGTCTACCATACTCCTCTTCATATACATACTGGGACTACCAACAAGCTTGGTGGAACGTCTTTTTCAGACAGAATACAAATTTCCAACACAGCTGGTTATTATTCTTCAAAGACAACTTCCCAAGACAAAACTTGCCAAACTGGTTTGACTCCTGGTGGGATCTCTTTGGTCCTTTGGACATAATATTACACCCCACCGTCAAACAAGGATACAAGATTTTCAGCGAACAATTCATACCAACACCTCATGATATAAGGTTCCCATGCCTTATGCATTTCTTTATAATATTCAGAATCTTTTGGGTAACAGCATGGGAATTTGAATACAATACATCCAAAAAACCAGGTATACCAACACTTGTCCGAAAATACAAAACCAAATGGTGGGATGGATTCAAGTTCTTTGATCAAGGATCCGAAGCTGCGGTTAAAACATGGATAAATAGCCAGAAAACCCAAATAATCGCATCTCCATCAAATACATCGTTTTTACAGGAAAAATCCATGGCAAGTGCAGCACTTGCAGCAGTCCAAAACAGAGACGAATACTGCAACATCCTCAGGACAATGCTCTCAGAAGCGGAAGAATCACAATGTGGATCTTCCAAATCTCAAAACAGTCAAGACGGATCTTCCCAGTCATATCATAGTGGAAACACTAATGAAGACGACTGCTACGGGATCAATATGGACAGAGATTAAAAGACATCACATGCAGTTACTATTACAAACGGCGCAAAAGGCTACACACCGGAGCGTAGTAGACATACACTGTTCATATATTGTTCACTCAGTACTGTTCACTTTACACTGTTTAGCACTGTAGCATTTTCACTGTAGCACCCGCTATAAATACACCCACTCGACATAGAAGAAGGGGCTCGAAATTTTCCAGATTTCTCTCTTCTTCTCTCTCTCTCTCTCTCTCTCTCTCTCTCTCTCTCTCTCTCTCTCTCTCTCTCTCTCTCTCTCTCTCTCTCTCACTTGTAAACCATCCTCCCTTCCATCTCCATCCTCATCTCTTCCATCTCCAAGCTCTCTTACCTTGTATCCCCTGGTTTCAAAGTAAGTTAATTTTTTATATACATAGTTTTATACAGGGTTACCAACTTACATGATAGTTGATTAACCATTTCTTGTAATACAAACATCAATACTCCCTGGAGTGCGGATTACCGCCCTAGTAGATGACTTGATGCTTTAGTTTCTACATCCTTCAATACATGTAATTTCAGCTTTTCAGCTTTATATAATACAAGTTCATACCACCTTCATGGTTGGTTTTTGCTTATGCATTCTCTTACTTTATATTTTATATATTGCTTTCGGTCTTTACATTATATTTAATTCTCGTGATTTTATTTAAGTCATTTACTTTCTTGTTTATATACACCATTTCCTTTTAGATACATTCTTCCCTGCTTTCATATAGATCTGTTAATCATCTATATATATATATATATATATATATATATATATATATGAGAAGCTGTTGTACGATAAGTCCAAGACATTTAGATCTTCGAGTCCAGATACATTTTCCAGTATCTGACCTGATAGAGAATTATGCAACAAATCCAAGGCCTTTAAACTGCGCATTTTCTCTAAATCTGGAAGTGGACCAGTCAGAATATTGTATGACAAGTTCAAGTACTCCAAGCCTTCCAGCCCAAATAGTCCAGAAGGAATCTCCCCATGGAGCATATTACCAGATAGATCAATCCCAAGAGCCGCAGTAATATCATAGTAGTTGAGCCTCACTTCATTGGTAATGGCAACGACCACGTGAAAGCTCAAAAGGCCGGGGCTACCTACACCTCTAATACTACGAGGGTGGTCCAAAAAGTGCTAACAACCCCACTAGTACCTAAGCTCCTGTGGCCTCTAGGATCCATGGCTTTGACTCAACGATTAGATCGAGATCGAGCTGGGGTCGAAGACCTCCCCATTGGGAATGTCCCCCTCCTTGGCATCCTAGCTGATGCCTTTGCCAGAGCTTCCGACACCTGGCGGACAGTCGAAGCCACATATGGGACCATGGCTCCCGTCACCCACCCAAAAATACCAAGCCACGAATAGATGTGGCACGAGGTTAGGCAAGCCCTCATTAACTCAAATGGTTGTGACATAACATGTATAGTGCGCGTCAGCCCCTCCCGCTACTGGGTACTCCGTCACCTCTTGACCTTGCTAGACATAGAGGCCAAAACGGATTTGTCGGAATGATTCAGCCATTCTTAGGGCCTGTAACATTTCAACAAATAAATATGAGATAAATTCAATGAGTGAACTTCCTAAACCTTGCGTAGGGAAGTCGTTCATCTCAAAAGCGCCCTAAACAAGCAATTATCTATAGATGGCTAAACATGGCAATGCTCTTCTTGCGTTTCTCTCATTATTCTCATAACAACAAATCTATTATTTGAGGCCATCAACATAGACGCATAGGAAATTCCATAATATATATCATGTTCTCGAGCCAAACATACGAATGCACAATATGGTCTAAGTCATGTGCTCATACCATGCAATAATCTAAACCTAAACACATACAAATCTCATGCACTTCCCATACACATTGTCAAGATTATTATGGCCACTCAGGACTCCAGGCCAAACCAAAGGTTCACAATCATCCGATGTAACCGGGCATCGTCTCACCCCATTGAGCACAGCATCACGTTGACTTGGGGGTATCCGAACTTAATCGGGTATCGTCCCACGTAAAATGCCTCAAGATGGGTTCACACCTTGCATATCGGTTGGCATTGTCTGAATTGAAGGAATTAAAGGTGCATATGCATGAGTTGTTGGACAAACAATTCATTCATCCTAATGCATCATCTTGGGGAGCGCCATTTTTGTTCGTAAGGAAGAAAGATGGTTCGTTTCGTCTTTACATCCACTATCGGCAACTTAATCATGTAATGATCAAGAACAAGTATCCGTTGCCAATGACCAATGACTTGTTTGATTAGCTGTAGGGAGCTTCGGTATTTTCCAAGATCGACCTAATGATAGGTTACCATCAATTGAGGATTAACGAAGAGGATATACCGCAGACGGCATTTTGTACGTGTTATGGTCACTGCGATTTCATCATAATATCGTTTGGATTAACCAATGCCCTAGCTGCTTTCATGGATCTAATGAACCGAGTGTTGAAAGAGTACCTAGACCAGTTCGTGATTGTGTTCTTCGACGACATCTTGGTGTATTCAAAGAGTCTAGAGGAGCATGACCAACACTTAAGGATGGTACTTCAAACCCTACAAGAACATGAGCTATACGTCAAGTTTAGTAAATGCAAGTTTTTGCTAACTTGTGTAGCTTTCTTAGGTCACATGACTTTTAGCGAAGGGATTTCAGTAAACCCGACCAAGATTAAAGTAGTTATGAACTGGTTGAGACCAATGATGGTGATTGAGATTTGATATTTTTTGGGATTAGCAGGCTATTATAGATGGTTGGTGGAAAGATTCTCCGCGACAGCCATGCCTCTGACGCAATTGCTGAAGAAGGATGAAAATTTTGAATGGACAAATAAGTGCGAGCGTAATTTCCAAGAGCTTAAGCATAAGCTACCTACCGCACTTGTGTTAACAATTCCATCTGATCTTGGAGAATACGAGATTTACAGCGATGCATCGTACAAAGGACTAGGTTGCGTTTTGATGTAATGTGGAAGAGTGGTTGCATACGCATCCCATTAGCTGAGACCTCATGAGTTGAACGACCCAAAGCATGATTTGGAACTAGCAATGATCATCTTTGCCTTAAAGATTTGGAGGCATTACTTATGCGATGAAAGGTTCTAGATCTTTACAGACCATCAAAGTTTAAAATATTTGTTCTTTCAAAGGGAGTTGAATATGAGGCAGCGTTGCTAGATGAAGCTTCTTAAGGACTATGACTGTGACATCTTTTATTATCCTAAAAAGGCCAACAAGGTCGCGGATGCACTATGTCGAAAGCCGTCAATTGCGTAGATTATGGTTCAAGAGTGGATTTTGCTCGAAGGAGCTCAAGATTTGGATTTCAAATTTGAAGTAATCCACCTTTCAAGTCTTATGGCTACTCTCAGAATTGAACCGAAAGTACAGGCGAAGGTGAAGACGCTATAATCAACAAACCCTGAAATCCAAAGAGTTCTGCAAAGAGATGTGGAAAAGAGGAAAGCAGATTTTCAAATCACTAAGGATGGAATATTAAATTTTTGGGGGCAATTGTGTGTGCTCGACAATGCAAAGCTTAAGGAAGAAATTTTGTCGAAAGCCCATCACAACAATTATATTATTCATCCGGGCAGCACAAAAATGTATCAGAATTTGCACCAATACTATTGGTGAAATGACATGAAGGCAAATATCGCCAAGCATGTTGCCAAGTGTCGAATGTGCTAACAAGTGAAGGCCCAACATTGCAAGCCTAGAGGACTTCTGCAACCTCTTGAGATTCCCAAGTAAAAATGGGAACATATTACAATTGATTTTATGATTGGATTACTAAGGAGTTAGCGAGGTAACGATTCCATCAGGGTTATGGTTGATAGGTTGACAACGAAAGGACTTTGCTTTGAATAAATATATTGAATTGTACATGCGACAGATAGTTCGTCTTTATGGAGTGCCGGTGACAATCAAGTCAGATCGAGATCCAAAGTTCACGGCAGCTTTTCGGAAAAATTTACAAACTACCTTGAAAACGGAGCTGCAGTATGATACGGCCTATCATCTGCAGACAAATGGCCAATTAGAAAGGACTATTCAAACACTTGAGGATATGCTGCGAGCTTGCGTGTTAGATTTCAAAGGAAACTAAGAGGAACAGCTTCATCTGGTTGAGTTTGCCTAAAACAACAGCTATCAGCAGAACATCATGACGACACCTTTTGAAGCGTTGTATGGTAGGGCCTATAAAACTCCTATCTACTAGGACGAGATTGGAGAACGCAAGATTACAGGCCTTATGTTGGTTTAATAGTTAGTAAATGCCGTAAAGGTCATTCGAGAAAGGCTTAAGACCACCCAAAGCCGTCAAAAGAGCTATGCAGATAAACGGCGTAAACGTTTGGAGTTTCAAGAAGGTGAACACGTATTCCTCAAAATGTCATTAATGAGAAGTACTTCGTAATTTAGGAAGAAAAGGAAGTTAAGCCCGAGGTATGTTGGCCCCTTTGAGATTTAGAGCATATTGGGTTTTGGCCTATTGTTTCGCATTGCCTCCGAGATTTGCTCAAGTACATGACATATTTCATGTGTCAATGCTAAGGAAGTATGAACCTAACCCAACCCACATGCTGAATTTTGAGGAAATAGACGTAGATGATAGGGTGTCGTATGTGGAGAGACCGATTCGGATTGTGGATCAAAAGAAGCAAGTGCCGCGTAAGAAGATGATTCCCTTGGTTATTTTAAGAAGAGAAGAGTTGTGATATCCCAAAATTTAGCCCTATCTCAAAATATATGAAATTGTTATTTCATTGACGCACTTATGGTTATTTTACTCTGAATTGATCACTCACGAGTTAATTAATCTATTGGATGAGACAATAAAAGGTTAAAAAGCGAAAGACCAGAGAATTCGATCAGTGATCGGCTGCTCGACCATAAGGATCGACAGGGGTCTATGCTATACTATTATAAATCAATTAACAAATGGATATAAATCGATTCGACGGAAGCACGTAGTCGGTTCGTGGATGATTCCACACAATTATAATATTTACGTCAAACGACAATAAACCGATTTTTTATTGATATTGTATAATGGTACGTAATTAAACTCTCACGATTATTTGACTACTGAGAATCATCCACGATTCGAAGAAGCATAAATGTGAATGGAAAAATATCGATGTCAACTGCATGAAAACCCCTAAAAGCCACCCAATAGTTTATATCATATTAAAGTCGTGTTCAATCGATTTTTAACCATGAAATTTAATTTGATATCGGATATCAAACTTGTGAGGGTTTTGAGATGAATTTATTGGACGTCACCTCACTGTCCGTTGAATTATTGGCAAGTTCGAAATTTTTGAAAAAGAAATTATTGGACGGAAAATTGAAATCCTAAAAGGAAAAATGGACCCTGTGGCAAAGTTACAATTTGTTGGCCAAAATTTTGGCTTTAAAGATAAAAGGAAAATAAGAAGATATTGAGGGAACAAAATGCTAGGATAGGAGGGTTTTAAGGGAAGTAGGTGTGAGAAGTAATGGGTTTTAGGGAAAATCTTGAGAAAATCATTTTTTCTCTCTCTCTCCCCTCCCCCTCCCTCTCACGCCATTTCCTTGCTGATCAGCCCCACATTCCCCCTCCACTTCTCTTCTTCATTCTCTTCACCATCGTTTTCGCCCACCACCATCTTCATTTCACCCGACCTTCTTCATTTCACCACCATCTTCATCCCACCGCCATCTTCATTTCACCCCCCATCATCTTCATCGCCACCATCATCATCCCCATCTCACATCTTCATCCCACCGCCACCACCACTTGCATCACTACCTTTTGGCCGCCATCTCCTCACCGCACCTCAGTGCTCGCACCACCGCCGATGCTTGCTCCACCGTTCGATGCCATGCCACTGTTGGTAATTTGTTTATAAAACAAATTGAGAGGTGCATTGTCTCACATCGAAAAGATGTGAGCGCACACGTGGACGAGATTTGACATTAACCAACGATCATTATTTTATTTATTGAGAAAATTCGGATTTATTTATATAAAATATTAACTACAAAATCTTGTTGAAACAGTGCGACTGTTCATGAAAAGTTACAATTATTTTTTATTTTTTATTTATTTAATTTCGAATTTTTATATCTTTTCAACGTAACCTTTGAGACGTACTTTTTCACGAAAAGTTGTCTTTGTTCTTTTGCAACATTTTGAAGAGTTGCCTCTATTCGAAAGGAAAAGATAAATACGTTTGTTTTGAGATCAAACATATATCTTCTTCCATTTTTTCATTTTCTTTTGAGAGAAACTACAGCCATTCTTTCTAATTGTTTCTCATGAGAGACCCTGGAGAAATACTAGAATTGCTATCTAATATTCTCATCCGAGACTTTGTTGTAACCTGGAGGATTTTTGCCGGTGACCATTAGCAACGTTGTGGGGCAAATAAATCCTTAAAGATAGTGATATCACGCCTCAAAGTCCGAGTTGTTTTACTAGATCCGATTTCATTGTTCTACCCAATACGAAGCCATATTTTCCCAACAATTTTAAGGATATATTTTGCTATAATGGAGTCGGAGACAATCAAAGTTATGAATCAAGATATGGTCAAATTATACCGGTTCGATGGGAACAATTTTGCTCGCTGGAGGAACAAGATGATGTTTTTACTCATTGCTCTGAAGATCTCCTACATTCTGGATCCTAACTTGGCGCCTATAGAAGATCCTAAGCATACTTTCGATGGAGGACAGCCAAGTGCGGAAGCCATTGAGAGAGTTAATAAGGAAAAGAAGAAACGTGCGGAGGATGAATTATTTTGTCGAGAACACATTCTGAACACACTCTCCAATCGTCTGTATGACTTATTCACTAAAATGAAGTCGGCCAGAGAAATTTGGAATGCACTGGAATTTAAGTACAAAGCGGAGGAGCAAGGTACCAACAAATATCTAATTGCAAAGTATTTTGATTTCAAGTTTATTGATACTAAGCCCTTGCTGGAACAAGTCCATGAATTGTAAGTGATTATGAATAAGATTCGTGCTCTCAAGATTGATATTCCATAAGCTTTTCAAGTTGGAGCAATTATTGCGAAATTGCCTCCAAGTTGGAAAGACTATGGAAAAAGGCTGATTCACAAGTCGGAGGACTTTACTTTGGAGCAAATACAGAAACATCTTCGCATTGAGGAAGAGTCACGTTTACATGATAATTCTGTTTTGTACAATTTCAAGGTGAATTTTGTGGATAAAAAACTGAAACTCGGCCAGAACTTCAAAGTAAAAAGCGGGGGGCATAAATTCAAGAGAACACAAAAGAAGCAAAAGGGTTGTTGTTTTGTATGTGGCAAACAGGGACACTACGCCAAGGATTGCATTCACCGTAAGAGCATTTCAAAGGACAAGAACATTCCGGTGGTGAAAGCATATGCAAATCTGGTTGAAGAAAATTATGTAGCCATGATTTCGAACATGTTTTCGAACATGGAAATTTCTGAAATAAATGATGCGATGGCTATGGTTTCTGAAATTAATTTTACCACTGTCCAATTCGGTTGGTGGATAGATTCTGGAGCAACTGTTCATGTGTGCAAGGACAAATACATGTTCAAGCAATTTGAAGAGATTGTTGACTCAAATGTTCAAGAGGTCCTGATGGCGAATAATGCTCTTGCAAAGGTTGCTAGAAAAGGCACGGTGGAGATAGACTTCACTTCTGGAAAGAAGATAACTCTTCTTAATGTGTTATTTATACCCGAAATTAGGAAGAACCTAGTTTCTATTGATTTACTTTGTAAGAGGGGGTTTCGGGTTTTGTTTGAATCTGACAAGGTTATCCTGTCGAAAAATGGGCTGTTTGTTGGGAAGGGTTATGCCAATGATGGCATGTATCAACTGAGTATCAATAATAATATCTCTAGTTCTGCTTATATTATCGAGTCTTTAATTTTATGGCATAGTAGGTTGGCACATATAAATTTTCGTTATTTGAAGAATATGAAAAAATTAGACTTGATAAATTTTAATGGCGAATTTGATAAATGTGAAATATGTGCTAAGTCAAAACTTACTAAGAAGTCATTTCCTAGTGTTAAAAGAAATTCGAATTTATTGGATTTGGTTCATAGTGATATATGTGAATTTAATGGTATGCTAACACGTGGAGGTAAAAGGTATTTTATTACCTTTGTGGATGATTGTAGTAGGTTCTTATATGTTTATCTCATGAGATCAAAGGATGAAGCATTTACCATGTTTAAGAAATATAAAGCTGAAGTGGAGAATCAATTAGAAAAGAAAATCAAAGTTCTACGATCAGATAGAGGTGGAGAATATTTCTTAAATGAATTATTTTCATTTTGTGAAGAACATGGTATTATCCATCAAGCTTCAACACCATATACTCCACAACAAAATGGTTTAGCTGAAAGGAAAAATCGATCTCTTGGAGAAATGGTTAATTGTATGCTTTCAAATTCAAAGCTACCAATTAATCTTTGGGGAGAAGCATTACTTACTGCATGCTATATTCAAATAGAATGCCTTCCAAGAAAAATGACATAACCTCTTATGAAATATGGAAAAGTAGAAAGCCAAATTTGTCATATCTTAAAGTGTGGGGGTGTTTAGCAGACTACCGAGCTCCAGATCCTAAGAGAACAAAGCTCGGTCCTAGAGCTATCAAAAGTGTCTTCGTAGGGTATGCTGAAAATAGTAAAGCTTATAGGCTTCTTGATTTAGAGTCTAATGTCATAGTAGAATCGAGAGACATCGAATTCTTTGAGAATAAATGTTTTACGAGTTCTGAAATGATTGAAAATAATTCAAAATCTAGGGAAACTCAAAGTGATTTTCAAGAGAAAGAAACGAATTTTAAAGACATGATTGAACTAAGGAGAAGTACTAGAGCTAGGAAAATAAAAGACTTAGGTCCTGATTTTATTACTCATGTTTTTCTTGTTGAAAGAGATAGAGATAATAACGTAGTAAATAAATACCCTTTAGTGTTAAATTTAGAATATGATCTTAGAAGCTTTGATGATGTTATGTCTTCTAGAGATGCTTCTTTTTGGAAAGAAGCTGTGAATGATGAAATGGACTCAATTATGTCCAATAATACTTGGGTATTAGTAGATTTACCGAAAGGATCAAAAGCATCCAATAGGTTTTTAGAAGAAAATATCATTCCGATGGTTCTATTCAAGCTAAAGCTAGGCTTGTAGTTAAGGGATATAGACAAAAAGAATGAATAGATTATTTTGATACATATGCTCCTGTTGCACGTATAACTTCTATTCGAGTTCTTTTTTCTCTAGCTTCCATTTATGATATTTGTGTTTTATCAAATGGATGTTAAAACTACTTTCTTAAATTAAGACTTAAATGAGGAGATTTACATGGAACAACCGGAGGGTTTTGTTCTTCCTGGAAATGAAATAAAAATATGTAAATTGATTAAGTCTCTTTATGGACTTAAGCAAGCTCCTAAGCAGTGGCAGGAAAAGTTTAATTCGATCATATTGTCAAATGGTTTCATCAATAATAGTGCCAATAGGTATATATACTCTAAATTCACTAAAGACTATGGTGTTTTAGTGTGCTTATATGTTGATGATATGCTTATCTTTGGAACAAATATGACTGGAATTAATGAAACTAAGAAGTATCTAACTTCCATGTTTAAAATGAAGGATTTGGGTGAAGTAGATACTATCTTAGGTATTAAAGTTAAGAAAAATAGTGGGGGTTATTCTTTAAGCCAATGTAGTTATGTTGAAAAATTATTAAATAAATTTCAACATCTTGGTTTTAAAGAAATAAGTACTCCATTTGATTCTAGTATTAAATTAAATTATAATATTGGTAGAGCGGTGGCACAACTAGAATATGCAAATGCTATAGGGTCTTTAATGTATGCGATGCATTGTACTAGACCCGATATTGCTTATTATGTATGCAAGTTGAGTAGGTATACAAGTAATCCAAGTACAGAACATTGGAGAGCTATTACTAGAATTTTTGGTTATCTTAAGAGAACTAAAAATTTAGGATTATTCTACAATAATTATACAGCTGTATTAGAAGGATACGTCGATGCTACTTGGATTACAAGTGTAGGAGATGAAATTTCTGAATGGATTTTCACATTACATGAATGCGTTGTTTCTTGGGCGAGCAAGAAACAAATGTGCATAATTCACTCAACTATGAAATTTGAATCATTGCTTGGTAGCAACTGGGAAAGAGGCTGAATGGATTAGAAATTTTTTGTTGGATATCAAATTATGGCCTAATCCCTCTTATTTCTATCCACTGTGATAGTTAGGCTACTTTGGCAAGAGCTATAATAGCACCTATAATGGTAAGTCTAGACATATTAGTCTAAGACATGAGTATGTGAGACAATTGATTAAAAGATGGTACCATAACAATTGTTTACATGAGGTCAAGTAATAATCTTGTCAATCCTTTGACGAAGGCTTTACCAAGACATATGGTAATAATGACCTCATAAGAAACATGGCTGAAACTCTTTAATTGAAATCACCAATAATGGTAACCCAACCTTTTTCTAGAACATAACTAGTTACAAGATTTAATAGGCAAGAACAAGTTATTGAATGTGATTGTTTGATACTGACGTAGCCCTGATATGAGAAGTCAGTATCGTTTGTTACATTTTGGGGGTTGAATTGAATTTTTAATGAAGTATATTACAAACTTATAATATGTTGATAGTAACAGAAACATATGGTAGATACTTCACGTATATGAGCTTAGAAGTGGTGCCGCTTCTTACGAAAGTTAGGGTTGCTTTCTAGAGAGCTCATGAAACTGGATCAAGCACAAGGCCATAATAGTGCGGAGTAATATAGAACTTCTCGCTGAAACAAGAGATTAGTATACGTGTGGTATGTCCGGTTCTATTATATAAAAGTACAAATTTAAAGCCGAGCTACTTGTCACTTTGATGGAGCTTTGAGATGCTTGCACTAAGTAAAGGTTTAACTCAAAAGAGACCTTTATGTATGTATATTAATCTCACGGAAATTTTGGCTGTATTTTTCTAACGTTTTATTTTTTGTTTTTGTTTTATAAACAAAAGTGGGGGATTGTTGGTAATTTGTTTATAAAACAAATTGAGAGGTGCCTTGTCCCACATCAAAAAGATGTAAGTGCACACATGGACGAGATTTGGCATTAACCAATGATCATTATTTTATTTATTGAGAAATTAGGATTTATTTATATAAAATATTAACTACAAAATCTTGTTGAAACAGTGCGACTGTTCATGAAAAGTTATAATTATTTTTTATTTTTTATTTATTTAATTTCTAATTTTTATATCTTTTCAACGTAACCTTTGAGACGTACTTTTTCACGAAATGTTGTCTTTGTTCTTTTGCAACATTTTGAAGAGTTGCCTCTATTCGAAAGGAAAAGATAAATACATTTGTTTTGAGATCAAACATATATCTTCTTCCATTTTTTCATTTTCTTTTGAGAGAAACTACAGCCATTGTTTCTAATTGTTTCTCATGAGAGACCTTGGAGAAATACTAGAATTGCTATTTAGTATTCTCATCCGAGACTTTGTTGTAACCTAGAGGATTTTTGCCGGTGACCATTAGCAACGTTGTGGGGCAAATAAATCCTTAAAGATAGTGATATCACACCTCAAAGTCCGAGTTGTTTTACTCGATCCGATTTCATTGTTCTACCCAATACGAAGCCATATTTTCCCAACAACCGCCACTCACCCGTCCTCACCACCACATGCCGCCCATCCACCCAAGTTGAGCCCCCCCTTAGCCGTGAGCTCAACTTCACTGAATTGCCATTGTTCGTGATGCCGTTTGAGCCGCAAGTGTCACGCCCTCAACATCGTCACACTGTAATCACCACGAGCTCACTGTCACGGAAAATCCGTGAGTTAACTTCCTAATCGTGGATTAGGGTGTTAATTACATTAAGGGGTAGGTTAGTTAAGGATACCAATGTTAGTGTTAGTTAATTTTGGTTTAGCCTTAATTACAATTAAGAACGGTTTAGATTAAATTTAAGTGCGATTAGCTTAAGTAGTTACGATTAGATTAATTAATCATTGTTAGATTAATTAATTGAGTTTAGTTTAATTAATCATGATTTGTCTAATTATTTGTGATTTTAATTAAATGTGATTAGTTTAATTAATTATAGTTAAATTAATTTATTTTAGTTTGAAATAATTACAATTAACATAATTAATCGTGGTTAGTGTTATTAATGACGGAGTAGACTTTAAGTGAAATTTTATGTTCATTTTTCTGGATGAGATTATGCCTAATTTTGATTGTTTGAGCTTGTAATGCTATGTTATTGATTGCTCAATAATGGGTTTTATTTATTATTTCCCAAAAAAAAAAAACGGTTTTATGAGCTATAAAATAGAGAATTTTGAGATGTCAGGTTTGGACGTCAAATTTTATGTGCTAAATGAAACAATGGGGTTTTAAAATGAAAGTGTGCAAGGTTTGACGAGTTGATTTCAAATACATGACCATGTACGAATATTTTACTGGAATTTTTAAGTGTGAAAAATTGCCAAAGTTGATTATTTGAAAACAAACATTTTTATTCTGGGCTAATCAATGGCATTAAGAATTGGCTTGATTGTTGGTGTGCTTGAGTGGTCATTTAATCGAACATGTCACTCAACGGGAGTTTTGGGAGCGTTGCCCAATTTTTATGAGATGCCCGACAGGTGCCCGAATACCGAGTCGCGATTAAGGTTGGACCAATGCTCCTTTATGAAATGCTGTCTAGGCGAGGGTTCTAGAAGATGATGTGCTTGATGGGATGAGACAATGCCTGGTCATGTCAAAAGACCGCCGACTCTTGTGTTGGTCGTGGCCCGAGGAGTCGTAATAATTGGAACACGTGTGTTGGAAATGCGCTTAGAATATTTCGAATGTGTTCTAATTAATATTTATGCATGTTGAACTAATATTGCCATGTGAGATGTGCTAATATGCAGGGGTGTGCTAAGGCAAGGTAAGTTTGTATATTGCGCATGTTTAGGTCGCCTACGAGACGAATTCGCGCCCTAGTCAAGACTTAGGCCGGTAACTTGCTAAAATTTTATCTCACCTTGTTATTGTTGAATATTTTAAGGTTCGTAATATGAAGAACTGTTGCGTGCGATTTGGGGTCTCGATGGACCAAGACACGATGGTCAGTAGGAAGTGGCTGTACAAAGGCTTATAATTATTGAAGTTTCTAGGGTTAACAAATTGATAAATAAATGCGCCGCTTTTGGAAATTGTCTGTTGTGCTTTGTTATCCCTATTGTTTGTTGGTTGACTGAGTGTTTAATTTGAGTTGCTTCCATATGCAATTAATCAAAAGATAAAAAGAATGGGTCAGCGACGCGTCCTAAGATATCGCAATTTAGTCGACTTATGTGGGATGTTCGTGCACTTGGGGTTTGGGGCATGACAATAACAACGCAACCAAGATTCCCTCTTAGCAATGTCTTCACCTATTATTAGTCGTTGTCTCAATCCATAAAGATATCCCAAAAACAATAGCATTACCGAAACCCCTAACCAAATTCATAGTGGTAATGGATATCAAATCATCATCCTCCAATACCATAAAACAAATATAGAATACATTTCACGAACCAAAACATATATCCTTTTGCAACTTACCTCAAAATCTTTTTCATAAATCATTTCTCAAATCATCTCAGAATTCATTTTATAAACTAGATTTGCAGTGCAGCAATATATATACAAACATGTATAACTTTCACAATACCCTTCACCGCACGTTTCTCAAATCATCTAAAGAATAATAAATGCTTGAGCCAAATTTCATACAACAAAAATGACATTTCATAACTCACAATATATCTAATCCATATTACTTCTAAAACATGAGTTTCAAAACTCGAAGAAAAGAAAAGATAAACATCACTCACTTGGGAAAACCTAAAACCAAATAACAAAGGTTACTTAAACTGTCGAATTCGCAATCCTATCAAATTAGCATAAGCCAATATTAAAATTAAGTAAAATGCTACCTAAACTATAAGTTGACTAAACTAAGTTTAATCGCTGACAAAACGACTATTACGGTTGCTCAAAGCAAATATTCAAATCTATCGGTAGCACGGAATGAAACTATAAAAGTTTTGCTTCAACTAAACTGTTACTGCTTCAACCCAAAAAAAGAAAAAAATGTTACTCCGAATGATCAGATCACTCACTACATACTAAGACCTGAAAGAGATTTCTATCAAACTCTCAGGCTCTATAACATCCTGATCTATCCTTTTCATGAAATTTGATAGTTTGACAACTTCTAAATCGGATTCTACAGTTCAAATATCACATGACTTCTAACTTTTTACCTAATTCTGACAATAGATTAACAAAAGACTTGAATCCTTAACGAAGTTAATCCAAACTTGGTTAGGTCTCTGTGGCATGTATGCAAGAAACATTTATTTTCTTCTTTCTCTCATTTCTTTCTTTCTTTTCTCTATTCACTACACCAAGCCACACTTTCCGCTTTCTTTCTTTCTTTTATCTCTCACGGATCTCACAAGAAATCTTTCATTTCTTCTTTTTCTCCTTTCTTTCTTTCTTTTCTCTATTCACTGCACCAAGCCACAATTTCCTTTTACTTTCTTGGGATAAGTGTTGCAGAAATCCTAAAACTTGTCACAAAAATGCATTTTAGTCCTAAACCTTGCAAAAAGTGCAAATAAGTCCTAAAACTTGTCAAAATAGTTCAATTGAGTCTTAAAACTAACATCGTCAACATTTTCCGTCAAAAATACTGACGTGGCATTTTAAATTATTTTTTATTTTCCAACTGGCTTTTTAAATTATTTTTTATTTTCCAGTTGGCTTTTTAAATTATTTTTTATTCAATTTTTAAAAATATATATTTAAAAACTAAAATTCATTTTTTAAAAAACTATTAAAAAAAAGAAAAAAAATGGCAGAGGAGGCGACCGTCCATTGTCAGAGGGGCCAACGACGGTCGCCGGCCGCTGCTCGACCAAGGCGAGGCCTCGCCAGCCCCAGGAGAGGGCCGACGACCCTTGCTTGGTGCCGGTGAGCCCTCGCGACCCTCACCTAGCGCAGGCGAGCCCAGATCTGACCGAGCACAGAGACGCGGAAGTCGCTTGGTCGCGGGCGGAGGTTGCCGACGAGGGGACTTGGAACGACAGTGACTGGCGGCTCGGCAACTAGCTCAGATCTACTGGAGTTGAGCACAAGGAAGCACGGGAGCGGGCCACTCACGTGGCCCTCACGCTCCACAGCAACGCCCAAATCTAGGCGAGCCTTGCCGACCCCAGCCGAGGGCCGCTGAGGCCTCGTCCAGGGCTGGCGACGGTCGCCAACCCCCATGCGAGGGCCGGTGTGCCCAGATCTGGGCGCCCTCGCCGGCCTCAGGCGAGGGTCGCCTCGCCTAGGGCCGGCGAGGGCTCGCCCCGGTCGGGCGGCAGCCAGCAACCGTCGCCGGCCCCTCCGGCGATGGGCGGCCGCCTCTTCTTCCCTTTTCTTTTTTTTAACAGTTTTTAAAAATTGAATTTTAGTTTTTAAATATAATTTTTTTAAAAAAATTGAATTAAAAATTATTTTAAAAAATCAGCTGGAAAATAAAAAATTATTTAAAATACTGCGTCAACGCCACATCAGCATTTTCCATCAATAAAATTGACAACATCAATTTTAGGACTCAAATGAAACATTTTGACAAATTTTAGGACTTATTTGCACTTTTTGCAAATTTTAGGATTGAAATGCATTTTCGTGACAAGTTTTAGGACCTCTGGAACATTTATCCCTTCTTTCTTTAATTTTCCATTCTGACGCGGATTTTCTAAAATTTTTGAATTTTTTTATTAATTGTCCAGGTTAGCGTTGGCGATGCTACATATGACAACCAACATCTATGTTGGATTTTCCAATGAGACAAATCATTAACGACACTTAAATAATTGATTTTTTAAATTTGTGACACTCAAGTATTGGTATCTTTTTTTAGAGATAAAATCTCCTGGAAAGGGGAGGTCCATAGCTTTTTTTTACAATGCAATAAAGTTACATAATGTCGATTTTTGTTGATAAGGGGGTATTTACATTGGGACCTTTTTTTTCTGGGATAACACGAAAAAAGCACTTATGTTTTAAGTCAAGGTCATTGAAGACTTTGCACAGTGCCAAGAACGTCAATTCCAGTCTGGCCTTGCACTTTTCTCGGTCCCCACCAAGAGCTGGTTTACGAATACGAAAAAACCGTGTTGATTACTCTGGCTGGCATGAAGATGAGGACTTCTGTAATTCCCAGGAAACTGCCGTGGGAACATGGAGGAAAAAGACAGAAAAGATCAAAAGCAGAGGACCTACCCAGTAGCCACATGTTTCTTTTAAAGTTTTAAAGGGCGAATGTCCTTTGATGGACAAATTGTTAAAACAAATTGAAAATCAAGAAGTGCTTGGCACGACATTTTGAAATTCACCCTAAATTAACCATACCCAAACTCACCCCAGGTATTTTGGGAAATAAGTTAGAAAATCAACCTCGTTCATCCTTTTCGAAAGATCTAAAAACAGATTTCTTGGCATGTGACAATTTCATTGTTTTTATGACAAGTTAATAAATTCTACATTGATGCTTCATGTACATCAAGAAAGAAGTATGATCAGGCAGCCCTAGTAATTACTGTGGCAAGTCAATACTACGCATACACTGTCCTTCGGTAACAACTCAACCTGTGATTAAGTACCACTATTCCCAGAACACCTCAAGTGATATGCCGTGATATAAGACTTGCCTGTGATATGCCGTGAGATAACACTTGCCTTTCTTTTTACTTTCTTCTTATTTTCCTTTCTTTCTGTCGCGACCTCTTTTTTCTCAGTGCCCGCAATCGGGTACGAGCGCCTAAGGAGGCTAATGGCTCGGCTGAATTTATTAAGCCCGGACTCTCCCAAGTCCGCCAATTCACGACTTAATGGTTCAATTTTTTAACCTGTAAATCAATTTTTAAAATGGAGTCGCCACTAATCGATTTGGGGTGGGTTGATTAGAAACCCAAGTGAAGTATCGAGAGAAATACTCACTCCTGCGCAACCAGAGAAATTAGGATCGGGGACTTGATTACATTAGTTAATCACTAATGCCCTTTCGGTATCTAATCTTGTTTAAACCCTGAGGTTTTTTTTGGGATGTTCGAGGGATTTCCCATCCATTTTTGGAAGGAAAAACATTTTTTGAGTCATTTTCTAATTTTTTGACACAAAATAGATTTTTTTGGGGTTTTTTTTGGTATTTTTTTTGGAAAAATACAAGCCTTTTTGGCTTTTTCTGAATTTTTTGGCTTTTTCATGAATTTTTGGTTTTTTTGGATTTTTGGCATTTTTTGGAAAATATGAAATATTTTTTATTTTTTTTTATTTTTCAGAAAATAAAATACTTTTTAAATATTTTTGGGAAATAAATTATTTTTTTATTTTTCTCGATTTTTTGAACATAAAACATTTTTTAACATTTTTTTTTAAAATAAAACACTTTTTGATTTTTTTTTACCATTTTTATTAAGGTATTTATATTTTTTTATTTAATATATTATTTTATATTAAAATAATATAAAAACTGACTCGGGTCGGATCCGCGGGTTGGGTCCGACCCAGGCCGGCGATCCGAACGTTGCGGGCCCGACTCGGATTTTTTCCCCTTTTTTTGTTTTTTTTTTTTGTTTTTTTTTAAACGAAACGGTGTCGTGGCCGGGTGTTTAGGGACACCCGGCCCGACCCGACAACCCGGCCCGACAGCCCGGTCCCCGACCCGCTCCGACTCACAACCCGGTTCCTTCGGAACCCTACCCGACCCAGCCCGACCTCGCAACCCGGCTCCCCGCCCTCCGGGATTTACGGAATCCCTATCCGGTTACCGATCCGGGTCCGACCCGACGACCCGGGATTGCGACCCGGAAAATCGGGAACCCTAGGGTTTCCGACTTGGGGGCGCCGAAGAGGTGCAGCGGTGACGATGGCGAAGACGGCGGCGACGGCGATGATGACCGGACTTACGGAGAGGGAGATGGCAAGGGCAACGACGACGATGACGGCACGATACCTGCTCGGCAATGGCGCGGCAAACTGATGGCAACGACCGCGGCGGACAACGACGGCGACGGTGGATCTTGGACGGTCAGATCTGGCCGGATCCGTCGCCGAGTTTCCCTCTCTCTCCCTCGGGCTCGCTCGGCGAACTCCCCAAAGTCTCTCAGGGACCCCTCCGAGCTCACCACGCCACGGCCGACCCTACGCTCGAACTCCCTGAAGTCTCTCAGGGACCCCGAGCTTCGGCCGCCTCTCCCTTTCTTCCTCCTTTCTCTCTGTCCTCTTCGTCGGGGATGGAGGGCCTATTTATAGGCCGAGGGGTGGCCGGTCGACGGAGCTCGACTGACGACTGCCACGGCCTTCGCCGGCCGAACCGGCGTCCCATCCGACGCCAGCTGCCCCCTGCTCCACGTGCACCGTCGCTGCTCCTCCCCTCCGCTCCGGCGTCGCGCCCCCCTATGCGTGCACTGCAACTGCGCGAGGAAGAAGACAACCAAAGGGGGGCTGGGCCTTGCGCTTGGGCGGTGGAGGCCCACAAACGGGGCTACTGCTTTTCTGCTTTCTTTTTCGTTTCTTTTCCGCTTTTTTTTGTTTATTTATCAAAAGTAAAAGGAAAAATAAAATAAATAAAAACAAAAGTAAAACCTAATTAATTAAAATGAAATTTTAGGCGTCAACACTTTATTTTTCTACTTCTCTCTTTTCTTCTTTGCGCCCCCTAACTTCCCTTTCTGCTTGCGTTTTGTTTACGAGTCAACTTTTTTTTTCCTTGCCCAATTGACTCAGTCAACGCCAGTATCACAATCACTGCCCATTTGCACGCGAATTGCCATTGCTGAGAGATAAGAACGAAAGACACGACAGTTGACGATTCATGCATTCGGACTGGTGTCCCATTTTGTACTCGCAGTTTGATAAAAAGTTGTAATCAGACCATTTTAGTGAACAATTCAATGAAACTCGCGATGTAAAAACATCTTCATCAAAGAACGAGATGTGAAATGGGAACAATCTCATTTGTCCGAAAGAGATGACTAGGTGTTTGGCCTAGTCAATCCTCACTCTACATCCCTTTCGTCATTGCCGACCTGCAGGTCAGCTTGACAAAAAGTCTGAAGCTCTTTCTGTTGCATGTTTTCCAATTGAATGGATTTTGTGATTGGTCTTTAGCTGATCAGGTGAGTGATTGTAGAGAAAATCACCGCCTGATATGGAGACCGCACATATTTACACTATTCAAGCGTTACAAGATAGAAAATCCAAGATTACATGATATTACATGACCAACATAAACATCTACTATGATAGTATATTCCTAATTTTTACCATAAGCATATTAAATTATTAAAATAACGTTCATCTAACAGCTTAATTTATTAAAACAGTTGAAAATGATCTCACAAAATTTTACACGGTATCAAAGTAGAAAGTCCAAATTCAAATCTTTTAGAACCCTTTTCTAGAACAATTGTAGTGGTCTCACAAAATTCTAAACTGACCGGGTAAATCCAGTATTATATACTTCTGTTTCAGTTTATATTTGGGGAAGAAACGGTGTTAAGCGTATATTAAGAAAGCGCCTAAGCAATGACATTCCATATCTTGCATTTTCTAAGCTAGCGTGCTCTTTGGGGTGCATGAATTCTAAGTCAAGAGATGTCTCTGTCCATGCCTTCCAAAGTAAAGTAGTCCATACGGAGGAATCGAGTTCTGCAGTCGGTCACTGGTTTAGGTCATGATCTCCAGAAGACCTTGTGAGGGACATTACAGACTGTTTTAGAAGGATATCCAGTCAACCAACCCATTCTAACATTCACACCGTAAGAATATTAAATTATAAAATAATATTCATCTAACAGCTTAATTTATTAAAACAGTTAAGAATGATCTCACAAAATTGTACATGATTGTTGACACCTAAATTTTGGCGATCTATTTAGTTATTTATTGCATAAAAAATTAGGGATTAATTTTATCCCTGAAAAAAATATTAATTGCATAGCATATAGATTTAGGTGCATTTGTTTTTAATTTGCATTTTTTTACACTTATTTACTGGACCATGGCAGATGGGTTGAATTAGTGGTTTTAGGTTTTAAATAGGCTGGGCTAGACTCACGAAAAAAGTACAAATTGGCCCGAGCCCGTTAACCTAAATTGCGATTTGAAATGAGGATTTTTGAAATTTAAGAAAATTGGGTTTTGATCCTATCTTTAAAAATCAATAGAAAATATTTGGGAGATAAAAAAAATAAGAGGATTTTGTGATTCGGAGGTTATAGGAAAATCTTCGTGTATATTGAAAGGTGGATGAAATATTTCACGAAGATTTTCATCTTATTTGCCTATAAAAGGGAGCCGTATACGATGAGAGAAGGGGGAGGCTAGGTTTTGAAAAAAAATTCAGAAAAAAGAAGAGCAGAGAAAGAGAAAAGTCAGAACGTGAGAGAGAGAGGAGAAAAGTAAAAAAAACAGAGGTGATTTGACTCCTACTGTTCATCATCTTCCCCACTTTTGCTGCCCCAATCGCCAGTTTCTCTTCACCCGCGCTGCGCTCACACCGCCGGTCTCCACCAGCCGCGACCCGCCTCCTCACGACGACCCGAAGCCCCACCGGAGACCACACCGCTGGTCTGCTGCCTCACCAGCCCGGAGCTCCGATTGCGACGCCCTCCGACGATCAAATCCGCTGCTCGCCCCTCTGTCGCTTCTGCTCCGCCTCACCACAGCCGCTTCTACCACCCGACGCCGTTGCTGCCCCGCCTGACGCCGAGCGACGCCCAGCCCCCGCAAGCGGCGTCGCCGCCCTGTCAATCTGCCGCCGGAGCTACAACCCGAAGCTCTCGCCGCCCCGACACTGCCTCCGCTCGCCGCCTGCAGATCTGAGATCCCCACAGCAACCGATCCAGATCCGACGCCCTTCCTCCTCCAGATCCAGAATCGCGCCGCCGCCGAGCCAACCTTCCCCGTGCCGCCGTGTCGCCATCCCGAAGCCGCCTCGCCGCCCCGACGCCGTCTTCACCCTGCTCCAGCCCGCGCTCGGGGTCCCTCGCCCGCGACGCCCGCACCCAGCCAGACCCGCGACGCCGCCGCGCCGATTCCCGAAGCTCCTGTTGCTGTGCCGCCGTCGCGCCGCTCCCGGTGCCCTCGCCGGAACCCTAGCCGGAGATCTCCCCTCGCCGGATCGGCCACATTTATCTTTTTCTTTTTCTTTTTCAGAAAAAAAAAAAAGAAAAGAAAAAAAAGAGAAAAGCAAAAGAAAATTTAGGTATTTTCTTTATCTTATTTTTGTTTTATTATTTATGCTATTTTATTTTATCTTTTTAGTGTAATTATTCCTTTAATGTGAAATTGAAATTCCATGATATGAAATTGCCTTGAAATTAGTGATTGTCAGTCCGATTTTCAAGCTCGAAATCCGACTCGCAATTACTTAAAAAAAATTGCCAATCCGATCTCCTGCTCGAGATCCGATTCGTGATTTATATGAAATTGGCCAACCCGATCTCATGCGCGAGGTATGGTTCGTCGATTTGGATATCAATATGACTTGATTTGCTGTGGTGTCACTTAAATTAGTTTTCTTTTATAACAAATCAAAAAATGTAGTTTTAGGGTTTGCATGCTCATAATAGGTATTTTATTTCGAATTTTCAAAAAATAAAAAGAATCAAATCAATTAATTTAGGTTGCTAGTTTTCTTTAAAACTTGGATTGCATGTTTAATTATTTGGCAATTGTTAATTTCGAAATTAAAAAAAAAAGAGAAAAAAGGAAAAACACAAAAAAAAGTCATTATGCATATGTCATGTAGAATTAGGGCATTCTTTGCACGTCATTGCATGTTAAGATTGCATGTTATAGGTTTAGATAATTTCTCATAAATAGATTGCATGTTTATTAGGAAAATAAAAAATCATGTGCACATCATATAGGATTAGTTTCATACAATGCACATCATTTAGTGATTTTTGTTAGATGCATTTAATTAGAAATTGCCCGTCGTTAGAATTAGGTCATTAGATTAATTTAGATTGCATATTTAAGTATTGCATTTCTTTAATTTCGAATCTCATGGAAAATAAAAAATTATTTAGAATAAATCATCTCATGCTTAGGATAGATCACATTCTTAGTTATGTCATATTGCTTAGATCATATAGCTAAGTCATGTTGCCATGTCATATCATTCATGTTAAATTAGTGGCACGCATTGCATATTGCATGTTTTTCATTAATTAAGTGAAAACAAAACAAAAATTGTGTGTTAATTAGAAATCATATTTAGAACTGCAGATATGAATTCTAAACTAACATTGCAGATGCTTTCGTTGCTTTAAGGTAAGTCCTGCAATTTATTTTCTGCTTTACTTGAGTGTTAAATTGGTAGTTTGCGCACCTGCATGAACACCTCACATGTTAGGGAATTAGTTTTAAATCAATCCAAACTCCTTGCCAAACATTTTTCAAAATTAAAAGAATGGTACCGAAAGGGCATTAGAGAAATCTAGTGTAACCAAGTCCCCGTACCCATAATCTCTGGTTCGTAGAAGTAAAGTAAAACTCCCGTTACTTTACTTGGGTTTCTAATCGACCCGCCAAAAATAGATTAGTGGCGACTCCTAATTAAAACAATTGCATGTTAAGAACTTGAACCAAAAGTTGCGAATTGGTATGGGCTTGGGAGAGCCCGAGTTAAGTTTAGACTTAACAATCCATTAGCCAAACCCTAGATGGTTCACACCCCCAAAAAATTGGTCGCGACAATGATATCAAAGCAGAAAGTCCAAATTCAAATCTTTTAGGACCCTTTTCTAGAACAATTGTAGTGGTCTCATAAAATTCTAAACTGACCAAGTAAAATCCAGTATTATATACTTCTATTTCAGTTTATATTTGAGGAAGAAACGGTGTCAAGCGTATATTAATAAAGCGCCTAAGCAATGACATCTCGTATCTTGCATTTTCTAAGCTAGCGTGCTCTTTGGGGTGCAAGAATTCTAAGCCAACAGACATCTCTGTCCATGCCTTCCAAAGTAAAGTAGTCCATACGGAGGAATCGAGTTCCGCAGTCGATCACAAGTTTAGGTCATGATCTCCAGAAGGCCTTGTGAAGGACTTACGGACTATTTTAGAAGGATATCCGGTCAACCAACCCATTCTAACATTCACACCGTAAGAATATTGAATTATTAAAATAACGTTCATCTAGGGCCTATTTATTTATTTTTGTTTTTGTTCCCGGAACAAAATTTTTTGTTCTTTTGTTCCGAGGAACAAAAAAAGAACATAAACGCGTTTGGTAAAACATTTGTTCTCGAGAACAAATTTGAAACAGAAATAAGAAGTAGAAAAAAAATTGTTTCTTGTTCCCGGAAACAATTCCAAAAAACACTTATTTTTTCTTCTTCTTTTTTCTTTCCTTCTTCTTCCTTTTGGCCAGTCACTGGCCTTAGCCATGACCAGTGATCGGCCGTCAAGGGCCAGTGACCTTGCCGGAGCATCGCCAGCCCCCGGCGAGATCACTAGCGAGGCTCAACCTTGCCTAGGCAGCCCAAGGTCGGCCTTGCCCTGGCCTCGCCCAACCAAGGTGAGGCCAAGCCTTGCCAGGAGCCAACAAGGTTGCCAGCCAAAAAGAAGAAAAAAAAAAAGAAAAATATAATAAAAAATTAAAAAATTAAAAGAAACAAAAAAATTATACAAGTTTACCAAACGTATTTCTATTTCTAGAGTAGAAATTTTTTGCAGTTACTAAGTGCGTAACGGAAACTATATATATATATATATATATATATATATATATATATATATATGTATTCAAAAATTATTCCCCGGAACAGAAATGTTACCCGACGCGCCCTGAACAGCTTAATTTATTAAAACAGGTAAAAATGATCTCACAAAATTTTACACGGTATCAAAGCAAAAGTCCAATTCAAATATTTTAGGACCCTTTTCTAGATCAATTGTAGTGGTCTCACAAAATTCTAAACTAACCAAGTAAAATCCAGTATTATATACTTCTATTTCAGTCTATATTTGGGGAAGAAACAGTGTCAAGCGTATATTAATAAAGCGCCTAAGCAATGACATTCTGTATCTTGCATTTTCTAAGCTAGCGTGCTCTTTGGGGTGCAAGAATTCTAAGTCAACAAACATCTCTGTCCATGCCTTCCAAAGTAAAGTAGTCCATACGGAGGGATCGAGTTCCGCAGTCGGTCACAGGTTTAGGTCATGTTCTCCAGAAGGCCTTGTGAAGGACATTATGGACTGTTTTACAAGGATATCCGGTCAACCAACCCATTCTAACATTCACACCGTAACATGATCTGTTTATCATAGTCAACTCACTGCATTAGATTAAAGCATGAAAATGGCATCGGAGTGGAACTCGCCTATATAGCATCTCCAACGTCAGATCTCATGTACACCCGAATCGGTAGAGTGAGTTTGAGGGTACCACTGGATTTGCTAAGCCAGCGATGGAAAAAGAGTCATTTCACTTCAAGTTTTTGATACTCTTGCTTACTTGTGTCGCTTCACACTCTCTTGTTTCAACCCAACCATATTGCCATGAAGACGAGAGATCTGCGTTGTTGGAGTTCAAGGCAACCTTCTTCAACATAGAGCCTCCTTGCTATCCCGGTGCCGCTTTAGATGTGCAACCAAATATCAAATCCTGGAACGCATTAACAGGGGAAACTCAAAGCAACTGCTGTTCTTGGGCTGGTGTTGAATGTAGTGAGGTAAGCGGTCACGTAATCGGCCTCAACCTCAGTAGCAGTTGTCTGTCAGGTAAAATCAACTCCAACACCAGTATTTTCCGTCTTTTTCACCTGAGAAGCCTTAACCTTGCCTTGAATGACTTCAATTGTGAGATTCCTCCGGCAATTGGAAGTCTTGGTTCCTTGACCTACTTGAACTTCTCCAGCTCCAACTTCACGGGCCACATCCCACATTCGCTCCGTAACTTGATCCGACTTGTCCATCTAGACCTCTCAAATAATAGGCTGATAGACAAAGCACTCAAAGAACTGATAGACAGAGACTATAGTCAGTCCATATTTTCTGTCCATGCTGCTCTCGGTAAAGGGCTGGCGCCGTATTTATTTCCACGTAGCCGCCCATATACTAATAAGTATCCATATAGCCGTGGACGTGGAATTGATGATGTACGTCTTGAACAACCCTTCAATTCTACATTGGATGAAGTTCCATCTTTCTTGGGAAATTTAGATCGACGCTTGCATTGTATCACGGGTGAAGTTCCATCTTTCTTGGGAAATTTGGTCCAGCTTGAGAATTTAAATCTAGCAGGTAATATGTTGATTGGGCAAATTCCATCCTCTCTTGGGAATCTTGCCCGACTTACTAGTCTAGATTTAAGCTTAAATAAGTTAATAGGCAAAATTCCATCTTCCATCGGAAACCTAGTACAACTTACTCATTTAAATCTTGGATACAATCAATTGGAGGGTGAGATTCCACTCTCTTTTCAAAGCCTCCTGAAGCTTAGGTTCTTAAAACTTCAGTCGAATCAATTGAGTGGCAAAATCCCATCCTCGTTGGGGAGACTCACCAAGTTGATTGACATTGATCTTTCATTCAACCAATTCCATGGTGCAATTCCAAGCACAATTTTCGAATTACAAGATCTCCGCACTCTTAATTTGAATTCAAATAACTTAAGTGGCACTATAGAGTTAGATATGTTCAAGAACATTCGAATACTTGGGTTATCCTCTAATAAACTGTCGTTGATTGTCAAAGCCGACATAGATCATGTGTTCTTTGCTCTAGATTTAGGATCATGCAACTTAAATGGTTTCCCGGAGTTTCTAAAACATCAAGATTATTTGTTTTTCCTAGATCTATCCAACAATAACATTTCTGGTCAAGTTCCCGAATCGTTTCTGAATGTGAGCCCAACACACCTACGTCATTTGAACCTTTCTGGCAACTTTTTAACAAGGTTTGCTCAAGATCCCGTTGATTTCAAGTGGGAACAACTCGTTGTAGCAGATCTCCGTTTCAATGAGTTGCAAGGATCAGTTCCTATCCCCCCTCCTAATATGTGGTACTACTTCGTCTCAAATAACAAGCTCTCAAGAGAAATATCGCCACTCATATGCAATCTAAGGTCTATCCAGATGATCGATTTGTCTTATAATAAGTTGACTGGGTTTCTTCCACAATGTTTGAGTGATTTGAGTGGTAGTTTGGAAGTAATGAGTTTACAGAGCAACAACTTTATTGGGAAAATTCCTGATTTTAACAGGAATTCCTGTCGGCTTATTATGATTGATTTGAGTTGCAATAAATTGCATGGGCCATTGCCAAGATCGCTCCGCAACTGTCACAATTTGGAATTCCTGAATTTCGGAAACAATCATATTAGAGATGTTTTCCCGTCATGGTTGGGCTCACTTCTCAGCTTGAAGGTGCTTATATTGCGGTCTAATAGATTTCACGGGCTTATTGGGGAACCTACTGATAGGGTTGAGTTCCCTACACTACATATCATCGACCTATCCCAGAATAATTTTTCCGGTAGCTTGCCATCAGGATACTTCAAGCAATGGACTGCCATGAAAGTTTTTGAGACAAATTCGTCAAGCTACATTGGGGATGCTATTAAGAAGGCCTGGATTTTCTCTTCAGACGCAACCTTTCACTATTCTATGAGTGTCATTGCCAAAGGAATCCAAATGAATTACTCAAAGATCCAAGAGTACCTCACATTGATTGATCTCTCGAGCAACAACTTTAGTGGAGGGATCCCTGAGACCATCGGAAGACTAAAGGAACTAGAGTTGCTCAACTTTTCCAATAACATTCTTACTGGTCCCCTACCCCCATTCTTGGCAAACCTAACGAATTTGGAAGCATTGGACCTTTCTCAAAATCATCTCTCTGGAGAGATCCCTCAGGAGTGGACGCTACTCACTTCGCTTGCGGTCTTCAACGTATCTTATAACCGTCTGACCGGGCCAATACCGCAGTCACGGCAGTTCGCTACATTCGAAAACAACTCCTACGAGGGAAACTCAAGGCTATGCGGCACTCCTTTGTCTAGAAAATGTGGAGATCCCAAAGCGTCACCACCATCATCTCCGATGTCCGAAGAAGATCAAGATTCGGAAAGTGCAATGGAATTAGACTGGAAGATCGTGTGCATGGGGTTTGCAAGTGGGTTAGTGAACGGAGTGGTCCTCGGGAACACCTTGATCACAGGAAGAAGGGCTCAGAACCTTGTGAATAACTTTGGCAGAAGAAAGCAAAGGCGAAGAAGGTAAAAGAGAGTCCGAAACCAAGGAACACTCGACCGAAATCTGTTGTCTTCTGTTTTTGAGTACGTGTATTCTAAGTTTTTCTGCTCTAGTTAAGTAGTCCATATGCATTTATAATAAAGCATTCTGTAATCATATATTTGTGAGCCGTATATCAGAAAAATCTATAAATATTAAGAAAGTTAAGTAAAATGAAACTTTTCTCTGGAAGCTCTATTCCCTTCCATTTCCTTTCACATTAATTACTTAGAAACCATTATATTTTTCACCAATCATATAAAATACACTTAATCTTTCCAATTATCTAACATTGATACACTAACTGTTCAAAAAAAAAAACATTGATACACTAAGAAAAATTTAATTTCATAAAGGGCTCATTACTTATTATGTGGAGTAATAGGCATTATTTAAAATTAGACAAGCGGATTATATGGGCTACACCGGTCTGAAAATCATAAATCCAATAGAGAACCTCTGTCACAGGTTCTGCCCCCGATACAAGCCCTTCGACTACTCTATGATAATGACCGACAAAGGCTCCCGCAGCTGAAGTATTCGAGGATCTGAGAATATCTCACGTTGATTGATCTTTCAAGCAACAGTATCGCAATAGATACGGTGAGTTTAGGGTAGGCAAATCCACGTGTGAACACGTGACCTTGAAGTTACCACTAGGGGTGAGCAACGGTCTAGGGTCGACCCTGAACCAACCCTGGACCAGCCCAACCCTGCCGGTCCTGGTCCGGTTCCCAAGGGGACTGGGTCGGTCCTTGGTCCTGAAATTCCAAGACCAACACTGTGTGGGTTGGTCCTCGGTTCTAAGAGTTTTTGGTCAATCCAACCCTGAACCAACCCTGTATATTATATTATATTATATTATATTATATTATATTATATTATATTATATTATATTATATATTCAAACCTAAGTAAAATGTCTGTTATATTATATTATATTGAGATGTTCTATCAATAGTACTAATAGTAATTTCAATTTAAAACTTTTGTTGAGTATTAATTATGTGTCGTTTGTTTTGTTTTTAGGTTTTTAGAAGTTCAAGTGAATTAACAAGATATCAAGTTATATATTCATGGTTTATATTAAGTATTTTGAAATTTTTATGGTTTAATTGTATTATACTAATGAATTTCAGTTGCACTTTGCTTTTCAATTTGTATCAAATGGTAGAAGCTTTTGAAGAGTAGAGTAGTATTGCAGTTGCTACGGTGATTTGCTAGTCAAGTGGTGTGAAGCTCATTTTTTGATTAAGTGGACTCTACATGATCAAATGCAGAAAAACGTTTTTGCATATGGTGTTATGAATATTAAAGATAGATGATTAGAAGAACTTTCCATCTTGTCCCATATCTCGATGAGTAGTTAGCATGTACGAAATTTCTATTATTGTGTCATCTTAAATTTGCTAAATATGTATTGGTATTTATAATTTAGTTGCACAATACAGCATTGTCAATGGATAAGTAATTTGAATTTGTAGGTTTGCTTTTTTAAGGAGTATAAAAAATAAGACGAAAAAAATTATCGATCAGTCCTGGGTTGACCCTAGAACCGGACCGAACCCATTGGGTCGGTCCGATCCTTGGCTTCAGGCTCAATAGAGTTGGTCCTCGGTCCTAAAAATTGAGGACCGACACTGTACATGTTAGTCTTAGGGTTAGGGGGTGGCCCAGACCAACTCGGACCATGCTCACCCCTAGTTACCACCCATTAAAAATTTAATAATTACAAATTGTCCACATAATTTCATTATTGACGAAAAAATTTAAAAAAAATTTGCTCAAAGCAGATGTTCGAAAATGACCGCAACATATCGTGAAAATTTAAAATTTCTGACTAAATCATTACTCCAAATGATAAGAGCCTTCATTATATTTCAAGACAAAAATCATTTCCATATCCAAATATGTCATTTTGATGTAATTTCATGACTTAACAACTTCTAAATCAGATCTCACGTTTCATAACTTAAAATTTCTGATATTCCTCTATATCCTTTCTTTCTTTTCTGTCTTCCCTAGAGGAAGCTGCACTTTTCCCTGTACTTCTATTATCTTTCGTGGGAGAGAAGTACACCAAAAGTGTCTTAACTTGTGTACCTTTTTGTCGACTCATTTAAGTACCAAAATCAAAGAAAAACGATTGCTTAAGTGTCTCTGGCAAAAAATTCTGGCTAAAAAAATCACGTGACTTTTATAATTAAAATTTTTATCTAAGGTGGCATTTTTTAACATTGAAGTAATCATTTTTTTATTAAAATTAGCACTGAAGTGATCACTTTTTAATAACAATTGACAGTAAAGTGTTCTTTTTTTTTTTTAAATAACTAACATTAAAGTGATCACTTTTTCATTGACACTAAGGTAATCACTTTTTTTTAAAATAACTAACACTAAAGTGATCATTTTTTTTTTACAATGAGGCACTAAAGTTATCACTTTTTAACTTGCTACATGACGTCATTTAGAGTAATATGCTAAGTAGGCACACCGACAAGTCACGTAGGATTGAGAAATTAATAATATACTGTCATGTCAGATGTCTAGTGACTCACATCGGAGTTGGCATTTAAGTGATTGTTTTTTTTTTAAAGTGGCACTTAAATGAGATACGGAAAAGTTATAGCATTAAAATGAGCACCATACACAAGTTAAGGCACTTCTAACGTACTTCTCTCTCATGGTCTTCTTTTTTTGCCATGCTTTTTGACCCAGTCAAACTCATCATATTACATCAGCCATGACCCTTGAACGGACAGAGCTCAATCTGAAATTTGGTGAGTTCTTTGAGGAAAAGAGAGGATCGACGAGCAAGACATCCAGCAACTACACTACATTAGACTAGTGTTAAAAGGAACTCTACGCTTGCATCCTCCTATTTCCTTCATCATGATGGAGTTAAGGGACAGACGTGTGGTCTCTGTATACGAGATACGCACTTAAATTATAGTCATCATCAATGCGAGGTATGCCTTCTCACAGTACGTGAACCTCTTGTTCAAGCCCTTCAAGGACGGCTTTTTAGCAACAAACCAATCCAGAGATATTATTCAGAGCATAGAGACACTCATTGATGCCATGATGGTAACATTTGAGGTATGCCTTCTCACAGTACGTGAACCTCTTGTTCAAGCCCTTCAAGGACGGCTTTTTAGCAACAAACCAATCCAGAGATATTATTCAGAGCATAGAGACATTCATTGATGCCATGATGGTAACATTTGATGTAATTTTGCTTATCTTTTCTTTCTTATGCCTATAAAAAGCATGGTTTGTAATACGTAAAGGCTAAACCATGCAATGCTACTTTAGAACTTTTTCTCTTCAAATTTCTATCCGTATGGGAGATCTTAAATTAGTAAGATAGCACTTTATCTTGATAGTATGCCTTGTGGAATCTTGTACATCAAAAAACTAATATAAGAAAGCCTTATGTTCGGAATAAGGATTTAGCTAGATAACCTTATGTTCGGAATGAAGGTTTAGCTAGATACTAAAAGTTGGTCCCAACAAGGTAATGCTTAAGAGAGGCACCGCAAGGGAACTGAATAACTGCGTTTGCTAAGTTTTTGCCCCAAAAAATCTCAAACCAATTCACTCGGGTCGTACTTACCCAAAACTATCGAGGGCTTTTTTGTGACACAAAGACTAATTTAGAGCAAATGTGACATGTATGTACCAATTAGAGAATTTTTGTGGCCTGAAAAACAATTTAAAGTAAATATAGCATGATTATATCACTTTACCATTTTTTATGACAAAAATTAGTTTAAAATAAACGCAAAAGGCGTTTACTAGTTAAAAAAATTTTGTGGTGTTAATCAAATTAATTATAATTTGACTTTGAATCAAATAATATAGAGCCCTTTTTTTATCTCAGAAATATTTAGAATTGATGGTTTTCTCTTTCTCTTAGGGCAAAGGATCAAATGAGGAATTTGATCATTAAAAATCCCAAAAAGAGAAGGCCCACTTTAATTACAAGAAAAGTAAAAGGAAAAGGAAACAAATGTTTATGGACAAGAATTTTGAGTTCTCGCTTATCCTCGCTGTCGCTTCAGTTACAGGCTTCCTGTTCTGACGGTTGTATAGGCCAAGAAAATTTTGACTTCGGTAAATGCAAGATCTTCCAAGGCACATTTTATTGATTCTCCCTTCTGTTAATTACCCATCCTAGTTATTTCCTATTTTGAATCACCATATTCTCTACTTTTGTGCTCTAGAAAAGAATGCTTCAGAAAAAAAAAAAAATGACACAAATGATCATTGATCTTTGATTCAATGTATAGTGTAGACCATAAACTTTTAATTTGTTCAATATAATTCCTCAACTTTAAACTTATATACAATATTGTCTCTGAATTTAAATTTATTCAATGTAATCATTGAATTTTATACATGTTTAATTTAGTCCCTAAACTATATGACAGTGTTCATTGTCATCCTTCTATTAATTTAAGCCCCGAGACATTATAGAATATTTTCATATACTTTAGAAACTAGATTGAACATAAACCAAAAGTTTACGGACTACATTAAACAAATTTAAAGTTCAAGGACAATATTGCACATTAGAATAAAGTTTATGAACCATATTAAACAAATTAAAACTTCAAGAATGATATTGCACATTAGAATAAAGTTTATGGACCATATTAAACAAATTAAAAGTTCAAGGACGACTTTGTACATTGAACCAAAGTTCATAAATCATTTGTATCAATATCCCAACGCTTTTATTGAGTCGATAGAGAGCCCTTAGCCCGCATTTCTGCATATGTAAGGACCAATCTTGCCATTCTCACACATATGGATCTAGAGCTCTACCAACCTTCATGAATCCATTTTTTGTTCTTTCATTCTAGGTAAAGCCCTAGAAGTATAACCAAATGTAGTAGCAACGATATCAACTACCCCGCGTTCAATTTCCTCTTTTGGGCACAGGAAGGATGACTCCCCTATCTCTTAGTACAATAAGAAAAGCCAATTACACATTTATACATAAAGAAGGGGAAGCCTCCCTAAACCACAACCTAAAGCCTTTCAGTAGGGCGGGCCCTTAGAATCTAAGCCTTTTGAAGTGGCAGCAGTTATAGCTGTGGGTAGGGCTTTCGTTCTTATTGCAACGAGGTTTGGCCTCACTTTGATCGCCTAAGCAAGGACGGTGCAGGCGAGTGACGATTGGCCAGGAAAAAAACCAGACTTGCAATGGACTAAATGTCTTTAGTTAATGTCGAGTCCTGTCTCTGTCCTGTCCTCAGTCCCGTACATCATCCATAGTAGCAGGGTCAATAGAGTGACGTCCCAAGAAAAACAGAGCACCTCGAAGAAAAACAGAGCGATGGAAGGGGCTGTTCCCAACAAGAATAGTAATGCTTCAAGTGAGGATGGTGATCAATTCCAAAAGGGTTTAAGGGTTCTTGTGGTTGACGACAATGTCACCTGTCTTCACCTTCTGGAGAACATGATTCAAGATTGTTCGTACCAAGATAACTTTACTACGCTGCTTCGTGTTCTCTGCTAAACAAACAAGAAAAAGGCTTGAATGGGCCCTCAATTTCGTGTCCGCAATAATGTGTGTTGTTATGTTGTTTTCTGTTGACAGCTGTGGTATACTGGCGGGACATTTAATTAATCATCGCGACTGAAGTGCAGAAGAGAGAGAATTCTCACTTTTGTACTCGAAGTAATTGAGGAATTAGTTTTGTGCTGAAAGAATTAGAGATGTCGCACACCCTGACCACATCATCATCTAACACTATCCATTCTCAGGCAGAGCATGAGAAAGGGAATTCTGAAAGCTTGAAAAGGAGCAGCAAAGATGAAGCTGATCAAGGCCAGACTAAAAGCGGGGAAAATAAACCTCGCTTGGTTTGGACACCTGAGCTCAACTAGATGTTTGTTGTGGCCGTCAATAGTCTTGGAAATAATGGTACGTGATGTGTTCGTGAACCTGTTTCATGAAGTCAAGGCTTACTGATGTGTTTTCATATGACCCAATGTAGATGCCAAATTTAAGAAAATATTGCAAATTATGAGGAAATTGATGGGTGTTCGTTATCTCACTCGGCAAAATGTCTCCAGCCACCTTTAGGTAAGAGTCCCTAATTCAACCTCATTCCGAAAGATCAAGAGAAAACAATTGGGAAAAACATATCAGTGCTTTAACAATTGTACTTATTCCATGAACTTCTGTGAGAAATGCTTATTAAATCAACCTTGTTGCACAGAAATATCGCACGAGCTCCAACAACATAGGAGAAGCCTCAGAGCATCAAAGTGCCCATTCTTCTCATATTAAAGGCCCTGGCTTTGCCAATCCGATTCATTCCACTCCACCATCATCATTGTTAAATAGATGCGGCGGTACCCAAAATGGTGCTGATTCAGCTCAATTTCCATTACAAGCTATGAGTATCGCCCCTCCACAGCAGCGCATTGGTTGCAGCATGAGGATGCTTAATCTCGATGAGTTCCTAAATAATAACGCGCTCCTGAGGTACCAAATGGATTTGGGTCTCCAATCACAACCACTTGCACCGTTGCAGCAATCGAATCCACTTCTCCAGAACTACAGTTGCCAGCAGCGAGTGAATCAGCTCAATGCCTACCCTGTGCTCCCGCACCATCGGTTGGGTTCACTCACCTCACCGATGAATAATGACACACCCAGCTTTGCCTAATCTAAGTGACAACTCGGTCATCGTGCAGATGTTCCAAATACCTTCAAATATGCAAATCTTGGATGGAGCTGCAGCTGCGAGACACCATCTTTCCGCCACTACTCACCCTCACCCACTGCATAGCCAGATTTCAAAATTCAAAGCCTTTATTCAAGTACTTCCCATCCTGCTCCTGAGCAAGGTCTGCCTGAAGCCCTCAGCACCATCGGAGCTAAAGCGAATGAATCTTGCAGCAGCAACGTTGTCGCAGTTAAAGGAGAGTTCTGTTACCAGAACAACCATAACTCCGTTCCTGAGGACTGCCACTATACAGTAACGAGGCTATGTTTGCAAATATATGCTTGATCTGGTTAGTTGATTTGGCGGTGGGAGCTGTTCTTTAGATTCAGTTGGTCAGTTTAATTTCGGTATAGCGATTGACAATGACAACTCATTCTGATGACTATTAGTTCTGTCATCAATGCAGAGTACCTCTTGAGGATCTTGGGTTTGGAGAAGACGTTCCTTTTCTAAACAGCTGATATCCAGGACGATAGAGCCATGCAGGAGAAGACTAAAGAGTACTCTTCCCGCGGCTGCATACTTCTGTTTTAACTCTGGCTACTCTGTTTTGTATTGAAGCGATAGCTAAATGTACATATTTCATGAAAACTATTGACATTTTTAGTCTCTCTCGACTGTGCATGCACGGGTGCGCATGCCCCCCATGAGTGTGGTCGTGCTCATCCTCACGAGTGCGCGTCTAAATGCTGGCACAGGTGTATCTGTGAGTCTAGGCTGTTGGTGTTGCCTTAAAATCCTGAACCTGTTGAATCTCGTAACAAAGCCACCTACCAATTTACAGGATTGTTGAATCTCGCATCAATTTAATTTTTATCAAACAAAGAATCCTGTGCTTACTCTGGCATTTAGCAGAAGAATTCCCATCTTAAGATCGAAAATGCTCAAAAACTGACCATTAATTAGCAATTGACCGTTAATTAGCAAATCATACTGCGATTACCCATCATTCCTCATGGACATTCGGAATAAGACAATGCTGCATAGGTATTCAGATCGTCAATCTGACAATATTTTGCCGAGAGCGAACTCTCAATGTGAAGAGAAGATGCAGAGAGTCCAGCAGCGAAACTAAAAGCAATCAAATTCCTATCTCAGTTAAAATTCAGCAGCCCAAGTAAAAGCCATCAAATGCTTACTTTACAATGATCAAATTCTAAGTTTCCGCATCCAAACCACTAATATTCAATATTTAAGAGTGAGGTACTGAAAGCATACATTCTAGTTGAACTGTAAAATTTCGAGCAAAGAGTTCTAAGGAGAAAACTCAGGCCAATTTGTCACTAAAGCAGCAGGAATATACACTCTAGGGTTCATCCTCTTAGACTGGATTAAAGCTTGGTTTCAAGAATGTATCTTCTAGCGCGAGCCGAACAAAACAGAGAAACGATACTGAAGTAGAAAGTGATGGCAGCACTTAGCAAGAACACCGACAAGGAAATCGGTCCTTCAACCATCTCTTCCTGAAATGTCTTCCCAGGCACGACTGGCGTACTTTCCTGGCCACAAGCTCCAGTTGAAGACTCCACACACAAGTTCGGATTTCCAGCAAATGCTCCTGGAAATCTCCAGTATCCCTGTTTTTTAGATATATATCCAGAGAAGCTGTTGTACGATAAGTCCAAGACAGTTAGATCTTCAAGTCCAGATATATTTTCGGGTGGATGACCTGATAGAGAATTATGCGACAAATCCAAGGCCTTCAAACTGCGCATTTTCTCTAAATCTGGAAGAGGACCGGTCAGTATATTGTATGACAAGTTCAAGTACTCCAAGCCTTCCAGCCCAAATATTCCAGAAGGAATCTCTCCATGGAGCATATTACCAGATAGATCAATCCCAACAGCTGCAATAATGTCATAGTTGAGCCTCACCTCATTGGTACTGGCAACGACCACATGAACTTTGATCCCAAGGGTTGCCATGGAAACCAATGAGATATTACCTGGCTGTCTAGCAAAATCTCTGTTGTTGTAATACAAACTTAGGTTGAAGTTACCATCTGGTATGATGCCTGAGAAATTATTTCCTGAGAAATCCATCATCCGAATTGCTTGGAATGTGAATACCCAGCTTGGCAGATTTCCGCTAAACATATTTCTAGCCAAGGACAGATACTTGAGGCTTGACCATTTGGTTATCGCATCATTCAATGTCCCAGAGAGGTTGTTGGAGCTTAAATCCACTATCTCCAGAGATTTCCACCCAGCCAAAGTTTGAGGGATTTCACCAGAGATTTTGTTATTGCTAATATCCAGAATCTTTAAACCACTTAAAGCATCAAACTCTGGTTGAATTACCCCCGTAAGATTGTTGTTGTTGAGTATCAGGGCAAGAAGCTGAAAACAACCAACAATGTTCAACGGAATGGCACCTGACAGCACATTATTTGAGAGATCGATCACTTGGAGGTAGGTCAAATTTCCAATCCTCGATGGTATCTCACCAGTGAGAAGATTGTGCGAAAGAAACAACGCCTGCAAGCTCTTTAACTCCGTAAGCTTTGATGGGATTTCACCAGATAACTGATTGTGCGACAGGTCAAGGAGTATGAGCCCTTTCTCAGTCCCCTCTGCAATCTTACTCGGAAGAGGACCAGCCAAATCGTTGAAGCTAAGGTCCAATACGAGAATCTTCTCTGAGAATACAAGTCTAGGAGAGATCTTGTAGCTCAATAGGTTATGCGACAAGTTCAGATGCGTCAAGGCCTCAAGCGAAGCAATACAAGTAGGAATTCCTCCTACTATATTATTATCCGCTAAATTCAGAACACTGAGAGATCCAGAACAGGCAGAAAAACACGGCAGAGTACCCGATAAAGAATTCGACCCAAGATTGAGAATCTCCAAAGACTGCTGAAAATTCCTTAGGTCACCACCGAGATTATTGTTCTCCAAGTTCAGGTGCCTTAAGGACTTCAAGTACAACAAGCTCTCGGGGATTTCGCCACGGAAAGAGTTGAAACCGGCGTCGACCCTTTCCAACTTGTCGGAGAAATTACCGATCCACGGCGGCAGGAGGCCGCCCAAATCTCGGTTCCAAGACAAAACGAGCTCCTTCAAATTACCTAGCCTACTGATTGTGTCAGGCAGAGCTCCACCGAACCTATTGCGACTGAGATCAAGGGTCTTGAGACCACTAAGGGAGCCCAAACACGACGGAATCGCTCCCGTGAAGCTATTCTGCGCCAAGGCTAAGGACTCGAGAGAAGACAGGTTGCACAAGCTGGGGTGAACGTCCCCGGACAAGTTCATACCGGTCAGGTTCACGGAGATTACCTTGCCGCTCTCCCTCGAGCAGGCGACGCCCGTCCAGTTCGTGCAGTTGGACCCCGACCACCAAGCGGACAGGCTCTGGCTCGGGCCCTGCGCGCGGGACCCGAACAGCAGGAGCGCGGCCTTGTCTTGCGGGTCGACGTCGACCGACTCGCAAAGGTTCAAGCTCAGCAGCAGGAGCACCATCGCCATGTATAGCGTCGTGGGTCGAGACGAATTCGTCTCCATTGCGAAGCACGAGGCTAAAGATGGAAGCTTTTCGAGGGTACGAGGTTTCTTACCTACGAAAATGGCGGCTTGATGGGTCGGAGCTGTCTGATGGGTAGGCTGAAAAATGGGAGAGAAGAGCAGACATTCCGTTTCTCTTTAGTGTGGTTGTGGTGCTCTTCTTCCTTCGAGCATTTAGAAAATCGCCATTGAAAAAGCATAAAGCTTCTCCCTTTATTCCACTCTCTCTCTCTCTCTCTCTCTCTCTCTCTACATCACTTCCGTTGCTGTTGGTAAAGCTCGACTGCAATCCTTTTCAGACAGGGACAGCAGTCGCCACGCTCCGATGACTGTGGTCCGAGAGGACCGGGACGGTTTGACCCGGGGAGTCAGTCCCCGACCCGGAACGGGTTCAACTTCTTCTCTTTTTTGACGGGCGTGATATTTTTTTTTTGGGTCGATCATATTTTATTCCTAATCTAACTCTCACTTTCAGACTTTTACCATATCTTCTTCCAAGGTGTAGAAGTCGAAATTTAAATCATCCTCATCCCAACTTCTAAAAATGTGAGGATTCGAACCCAGTCTTCCGCTTATAAGTTGGAAGAATAACCACTGAAACAAATCTTAGTGGTTGACGGACGTGATATGAATTCACGTATTTTTTTTCATCTTGTTCATACAAGGGCAAGTACCACCAAAAAAAGAAAGAAAGATCTCGAAATTATGTTCATAAAAAGTTTTGAACTTGCCCATTATAACACAAATGTCATAAATTTTTTTATATCACAAGAAAAACTCAAACTTATACATATGTGATATATATCATTTAACTCAATTTTTTCTAGGATATATAGGAAACTTTTATTACAAAAAATAAAATAAAGTTTGGGACATTTGAGTCATAATTGGCAAACTACAATTTTTAGTGATATAAAACAATATTATGAGTATTTGTGTCATGGCGGGTGCAATTTTGGGTTTTCTTTTATGGTATTGATGCTTTATACAATAACGATTTAGCTTACTTCGAAGGTTTCTTAGGTTATAGTAGGGTCTCGCAACGTCAAATCATAAAATGGTTGTTAAACATTTTAATTACAAACAACTTTATCATCCAAAAAATATCAACTTTTATAATTTTATCTGTTATTTAATTTAAATTTTGCGGCTAAGGTTTTTTCAAGGTAGTTCCGTTGTCGTCTCTCTAATAAGCTATTATTCTACCGTTCACGTGTAAGTTACGCAGGCACGACACATCGACATATTAGACTAATAAAAGTAACAAATTCATTTCTTTCATTAACTTTGATAGAAAGACAATATTTATTTACTTTTAAATGTGGCATATGGCCAGTAAAGATGACCAATGGTAAGCAAAAAGTCAACGCTGAGAAAACGTATGAACTTTGAAATAGAGGAGACATGGATTCTTTTGACACCAAATTTTCCTCCAGTGATATGAAATTAAAGATAAACAGGTTACTTCATTAAGAATATATCTTTATCGCCAAGAGAAATTATTCAATAAAAAGAAATTATTCTTCATTTTCAGAGATGGAAAAACCAATTAGTTGATTGTAACCAAGGACATTTAAGTTGGCATAAAAATGAGGATCCAAAAATTAGCATTAATATTTCCTTTCACGTTCAAAAAAAAAATCATAAAAAATTGCAATATGACCTTGCTTATCTTAGATTTAGATTTTTCTGATAAATTTACAATTTCTCAAACAATCGAAGGGTTTGTGCTGAGCTACCCTGCCAAGCCAACGTTCAGCCTCCTAAGCCAAACTGAATGCAGCACCATGTGAAGCACATCGAAGGGTTTGGCCGGCCGGTTCACCTCGAAATGCTGCCGGACTTGGACCACTCTCCTCTGCAACTTCAAGTACCTGCGTTCCGATACCCGCTTCAGTATCGCCTTTAGCTCCGGGATCTTCTCGACGGGTACCGTTATTGAGAACTTGCTCCAATCTAGGACGTCGCTAAATGGCGGCGGGTAGTAGGCCGAAAGGATCACGGGGACGCACCCCGAGTGGATCGCCTCGACCAGCCTAGGGCTCGCGACCTCGTAGCCGCTCGGGCAAAGGCAGAACTTGCTCCGGCCCATAGATTGCATGTAGTTTTGGCCCTTCGGGAGGTACTCGTGGACTTGGACTTCGCTGTCCTTGTCCTTCCAATGGTGAAGCAGGATCTTCCTGATGTCCCCATGAGGGCCACCGGAGAAAAAGGCGAAGATGTCGCGCCTGCTCGGCCGCAGCCCAAGATGGGGTATGGTGATCTTGAAAGGATGCAAGTTGAACTCAGGGAGCGAGGCATCTCTTGTGGGGTTGAATCCCTCTGATGTGTTTGCATTGCAAAGCACTCTCATGAAGTTCTTGAACTTGTCTGGGTCTTCTCGCGTGACATCTGGTGCCTGAAATGCCCATTTTCACTAGTGAGTCTCGAGAAGTAAATCAAGAAGAGTTGAAACAAGTTGATCGAGACACGCGCACGCACACGCACACGCACATACCCAGTCATGGCAAGAGACCATGAAATGGTCGGCGCCGAGGCTTCTGTTCCAGAAAGGGTATTTACGAGCCACCACATCGACGTAATCGTTGAAGGTGCGAAGGAGTGGATCCCGGTCATAGCTGACGAGGGGCCTGTAGAGGAAGGTTATGATCCCGGCGATGCTTATTGGCAAGAAGAAGGCGTGCGCCCGGTCGGGATGGCGGGCCAAGAAGGGGCTGAGCCCACTCTCCAGCTCGTCGATGAAATGGCCCTCGATGCTGTATATGTTGTTCACTGGCCCTATATGCACCATGGGCAGCTCTCCTTCCCTATAGTTCCATATCTTGAATCTCTTCACCATCTCAATATGACTCCTGATCATCATCATTCAGCAGATTGTGTGTTATAATTATAAACCGGTCTCGTGTAGTGACAAGGGATGGCAATTTTGTAAAGTAACTGTAGGTTTCATATTATTATGTCTAATAAATGCATCAGATTTATCAGTTTCGTATCGGTTTTGATAATACAAAGTTCTTACTCATTTTACTTAAATTCCTTGTTGCAAAGACAAATGACAATGGCTCAGGCAAGCCAGATTAGCTAGTATCATCCATGAACAATCGATGATTTTTCTATGTCGGTGCAATCTACTCATATTTCAATAATCTAAATCTCGATATTAAAATTTTGTCGATAACGTAGGCAACCGAATATAGACTTCCCATTAATTGTGCTTGTCCTTGAGGAAAACCTCAAACTCTTCATGCCTGACTTGGTGAGATGGGCAATCCCAGCTGTCAATGCAATTGAACACGAGAACCGATATTGCAATCAACTAATAATTGTCCATACTTTATCCCAAAAATAGTCAACTATAGTCCACACTCCTTCACCCAGCATGTTATATGTCTCATCAAAAGAAAAAAGGAAAGGAGGTTTTATCAGGTCCAGTTAAAGATTCGGTACGTAGAAGATGATTTGCAGAAGTACCATTCTCTAGATGACTGAAACATATGCATATGTTTCTGTGAAACAGAAAAACAAATGTAAACTGGGAGAGAATGGGCTCAAACTCAACTGGTGAAAAGCATAAGCATTCCGGTAGATGGCTCCCCGGGGGATGAACGTCTCCTCTTTGTCCGACGTATAGTTCCGGGCACGAACCGCGTCACGAATCGCCGCTCGTGCTCTAGCTAAATCCCTTTCTACTCTCCGCAAGCTACTAATCTTCTTCTGCACCTAGATTTGCAGTAACCAAAAACCCAAAAAACCGAGTATCATAAAACGCACGTTCATCCATGCGGACATCTATATACACCGGATCGTAAAGATTGACCGAACAAAACAAGAACAGTAATTCCTCACCCTGTTAATTGGGATAGAACTAGAATTGGTCTGATGGTGAGAAACATGGAGCGCAGATTTGAGGGTTTCTAAGGAGATTGTAGGTGATACTTGCTTAGGGCCACGGCCGGTGTTTCGGAGAGGGCTAAAGAACGTGGACACAGATTGATTGACAGGAGACGAGTAGAGAAAGAAGAGGAGGAGGAGTAGAAGAAGAGTTGGGAAGATCACGCAGGGGGTGACATTGTGAGACATCGTAATTGGACTCTTCGAATCCTCTCTCTCCGTCTATCAGCTTGCTGCCAATATCATGTGCTTTAGGAAGGTAAGAAGGGAACGAGTTTAAGGCGAGGCACCAAATTGGGTAACAAGATCGTGCCCACATCTGACTTTCCTCTTGTGGACATGCTACTTTTGCAAGAGCAATTTAAGGGTTTGGAAATATCCGAGTGGTGAAAACAGACCATATGAAAACGGTCGCTGTCAATACATTGGATCCGAAGGGGTCATTACTAGGGCGCGAAGGGCTCAGGACTTGCACCCGTCTTTTCAAGACACTTCGTTGACACGCCCAACAGGAAAAGATAACCGAAGACAACGTGAGATTCATAGAGGAATCATGGTATAAATGTGGATTGCTCTCTCTCTCCCTCTCTGTTTTTTTTTTTTTTTTTTTTTGGGTCTCTTTCGAGTTTATTGAAGAGAGGCAAAAGAAATTATCTTACAGCTGGAATGGGGTAAGTTCTTTCCCAGTATGGTCGGAGCAATTAAGGAAGTTAAAGATTTCTTTTTAGTCCATCATATTGATTTCTATCCCAATTTGGAAGTCTATTTAGGATAGGGGAGCTGGCTTATGTTTCTTTATAAGATTTTTTATGAGAGAGTATTAGACTTTCATCAGCTTCATCACCAGAATAGGGAAAGCTCGAGGTTTTCGACTAATCTCATGATATAAATTTTTTTGGAAATCAAATAAATTTTACGCTCTTTGAAAATAAGTTTTGTCCCATCTGCTAAAGCTTGAAGAATTCAAAGGATCAGCGTATTCGGGACCAATACGTTGTTGCGCAAATTGTTTACCTGTAACTATTCAATATCCTTATGAAAAATTAATTACATCTGAGCATTTCCACGGCCACCTTTCTCTCTATAATAAGGGTGCGTTCCGAGGTGTGAAGTGGGAGAGAAGGGATTTTTTTTTTTTTTGGTCGAAGAAGGGATTTCAGAATTGGGACAAAGACGATTAAGGAACCATTCATGATCCTTATTATGATCTTGTTGTGCCAAATTTGAGAGGCTTTTAGATGTTTTCAAAGCATAGTCGATCGTCCGCGGACTGATCAACTCAAGCAAAGGTTAATATTCTTTTCCAAAGGAGAATAAGGAAATTAATAACAATTTGCTGGTTGGAGTTGGATGGATTGTTGCGGGGTAGTCTAAAAGTACCTAAATTTTCTTGCTACAATGACCGATATATCATAAAATCCAATTCATAACACTTAACTTTTAATAGTGTTGCATTTATATCTTTGCGACCGGTTCATCCAACAATTTAGATTATATTTCTTGTGCAGCAGGTGTTAAAACTGAATTTCTTATGTATGACTTAAGTAACAATGGGCCCAATCATGTATAGACCGGCCTTGTCATATAAATATAGCATTTTCACCCACTTAAGTATAATAGTGATCTCGTAAAAATTTAAGTGATTTCAAAAGAGGTCCGGATCACATCCCTCCGGACATCTTATTTGTCTATGGCATTATACAATTGCATTCTGTAGTCTTAGGTCATCTACTAATCTGAGGGTAATGGACGGTATTACAACATTTAATTATTTCACGACTTCATATATGCATTTTTCCCCCAATAAATCCCTTTTCTTAAGCCCCAATTAAGATGTTTTTGTAATTTAGTTTCTAAGTTGAGAGTTGGTCAAATTGATGTAATTGGAACTTCGTGGGTCCAAAAAAAAATTAAAAGTTAAAAGGTTCAATTGATTAATTAGGGAAATTTTGATATCAATCAATAATAGAAGGTGATGTGAGTGGGGGTCAAAGGACTAAGGAACCGCTTACTTAGCGCGCATATCTAGGGTAATTCACATTATGGGTCGTTAAACTCAGGTTACATTTATAACCTTAACTTCACTGAATTCTAATTTTAATTAGTCAATCATTTAGAGAGAAGTACAATTGACATATGCAATAAATTCATCTAATTTGGTGGGTCAAACAAAAAGAGGTCTTTTATTTTATTTTTTTTTTCCTTTAGGTCTGAAAAGCAAAAGATTTTATGAGGTCAATTTTTTTTAAGTAAAGGAGAGTTTTATACGAACAAATGAAAAAGACAAATGATGTTAGTATGGTCAAATGACGCCATCAGAGGTGCTGAGCAATGCCACTTAATGGAAACACGAATCTAGCACAATGACTTAGCAAAATCACAAGAGACATAGCTATTTATTTTACAGATAATAAATGATTTAGAAATTATACCTTTAAGTATTGTTTGAAATAATTAGTCGATGAAAAATGTTTTCATTACTGACAACAATTTATATTCTAAACATTTTCTTTAACGATGAAAATATTTTTTGTTTATTCATTTTTGTAAACGATACAAGTAATTATTTTTTTTAAATATATTTTTCAAATAATTCATTTTCCTTGAAACAAATAGAACGTTAGAAATATGAGTTGGGCATGATTGAGCCACTACTTATCTTAACTACTGAATGTTTATGTTATTATTTCCTCAAGTTGGTACGACTAATTTGATTTCATGAACCATATTAACTTATTAAGTTGGACCTTTTTTTGTTTTGTGAAATATAGATTATTCATATTAGGGCTTGGAGATTGAGGAGCAACTCCCTCATGGCCAGTGCTCAGAGAAGGGGCCAAAGACACAAGCTGTTTGTTATAATTTTCACATGGTGTTCACTATAGTTTCGGAATTTTTCACTCAAATCATTTAGGTGTCAAAACCATTAAAAGACATATCACTTGTAACTCTAGCGACACGTATCCAACAAATCCTACCTAAATTTAGTTTAGTAAAAACATATCGAACTTATCTTCATTTTTTTTTTTTTTTCTAAGAGAGAGAAGTCCAAAGTGGAGTTAAGCCCGGGATCATGGCCCTGAACAACTATTTTTTTCCGATTTCTTTACCTCGAACCAAGCAGGAGAGATCGCTACTATCCTCGGGAACTTGTCATTTTTTTTTTATTATTTGCCAATGAAAATGGGATTGGAGTTTTCGATTGACACCTAGTTTAGCCCCGGATTGTCGATTTTGGAGCAAGGAGATGGCTCAAATGTCATTGTTCGTGCGCTTCCAATAATACCGTTACACCAAGAAGTCATGTAGGACGATTTTATATTAACTTTAATATCACTTGGGATTTCCGGTTAGGAAAATCACCGGCCTCATTGAAATGAATCCTTTTTAAAAGTTACACCGCTAAGTAGTTAACTGAAAAACTATAACATCAAAATCAACGTCATTTGAAAATTATGATACTATTAATACCCTTTTGTTGTTTGAAGAGGTTGTGTCATATAATAATTGATGTGATATCTTATATTCTTGGAACGTCAAAACAACATCGAATGTGATTTTGAGAATGCATTTTTATTAGGAAAATTTTCCAAAAAATTCTAAACATGTTGTTAGACTTTTACTAATTTGATCTTAAACATTTTTACTTTCTATTAATTTTGATCGAAAATCACTGACATGAATATTAGAGCTGTGCAAAAAAACCAAGACCTTCTCGGACCGCTCGGAACCAGATCGGAACCGCCCGGAATCAGTAGTTTTTAAGGGAACCAATCCAGTTCCCGATTCCAATTTATGGGAACCGGTGGGTACAAGTCTGGTTCCCGGTTCTATGGGTGGATCAGCCCACCGCCCCCCAGATGGACCGATTATATTATAATAATAAATTAATTTTTAATATTGAAAAAATTCGGGATTAGCAAATCTAAAATTTAGAGCTCCAATCACCATCTTGTCTCAATTCACTACTTGATCATCTCCCTTTGAGTTCTAGTTTCAACTCGGCTAAACAGTGAGTTGATTCTATTTTCCCCCTTCGAACTTGAACTCTCTTTCCACATTATCGTCATCCTCGTCACCACCTCGACATTCCCTGTCACTATCGTCCTCTTTGTTGTTGGACTCGTCCCGCTTCTACCTCCCCTCTTCCTTCTCTCCCTCCTCAAGCCTCCCCGCATCGTCCTCATTTTCGGGGACAAGGGCAAAGTCCAAGTCTAAGAATGGCTCATCATCCCCATTGATCTCCTCGTTGTCAGTCTCGAGGGAGGAGCAAGAGACAGCGGAGGTGGTGGCAAAGATGGTGGTGGTGGTTGGAATGAAAGTGGCGCAAGGGTTGTGACCGCCGCCGCCACCGCCGCACTAGTACTTTAGGAGAATAAAGTTACTATGGTTGGGAGAGTCAAAATAAGTAGATGTGGGGAGGATGAAAAGAGGAAGGCGTAGAGGTTGAACCGGTTTTATGGATCCACCTAGGAACCGAACCTGACCGACGGTCCGATTCCCGGGTGGATCCATGTAACTAGTAGACGATTATCGATTCCAATTTTTCGGAACTAATTCTTAGCAGGCGATTCCTGATTCTTGGTCAGGAACCACCCACCCGAACTATGCACATCCCTAATAAATACTAGTCAACATATGCGGTACGATTAATGCTAAAGTGGAAGATTTTAAATAATATTTTTTTTTGGAATTTTTCTTTTCTTTTTTTTTTCTTTTCTTCTCTTTAACATTTCCATTTTTTTTTTGTGTATTTTTTTTCCCTCTATGAGCCATCGATGAGGTCAGGCAATGGCTGGGCAATGAAAAATGATAGGGAAAAGGAAAAAGAAGAAAAGACACTACCATTGATGAGGCCTAGCATGACTAGTGGAGGAAAAAGGAAAAAAAAAAAAAAGAGATGTTGGCCATCATGTGGCTTGGCAAAGGCAAGCGCGAGGGAAAGAAAAGAAGAGCAAGGGAAAAAGAAGAAGAAAAAGAGAAAACAAATAAAAGTGAAATTGAACAAATATTATTAAAAATTACTCATAACAATATTAGCCATGTTATATAAGATGGTTGGTGTTCATCTCAGCGATTTCTAACTGGCCAAATGTGGAAAAAGTTTTGAATTTAATTAGACAAATTTGAAAGATTTAGAATTAAATTGATAAAAACACAAGTTTAAAATTTTTTACACATCTTTCCCATTTTGATCTTGTCTACGTGGAGCTGAAACATCATTTTCTAGGTTTCCTTTAAATCAACTTCCAGTATAGGTTAAGACAAATTGAGAATTTAATTCAAATGACCAACTTCCATGATTGGTTGCATTAGGAATCAAGTCGCTGCCGCAGATTCTCCTGAGCTTTGAGTAGTTTCTTTATGCTTCTACTCTTTTTCCCCCATTGGCCAAAGCTACGACATGTCAACTTGGATATAATTTCTCGAGGCACAAATTGGGATTAGGACACATCATTTATTTTATTCTTTTTGCAAAACATGATTCATATTGTTAAGAATCGCTCGCTCGAAAGTCACGATTGGGCGTTAGCCCGAAAGATGTTTCCCCTTAACGAGTTTTTCTGGACTCAAGTAAGACATATACCTTTGTGCATATGGTTAATACGAATGAGACTACAAATGGAAATGTAAACTTGACCGATAAAGGACAACATGGTTAAGAACAAGGAGATCGTGTCATTCGTACCGTTCCGAATCAAGACATCTGTGCATTCCAAGAGGGGTGGACGCAATCGATTCACGAGCTTATTGAGCCTAAGGCCAAGTGACGAATTGCTGACCATGGACTTTTGATAAAAGCATTAGATTACTATTTACTAATATGGGGGACAGACAAGACAGAATTTGATAAAAATGCAAAGTTAATCTGCTTTTTCTGTGCACCCCATTGTGGTCGAATCATTCTCGAAAGTGTGAAGAAGCAATTGACTGGCATCGAATGTGGGTTGACAGTTTTCCAGCGCATTAGCTGGCAAAGAATAATGCTGAGGTTGAATCATTAGGAAGCACACAATGGACATTTAGGGGGGAATGGCGAATCAAATTCACGACAACAAGATACATCAAATTGGGTGATTTATCCTGTTCAACACGAGTGCGAAGAAAATATGACCCCGAAGCACCATAGATGGAGCCTCTCTCGTCCCGTCGATCACTCTCCGTCCGCGTCAGATCGGCTAACGTGTCGAGAAGCAGGACTTCGAGCACAACGTGCGGGTAACATCACTCGACGGGTACCCGATAAAAGCTATAATTGGAAAAGGCATTGATTTGTGGGTAATCTCTGGATTTACTCTCAAAGTTTGGAGACTAATGCAAATCATTGTCGAGAATAAGAATTGCAAATCCAAGCACCATTTTCTACCGTTCGGATGGAATGAACTGGAGAACTCGATGCATACAAAAGGAATAATTCAATGAACGTATAGCATCTTGTCTAGGCTCTAGCACCAACGAGGTCCCTTCCGAGCTGACATGAGCTCCTTTCTAAAAGCTACTTCCTTTTGTCTTTGCAAAGCACTCATGTCATAGAATAGTATTCCCTAAAATACTTATTCGTGGCATTCTCTCGTGTCGGGAATTTTTATAGTCGGCTCACTTCATGATACACTTAGTTCTCGAGTCTTTAAAACAGTATCATGATCAATCTTGACAATATAATTTTTTTAACTTGCTAATCAAGTTTGCATGCTATTCTTAGCACAAGCTACTTATACTTGGTAAATTTATTGTTATACAATAGATGATTCGCATTGGCGGTAAAATATCTAATTTCTAGTAAAAACACTCATTCAAATTTAAATATATTATTTTTACCAATAACTCTTTTTCATGAGTGTAATATTGAAAACAAGTAAAGAACGAAAAAAAAAAAAATTGTTGATAGAAAATTATGCTTAATACATCTATATCTAATATACGATGAGGGTTCATTAACACCCTTGATGGTGGCGGGCAAGCATGGCGCAATCCCCGGCCAAAGCAATTGAGCCACTTCCAAGCCGCCTCTCTCTCTCTCCTTTTTTTTTAATAAGAAATAATCTAATCGCAATCATGTTATTAAAGAACTATTTCAAAACGATAGGAATAAAAACGTTTGCTAAAAATAAATACCAGGGACAAATAATGTTTACTAGTTTACTATAAGCAAATTAATTTTACTCTCAAATGTACTTACTTTACTCTCAATGGTAAAAATTAGCAAAAGGGTTTTAAATCTATTATATTGTACCATTTTAATTATAAATATTTTAATTATGTCAATTGAATAATAAATTTTCTAACGATTTGTCAATTAGTCTATCTAATCAATTTTGAGTGAAAATTACTGATATGGATGTTGGTCATTCTACATAACACGATCGACAAATGATTGGCGTAGATATAGACAATTTTTACAATTTTTTATATTTACAATTTTGCTAAATTTTTTGTCTTTTTTGTTTTCCTCTTTTCTTTTTTCATTTCTTTTCTTTTTCCCAACTATGAGCAACGAGATTGTTGGCCACAGGTGAGGTTCAACAAGGGCCTTCGTGACCTTGCTTAGATCTTGGTGAGGCCTTCATGGCCCTCATCAGCCACAAGCGAGGGTCAATTAGTGACATCGCCAGCCCAAAGTTAAAAAAATAAAATAAAAAGAATGAAAATAAAATAAAATAAATATAAAAAAACATAAAATGTATGTATATAAAAATTATAAAAGGTGTCCAGATTAACGTCGGTAGTACCATATAAGATAGTCAATGCTCACATCAATGATTTTCGACTAAAATTGATTTGATTGACTATATCAACAAATTATCAAAAGGTTTTAGTCTTTATTGGTATAATATAAAGATTTAGGATTAAATTAGCACAAGTGTAATAGGATTATGACTCTTTTTATAATTTTCCCTTACAAAGGCGATGTGCCACAAAATATATTAAGTAACTTACAATAACTATACTATATCATAAAAAAGAATTTTCATTTTCTTTGCAAGATGAAGATCTACTGAAACTTAGATCCATATTACTTTTCCTTAATGCGATTGGTTGACCTACTACTGGAAATAAAAGGACCTCACCTTGTGGTGCAGTGACAGTGAAGTCACCATAGATGCCCACCTCTGTAGCCATACATACTATAAATAGTCTTGCAGAACAGAACTGAGCACTCTAGATCATCAGCTAAGCTCTCCATAGAGAAGAACCATGATCGGATTCGAAGACATATACAAGGTGATCGCGGCCATGGTGCCTCTCTACGTCGCGCTGACGCTTGGGTACGGCTCCGTGAGGTGGTGGCGCATGTTCACCTCCGAGCAGTGCGACGGCATCAACCGCATGGTCTGCTACTTCATCCTCCCTCTCTTCGGCTTCGAGTTCACGGCCGCGCACGCCAATCTCTTCGAGATGAATTACTCCGTCATGGCAGCGGATGCCATCTCGAAGCTCCTCGCTGTCCTGATCCTTGCCTTGTGCGCCAGATGCTGCAGCAAAATGGACTATAGCTGGTGCATCACCACCTTTTCCTTGCTCACCTTGACGAATGTCCTGATCGTCGGGGTGCCATTACTGAGAGCGATGTACGGTCAGGTGGGTGTGGATATCGTGGTTCAGTTATCGGTCATGCAGGCCGTTCTGTGGTTTCCGCTTCTGTTGTGTTTCCTTGAGTTTCGGCAGATGGGGAAGGACTATTCTCCGACGACGACGAGCGCGGCTACTGATGATTTGGTGCCGGGCGAGAAAGACGTCGAGGGAACAGCCAAGGCTGTGAGGACCAACAGCACAAGACCGAGACTGTGGACCGCCGTGAAAATTGTGGCTCCGAAACTGGCCCTGAATCCTAACATCTACGCTTGCATCATCGGCGTGGCTTGGGCAGTAATAGCACACAGGTCTGCAATTCAAGGGACGGCATCTGCTTTAGCGAGCGATGTCGGATTGTTGCCGGATATCCATCGACTCACATAGCTATTTCTTTTGTAAGGTTCAAAGTGAAAATGCCAGGCATCGTCAAAGAATCCATAGAGATCCTATCGAGAGCTGGGTTAGGAACTGCTATGTTCAACATTGGTAAGTAAAAAGTTAAGGTGAACCACACCTAGTCACTTTCATTTGCAAGAGTAGGATTCCATATCTGCTCATCTCATCTGATATGTCTGCAGGTATATTCATAGCAATGCAGAGGAAGGTGATAGCTTGTGGCGTGAAATTGACATTTGTGGGAATGGTCTTGAGGTTCATTGCTGGACCAGCTCTGATGACCGTGAGTTCCTTTATCATGGGACTGCGCGGTGATGTCCTCAGAATGGCTATCATGCAGGTAATGAAACTGAAGTTCGTTGCCTATATTCGACCGCGGGATGCTCTTACATCCATTCTGTATTATAAACTCAAGCGGTCGATCGCTCAGATTTTAAACCCGCCAGCATAAACTAGTATTGCTTAAGTAAGCCTAGTGTATAGAACCTTCAAAACTATAGCTCTGCTTCTGTCACTTGTGTTCAACTTCTACGGATCCAGCAGAGTGATCTGCCTTTTCGCCATTTGCAGGCGGCACTGCCACAGTCGATTACGACCTTCATCTTCGCGAAAGAGTACGGATTACATGCGAGCGTACTCAGCACCGCGTAAGTTGTCTGAATTCATTCGAAATAGTTCCATCCATGCACAATGTTCACCAAAAATCAACTTTCATTGGTCTAATGAAGGCACCTGCACTTGTGTGTTGCAGAGTGGTGTTCGGCACATTGGCATCTCTACCACTGCTGATAGCCTATTATGCTGCTCTAGAGGTTATGTAAAAGCTGACCCACGTCCAAGGATTAGGGATGAAACATTTTGAGAGAGGAAATGGAGGATCAATGTTAGCGTGGATGAGAAAACTTGTGGCGATTAGCTCGTGGATTGTGTAACTTCGCGAATTCCTTAGTTGTGAATTTTAGACCCAAAAAGTTCCGAGTTCATATACAGAAATCGCACTAGGACAAGAAATTTCAGAGAGAGTTCAATTTCAAACTTAATCAAAATCAAATGCGGGTGACGTCCGCACTTGCAGCTCATCAATTTCAGAAAATGGAACGTACTCTTTCGATGCTTTGATCCGGAAGACGCTCGCACGCTCGCTCGCTCGCTAATGGAGCAACCTGGCGAACTGAACGTAACCCAAAATCTTCTCTCCGACCTTGGAAAAGTCCATCCCGCCTCCTCGCAACAACGAGAAGGAACGAATAAGAAAATCCTAGAGCTCGCGAACCCACCCTCGCTCAAATTGCCATTGAACAGAAAAGGATCGCCCAGGACGGTGCTCAAGGGGAACAAAATCATATTATAATTTTTTTTTTAATTCAGTCATAAGTATTCTTTTTTTGGGACAATTTAGTCCTAAACCTTTTGTATATATACTAATTCAGTCCATAGGTCCATTTTGGCTGAACGTGGTTGACTGTCAATTTTTTTCCCTTTTTTCTTTTTGTTGTTTTTTTTTTTCCTTCTCTTCCAACCGGTTGTCATATTGGCCAGAGGTTAGGGCTGGTGAGTTTGATCTCATTGTCCACAAGGAAGGCTCGCCCTTGTTAGCACTCTACTAGTCTAGCAACTATCTAGAGATAGAAGGAAAGAAAAACCAAAAAGAGAAAGAGAAAGAAAAACCAAAAAGAGAAAGAGAAAGAAAAAAAGAAAGAAAGGGTAAAAATAAAAAAAATATTAAAAAATTGACATGTCAGTATTGGTAAGTGAAAATTGATAGGATTGACTAAATTTACATAAATATAAAAGGTTTAAAACTTGATTAAAAAATTTATAATAAGTTTATAATTATCTTGATAATTTTCTCCAAATTCAGTTGCATTCCAGTACGAATGCAAGTCCAGCCACTGACAAGAAACTACTGGAAATGGAATCAACCTGCTGGGAAACAGGCTTTGAAGAGATTGCTCGACGACAGAGAGATCAAGCCGCCACCCGAAGAGAAATGCTTTACAAAATGGAGAAAGGTCTCGCGACGGATCATTTCGATTATTGATAGGTTAAGTAGGGGTTGGACCAGTAGGGGGCAGACGACGAAACTGAATATATTAATGTGAATATTTACTTATCTACATGTTTTTTCTCTTGCCGAAAGTCACGTCGACGAGAACACTAGATAACATGAAAGAATATGGGATTTTTTTTTTTGTCAGTTCTACTTTATTCCTATTCTATACTCACTCTCAGACTTTTATCTTATTTCTTGTAGAAAATTGGAGTCGAAACTCACTCCTAAAACTTACGCGCTCTCAGCCCATCCTCATAAGTAAGGATTTGAACCCCTCACCTCCCCTTTCCATATTAGAAGGGTGACCACTGGGACGAATCCCAGTGGTTTAAATATGGGGTTTGTTTGTTTTGCGAGATGATGGATGATTTGAATAATACCTTCGTCAAAATGATCGCTTGTTTTATTTACGAAAAAGGATAAAAGAAAAATATTGACGACAATGATAAAAAAATTTATTGATTGATTATTTCAAGAGATATATACTTTTCAAATAACACGATGGTCTTAAAATCCACGAAACAAGTGGGCCTTACCAACACTAACTTAAAAATTAGGGCTAATGTCATGAAAGATTTGAAACGGATACACTTGTTAGGAATTAACCATAATAGTACACAAGCAATATATATACCTAGTGTTAATTTCCATTGAATTTTATCGTTAAATTTGCTAAGCTTGATGACACGTGACAATTAACTGGTGTATAAATTTGGAGTTTTTAAGTTCATTTATCATTAGTGTAGTTGTTTGTGATTTATCTTAATATTAATTTAATTTAATGGATAGTAAATTTATTGTAAATATACTGACATGAGATTTTTTGTAGTAAAAAAGTTAAGTTATAATAAATTTATTATAAATATATCAATTTGGAGTTTTGATGGTCTGAATATTAGTTTGAAAATCAATTTAGAATTTTATACGATATTAACTCGAATAAATACGAAATCACAGGGTGGCGTTGCCCAACGGAAAGACGTTCCAGTTCGGAATGTCCGGAGTGAGAGAGAGAGCGCAACCCTAACGTGACGTATCTCTCTCTTTCATCTACTCTAGGCGCTCAAGTTTCCTTCTCTCTCTCTCTCTCTCGCTCTCACAGGCACGCACGCACCGCCCGTTCCCGCCGCCGCCCGCCGCCCGCCGCCGCCGCGCCTCCCCTCGCTCGCCCCGCAGCAACCCAGCCCCAGCTGTCTCTCGGTACCTCATCCCCTCCTCTCGCGATCAAATTCTTGATTCCTTATGAATGACGGTGTTTGATTACATGCGATTCTGGAAGACCATCTGTTTCGAGCGAACTGTGAGGAATTTGTAGATGCTCTGATAAGAATGCTTTATATGGTGATTCTCAAGGGAAGAAAAAGGGGGAATTTTTGTGCGTAGTTGCTGGGTCAAAATACCAGCTTTTGTGTTTTGGATTGGGATTGTTTGATGGGAAGGAGTTTCCCATCGAGATTGGCTGATGTGTGTTGTGAATCCGAGTGACACGAATACTCCTCCGGGAGATTATACTGTTTGGAGCGAGCGATTAGCTAGGACTGAGAAATTTGAGGGTTCTGTAGATGCTTTCATAGGAATGCTTTATATTGTAATCCCCAAAGGAAGAAAAAAAAATAAGAAAATTTCGCCATGACTGTACTAGTTTTGTGTGTAGTTACCGGGTCAAAATACTAGCTTTCGTGTTTTGGATTGGGATTATCTGATGGGGAAGAAGAGTTTCCAATCGAGATTGGCTGATGTGTGTTGTGAATCCGAGTGACACAAATACTCCTCCGGGAGATTATACTGTTTGGAGTGAGCGATTAGCTAGGACTGAGAAATTTGAGGATTCTGTAGATGCTTTAATAGGAATGCTTTATATTGTAATCCTCAAAGTAAGAAAAAATGAGAAATTTCATCATGACTGTAGTAGTTTTGTGTGTAGTCGCCAGGTCAAAATGCTAGCTTTTTGTGTTTTCGATTGGGATTGCTTGACGGGAAGGAGTTTCCCATCGAGATGGGCTGATGTATGTTGTGAATCCGAGAGACTGCTGTATGAGTACAGATATCGCAAATTTTTCACACGAAGTATTTAGAAGGCATTTTGCTTTACGATTTCAGGCTTCTTGTTTTGACCTCCCCTTTTCTCTTTGTTCTTGTATCTTTCCAGATGAAGAAGAAGAAACAGAGATCTGCTGCTGATTCCACCTCTGATCCCGATGCCGGTCTTGATCTGAAGTCTCTGATTCACCAGCATTCGGTGTTCTTCGACAAGTTGGTTGAGCTCATCCCTGCAAGATTTTACCTGCCCACTGATGACAAGGACAAGCCATGGTTTCAGGGTCTCAGCAAAGACGCAAAGGCTTCGGCCAAGAAGGAATCAAGGGAAAACATAAAGAAAGCTCGAAGAGAGAGACTAGACCCCGAGAGATCTTCTAAGACAACCCTTGACTTATTGAAGCAGAGCTTGGAAAAGGAGAAATCGAGCAACGAGTCTAATGAAGAAGTAACAGAACCTAGACCTACGTTGTCTGCTATGGAAGGGGACGAACGGTCAGCGACGTATGAAGAACTCCGACAACGGCTTCATCGCAAAATTCAAGAACTCCGAGGGAATAGGAACACTAGGAATCCTGATAGGCCTAAGCAAAGCGAGAAAAAGGAAGATAAACAAAAGAAACGCAAGAGAGACTCTGCATCGGAGGAAGATAAGCCCACAAATGGTGATTCATCAGAGAAGATAGAGCAAGATGCATCGGAGGCGGCAAAGGGACTTGCCCTCACTTATGTGAAGCTCGGGGATGATGAGGACAAGAAGAAAAAGAAGAGGAAGGTGTCAAAGCTTACAGAGCTGGAAAAGGCAAAGAGACTAAAAGAAGCAAAGAGGGACCCAGATGAAGGGGAGAAGATTTCGTGGAAAGCTGCAACAAGTAGGGCAGCCGGTGTTAAGATTCATGATGATCCCAAATTGTTGAAAAAGAGCATGAAGAAGGAGAAGAAGCAGCGCCAGAAGAATGCTGGAAAATGGAAGGAGAGGATTGAAACCACGGAGAAAATGAAAGCGCAGAAGCAGCAGAAAAGGTCGGAGAACATTGCTGGGAGGGCTCAAGACAAAAAGATGCGGCGGATTGCTAAAAGAGAGAAGAAGCTTCTCCGACCAGGGTTTGAAGGTCGCAAGGAAGGTTATATTAATGAAAATGGAAGTTAATTGCATCTACGTTCTTTTTGCAAGTTCCTGAGCGATAGGTAGTGATCCCTTGCCTTGGAATGGAGTTTGTTTAATTTTATACTGAAAGGGTTTATCAAGGATTTTTGTTTTAGCCTTCTAGGCAGTCTTCCTACTGTTCCGTAAAAGTCCAGGGTAATGCTGATATGCTTTGAATATACGTGGCTAAATTATGGTGGTATCGAGCACCTTGTAATCCAAGATTGGGCATGCTATAGCCAGAATCCGATGGGGTTTTTTGATTTGTTTTCTTTTGTCGTCTCAAAGGAACAATATGCAGTCTGTTTCCATATGGGTGGCAACCCTTGTCGTGGTTTCTTTGCATACATACTCGTTACCCACTGGTTTCTTGGACATATGAATGTTCAGTAAAATGGTTTGTCATTTTGTTTTTGCTTGATATAATATGTCCTGTCGAAACAGCAGATTTCCTGTGCGCGTTAGCTCAGACTACCTATGCTTATGCTGTACATAGATAAGGCGGGATCATTGAGGATTGGATTAGATCTGAACGAACGATAGTGAAATTAATGATTTAAATTGGTACTCGATGTCCGTATCGTTGCGAAAATATTTGGAATTCGTTCTATTCTACCTCTGGGCTGTGGGTGGTGTTTGAATCTTTTTCCCTGATGATGCTGGATTTTATTTCCTGAGGAATTCTTTATCTTTTTTTGTGCTCGAACTCACAGTCTGAAAGACATGAATTAGGAATGTCTGGTTAGTCGTGATATTCCCCCCTTGCCCTTTTTCGATAGGAAGACTACAACTCCTCTTAGGCGACAGTAAATCGGATTATGGTCAATCAATAGGTTCTTGGATCTATTCTTCTACCCGATAAATGACCATCTCATGGGAGGCCCCACCGCAACACCCGGTTCTCTTTCTTTCTCTTTTCTTGCTTTGGCTGCACGAGGCAAATTAGTACTCTAAGGCCCCGTTTTGTTCAACTTTGGGGAAATGGCTTTGCATTTCCCCAAGGATCCTCGAGAGAATGAGCATTTTGGGAAGGGAAGTGTGTTTGGAAACTAATTTTATGTGTTTGTTTTGCAAAGCTATTTCAAAGTAAAAAGAAAAATGAAAAAAAGAAAAGGGAGGAGGAGATGCAGCTGGTGATCGTGAGGGTGCGGCTGGTGGCGGTGGCACTGGTGGTGGCGGGGAGGCAGTGGCGGTGGCGGGGAGCAGCTCACCTGAGGTCGCCTCGGCGACGCCTTGGGTGGCGCCGACCTCAGGCGACGCACCGACCTCAGGCGACGCCCTGAGTCGCGCGACCTAGGGCGTAGCCTGAGGTCGCGCGGCCTTAGGCGACGCCGCCTGAGGTCGAGCGAACCAGGGCGTCGCCTGAGGTCACGCGGCCTCAGGCGGCGTCGCCTGAGGTCGAGCGACCCAGGCGACGCCGCCTGAAGTCGCGCGACCCAGGCAACGCCGCGCGACCTTAGGCGGCGTCGCCTGGGTCGCTCGACCTCAGGCGCGACCCAGGGCGTCGCCTGAGGTCGCGCGGCCTCAGGCGACGTCGCCTGAGGTCGAGCGACCCAGGCGGCGTCGCCTGAGGTCGCTCGACCTCAGGCGACGGCGCCTGGGTTGCTCGACCCAGGCGATGCCCGAGGTCGCCTGACCTCAGGCCACCTCGCCTGAGGTTGCGCAACCTCAGGCGAGGCATCCCGGCAGCCTGCTTGCGGCTGAGCGCCGTCAACTGCGAAACTCGGCCGACTCTTAGGCAGGGGAAGAAGAACCGAACGGGGAAGAAGATGGTGGGGAAGAAGAATGAACAGTGACTTAGGCATTATGGAAATGGCAAAGCTGAAAGCAGCCCTACCCCAGCATTGGGCTTTCAGCTTGTGGAATGCTCACATTCCACCAAGGAGCATTCGAAAGTTTTGCCAAACACAAATATTTTCCCCCAAGGGGCTTTGGGCCCAAAGCCCCTTGGGAAAGCCCAACCAAACGGGGCCTAAGACACGGGAGATCAATTTTCTTTTTTGGCTCAATGTGAAGGAGATGATCCGAATCCTAGTAACGTGCGGCATCAAAATGTTCTCTGTCACCAGATGTAAAGGTGCATGACCATGTGATGGTGGCTCAAGATCCTCCATCTGGGGCTCCCAAGCAAACTCTATAAGCACTTAGAGATGAGAGAAGACCTGAGTTGGCAGAAAAACTGCTGCATTGCAGTACCACATGTTTGAAAATGCAAAGGATGTCGCTGTAGTTTAATTAAATTCCACGATTCCATGGTACATCCAGATTGCTTTGGAAAGACCCACGTAGAATGTTGCCAAAAAATAATTGATCTCTGACAAAGGATGTCGCTCGAGTGGACTTGAAAACTAAACGTGAACCTAAAACGGGGCTTGGTTTGTGCGGAAGCAGAAAACTCGAGTTCATCTCTGATGTGCCGAAGGCAGAGGACGTGTATCCACTCCACTTCTTCAAGGAGACGAAGAAGAGTTAACGCCCATGAAGACTTTTCCTTGGTGATGCTGCTGAGTGATATGTACAAGTCAGAGACAGTAAAGAAGAATGAAGACACAATGTAAGGTAACAAAAACAAGTTTCACTAGGAATGGCAACCGTGGAAAGGAAAAGGCTAGCTTGCAATGTAGAATTGAATTGGTAGAAGGTTCAAAACGAGAGGGTGGTTTTGAAGAAGAAGAAGAAGAAGAAGAAGAAGAAGAAGAAGAAGAAAGGGGATCCATCCTTCCCTGTACTGAAAGTTGAGAGGCGGGATGGGGCGAGCTCAAAAGCAGCAATGGCGTGAAACCGGTGCCCGGGTCTAAGATCAGGATAACCGTTGGGTCAAGTGCGCAAATTCATCACGTACAAAGGGCTTTGGCAGCCATGGCCAGTCCAACGTAGTGTCTCATCAAACAGTCCTCTGAATGAAAGATGCTGCCACGGAGTCGAACGTAAAACATGCTTCTGTTCTAACTTACATTCGAAGAGTATTTAGGTGCAACGGTTGGCGCTCGGATTGCAGCCTTTTGCTTCAGGTAAGGGTCTGCAGCACATTGGGGGAGGTAAGATCATTTGAAGTGATTCTTCCTTCGATTGAAGAAAGAAGTGTTTCAACGCAAATTGTTTTGTCATTTGAGCATCCGTTTGCCACTTCAAGAGCCACGCCCATGCATATTTTGGCCAAAGTCATCTCTCGATCCAAAATGAGATTGATCATTTAATAACATTACTACTCAAATATGATTTTTTTTTTTGGTGAAGTACTCAAATATGATTTTAGTACAATTTATTTGTCAAATATGAGCATGATATGGGATTAGTCTTTTAATAAACGTTATTTGTTGAATCTAAAATAGGTATCCCTACATTATTAAACCCTTTCAAAACAAGATATTCATAATTTTACTTGAAAATTATATAAATTAGAGATTTCTCATTAATTATATAAATAGAAACGTATCACTAAAAAACGCATTAAAACAAGGAATGCAAATTTAGAGATTTGCTACAGTGATCATAAAAAGTAACTTGATCAGTAAAGATGAGCCTGAATGGGCAAATGGTATAACCTAACACAAGCATTACCCACTTTTATGTTATTTCTCAAATATGATTTTAATATCATTTATTTATCAAATATGAGACTGATTTAAGATTAATTATTTAATATATCATTCGTTTTATATCATAAAATCGACTAGCCCTTGATACTAGTTTCTTTTCATTGCCTCTTAAAGAGTTATTTCATGTTCAATTAAGTAATAAAAGATGACACAGTAAATTAACAACTTTAAATTTTTGTATTTGATTTTAGCTCTTTTTCATGTCCCAAAAAAATATCATCTATTAAACATGAGTCAAATTCCGAGGTGAGAATCCAACATCGTTAAACTCTCTCAAAACCTCAATACTTGAACTAATATAGTATACGGGTAATTCAAAAAGTAGAATCTACGTATACGAGAAGAATCATTCGCAAATATTTCTTACCACTTTCGAGAGACGCCCACACATGCGTCAACCCCTACCTGCCTCTAACCTACTCTGCAGGCAACCTCGTGGGGAGTTTCCAAATCGTTGTTAATCATGGAGACTGAGAAACCGACCGTGTATCGCGGTCTCATTCTTGAAATGATAATCCCGCATGACTTTCAAGATCGTGGCGACGTCGCTTCCCCACCATTTCTCCAGCACTCGCCGGGATGCTCGGGCTGTCCTCCACCTCTTCCCTTCCTCCTTATCCTTTCAAGAAAAGAATGCACTTCGCACGAACTACCCCGAAAAATCCAATCATAAGCGTTTCAGTTCGTGAGTTTTGATCTTTCCCGGAAGAAAAGATTCGGTCTTTGGCCGAGTTTGGGCTTCAATTCGTGAGTTTTGATCTTTCACAGAAGAAAGGATTCGGCTTTTGGCCGAGTTTTTGCTTCTTGGAAGCTTTTCGCTGGTTTTCAAGAATACCCAAAAGCTAAAAGATCAGTCTTTTTCCTCAGAGCTGTTAATTAAATTCAACGATTCTCTGCTACATCCAGATTGCTTCGAAAAGACCTACATAGAATGTTGCCTAAAGATAATCAAACTCCGACAAAGGATGTCGCTCCATAGGAGAGGACTCAGAAAGTAAACATGGACCTAAAACGGGGTTCGATTTGTGTGGAATTAGAAAACTCTAGTTCACCTCTGATCTACTGAAGATGGGGATCGTATATCTATGCGGGTCGACCTGAATGAAATTGTGCGTTTTGGGCTGCGAGACTCACCTGCCCCATACCATCACGGTTTTGTGGGGCAGGTGAGCGAAGACTAGTGTCACACCTTATGTGGCACATCACCTTAAGCTTCATTCTTACTTGTGGCACATCATCTTACCATTCCCGGTGACGCGAGATTCGCTTTATTCCTACCCCTCCTTCATCATCCTCAAGATAGAGACATGCTACACTCTTATCCCAAGTAAGACCCAATCATTACAACCCCACTAGCTTCTACTTGGTTTGTCCTCAAGTGGCTAGGTTGGCTCTAATAACATTTATAAGAGCCGATCTCTAACCCCACTCACAGTGATATTGTCCACTTCAAGCTATAGGATTCACCTGTCCTTGCCCTCACAATCTTATTCTTCCAAGCTTAGTCAAAAAAGGCTTTATTGTAAGTCGAGGTTGGTACCACACCTTGTATGGCACATCACCTTACTGTCCTTAGGCGATGCGGGATTCAATTCATTCTTGTCCTCTTTGCCATTCTTGAGGCAGAGTTTTACTCCCATCCCTCATAGGACCGGATTGTCATAGTATGCACCCCACTTCTTCAGAGAGACAAAGAAGAGTTCACTCATAAGATGGCTTTACCTTCTGATGCTGCTGAGCAATATGTACAAGGGACGCAAAAGAAGAATGAAGACACAATGGGGTTAAGGTCACAAAAACGAGTTTCACTTGGAATGGCAACCGTGGAAAGGAAGAGGCTATATAGCTTGCAAAGAAGAATTGAATTGCCAGTAAGATTCAAAACGAAAGGGCGGTTTTTAAGAAGAAGAAGAAAGGGGACCCCATCGTTCCCGGTACCGAAAGTCGAGAGGCGGGATAGCAGAAGCTCAGAAGCAGCAAGTGCGCGAAATGGGCACTGGTCGAAGACCAAGATAACCTTTAGATCAAGGGCGCGAACCTGTCGCGTACATAGGGCTTTGGCAACCATAGCCAGTCCAACGCGGTGGCTCATCAAACAAGCCTCTGAATGAAAGATGCTGCCACGGAGTCGAATGTAAAACATGCTTCTGTTCTGACTTACATTCAAAGAGTATTTAGGTGCGACCGTTTGCGCTCGGATTGCAGCCCTTGCTCTGGGTGAGGGTCTGCAGCACATTGGGGGAGACATGATCATTTGGAAGTGATTCTTCCTCTGATTGAAGAGGAAAGTATTTCGGCACAACTTATTATATCATGTTATATCATATCATGTCAGTGTCCATTTACTTTCTCAAAAAGGTTGTCTTCTCAAAAGCCACACATGCATATTTTGATCAAAGTTGTCTCTTGATCCAAAATGAGATTAGACATATAATAATATCACTTCTCAAATATGATTTTAGTACAATTTATTTTGATATGAAGTTAATTTTTTAATACGCGTTATCTATTAAGTTTAAAATAGGTATCTCTACGTTATTAAACTCTTTCAAAACATTTATTAACAGAATATTCATAATTGTACTAGAAAATTATATAAGCTAGAAATTTGTTGCCAGTTATATAATTGGAAATATATCACCAAAAAGTGCATAAGAACAAGAAATGCAAAAGTGAGTAACTTGGTCAATAAAGACGAGCCTAAATGTGCCAAATGGTACCAACCTCACATGAACATTACCCACTTTTATATTATTTCTCAAATATGGTACTTATATCATTTATTTGTCAAATATGAGACTGATTTGAGATTGAAATTCATTATTTAATGTATTGTTTGTTTCATAATATGGAATCGGCTAACGCTTAAATATTAGTTTCTTTTCATTATCTCTTAGGAGCCATTTCATATTTTACTAGGTGACAAAGTATGGATAAAATTTAAAAATTTAAATTTTTTGTTCAATTTTAGCGCACTTTTTTTTTATTATTTCTCAAAGATAGTTTCAATAACCATTTCTTTGTAAAATATGAGACCCATTTGAGATTGATTATTTGATATATCATTCGTTTTATACAATGGAATTGGCAACCACTTAGACACTAATTTCATTTCATTATTTCTTAGAGAGTTATTTCATGTTTACTATATAATATACTGGTATTTTTAAGAAGTGGAATCTACGTACGGGAGAGGAATGATTCTCATACATTTCTTACCACTTTCGAGAGATGCCGAAGCACTGCCCCTAACCTACTCCCGGACAAAAAAAAGGAAGTAAAAAGGCCACCTTGTGAGGTGTCTCAAATCTTTGTTAATAATGGAGACTGAGAAACCGACCGTGTGTGTCGCGGTTTCATTCTTGAAAATGATAAAATCCCGCACGACTTCGGAGAACGTGGCGACGTCGCATCCCCCCCACTATTTCTCCAGCGCTTGCCGGTATGCTCGGGCTGTCTTCCACCTCCTCCCCACCTCCTCCCACAAGAAAACAACACAGTTTGCATGAACAGACCCCGGAAATCCAATCATAAGCGCCTCAATTCGCGAGTCTTGATCTTTTCCCAGAAGATAAGATTTGGCTTTTGGCCGAGTTCTTGCTTCTTGGAAGCTTTTGGGTGTTGTTGAAGCGTACCCAGAAGCCAAAAGATCGGTCTTTTTCCTAGAAGCTATCCGTCTACCCCACTTTACACGGAAATAAGAGAGCCGGGGCTTTTCGTTTGTTGCCTCTCTCTCTCTCTCTCTCTCTCTCTCTCTTCTGTGCATGCTGGGGGACTTCCATGGATATCGACTCTCCAAATGCCGTGAGTTCCTCTGCTCCCTTTTGTTAATTTGGTCGACGTGCTTAACTGCTGTTGCGCTTGTCCCCTGTTTCTTGCTCGATGCAATCTGATGAAGATCATTCCTTTTTTGAAGTTAATTGAGCGTGTCGGTGGGCATGCTGATGACCCGCTGACGCAAAGCAAAAATTTAGAACTTTAGCACAAAAAGTTAACTGCTGAGGCTGTCTCGGTTATTCAGATTCTCTTGGTCGGCTAAAAGTTTCACAAAGTCACTTTAGCATTTGATTTTTTGCGTTTTCGATGGTTAATTTTACTTTAACTTAGCTTGCAATGTCCAAACTGCTTTCAGTTTGATTTCCTCCAGGAGACTTTAATGAGTGCAGTGGGAACACATGATGGTCGCTCTTGCTTTTTGTAGTTTTGATAAATTTGCATCTTTCTTTCATTGTTTTCTTCATGAGCGACTGCTTTTTTCAATGCGCTCAAGTGTTGTTGAATATGCTGCTTCTGAAGGCATAATTATGACCGAATCAGCTGGGGGGTTTGCCAATAGCTTGCAAGGCTTGTTAGAGTTAACATTGCATATAACTTCAGAGGAAGCTAATCCTCCTGTTTTGTTTCTGTCTTTGGATGCTGGAATTAAATTCATGTTGAGGGTCAAACTGATTTTGGTGTGGACTGAGCACGGCTAAGTTGTAAATTGCAGACATCAGCCATGAACTGTCTGTCATTTCAATGAACTACTGATACTGAGCTATACTGCATATACATAGTTGAAGAGTTCTATGTCATGTTCAGACTTTGTTATTTCAATCCCGTCTTCTCCTAATTTCATGCGTCAATTAAGCTTTCTTTTGCACTGATTACTTGTTAGATTAGGGATTACTAGTTTATGGACAAACCTTAAGCTACCCAAATGACATTTTATAAGCCCAGAAACTACAGTAGCTGGGAGCGGTTTCTCTGTAGATTATAAAAATAGTCTATGACCATTTTTGTCAATGTATTTGATGCATATTGGTTTTAATTGTGCAATTGAGAGCTTGATGAGTTTTGAAGAATAGATTCAAGACCTTTATTGAGATTTACATATGATATTTGTTCCTTTTATTCACGTTAGGCAAGTACATTTATTTCCTTGATTAGAAGGACACTGAAAGCCTCTCTTCTGACATTATTCTGTTTTTCTTTTCCATTCAGGCTTCCCTCTTTGCTGATCAAAAGTGTAGAAAATCTTGTTTCTCTAACATCTTACCTGCAGCATCTTTGTTTTGTCTAGCACTCTTCATCGGGAGTGCACTGTTGGTGTCAGATCACAGAGAGGTGTATATCTACTCTTCTTAGTAGTACAGATTATTATGTTTTTTTCACTGAACTTGGTCCTGGTAGTTAATTTGCTGAATGTCACAAATGAAACTGAAAATGTTTTGCAGAAATTCTCAGGATGGGATTGGAGGAGAATTGATAAATCACAAAGCACTAAAACCAGCACTTGTGCGGTATGTCGTCCTTTCATCCACTGCTTATTATCAGAGAATGGCAGCATCACTTTCAATTCATTTGTGCCTTGCCAGAAGTCTCACTTGTTGCTTAGTAGGTTATTTGTGTTTTCATTATAGAATCAGTGCAGACCACGTGGAAGTGAGGTTTTACCGGAAGGTATTGTTGCCAGTTCTTCTGATTTGGAAATGAGGCCACTGTGGAATTCCGCAAAGGTGAACAGACAGCCTGAAAGGACAATGTTTTCATTGTAGAAGATATAACATCATAGTTCTGAACATGCATTAACTTGCTTGATCTTCGGACAGGGCTCTCCTAGTTCTTCGTCTAACTTGTTTGCCGTGGCTGTTGGAATCAAGCAAAAGGATCTTGTTAATAAAATGGTTACAAAGGTTAGGAGACTTCTCTGGCTGTTGCTTAGCCCCTTTTTCTCAAGCTTTTATCCAGGCTAACCGTTGTCATTTTTTTACCATACACTTTGCAGTTTCTGTCAAATGATTTTGTGGTGATGCTTTTCCACTATGATGGCGCTGTTGATGAGTGGAAGGACCTAGAATGGAGTGATCGCGTCATACATGTATCTGCATCTAACCAAACTAAATGGCAAGTGGTCTTTTCCTTTCAACCCTGGTAAAGATCATTCACAGTATCCTAATGCATCTTCAGTCTTGTTCTACGTGACTAGGTGGTTCGCCAAACGTTTCCTTCATCCAGATATAGTTGCAGAATACAACTATATTTTCCTCTGGGATGAGGACCTAGGAGTTGAAGATTTTCACCCCAATAAGTATGTGTGCTTCACCTCATAAGCTATTCAATTTTCGTTGCTACCTAACTGGGAGTGTGAGACATGAGGGTATTAGTGTTCCATTTTGTTAATATGTGAAGCTTGATCAAGTATCTGTTAAATGTGGATTCATTCAGATAATTGGTTTTTTGATCAGCACAGTAATAGCGCAATGACATACTCAGCTTCATGTTTCCTTGCAAACTTCTAGTTAACTTTTTGGCAATGATTGAGTGTCATACCTAATTTTTTTTTAAATTTTTTTTAATTTTTTTTTTTAATTGTGTGCAATACTTGAAATGATGATTATGGTATGGTCCAACTTCAAAATGCCTTTGACAAGATATCCGGCTCTTCCCTTCTTTATAACACCATATTCTTGTAGGTATATATCTATTATCAAGACTGAAGGGCTTGAGATATCACAACCAGCCCTTGATCCAACGAAATCAGAGGTGCATCACCAAATCACTGCACGTGGGAGGAGAACAGTTGTTCACAGGTGATCTTATGTCCTATTATAAAGTTTGACTCCAAGACCTGTTTGATCTCACAAGTGCCTTTTGCTATACGTATTATTGTTCCAAGTCATTTTGCTTATTGTTGGATTATGCTAACCTCTGTCTAGTGATGGATGGTCTCAAATGCAAATATGGAACTAGGGGAGTAAAATTAATGTATCACCCAACATCCAGACATGCCAGGCTTTAGCAATGTTGTGCCTCCTCAGGATTTTGCCTAAGAAAATTGCCATAACCATTAAACCAACTAATTGGGGGGATTCAACCATCCAAAACCAATTTTCTTTGGGCTACAGTAGCACTTTATCTGTGGGATTTCCATGCAATGTTGCTTTTTAACTTGAATGACTTGACACTTAACATAGATTTGTAAGGATGGCGAAAATCAGTCAATTAGCACCATCTGAAATGTAAATATGTTCATCGAAGGACAACTTGTGAAAATGTCAATCGACCTACTCAATGACAGTATTAGGTTGAAAGTCAGCAACTTTACAGTGTTATTGATTTGTGGATTGAAGTACTATCTTTCTTCTTTTGTCAACAGGAGGACTTACAAGCCTGGTGGTCGTGGTAAAGGTTGTGGTTCCAACAGTACAGCTCCTCCATGCACTGGGTAGGTGCCCTGCACCATATACTATTGAAAGTGCCTTGTATCTGTTGGTTGTACTTTATATTGTCGGATGCATTGTCTGTTTTTCAGGCTAAGCTTGTTGGTCATTTTTATTTGAGATACTAAATTCTCTTTTCCCTTCTGCTGATCTTCTAGTATGGTCTTCTGTAGAAACTAAGTGGATTTAATCTGTTACAGGTGGATAGAGATGATGGCTCCAGTTTTCTCCAGAGTTGCCTGGCGCTGCGTATGGTATATGATTCAGGTGTGCCATTTTATTGCGTCTGGTGTTTGTCTTTTTCTAGGACATCAAGAGTGTCTGCTTGTATATTGGGGCCATGTCAATCAGAAGAGATCTCTAGGTTAGATAGGTAGGCATTGAGTTGTGTAAGTTGATATATTTATCGTGTAAGTTTGAATTTGACTTTGAACTGGATGCTAACTGTCTGATATGGACCAGAATAATAAAGTAGGAAACTGCCTCATTTGATAATCTGTGTGTCTAAGAGGATGATAATTATTAGTCACTACATTTTAAACTCATGGATGGTATAGGGTGACTCAGTTAGGCCTAACCTTTTACAGAGGCAGATTGGTTACTCACCACTGTGTGCATTCTTAACTTTCTTCACAGAATGATTTGATCCATGCTTGGGGCCTAGACACACAACTTGGTTACTGCGCTCAAGTCAGTTTAACTTTCTCTACTCAGCCATCGATGTAGTCTCAACCTGCTTTCCTTCTTAGACATCTCCAAGTCGGAGATAATTTACTTCTGTTTGTCTTGACAGGGTGATCGAACCAAGAATGTAGGCATTGTGGATGCTGAGTATATAGTGCATTATAATCGGCCGACACTAGGCGGCGGCAATGAAAATAAGGTTTGGACTATTACAGTTATATTCTCAAGGTGCACCATCTTGGATGCTGAATCCGCATAATATAGAAACATCATTTACGGGTGAAATGGTTGTGTAGAAATTATCTTGAGGATTGAGGATTTTCTGTTGGTAATTGGGTGGTTAAGGCTATACTTGATTTTTTTTTTTCTGTCTTTGCCACTTGTACTTGCAGTCGGACTCACAGTCACGTCATGATGCTTCTGAGACAGAAAAAATGGAATCAGAGGTATTGCTTGATTTTTGACCTTTATTGCTTATTGCAAACTTTCTGACAAATACTTGTGTGACTGGAAATTTTGTATTGCCAATCTTCTTGTGCAGGCACCGTCAAGGTCTCATAAACATGATCCTAGAGTTGAAGTAAGTTTCTCCTCATTTGTGACATTTTCCTTACCTTCGTCTAATGAAGAGGAAGCAAATGACGCATTTCTAAATGTTTTTCCCCTTCATTTGACTTTCAAAGCATAATTTTTATTTTTATGGACTGAGATGTCTATTCAAACAACTAATTGGAGAGGAGATATAGAATGGAGTGCTTTTGCATATTGCTCACATGGTTGGGTTGAGATGTAGGTATCCCTTGTCTCATTGTCACACTAGCTTCAGTGATATCTTGGCTTATAGAACTTCCTAGCTTATATGATAGAAAAGTGCATTGCTTATGCTTATTAGTATTGGTGATACTATTTATTTTCTCACCGGCTAGTGAATGAGGTTTTTGCGTGCAATTAACTGTGTCTCCAGAAAGACTATCTAATTGCATTCTTGATGTCTCTGCAGGTGAGGAGGCAGTCCTATATCGAACTCGCAGTATTCCGAAAAAGATGGAAGAAGGCTGTGAAGGAAGATGTATGTTGGACTGATCCATACCCTCAAGCTGCAGCAGACAATATCATGGCCTAATGTTGAGCAATGCTCCTCTTGCGAGGAATTCTTTAGATTGATGGCTATATATGATGCAAAGAGGACCGAGGCAGCAACTGATTACAGGCATTGAGAAGATAAGCCTCGTATCTTCAAGCATAGTTTATGCAGTGCCGGGGTTTCAAAGGTACTGTGTACATCGTGCCGCTGCTGCTGTATATAATTGAATCCCCTTTTCAATTGCAAGAATGATAGGTTGCGAGGTAAATGCTCTTTATACCCTTGATATCATTCCTTTTGTTTAGCCGGTAGGGACCATCTTCAAGACTGCAGAGTAGCGTAGGCTATCGGGAAGCAATTATTGTATCGCTCTCATCACGCGCACTCTTTCGTCTCGTACCACTGTGCAATGTTCCATAAAAAATGTAGAGAGGGTCCATAAAGGTTGTCCGCTTATGGACTATCTCATGCTGTCTATTGACCAGTGCACATCATGACAAGCCACAATAAGCTCCAAAATCTTTAAAGTTTGTAACTTTATGAATTACCGCCGTTTCAGGTAGAACTAGATTACCTTGTTGATTCGGAGGTAATCTGTGGCAAATGATTTGCTCTATCTTTTGCCTTTTCTTTACCCTGTTGCGGTGGGCACTTTCGCTGACACTGCAAATGATTTTTGTTGAGTTGCAATCATGAAGAGTGTCTGCCTAGCATTGCTCCAATTCTGGGGATTGAATGATTTAAAATTGCGTCCAACTAAATAGTCTTCTTTCATAAAATTACATCCTCTGTATCATAACAATCAGTGCAAGTGCAAGCTCCTCTAGTGTAAGTCAGATTACGACAATATCGACTCCCTCTAATTGCGCAGAGCCCCGGCATATCTTGTTCCAGTAACGGACAACGAATTTAGTCCTATGAGATTAAATTCTCTCATCCTTTTCCTCTGAAGATGATAATGACAAACACTCGAGGACATAAGTAGGTAAAAAAGCTGATATCTGCAAGAGAACAGCACTAACCCAGTTCATTAAACAACAGAGGGATAGCTGATGCAGTTAAAGGACATTCCACCAAATGCAGCTTGACATTAAAGTCTCATGGACAAAAACCAGAAACTAAGGATGCAATTTTAGAAGCAAGGAGGCACATGGTCTGCTGCCCAGAAAATTTATTATGAATAAAAAAGTGGAAAACTTAAAAAGATTCCAGGGCACACTTCTCAAGACAACACATTCAGAACGAGGGTGGATTTGTATGATGAGCCCCACAAAAGATTGAATAAAGAAATCAGTATCACTCCCAAAGCACACAGCACAAGCGGACTGGAATAACTTTGTTGTCATCGCGAGAGTTCTCAGAAACATCCTCCTCTGAAGAATGAATAAACAAAGGCCAAGTTATTAAACAAGGATAAGGAACCTATTCATAATGAAGTCCTATTCCATCAATAGGGAAAAGAGGAAAAAGCAGTTGAAGCTGAGGCAAGCCAAGCAATGTTAATGGCAATAGGGCAAAATATAGCTTGGCTTAATTGCCCCCAACTTCCACCCACTCCTTAATATATACGGTTGGCCTCACCTACATCCATTAATTTCTCTCATCCATCTTATCTGCCAACTATTACAAACTCATCTCCCTCTCTCCCTCTCTCACTCTCTCTCTCTCACACAGCCAAGGTGCCCCGTTTGACCAAAGCATGGAACCGACCAGATCAGGACATGATTCATGAGAACCAGGCAGGACATTCTCTTATATTAAATCCTTAACCTCTGTCCCCATGAGTGATGACTCACAAATCTTACTGTACTTGATCTGCTCTAGAAAAGACCGAGAAAGTGGTTTTGCGAAACCACGCGTGATCGATTTAATTCATGAGCTAATAATAAGCCCGTGAATGAATTCACTTCACCACGTGCCAAGACCTGCAGTCCTTCTCCTTCTTCACAAAGCACCTTAGCAAGAAGAACTGTTGCTTCTCAGCAAGCTCTTCTTCTGCTAACCATGCATGTATATGCAATACACGAACGAAAAATTCGAATGTTAAAACACCCACTGGTGCAAGGAAAAGGAGAGCGCGACTGGCTGGCGCGCAACGCCGAAAGGGAGATCTGGAAAAATACTCTTTTTTAACTCAAAAGTCAAACAACATGAAAAGCAGATTTGACTGGCCTCAACGCTGAGTCTTAATAATAATGATGTCTAGTCAGAACGTAACGAAAGCGCATCCGGGCAATGTCATCACCCAACAAAGATCATCCACCAAAAATGGCGCAGAGAAAGAAATTTAATAGGAAAGAAGAAAAGAAAGATCTGAAAACAGTTTAGTAATACAAAACTTCAGTGGAGCAGAGTCAAGAACAATTATACTTCTCATCCACCCACAAATACAAGTCCCAATGTCAGGCCAGAGAGAGATTAGAGACATAAAAATAAGACCCATTTGCTTGAACTAGGGACAGCGTTCATAGAAATCCTAAACCGCCAAAGCTTTCGCAGGCAAGGTTTTTCCCACTTCCAGCAAAAACTCCACCTCCTCTTGCCAAATGACAACAAAAATAACTCCCAGCTACAAATAGCAAAATCCATCTGGAACTAGCAATTCCCTATGTGATGATAACAAATTACGACTTAAGTAACCTTATAAACAATTCTTCTTCTGCCTTCTTTTTTTTCAAGAATCTAACACAGATATGCTTCCCCCACTCGCACTTCGCCACTGAAATAAAGCTTGACGCCCCCCCAAATTTTAATAAAGTAGAACGGATGAAGACAAAATGTTATTTTTAAAAGGAGGAGGAAGTGGAGGAGGGGTTCAGAGATGGCATCCAAAGCAATTGCAGGTCTTGGGAGTGAAAGAGCAGAAGCCAAAAGGGCGGTTGGGGATGTTGCAGTTGATGGCATAGCAACATGGAGAGGGCAAGCACACCCCTCTTGCTCCACCACAGCAAGTGCACAGTGCACATATCTGGAAGCTCCCCAATCTCCTCCTCGTCTCATTCAACTCCACCATCTCGAATTTGCCTTGCTCCACCAATGGCATCATCTCTTCCTCTGCTGCCGACTCATTTGCCTACCAAAAACACTCAAATCAGTGATTACCCAGATGAAAAAATCACAACTTTGGGGAGGAAAATGAAGGGATCTGGGATTTTCTGGAGCTAAATTGCGGAGAGCGAGAGAGAGAGAGAGAGAGACAGAGAGAGGGGCACTCACATGGAGTAAAGCTGCCCGATTTGGAGGAATGGCACTGGCAAAGGCGAAGGAGAGGGCAAGAAAGAGAGACACTAGAATCCCATGAGTAGACATAACTTGTTTTTCAGGGGTTGGGCTTGATGGCTGGGTTGTGCGGAAGGAAGAAATGGGTTTCCCAATCTGAGTAACAAGGAGAATCTCCTGGCGTTTGCTAGTGCATAAAAATGCTTTGCTTCTTTGCGTGCTAATGGGTTTTCTTGAGATGCCTAAACGGTGCTGAATTGTTATAATGCCTCTTGAGAGTTTTAGGAAATGGAGAGGTGTTGAAATTGGGTTGGTAGGAGGAACTAGAGAGAAGGGTTTTTCTCGGCACTCTTGCCACTCACTCCACTCACTCTTACTCTCTCAAGGAAGTGAAGGAGAGAGGGAGGAAGGGATGCAGCTGGAATGGGGAAGTGGTGCTATTTCCCACACCGTCCCCCACTCCTAGTCCTAGTTGTGGGAGGCCCACTGATGAGTACACACTCACACCCATTTTAGCTACTCCAAGATAGCCGGTATGGCCACGTGTATCGATCAGGGCCCTTCATGGATTTGATACCTTTTGATCTTCGGTCGATCTTTAATGGAGGGCACGGGGCTGCTCTGTTCATATTTCATACTTCACTTCTTCTTTTTTCTACCTTCGTTTGGCGTTTATATATATTTTCTTGCTAGGCTGTGTCGTACTCCACTGGTCAACATCATTGATTTTCTGTTCAATGTATTTTCTTTGCCGCCACAACAATTTCTTGTTTGTTTTCTCGTGCTCTCTTTTTCCTCCATCTGCGGTGACGGTGATTGTGAGCGGTGCTAAGGATCCTTGAGCTGTCGCTTGGACTCGGCACGAGTGGAGGGCTGACATTGTTGACTGCTACTCAACATCAAGTAAAAGACCGGGTCAGCCTGCCTCCATAAACAACTGTTGAAATCTTTCAAAAAAGGTTTTGCTCTTTTCAACCCCAATGGGAGATCTCCCCCATCATGCAGAATGTGAATGCCACTGCACCTAACCATAATTTCACAAAACACAGTGCATTCATACATATATATATATATATATATATCAGGACATGTGATTTTCATGGTCAGGCAACTTTCTTAACAAGTAATTCTGATTTGGGTACATTGTGGATTTAGAAATATGGCAGTAGTCTGATGGCCTCAAATGAGAACACGAATTACACTGAGTTGAAGTAGGATGAAAGTTTCGCCATGTGAGTTGCACAAACGTTGAGTTGTGTGGCAAACTAAAACCCAAATTTGATCTTGGAAGTATGAGCATGTTGTTGAAATGACTATATAAGTGCATTGAGGTTTGAGTCGCAACAAAGTAGCTAACATCAAAACGGTTAAATTATTTCATACATCTACGCTGGTCCAACACACTTCTAAGGGGAGCTGATGAATTGCTTTGAGGTAGAAACATGAATGAATATAAGCAGATGATGAGGGCCTGTTTGGTACCATCCAAACAGTATCTAATTCTGATTTTTTGTTTTTGGGAGCAGTTTGAGAACATAATCATGTTTGGTAAAATTTTTATTCCGAGAATAAATTTTTATTTTTTTTATTCCTGAAAGTAAATTTTGAACTGAATCAAGAATAAAAAAAAAAGTTGATTCTTATTTTCGAAAACAAATCTAAGAATCAAAATCATATTTCTCTTCTTCTTCTTCTTCTTCTTCTTCTCTTTTCTTTTTCTTCATCCACCGCCATCCCACGGTTGCTGTTCACCATTGCTCGCCACCATCCACTAGCAATCGGTCCGATGAGGCTCAGTCTCGCTAGATCTAATGAGGTCGAGCCTTGCTAGTAGACAGACAGGCCTCACTAGGGCGGGGCGAGGCTCGCTTGGCCCTAGCAAGGCTTGCCCAGCCCCATCGGTGGCCAAGCGAGCCTCCCCAGCCCCGGCAAGACTCGCCTAGCCACCCACGAGGCCGAGCCTCGATGGGGCTAGGTGAGCCTCGCCAAATCGCAAGGCTCGCTTAATCTCGCTGGTGGCCAGGCGAGCCTCCCCCAATCTTAGTGAGGCTCGCCCAGCCTTGCTAGTGACCAAGTGGGCCTTGCCTAGCCTCACCGATGACTAGGCAAGCCTCAACGAGGCCGGCTTGGCCACCGGCAAGGCGGAGCCTCGGCGGGGCTAGGCGAGTCCCGCCTAGTTGCCAATGAGGCTCGGCCGATGAGGGCCGATCTCACCGAGGGTTGGCGACGCTTCGATGAGGTCGTCGACCCTCTAACGATCGGCCATTTGAAGAAGAAGAAGAAGGAAAAAAAAAGAAAAAATTATTTAAAAATTAAAAGAAATTGATTTAAAACATAATCAATAAGTACGGTATCGAACGTAATTATATTTTAGAATCAGAAATTTTGGACAGTTACCAAATAATTTAAAATACTTATAAATTATTATCGAAAAAAATAAAAAATAATTATTTTTTATTAGAATCGGTCTCTGAGAACAGAATTATTAGTAAACGTGCTTTGATTGTTCTAAGACTAGTGTACGAGATCGCACGATAGCATATGATGTACGGTTTTCTCACTTACAACATGCTCGTGCCACTAGAACTGTCAACTTTTGCCGACCTGAACTTTTTCTCTGAGAACTATAGGAAAGCCCGACGACAGCACTCTCTCGTGGGGCTAAGTCCGCCGAGCACATTGAAATTTCAGTTCTTTTTGATCCATGGTCTGCTGAACAGCACAGATTGATGCTGTCCTTTCGAGCTTTTTACAGTCACATCCATGTCAGAAAAACTTTAGATGGTAAAGAAACTACGTCGAAGAGCTATGATAAGAAGCTCGAGCCACAAACACCATCCTCAAGTCATCCCATCATTATCTTTCGCGATTTAAACTGCACCTTAGATCGAGATTACCAATTTAAAATTGAACTTTTTACACCGTACATGACTTACAATAATACTAGATTATGTCATCCTTTTTAACTCTTTTCAAATCGAAAACTTAATGATGACTCCTAAACCACCCATTTAACTTTTCAAAAAAATCCATATTGTATGCAAGAATTGAGGTGCTCTCGAATACCAAGTTGAATTTGTTCTCGAGAGAATTAAGGCACACAGATAATTCTTCCATCCCAAATTAAAACTGTTTTTTTTTTTTTTCTTTTTTGGGGCCTTTCTGTGCTCAAATTTTTCACTTATTTGTTGAAAAGGGAGATCCAGAAGGTCAAACCTTCTCAGGGGTGAGTGTGAAATTGAAGACATCCCAATTTCGGCCTTTGATACTACAGGAAGCATCTGCCTTTTCACGGCCTTTGGAGATCTCCGCTCGATATCTCTCTTCCCAGGAAATGCAGATCCCGCCCAGATCCGAGCTCGTCGAATCCACGCCCGCCTCGCTCTAGCCTTGAGGATTCGAGGCATACCCAGAAGGAAAGATCCCTCCTTTTCGCCTCGGCCGGATCGGGAAGCGCGATCGGAAAGATGGGTCCGTCGTCCCCAGTCGGGATTCGCGCCGTCTCTCTCGGTCTCTTGGTCCTGGGAGCGCTCGCCCTCCTTGCCGTCGCGCCGACCGCTTATTCCCAGGTATCGAAACTCGGGTTCTTTTTCCGCTCGCCGTCGGGTTCGTGCATGTGGGTTGCGCGTGTGGTGCTGATGCGCTGCGGCGTCGTGTGTTATTATAGGATTCTCTTGCTGGTGGGACCGAGAGGGAAGATGATGGCGACTCGATTGTCAGGGATCTGGGTCGACGCAGCAAGGTGAGTTGACTTTTGTTGCCATCTACCTGGGCAAGTTTAGTTGAGCAACAGAGGGATGGAGGTTTTGTGAGCTCTGGGTGGTCTTTTGACTGTGAAATCTCTAGTTCCATCGGCATAAATTTTACATGTAAATTGGGAAAAAAGGGGTTTCTCTGGGATTGGCTTGATTTTGCTCTTTCGTAATTTTCCCATTGATCTTTGATGCTTAGCTAGCTGAGCCCACTAAGAAAGAAACGGCTCGGTGATTGTTGTTCTGGTTATGCTAATGTCTATCTTTGAAGTGCGATCTGCATGGACATCTGAAAGGTTAAGGTACTTACGAGATGAGAATCTTGGTGCAGATTATCCTCAACAAGCTGGGTACTGGTGTTGAGGATGGCAGCTCTGTTGGGATAAATATTAGTTTGGATGGTCCTGGTCTTGGGGTTTTTGATGCATTTTTTACGAGCCTGTCAATGATCCTCGTCAGTGAGGTTTGCCTGCTTCTATCACATTGCCGCACATACTGTAGTTCTTGTGCTGATCTTTCTGTAAATTGGCTTTATGGTTGTCTTTACTTATGTTTTCTCATGCTGCTAGATTGGAGATGAGACCTTTATAATAGCAGCTCTTATGGCTATGCGTCACCCAAAGTCAATCGTGTTATCTGGCGCCCTCACGGCATTGATTGTAATGACGGTAAGTAAGCTCCTGCTTGTATTTACGTTTTCATGATTGAACCATCTTGTCCTTGTGCTTTGCCTCTTTCTGATATATCTTGGCTTGCAAAATGGCTCTACAAGCTCTAAAGCTTGCAGTGTGGTTATTTATTCTGGGTCTCATTTATAATTTGTTCCCGTCAATGTTGCTTAGGTGCTTTCCACTGGACTTGGAAGAATTGTCCCTAATTTGATATCGAGGAAGCACACAAATAGTGCAGCCACAGGTACACCTTTTCTAGTTTACCATGCTGCCTTTTCAATTGGGACTGAATTTCAGACATGCACTAATTTTCCTGTGCAGTCCTCAAGTGCCTTGTATAACTAGTGTTTTTTGTGAGTTTCTCTTTCCTTATAGGCCCTTAGTACATGTAAGAGGTCTTTCTTAAGAAAATCTAGGGTTTTAAAGGTCAAGACAGGTTGATACATTCTGAAGAGAATGTTGCTCTGTTACTTTGGCTATTCTTTCTGATGATTTCACATAGGAAGAGAACTTTATTGGCATTTACCGGAAATACTGTGGGATCTTTTGAATGAGTTTCATTCTTTAAAGTTTCATTCCGAAGATTCTACTAGCACCTTCTCTTTTATTCGATTTCTCTGCCAATGTTACTGTGATAGTAAGTTGGGTTTTGGTCATTGACTATATTCATGGTACAGCTTGCCATTATTTGTGTGGCAACATGCAATTATTGCTTGATAGACATTTTTAAGAATGATGCACTAGATCATGAATTTCATTTGTACTTTCCTATTTGGGATTATGATAGGGATATCCTTCCACTGTTCCTCTGTGGAATTTTAATAAGTTTGTATATCATGAGAACAGGATATTTTGGAGGTTTGATGAACTAATTTTTCCTTTCATGTCAGTTCTCTATTTATTTTTTGGGTTGCGGTTACTTTATATAGCATGGAGGTCGGATTCAAAGTCATCTCAAAAGAAAGAAATGGAGGAGGTATGTTCATCAGTAACCCTTTCTCAAATTATGTTGTTCCTCTAGAATTCAATTTGTGTAGTTTGTGGTCGTCTGTTTCTTTGTATTCAGAAAGTTGGAGTTGATTTCAATACAGACCTACCATATGGTTGGTGGAAATTAAATTGCCTGAAGCGATGTTTCTTTTTGATATTGATGGCCTTGCATGGTGCCATAATCAATGACCCGAATTTGGTGCCATGGAGCAGACTAGACTAAGTAATTTGGTGCTTTTACAGACTGTCTAGTTTACTGTGCGTTTTGTATTTTTTATTGGCCCGCTATTTGCAATGTGCTTAAATTTTTTTATGTCCAGTAGTTACATTTGTAATGATTGTGGAAGTTTTCCTGATTGCTCCTTTCTGTTTTTTTTTTTTTTTTTAAATACTGAAGCATTTAGGAATTATGAACTTTTTATGCTTGGCTGCAACCAATTGAGAATTTTTTGGGTTCTACATATGATATGTGCAGGTAGAAGAGAAACTAGAGGGTGGACAAGGAAAGACATCCTTCCGCCGCTTCTTTTCACGATTTTGTACGCCCATCTTTCTAGAGGTGTGCCTTTTATATAGATTTTTATTTGGACTATCTGTTCCCATCTGATTTCTGCTAAAGATCTGACCATCTTTGTATACTGTGGTGACATTCAGTTTCCTGCTTGTTTTACAGTGTTTTTCTTTTCCAATTGTTATACAATTCTTGCAACTAATGACATCGTTACTCCTATGCAGTCCTTTATTTTGACCTTTTTAGCAGAATGGGGAGATCGTAGCCAAATTGCTACAATCGCTGTAAGATGTTTCTTCACTGTGGTCTTCCTACTCTCTGTTGGTCTGTATTTTGAACTGCTCAGTGAATCTCTTGATTTTGCTCTCTTTCTTTGGAATCTGTTTGGAAACTTTCTGGTTTTTTCAAAAGCCTCAGTTTTGATTTAGTTTCAGTTTGCCCTATTATTTGCTGGCAACCTTATATTTAGAGATATGACTGAGCTATTGATATTCTTGTCATTTCTTATTATCTCACCTTCATTTCCTTAGTTTACCTCATTATGGCACGTAGGTTGTCCGCATGTGTGGTACGTTGAATCTTTTATGTTGAGCTATTGGTTGACAAAAGAGTGAGGAAAATGCCATTGTTTATGTAATTCTCTGTTTTCATGATGTTCGCTTGATCAGCTGTGGAATTTAACACACAAACCCTTCTTTATGTTTATAAGATTGGAATCTCGTGGGCACATGGCCATTCATCCTTCATGCATTTTTTTGGATATCTGAATAAAAATCACCATTTTATGTTTATTTGAGTTCTAGTGGGGTGTTGAGCAATCTTGTTATGTTGCAGCTGGCAACACATAAGAATGCCGTTGGAGTGGCCGTCGGGGCGACAATAGGACACACCATATGTACATCGATTGCAGTGGTGGGTGGAAGCATGTTGGCATCCAAGATCTCGCAGCGGACAGTTGCGACCGTTGGTGGCCTCCTCTTTCTCTGTTTCTCCTTGTCTTCTTATTTTTACCCTCCCTTGTAGGTGATTCTGTAGGCTAACATGATTCTTTACAAGCTCTGAAAAACCTCTACTTCCACATTTTCTCTACGAAAGTTGATATTAACTGGTGATAACCAGACCTTTTCAGTATTCTTTTGTAAAATGTCAAGCGCGTGTTAAATGTCTTCTGGCTTTTGTTCTCCTTCTTTCTCTATCTTGAATGTACCTTCTGCGGCTTATCAACGACCTTTTCAAAATCCAATTATAGTTTTGGCCAAGTCAAACATGTTCCTCTGCGTATTCCAAGAAACGAAAGAGTACTTAAGCGGGACCGAAATCGCTGTTACATGGCATGATCTGTTTCCATTTTTTTTGTCAATATGCTTGAGAGGTGAAGTTGCAGTTTTAGAGCCTCTCTTTATCAGGCATTTTCTTGGGAGAACTTGACTAATCTTCAAGTTGATTGTAAATTCGCTTATTGTGCTTGGAAGTCTAATTTCACTGGAATCCAACGCATCCTTAGTTGAGAAGTCATTGAAGCTGTGTGGAAAGAATCATATGATGGATTACGAATTGCGCTCGTTGGATTAAGTCCTTAAAATGAATGATGTGAAGGTAACTAGTAGGAGCAGAATAGCTCAATTTACATGAAAAATGTCCGTAAGCTTTGTGTTTTCAATTCCAATTTCGGATGACATTCTTCATTTTAACATCGTTAGCGCCAAAATGCGAGGGTTTCGCCGACAGACCGGGATAAGAAGGTTATGTTAAGATAAAGAATTGCAATGAAATCGGTATTCCAGACAGATTATTCAGTGGAATTTGAGCCATTTTCGAAGTCTGTTTTGTGAAAAATGTACATGCTTCCTTTTTCTGAGTAAAGCAAGAAGTTCTATTGATAAAATTAGGGAAAGCAGGAACATCCTGTTACAAACAGTATCAAACTACATAAGATGTGAAAAGATAGTTATAGGAAATGTTCTTATTATTTTCCAGAAGTAAAGACACATTTAAGAAAGATAATCACTGAAGTGTTCCCTAGGGATAAGCATGGAGCTGATAGGTATGTAAGATAGGTTTTAGATTCCAAAAATTAGATAACTTGTTTCAAATGATAAGTTCTAGGTTTTAGGTTGGTGGAATTTAAAACTTGTAACTTGAAACTTTGTTGAACTATGTTTTCATGAAATCTTAAGGTATTTCATGGCGTTCATTTAGTAATTGTTTAAAATTTTTATTTCTAGAATAAAAATATGTTTGGTATAATCCTTAAATTTTTTGTGACTTAAAATTCTTTTAATTTTTCAATAAATTTATTATATTTTTCTCTTTAAATTTTTAAATAAATTTATTATATACTTTAATTTTATTATATTTTTCAAAATTTCTCTTAATTTTTTAAATAATACTATTATATAATTTATTATATTTTAAAATAATTTTATTATATTTTTTTATTAACTTGAGGAAGAAGAATAGAAAAGAAAAGGAAAAGAAGAGAAAAAAAGAAAACGATTTGGCTTGATTCTGGAGTTATTCTTGAGAACAAAAGAATAATGTTTTTCTACTTCTTAATTGTGTTCTAAATCTATTCTTAAGAACAAATTTGTTCCCAAGAATAAAAAAGTTATTAAATAAATTTCTGTTTTTTTTTTTTTTTTTTTAATTCCAAGGAACAAAAGAATAGAATTAGACACTAGTTAACACATTATCAAATATGCCATAAGTTTTCATTTATGATTGAAATTTTTACTTTGTTAATATTTCATATTTTTCGCGTGCCTAAATATAAGTTATGATAACAAAATGCTATAATTTATCAATTAATAATACACGTAGAACATGGATAGATCTTGAAACCAACCCGAGAAGTAGTATTTAGGTTTCAGGATATGCATGATATGTTTCACGTTCTAAAAAATGAAAAATCTCTTTCAATGGGTAAGTTCCAAATCTTAGATAGAACTTGTACGAATCTGAAACCTAAAACTGCTCACCTCTAGTGTTTCATTGGATTTTCATAGTAATTAAATATCTTTCATGGAGGCGGAATTTCTCTTAGACCACCATGCCAAATGTCATAAAATATATATTTTCACGAAACACATGGAACCTACAAAGTCTTGCAATCGGTAGGTTTAAGTGTCATCAGGTTGTAATGGAACGATGGATGATTGCTCTCCTACCAAGAAGATGGAGTATTTGCTACTCAAAAGGGCCAACTATATCCACATTTGTCAACTTGCAACTGTCGTACTGTAAAGGGAATACTGTTATGTGACAGCAACCCGCCAAAGCTCGTCATTGTCTTCTAATTTGTAATCATCAATCATCATGGTCGTCGCTGTAATTGTTACACGTCTTTGGCGAGTTGATCTCCGTAAAGACAGAGAGCTAAGACAAGAAAACGACATTCGAACAGACACAGTATCTACCTTTTTCCTGAGAAGACTTGATCTACTTTTTGCTCAAAAGAAAAGGCCACGACCAATCTGTCCGCGTAAGTATCTGTTGCTGTGTAGCATATACACAGGACTTATATGTCCCGTGATGCTTTCTTTTGGCCCCCTTCAAAATCAAGCAATGACGGGATATTGCGTGTCTACTCCACCAGCACCAATCAGGAGCTCAAAAGATTGATGAGCATCAGTTGTGGGATGTGTAGAGTCCACATCAAGAAAAAACGGTGGGTTTGGCTTACTCCACAAGTGAGGTTAGTGAAAGGAGCCCACCGGCACTCCTGCATATGCAGTGTCCCCCACCAAACCAAAAAGATTGAAGTTTTAACAGAATTGGGAATGAGTAGGTTGTACTTTAGCTCTTTGAAAAGACTGGTTTTGGTTGATTAACTACATGTACGTGGGGGTTGGATGGGAGTGTTCAGCCATGTCAATTAGTTGTTAATCTTTTCCCATCTGTTTGAATTTTGCTGAACTGAGATTTCTTACTAGACAACACATCACTAACAACACCTCGTCCACAAGTATCCATCATTTTGGGAAACAGACCAGCAATTTTTTCCCTTTAGCCCTTCTCTCTACCAAACTCCGACTGATATAAGTATCGTCTCTTGCTCGTATATCTCGTGTTATTGTGTCATCCAGAGACGTGCCCTCGGTGATTGGCATTACGTATCGTTTCCTCTTCCAAGGCCGGCATCTCTCTCTGAGAGAGGCATATTCTTCCCTCTTCTTTTGTCAGGTGATTCAGGAAATGAGAGACAGAATGGAAAGGCTTGTCCTCCTTCCATTTGCTGTCGGCTGTATATCTGAATCAAGCGTCGCCATAGCTACCCAGAATCACCGGCGATCAAAGAATGTCGACTCGCCACCATCAAGTCTCTCTCTCTCTCTCTCTCTTTCTCTTGGCCATGCGCACTTTGAATGTGCACACAAAATCCTTTTGCACATTGCACTGGACACAAAGCACACAGGCACACGCGAATGTGTCAAATTCAAATCTCCCCTTCATTGTTTGCGTGTATAGTGACTTTCAGGCTCAAATTGTGAAGGGACTGATCAGGAAACGACAGATCGAGACAAGGAGGAAGAAGGGAGCTTCTTTGATGAAAGTATGAAAAGCTCCTTCAGCTTGATGGCTCTACCGAAGCCCAACATATCGACCGGCATTCAAAGGCTATTCAAGGGGTTCAGAAGCGTCTCTCACTTATTCGGTGCGTAGTACGCTCATCACACAGGCATTGGTATTATAAACTTTTCTCGAATACAAACAACTTGTTTGTTCATTGTGTTGCTAGAAATACATGGAAAATAGTCACTAGACAAGATCAACTGAAAATATTGTTGGCCCTGTCATTGCCATACAGACATTTTAAGCAGCACCACTTGCAAAAACATCTAGGGACCAGTTCTATGAAAGTTTGATCATCTTACCTTATATTTCGCAGCACCATTTCTAGTCATAAGAACCAATTGATGTTTCAGTGTACAAGGAAGAGGACATGCAAGAGGAGGAGACGGAGATACAAATAGGACTCCCAACAGACGTGAAGCATGTGACCCACATTGGGTGGGATGGATGTGCAGCCCTCAACCCCATCGGGGGCTGGGACTGTCTGATGCCTCCCGATCATGAGCCGCTCCACTCTGCCGACGGGCATGATCAGCTCTTTCCCTCTTCTGCCGATGCTTCTTTAGCACAGTCTGAGCATTCCAGATCAATTGCATAAGCGAGACCTGCTCCTTTCTGTATGGATGATACTGATGAATTATGTTTGGTGTCGATTCAGACCTTTCTCCGTATTTAATTTGTATAAAGTGAAAACTGTATCCCAGATGAAGCTTCAATCATAGGTAAAATATGATATATAGCATTACCATTGGAATGGTGTACTAAGAAGCTTCTTATTCTGGGTATGTTGTGCAGTAATCAAGTAGAATTTACAGAGTCCACTTGACATGGTTTGATTATGCAGTAATCAAGTAAAATTTCACAGAATTGCAGGAGTTACATCTGTTAATTACCAACAAACCGGTAAAATGTTTTGACATGGAAAAAGAAGTGATATGGTGAATTTTGTAGAAAGTCACGGGGCGAGTAGAATGAGAAAGATTTGATCGCTCGACAGCAAATTGATTGATCTATTTGGACATCAATCAATAGCAGCACGCACGCCATCACGTCCGCCAGCAACAAAGATGTTGCTGTGAATGGTTTAGAGGAGTTTCAGATTTGGCTCGGTGTGTCTGACCAAGATGGGGATCTCTAAGCTTTCCATCTCTAGCTGTGAAGTTTTTTTTTTTTTCCTTCTTTTATTACATCATGACACAAATCAATATCAGTCATGCTTGATGAACCAGATTGACACCTCTCAGCTTGTTAGTTTTATCATTCGGTAGATTACTGTGGAATTCATTCGGATGGATATCCTTCTCCCAAATGAAATTCAATCTATGTACCACTCTTCTTCATGAGTTTTCCACATGAAAATTTACTATGGTATTCCACAAACCAATTCGACCGGCAGCGACCATACTTATGACCATCAATTCTTCTCAATAATCTTTTTGCCCCGCTAATCAACCCTCATCTCTCTCCCCCCGGCTAAATAGCGAAACGGGAAAAAGAAGAAAATAATCAGAACCATCATTTATTTTCATTACTAAGTAGATTAACATCATTCAGGATCCATCAAGTATTCATATTTGCTCATACTACGCCTCTCATGGGTCATACCGCCCGAAGGGCAACCCTCATCTCTCTCCCCCCGGCTAAATAGCGAAACGGGAAAAAGAAGAAAATAATCGGAACCCATCATTTATTTTCATTACTAAGTAGATTAACATCATTCAGGATCCATAAAGTATTCATATATGCTCATACTACGCCTCTCATGGGTCATACCGCCCGATCCTTCGGGTGGTAGTATGACCCATGGGGGGCGTAGCCCGGGGTTCCGACCCGACCTGAGTAAAAACGGGAGGTTTTTTTTTTTTTTTTTTTGGGCTATGCTAGAGATAATGCAAAAACGTGAATAAAGGCTTCAAAGCCCAAATCAATCGGCACACCCCTCAGCGGCCGCCATGGATAAGAAAGTCACTTCCCTCTCTCTCTCTCTCTCTATCTATCTATATATATGCACACTCGACTGTCTTTTTGCGCGTCTATCCCCCCCTCTCTCTCTCTATCTCTACGCTTATCATTGCGATTGCGCGATTCGTCAAATTAGGGTTTCCTCTCCTCCGTCGGGGTCGTCCGCCATCGATCGCAAATGACCGGGAAGGCGAAGCCGAAGAAGCACACCGCCAAGGAGATCGCGGCCAAGGTCGACGCCGCCACCACCAACCGGGGCGGCGGCAAGGCCGGCAAGGCCGACCGGTCGGGGGTCGAGAAGGGGGGCCACGCCAAGTACGAGTGCCCCAACTGCAAGACCACCGCGCCGGACCTCAAGTCCATGCAGATCCACCACGACGCCCGCCACCCCAAGATCCCCTACGACGAGTCCAAGCTCATCAACCTCCACGCCGTCCTCGAACCCGCCGAGCCCTCCTCCAAGGGCCGCCCCGGCGTCCGAGGTAGTCACAAGAAGTGATCGGAAAAGCTTCCCTCGCCCCCCGGAACCTTAGTCTCGACCGCCCGGTCGCGGGCTCTGGTCTTTTTCCTTTTTTTTTTTTTTTTTTTTATCGTCTGTCTTTGTGTTGGATTTGATGGTGTAACGGTAGGTCGATGAGGGAAGTTGTTAGGGTTGGGGGGTTGGGGGAGAAAGGGGGGGTTGGGTTCGTCCATCTTTTGGACGCTGTCTTCTTTGGCTAAGCTTGATGATGTATATTGTATGTTCTCAGACTATGATGTCTTAGAATTCGCCTATCATCAATGAATCGAGATGGAGTTTCCTGTCTTTATGCTAATATCGATGGTGTCCTTCCGAATTCCTCTGCCTACTTACTGCTCGTTGATTTGCGTGATCTAATATGCGGGTGTTGGTGTTATGACTAATTTTTCCTTTCTGAAGAGGGGTTTGATGGGTACTGTTAGATTCGATGCGATTGCTTCGTGTCGATAGTCTCGTGTCTTCTAAATTGAAGATGGCTGATCTGACCATTGAGAATGAATTTTCAAGTAAAAGTAACGCCGGATGACCGGTGCACATATAATTGACCAAGTGATGGGTTAAAGTAATACTGGATGACCAACAAGTGATGGTGTTATTCGAACTGGTATCATTTATTGTTATTCCGTGCTTAGAAACTGGATTAATTCGCTGACTTGATTGCTAGCAGATACTATGCTGACACTTCGTGTTGCTTGAATATGTATGGGCTAGATGAATGAGGACAAGGTTTCTGTTCTTGTAAGTGGTGGCCATGTGTATAATACAAGGGAACCGGAAAGATCTCTTATTCTGCATGCAAGCTTCTCCTGTTGCTGTCTTATATGCCATCTTTAATTGAACTTTGACGTTAGGATGTAGCTCTTATCAACTGAGTTATAGTTTCAATTTCTTCTTGGATGTCTTGGAGTGGATTCAACTCGAGTTCTATCATATGAGGAATGTGTTCTGCTTGATCCTCTGTTTTCCCTAGGCAGGGACGACCAAAATACAGTTTGATGGTCTTTCTAGCTTAAGTCTGATTGCTTTTACGTAAGTTTGTGAGGGCTGGCTGTTGGTATTTATCTATGCTTGGGGGAGAGCAGAGTGATAAAGGAGAAAATGCACTGTCCTGTTTGAGTTTGGCTGCAGGTCATAATCTTAGTTTGGTTGTAGATTATTTACTGCCTGTTGATTGACAAGGTCGATGAATCTACTTGGGACATGCATGGCGAAGGGAAGAAATTTATGTCACTAAATATGAAGTCTTGATATATGAAATGTTCTCAGATGTACGAACAATGGTTGCTCTTGAGGTTCTTGCAGGCTAGCGATCCTCAAAAAAGGCGAAAGGATAACAATCACCTCATTGAGAAGTTATCTGTTTCTGTACAGATCTTTCACTCTCTGCATCCTTATGAGCTGATCATGGCGAATTCACAATCAACACCAAGATGAAGGATCTAAGCAAAAGTTTTAATGCTGTTCCATTATCATGAGCTGATCACGTTTCTTCTCTCTCTCTCTCTCACATATATCCTGGGAATTTTCAGCTGAGTTGTGTGCGAAAGTCTCGATGGCTCTGATGTTAAAGTGGAATGTCCTCGTGGCCTCTGACTGCCTTTTCTTTGACAGTAGGGTGAAGAGCTGGGACAGTGTGCAGCATCTTTTCCTCTAGGTGTACATGTGCTGTGACTCAGGTAATGTCGTCTGACAGTGTTAGATCTGGCCAATCCTGACAAGAGTATAGGCTGGAGATAACATTAAAGAGGACTATGATTAATAATCGTGTAATAAAAGGCAACAAAATGCGACCACTTGACAATGGCTTGATTTTGGCTTTTAAATTCCATTTGTTTTGCAGAAAATAACGTTTAAAATTTTATTTTTTTCGAATTTTCCAACGTTAGATTAACAGAAAACGGAGTAGTCAAGGAAAGCATTTTTGATCAAGGTAAAGAATAATTTTAAAACAGGGAAAAATTACTTTGTCTTTCCAAAGGAAGGAAAAAACTTTTCTCTGTTCTCTTTCTCATGCACCTCATCGCTCCTTTACCTTTCTCTTCTCACCCACTTGCTCCTTTATCTTTCTCCACCTTTCGGCTTCCTCCTTTCCGACATGCTCCTCATCTCTTTCATGCTCCGGAGTTCGTCATCCTCCTCCGTTTCTCTGCCTCTAGAGTTCCTCCTTCTCCCCTGCCTTACTGCTCCTCATTTGTCGTGTCAAGCGCAATTGATTGAGCGAGGTTAAGTGTGTTGCATCCATTTCCGCATTCTCTTTCCCTCTTCTTCAAGAAATCCAGTTCCTGTTGCTTCTCCTGCTTAACAGGTACAGCTGAATTCTATCTTCTTTCTCAAATCTTTTGCACTTCTGAAATTGTGGTTTTGCTCCTTGTCGGGCTGATGTTTTCTGACGAATTTGTGAATCTATTTTGTGAGTCAAAATGGCGAATGGGTGGAAGCTGATCTTGCCCCTTGCTTGTGATGACATTCATCTTAATTTGAGCTGGTTTGAGTTGGGAATCATTTGTTTAGGAGACTTAGGTGATGATTTTAACTGTTTTTCATTCATTAAGAGGATGATTAGTTGATTGTTTCCTTCTTTTGTCAGAAAATTGGATTCTCCTATAGGATTTGAGTGGAATAATCTTTGCTATTTTGTTGGTTTTTACAAACCAATTGTTGATGTAGGTGATAATGAAGGAGCCATCAAGAATAGCAACAGAATCAATATTCTGGCCCTGCTCAAGCATGTCAAGGAAAAGAGGGGAGTCAAGAGGTTTCCATGGTGGCAACTCCATAGATCCCAAGCTGATATTGGTTTAAGATTGCAACATTCTCAGTCCCACCACCCTTGGTCATGTCATAAACAGGTATTTTTCAGTGCAAGAGACGCCAAGTATGGCCTCTTTTATTCCCAAAAGTACGTGCAATTTGCTGCATACTCTGCCTTGAACAAAGAACGCCATTCAAATTATCCTGTTTAGAAAATCCCAGTCCCATTAGTTTGCTAATATAATGGTTTTGAACTTATATGGATGTATTTGGATCATAATCGTTGAGCTTCTGCTTAATAGAGCCTAGTTGATCTGATTGAAGGGAAAATGAAAATGACGTCAAGGCCAAGTTTATCATTGAAGCAGTTAACTATTGACTGGCCCTGAGGACGATGAGGTTAGTCACCGATCAAGAACCAATTAAACATGAGGACATGATGTCATTGACTCGATTATCAGCTTCTTTCGTACTATTTACCAGATCTTATTGAAGAAAGGCTTCCCGACATATATGCAAACTCGGGCAGAGTTACCGTCCATCACTTTGAGTGGGTCCAAGTATCCCTCGTCGGATTTTCAAGTTTGTTGCGCCGCAAGATTAGTAGCTTACAAATGGTCTCTCTTATACTGTATATTCTGTATATTATAATAAGACATATTTATACATATGTATATTAGTATATGGAACGTTAGAGGTCTCCATAATCCCCTAAGACAAGCACAAGTTAGGAACCTAGTATCTTCTAATGGGTTTTGTTTAATTGGTTTATTGGAAACCAAAATTCCAAATTCTCTTTTTGACTCTATATCTGCCAGGCTGTTACCGGGCTGGAATTAAGTGGCAAATTGTGAGTTTTCTCACAAGGGTAGGATTTGAGTTTGTTGGAATCATTCTTTGGTGGATTTTGAAGTGATTTCATCCAATAACTAGACAATTCATGGTAGTTTGAAGTTTTTCATGTTTGCTATTTCCTGCTGTGTCTCGGTGGTATATGCTGAACATACTTTTGTAGCTAGAAGGACATTATGGGCGGACATTATTCAGAGGAGTATATTATGCCAAGATGATGTTTGGCTAGTAGCCGGAGACTTCAACGCTATTAGGGATCCCTTTGATCGGATTGGTAGCTTTGACAATTGGCTTCATTGCTTTGATGATTTCAATCTTTGTTTGACCCAAGCTGAATTAGAGGACCTAAGATATGTTGGCTTTCGGTTCACTTGGTTTACTTCCTCGGAGGTTAATCACAAGGTTAGGAAAATTGATTGTGCTCTTGTGAATGCCAAATGGAGTCTTCACTTCTCGTATTTGGAAGCATCTTTCCTTGCACCTAGTATCTCTAACCACTCTTCTATGGTGGTTAGGGTTTTGCAGCCGATGGTCTCAAGGAAACCTTTTAAATTTTTCGACTTCTGGACTAAACACCTGTTTTTCCATAGCACTGTCTCTCAAGTTTGGGAGAGTCCGACTAAAGGGGTTTTTATATATAGATTGGTGAGTAAGCTGAAGGCCCTTAAAAGCCGCTTGAAACAACTCAACAAAGAATCTTTCTTTAATATCTCTAAAAGGGTTAATGCAACAAGGGATGCACTGTTATCCGCCCAGGATGAATTGCAACAGGATCCTACTAGTGAGCTTCTTGCAGACTTGGATAAGACACATTGTAAAACATTTCTTGAATTGAGGAATCAGGAAGAGTTATTCTTCAGACACAAATCCAGGATCAGGTGGCTCAAGAAAAGTGACCGGAATACTAAATTCTTTCACCATTCTATTATTAGGAGACAGGTAAGGAACAAGATTCTCTCTGTTATGGACTCTATTGGTTATATTATCTTGGACCTGAGCTTGGTCCACCATACCTTCGTTTCTCATTTCCAAGAGTTTTTGGCACCACACTCCCTGTCTTTCGGACCCTCATTATTGGATTTTTGGGAGGTTATATGATGCCCTCTCAATGAGGAAGAGGTCAGTTCTTTACCTCGTCCTTTAAGCATAATTAGGTGATAGTTGAACCTTTGGTCACTGAAGCGGTTAAGAATTTCCTTATAACGGGGAGACTTCTCAAGGAAATCAACAATACCATCCTAGTAATGATCCCGAAAGTTCTTAATGTTACGCCTCTTAATGATTACATGCCTATTGCCTGCTGTAATACGATTTACAAATGCATTACAAAGCTTTTGGCTAATCGACTTACTGCCGTCCTTAATGATATTATCAGCTTTTATCAAAATGCTTTCGTCAAAGGCATGAGAATTAGAGACAACATTTTTATTGCCGAGGAGTTATTTGCTAGCTTCCATCTTGATCCTTATGTGCCAAAGTGTGCGGTCAAGGTGGACTCTCAGAAAGTCTACGACATGGTAGATTGGGATTTTCTGGAGCTGGTTCTTCATACCTTCGATTTCCAAGAACATTTTGTTAGGATCATTATGGTATGGTATGTGTTCGCACTCCTAAGTTTTCCATTTCGTTGAATGGAGAATTTCATGGTTTCTTCCCTAATGGCCGAGGTCTTCGCTAGGGGGATCCGATTTCTCCTTACTTCTTTACTTTAATCATGGAGGTTTTTTCCGAGATACTTAGTGTTCGCACTAGGCAACCGGGCTTCAAGTTCTTTTGGAGATGCAAGCTTTGAGTCTGTCACATCTCTTCTTTGCGGACGACTTCTTTTTGTTTTGCAGAGTTGACTTGGTTTCCACCTCACTCTTAAAGGAGGGGTTGGATACATTCTCTTCGTGGAGTGGACTTAAGCCTAATTCTAATAAGAGTGAGATATTTCTTGCTGGAGGATCGATAGATTTGCGCAAAGAGATTCTTCTAGTGTTTGGTTTTCAAGAGGGGTCTTTGTCGATGCAGTATATTAGAATTCCTATTATCTCCTCTAGGCTCGGCAAGGCGAACTGCATGTCCCTTGTGGATCGCATAACTACAAGAGTCTAGTCTTGAACTCAGCGTTTCCTTTCTTTTGTTGGTCGTCTTCAGCTTATAAGATCGGTTTTTCATACAATCCAAGCTTACTGAACTAGTGTCTTTATCGTCCCTATTGTAATGTTGGATCGTATTGAATAGATCTAGTTTCTCTGGAAGGATCCTAGCCTAGGGAGGGATGGTGCTAAGGTTTTCTGGGATGATATTTGCTTTCCAAAGGAGAAAGGAGGGCTAGGCATCCGCAGTCTGAAAGATTATGATAAGGCATCGATGCTGAAACACATATGGATTCTATTTACGGATAAGGAATCATTGTGGTATAGGTGGATCCACTCAACCTTCCTTAAAAGGAAGAGTTTTTGGGTGATTAAGCAACCCACCTGCTACTCTTGGGTGTGCAAGCGAATCCTCTACCTTAGGACTGATTTTCGATTATCTTTTCTATGGAAGTTAGGAGATGACTGCTCCGTTTCCTTTTGGTTCAACCACTGACACCCGAGAAGCCCCCTCAATTTGATGTTTTCTGACTCTTTCATCTACAGATCTAGCCTTCCTAGGCATGCAACAGTGGTTGATATTTTTTCGCTTGTTGGTCAGACCATGCAAGAAGTTTTACAGTCTTGGGAACATCCCCTTCCCTTTCTAGTGCAAGCTCTTGATCATCTTACTTGGCAAGGAAACACATCTGGTTTATTCTCGGTTGCTTCGGCTTGGCACCTCATAAGAAAAAGAAGCCTTGGGTCAATTAGGTTTTTTTTTATCTGGAACAATGCTATAGCTCCAAGATATCGGTTCATTCATTGGCTTATAACTAGGAACCGTCTTCCTATGCAGGCCTTACTCTTATCACATGGCAGGATTGGGGATGCGGTGTGCCCCTTTTGCAAAGTAACTCCGAATTCTATTGATCATCTGTTTTTTCATTGTAGCATTATGGCTAGTTGTAGCTACTCTTGGACCCCGCCAGATGCAACCTCCCTTTGAGAAATGAGACTTTGACAACCTCTGCTGGGCTATAAAGTTTCTATTCAATAAGGACTTCTATCATTCTATCGTTCGGTTCTCTTTTGGGGCTCTTTGCCACCTTATTTGGAAATATAGGATTGAGATTCTCTTTAAGAACTCTACCTTTACACTTCCGGCTGTGAAGAACCATCTTATTAAAATGGTTAAGAATAAGGCTTTAACATTCTCGAATGTTGAAGACAACCAAAGAAACATGAGACTTCAACGTAGCTAGGGGATAGACCCCTGCATCTTCTTTTCTACTCCGACGCATCCATAATATTTCCAGGTTGGAGTGGTGGTGCAGGATGGCCGCTGCTGTTTGTTTTGGTGCTGGCCTTGATTCTTGCCGGTTGCTTGTCCTTTCTGTTTGGGCGATGACATTTTGTTTGGTTTTGGCTGGGGTTACCTTTGTTTGGCCAGCTAGTTGCCTTCTTTTATTTAGTCCTTTTTTGGTTGTGGGTGTAGTTGTGTGGCTTAACTGCGTTTTGTGCCTTATTGGCTTCCCTTCTTTTTCCTCTCGGCACCTTTTCACTCGTTATGCCTTTGTTCATTACGAGTGTATGTTTTGGTACCCTTTTTTATGTAATTATTGGTTTCAGCTTAATATGATTACCTTTCACCAAAAAAAAAAAAAAAACTATTTGTGCTTGGCCAAAGATAAGAGAATTTAACGAACTAAGGAGCAAATTCTAGAGTTGCTCTCCATGTGATTCTTGATGTGCCTTTGGATTGCAGAACATACAAGGTTTCATGTGGGACGGAGAGAAGGTGAACAATGAGCTGAGGACCTCCATGACCAAGGGCTTCAAGGCGGTGAACAAATGTGCAAGACACATGACTGCGACAAATCATCGCTCTTCCGATATAAGGAAAGAAAAGGAGGCTTTGCTTTGAATTCAAGCCCCTTTTAATAGTTCTCCTCTTGCCCAAATTAATAACTGCTGGGTGAGAGTTTTGATATTGATCGTGAGCGATTTATGTTGCTGTTATTTGTGTTTCTAGCTTCATCCGAGATTCTGAGTAAGAGTGAGGAGATGAAATTCCGATGTACTTGACTAATATGATTGCTGGAGTGGCCAGGTTCATTCTCCCTTTACTATTGCTTGGATTCGTGGTTCTTTGCAATTGCGTGGCCGGTGAAGAAAATTCTATTCAAGTGATCGTATTGACTACCAATAGTGTTTAGAACTAAGATACTCTTTGTTGGTAGTAGGTAACATCTCTTTTATCTCTTTTATTGCACCTTTGTTCAGAGTCGAGGCCTCAGGCCTCAATTGACTAGGGCTTGGTCGCTGGGGACCCAAGATTAGTCAATGGGGACCCAAGCAGGAACACCAAGATCCTGGCCTTAGCCTCCAGGGCTCAGGCTCAGCTTCGATGGTCCCGGACTTGGATTCGAGACTTTAGTACTCATGCTCGATTTTCCTTATTGTCCATACTCAAGTCACTGGTACCGTGCCTATTTAAGACAAAAAAATAAGTTTTCATTTCTCAATGTTGTAAAGTATTTCTCTTTTCATTTATAAATTTCAGTAATTTTTTTTCCTGAAAAACTTCTTAATATATATATTTTGGCGAAACAAACTAAACCTTAATAGATGCTCTTCCTCCAAGCAAAACTAGTTGCAAAGTATAGCAGGAAGAGTCGTCTGCAAGGAATTATAATTTGATTTGCTTGTGATTGTGTAACCCAATGGACTGCAATTTTTCTAGGGAGCCCTGCTTCAGAAAGAATTACAGAACCGTTCCTTTGGGATGTTTTAAGTTGGCGGCAGGCACATTGTCTCCATGACCAAATTGACTACGAGCAAAGCTTCAAAACGTGAAGTCGAGACATTTTCGTGAGTATTACCGGAAAAGGGTACAAGGCAACGAATTCCAATCGATAATCATGTATGAAAACCAGGAGAGAAATCGTTGGTCAGCACAGCAGCAAGGGACAGACGTCAGCTCGTAACTCTTCCGAACCACCACGTTGCTCAGTCTCCCCGTATCTTGCCATGCATTCGCATCCCCACCTGGACACCCCCTTCTCTCTCTCTCTCTCTCTCTCTCTCTCGTCGACAAACGCAGAGGTAATAGCAAAATCTCGAATGGAGGAAGAAGAAGAAGAATGGATGCTGTACGAGGAACCCGCATGCGAAACGCCGCCGCCGCCGCCGGAATCCTCCGCCCACTGGTTCACGAGACTCCTGTTCCTGCAAGCGGAGCTCACGTACAAGTGCATCGCCTCTCTCTTGTCCCCGATCTTCTCCCTCCTCTCCTTGGCCTCCGACTCTTACCACCAGGCCGAGGAGGCCAAGGACTCCGTGGAGTCCGCCGTCCACCGAGTCCCCTCCAGCCTCTCCCTCCTCCTCAAGAGGCTCGGCCTCGGCTTCATCGCCTCCGCCTACGTCTGCATGGTCCTGACCCTGCTCGTGGCTCTGTCCGCGGTGGTGGGCGTGGGGTTGGTGAGGATGTGGGTGGAGGAGCCCGTGTTCGTGAGGCAAAGGCTGCATCTCGATTACGCTCGGCTTCATCCCCAGGCCGTCCTCTCCTTCTGCAGCGGCGGCGACGATGGCGGGGTCGGTCTGTGCGAAGGGTTCCGCCAGAAGAAGCATGAGGGCATTCCTGCGGGTCACACTTTTTCCGTCTCTCTGTCGCTCCTGATGCCGGAGTCCGACTATAATCGCCGCGTCGGCATTTTCCAGGTGCCCACATCGCATTTCTTTCAGGGTCCTTCCTGTCTTCTGTTGTTCGATTTTACTTAATGTCGAGCGAGAGCGAATGAATTAGTTTCCAATGGTTTTGATGCCCAATCCATCTGGGTTCTCTCAGGTGACTGCAGAGTTGCTTTCGGCGAACGGGGAAGCGATCGCGAGGTCGAGTCGGCCATGCATGCTGCGTTTCAGAAGCCTCCCGGTGAGGCTCATGAGGACACTCCTGCTGAGCATACCTCTGTTGCTAGGAGTCTCGGCAGAGACCCAGACGATCAAAGTGGAGGTCCTGAGGCACAAGGAGCTGAGGCATCCCAGGACAGCGGCCATCAGGATCACCCTGATCCCGAGGGCCGGGACTTCGTCACCGCCGCAGGTGTGCGAGGCCGAGATCATGATGAACTCGCAGCTGCCATGGGCGAAAGATGTAGTCCGCAACTGGAGGTGGAGCTTCCGCGTGTGGGCGTCCCTCTGCACGTACGTCGCGCTTCTGCTCACCCTCCTCTGCTGCTGCAAGACCCTGGTCCTGCCGTCAACGTCAGCAATGGGGATCTCCTCCACGGAGCACGACGACGGTGAGCCCGAGATATCGGCGAAGAAGGGCGATCACGGAGCGAGGCAAGAAGAGGCGAGAGGAGGGGACGACGGCGAAGTTGCGGAGATGCTGAGGAAGTGGCAGCAGAGAAGAGGGAAGAGGGAGGCCAGGTTCGTTTCGCAAGTGGGCGGCGGAGGCGGAGGTTCATCGGCAGCGACCGGCCGGAACGTGACTAGAGAAGGGACGAGCGCAAGAGGCATCGAGGAAGATGAGGTTGGGGATTCGGAGTCCGTATGCTTGAGCTAGAGCTTCGTGCACATTTTTTGGGACCTGATCTAATCAAATACATGTGCGATTTGGTCATGTCATGATTTATTTTTCGAAGTTTTTCCGACATCGGCGATTCCTAAACTTTTTCTCGATGTTCAATGTCGATTCCAGATAACTTCTTGTTCGTTCCAGGGTCTGAACGTTTCGAATCGGGACTCGACATCGTCGGCTGATGAGATGGTATGTTGTGCCAAACTAAAACATTATGCAAATCGAAACACTATCCAAGCAAAAGTTATAGGACATAAGAACAAACCATCCAGGCTTCAAATCAATCCCGTTGCAACGTGGTGAATCGATCGAAACTAAGTCCAATGGAAGGTTGCAGAAAAGAGTTGTTTTCCTCTCTATTAAAGGAAGATAATGAATTTTGTTTCACAATGATAAACTGAACAAGTGCTCAACCTCAAGCCTGGGGTCCGGTTGCCCGGGTGGTGGCCGAGCATCGAGCTCACGGTAGTTGTCGAGTCTGTTGGCGGTGGCGGCGCCGCTGATTTTGCCGTTGGTGGCGTTTGATTTTGTGGTGGTGGTAATCGAGTGTGGCCGCGGTAGGCAGAGATGGCGAGAGGGGGGCCGATGGGTGTTAGCAAATGAGTCGCGCCTGTCAATTGAAAGATGTACATAGATACTTGTATAGCACAGACTAACCACATTAAGAGTAGCCAAATGAGTATCTCTGTTTACGTTGTTTTAGCATTGTGTTTAATGATCTAGTCACATCATCACCACATAAGAGACAGAAGATATTTTAAAATGTACATATTATCCCATTTAGATGGAGTGAAAAGGAAAGACTCGATTGCACTAATTTGGGAAGTTCTATGATTTAATTGTACTTTTTGTAAGTTTTGAAATTGAATTGCACTTTCATGACAAATTTAAGGACTTTTGTACACTTATCTCTACTATTAACTTATGAAGTTTACATTTTAAGTATGAAGTTTCCTATCATTGCATTACTAAAACAAGAATTGTTATGGCATATAAGTTACATCTTCAAACAAAATGAAAGATGTACATAGAAACTTGTATAAGGCAGGCTAATCACATTGAGAGTAGACCTGTCATATGAGTAGGTTGGGTCAAGAATGGTCCAACCAAAATTGACTTATTTTCATGTTGTGCAAAACTAGGAACCCGAACTCGACTTGATCTGATCCAACCTGGCTCATACCCAATTAGACCTAAATTACGAAAATACTTTTATTTTTAACCAAATTTATGAAAACTTATAACCAAATTTAGGTGAGTGGGCAAAGTGAGCGAGCACGAGATCGATTGAAATTGAGAGAGAGTGAAAAGAGAATTGTAGAGATGAGCTAGGTTGTGTTCAACACATTAGTTTAGCTTTTGTTATTCAAAATTCAATAATGACCCATTTACTAAATAACTGACACATGTAATAATTCAGTTTATCAAAGATGGGTTAAGATAAAGCTTAATGACCCATTTTGACAGGTTTTACTGAGAGTAGCCCAATGAGTATCTCTGTTTACAATCTGAGCGCTGATAGCTTATGATGAAGACGTCATCTTCAACCATCTTCTTCTTTGCTCTGCAGGAGCTCTTCATTCTCTCAAGCTTTCAGACTAGATCGCTTCAAGAACCGCATAATAGACCAATCCCACCGGCAACGATAACAGTATTCCGAAGACAAGCCTGCATATCATGGGACGCACTTCAATGTTAGCAAACAACAAGCGAATCAATTGACACAAACAGTAAAGGAGAATAAACTTACGAGACACTCATTATATCGGCATGTACTTTGTATTGGTTAGCAAATACAAATGGAACAACAGCTTCCGGAAGGGCAGCCTGCAATTTTCAATAACCGTGATGGTTCGAAGCTTTTCAGGTGCCTGCATATAATGCAAGAATGCCATTTGATTAACAGTAACTTACTTTACCTGTACAATTGATACACACAAAAGTTCGCCACGAAGACCCAGTGCAGCTGAAGTAGCTGCAGCCACTAGAGGTCCTACTATGAACTTCAAGACCATGCTTAATGCTGCTAACCAATATCCACAAGGTATCAATGTTGGTTGTGACCCCATGAATAAACCTGTTTGCTCAAGTGTATGAGAGTAAAGTCATCCATATAGGGAGAGCATCAATCACAAATGGTTGAATGTGTGTACTGAATAAGTACCTATACTGAACATTGCCATTCCAAGACCTGTATCCGAGAGTATTTTTATTGACCCGCTGACAATCAGAGGGAATTGGATGTGCAACCTGCACTTAGGAAGGAAGAACAAGTGAATTCCTGATTATGTTTTCCAAATAATCAAGGTTTTGAATGCAAAAACCCCAAATGCTGCTACAAGTACAGACTTTTAGAGGGAGAGACAGCATACTTGAATGAAAGTAGAGACCAAGCAAGACCGATTATGCTGCTGTATATGTTAGGGTTTACAATGAGCTTCCTCCAAACCATCAATAAGACTAGTCTTGTCATGACAGTAAGTGGAGGCCTCCCAAGCTCAGCATTCACTGCATTATTTTCTTCATCACTCATCTTGGATGCATTCTCTGCATGTTCGTTCAATCTTCCTCGTCCGTCTGCATTAGATGCCATACATATATTGATTATACTCAGGATGGACTCAAATATACTCTAACAGAAGAAAGAATTAAAAAGATGAGGAAAGCAAGCATCAAATATGACTGGGAAGCATTTGATGATGTCACGGCTTCACTTTCCAAATCATAAAACATTTCTTGCACGATCCTAAACTATTGTTGAAGCGATGCGCTAGAATCTTTTGGGGTCTAAATACTCTCCTCGTAACACACTTTGGATGCCACGTAATTTGTGAGGTATGATTAGTGAAGGGGATGTTAAGGTTTTGAAAGAACTCACCAAGATCGGAAGGACAATGTGTGATCCTAGAGCTGGCATGCCTCGACTTGTCTGCCCTCGAACCCCATGCAAACATGTGAAGCCCCTTGGCAGGCCCTGCACTGGAATAACTGTCTCTGAACATCATTGGCATCTCGCTGGGAGATGTCCGGTGAGAAGGCTGGTACGATGGAAACAGGAAGCTATTTATCAACTCGCTGCCCCGATTTCTTCCCCTATAACTTCTCTTGCCAAAATGAGCGGTTTCTATATTAACAATCCAATCAGATGCATCCCCTGAACTCCCACTGATTCCGTGCTTTTGGCTTCCATAATGACCGTCTGGATTATTAAGGCTCGAATTCCTCGACCAAGACTGCAATGAATAAATCTCTACCCCTGACAGGTTTGATGCCCGTGGGGTTGTTGTGATGGAACTCAGTCGATCGAGGGATGGACGAAGTGGGGACTCCATAGATGAAACGGAGGATCTCCTGACCACCACGTGGACCCTACCATTATCATCTATCTCGGCCTCAGTCTCTAATGTTTCACAACCATTAAGCGAAACAACATCAGGATCGACCCTGATGGAGGTTATGGCCCAAGAGCAATCGGGAAAGTTTTCATTGATTAGGATCATTGCACCTCTATATTCAAACAAGATTAGCAAGAGGGTATACCATATTAAACCCTGCAGCACCACTATTTGAACCATCAGATCCCTCGTGTATTCTCCGTACATGGCCTGGAGGAGAGGAATGCCTATGATCAGAGTGTTTGGAAGGGTGGAGAGGGAGAAGAAAGAAATCACCCACTCGAGGCTCGACTTTTGGCTGAAGATTATCCACAGTAGAAGAGCGGCTAGAATCACCACTTTCTGGAGAGTGTCACCTCCAATAAAGCGATAATTCATGTCGTAGAAGTTGCAAGATGCAATCACATCGAAGGAAAGGATGGGGACCGCATAAGAGGCTACGTACCGGTTGATGCCGGCGCACTGTTGTGGGTCGAAGATATTCCAGAACCGAACAGAGGCATAGCCTATGATCATGGCCACGTACAAGGGCATGATCGCTGCAATGATAGTGTAGATGTCCTTACCAGAGAGCATGGTTTTTCCAGAGAAATGACTAAAGGGCAGTGAACAGAAAAACTGGAAAGGAAAAATATGGGTTTTGATTGACGATGCTGTTGCAAAATCTTGAGTTGGAAGAGAAGGATATAGAGAAAGATGAATTAATCATCCTTATATATATATGACAAGACCCTGGTTGAATTGAGTAAAGAAGTCCCCTATTTCCTCTCTTCAATTCAGATTGCATTCTTAAATAGGGGGATCACTCACTAGATATTTATTCCTCGAAGGGGATGATTGCATCATAAATTTGACAAAGATCCTGATCATTTATGGAAAATGAAATCTGACCCCAGCACCCTCTCAAAGGAAAAAGATGAGTCTTGATTGACAATGCCGTTGCAAAATCTTGAGTTGGAAGAGAAGGATATAGAGAGAGAGATGAATTAGCCATCCTTGTTTATGTACGACAAGGACCTAGTTTAACTACGTAAAGAAGTCCCATGTTTCCTCTCTCCAGTTGAGATTGCATTCTTAAATAGGGGGATCATTCCCTAGATACTTATGTCTTAAAGACGATTGCATCATAAATATGATAAAGATCCCGATTGTTTGTGGAAAGTGCAATTTGACCCTAGCACCTTCTCAAAGGAAAAATATGGATTTTGATTGACAATGCTATTGCCAAATCTTGAGTTGGAAGAGAAGGATATAGAGAGAGATGAATTAATCATCCTTGTTTATATGTGACAAGGACCTGGTTTAACTGAGTAAAGAATCCCATGTTTCCTCTCTTTAGTTCAGATTGCATTTTTAAATGAGGGAATCATTCCCTAGATATTTATTTCTTGAAGAGGATTGCATCATAAATGTGATAGAGATCCTGTTCGTTTATGGAAAGTCCAATCTAACCCTAGCACCCACTCAAAGGGAAAAGATGGGTTTTGATTTATAATGCTATTGCAAAATCTTGAGTTGGGAGAGAAGGATATAGAGAGAGATGAATTAATCATCCTTTTTTTTTTATATATGAAAATGACCCGGTTTAATTGAGTATAGAAGCCCCCTATTTCCTTTCTTTAAGTCTCCGTTAGTTTCACGAAAAATGTGTCGTTTTTTCAAGAGGTCATTTTCCAAGAAAATATAGTTATTTTCCGATGTTCAAATGAAACTTGAAAATGAAGTGAAAAATATTTTCGCCGTTCAGTAAGGAAAATATTTTCCTTCATATACTCTTTTTCATTTATTTTATTTTTTAAAATGGATTTTTCATATTTTAAAATTTATTTTTAATTATTTTTAGTTTTTTAAAATCGATTATTCAATTATTTTTTTATTTTTTATTTTTCTTTTCTTTGTTTTCCATCTTCTTTCTTGGTTGATCGTCGGCCACAGCAATGGCTAGCGACTAGCCATAGGCGAGCCTCGAGCTCGTCGACAAGCACAAGGCTCGCCGATCTAGCGACGCTCGAGTCCGACGAGGTCAAGACTCACCATATTGGCAAGCGCGAGCTTGTGGCTAATGAGTAGTGAGCCTAAGCTCACCAGAGGTAGGCAACGCTCATGCTTGCCGACAAGCTTGAGGCTCGCTTGTGGCCAGTTGCCAATTGTCGCTGTGACCAACGACTGACCGAGAAAGAAGAAGTTGGGAAACAAAGAAAAAATAAATAAAATTAAAAAATAATTTGAATTAAAAAAAAGAAAATTAAAAATAATTCAAATAAAAAAGAAGGAGGAGGAGGATGAAGTGAGGATTTGTGGAGATGTGAGATAAGAGAGATCAAGTGAAGAAAATGTTTTCCACTTGTGAAAAGTGGAAAACATTTTCCCCTAATTTAGAAAACTTTTTCCTTTCATGGAAAATGTTTTCCCCAAGGAAATCATTTTCCGTGAAACGAACGTCGGAGAATCCGGAAAACGTTTTCCTGAAAATTATTTTTTGCGAAACATACGAGCATAATTTAGATTCCATTCTTAAATAGGGGGATCATTCTCCAGATATTTGTTTCTTGAAGATGATTACATCATAAATATGGTAAAGATCCTGATCTTTTATGGAAAGTGCAATTTGACCCAGCACCCTCTCAAAGGAAAAATATTGTGACATCCCGATTTTCTAATTCTATTTTCAATAAATTGAGACAGGCATTTCGTTAGCACACATATAGTTCTTTTCCTTGAGTCGGCCACTCATGTGAAAACTAGTCTACTGGGTGAAGCCGTTAAGAGTTTTTAATGCATTAGACTCGAGAATTTGATTAGGAAGCAACCTTTCGACAGAGCTAATCTGTAAGGGTCATTACTGCATAATTAAAAATCAATTAGAGATCGGGGATAGGTCAACTCGATAGAGGCACCAGATTGCACAATTTTTATCGATCGGCATTGAACTAACTTTTTTGTCGATTGGATACCTTGTGTCCATATTTGAAACCTTGAGATTACCCTGACAACCGAAAGTCGCCAATGCGTCAAAGATGTACATTGTGGCTTGTTCGACCACAGGTCAAAAGCACGAAAATTTCTAAAAGCTACCCGGTAGATTAAGATGCACTAATATTGTGCCAAAGTGAAATTAACCGTGAAATTGAGATTGAATTCAGAAATTGGAAGTCAGGGTGTGTCACAAATCATTTTAGGAATATTAACTCATCTTTAGAAGATTTTTCATGTAATCAGAATTTTTCAGCAATTAAATAAGAGAATGGCTAATTTGGCTTGAGAAATTAGTAGGCCTGTCCTTGGTCATGCTTTTAGGACTTAAGTTGGTTCTATGGACAAGTGAAGATGTGAATTGAAGTGTGGTGACATTGGATTAATTTTATGGACTTCAATTTGATTCAATTGGAAGAGAATCAAGTGGAATTGATGAATTTGTTGTACAAGATTTTATGCCCCAGCGGAAAATGAAATTGAACCCATTGGAAGAGGTTCTGGAGGATTGGATAAGTGGAATGTGATGTCATCTTAGGTCATGGTGAGCCATTTTTGTTGGATTAAAGAAAGAGAAAAAGAAAAGAAATGGCCCCCTTCCTTCTCTCTCCTCCCTCCCTCTCTCCCGTTGCCTCTCTCCTCCATCTCCATGGTGTGAAGACCAGAAAAAAGCAGAGAAGAAGTTGGAGCAGCCATGGTCGTCGTACGTCGCCAGCCGGAGCTCCTCGTCATTGTAGCTCGCCGCCATTCGACCGCACGCATCACCCACGCTCGCCTCGCCGGCTAGCCCGCCATTCAGTCGTCCATAGCCCGAGTTTCCAACCTTCATCCGCTGCTTGTTGCCATCCGCCGGAGCCTCCATCGCTGTCGTTCGTGGTCACCAACCACCGTTGGAGCTGCTGTCGCCCATCCCCGCCAGTTTCACGCCCGAACCGCCACCGTGCAGCCCTCCGTCGGCCTCAAACAGCAATTGCAAAAATGGGTATGGCAGCCCGATTTTGGCCCGTTTTGGCCAGCTTCCCGACCCTGAATACTTGGCCTGCTTTGAGGAAAGTTGTTCCCCTCGGCGTCCCCGTCGTTTTGGTCCGCTCGGCTCGCTAATCCGGTGAGTTTAGCTCACTAAACCTTGATTAAAGGGTTAATGATGCTTTAGGTGTGATTAGTTTATGTTAAGCGTTATTAGGTGGTTAGTTTAATTTATTTAAGTGTAGATTATATTAAGATGCTTAATTAACTTAAAGTGTGTTTAATTTAAAGTTAAGTGAATGTTTATATTAATATAAACCTTGATGTGACATAAAGGAATTTACTTTTGATTTATTTAAATATCTCAAAATTATTAAATAATTTAATAATATATTATTATTCGAAATTATTAAAATATTATTATTTAATTATTTTCGGAATAAATTTAATTATTTATTAAATTCTGAAAATTTTGTCAGGACCCTAAATTCTCAGAATTTCGTGCCGGTCGCTGCTGTATAGTCATATTTTGAAATTGATGATTGAATATTATAAATTGAGTGTGGATTGTGAAAAATATGGATATTATTATTTAATTAATTTTCAGAATAAATTTAATTATTTAATAAATTCCGAAAATTATTTCGGAATCTTAAATTCTCATAATTTCGTGCTGATCGCTGTTGTGTATTCATATTATGAATTTGATGATTATATATTGCAAATTGAGTGATGATTTGTGCAATTAATTATTGAATTGTCGTATGCTGGTTGAAAGACTCGGTCGCAGTAGTGGCTACGCCAACTGGACCTTTATTCCTTTAGAAATGCCGTCAACAGAGTGACGTGGCTCAGGTCGCAGTAGAGGCTAGGCTAATTGGACCCATGCTCCTTCGGGAATGCCGTCGACGTAGTGACGAAGCCGTGCTTCAAGGGGGGAGGCGATGCCTGACATTAATGTCAGTAGATAGTCGAACTGCTAGTAGGCTATGCCTTTGTGTGGCAGTGAATAATAATTGGAATGTGTGCTAAGTGCGATTGTGATTTATATAAAAGTGATGACGTTCCAATTGTTTGAATTATTATTACTACTTGAGATTGTGTGATACAAATTGTGCTAATCTGTAGGAAGGAATTAAGACGAGGTAAGTCTTCTGTGTGATGTGGCTAGGCCACCCGGGGTGTATATTCTTTCTAATAGGGGTTTAGGAGGTTGAACTTGCTGAGACAATGTCTCATCCCGGTTGTGGGATTAAAATTTCAGGTCCTTGGTGGACGGAGCAGGCAGATAACTTTGGTTGGCCTTGAGGAGTTGCAGAGATGAAGTCATAAGGATTGGAGAACGTGTCCGACTTATAGGTCGTAGGACAGTTCCTTTTTATGAGCCGTCTTTTGTAGACTTTTGGCTGTAGACCTCTGTTTGTAATTATGTTGAATTATGAAAGTGTTATGTTGTGGTTTTGCTTCCTGCTTGTCTATCTTGTATTTCATTGTTAGGGGTTTTATAATACGTTTCGCTTGAGCAATAATAAATGAATGGGGTCGGCGATACTACTTGAGAATGTCGCATTTGCATGACCATGGTGGGATGTTGGCGCGCTTGAGGTTCGGGGTGTGACAAATATGGGTTTTGTTTAACAATGATGTTGCAAAATCTTAAGTTGGAAGAGAAGGATATAGAGAGAGATGAATTAATCATCCTTGTTTATGGATGACATGAACCTGGTTGAACTGGGTAAAGAAGTCCCCTGTTTCCTATCTTCAGTTCGGATTGCATTCTTAAAAGGGGGAATCATTCCCTAGATATTTATTTATGGAAGAGGATTGCATCATAAATATGATAAAGATCCTAATTGTTTATGGAAAGTGCAATCTGAACCCAACACCCTCTCAATGTAAGGTTGAGCAACAACATTTACTGATTCAATCTTCGAGTAATTTGAGATGTCTATTTTGACTAATCCTTGCTCATCAACCACTCAAGATGCAGAGTTTTTAATACACAACTCAAACAAGACTCTAAAAAGAAGAAAGAAAGGAAAAACAAGGGAAGGAAAGAAAAGCTTAATACAATCTTGTAGACAGGCCAAGTTGTCCATACAACATTCCAGTTGAGAAATGTATCGACAGAGAAATGTAATATTCTGTACATACCTAATGAAGAATATATGAGCCTATATATAAGCCTTTAGAGCTTAACTATCTAAGAAAATGAAATATCAATTACATCAAAAGAATCAAATCAGAATCAATTAAGATACAACTCCTAAATATATCTATATCTCTAACATCCCCCCCCCCCTCAAACTTAAGGTGATTTGGAAGAAATCAACTTGATTTTGGAGAAGAGATCTAGAAAACACCTAGGTGGATGTGTCTTGATAAAGATATCAGCAATCTTGACGAATGAAATAGAGACTAGTCAAATAGTGCCATGAAGAACATGAGATCGAATAAATGACAATCTATCTCAATATGCTTGATTCATTCGTAGAAAACATCATTATGTGCTATTTGAATAACACTTTAGTTGTTGCAATGAATTATTCTTCCACTTTGTTGACGTACTCCCATGTCTTCTAGTAGCCACCGCAACCATGGTAACTCTAATGTTGTATAAGCAAGAGCTCGATATTCTACTTTTGTACTAAATCAAGCAATAATGGTCTATTTCTTGCTATGCCAAGAGATAAATGAAGTGCCCAAAAAGAAACGATAGCCCATAGTAGAGCAACGATCTTGAGGGTTACATGTCTAGTTAGAATAATAATAAGCCTTCAATTCCAAGATAGATTGAGAAGAATAGTGAAAGCCGTGAAATAATGTACCCTTGATGTAGCAAAGAATTTGAAGTACTGTAGCAAAATGTGTCGTGCAATGCGCGATCATGTACTGACTAACAATATCGACGGAATAAACAATGTTAGGTCGAGTGATAGTGAGATATATAAGGCTACCAACAAGCTGTCAACAAAGGGTAGGATTCGAAAAAGGAACCCCATCTCTAGCATCAAATTTGGCATTTGTCTCAATAGGAGTGGTAGTGATCCCGATATTAGTGAGCCCAACTCGAGAGATGATGTCAATTGCATATTTGGTTTGTGAAAGATAATAACCAGAGGAATCTGAATGAACCTCCAAGCCTAAAAAGTAACTAACTTGCTGAGATCTTTTATTTCAAATTGACTAAGATATTGCTTAAACATTAAAATTCCAATATAATCATTGCTAGTAATAACCATGTTGTCCACAGATAAGGCATATTATGCCCATCGAATGTCCATTGAACAAAAAGAGCATGATCATAAGGATTGGATTTGAAGTCGAGAAATTCCATAGTAGAGCTAAATTTGGAATAAGATGCACGAGAAGCTTGTTTCAAACCATATAATCCTCTACGTAATCGGCATACTTTGTTGAAAGAATGAGTATATCCAAGAAGAGGCATCATATAGACTATGCATTTTCAACATCCATCTGCAATAGAGACTAGCTCTTAACTATAGCAATAGCAAGAAAACTACCAAAAGAAGTGAGATTTACAACAGGAGAGAAAGTCTCTTCATAGTTAACTCTATATTCCTAAGTAAAGCCTTTCACCACTAGTCGAGCTTTGTAACAATCCACAGTACCATTTGCATTGTTTTAATCTTTTATACTCATTTACAACTTATAGTGGACTTATTGGGAGGTAAATCAACCAAATCCCATGTATGAGATTTATCTAAGGCCTGCAATTCATCTACCATGGCTTGTTGCCATAGAGGATTAGTACTGGCTTTTTTATATGTGCGAGGTTGAAAAAGTGAAGCAATGGTAGAGTAGCAGTGATAATTACAAAATCGAACATAATGTTGACTTACTTTCGTGGGGTGATGGACATAGGATGATGGAATGTTAGCTAGTTGAGAATCCAGGAATGGAGCAAACATGTCAAAAGCTACTGAGGTGGTATTGCCGGTAGAACTGCATCAAGATTAGAAGGAGGACAATGAGGTAGTTTGAGAAGGATTTATGAGTGAAGGGAGATGTGAGGTCTTCCTGAAATAAATCCACGGAAGTATTAATGAAGAAAGGAACATGAGACTATGACTTGAAGGGATGAAGAGAAGAAAACATCTTGTGTTCCCAAAAGGTAACATGATGAGACTTGGAAAGACAATTAGATATATGATCCCAACATCTATAATCTTTGTATTCAATACCATACCCAAGGAAGCAACATAATCAAGCACGAGGGTCTAATTTTGTGTGTTCATGCGGGAGAAGATGTACAAAGCAAGCACTACCAAAGACTTGAAGAAGAGTGTAGTTGGGTACACTACCACACAAGCACTCATAAGAAGAAATGTCACCTATTACAAGTGACAAAGTATGATTAATGGTGTATACAGTAGTGAGACAAGCCTCTCCCCAAAACAATTCTGAACAAGAAGCGGAGACTAGAAGAGTATGAGTAATATCTAAAATATGCTTATGTTTATGTTTTTGCTCGACCATTTTGCTTGGAAGTCCCTAGACAAGAACGATGAACAATAATATCATTTTGAGAGAGAATTTTAAGGAATTTCAGTGTCTCGAAGTTCCATGGCATTATTAATATGGAAAACCTTGGTATCTTAAGAAAATTATGTTTTTATCATGGTAGCAAAATCATGGTAGATATGAGTAAATTCATATCAATTTTTCATAAGATAAAGCCATGTATAACGAGAATGATCATTCACCTCCCATTGTGGGAATTCGAGATGGTCCCCAAATATCAAAGTGAACAAGATCGAAAGGAGCATGAAAGATAGATTTAGTAAGATCAAAAGGCAAGGCATGATATTTTCCCAATTGGCAAGGCAGGGAATCAAAATTTTTATTATCAATAGAACTTAAAAGACCATTTGAAATTAAGGATTTTCAATCTAGAGGATGAAGCATGACCTAATTGAGAATGCCAAGTTTCAGATAACATTGTGGCTACACAACCGACAAAGGAGTTAGGAATATTCAAGGAAACAAGCTCAAATAAGTGTCACACTCTACAACCTATCCCAATAGTTTGTCCCGTCCATGGATCTTGCACATGACAACCATGGGAAAAGAAGTGGACATCAAAGTCAAGTTCACACAATTGTCCTATAGAAATCAAATTTAGGGATAGTCTGGGAACCATGAATGTATTAGATAAGGATAATGTAGATGTTGAAATGTTTCCTATATGGCTAACTCTCATTTGAGAATTATTTGTGATGTGAATAGTAGGGACATGTGAATTGAATGATTTGGATTGAAATAAATCAGTATTTGAGGTCATATGATTGTAGCAAGCAGAGTCAAAATACCATGAATCAGAAGTACTCAAAGCAATAGACATAATAGAGGGTATAGAGAAGCTAGAAGTACTAAACTCTTGGAGAATGGAATGAAGATTCTCTAATGAAAGAGTAGCAGACAATCTATTAGGAGAAGTCTTTACGATAGCAACAGTGGTAGATAAACTTGCATGTAGACCTCGATTTTTGGATTGATTAGCTGTCCCTGTAAGTTGTGTAGGTCGTACTTGATGGTAATTGGATATCAAAACTTCTAATTTATCCATAATAGGCACTATACCAACTGTAACACCATAGATTGGACCAAAAATGTGCAGAAACGAGTACTTGGAGAGCTTATCTGGAGCAAATAACTCCAAAAACAAACTCAAAACGTCAGAATACCTAAGGGACTAGTTTGGGATGGCAAGGAAACCAATCTAAAAACGCATGAATCGGTCAAAAAAGCGACGGAATCGATCTAATCAATCTAGCTAAATTGGTCAACGGCCTAGTTTGATCGGTCAATGATTCGGTCTAACTTGGTCAACAGTTCGATCTGACTCGAGCAACGGTCAAAGGATGACGTGGTAATTACGTCGGCAAAGCAAGGTTGACGTGGCGATGATGTCAGCTGAGTGGAGGCATGATGGTATGTGTGAGAGTGCTAGTATGAACACCTAGAGTGGGGTGAATAGGTGTTTAAAATAAATCTTGGCAAATATATGCGGAATAAAATAAACTTCAAACAAAAGAGTTAAGGAAGAGAATAAGAACACAAGATTTATAGTGGTTCCGCTTAATCAAAGCCTACGTCCACCTCTCCCACGCTAACAGCCTTCTTGGCTGGATTCCACTATGCAATCAATAAGAGATTACAACTTTGAGTGAAAATACTTAGTAGATCACACCATCTCACTAAGTCACTCTTTTGGTATTTCTCTCACGATCACAAACGTTTAAACTCTCCAAAGACAAGTGTATGATCGAAGGTCGCTCAGACTTTGGAATTATAAATTCTACGCTCTATCTCTTACTTGCTCATCGGTCCTTCATCTCCTTAAATACTCATCCACTTCCAAACTACCCGTTGGATAGTATCTTGAGGATCGTCTTCCAATATACCCATTGGACAGCTCTGTATTTAGAAGATTTGGTAGCCGTTGAGTGACAAAGGTAGAATCCCAAATTGATTCCGATCGCCCATACAAACGGAATCTTGGTTTCCATAAGTAAAGCTTCTTCGTATAGAAAGATCTTGTCTTAAGATCCAATTGTCAATCAAATAGATTGAGTCAATCAAATCAATCTTGATGTGGAATCCAAACTAGATCACTAGCTGTTATATGATTGGGCTTGAGTTACGTTCTGTCGAGTCTGGATGTAAAGTCTGAGAGCGATAGGAGTGCGATAGACTTTGCAATCTGAGTCTGAACATATTCTGCTTCTAAACAGATTTAGCTTTAAGGTCTGTACCCAGTTCAGCTTCAGCATAGAGTTTGTCTTCTGGTTCATCATTCACGTTTAGTCTGGAATTTGTCAGAGTGAGCAGACTTCTGATGTAGAACAGACTTTGACACTAAAGTCTAGCAGTCTTTAGACTTTGACACGGAAGTTTGGAAATCTTCAAAATATACTTTGAACATGTGTTACGTTCAGTCTTTTGGCAGTCTTCTGACTTTGACAATATCCTTTACATATTCTATCATCTGCACGGTCTATTACTTAACCATTAAACATGTTAGTAGCCTTTGATTTATTTTGTCATCTTCAAAACATCATAAGAGATTTCCCTAACAATCTCCCCATTTTTTATGATGACAAAACAATATCTGAATATGCAGATTTGTAAACATGCTTTTAAAAATATTAATTTAAATCAAAGGATATCAGAAGATATCAAATATATTGAGCATAACAATATATAGAAAAATAATCTCAGCTCAATATTATGCCATAGATAATATCAACCAATCAACACATATGCATATTCATATATTCGCCCCCTTTTTGTCATAATCAAAAAGCAATTATGATGGAAAAAGCATCACATAGAGAATGATAACAAATATGTCTTGCATAATTTCCAAAAATCAGCTTTTATAAGGTAAATCAAATATTGAAGATATGCAATATAGCTCACTTCGATCATATCAGCAAATATCCAATAAAAATCATGGATGCATCATAAAATTCACTTGACCCATTTTGTCATAATAAAATGATAATATCAATAAGAGATTTGTTAATGACAAAAGGTAATAAAAAATGCACTAACCGGATTTTTTAGAACAAATTCTGACACATTTACCTTTCCTTCCATCCATAATAAGATCACGATCAATTCAAAAAAAAATTCCATAATTGATCAATGCTCCCCCTCAATTTGTTGCCTTTTTGAGATTATCACGATTCTTTTCCTTTTCTTTTGGATTCGATTTCTCCCCCTGTCATCATGACAACATTTGCGAATAGAAACAATTGTTGCCTGTGCACATTGAATAGAATATTTTTCCAGTATTTCCTTTGTAGCAACAACATCTGCAACGATCACTTGCATTTTGAAATTCGAGGCAAAAATTTATTTTCTTCAATTAAGCTTTTCTCGAATTCAACCTGCATCAACTTAACAAACTTTCTCCACAAATAAGCTGTAATAATATCCACGTAATATATAATGCCCTTTTCTTCAAATAAATAAATTGAATAGCATATATAAAATTATCAGATATTAAAATTCAGAACTATTCAACCTTTTGTCCGATGCATAAGGGATTTCCTCAATAAGCAAAAATTTTGCACAAGGAATGATATTTTTGAACCTCTAGAAGATAGTATAGAATCTTCTCAATTTTCTGATCAAGCTTTCCAAAATCCATATGGAAGATTCTATTGTGATCTGCAAATTCTTATATAACAGATAATAATCTTCGCAAAAATGTCACGTAATATCTTCCTTTGATTTGTGGATCAAATTTGTTAGATATAATATATCTTCTAAGAATATAGCAAGAATATCATAAATATGCAATAATATCTTTCGAGATCAAAGAGATTTCATTGAGCATAAATTTCAGATATGCATTTTGCAAAAGGAAATTAGATATTTCTATCACGTGTCAAAATTGCAATACCTTATATTTATGACAGAAGATATTCGCAATATAATAAACAATCATCCAAAATCATGATAAATGCACATAGAAATTTGTAAGGCGGGATGAAAAAAAATTCTCTTACCCAGGTATATATTTCAAATATACCATTGATTAAAAAAAATCATTACCAATTGTCGCAAGAGATATTTTCTGATTGCACCAAAATTTGCGTAGATTTGCAATCATCATTCTCTTAAAGAATTTCCTGCAATCAACTCATTTCCCTTTTTGGTATCCATCAATTTGGATCCTTCCATTTTGTTAGAGTAAAATAGAAAATCTCCATAATCAAATATTCTTTCTTAATTCATCGTAACAAAGTATTCAAAGAAAGAATATTATGCACAATGGTATTTTGAAAAATAAATTCTCACTTAGTCATGGTACGATAAAAACATAGAGAATAAAATTCTTGAATATCTAAGAATATCTTGCATCATCACGTAAAACAGATTTTCACTTTGCAAAATATGATTAAATCTAAAGTATAAAATTAGACAAAATAATCTGAATTATCTCAAATAATCACACGTACTAAATCAAATCTCAACTCACAAATCACAAAAACAAATCATACGATTCTTTCTTCAATGAAACAAAATATGATCATTATAAAATCTCAATCAACCAAGGATATATCGAATATTGAGCATAATGAAAAATTTTAAATTGTGTACTCAAATCAAATTGAGAATAAAAAGATATACATTCCTTACCGAATTCTCTTTCTTCTTTCTTTATTTCCTGCAAAAATAACTCATCTTTTCTTTGGTACCTATTTTTTCTTGAGTCCATGAGAATTAGTAGAATATGCCGTTTTTACCCAATTTTTCTTTATAGGTCTCCAGACTTTAGGACAATTTTTCTCTAAGTGTTCCAAATCTCCACAATTTGAACACTTGAGGGCATTTTGACCAACAGGTTTTACAAACACTTTTTGAAAATGATTTTTGTAAAATGTTTTTGGAGGTCTTTGTTTAAGTCTCTCATTGACTTGAGGAAAATCAATTAGAGAATCATTTTCCTTATTGAAACCAAGTCTCGACTTATTATAGTAAGGAACTTGTATAGAAAGGATATGCTCTAATGTTTTTGATCCATTTGAAAATCTTGTCGAAATATTTGAAAATTCTTTCTTCAAAGAATCATTTTCTTTGACAAGTAAATCCCGACTTTCTTTTGTTTGTAGAAAATATTTTTGCAAAATTTCAAAATTTTCTTTTTGAGAAAGATCCTGTTGCCTAAGCCGAGAATTCTCCTTTTTAAGTTCGGAGATCCTTTTAAGAGAAGATTTAAGATTTAAGCAAAGCTCATTTATATACTTTGAAACTTTGAGAGGAATTTTTGAATGACTTACCTCGATTTCCTCATCGGATTCTGAGTCTGTGTCTAAGTCAGACTCTGATTCTGTGTCTGTGTCTGAGTCAGACTCAGATTCTGAATGTGCCATCAAGCATAGATTTCCTTGCTCATCATCTTCTTTTATTGTTCTTTTCTGGCCATTCTGCTTGTATTTTCTTTTTCCACTGAATTTGCTTCCTTTTCTATTCAACTTTTTGAATTTCTCAATCATAAAAGCAAGTTCTTCGGGATCTTCATCGTTGAGTTGCTCCACTTCATAAGATTGAAGAGTGCCGATCAATTCATCAACGGAAAGTGGCATGATCCTTTAAGTCTCTCTTATTAAGGTCTTTACATGGTTCCAATCTTTTGAAAGACCTCGCAAGAGTTTGTTGACCTTCATTGGAGAAGAAATTGGATGACCTTGATATGCCAAACCGTTTACAATTTCTGTAAAACGATCGAACATATCTCCAATCGACTCTCATTGCTTCATCTTAAAGGATTCATATTTGTCGAGCAGGAAGTTTACTTTTGTCTCTTTTACATGATCGGTCCCTTCATATGTAACATGAAGTCTATCCCAAACTTCTTTTGCTGTTTCACATGAAGAAATTATGTTATATTCAGCAGGAGATAATGCGCAATATAAAGAATAAATAGCTTTTGTATCAAGCGCTTCTCTTTTGGACAACTCCATCTGAGACATAGGAGCGACGGATTTGGTTTCTTTGTCTTTGCCATTTTTATTTGATGTGGACGCAGCAATGGGGTTGATTCCTCTTTCCGCAACATCCCATTGCAAGGGATCTCTGGATCTTAGGAATGCTTTCATTTTATTCTTCCATACGTCGTATTCCTTTCCATCAAAATATGGTGGCCTTGTGTTGCTTTGCCCTTCCATAAGTACTGGTGCCAAGATACTAGCCATAAAGAATCTTTAACTCAAAAGTAAAAACACTTTTATAAACCGAGCACTTGGCTCAGATATCAATTAAGAGTGCTAGTATGAACACCTAGAGGGGTTGAATAGGTGTTTAAAATAAATCTTGGCAAATATATGCGGAATAAAATAAACTTCAAACAAATGAGTTAAGGAAGAGAATAAGAACACAAGATTTATAGTGGTTTGGCTTAATCCAAGCCTACGTCCACTCTCCCACGCTAATAGCCTTCTTGGCTGGATTCCACTATGCAATCAACAAGAGATTACAACTTTGAGTGCAAACACTTAGTAGATCACACTATCTCACAAAGTCACTCTTTTGGTATTTCTCTCACGATCACAAGCGTTTAAGCTCTCCAAAGACAAGTGTATGATCGAAGGTCGCTCAGACTTTGGAATTATAAATTCTACGCTCTATCTCTTACTTGTTCATTGGTCCTTCATCTCCTTAAATACTCCTCCACTTCCAAACTACCCGTTGGATAGTATCTTGAGGATCATCTTCCAATATACCCATTGGACAGCTCTGTATTTAGAAGATTTGGTAGCCGTTAAGTGACAAAGGTAGAATCCCAAATTGATTCCGATCGCCCATACAAATGGAATCTTGGTTTCCATAAGTAAAGCTTCTTCGTATAGAAAGTTCTTGTCTTAAGATCCAATTGTCAATCAAATCAATCTTGATGTGGAATCCAAACTAGATCACTAGCCGTTATATGATTGGGCTTGAGTTACGTTCTGTCGAGTCTGGATGTAAAGTCTGAGAGCCATAGACTTTACAATCTGAGTCTGAGTGCGATAGACTTTGCAATCTAAGTCTGAGCATATTCTGCTTCTGAACAGATTTAGCTTTAAGTTCTGTACCCAGTTCAGCTTCAGCATAGAGTCTGTCTTCTGATTCATCATTCACGTTCAGTTTGGAATTTGTCAGAGTGAGCAAACTTCTGATGTAGAACAGACTTTGACACTAAAATCTGACAGTCTTCAGACTTTGACACGGAAGTTTGGAAATCTTCAGAATATACTTTGGACATGTGTTACGTTCAGTCTTTTGGCAGTCTTCTGACTTTGACAATATCCTTTACATATTCTATCATCTGCACGGTCTATTACTTAACCATTAAACATGTTAGTAGCCTTTGATTTATTTTGTCATCTTCAAAATATCATAAGGGATTTCCCTAACAATGTGTGCATGGATCCCACACGCAAAGACTTCCTACGATGTATGGAGGCTTTAAAATTTAATTATCTAAGGTAATCAAAATCAATTACATCAAAAGAATTAAATTATAATCAATTAAGATACATATAATAAATATATATGTATATCTGACATAATAAATATATAAGGCTTTAGAGCTTAAGGAAACGAAATATCAATTATATCAAAAGAATCAAATTAGAATATACACCTCCTAAATATATCTATATCTCTAATAATTCCTATGTGTGCACCCTAAGAGGGGTTTCCTCCTTTTCCCTCTCTTTCTTTCAAAGCGTGAGAAAGGGAAGAGAGGGTAATTTCTACTTTTAGAATATGGGAAAGTTGTTTAAAAAATCCTAAACCTATTACACTTTCACCAATTTAATCATAAATCTCTTAACTTTACCAATTTAGTTATCAACATTTTTACTTCTTACCAATTGAATCCATCTAGCTAATTTTGGTCGGAAAATGTTGATGTAGACACCAACAGTGCCACATAAGATCGCTAGCGTTGACGTGGACTATTTTTAATAATATTTTTTTATTATTTGAATTTTTTCCTTCTTTTCCTTTTGGCTTTCTTCTTTGCCTTTTCTAATGGTCGACCAGCCACAAGCGACGATCAGCCATAGCCAGCGGGCTGGCCTCGCTCGCCACAAGCAAGGCCCAGCTAGGTAAGGGGAGCCCTCGCTTAGGCACGGCCTAGCAAGGGTCGCCATTGCGAGGCCAGCCCTTGCCTAGGCGAGGTGAGGTTGACCCTCACTTAAGCCAGGTGAGGCCAACTTGCACCCAAGCCAAGTCGCCCTCACCGAGCAATGACAACGCCAGGTGAGGCCGCCCTAGCCTGTGTGAGGATCGGCTTCGCTAGATCTGACGAGGGGAGCCCTCACTAAGGCTCGCCCTTGCCTAAGCGAGTGTCGGCCTCGCCCAAACTAGATTTGGTGAGGCCGGCCCTTGCCCTGCCTTGGGTGCAGGTCAGACTGGCCTAGGCAACCCTTCCATGCCACGCCTGGGTGAGGGCTCCCCTCACCAAGGCTTGCCCTTGCTCGGCTAGGCCTCGCCTATGGCGGGCGAGGCCAGCCAGTTGGCTATGGTTGGTGGCCGGCCATCGAAAAAGGCAAATAAGAAAGCCAAAAAGAAAGAAAAAAAGAGAAAAAATAATAAAAATTCAAAAAAATTAAAATATTATTAAAAATTGTCCACATTAGTGCTGACGATCTTACGTGGCACCGCTGGTGTCCATGTTAGCATTTTCCTGCCAAAATTGGCCAGATAGACACAATTGACGTTGCTTGATCTGATAATCTCGCACTTATCTGGGTAATTAACAAAGCCTCCAAATTCGCAAATCGCAAGGGAGGGTGATACCATTGATACCATGAACGATCGACAGAATGCCAACAAACAAGCATTGAACTTCTTCATGTGCTCCAAAGGCCCTATTCGACTTCGCTTTTGAAGAAGTTCAATGCTTGTTTGTTGGCATTCTGTCGATCGTTCATGGTATCAATGGTATCACCCTCCCTTGCGATTTGCGAATTTGGAGGCTTTGTTGATTACCCAGATAAGTGCGAGATTGTCGCTTGATAAGTGCGAGATTATCAGATCAAGCGACGTCAAAAAAAGAAAAAGAAAAAAAGGAGTCAATTTCTTTTGCCCTTGTTTCTTTCTCCTTCAAAAGTGTGTCATCCCCTTGCTGCAAGAGTGAAGTTGGGAGATACAACGCTTGTAAAGTCATGACGCTCAAGATAGTCATTTAGTTGATTCGTTTTTCTATTTTTTTTTTTCGATGGGATGGAACAAAAATACGTATGAGAAACGCTTGATAACCATTTTGTTTCTCTATTTTTTTTATTTTTATTTTTTTGTTCTTGAAAATAGATTTGAAACATAAATCCATTTAGTGACACAATTTTATTTTTCTGTTTCTCGAACAAATTTTTATTTGAAAACAGGTTTGGAACAAAATTTTTTTAAAAAAATAAAATTTCTATTTCTAGAATAAAAGTGACAAATAAAAACTTCTCATCGTTCATTCTCGTTATGACCTGCCTCCAATCCGCCACCCGCTAGTTGCCAAAAGCCTGCCATCAGCCGCCGAACTCCGGTCACTCATCACCGCCCATAATGGCAAAAGTGCAATAATTTGAGGATTTTTCAAGCAATTTTCCCCCTAAAAGTGAGTAACTTTACAAAAAGATGTCCCATTCAACACTTTATTTAAATTCGGACACTCTAAGATGTGCTTGAAATAATTGCGCACAAAATCCCAACTATTTCTAACATGTAGAAAACACACTGTCCAAAATTTTTCTTGTGATGCTTTTAGCTACTGAAGTATTTTGCATCTAGGGTATGAAGTTCCTGGTCTTGCATTACTGAAACAAGAAATGTCATGGCATACGAGGTACGCCCTTCACCCAATAAACGAAAGATGTACATCTTCACCCTATCAAGCAGACTAACTACACTGAAAGTAGCCCAATGATTATCTCTGTTCACAGTCTGACCACTACTAGCCAACTGAACATCTCTGTTAACATCAAAGAAGTACATTTTTATGATTATGAAGTCATCATCTTCAATTATCTTCTTCTACGCTCTGCATGGAGCTCAATTCATTCAAGCGTTCATACTAGATTGCTGCAAGAACCGCATAATAGAGCAATCCCACCGGCAATGATAACAGTATTCCGAGGACAACCCTGCATATCATGACATGCATTTTAATGTTAACATTTCACCAAGCTAATCGATTGACACGTACAATAAAGGGGAATAAACTTATGCCACACTCATTATATCGGCAGTACTTTGTATTCGCTAGCAAATACAAATGGAACGATCGATGCTGGAAGGGCGGCCTGCAATTTACAAGGACCGCGATGTTTTAAAGGTTTTCAGACGCCTGCATATAATACAAGAATGTCATGTAATTGACTTATAACTTACCTGTAAAATTGATATACACAAAAGGTTGCCACGAATACCCAGCGCAGCTGAAGTAGCTGCAGCCACTAGAGGTCCTACTATAAACCTCAAGGCCATGGCTAATGTCGCCAATGAATATCCACAAGGTATCAATTTCAGCTGCAATCCCATGAATAAACCTGTTTGCTCAAGCGTGAGTGTGAAGTCATCCATACGGGGAGAGCATCAATCACAAATGCTTGAATATGTGTACCGTATAAGTACCTCGACTGAACATTGCCACACCGAGTGTTGTATCCGAAACTATTTGTATTGACCCTCTGACAATCAGAGGCATATGGAAGTGCAACCTGCAATCAGGAAGGAGGAACAAGTGAATTCTTGATTATATTTTCCGAATAATCAAGGTTTTGAATGCAAAAACCCCGGATGCTGTTACAAGTATAGACTTTTATTGGGAGAGACAGCATACTTGAATGAAAGTAGAGACCAAGCAAGACCAAGTATGCTGCTGTACATGTTAGGGTTTCAAATGAGCTTCCTCAAAAACCATCAATACGAGTCTTGTCATCACAGTCACTGGAGGCTTCCCAAGCTCAGCCTTCACTGCACTCCCTTCTTTATCACTCATCTCTGATGCATTCTTTGCATGTTCATTCAATCTTCCTCGAAAATTTTGACTGCCTACATTAGATGCCATACAAGTTGATGATACTCAGGATGGACTCAAATAAACTCTTTAACGGAATAGGAATAAAAACAAATGAAAGCAATCATCAAGTCTGGCTGGGAAGCATTTGGTGATGTCATGGCTTCACTTTCCAAAGCGAACATTTATTGCACGATCCTAAGCAATTTGTTGATGTGATGCGCCAGAATCTTTTGAGCTCTAATACTCTCGAGATACTCTCCTTGTAGCACACTTCGTATGCCACATAACTTGTGAGGTGTGACTAGTGAAGGGGATGTTAAGGTTTTGAAAGAACCTGTAAAATTAGCCGTTTCCTCTTGAACACCAAGATCTGAAGAAGAATATGTGATCCCAGAGCTGGCATGTCTTGACTTGTCTTCGGTCAGGCCCCAAGCATACATGTGAAGCCCCTTAGCAGGCACTGCACTGGAGTTACTGTCTCTGAGCATCATCGGCACCTCGCTGGGAGATGTTGGGTGAGAAGGCTGGTGCAGAGGAAACGGGAAGCCATTTATCAACTCGCTGCTCTGATTCCTTCCCCTGTAACTTCTCCTGCCAGTACGAGCGGTTTCTGCATCAACAATCCAATCATGTTGTGCATTTGCTGATTTTGAATCGTTTAAGGAAGATGTAGCCTGTGTACTCCCAATAATTCTGTGTTTTTGGCTTCCATGAGAACTGTCCGAATTATTAAGGTTTGATGTGCCTGAGCAAGACTCCGATGAATAAATCTCTTCCCCTGAAAGGTTTGATGGATGTGGGGTTACTGTTACGGAACTCAATTCTTCAGGGGATTCACGATGGTCGACCCGATAGATGAATCGGAGGATCTCTTGACCCCCACGTGGACCTGGCCATCATCATCTATCTTGGCCTCCGCCTCTAATAGTTCACAACCATTGAGCGAAACAACATCGGGATCGACCCTGATGGAGGTTATGGCCTGAGAGCAATCGGGAGAGTGTTCATTGACTAGGATCATTGCACCTCTATATTCAAACAAGATAAGCAGTAGTGTATACCATATCAAAAGCTGCATGACCACTATTTGAACCATCAGACTACTTAAGGGATATCCGTACATGGCCTGGAGTAGAGGAATGCCTAAGATCAGAGTATTTGGAAGGCTGGAGAGGGAGAAGAAGGAAATCACCCACTCAATGCTCCCATTTCGGCTAAAGATCAACCACAGCACAAGGGAGGCTAGAATCACCACTTCTTGGAGAGCGTCAGCTCCAACAAAGCGATAGTTCATGTTGCAGAAGTTGCAAGTTGCAATCGCGTGGAAGGAAACGATGGGGACAGTGAAAGTAGCGACGTACTTGTTGATGCCAGCGCACTGTTGTGGGGTGAAGATCTTCCAAAACCGAACAGAGGCATAGCCTAAGATCTTAGCCGCATACAAGGGCATGATCGTTGCAACGATTCGAGGAAAAGTCCTTACCAGAGAGCATGGCTTTTTTCAGAGAAAAGGACCAAAGGGCAGTGAACAGAAAAACTGAAATCGAAAAAAGTGGATTTCGATTGACAAAGCCATAGAGACTATTGAGGTGGAAGAGAAGGAAGCAAAGGGAGATGAATCAAATCATTCAGAGTCCATAAATGAGGAGGACAGAAATGGCATTCTTAAGTGGGCGGATTATCCCGATCGTTATGGAAAGTGCAATCTGGTGCCAGCACCCTTTCAACATAAAACTGAATGGCTACATTTACTTACCCAATCTTCTGATGTCTGTTTTGACTACTCATCAGCCACTCGAGATGCTGAGTTTCGCATTCCCAACTCAAAAAAGACTCCAAAAGAGAAGAAAGAACCCAAAAAAAAAGCTTGATACACTCCTGTAGACAGGCCAAGTTGTCCAGAAAACTTGCCAATGTTAACATCCAAAATGGGGTTTCCTCATTTTCCCCCTCTTGCGATTTGCGGGTTTCAAGGCTCGATAAATTACTGAGATAAGCAAAAGATTATCAGATCACGTCAAAAGAAACAGGGGTCAATTTGAGCCTTTTGCCCTTGTTTCTTTCTACTCCAAAAGTGTGTCATCCAATGTTTATACCAAATCTTCACACACTTTCTCAGTTTTCGTATGCAGGTTGGTACAGCTTTTCTGGAAATGGTTGCTTCTATATGTATAACTGAAATGAACACCCTTGACATTTTGTGCTGCATAAGACACCTCGATGGAAATCTACAACCAGGATGAAGGACTTGACCGCAAACATTATGAGAGTCGCAAGATAAAACGGATATTATAGACCAATATCCAAAAGCATGTCTTGGCATAAGAAGAGATGTTGTAAAAACCAAGGCAGAAGAGAAGCTTTCAACTAAAAAAAGAGCAGACCATAATCAAATAACCACATAACACCCACTACTTCGGAACCTTTTGACATGTGAGTTTATTGCAGTCGAGGATGCTGTTATCAGCATAGCTCCTAAAAGTGTTTGTTTCTAACTGATCTTAAGTGAGCTTGTGAATGTTTTCCATATCAACAGCCTCCTGGAGAGTCCCTTTTTCGACATGATCCCACCACTTGAACAAGAAATTGTCCACAACTAGTCTGAACCAGGGTGACAGCTTCAGACCTTCGTCACCAGCATCAACTTTCCTCAGCAGCTCTATTAGCTGCTCCCTATTCACATACTTGACATTGGCGACTTCATCGGGATTTGGATTGACACTGACATCTCGAACAATGAAGAGCAAGTAGTCAACTGCAAATCAAGAATGCAACTCAGTTTACCAACATCTTAAGTTCGCAGCTAGCAGGCAATATGAATAAAAGCAAATGAACCCAAGTAACGCCAAGAGTGAAGTCAGGAAGTATAGGGTGTGCAAGGCAAGTGGACTCACGTTCATGTTCTCCCCACTTGCCATCAGAAGGAGCCTTATAAAGGATGCGACTTAGGGGGATGAATTGATCAACTGGCACATCCTCAGCAGGAATACCCAACTCATCCAAGAGCTTCCTCTGTGCAGCATTCCTGACACCTGGCAATTATATAAAGGAGATCTACATTTCATGACGCTGCGTAGCATTTAATTACTTAAGGTATTAAACAAGTTTACAAAAAGTGCATCAAGAGTGGTGTTTATTACCCAGAGCGTTCTCATTAATAAGCTCGGACTCCCGGTACAAGGGATGACTGCAGCAGGTGTTTGTCCATACAAGGGGGAAAGTTACCTTTGTAGCAGATCGTTGCTGTCGAGGTACATGACACAGTCAATTTACGTAACAGCTCAAGGATGACAACATCATACCACAAAATTGTTAAGTGATAGCTGACCACAATGACACTAAGAAACTTGAAGAAAATAAATGGATCATCATCAGTAAAGCATATATTGATTACTGTACCAGCCCACTTCTCTGTTCTTTTGCTAATTTAATATACGTGTCAATTTGAAATGTCCAACTTTAGAGTTTTACCATGCAGTCATGCAAAAAACAGCCAAATCATATAAAGGCGACAGATTCTAAAACAATTCAATCCAATGCAAACATGAATCTACCTCTCCACTAGCATCTTTGAAATGAATGCACACACTGCTTTAGAGAAACACAGTGAAACAAAGTCCACTGCAACAAAGACTCCTGTTATCAGTCAAATTTCATTAAGGTAGTTCAACATACAGGATTGTCCATATTGTGGAATTACTTACCTATTCCCTCATAAGTTTTTCAATGAAAACAATGAATGATCAACGACTCAATGAGTTATTGAAGAAGATGAGGAAAAGTAATCATTCACTTCCAAATGCTCATTCTCATCATGGGTATACACTGAATTCTAGAAGAATATTAGCCTCATACCTGAAGCAGTAACTCGTACTTTGAGTTGAAGAGGAAAACACTGAAAGCTCTGTGCAGCATATGTTCCTTTTCAATTTTTTCCATTAAGTGACCTGCAGTTTCCCAAAAGCATCACAGAACAAAACCTGAAGTGAGCAGGAGAACCATTAATTACACCAGGAAGAGGGAAATTCTAGATTAATCACATCAGGAACTTGTAGTTTACAATGCACACTCTCAAATTAACTAAAAGCCGGAGCCTCTATGTCTGCACATACATTCAATTTTATAATGTATGGTTATCCGCCACAATGTAGTGAGATCGTGCAGAATAGAACAGGAGGAAGAAAGACTACAAATCATGCAGATTCAAACCCAGAAAACCACTCGACTAAATGATCGCTTACAATTATATTTTGATTCATGACCGACAACCTGATCATTTTCGTCAACCAAAATGCATCTGCAAGAAGACATAGTAATGGCAACATCAGAACAAACTGACAAGAGCACGGAGGAGTAAAGGTCAAGCATTTTAAATACTTATGCTTGATAACATAACCATGCGAGATCACATGTGGGAGATGCAGAATAACTAGGAAACTAGAGGGCTTGTGAAAACATCCAGAAATCAATCGGAACCAAAATTTGAACTAACATGTTCCCACGTACACGCGAAGTTAAGCTGGGCAAGGGAGGAAAGACATTGGAACAAACAATATCAACAGTCTGCTACGATAACTGTTCACTTGAAGTGCAAGCATATGAATAGAAAAGTGTAAAGGGCGCACAGCTATGTCTTGGCAGCCGGGCAACTCTTGCCTAATGATGGAGCTAGAAAACAGAACATGGTATACCAAACCAACCGTTCACAAAACAGCCAACACTATTGAATATTCATGAATCATCACGAGAATCGCGATCACCCGCTTCGCAAACTAGCAGAAATTCTTCACCTTTCGATAGTTAAGAAGGACCAAAATAAAATCTGGCCGCAAGATTTCGGCTCATCCGCCACTTGCCGTCACAGCTCTCCGAATCATCCAAACAAGGCCTCACTGTTCTATCCAAAAACCGAACTTGCAGACAATTACGCGCACGACACCACGAATCAGCAAGATGGTAGCTCACAATCCTCGCGGAAAATCACCCACCAAAAAAAAAAAAAAAAAGCAACCCGGAATTCACAGTCTTTCGGGCGTCAGCCGACGACACCGAATTCGCGAAAAAGGGGAGGAAGAAGCAGAGCACGCACTCGTCCTCGAACATGAGGCGCCTCTGGACGGCGTCCATGGCGGCATCGGGGGCGTCGCCGGCGGCGGTCCTCGCGGGGGACTGGACGGACGAGGACGCCGCCCGGATGCCACCGAAGGCGAACGGCCGGCGGCTCGGGAGGCGCCGGAAAGGGGCGGCGTGGGAAGGGAAAGGCGGGAACTTGCGGCGGCAGCGAGCGGAGAAGAGAGCCGGGCTGGGGAGGCGCGTCGTCAGCGACATCGGGCCGGAGGAAGGAGGAGAAGGAGAAGGAGAAGGAGAGCTCGGCTGGTACTGAGATCATCCGCCATTGCTGAAGGCAGAGGTTCGTGGGTTTTATCATGTTTTTTTTTTTTTTTTTTTAGTATTATTAATTTTTTTCTTATCATCAAAATGGGAAAAATGAGTTTTTTCTTCCTTCCTTTTTTTTTTGGGTAGGTGGGTGGATGAGAGGTACAGATTTTTCTTTTTTGGAACAGGAGGTACAGATTTGACATAGCTTTCTTGGACTAGGAATTAAGGTTGCACTCTCTGCTTCTCTCTTCTTTTTTATGTGGTGCGTCATGTTTCACATGTCGAACGCGGGAATGGACATAATCTTGTCGGGGTACATCTGTTCCGCCATCTTCTATTCCCTTCCCACGTTTCCCATCCACAAAAAATTGAAAACCCTTTGAATCTGGGTGACCGTCGTGGTGCTAACGCTTCGCGTTTTCTTTATCGTCTTCCCCCGCTCTAGGGGCTGGAATAGCACGGATAGAGGGATTAGATTGACCCGATGATGAACCAAAAGTGCCTTTCCTTGTTGGGGGCTTTCGGGGCACATCTCATGAGGCCATACAGTAATAGTCGGACTTGATAGGGATGATCAGGCATCTTATATGAATTTTACCAAATAAAAAAAAAAAAAAAAACAGGCATCTTATATGAATGTCCCCTCAATTTTTTCCTTTGTTTGGCAAGGTCCATGGAGTGGAATAAGTACTCCAAAATCATGATTTCAGCTTTCACTCCATTCCATCGTATAAAATGTTGCAATGTCACTTTGTCTAGACAGAAACGTCTCGCCTACTTTTGAATGTTTATGAGAGCTAAAAGAGAAGGATGCCTAACGGACGGCTTTTGCTCTCGTTCAAGTACTGCTGCTAGTCTCACCAGATTTTTCCTAGACGATGAAGTGGATTCGGAATTTGACTTGTCAAGGAGCGCCTGTTCTCTTGCTCCTACGATCTATGTAGGATTTTTCTTATAGCGAGCCGACGGAAGCAATAGAGGTTTTGGAGGAACACACAGCGGGCACTTTTGTTGGAAGATCCGCCGGCACCTAGGGAAGGCGTCATCCTGTAGCAGCAGCCAATCTGCTACTCTTAGGCTTCAGCTGATATCTCCTAGCATGGTGGGAAAAATAACCAGATGTGATCAGGTCCTCCCTACAAAATTCTTCCAAGAGAGACAAGTTCCATATCGATACGTGATAGGAATGAAAGATTGAAGCGCCTATAAGTTTAAATATATTATGGACTTGGAGATTTTCCTCTCGAAAAATATTAGTAGAGATGTTATTAGACATGAGAAGTATCATTTGCCGTTTTGCCATTTCCTAAGAGCGCTATTTCCTTGTTAGATTAGGTTATTTTCTATTCTACATATACTGTTCGAGTTAGGGGTGTGTAACGGAAACCGCCCAAACCGGGACTAGACCGACCGGTTTTAGATGGTTCCCACGGTCGGTAGTCCGATTCCAAGGTGGGAACCGGAGTGACCGGACCGGACCAAATTTTTTTTATATAATTTATATACATATAATATATAAACACATATAATATATGAATTTTATATATGAAACTTATTGCATTCGGAATTGCAATTGAGATAACAATCTCTTATGTAGCCAATAGACCACCGAAGCTTTTGTTGTTACTCTTTATTTATAGAGAAAACTTACTTGTTAGTTTCATAGAGATTGTCTATAAAACCTAAGCTAAACACAACATTTAATCACATTGTTCATGGCTTTTATGCTCAAAATTAAGCTTGAAACACATAAACTGTTATTGGTATTCACACAAGTGAAATTTGAATATTTTGCACATGAAAACATGTGTGAGTAGTTTTATTAGATTGCCCAGGAACCAAATTGGATTGATCGGTCCAGAGCATAATCGTTCTTTAGTGAATGACTGTTCTTTAGTGAAAAAGAAAGTGCCGATTCTATTGGACCGGACCGAATCGGACCGGACCGGAACCGATGGTCCGGTCCACGGTTCCCAAAATTAGGAATTGATTCTCCCAGTCTAGTTTTTGGTTCCAAGGTGGAACTGGATCGAACCGGGAACCGATCACCTCTAGTTCGAGTATAGATACTATTGATTCTAATACATTTTTAGATAGAAAAAGAAAAGGAAAACTCCTAATTGATTCTCTCTTCTACTCTCTTAAAAACCCTATAATATTTGCTAGAGCATTCTTGAAACAAGCGATTCTTAAATAATTGATCATCTATATCAGTCCTCCTTGTCTCCTTTTTCATTTCACCAGGATCAAAAGCATCGACTACTCTAAGTAGTACCGACATGCGACACGCGACATGACACGACATGATATACCAACATGTCATTTCTCAAAAAATAGATAATTTCAACATGTTAAGACACATTATAAATTACATGCATATTTTTATATATACATAATAAATTATCATTTTTATGATTATTTCAATTAAATTAAGTTGATCTAAATTCACAAATAAATTAATAATAAAAAAAGATCCTAAAATGATTTTACACCAAAAACATGTATCCACCATTTATTTGTATCCTTCATTATTTCAATTTGACATTTTTTTTTATTTTTTATATAATTATATTTTGACTTCTCATTTATTGAAAATTTTAAAAAATTAATTCAGTATGTGTCGAAATTTCAAATTCGCATGTCAAAGCATGTCGGGAGAGTTGACCACATGTCAAATATTCCAACACTTATTGACCATATGTCGAACATGTGTTGGAGTGTCTAACACGGCACGAAGGCCCTTGACTCTCGGATAGATGGAGATAATGAACAGAGGTACGAAGCTATGAAGATGGAGTGGGGGAAAAATAGAAACAGAGAGATGGGAGCTTCGAGGGAGAAGGGAAGAGAAATGGCAGTAAGAGAGGGAGGCGTTCATAGGGAAGTGGTCATATACATGATATTAAAAATTAGATTTTAATAAATGCAAATCGTTTTAGCCACATTATCGCCACATAGGATAGAGAAAATAATAATGAAAAAAAAGTTACATTGGCATTTTTCATCATCATTATAGGGATGAACATGATTCCAGGATAAATTTTGGAATCTAAGAACCGGACTAGTGGGAATTTCAAGTTCTAAGGTTTTAAAAAATGAGAAACTTGTTTGACGAGTAAGCCCTGGGTTAATAAACTAAAACTTGTAATTTGTAACCTAAAATATGGAAAAAAGTTTTAATATTTTTCTTAGTTCATATTTTCGTGCAATATTGTGATATTCCATACTATTTTATAATGAGTGTATAATCTAAAAGCACTAGTTTGATTTTTCATTTTATGACAGAGGCTTTTATATTATTAATGTTGGTATTTTTCATGTATCTAAATATAAGTTATGATCAGTGAATTGCAATAGTAAATGATTATTATTAAAGGTTTTAATTTATTACAATCATTTAATTAATAATATAGATAGAATATGAGTAAACTTTAAAATCCTAGACCCTGGAGCCTCTGTATCGGGTCCATGCCAGCATCGGCATTAGGAGCTTCGCGGATCGCAGCATTTGCAGTGGAGCGAAGGGACACAGGTCCGGAGCTTCGGAGCTGGCGAGGGGCGAAGTGGGAACGGAAACATGGGAGCTTGGAGGAGGGAGGAGAAGGGAAGAGAAGATGGGGACGGGGGTGAAAGATAGAGGGGGGAGTTCAGGAGGGGAGCGGTCACAGACATTTTTACGGGCTTCTCTTCTTCTTCTTCTGCTACAGGGTGCTCGGTGGTTCTTATGCTTGCACTCTCATGAAATTACTGACATCGATCCTATTTTGAAGGTCGCATCACGTGTTGGGAAGATGCCCGTTTCGTTTGTTAAATTCTCAACGTGGAAATCAGGGAACCCTTTTTGGACTTTTTCAGTAACTCCATGCTTCCCACGAGTTGCCATTGTTATGTCATTATGAAGATTGGATCGGTAGAAATGACGTCAGTCAATATTTCCAATCACCGACTTTTTTTATCTGTAGGTGTATGGAGAAAATTTCGCGGAGAGGGTTTTCCAAGGGCCTGCATGTTTTTACTTCTTGTTTCTGTTTCTGAACACTTTTTTTGTTTTTTTTGTTCCCGAAAACAAGAAAATGAATAGAAACTCGTTTGGTTGCGTTTATGTTCTTTTTTTATTTTTTTTGTTCCTGGAACAAAATTGAAAAAAAAAAAGAAATAAAAAAAAACTTACTTCTTGTTCTAGAAACGATTTTGAAGAAACACTTCTTCTTCTCTCTCTTCTCTTTTTTTCTTCTTTTTTCTTTGGCCGGCGACACCGTTGAGGGCCGGCGACCTCGCTGGCCCCCGGCGAGGCCGAGCTCGCCCAGCCAAGGCGAGGCTACTGGCCCGTCGGCCGGTCGCCGGAGGCCGGTGACGGGCCGAAAGAAGAAAAAATAAAAAAGAAAGGAAAAAATGAAAAATAAAATAAAAATATTAAAAAATTAAAAGAAACAAAAAAGAATAAAATTTACTAAACGTGTTTCTATTCATTTTTTATTCTCGGAACAAATTTACCAGACACATTTTTCTGGTCAAAAATTGTTCCCCGAAACAAAAACATTTTTTTTTATTTCTGTTCCCTGGAACAAAAAAAAAAAATAGAAGTGTTTCCATGCAGCCCCTAAAAGAAAAAATCATTACTTATATATATTTGTATGTATGTATGTATGTATGTATGCTGACGTAATAATTTAATATTTTATTGAAAGAGTACATCCAATCAATATGATTTGACTAACATTATATTCCTGCTAACTAGCAACAACTCGTGATTTCACTAAGGCCTCTTGATTTCATGTCGGTGCTATTCGCCTAGCCCCAACTTTCCATGGTTGAAAAGGATCCACGATGGTTGCCTGAATGGCACTTCTTGATACTCAATTTCTTGACTATCAACCTATATTGGGATAGTCGCATGGCTTTTTTTAGAACGATGACTACTTAGTGCAACCGCAAATTATTGGACCACCTTTTTTTTTCGGTCGAATTATTGGACCACCTTAGCAACCACAAATCATTGGACCACCTTAGACTCTAAATTTTAGTATAGCAACTTTCCATTACCATATGTACTGGGTCTAAAATTATGTTCTGAGTCTAACTTTGCCTAGCGCAGCTGATGCACTATTAATATCTATTGATGATAATTAGATACTATCATGTGTCCACATTCTTGGTAGATTTCTCGAGCAGAGTTTGTCAAACTTCTTCTAGACACCTGGGGAACTAACTATTAAAAGTCTCGCCAAAATAGCCGGCCCATTCAAATGATAGGGTCCAAATTCACCGAGAAGAAAGATGGCTTGGTGATTATCAAGCTTGACCACTCCCAAGAAATGGTGGAGGTTGCCCCCTTCTTATTTCCTACAATTTTGAGGGTGTGGCCATACGTTTCAGAAGATGAAGGCGTAGGAGAAAGGGTTGAGATGGAAGCCTTTAATTTTGAAGGACGTCACCTTGTCTACTTCAAAGATCTTACGACAAGGCACTGTCGATGGGATTTACGCCACCATCACCTGCTGTGTCTAGCCATAATGGACGAAGAGGATGACAAACATTCCAGAAGAAAGAAATCGTCTCGTTTTGGGGTGAGCTTTTTCAAAGATGAGAAGATAGTAGTCAATCTATTAGACCCTCTGGAGGAGATGATGCAGGACGTTCCCAATTTTTGGTGTCCTATGGACCACCCAAACATGATATATCTCCCCCTGAAATCTCTCCACCATCTTCACCTTCTATAGTTAAACTTATGTCTCCATTTTATAAGCCCATCCTCAAATGGGTAAAGAAAAATCCTGATTGTCAGAAGCGCTTTGCACAATTTTTGTAAAGAATAAGCAAAAGCCACCTTCCCCACTTGCTGCATATTCCAGCCTGTAGATTTCCCGGCCTTGGACGAATTTACAAGCTCAACTGGATAATTGGATATGAGTATCGTCCAAAGATTTAAAACCCAACTAGAGTACTCAGATGCTCTGGCCCAGGATGAGGTACTCAAAAAGTCCAGCACCAAGGCGTTAAATGTTTAGCTTGAAGTTTCCGAAGTAAAGACTCAAGTAGTAGAAGCAAAAACTCGTCTAGACAGTATGTCCTCCAGCGAGTAGAAAAGACAGCGGTAGCGTAAGAGAAGCTGCTGCAAAAGATGGAAAGTTCTGTTATTTTGTTTTACCATGTTGCTCTAATACATAGGATAGCAAATTGTATATATATATATATATATTGCGCATGTGTGAAAAACTTAGGCTCCATTTTTTTGCTCGGAAAAATAAGTTATAGGGATATATTTTCATCCTTTTTGGGTGTTTGTCCGGGAACATCCATTAATTCTAGGAAATATCTTCCGTAAATTGGAAAATTCACATTATAACCATCATTCACCAACGTCTCTCTTCTCTTTAAACATTAAACGTGCACCACCACGGCCGGCCGCCACACACGTCATTGAACCGCCATACTCGCTTACCATCGTCACCGTCTTCTGCATCATCCCCAACCACCATCGATCAAACGAAAGGGGAAATGGGACATTGTGAGTTGGACCATAAAAGAGGGAGAAAATAGTCAGGCCCAAACTAGATTTCAAGCCCACCATCAGGTAATATAAAAAAATGTTTATAAAAGAACCATAAGAGAAAAAGAGACTTGTCTAAACCCACAAATGTATTCTTCCATTGTAGAAGTTTAGATCTATTTATTTTTGTAGAAAATGAATGATTTGGAAAATATTTTTCTAAAACTGATTGCTTGTATCGCTTAAAATAATTAATCAACAAAAAATATTGTCATTATATACAATAATTTATGCTTAAATATTTCTTTGATAATGAAAATATTTTTTATTCATATATTTTTATAAATAATATAAGCAATTACTTTTTAAGAAAATATTTTCCAATCAAATGGGATGAAGACCTAACAAAAGGCAGATTTGTGAACCCATTGAAAGTTGGTGATCTCTTATGTGACAAAAGAAATTTTGAGACAGATTTAGTGTATACTTAAAATTGAGAGTTTTCTTTTTAGGGAATTAGGCCCCTCTTTTGTTGTCAACTCAATTCGATAATATTTATTTTTATCTTCTACTTTTTTTTTTTGCATGACACAAAACCTTAGATTTTTATTTGTTTGACATATTTATCATTCATTAAGGTTTTGTCGATGAATGCTGTTAAAAATTTGCCCACGGTGGACGTCAAGAAGTAATTGATATTGACATGGTGCCTACGTAGCTTAAGTGACAATATTTTAACCAAAAAATATCTAACAAAGCCTTGACGAATAGTTATTATATCACACATATATACAAGTTGGGAGTTTTTTATATTATAAGAAAAAAATTATGATAAATATATGATAGTGGGCATAGCTTGTGATTTGTGACGTCACAAAAAAAAATTCAAGTAAATGTGTCATAGTAAATATAATATTAAATTCTAGAAATATTGAAAGTATTCCATGCAGAGATGCAAATAGGACGTTTCCATAATTTTCACTAATTTGAATAATATTGTATAATGAGCATATTTCTTATGAGTGCTATAATTGTTTTAATAAGGCTCCATCGTTCTGTTTAAAATATTTTCTTAAAAGCAATCGTTTTTATAACTTATGAAAATGAATGAACAGATATTATTTCATTCTTTATTCAATTATTATCAATAATGATAATATTTTCCATATATTAATCATTTCAAACGGTACCAGCGGTCTTTTCTGAAAAAATATTTTTCAAATGAGATATTTTTATGGAAGAAACCGAGGGCGAAATGGCGATTATAAAGCCATCTAACTTGGATCGTGCTGCTCTCCTTTTAACTGTCCACTGAGGTTCTCTTTCCCACTTCTCCAAGAAGACTCTTTCTCTCTCTCTCTCTCTCTCTCTCTCTTCCTCTCCCTCTTCCTCTCGAGCAATTTTTCTGGACGCAGATTCGCTCAAGACTCGCCCACCTTCGATTCCTTCTCATCTTGGTTTATGAGGTAATCCCTCTCTCTCTCTCTCTCTGTGTTGCTTCTTTCGCTCGCTTGCTTAATCTTTACGCCGTGTTCTTGGGGCTATCCGAACCGATCTCAATCGGTCTCATCGATCTACCGACGTCCTCGGCTTGTCTTTTACCGAAAGATCGAATCTTGGGATGTTCTTGTCATCTGGGTCCGTTCTTTATCGGTTTCTTGATTCGATGCGTGGACCGCAGCTATTTAGCTGAGCTTGGCTCGATTGATGATCTTGATTCGAGTAGGGTTCACGCCGGTGTTTCGAGGACCTCGTTCTGCCCCTACCCATCATCGACCCGAGTTCTTGTCGGCCGAAGAACGGCGTCGTGTTTCGTTCCCGCGTCTCGCTTTGCGGCTCGTTAGCTGATTAATCTCTTCAAAGGGTTGTTTTTTCGCTCTAGGTTATGTTCGTCTGCGGTATCGAAATTGCGGGCTTTGATTTGCTGTTCCTTTCTAAGTTCATTGAGATGTTCAGAATTGCGGTTGGGCTGTAGAGATATGTGACTGTTGAGCTGATTCTTGATTGTTTTTGGTGTGTGCAGCTCGAAGGAGAAACCCACTCTCGGGTAAGTCTACAGTTGTCCCATGTTATCTTGTGCGGTTTCGGTTTTTGCTATTCCATGACTATCACAGTTCGTTTACAGCTGCTTAATGAGGCTAAGTTCACTATGGAGATTGTTCCATTTGTTAAGTAGGATGAAGTTAAAAGGAAAGACTCGATTGCACTAACTGGGGAAGTTCTAGGATTTAATTGTACTTTTTGTAAGTTTTAGAATTGAATTGAACTTTCATGACAAATTTAAGGACTTTTGTACACTTATCTCTACTATTAACTAATGGAGTTTACATTTACAGTATGAAGTTTAGTTTCCAGTTCTTGCATTACTAAAACAAGAAATGTTATGATACATCTTCAGGCTGATTACATCAAGAGTAGACCTATCATATGGGTAGGTTGGGTCAAAAATGGTCCAACCAAAATTGACTCATTTTCATGTCGTGTGAAACTAGGAACTCAAACTCGACTCGATCTAATCCAACCTGGCCCATACCCAATTATACCTAAATTACAAAAATACTTCAATACTTAACCAAATTTAAGAAAACTCATACCCAAATTTAGGTGAGTGGGTAGAGTGAGCGAGCACGAGATCGATTGAAATTGAGAGAGAGTGAAAAGAGAGTTGTAGAGATGAGCTAGGTTGTGAATTCATTTAACACATTATTTTAGCTTTTATTATTCAAAATTCAATAATGACCCATTTACTAAATAACTAACACATGTAATAATTCAGTTGATCAGAGATGGGTTAAGATAAAGCTTAATTGACCCATTTTGACAGGTTTCACTGAGAGTAGCCCAATGAGTATCTCTGGTTACAATCTGAGCGCTGATAGCTTATGATGAAGACGTCATCTTCAACCATCTTCTTCTTTGCTCTGCAGGAGCTCTTCATTCACTCAAGCTTTCAGACTAGATCGCTTCAAGAATCGCATAATAGACCAATCCCACTGGCAACGATAACAGTATTCCGAAGACAAGCCTGCATATCATGGGACGCACTTCAATGTTAGCATACAACAAGCCAATCAATTGACACAAACAGTAAAGGAGAATAAACTTACGAGACACTCATTATATCGGCATGTACTTTGTATTGGTTAGCAAATACAAATGGAACAACAGCTTCCGGAAGGGCAGCCTGCAATATACAAGAACCGTGATGGTTCGAAGCTTTTCAGGTGCCTGCATATAATGCAAGAATGTCATTTGATTAACAGTAAGTTACTTTACCTGTACAATTGATACACACAAAAGTTCACCACGAAGACCCAGTGCAGCTGAAGTAGCTGCAGCCACTAGAGGTCCTAATATGAACCTCAAGATCATGCTTAATGCTGCTAACCAATATCCACAAGGTATCAATGTTGGCTGTGACCCCATGAATAAACCTGTTTGCTCAAGTGTATGAGTGTAAAGTCATCCATATAGGGAGAGCATCAATCACAAATGGTTGAATGTGTGTACTGAATAAGTACCTATACTGAACATTGCCATTCCAAGACCCGTATCCGAGAGTATTTTTATTGACCCGCTGACAATCAGAGGGAATTGGATGTGCAACCTGCACTTAGGAAGGAAGAACAAGTGAATTCCTGATTATGTTTTCCAAATAATCAAGGTTTTGAATGCAAAAACCCCAAATGCTGCTACAAGTACAGACTTTTAGAGGGAGAGACAGCATACTTGAATGAAAGTAGAGACCAAGCAAGACCGATTACGCTGCTGTATATGTTAGGGTTTACAATGAGCTTCCTCCAAACCATCAATAAGACTTGTCTTGTCATGACAGTAAGTGGAGGCCTCCCAAGCTCAGCATTCACTGCATTCCTTTCTTCATCACTCATCTCGGATGCATTCTCTGCATGTTCGTTCAATCTTCCTCGTCCGTCTGCATTAGATGCCATACATATATTGATTATACTCAGGATGGACTCAAATATACTCTAACAGAAAAAGAATTAGAAAGATAAAGAAAGCAAGCATCAAATATGACTGGGAAGCATTTGATGATGTCACGGCTTCACTTTCCAAATCATAAAACATTTCTTGCACAATCCTAAACTATTGTTGAAGCGATGCGCCAGAATCTTTTGGGGTCTAAAGACTCTCCTCGTAACACACTTTGGATGCCACGTAATTTGTGAGGTATGATTAGTGAAGGGGATGTTAAGGTTTTGAAAGAACTCACCAAGATCGGAAGGACAATGTGTGATCCTAGAGCTGGCGTGCCTCGACTTATCTGCCCTCGAACCCCATGCAAACATGTGAAGCCCCTTGGCAGGCCCTGCACTGGAATAACTGTCTCTGAACATCATTGGCATCTCGCTGGGAGATGTCCGGTGAGAAGGCTGGTACGATGGAAACAGGAAGCTATTTATCATCTCGCTGCCCCGATTCCTTCCCCTATAACTTCTCTTGCCAAAATGAGTGGTTTCTGCATTAACAATCCAATCAGATGCAGCCCCTGAACTCCCACTTATTCCGTGCTTTTGGCTTCCATAATGGCCGTCCGGATTATTAAGGCTCGAATTCCTCGACCAAGACTGCAATGAATAAATCTCTACCCCTGACAGGTTTGATGCCCGTGGGGTTGTTGTTATGGAACTCAGTCGATCGAGGGATTTACCAAGTGGGGACTCCATTGATGAAGCGGAGGATCTCCTGACCACCACGTGGACCTTACCATTATCATCTATCTCGGCCTCAGTCTCTAATGTTTCACTACCATTAAGCGAAACAACATCAGGATCGACCCTGATGGAGGTTATGGCCCGAGAGCAATCGGGAAAGTTTTCATTGATAAGGATCATTGCACCTCTTTATTCAAACAAGATTAGCAAGAGGGTATACCATATTAAACCCTGCAGCACCACTATTTGAACCATCAGATCCCTCGTGTATTCTCCGTACATGGCCTGGAGGAGAGGAATGCCTATGATCAGAGTGTTTGGAAGGGTGGAGAGGGAGAAGAAAGAAATCACCCACTCGAGGCTCGACTTTCGGCTGAAGATTATCCACAGTAGAAGAGCGGCTAGAATCACCACTTTCTGGAGAGTGTCAGCTCCAACAAAGCGATAATTCATGTCGTAGAAGTTGCAAGATGCGATCACATCGAAGGAAAGGATGGGGACCGCATAAGAGGCCACGTACCGGTTGATGCCGGCGCACTGTTGTGGGTCGAAGATATTCCAGAACCGAACAGAGGCATAGCCTATGATCATGGCCACGTACAAGGGCATGATCGCTGCAATGATATTGTAGATGTCCTTACCAGAGAGCATGGTTTTTCCAGAGAAAAGGACTAAAGGGCAGTGAACAGAAAAACTGGACGTCAAAAAAAGAAAAAGAAAAAAAAGGAGTCAATTTGAACCTTTTGCCCTTGTTTCTTTCTACTTCAGAAGTGTGTCATCCCCTTGCTGCAAGAGTGAATTTGGGAGATACAACGCTCGTAAAGTCATGACGCTCGTGATAATCATTTAGTTTAACTGTTTTTTTCTTCTTTTTTATTTTTTGTTATCGGAATGGAATAGAAATATGTATGAGACACGCATAATAACCATTTTATTTCTTTATTTTGTTGTTGTTTCAGAAATAGATTTGAAACATAAATTCATTTATAGCCCGCCTCCAACCCGCCACCCGCTGGTTGCCGAAAGCTTGCCATCGGCCGCCGAACTCCAGCCGCTCATCGCCCTCCGTAATGGCAATGGTGCAATAGTTTGTGGATTTTTCAAGCAATTTTCCCTCTAAAAGTGAGTAACTTTACAAAAGGATGTCCCATCCATCACTTTATTTAAATTCGGACACTCTAAGATGTGCTTGAAATTATTGCGCACAAAATCCCAACTATTTCTAACATGTAGAAAACACACTGTCCATACGAGTGGTTTCTGCATCAACAATCCAATCATCTTGTGCATCTGAATCATTTAAGGAAGATGTAGCCTCTGTACTCCCACTAATTCTGTGTTTTTGGCTTCCATGAGAACTGTCCGAATTATTAAGGTTTGATGTGCCCGAGCAAGACTCCGATGAATAAATCTCTACCCCTGAAAGGTTTGATGGATGTGGGGTTACTGTTACAGAACTCAATTCTTCAGGGGATTCACGATGTTTCGACCAAATAGATGAATCGGAGGATCTCTCGACCCCCACGTGGACCTTGCCATCATCATCTATCTTGGCCTCCGCCTCTAATAGTTCACAACCATTGAGCGAAACCACATCGGGATTGACCCTGATGGAGGTTATGGCCTGAGAGCAATCAGGGAAGTGTTCATTGACTAGTATCATTGCACCTCTATATTCAAACAAGATAAGCAGTAGTGTATACCATATCAAAAGCTGCATGACCACTATTTGAACCATCGGACTAATTGAGGGATAAACGTACATGGCCTGGAGTAGAGGAATGCCTATGATCGGAGTATTTGGAAGGCTGGAGGGGGAGAAGAAAGAAATCACCCACTCAATGCTCCCATTTCGGCTAAAGATCAACCACAGCACAAGGGAGGCTAGAATGACCACTTTTTGGAGAGCGTCAGCTCCAACAAAGCGATAGTTCATGTTGCAGAAGTTGCAAGTTGCAATTGCGTGGAATGAAACGATGGGGACAGCGAAAGTAGCGACGTACTTGTTGGTGCCGGCGCACTGTTGTGGGGTGAAGATCTTCCAAAACCCAACAGAGGCATAGCCTAAGACCGTAGGCGCATACAAGGGCATGATCGTTGCAACGATCGTGTAAAAGTCCTTACCAGAGAGCATGGCTTTTTCAGAGAAAAGGACCAAAGGGCAGTGAACAGAAAAACTGAAATCGAAAAAAGTGGATTTCGATTGACAGAGCTATCGAGACTATTGAGGTGGGAGAGAAGGAAGCAAAGAGAGATGAATCAAATCATTCACAGTCCATAAATGAGGAGGACAGAAATGGCATTCTTAAGTAGGTGGATTATCCCGATCGTTATGGAAAGTGCAATCTGGTGCCAGCACCCTTTCAACATAAAACTGAACGGCTACAGTTACTTACCCAGTCTTCTGATGTCTGTTTTGACTACTCATCAGCCACTCGAGATGCTGAGTTTCGCATTCCCAACTCAAAAAAGACTCCAAAAGAGAAGAAAGAACCCAAAAAAAGCTTGATACACTCCTGTAGACAGACCAAGTTGTCCAGACAACAACACCCTAAATGGGGTTTCCTCATTTTCCCTCTCTAAGTCTCTATGTCAACGCGTAAGAAAGGGAAGAGAGCAATTTCTGCCGTTAAAATACAGACTACTCTCTTCACGCACCGCGAAGGCCCTATCCAACTTTGCTTTCAAATAAGTTCGATGCTTGCTTGCTGGCTTTCTGCCAATCATTCATGATATCAATGATATCCCCCTCTCTTGCGATTTGCAGGTTTCGAGGCTCAATAAATTACTGAGATAAGCAAAAGATTATCGGATCACGTCGAAAGAAACAGGGGTCAATTTGAGCCTTTTGCCCTTGTTTCTTTCTACTCCAAAAGTGTGTCATCCAATGTTTATACCAAACCTCCGCACACTTTCTCAGTTTTCGTATGCAGGTTGGCACAGCTTTTCTGGAAATGGTTGCTTCTATATATATAACTGAAATGAACACCCTTGACATTTTGTACTGCATAAGACACCTCGATGGAAATCTACAACCAGGATGAAGGACTTGACCGCAAACATTATGAGAGTCACAAGATAAAAGGGATATCATAGACCAATATCCAAAAGCATGTCTTGGCATAAGAAGAGATGATGTAAAAACCAAAGGCAGAAGAGAAGCTTTCAACTAAAAAAAGAGCAGACCATAATCAAATAACCACATAACACCCACTGCTTCGGAACCCTTCGACATTTGAGTTTATTGTAGTTGAGGATGCTGTTATCAGCATAGGTCCTAGAAGCGTTTGTTTCTAACTGATCTTAAGTGAGCCTGTGAATGTTTTCCATATCAACAGCCTCCTGGAGAGTCCCTTTTTCGACATGATCCCACCACTTGAACAAGAAATTGTCCACAACTAGTCTGAACCAGGGTGACAGCTTCAGACCTTCATCACCAGCATCGACTCTCCTCAGCAGCTCTATTAACTGCTCCCTATTCACATATTTGACATTGGCGACTTCATTGGGATTTGGATTAACACTGACATCTCGAACAATGAAGAGCAAGTAGTCAACTGCAAATCAAGAATGCAACTCAGTTCACCAACATCTTAAGTTCGCAGCTAGCAGGCAATATGAATAAAAGCAAATGAACCCAAGTAACGCCAAGAGTGAAGTCGGGAAGTATAGGGTGTGCAAGGCAAGTGGACTCACGTTCATGTTCTCCCCACTTGCCATCAGAAGGAGCCTTATAATGTATGCGACTTAGTGGGATGAATTGATCAACTGGCACATCCTCAGCAGGAATACCCAACTCATCCAAGAGCCTCCTCTGTGCAGCATTCCTGGCACCTGGCAATTATATAAAAGAGATCTACATTTCATGACGCTGAGTAGCATTTAATTACTTAAGGTATTAAACAAGTTTACAAAAAGTGCATCTAGAGTGGTGTTTATTACCCAGAGCGTTCTCATCAATAAGCTTGGATTCCCGGTACAAGGGATGACTGCAGCAGCTGTTTGTCCATACAAGGGGGAAAGTTACCTTTGTAGCAGATCGTTGCTGTCAAGGTACATGACACACAGTCAATTTATGTAACAGCTCAAGGATGAAAACATCATACCACAAAATTGTTAAGTGATAGCTGACCACAATGACACTAAGAAACTTGAAGAAAATAAATGGATCGTCATAGGAAAAGCATATATTGATTACTGTACCAGCCTACTTCTCTCTTCTCTGTTTTTTTGCTAATTTAATACACATGTCAATTTGAAATGTCCAACTTTAGAGTTTTACCATGCAGTCACGCAAAAAAACAGCCAAATCATATAAAGGCGATGGGTTCTAAAACAATTCAATCCAATGCAAACATGAATCTACCTCTCCACTAGCATCTTTGAAATAAATGCACACACTGCTTCAGAGAAACATAGTGAACCAAAGTCCACTGTAACAAAGACTCCTGTTATCAGTCGAATTTCATTAAGGTAGTTCAACATACAGGATTGTCCATATTGTGGAATTACTTACCTATTCCCTCATAAGTTTTTCAATGAAAACAATGAATGATCAACGACTCGATGAGTTACTGAAGAAGATGAGGAAAAGTAATCATTCACTTCCAAACGCTCATTCTCATCATGGGTATACACTGAATTCTAGAAGAATATTAGCTTCATACCTGAAGCAGTAACTCGTACTTTGAGTTGAAGAGGAAAACACTGAAAGCTCTGTGCAGCATATTTTCCTTTTCAATTTTTTCCATTAAGTGACCTGCAGTTTCCCAAAAGCATCACAGAACAAAACCTGAAGTGAGCAGGAGAACCATTAATTACATCAGGAAGAGGGAAATTCTAGATTAATCACATCAGGACCTTGTAGTTTACAATGCACACTCTCAAATTAACTAAAAGCCGGAGCCTCTATGTCTGCACATACATTCAATTTTATAATGTATGGTTATCCTCCACAATGTAGTGAGATCGTGCAGAATAGAAAAGGAGGAAGAAAGACTACAAATCATGCAGATTCAAACCCAGAAAACCACTCGACTAAATGATCGCTTACAATTATATTTTGATTCATGACCGACAACCTGATCATTTTCGTCAACCAAAATGCATCTGCAAGAAGACATAGTAATGGCAACATCAGCACAAACTGACGAGCACGGAGGAGTAAAGAACAAGCATTTTAAATACTTACGCTTGATAACATAACCATGCGAGATCACACGTAAGAGACGCAGAATAACTTGGAAACTAGAGGGCTTGTGAAAACATCCAGAAATCAATCGGAACCAAAATTTGTACTAACATGTTCCCACGTACACGTGAAGTTAAGCTGGGCAAGGGAGGAAAGACATCGGAACAAACAATATCAACAGTCTGCTACGATAACTGTTCACTTGAAGTGCAAGCATATGAATAGAAAAGTGTATATGTCTTGGCAGCCGGGCAACTCTTGCCTGATGATGGAGCTAGAAAACAGAACATGGTATACCAAACCGACCGTTCACAAAACAGCCAACACTATTGAATATTCATGAATCATCACGAGAATCGCCGATCACCCGCTTCGCAAACTAGCAGAAATTCTTCACCTTTCGATAGTTAACAATGACCAAAATAAAATCTGGCCGCAAGATTTCGGCTCATTCACCACTTGCCGTCACAACTCTCCGAATCATCTAAACAAGGGCTCACTGTCCTATCCAAAAACCGAACTTGCAGACGATTACACGCACGACACCACGAATCAGCAAGATGGTAGCTCACAATCCTCGCGGAAAATCACCCAAAAAAAAAAAACAAAACAAAGCAACCCGGAATTCACAGCCTTTCGGACGTCAGCCGACGACACCGAATTCGCGAAAAAGGGGAGGAAGGAGCAGAGCACGCACTCGTCCTCGAACATGCGGCGCCTCTGGACGGCGTCCATGGCGGCATCGGGGGCGTCGCCGGCGGCGGTCCTCGCGGGGGACTGGACGGACGAGGACGCCGCCCGGATGCCACCGAAGGCGAACGCCCGGCGGCTCGGGAGGCGCCGGAAAGGCGCGGCGTGGGAAGGGAAAGGCGGGAACTTGCAGCGGCAGCGAGCGGAGAAGAGGGCCGGGCCGGGGAGGCGCGTCGTCAGCGACATCGGGCCGGGGAGGCACGTCGTCAGCGACATCGGGCCGGAGGAAGGAGGAGAAGGAGAAGGAGAAGGAGAAGGAGAGCTCGGCTGGTCGGCGCTGGACTGAGATCATCCGCCATTGCTGAAGGCAAAGGTTCGTGGGTTTTATAATGATTTTTTTTTTCTTTTAGTATTATTAATTTTTTTTCTTATCATCAAAATGGGAAAATTGAGTTTTTTCTTCCTTCTTTTTTTTTTTTGGGTAGGTTGGCGGATGAGAGGTACAGATTTGACATAGCTTTCTTGGACTAGGAATTAAGGTTTGCCCCCTCTGCTCTCTCTTCTTTTTTTCTCTTCTTTTTTACGTGGTGCGTCATGTTTCACATTTCGAACGTGAGAATGGGACATAGGGCCCATTTGGTTCGGCTTTTAGGGAATGCATTTGCACAAATGCAAATACGTTTGGGTAAATGGGGTTTTCCGAAATGCAAATGTCGTTTGGTAAAATTTACATTTGTAATTAACTTTTATTAAATTAAAAAAGCAAAAATATGTTTATATTTTTAAATACATAAATAAATAAATAAATTATTTATTTATTTATTTATTAAACATAAATATATTTATATAAAAAATGGATATGTTTATATCTATATAACTATATATATATATAAATATATATTATACATTTTTATAAATATATATTTATTAAACATAAAATATAAAAAAGGATATGTTTATATATTTATACCGGACCGCCGAATTCGGCGGCCGAACCGCCTGAATAAAAAATATGTTTATGTTTTTTATATAAAAAATATAAAAATACAAACATAAAATATATTTATTAAACATAAAATATATATATAAAAAATAGATATGTTATATAAATATATATTTATATAAAAATAGGAGAAAAAAATAGATATGTTTATATTTATAATATATAAATTTATTTATTAAACATAAAATACAAAAAAATAGATATGTTTATATTTATAATATATAAATTTATTTATTAAACATAAAATATAAAAAATATATATGTTTATATATTTATATAAAATATAAAAATATTTATTTTTATATAAATATATTTATTTTTATATTTATTTTTATTCATGTGATCGATTGGCTTTTTCACCGGATAGATGAATAATACCGAAAGTTGCAGTCCGAAGATCTAACTTGTCAAAGGACCTCAAGTGCTGCATTGGGTTAAAGGCCCTTAGAGCCACTTGGAGATGTAATTGCATCTCGCCAAAATCACGCAAAAAAACAAACTAAACAGCTTTGCATTTGGCCAAGGGACTTTAGAGCCCAAATGAGCATTCCAAATGCTGAACCAAACAGGGCCATAATCTTGTCGGGGTACATCTCTTCCGCCATCTTCTATTCCCTTCCCACGTTTCCCATCCACAAAAAATTGAAAACCCTTTTGAATCTGGGTGACCGTCGTGGTGCTAACGCTTCGCGTTTTCTTTATCGTCTTCCCCCGCTCTAAGGGGCTGGGGTCGCACGAAATGTTGCAATCTGACTTTTTGTCTAGATGGAAACGTGTCGCCTGCTTTTCAACGTTTATGAGAGCTAAAAGAGCGGGATGCCTAACGGGCGGCGTTTGCTCTCGTTCAAGTACTGCTGCTACTCTCACCAGATTTTTCCTAGACGATGAAGTGGTTTCGGAATTCGACTTGTCAAGGAGCGCCTGTACTCTTGTTCCTATGATCTATGTAGGATTTTTCTTATAGCGAGCCGGCAGAAGCCAACCCAGAGCGGACACTTTTCCTGGAAGATCCGTCGGCACCTAGGGAACGCGTCATCCTGTCAGCAGCCTATCTGCTACTCTTAGGCTTCAGCGGATATCACCTAGCATGGTTGGAAAGATAACCAGATGTGATCAGGTCCTCCCTACAAAATTCTTCCAAGAGAGACAAGTTCCAATAGGAATGAAAGATTGAAGCGCCTAAAAAGTTTAAAGTATGCTATGGATATTGGAGATTTTCCCCCTCGGAGAATATTGGCAGAAATATTATTAGACATGAGAAATATCATTTGCTGTTTTGCCATTTTCTAAGATAGCTATTTCCTTGTTAGATTAGGTTATTTTCTGTTCTACATATACTGTTCGGGTATAAATACTATTGGTTCTAATACATTTTTAGATAGAAAAAAAAAAAGAGGCAATTAAGTAAAAATATATTCCTGATTGATTCTCACTCCCACTCTCTTAAAAACCCTAGAATATTTATTGGAGCATTCTTGAAACAAGCAAGTCTTAAATAATTGATCATGTATATCAGTCCTCCTCGTCTCCTTTTCCTATCTCCTATTTACTCACTCTATTTATACTCGCTTCATCAAGATCAGAAGCATCAACTACTCTAAGTAGCATTGAAACGTGACATACAACATGACACGGCACAATATCCCTATACGTTATTTCTCAAAAAAAAAAAAATTAATCCCAATACGTTAAAACACATTATAAATTAAATGTGTATTTTTATATATACGAAATAAATTATCATTTTTATGATTATTTCAATTAAATTAATTTGATCCAAATTGACAAATAAATAAATAACAATAAAAGAACCTAAAATGAGTTTACACCAAAAATATAATCCACCATTTATTAATATCATTTATTATTTCAATTTGACATTTTTTTATTTTTTATATATTTACATTCTGACCCATAATTTATTAAAAAATTTTAAAATTGACTCAGTGTATGTCTGATTCCAAACTTGCATGTCAGACATATCGAGAGAATTGATCATGTGTCAAATATTCCAACACTTGTTGACCACGTGTCGAACATGTGTTGGAGTGTTTAACACAACACAAAGGCCTTTGGCTCCCAGATAGATGGAGAGAATGAACAGAGGTACGAGGTCATGAAGATGGAGAGGGGTAAAAATGGAAACAGAGAGATGGGAGCTTTGAGGGAGAAGGGAAGAGAAATGGTGGTAAGAGAGGAAGGTTCATAGTGAAGTGGTCATAGACATGGTATTAAAAATTAGATTTTAATAAATGCAAATTGTTTTAGCCACATTATCACCACATAGGATAGAGAAAATAATAATGAAAAAAAAGTCACACTAGCATTTTTTGTCATCATCCATAGGGATGAGCATGATTTCAGAATAAATTTTGGAATTTGAGAATCGGACTAGTGGAAATTTCAATTTTTAAGGTATGTAGGGTAGGTTCCAAGTTTTAAAAAATGAGAAACCCATTTGACAAGTAGTCCCTAGGTTAATAAGTTGGAACTTGTAATTTGTAACCTAAAATATGGAAAAAGTTTTAATATTTTTCTTAGTTCATATTTTTGTGCAATATTGTGATATTCCATACTATTTGATGATGAGTGTATAATCTAAAAGTACTAATCTGATTTTTCATTTTATGACAGAGGCTTTTACATTATTAATATTCATATTTTTCATGTGTCTAAATATAAGTTATGATCAATGTATTACAATAGTAAATAATTATCATTAAATTTTTTAATTTATTACAATTATTTAATTAATAATATAGATAAAATCTGAGTAAACTCTAAAACTGTAGACCCTGGAGGCTTTGTACCGGGTCCATGCCGGCATCAGCATTAGGAGCTTCATGGATCGCAGCATTTGCAGTGGAGCGAATGGACACAGGTCCGGAGCTTCGGAGATGGCGAGGGGCGAAGTGGGAACGGAAACATGGGAGCTTGGAGGAGGGAGGAGAAGGGAAGAGAAGATGGGGACGGTGGTGAGAGAGGGGGGGGGGGGGGGGGGGGGTGGGAGTTCAGGAGGGGAGCGGTCACAGACATTTTACGGGCTTCTCTTCTTCTGCATCTTCTACAGGGTGCTCGGCGGTTCTTAGACTTGCACCCTCATGAAATTACTGACATCGATCCTATTTTGAAGGTCGCATCACGTGTTGGAAAGACGCCCGTTTCGTCAGTTAGATTCTCAACGTGGAAATCAGGGAACCCTTTTTGGACTTTTTCTTGCTTCCCACGAGTGCCATTGCAATATGCCATTATGAAGATTGGATCGGTAGAAATGATGTCAGTCAATATTTCCAATCACTGACTTTTTTAGGTAAAAAATTATATTAGAGCTTTGGAAGAAGATACAAAAATGACACCAAAAACTTCCACTCTAACTACAACAGCAGAAAATTTCATGGAGAGGGTTTTCTAAAAAAAAAGAATCATTACTTTATTCATATATGTATGCCGACGTAATAATTTATTATTTTATTGAAAGAGTACATTCAATCAACATGATACGACTAACATTATATCCCTGTTAACTAGCGACACCTCGTGATTTCACCAGGGCTTCCTGATTTCATGTGCCAATGGCTTACTCAAGGCTATACAAACGTGGGCTTTGGTGCTATTTGCCTAGCTCCAACTTTCCATGGTTGAAAAGGATCCTCGTTGGTTGCCTGAATTGCACTTCTTGATACTCAATTTCTTGACTATCAACATATATTGGGATAGTCTCATGGCTTTTTTTAGAACGATGACTACTTGATGCAACCACAAATTATTGGACCACCTTAAGCTCTATATTCTAGTATAGCAATTCTCCATTACCATATGTACTGGATCTAAAATTATGTACTGGGTCTAACTTTGTCTAGCACATATGATGCATTATTAGTATCTATTGATGATAATTAGATACTATCATGTGTCCACTTCGCAAACAGAGTTTGTCAAACTTCTCCTAGACACCTGGGGAACTAACTATTAAAAGTCTTGCCAAAATAGCCAGCCCATTCAAACGATGGGGTCCAAATTCACCGAAAAGAAAGATGGCTTGGTGATTATCAAGCTTGACCACTCCCAAGAAAAGGTGGAGGTTGCCCCCTTCATATTTCCTACAATTTTGATGATGTGGCCATATGTTTCAGAGGATGAAGGCGTAGGAGAAAGGGTTGAGATGGAAGCCTTTAATTTTGAAGGACGTCACCTTGTCTACTTCAGAGATCTTATGACAAGGCACCGTCAATGGGATTTAAAGCACCATCACCTGCTGTGTCTAGCCATAATGGACGAAGAGGATGACAAACATTCCAGAAGAAAGAAATCGTCTCGTTTTGGGGTGAGCTTTTTCAAAGATGAGAAGATAGTAGTCAATCTATTAGACCCTCTGGAGGAGATGATGCAGGACGTTCCCAATTTTTGGTGTCCTATGGACTACCCAAACATGATATATCTCCTCCTAAAATCTCTCCACCATCTTCTTCACCTTCTATAGTTAAACTTATGTCTCCATTTTATAAGCCCATCCTCAAATGGGTAAAGACAAATCCTGATTGTCAGAAACGCGTTGCAAAATTTTGTAAAGAATAAGCAAAAGCCACCTTCCCCACTTGCTGCATATTCCAGCCTCTAGATCTCCCGGCCTTGGACCCGGCCTTGGACGAATTTACAAGCTCAATTGGATATGAGTATCGTCCAAAGATTCAAAACCCAACTAGAGTACTCGAATGCTTTGGCCCAGGATGAGGTACGCAAAACGTTCAGCACCAAGGCGTTAAAATGTTTAGCTTGAAGTTTCCGAAGTAAAGACTCAAGTAGTAGAAGCAAAAACTCGTCTAGACAGTATGTCCTCCAGCGAGTAGAAAAGACAGCGGTAGCGTAAGAGAAGCTGCTGCAAAAGATGGAAAGTTCTGTTATTTTGTTTTACCATGTTGCTCTAATACATAGGATAGCAAATTATATATATATATATATATATATATATATATATATATATATATATATATATATTGCGCATGTGTGAAAAACTTAGGCTCCATCTTTTTGCTCGGAAAAATAAGTTATAGGGATATATTTTCATCCTTTTTGGGTGTTTGTCCGGGAACATCCATTAATTCTAGGAAATATCTTCCGTAAATTGGAAAATTCACATTATAACCATCATTCACCAACGTCTCTCTTCTCTTTAAACATTAAACGTGCACCACCACGGCCGGCCGCCACACACGTCATTGAACTGCCATACTCGCTTACCATCGTCGCCGTCTTCTGCATCATCCACAACCACCATCGATCAAACGAAAGGGGAAATGGGACGATGTGAGTTGGACCATAAAAGTGGGAGAAAATAGTCAGGCCCAAACTAGATTTCAAGCCCACCATCAGGGTAATATAAAAAAAATGTTCATAAAAGAACCATAAGAGAAAAAGAGACTTGTCTAAACCCGCAAATGTATTCTTCCATTGTAGAAGTTTAGATCTATTTGTTTTGTAGAAAATGAATGATTTGGAAAATATTTTTCTAAAAATTATTGCTTGTATCGCTTAAAATAATTAATCAACAAAAAATATTGTCATTATATACAATAATTTATGCTTAAATATTTCTTTGATAATGAAAATATTTTTTATTCGTATATTTTTATAAATAATATAAGCAATTATTTTTTAAGAAAATATTTTCCAATCAAATGGGATGGAGACCTAACAAAAGGCAGATTTGTGAACCCATTGAAAGTTGGTGATCTCTTATGTGACAAAAGAAATTTTGAGACAGATTTAGTGTAGACTTAAAATTGAGGGTTTTTTTTTTTAATAGGGAATTAGGCCCCTCTTTTGTTGTCAACTCAATTCGATAATATTTATTTTTATCTTCTAATTTTTTTCCATGACACAAAACCTTAAATTTTTATTTGTTTGACATATTTATCATTCATTAAGGTTTTGTCGATGAATGCTGTTAAAAATTTGCCCACGGTGGACGTCGGGAAGTAATTGATATTGACATGGTGCCTACGTAGCTTAAGTGACAATATTTTAACCAAAAAATATCTAACAAAGCCTTGACGAATAGTTATTATATCACACATATATACAAGTTGGGAGTTTTTTATATTATAAGAAAAAAATTATGGTAAATATGTGATAGTGGACATAGCTTGTGATTTGTGACGTCACAAAAAAAAAAAATTCAAGTAAATGTGTCATAGTAAACATAATATTAAATTCTAGAAATATTGAAAGTATTCCATGCGGAGATGCAAATAAGACGTTTCCATAATTTTCACTAATTTGAATAATATTGTGTAATGAGCATATTTCTTATGAGTGCTATAATTGTTTTAATAAGGCTCCATTGTTTTGTTTATAATATTTTCTTAAAAACAATCGTTTTTATAACTTATGAAAATGAATGAACAGATATTATTTCATTCTTTATTAAATTATTATCAATAATGATAATATTTTCCATATATTAATCATTTCAAACGGTACCAGCGGTCTTTTCTGAAAAAATATTTTTATGGAAGAAACCGAGGGCGAAATGGCGATTATAAAGCCATCTAACTTGGATCGTGCTGCTCTCCTTTTAACTGTCCACTAAGGTTCTCTTCCCCACTTCTCCAAGAAGACTCTCTTTCTCTCTCTCTCTTCCTCTCCCTCTTCCTCTCGAGCAATTTTTCTGGACGCAGAGTCGCTCAAGACTCGCCCACCTTCGATTCCTTCTCATCTTGGTTTATGAGGTAATCCCTCTCTTTCTCTCTCTCTCTCTCTCTCTCTCTCTCTGTGGCTTCTTTCGCTCGCTTGCTTAATCTTTACGCCGTGTTCTTGGGGCTATCCGAACCGATCTCAATCGGTCTCATCGATCTGCCGACGTCCTCGGCTTGTCTTTTAGCGAAAGATCGAATCTTGGGATGTTCTTGTCATCTGGGTCCGTTCTTTATCGGTTTCTTGATTCGATGCGTGGACCCTCTCCGCGATAGGCAAGCTATTCGGCTGAGCTTGGCTCGATTGATGATCTTGATTCGAGTGAGGACACGCCGGTGTTTCGAGGACCTCGTTCTGCCTCTACCCATCATCGACCCGAGTTCTTGTCGGCCGAAGAACGGCGTCGTGTTTCGTTCCCGCGTCTCGCTTTGCGGCTCGTTAGCTGATTAATCTCTTCAAAGGGTTGTTTTTTCGCTCTAGGTTATGTTCGTCTGCGGTATCGAAATCGCGGGCTTTGGTTTGCTGTTCCTTTCTAAGTTCATTGAGATGTTCAGAATTGCGGTTGAGGTGTAGAGATATGTGACTGTTGAGCTGATTCTTGATTGTTTTCTGTGTGTGCAGCTCGAAGGAGAAACCCACTCTCGGGTAAGTCTACAGTTGTCCCATGTTATCTTGTGCGGTTTCGGTTTTTGCTATTCCATGATTTTCACAGTTCGTTTACAGCTGCTTAATGAGGCTAAGTTCATTATGGAGATTGTACCCCCAAATGTTTCTGCATTTTGTCTTTGCTTTTTACTGGAATCTGTGGTCTTCTTTTATGATATTCTATTACTCCATGCAGTGGCACGCGGATTAAGACCCGCAAACGGAACATTGCAGCTCCACTGGACCCTGCAGCATTTGCTGATGCAGTGGTCCAGATTTATCTTGATAATGCTGGTGATCTGGTAATTTTTATTTTTTATTTTTTTTTGTAATGAAGATATTTTCCAGCACTGCACATGTTTGTTGTGCCCGGTGACCACATTTTTGTGCAGCTCACTGAATAATTAGTTTGAGCAGGAACATATTGCAAAGAGTATTGAAGCTTCAGATCTCAACTTCTCAAGATATGGTGACACCTTTTTTGAGGCAAGCCTTTTACTACTGTACTCCTTTTCCTCTCCTACCTTCCATTGGCATCATTATCTTGCAATGGCCCTGTACGCCGTAGATATTGAGACTGCTTAGAGCCTTGTGCTAGAGCTTGTGGTTTCTTGAGGACTCGATGCAATACAACTATGCAGCTTTTTGTGCATATGTAGAGCTTTTGTTTAGTCCTTTTATTATCCATATAACCTTGTCAGGATTAGAGTTTCCTGCTGATCGACTTTCAAGAATACTTTTGGGTTTCATGATGTTGACAGGTGCTTGCTAGTAGCCTGGAAGCAAGCTACCGATTATGTTTAAACTAAAATCTGGTCAATCGACTAGGTTTACTGTATAGAAATTTTACTTCTAAAATTGATGGGAGTGTTAACTGTTAAGCCTGACATATGTTGGACCTGCATTCCTCATTGAACTTTGTGGCTTAGCACGCTGGACCATGTATTTATCAAAGAGAGTGATTCAATTTGCTGAAGTATTCTTATTACAATTGACTCAACAGATCTCTTGTTGCATTCTTTCTGGTTGCATTGACATAATAGTTCAAAATAAAAGAAAATTTTCGCCTACAGTGAATAATAATTCGACGTGCAGCAAGGATATCATAACCGTATGAAAAGTGAGGGAGAATGTTTAAGACTTTTGTTCAAGTTTTCTTTTTCAAGGAAGAACATTTACTGCTCAATGAATTAATAAGTTCCCATCTTCCTAAAATTTGAGGATTAAAGGAATGTAAATAATATTTTACTCAGAATTATGTTGCTTTGTATTTTACGGGGGTGGGGGGTAAGGGATCTGGTAATAAAAAAGGAAGAAGTAGATATGAAAGAGAGAGAGATCTGACAAGGTGCTAGCTAGTAGCTAGGCTGTTGTGTTGGAGAGAGAAATATGGCTTGTCGTTTTTTTTTTTGGGCTGAAGAGAGACAGTTGGCTTTGATATTGACAATGTGATAGTACAGTAATGTGTGGGCTGCAAGTTGGGAGGGCTGAGAACCTAATTGTTCAAAATGGAAAGCCCAATTTTCATTCGATTGCATGGACATGTAAAAGAATATCTTTAGATTGAGTGGCCCATGGCCCCTTCCAGCCCAGCCTGCATCAGTCCTTTGCATACATGTGCTTATGTGATTCCTTGAGTGTGTGCTGTTTGCTTTCTGTGAACATACTCTTGTCATAGTCATATGTTCTTGGGAGTTGCCAAAGTTATGCCAATGAAAGATTATAATTAACCTTGACTTTTGATATCTGTAGAATCTACAAAGACATTTTTAATGTACTCCATTCCTTAAACTCGAAGCCGAAGCTATTTTTATTCAACTTTTCTGGACTATCAGTGGGCAGTTCTTTTTTATATTCATTCTGTTATGCCATGAATATTTAAATTGTGTTGCTGCTACAGGTTGTTTTCACAGGAGGGCGTACACAGCCTGGCACTACTAAACCTGATGAAGGGGAGCGCCACCCTTACTCTATTCTAGACTGTGAGAGCAAGCGTGAAGCAATACTGCCATCTGTTATCTACATACAGAAAATTTTGCGGCGGAGGCCATTTCTCATCAAGAATCTCGAAAATGTTATGCAAAAACTCATACAATCAATGGAGTTTCTTGAAGAAGATGAAAGGAAGAAACTGGCAATTTTTACAGCACTTGCGTTTACCCAGAAACTATCTGGGCTTCCACCGGAGACCGTATTTGAGCCCCTGCTCAAGGATAATCTTGTGGCAAAAGGGCTAGTTCTCTCATTTGTAACTGATTTTTTTAAGGAATATCTGGTTGATAACAGCCTTGATGATCTGATTGCAATCCTGAAGCGTGGAAAGGTGGAGGATGATCTTTTGAAATTTTTCCCATCAAATAAGCGCTCTGCTGAAGCTTTCTCTGAGCATTTCACGTGAGTTCCTCTTCTTGTAATGTGAGATGACTGAGAAATTCCCTTGTAATGTCTTTGGTGTGTCTTGATCTGTCAATTATGGTCTAGATTATGTAACTATGAAGAAGCTGCATACTCTCAATTTTCTTCTTTTTGAAACCTTGTTTCACTGTTTGCTTGAGCTCTGCGTCAATCAGAACATGCTAATGGCTATTGAGAAAGAGCTGTACCTTGTTGTGTAGATAGTGCAATTTGGGTTTAAACTAGCTAGCAGGTTCTTCCTGCACAATCTAGGTGGTGAAACTCCCTCTCCCCCCCCCCCCCCCCCCCCCCCCCCCCCCAAATCATCATGTGCAAGCAGCATAAAAGCTTAGTGCTTTGGAAACAGGATGGGATTTGTAAATTCTCCCACTAATAAGATATGTGGAAATGTCTAGGCAACCTGAATATTATTATGCAATATCTGGAATTTCTGTGTAAGAATCTTACTATTCACTAGTTTGACTTTATTATCCTCATATTTGTTGTCCTAATTTCCAGATTTACTGTCAATATTATGGTCAATATGCCTAGTTGCAACCTCCAATCCCTCTTTCAGCCTTTAATGTACTTCAAAGGTGTACACACACTAAATTTTTGTTATTTACAGCAAGGAAGGGCTTGTAACCTTGGTGGAATACAATGAGAAGAAATTATTTGATGGTAGACTGAAGGAGATGAAAGCTGCTCTGACTTCTCAGATTGAAGAGGAAAATGATATATCTGAAGTGATAGACACTGTGAAGCAGCGCCTTAAGGATGCCAAGTTACCCGACATTGAGGTCGTGCGGATGCTATGGGATGTCATTATGGATGCTGTTCAGTGGTCTGCAAAGAATCAGCAGCAGAATGCTAATGCAGCTCTGCGTCAGGTGCACTTTGTTTCTGTCTCCCTCCTTTCTTGTGTTTTGTATCGTGATCATTTAGTTTGTCTCATGAGCCAAATATGGTTGTGACTTCCGCATGAATCTTTGTAATATAAATGCTAATGGTGACTTCCCTGGCCAAGGCAACCTTTTGAAACCGGGTCAGATGAGCTGGTTTAATGGGGAGCTGGTTGCCAGTCTGGTCCAGTTCATATTGCTAGAAAATTGTTGCACCTTGTTGCTGATGATCAATGATTTGCTGTTTGATGATTTCATATATTAGAGGCATATTGTGTGCGCAACATGAATGGTTTTTGCACGAAGAATCTACTTGAAAATTGAGGATAGGAGATGTATAAGCCGCTTGATCTCTCTACTTATCCTTATTTACATAGCAGTTTGCTTAGTACAAATGGTTAATGTGCATTGGAGGTGAGTTAAAATGATAACATTAGAATGTTGGATGTTATTAAGAAGTTGCCCTCCCTTCAAAAGTCTCCAGCTCGATGTTCTAACCAATCAATGTCTAGTTGGTCTTAACCTTCTTGACAACAATTCCATTTTGGTCAAGCGGATGTCTTCTCACCTGTTGAAAGTTTGTTAACCAACCTTTAAAAGCTCTTGTGAAACTTTCACTCTTTTAAAGGTTTTAACAACAACGTCCTTCATTTTGCAGGTAAAAACATGGGCTGGACTTTTAAATACCTTCTGTACAAGTGGGAAACTTCAGCTGGAGCTCATCTACAAAGTCCAAATGCAATGCTATGAGGATGCTAAGCTGATGAAGTTGTTTCCTGAAATTGTGAGGTCTCTCTACGAGGAGGATGTGCTGGCAGAAGACACCATTCTTCATTGGTTCCGCAAAGGAACCAACCCCAAGGGCAGGTATACCCCCGTATTCATTTTTGTACTAATGGTGTTTGTACTGATGAATGCCTGCAGAGGACACCATCAGTTTCCTGTGTTTAAAGCTTTTATTGAGTCGCACACATGTAGTCATTATTGTTAGGAGTATGATTAAAGGAGAGTATATAGATAGACGTGATACGGTTAGCTGTGTGGGTTTGGCTGGATTTAAACCGAGGCAAATGTACATAGATGACTTTTGGCGTTTAGAGGCCTGGGTTTACTGCATTCACTCATTATAGTAGGTGTCCCAAATTGGATCGATTTGCTTAGGATAGTTTCATTTCTTTCGTCATACTTGATGTGATCAATTGATTTCTGTGTCGTGCCCGGCGGTTGTCTTATTTGGATGCAATATGCAGGCAAATATTTGTGAAAGCGCTGGAGTCTTTCGTGAAATGGCTGGAGGAAGCAGAGGAGGAAGAGTAGCTGCAGTCACAGCGGCAGTTGATGACACCACAGCCAATCTTGTTCCTATAAATTACTATTGCCAGTTGCCTTTCTGCTTAACAAAAAACTCGTTTCCACGTGCCTGCGAAACATTGAACGCCTGTTGACAATCATGATGATGAAAACTGCAAATCATTTGAAGTTTGCAACGAATAATTCTCTATGATAGTATGACTTGTGAGGGAGAATGCAGGGAGACCCTTGCTTGGGTCATCAGGTGGCCACCCGCACGACTGAATGAGAATGAATGAAAAGCCAAACTCGTGTGTTCATAGAATGGGAGTTGCAATGCATTTAGCCTCACTAGAAGAAGGAATTCAAGATAAAAAAAAAAAAAGAAGGTCAGCATGCATATGCATCGACAGAAAAAACTTAGGTTTCTTCTTTATTTCCTACATACCATTTTTGGCGGACAAATAAAACGTGCGTGCAGAAAGCTAGGAACACCATGAGTAAGCTTTCTCCCCAGTTGGGGGGTTTTGTTGTTGTTCCTTGGTGGTGGTTTAGATTGTACTTCACCGTAACCCAGGAATCCCATAGCTCCGTTGAGGGTTGCCCTGCTTGTCAAGTAACTTTGGTGGGTTAATAGGTTTGTGTGCTTTATTTTAATGTGTCGATACCTATAAGCTTTAGCCCCTCAATTAAGGGGAAATTTTTTCTTCCTTCTCCTTAGGCAATATCTCATATGTGGCATACCAGATTTCAGACATAACAGTTTAATGACTTACTAAGGACAGAGCGAATTATTTAAAGTATGTGATGAATAAACCTCTTTGATGGCATGGTTTGTGAGGGAGCCTGCAGGGGGACCCTTTGTGTGGAGTCCACCTACATGACTAAATGAGAATGAATGAAAAGCCAAACACTTGTGTCCATAGAAGAGGAGGTGCATTGCATTTAGCTTCGCTACAAGAAGGAATTCAAGATAAATAAAAGTATATGTTCCACAAACAAAACTTGATTTCTTCTTTGCTTCCTCGATACCTTTTTTCGGTGGACTAATAAAGCTTGGAGTGCAGAAAGCTGGGAGCACCATAGGTGAAGAGTTCAGGAAGTGAATCGGTTGTGGGGGAACTAATGGATTTGGTAGGTAAAGATGCGGAAATGATACGACTATGATCAAGACGATTAAAATACCAGAACTTTGAAGACGACATGCCTTTTTTTCACCTTTAAATTGGAGAGCCAGTTGGGCAGAATGAGCATGGCCCGGTGGTTGCGCGGCTTGTCATTTTCTACCTTTCTTGTTGTCTTTGGAATGATTGCGTTGCGAGGCAGAAAATGGGGGGATATTTCTTGACTAGATCTAGGCCTAGTGGACTCAGTGAGCACAGGCGCCTCACAAGATCAGTGGCTGTGATTTATTCATCGAGTTTTTCCCAACAGCATGGCACACTTTCTTCACCTAACATCGCCAGCGTTTCCCCGAGAATATGAAACGAGAATGCCTTCCCTTGGTTCAAGCGCATGGACCACCCCATCGGTGGTCCATCTGTTTCCACAGGCGATGGAGAGCCTCTGAAATGGAATTGGATCACCAATAGTTTTGGCCTTGCTTTGCAATAAATGAGAACCACGACACGAAAAGTAATGGGAAAGTTGCCAAAAAAGTCCAAGGATTCTAATTCCTATCCGTTCCCCTCCTTTCCCCAGCCGCCCAAGCTACGCTTTGGTGTTGGATGTCCGAAGCTATTGTCTTTATGGCCTTTATGACAAATTCGCTACTTTGCCACTCTCTTTCTTACACACTACAAATAAAGCTAAGGCTACAAGAAACGAGCATATACATACCGCACATTTTTAGATTGGGATGTTAAGTGTGAATCTCACGCGATACTCAGATATTTCTTTCAATTTTCTCTACCTTGATTTCGAATCGTCAAATTGTTCATTGACAATCCCTCTCGTCGGTGGGAGGTCCATGCCCAAAACGTCACTATTCCAACTATTCATGGAAGTTATAAGAGGCCTTGAATTCCTGACGTAGCATGCGATGAGAGTGCGACTTGTTAGGGCAACAACCTTGAGTTGCTCTTCCAATTACTCAGAAGTTACCACTTCACATATAGACAAGATTTTACATTAGATAAAACAGCAAAAATCTACTTTGCTATCGGAAACGAATGATGGGTCGGCATCAATCATCACGAGTTCGTTCAAAGTGGGAAAATAGTACAAGCTCTCATGCATGTGGGATCAAGATAACTAGGGTTTTCCCCCGTGCGTGCGTGCATGCATTATTTGCCCGTAGCGTCAAGATTCGATAAAATATCGAAGGACGGAACATGGAGCCACCGACCTCGGCGGGTTCAGCTGCGTGGGCCGTCGTGTCTTGAGATCAATGACGAGGACATTCTCCTTAAAAAGGGTACAAACCGATGTGTCACCACGTGGGAGAGACAGAAAGAATCTATATCATTATGCACGAAACCGAGCAGCTCTGACCGATCCCAGGATTGATTTAGGACGATGGGAATCCTGCAACTTGTGCTTAGATATGATCCGCTCCTCCCTTATCTGTTCGTCTACTGGCCCGAGATGTGCATCGAACATGCAGATCGCGAAAAATCTTACGCGCTTATCACTGTTTTATGCACGATGCTTGGCTGTGATGAACATGAGGGCGAGGAACCAAAGTACGATTCCGTCGTGTTTCGCGTGGCTGGTGCTAATAACTCGATTTATTGGACCCCAACCGACGATCGGATCATATATGTCAAGGCTTAGTGAGTTAGGTGATGAGGTGTTCAATAATATAGAAATGTACTATTACTTTATAGAGAATTGCTTATTGAAATGCAAGTGTGATTATTGGAGTTTATATAACCAGCTAGGCTATTCGGTATCATTTGACATTTGTGATAACTGATAAGCAGCCCAGCTAACTGTACTCAATCCGAGATCATGATTGTCGGACCTGCCTTGTACAATTCGGATGCTCGTTCACATGCTTGGTTATTAAAAGGCTGTATACAAGATAATTATACGAAATGGGGAAGCATTTTTTATGCAAGATTAGTGAAGGGCAACAATAATGATAGCAAGTACAAAAAAAAAAAAAAAGGCAAAGCATGGCATCTTTTATAATAAATTATCAAATCCAAATTAAACTAATAGGTGAAAAGAGATTCCACATATATGAAAAACATGTAAACCATATAAACAAGTGATGTATGACACTCCAAAACATGTATGACACTCCAACACTCCACCTTATGTGTAAAGTTGAACGTGAATATGAGCAGAGAGTTGGGGGGGGGGGGGGGGGAATTGGATTTTGATGTCATGCTAAAAAGCTCAATCCAAAAGTTATTAGTTGGAGGAAGGTTATAATTATATAATTAACATCTAAATCTTGTAGACAAATGGCATGGAATACTTCAATACTTTAGAAAGCCATGAATATATTAAGATATGAAAACAAAGAGCAAAAAAGAGAGTGATGCAAAATTCAAAATGATGTATTGTAGGGTAAATGATTGGGAAAATTGTTCAAAAAATTTTAAACTTATTGTACTTTTACCAGTTTGGTCCTTAAATTTTTAATTGTGACAATTAAGTCCTAAATGTTATCATGTTTGGTCAATTGAGTATATTTGGTCAATTTTAGCAGGAATCACTGAGATGGATGCTGACCATCCGATGTAACATGATCAACGCTAATGTGGATAATTTCCAGTAATATTTTCACAATTTTTTTATTTTTAAATTCTAGCTGGTCATACCTCTAGCTAGTCAAACCGATCGATCTTTGCTAATCACAGGCAAGCACCAATGACGCTTACTTGGAATGGGTAAGAGCATCATGGCCTTTGCCAGCCACAAGTGAGAGCCTTCATGCCCTTGCCAAAATCCAGGCGAGGGTCGCGACACCCTCTCTGGCCATAGGAGAGGGGCTTGTGGCCCTTGCCTACCCCTTGCCTATGGCTAGCGATGGTCGGGCACCAAAGATCAGCCAAAGTTGTTAAAAAAAAAGGAAAGAAATGAAAAGCAAAAAAAAGTAAATAATAAAGTAAAATATAAAAAATTAATTTTTTGAAAAATATGAGAATATTATTGAAAATTATCAACGCCAGTACATATTGGACCACGTAGGATGGCTGGTTTTCGTTAGCAATTTCAGACTAAAATTGGCTAGATAGATTCAATTAGCAAAACGAGAAAATATTCGGGGTTTAATTAGCACAATTAAAAGATTTATAATTGAATTAACAAAAATGCAATAGAGTTTTCTTTTTTGACAATTTTCCTGTAAACAATATGTCAGCGTAGAAAGATGGTAGATCTTTTGCAAGTCATTATTTGCGAGATTTCATCATTTTTTTGGAAAAGAACTCGCCGAACCTCATTTTATTAATCGTAAATAGCATGAAGGAAAAAAAAAAAAATGTAACTCACTAGCATTAGCTGTCGTACTCAAGCTGACCCAAAAGCATGTTGATCATTTTCTTGGTTAATTTTTATATGATTTTCATGGAGTTCTGTACTCATGTACATATTATTAGATAGTCAACAATCCTTTTCGATAATGAAAATAATAAAGAATCGACACAAAAATCAAAATGCAGCTAGGCAGACGGTGTACTTGTGATTCCCGTCTTCTTTATTATAATAATAAAGTTCATCAAATCTAGCATCTTACATTTTTGATAAAGTGTCGCACTTTTAGACAAAGAATAAGAACATCCCTAGGCCAACATCGAAAGGAGGCTCACTTTTGATTTTCTCATTATCCTTCCACTTTATAGTTGATTAAATCGGGGATCATGGTGATTCGCTTTTAAATTCTTATTTCGCATAGAAAATTAATTCTTAATAAATTTTTCTAAGGTAATAAGGGGGCAATATTATTACACAAAATGGGAAGCATTTTGATACAAGAAAATGAGTGACAAAATTAGTGATACAGGAGCGAAAAAAAGGCAAGCAGCTTATCATATAATAAGATAAGAAAACAAAGCGTAGAAGAGCAAATCATACCACAAATAAAAGCACTTTTTAGTGGGCTTATGGAGGAGAGAAAGGGAGTCAATACCACATAAAGATTGCATGGCAATTCCAAAAAAGATAAATTGGGAGTTAAAGACCTTTCAAGCCTCTCTCAAGCTAGTAAAATCGTTACAAGACAATGTGGAAGTTAAGGGATCTTTTTAAGTTGAAAATGAGAAAAGGAAATTATCAGAAAAATTAACAAAAAACGATAAAGTCACCCTGAAATTCGCATAATTCAGTAAAAGTATTGAACTCTACTTTACGAGATAAGTCTGCTACCAAAATATTCATTATGAATCTAAAGAATACACAACTTATAACTGCTCAACTAGTTAAACATTTTTCTGCCCTAGTTTAAAAACAAAGCGAAACCCATAAATGTTATCTTACAATCTCTCACAGAAAAGTTTACCTAGAAAATATACAAGAAGAAAACCGTAACACTCCCTTTATTTACTCTAATGTATAGTAACTTAGTAGAATTTCGTTTTTATATGTTCTTATGGGGCTTGCTGACTCAAAATAGGGATCCAATTGCAACGTGAGAAGTATTCTAATAATTTATTTCTTTTGTCGGTCATTGTTTGCAAGAGTCTACTAACATTTGGAAAAAAACTACTTGAACCTCATTTTATTAATCGCAAATATTGTGGCCATAGTTCGACCGTCACTAACTTTAGCATATAATAATTGAAAAAAAATAACTTTTAGCTAGTTTGCTTTTGCTGTCGTACTCAACCTGACGCAAAAGCATGTTGATGCTTTTTTGGCTCATCTTTTAAATAATTTTCATGGAGTTTTCTATTCACGTATATATTATTAGATAGTCAACAACTATTTTTCGATAATAATAATTATTATTGTAAAAAGTTTGACGGAAAAATAATAAATAAATTGAAATGCAGTTAGGCTGACGGTGAACTTATCCTCTTTATCATGGTAATAAATATATATTATCAAATCTAGCATCTTATACGTTTAATAAAGTGTTACGCTTTTTAGACAAGAATAAGAACATCTGTTTGCCAGCATAAAAAGTAGGGAAAGAACTCTAATTTGTAGAAAAACTGTAGAATAAAAAAGCGCCCTCAAATCAAAATAAAATGGGGGAAAAATCCAAAGAAATTACTGAAAATTGGAAGAGTGTAAGGAAAACAAAAAATGTCGATTGTACATTAGTTTTTTTTATTTCCTCTTATCCACAATAATTATGTATATGTGTATAAAGATAGATATATATATGTATATATTTAATTTTTATGCAGTTCTAATTTTTATTAAGGGCTAATATCATGTAAAAAATTCCGAACTCGTACATATGTGCCATAAATTAATTTTTGGTAAATAAATCATATGTGTACCAATTTTAATTTTTTATGATAAAAAAATAATTTATCATAAAACTGACATATTTATGATAAATTTACGTTATATTAATTTTCATTAAATTGCATTTATATTACAAAAAATCATAAATTAACAAGCATATAAAAAATCTTAAAATGGTATACTAATGTCATTCAACTTAACAAATTGAAGGTAAATTTAATGGAAACAATCGGATAACAAAATTATTGCAAATGTATTGATGATCGAAAATTAATTTTGGATAAGGTTTTGGATTTTTGGTGGCGTTATCTGTGTTATTAATATAGCCTTGTCAATTGTCCTAACCTACCCCATCAAAAGATCTAATAACTTTGCTCCATTTTCATTGTCTGGTGCTCTCTCTCTCTCTCTCTTCTGCTTCATCTTCAAGGAAGCACCTCTCCGCTCGGCTTCCTTCGCACCACCATTTTGCTTGATCCCGAGAAGCTTCGTGCTTTGGTCGTAGTTCTTGCGTCGGAGTCGCTCCCTCGCTTGCTCTGATCTGCGAAGCAAAACGCGTGATTGTTGGGGGGGAATCTTTTTCCTTTCGGTGGAGGCATTCGAGTGACCCGAGTTCGATCGTGGCAGGCACGGTCGAGTGGTCAGTTGGATCAACTGGGTTTCGTGAGGTCCCTGGATTGGAACCCAGAATTGGATTTGCCTGCAGATAAGTTTTTTTTTTTTTTTTTTAAATTTTTTTCCTTCACGATCTGCTATCATTTCTGGCTGCCATCTTGGAAGGATCGTCTCATCCTTGTTTGAAAAGTGAAAAGAGAGAGGAGGAAAGAAAGCATTTTGTTGCATACTCTCTGGAGGCCTGTTGTGACGGCAATTCGCTTGTGCCGCAAGGTGGGTTTTCTGGGGTTTTTGTTTCTGAAGGTGATTCGGGGTGGCGGGTTACGTGAGTTAAACGGGTTGTGAGGTTAAAAGGGTATGCGGCAATCTGCTGGAATTCAGATTGTAATTTGATGTACTAGGAGACTGATGCTGCTGTTGGGTTGTCATTCAAGAAGCCTTATGAAATAAGGGCTGACCAGCAGATTAATGTCTGATTACCGAGTTGTGAATGCACGAGGTTGGAATCCTTGCTTCCTGGCCGTAGCTGAGAGGTAAGGCTGAGTTGCGGGATTTATTAACATTGCTTGCGGGATTTATTAACATTGCTTGTTAAGACCGGAAATTGAGTAATATCTGACGGATCATCTTCTGATAATAGGGAGTCTGGTTGTGTGGCTGCTCTGGAGTGCTTAATAAGCATAATCAGGGCCCTGAAAATGGGTTCCTGCTTATCATTGGAAAGTAGGAGCCCTGTGCCTGGTTCACCAATATCTCCGGCACTGGGTGTTAGGAAAAGGAAAAACTCGAAGAAAAGACCAGGGTCACGGAATTCTTCCTTTGACTACCGGAGGGAGGAACCATTGCATAGGATTCCTGGAAGGTTGTTTCTGAATGGATCAAGCGATACTGCCTGCTTATTTACCCAGCAAGGAAAGAAAGGGACCAATCAAGATGCCATGATTGTATGGGAGGTGAAGTCCTTTCCTACTGTATTTTGCTAAATTCTGGGAATGGGGATTAAAGACTTTTTGCATCATTCAACTTAGTTTGCAAAGAGCGCTACACAATATTCTGAAGGTTGTAGCTTACTGAGTGTGCAATATAGGGTTTGCTTCCTTTACGTGTTGTGCACTTAAAAGGGATTGACCATATTGTTATATCTCGATGTTAGCTCCTAATAGGTACTTGAATTATTTTAAATGATATCAGCTTCTTGAGATTCAGCAATAATGCAACCATCTCTACACAGAAAATGCTTTTGCTGTATCAAAGTGGATAGCATGTTCGGTTTTTTAAGTCTTTGATTGCCTAATTGAGTTGTAGATCAACTTTTGACATTGCTTTTGATAAGTGGATCGCGTTTTCTTTTTTCTTTGCTATGAGTTAGTCTACCTGCATGAATATGCGAACCCTGTCTTTCTTATTGTCATAATGACTTCACTTTCCATGTGTAGAGATCCTTGTCATCGGCTTCTATATTCTGTTTAAGGAAGAAACGCAATTCTCCTATGCTCTCATTTCTCTCTGCATATCATAGTTTCCTGTGGTTATGCTCACCCTATTGGTTGAAATGTTTTATTATATTAACTTGTTACATTGGAAATCCATATTTTCGAAAAGAAATGGCCAGCTTACTTCCCTTGTCTAGTGAAGAGTTATGATTGCAATGAAATTCCTCTTGGATAAACTCCTAGGCTGATGATTTTGTCTGGCTGCAATTCGTAAACTACAAGTGCAGCTATTGGTTGGATTCCCCATTAGCACTGTTCATAAACGTTGTTGCTGTTTTGTTGTACCTTTCTTGAAAGCTCGTCTGCTTATATTGTTTAAATAATTACCTCTGCTTATCTATTCAGTTGTTGCTGACATGGGCTTGTAGGCACTTGTAATTGCTACCATAGCGGTCTTTTTTCTTTCCTTGCTGAAAGGTCTCTATGGTGATGATAATTGTACTGTTATCTAGTAATCATGAAATAGAATAATGAAGTTCTATGTCTTCTGTCTTGTGGCTTGAAAAACAGAGAAGAACTCCCTCTTCTGCACCTTTTATGTTCTCAGTCATGTTAAAGGTTGGGAGATGTTAAAGGTTTGGAGACTATATAGCATTGGATGGTTGTGTCATGTTTTAGCAATGCCGTTTGGTTCCTTGAATAATTAATATTTGTGCCCATTCAATTAGAGTTTTCTCATCTCATACAATAAGTTGTGAACTTTCAGAATTTCTGCTCAAGGAAAGACACAGTTTTTTGTGGTGTCTTTGATGGACATGGGCCCTATGGTCATAAGGTTGCAAAGAGGGTGAGGGATTCACTTCCCCTAAAATTGAGTGCTCACTGGGAAGTCTCTATAAAAACTGAAGATGCTCTCAAAGAGATCAGCCTTAGTGCCTTGACGAGCATGAATTCTGAAGATACTGCCTCAATATCTTTGGATGAGGAATCGAGGGTCTCTACTGACCTGGAGGAAATGGAAAAGCACCCCGAGGTCTTTCAGGCACTCAAAAAATCGTTTTTGAAGGCTTTTAAAGTCATGGATAGAGAGCTGAGGTTGCACTCGGACATTGATTGCTTCTGCAGTGGGACAACAGCAGTGACATTAGTCAAGCAGGTTACTACCTAAGCATAATTGTGGACCTTCATTATGATATATTTTCATAATGAAGGGATCTTGATAATGAATGCGTTCATGGTTTTGTAGGGTTGCTACCTTGTGATTGGCAATGTTGGGGACTCGAGAGCTGTTCTGGGCACACGAGATGTAGATAACTCTCTCATTGCAGTTCAGTTAACTGTTGATCTGAAGCCTAATCTTCCAGGTTCTCTCTCTATTTCTGTCTCTCCTTCTCACATGCAAAAATTGAAAAGAAAAAAGGGAATGGGAAAAGTTCGGCTTATGAGCAATAATTGCTTAGGGCTAATGCAATGTTTATGCAATGTTTAATTTAAGGAAGTTGGTACAAGAGGACAAGAGGACAAGAGGACACACATACAATGAAACTTGTACGCCTTGCTTGACAGTAACCAAGATATGTAGTTTAAAGAAGCAAATGGAAGAATTAGATTAATCACTTCTATGAATCATATTGAACATCAAATAACTATATGACATTATTTCTGTGAGGTTTTGACTTGAAAATGATGAATTTTCGGAAACAATTTACAATGCCTACCAATGCAGAAAGCCTCTTCCTTCGTACATCTCTTGGGCATATATTCTAGAGTTGGATGCCAAAAAGCGACTAGTTCTCACCTAATTTCTTGCAATTTCTTTTAAGCCATATTTTTCTTAAGTAACTTGTTCCTTTCATTTGAGACAGCGGAAGCAGAGAGAATCCGGAAGTGTAGGGGACGGGTATTCTCTCTTCAAGATGAACCAGAAGTTGCTCGTGTCTGGTTACCAAACAATGACTCCCCTGGCCTTGCAATGGCACGAGCTTTTGGTGATTTTTGCCTTAAGGATTTTGGTCTAATCTCTGTACCTGAAATATCCTACCGATGTCTAACAGAGAAGGATGAATTTGTTGTGCTGGCAACAGATGGGGTAGGTGGTCCAGCTGTAATGCCTCGCCACTTCCTTTAGCTTAGAGATTATAATTGTGATTAACATTCCCAAATTATTCTAGGTCTGGGATGTGTTGTCAAACGAGGAAGTGGTAGACATTGTTGCTTCAGCCCCAGCACGTTCCTCTGCAGCTCGATCCTTGGTGGAGTCAGCAGTTCGGGCATGGAAGTGCAAATACCCCACTTCCAAAGTTGATGACTGTGCTGCTGTTTGCCTCTTTCTGGACTCTGACAATTTTTCCACAGCATCCAATTTAAAATCCAAGGAACAACTTACTTTGAGGGATCAAGTTGACACAAGCAATAACGGAGAAAAGGTTTTTGCAATGGCTGACCTCTGTGGATCAGACATTATGGTTGACAATGGTAAAGATTGCACGTCAAAGCATGAGGAAATTCATTCCAAATCAGAGAAAGATTGGTCTGCTCTTGAAGGAGTGTCTAGGGTAAATACTCTCTTGACTCTGCCAAGGTTTGTTGCCCAAAAGGGAGATAAAGGCAGTTAGGGATGCAAGGAGTCTTAAACAATCATAAAAAAGGTTTGCCTCTGTCATTTGCTTTTGTGTATGTTGTTTTCTTTTCTCCCCTTTCCTGTTTCTCTGTCTCTTTGAATGGATGGGAAAAAAGGATACGCATTTAGGGTTGTCAATCATTCTAGAGAGATAGGCCCGGCTTTATTAGCATGCCTGGGACTGGGGGAATGTCCTCTCTCTCGTTTTTGTTGTGGGATGGATGTGCAATTTTGTAGAAATCCTTCTCTCTGCCGATTATTATTTTCTCAATACAGAATATTTGTGCATCACAATTGTGCTGAAAATCCAATTATTGACATGAATGATCTCTTCTTGTGTTAGAATACGGACCATACTCGATGCATATGCTTTCGGAGGACACTGTGCAAAAGATATCTTATTTGAAATTACATTATTATTTTCTCCAAGTACATGGCGGAGTTGTATCTGTGATGCAACTTAACCTGAACAATGCAATGAAACAGGTGTAAAATTATGTCAGGATGGTCTTCCGTCTAACCGACGGCTATAGAAGTCTAATGCCTCCCTTGGCTTGTAATAGGAGACCATATACCCATATCCCTGCACAATGATAAACAATATCAGAGGTGATACAAGCCATGGTGACTTGTTTGTGATGGCTTAATGACTTTGAACATATTCTATAAAAAGAACGGAAAATTGCGAAGATTTCATGATTTAAATTAGAGGGCCAAGAAGCACTTCCGTTTTCAGGCATCGACTGTTCTGGTTAGTAAATTTGGAACTGTGTATGTCATGCCACATTCTATCAAGGTTTTCTGGCTGACATACAAGAAGATGCTACTTTGCTTTGTCTAATTTCTCTTCAAGAATCTGAAGCTAATTTCTTGAAGTGAAATGGGAGTTTCTGAATAACCTTGATAGTCAAGAATGTGAGGTGGTTGTCATATCCTTGGAGATGCCCGCACATTTTTTTTTTTTTTAAAGAAAAAAGAAGCTTTGTTAATGCATCATAGGACAATAGCTAGTTCTAATATTAGTGAAAAGTACTTTTAAATGTGGGTGGTAATAAAAAAGAAGAAGAAACAAATAAAAATAAAGAATCTGAAGAAAACTGACTTGAGATCAAGAAAATCCCCACAAATTTTATATTTCTTTGATGATCAGGTCTCCTTTTTAAGTCACATCTTGCTAGAGTTTTATTCGCAGGTTGGAGTGCATCAGTACAGATTCTGATACCATTATCGCTGTAGGCTAATAGAATAATCTGATAGATCTGGGTAAGATATATTTGTACTGCGATAATATTCAAGAGATTTGGTACCATAAAGAGGGTCATTCAATGGACACCCCATATATAATCTGATAGAATAAATAAAGAATAAGTGTGAAATTTGTGGTTGCGACCCTTGGGCTAATCACTTGCTTTCTTTATATGTAAAATATTTAGATGTGCCTCGACTTCCTGCAGGTGCAGTTGGTAACAAATAGTTTAAAAAAAATTGAAAGCAAAACTTACCCAGCTACTTGATCGTTAGAAACCCAAGACCTCCATTCATTCAGGATATTGTATCCCAGCGATCTGGTCCATGCTTGAGTTCCAGTGAAAGGCACGGCAAAATCATGGTCCCCGCTGCTGTTAGATTAGAAACCTAACAGTTTCATGAGGAATGCTTGCAAAGGACTAATCAAACTAGTCTGCCGCAGAATGGTCCTGAAGTGCCATTACAATGCAAAAGGCTTATCTATGAGATGTCACACCTGTATGTGAGTGCCCGATATCCCTTGGAAGTTGAGGGATAATTAAAAAAAAAAAAAATTCTACGTTACAAATTTTTTTGTGAATTGTATCAAACACATTTATATTCTTTTTCCATTTTGAGAATATACATTTTATATAGTTACCGAACATATTTTTTTTATTGAGAAATTGTTTCGGGAAATATAAATAAAAAAAAATACTATTTCTAAAAAGAAATTATTTCCTAGAAGAGAAGCGTTACCAAACGGATCCTAAATTTCTATGGTAAGGGATCATGCTTCCAGCATCATGGCAGTAAGTAATTCGGCCCTTGCTGCATAGGAGATCAAGGACCTTCTGTGCTCACCTATTGTAAGAAATGAATAAGCCAATGTTAGAATTAATAAGTTGACACTTGATTCTTGGGATATCAAATGTAAGGATGTAAAAGCGTTATACCGGCGCAGCATGTATAGCTTCTCTAACTGCTTATTCAAAAAAAAAAAAAAAAAAACTGCTTATTCAACCACACAGTTGCAAGTTCTTCATTTGGCAGAATCTGCAGCATCAGAGTTTAACATATAAAAGATTGGCTTGATATATTGAAGATCAAAAGGGCATGACAGTAGCTCTCCACTCATGCAAAAAGGTAGTGCTACAAATTTACCTGGGATTAGAGTGAAAGGTTTTTGTTATTATTTCCAGTTGAAGTTTTGCATCTTCTTTCTTTTCCTTCATTTTTCTTTGGCGTTAAGTAATATATACAACAGAAGGAATGCTTTCGAAAAGTCTATTTCTTGAAGAACACTTTAAGAGTCAGAACGCACGGCAAATTTCTACGACACTTCAATCTTCCAAAAAGGAATAGAAAGGAAAGCAAAGAACTCACCCGACATGGACCATTACTTGCACCTGATATTCTCTTCCTCATCGGATGAGGCTCCTGAGTTGCTGGTTGATTTAAGTTCACACGCACAATTATCTTGTGATCGTGGTTTAATATTTTTCGTGATTTAATATTTTTCGAGGGCGCGGATGGCAACCATTCTGGTCAGAAATTGATTTATAGAAGAGAAATAAGTTTTTCTATTTTCTATTCATGGATGAGATTTTAAGTAAAAATTCATGTTTGATAACGATGCAAAATTTATGTTCATAGAATAGAATTTTGTTTGATAATAACACAAAATTTCTTCGTCCCGGGGAGCAATGGATGGCGACAATGGCAGCGGGTAGTGACCGGTGGACGACAGGGGTGGCGGACAGCAAGCGGTAGCGGCAACCGTTGACTGGTGGTGGATGGAGGCCGTTAGCAACCGTCGATGGACGGCGAGGGATAGTGGCAAGTGGATGGCTGACTAATAGATAACATGAGCGAAGAAAATAGTTTTTATTTCTTATTTTTGTTCTAAGATTAGAGAAGTAAAAGTCCTTTACTTTTTTATTTCTATTCCAAATCTATTTCTTGACTAAAATTTATTTCAAAAATAGAAAATTGAAATTGCGTTAGTAAATGAAATTCTATTCCAAAAACAAGTTTGGAACATAAATAAAATGGTTATCATATGTGCCCTTTGGGCTTGAGAATATTGTAGCCATTTAGACCGCCTGCCCGTAAGCTGGAAAATAACAAGAAATTTATGAAATTATCACCCTAGTGTAGTTACATATCGGGTGGAGCTTACTTCTTTTCTTCTTTTATTTCGTACTACATTGCACAAGGAGCAGAAACCATGCATAAATACAATTTTGGTAGTTGTACCTGGTAAAACTTGTCGATATTTTTGCTACAGCTTCTGCTGGGAGGGTCGTTGAATTTTCCTTTACATGTAGCCTGACAGTCCTGCAAAAGCGACGCTATGTATGCTCAACATACCGTTCAAGACGACAAAGATGGATTGTGTCATCAAACAAGTGATTCCACCAATAAACGCCGTCCCGATCCTTGTACTCGTAAGAAAATACGGTCATATCTGGTCTCAATCAAATATTATACCACTGTTTGTGCTGTACAGCATGGTCTGAACTCCCTTATATGACCCGCCTCAAAGAAGTCGATCGAGATCAATCCCATACCAAAAGCGAATGGCACGCGAGCAGCAAGGCCATCGAATTTCCCATCTGTTTGTCCATTCCACACCATGTAACCCCGCAGACTGCCTATTCAAATTTTCATTTTGAAACAGAAGCCATAACCATTCATTGAATTAATATACTGCTCAGTGCTTTCAGCAGAGTACAGGAAGAGGACATGCCTTGAAATTGATTAGAGGCTCTTCACCATGTTCAATACCTGTACAAGAAGAGACAAAAATTCAGACTGAACAGAGAACATAAATTTTCCTTTATAGAGGTTAGTATGTTTTACCTTTTACCACTTCAGAAGCAAGAGTTGGCACATGGATTCCAGCATAGGACTCTCCGGAGATATAAAATGGATTTGAAAGGAACTCCAGATAAAGGTCAAACCTCTAGATGAAAAGAAAGGGAATTATGTAGGCCAAGAGTTGGAATATAGAGAAATAATTGATAAATGGTTTTACAGGCTGCCACAGCCACCGCCATACTATCTATGCCATTCAACTCCAGTAAATTGGCCAAAGCGTTATCTGTCCTGCTATTTTTTCTCGGAACATTTACATAAGTTCAGAAACTCTTTACCTTGAGAAGAAAAGCGTGTGTGTCCGATGCGGTCTGTAGGTCTCCTGTCACATAACTCCTTGGATTGTCAGAGTAAGACAAACCTACTCCACGTGGTGGATCCAGATATAGCATGTTGGAAACCTGAAAGACGTACAAGAGTCTTGTAAGGAAAGAGCATTCTGTCAAGAAAATGAGCGACCAGTGACGTATGTATATATTCCCTTATAAGATTATCGCATTAAGTGGCATCCACGGTAAATTTGGTGCAAATAAAAGAAAAGGTTTCTCATAACCAAAGTGCTTGTCAACCTTGGACCAGCTGAAGGGATTGAGGTGCAATGTGGGCAAATTTTTCATTGACTTTCCTGCTTTGAAATTAAATGGTCCTAATGGAAGCAAAGCAAAGGAAGGGACTTAATATCTTTGACAGCAACATGTACAACAGAGAAATCTATGACCAAATTTAAATACAGTGTTAAAAAATAAATCCTCCAAGACTGGAACACCCAGCTCCACCATTAAGCCATAATTCTACTGGGTCTTTTAAAGTATTTCTTTCGGATGAAACCAAGTGATAGAACAAATTCTTCTTTCCATGCTTTGCATCTATTGTCACATAGCTGCAAAGGTTAAAATCCAACATTTTCATAACAATGAAACACCAAGAGTCAAGAGATCAATAGCTTGTTACTGGAACATATTGTAAGAACATATTTCCCTGCATAATTTTCGGAGGGAAAAGTGTCAGTGAAGCCTGGTAGGTGAATTATAACAGATTCTCTAGGGCCTGCTCCAGCTACTGAAACAGTGAAAATTAAGCTAGATGCTATGATGGATATTAGTTTCAAGATGATTATGGTTCTGTGTATCTACTAATTAACTTATTTGTGAAAGTAACAGATGAACTTGCATTGGTAGTGTAGCTAAGATTATAAGTAGACCATCTTGTACTTCTTTCTGAGAGGGAGAGGGAAGAAGAGAGAATGTAGGAAAAAGAAAAGCATACATGGTAAAGAAACTGAAGGTGAGTGAGACTAGAGTTACATTTGAGGAAAATAGGAATAGTAATATGTAAGACATGCAGGAGCTCGGTGTGATGAAGTAACCGACAATAAACTCATTTGGAGGATATTAATGGATCACACATTGTAGAAGACAAGTGATTTCAAGAAAATTTGAATGGGACAAGGAGTAAATAACAGATAAAAGAGAGAAGTAGATGAGTTGGCTGAGATGCTTTATGCAATCATTTCCTTATTCTGAAGGATCCACCAGTTGGAATGGGCTTTAGCATGGATTCTTTAGGAGCTGCTCCGAAGCAGTGAAAATTAAGCTAGACACTATGATGGATTTTAATTCCAAGACGATCATGGTTCTTTATACCACTAACTAAAAAAAATCTGAAGATAATGAGTGAATTTATATCGGTGTAGTAGGGAATAATAGACGTAGACTGTCCAATACTTCTGAGAGGGAGAGAGAAGGAGAGAGAATGGAGTAAATAGAAAAGACAGACATAGAAAAGAATCTGATTTTGAGGATAGTACTGGACAACCCAATGTAGTAAGACAAGCCATTCCACTAAAATTTGAATGGAACAATGAGTAACAAATGAAAGAGACAAGAAGATGAGTAGCCTGAGATGCTTTATGCAATCATTTCCAATATTCGGAAGGATCTACTTGTTAGAAGGGGCTTTAGCATGGCTTTTTCTGCTTCGAGCGCCCTCATTGGAACGAACAGAAGATCGGGTATTCTGTGAAGTTATTTTTAATTATTGTTTATAGTGCTTGAAATTTTAACTTAAATCTGTACCAGGCTTGTATTGTGTTGAAATCATTAGCTTGCCCTCCTCAAGAAAGATTTTTTTTTTGGGTAAATGCCTCAAGACAGTTTATCCTTGCTATGTTATTTAAAAATATATCCTTGCTATATTTTTAAATAACATAGCAAGGATAAACTCTCAATATAGCCCTCGATTCTGAGATGAATTGTGAGTTGTGTTAGAAAAAGTCCTACATAGGATAATCAGTATAATGTGAGATACTTAATATATCCTAGTGAGACCATATCTTATTGGTTGAATTGAGCTCCCAACAAATGGTTTATAGTCTGGCAAGCATGCCCCTTTTCCATTCAATTATGTTTTTATCTTTTCAACAACAGGCCTAGCTGATCACCTCAACAAAATTGCAACCAATTGCCATGTTGCCTTTTGCTGGAAAAGGAGATGGTCCCTCTGTTTTTCAGCTTTAGTGCTCTCTGGATCACATGATAGAACGGTTCACTAGCTTTTGGGTGCTAGTGTCATCTATTTTCATTGCCATTCATTTTCTTGAGTCATTTATTACCAACAATGAGCTTGACATCTTTAGTTCTCTTGCCATGCCGTGTAGAGTTTTGAGTTTCTAATAGGTAGTTCAAAGAAACTTTTCTATGGTGTCATTGATGGCCATGGTCCATGATTGTGGAGCAAGGATCCAATTTCCTAGAATTTGAGCGTCTCCTGGGAACTATATATCCAAACTGAGATGTTCTCTGAAAAATCAGCCTTAGTGCTGCTATAGGAGTGACTTCTAGCATTCTGTCTCAGAGCGTGACATTGGGCGTCTGGGAAGAGACATGCTGCCTCGGTGTGTAGGGATAGGAAGCGAGGGCATCCATTGAGCTGGGGGAAACAGAAAAGCACTGGGACTCGAACAGCTTTTTGAAAGCCTCGAAAGACATGAAGAGATAGCTGAGTCTTTTTCCTCTTATTTGACACTATTTCGCGATTCATTTCTACTTTTGCATCTGCAAAGTAGACAAAATTCTCGGGCTAATTGGGCTATAATTTTCTTCGGAGTAGCAATTTTGACCATTAGAGTCATGAGGGGGGGGGGGGATGGGATGATATATGTGGAATTTGTTTTATTCCTTCCTTTTTGATGCTTTCGTCACAGCCAATTAGGTCCTATTTGGTAACATTCTAAGGATAACTAATTCTGATCTTTTGTTTTCTAGAACAAAAAGAGAACAGAAATCCGTTTAGTAAATTTTTTGTTCTTGAAAACAAAAACATATTTTTTTGTTCTCGAAAATAGTTTTGGAACAAAATCGCTAAGTAGAAAGAAGTTACTTGTTGTTCTTCCATCATTCTCATGGCCGGTGATAAGCTATACGAGGGTCGGCGACCTTGCTCGAGTGTTGCTGACCTCTAGCGACATCAAGCCTCACTATGGCTGGGCAAGGGACATCAACCTAGTGGTGGCTCGGGAAGTCTCGGCTTTGCCAGATCTAGGTGAGGTCAACCTTGCCTAGCTAAGGCGAGGCTTGGCCTCGCTAGGCCTAGGCAAGGCTGACCTTGCGTTGCCTAGGCGGGGTTGAGGCTCACAATGCCCAAGTGAGCTTGGCAAGGCCAAGCCTCATCTTGGCTGGGCAAGGTTGAGGCTTGCAATGGTCAAGTGAGCCTCCGACATCGATAATATATGTGGAATTTGTTTTATTCCTTCGCTTTCGATACTTTCATCACAACCAATTAGGCCCTGTTTGGTAACATTCTTAAGAATAACTGATTATTACCTTTTGTTTACCAAAATAAAAAGAGAAGAGAAATCCGTTTAGTAATTTTTTTTTTCGAAAACAAAAACATGTTTTCTTTTGTTCCCGAAAATAGATTTAGAACAAAATCACTAAGTAGAAAGAAGTTACTTGTTATTCTCGGGAACAAATCCTGAAATCAAGTCTACTTCTTCTTCTTTCCTTTTCTTCTTCTTCTTCTTTTTGCCTAGTTGCCAACCTTCGCCATGGCCGATGATCAGCTAGACAAGGGCTGGCGACCTTGCCTGAGCATCATTGACCCCTAGCGATATCAAGTCATGGTGAGGCTCGTTGGCCCAAGCCTCACTGTGGTTGGGCAGGCAACACCGACCTTGTGGTGGCTCAGCAAGTCTCAGCCTTGTCAGATCTAGGTGATGTCAACCTTGCCCAGCCAAGGTGAGGCTTGGCCTCGCTAGACCTAAGCAAGGCCGACCTTGCATTGCCTAAGTGGGGTTAAGGCTCACAATGCCCAAGTGAGCTTGGCAAGGCTGAGCCTCACCTTGGGTGAGGCTCGCAATGGCCAAGTGAGCCTCTGGTGAGTTGGCTGGACCTTGCCTAGTTGGCTAGACCTCACCTAACCAGTTGTCGACCATCGTTGTGATGGGTGATAGGCCACAAAGAAGGAGGGAAGAGAAGAGAAAAAGAAAAAGAAAAATAAGAAAAATAAGAAAAATATAATGAAAGTATTAAAAAATTAAAAGAAACAAAAAAAAATTAAGAATCTTACCAAACACATTTTTATTTCATGAATAGAAATTTTGGACAGTTGTGCCTAAATTCAGAAATTATTCTCGGAAACAGAATAAAAAAAATATTATTATGAGCAAAAATAATTTTTAGGAACAAAATTGTTACCAAACGCGCCCTTATCAAGCCAGGGAGGAAGCGGTGTGAAGTTGAAGATATTATTAAATTATTTGGCAATCTTTAAGGTACATTGAGGGAGTTATATTCCTCATGGGCTAAAATTGCATGATGAGATCATTTTGGTTCAATGAGCTGGGAATACAATGACGCTATATTGGTTTTCCATCTAACCAGCGACTATAAAACTCCAATGCTTCTCGTGGCTTGGTTTGAGCGACCATGTGCCCAGCTCCCTGCACCAGTGAGATAGACAGTAGAATCAGAAGGGGATGTCTGAAAATTTTACCAGGAAAAGCAAGGTAATGGCATGCATCGAGCTGCCTTCTAAAAAGTTCCTTCTTCTGATTGACTTTCACTTGCTAGGTAGATTTTAATAATGGATGATGAAACAAGAATAGGTGTATTGGAGTGTGTTGCACATAACCTTGATTGTTAAGAATGTGAAGTTGTTGTCATATCCTTGCAGATACCTGAACCAATTCAAGAAAGAATGTATAGTTAAAACAGCATAGCTTATTTTCACTACGAATTGGTATGCTTAACAGCAATATGTAATGAAAGGAAAAGGTATGATGAAAAGTCCTATAGGTAAAAGTGGTCATATTTCTGGTGTGAAGTAGCCACATCTGTGGGTGCTGCTGACGTGGCCGGAATGCATATAGAGGTCAAACTTACCCTGCGACTTGATCATCAGTCATCCAAGGCCTCCATTCATCAATGGTCTTGTATCCCATTGATCTGGTCCATGCTTCAGTCCCAGTGAATGGTACTCTCTTATCATGATCTCCACTGTCAGTACACCAATGAATTATTAACTTAAATCATTCAATGCATAAGCAAACCTGTGTTGATCTGTCCAGTCAGCAAAATGTAAAGATGCCACAACAACACACTAAATCGGTCACTAGCAAGGTCCATCCTAGATTTTTGCTCAGATTTTATTAATCGATCCTCTCTTTAGCTCAGTCAAAAAAGTTTGAGGTCACTACCGGCATCCTTAATTCCAAAACTTAGGACATTGTTGTGGCTTTTGTACTTGTCTGTCTTCACAATATAAGTTTAATTTCATCCTAATTCTCCTCAACTAGTAAAAAACTGTATAAATTTTGTCAAATTCAAACTTTTTTCTGGAAACCAATGGGGTTTATAGGAGATCTAGCATGTTACCATGTTATTGTGGATGCAGGATTGTTCTGTCAGATATCTCACCTGTATATGAGCACCCGGTAACCCAGGGAAGTTAAGTTTTTGTGGTAAGGGATCATGCTTCCAATATCACCGGAATAACTGACTCTTCCAGCACATATCCACCAAGAACCTGCCACGCTTACCTGTTGAATGCATTCCAGATTGATCAGTAATTTGACACTTGATGCACTGATAGGAAATGAGGATAATGTATTTCATTACTGGCGCTGCATAAATAGCTTTGCGAACTGCTTCATTATTCAACCATGCAACTGCTGCTTCATCATCCTGTGTCATCACAGTTCAGCATGTAAAACTGATTGTATGTACTGGAAACCAAAGGGAAGAATGGGAGCACCAAGTGAAGCAAAAGTGTGTTGAGGCGATTCATCTGTTCTGACAATCCAAAGTATTTTGCTCGTTGTTCCCAGAGCCCCCACCAGCCCCAAATCATCCCCCCCCCCCCCCCCCCCCCCCCACCTTCCCCCACCCCAAAATAAAAAAAATAAAAAAATAAAAGAAAAGAACTTCCTTGAAGAGAGCTAATGAAGCAAAATCAGATCATACTCTTATAACTTCAACTAACTCACCACACATTTGACATGATACCCATCCTGTGATCCAGGTCTTGAAGCTTCAGTGTCTCTTGTGGACCAAAAAGGTGAAGCTCGACCAAACATACTTGTTCGCTTTAGGAGAGGCTTCTTATTCACCCCTATTTGATGGAAGCCCAAAGGCATATTTGTGTTTCCACTTCCATTCCTGGTCTCTGGATTACCATAACATGGCTCAAGAATGTCGTACACGTTTAGACCTGAGACAGCCTACAAAGTGGCAAAAGTACTCCAGATAATTAGAACCTTGACTCATTTGTATCTACTTAAGTACCTTTCCCTTTTCCTTAAAATTTACAGAACATGCACAAAGTACTTAGGAAAGCTTTCTTAATTTCCAGTATAAGACAGTACAATGACAATCTCACCTGTTCAACTTTCTCAAGATTCTTTTGACAGCCTTCACTAGGAGGATCGTAGAATTTACCACCACATGTGATTTGGCAAGCCTTAAATGATCAAATATGATCCATAATCAGTGCCCAGTTAATTAGCATAAAGATGGCTTTCGGTATCACACAGTGGTTTCAACAATTAATGCTTGATCTTAAGTTGTGGGCACTTATAGTTTTTCTATCGCACAATTAGTCATGCCGGTGGCAATTATCTTCCTTCAGAAGCTTTAGTCCAGTAAAATCTCTGAGCGAACTCCCTGATCCACCCACCTCGTAGATGTCACTTGAGATCAGCCCCATTCCAAAAGCAAAAGGCACAAGAGCATTGCCATCAAATTTTTCATCTGTGATCCCATTTCCTACCATGTAACCCTACATCATGCCATTTTGTTCAAGATCTCAACTAGGCGTATGAAATTCATGATCGTTCTTTGAATGCTGCACCGCCAAAACTATTATAGAATATGAAGAAAACATACCTTGAAATTGATAAGAGGCGTTTCACCAATTTGAATTCCTACACGGATAGAAAATCTCGTATTACATATTCAATCCAATACAAGAACCTTGCCTCTGGTGAGTATGTATTACCTTTTACCACTTCTGAAGCAAGAGTTGGCACATAAATTCCAGCATAAGACTCTCCAGAAATATAGAATGGATTTGAAAGGAACTCTGGATAAAGTTCGAACCACTAGATGGAAAAAAAGAACTAGTGTTAGCTGTGACACATTATTTTGGCCCGCTGGTTTCCCAAGCTTATCCAGAATAGTTTAGGATCTCATTACCTTGAGAAGAAATGCATGCGTATCAGAGGCAGTCTGTAGGTCTCCTGTCACATAATTCTTTGGGTTATCAGAGTAAGATAAACCGACACCACAAGGAGATTCCAGATATATTATGTTGGAAACCTGAAATATGTGCAAGAATCTGGTATCATAGACTGCACAAGTTAAATAATGTTGCAACTAATAAGGGTCAGGTCGTGAAGATGATTGATATTATAAATGACTGTAAACTCAATCCATGAGTCAATGTGGCATGCTTGTTTCATATTGTTCAGTTTTAATCTAGAACGAGCCATACTGCTTAGTTGCAACTGAAAAGATAAGTTTCCAATGACCTTGGACCAGCTGAACGGGTTGAGGTGCAATAGAGGCAAGCTTCCCTTTGGCTTTCCTACGTGGAATTTAAATGGTCCTGGAAAAAGGCATTAGGCTGTTAAGCGGGCCACCACATATCCGAGGGAAATACGCTTATCACATAAATTATGATCACCAGGGATTAGCTGATACCATGTTCGTAGACAAAGCCATCAAAGCTGGAGCACCCGGGTCCACCATTAAGCCACAGTACTACAGGGTCTTTCGAAGGATTCCTTTCTGAAGCAATGAAATAGTAAAACAAGTTCTTTTTTCCAGGAATTCCATCTATAGTCACATACCTGCATATTCCGAATTTTGAACTCATGTGATAACACAGATTCAAGTAAAAAAACAGCTAATCACAAGTACATATATGCGGTTACATACCCTGCATAATGTTCAGAGGGGAGAGTTCCATCGAAGCCAGGCAAAGAAGTTATGAGAGATTCCTTAGGAGCTGCTCTAACAGATGAAACAGTGAGAAGCAAAGCAAGTGTAATGCTGCATATGAACTTTAAGACTATCATGTCTACACGATTATAGAAATTCTTGAAGCTCATATATCCCGCGTAACCTATAATATATTTATAGATGGAACCAGGAGTCCAGTAGAATGAGTTGTCGAGAGAGAGAGAGAGAGAGAGAGAGAGTCGAAGACATAAGGAAGAGAAAAATAGGAGAAGCTGAAATGCTTTGCGCAATTATTTTGTATGGTAAAAACTACATTCTGACCTCGAGAGAGCAAGGGCAATCGTTATAAACAATGAAGAAGAGAACTTGATACAAATTTTGGGGAAGTAGTAAATGAAAGAGATAAACGGAATGAGTTGTTTCATATGCTTTGGTTCAATCGTTCATTGTTGAAACGGGTTGGATGGGTAATATGTTGACAAGTCAAGAGTGGTGGGTCCGAATGAAATGAAAAAAAAAAACGAAACTAAAAAAAGGAAAGTAAATTGATTTGGTCAATAAAGAGAGAAAGGGTACGCTTTGTCGACAGAAGGAAACCAAGAGCACGCGCAAGGGAGGGAAGGAAAGAAAAGGAGAAAAAACAAGGAGGAAAAAAGAAAGAAAGAGAAGGCTTTGTACGTGCTTGAGCACGAAATGCCATGCCAAACCAATTAATTATGTCGCGACGCCTGATCAGTGATCGCATCCCTTGTTTGTCCAATCAAAATAGTTTTCAGGGTTAGGTTGTATATTCGAAGTTTTGTGAAAATACGTAAAATATCAGTTTTGAAAAATGAAAGGCGGAAAAATAGAAGAAACCTTGAAAAAGTCAACAAAAGAAAAGCAAAAGGTGAACAGTGGAATGCTTCCACCCTTTTTTGAGGACGAAAGCGCGCATGCATGAGTAGAAGGGAGGAAAAGAAAAATAAGGGAAATAAGAATTAGGAAGGAGAGGGAAAACAAAAAGGAGACGGATTTTGCGTGCACTCACCACGAACGCCTTGCCAAGCCCGAGTTACTACGTGTCGCAACTCCCGGTAAGTGCTCGTGTCTCTCATTAATCTGATAGGAATAGTTTTCGGATTTAGGGCTTAAAAATGGAATTTTGAAATTTGAGCCGTGTAGTATGAGGTTTTAGTTGTCAAGTTATGAAAATTCTTAGGAATAGTGATGTGACGCTCTAGAACATTACAAGCGACACGTGTTTTTTTTATAATATTAATATCTTTTAGCATAGAAAGCATAATCAAACGTTTTCCAATCCCTTCACAAAGAAAATTGTGTAAGTATAGACAACATATTTATACATTTTTTTTTTATTTATACCATATTTCAAGTTCACAACTCTACTAGATTTCAAGCAAAAAGGCAAAAGTCGAGGTAGGGGTTACAGTATAATTCCCAAAAGTCAACCTATATAAACGTCTAAATTGAAGTCACAGGTCGATCACTTTTCCCTCCGATGTGTCTCCATCATCAAGGTCGAAGCCCCTCAACGAATTTACTAACTCGCTATTAAGGTTTTGGTACCAGGCAATAAATCGAAAAGGAATCCACTCTGTGAAACCTCCTCCATCAACCCATACAATAAAACTATACTTGGTATATATTATTCCAACTTAAGGTTCAAGCACATTTTCATAAAAACCCTCGTATTGCATAGGGATGCCACAATGTAAAAGTTGAAAGGTGTCTATCTTACATGTTTGAAGAATAAAAGGAAATGAGTCAAAACCCAGTAAATGAAACCTCTATTTTTAAGTTAGAAGAATTCTCTTACCACTTCACTTGATATACACAAAGTGAATGCATAATAATATAGTTAATGCGATAAAAATATTATTAGACTTTACCTTTCCCATTTCATTTACCATAGAAGTCATCAACCAACAATATACCCATCCAGACTCATGCACGTGTACACCATGTTTCACACAAACTATGACGCCCCAATCATGCCACCTTGTTTTCACCATCTTAATAGCCATTATTTCTTCATTAGTGCATAAGCATGTATAACGTGAATTATGCAAACAAGCACAATCAGAAACATAATAGGTCAATGTCAATTTCCATTTCATTGGCTTACATATTAATTACATGGGTGAATGTAACCAAAACAACCATTAGTCCTAACCTTGGGGTAAACCAAAAAGAAATCTACACCCCGACTAGTAACGCACACACGTGCCACTCCATCTACATGCCCTCCATCGTGAGCAAAACCAAAAACTAAGTATCATGGGATTCATCACCATGGAAATCAACCCTCCCATAAATCTACCATCCCATGTCACTCCCAACCGTTACTATCTAATTCCTTATTGGGGTCACTGTACTCCAAAGGTCCACTGCTACTACCGTCATTGTCGTCTATGCTGTTGGTCACCGTCGTCCCAATTTCGTAGAGGTCCCTTCAGCTCATCTCCCTCTCAAATGAACCAGGCAACGAAACGATACGGTATCATGTGAGTGTGCCCTATATCTACCCAAACAGTAGAGCTCTAGCGTACGTATATGCTTTCGGACTAGGACAAAGTGACGCTTTCAAAACCGCACTTAAAATGATGCAGTTGTCTATAATGAGCTAGTGGGGGTACGTTCATTTTTCTAATTATCTGAAAAATTATAATACAACAGGCAGAAGCCAAAGCTTAGCAAAAGATAAGACAAATACATAAATCAATTGATCTAACGCATTCTTGATTCCTCGGATTCACCTACAGTGAACATATAATGCAAATGACAAGTACCCAGTACTTATAATGTACTCACAAGCACGTGTAATTGCACACAACAAATGTTCCAATTCTTGCATAACACATCATTTGGTCCACCCCCATTTCATGATTTTAACCAATGGCAAGTTGGTACCGTGTGGGTCACTTTCGATCTATCAATCGACCAGACTTCTAGGGAACCCTGTTACCCCCTAGGCATCCCATTCCAAGGCATCTAGGGAACACACAACAATCTAAGAAACTCTCTTGACATCCATTCCAAGTCATCATTGAAGAAATCACGCCACATAGGCTTTGGGTACCACTTTAGTAATCTAATTGCACATTGCCAAGAGTTGCCATCTATAGCCTCATACGCATCCATCACCACACACGACATGCATATGATGTGGCATTTTATTCTATCAATTTTGTGCATAGGCTATAACATGTAACTATTACAATAACTTGATATCTCATGCACACTTAATAGCCAGTAATTACAGATTTTGCCACTATAATTAATAATTAGGTTGATACCCTGAAAAACCATAAATCGGTACACCTATGACAAATTTATCCAAAACCATTTTTTTGTTAACAAAGAAAAATCCCAAATTAATACACTTGCGACAAATTTATCCCAATTGACCATAAAAAATCTTAAACTGGTACACTTGTAACAAATTTACTCTAAACTAATTTATTCGATTGTCAAAAACCTTAAATTAGTACATTTGTGACAAATATATCATTCATTAAATTGGATTAATACCACGAAAAATCACAAAAATTGTATAACTGTGACAAACCAAGAGTAAAATCCCAAATTTGTACACCAACCAACTGTTACGTGTCTTTCAACTTAATAATTTGACATTAAAATTTAATGGAAATTAACATATGGTAAATTTGTCAAAAGTGTACCAATTTAAGGTTTTTGTTGGTTAAAAAATTGATTTTTAGTAAATTTATCATAAGTATACAAATTTGTGATTTTTCATGGTATTAACTCTTAATAATTCGACCACTGCCCTCAGCAACATAGCTGCCTCGGGCTCTCTCCCCCTCATGAAGGGGAGAAATTCGAATCCTAGAGGTGGATTCTTACCTGGAATACTGTGGTAATCAAAGTGAATCTTATCTTGTTGGAAAGCTAAGATGTGTTGGTTGACTTTCCAAAAGGTATCATTTCAAAATTCTCATGTTTTCCCTTTAGAAATGCCTCATTTTTAAAATTGGTTAGAATAAAATAGATTTGCCCACTTTTAGAAATTACTTTGATTAAAATAGTTAATTACTTCCAAAATTTCCAAATTTTGGATATGTCACAGAAGAGATGATGACAAATAGTTTTCATGAGAACAATAGGTCAAAATCGACATGTAACTTTGCCATTTATTTGCTTGAAATTGGAGTTAAACAGAACCTCAAAGTAGATTATGTAACGATTGAGAAATTAGTTTTCATAAAACTCAAAACACCATTAAAAAAAATTGATGTGCTGTAGAGAAAAGAGTTTTGAATATTTTTGTGAAGAAATCTCGTCAAGATTCTAGCTAGAAAAATCTATGGAAAATAAAAAATCAGTGAAGGTCACAATCACAACAATACTAGTCAATTAAGAACTGAAGAGAAACACAACCATTTGACCACCCAAATTGACATAGAAAAATATGAAATTTAACTATGTTAAACTTTAAGATATTGAAAGAAACTTTGAAGAAGGAAGTTTCTCAAGATCTGATCTGAAAAAGTAGCAGCAAAAAATGGCAATACAGAAGGGTATCGCATGCATGAGTTTTCTAGGCACGAACCAAGTCCTACTGTAATCTCGCAGACTTCCAAGCATCAAAGCACCACACCACAAGCTAGAACAGCCATGCAAGATATCATTTCACTTCATCTCACATCCATGAGCCATTGGTAACACATGCAAGGCACGAACTCAGCATATAACTTACTGCCAAAGCCATCTATGGCTAAATTTTTCACATGCAAGATCCAAAGATCACTATAAACCAACATGCATCACATAAAAATGACTCAAGCCTCTCTTTTAAGCCTCGACCAGAGTTGATGTGATTCGGTAATTTTCTATTGACCAATTACTTGATTGACATGAAAAATAATGGACCTACACCATGGGTACATGCAAGTGGACTTTCTAGGCCAAATTGGATAATTTCATGTAATTTCTTGATCAAAATTGCAAATTAATCAAAATTGAATTCAATTAATATCGTGACGCACCTATTCGATTAATTGCCTATACCAAGGGTAACCTACTGTATCCAAATTGACTTTGAATTGATGGTACAGCTTCTATGCTAAAAATGAACCAAAGTTTAATATTGAGATTGAGCCTTAATTTGTGAAATTAACTCTTAGTCTCAATTGGATTAACTTGAATTTCTTTAATTGAAGTTCATTAGCTTGGTTTCCTATATTCAAGAAGGGTGTATTCCTCAAATTGAAAAGTTCCCAATTTAATATCCTAAAATGGACCCCTTAATTTGGACCCATCTCAAGAAAATGAGTGGAATGAAAGTGTCTGTTCGCAAATCATGAAGAATTGATTTGGACCTCCTAATTTGGGCTAAAAGCGATAATTCACATTTTGACATCATTCTTGTAGCTAAATGAACGAGTGAATGAATCATGATCCCTAAATCAAATGCTATAAAAAGAACCCCATTTGGTTTGGCATTTAGAAGGGGCTTTTGGCCTCTAAAGGGGTTTGGGCAAAAGCGGGTGGTGTTTGGTTCAATATTTTGGGGACTTTGGGGAGATGCAATTACATCTCCAAGGGGCTTGAAGGGGCTTTAGGGGAATGGAGGGTCCAAGGTGCATTTGAGATTAGCATTTTCGGAATGCTGGGGCTTTGTTTAATGAAGATATGTTAGTTGCCAATTTTACCCTCATTTATTAACCAAAATCCGTTTTTGCCCTTTTCTAAAAAAAACCCTAAAAGCCTCTCATGACTCCTCTCCTCTGCACTCTCACGACTCCTCCCATCTGCACTCTCATGCCGCACTCTCACGCCTCCTCTCTTCTGCACTCTCACACATCTCTCTCAGTTGTCCCTCACCGTTTCCATTCGAGATCAACCATCCTAACCTCAAAGATTGCCTCCCGCCGTTTTGCTCTCACACTTGAAGATCGCCTCCTGTTGTTCTGCTCTCGCGCTCGCGTCGCGCTCATAGCAAGGCAATTGGGTAAGCTCGAAAGCTTCGATTCCATCGCTCGTTTGTCCGATTTGCGGTCACCACTGAAGATTCCACCGTCGTCCCTTAGCGTTCTGCTCTCGCACTCACCTCTCTAGGTAAGATTTCCTAAGTGCTGCCACCTTACAGTGCTGCGACCTCAGGTTGGCTTCAGTTCACCTTTGTGTTTTGGTCAATCGCCAACTGTCGATTTTGTTCACTTTCACACTTAGTTCAGTCCGAACCTTTCATTGCTTGTTCGGGGCAGGCTGAACCAAACCGGCTTTGCTTGGTCCCCTCCATTGGCTAAACCAAACCGACTTATTTAGAATTCATTAATTTTCTCCAGTAAGAGTGAAAAGATTCTTGTTAGTTGTAAGTTTGTCTATACAAGTATTTGGGGATGAAGAAAGTAACATATTTTTGGCAGGAAAGATGAAATTTCTGTGCCACATATATGAATCAATCAGCATCTAGATTCACAGGGAATCTAGAATTGGAATATTGAAACAGAAACATAGTATTTAATGTGCTCCATTTTATAGTTTGTGACTATAGATTTGTCTATGGTGGTGTTTATATATAACAAAATCTTTTATGATATTGGGAAGTAAGGACAAGAGGAGGTCCTGCTCTCCACATTCAAACTGATAGGCTCTTTTATCTTCACCAACAGAAAGTAATTGCTCTAAATTGGTCTATCCTGCATAAAGATTAGCACTCTGATTCTCGAGTTTCAATAGATTTTATGAATAGCTAGTGATGTTTGGATGATATTAGCAAAAGCGAATGGATGAAAAACAAAGTTCTTAACTATTACCATAAGTTTGCTTATTGAATGTGTCTCAGATCTTATTTTACAAATATAATTTCAGGTCCTTGCTGCTAATATTATTGCTTTGGTTTGGAATGTGATTCTATCGTTCAAAGCTCATAAAGAGATTCTTCCTAAATAGGTACACTAGTAGAGGATATCTGGCTTTTGAATAGCAATTCAGCATCTATAAGACTACTTTTATGCAACCAAGAAAATAAGAACAACTCTAGACTTGTGAAGGCTCGCTATGTAGCTGATGTTGCCATTCGAAAGTGCAATTTCTAATCAGAAAAAGGAATTGAGATTATAAATAAAAAAGAATTTTTTTTCTTCTCTTTTTTGTGGATGGCCATTAATTTGATGCATATATTACCTTATATTAATAAATTCGACAAAAAGAGTAATTATCAGTTCATGAAATCACAAAGTAGAATTTGAGTTCAAAATTCACATCTGGGAGTTAAATAATCTCATGAAAAAGTCTATCCAAGAGCATGGAAAACATGCCAGTCTTTGATAATTGTTGGAGGATGGTAATCAGTCAGCAGATGTCACCTAAAATTTTGTTTCTTCACTAACATACAAATGCACATTTGAATGGTTGTTGCTTGTAAAGAAAAGTACTTCTCAAGATTTGGTGCCTTATTGTATGTGCAGGGGTTTGAGTTCTCTTCCTCGTGTCACTCCTTCACGCTCATTGTCCTCAAGCTATCCTTTCACGCTTGCTGCCCTCAAGCTATCCTGTCACGCTCGCGCTCATGCTTTATTCTATCCAGGTCAGATTTTCTTAATCCATGGTTGCTCATTGAACTGAATTGTCTTCCAATCAGTTTAACTACATTTTCAGTGTACAAAATTTTAAATTTGATAGGAGTTTGGTGGTTGATTGGTTATTTTGAGCTCATTCTGAATTCTAATATCAGTCTAGGGTTGTACAAATTCTAATGTTGGGGCCTGGTTAATATTTTTTTGGTGTGAAGAGATGTGAAGCTGTTTCTTGATCTTATCTCTACATCCAAATGTTACTTTTTCCCTTTTTTTGGTGGATCCTCTGCCTCTATAGTGGAAAAACCACCACCTTGTATCTTGTACAACCTTAGACTGATATGTTGTTGGTCTTTTTTTTTTTTTCTTGTTTTTTGGGCTGATACCTAATACAATATAACATTGATTTGTTATTTACTAGTTCGCATTTATTTGGCTCTAATTAAATTGCTGAATTTTTTCTTTATTATATATCTCTCAAATATATCATGCTCATATTGTTGAAAGATGGCGAGTTCAACAAAGGAAAAGGCATATTGGACATTTGAAGACGTGGAAACATTTTCTAAGTTGTGTGTTGAACAAATCGATAATGGTAATCGTCTAGCAACTAAGATGAACTATCATAATTAATAAGTTCAAGGAGTTGAAGGGCAAAAAGTACGATAAAACTAAAATGAAAAGTAAGTGGATAATCTTAAGGAATAATGGAAAAGATGGAGGACATTGGTTTATAGTAAAACGGGATTAGGATGGGATCCAAGGAAGAAAACCATCGATGCGAGTGATGAATGGTGGGAGAGCAAAATCCAGGTGTTTATCATTTGTTCTTTTATTTTTCAATTAAGTTCTTATTTTCTATTATATACAACTTACTGAAAACATTTTTTATAATAGGCCAATCCTAAGATTAAGGTTTTTAGGTCGAAAGGCATACCTCCTAATCTTGAAGTGTTGCTAGATAGAATGTTCAGGGATACGGTTGCTACTGGAGAAATCACTTGGAATCCTACACAAAGTTTATGTGTTAATGAGAATGTTGATGCCACACAACCCAATATTGATGATGCCGTAGGATCTACTGATGATAATTTGGAATGTGATGTGGGTGAAAATATTGATGTACCAATTCAAACTTAGGCTTGTAAAAGAGTAGCACAAACTTCAATGAGGGAAACTCGAGGAAAGAAAGCCAAGAATTTGAGCCCGGCACAATTGCTTGGAAGCCAAATTAACAGGTTTTGTTCTGCAATTGAAAGTAAGAGTGCTAATAGGAGTGCTGATGCTGTTGCCTCTCGAGCATATGAGGAATTTGGTCTTTACAAGGACCTCATATCTATGTTGGATGCCATACCAGAGATTGTACAAGATGAAAAGTTGTACTTTTTTGCAATTAAACATTTTAAGGACATGGTGGACAATAGGCAGGTCTTCATGAGCTTGAGTACCGATGCTCTGAGGGTGAAATATCTCAAGCTTGAGATAGAAGAACTTAATCATAATAAGATATTGTTATAGTTTCTTATTTGAATTCTTGAATATGCTATTTTATTTTTATATGCGAACTCTATTTAAATTATGTATGGACCTAATTTATATTAATGTTTTTAATATGAGAATTGTTATTAATTGGCGTTTGCTTTATGTGGTTGACTTTGCATATATATGTTGATTGATACTATTATTTTTTCTTAATAGATTGTCAATATTATTCATTATTTTTCTTATTCTAACTCTATAATTTGTTACGTTAGGTAATTATGGATGATTCTCAACAAAAGGAAAATCGTGAACAAGAGGAAGATGAATTCTCGGATTTGCTTTCAATTGCTAATGCTTCAATTGCTTATCAAGCAATGCACCTTAGCAAACAACCTTCTATAACCTCATCATATACAGGTTATACATGGATGAGAGAGTTGATGGCTAAAGATACTAATCTAATAAGGCGCTATAATATGTTTAGAATGTATAGAGATGTATTTAATAATTTAACATGTGACTTAGTAACATGTTATAGCCTTAAAGGATCTAGAAATACTAATGTTGAAGCAATTGTTGGAATGTTTCTTTATATGTTGGGACATGGTATAGGCAACGGGATAGCACAAGAACGCTATTAACGCTCTGGGAAACCATAAGTAGGCATTTTAGTTTAGTTTTAAATAAAGTATGCAATATGGAAAAAGATTTGATCCAACCAATTGATCGACAATTTAAGGAAGTTCCAGAGAAGATTAATAAAGATCGATGATTTTATCCATATTTTAAGGTAAGTTATAATTGTATTATAAAAACAAAAAAGTAAATTTAAATCATGTAATTTTTACATTATTTGTTTTAGAATTGTATTGGAGCTATGGATGGTACACATATTCAAGCAGTGTAACCGACGTATGATCAAATTCGCTTTATTGGTCGAAAAGGAAAGACTACGCAAAATGTGTTGGATGTATGTAATTTTAATATGGAATTTATTTACATTTGTGCTGGTTGGGAGAGACAAGCTCATGATACTTGTGTCTTCTATGATGCCATTGGAAGACGTGATGCACAATTTCTTCATCCACCTCCAGGTTGGTTAATTAATGGTTTATGTATATATATATATATATATATATATATATATATATATATATCATATGTTAATTAAATTTATATTATATTTGTGTAGGAAATATTATTTAGTAGATGCTGGATATCCAAATCTCACAGGTTATTTGGGACCATATAGAGAAGTTAGATATCATTTGCTAGAATTTCGATAAGGTCCTACACCTACGGGTCATCGAGAAGTGTTCAACCGTGCACATTCCTCGCTTCACTCAGAAATTGAACGAACTTTTGGTGTATTAAAAATGAAGTGGAAGATTTTAACTATTATGCCAAATTATCCTTAAGAAAAGCAAGTTCAAATTATCATAGCTACAATGACTTTGTACAATTGTATAAGAAAAAATGCCGTAACTGATATGGATTTTGAAGTAGCAGATTTGGATCCCGAGTATGGATATTCAGTAGACCATGATGTTGTAAATGAGGGGATAAGTGCTTCAAATAATAATGCATTCCCTGACATGGCATATTTACGTGATGAAATAGTTATGAACTTGATAAATAGTTAAGGATGTTTGTAATATTTAACTATTTATTTCTTTCTTTCGAACATATGTTGTTGTCATGTTTATTGTAATGAAAATACTCTATTTTTAATTGAGTTTGATGTGATTTTTTTATTTAAAATTTTATTAATATGTCTGTTATACATTATTCTTAACTTGAAAATAATATATAAAATTTAAGGTAATTGATTTTTGTTTTTAATTTTAAACAATTTAAAGTTGCAAAATTTTAATAATTGGCACATGAAATGACTTTCCAAATGTAATGTGTTTACCAAACAACATTCTCCCCAAGTTGCATCTCAAGGCATCTTTTTAATTTTGTTTACCAAACAGTATTTGTATTTTGCCAAATCCCTTTAGACTAAAGGTCTTTGCATTTCCCCAATGACATTCTCCCAAAGCTGAACCAAACGGGGCCAAGCCTAATTTTGACTAGAATGAAAATAACTTTATTTTTGGTCGATTTTGAACCTAAAATCGAAAAATTCAAAAAATAAGTTTCTTAATCGATTTTCGTAAAATTTTCAATGCTAAAGTCAAATTGAAACTAAAATGAAGTATTTTGTGGATTCTTTTTTCAATTTTTTTTTTGGTTAAAGATTTGACCAAAAGCTAACCCTTTAGTTGACTTTTTTTTTTAATGTTTATTTTTGGGTTGGTGTTTGAAATTTTTGAAAATTATTGGGCTAAAGTGAAATTACAACCATTTATAATTTTTTGTGCAAAAAGCCAACTTTTGACCTAGGGTTAACTTTTGATCAAAGAGTTGACTAAAAAGTCAACCCAAAAATTAACCATTTGACTTTTTGGGTTTTCGATGTAAATGAACAAGAAGTTGTTTAAATATGATAAGGTAAAAGCAAGAAATGGAAGATGGCACTTTTTATTCAAGAAATGGGATTCACCGCAATCAGAAAACTTAATCTCGAGTTTCCAAACTTAATGATGTGTCAACTAAAAATCAAATTTCATCAAAGATATCTTTATAGGCTAGCTATCGAAAATATAAATGGAGACCTTGCCAAGGAAGGAACTTGGTTGCCTTGTCACGGGGCGTTATGCGAGACCATGATTGATATTTGAATATGAGTTTAATTAATGGATAGACCATTGGTGTATAATTTTGTTGAGATTGATTAATGAACTGAACTATTGTATTTATCATGATACTATTTATTTAATGAATGTTTTCCGATACACTCATACAGATATATATGGTAATGTTAAAGGGGCTAATTCCATAAAAAATAAAAAGCATAAACTTTAGGTGTTGTCCCAAATCTAGCCCGAACTTTATTTTGTCTAAAAAATAAAAAGTACGAACTTTAGATATTGTCCCAAATCTGGCTCAAACTTTATTTGAGACAAAATAAAGTAAGTATATTACAAATAGGCTTCACATTTCTATTTAACTACAAGATACACATGCTTTTAATATCTCGCTTTAAAGCAATGTAATCTTCTACTTACAACTTAGCTTCTAACATTGCAAACAGCTTGCCAATTGTTAATTGATCTAATGGCCCTAGCTATGTGCCTTGTCCCTTGGAATTGAGGCTACTGAATTATTTTTCTCACGAGAATCATCTGTAAAGTTCACCTCATTGGAGGGCAGACTTAAATTTAACACTGCCTCCAAACACTCGAATGTAGCATCGTTTTGCTGTGTTGGATATTATTGTTGACGTAAAAATGACATCGGATGACTGTGGAATGAGGACTAATGAAGGGCCAGATTTGGGACACAAGTGAAAGTTTGTATTTTTTTTTTAGACAAACTAAAGTTCAAGACAGATTTAAGACAACACCTAAAGTTTGTGCTTTTTTTTAGATAAAATAAAGTTTGGGCAAGATTTGAGACAATACCTAAAGTTCGTGCTTTATTTTGAGACAAAATAAAGTTCGGGCCAGATTTTAAACAATACCTAAAGTTCGTTTTTTTTTTTTTTTTTTTTTTTTTTTTTTTTTTTTTATGGAATTGGCCCAATGTTAAAGTGATATAACTCATTTCATTCATCTTTTGTGTTTTTCAAGTCTTTTGGTTCGTGGTTGTTAGAGCAAAATCATTAATGATGAGGACTTTTGAGTGTTGGATTTTGGTAGTTTGAAACTATGTTTTTCAGGTGGAACGATGATTATATGTGTATGATTCAGATTTTGGTAGTTTTAAACTGTATCAAAAGGGATGGTGGCAAAGTTGCATTGTAATTCTAGTTCTAGAATGTAATAGTCCACTCTTGTATACATTGATACGTGCTAAAGGAAAACTTGTTGGGAACGTGCAGAATTCCAACAATCCTTCACGTGAAGAGATCATCAAGGGAGAGTCCAAGACCTAACACTTCAACTATTTAGTTTAAGCTAATGAGGTATAGATCAACTAGAATTATTAACTTTTCCACATCATATACCATTCTTTGATGTATGATTTTACTAACATAATTCACACATTATTCTCAACAATATCTTCCTCAAGTGAGAGCTCAGTATTCGTTTTGCTACCATTAGGATGGTTGTGAGGTTATTTCTTTGCGATATTCATTTACATCGGATTAGATTGGGCCAACAATTAATCATTAATTTGAATATTACTTATTAAGAAAAAAAATGTAAAAGAAAACAAATTAGGGAAGAAGATTGACAACTTTTTTACATGTAAAACCTTTCAGCGTGAGAAAGGAAAAAAAAAATCACGTTACTACAATATGCAATGTTGTTACTACAATATGCAATCTTTTTCATTATTAGTATTAAAATATTTTTCAATTACAAGGGAGATCACTTTGATATTCAATAGGCTACAAAAGTTTGGTGGAAAATATTGCATAGTGTCGTAGCATGAAAAAGATCTTTCGTTCTTGTAGGCGCATAGCTCTCAATCCTGACCTTACAAGCCAAAGGCATTGCCCTATACTCCCAAAGTCATTGCAGATTGGATCCTCAAGTTTTGGGCTTCAATTTTAATGATACTTTTCTTTATCAGACTTTGCATTCTCATCAATCTCTCCTTTGGAGGCTGATCTTCAAAATGACAATAGTTTCTCATCATTTTCACTCATTTTTGTAACCCATATTGTCCTAGTGTAGTGGCACATCCTCATCACTACCATGGAGGGCAACTAAGGCAATGCACAACCTTAATTTCTCGACAGTAACACCTTGGTTGACATATAAACTACACTTTTGCACCAATGATTTTCTACAATGACTGTCACGCCCCGGACCCCGAGCGCATACCCATCCCTATCTGGTCGATAATAATTTGCAACTTCCTAGGATGAGTCACCGACCCTTACCATTTTATTGCACATGCGGAAGCGAAAAGAAATCCCCTGACAGTAATCATCTCGAGATAGAAAAGCAGGATAATAGATTCACAAACAAACATACTTTTATATATACACTGAGTCATGTACACAGGTCTATGGCCAAAAGACTACAAAAGACTGGCCTTCCAAAAAGAAGCGGTCCTAACTGACCTACGCTTCCGATTACCTCTTCTCAACTCCATGTCCTCCACTTGACGACCTTGAAAATGTTGTCCTACAACGGGGTGAGATATCATCTTAGCGAGTCTAAGCTCTAAACCCCAATTAGGAGAGAAATACGCCCAGAAGTGTCCTAATCACACAAGCACACAATCAAGGAGACTTACCTCGTCTCAAATCCACCCTGCAGGTCAGTACAATTTATCTCAAAGACAACATGAGAGCATGAGCAACAAATAAGCTCCAAATAACTGAAACGCCACACTTAATTAATCATGCGTTCCTAGTTTTGATCCGGCATATAGTACAGCCTACTCTCAGTTCGGTGGTCTTCTGGCATTGCCAGGCTTCGTCTCACCCCATTGAGCACGACACATCTCTTTATCAGACGGCTTTCCCGAAGGAGCATAGGGTTCAGAATCAACTGCGACCGGCTTCCCGTTGTCCAGGGGGTATCCCAAATAAGGACAACGTCCAACTCAATAGCTCGAGACGATTTCTCATAACCATCACATGATCACTCAAAATGGCCCAAGGTACTGTGCATTGCACTCAAATGCTTCAATTAAAATGGTGAGCTTGGCCTTTTTCTTCGTATTAGAAATTCACATGAAATTACTCGTGTGTGGGTACACAGTCAACTTGATCCAGAAAAATTGATATTCCTCCTTTTTGAAATCCCACTATTTCATAGAGTACTAAAAACCATTTTCGGTGTCAAAACCTGACACCTGTGATTTTCTGAATAAATATTGAAAATTCACAATTTTTGGAATTAAATACCAAAAAATCAATCGGCACTCAATTTGCATAATTTAACACTCAATTGCAGAAATTAACCACACCATTGCAATCGGCACGAAATTCCGGTCACCGGCTATCTCGGCCCAATTTCCGAAAAAATAATTAATAATTAAAGAATTACTGAAATTAATTAAATAAATCAATTTCAATTCTAAAAATACTAACCTAGGCCAGAATCATTAAATTAAATACCAACACCAATATGGACTTGGAAAATTCTCAAACCCTTCTAGATAAATAGTACAATTTATTTAGGCCTTAGCTAAACCATGCTAACCACCTAACATGCTCAATTAAATAATTACATTTCTAATTTAATCTTACTAACCACCTAATTCCTAATAAAATAAATCTAAACACCCCTTAAACGTTATTAGCCTACTAAGCAGAGTTTAGAGTATAAACTCACCAGTGTATCGCGAAAACCGGTTCACCGCGACGACGACGCAACGGCAACCGAAATCTCAATTTTCGGCAGCGTCAATGAACTTGGGCCGGGCCTAAACTTATCCCTACAAATCTCAGCCCAAATCTGAGATTTGCTTTTGAAATTGGACTGGGCTTGAGTTGCTTCGCAGGCTTCAATTAACGCGGGCTTGGATAGGCTGAGTTAGGCTTGAATTCAAGTGGGCCTTAAGCTTGCAATGGAATTGGGCCTGAACTTGAATCACTTGGGCTTTGCTGGGTTGAACAAAATGGGCTTCTCTGGTTTCTTGGATGGGCCCAACTGCTGGACTGATCTTGGGAGTGGGCTGCTGGCTTTGCTGGCGTCGAGCTGAAGGTGACACTGGCGAAGACATAAACGAAAGATGGAGCAGGGAAGCAGCTGGCGGTGGAGTCTTCGAGTGGATGAAGTCCACGGCGTTAATGGCTGAAGAAATCGAGTAAAGGGACTTCGGTGGTGGTGAGTCACGGACGGTGGTAGCTTCTGCCGTGAGCTGCTTCAATCGGCAATTGGCAGATGGAGTCAACGAAGAGAACTCAGCTGGTGGACTTGGACGCGTGGAGAGGGGATCGCACGATCAAGCTGCTGGATCAAATTTCGATGGACTCCTCTGTTCGTGTGAAGAAGTGGAGATTGGCGGTCATCACACCTGCTGGAGTTGACCCCGATGGACTGAAGACACAAGGAGGGGATGTGGATCTTCAGTGCAGCTGTTTCGGACGAGTGGCCTGCAGAGGAGAATCCAACGGAGTTGTGGGCGTGTGAGTGGATGAAATGATAGTGGAGGCGTGCGTGGCTGCAATCGTGAAGGAAGTCGTGCGGCAGAGGTTCTCAGTCAAAGGAATCGATGGAAAGAAAACAAGAGCAGCTGCTTTGTGGTGTGGCGTCCGTGCGAAGGAGATGAAGGAGAGGAATCGTGCACGAGAAGCCAAAGGAAGTCTGCCAAAGTCAAGATAAACATCAAATTTCATCATTTCATGGTCCCACCATCCTTCAAGATTATCCTCATGTCCCCCATTTCTTTCTTGTTTAATCTTCACCAATAAACAAAATTTTTGAAGCCCAAAATTGCTGCCCTTTTTCCAACTCCGAATTTCCCATTTTGGTCTTAAATTTTATCACTCAATTTTTCAAATTGAGGTCCAATTTTGATGGAGAAAAATCTCGAACAATTTTCTATAAATTCTCGACACTCAAAGGTTCAGCTTAGAAGTCCTAATTTCCATCAATTTAGCACATCTGAATTTCCGCTGATTTTTCACAACGTCCGTATCGATTTTCTGCAAAAATCCCGGAATCTCTTAAAAATCTTTGGAGAATGAGTCGGCGTTTCTCAAATAGCTTGTGACAGCACAGAACTTTCAATATTTGAAATCGGGTTCAAATCCACGGTTATTTTCAATTCGGTGCGCTTTTAGCGTTACCTAGTCTATCGGGTAACTTTTAGGAATTTTTAGTGCAATTGACCCGTGATCGATTATCTCGAGTCACAATGTACATTTTCGACACATTGACGACTCTCAATTGTCGTGAAAATCTCAATGTTTCAAATACGGACACAGGGTACCCAAAACGATAGAAAATCAATTTAGTATTGATTGATGAGAATTTTGCAATCAGGTGGAATCACTCACATTTTGATCACTCATCTCAATCGAATTGACCTATCATTGATCTCTGATTGATTTTTAATTGTGCTGTAATGACCCTTGCAAATTAGCACGGTCGAGCAGTCGATTCCTGGTCAAATTCTCAAGCCTTTTGCGTTAAAATCCCTTAATAATTTTCCCAGATAGTCTAGTTATCTCATGAGTGATCCGCTCTGAGAATAACACTATAGACGTGTCGATGAAAGGCCCAATTTATTCAATTGAAATCAGATTTGAAAAATCAGGATGTCACAATGACAATGCCACATTGTCTATCAACTCACTAATACGATGATACTTCACGTGTTCATGTTTTATCCTTGAGAAAAATACCATTTTTTACAAGACACACTAATTGTTACTAAAAAAAAAAAAACTTATCTTATAGCTTGCATATTTACTTCTGAAAATAAGTTAACCAAACTATTTCCTTGCGAACTTCTCATACAATAATGTACTTTACTTCAGTGGTTGAGAGGGACACACACTTCCAAAATCTAGACGTCCAACTGACTATAATGCCATTAAAGGTAAAAACACACACTTCCAAATTCTTATTGTCAATGTCACCACCAAAATTTGCATCAACAAAGTCTTGTAAAGTCATATTGTTTTCCATCAAACAGAGTGCATACTCATAGTGTCTCTTATGTATCTTTGTAGCCACTTTATGAATTCCCAATGTTTTTATGCTTGGATCAGCAACTCATGTGCTCATAACTTTCATTATGTGAGTTATGTCTAGTTTGGTACATATCATATCATCTATCAAACTGCCGACATTGACACCTAAGCCATATTCTTCACCTCCTTATTAATTTTTTTTTAATGCTTCTTTGAAAGCTTGGGTTGATTTCTTAAATGAGTTCTTTTGGACTTCATGTTCTGAATTTTGAATCTATCTAGCACCTTCTCAATGTACCTTTTTTAGGTGATTTCAGAATTTCTTCTAATCTATTTTGTGTGATCCTCATCCCAAGCGCACAATTTGTTGGTCCCAAATCCTTTATTTCAAGCTCCTTTTCCAATTGCCGTTTTAGTTTGTTGATCTCCCTTATGTTAGACCCTACAACAAGCATATCATTTGTATATTAGGGGAAAATGATGTGGTAGTCAACAAATTTCTTGAAGTAACAGCAGTAACCCATTTCACATCTAGCGAACCCATTACAACACATGATAGTATTACATTTCTTTTACCACTATTTAGGAGCCTATAAATGATACAACATTTTATTCATCCTAACAACTCAAAAAAAAAAAAAAATTGATTGTACCATGCAAATATCTTCTTTTAGGTCACCATGGATGAGTGCAATCTCCATATACAATCGCATTAGATGTAAATTCTTGGCAACAACTCACCATTAGCCTTATAGTAGTTAAATTCACAACTATAGAGAAAATCTCTATGTGTTCAATTCCTTCTGCTAAAGAAGTTTTGCTACCAATCTTGTCATGTAGCTCTTGCTACTATTAGGTTCGTATTTGACCTTGTACACCTACTTGTTCTACATCACCTTCTTCTCACCCAAGTTTTGTTCTTCCCAACATAATTCAACATATCTTGCATTGTCAACTCCCACTTAATGAAATCTTTAACACACATTGCTTCTGAAAAATGTTTTTGTGATGGCTTAGAACATCACACGCTACAAGTGTCTTTCTAGATTATTTCTCATTTTATATTATGAATATGTGGAGGCATATTAAAGCAGTCATAATATTCCATACAAAATGATCATACGAGTTTAATAAAATACATATGCCTTTTTATATTAACATCAGTATTTTAGTACAACATCCAAGGAAAATGCACACTACGTAACTCCTAGGATGGTTAAGGTCACCTAACTTGGGAAAATTACAAATTTTCCCCCAAAGCTTCTAAACTTACCTAATAACTAACTAATTAACGCTAAAAATCATAAAATAACCCTGTTAATAGCCCCATCTCACTTCTAGAAATTTCAAAATTGTCAGGAATTTACCAATATACCCCTTTTTATGCTATTCAAGTTTTATCATAACACTTTTTTAATCTATCGAGGGAATTCTAGTAGTGAAGGAAGGTTTTCAATTCATACCCAATAATCAAAATAGTTTAACATACAATTATTGAAACTTAATTAACATAGAGTAAAATCCAGAATAGATGAAAAAAACAATCAACCAACCAAGCTCAATAGTAACAAGTAAATCATTCAAGCTTATCGATTAAAAGAGTATCGCTTATGACTAACTTGATTGATTAAAAGTGACAAGGCGGCAATCCACGACAGTGAGCGATGGGTGGCAAAGAAGCGAGCGAGCAAGTGAGGGTAAGCGAGGTTCATAGAGAATCGTGGACAATGAGGCGACACGAACGGAGCCCTAATTTTCATTCATTTTGGGCAACATTGGGTGGTGTCATTTTTGGGCAACGACGCGGTGCGGCACCATTTAGTCCAACCCAGCCACCTTGGATTAATTGATGTTATCTTCCCAGTCCACGTGGACTGGAATTTAAAAACTAAAAAAAAAAAATCCAACTCAGCCATTTTTTTTAATTGTAAAAGCCGTGTAACTATTTTGGCAAGAATATCTCACCGTTTGCACTTAAGTGATCGTTTTATTTTTTTTATTTTTTTTCTGATTTGACACTTAAGTGAGCTAACGAAAAGTTATGACACTAAAGTGAACGCCCTACACAAGTTAAGGCACTTTTAGTGTCCTTCTCTAGGACTCCTTATCCAAATTGAGATGTTCTCTGAAAAAATCAGCCACACTGCCAAGTGACTTATAACATGCTGCCTCAGGGCATGAGATCGGCTTATCTCTGAGAAGACATACTGCCTCGGTGTGTAGGTATGAGGAAGCAAGTGCATCCATTGAGCTGGAGGTAACAGAAAAGCACTGGGACTTGAACGGCTTCTTGAAGACCTCGAAAGACGTGAACAGAGAGTTGAGAGTCTTCTTCATCTTATTAGACATTATTTTGCGATTTATTCCTCACTTTCCATCTGAAAGTAGATAATTCTTGGGCTAAATGGGCTCTAATATTCTTAGGAGAGGCAGTCCTGACCATTATAGCCATGCCTAGGTAAGTGTTTTTGTGTGGGATATAGGGGGAATTTGTTCTATTCCTTCGCTTTTGATGCTCTCATCACAACCAATTATCAAGCCAGGCAGGAAGCACTGCAAAGTAGAAGATATTATTGAATTATTCGGCAATGTTTCAGGTACATAGAGGAAGTTATGTGTCCTCATGTGCTAAAATTGTATGATCAGATCATTTTAATTCAATGAGCTGGGAATACAATGACGCTATATTGGTTTTCCATCTAACCAGCGACTAAAAAACTCCAATGCCTCTCGTGGCTTGGTTTGAGGGACCATGTGCCCAGCTCCCTGCACAAGTGAGAACCAGTGAGAACCAGTGAGATGGATGGTAGAATCAGAAGGGACGTCTGCAGATTTTACAAGGAAAAGCAAGGCAATGGTATGCATTAAGCTGCCTTCTATAAAGTCCCTTCCTCCAGTGTACTTTCACTTGCTAGTTAGCTTTTAATAATGGATGATGAAACAAGGATAGGTATATCGGGAGAATGTTGCACATAACCTTGATTGTTAAGAATGTGAAGTTGTTGTCATATCCTTGCAGATACCTGAACCAATTTAAGAAGGCATGTGTGTAGTTAATGTTTAACAGCATAGCTTATTTCAAATACAAATTGGTGTGCTTAACAGCAATAGGTAACGAAAGGAAAAGGTACGATGAAAAGTCCTATGGGTAAAAGGTCATATTTCTGGTGTGAAGTAGCCACATCTGTCGCTGTTGTTGATGTGACCGGAATATCGATAGAGGTCAAACTTACCCTGCGACTTGATCATCAGTCATCCAAGGCCTCCATTCATCAATGATCTTGTATCCCAATGATCTGGTCCATGCTTGAGTCCCAGTGAACGGTACTCTCATATCATGATCTCCACTGCCAGTACACCAATGAATTATTAACTTAAATCAGTCAATGCATAAGCAAACCTGTGTTGATGACACAACAACACACTAACTCGGTGCCTAGCAAGGTCCATCGTAGATTTTTGCTCAGATTTTATTAACCAATGCTCTCTTTAGCTCAGTCAAAAAAGTATGAGGTCACTACCAGCGCCCTTGATTCCAAAAGTTAGGACATTGTTGTGGCCCTTGTATTTGTCTTATAAGTTTAATTTCATCCAAGTTCTCCTCAACTAGTAAAAGGCTGTATATATTTTGTCAAATTCAAACTTATTCTGGAAACCAATGGGGTTTCATAGGAGATCTAGCATGTCACCATGTTACTGTGAATGCAGGATTGTTCTGTCAGATATCTCACCTGTATATGAGCACTCGGTAACCCCAGGAACTTAAGTTTTTGTGGTAAGGGATCATGCTTTCATTACCCAATGAATAATTGACTCTTGGGGCACATATCCACCAAGGACCTGCCACGCTTGCCTATTGATTATATTCCAGATTGATCAGTTATTTGACGCTTGATGCAGTGATATGAAATGAGGATAATGTTTTTCATTACCGGTGCTGCATGAATAGCTTTGCGAACTGCTTCATCATTCAACCATGCAAATGCAGCTTCGTCATCCTGTGCCATCACAATTCAGCATGTAAGACGGATTGTATGTACTGGAAATCAAAGGGAAGAATGGGAGTACCAAGTGAAGCAAAAATCTGGGGAGGCAATTAATTTGTTCTGACAATCCAAAGTGTTTTGCTCGTTCCCAACACCCCCCCCCCCCCCCCCCCCCCCCCCCCCCCAGCGGAAAAAAAAAAATTCCTTGAAGAGAGCTAACGAAGCAAAATCAAATCATACTTGATAATATGACTGACTCACCACACATGGAGGCTCTCCGTGTGATCCAGCGCTTGAAGCTCCGGCATCTCTTGTGGTCCAAAAAGGTGAAGCTCGACCAAACATTCTAGCTCGCTTTGGGAGAGGCTTCTTATTCACCCCTGTTCGATGGACGCCCAAAGGCATATTTGTGTTTTCACTTTCATTCTTGGTCTCTGAATTACCATAGCATGGCTCAAGAATGTCATACACGTTTAGACCTGAGACAGCCTAAAAAGTGGCCAAAACACCCAAGATAATTAGAACCTCAACTCATTTGCATCTAATTGAGTACCTTTCCCTCTTCCTTAAAATTTATAGAAGATGCACGAAGTACTAAAGAAGGCTTTATTAATTTCCAGTATAAGACAGTACAGTGACAATCTCACCCGTTTAAATTTCTTAATATTCTTCTGACAGGTTTCACTCTGCAAATCGTGGACACATGTGGTTTGGAGAACCTGAAACGATCAAATATGATCCATATTAAGCTCACTGTTAATTAGCATAAAGATGGCTTTTGGCATCACACAGAGATTTCCACAATTAATGCTTGATGTTATTGATACTTAGTTATTCTGTAGCAAAATTAGTCATGCCGGTGTCAATTATCTTCCTACAGAAGCTTTAGTGCAGTAAAATCTCTGAGCGAACTCCCTGATCCAACCCACCTCGTAGATGTCACTTGAGATCAGCCCCATTCCAAAAGCAAAAGGCACATAAGCATTGCCATCAAAATTTTCATCTGTGACCCCATTTCCTATCATGTAACCCTGCATCATGCAAAATTTATTTGAGATCTCAACTAGCCATATCAAATTCATGATCGTTCTTTGAATGCTGCACTGCCAAAAATATTATAGAATATGAAGAAAACATACCTTGAAATTGATAAGAGGCGTTTCAACAATTTGAATTCCTACAGGGATAGAAAATCTCGTATTACATATTCAATCCAATACAAGAACCTTGCCTCTGGTGAGTATGTATTACCTTTTACCACTTCCAAAGCAAGAGTTGGCACATAAACTCCAGCATAAGACTCTCCAGAAATATAGAATGGATTTGAAAGGAACTCTGGATAAAGTTCGAACCACTAGATGGAAAAAAAGAACTAGCGTTATCCGTGACACATTATTTTGGCCTGCTGATTTTCCAAAGCTTATCCAGAATAGTTTAGGATCACATTACCTTGAGAAGAAAGGCATGCGTATCAGAGGCAGTCTGTAGGTCTCCCGTCACATAATTCTTTGGATTATCAGAGTAAGATAAACCGACACCACATGGAGATTCCAGATATATTATGTTGGAAACCTGAAATATGTGCAAGAATCTGGTATCATAGACTGCACAAGTTAAATAATGTTGCAACTAATAAGGGTCAGGCCGTGAAGATGATTGTTATTAGAAATGACTGTAGACTCAATCCATGATTCAATGTGGCATGCTTGTTTCATATTGTTCAGTTTTAATCTAGAACAAGCCATACTGCTTAGTTGCAACTGAAAAGATAAGTTTCCAATGACCTTGGACCAGCTGAACGGGTTGAGGTGCAATAGGGGCAAGCTTCCCTTTGGCTTTCCTACGTGGAATTTAAATGGTCCTGGAAACAGGCACTAGGCTGTTAAGCGGGCCGCAACATATCCAGGGGAAATACGCTTAGCACATAAATTATGATCACCAGGGATTAGCTGATACCATGTTCGTAGACAAAGCCATCAAAGCTGGAGCACCCGGGTCCACCATTAAGCCACAGTACTACAGGGTCTTTCGAAGGATTCCGTTCTGAAGCAATGAAATAGTAAAACAAGTTCTTTTTTCCAGGAATTCCATCTATAGTCACATACCTGCATATTCCGAATTTTGAACTCATGTGACAACACAGATTCAAGTCGAAGAACAGCTAATCACAAGTACATATATGTGGTTACCTACCCTGCATAATGTTCAGAGGGGAGGGTTCCATCGAAGCCAGGCAAAGAAGTTATGAGAGATTCCTTGGGAGCTGCTCTAACAGATGAAACAGTGAGAAGCAAAGCAAGTGTAATGCTGCATATGGACTTTAAGATTATCATGTCTGCACGATTATAGAAATTCTTGAAGCTCATATATTTATAGATGGAACCAGGAGTCGAGTCCAGTAGAATGAGTTGTCGAGAGAGAGAGAGAGAGAGAGAGAGAGAGAGAGAGAGAGGAGAGAGAGAGAGAGAGAGAGAGAGAGAGAGAGAGAGAGAGAGAGAGAGAGAGAGAGAGAGAAGCTGAAATGCTTTGCGCAATTATTTTGTATGGTAAAAACTACATTCTGACCTCGAGAGAGCAAGGACAATCGTTATAAACAATGAAGGAGAGAACTTGGTACAAAATTTGGGGAAGTAGTAAATGACAGAGATAAATGGAATAAGTTGTTTCATATGCTTTGGTTCAATCGTTCATTGTTGAAACAGGAATGACAGAGATAAACGGAATGAATTGTTTTATATGCTTTGGTTCAATCGTTCATTCTTTTTTTTTTTTTTTTGGTCGGTCAATCGTTCATTGTTGAAATGGGTTGGATGGATAATATTTTGACCAAGTCAAGAGTGGTGGGCCCGAATGAAATTAAAAAAACAAAACTAAAAAAGGGAAAGTAAATTGATTTGGTCAATAAAGAGAGAAAGGGTACGCTTTGTTGACAGAAGGAAACCAAGAGCACGCACAAGGGAGGGAAGAAAGAAAAGGAGAAAAAGAAGGGAGGAAAAAGGAAAGAAAGAGAAGACTTTCGTACATGCTTACCACGAATGCCATGCCAAACCAATTCAATTATGTTGCAACGCGTGATAAGTGATCGCATCCCTTGTTTTTCCAATCAAAATAGTTTTCAGAGTTAGGTTGTATATTCGAAGTTTGTGAAAATCTGTAAAATATCAGTTTTGAAAAATCAAAGGCGGAAAAATAGAAGAAACCTTGAGAAAAGTCAACAAAAGAAAAGCAAAAGGTAAACAGTGGAATGCTTCAATCCTTTTATGAGGACGAAAGCGCGCATGCATGAGTAGAAGGGAGGAAAAGAAAAAATAAGGGAAATAAGAAGCAGAAAGGAGAGGGGATTAAAAAAGGAGAGGGATTTCACGTGCGCTCACCACGAACGCCTCGCCTAGCCTGAGTTACTATATGTCGCAACACCCGGTAAGTGCTCGTGTTCCTCGTTAGTCCAATAGAAATAGCTTTTGGATTTAGGGCTTAAAGTTAGAATTTTGAGAAATTTGAGCCGTGTAGTTATGATATTTTAGTTATCAAGTTATGAAATTTCTTAGGAAAAGTGATGTGACGCTCCATAACATCACATGTGACACGTGTTTTTTATAATATTAATCTCTTTTAGCATGGGAAAGCATAATCAAACGTTTTCTAGTCCCTTCACAAAGAAAATCGGGTAAGTATAGACAACGTATTTATACTTTTATTTATTTATTTATATCATATTTCAAGTTCACAACTCTACTAGATTAAAAAGCAAAGAGGCAAAAGTCTAGGTAGGAGTGAGGAGACCTTTCTCCGTATTACGCTATAATTCCCAAAAGTCAGCCTATAGAAACGTCTAGATTGAAGTCGCAGTCTATAACTTTTCCCTCTGATGTGTCTCCATCATCAAGGTCGAAGCCCCTCAACGAATTTACTAACTCGCTATTAAGGTTCTGGTATCAGGCAATAAATCAAAAAGGAATCCACTATGTGAAACCTCCTCCATCAACTCACACAGTAAAACTATACTTGGTATATATCATTCCAAACTAAGGACAATCGTTATAGTCACAGGTCGAAAACTTCTCCTTCTGCTACGTCTCCATCGTCAAGGTCGAAGCCCCTCAAATGGATTGAGCAACTCGCCATCAAGGTTTTGGTACCAAAAAATAAACCGAAAAGGAACCTTGGCGCTAAAGAAGAAATAATGGCTATTAAGATGGCGAAAGTAGGGTGATGTACCTGGGCGCCAAAGTTTGTGTAAAACATGGTGTGTACATGTATGAGTCAGGATGAACATATTATTGATTGACTACTTCTATGGTAAATGAAATGGGAAAGGTAAAGTTTAATAATATTTTTATCAAACTTACTAGATTATTATGCATCCATTTTGTGTGTGCCAGGTAAAGTGGTAAAAACTAGAAATTTTATTTATTGAGCTTCGACTCATTCCTTTTTTTTTTTTTTTTTTTCAGACGTGTAGGATGGACACCCCTCAACTTTTATGCTATGGCGTTCCTGTGCATTACGAAGGTCTTTATGAAAGTGTACTTGAACCAGAGTTTGGAATAGTATATATTAAGTGTAGTTCTATTGTGTGGGTTGATGTAGGAGGTTTCACGGAGAAGGTTCATTTTCAGTTTATTTTTTGGTACCCAAAACCTTGATGGCGAGTAGCTCGATCCATTGAGGGGCTTCGACCTCGACGATGGAGACGTAGCAGAAGGAGACGTTTTCGACCTGTGACTTCAATCTGGACGTTTATATAGGCTGACTTCTAAAAGTAAAGTTTAGTACAGAAATAGATATCCTCACCCTTGCCTAGACTTTTGCCTTTTTGCTTGAAATGTAGTAGAGTTGTAAACTTGAAATGTTATATAAATAAAACAAATATAAATACGTTATCTATACTTAAGAAACATGTGTCACGGGGGACGTGCCGGGGCCTCACACCACCGTTTCTAAGAATTTCATAGCTCGATAACTAAAATTTTGTACTATACAGCTCAAATTTCCCTTCCAAATTTAAGCCCTAAATACGAGGAGCATGAGAACTTACGGATGTTGCAACACATGGTAATTCCGGCTTGGCTAGGCATCCGTGGCGAGCGCACGCAAAACCCCTCTCCTTTTTCTTTTTCTTTTTTCCTCTCCTTTCTTCTTATTCTTTCTCTTCTTCTTCTTTTTTTCCTCCCTTCTCCTCATGCGTGCATGCTGCCGTCCTCATAAGAGGGCTGAAGCATTCCACTATTCACCTTTTGTTTTTCTTTCGTTGACTTTTTCAGGGTTTTTTTTTTTTTTTTTCTTTCTACCTTTGACTTTTCAAAATTGATATTTTACATATTTTCACAAAACTTTGGATATACAACCTAACTTTAAAAACTACATCGATTGGATAAACAATGGGTGCGATCACTTATCAGGCGTTGAGATGTAACCGAATTGGCTTGGCGAGGCATGCGAGTACACCCAAAGCCTTCTCTTTCTTTCGTCTTTCCTCTTCTTGCTTTTTCTCATTTTCTTTCCTTCCCTACCTTGTGCGAGCTCTTGGTTTCCGTCCGTCAGCCAAGTGTGCCCTTTCTCTATTTATTGACCAAATCAATTTACTTTTCCTTTTTTTTAATTTCGTTCGGGCCCACCACTCTTGACTTGGTCAAAATATTACCCATCCAACCCGCTTCAACAATGGACGATTGAACCAAAGCATGGGAAACAACTCATTCCGTTTGTCTCTTTCATTTACTACTTCCCCAAATTTTTTATCAAGTTCTCTCCTTCGTTGTTTATAACGATTCTCCTTGCTCTCTCGAGGTCAGGAGGTAGTTTTTACCATAGAAAATAATTGCGCAAAGCATTTGAGCTTCTCCTATTTGTCTCTTCCCGTATGTCTTCGACTCTCTCTCTGGACAACTCATTCTACTGCACTCCTGATTCCATCTATAAATATCTTATAGGTTACGCGGGATATATGAGCTTCGAGAATTTCTATACTCGTGCAGACATGATAATCTTAAAGTTCATATGCAGCATTACACTTGCTTTGCTTCTCACCGTTTCATCTGTTGGAGCGGCTCCCAAGGAGTCTTTCATAACTTCTTTGCCTGGCTTCGATGGAACTCTTCCCTCTGAACATTATGCAGGGTACGTAACCACATATATGTACTTGTGACTGGCTGTTTTTCGACCGGAATCTGTGTTATCTCACAAGTTCGAAATTCGGAATTTGCAGGTATGTGACTATAGATGGAAGTCCTGGAAAAAAGAATTTGTTTTACTATTTCATTGCCTCAGAAAGGAATCCTTCAAAAGACCCTGTAGTACTGTGGCTTAATGGTGGACCCGGGTGTTCCAGTTTTGATGGCTTCATCTACGAACATGGTATAAGTTAATCCCTGGTGATCATAGTTTATGTGATGAGTGTGTTTCCCCGGGACATGTCGTGCCCTGCTTAACAGCCTAGTGCCTGTTTCCAGGACCATTTAAATTCCACGTAGGAAAGCCAAAGGGAAGCTTGCCCGTATTGCATCTCAACCCTTTCAGCTGGTCCAAGGTCATTGGAAACTTATCATTTCAGTTGCAACTAAGCAGTATGGTTTGTTCCAGATTAAAACTGAACAATATGGTTTGTTCCAGATTAAAACTGAACAATATGAAACAAGCATGCCGCGTTGACTCATGGATGGAGTTTACTGTCATTTCAAATATCAATCATCATCGCAGCCCGACCCTTGTTAGTCTCAACGTTATTTACCTCGTGCAGTCTAAAATACCACATTCTTGCACATCTTTCAGGTTTCCAACATAATATATCTGGAATCTCCATGTGGTGTCGGTTTATCTTACTCTGATAATCCAAAGAATTATGTGACGGGAGACCCACAGACCGCCTCTGATACACATGCATTTCTTCTGAAGGTAATGAGATCCTAAACCATTCTGGATAAGCTTTAGAAAACCAGCAGGTCAAAATAATGTGTTGCAGCTTACACTGGTTCTTTTTTTCCATCTAGTGGTTCGAACTTTATCCAGAGTTCCTTTCAAATCCATTCTATATTTCTGGAGAGTCTTATGCTGGAGTTTATGTGCCAACTCTTGCTTCGGAAGTGGTAAAAGGTAACGCATACTCACCAGAGGCAAGGTTCCTGTACTGGATTGAATAAGTAACAGGAGATTTTCTATCCCTGTAGGAATTCAAATTGGCGAAACGCCTCTTATCAATTTCAAGGTATGTTTTCTTCATATTCTATAATATTTTTGGCAGTGCAGCATTCAAAGAACGATCATGAATTTGATACGGCTAGTTGAGATCTCAAATAAATTGGCATGATGCAGGGTTACATGATAGGAAATGGGGTCACAGATGAAAATTTTGATGGCAATGCTTATGTGCCTTTTGCTTTTGGAATGGGGCTGATCTCAAGTGACATCTACGAGGTGGGTTGGATCAGGGAGTTCGCTCAGAGATTTTACTGCACTAAAGCTTCTGTAGGAAGATAATTGACACCGGCATGACTAATTTTGCTACAGAATAACTAAGTATCAATAGCATCAAGCATTAATTGTGGAAATCTCTGTGTGATGCCAAAAGCCATCTTTATGCTAATTAACAGTGAGCTTAATATGGATCATATTTGATCGTTTCAGGTTCTCCAAACCACATGTGTCCACGATTTGCAGAGTGAAACCTGTCAGAAGAATATTAAGAAATTTATACGGGTGAGATTGTCACTGTACTGTCTTATACTGGAAATTAATAAAACCTTCTTTAGTACTTCGTGCATCTTCTATAAATTTTAAGGAAGAGGGAAAGGTACTCAATTAGATGCAAATGAGTTGAGGTTCTAATTATCTCCAGTGATTTGGCCACTTTTTAGGCTGTCTCAGGTCTAAACGTGTATGACATTCTTGAGCCATGCTATAATAATTCAGAGACCAAGAATAAAAGTGAAAACACAAATATGCCTTTGGGCTTCCATCAAATGGGGGTGAATAAGAAGCCTCTCCCAAAGCGAACAGGAATGTCTGGTCAAGCTTCACCTTTTCGGACCACAAGAGATGCTGGAGCTTCAAGCCCTGGATCACAGGAAGAGGTTCACATTGAATGTGTGGTGAGTCGGTCAAAGTTTTATTAAGTATGATTTGATTTTGCTTCATTAGCTTTGTTCAAGGATTTTTTTTTTTTTTTTGTGGGGGGGGGGGGGGGGGGGGGGGGAAGGGGTTGGGAACAATGAGCGAAACACTTTGGATTGTCAGAACAAATTAATTGCCTCACCAGATTTTTGCTTCACTTGGTACTCCTATTCTTCCCTTTGATTTCCAGTACATACAATCCGTTTTACATGCTGAATTGTGATGGAACAGGATGATGAAGCTGCGGTAGCATGGCTGAATGATGAAGCAGTTCGCAAAGCTATTCATGCAGCACCGGTAATGAAAAACATTATCCTCCTTTCATATCATTGCATCAAGTGTCAAATTACTGATCAATCTGGAATGCATTCAATAGGCAAGCGTGGCAGGTTCTTGGTGGATATGTGCCAGTAGAGTCAGTTATTCAGGTGATACTGGAAGCATGATCCCTTACCACAAAAACTTAACTTCCCACGGTTACAGAGTGCTCATATACAGGTGAGATATCTGACAGAACAATCCTACATCCACAATAACATGGCAACATGCTAGACCTCCTATCAAACCCCACTGGTTTCCAGAAAAAAATTGAATTTAACCAAATATATACGGTTTTTTGCTTGTTGAGTACTTTTATGAAATTAAACTTATATTGTGAAGACTGACAAGTACAAGGGCCAGAACAATGTCCTAACTTTTTGGAATCAAGGACGCTGGTCGTTACCTTAAACTTTTTTGTCCGAGCTAAAGAGAGCATTGGTTAATAAAATCCAAGCAAAATCTAGGATGGACCTTGCTAGGGACTGAGTTAGTGTGTTGTTGTGGCATCTTTACATTTTGCTAACTAGACAGATCAACACAGGTTTGCTTATGCATTGAATAATTTAAGTTTATAATTCATTGGTGTACTTACAGTGGAGATCATGATATGAGAGTACCTATCACTGGGACTCAAGCATGGACCAGATCATTGGGATACAAGATCATTGATGAATGGAGGCCTTGGATGGCTGATGATCAAGTCGCAGGGTAAGTTTGACCTCTATATGCATTCCGGTCACGTCAGCAGCACCCACAGATGTGGCCACTTCACACCAGAAATATGACCTTTTACCTATAGGACTTTTAATCATACCTTTTCCTTTCATTACCTATTGCTGTTAAGCACACCAATTCGTAGTGGAAATACACTATGCTGTTAAACATTAACTTCACGGGCCTTCTTAAATTGGTTCAGGTATCTGCAAGGATATGACAACAACTTCACATTCTTAACAATCAAGGTTATGTACAACTTTCTCCCTATATACCTATCCCTGTTTCATCATCCATTATTAAAAGCTAACTAGCAAGTGAAAGTCCACTGGAGGAAGGGACTTTATAGAAGGCAGCTTGATGCATACATCCCTTCTGGTTCTCACTGGTGCAGGGAGCTGGGCACATGGTGTTAAAATATTTAATATATTTTATTATGATTCCAATATTCCCGTTCTCAATAAATTCCCAATTGATTCCCTATATTAATTCCAATTATTGCCCTTTATTTACCCACGTGTATTAAGTGATATTTGTCCGTTATTACATTACCATAATGGTCTTGATGGGAGATACCGGTAACGTAACCAACGGAATAAAATCGTCAGGTCGTCTGTTTCAAACCCTAACGATACAGAAAAACACACCATCAAGTTTTTGTGAAGGGTATTGAGCAGTTGAACAGGACGTGTTTTTTCTACATTGCAAATCTCTCGTGCTGTGCTGTGTGGATCCATCAAAGATCCGGAGGTTTCCCACTTCTAGATTTCATCAATGGCTGGAGGTAAGTTGATATTATGTTTCCGCTATTCGATCCCGGATTTGTATGAATTTACCTGTTATGGACAAATTCGGGATCTTCAAGTTTTGTTTATATGCAATCTCTAACAGTTGGTATCAGAGCCCTTATTAGCAATCTTTGCCTTGGTGAAGCCTTTTGGAATTTATTTTATTGAATTATATGTGGATAAATTTCGGATTTGTATATGGCATGGATCGGAATTGAGAATTCTGACCAAATTCGGGCTACCCACCATGAGATAATGGATCTGAATGATCACACCGCCATTAGGAAGAGAAATCCATAAATTTTTTCGACATATTACTGATCGTCGAAGGTTAATCGAGCGGTGAATTTTTGTGGTTAGGGTTTGATAGGGCAGACTGTTTTTTTTTTTTTTGGCTTAATTCTGGTCCATATATGGTCGTTTTTGCCGGATCTTGAATCTATTCGTTCGTCCCGGCGTTGTCTTCGAAACCCATCATCCAATTTGGTCGGACATGGGCTATGGGAGGAGACCCAGACGGCGGAACAGAGGCGGTCGCGGCGGAAGAAGCGGCGGAAGAAAGCCCGAAAGAAGACCTCGGGCGCTTCCACGCGCCCGCTGCAGCCTCTCGGGCGCGTGCGCGTTGCACGCGCCCGAATGGGAAAAGCACGCGTGCGTGCCTGTGGTTTCTCAATTTTTGCCCCTCCGCTTTAGGAAAATTGCGATTCTGCCCTTGCCCGCAAAATTCTCAATTTTGCCCCTCCGCCTTTATAAAAATTGCGATTCTGCCCTTGCCCGCGCAAAATTCCGATTTTGCCCTTTTTGGCGTGAAATTCCTGTTTTACCCCTTAAAAGTAAAATTCCAATTTTGGCCTTGCGTGCAAAATTCCAGTTTTACTCCCTTTGCACGTGATTTTACTGTTCTACCCTAAGGTGCAATTCTATGAAGAAAATTAAATGTTTAGTGATCCGTATATATTTAATTAATTAAGGATTAGCCACAGCATCTTTGATTATATTAAATTATATACATTAAGAGCCTTTGGATCACATATGGTTAAAGACAATAATTGTAATTATTCACATTAATATTATGAATTTTATCCCACAGGAATTTTCAATATATTAATGTGATTAATTAGGATGAAATATTATTTTATCTTTCTTAATTTACCCACAGGGATTAAGGAAGGGAATATAATTTGATAGTTTCATCATGAAGTAATTATGAATCAATTTAAATTAGAAACTTAACCCACAGGTAGTTTTTGATGTTATATGATTCATATTTTAAAACATGTTTTACATTGGTAAAATATGATCTAAGTTTATTTGCCTCAAATATATTGATACATAAGTTTCCTTTGATTATAATGCAGTTTTACCACCTACGATTAATTCTGGTATAATTGTTCCTGAGCTTACGGGAAATAACTTCAAAGAATGGAGAGAATTAGTTCTTCTCCAATTGGGGTGCATGGATCTTGATTATGCTCTTAGGTCAGACGAACCACTTGAACCTACTGAGAGTAGTACTCATGTTGAGCATACTCATTATGCTCAATGGGAGCGGTCCAACCGTCTCAGTGTGATGTACATAAAGACAAAACTCTCTGCTAGCATTCGTGGTTCGGTCATTCAGCATAACAATGCCAAGGAATTGCTGAAGGCCATTGATGCACAATTTGAGTCTTCAGAGAAGGCGCATGCCATGACCCTAATTATGAAGTTCTCATCATTGAAGCTTACCAGTGTAAGAGGTGTGCGTGAGCACATCATGAAGATGAGGGACATTGCAGCTCAGCTGAAGAATCTTGAGGTTGGGATATCAGAATCCTTTCTTGTATACTATATCCTAAATACTCTCCCACAAGAGTATGCTCCCTTCAAGATCTCTTATAACACACATAACACTAAGTGGTCAATTAATGAACTCATGACCATGTGTGTTCAAGAGGAAGAGAGGCTACTTATGGAGAAAGGAGAAAGTGCTCATATGGCAACACGGGATAAGTATAAAGGGCAAGGCAAGCAAAAGGGGAAGGGTAAGATGCCTCTACCTCCCCAAGCTGGCATTAAGAAGGAATCCAAGTGCTTCTTCTGTAAAAAGAAGGGGCACATGAAGAAGGATTGCGCCAAATTTAAGGCGTGGCTCCAAAAGAAAGGTAACCAACTCACATGTGTATGTTATGAAACTAATATGGTTGATGTGAGTCACAACACTTGGTGGATTGATTCTGGTTCTACAATCCACATTTCGAATTCCTTGCAGGGTTTTCAGAACCAGCGGAATCCAGTGGGAAGTGAACAAGGCATCTATTCAGGAAACAAGATGCGCTCGCGTGTGGAAGCTATTGGGACATGCAGATTAGTTCTCAGTAGTGGTTTTGTTTTAATTTTGGAAAAGACCTTTTATATTCCTAGTTTTTCTAGGAATTTAATTTCAGTTTCAAGACTTGTACCTTTGGGATACTCCTTTGAATTTTCAGATTTAATATTCAATTTATCGTATAAATCTGAAATTGTTGGGAGTGGTATTTTGTCTGACGGTCTCTTTCGAATTAATTTACAAGACAATACCGTTAATAATGCGATGCACGTTCATGATAATGCTGGGATAAAACGATGTGTTGTGAATGAGAATTCCTCTATGTTGTGGCATCGGAGGTTGGGACATATCTCCATAGATAGAATTAAGAGACTAGTAAATGATGGAGTACTTAATACTCTAGATTTTACTGATTATGACACTTGTGTGGACTGTATAAAGGGAAAACAGACCAACAAGTCAAAGAAAGGTGCTAAGAGGAGTACAGAAATATTAGAAATCATACATACAGATATTTGTAGTCTAGATATGGACTCAAATGGTCAGAGATACTTCATTTCTTTCATAGACGATTATTCACGATTCATGTATCTCTACTTGCTTCGTAATAAGCACGAAGCACTAGATGCCTTCAAGGTATTTAAAACCGAAGTAGAGAAACAATGCGACAAGAAAATCAAGATCGTGAGATCGGATAGAGGTGGAGAATACTATGGTAGATACACTGAAGATGGACAAGCACCTGGTCCATTTGCGAAGTTTCTTGAAGAGCATGGGATTATTGCCCAATACACTATGCCTGGTTCACCAGACCAAAATGGTGTCGCAGAAAGAAGAAACCGAACATTATTGGACATGGTGCGGAGTATGCTTAGCAACTCCAAACTTCCTAAGTTTTTGTGGAATGAGGCTCTTAAAACAGCTATGTACATATTAAACCGAGTTCCAACCAAGGCTGTTCCAAGAACGCCTTTTGAATTATTCAAAGGTTGGAAACCGAGTTTGCGACATGTACGTGTTTGGGGATGCCCATCTGAGATAAGAGTCTACAATCCACAGGAAAAGAAGTTAGATCCAAGGACTATAAGTGGGTATTTCATTGGATATGCCGAAAAGTCCAAAGGATACAGATTTTATTGTCCATCTCACACCACTAGGTTTGTGGAATCAAGAAATGCTAAATTTCTTGAAAATGATCTGATTAGTGGGAGTGATCAATTCAAGGACTTTGTCCACGAAGAAGGTCATTCAGATACTCAACCTTCCACCTCAGATACTGGATTGGTTGTTTCTTACAGCGCCCCTTCAGTTCAACCGGTCGCTGAGCAACCAATCATTGAAGATCCACAACCAGCTGATATTGATCCAGTAGACCAAACTGTTCAGCAATTACCAGATACTGTTGAACTTCCAGTAGAACAGCATACTCCTCAGGAGAATGTTGATGCGGCATTAAGAAGGTCTACTAGAATGAAGAAATCGGCGATTCCTAATGACTACATTGTGTATCTACAAGAATCTGACTATAATGTTGGAGCTGAAAGTGATCCTGAGTCGTTTTCACAAGCCATGAGTTGTGATAAATCTAATTTATGGTACAATGCCATGAAGGAAGAGATGAATTCTATGGCATCAAACGAAGTCTGGGATTTAGTTGAATTGCCTGATGGTGCAAAGGCCATTGGCTGTAAATGGGTCTTCAAAACTAAGAAGGATTCATCAGGCAATATAGAGAGATATAAAGCTAGACTCGTTGCCAAGGGATTTACTCAAAGGGAGGGAATCGATTACACGGAGACGTTTTCTCCTGTATCCAAGAAAGATTCTCTTCGTACTATTTTGGCATTGGTTGCTCATTTTGATATGGAGTTACATCAAATGGATGTGAAAACGGCATTCCTCAATGGAAAATTAGAAGAAGTGGTTTACATGAAACAACCAGAAGGATTCTTCTCTAATGCTGGTGAGCATTTGGTATGCAAGCTTAAAAGGTCTCTATATGGCTTGAAACAAGCATCCCGCCAATGGTACTTAAGATTCCATGAGATCATCTCTTCATTCGGTTTTAAAGAGAATATCATGGATCAATGTATATACCAGAAGGTCAGTGGGAGCAAAATTTGTTTCCTTGTGCTATATGTAGATGATATTTTACTTGCAACCAATGATAAGGGGTTGTTATATGAAGTGAAACAATTTCTTTCTAAGAGTTTTGATATGAAAGATATGGGTGAAGCATCTTATGTCATTGGCATTAAGATCCATAGAGATAGACCTCGAGGTATATTAGGACTATCTCAAGAAACCTATATCAATAAGGTCTTAGAGAGGTTTCGGATGAAAGATTGTTCACCAAGTATAGCACCCATAGTGAAGGGTGATAGGTTTAATTTAAACCAATGTCCGAAGAATGATTTTGAAAGGGAACAAATGAAGAACATCCCATATGCTTCTGTTGTTGGAAGCTTGATGTATGCTCAGGTTTGCACTCGACCTGACATAGCCTTTGCTGTGGGAATATTGGGAAGATACCAAAGTAATCCAGGTATGGACCACTGGAGAGCTGCAAAGAAGGTGATGAGGTATCTTCAAGGAACAAAGGGACACATGCTTATGTACAGACGGACGGACAACTTGGAGGTAGTTGCTTACTCGGACTCAGACTTTGCTGGCTGCATTGATTCCCGTAAATCAACATCGGGATATATTTTTATGTTCGCTGGCGGAGCTGTATCCTGGAGGAGTGCAAAACAAACCTTGGTTGCCACTTCCACTATGGAGGCAAAGTTCGTTTCCTGTTTTGAGGCCACCTCACATGGTGTGTGGTTGAAAGGTTTCATATCGGGGCTTAGAATTATGGATTCCATTGCTAGGCCATTAAGAATATTTTGCGACAATTCAGCTGCAATTTTTATGGCTAAGAACCACAAAAGTGGTAGTCGAAGCAAGCACATCGACATCAAGTATTTAGCCATCAGAGAACGTGTTAAAGAAAAGAAAGTGGTCATAGAACACATAAGTACTGGATTGATGATAGCTGATTCTTTAACTAAAGGCATGCCGCCAATGAGTTATAAGGATCATGTTTCTAGAATGGGCATTGGTCCAATTATGTAAATTTTTCTTTATATGGAAGAATTTATGAGACTTTTATTCATTTATATTGTTTTTCTCAATACAGTTGTATACATTCAGTTATTATGAGAAAAATAATTACGTTTGACCTGGAGTAAACATAAGGTTTATTCATTAAGTTATTTGATCACATATGGACTGATGAAATACATTGTGATACACGGAAGACAATACTCGCTCAAAGAGGACTCATCGCCGTGATTCATGTGTTTTATTTCAGTATGAAGTTTTGTGGGTTTGGGTTAATAACTCATTTGAAGGAATATTGGGATCAAGTGGGAGAATGTTAAAATATTTAATATATTTTATTATGATTCCAATATTCCCGTTCTCAATAAATTCCCAATTGATTCCCTATATTAATTCCAATTATTGCCCTTTATTTACCCACGTGTATTAAGTGATATTTGTCCGTTATTACATTACCATAATGGTCTTGATGGGAGATACCGGTAACGTAACCAACGGAATAAAATCGTCAGGTCGTCTGTTTCAAACCCTAACGATACAGAAAAACACACCATCAAGTTTTTGTGAAGGGTATTGAGCAGTTGAACAGGACGTGTTTTTTCTACATTGCAAATCTCTCGTGCTGTGCTGTGTGGATCCATCAAAGATCCGGAGGTTTCCCACTTCTAGATTTCATCAATGGCTGGAGGTAAGTTGATATTATGTTTCCGCTATTCGATCCCGGATTTGTATGAATTTACCTGTTATGGACAAATTCGGGATCTTCAAGTTTTGTTTATATGCAATCTCTAACACATGGTCCCTCAAACCAAGCCACGAGAGGCATTGGAGTTTTATAGTCGCTGGTTAGATGGAAAACCAATATAGCGTCATTGTATTCCCAGCTCATTGAATCAAAATGATCTCATCATACAATTTTAGCACATGAGGACATATAACTTCCTCTTAAGTACCTGAAAGATTGCCGAATCATTCAATAATATCTTCTGCTTCAAAGTGCTCCCTCCCTGGCTTAATAATTGGTTGTGATGAGAGCATCGATAGTGAAGAAGTAGAACAAATTCCATATATATCCCACATGAAAACACTTGTCTAGGCGTGACTATAATGGTCAGGATTGCCTCTCCAAAGAATATTATAAGCCCATTTAGCACAAGAATTTCATCTACTTAGCTCTGTTCATGTCTTTCAAGGCCTTCAAGAAGTTGTTCGAGTCCCAGTGCTTTCTGTTTCCTCCAGCTCAATGGATGCACTTGCTTCCTCACCCCTGCACACCAAGGCAGCATGTCTCTTCAGAGATACCCGATCTCATGCCCTGGGGCAGCATGCCGGGAGTCACTTGTTACTAAGGCTGATCTTTCAGAGGACATCTCAGTTGTGATGAGAGCATCGAAAGTGAAGAAGTAGAACAAATTCCACATATATCCCACACAAAAACACTTGACTAGGCGTGACTATAACGGTCAGGATTGCCTCTCCAAAGAATATTATAACCCATTTAGCCCAAGAATTTCATCTGCTTAGCTCTCTGTTCATGTCTTTCGAGGCCATCAAGAAGTTGTTCGAGTCCCTGTGCTTTTCTTTTTCCTCCAGCTCAATGGATGCCACTTGCTTCCTCATCCCTACACACCGAGGCAGCATGTCTCTTCAGAGATACACGATCTCATGCCCTGGGGCAGCATGTTGGGAGTCACTTGTTACTAAGGCTGATCTTTCAGAGGACATCTCAGTTTGCAAACATAGTTCCTAGGGAATGCTCAATTTCTAGGAAGGGATATCTACACTAGAAGTCCTAAATCTTGTCATGAAAGTGTAGTTAAGTCCAAAACTTGTAAGAAATGCAATCAACTTCTAAAAATTGTAAAATTGATTCAATTAACTTATTCCGTTAATTCTGTCCAATTTGGCCAACGGAAAATGCTGATCTGGCTTTTTCTTATTATTGTCTCTATCTTATGTGGCGATGACTTGGCCAAAACGACGCCGTTTTGGTCCAAATCTGATTTTTAATAGAAACTTCATATAAATTAAATTTGAAAATTAAGCTAAGTATTAAAAAAAGAAAAAAACAGAGACGGGACAAACCAAGCAGTGAGGGCTGCAAGCCCTTGCCGCCACTGTCCCGCCATTGCCGGGGAGGTTGGTGTTTTTAATAAGCACTCTGGCTTTGGAAAATCATTGACATCTTATTTCAGATTTGCATAGTTGCTCTTTACCTTGTACTGTTAAATACTTGCTGTCCCCGGACTGGCTTGACTCTATAGGCTAGCTTGCGGTTGTTGATGTGGCGGAGAGAAAGAAATGGAGGAGTTTCCAAAAAGCGTGATGGGAGGACTAGAAAATGTGATGTGGTCACTTCAATCCTTTATTTGAAACAAAGTCCATTCTAGACCCTTTGTAAGAAAATGATCCCGCTCTAGGTCTTTACTACTGATGATTGGTTTTGTGCAGACCAGAATTTTATCCCTTTTGGACTCTTCCAAGAATGAGTCTATCCTCTTCTGATTCAATGTTCTTCACTGATACAGGGAGCTTGGCATATGGTCCCACAATACAAACCAAAGGAGGCATTGAACTTCTATATTCGTTGGTTATTAGAAGGAAGAACAATCTAACATGAATATATACGTGGTTCATAAGGCAAAATCGTTTTATTATTCAGGCTACAACATGGTAGTAGACAACTTCTATGTACCTAAACGATCGCCAACTTATTCAATAAAGTTCTCCCATTGACTGGAGTTCTCCCTGGGACATGACAATGGGTTGTGAACGAGCCGTACATGTGACTTATGAAAAGATAGTGCATGAAGAAAACAGGATCCCACCAAAATTTAACCTCTATCCACAGCCAAAAAGAGAAAAAGGCGCTGCGGAGTTGCGGATTATAGCCGCGCTTACCTCTCCAAAACAAGCCCCATAATGAAGTAGTTGGCTCTAGTCTGAAGATGAAGAAATTGAAGAAGGCAAGGAAAAATTGTCCACAGGATAACACCAGAGTCATTCTGTTTGATCAATCTCAGGAGGCATTTTTAGCTCTTTTTCTGTGATTTCAACCTTTAATGACGGTTGTTTGGCTCCTCAAAGATCATGCAGTGCTTTTTTTTTTTTTTTAAATTCCTATTACTTAATATTAGGGTATGGTTCATACTCCCCATCAATAGGATGGCACGGGGTCCTACTCCAGGTGAGCAGGCGAGGTTTGACGGTAGCGCCTCTAGCTGCCAACGGACCTATATAATTTAAGTAGAGAAATGCAACGTGTCAAATATAGTGGAATTCTCTACTGAATGTGACTTTAATTTTAAGGTGAACCATAATAATAATCTTTTGTTTCAAATTTTCTTTCTCACTTTTATTTTCATATTCTTTGTGATTATGTATCGAATACAAACACTTAAGGGAGGCCCTTCCTCGTCCGTTGATGATGAAGCAGGACGTTCACACCTCGTACTTTCTAGAGTTTTGTGGCACTTAAACACGATGGTGTGCCACAAGCCACGCGAATCAATTCCCAAGGGGACTCTGCTAAAGTGGTCTTATCTTGTATCCTAGACGCACGCGGTGTGCATGTCATAATATAGCATGTGATGCCTAGGTGTGACATTTTGTTCTACTCGAGATAGTGGCAGCTGGTACGGTGGCTCGATGGCCTCTCCAATTGCCCTACACAAAAGCGTGAAGCGCCAGCTGATGCGATCAAAATGGTGGCAGCAAGGTCGTGTGATGACCCCTCCACTTGTGAGATTTTTCAAAGTAGTTCGGGCGAGAGGACGGAATCCGTGACTCGTTTTGCAACCAGATCACCGCGGGTTAAGTTCCATTTCCGGACCGCGAGTAGGAACGTGTGACTAGTCTCTTGTTTATTTGATAACCAAAAATAAAACCATATGCTAAATTCGTCCCTCTCTTTATTGTTTGTTTCGTCCTTTCATCTTGAAAGTGCTAGTATTACCACTTAGAAAGGAGTGAATAGGTGTAAAAACAAATTAAGCTAATAAAAACAGTAAAAGTTATTTTCTTCAAACAAAGTCTGATTGACACCAGACTTCTAATATAAATTGAGATTCAAATAAAATGTTTTGGAAATTAGCAGAATTCACAAAAATATTGCAACAAACAAATCAAAAGAGTTTATGGAAGAGAAAATTAGACATAAAATTTAAAGTGGTTCAGCTTAGATTAAGCCTACATCATTCTCCCACGCTGATAACCTTTTGGCTAAATTTCACTAAGGAATCAACAGAGAATTACAATGATTTGAGTACAATTACTTAGTGAAGAGTTTCTTTCTCTCTCACTAAGTCACTCTTTTTGTATTTTTCTCTCTTGAGTATAATTATAGGCACTATAGATGAAGAACAAGCGGTTGGAGAGGCTTCAAACTTTGGAATTTTTTCTCTCGCGCACTCTTAAAGGACCGAATGACCTCCTTAAATACTCCTCCATGCCTTTCTATCCGGTGGTACTTTCTAGAGGAATTTCTTCCAATCAACTCACTGGATAGAATCAATTAAGGAAATCTTGTAGCTGTTTAAAAATTGAGATGAAAATACGACGATCCTAATCGCCCATACAATTAGAATCTAAATTTCCATAAGTAGATGCTTCCCAAAAAGGAACTTGTCTTCAAAATTGATTTTATCAATCCGTGATTGATTTCATCAATATTTAGAAAATGTAAGTGAGATTTTCCGTCATAAAGCCATATATTAAGGATAAATCTTGCATGTACTGAATCCTTGTTGAACGATCAATAATCCTGAGTCTAATTATATCTCCGTTCTTGACTTGAGTTCAGTCTGTATCTTCGTCAGAGTGGGAAATACTCCTGATGTAAAATAGACTTTAACAGAATTCCACGATTTATCATAAAAGTCTAATATTCCTTAGAGTAAGAATAAGAATAAGAGAAAAAATGTTTTGTCAATTTCAAAACTTGAAAGGAATTTTCTCAACACATCTGTCGTCTCCTAAGTGTTTTATTGTTGATGCATCTTAGAAGTAATGAATTGCAGCATTCAATTAGACAGAATACTGTGTCGTTGCAACCAACTAGAAATTCATCTTCTGAAGAAAGCTCCATTGCTTCCTCAGATAAACAAACACACCAAGAGAAGATTCCACTGTCTTCTTTTCTTTCCACCCTAAATGCCGTTTATTATGCTGTTGACATAATGTGTGTACATAAGTAGCTCACTTCTATGTAATAGTGATCTCAACACACCATTTGACATGGCATAGTGTGACATCCTGAATTTTGACTCTGCTTCGATAAAATGAAATTGGCTTTTTATCGACATGCTTATGGTCATTTTTCTCTGAGTTGATCACTAACGAGCTAACTAACCTAGTAGGTGAAGCCGTTAAGAGATATAACCATGGCAAAATCCTTAAAAGCTACTCGGTAGGTTAGATTAGACTATGTCGCGACCTCCCCGAAGCGGGTTGGACCACCTAAGGGTTCGGCTAATGGATTACTAAGCCTAGACTTAGTTCGAGCTCTCCCAAGCCCTTACCAATTCGCAACTTAGGGTTTGAGTTTTTAATATGCAGATGATTTTTATCTTTGAGTCACCACTAATCTATTTTTTGGTGGGTCGATTAGAAACCCAAGTAAAGTATTGGGAGAGTTACTTTACTCCTACGAACCAGAGATTAAATGAGTTTGGGGACTTGATTACGCTGGATTTCTCTAACGCCCTTTCGGTACCTTTTCTCTTTTATTTCAAAAAAATGTTTTGCAGGCAGCTCGAGTTGATTTTAGCCTAAAACACTAAAGTGATCATACAGGTGCACAAACATTAAAAATAACATTCAAAAGAAAAAAAAAACATTACAAAATTAAACACCATAAGGTAAGCAACTATTTTTTTGGGTTTTCTCTTGTTTAAAATGAAAACTCACCTAGATAACATGTACATGATATATTTTTTTTGGTATTTTTTTAATTGAAATTCGAAATAATTACTGAAAGTTGACTACTAAACTTGACAAGTTATCCTACTCAAGTTAGGAAATAATTTAGATTAAATCCCATTTTAATTTGGAAACTTATCTTAATTAAGTAGCCATAACATGCAACCTAAAAAAATAACAAGATAAATTCTAAACATGTGACCCTATCCTATTTAAGAAAATTATTATTATTATTATTATTATTATTATTATTATTATTATTATTATTATTATTATTATTATTATTATTATTATTATTATTATTATTATTATTATTATTATTATTATTTTATTAAATGAGATTATTAAAATATGCAAACATTATCTAAAACCCTATTAAAAAAGTTATTTAGATCCTATCCTAATCTATTCCAAAATTATCTAAACATGCAATCCTAATTTATAAAAACATTATACAACCATTTTTTTAGTATTTTCCAAAACAAGCAATTACCATATAAGCATTGTACCCAACTCATTCGGGATATTCATCAAATGAAGGGTGAAAATAATCGAAAAAATAATCCGTCATCTCACGGATTAAATTAGTGATTATTTTAACCTAAACATCATAACAATCAAGAAAAATCAAAATAATTAGAAAATTGATCGGAAGTCTCTCGGATCAACTTAATAATTATAATGATTTCAAAGCCAAAACACTATCAAAATCAACATAATTAAAAAAATGGTCCGAAATCTTACGAACCAAATTAATAATTATGGTGATTTTTACCAATAATATCCTATTAGGTAATGCCTAAAACCTCAATTAACATCAAACATTTCAGTTTATATAATAATATTTAAAAGAAATTTGGTTAAAGAAAACTACCTTATTTGGATCCGCGCCAAAATTTCACGAACGGTGGTTCGCGTTGGGGTCGGGCTGTGGCGGTTGCAAGGCCACAGCAGCTTCTGGTCAAGCTCGTCGAGGGCTTTGTGGGGGCAGCTCAGGCGCTTCGCACGGCTCGTCGTCGCCGGCGACCTGCAGGGAAGAAGCAGTAGCGCACGGACAGAAGCGGGATGGCAGCGGCTTTGGGCTGCTCGGTCATGGTGATACAACAAGCAACGGCGACTGATTCGGACTCCTTGTCATGAAAGCCCAGGAAGCAGCGACGTGGTCGATTGGAGCAAGGAACTCAGCAATGTTCTCGAGCTTGGGAGGGTGAAGCGACGGGGTGGACTCTCAGGCGGCGATGGTGACGGCGCGGGCTGCGGCAGAACGGAGGTGCGGCGTCGGCTGGTCGTCGAGGGCAGAGGCGGAGGCTGGCTGTGGGCGTCGGGCACCAAGCGCAGCAGCAGTGATGGCGTGGTGCAGAGGCGCGAGGACCAGCAGAGGTGGTATGGGCTGTGGCGAGTTGCAGTAGTGCGGCGACGACGTTAGGTTGTTGCGGAGGTGCGGCGTGGGCAGCAGATCGTGTGCCGACGGGTGAGGGAGCGAGCGGTGTCGGACGGTGGTGCGGTGTCGAAGGCGCGGGCTGCAGGCGTAGAGGCGGGCGCTCGTGGCTGGTGGCACGGCGACCGGCTCGTCGGTGCTCGGACGGAGGGGCAGGTCGCAGCGGCGGCCAGCGGACTTTAGGGGGATGCGGCGGCCGGCTCGGGTGCCGCTACGGAGGTGCTGTTTGCAGAAGCAGCGGTGGCCGGTGGTGATGGTGGCGCGCTCGGGGCTCACTGGAAGGAGATGCTGGCGTCGGTCAGAGGTGCAGCAACGGGAACAGTGGCGCACGAGGGCAGAGGCGCGGCGGCGGGCTCGAAGCTCGCCGGAAGGAGGAAGGCGGCGGGAGGGCGACTGCAGCGCCAGGCGACCAGCAACAGTGAGCAACTCCCGAAGAAGATGAACAGTAGGGGTCTTTTCCTCTTTTTTTTTTTTTTTCTTTTCGGCCACTTCTTTTCTGTCTCTCTCTCACGTCTCACTCTTTGCAGTCTCTCTCTTCTGCTTTTTCTCTTTTTTTTTTAATCTCCTCCCCCTGACTTCATCTTTTCTTCTCTCTCTCTCTGACGAGAGTCTCTCCCCTTTTTTCTCTCAACTCATGTGTCTCCACACAGGCTCTCTTTTTTAATAGCTCTCACAATCCTCTCAAGGGAATTTTTTCGTCCTTCTCGAGCTCTCCTTTTAAGCCGAGGATCCTTGCTTATTTATAGGCAACAACCAACTTTAGTGTGAACAGGTGAACAGGAGGCAGCAGTAACTTTTCCTTGCTGCTCACGTTCAGTTCTTTTTTCAAATATGGTGGCTACCCATCTGCTCTTCAGCAAGGATAGTATTAAAAAAAATGTTAGTCCATCTTCTAGCAGACTGTAGAATTTTCACGTCCCCCAGTTAATGCGTGCATGTGCAGGCATTAATGAGGGAGAGACAATGGACGGAAGCACTCTTCTTTCTTCTATTTTTTTGACTTTCATTGTGTGTTTTCATGCCAGCAAGAGAGAGACCACCTTCCGCGCATCTTATTGATCGAGGGCCCCTACCACGTCTGCCGAATTAATGCATGCATTAACGAGAGAGAGACAATGGACGTGTAGGAACTTCTTTCTTCTCCAGCCGATTTGCTCTCTAGGAAGGAGAGAATTCCTTGCAACAACTCATTATAAAATTTTATAAAATTGTGATCCCATCTTCTTGCAAACTTTCTCCGGAATTCTCGCGTGTGCAGTGGAGAATTTTTTTCTTTGCTTTCTGTAGTGCGCGTTCACATCAGTGGAGAGAGAGACCATCCTTTTGTGAATATTATCGACCACGAGTCGCTGCTGTCTTGTTGCCCTTTTAGTATCGATGCAAATGCGACTACATGAAATACAATTTTACTATTCTTATTTAATTATTAATTATTATTATTATTATTATTATTATTATTATTATTATTATTATTATCATCATGTAACTAATTACCAAATGATTAGGTAAAATTTAGGTGTCCACAGACTAAAATCGTGTTCGGTCGATTTTAATCACGAAATTAAATTCAGTTTCAGAAATCGAACGTTCGAGCGTGTCATGATTCATTTTTAGGACCTCGTCTCATCCTTTGAAGAATTATCGGCGAGTCCGAAATTATCGGCGAGTCCGAAATTTTCGGACTAGAAATTATCAGATGAAAAATCAAAGATCGGAAAGAAAAATAATAATAATAAGAATAATAATAAGAATTATATTACTATTATTTTTTCTCTCTTCTCTCTCTCTTCCTCGCCCGCGTGATTCTCCCCCCCCCCTTCCCCATTCTTTTTATCTCTCTCTCTCTCTTTCTTTCTTTTCTCTCTTTTTTCACACCACCCTTCTACCACCCTCATTTTTCCCTCTTATTTTTTTCTCTCCCTCTCTCGATCGAGCCTCTTCTTCTTCTTCTTCTTCTTCTTATTTTCCCTTGCTATCATTCTACTCCCCACCACCAGCACCATCGTAGCCCCGTGCCCTACTTGCCACCACACCACCTTTGTCCGCCACTTGGAGCCGCGCTGTTTGCCGTCCTCACCGCCGAATTGCCATCTTGCCATCAAGCCCGACGAGCCGCCGCTCGCTCGGCGCTACCGCTTGCCCAATGTCGCCACTCGCTCACCGCCTCTTGCCGCCACTCGCTCGACCGTCTGGTCCACCGTTGCTCCAAACTGCCACCACCACCCCCAAGCCAAGCCCTCTCCCCCCTTGGCTGTGGGTTTGAGCCGCGGCCGCCACCTTCGTTGTGCCGTTGGTGTCGCTGTTGGTGTTGTGAAGACTCATGACTTGGTCGCCTTCATGCCGCCATCGCCGTGGACCTTTCGATTTGCTAATCCAGTGAGTTAACTCTATAATCCTTGATTAGGTTGTTAATTACAGTTAGATGATTAGTTTAGTGTTAATTCTTAATTAGATTATTACAAAGTGAGATTAGTCTTAAGATGGATTAGTGCTAATCTAGTTTGATAAGATTAGCCTTAAGATAGATAGCGTTCATCTAATTGGTGAGATTAACACTAATGAAGACGGATTAGTCCAATTGAGTGGATTTTTCCCGGATCAGTTCACTAGACCCTCGCCATTTGCCATTTTTATAGATTGAAATGAGTTGCGAATTTGAGGTTGATTCCTTTTTGAGAAATGTTTAAGACATCTTCAGCTATGACATATATTTTACTCAATATTTTTAGAGATTTAAAAGTATGAGATTTCAGCTTTGTCATTTGCAAATAGAATCTCGGACTGTGCTGGAATTGTGACCTTTTGAGATTCTAAGGATTTTTATCAACTCTTAGGGTTCTAATTTCAAAATGGTTTCTTCACAAAAGTTGTTTTTCACATCATTTAGTTTAACATATGCAAATTTCAGATCAAACGAACAAGTTTTGGACCTCAAACCAAACTGATTTTGGAAAACAGACTTTTTGGAAATGGACCTAGTTTTTGTACTGGATTGAGTGATTTACTGGGCTTAATCTAGAAGGATCTAGGCTAAGGTGTCTTCATGATTTTTTTTTGTCCTTTACAACATATTCAAATTTGAGAATTTTCTGAACTCGTTTGATTAATATTCTTGATTTAAACTTGGAGACGCGTGAGTGGATCGCTTTTGCCGGTTAGGGCCGGTTATGATTTTGTGGTGTTATTGGTGCAATGCTTGCTGGTTTGTGCATATTTGATGATATGGTTGGTTTGTGACACACTTGGAACTTATGCATGATGATGTGTGAATAGTTGTGCCATGGCGATGGTTTATGGTCATGGTAAAAGATGGCTATTGAATGGCGATATGTGATTATGTGAGGACTATTGAAAGATGAGGTGATATGTTGAGGCAATCATATGTGTTGTGTGGAGGAAACTAAATGGGTGGTGAGCTGGTAAAGAACTAAGTGCTACATGATAAAGTAACTTCGTGTGAGCCACCTCTAGAATCTTGTACTGTTGCTTATTATAGTCAATGGCTAAGTGATACATGGTGAACTGAGTCACATGAGAGCCACCTCTAGAACTTTGCACTATTGTCTTGCATAGTTAAAGGCTAAGTGTTACATGATAGGGTGATTTCGTGGGAGCCACCTCTAGAACCTTGTACTAGTGTTGTTTGTGGAAAATGACTAAGTGCTACACGATAACAAAATTTTGTATGAGTCACCTTTAGAACCTTGAGCTATTGCTCATTGTGGTCAGGGACTAAGTGCCACACGATAACGGAACTTCATATGGGTCACCTCTAGAACCTTGAGTTAGAATATGGAGGTTGGATATTGAGAGTGAATATATGGGTCACCTCTAGAACCTTGAGTTAGAATATGGAGGTTGGATATTGAGAGTGAATATCGGGTGTGGATTGAACCACCGATATGAGTTACCCGCGCCTGATTATGGGACGAAATTGTGTGGCACGGAATGGGACGTGTCATAACGATTTGGCCTTATGATTGGGACTTTTATGAATATTTGATGAGTGAATTGATGTGTTCTAGTTCTTGAATGCATTTGTTGTATGCATAAGTGTTTATGAGGTGTACTAATATGCAGGAATGTACTAAGGCAAGGTAAGTTCTGAGTGATGCATGTTTAGGACGCTTCTAAGTGAATTATCGTACTAATCGGGGTTTAGAGTGTTGACTCATTGAGATTTATTCTTACCACGTCGTGGTTTACAATTTTTCAAGTCTCTAGAATTGAGGATTCAGAGTCCGAGGTGGAAGGGTCTGGAGTTTAGGTGGCCTCATAGTTTCTTTTGAGACAAGACTCATGTATATAGATTGGTCGAACCGGCTTGCTATGTTTATAAAGTTTGGTTCGTGAAAAATGGTTGTCCTACTTTTACTATCCCATGTTTGTTGTTGTCGTCAGGGGGTTTGTTTAATTTGCTTCCGCATGTGCATAAAATAAAAAGGGTTGGTGATGCGTCTTGGGAACATTGCAAATTTTAGTTGACCGCCGAGGGGTGTGTGTGCGCCTGGGTTGCAAGGCGTGACACCCTTTGAAGCTTGGTTTGGTGTCACGCCAATTCTAAGAAATTTCAAGGGGTTTGGATGTCTGTGTTTTTCTCATATTCCACAGGTTAAGAGAGACAAGCTGGGAGAGAAAGCTAAACTTGAGATCTTTGTTGGCTACAGTTTAGTGTCAAAAGCTTACACAATCTATCAACCACAAACAAGGAAGGTCATCACTAGTAGGGATGTTTAGTTTCTGGAAGATGAGAAATGGGACTGGACAAATGAGTCATAAGGCAAGCACAATGAAGTCTCACTGGAACCTGACGAGCTGGTGGATAATGTTCTAGTTAGAGATACCGGGGGCGCGCATGACAAAATTTCTGTTCCAAAAATTAATTTCTGGTCAGAAATTGATTTCTTAATTTCTATTCCCTAGACAAATTTCTGAGCAAAGAAATCCGTTTGATAACGACTCAAAATTTCTATTCTTGGAACAGAAATTCATTTGATAACAGAATAAAATTTCTATTTTTAGGAATAGAAATTAGTTTATAACAACATAAGAAATCCTCATATACAAAATAATAGTCGAAATAATACTAAAACAACATAGGAAATCCTCAAATACAAAATAATAATCGAAATAATACTAATACATTACAAAAGTTGAAAATACAATTTCATGGAATTTCCTATTACACGTGCTTACGTTTCCTATTACGTAATATTTTCTTTCGAAAAATAAACAATGTGGCAAAAAAAATCAATTGAAATTCAATTGTAGTGAATATGTCGTGTTTTTGCCAAAATTGATTTCACATTAATCAAATAAGTCTAATGATAGCTATGATTATAATAGTCTAATCTACTAAAAAAAAAAAATCCTAACTTCAAGTCTAATTCCAATTTCTTTCCAAATTTTGTTAAAAAATCATCACCATTTTTTTTTCAAAATTATCAACACTAGGATTATTTAAAAATTTATTATCAAAATCTGTATTTTCATCAACACTCTTACAAGAATAACATATTCCTTATTAGATCTCTTTTTACCCGCGTCTTGATAAGTGATGACACTATATAAAAGAAAAATCATATGAAACCCTAATGATTTGACCCCTTTTTACCGCCTCAATATGAAGTTTATGATTAAAAAAGTAGTTAGCTAGATAGAGCCATTGTCTGGCGTACTATGGAAGAGTAGGTGAAGAAAGACTCGTTAGATATGAATATGGCAAGTTGACTATTACCATGCGTGAAATCTCTTGCGTGTAACAAGGAAGCCTTGTTCATTGAATTCCCACCATCTGGCCCAATGATTAAGATTTTCAATCAATATTGATTGAAATGATTATATTAAAAAAATCATTAAAATATTTTGGACTAAATTAACTAAATTGAAAAGTTGAGAAAAAAAAATTTATATTTCTATTTCAGAAACTGAGAAGTTAAAAATTTCAGCTTCTGATTTCTTCGATTTCTCTATTTCCGGAATAGAAATCTGTTTCAGAAATTGAGAAATCAAATTGCGTTATCAAACGGATTTATGTTCCAAACCTATTCCAGAGAATAGAGAAACAGAGAAATCGAGAAACAAAAATTTTATCATGCGCACCTCAGATCTCTGACCGATATATGTGAAAGGTGTAGTGTGGCTGTTTTGGAACTTACAAGTTATGAGGAAGCTAAAAGTGATCAGAGGTGGATGAATGCAATGAAGGAAGAGTTAGATATAATAGAAAAGAACTAGACATGGAAGCTAGTGGAGAGGCCTGAAGATAGGAAGGTGATTAGAGTAAAATGGGTTTTTATGACCAAACTTCATCCTAATGGCTTATTGAATAAGCATAAGGTCAGGTTGGTGAGGAAGGGATATGCATAGGTTTGGGGAGTTGATTTCTCATAAACCTTTTCTCTTGTGGCAAGACTAGATACAATTAGAATGACTTTTGCATTAGCAGCTCAACAAGGATGGAAGATGTATCAATTAGATGTGAAATCTGCCTTTTTGAATGGAGTGTTGTAGGAGGAGATTTATGTTGAGCAACCAGAAGGCTTTGTCACGCCAGGCTAGGAGGAGAAAGTGTATCTGTTAAGAAAGGCTCTCTATAGCTTGAGGCAAGCTTCTAGAGCATGGTATAGTAAGATGGATGAGCACTTGCTGGGCTTGGGTTTCGAAAAAAGCCTCAGTGAATCCACTCTATATGTCAAGAATTTAGTATCTAACTTAGTGATGGTGTCTTTTTATGTGGATGATATACTGGTGACAGGGAGTAATAGTGCTCAAATTACTACATTTAAGCAAGAGATGATGAAGTTGTTTGAAATGACTGATCTTGGTAAGATATTGTATTTTCTGGGAATGGAGGTTAGGCTGACTCATAATGAAGTTTTTATCTGTTAGAAGTACTTGAAGGAGATCCTGAAGAGATTCAACATGGAGGAGTGCAAGAGTGTGAGTACTCCAATGGGTCAGAAGGAAAAGCTTAAAAGAAAAAGGATGGATCAGAACTACAAATGAAAGAGTTTATAGAAGTTTGATTGGGTGTCATATGTATCTCACTGCAACTAGGCTAGATAAATGGATGATAGAAGGAGCACTTCGGGTTATTGCTCTACATTTGGGTCGACATGTTTTTCCTGATATTTAAAGAAGTAGGAAATAGTGGCTCAATCAACTGCAAAAGCTAAGTTCATTGCAGCTAGTGCAGCTGTGAATCAAGATAATGGTTGAAGAAGTTAATGGATGATCTGCATTTGCAACAAGAAGAAGACATAGAAGTATTTGTGGATAATCAAGCGACTCTAGCTATTTCACAGAATCCAGTATTTTATGGAAGAATAAAGCATTTTAAGGTCAAGTATTCTGAGAGAAGTGCAGAAGGCTAGAGAGGTGAAATTGGTGTACTGCAGTTTAGAAAACCAAATTGCAGATATATTCATTAAGTTATTTCATGTTGGTCGATTTGAACTTCTCAGGGCAAAGCTAGGAGTGTGCAATACTTGATCCAGGAGGAGAGTGTTGGAGTATCAAGGCTGCACTATCTTCTTCTTTTTTTTATTTTGTTAAGTCAGTTTGCTAATGTCCTGTTTTCAAGGAGTTAGTTATTCGTTGCTTTTACTTGGTCAATCCTATCTTGTAGGAGTGTTTAGCTGCATGTTTTATTGGTTATTCTATTAGTTTGTTGCTGGTTTTGTGGACCAAGCAAGCTGTTAGTTAGTGGACAACGTGTGTTTATGGTGAAGTTTTGGTCTGTATTTAAGCAATTTCAGTTTTCTAAATAAAAAGAAGTTCCCTTCCAATAAAATAAAATAAAAATACAGCTTTTGCTGTCAATTCTTCTTCTGTTCTTTAAGAAACAACAAAAATGATGAGTTTTTTTTCTATATTTTATTTTCAGGATGCTCTAGATATATACTGTTGCTTCCTGTGTGTTTTTTCTCGCTCTTGTGAATCAGTAATTGAAGGACACGATTAATGGCTCACCTTCATTCTCAGATAAACTATATTGAATTTCCAGCATGAAGTTTCTGTCATACAGACCTCTAAGATTATTTTGTTGATTATGTCTTTATCATTCTCGGGTTTATCTCATCATGAAAGAAGGGAATATTGAATATGATTTCCCTATTAGTTTCGAGTGACTATCATTGAGAAAAAGGTCGACTATTAGAAAAAATGAAGAAGAGAACTTGAAACGAATTTTAAACAAGTAATAGATGAAAGAGACAAACAGAATGAGTTGTTTGACATGCTTTGGTTCAATTATTCAATTATTTAAAAAGAATTTTATCTATCGAATGGGATATTGGCAAACTTACATTCTATTTCTTGTTCCGGCCCCCTGTTAGTCCACTCCTCTAGTCTGTATCTCATCTGCTATTGACACGTGATGGAGTATAACTTACGGAAATGAGAGGTAACTTGTTCTCCTGTAAAATTTCCTCCTCCTGCCTGCCCTTTAAATTTTTTGTTACCTTCTTATATACATTGGAAAAAGTTCTGGCACGCAGCCAGTATACTTAAATTTAAACATCTTTGTTAAACAAATAAAGATTCAGATGTATTAGACTCATGTAAATCTGTACCATGCAATAACTTCTCATTAACAAAATTGTTTGTTCTAACTATGCTGCTCCACTGTGCTAGGAAAAAAATAATGAGTTGCTGGATAGCATATTACCAAACAAGATTCAGAGAGAGGTACAATCAACTATGACCAAAAAAAGCCTTTAAGGAGCCCCAAGAGTATATGAAAGCTGGAAAGTACATGGTGCTGAAATGTTTATGCCTATTGTTCTTTCGACAAGGAACTTTACTTGTAACGACTTCATACAAGCTGTGGTAAAGAAAACCTTATGCTTTCTCATGTGATAGAATTGACGTTGTTATGTTCCGAGAATTCTCACATGCTATGCCATGTCAAATTGAGATCACCATTACAAAGAACAGAGCTACTTATACACGCACATCATGTAACAGTGTAATAATTGACACTATTGTGTTTCGATTGTAGGAATGTGGGAATGTCTGGTAGTGAATACACAAAGTGGAGGTGAGTGATACTAAATACACATCATAAGGAAAGTAGGAATTTCTTGTTAAAATATGTCTCGAGTTTAAGCTCAATGCAAAATTACGAATATTCCGAATTGGATATGTTGCGGATGTTCGAAATCAAGTAAAGAAGATCTGAAGATCAACTTCCCAAATTTGAATTTGCGTTGGAGAGTTTGGCCGTTAAAATAGGAAAGTCCAACTTTGAATAGGACTTGGATTTTGTTTAAAATATACAAAGATATGTTTTAGATAGGAAACAAAATCCTATGAGAAGTTGGCAAAAGAATAAGGGTTTTACTTATATATAGACTTGAGGCCGTGGGTGATAGGTGTGGATCACAAATTGTCTTGAAGCGCCGTGTGAGTGCTTGGTGTTTCACCATTGATCGTGAAGAATTGGTCTTGAAGTGCCGCCTCGTTGTCAAGTGCTTAGGAGGGATTTTCTATGTTGTGAATTACATCCAAGAAGGTTTAGTGTTGAAGCCAATTAAATCTTGGATAAGATTTGCATGTAATTCTTTCGTGAGATTGAGAGATTATTTCTTGAGAAATTTCGAGGCTAAACACTGTGTATGTTATTTGGTGTAATTGGGGCTTGGGAAACACCGAGGGAGCGTTTGAGTGACTTTGAGTGTGTAATCTCCTTGTATCGCTTGATTTATAGTGAAATTCGCTGCTGCTCTCACCGTGGACGTAGGTCTTTACGACTAAACCACGTAAATCTGGTGTCCGATTTATTTTCTTTTTCTGTCTATATTATTGTTCGATCGCTCGCCTTATTGCAACATGTCTAGTAATAAATAAGAGATCATAAAGAAACTGGACGTGAGTGAAGACAGAATACACATTGAAAGGAAAGTAGGAATGTCTAGTAATGAATAAGACATGCAGGAGCTCTGTGATGTTGTAACAGAAAATGAACTGATCTGGAGGATAGTACTGGATGGTGGATTACACAATGTAGTAAGACGAGAAATTCAATAATATTTGAATGGAACAAGGCGTAAGTAACAATTGAAAGAGACAAGTTAAAGTTATCTCAGATCCTTAATGCAATTAATTCCATAATTATGAAGGATCATCTAGGTGGAAGGCCCTCTAGCGTTGCTTCTTTCCGCTTCTAGCGCTCTCACAGGAACAGACAGAACAGGGGTTATTAAAAATCTAGACCCTTGATCTTCTTGTCTAGAGTGCATCACCCAATCTTCATAAAGGAATGAAAAACCTCTATGTGATGAGCTAACAATGATCTATAGGCAAGCCCCACTTGAGAGGAAGATTGCCAATGCCACAAATGAGTTTTTTTCTCTATTTTTTTATCTATTGGGATGCTGTAGACCTATACCATTGCTTCATCTGTGTTTTTTTCTCGATATGCGACTTCTTAAATGAAGGATATGATTAGTGACTCACCTCAATTTTCAGATCAACTATTATGAATTGCCTGCATGAAGTTTCTTACATATAGATCTCAATGATGATTGTGTCACCGTTCTCCTCATCACAACCAATTATCAAGCCAGGGAGGAAGCAAGGTGAAGTTGAAGATATTATTGAATTATTTGGCAATCTTTCAGGTACACAGAGGAAGTTGTATGTCCTCATGTGCTAAAATTGCCTGGTGAGATTATTTTGATTCAATGAGCTGGAAAAACAATAACGCTATATTGGTTTTCCATCTAACCAGCGACTATAAAACTCCAATGCCTCTCGTGGCTTGGTTTGAGCGACCATGTGCCCAGCTCCCTGCACCAGTGAGATAGACGGTAGAATGAGAAGGGGATGTCTGAAGATTTTACAAGGAAAAACAAGGCAATGGCGTGCATCAAGCCACCTTCTATAAAGTTCCTGCCTCTTATTGACTTTTAGCTTTTAATAATGGATGATGAAGCAAGAATAGGTATATTGGAGTATGTTGCACATAACCTTGATTTTTAAGAATGTGAAATTGTTGTCATATCCTTGCAGATACCTGAACCAATTCAAGAAAGAATGTATAGTTAAAACAGCATAGCTTATTTTCACTACGAATTGGTGTGCTTAACAGGAATAGGTAATGAAAGGAAAAGGTACGATGAAAAGTCCTATAGGTAAAAGGTCATATTTCTGGTGTGAAGTAGCCACATCTGTGGCTGCTGCTGACGTGACCGGAATGCATATAGAGGTCAAACTTACCCTGCGACTTGATCATCAGTCATCCAAGGCCTCCATTCATCAATGATCTTGTATCCCAATGATCTGGTCCATGCTTGAGTCCCAGTGAATGGTACTCTCATATCATGATCTCCACTGTCAGTACACCAATGAATTAAACTTAAATCATTCAATGCATAAGCAAACCTGTGTTGATCTGTCCAGTTAGCAAAATGTAAAGATGCCCCAACAGCACACTAACTCGGTGGCTAGCAAGGTCCATCCTAGATTTTTGCTCAGATTTTATTAACTGATCCTCTCTTTAGCTCAGTCAAAAAAGTTCGAGGTCGCTACTGGCGTCCTTAATTCCAAAACTTAGGACGTTGTGGCTCTTGTACTTCTCTGTCTTCACATCACAATATAAGTTTAATTTCATCCTAATTCTCCTCAACTAGTAAAAAATTGTATATATTTTGTCAAATTCAAACTTTTTTTCTGGAAACCAATGGGGTTTATAGGAGATCTAGCATGTTACCATGTTATTGTGGATGCAGGATTGTTCTGTCAGATATCTCACCTGTATATGAGCACTCGGTAACCCTGGGAAGTCAAGTTTTTGTGGTAAGGGATCATGCTTCCAGTATCACCTGAATAACTGACTCTTCCGGCACATATCCACCAAGAACCTGCCACGCTTACCTATTGAATGCATTCCAGATTGATCAGTAATTTGACACTTGATGCACTGATAGGAAATGAGGATAATGTATTTCATTACTGGTGCTGCATGAATAGCTTTGCGAACTGCTTCATTATTCAACCATGCAACAGCTGCTTCATCATCCTGTGCCATCACAGTTCAGCATGTAAAACTGATTGTATGTACTGGAAACCAAAGGGAAGAATGGGAGCACCAAGTGAAGCAAAAGTGTGTTGAGGCGATTCATCTGTTCTGACAATCCAAAGTATTTTGCTCGTTGTTCCCAGCCCCCCCACCCGCCCCAAATCATCCCTCCTCCCCCCCCCCCCCCCCCCCCTTTCCTCCACCCCCAAAAAAAATAATTAAAAAATAAAAGAAAATAACTTCCTTGAAGAGAGCTAATGAAGCAAAATCAGATCATACTTATAACTTCAACTAACTCACCACACATTTGACATGAATTTCATCCTGTGATCCAGGGCTTGAAGCTTCAGTGTCTCTTGTGGACCAAAAAGGTGAAGCTCGACCAAACATACTTGTTTGCTTTGGGAGAGGCTTCTTATTCACCCCCATTTGATGGAAGCCCAAATGCATATTTGTGTTTCCACTTCCATTCCTGGTCTCTGAATTACCATAACATGGCTCAAGAATGTCGTACACGTTTAGACCTGAGACAGCCTACAAAGTGGCAAAAGCACTCCAGATAATTAGAACCTTGACTCATTTGTATCTACTTGAGTACCTTTCCCTTTTCCTTAAAATTTACAGAACATGCACAAAGTACTTAGGAAAGCTTTATTAATTTCCAGTATAAGACAGTACAATGACAATCTCACCTGTTCAACTTTCTCAAGATTCTTTTGACAGCCTTCACTAGGAGGATCATAGAATTTACCACCACATGTGATTTGGCAAGCCTGAAATGATCAAATATGATCCATATTCAGTGACCAGTTAATTAGCATAAATATGGCTTTCGGCATCACACAGTGGTTTCAACAATTAATGCTTGATCTTAAGTTGTGGGCACTTATAGTTTTTCTGTGGCACAATTAGTCATGCCAGTGTCAACTATATTCCTATAGTAGCTTTAGTACAGTAAATTCTCTGAGAAAACTCTCTGATCCAACCCACCTCATAGATGTCACTTGAAATCAGCCCCATTCCGAAAGCAAAAGGCATAAAAGCATTGCCATCAAATTTGTCGTCTGTGACTCCATTTCCCACCATGTAACCCTGCATCATGCCATTATATCTGACATCTCAACTAGCTGCATCAAATTAATGACCATTGGATGATCCACTGCCTTAACCAGTCAGTGGAGTATGAAGAAAACATACCTTGAAATTGATAAGAGGCTTTTCACCAATTTGAATTCCTGCAGGTAGAGTAAATCTCCTATTATTTATTCTAGACAATGCAGGAACCGCCTTTTGTGAATATGCATTACCTTTTACCACTTCTGAAGCAAGAGTTGGCACATAAACTCCAGCGTAGGACTCTCCGGAAATATAGAATGGGTTTGAAAGGAACTCTGGATAAAGTTTGAACCACTAGATGGAAATGAAGAGCTACTGTTAGCCGGGACACATAATTTTGGGCTGCTGGTTTTACATTGCTTTTCTCAAGCAGTTCAGGACCTCATTACCTTGAGAAGAAACGTATGCGTATCAGAGGCAGTCTGTTGGTCTCCCGTCACATAATTCTTTGGATTATTGGAGTAAGACAAACCAACGCCACATGGAGAATCCAGGTATATTATGTTGGAAACCTGAAAGATGTGCAAGAATATGGGATCATAGACTACACAGGGTAAATAATGTCGAGACTAATAAGGGACAAGCTGTGAGGGTGATTGATATTAGAAATGACAGTAAACTCAATCCATGAGTCAATGTAGCACGCTTGGTTCATATTGTTCAGTAACCATACTGCTTAGTTGCAACTAAAAAGATAAACTTCCAACGACCTTGGACCAGCTGAACGGGTTGAGGTGCAATGCGGGCAAGCTTTCCTTTGGGTTTCCTGCTTGGAATTTAAATGGTCCTGGAAACAGGCACTAGGCTGTGAAGTGGTGCACGACTGTCTGTGGGAAATATGCTCATCACATAAACTATGGTCACCATGAATTAACTTGGATACCATGTTCGTAGATGAATCCATCAAAGCTGGAGCACGCGGGTCCACCATTGAGCCACAATACTACAGGGTCTTTTGAAGGATTCCTTTCTGAAACAATGAAATAGTAAAACAAGTTCTTTTCTCCAGGACTTCCATCTATGGTCATATACCTGCCAATTCCGAATTTCAAACTCGCATGATAACTCAGATTCAAATCGAAAAACAGCTAGTCACAAATACATATATGTGGTTACATACCCTGCATAATGTTTAGAGGGGAGAGTTCCAACGAATCCAGGCAAAGAAGATATAACAGATTTTTTTGGAGCTGCTCTAACAGTTGAAACAGTAAGAAGCAAAGCAAGTGTGATGCTGCATATGAACTTTAAGATTATCATGTCTGCACGAATATAGAAATTCTTGAAGCTCATATATCCTGCTTAACCTACAAAATATTTGTAGATGGAACCAGGAGTACAGTAGAATGTGTTGTCGATGGAGAGAGCAGAAGATGAAACGGAAGAGAACTTGGTAAAGCTGAAATGCTCTGCGCAAGTATTTTGTACATTAAAAAGTACCTTTTGACCTGTAAGGTGCAACGAATCGGTGTAAAGAATGAAGGAGAGAGCTAGATACAAATTTTGGGAAAATGGTAAATGAAAGTGACAAACAGAATGAGTTGTCAAGTGCTTTGGTTCAGTCATTCATTATTTAAAAGTTGTATGTATCAAAAAGGATGGTGGTAAAGTGGCATTGTAATTTTAGGGGTGGGACCATTAGTCCACTCTTGTCGGGAGCACGCCAAGTTCCAACTGTCCTTCACATGAGGAGATCGTCAAGGGAGAACTGTTAAGTCACATGCTTTGGTTCAATCATTCATTATTTGAAAGTTGTATGTATCAAAAAGGATGGTGGTAAAGTTGCATTGTAATTCTAGGGCTACAACCGTTAGTCCACTCTTGTTAGGACCACGCCGAGTTCCACCTCTCCTTCACATGAGGAGATCGTCAAGGGACAACTATTGGTCCATTCATGTTTGAATGGGCAGGGCCATGAAGAGGTAATAATGTGGAAATTTAATGCAGAGGGTGAAAAGTCAACTGATGACACGAGAGGATGTGTTTCCACTTATGACCTGAAAGGATGCGTTTCCGCTCGTGAGTTGGTTGAAAAACCATTAACTTGAAGTTACTAGAAAAAAAATTGGGATAAAAAAAAAAGGACTTAGGTTCCATTTACTTCACAAAAATGAATCACTTAGGAAAATGTGTTTCCTCTCATTTTCCAACGCTTGATTCACTGGAAAGCATTTTCCAAAAAAATTTCCTAGTTTTAGGGTCCTTAATTAATGAAAATTTTATATTTATAAAATAATTTTTCTTAAAAAAATCAAATTTTTAATTATTTTAAAAAAATTATAATTTTTTATTATAATTTCTTTTTTTTTTCTTTTTTTTTTCTTTGCTTTTCCTTTTTCTTCTTTTCTCTTTTCTTTCTTTCTTTTCCTGTATACTTCTTCCCCCATCTTCCTCTAACGACCATGTGTCTCGGCAACTATTGACAACCTAAGGAACGGCCAAGATGTAAGTCGGCAAGCTTAAGCCTTAGCTGATCCAGACGAGCTCAAGATTGCTAGCCCTACCTTCGTTGAGGTCACTAAGCTTGTGGCTTACTAGATCTAGGCAAGCTCGAGCTCGGCTAAGGTCGGCGAGCTCGTAGCTTGGCAGATCCATGCAAGCTCATGCTTGGAGACCGACAAACTTGGGGCTCACCCAATCTCTACGAGGCGGAGCTTGCTTGGGGGCCATCACCAGCCAGTAGTGGCAGAGGAAGGGAGAAAAAGAAAAAGGAAATTAAAGAATAATTAAAATTTTAATTTTTTTTAAAAAAAAGTAAATAAAAATAAAAAAGAGAAAATTAAAATAATTAAAATTTCAGATTTTTTAAATATTAAAAAATTCAAACTTCTTTTTACTTGAAATAAAGTCATGAAATTGAAAGAATCACTTATATATATGGGCATCTTTCCACTCGCTTCTGATCTTGATAAAGCTACCCAGAATCAATTGGCAAGAGGTCAACGATCACGTGAATTGCTCCAAAAAAATTCCAATTGTTTCGAACTTTCTATTTTTGGAATGGAATATTTATGGAATCCCCATGAATAGGATCAAACCTTATTCCATGGTATTTTCTAATAATATCTGAACATAAAAAAAATTCAATCATATATTACCAAATAAAGGAAAACTAATGGTATTCCTAGAAAACATTTTATCGAAAAGCATTTTCTTATATCATTGAGTTTTCCATGTAACAAACACACCTTAAGTGTAATTTTTGTTTTGATAGCAATAAAGTCGATGAACTTGCCGCGGTCCGCCGGACGAATTTGCATAGTGGCACGGGACCGATACTTGCATCCGCAAGATTCACGAGGCCGGAACTGCTTGCAGCGGAATGCAATATTCTGAGGGCAGCGAATAGGGTTTTTGGACCTCTAGCGCTCTAGTGGGTCTAAGGTGACGAGACTTGTTTACCTTGGGCTTACTAGTCACAAGTGGCGCCGGGGCCCGATTTGAAATGGTTTCCGGCATAAGGCGTAATATTTCTTTGCCTAGTTTGGGACCCTCGTGATAATATTCAGTGAGGCAACTATCTGAGGTGAGCATAATCCGGGTGAGCGGTTTCCATTCTAAAATCGGGAACCCCTAACTAAGGATCAATTCCAAAAAATTAGAATCAAGAACTGCCTATTGGTTTCATAGATCCATCCGATAACCAAAATCGGGCGATTTCCCTTTCTTTTTGCACACCTCTAATAGCTACGCTAGTCACCTCTTTTCGCCTTTTAACATTCACATGACTCTTTCAAGACGAGTTACCAGAATTACACAGGATACATTGCATAACACACACCATACAATATTGCTGCCGTATCATGCAGATAATGCACATGCCCAAAAAATGAGCATGAACTATCAAGAAAAGTCTTCATATAATTTTAGTAACTCTTAAAACATGATTAGTAACCTTAAGCTAATAAGGTTCAGCCCAACTAGAATTAGTAACTACTCCACGCCATACTAATTTACATGTACATCTCAACAATCTCTTTCTCAAAGTGTGAGCTTAGTATTAGTTTTGTTGCCATCCGGATGATTATGAGATTCCTTCCTTGCGACATTTACTATACATTGGATCAGATTGGAGCCAACCAATTAACCATTGGTTGTGATATCACTTATTAGGAACGAAAAACGTAAACGAAAAGAAATTTGGGAAGAAGACGGACAATCTTTTACATGAAAAACCTTTCAAAGTCAGAAAGGGAAAAATCATGCTACCGCACTATGCAATCTTTTTCATTATCAATGTCAAGGTTTTTTTTCAATTACAAGAGAGATCGCTCTAATATATAAAAGGTTGGGCATACAAATGCATGATGGAAGTTACATGTATATCCTTTTATAAAAGTTCACCTTGGGGGCATAGCCCCTAACCCTTACCTTATAAGCCAAGGGCGCTGCCCCTGTACTCTCCAATTCACCACAGAGTTGGATCCATGAGTTTTTGGCTCAGCTTACTAGTCACAAGTGGCGCCGGGTGCCCGATTTGAAATGGTTTCCAGCATAAGGCGTAATATTTCTTTGCCTAGTTTGGGACCCTCATGATAATATTTAGTGAGGCAGCTAGTAGAAGTAAGCATGGTCCAGGTAGCGGTTTTCACTCTAAAATCGAGAATCGCTAACTAAAGACCAATTCCAAAAAATTGAAACCAAGAACTGCCCGTTGGTTCCATAGATCCACATGGAAATCAGAAATCGAGCGATTTCCCTTTTTTTTTTTTTTTTCATACCTCTAGTTGCTACGCTAGTCACCTCTTTTCACCTTTTGACATCCACATGACTCTTTCCAGACGAGTTACCAGAATTACACAGGATACACTGCATAACACACACCATACAATATTGCCGCCGTATCATGCGGATAACACACATGCCCAAAAAAATAAGCATGAACTATCAAGAAAAGTCTTCATATAATTTTAGTAACTCTTAAAACATGATTACTAACCTTAAGCTAATAAGGTTCAGCCCAACTAAAATTAGTAACTACTCCATGCCATACCAATTTACATGTACATCTCAACAATCTCTTCCTCAAAGTGTGAGCTTAGTATTATTTTTGTTGCCATCCGAATGATTATGAGATTCCTTCCTTGCGACATTGGATCAGATTGGAGCCAACCAATTAACTGTTAGTTGTGATATCACTTATTAGGAACGAAAAATGTAAACGAAAAGAAATTTGAGAAGAAAACTGACAATTTTTAACGTGAAAAACCTTTCAAAGTCAAAAAGGGAAAAATCATGCTACGTTTTTTTCAATTACAAGAAAGATCGCTCTAATATATAACAGGTTGGGTGTACGAATGTATGATGGAAGTTACATGTATATCCTTTTATAAAAGTTCACCTCGCGGGCATAGCCCCTAACCCTTACCTTATATGCCAAGGGCGCTGCCCCTGTACTCTCCAATTCACCGCAGAGTTGGATCCACGAGTTTTTGGCTCAACTTTAATGGGAGTTCCCTTCATCAGACTTCATAATCTCACCAATCTCCCATTTGGAAGCTAATTTTGAAAACGACAATAATTTCTCAATGCTTTCACTCATTTTTTAACCCAAATTGCCCTAGTGTGACGGCACACCCTCATCGTTACCATGGAGAGCAACTGAGACAATGCACAGCCTTAATTTCTTCAAGATAACGCCTTGGTTGACACATAAACTGAGACAATGCACGTCTACTGGTTGGAAAGGGCTTTAGCATGGCTTCTTTCTGCTTCTAGCAACATCATAGGAACAGACTTAAGATGGGGTATTCTGTGTGACTTCCGTTAATACTTATTATATCCCTCAAAGTTTTAATGTAAATTCTGTGCCAAGCTTGGATTTTGCCGAATTCATTAGCTCACGCTCCTCAAGAAAATTGATCCTTGTTATGTTATTTAAAATCTAGCCCCTTTATACTCTTATCAAGAGTGCATCATCTAGTCTTCATCAAGGATTGAAAAACCTCTATGTGACGAGCTAATGAAGATCTATAGGCATGCCCCAGTTGAGAGGAAGATTTCGATTGCCCACAGATGATGAGTTTTTTTCTATATTTTATTTTCAGGATGCTCTAGACATATACTGTTGCTTCATCTGTGTTTTTTCTCGCTCTTGTGAATCCTTAATTGAAGGACCCAATTAATGGCTCACCTTTATTCTTAGATAAACTATATTGAATTTCCAGCATGAAGTTTCTGTCATACAGACCTCTAAGATTATTTTGTTGATTCTGTCCCCATCATCCTCAGGTTTATCTCATCATAAAAAAAGAAGGGAATATTGAATGTGATTTCCCTATTTGTTTCAAGTGACTATTTTGAGAAAAAGGTCAACTATTAGAAACAATGAAGAAGAGAACTTGAAACGAATTTTAAACAAAAAATAGATGAAAGAGACAAACAGAATGAGTTGTTTGACATGCTTTGGTTCAATTATTCAATTATTTAAAAGGATTTTATTTATCGAATGGGATGGTGGCAAAGTTACATTCTATTTCTTGTTCCGGCCCCTTGTTAGTCCACTCCTCTAGTCTGTATCTCATCTGCTATTGATACGCGATGGAGTATAACTTATGGAAATGAGAAGTAACTTGTTCTCCTGTACAATTTCCTCCTCCTGCCTGCCCTTAATTTTTTGTTACCTTCTTATTTACACCAGAAAAGTTCTGGCACGCAGCCAGTATACTTAGATCTAAACATCTTCGTTAAACAGCTAAAGATTCAGATGTATTAGACTCATGTAAATCTGCACTGTGCAATAACTTCTCATTAACGAAATTGTTTGTTCTAACTATGCTGCTCCACTCTGCTTGGAAAAAAATATAGTTGACTGGATAGCATATTACCGAACAAGATTCAGAGAGGTACAATCAACTATGACAAAAAAAAAAAAAAAAAAAAAAAAAAAAAAAAAAAAAAAAAGCCTTTAAGGAGCCCCAAGAGTATATGAAAGCTGGAAAGTACATGGTGCTGAAATGTTTATGCCCATTGTTCTCTCGACAAGGAACTCTACTTGTAAAGACTTCATACAAGCTTTGGTAAAGATAATTTTATGCTTTCTCATGCCATAGAATTGATGTTATTACGTACAGAGAATTCTCACACGCTATGCCATGTCAAATGGTCTTTTGAGATCACGCTTACATAGAACAGAGCTACTTATTTACGCATATCATGTAACAGCATAATAAGTGGCATTATCGTGTTTCAATTGTAGGAATGTGGGAATGTCTGGTAGTGAATTCGCAAACTGGAGGTGAGTGAGACAAGTAGGAATGTCTAGTAATAAATAAGACATCATGAAGAAACTGGATGTGAGTGAGACATAATACAATCGAAAGGAAAGTAGGAATGTCTTGTAATGAATAAGACATGCAGGAGCTCTGTGATGTTGTAACAGAAAATAAACTGATCCACTTCTAGCACCCTCGCAGGAACAGACAAAACATGGGGTATTCCGCATAATTTTATAATACTTGTTATCTTGCTTAATATTTGTATGTAAAATCCACATCGAGCTTGGATTTTATCAAATTCATTAGCTTGCCCTCGTTAAGAAAGATGATACTTGTATGTTAATTAAAAATCTAGCTCCTTGATACTCTTGTCAGGAGTGCATCACCCGATCTTCATAAAGGAATGAAAAACCTCTATGTGATGAGCTAACAATGATCTATAGGCATGCCCCACTTGAGAAGAAGATTGCCAATGCCCACAAATGAGTTTTTTCTCTATTTTTTATCTATCGGGATGCTGTAGACCTATACCATTGCTTCATCTGTGTTTTTTCTCGATATGTGACTCCTTAAATGAAGGATGTGATCAGTGACTCACCTCAATTCTTAGATCAACTATTATGAATTGCCTGCATGAAGTTTCTGTCATATAGATCTCAATGATGATTGTGCCACCATTCTCCTCATCACAACCAATTATCAAGCCAGGGAGGAAGCAAGGTGAAGTTGAAGAGATAATATCCCCAAATTTTACTGTAGCTCGCGTTCTGGTGTGCAAGCGATTCCGATCGCCTCAGTGGGCGAGATTTTTGGAGGAAAGGCTCGCCTTTCACCCCCTCAAATCTTCACCGAAGCATTTTGCTTGGCATGGCTTGAATCGTAAGATCTCGTCGATTGTAGCTAGGGTTCTGGTGCGGAATCGGCTTCATCTCTGTTCTGGAAGTGAGCGAACCGATCCAGCCTTCCATTGGCTGCGTCCTTTGGAGGTAAGACTCGCATCCCTCCTCCTAGGACGTCCCTTGAAGCTCTGCCTGTGCCATGGCCCGTATAGCTTGTTCTGGTTGATCGACAGTAGATTTCTGGTGCGAATTTCTGAGTTTGTGCGCGGTATATGGCCTCTACGAGCAAGGACCCTCTTGGTCGAGGGAAAGGTAAGCCTCAGGCTCCTAATGCCCGAAATCGAAGCCGCGTAAGATATGCATCTCGTGGCCGAGAGGGGAGACCTCCCAACACCCTTAATCAGGACAGCTCCAAAGCTCCTCAGACCCGCTCATGGGTAAATGTGGCTAGCCTGTCTGCCAAAGGATATGAGTTAGGCTTTGCCCCGCCTATTTCGATTGGGAGGAAGTCGGTAGTTCGCTTATCTGATAATGCGAAGTATGCTGGTGACCCGAAATGGGATAAGTGTTTGGTTGGATATTATGTGGGCAAGAATGTGCCATTCAAGATCACCGAATTGGCCTTGAAACAGGCCTGGGGTGCGCATCTTGCGGAAGTCTTGGCAAATGATGATGGATTCTATTTCTTCATCATTCCGGATGATGAATTCAGGAGAAAAATTCTGGATGGAGGCCACTTGACAGTGGCTAGAGTCCCCCTTGTGCTGAAACAATGGCACCGTAATATGGAGCTCAAGAAAGAACTCCAATCTTTTGTTCCAGTTTGGATTCGCCTTAAGAACATCCCGTTTGCGTATTGGTTGGCTCCGGGAATCAGTGAAATTGCGAGTGCAGTAGGGAGGCCCCTGTATGTAGATCCCTTAACTGAGAAAATGAAGCGCCTATCCTTCGCCAGGGTATGCGTTGAGATCTCTGCAAAATTGGAGAAATGCGAGGAGGTAGAAGTATTGGTGGATGACGAATCTTTCTCGGTGTCTGTTCTATATGAATGGAGACCTAACTCATGTGCCAAATGTTGTACGTTTGGACATAACTGCTTAGCAAAAGAGGATCCCAAGCAACCTGCGAGTAATGCTACTGTGAAACCTGTTGCTGCAAAACCTACTGCTGTTAAGTATGTTGCTGTTAATACAGATCCGACTTTATCATCGGCTGTTGCTGCTGATCCTGATCAGCTTATATCATCAGCCTCTGAGGATGGCTGGAAACAGGTTACGAACAAGAAGAAAAAACAAAATGCAGGGCAAATGGAGGCTATAACAGCACCCCCAAGTTCGGATTTGAAGGCTAAAGCTATAGAGGGCCAGTCAAATCAGAGTGATTCTGATGATCAGAATAGCCAAAGGGTAGCTAATGAAGAAAGCTCAAGGGCTCTTGTAGTCTCTAATCCTAATGATGCCTCCGCAGCTCTATCTCCTGACGAAGACTCGGAGGATGGTACTAGTGGAGTCAGTAGTAGTAGTAGTAGTGAAGGTAAGGATACGGTTCGTACTGATCCAAGCCACCTGGATGACCCGCAATCTAGTCCTAAGGCCCCTCCCAAAGACGTCCCCAAGGCTGCTGTCTCAAAAACTCTTGGTACTGCTCCGAGCAAAGGGCAGAGCAAAAGAAGGCCCAGTCGTCGGTAAGATGCCCTTTCTCCCTGTTTTTTGGTTATGAATTTTGGTGTTTGGAATATTAGGGGTCTCGGTAACCCCGTTAAGCAGGCCGAAATCAGAAATTTTGTTAGGTCCAATAATCTCTGCTGTGTTGGAATTGTTGAGACCAAGATCTCTCCTGCTGCTTTTGCTCCGGTTTCTTCTGCAGTTTTACCTGGCTGGAGTTGGGCCAATAACTATAGTCACTCCCATAAAGGGAGAATTTGGGTGGGGTGGAACCCCCGTGAGGTCAATTTTTTGATCAATGCTTTATCAGCTCAAGCCATTCACGGTAGGCTTATCTGGTTGGCTTCTGGAAAAGCTCTGTTTCTTTCGGTTATCTATGCTGAGCATCGCTTTACTTCAAGACGGCCGTTATGGGAAGATCTTATTCAATCTAGTGGTATTCTTTCTTCCGTGCCTTGGGTTATAGCTGAAGATTTCAACGCCATCCGAGACCCTTCAGATAGAATTGGAGGCTCGAATGCTTGGATTCCTGCGTTTGGTGAATTCCGGGATTGCCTGGTCCAAGCTGGTCTGGACGACTTACGCTTCACTGGTTATAGGTTCACGTGGGCTACCTCGTTGGGCCCCAACAGAAAGCAAAGGAAGATAGATAGGGTGTTGGTTAATGGTTGCTGGAACTCGGAATTTTCCTTCTCGGAAGCCTTATTCTTAGCCCCAGGTATATCAGACCACACTCCTATGGTTATCAAAGTTATGCCAATTCCCAGAGTGTGACATCCCAAATTTCTGATTCTGTTTTTAATTAAATGAGACAGACTTTTCATCGACGCACTTATAGTTCAATTCTCCGAGCTGATCACTCACGAGATAACTAGTCTATCTGGTGAAGCCGTTAAGGAATTTAAATGCAATAGGCTTGAGAATCTGACCATGAACCGACTGCTCAACCGTATAAATCTGCAAGGATCAAAACGACACTGTCAGAATCGAACAGAGATCAGTAATAGGTCGATTCGACTGAGATATGTAATTAGAGTGTGGGTGATTCCACCTGATTTCAATATCCTCGTCGACTGGCACTGAACTGATTATTCTGTCGTTTTGGGCACCCTGTGTCCGTATTTGAAACCTTGAGATTTTCACGACAATCGGGAGTCGCTAATGTGTCGAAGATTTATGTCGTGGCTTGAAAATAATCAACCACGGTCAATTGCACTGAAAATTTCCTAAAAGCTACCCGGTAGATTAGGACGTGCTCAAATCGCGCCAGATTGAAATTAACCGTGATTTTAAACCCGGATTCAGAAATTGAAGGTTCTGGCATGTCACAATTCATTTTAGGAACGTCGACTCATCTCCAGAAGATTTTTCTACAAACCGAGATTTTTGGGCAGATAAGCAAAGTAAGGCCGTTTTTGTTCGGGATTGTCAGAGGGCCGTTTTTAATCGAATCTTCGAGATGCAAGTTGGATCATTTGATGGGGAAATGTCATGAGAAGGCTGAGGACACATGGGTTAATTTAATTGAGCTTCAATTGAATGGAATTGATTGAGAATTGATTAAATTAAGTGTACAAGAATTTGGACCCCGGCGGAAAATGAAATTGAACCCATTGGAAGAGGTTGTGGGAGATAGTGGAAGGTGACATCATCCATGAGGTCATGGTGGGCCATGTGTGAGGATTAAAGAAAAAGAAAAGAAAATGAAAGAAAGTGGTCCTATCTCCCTTCTCTCTCCTCTCCCTCTCTCTTCCGTTGCCTCTCTCCTCCCTCTCCTTGCCGTGCGACCATTTCCTCCTCTCTCCATCTTCATCTTCTTCTTCAAAAAAAAAAAACCCAGCAGACCAGCGAACCAGAGCAGCTCCGCCCGTCTCCGATCGCCGCCGCTTGCCCGCCGTCCGTCCACCCGCGAGCTCCCGCGCCCGCCGTCCAGCTCGCGCGCTGTTCGCGCGTCCTAGCCGTTCGCGCCAGTCGCCCTGGCCTCTTCGCCATTTCCCGAGCTCCCCTGAATGTTGTTGAAGTCGCCTGAGTAGTTGCTGCCGTCGTCCAGCTTCCGGAACAGCCCGCCGAAGCCCGCTTTGCTCGTTTCCAGCAAGCCGAGTCGCTGGTTCTTCTCCTCTGTTCCAGCAACGATTTCAAATCTGGGAAAGCTCCGCCGGAGTTGTCCAGCTCATCTCCGGCCACCGTGAAGCTCCGCCTAGGTCCGATTTGGTCTCCTCCGTCCATCTTGGCCCTTGTGCGCCTCAACCGGTGCCGGATCCGCCCTCAACCAGCAGCGAACAGAGAGCTAGAAAATGGGTATCGCAGCGAAGGTTTAGCCCGTTTTGGTCGGCTTCCCGACCCCGAAAGCTAGGCCCGCCTTGGAGACTATCGACCCTTGCGTCGTCCTTGTCGTTTTGAGCCGTTCGGATCGTTAATCGGGTGAGTTTATCTTCTAAACCTCGCTTAGCAAGTTAATCATGCTTAAGGGGTGTTTAGATTAGTCTAATTAGGTTTAGGTGGTTAGATTAGATTATTTTAATGTAAATTAGATTAGTTGTATGATTAGTTTAATGGATGTTTAATTAGGGCTAATTGTATGTTTAAATTAGTGTAATCTAATTTAAGCCCTAATTGATTATTTTTAATTAAATAATTATTTCGAATTTTTAAATATTATTTTATTATTTTATATTATTATAATATAATATTTAATTATTTAATTTTCGGAATTAAATTTAATTATTTAATAATTTCGAAAATTTTGCCGGGATGGCCGGTCGTTAGAATTTCGCGCTGATCGCAGCAGTGCGGTCGGTTTGTGCTAATTGTATATTTAAATTGAGAAATTGAGTGATTGATGATTATGGTTAATAATTCCAAAAGTGTGGAATTGTGTGAAATTGATGAAGTTGTGGTATTTAACTTTAAAATACCCGGTGTTAGCTTTTAGCACCGCAATTGAATTGTATGACCAGGTTGAATCGATTGGATTGATTGATTGATTGAATTGAGATATGAGTTGGTTTATTATTGAATTATCCGCTTTGGCGAGCAATTGATTTATATATGTCAGCTTGTGAGAGCATCGATCCATACATCAGCTTGTGTGAGCTATCATCTATGCATATATCAGCTTGTGCGAGCTACCATCTATATCAGCTTGTGTGAGCCGTGATTTATTAATGGATGAATAGATGGTATGAATTGATAGATGATATGAATTGATATATGGTATGAATTTATCGACGTATGAGTTGCACTGACGTGCAGGAAGGACTAAGGCGAGGTAAGTCCTCTATTCTCTTTGTGTGGCTAGAGCACCCTGGGGCTTATTTTCTTCCTAATCGAGTTCTAGAGGGTAGGACTCGCTAAGACATTGTCTCATCCCGGTTGTGGGATAATATTTCAGGTCCCTAGATGGCGGATCCTCCGGAGCTTTTTGGTAGACCAGTGAGGGTCGCTGAGAGGATTTTTGACTTCGCCGATCCCGACTGAAGAGCTGGCGAATGGACCTGTCTAGCTGATCTTAGGACAGCCTAGTTTTTGAGGACTGATCTTCTATAGATCTTTTGTAAATAGCCTAGTCCTATAAATGAACTGGTTTGATGTGTATAAAAAGTATGTGGTTGGTTTTAAAAATGTGATCCTACTTTTCTATCCCAATTGAGTTTTGTCTGGGGATTATTTATCCGCTTTCGCATGTGCAATTAAAAAGAATGGGTCGGCGACGTGTCCTGGGAAGTCGCATTTCTATCGATCGTAGTGAGATGTGCACGTGCTCGAGGTTCGGGGGGTGACACAGAGCTTCTAAACCATTTAAATTCTTCAATTTCTGGATGACTCATCCGGATTTCGATAGAATGGTGTCAGAAGTTTGGGACTCTCCGTTCCATGGTTCGCCTATGTACATCCTATGTGCAAAGCTTCGCCTTTTGAAATGCAAGCTAAAGCAGAATAATAAGGAATTGTTTTCTGACCTCTCAAGGAGGACGGCAGAGGCTAGGCGTGCCCTTCAAGCTACTCAAGGTGCTATGCAGGTAGACCCGTTTAGCTCCACCCTTGCTGATACAAAAAAACAGCAGATTCAAGTCTTTACTAACCTTCGCCTCCAAGAAGAATCTTTTTACCGGCAAAAATCTAGAGTGCGATGGTTGAAAGAGGGAGACCGTAATACTAAATTCTTTCACCAAATGGTGAACAAGAGACATCTTCAGAATAGAATTACCTCGGTAACTAGTGGAGATACCACTATATCTGATCTGTCGGAAATCCAGAAGGTGTTTGTTGATCATTTTCAAGATCTTCTTGTTGCTACTCCTAATTTGGGCTGCCCTGCTAAAGAGGAGATCCAAGCGGTTCTTAATCATTCGTTGGATGAGGATCAGGTTCGTTACCTTTCTTCTCCTGTCTCAGACGTTGAAATTCGGGATACTCTGTTTTCTCTTGCAACCGGTAAAGCCCCTGGGCCCGACGGTTTTAATGTGGATTTCTTTAAACATTCCTGGGATATTGTTGGTGCTTCAGTTATCATGGCTGTTAAGGATTTCTTTGTGACCGGGAAGCTGTTAAAACAAATTAACACAACCATTATTGCCCTTGTGCCCAAGATTCCCAATGCCTCGACCGTCCATGACTTCAGGCCAATTGCGTGTTGCAATACTATATATAAATGCATCACTAAGCTTATTGCTAACCGTCTAGCTCGTGTCTTGCCCTCCATTATCAGTTTACCTCAAAATGCATTCGTAAAGGGAAGACACATCAGCGACAATATCTTGCTTGCTCAAGAATTATTTAGTGGATTTCAGCATGATCCATATCGAGCTAAGTGTGTCATTAAGGTTGATTTTAAAAAGGCTTATGATACGGTAAGTTGGGAATTCATTGAAGTTTGTTTACAAGCTTTCCGGTTTCCTCAAATTCTGACTGATCGCATTATGACGTGTATCCGATCCCCCAAATTTTCTATCTGCTTAAATGGGGATCTTCATGGATTCTTTGCTAGTGGAAGGGGCATCCGGCAAGGCAACCCGATATCTCCATACATATTCACACTTGTGATGGAAGCATTTACCGGATTATTGGACATCCAAACCAGTCGCCCTGAATTTGGATTCTTCTGGAGATGCAAATCGACTAAGCTCTCCCATTTGTTCTTCGCTGATGATGTCCTCTTATTCTCGGAAGCTACCTTAGCCTCGGTTGGTCTATTAAAATCTGGAATTGATTCTTTCTCCAGCCGAAGTGGATTAGTGCCGAATCTGAACAAGAGTGAAGTATTTCTGTCTGGGGGATCTTCTGGCCTTCGAAATGACATACTAAATATGCTTGGTTTCCAGGTTGGTTCCTTGCCCTTTCGTTATCTTGGTGTCCCTGTTATTTCTGCAAGATTAGGGAAGGCGGACTGCATAACGTTGGTCAATGCAATAACGGCTCGAATTCAATCTTGGACCCATAGATTCTTGTCATTTGCTGGTAGAGTTCAGCTCGTTAAATCTGTGCTCTATTCCATTCAAGTCTTTTGGGCGAGTGTATTTTTTCTACCCTGTGCTGTCCTTGATCGAATTGAGAAGATACTTCGGCAATTCTTATGGAAATGTCCGAATATGGGTCCGGGTGGGGCCAAAGTAGCCTGGAGCGACGTTTGCCTCCCGAGAGAAGAGGGAGGCCTTGGAATTCGGACCTTGAGAGAAAATAATCTCGCCCTTATATGCTCAAGCATATTTGGAAGCTCTTCTCGGACAAAGAATCTCTCTGGTGTAAGTGGATCCACTCCACATTTTTAAACCGGAAGAATTTCTGGATTACTCCTATCCCCACTTATTGTTCTTGGGCTTGGAAAAGACTCCTTCGCCTTCGGTATGTTTACCAGCAGCATTTCAGATGGAGGATAGGGAATGGAAAAGCTGTGTCATTCTGGTTCGATCCTTGGCACCCTAATGGCCCTCTCAATATTCTATTTTCCAACCTGGAGATATATCGTTCCGGCATCCCCCGAGATGCCTCTGTTGCTGATGCCTTATCCACGCCTCTTGGTTGGTATGTTATTAATGTTAGGGCTAATTGGTGGGATCCCCTACCTGAGTTTAATCAACAAGAAGACCGTTTCCAATGGTTACGGCATCCATCGGGGAAATTCTCAATGGCGTCTGCTTGGGATCTCTTCAGACCCAAAGGAAATGTGGTGTCTTGGTCTTCGTTTGTGTGGAGCTCATCCATGCCGTCGAGATACCAAACCCACCTATGGCTTATTACTCGTAACAGGTTGCCAACTCAGGTTCTTCTCCTCTCATTTGCGTTGATTCTAGCATGTTCTTCGTGTCCTTTTTGTTCAAGCAGGCCAGATTCGGTGGATCACCTCTTCTTCGCATGCCGTATACCAAGGAATCTCGCCTCCTTCTGGGCTGCGAAATTCAATGTCTTGTGGCGGAACAATTCTTGGCGGGAGAATCTTGATTGGGCATCCAGACGATTCTCGGACAGGGGCTTCTATCACTCTATGGCTCGATTCAGCTTTGGTGCTCTTTGCTACATAATATGGAAAGAGCGCAATAACATCATCTTCCGGAATCAGACTCACTTTATCCCGGCGATGAAGATGCATCTTTGTAAGGCAATTAAAGACAAAGCGATGACGTTCAAGCATGTCTTGGATACCCCGACGAACAGAAGGCTGCAACAGAGCTGGAACTTGAGTCCGTCTATCTTTAATTGATGGAGGGTCTTTCGGTCTAGTTTAGTCTTTGTTGTTTAGGTGTCCTTGTTTGGTTTTCTTTGCTGCTTTTTGGATCCAAGGCACCCCTTCACTCTCTTTTGACTTTGGTCGCCTTGAGTGTATGCTCTGTTGGTGCCTGGTTTCCCCCCCTTTTTTCTTGTTAGTTTCTGCTTAATCTATATATTTCTTACCTTTACCAAAAAAAAAAAAAAGGTGAAGTTGAAGATATTATTGAATTATTCGGCAATCTTTCAGGTACATAGAGGAAGTTGTATGTCCTCATGTGCTAAAATTGCATGGTGAGATCATTTTGATTCAATGAGCTGGAAATACAATAACGCTATATTGGTTTTCCATCTAACCAGCGACTATAAAACTCCAACGCCTCTCGTGGCTTGCTTTGAGGGACCGTGTGCCCAGCTCCCTGCAACAGTGAGATAGACAGTAGAATCAGAAGGGGATGTCTGAAAATTTTACCAGGAAAAGCAAAGTAATGGCATGCATCAAGCTGCCTTCTAAAATGTTCCTTCCTCTGATTGACTTTCACTTGCTAGTTAGCTTTTAATAATGGATGATGAAACAAGAATAGGTGTATTGGAGTATGTTGCACATAACCTTGATTGTTAAGAATGTAAAGTTGTTGTCATATCCTTGCAGATACCTGAACCAATTCAAGAAAGCATGTATAGTTAATGTTTAACAGCATAGCTTATTTTCACTACGAATTGGTGTGCTCAACAGTAATAGGTAACGAAAGGAAAAGGTATGATGAGAAGTTGTATGGGCAAAAGGTCATATTTTTCTGGTATGAAGTAGCCACATCTATGGGTGCTGCTGATGTGACTGGAGTACTTAGAGGTCAAACTTACCCTGCGACTTGATCATCAATCATCCAAGGCCTCCATTCATCAATGATCTTGTAGCCCATTGATCTAGTCCATGCTTGTGTCCCAGTGAATGGTACTGCCATATCATGATCTCCACTGCCAGTACACCAATGAATTATTAACTTAAATCAGTCAATGCATATGCAAACTTGTGTTGATCTGTCCAGTTAGCAAAATGTAAAGATGCCACAACAACACACTAACTTGGTGCCTAGCAAGGTCCATCCTAGATTTTTGCTCAGATTTTATTAACCGATGCTCTCTTTAGCTCAGTCAAAAAAGTTTCGGGTCACTACCAGCATCCTTGATTCCAAAATTTAGGACATTGTTGTGGCCTTGTACTTGCTTAGTCTTCACAATATAAGTTTAATTTCATCTAAGTTCTCCTCACCTAGTAAAAAACTGTATATATTTTGTCAAATTCAAACTTTTTCTGGAAACCAAAGGGGTTTGATAGGAGATCTAGCATGTTACCATGTTATTATGGATGCAGGATTGTTCCGTCGGATATCTCACCTGTATATGAGCACTCGGTAACCCCAGGAAGTTAAGTTTTTGTGGTAAGGGATCATGCTTTCAGTATAACCTGAATAAGTGACTCTCGGGGCACATATTGACCAAGAACCTGCCACGCTTGCCTATTGAATGCATTCCAGATTGATCAGTTATTTGAAGCTTGAGGCAGTGATATGAAATGAGGATAATGTTTTTCATTACCGGTGCTGCATGAATGGCTTTGCGAACTGCTTCATCATTCAACCATCCAACAGCAGCTTCATCATCCTGTGCCATCAAAATTCAGCATGTAAAATGGACTGTATGTACTGGAAATCAAAGGGAAGAATGGGAGTAACAAGTGAAGAAAAAATCTGGTGAGGCAATTAATTTGTTCTGACAATCCAAAGTGTTTTGCTTGTTCCTCCCAACTCCCCCCCCCCCCCCCCGCAAAAGAAAAAAAGAAAAATTTCCTTGAAGAGAGCTAAAGAAGCAAAATCAAATCATACTTTAGTAAAATGACTGACTCACCACACAAGGCACTTCTGGTCCAGGGCTTAAAGCTCCAGCATCTATTTGTGGCCAACAAGGTGAAGCTTGACCAGACATTCCTGTTCGCTTTGGGAGAGGCTTCTTATTCACCCCCGCTTGATGGACGCCCAAAGGCATATTTGTGTTTTCACTTTCATTCTTGGTCTCTAAATTACGATAGCATGGCTCAAGAATGTCATAAATGTTTAGACCTGAGACAGCCTAAAAAGTGGCCAAAACACTCAAGATAATTAGAACCTCAACTCATTTGTATCTACTTGAGTACCTTTTTCTCTTCCTTAAAATTTACAGAAGATGCACAAAGTACTAAAAAGGCCTCATAAATTTCCAGTATAAGACAGTACGGTGACAATCTCACCTGTCGAAATTTCTTAATATTCTTCTGACAGGTTTCACTCTGAGGATCATAGACACATATGGTTTGGCAAGCCTGAAACGATCAAATATGATCCATATTAAGCTCACTGTTAATTGGCATCAATATGGCTTTTGGCATCACACAGAGAGTTCCACAATTAATGCTTGATGTTGTTGATACTTAGTTATTGTGTGGCACAATTAGTCATGCCGGTGTCAATTATCTTCCTACAGAAGCTTTAGTCCAGTAAAATCTCTAAGCAAACTCCCTGATCCAACCCACCTCATAGATGTCACTTGAGATCAGCCCCATTCCAAAAGCAAAAGGCACATAAGCATTGCCATCAAATTTTTCATCTGTGACCCCATTTCCTATCAGGTAACCCTGCATCATGCCAATTTATTTGAGATCTCAACTAGGCGTATGAAATTCATGATCATTCTTTGAATGCTGCACTATTATAGAATATGAAGAAAACATACCTTGAAATTGATAAGAGGTGTTTCACCAATTTGAATTCCTACACAGATAGAAAATCTCGTATTACATATTCAATCTAATACAAGAACCTTGCCTCTGGTGAGTATGTATTACCTTTGACCACTTCCGAAGCAAGAGTTGGCACATAAACTCCAGCATAAGACTCTCCAGAAATATAGAATGGATTTGAAAGGAACTCTGGATAAAGTTCGAACCACTAGATGGAAAAAAAGAACTAATGTTAGCTGGGACACATTATTTTGGCCAGATGGTTTTCCAAAGCTTATCCAGATTAGTTTAGGACCTTATTACCTTGAGAAGAAACGCATGCGTATCAGAGGCAGTCTGTAGGTCTCCCGTCACATAATTCTTTGGATTATCAGAGTAAGATAAACCGACACCACATGGAGAATCCAGATAAATTATGTTGGAGACCTGAAAGATGTGCAAGAATATGGTATCATAGACTGCACGAGGTAAATAATGTTGAGACTAGTAAGGGTCAGGCCATGAAGATGATTGATATTTGAAATGACTGTAAACTCAATCGATGAGTCAATGTGGCATGCTTGTTTCATATTGTTCAGTTCTAATCTGGAACAAACCATACTGCTTAGTTGCAACTGAAAAGATAAGTTTACAATGACCTTGGACCAGCTGAACGGGTTGAGGTGCAATACGGGCAACCTTCCCTCTGGCTTTCCTGCGTGGAATTTAAATGGTCCTGGAAACAGGCACTAGGCTGTTAAGCAGGGCACGACATGTCCGAGCGAAATACGCTCATCACATAAACTATGATCACCAGAGAATGACTGATACCATGTTCATAGATGAAGCCATCAAAGCTGGAGCACCCAGGTCCACCATTAAGCCACAGCACTAGAGGGTCTTTTGAAGGTTTTCTTTCTGAAGCAATGAAATAGTAAAACAAGTTCTTTTTTCCAGGACTTCCATCTATAGTCACATACCTGCCAATTCCAAATTTCAAAATCGTGTGATGACACAGATTCAAGTCGAAAAAAAGCTAGTCACAATTACATATATGTGGTTACATACCCTGCATAATGTTCAGAGGTGAGAGTTCCATCGAAGCCAGGCAAAGAAGTTATGAGAGATTCCTTAGGAGCTGCGCTAACAGATGAAACAGTGAGAAGCAAAGCAAGTGTAATGCTGCATGTGAACTTTATCATGTCTGCACGAGTATAGAAATTTTTCGAAGCTTATACATCCCGCATGACCTATAAAATATTTATAGATGGAACCAGGAGTTCAGCAGAATGAGTGGTCGAGAGAGAGAGACAGAGAGAGAGAGAGAGTAGAAGATATAAGAAAAGAGACAAACAGGAGAAGCTGAAATACTCTGCGCAATTATTTTGTATATATCCCGCATGACCTATAAAATATTTGTAGATGGAACCAGGAGCTCAGCAGAATGAGTGGTCGAGAGAGAGAGAGAGAGAGAGAGTAGAAGATATAAGAAAAGAGACAAATAGGAGAAGCTGAAATGCTCTGCGCAATTATTTTGTACGGTAAAAATTACTTCTGGCCTCGAGAGAGCAAGGACAAACTTTATAAACGATGAAGGAGAGATTTTGATACAAATTTTCGGAAAATAGTAAATGAAAGAGACAAAACGGAATAAATTGTTTCCTATGCTCTGGTAATGGGAAAAGTGCCAAAAAAGTCTTAAACCTTTTGTCCTTATGCTGATTTAGTTATAAACCCTTTTTTAGTGTCGATTTAGTTCTAAACCTTTTTAGGTTATGCCAATTTAGTCCATTTCGGCCAATTTTAGCCGGATTTTACTGACCGAACGTCGGCCAGCGACATCGCCCAATCGGCGCTAATGTAGACAACTTTTAATAATATTTTAATGTTTTTGAATTTTTTTTCTTTTTATTATTTTTACTTCTTTTTTTCTTCTCCTCTTCTTCCTCCAGCCGGTCGCCGGACCTCAACGACCGGCCAAAGGCAACGGTTGGTGAGGTCGAGGTCGACCTTGCCGGCCACCTCGCCAGTGGCCGCGAGAGCAACCTCGTGTGGGGTGGCGAGGGCGAGCCTCGCCTGCCCAGCGTGAGGCCGCCCTCAAGGCCTGGGCAGCAAGGCTCGCCCTCATCGGATCTGGCGAGGGTCGAGCCTCACCCATGTCCGGCAAAGGCAAGCCCTGCCAGCTCGTCGGATTTGGCAAGTGAGGCGGTTTGAGCAGGGGGAGAGAGTCGAAGGGGTAGACTATCGGCCACTGCACCTAAGCCGCGACCTTTGGCCTATGGTCGCGCCTAGTTTCAAGCGCCAAAGCTCCAATAGGCCTTGGTCCTTTTTTGTGCCTTGCGTTGGTTGGACCAGGCCGGAGCTCGAGGTTGTCCGTCGCACAAGCTCCGTCCCCGACCTTCCTTTGTTTGCTGTGCACGTCCTAGTTTGTTCTTCAAGGATTCGGTTCGAGATCTAAGGGCGTTCAATCTGGGTGAGACCTGAGAGAGAGAGAGAGAGAGTCCTCTCCTGGCCAAGCCAAGGAAACCCTAGCCATGTGAGACCACCATCGCAATGCTGCCGCTAGATGTCGTTCACCGCCGCTCACCGCTTTGCCAACCCGCCACCATATCGAGCAAGCTGGCAGGGCTCGCCCTCACCGGCCATGGGCGAGGCTCGACCCTCGCCAAATCCAGCGAGGGCGAGCCTCGTCGCCCCACGCGCGGCCACCCTCACGGCCACTGGTGAGGTGGCCGGCGAGGTTGACCTCGACCTCGCCGACTAGAGGAAGAAGAGAAGAAGACAAAAATTAAAATTAAAAAATTAAAATATATTAAAATATTATTAAAAGTTGTCTACGTCAGCGCCGCTCAGGCCACGTCAACCAGCCAACGTCCAGTCAGCAAAATCCGATCAAAATTGGTCGGAAATGACTAAATTGGTACAACCTAGAAAAGTTTAAGACTAAATCGGCACCAAAAAAAATGTTTAGAACTAAATTGGCACAAAAACAAAAGGTTTAGGACTTTTTTGGCACTTTTCCCCTCCGGTAATATTTTGAATGAAAGAGACAAACGAAATGAGTTGTTTCCCATGCTTGGGTTCAATAATTCATTGTTCAAAACTATTGTACGCGTAATATTTTAACCAAGTCAAGAGTGGTGGCCCGAACAAAAAAAGAAAGAAAGAAAAGTAAATTGATTTGGTCAATATGGAGAGAAAGGGGACGCTTGGCTGACAAAAGGAAACCGAGAGGGTCTGCGTGGAAGTGAAGGAAAGAAAAGGGGAAAAAGAAAGAAGATGAAAGGGAAAACAGAGAGAGGGCTTTGTGCGAAATCGCCATGAACGCCTCGTTAAGCCCATTCAATTATGTTGCAAAGCCTGGTAAGTGATTGAACCCCGTGTTCGTCCAATCAAAGTAATTTTCATAGTTAGGCTGTATATCCAAAGTTTTGTGAAAATTGAGTTGCAAAGTCCAAATTTTGAGTGGTGAATCATGGCATTATGGAGCTATGGGCTTTGCCGAGGGTCAGTTTAGAGCAAAAGTTTAGTCAAAGCGAGATTTTAGGATTTTGCATGTGAATTCCGTGTTAAGTTTAGGTTTGAGTAATCGCTTTGGGTAAGCAATATGTTAGCACATATGAGTCGTTTTGTTAGCGTTTAAGTGTATTTTAGCTGTTTCATAATTGAGGTAGAAGTTTACTTAATTTTAATGTCGATTCTCGTTTAATTGATAGGATTGCTAGATCGTTGGGTCATTTCGCTGTGGGTTGTTTGGTTTGGGCATTTTCAATAAATGGTGTTCTCTTTTCTGAGTTTATAAACTCATATTTCAATTTACACACATCATTTTAACAGCAACAAATTAGGAAAAGAAATTTTCACATGGAACATTAACACAAATGAACTTAAAAATGAAAACTCCAACAAAGGCTACCAGCCATATAAGGAACAGACGCCAATCTCTTTCTTCCTTCTCTCAGATGATTTTTTCGGCTTATAATAACGCAAATCATCAAAATGATGTCTAACTTATCATTTGAGCAAATGGAATGATCACATTAAATATTTTACGAATTGTTCAAAAAGAATTGAGCAAATTAAAAATTTATCAGATCAAAGTTCAAGAATCATTTATGTCATTTTTCCTTTTATTTTTATTTTTGATGACCTAATTGAGTTGCATATACCTTTTAAACTTACTTTTGATAAACAGATCACGTTTTCCTTTTTCTTTGCTACGTTTTAGTCTACCTGCACGAATGAATATGTGAACCCTATCTATCTTATCTTCATAATGACCTCACTTCACGTGTGTCGAGATCCATGTCATCGGCATTCTATTTTCTGCTCAAGGAAAGAAACACCTATTCTTCTATGTTCCTTTTGCTCTCTACTTATTGTAGACTCCTGTGGTTATGCTCACCCTATGGTTGAGTTTCCTTAAATTAAAGTGTTACTTTGAAAACCGTTTTTGCTATAAGAAATGGTCGGCTGACCTCCCTTGTCCAGTGAAGAGTTACGAGTACATGAAGTTCCTGTTGGATAAATACCAAGTGAGATGATTTTGTTTGACTGCAATTTATCGTAAACGACCAGTGCAGCTATTTGGCTGGATTCCTTAATTGATCTATTTATAAATGTTGCCATTTGGTTGTACCTTTTGTGACTGCTCATCTACGGTAGAAGAATACTAGAAGTGTCAAAAGTTATGTACAAGTTTTCCTCGGATCACTTAAGTGCTAAATCGGAGGAAAAACGATTAGTTAAGTGCAAATGATGAGAAATTTTGGCAAAAAATAATACATGACTTTTATAATTAAAAGTTTTATATGACTTGGCATGTTATTTAAAAAAACTAATTCACATGGCATTTCCATATGACATGCTTGATACGTAAGTGATTACTTTTAACAACGACCAGCACATAAATGATCACTTTAAACAAAATTTGACACTCAAATGATCACTATTTACAACTTTTAAATAATGTTGTTTTGAGTTATAGGACTGAGAAATTAATAAAATATACACTTAGATTTCCGGCAAACCATATCGGAGTTAGCACTTAAGCGATTATTATTTTTTTTTTAATATGGCATTTATGTGATCTAAAAAAATAACTTTTGACACTAAAGTGGGCGCCATACACAACTTTTGATACTTTTAGTATCCATCTCTTGCTCATCTACTTATATTCTTTACATAACTACCTCTTCTTATGTATTCGGTTGATCCAACGTGTTCTTTGTCTGCACTTGTAGTTGCTGTCACGATGAAGGTTCTTTTTCTTTCCCTGATGAAAGGTCTCTATGGGTTCACCTGGGTTTTGATGATAATTGTACGGTTATACTGAAATCATGAGATATAATGATAAAGTTCTAGGTCTTCTTTGTCTCAATGCTTGAAAAATAAGGTCTCTCTCCTTCCGCACCTTTAATGTTCTCGTAGTCATATTAAGGGGCAGGAGACCATGTAGCATTGGATGGATGTGTCGTGTTTTAGCAATGCCGTTTGGTTTCTTGAATAAATTATTGCTGTGTGCTTTCTAATTGGATTTTTCTCAGATCATGTGAATCTTCAGAATTTCTGCTAAAGGAAAGACAAAAAAAATTTTGGTGTCTTCAATGGACATGGACCTTATGGTCATATGGTTGCAAAGAGAGCGAGAGATTCACTTCCCTTAAAATCGAGTGCTTATCGGGAAGTCAATATGATAACCGGGAAAACACTCAAAAGAGATCAGCCTTGGTGCCTGGATGAGCATGAATTCTGAAGATACTACTTCAGTATCTTTGAATAAGCATGAGGGTCTCCGGCGACCCAGAGGTAACGGAAAAGCACTATGAGGTCTTTCAGGCACTCAAATTTTGTTTTTGAAGGCTTTTAAAGTCATGGATAGAGAGAACTGAGGATGCACACTGACATTGATTGCTTCTGTAGTGGACAACAGCACTGACTTTAGTCATGGATATTAATATTTCCTAACCATAAATAAGGGACTTCGTTCTGATATACAGTCATAGTACAGGGTTCTCCATAATGGATGCTTTAGCTGTTTTGGTGGGGGTCCATACCTTGTGATTGGTAATGTTGGTAGCCCAGGGCTGTTCTTGGTACTTGAGGTGTATATAACTCTCTCGTCGCAGTTCAGCTCACTGTTGACTCAAGCCTAATCTCTAAGGTCTCCCTCTCTCTCTCTCGCACTCTCTCTCCCTCTGCCCCCATGCATAAAAACTTGAAAAGAAAAATGAAAATGTGAAAAGTCCGGCTTATAATTTCTTGGGGCTTGTTTATTGTTTAAATTCAGGATGTTGTTAAAAGAGAACAGCCATACAACCAAACTTGTACACCTTGTGTGTCCGCAACCAAACAAATTTGTCCTTGTCTCTTAGACATCGGTATCAGACCAAAATCCTTAGGTCAGAAATCACCAAAAACTCCTACCATTGCATGGCCAGGTGAGTCATTGTTTGGTAACCAGACACGGCCAACTTCAGGTTCATCTTAAAGAGAGAATACCCTGCCCCTTGATCTTCTTGTCTAGAGTGCATCGCCCAATCTTCATGAAGGAATGAAAAACCTCTATGTGATGAGCTAACAATGATCTATAGGCATGCCCCACTTGAGAGGAAGATTGCCAATGCCACAAATGAGTTTTTTTCTCTATTTTTTATCTATCGGGATGCTGTAGACCTATACCGTTGCTTCGTCTGTGTTTTTTCTCTGCGACTTCTTAAATGAAGGATGTGATTAGTGACTCACCTCAATTTTCAGATCAACTATTACGAATTGCCTGCATGAAGTTTCTTACATATAGATCTCAATGATGATTGTGTCACCGTTCTCCTCATCACAACCAATTATCAAGCCAGGGAGGAAGCAAGGTGAAGTTGAAGATATTATTGAATTATTCGGCAATCTTTCAGGTACAAAGAGGAAGTTTTTTTTATTTTTTTTGGTGAAATCGATGCTCTTTTCATACTCTGATGTTTCAGGTACACAGAGGAAATCTATGATCATTCAACAATGAATGACGGAAATCTATTATCACCTTAAATTTTCTTTTGCATTCTTATTTACAGCCGGAAAACTTTTGGCATGCCGCCAGCACACTTGGGTCTAAACGCAATTCTTAACCACATAAAGATTCAGGGGTATTGAACTTGTGTCAATCTGACACTGCACAATAACTTCTCACCAATCAAGTTGTTTGTTTGAACTATGCTGCTCCCCGCTGCTAAAAAAGAAAAAAATAACGAGTTGGCTTTGTGCCAACTCACCAAACAGAAAATTCGGGAAAAATGCCAAAAAAGTCCTAAACCTTAAATTCGGGAAAAATGCCAAACAAGTCCTAAACCTTTTGTCTTTGTGCCAATTTAGTCCTAAACATTTTGTCTTCGTGCCAATTTAGTCCTAAACCTTTTTTTGGTGCCGATTCAATCCTAAACCTTTTTAAGTTGTGTCAATTCAGTTCTTTCCGACCAATTTTGGCCGGATTTTGCTAACTAGACGCCGGCCGACTGACGTGGTTTGATCGACGCTGACGTAGACAATTTTTAATAATATTTTAATTTTAAATTTTTTTTTGTCTTTTTCCTCTAGCCGATCACCGAGGTCCAGCGACCGGCCAGAGGCAACCGCCAGCGAGGGCGAGGCTGACCTCACCGGATCTAGCGAGGTCAAGCCTCACCCGATCTGGCGAGGCGAGCCTCGCCCATGGCCAGCTAGGGAGAGGCTCGCCATGGCCTGATCTGGCAAGGTCGGGCGAGGCTCACCCTCACCAGATCTGGCAAGGCGAGCCTCGCCCATGGCCGCCTCGCCAGATCAGGCCATGGGCGAGCCTCGCCCTCGCCGGATCTGGCGAGCCTCGCCCATGGCCGGCGAGGCTCGACCTCGCCAGATTCGGTGAGGTCGACCTCGCCCTCGCTGGCGATCACCTCTGGCCGGTCACCAGACCTCGGCGACCGGCTGGAGGAAAAAGACAAAAAAAAAATGAAAATATTAAAAATATTTTTTAAAAAAATAAATAATATATTATTAAAATTTGTCCACGTCAGCCGGCCGGCGTCCAACCAACAAAATCCGGCCAAAATTGGCCGAAAAGAACTAAATTGGCACAACTTAAAAAGGTTTAGGATTAAATCGGCACTAAAAAAAGATTTAGGACTAAATTAGCACAAAGACAAAATGTTTAGAACTTTTTTGGCACTTTTCCCCAGAAAATTCAAAGGAAGGTAAAATCAACTATGACCAAAGAAGGCCTTTAACGAGCCCCAGGCGAAACTGAAAGCTGGGAAGTACATGGTGCAAAAAAGGTATATGTCTATTGTTTTTGTAATATTTTGTGAAATTACTGCCAACTGTTCTAAAAGCTTAAACTATTAGATAAAAGTATGGTTTAATATTTAATTACTCTAATATTCACCCTTATGCTTAATTTAGTCTTTTGCATAGTACTAAGCATGAAAATTTAATTGGAGAGGCAAATGGGGCCTAGAAATATTTAATTACTTTAGCAGTCAATTTTGTTTGTAAAGACTTCATAAAAGTTGTGGTGAAGAAATACTTATGCTTTCTCCTGTAATTGAATCTATGCTATTACGTACAGAGAATCGTTACATGCTATGCCACGTCATATGGTCCTTTGAAATCACTGTTACATAGAAGAGAGCTACTTATTCACACACATCATGTTAACAGCATAATAAACAGCATTTAAGGTGGAAAAAAAAGGATAATGGAATCTTCTCTCGGTGTGTTTGCTTATCTGAGAAAGTAACATAACTTTCTTCAAAAGATGAAATTCTAGTTGGTTGCAATGACACAATATTCTATATGATTGAACGCTGAAACTCATAACTTCAAAGATGTATTAACAATGAAACACTTGGGAGACGATAGATGAAAGGATGAAACAAACAATAAAGATGAATTTAGCTCATGGTTTTTTTTTCTTTTATTTATCGATTAATAAGAGAGTAGCCTCACATTCCTATTCGCGGTGCGGAAATGAACTTAACCCGTGATGATCTGGTTGCGAAAAGAGCCGCAGATTCTATCTTCTAGCCTGAACTACACTACATTGAAAAATCTCACAAGCGGAGTGGTCATCAAACAACTTTGCTGCCACGATTTTGATCGCATAAACTGGCGCTTCACACTTTTGAATTGGACAACGCGAGAGGCCATCGACCCACCATACTAGTTGCCACTGTCTTGAGTTGCCACACAGTCACACCTAGGCAGCACATGCTACATAACATGCATACTATGTAACATCCTGGGACCCACTGTGTAATATTGTCCGCTTTGGGTCACCCACCCTTGCGCAGACGAACCGTCATCCCAGCCACGGTCTTTTCCCTCACGGCTTTAAAACGCGTTACACAGATTAGAGGGACCCAAGCCTTATAAGCTAATCAAGACCTCCCTCCCTAGGCGATGTGAGACAAGAGAAGAGAGGGACCCCTTCCTTGTGCACGTTCGAGGACCGTCGCTCGGGCCGTCACACTATAAATTACTTCAATTGGATGAACGAGGGGCTTGATCTCTCACCAGGTGCTGCATTATGGAGTTGAGTCGACTCGGCAAGGCATCCAAGGCATGCATGTGCCAAAACCCATTTCCTTTCTTCCCTTTTCTCCTCTTCTTCTTCTTCTTCTTCTTCTTCTTCTTCTTTTCTTTCTTTTCTTTCTAGTCGAAGACCCCTCAGCTTCTATTTAACCGAACCCTCTCCCCTCTCCTTTTTGCTTTAATGACTTTTCAACTTATTTTTCAATTTCTTCTTTTGGGGCCCACTAACATAATATTACATACCGCATGTGTCCAGGATATGAGACCACTTGAGAAATCCCTTTTTTCGAATCATTTCACGTGATTTGTGGCACATCATCGTGTTAAGTGCGACAAAACTCCAAAAGGCATGAGGTGTGAACATGCTGTTTCTGCTCAAATATGTGTTTTTGAGCCCGTGTACAGTGCCCATGCGGAGCGTTTATTGCTCGTAAATGCATTGAAAACGTAAGCACGCCTCAAATGCTTATTTAATTTTCTGATGGTGGGCGCCGAAGGATTTCTTCCAGTGTTGTGTTCATGCATTAAAAGAATGCATGTGATGGCCATCTTCAAGACCATGCGCCCTTGAAAAGAGGACGGCAGCCTACTTTGCATTGACACTTCATTTGAAAAATAACTTTAAAAAAAACGTTTTTCGAATGTTTCAATACTTGTTTTACAGGAAATAAATTAGTTGGGAAAGACCTTTTATATGAAGAGAAAAAAGTTCTCTAAAATAGGAGAAAATATTTTCCACTTTTGAGAAAGAGGAAACTATTTTACATACCTTTTTTTCACCTCACTTTCCTTCATCAAATACTTTTTCCTCTCTTTTTCTTTTTCTTCTCATTGGCCGATCGCTGGCCATGGTGGCGACCAGCAACCAACCATAGGTAGGCTAGAGCCGCGCCACAAGCTGGCGAGGTCTTGAGCTCGCTTGATGCCGACGAGCTCGAGCCTCACCAAATTTGCTTCGTCAGAGGACGCCAAACGTCAACGAGGCTCTAGCAACCTTCAGAAAGGCTCGAGCCTTGCCTAGCTCACTGGATCAAGTGAGGCCCCACCTCACCCAACCAACCTCAAGTGAACTCGGGCCTCACCAAATCCGACCACCTAGGTGGGGTTTTAGCCTTGCTCAAGGTCGCCAGATGTCAGCGAGGCTTTGGCAACCTTCGGTGAGGCTCAAGCCATGACTAGGTGGCCGTATCTAGGAGGCTTGAGCTCACGAACATTGAGTGAGCTCAGACTCCTCACGAGCTAGTGAGGCTCAACCTCATCGGAATCTAACTACTTGAAACCTCACCAACCTATGGTGGGACTTTAGCTCACTAGTGGCTAGCCGCCACCATAGCCGATGACCAACCAATGAAGAAAAAAAAGAATAAAGAATAAAACATCTATTCTAAAATCGATTTTAAAAATAAAAAATTTACTTAAAGCGGTGCATGGAGGAAAATATTTTTTTTACCCAATAGCGAAAAATATTTTCTAATTCATTTTTAAGTTTTAGTCAAATAACGAAAAATATGATTATTTTTTTTTTAAATATTTTCTAAAAGCGTTGTATTTCGCTAGGGTTCCTTCTTGCCTTTTGTCTTCGTTGTCAAGGCTGCGTGGACGTGCAGGAAGAAAGAAGAAAATAAGCAGCTTCTTTGACTTTGTTCTCTTAAGAAAGGAGAATAGTGATGGCTCATTATTAGCCATCATTGTTGACTTTAATCGAGAAGATAGGAATTGAAGGGCTGAGGAGAGCTCTTCGTGCATCAAAGAAAGGGGAAAAAAAGGTGTGGGTTCTTTTGTCCTTTTCGTCAACTCTGGAAGACTTCTCTGCTTCAACCGCACAAAGCAAGATGGTCTTGCACTGAATGATGTCTATTTGTAAGTTACACGTACGGCTCATCCACAACCAATTGTCATGTCACAGGAAGAACTCCGTCAATGGAATAATTTTATTGAATAGGTCAGCGATCTTTTAGGTACGTAGAAGTTGTCAACTGTCATGTAGTAGGCCTGAATAATAAAACTATTTTGCCTAAATGGACCACATACATAGTCATGTTAGATAGCTTTCCCGTCTAACCAACAAGTCCAATGCCTCCCTTGGTTTGTATTGAGGGACCGTATGCCCAGCTCCCTGTACAAGAGAAGAAGATTTAATCAGAAGAAGACAAACTCATTCTTGGAAAAATCCAAAAGGGAAAAATTCTGGTCTGCAAAAACCAATTATCAGTAGAATCGTAATGACACAATCCGACAAAAGCAGGAGTGATTGCCAAGGCCATATAGGGCCCGGACAAGATGTGCCTCCGACTCTAGAATGGCATGGCGGCAGGAATAAACCGAATCCCACGTCACCTGAGCATAGAGAGGGAATATGCTATATAAGAAGTAACATTAGTTTGAACTATCAACGATGCATTTTCTAAGCAAAGCCTAGAGGAACAAAAACGTGTGGGCTTTGGCCCAAAACAAATAATATCATTGGCAAATGGGGCTAGAGGTAAAGCCCTTACAAGAATCAACTCAACTCTGGATTCTAGGTAAGGTAACCATTTTCTATGAAGAACATGCAGAAACACTGATTTTCCTAAGGTCTCTCACATTTTAATCATCAAGGCTGTAGCTAACTTCCAAGAGTATGATACATGATGCATTGAGAATTATCAACTTGAGAACTAGCTTCACATGACCCTGATAGTTAAGAACGTGAGGTTGTTGTCATATCCTTGCAAATACCTGAACCAATCCAAAAAGCTCATGTTGGTAAAGTTGTAGCACTACGACCTGACTTTTTCCATCACTGGAATATAGATGTGACTAACCGTAAAGTAAGCACTAAGAAGAAATGAAAAAAGAGCATGTGAAGATCAGCTATTTGTGCAACATTATGTAATTTCTGCTACTAAACAATTCACAAAAGGATGTAGCCACATTTAATGTAACCACAAGAATTATGAGTAAAAGCTTACCCAGCGACTTGATCATTAGAAATCCAAGGCCTCCATTCCTGAATGATTTTGTATCCGAGCAAACTAGTTCATGTTTGAGTACTGGTGAATGGTACAGCCATATCATGATCTCCACTGCCAGTACATGTGAACTTTATTTACTTCATTGAGGGACGTCAATGGAGAATCAACTAAAATCAGATACTGCGGCTAGTCGTATCTGCCCCATTTATCCCACTTAGCATATGCACTCTGTTCTCTCAATAGAACGAGATTCTGGTTCATTGGAAGAATTGGGATTCACAAGAAGTTGGACAGCTATCTGTCCTGGTACTTGGGAAACTTCCAACTAGCTTTATCAATGTTGCCCCTGAACAAATTATGTTCTAATGCGCGTTTTATCATCCTATTCCTTCTCAGCTTACTGACAACGACAATTCTCACGAGATTCCATATATCCCTTATCAGTGTAAGTATTGACTTTTTTTCAGGAACCTTTTTCACCAGATAAAGTTTAAATGCAAAGTTTCACCACTGCAGTTGTATCCGCATGACCTATTTAAATTCGTACATGGCATGTGAAAATGTATGCATAGACATAAACATGTCGCAGATTGACGATGTTACCATCAGCGGCTTAGATTGATGTCATTCTTCTATAAAGGATGATTGGTGGCACCATGGTAAAGTATTAACTCACTGATGCATAAGGTACACCCATCAGACAACTTTTATTGAAGTTGCTGTCTGCCTATCTTTTACGGTTCTTGCACGGGACTTAGGCTCCGTTCGTTTCGCGGAAAATATCATGTTTCCGGAAAACATTTTCCTGGAAGTCATTTTCCAGGAAAATGACTCTATTTTCCGGTGTTCGGCCAAAATCTAAAATTTGAGTGGAAAATATTTTCCACCGTTCGTTAGCTCATTTAATTGTTTGGGAAAAATTATCAAAAATTAAACTTTAATATTTTTAATTGACCACAAATTTATTTTATTTATTTATATTTTTTTAAATGATTTTTTAATTATTTATATTTTTAAAAATAGAAATTTTTATTATTTATTATTTATTATTTATTTTTCTTTTCCTTCCTCCTTCCTCCTTCCTCCTCCTTCTTCCTCCTCCTTCCGCCGCCGCCACCTCCTTCCTGCCTGCCCAGCGGCCGACCAAGACCCGGTGGCCAAATCCAGCTAGCTCGAGGCTCGGCCGATCTCACCCGAGCTCGTCGGATCCGGTGACAGAGCTCGAGCTCGCCTGGATCGGGAGCCCGAGCTCTGCCGCTAGATCCGGCGAGCCACGAGCTCCGCCGCCAGATCCGGCGAGCTCGAGGCTCGGCCGATCTCACCCGAGCTCGCCGAATCTGGTGACAGAGCTCGAGCTCGCCTAGATCGGGAGCCCGAGCTCTGCCGCTAGATCCGGCGAGCCGCGAGCTCCGCCGCCAGATCCGACGAGCTCACGGCTCACCACCGCACGACGAGCAGCCTGGACAGCGGGCTCCCCGCGAGCCTCCCGGCGTCGCCGCGGTGCTCCCTCTTGAGCCAGATCCTCCCGAGCGGCTTCGAGCCGCCGGGGAAGAGGAGCGCGGCGGCGGCGGCGGCCCCCCAGCCAGAGCAGGCGAGCAGGAGTGGCTAGGGAGGGCGGAGGCTGATCCCGGAGAAGGACGTCGTCGAAGCCATTGCAGCAGGGAGAGCAAGAGAGAGAGAGAACGAGAACTGAAGGAAGGAAAGCGCGAGAGCTCGCCCGAAAAATGATTTCCTCTTTTCAAAAGAGGAAATCATTTTCCACCATGTCAAGAAGGGATTTTCCGTTGACCGGAAATGTTTTCCTTGATCGAGTATTTTCCGCCCACCCGAACACCGGAAATTTCGGAAAATGTTTTCCTAGAAGTTGTTTTTCGCGAAACGAACGGAGCCTTAATTTGCCATTTTTGCAAGTGACTAAAATTCTAATAAAAATGTTTAAACTATTCGATGAAGAGAGACTGTTCATATATATAACCCCATATTTAAGCATATGGAATATACTTTTAACACCAAACTTCATGAAAAAGTTTGAAGTAACTCACAATACATGGAACGTGAAACACATCTGATCCACATCCATTATCACTTGCTAATGCCCAAAAACGTGAAGCTTGAGCAGACATTCTCTTTCTCATAGCAAGAGGCTTCTGAGTCGCCCCTATTTGATGTGAACTCAAAGGCATGCCTTTCTTCCCTCTGTTATTGTTTGCTTTTGGAGACTGGTAGCAATCTAGACCATTAGAGAAGTTGAGATGTGCCACAGCCTAGAGAGGAGCCAAAAAGATTTAAAAGTCAGAATCTTTTATGCGTTTATATATCTTCCTCAGTACCATTTCCTATTCCATTCTAAAACCGACCAAAATATGCACACTGGACACAGTAGAAGACAATGAACAGACAGGAGCACCAACTCATATCTAGCAAGGTTCTTTTCACAGCTTCTACTGCGAGGGTCCTCAATTTTTCCTTTACACGTGGCCTGGCAGTCCTGTAACGATGAGTATGGTCCACGTTAAACATATTGTAAAAAGATCGGAGGAAATTGATCTCGACATTATCAGGGAATTTCCAGTTGACATACTGGACCATTTTTCAGTGAATTCTAGTGTCATGTTTGCCTTGATAATTTTGGTTCCACAGCTTAGTGCATTTAAAGCTTAGACTGAACTCCCTGATTTAATACACCTTAGAGATCTCTCGTGAGATCAATCCCATGCCAACAGCGAATGGAAGACAAGCTGCATCGCCATCATATATGTCGTTAATTACCCCATTTCCCACCATGTAAACCTGCATTAAATGAATATTTTGTCTGAGAATTTTAAGAGTTGAACTAAATCAATATACAGTGAATTATGAATTTCCTAAGCTGTTCAGCTGAGGATTGGTGGAGGAGATACCTTCAAATTGATAAGTGGCTTTTCCCCAAGATTAATTCCTGCAGGAGGTAATTTGCCATTACTGATTAGACCCAACACATGAACCTGGCCTTTCTTGATCAAGTATGTAATACCTTTTGCCACTTCAGACCCGAGGGTTGGTATGTAAACCCCAGCTTAAGACTCTCCGGCAATGTAGAATGAATTTGGAAGGAACTCTAGATAAAGTTTGAACCTGTTGGATTTTTGCGGTGTAAATGCTAGTAGGGTGAATAGGTGCGAAAACAAACTTTTGAGAAGTATAGTGTAAAACTTTACTTTTAACCTAAATTTGTTTAACAGTAGATTTTAAAAGAGAAAAGAGACTTTAACAATTAAATAAAGTTACGAGCAAAGTAAATGAGTTTAGGGAAGAGAATAAGAACACAAGGTTTATAGTGATTCGGCTTAATTCAAGCCTACGTCCACTCTCCCGCACTGATGGCCCACCGGCTGGATTTCACTATGAATCAAAAGAGCCGTTACAGTATCAAATCCTTGATTCCATAGTGTAGAGACTCTACTACACTTTCTCAAGGTCTCACAAATGTATAAACTCTCTTTTGAGTACAAGTTTACGCTCAACAATTGAATTGGCAAAGAACAAGGAGTTTTAGAATTTGAAATTTATCTATCGCGCACACGCTCGAATAACTAAAGCATCCTCTTTATATACTCCTCAATGCATCCATAACCGTTGGCACCTTCCAAATGAGTTCTTCCAATCTACCCATTGGACAGAATCAATTAGAGAGATGTCGAGTTACTTAATGTGAATATAGCCCACTAATTTTGTTCGCCCATACAATCAGGATCTAAGTTTCCATAAGTAGAACCTTCCAAGTATACTTCGCCAATTAATGGATCCGAATTACTCAAATTATTTCCAATAATAGATCTTTAGATGCTATCTCCAGCCGTGAGATCTTCTCCAACTGTTAGAATCAAATCCTTAAAGAAATACTCGATTCTGAATAAGTCTTCTTCAACGGTCTAGAAACAGTCAATGAGGGTAGACTTTAAATCTTGAATCTGGCGGTCTGGCAGTTTTTAGACTTTGACGAAAGAGTCTGCAAGTCTTCAGACTAGACTGATGAAAACGTTTTGTCAGCTTCAAAACAAATAAGGAAGTTTTCTCCAACATGCAGAAGCGTGTGTGTGCAAGTGTGTATGTGTGAAATATTGGTGGATATAAGTGGACTTCTACGGCAAGGGAGTATGGGTAAAAAAATTTATTATGATTGTTGGTTTAAAAATAAAAAAACAATGCCGCTTTTGTAAAAGATATGGCCACATAGAAAAAGATTGTCGCTCGAAAACAAATAATCAAGCAAACTATGTAGAAAAAAAAAAGAAAGTGAAGAGAATACATTCTACGCAGGCCAAGCGACAAATGATAATAAAAATGAAACATGGTACATTGATAGTGGGTGTAGCAATCACATGACGGGGGACGAATCTATACTCACTAATATCGATAAGTCGGTGAAATCCCAAGTAAAGTTGGGCAATGGTGCATTAGTAGATGTCAAAGGAAAATGCACCATCGCCATGGAAACGAATAAAGGCCCAAAATATATACGTAATGTATATCTAGTCCCTCGTCTTGCACAAAATCTCATAAGTGTGGGCCAAATGATACAAAGTGGGTATTCTCTATGTTTTAATGGAGATGCCTGCATTATCTATGATAAATATAAAAATGGCATTGCCTCTGTTAAGATGAAAAATAACAATTTTCCTATTCGATGGAAATATATCAAAGATATAGCCATGAAAGCTCAACTTGATAATTCATGGCTATGGCATCGAAGATTTGGCCAATTCAATTTTGCTGGGCTAAAAACTCTTCATCAGAAAAATATGATAAGAGACTTTCCAGCTATTTCATAAATTTCAGATATTTGTGAAGGTTGTCTCCTTGGAAAACAACAGACACAGTCCTTCCCATCTGGAGGTGCAAGGAGAACTAAGAAGCCATTCCAATGAGAACACCCACACTCAATCAAAATAAATATTTCATCCTATTCATTGACGATTACACAAGAATGACGTGGGTATACTTTCTTCGAGAAAGATTAGACGCTTTCTCCTTCTTCAGAAAATTCAAGAGCCACATTGAGAATCAAAGTGGCCAAAGAATCAAAGTCCTAAGGAGTGACAAAGGCACAGAATACAATTCAAAGGAGTTTAATAAATTTTGTGAAGATGAAGGAGTCCATCATCAACTAACTGTTGGCTATGCCCCAGAGCAAAATGGAGTAGCCGAAAGAAAGAATAGAACCATTATGGAGATGGCAAGGTCTATGCTAAAGGAAAAAGAACTTCCTAACTCGTTCTAGGCAGAAGCAGTCTACACAACTGTATACATCTTAAACAGGTGTCCAACTAAAGCAGTCCAAAATAAAACTCCAGTCGAAGCATGGAGTGGACGGAAGCCTTCAGTAAAGCACCTCAAGGTATTCGGATGCATATGCTACGTCCACATCCCTGCTCAAAAAAGAAGTAAGGTAGATGAAAAGACATAAAAGGGAATATTCATCAGCTACAATGACCAATCAAAAGGCTATCGGGTTTACAACCTAAGAAATAAAAAGCTTATGATTAGTCGAGACGTTGAGTTTGACGAGAATGCTGCTTGGAATTGGGAGGATGAAAAGATCGAGAAGAAGTACATCACCTTGCCAGACATACCACCTTCTCAAGAGGAGTCAACATCACGAGAAGAAGGAGAAGTACCGGATTCCACCACTCACGACATAACTCCACCAAACTCTCCAAGAGTAACGCAAGAAGAATATACTCAAAGCCCTTAGAAGAATTTACGCCACATGCAACTTTGCTGTTTTGGAACTAGAAAACTACGAACAAGCATCCAAAGAAGAAGTCTAGATAAAAGCCATGGAGGAAGAGATCAAGATGATCGAGAAAAATGAAACTTGGGAGCTTGTCGATCGACCTGAAGACAAAGAGATCATTGGCGTCAAGTGGGTTTACAAGACGAAGCTCAACGCGGATGGATCAATCCAGAAGCATAAAGCAAGGCTTGTGGCGAAAGGATACTTGCAACAACCAAGTATCGACTATACTGAAACTTTTGCTCCCTTCACTCGCCTCGATACTATTCGAGCACTCATAGCCCTAGCAACACAAAAAGAATGGAAGATCTATCAACTATGTGAAGTCGGCATTTTTAAATGGATATCTTCAAGAAGAAATATATGTGGAACAACCACAAGGCTTTATTGCAATAGGCCAAGAAAGTTCTCAAACTCAAAAAAGCCCTATATGGGTTAAAGCAAGCACCACAAGCATGGTATAGTAGAATTGATGAGTACTTCATCAAGCAAGGATTCAAGAGGAGTATGAGTGAGCCAACACTCTACATCAAGACCAAAGGTAAGTCCGACACTCTCATTGTCTCTCTATATGTAGATGATCTCATATTTATAGGAAACAATGAGACAATGATCCAAGAATTCAAAGAAGAAATGATGAAGACATTTGCGATGACGGACTTGGGCTTGATGCATTACTTCCTTGACATCGAGATCGACCAAAATGAAAGAGTGTTTATCTCGCAGAAGAAATATATTGAGAACCTCTTGAAGAAATTCAAGATGAACTATTGCAAAGCAATTTCAACCCTGCTTATGACAAATGAGAAACTATTGAAAGAAGATGGAGCAGAAAAAGCTGATGCCTCCCTCTACAGAAGTCTGATTGGCAGTCTACTATATCTCACTGCTACACGACCAAATATTATGTATGCGACAAGTTTACTATCACGATTCATGCAAACTCCAAGTCAAATTCACTTTGGAGCTGCCAAGAGAATTCCCAAATATTTACGAGGAACTATAGATTACGGCATTTGGTATCGGCCAAGTACAAATGCCAAGCTCATTGGCTACGCAACTAGGCAAGTTCAGTTAATGATATGAGAAGTACTACTGGCTATGCATTCACACTAGGTTCTGGAATATTCTCATGGGCATCCAAAAAACAAGACTCAGTGGCACAGTCTACTGCAGAAGCTGAATACATCACAACTGCTACGACCGCTAGTCAAGCAATATGGCTTCGAAGAATTCTAGAAGACATTGGAGAAGCACAAATGGAAATACTTTGCGACAATAAGTCCGCAATCACTATATCAAAGAATTCAGTATTCCATGGAAGAACCAAACATATCAACATCAAATATCACTTCATACGAGAGGCACAAAATAACAAAGAGATCGAGCTGAAATATTGCAAAACTAAGAAACAAATAGCGGACATATTCACTAAAGCACTACCAACAGCAAAATTCAAGACATTGAGAAGCATGCTCGAAGTATCACAAAAATGGATCAAGGAGGAGTGTTAAAATGTGATCCATTTTTGGAAAGTACTAGAACACACTAGACTATTCATGCTTAATGGCAAAAGAACAAGTGGCTGCAACAATTTGTCCAAGTCAAAGTTGATGACTCTCGTATGTTGGAGAACTTTCTGGTACTATGTGGGCACCAAGTGTACGTGTGAAGGAAGAAAAGCCAGTTGGAAGTTGTCTAAATTAAGTCAACAAAAGTGGCAGGGAGCTGCAGAGAATAGAAAAATGGAGAATAATGGAGAAGCAACCAAAAGATCTAGAAGAAGCCGCAACAAGCAGGAGTCAAAGAAGCAAGCTGCAATTTTATATTAATTTTTGTACTCAAAGTCAGTAGAGTAAGGCGGTGACTCACGCCTATAAATAGGAGTTAGTGGATGTTTGTTCTGTGAAGTAGAAAACAAGAAATGCTCCCTCCTTTGTAATATCAACTATCATAATAAAATTTTTTACCCATACTCCCTTGCCATAGAAGTCCACTTATATCCATCCATATTTCACACATACACACTTGCACACACACGCTTCCGCAAAAATCCAACAATGGTATCAAAGCCACGTTTCTGGTTGGTATTGGGCATTTGTCCTACCTACCCATTCCTAAAACTACCCTTTCCAAATACCCAATAACTAAATCATGGCCAACTCTACCTCATCCTCATTTCCCATTCCCATCCTTGATGGGAACAACTATGACTTTTGGAGTATAAAAATGACTACATTCTTGATGGCCCAAGACTTATCGGACATCGTGGAGAAAGGTTGCGAGGCTCCGCAAGAAGATGCAAGTGTTTCGAATGATCAACTACAAAAGGATGCAACGGCACTATACTTTATCCAGCAAGCACTCTCAGAAACCGTATTTCCAAGAATAATTGGAGCAAGAGTACTTTGAGAAGAAGAAAATGAGTTGTCCTGCATTTGCACTATGGCAGTTAAAAAAGTAAAAAATGTCATGTTTGAAGTCGGTTGTAATTGCCTATAAATAGGCTTGTAGTTCATTCATTTGGGTGGGAGGTTTAGACCTCCACCGTGTGTGGAGGAGTAGAGTTAAGATGGTTTCTATGTCATGAAATACTCCTCCATTATCAAAATATCCTGTACTATCCATTTTCATCAATTAGATAAATTATATCTCATGTTCCTTGTCCTTCAATTATCCTATCTTATCCCTTGTCCATCCACTACAAACTATACCATACACTTGCACATGTCACTAACCAAAAACTATCATCAATACCAAAACCATACGCACGTACGCACACATCCAAAATTTTTAACAGAACCACTAGATGCATATGGTGCAATAAGCTCAGTTTTATGGTTAGAATCAGGATGAGACCTATGATACTGCTCATAGTGTATGTTGCAAGTTAGCCCATAAAGCAGATTCATCATTTCCTTCTCTTTTTTACCAAAATAGTATCTTGATCAATTGGCTAACTCATTACCTTGAGAAGAAAAGCATGGCTGTCGGAGGCACTCTGTAGGTCTCCCGTGACATAATTTCTAGAATCATCAAAGCAAGATAAACCAACTCACATGGTGAATCCAGATATATACTGTTGGAAACCTAGAGGTCGTTGAGAGGATTGCGTTACAGACTGCACATGGTCATGGTAGAAGGACAGGGAACTAAAGATGATAGTACATTCAATCTATAAACCTAAGTGACGTGTTTTGAGTCACCCTGACTGGTAGCAATATGGAACAAACACATTGTATGACCTTGGACCAGCTGAAGGGGTTGAGGTGCAAAGTGGGCAAGCTTCCTTTCATCTTTCCTGCTTGAAATCTTAATGGTCCTGGAAGTAGGCACTGATCTTTTAAGCAGTGCACAATGTTTGAGAAAAAAAAAAAAAAAGCTGTTGGAAGTTGCAATTCAGAGCTTGTAACAAAAACATGTTCGTAAATGAAACCGTCAAAGCTGGAGCAGCCAGGTCCACCATTAACCACAGTACAACAGTGTCCTTGGAAGGATTTCTTTTAGAAGCTATGAAGTAATAGAACAAATTCTTTTTTTCATGGATTTCCATCTATTGACACATACCTGTATATTCCAAGTTTTAATTCTTGTAATGAAGCAGAATGTCGACAAAATTACATGTTTGTTAGCACTAACCTCGCACAATGTTTAGAGGGGAGAGTGCCATTAAAGCCTGGTAGGTTAGTGACTAGCAATTCTCTAGGAGCTGCAGCACTAAATGAAACAGTGAAAAGAAAGCCAAGGAGAAACCATATGATTACCATGGCCGCATAAGTTTGGGTAACTTCAAAAAGCACTTCGGAAGTACGTAAACCTATGAATAAGCTGCTGGATAGTTTGTGCATATGCCTGTACTAGAATGGAACGAATGAGAGCAAAACATGGATGTTCAATTAAATACATAAAACAGATAAAGAAGAAGACAGGGATGGGTGGCAGATGAAAGAGACAAATAGAGGAGACACTTGAATGCTTTGTGCAATCATCTTTTTGCTCATGTGTTTTGTACAGGGGAAAGTTGGTCGACACCAACGGAGCAAACCACTCGGTATGATCGTGGAACAAGTAGTGAAAGATGGAAGAGACATACAGTAAAGACGTTAGAATTTCTTTCTTGCAACCATTCTCTGTTAGTTCATAGGAAATTTAGCTTGGAGAGCACGATTGGCAGAGTCACATTTTACTTCTCTAGGTCATTCAGTGTCGATCAACGAAAAATTATGAAAAAGGCAATATGATGAACGATGTCTCTATCACATGAGAATCAGGAGTTTTTTTATCAGAGCTCCCCATCATGTTTTCATTTCATCTTCTAAAATCCTGTGATTTTCATAGTCCGTGACATGAGAAGCAGGAATTCTTGACATGCTTGCGCTATCATTTTGTATGGAAAAAACTAGTACCTTCACTCCTAGAGAGAGTGAGATCAACTGGTTACAACAATGAAGAAGAGAATTTGAAACAAATTTTGAACAAGTAATAGATGAAAAGGACAAACAGAATGAGTTGTTTGACAAGCTTTGGTTCGACCATTAAATTATTTTAAAATATTATATATATCAAAAGGTGTCACAAAAAGTAAGCAATCAAAAACATAAATAAATCAGATGCTGAAGTTACATGTGTGTGACTTACTTCACGATGAGAGCTGCACAGGATTTCATTATAAATGAAGAGATATAATAGATTTTATAGTTACACTCTAGACTCATATACTCTCAGTGTTTTTCAATCCCCAATTATATTTAATAACACATAATGTGTTTAACCCTCATAATTTCTTGCAAAAAAATCTCTCAATATCACAAATTAATTCACAAATATTTTCACAAGATTTAATGACTTCAAAACACTAGGCAATTTTTTTAGGATGTAATTCACGAGCACATCGCACAATTAATTGTTTTGTTCAAAAGCCCATCTGCTCTAATGCACTAAAACCAAAACCTAACTCTTATATGTGTAATAGTTGGATCCTTAGCCAACTCAAAACCTACTCAAACTAGGAATCCACTTATGTGGATAGTATTTCAATAATTCCATATTTAATCAAGCGTGAAACCCCAAGTCCTATCTGGATTTTGAATTTTACTTAGATCGGATTTTCTTCACAACTTAATTCACAACATTTTCTCAGAGAAAGAAGAAATGGTCGCAGAGTGGCATTGTATTTATAGTTCAAGCCCTTTGTTAGTACACTCTTATCTATATCTCATCTGGCATGGATAAGTAATGGAGGAAAACTTATGGAAGTGAGAAGTAATCAGCGGTCACTTGAGCATCATATTTTTTTCTGGTCACTTGAATACCATGACTTATAAAACAACATTCATTTGAGTGTCATAACTTTCAATTGATCACTTGAGTGTCATAACTTTTTAAAAACATTTACTCAATTGCTAGAATGCCGGCATGGCATAACACTGGTGGTAAAAGTTCTTAGAAATGTATGGCACCCAAGTTATCAATAAAAAAGTTATATGACACTCAAATGATCAAAAGAAAAATTATGGCACTCAAGTAAGCTGCGTACAAAAGTTATGACACTCAAGTGATCAAAAAAAAAATTATAACACTTACGTGAGTATCATATAAAAGTTATCTTTTTCCCCTTTATCTTTACCATTTTCTCCTCCCCCCCCCCCCCCCCCTCCCTTTAAATTTCCTTTTCTCCTTCTTATTTCAATCCGGAGAAGTTCTGGCATGCAGCCAGCACACTTAGACCTGAGCATCTTTCTCAACCACTTAAAGATTCAGACGCATTAGACTCGTGTAAATCCGGTGTCGTGCAATAACTGCTCATCCATCAAATTGTTTGTTCTAGTATGCTGTTCCACTGTGCTAGGAAAAATAATGAGTTGGCTAGACAGCAAATCACCAAACAAAACTCAAAGAGAGGTTAAAATAACTATGACCAGAAAACGCCTGGCAGGTTAGTGACAACCAATTCTCTTGGAGCAGCTGTAGTAAATGAAACACTGAAAGAAAGCCACGTAGGAGCCTTATGATTCTCATGACCGCACCAATTTGGATAACTTCACAAAGCGCTGTAGAACCATGCAAACCTATAAGTAAGCTGGTGGACGGTTTGTGCATGTGCGAGGGGATGGAGAGAATGAGAGAAAAGCACGGACGTTCAATGAAATACATAAAACAGATGGTGAAGAAGAAGACAGAGAGAGGGTGGGAGATGAAAGAGACAAATAGAGGAGACACATGAATGCTTTGTGTGATAATCTTTTTGTTTATTCGAAAGGCCTTCTGTGCAGGGGGAAAGTTCATCAAAACCAATGGAGGAAATGACTCGATATCGGCATAGAATAACAAGTGAAAGATGTAAGAGACAAACAGAAGAGTCATTACTTTTCTTTGTTCCAACCATTTTATGTTGGTAGGAAATTTAACTTGGAGAGGGCGATTGGCAAAGTCACAGTTCACTTCTGTAGGTAATTCAGTGTCGACCGAGGAAAACTTACAAAAGACGTAATACGATGAACAAGGTCCCTGTCACATGAGATCTAGCAGTTCTTGATTAGAGCTCCACGTCAAACGTCTTCTTTTTTTCTTTTTCTTTTTTCTATCTTCTAGAATGTTGTGATTCTTATGGTTCTATTTTCATTTGGAGTTGCAGGTTCATCAATAATGTCTGATTTACTCTGGCCTTCCTGAGTTCTTTCCTTGAATTGGGCAGATTTTTTTCTGTCTTTTGGACATAGTTATTACCAAGGTTTGTTACTACGTATATAGAGGAAAAACGGACTTAGCAAGTTTCTCCCTGCTGGATTATCATCTGTGCTGTTCAGCCTTGAAAAAAGGTTTTAGTCCACCTCAAATATACAACAAGAATTTTGGTCAATTAAAGCAAGAAATTTTTCATCAATTTGGAATCAACACACCGGAGTTCCATTGTTCATGAACTTGAATGCAATGCTCTGAGTACGAGTCCATTACAATTCCACAGTAAAGTTGTTTCTTTTATAGACAACAGCTACTGTAGAACACTTCCTCTGGATTTGGCATGCCATTGTGCCTTTAATTTGCAAAGCGATTAGTCGATTTTTCTATATGCTAGCAATATCTGGTGTCCGATACCATATATCACCTAGATCATATGTATGAGGATGAAGCATTCACAGATTGCTTGCTGTCCCTAAGATTTGTTCCCTTCGCACTGGCTTAAAGCATAGAGAATGAATGTTGTATCATAAGAGATCGAGCAATCTAGTGGAAGCTTTCCAGCTACTAGATTGGGTTTCCATCCAGCCAGCGAGTAAAAAAATCCAGTGCCTCCCTGGGCTTGTATTCTGGGACAGTGTGCCCTGCTCCCTACCCAACCAACCTCAGAATAAGTCAGAAGATTATGAGCATGCGATGTTGAGATATATTTTCTTTGAAAGGAGAGGAATGAGAGGATATATAATGGAGGTACTGCCAGAGCTGATAGAGTCATCAAATGTGTTGCCTTTGGAAAGATTAACATAACCCGTTGTTATAAGCAGACTTCGTTTGAGAAACTGTATCACAGTCCTCCCATAGTCATTGGTTTTGGACGATGAAAAACTTGCTTGTTGAGAAAAAGAAAAACAGTTCTTACTCCCAAGGACCCTAGCGATCCAGTGCAATATGATGCAGGAGTTGAAAATAAACAACTACCACAGTTTTAGCAAGCGAAAAGATTTGGCATGATTTTACTGCATTGCAACATTTGAATATGGACAAAATTGTTGATGTAGTTTCGTCGACATACCTTGATGGTAAGGAATGTGAGGTTGTGATCATATTCTTGTAAGTACCTATAGCAAGTCAAGGTCCAGTTTTAATCAGCTATAGTATAGTGGGATTTCATTATGTTAGCAAGTAAAGAGACTCCTGACAACATCTACTTAGTGCTCATTACAGGGTTGAGTATATCGTCTTGAGTTTGCTGGGGGATTATATGTTATCTAAAGTAATAATGCTATCTGTGAAATCTCTCACCTTCATTCTTTTCCTTTTCTCTATCATGGATACTAGAATTGAGACATACAGGTTCAGAAATTTACCCAGCTACTTCGTCGGCCGACATCCACGGCCGCCATTCATCCATAATTCTATAACCGAGTGAGTGAGTCCATGCTTGGCTTCCAGTAAATGGCACACACATGTCATGGTCTCCACTGCCAGAGAACAGGATTTTTACATTTTTCTGGATCTTAGGATTCCTGGTGCCGCTCAAGAAACAAAAGAAAAACCAGGAAAAAGGAAAAGAAGATCGTGTATTTCGTGCTACTTTGGTAACCGAAAAATCACATTCCTCCACAGTGTGTCAACCTGAGGATGAATGGCTATTAAGAAGGAGGGAAAATGACCTCTCTAGTCTGTAACTTTTTAAATGGCTCAATTATTTAAAGTCTTGGCCTGGGGTTCGCATCACGTACAGTCAGAATGCCACTAATTTGAGATGACCGGAAAAGGCTAGTCAAATAGACACGAACAGAGCTCAACAAGGTGGCCCTAGAAGATAAAATAATGCTACTAGATGACAAGGAAAAAGCTAGCCAAATAGACGCTAATGGAGCTCAACATGGTGGGCCTAGATAATAATGCTGTCCCTAGGATACAGATAACAAGAGAAGATCCTGAACCATGAGATAAGAAAGAAATGATTGTTTCTCTTGACTCCAAAATATTTCAAATCTGCAACATGGAAGATATCTGATGGAATAACCCACAAATTAGATCCACAAATGATGGCCCTTATTTGACCTGGAAGATTACCTGAAAATTAATGCACGGAAATTCTGGGTCGTCAGATTCTTGTGATAAGGTATCATACTTCCAGAGTTCTTACGATACTTTATTCTTTCAGTGCATAGTTCCCATGGACCTGACACATTTACCTGCATTTTCATTCACAAAGGATACAGTTGAGAAAACGCTCGTTGTAGAATGAATGTATCGATTCCATATTTTACAGATCAAGTCAAATTACTGATGCTGCATGAATAGCTTCTCTAACTCGGTCATCGTTCAGCCAGGAAGTTGCAACTTCATCGTTCTGTAATTTAAATAAAGAATTCATCATAATAAGCATCGTATAGACATATCTGACCCTCCAGTCAGAAAAAGAAGCGGGGTGTAAATGCACAAGTCTCTGCTGCATATAATATATCAGCGTTTCATGAAAGTAGCTTACGACACAGGCGATGTGAAACTTTTTAGCCAGTTGAGGCCATAATGGAACAGTGCCATCTCTAACAGGTAACCACAGAGGCCAAGCACGACCAAACATCCTCTTCCTCACGGCAAGAGGCCTCTCAGTTACTCCCAACTTCTGGAAGCTTAATGGTAAGATCATGCTCCCATTTGTATCTTGCGCCGGATCATGAAAGCACGGCTCAAGGACATCATATATGTTCAGACTGCTGATTGCCTGAGAAATAGCAACCTTTATCAGCAGAGAGTACACCAGTTTGTGCCTTCAAAAGTAGCTGCCAAGATCACCATGATACCTTGCCCACTTTACTCAGGCTAGCCAAACAACTCTCACTATCGTTGTTGTAGTAGACTTCCCCGCAATTTGCGTAAACTTCCTGCATTAGTCATATAATTTCTGAGAAATGATATCAGACATTTGTAGTGCGAACAGAGAATAAATTTGGTCGAATCTGGGGGGAAGATGAAAGAAATTAGACATAAATAAAGATCATTTTCTTCATGTTGCTTCCCAAAGTAATCACTTAGAAATTGTTGCGATATCTGGTAAAGCCAAAGAAGATTGAACCTACATGAAAGATACCATTTGAAATTAGCCCCATTCCATGTGCGAACGGTACAAGGGCGGTGCCATCAAATTTCACATCTGTTACTCCGTTACCCACCATGTAACCCTGCGCAAGATGGAAAAGTCTCAAAAGACGTTATCGCCATCACTATCTAACTCCTAGCAGAAAGGGGGTCGCTTAATTACTTACCTTGAAATTGATAAATGGTTTGGCACCTTCATTTATACCTGCAGAAGGACCACTTTCTAAACCTGAATTTCGTCTTTGAATATATTTAAAAAAATAGACACATCTGCTAAGCAGGCAATAATTACCCTTTACTACTTCAGCTGCGAGAGTAGGCACATATACTCCGGCATAAGACTCTCCAGCTATGTAAAATGGGTTATTGAGGAACTCCGGGAATAGCTCAAACCACTAGGTGCAGGAAAATTTAATTGGTCAATTAACTCCACCAAAGTCAGGTCAGCCACACCAATCAAGTATGTCGAACTCTTTTGGTGTGATGCTAATTTCTTAGGATTATGCACTTTAGAATACTTGTGTCTGAGTAAAGACTAAAGACGACAATACCTTCAGTAGGAAAGCATGAGTAGCAGCGGCTGTTTGTAGGTCTCCTGTATTATAATTATTAGAGTCCGTCGAATATGATAGGCCAACTCCGCAGGGAGAATCCAAGTATACAATGTTTGAAGCCTGAGAAAATGAAAAAGATCTTCTTCATAAGGAAATTAAGACTATGTGGGTGGGAAGAAATGGGCATTTAAAACCTAGGCTGCAAAATAATTAGGACATTATCCGTCCTCATCAAAGTAAAGAAGGACATTGCAGTACAAAAGTAATATAGGACCTTGGACCAGCTGTATGGATTCAAATGCAATGTTGGAAGAGCACTTGTAGTCTTTCCTGCTTGGAAGTTGAACGGCCCTGTGGGTACGGTCAGCTTAATTACCAACTTAATGGCCTAATTCAACTCATAGACGAGGACAAAGCAACAAGAAAAGTCTAACAGACATGGATCTCATTGGTGTAATTGTGCACGGAATATGTAGTCGTCTTTGTGCATTCGTAACTATTTAATTCAAAATTATTAAGACTGTATACTGAAATAGACAGTTACTTTACACGTAATCAGATCTTCTGCTTATGAAGTATCAAGAAGCGGAGAAAAATCCTCGTAGGAGGAAAAACATAAGTTTAAACCATGCAGTCCACCTTCAGAGAGCATCTTAAAATGAGAAAATGAAGAGAGTAGAAATGAGAAGCGAGCATACCGTGTTCGTAGACAAAGCCATCGAAGCTGGAGCATCCAGGCCCGCCATTCAACCATAACACAACTGGGTCTATGGTGGAATTTCTTTCCGACACGACCAAGTAGTAGAAAAGATTTCTTCCCGCTGGATTGTCATCTATGTTCACGTACCTGCAAAACCTCAAACAAGATTTGTATTGCTATTATAAATCCAGAAGAAAGATACTTTTTAACGGTTATTAACTTATATGACCAAAATCATCTCGCACAATACATCTATAAACCTACGAAGAACCAACCCGGAGTAGTGGTGCGAAGGGAAAGTGCCAGTGAAGCCGGGTAAAGATGTGACGAGGGACTCTTTTGGAGCTCCTTCAGTAAAAGCAACACTCAACAGCATGCAAAATAATAAGTTCACGTGAGAGTGGTACTTCTTCTCCATGGCTTTTTGGAATGCAAACGATCAATGTTGTGAATTGATGACTCTTGATAGCTCAGAAGGTACAAACACAGAGTAATATAGATTCATCTGAACAAAGGACAAAGTAGTGCTTGGATATTAGTGGACCAAAAAAAGGAGGAGAAAAGACGAGCAAAATCTTTCTTTTGGGCTGTCGACTGACCAATCATCAGCCGCGACAGTGGTGGGCACTGTGAACGCAGAGAACGTGCGGTCGATGTAATAATTCAGATTTTTCAGGTTCCTCCGCTGCTGCTTTGAAATAACTTTGCTGCTCTCTCTCTCTCTCTCTCTCTCTCTCTCTCTGGGAAGGTAGTAACACAGAGACCAAAGAGAGGGGAAGCGCTGCAGGTGCAGTCAAGGGGCAGGAGCAGGAGCAGGAGCAGGATTTTGATGAGAGAATGATCGGGCGTAAACTTCAATGTAGAGAGAGAGAGAGAGTGTGTGGATAGGACAGTTGCACTTATTACGTATAGTTTGTTGTGTAATTATGGCTTAATTCGTGAATGGTTTGGTCTGCTGTTGAATCGTCAGCCACTTTTCCTACCTCATCTTTGACTTATGGACTCCACTAAAGTAACCAGGTGAACAAACACAAAATAATCAGACAAAAAAAAAAAAAAAACTAACACAAAAGAAAAACACCCAAATAGAAAAACCTTTTTTTTCCTTTTGTGGAGGGTTGAGGGGCGGAGCAAGATCCAGAGGTAAAAGGTGAGCTTCCAGATAGTGGAATGCCGAGAGGATCTTAGCACGCTCTAGTGACCCTACATGTTCTAACCCCGTTAAAGGTGAATGACCTAATACATTCTCTCGTGTTTCACGAGTGAACATGATTGATCTAAAGAGCAAACACTTTTATCGTGGCCGGCTATACCATATCTTGAATGCGAGGAAACTATTCTCCCACTCCGTGAGAGGCCGTAGGGTATAAAAGAATATGCCATGGCTGCATTTCTGTTCAAAGTCACACTTTAACCCCATCATCTCTGATTGATTTTGACATCTTAAAGCCATACCTAACACCACAACCATGCCTTCTTTATTAGTACTCGTCCCTCCCAGTTGCGTTCAACCAATTCTCACCAGGGCGAATTGTTCCTCTTGCATCTGCATTAATTTTTACTTACTGCTCGTGAGATTTCGCCTTCCTTGTGCCCCTGTTTGCATTCCATTCCCATTAAAAAAACAGGTCAAAGCTTTCAAATGGGTAGAAAAACATTTTCTGCACACTTCCTAAATTGACATTTGAAAAAAGTAGTTTCCATCTGATTGCCAACTCTTTCCCGAATGCCAGTCAACACCCAGATAATTCATAATCAGGACCCATAATCAGAGGAACCCATAGAAATAGATGGATCCTTCCGATTTAATCACCCATCTGCTAAATGATGCTTCTTGATGCTTCACCTCATAAACACCTCGATGCGCAGTTAATCCAATTGCCTGAGTTGTATGGTAAACTTTCATGTCTTCGCTGTATATAGCAGGCTAGAGGTAGATTACAGTATCATGGACACCAATATAATGGTGGATGGGATGTGCTATACAGCACCAAATCAACACGATATATGTACCAGAATACACTGTCAATGTGTTGGGCCACTTGTGGCAAAGCCAGAGAAATGGTGAAAGAAAGCATTCACTATAAAGAAAGGTTATAAGGAGTCAAATGGACCAGTTAAGATCACTATAATCAGCAAATTGGTATGCTGTGTGTATGCCTTTCAGAAGAAAATATTTTACAGAACAGAGATCCTCGTACAATCCTCAAACAATCGCGAAAAAACTGTGACCCAAGGTAGTAAGGTGTAAAAAAGAATGCAAATCTTCGTAAGCAATCTTTGTGTTTTGTTTGTTTGAGACTTTGAAGTTGTTAATCTGCTATAGGAGACTGTGCAGCATATACACGAACAATGACAAAACCGGGAATACTTGTCCCATGACAAGAGTGGTACTTGAACTCAACTCATGCGCACCCACAGAATACACTGCTCCATTATCATCCTTCACCTTGATGCTCGAAGAACCTGAAATTAGAATAGAAACATTACTGCAAATCCAAATACTAGGTAAGTGCTTGTATTGAAGCCTTTAAGATGAATCTGATCTAAATAATTTTCTAATTTTTCCCTCTGGAGAAAATTGTGGTGGATCTTTTATTATTTAAAACTTGAGGAATAACAAAGAAGTGCCGGCAGGAACTAATGTAAGTCCAACTTCCCCCTAAGCAACCACCAAAGCAATCCCATGCAAACAATTTGGACTGGATCTCATTAAAATTGCACCTTGAGTTACTAGATTTATTGTTGGTTGACTCATATCATACCATCAGTGAAATACATATTATGAAACAAAAGGAAATGATAAAAGTTCAAAGAACTACAGGATATGTCATTCTGTCACTTCAAATCACAAAAAGTTGCAAAAAGCTATCAGAATTGCCAGTCTAGAAGGACAACAGATCATCTAGCCAGAGACAAAGACATCTCAAATTAACATGTTAAGAAAAAAAAGGACCAGTCACTCCATGCACAAGAAAATATAGAGGACAATGAATAACTGTTTGATCTATGACAAGTTAATTGACAAGACCTTGTCAGTTATCCAAGACAAAGGTTTAATATTATACAGTGGAAACTTTCATATGGATGTAAATGCCTTGGTTGACACAGTCGATGACTTTTGTTGTATTTGAGCTCCCTTTTGGTTTTGGGAGCTGTTTTGTCTATGGCCTAGTTTTTGGGCCTTTTTTTCATATGGGTTTGCACCCTCTGAATGCCTATTTTTGAACTTTCTAATCTGTGAAAATAATGAAATCCACAAAAAAACACAATTTCCACCAGTGTAAACGATTAAAAGGACATCACTCACAGTTGTACTCTGTCCATCCAATTGTCTGAGTCTCCAGATCATACAAAACCAGTTTATTTGAAAGCACCAAATCTGCATTTAGACACATGGGTAAATCATCAATATGTGATCAAATCCTGTCATGACGTAGTGTTTACTAGTGAGAGTATGAAAACAATGATCCCACATGGACTAACCTCTACAGAGGAGGGAGAGGGGGAGAGAGAGGAGGGGGGGGGGGGGGGGGGTGGGAGAGAGAGACAGAGACAGAGACAGAGAGAGACAGAGAGACAGACAGAGACAGACAGACAGAGATGTATGTCTGGCTGAGTAACTAGGTAAAAGCTTCTGTAGCTAATGGCAAGAGTTGTTAAATTAAAAGAACAATCATCCGGTTCCTCCTCTTTGCCAGAAAGTGGCAAACCCACTGTGGCGCACTGACAGATTGGTCAATACATACATACATACATACATACATACATACATACATACATACATACATATATATACAAACTCAGTGGGCAAGAACCATAGAAATAAGCCCCATTTCATAGCCATGTGAACCTAAACAGCAAATCCTGGTGACTGACTAATGCTTTGAAACTCCAAAGTATTAAAGGTTTATTAAAAGTAATTAGCAGTACCTCCCAGAAGGGTCATGTCCTTTCCATCCTTAGATTGGACCCCACTGTTCATCCAACCAAAACACCAAGCATCTTCCTGCATATGGGTCATGAAACAAGTGATGTTTTACCAGAACTAATTCAGAGATACTCACAATCAATTTGTCAGTAATTTCATGGAAGAGGAAACCAAAAAAATCTAGTACAATAGCCATTTGATCCTTGTGACATCAACATAAGCAACATAAAATTAGAATATCCTCAACATACAAAGCTTGGAAGGAATCAAAAACCAAAGTGGCTTAACAATATTTCCATGTCTGAAACAACTCTAGACTACAAAGCTAATTGTTAGTGTGTGTAGAATATATTACTTACACGGATCTGGAACAAGTAATCATGAGGATAAACTGTCAAAGTCAGAGAACCAGCAAAATGAAACTTGACCACGGGAAATTTATCGTCAACACTGCAATCACAGAGGAAGATAAGATAAGAAGCACTCCTTACTACTCTGTCCAACCATGACCCTACAGAACGATAGAATGACAAAAATTGTCTTCAAGCGACAGTAGCATTAGAAACAAGGGGCTTCAGAAACATATACAGTAAGCAGAAATTCCTCCACATATGGAGATAAGATAAAGAGCTGGCACCTTTCAGCAAACTGGAAACAAGAGAATTGGTCTTCGACAGTATGTAATTTCAGTCCAGGCTGCTTGGCCATGATCTAATCACACAGAATTAGTAAAATTAGCGTCATAAGGAAATGACATTCGGAAGTTAAGGGGAGAACTAAGTAAGAAAGGTAGAAAATCATATACCGCATTCATAAGTTGCTTATAAACCTCATTTGGAAGATAGGCTAAAGTCGTGCCACTGTCAATTATTGTTCCCTTCGCATCCCCACCATCAAAAACATCTGTTGGAAGTGGTAGAACATCACCACCCACCTCAACTTCCTTCATAATAACATTGTAATGTGGCCTAGAATAGTAATAAGGTACAATTACAAAGAATGCCAGGAGCTGATTAAATGGGACACAAAAGATCGTCACAGAGATGCATTCTTTGGTGAGCAATTGTCAAAGAGATGCATACCTAAACACTTTACAGCCAAAACCTCCAAAAAAACTTTTAAGGGATAAGTCCCACAACAAATTGAATAAGGCATAAATATTTTTTATTGAAAACCATTTGCTTCATAAATTTTACAAATTAAAAACTTCAACCTAACGACAACAGGATAATAATACCACAACAGAGATGAGAAGCAGAAACCGTGCAACATACTGGTCTGGTACCAAAGGAGTAGTGTTGACTTTTGGCTGCACAACATCTCCAATAGCAAAAATTCCACCACCATTTATACTATCCAAGCAGTGTGCAAAAATCTTTTTCACCTTGCCTGATGAAGCAAGCTGAGAAAGCATGGATGAATTCGCTTGCCCAAAACCGAGAATCCCATCTAGAGCTTCAGAGGATGAGCCAAGCTCTCCAGATTGTTTATCCCCACACCTATTAAAGGGAAAAGAAAAATCCATGAACAAAGAGAGCCAGGCCAAAATTGCCAGGCATCTTCACAATAGGAGAAATGATACATGTAAATTGCCACAAACCCAAATATGACACTCCCATTGGTGGATGATGTTTGAAGGTTTCCAGTCACTTGATCTAACTGCACATAATCCTTCACAAAGTATCCAGTGGTGGAGCTTCCATCACCATATACCACATTGTACAGGCACTGCAGATTTGGCCTACATCCTTGAAGGCGACCATTGTATGTGGAAGTGCAGAACCCTTCATCACACATCACCAGGTCTCCGGTTGATGAGCTCTTAGGGTCATAAAGTGAGAGTTTTATCTGTTTCAGAAAAAACATAATGTATCTGAGCTGAACGAAAGTAGCTAAATTAAATCTGATGACGATAGTTTGAATCTTGGGAACCGAAGAAAACATACCCCTAGGTCACTTTTCCTTGGACAATTGTCACAGCCTACACAATTCACCCACAAGATGTCACTTCCTGTATCAACCTGCACATAGTAGTCCTTTGAGGGAGTTCCAATCCCAATCTTAGCGAAGTACAGCCTGCAGGAGGCAAGAGGTCAGGCGAATTTAAATTGACTATGCCAGACGACTGAATCACTCAGTTAGCTCCATGGGAAGGCTATGGCTAGAAATTTAAATCCTCAATCCACATTTCATCAAAGACAGAAAAGCACCGTGAGACAAAGTAAAATTCAAGTGCTGCTTTGTATTGGAGGAGAACAAATTGGTGGACTTGAATGAAAATGAGCTGCCAATAAGCATATATATACCTTAGCACTATTGAAAGTAAAATAACCACAGACATCGTATTTAACATTTTGTCTTTCAATGAAAAACTAAGTAGATGGCCTTGAGCATTCCACAGAAAAAATAAAATAAAATAAAATAGAAGCCAGAAGAAGGGCAATAAAAATGGAAAGCTACTCTGCAGTCAAAATAATTTAAAGAACTACCCATTGAGGCTAGAGCAGTTACCCTGATTAAACATGGAGTGAAAAACAATAAAACGAAAAATGGCTTTGAACAGAGTGGAAATTCAATTATGAAGAAGGACCAAAGGAACTAGTGCTCTACCAAAAAGTGGCTAAAGGAAGAACAGGAATAGAAAATCCAGGTATCAGAATTAGCAGATAAACTTAAGCACAAGATTACCCAGCCACTTAGCCATATCGCGCGTTCTTCTTTCCAAATTAAGAAGACAGAAACTTAATGCCAACATTAATCGCCACAAAACACGGCCTTTAGAATGTGCCTTGAATGCATGAGAGAATGCACCAGGAAGAAATCTATTCTAGCAGAAACCCATATGAAGATTGACAAGCCCGGGCAAGAAATTCAGGTGGGTCCGATCCAAACAATGCCAAGAAAAAGGCGCACAGCAGATCAAATAGATAAAGAAGAAGCAACCGAAAGGAAAGCAAGATTGGAGACCCTGAGAACTAGACAAGCTCCATGTATATACACGAGAGAAGCCGAAAGAAGAGAGCGGACCCAGTTTCGGAAGGTTGGCCATTGCCGCCCAACTCGAGATCGATGTCGGAGAGGAGCCTCCCGTGGCGGCGAGCGTCGTGGGCTCTCATGGCGGCGAGGCTCCTGTCCTCGCGTCCCTTGAGCTTGTTATGAACTTCGAACACCATATTCCCACAAACCACCGCGGTCAAACTTGACGCCGTCGCGATGGCCAACAGCAATCTCCTCAGATCCATCTTCCCGGTCGAACCCAGATCGTATGCAGAAAGCACCAACCCACAAATCAAGAACGAAACTTTCCTCTTTCTTTGCCCCGAAGATTGGTGCTTTCTGCAGCTAAAGCATTCGGGTCGGGTTCATGGATGCCTCAGAGGCGGAACCATCCCTACACGAAGAGAAAGAGAAAGAGAGAGAGAGAGAGAGAGAGGAGGCGTTTACTATGGAGGCGACACCGACGCCGGCGGTGGGGATGGTAATAATGCGAAGGAGGGGAAAAAGAATACTAAACAACGGTCGTTCTCCGTCAGTTTATGTCTCGACCTTAATTTCTCCAACCAAGTCTGGCTCTTTGATTATGCTTTGCTTGCTCATGGTCAATACGTCATGCATTACCTCCCTCCTCCTCTCTCTTCCCGACCTGGTATACGACAATCAACCTTTCCCTCTCCGAATCTTCAGGGATATTTGGTGAAACTTTCCATCTTGTTTATGCAGCGTCGGCTTTGAAATTTAAGGTCTTTTCGTGCGCGAGCGAACCCACCCTCGACCAAAACGATGAGCAGCTAAAGGTTACGGTACGGTCATCTATTCGCCACGGTTTCGCACGATCGCGTCGCTTCAGGCCATCATCTCTTAGGATCGATTCCTTCGAAGGTACTCAATTAGTGGGCGAAACTTCACCAAATGGGTCGTCGAACCCGACCGCCCTCCGCAGCATGTGCACGGATTGCAATGAGCTGTAGACGGGATGCAAGAGGCCGGCCATTGCGGGCTCCACGCGTCGCATCGGCGTTGACTACTGACTGCTGAGCTTGCACGGCGGGTTGATACCGTGGTTTTTTTGTCTTTCTTTCGATGGCCATTCGCTTAAGCGTCAATGCAGAAGTCCGCAGCACCGACAACTTCCTAAAGTCCTGGAAGCAAAGGGCTTCGTGGCCATCGATCGACCGGCTTTCGATGCCATCGATGCCCCTCTTCCTCCAGCTACTAGCAATGCTTTCACGCAAGGCTTCAAGGCCTCGCGTTGTTTCGATCGGACCAAGCAAACCCGACATCTAGAACGACAACAACGAGGTTGGTTTTCGTTAGTTTTAAGAATCTCGGATCGAACCGGTTAGTCGCATAAATTCCCCTAACGTCCGCCGTTTCTGTGGACGGTCTTTAACTCTCCGTAAGGGTAAGGTGAATGTTCGAGCTAGCGAAGTGATTTGCAGCGAGGAGAGAGAAACGGGTGGTTTTGGCATAATTATATTAGGGCCTCGGCGATAAATAAGCTTGCCTAGAATCTTTGAAAGAATGATGCTGTTAATATTTGTACTTTGTACCCATTTTAGCAATTGAATATCTAAACATCCTTTCATTCAGACAAGTACCTCGACTTTTTAAATGTAAGATCACCTTAAAAGCCGTGAAGGGATAATGCCAACTTAAATGCTATCATTGTTTAATAAGCACGCGTCCGGAAAGATATATTAAATGGTTAAAATTGTTTGACTCAATGCTTTCCCTCTCTCTTTCATCACCTAGCACCTAAATGGAGTTGACGTGATTTTTACTCATTATGCAAGCTACGTTGCAAATTGTGCTTAGATTTTAATAAGCAAGCGAATTCCACTAGCAAAATCACATGACATGAAATTTTATTTACTCACATTGAACCATATCTAAAAAGTCGAGATACTTAATTGAAAGGTAATCAATTAAGAAAAAAATCTGAGTACTTCCCTATCGTTTAACAAAATAAATAAAGAAAAAAGACAATTATCTTACGATCGTGATAAAAAGCTTGTAAAAATTGCAAAAATGTAGTCTTATATGTATTTTAAGGCCTCTCTGTTAACAAGTGTCCCCGAGTCTTGTTAACCATACCTAATTTTAAACAATTCAACTTCCAAAGCGCCGATTGCAAATAACAATCAACGCATCAAAAATTGCAAAACTTCTCTACCCGAATGCTTAAACAGTGCCCTGAAACTACTCATTAACAAAAATCCTACTTATTTCGGCCGAAAATGGGTGACGGTTAAATTACCTCCGTGGGCTTTTCTCCGAAATTCAGGCCCAAATCATCCCAGCGTCAAAAAGCCCAAAAGCCCAACTGGCACTCATCTCCATCCTCCTCCACCTCTCGTTTCGGGAGTGGAAAAACTCAGAGCGAACTGACGAAAACAGGCCTGGCGTGCGCTCGACAGGTCCACAAGCCGAAGCCTATTTGCGTCCTTCCACCAGCTCTTGCCCAAAGAAAGATCGCCATCCACATTGCCATTCACTCGTTGACGAGAACTAGTGCTGCCACTCTTCCTCGCTCAGCCATGGCTCTTCAGCTCTCTCTCTCAGCTTCCTCCTCCCTGCGTTCCCATAACTCGGTGCCTTGCCTCTCGAGCTCCGGCTCCAGCTCCAGTTCGAGCGCGATCTCCAGCTCGAGATGGTGCTGGTTGGGGGGCAAGAACGTGAGCTTGTTGCGAGCTGGTGGCAACGTCGGTCGTGGCGGGAATGGAGTGGTGGTGAAGTGCAGCGTGGACACGACGGGGGTTTACACGGTGGGGAAGGTGACGGAGGTGGATAAGGATACCTTTTGGCCCATCGTCAATTCTGCCCCCGACAAGACCGTCGTTCTTGACATGTACACCCAATGGTACGTGCTTGCTCTCGCTGATCCCATCCTCATCTCTCTTTTTGTAAGTTCTTTCTTGCTGTCTGTATAATGCGGTAACCGTTAGTATCTCTAGGATAAGGAATTGATTGTTGTTGTTGTTGTTGTCTTTTGTGATATTCGTGGTATTTTGGGTCGGGGCTCTTACGGAATGCAATCTTTTCACTTTCGAGGAAAGATTAGTGTTTCCGTGACCTGTTCTCTTGCAATATTATGGAGTTGCGAGATGCTCTTGAAAGGGTTCCTTCATTGGGTATTGAGATTGTTGATCCACTGCCCGGGGAAAGTTTGAGATGGCTTGTGAAGTCGGACTGGTGGTTGCTGGGTCGTTTCGGAGGCGGGAGTTTCCATCATGCTAACTAGGATTGTCTATACTAGATGAAGTTTGAAAGCGTGTTCTCTATCTACGGGTTTTGCTCCTTCTAAGTGGTGAGCTGCTGATAAATCTATTTGAGACCAGTTGCTTCTAAAGGATTATCCCCAGAATTCATTTTGCCCTCTAACTTGATCATTTGAAGAAGCAGCTCAGACAAGGTAGTCGAATTGGTTGCTGGAAACTTAGGATGGATATCCATAATGGTTTGGCCTTTTCTTGTTTGTTCTTGTCTATAATGCTGTTTGTTTATGTAGATACCGCAAGAAGCATTGAATGAGCCTCATAGAAGGATTTTCAGATTACAGCCTGATGATCTCGGTAGAATCAGGACAACATTAATCCAAAAAAGAAACAAAACGTGTCAGGTCTCATGAAAGTTGCAACAAGAAATTCTCCTTCAACATTATCTTGGGTGCTGGTTTTGCTGGCCAATTTCTTATATGGTTTATGGTTGGTAGTGTTTTGTAGCAATCGATTTCAGTGATTTTGCTATTATAAGAGAACGTGTTGGGACTGTGTTTAATGACTCTTCCCTTTCGCTGTATACATTTGAGAATATCCTATCCTTGTCTCCGCCTCTTGTCTGCAGTAGTGCAATGTGCAAATTTATCTGCCTAAGAAAAGAGCAACTTTGTTTTGCATCTGTGTATCTGAGGCAGCATGCCGTGGTACTTGCGTGTTCCTTTTCAGTTTCTTTGTTTGAATAGGAGTTTCATTTCTGTTGAGCACCTCTGTTTCACAAGGCTACTGGTACTTATGGAATAAGTATCTTTCATATATCTTTTTATAAACTTCAAGTTAAGTGGTCATGCTTATTACTCAAGCAGTCTATATTCAAAACAATTTTCTCGTTTCAAAATGTCTATAGATTATTATTGTGCTGATTCTGATGAATGTGACCAAATCTATGCACTACCCATCTGGCCTTTTCCTCTGCTTCATTTTGACTGCTTGAAAATTGCTGATTCCTTGAAACTCAATAATGACATATTGTACATGACAAATCACAAATCAGATCCATTTATCATGGGTTGCTTCAAGTTCCCAACTTCTGACCTTAGATCTTTGCTGAGTTGTAATAACTTGTAAATCTCTCTCACTTTTAACAACGGTACCATATGTTTTTTACTTCTCCTATCTTTGGAGAATGTAAGAAAGTTTGTACTGTAGATATCACCTTGAAGGACATTAATACGCTGCTGCATTATTAACGTAGACTCCTGGAATATGTGGCTCCTATCTAATTCCATCTCCTCTCTATTTTTCAAAGTACACGTATGCCACATTCAACTGTATGTAGTCATAAAAGGCCCTGTTTGCTTTCAACTTCTTGCGTGCTGTGTCTTTTGTCTACTGTGTTGCTGCTTCCCAGACTTCATTTGCATAAATACATGAGAGTGCTTGATAGCATATGCATGTATCAATTCCTCTAGATGCTGAGTTCTTGTACACTCGCTTCCACTCATGTACGTGTCATTGTGGAGCTAGCCTCACATTTCTCTTGGAGTCATTCTTATGGAGTTTGGGTATTAATAAGATTTAGACATTTTCTTCACTTGTCTGATTCTAATGGTTGATATTTCTTGATTGATAATTTAATAGGTGTGGTCCTTGCAAAATCATTGCTCCAAAGTTTCAAGAGCTAGCTGAGAAGTATCTTGATGTTGTTTTTCTGAAGCTTGACTGCAACCAAGAAAACAAGGTATATTCTTGCCACCCCCAAGAAAATGAAGAACCTCCTCTCTCTCTCTCTCTCTCTCTCTCTCTCTCTCTCTCTCTGAGATTTCTTTGTTTTCCTTTTATTTTCTGGGAAAACTTGAGGGCAGCCATTGGCAAAGGAGCTTGGCATAAGGGTGGTTCCCACGTTCAAGATACTAAAGGGAGGCAAGATCGTGAAGGAAGTGACAGGTGCCAAATTCGATGATCTTCTTCTCGCCATAGACACAGTCAGATCCAGCTGAAGAAGGCCCTCTTTTGCGACTGTTGATATAGTACCATCGCAACTTGTCGACCTCAAATCCGATGCTCTTCAATTAATCATATTGAAAGTGAATCTATTGAATTCAATGTCTGGTATAAGGACGAGTGTGCTAGTTATTGCACTCTTCTCATGGATGATGATTTTGTGAAAAATGGCCTTCCTGGTTCCCAATTCCCACGCCCGGAGAGTCACTTGCTATTATTTCAACCACGCATGCACTGAAGCAAGTTCGCAATCGACATTTTGTTGTGTCGAGATGGATACTTACATCTTGGCTGGACTGAGGCACTGTAACAGCCGATGAATACTACTTGTACTCAAAATGTCTGATGCACCAGTTCTACCAGGAAAAAGAGAAAGGAAAAGAAAACACTACAGAGTAAACTGTCCTGGAACTTCATAGCTCAATATGATAGCTTCGCTCTCGAGTCAAGTAAGTGACATACAGATCCTAAGGCCCTGGTGAAAAAAGAAATTAAAAGAACAAGAACCCGAGTGGACCGCTGCCAAACTGGATAGAGTCACAAGAAGTCCAAGACAGCTTCTTCGCAAGCTTCCGGCGATGCCGTATGCTCGGCCATGGCGGGTCGACATCCCTTTCCGAGCCACATGGTTTTCTTCTTCTTCTTCTTTCCCCGTTTGTTGGGTACGAAGACATAGGGGCACAAAACCAAGTCCAGGGCCTCAAGCCCCACAGCAATAATGAAGGGCAGGAGCATGCGTTGGAGACAGAGAGGGTCGTGTCATGTGGGCCCCAAAAGACAATCCCGCCTTTGGATGGAGACTCCTCACATGAAGTTGTCATGGAACATGTGCTGGTTCCATTTTTAAATTCCCCATTCGGAGCGTCCGGTGCGTGCCTTAGCCTCTCATTTGACCGTTCGTCGCGAGCACGCTTGACGTAGTCCGATATTTTGCAAATATTCAAAAGACGCGATAATATCACCATGAGGACGGTTGGTTCTCTTCGAATGTATATTAAAATATTCTATATTACTTGACTACATGAGAAGAATAATTCTAAATTTTTAAACTTTACCAATCAAATCTTAAATTTTTATGCGAAATTTCAATATAATCTTTCGAGTCAATCCGACATCAATATGATAGACTAAGAAAGAATTTAGAATAGAATATTTAAGTTATTAATGGAGAGAATTGGAAAGTTTAGGATATATATCAACATTTATGCTATATTTCGGGTGATCTATAATTCCATAATATGGAAAGAAATTGCTTTTTTTTTTTTTTTTTTTGTGTACAAAGTCAATTTACAATCTTGTTGCTCGATCTGTAACTCTCGGGGGCCGACGCGTCAACCGGGCCAGTCAGGAGGCGCCACGGCGGACGAGCCGATGCGCGCCGCAATGACCAGAATACCCTCCGTCCTCGAGCAGCCGCCTCGGCCTCGGGGAAACAAAGCCGAGTCCCCAACCAACGCAAGACGACGACGCGTTTCGTTTTCCTTTTACCCGTTTTCCGTTTCGTTTCCGTTCGAAGGCACTACCAGGGTCGTTGGTGGCGACCGCCTGCACCGGATGAGTCCTCCGCTGACGAATCGTCATCGCCGTCGCCGATCCTCCACCGACCCTTCCGAGAAGACGACGAAGGAGAGCAGGTCAAAGTGCAGAAGCGATCTCCATCTCTGACCACTTCCTCCTCTCTCGCGCGCGCGGATTCTCTCTCTCTCTCTCTCTCTCTCTCTCTCTCTCTCTCTCTGTCTAGCGGAGAAGCCGGAGGTGCGGAAGCGGCGGAAGAAGGCGGGGGGAAGAAATGTGCGGGATATTCGCGTACCTGAACTGCAATGTGAGGAGGGAGAGGAGCTACATCCTCCAGGTCCTCTTCAACGGCCTCCGCCGCCTCGAGTACCGCGGCTACGACTCCGCCGGCGTCTCCATCGACGCCTCCTCCGTCTCCCTCCCCCCTCTCGTCTTCCGGCAGGAAGGCAACATCGAGTCCCTCGTCAAATCCGTCTACCAAGGTATTACCCCCTCAATTCCCTTTCTCGCGCTCGAATTTTGTGATCTGACGAAGCGAGCCTTATGAAATGGAGATTGATTTCGGAAGGATCGGTTGACTGCTTAGTTCATCTGCCCCGCTTGACATGATTCTTGTGGAAAGGGTCTCTCCTTTTTCGTTTCGTTCGTTTCCTACTTGTCTGATTAGTTATGGAAGTGTACTGTTGTGCTTTGCCGATCATGGTCGCTGCATATGATTTTCATGCGCACCTCGGATACAGTTCATCTTCTCGATCTGGTTTAGTCTCTCTTTTTTTTTTTTTTTTCTTTTTATAGTTAATTCATTTTTGTTTGTCCTCGTAAAGGTCGTTGTTCTGGGACTAGACAAGCGCCTCGTCCAAGAAGCCTGCTGTGAAACCGTCCACATGGTCAGAATTAGGATTCCTTTTTGGAGATATACGAATGTTAAGCAGCGGTTTATATGTTCACTGTCAAGTTTAAATGCAGTTTTTGGATTGAAGGAAAAATCATTACATAGACCATGCGTATTCACCTTGAACCCATTTCTACCATTGAATCTATCGCGCCTCATTTGTAAATTCTAGGGGTCCCACTGGATTAAATGCTGCATTTTTATATGGGTGCATGCATTACCCAACATTTTTTTAACTTGGAACGTATTTTTGTGCAGGATTTTTCTCGTTTATTCTGTTAAACAAACCTTCTGTGTGGCTGTTCTACTTTGTTATATTTGTGTGATGGATTGTTTGACATCTCCATATTTCAAGTCTTGCTTTTAAATATCCCTCAACCAAGTTCAAGGAACTCACTGTTGATTATATTATCATCAGAGGTTGATGCCACAGACTTGAATTTGGAGGAATCTTTTCTTACTCATGCTGGAATAGCGCACACACGGTGGGCGACTCATGGAGAGCCTGCTACTAGGAATAGTCATCCTCAGAGCTCTGGTGCTGAAAATGAATTTCTGGTTGTACACAATGGGGTCGTCACTAATCATGAGGTTGGTTAAGTCTTAACTGGTAACTATTTGGACTATAGTATACTTCTATTTATATTCGGGTTGCATTTTGCTATATAAATGATGGAAGCTTTCTTTCACCTTTGAGATGGGTTAGCTTTCAAATTTTCATGTAGGCCGAAAGTTCATCCTTGTCATTGATTATTGTAACATTACGACAATGTAATGCTTACGTCTCCTGAGGTATTGCAGATCATATTGCGTGTTTGGATGATTTTATGCCATAAATCAGTTCATGCATCTTAGAGGTATTTAATCTAGACAACTACCCTTTCTTAGAATGTGAGTGAAGGCATAGCTGCTGACTAGAGGGAGAAGTTGATTCAATCAATGAAGCTTTATTTGATTGGTCTAGTAAGGGGTGTTACGAATAGGTCACATTAGTCATTGTTAATAATAAACTGAGGCCAAGGCTTATCCTTCTGTCATATTATCATAGACCTTTCATCGAAGCCTTCACAAAGAACATGCAGCTTCAAGTATGTATCATTAGCAGCAAATGTCCTGTGTACCACAACCTTGCGACCGGCTATGGACCTCATTTTACCCCAATGAGAAGCATTGTTAGAGACCAAGACGCTTTCCTAACAAAACTATATGATGTGCTCTTAAATTATATGGTACTCTGTCTGTGATGATTCTGTAAAATGGTGTACAATCTCAATGGTATTTCTCTCTAGCTTAAAACTATGAAGAATTTTTGCCGGTAGATTCTTTTGAGGTTCTTACTTTTTTATTTACATTTGCAGGTCTTAAAGCAAACGCTAATTCGACATGGGTTCACATTTGAATCTGATACTGACACTGAAGTGATTCCTAAGCTTGCCAAGTATGTTTTTGATAAATTTAATGAAGATTCAGGTAATAGCTTATATGCAATTAAGGTCATCATTGCATTTTAATGAGCTTCTTACTGAGTTTGTGTGTGAAGAAAAGGGAACCTCAGTCAACACAATTTCATGTGACACTGAAATTAAAAAAGATGTTGAAGTTAATCATTTTAGATTTTTGCTTAACAATCTTCCAATTCAAGCTATATTAATCTATGGATTTTCAATTGAATCTTGCGTAACTATACGAAGGTTGTAGTTTTGGAAATCTGTTCAACTCTTTGTAAACACTAAAGAGCCATCTGATGGATAAAGCATCTGTGACATCTTTCATTGAATGTATCATTTATGTATGTCAGGCCCATGTTGGCCCAATACTTTTCCCAACAAATGTATGGGCTCAAAACAAATTGCATTGGTGACTCATTTTCTTTCTGATGGGCCTCAGTAAATGGATACTTAATTCTGCAAAAGCATTTTAGCATATGAATGACATCATTTTGGGCAAAATTTGATTTTATTTCTCCAATTGTTTGCTTGTAGTGAATAAACTGGCGATATGGCCACCAATGGGATTGTGCTCAAAATATATACACATTCCACATAATTTGCTTTGTGTCTTGAAGTGTGCTCTCATGTTACTTTACCCTAGAGAACAGTGTTCAGTGACACTATATTTATGAATGGTATATTATTTGGACTGCAGGTGACACTGTCACATTTAGTCAAGTTGTGCTGGAAGTCATGAGGCGTCTTGAAGGAGCCTATGCCCTTATTTTTAAGAGCCGGCATTATCCTAATGAATTGATCGCTTGTAAGCGTGGTAGTCCATTGCTTCTCGGTGTCAAAGTAAGTTCCATTTAAAACATGGGCGGTACTTGTTGCAAATGAGTTACTTTTGATCACATCTCATGAATCATTTTCTATTTTCAATTGCTTTGTGTCCTTTCAGCTTCACCTAAATATATGCCATGTGTGTTCTTCTAGAACGGAGTCTATTAACCATACTTCAATCAAATGTTTCTTATGATACAATATTTTCTGCAAAGTGTTGAATAGCATCCGTCTTGCTTGGTGTAGACAGTATATTGAGTTTTTACTTTGGGTCTTAGAGTGCCTTGGAAATGGTAAGCTGGATGCACATTAATTTCCTATCAGAACCAAGAATTGGAATAGCATTGTTACTGCTGTCCACCATGGCACATATTTTTGATCTTGATACAATAAGTTTGAGAAAAGCTTGTGGTTGTCTATGGTGCTGAACTCTTACTTCATTTTTAGGTCTCCATGATGCATCAACTGTAGCTTAGGCTTAGGAGTTCTTTTTTCATATGTGTAGTTGTCCGTTCCTGTGTATGTCTTAACTATGCATTTTCCTTGTCTTTTTTTTTTTTTTTTTTGGTTCTTGTAATTTATCATAATTGTAACATAGTCATTAATTCATTCAGGAATTGACAGAAGAATCAAGCAAAGGATCATTATTTCATGATGACAAGTACCCTTCACAGAATGGGAATCCCAGGGAACTGTTCTTATCGAGTGATGCAAATGCTCTGGTTGAGCACACAAGAAAAGTTTTGGTTATTGAAGATGGTGAAGTTGTTCATTTGAAGGTAATTACATAGTTGTTTTGAGGAATTTATGTGTTTTCTTAGCCTTTATGGCAATGGCTGCATTATCGGTCTCTTGATTTTATGTTTTATTGATCTACCAAATGTATCTTAGTTGTTAAGATTTTAGGGGTGGGGGCTACTTCAGTTTAACTTGAGTTCTATTGATTTCGTCTCAGTATCAATTTGTGAATATACCATTGGACTGCATAGCAACACGGTAAAATATGCTCAATATCACTAGTACTAATAACCAATTTAGTTGTACTGAGAACCTTTTGGCTTAATGTCACCAGAATTCTATTTGGCTTGATTTCTTGCATATAGCTGAATAGCAGTTTTGTCCTTGTGCATTGGAGGAGCATGTTGCCTGCATGGGAGGTGAACTTTGATGCGGAAAGTCTTGCTATATCACCTCAATCGAGGGCTGATAACTATGATCGTTTCTTTCCAGAGTATTTTAATAACATAGTACTCATGAGAAGCCGAATGCTGAATTTATTCTACTAATGCTGGTTGCGTCAGGATGGAGGGGTATCTATCTTAAAGTTCGATGGTGACAAAGGAAAACACGATGTACTTTCCACGCCAGCATCTGTACAACGTGCACTTTCTGTTCTCGAGATGGAAGTTGAACAAATAAATAAAGGAAATTACGAACATTATATGCAGAAAGAAATTCATGAACAGCCAGAATCCCTAACAACCACAATGAGGGGCAGACTTATACGTGGAGGCACCTGCAAAGCTAAGACTGTCCTTCTGGGTGGATTGAAGGATCATCTCAAGACAATTAGGAGGAGCCGGAGGATTGTTTTTATTGGTTGTGGTACGAGTTATAATGCTGCTTTAGCTGCAAGGCCCATCTTGGAAGAACTTTCAGGCAAGTAGTGGATGATAGCTTATGTGGGTTGGACATGTTAATTTATTTTTACCAACTCTTTTCTTGTTTGCTTGTTTTCAAAACAGGAATTCCTGTGACAATGGAAATAGCAAGTGATCTTTTGGACCGTCAAGGCCCAATTTATAGAGAAGACACAGCAGTTTTTGTCAGTCAGTCTGGTGAAACAGCAGATACCTTGAATGCACTGGAATATGCTCTCCAGAATGGTGCATTATGTGTAGGAATTACTAATACTGTTGGCAGTGCAATTGCCAGACATACACATTGTGGTGTCCATATAAATGCTGGTGCTGAGATAGGTGTGGCAAGCACCAAGGTGAGAGAGTACCTTTTGATATTCTGTTACAGAAACGATCCCCTCTTCATGGTTTTCTTGGCTTTTTTTCCATGAAATTGATTTAGAAGTGCTTTTTGAGCAGGCATATACAAGTCAAATAGTTGTCATGGCCATGTTAGCTTTAGCAATTGGAGGTGATGCTATTTCTAATCAGGCAAGAAGAGAAGCAATAATTGATTGTCTTTTTGACCTTCCAAGTATGTGTTACTTCCTATCTCACCTTCACAATTTCTGAACTTCTATTGGATCTGCCTTTTCTGTCTAAACTTATGTTGATGAATTGTTTGTATGAAACATTAAATCTCTTGTTAATATTTTGTAGACAAAGTTAGAGAGGTGCTGAAGCTTGACCAGGAAATGAAAGATCTTGCTAAGCTACTGATTGCAGAGCAGTCACTTCTCATGTTTGGCAGAGGATACAATTATGCTACAGCTTTGGAAGGTTCTTTAAAGGTAAAGGAAGTGGCATTGATGCACAGTGAAGGAATACTTGCTGGTGAAATGAAACATGGTCCTCTGGCTCTAGTGGATGAGAGTCTTCCCATTGTAGTGATTGCTACTCATGATGCTTGCTTCAGGTTAGCTTTTGTTGGACAGGTTTACTCGCATCCGTGAAATATCTGTTTGTTCTAAAGCTGAAGGTGTGTCAATGTTAACAGCAAGCAACAATCAGTTATTCAGCAACTCCATGCCCGAAAGGGACGCCTAATCGTCATGTGCTCAAGGGGGGATGCTGCAGCTGTCTCTCTTGGTGGAGCATGTAGAGTCATAGAAGTTCCTCAGGTGGAGGACTGTCTTCAGCCTGTGGTCAATATAGTTCCTTTGCAGGTACAGAGTACTTCCAATAGTTTTTTATGCTTGCGAAAATGCTACATCTTTTTCTCTTATTCTGCTGAATGCATTATGACTTGCTGAAGATGAAGCTATGATGTAGATGAGGTGGAACTGGATTGGAGCATCTACCTTTCTGTTTCCTTGATTTGTTTTGTGCTCTTAGTGTTTGCTTTTGCATTAAGAGTTCCAAAATTCTCTCTATGATTTGGCGTTTAGTTCTAAAAGAGAGTATGTTTTTCAGTCTCAACAAAAACAAAAGAAATCAATTTTATTGATTGAGCCTCCTACATGCTGATGCTCACAATTTTGATAGCCATACCAACATTCTTAAGACCAAAGAGTTGGGCCAGAAAAGGAAAACCGGGGGGGGGGGGGGGGGGGGGGTGGTCACCAGCGACCGAAGCCCCGGTGAACAGAAGCCGTGTTCTTCATGTGGAAATCAGGACAGGGGGCCACTGGCAATTTGAATTGAAAAAGAAATGGTTTTAATGCAATTTTTTTTCTTTCTCTTTATCATTCAGGAAAGACGAAGAAAGTTTCAGGATGGCATATATTCTCTAAAATTTCTCTTAGACTCGAACCCATAGCTGATGATTATTTTTTGAGGAATCCTTCATCAGTGGTGGTTGTGAATGACTGATTTATTTATTTTTTTCAATCTTTTCGACCTTAGTTCCATAGGAGCAAGTCAGAATTTTGCTGTTTTTATTTCTTTATATATTCATTGCTTATAGAGTATTTTCAGATTCCTGTTTTTCCTTTCAAATAGCTGGTTTTAGTAGATTTTGCTAATTCGTCTGACATGAGATAGTTTTTAACATTTGGGGTGCAGTTGTTGGCGTATCATCTCACGGTTCTAAGAGGATACAATGTCGACCAGCCCAGGAACCTCGCAAAGAGTGTGACAACAGAGTAGAAGCCCACTAATAGATTTCTTTTGATTATGTTTACCCGGCAATGAAATGGATAATGTCATGAGAATGTAAAGCATCTTTCTGACACAAAATATACATTCTGTTGATCACTTGTACTTTATTGAATGGCAGCCCCTGCAAGATCTTTATTCATGATCAATTAGGAAAAATTATCGCAACCCACTTTTTTGTGCGTTCCCGGCTCGTTACGTAATTACTAGTCAATTTGCCTCGAAGTGTCACACTCATGGTACATGAACATTGTTTCATGATGGACATGACTACGACAACTACAACTTAGTGTCATTTGGGATCCTATGCAACTTAGAGTAATATGTTCATTATTGCCTCCATCTTAATGGTCACAAAAAAGTTATATTGCTGAAAATATTAGTTATCTTATTTAGCATTTAGTTGGGAATTCCATTTTTCTTTTTATGATGGACTTTGATTAAAGTATCTTTTGCCGCATCATGAGATGTAAAAGGAGTCTAGTGGAGGTTGGAAAAGGAAGATTGTATCCTTATTTGGGAGAAAGGAAAATAGGATCGATCGAGTATCTGAGATGTGACTTGCTTCTTTAGCTGTGACCGGTTTTTGGCATTACCTATGTCTGTCACGTCGTTTGTCCAACTGTTGGTTAACTCCCGGTTTGTACATTTCTTAGGAAATAGTCCGAGGTAAATTGTATTGTGTTTTGATTTTCTTTTTTAGTGTGGTATTTACTTCCTGATATGGTCCAATTTGTTGACTCACATAGGCCTGTGTATCCAAAGGGAAAGAATTTCAATGTCAACTTGCTTTGGACCAGTTCATTTTATCAATTAATCATACGCGGAACATATAATGTGACTCTTGCTAGATACCAACAAAAGGAAAATCATAAGCTCCTATTGTCGCTGTTATTCAACGCGACTCTCGCTAGACACCAACAAAAGCAAAACGATAAGCTCCAACTGTCGCTGTTAACGGTTGTCGAATGCAATGTTGTTATTTTTTTCCCTTCTCGTGTTACATTTTCCGGGGGTGTGCTAGGGGTGGGCACCCTCTTAGGACATCTGGGGCCATGCCAACCTGGACCGATTCCTGATTAGGGCACGAAGCGCACGCATCCATGACTGTACAAGGCAAGAGCGGTTGGGCCGCCAGTCGGCGAGGACGGAATACCTGGACAAAAATAGATACGGTCTTGTGGTGAACCCTCACGTAAAGGTTTCGAGCGAGACGGCACAAGGGGACCACGGCAAGCAACACGAATGACGAGATAGGGTAATGATTGAAAGGGGCCCGGGACCAACAGCGATGCGAGGAAGGCCACTGAGAGGATGGCGGCGAGCATCATGAAAATGTGGAACGCTCGGGCGCAGCAAGCGGAAGCCAACGACAGGTGAGCGACGAGTGCCAATATGCAGTAGAACAGAAGACAGAAGACCGCTAGGGAGGTGGCAAAAGGGTGGGTCTCAAATGGGGACTCGGGTTTCCCTTGGAATTTCACCTCGACGAAGTTGACCAGCACGGAAACAAGGAAGGCGAGAATAGCGTGTGGGGAAGCGAAGGCAGGGAAGCCTCGGACGTTTGTGTCAGGACGTCCGCCGCTCGGCATTGGGGTCGGCTTCTTGAGGATCAGTAGACCTCTGTAGACGACGATGACGGAAATAGTAGAGAGAGATGGCTTGAGGGGGAACAAAAATTTGGTTCTATTATGAGTGTGGAAAGGAGAGGCAAGATCAAGTGAAATTCAAGGTTATTTCGGCCAAGAGAAACAAAAGATCCAAGGTTTCTGGAGCTTCCCAACAGTTTCCAATCAATTCCCGATGAGCTCTCGCGCTTCCTTTTGCAGAAGACGACGGGTCCCACATCAGTATACATTCTTGTACTTTATTGAATGGCAGCCCCCGCAAGATCTTTATTTATAATCAATATAATCAATATAATCAATTAGTAAAAACTATCGAAACCCACACTTTTACACATTCACGGCTCATTATGCATTTATCTGTCAATCTGCTTCGAAATGTCGTGCTCATGGTACCTAAACATTGTTTCATGATTGACATGATGATGATTACAACTTAGTTTCATCGGGGATGTCATGCAACTTAGAGCAATATGTTGTTCATATATTTAAAAGGTCATGGAAATGTTCTATTGCTGAAAATAGTAGTTATCAAGTTTAGCATTTAGTAGGGAACTTTTCTTATAGACTTTGATTGATGTATGTTTTGCTGCATCATGAGATGTAAAAGGAGTCTGGAGGAGGTTGGAAAAAGAAGATTGTGTCCTTACTCGGGAATAAAAGACCAGGCAGTCTAAAAAGAGGGAAAATTTTAAAAAATGACCCAGAGTGTCATTAGTTTATCAAATAAGAGCCCGAAATGGACTTTGTTTTAAATAAGAACTTAAAGTGACCTTAGTTGTTTTAAATAAGGGCCTAAAGTGGCTTTGATTATTTCAAATAAGAACTCGACCTTGCCGATCGCCGACTGGCTAAATTTTTCGACCGATCAAGGGTATCTTTGTCATTTTGCATTTCACCTTTTTTTTTTTTTTTTTTTTCTGGTTCTTCTTCTTCCTCTTAGCCGATTGTCAACCGGCCACCAGCGATGCCCACAGAGGGCTAAGCGAGGGTTGCCCCTGCCAACGAGGGCCACCCACGTTGGCCACAGGTGAGGGATGGCCTCGCCTGAGTGTGGCGACCCTCGCCCAGAGGCCATCCGTGAGGTCAGCCCTAGCCGGTCCTAGGCGAGGGTGGTCGATGAGGTTGCCCAACCCTCGTTGGCCTCGCTTGGGGCCAGCGCGAGCCGACCTCGTGAATGGCCCCTAAGCGAGGGTCGCCAAACCTAGGTGAGGCCATCCCTCGCCCAACTTTTTGTGAGCATTGCCAATGGCCGGCTGGCCACCGGCGAAGAGGAAGAAGAACTAGCCAAAAAAAATGGAGGAATGACAAATAACAAAAATACCCTTAATCGCTAGAAAGATGGGTCCTTATTTGAAATGGACATAACCACTTCAGACTTTTATTTGAAGTAAACATAACTTTAGGTCATCATTTGAAATAACATCCACTTTAGACTCTTATTTGAGAAAATGAAGGCGCTTAATGTCCTTATTTAAAATAAGGTTCATTTCGGGCCCTTATTTGAGAAAAAAAAAAAAGGGTGCTTTGGGTCCCTTTTTGGAATTTTCCCCTAAAAAGATGTGTGTCATTGAAGGTGCAAGACTTTGATAGAATCAATCTGAGTATTGAAGACATGATTTGCTTCTTTAGTTTGGTTTTTGACATTGAGCAGGTCTCTAGAGTGGTGATGGTCTTTGTCGGTCATCAAACTGTCAGTTAACTCTCGGTTCATGCCTTTCTTGGGAAAAAGTCCAAGGCAACTTGTACCATGTTTTGATTTCCTTTTTCAGTATGATTTTTACTCCATGATATGGTCCAATTTGCAGACACGCAATGTATTCAAATGGAAAAAATTTCAATGTCGACTTGCTATTAAGCAGTCTTCTATCAATTAATCGTAAGTGGATAATACATTGAGACTCTCACTAGACACCAACAAAAACAAAATCATCGGTTCCTACTGTCGCTGTTATAGTTGTCGAACACAACGTCGTCATGTTTCTTCCCCAGTCGTATTTTCTTTTCAAGAGTGTGATAGTGGTGGGCGTCCCGGAGGATATCTGTGGCCGTAGCAACACGGACCCATCCCTAATTAATTCTCAATTCTGGCACAGACCGAGCATCCACGATGGTACGAGGCAAAAGTGGCGGGGCTCGTCCACCATAGGGTTGGCGAGGACGGAACACTCGCACAGACATGGATACGATCTTGTGTCGAACCCACACGTAAAGGTTTTGAGCGAAATGATGCAAGAGGACCATGGAAAGCAACACAAGTGACAAGAGATAGGGGAAACAGCGAAAAGGGCCCGAGAACAACAACGATGCAAGGGAAGCCAGCAAGAGCGAAGCGGCGAGCATCATGAGGATAGGAAACGCTTGGGCACAACAAGCGGGAGTAAACGACAGGTGAGCAACGATCGCCAATGAGCAATAGAACAGAAGACAGACGACGGCAAGAGAGGTGGCAAAACTGTGGGTGTGGAATGGGGACTTGGTTCCCCCTTGGAATTTCATCTGGACAAGGTCGACCAGCACGGTAACAAGAAAGACGAGAATGGCGTGGGGGTTAGTGAAGGCAGGGAAACCTCGGTCGTTTGGTTGGGGGCGATGGCCGATCGGCATTGGGGTAGGCTTCTGGAGGATCTTGTAGTCTTATGTAAGGGATGCTTATCGAAATTATCTGAGAAAATGATGGCCAGAGTAGGAGCAGATCTCGCCGTTTTATAGTGGAAGAAATGGTCGGGTCGTCCATTGTGGCATAGGTCGGTTTGGGAAGAAATTTCCAAGTGGTTTACATGAAGGCTGATTGTCGACATCGCCTTTGCTGACTTCCGAGGTTTGCGAGCCACTCAGCGTGGGGCTTCCCATTTGGGAACGCGATTTAGCGTGCGACTAAACGTGCGATTTTCCTTTCTGGGAGCGACTTCCCCTTAGCGAGCGATTTAGCGTGCGACTTCGCCCTTGGCACTTTCGCCTCGCCTAGCGATTACTTGTTTGAGGACGTGGCCACGCTCCGAGTCAGCATAATCCCTCTCCGCTCGGTGGGTGACACATGGAGCCACGTCCCACAAGGACAGATCTGAAAATTGTCTCTAATAAGCTTAATACCGTAATAAAAAAGAACCTCCAATTTTAGGGTTTACTCTAATTCTATTCCAATTTTTTTTTTGTTCCATAAAAAACTCCAACTTTAGGCTTACTATCAATTCTACCATAAACTTCCTTTTTTTTTTGTCATATACGGTCCATTTGTTCTGTGAAAAATGTACCGTTTCCAAGAAATATTTTCTAAAAAGTCATTTTATAGGAAAATGACTATTTTCAGAATTTTGATTGAAACTAAAAAAAGAAGAAGAAAAATCGGAAAAGTATTTTCTTTCAAATCTAAAGGGGAAAATTATCAATAGAATCATTTTTTTAGCGTATTTCATGAAAAACCCCAAATTGTTACATTTATGATAGATTTGTCCCAAACTAATTTTTGGATGATTAAAAACTCCAAACTAGTAAACCCATAATAAATTTGACCAAAAATCTCAAAATGGCACATTTATGATAAGTTTATTATCCGTTAGTTTCCATTAAATTGGACTAATATCACAAAAATCCTTAAACTAATACACTTATGATAAATGGATGGTAAAATCGTAAACCGGTATACCTGTCAACTATCACATGTTATCAAACTTAATAATTTGATGAAAATTTAACAAAAATTAATGGAAGGTAAATTTATTATAAGTGTACTAATTTAGAGCTTTTTGTAGTCAAAAAATTAGTTTTGGATAAATTTGCCACACGTGTACCAATTTAGGTTTTTTTTTTGGTGGTATTAACCCTTTTTCCTAATTATTTTTTTCTTCTTCCTTGGAGGTCGCCACCCATAGCAACAGGGCCAATGATAAGCCATAAGCAAGCTCAAGGCTCATGCCAAAGTCCCGAGCTTGCTGATCATCGCTGTGACCAGTGAACGGTCGAGGAAGAAGCAAAAAGAAAAGGAAAAGAAAAGAAAAGAAATTCCAATTTTTTAAAAATATTTTTATAAGAGAAAACATTTCATTAACAAGGACCCGAGCCCTAGCACCGAATATCATTGCATGGCCTTTGTGGACCCGACCCTAGTGGTCAAGACTATAGCTCGAGCATTGGTGCCTCAAGTATGACCTTTATAGACTTAAGCTCAGGTGCTAGAGCATCGGGTATAGGCAACAAGGGTTTGGCCCCGACTGCCCAAGACCTAACTATATTGTGGTTTTTGTGCTTAAGAGTACAGTTTCGGGTCGAAGCGTCGATACTTAACTATATTTTGAAAAATAATTTTCTTTCAAAGAGAAAATTATTTTTAAATTTTAGTAGGAAAACATTTTTCATTGATTCATTTTCCTAAACAAACCAAATTATTGGAAAATGAGGAAAATTTTTTCTCGGAAAATGTTTTTAGTAAAATAAACGGACCCTTAAAAACTTTCAACTTTAGGTCCACTCTCAATTTTCTCCTAAAATTTTTTTGCCTTATAAATTTGCCTCCATTAATCATATGTCTCAATTTTATTTTATTTTTTACATCCAAGAGATGGAAAACTCCTGAGCGAGCTATTCAAGGGTCCCGAGTTAAGTGTCTTGAGCAAGAGAGTCTCAAGCATGAGCTCTTCGATCTCAATAGATTAAAGACTCTCAAGCATGCAAGATTAGAGATTGAGCCCAAAGTTGAAGATCCCTTGCAAGATGGAAGGAAAACTCTTAAAGTAAGAACACTTGAAGAAAGCAACCCTAAAGGTACATTTGTTTCTGGCAAAATTTCATGATAAAATAGCACACTTTGTGGGAAATCATTTTTTAGGAAAGTAGATAGTTTTTATTTGTTTGGTTTTGTGTGACCAAAAACATTTTTTGGTGTTTGGATCCTCATTTTAAAAAAGATTTTAGTCTCATGGGAAAAAATTCTAATTTATAAATATTTTTTATTTTATTTTATTTTTTCTTCCCCTTTGCTTGTTGCCGAGCTTTAGTGACACCTGGTGCTGAAGCCCGATGATAGTCGATTAACGGCCGTAGGCACGGGTGCCTATGGCTAGTCTCCAACCTTTGCTATGGCTAGTAACTAGTCAAAGAAAAAGGAGGAAAATGAAAAAAAAATAAAAATAAAATAATATTAAAATATTTGAGATAAGTAGTTCTAAAAAGTGTTTTCACCTCTTTTAATTTAGAAATTTACTTTCTTAAATTTATGCATGAATGTTTTCGTTGATCATAAAGTATTTTTGATTTACTAGTTATATTTGGCATATAACCTAGTCAATGCATATCAATATCAGGTACCACTTCATCTGAAATATTTTAGATAAGGATAATGTTATTGTTAAAAAAATTGTTACAGCAGATAACCTGGCAGACATGATGACTAATTTTGTTCCTTTGACGAAGCTCAAGTTCTGCTTGAGCTTTATTGACATCTGTGGAAAGTAAGTGTTCGTCGAGGCATTGGGATAGCAGCATAAATGATGATCACTATAACTTAACTTCAAACATTGAATCAAGATGGAGAATTGTTAAATTATGTCTCGAGTTTGATCGTTTATAAAAACGCGATTCGCTTAGATGAGAAAGTTCGTGAGACTCCATAAAAATTTACAAAAGAGGAAAAAAAAAAAAAAGAGTCCAATCCCTCTTGCTTTTTTGATATGTGGGACTCGCGGAATCCTTATCCAATCCTTATCCAAGTTATATTCATCTAAGTGGGGCCTAAAGTCAAATATTTGACTTTGGGCACACAACTTTCACGCCTGGATTTTCTTCTTTTAGCCTATGGAAATAAGAGGAAAGATGTCGTGCACGTGAAGAATGGAAAGTGGTGGGGCCCAAGGTCAAACTTTTGACCTACGCATACACACAAAAAGACGTAGGTTTTCTTCTTTGTGACTGCTGTACGTTCAAACCACAAAAGGGGAGCTGCACATAAGAAGAAAAGAAGCCGCGTGAAGCCTTGATTTAGAACGCGGAGCCCAAAAGACAAACACTCGAGTTTTTTTATTTTGGCGTATGTAGAGCATTTTGTGTTGAGCTTTGAATAAACGGTAATTTTGTGCCGTGAGTTTATGTCCAAGTAAGACTAGGGGTGAGCGGTTCCAGGTTCCGGTTCGGTTCCGTTCGGAACCTGGAACCTACCCTCGGGTACAGGTTCCAAAAAATTTGGAACCTGGAACCTACCCGTCAAAACCAAGAACCTGGAACCTACCCTGTCACAGGTTCCGGGGTCGGTTCCAGGTTCCACAGGTTCTTTTTTTTTTTTTTTCATTTTCAAATTTGAATTATAACATACACGCATACTCTACGGTAACTTGAAAGACGAGGTCTTTTGTTCAGTAATAGATTGCAAACAATCATACTAAAATCTTGCCATTGCTCTATGAGATATCAGTTGACATAATAAGCAGACATAAACATAGTGATATGTCTCCAAAAGTAAAACATAACAAGAAGAACCTTGAGTTTCACAGGAAGGCGTCTCTAAGTCTGACGGTCTTTCTTTTGATTGAATAGGAGCAAAGCTTGCATTTAAAAAGGTCTTATATGAGAAGCAGCTGAAGTCCATACTGAAAGTCCAAACCCAATGAGCCTAAATGGGTTAATGCTGCAAAAGAAAAGGTACATAAGAATGGATTAGAGAAAATGGAATCATTGCGACAACTCAAAACTTGCATGTTCAAATGATGATGACAATGAAATTAATGCAAAAGAACAGACACAAGTGTCATTGCTCACTCAAATTAAGGAAGATTATGGTGTAGCACAGGGCCCAAAAAATCCTTTTTCTTTGTGAAAATCAATCCTACATGACAAATTCACTTATCTCAAAATAAATTTCAATAACTTGTGGATGCTCTGCTAAATTTACTGTACTACACATCCAGGGAATAGATCAAAAGCTTTGCTCGAAATGTAGTTACAGCACACACTTTAGAATATCAAAGAGCAACTATTTCTAACAGGGCAACCTACCACTTCGCCTAAAGCAAGAAATAGTAATTTGAAAAAATAAGCATCGCTGAAGATGTACAAGAGAGGAAAGCTTGGCATCTTCACGAGCTAACTGAAGACCATATTTACCTGCAAGGTGCTGATCGACAGTTTAATGGCATCAACAGGAACATAAGATCCTAAGAGAATTGGAGCAACTACCACCTACATAAGGAAATATATAGCAAAAGATTTAACCATCAATACTTAACTTGTCCTGTGGCATCTTCACAAGCTGACTGAAGACCATATTTACCTGAAAGGCCGACGAAGTTTAGCAAAAAACGCATCGTGAATTCGATCAAAAGAAAAGAAAGGCCGACGAACCCACAACACCATCCTTTCCACGGAACTCATCGAACCCAAGAAACCATCCCACAATTCCCACAGACCCAAAACCGAAAAATTCATTGATACAGCGCACGACCCACGAAACACAGAGAAACGGACGAGCCCAGAATCTAACCGGAATCAAGAAACAGGAAGCCCACGTGACCAGCAATGGAGGGCGGTCGATCTTTCGACCAGAAGCAGTCGAGTCTCAGCGAGATCGAAAAGGCACATATGGGTCTGGGCGAGCGGCGTCGGCGATTGGCGTTGAGCGGTGAGGGTTTGGGCTAGCGGCGTCGACCAGCGAGGGTTCGGGCGAGCCGCGTTGGTGACTGGCGTCCAGCGGTGTCCGGCGGCGGCGGCCTCGAAGGTGACCAGCGTCCGGCAGCGAGTCTCAAAGCAGCGTCCGGCGGCGAGACTCAAAGCGGCGTCCAGTACCGTGACTCACGGATTTGGGCAGTGACTGGCGTCGAGCGGCGAGGGATTGGGCGAGAGGCGTCAGCGACTGGCGTCCAGCGGGGTCCGGCGGCGGCGGCCTCCTCAAGGGCGAGCGGCGTCCGACGGCGCGACTCAGAGCGGCGTGAGTCGTGACTGTGTGAGTGTGAGGTCTGTACTTTGAAGATTGAAATCTAAATGAAGAGCTGTGGACTGGAGATTCTTTGGAGCCCTAAACCGGTTCCGCAACCGGTTCCGGTTACGGTTCCAGTTCCGGTTCCGGTTCCAATGGGAACCTGGAACCGGAACCGGAACCGGTCCCCTAGGAACCGGGAACCGAACCGGACCCTCCCCCGGTTCGGTTCCGGTTCCCGGGTAACCCGGGAACCATGCTCAGCCCTAAGTAAGACTTTGGGTTTGTAATTAAATCTAGATGTGGGAAACAGTGATTGTAAACTCCGATTCTCCAATTATAGTGGATTATTTGCTGATGGCTCTCTCCGTGAATGTAAATACCGATACTCGGATCAAACCACGTAAATTTCTGATGTCTTTATTATTTCCTGTTTATTTTTCTGGTGATTTCGCATTAACGTAAATTGTAAAATCCTGTCATTTTCGCATATTATATTCTAACAATGAGCATGGCAAGTAACATGATTGACAAGAGATAGGGTAATGATTGAAAGGGGCCCGGGACCAACAACGATGCAAGGAATGTCACTGAGAGCATCATGAGGATGTGGAACTGTCGGACACAGGAAGCAGGAGCCAACGATAGATGAGTGACGAGCGCCAGTGCGCAGTAGAACAAAAGGCAGGAGACAGCAAGGGAGGTGGCAAAAGGGCGGGTCTCGAAATGGGGACTTGGGTTTCCCTTGGAATTTCACCTCGACGAAGTTGACAAGCACTGAAACAAGGAATGCAAGAAGGGCGTGGGGGGAAGCGAAGGCAAGGGAACCTTGGACGTTTGTGTTAGGACTACGACCGGTCGGCATTGGGGTAGGCTCCTGGAGGATCCGGAGTCCTATGTAGAGGATGATTATCGAAATGATCGGAAAAAGAAAATGGCTGGAGTGGGAAGCAGAACTCGGGGTTTCTTAAGTCGAAGTCTAGGAAGGTCAGGCAGTTTCTGGGTTGCTGCTTGGGAACTGGACGACCCTCCCCATGTTCTGTCGTTTCTTTGGTCGGACAAAACCCCTTCGACCGAGCTACAGCGACATTCCGTTTTGAGAGCGAATGAGCATGTTGTCACGCTCTACGTCAGCATACTCGCCCCCTAATCTCTAGTCCGTGGGCGGACTGCGGACACGTGAAGCCTCGCCTCACCGAGACTGATCCGAAAATTTTCTCCAATAGGATTAACATCCTAAATTACCTTCAACTTAAGATTCGCCCCCAATTCTAACGTAAACTTTTGTATCCCACAAAAGTCATCCAACTTTAAGTTCACTCCCAACTCTACCCTAAAATCTGTAAACCCAATCTCAATTTTTCCCTTCACTTTTTTGTTTTATAAATCTACCTCCATTGACCCTTGGTCTAAAATTCTTGAGCAAATTGTTCAAAGGGAGCTTCTTGAACATGAGCTCTTCGACTGCAAGAGATTGAAGACTTTCAAGCACGAGAGATTGAAGATCGAGCCTAAAATCAAAGATCCCTCACGAGATGGAAGGAAGACTGTTAATAGTATGAACAATTAAAGAAAGTTAGCCTAAATTTTTCTAATTTTTACCCAAGTAAAATATGCAATGAGAAGCCATTTTGGCTGATATGAAGATTCATCTCTTTTAGGAAATAATTATAGCAATAACATGAAAGGCCACGTCATTAAGGGCAATTGGATGGAGGGTTAATGCTGACCGTCATGGGATTCGAGTAAAAGTTTATGAATTTTTATAAGAATGAATATAAAGTTGGTGTTTTTTTTAAAAGAAAAAAAATGATTTAGGGTAAAATTAGAACAAGATCAAAAGTTGAGGGCTTTTTTTAAGGAAAAGAGTGGCTTATGCTCTTATTTTGGTTGTGTTTTCCATGGTCTCAAAGGGTTCGGCTCCATCTTTCTCAAAGCTTCGATAATACAGCCTAGCCTCTTTGGACTAAAAAACAGGTGGGTGCGATCAGTTGAATCTATTCCTCTTTTCTTATGCATGTAGAATTATGTATCTAGTTCAAAAGCAAAAAGATGGCCTTAGTGAAAGAATTGTGGCGTGATTTCTCTAATTCACTTGGTTCCTAGCAATATGAGGTGAGTTCTTTATTACTGTTCACACGTTTTGTTTCATAGAACGATATAGGTAGCCGACCGCTTTGCCTCTCACATTAGCCTCTTGCCTCACCTTGTGATCTTGCGATTGAGGATGTGGCCGCACTCCACCACATCAGCATAATCCCTCTCCACTCGGTGAGTGACACATAGAGCCACGTCCCACCAGTACAGATCTGAAAATACTCTCTAATATTTCAAAATTTTGGGTCTCCCTCTCGTCTTCTCTCTTCTTCTCTCTTCTTCTTTCCAAAATTGGCTCCCTCTCGCCTTCGCTCCCAATCCATTGTATTTTCCAACTCGCCGTTGCAGCATAATAAATATAGAGTCATTCAACTGTTGAAGTGGGTTAAGCCACATCAAATTGTGGTGAGGCTGAGCGGAAAGTTTCTGAGTACAACTAAAAGAGAATGCAATAATTGATTGTCTTTTTGACCTGTCAAGTATGTGTCACTCCCTATCTCACCTTAACAATTTATGAACTTCTAAGTTGTATCTGCCTTTTCGACTAAACTTATGTTGAGAGAATTTTTAGTATGAAGCATTAAATCCTTTTCTGATATCTTGTAGACAAAGTTAGAGAGGTGCTGAAGCTTAGTGACCAGAAAATGGAAGATCTTGCTAAGCTACCGATTGTAGAGCAGTCACTTCTGATGTTTGGCAGAAGATACAATTATGCTACAGCTTTGGAAGGTTCTTTAATAGTAAAGGAAGTGGCACTGATGCATAGTGAAGGAATACTTGCTGGTGAAATGAAACATGGTCCTTTGGCTTTAGTGGATGAGTCTTCCCATTGTAGTGATTGCTACTCATGATGCTTCCTTCAGGTTAGCTTCTGTCATATGGGTTTACTCGCATCCATGAAATCTTTATTTGTTCTAAAGCTGAAGTTGTCAATGTTAACAGCAAATCCCAATCAGTTATTCAGCAACTCCATGGCCACAAAGGATGCCTAATTGTGTCTCTTGGTGGAGCATATAGAGTCACTGAAGTTCCTCAGGTGGAGGAGTGTCTTCAACCTGTAGTCAATACAGTTTCTTTCACAGGTTAAGAGTACCTCCAATAGTTTTCTAGGCTTGCCAAGATGGAACATCTTTTTTTCCTGCTCTACTGAATGCTATAACTTGTTGAAGATGAAGCTATGATGTGGATGAGGTGGAGCTGGATGGGAGCATCTAGCTTTCTATTTCCTTGATTTGTTTTATGCTGTTGGTGTTTGTTTTTGCTTTAAGAGTTCCAAAATTCTCTCTAGGATTTGGCGTTTAGTTTTAAAAGAGAGTATTGTTTTAAGTCTCAACAAAAACAAAAGAAATCAATTTTATTGATTGAGCAGTAACATTTTGCTGTTTTTTTTTTTTTATTTTATTCATTGCTTATAGATTATTTTCACATTACTGTTCTTCCTTTCAAATAGCCTATTTCATTTTAATAGATTATCTAATTTGTCGGACATGAGATAATTTTTAACATTTGGGTTGCGGAAGTTGGTGTATCATCTCATGGTCCTAAGAGAATACAATGTTGACTAGCCGAAGAACCTCGCAAAGAGTGTGACGATAGAGTAGAAGCCCACTAATAGATTTGTTCAGATTGCATTAATCCCGCAGCGAAATGGATTACGTCATGGGAATGTAAAGCATCTTTCTGACACAGAGTATGCATTCTATTGATCACTTGTACTTTATTGAATGGCAGCCCCTACAAGATCTTTATTTATGATCAATTAGGGAAAACTCTTGTAACCCACCTTCTTTGTGCATTTGCGGCTTGTCATGTATTTACCTGTCAATTTGCCTCGAAGTGTCATATTCATGGTATCTGAACATTGTTTCATGATTGACATAACAATGATGACTAATGATTGACATAGTAACGATGACTACAACTTAGTTTCATCAAGGACGCTATGCAACTTAGAGCAATACATTGTTCATCAATGCCTTCAATTTAAAGGTCCCGAAAAAGTTCTATTGCTGAAAATATTAGTCATCGTTTTTAGCATTTAGTGGGAAACTCCACTTTTTTATGGTGTAACTTTGATTGAAGCATCCTTAGCTGCGTCATGAGATGTAAAAGGAGTCAGGTGGAGGTTGGAAGGGGAAGATTGTATCCTTTCTGGGAAAAAAGAGTAGGCGGTTCAACAAAATATGTGTCATTAAAGATTTTGGGGGAATCGATCGAGAATCTAAGACTTGCTTCTTTCGCAGAGATTGGTTTTTGGCGTTTTGCAAAATCTCAAGTGATGATTGTCACATCGGTCGTTCAATTGCTAGTTAATTCCCGGTTCATAACTTTCTTGAGAAATAGTCCGAGATAAACTGTACTGTGGTCTGATTTCCTTTCTCAATATGATATTGTAAGGAGAGGCCTTGTGTGTTCAAATGGAATGAATTTCAATATCAACTTGCTGCGAAACTCGTCCATTCTCTCAATTAGTCATCCAAGGAAGGTACAATGCGACTCTCAGAAGATACCAACAGAAACAAAACCAAAGTTCCTACTGTCGCTGTTATTGATTGTCGAAGGCAACGTTGTCATGTTTCTTCCCCAGTTGTATCATATTTTCCGGGATTATGCTAGTTGTGGGCATCTTGAGGGACATCTGCGGCCGTGTCAAGACGGGCCAATCCCCAAGCAATTCCCACTTCCGGCGCAAAGCGCGCATCCATGGTAACAGGCTAGAGCGGCTGGGCTCTTCCACCATGTAGGCAGCAAGAAGGGAACACAGCGACATGCATAGAGTCCCACATAAGAAGGTTTCGAGCGAGACTATGCAAGAGGACCATGGAAATAGCGAAAGGGGCCCGGGACCAACAAAGCTGCAAGGGAAGCCACCGAGAGCAAAGCCGCGAGCATCGTGAGGATGGGGGCCGCTCGGGCACAGCAATCAGAGCCAACGACAGAAGAGTAACGAGTGCCAATGCGCCATACAACACATCACAGAAGCCGGCAAGGAAGATGTGGAAAGGGTAGCTGTTGAATGGGGACGCGGATATCCCTTGGTACTTCAGCTGGAGGAGGTTGAGCAGCACGGAAACAAGAAAGGCGAGAATGGCGTGGAGGGTAGTGAAGGCAGGGGAACCTCGGACGTTTGCGAGGGGACGACGGCGTATCGGCATAGGGATCGGCTCCTAGAATCCCGGAGTCCTATGTTGAAGATTATCGACATGATCGGAGAGAGATGGCTAGAGTAGGAACAGATCTTGGGGGGTTTTATAGTTGAAAAAGAGGTCGGGTGGTCGTACCGCACAGGCGGATATGAGAAGCTTCCCAGCACTCCAGCAGTTTACCACGATATTGGTCGTCGTCCTTCGCCTTGCGTCTTCCCATGTTTAAAGTTTTTGTCGAAGACTTACCATGTGTGAGCGACTTACTTTTGCGACTTTGCCTTGGCACTTACGGGGAGAAAATATTGGCCGAGCGATGCCGTGCAAGGTCAGTCTAATGCAATATTTTCTTATATTTTCCTAATGCGCCTTATTGAGGATCGGGCCATTTAGAAATATACCATTTAGAAAGTTATTTTATGGGAAAATGACTTTATTTTTTGGTATTTGACGGAAACTTGAAAAAAAAATTGAAAAGTATATCCCGGAATTTTTTTTTTCACGAAATGGATTATGCCATGAGAATGTAAGGCATCTTTCTAATATAGAGTATACATTCTCCATATCACTTGTACTTTATTGAATGGCAGCTTTTGCAAGATCCTTGCTTACGATCAATTAGGGAAAACTGTTGTAACCCACTTTCTTGCGCGTTCGTGGCTTGTTGTGCATTTACTTGTCAATTTGCCTCAAAGTGTTGTACTCATGGTACCTGAACATGGTGTCATGATTGACAGAACAAACAAATGACTACAGCTTAGTTTCATCCGGGATGCTATGCAACATAGAGCAATATATTGTTTCATTAATACCTTCATCTGAAAGGTCACGAAAAGTTTTATTGCTGAAAATGTGAAGTCATTGTATTTAGCATTTAGTAGGAAACTCCATTTTTATATGGTGGACCTTGATTTAAGTATCTTTTGTTGCATCATGAGATGTAAAAGAAGTCTGGTGGAGGTTGGAAGAGGAAGATTGTATCCTTAGTTAGGAAAAAAGAGCTGCTGACATAACAAAAAATGTGTGTTATTAAAGGTGCAAGATTGATGGAATTGATCAAGTATCTAAGACATGATTTGCTTTTTTCATTGAGATTGGTTTTTGTCGTTAAAGATGTCTCTCGAGCGGTGACTGTTGCATCAGTAATCAAACCACTAGTTAACTCCTATTTCATACCATTCTTGGGAAAAAGTTTGAGGCAAAATGTACCATGTTCTGGTTTATTTTTTCAGTGTGATATTTACTCCACGAATATGGTCTACTTTGCAGACACGCAGAGTATTCAATTGGAAAGAATTTCAATGTCAACTTTCTGCAAAGCTGTCCATTCTAATAACTAATTGTTTTTCAAAAATACAATGCGCCTCTACAATAGCAAAACCATAAGCTCCTGCTGTTGCTGTTATTGGTTGTCAAGCGCAACGTTGTCAGGTTTCTTCACTAGTCGTGTTATCTTTTCTGGGGTTGTGCTAGTCGTGGGCAACCCCCTAGCACATCTGTGGCCGTGTCAACACGCACCAGTTCCCAATTCCGGCGCAGAGCACACGTCCATGTTGGTACGAGGCAAAGGTGGCGGGGCTGCCCTTACACCATGTAGTCGGCAAGAACGGAACATGGGGACAAAAATAGATACAATCTCGTGTTGAACCCACATGTGAAGGTCTCGAGCGAGACGATGCAAGAGGACCACGGAAAGCAACACAAATAACAAGAGATAGGGGAAACAGTGAAAGGGGCCCGGGAGCAACAACGATGCAAAGGAAGCCACCGACAGTGACGCTGCGAGCATCATGAGGATGGGGAATGCTCGGGCACAACAATCGGGAGCCAATGACAGGTGAGCAACGAGGGCCATTGAGCAATAGAACAGAAGACAGAAGACGGTGAGAGAGGTGGCAAAAGGGTGGGTGTCGAAAGGGGACGTGGGTTTCCCTTGGAATTTCACCTGGACGAGGTTGACCAGCACGGAAACAAGAAAGGCCAGAATGGCGTGGAGGGTAGTGAAGTCAGGGGAACCTCGGATGTTTGTGTGGGGATGACAAGCTAGAGGATCTGTAGTCCTATGCAGAGGATAAATGGCTAATACAGATCCCAGGGGGTTTTTGCAATGGATCTGTAGTCCTATAGTTTTTATTATTTTCTATTTGGTCGAAAGGGGCTTTTGCGATGGATCATAGTTAGCGGACATCACGAAGGAAGGGTTTTGTAGTTGTGGGGGGGGGGGGGGGGGGTAAATTGTTGGTAATTTGTTTATAAAACAAATGAAAATGTGCCTTGTCCCACATTGAAAAAATGTGAGTGCGCACGAGATTTGGCACTAATCAATGATCATTAATTTTATTTATTAAAAAAATTCGGATTTATTTCTATTAAAATTAACTATAGAGTCTTGTTGAAACAGTGCGACAGTTCACGAAAAGTTTCGATTTTTTTTTTTATTTAACTCTGAATTTCTTATGTCTTTTCTACGTAACTTTTGAGACATATTTATTCATTTTGTAACATTTCATGAAAGGTTGCATTTGTTCTTTTTGTAATCTTTTGAAGAGTTGTCTTTATTCGAAAGACATATATAAGTACATTTGTTTTGAAATCAAATGATCTTCTTCCATTTTCATCTTCTTTCGAAAGATTATACAGCCATTTTTTTTTCAATTGTTTTCCATAGGAGACCTTGGAGCAATACTAGAATTACTATCTAGTATTCTCATTTGAGACTTTGTTGTATCCTAGAGGAAATTTGCCGGTAACCATTAGCAACTTTGTGGGGCAAATAAATCATTAAAGAAAGTGATATCACGCCTCAAAGTCCGACTCGATTACTTGATCTGACTTTATTGTTCTACCCTATTCGAAGTCATATTTTCCCAACAATTTAAAGGATTTATTGGTGCAACAATGGAGTTAGAGACAATCAAAGTCATTACTCAAGACATGGTGATACTAAACTGGTTTGATGGCAACAATTTTGCTTGTGTGATTTGATGCAATGCGGTGTGCGCTGATCATTTGATGTTTCTTATGTTCCGATCCTTTATCATCTCTATTCCCATGCCAACACTACGTTGATTGTTGTTCTTAGTTTCGCTCTGAATATATTCCCTGAATCCTTTCGAGGAAGTTCTGTTTTGGGCTTGTGAGTGAACCCTGCAAGAAATTGGGAGGATGAACTTCACGAATTTTCTTAAGTTTTAGATAGAAGTGGAAGGGAGTCAATGTGGTCCTGAAGACATGTTCTTTCCTTTGGAGTTTACGTACTCTACGGCCCTTCTCCAATCCGAAATCCGATGACCTGAAAGTTTCAAATGAGTTGGTCCTTAAACTTCCGGTTCCCGAACATATGAAGCACTTCATCTTTGCTATGAGGGAACCCGAGTCGCAGTCTGTGATTTACATGCTCGCCATGCAGAATTTGTCTGGGATTCCTGTCCGGGACGCTATGTGTTTGATTAGAAGAGAGAAGGGGAACCACCAAACGGCTATAATTGACGTTACAAGTTCCATATCTTTGGGGGGGGGGGGGGGGGGGGGGGTGGTGGGGGGTGGCAGATCATCAAAATAAAAAATAAAAATTCGCCTAGCAGAAGACAAGCGTCCATATTTGGCGTCCATGTCGTGGAACGCTGTCTTGAGAGGAAGCAGTTGAAACGAGTCCCTTGCCAATGCCGATTAGTAAATCTCGAGGCAACGTGTGACCGTGGATAAAGATGCAAGAGGCCAGGTTCGCCATTGCGCGATGCGAGCACCAGACGCATGCAAGTGGACAGGTTCTTTCACTTCCCAACAGGTCTGTTCCTCGATGGCTTCTAGTCGACGCCAACAATCATCACTCATCACCGTTGGCCAGAGTTTCAAAGAAGATCTACAGGCTCTCTCTCTCTCTCTCTATTTTTTTATTGTGTCCATTTTGGGTCTGTCATAAGGGTGTGCTTTATGTCTTTTGTGCGCCCAATGCTATGCCATGTCTTGTCTCTGTATTTGATGTTCGGTTTGGGACTCAACACCTACTATTCTTGACGGCATCTATCGTGATGGAGAAGACAAGAATGGTGGAGTATTGAATTACGACATTAATTTTCCGGAGCAAAAGGTGATGAATGAGGCTCTAGCTCACGATGCAAAATCCATCATGGAAATATCATGCAAGATGGCATCTCATCTTGTAAAAACGACTTCGAGGATGTCGAGACTCTGATCATGAGATCGAGTGCAAGATCTTTGTTCAGGAGGAGATATAGCGATCCTTCGGTTCAGAGTAACATGAGGCATTGGCCGTCAAGGGTCATTGCTGGTCCCGGCCTCAAGCCCATGATTGTCGTCAATTTCAAGGTTGTAAAGAAGCAGTTTGCTGTGGAGGAAATTTCATTTACCCTCCTCACAAAGATGCGCGAGACCGCTGAGGCTTACCTTGATATGACTATCGAGAATGTGTTGTCCGGGTCCCTGCACACTTCAATAACTCGGTCTCGTCAAGGGGCAGATACATGATGGATTCATTTTTTTTTAAGATGCCTTTTAATCTCTTCCGTTGATTGGCATTTTGGATCCATATCAAGAAGGAGGTACTTTCGCGGTGAATACAAGTACCGAAGACTGGATGGTCTCACTCCTGTAATACTGTTAAATATGTCTCGAGTTTGAGCCCAATGCAAAATTCCGAATATTCCGAATTGGAAATTTTGCGGATATTCAGAATTGGCCTAAAATAGGAAAGTCCAAATGTTAACTTGGACTTGGATTTATTTAAATATACATAAATATATTTTCACCTGAAGTCAGCAAGATAAAACTCGTGAAGCTCCGAATCCTTCTTTGGCGTGAAGTTCCCCTGCGTGAAGATTGAAAGGTGGTGGGCCCAAGGTCAAAGGTTGACCTTGGGCACACATGCGTATATATACGAACAGGATTACTTTCTTCTTTTGTGGGCGTGCGTGGGACGGCTGAATAAAACCCTACGTAGAAGTTGTACAAGGCAGCCGCGAAAGAGGTCTTCTTCTAGGGGCGTTGCTGTTCCACCCGTACGAGAGAAAAGGAGGAGCTGCATATCTTCAAGCTGAAGCGCGATCAAGAAAAAGAGTTCTTTTTCAGCGTTTGTTTTTTAGCTTGTGTGATAATTTTGTGCCGTGACTTGGGTTTGGATTAAATTGGGGTTTGGGAAATACCGAGTGAGTGTTTGAGTAACTTGAGTGTGTAATCTCCTCGTATCGCTTGATCTATAGTGAAATTCGCTGCTGCTCTCCCCGTGGACGTAGGTCTTTATGACTGAACCACATAAATCTGGTGTCTGATTTATTTTTTTCTTCTTCCGTTTATATTTTGTTCGATCGCTCGCCCTATCGCAACAAATACAAAGAATGGCTTTGATAGATGAGCTCAACAATTTGGATGACGTGTTCATATTTATTCTAATGACAAACGTTGGCGGTTCAAGGACAAATCTAACTAAGGCTAACAGGGTGATTGTAGTTGACCCTGACTGGAACCCCAAGAAGCTTTTTGCGTGTGGTTGTTTGTTCTGGGACGCGAGTTGTGGTTCTCTTTAGGTATTCGAATGGGTGTCTTGGGTTGCATGTGTCGTTGGCCGTATCGATTTGATCTATACTGGCCACGGTGTTGGATTTGCTCTGTACTAAGTCGATTATCACAACACTAGTGATTCACGCAAGGTTCTGAGTTGAACGAAATGAGAAATTCATATTCTTCTATCAAGGCACTTCAGAAATAGATGCTTTCATCCTGGGCATTCAAATAGAAGGGCACTTGTAACAAATGATGTGACATCCTGATTTTCAGGTCCTGATTTTGATCGGATAAGTGAGGCTTTTCATCGACGCGATTATAGTGCTTTTCTCGGAGTTGACCACTCACGAGATAACTAAACCATCTGGGAAAGTCATTAAGAGATTTTAAGGCAAATAGACTTGAAAATTCGACTAAGAATCGACTTCTCGACCGTGCTTCTCTTTAGAGGCAATTATGACATAGTATAAAATCGATTTGAGATCAGAAATAGGTCAGTTCAACTGAGATGTGTGACCGATCATGGGTGACTTTATTAAATTGGAAAATTCTCGTCGACTGACACTAATGTGATTTTACTGTCGTTTTGGTACCCTGTGTCCGTATTTGAATCCTTAAGATTTTCACGACAATCGAGAGTCGCCATTGTGTCGAGTGGGTTCATTGTGGCTTGAAGAAAATCGACCATGAGTCATTTGCCCTAAAAAATTCTGAAAACTACCTGGTAGCCTAGGTCATACTCAAAACGTGTCCGAGTGAAATTAACCGCCGATCTAAGTCCGATTTCAGAAATTGAAGAGTCTGTCATGTCACAATAAATTTTAGGAATGTCGACTCAGTCTCAGAAGATTTTTTTGACAACCGAGACTTTTGGAAAAAAAAAGAAGAAGTTAAGTTAGGGCCATTTTTTTATCAGAATTTGCAGAGGACCGTTTTTATTGTACTTTTGGGATTCAAGATGGTTCTATGGACAAGTAAATATGTGAATTGAAGTGTGGTGATATTAGACTAATTTATGGACTTCGATTTGGTTCAATTAGAAGAGAATTTAATGAAATTGAAATAATTGACGTACAAATAAGTGAAATTCGTATGCCATGGTGGACTAAGCAAAATGGACCCATTAGAAGCTTGTCTTGGAAGCTTAGAGGTGAGTGGAAGGTTCCATCATATGAGGTCATGGTGGGCCAAGTTGTGATGACCTAAGAGAGAGAGAGAGTGTGAGAGAAAAATGGGAAATTGGTTTCTTCTTCCTCCCCTCTCTCCTCCATCGACCGAAACCCCCCATTTTCCTCTTCGGCTACTCGAAGCCATGGAAGTTGAAGACCGAGCTGCCGTCGCCGCCTCTCACCGCCGTCGTCGCACGCCCATAAGCCACTGGAGCTGCTCGCCGCCGTGCTGCTGCCCGCGCACCTCCACCCCTTCTCCTCTCTCTGGTTCGAACAGAACCGACCTGCAGAAGTAGAAGTAGCGACCAGCATTGCTTGAAGGAGCTGCAGTCGCGCCGGAGCTGCTGTCGCCGTTATCGAGCATCGCCGCCATCCTGTCCGCTTCACGCTCACCTGCCGTGCACCGTCTGCCCCTATCCGAACGAGCTGCTGTCCAGCCCTTGTTCCACCTCGGTTCAGTCCCGTTCAGCCACCTCAAGCCACCACTCGACCACCTCCAGCCACGGTCGACCTCACCGGAGCTCTGCCTTGCCCTTCGCCGCCCTTGGCCACCTCAACCGATGCCGAAACCGCCTCAACCAGCAGCGCACCAAGAAGGCAAAAAAATGGGTATAACAGTGGGATTGTGGCCTGTTTTGGCTATTTTCCCGAGCCTGGATGCTCGGCCCGCTTTGAGGAAAGTCGATCATCGCGTCGATCTTGTCGTTTGAGTGATTTTTACTCACTAGTGCCTTCTAGTTTGCTCATTATACTTAAATGTTGATTAGTGTTAGTTAAGTGTAATTAGGTGATTATATTAGAACGGATTAGCGATTATTAGTTAATTGCATTGCATATTAGTGAAATAGGTTGTGTACTATATTAGTGAAATAGGTTGTGTACTTAACTAGAGAATGGCCCATAGTATTTATTGAATGCTTCTTGGGATTTTTCCCGACCCTTATCGGGTGTTAATTAGGCAATTTGGGCTTAAATGGAATTTTAGGAATTAAATATTAATTTTCGAAATTAATTAATTATTTTTTATTTTCCGAAAATTCAACTGGGATGGTCAGTGATCGAGATTTTATGCTGATGATCGTGGTGCAATTCGTTTATTTAATTGAGCTTATATTGTGCTAAATTGAATTTATTTATTTATTTATTTATTGAAATTATTTATTTAATTATTTATTTTTCGAAAATTCAACCGGGATGGCCGGTGACCGGAATTTTATGCTGATTATCGTGGTGTAGTCTGTTTATTTATTTGAGTGTTAATTTGTGCTGAATTGAATTAATTGTGAATTTATGATTTATTCATAAATTATTTGATTTTGGTTATTAATGGAAAAATAACCGGGCGTCAGTTGAAAACGCCAAAAATATTTTGGTGGACTACAGAAAATGGTGGGATTGGTCGAAAGGAAATTTTAGTATTTTGGCTAAGACCAACCGTGTACCCACACACAGCTATTTATCGATAATGATAAAAAAAAATGAAATTGATTGTATGAGAGAGTGGTATACTAAATTGGCCTGGAGGCCCTAATCTGTCAGCTTTGGGTGAGCAGTATACCGGTATATTATATCGACCTACAGGCGATATGTCAGCTTTGGATAAGCAGTATACCTTATTATCAGTTTTGGGCAAGCAATTTATTATCAACTTTGATATAGTATACTAAATTGGCTTGGGGGCCCTACTCTATCAGCTTTGGGTGAGCATATACATAGTATACTATATTATCAGCTTTGGGTGAGCAGTCCTGATTTGATAGGACTTTATATATAGTCTTGAATATGCCGACCAAGCATGGGGTCGTGTTGACATGTGATCGACTAAGTCGATTGATCATTGCTTTGACTTGATGTTGTGAATTGATTGATTGAATGGAAATGACCGTGAGTGGTCTTGTTGGCGTGTAATCGTCTAGGTCGATTTGATCGATGCTTCGATCTGTGATGTGATTGCTTGGGTGCCTATTTGATCTGTGCTAATATGCAGGTGGAATTTGAGGCCAAGGTAAGTCCTCTGACTCATGTTGTGTATAGGCAGCCCTAAAGTGTATTAGTTTACTAATCGGGTCTTAGGGTGGTAGAACTTGCTGAGACGTAGTCTCATCCCGGTTTGGGGAAAATATTTCAGGTCCCTAGATGACGATCGTGGAGGACTGGAAGTCCTGGAGTTCAGAAGGTGGAGGCTAAATAATCGGCAAATGGGTATGACTAGTGGATGTTAAGACAATCCCCTTTTTGATAAGCCGACAATTTTGTAGACAGCCTAAGTTTGTAATTAACCAGTTTGTCTATAAAGACTTGTCTTGGTTTAAAAAATATGATCCTACTTTTCTATCACATTGTTTGATTGTCTGGGGATTTTATTAAGCTTCCGCATGCGTATATAAATGAATGGGTCGGCGACCTTCCTAGTTAGTCGCAAATAAATTGACCAGCTAAGGGATGGGCGCGGGCCCAAGGATCGGGTCGTGACAAATGATCTATTTTAGGTTCCGCAGTCTCATAACAATAGATTCGACCTTCGGTATAAAGAGATTGAAGCACTGTTTGTGCACGTTATTCATCTTTGATTCTAGACAGCATGCACTTCCCGTCACTTGGGTAATTACTCGTAGCTTTTCGAAGCCAGATGTCTCCAAGTGAATGAAAGCACTTCTTGATTGAGGAAGAAGTGTAGAACCTTGGGGGAAGGTTAGTAGTTCTCTTATTAAGTATATGAATTTTTTTTTTTTTTATTGGAACTGATATGACTAGAGTCATTGAGACTTAGAAGTGTCTAACTTTCAATTTCAAAATGAAAGATTTGGGTGAAGTAGATACTTTATTGGGTGTTAAAATTTTAAAAAAAAAAATAGTGGGGGTTATTATTTAAGCCAAAGTGATGACATGGAAAAGAGATTAAATAAATTTAAACCTCTTGGCTTCAAACAAATGTGTACTCCATTTGATTCAGTATTAAATTAAATTATAATACTGGTATAGCAGTAACACAATTTAAATATGCTAGTGCTATAAAGTCTTTAATGTATGTGATACATTATACTAGACATAATATTGTGCAAATTGAGTAGATATACTAGTAATACAAATATAGAACATTGAAAGGCCATTATTAGAATTTCTTTTTTGGTTATTTTACGAGAACTTAAAATTTGTGATTGTTCTATAATAATTATTCGGTTGTATTACAAAGATACACCGATACTAGTTGGATTACAAGTATGGGAGATGAAACTTCTGGATGGATTTTCATATTACGTGAATGTGTTGTTTCTTGGGCAAGCAAGAAACAAATGTGCGTAACTCACTCAACTATGAAATTTGAATTGTTGCTTTAGCAAAATTTGGGAAAGAGGCTAAATGGACTACGAATTTTTATTGAATATCAAATTGTGGCCTAGTCCTATGCCTCCTATTTTGATCCACTGTGATAGTCATGCTACTTTGGCAATAGTTTATAGTAACATCTATAATGGTAAGTCTAGACATATTAGTCTAAGACATGAGTATGTGGGACAATTGATTAAAGATGGTACCATAACAATTGTCTATGTGAGGTCAAGTAATAATCTTGATGATCCTTTGATAAAAGCTTTACCAAGAGACATGGTAATAATGACCTCATAAGAAACGGGGCTAAAACCCTTTAATTGAAAATCACCAATAATGGTAACTTGACCTTTTTTTCTAGAATATCACTAGTTACAAGGTTTAATGAGTAAAAACAAGTTATTGAATGTGATTGTTTGATATTGACGTAGCCCTGATATGATAAGTCAATATCGTTTGTTACGTTTTGTAGGTTGAATTGAATTCTTAATGAAGTATAGTACGAATTTGTAATGTGTTAATAGTAATAGAGGCACATTGTAGATACTTCACCTATATGAGCTTAGAAGTGGTGCCGCTTCTTATGAAAGTTAGGGTTGCTTTCTAGAGAGCTCATGAAACAAGATTAAGCACAAGGCCATAATAGTGCCCAGTAATATAGAACTTCTCGTTGAAACAAGATGTTAATGTATGTACGGTATGTCTGGTTCTATCATATAAAAGTACAAGTTTAAAGCCGAGCTACTTGTCACTTTGATAGAGCTTTGAGATACTTACACTAAGTAAAGGTTTAACTCGAAAGAGACCTTTATGTATGTATATTAATCTCACAGAAATTTTGGCAGTATATTTCTAACGTTTTATTTTTTGTTTTTGTTTTATAACAAAAGTGGGGGATTGTTGGTAATTTGTTTATAAAACAAATGAAAATGTGCCTTGTCCCATATCAAAAAGATGTGAGTGCGCACGTGGACGAGATTTGGCACTAACCAATGATCATTAATTTTATTTATTGAAAAAATTCGGATTTATTTCTATTAAAATTAACTATAGAGTCTTGTTGAAACAGTGCGACTGTTCACGAAAAGTTTCGATTATTTTTTATTTTTATTTATTTAATTTCGAATTTCTTATGCCTTTTCAACGTAACTTTTGAGACATACTTGTTCATTTTGTAACCTTTCCCGAAAAGTTGCCTTTGTTCTTTTTGTAATCTTTTGAAAAGTTGCCTTTATTCGAAAGACATATATAAGTACATTTGTTTTGAGATCAAATGATGATCTTCTTCCATTTTCATCTTCTTTCGAAAGATTATACAGCAATTTTTTTTAATTGTTTCCCATGAGAGACCCTGGAGAAATACTAGAATTGCTATCTAGTATTCTCATTTGAAACTTTGTTGTATTCTAGAGGAAATTTGCCGGTGACCATTAGCGACTTTGTGGGACAAATAAATCCTTAAAGAAAGTGATATCACGCCTCAAAGTCCGACTTGATTACTCGATCTGACTTCATTGTTCTACCCTATTCGAAGTCATGTTTTCCCAACATAAATGTCGGCTCTTTCATTGTTGAGAAGTTTCGCAGTGGGTGGTGAGACGGTTTTGACAATTCCGTGACCCCTTCGACATGAGGGCTTTTCCCTTTGCGAGCGACTTGACTTTCACCTCGACGTCACGTGGCCAGAGTAGAATCAAAAAAGTCAGGTCTCCTTCGAATCGGCAGCGAGGTTTCCTGGTGAAAACTACGTTTTCCGCGACGACTCGCCTTTTTTAGGACAACTTTTTAAGAGTCTTGATCCCCCGATCGAGGACGTTGCCACGCTCCGCGACAACATCAGTGGGGTATCACGTGAAGACACGTCTCACCGGGACGGTTCATATTATTCTCCCTAATATTTTTAATACCCTAAAAGACCTCCAACTTAAAATTCGCTCCCAATTTAATCTGGACTTTTTATCCCATAATAAATCCTAATCTTTAAGTCCACTCCCAATTCTATCCTATAATTATTTTTTCGTCATATGAGGACCCTTTTTTTTTTTTTTGTGAAAATGTACCATTTCTGAAAAATATTTTTTAGAGTCATTTTACAGGAAAATTACTTTATTTTCTAATATTTAGAGGAAACATAAAAAAAAAAACTATATCTAATGGGGAAAATTATAAAAAATTCGTATATTTAGATAATTTTTACTTTTATATATTTTTTCTTTTTGCTTTTTATATCAATGATCGACGACTAACTACAAATTAGTTCAAGCGTTGCCCAAGGCCGACAAGGCTCAAGCTCATCAAATTCCAACAAACTCAAGCCTTGCTGGCCCCGGGCAAGCTCGTCACAAGCTCCAAAGGCCACGAGCTTGCCCAATGCTCAATTTAACAAGACTTGAGCTCGCTAGCCTCAAGCGTTGAGCCTTGCCATCGAAGGCTAAGAGGTTGCTTGATGCCCGAGCTCAAATTCTATTTTTTTTAACTATTTTTATAAGAACAAATATTTTATTAACAACGACTGAACCCACGTGTCAAGGATCCACACAAAGCCTTTGTGGACCCACGCTTGAGGGTGAGGACTAGAGCTTGAGCATTGGTACCTTGAGCATGACCTTTATAGACGTGAGCTCAAGGGCTAGAGAATCAAGAATGGGCACCAAAGGTTCGGGCCCGGCCTCGATGGACTTGGATTTGGCCATTGGAAATTTAGTCCTAAACACAGAGACCCAAGAATTAACGTTATGATTTCCATGTCCAAGTATAAGTTTTGAGTTGAAGCACTAATATCTAGTTATATTTTGGCATATATTTTTCATTTATTAAAGAGAAAATCATTTTTCTGAATTTTAGTTTTGGTAGGAAAAACATTGTCCTTTCACTAGGAAAACATTTTCCTAAACGAATCGCACACCTAAAAATGAGAAAAATGCTTTTCACGAAATAAACGAACTCTAAAAAAACTCTTAACTTTAAGTCTATCCTTAATTTTCTCCTAAAAAGTTTCATCTGGAATGCTATGCAACTTAGAGCAATATGTTGTTCATTATTGCCTTTGTTGAAGTTGCTGAAAATATTAGTTATTATTTTTAGCATTTAGTATGAAAACTCCATTTTTTTATGGTGGACTTTGATTGATGTATGTTGTGCTGCATCATGAGTTGTAAAAGGAGCTTGATGGAGGTTGGAAGAGGAAGTTTGTATCCTTATTCAGGAAAGAGTAGTCTAGTGCGAGATTGATGGAATCAATCTAGTATTTGAGATTGGATTTGCTTCTTTTGTTGTGATTGGTTTTTTGGTGTTAAGCATGTCTCTCGATTGATAATTGTCACGTTGGTCATCAAATCATTAGTTAACTCCTAGTTTGTACCTTTCTTGGACACAAGCAGAGGTAGATTGTATCATGTTCTAATTTCCTTTTTCGGTTTGATATTTAACTGCACAATATGGTCGGATTTGTAGACACCATTATCCCAAAGATCTTTAGGGGCTCAAAGATCCTTGGCAAAGTAGTTGCCAAACGCAGCTACAGAATGTATTCAAATGAAAGAGCCTTGTGTATGGGATGGCTAGAGTGGGAACAAATCTTGGTTTTTACAATTGAACCCGTGAAGAATGGGAATCTTGATCTTCATAGAGTCGACCTTTTGGACCTCTGCATTCCGCGCTTAACGAAGCTTCCCCACCAATGCTGTCCAAGATATGCTGATGACGTGGCCAAGCTCCACCACATCAGCAACCGTTCAGCGAGTGACACATGGAGCCACATCAGCGGATGGGTCCCGTCGGGATAGGCGTAAAATTTTTCAAATATTTAAAAATTTTGGGTCTCCCCTCATCAACGAACGAGACTCTCTCTCTGTGTCTCTCTCCCGCCTTCACTCCCAATCCACCGCACTCTCCGGCGCGCCGCCGCTGCCCCCGTCTCCGCCGCCGCCGCTCCCGGAGCCCCGCCAGCGGCCGGATAATGGCAACACCGGGTTTCGCACCAGAACTTGCATTGGCGATTCTAAACTGCACGCCAAATGTTTGGGCAATTACCTCCTTTCCCGTTCAGATCAATTGATGGGTGAAGTTTTTGGTGCTCAGCTAATTCGGCAAAGCTGTGCGAATGCCGTGCCGACAGGTGGTAAAAACCCCACATTTCAAGAGAAGTCCATGCTCACGCTCGTGAAGGGCTCGGAGAGTTCAATCTTGGGGAATGTGGAGCAGTAATGTCCTCACTTCATCGGCAGTGGAAAGTAATTACTTCCTACCTTAAATCCATTTGGCTAACAACGTTGTTGTTGATGAGTTGTTTTGGACTTTGGTCCTTTGACTGGCTAGTGTTTTTATCTTAGTTGTGTTTTCCATGGCCTCCATGAGGTTCTTCCTATTAATCGGCCTAGTCTCTTCAAACTAAAAACCGGGCAGCTACGATCCGTTGAATCTATTCCTCCTCTTTTCTTATGAGTGTAGAATGTGGATCAAGTTCAAAAGAAAATTACCAAAAAAAAAAAAAATTTGTCAAAAGATGGAGTACATAAGATGACCTTTGTGAAAGAATTGTGGCGTGGTTTCCTTAATTCACTCGGGTATAACTAGTGCTAGGTTCTAACTTTGCTTTTGAAACTATATCCCGACTGCAGAATAATTGGTGGTGTTGTTGTCATCATCATCATTATTAAGTAGGTTTGATTGCTGGAACAATTTGCTGGAAACTTGGGTGCTTGATTGTAGTGGCTGCATTTTCCATATCCACTTTACTTAGTCATGGACTCAATCGCATGTTAGGACTTGACATGTGATATTTGCCAACTTAAAATGTTTTGTTGTCTATGGATATCATATATTTTGTTTCTTATTGAAATATGACCTCTCTGCTACTATTGAGAGTTTTTATTCCTTCCAGCAGTAAAAATGCTGCACAATTTAGTTGTCCCAGTAGCGACCATTGCTGGCAATACACTAGTTCTTCTAGCCAGATTCTAAAATTGTTAATTTTGCAATGGACTAAGTAGGATACTTGTCTTGGTAGTGTGAGCAAGGCCTTGGCTTTTTCTTTTAATATTCAAAGGATATCGTTAGGCATTTACTAACATTTGATACGAAAGCTTTTGAGGATAAAACATAAGAATATATTGTGGTATCAGTGAGTGCTATGATCAGCAGGACAAATTTGATGTGTACTCCATTTCGTTCTCAGATGGCTTATCTACAAAGAGAGTTTGAAATGATCCATGTGGGATTCATGAGAGATGGAACAAAATGTTGGTAGAGGACACGGACATTGAATTTGCTGATAGGATTCATCCCTTTTTACTATTCTGATGCAATCTGAGTGCTAGTCATGCTGCAATTCAAGTGCTTTGTATAACCCTTATACTTGGGGTGTTATTTTTGTTGGATTATAATGTCTCAGTTCTGCTATTTTCTATTTTGTTTTGTTTCACTCTGTTTTCCTCTGTTTTTTTTTTATTAAAAAATAGCCAAGTGCATTTAGTGTTTTTTTTTTGTTGCTATTTTCTAGGAAGTGAATTAGCACGTTTAGGTGCAGTTATATGCTGCACGTGTGTGTGGTTTGTAAGCAATTATTGTTCTTGTTTAAGTTGTCCTGTACTTGACAGTTTCCTTAGAAAACTGACGTATGCAAGTTTGTGCTCTGTTTTCTCTGTGCTTCTCTTCCTCATTCAAAAACTATAGCTTTTGGTTTTCTGTTTCTTGTTTTACTGTTTTGATCAGTAACAACAGTGGTATCAGAGCGTGTATGATCTTGAGGGACTGTGAAGTGAAGCAAGCATCAAAGTGTAAAGAAGTTAAAGGGTGATGGAGACAGGGTTGAGTAGTTTCTCTGCGATGGCTTCTCCAATATTTACTGGAGAGAATTATCAAGCATGGGCTGTTAAGATGACATCATTTTTGAAGGGTCATGATCTGTGGGAAGCTGTGGAGGATGATTATGAAGTTGCTCCACTTCCAAATAATCCGACCATGAATCAAATCAAACTTCATAAAGAGAGAACCACAAGAAAAGCCAAGACAAAATCTTGCTTGTATGCTGCTGTCTCGCTTACCATCTTTACCAGAATTATGAAGAGTAACTCTGCAAAGGCCATATGGGACTTCTTGAAGGAAGAATATGAAGGAGATGAGAAGATAAGAGGTATGAAGGTGCTGAATCTCTTGAGAGAATTTGAGAGACATCAGATGAAAGAGTCCGAGTCAGTGAAGGAATACTCTGATAAGCTAGTGGGGATAGCTAATAAAATCAGAGTTTTAGGGACTGACTTGAAGAATGAAAGGCTTGTTCAGAAGATCCTGGTGTCTCTTCCAGAGAAGTTCGAAGCCACCATAGCGTCTCTGGAAAATACAAGAGACTTACCTGATATAAAGCTTGCAGAATTGTTAAATGCTCTGCAGGCACAGGAGCACAGAAGAACGATGAGAAGAGAAGAGTTTGTAGAGGGTGCGCTGCAAGTTAGAGTGAAATCAAATGATGGAGGCAAAGGGAAGAAGTGGATTCAGTCTAGAGAAAATGCTGGTGACTCCAAGTTTGTAGTAAAAGAAGGAACTTCTGGTGGGTCTAGCAAATGGAAGAAGAACAAAAAATCTTGTCAATACTGTGGTGGAACTAATCATCAGTTTTTTAGATGTTGGAGAAAGCCTGATGCTAGGTGCAGAAGATGTCACAAGTTGGGTCACATGGAAGCCATCTGCAGAGAGAAAAATTACCAACAAGCAGGAGAAGCCCAGGTAGCAGTGAATGAAACTGAGGAAGAGCACTTGTTTGTAGCTTCTTTTTCTGAATCTTCTGTTGGGAATGATGCATGGCTGGTTGATAGTGGCTGTACCAATCATATGACTGGCAATTCGAAGCTGTTTAGGATTCTAGACAGGTCAGTCAGGTCTAGAGTCAGAATTGGCAATGGACAGTATATCGAAGTGCAAGGGAAGGGTACAGTGGCTATTGAAGGAAATCAGGAGGTGAAGCTGATCAGTGATGTTCTTTTTGTGCCAAATATTGACCATAATCTGTTAAGTGTTGGTCAATTAGTTGAGAATGGCTATAAAGTGAAGTTCAAAAAGAAGGAATGTCTTATTAATAATCCAGATAGCAAAGAAGTGCTAAGAATCGCAATGAGGGACAAGAGTTTCATGTTCAAGCCACAAGTGATGCAACAAATGGCTTTAAAGTGCAAGGAAGAAAATGCAGAGTTATGGCATAAAAGACTTGGGCATGTTCACAGGAAGAGCATGTCGCTTATGCAGAGAAATAGCTTGGCAAATGACTTGCCAAGTTTGGAGAAGGAATTTCCACGGTGCAGAACTTGTCTTCTTGGCAAGCAAGTCAGATTTCCTTTCAAATGAGGAGGCTGGAGAGCATGTGAGAAGCTGCAATTAGTCCACACAGATTTATGTGGACCAATGTTTAAGTCTTCTCTCAATGGTAGCAGGTATTTCATTACCTTCACTGATGATATGACTAGGATGAGTTGGATTTATTTTCTGCGAGCCAAGTCTGAAGTTGCTGATGTGTTTGTGAAGTTTAAAGCCTTAGTTGAGAATTAGAGTGGGAAGAAAATTAAAATGCTCAGGTCTGATAATGGTTCTGAGTGTACTGCTCACAAGTTTAAGTTGAATTGTGAGCAAGCAAGAATTGTGCAGCAGTTCACTGCTCCCTATTCACCTCAAAAGAATGGGGTCAGTGAGAGGAAAAACAGAAGTATTATGGAGATGGCCAGATGTATGATGTAGGAGAAGATGTTGCCTAAGAAGTTCTAGGCTGAAGCAGCTAATACTGCAGTGTTCCTGTTGAACAGATTGCCTACAAAGGCCTTAGAGAGGTCAACACCTTTTGAAGTCTGGTATGATGTTAAACCTTCTGTGAAAATTTTGAAGATTTTTGGGTGTTTGTGTTACACTCATGTTCCTGAGGTCAAGAGGGACAAGCTGGATAAGAAAGCAGAGCTTGGAATCTTCATCGGGTACAATCTTCAATCAAAGGCTTATAGAATTTTTCACCCTATGACAGGGAAGGTGACTGTAAGTAAAGATGTTTTTCTAGAGGAAGATGAGTGGAATTGGATGGAAGGAAAGAGTACAGAACAGCAACAGTTCGAAAAACAACCTGCAATAGATGTAGAGGTTGATGAAGTTATAGATGGATTGGAAGACAGTGTGGATGATTTACCGGTGAGAGGCACAAGGTCACTTGCTGAAATCTATGAAAGAAGCAATGTGACAATGCTCGAACCATCTAACTTTGTGGAAGCTAAGGAGGATCAGAGATGGATTGCAGCAATGCAGGAGGAGATTTCAATGATCCAGAAAAACCACACATGGGAGCTTGTTGACAGACCATCTGATAAGAATGTGATTGGGGTTAAGTGGGTGTTTAGAACAAAAGTTAATCCTGATGGTTCTGTTAATAAACACAAAGCTAGACTGGTGGTGAAAGGCTATGCACAAATATGGGGAGTAGACTATTCTGAAACATTTGCTCCTGTTGCACGACTTGATACAATAAGGCTACTGTTAGCTATTACAGCAGAGAAGAGGTGGCATATATTTCAGTTAGATGTCAAGTCTGCATTTCTGAATGGAGAGCTTGAGGAGGAGATTTTTGTTGAACAACCTGAAGGCTTCAGTATCAAAGGGCAAGAAGAGAGTGCATACAGTTTGAAGAAAGCTCTATATGGACTGAAGCAGGCTCCAAGAGCTTGGTATGGGAAGATAGATCGATATTTGCAGGATTTTGGCTTTGTAAAAAGCTTAAGTGAGTTCACTCTTTATGTCAAAAAGGTGAATCACAGTGTTGTAATTCTGTCACTTTATGTAGACGATCTATTAGTGACGGGGAATGATATGGAATTGATAGAGAAGGTGAAGCAAGATCTATTTGCAGTTTTTGAGATGTCAGACTTGGGAAAGATGGCTTATTTTTTGGGTCTGGAAGTCAAACAGGCTTCATATGAGATCTTCATCTGTCAGAAAAAATACATGAAGGAAATTCTAAAGAAGTTTCAGATGGAAGATTGTCGAAGTGTAAGCACTCCTATGGCTGCTAAAGAGAAGCTGCAGAAGAATGATGGAACAGATGCAGTAGATACTTCTATGTATAGAAGTCTAATTGGGTGTCTCATGTATCTTACAGCAACTAGACCAGATATTCTATTTGCTATGAGTGTTTTATCTAGGTTTATGAGTAGTCCTAGTCAGTTACATTTGGTTGCAGCAAAAAGGGTCTTGAGATATCTCAAAGGAACATTGTTCTTTGGTGTGAAGTTTAAGAAATGTCAGAAGTTTAATTTGCAAGGATTTTCTGATAATGACTGGGCTGGTTCAATAGATGACATGAAGAGTACGTCTGGATATTGTAGCTCAATTTTGGTTCTGCTTGTTTCTCCTGGTGTTCTAAAAAGCAAGAGATTGTAGCTCAGTCTACTGCAGAGGCTGAGTTTATAGCAGCTATTGCAGCTACAAATCAAGCTTTGTGGCTAAAGAAGATAATGAAGGATTTATGGTTGAATTCCAGTAATTGCATTGAAGTTAATGTGGATAATCAGGCCGCTTTAGCAATATCTCAGAATCCAGTTTTCCATGGCAAAACCAAGCATTTTAAAGTCAAATTTTTCTTTCTGCGTGAGGTGCAACAAAGTGGCGAAGTTAAGTTGGTCTATTGCAAATTTGAAGATCAGCTTGCAGATATGTTCACAAAACCACTTAAAGCTGGAAGATTTGAAGTATCAAGAAAGAAAATTGGAGTATGCAGCAGCAACTGATCCAAGGAGGAGTTTATTGGATTATAATGTCTCAGTTCTGCTATTTTCTGTTTTGTTTTTTTTTACTCTGTTTTCCTCTGTTTTTTATTAAAAAAATAGCCAAGTGCATTTAATGTGTTTTTTTGCTATTTTCTAGGAAGTGAATTAGCACGTTTAGGTGCAGTTATATGCTGCACGTGTGTGTGGTTTGTAAGCAGTTATTGTTCTTGTTTAAGTTGTCATGTACTTGACAGTTTCCTTAGAAAACTGACGTACGCAAGTCTGTGCTCTGTTTTCTCTGTGCTTCTCTTCCTCATTCAAAAACTATAGCTTCTGGTTTTCTGTTTTTTGTTTTACTGTTTTGATCAGTAATAACAATTTTCCCATAAGCTCTGAGCCTTGAGTTTGATAACTTAACTGCAGACTGGCTCTTCTTCTTCTTGCATTCTTTGACAATTTACTCGAATCCTCATATGACTCAAGCTACTCTTTCAGCATTTGATGCTTACAATAATCTTTATGCCTCTTTTATATATCAGACCTTCCTTCTTCAGGAAGCTCCTTTGACTTCAGTTTTAGCTGGTGTGTACTCTTCATTCCTTCTCCCTACAAGGAGCAAGCTTCTTCAATGAAACATTGCCTCTTCAGCTCTCTTTAGCAATGATAGTTTCCATTTCCTTTTACACTTCCATCCTTAGAAGATATCATTTCTTCATTCTGTGCCTCGGGGATGCAATCAGACTCAGACTCCTCCTCCTCCTCATCATCATTATTGTCATCTTTGCCTACATCATCTACCTTTGTCTTAAGCTTCTATCTCTAGCTACTAAGAATCCATCCTTGGACTTTAAATCTTCCCAGCCAATCTGCAGTCTGAGCAATTCATCTTCTTTCTTGAAGTATGGCTTTTCAATTTCTCCACCTTCATCTCCATCACGGCCAGAGTCAAGGTGCACATCTTCTGCATTGTAATACTTCTCATCGAGAGCTTGCTTCATCATCCTATTGTATTCCTAGGATCAAAGTCATCAACAAGGCCAGCTCCATCAATTTCTCCACCTTCTTCATCTCCATGACTGCCAAAGTTAAGGTCCACATCTTCTGCATTGTGATACTTCTCATTGAAAACTTGCTTCATCGCCGTATCATATTCCTCAGGATCAAAGTCATCATCAAGATCAACTCTGTTGACTCCTAATTTTGGAAAAATAAAATTACATTTTGAACAAATAAAAGGAAAAATGAAAAAAAATGGAGGAAATCGATTTGATTGATTATGCATGGAAATTTGAAATTCCGATGGATATTCAGATTTTCATAAATGCAGAAACAATTAAAAATCAGGTGAGCAAAGGGCAAGAATTTTGATAAAATAGAAGTAATCGGTGCAAAATCGAGCTGATTGAGAAATCATGCTCCGATTTGCATCTTTGATTTAATGCAACAGAAGATGGAAGTTTGAAATATGCCATACAAAGCAACTGTTTAGAATCACTATAAAAAGAGATTCATTTTTCGTAACTAGGGGAAGAATGAAAAATTGAGAAAAAAAAAAAGAGTCAGAAGCTTTCGTCCATCTTGGTAAAAAAAAAAAACATTTCTCTTTTCTTTCTCTCACAAGAAAAGAAAAAAGAAAGAAACAGTGAGAGAGAAGAGACGTGAGTGCAACGAGAGAAGAGACAGAGAAGTGACGTGAGAGACAAGTGAGGAGAGAAGAAAAAAATAGAATCACTGTGCATCTTCTTCCTCACGCACCCGTCGCCTGCGTCCTCCCCGCAAAGCTTGACGCGCCGATCTCGCTCATTGACGCCCCCCACCCCCCCCCCCCCCCGAAGCCCAGTCGCCGCTGCGCCACCGCGAGCACCGTTGCGGTGCCTTGCCGTCGACGCAGCAACCCCTCGACGCTACTGCCCTGCGCCTCCGACGCCCACCGCCGTGCCTCTGCACCCGCAACCTGCTGTTGCCCAGCCCGACGTCGGAGCTCTGACGAACCCCGCCGCTCCTGACCTTGCCGAGCGCCACCCGCCACTGCACCAGCGCCCGACGCCCTCTCCGCCTTGACCGCCTGTTGCAGCAACCTGCACTGACCCCCTCTGCTCCGCCTACAACTACACCACCGCCCAGTAGCCCGAGCCGCTGCTGCTGTTCTCCGCCAGACGACCCAACGCCGTTGCCTCCTGCTCGCCTGTCACCACGCCAGAGTGCCGCTCAATTCGACGCACCCCTGCGCCGGAGCCCGACATCGCCGCCGCACCTGCATCAGCCACGCCTTTGGCCGCTCGCCACCGCGCGTCCGTTCTTCGCCAGCCTAGCTGGAGCCGCGCCACCGCGACACCAGCCGCCTCCGCGACTTGAGCGCCCCTGCTCGCCTCCGCCCAACGCTCAGCCACCGCCACGTTGCTGTCCCTGCCGCGACCCGACGCCACTAGAGCCTCCCCCATCGCTGCTCGCTGTCGCCCTGCTTCGCCGGAGTCCCTCGCCGGTAGCTACCCTTGCTGCTCTCGCCGGAGTCCGTTGCCGGCAAGTCCCCTCACCGGAGCAACCATCATCTTTGCTTGGAAAAAAAAGAAAAAAAAAAAAACACATTAGGTAGTTTTTTCTTTTTAGTTTATTTTATTTTATTTTACTTTATCTTGTTTTTTTTTAGTTTAATTAGTCTTTAATATATGATTGAAAATTCCAACATATCACCTGATTCGCAACCGCGCCTGGGTTTTTTATTTCATCTATAAGGCTTTAGATGAAGTAATTAATCAAGCGGGAATAAAATTGATATTTTAATCTTTAAGGCTTAAGATCAATTTATCGATTTTACTAGCGGAATATTACTCTATAATCTGAATGATGTGTGATATTTTCGATGATTTTAGATGATCTGTTTTATCTTAATTGTTTTAATTATCTTGAAATATGTTTGAGTTAGAATATTGCGTGCTTTAGGGTCATTTGCATATTTGGACTAGACATTTTATTTATCATCAATTTTTGAAAATAAAAATAAAAATAAAAAACATGAATTTAGGATGATAGGTTTTTGTTTCATTAGCTTAAATTGCATGTTTAATTATTTGACTTTTTTTTGAAATTAATAAAACAAAAACACAACAAAAAATAACCATGCATATGTCATGTAGATATAGGGCATATTTTGTACGTCACTGCATATTAGGGTAAAATTGCACTTAGTTTAATTCTAGATAATAGTTTTCTTAATTTATTATAAGTTTAGATATTAGATAAATTGCATTTTATGATTATTTGGGTTAAGATAATATTTTAGTTTAAATTAGGATTTGGCTTAACCTAATTCCTAATGCAAATTAAATAGAATCTTAATCTAGTTAAATAATTTTCACATTTTTCCTAATTCCGAATTTTCATGAAAAAATACAAAAAAAGACTTAGGATAAATTAATTTTAATCCTTTAGGATGAATTGCATGTTTTTTTAGAAACAATGTCATTGCATGTTATCTAGAATTAGATTCATGAAATGCATGCCATTTAGTGATCATTGCTAGGTTCATTTAATTAGAAATTGCATATCATTAGAATTAGGTCATTTAGTTAATATTGTATTGCATATTGCATGATTTTCATTAATTAAGTGAAAACAAATAAAATAAATTGCGTGTTAATTAAAAATCATATCTAAGGTTAATGATGTAAATTTTTAATCTAACATTGCGGATACTTTCGTTGCTTTAAAGTAAGTTTTTGCAATTTATTTATTGTTTATCTGGGTGTTAAATTGGTGGATTACGCACCCGCATGATCACCTCACATGTTAGGGAATTAGATTTAAAATCAATTTGAGCTGCCTGCAAAAAAACATTTTTCAAAATGAAAGAATGATACCGAAAGGGCATTAGAGAAATCTAGTGTAACCAAGTCCCCGTACCCATAATCTCTGGTTCGTACGAGTAAAGTAAAACTCCCGTTACTTTACTTGGTTTCTAATCGACCCACCAAAATAGATTAGTAGCGACTCCTGATTAAAAAATCAATTACATGCTCAAAACTTGAACCTAAGTCGCGAATTGGTATAGGCTTAACAATCCATTAGTCAAATCCTAGGTGGTTCACACCCCGAAAATTTGGTTGCGACAAACTCCATCCAATTGGCAGCCCTCGTCTTCACCTATGCCAGCGATCTGCTTAGACTTTGAGCTTTTGCTTCATCTCCTCTTCTTTTTTTTTCCCTTTAAATGCTTCAAGTGCTTCAACTCCTCGAATGACCCAATAGCCTGTTGCCTGGACTCTTCACGTACCTGAAATTGGTTTTATAATCCTTGCTTCTCAATCTCTTCCTTATCCCTCGACAACCCATCCAACTCTTCTCATTGACATGTCCTTTGTTCTTGTAATCCTTGCCAACCCACATCTTATACGAAAAGAACTTTTTCAGAAACTCTCATTCTTAGCCAAACCCTCTCTCCTGCCAAAATATACATCCAGCTTCTGCTGAAATTCTGCAGCATTGCCACCTTCAACTGGCACACCATCGTCTCTCTTCTTCTCTTTCAGAAACATCACAGTCGTCGCCATCAGCCTCTGCAGCCTCTGCAGCTTCCAGAAAATGCCCTTCTTATCTCCTCTTGTGCCTCACTGCAGCTCTTCTTCTTAGTAGCTTCTGTTTGCTCCTCATTAAAATCAGGTCCCTCCTCAATCAGGTTCTTGGCCACCTCGTATTTCAACTAAATCTTATGTCTTCTCTCATTCAACTCCTCCTCTTCCTCTTCATCGCTATTTCACACTAGAAAAGAGAGGCATTTTTCTTTTCAAGACTTGGGTCTTGGCTTTGCACCTTAATTAGTGCACTATAGAACTCAGAGTCCTTCTACTAGCCTTAATCACATGAACATCATCATCCAAAGAGGATGAGTACTCAGAGGTGGATTTATCACCTGATTCAGTTGAACTTGAGTTTTATCGATTCCATCTTATTGTCATTTTGGGAATATACCATAGCAATATGGTAAAATTTGCTCAGTATCACCAGTAGTGACCACCTATTTTGTGAAGCTTGGCGCTCAGTGTCACCAGAATTTTTATGTGGCTTACTTCTTGCGCATGGTTGAACCGGAGTTTTTTTTTTTTTTTTCTTGTTTTATTTCCCAAGTGGAGGAGCACGTTGCCAACATGTGAGGAGAACTTTGGTGCAGAAAGTCCTGCTATCTCACCTTAACTGAGGCCCAATAACTATGATCCCCACATTGATCATTTCCTGTTTTGAGCCCAAGCTGCGTATTGCAGACAGCTTTCAGTAGTCGCTTTGGGTAAGCATTTTGTCAGCACGTAGACTTTCTTACATTAATTGATTTTCTTTTTGACCTTCCAAGTATGTGTGACTTCCTATCTCACCTTCACAATTTCTGAACTTCTCTTGGATGTGCCTTTTCTGTCTATACTTATGCTGATAAATTGTTTGTATGAAACATTAATTCCCTTTTTAATATCTTGTAGACAAAGTTAGAGAGGTGCTTAAGCTTGACCAGGAAATGAAAGATCTTGCTAAGCTACTGATCGCAGAGCAGTCACTTATCATGTTTGGCAGGGGATAGAATTATGCTACAGCTATCTAAGGTTCTTTAAAAGTAAATGAAGTGGCATTGATGCACAGTAAAGGAATACTTGCCGGTGAAATGAAACATGGTCCTCTGGCTCAAGTGGTTGAGAGTCTTCCCATTGTAGTGTTTGCTACTCATGATGCTTGCTTCAGGTTAGCTTTTGTTGTACAAGTTTGATTGTGTCCATGAAATCTCTATTTGTTCTAAAGCTGAAGGTGTCAGTGTTAACTGCAATCAACAATCAGTTATTCAGCAACTCCATGCCCACAAATGCCTAATTGTGTCGTACTCATGGTACCTTAATATTGTTTCATGATTGAAATAACGATGATGACTTCAACTTAGTTTCATCTGGGATGCTATGTAACTTAGAGCATTATGTTGTTCATTCATTTAAAGGTCACAAAAAGGTTCTATTGCTAAAAATATTAGTTATCGTGTTTGGCATTTAGTAGGCAACTTTTTTTTTTCTTTTGTGGTGGACTTTGATTGATGTATCTTGTGCTGCATCATGAGATGTCAAAGGAGTCTCTGGTGGAGGTTGGAAGAGGAAGATTGTGTCCTTATTTGGGAAAAAAAGAGCAGGTGGTATAAAAAGATGTGTATCATTAAAGGCGCAAGACTTCGACAGAATTGATCGAGTATCTGAGATAGGATATGCTTCTTTCACTGAGTTTGGTTTTTGACATTGAGCATGTCTCTTGAGTGGTGATTGTCTCGTCATTCATCAAACCGTTAGTTGACTCCCGATGCATACCTTTCTCGGGAAAAAGTCCAGGCAACTTGTATCGTGTTCTGATTTCCCTTTTCAGTGTGATTTTTACTCCATGATATGGTCCAACTTGCAAACGGCCGATGTATTCAAATGGAAAGAATTTCAATGTCAACTTGCTACTAAGCAGTCCATTCTATCAATTAATCGTAAGTGGACAATACATTAGGACTCTCACTAGACACCAACAAAAACAAAACCATCAGTTCCTACTGTCGCTGTTATAGTTGTCGAACACAACGTCGTCGTGTTTCTTCCCCAGTCGTATTTTCTTTTCAAGAGTGTGCTAGTGGTGGGCGTCCCGGAGGACATCTGTGGCCGTAGCAACACGGGCCCATCCCCAATTAATTTTCAATTCTGGCACAGAGCGCGCATCCATGACGGTACGAGGCAAAAGTGGTGGGGCTCGTCCACCATGGAGTTGGCGAGAACGGAACACTGGCGCAAACATGGAAACGATCTTGTGTCGAACCCACACGTAAAGGTTTCGAGTGAGATGATGCAAGAGGAAAGCAACACAAGTAACAAGAGATAGGGGAAACAGCGAAAAGGGCCCGGGAACAACAACGATGCAAGGGAAGACACCAAGAGCGAAGCGCGAGCATCATGAGGATGGGAAACGCTTGGGCACAACAAGCGGGAGCCAACGACAGGTGAGCAACGATCGCCAATGAGCAATAGAATAGAAGAGAGACGACGGCAAGAGAGGTGGCAAAAGTGTGGGTGTCGAATGGGGACGCGGTTTCCCCTTTGGAATTTCACCTGGACAAGGTTGACCAGCACGGTAACAAGAAAGACGAGAATGGCGTGGAGGGCAGTGAAGGCAGGGGAACCTCGGTCGTTTGTTTGGGGGCGACGGCCGATCGGCATTGGGGTAGGCTTCTGGAGGATCTTGTAGTCTTATGTAGTAGAGGATGATTATGGCAATTCTCTGAGAAAATGATGGCCAGAGTAGGAGCAGATCTTGCCGTTTTATAGTGGAAGAAATGGTCGGGTCGTCCATCGTGGCATATGTCGGTTTGGGAAGAAACTTCCCAGTGGTTTACATGAGACTGATTGTCGACTTCGCCTTTGCTGACTTCCGACCTTTGCGAGCCACTCAGCGTGCGACTTCCCATTTGGGAGCGATTTAGCGAGCGACTAAACGTGCGATTTCCTTTTGGGAGCGACTTCCCCTTAGCGAGCGATTTAGCGTGCTGACTTGCGCGCGACTTCCCCTTTGCGGGCGACTTTCTCCTAACGAGCGACTTAATGAGTCTCTTTGCGAGCGATTTAGCGTGCGACTTCGCCCTTGGCACTTTCGCCTCGCCTTGCGATTACGTGTTTGAGGACGTGGCCACGCTCCAAGTCAGCATAATCCCTCTCCGCTCGGTGGGTGACACATGGAGCCACATCCCCCAATGACAGATCTGAAAATTGTCTCTAATAAGCTTAATACCGTTAGGAAAAAAAAAAAAAAAAACTCTCCAATTTTAGGTTCACTCATAATTCTATTCTACAATTTTTTTTTTTGTTCCATAAAAAACTCCAACTTTAGGTTCACTACCAATTCTACCATAAACTTCTTCTTTTTGGCATATGAGGTTCATTTGTTTCTCGAAAAATGTACCATTTCTAAAAGAATATTATCTACAAAGTCATTTTATAGGAAAATGACTATTTTCTGGAGTTTGGCTGAAACTAGGAAAAAAAAATCTGATGGGAAGAATAATCCATAAAATCGTTTTTTAGGGTATTTCATGAAACACCCCAAATTGTTATATTTATGATAGATTTATCCTAAACTAATTTTTGGATTATCAAAAACTCCAAACTAGTATACTCGTGATAAATTTTACCAAAAACCTCAAAATGGCACATTTATAATAAGTTTATTCTCCGTTAGTTTCCATTAAATTGAATTAATATTACGAAAATCTCTAAACTAGTACACTTGTGACAAATAGATGGTAAAACCATAAACTAATATACTTGTCAATTATCACATATTATCAAACTCAATAATTTGATGATAAAATTTAACAGAAATTAACGGAAGGTAAATTTATTATATGTATACCAATTTATAGCTTTTTGTACTCAAAAAATTAGTTTGGGATAAATTTGTCACATGTGTACCAATTTAGGTTTTTTTTTTTTTTTTGTATTAACCCTTTCTCCTAATAATTTTTTATTTTCTTCTTTTTTTCTTCTTCCTTGGAGGTCGCCACCCACAGCAACAGGGCCGATGACAAGCCACAAGCAAGCTCAAGGCTCGCGCCAAAGTCCCAAGCTTGTCGATCATCACCATGACCAGTGAACAATTGAGGAAGAAGCAAAAAGAAAAGAAAAGAAATTCCAATTTTTGTAAAAAAATATTTTTATAAGAGAACATTTCATTAACAAGGACCCGAGCCCTGGCACTGAATATCCATGCATGGCCTTTGTGGACTTGACCCTAGGGGTTGGGATTGCAGCTCGAGCATTGGTGCCTCAAGTATAGCCTTTATAGACCTAAACTCAGGTGCTAGAGCATCAGTTATAGGCACAAGGGGTTCAGTCCCGGCCGCCCAAGACCTCGTCCCGAACGTCGGGACTTAGGAATCAATATTGTGGTTCATGTGCTTAAGCGTATAGTTTCAGGTCAAAGCGTCGATACTTAATTATATTTTGAAAAATATTTTCTTTCAAAGAGAAGATTATTTTCTTGAATTTAAGCTTTAGTAGGAAAACATTTTTCGTTGATGCATTTTCCTAAATGAACCAAACTATTGGAAAATGAGGAAAATGTTTTCTCGGAAAATGTTTTTGGCAAAATAAACAGACGCTTAAAACTGTGACATCCCGATTTTTCCTCAAGTTTATTTTCAGTCAATTGAGTCGGGCAATTCATCTGTGCATATAGTTCGTTTCTCAGAGTTGGCCACTCACGAGAGAACTAGTTTATCGAGTAAAGTAATTAAGGAATTTTACCGCTTCAGACTTGGGGACTGATCACCCTCGGGTCAGATGCAAGAAAATTTCCCCAAAAGCTACTCAGTGGACTAGGCGCGCTAAAATCGCACTAGAGTGAAATTAACCGTGAAATTGAAATTGAATTCTGAAATTTGAAAGTCAAAGGGTGTTGCAAAGCTTATTAGGAAGATTGGATTAATTCATGGACTTTAATTTGGACTCAATTAGAAGAGAATTGATGGAAATTGAAATAATTAAATGTGCAAGAGCTTGGACCCCGGCAGAAAACGAATTGGACCTATTGGAAGATGTTGTGAGAATTTGAGTTAGTGGAAAGTGACATCAGCAGGTGATGTCATGGTGGAGGCCAAAATCAAGGAGAGCTTGACAAGTGTCACCAGCCGATTGGCCCACCAAAAGTGGGGGTGTCCCATCCACTTCATCTTCAACCTCTAGCACCTTGGGGGGAGAGATTCGAAATTTTGGAGAGGGAGAAAGGATCCGGTGACTTGCAGCTGCTCGGACCGCCTTCGTCGCCCGCCCATCGCACGTCGTCACCGCCTTGCCCGCCGTCGCACGCCGCCGCCGTCTGCCGCTCGTCCGCGTGTGAGGTCCCGGGTGCGAGGCCGTCGCGTCTTCGTCGCCGCTGTCTCCTCGCCTGAGCTGCTGGTCGCCATTCGTCGCCGCCTCGCCCGCTCGTCGCCGCCTCGCTCGCCCGTCGTACGCCATCGCCGTCTCGCCACCGTCGCACGCCACCACCGTTCGCCGCCGTTCAGCCGCCCCTTCAAGCCGGTTAGTTGCTGGAAAGGAAAACCAGCAAGATCTGGTATTTTTGGAGCTCCTTTTGGTCCCCTATAAGTGCTCATTTGGTCTGGATCCGTGTAGGTTTATCGTCGGCGTCGTCGTGCTCTTCGCCGGAGACCCGTCGGAAAGTTATTCCGGTGAGTTTACCTTACTAATCCGCGATTAGCGAGTTAATGATGCCCTAAGTATGTTTAACTTAAGTTGATTGTGATTAGGTGGATAGATTGGCTCAATTGGTTATGGATTATATTAAGAGGATTTATTAAGATAAATGGTGTTTAGTTTAATGGTTAAGTATGTTTATTTTTAAATAACTTTGATGTGACTTAAAGGAGTTTATTTATGATTTAAATAAATGCTTCGAAATTGTTGGATTATATAATAATATATTTTATTCCGAAATTCATTAAAATATTGTTTTATAAAAAAAAAACTCGAAAAATTTATTTTGACCGTAGTTGCTCAGAATTTCGTGCCGATCGCTGCTGTGCATTTAGAAATTGAAATTGATGATTGGTTGTGGCGAATTGAGTGTGATTGTGATTTATGAGGATTCTTTAGAAAACCTTAAGTGTGGGAATTTATGGGAGATGGGGCCGTGATATGCCACCTATTAGAGGTCGCGCCCGATGGGGCCGTGATATGCCACCTATTAGAGGTCACGCCCGATGGGGCCGTGAATTGCCACCTGTTAAAGGTCGCGCCGAGTAGGGCCATGATTGAGAGCGATGATGATTTGCTAGAATGACATGTAATTGGCCAAGTCGATTGATCGCTGAGACGATCCAAGTGGTTGAATTGTTTTGATGATGTGATTGCGCCATGGTTGGTTGGTTATCATAATTGTACGTGGTTGAATTATATAACTTGTGCTAACCTGCAGATGATGGCTAAGCCGAGGTAAGTCTTCTTGATGTTGTGGCTAGACTACTTCGGGGCGTATTTACTTTCTAATAGGGGTTTAGGAGGGGTGAACTTGCTGAGACAAAGTCTCATCCCAGTTTGGGGAAAAATATTACAGGACCATAGATGGCGAGACCCCCGGAGATGAGTGGCCTACCGACAGAGATCGACCAGACGACGGAGAGTGCTCCTGACCCCGGGAGTCCTTGGGTCTATCTATTGATTAGGACCCTCATCTGGGTCCAGGTGAATATAGCCTCCGGATCCTGTTGATGTATGTAAGACTTGGATTGTTGATGGTGTATGGAATTATGCTCGTTTGATTTTGAATTAATTCTTCCTGCTGTCCTATCCCGCGAGTTTCTGTCAGGGGTTTCTTAAAACGTTCCGCATGCGCTTTAATAATTAAATATTGGGGTCGGCGACACTACCTGGGAATGTCGCGTTTGCATGACCATGGCGGGTTGTTCCACGTGTCTCGAGGTTCAGGGCGTGACAAAAACTCTCAACATTAGATCCACTCTCAATTTTCTCCTAAACTTTTTTTGCCTTATAAATCTACCTCCATTAACCGTATGTCTCAATTTTTATTTTATTTTATTTTTACATCCTGAGTTAAGTGTCTTGAGCAAGAGAGTCTTGAGCGTGAGCTCTTCGATCTCAAGAGATCAAAGACTCTCAAGCATGCAAGATTAGAGATTGAGCCCAAAATTAAAGATCCCTTGCAAGATTGAAGGAAGACTCCTGAAAGTAAGAACAATTGAAGAAAGCAACCCTAAAGGTACATTTGTTTCTAGCATAATTTCAAGATAAAAGAGCACACTTTGTGGGAAATCATTTTTCGGGAAAGTAGATATTTTTTATTTGTTTGGTTATGTATGACCAAACACATTTTTTGCTTTTGGATCCTCATTTTAAAAAAGATTTCAATCTCATGAAAAAAAAAAATCTAATTTATAAATAATATTTATTTTATTTTATTTTTTCTTCCCCTCTACTTGTTGCCGGGCTTCAGCAATGCTTGGTGCCAAAGCCCGACGATAGTCGATTAATGGCCATAGATGCGGGTGCCTATGCGGGTGCCTAGGTCTACAACATCCTGATAAATAAAAAAATATTAAAAAAAATTCTTTTGTGGGCATTGGTTATCTTCCTCTCAAGTGGGGCATGCTTATAGATCATTATTAAGTCGCCACATAGAGGTTTTTCATTCCTTGTTAAAGATTGAGATGCACTCTCGACAAGAGTATCAAAGGGCTAGATGTTCATTTAACTTGACAAGTACATCTTTCTTGACGAGGGGGAAGTCATCAATTCGACAAAATCCAAGCTTGGTGCAGATTTTATATGCACAGTTTAAGCAGGACAGCAAGTATGATAATATTACGCGGAATACCCCATCTTCTGTCCGTTCCTGTGGGGGCGATAGGAGCGGAAAGAAGCCCTGCTAAAGGCCCTTCCAACTAGTTGATCCTTCAGAATTATGGAAATGATTGCATCAAGCATCTCAGACAACTCATTAACTTGTATCTTTCATTTGTCAAGTACGCCCTGTTCCATTCAAATTTTATTGAAATCCTTGTCTTACTACATTGTGTAATCCAGTACTATCCTCCAAATCAGTTTATTTTATGTTACAACATCAGAGAGAGCTCCTGCATGTCTTATTCATTACTAGACATTCCTACTTTCCTTTTCGATGTGTATTGTGTCTCACTCACGTCCAGTTTCTTTATGATGTCTCTCATGAATGCCATAATCTTAAAGTTCCCGAAAAAGTTCTATTGCTAAAAATATTGGTTACCGTATTTAGCATTTAGTAGGGAACTTTTTTTTTTTTTTTCGCAATGGTGGACTTTGACTGATGTATCTTGCGCGCATCATGAGATGTGAAAGGAGTCTGATGGAGGTTGGAAGAGGGAGATTGTATCACAAAAAAGGCAGGTTATTAAATGTGCAAGATTGATGGAATTGATCGAGTATCTAAAACCGCTAATATTGGTTTTTGCCATTAAAGATAATCCCTCGAGTGAGGATTGTCGCATTAGTCATACATTTCTAGAAAAATATAGTCCCAAGGCAAATTATATTGCGTTCCGATTTCCTTTGTTAGTATGATATTTAACTCCACATATGGTCCAATTTGTAGACATGGAGAGGCCTCATGTATTCATATTAGAAAAAAATTTAATGTCAACTTGTTTCAAGCTCTCCCTGGACACAGACAAAAGCAAAACCATAAGCTCCACATTGGACCTTATGTTGTTAATTTTTGGCTTAACACCCTAAAAAATCCAAAACCGGTATAATTGTGATAAATTATCCCAAATTAACTTTTTAACCATTAAAAATCCTAAACTGACTTTTCTTTGACAAATGCCACAGATATACTAATTTAGAATTTTTTCATCATATTAATCCTTTTTCTTCCCGAGGTGTTCCGTATTTTGTGTAAGTTTTTCAACGGTCTCCTCCGTCGCCGCCACCTCGAGCCTAACCTCCCCGTCTCCCTCCAGCGTCGCCACTGGTTGAGTTGCCAATGCCGAGTCTGAGGAGAGAACTGCCATGCGGAGTTGCAGATCTGCAAGTGGACCACCGTCGCTCGCGGCCGTGGATAAGCCGCTGTCAGAGGAGAGAACTGCCACGCGGAGTTGAAGATCTGCAAGTGGACCACCGTCGCTCACGGCCGTGGATGAGCCGCTGTCAGAGGAGCCAGGGTTGTGGATCTGGAAGTCGTTTCTAGGGGTGTGTTGGTGGTGGGCACCCTGTAGGACATTCGGGGCAGTGTCATCCAGGACCGATTCCCGATTCCCGATTCCGGCACAAAGCGCATACATGCTCGAGTGTACAATGCAAGAGCAGCGGGGCTGCCTGTGGGGGAGGACGGAACCCGTGGACGAAAAAAGACAAGAGGACCGTGAAGAGCAACACTAATGAGAAGAGATGGGGGAAAGAGTGAAAGGGGCACTGGACCAACAAAGACATGAAGGAAGCCACCGACAGCGAGACGGCGAGCACCATGAGAATGGGGAACGCTCGGGCACAACGATCGGGAACCAACGACAGGTGAGCAACGAGCGCCAATGCGCAGTAGAACAGAAGAGAGAAAACGGCGAGAGAGATGGCGAGAGGGTGGGTCTCGAATGATGACGCGGGATTCCCCTGGAATTTCACCTGGACGAGGTTCACCAGCACGGGAAGAAGAAGGGCGACAATGATGTGGAGGGCAGCGAGGCCAGGGGAACCTCGGTCGTTGGTTTGGGGAAGACGGCCAATTAGGGTAGCCATATTTAGAGGATTACCGAAATGAATAGAGAAAACGATGGCTAGATTGGAAAGCATCAGCGGGGCTCTCCAATTTTATTTTGGTTGGTTGGGGGGTGAAAGATTTTTTCTAGTTTTGAGAGAACCTTCCCCTAGGAGAAGAAAATATTCGTGGTTCCAAATCGCCACGTCAATTGTTGAAGTGCTCGCGGTTTTTTTTCACTAGGGGGAGGGGGGGGGGGGGAGAAAATACGACCGAGGTCCTTTTGGTGAAGACTCTTAGGACACGTTTGGCAACGATTCTGTTCCCGGGAACTGATTTTGACAAGAAATGATTATTTTTTATTCTGTTCCCGTGAACTGATTCTGAGTAAAAAAACGTGTTTGATAACTGTCTAAAATTTTTTATTCTGGAATAGAATTGCGTTTGATAACGTGTCCATTGATTCTGCTCCAAATTATTATTATTTTTATTTTTAAATAATTTTTTCTACTTTTTTTTTTCTTTTTTTTTATCTTTTTATTTTTTTTTCATTTTTTTTTCATTTTTTCTTTTCATTTTTTCCTTTTCTTTTTTCATTTTTTCTTTTCATTTTTTCCTTTTTCTCATATTTTTCTTTTCTTCTTGTGGCCGGTCGCCTGTGAAGATGATGCATTCATACAGAAGAATCAACCATGCTGAAACTTCTAGTACAGAAGAATTGAAGAATGCAGGAAGAGGAAGATATAGATGTAGAGATTGAGATTGATCAATGAAGAACTCTGTATATTCTCCTCTGTACTTGATCACAATGTACTTCAAGATTGTTTACTTCAATTGAAAGGAAAAATCTCTATTCTCTCATCTATCTTTCTCTATATCTTTCTGGTACTCTTCTCTCTCTCTGTCTCTACGAAGCTATATACCTTCCTCATTTAGGAAGATGAAGACTAACAGAACAAACTAACTTTTGTTTTTGACGTTATAACTGACTGACGACTCTATATATCTTCATAGAGGTAATCCGCAATCCCTATTTATCCTCTTGACAGATTTTCCATCGTTGATCACAAACTTCATTACTCTTTATCTTAGCCGTTCATTTCCACTGACTTCTTTTCTTCTTGCTTTATCAGCCTTCGCAGCATCCTCTATTCTAACTTCAGCAGCATCATCTGCTCTCTGTTGATATATGATCTTAACATTCCCCCTCAAATTGGGAGTAGGTGAAAAACCAAGTCCTAATTTAGTGCGGAGTTGGCAATGTGTAAAGTGTGAGAGAGATTTGGTAAAAATGCCAGCAATTTGGAAATTGCTTGGGACATACCGAACAGTGAGGGATCTTGAAGAGACTTTTTCTCTAACAAAGTGAAAGTCGACTTCAATATGCTTTGTTCGAGCATGTAATATAGGATTAGCAGTGAGAGTTATAGCTGATTTATTGTCACAAAATAGATGTGTAGGAGAGTGGAGAGCACAGCCTATGTCTCATAAGACAAAGCTGATCCAAGTGAGTTCTGCAGAAGTGGAAGTAAGTGCTCTGTACTCGGCTTCTGTAGAGGACCTACTGACTGTGGATTGCTTCTTGGCTGCCCAAGAGATAAGATTGGAACCAATGTAAGTACAAAATCTTGTAGTAGATCTTCATCTTTCTGTACACCCTGCCCAATCTGCATCTGAAAAACCATACAGATGTGAAGAACTCTGTGAGTGAATGAATAAACCAAGATGGATAGTGCCTTTGATGTATCTCAACACCCTTTTAAGTCGAGCAAGATCTGCCACAGTTGGTGTCTGTAATTTCTGACATAGTAAGTTGGTAGCATAAGCTATGTCAGGTCGAGTCAAAGTTAGATATTGAAGAGCACCTACCAAGCTACGATATTCAGTAGGATTGGTCAGAGAAACAGAGTCGTGCTGCATAATAATTGGCCTTAGGGACAGAGGAGTAGCAATTGGTTTACATTCAGACATGTAAGCTCGAGTGAGAAGATCACTAGCATATTTTGTTTGACATAGAAACAAATGATCTGAATTTTGTTTGACTTCGATGCCAAGAAAATAATGCAGAGGACCAAGATCTTTCATGTGAAATTTGAAGCTAAGAGACTGAATAAGAGCAGAGAGTATTTGAAAAGAACGGCCAGTTAAGACAATGTCATCAACATACAAAAGCAGAAGAATAGTATGCTGTTGATGATGATATATGAATAAAGATGGATCTGTCGAGCTGCAAAAGAATCCATATTCGAGTAGAAAATCACTGAACTTATCAAACCATGCTTAAGGAGCTTGTCAAAAACCATAGAGTGATTTCTTGAGTAAACACACATGATAAGGTCTCTGTGAAATCTATGACCTCACCAGAGCGTCGCCGGCCCTTGGCGAGGTTGGCCCTCGTCGGCCGAGCATCGCCGCCAGCCTCGCCCAGCTGCCGGCGACGCTCGCCCAGCTGCCGGCGACGCTCGCCCAGCCCCGCCGAGGCTCGACCTCTCCAGATCTGGCGAGGCCGAGTGTCGCCGATGGACAGGCGGGCCTCGCCGGGGCTGCACAAGGCTCGCTAGGGTTGGGCGAGGCCCGCCTGGCCACCGGTCAAGCTAGGCGAGCCCGACCGGTGGCTAGGCGAGCTCGGCCGGTGGCTAGGCGGGCCTCGCCCAGCCTCGGCGAGGCTCGCCAGTGGCTGGGCGAGCCTCCGGCGAGCTCGCCGGACCGGCGACCAGCGGTGGTGAGCGGCGGCGGACGGCGGCAGGCGGCGGCGGGCGACGGTCGCGTGATGACGGAAGGAAAGAAGAAGAATCTTATTATGTTGATTCTTTTTTTGATTCTCAGATGTAGAATCAACTTGTTTTTTTATTCTCAAATCTACTCCAAAACTGATTCTGGGAACAAATTTGTTCCCAGGAACAAAATTTTTACCAAACACGATTCTCGTCCCAAACTAATTCTGGGAACAAAAAATCAGAATTAGTCACTGTTTGGAGTGTTGCCAAACAGGGCCTTAACCATGTTTCCCATCCTAAACCTTCTTGAGCCATGGGGCACGACGTCAGCATGCGAGTAGAAAAAGCGTGGCCGTGGAATCCGAGAAAAAATTGGGTGGTCCGGGAGCTCCATGTCTGGCCACTCACGAGGTGCCGTGTGGAGGGGTGGGCCTTTTTGCTCTTCTCGAGAATCTCTTTCCCTCTCTCTCCTCTTCCTAGCCTACCACGCTCTCTCCTCCTAGCCTGCACGCTCTCTCTCCTGTCAGAACATTTATTGCGGCTTAAACTTTTCTCTTTCTCAAACGAAGGAAAGAGATGCCTGTTCGTTCCTCTGTCCCTCTCCATTTCTTTCCTTTCGAAATTTGGAATCTGAAATTTTGCTCTCTGCGCACTCGTTGCTGCTCCGCCGTGCATCAACCGGCCGTTCCCCTGTCGTCGCCGACGAGCAACATTACGACCGCCCCTACTCCAATGCTCGCTCGCTTCTCTCTTCGGGCTCGTTGCTGCTCCGTCGTTCGTTTCGGCTTTTTCGGGATCACAGATGTAGCACGCGGAGGAGAAGCAGGCCTCTTCGAGCTCCCCTCAACGTCGGCGAGCGTCGCCCGCTCGATGTGTGCATGGATCCATTTCTATTCACCTTGAATCCATTTGTACCATTGAATCTATTGCGCCTCATTTGTAAATTCTAGGGGTCCCACTAGATTAAATGCTGCATTTTTATATGTGTGCATGCATTACCCAACATTTTTTCACTTGGAACGTATTTTTGTGCAGGATTTTTCTCGTTTATTCTGTTAAACAAACCTTGTGTGGCTGTTCTACTTTGTTATATTTGTGCGATGGATTGTTTGACATCTCCATATTTCAAGTCTTGCTCCTGAATATCCCTCAACCAAGTTCAAGGAACTCACTGTTGATTTTATTATCATCAGAGGTTGATGCCACAGACTTGAATTTGGAGGAATCTTTTCTTACTCACGCCGGAATAGCGCACACACGGTGGGCGACTCATGGAGAGCCTGCTCCTAGGAATGATCATCCTCAGAGCTCTGGTGCTGAAAATGAATTTCTGGTTGTACACAAAGGGGTCGTCACTAATTATGAGGTTGGTTAAGGCTTAACTGGCAACTGTTTGGACTATAGTATACTTCTATTTATATTCGGATTGCATTTTGCTATATAAATGATGGAAACTTTCTTTCACCTTTGAGATGGGTTAGCTTTCAAATTTTGATGTAGGCCGAAAGTTCATCCTTGTCATTGATTATTGTAACATTACGACAATGTAATGCTTACATCTCCCGAGGTATTGCAGATCATATTGTGTGTTTGGATGATTTTATGCCATAAATCAGTTTATGCATCTTAGAGGTATTTAATCTAGACAACTACTCTTTCTTAGAATGTGAGTGAAGGCATAGCTGCTGACTAGAGGGAGAAGTTGATTCAATCAATGAAGCTTTATTTGATTGGTCTAGTAAGGGGTGTTATAAATAGGTCACATTAGTCATCGTTAATAATAAACTGAGGCCAAGGCTTATCCTTCTGTCATATTATCATGGACCTTTCATCGAAGCCTTCACAAAGAACATGCAGATTCAAGTGTGTATCATTAGCAGCAAATGTCCTGTGTACCACAAGGAACCTTGTGACCGGCTGTGGACCTCATTTTGTCCCAATGAGAAGCATTTTTAGAGACCAAGATGCTTTCCTAACGAAACTATATGATATGCTCTTAATTTATATGTTATTCTGTCTGTGATGATTCTGTAAAATGGTGTACAATCTCAATGGTATTTCTCTCTAGCTTAAAACTAATGAAGAAATTCTGCCGATAGATTCTTTTGAGGTTCTTACCTTTTCATTTACATTTGCAGGTCTTAAAGCAAACGCTAATTCGACATGGGTTCACATTTGAATCTGATACTGACACTGAAGTGATTCCTAAGCTTGCCAAGTATGTTTTTGATAAATCTAATGAAGATTCAGGTAATATCTTATATGCAATGAAGATCATCATTGCATTTTAATGAGCTTCTTACTGAGTTTGTGTGTGAAGGAAAGGAAACCTCAGTCAACACAATTTCATGCGACACTGAAATTAAAAAAGATGTTGAAGTTAATCATTTTAGATTTTTGCTTAACAATCTTCCAATTCAAGCTATACTAATCTATGGATTTTCAATTGAATCTTGTGTAACTATATGAAGGTTGTAGTTTCGGAAATCTGTTCAACTCCTTGTAAACACTTAAGAGCCATCTGATGGATAAAGCATCTGTAACATCTTTCATTGAAAGTATCATTTATGTCTGTCAGGCCCATGTTGGCCCAATACTTTTCCCAACAAATGTAGGGCTTAAAACAAATTGTATTCGTGACTCATTTTCTTTCTGATGGGGCTCAGTAAATGGATACTTAATTCTGCAAAATCATTTTAGCTATGAATGACATCATTTTGAGCAAAATTTGATTTTATTTCTCCAGTTGTTTGCTTGTAGCGAATTAACTGGCGGTATGGCCACCAATGGGATTGTGCTAAAAATATATACATATTCCACATAATTTGCTTTGTGTCTTGAAGTGTGCTATCATGTTACTTTACCCCAGAGAACAGTATTCAGTGACATTATATTTATGAATGGTATATTATTTGGACTGCAGGTGACACTGTCCCATTTAGTCAAGTTGTTCTGGAAGTCATGAGTCATCTTGAAGGAGCCTATGCCCTTGTTTTTAAGAGCCGGCGTTATCCTAATGAATTGATTGCTTGTAAGCGTGGTAGTCCATTGCTTCTCGGTGTCAAAGTAAGTTCCATTTAAAACTTGGGTGGTACTTGTTGCAAATGAGTTACTTTTGATCACATCTCATGAATCATTTTCTATTTTCAATTGCTTTGTGTCCTTTCACCTTCACTAAAATATGTGCCGTGTGTGTTCTTCTAGAACGGAGTCTATTAACCATACTTCAATCAAATGTTTCTTATGATACAATGTTTTCTGCGAAGTGTTGAATAGCATCCATTTTGCTTGGTGTAGACAATATATTGAGTTTTTACTTTGGGTCTTAGAGTGCCTTGGAAATGGTAAGCTGGATGCACATTAATTTCCTATCAGAACTAAGAATTGGAATAGCATTGTTACTGCTGTCCACCATGGCACATATTTTTGATCTTGATATAATAAGTTTGAGAAAAGCTTGTGGTTGTCAATGGTGCTGAACTCTTTCTTCATTTTTAGGTCTCCATGATGCGTCAACTGTAGCGTAGGCTTAGGAGTTCTTTTTTCGAATGTGTAGTTGTTCATTCCTGTGTATATCCTAACTATGCATTTTCCTTGTCAAATTTTTTTTTTTTTTTTTGTTCTTGTATTTTATCATAATTGTAACATAGTCATTAATTTATTCAAGAATTGACAGAAGAATCAAGCAAAGGATCATTATTTCATGATGACAAGTACCCTTCGCAGAATGGGAATCCCAGGGAACTGTTCTTATCGAGTGATGCAAATGCTCTGGTTGAGCACACAAGAAAAGTTTTGGTTATTGAAGATGGTGAAGTTGTTCATTTGAAGGTAATTACATAGTTGTTTTGAGGAAATTATGTGTATTCTTAGCCTTTATGGCATGGGCTGCCTTATCGGTCTCTTGATTTTATGTTTAATTGATCTACCAAATGTATCTGAGTTGTTAAGATTTTAGGGGTGGGGGGTACTTCAGTTTAACTTGAGTTCTATTGATTTCGTCTCAGTATCAAATTGTGAATATCCATTGGACTGCATAGCAACACAGTAAAATATGCTCAATATCACTAGTACTAACCACCTATTTAGTTGTACTGAAAACCTTTCGGCTTAATGTCACCAGAATTCTATTTGGCTTGACTCTTGCATATAGCTGAATAGCAGTTTTGTCCTTGTGCATTGGAGGAGCATGTTGCCTGCAGTGGAGGTGAACTTTGATGCGGAAAGTCTTGCTATATCACCTCAATCGAGGGCTGATAACTATGATCGTTTCTTTCCAAAGTATTTTAATAACATAGTACTCATGAGAAGCCGAATGCTGAATTTATTCTACTAATGCTGGTTGCGTCAGGATGGAGGGGTGTCTATCTTAAAGTTCGATGGTGACAAAGGAAAACACGGTGTACTTTCCACGCCAGCATCTGTACAACGTGCACTTTCTGTTCTTGAGATGAAAGTTGAACAAATAAATAAAGGAAATTACGAACATTATATGCAGAAAGAAATTCATGAACAGCCAGAATCCCTAACAACCACAATGAGGGGCAGACTTATATGTGGAGGCACCTGCAAAGCTAAGACTCCCCTTCTGGGTGGATTGAAGGATCATCTCAAGACAATTAGGAGGAGCCGGAGGATTGTTTTTATTGGTTGTGGTACGAGTTATAATGCTGCTTTAGCTGCAAGGCCCATCTTGGAAGAACTTTCAGGCAAGTAGTGGATGATAGCTTATGTGGGTTGGACATGTTAATTTATTTTTACCAACTCTTTTCTTGTTTGCCTGCTTTCAAAACAGGAATTCCTGTGACAATGGAAATAGCAAGTGATCTTTTGGACCGTCAAGGCCCAATTTATAGAGAAGACACAGCAGTTTTTGTCAGTCAGTCTGGTGAAACAGCAGATACCTTGAATGCACTGGAATATGCTCTCCAGAATGGTGCATTATGCGTAGGAATTACTAATACTGTTGGCAGTGCAATTGCCAGAAATACACATTGTGGTGTCCATATAAATGCTGGTGCTGAGATAGGTGTGGCAAGCACCAAGGTGAGAGAGTACCTTTTGATATTCTGTTACAGAAACGATCCCCTCTTCATGGTTTTCTTGGCTTTTTTTCCATGAAATTGATTTAGAAGTGCTTTTTGAGCAGGCATATACAAGTCAAATAGTTGTCATGGCCATGTTAGCTTTAGCAATTGGAGGGGACGCTATTTCTAATCAGGCAAGAAGAGAAGCAATAATTGATTGTCTTTTTGACCTTCCAAGTATGTGTTACTTCCTATCTCACCTTCACAATTTCTGAACTTCTGTTGGATTTGCCTTTTCTGTCTAAACTTATGTTGATGAATTGTTTGTATGAAACATTAAATCCCTTGTTAATATTTTGTAGACAAAGTTAGAGAGGTGCTGAAGCTTGACCAGGAAATGAAAGATCTTGCTAAGCTACTGATTGCAGAGCAGTCACTTCTCATGTTTGGCAGAGGATACAATTATGCTACAGCTTTGGAAGGTTCTTTAAAGGTAAAGGAAGTGGCATTGATGCACAGTGAAGGAATACTTGCTGGTGAAATGAAACATGGTCCTCTGGCTCTAGTGGATGAGAGTCTTCCCATTGTAGTGATTGCTACTCATGATGCTTGCTTCAGGTTAGCTTTTGTTGGACAGGTTTACTCGCATCCGTGAAATATCTGTTTGTTCTAAAGCTGAAGGTGTGTCAATGTTAACAGCAAGCAACAATCAGTTATTCAGCAACTCCATGCTCGAAAAGGATGCCTAATCGGCCTGTGCTCAAGGGGGGTTGCTGCAGCTATCTCTCTTGGTGGAGCATGTAGAGTCATAGAAGTTCCTCAGGTGGAGGACTGTCTTCAGCCTATGGTCAATATAGTTCCTTTGCAGGTATAGAGTACTTCCAATAGGTTTTTATGCTTGCCAAAATGCTACATCTTTTTTTCTTATTCTGCTGAATTCGTTATGACTTGCTGAAGATGAAGCTATGATGTAGATGAGGTGGAACTGGATGGGAGCATCTACCTTTCTGTTTCCTTGATTTGTTTTATGCTCTAAGTGTTTGTTTTGCATTAAGAGTTCCAAAATTCTCTCTATGATTTGGCGTTTAGTTCTAAAAGAGAGTACGTTTTTAAGTCTTAACAAAAACAAAAGAAATCAATTTTATTGATTGAGCCTCCTACATGCTGATGCTCACAATTTTGATAGTCATACCAACATTCTTAAGACCAAAGAGTCGGGCCATAAAAGAAAGGGGGGGGGGGGGTGACCTGGTGACAGGGGAGTCGGCGAGTGAAACCTCGGTGAACAGAAGCCGCGTTCTTCATGATATAGCTAGTATACGTACCTAGAGGGGGGTGAATAGGTATATAAATGATTTTTCTCGATAATTGCATAATAACAGACAGTTGATAGATTTGAGACAAACAATAATCAAAGTAAGACTGAGAGAAGGGAAGAGAAAATTGAACACGCGGTTTATAGTGGTTCGGCTTATTTCAAGCCTACGTCCACTCTTCTGCACTGACAGCCTATTGGCTGGATTCCACTATGAACAAAAAGATGTTACAGCGATGTTCTCCCTTGATTTCTCGGTGTAGATGATCTACCACACTCGCTCAAGATATCACTAAGTATAGACACTCTTTGTGTATACAATTTCGCTCAAAATGTATCGACTAATAATCAAGGTGCTTCAGACTCTGGAATTTCTCTATCGATCATACACTAAAGCAACTAGAATGTCTTCCTTTTATACTCCTTTATGCCATCATACCCGTTGGCACTTACCAAAAGAATTCCTCCAATCTACCCGTTGGACGGAATCAATCAAGAAGATCATTCGAGCTATTAAAGGAACCTGACGATAGCCCATCAATCCCGTTCGCCCATACAATCAGGATCTTGGTTTCCAAGAATAGAACCTTCCAAGAATATTTCGTTGACCATCAGATCTTCAAACGATCTTGATTATGAATAAAAGAATCCGTTATTTTTATCCAGCCAAGAGATCTTCTCCAGAGGATAGGACTAAATCCTCAACCAAATACTTCGGCTCTGGATTGCCTTCGTCACTGGATTAGAAAAAAACTGTCAATGAGAATAGTCTTGAGTCTTGAGTCTTGAGTGCTGAGTTTGGTGATCTGAAAGTCTTCAGACTCTAAAACAGAAGGTTTGTATTTATCCAGACTAGACTGATAGAAACGTTTTGTCAGCTTCAAAATGTTCTGGAAAGATTTCTCCAACACTTCATGTGGAAATCGGGACAGGGCTGCTGGCAATTTGAATTGAAAAAGAAATGGGTTTAATGCAATTTTTTTTTCTCTTTATCATTCAGGAAAGACGAAGAAAGTTTCAGGATGGCAAACATTCTCTAAAATTTCTCTTAGACTCGAACCCGTAGCTGACGATAGAACTAGATTACCAATCCTTAACTTTTTGAGGAATCCTTGATCAGTGGTGGTTGTGAATGACTGATTTTTTTTTTCAATCTTTTCGACCTTAGTTCCATAGGAGCAAGTCAGAATTTTGTTGTTTTTATTTGTTTATATATTCATTGCTTATAGAGTATTTTCATATTCCTTGTTTTCCTTTCAAATAGCCGGTTTTAGTAGATTTTGCTAATTCATCTGACATGAGATAGTTTTTAACATTTGGGGTGCAGTTGTTGGCGTATCATCTCACAGTTCTAAGAGGATACAATGTCAACCAGCCTAGGAACCTTGCAAAGAGCGTGACAACAGAGTAGAAGCCCACTATTAGATTTCTTCTAATTATGTTTACCCGGCAATGAAATGGATAATGTCATGAGAATGTAAAGCATCTTTTTGACACAAAATCTACATTATGTTGATCATTTGTACTTGATTGAATGGCAGCCCTCTGCAAGATCTTTTTTTATGATCAATTAGGAAAAATTGTCGCAACCCACTTTTTTGTGTGTTCCCGGCTCGTTATGCAATTAAATTACTAGTCAATTTGCCTCGAAGTGTCGCACTCATGGTACATGACCATTGTTTCATGATGGACATGACTTCAACAACTATAACTTATTATGGTCCGTTTGTTTCGCGGAAAATAAGCCATTTTTGGAAAATATTTTTTTAGGAAAATGACAATATTTTCTGGTGTTCGGCTAAAACCTGAAAATGTTTCGAAAAATATTTTTCGATGTTTGATAAGAAAAATATTTTATGCTCCCAAATTGGCGAGCGAGAGCGTCAAGCTTGAGAGCTCGCGCTTGCCGGATTAACAAGCGCGAGCTTAAGATCGACGAGCTTGAGGTTCACCTAGTGATGGCTAATGACTAGCTAAGAAAGAAGAAGATGAGAAACAAAGAAAATAAAAAAAGAAAAGGAAATTAAAAATAATTCGAATTAAAAAAGAAAAAGAAAATTTAAAAATAATATGAATAAAAAAAGAAAAGAAGAAGAAGAAAGGAGAGGAGGACATAGGAATTGTAGAGGTGTGAGACAACAGAGATCAAGTGAGGAAAATGTTTTCCACTTTTAAAAGTGGAAAACATTTTCCTCAAATTTAGAAGACTTTTTTCCTTTCATGGAAAATATTTTCCCATAGGAATTCATTTTCCGTGAAATGAACACCGAAAAATCTAGAAAACATTTTCTCGGAAAACATTTTCCGAGAAATGAACGGAGCCTTAGTGTCATTTGGGATGCTATGCAACTTAGAGTAATATGTTGCTCATTATTGCCCCCATCTTAATGGTCACAAAAAAGTTCTATTGCTGAAAATATTAGTTATCTTATTTAGCATTTAGTGGGGAATTCCATTTTTCTTTTTATGATGGACTTTGATTAAAATATCTTTTGCTGCATCATGAGATGTAAAAGGAGTCTGGTGGAGGTTGGAAGAGGAAGATTGTATCCTTATTCGGGAAAATAGGATCGATCAAGTATCTGAGATGTGATTTGCTTCTTTAGCCGTGACTAGTTTTTGGCATTACGTAGATCTCTCGAGTGGTGATTGTCATGTCGGTTGTCCAACTATTAGTTAACTCCCAATTTGTACATTTCTTGGGAAATAGTCTGAGGTAAATTGTATTGCGTTTTGATTTTCTTTTTTAGTGTGGTATTTAACTCCTGATATGGTTCAATTTGTTGACTCACATAGGCCTGTGTATCCAAATGGAAAGAATTTCAATATCAACTTGCTCTAGACCAGTCATTTTATCAATTAATCATACGTGGAACATATAATGTGACTCTTGCTAGATACCAACTAAAGGAAAATCATAAACTCCTATCGTCGCTGTTATTCAATGCGACTCTCGCTAGACACCAACAAAAGCAAAACCATAAGCTCCTACTGTCTCTGTTAATGGTTGTCGAACGCAATGTTGTTATTTTTCTTCCCTACTCCTGTGACATTTTCCGGGGATGTGCTTGGGGTGGGCACCCTCTAGGACATCTGGGCCATGCCTACCTGGACCGATTCCTGATTCCGGCACAAAGCGCACGCATCCATGACTGTACAAGGCAAGAGCGGTGGGGCCACCAGTCGGCGAGGACGGAATACCTGGACAAAAATAGATACAATCTTGTGGTGAACCCTTACGTAAAGGTTTCGAGCGAGACGGCGCAAGAGGACCACGACAAGCAACACGAATGACAAGAGATAGGGTAATGATTGAAAGGGGCCCGGGACCAACAACGATGTGAGGGACGCCACTAAGAGCGTGGCGGCGAGCATCATGAGGATGTGGAACGGTTGGGCACCGCAAGCAGGAGCCAACGACGGATGAGTGATGAGCGCCAGTGCGCTGTAGAACAGAAGACAGCAGACGGCAAGGGAGGTGGCAAAAGGGTGGATCTCGAATGGGGACTCCTTTTTCACTTCGAATTTCACCTCAACGAAGTTGACAAGCACGGAAACAAGGGAGAAGAGAAGGGCGTGGGGGGAAGTGAAGGCAAGGGAACCTTGGACGTTTGTGTCGGGACGACAGGCGGTCGGCATTGGGGTCAGCTTCTTGAGGATCCGGAGTCCTATGTAGAGGATGATTATCGAAATGATTGGAGAAAAAGATGGCTAGAGTGGGAAGCAGAACTCGGGGATTTTAAAGTCGAAGTCTAGGAAGGCCAGGCAGTTTCTGGGTTGTTGCTTGGGAACTGGACGACCCTCCCCACGTCTTGTCGTTTCTTTGGTCCGACAAAACCCCATTGACGAGCGACAGCGACATTCATTTCTGAGAGCGCATTTAAAGCGCCTTACGATCCCGCGAATGAGCACGTCGTCACGCCCTACGTAGGCATACTCGCTCTCACGGCGGGCGGACTGCGGACACGTGAAGCTCGCCTCGCCGAAACTGATCCGAAAATTTTCTCCAATAGGATTAATATCCTGAAATGATCTTTTGTCCCATAAAAGTCATCCAACTTTAAATCCACTCCCAATTCTACCCTAAAATCTTTAAGGGAAAAGTACCAAAAAAGTCCTAAACCTATTGCATTCGTACCAATTCAGTCCTAAACTTTTTAATTGGATCAATTTAATCTTAAACCTTTTGATATTGGTACCAATTCAGTCCATCCGGCCAATTTTGGCCGGCCGGCGCTGACGTGGACGTCGGCCGGTGACCGGACGCTGACGTGGCAATTTTTCTGATTTTTTAATTATTTTTTCGATTTTTTTATTATTTTTTTAATTAATTTTTACTATTTTTTCTATTTTTTTTCCTTTTTCCTTTTCTTTTCCGGCGGTGGCCGGCGAGCCTCCGGTGAGGCTCGCCGGCCACTGGGCGAGGGCCGCGAAGCCCTCACCTGCCGCCGGCGAGGGTCGCGGCCCTCGTCCGGCCTCTCCCAGGGCCGCCGGCGAGGGTCGCGGCCCTCGCTCGGCCTTGCCCGCGGCCCTGGGCGAGGCCGAGCGAGGGCCGCGACCCTCGTCGGCGGCTGGGGAGGGCTTCGCGGCCCTCGCCTCCGCCCTGGCGATGGCCGCCATGGCCTCGCCAGCAGCGGGCGAGGCCGCCTTCGCCAGCGGCAAGGCCAGGGCGAGGCTGGCCTCGCCCAGATCCGGGCGAGCGAGGGCCGCGAAGCCCTCGCCGGCGGCTGGCGAGGGTCGCGGCCCTCGCTCGCCCGGATCTGGGCGAGCGAGGGCCGCGAAGCCCTCGCCGGCGGTTGGTGAGGGTCGCGGCCCTCGCTCGCCCGGATCTGGGCGAGGCCGCCTTCGCCTGCCGCTGGCGAGGCCATGGCGGCCATCGCCAGGGCGGAGGCGAGGGCCGCGAAGCCCTCGCCAGCCGCCGACGAGGGTCGCGGCCCTCGCTCGTCGAGCGAGGGCCGCGACCCTCGCCGACGGCAGGCGAGGGCTTCGCGGCCCTCGCCCAGTGGCCGGCGAGCCTCCGGGGAGGCTCGCCGGCCACCGCCGGAAAAGAAAAGTAAAAAGGAAAAAAAGTAGAAAAAATAGTAAAAATTAATAAAAAATAATAAAAAAATCGAAAAAATAATTAAAAAATCAGAAAAATTGCCACGTCAGCGTCCGGTCACCGGCCGACGTCCACGTCAGCGCCGGCCAGCCAAAATTGGCCGGATGGACTGAATTGGTACCAATATCAAAAGGTTTAGGACTAAATTGGTCCAATTGAAAAGTTTAGGACTGAATTGGTACCAATGTAATAGGTTTAGGACTTTTTTGGTACTTTTCCCAAATCTTTAAGTCCAATCTCAATTTTCCCCTTAACTTTTTTGTTTTATAAATCTATCTCCGTTGACCCTTGGTCTAAAATTCTTGAGCGAATTGTTCGAAGGGAGCTTCTCGAACATGGGCTCTTCGACCGCAAGAGATTGAAGACTCCCAAGCATGAGAGATTGAAGATCGAGCCTAAAATTGAAGATCCCTCATGAGATGGAAGAAAGCCTCTTAATAGTATGAACAATTAAAGAAAGTCAGCCTAAATTTGTCTAATTTTTGCCCAAGTACAATATGCAATAAAACGCCATTTAGGCCGATATGAAAATTCATCTCTTTTAGGAAAAAAAAAAAATATAGCAATAACATGAAAGGTAGCGTCATTAAGGGCAATTGGATGGAGGGTTAATGGTAGCAATTATGGATTCAAGTAAAAGTTTATGAATTTTTACAGGAATGAATATAAAGTTGGTGATTTTTTTATAAGAAAAAAACGTTTTAAGGTACAATTAGAACAAGATCAAAAGTTGAGGGCTTTTCATAAGGAAAAGAGTGGCTTGTGTTCTTATCTTGGTTGTGTTTTCCATGGTCTCAAAGGGTTCAGCTCCATCTTTCTCAAAGCCTAGATAATATGGCCTAGCCTCTTTGGACTAAAAAACAGGTGGGTGCAATCAGTTGAATCTATTTCTCTTTTCTTATGCATGTAGAATTATGTACCTGGTTCAAAAGCACAAAAAAAAAAAATACTTTTGTGAAAGAATTGAGCTGTGATTTCTCTAATTTGCTTGGGTTCCCAGCAATAAAATGTGAGTTCTTTAGTACTGTTCACACATTTTGTTTCATAGAACGATATAGGGAGACGACCACTTAGCCTCCCACATTAGCCTCTTGCCTCACCTTGTGATCTTGTGATTGAGGGCGTGGCCGCACTCCACCATATCAGCATAATCCCTCTCCACTCGGTGAGTGACACATGGAGCCATGTCCCACCGGTACAGACCTATACTCTCTAATATTTCAAAATTTTGGTCTCCCTCTCGTCTTCTCTCTTCTTCTTTTCAAAATTGGCTCTCTCTCGCCTTCACTCCCAATCCGATGTATTTTCTAGCTCGTCGTTGCAGCATAATAAATACAAATTCATTCAACTATTGAAGTGGGTTAAGCCACATCAAATTGTGGCGAGACTGAGTGGAAAGCTTCCGAGTACAACTAGAAGAGAATGCAATAATGATTGTCATTTTAACCTATCAGGTATATGTCAATCCCTATCTCACCCTAACAATTTCTGAACTTCTAAGTTGTATCTGCCTTTTCATCTAAACTTATGTTCAAAGAATTTTTTGTATGAAGCATTGTATCCAAAGAGGTGCTGAAGCTTAGTGACCAGGAAATGGAAGATCTTGCTAAGCTACCGATTGTATAGCAGTCACTTGTGATGTTTGGGAGAAGATACAATTATGCTACAGCTTTGGAAGGTTCTTTAATAGTGAAGGAAGTGGCATTGATGCAGAGTGAAGGAATACTTGCTGGTGAAATGAAACATGGTCCTCTGGCTCTAGTGGATGAGTCTTCCCATTGTAGTGATTGCTACTCATGATGCTTCAAGTTAGCTTTATGTCGAACGAGTTTACTCGCATCCATGAAGTCTTTATTTGTTCTAAAGCTGAAGTTGTCAATGTTAACAGCAAATCATAGTCAGTTATTCAACAACTCCATGCCCACAAAGGACGCCTAATTGTGTCTCTTGGTGGAGCATGTAGAGCCATTGAAGATCCTCTGGTGGAGGATTGTCTTCAGCCTGTAGTCAATACAGTTTCTTTCACAGGTTAAGAGTACTTCCAATAGCTTTCTAGGCTTGCCAAGATGGAACATCCTTTTTTCATGCTCTATTGAATGCGTTATAACTTGCTGAAGATGAACCTATGATGTAGATGAGGTGGAGCTGGATGGGAGCATCTAGCTTTCTGTTTCCTTGATTTGTTTTATGCTCTCGGTGTTTGTTTTTGCATTAAGAGTTCCAAAATTCTCTCTAGGATTTGGCGTTTAGTTTTAAAAGAGAATAGTTTTTTAAGTCTCAACAAAAACAAAAAAAATCAATTTTATTGATTTTTTTTTTATTGGTCCTACTCTACTTCTATTCTAATTATCACTATTAGACTTTTGCCCTGCCTCCTTGCAGGGTGTGGAAGTCGAAACCCACGCTTGAAACTTAATTCATCCCCACCCGAACTCTCCTTGAGAAGGTGGAGATTCAAACCCCCCACCTCCCCCTTTCATGTTGGAAGGGTGGCCACTAGGCCAAATGCTAGTAGTTAATTCATTGCTTATAGAGTATTTTCACATTACCATTATTCCTTTCAAATAGCCTATTTCATTTTAGTAGATTATCTAATTTGTCGGACATGAGATAATTTTTAACATTTGGGTTGCAGTAGTTGGTGTATCATCTCACGATCCTAAGAGGATACAATGTTGACTAGCCCATGAACCTCGCAAAGAGTGACGATAGAGTAGAAGCCCAATAATAGATTTGTTTTGATTGGAATAATCCCGTAGCAAAATGGATTATGTCATGAGAATGTAAAGCATCTTTCTGACACAGAGTATGCATTCTATTGATCACTTGTACTTTATTGAACAGCAATCCTTGCACGATCTTTATTTATGATCAATTAGGAAAAACTCTTGTAACCCACCTTTTTTGCGTGTTTGTGGCTTGCCATGTATTTACCTATCAATCTGCCTCAAAGTGTCATATTCATGGTATCTTAACATTGTTTCATGATTGACATAAGAGTGATGGCTAATGATTGACATAACAACGATGACTACAACTTAGTTTCATCAAGGATGCTATGCAACTTAGAGCAATACATTGTTCATTAATGCCTTCAATTTAAAGGTCATGAAAAAGTTCTATTGCTGAAAATATTAGTTATTGTTTTTAGCATTTAGTGGGAAACTCCACTTTTTTATGGTGTACCTTTGATTGAATCACCATTTGCTGCATGAGATGTAAAAGGAGTCAAGTGGAGGTTGGAAGAGGAAGATTGTATCCTTTATGGGGAAAAAATAGGAAAATTGTCCAAAAAGTCCTAAACCTATTATACTTCTGCCAATTCAGTCATAAACCTTTTAATTTTGCCAATTCAGTCCTAAACATTTTTCACTTTTTGTCGGTTCAGTCCATTTGGCTAATTTTGGCCGAAAAATGCTAACGTGGACGCTGGTGGTGCCACATGGGACCACCAGCGTTGACGTGGACAGTTTTTAATAATATTTTAATCTTTTTTGAATTTTTATTATTTTTTCCCTTTTTTTTCTTTTCTTTTTGGCTTTTTTTCTTCCCTTTTCTAATGGCTGGCCACCAACCACAACCAGCCGGCTAGCCTCGCCCGCCACAAGCGAGGCTCGGTCGGGCGAGGAGGAGCCCCGACGAGGGGAGCCCTTGCTCAAGCGTCGGCCGGTCAGGGGCAAGGGCCTGCCTCACCAGATCTAGTATGGGCGAGGTCGACGCTCACCTAGGCAAGGGCGAGCCCCAATGAGGGCTCCCCTCCCCAGATCTAGCGAGGCTGGCCCTTGCCCAGGCCAAGGCGGCCTCACTTGGCATCGCCATCACTCAGCCGATGCCTAGCAAGGCCGGCCTGGCCTGGGGGAGGGTCGGCCTCACCCAAGCAACCCTCGCTGGGCCGCACTTGAGCAAGGGCTCCCCTCGCCTGGCTGAGCCTCGCCTGTGGCAGGGAGGCCAGTCGGCTAGCTGTGGTTGGTGGTCAGCTGTCACTTGTGGCCGGTGGCTGGCCACCAAAAAAGGAAATAAAAAAGCCAAAAAGAAGAGGAAGAAAAGAAAAAAAAAAAGGAAAAACAGAAAAAAGTAATAAAAATTCAAAAAAATTCAAAAAAATGTTAAAGTATTATTAAAATTGTCCATATCAGCACCGACAGTCCTATGTGGCACCGCCAGCGTCCACGTCAGCATTTTTTGGCCAAAATTGGCCGGATGGACTGAATCGACAAGAAGTAAAAAATGTTTAAGGATTGAATTGGTAGAAGTGTAATAGGTTTATGATTTCTTGGAAAATTTTCCCAGAAAAAAGAGCAGGCAGTTCAACAAAAATGTGTCATTAAAGGTGCAATATTTTGTTAGAATCGATTGAGAAAGGATACAACAAAAAAACTTGTGTTTCACACCATTCTTGGGAAAAAGTTCCAGGCAACATGTACCATGTTCTAATTTATTTTTTCAGTGTGATATTTACTCCACGATATGGTCCACTTTGCAGACAAGCAGAGTCTTCAATTGGAAAGAATTTTAATGTCAGCTTTCTCTAAAGCTGTCCATTCTAACAATTAATTGTATTTCGAAAATACAATGCGACTCTAAAAAAGCAAAACCAGAAGCTCCTGCTGTTGCTGTTATTGGTTGTCAAGCGCAACGTTGTCAGGTTTCTTCACTAGTCGTGTTATCTTTTCTGGGGTTGTGCCAGTCGTGGGTACCCCCCTAGCACATCTTTGGCCGTGACACACGCGCCAATGAGCGCACGTCCATGTTGGTACAAGGCAAAGGCGGCGGGGTTGCTTTTACACCATGTAGTCAGCAAGAACGGAACATGGGGACAAAAATGGATACAATCTCATGTTGAACCCACATGTGAAGGTTTCGAACGAGACGATGCAAGAGGACCACGGAAAGCAACATAAATAACGAGAGATAGGGGAAACAGTGAAAGGGGCCCGGGAGCAACAACGATGCAAAGAAAGCTACCGACGGTGACGCTGCGAGCATCATGAGGATGGGGAATGCTTGGGCACAACAATCGGGAGCCAATGACAGGTGAGCAACGAGGGCCAATGAGCAATAGAACAGAAGACAGAAGAAGGCGAGACAGGTGGCCAAAGGGTGGGTGTCGAAATGGGACGTGGGTTTCCCTTGGAATTTCACCTCGACGAGGTTGACCAGCACGGAAACAAGAAAGGCGAGAATTATAGATTTTTATTATTTTCTATTTGGTCGAAAGGGGCTTTAGCGATGGATCCTAATTAGCGGACATCACGAAGGAAGGGTTTTGCAGTTGGAGGGGGGGACAAATGTCGGCTCTTTCATTGTTAAGAAGTTACGCGGTGGGTGCGTGAGACGGTTTTGACAATTCCGTGACCCCTTCCTTCGACACGAAGGCTTTTCCCTTTGCGAGCGACTTGACTTTCACCTCGACGTCACGTGGCCAGAGTAGAACCCAAAAAGCCGGGTCTCCTTCGAATCGGCAGCGAGATTTCCCCCGTGAAAACTACGTTTGATGCGACGACCCTTCTTTTTGAGGACGACGTTTTAAGAGTCTTGATCCCCCGATCAAGGACGTTGCCACGCTCCGCGACAACATCAGTGGGGTTTCACGTTAAGTTAAGACACGTCTGACAGGGACGGTTCTGGATACGTCTGATGGGGACGGTTCCGGATATTCTCCCTAATATTTTTAATACCCTAAAAAAGACCTTCGACTTAAAATTCGCTCTCAATTTGATCTGAACTTTTTATCCCATAAAAATCTTAATCTTCAAGTCCATTCCCATTTCATACTATAATTATTTTTTCGTCATATGAGGACCCATTTTTTTCTTGAAAATGCACCATTTCTGAAAAATATTTTTTAGAAAGTCATTTTATAGGAAAATTACTTTATTTTCTAATATTTAGAGGAAACCTAAAAATAAAAATAAAAAACTCTAGAAAATATTTTCATGTAATGGGAAAAATTATAAAAAAAATCATATTTTTAAATAATTTTTTCTTTTTATATATTTTTTCTTTTTGCTTCTTCATTAACAATTGGTGACCGACTATAAGCGAACTTAAGTATTGCCCAAGGCCAACATGGCTCAAGTACATCAAATTCCAGCTTTCTTTTTGCTTCTTCATTAGCAATTGGTGATAGTACAAGTGAACTCAAGTATTGCCTAAGGCCAACAGGGCTCAAGCTCGTCAAATTCCAGCAAGCTCGAGCCTTGCTAGCCTCAAGCAAGCCCCAAAGGCCACAAGCTCTCCCAATGCTCAATCTAATGAGACTTCAGCTTGCTAGCCTTAAGCATTGTGCTTTGCTGTCGAAGGCTGAGAGGTCACTCAATGCCTGAGCTCAAATTCTATTTTTTAAAACTATCTTTATTAGAACAAATGTTTTATTAACAAGGAATGAACCCAAGTGTCAAGGATGTGTGCAAAGCCTTTGTGGACCTGTGCTTGAGGGTTAGAACTAGAGCTTGAGCATTGGTACCTCAAGCACGACCTTTAGACGTGAGCTCAAGGGCTGGAAAATCAAGAATGGGCACCAAAGGTTCTGGCCCAGCCTTGATGGACTTAGGTTTGGCCATTGGAAATTTATTCCTAAACATGAAGACCTAAGAACTAACGTTGTAATTTCCATGTCCAAGTATAAAGTTTCGAGCCAAAGTGTTGATATCTAGTCATATTTTTTTTTCAGTTTTTTTTAAGAGAAAATCATTTTACTCAATTTTAGTTTTGGTAGGAAAAACATTTTCCTTTCACTAGGAAAAAATTTTCCTAAACTAATCAAACACCTGAAAATGAGAAAAATGTTTTTCACAAAATAAACGAACTCTAAAAAACTCTCAACTTTAAGTCTATTTTCAATTTTCTCCTAGAAAGTTTCATCCGGGATGCTATGCAAGGTAGAGCAATATGTTGTTCATTAACGTCTTTGTCGAAGTTGCTGAAAATATTAGTTATTGTTTTTAGCATTTAGTATGAAACTCCATTTTTTTATGGTGGACTTTGATTGATGTATCTTGTGCTGCATCATGAATTGTAAAAGGAGCTCTTTGGAGGTTGGAAGAGGAAGTTTGTATCTTTATTAGGGGAAAAAAGAGTAGTCTGGTGCGAGATTGATGGAATCAATCAAGTATCTAAGACATAATTTGCTTCTTTTGTTGTGATTGATTTTTGGCGTTAAGCATGTCTCTTAAGTGGTAATTGTCACGTTGGTCATCAAATCGTTAGTTAATACTCAGTTTGTACCTTTCTTGGGACACAGTCTCAGGTAAATTGTATCATGTTCTAATTTCATTTTTTAGTATGACATCTAACTGCACTACATGGTCCAATTGATAGACATGTAGGGTATTTAAATGAAAGAGCCTTGGGTGTGGGATGACTAAAGTGGGAGCAAATCTTGGTTTTTACAATTGAACCCGTGAAGAATGGGAATCTTGATCTTCATAAAGTGTGAAGAGGGAAGATAAAACTTGGGGAATCTTAATCTTCATAAAGTCGACCTTCCGGACCTCTGCATTCCGCGCGTAACGAAGCTTCCCCACCAATGCTGTCCTTGATGTGCTGACGACGTGGCCAAGCTCTGCCACATCAGCAACCATTCAGCAAGTGACACGTGGAGCCACGTCAGCAGATAGGTCTGCCGGGACAGGTGTGAAAATTTTCCAAAATTTAAAAATTTTGGATCTCCCCTCGTCAACGAACAAGATTCTCTCTCTCTCCCGCCTTCATTCCCAATCCACCGCACTCTCCGGCACGCCGCCACTGCCCCCGCCTCCACTAGGCCGAGTAATCGAAGCTCTAAGGAAGAACCTCATGGAGGCCATGAAAAACACAACTAACATAAAAACACTAGCCACTCAAAGGACCAAAGTCCAAAACAATTCATCAACAACAGTGTTGATAGCAAAATGGATTTAAGGTAGGAAGTAATGACTTTCCACTGCCGATGAAGTGAGGACATTGCTGCATCATATTCCGCAAGATTGAACTCTCCAAGCCCTTCACAAGCATGAGCATAAACTTCTCTTGGAATGTGGGGTTATGAACTTTGTGAAAGAATTGTGGCGTGGTTTCCTTAATTCACTCAGGTACAACTAGTCCTAGGTTCTAACTTTGCTTTTGAAAATATATCCCGACTGTTCCCGACTGCAGAATTATTGGTGTTGTTGTTGTCATCATTATCATCATAATTATTATTATTATTGTTAAGCAGGTTTGATTGCTGGAACAATTTGCTGGAAACTTGGGTGCTTGATAGTAGTGGCTGCATTTTCCGTATCCACTTAGTCATTGACTCATTTGTGTGTTGGGGTTTGGCATGTCGTATTTACCGACTTAAAAAGTTTTATTATCTATGGATATCATAAATTTTGTTCATTGGTGAAATATGAGCTATTTGCTTTTATTGAGAGTATTTATTCCTTCAAGTAGTAAAAATACTGCACAATTTAGTTGTCCCGGTAGTGATCATTGCTGGCAATACACTAGTTCTTCTAGCTAGATTCTAATATTGTTAATTTTGCAAAGTAGGATACTCGTCTTGGTAGTGTGAACAAGGCCTTGGCTTTTTCCTTTTAATTCTCAAGGATATTGTTACACACTTACAAACATTTGATACAACATTTGATACAACAGCTTTTGTAGTGACCATCGTTGACAATACATTAGTTCTTCTAAATAGATTCTAGTATTCTTAATTTTGCAATTGACTAAGTGGGATACTCATCTTGGTGGTGTGAACAAGGCCTTGGATTTTTCCTTTTAATTCTCAAGGATATTGTTACACACTTACAAACATTTGATACAACAGCTTTTGAGATCAAAGCATTGGTATTTGTCCAACCATTTCCGTAAGAATGACATAGGCTACTTCCTGCAGCTGAAGTAATGGAGTCTTTACATATGCCCAAGGGTGTGAGAAGGACATTGTTTAGAACCCTATATACTGCCAGGTAAGCTTCTATTCCTAAGCATCCTTTCGTGGTTCAGGGTCAGCTGAACTAATATGTGATCTCCAAATTATTGAAATCATGTTGCCCATGCATGTGCTATTGGAGCACTTGTCTGAGTATCTTAATATATTGTGGTATTAGTGAGTGCTACGATCAAAAGAACAAATTTGATGTGTGCTCCATTTCGTTCTCAGATGGCTTATCTACAAAAGAGAGTTCGAAACAATCTATGTGAGATTCATGAGAGATCGAACAAAATGGTTGGTAGAGGAAATAGAGATTAAATTTGCTGGTAGGATTCATCTATCTTTACTATGCTGATGCAATCTAAGTGCTAGTCATGTTGCAGTTCTAGTGCTTGGTATAACCCTTAGACTTGGGGTGTTATTTTCCCATAAGCTCTAAGCCTTGAGTTTGATAACTTAATTGCAGCTTGGCTCTCCTTCTTCTTGCAGTCTTTGACAATTTAAGCGAATCCTCATCTAACTCAAATTGTAGTGACTTTCCATCTTCCAAGCTACCCTTTTCAGCAGTTGTTGCTTACACTAATCTTTACACCTCTTTTATTTATCAGGCCTTCCTTCTTCAAGGTCCTATGACTTCAGTTTTAGCTGGTGCCTCTGATTGTTGTTTACTCTCCATTCCTTCTCCCTCGAAGGAGCAAGCTTCTTGAATGAAACATTGCCTCTTCAGCTCTCTTTAGCAACGATAGTTTCCGTTTCCTTTTACACTTTCCATCCTTAGAAGATATTGTTTCTTCGTTCTGTGCCTCGGGATGCAATCAGACTCCTCCTCCTCCTCCTTCTCCTCATCCTCATTACTGTCATCCTCGCCTACATCATCTACGTTGTGTCTTAAGCTTCTATCTCTAGCTGCTAAGAATCCCTTGGATTCTGATTCCCCCAGTCAATCTGGAGTCCAAGCAATTCATCTTCTTTCTTGAAGTATGGTTTTTCAATTTCTCCACCTTCTGCATCTCCATCACAGCCAAAGTCAGGATGCACATCTTCTGCGTTGTAATACTTCTCATCGAGAGCTTGCTTCATCATCCTATCGTATTCCTAGGATCAAAGTCATTAACAAGGTCAACTCCATCAATTTCTCCACCTTCTTCCTCTCCATGACTGCCAAAGTCAGGGTCCACATCTTCTGCATTGTTATACTTCTCACTAAAAACTTGCTTCATCACCGTATCATATTCCTGACGATTGAAGTCATCATCAAGATCAACTCCATCCAATTGGCAGCCCTCATCTTCACCTATCCCAGCAATCTGCTTAACTTCGAGCTTTTGTTTCATCTCCTTTTTTTTTAAATGCTTTAAGTGCTTCAACTCCTCGAACGGCCCAATAGCCTGTTGCCTGTACTCTTCTCGTACCTGAAATTGGTTTTATAATCCTTGCATCTCAATCTCTTCCTTATCCCTCAACAACCCATCCAATTCTTCTCATTGACATGTCCTTTCTTCTTGTATTCCTCATCAACCCACATCCTATACGAACAGAACATTTTCAGAAACATCTCATTCTCACCCAAACCCTCTCTCCTGCCAAAATATAGATCCAGCTCCTGCTGAAATTCTGCAGCATCGCCACCTTTAACTGGCGCACCATCATCTCTCTTCTTCACTGTCAAAAAGTGACTGTTGTCGCCACCAGCCTCTGCAGCCTCTGCAGCTTCCAGAAAATGCCCTGCTCATCTCCTCTTGTGCCTCACTGCAGCTCCTCTTCTTAGTGGCTTCTGTTTGCTCATCCTTAAAATCAGGTCCCTCCTTGATCAGGTTCTTGGCCACCACATCTTTCAAGTAAAGCTTATGTCTTCTCTACTTCAGCTCTTCTCTGTCTCTGTCGCTATATTCAGACTAGAAAAGAGAGACATTTTTCTCTTTAAGACTTGGGTCTTGGCTTCACACCTTAATTAGTGCATTATAGAACTCAAAGTCCTTCTACTAACCTTACTCACATCAACAACATCATCTGAAGAGGATGAGTGCTCAGAGTAGGATTTGTCACCTGATTCAGTTGAACTTGAGTTTTGTCGATTTCATCTTGTTGTCATCTTGGGAATATACCATAGTAATATGGTAAAATTTGCTCAATATCACCAGTAGTAACCATGTGTTTGGTACTGCGAAGCTTTCCGCTCAATGTCACCAGAATTTTTATGTGGCTTACTTCTTGCGCATAGTTGAAGTGTAATTTTTTATTTTCCATTTTCTAGGGGATGAGCATGTTGCCAACATGTGAGGGGAACTTTGTTACAGAAAGTCCTGCTATCTCACCTTAATTGAGGGCTGATAACTATGATCCCTACATTGATCATTTCCTGTTTTGAGCCCAAGCTGCGCATTGCGGACAGCTTTCAATAATCACTTTGGGCAAGCATTTTGTGGGCACGTAGACTTTCTTACAATAATTGGTTGTCTTTTTGACCTTCCAAGTATGTGTCACTTCCTATCTCACTTTCACAATTTCTGAACTTCGGTTGGATGTGCTTTTTCAGTCTAAGCTTACGTTGATAAATTGTTTGAGTGGACATTAAATCCCTTGTTAATGTCTCGTTGACAAAGTTAGAGAGGTGCTAAAGCTTGACCAGGAAAAGAAAGATCTTGCTAAGCTACTGATTGCAGAGCAATCACTTCTCACGTTTGGCAGAGGATACAATTATGCTACAGCTTTGGAGGTTCCTTAAAAGTAAAGGAAGTGGCACTGATGTACAGTGAAGGAATTCTTGGTGGTGAAATCAAACATGGTCCTCTGGCTCTGGTGGATGAGTCTTCCCATTGTAGTGATTGGTACTCGTGACGCTTGCTTCAGGTTAGCTTTTGTCGTACATTTTTACTCACATCTGTGAAATCTCTATTTGTTCTAGAGGTGAAGGCGTCAATGTTAACAGCAAGCAACAATCAGTTATTCAGCAATTCCATGCCTGCAAAGGACGCCTAATTGTCATGTGCTCGAGGGGGGATGCTGTAGCTGTGTCTCTTGGTGGAGCATGTAGAGTCATTGAAGTTCCTTAGGTGGAAGACTGTCTTCAGCCTTTAGTCAATATAGTTCCTTTGCAGGTACAGAGTACTTCCAATAGTTTTCTATGCTTGCCAAGATGCAACATTTTTTTTTCCTGTTGTACTGAACGCATCATATCTTGCTGAATACGAAGGTATGATGTAGATGACGTGGAGCTGGATGGGAGCATCAAGCTTTGTTTCCTTGATTTGCTTTATGCTCTCGGTGTCTGGTTTTGCATTCAAGAGTTCCAAAATTCTCTCTTTGATTTGGTGTTTAGTTCTAACACAGAGCAATATTTTTAAGTCTCAACTAAAACAAAAGAAATCATTTTTATTGATTGAGCGGGAATATTTTGCCGTTTCTATTTGTTTATTTATTCATTGCTTATAGAGTATTTTTACATTCCCGTTCTTCCTTTCAAATAGCCTATTTAATTTTAGTAGATCTTGCGAATTCGTCAAGCTTGAGATAATTTTTAACATTTGGGGTGCAGTTATTGGCGTATCATCTCACGGTCCTAAGAGGATACAATGTTGACCAACCTAGGAACCTCACAAGGAGTCTAACAACAGAGTAGAAGCCCATTGGATGATTTCTTTTGATTGTGTTTGCCCGGCAGCGAAATGGATTATGTCATGATAATGTAAAGCATCTTTTGACACAGTATACATTCTACTGATCACTTGTATTTTATTGAATGACAGCCCCTATAAGATGTTTATTCGTGATCAATTAGGAAAAATTGTTGTAATCTACCTTTTTTGGGCGTTCGCGGCTTGTTATACATTTATTTGTCAATTTGGCTCGAAGTGTCGTGCTCATGGTACTTAAACATCATTTCAAGGTGGAAGTTGGAAGAGGAAGAATGTATCCTTATTTAGGAAAAGAGAGTAGGCAATATAACAAAAAATGTGTTACTAAAAGTGCAAGATTGATGGAATTGATCGAGTATCCAAGATAGGATTTGCGTCTTTTGATGAGATCGGTTTTTGGCGTTAAGTATGTCTATCGGGAGGTGATTGTGACGTTGGTTGTCAAGGCAATTTGTACCATGTTCTGGTTTCTTTTTTCAGTGTGATGTTTACTCCATGACACGCGATGTATTCAAATGGAAAAGAATTTCAATGTCAACTTGCTCTGAAACAATCCATTCTGTCAATTGATAATCGTATGTGGAAAATGCAATGCAATGCGGCTCTCTCTAGATACAAACAAAAGCAAAACCATAACCTCCTATTGTCGCTGTCAATGGTCGTCGAAAGCAATGTTGTTATTTTTCTTTCCTTGTCGCGTTCCATTTTTGAGGGGTATGCTAGGGTGGACACCCCCGTAGGACGTCTTGGGCCAGGACAACCTGGACCGATTCCTGATTCCGGCACGACGCGCCTGCATCCATGACTGTACGAAGCAAGGGCGGCAGGGCTGCCAGTCGGCGAGGATGGAACACGTGGACAAAAATGGGTACAGTGTTGGGTTGAACCCACGTGTAAAGGTTTCGAGCGAGATGAGGCAGGAGGACCACAACAAGCGACACGAATGATAAGAAATAGGGGAACCATATTGAAAGGGGCCTGGACCAACAACGATGCGAGGGAGGCCACCGAGAGCGTGGCGGTGAGCATCACGAGGATGTGGAACAGTCGGGCACAGCAAGCGGGAACCAACGACAGGTGAGCGATGAGCGCCAGTGCGCAGTAGAACAGAAGACAGAAGATGGCAAGGGAGGTGGCCAAAGGGTGGGTCTCGAATAGGGACGCGGGTTTCCCTTGGAATTTCACCTCGACGAAGTTGACCAGCACGGACACAATGAAGGCGAGAATGGCGTGGAGGGGAGTGAAGGCAGGGGAACCTCGGACGTTTGTGTCGGGACGACGGGCGGTAGGCATTGGGGTCAGCTTCTTGAGGATCCGTAGTCCTGTGTAGAGGATGATAGATGGCTAGAGGCGGAGCATGTCTCGGGATTTGTAATGATAAATGCGAAAAGGAGAGATAAGATGCAAAGTGAATTTCGGCTACGTTTTATCGTTTGCCGAGACCAGGGCAGCGACGCCCATTTAAAGAAAACGGGGAAGATGAAGGCGGAATGACTGTCTTGCGCGTGGAGTTTTCAAAGTCCGATTAAAAACTGTGCGCCGATTACCTCGATTAACAAAGAAGACATTTGTGAAGTCTGGGTTCCTACGGCCACGCAATATCTAGATTGTTCTTGAACCTCGTTAGCATGCGACAGAGCCCTTTTTTTTTAAGGGTTAATACCTGAAAAACCCCAAACTGATACATTTGTGACAAATTTACCTAAAATTAATTTTTTTACCATGAAAAATCCCAAACTGATACACCTGTGACAATTTATCCCTACTGACCATAAAAAACCCTAAATTGGTACATTTATGACAAATTTACCCCAAATTAATTTATTCAACCGCAAAAAATCCCGAACTGATAAATTTGTGATAAATATACCCTTCGCTAAATCGAATTAATACCACAAAAAAATCATAAAAATTGTAAAATCTGACAAACGGATCGTAAAATTCCAAATTAGTATACTAGTCAATTGTCACGTGTCATTTAACTTAATCATTTGATAATAAAATTTAACGAAAACTAATAGAGGATAAATTTGTCACAAGTATACCAATTTGAGGTAAATTTATCAAAGATATACCAATTTGGGTTTTTTGTGATTAAAAAAATAATTTAGAGTAAATTCGTCAAAAGTGTACCAGTTTGGGGTTTTTTAGAGTATTAACCCTTTTTTTTTTTATGAATGTTCTCTCTTTTTTCGGTCTGACAAAAGCAACTTCTCTTACTCCTTTTCAACCGCCGTGTGATCCCGCGATTGAGGACGTTGCCATGGTCCATGTCAGGAAGAAAAGGCCCGGCCCTGGGGGGAGGGTAGGGACACGTGGAGCCTCACCCAACTGACACTGAACTCTCTCCAATGAAATTAATATTCTAAAAGACCTTTAACTTTAGATCCGCCCTTAATAATATTATAACTTTTTTTTTTATATCATAAAAGTCATCCAACTTAATCCACCCTTAATTCTATCCTAAAATCTTTCTTTGTCTTATAAAAAACCATTAACTTTAGGTTTAGTCTCAATTTTTCCTTAATTTTTTCTATCTCATAAATTTGCCCGCATTAATCCTACTTCTAAAATTCTCAAACGAACTATTCGAGGCTCCTTGACCCAAGTGCCTCAACGTGAGCTCTCCAATTGCGAGAGATTGAAGACTCCCAAGCACGAGGGGTTGAAAACCGAGCTCAAAATTGAATATCTCTTATGGGTCGAAAGAAGACTCTTTTTAGAGTAAAAATAATTAAAGAGTGGGCGGCATTGGGGTCGGCTTCTAGAGGATCCCGTAGTCCTATGTAGAGGATGATGATCGGAATGACCAGAGAAAGAGCTGGCTAGAGTGGGAAGCAGATCTTGGGTTATGGTGGGAGAGCAGGCAGAGAGATGGATAGAAAAAATCTTGGTTTTCATAAGGCTCTTTGGTCCAACGTAATTTTCAACTCCAAGGCGATTGCCGACCAAAAAGAGTCCAAGGTGGTTTTTGTCGGCGGTCTTTCACGCTGGAAGCCTTTGAACGTCACGAAACTTCTCCCCGGAACTTTCCAGTAGTTTCCCATGGCCGTCATGGCCGCGGAGAGGTCCCCTCGCCTTGCGATTGATGACGTGGCCAAGCTCCACCGCATCAGCATAATAGCTAACTGTTCGGCGAGTGACACGTGGAGCCACGTCAGTGGATGGGTCCCGTCGGGACTGGTGTAAAAATTTTCCTGTGTCAAAAATTTTGGGTCTCCCCTCGTCAACGAACAAGACTCTCTCTCTCTCCCTCCCCTTCTCTCGCAATCCGGTGCACTCTCCAGCGCGCCGCTGCTGCAGCCGCCCCCACCCCCGCCGCCGCCGCCTCCCAGAGCCCCGCTGACGGCTGGATAATGGCAGCACCGGGTTTCGCACCAGAACTTGTACCGGCGATTCTAAACCGCACGCCAAATGTTTGCGCAATTATTACCTTTCCTTGTTCAGATCTGGATATGGAGTTTTTGTTATAAGGGTTTGGTGGGGGAAGTTTCTGGTGCCGAGCTACTTGGGCAAAGCTGTGCGAATGGTGTGCCAATATGTGCTAAAAACTCCATCTTTCAAGGGAAGTTTATGCTCGCGGTCGTGAAGGGTTTCGAGAGTTCAATCTTGCGGGGTGTTGAACAGCAATGTCCTCACTTCCTTGGCAGTGGAAAGTAATTGCTTCCTACCTTAAATCCATTTTGCTAAAAACACTGTCGTTGTTGAGTTGTTTTGGACTTTGGTCCTTTGAGTGGCTAGTGTCCTTATCTTAGTTGTGTTTTCCATGGTCTCCAATCCATAAGGTCCTTTCTCAGAACTTCGATAATTCGGCCTGGCCTCTTCAGACTAAAAAACAGGCAGGTACCATCCATTGAATCTATTCCTCCTTTTTTCTTATGCATGTAGAATTATGGATCAGGTTCAAAAGCAATATACCTTAAAAAAAGTGCCAGAAGATGGAGCACATAAAATGACCTTTGGGTAAGAATTGTAGTGTTATTGCTCTAATTCACTTGGGTATAACTAGTGCTGGTTCTAACTTTGCTTTGGAAAATATATCCCGATTGCCGATTTATTGGTGGCGTTGTTGTCATCATTATCGTCATCATAATTACTAATTAAGTAGGTTTGATTGCTGGAACAATTTGCTGGAAACTTGGGTGCTCCATAGTTGTGGATGTATTTTCCATATCCACTTTACTTAGTCATTGACTCATTTGCATGTCGGGGCTTGGCATGTCGTATTTGCTGATTTAAAGTGTTTTATTGTCTATGTATATCACATAATTTGTTCATTGGTGAAATATGAGCTATCTACTGGTGAAATATGAGCTATTTGTTTTTATTGAGAGTATTTATTCCTTCCAGCAGTAGAAATGCTGCACAATTTAGTTGTCCCACTAGTGACCATTGCTGGCAATACACTAGTTCTTCTAGCTAGATTCTAATATTGTTAACTTTGCAATGGACTACTAACATATTTCATTTGATTGTGTTTGCCCGACAGCAAAATGGATTATTTCATGAGAATGTAAAGCATCTTTCTGACACAGAGCATACATTTTGCTGATCACTTGTACCTTATTGAATGGCAGCCCCTACAAGATTTTTATTTATGATCAATTAGGAAAAACACTCATAACCCACCTTTTTTGCTCGTTCACGGCTTGTTATGCGTTTACTTGTCAATCTGCCTTGAAGGGTTGTGCTCTTGGTATCTGAACATTGTTTCACGATTGACATAACAATGATGACGTGGAACTTAGTTTCATCGGCGGATGTTATCCAACTTGGAGCAATATGTTGTCCATTATTGCCTTCCTCTCAAAGGTCACGAAAAAGTTCTATTGCTAAAAATATTAGTTATCGTATTTAGCATTAAGTACATAACTCTACTTTTTCTTTTTCTTTTTATGGTGGACTTTGATTGAAGCATCTTTTGCTGCATCATGAGATGTAAAAGGAGTCTGGTGGCGGTTGGAAGAGGGAGATTGTATCACAAAAAATGCAGGCTACTAAATTTGCAAGATTGATGGAATCAATTGAGTATCTAAGACCGTTGGTATCAGTTTTTGCCATTAAAGATGTCTCTCGAGTTGTGATTGTCACATCAATCATCAAGTTGCGAGTTAACTCCTGGTTCACACCCTTCTTGGGAAATATAGTCCGAGACAAATTGTATTGTGTTCTGATTTCCTTTATTAGTATGATATTTAACTCCATATATGGTCCAATTTGTAGACACAGAGAGGTCTGGTGTATTTGAATGGAAAGAAATTCAATGTCAACTTGCCCCAAAGTAGTCATTTTATTAATTAACCATATTTTGAACGTACAATTCGGCTCTTCCTAGAAACCAACAAAAGCAAAACCATAAGCTCCCGAGCTCCTGTAGGAGCTTATGTTGTTAATTTTTCTTCCTGATGCGTGTTTCATTTTTCGTGCACGTTTTATCAACTTACACCAATTAAAATTTGACACATTTACTGATGTTAATTTAATTAAACAAAATAAAAATTTCTGTCCGCCTCACTTTTCTCCCTTGTCTACAATTTCTCCTCCATCTCTAGCCATCTCGAGCGTAACCTCCCCATCTCCCTCCGCCATCACCACCGGCGGAGTTGCCAACGACAAGTCCCAGGAGAGAATTGGCGGGCGTTGTTGCAGATTTGCAATTCGACCGCGGTCGCTCGCAGCTGTGGACAAGCCACTATCACTGGAGCCACGGTTGCAGATCTGGATGTCGTTTCCTGGGGTGTGTTGGTCATGGGCACCCTTAGAACATCCGGGGCCATGTCATCCTGGACTGATTCTCGATTCTGGCACGAAGCGCACGCATCCTTGATTGTACAGGGCAATATTGGCGCGGCTGCCGGTCGGGGAGGACGGAACACGTGGACGAAAATAGACAAGAGGACCATGGCAAGCAACACTAATGACAAGAGATAGGGGAAAGAGTGAAAGGGGGCACCGGACCAACAACGGTTGGTAATTTGTTTATAAAATAAATGAAGATGTGCATTGTCCCACATCGAAAAGATGTGAGTGTGCACATAGACGAGATTTGGCACTAACCGATGACCATTACTTTAATTATTGAAAATTCGGATTTATTTCTATAAAAATTAACCATAAAGTCTTGTTAAGACAGTGCAATTGTTCACGAAAAGTTACGGTTATTTTTAATTATTTATTTAATTCTGAATTTTTTTATGTCTTTTCAACGTAATCTTTGAGACGTACTTGTTCATTTTACAACATTTCCCGAAATATTGCCTTTGTTCTTTTTTGCAACCTTTTGAAGAGTTGCCTCTATTCAAAAGACAAAGATAAGTAACGTTGTTTTGAGATCAAGCAATTATCTTATTCCATTTTTGTATTATTTCAAAAGATTATACAGCCATTTTTTCAATTGTTTCCCATGAGAGATTCTAGAGAAATACTAGAATTGCTATCTAGTATTCTTATTTGGAGACTTTGTTGTATTCTGAAAGAAATTTGCCGATGACCATTAGTAACTTTGTGAGACAAATAAATCCTTAAAGAAAGTAATATCACACCTCAAAGTCTGACTTGATTTATTTAAAGATTCGACTTCATTGTTTAACCCAATTCGAAGACATATTTTCCAACAATTTTAAGGATTTATTTTTGTAATAATTGAGTCAAGAGTCCGATTCAATTTATGAGAAGAAGACTAAGAAGAAGAAGAAGAAGATGGCGAATGTTTCCCCTCTCGCCAAGTACAAAGGTTCCCTACCACACCCATGGGCGTCCAAGAGACCAAGAGTACGTGAAAATGAAGGATCTTGGAGTTCCAGGAGGCCACATCCTTATTCAGCATCTAGCCGAGGTCGTGACATTCCATGTGACAGTATTCTTGCGGGGGCCCAGATCATCCAAAAAAAAATTCGCCTAGCAGCAGCCAAGCGTCCATATTTGGCGTCCATGTCGAGGAACGCTGTCTTGAGGAAGCGGTTGAAATCGAGTTCCTTGCCAATGCCGATTAGTAAATCTTGAGGCGACGGGTGGCCGTAAATCTCGAGGCAACGTGTGACCGTGGATAAAGATGCAAGAGGCCAGGTTCGGCATTGCGCGATGCGAGCACCAGACGCATGCAAGTGAACAGGTTCTTTCACTTCCCAATAGGTCTGTTCCTCGATGGCTTCTAGTCGACGCCAACAATCGTCACTCATCACCGTTGGCCAGAGTTTCAAAGAAGATCTACAGGCTCTCTCTCTTTTCTCTTGAATTTTCTCTCTCTCTATTTTTTTTTTTTTATCTGTCCATTTTGGTTCTGTCATAAGGGTGTGTTTTATGTCTTTTGTGCGCCCAAAGCTATGCCATGTCTTGTCTCTGTATTTGATTTTCGGTTTGGGACTCAACACTTACTAATCTGGACGGTATCTATCGTGATGGAGAAGACAAGAGTGGTGGAGTATTGAATTACGATGTTAATTTCCCGGAGCAAAAGGTGATGAATGAGGCTCTTGCTTACGATGCGAAATCCATCATGGAAATATCATGCAAGACGGCATCTCATCTTGTAAAAACGACATCAAGGATACCGAGACTCTGATCATGAGATCGAGTGCAAGATCTTTGTTCGGGAGGAGATTTAGCGATCCTTCGGTCCAGAGTAACATGAGGCATTGGCCGTCAAGGGTCATTGCTGGTCCCGGCCTCAAGCCCATGATTGTCGTCAATTTCAAGGTCGTAAAGAAGCAGTTTGCTGTGGAGGAAATTTCATCCACGCTCCTCACAAAGATGCGTGAGAACCGCTGAGGCTTACCTTGATATGACTTTCGAGAATGTATTGTCTGGGTCCCTGCACACTTCAATAACTCGGTCTCGTCAAGGGGCAGATACATGATGGATTCATTTTTTTTTAAGATGCCTTTTAATCTCTTTCGCTGATTGGTATTTTGGATCCATATCAAGTAGGAGGTACTTTCGCAGTGAATACAAGTACCGAAGATTGGATGGTCTCACTCCTGTAATACAAAGAATGGCTTTGATAGATGAGCTCAACAATTCGGATGACGTGTTCATATTTATTCTAATGACAAACGTTGGTGGTTCAAGGACAAATCTAACTGAGGCTAACAGGGTGATTGTAGTTGACCCTGACTGGAACCCGAAGAAGCTTTTGCGTGCGTGGTTGTTTGTTCTGAGACGCGAGTCGTGGTTCTCTTTAGGTATTCGGATGGGTGTCTTGTGTTGCGTGTCGTTGGCCGTATCGATTTGATCTATACTGGCCACGGCGTTGGATTTGCCCTGTACTGAGTCGATTATCATGACACTAGTCATTCACGCAAGGTTCTGAGTTGAACGAAATGAGAAATCCATATTCTTCTATCAAGGCACTTCAGAAACAGATGCTTTCATCCTGGGCATTCAAATAGAAGGGCAGTTGCAACGAATGATCTGTTTTGGGTTCCACAGTCTCATAACAGCAGATTCGACCTTCGGTATAAAGAGATTGAAGCACCGATTGTGCACGTTATTCATCTTTGATTCCAAACAGCATGCATTTCCTGTCGCTTGGGTAATTACTCGTAGCTTTTCGAAGCCAGATGTCTCCAAGTGAATGAAAGAACTTCTTGATTGAGGAAGAAGTGTAGAGCCTTGGGGGGAAGGTTAGTAGTTCTCTTATTGATTATATGATTTTTTTTTTTTTATGGAACTAATATAATTGGAGTCATTGAGACTTAGAAGTGTTAACTTTCAATTTCAAAATGAAAGATTTGAGTGAAGTAGATACTTTATTGGGTGTTAAAATTAAAAAAAAAAAAAAATAGTAGGGTTATTCTTTAAGCGAAAGTGATGACATGGAAAAGATGTTAAATAAATTTAAACATCTTGGCTTCAAAGAAATGTAACTCCATTTGATTCAGTATTAAATTAAATTATAATACTGGTAGAGTAGTAGCACAATTTAAATATGCTAGTGTTATAAGGTCTTTAATGTATGCGATGCATTATACTAGACCTGTAATTGTGCAAGTTGAGTAGATATACTAGTAATTCAAAAATAGAACATTGAAAGGCTATTATTAAATTTTGGTTATTTTAAGAGAACTTAAAACTTGTGATTCTTCTATAATAATTATTCGGATGTGATGGTTTTATTAGTGATGGGTTTAAGGCCCGTCCGCCCATGTTGGGCCTAAAACCCGGCCCACAAAATTAGGGCCCATGAATGGAGGGACGTATAAAAGGGAGGAGAGAGAGGGAAAACGCACCTTTTTGAAAATCAGAACGTACGTACGTCTCCCTCTCCCCCCCTCTCTCTCTCTCTCTCCCAAAAAGGAAAACAATAAGGCTTCGGCAACGTTTTTCTTCCCTTCAACCACGATTTGGCGTCATCGGATCGAATAGGGCCAAATTCTCTTCCTCACGTTGGCGTTGGTGTTTAATCTGCGGCTAAAAAGGTACGCTCGAATCCGTGGTGTGCTTTAGGATCGGTAATACGTGTTGTTTTTCCCGGGCTCGTCTTCCGCATTCGTTTTAGGGGTTCGATTTAGTGTCGAATCCGGTTTTTAGGGATCCGTTATTCCCAATATTGGTCAAAGCCTAGTTTATGTTTTCCCGACCCTTTTCATGTTTTTTGATTGATTTTTCGCAAAGAAATTCAGCCGACACGGATCGGGGCAAGAAATCCTAACACCCGAGCACTGTTCATCCGTTTTTTCGAGTTTCTGTAAGTCAAAATCAAATTATGATGGTATAGGGTGAAAGGGCTTGTCGAGACGAGTCCAGCGACATGTCATGCCCTGCCGGGCGACGCCGCACGTGCCCATAAGAGCGGCCAGAAGCCGCTGCGCGTGGGCGCCACGCGCCGGTCGGTGAACCGGCACGTGCGCGACGCCGGCGGTGAATCGGCATGAGCCGGTCGGTGAACCGACACGTGCTGACGTCAGCATGACGTCACCCAACGGTCAGTAACCGCTGGGATGACGTCATCGATGACGTTAGCGCCAACGACGGTTGGCCGGGCGGTCACCGGCCGGCGACCCGACCGACGACTCAACCCGACCCGACCCGACCCGCCGACGCCTGGCACGCGTGCGACACGTGCCGGCTGACGTCTACGTGACGTCAGCCCGCGCACGCGCGCGGCACGTGCGGTCGATTCATGCAACCCAGCCCGACCGGTCTGACAGGTTCGTCCGGTCCGACCGGTCCGATGACCGATTACTTGACCGTTGACCGTTGACCCAAAAAAAAAAAAAGAAGGAAGGAAGGAAAAGAATATGTTTCTTTTTCAATTAAGTCTAAGCGGATTATTTGTGATCCTTTATTTGTTTTGCATTTGTTGCAGGGACGGTTCTGCATTTGTTGCAGGAAAAATGTCTCCCCTCAGGTTGCGCACACCTATTCGCGCAATTACCGATGAACAAAAGGAAAGGCTTTCTAAGTTGATAGCTGAGCTAACTGATCATCGATGAGAGAGTGGTGACTTAATTGATCATATCCTTGAGGTCAATAAAAAAATTCATATGGAATGGTCGTCCTATGCCACAGTCAGAGATGGTGTGATTTTTCATAAATACCCTTCCACCTGAATAGCAAGGAGTGTTGAATCGCATATGGGATGTCAACAGAGCTGCTTCTTATAAGAAAATTGTGATAGATTTTGTAAATGAATATTACTGGATTATTACAAGGGAAAAGATCAAGAAATTAAACAAAAGAGGATTTTTCCCAGTTCGTGTGCTGACTTGGTGTTAGTTGTATTGGCTGATCTTTGTTAAGTGTGTTTTTGTGGACATATTATGTAATGTTTACTACCTGATTGTTATTGATGTAGCAACCGATATCTCGGTTGTATTAATTGAAAGCATTATGTTTTATTGGATGTCAATTATCTGTTGCTTTCTGTTATTATTGGTTGCTGTGGGTAGTTATAGAAGTTTTTGTAGCTTCATAGAATTTACTTTGCATAAATGATAATTTTAAGTTAGGATTTTTGGAGGATGATTGGAAACATAGTGACCTTTTGATTCTGAAGCCTTACTTGAAATTATTCATTAATATGATGGGTCTATGCAAATAGGGATACATAAATGATAGGCATTAATAATTCATGCATATATGTTTGATGTATTCAGATCAATAGCTTCAGCCACAAAGAGCATAGTTGCCGAGCTGAATAAAGGTGAAAAGCTCAATTGTGACAACTATGAAATATGGCACATGAAAATCCAATATGTGCTAGAAGAGCAAGAGGCACTTGAAGCTTTTAACCTGACCATGGTAGAACCTAAAGAAGGAAACACTGCACAGCACAAGAGAGATAAAGAAGCTTTTGCTGCATGGAAAAGAAAGAACTCTCCTGCTCACATCACGTTGCTGAGCAGCATGGAAAATGACGTCATGCGAGAGTTTAGGCGTTTTGACAATGCCAAGGAAATGTGGGAGGCATTGGCAGCTAGATTTAGTCATACTTCGGTGACTAGACTGAGACAGCTCACTATTAGGTTTGACTCTTACAAGAAGCCTCATGGTCAGACCATGAAACAACATCTTAGAAAGATGTCAAACATGATAAATGAGCTGAAAGATGCTGGCCATGTCCTCACGGATGAGCAGCAAGTGCAAGCAGTGATTCCTTTCTTGCCTCAGAGTTGGGAGCATATGAAGGTGCACCTGACCCATAATGAAAATATCAAAACTTTTGAGGATGCAGTGCGCCATCTTGAGCTGGAAGAGGACCGCCTTTTGGTGGTTAAGCCGGATGCTGAACTCTATCATGCTAGTTCTAGCTCACATGGAGCTTCGAGCTCCAAGCGCAAACGTCCTAACTGGCTTGATAAAGGGAAAGGCAAGGAAACAGGTCCTTTAGGGAAGAAACCCAAGTTTAACCAATATGAAAGAGGAAAGCATCCTCGCATGAAAAAGCTTGCAATGGTGAAATGCTACAACTGTGACAAGAATGGTCACTATGCTCGCGACTGTCGTGAGCCAAAGAAGGTATGCACCCCTTGTACTTTTCAGAACTTTGCTTTTGTGTCGAGTTCTGTGTTCTTAACTGAGTCTAATCCTTTGTGGACTGTGGATTCAAGAGCGACAGACCATGTAGCGAAGGATAAAGGATCCTTCGTGGAATTCCGACGAATACTAACTGGAACTAAGTGGATCTATGTGAGAAACAACTCCAGAGCTGAAGTGAAAGGAATTGGCACATGCCAACTGAATATGCGTGGTGGACGCACTTTGTTCCTACATGATGTGTTGTATGCTCTAGAGATTCATCGGAATTTAGTGTCTGTTTTAGTGTTGGTTAAATTAGGTTTTAATATGAACTTCTATAATAGAGGTGTGGATTTGTTTTTGAATGCAAATTACTATGGTTGTGGTTATTTTTTGGATGGTTTCATTGTATTAGATATTGATTATGTTAATGCAAATGTTTGTTATTCCCTTCTCACGTCTCCTAATACATATGATAATGATGTGAATGTGTGGCATGCTAGACTTGGTTACATTGGCCAACAGCGTATGAATAGACTAATCAAAGAGGGCTTGTTGGGCAATATTGAAAAAGTCAATTTGCCCATATGTAAGTATTGCCTAGAAGGGAAAACGACACAGAAACCATTTGGAAAATGTAAAAGAGCTGAATTTCCTCTACATTTAATCCATTTTGATGTCTGTGATCCAATGAATGTGAGAGGAAGGCATGGGGCTGTTTAATTCATCACTTTTATAGATGATTATACTCAATTCGGATATGTTTATTTGATTTCTCATAAATCTGAAGCAATAAGTTGTTTCAAAAGGTTTATGAACCGTAGAGAATCAATTAAACAAGAAAATAAAAGCATTGAGATCCGATCGAGGTCGAGAATATTTATCTGATGAATTCAGAAAATTATGTGATGAAAAAGGAATAGAAAGACAGTTGTCTATTCCATATACTCCTCAACAAAATGGTGTTGCGGAGAGAAGAAACAGAACCCTACTGGAAATGGTTAGGTCCATATGGCGCATGCTAACTTACCTATTACCTTTTGGAGTGATGCGTTGTTAACTGCTGCCTATATACTTAACCGTGTGCCTTCCAAATCAGTTACTTCCACTCCATATGAGTTATGAACAGGTAGAAAACTAGATTTAAGTTTTCTTAAGCCATGGGGTTGTGCTACCTATACACATGAGTCATCTCACAAGTTTGGGAAATTGGGTCCTAGAGGAAAGAAGAGTATTTTCATAAGATACTCAGAACACTCGAAAGGGTATGTGTTCATAGGTGAGTAGGAAAGTGGGAGTATAACTGAATTTGAATAATGAGATGTCACATTCTTAGATGATGAATTTCCTAAGAAGGGCGATATAGGGGAAGATTACTCCCTATTTGAAACCTTGGATCAAGATAATGATATTAGTAGAGTTCGTCCAAGTGGGAGTAATATGAAGTGATGAATTGAATTCAACTCATTCTCAATTACACTCACATAATGAGACGACATCATCATTATCTAATCCAAATGGGAGCATAATAGGGAATGATGTACAAAGTATACAATCTCCCATACGGCGAACAAGTCACCAAAGTATTCCCTATCGACGTTTTGACATTGAAGGGGAAACTTTTATGGTTGCTCCACAAGATGAGGATGAGCCAAGAAATATTAATGAGGCTCTAAATTGCCCTAGTAAGGAAAAATGGATTCATGCAATAGAAGAGGAAATGGAGTCAATGAAATCAAATCAAGTATGGGAATTGGTTGATCTTCCAAAAGGACGTGGAACTATTGAGAACAAGTGGGTTCTCAAAATAAAGCGAAAGGCTGATGGCTCGATAGAAAGGCATAAGGCTCGCTTTGTGGCGAAAGGGTATAATCAACAGGAAGGAATTGATTATGAAGATACGTTTTCTCCTGTAGTGAGATTTACCTCGATTCGCATTATTCTGGCAATAGTTGCTAGTTTGGATCTTGAATTACATCAAATGGATGTAAAGACTGCTTTCCTCAATAGAGAATTAGAGGAAGAAATATATATGGAACAACCTACTGGTTTCATAGTGAAAGGCCAAGAAGAAAAGGTATGTCAACTTTTGAGATCGATATATGGTCTCAAGCAGTCATCGAGACAATGGTATATACGTTTTCATAATGTCATAATGACATATGATTTTACAATGATTGATGAGGATCATTGTGTATATATCAAAAGATCCAATGATCAATTTGTGATCATATCATTATATGTTGATGATATACTAATTGCCGGAAGCAATATGGATTTTGTTAACACTGTCAAGAGTTGGTTGTCTTCCAACTTTGAGATGAAGGATATGGGTGAGGCTGCATACATTCTTGGAGTTAAAATTTCAAGAGATCGTTCGAAGAGATCGTTGTCTCTTTCGCAAGAAACATATATAAATAAGGTTCTTGAACGATTTCGTATGCAAGATTGTAAACCCATAGACACTCCTATTGCAAAATGTGAAGGATTGAGCCATAGACTGTGTCCAAGGACTCCACAAGAGAAGGAACAAATGAAACATATTTCTTATGCTAGTGCTGTTGGAAGCTTGATGTACGCTATGATGTGTACAAGACCCGACATATGTTTTGCAGTTGGAATGGTGAGTAGATACCAATCCAACCCAAGTCCAGCACATTGGAAAGCCGTTAAGAGAATACTGAGGTATTTGAAGGGAACTGCTGATTACAAGTTGAATTACCAAGGAAAGGATCTGTGACTTGAAGGCTATTCAGATGCTGATTGAGGAGGAGATTTAAATGAAAGAAAATCTACCTCTGGATTTGCTTTCTTACTAAACAATGGCGCCATATCATGGAGCAGTAAGAAGCAAACGTATATAGCCTTATCCACGATGGAAGCTGGGTTCGTGGCATTATCAGCAGCGGTACAAGAAGGAGTTTGGCTTAAGAGATTTTTGGATCATTTAGGTGTTAATAAGAAAGCTACAAATCCATTGTTGGTTAACTGTGATAGCCAAGCAGCTATAGCGTACACCAAAGATCCAAAATATCATGGCAAGACCAAACATATAGATACCAAGTATAACTTTGTCAAAGATATGGTTGTACGAAAGGATGTGAACTTACAGTACATATCTACGCATAGAATGGTAGCAGATCCTATGACAAAGCCAATACCTAGAGATGTGTTTTGTGGTCATGTAAAATCTCTAGGATTATATAGAGTCTGATGTACTAAATTGTAATTTCCCTGAGTTGTTCACATTTATGAATTTTTGTTTTTCATTGATTAATGCCTATGAATCTTTGTGTGATCTTTATGCATCTTAATGCTTAGTGCATTATTTTAAGTTGAGAAAGTATGTCGGACAGATAAAAGATTAGCTCACTCATACGGGTAATCGCCTCTATTTACTATGTGATAAATAGAGATGAGACTATTTTTAAGCTTATTATCTAGGTGATAATCGAAAGCTCAAGCTTAAAATATGAATGTCGCCTTAACTAAGTGTTAAGATGAGAACATAATACTTACGATGTCCGAAAGTAAAATACCCCATATATTTTACTTTATCTGTCTAAGATGCCAGATGTGAGTTCTAATGAATTTTGTGAATGAGTAGGTACGTGAACTCAAGTTAGACATTGGGTATGTCTGTACTATCATCTGTACGGTATTGAAAAATGTAGACATACGCTCCATGGGAAATGAGTTAATACCATAACACGTATTTCATACTACGTATGCATGAGACGACCAATAAGAGTGGCAAAAAATTTGATCTCAACTTTTATGATGTGTGAAACTCTTGAGGAAAAGAGATCCTCAATTTTAGTGCCCTTATGACTTTTACTTATTCTTAAGATTTCTATTTAGTGTTTGCTATCTTAGGATGTTGCCAATGGTCATGAGTTGATTCGATCTAATGGGACATTTCTAGAAAAGCAAGCTAAACTGAAATTGAGAGTTTGAAGGAAAGAGGAAGATCGATTTTGGAGAATCACATTGTACTTTTGTATTCACTGGTTGACCAATTATAACTGTCTTTATGATAACTATAATTGTGAATACAATATATATATATATATATATATATATATATCTATCATTGTTTAAAAGAGATCAAGAGAGATATAAATGTGATCGATCGATCTAGGGTACTGCATACTAAATTTGCTCAGAGTGTGACGCCCATTATGAGCTACTATATATTCCTAACAAATGTATAGCAACGAGCTCTCAAAGTATGCTGGTCGCACGGATTATTCACCGGTATGAATATTAAAGAGAGGTAAAGAGAATCTTGTTTGGCCCACCATGTGCAAGTGGGAAATTATGGTTTTATTAGTGATGGGCTTAAGACCCGTCCGCCCATGTTGGGCCTAAAACCCGGCCCACTGAATTAGGGCCCGTGGATGGAGGGACGTATAAAAGGGAGGAGAGAGAGGGAGAACGCACCTTTTTGAAAATCAGAACGTACGTACGTCTCCCTCTCCCCCTCTCTCTCTCTCTCTCCCAAAAAGGAAAATAGTAAGGCTTCGGCAACGTTTTTCTTCCCTTCAACCATGATTTGGCGTCATCGGATCGAACAGGGCCAAATTCGCTTCCTCACGTCGGCATCGGTGTTTAATCTGTGGCTAAAAAGGTACGCTCGAATCCGTAGTGTGCTTTAGAATGTGTGATACGTGTTATTTTTCCCAGGCTCGTCTTCCGCATTCGTTTTAAGGGTTCGATTTAGTGTTGAATCCGGTTTTTGGGGATTCGTTATTCCCAACAGGATGTATTACAAAGTTACACCGATACTCGTTGGATTACAAGTATGGAAGAAAAAACTACTAGATGGATTTTCACATTACGTGAATATGTTGTTTCTTGGGCGAGCGAGAAACAAATGTGCATAATTCACGCAACTATGAAATTTGAATTGTTGCCTTAGCAGCAATTAGGAAAGAGGCTGAATGGACTATGAATTTATTGTTAGATATCAAATTATGGCTTAGTCCTATGCCTCCTATTTTTATCCACTGTGATAGACTACCTTGGCAAGAGCCTATAGTAGCACATATAATGATAAATCTAGACATGTTAGTATAAAACATGAGTATGTAAGACAATTGATTATATATGGTACCATAACAATTGTCTACGTGATATCAAGTAATAATCTTGTCGATCCCCTGACAAAAGCTTTACCAAGACACGTGGTAATAATGACCTCACAAGAAATCAAGTTAAAATCCTTTACTTAAAATCACCAGTAATGATAATCCAACATTTTTTCTAGAACATCACTAGTTATAAGGTTTAATGGGTAAAAGCAAGTTACTGAATGTGATTGTTTGATACTGATGTAGCCTTGATATGAGAAGTCAGTATTATCTGTTACGTTTGGTAGATTGAATTGAATTCTTAATGAAGTATAGTACAAACTTGTAATATGTTGATAGTAACAAAAACACATGATAGATATTTGACCTATATGAGCTTAAAGTGGTGCCACTTCTTACGAAAGTTAGGATTGCTTTCTAGAGAACTCATGAAATAGAATCAAGTACGAGGCCATGATAGTGCGGAGTAATGTAGAACTTCTCGCTAAAATGAGAGGTTAGTGTATGTATGGTATGTCTGGTTCTATTATATAAAAGTACAAATTTAAAACCGATCTACTTATCACTTTGATAGTGTTTTGAGATACTTATACTAAGTAAATGTTCAACTCGAAAGAGACCTTTATGTATGTATATTAATCTTATGGAAATTTTGGTTGTATATTTCTAACATTTTAATTTTTGTTTTTTGGTAAAAGTAATAAATATATATTGAGCTTTGACCAAACCATACAAGAAGAGAACATGGCACCAAAACTCACACTTAGCATGACAAGGAGTCATAACGAGTGGAAGGGTGCCGAGAAGAGAAAGACTGCCAAATAGTGGCAAAACCAGCGAAACCGCATCAAACACTAACACGGCAAGGCAAAAGCCAAACAATGGCAAGAACAAGCAAAAGAAAAGCAACAAGGAAGGAGACATGAGGGATAGAACAAACAGAAGTTGGAGTACCCCGCAAGCAACCTTTGAAAACCAAGCAAATCCCAACAAATGAAACTAGTAGCCACCGCAGCAGTTGCATCCAAAAACCAACCTCCAAAGACACCCGCCACAAGGAAATGGCACAGAAGCACATCCCCAACGATAGGGAGACAGCGTTAAGTTTTGGAGTTTCAGACTCTCCCGACAAGAAGATAACTGAGGATTGTTGGTAATTTGTTTATAAAACAAATGAAAAGGTGCCTTGTCCTACATCAAAAAGATGTGAGTGCGTACGTGAACGAGATTTGTCACTAACCAATGATCATTACTTTATTTATTGAAAATTCGGATTTATTTCTATAAAAATTAACCATAAAGTCTTGTTGAAATAGTGCGATTGTTCACGAAAAGTTACAGTTATTTTTTATTATTTATTTAATTCCAAATTTTTTTTTATGTATTTTCAACGTAACATTTGAGACGTATTGATTCATTTTGCAACATTTCCCGAAAAGTTGCCTTTATTCTTTTTTGTAACCTTTTGAAGAGTTGCCTCTATTCAAATAACAACGATAAGTAACGTTGTTTTGAGATCAAATAATTATCTTCTTCCATTTTCGTCTTCTTTCAAAAGATTAGGGAAAATTTCAAAAAAGGACCCGAAGTGTCATTATTTTCTCAAATAAAGGTCCGAAGTGGATTTTGTTTCAAGTAAGGACCTAAAGTGGTCTTAGTTGTTTCAAATAAGGGCCTAAAGTGGATTTGATTATTTCAAATAAGGACCCGACCTTACCGATTGTTGATTGGCTAAATTTTTCAATTGGTCAAGGGTATTGTCATTTTGCATTTCACCTTTTTTTTCCTTCCTTTTTTTTTTTTTGGTTCTTCTTCTTCCTCTTAGCCAATGGTCGACCGGCCACCGGCGATGCCCACAGAGGGCTAAGCGAGGGTCGCCCCCTGCCGGCAAGGGCCACCCACGTTGACCACAAGTGAGGGACAGCCTCGCCTAAGCGTGACAACCTCGCCTAAGCGTGATGGCCTCACTTGAGCATGGCAACCCTCACCCAAGGGCCATCCGTGAGGTCGGCCCTAGCTAGTCCCAAGCGAGGGTGGCTGACGAGGTCGCCTAACCCCCATTGGCCTCGCCTGGGGCTAGCACGGGCTAACCTTGCGGATGGCCCCCAGGTGAGGCCATCCCTTGCCCAGCCCTTTGTGGGCATCGCTAGTGGCCGGCTAGCCATCGGCGAAGAGGAAGAAGAACCAGCCAAAAAAAATGGAAGAAAAAATAAATAAAAAAAAAGGAAAAAGAAAAAAATGTGGAAATGACAAATGATGAAAATAACCTTGATCGCTAGAAAGAAGGGTCCTTATTTGAAACGGATATAGCCACTTCAGACTCTTATTTGAAATAAACATAATCACTTTAGGTCCTTATTTGAAATAACATTCACTTTAGACCCTTATTTGAGAAAATGAAGGCACTTGAGGTCTTTATTTGAAACAATGTCCACTTTGGACCCTTACTTGAGAAAAAGAAGGTACTTCAGGTCCCTTTTTGGAATTTTTACAAAGATTATACAACCATTTTTTTTAATTATTTCTCATAAGAGACCTTGGGGAAATATTAGAATTGTTATCTAGTATTCTTATTTTGAGACTTTCTTGTATTTTGGAGGAAATTTGCCAGTGACCATTAGCAACTTTGTGAGGTAAATAAATTCTTTAAGTGATATTACACCTCAAAATCTAACTTGATTACTCTAAAGATCTGACTTCATTACTCTACCCAATTCGAAGACATATTTTCCAACAACAATGACACGAGGGAAGCCACCGAGAGCGTGGTGGCAAGCATCATGAGGATGGGGAATGCCCGGGCATAGCAATCGAGAGCCAACGACAGGTGAGTAATGAGGGCCAATGAGCAGTAGGACAAAAGAGAGGAAACGACAAGAGAGGTGGCGAGAGGGTGGGTCTCGAATGGGGACGCGGGTTTCCCTTGGAATTTCACCTCGACGAGGTTGATCAGCACGGTAACAAGAAAGGCGAGAATGGTGTGGAGGGCAGTGAGGTCAGGGGAACCTAGGGCGTTCGTAAGGGGATGATCGCCGCTCGGCATTGGGGTAGGCTTCTGAAGGATCCCGTAGTCCTCTGTTGAGGATGATGATCGAAATGATCACAGAAAAAGATGGCTAGCGTGGGAAGCAGATTGGGGTTGTATCAGCGTCCGGTCTGTGGTCAGCTTTTCGTTTCCACATGAGCATCAATGCAAAAACCTCTCAATGGCGGCACACGAAAGCCCCACCTCAGCGTCTGGCAACCCCTTTGACGCGAGGGGCTGTCCCTTTGCGAGTGACTTCGCGAGCGACTTTGACTTTCACCTCGACATCAGCATTTTTCCTCTCCAATCTCCACCTGGTGGTGTGACAAGTGAAGTATGCCTTACCTAAGTAGCACCAGCACGGATACGTGACACACGATACCATACGACACGACATGTCGATTATCAAAAAATAGAAAATTCTGATACGTTGAAATACGTTATATATTAAATGTATATTTTTATATATACATAATAAATTATCATTTTTATTATTATTTTAATTAAATTAATTTGATTCAAATCTATAAATAAATAATAAAAAGCCTAGATGAATTTACACTAAAAACATTAATCCACAATTTATTAATATAATTTATTGTTTCAATTTGACAAATTCAACTCAATTCCAATAATTCATAAAACTTGAAAAAAAAATAGGCAATTCATATTTTAGACTCATGTGTTAGATGTATCGGAAGAAAAAAGAAAAAAGAAATTAAGGAGTGAATTGTGTATTACAAGGAATGAGAGTCAAAAGAGAAAAGAAGATTAGGTTTTTCTTCTTTCCCCATTTATTATTTTTATTATTGTTTTCTATTTTTTCATATATATACATTTTGATTCCTCATTTATTGAAAATATTTAAAATTGAACTCACGTGTCGGAATCTTGTGTCAAATTTGCATATCGAAATTCTGACTTGAGTGTTGGAGAGTGTCAGGAAAGTTGATCAGATGTCAAATTTTTTGACATGTGTTGAGCAAGCGCCAGAGAGTGTCGGAGTATCGGACACGATACGAAAACTCTTGGAGAGTATTGATGCTTCCTAGTGCCTTATCGGGATAGATTTAAGATTCTCTCTAATAGACCTAACACCTTAAAAGACCACCAACTTTAGATTCACTCCCAATTCTATCATAAACTTTTTTTGTCCCTTAAAAGTCCTGTAACTTTAGGTCTACTTCTAGTTCCATTCTAAAATCTTTTTTGACTTGTAAAAAACAATCAACTTTAGGTCTAGTCTCAATTTTCCCCTAAACTCTTTTTACCATCAACACTTCATCTAAAATTCTCGAGCCAACTTTTCGAGGGTCCTCGAGATGAGTGTCTCCGGTGCGAGCGTCTCAAGCGTGAACTCTCTAACTACGAAAGATTGAAGACTCCCAAGCACAAGAGATTGAAGACCAACTCCAAAATTGAAGATCCTTTGTGAGATGGATGGAAGACTCTCTTAAAAGTAAGAATAATTGACAGAAGTCAACCCTAATGTTCCTAGTTAATATCATATCCAATAAGATGCCATTAGGACTGATATGAAAATTCGTCTCTAAAAAATATCTTTTTGGATGTGAAATATTAGGAAAATATTATAGCATTGACATGAAATGTCACGTCACTAAGGGCGATTGGACAGAGTTAATGGTGACAAATATGAGATTTAAGTAAAAGTTTGTGATTTTTTATGAGAAAAAATTAGGGTCAAATTAGTATTTGATCTAAAGTTGATGATTTTTTATAAGATAAAAAACAATTCAGGGTAGAATTAGAACAAGATAAAAAAATTAAGGGTATTATACCAAAAAAAAAAAAAAGATAGAAATACCGTAGAGTTGGAATTCGAGGTAAAGTTAAAATTTTAAACAGTATTAGACCCTTCTAATATCCCAAAATTCTGGGTCTCCATCTTGTCATAAAAAAGAAGACTCTCTCTTCTCCTTTTCAAAATTCACTCTCGCCTTCACTCCCAATCCATTGCTTTCTCCGGCGCATCATTGCTACCTCAGCCTTCACCAGCCCTATCAGTGGCTAGAATATGGGAACACCAAATTTCGCACCAGAACTGCGTTGGTAATTCTAAATTGCACGCCAAATATTTGTGCAATTGCTTCTTTCCCTATTCAGATTTGGATATGGGGTTTACAGGGGTTTGATGGGTGAAGTTTTTGGTGTTGAACTAATTAGGAGAACTGTGTGAATGGACATCTTAGTTTAGGTGGGAATTTTATATTCATCAGAAAGGCAAAATAGATCAATAGTGAATCCCTGGAGTTAAAGTAAACATAAAGAATTAAGAAATGTTTATGGGTAGGCGATTTTTAGGAAATGTGAATGTGTAAAAGGAAGAACAAAAAAAATTTACAACCAAAACACAACAAGTATATTCCTCAATAAGAGGAACATAATGCGCATAGTGTGTATTTTCATGTGTATTTTCATCCTCGTTCCAAATCTTTATAATAAAAATTGACCTTACATTCCACAGTGAAGAAAATGAAATTTCAAGCCTTTATGGTACCTTTTTAGATGGCAAAAATTGATTTGGAAAGGATTTAGATTTCATTCATTCTATTCCACCTAACCACATTTAGATAATTGCAACGAAATCATCGTAAGACAGATTGATTACTTTGCAATTGTAGGGGAGAATACTAAAAGTAATTATCATTATGAAATAAAACTAGTGGGAAAAAAATGGGGTTTTGCCTCATTTCTAATCTAAAGTGTAAGAGGAAAAAAATGATGGTGTAAAATAAACAGAAAGGAATATGGAGACGACCTTGGACATTGAAGAACAAGCGCGGCACGGCTAATTGGTGAAAATCGATAGACGCTCGTTCACCTTTTTGGGCTAGCAAATGTTAAAGATTGGAAGAATAAAATGGGCCTAAAAGAAGGGCCAAGGCCCAGGAACAACTCAGGAACAATCGTCTCTACAAAATGGAGCAGGTATTTTTTCCTTCTTTTTCTTTTTTTTTTTTCTGGGTAAATAGTTGTGATCCTCTTATTCCAAAGATGCCTCCGCCACTGGCGAGTGACTTGCACTGGTTATTCTTAATTTTACGCCAAACCATCCGTTGAGTCTATTCCTCTTTTCTTATGCACGTAAAATTATGCATCCAATTCAAAAGCATTATACAAGCATAAAATGACATTTATGTAAATTTTATGGCATGATTTCCTTAATTCACTCGTGTTCCTAACAATATAATGTGAGTTTTTTATATCATTGTTCACACGTTGTGTTTTATAGAACCATATGGGCAGCCTACCACTTAACTTCTCACGTTAGCCTCCCACCGCAACTCCCACCTCACCTTGCGATCTTGCGATTGAGGACGGGGCTGCATTCCACCACATCAGCATAATCTCTCTCCACTCAGTGAGTGAAATATGGAACAGCCCCGAGCAAATTTATTTTCTAGAGAGCGTACCCCTTCTTTCTACTCTTTCTTTATTCTAAGAATACGTAATAATCTAATGAGGCGATTAGGGGTGATCAGTTCCCGGTTCGGTCCGGTTCCACCTTGGAACCGGGAACCGGACCGGGAGCACCGGTTCTCAAAATTGCAAACCGTGGACCGGACCATTTGGTCCTAGGACCGGGAACCGGACCGACCATCGGTTCCGGTCCGGTCCGGTCCGGTCCGGTCTAACAAAATCGGCTCTACTTTTTTGCACTAAAGAGTGACCGCACTCCGGACCGATCAATCCAATTCGGTTCTCGAGCAATTCAACAAAACTAATCACATATGTTTCCACGTGCAAAATATTCAAATGTGATTCACACTTCGTGTGTTTCACACTTAACTTTAACCATGAAAGCCATGAATAATTTGGCTAAAAGTTATGCATGGCTTAGATTTTATAGATAATTTCTATTATTTAAATGTTTAGTTAATGTGAGACTCTTGGAGGCTTGAAGTGCCTTGTGGGTCTCTTGGAACCTTAGTCCCACATCAAGTAGAAGATGAAACTGATAGAAAATGAGAAAGAAAATTGACAAAAACTGAGAAGGAATTGGAGGAATTTTCTGTATTGTGTACTGCTGTGTTTATACATGTATTACACACCTATTAATAATACAAGAAAAGAGTACGATAGGAAAGAATATACAAAATATGTTGTTTCCTATACTACTGTCCTAATATCCAATCTCATAGATTCATAGAATCAATTAACCGTATTTAGATAATTAGAATAAAAAAACAAATCATATTTCCAACAAAAACTAACAAGGAGATTTTTCTCTATAAATAAAAGAGTAATAAAAATAGTTTTAATGGTCTCTTGGCCACATAAGATGATGCTACCTCAAATTGCAATTTTAGTTGCAATAAGTTATCATCTTTATATATTTTATTAATTCTATGTATATAAATTATTTATAAAAAAATTTATTTCGATCCAGTCAGTCCGGTTCGGTCCGATTCCCACCTTAGAATCGGGAACCGGACCGACCGGCCACCGGTTCCAAGATTAGGAACCGGGAACCGGACCGCCGATCGTGGGAACCGCCCAAAACCGGCCGGTTCGGTCCCATCCAGCCGGTTCTTGGTTCGGGCGTTCCTGTTGCACACCCCTAGAGGCGATGATGACACATGCACATCTGGATCCTGATTTATACTTCTCTCCCAGGACAGGTCTGAAAATTCTCTCTTAAATTTCCACATCAGCATAAATTTTTCGTTTTCTTTTTTCGTTTTCATCTCGTTCAAGCAGAGGCCGTCGGTGGTGACACGACCACCTCTTGACGAATCGTCATTGATCATCATCCGTCGATCCTCCGAGGAAACACGACCACCTCGTGAAGAAGAAGAAGAAGAAGAAGAAGAAGTCTCTCTCTCTCTCTCTCTCCGTCTCCCTCTCGCGGATTTTTTGGTCGGAGCTCCGGCAGCCATGAAGGAGGAGGCGGACGCGGGCGCGCGCGCGCGCGCGAAAGGCGAAGAGGGAAGAAGGGGAGAAATGTGCGGCATATTCGCCTTCCTGAACTGCAATGTGACGAGGGAGAGGAGCTACGTCCTCCATGTCCTCTTCATGGCCTCCGTCGCCTCCCTCAGTACGGCGGCCGCGACTCCACCGGCGTCTGCATCGACTCCTCCTCCGTCTCCCTCCTGCCTCTCGTGTTCCGCCAGGAAGGCGACATCGAGTCCCTCCTCAAATCCGTCTACCAAGGTATACCCCATTTCTCATTCTCGCTCTCGAATTTCCCACTCGCCTTGTGATCCAACGAAGCTTTCTTCTATATTATGCTTCTCGTTTGATTTGGAGATTGATTTCGGAACGATCGATTGCCCCGTTTAGTTCGTCTGCCCCGCTCGACATGATTCTTTGTGGAAAAGGTCTCTCCTTTTTCCTTTTTTTTTTTTTTGGTTTTCTACTTGTCTGATTAGTTATGGAAGTTTACTGTTATGCTTTGCCGATATCGTCGCTGCATATGATTTTCATGCGCACCTCGGATACAATTCATCTCCTCGATCTGATTCAGTCTCTTTTTTTTTTTTTTAATTTACTTTTTAGTTAATTTGTTTTTTTTTTTTGGTGAAATTTTTAGTTAATTTGTTATGTTTGTCCTCGTTAAAGGACGTTGTTCCACATTGTCTGGGAGGGAGATCTGGGCCTTATAAGGCAATGAGCTCTAACTGTACATACGTGTTTTCTTATGGGTTGCTCTAAGAAAAACAACACCGTGAAGATTTAGTGTCTAAAGTACAGTGAAGACCCAATTTTCTTCTTTGGCTCTCTGATTCTGGTGAAGTGACACAGTTACTTGGCTAAGGTAAGGAACAAGGAAATAAGAAGAGAGAGGTGGAAGCATCGTGACAATGAAATTGGCCTTTGTTCAGTGGGACTTTAATCGAGACCACACTTATTGCTAATGGCGGTGGACATTATCTAAACTCGCTACAAGTTGTTTCAATATCTGAGCTTCTGGGTGAAACCAGATATTCAGTGGGGAGGCGAAAGTTTAACCTTATTGCTAATGATTGCTGGACATAATCTAAACTCGTTGAGGATGAAAGTCCATCTTTCCTCCGAGATTCTCTAAGAAGTTAATTTGGTAAAAATCCAAGTTGAGAGTATTTTCGTTTCGAGCAGCATTAGGACTTATTTTTGAAGATAGAGGAATGTTAAGCAGCAGTCCATATGTTCACTGTCCAGTTTAAATGCAGTTTTTGGATTGAAGGAAATATTATTTCAGAGACGAAGCGTGTTCACCTTGAATCCATATGTACCATTGATTCTATCACACCTTATTTGTAAATTCTTGAGGCCCCACTGGATAAAATGCTGCAGTTTTATATTGGTGCATGCATTACTCAACATCTTTGAACTAGGAACCTATTATTGTGCAGGTTTTTTCGTATATTCTGTTAGATGAAACTTCTATGTGGCTGTTCTACTTTGTTATATTTGTGTGATGGATCATTTGACGTCTCCATATTTCAAGTCTGGCTCTTTAATTTTCCTCAACCAAGTTTAAGGAACTCATGGTTGATTATGTCATCATCAGAGGTTGATGCCATGGACTTGAATTTGGAGGAATCTTTTCTTACTCATGCCGGAATAGCACACACACGGTGGGCGACTCATGGAGAGCCTGCTTCTAGGAATAATCATCCTCAGAGCTCTAGTGCTGAAAATGAGTTTTTGGTTGTACACAATGGGGTCATCACTAATCATGAGGTTGGTTAAGGCTTAAGTGGCAACCATATGGACTTTGGTATACTTTTTATCTATATTCGGGTTGCATTTTGCTATATAAATTATGAAAGCTTTCTTCGCCTTTGAGGTGAGTTAGCTGCAAATTTTCATGTAGGCCGAAAGTACATCCTTGTCATTGATTATTTTAACATTATGACAATGTGTAATGCTAACATCTCCTGAGGTATTGTAGATCATATTTTGTGTTTGGGTGAGTTTATTCCATAAATCAATTTATGCATCTTAGAGATATTTAATCTAGACAACTACTCTTTCTTAGAATGTGAGTGAAGGCATAGCTGCTGACTAGAGGGAGAGGTTGAATCAATGAAGCTTTATTGATTGATCTAGTAAGGGGTGTTATGAATAGGCCACATTAGTCGTTGTTAATAATAAACTGGGGCCAAGGCTTATCCTTCTGTCATATTATTGTGGACCTTTCATCGAAGCCTTCACAGATCACATGCATCTTGACGTGTGGATCATTAGCAGCAGATGTCCTGTGTACCACAAGGAACCTTGCAACAGGTTGTGGACCTCATTTTACCCCAATGAGAAGCATTTTTAGATACCAAGACGCTTTCCTAATGAAACTATATGATATGCTCCTAATTTATATGTTACTCTGTGATGAGTCGGTAAAATGCTGTACAATCTCAATGGTATTTCTCTCTAGCTTAAAACTAACGAGGAAATTTTGCCGGTAGATTCTTCTGAGGTTTTTACCTTTTCGTTTACATTTGCAGGTCTTAAAGCAAACACTAGGTCGACATGGGTTCACATTTGAATCTGATACTGACACTGAAGTGATTCCTAAGCTTGCCAATTATGTTTTTGATAAATCTAATGAAGATTCAGATAATAGCTTATATGCAATGAAGATCATCATTGCATTTTAATGAGCTTCTTACTGAGTTTGTGTGTGAAGAAAAGGAAACCTCAGTCAACACAATTTCATGAGACACTGAAATTAAAAAAAGATGTTGAAGTTAATCATTTTACTTTTCTGCTTAACAATCTTTCAATTCAAGCTATATTAATCAACAGATTTTCAGTTGAATCTTGTGTAATCATATGAAGGTTGTAGTGTTGGAAATCTGTTCAACTCTTTGTAAACTCTAAAGAGCCATGATGGATAAAACATCTCTGACATCTTTCGTTGAAAGTATTGTTTATGTATGTTAGGCCCATGTTGCGCCAATATTTTTCCCAACAAGTGTAGGGGCTTCAGATCTTAAAACAAATTGTTTTGGTGACTTGTTTTCTTTCTGTAGGGCCTCAGTAAATGGATACTTAATTCTGCAACAGCCATTTAGTGTATGAACGACATCATTTTGGGCAAAAGTTGATTTTATTTCTCCAATTGTTTGCTTGTAGTAAATTAACTGGCAATATAACCACCATTGGGATTGTGCTCAACATACATACATATTCCATGTAATCTGCTTTGTGTCTTGAAGTGTGCTATCGTGTTACTTTACCCTAGAAAACAATGTTCAGTGACATTTCATTTATGACTGGTATATTGTTTGGACTGCAGGTGATGCGACTGTCACATTTAGTCAAGTTTTACTGGAAGTCATGAGGCATCTTGAAGGAGCCTGTGCCCTTATTTTTAAGAGCCGGCATTATCCTAATGAATTGATCGCTCGTAAGCATGGTAGTCCGTTGCTTCTTGGTGTCAAAGTAAGTTCCATTTAAAACTTGGGCGGTACTTGCTGCAAATGAGTTACTTTTGATCACATCTCATGAATCATTATCCATTTTCAATTGCTTTGTGCCCTTTCAGGTACACTAAAAGCTATGTTATGTATGTACTTCTAGAACTGAGGCTATTAACCATAGTTCAATCAAATGTTTCTTATGATACAATGTTTCTGCAAAGAGTTGAATAGCATCCGTTTTGCTTGGTGGAGACGGTACATTGAGTTTTTACTTTGGGTCTTAGAGTGCCTTAGAAATGCTAAGCTGGATGCACATCAATTTCCTATCAGAACTGGAATTGGAATAGCATTGCTACTGTTGTCCACCGTGGCACATATTTTTGGTCATTATACGATAAGTTTGAGAAAAGGTTGTGGTTGTCTATGGTGCTGAACCCTTACTTCATTTTTAGGTCTCCATGATGCATCAACTGTAGCTTAGTCTTAGGAGTTCTTTTTTCATATGTGTAGTTGTCCATTCCTGTGTATGTCTTACCTATGCATTTTCGTTGTCAAAATTCTTGTTTGTCTTGTAATTTATGATAATTGTAACATTGTTATTAATTCATTCAGGGATTGACAGAAGAATCAAGCAAAGGATCATTATTTCATGATGATAAGTATCCTTCGCAGAATGGGAATCCCAGGGAACTGTTCTTATCAAATGATGCAAATGCTCTGGTTGAGCACACAAGAAAAGTTTTGGTTATTGAAGATGGCGAAGTTGTTCATTTGGAGGTAATTACATAGTTGTTTTAAGGAATTTATGTGTATTCTTAGCCTTTATGGCACAGGCTGCCTTATCAGTCTCTTGATTATATGTTTTATTGATCGACCAAATGTATCTTAGTTGTTAAGATTTTAGGGTGGGGGTACTTAAGTTCAATGTGATTTCTATCGATTTCATCTCGGTATCAATTTGTGAATATACTGTTAGACTGCATAGCGACATGGTTAAATATGCTCAATATCACCAGTACTAACCACCTGTTTAGTTGTACTGAGAACCTTCCGGCTCAATGTCGCCAGAATTCTATTTGGCTTGACTTCTTGCATGTAGCTGAATAGCAGTCTTGTCCTTTTCCATTGGAGGAGCATGTTGCCTACATGGGAGGTGAACTTTGATGCGGAAAGTCCTGCTATATCACCTCAATAGAGGGCTGATGACTATGATCGTTTCTTTCCAGAGTATTTTCATAATGTAGTGACTCATGAGAAGCCAAAGGCTGAATTTATTCTACTAATGCTGGTTGCATCAGGATGGAGGGGTATCTATCCTAAAGTTTGATGGTGACAAGGGAAAACGCAGTGTACTTTCCAGGCCGGCATCTGTACAGGGTGCACTTTCTGTTCTTGACATGGAAGTTGAACAAATAAGGAAACTATGAACATTATATGCAGAACGAAATTCATGAACAGCCAGAATCCCTAACAACCACACTGAGGGGCAGACTTATATGTGGAGGGACCTGCAAAACTAAGACTGTCTTTCTGGGTGGATTGAAGGATCATCTCAAGACAATTAGGAGGAGCCGGAGGATTGTTTTTATTGGTTGTGGTACGAGTTATAATGCTGCTTTAGCTGCAAGGCCCATCTGGGAAGAACTTTAAGGCAAGTAGTGAATGATAGCTTATGTGGGCTGGAGATGTTAATTTATTTTTACCAACTCTTTTCTTGTTTGCTTGCTTTCAAAACAGGAATTCCTGTGACGATGGAAATAGCAAGTGATCTTTTGGACTGTCAAGGCCCAATTTATAGAGAAGACACAGCAGTTTTTGTCAGTCAGTCTGGTGAAACAGCAGATACCTTGAATGCACTGGAATATGCTCTCCAGAATGGTGCATTATGTGTAGGAATTACTAATACTGTTGGCAGTGCAATTGCCAGACATACACATTGTGGTGTCCATATAAATGCTGGTGCTGAGATAGGTGTGGCAAGCACCAAGGTGAGAGAGTACCTTTTGACATTCTGTTGCAGAAACGGTCCTCTCTTCTTCATGGTTTTCCTGTCTTTTTTTTTTTTTTTTTCATTAAATTGATTTGCAGATATGCTTTTTGAGCAGGCATATACAAGTCAAATAGTTGTTATGGCTATGTTAGCTTTAGCAATTGGAGGGGATGCTATTTCTAATGAAGTGAGAAGAGAAGCAATAATTGATTGTCTTTTTGACCTTCCAAGTATGTGTCAATTCCTATCTCACCTTCACAATTTCTGAAATTCTGTTGGATGTGCCTTTTCTTTCTAAACTTATGTTGATAAATTTTTTTGTATGAAACGTTAAATCCATTGTTAATACCTTGTAGACAAAGTTAGAGAGGTGCTGAAGCTTGACCAGGAAATGAAATATCTTGCTAAGCTACTGATTGCAGAGCAGTCACTTCTCATGTTTGGCTGAGGATGCAATTATGCCACAGCTTTGGAAGGTTCTCTAAAAGTAAAGGAAGTGGCATTGATGCACAGTGAAGGAATACTTGATGGTGAGATGAAACATGGTCCTCTGGCTCTAGTGGATGAGAGTCTTCCCATTGTAGTGATTGCTACTCATGATGCTTGCTTCAGGTTAGTTTTTGTCGTACAGGTTTACTCGAATCAGTGAAATCTGTATTTGTTCTAAAGTGGAAGCTGTCAATGTTAACAGCAAGCAACAATCAGTTATTCAACAATGCTATAGCCCCAAGATGTAATCTTCCCTGGCATAACAGAACTTGGGCAGAAAATCTCCTCTGGGCCTTGAAATTCCTGTCGAGTAAGGACCTTTTTCACTCTATTGCCTGTTTCTCTTTTGGGGCCTTATGTCATTTAATTTGGAAGAGAAGAAATAGCATCATCTTCCGAGGTGAAGCGCTTGAGGTTACAGCTATGAAGAATCATCTCATCAAAGTCGTTAAGGACAAAGCCTTGACTTTCAGTAAAGTGCCGGACAACCCCAGGAACAGAAGACTTCAACGAGGGTGAGCTTTCGACCCCTCTGTCTTCATCGGTGGTCCTGCTGAGTTTGCATAGTGGTGGTGGGTCGCTCCGGTCTTTTCTTGACATTGCTGTGGCTGCTGCTGCTGCTGCTGCTGCGTAGATCCGTTTTTGTTGTTGCTGTGGTGTTTTCTGCCTTGGTTGCCTGTTGTTTCGGCTGGTTGTTTGTTTGTGGTTGTTTCTCTTTCTTTTACATTGGCTCCCTTCCACTAATTCTGCTTGTTTGCACTATGAGTGAAAGTTTTGGGCACTGATTTCTTGTATAGTTGGCTTTTCCTCAATGTATTCTTACCTTTACCAAAAAAAAAGACAATCAGTTATTCAGCAACTCCATGCCCCCAAAGGATGCCTTATTGTCATGTGCCCAAGGGTGGATGCTGCAGCCGTGTCTCTTGGTGGAGCATGTAGAGTCATTGAAGTTCCTCAGGTGGAGGAATGTCTTCAGCCTGTAGTCAATATAGTTCCTTTGCAAGTACAGAGTACTTCCAATAGTTTTCTATGCTTGCCAAGATGCAGCATCTTTTTTTCCTACTCTACTGAATGCATTATAATTTGCTGAAGATGAAGCTATGATGTAGATAGGTGGAGCTGGATGGGTGCATGTAGCTTTCTTGTTTTTGCATTAAGAGTTCCAAAATTCTCTCTATGATTTGGCGTTTAGTTCTAAAAGAGAGTTGTTTTTATTTTTATTTTTTTAAGCCAACAAAAACAAAAGAAATCAATTTTATTGATTGATCCTTGACCTTTTGCTGTTTTTATTTGTTTATTTATTCATTGCTTATAGAGTATTTTCACATTCCTATCATTCCTTTCAAATAGCCTGTTTTGTTCTACTAGATTTTTCTAATTCGTCAGACATGAGATAATTTTTTGACATTTGAGGTGCAGTTGTTGTTGTATCATCTCACGGTCCTAAGAGGATACAATGTCGACTAGCCCAGGAACCTCACAAAGAGTGTGACCACTGTGACAACAGAGTAGAAGCCTACTAACAGATTTCTTCTGATTGTGTTTACCCAATAGCGAAATGGATTATGTCATAAAAATGTAAAGCATCTTATGACACAGAGTATCACTTGTACTTTTTGGAATGGCAGTCCTTGTAAGATCTTTATTTATGATCAATTAGGAAAAACTGTCGTAACCCATCTTTTTGCGTGTTTGCGTCTTGTTATGCAAATATTTGTTAATTTGCCTCCGAGGGCCATGCCCTGGTACCTAAACATTGTTTCAAGGTGGAGGTTGGAAGAGGAAGATTGTATCCTCATTCGGAAAAAGAGAGCAGGCAGTATGACAAAAAATGTGTTATTAAAGATACAAGATTGATGGAATTGATAAGTATATGAGACAGGATTTGCTTCTTTTGCTAAGATTGGTTTTTGGCGTTAAGCATGTCTCTCGAGTGCTTATTGTCACATCAGTCATCAAGGCAATTTGTGCCGTGTTTTAGTTTCCTTTTTTAGTGTGATATTTAGCTCCATGACGTGGTTCAATTTGTAGACACGCAGAGCCCTCATTTATTCATGTGGAAAGAATTTCGATGTCTTCTTGCTCTGCGAGCAGTCCATTCGTCCGATACAATTCGACTCTTATTCTATCAATTAATCGTACATGGAAGATACAATTCGACTCTCACTAGATTCCAACAAAAGCAAAACCCTATACCAACAAAAGCAAAACTGCTTCCGGCGTTGTTGACCGTTGTGCAACGCGATGTTATTTTTATTCTGTTGTTTCGCTTTCCAGGGGAGTGCTACGGGTGGCACCCCGTGGGACATCTGGGGATGGGTCAACTTGGACCGATTCCCAATTCCGGCCCGAAGCGTGCGCATCCCTGACTGTACGAGGCAAGAGTGGGGGGGCTGCTAGTCGGCGAGGACGGAAAACGGGGACAAAAATAGATACAATCTTGTGGTGAAACCATGTGTAAAGGTTTCGAGCAAGATAGGGCAAGAGAATCACGGCAAGCAATACGAATGACAAGAGATAGGGTAATGATTGAAAGGGGCCCGGGACCAACAATGATGCGAGGGACGCCACCAAAAGCATGGCGGCGAGCCCCATGAGGATGTGGACCGGTCGGGCACAGCAAGCGGAAGCCAACGACAGATGAGTGACGAGCGCCAGTCCGCAGTAGAACAGAAGACAGAAGAGGGCAAGGGAGGTGGCAAAAGGGTCTGTCTCGAATGGGGACTTGGGTTTCCCTTGGAATTTGACCTCGACGAAGTTCACCAGCACGGAAACAAGGAATGCGAGAATGGCGTGGAAGGAAGTGAAGGCAGGGGAACCTCGGACGTTTATGTCGGGACGACGGGCGGTAGGCATTGGGGTCAGCTTCTTGAGGATCCTTAGTCCTGGGTAGAGGATGATTATCGAAATGAAAGAGAGAAAGATGGCTAGAGGGGGAGCATATCTTGGGTTTTATAATGATGATGTAAAAAGGAGAGATAAGATGTTGCAAAGACTAGTCTCACGTCCAAGGGCAAAACAGTCCGGACAAAAATATAGAAAGTGACCGGTTATCACGTCCAAGGGCAAAACAGTCCGGACAAAAATATAGAAAGCGACCGGTGACCACCGGTCGTCACCGGTCGCTTTCTATATTTTTGTCCGGACTGTTTTGCCCTTGGACGTGATAACCGGTCACTTTCTATATTTTTGTCCGGATTGTTTTGCCCTTGGTTTCCTTCTATATTTTCGTCTGGACCAAAATATAGAACACTTTGAAATCAAGGGCAAAACAGTCTAGATGAAAATATAGAAATGAGAAATTTCCTTTCTCCTTTCTGTATTTTCAAGCGACCAACACACTTTGAAATCAAGGGCAAAACAGTCCGGACGAAAATATAAAAAGGAGAAAGGAAATCCTTTCTATATTTTTGTCCGGACTGTTTTGCCCTTGATTTCCTTTTTATATTTTCGTCCGGACCAAAATATAGAAAGCGACCAGTCTAATGCACTTTGAAATCAAGGGCAAAACAGTCCGGACAAAAATATAGAAATCTCCTTTTTATTCCTTTCTATATTTTCGTCCGGACTAATTTATCCTTGGTTTCCTTCTATATTTTCGTCCGAACTCTTTTGCCCTTGGCTTCCTTTCTATATTTTCGTCCGGACTCTTTCGCCCTTGGTTTCAAAGTGCGTTGGACTGGTCTTTGCAACATCTTACCCTCTTCTTCATCTTGCCTCTCCTTTCTATATGTACGTCCGGACTGTTTTGCCCCTGGAGTTTTTTTTTTTGGAAGTCCGATTAAAAACTGTGCCCCGATTAGCTCAGTACGATTAACGAAAAGGCTATATTGGGAAAGTCCGGGGCTCCCTAGGGTTATTAACGTCGAGGTCAAGGAAGGCCACGCAGTTTCTGGGCTGTTTCTTGAGCTTCGTCAACAACCCCTTCGTTTGTTTTCTCTTGGGTCTGACTAAAGCCCTTTGATGAGAGCGACTTCACGCGCCTTGCGATCCCGCGATTGAGGTCGTCTCTGCTCCACCTAAAATCTTTCTGTCTTATAAAAAGCCGTGAACTTTAGGTCTACTCTTAATTTTCCCCAAAACATTTTTGTCTCATAAATCTACCCCTATTAATCCTACATCTAATCACTAAGATTCGTTCCAGTGGCCACCCTTCCAACATGAAATGGGGAGGTGAGAGGTTTAAATCCCCACATTCTCAAGAGGAGATGGGGTGGGGACGCGTAACTTTCAGGAGCGGGTTTCGACTCCCACAGGTTTCGACTTCCACGCTCTGCAGGGCAAAAGTCTGAGAATGAGAGTAGAATAGGAATAGAGTAGGACTAAAAAAAAAATCCTACATCTAAAATTTTTGAGCAAACTATTCGAGGTTTCACAACCCTAGTGCCTCCAACACAAGCATCTTGAACGTGAGCTCTCCAATTGCGAGAAAATGAAGACTCCCAAACATAAGAGATTGAAAATCAAGTTTAAAATTAAAAATCCTTTAGACTACGTTTAATAATCAGGATATAATTCAGAATATGATTTAAGTTATCACATCGTGTATCTGGTGCTTCTTCAAAACATGATAAAGTTGGATATAATGGAGATATGAACCAAATAAAATTATCTCATAAAAGAAATAAGATAAAAGTTAATAAAATTTCTAGCAACTATAATAGAAAAATTATTTTTCTCGAATGATGAACTTTTTAAATTAATAATATTAAAATTATATCTCAATATAAATAATATTTGAATTCTAATATGAGAAATTGAAAACAAGAAAAATAACAATTTAGTTATTTTATTTAATCTTATTTTTATTTTTATATATTTGAATATAATTTAATTTGATAAAATAATTTCAATATATATTTAAATTTATTACATATTTTTGGTATTTTAGTATTTTAGGCATATTAATATAGTTTACTATTTAATAAAATTTTATTAGAGAATGATGGGAGGGGAAAAATAATAAAAAAGAAATTAATTAATAACAGAGAGGAAAATAAAATTAAAAAAACAAATAAAATAAATTAAGTGATAGTGTCGCAAGAGATTTTTACTCTATTCATCTATAAAATTTTCTTTCATTTTTATTAATATATTATTTATACTAAATAATATATCTGATATGATGTGAATATATCTGATTTTATTATTATAACCACTAAACAATAAATATGATATATTAAAATCCTTTAAATTTCATATCTTATCATAACTAATCTTATCTTATTTAGAAATCCAGATGACCAAACGTAACTTTATAAGTTGAATGAAGACTTTTTTTATAGTAAAGATGTAAGAACAATTGAAAAAAGTCGATCCTTATTTTTCTAGTTTTTACTTGGATATCAAATTTAATAAGACGTTTGGGTTGATATGAAAATTTCTCTCCAAAAAACATCTTTTTGGATGTGAAATTTTAGGAAAAAGTTATACAATGACGTGAAATGCCATGTTACTAATAAAAGTTTGTAATTTTTTAGGGTCAAATTAGGATGGATGGGTAAGTTTTAATAAGAAATAAAACAGTTTAAGAATTAGAATAACTTTACGCGAAAAAGAATTTAGGTTAGAAATATCGTAGAAGACCCACCCAATATTCCAAAATTTTGGGTCTCCCTCTCGTCTTCGAAGGAGACTCTCTTTCTCCCTCTTCTCTACAAAATTCGCTCTCTCGCCTTCGCTCCCAATCTGCTACTTTCTCGGGCGCATCGCTGCTGCCTCCGCCTCGGCCATCGTCTCTGGGAGCCCTGTCGGCGGCTGGTGTTGAGCTAATTGGGAAAACTGCGTGAATGGACATCTTAGTTTTGATTTGATTTGCTGTGCAGGCCGATTCTAAAGACCCCACATTTCAAGAGAAGTTTGCGTCGACGCTCGTTGAAGGGCTTAGGGAGTTGAATCTTGAGGTGTGGAATGGCAATATCCTCGCTTTGAAGGACTTCATCGGCACTGGTAAGTAATTACTTCTTACCTTGAATACATTTTACTAACGACACTGTTGTTGACTTGTTTTGGATTTTGGTCCTCGAGTGGTGGCTTGTGTTCTTATCTTAGTTGTGCTTTCCATGGTCTCAAAGGGTTCGGTTCCATAAGGTTCTTTCTTAGAGCTTTGATAATACGGCCTAGCCTCTTCAAACTAAAAAAGGGGCGGGTGCGATCCATTGAATCTATTTCTCTTTTCTTATGCATGTAGAATTATGTATCTGGTTCAAAAGCAAAATACCCCAAAAAAAAAAAAAAAGAAGTCGAAAGATGGAGTACATAAGATGGCCCTTGTGAAAGAATTGCGGTGTGGTTTCTCTAGTTCACTCGGGTTCCCAGCAATATAATGTGAGCTTCTTGACAGTACTGTTCACACATATTGTTTCATAGAATGATATAGTAGCCAACCACTTAGCCTCTCATGTTAGCCTCCCGCCTCACCTTGCGATCTTGCAATTGAGGACATGGCCATGCTCCACCACATCAGCATAATCCCTTTCCACTTGGTGAGTGACACATGGAGCCCTGTCCCACCAGGATAGATCTGAAAATTCTCCCTAATATTTCAAAATCTTGGGCCTCCCTCTTGTCAGTGAAGAAGACTCTCTCTCTTTTTCTTTTCAAAATTGGCTCCTCTCTCACCTTCGCTCCCAATCTGCTGCATTCTCTGGCGCGTCACTGCAGCATTATAAATAGATAGATCCACTCAACTATTGAAGTGTGTGGAGCCACATCAAATTCTGGCCACACTGAGCGCAAAGCTTCTGAGTACAACTAAAAGAGAATGTAACAATCGATTGTCTTTTTGACCTTTCTAGTATGTGTCACTTCCTATCTCACCTTAACAATTTCTGAACTTCTAAGTTGTATCTGCCTTTTTCATCTGAACTTATTTTGAGAGAATTTTTTGTATGAAGCATTAAATCTTTTACTTATATCTTGTAGGCAAAGTTAGAGAGGTGCCGAAGCTTGACCATGAAATGCAAGATCTTGCTAAGCTACTGATTGCAGAGCAGTCACTTCCCATGTTTGGCAGAGGATACAACTATGGTTTAGCTTTGGAAGGTTCTTTAAGTAAAGGAAGTGGTATTAATGCACAGTGAAGGAATGCTTGCTGGTGAGATGAAACATCGTTCCCTGGCTCTAGTGGATGACAGTCTACCTGTTGTAGTGATTACTATTCATGATGCTTGCTTCAGGTTAGCTTTTGCGGTATAGGTTAACTTGCATCCCAGTAGTCCCTATTTGGTCTAAAACTGAAGGTGTCAATGTTAACAGCAAGCAACAATCAGTTATTCAGCAACTTTGTGCTTGTAAATGACGCCTAATTGTCATGTGCTCCAGGGGGGATGCTGCAGCTGTGTCTTGTGGAGGAGCGTTTAGGGTCATTGAAGTTCCAAAGGTGGAGGACCGTCTTCAGCCTGTAGTCAATATAGTTCATTTGCAGGTACAGGGTACTTACATAATTTCTTAATGCTTATCTATCAAGAGAAAATCTCTTTATGCCTTGCCAAGATGCAACATTTTTTTTCTTGTGTTGTACTGAATTCATCATATCTTGCCGAATGCAAAGCTATGATGTAGATGGGGTGGAACTGGAAGTTAGCTTATAGTTTTCTGTTTTCTCAATTTGTTTTATGCTCTTGGTGTTTGTTTTTGGATTAAGGGTTCCAAAATTCTCTCTATAATTTTTTGTTTAGTTTTTAAAGAGATGCCCTTTTTAAGTCTCAACTAGCACAAACAAAACCAATTTTATTGATTGAGCCTTATCATTATGCTGTTCTAACTATTTTGTTCTTATAAAGTACCTTAACATTACTGTTTCCTCTTTTCAGATGGTCTGTTTCATTTTAGTTGATTTGCTGATTCGTTGGACATGGGATAATTTTTAACTTTTGGGGTGGAGTTGTTGGTGTATCCAGCCTAAGAACCTCACAAAATATGTGACAACTGAGAATAAGCGATTTCTTCCGATTTTATTCATCTGGCAGCAAAATGTATTATGTCAAGAGAATATAAAGCGATTTTGCAGCAGAGTTTACATTCTATTGATCACGTTATTCACTAATACTTGTACTTTTTTAATGAGTCAAGAAAAACTGCTGTAACCCAACCTTTTGCGCATTCACAGCTTGTTATGCATTCCCCTATTAATCTATACCGTGACATAATCATGGTCGCCCATTATTGTTTTTTATAATTCACGTAGCAAGAATGGCTACATTGTTGTCTCATCTTGGATGCCATGAGAATTAGAGACAATATATAGTTCATTAGTGCCTTTATTTTAAAGGTCATGAAAATGATTATTGCCGAAATTTTAGTTATCATCATTAGCATTCTTGAGGGTGCGGCTATCCTCGAGTAATGCCATATTTGGAGACTCCTTTTTTATGGCGGACTTTGTTTGAAGTATCTTTTGCTGCATCATAAGATGCAAAAGGAGTCTGGTGAAGGGAAGAGGAAAATTGCATCCTTATTCTAGAAAAAGAGCAGGTGGTGGGAACCAAAAAAGTAGTTATTAAGGTTGCATAATTGATCGAATCAATCGAGTTTCTGAGACATGATGTTGCTTTTTCACTCAGATCAGTTTTTGATGTAAAAATGTCTCTCAAGTGGCGAATTTCATCAAACTGTGAGTGAATTCCACATGGTTCATACCTTTCTTGGGAAATACTCTTGAGATTACTTGTACTGTCTGTTAAATCAACCAAATGGGCATATTACCATGTATTCCTCCATGGAAACATTCCGCTCTGTAGGCACAGCAGGGACTTGTGTATTTGAATGGAAAGATCTTCATGTCAACTCCCTCCAAAGTAGTTGTTTATGGTCTCTCACTTTGACATGTTGTTACCTGAGTTCATTCTATCAGTCAATCGTGTTACAAGATACAATGCGACTCTCACTAGATACCAGCAAAAAGCAAAGCCATAAGTTCCAACTGCGCTGTTATATTGTCTAACGCACTGCTATATGTTTCTTCCCTATTCATTTTTCCCTTTTCAGGGTGTGCGAGTTGCATGCACCCGTAAGACATTTGCAGCTCTGTCAACACAGACCAATTGCCACTTCTGGCACAAAGCGCATATCCGTGACTGTACGAGGCAAAAGTGGCCATGCTCTTCCACCTTGTAGCCAGCGAAAACGGGACAGTCGGACAGACATAAGTACAATTTTGTTTTGAACCCACATGTAAAGTTTTCGAGCAAGACCATGCAAGAGGACGATGGAAAGCAATACTGATAACAACAAATAGGGGAAAGAGCGAAAGGGGCCTTGGAACAACAATGATGCAAGGGAAGCCACCGAGAATGAAGCAGCGAGCATCATGAGGATGTGAAATGCTCGGGCATAACAAGCGGGAGCGAATGATAGATGAGCAACAAGTGCCGATGAGCTATAGAACAGAAGACAGAAGATGGGCAACAGAGGTGGTAAAAGAGTGGGTGTCAAAAGGGGACTTTGGTTTCCCTCGATATTTCACCTCAATGAAGTTGAGCAGCACGGGAACAATAAAGGTGAGAACCGCGTGGTGGGAAGTGGAGGCAGGGAAACCTCGGACATTTCCGTGGGGACAACTGCCGAGCGGCATTGGAAACTGGAATAAGTTTCCAGATTATCCTTTATCCTATGTACAAGATGATTATCAAAGTAATCAGATAGAAAGATGGGCTAGTAGAACAGGGAAAATACTAATGCATTAGAGTGGGAGCAAATCTTGCTTTTTATAATATGAGTGGTTGAGCACTGCACTAGTAGAGTGTCGATCTATTCTATATTTGTGTCGCCACTTTTCGGAAGTTTTGACGAGGCTGGACCAAAGGAGGGTGACCTAATAGTCAAACTGTCGTCTTGCAATGAATGCAACGGGGGTGGGGACATCACACGTAAGATAGCATACTATGACTTTCATGCCATGTCCACGAAACTCTTACGTTCATTTTCTGCTTCGCACATCGGAGGACAAACGAAAGTTGTCTAGCTTTTCTACTTTATAGAGCGCTGGATAGTCGCCACGTATTTATTTCTTTATGGAGACAACGAAGCAGACCCTCCAATGAGCCAAAAGAGTTGAGTGCCTCCAAAATGCAAGATTCCAAGTCGACATTGATTAATATACAAGAATTTTAAAAAGAACCTCCGGAGAAAACGAAAGTTTTGGCTGGGCAGCTCGGAAGCTGGTCTCCGAACCCCCTCCCCATTCGCCCGAATAAAAATGGAATAGGACGGGCGTTATGAAATTTACCGGTGGGCCTTGGACAGATATTATTGGTCGAGGCTAACGCCAGCAGATCTGAATCTACAAGGGCCCACCTCAATTCCTAGATTCAGTGCGCGATGGCAGTTCAGCCATTGTTACTTGCTGCTTGCAGGCTCGAAAATCTCTCCTCCGCCTCTCCTCCCTGTCTCAACATTGGTTAATCATGAAATATTGTTTATGGTCGCCCCAGGTTTCTGATGGGCTTTAGTAAAGCCCTCCCGGTTACAGACGATAAAAATCGTTTTTCAAGTTGAGAGAATGTTCCACAGAGCTGGGACATCGATGGAGGTGGAAGAGGGGGATGATCTCTCTTCCCTGGCTTGCTCTTTGGGCCACTGCTATTATTCACCTGTCCCCAGTGATAGGCTTTGTTTATACTCTGCACTTCGCTTGCAGAAAAATTGCAGGAGCTTTTTACATCCTCTCCCATTTTTCACTTTAGACAAATGATAACTAGGTGCCACCAAGGTCACATGCAAAATGCATACTTGAGCAATCCCATTCACAGTATGTCCATCTTCTAGAACGGATGCACTTCTTATATGGTCACCTTCTACTGAACAATGGACACCCGTACCTATATTACTAACTTGCTTAGGCTTCAAAAGCATGTCAGTCCTTTTAATCATGTCACTTAACCTCTATTAGATAGAACGAAAACAAAAGTGCAATAGAACGGAAGTCATTTCTTGACAAAACCGTTACTTTGGTCCGTTTCTTTACTGGCTACCTCTCTGATGCATGTTGAAAAGCAGAGCTTGCATACTGAACTACTGAAGAGCTGACTTGTTGCAGAAGCTAGCTGCTGCGTCCCTGACCCTTTTTCCGGTTTTGTACAGAACAATTGAGAGGTGGATCTGATTAGTTGCCATCATCCGAGAGACTTGATGACAATTACGTCATAGTCACAATATAAACAACACAAAGGGTGTTGTATGGATGATCATTTTCGTCTCCAATCAACGGTGAAAGCTTTAGTCAATACGGTGCGAATAAACAAGTCACAGTCCTTCAAAGTATAGTTGAAGACATAATTACAGCCTTATGAAATCATGATTCTTTCTGGAATGCTTAAAAATAAGAGATAACTACACCAAAATTTTTAGAATTTTTTTGAAAAATGCAATTCAATCATAGAACTCCGAAAAAGTACAATAAATCATGATACTTGTGGAGTTGATTAATGTGGTTTTTTATTTATTTATTACTTTCTTAAAACACATAGCGTTTGTGGCTTTTTCTTCTTTCTTCATTTTCACGCTTGCTCTCCCTATCACTATTCATCTTCTTCACCGCACAAACTCAACCACGATGCAGTCATCATTTTTGTTTGCCCGCCAACCAAGTCTCGGGAGAAATGTCACCACCAATCTCTTCCCTACCGTTGACAGCCAGTGGCGAGGCTAAACAACATCCCCTAGTTTCAACTCACCATTTTTGTAGTTCCGAGCAGCCTTTTTTTTCACTATGACAGTTCTCAAGCTGCCCCCAATGCTCATCCCATGCTCCGTAGACTTCTGAGTAAAGGCCAGCGACACCTAGAATCCACCACTGACCGAGATCCAAATGCCCCGTGATAACTCTATAAAAATAGAGTTATTTTACTTATTTTAGGCAATAATTAATGCATTATCTATGATAAAATATTTGGATTTCCTTCTGATTATTTGAATTTTTCTTATTTATGCAGAATAATGAGATATGGAGAAGATAAGGAAAAGAATGGCAACTATCAGGAATTCAAATAAAAGCAGTAGTGGAAGATGGATATCAAATCAGGAAATCCTTGATTTTGTTCCCTAATGTTATCTACAAAAGTTGGAAGATAGATATTTTAGATTTCCTATAAATAGGAAAGAGAGAGAGCAGGTTTTTGGGGGAGTTAGATCGTTTTTTCATTCTTCTGAAAGTTTTTCAAATATTTTGAAGAGAAGACAAAAGTGGTAACAGAATTCTTGTCCTTTGATTCAAGATGATGGGTTTGATCTATATTTTTATTTTTTCTTCTACTATGTTCTAATTTTCTTTTGTTAGGGCTACGATGTAGCCTAACCATGATGATGTAATTTTTATGTTTTACAATTGATTTCATTCATGTGAGTTATATATTATTGTGCTTAATGCTTTTGAGTGATTGACCACCACTTGAATGATCTGATGTGTATGTTTGAGACTGAAAAGTGATAATATGCAATTGCTCATTATAATGTATAACCATGAATTAAACGTGGATAGAGATATACCGCGTTATTTGTGTAGCTTTCGGTGATAAGGTGATCCAAAAGACTCATTAAAAACTATGAATATTCCCGGTTTACAGTAAGTCTTTTTGATCACCTTATCACCGAAAGTTACATAAATAACGCGGTATATTTCTATCATGGTGAAAGCTTTAGTTATAACCATGCGAATAAACAATATGATCCTTGAATGGAGTGGAAAGGAAAAGCAATGGCTTATCAAATAATCATCCTCTGCAAAATTCTTAAAAACAATGACTCACAATCGAAACGCATATTTAACTAGTACAAAACTAGAAATTCCGATTTTGTCTTCCTCTTTGACTTCAAGCCCACCAATTGATTTCTCTCTATAGGATTTCACCCAGCTTGACACGATATACATGGTGACAGTCAGCTCAACAATGATAGGCAACACACATGCATTAAATAAATAAGCTTTTTAGTTAACGTTTGAAAGAGAAAATTGCTCTTGTAGTCCTCATTAAGCCACGCATTTGTCCAAGAAAACTATTTCCATTGAGTAATGTCAAATTTATCAGATAAAGGGGTAATAGGGGATAGAGTTCTTGAGAAAAACTTTGCATTCAACATTCTATATGTGAAAAACAGACCATCACTCAAAGGACTATTGGACCAAGATTCACTAACTACTAGTGAATATATTATTTCATCCAGAAAATTAATCACAAAATAACACAATGACTATTCATCCCTGAGATAACGTGATTATTATATGTGATATGACTTGACGAAATGAGATGTCCAGAAGGTTAAACACAAAATAACACAATGGCTGTTCACCATCGGGATGACATGATAGATAGACAGATTCATTTTAGTGCCAGTCACCCCTAAACAACTTCCCACCTGACCAAAATCCAATTTCTAGGTACATATCTCTAAAAGATGAAAGAATTCAGATGCCTCACAAAAAAATCTAAGCATCTTCTTTAAGATGCAACACTTAACATCCGTATGTCTGCAGCTCCAAAAAGGGTCCCAATTCAATATAAAGCTCTAAGACCAGAATCCTCCTACCTTGGTTTAGTGATAGTCTCGTTAAAATTCTAGTACTTGGTTTTTAACCTTAGACTTGGGGGTTATTATCTGACAACCTATGAGCCCCGAGCTTGATAACTTGACCTCAGCTTGGCGTCGCCTTCTCCTTGCGCTCTTAGACAATTTACGTGAATCCTCATGTAATTCAACTTGCAGTTCCTTTCCATCTTCTGAGCTACGCCTCTCACCTTAACCAAGGGCTGATAACTATGATCCGTACATTGATCATTTCCTGTTTTGAGCCCAAACTGAGCATTGCGGACAGCTTTCAATAATCACTTTGGATAAGCAATTTGTCAGCACATACACTTTCTCACAATAATTGGTTGTCTTTTTGACCTTCCGAGTATGTGTCACTTCCTATCTCACCTTAACAATTTCTGAACTTCAGTTAAATGTGACTTTTGTGTGTAAACTCATGTTGATAAATTGTTTGTATGAAACATTAAATCCCTTGTATATATCTTGTAGACAAAATTAGAGAGGTGCTAAAGCTTGATCAGGAACTGAAAGATCTTGCTAAGTTACTCATTGCAGAGCAGTCACTTCTCATGTTTGGCAAATTGGCAAAGGATACAATTATGCTACAGCTTTGAAGGTTCTTTAAAAGTAAAGGAGGTGGCATTGATGCACAGTGAAGGAATACTTGCTGGTGAAATGAAAGATGGTCCTCTGGCTCTAGTGGATGAGAGTCTTCCCATTGTAGTGATTGCTACTCATGATGCTTGCTTCAGGTTAGCTTTTGTCGCACAGGTTTACTCGCATCTGTGAAATCTCTATTTATTCTGAAGCTGAAGGTGTCAATGTTAACAGCAAGCAACAATCAGTTATTCAGCAACTCCATGCCTGCAAAGGACGCCTAATTGTCCTGTGCTCGAGGGGGGATGCGGCAGCTGTGTGTCTTGGTGGAGCATGTAGAGTCATTGAAGTTCCTCAAGTGGAGGACTTTCTTCAGCCTGTAGTCAATACAGTTCCTTTGCAGGTACAAAGTACTTCCAATAGTTTTCTATGCTTGCCAAGATGCAACATCTTATTTTCCCACTCTACTGAATGCATTATAACTAGCTGAAGATGAAGCTATGACGTAGATGAGGTGGAGCTGGATGGGAGCATCTAGCTTTCTGTTTCCTTAATTTGTTTTATGCTCTCAGTGTTTGTTTTGCATTATGAGTTCTATAATTCTCTCTGGGATTTGGCATTTAGTTCTAAAAGAGAGTATTTTTTTTTAAGAATCCCGACAAAAACAAAAGAAATCATTTTTATTGATTGAGCCGGAACATTTGGCTGTTTTTATTTGTTTGTTTATTCATTGCTTATAGAGTATTTTTACATTCCTGTTCTTTCTTTCAAGTAGCCTATTTCATTTTGGTAGATTTTGCTAGTTTGTCAGACATGAGATGATTTTTAATATTTGGGGTGCAATTGTTGATATATCATCTCACGATCCTAAGAGAATACAATGTCGACCAGCCCAACAACCTCTTAAAGAGTGTGACGACAAAGTAGAAGCCCACCAACAGATTTCTTCCGATTGTGTTAACCCAGCAATGAAATGGATTACGTCATGAGAATGTAAAGCATCTTTTTGACATGGAATATGCATTTTGCTAATCACTTGCACTTTATTGAATGGCAACTCCTACAAGATATTTCTTTATGATCAATTAGGGAAAACTGTTGCAACCCACCTTTTTTGTGCATTTGCGGCTTGTTATGTATTTACTTGTCAATCTGCCCTAAAGTGTCATACTCATGGTACCTGAACATCGTTTTATGATTGACATAACAATGATGACTACAACTTAGTTTCATCGGGGATGCTATGAAACTTAGAGCAATATGTTGTCCATTAATGCCTTCATCTTAAAGTTCAAGAAAAAGTTATATTGCTGAAAATATTAATTATCGTTTTTAGCATTTTGTGGGAAACTCCATTTTTTATGATGGACCTTTGATTGAAGTATCTTTTCCTACGTCACGAGATATCAAAGGATTCAGGTAAAGGTTGGAAGAGGGATATTGTATCCTTTTTGGGGAAAAAAGAGCTGGCGGTACAACAAAAATGTGTGTCATTAAAGGTGCCGGATTTTAATGGAATCGATCAAGATGTGCTTCTTTTGTGGAGATTGGTTTCTTGCGTTTTGCAGTCTCTCAAGTGGTGATTGTCGCATCAATCGTCAAACCGCTAGTTAACTTCCGGTTCATACCTTTCTTAGGAAATAGTCCAAGGTTAATTGTATCATGGTCTGATTTCCTTTTTCATTATGATATTGTAAGGAGAGGCCTCATGTATTCAAATAGAAAGAATTTCAATGTCAACTTGCTGCAAAGCTAGTCCATTCTGTCAATTAGTCATGTATGGAAAATTCAATGCGACTCTCAGAAGATACCAACAGAAACAAAACCCAAAACTCCTACCGTCGCTGTTATTGGTTGTCGAAGGCAACGTTGTCATGTTTCTTCCCTAGTTGTATTATCTTTTCCAGAATTGTGCTAGTTGTGGGCATCCCGAGGGATATCTGCGGCCGTGTCAAGACGGGCCAATCCCCAAGCAATTCCCAATTCCGGCGCAGAGCGCACATCCATGACCGCAACAGGCAAGAGAGGCTGGGCTCTTCCACCATGTAGACAGCAAGAACGGAACACAGCGACATGCACAGATAACCACATAAGAAGGTTTCGAGCGAGATGATACAAGAGGACCATGAAAAGCAACACAAATAACAAGAGATCGGGGAAACAGCGAAAGGGGCCCGGGACCAACAAAGCTGCAAGGGAAGCCACTGAGAGCAAAGTGCGAGCATCGTGAGGATGGGAGATGCTCGGGCACAAGAATCGGGAGCCAACGACAGAAGAGTAACGAGTGCCAATGCGCCGTACAAACACATTACAGAAGATGGCAAGGAAGATGTGGAAAGGGTGGGTGTCGATTGGGGACGCAGGCTTCTCTTGGTATTTCAGCTGGGTGAGGTTAAGCAGCGCGGAAACAAGAACGGCGAGAATGGCATGGAGGGGAGTGAAGGCGGGGGAACCTTGGACGTTTGCGAGTGGACGACAGCGGATCAGCATCACGGTCGGCTCCTAGAATCCCGGAGTCCTATGTCGAAGATGATTATCGACACGATCGAAGAGAGATAGCTAGAGTAGGAGCAGATCTTGGGGGTTAATTATCGTTGAAAAAGAGGTCAGGTGGTCGTACCGCACAGGCGGATCTGAGAAGCTTCCCAGCACTTCAGCAGTTTACCACGATACGGGTCGTCGTCCTTTGCCTTGCGTCTTCCCATGTTTTGAGTTTTGGTCGAAGGCTTACCATTTGCGAGCGACTTACTTTTGCGCCTTTGCCTTGGCACTTACGGGGAGAAAATATTGGCCGAGCGATGCCGTGCAAGGTCAGTCTCATGCAATATTTCCTTATATTTTCCTAACTCGCCTTGTTGAGGACGGGGCCATTTAGAAAGATACCATTTAGAAAGTCATTTTATAGGAAAATGACTTTATTTTTTGGTATATGATGGAAACCTTAAAAAAAAAAATCGAAAATTATTTCCCGGAAAATGTTTTTCACGAAATGGATTATGTCACGAGAATGTAAAGCATCTTTCTGATATAGAATATACAATTTACGGATCACTTGTACTTTATTGAATGGTAACCTCTACAAAATCTTTGTTTATGATCAATTAGGGAAAACGGTCTAACCCATCGTTTTGCACGTTCGCGGGCTTATTATGCATTTACGTGTCAATCTCCCTTGAAGTGTCGTACTCATGGTACCTGAACATGGTGTCATGATCGACATAACAAACAACAAAGACTACAACTTAGTTTCATTTGGGATGCTATGCAACTTAGAGAAATATATTGTTTCATTAATACCTTCATCTGGAAGGTCACAAAAAGTTCTATTGCTGAAAATGTTAGTCATTGTATTTAGCAATTAGTAGGGAACTCCAATTTTTCTATGGTGGACTTTGATTGAAGTATCTTTTGCAGCATAATGAGATGTCAAAGGAGGCTAGTGGAGGCTGGAAGAGGAAGATTGTATCCTTATTCAGGAAAAGAGAGCAGGTGGCATAACAAAAAATGTGTTATTAAAGGTACAAAGATTGATGGGATCAATCAAGTATCTAAGACATGATTTGCTTTTTTGTTGAGACTGGTTTTTGCCGTTAAAAGATGTCTCTCGAGTGGTGACTATTGTGTCAGTCATCAAATCGCTAGTTAACTCCCAGTTCATACCATTCTTGGGAAGAAGTTGGAGGGAACATGTACCGTGTTTTGGTGTCCTTTTTCGGTGTGATATTTAGTCCACGGCATGGTCCAATTTGCAGATACGCTGAGTTTTCAATTGGAAAGAATTTCAATGTCAGCTTTCTCTACAGCTGTCCATTCTAACAATTAATTGTATTTCGAAAATACAATGCGACTCTAAAAAAGCAAAACCATAAGCTCCTGCTGTTGCTGTTATTGGTTGTCAAGCGCAACGTTGTCATGTTTCTTCACTAGTCGTGTTATCTTTTCTGGGGTTGTACGAGTCGTGGGCACCACCCTAGCACATCTGTGGTCGTGTCAACACGCACCAAATCCCAATTCCGGCGCAGAGCGCACGTCCATGTTGGTACGAGGCAAAGGCGGCGGGGCTGCCTTCACACCATGTAGTCGCCAAGAACGGAACCTGGGGAAAAAAATAGATACAATCTTGCATTGAACCCACATGTGAAGGTTTCGAGCGAGACGATGCAAGAGGACCACATAAACAACACAAATAACAAGAGATAGGGGAAACAGTGAAAGGGGCACGGGAGCAACAACGATGCAAGTGAAGCTACCGAGAGCGACGCTGCGAGCATCATGAGGATGGGGAGCGCTCGGGCACAACAGTCGGGAGCCAACGACAGGTGAGCAACGAGGGCCAATGAGCAATAGAACAGAAGACTGAAGACAGCAAGAGAGGTGGCAAAAGTGTGGGTGTCGAATGGGGATGCGGGTTTCCCTTGGAATTTCACCTGGACGAGGTTGACCAGCACGAAAACAAGAAAGGCGAGAATGGCATGGAGGGTGGTGAAGGCAGGGAAACCTCGGATGTTTGCTGGGGGATGACCGCCGATCGGCATTGGGGTCGGCTTCTGGAGGATCTCGTAGTCCTAGTAGAGGATGATTATCGAAATTATCAGAGAAAATGATGGCTAGAGTAGAAGCAGATCTTGCCGTTTTATAGTTGAAGAAAAAGTCGGTTCGTCCATTGTGGCATTTGTCGGTTTGGGAAGAAGCTTCCCACCGGTTTGTACGAGTCTGATTGTCGACTTCGCCTTGCTGACTTCCGACTTTTGCGAGCCACTCAGCGTGTGACTTCCCATTTGCGAGCGATGTGGCCTGCGACTAAGCGTGCGGCTCTCCCTTTGCGAGCGATTTAGCGTGCTGACTTGCGTGCGACTTCCCGTTTGCGAGCGACTTTCTCCTAACGAGCGACTTCGTGACTCTCTTCGCGAGCGACTTAGCGGGTGATTTCGCCTTGGCACTTTCGCCTCGCCTTCCGATTACGTGATTGAGGGCGTGGCCCCGCTCCACGTCAACATAATCCTTCTCCACTTGGTGGGTGATACGTGGAGCCACATCCCACCAAGACACGTCTGAAAATTTTCTCTGATAAGCTTAATACCGTAAAAAAACCCTCCAATTTAAGGTTCACCCTTAAATCTAACCTTTTTTTTTTTTTGTTCCATAAAAAACCTTCAACTTCAATTTGGTTACCAATTCTACCATAAACTTATTTTTTTTGTCATATAAGAATCCATTTATTTCATGAAAACTATACAATTTCTAAAAACTATAATGACTTTATTTTCCGGTATTTGACTGAAATTAAGAAAAAAAACCTAAAAAGTATTTTCTGTAAAATCTAATGGGGAAAATTATCAATAAAATCTTTTTTGATGATATTTCACGAAAAACCCCAAACTATTACATTTATAATAGATTTATCCCAAACTAATGTTTGGATTATCAAAAACTTCAAACTAGTATAATTGTGATAAATTTTACCAAAAAAAAAAAAACCTCAAAATTGCATATTTATAATAAATTTATCATATGTTAGTTTCTATTAAATTGAATTAATATCACGAAAATCTCCAAATTAGTACTCTTGTGACAAACGGATGGTAAAATCATAAACTAGTATATCTATCAATTGTCACGTGTTATCCAATTCAATAATTTGAGGGTAGAATTTAACGGAAATTAATGGAAGGTAAATTTATTACAAATTTACTAATTTAGAGCTTTTTTGTGGTCAAAAAATTAGTTTGGGGATTTGTCATGTGTGCACTAATTTTGGTTTTTTTGTGGTATTAACCCTTTTTCTTAATGATTTTTTTTCTTTTATTCCTTTTTTCTTCTTCCTTGGAGGTTGTCGTGGGGCCAATGATAAGCCACAAGTGAGCTCGAGGCTCATGCAAAAGGCTCGAGCTTGCTGATCATCACCATGACTGGTTGAGGAAGAAGAAAAGGAAAATATATATATATATATATATATATATATATATATATTTATTTATTTATAAAAGAAAACGTTACATTAACAAGGACTCAAGCCCTAGCGCCAAATATCTAGACACGGCCTTTGCGAACCAGACCCAAGGACTCAAGCTTAAGCATTGGTGCCTTGAGCATAGCCTTTATGACCTAAGCTCGGGTGTTAGAGCATCAAGTATAAGCACCAGGGGTTTGGCCTCGGCCTCCCGAGACTTGATCCTGAACACTAGACCCGGGAGTCAATATTGTGGTTTCCGTGCTTAAGCATACGGTTTCGGGTCGAAACATCGATACCTAACTATATTTTGAAAAATGCTTTCCTGTTCTTTCAAAGAGAAAATTATTTTCTTGAATTTAAGTTTTAGTCGGAAAACATTTTCATTGACTAAAGAGACATTTTTCGTGACTCATTTTCCCAAATGAATCAAATTATCAGAAAATGAGGAAAATATTTTCTCGAAAAATGTTATCAGCAAAATAAATGGACCCTTAAAAACTCTCAACTTTAGGTCTACTCTTAATTTTCTCCCGAACTTTTTTTGTCTTATAAATCTGCCCCCATTAACCATATGTCTCAATTTTTTATTTTTTATTTTTACATCCAAGAGATGGAAAACTCCTGAGCAAGCTATTCAAGGGTCATAAGTTAAGTGTCTTGAGCACGAGAGTCTCGAGTGTGAGCTCTTTGATCTCAAGAGATTAAAGACTCCCAACCATGAAAGATTAAAGATTGAGCCCAAAATCAAAGATCCCCTGCAAGATAGAAGGAAGACTCTCTTAAAAGTAAGAACAATTAAAGAAAGCAACCCAAGAGGTGCATTTGTTTATGGCAAAATTTCATGATAAAAGAGCATACTTTCTGGGAAATCATTTCAAGAAAGTAGATAGTTTTTATTTGTTTGGTTATATGTGATCAAAAATATTTTTTGGTGTTTGGATCTCATTTTAAAAAATATTTCAATCTCATGGAAAAAATTTGGAATTTATTAATAATTTGGAATTTATTTTATTTTTTCTTCCCCTCTACTTGTCGTTGGGCTTTGGCAAACCAGTGACAGTCAATTAACAGCCATAGGCGCAGGCCGGTGAGGTACGAGCTTGCCTGTGAGTCGCCAACCCTCACAAACCAAAGAAAAAGAAGGAAAATGAAAAAATAAAATAAATTACAATTAAATATTTGAGATGAGCACTTATGGAAAGTGTTTTCATCTCTTTTAATTTAGAAATTTACTTTCCTAAATTTATGCATTAATGTTTTCATTGACCAGAAAGTATTTTGGGTTTACTAGTTATTTTCCATGAACCAAATGAGTGAAAGTTTGGAAAATACTTTCCTCCAATCAAACGCATCCTAATTACTACAGTTTTTATCCAAATACCAAATCTAATAAAACACCATTTGGGTTGGTATGGAAACTCATCTAAAAAAGAAATATTTTCAAATATGAAATTTGGGAAAAAAATCTAGAGTAATAATGTGAAAAATGCCCCATCACTGAGGGCGATTTTGGATGGAGGGTTAATGTTGGTAGATATGGGATTTAAGTAAAAGTTCAGGATTTTTTATTAGACAGAATAAAGTTTAGGATAGAATTATGACTAAATCTAAAGTTGGTGCTTTTTTATGGAACAAAAAAGAGTTTCTAGATCAAAAGTTGGAGGTTTATTTACGATCTTAAAAAAATTTGAAATAAAATTGAGATTGATGTTAAAGTTGGAAGTTTTTATGGCATTACGCCCTCTTGATATTTCAAAATTTTGGGTTCCCCGTCGTCAACAAAGAAGACTCTCTTTTCTTGTCTTTTCAAAATTCGATCTCTCTCACCTTCGCTCCCAATCCGCTGCATTCTCAAGCGCATTGCCTCCGCCTCTGCCTCTGCCTCCGTATCCACCGTTGCATCCAGGAGCCCCAAGTTTTGCACCAGGACTTGTGCCGATAATTCTAAATTGAATGCCAAATATTTGCGCAATTACCTTTTTCCCTGTTTACCTCTGGATATGGGATTTTGTTATAGGGGTTAGATGGGTGAAGTTGAGATAATTGGGAAAACTATATGAATGGACATCTTGGTTTTGATTTGATTTGCTGTGTAAACTAACGATAAAAACCCCACATTTCAAGAGTAGTTTGTGTCCACACTCATTGAAGGGCTTAAGGAGTTGAATCTTGTGGTGTGGGATAGCAATATCCACACTTTCAAGGACTTTGTCGGCACTGGCGAGTGATTACTTCTTGCCTTGAACTCATTTTGCTAACGACACCGTTATTAACTTGTTTTAGATCTTGGTCCTTGGGTGGCTTGTGTTCTTATCTTAGTTGTGTTTTCCATGGTCTCAAAGGGTTTGGCTCCATGAAGTTCTTTCCCAGAGCTTTGATAATACACCCTAGCCTCTTCAGGCTAAAAAACAGGCAGATACGATCCATTGAATCTCTTCCTCTTTTCTTATGCATGTAGAATCACGTGTTAAGTTCAAAAGCAAAATAAAAAAATAAAATAAAAATATTCAAAAGTTGGAGTAGATAAGATGGCCTTTGTGAAAGAATTGTGGCGTGATTTCTCTAATTCACTCAGATTCCCAACAATCTAATGTGAGTTCTTGATAGCAATGTTCACACGTTTTGTTTCAAAGAACCATAGAGGCAGCCAACCACTTAGCCCCACATTAGCCTCCTGCCTCACCTTGTGATCTCGTGATTGAGGACATGGCTGCACTCCACCACATCAGCATAATCCTTCTCCACTCGGTGAGTGACGCATGGAGCCATGTCCCACCAGGACAGATCTGAAAATCCTCTCTAATATTTCAAAATCTTGGGTCTCATTCTTGTCAATGAAGAAGACTCTCTCTCTTCATCTTTTCAAAATTAGCTACTCTCTTGCCTTCGGTCCCAATCCGCTGCATCCTCCAACCGGTAGCTACAGCATAATAAATAGACAAATTCATTCAACTATTGAAGTGTATTAAGCCACATCAAAATTGGCGACAGTAAGCGGAAAGCTTCTGAGTACAACCAAAAAAGAATGCAATAATTCATTGTCTTTTTGACCTTTCAAGTGTCTGTCACTTCCTATCTCACCTTAACAATTTCTGAACTTCTGAGTCGTATCTACCTTTTTGTCTAAACTTATGTCGAGAGAATTTTTTGTATGAAGTATTAAATCCTTTGCTAATATCTTGTAGACAGAGAGGTGTTGAAGCTTGTGACTAGGAAATGGAAGATCTTGCTAAGCTACAGATTGCAGAGCAGTCACTTCTCACGTTTGGCAGAGGATACGACTATGCTACAACTTTGGAAGGTTCTTCAATAGTAAAGGAAGTGGCATTGATGCACAGTGAAGGAATACTTGCTGGTGAAATGAAACATGGTCCTCTGGCTCTAGGGGATGAGTCTTCCCATTGTGGTGATTGCTACTTATGATGCTTGCTCCAGGTTACCTTTTGTCGTATGGGTTTACTCGCATCCGTACTAGCTCATTTGTTCTAAAGCTGAAGTTGTCAATGTTAACAGCAAGCGGCAATAAGTTATTTAGCAACTCCATGCCCGCAAACGACACCTAATTGTCTTGTGCTCGAGGGGGGATGCTGCAGCTGTCTCTTGGTGGAGCATGTAGGGTCATTGAAGTTCCTCAGGACGGTCTTCAGCCTCTAGTCAACATGGTTCCTTTGCAGGTACAAAGTGCTTCCGATAGTTTTCTATGCTTGCCAAGATGCAGCATCTTTTTTTCTTGCCAAGATGCAGCATCTTTTTTTCTTACCTTACTAAATGCGTTATTTGCTGAAGAGGAAACTATGATATAGATAGGTGGAGCTGGATGGGAGCATCTAGCTTTCTGTTTCCTTGATCTGTTTTATGCTGTCGGTGTTTGTTTTTGCATTAGGAGTTCCAAAATTCTCCCTATGATTTGGCGTTTAGTTCTAAAAGAGAGCATTTATAAGTCTCAACAAAAACAAAAGAAATAAATTTTATTGATTGAGCCTTAACATTTTGCTATTATTATTTGTTTATTTATTCATCGCTTATAGAGTATTTTCACATTCTTGTTCTTCCTTTTTAATAGCCCATTCCATTTTACTAGATTTTGCTAATTCATCTGGCATGAGATAATTCTTAATATTTGGGGTGCAGTTATTGGCATATCATCTCACTGTCAAAAGAGGATACAATAGGAACCTCACAAAGGGCATGACAATAGAGTAGAAGCCTACTAATAGATTTCATCTGATTGTGTTTGCCCGACAGCAAAATGGATTATTTTATGAGAATGTAAAGCATCTTTCTAACACAGAGTATATATTTTGCTAATCACTAGTACTTTATTGAGTGTCGGCCTCTACAAGATCTTTATCTATGATCAATTAGGAAAAATTGTCGTAACCCACCTTTTTTGCTTGTTCACGGCTTGTTATGCATTTACTTGTCAATTTGCCTCGAAATGTCATGCTCGTGGTATGGGAACATTGTTTCGTGATTGACATAACAATAATGACGTCAACTTAGTTTGATTGGGGGATGCTATGCAACTTAGAGCAATATGTTGTTCATTAATACCTTCATCTTAAAGGTCACGAAATAGTTCTATTGCTGAAAATATTAGTTATTGTATTTAGCATTAAGTAGGGAACTCTATTTTTATTTTTATTTTTTTATAGTGGACTTTGATTGAAGTATCTTTTGCTACATCATGAGATGTAAAAAGAGTTTGGTGGAGGTTGGAAGAGGGAGATTGTATCACAAAAAATGTGGGTTATTAAATGTGCAAGATTGATGGAATCGATTGAGTTTCTAAGACTATTGATATCGGTTTTTGCCATTAAAGATGTCTCTCGAGTGGTGATTATCACATCAGTAATCAAATTGCGAGTTAACTCCCAATTCACACCTTTCTTGGGAAATATAATCCGAGGCAAATTGTATTGTGTTCTGATTTCCTTTGTCAGCATGATAGTTAACTCCATGTATGGTTCAATTTGTAGACACGGAGAGGTCTCATGCATTCGAATGGAAAGAATTTCAGTGTCAACTTGTCCTAAAGTAGTCACTTTATTAATGAATCATATTTCGAACATACAATTTGGCTCTCCCTAGACACCAGCAAAAGCAAAACCGTAAGCTCCTGAGCTCCTGCGGGAGCTTATGTTATTAATTTTTCTTCTGGACTCGTGTTTTACTTTTTGCGTACGTTTTATCAACTTAAACCAATTAAAATTTGACACATTTACTGATGTCAATTTAATTAAACAAAATAAAAATTTCAGTCCGCAACCCCGTCTACACTTTCTCCTCTCCGGCCATCTCGAGCCTAACCCCCCTGTCTCCCTCTGCCATCGCCACCAGCGGAGTTGCCAACGCCGAGTAGAAGGAGAGAATTGGTGGGCGGAGTTGCAGATCTGCAAGTCGACCACCGTCGCTCGTGGCTGTGGACGAGCCACTGTCATTGGAGCCACGGTTGCAGATCTGGAAGTCGTTTCCGGGGGTGTGTTGGTGGTGGGCAGTGGGCACCTGGTGGGACATCCGGGGCCGTGTCAACCTGGACCAATTCCAGATTCCGAAACGGAGAGGACACAACCGTGACAGGCAAGAGCGGCGGGGCTGCCAGTCGGTGAGGACGGAACACGTAGACAAGAATAGAGACAGTCTAGTGTTGAACCCACATGTAAAGGTTTCGAGGGAGACCGGGCAGGAGGACCACGGCAAGCAACGCGAATGACAAGAGATAGGGGAATGATTGAAAGAGGCCTGGGACCAACAGCGATGTGAGGGAGGCTACCGAGAACGTCGAGGCAAGGATCATGAGGACGGGGAAGCTCGGGCACAGCAAGCGGGAGCCAACGACAGGTGAGTGACGAGGGCCAGTGAGCAGTAGAACAGAAGAGAGGAGACGGCAAGGGAGGTGGCGAGAGGGCGGGTGTCGAATGGGGACGCGGGTTTCCCTTGGAATTTCACCCGGACGAGGTTCACCAGCACGGAAACAAGAAAGGCGAGAATGGCATGGAGGGTGGCGAAGGCAGGGGAACCTTGGGCGTTTGCGTGGGGTTGACCGCCGGTCAGCATCGTGGTGGGCTTCTACAGGATCCGTAGTCCTATGCAGAGGATATGAAGCGGGTTTTATAGTTTTTTATTTTTATTATTTTTATTATTTTCTTTTTGGAGGAAAGATGGGAGCTTGCCGATGGATCGAGTTCGGTGGCGTTATGAAAGAAGGTTTTTGGTTTACAAAAAAAATGACGGCTCTTTCTTAGAAGTTTCCCAGTGGGCTCGTGAGCCGTCGGAGCAATTTCCTCGATGAACAGTACAAGCACCAAAATTAGGGAAAAGCAGGATCAAATTCAGTCAAAACTGTGAGTTTTGTCTACGAAATTTCTATCCTAAATTTTGTTTTGTCTTGTAACAAACTCTCAACTTTTAATCTTATTGTAATTCTATGCTAAATTACTTTTTGTTTTATAAATAATCTTAAACTTTAGATCTAATTCTAATTTGATCTTTAATTTTTTTATCTCGTAAAAAATCATAAACTTTTACTTAAATCTCATATCTATCGTTATTGACTCTCCATCCAATCATCCTTAGTGACATAGCATTTCATGTCATTGCTATAAATTTTTTGAAAAATTTCACATCCAAAAAAACATTTTTTCGAGATTTGATATTAGAAAAATTAGAATTGGCTTTCTTTAATTGCTCCTAAGAGACTCTTCCTCGCATAGAGTCTTCGACTATGGGCTCGGTTTTCATGTTGCTTCACGAGAACCTTCGCGAGCAACTTTGACTTTTACCTCGTCATTAGCATATTTCCTCTCCAATTTTCACTTGGTAGCGTGTGCTCTCCGATCGCGAAGAGCAAGAATTGTTAAAGCCCCATCTCGCGCACGAGAAAACATTTGGTGGTTCACGTCACCACGTTCTCCAGGAGCCCCATCCGCAGCTGGAATATGGCAGCACCGAGTTTTGCACCGGAAATTCCAATTGCACACCAAATCTTTGCACAATTACCACTTTTCCCGTTTAGATCTGGATATGGAGTTTCATTATTTTGGTTTTTCCCGTTTACACAAAGAAGAGATAGTAGAAACAGCGAAAGGGACCAGGGACCCGGGACCAACAAAGCTGCAAGGGAAGCCACCGAGAGCAAAGCGTGAGCATCGCGACGATGGGAGACGCTCAGGCACAAGAATCGGGAGCCAACGACAGAAGAGTAACGAGTGCCAATGCGCCATACACAACACATTACGGAAGACGGCAAGGAAGATGTGGAAAGGGTGGGTGTCGATTGGGGACGCAGGTTTATCTTGGTATTTCAAGGCCCCTGGGGTTTGTAACGTCGAAGGTATTCCTACGCAGTTTCTGGGCTCTGCTTCTTGGAGGACCGCGACACTACCCCGTCGTCGAGACAGACGACTTTTTCAAGGCCCCTCGTGCTCCAGCGTGGCAAATAAGAAGCCGCTGGATAGGGCGACACGTGTCCTCTCGTGGGACCCACCGACTGAGGAGAAGATCAGGCGCCATTTTGAAAAGTTTTCGGGGACTGACTGACGAGACTGAGGGTTTCTTCTGGAGTGAGTCTCTTTTTTCGCGCCTCTCTCTCTACCCTCCCCCTCTCTCTCTGCGACGAACAGTAGGCGACCTCCCAGTCTCTCTGTGCCCTCCCTCTTTCCGACCGGCGAACCACCGCCAGCAACCGACGAACCGCCGCACGGGACCGGCGAGAGGACCGTGAGACCCAGCTCCCTCTCTCTGCCCTCCCTCTTTCCGACCGGCGAACCACCGCACGGGACCGGCGAGAGGACCGAGCAATCGACGAACCACCGCACGGGACTGGCGAGAGGAACGCGACCTCCCTCTCTCTCTCTGCCCTCCCTGTAACCACCGCACGGGACCGGCAAACCACCGCGTTGCCCCTCCTGCTCCGGTTCCGGCCCCGACTCGTCCGTTTCTTGCTCTTTCTCTCTCCTCGCGTCTCTGTCTGCCTTCCCTTTCTTGGACGGTGAACCACCGCGTGACCTGCGAACCACCCCGCCCCGCCCTCCGGTTCCAGATCCGGCACCGGCTTGTCCAGGTAATTTCTCGCTTTCTCTTTTCTCTCTTTCTCTCTGTCTGACGGGGTGACGGAAGGGATTTTATAGGAGTTCAGCGATGCCTGTGCTTGAGTGTAGAAGTTGTGGTCATGGTGAAAGTCTTGGTCAGTTTTGATGATAAATGTAGCTCAGCTCCTTTCGGCGAAGAGGTCAATGGTGGTGAAATTTGATTTGATTATTGATCAGAAAATCAGAAAATGCCAGACCTTTTGGACAGCCAATATGCATACCCAATGGCCAGATTTCACTGAGGGGGAGTTATCCGAAAGTCTCTATTGGCATAATTTTTCCACACCTTAAGTCTAGTGTAGCCTAGTCAACTGTCATCATTTATATGACTAATTCAATCTCAGATGACGAACTCCCTTAAAAGATTTGCAGAGACATGTGTAGGTGCTCCATTTAATCTTACTTGTCGATGAAAGTTGCAATGGAGTGGACATGCTCAATTAGAAAATTTATACTGATCACAATGCCTTTATATTTGGAAGCATGTAATAGACTATTTAACACAGAATAATAGCAATCAATCCCTTTCTTTTTCAGGAATTTGGAACTTATGTTGCATAGCTTTGAGGACATTTTACACATGAGGGCTGCTTTTTTAAATACTGAGACCTGAAAAGTCATTAGTTATGTTGTTCTCACATTGGTACTAATTTTTACCGTAGGCAAAGCTTTCACTTGGTCCCAAAAATTGCAAGTTTTCCCTTTTTTTTCCCCTGGTCATCATTCTGCATCGTTGCGATAATTTATTTCCATGGCTATTTGGAAGCTAAACTCTAACACCCCTAAAAAGGTTGCCATTTTTGCATGTGAAGCTTCTTAGGAGCAATTTGAACTGGTGAAAATCTTAGAAGGGGGTAAGGTGTATATTAATTGGTGTTTTATGGCAAGCAAGAAGGTGAAAGTACTAACCACTTGTTGCTACAGTCTAGTGTGACCAGAGAGCTTTGAGAGCTGCTACTATGTGTGGTGTTCAATAGGTCATGCCGTACTTGGTGAAAGAAGTTTAGGGTTTAGCAAAGGACTTACTTAGGTGAGAAATAAGAGAACCTCTTGAAATGGAAAATTTGGGAGTGCTTAACAAAGTGCTGTTGTAATCTAGGACTTTAATGTGAGTGTGCACTCTTTATTGGTCTGAGGTGTACATATATCATGTTGATGATGTAAAGTTAAGAGAGTTTGGACAGCCTATTGTTTTTGTGTCTGTTGACTTTGTCCATCTCCTCTCTTTCTGTCTATCTGATATGCAGCACGTTATTCACGTGCATTCTTTATGATTTGCAGCACGTTATGCAATGCTTTTGCTAGTCTATATCAAGGATAATGTCCTACTCATAATATATTAGCTATAGTTTAAACGGCTTACACCTGGAATCCATTTTCAGTATGTGCTGGTTATTTGTGGTGTTCAATAGGTCATGCCATACTTGGTGAAAGAAGTTCAGGGTTTAGCAAAGGATTTACTTAGGTGAGAAATAAGAGAACCTCTTGAAATGGAAACTTTGGGAGTGCTTAACAGAGTGCTGTTGTAATCTAGTACTTTGATGTGAGTGTGCATTCTTTATTGGCCTGAGGTGTACATATATCATGTCGATGATGTAAAGTTAAGAGTTTGGACTGCCTATTGTTTTTGTTGTCATAAATACATGATACAACTTATATATTGCGTCTGTTGAGTTTGTCCATCTCCTCTCTTTCTATCTGATATGCAGCACGTTATTCACGTGCATTCTTTATGATTTGCAGCACGTTATGCAATGCTTTTGCTGGTCTATATCAAGGATAATGTCCTAATCAGAATGTATTAGCTATAGTTTAAATGGCTTATGCTTGGAATCCATTTTCAGTATGTGCTGGTTATTTTAGGCCATACTCTGTAATTGATTGAACTAAATAATAGCTGAAAGCAAGTAGACTTGTTCATGGCTGATTGGATGTTGTACCTCTTTAACAGGTCAAGCATTTGGTGTTTCATTTTAATCCCAGTTTGGGCGTGAAGTTGCACGTGTAAATTTATTGGATGGCTGAATCAGAGGTAATTCTTTACTTGTACTATTTGAAACATATATTGTTTTCTTAAGTAAAAGTGGGATAATGATATTTTGTTCTTTTAATTGCAGCTTGAAACTTCCCATTTTGCATATGTAATGCATGATATGGAAAAAGACTTTGAGTTTGCAATAGGAATGATTTTTTCAAATGAATTTGAAGCATATAAGAAGTATGTGGTCTATGCACTTAGTAAAGGATTTGGAGTGAGGAAGGGTAATTTGGTTAGAAATACTAAAGGAAAAATAACCCGACGGACTTTTGTGTGCAATTGTGAGGGGTATTCTGTCAGCTCATCTGATCAAGAAAAGAAATTTGAGAGATTTGAAGTTAGATGCGGCTGTTTTGCTCATATCAAGTTTAAGGTTGATAATGATGTCTATGAAGTCATAGAGTATAATTCTGAGCATAATCATGCATTTATTCCTGAAGATCAAAGGCATTTGATTAGATGTGGAAGAATCATGTCCGAGACTTGTAAGGGTGTTTTAGTTGACATGATAAAAGCTGGCAGTGGGGGAATTACGACATATAAGTGTTTGGCAAATGAAGCAGGAGGAAGCAAAAATTTAGGTTTGCAGAGGACAAGATCCAATAGTATAAGTGGGGAAGATTGTCAAGATCTTTTGAACCATTTTCATAGCATGGAACAACAAAACCCAATGTTTTCATACGCTTTACAAGTTGATCAAGATGGTAGATTAACAAATATATTTTGGAGAGATAGTTTGTCCAAATTTGATTATGGTTGTTTTGGTGATGTGCTAGTGTTTGATACCATTCATTGTACCGACAAATGTAATATGATATGTGCACATTTTGTTGGAGTTAATCATCATAGGAAAAATGTTTTGTTTGGCTGTGCATTTTTAATGGACGAGACTGTGGAATCATTTATTTGGTTATTTGATGCGTTTTTGAAATCTATGGGAAATAAGGCTCCGAAAACCATGTTCACCGATCAAGACCAAATCATGGCAAAAGCGATTAGAACGGTATTTCCGAATACACAACATCGTTTATGCACTTGGCACATCATGAAAAATGCTAATCAAAACATTCCATATCTTTATCACAAGCCAGGTTTCAGGGATAAATATTTCTTAGCGCTTGTGTATAGATGCAGATCAGAGGACGAATTTGAATCTACTTGGAAGGAAATGGAAGAAAGGTGGGATACTAAGGATAACATTTGGCTTCGGAGATTATACGACCTTAGACATAAATGAAGTTTAGCTTTTGGTCGTGATATTTTTACATGTGGTATGAGATCAAGTCAAAGAAGTGAGAGCATCAATAATGTCTTCCAAAAAATAAGGAGCAAGATATCGACCCTTGTACAATTTGTCTACTACTACGAAAAACAAGTGGAGCATATGAGAGAAATTGAAACTCAAGATGATTATAGTTGTCGTGGGACACCCAAATTGATGGTTTCGCACGACATCTTGATGCATGCTGCTTCAGTTTATACCGGTGCCATTTTCACAAGGTTCAATGATGAATTTCTCCAAAGTCTCTCTGAAATTATTGTAAGTAGTACATTTGATGGACTGCTTTATTCATACACTCTCAAGTGTAGGGGGACTCAACGTGAACATGTTGTCAGATTTGCTCCGACAGACTCTTCAGTTTTTTGTGAATGTAAATTATTTGAATCAAAAGGGTGGTTGTGTCGTCATGCTTTGAAAGTGTTGATCGAGAACATATCAGTTACGCACATTCCACTTGCCTATGTTTTGAAAAGATGGACTAAGGGTGCAAAACAAGGGATTGCGAATGATGAATTTAAGCAAATGTCATTGGATTCATCTAAGTTTAATCGGTTTTCCTTGTTAATGCAACAATCTTTTGAACTGATGAATTTGGGAGCTGAAGATGACAATACTATGAGAATAGTGAGGAAATATATGCAAAAAGCAAAGACTGAAATTTCATCATACAAATCAAGTATGATTGTGATTGATGATGTTAATAATGAGGATAATGAGGCTTCTTTGTGTGACATTTCGGTATTGGATCCCCTTCGAAAGAAAGGAAAGGGAGTAATTTATGAAAGACTTAGAAGTTCAAATGAGAAAAAGAAGAAAAAATCTAAGAAAGGAACACCCCCAACGCTAATAGAAAGTCGAGGTGAGTGACATATTATTGTAATTATATGATTAGTTTAATTTTTATGTATGTTATATGATGCATATTAACATATTTATTATAAACTCATTTCCTAGATTATTCGAGTTATTCAAATCAGTTTCACAGTGCCTTTCATCCTAGCAATATCGGTGGTCCTACAGTAAATTCAAATATTTATAATCAGGTACATCACTTTTAGTCTTCTATTTTAATTTATACTTTACTAATTTGGTCAATTTTTTTTATATAGATGCAGCAGTCACCATACGTCATGCCGCTGGGAATTATGAGTGGATTTAGCCCATTCCCCAATCAGGTATTTAATAGTTTGGTATATTAATTTAATTGCGTGTTACTAACGGATTATTTATTATATATAGATGCGACCACCATATGTCATGCCATCAGGGATTATGAATGGTTTTTTCCCATTTACTAATCAGGTACTTATTATGAAATCATATTACATTCAATGTTATTTTATCTTATTATTACTACTATAATATTCATTATTTATGGTTTATCTTGAATAGATGTTGGAGTATAATAATGGAACTCACGAAACCATTTTGAGTCAGGTAAAACTTGCGTTTTCTCTTGTGGGATTATTTGAGACATTTTTGTCTTGGCATTTATTTAGTTTATGTAAACAAATTGATTTTTCCTTTATACAGGGATCATCAAATTCTTTTCAGCATCCCGGGTTAAATGAATTGAACAATTCTGAAAGAACACAAACAAATGGTCCAAAGTAACGGTACAGGACTCTTATCTTTCGCATTGCGATGCTTCTTGTGGTAAGATCAGCATCATTGATGTTGGGAGCGGCAATTGGAGTAATTTTTTTGGTATTCTGTAGAATATATTATCTTTCCCGAAGTGCCAATTGCTTTGAGGATGTCTGGCCATCTTCTGTTGGGCGTTGTTCGGATATATTATAAAAAAGTGGATTATCTTTTCCACGCGTGTAATATTCTACTCACTGGATTGAGCAAAGTTTTTGCTCCAGTAGAGCTTAATTTGCCAGAGGATGCAAGACAGCCACCGGTACAATCTATCACTTTGCTCAACACATTTGAACTTGATGCCATGGATTTGGATGACGCACATGAAGAGGGACACAGATAAAGAATGTTGCTTCAGTTGGTGGAAACGTATGTACTGCTAGTCCAATATCAGACTTGAACCCTCTTTGGATGGCTTCTAGGGCAAAATTTGGAGTTATTGATGGCAAAGGAAACATTAGAATTGTTTCAGCTGAGAATTTCTTTCTAGGTTATCGGAAGGTGGACCTTGCAAGTGGAGAGATTCTGCTCTCAGTGTTTTTGCCATGGAGCAGAAGGTTGGAGTATGTAAAAAGAGTTTAAGCAAGCCCACAGGAGGGATGATGATATTGCTATTGTAAATGCTGGAATGCATGTTTTTCTTGAGAAAAAAGATGATCTGGTTGTTGCAGATGCATCAATCATTTATGGTGGAGTGGCTCCTTTATCTATTGCTGCAAGGCAAACCAAAGAGTACTTGATTGGAAAGACTTGGAATCAGGAGCTTTAGCAAGGAGCTCTGGAAGTTTTGAGGAGTGACATAATCATCAAGGAAGACGCTCTGGGTGGGATGGTTGAGTTTCGAAAGTCTCTAACACTTAGTTTCTTTTTTAAGTTTTTCCTCTGGGTTTCTCAGGAGATGGATGAGATGAGATCGATCAAGGAAGAGATACCATCGTCACATATATCTGCCATAAAACCATTTGAAAGGCCATCTGCTGTTGGAAGTCAGGATTACGAAATTGTGAAGCAGGGGACTTCCGTGGGATCCCCTGAGATCCACCTTTCCTCAAGGCTACAGGTATCTGTACTATGTCTGGGAATCTAATGCGGTGAGACTCTTGCATCTTTTGTGTGGTTGACATTGCGTATTTTCATTTGCATCATGGGACTTAATGCTACTTTCCTCAAAGCCAAATTTAGTTTCCGTGATTGCCATCAAATTAGGTATTTGGTTGCACCTTCCTTTCATCCAATAGTATGAATTCGTGGCCCACTAACATGTTGTAATAAAGATATATACACGAAAGAATGCATGAAATGGTTGCATCCGTTTCCCGAAATTGAGTTCACAAACTTTAGACTTCTAGTTGCTTGCTACAACAAATTTAAATAAAGCCAGAATGTTCAGTTAGTCTTCTTCGCTTCCCATATTGATGTGACCAATCTTTAACCGATGGCAGTTCTTGATGCTTATTCAACCCAAAATTCCAACTATTTTTATTATTTTATTTTTTTATAACTTCACATGAGTTTGTCACCATATACTATTTAAGTAAGCTCATGAAGGATGGCCATTTCTGATCTCAGGGGATATCTGTTTGGCATTCTTCAATGACTATCTGTAACTCTTCCTTATTTCCATTTTCTATTTCCTTCTTTGCTATTATGTTTTGTTTTCTAGGCAGGACATCTTTGTTTCTTCGTTTTGTGAATTATCCTGCTGCAAATTATCTTATGTATTTAGTACGCTAATATTGCACATAGCCCTGATTGATGTGCCTAAAAATTTTTGTGTCAATTCTTTAATGTGCGAGCAAGGTTTTTCATCTTACATTCTATATAGTTGTGTGATGAAGATGTCATCATGATGTGATCTGTAAATTTTTATTTCCTATCAGTTGCTTTTTTCCATATGCTGAGAATAACTGTTTCACATTCTTATCTGCTATTATTTCTTCAGGTCACGGGTGAGGCGGAATATGCTGATGACACACCCTTGCCACCTGATGGTCTGAATGCCGCGTTAGTGCTAAGCAGAAAACCCCATGCCCGTATAATTTCGGTAGATGCTTCAGCAGCGAAATCTTCTCCTGGATTTGCCGGCATATTTCTTGCAAAAGACATCCCAGGAAAAAACAAGATGGGGGTTGTTATATCAGATGAGGAGGTATTCGCTTCAGAATCTGTCACTTGTGTTTGCCAGGTATATCATAGCAGTCAGTCTTTGTATGTTGTACAAGTGCTTTGGACTCCCCCGAACAAATCGAACTTATGACTTAAACTGGGACCCTCATATTGAAAATTCAAGAGTTAACTGCCAGACTAGGAAATGTTTTTACAGTTTTTTGACTCTTCCTTACCCCTTTGTATGTTAAGTCTTCTTGTTTCCATATATTTGTCGCAGGTTATTGGGGTAGTTGTTGCTGATACACAAGAGAATGCGAAACTAGCCGTGAGAAAGGTTCATGTGGAGTATGAAGAAGTTCCGGCTATCTTTTCAATAGAAGATGCCATCAAAGCTAAAGCTTTCATCCCAACATAGAGAGGTCTTTGCGAAAAGGTGACGTGGATCTCTGCTTTCAGTCAGGCGAATGTTACAAAGTCATACAGGGGGAGGTTCAAGTGGCAGGTCAGGAACATTTTTACTTGGAGACACGTTGCACCCTGATATGGACAGTGGATGTCGGAAATGAAGTCCACATGCTTTCCTCCACTCAAGTGTGTGAGGCCTTTGACCAACATTCTTTTTGCTCTCTTTTATGTTGAATTTGTCTGCAGTCAGATTGAATTGCCAAATGTGGATAGCACAACTTGCTTGATAACTGAAGTCAGTTGTAATGGGTTGCTGTGGGATTGGATTTAGCCATTCCTTAGTGTGGATGTTTATATGATGAGGGTTTTGGACAGAATTGTTGCTTTGGACTCAGTTGCTAAGTTTGATTATGAGAGATTTATATGCCTGTCCTAGTTACCCTTGTTCTTTTATAAGCAGAAAATGGATTCCAGGACTTGACTTTGTAGATAGTAACATGATAGTATTCTTCCTCTGCAGTGCCCCGGGCATCATCAGAAGACTGTTGCTCACGTGCTTGGCCTGCCACTCCCAAAAGTCGTCTGTAAAACCAAGAGAATTGGTGGTGGGTTTGGAGGAAAAGAAGAAAGGTCGGCGTTCCTTGCTGCTGTAGCTTCTGTCCCAACGTATCTCTTGAACAGACTAGTGAAAATCACGTTGGATAGGGACGTAGACATGATGATGAGTGGGCAGCGCCATAGCTTTCTTGAAAAATATAAGGTGACGTTTTACTACTGAGCTTGTCTTTTGTTTCCCAAAAAAGTTGTTCATCAAGAAAAGTCAGAGGAATATTACCAAAGAAGTCATATGCAGATGTGCCAATTTGGTCATAAATCTTTCAATTGTACCATTTGAATTCTAAATCTTTTCACATTTGCCAATTTAGTCATTTTGATCAATTTTGGTCAGAAATTGCTATTTTTACATTCTGAATCTAGATATTAGCATCATGGCTTGTTGCATTACGGCATGTTAAGTGTGCTTAGGGAAAAATGTATCTCTGCACGCACAGCACAGTGACCAGTTAAATTACTTGATAAAGGTAGGATATACGAAGGGAAGGAGGGAAAGGTGCTGGCGCTGGATCTCGAACTTTATAATAATGCTGGGAATTCTCTCGACCTGTCTCTTGCTGTCCTTGATCATGCCTTGTTTCAATTTGATAATGTCTATGAGATACCCAACATGAGGGTCATTGGAAGGGTTTGCTTCACTAATTTGCCTAGTAACACAGCATTCCGAGGTTTTGGTGGTCCACAGGGCTTGCTTGTTGCCGAAAACTGGATCCAGAGAATAGCGGTAGAGCTGATGAAGAGCCCAGAAGAGATAAGGGTAACTTATACCATTGTTCCTCGGTTTACTCTTTTCCTGGTTATTTTCTCTATGCTTTCTTTCTACTTACTCTCAAATTTCCTTATAGGAAATTAATTTTCTAGGCGATGGTCGATAATACACTATGGACAACGAATTCAGCACTGCACGCTAGACCCTCTCTGGAATGCACTGAAGGAGTCATGCAACTTCTCGAATGCTTGTAAAGAAGTCGACCAATTCAATCTGCAAAATCGATGGAAGAAGCGTGGAGTTCCCATGGTTCCAGACAGAGTTGGCGTGTGTTTCACGGTGAAACATGTGAATCAGGTATGGAATAGCATATGCTGCTCTAGGACATTTTCCGGGTCACTTTATCGAACACCTTGCTTATTGTTGTGTCCCTGTCTTTTCACTTGGGCAGCAAGAGAATTTGTTTCTGCTCTTGATCTTGCTTTCTCCTGACGACTCATTTGAATATTGGTAGTTTTCTTCGTCAAGATGCGCCATGTTTATAGTGATTTTCTTATGGTTTCTTTAGGCAGGTGCACTTGTTCATATTTATACAGATGGGACTGCTTTAGTTACGCATGGTGGTGTAGAGATGGGTCAAGGTTTGCATACAAAAGTCGCCCAGATTGCTGCATCTGCCTTTGACATTCCTCTCTCTTCTGTCTTCATATCAGACACCAGTACTGACAAAGGTAGTAATGCCGCTCAGGAAATAAGCAAAAGAATCTTATTATCTGTTTTAGGTCATTGATGCTTGCTTTGTGGCAGAATCTTTCGACTTGAGTTGTGCAGCTCATTGGATGAAATACTTTATCTTGTAGATGTGAATATACGTCACCGCTAGTAAATTCATCCATGCTGGTATTTCGGGCTAATTTTGTCAAAAATAGCTCTTTTCCAACGGTATATTGTGCAATGCCTTCTTGTAATCTTGTATAAATCCTTGCGATATAGGTTCCCAACGCATCACCAACAGCTGCGTCTGCAAGTTCTGATATGTATGGTGCTGCAGTTTTGGATGCATGTGAGCAGTTAAAAGCACGCGTGGCGCCAGTTGCTGCGCGGGCGAATTTCAGTTCTTTTGCTGAGGTATATCCATTGTGCGGAGATAATTATGTGAAAATCATATTAACATGGACAAGTGCTGAACTTAATATGTAAGAACTTCTCTATACGAGTTTCTTAACCGCTATAGTTCGACTCAATCTGCTAATCCACTTGATTTTTTGGTCTGAATCACGAGTTTAAATATGAAGCTGCTAAAAGCTGTTTGCTTATTAGATTCTGCATGTCTTTGTCCTCTGATACCTAACAAGAATGGCTTGTTTTATAGGATATTCTGGAATTGTCACATGCGCTGGTAGCTGTTTCTGTAGTTAGTTTAATGGAGGAAGAGTCAGTGTCCTTACAAGAGTTTTCTTTTTTTTTGGTTTCTTATATTATGCAGTTTACAGAAAGATATGTAGTCTTTTTATCGGACAATGATAAGGTGACTTCTATGCGTGTTTAAACAGTAGTTGGCGTTCTGAAGGTCCTAGTCGTAGTCACCCAGAAGTACATAGGGAGAGATTCCAGGATTCTCCTCCTAGATCTGGAGGAGAGATTGATCATGACATTCCCACGCTAGATTTGCCAGAAATAGAAGTTATGCTTGATGCAGTTCATGATGATGGCTTTGGGAACTTTCCTCCCCTGACAGATCATGTAGATGATAGAAACTCTCTGACAAGATCTAAGCAAATCATGATGGAAAAGGGAACTGTCACCCCTCCTGTGCCAGATGCCTTTTGCTTCTGGAGGGTCATCATTACCATATTAGCAGCATTCTGCAGAAACAGCTGCAGCATTCAGAAACAGCTGCTTCAGCAGATCTGCAGAATGCTGCTGTGTTTCCAGATGAGCATATTTTGTTTGGTGGGTCCTTCTACCACTTTCCACGCACATGTTATTGAGTTTATGAACTGAGTTTATGCCTTTCCAGATTTCCCATAGCTGGCGTTCTTTACATGTGTTTTTCTATATGTCAGAGCATGCATCACCTGAAATGGCAATTCAATCAAGCCCACCTGTCCAGCAGCCACCAGCAAGGAAAAGAAAGAGAAAGCAATTGTTTGATGAATGTGTAGTGTTGAAAAATAGGTAATCTTAATAGTCAAGACACGCGAGCAGACTCAGATATTCTTGTTGGCTTATCGTAACTCGAAAATGTTTATGCGCAGCTTTATGGAAAGGGTTCTTGACAATCCCAGTGATATACCACGTAAAAGGAAGAACATTCCTAGCTCTGCTTTTGGTCTATGGAAGTTAAATAAATGCCTCAGGAAGGAGTGTGATTTTCAGGAACCCCCCCCCCCCCCCCCCCCCTTCAATGGTATTTGTCTCTCTAAAACTTTTCTACTGCTTTTTTGCATGTGCTAGGTGGAGAAATCTTCTCTAGAGGATCACACTATATGCATTGCTGCAGGCATGTGCAGTGATCTTCAGAATATATTTAAGAAGGATTACGTACCAATAAATCTACATCTTTCTGGCCAAGATGATGTTATTCCAGAGCATGTGGATTCAGAGACTCCAGGTCCAACAACTGAAGTTTTGCCTGTTCTTGGGATTTCTCGTTCTCCTGATAATGCTACTGCTTTTGACATGGAAATCGAACATCTTCGGCATGACAAAGACCAGACTGGTGGCAACTTCCTGGATTTTGTTTTTCTGATAAGAGGCATTGACTCCTTTCTTGGAAGAGATACCTTTACCCCTATATCAGGTAGTTTAGGATCGGCGCCGGAGCTTCCTGAGGGAAGTACTGTTGGAACTGGAGTCCTGCCGACACCTGATGCTGCCACGTCCACTGGTCCTTTTAGGTCTGACACGGAAACACCACTGACATTTATAGAAGAAAATCAAGTCGAAAAGAACACTTGCCTTTCAGATATTCCGGAGATGACAGCTGCGGAAGTAAGTCTTCGCTTGCTTTCTAGTGTATTGTTGAATTATATTGAATTCCTTTGCTAACTGGCCAATTACTTCAACAGAACATCTTGTTAGTTATTTGATACCTGGCACTTTTTGTAATTCGAATTTGTCTTGTTTCACTTGGTCCTTCTATAAACTCTGTTACAACTGTTTTCATTGTGACATGCCTACAAAAACACCAATCTTGAAGCTTCTTCAGTCCCTCAAGTGACGCTTGAACTCAACAACCCCTGAATTGAAATGCCAAGGAGATCACCCGAAAATGGTAAAGCCCCAATAACCCACAAAAACACCAATCTTGTTATCTAGTGTGCAGTTCATTTGCCCCATAGGTTAGATTTTGTAAAACCTAGAATATACAGTGTTAAGGATCTTCAATCAAACATTTATAATTTGAATTTAAGAATCCTCAATCAAACGTTTATAAGGATCTTCCATGTGGCTTTTTTTAATTATTTTTTATTCATTTTTCTAAAAAAAAATAGACTTAAAAACTAAAAAAGAAAAGTTAAAATTTATTTTTAAAAATTGTTAGAAAAAAAAAAAGGTAGCTCCTCCCTTGCCGCCGCTACTGCTGCTACCGCCGCCATCGCCGAAGGGGTCGGCGACCGTCGCCAACCCCTCCGACGATGGTAGCGACTGTCTTTTTTTTTTGAATTGTTTTGTTTTTTAAATTAATTTTTAACTTTTCTTTTCTAATTTTTAAATCTAATTTAAATAAAAAATCCACATGGAAAATAATAATTAATTTTAAATACCACATCAACATTTTCCATTAAAAAAGTCGATGGCATTAATTTTAAGGCTCAATTGAAATAATTTGATAAATTTTAGGACTTGATTGCACTTTTTGCAAGTTTTGAGACTCAATTGCATTTTCATAACAAGTTTTAGGATTTCTGGAGCACTTATCCCTAAATTTAACGATATGCCAATAGAAAGGTTCACTTTATTCATCCTACAAATAAAATGCACATACATTTACAAGCGACAACTAAAACTATGAACAACCCAACCAACATCTTGCCAAATCTCAAAACATATCAAGTTTAAAAGCTAAAAGGGATAAGTGTAATAGAAGTCCTAAAACTTATCACAAAAATACAATTGAGTCATAAAACTTACAAAAAGTGTAATCAAGTCCTCAAACTTGTTAATTTATTTCAATCGAGTCCTAAAATTAACACCGTTAACTTTTTTAACGGAAAATACTAACGAAACATTTAAAATTAATTTTTATTTTCCATGTGGATTTTAAATTTTTTTATTTAAATTAAATTTAAAAACTAGAAAAGAAAAGTTAAAATTTATTTAAAAAACAAAACAATTCAAAAAAAAAAAAAAAGGCCGGCGCTTCCTTCGCCACCACCCATTGTTGGAGGGGTCGATGACCGTTACCGGAGGAGCTAGCAAGGGAGGAGTTGCCTTTTAAAAAAAAAATAAAAATTGAAAATAAATTTTAGCTTTTCTTTTTTAGTTTTTAAATCTATTTAAAAAAATTGAATAAAAAATAATTAAAAAAAGCCATGTGGAAAATGAAAAATTATGTAAAATGCCACGTCCACGCCATGTCAGCATTTTCCTTTAAAAAAGTTGACAGTGTTAACTTTAGAACTCGATTGAAACAATTTGACAAGTTTTAGGACTTGATTATACTTTTTGCAAGTTTAAGAACTCAATTACATTTTTGTGACAAGTTATAGGATTTGTATTGTACTTATCCCAAGCTAAAATTACCATAAACAACACAATCGACATTTTCAATCTAGAATTTTCTTTCTTTTGTTTTGCCAAATCGTGCTTTAATTTTGCATTGAGAGTCTTCAACATCCATTGAACAACCCTCATCCTCATTATGGGTCGACATTTGTTTTTGCTTGACATTGCTTTGGCAAAATCTTTTTGACACGCTCCTTGCCAATTGACTGATTTCCTTTTGAACTCAAACAAAATAATTACAACTTTCTTCTCTATTGTAGTGGTTGTATTTTGGGCAGCCATAGTATCTTCTCCCTTGATTGTCCTTCGATCTTACTGTTTGTAGAGGATATTTTAGGCCACAATAGCAAAACATTGACGTATCGTTGTTGATTGGAGGGGTTGGCATTATTAATTGTGATGAATATTCTGCAAAAAAGTTAGAATAGCCTAAGATTTAATAGAATCCAAAGGGACACTGCAAGAATCCACTGATCAACGTTCATAATTACAAAAGGTTCATCAATTATTAAAATTTAATACATGAAGAAGTACATGAAAGTACTTTCTCTAGAGTCATGATATCAGTGTAGAAAATGGAGTTTGGTTGAGGAACTCTTTAGCGAAATATATTCTTACGCTTCTCTAACAATAGTCACTGAGCTAACTAAAGCCTTACCAAATGGACAGCCACATTGAAAGCTTAAAACATAAGTCACATACCTGAACTATCTCCTAATTCCAAATGACAACTGCAATTAGAGTCTTCAATATTTCTACCACCTTTTAGGAGCTTCCTCAAAGAGTCATCAATTTGGAGATCAACAATTAAAACAGGATTGCATTTTATCAAAATAAAAAGATAGCCAAATGTAAACATTTCATCCAAATATGCAAACGTTCTGAGGTCAAGGTGAGCAGACCTTCCTACTCCAATTTCTCCTTCAAATATGTACAGTTTGTCAGACATTGTTGCATACACAACAGAATCCAACAGTTATTATAGGTTTATAATCCAAATAGTTAGCATAATGTCAAGAGAGGAAGAATGGTTAAACCAGGGAGAATAGGCCTCGCCCTAGCAATGGCATCTGACTTTCCTGATTAAGAGATTTGAACAACAACGGGAAGAGCAAAGGGAGAAGAAAGAAAAATCAAAAGCAGCACTTTAATTATTATCCAACTAGACAAATATATAGTGTGGCTCTACATGCACGCAAACTGCAGTATAGTAAAAAAAAAGAATGTTAGATTACCACGAGCTTTCCGCTTAAATGCTCAAATGTTCCCCTAGACACATATGCATCTACTACAAAGACCTCAGCATTTTCTGCATGAAATAGACAGATTAAGTTTGTCAAAAGCAGGCAAAACTAGCCAGGATTCTGAAACAGTGTCTACTGCATGTTAATTTACAATATAAAGGGAATCAAAAGCAGGCAAAAGTAGCTAGGATTCTAAAACAGTGTTGTCAATCGCTATGTCTGCCTTAGACCTTTTCAAATCGAACGACATCTGAGCATTTATCCTGTTCCTAGCATCTTCCTCGTTTGTTTTGTCGCTTGCCATAAGCTGTTGAAGCGAGTTTCTGGATCGACCCAGACAACAACAATGGGCTTTGTCCACTTATCCATCTTTGCTTCAAACAATAAAGGTATGTCAAGAACGATAATCTTATGTCCTTTCAACAAAAGTTTCAAAATTTCTCGGAAGATGCCTGATGATATGTAAGGAGCCAGCAGCCTAAACATACGTAAACACAGTTAAAAGTTTTTTTTTTCTCCCGAAGTTCAATGCAACTGTAATGGCATCATTCAAATAAACACGAAAAAATCCAAGCTGCATCGTTAAAAGCAAATGGATACTGGCTTCAGAATGAATAACTCAGCTATGACCAAGGCAATGAACGTGCAAGAATTTCAGACTAATATCACAAATTACCCACAGCAACTACATGCATGACAGGTTAGAAGAAAAACTAAAAAATTAGAATTTGTGCCATGTTTCATCAAAGCAGGAAGTTTTCCAAGTTGAGCAGAATCTTACGTATCTGCACTCATGCAAGGTAAATTTGCTGTTGCGTCCAGCATGCTTGGATCCCCATTTTGACGCTAGAACTAGTACTGCAGGTTTAGTTTAGATTTACCATGACCTATTCAACACTTGACGCTTTGCAGGATCGGAAAAGACAATTCGGCCCAACTTTGGCCTATCAACTTCTCCATCAGCTTGTACAATCTCCTCCCCAAATGCAGCAACAACTTTTTTCCATCCACCATTCCCTTTCTTTAATACATCCTGCAAGCACGACAAGGAATTTAAGAATTCCATCCACCAGTCCACTGACTGCCCCAGGACAAGACGAAGAGTCAGGTCTTAGCCTGACGGACATTTTAGAAGGAAAGAACAGAAGAAGATCATGCGCGAGAATGTTTTTTGAGACACTAGTACGTTCCTGGAAATCTCTACGGTAGATGGAGAAGGGCCCAAAGCTTAGTGCATCCCATGCTCGAATCCACACAGCAAATTAGGAGGAGGGAAAAAAGCGAAAGCGAAAAATTACCTGGACGTTGGAAAGGACGACCGCAGACTCGAGGAAGGAGGTCGGGGTGATGCAGGCAGAACTGAAGATCGGCGGGCCGGCGGGAGAGAGGGGGTCAGGCACGACCGTTCCACCATATGGGACAAGCCAGTGCCGGAGCCGGAGGGGCGGTGCAGTGGTTCGGTTGCCATGTGGACTGATGTAAAAATTTATCTCCAAAAAATATCTTTTGGGTTGTGAAATTTTAGGAAAAAATTATATTAACGATGTGAAATGTCATATCACTAATAAAAAATTGTAATTTTTAGGATCAAATTAGGACTGGATCTAAAATTGGTGGTTTTAATAAGACAAAAAACCGTTAAGGTAGAATTAGAATAACGTCGCGAGAGACAAAAATTTAGGTTAGAAATATCGTAGAAGAACCCTCCCAATATTCCAAAATTTTGGGTCTCCCTCTCGTCTACGAAGAGGACTCTCTCTTTCTCTCTCTCTTCTGCTTTACAAAATTCGCTCTCTCGCCTTCGCTCCCAATCTGCTGCTTTCTCCGGCAAATCGCTGCTGCCTCCGCATCCGCCGTCGCCTCCAGGAGCCCCGTCGGCCTCTGGAATATGGCAGCACCCAGTCTCGCACCGGAACTTGCACCGGTAGTTCTAAACTGCACACCAAATGTTTGCACAATTACCTCTTTTCCCGTTCAGATCTGGACATGGGGTTTCGTTATTGGAGTTTGATGGGTGAAGTTTCTGGTGTTGAGCTAATTGGGAAAACTGTGTGAATGGACGTCTTAGTTTTCATCTGATTTGCTGTGCAGGCCGATTATAAAGACCCCACATTTCAAGAGAAATTTGTGTCCACGCTCGTTGAAGGGCTTAGGGAGTTGAATCTTGAGGTGCGGAATGGCAGTATCCTCACTTTCGAGGACTTCGTCGGCATTGATGAGTAATTACTTGCTACCTTGAACCTATTTTCCTAACAACACTGCTGTCGACTTGTTTTGGATTTTGGTCCTTAAGTGGTGGCTTGTGTTCTTATCTTAGTTTTGTTTTCCATGGTCTCAAAGGGTTCGGCTCCATAAGGTTCTTTCTCAGAGCTTTGATAGTACGGCCTAGCCTCTTCAGACTAAAAAACGGGCGGGTGCGATTTATTGAATCTATTCCTCTTTTTTTATGCATGTAGAATTATGTATCCGGTTCAAAAGCAAAATACCCAAAAAAAAAAAAGTCAAAAGATGGAGTACATAAGATGGCCTCTGTGAAAGAATTGTGGCATGGTTTCTCTAATTCACTCGGGTTCCCAGCAATATAATGTGAGTTTCTTGACAGTACCGTTCACACATATTGTTTCATAGAACGATATACTTAGTCGACCACTTAGGGCCTGTTTGTTTGTATTTCTTTTTTGTGTTTTTAAACACTTTTTCTGTTTTTTTGTTCTTTTGTTCCCAGGAACAAAAAAGAAACAGAAACAAGAAACACAAAATTTGTGTTTTTTGTTTCTGAAACACTTTTGAGAAACACTTATTTTTTTTTCTTTTTTCTCTTATTTTCTTGTTCTTTTTTCTTTTGGCCGGTCGCCGGCCTCGGCCATGGCCGGCGACCGGCCGACGAGGGCCGGCGGCCTCGCCCAGCCACGGCGAGGCTCGCCGTCCCCCGGCGAGGCCGAGGCTCGCCGTAGCTGGGCGAGGGTCGGCCTCGCCATGGCTGGGCGAGCTCGAGCTCGCCCAGCCATGGCGAGCCTGGCGGTGGCTCGGCGAGGCCGAGGCTCGCCGGCCGCTGGGCGAGGTCGGCCTCGCCGGATCTGGGCGAGCTCGAGCTCGCCCAGCCATGGCGAGGCCAACCTCGCGCCGGCTTGGGCGACCTCGATCTCGCCCAGATCCGGCGAGGTCGACCTCGCCCAGCGGCCGGCGAGCCTCGGCCTCGCCTGGCGGTGGCCCGGCGAGGCCGCGCCTCGCCCGCCGCTGGGCGAGCTCGGCCTCGCCGGATCAAGGCGAGGCCGACCTCGCGCCGGCCTGGGCGAGCTCGATCTCGCCCAGATCCGGCGAGGCCGACCCTCGCCGGCCGGTCGCCGGCCAAGGCCTTGGCCGGCGACCGGCCAAAAGAAGAAAAAAAAATGAAAAAGAAAAAAAGAAAAAAAGGAAAAATAAGAAAAAAATAGAAAAAATAAAAGAAATAAAAAAATTATCCAAATTTACCAAACATGTTTCTGTTTATTTTTTATTCCCGAAACAAGTTTACCAAACGCGTTGTTTTGTTCAAAAATTGTTCCCCGGAACAGAAACACTTTTTTCTATTTCTGTTCCCTGGATCAATTTTTAAACAGAAACGCAAACAAACGCACCCTTAGCCTCCCATGTTAGCCTCCCACGTCACCTTGCGATCTTGCAATTGAGGACATGGCCATGCTCCACCACATCAGCATAATCCCTTTCCACTTGGTGAGTGACACATGGAGCCATGTCCCACCAGGATAGATCTGAAAATTCTCCCTAATATTTCAAAATCTTGGGCCTCCCTCTTGTCAATGAAGAAGACTCTCTCTCTTCTTCTTTTCAAAATTGGCTCCTCTCTCGCCTTCGCTCCCAATCTGCTGCATTCTCTGGCGCGTCACTGCAGCATTATAATAGATAGATCCACTCAACTATTGAAGTGTGTGGAGCCACATCAAATTCTGGCCACACTGAGCGCAAAGCTTCTGAGTACAACTAAAAGAGAATGCAACAATTGATTGTCTTTTTGACCTTTCTAGTATTTGTCACTTCCTATCTCACCTTAACAATTTCTGAACTTCTAAGTTGTATCTGCCTTTTTCGTCTGAACTTATTTTGAGAGAATTTTTTGTATGAAGCATTAAATCTTTTACTTGTATCTTGTAGACAAAGTTAGAGAGGTGCTGAAGCTTGACCGTGAAATGGAAGATCTTGCTAAGCTACTGATTGCAAAGCAGTCACTTCCCATGTTTGGCAGATGATATGGTGCAGCTTTGGAAGGTTCTTTAAGTAAAGGAAGTGGTATTGATGCACAGTGAAGGAATGCTTGCTGGTGAGATGAAACATCGTCCTCTGGCTCTAGTGGATGACAGTCTACCTGTTGTAGCGATTACTATTTATGATGCTTGCTTCAGGTTAGCTTTTGCGGTAGAGGTTAACTTGCATCCCAGTATTCCATATTTGGTCTAAACTGAAGGTGTCAATGTTAACAGCGAGCAACAATCGGTTATTCAGCAACTTCGTGCCAGTAAATGACGCCTAATTGTCATGTGCCCAAGGGGGGATGCTGCAGCTGTGTCTCGTGGAGGAGTGTGTAGGGTCATTGAAGTTCCAAAGGTGGAGGACCATCTTCAGCCTGTAGTCAATATAGCTCCTTTGCAGGTACAGGGTACTTATGGTAATTTCTTTACACTTATCTATCAAGAGAAAATCTCTTTATGCCTTGCTAAGATGCAACATTCCTTTTCTTATGTTGTACTGAATTGTTGTACTGAATTCACCATTTCTTTCTGAATACGAAGCTATGATGCAGATGGGGTGGAACTGGAAGGGAGCATTTAGTTTTCTGTTTTCTCGATTTGTTTTATGCTCTTGGTGTTTGTTTTTGCCTTTTGGATTAAGGGTTCCAAAATTCTCTCTATAATTTTTTGTTTAGTTTTTAAAGAGATTCCCTTTTTAAGTCTCAACTAGCACAAAAAAACCAATTTTATTGATTGAGCCTTATCATTATGCTGTTCTAACTATTTTGTTCTTATGAAGTACCTTAACATTACTGTTTCCTCTTTTTAGATGGTCTGTTTCGTTTTAGTATAGGCAGAGATTTTATATTTATCAGGGAAAATTAGAAAGGAAAAATAGATGAATAGAGAATCGCTCGAGTTAAAGTAAATGAAAGGATTTAAAAAAATATTTATGGGTAGGCGATTTTTATGGAAATGTGAATTTGTAAAAAGGAAGATTTAATTTTTTTTACAACCAAAACACAACGACAAGTATACTCCTCAATAAGAGAAATACAATGAGCGTAGTGTGTATTTTCGTCCTCCTTCCACGATGAAGAAAATGCAATTTTAAACTTTTATGGTACCTTTCTAGATAGCCAAAATTGACTTGAAAAAGATTCAGATTTCATTTATTCTACTCCACCGAATCACGTTTAGATAATTGCAACGAAATCACTACAAGACAGATTGATGTACTTTGCAATTGTAGGGGAGAATAATAAAAGTAATTATCAATATGAAATAAAACTAGTGGGAAAAAATGGGATTTTGCCTCATTTCTAATCTAAGGTGTAAGAGAAAAAAAAATGATGGCGTAAAATAAAACAGAAAGGAATACGAAGACGACCTTGGACATTGAAGAACAAGCGCAGCACGGCTAATTGGTGAAAATCGATAGACGCTCATTCAGCTTTTTGTGCTAGAAACTGTTAAAGATTGGAAGGACAAAATGGGGCCTTAAAGAAGGGCCAAGGCCCACGAACAACTCAAGAACAACCGTCACTGCAAAATGGAGCAGGCCTTTTTTTTTTTTTGGTAAAGTATGGAGCAGGCCTTTTTCCCTTCTTTTTCTTATTTTCTATAGGTAAATTAGTTTAGGATAGAATTAAAATAAGACTGAAAATTGGGAGTTTTTTGCGAGGCACAAGAGTCTTCCGGATAGAAATTTCGTAGAATTGGATTCATAGATTTTTGACTGTATTTACCCTCCCAATATTCCCCACCAATTTTTGGTCTCCCTCTCGTCATCGAAGGGTCCCTTGTCCTCATCGAGGAAACTCCGTCGAAGAAACGAGGAAACGAGGAAACTCCCCCTCCTCAACGAAGAAGACTCTCTCTCTCTCTCTTTCTCTCCTTTTCAAAATTTGGTCTCTTGCCTCCGCTCCCAATCCGCTGCATCCTCTGTCGCATCGCCTGTGCCTCCGCCTCTGCCATCGCCTCCGAGAGCCCCGTTGGCGGCTGGAATATGGCACCACCAAGTTTCCCATCGGAACTTGCACCGGCAATTCTAAATTGCATGCCAAATGTTTGTGCAATCACCCCTTTCCCTGTTTACATCTGAATATGGGGTTTTGTTATAGGGGTTTGATGGGTGAATGGACATCTTTAGTTTTGATTTGATTTGCTGTGCAAACCGATTATAAAGACCCCACATTTCAAGAGAAGTTTGTGTCCACGCTCGTTGAAGGGCTTAGGGAGTTGAATCTTGTTGTGCAGAGTGGCAATATCCTCGGTTTTGAGGACTTCGTCGGCACTGGCGAGTAATGATTTGCTACCTTGAACCCATTTTGCTAACAACACTACTGTTGACTCATTTTGGATTTTGGTCCTTGAGTGGCGGCCATGTTCTTATCTTAGTCGTGTTTTTCATGGTCTCAAAGGGTTCAGCTCCATCAAGTTCTTTCTCAGAGCTTCGATAATACGGTTTGGCCTCTTTAGATTAAAAAACTTCGATAATATGGTCTGGCCTCTTTAGACTAAAAAACGGTTGAATCTATTCCTATCATCACTCATCGATCGTCAACTGCCAAACGTTGGATGCTCATTGCCATCCCGCTGCCAGTCACTAGTCATCGGACGTCGCTCGTCTGCCTCTTGCCACCGATCGTCAGCTGTTGAACGCTGCTCGCTCACCTCCTACTGCTTCCTGCCAGACGTTGGACATCGGCCACATGCCGCTAGTCGCTCGCATACTGTCGCATGTCAAACGCCAGTTACCAATTGCTAGTTGCCGTCGATCATCGGTTGTTCATTGGACGTTGGCCGCCTCCCATCATCACTCATGAGAAAGAAATTTCGTATCGTTATTATATGAATTTTTATTTCAGAATAAAAATTTTATAAGATTATCAAAGTTGTATTTTTGCCGAGAAATTTGGCCAATGAGTAAAAATAGAAAAATTAATTTTTAGTTAAAATTTAATTTTTGGAATAAAATCCTTATCATACACACCCTTTAACTTTCCACGTTAGCCTCCTGCGACACCTTGCGATCTCGCGATTGAGGACGTGGGTACTCCCCACATCAGCATGATCCCTATACACTCGGTGAGGAGAGAGTGACCCATCTGAAAATCCTCTCTTATAACATCAGCATAAATTTTTCATTTTCATTTTTCGTTTTCATCTCGTTAAAGCACGGGTCGTTGGTGGCGACACGACCACCTCTTGACGAATCGGCGTCGATCATCATCCTTCGATCCTCCGAGGAAGACGAATAAGCAGAAGAAGAAGAAGAAGAAGTAGTAGTAGAGCGGGTCAAAGGTCAGAAGTAATCTCCATCTCTGACTACCTCTCTCTCTCTCTCTCTCTCTCTCTCTCTCTCTCTCCCTCTCGTGGATTTTTTAGTCGGAGTTCCGGCAGCCATGAAGGAGGAGGCGGACGCGGGCGCGGGAGGCGAAGGGGGAATAAGGGGAGAAATGTACGGCATATTCGCTTGCCTGAACTACAATGTGAAGAGCGAGAGGAGCTACATCCTCCAGGCCTTCGTCGCCTCAGCCCGGCGTCTCTATCGATTCCTTCTCCGTCTCCCTCCCGCCTCTCGTCTTCCGCCAGGAAGGCAACATCGAGTCCCTCGCCAAATCCGTCTACCAAGGTATACCCCCCAAATTCCCCTTCTCGCGCTCGAATTTCCCGCTCGCCTTGTGATCTGACGAAGCTTTCTTATATATTATGCTTCTCGTTTGATTTGGAGATTGATTTCGGAACTATCGATTGCCCCGTTTAGTTTATCTGCCCCGATTGACATGATTCTTGTGGAAAAGGTCTCTCCTTTTTCGTTTTGTTTGTTTCCTACTCGTCTAATTAGTTGTGGAAGTGTACTGTTATGCTCCGCCGATCATGGTCGCTGCATATGATTTTCATGCGCACCTCCGATACAGTTCATCTCCTCGATCTGGTTTGGTCTCTCTCTCTTCTTCTTTTTTTAATTAGTTAATTTATTTTTGTTTGTCCTCGTGAAGGACGTTGTTTTGGGACTAGACAAGCGCCTCCTTCAAGAAGCCTGCTATGTCGTTTGTCATTTTGTCCCCTTCTGGACTAATTTTGAGAAATCGTCCACATGGTCAGAATGCACCGCTGTATAGCGTCTTTTGTACTGGGATTCTGTTGTTTCTATTCCATTGTAGCCCCTGATATATCAGAAAAGCTCGATAATCCAGGGGGCGTAAGCTTAACCTTATTGCTGATTGTTGCTGGACATGATCTAAACTAATCGAGGGTGAAACTCCATCTTTTCTCCAGGATTCTCTTAGAAATTAATTCAGCAAAAATACAATATTAGAGTATCTTTGTTACAAGGAGCATTAGGATTTCTTTTTGGAGATAAAAGAATGTTAAGAAGTGGTCCACATGTTCACAGTCAATTTTAAATGCAGTTTTTGGATTGAAACTATCGTGCCTCATTTGTAAATTCTAGGGGCCCTAATGGATTAAATGCTGCAGTTTTAATGGGTGCATGCATTACTCAACATCTTTGAACTAGGAACGTATTTTTGTGTAGGATTTTTCTTGTTTATTCCATTAAACGAAACTTCTGTGTGGCCGTTCTACTTTGTTATATTTGTGTGATGGATTATTTGACATCTTCATATTTCAAGTCTGGCTCTTTGATTTTCCTCAACCAAGTTCGAGGAACTCACTGTTGATTATGTTATCATCAGAGGTTGATGCCACAGACTTGATATTGGAGGAATCTTTTCTTACTCATGCCAGAATAGCGCACACACGGTGGGTGACTCATGGAGAGCCTGCTCCCAGGAATAGCCATCCTCAGAGCTCTGGTGCTGAAAATGAGTTTTGGTTGGACACAATGGGGTCATCACTAATCATGAGGTTGGTTGAGGCTTAACTGGCAACTATTTGGACTATAGTATACTTTTTATTTATATTCGGGTTGCATTTTGCTATATAAAATAGGAAAGCTTTCTTTCACCTTTGAGGTGAGTTAGCTTTCAAATTTTCATGTAGGCCGAAAGTACATCCTTGTCATTGATTGTTGTAACATTATGACAAAGTGTAATGCTTACATCTCCTAAGGTATCACAGATCATATTTTGTGTTTGGATGAATTTATTCCATAAATCAATTTATGCATCGTAGAGATATTTAATCTAGACAACTACTCTTTCTTAGAATGTGAGTGAAGGCATAGCTGCTGACTATAGGGAGAGGTTGAATCAATGAAGCTTTATTGATTGATCTAGTAAGGGGTGTTATGAATAGGCCACATTAGTCGTTGTTAATAATAAACTCAGGCCAAGGCTTATCCTCCTGTCATATTATCAATGGACCTTTCATTGAAGCAATCACAGATCACATGCATCTTGATGTGTTGATCATTAGCAGCAAATGTCTTATGTACCACAAGGAACCTTGCAGCAGGTTGTGGACTTCATTTTACCCCAATGAGAAGCATTTTTAGATACCAAGACGCTTTTTTAACGAAACTATATGATATGCTCCTAATTTATATGTTACTCTGTGATGAGTCTGTAAAATGCTGTACAATCTCAATGGTATTTCTCTCTAGCTTAAAACTAACGAATAAATTTTGCCAGTAGATTCTTCTGAGGTTCTTACCTTTTCGTTTACATTTGCAGGTCTTAAAGCAAATGCTAATTCAACATGGGTTCACATTTGAATCTGATACTGACACTGAAGTGATTCCTAAGCTTGTCAAGTATGTTTTTGATAAATCTGAAGATTCAGATAATAGCTTATATGCAATGAAGATCATCATTGCATTTTAATGAGCTTCTTACTGAGTTTGTGTGTGAAGAAAAGGAAACCTCAGTCAACACAATTTCATGAGATGCTGAAATTAAAAAAGATGTTGAAGTTAATCATTTTAATCTTCTGCTTAACAATCTTCCAATTCAAGCTATATTAATCTACAGATTTTCAGTTGAATCTCGTGTAATTATATGAAAGTTGTAGTGTTGGAAATCTGTTCAACTCTTTGTAAACACTAAAGAGCCATGATGGATAAAACATCTCTGACATCTTTTGTTGAAAGTATCATTTATGTATGTTAGGCCCATGTTGCGCCAATACTTTTCCCTACAAGTATAGGGGCTTCAGATCTTAAAACAGATTGTTTTGGTGACTCGTTTTCTTTTTGTAGGGCCTCAGTAAATGGATACTTAATTCTGCAACAGCCTTTTAGTTTATGAATGACATCATTTTGGGCAAAAGTTGATTTTATTTCTCCAATTGTTTGCTTGTAGTAAATTAACTGGCAATATGACCACCATTGGGATTGTGCTCAACATATATACATATTCCACATAATTTGCTTTGTGTCTTGAAGTGTGCTATCGCGTTACTTTACCCTAGAAAACAATGTTCAGTGACATTCCATTTATGACTGATATATTATTTGGACTGCAGGTGACACAACTGTCACATTTAATAGTCAAGTTGTACTGGAAGTCATGAGGTATCTTGACGGAGCCTATGCCCTTATTTTTAAGAGCCGGCATTATCCTAAAGAATTGATCGCTTGTAAGCGTGGGAGTCCGTTGCTTCTTGGTGTCAAAGTAAGTTCCATTTAAAACTTGGGTGGTACTTGCTGCAAATGAGTTACTTTTGATCACATCTCATGAATCATTATCCATTTTCAATTGCTTTGTGCCCTTTCAGGTTCACTAAAAGCTATGCTATGTATGTTCTTCTAGAACTGAGTCTATTAACCATAGTTTGATCAAATGTTTCTTATGATACAATGTTTCTGCAAAGAGTTGAATAGCATCTGTTTTGCTTGGTGGAGACAGTACATTGAGTTTTTACTTTGGGTCTTAGAGTGCCTTAGAAATGCTAAGCTGGATGCACATCAATTTCCTATTAGAACCGGGAATTGGAATAGCATTGTTACTGTTGTCCACCATGGCACATATTTTTGGTCATGATACAATAAGTTTGAGAAAAGGTTGTGGTTGTCTATGGTGCTAAACTCTTACTTCATTTTTAGGTCTCCGTGATGCGTCAACTGTAGCTTAGTCTTAGGAGTTCTTTTTTCATGTGTAGTTGTCCATTCCTGTGTATGTCTTACCTATGCATTTTCGTTGTCAAAATTCTTGTTTGTCTTGTAATTTATCATAATTGTAACAGTTATTAATTCATTCAGGAATTGACAGAAGAATCAACCAAAGGATCATTATTTTATGATGATAAGTATCCTTCGCAGAATGGGAATCCCAGGGAACTGTTCTTATCAAATGATGCAAAGCCCTGGTTGAGCACACAAGAAAAGTTATGGTTATTGAAGATGGTGAAGTTGTTCATTTGAAGGTAATTACATAGTTGTTTTAAGGAATTTATGTGTATTCTTGGCCTTTATGGCACAGGCTGCCTTATCAGTCTCTTGATTATATGTTTTATTGATCGACCAAATGTATCTTAGTTGTTAAGATTTTAGGGTGGGGGTACTTCAGTTCAATGTGAGTTCTATTGATTTCGTCTCAGTATCAATTTGTGAATATACCGTCGGACTGCATAGCAACATGGTTAAATATGCTCAATATCACCAGTACTAACCACCTGTTTAGTTGTACGGAGAACCTCTTGGCTCAATGTCGCCAGAATTCTATTTGGCTTGACTTCTTGCATGTAGCTGAATAGCAGTCTTGTCCTTTTTCCATTGGAGGAGCATGTTGCCTACATGGGAGGTGAACTTTGATGCGGAAAGTCCTGCTATATCACCTCAATCGAGGGCTGATGACTATGATTGTTTCTTTCCAGAGTATTTTCATAATGTGGTGACTCATGAGAAGCCAAATGCTGAATTTATACTACTAATGCTGGTTGCATCAGGATGGAGGGGTATCTATCCTAAAGTTTGATGGTGACAAAGGGAAACGCGGTGTACTTTCCAGGCCGGCATCTGTACAGCGTGCACTTTCTGTTCTTGAGATGGAAGTTGAACAAATAAATAAAGGAAACCATGAACATTATATGCAGAACAAAATTCGTGAACAGCCAGAATCCCTAACAACCACAATGAGGGGCAGACTTATACGTGGAGGGACCTGCAAAGCTAAGACTGTCCTTCTGGGTGGATTGAAGGATCATCTCAAGACAATTAGGAGGAGCTGGAGGATTGTTTTTATTGGTTGTGGTACGAGTTATAATGCTGCTTTAGCTGCAAGGCCCATCTGGGAAGAACTTTCAGGCAAGTAGTGAATGATAGCTTATATGGGCTGGAGGTGTTAATTTATTTTTACCAACTCTTTTCTTGTTTGCCTGCTTTCAAAACAGGAATTCCTGTGACAATGGAAATAGCAAGTGATCTTTTGGATCGTCAAGGCCCAATTTATAGAGAAGATACAGCAGCATTTGTCAGTCAGTCTGGTGAAACAGCAGATACCTTACATGCACTGGAATATGTCTCCAGAATGGTGCATTATGTGTAGGAATTATTTATACTGTTGGCAGTGCAATTGCCAGAAATACACATTGTGGTGTCCATATAAATGCTGGTGCTGAGATAGGTGTGGCAAGCACCAAGGTGAGAGAGTACCTTTTGACATTCTGTTGCAGAAACGGTCCTCTTTTCTTCATGGTTTTCTTGTCTTTTTTTTTTTTTTTTTTCATTAAATTGATTTGCAGATATGCTTTTTGAGCAGGGATATACAAGTCAAATAGTTGTTATGGCTATGTTAGCTTTAGCAATTGGAGGGGATGCTATTTCTAATGAAGTGAGAAGAGAAGCAATAATTGATTGTCTTTTTGACCTTCCAAGTATGTGTCAATTCCTATCTCGACTTCACAATTTCTGAACTTCTGTTGGATGTGCCTTTTCTTTCTATATTCATGTTGATAAATTTTTTGTATGAAACATTAAATCCATTGTTAATACCTTGTAGACAAAGTTAGAGAGGTGCTGAAGCTTGACCGGGAAATGAAATATCTTGCTAAGCTACTGATTGCAGAGCAGTCACTTCTCATGTTTGGCAGATGATACAATTATGCCACAGCTTTGGAAGGTTCTTTAAAAGTAAAGGAAGTGGCATTGATGCACAGTGAAGGAATACTTGCTGGTGAAATGAAACATGGTCCTCTGGCTCTAGTGGATGAGAGTCTTCCCAATGTAGTGATTGCTACTCATGATGCTTGCTTCAGGTTAGCTTTTGTCGTATAGGTTTACTCGAATCTGTGAAATCTGTATTTGTTCTAAAGCTGAAGTTGTCAATGTTAACAGCAAGCAACAATCCGTTTTTCAGCAACTCCATGCCCGCAAAGGACGCCTTATTGTCATGTGCTCAAGGGGGAATGCTGTAGCCGTGTCTCTTGGTGGAGCATGTAGAGTCATTGAAGTTCCTCAGGTGGAGGATTGTCTTCAGCCTGTAGTCAATATAGTTCCTTTGCTGGTACAAAGTACTTCCAATAGTTTTCTATGCTTGCCGAGATGCAGCATCTTTTTTTCCTACTCTACTGAATGTGTTAAAATTTGCTGAAGATGAAGCTATGATGTAGATCGGTGGAGCTGGATGGGAGCATGTAGCTTTCTGTTTCCATGAATTGTTTTATGCTCTTGTTGTTTGTTTTTGCATTAAGGGTCCGTTCATTTCGCGAAAAATGACTTCTGGATTTTCCAATGTTCGATTCACGGAAAATGAACTAATCAAGGAAAATGTTTTTCATCATTGAAAAAAAAACAACGTTTAATTTTATGCTTTCCTTTTCTTTTCTTCTTTTTTTTTTAAATCGAGTTTTTTTTGTTTTTTTCTTTTCTTTCTTTCCTTTTCATCTTCTTCTTTGGCGATGGCCGGCGACCGGTCACGGCGGAGTCCGGCAATCGGCCGCAAGCCAGCTCGAGCCTCGCCCCAGGCTAGTGAGGCTTCGCCTATCCCGATCTGGCAAAGCCGAGCTCGAGCCTATCGGGCGAGGCGGAGCTCTTGCCGAACTGGGGCGAAGCTCACGGCTCTCGCTAGATTTGGTGAGCTGGGTGGGGCTCGGGCCTTGCCGGAGCTTGCTAGAGGTTCGCTGGGCTCTGGCGAGCCGCCAGCTCGGGCAAGATCGGGAGCCTCGAGCTCGTCGGATCTGGCGACCAGGTCTTGGTCGGCTGCCCGGCAGTCGGCCATCATCAGACAAGCGGTGGCGGAGGAAGGAGGAGTAAAAAGGAGGAGGAAGGAGGAAGGAAAAGAAAAAGAAAAAGAACAAAAAAATAATAAAAATTTCGATTTTCTAAAAATACAAATAATTAAAAATTTATTTTTAAAAAATTATAAAAAATAAAACTAATTTTTTGGTCAATTAAAAATATTAAAATTCAATTTTTTTTCTCAAACAATTAAATTAGCTAACGAATGGTGGAAAATATTTTTCACTCAAAGTTTAGATTTCGATTGAACACCGAAAAATAGTCATTTTCCTGAAAAATAATTTTCGGAAACATGATATTTTCTGCAAAACGATCGGACCCTAAAAGTTCCAAAATTCTCTCTATGATTTGGCATTTAGTTCTAAAAGAGAGTTTATTTATTTTTAATTTTATTTTTTTAAAGTCTCAACAAAAACAAAACAAATCAATTTTATAGATTTTATAGATTGAGCCTTAACATTTTGCTGTTTTTATTTGTTTATTTATTCATTGCTTATAGAGTATTTTCACATTCCTGTTATTCCTTTCCAATATCCTGTTTTGTTCTACTAGATTTTTCTAATTCGTCGGACATGCCATAATTTTTTGACATTTGGGGTGCAATTTTTGGTGTATCATCTCACGGTCCTAAGAGGATACAATGTCAACTAGCTCAGGAACCTCGCAAAGAGTGATTATAGACAGATTTCTTCTAATTGTGTTTACCCAACAACGAAATGGATTATATCATAAGAGTGTAAAGTATCTTTTGACATAGAGTATATGTTCTACTTATCACTTTTACTTTTTGGAATGGCAGTCCTTGTAAGATTTTTTTTTTTTTTGGGTGAAAGAAGTGAGCCTTGTAAAATCTTCATTTATGATCAATTAGGAAAACTCTCGTAACCCACATTTTTGCGCATTTGCATCTTGTTATGCAATTATTTATCAATCTGCCTCCGAGTGCTGTGCTCATGGTACCTAAACATTGTTTCAAGGTGGAGGTTGGAAGAGGAAGATTGTATCCTCATTCGGTAAAAGAGAGCCGGCAGTACTACAAAAAAAGTGTTATTAAAGGTACAAGATTGATGAAATTGATCAAGTATTTAAGATAGGAATTGCTTCTTTTGCTAAGATCGGTTTTGGCCCTTAAGCATGTCTCTCGAGTGGTGATTGTTACATCGGTCATCAAGGCAATTTGTATCATGTTCTAGTTTCCTTTTTTAGTGCAATATTTAGCTCCATGATGAGGTTCAATTTGTAGACACGCAGAGCCTTCATGTATTCAAATGGAAAGAATTTCGATGCCTACTTGCTCTGCGAGCAGTCCATTCTATCAATTAATCATACGTGGAAGATACAATTCGACTCTCATTCTATCAATTAATCGAACGTGGAAGATACAATTCGACTCTCACTAGATGCCAACAAAGGCAAAACCATATACCAACAAAAGCTAAACCAGAAGCTGCTTCTGGCGTTGTTAACGGTTGTGCAACGCGATGTTATTTTTATTCTGTTGTTTCACTTTCCAGGGGTGTGCTAGGGGGGGACACCCCGAAGGACATCTGGGGATGGGTCAACTTGGATCGATTCCCAATTCCAGCACGAAACGCGAGCATCCATGACTGTGCGAGGCCAGAGCGGCGGGGCTCTTAGTCGGCACGCATCCATGACTGTGCGAGGCAAGAGCAACGGGGCTGCTAGTCGGCGGCGTGCATCCATGACTGTGCGAGACAAGAGCAACGGGGCTGCTAGTCGGGGCGCATCCATGACTGTGCGAGGCAAGAGCAACGGGGCTGCTAGTCGGGGCGCATCCATGACTGTGCGAGGCAAGGGCAGCGGGGCTGCTAGTCGGAGCGCATCCATGACTGTGCGAGGCAAGAACAGCGGGGCTGCTAGTCGAGGCGCATCCATGACTGTGCGAGGCAAGGGCAGCGGGGCTGCTAGTCGGGGCGCATTCATGACTGTGCGAGGCAAGAACAGCGGGGCTGCTAGTTGGGGCGGATCCACGACTGTGCGAGGCAAGAGCAGCGGGGCTGCTGGTCGGCGAGGACGGAAATCCTCCCATGTGTAAAGGTTTCGAGGCGCATCCATGACTGTGCGAGGCAAGAGCAGCGGGGCTGCTGGTCGGCGAGGACGGAAATCCTCCCATGTGTAAAGGTTTCGAGGCGCATCGATGACTGTGCGAGGCAAGAGCAGCGGGGCTGCTGGTCGGCGAGGACGGAAATCCTCCCATGTGTAAAGGTTTCGAGCAAGACAAAGCAAGAGAACCACGGGAAGCAATACGAATGACAAGAAATAGGGTAATGATTGAAAGGGGCCCGGGGCCGGGACCAACAATGATGCGAGGGACGCCACCGAGAGCATGGCGGCGAGCGCCATGAGGATGTGGACCGGTCGGGCAGAGCAAGCGGAAGCCAACGACAGATGAGTGACGAGCGCCAGTCCGCAGTAGAACAGAAGACAGAAGATGGCAAGGAAGGTGGCAAAAGGGTGGGTCTCAAATGGGGACTTGGGTTTTCCTTCGAATTTGACCTCGACAAAGCTCACCAGCACTGGAACAAGGAAGGCGAAGATGGGGTCTAAGGAAGTGAAGGCGGGCGAACCTCGGACGTTTGTGTCAGGACGACGGCCAGTCGGCATTAGAGTCAGCTTCTTGAGGATCTCTAGTCCTGCGTAGAGGATGATTACCGAAATGATCAGAAAGAAAGATGGCTAGAAGGGGAGCAGACCTTGGGTTTTACAATGATAATGTGAAAAGGAGAGAGAAGTGATTCGGCTATGGTGAGAGCGGAGACCTGCACAGCGACGCAGATAATATACATATACGAAACGGGGAACGCCACGCAGCTTCTGGGCTGTTTCATGGGTTTTGGTTCCTTCTTGTGTTTATTCTTCGGTCCGATGAAACCCCTTTGACGAGAGCGACTTCCATGCGCCTCGGCGTCTTCTTTGATCAGGAGGTGGGTTGACGAGAGCGATGACGAGAGCGGCTTCCATGCGCCTCAGCGTCTTCTTTGATCAGGAGGTGGGTTGACGAGAGCGATGACGAGAGCGGCTTCCATGCGCCTCAGCGTCTTCTTTGATCAGGAGGTCGGAACCGACCTCCTGACCGACCTCCTGATCAAAGAAGACGCTGAGGCGCATGGAAGCCGCTCTCGTCTCCGACCTCCTGATCAAAGAAGACGCTGAGGCGCTTCTCCATGGTGAGGGGGAGCCGATAATTTCTCCGAAGGAAGACGTTGCCAGGCCCCACGTGTACGTCAGTATGGGGGACACGTGGAGCCCACCTTACCGGGTGATCCTAAAATCCTCTCCAACCTTTAAATCCGATCTCAATTCTATCCTCAACCTTCCATCCTAAACCTTTTTTCTAACAAAAATCATCCAACTTTAAGTCCACTCCCGATTTTATTCTAAAATCTTTCTTGTCTTAAGTCTAGTCTCAATTTTCCCCTTAACTTTTTGGTTTTATTAATCTGTCCCCATTAACTCTACATCTAAAATTCTCGAGCAAACTGTTCGAGGCTCCACAACCCAAGTGCCTCCGGCGCGAGCATTTTGAATGTGAGCTCTCCAACCAAAAGAGATTGAAGACTCCCGAGCATGAGAGATTGAAGACTAAGCTCAAAATTAAAGATCCCTTATGGGTTGAAGGTAGACTCTCTTTAGAGTAAGAACAATTGAAAGAAATCATTCTTGATTTTTCTAGTTTTTACCAAAATATCAAATCCAATAAGATGCCATGTGGATTGATATAAAAATTTATCTCCAAAAAACATCTTTTGGGATGTGAAATTTTATGAAAAAATTATAGCAATGATGTGAAATGCCATATCACTAATAAAAGTTGGTAATTTGTAGGATCAAATTAGGATTGGATCTAAAATTGGTGGTTTTTAATAAGACAAAAAACAGTTAAGGTAGAATTAGAATAACTTTGCGAGAAAAAAAAATTTAGGTTAGAAATATCGTAGAAGAACCCTCCCAATATTCCAAAATTTTGGATCTTCCTCTCGTCTACGAAGAGGACTCTCTCTTTCTCTCTCTCTTCTGCTTTACAAAATTCGCTCTCTCGCCTTCGCTCCCAATCCGCTGCTTTCTCCGGCGCATCGCTGCTGTCTCCGCCTCCGCCGTCACCTCCAAGAGGCCCGTCGGTGGCTGGAATATGGCAGCACCAAGTTTCCCACCGAAACTTGCACTAGTAATTCTAAATTGCACGCCAAAATGTTTGCACGATTACCTCTTTCCCTGTTTACTTCTGGATATGGGGTTTTGTTATGGGGTTTGATGGGTGAAGTTTCTTGTGTTGAGCTAATTGGGAAAACTGTGCGAATGGACATCTTAGTTTTGATTTGATTTGATGTGCAGACCAATTATAAAGACCCCACATTTCAAGAGAAGTTTGTGTCCGCGCTCGTTGAAGGGCTTAGGAAGTTGAATCTTGCAGTGCAGAATGGCAATATCCTCGTTTTCGAGGACTTCGTCGACACTGGTGAGTAATTCCTTGCTACCTTGAACCCATTTTACTAACAACACTGCCGTTGACTTGTTTTGGATTTTGGTCTTTGAGTGGTGGCTTGTGTTCTTATCTTAGTTGTGTTTTCCATGGTCTCAAAGGGTTTGGCTCCATAACGTTCTTTCTTAGAGCCTCGACAATACAGCCTAGCCTCTTTAGACTAAAAAACGGGTGGGTGCGATCCATTGAATCTATTCCTCTTTTCTTATGTATGTAGAATTATGTATCCGGTTCAAAAGCAAAATACCCAAAAAAACAAAAGTCGAAAGATGGAGTACATACGATGGCCTTTGTGAAAGAATTGTGGCGTGGTTACTCTTATTCACTTGGGTTCCCAGCAATATAATGTGAGTTTCTTGACAGAACTGTTCACACATTTTGTTTCATAGAACGATATACGTAGCCGACCACTTAGCCTCCCACGTTAGCCTCCCGCCTCACCTTGCGATCTTGCAATTGAGGACATGGCCATGCTCCACCACATCAGTATAATCCCTTTCCACTCGGTGAGTGACACATGGAGCCATGTCCCACCAGGACAAATCTGAAAATTCTCTCTAATATTTCAAAATCTTGGGTCTCCCTCGTCAATGAAGAAGACTCTCTCTTCTTCTTTTCAATATTGGCTCCTCTCTTGCCTTCGCGCCCAATCTGTTGCATTCTTCGGCATGTCGCTGCAGCATTATAAACAGACAAATTCATTCATTCAACTATTTAAGTGTATTAAGCCACATCAAAATTCAAGCGACACTAAAAGGAAAGCTTCTGATACAACTAAAAGAGAATGCAATAGTTCATTGTTTTTTTGACCTTTCAAGTATGCGTCACTTTCTATCTCACCTTAACAATTTCTGAACTTCTAAGTTGTATCTTCCTTTTCGTCTAAACTTATGTTGAGAGAATTTTTTGTATGAATCATTAAATCCTTTACTAATATCTCGTAGACAATGTTAGAGAGGTGCTGAATCTTGTGATCAGGAAATGGAAGATCTTGCTAAGCTACTGATTGCAAAGCAGTCACTTCTCACAGTGAAGGAATACCTGCTGGTGAAATGAAACATGGTCCTCTGGCTCTAGTGGAGAGAGTCCTCCCATTGTTGTGATTGCCACTCATGATGCTTGCTTCAGGTTAGCTTTTGTCATGCAGGTTTACTCACATCCGTGAAATCTTTATTTGTTCTAAAGCTAAAGTTGTCAATGTTCACAGCAAGCGACAATTAGTTATTCAGCAACTCCATGCCCACAAAGGACACCGAATTGTCATGTGCTCAAGGGGTGATGCGGCAGCTATCTCTTGGTGGAGCATGTAGAGTCATTGAAATTCATTAGGTGGAGGACTGTCTTCAGCCAGTAGTCAATATAGTTCCTTTGCAGGTACAACTCTTCTTTTCTCCATTCACTCCTCTCGTTTAGGTCTTTCACCTAGAAGATTAACCACTGATGGATCAAATGGAACCGGATAAATTACTCGATCAACGGGTTCTGAAGAGGCCACTTCTACTTATCTCCATGTTTATGCTGGTGAATCAACTAAAATTGCCTTCACCTTTGCCCCTGCAACTATAGGATTTGTAAGTGGACAAAGGAAAGCTAAAACGAGCAATGGCTTTCTAACTTCTTCTTCCAATAGTTTTCTATGCTTGCCAAGATGCAATGTATTTTTTTCCAATACTACCAAATACGTTATAAATTGCTGAAGATGAAGCTATGATGTAAATGAGGTGGAGTTGAATGGGAGCGTCTAGCTTTCTGTTTTCTTGATTTGTTTTATGGTCTTGGTGTTTGTTATGGCATTAAGAGTTCCAAAATTCTCTCTATGATTTGGTTTTAGTTCTAAAAGAGTGTTTTTTTTTAAAGTGTTGACAAAAACAAAAGAAATCAATTTTATTGATTGAGCCGTGTGCTCTTTTTATTTGTTTGTTCATTAATTGCTTATAGAGTATTTTCATGTTCCTGTTCTTCCTTTCAAATAGTCCATTGCATTTTAGTAGATTTTGCTAATTCGTCAAGCATGAGATAATTTTTGACATTTAGGGTGCAGTTGGTGGCGTATCATCTCACGGTCCTAAGAAGATACAATGTCGATTAGACTAGGAAACTCGCAAAGAGTGTGATGACAGGGTAGACGCCCACTAATAGATTTCTTCTTATTGTGTTTATTCGGCAACAAAATGGATTATGTTATGAGAATGTAAAGCATCTTTCTGACACAGGGTATATATTATGCTAATCACTTGTACTTCATTGAATGGCAACCCCTACAAGATCTTTATTTATGATCAATTAGGAAAAACTCTCGTAACTTACCTTTTTGCATGTTCGCGGCTTCTTATGCATCTATTTGTCAATCTGCCTCAAAGTGTCGTACTCATGGTACCGGAACATTGTTTCATGATTGACATAATGACGGTAACTACAACTTAGTTTCATCAGGGATGCTGTGCACCTGAGAGCATTATGTTGTTCATTAATGTCTTCATCTTAAAGGTCAAGAAAAAAGTTCTATTGCTGAGAATATTAGTTATTGTATTTAGCGTTTAGCAGGGAACTCCATTTTTTTTTTAAAAATGGAGGACTTTAATTGAAGTATCTTTTGCTGCATCATGAGATGTAAAATGTTGACTTGCCCCAAACAGTTTATTCTATTAATTTATCGTATTTTTAATATACGATTTGGCTCTCCCTAAATACCAACAAAAGCGACACCATAAGCTTCTACTGGCGTTGTTAATGGTTGTCCAGTGCATTGTGTTATTTCTCTCCTCAATTCGTGTTTCACTTTCTAGGGAGAAAATATTCAGCGGTATGCAAGCGTGTGCGTCTATCCGGAAGTCATTTCCAGGGGTGTTTTGGTGGTGGGCACCCTGTAGGACATCCAAGGCCATGTTAACCTGGACCAATTCCCGATTCCGGCACGAAGCGCACACATGCTCGACTGTACAAGGCAAGAGTGGCGGGGCTGCTGTTCGGGGAGGACGGAACCTGTGGACGAAAATCGACGAGGAGCATAGAAAGCAACACTAATGACAAGCGATAGGAGAAAGAGTGAAAGGGCCTCCGAACCAACAACTACGTGAGGGACGCCTCCGAGAGCGACGCCGCGAGCATCGTGAGGATGGGAGAACGCTCGTGCACAACAATCGGGAGCCAACAACAGGTGAGCCATGAGCGCCAATGCGCAGTAGAACAGGAGAGAGAATGGCGAGAGAGGTGGCGGGAGGTTGGGTCCCGAATGGGGACGCGGGTTTCCCTTGGAATTTCACCTGGACGAGGTTCACCAGCACGTGAACAAGAAGGGCGACAATGATGTGGAGGGCAGTGAGGTGAGGGGAAACTCGGGCGTTTGTGTGGCGATGACCGCTGCTCGGCATCGTGGTGCGCTTCTAGAGTATCGGTGGTCCTATGTAAAGGATGATTATCGAAATGATTAGAGAAAGAGATGGCTAAGAGTGGAAAACCGAAGTTGGGGTTTTTTAAGGTCTCGAAGTCAAGCAAAACCCAGGCAATTTCTGGGTTGTTCACGGGGAAACATGTGCGTCGAAAGAGCACTTTTGTCCTTTTTTTGGTGGCGCCCAAGAACGGCGAGAGGTGGCGAGGGGGTTGGGTTTTCTCACATGGTGACACTTTCTGTCACCTCGACGCGGTTGACCAGCACGGAAACAAGAAAGGCGACAATGGTGTGGAGGGCAGTGAGGTCAGGGGAACCTGGGCGTTTGTGTGGGGATGACCGCCGGTGGTCCTACGTTGAAGATGATTGGCTAGAGCAGGAAGCACATCCAACACAGGGCTTCGTACTTGGACCCCGCGGGGGGTAAATGTGGGCTCTTTTATGGTCAACAAGTTTCCCGCTGGTCACGGTGGGCAATTCTTGCTTATCCGCGTTCGGCCCCCTTTGACGGAGGGACTTTCGATTTGCGATCAACTTCGTGGGCGAGTTGCCTTTGACTTCGTCATTAGCATCTTTCCTCTCCATTTTCCACTCGGTGGCGTGACACCTGAAGCCCCCTTACCGACATAGATTTAAAATTCTCTCTAATAGGCTTAATCTCCTATGAGATCCCTAACTTTAGGTGTCCTCCCAATTCTATCATTTTTTTTTTTGGTCCCATAAAAGTCCTCTGACATTAGATTCACTTCCAATTCTATCCTTAAATCTTTCTTGACCAACAAAAAATTATCAACTTTAAGCCCGGTCTCAATTTTTTACTAAACACTTTTGTCTTAAAAATCTGTCCTGTTAACCCTTCGTCTAAAATTCTTAAGCCAACTTTTCAAGGGTCCTCAGGTCGAGTGTCTTTAGCGTGAGCATCTCAAGCATGAGCTCTCCAACCGTTAAAAATTGAACTCACAAGCACGAGAGATTGAAGACGAAGCCCAAAATTGAAGATCTCTTGTGAGATGGATGGAAGACTCTCTTAAAAGTAAGAATAATTGATGAAAGTCAACCCTAATTTTCCTAATTAATATCATATCCAATAAGGGTGACAAAGGAAAACGCAGTGTGCTTTCCGGGCCGGCATCTTTACAGCATGCACTTTCTGCTCTCGAGATGGAAGTTGAACAAATAATTAAAGGAAACTACGAACATTATATGCAGAAAGAAATTCATGTACAGCCGGAATCCTTAACAACCATAGTGAGGGGCAGGCTTAATACCTTGTAGACAAAGTTAGAGAGGTGTTGAAGCTTGACTAGGAAAAGAAAGATCTTGCTAAGGTACTGATTGCAGAGCAGTCACTTCTCATGTTTGGCAGAGGATACAATTATGCTACAGCTTTGGAAGGTTCCTTAAAAGTAAAGGAAGTGGCACTGATGTACAATGAAGGAATTCTTGGTGGTGAAATCAAACATGGTCTTCTAGCTGTAGTGGATGAGAGTCTTCCCATTGTAGTGATTGGTACTCGTGACGCTTGCTTAAGGTTAGCTTTTGTCGTACATTTTTACTCGCATCTGTGAAATCTCTGTTTGTTCTAGAGCTGAAGGTGTCAATGCTAACAGCAAGCAACAATCAGTTATTCAGCAATTCCATGCCTGCAAAGGACGCCTAATTGTCATGTGCTCGAGGGGGGATGCTGTAGCTATGTCTCTTGGTGGAGCATGTAGAGTCATTGAAGTTCCTTAGGTCTTTAGCCTTTAGTCAACATAGTTTCTTTGCAGGTACAGAGCCACATCAGCTTCAAAAATTAATAAAAAAAAGTGCCACGTCGGATTTCCGGTCAACCAGATCGGAGTTGGCACTAAAATGATCATTTTTCAAACTTTTTGGCACTTAAGTGATCCGACAGAAACTTTTAGCACCAAAGTGAGCACCGTACACAACTTATGGCACTGATAGTGTACTTATCCCGATTAGCTTTTGTCGTACAGGTTTGCTCGCATCCATGAAATCTCTATTTATTCTAAAGCTGAAGGTGTCAATGTTAGCAGCAAGCAACAATCGGTTATTCAGCAACTCCATGCCTACAAAGGGTGCCTGGCAACAGAGTAGAAGCCCACTAATAGATTTCTTTTGATTGTGTTTTTTCTTTCTCCTTCTTCTAGTTGTGTCTACACGACAGTGAAATGGATTATGTCATGAGAATGTAACACAACTTTCTGACAGAAAATAAATTTGCTGATTACTTGTACTTCATTAAATGGTAGCCCATGGAAGATCTTTATTTATGATCAATTAGTAAAAATTGTCGAAACCCACCTTTTTGCACATTCACTGCTTGTTATGCATTTACCTGTCGATCTACCTCAAAGTGTCGTACTCATGATACCTAAACATTATTTCATGATTGACATACTGATGATGACTACAACTTAGTTTCACCTGGGATGCTATGCAACTTAGAGCATTATGTTGTTCATTCATCAAAAGGTCACGAAAAAGTTCTATTGCTGAAAATATTAGTTATCGTGTTTAGCATTTATTAGGAGACTCTTTTTTTTTCTTTTTTCTTTTTTTAATGGTGGACTTTGATTGATGTATTTTGTGCTGCATCATGAGATGTAAAAGTAGTCTGGTGGAGTTGGAAGAGGAGGATTGTGTCTTTATTCGGGAAAAAAAGAGCAGGCGGTATAAAAAGATGTCTATCATTAAAGGTGCAAGACTGACAGAATCGATCATCTCATACAAAAATTGCTTCTTTTGCTGCGTTTGGTTTTTGATGTTAAGCATGTCTCTTGAGCGGCGATTGTCTCGTCGGTCGTCAAACCATTAGTTAACTCCAGGTTTATACCTTTCTTGGGCAAAAGTCCGAGGCAACTTGTGCCATGTTCTGATTTCCTTTTCAGTGTAATTTTTACTTCATGATATGATCCAATTTGCAGACACGCGATGTATTCAAATGGAAAGAATTTCAATATCAGGTTGCTCCGAAGCAGTCCATTCTATCAATTAATCATATGTGGAAAATAAATTGCGACTCTCACTAGATACCCAAAAAAAAAAAAAAAATAGCAAAACCATAAGTCCCTACTGTGGGCTGTTATTGGTCGTCAGACACAACGTCGTCAAGTTTCTTCACCAGTCGTATTTTCTTTTCAAGAGTGTGCTAGTGGTGGGCGTCCCGGAGGACATCTGGGGCCGTAGCAACACGGGCCCATCCCCAATTAATTCTCAATTCTGGCACAGAGCGCGCATCCATGATGGTACGAGGCAAAGGTGGCGGGGCTCGTCCACCATGGGGTTGGCGAGAACGGAACACTGGCACAAACATGGATACGATCTTGTGTTGAACCCACACGTAAAGGTTTTGAGCGAGATGATGCAAGAGGACCACAGAAAGCAACACAAGTGACAAGAGATAGGGGAAACAGCGAAAAGGGCCCGGGAACAACAACGATGCAAGGGAAGCCACCAAGAGCAAAGCGGCGAGCATCATGAGGATGGGAAACGCTTGGGCACAAGAAGCGGGAGCCAACGACAGGTGAGCAACGATCGCCAATGAGCAATAGAATAGAAGACTTGCGACTTCGCCTTGGCACTTTCGCCTCGCCTTGCGATTACGTGTTTGAGGACGTGGCCACACTCCAAGTCAGCATAATCCCTCTCCGCTCGGAGGGTGACACTTGGAGCCACATCCCACAAGGACAGATCTGAAAATTGCCTCTAATAAGCTTAATGCGGTAATAAAAAAGAACCTCCAATTTTAGGTTCACTCTTAATTCTATTCCAAAATTTTTTGGTTCCATAAAAAACTCCAACTTTAGGTTTACTACCAATTCTACCATAAACTTCTTCTTTCTTTGTCATAGAAGGTCCATTTATTTTGCGAAAAATGTACCATTTCCAAGAAATATTTTCTGAAGAGTCATTTTATAGGAAAATGACTATTTTCCAATGTTTGACTGAAACCAAAAAAAAAAAAAAAAACTGAAAAGTATTTTCTGTAAAATCTAAAGGGTAAAATTATCAATAAAATCATTTTTTTAGTGTATTTCATGAAAAACCCCAAATTTTTACATTTATGATAGATTTATCCCAAACTGATTTTTGAATTATCAAAAACTCCAAACTAGTATGCCCATGATAAATTTTACCAAAAACCTCAAAATGGCACGTTTATGATAAATTTATTCTCTGTTAGTTTCTATTAAATTAAATTAATATCACAAAAATCTCCAAATTAGTATACTTGTGACAAACACATGGTAAAATCGTAAACCGGTATACTTGTCAACTATCACATGTTATCAAACTCAATAATTTGATGATAAAATTTAACAAAAATTAACGGAAGGTAAATTTATTATAGCTGTACCAATTTAGAGCTTTTTGTAGTTAAAAAATAATTTTGGAATAAATTTGTCACACGTGCATCAATTTAGGTTTTTTTTTGTGGTATTAACCCTTTTTCCTAATTATTTTTTTATATTCTTCTTCTTCTTCTTCCTTGGAGGTCACCACCCACAGCAACAGGGCTGATGACAAGCCACAAGCGAGCTCAAGGCTAGTGCCAAAGTCCCGAGCTTGCCGATCATTGCCATGACTCAACAGTTGAGGAAGAAACAAAAGAAAAGGAAAAGAAAAGAAAAGAAAAGAAAAGAAATTTTTTAAAAAATATATTTTTATAAGAGAAAACATTTCATTAACAAGGACCCGAGCCCTAGCACCGAATATCCATGCATGGCCTTTGTGGACCCGACCCTAGGGGTCGGGATTGCAGCTCGAGCATTGGTGCCTCAAGTACGACCTTTATAGACCTAAGCTCAGGTGCTAGAGCATCAAGTATAGGCACAAGGGGTTCGGCCCCGGCCGCCCAAGACCTAATCCCAAATGCCGGGACTCGGGAATCAATATTGTGGTTTATGTGCTTAAGTGTACAGTTTCAGGTTGAAGTGTCGATACCTAACTATATTTTGAAAAATGTTTTCTTTCAAAGAGAAAATTATCTTCTTGAATTTAAGCTTTAGTAGGAAAACATGTTTTGTTAATTCATTTTCCTAAATGAACCAAATTATTGGAAAATGAGGAAAATGTTTTCTCGGAAAATGTTTTTAGCAAAATAAACAGATATTGACACCTAAATTTTGGCGACCCAGTCACTTATTCATTGTATAGAAAAATTAGGAATTAATTTTTAAGCTCTAAAAAGAAAAAGGAAAAGGAAAAAAGAAATAAAATAAAATTGCATAGCATATAATTTTTGGTCATTAGGGCAAATAAAAGGAAAGATAAGGGAATATCAATCTGATTGATTATGAATGGAAGGTGGAAATTCTGACTAACCACCATTGTTTTGGCAAATATTCAAATTTTAGTAAATGTGGAAGCAAATTTCCAGTCAAAGATCAAAAGCCATGAAATTAGGTGAATAAGAAAGCAAAGAATTTGATGAAAAGGAAAGATTCAAAGCGTTCGAGGAAAGATCAAGCCGGCCGCGAAATCATGCTCCAATTTGGAGACCATGAATTAAGGCAACAAGAAAAGGAAGCTCGAAAATTGCTAGGGGTGAGCATAGTCCAGGTTGGGCCAATTCACCCTCTAACCTTAGGACCAACCCGCACAGTATTGGTCCTCAATTTTTAAGACCGATGACTGACCCTATTGAGCTTGGGACCGAGAACTGGACCAACCCAGTGGGTTTAGTTCAGTTCTAGGGTCAAACTAGAACTAATCGATAATTTTTTATTTCATTTTTTGTATTCTTTAAAAAAGCGATTGAGGACCGGACTGACCTAATGGGTTCAATCCAGTTCTAAGGTCAATCCGGGACCAACCAATAATTTTTAATTCATTTTTTGTATTTCTTGAAAGGGCAACCGAGGATCAGACTGACCCAATGAGTTTGATGAAGAGCGAGGTCAATTAAGAAAGGCAATTGGTGAGGGTCGAGTGGGGTGAGCGTCGAATAGAGTGAGCATCGAGTGTCGAGCAGGGAGCAACAAGCCAAGCAAGCATCCAGCAGCGAGCGGCACGAGTGATCCAAAGCGAGCAAGGTGAGTTTCGAGTGGTGAGCGGAGAAATTGTTTCTTTCGATTTTGGCAAATTGAAGACTAAGATGATAAATAAGACATAAAAGAATGACTATTAGAGGAAGATGACGTAAGGAGCTGTTTATGCTCCTTTAGACATCGTAAGGACTCCTCATAAAAACATTTTACTCACTCGTAAATTATAACTATTGACGCCGTAAAAGACATTAAAAATCTAAGTTATTAAAGAATAATGTAAAATTACTTAAACTCCTTACTAAAGAACTGTTTAATGTTGTTGACGTCGTTTATTTTAAGGTTTTTTCTATATAAAAAAATTATATATATGGGCTTAGTTTGGGTTGGACTGTCCCTAAACTCTTAAGACCGAGAAATAACCTGCATAGTGCTGGTCCAGAAATTTTAGGATCAAGGGTCGACCCGATCTCCCTAGGAACCGGATCAGGACCGGTAGCGTTGGGCCAATCCGAACCGATGCTCACTCCTAAAAATTGCCATGGAAGGGGGTGCTCGGAACCCCTATAAAAAAAAAATGTGGGAATTCGTGAAAAAAAAAAGGGGGGGAGAAAAAGTAACTTTTCTCTCGTCCGTAAAAGTCAACAAAGGCAGTCACTTCTTATTTTTTCTCTACAAAGGCGCAAAAGAAATGAAGAGCAGCAGCAGAAGGTAAAAGCCCACTGAAAAGTGAGCAGAGAGAGGGAAAGAAAAACATTTTGAAAAAAAAGAGGAAGTGTCATCTTTCCTTGGGGGCTTTTGAGCCGCGCCTGCGCCTCAGCCCGCGCCTGCACCTCCGAGCGACGCGCGAGCACCCCCCACCAAGCCGGCAGCCCGCGCCTCCGCCTTCGCCTGACGCCGCGAGCACCCGCCACCGCGCCAGCAGCCCGCGCCTGCGCCTCCGCCCGACGCCGCAGTAGCCCGCTCGCCGCCTTCCTCCTTCGAGCGACGCCAGCAGCCCGCGCCACCGTCTCTGCCCGCAACCCGCAGCCGCGAGCACCTCCGCCCGACGCTCGGCACCTGCAACCCGCAGCCGCCCGTCACCAGGCGCCTCTGCCCGCTCGTCGCCACTGCTGCCCTCCGCCCACCAGTCCGTGCCTCCGTCTGCCCGTCACCGTGCGCCTCCGCCCGTCACCTCAGCCCGCTCGTCGCCGCGCCACCGCTGCTGCTGACGCCTGCAATTCCCCCTGCTGCAGCCTGCGCCGCCGCCCCTCCGTCCGTCGCCGCGTCTCCGCCCGACCGTCGTCGCGCGCGCCTCCGCCCGTCACCTCAGCCCGCTCGTCGCCGCGCCACCGCTGCTGCTGACGCCTGCAATTCCCCCTGCTGCAGCCTGCGCCGCCGCCCCTCCGTCCGTCGCCGCGTCTCCGCCCGACCGTCGTCGCGCCTCCGCCGTCACTCAGCCTCTGTCTTCACCTGGCCTGAGTTGTGTGCTGCTGTTCCTTCCCTGCAGGTGCCAGCAACGATGAGCCAAGCCAAACACGACCAGCTACGACACCCCGCCGTCTTGAGCTCATCGACCCGACACCAGTCCGCTGCTGGTCCGCACGCCACAGCCAGACCCCGGCGCAAATCGCTGTTCGTGAATCCCAAGCGCCTGTCCCGTTTAGAGAATAAACCAGGAGCGCCACATTTAAGAATCCCTAACGACAGGGCTGGGATTTGAACTCCCCCCTCCCAGATGAGGGTGAGAGCACAAAGCCAATGCTGCCGCTACAGCCGGTGGTTCTTCTAAACTTATTTTGCCTTATAAATTTGCCTCGATTAACTGTATGTCTCAATTTTAATTTTAATTTTTTTATTTTTACATCAAGAGATGGAAAACTCCAGAGCTATTCAAGGGTCCCAAGTTAAGTGTCTTGAGCAAGAGAGTCTCTCAAGAGATCAAAGACTCTCAAGTATGCAAGATTAGAGATTGAGCCCAAAATGGAAGATCCCTTGTAAGATGGAAGGAAGACTCTTCACAATTGAAGAAAGCAACCCTAAAGGTACATTTGTTTCTGTAAAATTTCATGATAAAAGAGCACACTTTGTGGGAAATCATTTTTCAGGAAAGTAGATTTTTTTTTATTTGTTTGGTTATGTGCGACCAAACACATTTTTTGGTGTTTGGATCCTCATTTTAAAAAAGATTTCAATCTCATGGAAAAAAAAAATTCTAATTAAATAATTTTTATTTTATTTTATTTTTTCTTCCCCTTTGCTTGTTGCCGGGCTTGGCGACGCCTGGTGCCAAAGCCCGATGATAGTCGATTAACGGCCATACGTGCAAGTGCATGTGGCCAGTCGCCAACCTTTGCCGTGGCCATAACTAGCCAATGAAAAAGAAGGAAAATGAAAAAAATAATATAATATAATATTATAATATTCAAGATAAGCAATTCTAGAAAGTGTTTTCACCTCTTTTAATTTAAAATTTTACTTTCTTAAATTAATGCACGAAATTTTTCGTTGACCAGAAAGTATTTTCGGTTTACTACTTATTTTTCGTGAGCCAAATGGGTGAAAGTCTGGAAAATCAATTCATGGAAAATACTTTCCCCCCAAACAAACACACCCTAATTGCGATAATTTTTACCCAAAAATCATATCTAATTAAACACCATTTGGGTTGGTGTGAAAATTCATCTAAAAAAGAAATATTTTCATATATGAAATTTGGGAAAAAAAACTATAGCAATAACGTGAAAAATGCCACATCACTAAGGGCGATTTTGGATGGAGAGTTAATGTTGGTAGATATGAGATTTAAACAAAAGTTTATGGTTTTTTATTATATAGAAAAAAGGTTTATGATAGAATTATGACTGAATCTTAAGTTGATGGGTTTTTCATGAAACAAAAAGAGTTTCAAGATCAAAAGTTGGCGGTTTTTTTATGATCTTAAAAAAAAATTAAAATAGAATTGAGATTGAAGTTAAAGTTTGAAGTTTTTATAACATTACGCCCTCTTAATATCTCAAAATTTTGGGTTTCCCTCTCGTCAACAAAGAAGACTCTTCTCTTCTTTTCAAAATTTGCTCTCTCACCTTCGATCCCGATCCGCAACATTCTCAAGCGCATCGCCTCCGCCTCCGCCTCCGCCTCCACATCCACCGTCACATCTAAGAGCCCCGTCAGTGGTTGGAATACAATAGCACTAAGTTTTGCACTGAAACTTGCACTGGTAAGTCTAAATTAAACGCCAAATGTTTGTGCAATTACCTCTTTCCTTATTTACATCTAGATATGGGGATTTGTTATAGGGGTTTGGTGGGTGAAGTTTCTGGTGTTGAGCTAATTGGGAAAACTATGTGAATGGACATCTTGGTTTTGATTTGATTTGCTATGCAGACCGATGATAAAGACCCCACATTTCAAGAAAAGTTTGTATCCACACTCGTCGAAGGGCTTAGGGAGTTGAATCTTATGGTGTGGAATAGCAATATCCACACTTTCGAGGGCTTCGTCGGAACCAGTAAGTAATTACTTCTTGCCTTGAACTCATTTTGCTAACGACACTATTGTTGACTTGTTTTGGATTTTGGTCCTTGAGTGGCTTGTGTTCTTATCTTAGTTGTGTTTTCCATGGTCTCAAAGGGTTTGGCTCCATGAGGTACTTTCTCATAGCTTTGATAATACGGCCTAGCCTCTTCAAGCTAAAAAACAGGCAAGTGTGATCCATTGAATCTCTTCCTTATTTCTTATGCATATATAATCATGCATTAGGTTCAAAAGCAAAATATAAAAAAAAAAATGTCAAAATTTGGAGTAGATAAGGTAGACTTTGTGAAAGAATTGTGGCATGGTTTCTCTAATTCTTAGGATTCCCAGCAATATAATGCGAGTTCTTATATTACTGTTCACACATTTTGTTTCATAGAATGATATAGGTAGCCGACCACTTAGCCTCTCACGTTAGCGTCCTGCCTCACCTTGTGATCTAGCGATTGATGACGTGGCTGCACTCCACCACATCAATATAATCCCTCTCCACTCAATGAGTGACAATGGAGCCACGTCCCACCAGGACAAATCTGAAAATTCTCTATAATATTTCAAAATCTTGGGTCTCCCCCTTGTCAATGAAGAAGACTCTCTCTCTCTCTCTCTCTCTCTCTCTCTCTCTCTCTCTCTCTTCGTCTTTTCAAAATTGGCTTCTCTCTCGCCTTCGCTCCCAATCCACTGCATCCTCCGGTGCGTCGCTGCAGCATAATAAATAGACAGATCCAATCAATTATTGAAGTGTATTCAGCCACATCAAAATTCTAGCGACACTAAGTGGAAAGCTTCTGATTACAGCTAAAAGAGAATGCAATAATTCATTGCCTTTTTGACCTTTCAAGTACGTGTCACTTCCTATCTCACCTTAACAATTTCTAAACTTCGTCTAAACTTATGTTGAGAGATTTTTTTGTACGAAGCATTAAATCCTTTGCTAATATCTTGTAGACAAAGTTAGAGAGGTGCTAAAGCTTGTGACCAGGAAATGGAAAATCTTGCTAAGCTATTGATTGCAGAGCAGTCACTTCTGATGTTTGGCAGAGGATACGACTATGCTACAGCTTTGGAAGGTTTTTTGACACAAATTGAAAGCTCTTTCATTTGCACCTTATTCTTGTATTATGATGGTTCTAAGTGCTGCATTTACCATCTTATTGTGTGAATTGAATTTTACATACGACGTAGTGCATTTCTTTTTAGGGTGCCACAAGATGTTGTAGCGACTAGTGGGAAGTGCTATGTCTTGAAATGGGTTACAGGTGACTATTGCACTTCATTTAGAACTTTTAATGTCTGAATTTTTTTTATTAACCTGTTATTATTTTGAAAGGCAGTGGGATTGGCTTTCTTATCAGTTTTAAGGCCTTCAATAAGCCATATTGAATTTCCTGACCTGTTGAAAGTAATTTTTTTATTTTATTTTTTATGTTATAGAAATTTGAGGTGACTTTAAATGTTAGTAATTATATGTTTCTAGAAACTGTGGGTGTTAAGTGTACAAAAGAAGCGATAGGTTTAATGTGGAAAGCCAAGAGCCAAATTAAAATTCCTTTGTCAAAAGGTAGGTGGAAACATGCGATGTTTGGGGAAATCGCTAATTCAGTTGAGGTGTAAACTGACCTAGCTGGAAGAATTGGTGTACGTGCCATTTTTAAACTAATATTCCATTTTCTTCACTGAAGATTCTTTTCAGGGTACATGTTGGTTCAATGAGATGTGCTAATTGCATTTATTTGTTATTGTAGTCGAAAATTTTCTCCAACATCATAGGGACCAGGAATTAAGTCCGGCCTGTTTTCTCCTATAAGCTGGCTTAGTTTCATGGAGGCTGTCTTGATGGTAACGGTGGAGTTCCCTTGTAGAGTTCTTGAATGAGAATATGCTTTTTTCCCTTTTTTGTGGTTTACTGGAGGATGGGATAAAGAAACTCCTCAATATTCAATTGGGCATTACTAGATGAATCTGTTTGCCGATAGCCATCTATGGCAATTGCATCTGGAAGCAGACGGTTTATTTGCAAAATTAAAATTGAAGCTTGTCTATATTTTGGATAGCTACTTTAGGAGGTTCTTCGAAATGGTGCCGGATTATCAAATCAAAGAAGTCCATTCTATTACTTAATCATATTTCGAATATACAATTGGGCTCTCCCTAAATACCAACAAAAGCAAAAGCATAAGCAACACCTTGTATGAGTCACCGGTTGGCTCAAAAGGACCTCTTGATACAATATGCATACTCCCCCTCAATTGGTTCTCTTCATAGCAATATGTGCAATATCAATCAATATCTTTCTCTACAACCCACAATCAACAACCAAAAATCATTCCTTAAACAAGCTTTACAAACCGAATCACCTAACCTTTCACAATTCATTTATCAAATAAAATGCATTTCATAAAACATTTCACAACCAATACAAATTGTCACGCCCCGAACCCCAAGCGCGTGCCCATCCCTACGTGGTCGATAATAATTTGCGACTTCCCAGGACGAGTCGTCGACCCTTTTCATTTTATTTCATATGCGGAAGTGAAAAGAAATCCCCTGACAGTAATCATCTTGGGATAGAAAAGCAGGATACGAATTCACAAAACAAACATGCTTTTATATTCACATAATGTCAAGTACAAGGTCTATGACCGAAAGGCTACAAAAACCAACTTCCAAAAAAGAGACGGTCTTAGCTGACCTACACTTCACATCCTCCTCTCGGCTCCCGGTCCTCCACTCGACGACCCTGAAAATGTTGTCCCACAACGGGGTGAGATATCATCTCAGCGAGTCTAAACTCTAAACCCCAATTAAGAGGGAAATACGCCTAGAAGTGCCATAATCATGCAATCATACAATCATAGAGCCTTACCTTGGCCTCAGATCCACCTTGTAGGTCAGTACAGTTTATAACTCAAACAACATAAAAGCATGAGCAACAACTAAGCTCAATCAACTGGAACGCCATATTGAAATTCTCAATAAGCACATGAGTCCTAATTATAAGGCCAAATTGTTATGACACGTCTCATACCGTGCCACATAATTTTGTCCCATAATCCGGCGCATTCAACTCAATTAAACATGCGTTCCTAGTTTTGATCGTGGCATATAACATGGCCTACTCTCTGTTCGGCGGTCTTTTGGCATTGCCAGACATCGTCTCACCCCATTGAGCACGACACGTCTCTTTATTAGACGGCTTTCCCGAAGGAGCATAAGGTCCAGAATCAACTGTGATCGGCTTCCCGTTGTCCAGGGGTATCCCAAATAGGGATGACGTCCAACTTAACAACCCGGGACGATTTCTCTTAACCAACACATGATCACTCAAATATGGCCCAGGGCACCGTGCATTGCACTCAAATGCTTCAATTAAAATGGTGAGCTTGGCCTTCTTCTTCTTATTAGAAATTTACATGAAATTACTCGAGTGTGGGTACACGGTCATCTTGATCCAGAAAAATTGATATTCTTCCTTTTTGAAATCCCACTATTTCATATAGTACTAAAAACTATTTTTGGTGTCAAAACTCGACACCCGAGATTTTCTAAATAAATATTGAAAATTCACAATTTTTGGAATTAAATACCAAAAATCCAATCAGCACTTATTTTGCATAATTTAACACTCAATTGCAGAAATTAACCACACCATTGCAATCAGCACGAAATTCCAGTCACCGGCAATCTTAGCCTAATTTTCCGGAAAATATTTCATAATTAAATAATTAGTGAAATTAATTAAATAAATCAATTTAAATTCTAAAATTACTAACCTAGGCCAGAATCATTAAATTAATAACCAATACGGACTCGGAAAATTCCCGAACCCTTCTAGGTAAATAATACAATTTATTTAGGCCTTAGCTAAACCATGCTAGCCACCTAACATACTCAATTAAATAATTACATTTCTAATTTAATCTAACTAACCACATAATTCCTAATAAAATAAATCTAAACACCCTTTAAACGTCATTAGCCTACTAAGCAGAGTTTAGAGTATAAACTCACCGGTTAATTGCTGAAACCGGTTCACCGCGACGACGGCGCGACGGCGGCCGAAATCTAAATTTTCGGCGGCGTCGGCGGACTTGGCCCGGGCCTAAAACGGGCCCAACAAATCTCAGTCCAATCTGAGATTTGCTTTTGAATTGGACTGGGCCTGAAGCGGGCTGACTTCGCGGGCTTGGGCCTCAAAATCGCGGGCTTCTGATTCTACTGGGCTTCTAAAGGGCGTGGGCTTGCTGCTGGGCCAAGACTTGGGCTGTTGAACCAGGCTTTGCTGGGCCCGAACTTCTGCTGGGTCCGATAGGTTGCTGCACTTGTGGATTCGGTGGCCCAAAGGAGCTGCTGTCTTCGTTGCTGGCAGAGGGAACGCTGCTTCATGGAGCGAACCGAGCGGAGAGAGAGAAGCAGTTTCGGTCGCTGATGCTGGACGAAGACGCGGGCTGCTCGTGGGCTGACAAAGTGGAGGGGTGGCCTTCGATGGAGGTGCCGCGGATGCGCGGCTTCGTTGCTGGGTCAACGAATTCACTGAAGAAGCAACTCCGATTTCACTAGTTTGACTGAAGATGGCTGGGCAGCGGACGTGTGGCCAAGAGTTGCAGGGGCTGTTCGGTGCTCTGGCGCGAAACAAACAGGAAAGAGAGAAGGAGAGACACGGGCAGCTTCGAGGGAAAATGGGATCGAGAAAACGCAGGGAGAACTGAAAGTAAAGGAGAAGCAGATCCGGTCGGGGCAGCTGGCCACATGCGACCAAGAGAGAAAGGGAAGAGAGAGTGAGAGTCGTGTGTGAAGGGATAAGGAGGAGCAGAGTGTGTTGGCCACGATAGGGAAAGGAAACGTGCAATTAGAGAGAAAGGGAGAGAGAGATAAGAACAAATAAAAAGGAAGACTCAATGAAAGAAGGCAAAAGGGAGACCAACTTCGTAGGGGACGTCGGCTGAGGCAAGACACACGTGCAAAACTCATGAGGAAAAGAGAGAGGAGTTCGCATATATGGATGAGGGAAAGGGGCCCATCGGTCAACATTTCAAAGCAAAGGAAGACTAAATTTGGGGAATTGTCGGCTGTGCGTGACATGCGCAAAAGCGAGAGAAAAGAATAGAGAGGAAACGTGCGCGAAAGGTGGGACCAAGGAGAGGATTTTGAAATTAAAAAGAAAGCTTCAAATAGAGTTCTATAAATCCTAATTTCAGCTTAACTTCAAAATAACTATGACAATTGGTCAAGCTAGGCCAAATTCTATATCCACTTGTCCAAATTGAAGTCCTGCTGAAAGTCAGAATAAAACGGTCTTTAAATCTCACGAATTGCCTTCGAAACCGACTTTTATTTCATTTTTCTCGGCATCCGATTTTCTGAACAAACACATTCGGTTGAGGTCCAATTTGAATTTAGAAAAAAACCCAAACAACTCCCATTCACTGATTCTCTTACACCAAATGTCAAAAGTCTCTTCAAATTGGCCAATCCGAGTTTCTGCTCATTCTCCACATCGTCTGCAACGATTGTCCGTAAAAATCCCGAACTTGCCGAAAATTCCTTGAAAGGTGAGTCGACGTTCCTAGAATGACTCATGACACGACAGGACTTTCAATTTCTGAAATCGAATTCAAACTCGTGGTTATTTTCACTCTAACACGTTTTTAGCGTGACCTAGACTACTAAGTAGTTTTCAGAACTTTTTAATGCAAATGACCCGTGGTCGATTTTCTTCGAGCCACAATGAACCCATTCGACACAATGGTGACTCTCGATTGTCGTGAAAATCTCGAGCATCCAAATACGGACACAGGGTACCAAAACGACAGTAAAATCAAATAAGTGCCAGTCGACGAGAATTTTCCAATTTAATAGAGTCACCCACGATCGGCCACACATCTCAGTCGAACCGACCTATCTCTGATCTCAAATCGGTTTTATATTGTGCCGTAATGGCCTCTAAAGATAAGCACGGTCGAGAAGTCGATTCTTGATCGAATTCTCAAGTCTGTTTGCCTTAAAATCTCTTAATGGCTTCCCCATATGGTTTAGTTATCTCGTGAGTGGCCAACTCCGAGAAAAACACTATAATCGTGTCGATGAAAAGCCCAACTTATCCTATCGAAATCAGGATGTCTCACAAATAGCTTTTGTCAATTACCTTCGCAAAACACTTTACCAAAGCATTCATACATAGTCATTTCAAACTACTTCATAGACTTTCCAATGCCTTTTCAATCGACTAAAAGACAGTAAAAGTTCGATTTAATTTATGCAGGAAACATGCTCTCAAATAACTCATACTATATTAAAGCACTACCATTTTCAAAATATGAGTTTATAAATTCGTAGAAGAAATAGTACCATTAAATTTGGGAAAAGACGAAAACCAACTCATAATGGTGTCTCATACCAACGAACTTGAATTCTTATTAATTAATTGAAAAACGATATCAAAAATTGATTAATACACTGTTCTAACAAATGACTCGACTAATTACATTTATTCTGTGATAAAACAACATCCATGCATTAATGAATAAAATCGTCTATAGTAAACGATATCCTAAGTGTAACTAGCAAGTGGAACTTTAGGATTTCGTTTCAAACAAACCATACTTTGAAATTGAGTTTTGTTGAATCCCACAACTATGTAAAGCCCTAATCTACCATATTCATATATATCCACAGTTCAATAACTCCACAATAAATCCTCATAGTCCAAAATCGACATAACTCCCAATTTTAGACCCAATTTCAAAAATTATTCCGATTAAACAAATAATAAACTTGAATACTTAACTGGCGTTACAATTCACGGTCAATTTGGCCGTTGAGTTGTCCAGATCGAGAACACGCGAAATTTTTCCCATTTCCTCCTGTTTTTTTCTTTCTCGCGGGCGAGCTCCCTCTCCTCTTCCATTTCATGTTTAATCCGCCGCTTCGCTTCACAAGCAACCACCATCTAGAGATGTTATATGAAGATGGGCTGAGTCTTGGTTTATAGAAGACATGGGCTGGGCTTTGGACTTAACTAAAAAACATGATGGGCCTTAAGACTACACGGACGACCCTTTCGATTCTTTCACCGGCGAGCAATTGTTTGAAAGTTTGTCGCAGCGATTATCTAGGCCTATTGTTATAAAGAAACAAACATAATCGAATGAGAGGATTCGTTAAGACAATAATTACTTTTACATTTTCTATCATTAGCTCATCCTACCAACACATGCAACCTGCTTATCTATCATTAGGAGTGTCATTGACGTGGCTACTCAATAATATCACAAAATGACCGTTCACAACATAAGAGGAATCAAAGGTTGTCATTAGAAACATATAGAGGAATGCCATTCGATATTCCCTCCCTTCATGGAAAAGGTCTACAACATCCTGATAAATGAAAAAATAGGAAAAAAAAATCATTTGTGAGCATTGGTTATCTTCCTCTCAAGTGGGGCATGCCTATAGATCATCATTAGGTCGCCACGTAGAGGTTTTTCATTCCTTGTTGAAGATTGAGATGCACTCTCGACAAGAGTATCAAAGGGCTGGATGTTCATTTAACTTGACAAGTACATCTTTCTTGGCGAGGGCGAAGTAATCAATTCGACAAAATCCAAGCTTGGTGCAGATTTTATATGCACATTTTAAGCAAGACCACAAGTATTATAATATTACGCGGAATACCCCCTCTTCTGTCCGTTCCTATGGGGGCGATAGGAGCGGAAAGAAGCCCTGCTAAAGGCCCTTCCAACTAGTTGATCCTTCAGAATTATGGAAACGATTGCATCAAGCATCTCAGACAACTCATTAACTTGTATCTTTCATTTGTCAAGTACGCCCTGTTCCACTCAAATTTTATTGAAATCCTTGTCTTACTACATTGTGTAATAAGTTTATTTTATGTTACATCATCAGAGAGAGCTCCTGCATGTCTTATTCATTACTAGACATTCCTACTTTCCTTTTCGATGTGTACTGTGTCTCACTCACGTCCAGTTTCTTTATGATGTCTCTCATGAATGCCTTAATCTTAAAGTTCCCGAAAAAGTTCTATTGCTAAAAATATTGGTTACCGTATTTAGCATTTAGTAGGGAACTTTTTTTTTTTTTTTTGGCAATGGTGGACTTTGATTGATGTATCTTGTGCTGCATCATGAGATGTGAAAGGAGTTTGATGGAGGTTGGAAGAGGGAGATTGTATCACAAAAAAGGAGGTTATTAAATGTGCAAAATTGATGGAATTGATCAAGTATCTAAGATTGCTAATATTAGTTTTTGCCATTAAAGATATCTCTCGAGTGATGATTGTGGCGTTAGTCATACATTTCTAGAAAAATATAGTCCCAAGGCAAATTATATTGCGTTCGGATTTCCTTTGTCAGTATAATATTTAACTCCACATATGGTCCAATTTGTAGACATGGAGAGGCCTCATGTATTCATATTGGAAAAAAATTTTTAATGTCAACTTGCTTCAAGCTCTTCCTTGACACAGACAAAAGCAAAACCATAAGCTCCACATCGGACCTTATGTTGTTAATTTTTGGCTTAACACCCTAAAAAATTCAAAATCGGTATAATTGTGATAAATTTATCTTAAATTAATTTTTTAACCATTAAAAATTCCAAACTTGACTTTTCTTTGACAAATGCCACATATATACTAATTTAGAATTTTTTCGATATTAATCATTAATTTTTCTTCCCGAGGTGTTCCGTATTTTGTGTAAGTTTTTCAACGGTCTCCTCCGTCTCCGCCACCTCGAGCCTAACCTCCCCGTCTCCCTCCGGCGTCGCCACTGGTTGAGTTGCCAATGCCGAGTCTGAGGAGAGAACTGCCATGCGGAGTTGCAGATCTGCAAGTGGACCACCGTCGCTCGCGGCCGTGGATAAGCCGCTGTCAGAGGAGAGAACTGCCACGCGGAGTTGAAGATCTGCAAGTGGACCACCGTCGCTCGCGGTCGTGGATGAGCCGCTGTCAGAGGAGCCAGGGTTGTGGATCTGGAAGTCGTTTCTAGGGGTGTGTTGGTGGTGGGCACCCTGTAGGACATTCGGGGCCGTGTCATCCAGGACTGACTCCCGATTCCGGCACAGAGCACATACATGCTCGACTGTACAATGCAAGAGCAGCGGGGCTGCCGGTGGGGGAGGACGGAACCCGTGGACAATTATTGCGGCTTAAACTTTTCTCCTCTTCTCTTCCTAGCCTGCCACGCGCTCTCTCCTCCTAGCCTGCACGCTCTCTCTCCTGTCAGAACAATTATTGCGGCTTAAACTTTTCTCTTTCTTTCTCAAACGAAGGAAAGAGATGCCCGTTCGTTCCTCTGTCCCTCTCCATTTCTTTCCTTTCGAAATTTGGAATCTGAACCCGCCGTGCATCAAGCGGCCGTTCCCCTGCCGTCGCCGACGAGCAACATTACGGCCGCCCCTACTCCGGTGCTCGCTCGCTTCTCTCTTCGGGCTCGTTGCTGCTCCGTCGTTCGTTTCGGCGTTCCCGGGATCGCAGACGCAGCACGCGGAGGAGAAGCAGGCCTCTTCGAGCTCCCCTCAACGTCGGCGCGCGTCGCCCGCCGAGCGAGACCCCCACACACGGAAGGCTCGGAGGCGAGGTTGCTGCAGAAGAAAGGTTGAGCCCCTCCGCCTCCGCTGGTTGCTTCCATCGCCCCCCACCCTGACGCCGACGCCGCCGACGCCGCCGACGCTCCTCCGCCTCCCTCTCGCGACGTCCGCTCTGCTCTCTCTCTCTCTACCCCCTCCGCGAAGTCGTGCCTCTCTTCCAGAGAAACGCGACGCCGACGGCCCTCCACCTCCGCCTCCCCCGGTTTACTCCGTCGCCCTCGACTCCGACGCCAACGCCCCTCCGCCTCCCTCTCGCGACCTCTAGTCCGCTTTTCTTCTTGTTCCCTCGCCCTTGGCCTCCAAATGCTGATGTTTCCGGTAGCAGTAAGTTCTCCAAGGTAGTTGAGTATTTCCGGTTGGTGGGACGTGTAATGGCTTAAGCTCTTCAAGATGGACGGCTTTTGGACCTGCCAATGTCTCCAACGTTCTATAAGCTTGTGCTTGTCTTATTAGTTATGGAAGTGTACTGTTATGCTTTGCCGATCATGGTCGCTGCATATGATTTTCATGCGCACTTCGGATACAGTTCATCTTCTCGATCTGGTTTACTCTCTCTATTTTTTTTTTCCTTTCTTTTTTTAGTTAATTTATTTTTGTTTGTCCTCGTTAAGGACGTTGTTCTGGGACTAGACAAGCGCCTCGTTCAAGAAGCCTGCTGTGTCGTTTGTCATTTTGTCCCCTTTTGGTCTAATTTCGAGAGAAACCGTCCACATGGTCAGAATGCACTGCTGGATAGCGTCTTTTGGACTGGAATTCTGCTGTTTCTATTCCATTTTAGCCCCCTGATGTATCAGAAAAGTTAGATAATCCAAAGGGCTGCCTTTTATTCTTTGGCTCTCTTATCTTGGTGAAGTAACACAGTTACTTGGCTAAAATAAGGAAAAAGGAAATAAGAAGAGAGAGGTGGAAGCGTCGTGACAATGAAATTGGCCTTTGTTCAGTGTACTTTAATCGAGACAAATCTTATTGCTAACGGCCGTGGACATTATCTAAACTCGCTGCGAGTTGTTTTAATACCTGAGCTTCTGGGTGAAACTAGATATCCTTTGTGGGGCGAAAGTTTAACCTTATTGCTAATGATTGCTGGACTTAATCTAAACTCATTGAGGGGTCAAAGTCCATCTTTTCTCCGAGATTCTCTGAGAAATTAATTCAGCAAAAATACAAGATGAGAGTATTTCCATTTCGAGCAGCATTAGGATTCCTTTTTTGAGATATACGAATGTTAAGCAGTGGTTTATATGTTCACTGTCAAGTTTAAATGCAGTTTTTGGATTGAAGGAAATATCATTACATAGACCATGCATATTCACCTTGAATCCATTTGTACCATTGAATCTATCGCGCCTCATTTGTAAATTCTAGGGGTCCCACTGGATTAAATGCTGTATTTTTATATGGGTGCAGCATTACCCAACATTTTTAACTTGGAACGTATTTTTGTGCAGGATTTTTCTCATTTATTTTGTTAAACAAACCTTCTGTGTGGTTGTTCTACTTTGTTATATTTGTGTGATGGATTGTTTGACATCTCCATATTTCAAGTCTTGCTCTTGAATATCCCTCAACCAAGTTCAAGGAACTCACTGTTGATTATATTATCATCAGAGGTTGATGCCACAGACTTGAATTTGGAGGAATCTTTTCTTACTCATGCTGGAATAGCGCACACGCGGTGGGCGACTCATGGAGAGCCTGCTCCTAGGAATGGTCATCCTCAGAGCTCTGGTGCTGAAAATGAATTTCTGGTTGTACACAATGGGGTCGTCACTAATCATGAGGTTGGTTAAGGCTTAACTGGCAACTATTTGGACTATAGTATACTTCTATTTATATTCGGGTTGCATTTTGCTATATAAATGATGGAAGCTTTCTTTCACCTTTGAGATGGGTTAGCTTTCAAATTTTCATGTAGGCTGAAAGTTCATCCTTGTCATTGATTATTGTAACGTTGCGACAATGTAATGCTTACATCTCCCGAGGTATGGCAGATCATATTGTGTGTTTGGATGATTTTATGCCATAAATCAGTTTATGCATCTTAGAGGTATATAATCTAGACAACTACTCTTTCTTAGAATGTGAGTGAAGGCATAGCTGCTGACTAGAGGGAGAAGTTGATTCAATCAATGAAGCTTTATTTGATTGGTCTAGTAAGGGGTGTTATGAATAGGTCACATTAGTCATCATTAATAATAAACTGAGGCCAAGGCTTATCCTTCTGTCATATTATCATAGACCTTTCATCGAAGCCTTCACAAAGAACATGCAGATTCAAGTGTGTATCATTAGCAGCAAATGTCCTGTGTACCACAAGGAACCTTGTGACCGGCTGTGGACCTCATTTTACCCCCAATGAGAAGCATTTTTAGAGATCGAGACGCTTTCCTAACGAAACTATATGATATGCTCTTAATTTATATGGTATTCTGTCTGTGATGATTCTGTAAAATGGTGTACAATCTCAATGGTATTTCTCTCTAGCTTAAAATTAATGAAGAAATTTTGCCGGTAGATTCTTTTGAGGTTCTTACCTTTTCATTTACATTTGCAGGTCTTGAAGCAAACGCTAATTCGACATGGGTTTACATTTGAATCTGATACTGACACTGAAGTGATTCCTAAGCTTGCCAAGTATGTTTTTGATAAATCTAATGAAGATTCAGGTAATAGCTTATATGCAATTAAGGTCATCATTGCATTTTAATGAGCTTCTTACTGAGTTTGTGTGTGAAGAAAAGGAAACCTCAGTCAACACAATTTTATGCGACACTGAAATTAAAAAAGATGTTGGATTTAATCATTTTAGATTTTTGCTTAAGAATCTTCCAATTTAAGCTATATTAATCTACGGATTTTCAATTGAATCTTGTGTAACTATATGAAGGTTGTAGTTTCGGAAATCTGTTTAACTCCTTGTAAACACTAAAGAGCCATCTGATGGATAAAGTATCTGTGACATCTTTCATTGAAAGTATCATTTATGTATGTCAGGCCCATGTTGGCCCAATACTTTTCCCAACAAATGTAGGGGCTTAAAACAAATTGTATTGGTGACTCATTTTCTTTCTGATGGGCCTTAGTAAATGGATACTTAATTCTGCAAAAGCATTTTAGCGTATGAATGACATCATTTTGAGCAAAAGTTGATTTTATTTCTCCAATTGTTTGCTTGTAGTGAATTAACTGGCGATATGGCCACCAATAGGATTGTGCTCAAAATATGTACATATTCCACATAATTTGCTGTGTGTCTTGAAGTGTGCTATCATGTTACTTTACCCCAGAGAACAGTGTTCAGTGACATTATATTTATGAATGGTATATTATTTGGACTGCAGGTGACACTGTCCCATTTAGTCAAGTTGTTCTGGAAGTCATGAGGCATCTTGAAGGAGCCTATGCCCTTGTTTTTAAGAGCCGGCATTATCCTAATGAATTGATCGCTTGTAAGCGTGGTAGTCCATTGCTTCTCGGTGTCAAAGTAAGTTCCATTTAAAACTTGGGTGGTACTTGTTGCAAATAAGTTACTTTTTATCACATCTCATGAATCATTTTCTATTTTCAATTGCTTTGTGTCCTTTCAGCTTCACTAAAATATATGTCGTGTGTGTTCTTCTAGAACGGAGTCTATTAACCATACTTTAATCAAATGTTTCTTATGATACAATGTTTTCTGCGAAGTGTTGAATAGCATCCGTTTTCCTTGGTGTAGACAGTATATTGAGTTTTTACCTTGGGTCTTAGAGTGCCTTGGAAATGGTAAGCTGGATGCACATTAATTTCCTATCAGAACCAAGAATTGGAATAGCGTTGTTACTGCTGTCCACCATGGCCCATATTTTTGATCTTGATACGATAAGTTTGAGAAAAGCTTGTGGTTGTCTATGGTGCTGAACTCTTACTTCATATTTAGGTCTCCATGATGCGTCAACTGTAGCTTAGGCTTAGGAGTTATTTTTTCAAATGTATAGTTGTTCATTCCTGTGTATATCTTAACTATGCATTTTCCTCGTCAATTTTTTTTTTTTCTTGTAATTTATCATAATTGTAACATATTGATCAATTCATTCAGGAATTGACAGAAGAATCAAGCAAAGGATCATTATTTTATGATGACAAGTACCCTTCGCAGAATGGGAATCCCAGGGAACTGTTCTTATCGAGTGATGCAAATGCTCTGGTTGAGCACACAAGAAAAGTTTTGGTTATTGAAGATGGTGAAGTTGTTCATTTGAAGGTAATTGCATAGTTGTTTTGAGGAATTTATGTGTATTCTTAGCCTTTATGCATGGGCTGCCTTATGGGTCTCTTGATTTTATGTTTAATTGATCTACCAAATGTATCTTAGTTGTTAAGATTTTAGGGGTGGGGGGTACTTCAGTTTAACGTGAGTTCTATTGATTTCGTCTAAGTATCAAATTGTGAATATACCATTGGACTGCATAGCAACACAGTAAAATATGCTCAATATCACTAGTACTAACCACCTATCTAGTTGTACTGAGAACCTTTCGGTTTAATGTCGCCAGAATTCTATTTGGCTTGACTTCTTGCATATAGCTGAATAGCAGTTTTGTCCTTGTGCATTGGAGGAGCATGTTGCCTGCAATGGAGGTGAACTTTGATGCGGAAAGTCTTGCTATATCACCTCAATCGAGGGCTGATAACTATGATCGTTTCTTTCCAGAGTATTTTAATAACATAGTACTCATGAGAAGCTGAATGCTGAATTTATTCTACTAATGCCGGTTGCATCAGGATGGAGGGGTATCTTAGTTTGATGGTGACAAAGGAAAACGCGGTGTACTTTCCAGGCCGGCATCCGTACAACGTGCACTTTCTGTTCTCGAGATGGAAGTTGAACAAATAAATAAAGGAAATTACGAACGTTATATGCAGAAAGAAATTCATGAACAGCCAGAATCCCTAACAACCACAATGAGGGGCAGACTTATACGTGGAGGCACCTGCAAAGCTAAGACTGTCCTTCTGGGTGGATTGAAGGATCATCTCAAGACAATTAGGAGGAGCCGGAGGATTGTTTTTATTGGTTGTGGTACGAGTTATAATGCTGCTTTAGCTGCAAGGCCCATCTTGGAAGAACTTTCAGGCAAGTAGTGGATGATAGCTTATGTGGGTTGGACATGTTAATTTATTTTTACCAACTCTTTTTCTTGTTTGCTTGCTTTCAAAACAGGAATTCCTGTGACAATGGAAATAGCAAGTGATCTTTTGGACCGTCAAGGCCCAATTTATAGAGAAGACACAGCAGTTTTTGTCAGTCAGTCTGGTGAAACAGCAGATACCTTGAATGCACTGGAATATGCTCTCCAGAATGGTGCATTATGTGTAGGAATTACTAATACTGTTGGCAGTGCAATTGCCAGAAATACACATTGTGGTGTCCATATAAATGCTGGTGCTGAGATAGGTGTGGCAAGCACCAAGGTGAGAGAGTACCTTTTGATATTCTGTTACAGAAACGATTTTCTCTTCTTCATGGTTTTTTCGTCTTTTTTTCCATGAAATTGATTTACAAGTGCTTTTTGAGCAGGCATATACAAGTCAAATAGTTGTCATGGCCATGTTAGCTTTAGCAATTGGAGGGGACGCTATTTCTAATCAGGCAAGAAGAGAAGCAATAATTGATTGTCTTTTTGACCTTCCAAGTATGTGTCACTTCCTATCTCACCTTCACAATTTCTGAACTTCTGTTGGATGTGCCTTTTCTGTCTAAACTTATGTTGATGAATTGTTTGTATGAAACATTAAATCCCTTGTTAATATTTTGTAGACAAAGTTAGAGAGGTGCTGAAGCTTGACCAGGAAATGAAAGATCTTGCTCAGCTACTGATTGCAGAGCAGTCACTTCTCATGTTTGGCAGAGGATACAATTATGCTACAGCTTTGGAAGGTTCTTTAAAGGTAAAGGAAGTGGCATTGATGCACAGTGAAGGAATACTTGCTGGTGAAATGAAACATGGTCCTCTGGCTCTAGTGGATGAGAGTCTTCCCATTGTAGTGATTGCTACTCATGATGCTTGTTTCAGGTTAGCTTTTGTCGGACAGGTTTACTAACATCTGTGAAATATCTGTTTGTTCTAAAGCTGAAGGTGTGTCAATGTTAACAGCAAGCAACAATCAGTTATTCAGCAACTCCATGCCTGAAAAGGACGCCTAATTGTCATGTGCTCAAGGGGGAATGCTGCAGCTGTCTCTCTTGGTGGAGCATGTAGAGTCATAGAAGTTCCTCAGGTGGAGGACTGTCTTCAGCCTGTGGTCAATATAGTTCCTTTGCAGGTACAGAGACTTCCAATAGTTTTTTATGCTTGCCAAAATGCTACATCTTTTTTTCTTATTCTGCTGAATGCGTTATGACTTGCTGAAGATGAAGCTATGATGTAGATGAGGTGGAACTGGATTGGAGCATCTACCTTTCTGTTTCCTTGATTTGTTTTGTGCTCTTAGTGTTTTTTTTTGCATTAAGAGTTCCAAAATTCTCTCTATGATTTGGCATTTAGTTCTAAAAGAGAGTATGTTTTTAAGTCTCAACAAAAACAAAAGAAATCAATTTTCTTGATTGAGCCTCCTACATGCTGATGCTCACAATTTTGATAGCCATACCAACATTCTTAAGACCAAAGAGTCGGGCCAGAATAGGAAAAGGGGAGCCGGCGACCGAAGCCCCAGTGAATAGAAGCCGTGTTCTTCATGTGGAAATCAGGACAGGGCCGCTGGCAATTTGAATTGAAAAAGAAATGGTTTTGATGCAATGTTTTTTTGTCCTCTTTATCATTCAGGAAAGACGAAGAAAGTTTCAGGATGGCAAACATTCTCTAAAATTTCTCTTAGACTCTTAGACTCAAACCCATAGCTGATGATGGAACTAGATTACCAATCCTTAACTTTTTGAGGAATCCTTCATCAGTGGTGGTTGTGAATGACTGATTTATTTATTTATTTTTTTTCAATCTTTTCGACCTTAGTTCCATAGGAGCAAGTCAGAATTTAGCTGTTTTTATTTGTTTATATATTCATTTTTTTTTTGGTGACCCAGGAACCCCCAAACAGCCGGCAGTTGGCAGGGTAAACCCGAGGCGAACTGGGCCGCCACCACAGACCCAGCTGCAGGTGAGTCGCGCAATGGGGACGTGGGGGTTTCGAACCCCTCCCCCCTCGGTGGGGGAGAAAGCTTTAACCATCGCGGCCACCACGGGCGGTGGTTTGTTTATATATTCATTGCTTATAGAGTATTTTCAGATTCTTGTTTTTCCTTTCAAATAGCCGGTTTTAGTAGATTTTGCTAATTCATCTGACATGAGATAGTTTTTAACATTTGGGGTGCAGTTGTTGGCGTATCATCTCACGGTTCTAAGAGGATACAATGTCGACCAGCCTGTGAACCTTGCAAAGAGCGTGACAACAGAGTAGAAGCCCACTAATAGATTTCTTCTGATTGTTTACCCGGCAATGAAATGGATAATGTCATGAGAATGTAAAGCGTCTTTCCGACACGAAATATACATTCTGTCAATCATTTGTACTTTATTGAATGGCAACCCCTGCAAGATCTTTATTTATGATCAATTAGGAAAAATTGTCGCAACCCACTTTTTTGTGCTTTCCCGGCTCATTATGCAATTACTAGTCAATTTGCCTCGAAGTGTCGCACTCATGGTACGTGACCATTGTTTCATGATGGACATGTCGTTACTAGTCAATTTGCCTCGAAGTGTCGCACTCATGGTACATGACCATTGTTTCATGATGGACATGACTACGACGATTACAACTTAGTGTCATTTGGGATGCTATGCAACTTATAGTAATATGTTGCTCATTATTGCCTCCATCTTAATGGTCACAAAAAAGTTCTATTGCTGAAAATATTAGTTATCTTATTTAGCATTTAGTGGGGAATTCCATTTTTCTTTTTATGATGAACTTTGATTAAAGTATCTTTTGCTGCATCACGAGATGTAAAAGGAGTCCGGTGGAGGTTGGAAAAGGAAGATTGTATCCTTACTTGGAAAAATAGGATCAATCAAGTATCTGAGATGTGATTTGCTACTTTAGCTGTGACCGGTTTTCGGCATTACGTATTTCTGTCATGTCGGTTGTCCAACTGTTGGTTAACTCCCGGTTTGTACATTTCGTGGGAAATAGTCCGAGCTAAATTGTATTGTGTTTTGATTTTCTTTTTAAGTGTGGTATTTAACTCCTGATATGGTCCAATTTGTTGACTCACATAGGCCTGTGTATCCAAATGGAAAGAATTTCAATGTCAACTTGCTCTGGACCAGTTCATTTTATCAATTAATCATACGTGGAACATATAATGTGACTCTCGCTAGATACCAACAAAAGGAAAATCATACGCTCCTATTGTCGCTGTTATTCAACGCGACTCTCGCTAGACACCAACAAAAGCAAAACGATAAGCTCCAACTGTCGCTGTTAATAGTTGTCGGATGCAATGTTGTTATTTTTTTTCCCCTACTCGTGTTACATTTTCCGGGGGTGTGCTAGGGGTGGGCACCCTCTAGGACATCTGGGGCCATGCCAACCTGGACCGATACCTGATTCCGGCACGAAGCGCACGCATCCATGGCTCTACAAGGCAAGAGCAGTGGGGCCACCAGTCGGCGAGGACGGAATACGTGGACAAAAATAGATACGGTCTTGTGGTGAACCCTTACGTAAAGGTTTCGAGCGAGACGGCGCAAGAGGATCACGACAAGCAACACGAATGACAAGAGATAGGGTAATGATTGAAAGTGGCCCGGGACCAACAACGATGCAAGGGACGCCACTAAGAGCGTGGCGGTGAGCATCATGAGGATGTGGAACGGTTGGGCACCGCAAGCAGGAGCCAACGACAGATGAGTGACGAGCGCCAGTGCGCAGTAGAACAGAAGACAGAAGACGGCAAGGGAGGTGGCCAAAGGGTGGGTCTCGAATGGGGACTCGTCTTTCCCTTCGAATTTCACCTCGACGAAGTTGACAAGCACGGAAACAAGGGAGGCGAGAAGGGCGTGGGGGGAAGTGAAGGCAAGGGAACCTTGGACGTTTGTGTCGGGACGACGGGCGGTCGGCATTGGGGTCAGCTTCTTGAGGATCCGGAGTCCTATGTGGAGGATGATTATCGAAATGATTGGAGAAAAAGATGGCTAGAGTGGGAAGCAGAAATCGGGGATTTTAAAGTCGAAGTCTAGGAAGGCCAGGCAGTTTCTGGGTTGTTGCTTGGGAACTGGACGACCCTCCCCACGTTGTCGTTTCTTTGGTCCGACAAAACCCCGTTGACGAGCGACAGCGACATTCCCTTATGAGAATGCATTTAAAGCGCCTTACGATCCCGCGAATGAGCACGTCGTCACGCCCTACGTCTACGTCGGCATACTCGCTCTCACGGCGGGCGGACTGCGGACACGTTAAGCTCGCCTCGCCGAAACTGATCCGAAAATTTTCTCCAATAGGATTAATATCCTGAAATGACCTTTTGTCCCATGAAAGTCATCCAACTTTAAGTCCACTCCAAATTCTATCCTAAAATCTTTAAGCCCAATCTCAATTTTCCCCTTATCTTTTTTGTTTTATAAATCTATCTCCATTGACCCTTGGTCTAAAATTCTTGAGCGAATTGTTTGATGGGAGCTTCTCGAACATCTTCGACCACAAGAGATTGAAGACCACCAAGCATGAGAGATTGAAGATCGAGCCTAAAATCGAAGATCCCTCATGAGATGGAAGAAAGACTCTTAATAGTATGAACAATTAAAGAAAGTCAGCCTAAATTTGTCTAATTTTTACCCAAGTACAATATGCAATAAGACCCCATTTAGGCTGATATGAAAATTCATCTCTTTTAGGAAAAAAAAAATAGCAATAACGAGAAAGGTAGCGTCATTAAGGGCGATTGGATGGAGGGTTAATGGTAGCAATTATGGATTCAAGTAAAAGTTTATTAATTTTTATAGGAATGAATATAAAGTTGGTGATTTTTTATAAGAAAAAAACGTTTTAAGGTACAATTAGAACAAGATCAAAAGTTGAGGGCTTTTTATAAGGAAAAGAGAGGCTTGTGTTCTTATCTTGGTTGTGTTTTCCATGGTCTCAAAGGGTTCAGCTCCATCTTTCTCAAAGCTTCAGTAATACAGCCTAGCCTCTTTGGACAAAAAACAGGTGGGTGCAATCAGTTGAATCTATTTCTCTTTTCTTATGCATGTAGAATTATGTACCTAGTTCAAAAGCAAAAAAACCAAAAAACAAAAAAAGACATTTGTGAAAGAATTGAGCTGTGATTTCTCTAATTCACTTGGGTTCCCAGCAATATAATGTAAGTTTTTTAGTACTGTTCACACATTTTGTTTCATAGAACAATATAGGGAGACGACCACTTAACCTCCCACATTAGCCTCTTGCCTCACCTTGCGATCTTGTGATTGAGGGCGTGGCCGCACTCCACCACATCAGCATAATCTCTCTCCACTCGGTGAGTGACACATGGAGCCATGTCCCACCGGTACAGATCTATACTCTCTAATATTTCAAAATTTTGGGTCTCCCTCTCGTCTTCTCTCTTCTTCTTTCCAAAATTGGCTCTCTCTTGCCTTCACTCCCAATCTGCTGTATTTTCTAGCTCGTCGTTGCAGCATAATAAATACAAATTCATTCGACTATTGAAGTGGGTTAAGCCACATCAAATTGTGGCGAGACTGAGCGGAAAGCTTCCGAGTACAGCTAGAACAGAATGCAATAATTGATTGTCATTTTAACCTATCAGGTATATGTCAATCCCTATCTCACCCTAACAATTTCCGAACTTCTAAGTTGTATCTGCCTTTTCGTCTAAACTTGTGTTCAGAGAATTTTTTGTATGAAGCATTATATCGAGAGAGGTGCTGAAGCTCAGAGACCGGGAAATGGAAGATCTTGCTAAGCTACTGATAGTAGAGCAGTCACTTTTGATGTTTGGCAGAAGATACAATTATGCTATAGCTTTGGAAGGTTCTTTAATAGTAAAGGAAGTGGCATTGATGCATAGTGAAGGAATACTTGCTGATGAAATGAAACATGGTCCTCTGGCTCTAGTGGATGAGTCTTCCCATTGTAGTGATTGCTACTCATGATGCTTCAGGTTAGCTTCTGTCGTACGAGTTTACTCGCATCCATGAAGTCTTTATTTGTTCTAAAGCTGAAGTTGTCAATGTTAACAGCAAATCACAATTAGTTATTCATTCCATGCGCTTGACAGGTGAATCCAGTGCTGAGAAGATCTTCTCTCATCATGTCTACAGAACCAGAAATACTCGAAGCACCAGTTTCCCTAACGCCTTCGTCTTCATCCTCAACACCTCCTGAGTTTCGTATCTCTAATGCTTCTAAGATAGACTATCTTTATGAAGTCTCTCTTAGTGATGAAACTAAGATTTCTGAAACACAACTTCCTCTCATGAACCCTTATTCTGCTTTTGCCAAGCCAACCTCGTCATTTTCACCTATTCGTTCCATCCGCCAACTTATTCACCAAACCCCAAAGCAAGTAAAGGAGTACGTTCAGTCCTCCAAATTCGACCAGCATCCTATTCCTGCTACTGAGAAAGAGTATTTTGTTACTCTCCAGATCCCTCCAGAATTCCCCAGACAATGGGCTCAACAGGGATACACTCATGTCCATTATGGAGCTGTTCGTCTTGCTCTAACCTTCCACGGTCGAAAAGGTTTGCCAGTTGTGGCAAGAATAGCTTTGCTAGACACCAGGTTTCTACAATACCAACATGCTTGTATTGGTACTGTACAAACTACTTTGAATGCAGGAACAGTCTTTGTCACACTTTATCCCAACTTCAATATTGCTCTTTCGGATCCTCAGTTGCTTTCTTTCATGAAAGTTCAAGTCCAACTTACTGGAGCCCCTCAAACTGCTGACTCTGTAGCTGCAACACTACATTACCAGATGGTTTATCGAGTACAAAACCATGCGCTTGATCTCAATTTCAACAATGGTAATGAAGACGCCTTGTTCATTTCCATGCAGAATGATCAAGCATCTTGTATCCATGTTCCTAGACAGATTCCAAAGGACACGTTGGCCAAACTCCTTCCAGAAACTTGGATTACCAACTATGAAAAGCTACATCAGCACAACAAGCCTTTCCAGTCTACGGACTCAGAGTTCGTAAGAAAAAAAGATGGAACTGTTTCCATCAAATTTGGCAAGGAAAAGGAAGAAAGCCCTTCTATCTTCCAAACCCTCTTTTTGATTGAACCATGTGTCCCTCAATCTATTTCTGAGCCAGATCCAAAAAAGCATGTCAGGCACTTTGATGGTAATGGACATCCTGTTCATTACTACAAGGACAAATACGGTCATTGTTTTTTGGGACCCTTTTTGCCAATGTTCCTATTGCACAAATTCCCCCGATGAGGTAGATCCTTTTACAAGACCCCCACCTCGACGTAAAAGGCCAAAAGATAAGATTTTCCAAAGGTACTTGAATGGAGATTCATCCGTTGATACTCTTGGTGAATGTGATAAATACCAATTCATGGTTACCTATGCTCCACCTCCACCAACAGAATCTAGTACTACATCTCAAGCCTCACCACAACCACCAAAAACACCACCACCATCTCCTCCTCAGAAAAAGCAAGTTCTCTCTCCATTTTATAAACCAATCCTTAAGTGGGCTAAGAAACATTCCTACCCACTTGAAGTTCCAGCAAAAGTACCATCCACTTCTTCTATAGCCATGTTCCATGAAACAGACTTTCCTCCTCTTGTCAAGGAAGAATCAAAACTCTCATTCCCTGCTACGGAGGAGTTTATTGATCCTCATGGTAGATACCGCCATGTTCCTAAAGTTCCCACTCCCACTGATGTGGATGAACATGGGAGACAGAAAAAAACCTCTGCCGCTGAAGCTGTTCTAAACTGGCAATCAGAGATTCTGTTAGCACAAAACAATGCTTTCAAAGCTATTGATTCCAAGATCGGAAATGTGCAACAAGATCTCCGAAGATATGATGAGAGTACCAAGAAGATACTTTCTGAATTCCAGAAAAGGCTTCATGCTTTGGAATCAGGACAACATCTTGGGTACCATTACCTTGAAAGTCCAAAACCAGAGATAGAAAAGCTCAGGAAGCAAATTCAACTTCTTGAAGAAGGAAGGTTCAGACCTTTTGATCCACTGGCACCTCCTGTTCGAACAGGGTACATACCTCCAGCACCACAGGCATCTGTTTTTGCCAATATTCCAGAAGATACCTCCAGACGAGAACCAGATATGGTGGAAATACGAAATCGTCTCAAAGCCCTGCAGAAGGAAAAAGGGAAACAAAAGACGCCACCGACAGAATCAAGATCAATTGTTATAAGGGAAAAGCCAGACCAGATGATGTTATCCAATCCATTAGAATCCTTTTTGAAGGATTTGGGTATGCAAAAAACTGAGCCTGATCCTGTTATCCCAGAAAAACAGATTTTGCTAGCTGAGCAAACTTCTGCCACTACATCAGACTCATCATCCCTCTCCTCTTCATCCTTCTCAAATCATGCCACTGATTCTCCCCCTATTGTTCCACCAACCTCACATATATTTATGGCAGACACTCCTCCAGACTATGACTATGAAATGGAATCAAACTATGCTGATCCAGAATTTGGACAGACAAGCAATCCCACCAGAAATGATTCCACTAGACATGTGTCTATGGCATCTAAACAATTCTTCTCCATTGATGATATTCCTTATCCAAAATGGCCAGAAAGACTTGAAGAATTTCATACTTGGCTGAGTACACAATCCATTACCAACCATGATATGAATGATGTCCTTTACAACTTTGTTACCAGATTCACAGGGAGCCTTAAATTCTGGTGGCAATCACTCTCGGAACAAGACCAAATCACGTTCCTAATGTCGCCCAATTTCAGCCATGCCCTGACTTATTTATATCATGTCTTTGTGGGAACCCCGGGAGATCTCAAGGAGCTGAAAAGAAGAGAATTTTTCGAAAGAAGATGCTGCTCCCTCCAGAAAAAGCATCTTGATAAGCATTATCGATTAATGCTCCAGCTTTTCTACCAAATCGGAGCAGATCCAAATTTAAAGCATGTCTTCCTTACTTCCATCCCCAAAGAACTTTCACAAATGGTTGAAAGATCTTTCTTTGGAAAACAAAGAAGAATACAAGATATTCCTCTGGGAGAAATTCAGCAAGAAGTCCATCTGTGTCTTGAAGAATTATGCTTAAAACGTCGAATGGTCCGAACATACATCACAGAGGACAAGCGTCTTGAAGGAGCTTGTTCCTCTCAGAAGTTAAAGATCAAATGCTCCAAACAAGATTGTGATGGTACTTGTGGCCAGTATTCCCGAAAGAAAAAGCACTACAAGAAATACTCGATCAAGAAATCCAAACATGGCTCCAAGCATTTCCGAAAAAAGAAGAAATGGAGATATCTACGCAAAAGGAAAGATCGCACTGGCCATAAGAAGTCAAGTCGTTGCTACATCTGCAACAAAAAAGGGCATTTTGCCAAAAACTGTCCTCAGGCGAAAAAAGGTCAGATTCATCTAATAGAGAATGAAACAGGTTTTTCACTTGAAAATGATGATATTGAATCTTTATTCTCTGCTGATGATGAACCAACTGAACAAACTCTTTGTGCCATTCCTTTTTACCAAACTTCCAGTGACTCTGAGTCTGACTCGGAATCTGGAGATATTTTTCATATATCTCCCACATCTTCACAGCCAAATCCTGACATATTCTCAAGTCATACTCACTGCCCCCATTTCCCTGTTAAAATCCTCACCTCGAAGTTTGCCAAACCCATCAACGTCATTGCTCTTATCGACACAGGAGCAAGTTGTTCCATTCTAGACACAAAAGTCCTGCCTGAAGAATTCTGGACTCCTTACATCCGATACTTCAATTCTGCCTCAGGAGATACTTTCTCCACAAATGTCAGAACCACACCAGTCACTGTCCAGTTTTTTCCTCAGTGTTCCATAACCACAAGAATTTTTGGATCAAGCCTTCCCAATAAAGATTTGATAATCGGGTGGGATATCATGACTCAAATCTCTCAGCTTCGAATTATTCCAGGAAAAGGTCTCAGATTTAAAGACCAATTCTCTGAGTTTGTCAATATTCAAAGGCTCTTTTCCATTGAGATGAGTTTACTAGATCCAATCATGCAAAAGTTGCTTGAATCTTGTTCAGAATCTCATTCAGAATTTGCCCAGAAATGTTCTCATCCTTTATGGCAAAACCCCGAATTCTTTGTTCGTCTTCCTTTCAAAAAAAATGAAGACATAAATCCAACCAAGGCGAGCCACATGGGAATGAAACCAGAACATTTGGTTTTAGCTCAAAGGGAATGCTCGGAACTTTTGCAACAAGGCCTTATTGAAGTTTCCGACTCACAATGGGCTTGTGAAGCCTTTTATGTCAATAAGCGAGCCGAGCAAAACAGAGGAAAAATGAGATTAGTAATCAACTATCAACCTCTCAATCTCTTTCTCCAAGATGACAAATTCCCTTTACCATCCAGAGATTCACTCTTTACTGGTTTGACCAAAGCCCACATTTATTCCAAATTCGATCTCAAAGCAGGTTTTTGGCAATTAGGCATCCATCCTGAAGACAGATCCAAAACAGGATTCTGTATCCCAAACCAGCACTTCCAGTGGAAAGTTCTTCCTTTTGGTTTAAAGGTAGCACCATCCCTTTTCCAAAAGACTATGTGCCGTATTTTCCAACCAATACTATCAAGTGCAGCTGTGTATATCGACGATATTCTGCTCTACAGCCCTGATGAGCAGTCACACTGTCAACTCCTTGAACAGTTTGCAGAAATAGTGAGAAAGCATGGCATTATGCTCTCTCAAAGAAAGATGAACATTGCCCAAACAGAGATTGAATTTCTTGGTATGCACCTCAACAAAGGTACATACTACCCCGGGCCACATATTGCCCAAGAGTTATTGAAGTTTCCTGAAGACAACTTCACGACGAAACAAGTCCAACAATTTCTTGGGATAATTAATTATCTCAGAGATTTCGTCCCCAATATTGCAAAGCTTCTGATCCCTTTGCAATCCATGCTAAAAAAGAACTCCCCACCTTGGGGAAAAACTCAGACCAAAGCAGTCGCTGAGCTTAAGGAGATTATGCAGAATCTCCCGCCACTACAAATACCATCAACAGGTAAAAGAATTCTTCAAACTGACGCCAGTGATGAATACTGGGCAGCTGTTCTATTCGAAGAAATTGATGGTAAGAGACTCCTCTGTGCCCATAAGAGTGGAAAGTTTTCTCAAGCTGAAATGCATTACCATTCCACTTTCAAAGAAATTCTAGCAGTCAAAAATGGAATCAAAAAATTTGAGTTTCATCTCATTGGCCACCACTTCCTGGTGGAATTAGACATGGCATCCTTCCCTCAGATGACCAAGTTTAAACAAAAACAGATTCCAAATTCTCAACTGCTTAGATGGGCAGAATGGTTTTCTAAATACTCCTTTGAAACAAAGCATATTCCTGGAAAGAAGAATGTACTTGCTGACTTCTTATCAAGGCCAAAAGCACCAGCCGAGATTAACATGTATATTAAAAGGCCTGCTTTTCATATGCTCAACCATGGAGTGAAATACAAAATCGAGAACATCAGAGATCTACAAAGCTGGAAATATCCCCAGGAGATTATTCAGCAGATTCAGAATGACAGCCTCTCTGAAAACATGGAGAACCTTATGTGGCAAAGTCACACAGACCTATTCAGATTCAATGGAGGTTCGGTTCTTTATCCTTTCGGGTTAAATATGAATTATCCATTCATTCATCCTCTTATCTGGACAGAAGTTGATTTCCCTGAACAACTCAAAACGTTATTATGGTACTTAACCAATAAGTATCTGATAGCTTTTGAAATCCCAACCAGAAAATTCATTGCTAACCTCACAAGGATATTCTTGCTCGGGAGAAACATTGAAAAGGAATGTGATAGAAATCTTTTAGAATTTCTAAATTGGTTCTATCCTCCTACATGCTGGAAACAAGACTTAGAAAGAGAACTGAGATCGACGACGCCCAACCCCGAAGTCCACACCATCCTGTTCTTTCGACGTCCTTGGAATTTTTGCAGAAATAATGGTAGTATTCTCGATGCACCACTAGAAATAGGAACCACATCCTATAAACCTAACTTGAACAATCGAGAAGCTCGGATTTACAGATCTTATCCTAGATCTGTACGACTCTGTGAAAATGAATATCGAGAACTCCAAAGAATCCTGTGCCAGGAAAACAAGACCATTCCCGAAGAAATTTGGAATAATGCACCTACTACGTGGGATCATTATGACCTAGCACCAGAAGCTAAGGAAGCACTCAGACAATTCAGACAAGCCACATCGTCCCAAGAGCCTGAGATGACAAGCGAAGATGACATTGTCCAGTCCACCCAGGACCCCTATGCACGCTTTGGAGGACCTCTGTCTCAGGATCCCTATGAACAATTCCAAAGCATGGACACATCCTTCTATGCAGACCCATCCAATTGGCCTCAGCCAAGAATCCCCGACCTTGGAGAAGATGAAAATACAAACTGGGCTGAAGAAGAAGCATCACACTGGGCTCATGAACAAGCATCCTCATCTCAGAGATTGAACCAAATCCTCTCACCTGAAGACCTTGAAGCTCTTGAACAGAAGTACGAGGCACATCTCCTCGAAGACAGCACGGATGATTCAGTGTGTAGCTACAATGCTCGTGACGGACGAGACCGTTGAGTCCGTACATTTTCACTGTAGCAAGTCACTATTCACTTTTACTGTAGCACTAGGCTAGGGAATGTACTGTTCACAGTACAGTTACTGTTCATAGTGTGCGAATAATTCCCTTTCGGTGCTCTTGTTTGTTCCCGGACCCGTGAGCTAGGTCCCTCTGTGTCTTTGTGACCTCTTTATTGCCTATATAAGGCAAAGAGTGTGTAATGTTTTGGGCAGAGTCCCCTGAAGTAAAGTGTGTGCTTTGTGAAAATCTCTCCATGGCTTTCTAAGTTCCCTCTTCTTCTCCAGCCTGGTAGGATCCTTCAAGAAATGCAGCTTGGGTAGGTTAGAAATGTTTCCATCCTGGCATCTCTGGGTGTCTCTAGGCTCTGAACTAAAGGGCTGAGTGGTTTTCTGCTAAAAGGCCGTCCCTGAAGGGCTTGAAATGAATGGACCTAGACTTAGAACCAGGGAGGGAGAGTAAGTATTTCTGCAGGTATGCATCCCACATAGGCGAACAACCCGTTCAAGCCCTTCAGGGACGGCCTTTTAGCAGAAAACCACTCAGCCCTTTAGTTCAGAGCCTAGAGACACCCAGAGATGCCAGGATGGAAACATTTCTAACCTACCCAAGCTGCATTTCTTGAAGGATCCTACCAGGCTGGAGAAGAAGAGGGAACTTAGAAAGCCATGGAGAGATTTTCACAAAGCACACACTTTACTTCAGGGGACTCTGCCCAAAACATTACACGCTCTTTGCCTTATATAGGCAATAAAGAGGTCACAAAGACACAGAGGGACCTAGCTCACGGGTCCGGGAACAAACAAGAGCACCGAAAGGGAATTATTCGCACACTATGAACAGTAACTGTACTGTGAACAGTACATTCCCTAGCCTAGTGCTACAGTAAAAGTGAATAGTGACTTGCTACAGTGAAAATGTACGGACTCAACGGTCTCGTCCGTCACGAGCATTGTAGCTACACACTGAATCATCCGTGCTGTCTTCGAGGAGATGTGCCTCGTACTTCTGTTCAAGAGCTTCAAGGTCTTCAGGTGAGAGGATTTGGTTCAATCTCTGAGATGAGGATGCTTGTTCATGAGCCCAGTGTGATGCTTCTTCTTCAGCCCAGTTTGTATTTTCATCTTCTCCAAGGTCGGGGATTCTTGGCTGAGGCCAATTGGATGGGTCTGCATAGAAGGATGTGTCCATGCTTTGGAATTGTTCATAGGGATCCTGAGACAGAGGTCCTCCAAAGCGTGCATAGGGGTCCTGGGTGGACTGGACAATGTCATCTTCGCTTGTCATCTCAGGCTCTTGGGACGATGTGGCTTGTCTGAATTGTCTGAGTGCTTCCTTAGCTTCTGGTGCTAGGTCATAATGATCCCACGTAGTAGGTGCATTATTCCAAATTTCTTCGGGAATGGTCTTGTTTTCCTGGCACAGGATTCTTTGGAGTTCTCGATATTCATTTTCACAGAGTCGTACAGATCTAGGATAAGATCTGTAAATCCGAGCTTCTCGATTGTTCAAGTTAGGTTTATAGGATGTGGTTCCTATTTCTAGTGGTGCATCGAGAATACTACCATTATTTCTGCAAAAATTCCAAGGACGTCGAAAGAACAGGATGGTGTGGACTTCGGGGTTGGGCGTCGTCGATCTCAGTTCTCTTTCTAAGTCTTGTTTCCAGCATGTAGGAGGATAGAACCAATTTAGAAATTCTAAAAGATTTCTATCACATTCCTTTTCAATGTTTCTCCCGAGCAAGAATATCCTTGTGAGGTTAGCAATGAATTTTCTGGTTGGGATTTCAAAAGCTATCAGATACTTATTGGTTAAGTACCATAATAACGTTTTGAGTTGTTCAGGGAAATCAACTTCTGTCCAGATAAGAGGATGAATGAATGGATAATTCATATTTAACCCGAAAGGATAAAGAACCGAACCTCCATTGAATCTGAATAGGTCTGTGTGACTTTGCCACATAAGGTTCTCCATGTTTTCAGAGAGGCTGTCATTCTGAATCTGCTGAATAATCTCCTGGGGATATTTCCAGCTTTGTAGATCTCTGATGTTCTCGATTTTGTATTTCACTCCATGGTTGAGCATATGAAAAGCAGGCCTTTTAATATACATGTTAATCTCGGCTGGTGCTTTTGGCCTTGATAAGAAGTCAGCAAGTACATTCTTCTTTCCAGGAATATGCTTTGTTTCAAAGGAGTATTTAGAAAACCATTCTGCCCATCTAAGCAGTTGAGAATTTGGAATCTGTTTTTGTTTAAACTTGGTCATCTGAGGGAAGGATGCCATGTCTAATTCCACCAGGAAGTGGTGGCCAATGAGATGAAACTCAAATTTTTTGATTCCATTTTTGACTGCTAGAATTTCTTTGAAAGTGGAATGGTAATGCATTTCAGCTTGAGAAAACTTTCCACTCTTATGGGCACAGAGGAGTCTCTTACCATCAATTTCTTCGAATAGAACAGCTGCCCAGTATTCATCACTGGCGTCAGTTTGAAGAATTCTTTTACCTGTTGATGGTATTTGTAGTGGCGGGAGATTCTGCATAATCTCCTTAAGCTCAGCGACTGCTTTGGTCTGAGTTTTTCCCCAAGGTGGGGAGTTCTTTTTTAGCATGGATTGCAAAGGGATCAGAAGCTTTGCAATATTGGGGACGAAATCTCTGAGATAATTAATTATCCCAAGAAATTGTTGGACTTGTTTCGTCGTGAAGTTGTCTTCAGGAAACTTCAATAACTCTTGGGCAATATGTGGCCCGGGGTAGTATGTACCTTTGTTGAGGTGCATACCAAGAAATTCAATCTCTGTTTGGGCAATGTTCATCTTTCTTTGAGAGAGCATAATGCCATGCTTTCTCACTATTTCTGCAAACTGTTCAAGGAGTTGACAGTGTGACTGCTCATCAGGGCTGTAGAGCAGAATATCGTCGATATACACAGCTGCACTTGATAGTATTGGTTGGAAAATACGGCACATAGCCTTTTGGAAAAGGGATGGTGCTACCTTTAAACCAAAAGGAAGAACTTTCCACTGGAAGTGCTGGTTTGGGATACAGAATCCTGTTTTGGATCTGTCTTCAGGATGGATGCCTAATTGCCAAAAACCTGCTTTGAGATCGAATTTGGAATAAATGTGGGCTTTGGTCAAACCAGTAAAGAGTGAATCTCTGGATGGTAAAGGGAATTTGTCATCTTGGAGAAAGAGATTGAGAGGTTGATAGTTGATTACTAATCTCATTTTTCCTCTGTTTTGCTCGGCTCGCTTATTGACATAAAAGGCTTCACAAGCCCATTGTGAGTCGGAAACTTCAATAAGGCCTTGTTGCAAAAGTTCCGAGCATTCCCTTTGAGCTAAAACCAAATGTTCTGGTTTCATTCCCATGTGGCTCGCCTTGGTTGGATTTATGTCTTCATTTTTTTTGAAAGGAAGACGAACAAAGAATTCGGGGTTTTGCCATAAAGGATGAGAACATTTCTGGGCAAATTCTGAATGAGATTCTGAACAAGATTCAAGCAACTTTTGCATGATTGGATCTAGTAAACTCATCTCAATGGAAAAGAGCCTTTGAATATTGACAAACTCAGAGAATTGGTCTTTAAATCTGAGACCTTTTCCTGGAATAATTCGAAGCTGAGAGATTTGAGTCATGATATCCCACCCGATTATCAAATCTTTATTGGGAAGGCTTGATCCAAAAATTCTTGTGGTTATGGAACACTGAGGAAAAAACTGGACAGTGACTGGTGTGGTTCTGACATTTGTGGAGAAAGTATCTCCTGAGGCAGAATTGAAGTATCGGATGTAAGGAGTCCAGAATTCTTCAGGCAGGACTTTTGTGTCTAGAATGGAACAACTTGCTCCTGTGTCGATAAGAGCAATGACGTTGATGGGTTTGGCAAACTTCGAGGTGAGGATTTTAACAGGGAAATGGGGGCAGTGAGTATGACTTGAGAATATGTCAGGATTTGGCTGTGAAGATGTGGGAGATATATGAAAAATATCTCCAGATTCCGAGTCAGACTCAGAGTCACTGGAAGTTTGGTAAAAAGGAATGGCACAAAGAGTTTGTTCAGTTGGTTCATCATCAGCAGAGAATAAAGATTCAATATCATCATTTTCAAGTGAAAAACCTGTTTCATTCTCTATTAGATGAATCTGACCTTTTTTCGCCTGAGGACAGTTTTTGGCAAAATGCCCTTTTTTGTTGCAGATGTAGCAACGACTTGACTTCTTATGGCCAGTGCGATCTTTCCTTTTGCGTAGATATCTCCATTTCTTCTTTTTTCGGAAATGCTTGGAGCCATGTTTGGATTTCTTGATCGAGTATTTCTTGTAGTGCTTTTTCTTTCGGGAATACTGGCCACAAGTACCATCACAATCTTGTTTGGAGCATTTGATCTTTAACTTCTGAGAGGAACAAGCTCCTTCAAGACGCTTGTCCTCTGTGATGTATGTTCGGACCATTCGACGTTTTAAGCATAATTCTTCAAGACACAGATGGACTTCTTGCTGAATTTCTCCCAGAGGAATATCTTGTATTCTTCTTTGTTTTCCAAAGAAAGATCTTTCAACCATTTGTGAAAGTTCTTTGGGGATGGAAGTAAGGAAGACATGCTTTAAATTTGGATCTGCTCCGATTTGGTAGAAAAGCTGGAGCATTAATCGATAATGCTTATCAAGATGCTTTTTCTGGAGGGAGCAGCATCTTCTTTCGAAAAATTCTCTTCTTTTCAGCTCCTTGAGATCTCCCGGGGTTCCCACAAAGACATGATATAAATAAGTCAGGGCATGGCTGAAATTGGGCGACATTAGGAACGTGATTTGGTCTTGTTCCGAGAGTGATTGCCACCAGAATTTAAGGCTCCCTGTGAATCTGGTAACAAAGTTGTAAAGGACATCATTCATATCATGGTTGGTAATGGATTGTGTACTCAGCCAAGTATGAAATTCTTCAAGTCTTTCTGGCCATTTTGGATAAGGAATATCATCAATGGAGAAGAATTGTTTAGATGCCATAGACACATGTCTAGTGGAATCATTTCTGGTGGGATTGCTTGTCTGTCCAAATTCTGGATCAGCATAGTTTGATTCCATTTCATAGTCATAGTCTGGAGGAGTGTCTGCCATAAATATATGTGAGGTTGGTGGAACAATAGGGGGAGAATCAGTGGCATGATTTGAGAAGGATGAAGAGGAGAGGGATGATGAGTCTGATGTAGTGGCAGAAGTTTGCTCAGCTAGCAAAATCTGTTTTTCTGGGATAACAGGATCAGGCTCAGTTTTTTGCATACCCAAATCCTTCAAAAAGGATTCTAATGGATTGGATAACATCATCTGGTCTGGCTTTTCCCTTATAACAATTGATCTTGATTCTGTCGGTGGCGTCTTTTGTTTCCCTTTTTCCTTCTGCAGGGCTTTGAGACGATTTCGTATTTCCACCATATCTGGTTCTCGTCTGGAGGTATCTTCTGGAATATTGGCAAAAACAGATGCCTGTGGTGCTGGAGGTATGTACCCTGTTCGAACAGGAGGTGCCAGTGGATCAAAAGGTCTGAACCTTCCTTCTTCAAGAAGTTGAATTTGCTTCCTGAGCTTTTCTATCTCTGGTTTTGGACTTTCAAGGTAATGGTACCCAAGATGTTGTCCTGATTCCAAAGCATGAAGCCTTTTCTGGAATTCAGAAAGTATCTTCTTGGTACTCTCATCATATCTTCGGAGATCTTGTTGCACATTTCCGATCTTGGAATCAATAGCTTTGAAAGCATTGTTTTGTGCTAACAGAGTCTCTGATTGCCAGTTTAGAACAGCTTCAGCGGCAGAGGTTTTTTTCTGTCTCCCATGTTCATCCACATCAGTGGGAGTGGGAACTTTAGGAACATGGCGGTATCTACCATGAGGATCAATAAACTCCTCCGTAGCAGGGAATGAGAGTTTTGATTCTTCCTTGACAAGAGGAGGAAAGTCTGTTTCATGGAACATGGCTATAGAAGAAGTGGATGGTACTTTTGCTGGAACTTCAAGTGGGTAGGAATGTTTCTTAGCCCACTTAAGGATTGGTTTATAAAATGGAGAGAGAACTTGCTTTTTCTGAGGAGGAGATGGTGGTGGTGTTTTTGGTGGTTGTGGTGAGGCTTGAGATGTAGTACTAGATTCTGTTGGTGGAGGTGGAGCATAGGTAACCATGAATTGGTATTTATCACATTCACCAAGAGTATCAACGGATGAATCTCCATTCAAGTACCTTTGGAAAATCTTATCTTTTGGCCTTTTACGTCGAGGTGGGGGTCTTGTAAAAGGATCTACCTCATCGGGGGAATTTGTGCAATAGGAACATTGGCAAAAAGGGTCCCAAAAACAATGACCGTATTTGTCCTTGTAGTAATGAACAGGATGTCCATTACCATCAAAGTGCCTGACATGCTTTTTTGGATCTGGCTCAGAAATAGATTGAGGGACACATGGTTCAATCAAAAAGAGGGTTTGGAAGATAGAAGGGCTTTCTTCCTTTTCCTTGCCAAATTTGATGGAAACAGTTCCATCTTTTTTTCTTACGAACTCTGAGTCCGTAGACTGGAAAGGCTTGTTGTGCTGATGTAGCTTTTCATAGTTGGTAATCCAAGTTTCTGGAAGGAGTTTGGCCAACGTGTCCTTTGGAATCTGTCTAGGAACATGGATACAAGATGCTTGATCATTCTGCATGGAAATGAACAAGGCGTCTTCATTACCATTGTTGAAATTGAGATCAAGCGCATGGTTTTGTACTCGATAAACCATCTGGTAATGTAGTGTTGCAGCTACAGAGTCAGCAGTTTGAGGGGCTCCAGTAAGTTGGACTTGAACTTTCATGAAAGAAAGCAACTGAGGATCCGAAAGAGCAATATTGAAGTTGGGATAAAGTGTGACAAAGACTGTTCCTGCATTCAAAGTAGTTTGTACAGTACCAATACAAGCATGTTGGTATTGTAGAAACCTGGTGTCTAGCAAAGCTATTCTTGCCACAACTGGCAAACCTTTTCGACCGTGGAGGATGTAGAGTCATTGAAGATCCTCTGGTGGAGGACTGTCTTCAGCCTGTAGGCTGTAGTCAATACAGTTTCTTTCACAGGTTAAGAGTACTTCCAATAGTTTTCTAGGCTTGCCAAGATGGAACATCTTTTTTTCCTGCTCTACTGAATGCGTTATAACTTGCTGAAGATGAACCTATGATGTAGATGAGGTGGAGCTGGATGGGAGCATCTAGCTTTCTGTTTCCTTGATTTGTTTTATGCTCTTGGTGTTTGTTTTTGCATTAAGAGTTCCAAAATTCTCTCTAGGATTTGGCGTTTAGTTTTAAAAGAGAATAGTTTTTTAAGTCTCAACAAAAACAAAAGAAATCAATTTTATTGATTTTTTTTTTGTCAGTCCTACTCTACTTCTATTCTAACTCTCACTCTCAGACTTTTGCTCTGCCTCCTTACAGGGTGTGGAAGTCGAAACCCATGCTTGAAACTTAATTCATCCCCACCTCAACTCTCCTTGAGAAGGTGGGGATTCGAACCCCCCACCTCCCCCTTCCATGTTGGAAGGGTGGCCACTGAGCAAACCCTAGTAGTTAATTCATTGCTTATAGAGTATTTTCACATTACCATTATTCCTTTCAAGTAGCCTATTTCATTTTAGTAGATTATCTAATTTGTCGGACATGAGATAATTTTTAACATTTGGGTTACAGTAGTTGGTGTATCATCTCACGATCCTAAGAGGATACAATGTTGACTAGCCCATGAACCTCGCAAAGAGTGACGATAGAGTAGAAGCCCAGTAATAGATTTGTTCTGATTGGAATAATCCCGCAGCAAAATGGATTACGTCATGAGAATGTAAAGCATTTTTCTGACACAGAGTATGCATTCTATTGATCACTTGTACTTTATTGAATGGCAGTCCCTGCACAATCTTTATTTATGATCAATTAGGAAAAACTCTTGTAACCCACCTTTTTTGCGTGTTTGCGGCTTGTCATGTATTTACCTGTCAATCTGCCTCAAAGTGTCATATTCATGGTATATGAACATTGTTTCATGATTGACATAAGAGTGATGACTAATGATTGACATAACAACGATGACTACAACTTAGTTTCATCAAGGATGCTATGCAATTTAGAGCAATACATTGTTCATTAATGCCTTCAACTTAAAGGTCATGAAAAAGTTCTATTGCTGAAAATATTAGTTATCATTTTTAGCATTTAGTGGGAAACTCCACTTTTTTATGGTGTACCTTTGATTGAAGCATCGATTGCTGCATGAGATGTAAAAGGAGTCAAGTGGAGGTTGGAAGAGGAAGATTGTATCCTTTATGGGGAAAAAAGGGGAAAATTGTCCAAAAAGTCCAAAACATATTATACTTCTGCCAATTCAGTTCTAAACCTTTTAATTTTGCCAATTCAATCCTAAACATTTTTCACTTTTTGTCGGTTCAATTCATTAGGCTAATGTTGGCCGAAAAATGCTAATGTGGACGTTGACGATGCCACATAGGGCCACCAGCGCTGACGTGGACAGTTTTTAATAATATTTTAATATTTTTTTGAATTTTATTATTTTTTCCCTTTTTTTTCTTTTCTTTATTTTCTTTTTGGCTTTTTTTCTTCCCTTTTCCGGTGGCCGGCCACCGGCCACAACTAGTTGGCTGGCCTCGCCCACCATAGGTGAGGCTCAGCCGGGCGAGGAGGAGCCCCGACAAGGGGAGCCCTTGCCCAGGCGTCAGTCGATCAGGGGCAAGGGTCGGCCTCGCCAGATTTGATATGGGCGAGGCCGATGCTCGCCTAGGCAAGGGCGAGCCCTAGCGAGGGCTCCCCTTGCCAGATCTAGCGAGGCCGGCCCTCGCCTAGGCTAAGGCGGTTGCGCTTGGCGTCACCGTCGCTCGGCCGACACTCGGCGAGGCTGGCCTGGCCTGAGGGAGGGTCAGCCTCGCCCAAGCGACCCTCGCCGAGCCGCACTTGGGCGAGGGCTCCCCTCACCTGGCTGAGCCTCCCCTGTGGCAGGCGAGGCTAGCCGGCTGGCTATGGTTGGTGGTTGGCCGTCGCCTGTGGCTAGTGGCCGGCCACCAGAAAAGGAAATAAAAAAGCCAAAAAGAAAAGGAAGAAAAGAAAAAAAAAAAGGAAAAACAGAAAAAAGTAATAAAATTTTTTAAAAAATATTAAGATATTATTAAAATTGTCCACGCCAGCATCGGCAGTCCTACGTGGCACCGCCAGCATCCACGTCAGCATTTTTCAGCCAAAATTGGCCAGATGGACTGAATCAATAAGAAGTGAAAAATGTTTAAGGACTGAATTGGCAGAAGTGTAATAGGTTTATGATTTTTTGGACAATTTTCCCAGCAAAAAGAGCAAGCGGTTCAACAAAAATGTGTCATTAAAGGTGCAATATTTTGGTAGAATCGATCGAGAAAGGATACAACAAAAAACTCGTGTTTCATACCATTCTTGGGAAAAAGTTCGAGGCAACATGTATCATGTTCTAGTTTATTTTTCAGTGTGATATTTACTCCACGATATGGTCCACTTTGTAGACACGCAAACTATTCAATTGGAAAGAATTTCAATGTCAACTTTTTCCAAAGCTGTCCATTCTAACAACTAATTGTTTTTCAAAAATACAATGCGACTCTACAATAGCAAAACCATAAGCTCCTGCTGTTGCTGTTATTGATTGTCAAGCGCAACGTTGCCAGGTTTCTTCACTAGTCGTGTTATCTTTTCTGGGGTTGTGCCAGTCGTGGGCACCCCCCCCCCCCCCCCTAGCACATCTGTGGCCGTGTCAACACGCACCAATGAGCGCACGTCCATGTTGGTACGAGGCAAAGGCGGCGGGGTTGCCTTTACACCATGTAGTCGGCAAGAACGGAACATGGGGACAAAAATAGATACAATCTCATGTTGAACCCACGTGTGAAAGTTTTGACAATTCCGTGACCCCTTCGACACGAAGGCTTTTCCCTTTGCGAGCGACTTGACTTTCACCTCGACGTCACGTGGCCGGAGTAGAACCGAAAAAGTCGGGTCTCCTTCGAATCGGCAGCGAGGTTTCCCCGTGAAATCTACGTTTGATGCGACGACTCTCCTTTTTAAGAGTCTTGATCCCCCGATCAAGGACGTTGCCACGCGCCGCCACAACATCAGTGGGGTTCCACGTTAAGGAGAAAATAAGACACGTCTGAAAGGGACGGTTCTGGATACGTCTGACAGGGACGGTTCTGGATATTTCTCCCTAATATTTTTAATACCCTAAAAAAGACCTTCGACTTAAAATTCACTCCCAATTTGATCTGAACTTTTTATCCCATAAAAATCTTAATCTTTAAGTCCACTCCCAATTCTATCCTATAATTATTTTTGTCATATGAGGACCCATTTTTTTTCTCGAAAATGTACCATTTCTGAAAAATATTTTTTAGAAAGTCATTTTATAGAAAAATTACTTTATTTTCTAATATTTAGAGGAAACCTAGAAAAAAAAAAACTTTGGAAAGTATTTTTATGTAATGGGGAAAATTATAAAAAAAAATCATACTTTTAAATAATTTTTATTTGTAATATATATTTTTTTCTTTTTGTTTATTCATAAATAATTAACAACTGACTACAAACAAATTTAAGCATTGCCCAAGGCTAACAAGGCTCAAGCTCATCAAATTCCAGCGAGCTCAAGTCTCGCTAGCCTCGGGCAAGCTCCAAAGGCCACGAGCTCGCCCAATGCTCAATCTAACGAGACTTGAGCTCGCTAGCCTTAGTCGTTGAGCCTTACCGTCAAAGGCTGAGAGGTTGCTCGATGCCTGAGCTCAAATTCTACTTTTTAAAACTATTTTTGTAAGAACACATGTTTTATTAACAAGGAATGAGCCGAGTGTCAAGGATGTGCGCAAAGCCCTTGTGGACTTGCACTTGAGGGTCAAGACTAGAGCTTGAGCATTGGTACCTCAAGCACGACCTTTATAGACGTGAGCTCAAGGGTTGGAGAATCAAGAATGGGCACCAAGGGTTTGGGCCCAGCCTCGATGGACTTGGGTTTGGCCATTGGAAATTTATTCCTAAACACAAAGACCTAAGAACTAACGTTGTGATTTCCATGTCCAAGTATAAAGTTTCAAGTCAAAGTATTGATATCTAGTCATATTGTGGCAAATATTTTCAGTTTTTTAGAAAGAAAATGATTTTACTGAATTTTAGTTTTGGTAGAAAAAACATTTTCCTAAACTAATCAAACACTTGAAAATGAGAAAAATGTTTTTCACGATATAAATGAACTCTGAAAAAATCTCAACTTTAAGTCTATTCTCAATTTTCTCCTAAAAGTTTCATCCGAGATGCTATGCAAGGTAGAGCAATATGTTGTTCATTAACACCTTCATCGAAGTTGCTGAAAATATTAGTTATTGTTTTTAGCATTTAGTATGAAACTCCCATTTTTTTTTTTATGGTGGACTTTGATTGATGTATCTTGTGCTGCATCATGAGTTGTAAAAGGAGCTCGATGGAGGTTGGAAGAGGAAGTTTGTATCCTTATTCGGGAAAAAAGAGTAGTCTAGTGCAAGATTGATGGAATCAATCGAGTATCTAAGACAGAATTTGCTTCTTTTGTTGTGATTGATTTTTGGCCTTAAGCATGTCTCTTGGGTGGTGATTGTCACATTAGTCATCAAATCGTTAGTTAACACTCAGTTTGTACCTTTCTTGGGACAAGTCTTAGGTAAATTGTATCCTGTTCTAATTTCATTTTTCAGTATGACATCTAACTGCACAACATGGTCCGATTGGTAGACATGTAGGGTATTCAAATGAAAGAGCCCTGGGTGTGGGATGACTAGAGTGGGAGCAAATCTTGGTTTTTACAATTGAACCCGTGAAGAATGGGAATCTTGATCTTCATAAAGTGTGAAGAGGGAAGATAAAACTTGGGGAATCTTAATCTTCATAAAGTCGACCTTCCGGACCTTTGCATTCCGCGCTTAACGAAGCTTCCCCACCAATGCTGTCCTTGATGTGCTGACGACGTGGCCAAGCTCTGCCACATCAGCAACCGTTCAGCAAGTGACATGTGGAGCCACGTCAGCGGATGGGTCCCGCCGGGACAGGTGTGAAAACTTTCCAAAATTTAAAAATTTTGGATCTCCCCTCGTCAATGAACAAGACTCTCTCTCTCCCACCTTCACTCCCAATCCACCGCACTCTCCAGTGCGCCGTCACTGCCTCCGCCTCCACTAGGCCGAGTAATCGAAGCTGTGAGGAAGAACCTCATGGAGGCCATGAAAAACACAACTAAGATAAAAACACTAGCCACTCAAAGGACCAAAGTCCAAAACAATTCATCAACAAAAGTGTTGTTAGAAAAATGGATTTAAGGTAGGAAGTAATGACTTTCCACTGCCGATGAAGTGAGGACATTGCCGCATCATATTCCGCAAGATTGAACTCTCCGAGCCCTTCACTAGCACGAGCATAAACTTCTCTTGGAATGTGGGGTTATGACCTTTGTGAAAGAATTGTAGCGTGGTTTCCTTATTTCACTCAAGTATAACTAGTCCTAGGTTCTAACTTTGCTTTTGAAAATATATCCTGACTGTCCCCAACTGCAGAATTATTGGTGTTGTTGTTGTCATCATTATCATAATAATAATAATAATTATTATTATTGTTAAGCAGGTTTGATTGCTGGAACAATTTGCTAGAAACTTGGGTGTTTCGGCAGAAGTCCACCACAAGTGCCATAACTTGGCACGCCGGGACACTTAAGTGCCATAACTTCAAAACGGTACACTTAAGTGCCACTTTTTTTTTCGAGTGGGACACTTAAGTGCCACCTCCGGCGACCCTTGCTGGAAATCCTACGTGGCAATATTTTATTATTATTTTTTGCCTACGTGGCTCGCCGGAGCTCCAAATCAGCATAAAAATTTTAAAAATTAAAAAAAAAAAGAAACTTTTAAAAATTTTAATTTTAAAAAATTTAAAAAATTTTTTTAAAAAAAAGAAAATTTAAATAAAAAAAAAGGGGGGAGGGGGGAGTTCGAACGGGCGGTTGAGGGTTGAGCCCTCGCTGCCACCGCCTCCTCGCCGTCGCCGGGAAGGGCCGGTGACGGAGGGGGGAGGGTCAGCCGGGGTCGCCGGCCCCCGGCCGACCCTCCCCACTCCATCGTCGGCCCATCCCGGCGGCGGCGGGGAGGCGGCGAGGGCCTGCGAGCCCTCGCCCAGATCTGGGGCGAGGGTCGCGGCCCTTGCCGCAATCCAGCGAGGGCTCGCAGCCCTTGCCGTCAGTCGGCCAGGGGCCGGCGACCCCGGCCAACCCTCCCCCCTCCGTCGCCAGCCCTTCCCGGCGACGGCGGGGAGGCAGCGGCGGCGAGGGCTCAGCCCTCAGCCGCCCGTTCGACCTCCCCCCTCCCCCCCCCCCCCCCCCCACTTTTTTTAAATTTTCTTAATTTTTTAAAACTTTTGAATTTTTCTTAATTTTATTTTTATTTTTTGAATACTTTATAATTTAATTAATTTTTATATTATTATTTACACGTAGACACGAAACGGCGTTGTTTTTGCGTTTTCTCTGCCACATCAGCGTGCAAAACGACGTCGTTTTGGACTAAACTCACCGGAAAATTGCCACGTTAGCCATTTGGCCGGATTTTCGCCGGAGTGGCACTTAAGTGTCCCATTTTACTTCGATGATGGCACTTAAGTGTACCATTTTAAAGTTATGGCACTTAAGTGTCCCGGCGTGCCAAGTTATAGCACTCCAGGTGTCCTGCACTCTGGGTGTTTCATAGTAGTGGCTGCATTTTCCATATCCACTTAGTCATTGACTCATTTGTGTGTTGGGGCTTGGCATGTCATATTTGCCGACTTAAAATGTTTTATTATCTATAGATATCATATATTTTGTTCATTGGTGAATTATGAGCTATTTGCTTTTATTGAGAGTATTTATTCATTCAAGCAGTAAAAATGCTGCACAATTTAGTTGTCCCAGTAGTGACCATTGCTGGTAATATACTAGTTCTTCTAGCTAGATTCTAATATTGTTAATTTTGCAAAGTAGGATACTCGTCTTGATAGTGTGAACAAGGCCTTGACTTTTTCCTTTTAATTCTCAAGGATATCGTTACACACTTACAAACATTTGTTACAACAACTTTTGTAGTGACCATTGCTACCAATACACTAGATCTTCTAGCTAGATTCTAGTATTGTTAATTTTGCAATGGACTAGGTAGGATACTCATCTTGGTAGTGTGAACAAGGCCTTGGCTTTTTCCTTTTATCTCTCAAGGATATCGTTACACACTTACAAACATTTGATACAACAACTTTTGAGATTAAAGCATAGGTATTTGTCCAACCATTTCCGTAAGAATGACATAGGTTACTTCCTGCAGCTGAAGTAATGGAGTCTTTCCATATTCCCAAGGGTGTGAGAAGGGCATTGTTTAGAACCCTATATACTACTAGGTAAGCTTCTATCCCTAAGCATCCTTTCGTGGTTCAAGGTCAGCTGAACTAATATGTGATCTCCAAATCGTTGAAATCATGTTGCCCATGCACGTGCTATTGGAGCACTTGTCTGAGTATCTTAATATATTGTGGTATCAGTGAGTGCTACGATCAAAAGGACAAATTTGATGTGTGCTCCATTTCTTCTTGGATGGCTTATCTACAAAAGAGAGTTCGAAACGATCTATGTGGGATTCATGAGAGATGGAACAAAATGGTTGGTAGAGGACACAGACATTAAATTTGCTGGTAGGATTCATCCATCTTTACTATGCTGATGCAATCTAAGTGCTAGTCATGTTGCAGTTCTAGTGCTTGGTATAACCCTTAGACTTGGGGTGTTATTTTCCCATAAGCTCTAAGCCTTGAGTTTGATAACTTAACTGCAGCTTGGCTCTTCTTCTTCTTGCATTCTTTGACAATTTACACGAATCCTCATCTAACTCAAATTGCAGTGACTTTCTATCTTCCAAGCTACCCTTTTCAGCAGTTGTTGGTTACACTAATCTTTACACCTCTTTTATTTATCAGGCCTTCCTTCTTCAAGAAGGTCCTTTGACTTCAGTTTTAGCTGGTGCCTCTGATTGTTGTGTACTCTCCATTCCTTCTCCCTAGAAGGAGCAAGCTTCTTGAATGAAACATTGCCTCTTCAGCTCTCTTTAGCAACGATAGTTTCCGTTTCCTTTTACACTTTCCATCCTTAGAAGATATCCTTTCTTCGTTCTGTGCCTCGGGATGCAATCAGACTCCTCCTCCTCCTCCTCCTCCTCCTCCTCCTCTTCGTTCTGTGCCTTGGGATGCAATCAGACTCCTCCTCTTCGTTCTGTGCCTCGAGATGCAATCAGACTCCTCCTCCTCCTCATTATTGTCATCCTTGCCTACATCATCTACGTTGTGTCTTAAGCTTCTATCTCTAGCTGCTAAGAATCCATCCTTGGATTCTGATTCTCCCAGTCAATCTGGAGTCCAAGTAATTCATCTTCTTTCTTGAAGTATGGTTTTTCAATTTCTCCACCTTCTTCCTCTCCATGACTGCCAAAGTCAGGGTCTACATCTTCTGCATTGTTATACTTTTCACTGAAAACTTGCTTCATCGCTGTATCATATTCCTGAGGATTGAAGTCATCATCAAGATCAACTCCATCCGATTGGTAGCCCTCATCTTCGCCTATCCCAGCAATCTGCTTAACTTCGAGCTTCTGCTTCATTTCCTCCTTTTATTTTTAAATGCTTTAAGTACCTCAACTCCTCGAACGCCCGATAGCCTGTTGCCTGCACTCTTCTCGTACCTGAAATTGGTTTTATAATCCTTGCTTCTCAATCTGTTCCTTATCCCTCAACAACCCATCCAACTCTTCTCATCGACACGTCGTTTGTTCTTGTAATCCTCATCAATCCACATCTTATACGAAAAGAACTTTTTTAGAAATGATGGTTTTAATTAGTGATGGGCCTAAGTTGGCCCGTCCGCCCATGCTGGGCCCAAAAGGCCCGGCCCACGGGAATAGGGCCCATGGAAGGGGAAGGTATAAAAGGGAGGAGAGAGAGAGAGAAGACAACGTTTTGGATGAACGTACGTCTTCTTCTCTCCAACGCTCTCTCCCCCCTTAAGATAACAGTAAGCAAACGGCCATTGTTTTCTCCCCTTCAAGCGTCATCGGATCGAACAAGGGACAATTTTCTCTTCCTCTATCGACATTGGTGTCTAATCTGTGGCTAACAAGGTACGCTCGAATCCGTGGTGTGCTTTAGGATCGGTGATGCGTGTTCGTTTTCCCGGGCTTGTCTTCCGCTTGAGTTTAGGGGTTCGATTTAGTGTCGAATCCGGTTTTTCGGGGATCAGTCATTCCCAACATTGGTATCAGAGCCCTAGTTCACGTTTTCCCGATCAATTTGATGTTTTTTTTTATTGATTTATCGCGAAAAATCTTCGGCCGTACGGATCGGGGCGAAAATCCCGACACCCGAGCGCTGTTCGGCCATTTTTCTGAGTTTCCGTAAGTTGGAATCAAATTCTGAAGGCACTGGGTGAAAGGCGACGTTGAGATGAGTCCGGCGACATGTCGTGCGTCGCCGGAAGACGCCACACGCGCCCACACGCGCGGCCACAAGCCGCTGCACGTGAGCGCCACGCGCTCGAAGCGCTAGCTATGGCCAGCGCGTGCGCCACATGTGCCGGTGACGAACCGGCACGTGCGCGCCGGTGACCGGCGAAACGTCACGTGATGACGTCACCGTGACATCATCCAACGGTCGGTAACCGCTTGGATGACGTCACCGATGACGTCATCGCCGGCGTCGTTTCGCTGGACGGTCACCGGCCGGCGACCCGACCCACCGGAGACCGAGGCACGTGGCAAGCACGTGCGGATGACATCTGCGTGACGTCATCCCCTGCACGCACGCGGCACGTGCGTCGGTCCGCGCGAGCGGTCCGACCGGTCCGACCGGCCCGACCGGTCCGTCCGGTCCGACCAGTCCGACGACCGACGACCGTTGACCCTCTGACCGTTGACCGTTGACTTTGACCGTTGACCTTAAAAAAAAAAAAGGAATTTGTTTCTTTTTTCAATTATGTCTGTATGGATTGTAGGTAATCCATTTTTTATTCTGCATTTGTTGCATGAATCATGGAAAATTATGTATTTTTCATTTTGTTTATTATGGATTATAAGTGATCCATTTTTAGTTCTGCATTTGTCGCAGGAACTATGATGCATTATGCAAGGATACCTGCAATCCCAAGAACGGACGAAGGAAGAGCTAGACTGAAAAGGCTGATGAAAGGGTTAGCTGATTATCGGTGGCTTGATGGTGATTTAGTATCACATATGGTCAAGGTCAATCAGATGATACAGGAAATCATCTGGAATGGTTATCTTATGCCGGACTTTGAGAAGGTGCCGGCTTTGATGAACACTCTTCCACCTGAATGGCAAGCAGTGTTAGATCGGTTATGGGAGATCAACGTGGTCTCGGATTACAGGGGGCTAGTGGAAGCTTTTGTAAGAGAATACTATAGGATTGAGTTGGCCAAAACTTCAACCCTTAGATTGAGCGCCACATGGCGCAGAGTGAATGCGCCTTGGTGGCGACATGAGAGCTCTCCAAAAGTTTTTCCATGGTTGGCAAATGTGCCCTCAAATTTCTCAGATATTATGGCTGATAGATTAGAAGGGACATTCCCTATTTATTTCTTTGATTAATTATGTAATGTTTACTACCTGATTGTTATTGATGTAGCAACCGATATATTAGTTGTATCATGTGAAAGCATTATTATTTTATTGGATGTTAAGATTTTATTTGCTTTCTGCTATTGCTGGTTGCTGTGGGTAATTAGCTGTGGGTAGTAATAGAAGTTTATGTAACTTCATAGAATTGATTTTGCATATGACAATCATATTAATGATAGTTTTAAGTTAGGATTTTTTGGAGGATGATTGGAAACGTAGTGACCTTTTGATTCTGAAGCCTTACTTGAAATTATTCATTAATATGATGGGTCTATGCAAATAGGGATGCATAAATGATAGGCATTAATTATTCGTGCATGTATGTCTGATGTGTTCAGAACGATGGTTCAGCAACTAAGAATGTAATTGCTGATATGAACGGCTACAATTATGAAATATTGAATATGAAGATTCAATATGTGCTGGAAAAGCAAGAAGCACTAGAAGCTCTTGACCATGTTATGGAAGATCTTGAGAATGCTGTGCGCCACCTTGAGCTGGTAAAGGACTGCTTAACGGCATGTGAGCTGAGAATAGATATTTGCAATGCTGGTTCTAGCTCATAAAGGGTTTTGAGCTCTAAGCGCAAGTGTATTGATTCGTTCAATATGTGGGAATGCAAAGGATCAAGTCCATGTTGCAAGAGATCAAGAGTTAACCAACACAAGAGAGGAAAACGTCCTCAAGTGAAGAAGATGTCAAGGGTGAAATGTTACAACTGTGATAAGAAGGGTCACTATGCTTGCGACTGTCGTGAGCCAAAGAATGTAAACACCTCTTGTACATTTGAGAACTTTGATTATGTGTCAAGTTCTAAATTATTGGCTGAATCCAATCCTTTGTGGACTGTAGATTCGGGAGCAACGGACGATGTAGCGAAGGATAAAGGATCCTTCGTGGAATTCCGACGAATACCAACTGGAACTGAGTGAATCTATGTGGAAAACAACTCCAGAGCTGAAGTTAAAAGGATTGGCACCTGCCAACTGAACATGTGTGGTGGACGCAACTTGTTCCTACATGATGTTCTAAATGCTCTGGAGATTCGTCGAAATTTAATTGTCTGTTTTGATGTTGGTTAAGCTTGGTTTTAGTGTGAACTTCCGTAATAACAGTGTAGATTTGTATTTGGATACAAACTACTATGGTTATGGTCACTTTCTGGATGGTTTTATTGTACTAAATGTTGACTGTGGTGATGTCAATATAAGTTATTCCCTTGTTTCACGTCTCCTACTTCATATGATAATGATGTGAATGTGTGGCATGCTAGACTTGGTCATATTGGCCAACAACATATGAATAGACTAGCCAAAGAGGGCTTGTTGGGCAATATTAAATAAGTCGATTTGTCCATATGTAAGTATTGCCTAGAAGGGAAAAACGACAAGGAAACCATTTGGAAAAGGTAAAAGAGCTAACGTTCCTCTGCATTTAATCCATTATGACGTTTGTGGTTCAGTGAATATGAGAGGAAGGCATGGGACTGTTTACTTCATCACTTTTAATAGATGATTATACTCGATTCGGATGTGTCTATTTGATTTCTCATGAATCTGAAGCATAAGTTGTTTCATAAGGTTTATGAACCTAACAGAAAATCAATTAGACAAGAAAATAAAAGCATTGAGATCAGATCGAGGTCGAGAATATTTATCTGATGAGTTCAGAAAATTATGTGATGAAAAAGGAATAGAAAGGCAGTTGTCTATTCCATATACTCCTCAACAAAATGGTGTTGCGGAGAGAAGAAACAGAACCCTACTGGAAATGGTTAGGTCCATGATGGCGCATGCTAACTTGCCCATTACCTTTTGGAGTGATGCGTTGTTAACTGCTGCCTATATACTTAACCGTGTGCCTTCCAAATCAGTTACTTCCACCCCATATGAGTTATGGACAGGTAGAAAACCGGACTTAAGTTTTCTTAAGCCATGGGGTTGTGCCGCCTATACACATGAGTTCTCTCACAAGTTTGGGAAACTGGGTCCCAGAGGAAAGAAGAGTATTTTTATAAGGTACTCTGAACACTCGAAAGGATATGTGTTCATAGGTGAGCAAGAAAGTGGAAGTATAATTGAGTTTGAATCACGAGATGTCACATTCTTAGAGGATGAATTTCCTAAGAAGGGCGAAATAGGGGAAGATTGTTCCCTATTTGAAACCTTGGATCAAGATAATGACCTGAGTGGACTTCGTCCAAGTGGGAGTAATATGAGAAGTGATGAATTAAATTCAACTCATTCTCAATTACAACCACGTGATGAGACGACATCATCATTACCTAATCCAAATGGGAGCATGATGGGGGATGATGTATAAAGTGTACAATCTCCCATACGGTGAACAAGTTGCCAAAGTATTCCCCGTCGACGTTTTGACATTGAAGGGGAAACTTTTATGGTTGCTCCACAAGATGAGGATGAGCCAAGAAATATTAATGAGGCTCTGAATTGCCCTAGTAAGGAAAAATGGATTAATGCAATGGAAGAGGAAATGGAGTCAATGAAATCAAACCAAGTTTGGGAACTGGTTGATCTGCCAAAAGGACGCAGAGCTATTGGGAACAAATGGGTTCTCAAAATAAAGCGAAAAGCTGATGGCTCGATTGAAAGGCATAAGGCTCGCCTTGTGGCGAAGGGGTATAATCAACAGGAAGGAATTGATTATAAAGATATGTTTTCTCCTGTAGTGAGATTTACCTCAATTCGCATTATTCTGGCAATAGTGGCTAGTCTGGATCTTGAGTTACATCAAATGGATGTAAAGACTACTTTCCTCAATGGAGAATTAGATGAAGAAATACATATGGAACAACCTGCTGGTTTCATAGTGAAAGACCAAGAAGAAAAAGTATGTCGACTTTTGAGATCGATATATGGTCTTAAGCAGTCATCAAGATAATGGTATATACGATTTCATAATGCCATAATGGCATATGACTTTACAATGATAGATGAGGATCATTGTGTATATATATCAAAAGATCCAATGGATCAATTTATGATCATATCATTATATGTTGATGATATACTAATTGCCAGAAGTAATATGAAGTTTGTCAATACTGTCAAAAGTTGGTTCTCTTTCAATTTTGAATTGAAGGATATGGGATTGTAAACCCATAGACACTCCTATTGCAAAAGGTGAAGGATTGAGCCATAAACTGTGTCCAAGGACTCCATAAGAGAAGGAACAAATGAAACATGTTCCTTATGCTAGTGCTGTTGGAAGCTTTATGTATGCTATGATGTGTACAAGACCTGACATATGTTTTGTAGTTGGAATGGTGAGTAGTTACCAATCCAATCCAAGTCAAGCACATTGATAAGCCGTTAAGAGAATACTGAGGTATCTAAAGGGAACTGCTGATTATATGCTAAGTCATTGAGGAAAGGATCTGCGACTCTAAAGCTATTATGATGCTGATTGAGAAGGAGATTTAGATGAAAGAAAATCTATCTATGGGCTTGTTTTCTTACCGAATAATGGAACCATATGTTGGAGCAGTAAGAAACAAAAGTGTATAGCCTTGTCCACAGTGGAAACTGAGTTCGTGGCATTATCAGCAGCAGTATAAGAAGATGTTTGGCTTAAGAGATTATTGGATCATTTAGGTGTTATTGAAAATGCTGCAAATTTGTTATTAGTTAACTATGATAATCAAGCAGCAAAAGTGTACACCAAAGATCCAAAATATCATGGCAAGACCAAACATATAGATACCAAGTATAACTTTGTCAAGGATATGGTTGCACAAAAGGATGTGAACTTAGAGTACATACTACGCATAGAATGGTAGCAGATCCTATAACAAAGCCAATACCTAGAGATGTGTTTTGTGGCCATGTGAAATCTCTAGGATTGCGTAGAGGATGATGTACTGAATATTGTAATTTCCCTAAGAGTTCACATTTGATGAATTTGTGTTTTCATCATTAATGCCTATGAATCTTTGTTTGATCTTTATGCATCTTAATGCTCAGTGCATTACTTTAAGTTAGGAAGTATGTCGGACAGATATAAGATTAGCCCACTCACATGGGTAATCGCCTCTATTTACTGTGTGATAAATAGAGATGAGACTGTTTTTAAGCTTATTGTCTAGGTGATAATCGAGAGCTCAAGCTTAAAACACGTATGTCGCCTTAACTGGGTGTTAAGATGATGACATAATACTTACTATGTCCAAAAGTAAAATACCCCACATATTTTACTTTATCTGTCTATGATGCCAGATGTGAGTTCTGATGAATTTTGTAAATGAGTAGATACGTGAACTCAAGTTAGACATTGGGTATGTCTGAACTATCATCTGTACGGTATTGAAAGGTGTAGACATACACTCCATGGGAAATGAGTTAATACCGTAATACGTATTTCATACTACGTATGCATGAGACGACCAATAAGAGTGGCAAAAGTTTGATCTCAACTTTTATGTCGTGTGAGACTCTTGAGGAAGAGAGTTCCTCAATTTCTTAGTCCCCTCATGACTCTTACTTATTCTCAAGATTTCTATTTAGTGTTTGCTATCTTAGGATGTTGCCAATGGTCATGAGCGATTCGATCTAATGGGGCATTTCTAGAAAAGCAAGCTGGACTGAAATTGAGAGTTTGAAAGAAAGAGGAAGATCGATTTTGGAGAATCACATTGTAGTTTTGTATTCACCGGTTAACCAATTATGACTGTCTTTGTGATAATCATAATTGTGAATACAATATATATATCATTGTTTGAAAGAGATCAAGAGAGATATAAATGTGATCGATCGATCTAGGGTACTGCATACTAAATCTACTCGGAGTGTGATGCCCATTATGAACTGCTATATATTCCTAACAGATGTATGGCAACAAGCTCTCAAAGTATGCTGGTCGCACGGATTATTCACCGGTATGAATGTTGAAGAGAGGTAAAGAGAATTCTGTTCGGCCCACCATGTGCGAGTGGGAGATGATGGTTTTAATTAGTGATGGGCCTAAGTTGGCCCGTCCGCCCATGCTGGGCCCAAAAGGCCCCGCCCACGGGAATAGGGCCCGTGGAATGGGAAGGTATAAAAGGGAGGAGAGAGAGAGAGAGAGAGAGAAAAGACAACGTTTTGGATGAACGTACGTCTTCTTCTCTCCAACGCTCTCTCCCCCCTTAAGATAACAGTAAGCAAACAGCCACTGTTTTCTCCCCTTCAAGCGTCATCGGATCGAACAAGGGACAATTTTCTCTTCCTCTATCGACATTGGTGTCTAATCTGTGGCTAATAAGGTACGTTCGAATCCGTGGTGTGCTTTAGGATCGGTGATGCGTGTTCGTTTTCCCGGGCTTGTCTTCCGCTTGAGTTTAGGGGTTCGATTTAGTATCGAATCCAGTTTTTCGGGGATCAGTCATTCCTAACAAGAAACATCTCATTCTCACCCAAACCCTCTCTCCTGCAAAAATATACATTCAGCTTCTGCTGAAATTCTGCAGCATCGCCACCTTTAACTGGCGCACCATCATCTCTCTTCTTCACTGTCAAAAAGTCACTGTTGTCGCCATCAGCCTCTGCAGCTTCTTGAAAATGCCCTGCTGATCTCCTCTTGCACCTCACTGCAGCACCTCTTCTTAGCGGCTTCTGTTTGCTCATCCTTAAAATCAGGGCCCTCTTCAATCAGGTTTTTGGCCACCACATCTTTCAAGTAAAGCTTATGTCGTCTCTACTTCAGCTCCTTTTCTTTGTCTCTGTCGCTATATTCAGACTAGAAAAGAGAGGCATTTTTCTCTTTAAGACTTGGGTCTTGGATGGGGACAAAAATAGATACAATCTTGCCTTGACCCACATGTGAAGATTTCGAGCGAGACGATGCAAGAGGACCATAGAAAATAACACAAATAACAAGGGATAGGGGAAACGGTGAAAGGGGCAATCTTGTAATTTTTTATGAGAAAAAAATTTGGGTCAAATTATTACTTGGTCTAAAGTTGGTGATTTTTTATAAGACAAAAAATAGTTTAGGGTAGAATTAAAATAATATCAAAAGTTGAAGGGTTTTTACAAGACAATAAAAAAAAATACATAGAAATGTCATAGAATTGGAATTCGAGGTAAAGTTTAAATTTTAAATGCCATTAGACCCTCCTCTTATTCCAAAATTTTGGGTCTCCATCTTGTCATCGAAGAAGACTCTCTTCTGCTTTTCAAAATTCACTCTCTCGCCTTCGCTCTCAGTCCATTGCTTTCTCCGGTGCATTATTGCTACCTCCACCTCTAGTAGCCCTATCCACTGCTGGAATATGGCAACACCAAATTTCGCACCAAAACTTGCTCTAGTAATTCTAAATTGCACGTCAAATGTTTGCACAATTGCTTATTTCCCTGTTCATATCTAGATATGGGGTTTACTGGGATCTAATGGTTGAAGTTTCTAGTCTTGAGTTAATTGGGAGAACTGTGCGAATGGACATCTTAGTTTAGGCAGGGATTTTATATTTATCGGGAAAAATTAGAAAGGAAAAATAAATGAAAAGAGAATGAGTTAAAGTAAATGAAAAGAATAAAAAAAAAATTATGGGTAGGCGATTTTTATGGAAATGTGAATGGTAAAAGGAAGAATCATTTTGGTCACAACCAAATCACAACAATAAGTATACTCCTCAATAAGAGGAACAGAATGTGCGCAGTGTGTATATTCATCCTAGTTTCAAATCTTTATAATAAAGATTGACCGTACACTCCACAATGAAGAAAATGAAATTTCAAATCTCTATTGTACCTTTCTAGATGGCAAAAATTGACTTAAAAAAGATTCTGATTTCATTCATTCTACTCGGCCTAACCACATTTAGCTAATTGCAATGAAATCACTACAAGATATATTGATGTACTTTGCGATTGTAGGGGAGAATACTGAAAGTAATTATCAATATGAAACAAAAATAGTGGGAAAAAAATGGGATTTTGCCTCATTTCTAATCTAAGGTGTAAGAGGAAAAAAAGGATGGCGTAAAATAAAACGGAAAGGAATATGAAGACGACCTTGGACATTGAAGAACAAGCGCAGCACGGCTAATTGGTGAAAATCAATAGACGCTCATTCACCTTTTTGGGCTAGCAAATGTTTAAGATCGGAAGAATAAATTGGGCCTCAAAGAAGGGCCAAGGCCCACGAACAACTCCAGAACAACCGTCACTTCCCAAATGGAGAAGGCCTTTTTTCCTTCTTTTTCTTTCCTTTTTTTTTCCTCGGTAAATAGTTTTGATCCTCTTCTTCAAAAGATGTCCCCGCCGTTGGCGAGTGACTTGCACCAGTAATTCTAAATTGCGCGCCAAACACTCCATTCCTCTTTTTTTTTTTTTTTTTTAATGGATGCAGAATCGTTTCTGATTAAATGCAAAATACAAGCATAAAATGACCTTTTTATAATAATCATGACATGATTTCTCTCAATAATATAATATGAATTCTTGATAATACTGTTCATACTTTTGGTTTTATAGAATGATATAGGCAGCAGCCTTCAGAAGTGATCTCCATCTCTGGCTACTTCGCCTTCAGAAGTGATCTCCATCTCTGGCTACTTCTCTCTCTCTCTCTAAGGAGGAGGCGGACGCAGGCACGGAAGGCGAAGGGGGAAGAAGGGGAGAAATGTGCGGCATATTCGCCTGCCTGAACTACAATGTGAAGAGCGAGAGGAGCTACATCCTCCAGGTCCTCTTCATGGCCTTCCCTCCCCACTCTCGTCTTTCGCCAGGAAGGCAACATCGAGTCCCTCGTCAAATCCGTCTACCAAGGGTATACGCCCCCAACCCACACCCCCCCCCCCCCCAAAACAAATTCTCCTTCTCGCGCTCGAATTTCCGCTTACCTCTATATTATGCTTCTCGTTTGATTTGGAAATTGATTTCGGAACGATCGATTGCCCCGTTTAGTTTGTCTCTCTGGTCTTTTTTTCATGAAATTGATTTACAGATATGCTTTTCGAGCAGGTATACACCAGTCAAATAGTTGTTATGGCTATGTTAGCTTTAGCAATTGGAGGGGACGCTATTTCTAATCAAGCAATAAGAGAAGCAATAATTGATTGTCTTTTTTACGTTCCAAGTATGTTTCACTTCCTATCTCACCTTCACAATGTCTGAACTTTTGGTAAATGTGCCTTTTTTGTCTAAACTTTGTTGATAAATTGTTTGTATGAAACATTAAATCCCTTGTTAATATTTTGTAGACAAAGTTAGAGAGATGTTGAAGCTTGACCAGGAAATGAAAAATCATGCTAAGCTACTGATTGCAGAGCAGTCGCTTCTCATGTTTGGCAAATGATACAATTATGCTACAGCTTTGGAAGGTTCTTTAATTGTAAAGGAAGTGGCATTGATGCACAGTGGAGGAATACTTGCTGGTGAAATGAAAACGTGGTCCTCTACCTCTAGTGGATGAGTCTTCCCATTGTAGTGATTGCTACCCGTGATGCTTGCTTCGGTTAGCTTTTGTCGTACAAGTTTACTCGCATTTGTGAAATCTCTATTTGTAATAAAGCTGAAGGTGTCAATGTTAACATTAAGCAACAATCAGTTATTCAGCAACTCCATTCTCGCAAAGGACGCCTAATTGTCATGTGCTTGAGGGGAGATGTTGCAGTTGTGTCTTTTGGTGAGCATGTAGAGTCATAGAAGTTCCTCAGGTGGAACTGTCTTCAGCCTATAGTCAATATAGTTCCTTAGGTACAGAGTACTTCCAATACTTTTCTATGATTGCCAAGATGCAACATCTTTTTTCCCTTCACTACCGAATGCATCGTAACTTGTTGAACATGAAGTTATGATGTAGATGAGATGGAGCTGGATGGGAGCATCTAGCTTTCTGTTCCTTGATGCGTTTTATGCTCTTGGTGTTTGTTTCATGAAAAATTCCAAAATTCTCTCTATGATTTGGCGTTTAGTGGTAAAAGAGAGCATTATTTTTAAGTCTTAACAGAAACAAAAGAAATCAATCTTATTGATTGAGCCGTAACATTTTGCTTGGTTTTTTATTCATTGCATATGGAGTATTTTCATATTCTTGTTCTCCCATTCAAGTAGTCTGTTTCATTTTACTAGATATTGCTAATTCATCGGACATGAGATAATTTTTAATATTTGTAGCGCAATTGTTGGCGTATCATCTCACGATCTTGAGAGAATACAATGTCGACCAGCCTAGGGACCTTGCAAAGAGTGTGACAACAAAGTAGAAGCCTACTTAGAGATTTCTTCTGATTGTGTTTACTCGGCAGCGAAATTAGGCCATGAGAATATAAAGCATCTTTCTGATACATGGTATACATTATGCAAATTACTTGTACTTTATTGAATGACAGCCCTTGCAAGATCTTTCTTTACGATCAATTAGGAAAAACTGTCATAATCCACCTTTTTGCATGCTTATGGCTTGTTATGTATTTACCTATCAATTTGCCTTGAAGCATTGTACTCATGTACCTATACATTGTTTATATTATCATGACGACAACTACAATTTTAGTTTCGTTAGGGATTCTATGCAACTTAAAGCAATATGTTATTCACTAATGCTTTCGTCTTAAAGGTCATGAAATAAGTTCTATTGCTGAAAATATTAGTCATTGTATTTAGAATTAGTAGAGAACTCCATTTTTATTTTTTTATTTTATGGTGGACTTTGATTGAAGTATCTTTTGCTGCATCATGAGATGTAATAGGAGTTTGGTGGAGTTTGGAAGAAGGAGATTGTGTCATAAAAAATGCGGATTATTAAATGTGTAAGATTGATGGAATCGATCAAGTGTCTAAGATCACCGATATCGATTTTTGTTGTTAAAGATATATCTTGAGTGATGATTGTCACGTCAATCATACAAATTGGAAGTTAACTCCCAATTGATACCATTTCTAGGAAATATAATCCGAGACAAATTGTATTGTGTTCTGATTTCCTTTGTTAGTATGATATTTAACTCCATATATAGTCCAATTTGTAGACACACAGAGAGGTCTCATGTATTTGAAAGGAAGGCATTTCAATGTCCAAGTGTCTCAAAGAAGTCGATTTTATTAATTAATCATATTTTGAATATACGATTCGGCTCTCCCTAGACACCAACTAAAGCAACATCATAAGCTCCTACCGGCGCTGTTGATGGTTGTCCAACGCGATGTTGTTATTTCTCTTCCTGACCCGTGTTTCACTTTCCAAGGAGAAACATTCAGTGGTTTGTGCGTTTTGTCAACTTTGACCAATTACAATTTGACCCATCTATACTGACGTGAATTTAATTAAACAAAATAAAAATTTCAGTCCTCCCACATCTACAGTCCAGCTCACTTTTCTCCCACATCTACCGATCTGGTTGTCCTCCATGGCCGTCGGCGCTTCCTCTTCCATCGTAGAGCACCACCCCGTTCGGCCAGCATCCCCACTGCTTCCGGCGTCACGTGCAGTCGACCCAAGCTACCCCTTCGTCATGCTCGCGGTCGGCTCAGTCCTTGCCTGTTCAGATCTGGACTGGAGTCGTGCCTCCAGATCTGCAAGCCTAGCTCGTCCATGGCTCGCGAGGCTTGTCCATGGCTGTGAACCTTGACGGCGAGGTCGAGGTCCATTGGCCATGAACTGCGCTCGGTGGTCAGCAGGGCTTCAGATCTGGACTGATCGGGTCATGTTCGGGAAGAAAGCATGGCTTCCGCTGCCTCTGCTTCAGATTTGAACTTTCAACAGTGGATGGCACTGAAGGCATGGCTCCCAGATCTGAAGCCGCCTGCAGATTTGGCCATGACTGCTCGTCCATGGCCGTGATGGGCAAGGTCGAGATCCCGAAGACCATGGACGGAGCTCACATATCAAGAAGAAAAGCAGAGGAAGTAGGCGTCCAGGCCGTCTTTATAGCCTCACTTACTCACATCTACGGTCCACCTCGCTCTTCTCCCCCGTCTACACTTTCTCCTCCGTCTCCGGCCATGTCGAGCCTAAACTCCCTGTCTCCCTCCGCCGCCCTCGCCCCCGGAGTAGTTACCGACGCCAACTCCAAGGAGCGAACTTCCGGGCGGAGTGGTCGAACAGGGTCGCTCACGGCCGTAGACGAGCCGCTGACTGTAGCTACAGTTGCAGATCTGGAAGTCGTTTCCCGGGGTATGTTGGTGTAGGGCACCCCCTACCCCTAGGACATCTGGGGCCGTGTCAACCTGGACTGATTCCCGATTCTGGGGCGCTTCAGCGTTCACATGCTGGCGTGTAAGAGGCAAGAGTGGCGGGGCTGCCGGTTGGCCAGGACGGAACACGTGGACGAAAACATACGAGAGGGTCATGGAAAGCAACACTAACGACAACAAACAGACAAGGGAAAGAGAGAAAGGGCCTCCGGACCAACAACGACATGAGGGACGCCACCGAGAGTGCGGCGGCGAGCATCATGAGCATGGCGAATGCTCTGGCAAGACAATCGGGGGCCAACGACAGGTGGGCAACGAGGGCCAATGAGCAATACAACAGAAGAGAGAAGACGGCGAGAGAGGTAGCAAGAGGGTGGCTCTCGAATGGGGACGGTTTGCCCTGGAAATCCACATGCACGAGGTTGATCAGCCCGGTAATAAGAAAGGCGACGATGGTGTGGAGGGCAGAAAGGTCAGGGATCTCTCTGGCATTTGTGTGGGGAGGACCGCCGGTCGGCATCGTGCTGGGCTTCTGGAGGATCTCTTAGTACTATATAAAGGATTATTTATTAAAATGATGAAGAAAGAGGGTTTTATAGGGTCGATGCTGGGAAGAAGAGGTTGGGAAATCTTCGTTGGATCCAGGTTTATCTTCGTTCTCGTGGGACCGGGGAGCACCGCCGAAGCTGGGGTTTTTCTTCTTCTTTTTGGCAGTAAGCCGAAAAGGGGGATGTATCACTGGGGTTGACGAGATGAAGAGAAAAGGTTGGTGGAAAACTCCACGTAGATAATTTAGAAAATCATACAAAAGTCCACACGTATCGTCCACACACGTTCAGCAATTCAAAATTCTGCTCTTCCCCCTCCTTTGCTCTCTCTTCCATAGACGCTGGCCCACCTCTGCAGGGAAAATGAAAAATAACGAGATCGTTTCTTGACCAAAAAATGCGACGGGTGATCCAATATTACCGGAATAGTTATATATGATATAGGGAAACAAGTACAAGGCATTGTGGAAGGTAACGTTTAATCTCTTTTTGTAACTAAATGGAATAAATCTTAGCTCTGACGCTCTCTCTCTCCTCTAACTTTAGATCCACTCCCAATTCTATCATAAGATGAAAAAACAATCAACTTTAAGTCTAATCTCAATTTTCCCCTAAACTTTTTTCATCTTATAAATCTGCCTCCATTAATCCTACGTCTAAAATTCTCAAGAGAACTTTTCGAGAATCCTTGGGCCAAGTATCTCCAGTGTGAGTGTCTCGAGCACGAGCTCTCCGACCGCGAAAAATTGAAGACTCCCAAGCAAGAGAGTTTGAATACCAAGCCCAAAATCGAAGATCCTTGTGAGATGAAAGGGAGACTCTCTTAAGAGTAAGAACAATCGAAGAAAATCAACCCTAATTTTTTTTAAATTTTTACCAAAATATCATCTCCAATAAGATGTCAATTTGGGCTGATATGAAAATTCATCTCAAAAAAATATTTTTTGGTTGTGAAATTTTAAGAATTTTTTTTTTAGTGATGTCATGAAAGCCACATCACTAAGGACGCTTGTACAGAGAATTAATGGTTGCAGATATAAGATTTAAATAAAAGTTGATGATTTACTATGCAAACCGATTATAAAGACCCCACATTTCAAGAGAAGTTTGCGTTGACGCTTGTTGAAGGGCTTAGGGAGTTGAATCTTGCCTTGCGGAATAGCAATATCTTTGCTTTTGAGGCCTTTGTCGGCACTGGTGAGTAATTCCTTGCTACCTTGAACCAATTTTACTAAAAACATGCTATTGACTTATTTTGGATTTTGGTCCTTGAGTGGTGGCTTGTGTTCGTATCTTAGTTGTGTTTTCCTTGGTCTCAAAGGGTTTAGCTCCATAAGGTTCTTTCTCGGAGTTTCGATAATATGGCCTTGCCTCTTCAAACTAAAAATAGGCAGGTGTGATCCATTGAATGTATTCTTCTTTTCTTATGCATGTAGAATTATGTATCTTGTTCAAAAGCAAAATATAAAACAATTGTGGTATAAGATGGCCTTTGTGAAAGAATTGTAGTGTGTTTTCTCTAATTCACTCGGGTTTCCAGCAATATAATGTGAGTCTTTGATAGTACTGTTCACACGTTTTGTTTCATATAATGATATAGGCAACCGACATCTTAGCCTCCCACGTAAGCCTCCTGCGTCACCTTGTGATCTTCGAGTTGAGGATGTGGCCGCACTCCACCACATCAGCATAATCCCGCTCTACTCGGTGAGTGACACATGGAGCCACATCCCACCCGGATAGATCTAAAAATTCTCTCTAATATTTCACAATCTTGGGTCTCCCTCTTGTCAATGAAATGAAGAAGACTCTCTCTCTCTCTCTTCGTCTTTTCAAAATTGGCTCCTCCCTCGCCTTCACTCCCGATCCGCTGCATCCTCCACGCACGTCGCTGCAGCATAATAAATAGACAGATTCATTCATTCAACTATTAAAGTGTATTAAGCCACATCAAAATTCTGTCAACACTGAACGGAAAGCTTCTGAGTACAGTCGCGGCGAGCATCATGACGATGTGGGACAGTCGGGCACAGCAAGCGGGAGCCAACGACAGATGAGGGACGAGCGCCAGTGTGCAGTAGAACAGAAGACAGAAGACGGCAAGGGAGCTGGCGAACGGGTGGGTCTCGAATGGGGACTCGGGTTTCCCTTGAAATTTCACCTCGACGAAGTTGACCGGCACGGAAACGAGGAAGGCGAGAATGGCGTGGAGGGAAGTGAAGGCAGGGGAACCTTGGACGTTTGTGTTGGGATGTCGGCCGGTCAGCATTGGGGTTGGCTTCTGGAGGATCCGTGGTCCTAAATAGAGGATGTTATCGAAATGAACAGAGAGAGAGAGAGAGAGAGAGATGGCTTGACTGGGAGCGAACATTTGGTGTTTTTAATGACATTCTGACCGTGTGAAAGGAGAAAAGTGTACCCACCAAAAAAAACAGAAAGGAGAAAAGTGCAGATGCAGATACAATTTTCGTCGTTTTCCTCCACTGGTCAATCGTCACAGCAATTGAGTTCAACGATGCTTCCCAACGGTTTCGAGGCAATATGAAATATACATGTATATATATGTATATGCATGTATATATATACGAAGACTCGCCTATGACCTGGCCAATTGCCACCACCACATCAGCAGTTCCTAACCGCTCAGAAATTGACACGAGGAGCCCATCGGCGGATGGGTCCCGCCGGGACAGGTGTGAAAATTTTCATATATATCAAAATTTTGGTTCTCCCTCTCGTCAATGAACAAAACTGGCTTCTTCTCTCTCTCTCTGTCTCGCCTTTGTTCCCAATCCGCTGCACTCTCCAGCGCGTCACTGCCGCCCACGCCTCCACCGCCGCCTCCCGGAGCCCCACTGACAGCTGGATAATGGCAGCATTGACGATTCGACCTGGTTTCTTCAGGCTGAAAACTGGGCAATTACGATCCGTTGAATCTATTTCTACTCTTTTCTTTTGCATGTAGAATTAAGGATTAAGTTCAAAAGCAAGATACGAAAAAAACGAAAAGAAAAAAAAAAGAAAAAATGTTGGAAGATGGAGGACATAAGATGATCTTTGTGTAAGAATTGTAGCGTGATTTCTCTAATTCACTGTATAACTTTGCTTTTGAAAATATATACCAACAGCCGATTTATTGGTGGTGTTGTTGTCGTCATCATCATCATAATTACTAATCATTAAGTACGTTTGATTGCTGGAACAATTTGCTGGAAACCTGGGTGCCTAATAGTTGTGGCTGCATTTTCCATATCCACTTTACTTAGTCATTGACTCATTTGCGTGTTGGCGCTTGGCATGTCGTATTTGCTGACTTAAAATGTTTTATGGTCTATGGATATCATATGTTTTGTTCATTGGTGAAATATGAGTTATCTGCTTTTATTGAGAGAATTTATTCCTTCCAGCAGTAAAAATGCTGCACAATTTAGTCGTCCCCCTAGTGATCATTGCTGGCAATACACTAGTTCTTCTAGCTAGATTCTAATATTGTTAATTTTGCAATGGACTAAGTAGGATACTCATCTTGGTAGTGTGAACAAGGCCTTGGCTTTTTCCTTTTAATTTTCAAGGATATCGTTAGGCAGTTACAAACATTTGTTTCGACAGCTTTTGAAATTAAAACATACGGATATGTCCAACCATTTCTGTAAGATTGACATAGGCTAATTCCTGCAGATGAAGTTATGGAGTCTTTACATATTTTCAAGGGTGTGAGATGGGCATTGTTTAGAATCCTATATACTGCCAGGTAAGCTTCTGTTCTTAAGCATCCTTTTGTAGGTCAGGGCCAGCTGAACTAATGTGGGATCTCCAAATCATTGAAATCGTGTCGCCCATGCATGTGCTATTGGAGCACTTGTCTGAGTATCTTAATATATTGTGGTATCAGTGAGTGCTATGATCAGGACAAATTTGATGTGTGCTCCATTTCGTTCTCGGATGGCTTATCTACAAAAGGGAGTTCGAAACGATTTATGTGGGATTCATGAGAGATGGAACAAAATGGTTGGTAGAGGACACAGGCATTAAATTTGCTGGTAGGATTCATCCGTCTTTACTATGCTGATGCAATCTGAGTGCTAGTCATGTTGCAATTCTAGTGCTTGGTATAACCCTTAGACTTGGGGTGTTATTTTCCCATAAGCTCTAAGCCTTGAGTTTGATAACTTAACTGCAGCTTGGCTCTTCTTCTTCTTCTTGCATTCTTTGACAATTTACGCGAATCCTCATCTAACTCAAATTGCAGTGACTTTCCATCTTCCAAGCTACCCTTTTCAGCAGTTGATGCTTACACTCATGTATTCAAATAGAAAGAATTTCGATGTCTACTTGCTCCGCAAGCAGCCCATTCTATCAATTTAATCGTACGTGGAAAATACAATGACTCTCACTAGATAATAAAAGCAAAACCCTAAGCCGCTCCTGGCGTTGTTAATGGTTGTGCAACGCGTTGTTATTTTTCTTCTGAACTGTTGTTTCGCTTTCCAGGGGTGTGCTAGGGTGGGCACCCCGTAGGACATGTGGGGATGGGTCAACTCCAGTTGCGGCACGAAGCATGCGCATCCATGACTGTGCGAGGCAAGAGCGGCGGGGCTGCTAGTCGGCGGGGACGGAAAACTTGGACAAAAATAGATACGGTCTTGTGGTGAACCCATGTGTAAAGGTTTCGAGCGAGACAGGGTAAGAGGACCACGGGAAACAACACGAATGACAAGAGATAGGGTGATGATTGAAAGGGGCCCGGGACCAACAATGATGCGAGGGACGCCACTGAAACCGTGGCGGCGAGCATCATGAGGATGTGGAACGATCGGGCACAGCAAGCGGGAGCCAACGACAGGTGAGCGACAAGCGCCAGTGCGCAGTAGAACAGAAGACAGAAGACGGCAAGGGAGGTGGCTAAAGGGTGGGTCTCGAATGGGGACTCGGGTTTCCCTTGGAATTTGACCTCGACGAAGTTGACCAGCACGGAAACAAGGAAGGCGAGGATGGCGTGGAAGGAAAAACGGTGACTTCTAGGAAAAATTGGTTAATAAAACTTGATGATGCACTTTGGGCCTATAAGACAGCGTTCAAAACTCTAATTGAGATGTCTCATTTTAGGCTAGTGTTTGGGAAGGCTTGTCACTTACCAGTGGAATTAGAGCATAAAGCATATTAGGCATTGAAATTTCTGAATTTTGACATGTAGTCTGCAGGTGAAGAAAGATTATTACAACTGAATGAATTGAAAGAATTTCGCAATGAGGCGTATGAAAATTCTAAGTTGTACAAGGAGCGTACAAAAAGATGGCATGGAAAGCACATATTCAGAAGAGAGTTCAAAATTGGTCAAAAAACCTTACTTTATAACTCTCGTCTTAAATTTTTCTAGGAAAATTGCGGTCTCGATAGTCTGGTCCCCTTGTCTTAAACTTTTTCCAAGAAAATTGCGGTCTCTGTTACACAAGTATTCCCATATGGAACGGTTGAAGTTGCGCATGACATTGAGGGCATATTCGAGGTGAACGGTCAATGTTTGAAGCCCTATTTTGAAGGTGGTTACAACAAGTAGAAGATCACCATTGAACTTCATCCTCCAAAATAGCGACATCTAAGATAGTTTGAATGAAAACTATAAAGCAAGCGCTTCTTGGGAGGCAACCCAAGCATTTTAATTATGTTTTTTTTTTATTGTTAAATTTATGTTTTACAAAAAAAAAAAAAAAGATTAACTTTTCTCTGTTTTATCCAGGTTAACTTTCTTAGGGAGCACATTTCAAGAGTTTAATCATCAAGGTCATCTATGAACTTATCCTACAATCATGGGAGTTTTTTTCTTCTTATTCTATTTTTTACATTAAGGACACTGCTTCATTCAAGTTTGGGGCAGAGATAAATTTTTTGGATAATTTTTTTTTATCATGATTACATTCCTAGTTGTGAATTTTTGTGATTCTTAGTAAAATTTAAATTTTATTTAAACTTGCAATTGATGTGTGAGTTCATTTTAATTATGATTATGTTGATCCACTTACTGAGCACTAAAAATCCTTAATTTTTACCACCACCCTCAACGGCGCAGCTGACTCGGGCTTTCTCTCCCTCACGAAGAGGAGAAGTTTGAATCCCACAGGCGTCTTTAGGGATTCTTACCTGGAGTATTGTGGTGATGGGTCCTGCAATCGCTCCCCTAGGGTTTGCTTGCCGGCTGTCGGCTTACGGAGTTCCCCGAGTTGCCAAAAAAAAAAGTCTTTAATTTTTTAATTGTGTGTAAATCTAGAGAACGTTCATGTAAAGTATGTGATGTTCTTGGATTTCACCCGAATCTTAGAATTTGTTTGATTTTCTCTTGAGGCGAAATCCTAAACTAAATCTAACTGAGAAAATGATTTAGGCAATTTTTGAATCAATTGAGCATTTCAAATTAACCCTGTTTATTTGTCCCTAGTCACCCCTTTGAGCCTTACTTATTACCCAATTTTCATTGACACCCATATATATTTAGCCTAGCCATTATGAAATTATAGCATTGTCTCATGCCCTATGAACATGTTGATTTTCTTTTTTGGGATAAAAAAAATATTTGAGCTTAATAGAAATTTGGGAGGAATGATAGAGTATGAAAAAAAGTAGTGATTGCTATGATTGTTTGGGGTGTATAAAAAAAAAAAATATTGCTTTTATGGTTCCCTATCCAACTTTCAACTGAGTGAGCCTTTTGGATACTCAATGGGTTGAAAATTTTCATATTATATTATTAAGGACTTTGGGAGAAACTCCACCATAAAGCAATTCAAAAGAAAAAAGAAAAAAAAAGAAAAAAAAAAGGGAATAATGATATATGGTGGCAGAAAAAATATCTTGAAGGAGTGAAATTAGACAGTGACATTGGCTCTAACTAGATCCTAGAAATCAATGTGTTAATGGGTGATTTGAGCTTAAAATTACCGTTATCTCACCTTTAACCCAGCCTTACATTACAAACCGAGAAAAGTCATATTGATTTTTGGTTGGATAATTAGCTTATATTGGTGGAGAGGGGAATGAAAAACAAACCTATGAGATTTGGTCATAATTATTGAGAATTTTTAAGAGGTTGCATGTCAATGCGAATTTATCTAGATTGCATATAATTCGAAAAATATGAGGACTCTCACACACACACTTGGATCACATAGTTAGGATTTATCTTAACTTATAAATCAATTCCAATGTTTGGATGAAATTTGTGTTTTTCTTTGAATTGTGAATTTGAGTAATTATGGAAAGATGTCATGGAGGAGGTTGTTAGCTTGAGTATGTGTTATGTCTTGATTTTACTCGATGACTAGCAAAATGTTAAGTTTTGGGGTTTGATAACTCTATAAAAATAGAGTTATTTTACCTATTAGGCAACAATTAATGCAATATTTATGAAAAAAATATTTGGATTTCCTTATGATTATTCGAATTTTCCTTATTTATACATAATAATGAGATATTGAGAAGATAAGGAAAATAAGGGCAAATATCAGGATGAGATATTATGCATAATAATGTGAATTCAAATAAAAAAAGCAGTGAAAGATGGATATCAAATCAGAAAATTATGATTTTGTTCCTTAATGTTACCTGCAAGCGTTGGGAGATAGATATCTGGATATATCTTTTGAAAAGGAGAACATAAAGGGCAGAAAGAGAGAGAAGCTAGGTTTTTGTTAGATCGTTTTTTATTATTTTGAGAGTTTTTCAAGTATTTTGGAAAGAAGAAAAAAGTGATGACAAAATTGTTGTTTTTTGATTCAAGATGCTAGGTTTGATTTATATTTTTTATTTATTCTTCTACTGTGTTCTAATTTTCTTTTGTTAGGGCTACAATGTAGCCTAACCATGATGATGTGAATTTCATGATTTTTATTTTTTACAATTGATTTCATTCATGTGAGTTATATATTATTGTGCGTAATGCTTTTGAGTGATTAGCCACCACTTAAATGATCTGATATGCATGTTTGGGACTGAAAAGTGATAATATGCAGTTACTCATTATAATATATAACCATGAATTAAAAGTGGATAAAGATATACTACATTATTTGTGTAACTTTTGGTGATAAGGTGATCCAAAAAACTCATTGTAAGCGGGGAATATTAATAGTTTTTAATGCATTCATGTTTATTTAATTCACATAGAGATATAGTGGATTAATAAACTGAGTAGGTTTGCTATACCTAGAGATAGGATGCTATACCTAGAGATAGGATAGTAAATAGATTATGAAATTCCGCTATCACACGTTTGATATCGTTCTTGTATCCACAACAATCTAAAACTTATATCTAGTAGTTATGGTGAAATCGGATGCTCTATCTAGTAGTTATGGTGAAATCGGATGCTCTAATATATTTATCTGATTGATTTACTACATTTAGTCTACAAATTTTGTTTTTAATTTATTCTCAATTCTATTTTGATATGTTAGATAAATTTTAGAATTAATCTATTTTTGTATTTAATTATTTTATTAATCATCGATCTCTGTAGGACGATATTCTTTCTCATCATTATATTACCTAAGAGGTTCACTTGCGTTTAGAATATTACGAACACTTTCTGATGGACCTAGCAAATGGATACTTAATTTTGCAAAAGCATTTTAGCGTATGAATGACATCATTTTGGGCAAAATTTGATTTTATTTCTCCAATTGTTTGCTTGTAGTGAATTAACTGGCGATATGACCACCAATGGGATTGTGCTCAAGTTATATACATATTCCACATAATTTGCTTTGTGTATTGAAGTGTGCTATCGTATTACTTTACCCTAGAGAACAATGTTCAGTGACATTATATTTATGAATGGTGTTATATTGTGTCTCAAGTTTAAGCCCGTTAGATTAATACGCATAAGTTTGGCCAAATAACAAAGTTCAAGGGAGACTTTGTGATGTCCTCGAATTTTCTTGTTCCGGCATTAATCCCATCTCTTCGTGCGTATGCGTAGAAGGAAGAAGCCAAAAGCTGCATGGGGTTTTATTCTTCAAGCATGCAAGCAAAGGAAGGGATCAACAATATTCTATATTAAATAAAGAACCCACCACTTGCTGCATGCACATGGCCATGCACGTAGAAAATTGGTCAACAATTGTAGGCGCCGAATTCCCTCTTTCACGGTTTCTCTTTTGTGGGTTTCTCTTGTTTTTATTGGTAAAGAAAGAGAAAGAGGGATGGCAGAATAAAGAAAGAGAGAAGGCAGAAGCTATTCTACGTGTGTGTCAGTGCATGATGGTCATCCGCTTGCTTCTCTCCATGAACAAGAAATTCGAAGACGGCTGCCCATCTCAACTCACGGTTATCTTCAAGGATCATAGGCGCACGTTTATTGACTCTCTTCCTCCTCATTAAATGCTTGCCCATGCACATGCACGATCCGCATGCATGCCTTCAAATATGGTGGGCGTTCGGTGCCGATTGTGGGCTTGTCTTGTGGGCGCCTGCGTTGCATTTAATGAGGCCATTTATTTTCATTTGTTTTGTCTTGTTTTCTGCCCTTCTCTCTATATGAGGAGAAGACGTCCGAAGATGCAAGTAGAGCAAAAGAAAAGAGCTTGGCAGAGAGCAAGAAGAAAAAGCTTGAGAGAGTGTGAGAGACGATAGAGAGCTCATAGAGGTTTTGTGCTGAGTTGAGTCCAGTGAGTTATTTTATTAAACACCGTGGGTAGCGGGTATAAAGTAGGGCTGGGAAACACTTGAGTGCATATGTGTGATTGTAATCCAGTAATTCTCCGATTTATAGTGGAGTGATATTGGTGGCTCTCCCCGTGGACATAGGTTCCGACATTCGGACCGAACCACGTAAATTTCCGGTGTCCTTTTGTTCCTCGTTTTATTTCGATCGATTTCTATAGCTCCCAACATAATTGCAAATATCCGATCCGCTTCCGTTGCGACGCCGATTCATTACAACAAATGGTATATTATTTGGACTGCAGGTGACACAACTGTCACATTTAGCCAAGTTGTGCTGAAGTCATGAGGCATTATGGAGGAGCCTATGCCCTTACTTTTAAGAGCCGGCGTTATCCTAATGAATTGACCGCTTGTAAGCATGGTAGTCCATTGCTTCTTGGTGTCAAAGTAAGTTCCATTTAAAACTTGGGTGGTACTTGTTGCAAATGAGTCACTTTTGATCACATCTCATGAATCATTTTCTATTTTCAATTGTTTTGTGTCCTTTCAGCTTCACTAAAATATTTGCTATGTGTGTCCTTCTAGAACTGAGTCTACTAACCATACTTCAATTAAATGTTTCTTATGATACAATGTTTGCTGCAAAGTGTTGAATAGCATCCGTTTGCTTGGTGGAGACGGTTTATTGAGTTTCTACTTTGGGTCGTAGAGTGCCTTGGAAATGCTAAGCTGGTTGCACATTAATTTCCTATCAGAACTGACAATTGGAAGAGCATTGTTACTGCTGTCCACCATGGCACATATTTTTGGTCTTGATACGATAAGTTTGAGAAAATCTTGTGGTTGTCTATGGCGCTGAACTCTTACTTCATTTTTAGGTCTCCATGATGCATCAACTGTAGCTTAGGCTTAGGAGTTCTTTTCCCGTATGTGTAGTTGTCCATTCCTGTGCATGTCTTAGCTCTGCATTTTCCTTGTCAAAATTTTTGTTTGTCTTGTTTTATTATAATTGTAACATAGTCATTAATTCATTCAGGAATTGACAGAAGAATCAAGCAAAGGATCATTATTTCATGATGATAAGTACCCTTCGCAGAATGGGAATCCTAGGGACCTGTTCTTGTCGAGTGATGTAATGCTCTGGTTGAGCACACAAGAAAAGTTTTGGTTATTGAAGATTGTGAAGTTGTTCATCTGAAGGTACTTACATAGTTGTTTTAAGGAAGTTATGTGTATTCTTAGCCTTTATGGCACGGGCTGCCTTATCAGTCTCTTGATTTTATGTTTTATTAATCTACCAAACGTGTCTTAGTTGTTAAGATTTTAGGGGTGGGGGGGGGGGGGGGGGGGGGGGGGGGGGGGGGGGTACTTCAGTTTAACTTGAGTTCTATCAACTTCGTCTCAGTATTAATTTGTGAATATACCATTGGACTGTGTAGCAATATGGTAAAATATGCTCAATATCGCTAGTACTAACCACCTATTTTGTTGTACTGAGAACCTTTCGGCTCAATGCAGCGGAATTATTTGGCTTGACTTCTTGCATATAGCTGAATAGCAGTTTTCTCCTTTTCCATTGGAGGAGCATGTTGCCTACATGGGAGGTGAACATCGATGCAGAAAGACCTGCTATATCACCTCAATCGAGAGCTGATAACTATGATTGTTTTTTTCCAGCGTATTTTAATAACGTAGTGTCCCATGAGAAGCCAAATTCTGAATTTATTCTACTAATGCTGGTTGCATCAGGATGGAGGGGTATCCATCTTAAAGTTAGATGGTTACAAAGGAAAACACAGTGTACTTTCCAGGCCGGCATCTGTACAGCAGACGCTTTCTGTTCTCTAAATGGAAGTTGAACGAAAAATAAATGAAACTGCGAACACTATATGCAGAAAGAAATTCATGAACAGCCAGAATCCCTAACAACCACAATGCGGAGCAAGCTTATATGTGGAGGCACCTGCAAAGCTAAGACTATCCTTCTGGGGGGATTGAAGGATCATCTCTAGACAATTAGGAGGAGCTGGAGGATTGTTTTTATTGGTTGTGGTACAAGTTATAATGTTGCTTTAGCTGCAAGGCCCATCTTGGAAGAACTTTCTGGCAAGTAGTGAATGATCGCTTATGTGGGTTGGAGATGTTAATTTATTTTTACCAACTCTTTTCTTGTTTGCTTGCTTTCAGGAATTCCTGTGCCAATGGAAATAGCAAGTGATGTTTTGGATCGTCAAGGCCAATTTATAGAGAAGATACAGCAGTTTTTGTCAGTCAATCTGGTGAAACAGCAGATACCTTACATGCCCTGGAATATGCTCTCCAGAATGGTGCATTATGTGTAGGAATTGCTAATACTGTTGGCAGTGCAATTGCCAGAAATACACATTGTGGTGTCCATTTAAATGCTGGTGCTGAGATAGGCGTGGCAAGCACCACAATGAGAGAGTACCTTATTGACATTCTGTTACAGAAACGATCTTTTCTTCTTCATGGTTTTCTTGTCTTTCTTTCATGAAACTGATTTACAGATATGCTTTTTGAGCAGGCATATACAAGTCTAATAGTTGTTATGGCTATGTTAACTTTAGCAATTGGAGGAGACGCAATTTCTAATCAAGCAAGAAGAGAAGCAATAATTGATTGTCTTTTTGACCTTCCAAGTTTTGTCACTGTTAGATGTGCCTTTTTTGTGTAAACTTATGTTGATAAATTGTTTGTATGAAACATTAAATCCCTTGTTATTATCTTGTAGACAAAGTTAGAGATCTGCTGAAGCTTGACCAGGAAATGAAAGATCTTGCCAAGCTACTGATTGCAGAGTAGTCACTTCTCATGTTTGGCAGAGGACGCAATTATGCTGCAGCTTTGGAAGGTTCTTTAAAAGTATAGGAAGTGGCATTGATGCACAGTGGAGGAATACATGCTGGTGAAATGAAACATGGTCCTCTGGCTCTCGTGGATGAGTCTTCCCATTGTAGTGATTGCTACACATGATGCTTGCTTCAGGTTAGCTTTTGTTGTACAGGTTTACTTGCATCCATGAAATGTCTATTTGTTCTACAGCTGAAGGTGTCAATGTTAACAACAAGCAACAATCAGTTATCCAGCAACTCCATGCCCATGAAGGATGCCTAATTGTCATGTGCTCGAGGGGGAATGCTGCAGCTATGTCTCTTGGTGGAGCATGTAGAGTCATAGAAGTTTCTCAGGTGGAGGACTGTCTTCAGCCTATAGTCAATATAGTTCCTTTGCAATACAGAGTACTATCAATAGTTTTCTATGCTTGCCAAGATGCAACATCTTTTTTTCCTTTACTATTGAATGCATTATAACTTGCTGAAGATGAAGCTATGATGTAGATGAGGTGGAGCTGGATGGGAGCATCTAGCTTTCTGTTTCCTTGATATGTTCGATGCTCTTGGTGTTTGTTTCATGAAGGGTTTCAAAATTCTCTCTATGGTTTGATGTTTAGTTCTAAAAGAGAGTATTTTTTTAAGTCTCAAAAAAATCAAATGAAATCAATCTTATTGATTGAGCAGTAACATTTTGCTTGGTTATTTATTGATTGCTTATAAAGTATATTCACATTCTTGTTCTTCCTTTCAAATAGCCTGTTTCATTTTGCTAGATTTTACTAATTTGTCGGACATGAGATAATTTTTAACATTTGTGGTGCAGTTGTTGGTGTACCATCTCATGGTCCTAAGAGGATGCAATGCCGACCAACCCAGGAACCTCGCAAAGAGAGTGACAATAGAGTAGAAGCCTACTAACATATCCCTTCTGATTGTGTTTACCTAGCAGTGAATTATGTCATGAAAATGTAAAGCATCTTTCTGATCCAGAGGATACATTCTAATGATAACTTTTACTTTGTCGAATAGCAGCCCTCGCAAGATCTTTATTTATGATTAATTAGGAAACTATTGTAACCCACCCTTTTTGTGCGTTCGTGACTTGTTATGCATTGACTTGTCAATCTACCTCAAAGTGTCGTTCTCATGGTATCTGAACATTGCTTCGTGATTGACATAACAACGATATCAACTTAGTTTTATCGGGGATTCTATGCAACTTAGAGCAATGTGTTGTTCATTAATGCCTTTGTTTTAAAGGTCTCGAAAAAGTTCTATTGCTGAAAATATTAGTTATTGTTTTTAGCATTTAGTGGGAAACTCCATCTTTTCTTTATGGTGGACTCTGATTGAAGTATCTTGTGCTGCATCATGAGATGTGAAAGGAGCCTAGTGGAGGTTGGAAGAGGAAGTTTGTATCCTTAGTGGGGAAAAATAGAGTAGTCCGGTGTAAGATTGATGGAATCAATCGAGTGTTTGAGACATGATTTGCCTTTTGCTAAGAATGATTTTTGAGGTTAAGCATGTCTCTCAAGTGGTGATTGTCATGTCAGTTGTCAAACTGTTGGTTAACTTCCGGTTTGTAACTTTATCGTGGAAGAGTCCAAGTAAATTATTTCGCGTTCTAATTTCCTCTGTCAGTGGGATATTTAGCTCTGTGATATGGTCCAATTTGTAGAGAAAGAGAGACCTCGTGTATTTGAATGGAAAGCATTTCAATGTCAAATTGCTCCACGAGCGGTCCATTCTATCAATTCATAGTACGTGGAAAATACAATGCGACTCAATCTCACTAGATACCAACAAAAACAAAATCATGAGCTCCTACTGTCGCTCTTATTGTCGAACAAGAGGTTCTTATAATTCTTCCCTACCCGCATTTCCAGGGTGCGCTAGTGGTGGGCAACCCGCAGAACATCTAGGCCCGGGTCAGCCCAGACCAATTCCCGATTCCGGCACAAGGCACGCGCATCCATGAGGGTACGAGGCAAGAGCGGCAGGGCTGCCCTTACACCATATAGTCGGCAAGAACGGAACACGAGGACCAAAATAGAAGTGCTGGACCCACACGCAAAGGTTTTGAGCGAGATGGGGAAGGAGGACCAAGGGAAGTAACACGAATGACGAGAAAAGGGCAATGATTGAAAGTGGTCCGGGACCAACAACGATGCGAGGGAGGCCACCGAGAGCGTGGCGGTGAGCATAATGAGGATGTGCAACACTGGGGCACAGCAAGCGGGAGCCAACGATAGATGAGCGCCGAGAGCCAGTGCGCAGTAGAACAGAAGACAGAAGACGGCAAAGGGAGGTAGCAAAAGGGTGGGTCTCGAATGGGGGACTCGGGTTTCCCTTGGTATTTCACCTCGACGAAGTTAAGCAGCACGGAAACAATAAAGACGAGAATGGCATGGAGGGGAGTGAAGGCAGGGGAGCCTCGGATGTTGGTGTGGGAAGGACGGCCGGTCGGCATTGGGGTAGGCTTCTAGAGGATCCGTAGTACTGTGTATCGGATGATGATCGAAATGATCGGAGAGAGATTGGCAGAGTGGGAAGCAGATCTTGGAATTTATAATTGAAGTGGTAATGTGGACCGAAATAAAGAAAAAAAAGGTGAAGTGGTGTTGTTAGTGGACCTTGTCACCTTGTGGTGAAGAAAGTAGAAAGATGGAGAGAATCTTGGTTTTTATAATTTTTATATGGTCGAAATTTTTGCTTCAGGCCAGTGACAACCTACCCTCTATTTCCTCTGTTTTCTCCCTTTTTTACCTCTTTTTCAATTCTACTTCCTGTTCCCCCTCCATATTCTTTCGTTTAAAAAAACAAAAACTTTAGCAGTAATCGTTGTCAGCATATGTCAATGAGCTCTTTCTGACACTTTCAGAATTTCTTCTCCCCAAATTGGGTGAGCACTAAATAATGGGCTTCAAAATCGGACCATATTAAATAATTATTTGAATATTCACTGTTCTTGTCCCTTCTCGCAGTGGGCTGTTTCCCCGCTCAATTTACCAAATTCTCCCCTGTTTTGAAATAAATATTTAGATTAATACCTTGAAAAATCTCAAACTGGTACACTTGTGACATATTTATCTCAAACTATTTTTTTTACCATAAAAAATTCAAAATCGATACACTTGTGACAAATTTACCCCGACTAATAATAAAAAAAAACCATAAATTTGTACATTTATGACAAATTTATTTCAAACTAATTTATTCAATCACAAAAACCCCAAACTGGTAAATTTATGACAATTATACCCTCCGCTAAATTGAATTAATACCACAAAAAAATCACAAAAATTGTAAATTGTGGCAAACAATGTGTAAAATCTCAAATTAGTATACCAGTCAACTATCACATGTCATTTAACTTAACGAAAACTCACAAGCGTATCAGTTTGTGGTAAATTTATCAAAGGTATACCAGTTTAGGGTTTTTGGTTGTCAAAAAAATAGTTTTGGATAAATTTGTCAGTATACCAATTTAGGATTTTTTAGGATATTAACCCTAAATATTTTAATATTCAGTTTGCTTTTTCAAGGGGGAGAATTTACCAAAGAGTTTCATAAGCCTATGCTGCATTTTAGTCAATCTCTTGTCATAAAATAAAGTTGCTAACCCACGTCCCATAATTCTTAAATTGATATTTTTTTATTGAATAAGAAAATTTTAGGATAGAATTATGAGTGAACCAAAGTTTGAAGGATTTTTATGAAGCAAGAAAAGTTTGGAATAGAATCGGGGGCGAACTTACAGGTATTTCAAGGTATTAAATCAGTTTAAAGAAAAGGTGTGGCTTCATGTGCCACCCGACCGACCGATGGGGGACTGGAGAGGGATTAAGCTGACGTCGAGCGTGGTCACGTCCTCAATTGCGGAATCGCTCGGTGGCTAATTAGCTTGGCTTGGAAGTCAGTGTGTTTGTGCGTGTCTTGGGCTTAGCTTTCACCATGGAGGCTTTTTGCAGGGGTTCATAAATAAGCCATGGGGGTGGCTGACTGGTGCGAGAGGGTTTTTGCTTAGTGACAACCTACCCTGTATTTCCTCTGTTTTCTCCCCTTTTTTCCTTTTTTTCAATTCTACTTCCTGTTCCCCCTCCATATTTTTTCTTTTAGAAAAACAAAGACTTTGGCAGTAATTAACATCAGCATATGTCAATGAGCTCTTTCTGACACTTTAAGAATTTCTTCTCCCCAAATTGGGTAGAACTAAATAATGGGCCTCAAAATTGGACCATATTGAAGTAGTCTTCGACGTTAGTGGACCTTGTGGTGAAAAAACTAGAAAGATGGAGAGAATCTTGGTTTTTATAATTTTTATACGATCGAAATTGGTTTTTATAATTGAAGTAGTCTTCGACGTTTAGTTTTTTTAGGCGTCAAGAAGTTGCGACGAAGCTCCATCCCCATCGGGGGCCGGCATGGGAGATCTATGCAGTATTTTCTCCCGACGATGGCAGCGGTCCATCGCCTTGGCGATTGATGACGCAGCCAAGCACACCACATCAAAATACATCTCTATCCATGAGTGACACGTGTAGCCACGGATGGGTCCCGCCGGGACTGGTGTGAAAATTTTTCTAGAATTTGGAGTTTTGGACCTTCCTCTCACCGAGGAAGAAGACTCTTCTCTCTCTTCTCCGTTTTAAAATTGGCTCTCTCTCTCTCTCTCTCGCCTTCGCTCCCCTTCCTCTGCATTCCCCGGCGTATCGCTGCTGCCCCGCCTCCAGGAGCCCCGTTGGCGGCTGGAATATGGAAGCACCAAATTTCACACCGAAACTTGCACTGGTAATATTCTAAATTGCACGCCAAATGTCTACATAATTACCTCTTTCCCTATGCAGATCTTGACATGGTTCTGTTATGGAGGGTTTGATGGGTAAAGTTTCTGGTGTTGAGCTAATTGGGAAAACCATGTGAATAGACATCTTAGTTTATAGGGTTAATATTTTGAAAAATCTCAAATTGATACATATGTGATAAATTTATTCAAAATTAATTTTTTGATCACGGAAAACCTCAAACTGCTCTACTTGTAATAAATGTACCTCAAATGACGACAAAAACCTAAACTGGAACACATGTGATAATTTACTCCCAAACTAATTTTTTGATTGTCAAAAACCCCAAATTAATATATTTATAACAAATATATCCTGCGTTAAATTGGATTAATAATACAAAAATCATGAAACCGGTACAACTATGATAAACAAATATTAAAATCTCAAACTAGTATACCAGTTCAACTGTCACATGTCATCCAACTCAACAATTTAATAATAAAATTAAAGAAAGCTAACAAAGTGTAAATTTGTCACAAGTGTACCAATTTGAGCAAATTTGTAAAAAATATACCAGTTTAGGATTTTTGGTAGTTAAAAATTAATTTTTTGTAAATTTATTATACATGTACCAATTTGAGATTTTTCAAGATATTAACTTTAACTTTTAAACTTTACCAAAAAAAAAAACTTTAACTTTTATATTGATTTGATGTGTAGACCAATCACAAAATGCCACATTACAATAGAAGTTCACGCTCTTCGAAGTGCTTAGGGAGTTGAATCTTAAGGCAAGCATGATAACTATTCTATTTTTGTTTTATGATAATTATTTTATTCCAAACTTATTTTTTGAATAGAAATTCATTTGATGACGCAATTTTATTTTCTTATTTCTAAAAAAAAAAATTGTCTAGAGAGATTTGGAGCATAAATGAAAAGTAAAATTTTTTTACTTTTCTATTTCTAAAATTTACTATTGACCGACCGTCACCGTTTGCGATCACCAATCGCCATTCACTACCACCGATCGCCGCCGTTGCCATTCCCTGCCCCTTAGGAAGGAAAAATTTTGTGTTCTATTCCAGGAATAAAAATTTTGCGTTGCTATCAAATATGAATTTTTACTTAAAAAATCATCTAAAAATAGAAAAAGAAAAAAAAATATTTCTCTCTTCCAAAAATCAATTTTTGGCCAAAATAGTTATCATTTGCACCCTTAGCAAGTGATGTATGTTCTTATCTTAGTTGTGTTTTCCCTAGTCTCAAGGGTTTGGCTCCGTTAGGTTCTTTCTTATAACTTTGATAATACGGCCTAGCTTCTTTAGACTAAAAAGTGGGTAGGTACAATCCATCAAATCTATTCCTCTTTTTCTTATGCAATTAGAATTATGTATTAGGTTCAAAAGCAAAATACGGAAAAAAAAAATGTCGAAAGATGGAGTACATAAGATGACCTTTGTCTAAGAATTGTACCATGGTTTCTTTAATTCACTCAGGTTTCGAGCAATATAATGTGAGTTCTTGATAGTACCATGCACACGTGTTGTTCCATAGAACGATATAAGGCAACTGACCACTTAGCCTCAAATGTTAGCCTCCCGTCTCACCTTGCGATCTCGTGATTGAGGACGTGGCCACGCTCCACCACATAGGCATAATCCCTCTCCACTTGGTGAGCGACACATGGAGCCACATCTCACAGGACAGATCTGAAAATTCTCTATAATATTTCAAAATCTTGGGTCTCCCTCCAGTCACACGAAGAAGACTCTTCATCTTTTAAAAAATGGCTCCTCTCTCGCCTTCGCCCCCAATCCGCTACATCCCCCAATGCGTCGCTGCAGCATAATTAATAGACAGATTCATTCAACTATTGGAGTGTATTAATCCCCATCAAAATTTTGTTGACACAAAGCGGAAAGCTTCTTGAGTACGACTAGGAGAATGCAATAATTCATTGTTTTTTGACCTTTCAAGTATGTGTCACTTCCTATCTCACCTTAACAATTTCTGAACTTCTAAGTTGTATTTGCCTTTTTGTGTAAACTTATGTTGAGAGAAAAAAAATTTATGAAGCATTAAATCCTTTGCTAATATCTTGCAGACAAAGTTAGAGAGGTGTTGAAGCTTGTGACCAGGAAATGGAAGATCTTGCTAAGCTACTGATTGCAGAGCAATCACTTCTCACGTTTGGCAAAGGACACAACTATGCTACAGCTTTGGAAGGTTCTTCAATAGTAAAGGAAGTGGCATTGATGCACAGTGAAGGAATACTTGCTGGTGAAATAATGGTCTTCTGGCTCTAGGATGAGAGTCTTCCCATTGTAGTGATTGCAACTCAGATACTTGCATCAGATTAGCTTTTGTCTTACAGGTTTACTTGCATTTGTGAAATCTTTATTTGTTCTAAATCTGAATTTGTCAATGTTAACATCAGGCGGCAATCGGTTATTCAGCAACTCGATGCTCACAAAGGACGCCTAATTGTCATGTGCTTGAGGGGGGATGCAGTAGCTGTCTCTTGGTGGAGCATGCAGAGTCATTGAAGTTCCTCAGGTGGAGGACTGTCTTCAGCCTATGGTCAATATAGTTCCTTAGGTACAGAGTACTTCCAATAGTTTTCTATGATTGCCAAGATGCAACATTCGTAACTTGCTGAAGATGAAGCTATGATGTAGATGAGGGCTAAATGGGAGCATCTAGCTTTCTGTTTCCTTGATATGTTTTATGCTCTTGGTGTTTATTTCATGAAGAATTCCAAAATTCTCTCTATGATTTGGCGTTTAGTTCTAAAAGAGAGCATTTTTTTTAAGTCTTAACAGAAACAAAAGAAATCAATCTTATTGATTGAGCCGTGACATTTTGCTTGGTTATTTATTCATTGCGTATAGAGTATTTTCATATTCTTGTTCTTGCTTTCAAGTAGTCTATTTCATTTTACTAGATATTGCTAATTCGTTGGACATGAGATACTTTTTAACATTTGTGGCACAATTGTTGACATATCATCTCACGGTCCTGAGAGGATACAATGTCGACCAGCCTAGGGACCTCGCAAAGAGTGTGACAACAAAGTAGAAGCCCATTGAGAGATTTTTTCTGATTGTGTTTACCCGGCAGTGAAATTATGCCATGAGAATATAAAGCATCTTTTTGACTCATAGTATACATTATGCCGATTGCTTGTACTTTATTGAATGACAGCCCTTGCAAGATCTTTCTTTATGATCAATTAGGAAAAATTGTCGTAATCCACATTTTTGCATGTTCACAGCTTGTTATGCATTTACCTATCAATCTGCCTCGAAGTGTTGTACTCATGTACCTAAACATAGTTTCATGATTGGCATGACAACGACTACAATTTAGTTTCATCGGGGATGCTATGCAACTCAAAGCAATATGTTGTTCATTAATGATTTCATCTTAAAGGGCACGAAAAAAGTTCTATTGCTGAAAACACGAAAAAAGTTCTATTGCTGAAAATATTAGTTATTGTATTTAGCATGAGTAGAGAACTCCATTTTTTTTTTTTATGGTGGACTTTGAAGTATCTTTTGCTGCATTATGAGATGTAATAGGAGTCTGGTAGAGTTTGGAAGATGGAGATTGTGTCACAAAAAATGCGGGTTATTAAATGTGCAAGATTGATGGAATTGATTAAGCGTTTGAGATTGCCGATATCGGTTTTTGCCGTTAAAGATATATCTTGAGTGGTGATTGTCGCATCAATCATTCAAACTGAAAGTTAACTCCGAGTCGATACCATTCCTAGGAAATATAATTCGAGGCAAATTGTATTGTGTTTTGATTTCCTTTGTTGGTATAATATTTAACTCCATATATTATATAGTCCAATTAGTAGACACAGAGAGGTCTCATGTATTCGAATGGAAGGAATTTCAATGTCCAAGTGCCTCAAAGAAGTCAATTTTATTAATTAATAATATTTTGAATATACGATTCGGCTCTCTCTAGACACCAACAAAAGCAACATCAAAAGCTCCTACCGGCGCCGTTGATGGTTGTCCAACGCAATATTGTTATTTCTCTTCCTGACTCGTGTTTCACTTTCCAAGGAGAAACATTCAGTGGTTTGCGCGTTTTGTCAACTTTGACTAATTACAATTTGACCCATCTATACTGACGTGAATTTAATTAAACAAAATAAAAATTTCAGTCCTCCCACATCTACAGTCCAGCTCACTTTTCTCCCACATCCACCGATCCGGTTGTCCTCCATGGCCGCCGGCGCTTCCTCCATCATAGAGCACCACCCCGTTCGGCCAGCATCCCCACTGCTTCTGGCGTCACGTGCAGTCGACCCAAGCTAGCCCTTCGTCATGCTCGCGGTCGGCTCAGTCCTTGCCTTTTCAGATCTGGACTGGAGTCGTGCCTCCAGATCTGCAAGCCTAGCTCGTCCATAGCTCGCGAGACTTGTCCATGGCTGTGGGCCTTGACGGCGAGCTCGAGGTCCATTGGCCATGAACTGCGCTCGGTCGTCGGCAGGGCTTCAGATCTGGACTAATTGGGTCATGCTTGGGAAGAAAGCATGGCTTCCGCTCCCTCTGCTTCAGATTTGAACTGAGGTCGTGCTTTCTTCAACAGTGGATGGCACTGAAGGCATGGCTCCCAAATCTAAAGCCGCCTTCAGATTTGGCCATGACTGCTCGTCCACGACAGTGATGGGCAAGGTCGAGATCCCGAAGACCATGGACAGAGATCACATAACAAGAAGAAAAGCAGAGGAAGTAGGCGTCCAGCCCGTCGGACCATGGACAGAGCTCACATATCCTGACGGCCATGGACGCCTGAACGCGATGGATCAACGCCGACGATTTCGGCCATGGACGGGCCAGATTCGAGATCTGGAGAACGACGAGACGGAGAAAACAGGCTCGGCTTGAACGCAGTGGTGGTCGGTCTGTTCACGGCGCCGGTGACTCCGCTGGTGGCAACGGCCGAGAGGAGCGGAGGTCGCAGCTATAAATAGAGGAGGGAGGGAGAGCAGAGGTGAAGGTTCGAAGGTTGGGGGTTGTGTGATGGGGATATTTGAACACGTGTCATATTGGAAATGAGTGAAAAGATATATGCCATGTAGCATGTTGATGTGGAGAAACTATTAGGTACGTGTCTTTTGCCAGCGTGACAAATAGAAATAGCTTTGGAAACGTGACACGTGTCGGGATGGGTCCAAATTGTCAGGCAAACTCTTCTCTCTCTCCTCGCTGTACGCGCTCTCTCTCGCCTGCCTCTTGCGCTCTCTCTCTCCTCTCTCTTCTCTAGCCCCGCTTTTCTCTCTCTTCTTCTGTCCCATTTCTCTCTCCTGCCTCATGCACGTTCTCTCCTTTCTCTCCTCTCTCCCCTGTACACCTCCCTCTCTCCATCAAAAAGAACTCCACCATCACCCAACAAGCAAAGAGACGAACAAAAACAATCGTCTCTATTCCTATCTAAAACTTTTTTTTTTTTTTGGTGTGGGTTTCTGTGCATTTTCGATCCGACCCATTTTAGGCCGCTTTTGTCTTCATTGGCGCTAGGAATCGAGGCTTCTTGGAGGGGTGTAGCTGCCGGAGACTGCGAACCAGGTGGAGGACTCCAGGAGTGCCGGGATGTTCGGATCGAACTTGCCCCTGGCTTTGTGTGTGAGTGGACCCCATGTCCTCCGAGATGCTCACCCCGTTGGCAGTCGAGGCGGCGGCCGAGGAGGCAGGAGTAAGGACCTTGTTGCGGCACCGCTTGTCCTCGCCGAGAGCTTGGCCGGTGGGGAAGCTCCTGTGGCAGATGGAGCACTCGTGCACCTTCCCGAACATGCCGGAGGAGGTGCTCTCCGCGGAGGTTGAGGTGGTCGGTTGGTCGTCCGCGCCGGCGAAGAGAAAGTGTGCTGTGAAGAGAGAAGAGAGAGAAAAATGGGGGGAGAGGAGAGGAGAGAGAGAGCGCGCAAGGACGCGAGAGAGAGAGGAGAGGATAGAGAGAAAAATGGGAACAGAGGAGAGAGGAGAGAGAACGTGCAGGAGGTAGAAAGCGCGTGCAGAGAGGAGAGAGAGTGGAAGGAAGAGAGAAGAGTTCACTGAATTTGGGTCCACCGTGACACGTGTCGCGTTCTAGAGGGCCTTTTTATTTGCCACGCTGACAAACGAGACGAGATGTACCTAACATTTTCTCGTTGAGGTGGTGGTATTAAAGCACCACATCTACAATTTCTACGAGAAAATTTACGGGTTCCACAGGAGTTACACTGACCCCATCGTCTACAGTCTCTATAGCGTCACTTACTCTCACATCTACGGTCCACCTCACTCTTCTCCCCCATCTACACGTTCTCCTCCGTCTCCGGCCATATCGAGCCTATCCTCCCCGTATCCCTCTGCCGTCGCCACCTGAGGAGTTACCAATGCTGAGTCAAAGGAGAGAACTGCCGGGGGGGTTTGCAGATGTGCAAGTTGAACACCGTCGCTGGCGGCCCTGGACGGGCCGCTGTCAGCAGAGCCACGGTTGCGGATCTGGAAGTCGCTGTGTTGGTGGTGGGCACCCCGTAGGACATCTGGGGCCGTGTCAACCTGGACTGATTCCCGATTCTGGGGCGCTTCAGCGTTCACGTGCTGGCGTGTAAGAGGCAAGAGTGGCGGGGCTGCCGGTTGGCCAGGACGGAACACGTGGACGAAAACATACAAAAGGAGCATGGAAAGCAACACTAATGACAAGAGATAGGGGAAAGAGCGAAAGGGGCGCCGGACCAACAACGACATGAGGGACGCCACGGAGAGTGCGGCGGCGAGCATCATGAGGATGGGGAACGCTCGGGCACAACAATCGGGAGCCAACGGTGAGCAACGAGAGCCAATGAGCAATAGAACAGGAGACCGAAGACGGCGAGAGAGGTGGCGAGAGGGTGGGTCTCGAATGGTGACGCTTGCCCTTGGAATTTCACCTCGACGAGGTTGATCAGCCCGGTAATAAGAAAGCCGACAATGGTGTGGAGAGCAAGGAGGTCAAGGGAACCTCGGGCGTTTGTGTGGGGATGACCGCCGGTCGGCATCGTGCTGGGCTTCTGGAGGATCTCGTAGTGCTATGTAGAGGATTATTATTGAAATGGTCAGAGAAAGAGACGGCTAAGAGGGGTTTTATAAGGCCGAAGCTGGGAAGTTGGTGACCCTGCCATTGAGAATGCGGTCACGCTCGACGTCAGCATACTTCCCTCTCTACTCTCCAATGGGTAGGTGGACACGTGAAGGTGAAGCCCCACCTTACGGCCCCGCCACTGTTCCGACATTCCTCTCCAATAATAGGATTTAATATCCTAAGAGTTCTCCAATTTTAGATTTGCTCTCAATTCTATTCCAAACTTTTTTTGTCCCATTAAGATCCTCTAACTTTAGGTTTACTCTTGGTTCTATCCTACGATAAAAAAACCATCAACTTTAAGTCCAATTTCAATTTTTCTCTGAACTTTTGTTTGTATCATAAACCTGCCTCTATTAATCTTTTGTCTAAAATTCTTGAGTGAACCTTTCAAGAATCCTCAGGCCATGTATCTCCAGTGCGAGTGTCTCGAGTGTGAGCTCTTTGACCGTGAGAGATTGAAGACTCCCAAGCACGAGAGTTTGAATATCAAGCCCAAAATCGAAGATCCTTGTGAGATGAAAGGGAGACTCTCTTAAGAGTAAGAACAATTAAAGAAAATCAACCCTAATTTTTCTAATATTTACATATATATCATATCCAATAAGATGTCGTTTAGGCTGATATGAAAATTTATCTAAAAAAAATATATTTTTTGGTTGTGAAATTTCAGGAAAAATTTGTAGTTATGTCATGAAAGCCACATCACTAAGGACGATTGGATAGAAAATTAATGGTTGCAAATATAAGATTTAAGTAAAAGTTCAAATTGGGATTGGATCTAAAGTTGATGGTTATCTATAAGACAAAATAATTTAGGATAAAATTAAAATAAGATTAAAAGTTGAGAGTTTTTTATGATATAAAATAAAATTTGGGATAGAATTTTTGTAGAAAATTTGAATGTATTTCCTAATTTTCCCTAATTTTGGGTCTCCCTCTGGTCGTCGGAGAAACTCCCTCTCTTCTCCTTTTCAAAATTTGCTCTCTCACCTTTGCTCCCAATTCGCTGCATTCTCTGGCACGTCACTGCAGCATAATAAATAGAAAGATTCATTCATTCAACTATTGAAGTGTATTAAGCCACATCAAAATTTTGGCAACCCTGAACGGAAAGATTCTTAGTACAACTAAAAGAGAATGCAACAATTCATTGTCTTTTTGACCTTTCAAGTATGCGTCACTTCCTATCTCACTTTAACAATTTCTGAACTTCTAAGTTGTATCTTCCTTTTCGTCTAAACTTATGTTGAGAGAATTTTTTGTATGAAGCATTAAATCCTTTGCTAATATCTCGTAGACAATGTTAGAGAGGTGCTGAATCTTGTGATCAGGAAATGGAAGATCTTGCTAAGCTACTACTGATTGCAGAGTAGTCACTTCTCATGTTTAGCAAAGGATACAACTATGCTACATCTTTGGAAGGTTCTTTAGTAGTAAAGGAAGTAGCATTGATGCATGGTGAAGGAATACCTGTCGGTTAATGGCTCTGATTGCGAAAGATTAAAGACTACCTAGCACGAGAGAGTGAAAACTAAGCCCAAAATCAAAGATCCTTGTGAGATGAAAGGAAGACTCTCTTAAAAGTAAGAACAATTGAAGAAAGTCAATCCTAATCTTTATCCAAATATCATATCCAATAAGATACCATTTGGGTTGATATGAAAATTCATCTCCAAAAAATATTCATTTGGTTGTGAAATTTTAGGAAAAATTTATAGCAATGTCGTGAAATGCCACGTCATTAAGAATGATTGGAGAAAGAGTTCGTGGTGGTAGATATAAGATTTAAGTAAAAGTTTATGGTTTTTTATGAGAAAAAAATTTAGGATCAAATTAGGATTGGATCTAAAGATGATGGTTATTTATAAGACAAAAATTAGTTTAGGATAGAATTAAAATAAGATTAAAAATTGGGAGTTTTTTTACAAGGCACAAGAATCTTTCGGATAGAAATTTGGTAAAATTGGATTTACACGGACTTTTCACTCGGAATCCCAAAAAATAACCATGTCAAAATCAAATCAAGTGGGCTTGTCACAATGATTTCAAATATAAAAACGGAATTGATTGTCAATATTATTTTTTTAAATATTACCTTTTGTGTCAATTCTATTTTGGATATATACCATATCATGACCGGTTAAGCATTGCAATTGCTTTCAAGAAACGGGGCTCATCTCGCAGCGATTGGAGATTTCGGGGTGGGGCCCATCAACTACTTCATCCAACCGTAAATCCAACGTCACATCTCCCGCCAAAGTGAATTCGGATGTACCAGATTTCTGTTGCCCCTTGATTGGGTGCCCGTTCTTGGTTCCCCAAAGGACATTTCTTAAGAGAATAATATTCCCCACCGATTTTAGGTCTTCCTCTCGTCATCGAAGACTCTCTCTCTCTCTTTCTCCTTTTCAAAATTTGCTCTCTCGCCTTCGCTCCCAATTCGCTGCTTTCTCCAGCGCATCGCTGCCGCCTCTGCCTTCGCTGTCACCTTCAAGAGCCCCCTTGGCGGCTGGAATATGGCAACACCAAGTTTCCCGTCATAACTTGCACCGGTAATTGTAAATTGCATGTCAAATGTTTGCACAATTATCTTTTTCCCTGTTTACATCTGGATATGGGGTTTTGTTATGGGGGTTTGATGGGTGAAGTTTTTGGTGTTAGCTAATTGGAAAAGCTGGGCGAATGGACATCTTAGCTGTCCAAATTTTGAGTGAACCATCTAAGATTTGATTAATAGATTACTAAGTTTAAACTTAGTTTACGCTCTCCTAAGCTCATACCAATTCACGACTTAGGTTTAAATTTTTAACATGTAAATAATTTTTTAATCAAGAGTCACCACTAATCTATTTTTCGGTGGGTCGATTAGAAACCCAAGTAAAGTAATGGAAGATTTACTTTATGAACTAAGTTTGGGGACTTGGTCATGTGCATACCACTAATTTAACACCTAGATAAAAACAGTGAATAAATTGCAAAACATACCTCACGGCAACAAAAACATTTACAATGTTATATTATAATTCACATTAACAATCATAGATATGATTTCTAATTAACATGTAATCACTCAATTTTTTTTTAAATTCTCTTGTTTAATAAAATCTAATCTATATGCAATGCAATATAACCAAATGACCTAATTTTAATTACGGACAATTTTTAACTAAATTGACCTAGCAATAATAGCTAAATGACATGCATTTCATTAATCTACTTCTATATAACGTGCACATGATATTTCTATTCTCTTAAAAAGCATGCAATCTATCATAGGAAATGAAATTAATTTATTCTAAGATAATTTTTTTTGGTATTTTCCATGAAATTCGAAATTAGAATAATGCGAAAATTATCTATGTAGGTTAAGATATCATCCAATTTGTATTAGGAATTAGATTAGGCCAAATCCTCCTAACTTGGTAATCTCTAACCTAAAATGCAATTTATCTAAAAGATTTATCTAAACTTAAAATTAAACATGCAATATTTTCCTAATATGTAATGACGTGCAAATAATACTCTAATTCTAGTTTTTTTTTCTTTTTCTTTTCTATGAAATTCGAAATTAAAACTGACACGTAATTAAACGTGAATTAAAAAAGATAACATTCTAAATTGGATTTTGATTTTTTCAAAAAATTCGAAATAAATTCCCTATGCAAAATAACCCTAAAACAATAAACCTAATTTAATTCAAAATTTTGGATTTTTCTTTTACGGAAAAAACAAAATCGACTTAAACCACACGAGGAAGAAGTAGTAGTAGAGCGGGTCAAAGGTCAGAAGTGATCTCCATCTCTGACTACGGGGGTGTTTGGTTGGGCATTCCCAAAGCCCCTTGGACCCCTAAAGCCCATTGGGGGAAAATTTTAGTGTTTGACAAATTTTTTGAAAGCTCTTTTGCCCAAGTACGAGCATTCGGAATGCTCAATGCCCAATGCTGGGGAGGGGCAGCATTGGGCATTCAGCATTTGGGAAATGCCACGCCTACTGTTCATCATTTTTCTTCGTCGTCTTCTTTCTGGCCATCGAGCTTCTCCGGTAGCCACCGCTTGAGGGTCGCGCGTCGCCGGTGACCACCATCTGGAGGTGCCTCAACGCGCGACCCAGGCGGCGTCGACTGGTTCCGAGCGAACCAGGCAACGCCGCCTAAGGTCTGTGTCGCCTGAGGTTGCCTGAGGTTGAGCGGACCTCAGGCCGCCAGATCTGGCGGTCCGGAGGCCAGATCTGGCCTCTACGACCTCAGGTGCCTGAGGTCGCGCCTCCAGGGGGCGACGACGTCGCCTGAGGTCGCGCCGCGCGCCGCCTGGTCCGTGTGACCTCAGGCCGCCAGATCTGGCCTCTGCGCCTCTAGGCGCCTGAGGTCGCAGCGACGGCATCGCCTGAGGTCGCGACCTCAGGCGGCCGGACGACCAAATTGGCCGCCGAATTTGATTTTTAGATTTTTTAAAAATGAAAATTAAAAGCAAAACTCATTTGAAATAAATTTTGCCAAGCGGTATTTTCACACAAGCAACTTTTCAATGCATAATTCGCCAAATGATCGAGCATTCCCGAAATATATTTGCTTTTGGCCAAAGACATTCCCAAAAGCCGAACCAAACGGGCCCACCTCTCTCTCTCTCTCTCCGCGTCTCCGTTTCCCTCTCGCGGATTTTTTAGTCGGAGCTGCGGCAGCCATGAAGGAGGAGGCGGACGCGGGCGCGGGAGGCGAAGGGGGAAGAAGGGGAGAAATGTGCGGCATATTCGCCTGCCTGAACTACAATGTGAAGAGCGAGAGGAGCTACATCCTCCAGGTCCTCTTCACGGCCTCCCTCGCCTCAGCACCGCGGCTGCGACTCCGCCGGCGTCTCTACCGATTCCTCCTCCGTCTCCCTCCCGCCTCTCGTTTTCCGGCAGGAAGGCAACATCGAGTCCCTCGTCAAATCCGTCTACCAAGGTATACCCCCCAATTCCCCTTCTCGCGCTCGAATTTCCCGCTCGCCTTGTGATCTGACGAAGCTTCCTTATATATTATGCTTCTCGTTTGATTTGGAGATTGATTTCGGAACGATCGATTGCCCCGTTTAGTTTATCTGGCCCGCTTGACATGATTCTTGTGGAAAAGGTCTCTCCTTTTTCGTTTTGTTTGTTTCCTACTTGTCTGATTAGTTATGGAAGTGTACTGTTATGCTCTGCCGATCATGGTCGCTGCATATGATTTTCATGCGCACCTCCGATACAGTTCATCTCCTCGATCTGGTTTAGTCTCTCTCTTTTTTTTTTTTTTTTTAATTAGTTAATTTATTTTTGTTTGTCCTCGTGAAGGACGTTGTTTTGGGACTAGACAAGCGCCTCCTTCAGGAAGCCTGCTATGTCGTTTGTCATTTTGTCCCCTTCTGGACTAATTATAAGAAATCGTCCACATGGTCAGAATGCACCGCTGTATAGCGTCTTTTGTACTGGAATTCTGTTGTTTCTATTCCATTGTAGCCCCTGATATATCAGAAAAGCTCGATAATCCAGGGGGCGTAAGCTTAACCTTATTGCTGATATTTGCTCGACATGATCTAAACTAATTGAGGGGTGAAACTCCATCTTTTCTCCAGGATTCTCTTAGAAATTAATTCAGCAAAAATACAATATTAGAGTATCTTTGTTGCAAGGAGCATTAGGATTTCTTTTTGGAGATAGAGGAATGTTAAGGAGTGGTCCACATGTTCACTGTCAATTTTAAATGCAGTTTTTGGATTGAAACTATTGCGCCTCATTTGTAAATTCTAGGGGCCCTAATGGATTAAATGCTGCAGTTTTACATGGGTGCATGCATTATTCAACATCTTTGAACTAGGAACGTATTTTTGTGTAGGATTTTTCTCGTTTATTCCGTTGAATGAAACTTCTATGTGGCTGTTCTACTTTGTTATATTTGTGTGATGGATTATTTGACATCTCCATATTTCAAGTCTTTAATTTTCCTCAGCTAAGTTCAAGGAACTCACTATTGATTATGTTATCATCAGAGGTTGATGCCACAGACTTGAATTTGGAGTAATCTTTTCTTACTCATAAAAGAATAGCACACGCATGGTGGGTGACTCATGGAGAGCCTGCTCCTAGGAGTAGTCATCCTCAGAGCTCTGGTGCTGAAAATGAGTTTTAGGTTGTACACGATGGGGTCATCACTAATCATGAGGTTGGTTGAGGCTTAACTGGCAACTATTTAGACTATAGTATACTTTTTATTTATATTCGGGTTGCATTTTGCTATATAAATTATGAAAGCTTTCTTTCACCTTTGAGGGGAGTTAGCTTTCAAATTTTCATCTAGGCCGAAAGTACATCCTTGTCATTGATTGTTGTAACATTATGACAATGTGTAATGCTTACATCTCCTGAGGCATCACAGATCATACTTTGTGTTTGGATGAATTTATTCCATAAATCAATTTATGCGTCTTAGAGATATTTAATCTAGACAACTACTCTTTCTTAGAATGTGAGTGAAGGCATAGCTGCTGACTATAGGGAGAGGTTAAATCAATGAAGCTTTATTGATTGATCTAGTAAGGGGTGTTATGAATAGGCCGCATTAGTCGTTGTTAATAATAAACTCGGGCCAAGGCTTATCCTCCTGTCATATTATCAATGGACCTTTCATTGAAGCCTTCACAGATCACATGCATCTTGATGTGTTGATCATTAGCAGCAAATGTCTTGTGTACCACAAGGAACCTTGCAGCAGGTTGTGGACCTCATTTTACCCCAATGAGAAGCATTTTTAGATACCAAGACGCTTTTTTAACGAAACTATATGATATGCTCCTAATTTATATGTTACTCTGTGATGAGTCTGTAAAATGCTGTACAATCTCAATGGTATTTCTCTCTAGTTTAAAACTAATGAAGAAATTTTGCCGGTAGATTCTTCTGAGGTTCTTACCTTTTCGTTTACAATTGCAGGTCTTAAAGCAAACGCTAATTCGACATGGGTTCACATTTGAATCTGATACTGACACTGAAGTGATTCCTAAGCTTGTCAAGAATGTTTTTGATAAATCTAATGAAGATTCAGATAATAGCTTATATGCAATGAAGACAATCATTGCATTTTAATGAGCTTCTTACTGAGTTTGTGTGTGAAGAAAGGGAAACCTCAGTCAACACAATTTCATGAGATGCTGAAATTAAAAAAGATGTTGAAGTTAATCCTTTTAATTTTCTGCTTAACAATCTTCCAATTCAAGCTATATTAATCTACAGATTTTCAGTTGAATCGTATAATTATATGAAGGTTGTAGTGTTGGAAATCTGTTCAACTCTTTGTAAACACTAAAGAGCCTTGATGGATAAAACATCTCTGACATCTTTTGTTGAAAGTATTGTTTATGTATGTTAGGCCCATGTTGCGCCAGTGCTTTTCCCTACAAGTATAGGGGCTTCAGATCTTAAAACAAATTGTTTTGGTGACTCGTTTTCTTTCTGTAGGGCCTCAGTAAATGGATACTTAATTCTGCAACAGCCTTTTAGCGTATGAATGACATCATTTTGGGCAAAAGTTGATTTTATTTCTCCAATTGTTTGCTTGTAGTAAATTAACTGGCAATATGACCACCATTGGGATTGTGCTCAACATATATACATACTCCACATAATTTGCTTTGTGTCTTGAAGTGTGCTATCGCGTTACTTTACCCTAGAGAACAATGTTCAGTGACATTCCATTTATGACTGATATATTATTTGGACTGCAGGTGACACGACTGTCACATTTAGTCAAGTTGTACTGGAAGTCATGAGGCATCTTGAAGGAGCCTATGCCCTTATTTTTAAGAGCCGGTATTATCCTAATGAATTGATCGCTTGTAAGTGTGGTAGTCCATTGCTTCTTGGTGTGAAAGTAAGTTCCATTTAAAACTTGGGTGGTACTTGCTGCAAATGAGTTACTTTTGATCACATCTCATGAATCATTGTCCATTTTCAATTGAGTTGGTGCCCTTTCAGGTTCACTAAAATCTATGCTATGTATGTTCTTCTAGAACTGAGTCTATTAACCATAGTTCGATCAAATGTTTCTTATGATACAATGTTTCTGCAAAGAGTTGAATAGCATCTGTTTTGCTTGGTGGAGACAGTAGATTGAGTTTTTACTTTGGGTCTTAGAGTGCCTTAGAAATGCTAAGCTGGATGCACATCAATTTCCTATTAGAACCGGGAATTGGAATAGCATTGTTACTGTCGTCCATCACGACACATATTTTTGGTCATGATACGATAAGTTTGAGAAAAGCTTGTGGTTGTCTATGGTGCCGAACTCTTAATTCATTTTTAGGTCTCCATGATGCGTCAACTGTAGCTTAGTCTTAGGAGTTCTTTTTTCATGTGTAGTTGTCCATTCCTGTGTATGTCTTACCTATGCGTTTTCGTTGTCAAAATTCTTGTTTGTCTTGTAATTTATCATAATTGTAACATAGTTATTAATTCATTCAGGAATTGACAGAAGAATCAACCAAAGGATCATTATTTCATGATGATAAGTATCCTTCACGGAATGGGAATCTCGGGGAACTGTTCTTATCAAATGATGCAAATGCTCTGGTTGAGCACACAAGAAAAGTTTTGGTTATTGAAGATGGTGAAGTTGTTCATTTGAAGGTAATTACATTGTTGTTTTAAGGAATTTATGTGTATTCTTGGCCTTTATGGCACAGGCTGCCTTATCAGTCTCTTGATTATATGTTTTATTGATCGACCGAATGTATCTTAGTTGTTAAGATTTTAGGGTGGGGTTACTTCAGTTCAACGTGAGTTCTATCGATTTCATCTCAGTATCAATTTGTGAATATACTATCGGACTGCATAGCAACATGGTTAAATATGCTCAATATCACCAGTACTAACCACCTATTTAGTTGTACGGAGAACCTCTTGGCTCAATGTCGCCAGAATTCTATTTGGCTTGACTTCTTGCATGTAGCTAAATAGCAGTCTTGTCCTTTTCCATTGGAGGAGCATGTTGCCTACATGGGAGGTGAACTTTGATGCGGAAAGTCCTGCTATATCACCTCAATCGAGGGCTGATGACTATGATCATTTCTTTCCAGATTATTTTCATAATGTAGTGACACATGAGAAGCCAAATGCTGAATTTATACTACTAATGCTGGTTGCATCAGGATGGAGGGGTATCTATCCTAGAGTTTGATGGTGACAAAGGGAAATGCAGTGTACTTTCCAGGCCGGCATCTGTACAGCGTGCACTTTCTGTTCTCGAGATGGAAGTTGACAAATAAATAAAGGAAACTATGAATGTTATATGCAGAACAAAATTCATGAACAGCCAGAATCCCTAACAACCACAATGAGGGGCAGACTTATACGTGGAGGGACCTGCAAAGCTAAGACTGTCCTTCTGGGTGGATTGAGGGATCATCTCATGACAATTAGGAGGAGCTGGAGGATTGTTTTCATTGGTTGTGGTACGAGTTATAATGCTGCTTTAGCTGCAAGGCCCATCTGGGAAGAACTTTCAGGCAAGTAGTGAATGATAGCTTATGTGGGCTGGCGATGTTAATTTATTTTTACCAACTCTTTTCTTGTTTGCTTGCTTTCAAAACAGGAATTCCTGTGACAATGGAAATAGCAAGTGATCTTTTGGATCGTCAAGGTCCAATTTATAGAGAAGATACAGCAGCATTTGTCAGTCAGTCTGGTGAAACAGCAGATGCCTTACATGCACTGGAATATGTCTCCAGAATGGTGCATTATGTGTAGGAATTATTTATACTGTTGGCAGTGCAATTGCCAGAAATACACATTGTGGTGTCCATATAAATGCTGGTGCCGAGATAGGTGTGCCAAGCACCAAGGTGAGAGAGTACCTTTTGACATTCTGTTACATAAACGATCCTCTCTTTGTCATGCTTTCTGGTCTTTTTTTCATGAAATTGATTTACAGATATGCTTTTTGAGCAGGCATATACAAGTCAAATATTGTTATGGCTATTTCAGCTTTAGCAATTGGAGGGGACGCTATTTCTAATCAAGCAAGAAGAGAGGCAATAATTGATTGTCTTTTTGACCTTCCAAGTATGTTTCACTTCCTATCTCACCTTCACAATCTCTGAACTTCTGTTGGATGTGCCTTTTTTGTCTAAACTTTGTTGATAAATTGTTTGTATGAAACATTAAATCCCTTGTTATTATCTTGTAGACAAAGTTAGAGAGGTGCTGAAGCTTGACCAGGAAATGAAAGATCTTGCTAAGCTACTGATTGCAGAGCAGTCACTTCTCATGTTTGGCAGAGGATACAACTATGCTACAGCTTCTGAAGGTTCTTTAATAGTAAAGGAAGTGGCATTGATGCACAGTGAAGGAATACCTGCTGATGAAATGAAACATGGTCCTCTGGCTCTAGTGGATGAGAGTCTTCCCATTGTAGTGATTGCTACTCATGATGATTGCTTCAGGTTAGCTTTTGTGGTACAGGTTTGCTTGTATCCATGAAATCTCTATTTGTTCTAAAGCTGAAGGTGTCAGTGTTAATTGCAAGCAACAATCAGTTATTCAGCAGCTCCATGGCCGTAAAGGATGCCTAATTGTCATGTGCTCAAGGGGGGATGCTGCAGCTGTGTCTCTTGGTGGAGCATGTAGAATCATAGAAGTTCCTCTGGTGGAGGACTGTCTTCAGCCTGTAGTCAATATAGTTCCTTTGCAGGTACAGAGTACTTCCAGTAATTTTCTATGATTGCCAAAATGCAACATCTTTTTTTCCTTTAATACTGAATGTGTCGTAACTTGCTGAAGGTGAAGCTATGATGTAGGTGAGGTGCAGCTGGATGGGAGCATCTAGCTTTCTGTTTCCTTGATATGTTTTTATGCTCTTGGTGTTTCTTTGATGAAGGGTTTCAAAATTCTCTCTATGATTTGGTGTTTAGTTCTAAAAGAAAGCATTATTTTTAAGTCTCAACAAAAACAAAAGAAATCAATCTTATTGATTGAGCCGTAACATTTTGCTTGGTTATCTGTTGATTGCCTATAGAGTATTTTTCACATTGCTGTTCTTCCTTTCAAATAGCCTGTTTCATTTTACTACTAATTCGTCAGATAATTTTTTACATTTGTGGTGTAGTTGTTCGCATATCATCTCACGGTCCTAAGAGTATACAATGTGAACCAGCCGAGGAACCTTGTAAAGATTGTGACAACAGAGTAGAAGCCTACTAATAGATTTCTTCTGATTGTGTTTACTTGGCAGTAAAATTATGTCATGAGAATGTAAAGTATCTTTCAGACACAAAGTATACATTCCGTTGATCAATTGTACTTTATTGATGGCAGTTCTCACAAGATCTTTATCTTTGATAAATTAGGAAAAATTGTCTTAAACTATTTTTTAGTGTGTTTGCAGCTTGTTATGCATTCACCTATCAATCTACCTCGAAGTGTCGTGCTCATGGTATCTGAATGATTGACATGACAATGATGATGTTAACTTAGTTTCATCGGGGATGCTGTGCAACTTTGAGCAACATGTTGTTCATCAATGCCTTCATCTTAAAGGTCAAGAAAAAGTTATATTTATGGAAATATTAGTTATCGTATTTAACATTTAGTAGGGAACTCCCTTTTTCTTTTTCTTTTTTGTTTTTTTTTTGTTTGTTTTTTTTTTTAATGGTGGACTCTGATTGAAGTATCTCTTGCTGCATCATGAGATGTAAATGGAGTCTAGTGGAGGTTGGAAGAGGGAAATTGTATCACAAAAAATACAGATTATTAAATGTGCAAGATTGATGGAATCGATTAAGTATCAAAGACCGTTGATATCGGTTTTTGCTATTAAGGATGTCTTTCGAGTGATGATTGTTGCGTCAATCATTAAACTGTGAGTTAAACTCCTGGTTTATACTTTTCTTGGGAAATGTAGTCCGAGACAAATTGTATCGTGTTCTAATTTCTTTTATCAGTATGATATTTAACTCCATCTATTTGTAGACACGGAAAGGCCTCGTGTATTCGAATGGAAAGAATTTCAATATCAACTTGCCCCAAAAAAGTCATTTTATTAATTAATCATATTTCAGTGGACAATTCCCTCTCTACATACCAACAAAAGCAAAACCATAATCTCCTGCACGAGCTTATGTTGCCAATTTTTCTTCCCGACTCGGAGTGTACGGTTTTTTAAACTCAAACCAATCACAATTTGACACACATTTAGAGGTGTCAATTTAATCAAACAAACTGAAAATTACTTTTCTCCCCCACCAACACTTTGTCCTCCGTCTCCAGCCATCTCGAGCCTAATCTCCCCGTCTCCCACCGCCGTCGCCACCGACGGAGTCCCCAACGACGAGTCCGAGGAGAGAACTGGCGGGCGGAGTTGCAGACCTGCAAATCGACCACTGTCGCTTGTGGCTGTGGATGAGCCGCTGTCACTGGAGCCACGGTTGCACATCTGGACGTCCTTTCCTGGGATGTGTTGCTGGTGGGCACCCCGTGGGACATCCGGGGCCGGGTCCAGGTCTGGGTCCCGATTCCCGGACGAGGCGCGCGCATTCGTGACCGTGGAATGCAAGTGCGACGAGCCTGTTAGTCGGCGAGGACGGAATACGTGGACCAAAATAGACAAGAGGAGCATGGAAAGCAACACTAATGACAAGACATAGGGGAAAGAGTGGAGGGGCCTCCGGACCAACAACGATGTGAGGGAGGCGACCGAGAGCATGGCGGCAAGCATCATGAGGATGGGGAACGCTGGGTCACAACAATTGGGAGCCAACGACAGGTGAGCAACGAGGGCCAATGAGGAATAGAACAAAAGACAGAAGACGGCAAGAGTTATGGCACAAGGGTGGGTCTCGAATGGGGACGCGGTTTTCCCTTGGAATTTCACCTGGACGAGGTTCACCAGCACGGTAACAAGAAAGGCGAGAACGGCGTGGAGGGCAGTCAGGTCGGGGGAATCTGGGGCGTTTGTTTGGGGGCGACCGCCGGTCGGCATCGGGATTGGCTTCTATAGGATTTCGTAGTCCTATGTGGAGGATGATAACCGAAATGACTAGAGTAAAAGATGGCTAGATTTTTTTGATCGAAAAAAGATGGATAGATTCGGAAGCAGAACTTGAGGGAACTTGAGGTTTCTTAAAAGTTTCTTTAAGAAACCTCAAGTTCTGCTTCCGAATGATCGGGATAGAAATCAAACTGCTGGTGCAGTGTTCAATCGCTCCATTATAAAAAGCATGATTTGCCCCCACTCTAATGCATTAGTATTTTCCCTGTTCTAGTAACCCATCTTTCCATCTAATTACTTTGATAATCATCTTGTACATAGGCTAAAGGATCATCTGGGAACTTATTCCAGTTTCCAAGGCCACTCGGCAGTAGTCCACAGAAATGTCCGAGGTTTCCCTGCCTCCACTTCCCACCACGCGGTTCTCACCTTTATTGTTCCCGTGCTGCTCAACTTCATTGAGGTGAAATATCGAGGGAAACCAAAGTCCCTTTTGAAACCCACTCTTTTACCACCTCTGTTGCCATCTTCTGTCTTCTGTTCTATAGCTCATTGGCACTTGTTGCTCATCCATCATTCGCTCCCTCTTGTTGTGCCCGACCATTTCACATCCTCATGATGCTCGTTGCTTTGCTCTCGGTGGCTTCCCTTGCAACATTGTTGTTCCAAGGCCCCTTTCATTCTTTCCCCTATTTGTTGTAATCAGTATTGCTTTCCATTGTCCTCTTGCATGGTCTTGCTAGAAAACTTTACGTGTGGGTTCAAAACAAGATTGTCTGTCCAAGTGTCCCGTTCTCGCCGGCTACATGGTGGAAGAGCACTGCCACTTTTGCCTTGTACAGTCATGGATATGCGCTTTGTGCCAAAAGTGGCAATTGGTCCGTTTTGACAGAGCTGCAAATATCCCACGGGTGCCCACAACTCCCACACCCTGAAAAGGGAAAAATGAGTAGGGAAGAAACATGTAACAGTGTGTTAGACAAAATAACAGCACAATTGGAACTTATGGCTTTGCTTTTTGCTGGTATCTAGTGAGAGTCGCATTGTATCTTGTAACACGATTGACTAATAGAATGAACTCAGGTAACATGTCAAAGTTAGAGACCATGAACAACTACTTTGGAGGGAGTTGACATGAAGATCTTTCCATTTAAATACACAAGTCCCCGCTGTGCCTACGGAGGAGAATGTTTCCATGGAGGAATACATGCTAATATGCCCATTTGGTCGATTCAACAGACAGTACAAGTAACCTCAAGAGTATATCCCAAGAAAGGTATTAACCATGTGGAATTCACTAACAGTTTGATGAAAATCGCCATTGAGAGACATTTTTCTGTCAGAAACCGATCTGAGTGAAAAAGCAACATCATGTCTCAGAAACTCAATTGATTCCATCAATTTTGTACCTTTAATAACCACCATTTTTGTTCCCACCACCTGATCTTTTTATAGAATAAGCATGCAATTTTCCTCTTCCCTTCACCAGACTCTTTTTGCATCTAATGATGCAGCAACAGATACTTCAAACAAAGTCCTCTGTAAAAATGGAGTCTCCGAATATGGTATTACCCGAGGATAGCCGCACCCTAAAAAATGCTAAATACGATAACTAACCACTTTCTTGACTTTTAATAAAGGCACTAATGAACTACATATTATCTCTAATTTGCATGGCATCCAAGATGAGACTAAGTTGTATTCATTCTTGCTATGTCAATTATAAAAAACAATGATCGGGCACCATGATTACGACTTCAAGGTATAGATTAATAAGTGAATGCTTAACAAGCTGTGAACGCGCAAAAAGTTGAGTTACGGCAGTTTTTCCTAATTGATTAGAAAATACAAGTATTAGTGAATCAATGTGATCAGTAGAATGTAAACTCTGCTGCAAAATTGCTTTATATTCTCATGACATAATACATTTCGCTGCCAGATGAATAAAATCGGAAGAAATTGCTTGTGCTCAGCTGTCACATTTTTTGCAAGGTTCTTACGCTGGATACGCCAACAACTGCACCCCAAAAGTTAAAAATTATGCCATGTCCGGCGAATCAGCAAATCAACTAAAACGAAACAGACTATCTGAAAAGAGGAAACAGTAATGTTAAGGTACTTTATAAGAACAAAATATTAGAACAGCATAACGAGACGGCTCAATCAATAAAATTGGTTTTGTTTGTGCTAGTTGAGACTTAAAAAAAGAATCTGTTTGAGAACTAAACCAAAATTATAGAGAGAATTTTGGAACCCTTAATCCAAAAACAAACACCAAGAGCATAAAACAAATCAAGCAAACATAAAACTAAATGCTCCCTTCCAGTTCCACCCTATCTACATTGTAGCTTCGCATTCGGCAAGATATGGCGCATTCAGTACAACATAAGAAAAAAAATGTTGCATCTTGGAAAGGCAGAAAGAGATTTTCTTTTGATAGATAAGCATTAAGATATTATATAAGTACCCTGTACCTGAAAAAGGAACTATATTGACTATAGGCTGAAGACAGTCCTCCACCTGAGGAACTTCAATGACCCTACACGCTCCTCCACGAGACAGCTGCAGCATCCCCCCTTGAGCACATGACAATTAGGCGTCATTTACTGGCACAAAGTTGCTGAATAACTGATTGTTGCTTGCTGTTAACATTGACACCTTCAGTTTTAGACCAAACAGGGAATACTGGGGTGCAAGTTAACCTATACCGCAAAAGCTAACCTAAAGCAAGCATCATGAATAGTAATCACTACAACAGGTAGACTGTCGTCCACTAGAGCCAGGGAACGATGTTTCATCTCACCAGCAGGCATTCCATCACTGTGCAGCATTAATACCACTTCCTTTACTTAAAGAACCTTCCAAAGCTGCACCATAGTTGTATCCTCCGCCAAACATGGAAAGTGACTGCTCTGCAATCAGTAGCTTAGCAAGATCTTCCATTTCACAGTCAAGCTTCAGCACCTCTCTAACTTTGTCTACAAGATATAAGTAAAAGATTTAATGCTTCATACAAAAAATTCTCTCAAAATAAGTTCAGACAAAAAAGGCAGATACAACTTTGAAGTTCAGAAATTGTTAAGGTGAGATAGGAAGTGACACATACTACAAAGGTCAAAAAGAGAATCAATTGTTGCATTCTCTTTTGGTTGTACTCAGAAGTTTTGCGCTCAGTGTCGCCAGAATTTGATGTGGCTCAACACACTTCAATAGTCGAGTGAATCCATCTATTTAGAATGCTGCAGTGACGAGCCAGAGAATGCAGCGGATTGGGAGCGAAGGCGAGAGAGGAGCCAATTTTGAAAAGAAGAAGAGAGAGAGTCTTCTTCATTGACAAGAGGGAGGCCCAAGATTTTGAAATATTAGGGAGAATTTTCAGATCTATACTGGTGGGACATGGCTCCATGTGTCACTCACCGACTGGAAAGGGATTATGCTGATGTGGTGGAGCATGGCCATGTCCTCAATTGCGAGATCGCAAGGTGAGGCGGGAGGCTAACGTGGGAGGCTGAGGGGTTGGCTGCGTATATTGTTCTATGAAACAAAATGTATGAACAGTACTGTCAAGAAACTCACATTATATTGCCGGGAACCCGAAGGAAGCGTGATCCCTACCCAGCCAGAAATGGTGTCACCGCTGCCACTCGTACGTCATCAAAGCTCAAGAAATGGCCGGCACTCCTCCCTTCCTCCGACGAACTGTCACGCTTGATGGTGCTTGTCGCTCGACCACGAACATGTGCGGCGACCGACGGTAACCAGGCGGGGCTCGAGATGAACTCGCGCGAACCCCTTCTTCAGCTCCTCAGAAAACTCGCTCTCTCCCTCCACGATTCTGGTTTCAGCTAAAAGAAAAGATCTCATCCTTTGCGATCCGGTTTTTTGCCAAAACCGTCGAGCCTCCCCCTGTCCTCCTCTCCAACGCTCGGCGCACCCTGCTTCTGTATATATCCTCGAGCGATCGACGAGCACCCCTTGCCTCAGCGGGGGAATATTTTTCTTTTAGCCTCGCCACCTCACCATCCTAGAAGGTTCGGACTTGCTCCCGTCACCTCTCCGTCGCTCCTCCCTCGCTGACGGGCGCATGCTGGCTCACAGCTTTCATTTGGTCACGGTCAAGGACCGTCCCCCTTCTTGCATCACAGGCGTGAGTCGTGCTAAAGGAGGAAGAAATGACATGCTTTTAAAAAATAAAATAAATGGGCTGGGAAAATAAAAGAAAGGATGGGCCTAAGGAGAAGTATTTTAGGGGAGAGGGCCGAAGGTTATGCCAAGTGTGTCGGGCATGCTGGCCCATTCAATTTTTTTTTTGGTAAAAGGCCCATTCAATTTTTATTCATCTTGATTTCATTTTTTCTTTTTCATTTTTTGTTTTCTTTTATAACTTTATATATTTTTGCAAAATAAATGGATATTTTAAAATGTCGACAAAAATCTAGGTGTCCACACAAGTGTGTCATCTTTAACTAAAGGATTTATGAAGAAGGTAATAATAGGAGAAGTCGAAAATACAAAGGGATGTGATTGGGAACAAAGTGCCATCAAACGTCTTGTGGAGCCGTATTATTGAAGCTCTAAGAAAGAACCTTATGGAGCCGAACTTTTTGAGACCATGGATAACACAACTAAGATAAGAGCACGCCTTACCAAAAAAAAAAAAAAAAACTAAGATAAGAACACAAGCCACCACTCAAGTACCAAAATCCAAAACAAGTCCACAGCAGTGTCATTAGTAAAATGGGTTCAAGGAAGGAAGTAAAGGAAGGAAGTAATTACTCACCAGTGCCGACGAAGTCCATGAAAGCGAGGATATTGCCATTGCACACCGCAAGATTCAACTCCCTAAGCTCTTCAACAAGCATGGACACAAACTTCTCTTGAAATGTGGGGTCTTTATAATCGGCCTGCACAACAAATCAAATCGAAACTAAGATGTCCATTCACACAGTTTTCCCAATTAGCTCAACACCAGAAACTTCAACCATCAAACCCCAAGAAACCCCATATCCACATCTGAATGGGAAAAGAGGTAATTGTGCAAACATTTGGTGTGTAGTTTAGAACTAGCGATGCAAGTTCCGGTGTGAAACTTGGTGCTGCCATATTCTAGCCGCCAACGGAGCTCCTGAAGGCGACAGCAGAGGCGGAGGCAGCAACGATGCGCCGGAGAAAGTAGCGGATTGGGAGCCAAGGCGAGAGAGCGAATTTTGTGAAAGAGAAGAGAGAGAGAGTTTTCTTCGTAGACAAGAGGGAGACCCACAAATTTGGAAAATTGGGAGGGTCTTCAACGATATTTCTAACCTAATTTTTTTTTCTCGCAAAGTTATCCTAATTCTGCCTTAAAATGTTTTATGTCTTATTAAAAAGGGAAAAAGCCACCAAAAATCCCAAACGTTGTCCAAAGTGACAAATTTACCTCAAACTTTTTTTTTCTACATGAAAAACCCTGAAGTTTGTTAACCGTGACACATTTACCCCAAAATCTTATTTGTGACACAAAAAACCTTAAACTTTTATTTATGTGACACATTTACCCCAAATCATAAGGGCATTTTGGTCTTTTTACTTTTGAAAACTTTTTACTTTTTTATTTTTATTTTTTTCTTTGTTTTTTCTTCCCTCCGCCGGTGTTCGGCGAGGGCAGCCCTTGCCGACTTCCCTCTGCCGGCTCCACCATGACCGATGGAGGGAAGAGAGAAGAAAAAAAATTAAAAATAAAATAAAATTAAAAAAAAAGAAAAAATAAGACGAAAATGCCCTTAATGGGGTAAATGTGTCACAATTTGCAAAGTTTGGGGTTTTTCATGTCACAAAAAAATTTTTAGGGTAAATTTGTCACTTTGGGCAAAGTTTTGGGTTTTTGGTGGCTTTTTTCCTATTAAAAACCACCAACTTTAGATCCAATCCTAATTTAATCCTAAAAATTACAAAATTTTATTAGTGATATGGCATTTCACATCATTGCTATAATTTTTTCGAAAAATCTCACAACATGTTTTTTTTTTTAGGATAAATTTTTATATCAATCCAAACATCTTATTGGATTTGATATTTGGGTGAAAACTATAAAAATCAAGATTGACTTTCTTCAATTGTTCTTACTCGAAAGAGAGTCTACTTCAACCCATAAAGGATCTTCAATTTTGAGCTCGGTCTTCAACCTCTCGTGCTTGGGAGTCTTCAATCTTCAATTTCTTGTAGTGGGAGAGCTCATGTTCAAGATGCTCGCGCTGGAGACACTCGGGTTGTGGAGCCTCGAACAATTCGCTCAAGAATTTTAGATATAGGGTTTATGGGGACAGATTTATGAAACAAAAAAAATTCAGGGAAAAATTGAGACTAAACTTAAGTCAAAAAAAGATTTTAGGATGGAATTAGGAATGGACCTAAAGTTGGATGATTTTTATAATAGTGCAAAAAAAAAAAAGAAAAAAAAAGGAGGCATAATGCGTAAAGGTAGGGAGGCGAAGTGGACTGGAAACTTCCGTCCGAGTTGGGAAGCAGAACTTGAGGTCTCTTTTATAGGAGTGCAAAAAAAAAAAAAAAAAAGAGGCATATCGCGCGACGGAGGCCGTGTGAAGTGCGTTGGACTGGAAACTTACGTCCTGGTTTCACCGTCTCCACACGCAAGTCAAGTTCTATTGGCCAGCCTCTTTTTTTTTTGGTCAAACTCTTCGACGGCCTTGGCACCTTCAAAATCCTCCAATTTTAGGTCCACTGTTTATTCTCCCTTCAAATTTTTCTTATCCCACAATTTTTTTTTTATCAATTTTAGACCCGGTCTCAATTTTCCCTTAAACTTTTTTGCCACATCAATATGTCCCCATTAACCCTTCCTCTAAAATTCTCGAGCAAACTGTTTAAGGGTCCCAACTCAAGTGCCTCTAGCGAGAGCATCTTGAATGTGAGTTCTCTGATCGCCGGAGATTGAAGACTCTCAAGCGCGAGAGATTGAAGACCGAGCCTAAAATCAAAGATTCCTTATGAGATGGAGGGAAGACTGTTTTAAAAGTATAAACAATTGAACACAATCACCCATTTTTTTCTAATTTTTCCTAGATATTATATCCAATAAGATGTCGTTTAGGTTGATATGAAAATTCATCTCCAGAAAATATATTTTTGGATGTGAAATTTTAGGAAAAAAATTATAGCAAGCCACATCACTAAGGGCGGTTGGACGGAGGATATGGGACTTAAGTATAAGTTTCTAATTTTTTATGAGATAAAAAATTTTAGGGTCAAATTAAGAATAAATTTAAAGTTTGTGATTTTTAATAAGATAAAAAATAATTTAAGGTAAAATTAGAATAAGATCAAAAGTTAAAGATTTTTTTTATGAGATAAGAAAATGTTAGGCTAGAGATATCATAGAATTGGAATTGGAGATAGAGTTAAAATGTTTAACGGTATTTAGACCCTCCTCCTTGTCATCGATGACAGCTTTCTCTTCTTTCCAAAATTCACTCTGTCTCGCCTTTGCTCCCAATCCACTGTTTTCTCCCGCATATCGCTGCTGCCTCCGCCTCTGCCGTCGCCTCTAGGAGCCCCATCGACGGCTGGAATATGGATGTAGAATTAGTTGAGGACTTCATCGAGCAAGAAAATTGTCTAAAAAAAGTCCTAAACCTATTGCACTTTTGCCAATTTATTCCTAAACCTTTTAATTTTGCCAATTGAGTCCTAAACCTTTTCACTTCTTACCGATTAAGTCCATCCGGTCAATTTTGGCCAAAAAATGCTGACGTTGATAATTTTTAATAATATTTTAATATTTTTTGAATTTTTTTGAATTTTTATTTTTATTTTCTATTTTTTCCTTTTTTTATATATATATTTTTTAATTTTGGCTTTCTTGGCCTTTTCTGGTGGTCAACCACAAGTAACAGCCGGCCACCAGCCACAGCCAGTGGCTGGCCTTGCCCACCATAGGTGAGGCCTAGCCAGGCGAGGAAGAGCCTTGGTGAGGGCTCCTTCGGCGACGGCGACGGCGACAGCGACGCCGGGTGAGGCCGGCCTAGCCTAGGCGAGGGCCAGCCTCGCCAGATCTGGCAAGGGGAGCCCTTACCGGGGCTCGCCCTCGCCCAGGTGAGCATCGGCCTCGCCTAGACCAGATTTGGTGAGGCTGGCCCTCGCCCCTGGCTGGGCGATGGCGACGATTTTGCATTGATGAGGAGGGCGACGACGAGGAGAAGAAGAAGATGACGGCAAGAACCGCATTGAGGTGCGAATGTGAGACCACCCTACGAGATCTGGCGAGGACAGAGTCAGATTGGGGGCATCTGCCGCAAATCCACGCCAGCTTATCGGCGAATTGTGTCGGATTTTATGCGATGAGGTCCCAGAGCTTGATCAGCACCTCCATTTCTCCCCTTGCCAACCAAAGAACAACGCCCCCACCCTCCCCCTAGCGTGGCTTGGCTCGGCTCAGCTCGAAGAAGAAGAAGCCTTCGACTAGGAGGCCCGACGATGCTGCTATGGCGAGAAGCGGTGGCGAGGCCCCCAAATCTAGTCTGGGCGAGGGCGAGCCCCGGCGAGGGCTCCCCTCACCAGATCTGGAGAGGCTGGCCCTCACCCAGGCCAAGCCGACCTCGCCCGGCGTCGCCATCGCCAGAGGAGCCCTCGTCGGGGCTCCTCCTCGCCCGGTCGAGCCTTACTTGTGGCGAACGAGGCTAGCCACTGGCTGTGGCCGGTGGCCGGCCACTGGAAAAGGCCAAGAAAGCCAAAAAAAAAAAGGAAAAATGGAAAAAAATTAATAAAAATAATTAAAATTCAAAAAAATATTAAAATATTATTAGAAATTGTCCACGTCAACGCCGGCAGTCCTACGTGGTACCGCCGGCATCCAAGTCGGCATTTTCCGGCCAAAATTGGCTGGATGGACTTAATCGACAAAAAGTGAAATGTTTAGGACTCAATTGGCAAAAGTGCAATAGGTTTAGGACTTTTTGGACAATTTTCCCAACTTCATCAGCACTGGTGAGTAATTACTTGCTACCTTGAACCCATTTTACTAGCAAACTTGTTGTTGACTTGCTTTGGATTTTGGTCCTTGGGTGGTGACTTGTGTTCTTATCTTAGTTGTGTTTTCCATGGTCTCAAAGGGTTCGGCTCCATAAGGTTCTTTCTTAGAGCTTTGATGATACGGCCTAGCCTCTTCAGACTAAAAAATGGGCAGGTGTGATCGGTTGAATCTATTCCTCTTTTCTTATGCATGTAGAATTATGTATATGGTTCAAAAGCAAAATAGCAAAAAAAGACAAAAAAAAAAAATGTCGGAAGATGGCCTTTGTGAAAGAATTGTGGCCTAATTCACTTTGGTTCCAGTAATAAAATGTGAGTTCTTGGTAGTACTATTCACACATTTTGTTTCGTAGAACGATATTGGCAGCCGACCGCTTAGCCTCCCACCCGCCTCAACTTGCGATCTCGCGATTGAGGACATGGCCGTGCTCCACCACATCGGCATAATCCCTCTCCACTCGGTGAGTGACATGTGGAGCCACGTCCCACCGGGACAGATCTGAAAATTCTGTCTAATATTTCAAAGTCCTGGGTCTCCCTCTTGTCGATGAACAAGACTCTCTCTCTTCTTCTTTTCAAAAGTGGCTTCTCTCTCGCCTTCGCTCCCAATCAGCTGCATTCTCCGGCGCGTCGCTGCAGCATTATAAATAGACAGATTCACTCAACTATGAGAGTGTGCTTAGCCACATCAAATTCTGGTGACACTGAGCACAAAGCTTCTGAGTACAACTAAAAGAGAATGCAACGATTGATTGTCTTTTTGACCTTTCAAGTATGTGTCACTTCCTATCTCACCTTAACAATTTCTAAACTTCTAAGTTGTATTTGCCTTTTTCATCTAAACTTATTTTGAGAAAATTTTTTGTATGAAGCATTAAATCTTTTACTAATATCTTGTAGACAAAGTTATAGAGGTGCTGAAGCTTGACCAGGAAATGGAAGATCTTGCTAAGCTACTGACTGCAGAGCAGTCATTTCTCATGTTTGGCTGAGGATACAACTACGCTGCAGCTTTGGAAGGTTCTTTAATACTAAAGGAAGTGGTATTAATGCATAGTGAAGGAATACTTGCTAGTGAGATGAAACATGGTCCTCTGGCTCTAGTGGATGACAGTTTGCCCGTTGTAGTGATTACTATTCATGATGCTTGCTTCAGGTTAGCTTTTGCAATATAGGTTAACTTGCATCCCAGTATTCCCTGTCTGGTCTAAAACTGAAGGTGTCAATGTTAACAGAAAGCAACAATTAGTTATTCAGCAACTCTATGCCAGTGAATGACGCTTGATTGTCATGGGCTCAAGGGGGGATGCTGTAGCTGTGTCTTTTGGTGGAGCTTGTAGGGTCATTGAATTTCCTCAGGTGGAGGACTGTCCTGAGCCTGTAGTCAATATAGTTCCTTTGCGGGTACAGGGTACTTATAATAATTTCTTTATGCTTATCTATCAAGAGAGAATCTCTTTATGTCTTGCCAAGATGCAACATTTTTTTTTTTTATGCTGTACTGAATGCACCATATCTTGCTGACTGCGAAGCTATGATGTAAATGGGGTGGAACTGGAAGGGAGCATTTAGTTTTCTGTTTGCTTGATTTGTTTTATGCTCTTGGTGTTTGCTTTTGGATCAAGGGTTCCAAAATTCTCTCTATAAATGTGGTTTAGTTCTCAAACAGATTCTTTTTTTAAGTCTCAACTAGCACAAACAAAACCAATTTTATTGATTGAGCCGTATCATTATGCTGTTCTAATTATTTTGTTCTTATAAAGTACCTTACATTACTGTTTCCTCTTTTCAGATAGTCTGTTTCGTTTTAGTTGATTTGCTGATTCGCTGGACATGGCATAATTTTTAACTTTTGGGGTGCAGTTGTTGGCGTATCCAGCCTAAGAACCTCGCAAAAAATGTGACAGCTGAGCACAAGCGATTTCTTCCAATTTTATTCATCTGGCAGCGAAATGTATTATGTCATGAGAGAATAAAGCAATTTTGCAGCAGAGTTTACATTCTACTGATCACATTGATTCACTAATACTTGTATTTTCTAATCAATTAGGAAAAACTGCCGTAACCCAACCTTTTGTGCGTTCACAGCTTGTTATGCATTCACTTATTAATCTATACCTTGAAGTTGTAATCGTGGTGCCTGATCATTGTTTTTTATAATTGACATAGCAAGAATGACTACAACTTAGCCTCATCTTGGATGCCATGCAAATTAGAGACAATATGTAGTTCATTAGTGCCTTTATTAAAAGTCAAGAAAATAGTTAGTTATCGTATTTAGCATTTTTTAGTGTGCGGCCATCCTCGGGTAATACCATATTTGGAGACTCCATTTTTACAGTGGACTTTTTTTGAAGTATCTGTTGCTGCATCATTAGATGCAAAAGGAGTCTGGTGAAGGGAAGAAGAAAATTGCATGCTTATTCTAGAAAAAGTGCAGGTGGTGGGAACAAAAATGGTGGTTATTAAAGGTGCAAAATTGATGGAATCAATCAAGTTTCTGAGACATGATGTTGCTTTTTCACTCAGATCGGTTTTTGACGTAAAAATGTCTCTTGGTGGCGATTTTCATCAAACTGTTAGTGAATTCCACATGGTTCATTCCTTGCTTGGGAAATACTCTTGAGGTTACTTGTACTGTCTGTTGAATCGACCAAATGGGCATATTAGCATGTATTTCTCCATGAAAACATTCCGCTCCAGCGAGGACTTGTGTATTTAAATGGAAAGATCTTCATGTCAACTCCCTCCAAAGTAGTTGTGCATGGTCTCTTACTTTGACATGTTGGTCAATCGTGTTACAAGATACAATGCGACTCTCACTAGATACCAGCAAAAAGCAAATTCATAAGTTCCAACTGCGCTGTTATTTTGTCTAACGCACTGCTATATGTTTCTTCCCTACTCATTTTTCCCTTTTCAGGGTGTGGGAGTTGCGGGCACCCTGTGGGACATTTGCAGCTCTGTCAACACGGACCAATTGCCACTTCTGGCACAAAGCGCATAACCATGACTGTACAAGGCAAAAGTGGCAGTGCTCTTCCACCATGTAGCCGGCAAGAACGGAACACTCGGACAGACATAAGTACAATCTTGTTTTGACCCCACACGTAAAGTTTTCGAGCAAGACCATGCAAGAGGACAATGGAAAGCAATACCGATAACAACAAATAGGGGAAAGGGCGAAAGGGGCCTTGGAACAATAATGTTGCAAGGGAAGCCACCGAGAGCAAAGCAGCGAGCATCATGAGGATGTGAAATGCTCGGGCAAAACAAGCGGGAGGGAATGATAGATGAGCAACAAGTGCCAATGAGCTATAGAACAGAAGACAGAAGAGGGCAACAGAGGTGGTAAAAGAGTGGGTGTCAAAAGGGGACTCTGGTTTCCCTCGATATTTCACCTCAATGAAGTTGAGCAGCACGGGAACATTAAAGGTGAGCACCGCGTGGTGGGAAGTGGAGGCAGGGAAACCTCGGACATTTCTGTGGGGACTACTGCCGAGCGGCATTGGAAACTGGAATAAGTTTCCAGATTATCCTTTAGCCTATGTACAAGATGATCAGATAGAAGGATGGGCTACTAGAACATGGAAAATACTAATGCATTAGAGTGGTAGCAAATCATGCTTTTTATAATGGAGTGGTTGAACACTGCACCAGTAGAGTGTCGATCTATTCTATATTTGTCTCGCCACTCTGCAGCAGTTTGATAAGGCTTAGACCGAAGGAGGGTGACATTATAGTCAAACTGTCGTCGTGCAGCGAATGCAACGGGGGTGTGGACATCACACATAAGATAGCATACTATGACTTTCTTCCCATGTCCACGAAACTCTTACATTCATCTTCTGCTTCACACATTGGAGGACAAACGAATGTTGTAGCTTTTCTACTTTATAGAGCGCTGGGCAAAAGAGTTCAGTGCCTCCAAAATGCAAGATTCCAAGTCGACATTGATTAAAATACAAGAATTATAAAAAGAAGTTCCTCCGGAGAGAAAACGAAAGTTTCTGCTGGGCAGCTCCCCATTCGCCCGAGAAAAAATGGAATAAGACGGGTGATATGAAATTTACCGGTGGGCCGTGAGAGATTTTATTGGTCGAGGCTAACGCCAGCAGATCTGAATCTACAAGGGCCCACCTCAATTCTTAGATTCAGTGCGCAATGGCTTTTCAGCCATTGTTACTTGCTGCTTGCAGGCTCGAAAATCTCTCCTTCCCCTCTCCTCCCTGGCTCAACGTTGGTTAATCATGAAATGTTGTTTATTTATTCATTGCTTATAGAGTATTTTCACATTCCTGTTATTCCTTTCAAATAGCCTGTTTTGTTCTACTAGATTTTTCTAATTCGTCGGACATTAGATGATTTTTTGACATTTGGGGTGCAATTGTTGACTTATCATCTCACGGTCCAAAGATGATACAATGTCAACCAACCTAGGAACCTCGCAAAGAGTGTGACAACAGAGTGGAAGCCTACTAACAGATCCCTTCTTATTGTGTTTACCTAGCAACGAATTATGCCATGAGAATGTAAAGCATCTTTATGACCCAGGATACATTCTAATGATCACTTGTACTTTGTCAAATGGCAGCCCCTGCAAGATATTTATTTATGATCAACTAGGAAAAACTATTGTAACCCACCTTTTTTGCACGTTCATGGCTTGTTATGCATTTACTTCTCAATCTGCCTCAAAGTGTCGTGCTCATGGTATCTGAACATTGCTTCGCGATTGACATAACAACGATGACTTCAACTTAGTTTCATTGGGGATTCTATGCAACTTAAAGCAATATGTAGTTCATTAATGTCTTTGTTTTAAAGGTCTTGAAAGAGTTCTATTGCTGAAAATATTAGTTCTTGCTTTTAGCATTTAGCGGGAAACTCCATTTTTTATTTTTATTTTTATGGTGGACTCTAATTGAAGTATCTCGTGCTGCATCATGAGATGTGAAAGGAGCTTGGTGGAGGTTGGAAGAGGAAGTTTGTATCCTTAGAGGGGAAAAATAGAGTAGTCTGTATTAAGATTGATGGAATCAATCGAGTGCTCGAGACATGATTTGCCTTTTTGTTAAGAATGATTTTTGAGGTTAAGCATGTCTCTCAAGTGGTGATTATCATGTCAGTTGTCAAACTGTTGGTTAACTTCTGATTTATAACTTTATTGTGGAAGAGTCCAAGTAAATCATTTCGTGTTCTAATTTCCTTTGTCAGTGGGAAATTTAGTTCTGTGATGTGGTCCAATTTGTGGAGAAAGAGAGGCCTCGTGTATTTGCATGGAAAGCATGTCAAATTGCTCCGCGAGCAGTCCATTCTATCAATTTATCGTATCCGGAAAATACAATACTACTCAATCTCACTAGATACCAACAAAAACAAAATCATGAGCTCCAAGTGTCGCTGTTATTGTCGAACGAGGTGTTCTTATAATTCTTCCCTCCCCGCGTTTCGAGGGCGCGCTAGTGGTGGGCAACCCGCAGAACATCTAGGCCCGGGTCAGGCCAGACCAATTCCCGATTCCGGCACAAGGCACGCGCATCCATGACGGCGCGAGGCAAGAGCGGCAGGGCTGCCCTTACACCATGTAGTCGGCAAGAACGGAACACGAGGACCAAAATAGATACAATCTTGTGCTGGACCCACACGCAAAGGTTTCGAGCGAGACGGGGAAGGAGGACCAAGGAAAGTAACACGAATGAGAAGAGAAAGGGGAATGATTGAAAGTGGTCCGGGACCAACAACGATGCGAGGGAGGCCACCGAGAGCTTGGCGGCGAGCATCATGAGGATGTGCAACGCTTGGGCACAGCAAGCGGGAGCCAACGACAGATGAGCGGCGAGCGCCAGTGCGCAGTAGAATAGAAGACAGAAGATGGCAAGGGAGGTAGCAAAAGGGTGGGTCTCGAATGGGGACTTGGGTTTCCCTTGGAATGTCACCTCGACAAAGTTCACCAGCACGGGAACAAGGAAGGCGAGGATGGCGTCGAAGGAAGTGAAGGCAGGGGAACCTCGGACGTTTGTGTCGGGACGACGGCCGGTCGGCATTGGGGTAGGCTTCTAAAGGAACCGTAGTCCTGTGTATCGGATGATGGTCGAAATGATCAGAGAGATTGGCAGAGTGGGGAGCAGATCTTGGTATTTATAATTGAAGTGGTAATGTGGACCGAAATAAAGAAAAAAAAAATTGAAGTGGTATTGTTAGTGGACCTTGTGGTGAAAAAAGTAGAAAGATGGAGAGAATCTTGGTTTTTATAATTTTTATATGGTCGAAATTTTTGCTTCAGGCCAGTGACAACCTACCCTGTATTTGCCCTGTTTTCTCCCCTTTTTTCCTTTTTTTCAATTTTACTTCCTGTTCCCCCTCCATATTTTTTCTTTTAGAAAAACAAAAAATTTGGCAGTAATTATTATCAGCATATGTCAATGAACTCTTTCTGATGCTTTCAGAATTTCTTCTCCCCAAATTCGGTGAGCACTAAATAATGGACCTCAAAATGGGACTTTTATTGAATAATTATTTGAATAATCACTGTTCTTGTCCCTTCTCGCAGTGGGCTGTTTCCCCGCTTAATTTACCAAATTCTCCCCCCCCCCCCACCCCCCCCCCCCCCTCTCGAAAAAGCAAACTGAATATTAAATAAAACCCCTCATCCCCACTTCTGTTTCTAAAATTCTGGATTTTGAGTTAAATCTTACTCGACCCGTTTCTCATTCCTCTTTCAGCCAATCTTTGTTCTTGCATCTTTAAGGCATTATCCTTTGGCACGGAGACCAGGAGGCTCCAAATTTAAGAAATAGTTTCATAAGCCTATGCTGCATTTTAGTCAATCTCTTATCATAAAATAAAGTTGCTAACCCACATTCTTAAATTGATATTTTTTATTGAATAAGAAAATTTTAGGATAGAATTATGAGTGAACCAAAGTTTGAAGGATTTTTATGTAATAAGAAAAGTTTGGAATAGAATTAGGGGCGAACTTAAAGGTCTTTCAAGGTATTAAATCGGTTTAGAGAAAATGCGTGGCTTCATGTGCCACCCGACCAACTGGGGACTGGAGGGATTAAGCTGACGTCGAGCGTGGTCACGTCCCCAATTGTGGAATGACTCGGTCCTCGATTCTCAAACCGAATATCTTCTCCACCTCCTGTGGCTAATTAGCTTGGCTTGGAAGTCAGTGTGTTTGTGCGTGTCTTGGGCTTAGCTTCACCATGGAGGCTTTTTGCAGGGTTCCTAAATAAGCCATGGGGGTGGCTGACTGGTGCGAGAGGGTTTTTGCTTCAGGCTCAGGGACAACCCACCCTGCATTTCCTCTGTTTTCTCCCCTTTTTTCCTTTTTTTCAATTCTACTTTCTGTTCCCCCTCCATATTTTTTCTTTTAGAAAAACAAAAACTTTGGCAGTAATTAATATCGGCATATGTCAACGAGCTCTTTCTGACACTTTCAGGAGCTCTTTCTGACACTTTCAGAATTTCTTCTCCCCAAATTGGGTGAGCACTAAATAATGGGCCTCAAAATGGGACCACATTGAAGTAGTCTTCGACGTTAGTGGACCTTGTGGTGAAAAATCTAGAAAGATGGAGAGAATTTTGGTTTTTATAATTTTTATATGGTCGAAATTGGTTTGATAATTGTAGTCTTCGACGTTTAGCTTTTTAGGCGTCAAGAAGTTGCGACGAAGCTCCATCCCCATCGGGGGCCGGCATTGGAGTTCTGTGCAGTATTTTCTCCCCGACAATGGCAGCGGTCCATCGCCCTGGCGATTGATGACGTGGCCAATCACACCACATCAAAATTTATCTCTATTCATGAGTGACACGTGCAGCCACGGATGGGTCCCGCCGGGACTGGTGTGAAAATTTTCTAGAATTTCAAGTTTTGGGCCTCCCTCCCACCGAGGAAGAAGACTCCTCTCCCTTCTCCTTTTCAAAATTGGCTCTCTCTCTCTCTCTCTCTCTCTCTCTCTCTCTCTCTCTCTCGCCTTCGCTGCCCTTCCACTGCATTCCCCGGCGTATCGCTGCTGCCTCCGCCTCCAGGAGCCCCGTCAGCGGCTGGAATATGGCAGCACCAAGTTTCACGCCGAAACTTGCACTGATGATATTCTAAATTGCACACAAATGTCTGCATAATTACCTCTTTTCCTGTGTAGATCTTGACATGGTTCTGTCACGGGGGTTTGATGGGTAAAGCTTCCAGTGTTGAGCTAATTGGGAAAACCATGAATGGACATCTTAGTTTTTAGGTTAATATTCTAAAAAATCTTAAATTAGTAAATTATGATAAATTTATTTCAAATTAATTTTTTAATCACTGAAAATCCCAAACTGCTATAATTATGATAAATTCACCTCAAATGACCGACAAAAATCCAAACTGGTACACAGGGAGGCGAAGGGGGAAAAAGGGGAGAAATGTGCGGCATATTCGCCTGCATGAACTTCAATGTGAAGAGGGAGAGGAGCTACATCCTCCAGGTCCTCTTCACGGCCTCCGTCGCCTCAGTACCGCGGCTACGACTCTGCCGGCGTCTCCATCGACGTCTCCTCCGTCTCCCTCCCACCTCTCGTCTTCTTGGCCTTACGTCTTCCCATGTTTTGAGTTTTGGTCGAAGACTTACCATTTGCGAGCGACTTACTTTTGCGCCTTTGCCTTGGCACTCACGTGGAGAAAATATTGGCCGAGCGATGCCGTGCAAGGTCAGTCTCATGCAATATTTCCTTATATTTTCCTAACTCGCCTTGTTGAGGACGGGGCCATTTGGAAATATACCATTTAGAAAGTCATTTTACAGGAAAATGACTTTATTTTTTTGTATTTGATGGAAACCTTAAAATAAAAAAATTGAAAAGTATTTCCCAAAATATGTTTTCCACAAAATGGATTATGTCATGAGAATGTAAAGCATCTTTTTGATATAGAGTATACATTCTATGGATCACTTGTACTTCATTGAATGGCAACCTCTACAAAATTTTTGTTTATGATCAATTAGGGAAAACTGTCATAACCCACCTTTTTGCATGTTCGCGGGCTTATTATGCATTTACGTGTCAATCTCCCTCGAAGTGTCGTACTCATGGTACCTGAACATGGTGTCATGATTGACATAACAAACAATAGCAACTACAACTTGATTTCATTTGGAATGCTATGCAACTTAGAGCATTATATTGTTTCATTAATACCTTCATCTGGAAGGTCACGAAAAGTTATATTGCTGAAAATGTTAGTCATCGTATTTAGTAGGGAACTCCAATTTTTCTATGGTGGACTTTGATTGAAGTATCTTTTGCTGCATAATGAGATGTAAAAGGAGGCTGGTGGAAGTTGGAAGAGGAAGATTGTATCCTTATTTAGGAAAAGAGAGCAGGCGGCAAAACAAAAAATGTGTGTTATTAAAGGTGTAAGATTGATGGAATCGATCGAGTATCTAAGACATGATTTGCTTTTTTCGTTGAGACTGGTTTTTGCCGTTAAAGATGTCTCTTGAGTGGTGACTATTGCGTCAGTCATCAAATCGCTAGTTAACTCCCGGTTCATACCATTCTTGGGAAAAAGTTCGAGGCAACATGTACCGTGTTTTGGTTTCCTTTTTCAGTGTGATATTTAGTCCACGATATGGTCCAATTTGCAGGTACGCAGAGTATTCAATTGGAAAGAATTTCAATGTCAACTTTCTCCAAAGCTGTCCATTCTAACAACTAATTGTATTTCGAAAATACAGTGCGACTCTAAAAAAGCAAAACCATAAGCTCCTGCTGTTGCTGTTATAGGTTGTCAAGCGCAACATCGTCATGTTTCTTCACTATTCGTGTTATCTTTTCTGGGGTTGTGCTAGTCGTGGGAACCCCCCTAGCACATCTGTGGCCGTGTCAACACGCACCAAATCCCAATTCCGGCGCAGAGCGCACGTCCATGTTGGTACGAGGCAAAGGCGGCGGGGCTGCCCTCACACCATGTAGTCGCCAAGAACGGAACCTGGGGACAAAAATAGATACAATCTTGCATTGAACCCACATGTGAAGGTTTCGAGCGAGATGATGCAAGAGGACCACATAAAACAACACAAATAACAAGAGATAGGGGAAACAGTGAAAGGGGCCCGGGAGCAACAACGATGCAAGGGAAGCTACCGAGAGCGACGCTGCGAGCATCATGAGGATGGGGAGCGCTCGGGCACAACAGTCGGGAGCCAACGACAGGTGAGCAACGAGGGCCAATGAGCAATAGAACAGAAGACTGAAGACGGCAAGAGAGGTGGCAAAAGTGTGGGTGTCGAATGGGGATGCGGGTTTCCCTTGGAATTTCACCTGGACGAGGTTGACCAGCACGGAAACAAGAAAGGCGAGAATGGCATGGAGGGTGGTGAAGGCAGGGAAACCTCGGATGTTTGCTGGGGGATGACCGCCGATCGGCATTGGGATCGGCTTCTGGAGGACTCGTAGTCCTATGTAGAGGATGGATATCGAAATTATCAGAGAAAATGATGGCTAGAGAAGAAGCAGATCTTGCCGTTTTATAGTTGAAGAAAAAGTCGGTTCGTCCATTGTGGCATTTGTCGGTTTGGGAAGAAGCTTCCCACCGGTTTACACGAGAATGATTGTTGACTTCGCCTTGCTGACTTCCGACTTTTTGCGAGCCACTCAGCGCGTGACTTCCCATTTGCGAGCGATGTGGCCTGCGACTAAGCGTGCGGCTCTCCCTTTGCGAGCGATTTATGCGTGCTGACTTGCGTGCGACTTCCCGTTTGGGAGCGACTTTCTCCTAACGAGCGACTTCGTGACTCTCTTCGCGAGCGACTTAGCGGGTGATTTCGCCTTGGCACTTTCGCCTCGCCTTCCGATTACGTGATTGAGGGCGTGGCCCCGCTTCACGTCAACATAATCCCTCTCCACTTGGTGGGTGAAACGTGGAGCCACATCCCGCCAAGACACATCTGAAAATTTTCTCTAATAAGCTTAATACCGTAAAAAACCCTCCTATTTTAGGTTCACTCTTAAATCTATCCTATTTTTTTTTTGTTCCATAAAAAACCTCCAACTTCAGTTTCGTTACCAATTCTTCCATAAACTTTTTTTTTTGTCATATAAGAATCCATTTATTTTGCAAAAAATATACAATTTCTCAAAATATTTTCTAGAAAGTCATTTTTTTAGAAAAATGACTTTATTTTCTAGTATTTGACTGAAACTAGGAAAAAAACCTAAAAAGTATTTTCTGTAAAATCTAATGGGGAAAATTATCAATAAAATCGTTTTTGAGGATATTTCACAAAAAACCCCAAACTATTACATTTATAATAGATTTATCACAAACTAATTTTTGGATTATCAAAAACTCCAAATTAATATATCTATGATAAATTTTATCAAAAAAAGAAAAACCTCAAAATTGCATAGTTATAATAAATTTATCCTCCGTTAGTTTCTATTAAATTGAATTAATATCACGAAAATCCCAAAACTAGTACTCATATGACAACCGGATGGTAAAATCGTAAATCGATATACCTATCAATTGTCACGTGTTATCTAATTCAATAATTTAACGGCAAAATTTAACGAAAATAAATGGAAGATAAATTTATTACAAATTTACTAATTTAGAGCTTTTTCTGATCAAAAAATAAGTTTGGGGATTTGTCACATGTGCACTAGTTTTGATTTTTTTTTTGTGGTATTAACCATTTTTCTTAATAATTTTTTCTTTTATTCCTTTTTTCTTCTTCCTTGGAGGTTGCCGTGGGGCCAATGACAAGCCACAAGTGAGTTCGAGGCTCATGCAAAAGCCCTGAATTTGCTGATCATCACTAGTGAACAGTTGAGGAAGAAGATAAGGAAAAAAAAAGAAAAAAATATTTTTATAAGAGAAAATGTTTCATAACAAGGACTCAAGCCCTAGAGCCAAATATCCAGACACGGCCTTTGCGAACCAAAAGGGTCTGGATTGGAGCTTAAGCATTGGTGCCTTGAGCATAGCTTTTATGACCTAAGCTTTGGTGCTAGAGCATCAAGTATAGGCACCAGGGGTTCGGCCTTGGCCTCTCGAGACTTGATCCTGAACACTGGGACCTGGGAATATTGTGGTTTCCATGCTTAAGCATACGGTTTCCGTGCTTAAGCATACGGTGTTGGGTCGAAGCATCAATACCTAACTATATTTTGAAAAATGTTTTCCTATTCTTTCAAAGAGAAAATTATTTTCTTGAATTTAAGTTTTAGTAGAAAAACATTTTCCATTGACTAAAAAGACATTTCTCGTGACTCATTTTCCTAAATGAATCAAATTATCAGAAAATCAGAAAAATATTTTCTCGAAAAATGTTATCAACGAAATAAACAAACCCTTAAAAACTCTCGACTTTAGGTCTACTCTTAATTTTCTCCCAAACTTTTTTTTGTCTTATAAATCTGACCCCATTAACCACATGTCTCAATTTTTTATTTTTTATTTTTACATCCAAGAGATGGAAAACTCTTGCGTGAGCTATTCAAGGGTCATAAGTTAAGTGTCTTGAGCACGAGAGTCTCAAGTGTGAGTTGTTTGATCTCAAGAGATTAAAGACTCCCAACCATGAAAGATTAAAGATTGAGCCCAAAATCAAAGATCCCCTCAAGATGGAATGAAGACTCTCTTAAAAGTAAGAACAAATGAAGAAAGCAACCCAAGAGGTGCATTTGTTTCTAGCAAAATTTCATGATAAAAGAGCACACTTTCTGGGAAATCATTTCAAGAAAGTAGATAGTTTTTATTTGTTTAGTTATATGTGATCAATTTTTTTTTTTTGGTGTTTAGATCTCATTTTAAAAAAAGATTTCAACTCATGGAAAAAATTTTTGACTTCATAATTTTTTTTTATTTTTTTATTTTTTTTCTTCTCCTCTACTTGTTGCTGGGCTTTGGTGACCCAATGATAGACAATTAATGGCCATAGGTGCAGGCCGGTGAGGTACAAGCTTGCTTGTGATCAGTAACCAACCTTTGCCAACCAAAGAGAAAGAAGGAAAATGAAAATATAATATAATATAATATTAAAATTTTTTGAGATGAGCACTTCTAGAAAGTGTTTTCATCTCTTTTAGTTTAGAAATTTACTTTCCTAAATTTATGCATTAGTGTTTTCATTGACCATAAAGTATTTTCAGTTTACTAGTTATTTTCCGTGAACCAAATGAGTGAAAGTCTGGAAAATCAATTCTTGAAAAATACTTTCCTCCAATCAAATGCATCCTAATTACTACAGTTTTTATCCAAATATTGAATCTAATAAAACACCATTTGGGTTGGTCTGGAAACTCATCTAAAAAAGAAATATTTTTCGAATATGAAATTTGGGAAAAAAATCTAGACTAATAATGTGAAAAAAGCCCCATCACTAAGGACGATTTTGGATGGAGGGTTAATGTTGGTAGATATGAGATTTAAGTAAAAGTTCAGGGTTTTTTATAAGACAAAAAAAAGTTTAGGATAGAATTATGACTGAATCTAAAGTTGGTGCTTTTTTATGGAACAAAAAAGAGTTTCTAGATCAAAACTTGGAGGTTTATTTTATGATCTTAAAAAAATTTGAAGTAAAATTGAGACTAATGTTAAAGTTGGAAGTTTTTATGGCATTACGCCCTCTTGATATTTCAAAATCGTGGGTTTCCCCCTCGTCAACAAAGAAGACTCTTTTCTCTTCTTTTCAAAATTCACTCTCTCTCGCCTTCGCTCCCAATCCGCTGCATTCTCAAGCGCATTGCCTCCGCCTCTGCCTCCGTATCCACCGTCGCATCCAGGAGCCCCAAGTTTTACACTAGGACTTTTGCCGATAATTCTAAATTGAATGCCAAATATTTGCACAATTACCTTTTTCCTTGTTTACCTCTGGATATGGGGTTTTGTTATTAGGGGTTTGATGGGTGAAGTTTCTGGTGTTGAGATAATTTGGAAAATTGTGTGGATGGACATCTTGGTTTTGATTCGATTTGCCGTGCAAACTGACGATAAGAACCCCACATTGCAAGAGTAGTTTGTGTCCACACTCATTAAAGGGCTTAGGGAGTTGAATCTTGTGGTGTGGGATAGCAATATCCACACTTTCAAGGACTTTGTCAGCCCTGGCGAGTAATTACTTCTTGCCTTGAACTCATTTTGCTAACGACACTGTTATTAACTTGTTTTGGATCTTGGTCCTTAGGTGGCTTGTGTTCTTATCTTAGTTCTGTTTTCCATGGGCTCAAAGGGTTTGGCTCCATGAGGTTCTTTCCCAGAGCTTCGATAATACGGCCTAGCCTCTTCATGCTAAAAAATGGGCAGATATGATCCATTGAATCTCTTCCTCTTTTCTTATGCTTGTAGAATCACGTGTCAGGTTCAAAAGAAAAAAAAAAATCAAAAGTTGGAGTAGATAAGGTGGCCTTTGTGAAAGAATTGTGGCGTGGTTTCTCTAATTCACTCAGATTCCCAACAATATAATGTGAGTTCTTAATAGTACTATTCACATGTTTTGTTTCATAGAACCATAGAGGCAGCCAACCACTTAGCCCCACATTAGCCTCCTGCCTCACCTTGCGATCTCGCAATTGAGGACATGGCCGCACTCCACCACATCAGCATAATCCTTCTCCAATCAGTGAGTGACGCATGGAGCCATGTCCCACCAGGACAAATCTGAAAATTCTCTCTAATATGTCAAAATCTTGGGTCTCATTCTAGTCAATGAAGAAGACTCTCTCTCTTCATCTTTTCAAAATTGGCTTCTCTCTTGCCTTCAGTCCCAATCTGCTGCATCCTCCAACACGTAGCTACAAGATAATAAATAGACAGATTCATTCAACTATTGAAGTGTCTTAAGCCACACCAAAATTCTGGCAACACTAAGCGGAAAGCTTTTGAGTACAACCAAGAAAGAATGCAATAATTCATTGTCTTTTTGACCTTTCAAGTGTCAATCACTTCCTACTTCATCTTAACAATTTCTGAACTTCTAAGTCGTATATGCCTTTCATCTAAACTTATGTTGAGAGAATTTTTTGTATGAAGCATTAAATCCTTTGCCAATATCTTGTAGACAAAGAGAGGTGCTGAAGCTTGTGACTAGGAAATGAAAGATCTTGCTAAGCTACTGATTGCAAAGCAGTCACTTCTCATGTTTGGCAGAGGATATGACTATGCTACAGCTTTGAAAGGTTCTTCAATAGTAAAGGAAGTGGCATTGATGCTTGCTCCAAGTTACCTTTTGTCGTACAGGTTTACTCGCATCCGTAATATTTCATTTGTTCTAAAGCTAAAGTTGTCAATGTTAACAGCAAGCGACAATCGGTTATTCAGCAATTCCATGCCCGCAAAGGACGTCTAATTGTCTTGTGCTTGAGGGGGGATGCTACAGCTGTCTCTTGGTGGAGCACGTAGAGTCATTGAAGTTCCTCAGGACGATCTTCAGCCTCTAGTCAACATAGTTCCTTTGCAGGTACAAAGTACTTCCGATAGTTTTCTATGCTTGCAAAGATGCAGCATCTTTTTTTCCTACCCTACTGAATGCATTATAATTTGCTGAAGAGGAAACTATGATGTAGATAGGTGGAGCTAGATGGTAGCATCTAGCTTTCTGTTTCCTTGATCTGTCTTATGCTGTCGGTGTTTGTGTTTGCATTAGGAGTTCCAAAATTCTCCCTATGATTTGGCATTTAGTTCTAAAAGAGAGCATTTTTAAGTCTCAACAAAAACAAAAGAAATAAATTTTATTGATTGTAACATTTTGCTGTTATTATTTGTTTCTTTTTTCAGTGCTTATAGAGTATTTTCACATTCTTGTTCTTCCTTTTTAATAGCCCATTCCATTTTACTAGATTTTGCTAATTCATCAAGCATGAGATAATTTTTAACGTTTGAGGTGCAATTGTTGGCATATCATCTCACTGTCAAAAGAGGATACAATAGGAACCTCACAAAGGGCATGACAACAAAGTAGAAGCCGACTAATAGATTTCATCTGATTGTGTTTGCCCGTAGCGAAATGGATTATTTCATGAGAATGTAAAGCATCTTTGTGACACAGAGTATACATTTTGTTGATCGCTTGTACTTTATTAAGTGGCAGCCTCTACAAGATCTTTATCTATGATCAATTAGGAAAAACTATCATAACCCACCTTTTTTGCTCGTTCACGGCTTGTTATGCATTTACCTGTCAATTTGCCTCGAAGTGTGGTACTCGTGGTATTAGAACATTGTTTCGTGATTGACATAACAATAATGACATCAACTTAGTTTCATCGAGGGATGCTATGCAACTTAGAGCAATATGTTGTTCAATAATGCCTTCATCTTAAAGGTCACGAAATAGTTCTATTGCTGAAAATATTAGTTATTGTATTTAGCATTAAGTAGGGAACTCTATTTTTATTTTTATTTTTTATAGTGGACTTTGATTGAAGTATCTTTTGCTGCATCATGAGATGTAAAAAGAGTTTGGTGGAGGTTGGAAGAGGGAGATTGTATCACAAAATGCGGGTTATTAAATGTGAAGATTGATGGAATTGATTGAGTTTCTAAGACCGTTGATACTGGTTTTTGCCATTAAAGATGTCTCTCGAGTGATGATAATTACATTAGTAATCAAATTGCGAGTTAACTCCTAGTTCGCACCTTTCTTGGGAAATATAATCCGAGGCAAATAGTATTGTGTTCTGATTCCCTTTGTTAGCATGATAGTTAACTCCATATATGGTCCAATTTGTAGATACGGAGAGGTCTCATGTATTCGAATGGAAAGAATTCAGTGTCAACTTGTCCTAAAGTAGTCACTTTATTAATTAATCATATTTCGAACATACAATTTGGCTCTCCCTAGGCACCAACAAAAGCAAAACCGTAAGCTCCTAAGCTCCTGCTGGAGCTTATGTTATTAATTTTTCTTCTTGACTCGTGTTTCACTTTTTGCGTACGTTTTATCAACTTAAACCAACTAAAATTTGACACATTTACTGATGTCAATTTAATTAAACAAAATAAAAATTTCAGTCCGCCTCACTTTTCTACCCCGTCTACAGTTTCTCCTGCGTCTCCGGCCATCTCGAGCCTAACCCCCCTGTCTCCCTCAGCCATTCGCCACCAGCGGAGTTGCCAACGCCGAGTCCACGGAGAGAATTGGTGGGCGGAGTTGCAGATCTGCAAGTCGACCACCGTCGCTCGTGGCTGAGGACGAGCCACTGTCACTGGAGCCACGGTTGCAGATCTGGAAGTCGTTTCCAGGGGTGTGTTGGTGGTGGGCACCCGATGGGACATCCGGGGCCAGTGTCAACCTGGACCAATTCCTCATTCCGAAACGGAGAGGACACAACCGTGACAGGCAAGAGCGGCGGGGCTGCCAGTCGGCGAGGACGGAACACGTGGACAAGAATAGATAAAGTCTTGCGTTGAACCAACATGTAAAGGTTTCAAGGGAGACCGGGCAGGAGGACCATGGCAAGAAACACAAATGACAAGAGACGGGAATGATTGAAAGGGGCCCGGGACCAACAGTGATGTGAGGAGGCTACCGAGAGCGTGTCGGCAAGCATCATGAGGACGGGGAACGCTCGGGCACAGCAAGCGGGAGCCAACGACAGGTGAGTGACGAGGGCCAATGAGCAGTAGAACAGAAGAGAGGAGACGGCGAGGGAGGTGGCGAGAGGGCGGGTGTCGAATGGGGACGCGGGTTTCCCTTGGAATTTCACCTGGACGAGGTTCACCGGCACGGAAACAAGAAAGGCGAGAATGGCATGGAGGGGGGCGAAGGCAGGGGAACCTTGGGCGTTTGCGTGGGGTTGACCGCCGGTCAGCATCGTGGTGGGCTCCTACAGGATCCGTAGTCCTATGCAGAGGCTATAAGTGGCTAAAATCCCCCACAGGATCCGTGGTCCTTTGCAGAAGGATATGAAGCGGGTTTTATAGTTTTTTATTTTCTTTTTGGAGGAAAGAGGGGAGCTTGCCGATGGATCGAGTTCGGTTGCGTTATGAAAGAAGGTTTTTGGTTTACAAAAAAAAAATGTCATCTCTTTCTTTCTTGAAAGTTTCCCAGTGGCTCGTGAGCCGTCCGAGCAATTTCTTCGATGAACAGTGGAAGCACCAAAATTAGGGAAAAGTATGGTCAAATTCAGTCAAAACTGCGAGTTCTGTCTACGAAATTTCTATCCTAAATTTTGTTTTGTCTTGTAACAAACTCTCAACTTTTAATCTTATTTTAATTCTATTCTAAATTATTTTGTTTTATAAATAATCTTAAACTTTAGATCTAATCCTAATTTGATCTTTAATTTTTTGTCTCGTAAAAAATCATAAATTTTTACTTGAATCTTATATCTATCACTATTAACTCTCCATCCAATCATCCTTAGTGACGTGGCATTTCTTGTCATTGCTATAAATGTTTCGAAAAATTTCACATCCAAAAAAATATTTTTTCAAGATTTGATATTAGAAAAATTAGAATTGGCTTTCTTTAATTGCTCCTAAGAGACTCTTCCTCGCATAGAGTCTTCGACTGTGAGCTCGGTTTTCATGGTGCTTCCCGAGAACCTTCGCGAGCAACTTTGACTTTTACCTTGTCATTAGCATATTTCCTCTCCAATTTTCACTTGGTAGCGTGTGCTCTCCGATCGCGAAGAGCAAGAATTGTTAAAGCCCCATCTCGCGCACGAGAAAATATTTGGTGGTTCACGTCACCACGTTCTCCGGGAGCCCCATCCGCAGTTGAATATGGCAGCACCGAGTTTTGCACCGAAAATTCTAATTGCACGCCAAATCTTTGCACAATTACCACTTTTCCCGTTCAAATATGGATATGGAGTTTTATTATTTTGGTTTGATAAGTGAAGCTTCTAGTGTTGAGCTAATTGGGCAAACTGTGCAAATGAACATCTTAGTTTTGATTTTATTTGATGTGTAGACCAATTATAAAAACCCCACATTTCAAGAAAAGTTAGAGTTTACATTCGTTGATCGGCTTAGGGAGTTAAATGTTGTGGTGAGGAACACTTTATCCTCACTTTCAAGGACTTTGTCGACACAGGTGAGTAATTACTCGCTACCTTGAACCCTTTTTACTAATGACACTACTATTGATTTGTTTTGGATTTTGGTCCTTGAGTGGTGGCTTGTGTTCTTATCTTAGTTGTGTTTCCCATCGTCTCAAAGGGTTCGGCTCGATAAGGTCTTTTCTTAGAACTTCGATAATATGGCCTAATCTCTTCAGACTAAAAAACAGGTGAGTGCAATCCATTAAATATATTCCTCTTTTCTTATGCGTGTAGATTTATATATCTAGTTCAAATGCAAATTACCAAAAAAAAAAGTTAAAAGTTGGAGTACATAAGATGACCTTTGTGTAAGAATTGTGGCTTGATTTCTCAAATTTACTCAAATTCTAGCAATGTAATATGAGTTTTTGGTAGAACTGTTCGCACATTTTATTTCATAGAATGATATAGGCGGCCGATCATTTAGCGTCCTATGTTAGCCTCCCGTCTCACCTTGTGATCTCGCAATTGAGGACGTGGCTATGCTCCATCACATTAGCATAATCCCTCTCCACTTGATGAGTGACACATGGAGCCATGTCCCGGCAGGGCAGATCTGAAACTTCTCTATAATATTTCAAAATCTTGGGTCTCCCTCGCGTCAATGAAGAAGACTCTCTCTCTCTCTCTCTCTCTCTCTCTCTCTCTCTCTCTCTCTCTCTCTCTCTCTCTCTCTCTTCGTCTTTTCAAAAGTGGCTCCTCTCTCATCTTCGCTCCCAATCTGTTGCATCCTCAGGCGCGTCACTGCAGCATAATAAATAGACCAATTCATTCAACTATTGAAGTGTCTCAAGCCCTGTCAAAATTCTGGCAACACTGAGTGGTAAGCTTTTAAGTACAACTAAAAGAGAATGCAATAATTCATTGTCTTTTTGAACTTTCAAGAATGTGTCACTTCCTATCTCACCTTAACAATTTCTGAACTTCTAAGTTGTATCTGCCTTTTCGTCTAAACTTATGTTGAGAGAATTTTTAGTATGAAGCATTAAATCCTTTGCTAATATATTGTAGACAAAGTTAGAGAGGTGATGAAGTTTGTGACCAGGAAATGGACGATCTTGCTAAGCTACTTATTGCAAAGCAGTCACTTTTCATGTTTAGCAAAGGATATGACTATGCTACAGCTTTGGAAAGTTCTTTAATAGTAAAGGAAGTGGGATTAATGCACAGTGAAGGAATACTTGGTGGGGAGATGAAACATGGTCCTCTAGCTCTAGTGGATGAGAGTCTGCCTATCGTGGTGATTACTATTCATGATGCTTGCTTTAGGTTAGCTTTTGTGGTATAGGCTAACTTGCATCCCTGTGGTCTGGAACTAAAGGTGTCAATGTTAACAGCAAGCAAGAATCAATTATTTAGCAACTCCATGCTAGTAAATAATACTCGATTATTATGTGCTCGAGGGGGGATGATGCAGCTGTGTCTCTTTGGGGAGCATGTAGAGTCATTGAAGTTCCTCAGGGAGAATTTCTTCAGCCTGTAGTCAATACAGTTCCTTCGCAGGTATAGGGTACTTACAATAATTTTCCATGCTTGCCTAGATGCAACATTTTCTTTTTCCTGTTGTATTGAATGCATCATATATCGCTGAATACGAAGCTATGATGTAGATGACGTGGAGCTGGATGGGAGCATGTAGCTTTCTGTTTCCTTGATTTGTTCTATGCTCTCGGTGTTTGGTTTTTGCAGTGAGAGTTCCAAAATTCTCTCTTTGATTCAGCCTTTAGTTCTAAAAGACAGTTTTTTTTTTTTAAGCTCGACAAAAACAAAAGAAATCCATTTTTTTGATTGAGCCATAACATTTTGCTGTTTTAATTTGTCTGTTTATTCATTGCTTATAGAGTATTTTCACATTCCCGTTCTTCCTTTCAAATAGCCTATTTTATTTTAGTAGATTTTGCTAATTTGTCGGACATGAGATAATTTTTAACATCCAGAGTGTAGTTGTTGGCATATCATCTCACGGTCCTAAGAGGATACAATGTCGACCAACCCAAGAATCTCGCAAAGAGTGTGACAACAAAGTAGAAGCCCACCAACAGATTTTTTCTTATTGTCTTAACCCAGCAGTGAAATGGATTATGTAAGGAGAATATAAAGCATCTTTCTAACACAAAGTATGCATTATGCTAATCACTTGTACTTTATTGAATGGCAGCCCCTACAAACTCTTTCTTTATGATCAATTAGGAAAAAATGTTGTAACCCATCTTTTTTTAGAGTTTGCAGCTTGTTATACATTTTTCTATCAATCTGCCTCGAGGTGTCAAACTCATTGTACCTAAACATCGTTTCATGATTGACATAACAACGATGACTACAACTTACTTTCACCGGGGATGCTATGCAACTTAGAGCAATACATTGTTCATTAATGCCTTCATCTTAAAGGTCATGAAAAAGTTCTATTGCTGAAAATATTAGTTATCATTTTTAGCATTTAGTGGGAAACTCCATTTTTTTGGTAGACCTTTGGTTGAGGATCTTTTGCTATGTCACGAGATGTAAAAGGAGTTAGGTAAAGGTCGGAAGAGGAAGATTGTATCCTTTTTGAGGAAAAAAGAGCAGACGGTACAAAAAAATTGTGCGTCATTAAGGGTGCCAGATTTTGATGGAATCGATCAAAGTATCTGAGACTTGCTTCTTTTGTGGAGATCGGTTTTTGTGCATTCAAATGGAAAGAATTTCAATGTCAACTTGCTGCGAAACTAGTCCATTCTCTCAATTAGTCATATATGGAAAATATAAATCGACTCTTGGAAGATACCAACAGAAACGAAACCCAAACTTCCTACTGCTGCTGTTATTGGTTGCCAAAGGCAACGTCGTCATGTTTCTTCCCTCGTCGTGTTATCTTTTCCAGGGCTGTGCTAGTTGTGGGCGTCCCGAGGGACATCTGTGGCTGTGTCAAGACAGGCCAATCCCCCAATTCCGGCACAAAGTGCGCATCCATGATGGTAACAGCCAAAAGCGGCAGGGCTCTTCCACCATGCGGGCAGCGAGGACGGAACACAGCGACAAGCAGATGCACAAGCTTGTGTCAAACTCACATAAGAAGGTTTCGAGCGAGACTATACAAGAGGACCACGGAAAGCAACACAAATAAGAAGAGATAGTAGAAACAGCGAAAGGGGCCCGGAACCAACAGAGCTGCAAGGGAAGCCACCGAGAGCAAAGCGCGAGCATCGTGACGATGGGAGACGCTCGGGCACAAGAATCGGGAGCCAACGACAGAAGAGTAACGAGTGCCAATGCGCCATACGACATATTACAGAAGACGGCAAGGAAGATGTGGAAAGGGTGGGTGTCGATTGGGGACGCAGGTTTCTCTTGGTATTTCAAGGCCCCTGGGGTTTGTAACGTCGAAGGTATTCCTACGCAGTTTCTGGGCTCTGCTTCTTGGAGGACCGCGACACGACCCCGTCGTCGAGACAGACGACTTTTTCAAGGCCCCTCGTGCTCCAGCGTGGCAAATAAGAAGCCGCTGGAAAGGGCGACACGTGTCCTCTCGTGGGACCCACAGACTGAGGAGAAAATTAGGCGCCATTTTGAAAAGTTTTCGGACTGACAGTCTCTTTCTTCGCGCCTTTCTTTCTACCCTCCCCCTCTCTCTCTCTCTGCGACGAACAGTACGCGACCTCCCAGTCTCTCTGTGCCCTCCCTCTTTCCGACCGGCGAACCACCGCCAGCAACCGACGAACCGCCGCACGGGACCTGCGAGAGGACCGCCAGACCTAGCTCCCTCTCTCTGCCCTCCCTCTTTCCAACCGGCGAATCACCGCACGGGACTGGCGAGAGGACCGCGACACCGACGAACCACCGCGCGGGACCGGCGAGAGGAACGCGACCTCCCTCTCTCTCTCTGCTTTCCCTCTTTCCGACCGGCGAACCACCGCACGGGATCGGCGAGAGGACCGCGAGCAATCGACGAACCACCGCACGGGACTGGCGAGAGGAACGCGACCTCCCTCTCTCTCTGCCCTCCCTCTTTCCGACCGGCGAACCAACGCACGAGACCGGCAAACCACCACGCTGCCCCTCCGGCTCCGGTTCCGGCCTCGACTCGTCCGTCCCTTGCTCTTTCTCTCTCCTCGCGTATCTGTCTGCCCTCCCTTTCTTCGACGGCGAGCCACAGCGTGACCGACGAACAACCGCGCCCCCCCCTCCGGCTCCAGATCCGGCACCGGCTTGTCCAGGTAATTTTTTGCTTTCTCTTTTCTCTCTTTCTCTCTGTCTGACGGGGTGACGGAAGGGATTTTATAGGAGTTCAGCGATGCCTGTGCTTGAGTGTAGAAGTTGTGGTCATGGCGAAAGTCTTGGTCAGTTTTGATGACAAATGTAGCTCAGCTCCTTTCGGCGATGAGGTCAATAGTGGTGAAATTGATTTGATTATTGATCAGAAAATGCCAGACAATCCTATCAGCTTTTGGACAGCCAATATGCATACCCAATGGCCGGATTTCACTGAGGGGGTGTTATCCGAAAGTCTCTATTGGCATAATTTTTCCAAACGTTAAGTCTAGTGTAGCCTAGTCAACTGTCATCATTTATATGACTAATTCAATCTCAGATGACGAACTCCCTTAAAAGATTTGCAGAGACATGTGTAGGTGCTCCATTTAATCTTACTTGTTGATGAAAGTTGCAATGGAGCAGACATGCTCAATTAGAAAATTTATACTGAACACAATGCCTTTATATTTGGAAGCATGTAATAGACTATTTAACACAGAATAATAGCAATCAATCCCTTTCTTTTTCAGGAATTTGGAACTTATGTTGCATAGCTTTGAGGACATTTTACACATGAGAGCTGCTTTTTTAAATACTGAGACCTGAAAAGTCATTAGTTATGTTGTTCTCACATCGGTACCAATTTTTACCGTAGGCAAAGCTTTCACTTGGTCCCAAAAATTGCAAGTTTTCACTTTTTTTTCCCCTGGTCATCATTCTGCATCGTTGCGATAATTCATTTCCATGGCTATTTGGAAGCTAAACTCTTAACACCCCTAAAAAGGTTGCCATTTTTGCATGTGAAGCTTCTTAGGAGCAATTTGAACTGGTGAAAATCTTAGAAGGGGGTAAGGTGTATATTAATTGGTGTTTTATGGGCAAGCAAGAAGGTGAAAGTACTAACCACTTGTTGCTACAGTCTAGTGTGACCAGAGAGCTTTGAGAGCTGCTACTATGTGTGGTGTTCAATAGGTCATGCCGTACTTGGTGAAAGAAGTTTAGGGTTTAGCAAAGGACTTACTTAGGTGAGAAATAAGAGAACCTCTTGAAATGGAAACTTTGGGAGTGCTTAACAAAGTGCTGTTGTAATCTAGGACTTTAATGTGAGTGTGCATTCTTTATTGGTCTGAGGTGTACATATATCATGTTGATGATGTAAAGTTAAGAGAGTTTGGACTGCCTATTGTTTTTGCGTCTGTTGACTTTGTCCATCTCCTCTCTTTCTGTCTATTTGATATGCAGCACGTTATTCACGTGTATTCTTTATGATTTGCAGCACGTTATGCAATGCTTTTGCTAGTCTATATCAAGGATGATGTCCTACTCAGAATATATTAGCTATAGTTTAAACGGCTTACACCTGGAATCCATTTTCAATATGTGCTGGTTATTTGTGGTGTTCAATAGGTCATGCCGTACTTGGTGAAAGAAGTTCAGGGTTTAGCAAAGGACTTACTTAGATGAGAAATAAGAGAACCTCTTGAAATGGAAACTTTGGGAGTGCTTAACAGAGTGCTGTTGTAATCTAGTACTTTGATGTGAGTGTGCATTCTTTATTGGTCCGAGGTGTACATATATCATGTTGATGATGTAAAGTTAAGAGTTTGGACTGCCTATTGTTTTTGTTGTTATAAATACATGATACAATTAATATATTGCGTCTGTTGACTTTGTCCATCTCCTCTCTTTCTGTCTATCTGATATGCAGCACGTTATTCACGTGCATGCTTTATGATTTGCAGCATGTTATGCAATGCTTTTGCTGGTCTATATCAAGGATAATGTCCTACTCATAATGTATTAGCTATAGTTTAAACGGCTTATGCCTGGAATCCATTTTCAGTATGTGCTGGTTATTTTAGGCCATACTTTGTAATTGATTGAACTAAATAATAGCTGAAAGCAAGTAGACTTGTCCATGGCTGATTGCATGTTGTACCTCTTTAACAGGTCAAGCATTTGGTGTTTCATTTTAATCCCAGTTTGGGTGCGAAGTTGCATGTGTAAATTTATTGGATGGCTAAATCATAGGTAATTCTTTACTTGTACTATTTGAAACATATAATGTTTTCTTAAGTAAAAGTGGGATAATGATATTTTGTTCTTTTAATTGCAGCTTGAAACTTCCCATTTTGCACATGTAGCATATAATAAGTATGTGGCCTATGCACTTAGTAAAGGATTTGGAGTGAGGAAGGGTAATTTGGTTAGAAATACTAAAGGAAAAATAACCCGACGGACTTTGATATGCAATTGTGAGGGGTATTCTATCAGCTCATTTAATCAGGAAAAGAAATTTGAGAGGTTTGAAGTTAGATGTGGCTGTCTTACTTATATCAAGTTTAAGGTTGATAATGATGTGTATGAAGTCATAGAGTATAATTCTGAGCATAATCATGCATTTATTCCTGAAGATCAAAGGCATTTGATTAGATGTGGAAGAATCATGTCTGAGACTTGTAAGGATGTTTTAGTTGACATGATGAAAGCTGGCATTGGGGGAATTACGACATATAAGTGTTTGGCAAATGAAGCAGGAGGAAGCAAAAATTTAGGTTTGCAGAGGACAAGATCCAATAGTATAAGTGGGGAAGATTGTCAAAATCTTTTGAACCATTTTCATAGCATGGAACAACAAAACCCAATGTTTTCATATGCTTTACAAGTAGATCAAGATGGTAGATTAACAAATATATTTTGGAGAGATAGTTTGTCCAAATTTGATTATGGTTGTTTTGATGATGTGCTATTGTTTGATACCACTTACCGTACTGACAAATGTAATATGATATGTGCACATTTTGTTGGGGTTAATTATCATTGGAAAAATGTTTTGTTTGGCTGTGCATTTGAATGGACGAGACTGTAGAATCATTTATTTGGTTATTTGAGGCGTTTTTTAAATCTATGGGAAATAAGGTTCCGAAAACCATGTTCACCGATCAAGACCAAGTCATGGCAGAAGCGATTAGAACGGTATTTCTGAATATACAACATCGTTTATGCACTTGGCATATCATGAAAAATGCTAATGAAAACATTCCACATCTTTATCACAAGCCAGGTTTCAGAGATAAATATTTCTTAGTGCTTATGTATAGATGCAGATCAGTGTACGAATTTGAATCTACTTGGAGGGAAATGGAAGAAAGGTGGGATACTAAGGATAACATTTGGCTTCGGAGATTATACGACTTTAGACATAAATGGAGTTTAGCTTTTGATCGCGATATTTTTACATGTGATATAAGATCAAGTCAAAGAAGTGAGAGCATCAATGATGTCTTCCAAAAAATAGGGAGCAAGACATCGACCCTTGTACAATTTGTCTACTACTACGAAAAACAAGTGGAGCATATGAGAGAAATTGAGAGTTAAGATGATTATAGTTGTCGTGGGACACCCAAATTGATGGTTTCGCACGACATCTTGATGCATGCTGCTTCAGTTTATACCGGTGCCATTTTCACAAGGTTCAATGATGAATTTCTCCAATGTCTCTTTGAAATTATTGTAAGTAGTACATTTAATGGATTGATTTATTCATACACTCTCAAGTGTAGGGGGACTCAACATGAACATGTTGTCAGATTTGCTCCTGCAGTCTTCAGTTTTTTGTTAATGTAAATTATTTGAATCAAAATAGTGGTTGTGTCGTTATGCTTTGAAAGTGTTAATCGAGAACATATCAGTTACGCACATTCCACTTGCCTATGTTTTGAAAAGATGGACTAAGGGTGCAAAATAAGGGATTGCGAATGATGAATTTAAGCAAATGTCATTGGATTCATCTAAGTTTAATCGGTTTTCCATGTTAATGCAACAATCTTTTGAACTGATGAATTTGGGAGTTGAAGATGACAATACTATGAGACTAGTGAGGAAATATATGCAAAAAGCGAAGACTGAAATTTCATCATTCAAATCAAGTGTGATTGTGATTGATGATGCTAGTAATGAGGATAATGAGGTTTCTTTGTGTGACATTTCGGTATTGGATCCCCTTTGAAAGAAAGGAAAGGGAGTAATTTATGAAAGACTTAAAAGTTCAAATGAGAAAAAGAAGAAAAAATCTAAGAAAGGAACACCCCCAACACCAATCGAAAGTCAAGGTGAGTGACATATTATTGTAATTATATGATTAGTTTAATTTTTTAATGTATGTTATGTGATGCATATTAACATATTTATTATAAACTCATTTCCTAGATTATTCGAGTTATTCAAATCAATTTCACAGTGCCTTTCATCCTAGCAATATCTGTGGTCCTACAGTAAATTCAAATATTTATAATCAGGTACGTCACTTTTAGTCTTCCATTTGACTTTATATTTTACTAATTTGGTCAATTTTTTTTATATATATGTAGCAGTCACCATATATCATGCCGCTGGGAATTATGAGTGGATTTAGCCCATTCCCCAATCAGGTATTTAATAATTTGGTATATTAATTTAATTGCGTTTTACTAACGGATTATTTATTATATGTAGATGCGACCACCATATGTCATGCCATCAAGGATTATGAATGGTTTTTTCCCATTTATTAATCAGGTACTTATTATGAAATCATATTACATCCAATGTTATTTTATCTTATTATTACTACTATAATATTCATTATTTATGGTTTATCTTGAATAGATGTTGGAGTATAATAATGGAACTCACAAAACCATTTTGAGTCAGGTACAACTTGCGTTTTCTCTTGTGGGATTATTTGAGACATTTTTGTCTTGGCATTTATTTAGTTTATGTAAACAAATTGATTTTTCCTTTATACAGGGATCATCAAATTCTTTTCAGCATCCTGGGTTAAATGAATTGAACAATTCTGAAAGAACACAAACAAATGGTCCAAAGTAACGGTACAGGACTCTTATCTTTCGCATTGCAATGCTTCTTGTGGTAAGATCAGCATCATTGATGTTGGGAGCGGCAATTGGAGTAATTTTTTTGGTATTCTGTAGAATATGTTATGTTTCCCGAAGTGCCAATTGCTTTGAGGATGTCTGGCCATCTTCTGTTGGGCGTTGTTCGGATCTATTAAAAAAAATGGATTATCTTTTCCACGCGTGTAAATATTCTACTCACTGGATTGTTTTTGCTCCAGTAGAGCTTAATTTGCCAGAGTATACAAGACAGCCACCAGTACAATCTATCACTTTGCTCAACACATTTGAACTTGATGCCATGGATTTGGATGACGCACATGAAGAGGGACACAGATAAAGAATGTTGCTTCAGTTGGTGGAAACGTATGTACTGCTAGTCCAATATCAGACTTGAACCCTCTTTGGATGGCTTCTAGGGCAAAATTTGGAGTTATTGATGGCAAAGGAAACATTAGAATTGTTTCAGCCGAGAATTTCTTTCTAGGTTATCGGAAGGTGGACCTTGCAAGTGGAGAGATTCTACTCTCAGTGTTTTTGCCATGGAGCAGAAGGTTGGAGTATGTAAAAGAGTTTAAGCAAGCCCACAGGAGGGATGATGATATTGCTATTGTAAATGCTGGAATGCATGTTTTTCTTGAGAAAAAAGATGATGATCTGGTTGTTCATTATGGTGGAGTGGCTCCTTTATCTATTGCTGCAAGGCAAACCAAAGAGTACTTGATTGGAAAGACTTGGAATCAGGAGCTTTAGCAAGGAGCTCTGGAAGTTTTGAGGAGTGACATAATCATCAAGGAAGATGCTCTGGGTGGGATGGTTGAGTTTCGAAAGTCTCTAACACTTAGTTTCTTTTTTAAGTTTTTCCTCTGGGTTTCTCAGGAGATGGATGAGATGAGATCGATCAGGGAAGAGGTACCATCGTCACATATATCTGCCATAAAACCATTTGAAAGGCCATCTGCTGTTGGAAGTCAGGATTACGAAATTGTGAAGCAGGGGACTTCTGTGGGATCCCCTGAGATCCACCTTTCCTCAAGGCTACAGGTATCTGTACTATGTCTGGGAATCTAATGCGGTGAGACTCTTGCATTTTTTGCGTGGTTGACATTGCGTATTTTCATTTGCATCATGGGACTTAATGCTACTTTCCTCAAAGCCAAATTTAGTTTCGGTGATTGCCATCAAATTAGGTATTTGGTTGCACCTTCCTTTCATCCAATAGTATGAATTCGTGGCCCACTAACATGTTGTAATAAAGATATATACACGAAAGAATGCATGAAATGGCTGCATCCGTTTCCCGAAATTGAGTTCACAAACTTTAGACTTCTATTTGCTTGCTACAACAAATTTAAATAAAGCCAGAATGTTCAGTTAGTCTTCTTCGCTTCCCATATTGACGTGACCAATCTTTAACCGGTGGCAGTTCTTGATGCTTATTCATCCCAAAATTCCAACTATTTTTTATTTTTTATTTTTTATAACTTCACATGAGTTTGTCACCATATAATATTTAAGTAAGCTCATGAAGGATGGCCATTTCTGATCTCAGGGGATATCTGTTTGGCATTCTTCAATGACTATCTGTAACTCTTCCTTATTTCCATTTTCTATTTCCTTCTTTGCTATTATGTTTTGTTTTCTAAGTGGGACATCTTTGTTTCTTCGTTTTGTGAATTATCCTGCTGCAAATTATCTTATGTATTTAGTACACTAATATTGCACATAGTCCTGATTGATGTGCCTAAAAATTTTTGTGTCAATTCTGTAATGTGCGAGCAAGGTTTTTCATCTTACATTCTATATAGTTGTGTGATGAAGATGTCATCATGATGTGATCTGTAAATTTTTATTTCCTATCAGTTGCTTTTTTCCATATGCTGAGAATAACTGTTTCACATTCTCATCTGCTATTATTTCTTCAGGTCACGGGTGAGGCGGAATATGCTGATGACACACCCTTGCCACCTGACGGTCTGAATGCCATGTTAGTGCTAAGCAGAAAACCCCATGCCCGTATAATTTCAGTAGATGCTTCAGCAGCAAAATCTTCTCCTGGATTTGCCGGCATATTTCTTGCAAAAGACATCCCAGGAAAAAACAAGATGGGGGTTGTTATATCAGATGAGGAGGTATTCGCTTCAGAATCTATCACTTGTGTTTGCCAGGTATATCATAGCAGTCAGTCTTTGTATGTTGTACAAGTGCTTTGGATCCCCCGAACAAATCGAACTTATGACTTAAACTGGGACCCTCATATTGAAAATTCAAGAGTTAACTGCCAGACTAGGAAATGTTTTTACAGTTTTTCGACTTTTCCTTACCCCTTTGTATGTTAAGTCTTCTTGTTTCCATATATTTGTCGCAGGTTATTGGGGTAGTTGTTGCCGATACACAAGAGAATGTGAAACTAGCCATGAGAAAGGTTCATGTGGAGTATGAAGAACTTCCGGCTATCTTTTCAATAGAAGATGCCATCAAAGCTAAAGCTTTCATCCCAACATAGAGAGGTCTTTGCGAAAAGGTGACGTGGATCTCTGCTTTCAGTCGGGTGAATGTTACAAAGTCATACAGGGGGAGGTTCAAGTGGCAGGTCAGGAACATTTTTACTTGGAGACACATTGCACCCTGATATGGACAGTGGATGTCGGAAATGAAGTCCACATGCTTTCCTCCACTCTAGTGAGTGAGGCCTTTAACCAACATTCTTTTTGCTCTCTTTTATGTTGAATTTGTCTGCAGTCAGATTGAATTGCCAAACGTGGATAGCACAACTTGCTTGATAACTGAAGTCAGCTGTAATGGGTTGCTGTGGGATTGGATTTAGCCATTCCTTAGTGTGGCTGTTTATATGATGAGGGTTTTGGACAGAATTGTTGCTTTGGATTCAGTTGCTAAGTTTGATTATGAGAGATTTATATGCATGTCCTAGTTACCCTTGTTCTTTTATAAGCGGAAAATGGATTCCAGGACTTGACTTTGTAGATAGTAACATGATAGTATTCTTCCTCTGCAGTGCCCCAGGCATCATCAGAAGACTGTTGCTCATCTGCTTGGCCTGCCACTCTCAAAAGTCGTTCGTAAAACCAAGAGAATTGGTGGTGGGTTTGGAGGAAAAGAAGAAAGGTCGGCGTTCCTTGCTGCTGTAGCTTCTGTCCCAACGTATCTCTTGAACAGACTAGTGAAAATCACGTTGGATAGGGACGTAGACATGATGATAAGTGGGCAGCGCCATAGCTTTCTTGAAAAATAGAAGGTGACGTTTTACTACTGAGCTTGTCTTTTGTTTCCCAAAAAAGTTGTTCATCAAGAAAAGTCAGAGGAATATTACCAAAGAAGTCCTATGCAGATGTGCCAATTTGGTCATAAATCTTTCAATTGTACCATTTGAATTCTAAATCTTTTCACATTTGCCAATTTAGTCATTTTGATCATGAGGTTGGTTAAGGCTTAACTGGCAACTGTATGGACTTTAGTGTACTTTTTATTTATATTTGGGTTGCATTTTGCTATATAAACTATGAAAGCTTTCTTTCACCTTTAAGGTGAGTTAGCTGCAAATTTTGATGCAGGTCGAAAGTACATCCTTGTCATTGATTATGGTAACATTATGACAATGTAATGCTTACATCTCCTGAGGTATCACAGATCATATTGTGTGTTTGGATGATTCTACGCCATAAATCAGTGCATGCATCTTAGAGATATTTAATCTAAACAAATACTCTTTCTTAGAATGTGAGTGAAGACATAGCTGCTGACTAGAGGGAGAAGTTGATTCAATCAATGAAGCTTTATTTGATTGATCTAGTGAGGGTTGTTATGAATAGTCCAGATTAGTCATTGTTAATAATAAACTGAGGTCAAGGCTCATCCTTCTGTCATATCATCATGGACCTGTCGGTGAAGTCTTCACAAAGAACATGCAGTTTGAAGCGTGGATCATTAGCAGCGAATGTCCCGTGTACCACAAGGAACCTTGCAACAGGTTATGGACCTCATTTTACCCCAATGGGAAGCATTTTTAGATACCAAGACGCTTTCCTAATGAAACTATACGATATGCTCCTAATTTATATGTTACTCTATTTGTGATGAGTCTGTAAAATGCTGTACAATCGCAATGGTTTTTCTATGTAGCTTAAAACTAACGAAGAATTTTGCCCATAGATTCTTCTGAGGTTGTTACCTTTTGGTTTACATTTGCAGGTCTTAAAGCAAATGCTAATTCGACATGGGTTCACATTTGAATCTGAAACTAACACTGAAGTGATTCCTAAGCTTGCTAAGTATGTTTTTGATAAATCTAATGAAGATTCAGGTAATAGCTTATATGCAATGAAGATCATCTTTGCATTTTAATGAGCTTCTTACTGAGTTTGTGTGTGAATAATTTGAAACCTCAGTCAACACAATTTCATTAGACACTGAAATTAAAAAAGATGTTGAAGTTAATCATTTTAGTTTTTTGCTTAACAATCTTCCAATTCAAGCTATATAAATCTATGGATTTTCAGATGAATCTTGTGAACTATATGAAGGTTGTCGTGTTGGAAATCTGTTCAACTCTTGGTAAACACTAAAGAGCCATCTGATGGATAAAGCATCTCTGACATCTTTTGTTGAAAGTATCGTTTATGTATGTCAGGCCCATGTCAGGCCAGTACTTTTCCCAACAAGTGTAGGGGCTTCAGATCTTAAAACAAATTATATTGGTGACTCATTTTCTTTCTGTAGGGCCTCAGTAAATGGATACTTAATTCTGCAACAGCATTTTAGCGTATGAATGACATCATTTTGGGCAAAAGTCGATTTTATTTCTCCAATTGTTTGCTTGTAATGAGTTAACTGGCAATAGGACCACCAAAGGGATTTTGCTCAACATATATACATGTGCCACATAATTTACTTTGTGTCTTGAAGTGTGCTATCATGTTACTTTACCCTAGAGAACAACGGTCAGTGACATTTTATCTGTGAATGGTATATTATTTGGACTGCAGGTGACACGACTGTCACATTTAGTCCAGTTGTGCTGGAAGTCATGAGGCAGCTTGAAGGAGCCTATGCCCTTATTTTTAAGAGCAGGCATTACCCTAATGAATTGATCACTTGTAAGCATGGTAGTCCATTGCTTCTTGGTGTCAATGTAAGTTCCATTTAAAACTTGGGTGGTATTTGTTGCAAATAAATTACTTTTGACCACATCTCATGAATCATTTTCTACTTTCAATTGCTTTGTGTCCTTTCAGCTTCACTAAAAGCTATGCTATGTGTGTTCTTCTAAAACTGAGTCTATTAACCTTAGTTCAATAAAATGTTTCTTATGATACAATGTTTTATGCAAAGTGTTGAATAGCATCTATTTTGCTTGGTGGAGACAGTATATTGAGTTTTTACCAGAGTGCCTTAAAAATGCTAAGTTGGATGCACATTTCCTGTTAGAACCAGGAATTTGAATAGCATTGTCACTGTTGTCCACCATGGCACATACTTTTGGTCTTGATACAATAAGTTTGAGAAAAGCACGTGGTTGTCTATGGTGCTGAACTCTTACTTCATTTTTAGGTTTCCTTGATGTGACAACTATAGCTTAGGCTTAGGACTTATGAGTTCTTTTTCCGTATCTGCAGTTGTCCATTCCTCTGTGTGTTTTACCTATGCATTTTCCTTGTCAAACTTCTTGTTTGTCTTGTAATTTATCATAATGGTAACATACTCATTAATTCATTCAGGAATTGACAGAAGAATCAAGCAAAGGATCATTGTTTTACGATGACAAGTACCCTTCGCAGAATGGGAATCCCAGGAACTGTTCTTATCGAGTGATGCTAATGCTCTGGTGGAGCACACAAGGAAAGTTTTGGTTATTCAAGATGGTGAAGTTGTTCATCTGAAGGTAATTACATAGTTTTCTTAAGGAATTTATGTGTATTCTTAGCCTTTATGGCATGGACTGCCTTATCAGTCTCTCGATCTTATGTTTTATTGATCTACCCAATGTATCTTAGTAGTTAAGATTTTAGGGGTGGGGGGTGCTTCAGTTTAACTTGAGTTCTGCCGATTTCATCTCAGTATTAATTTGTGAAGATACCATCAGACTGTGTAGGAATATGGTCGAATTTGCTCAATATCACCAGTAGTAACCACCTATTTAGTTGTACTGGGAAGCTTTCAGCTCAATGTCACCAGAATTCTATTTGGCTTGACTTCTTGCATATAGTTGAATAGCAGTTTTGTCCTTTTCCAATGGAGGGGCAGACTTATATGTGGAGGCACCTGCAAAGCTAAGACTGTCCTTTTGGGTGGATTGAAGGATCATCTCAAGACAATTAGGAGGAGCCCAAGGATTGTCTTTATTGGTTGTGGTACAAGTTATAATGCTGCTTTAGTTGCAAGGCCCATCTTGGAAGATCTTTCAGGCAAGTAGTGAATGGTAGCTTATGTGGGTGGGAAATGTTAATTTGTTGTACCAACTCTTTTCTTGTTTACTTGCTTTCAAAACAGGAATTCCTGTGACAACGGAAATGCAAGTGATCTTTTGGATCGTCAAGGCCCAATTTATAGAGAAGATATGGCAGTTTTTGTCAGTCTGGTGAAACAGCAGATACCTTACTTGCACTGGAATATGCCCTCCAGAATGGTGCATTATGTGTAGGAATTACAAATACTGTTGGCAGTGCAATTGCCAGAAATACACATTGTGGTGTCCATATAAATGCTGGTGCTGAGATAGGTGTGGCAAGCACCAAGGTGAGAGAGTACCTGTTGACATTCTGTTACGTAAACGATCCTCTCTTTGTCACAGTTGTTATGGCTATTTTAGCTTTAGCAATTGAAGGGGACGCTATTTCTAACCAAGCAAGAAGAGAAGCAATAATTGATTGTCTTTTTGACCCTCCAAGTATGTTTCACTTCCTATCTCACCTTCACAATTTCTGAACTTCCGTTGGATGTGCCTTTTTTGTGTAAACTTTGTTGATAAATTGTTTGTATGAAACATTAAATCCCTTGTTGTTATCTTGTAGACAAAGTTAGAGAGGTGCTGAAGCTTGACCAGGAAATGAAAGATCTTGCTAAGCTACTGATTGCAGAGCAGCCACTTCTCATGTTTGGCAGAGGATACGACTATGCTACAGCTTTGGAAGGTTCTTTAATAGTAAAGGAAGTGGCATTGATGCACAGTGAAGGAATACCTGCTGATGAAATGAAACATGGTCCTCTGGCTCTAGTGGATGAGAGTCTTCCCATTGTAGTGATTGCTACTCATGATGATTGCTTCAGGTTAGCTTTTGTTGTACAGGTTTGTTTGCATCCATGAAATCTCTATTTGTTCTAAAGCTGAAGGTGTCAGTGTAATTGCAAGCAACAATCAGTTATTCAGCAACTCCATGCCCGCAAAGGATGCCTAATTGTCTTGTGCTCAAGGGGGGATGCTGCAGCTGTGTCTCTTGGTGGAGCATGTAGAGTCATAGAAGTTCCTCTGGAGGAGGACTGTCTTCAGCTTGTAGTCAATATAGTTCCTTTACAGGTACAGAGTACTTCCAGTAATTTTCTATGATTGCCAAAATGCAACATCTTTTTTTCCTTTACTATTGATTGTGTCATAACTTGCTGAAGGTGAAGCTATGATGTAGATGAGGTGGAGCTGGATGGGAGCATCTAGCTTTCTGTTTCCTTGATATGTTTTATGCTCTTGGTGTTTGTTTCATGAAGAGTTTCAAAATTCTCTATGATTTGGCGTTTAGTTCTAAAAGAAAGCATTATTTTTAAGTCTCGACAAAAACAAAAGAAATCAATCTTATTGATTGAGCCGTAACACTTTGCTTGGTTATCTGTTGATTGCCTATAGAGTATTTTTCACATTGTTGTTCTTCCTTTCAAATAGCCTGTTTCATTTTACTGGATATTGCTAATTCGTCAGATAATTTTTAACCTTTGTTGTGCAGTTGTTTGTGTATCATCTCACGGTCCTAAGAGGATACAATGTCAACCAGTCCAAGAACCTTGCAAAGATTGTGACAACAGAGTAGAAGCCTACTAATAGATTTTTTTTGATTGTGTTTACCTGGCAGTAAAATTATGTCTCAGCCACCATTGTAGTTGCTTGACCAGGTGAGCGAGGAAAGACTGAGATTGTTGCTCGGGCAATAGTGGTAGGAAAAATCGGAGGCAAGGGCGGAGGAGGAGGAGGAAGAAGATGGGTCGAAGGTGCCGCTGCTGTGCTGCTGCTGCTGGTGCGTTGCCGGTGTCGCTGCTGATGCGTTGCCGGTGCTGCTGTTGGTGCCGTGCTGGTGCGGTTGATGGTGTGGGTCTTTGAGGAAGAAGAAGACGAAGACGAGCCTTCCCTCTCAATTTGGAGATTAGGGTTTCTAAATTGGGGGAAAGATGTCAAACGACGTCGTTTTGGTGTTTGGATGTTGACTCAACTCTCTGACGAGCCACGTCGGTTCAAAAATTAATAAAAAAAAGGCCACGTCGGATTTCCGGCTAATTTCATCGGCGTGAGCACCAAAATGAGCGTTTTTCAAAATTTTTGGCACTTAAGTGATTCGATTAAAACTTTTGGCACTAAAGTGAGTGCCGTACACAACTTATGGTACAAATAATGTATTTCTCCCGAATGTAAAGTATCTTTCTGACACAGAATATACATTCCGTTGATCAATTGTACTTTATTAAATGGCAGCCCTTACAAGATCTTTTTTGGTAAGGAATTTTTTTTTTTTTTGGTAAGGTCCTTACAAGATCTTTATCTATGGTAAATTAGGAAAATTTGTCATAAACTATCTTTTTTGCGTGTTTGCAGTTTGTTATGGATTCACCTGTCAATCTACCTTGAATTGTCGTGCTCATGGTATTTGAACATTGTTTTGTGATTGACATGATAATGATGACATTAACTTAGTTTCATCGGGGATGATGTGTAACTTAGAGCAATATGTTATTTATCAATGCCTTCATCTTAAAGGTCAAGAAAAAGTTCTATTTCTACGATAAATTTAGTAGGGAACTCCCTCCCCTTTTTTTTATGGTGGACTCTGATTGAAGTACCTTTTGCTGCATCACGAGATGTAAATGGAGTCTGGTGGATGTTGGAAGAGGGAGATTGTATCACAAAAAATACAGGTTATTAGATGTGCAAGATTGATGGAATCGATGGAGTATCTAAGACCGTTGATATCGGTTTTTGCCGTTAAAGATGTCTCAAGTGATGATTGTCGTGTCAATCACTAAACTATGAGTTAAACTTCCGGTGCATACCTTGGGAAATGTAATCCGAGACAAATTATATTGTGTTCTAATTTCTTTTATCAATATGATAGTTAACTCCATAGATGACCTACTTTGTAGACACAGAGAGGCCTCGTGTATTCAAATGGAAAGAATTTCAATGTCAACTTGCCCCAAAAAAGTCATCGTATTAATTAATCATATTTCAGTGGACAATTCTCTCCCTACATACCAACAAAAGCAAAACCCTAATTTCCTGCACAACCTCATATTGTCAATTTTTCTTCCCGACTCGGACTGTACGGTTTTTTAAACTCAAACCAATCACAATTTGACACACATTTAGATGTGTCAATTTATTAAACAAAATAAAAATTACTTTTCTCCCCCACCAACACTTTCTCCTCCGTCTCCGGCCATCTCGAGCCTAACCTCCCCGTCTCCCGCCGCCGTCGCCACCGACGGAGTCCCCAAAGACGAGTCCGAGGAGAGAACTGGCGGGCGGAGTTGCAGACCTGCAAATCGACCACTGTCGCTTGTGGCTGTGGATGAGCCGCTGTCACTGGAGCCACGGTTGCACATCTGGACGTCCTTTCCTGGGGTGTGTTGCTGGTGGGCACCCCGTGGGACATCCGGGGTCGGGTCCGGGTCCGGGTCCGGGGCCTGGTCCAGGTCAGGGTCCCGATTCCCGGACGAGGCGCGTGCATTTGTGACCGTGGACTGCAAGTGCGACGAGCCTGTCAGTCGGCGAGGACGGAATACCTGGACCAAAATAGACAAGAGGAGCATGGAAAGCAACACTAATGACAAGATATAGGGGAAAGAGTGAAGGGGCCTCCGGATCAACAACGATGTGAGGGAGGCCACCGAGAGCGTGGCGGCGAGCATCATGAGGATGGGGAACGCTGGGTCACAACAATGGGGAGCCAACGACAGGTGAGCAACGAGGGCCAATGAGCAATAGAACAGAAGACAGAAGACGGCAAGAGTGGTGGCACAAGGGTGGGTCTCGAATGGGGACGCGGATTTCCCTTGGAATTTCACCTGGACGAGGTTCACCAGCACGGGAACAAGAAAGGCGACAATGATGTGGAGGGCAGTGAGGTCAGGGGAACCTACGGCGTTTGTTTGGAGGGGACCGCCGGTCGGCATTGGGATTGGCTTCTATAGGATTTCGTAGTCCTATGTAGAGGATGATAACAGAAATGACTAGGGTAAAAGATGCCAGACTGGGAAGCGGAACTTGAGATCTCTTTATAGTAGTTCCAAAGAAAAGGAGACATGTCGGAGCAACAGGAACAGGAAACTTCCCACCTCCCCTTCGTTGGTATCATTAGAAAATGCATTAACGTAAACACGCGAACCCTCTTCAATGCCGGCAGACATCGAGCACAGAAGCGCCAAGACGTCAACATCGCACTGTCCTGGTCACATGTTAAGAAGTCACACCTCACCACATGCAAATTCTCTCGAGACTCGGGACGCGAAAATATTAAGTACCCTAACAGTGCCACAACCTCACCACATGCAAATTCTCTCGAGACTCGGGACGCGAAATTATTGGGTACCCTAACAGTGCCACATAATCGGTACTCTGAAATCGGTACTCTGAAGGGCACCTAACATTTTCTCCTCTTGGACAGTCTTTTTTTTCTTGGTCAGACTTTTTGACAGCCTTGACACCTTGAAAATCCTCCAATTTTAGGTCCACTCTTTATTCTGCCATCAAATTTTTCTTATCCCACAAAAAAAATTATCAATTTTAAATCCGGTTTCAATTTTCCCTTAAAAATTTTTTGCCACATCAATCTATCCCCATTAACCATTCCTTTAAAATTCTCGAGCAAATTGTTTAAGGGTCCCCAACTCAAGTGCCTCTAGCGCGAGCGTCTTGAATGTGAGTTCTCTGATTACCAGATATTGAAGACTCTCAAGCACGAGAGATTGAAGACCGAGCCTAAAATCAAAGATTCCTTATGAGATGGAGGGAAGATTGTTTTAAAAGTATAAATAATTGAACACAATCACCCATTCTTTTTTCTAATTTTACCTAAATATTATATCCAATAAGATGTTGTTTAGGCTGATATGAAAATTCATCTCCAGAAAATATCTTTTTGGATGTGAAATTTTAGAAAAAAATTATAGCAAGCCACATCACTAAGGGCGATTGGACGGAGGATATGGGACTTTAAGTATAAGTTTCTGATTTTTTATGAGACAAAAAAATTTAGGGTCAAATTAAGAATGAATTTAAAGTTTGTGATTTTTAATAAGATAAAAAATAGTTTGAGGTAAGATTAGAATAAGATCAAAAGTTAAAGATTTTTTATGAGATAAGAAAAGGTTAGACTAGAGATATCATAGAATTGGAATTAGAGATGAAGTTAAAATGTTTAACGGTATTTAGACCCCCCGCCTCGGCATTGATGACAGCTCTCTTTTCTCTTCTTTCCAAAATTCACTCTGTCTCGCCTTTGCTCCCAATCCACTGTTTTCTCCCGCATATCGCTGCTGCCTCCACCTCTGCCATCACCTTTAGGAGCCTCGTCGGCGGCTAGAATATGGATGTAGAATTAGTTGAGGACTTCATCAGCACTGGTGAGTAATGACTTGCTACCTTGAACCTATTTTACTAGCAAACCTTCTGTTGACTTGTTTTGGATTTTGGTCCTTGGGTGGAGACTTGTGTTCTTGTCTTAGTTGTATTTTCCATGGTCTCAAAGGGTTTGGCTTCATAAGGTTCTTTCTTAGAGCTTTGATGATTATTTCTCAGCCTCTTCAGACTAAAAAATGGGCGGGTGCAATCCATAGAATTTTGTTCAAAAGCAAAATACCAAAAAAAACAAAAAAATAAAATGTCGGAAGATGGCCTTTGTGAAAGAACTGTGAAGTGGTTTCTCTAATTCACTCTGGTTCCAATAATAAAATGTGAGTTCTTGGTAGTAATGTTCACACGTTTTGAGAAACAATATTGGTAGCCGACCGCTTAGCCTCCTACGTTAGCCTCCCGCCTCACCTTGCGATCTCGCGATTGAGGACATGGCCGTGCTCCACCCCACCACATCAACATAATCCCTCTCCACTCGGTGAGTGACATATGGAGCCACGTCCCACTGGGACAGATCTGAAAATTCTGTCTAATATTTCAAAGTCCTGGGTCTCCCTCAATGAGCAAGACTGTCTCTCATCTTCTTTTCAAACTTCTAAGTTGTATCTACCTTTTTCGCCTAAACTTAGTTTGAGAGAATTTTTTGTATGAAGCATTAAATCTTTTACTAATATCTTGTAGACAGAGTTAGAGAGGTGCTGAAGCTTGACCGTGAAATGGAAGATCTTGCTGAGCTACTGATTGCCGAGCAGTCACTTCTCATGTTTGGCAGGGATACAACTATGCTGCAGCTTTGGAAGGTTCTTTAGTAGTAAAGGAAGTGGTATTAATGCACACTGAAGGAATACTTGCTGGTGAGATGAAACATGGTCCTCTGGCTCTAGTGGATGACAGTGCTTGTTGTGTTGATTACTATTCATGATGCTTGCTTCAGGTTAGCTTTTGCAGTATAGGTTAACTTGCATCCCAGTATTCCCTATTTGCTCTAAAACTGAAGGTGTCAATGTTAACAGCAAGTAACAATCAGTTATTCAGCAACTCCGTGCCAGGAAATGACGCCTACTTGTCATGTGCTCAAGTGGGGATGCTGCAACTGTGTCTCTTGGTGGAGCGTGTAGGGTCATTGAAGTTCCTCAAGTGGAGGACTATCTTCAGCCTGTAGTCAATATAGTTCCTTTGCCGGTACAGGGTACTTATAATAATTTCTTTATGCTTATCTATCAAGAGAAAATCTCTTTATGCCTTGCCAAGATGCAACATTTTTTTTTATATTTTTATATTTTAATGTTGTACTGAATGCACCATATCTTGCCAAATGCGAAGCTATGATGTAGATGGGGTGGAACTGGAAGGGAGCATTTAGTTTTCTGTTTTCTTGATTTGTTTTATGCTCTTGGTGTTTATTTTTGGATTAAGGGTTCCAAAATTCTCTCTATAATTTTTTGTTTGGTTCTTATAGAGATTCTTTTTTTAAGTCTCAACTAGCACAAACAAAACCAATTTTATTGATTGAGCCTTATCATTATGCTGTTCTAAATATTTTGTTCTTATAAAGTACCTTAACATTACTGTTTCCTCTTTTCAGATGGTCTGTTTCGTTTTAGTTGATTTGCTGATTTGTTGGACATGGGATAATTTTTAACTTTTGGAGTGCACTTGTTGGCGTATCCAGCCTAAGAACCTCACAAAAAATGTGACAACTGAGTACAAGCAATTTCTTCTGATTTTGTTCATCTGGCAGCGAAATGTATTATGTCATGAGCATATAGAGCGATTTTGCAGCAGAATTTACATTCTACCGATCACGTTGATTCACTAATGCTTGTACTTTTCTAATCAGTTAGGAAAAACTGCCGTAACCCAACTTTTTGTGCATTCACAGCTTGTTATGCATTCACCTATTAATCTATACCTTGAAATTGTGATCATGGTACCAGATCACTGTTTTTTTATAATTGACATAGCAAGAATGACTACAACTTAGTCTCATCTTGGATGCCATGCAAATTAGAGACAATATGTAATTCATTAGTGCCTTTTATTCAAAGGTCATGAAAATGGTTAATGCCAATATTTTAGTTATCATATTTAGCATTTTTCAGGGTGCGGCTATCCTCGAGTAATACCATATTCGGAGACTCCTTTCTTATGGTGGACTTTGTTTGAAGTATCTTTTGCTGCATCATGAGATGCAAAAGGAGTCTGGTGAAGGGAAGAGGAAAATTGCATCCTTATTCCAGAAAAAAAGCATGTGGTTGGAACAAAATAAAAAATGGTTATTAAAGGTTCAAAATTGATGGAATCAAAAGAGTTCTGAGACATGATGTAGCATTTTCACTCGGATCAGTTTTTGACTTGAAAATGTCTCTTGAGTGGCAATTTTCATCAAACTGTTGTTGAACTCCACATGGTTCATACCTTTCTTGGGAAATACTCTTGAGGTTACTTGTACTGTCTGCTGAATCGACCAAATGGGCATATTAGCATGTATTCCTCCATGAAAACGTTCCACTCCCTAGGCACAGCGGGCACTCGTGTATTTGAATGGAAAGATCTTCATGTCAACTCCCTCCAAAGCAGTTGTTTATGGTCTCTCACTTTGACATTTTGTTACCTGAGTTCATTTTATTAGTCAATCGTGTTACAAGATACAATGCGACTCTCACTAGATACCAGCAAAAAGCAAAGCCATAAGTTCCAACTACGCTATTATTTTGTCTAACACACTGTTATATGTTTCTTCCCTACTCATTTTTTTCCCTTTTCAGGGTGTGCGAGTTGCGGGCACCATTTGGGACATTTGCAGCTCTGTCAATATGTACCGATTGGCATTTCTGGCACAAAGTGCCTATCCATGACTGTATGAGGCAAAAGTGGCCGTGCTCTTCCACCATGTAGCTGGCGAAAACGGGACACTCTGACAGACATAAGTACAATCTTGTTTTGAACCCACGTGAAGTTTTCGAGCAAGACCATGCAAGAGGACAATGGAAAGCAATACCGATAACAACAATTAGGGGAGAGAGCGAAAGGGGCCTTGGAACAAGAACGATGCAAGGGAAGCCACTGAGCACGAAGCAGCGAGCATCATGAGGATGTGAAATGCTTGGGCACAACAAGCGGGAGCGAATGATAGATGAGCAACAAGTGCCAATGAGCTATAGAACAGAAGACAGAAGATGGCAGCAGAGGTGGTAAAGAGTGGGTGTCAAAAGGGGACTTTGGTTTCCCTCGATATTTCACCTCCATGAAGTTGAGCAGCATGGGAACAATAAAGGTGAGAACTGCGTGGTAGGAAGTGGAGACAGGGAAACCTCGGACATTTCTGTGGGGACGACTGCCGAGCGGCATTGGAAACTGGAATAAGTTTCCAGATTATCCTTTATCCTGTGTACAAGATGATTATCAAAGTAATCAGATAGAAAGATGGGCTACTAGAACAGGGAAAATGCCAAGGCATTAGAGTGGGAGCAAATCTTGCTTTTTATAATGGAGTGGTTGAGCACTGCACTAGCAAATTGTCGACCTATTCTATTATTGTCTTGCCACTCTTCGGGAATTTGATGAAGCTAGACCGACGGAGGGTGACATTGTAGTCAAACTGTCGTCTTGCAGCGAATGCAACGGGGGTGGGGACATCACACATAAGATAGCATACTATGACTTTCATCCCTTGTCCACGAAACTCTTACATTCATCTTCTGCTTCACGCATTGGAGGACAAACGTAAGTTGTCTAGCTTTTCCACTTTATGGAGCGCTGGTCCGCATATTTATTTCTTTATGGAGACAGAAGCAGACCCTCCAATGAGCCAAAAGAGTTTAGTGCCTCCAAAATGCAAAATTCCAAAGTCAACATTGACGGACCTGACATAAGTACGAGAATTTAAAAATAAGTTCCTCTGGAGCGTACGGAAGTTTTGGCTCGGCAGCTTGGAAGCTGTTTTCAAGAGCCCCACCCATTCGTGCAAATAAGAAGGAAATAGACGGTTATTATGAAACTACCAGCCAGTGGGCCTCCGGTTAGTGGGCCACGGAGAGATTAGTTTGGATTGTCCATCCCTGTCCATTTCAGTCTAGGCTAACGCCAGCAGATCTGAATCGACAAGGGCTCACCTCAATTCTTAGATTCAGTGCGCAATGGCTTTTCAGCCGTTGTTACTTACTGCTTGCAGGCTCCTCCGTCTCTCCGCCCTGTCTCAACCTATGAAGTACTCTTAAAAGCTTTCATGTCGTGTCAGATATTTTGACATGTGTTTGACACTCTCCAACGCTTGGTCAACACGTGTCGAAAAATCAGATACCTTGCCAACTTTTTCGACACTTTCTGATATTCGAGTTGGAATTTTGACATACGATTTTACAACAAGTGATTCCAATATTGAGGTCTAGCTTAAAAATTTTCGATAAATGAGAGGTCAAAATGTATATATGTGAAAAAATAAAACACAATAATAAAAATAATAAATGAAAAAAGAAGAAAAATACAGTCTTCTCTTTTCTTTTGACTCACTTCCTATGATACACAATTCATCCCTTAAGTTTTTTTTTCTCCTCTTCTGAAATATCTAACATGCGAGTCTAGAATGTAGATTGCTTGCGTTTTTTTTTTTTCAAGTTTTATGAATTATTGGAATAGAATTGAATTTGTCAAATTGAAACAATGAATGATATTAATAAATGATGAATTAATATTTTTAGTGTAAATTCCTTCTGAGCTTATATATTTATTTATTTATGAAAATGATAAAATAATAAAAGGCTATTAATATGTTTAATAATTGAGTAATCAGGTGAAAGATGCACAAGCCGTTATGTAAATAATGTCCTAATAGGGTCATCTAACGATGAGGAATACATTATTCTTTCAATGGTGATCAAAGCATTGGATGTATACAAGTTGGAGGTACCCAAGTAAAAGGTAAACAAGTTAAGAACAGGACATTTGGTAAAGCTTGGAGGTACCTTGAATGGGTCAACAATAAGGTAGAGTCATGATTGCTAATATGCTTGGAATGATTGGTGGATTGAAGTTAGAGTGAAGTTGAATATCGGCAAAAAGTTTGATATAACCAGAAATTTACGGAAGTTGGACATCACCAGAATACTACTTGGATATCAGCAACGTACTACATGATTACTAGCAGGGCGCAAACTGAAAATTAGCAGAGTATTGAAGGCTAGATATCAGCAGGGCATAAACAGGTTATTAGCAATGTGTTGAAGGCCAGATAGCAGTAAAGTACAATACTGAAGGAATACAATTGGAAGCCTGGCCATAGTCTAATATCATCAAACAATAGTCTAATATCATCAAACAATTGGAAAGATGAATATTAACGAAATTGCTGATATAAGCAAAACATTTATACTACCTACGACAAAAATCTTGTCGCAAACTTCAGATTATTATTTTAAGATACTTTATTTTATGCCTTTATAGCTTGTGATCATGTATGGCTTTTTGTCATCAGATTTTTGATTGACCAAGGTTATCTACGTGGAATAGTTAAATCACACAAGATATTCTGATTGATATGAAAGCAAGATACTTTCCATAAATGAATTAATCTATTTCTGGATATCAACATTTGATTGTATGAGCGATCAAATCAATGGGAATTTTTCATCGATTGACTTCAATGGCTAATTGATCTTCTCAACGATTGTCCAATTACTAGTTTGGAGATTGATCCCCTTAGAGAATATCCAATGTGGATATTGGATGTGGAGAAGAATAAAAGGAGACCAAGGCACCAAAAAAAGTGGGAATCAAGAATTCATAAATGATTTTCAAGTGGCATTGGAAACTGTAATAGGTTTCTAGACTATCCTTTGTCCTATGTACAAATGATTTTCAAAGTAATTAATGAGGGTGAGTATAGTCTCAAGGTAAAATCTGGAACTTGAGAATCGGATCACTAGAACCTGAGAACCGAACCGATGGAACTTGTTCAATTCTAGGTTCCGAGGTATGCAAAATAGGTTATAGTTTCCAAAAATTGGAGAACCTATTTCGACGAATAGGTTTTAGGTTCTAGATTGGTGAAACCTAAAACCTGGGATAAGTTTTTGAATTTTTTTAGTTTATGTATTCGCGTAATCCTATGATATTTCATAACGTTCATTGATAAGTGTATAATCTGGAACTATAATTTGAGCTTCCATTTTACGACTAATACTTTTATTTTCATGTATCTAAATATAAATTATGGTAAATGAATTGTAGTAGCAAATATTCGTTTTAAAGGTAATAATTCACTATAATTGTTCACTTAATCATAAATGTGAAACTTAAGTAGACCCTAAAACTGACCCTCAAACCTGTAACAAAGTAGATTCTTGGTTATAGAGTATGTAAAGTAAGTTTTAGATTCTAGAAAATGAAAAACGTGTTCCAACGAGTAGATTTTAGATGGTATTTATACAAAACTTGTAACTGCTCAATCCTAATAATTAGAGAGAAAGATGGGTGACTAGAACAGGAAAAATACTAATGCATTAGAGTGGGAGCAAATCTTGCTTTTTCATATCGGAGTGATTGAGCAGCGCCCTAGCTGATTTTCGATCTATTCTATAATTGTCTTGCCACTCTTCAGCAGTTTGGTGAAGCTAAGATCGAAGGAGCGTTACATTATAGCCATACTGTCGTCTTGTCACGAATGCAACGGGGGGTGGGGACATCACACATAAGATAGCATACAATAACTTTCAACCCTTGTCCGCGGAACTCTTACATTCATCGTCTACTTCACACATTGGATGACAAAACCAGAGCTTGTCTGGCTTTTCTACTTGACACGCGGATTTCTAGAGAGTCATAACTTGGCACAAGAGGATACTTAAGTGCCATAACTTACGAAAGTGACACTTGAGTGCCAAAATTGGAGAGAAATGGATCACTTAAGTGCCACTCCTGCCAAAATGCTGACATGTTAATTTTTCCGGTGAAGTGAGTGCAAAATGACGCCGCTTTGCACGTTGACGTGGCTAAATAATGCAAAAAGCGGCGTCATTTTATACTGATGTGGTAAAAAAATAATATAAAAATAATTAAATTAAATTAAAATTTAGTTAAAATATTTATTAAAAAAATTAAAAAAAAGGAGGGGGGGGGGGGGGAAGGCGACCTCAGCTGCCGTCGCCACCTCCCCGCCATCGCTAAGAAGGGCCGGCAACGGAGGGGGAGGGTCGGTTGGGGTCACCGAGCCCTGGCCAAAGGCCGGCGACCCCAGCCGACCGGCGGCCAGGGCTTGCGAGCCCTCGCCTCGATTTGTGGCGAGTGGCGAGGCGAGCCCCAGCGGGCGGCGTCCCTTAGCCCAATCGAGCGAGGGCCGCCGACCCTCACCAGATCTGGATCTGGGGTGAGGGCTCGTGAGCCCTCGCTGCCAGTTGGCCGGTGTCGCGGCCCTTGGCCAGGGCTCGATGACCCCGGCCGATCCTCCCCCCTCCGTCGCTAGCCCTTCTCGGCGACAGCAGCTGATGGCTCAGTCGCCTCCCCCCCCCCCCCCCCCCTTTTTATAAATTTTTTTTATAAATTTTAAATATTAAAATTATTGTTTTTAAATATTTTAACTAAATTTAATTTTAAATTTAATTAAATTATTATATATTACCATGTTAGCCCAAAACGACACTATTTTTGTATTATTTGGCTACGTCAGCATGCAAAATGATGTGGTTTTACACTCGTTTCACCGGAAAATTGACATGTCAGCGTTTTGACCGGAGTGGCACTTAAGTGTCACTTTCGTAAGTTATGACATTTAAGTATCCCTTTGTGCCAAGTTATGGCACTTGAAGCGTTCTTATGCCTTTCCTATTTTATAAAGCGCTAGATGGTCATTGCATATTTGTTTCTTCATGGAGACAAAGAAGTAGACCCTCCAACAAGCCAATAGTTTAATGCCTACGAAATACAAAATTCCAAGTCGACATTATTTAATCATGAAATGAGTATAGGAATATAAAAAGTTCATCTGGAGCATGCAGAAGTTTTAGCTCGGCAGCTCGGAAGCTCGTCTCCGACCCCCATCCCATTTGCCATAAAAAAAAAAAATAATGGAATGAGGCAGGCGTCATGAAATTTGCCAGTGGGGCTGGGAGGGATTTGTCCGTATTGGTCAAGGCTAATGCCAGCAGATCTGAGGGGGTGTTTGATTTAGCTTTCCCAAGGGGTTTTGAGCCCCCAAAGCCCCTTGGGAAAAATTAAAGGGCGTTTGGTTCAGCTTTCAAATGCTCTTTGGCAAAATATTTGCATTTGAAATGCTGAATGCCCAAAGCAGGTGGGGATTAATGAATTTTTGGAATGCTGATAGGAGGATTAATGAATTTTTACTTATTACCCATCTTACCCTTAAAATTTTATCAAAAGTCCAATTTTATCCTATACAAAACAAACCCTAACTTATTCGAAGCTTTTCTCGCGCGATGCTCTCTCACGCAACACTCTCTTCCTCGTCGCTCTCTCTCCCTGCAACTCGACGGCTCCCTCTCTCCCTGCAACTCGACGGCTTTCTTCTCCGTCGCTTCTCTCCTTGCAACTCGACGGCTTTCTTCTCCGTCTCTCTCTCTCCCTGCAACTCGTCGACAGCGGTCCTTCTCGGTTTTGGATCCCTGTAAACTCTCGTTACCTCGACGAAGCTGTTGTGATCTTTGAGGTGCAACGAAGTGCTAAATCAGAAGCTAGAAAGAAGGAAAAACGCAGGGAAGAACTGGAGGCATGTTGTAAGATCCTAGTCATATTTTACCATCTTTTGTTGGTTTTCATTCCCACATTGAACTTTGTCACCTGTATTTCCTAATGTTCTCTTAAACTGAAATTAATCACGGCTTTCAGCTGTAACTGAAAATTCAGTGGTGAGTTTTGCTAACACTGACGGTTCATAAATTTCCTGTATTGGGGTTGAATGTGCTTCTGAGTTATCATTATTGTTGGGTTAGCAAACATGAAGCAGTCACTTATGATGAATTCTGTCAAACTATTGCACTTTCTTCGAAAAAATCTGCTGAATAGGTTGTGGGAACCGCACCATACTGCTTCTTTGATATTACCGCATTGCACAGTTGCTTTTGCTTGATCAAACAGGCTTCTTAATACGTTCAGATATTCTGATGATCAATTTGTACAGAATAGATCCCCTCCCTTCTCTTCTATCTTATTGTCTAATCAAGTCTGAACTAGAATTTACCCTCCTCTCTCTCTCTCTCTCTCTCTCTCTCTCTCTCTCTCTCTCTCTCTGCAATTTGGGTGATAATCAACCCACCCATGCAGTCTCTTGGCTTGATCACTCAACACTGAACTATGCTAGGCTTGAATTGCACAAAAAATGGAGATGTGTAACAGTTTGTTCAGTTTCCTTTACTTATAGGAGTTCAATGGGTACTGAAAGTTCAATAGGTACTTCCAGGTACCAAGCTTAATGCATAACTAGGAAAATAAAATAAAAATGAAACCAATAGTTTCCTCATGCTAGGGTTGTATATCTTGCCTCATCTTCATAATTTTTCCTGGCAAGATTTCTCTTATACCGAAAAGATGAAAAATCCAATGATTTGGCTTCTTGGATGCCTGAGATGGATTGATTAGGATCCAATAGAATGAGCCCAAATGCCAGATAATTACTGCAGAACCACCAAGTTGCTTTCAGACGAGATGAATTGTCTTTCAGCTTATTCAGCTTGAAGACAGCAATAGTTCATGGTATTTGTCTAGTACTGTGCCATGGGAAGTTTGATGTAGCTGTTGTTTTCAGTTAATTTCAGGTGACATGGGGCTTAGGATGCATATATATACATGTGCATATTGTGAATGACCAAATCCAGTTCATTATGTTTTTCATCATTTTCCTAAAAAGTTGACTGGAATCCTTCTGCAGCAATTACATGTATTTTGCGGTCAAAAAGTTTCAGAAAATTGATTTAGTCAAAACAGGAATATCATCAATCTAAGAAGTTGATAGTTCTCTGCTTAATTGCTTTTATCAGGATTAGAAAATATAGTTTTTTCAAAGTTTATATCCAGTACTGTTAATGGTTACAAATCATCCACTAGTAGGCAATGAGGCAAAGGGATGAAGCTTTAGAGAAGGAGGTGGAACTTCTTAAGCAAAAACTTAAAGAGCTTGAGCAACTTGCCAAGGGACAAGGCCTTTCCGGCCTTTTCAACTTCAAACAGGCTATTAGTGAAGATGCAAAAATAGCGAAACCAGTTTGAGGCTTTGACCAGCAAAGTAGGAGCCTTTACTATAATAAAAACAAGATTCATCCATACCATCCTCTCAACTGTGAAAAGCAATTCTTCCGGTCTCTTTTTGTCAATTCTTTAATTTGTATCTTGCTTGGTTTGTTTCTTCAGAAATAGAAGGCCACATGGTCAGACATTTTTAGAAGATGAGAGGAAGGTGCTTACTCCTCGAGATTGTAACAATTGTTCCTTGCAATAACATTAGAATTAAGAGTGACATTCCTGCAGATAACTGTTATATATTGTAATTTAACTTCCGTTGACCCAGAAATCTGATCATGCCAATTTCACAGGCAATTGAATGCAACGGTGGAGGATCCGTGTCACCAGAACAATTAACATTGAAGAGTTTGTTTTCTTATTTCAACTGCATCTTAGCTTAAAATCGGATTCTACAGCAGATTTGATGAACTAATTGCAGAAAGTCACCAACATAATAATCTCGTAGATTTTGCTTTTCATCTAAAACCGGGTCATCATGGTCTATAGAGGACAATTTGAGTAGCAATGCTTGCATATGCAGGATGTGCATCAAAATAAGAACAACCGTCGGTTGGGGTTCCGAGAAAATCTGAAGAAATTTTACCGCTCATCAAGGGCAAAAAATGCTTTTTTTTTTCTACCAAAAAAATTCAAGGGCAGCAAATGTTCAACCATAGAAATTTCATGATAAACCGTCATGAAATCATCATTTAAACATCTCAATGAATGTTTTGGGACATCAATCGGTCTCAATTCTTAACAAGAATGACAGTCTCCAGTTATTTTCAAGCAATCTAATTTCTTCTGAACTTATGTTCAGACGAAATGGTGAACTTAGTACGTATTTCTCATGTAAAAACATGTAATTTTACTAATATGTATCTTTTATATTACTCTCAACATGAAAATGTAAAATGTTATATATCCATTGTTTCTTTTTTGCAATTTTAAAAAAACTAAAACTAAAACACTTAATTTTAAATGGTTGGCTTTTCAAATGCAAGTTTACCAAACAGTTTTGCATTTCCACAAAATACTTTTCAGTTTTAGTTTACCAAACAATCTAGCATTTCATAAAACCCCTTTCTCTCAAAGGTATTTGCATTCTCCCAAGGGTATTTCCCCAAAGCTGAACCAAATGGGCCCTGAATCTACAATGGCCCACCTCAATTCTTAGATTCAGTGCGCAACGGTTTTTCAACCATTGTTACTTGCTGCCAGGCTCGAAAATCCCTATTTCGCCTCTCCTCTCTGTCTCAACATTGGTCAATAATGAAATATTGTTTATAGCGTTTTTAACTCTGAAAAAGATTCCACGTGATTCCGCATGCGGGAAAATATAACACGATCCCGGACTACTGATTCAGACAACCAGCTTAAAAAAATAAGGAATAAGTGTATTGAAAATCTTAAAATTTATCATGAAAATGTAATTAAGTTCTAAAATTTTCAAAAAGTACAATTAAGTCCTAAAACTTGTCACAAAATGCAATTAAGTCCTAAAATTTTTAAAAAGTACAACAAAGTCATAAAACTTATCAAAGTAATTCAATTTAAGTCCTTTCATTGATTGCACTTTTTGAAAGTTTTAGGTATCGATTATATTTTTGAGACAAGTTTTAGAACTTTATTGAATTTTTTAAAAGTTTTAGAACTTGGTTGAACTTTTGTGACAAGTTTTAGTACTTAATTGCATTTTTTGAAAGTTTTAGGACTCAATTGAATTTTCATAATAATTTTTAGGACTTTCAATGCACTTATCCCAACAAATAAATAGTGATCCCAAACTATGGGATTGAAAAAAAAAATTGGGTGGTCCTTTGACCACTTACGAAGTGCTGTGTGGACGTGTGGCCCCATTGGAAATTTCTACGCCCCTCTCCTCTCCCTACCCTTCTTCCCTGTCTCTCTTAGGCTACATTGTACCCCTACCTCCTCTCTTTCTCTCTATCCTCTACAATGCATTTATTAGGGCATGGGACTTTTCTTCCTTCTCCCTCCCATTGGGGAAAACTTCAGCTTCCTCTTGACTTTCTTGAAAATTTCAAAAAAGGAAGGTCTCTTGCTCTTCCCTCCCATTACTTTGAGGGTTGCTCTCTATTCGAGGACGGACCATGCCGCCGCCACCTCTACTGTCGCCTCTTGGAGCCCCATTGGTGGCTCCAACGAGCTCGAGTTGAACTTTGTGCACACTTCCCTTCTCTCTCTCTCTCTCTCTCTCTCTCTCTCTCTCTCTCTCTCTCTCTCTCTTCGGGGTTTTGGGAAATGAGAAGTGAAGAGCAAAGAAGAAGAAGCTTCTCCATTTTTTTCTACATTTTCTTGGAGACATTTCTTCTTGTTTTCGCCTAACCCGTATCCCTGTTTTGACACCACCATTTGAAAAGCTCCTTTGTTGTTGTTAAGCTCAAAATTCTCTTGTTGTTTTATTCTTTGTCAAAGTTCATTTCTCTTGACACTACACAAATACTCTGTTTTTTCCCCTTTTCTTTGCCCCTTTTGATTTCAAGCTCAAAAACAACTTATTTTCAAACAATTTTTTCCCTTCATTCAAACACTCACAATGTGCATGCATTTTCTTTTTCTTTTTTTTATGGGTATGCTTTGCTTGTGTAGGATCCTAACAAGTACTGGGAAGATGTGAGTGTGCATGACGGTGTTGATATTGATGAAGGCTTTGGAGAGTGAAGCTTGCATCTTCATCATGACGTTCAGATAAAGCTCTTTCCTTGGAAATATCTCGAGAAGCGAGGGCTTCGAGATGGCAAGCCTCAAGAGGTCACGGAAGAAAGTGTGGAGGAGGGTTTTCATCATCATGGAGCTGGAAAGAGAAGGTGAAAGCTTCCTGGAGAAACTACGAAGACGATGATTTTTTTGCCTAAAATGTTGAACCTAGATTTTGATTTTCTCTTTCTGACCTTATGCAACATTAGATTACTGCCGGGGAGATGGACATAGATGGCATACTGAATAATTTTAATTCTTTGTGAATGGTTGCAATTTTGGGATGGGAGGCATCAAATAAGGAGCTGACGATTTTTTTTGCCTAAAATGTTGAACCCTGGATTTTGATTTGCTCGGGGCTTTTCCAGTAAAGGATTGAGGATTAAGGATGAAAGATAGGTGAGGAAATGAGCAACGGTTGATTGGAGTGGATATTAGTAGAAGCATGAGTAGAAACAGAAGGGAACTTGAGGAAAAACTAAAGGAAAAAATTGATGCGTGTAAAAAGATCTCTTGTTATTAACTAACATTACATGAAGGAGAAACGACTTGTTTCTTTAAGCCTGCCATTCCCACTCGTCACTTAATTTGTACATTCTAACCTTGACCTGAAAGGTACGTTCAACCTACTCAAAAATTTGAAGCCAAAAACACCAATAAAATAGAAACATGAGCCACGAACTACATTTTTGCAGCCAAAGTTGGAGATTGATTTATCTAATGATGCATCATCGGCTTCCAATAATCAGTCGTCAATAGTCAAGAAGGTAAGACGTTTCTTTGCCTCCGCAAATCTAGAGAAAGCTTGGGTACTTGTGCGCATGAAATACGGATTCTCCAGTTAGGCCACAATTGCTTGCTAATCTCTTCTCCGCTTCCCGTGTCTTTCTTCACCATTTACAAAAAGATCACCTTTTTGCACGTTTACGGCTTGTTATGCATTACCTATCAATCCACCTCGAAGTGTTGTACTCATGGTACCTGAACATTGTTTCATGATTGACATAATGACAATGACTACAACTTAGTTTCATATGGGATGCTATGCAACTTAGAGCAATATGTTGTTCATTCATTTAAAGGTCACGAAAAAGTTCTATTGCTGAAAATATCAGTTATCATGTTTAGCATTTAGTAGGGAACTCCGTTTTTTTTTTTTCCTAACGGGGGACTTTGATTGATATATCTTGTGCTACATCATGAGTGAAGCCATGCCTTTTCTCTAAACTGATTTAATACCTTGAACGACCTCTAACTTTAAGTTTGCCTTCAATTCTATCCCAAACTTTTCTTGCTTCATAAAAATCCTTCAATCTTTGGTTCACTCATAATTCTACCCTAAAATTTTTTTATCCCATAAAAAATCATCAATTTTAAGTCTAATCTCAAATTTTCCTTTAAAATTTTTTTGTCTCATAAATCTGCCTCAATTGACTCCATGTTTAAAATTCTCGAGCGAACTATTTGAGGGTCCCTAACCCGAGCATCTTGAACATGTGCTCTCCAACCGCAAAAGATTGACGACTCCCAAGCACGAGAGGTTGAAGATTGAGTCCAAAATCGAAGATTTCTTGTAAGGTGGAAGGAAAATTCTCTTAAGATCTCAAGAGCGATTGAAGAAAGTCAACCCTAATTTCTCTAGTTTTTATCCATATATCATGTCTAATAAGACGCCGTTTAGGTTGATATAAAAATTTATGTTTGAAAACATCTTTTTAGATGTGAAATTTTAGGAAAAAATTATAGGAATAACGTGAAATACCACATCACTAAGGCCGATTGGATGGAGGGTTAATAGTGGCGAATATGTGATTAAAGTAAAAGTTTGTAATTTTTTAGGAGACAAAAATCTTATGGTCAAATTGGGATTGGATCAAAGTTGGTGGTTTTTAATAAGAAAAAAATAATAATTTAGGATAAAATTACAACAAAATCAAAGTTGAGGTTTCTTTTAAGAGAGAAAAAATTAGGATAGAAATATTCTAGAATTAGAATTTTTGGTAAACTTAAGATTTTTCATGGTATTTGACCCTCTTAATATTCCAAAATTTTGGGTCTCCCCCTCTCGTCATCGAAGAAGACTCCTCCTTTTCAAAATTCGCTCTTTCGCTCCCAATCTATTGCATTCTCCGGCACATCCCTGCTGCGTCCGCCTCCACCGCCGCCTCCAAAAGCCCTGTCGGTAGCTGGAATATGGTAGCACCAAGTTTCGCACCAAAACTTGCATCGGTAATTCTAAATTGCACTCCAAATGTTTGCACAATTACCTCTTTTCCTTTTCAGATTTGGATATGGGGTTTCGTTATTGGGGTTTGATGGGTGAAGTTTCTGGTGTTGAGCTTATTGGGAAAACTGTCACGCCCCGAACCCCGAGCGCGCCAACATCCCACCATGGTCATGTAAATGCGACATTCCCAGGTAGTGTCGCCGACCCCATTCATATTTATTTTTTTTTTCTATGCGCAAGCGGAGCGTATTATAAAACCCCTGACAATAAAATACGGATAGAAAAGCAGGAAACAATTTCACAACCAATAACTTACTCAAACCAACGAAGTTACAGACTAAGGCCTACAGCCAAAAGTCTACAAAAGATCGACTCTTAAAAATGAACTGTCCTACGACCTACAAGTCGGACACGCTCTCCAATCCTTATGACTTCGCTTCTGCAACTCCTCAAGGCCAACCAAAGCTATCTGGCCGCTCCGCCCACTGGGGACCTGAAATGGTTATTCAATAACCACTGAGACAACGTCTCAGCAAGTTCAACCCCCTAAAACCCTATTAGAAAGAAAATACGCCCAAGGGTGGCCTGGCCACATCACACAGAGAACTTACCTCGCCTCAATTCCTTCCTGCAGGTTAGCACAATTTGCATCACACAATTTCAGGTAGTAATAATAATTCAAACAATTGGAACGCCATCACTTTCATATAAATCACGATCGCACTTAGCACGCATCCTAATTATTATTCACTGCCACACAATGGCATAGCTTACTCGCAGGTCAGATATCTACTAACATTACGACATTTCTAGAAGAATAAAGGTCCAGTCGGTCTCGCCACTACTGCGACCAAGCCACGTCGTTCTATCGACAGCATTTCTAGAAGAACAAAGGTCCAGTCGGTCTCGCCACTATTGCGACCAAGCCACGTCGTTCTATCGACAGCATTTCTAGAAGAATAAAGGTCTAGTCGGTCTCGCCACTACTGCGACCAAGCCACGTCGTTCTATCGATAGCATTTCTAGAAGAATAAAGGTCCAGTCGGTCTCGCCACTACTGCGACCAAGCCACGTCATTCTCTTGACGGCATTATAAAAGAATAAGGATCCAGTCGGCCTAGCCACTACTGCGACCCGAGCCTTTCAACTAACACACGACAATTCGATACCGATCCTTAGGTACTTTACATTTCACTCACATAATCCAATTACGATATTAGCCATTAGCAATCAAATTTCAATGCCGAACTCAACACTTGGGATTTTATTCATAAAATCCATATTTATCACAATCAACACTCAATTTGCCACTATCAATCATCAAATTCAAATTCTAAATATACAGCAACGATCGGCACGAAATTCTGAGAGTTTAGGGTCCCAACGAAATTTTTGAATTTTAATAAATAATTAAATTTATTCCGAAAATTAATTAAATAATAACATTCATATTTTTCGCAATCCACATTCAATTTATAATATCCGACCATCAATTTCAAAATCCGAATACACAGCAGCGACCGGCACGAAATTCTGAGAATTTAGGGTCCCAACAAAATTTTCGGAATTTAATAAATAATTAAATTTATTCCGAAAATAATTAAATAATAATATTTTAATAATTTCGCATAATAATATATTATTAAATTATTAAATAATTTCGAAATATTTAAATAAGTCAAAAGTAAATTCCTTTATGTCACATCAAGCTTTATATTAATGTAAACCTTCATTTAGCCTTAAATTAAACTCACTTTAAGCTAATTAAACACATTAATATAATCAACACTTAAATAAATTAAACTAACCACCTAATCACACTTAACATAAACTAAGCACACCTAAAGCATAATTAACCCTCTAAGCGAGGTTTAGTGAGCTAAACTCACCGGATTAGCGAGCCGAGCAGATCAAAACGACGAGGACGCCGAGGAGAACAACTTTCCTCAAAGCACGGCTCGGGTTCGGGGCGCGGAAACGGCCCAAAACGGGCCTTGAACAGGGCTGGAAACCCATTTTTCCAGCCACTGTTCGTGGCCAAACGAAGCTGCTCCGGCGGCTAGGGCGGCGAGGAGAGGCCGCCGGAGGGCGAGGGGGACGTCGAGGGAGGTCTGGCGGTGCTGGGCGGTGGCCGGAGCTGGCTGGACAGGGCGGAACGGGCTGGGTCGCGCGGCTGGGAGAACGCCGGGCGCGAGGGACGACGACTGGCGGAGCTCGCGGCGAGCTGCGGGCGCGCGGGCGGCGGCGGCGGCGACGGGGACGACGACGGACGGCGGTCCGGTTGGGCTGCAGCCAGCTTCAATACCTCCTCAGATCTGCTGGGCCACGAACGGAAAGGAGCGGGAGAGAGAGAGAGAGCGACGGTGGCGCGGGCTGAGCGACGGCGAGCGGGTGCGGACGGCGCGAGGCGGTGGCGACGAGCGGACGGGCAGGCGGCGAAAGGCTGCTTCGGCTTCTCCTCTGCAAATTTTTCTGGTCTTCACGCACCATCCATGGAGGAGAGAGGCATCGGGGGAGAGACGAAGAAGAGAGGGAGGAGAGAGAAGGAGGGGGCTTTTCTTTTCTTTTCTTTTCTTTTCTTTTTCCTTTTCTTTAATCCCACAAAGTGGCCCACCATGACATCATCAAGATGTCATGCTCCACTAACTTCAAATCCCTCCCCACAACAATATTCAATGGGTCCACTTTCAATTTCCGCCGGGGTCCAATTCTTTGTGCAACAATTTCTTCAATTCTACTTAATTCTCTTCAAATTGAATCTTAATCCCACTTGAATTAAATCAAATTGACCCCCATTAATTCATTCAACACCTCATCAATCAAATTGGTATTTTTTTTTCTTACTACTGTGGCGTACTTGCATCCCAATTTCACAATCTCTGGCTTCAACTGAACGAGAACGACCGCATTTCTCCAGTCGAAATTAGAACCCGAAAATCTGGATGTCACAAAAACTGTGTGAATGGACGTCTTAGTTTTGATCTGATTTGCTGTGCAGGCCGATTATAATGACCCCACATTTCAAGAGAAGTTTGTGTCCACCCTCGTTGAAGGGCTTAGAGAGTTAATCTTGCAATGCGGAATGGCAATATCCTCGCTTTCAAGGACTTCGTCGGCACTGATGAGTAATTACTTGCTACAACCTATTTTCCTAATAACACTACTGTCGACTTGTTTTGGATTTTGGTCCTTAAGTGGTGGCTAGTGTTCTTATCTTAGTTTTGTTTTCCATGGTCTCAAAGGGTTCGGCTCCAGAAGGTTCTTTCTCAGAGCTTCGATAGTACGGCCTAGCCTCTTCAGACTAAAAAACGGGCAGGTGAGATTTATTGAATCTATTCCTCTTTTCTTATGCATGTAGAATTATGTATCCGGTTCAAAAACAAAATACCCAAAAAAAAAAAAGTCGAAAGATGGAGTAAATACTGTGAAAGCATTGTGGCGTGATTTATCTAATTCACTCGGGTTCCCAGCAATATAATGTGAGTTTCTTTACAGTACTGTTCACACATTGTTTCATAGAACAATATACGTAGCCGACCACTTAGCCTCCCATGTTAGCCTCCCGCCTCACCTTGCGATCTTGCAATTGAGGACATGGCCATGCTCCACCACATCAACATAATCCCTTTCCACTTGGTGAGTGACACATGGAGCCATGTCCCACTAGGATAGATCTGAAAATTCTCCCTAATATTTCAAAATCTTGGGCCTCCCACTTGTCAATGAAGAAGACTCTCTCTCTTCTTCTTTTCAAAATTGGCTCCTCTCTCACCTTCGCTCCCAATCTGCTGCATTCTCTGGCGCGTCGCTGCAGCATTATAAATAGATAGATCCACTCAACTATTGAAGTGTGTGGTGCCACATCAAATTCTGGCCACACTAAGCGCAAAGCTTCTGAATACAACTAAAAGAGAATGCAATAATCGATTGTCTTTTTGACCTTTCTAGTATGTGTCACTTCCTATCTCACCTTAACAATTTCTGAACTTCTAAGTTGTATATGCCTTTTTCATTTGAACTTATTTTGAGAGAATTTTTTGTATGAAGCATTAAATCTTTTACTTGTATCTTGTAGACAAAGTTAGAGAGGTGCTGAAGCTTGACCGTGAAATGGAAGATCTTGCTAAGCTACTGATTGCAAAGCAGTCACTTCCCATGTTTGGCAAATGATATGGTGCAGCTTTGGAAGGTTCTTTAAGTAAAGGAAGTGGTATTGATGCACAGTGAAGGAATGCCTGCTGGTGAGATGAAACATCGTCCTCTAGCTCTAATGGATGACAGTCTACCTGTTGTAGCGATTACTATTCATGATGCTTGCTTTAGGTTAGCTTTTGCAGTAGAGGTTAACTTGCATCCCAGTATTCCCTATTTGGTCTAAACTGAAGGTGTCAATGTTAACAGCGAGCAACAATCGGTTATTCAGCAACTTCGTGCTAGTAAATGATGCCTAATTGTCATGTGCCCAAGGGGGGATGCTGCAGATGTGTCTCGTGGAGGAGTGTGTAGGGTCATTGAAGTTCCAAAGGTGGAGGACCGTCTTCAGCCTGTAGTCAATATAGTTTGTTTGCAGGTACAGGGTACTTTCATAATTTCTTAATGCTTATCTATCAAGAGAAAATCTCTTTATGCCTTGCCAAGATGCAACATTTTTTCCTTATGTTGTACTGAATTCACCATATCTTTCTGAATGCGAAGCTATGATGCAGATGGGGTGGAACTGGAATGGAGCATTTAGTTTTCTGTTTTCTCAATTTGTTTTATGCTCTTGGTGCTTGTTTTTGGATTAAGGGTTCCAAAATTCTCTCTATAATTTTTTGTTTAGTTTTTAGAGAGATTCCCTTTTTAAGTCTCAACTAGCACAAAAAAAAAAAAATCAATTTTATTGATTGAGCCTTATCATTATGTTGTTCTAACTATTTTGTCCTTATAAAGTACCTTAACATTATTGTTTCCTCTTTTCAGACGGTCTGTTTCGTTTTAGTTTAGGCAGAGATTTTATATTTATCAGGGAAAAGTCGAACTGTCCATGTTTTGAAAAGACTCCTTCACTCCATTCCCAAAGAAAATATTTATGGGTAGGCGATTTTTATGGAAATGTGAATTTGTAAAAGGAAGATTTAATTTTTTTTACGACCAAAACACAACAACAAGTATACTTCTCAATAAGAGAAACACAATGAACATAGTGTGTATTTTTGTCCTCCTTTCAAATCTTTTATAATAAAAATTGACCGTACCTTCCACAATGAAGAAAATGAAATTTCAAACTTTTATGGTACCTTTCTAGATGGCCAAAATTGACTTGAAAAAGATTCAGATTTCATTTATTCTACTCCACCAATCACGTTTAGATAATTGCAATGAAATCACTACGAGACAAATTGTTGTACTTTGCGATTGTAGGGGAGAACATTAAAAGTAATTATCAATATGAAATAAAAATAGTGAAAAGATGGGATTTTGCCTCATTTCTAATCTAAGGTGTAAGAGAAAAAGATGTCGCGAGTGACTTGCGCCGGTAATACTTAATGGCACGCCAAACAATCTATTCCTCTTTTCTTATGCATGCAGAATCATGTATTTAGTTAAAAGCAAAATACAAGCATAAGATAACTTTTGTGCAAGAATTGTGACGTGATTTCTCTAATTCACTTGGACTCCCAGCAATGTAATGTAAGTTTTTGGTAAAATTTTTCACATATTTTGTTTCTTAGAACGATGTAGACAGTCGACCACTTAGAGCACTAATGATATCTCAATTCCCTCAACTTTCCCCGTTAGCCTCATGCGTGATCTTGCGATCTCGCGATTGAAGACGTGGCTGCACTCCACCACATCAGCATGATCCACATACACTCGGTAAGGAGAGAGTGACCCATCTGAAAATTCTCTCTTATATTTCCACATCACCATAAATTTTTCGTTTTCATCTCATTAAAGCACAGGTCGTTGGTGGCGACACGACCACCTCCTTGACGAATCGTCGTCGATCATCATCCTTCCATCCTCCGAGGAAGACGAATAAGAAGAAGTAGTAGTAGAGCGGGTCAAAGGTCAGAAGTGATCCCCATCTCTGACTACTCTCTCTGGCTTTCTCTCCGCGTCTCCGTCTCCGTCTCCCTCTCGCGGATTTTTTAGTCGGAGCTCCGGCAGCCATGAAGGACGAGGCGGACGCGGGCGCGGGAGGCGAAGGGGGAAGAAGGGGAGAAACGTGCGGCATATTCGCCTGCCCGAACTGCAATGTGAAGAGGGAGAGGAGCTACATCCTCCAGGTCTTCTTCAACGGCCTCCGTCGCCTCAGTACCGCGGCTACGACTCCGCCGGCGTCTCCGTCGATTTCTCCTCCGTCTCCCTCCCGCCTCTCCTCTTCCGGCAGGAAGGCAACATCGAGTCCCTCGCCAAATCCGTCTACCAAGGTATACCCCTCAATTCCCCTTCTCGCGCTCGAATTTCCCGCTCGCCTTGTGATCTGACGAAGCTTTCTAATATATTATGCTTCTCGTTTGATTTGGAGATTGATTTCGGAACGATCGATTGCTCTGCCCCGCTTGACATGATTATTGTGGAAAAGGTCTCTCCTTTTTCGTTTTGTTTGTTTCCTACTTGTCTGATTAGTTATGGAAGTGTACTGTTACGCTCTGCCGATCATGGTCGCTGCATATGATTTTCATGCGCACCTCGGATACAGTTCATTTCCTCGATCTGATTCGGTCTCTCTTTTTTGTTTTTCAGTTAATTTATTATGTTTGTCCTCGTTAAAGGCCGTTGTTCTGCGGTTAGACCTGCTGTGTCGTTTGTCAATTTGTCCCCTTTTGGACTAATTTCGAGAGAAACCGTCCACGTGGTCAAAATGCACTGCTGGAGAGCGTCTTTTGGACTAGAACAGAAAGACACCCCCTTCTTATCATTCTTCTGTTTCTATTCAGAAGAAAGCTCAATAATCCAGGGGGCGTAAGCTTAACCTTATTGCTCGATCTGGTTTAGTCTCTCTCTCTTTTTTTTTTTTTTTTTTTTAATTAGTTAATTTATTTTTGTTTGTCCTCGTGAAGGACGTTGTTTTGGGACTAGACAAGCGCCTCCTTCAAGAAGCCTGCTATGTCGTTTGTCATTTTGTCCCCTTCTGGACTAATTTTAAGAAATCGTCCACATGGTCAGAATGCACCGCTGTATAGCGTCTTTTGTACTGGAATTCTGTTGTTTCTATTCCATTGTAGCCCCTGATATATCAGAAAAGCTCGATAATCCAGGGGGCGTAAGCTTAACCTTATTGCTGATAGTTGCTAGACATGATCTAAACTAATTGAGGGGTCAAACTCCATCTTTTCTCCAAGATTCTCTTAGAAATTAATTCAGCGAAAATACAAGATTAGAGTATCTTTGTTTCGAGGAGCATTAGGATTTCTTTTTGGCGATAGAGGAATGTTAAGAAGTGGTCCACATGTTCACTGTCAATTTTAAATGCAGTTTTTGGATTGAAACTATCGAGCCTCATTTGTAAATTCTAGGGGCCCTAATGGATTAAATGCTGCAGTTTTACATGGGTGCATGCATTACTCAACATCTTTGAACTAGGAATGTATTTTTGTGTAGGATTTTTCTCGTTTATTCCGTTAAACGAAACTTCTGTGAGGCTGTTCTACTTTGTTATATTTGTATGATGGATTATTTGACATCTCCATATTTCAAGTCTGGCTCTTTAATTTTCCTCAACCAAGTTCAAGGAACTCACTGTTGATTATGTTATCATCAGAAGTTGATGCCACAGACTTGAATTTGGAGGAATCTTTTCTTACTCATGCCAGAATAGCACACACATGGTGGGTGACTCATGGAGAGCCTGCTCCTAGGAGTAGTCATCCTCAGAGCTCTGGTGCTGAAAATGAGTTTTCGGTTGTACACAATGGGGTCATCACTAATCAAGAGGTTGGTTGAGGCTTACCTAGCAAGTATTTGGCCTATAGTGTACTTTTTATTTATATTCGGGTTGCATTTTGCTATATAAATTATGAAAGCTTTCTTTCACCTTTGAGGTGAGTTAGCTTTCAAATTTTCATGTAGGCCGAAAGTACATCCTTGTCATTGATTATTGTAACATTATGAGAAGGTGTAATGCTTACATCTCCTGAGGTATCGCAGATCATATTTTGTGCTTGGATGAATTTATTCCATACGTCGATTTATGCATCTTAGAGATATTTACTCTAGACAACTACTCATTTTTAGAATGTGAGTGAAGGTATAGCTGCTGACTAGAGGGAGAGGTTGAATCAATGAAGCTTTATTGATTGATCTAGTAAGGGGTGTTATGAATTGGCCTCATTAGTCGTTGTTAATAATAAACTGCGGCCAAGGCTTATCCTTCTGTCATATTATCATGGACCTGTCATCGAAGCCTTCACAGATCACATGCATCTTGATGTGCGGATCATTAGCAGCAAATGTCCTGTGTACCACAAGGAACCTTGCAACAGGTTATGGACCTCATTTTACCTCAATGAGAAGCATTTTTAGATACCAAGATGCTTTCCTAACGAAACTATATGATATGGTCCTAATTTATATGTTACTCTGTGATGAGTCTGTAAAATGCTGTACAATCTCAATGGTATTTCTCTCTAGCTTAAAACTAATGAAGAAATTTCGCCGGTAGATTCTTCTGGGGTTCTTACCTTTTCGTTTACATTTGCAGGTCTTAAAGCAAACGCTAATTCGACATGGGTTCACATTTGAATCTGATACTGACACTGAAGTGATTTCTAAGCTTGCCAAGTATGTTTTTGATTAATCTAATGAAGATTCAGATAATAGGTTATATGCAATGAGATCATCTTTGCATTTTAATGAGCTTTTTACTAAGTTTGTGTGTGAAGAAAAGGAAACCTCAGTCAACACAATTTCATGAGACACTGAAATTCAAAAAGATGTTGAAGTTTATCATTTTAATTTTTTGCTTAACAATCTTCCAATTCAAGCTATATTAATCTACACATTTTCAGTTGAATCTCGTGTAATTATATGAAGGTTGTAGTGTTGGAAATCTGTTCAACTCTTTGTAAACACTAAAGAGTCATCTGATGTATAAAGCATCTCTGACATCTTTTGTTGAAAGTATCGTTTATGTATGTCAGGCCCATGTTGCGCCAGTACTTTTCCCAACAAGTGTAGGGGCTTCAGATCTTAAAACAAATTGTTTTGGTGACTGATTTTCTTTCTGTAGGGCCTCAGTAAATGGATACTTAATTCTGCAACAGCCTTTTAGTGTATGAATGACATCATTTTGGGCAAAAGTTGATTTATTTCTCCAATTGTTTGCTTGTAGTAAATTAACTGGCAATATGACCACCATTGGGATTGTGCTCAACACATATACATATTCCACATAATTTGCTTTGTGTCTTGAAGTGTGCTATCATGTTACTTTACCCTCGAGAACAATGTTCAGTGACATTTCATTTATGACTGGTATATTATTTGGACTGCAGGTGACACGACTGTCACATTTAGTCAAGTTGTACTGGAAGTCATGAGGCATCTTGAAGGAGCCTATGCCCTTATTTTTAAGAGCCAGCATTATCCTAATGAATTGATCGCTTGTAAGCGCGGTAGTCCATTTTTTCTTGGTGTCAAAGTAAGTTCCATTTAAAACTTGGGTGGTACTTGTCGTTGCAAATGAGATACTTTTGATCACATCTCATGCATCATTATCTATTTTCAATTGCTTGGTGTCCTTTCAGCTTCACTAAAAGCTATGCTATGTATGTTCTTCTAGAACTGAGTCTATTAACCATAGTTCAATCAAATGTTTCTTATGATACAATGTTTCTGCAAAGAGTTGAATAGCATCCGTTTTGCTTGGTGGAGACAGTACATTGAGTTTTTACTTTGGGTCTTAGAGTGCCTTAGAAATGCTAAGCTGGATGCACATCAATTTCTTATTAGAACCAGGAATTGGAATAGCATTGTTACTGTTGTCCACCATGGCACATATTTTTGGTCATGATACGATAAGTTTGAGAAAATCTTGTGGTTGTCTATGGTGCTGAACTCTTACTTCATTTTAAGGTCTCCATGATGCGTCAACTGTAGCTTAGTCTTAGGAGTTATTTTTTCATATGTGTAGTTGTCCATTCCTGTGTATGTCTTAATTCTTGTTTGTCTTGTAATTTATCATAATTGTAGCGTAGTTATTAATTCATTCAGGAATTGACAGAAGAATCAAGCAAAGGATCATTATTTCATGTTGATAAGTACCCTTTGCAGAATGGGAATCCCAGGGAACTGTTCTTTGATGCAAATGCTCTGGTTGAGCACACAAGAAAAGTTTTGGTTATTGAAGATGGTGAAGTTGTTCATCTGAAGGTAATTACATAGTTGTTTTAAGGAATTTATGTGTATTTTTAGCCTTTATGGCATAGGCTGCCTTATCAGTCTCTTGATTTTATGTTTTATTGATCGACCAAATGTATCTTAGTTGTTAAGATTTTAGAATGGGGGTACTTCAGTTCAACGTGAGTTCTATCGATTTCGTCTCAGTATCAATTTGTGAATATACCGTCGGACTGCATAGCAACATGGTTAAATATGCTCAATATCACCAGTACTAACCACCTATTTAGTTGTGCTGAGAACCTTTCAGCTCAATGTTGCCAGAATTCTATTTGGCTTGACTTCTTGCATGTAGCTGAATAGCAGTCTTGTCCTTTTCCATTGGAGGAGCATGTTGCCTACATGGGAGGTGAACGTTGATGTGGAAAGTCCTCCTGTATCACCTCAATTGAGGGCTGATGACTATGATCGTTTCTTTCCAGAGTATGTTCATAATGTAGTGACTCATGAGAAGCCAAATGCTGAATTTATTCTACTAATGCTAGTTGCATCAGGATGGAGGGGTATCTATCTTAAAGTTTGATGGTGACAAAGGAAAATGCGGTGTACTTTCCAGGCCGGTATCTGTACAGCGTGAACTTTCTGTTCTCGAGATGGAAGTCGAACAAATAAATAAAGGAAACTATGAACATTATATGCAGAACGAAATTCATGAACAGCCAGAATCCCTAACAATTACAATGAGGGGCAGACTTATACATGGAAGCACCTGCAAAGCTAAGACTGTCCTTCTGGGTGGATTGAAGGATCATCTCAAGACAATTAGGAGGAGCTGGAGGATTGTTTTTATTGGTTGTGGTATGAGTTATAATGCTGCTTTAGCTGCAAGGCCCATATTGGAAGAACTTTCAGGCAAGTAGTGAATGATGATAGCTTATGTGGGTTGGAGATGTTAATTTATTTTTACCAACTCTTTTCTTGCTTGCTTGCTTTCAAAACAGGAATTCCTGTGACAATGGAAATTGCAAGTGATCTTTTGGATTGTCAAGGCCCAATTTATAGAGAAGATACGGCAGTATTTGTGAGTCAGTTTGGTGAAACAGCAGATACCTTACATGCACTGGAATATGCATTATGTGTAGGAATTACTAATACTGTTGACAGTGCAATTGCCAGAAACACGCATTGTGGTGTCCATATAAATGCTGGTGCTTAGATAGGTGTGGCAAGCACCAAGGTGAGAGAGTACCTTTTGACATTCTGTTGCAGAAACGGTCCTCTCTTCTTCAAGGTTTTCTTGTCTTCTTCTTCTTCTTTTTTTTTTTTTTTTTTTTAATGAAGTTGATTTACAGATATGCTTTTTGAGCAGGCATATACAAGGCAAGTAGTTGTTATGGCTATGTTAGCTTTAGCAATTGGAGGGGATGCTATTTCCAATCAAATGAGAAGAGAAGCATTAATTGATTGTCTTTTTAACCTTCCAACTATGTGTCAATTCCTACCTCACCTTCACAATTTCTGAACTTCTGTTGGATGTGCCTTTTCTTTCTAAACTCACGTTGATAAATTTTTTGTATGAAACATTAAATCCCTGGTTAATATCTTGTAGAAGAAGTTAGAGAGGTGCTGAAGCTTGACCAGGAAATGAAAGATCTTGCTCAGCTACTGATTGCAGAGCAATCACTTCTCATGTTTGGCAGAGGATACAATTATGCCACAGCTTTGGAGGGTTCTTTAAAAGTAAAGGAAGTGGCATTAATGCACAGTGAAGGAATACTTGCCGGTGAAATGAAACATGGTCCTCTGGCTCTAGTGGATGAGAGTCTTCCCATTGTAGTGATTGCTACTCATGATGCTTGCTTCAGGTCAGCTTTTTTCGTATGGGTTTACTCACATCCGTGAAATCTTTATTTGTTCTAAAGCTGAAGTTGTCAATGTTAACAGCAAGCAATGATCAGTTATTCAGCAACTCCATGCCCCCAAAGGACGCCTTATTGTCATGTGCTTAAGGGGGGATGCTGCAGCTGTGTCTCTTGGTGGAGCATGTAGAGTCATTGAAGTTCCTCAGGTGGAGGCCTGTCTTCAGCCTGTAGTCAATATAGTTCCTTTGCAGGTACAGAGTACTTCCAATAGTTTTATATCCTTGCAAGATGCAGCATCTTTTTTTCCTACTCTACTGAATGCGTTCTAATTTGCTGAAGATGAAGCTATGATGTATATAGGTGGAGCTGGATGAAAGCATGTGGCTTGCTGTTTCCTTGATTTGTTTTATGCTCTCGTTGTTTGTTTTTGTATTGAGAGTATTTTTTTTTTTCTTTTTTTAAGTCTCAACAAAAACAAAAGAAATCAATTTTACTGATTGAGCCTTTGTCTTTATTTGTTTATTTATACGTTGCTTATGGAGTATTTTCACATTCCTGATATTCCTTTCAAATAGCCTATTTCGTTTTACTAGATTTTTCTAATTCATTGGACATGAGGTAATTTTTAGACATTTGGGGTGTAGTTGTCGACATATCATCTCGTCGACATATCATCTCACGGTTCTAAGAGGATACAGTGTCGACCAGCCTAGGAACCTCATAGAGTGTGACGATAGAGTAGAAGCCTACTAACAGATTTCTTCTGATTGTGTTTACCCGGCAGTGAAATGGATTATGTCATAAGAATGTAAAGCATCTTTTTTATATAGAGTATACATTTTGTTGATCACTTGTACTTTATTGAATGGTAGCTCCTGCAAGATCTTTATTTATGATCAATTAGGAAAAACTGTCATAACCCAGCTTTTTTCACGTTCACGTCTTGTTCTGTAATCATTTGTCCATTTGCCTCCAAGTATCGTGCTCATGGTATCTTAACCTTGTTTCAAGGTGGAGGTTGGAAGAGGAAGATTGTATCCTCATTCAGGAAAATAGAGCAGGCAGTGTGACTAAAAATGTGTTATTAGAGGTACAAGATTGATGGAATCGATCAAGTATATGAGACAAAATTTGTTTCTTTTGCTAAGATCGGTTTTTGGCATTAAGCATGTCTCTTGAGTAGTGATTGTCATGTCGATCATCAACGCAATTTGTACCACGTTCTAGTTTCCTTTTTTAGTGTGATATTTAGCTCCTTGATGTGGTTCAATTTGTAAAGACGAGAGCCCTCATGTATTCAAATAGAAAGAATTTCGATGTCTACTTGCTCTGCGAGCAGCCCATTCTATCAATTCATCGTACGTGGAAAATACAATACGACTCTCACTAGATGATAAAAGCAAAACCCTAAGCTGCTTCTGGCGTTGTTAATGGTTGTGCGACGCGTTGTTATTTTTCTTCTGAACTGTTGTTTCACTTTCCAGGGCACCCTGTAGGACATGTGGGGATGGGTCAACTAGTTGACCGGTTCCCAATTCTAGCACGAAGCGCGCGCATCCATGACTGTGCGAGGCAAGAGCGGCGGGGCTGCTAGTCGGCGAGGACGGAAAGTGCGGACAAAAATAGATAGTCTTGTGGTGAACCCATGCGTAAAGGTTTCGAGCGAGACAGGGCAAGAGGACCACGGGAAACAACACGAATGACAAGAGATAGGGTAATGATTGAAAGGGGCCCGGGACCAACAACGATGCGAGGGACGCCACCAAGAGCATGGCGGCGAGCATCATGACGATGTGGACTGGTCGGGCACAGCAAGCGGAAGACAACGACAGATGAGTGAAGAGCGCCAGTGTGCAGTAGAACAGAAGACAGAAGATGGCAAGGGAGGTGGCAAAAGGGTCGGTCTCGAATGGGGACTCGGGTTTCCCTTGGAATTTGACCTCGACAAAGTTCACCAGCACGGGAACAAGGAAGGCGAGGATGGCGTCGAAGGAAGTGAAAGCAGGGGAAACTCGGACGTTTGTGTCGGGACGACGGCCGGTCGGCATTGGAGTCAGCTTTCTGAGGATCTCTAGTCCTGCGTAGAGGAGGGTTTTGCAATTGAAAACATAGAAAGATGGCTAGAGGGGGAGCATATCTTGGGTTTTATACTTGTAACGTGAAAAAGTGATTCAGCTATGGTGATGGCAGAGCCGAAGGCGGAATGACTGTTTTGCCCCTGGAGTTTTTAAAGTCCGATTAGAAACTGTGCTCCGATCAGCCCAGTACGATTACGGAAGAGGCTATATTGGGAAATTCGGGGTTCCCTGGGGTTTCTAATGGGAAATCAAGGAAGCCACGCAATTTCTGGGCTGTTTCTTGAGCCTCGTCACCGTCAGTCTGCCATCATTTTCCACTTTCTCTCTTGTTTTGTTTTTTTCCAGTCCGACAGAAGCGCTTTGTCGAGAGCGACTTTTCATGCGCCTTGCGATCCCGCGATTGGGGTTGTCTCTTCTCCACCTAAAATCTAAAAAGCCATAGAGTTTAGGTCCACTCTTAATTTTCCCCAAAACATCTTTGTCTCATAAATCCACCCATTAACGTCTATAATTTTTTAGCGAACTATTTGAGGCTCCACAACCCTAGTGCCTCCAACGCAAGCATCTTGAACATTAGCTCTCCAACTGCGAGAAAATGAAGACTCCCAAGCACGAGAGATTGAAAATCAAGCTTAAAATTGAAGATCTCTTAGACTACATTTGGCAATCATAATATAATTCAAAATATGATATAATTTATCTCATCCTGTATTTAGTGCTTGCTTAAGATAGAATAAAATTAGATATAAGAGAAATATTAATCAAATAAAATTATTTAATGAGAGAGATGTGATAAAAGTAGATAAGATTTATAACATCCATAATAGGAAAATTATTTTTCTCGAAGGATGAACTTTTTAAATTAACAATATTAAAATTATATCTCAATATAAATAATATTTGAATTCTAATATGAGAAATTCAAAATAAAAACAAATAACAATTTAGTTATTTTAATTTAATCTTATTTTTATTTTTATATATTTGAATTTTATTTTACTTTATAAAATAATTTCGATATATATTTAAATTTATTACATATTTTTGGTATTTTAGTATTTTAGGTATATTAGTATGGTTTACTATTTAATAAAATTTTATTAGAGAATGATGGGAGGGGAAGAAAATAATAAAAAAAAGAAATTAATTAACAAAAGAGGGGAAAATAAATTTAAAAAATAAAATAAAATGAAGTAGATGATAGTGTCACCAAAGATTTACCCTCTCATTTTGTAAAAAATTTTGTTCATTTTTACTAATATGTTATTTATACCAAATAATGTATATGATATGATGTGAATATATACAATTTTATTATTACAATTACCAAACAATGGATGTAATATATTAAAATCCGTTGGATTTCATATATTATCCTATCCAATGTTATTCTACTTGAAAATCCAGACGACCAAACGTAGCCTAAGTTCATAAATGAAGATGATAAAAATCTCTCATAACACTATTCCTTAATTTTTTTATTTATTTTTCATATTTTTTAAATTATTTTCTTTATTATTTCTTTTTTCCTGTTTCATCATTTTTTTCATAAAATTTTATCAAATTATTAGATCTACCCACAGAAAGAATAAAAATTTGATTTAGTAATTCCCATACACTCTTGAACACCTATGAAAATCATTAGATCTACCGCATGCTTCTTAGTATTCAGGTTTCCCATTGGGCACGGACGAGACACGAGTATAGTTCTTTGATGGCAGAGATATAATTGCTGAATTTGGACAGAAATCATCCAAATTCAAGCATCAAAACATCTCAGTTTCTCAACCATTTGCCAGGTGATGAAAAGGGCAGCTTTGCAGCTTAACGCTTAAGTCATCATAAATCCGTATCAATAAAAAAACAAGCCCTCAATTCATCTGCTCCGAAAGGGCTCAATGACAAGAATCAAGACCTCATAAACTCATGACTTCCAACTATTCTTACCGATAAGCAGGAAGGCTTCATACTCAGACCAATCTTACGTAGTAAAGATCTCTCCTCATCACTTATGGTTTCCAGATCAACTGGAAGGTCTGCTGGTCTAAGATTCTCCTGCACTTTTGCTAGAGCTTTCTCAGCCCTTTTGACCTTCCCTTTGGCCTGGAAAGAAGAGGAAAAAATAAGTGGAAAATGTGATAAATAATTAAGGAAATGGAGCAGAATTTTATAGCATAAGTTTGTTCAATCTCGTAACTTACAAGAGCAAGTTTCTTCTCAAGATATTTCAAGAGTGTAGCGTGCTTATTGAGTGATTCATCTCTACGCATTTGCTCGACATCTTTGCTACTTATTTCATTCCCCCACCGAGAGGTGGCAGCCAGAGTTTCAATAAGAGTGCCAGCAACAAGTGGGCCTTTAGAAGCTTTTAATTTTGATTCAATGGCAGCTGAGGCCCTCTGACGTGCTTGGTCTTCCTCATTTGCCTGCACATATGTTAGTTTCTCTCTCTCTTTCAGTGCTTCTACCACCACAGGAGGCAAGAAGTCATTGCCCCTGTAAAACACAATATAATCTTTGTTCCTAGAAAGTAGTGTTCCCCCAGTTAAATTCTGCATTCAAAATGACACAAATCAATAACAAGAGCACCAAATTTTACTTACCGAAAGAAAAAGGACGGAATATGCAACACTAAACAGAAGTTGATATTATCATAATGCCAGAACATTAAGATTGGAACAAAATGCAGAAGTTGATATTATCATAATGCCAGAACATTAAGATTGGAACAAAATGCTCGGAGAGATAAGAACTTGCATAACCAATCCTTCGCAACACTAAACAAGTATGTCCCAGAATGGTGACACACTAACCTTGGCTGAGTTTTACCATTCTGATAACAATTATAAATTCCATGGTCAGACATGAAATAGAAAATTCAGCATTGTACTGTGGGCTTGAAGGATAATGATTTAGTCAAACTACCACTCTATGGCAAATAGTTGGTAATTCTTTTTGTCAGGCAAATCAAATAAAGTACAGACTCTGAAAGGTTCTGTGCTCGATGAAAGCAACAGAACACCCATTTTCAACAATAATTAGCTTATACATATATGCTAAAAAGTCATTATATGTAGATTGTCCAACCTTCAGTTCCTCAGCCATTCTAACATTGCAAGTATTTAGCACGCCGCGTTTAATTGCTATTTTTGCAATAGCACTGCTCTCCCACAACTTTAACATGGCCTCAGCAAGACCTTGCAGCTTTCTGTTTCTTCCTACAAAAAAAGTAGGATTAGTTTAGAACGATTTTGAGACATAGTATAATCAAACCAGTTTGTCAGCCATTAACCAGCAATGGCAGAAAAGCACAAACTTTATTGCCATTGATGCACACATACCCAGGGCAAAATGTGGAGGCATCGTTCTTGCAATCTACGAAACCTGGTCATCTCTTTGTTTCTCAGACAATGTCTAACCCCATAAGGAAGAAGCCTAAATGGAGGTTTATATCCAGGAACCTCTGAAGGGAGCAAGTCAGCATCAACTGGAACTGGCTCACAGCCTGACCAATCCTTGAACCGTGGACCCAACTCATCTAATAAACTGTTAGGATCATTCATATCCATGCGTTTTTCCTTAGACAGATCCTTCATATATTCTCCAGAACCACATAAAATCCGGCCTCCTCCGCTATGAAAAACATAGCTGGCTATGTCCTCATTTTTCAGAGAATTTACACTGGTCTGTATTTTTTCGTTGTATGATTGGACACAAGGAAGCGTATAGGCCATCCCTCGGTACAACACCAGTGAACTTCCAGATCTCCATATAACAAAGCCTCCAGTCCTACTCTGACAAGGCAAGTCTGTTAGAGGCTCATTATCTCAGTGCATCAATGATTCATGATTAAAATAAAGACTCTCAAGTCTCCAATGCCAACCGAGATTTATTCAAGTGATTACATCTTTGAAGTCATGATTTTATATCCATTCCAGATGTCAAATACGGCACTTAAATGCACGCAAGCAATCAGCAAACTCATGAAAGTTCCAGGCTCATCAAGATTCAACCTTCATTTACTTACTTATCCATAAGCAAAGAAGAGACCAGCACTAACCTCCAAAGTTTCATGGGTTCTTTTCATGTTAAGTGACTGGGGACCTTCAAATTTCAACTTCACCACTTCATCCTCTCTCCACTTCTCATGTATAGAATCCACCAAAGCCTGGGTAATCCCTGCATCCCCAACTTTCATCCTCTCCACCATCCTGAGAGCAATTTTCCTAAGCCTCCTGAGCTCATGTTGCGGAATTACTCTCTCCGCCAAGTCCACATGCTTCCTCGACTTGGAAACAGCTGCAGAAACCGCTTCCATAAGGAAATCCTCTAAGAACGCGGACACTTTTTTCTCAGCCGGAGCTTGAACCCAAATAGGAGAGAGGACAGAAGAGCCAGATCACTGCCCCTGGAATGCTGGAGATAGAGAACTCCGCAACGCTCCATAATCGTGCGGTCTATAAGTTCTCGCGCAGATGGCACGCGAAAGAAGAGATATAAAGTGAGACTGCCCGTGAATTTTCTGAATCACCGACGGATGCTGCAATCCATCGGCCATGTTTGCAACAGAGGATGGGGACCTGCAATTGGAGCTCCTGAGTATGCAATATTCAAACAGGACCACCACCAAAACAAGCAGAACATCTTGCGATTGATCAAGGCAAGAAGCTCCTTCAGTGCACAGAAGCATTCCCATCATCCATTACTTTTGCGTTCTCATGTTGATCATGGCGTATATTCATCTAACTGTCATAGGTAGGGAAACATACAGGAGAACATCGCGACGAACATGAGTAACCACAGATATACGGCTTTAGCATGAAGATCTTAGAGTCTGAGATAATCGGAACAAGCATATCATCTTGAAGATCCTAGCTCTGCAGGTGGTTGCAGAAATGGGATCCCCAAATCTCGGCCGCCCAAGCAGATTAATGCGCGAAGGAAAGCGGTGCCGGAGCAGAGATGGAGCGAGCAACGGAGCAAAGAGCGAGCGCCGGAGCAGAGACAGAGGAAGCGACAGGACCAGCGAGCGAGCGAGCGCCGGGCGATGGCGGGAAACGGCCGCTTGACAAACGCAATGCCGGAGCAGCAACAACGAGCGCGGAGTAACAAACGAGAGCGAAAGATTCAAAATTTGAAAGATTCGCTCGCTTGGAATGGAAAGAACGAGGGAAGAGGAAGGAGAATACAACAAATGTGTGCAGACTCTGCAGAAGAAAGAGAGAGCGCAGGGCTAGCGTGCAGGCGCCAGAGGAGAGAGAGAAGATTATTTTACCATCTCGGCGAGCCGACTCCACCGCGTCTCGTTGGTCCACGTGGCGCTCCATGATTGGTCGGGACTACACTGAGCGCTCCCGGACCATCCAATATTTTCTCCTCCAACACATCAGCATAATCCTTCTACACTTGTGAGCCATGTCCCACCAGGACAGATTTGAAAATTCACTGTAATATTTCAAAATTTTGGGTCTCCCTCTCGTCAATAAAGAAGACTCTTCTTCTTTTCAAAATTGGCTCCTCTCTCACCTTCACTCCCAATCCGCTGCATTCTCTAGCGTGTTGCTGCAGCATTATAAATAGATAGATTCACTCAACTATTGAAGTGTGTTGAGCCATGTCAAATTCTGGCGACACTGAGTGCAAAGCTTCTGAGTACAACTAAAAGAGAATGCAACAATCGATTGTTTTTTGACCTTTCTAGTATGTGTCACTTCCTATCTCATCTTAACAATTTCTGAGCTTCTAAGTTGTATTTGCCTTTTTCATCTGGACTTATTTTGAGAGAATTTTTGGTATGAAGCATTAAATCTTTTACTTATATCTTGTAGACAAAGTTAGAGAGGTGCTGAAGCTTGATCGTGAAATGGAAGATCTTGCTAAGCTACTGATTGCAGAGCAGTCACTTCCCATGTTTGGCAGAGGATAAAACTATGGTGCAGCTTTGGAACGTTCTTTAAGTAAAGGAAGTGGTATTAATGCACAGTGAAGGAATGCTTGCTGGTGAGATGAAACATCATCCTCTGGCTCTAGTGGATGACAGTCTACCTGCTGTAGTGATAACTATTCATGATGCCTGCTTCAGGTTAGCTTTTGCGGTATAGGTTTACTTGCATCCCAGTATTCCCTGTTTGGTCTAAAACTGAAGGTGTCAATGTTAACAGCAAGCAACAATCAAGTTATTCAGCAACTTCGTGCCAGTAAATGATGCCTAATTGTCATGTGCTCGAGGGGGGGCTGCAGCTATGTCTCGTGGAGGAGCGTGTAGGGTCATTGAAGTTCCTCAGGTGGAGGACTGTCTTCAGCCTGTATTCAATATAGTTCCTTTGCAGGTAGAGGGTACTTATATAATTCCTTAATGCTTATCTATCAAAAGAAAATCTCTTTATGCCTTGCCAAGATGCAACATTTTTTTTATTATGTTGTACTGAATGCGCCATATCTTGCCGAATGCGAAGCTATGATGTAGATGGGGTGGAACTGGAAGGTAGCATTTAGTTTTCTGTTTTCTTGATTTGTTTTATGCTCTTGGTGCTTGTTTTTGGATTAAGGGTTCCAAAATTCTCTCTATAATTTTTTGTTTAGTTTTAAAAGAGATTCCCTTTTTAAGTCTCAACTAGCACGAATAAAACCAATTTTATTGATTGAGCCTTATCATTATGCTGTTCTAACTATTTTGTTCTTATAAAGTACCTTAACATTACTGTTTCCTCTTTTCAGATGGTCTGTTTTGTTTTTGTTGATTTGCTGATTCATTGGACATGGAATAATTTTTAACTTTTAGGGTGGAGTTGTTGGTGTATCCAGCGTAAGGACCTCGCAGAAAATGTGACAACTGATTACACGCGATTTCTTCCGATTTTATTCATCTGGCAGCAAAATGTATTATGTCATGAGAATACAAAGCAATTTTGCAGCAGAGTTTACATTCTGCTGATCATGTTGATTCACTAATACTTGTACTTTTTTTAATGAGTTAGAAAAAACTGCTGTAATCCAACTTTTTGTGAGTTCACAGCTTGTTATGCATTCACCTATTAATCTATACCCTGAAGTCATAATCATGGTACCCGATCATTGTTTTTTATAATTGACATAGCAAGAGTGGCTACATTTTAGTCTCATCTTGGATGCCATGCAAATTAGAGACGCTATGTAGTTCATTAGTGCCTTTATTTTAAAGGTCATGAAAATGGTTATTGCCGACATTTTAGTTATCATAATTAGCATTCTTGAGGGTGCGGCTATCCTTAAGTAATACCATAGTTGGAGACTCCTTTTTTATGGTGAACTTTGTTTGAAGTATCTTTTGCTGCATCATAAGATGCAAAAGGAGTCTGGTGAAGGGAAGAGGAAAATTGCATCCTTATTCTAGAAAAAGAACAGGTGGTGGGAACAAAAAAAGTAGTTATTAAAGGTGCAAAATTGATGGAATCAATTGAGTTTCTGAGACATGATGTTGCTTTTTCACGCAGATCGGTTTTTGATGTAAAAATGTCTCCCGAGTGGTGATTTTCATCAAACTGTTAGTGAATTCCACATGGTTCATACCTTTCTTGGGAAATACTCTTGAGGTTACTTGTACTGTGTTGATTCGACCAAATGGGCATATTAGCATATATTCCTCCATGGAAACATTCCGCTTCGCAGGTACAGCAGGGACTTGTGTATTTGAATGGAAAGATCTTCATGTCAACTCCCTCCAAAGTAGTAGTTTATGGTCTCTCACTTTGACATGTTGTTACCTGAGTTCATTCTATTAGTTAATCGTGTTACTAGGTACAATGCGACTCTCACTAGATACCAGCAAAAAGCAAAGCCATAAGTTCCAACTGCACTGTTATTTTGTCTAACACACTGTTATATGTTTCTTCACTACTCATTTTTCTCTTTTCAGGGTGTGCAAGTCGCATGCAGCCTGTGGAACATTTGCAGCTCTGTCAACACGAACCAATTGCCACTTCTGGCATAAAGCGCATATCCATGACTGTACGAGGCAAAAGTAACCGTGCTCTTCCACCTTGTAGCCGGCAAAAACGGGACACTCGAACAGACATAAGTACAATCTTGTTCTGAACCCACATGCAGAGTTTTCGAGCAAGACCATGCAAGAGGACGATGGAAAGCAATACCGATAACAACAAATAGGGGAAAGAGGGCCTTGGAACAACAATGATGCAAGGGAAGCCACCGAGAACGAAGCAGCGAGCATCATGAGAATGTGAAATGCTTGGGCATAACAAGCGGGAGCAAATGATAGATGAGCAACAAGTACCAATGAGCTATAGAACAGAAGACAGAAGATGGCAACAGAGGTGGTAAAAGAGTGGGTGTCAAAAGGGGACTTTGGTTTCCCTTGATATTTCACCTCAATGAAGTTGAGCAGCACGGGAACAATAAAGGTGAGAACCGCGTGGTGGGAAGTGGAGGCAGGGAAACCTCGGACATTTCCGTGGGGACAACTGCCGAGAGGCATTGGAAACTGGAATAAGTTTCCAGATTATCCTTTATCCTATGTACAGGATGATTATCAAAGTAATCAGATAGAAAGATGGGCTACTAGAACAGGGAAAATACTAGTACATGAGAGTGGGAGCAAAATTTGCTTTTTATAATGCGAGTGGTTGAGCACTGCACTAATAGAGTGTCGATCTATTCTATATTTGTGTCGCCACTCTTCAGCAGTTTGATGAACCTAGACCGAATGAGGGTGACGTTATAGTCAAATTGTCGTCTTGCAGTGAATGCAAAAGGGGGTGGGGACATCACACATAAGATAGCATACTATGACTTTCATGCCATGTCCACGAAACTTTTACGTTCATCTTCTGCTTGTTCATCTTCTGCTTCACGCATCGGAGGACAAACGAAAGTTGTCTAGCTTTTCTACTTTATAGAGCGTTGGATGGTCGCCACGTATTTATTTCTCTATTGAGACAACGAAGCAGACCCTCCAATGAGCCAAAAGAGTTCAGTGCCTCAAAAATGCAGGATTCCGAGTCGACATTGATTTTGACCAAAAAAAAAAAAGGTCGACATTGATTAATATACAAGAATTATAAAAAGAAGTTCCTCCGGCGGAGAGAAAACGAAAGTTTCGGCTGGGCAGCTCCCCATTCGCCCGAGTAAAAATGGAATAAGACGGGTGATATGAAATTTACCGGTGGGCCGTGAGAGATTTTATTGGTCGAGGCTAACGCCAGCAGATCTGAATCTACAAGGGCCCACCTCAATTCTTAGATTCAGTGCGCAATGGCTTTTCAGCCGTTCTTTACTTACGCTCGGTGAGGAGAGAGTGACCCATCTGAAAATTCTCTCTAATATTTCCACATCACCATAATCTTTCGTTTTCTTTTTTCATTTTCATCTCGTTCAAGCACAGGTCGTTGGTGGCGACACGACCGCATCACGTCGATCATCATCCTTCGATCCTCCGAGTAAGACGAATAAGCAGAAGAAGAAGTAGAAGAAGAAGAAGAAGAAGTAGTAGAGCGGGTCAAAGGTCAGAAGTGATCTCTATCTCTGACTACTTCTCTCTCTCTCTCCCCGTCTCCGTCTCCCTCTCGCGGATTTTTTTAGTCGGAGTTCCGGCAGCCACGAAGGAGGAGGCGGACGCGGGCGCGGGAGGCGAAGGGGGAAGAAGGGGAGAAACGTGCGGCATATTCGCCTGCCGGAACTTCAATGTGAAGAGGGAGAGGAGCTACATCCTCCAGGTTCTCTTCACGTCCTCCGTCGCCTCTGCACCGCGGCTACGACTCCGCCGGCGTCTCTACCGAGTCCTCCTCCGTCTCCCTCCCGCCTCTCGTCTTCCGGCAGGAAGGCAACATCGAGTCCCTCGTCAAATCCGTCTACCAAGGTATACCCCCCAATTCCCCTTCTCGCGCTCGAATTTCCCACTCGCCTCGTGATCTGACGAAGCTTTCTTATATATTATGCTTCTCGTTTGATTTGGAGATTGATTTCGGAACGATCGATTGCCCCGTTTAGTTTATCTGCCCCGCTTGACATGATTCTCGTGGAAAAGCTTTTTCTTCTCCTGTCATATTATTATGGACCTTCCATCGAAGCCTTCACAAAGAACATGCAGCGTGAATTGTGGATCACTAGCAGCAAATGTCCTTTGTACCACAAGGAACCTTGCAACAGGTTATAGACCTCATTTTACCCCAATGAGAAGCATTTTTAGATACCAAGACGTTTTCCTAACGAAACTATACGATATGCTCCTAATTTATACGTTACTATATTTGTGATGAGTCTGTAAAATGCTGTAAAATCTCAATGGTAATTCACTCTAGCTTAAAACTAACGAAGAAATTTTGCTGGTAGATTCCTCTGAGGTTCTTACCTTTTCGTTTACATGTGCAGGTCTTAAAGCAAACGCTAATTTGACATAAGTTCACATTTGAATCTGATACTGACACTGAAGTGATTCCTAAGCTTGCCAAGTATGTTTTTGATAAATCTAATGAAGATTCAGGTAATCACTTATATGCAATGAAGATCATCATTGCATTTTAATGAGCTTCTCACTGAGTTTGTGTGTGAAGAAAAGGAAACCTCAGTCGACACAATTTCATTAGACACTGAAATTAAAAAAGATGTTGAGGTTAAACATTTGTTTTTGCTTAAAAATCTTCCAATTCCAGCTATATTAATCGACGGATTTTCAGATGAATCTTGTGAACTATCTGAAGGTTGTAGCGTTGGAAATCTGTTCAACTCTTTGTAAACACTAAAGAGCCATCTGATGGATAAAGCATCTCTGACATCTTTCGTTGAAAGTATTGTTTATGCATGTCAGGCCCATGTCACGCCAGTACTTTTCTCAACAAGTGTTGGGGCTTCAGATCTTAAAAAAAAATTATATTGGTGACTCATTTTCTTTCTGTAGGGCCTCAGTAAATGGATACTTAATTCTGCAACAGCATTTTATTGTATAAATGACATCATTTTGGGCAAAAGTCGATTTAATTTCTCCAATTGTTCGCTTGTAGTGAATTAACTGGCAATAGGACCACCAATGGGATTGTGCTTAACGTATATACATGTGCCACATAATTTACTTTGTGTCTCGAAGTGTGCTATCATGTTACTTTACCCTAGAGAACAACGTTCAGTGACATTTTATCTGTGAATGGTATATTATTTGGACTGCAGGTGACACAACTGTCACATTTAGTCTAGTTGTGCTGGAAGTCGTGAGGCAGCTTGAAGGAGCCTATGCCCTTATTTTTAAGAGCCGGCATTACCCTAATGAATTGATCGCTTGTAAGCATGGTAGTCCATTGCTTCTTGGTGTCAATGTAAGTTCCATTTAAAACTTGGGTGGTATTTGTTGCAAATAAATTACTTTTGATCACATCTCATGAATCATTTTCTATTTTCAATTGCTTTGTGTCCTTTCAGCTTCACTAGAAGCTATGCTATGTGTGTTCTTCTAAAACTGAGTCTATTAACCTTAGTTCAATAAAATGTTTCTTATGATACAATGTTTTATGGAAAGTGTTGGATAGCATCCATTTTGCTTGGTGGAGACAGTATATTGAGTTTTTACCTGAGTACCTTAGAAATGCTAAGTTGGATGCACATTTCCTATTATAACCAGGAATTTGAATAGCATTGTCACTGTTGTCCACCATGGCACATATTTTTGGTCTTGATACAATAAGTTTGAGAAAAGCATGTGGTTGTCTATGCTGCTGAACTCTTACTTCATTTTTAGGTTTCCATGATGCGTCAACTATAGCTTAGGCTTAGGACTTAGGAGTTCTTTTTCCGTATGTGCAGTTGTCCATTCCTCTGTGTATCTTACCTTTGCATTTTCCTTGTCAAAGTTCGTGTTTGTCTTGTAATTTATCATAATTGTAACATACTCATTAATTCATTCAGGAATTAACAGAAGAATCAAGCAAAGGATGATTGTTTCACGATGACAAGTACCCTTTGCAGAATGGGAATCCCAGGGAACTGTTCTTATCGAGTGATGCTAATGCTCTGGTGGAGCACACAAGAAAAGTTTTGGTTATTGAAGATGGTGAAGTTGTTCATCTGAAGGTAATTAGATAGTTGTTTTAAGGAATTTATGTGTATTCTTAGCCTTTATGGCATGGACTGCCTTATCAGTCTCTTGATCTTATGTTTTATTGATCTACCAAATGTATCTTAGCTGTTAAGATTTTAGGGGTGGCAGGTACTTCAGTTTAACTTGAGTTCTATCGATTTCATCTCAGTATCAATTTGTGAAGATACCATCAGACTGTGTAGCAATGTGGTCAAATTTGCTCAATATCACCAGTAGTAACCACCTATTTAGTTGTACTGGGAAGCTTTCAGCTCAATGTCACCAGAATTCTATTTGGCTTGACTTCTTGCATATAGTTGAATAGCAGTTTTGTCCTTTTCCATTGGAGGGGCAAACTTATACGTGGAGGCACCTGCAAAGCTAAGACTGTCCTTCTGGGTGGATTGAAGGATCATCTCAAGACAATTAGGAGGAGCCTGAGGATTGTTTTTATTGGTTGTGGTACAAGTTATAATGCTGCTTTAGCTGCAAGGCCGATCTTGGAAGAACTTTCAGGCAAGTAGTGAATGGTAGCTTATGTGGGTGGGAAATGTTAATTTGTTCTACCAACTCTTTTCTTGTTTACTTGCTTTCAAAACAGGAATCCTGTGACAATGGAAATTGCAAGTGATCTTTTGGATTGTCAAGGCCCAATTTATAGAGAAGATACGGCAGTTTTTGTCAGTCAGTCTGGTGAAACAGCAGATACCTTACATGCACTGGAATATGCCCTCCAGAATGGTGTGTGTAGGAATTACTAATACTGTTGGCAGTGCAATTGCCAGAAATACACTTTTTGGTGTCCATATAAATGCTGGTGCTGAGATAGGTGTGGCAAGCACCTAGGTGAGAGAGTACCTTTTGACATTCCGTTACATAAACGATCCTCTCTTTGTCATGGTTTTCTGGTCTTTTTTTCATGAAATTGATTTACAGATATGCTTTTTGAGCAGGCATATACAAGTCAAATATTGTTATGGCTATTTTAGCTTTAGCAATTGGAGGGGATGCTATTTCTAATCAAGCAAGAAGAGAAGCAATAATTGATTGTCTTTTTGACCTTCCAAGTATGTTTCACTTCCTATCTCACCTTCACAATCTCTGAACTTCAGTTGGACCTTTTTTGTCCAAAATTTGTCGATAAATTGTTTGTATGAAACATAAAATCCCTTGTTATTATCTTGTAGAGAAAGTTAGAGAGGTGCTGAAGCTTGACCAGGAAATGAAAGATCTTGCTAAGCTACTGATTGCAGAGCAGTCACTTCTCATGTTTGGCAGAGGATACAATTATGCTACAGCTTTGGAAGGTTCTTTAAAAGTGAAGGAAGTGGCATTGATGCACAGTGAAGGAATACTTGATGGTGAAATGAAACATGGTCCTTTGGCTCTAGTGGATGAGAGTCTTCCCATTGTAGTGATTGCTACTTATGATGCTTGCTTCAGGTTAGCTTTTGTTGTACAGGTTTACTCACATCTGTGAAATCTCTATTTGTGTTAAAGCTAAAGGTATCAATGTTAACAGCAAGCGACAATCAGTTATTCAGCAACTCCATGCCCGTAAAGGACGCCTAATTGTCATGTGCATAAGGGGGGATGCTGCAGCTGTGTCTCTTGGTGGAGTGTGTAGAGTCGTAGAAGTTCCTCTGGTGGAGGACTGTCTTCAGTCCGTAGTGAATATAGTTCCTTTGCAGGTACAGAGTACTTCCAGTGATTTTCTATGATTGCCAAGATGCAGCATCTTTTTTTCCTTTACTATTGAAAATGTTGTAACTTGCTGAAGGTGAAGCTATGATGTAGATGAGGTGGAGCTGGATGGGAGCATCTAGCTTTCTCTTACCTTGATATGTTTTATGCTCTTGGTGTTTGTTTCATGAAGAGTTTCAAAATTTTCTCTATGATTTGGCGTTTAGTTCTAAAAGAAAGCATTATTTTTTAGTCCCAACAAAAACAAAAGAAATCAATCTTATTGATTGAGCCGTAACATTTTGCTTGGCTATCTGTTCATTGCCTATAGAGTATTTTCACATTGATGTTCTTCCTTTCAAATAGCCTGTTTCATTGTGCTAATTCGTCAGATAATTTTTAACATTTGTGGTGTAGTTGTTCATGTATCATCTCACGGTCCTAAGAGGATACAATGTCGACTAGCCCAGGAACCTTGCAAAGATTGTGACAACGTAGTAGAAGCCTACTAATAGATTTCTTCCGATTGTGTTTACACGGCAGTAAAATTATGTCAGAGAATATAAAGCCTCTTTCTGACACAAAGTATACATTCCATTGATCAATTGTACTTTATTGAATGGCAGCCCTTACAAGATCTTTATCTATGATAAATTAGGAAAAATTGTTGTAAACTATATTTTTTGCGTGTTTGTAGCTTGTTATGCATTGACCTGTCAATCTACCTTGAATTATCGTGATCTACCTTGAATTGTCGTGCTCATGGTATCCGAACATTGTTTCGTGATTGACATGACAATGATGACGTAACTTAGTTTCATCAAGGATGTATGCAACTTAGAGCAATATGTTATTCATTAATGCATTCATCTTAAAGGTCAAGAAAAAGTTCTATTTCTAGAAATATTAGTTGTTGTATTTAACATTTAGTAGGGAACTCCCTTTTTTTTTTTTTTATGGTGGACTCTGATTGAAGTATCTTTTGCTGCATCATGAGATGTAAATGGAGTCTAGTGGAGGTTGGAAGAGGGAGATTGTATCACAAAAAATACAAGTTATTAAATCTGCAAGAGTGATGGAATCGATCAAGTATCTAATACGGTTGATATCGATTTTTGCCATTAAAAATGTCTCTCAAGTGATGATTGTCGCGTCAATCATTAAACTGTGAGTTAAACTCCCGATTAATACATTTTGTTAAATTAATGTTTCAAGTTTAAATTCGAATAATGATTTGTTAAATCGAATTTTATTAATAGGGATTTCCTAAATAGAAGAAACTTTGTCAGACTCCGTGGAAGGTTACAGAAAGAAAAAATAAAAGGAAAAGGAAGTTTTTCTTCTTTCCCAGCAGTTATGAATTCCCATTGAAAAAAAAAAAGAACAGGAATCGGACCGTGGGGGCCAATGGGAACACGTGCAAGAAGATACGAATTTCTTCTTTTATGCGGAAGGTGGTCAAAGGTTGTCATCCTGGTGGGCCCAAAAGTCAGACTGGGCGCGCACACACAATATTCCACGTCTGAGTTTCTTTTTTTTTTTTTTGGTCGAAACTGAGTTTCTTTTTAGCCGGTGGAAATTAGAGGTCGGAGTCTCTGCACATGGAGTCGAAAAGCTGGTGGGCCCAGGTCAAATATTTGACCTTAGGGCACACGTATAATAACATAAACGAATTCTCCCTTTGGCGTGCGTGAAGCGGCTGAAAACCCTAAGAAAGAAAAGTAGCTGCACGTATAAGCTGCACATGTCAAGCTGAAGCTGAAGCTGAAGAGAGCCGAGCGTGAATTCTTCATTTTGGCATATGTAGCACGTTATACTTTAATTTTGAATGCATAATAATTTTGGGCTGTGAGTTTATATTCAAGTAAATTATTTATAAACACTTTGAGTTTGTAGTTAAATTTAGGTGTGAGAAACATTCGAGTGTAGAAGCGATTGTAAACTTTGATTCTCCGATTATTTGTTGCTGACTCTTCCTATGAACGTAGGTTTCGATACTCAGGTTGAACCACGTAAATTTTTTATATCCTTATTATTTCTCGTTTATTTCTCTAATGATTATGCGTTGACATAAATTATAACATCCCGTCATTTTCGCATATTATATTTCAACACCTTTCTTGGAAAATGTAATTCGTGATAAATTGTATTGTGTTCTAATTTCTTTTATTAGTATGATATTTAACTCCATAGATGACCTAATTTGTAGATACATAGAGGCCTTGTGTATTCAAATTGAAAGATTTTTTTTTTGGTAAAGGTGGTCAAAGGTTGTCATCCTGGTGGGCCCAAAAGTCAAGACTGGGCGCGCACACAATATTCCACGTCTGAGTTTCTTTTTTTTTTTTTTTTGGTCGAAACTGAGTTTCTTTTTAGCCGGTGGAAATTAGAGGTCGGAGTCTCTGCACATGGAGTCGAAAAGCTGGTGGGCCCAGGTCAAATATTTGACCTTAGGGCACACGTATAATAACATAAACGAATTCTCCCTTTGGCGTGCGTGAAGCGGCTGAAAACCCTAAGAAAGAAAAGTAGCTGCACGTATAAGCTGCACATGTCAAGCTGAAGCTGAAGCTGAAGAGAGCCGAGCGTGAATTCTTCATTTTGGCATATGTAGCACGTTATACTTTAATTTTGAATGCATAATAATTTTGGGCTGTGAGTTTATATTCAAGTAAATTATTTATAAACACTTTGAGTTTGTAGTTAAATTTAGGTGTGAGAAACATTCGAGTGTATAAGCGATTGTAAACTTTGATTCTCCGATTATAGTAAATTATTTGTTGCTGACTCTTCCCATGAACGTAGGTTTCGATACTCAGGCTGAACCACGTAAATTTTTTATATCCTTATTATTTCTCGTTTATTTCTCTAATGATTACGCGTTCACGTAAATTATAACATCCCGTCGTTTTCGCATATTATATTTCAACACATTTCTTGGAAAATGTAGTTTGTGATAAATTGTATTGTGTTCTAATTTCTTTTATCAATATGATATTTAACTCCATAGATGACCTAATTTGTAGACACATAGAGGCCTCGTGTATTCAAATTGAAAGATTTTTTTTTTTTGGTAAAGGGTAATAATATATTGAGCCATAACCAACCAATTTACAATGGACAATTCCCTCCCTACATACCAACAAAAGCAAAACCATAATCTCCTGCACAAGCTTATGTTGTCGATTTTTCTTCCCTACTCGGAGTGTACGGTTTTTTAAACTCAATTAGAGGTGCCAATTTAATCAAACAAACTAAAAGTTACTTTTCTCCCCCACCTACACTTTCTCCTCCGTCTCCAGCCATCTCGAGCGTAATCTCCCCGACTCCCACCGCCGTCGCCACCGACGGAGTCCCCAACGACAAGTCCGAGCAGAGAACTGGCGGGCGGAGTTGCAGACCTGCAAATCGACCACTGTCGCTTGTGGCTGTGGATGAGCCGCTGTCACTGGAGCCACGGTTGCACATCTGGACGTCCTTTCCTGGGGTGTGTTGCTGGTGGGCACCCCGTGGGACATCCGGGGTCGGGTCCAGGGCCGGGTCCAGGTCCAAGTCCCGATTCCCGGACGAGGCGCGTGCATTTGTGACCGTGGACTGCAAGTGCGACGAGCCTGTCAGTCGGCGAGGACGGAATACCTGGACCAAAATAGACAAGAGGAGCATGGAAAGCAACACTAATGACAAGATATAGGGGAAAGAGTGAAGGGGCCTCCGGACCAACAACGATGTGAGGGAGGCCACGGAGAGCGTGGCGGCGAGCATCATGAGGATGGGGAACGCTGGGTCACAACAATGGGGAGCCAAAGACAGGTGAGCAACAAGGGCCAATGAGCAATAGAACAGAAGACAGAAGACGGCAAGAGTGGTGGCACAAGGGTGGGTCTCGAATGGGGACGCTAATTTCCCTTGGAATTTCACCTGGACGAGGTTCACCAGCACGGGAACAAGAAAGGCGACAATGATGTAGAGGGCAGTGAGGTCAGGGGAACCCGGGCGTTTGTTTGGAGGCGACCGCCGGTCGGCATTGGGATTGGCTTCTATAGGATTTCGCAGTCCTATGTAGAGGATGATTACCGAAATGACTAGGGTAAAAGATGGCCGACTGGGAAACATAATTTGACATCTCTTTATAGTAGTTCCAAAGAAAAGGAGACATGTCGGAGCAACAGGAACAGGAAACTGCCCACCTCCCCTTCGTTTGTATCAATAGAAATGCATTAACATAAACACGCGAATCCTCTTAATGCTGGGAGACATCGAGCACGGAAGCTCGCAAGAAGTCAACATCGCACTGTCCTGGTCACATGTGAAGAAGTCACACCTCGCCGTGAAATATGCAAATTCTCTTGGACAGCCTCTGTTTTTTTTGGGTCAAAACTCTTTGACAGCCTTGACACCTTGAAATACTCCAATTTTAGGTCCCACTCTTTATTCTGCCATCAAATTTTTCTTATCCCACAAAAAAAAATTATCAATTTTAAATCCGGTTTCAATTTTCCCTTAAAACTTTTTTGCCACATCAATCTATCCCCATTAACCCTTCCTTTAAAATTCTCGAGCAAACTGTTTAAGGGTCCCCAACTCAAGTGCCTCTAGCGCGAGCATCTTGAATGTGAGTTCTCTGATCACCAGATATTGAAGACTCTCAAGCGCGAGAGATTGAAGACCAAGCCTAAAATCAAATATTCCTTATGAGATGGAGGGAAGACTGTTTTAAAAGTATAAATAATTGAACACAATCACCCATTTTTTTCTAATTTTACCTAAATATTATATCCAATAAGATGATGTTTAGGTTGATATGAAAATTCATCTCCAGAAAATATCTTTTTGGATGTGAAATTTTAGGAAAAAATTATAGCAAGCCACATCACTAAGGGCGATTGGGCGGAGGATATGGGACTTAAGTATAAGTTTCTGATTTTTTATGAGACAAAAAAATTTAGGGTCAAATTAAGAATGAATTTAAAGTTTGTGATTTTTAATAAGATAAAAAATAGTTTGAGGTAAGATTAGAATAAGATCAAAAGTTAAAGATTTTTTATGAGATAAAGAAAAGGTTAGACTAGAGATATCATAGAATTGGAATTGGAGATTAAGTTAAAATGTTTAACGGTATTTAGACCCCCCGCCTCGTCATTGATGACAGCTCTCTTTTCTCTTATTTCCAAAATTCACACTCTCACCTTCGCTCCCAATCCACTATCTTCTCCCGCATATCGCTGCTGCCTCCGCCTCTGCCATCACCTCTAGGAGCCCCGTCGGCGGCTGGAATATGGATGTAGAATTAGTTGAGGACTTCATCAGCACTGGTGAGTAATGACTTGCTACCTTGAACCCATTTTACTAGCAAACCTGCTGTTGACTTGTTTTGGATTTTGGTCCTTGGGTGGTGACTTGTGTTTTTATTTTAGTTGTATTTTCCATGGTCTCAAAGGGTTCGGCTCCATAAGATTCTTTCTTAGAGCTTTGATGATTATTTCTTAGCCTCTTCAGACTAAAAAATGGGCAGGTGCGATCCATAGAATTTTGTTCAAAAGCAAAATACCAAAAAAAAAAAAGCAAAAACAAAAACAAAAAAATGTCAGAAGATGGCCTTTGTGAAAGAACTGTGAAGTGGTTTCTCTAATTCACTCTGGTTCCAGTAATAAAATGTGAGTTCTTGGTAGCAATGTTCACACGTTTTGAGAAACAATATTGGCAGCCGACCGCTTAGCCTCCCACGTTAGCTACCGCCTCACCTTGCGATCTCGCGATTGAGGACATGGCCGTGCTCCACCACATCAGCATAATCCCTCTCCACTCGGTGAGTGACATATGGAGCCACGTCCCACCGGGACAGATCTGAAAATTCTGTCTAATATTTCAAAGTCCTGGGTCTCCCTCAATGAACAAGACTGTCTCTCATCTTCTTTTCAAAAGTGGCTCCTCTCTCACCTTCGCTCCCAATCAGCTGTATTCTCCGGCGCGTCGCTGCAGCATTATAAATAGACAAATTCACTCAACTATGAGAGTGCGTTAAGCCACATCAAATTCTGGCGACACTGAGCACAAATTGATTGTCTTTTTGACCTTTCAAGTATGTGTCACTTCCTATCTCACCTTAACAATTTCTAAACTTCTAAGTTGTATCTACCTTTTTTGCCTAAACTTATTTTGAGAGAATTTTTTGTATGAAGCATTAAATCTTTTACTAATATCTTGTAGACAAAGTTAGAGAGGTGCTGAAGCTTGGCCGCGAAATGGAAGATCTTGCTAAGCTACTGATTGCCGAGTAGTCACTTCTCATGTTTGGCAGGGATACAACTATGCTGCAGCTTTGGAAGGTTCTTTAGTAGTAAAGGAAGTGGTATTAATGCACAGTGAAGGAATACTCGCTGATACTTGCTGATACTTGCTAGTGAGATGAAACATGGTCCTCTGGCTCTAGTGGATGACAGTACCTGTTGTGTTGATTACTATTCATGATGCTTGCTTCAGGTTAGCTTCTGTAGTACAGGTTAACTTGCATCCCAGTATTCCCTATTTGCTCTAAAACTAAAGGTGTCAATGTTAACAACAAGTAACAATCAGTTATTCAGCAACTTCGTGCCAAGAAATGACGCCTAATTGTCATGTGCTCAAGTGGGGATGCTGTAGCTGTGTCTCTTGGTGGAGCGTGTAGGGTCATTGAAGTTCCTTAGGTAGAGGACTGTCTTCAGCCAGTAGCCAGTATCCAAAACCTTTTTCATTTTATAGTAGTCATCGAACCTTAGGTCCACTCTCAATTCTATCATAAAATCTTTTATCTTAAGTCTATTCTCAATTTTTTCATAAACTTTTTTTTTCTCCTAAATCTATCCCCATTAACCCTACGTCAAAAATTCTCGAGCGAATTGTTCAAGGCTTCATGACCCGAGTGCGAGCATCTTGAATGTGAGCTCTCTAACTGCAAGAAATTGAAGACTCCCAAGCACGAAAAATTGAGGACTAAGCTCAAAATTGAAGATCCTTTATGGGTTGAAGTAGACTCTCTTTCGAGTAAGAACAATTGAAGAAAGTCAATCTTGATTTTTCTAGTTTTCACCCAAATATCAAATCCAATAGGATGTCGTTTGGATTGATATAAAAATTTATCCTCAAAAAACATCTTTTGAGATGTGAAATTTTTGGAAAAAATTATAGCAATGATGTGAAATGCCATATCACTAATAAAATTTTATAATTTTTAGGATTAAATTAGGACTTGATCTAAAGTTGGTGGTTTTTAATAAGACATAAAACAATTTAAGGCGGAATTAGAATAACTTTGCAAGAAAAAAAAATTAGGTTAGAAATATCATAGAAGACCCTCCCAATTTTCCAAATTTGTGGGTCTCCCTCTCGTCTACGAAGAAAACTCTCTCTCTCTCTTCTCCTTCACAAAATTCGCTCTCTCGCCTTGGCTCCCAATTCGTTGCTTTCTCCGCGCACATCGTTGCTACCTCTACCTCCACTGTCGCCTTCGGGAGCTCCGTCGGCAGCTGGAATATGGCAGCACCAAGTTTCGCACCGGAACTTGCATCGCTAGTTCTAAACTGCACACCAAATGTTTGCACAATTACCTCTTTTCCCGTTCAGATTTGGATATAGGGTTTCATTATTGGGGTTTGATTGGTGAAGTTTCTGGTGTTGAGCTAATTGGGAAAACTGTGTGAATGGACATCTTAGTTTTGATTTGATTTGTTGTGTGGGCCGATTATAAAGACCCCACATTTCAAGAGAAGTTTGTGTCCACGCGCTTTGAGGGTCTTAGGGAGTTGAATCTTGTGGTGTGGAATGGCAATATCCTCACTTTCAAGGACTTCGTCAGCACTGCTAAGTAATTACTTCTTGCCTTGAACCCATTTTACTAACGACACTACCGTGGACTTGTTTTGGATTTTGGTCCTTGAGTGGTGGCTTGTGTTCTTATCTTAGTTGTGTTATCCATGGTCTCAAAGAGTTCAGCTCCATAAGGTTCTTTCTTAGAGCTTCAATAATACGGCTCCACAAGACGTTTAATGACACTTTGTTCCCAATCACATCCCTTCGTATTTTCGACTTCTCCTATTATTCCCTTCTTCATAAATCCTTTAGTTAAAGATGACACACTTGTGTGGACACCTAGATTTTTGTCGACATTTTAAAATATCCATTTATTTTGCAAAAATATATAAAGTTATAAAAGAAAAGAAAAATGAAAAAGAAAAAATGAAATCAAGATGAATAAAAATTGAATGGGCCAGCATGCCCAACACACTTGGCATAACCTTCGGCCCTAAAATACTTCTCCTTAGGCCCATCCTTTCTTTTATTTTCCCAGCCCATTTATTTTCTTTTTTCAAAGCATATCATTTCTTCCTCCTTTAGCACGACTCACGCCTGTGATGCAAGAAGGGGGACGGTCCTTGACCGTGACCAAATGAAAGCTGTGACTTGTGAGCATGCGCTCGTCAGCGAGGGAGGAGCGACGGAGAGGTGACGGGAGCAAGTCCGAACCTTCTAGGATGGTGAGGTAGCGAGGCTAAAAGAAAAATATTCCCCCGCTGAGGCAAGGGGTGCTTGTCGATCGCTCGAGGATATATACAGAAGCAAGGTGCGTCGAGCGTTGGAGAGGAGGACAGGGGAATGCTCGACGGTTTTGGCAAAAACCAGATCGCAAAGGATGAGATCTTTTCTTTTAGCTGAAACCAGAATCGTGGAGGGAGAGAGCGAGTTTTCTGAGGAGCTGAAGAAGGGGTTCGCGCGAGTTCATCTTGAGCCCCGCCTGGTTACCGTCGGTCGCCAAACATGTTCGTGGTTGAGCGACAAGCACCATCAAGCGTGACAGTTCGCCGGAGGAAGGGAGGAGTGCCGGCCGTTTCTTGAGCTTTGATGACGTGCAAGTGGCAGCGGTGACACCATTTCTGGCTAGGTAGGGATCACGCTTCCTTCGGTTCCCGGCAATATAATGTGAGTTTCTTGACAGTACTGTTCACACATTTTGTTTCATAGAACAATATACACAGCCAACCCCTTAGCCTCCCACGTTAGCCTCCCGCCTCACCTTGCGATATCGCAATTGAGGACATGGCCATGCTCCACCACATCAGCATAATCCCTTTCCAGTCGGTGAGTGACACATGGAGCCATGTCCCACCAGGATAGATCTGAAAATTCTCCCGAATATTTCAAACTCTTGGGCCTCCCTCTTGTCAATGAAGAAGAAGACTCTCTCTCTTCTTCTTTTCAAAATTGGCTCCTCTCTCGCCTTCACTCCCAATCCGCTGCATTCTCTGGCTCGTCACTGCAGCATTATAAATAGATAGATTCACTCGACTATTGAAGTGTGTTGAGCCACATCAAATTCTGGCGACACTGAGCGCAAAACTTCTGAGTACAACTAAAAGAGAATGCAACAATCGATTGTCTTTTTGACCTTTCTAGTATGTATTACTTCCTACCTCACCTTAACAATTTCTGAACTTCTAAGTTGTATCTGCCTTTTTCGTCTGAACTTATTTTGAGAGAATTTTTTGTATGAAGCATTAAATCTTTTACTATATCTTGTAGAAAAAGTTAGAGAGGTGCTGAAGCTTGACCGTGAAATGGAAGATCTTGCTAAGCTACTGATTGCAGAGCAGTCACTTCCCATGTTTGGCAGAGGATACAACTATGGTGTAGCTTTGGAAGGTTCTTTAAGTAAAGGAAGTGGTATTAATGCTGCACAGTGAAGGAATGCTTGCTGGTGAGATGAAACATCGTTCCCTCGCTCGAGTGGATGACAGTCTACCTGTTGTAGTGATTACTATTCATGATGCGTGCTTCAGGTTAGCTTTTGCGGTATAGGTTAACTTGCATCCCAGTAGTCCCTATTTGGTCTAAAACTGAAGGTGTCAATGTTAACAGCAAGCAACAATCAATTATTCCGCAACTTCGTGCCAGTAAATGACGCCTAATTGTCATGTGCTCTAGGGGGGATGCTGCAGCTGTGTCTCGTGGAGGAGCGTGTAGGGTCATTGAAGTTCCAAAGGTGGAGGACCGTCTTCAGCCTGTAGTCAATATAGTTCATTTGCAGGTACAGGGTACTTACATAATTTCTTAATGCTTATCTATCAAGAGAAAATCTCTTTATGCCTTGCCAAGATGCAACATTTTTTTTTCTTATGTTGTACTGAATTCGCCATATCTTGCCGAATGCAAAGCTATGATGTAGATGGGGTGGAACTGGAAGGGAGCATTTAGTTTTCTGTTTTCTTGATTTGTTTTATGCTCTTGGTGTTTGTTTTTGGATTAAGGGTTCCAAAATTCTCACTATAATTTTTTGTTTAGTTTTTAAAGAGATCCCTTTTTAAGTCTCAACTAGCACAAACAAAACCAATTTTATTGATTGAGCCTTATCATTATGCTGTTCTAACTATTTTGTTCTTATAAAGTACCTTAACATTACTGTTTCCTCTTTTCAGATGGTCTGTTTCGTTTTAGTTGATTTGCCGATTCGTTGGACATGGAATAATTTTATACTTTTGGGGTGGAGTTGTTGGTGTATCCAGCCTAAGAACCTCGCAAAATATGTGACAATTGAGTACAAGCAATTTCTTCCGATTTTATTCATCTGGCAGCAAAATGTATTATGTCATGAGAATATAAAGCGATTTTGCAGCATAGTTTACATTCTATTGATCACGTTGATTCACTAATACTTGTTACTTTTTTAATGAGCTAGGAAAAACTGCCGTAACCCAACTTTTTGTGCGTTCACAGCTTGTTATGCATTCACCTATTAATCTGTACCTTGAAGTCATAATCATGGTACCCAGTCATTGTTTTTTATAATCGACATAGCAAGCATGGCTACATTTTAGTCTCATCTTGGATGCCATGCAAATTAGAGACAATATGTAGTTCATTAGTGCCTTTATTTTAAAGGTCATGAAAATGGTTATTGCCGACATTTTAGTTATCATAATTAGCATTCTTGAGGGTGCGGCTATCCTCGAGTAATACCATATTCGGAGACTCCTTTTTTATGGTGGACTTTGTTTGAAGTATCTTTTGCTGCACCATAAGATGCAAAAGGAGTCTGGTGACGGGAAGAGGAAAATTTCATCCTTATTCTAGAAAAAGAGCAGGTAGTGGGAACAAAAAAAGTAGTTATTAAAGGTGCAAAATTGATGGAATCAATCGAGTTTCTGAGACATGATGTTGCTTTTTCACTTAGATCAGTTTTTGATGTAAAAATGTCTCTCAAGTGGCGATTTTCATCAAACTGTTAGTGAATTCCACATGGTTCATACCTTTCTTGGGAAATACTCTTGAGGTTACTTGTACTGTCTGTTGAATCGACCAAATGGGCATATTAGCATGTTTTCCTCCATGGAAACATTCCGCTCCGTTGGCACAGCGGGGACTTGTGTTTTTGAATGGAAAGATCTTCATGTCAACTCCCTCCAAAGTAGTTGTTTATGGTCTCTCACTTTGACATGTTGTTACCTGAGTTCATTCAATTAGTCAATCGTGTTACAAGATACAATGCAACTCTCACTAGATACCAGCAAAAAGCAAAGCCATAAGTTCCAACTGCGCTGTTATTTTGTCTAACACACTGTTATATGTTTTCCCTACTCATTTTTCCCTTTCCAGGGTGTGCGAGTCGCATGCACCCTGTGGGACATTTGCCGCTCTGTTGACACGGACCAATTGCCACTTCTGGCACAAAGTGCATATCCATGACTGTACGAGGCAAAAGTGGCCGTGCTCTTCTACCTTGTAGCGAGCGAAAACGGGACACTCAGACAGACATAAGTACAATCTTTTTTTGAACCCACATTTAAAGTTTTCGAGCAAGACCATGCAAGAGGACGATGGAAAGCAATACCGATAACAACAAAATAGGGGAAAGAGCGAAAGGGGCCTTGGAACAACAACGATGCAAGGGAAGCCACCGAGAGCGAAGCAGCAAGCATCATGAGGATGTGAAATGCTCGGGCACAACAAGCGGGAGCAAATGATAGATGAGCAACAAGTGCCAATGAGCTATTAAACAGAAGACAGAAGATGGCAACAGAGGTGGTATAAAAGTGGGTGTCAAAAGGGGACTTCGGTTTCCCCTGATATTTCACCTTAATGAAGTTGAGCAGCACGGGAACAATAAAGGTAAGAACCGCATGGTGGGAAGTGGAGGCAGGGAAACCTCGGACATTTCTGTGGGACAACTGCCGAGCGGCATTGGAAACTGGAATAAGTTTCCAGATTATCCTTTATCCTATGTACAGGACGATTATCGAAGTAATCAGATAGAAAGGTGGGCTACTAGAACAGGGAAAATACTAGTGCATTAGAGTCGGGGCAAATCTTCCTTTTTATAATGGAGTGGTTGAGCACTGCACTAGCAGATTGTCGATCTATTCCATTATTGTCTTGCCACTCTTAGGCAATTTGATGAACCTAGACCGAAGGAGGGTGACATTATAGTCAAACTGTCGTCTTGCAGTGAATGCAACGGGGTTGGGGACATCACACATAAGATACTATGACTTTCATCCCCCACGAAATTCTTACATTCATCTTCTGCTTCACACATTGGAGGACAAACGAAAGTTGTCTGATTAACTCTTACATGCAGCGGGGTCGGGACTGGAGCTCAAGCATTGGTGCCTTGAGCATGGCCTTCATAGACCTAAACTCGGGTGCTAGAGCATCATGTATAGGCACTAGATGTTCGGCCCCAGCCGCTTGAGACCTAATCTTGAATGTCCGGACCCAAGAACCATTATTTGGTTTCCGTTCTTAAACATATAATTTCGGATCAAAGCGTCAATACCTAATCATATTTTGAAAAATGTTTTCTTGAATTTAAGTTTTAGTAAGAAAATATTTTCCATTGACGAGAAATATATTTTTTGTTGACTCATTTTCCTAAACGTATCAAATTATAAGATAATGTTTTCTCGGAAAATGTTTTCAATGAAATAAACGGACCATTAAAAACTCTCAACTTTAGGTTCACTCTCAATTTTCTCCTAGACTTTTTTCGTATTATAAATTTGCCCCCATTAACCTCTCTCTCTCTCTCTCTCTCTCTCTCTCTCTCTCTCTCTCTCTCTCTCTCTCTCTCTCTCTCTCTCTCTCTCTCTGTTACATTCGAGAAATGGAAAACTCCTGAGCGAGCTATTCGAGGATCCCCAGTTAAGTGTCTTGAGCACGAGACTCTCGAGCGTGAGCTCTTCGATCTTAAGAGATTAAAGAATCCCATGCATGAAAGATTAAAGACTAGGCCTAAAATCAAAGATCCCTTGCATGATGGAAGGATGACCCTGTTAAAAGTAAGAACAATTGAAGAAAGCAACCTTAAAGGTGCATTCATTTCTAGCAAAAATTTATGATAAAGGAGCACACTTTATAGAAAATCATTTTCTAGGAAAGTAGATAGTTTTTATTTGTTTGGTTATATGTGAGCAAAAACATTTTCTTGTGTTTGGATCTCATTTAAAAAAAGATTTCAATCTCATGACTTTATCTTATGGAAAAAAAATTTAATTTATAAATAATTTTCATTTTATTTTCTTTTATTATTGTTTTTCTTCCCCTTCCCTTGTTGCCGGGTTTCGGCAACGCCCAGTGACAATTGATTAATGGACATAGGCATGGGCCGACGAGGTATGAGCTTGCCTATGGCTGGTTGCCAACCTTTGCTATGGTTGCCGACTAGCTAAAGAAAAAGAAGGAAAATGAAAAATAAAATAAATTAAAATATTAGAGAAGAGTAATTTCAAAAAGTGTTTTAACTTCTTTTAATTTAGAAATTAACTTTCATAAATTTATGCATAAATGTTTTCATTAACCAAAAAGTATTTTGAGAAAATTTCAAATAAAGATCCAAAGTGAACCAATTTTCTCAAATAATGATCCAAAATTAACTTTGCATCAGCAAAAGACCTAAAGTGAACATGTTGTCTCAAATAAGGATCCGAAGTGATTGAATCAATTCCAAATAAGAACCTGAGGTTGCTGGTCAGCCAAATATTCATCGGCTATCAAGCATGTGACATTTCCGATGACTGGAGTATGGACAATTTTGTCCCAAAAAAAAATGTAGGGAAAATGAACAAATCCTAAAAAAAAAAAAAAAAAAACCCTAGGTTTTCTATGGTCTCCCCATTCCTTGTACCCATCCTCTACAAAGTCAAAGACCGAAGTTCTCCTCATTCCTTGTACCCGTCCTCTACAAAGTTGAAAACCCAAATTTTCTGCCGATTGAGGCACGAATTCAAAAACAAGAAGAATACCATATGTTTCTTTCTTTATTTGTGGAGACCTAAATTCTCCGTCAATCGAGCAAGGTGAGGAGTGACGAGAATCGAGTCGCAACGATGACTAGGTAGCGATTTGGTTGAGGAGTGGTGAGGAAGAAGAAAGAAGAAAACATAAACATCTAAATATATAACCTAAACTTAATTAATTTAGAATTTTCCATTTTTTTCCAATCACAAATTTCTAACAAAATTGCCCATATTTTAATTGCTGGAAAATGTCTACTGGTGAGCTAAGGTCCTCAATAGAGGTTAACTTGATTACTTTGGGTCCTTATTTGACACAAAATTCACTTCAGGTCTTTATTTGAAATAATGGGTCCATTTCGGGTCCTTATTTGACACAAAATTCACTTTGGGTCTTTATTTTAAAAAAAATAGATTTACTTCGAGTCTTTATTTGGAATTTTCCCAAGTATTTTCGATTTACTAGTCATTTTCCGTGAAATTCTAGAAAATCAATTCTCAGAAAACAATTTTCCCCAAACAAATGCATCCTAATTGCTATAGTTTTTATCTAAATATTGGATCTAATAAAACACCATTTGGGCTCATAGGAAATTCATCTAAAAAAGAAATATTTTCGGTATGAAATTTGGGAAAAAAACTATAGCAATAACGTGAAAAGTGCCACATCATTAAGGGCGATTTTGGATGGAGGGTTAATGTTGGGAGATATAAAATTTAAGCAATAGTTATGATTTTTAATTATACAAAAAAAAAGTTTAGGATAGAATTATGACTAAATCTAAAGTTGGTGGTTTTTTATGGAACAAAAAAGAGTTTCAGAATCAAAAGTTGGAGATTCTTTATGATCTTAAAAAAAAAAATTAAAATAGAATTGAGACTGAAGTTAAAGTCGGAAGTTTTTATGGCATTATGCCCTCTTAATATTTCAAAATTTTTGGTTTCCTCTCATCAACAAAGAAGACACTCTTCTCTTCTTTTCAAAATTAGCTCTCTCTCGCCTTGGCTCCCAATCCACTGCATTCTCAAGCGCATCACCTTCGCCTCTGCCTTTGCATTTGCTATCGCCTCCAAGAACCTCATCGGTGGCTAGAATACGGTAGCACCAAGTTTCGAACCGGAACTTGCTGGTAAGTCTAAATTGAAGGCCAAATGTTTGCGCAATTACCTCTTTTCTTGTTTACATCCATATATGGGGTTTTGTTATAGGGGTTTGATGGGTGAAGTTTCTGGTGTTGAACTAATTGGGAAAATTGTGTGAATGAACATCTTGGTTTTGATTTGATTTGCTGCGCAAACCGAAGATAAAAGACCCCACATTTCAAGAGAAGTTTGTGTCCACACTCGTTGAAGGGTTTAAGGAGTTGACCAGTAAGTAATTACTTCTTGCCTTGAACTCATTTTGCTAACAACACTATTGTTGACTTGCTTTGGATTTTAGTCCTTGAGTGGCTTGTGTTCTTATCTTAATTGTGTTTTCCATGGTCTCGAAGGGTTCGGCTCCATGAGGTTCTTTCTCAAAGCTTCCATAATATAGCCTAGCCTCTTTAGGCTGAAAAACGAGCAGATCCATTGAATCTTTTTCTCTTTTCTTATGCATGTAGAATCATGTGTCAAGTTCAAAAGGAAAATCCAAACAAAAGAAAAAAAAAGTCAAAATTTGGAGTAGATAAGGTGGCCTTTGTGAAATAATTGTGACGTGATTTCTCTAATTCTCTTGGATTCCCAACAATATAATGTGAGTTCTTGATAGTACTATTCACACGTTTTGTTTCGTAAAACAATATAGGCGGCCGACCACTTAACCTCACAAAAAATGCGGGCTATTATATGTGCAAGATTGATGGAATTGATCAAGTATCTAGGACCGCTGATATCGATTTTTACCATTGAAAATGTCTCTCGAGTGATGATTGCCACGTCAGTCATCAAACTGCTAGTTAACTCCCGATCCATACCTTTCTTGGGAAATATAATTCGAGGCAAATTGTATCGTATTATGATTTCCTTTGTCAGTATGATATTTGACTCCATATATGGTCCAATTTGTAGACATGGAGAGGCCTCGTATATTCAAATGGAAAGAATTTCAATGTCAACTTGCTCCAAAGAAGTCCATTCTATTCATTAATCATAGGGATAAGTGCACAAGAAGTTTTAAAAATTATCAATAAAGTGCAATTTAGTCGTACAACTTTCAAAAAGTATAATCAAGTCCTAAAATTTTCAGATAGTGCAATCAAGTCCTAAAATCTTTAGATAATGCAATTAAGTCGTAAACTTTGTTAAATTGGTCACATCAAGTCCTTGTTGGACTAGATTGCACTTTCTTGACAAGTTTGAGAACTCGATTGCATTTTCTTGACAAGTTTTAGGACTTAATTATACTTTTTGAAAGTTTTATGACTCGATAATACTTTCTTGACAAGTTTTAAAACTTAATTGCGTTTTTTGAAAATTTTAGGACTCAAGTGAATTTTCATAATAAGTTTTAAGACTTCTAATACATTTATCTCTTAATCATATTTTGAATATTCGGCATTGCCTAAATTCCAACAAGAGCAAAACCATAAGCTCTTATTGGCGCTGTACGAACGCAATGTTCGTTATTTTTCGTCCCAACTCATGTTTCACTTTTTAGGAGAAAATACTTTTTAGGAGAAAATATTCAGCGGTTTGCAAGTGTGTGCATTTTTTCCACATAAACCAATCACAATTTGACACACATTTCGTGATGTCAATTTAATTAAACAAAATAAAAATTGCAGTCACTTTTCTCCCCCATCTACACTTTCTCCCGTGTCTTCGGCCATCTCGAGCCTAACCTCCCTATCTTGCTCCATCGTCGCCACCGGCAGAGTTGCCAACAACAAGTCCAAGGAGAGAACTGGCTGGAGGAGTCGCAGATCTACAAGTCGACCACTGTCGCTCGCGGCCGTGGATGAGCTGTTGTCACTGGAGCCACGGTTACAGATCTGGAAGTCGTTTCCGGGGGTGTGTCGGTGGTGGGCACCTTGTAGGACATCCGGGGCCGTGTCATCTTGGACCGATTCCCGATTCCGGCATGAAGTACACGCATCCTTGATTGTACAAGGAAGAGCGGCGGGGCTGCTGGTCTGCAAAGACGGAACACGTGGACTATATAGACAAGAGGAGCATGGAAAGCAACACGAATGACAAGAGATAGGGGAAAGAGCGAAAGGGGCGCCGGACCAACAATGACATGAAGGAAGCCGCCGAGAGCGAGGCGGCGAGCATTATGCAGATGGGGAACGCTCGGGCACAACAATCGGAAGCCAACGACAGGTGAGCAACGAGCGCCAATATGCAGAAGAACAGGAGAGAAAACTGCGAGAGAGGTGGCGAGAGGGTGGGTGTCGAATGGCGACGCGTGTTTCCCTTGGAATCTCACCTGGACGAGGTTCACCAGTCCTGGAACAAGAAAGGCAACAATGGTGTGGAGGGCAGTGAGGTCAGGGGAACCTTGAGCGTTTGTGTGGGGATGACCGCCGGGCGGCATCGTGATGGGCTTCTAGAGCATCGGTGGTCCAATGCAGAGGATGATTGGCTAGAGGAGGAAGCACATCCGACACAGGGTTTCGTACTTGGACCGGGCGGGGGGTGGGCTCTTTTATGGTCAACAAGTTTCCAAGTGGTCACGGTGGACAATTCTTGCTTTATCCGCGTTCGGCCCCCTTTGACGGAGGGACTTTCGATTTGCGAGCAACTTCGCAAGTGACTTGCCTTTCACATCGTCATTAGCATTTTTCCTCTCCAATCTCTACTTGGTGGCGTGACACCTGAACCCGCCCCTCACCGGAAAAATTTTAAAACTCTCTATATTAGGCTTAATACCTTGAAAGACCACGAAAGTTGAGGTTCACTACCAATTCTATCATTTTTTTTTTCTTTTGTCTCATAAAAGTCTTCCGACATTAAGTCCACTCCCAATTCTACCCTCAAATCTTTCTTGACTAATAAAAACCATCACCTTTAGGTCCAGCATCAATTTTTCCCTAAACTTTTTTGTCTCATAAATCTGCCCATTAACCCTTTGTCTAAAATTCCCGAGCCAACTTTTCAAGAGTCCTCTCGAGTGTGACTTCTCCGATCACGAAAGGTTGAAGATTCATAAGCACGAGAGATTGAAGACTGAGCCCAAAATCGTAGATCCTTTGTGAGATGGATGGAAGACTCTCTTAAAAGTGAGAACAATTGACAAAAGTCAACCCTACTTTTCCTAGTTAATGCCATATCCAATAAGACGTTGTTTGGACTGATATGAAAATTTGTCTCCAAAAAATATATTTTTAGATGTGAAATTTTAGAAAAAAATTATAGCAATGACATGAAATGCCACATCACTAACGGCGATTAAATAGAGAGTTAATGGTGACCAATATGGGATTTAAGTAAAAGTTTGTGATTTTTATGAAAAATTTAGGGTCAAATTAGTACTTGATCTAAACGTGGTGATTTTTCTATAAGACAAAAATCAGTTTAGGGTAGAATTAGAACAAGATTAAAAGCTAAGAATTTTTTATGAGATAAAAAAATAAAATAAAAATATCGTAGAATTGGAATTGGAGGTGAAGTTAAAATTTTAAATGGTATTAGACCATCATAATATTCCAAATTTTTGGGTCTTCGTTTGTCATTGAAAAAGAATCTCTCTCCATCTCTCTTCCTTTTCAAAATTCACTCTCTCGCCTTCGCTCCCAGTTAGTTGCTTTCTCCGGCAAATCGCTGCAACCGCCGCCTCCAGGAGCCCAATCTTGGCTAGAATATGGCAGCACCAAGTTTTGCACGAAAACTTGCACTAATAATCCTAAATTGCACACCAAATGTTTGCACAATTACGTCATTCCGTATTCGGATATGGATATGGGGTTTATAGGGGTTTGATGGGTGAAGTTTTCGGTGTTGAGCTAATTGAGAGAACTGTGAGAATGGACATCTTAGTTTAGGCAAGGATTTTATATTTATCAGAAAAAAATAGAAAGGAAAAATAGATGAATAGAGAATTGTTGGAGTTAAAGTAAATGAAAAGAATTAAAAAAAATATTTATGGGTAGGCAATTTTATGGAAATGTGAATGTGTAGAAGGAAGATTTAATTTTTTTTACAACCAAAACACAACGACAAATATACTCCTCAATAAGAGAAACACAATGAGCATAGTATGTATTTTTGTCCTCGTTTTAAATCTATACAATAAAAATTGACCGTACCTTTTACAATGAAGAAAATGAAATTTCAAACCTCTATGGTACCTTTCTAGATGGCAAATTTTGACTTGAAAAAGATTCAGATTTCATTCATTCTCTTCCGCCAAATCACGTTTAGATAATTGCGATGAAATCATTACGAGACAAATTGATGTACTTTGCGATTGTAGGGGAGAATACTAAAAGTAATTATCAATATGAAATAAAAATAGTGAAAAGATGGAATTTAGCCTCATTTCTAATCCAAGGGGTAAGAGAAAAAAATGATGGCGTAAAATAAAACAGAAAGGAATATGGAGACGACCTTGGACATTGAAGAACAAGCGCAGCACGGCTAATTGGTGAAAATCGATAGACGCTCATTTTCCTTTTTGGGCTAGCAAATGTTAAAGATTGGAAGAATAAAATGGGCCTAAAAGAAGGGCCAAGGCCCACGAACAACTCTAGAACAACCATCACTACAAAATGGAGAAGGCCTTTTTTCCTTCTTTTCCTTTTGTTTTTATTTATTTATTTTATTCTGGGTAAATAGTTTTAATCCTCTTCTTCAAAAAGATGTCTCCGCTGTTGGCGAGTGACTTGCACCGGTAATTCTTAATGGCACGCCAAACAATCTATTCCTCTTTTCTTATGCATGTAGAATAATGTATCTAGTTAAAAGCAAAATACAAGCATAATGTCACGCCCCGATCTTCAGACACGCACACATCCTTTAATTTTGATCAATTTTAAAGTGCAATATCCCAAGACTAAGTATCGTCAACCCTTTATGATTATCACGCATGCGAAAGCAATTATAAATTCCCAGATAATAAAATAATGAGATAGAAAAGCTGGCCATATTTTTCATATTGAAATTTACAACCACATTTTTATTAACAGACTCATAGAATATTTACAATAGTATTCACAGCATACTAGTCTCACGCCTATCTATACTAAGAGAGGGTTCACAAAAGGGATGAGATCTCAATCCACCTCCGAATTGTACTCAGGATCGCGCAGGGAGAACGCTTGGGCGCGAGGGGCGGCGGCTGAACACACAGTGTTGCACGGGTGGACGCGCGGGCGTGCGGTGCGGGCGGTGGGACAGGCGGTGGGACAGGCGGTGATGGCTTCGGCGAGCTGTTGCTGCTTAGCTTCTTCCGCTTCTGGTTTTGCTCGCTCGAAAGCACCGAGAGGAGAAGAAAAGAGAGAGAGAGGGAGAGAGAGAAGAGATAAGATAAGAGTTGACTAGTCAAAAAGAAGAGAGAGAAGAAGAAAAGGGTAGCCGGTCGGTTGGGGGGGGGGGGGGGAATCGCACGAGGGGGAGGGGAGAGGAGAGAGAAGAGAGAGAGAAAAAGAGAGAAAAGGGAGAGAGAAAAGAAAATAAGGAAAAGAAAATAATATTTTAATAAGAAAATACAATTTTCTTATTACTTTTATTATTTTTCTTTTCTCATTCCTTTTTTATTTTCTTCCGATCTTCGATTTTTCCTCCGATAATTTCTTTCTTGAAATTTTGAATTCGTCAATAAATTGACAGACGATGAGACGGTCCTAAAAATGAATTGTGATACGCTCGATATTCAATTCCCGAAACCAATTTAAATTTTATGGTTAAAATCAATCAGACGCGATTTTAGTCCAATTCAACCAATTGAGTAACTTTTAGGGATTTTACTGCAGATACATCCTTTAACGGCTTCACCTAATAGGTTAGTTAACTCGTGAGTGATTAGCTTAAAGAAAAAGGATCATAGGCACGTTAACGACATGTCCATTTCACTTTATCAAAATGGGGTCGAATTTCAGGATGTCACATATAAGATGACCTTTGTGTAAGAATTTGTGACGTTATTTCTCTAATTCACTCGAATTCCCAGCAATGTATTGTAAGTTTTTGATAAAATTGTTCGCACATTTTGTTTCTTAGAACGATGTAGATAGTCGACCACTTAGAGCACTAATAAAAACTCAATTCCTTGTTTTTGTGTTCCTTGGAACAGTTTTGGTATTCTAAAAATGAATTTGGACAAAAAACCAAAAATTAAAATTTTTATTTCTTCTATTTTTGAAAAAATGTGAAAAATGAAAACTCTTCTTATCGTTTATTCTTGTTACCGCTCATTGTTCACCTGTTGTCGATTGCTAGACACTAGTCAAGCTGCATGCCACCAATAGGACATCGAATGTTGGTCACTGACCACTAAACGTCGGACGCTCATTACCACCTCACTACTGGTCACCAATCGTCGAACGTCTTGCCTGCCTCTTGCCACTAATGTTAGCTGCTAGACGTTGCCCACTTGCCTCCTGCCACCTCTCACCAAACATCGGACGTTGGCCACACGCCGCTGGTTGCCCGCACACTGTTGCAGGCTGGATGCCAGTCACCAGTTGTTGGTCGCCTCTGATTGTCGATCGCCTGGACGTTGGCCGCCTCCTATTATAAGTCACGAGAAAGAAATTTCGTGTTATTACCAAATAGAAATGTTATTGTGACACTCGGTGAGGAGAGAGTGACCCATCTGAAAATTCTCTCCAATATTTCCACATCAGCATAATCTTTCGTTTTCATCTCGTTCAAGCACAGGTCGTTGGTGGTGGGGTCGTTGGTGGCGACACGACCACCTCTTGACGAATCGTCGTCGATCATCATCCTTCGATCCTCCGAGGAAGACAACTAAGAAGAAGGAGTAGAGCGGGTCAAAGGTCAGAAGTGATCTCCATCTCTGACTACCTCTCTCTCTCTCTCCCCGTCTCCGTCTCCCTCTCGCGGATTTTTTTAGTCGGAGCTCCGGCAGCCATGAAGGAGGAGACGGACGCGGGCGCGGAAGGCGAAGGGGAAAGAAGGGCAGAAATGTGCGACATATTCGCCTGCCTGAACTATAATGTGAAGAGGGAGAGGAGCTACATCCTCCAGGTCCTCTTCATGGCCTCCGTCGCCTTAGTACCGCGGCTACGACTCCGCCGGCGTCTCCATCGACGCCTCCTTCGTCTTCCTCCCCCCTCTCGTCTTCCGGCGGGAAGGCAACATCGAGTCCCTCGTCAAGTCCGTCTTCCAAGGTACACCCCAATTCTCATTCTCGCGCTCGAATTTCCCGCTTGCCTCATGATCTGACGAACCTTTCTTCTATATTATGCTTCTCGTTTGATTTGGATATTGATTTCGGAACGATCGATTGCCCCGTTTAGTTTGTCTGCCCCGCTCGACATGATTCTTGTGGAAAAGGTCTCTCCTTTTTCCTTTTTTTTTTGTTTGTTTGTTTTCTACTTGTCTGATTAGTTATGGAAGTTTACCGTTATGCTTTGCCGTTATCGGCGCTGCATATGATTTTCATGTGCACCTCGGATACAATTCATCTCCTCGATCTGATTCAGTCTCTCTCTCTCTCTCTCTCTCTCTCTCTCTCGTTGTTTTGTAGTTAATTTATTATGTTTGTCCTCGTTAAAGGACGTTGTTTTGCGGTTAGACCCGCTGTGTCGTTCGTAATTTTGTCCCCTTTTGGAGTAAATTCGAGAGAATCCGTCCACATGGTCGGAATGCCCTGCTGGAGAGCGTCTTTTGGACTGGAACAGAAAGACGCCCCCTTTTATCATTCTGGTGAAGTAACACAGTAAGAAGAGAAGGTAGGAAGCGTCATGACAATGAAATTGGCTTTTGTTCAGTGTACTATAATTGAGACCAATCTTATTGCTAATGGTCATGGACATTATCTAAACTTGGTACAAGTTGTTTTAGTACCTGAGCTTCTGGGTGAAACTAGATATTCATTGGGGGGCGAAAGTTTAACCTTGTTGCTAATAGTTGCTGGACATAATCTAAACTCACTGAGGGGTGAAAGTCCATCTTTTCTCTGAGATTCTCTAAGAAATTAATTCAGCAAAAATACAAGATGAGAGTATTTTCGTTTCGAGCAGCATTAGGATTTCTTTTTGGAGATAGAGGAATGTTAAGCAGTGGTCCACATGTCCACTGTCAAGTTTAAATGCAGTTTTTGGATTGAAGGAAATATTATTACATAGACCATGCGTATTCACCTTGTATCCATATGTCTCACCTCATTTGTAAATTCTAGGGGCCCCACTGGATAAAATGCTGCAGTTTTATATGGGTATGCATTACTCAACTGGCTCTTTAATTTTCCTCAACCAAGTTCAAGGAGCTCACCGTTGATTATGTTATCATAAGAGGTTGATGCCACAGACTTGAATTTGGAGGAATCTTTTCTTACTCATGCCAGAATAGCATGCACACGGTGGGTGACTCATGGAGAGCCTGCTCTTAGGAATAGTCATCCTCAGAGCTCTGGTGCTGAAAATGAGTTTTTGGTTGTACACAATGGGGTCATCACTAATCATGAGGTTGGTTAAGGCTTAACTGGCAACTCTATGGACTTTAGTATACTTTTTATTTATATTCTGGTTGTATTTTGCTGTATAAATTATGAAAGCTTTCTTTCACCTTTGAGGTGCATTAGCTGCAAATTTTCATGTAGGCCAAAAGTACATCCCTGTCATTGATTATAATAGCATTATGACAATGTAATGCTTACATCTCCTGAGGTATCGTAGATCATTTTGTGTGTTTGGATGAATTTATGCCATAAATCAGTTTATGCATCTTAGAGGTATTTAATCTAGGCAACTACTCCTTTCTAAGAATGTGAGTGAAGGCATAGCTGCTGACTAGAGGGAGAAGTTGATTCAATTTATGAAGCTTTATTGATTGATCTAGTAAGGTGTGTTATGAATAGATCGCATTAGTCATTGTTAATAATAAACTGAGGCCAAGGCTTCACAAAGCCTTCACAAAGAACCTTGCAACAGGTTATGGACCTTTCATCGAAGCCTTCACAAAGAACATGCAGCTTGAATTGTGGATCATTAGCAGCAAATGTCCTGTGTACCACAAGGAACCTTGCAACAGGTTATAGACCTCATTTTACCCCAATGAGAAGCATTTTTAGATACTAAGACGCTTTCCTAATGAAACTATACGATATGCTCCTAATTTATATGTTACTCTATTTGTGATGAGTCTGTAAAATGCTGTAAAATCTCAATGGTAACTCACTCTAGCTTAAAACTAACGAAGAAATTTTGCCGGTAGATTCTTCTGAGGTTCTTACCTTTTCATTTACATTTGCAGGTCTTAAAGCAAACGCTAATTCGACATGGGTTCACATTTGAATCTGATACTGACATTGAAGTGATTCCTAAGCTTGCCAATTATGTTTTTGATAAATCTAATGAATATTCAGGTAATAGCTTATATGCAATGAAGATCATCATTGCATTTTAATGAGCTTCTCACTGAGTTTGTGTGTGAAGAAAAGGAAACCTCAGTCAACACAATTTCATTAGACACTGAAATTAAAAAAGATGTTGAAGTTAATCATTTTAGTTTTTTGCTTAACAATCTTCCAATTCCAGCTATAATAATCGATGGATTTTCAGATAAATTATGTGAACTATACGTAGGTTGTAGTGTTGGAAATCTGTTCAACTCTTTGTAAACACTAAAGAGCCATCTGATGGATAAAGCATCTCTGACATCTTTCGTTGAAAGTATTGTTTATGCATGTCAGGCCCATGTCACGCCAGTACTTTTCCCAACAAGTGTAGTGGCTTCAGATCTTAAAACAAATTATATTGGTGACTCATTTTCTTTCTGTAGGGCCTCGGTAAATGGATACTTAATTCTGCAACAGCATTTTATTGTATGAATGACATCATTTTGGGCAAAAGTCAATTTTATTCCTCCAATCGTTTGCTTGTAGTGAATTAACTGGCAATAGGACCACCAATGGGATTGTGCTCAACGTATATACATGTGCCACATAATTTACTTTGTGTCTTGAAGTGTGCTATCATGTTACTTTACCCTAGAGAGCAACATTCAGTGACATTTTATCTGTGAATGGTATATTATTTGGACTGCAGGTGACACGACTGTCACATTTAGTCTAGTCATGCTGGAAGTCATAAGGCAGCTTGAAGGAGCCTATGCCCTTATTTTTAAGAGCCGGCATTACCCTAATGAATTGATCGCTTGTAAGCATGGTAGTCCATTGCTTCTTGGTGTCAATGTAAGTTCCATTTAAAACTTGGGTGGTATTTGTTGCAAATAAATTACTTTTGATCACATCTCATGAATCATTTTCTATTTTCAATTGCTTTGTGTCCTTTCAGCTTCACTAAAAGCTATGCTATGTGTGTTCTTCTAAAACTGAGTCTATTAACCTTAGTTCAATAAAATGTTTCTTATGATACAATGTTTTATGGAAAGTGTTGAATAGCATCCATTTTGCTTGGTGGAGACAGTATATTGAGTTTTTACCAGAGTACCTTACAAATGCTAAGTTGGATGCACATTTCCTATTATAACCAGGAATTTGAATAGCATTGTCACTGTTGTCCACCATGGCACATATTTTTGGTCTTGATACAATAAGTTTGAGAAAAGCATGTGGTTGTCTATGGGGCTGAACTCTTACTTCATTTTTAGGTTTCCATGATACGTCAACTATAGCTTAGGCTTAGGACTAAGGAGTTCTTTTTCCGTATGTGCAGTTGTTCATTCCTCTGTGTGTCTTGCCTTTGCATTTTCCTTGTCAAAGTTCGTGTTTGTCTTGTAATTTATCATAATTGTAACATACTCATTAATTCATTCAGGAATTAACAGAAGAATCAAGCAAAGGATCATTTTTTCATGATGACAAGTACCCTTTGCAGATAGGGAATCCCAGGGAACTGTTCTTATTGAGTGATGCTAATGCTCTGGTGGAGCACACAAGAAAAGTTTTGGTTATTGAAGATGGTGAAGTTGTTCATCTGAAGGTAATTACATAGTTGTTTTAAGGAATTTATGTGTATTCTTAGCCTTTATGGCATGGACTGCCTTATCAGTCTCTTGATCTTATGTTTTATTGATCTACCAAATGTATCTTAGTAGTTAAGATTTTAGGGGTGGGGGGTACTTCAGTTTAACTTGAGTTCTATCGATTTCATCTCAGTATCAATTTGTGAAGATACCATCAGACTGTGTAGCAATATGGTCAAATTTGCTCAATATCACCAGTAGTAACCACCTATTTAGTTGTACTGGGAAGCTTTCAGCTCAATGCCACCAGAATTCTATTTGGCTTGACTTCTTGCATATAGTTGAATAGCAGTTTTGTCCTTTTCCATTGGAGGGGCAAACTTATACGTGGAGGCACCTGCAAAGCTAAGACTGTCCTTCTGGGTGGATTGAAGGATCATCTCAAGGCAATTAGGAGGAGCCCAAGGATTGTTTTTATTGGTTGTGGTACAAGTTATAATGCTGCTTTAGCTGCAAGGCCGATCTTGGAAGAACTTTCAGGCAAGTAGTGAATGGTAGCTTATGTGGGTGGGAAATGTTAATTTGTTGTACCAACTCTTTTCTTGTTTACTTGCTTTCAAAACAGGAATTCCTGTGACAATGGAAATTGCAAGTGATCTTTTGGATTGTCAAGGCCCAATTTATAGAGAAGATACAGCAGTTTTTGTCAGTCAGTCTGGTGAAACAGCAGATACCTTACATGCACTGGAATATGCCCTCCAGAATGGCACATTATGTGTAGGAATTACTAATACTGTTGGCAGTGCAATTGCCAGAAATACACTTTAGGGTGTCCATATAAATGCTGGTGTTGAGATAGGTGTGGCAAGCACCAAGGTGAGAGAGTACCTTTTGACATTCTGTTACATAAACAATCCTCTCCTTGTCATGGTTTTCTGGTCTTTTTTTCATGAAATTGATTTACAGATATGCTTTTTGAGCAGGCATATACAAGTCAAATATTGTTATGGCTATTTTAGCTTTAGCAATTGGAGGGGACGCTATTTCTAATCAAGCAAGAAGAGAAGCAATAATTGATTGTCTTTTTGACCTTCCAAGTATGTTTCACTTCCTATCTCACCTTCACAATTTCTGAACTTCTGTTGGATGTGCCTTTTTTGGCTAAACTTTGTTGATAAATTGTTTGTATGAAACATTATATCCCTTGTTATTATCTTGTAGACAAAGTTAGAGAGGTGCTGAAGCTTGACCAGGAAATGAAAGATCTTGCTAAGCTACTGATTGCAGAGCAGTCACTTCTCATGTTTGGCAGAGGATACAATTATGCTACAGCTTCGGAATGTTCTTTAAAAGTGAAGGAAGTGGCATTGATGCACAGTGAAGGAATACTTGATGGTGAAATGAAACATGGTCCTCTGGCTCTAGTGGATGAGTCTTCCCATTGTAGTGATTGCTACTTATGATGCTTGCTTCAGGTTAGCTTTTGTCGTACAGGTTTACTCGCATCTGTGAAATCTCTATTTGTATTTAAGCTGAAGGTGTCAATGTTAACAGCAAGCGACAATCAGTTATTCAGCAACTCCATGCCCGTAAAGGACGCCTAATTGTCATGTGCATAAGGGGGGATGCTACAGCTGTCTCTTGGTGGAGCGTGTAGAGTCGTAGAAGTTCCTCTGGTGGAGGACTGTCTTCAGCCTGTAGTGAATATAGTTCCTTTGCAGGTACAGAGTACTTCCAGTAATTTTCTATGATTGCCAAGATGCAACATCTTTTTTTCCTTTACTACTGAATGTGTCGTAACTTGCTGAAGGTGAAGCTATGATGTAGATGAGGTGGAGCTGGATGGGAGCATCTAGCTCTGTTTCCTTGATATGTTTTATGCTCTTGGTGTTTGTTTCATGAAGAGTTTCAAAATTTTCTCTATGATTTGGCGTTTAGTTCTAAAAGAAAGCATTATTTTTAAGTCCCAACAAAAACAAAAGAAATCAATCTTATTGATTGAGCCGTAACATTTTGCTTGGTTATTTGTTCATTGCCTATAGAGTATTTTCACATGGTTGTTCTTCCTTTCAAATAGCCTGTTTCATTGTGCTAATTCGTCAGATAATTTTTAACATTTGTGGTGCAGTTGTTCACGTATCATCTCACGGTCCTAAGAGGATACAATGTCAACCAGCCCAGGAGCCTTGCAAAGATTGTGACAACAGAGTAGAAGCCTACTAATAGATTTCTTCTGATTGTGTTTACGCGGCAGTAAAATTATGTCATGAGAATATAGAGCATCTTTCTGACACAGAGTATACATTCTGCTGATCAATTGTACTTTATTGAATGACAGCCCTTACAAGATCTTTATCTATGATAAATTAGGAAAAATTGCCGTAAACTATCTTTTTTGCGTGTTTGTAGCTTGTTGTGCATTCACCTGTCAATTTACCTTAAATTGTTGTGCTCATGGTATTTGAACATTGTTTCGTGATTGACATGACAATGATGACGTCAACTTGGTTTCATCGGGGATGCTGTGCAACTTAGAGCAATATGTTATTCATCAATGCCTTCATCTTAAGGCGAAGAAAAAGTTCTATTTCTAGAAATACTAGTTGTCGTATTTAACATTTAGTAGGGAACTCCCCTTTTATGTTTTTTGTTTTTTTATATTGTGGACTCTGATTGAGGTGGGGAACTCCCCTTTTTTGTTTTTTGTTTTTTTATATGGTGGACTCTGATTGAAGTATCTTTTGCTGCATTATGAGATGTAAATGAAGTCAAGTGGAGGTTGCAAGAGGGAGATTGTATCACAAAAAATACAAGTTATTAAGTGTGCAAGAGTGATGGAATCGATCGAGTATCTAATACCATTGATATCAATTTTTGCCATTAAAGATGTCTCTCGAGTGATGATTGTCGCGTCAATCATTAAATTTTGAGTTAAACTCCCGACTGATATCTTTATCGGGAAATGTAGTTCGAGATAAATTGTATTGTGTTCTAATTTCTTTTATCAGTATGATATTTAACTCCATAGATGAGCTAATTTGTAGACAGAGAGAGGCCTCGTGTATTCAAATGGAAAGAATTTCAATGTCAACTTGCCCCACAAAAGTCATTGTGTTAATTAATCATATTTCAGTGGACAATTCCCTCTCTACATACCAACAAAAGCAAAACCATAATCTCCTGCACAAGCTTATGTTGCCAATTTTTCTTCTCGACTCGGAGTGTACGGTTTTTTAAACTCAAACCAATCACAATTTGACACACATTTAGAGGTGACAATTTAATCAAACAAACTGAAAATTACTTTTCTCCTCCACCAACACTTTCTCCTCCTTCTCCAGCCATCTCGAGCCTAATCTCTCCGTCTCACACCGCCGTCGCCACCGACGGAGTCCCCAACGACGAGTCCGAGGAGAGAACTGGCGGGCGGAGTTGCAGACCTGCAAATCGACCACTGTCGCTTGTGGCTGTGGATGAGCCGCTGTCACTGGAGCCACGGTTGCAAATCTGGACGTCCTTTCCTGGGGTGTGTTGCTGGTGGGCACCCCGTGGGACATCCGGGGCCGGGTCCAGGTCTGGGTCCCGATTCCCGGACGAGGCGCGCGCATTCGTGACCGTGGAATGCAAGTGCGACGAGCCTGTTAGTCCGCGAGGACGGAATACGTGGACCAAAATAGACAAGAGCAGCATGGAAAGCAACACTAATGACAAGATATAGGGGAAAGAGTGAAGGGGCCTCCGGACCAACAACGATGTGAGGGAGGCGACCGAGAGCGTGGCGGCGAGCATCATGAGGATGGGGAACGCTGGGTCACAACAATCGGGAGCCAACGACAGGGGAGCAACGAGGGCCAATGAGCAATAGAACAAAAGACAGAAGACGGCAAGAGTGATGGCACAAGGGTGGGTCTCGAATGGGGACGCGGGTTTCCCTTGGAATTTCACCTGGACGAGGTTCACGAGCACGGTAACAAGAAAGGCGAGAACGGCGTGGAGGGCAGTCAGGTCGGGGGAATCTGGGGCGTTTGTTTGGGGCCGACCGCCGATCGGCATCGGGATTGACTTCTATAGGATTTCGTAGTCCTATGTGGAGGATGATAACCGAAATGACTAGAGTAAAGGATGGCTAGATTTTTTGATCGAAAAAAGATGGCTAGATTCGGAAGCAGAACTTGAGGTCTCTTTTATAGCAGTGCAAAAAAAAAAACAAAAAGTAAGCATATCGCGCGACGGAGTGCGTTGGACTGGTAACTTCCGTCCTGGTTAGATTAGGTAGCAGAACTTGAAATCTCGTTTACCCTAGTGCAAAAGAAAAAAAAACGGAGGCATATCGCGCGACGGAGGTCGGGTAAAGTGCGTTGGACTGGAAACTTCCGTCCTGGTTAGATTAGGTAGCAGAACTTGAAATCTCTTTTACACTAGTGCAAAAAAAAAAAAAAAAAAACGGAGGCATATCGCGCGACGGAGGCCGGGTAAAGTGCGTTGGACTGGAAACTTCCGTCCTGGTTTAGATTGGTTGAGGTCTCTTTTACAGTAGTGCAAAAAAATTAAAAAAGGTGGCATATCGCGCGACGGAGGCCGGGTCTAGTGCGCTGGTTCCGTCCTGGTTTCACCGTCTCCACACGCAAGTCAAGTTCTATCGGCCAGCCTCTTTTTTTTTTTTTGGTCAGACTCTTCGACGGCCTTGGCAGTTTTAAGAGACTCTTCCTTTCAACTCACAAGTATCTTTGATTTTGGGCTCGATTTTCAATCTCTCATGCTTGCTAGTCTTCAATCTTTCGCAATCAGAGAGTTCACACTTGCGCTAAATACACTCAGCCCAAGGACCTCGAAAAGTTGGCTCGAGCAATTTTAAACAAAAGGTTTGTTGGAATATAATATGCTGAAATTATAGGGTCTTGCAATTTACATTAACGCAAAATAACTAAATAAATAAACGAGAAATAATAAGAATACCAAAAATTTATGCGGTTCAGTCCGAGTATCGTTACATACGTCTATACAGAGAGTCAGCAGTAAATAATTCACTATAATTGAAAAATCAAAATTTGGAATCAAGATCGTTCACGCGCTCGAGTGTTTCTTATATCTAGATTTAATCACAAACTAAAAATTTATAAATAAATAATTTACTTAAACATAAACTCACGACATAAAATTATTACACGTTGAAGCTCAAAATAAAACTCTCTATGCAAAAATTAAGAACTCCACCATTCATCGTTGGTCTGCATACATACGGCTTCGCATTCTTAATCAAGGCTTCATGTGGCGGCTTCAGAAACCCTGCGGATGGCGGACGTATTTCTTTCTTTTGTAGGATTTGACGTTTCTTTTATGTGTGTGGGGCCCAAAAGTCAAGAACGAGGTAAACAAATGAGGAGAAGGATATCGTTTTTTCCTATGGTGTGTGGCTTTTGGGTTGTTGGAGATCCTATTAGGTTGAACAACCGACTCTCCAATCAGAAAACAGGGTAGCATTAAGAGAAATTCCACCTCCCTTTTATATGTGTGGGCCCAAAAGTCAAAATTAAGGAAAACATCATGCCTCTTTTTCATGCCCAAAAGTCAAAATTCCACCTCCCTTTTATATGTGTGGGCCCAAAAGTCGAAAACATCTTTCCATGTCTCTTTTATATGTGAGGAAAACATCCTTTTATATGTGTGCGTCCACCAAAAGTCTTGACTTTTGGACTTCATGAGGAAAACATCTTGTGCAGGCTTTCACAAATAAAATAAGGGCGCATTTGGTAATGTTTCTATTCAAAAATTATTTCAAAGAATAGAAATAAAAAAAAGTATTTCTACTCCGAGGAATAATTTTTGACCAGAAAGATGCGTTTGATAAACTTATTCTGGAAATAAAAAATGAATAGAAACACGTTTGGTAAATTTATATTCTTTTTTATTTCTTTTAATTTTTTAATATTTCTATTTTATATTTTCTTTTTTCCTTTCTTTTTTTATTTTATTTTTTCTTCGACGACCGGCCGACCCTCGACGGCGTCACCGGCCCTCGATGGCCAGTCGCCGGCCATGGCCGAGGCCGACGACCGGCCAAAGAAAAAAGAAAAAGAAAAGAAAAAGAAAAGAGAAGAGAGAAAAGAATAAGTGTTTCTTCAAAATCGTTTCTGGAACAAGAAACAATTTTTTTTTGTTTCTCATTTCTGTTCTTTTTATGTTTCGAGAACAAAAAATCTGATTTTGAATAAAAACGCAAACAAACGCGTCTCTGTTCTTTTTTTGTTCCTGAGAACAAAAAAAAAAATTTCTGTTCATAAACAAGAAAAAAGAACGAAAACATGCGGGCCCTAAGAAACTTTGCTCCATTTTTTCTTTTATTATATTATTTCCTCTTTTGTAAATTTTCCAAAGTCGCTTCATTATTACTTGAAAATTTTTTATCAAAAAATTTAATTTAACAAATTATTATCCGAATTTTAACTTGAAGCATTAATTTAATAAAATTAATGGGATAGATTTATGAGATCAAAAAATTTAGGGAAAATTGAGATTGGACCTAAAGTTGCTAGTTTTTTACAAGTCAAGAAAGATTTTAGAATAGAATTGAGAGTAAACTTAAAGTCGAGAGACTTTTATGAGATAAAATAATTTGTAATAGAATTGGGAGCGAATTTAAAGTGGGTGGTCTTTTGAAGTGGGGGTATTGATGCTGACGCTCTCACGCGGAGCCGCTCAGGGAGGAAACCTGGCCGTGATTCGAACGAGACTTGACCTCTTTCTGTTTTAATTGGCCATTTATGTCGCGGTGAAAGTCCAGTCGCTGGCAAAGAGAAAGTGCCGTATGCGTTCAAGACGTGATGCTTTTACCGTACCTAATATTTCACTGGGATGGAAACTTCGCCCTTCTGCAAAGTAATACTTTAAAACCTTCCTCACATCTTGCGCGTTAGCTTATCTATCCTCTGCATAAGCCACCAATACTGTAGAAGGATCCCCATGCCGAGTGGCGGTCATCTCCACACAAACGCCCGAGGTTCCACTGACCTCGCTGCCCTCCACGCCGTTCTCGCCTTTCTTGTTACCGTGCTGGTGAACCTTGTCCAGATGAAATTCCAAGGGAAATGTTGGAAGATACGAAAGATATCTTCTTATCGCATTGAATATTCCTCAGATCAATCAAGATCAAATCGAAGATCAATTAATATCAAATCTAGTATGTACATTATTTAGTTGCCTTTTTCATTATACATGTCTTGTAATATAAACATTGACATTGTACGTACAGAGATATACAGTGAATACAGAAAACCTTTCTCTTCAATTTTCCCATTCATAAAAGTTTCAAAATTTCTCGGAAGATGCCTGATGATATGTAAGGAGCCAGCAGCCTAAACATACGTAAACACAGTTAAAAGGTTTTTTTTTTTTTTCTCTCCCGAAGTTCAATGCAACTGTTAAGGCATCATTCAAATAAACACGAAAAAATCCAAGCTGCATCGTTAAAAGCAAATGGATACTGGCTTCAGAATGAATAACTCAGCTATGACCAAGGCAATGAACGTGCAGAAATTTCAGACTAATATCACCAATTACCCACAGCAACTACATGCATGACAGGTTAGAAGAAAAACTAAAAAATTAGAATTTGTGCCATGTTTCATCAAAGCAGGAAGTTTTCCAAGTTGAGCAGAATCTTACGTATCTGCACTCATGCAAGGTAAATTTGCTGTTGCGTCCAGCATGCTTGGATCCCCATTTTGACGCTAGAACTAGTACTGCAAGTTTAGTTTAGATTTACCATGACCTATTCAACACTTGACGCTTTGCAGGATCGGAAAAGACAATTCAGCCCAACTTTGGCCTATCAACTTCTCCATCAGCTTGTAGAATCTCCTCCCCAAATGCAGCAACAACTTTTTTCCATCCACCATTCCCTTTCTTTAATACATCCTGCAAGCACGACAAGGAATTTAAGAATTCCATCCACCAGTCCACTGACTGCCCCAGGACAAGACGAAGAGTCAGGTCTTAGCTTGACGGACATTTAAGAAGGAAAGAACAGAAGAAGATCATGCGCGAGAATGTTTTTTGAGACACTAGTACGTTCCTGGAAATCTCTATGGTAGATGGAGAAGGGCCCAAAGCTTAGTGCATCCCATGCTCGAATCCACACAGCAAATTAGGAGGAGGGAGAAAAGCGAAAGCGAAAAATTACCTGAATGTTGGAGAGGACGACCACAGACTCGAGGAAGGTGGTCGGGGTGATGCAGGCAGAACTGGAGATCGGCAGGCCGGTGGGAAAGAGGGGGTCAGGCGTGACCGTTCCACCATATGGGACAAGCCAGTGCCGGAGCCGGAGGGGCGGTGCGGTGGTTTGGTTGCCATGTGGACTGATGTAAAAATTTATCTCTAAAAAATATCTTTTGGGATGTGAAATTTTAGGAAAAAATTATAGTAATGATGTGAAATGCCATATCACTAATAAAAGTTTGTAATTTTTTGGATCAAATTAGGACTGGATCTAAAATTGGTGGTTTTTAATAAGACAAAAAACAGTTAAGGTAGAATTAGAATAACTTCGCGAGAGAAAAAAAATTAGGTTAGAAATATCGTAGAAGAACCCTCCCAATATTCCAAAATTTTGGGTCTCCCTCTCGTCTACGAAGAGGACTCTCTCTTTCTCTCTCTCTTCTGCTTTACAAAATTCGCTCTCTCGCCTTCGCTCCCAATCCGCTGCTTTCTCCAGCGAATCGCTGCTGCCTCCACATCCGCCGTCGCCTCCAGAGCCCCGTCGGCCGCTGGAATATGGCAGCACCAAGTTTCGCACCGGAACTTGCACCGGTAGTTCTAAACTGCACACCAAATGTTTGCACAATTACCTCTTTTCCCGTTCAGATCTGGACGTGGAAATTCGTTATTGGGGTTTGATGGGTGAAGTTTCTGGTGTTGAGCTAATTGGGAAAACTGTGTGAATGGACGTCTTAGTTTTCATCTGATTTGTTGTGCAGGCCGATTATAAAGACCCCACATTTCAAGAGAAGTTTGTGTATGCGCTTGTTGAAGGGCTTAGGGAGTTGAATCTTGAGGTGCGGAATGGCAGTATCCTCTCTTTCGAGGACTTCGTCGGCACTGATGAGTAAGTACTTGCTACCTTGAACCTATTTTCCTAACAACACTGTCGACTTGTTTTGGATTTTGGTCCTTAAGTGGTGGCTTGTGTTCTTATCTTAGTTTTGTTTTCCATGGTCTCAAAGGGTTCGGCTCCGTAAGGTTCTTTCTCAGAGCTTTGATAGTACGGTTTAGCCTCTTAAGACTAAAAAACGAGCGGGTGCGATTTATTGAATCTATTCCTCTTTTTTTTATGCATGTAGGATTATGTATCCGGTTCAAAAGCAAAATACCCAAAAAAAAAAAGTCGAAAGATGGAGTACATAAGATGGCCTCTGTGAAAGAATTGTGGCGTGGTTTCTCTAATTCACTCGTGTTCCCAGCAATATAATGTGAGTTTCTTGACAGTACTGTTCACACATTTTTTCATAGAACGATATACGTAGCTAACCACTTAGCCTCCCATGTTAATCTCCCGCCTCACCTTGCGATCTTGCAATTGAGGACATGGCCATGTTCCAACACATCAGTATAATCCCTTTCCACTTGGTGAGTGACACATGGAGCCATGTCCCACCAGGATAGATCTGAAAATTCTCCCTAATATGTCAAAATCTTGGGCCTCCCTCTTGTCAATGAAGAAGACTCTCTCTCTCTTCTTCTTTTCAAAATTGGCTCCTCTCTCGCCTTCGCTCCCAATTTGCTGCATTCTCTGGTGCGTCACTGCAGCATTATAAATAGATAGATCCACTCAACTATTGAAGTGTGTGGAGCCACATCAAATTCTGGCCACACTGAGCACAAAGCTTCTGAGTAAAACTAAAAGAGAATGTAACAATCGATTGTCTTTTTGACCTTTCTAGTATGTGTCACTTCCTATCTCACCTTAACAATTTCTGAACTTCTAAGTTGTATCTGCCTTTTTCGTCTGAACTTATTTTGAGAGAATTTTTTGTATAAAGCATTAAATCTTTTACTTGTATCTTGTGGACAAAGTTAGAGAGGTGCTGAGGCTTGACTGTGAAATGGAAGATCTTGCTAAGCTACTGATTGCAAAGCAGTCACTTCCCATGTTTGGCGAATGATATGGTGCAGCTTTGGAAGGTTCTTTAAGTAAAGGAAGTGGTATTGATGCACAGTGAAGGAATGCTTGCTGGTGAGATGAAACATTGTCCTCTGGCTCTAGTGGATGACAGTTTACCTGTTGTAGCGATTACTATTTATGATGCTTGCTTCAAGTTAGCTTTTGCGGTAGAGGTTAACTTGCATCCCAGTATTCCATATTTGGTCTAAACTAAAGGTGTCAATGTTAACAGCGAGCAACAATCAGTTATTCAGCAACTTCGTGCCAGTAAATGACGCCTAATTGTCATGTGCCCAAGGGGGGATGCTGCAGCTGTGTCTCGTGGAGGAGTGTGTAAGGTCATTGAAGTTCCAAAGGTGGAGGACCGTCTTCAGCCTATAGTCAATATAGTTTGTTTGCAGGTACATGGTACTTTAGAATTTCTTAATGCTTATCTATCAAGAGAAAATCTCTTTATGCCTTGCCAAGATGCAACATTCTTTTTCTTATGTTGTACTGAATTCACCATATCTTTCTGAATGCGAAGCTATGATGCAGATGGGGTGGAACTGGAAGGGAGCATTTAGTTTTCTGTTTTCTCGATTTGTTTTATGCTCTTGGTGTTTGTTTTTGCCTTTTGGATTAAGGGTTCCAAAATTCTCTCTATAATTTTTTTTTAGTTTTTAAAGAGATTCCCTTTTTAAGTCTCAACTAGCACAAAAAAACCAATTTTATTGCTTGAGCCTTATCATTATGCTGTTCTAACTATTTTGTTCTTATAAAGTACGTTAACATTACTGTTTCCTCTTTTCAGATGGTCTGTTTCGTTTTAGTTTAGGCAGAGATTTTATATTTATCAGGGAAAATTCGAACTGTGCATGTTTTGAAAAGACTCCTTCACTCCATTCCCAAAGATTCAGCCCCAACCGCGAACCGGGTTCTCTTTTCGTCCTCATGATATTTAATACCCTAAAAGTCCGCAACGCCATGCTAAACGACATCGCCATCGTCTCGTCATTTTTTTGACGTTTTGGAGCACCGATGGCATGCGACTGCGGAGGAGTCGAAAATCACGGGGTTTCGCCAGGGCAGGAGCGTAAAATCATATTTGAGTTAGATCGTGCGCCTCTCCTTTTTTTTCTCGTTCGGAGTGCTGGGGGGCGTTTACGTTTGGACCGGGGGGGGGGGGGGGGGGGGGGGGGCGGTGGGGGAGGATGTGGGGGGGTGATTGTGACATCGTAGTTTAGAGAACTGTGCGAATGGACCTTAGTTTAGGTAGAGATTTTATATTTATCAGAGAAAATTAGAAAGGAAAAATAGATGAATAAAGAATCGCTGGAATTAAAGTAAATGAAAGGAATTAAAAAATATTTATGGGTAGGCAATTTTTATGGAAATGTGAATTTGTAAAAGGAAGATTTAATTTTTTTTTACAACCAAAACACAACGACATACTCCTCAATAAGAAAAACACAATGAGCGTAGTGTGTATTTTTTTCCTCCTTTCAAATCTTTATAATAAAAATTGACTGTACCTTCTACAATGAAAAACTTTTATGGTACCTCTCTAGATGGCCAAAATTGAATTGAAAAAGATTCAGATTTCATTATTTTACTCCACCGAATCGCGTTTAGATAATTGCAATGAAATCACTACAAGACAAATTGATGTACTTTGCAATTGTAGGGGAGAACACTAAAAGTAATTATCAATGTGAAATAAAAAGTGAAAAGATGGGATTTTGCCTCATTTCTAATCTAAGGTGTAAGAGAAAAAAAATGATGGCGTAAAATAAAACAGAAAGGAATACGAAGACGACCTTGGACATTGAAGAACAAGCGCAGCACGGCTAATTGGTAAAAATCGATAGACGCTCATTCATCTTTTTGGGCTGGCAAATGTTAAAGATTGGAAGAATAAAATGGGCCTAAAAGAAGGGCCGAGGCCCACGAACAACTCTCGAACAACCGTCCCTACAAAATGGAGAAGGCCTTTTTTCCTTTCTTTTTTTTTTTTTTTTTTGATTCTAGGTAAATAGTTTTGATCCTCTTCTTCAAAAAGCTGTCTCTGCCATTGGCGAGTGACTTGCACCGGAATTCTAAATGGCACGCCAAACGATTTATTCCTCTTATTATGCATGCAGAATCATGTATCTGGTTAAAAGCAAAATACAAACATATGATGAAATTTGTGTAATTATGTGACATGATTTCCCTAATTCATTCGGATTCCCAACAATGTAAGGTAAGTTTTTGGTAAAACTATTCACACATTTTGTTTCTTAGAACAATATAGATAGTTGATCACTTAGAATGCTAATGATAATCATTATGTTTCTTTATTTCCTTATTTTTGTGCTTCCCGGAATAGTTTTGAAATAAAACTTTGTTTGGTACTTCAAAAATGGATTTGGACAAAAAATCAAAATCAAAATCTAAAATTTTTGTATTTTCTATTTTTGGTGTGAGAGATTAAAACTCTTCTTATCGTTTATTCTCGTTATCACCTATCTCGCACTCGCTACCGATTGCTAGACGTCAGTCGAGCTGCATGCCACCAGTTGCGAGACATTGGATGGTGGCCGTTGACCACTGACTGTTGGACGCTCATTACCACCCCGCTGCTAGTTGCTAATCACCAGACGTCGCTCGCCCGCCTCTTGCCATTGATCATCAGCTACCAATGTTGCCCGCTCACCTCTTGTCACCTCTCGCCATACGTCGGACATTGGCCACACATTGCTAGTCGCCCACACACCACCGCATGCTGGACACTAGTCACCAGCTGCTAGTCATTGCCCGATTGCCGATCGCCCGTTGGACGTTGGCCGCCTCCTATCATCACTAGAGAAATTTCGTATTATTATTAAATGAATTTTTATTTTAAAATAAAAATTTATAAAATTATCAAACGCCTATTTTAATTTAAAAACTTGGTCAGGAGTAAAAGTAGAAAATTCAATTTTTAACGCCCTTAAGGGCCTGTTTGGCAACTTGCCCAGCAGTGCCAGATTCTGATTTTTTGTTCCCAGAATCAGTTTGGGACGAGAATCGCGTTTGGTAAATTTTTTGTTCCCGGGAACAATTTTGGACAAGATTTGAGAATAAAAAAAAATTTGATTCTCGTCCGAGAATCAGAAAAAAGAATCAAAACGGTAAAACCTTGTTCTTCTCTTTCATCATCTCGGTTGCCATTCGCCATCGCCCGCCGCCGTCCGCCGCCGCCTGCTACCGCCCGCCGCCGGTCGCCGGTCTGCCGCCGGTCGCCGGTCCGCCGCCGGCCGCCGGTCCGGCGAGATCGCCGGAGGCTCGCCAGGCCAGGGCGAGGTCCGGCGAGCTCGCCGGAGGCAAGCCCAGCCACCGGCGAGGCTCGGCCTCGCCAGATCTGGCGAGGCCCAGCCTCGCCGGTGGCCAGGCGAGCCTCGCCGGCAGCTGGGCGAGGCTCGGCCTCGCCAGATCGGGCGAGGTCGAGCCTCGCCGGTGGCTGGGCGAGCCTCGCCCAGCTGCCGGTGAGGCTCGCCTGGCCATCGGCGAGGCTCGCCCAGCCCCGCCGGTGGCCAAGCTGGCCTCGCCGAGGCTGAGCGAGGCCAGCCTGGCCACCGGCGAGGCTGGGCGAGCCTCGCCCAGCTGCCAGCGAGGCTCGGCCGACGAAGGCCGACCTCGCCGAGGGCTGGCGGCGCTCCGGTGAGCGTCGCCGGCCCTCGTCTGGCCGGTCGCCGGTCCGGCGACCGGCCAAATGAAGAAGAAGAAGAATAGGAAAAAAGGGGAAAAAAAAGAAAAAAGTAAAAAAGTAAAGAAATTATTTAAAATTTATTTAAAAATCAAAAGAAATTATTTAAAATTTATTTAAAAATCAAAAGAAATTAATTTGGAACAGAATCAATTAATACGGTACCAAACGCAATTCTATTCCAGAATAAAAAATTTTGAACAGTTACCAAACACGTGTTTTTACTCAGAATCAGTTCCCGGGAACAGAATCAAAAAGAATCAATTCTTATCAGAATCAGCTCCCAGGAACAGAATCGTTACCAAACGCGCCCTAAATTTTCACGTTAGCCTCCCGCGTGACCTTGCGATCTCGCGATTGAGGACGTGGCCGCACTCCACCACATCATGATCCTTATCCACTCGGTGAGGAGAGAGTGACCCATCTGAAAATCCTCTCTTATATTTCCACATCAGCGTAATTTTTCGTTTTCTTTTTTCGTTTTCATCTCGTTCAAGCACAGGTCGGTCGTTGGTGGCCACACGACCACCTCGTTGACGAATCGTCGTCGATCATCATCCTTCGATCCTCCGAGGAAGACGAATAAGAAGAAGAAGAAGTAGTAGTAGAGCGGGTCAAAGGTCAGAAGTGATCTCCATCTCTGGCTAATTCTCTCTCCCTGTCTCCGTCTCCCTCTCGCGGATTTTTTAGTCGGAGTTCCGGCCGCCATGAAGGAGGAGGCGGACGCGGGCGCGGGAGGCGAAGGGGGAAGAAGGGGAGAAACGTGCGGCATATTCGCCTGCCTGAACTACAATGTGAAGAGCGAGAGGAGCTACATCCTCCAGGTCCTCTTCACGGCCTCCCTCGCCTCAGTACCGCTGCTACGACTCCGCCGGCGTCTCCATCGACGCCTCATCCGTCTCCCTCCCGCCTCTCGTCTTCCGCCAGGAAGGCAACATCGAGCCCCTCGTCAAATCCGTCTACCAAGGTATACCCCCCAATTCTCATTCTTGCGCTCGAATTTCCCGCTCGCCTTGTGATCTGACGAAGCTTTCTTATATATTATGCTTCTCGTTTGATTTGGAGATTGATTTCGGAACGATCGATTGCCCCGTTTACTTTATCTGCTTGACATGATTCTCGTGGAAAAGGTCTCTGCATATGATTTTCATGCGCACCTCGGATACAGTTCATCTCCTCGATCCGATTCGGTCTCTCTTTTTTGTTTTTTAGTTAATTTATTATGTTTGCCCTCGTTAAAGGACGTTGTTCTGCCGCTTCGGCGGTTAGACCTGCTGTGTCGTTTGTCATTTTGTCCCTAATTTCGAGAGAAACCGTCCACATGGTCAGAATGCACTGCTGGAGAGCGTCTTTTGGACTGGAACAGAAAGACACGCCCTTTTTATCATTCTGCTGTTTCTATTCAGAAAAAAGCTCAATAGTCCGAAGGGCCGCCTTTTGTTCTTTGGTTTTCTGATTCTGGTGAAGTAACACAGTTACTTGGCTAAGATAAGGGAAGAGGAAATAAGAAGAGAGAGGTGGAAGCGTCGTGACAATGAAATTGGCCTTTGTTCAGTGGGACTTTAATCGAGACCAACCTTATTGCTAATGGTGGTGGACATTATCTAAACTCTTTAACTCACTACAAGTTGTTTTAATACCTGAGCTTCTGGGTGAAACTAGATATTCATTGTGGGGTGAACGTTTGACCTTGTTGCTAATAGTTGCTGGGCATAATCAAAGCTCATTGAGGTGTGAAAGTCCATCTTTTCTTCGAGATTCTCTTAGAAATTAATTCGGCAAAAATACAAGTTGAGAGTATTTTCATTTCGAGCAGCATTAGGATTTTTTTTTTTTTTTTTTTTTTTGAGATAGAGGAATGTTAAGCAGTGATCCACATGTTCACTGTCAAGTTTAAATGCAGTTTTTGGATTGAAGGAAATATTATTACATAGACCATGTGTATTCACCTTGAATCCATTTGTGCCATTGAAACTATCGCGCCTCATTTGTGAATTCAAGGGAGCTCCACTGGTTTAAATGTTGCAGTTTTATATGGGTGCATGCATTACTCAACATCTTCGAACTAGGAATGTATTTTCGTGTAGGATTTTTCTTGTTTATTCTGTTAAACGAAACTTCTGTGTGGCCGTTCTACTTTGTTATATTTGTGTGATGGATTATTTGCCATCTCTATATTTCAAGTCTGGCTTTTTAGTTTTCCTCAACCAAGTTCAAGGAACTCACTGTTGATTATGTTATCATCAGAGGTTGATGCCACAGACTTGAATTTGGAGGAATCTTTTCTTACTCATGCCGGAATAGTGCACACACAATTGGCGACTCATGGAGTGCCTGCTCCTAGGAATAGTCATCCTCAGAGCTCCGATGCTGAAAATGAGTTTTTGGTTGTACACAATGGGGTCGTCACTAATCATGAGGTTGGTTAAGGCTTAACTGGCAACAATTTGGACTATAGTATACTTTTTATTTATATTCAGGTTGCATTTTACTATATAAATTATGAAAGCTTTCTTTCACCTTTGAGGTGAGTTAGCTTTCAAATTTTCATGTAGGCCGAAAGTACATCCTTGTCATTGATTATTTGTAACATTATGACAATGTAATGCTTACATCTCCTGAGGTATCGCAGATCATATTTTGTGTTTGGATGATTTTATGCCATGAATCAGTTTATGCATCTTAGAGGTATTTAATCTAGACAACTACTCTTTCTTAGAATGTGAGTGAAGGCATAGCTGCTGACTAGAGGGAGAAGTTGATTCAATCAATGAAGCTTTATTTGATTGATCTAGTAAGGGGTCTTATGAATAGGCCACATTAGTCGTTGTTAATAATAAACTGGGGCCAAGGCTTATCGTTCTGACATATTATCATGGACCTTTCATTGAAAACTTCACAGAGCACATGCAGCTTGAAGTGTGGATCATTAGCAGCAAATATCCTGTGTACCATAAGGAACCTTGCAACAGGTTATGGACCTCATTTTACCCCAGTGAGAAGCATTTTTAGATACCAAGACGCTTTCCTAAAAGAACTATATGATATGCTCCTAATTTAAATGTTACTCTGTGATGAGTCTGTAAAATTCTGTACAATCTCAATGGTATTTCTCTCTAGCTTAAAGTAACGAAAAAAAAAAAATTTTGCCAGTAGATTCTTCTAAGGTTCTTACCTTTTCGTTTACATTTGCAGGTCTTAAAGCAAATGCTAATTCGACATGGTTCACATTTGAATCTGATACTGACACTGAAGTGATTCCTAAGCTTGCCAAGTATGTTTTTGATAAATCTAATGAAGATTCAGGTAATAGCCTATATGCAATGAAGATCATCATTGCATTTTAATGAGCTTCTTACTGAATTTGTGTGTGAAGAAAAGGAAACCTCAGTCAACACAATTTCAAGAGACACTGAAATTAAAAAAGTTGAAGTTAATCATTTTAATTTTTGCTTAACAATCTTCCAATTGAAGCTATATTATTAATCTTTAGATTTTCAGTTGAATCTGGTGTAATTATATGAAGGTTGTAGTGTTGGAAATCTGTTCAACTCTTTGTAAACACTAAAGAGCTGATGGATAAAACATCGCTGACATCTTTTGTTGAAAGTATCGTTTATGTATGTCAGGCCCATGTTGCGCCAGTACTTTTCCCAACAAGTGTAGGGGCTTCAGATCTTAAAACAAATTGTTTTGGTGACTCATTTCCTTTCTGTAGGGCCTCAGTAAATGGATACTTAATTCTGCAACAGCCTTTTAGCGTATGAATGACATCATTTTGGGCAAAAGTTGATTTTATTTCTCCAATTGTTTGCTTGTAGTAAATTGACTGGCAATATGACCACCAATAGGATTGTACTCATCATATATACATATTCCACATAATTTGCTTTGTGTCTTGAAGTGTGCTATCGTGTTACTTTACCCTAGAGCACAGTGTTCAGTGACATTTTATTTATGAATGGTATATTATTTGGACTGCAGGTGACACGACTGTCACATTTAGTCAAGTTGTACTGGAAGTCAAAGTAAGTTCCATTTAAAACTTGGGTGGTACTTGTTGCAAATGAGTTACTTTTGATCACGTCTCATGAATCATTATCTATTTTCAGTTGCTTTGTGTCCTTGCAGCTTCACTAAAAGCTATGCTATGTATGTTCTTCTAGAACTCAGGCTATTAACCATAGTTCAATCAAATGTTTCTTATGATACAATGTTTCTGCAAAGAGTTGAATAGCATCTGTTTTGCTTGGTGGAGACAGTATATTGAGTTTTTACTTTGGGTCTTAGAGTGCCTTAGAAATGCTAAGCTGGATGCACATTAATTTCCTATTACAACCGGGAATTGGAATAGCATTGTTACTGTTGTCCACCATGGCACATATTTTTGGTCATGATACGATAAGTTTGAGAAAAGCCTGTGATTGTCTATGGTGTTGAACTCTTACTTCATTTTTAGGTCTCCATGATGTGTCAACTGTAGCTTAGTCTTAGGATTTCTTTATTCGTGTGTGTAGTTGTCCATTCGTGTTTATGTCTTACCTATGCATTTTAGTTGACAAAATTGTTGTTTTTTTTTTTTGGTGAAATTGACAAAATTGTTGTTTGTCTTGTAATTTATCATAATTGTAACATAGTTATTAATTCATTCAGGAATTGAGGGAAGAATCAAGCATAGGATCATTATTTCATGATGATAAGTACCCTTCACAGAATGGGAATCCCAGGGAACTGTTTTTATCGAGTGATGCAAATGCTCTGGTTGAGCACACAAGAACAGTTCTGGTCATTGAAGATAATGAAGTTGTTGATCTGAAGGTAATTACATAGTTGTTTTAAGGAATTTATGTGTATTCTTAACCTTTATGGCACAGGCTGCCTTATCAGTCTCTTGATTTTATGTTTTATTGATTGACCAAATGTATCTTAGTTGTTAAAATTTTAGGGGTGGGGGGTACTTCACTTCAACGTGAGTTCTATCGATTTCGTCTCAGTATCAATTTGTGAATATACCATCATACTGCGTAGCAACATGGTAAAATATGCTTAATATCACCAGTACTAACCACCTGTTTAGTTGCACCGAGAACCTTTCGGCTCAATGTGGCCAGAATTCTATTTGGCTTGACTTCTTGCATGTAGCTGAATAGTAGTCTTGTCCTTTTCCATTGGAGGAGCATGTTGCCTACATGGGAGGTGAACTTTGATGGGGAAAGTCCTGCTATATCACCTCAATCGAGGGCTGATGACTATGATCGTTTCTTTCCAGAGTATTTTGATAACATAGTGACTCATGAGAAGCCAAATGCTGAATTTATTCTATTAATGCTGATTGCATCAGGATGGAGGGGTATCTATCTTAAAGTTTGATGGTGACAAAGGAAAACGCGGTGTACTTTCCAGGCCAGCATCTGTACAGTGTGCACTTTCTGTTCTTGAGATGGAAGTTGAACAAATAAATAAAGGAAACTACAAACATTATATGCAGAAAGAAATTCATGAACAGCCAGAATCCCTAACAACCACAATGAGGGGTAGACTTATACGTGGAGGCACCTGCAAAGCTAAGACTGTCCTTCTGGGTGGATTGAAGGATCATCTCAAGACAATTAGGAGGAGCCAGAGGATTGTTTATATTGGTTGTGATACGAGTTATAGTGCTGCTTTAGCTGCAAGGCCCATCTTGGAAGAACTTTCAGGCAAGTAGTGAATGATAGCTTATGTGGGTTGGAGATGTTAATTTATTTTTACCAACTCTTTTCTTGTTTCCTTGCTTTCAAAACAGGAATTCCTGTGACAATGGAAATTGCAAGTGATCTTTTGGATCGTCAAGGCCCAATTTATAGAGAAGATACAGCAGCATTTGTCAGTCAGTCTGGTGAAACAGCAGATACCTTACATGCACTGGAATATGCTCTCCAGAATGGTGCATTATGTGTCGGAATTACTAATACTGTTGGCAGTGCAATTGCCAGCAATACACATTGTGGTGATGTCCATATAATTGCTGGTGCTGAGATAGGTGTGGCAAGCACCAACGTGAGAGAGCACCTTTTGACATTCTGTTGCAGAACTCTTCTTCAAGGTTTTCTTGTCTTCTTTTTTTCTTTTTTCATGAAATTGATTTACAGATATGCTTTTTGAGCAGGCATATAGTCAAATAGTTGTTATGGCTATGTTAGCTTTAGCAATTGGAGGGGACTCTATTTCTAACCAAGTGAGAAGAGAAGCAATAATTGATTGTCTTTTTGACCTTCCAAATGTGTGTCAATTCCTATCTCACCTTCACAATTTCTGAACTTCCGTTGGATGTGCCTTTTCTTTCTAAACTCATGTTGATAAATCTTTTGTATGAATCATTAAATCCCTTGTTAATATCTTGTAGACAAAATTAGAGAGGTGCTGAAGCTTGACCAGGAAATTAAAGATCTTGCTAAGCTACTGATTGCAGAGCAGTCACTTCTCATGTTTGGCACAGGTTACAATTATGCCACAGATGCTGCAGCTGTGTCTCTTTGTGGAGCATGTACAGTCATTGAAGTTCCTCAGGTGGTGGACTCTCTTCAGCCTGTAGTCAATATGGTTCCTTTGCAGGTACAGAGTACTTCCAATAGTTTTCTATGCTTGCCAAGATGCAGCGTCTTTTTTTTCCTACTCTATTGAATGCGTTATAATTTGCTGAAGATGAAGTTATGATGTAGATAGGTGGAGCTGGATGGGAGCATGTAGCTTTCTGTTTCCTTGATTTGTTTTATGCTCTCGTTGTTTGTTTTTGCATTAAGAGTTCCAAAATTCTCTCCATGATTTAGCATTTAGTTCTAAAAGAGAGTTTTTTTTTTTTTTTTTTAAAGTCTCAACAAAAATAAAAGAAATCAATTTTATTGATTGAGTCTTAACATTTTGCCGTTTTTATTTGTTTATTCATTCATTGCTTATAGAGTATTTTCGCATTCTTGTTATTCCTTTCAAATAGCCTGTTTTGTTTTACTAGATTTTTCTAATTCGTTGGACATGAGCTAATCTTTTGACATTTGGGATGCATTTGTTGGCGTATCATCTCATGGTCCTAAGAGGATACAATGCCGACCAGCCTAGGAATCCTCACAAAGAGTGTGATGATAGAGTAGAAGCCTACTAATAGATTTCTTCCAATTGTGTTTACTTGGTAACGAAATGGATTTTGTCATGAGAATGTAAGCATCTTTCTGACACAGAGTATACATTCTGTTGATCACTTGTATTTTCTTGAACATTCGGTTGATCGCTTGTATTGTATTAAATGGTAACCTCTGCAAGATCTTTATTTATGCTCAATTAGGAAAAATTGTTGTAACTCACATTTTTGCACGTTTGTGTCTTCTTATGCAATTATATGTTGCCTCTGAGTGCCATGCTCATGGTACCTAAACATTGTTTCAGGTGGAGGTTGGGAGAGGAAGATCGTATCCTCATTTGAGAAAAGAAAGTAGGCGGTATGACAAAAAATGTTTTAACAAAGGTATAAGATTGATGGAATTGATCAAGTATTTGAGACAGGATTTGCTTCTTTTGCTAAGATTGGTTTTTAGCGTTAAGCATGTCTCTCGAGTGTTGATTGTCACATCGGTCATCGAGGCAATTTGTACCATGTTCTAGTTTCCTTTTTTAGTGTGATTTTTAGCGCCATGATGTGGTTCAATGTGTAGACACGCAGAGCTCTCATATATTCATATGGAAATAATTTCGATGTCTACTCGCTCTGTGGGCAGTCCATTCGTACGATACAATTCGACTCTTACTCTATCAATTAATCGTATGTGGAAGATACGATTCCACTCTCACTAGATTCCAACAAAAGCAAAACCATATACCAACAAAAGCAAAACTCTAAGCTGCGTCTGGCGTTGTTAACGGTTGTGCAACGCGATATTATTTTTATTCTGTTGTTTCACTATCCAGGGGCGTGCTAGGGGTCGCACCCCGTAGGACACCTGGGGATGGGTCAACTTGGACCGATTCCCAATTCCGGCACGAAGCGCGAGCATCCATGATTGTGCGAGGCAAGAGCGGCGGGGCTGCTAGTCGGCGAGGACGGAAAACCTGGACAAAAATTGATACAGTCTTGTGGTGAACCCATGTGTAAAGGTTTCGAGCGAGACAAAGCAAGAGAACCACGGGAAGCAACACGAATGACAAGAAATAGGGTAATGATTGAAAGGGGCCCGGGACCAACAACGATGTGAGGGACACCACCGAGAGCATGGCGGCGAGCATCATGAGGATGTGGAACGGTCGGGCACAACAAGCGGGAGCCAACGACAGAGGAGTGACGAGCTCAGTGCGCAGTAGAACAGAAGACAGAAGACGGCAAGAGAGGTGGCAAAAGGGTGGGTCTCGAATGGGGACTGGGGTTGCCCTTGGAATTTGACCTCGACAAAGTTGACTAGCACGGAAACAAGGAAGGCGAGGATGGCGTGGAAGGAAGTGAAGCCAGGGGAATCTCGGATATTTGTGTCGGGACAACGGTCAGGCGGCATTGGGATCAGCTTCTTGAGGATCGGTAGTCCTGTGTAGAGGATGATTATCGAAAATATGAGAGAAGGATGGCTAGAGGGGGGAGCATATCTTGGCTGATTGCAGATGCCTGGGCAGATATATATACACACAATCTATAGGGGAATAAATCTTTAGTTCCAAAAGAGACTTTTTTGGAATTGAATATTTTGTCCCCAAAACTATTCTGACACTGCCAGTTAACGAGACTTTTTTGGAGTTGAATATTTTGCCCCAAAACTATTCTGACACAGCCAGTTCACGAGACTTTTTTGGAATTGAATATGTTGCCCCAAAACTATTCTGACGGGTAGCTTCTGGGTTGCTTCTTGTTTCCGACCCTCCAATGGAAACGAAAGGAAAGCCCCTTCCGAGCGCCCTGTGATCCTGGTTTGCTTGTTGTTTCCGACCCTCGTTTTGTTTCCGACCCTCCAATGGAAACGAAAGGAAAGCCCCTTTCGAGCGCCCTGTGATCCCGCAATTGAAGATGCTGCCACCCCCCACGTCAAGAGGGGCAGACACGTGGAGCCTCACCAATGATCCTCAAATTCTCTCCAACAGGATTAATTCCTAAAAGACCTTAAAGTTGTGCTCTCAATTCTATCATAAACCTTTTTTATCTTATAAAAATCTTCCAACTTTAGGTGCATTCCTAATTCCATCCTAAAATCTTTTTTGTCTTAAGTTTAGTTTCAATTTTTCCCTAAACTTTTTTTTTTGTCTCATAAATCTGTCCCCATTAACCCTACATCTAAAATTTTCGAGCGAATTGTTCGAGGCTCCATGACCCGAGTGCCTCCAGCGTGAACATCTCGAACGTGAGCTCTCCCACTCCCAAGAACGAGAGATTGAAGACCGAGCTCAAAATTGAAGATCCTTTATGGGTTGAAGTTAGACTCTCTTTAGAGTAAGAACAATTGAAGAAAGTCAATCTTGATTTTTCTAGATTTTACCCAAATATCAAATCTAAGGATTGATATAAAAATTTATCTCCAAAAAAATCTTTTAAGAAGTGAAATTTTAGGAAAAAAATTATAGTAATGATGTGAAATGCCATATCACAAATAAACTTTTGTAATTTTTAGGATTAAATTAGGACTGGATCTAAAGTTGGTAGTTTTTGATAAGACATAAAACAGTTTAAGGCAGAATTAGAATAACTTTGCGAGAAAAAAAAATTAAGTTAGAAATATCGTAGAAGACACTCCCAATTTTCCAAATTTGTGGGTCTGCCTCTCGTCTACGAAGAAAACTCTCTCTTCTCCTTCACAAAATTCGCTCTCTCGCCTTGGCTCCGAATCCGTTGCTTTCTCCGGCGCATCGCCTCCGCCCCCGCCGTCGCCTTCAGGAGCCCCGTCAGCGGCTGGAATATGGCAGCACCGAGTTTCGCACCGGAACTTGCATCGCTAGTTCTAAATTGCACACCAAATGTTTGCACAATTACCTCTTTTCCCGTTCAAATCTGGATATGGGGTTTCGTTATTGGGGTTTGATGGGTGAAGTTTCTGGTGTTGAGCTAATTGGGAAAACTGTGTGAATGGACATCTTAGTTTTGATTTGATTTGCCGTGCAGGCCGATTATAAAGACCCCACATTTCAAGAGAAGTTTGTGTCGACGCTCGTTGAAGGGCATAGGGAGTTGAATCTTGTGGTGCAGAATGGCAATATCCTCGCTTTCAAGGACTTCGTTGGCACCGTGAGTAATTACTTCTTGCCTTGAACCCATTTTACTAACGACACTGCCGTGGACTTGTTTTGGATTTTGGTCCTTGAGTGGTGGTTTGTGTTCTTATCTTAGTTGCGTTTTCCATGGTCTCAAAGGGTTCGGCTCCATAAGGTTCTTTCTCAGAGCTTCGATAATACGGCCTGGCCTCTTCAGACTAAAAAACAGGCAGGTGCGATCCATTGAATTATTCCTCTTTTCTTAGGCATGTAGAATTATGTATCTAGTTCAAAAGCAAAATACAAAAAAAAAAAAAGTCGAAAGATGGAGTACATAAGATGGCCTTTTTGAAAGAATTGTGGCATGGTTTCTCTAATTCACTCAGGTTTCCAGCAATATAATGTGAGTTTCTTGACAGTACTGTTCATGCATTTTGTTTCATAGAATGATATACGTAGCTGACCACTTAGCCTCCCACGTTAGCCTCCCACCTCGCCTTGCGATCTTGCAATTGAGGACATGGCCATGCTCCACCACATCAGCATAATCCCTTTCCACTTGGTGAGTGACACATGGAGCCATGTCCCACCAGGATAGGTCTGAAAATTCTCCCTAATATTTCAAAATCTTGGGCCTCCGTCTTGTCAAGGAAGAAGACTCTCTCTCTTCTTCTTTTCAAAATTGGCTCCTCTCTCGCCTTCACTCCCAATCCGCTGCATTCTCTGGCGCGTCGCTGCAGCATTATAAATAGATAGATTCACTCAACTATTGAAGTGTGTTGAGCCACATCAAATTCTGGCCACACTGAGCGCAAAGCTTCTGAGTACAACTAAAAGAGAATGCAACAATCGATTGTCTTTTTGACCTTTCTAATACGTGTCACTTTCTATCTCACCTTAACAATTTCTGAACTTCTAAGTTGTATCCGCCTTTTTCGTCTAAACTTATTTTGAGAGAATTTTTTGTATGAAGCATTAAATCTTTTACTTATATCTTGTAGACAAAGTTAGAGAGGTGCTGAAACTTGACTGTGAAATGGAAGATCTTGATAAGCTACTGATTGCAAAGCAGTCACTTCCCATGTTTGGTAGATGATATGGTGCAGCTTTGGAAGGTTCTTTAAGTAAAGGAAGTGGTATTAATGCACGGTGAAGGAATGCTTGCTGGTGAGATGAAACATCGTCCTCTGGCTCTAGTGGATGATAGTCTACCTGTTGTAGTGATTACTATTCATGATCCTTGCTTCAGGTTAGCTTTTGCGGTAGAGGTTAACTTGCATCCCAGTATTCCCTATTTGGTCTAAACTGAAGGTGTCAATGTTAACAGCGAGCAACAATCAGTTATTCAGCAACTTCGTGCCAGTAAATGACGCCTAATTGTCGTGTGCCCAAGGGGGATGCTGCAGCTGTGTCTCGTTGAGGAGTGTGTAGGGTCATTGAAGTTCCAAAGGTGGAGGACCGTCTTCAGCCTGTAGTCAATATAGTTTGTTTGCAGGTACAGGGTACTTACATAATTTCTTAATGCTTATCTATCAAGAGAAAATCTCTTTATACCTTGCCAAGATGCAACATTTTTTTCTTATGTTGTAGTGAATTCACCATATCTTGCTGAATGCGAAGCTATGATGTAAATGGGGTGGAACAGGAAGGGAGCATTTAGTTTTCTGTTTTCTCGATTTGTTTTATGCTCTTGGTGTTTGTTTTTGGATTAAGGGTTCCAAAATTCTCTATGTAATTTTTTGTTTAGCTTTTAAAGAGATTCCCTTTTTAAGTCTCAACTAGCACAAAAAAAAAACCAATTTTATTGATTGAGTCTTATCATTATGCTGTTCTAACTATTTTCCCTTTTTAAGTCTCAACTAGCACAAAAAAAAAAAAAAAAAAAAACCAATTTTATTGATTGAGCCTTATCATTATGCTGTTCTAACTATTTTGTCCTTATAAAGTACCTTAACATTACTGTTTCCTCTTTTCAGATGTTCGGTTTCGTTTTAGTTTAGGCAGAGATTTTATATTTATCAGGGAAAATTCGAACTGTGCATGTTTTGAAAAGACTCCTTCACTCCATTCCTAAAGATTCAACCCGAACCGCGAACCGGGTTCTCTTTTCGTCCTCATGATATTTAATACCCTAAAAAAGTCCGCAACGCATGCTAAACGACATCACCATCGTCTCGTCAGTTTTTTGACCTTTTGGAGTACCGATGGCATGAGACGGCGGAGGAGTTGAAAATCACGGGGTTTCGCGAGGGCAGGAGCGTTAAATCATACTTGAGTTAGATCGTGCGCCTCTCCTTTTTTTCTCGTTCCGACGTAGTTTAGAGAATCGTTCGAATGGACATCTTAGTTTAGGTAGAGATTTTATATTTATCAGGGAAAATTAGAAAGGAAAAATAGATGAATAGAGAATTGCTGGAGTTAAAGTAAATGAAAGGAATTAAAAAAATATTTATGGGTACGCGATTTTTATGGAAATGTGAATTTGTAAAAGGAAGATTTAATTTTTTTTACAACCAGAACACAATGACAAATATATTCCTCAATAAGAGAAACATAATGAGCGTAGTGTGTATTTTCGTCCTCCTTTCAAATCTTTATAATAAAAATTGACCGTACCTTCCACAATGAAGAAAATGAAATTTCAAACTTTTATAGTACCTTTCTAGATGGCCAAAATTGACTTGAAAAAGATTCAGATTTCATTTATTCTACTCCACCGAATCATGTTTAGATAATTGCAATGAAATCACTACAAGACAAATTGATGTACTTTGAGATTGTAGGGGAGAACACTAAAAGTAATTATCAATAAGAAATAAAAATAGTGAAAAGATGGGATTTTGCCTCATTTCTAATCTAAGGTGTAAGAGAAAAAAATAATGGCGTAAAATAAAACAGAAAGGAATATGAAGACGACCTTGGACATTGAAGAACAAGCGCAGCACTGCTAATTGGTAAAAATGGATAGACGCTCATTCACCTTTTTGGGCTAGCAAAAGTTAAGGATTAGAAGAATAAAATGGGCCTCAAAGAAGGGTCAAGGCCCACGAACAACTCTAGAACAACCGTCACTACAAAATGGAGAAGGCCTTTTTTCCTTTTTTTTTTTTTTTTTCTGGGTAAACAGTTTTGATCCCCTTCTTCAAAAAGATGTCTCCACCATTGGTGAGTGGCTTGCACTGGTAATTCTAAATGGCACGCCAAACGATCTATTCCCCTTTTCTTATGCATGCAGAATCATGTATCTAGTTAAAAGCAAAATACAAGCATAAGATGACATTTGTGTAAGAATTGTGACATGATTTCTCAAATTTATTCGGATTCCCAGTAATGTAACATAAGTTTTTGGTAAAACTATTTACACATTTTGTTTCTTAGAACGATATAGATAGTCGACCATTTAGAGCGCTAATGATAACCATTTCGTTTCTCTATTTCCTTATTTTTGGGTTCTTTGGAACAGTTTTGAAGTAGGAATCTATTTGGTACTCCAAAAATGGATTTGGATAAAAAATTAAAAAATAATTTTTTTATCTTTTCTATTTTTGGAAGAAATGTGAGAGATGAAAACTCTTATTATCATTTATTCTCGTTACCACTTGTCGCGCACCAATTGCCGATTATTAGACACCAGCCGAGCTGCATGTTGCCAGTTGCAGGACGTTGGATGTTGGCTACGGACTACTGAACGTTGGATGCTCATTGCCACCCCGCTGCCGGTCACTAGTCACTGGATGTCACTCGCTCGCCTTTTGCCACCGATCGTCAGCTGTCGGATACTACCCGCTCGCCTCCTGCTGCCTCTCGCCAAGCGTCGGACATCGGCCAAATGTTGCTAGTTGCCCGCACACTGCTGCACACTGGACGCCAATCACCAGTCACTAGTCATCGTCGATTGCCGATCGCCCGTTGGACATTGGCCGCCTCCTATCATCACTCATGAGAGTGAAATTTTGTGTCATTATTAAATGAATTTTTATTTCAAACAAAAATTTTATAAGATGATCAAACACGTATTTTTACTTAAAAATGTGATCAAGGAGTAAAAGTAGAAAAATCAATTTTTAACACCCTTAATTTCACGTAAGCCTCCCGCGTGACCTTGCGATCTCGCGATTGAGGACGTGGCTGCACTCCACCACATCAGCGCGATCCCTATACACTCGGTGAGGAGAGAGTCATGACGTCATTAGGAGAAACTCCCCCCTCTCAGAAAACCTGTATTTTTGTATTTTTTTTCCCATGAAGCAGCCCAGAGGCTGCGTGGCGTTCTCGGTCTCGTTATATATATATATGTATAGTTGCCGTGCGAGTGTCCTTTCACCAAAGCCGAGTCACTTCTCTCTCCTTTTCACATTATCACTGTAAAACCCAAGGTACGCTCCCCCTCTAGCCATCTTGATTATTTCGGTAGTCATCCTCTACGCAGGACTAGAGATCCTCAAGAAGCTGACTCCAGTGTCGACCGATCATCGTCCCGACACAAACGTCCGAGTTTCCCCCGCCTTCACTTCCTTCAACGCCATCCTCGCCTTCCTTGTCCCCGTGCTGCTTAACTTCGTCGAGGTCAAATTCGAAGGAAAACCGGAGGCCCCGTTTGAGTCCCACCCTTTTGCCACCTCCCTTGCCATCTTCTGTCTTCTACTCTACTGTGGACTGGCGCTCGTCACTCATCTGTCGTTGGCTTCCGCCTGCTGTGCCCGACCGGTCCACATCGTCATGGTACTTGCGGCCATGCTCTCGATGGCGTCCCTTGCGTCATTGTTGATTCAGGGCCCCTTTCAAGCATTACCCCATCTCTTGTCATTCGTGTTGCTTGTAGTGGTCCTCTTGCCCTATCTTGCTCGGAACCTTTACACATGGTTTCACCACAAGACTACATATCTATTTTTGTCCACATTTTCCGTCCTCGCCGACTAGCAGCCCCGCCGCCCTTGCCTCGTACAGTCATGGACTCATTGAGGCACGCGCTTCGTGCCGGAATTGGGAATCGGTCCAAGTTGACCCATCCCCAGATGTCCTTCGGGGTGCCCACCCCTAGCACACCCCTGGAAAGTGAAACAACAGATTGTATCTTCCACGTTCGAGTCGAATTGTATCTTCCATGTTCGATTAATTGATAGAATGGATTGCTCGCAGAGCAAGTAGACATTGAAATTCTTTCCATTTGAATACATGAGGGCTCTGCGTGTCTACAAATTGAACCACATCATGGAGCATGGTACAAATTGCCTTGATGACCGATGTGACAATCAGCACTCGAGAGACATGCGTAACGCCAAAAACCGATCCTAGCAAAAGAAGCAAATCATGTCTCATATACTTGATCAATTCCATCAATCTTGTACCTCTAATAACACATTTTTTGTCATACTGCCCGCTCTCTTTTCCTGAATGAGGATACAATCTTCCTCTTCCAACCTCCACCTTGAAACAATGTTTAGGCACCATGAGCACGACACTCGGAGGCAGATTAACAAATCATTGCATAATAAGACGCGAGCGCGCAAAAAGGTGGATTATGACAGCTTTTCCTAATTGATCATAGATAAAGATCTTACAAGGACTGCCATTCCAAAAAGCACAAGTGATACTCTGTGTCATAAGTTGCTTTACATTCTTATGACATAATCCATTTCGCTACTGGGTAAACACAATCAGAAGAAATATGTTAGTAGGCTTCTACTATGTCGTCATAGTTGTCACACTCTTTATGAGGTTCCTAGGTTGGTTGACATTGTACCCTCTTAGGACCGTGAGATGATACCACAACAACTGCACCCAAAATGTCAAAAAATTATCTTATTTCCGACGAATTAGAAAAATAGGAATGTGAAAATACTCTATAAGCAATGAATAAAATAAACAAATAAAAACAGCAAAAGGTTAAGGCTCAATCAATAAATTTTATTTCTTTTGTTTTTGTTGAGATTAAAAAAAAAAAAAAAACTCTTTTAGAACTAAACGCCAAATCATAGAGAGAATTTTGGAACTCTTAATGCAAAAACAAGAAAGCTACATGCTCCCATCCAGCTCCACCTATCTACATCATAGCTTCATCTTCAGCAAATTATAACGCATTATTCAGCAGAGTAGGAAAAAAAGATGCTACATCTTGGCAAGCATAGAAAACTATTGTAAGTACTCTGTACCTGCAAAGGAACTATATTGACTACAGGCTGAAGACAATCCTCCACCTGAGGAACTTCGATGACTCTACATGCTCCACCAAGAGACGGCTGCAGCATCCCCTCCTGGGCACATGACAATAAGGCGTCCTTTGCGGGCATGGAATTACTGAATAACTGATTGTTGCTTGCTGTTAATATTGACAACTTCAGCTTTAGAACAAATACAAATTTAACGGATACGAGTAAACCTGTATGGCAAAAGCTAACCTGAAGCAAGCATCATGGGTAGCAATCACTACAATGGGAAGACTCTCATCCACTAGAGCCAAACGACCATGTTTCATCTCACCATCAAGTATTCCTTCATTGTGCATCAATGCCACTTCCTTTACTTTTAAAGAACCTTCCAAAGCTATGGCATAATTTCATCCTCTGCCAAACATTAGAAGTGACTGCTCTACCATCATTAGCTTAGCAAGATATTTCTTTTCCTGGTCAAGCTTCAGCACCTCTCTAACTTTGTCTACTAGGTATTAAGTAAAGGATGATTATCGAGATGATGAGAGAGAAAGATGGCTAGAGTGGAAGCTTGGGTTTTACAATTGAAGTGGCAGTGGTGAAAAAGGTAGAAAGAAAGAGAGAATCTTGGTTTTTATTAAAAAAAAAAAAATTGTTGGTTTGAATTTGTTTTTAATAATTGAAGTCTTGAAGTGGTCCGTCTTTGACGGGAGACTTTCACTTCCAAGGATGTAGCGGAAGTTCCCCCGGCTTAGGACATGACGCATGATTCCCCATCATGCGATGACGTTGGCCATGTCAGCGGATGGGTCCCGCTGGGACTGGTGCGAAAATTTCTAGTACTTCGGAACTTTGGACCTCCCTCTTATCAAGGAAGAAGACAACCTCTTCTCTCTGTCTCTCTCTTATCCTTCGGAAACTCTCCCTCTCGCCTTCGCTCCCATTCCACAGCATTCTCCGGCGCATCGCTGCCGCCTCCGCCGTCGCCTTCACCTCTGGGAGCACCGTCGGCGGCTGGAATATGGCAGCACAAAGTTTCGCACTGGAACTTGCACCGGTAATTATAAATTGCACACCAAATGTTTGCGCAATTACCTCTTTCCCTGTTCGAATCTGGATCTGCAGTTTTGTTATAGGGGTTTGATGGGTGAAAGTTTCTGGTGTTGAGCTAATTGGGAGAAATTGTGCGACTGGACATCTTAGTTTTGATTCGATTTGCTGTGCAGACCGATGATAAAAACCCCACATTTCAAGAGAAGTTTGTGTTCTTGAAGGGTTTTTTAGGGAATTAAATCTTGTGGGGGTGGAATGGCAATATCCTCACTTTCGAGGAGTTCATTGGCACTCGGAACCAGATCTAGAGGGAGGAGCGGGTGAAGTCGCTTTGTGTGGACAACCAGATCTGGAGGGACCTTGCCCAGGCCAACGAGGCCACCGCCAACGACCTCCGCACCAACCTCGAGCAGGTCCTGGCGCAGGTCAGCAAGGACGACCGCCCCCGCAATGGGGCCTCCTCGGAGGACGAGGCGGAGCAATTATGAAGGAGGGGAGGAGGAAAGCGGGAGGTGGGCGGGAGTGGAGGCGCAGGAGGATGTGGGGAGGAGGCGAGCGTGTTGTTGTTGCCGTGCAGGCACCTGTGTTTGTGCGCGGTGTGTGGGTCTTCCCTTCATACTTGTCCGCTTTGTAACTCTCCCAAATCCGGCGGTGTCCATCTATCCTAGACCAGTTTTTTTTTTCCTAATTTTCTCTCTTCGAAAAACAGGGGAAATAAGACGGAAGAAATATTTCCAAGAGTTAGCTAGAAATCTCTCCGATCATGACCCCTTTTTTTATTGGTTCTGGTTGGTCTTGTGATTTGATTAATTCTTTGCCAAATATTTCTTGTCTCTTTCGATTCTCCAACTGGGTGGTTACTGGTGGATGTTTCCAATATTCATATCTGTTGTGATAAGGCGAGCGATCGAACAATAATATAGACATAAAAAAATAATATATCGGACACCAGATTTACGTGGTTCAGTCGTAAAGACCTACGTCCACGGGGAGAGCAGCAACGAATTTCACTATAGATTAAGTGATACAAGGAGATTACACACTTAAGTCACTCAAACACTCTCTCAGTATTTCCCAAACCCCAATTACACCCAATAACGCACGTAGTGTTTAGCCCCGAAATTTCTCGAAAATAATCTCTTAATCTCACAAAGGAATTACATGCAAATCTTACATCAAGATTTAATCGATTACAAACACTAAACTTCTTGGATGTAATTGCACAAACGAAAAACAACAACGACACCCACGTCAAGCACTCGCTTAGAAAAACGGTGCTTCAAGAGGTCTTTACGTTCGCCATGGCATGAAAACCATGTTGCTTTACACGCTTCAACAACCCTCTGGCAACCACACGCACTTACGGCAAATAAAGAACAAATATATAATATGCATGGCAGGCAACTTCAACTCGGAATAAGAAAGTTGGACACTTCGGTCAACAAGTCCAACTTGGACTTTCCTTTTTTTCCTGTTTTCTTGAACGAGCAATATATATATATATGGAATTCGATTTCCATAATCTATAAATTCATGCCTTGGTCTCTACAAATTAGCAACTTGAAATCCAAATATCCACTTTCCTTTAATTTATCTTGGGTTCGGTTTCGTTCACGGACTCAAACTTAGACATATTATAACAATATCCATGAGAGTGATCGAAAAGAGTAATGAATGGTTCCTAGCACAATTTAGACATATTTCCAGATCAAACATTCTCCTCAAATTAGCTCACGCCTGACATAATATGGAGAATGAACTAAGCTTTGAATTTCCAACATACTTGTTTACCACAAACCTCTCAAACCACTTCTCCGTGAAGAAATAAATATGTTGAACATATAGCAAGCAATAACAAATGTTTGAGCATTTCATTTCACGTCAACCAAGTGACCAGCAATTACGGCCCTAAAGAGTGGATCAAAACAGCCGTTTGACGAACGTTGGAGCAGCAACGAACAAGGAGAGAGAAGCGAGCGAGTAGGGGTGGCTTTAATGTGCTTCGTCGGCGATCGCAGGGAACGGCCGCTTGACGAGCGCCGGAGCAGCAACGAGCGGGAGAGAGAAGGAAGCGAGCGCCGGAGCAAGGGCGACCTTAATGTGCTTCGTCGGCGACGGCGAGGGAGAACCTGCTCGAGGTTGGTGCGGAGGACGTTGGCGGTGGCCTCGTTGGCCTGGTTGAGGTCCCTCCAGATCTGGTTCTCCATGCGCAGCGACTTCACCCTCTCCTCCGGCGCTCAGTTGAGCTTACCGATCTTCTGGATCTCCTTCTCCTTGGCCGGAGCAGCAACGAGCGCGGCGAGAGAAGCGAGCGAGCGCCGGAGCGGCCGGAGCAAGCGCGGACAGAGAATTTGGGATTCAAAATTTTGAAAGCCGTCGAGTTCTCCAGAGAAGTCGAGTTCTCCAGAGAAGAAAAGGAAAGGGTTTGCTCCTCTTTCCTTTCTCTGAGAAGGAAAGGGTAAATGCATTGCAGAGGAGAGAGAGAGGAGGCAAGGGGTAGCGGGCAGGCTAGGGAAGAGAGGAAAGAAGCCTACGTTTGTGCAGAAGATGGCCAGCGGACCCACGCTTCCAGGTGGCGCTTCATGTATGGCCGAAGACCACGCTAACCATCCAATATTTTTTCCTGCAGAGCATCTTTCTACCCCGCATCTACGGTCCGCCTCGCTCCTTCTCCCCCGTCCACACTTTCTCCTCCGTCTCCGGCCATTTCGAGCCTAACCTCCCTGTCTCCCTCCCCCGCCCTCGCCCCCGGAGTAGTTACCGACGCCAACTCCAAGGAGAGAACTTCCGGGCGGAGTTGCTGAGCTGCAAGTCGAACACGGTCGCTCACGACCGTAGACAAGCCGCTGTGACTGGAGCTACGGTTGCAGATCTGGAAGTCGTTTCCCGGGGTGTGTTGGTGGAGGGTACCCCCTACCCCTAGGACATCTGGGGCCGTGTCAACCTGGACTGATTCCCGATTCTGGGGCGCTTCAGCGTTCACATGCTGGCGTGTAAGAGGCAAGATTGGCGGGGCTGCCAGTTGGCCAGCACGGAACACGTGGAAGAAAACATACAAGAGGGCCATCGAAAGCAACACTAGTGACAAGAGATAAGGGAAAGAGTAAAAGGGCCTCCGGACCAACAGCGACATGAGGGACGCCACCAAGAGTGCGGCGGCGAGCATCATGAGCATGGCGAATGCTCGGGCATGACAATCGGGAGCCAACGACAGGTGAGCAACGAGGGCCAATGAGCAATACAACATAAGAGAGAAGACGGCGAGGGAGGTGGCGAGAGGGTGGGTCTCGAATGGGGACTCGGGTTTGCCTTGGAAATTCACCTGGACGAGGTTGATCAACCCGCTAATAAGAAAGGCGACAATGGTGTGGAGGGCAAAAAGGTCAGGGGACTCTCTGGCGTTTGTATGGGGAGGACCGCCGGTCGGCATCATTGCTGGGCTTCTGGAGGATCCCGTAGTACTATGTAAAGGATTATTTAATAAAATGATGAAGCAAGAGGGTTTTATAAGGTCGAGGCTGGGAAGAAGAGGCTGGGAAAGCTTCATCGAAGCAAGGTAAATCTCCTTCTCGTGGGACCGGGGAGCACCGCCGAAACTGGGGTTTTTCCTCTCTTTTTTCTGCAGTGAGCCGAAAACTGGCGTTTGATAAGGTGGAATTCCTTTGATTGGGAAGCCTTCACCGAAGCAAGGTAATCTCCTTCTCGTGGGACCGGGGAGCACCGCCGAAACTGGGGTTTTTCTTCTTTTTTTTGGCAGAGAGCCGAAAACTGGCGTTTGATAAGGTGGAATTCCTTTGATTGGGAAGCCAAAGCCGAAGCAAAGGATCAGGCAACTTCCGGGCACTCGACGTGCACGCCTTTTACCATTTTCTTTCTTTTTGGTCCCACCTTCCGACAAGAAACGGTAGGTGAAACACTCCACGGTATATGAGATATAAAGCATTTCGGTTTCAAATGTCCTTTTCGAGTTCAATCGTCGTTTTAATTCAATTGCTGCTAAGCGCTATATTCGCATGACTGAATCGAATTGCGAATGCTTGCTCAGGAGTGAGATGAGGAAAAGGAAACAACATAGGTATCCAAATCGGACCTAAATGGGAATGAGATGAAAGGTCTTTTTCAAAACCTAGCATTAAGGGCGTTACGACGATATACGAGAGGAACGGAGCACTTGCTCAATGGCTGACAAAAGGGCTTACCCTACAATAGCTAGCTTTTACTTGCTTGAAGCAGATTAAAAAGGCTTCCTTCCTTGGAGAAAGACTCCTATTATCGTGGACTACTAATAAAGCTACGGGGAATGAAGAAACCACATACCACATAGAGAAAGTAAAGTAGACAAACTGAAAAAGCATACAAAAGTCAACACGTGTTGTGTCGTTACACACGTTCAACAATTCAAAATTTTGCTCTCCCCCTCCTCTTTAGACTCTGACCCACCTCTCTGCAAACTCTTTGATGCTCTCTCTCCTCTAACTTTAGATCCACTCCCAATTCTATCATAAGATGAAAAAACCATCAACTTTAAGTCTAATCTCAATTTTCGCCTAAACTTTTTTTATCTTATAAATCTACCTCCATTAATCCTTCATCTAAAATTCTCGAGCGAACTTTTCGAGAATCCTCGGGCCAAGTATCTCCAGCACAAGTGTCTTGAGCATGAGCTCTCCGACCGCGAAAAATTGAAGACTCCCAAGCATGAGAGTTTGACTACCAAGCCCAAAATCAAAGATCATTGTGAGATGAAAGGGAGACTCTCTGTTGACACCTAATTTTTGGCAACTCTAAGGAAGTAAAAGTTTTTTTAAAAAAAAACATCAGAACAAATAAAAGGAAAAAGAGGAAAAATCAATTTGATTGATTATGCATGGAAATTGAAAATTCCGATGAATATTCAGATTTTGATAAATGCGGAAGCAATTAGAAAATCAGGTAATTAAAAGGTAAGGATTTTGATAAAATGGAAATAATCGAAGTACGCTCCGATACACAGCCAAATCAATGCAATAGAAAAATAGAAATTCGGAAAATATCATAGAAAATGGTCGTCTGGAATCATTATAAAAGAGTCACAATTTTCGTGACCAAGGGAGAGCGAAATCGGAAGCAAAAGATTGAGAGAAAAATTCGTACAAGGAAAGGAAATCTTCGTCCATCTTAGTCAAAGGAGAAAACCATTTCCCTTTTCTTTCTCTGACAAGACAAGGGAAAAGTCAGCAAAAAGTCAAAGGAGAAAACCATTTCCCTTTTCTTTCTCTACAAGAAAAGGGAAACGTCAACAAAGAGAATAGGAAGGTACAGCGAGAGAAACATGTGAGTGGATAGGTGAGGAGAGAGAGAGAAAAGGAGAAAAAGAGTAGCAACTGTTCATCTTCCTCGGGAGGCCGACTGCCTGTCCGCGCCAGCCCTACGCCTACACTGCGCCTGCGCCGCACCGCTGCTCTGCCACCTTTGCGCTGTCGATCCCCTCGTGCCGGCCCCCCTCCGTCTCCTCGCTGCAGCCACCTCCGTCCGACGCAATAGCAGCACTGCCTCCGCATCACCTCGCCGTCGCTCTTGCCCTTGTGAAGCTGCTACTGCCCGACACCTGTGCTAGTAGCTCGCGCTGCTCCGTGACCACTCGGTGCTCGACACCCCTGTAGCACCTCCTTCTGTGACCGCCCGGTGTCCGACGCCCCCTCCTCCGTGCGACAATTCTGCAACAGCTCTATGCCCGTTGCTGCGGTTGTAAGATAAAATAGTTCAAATGCGGAAGCCAGGATCATTTATAGACAAATCTCCAGCCATTGTTCTTGTTCTCGTTCGTCTGAAAAACCTGAAAATCAAAAGAAAACTGGGCACACGCTACTAACCCAATTCACTCTCGTACTAATGGTGTATTCCCAATGAGAGAGTTTGAGTTAGACCTTGTGATTGCTCGTTAGAATGAACGATCGTTCCTTTATAAACCACATTCCATCAAGGCGGTTACCAAATGGGTGGTTGTCACGAAAATGTACGTATATGGAAAAACTGCATCTTAAATAACCGCCACTTTTAAAGAGAAAATGTGGGTCCGGAAATGTGGGATCACAAAAAATAAATAACATTCTCCCACTTGATCCCATCATTTTCGTCATACGAATTATCCAACTAATTCCACGAAAACTTTATGCTTAAAGAAAAGAAACAAAACACATGGATCATGGCGACATGTCCTCTAAGAGTGAGTAATATATTCCATGTATCACAATGCATCTTATTTCTTTAATGTCAGCCTATATGTGACAATATATCTTAATGAATAAACCCTATGTTTATTCCAGAACCAAGGATAAATGTTATTCTCATAAACAACATAATGTGTATACCAAAATTGAGAATCAACATTACAACTGAATAAGAGTTTCATACAATAGAAATCATCCATATGACGACAAATTACATTATGGGACCTACTCACATACTTGTCACGTGATCCTTATACTTCATTGGTGGCATGCCTTTAGTTAAAGGATCAGCTATCATCAATTCAGTGCTAACGTTTCAATGATCACTTTATTCTCCTTAACACGTTCCCTTATGGCCAAATACTTAATGTTGATATGCTTACTTCGATTGCTACTTTTGGCATTTTTAGCTATAAAAGCCACAGCTGAATTGTCACAATATATTCTTAATGGCCTAGAAATAGAATCAATAATTCTAAGCCCAGCAATGAAACTCTTCAACCATACACCATGTGAGATAGCCTCAAAACAAGAAGTTGGGACACCTGAAGTGCCATAACTTGGCACAGAGGGACACTTAAGTGCCATAACTTTAAAATGGTACACTTAAGTGCCAATATCGGAGTAAAATGGAACATTTAAGTGCCACTCCGGCGAAAATCCGGCCAAATGGCTGACGTGACAATTTTCCGACGAGTTTGGTTCAAAACGGCGTCGTTTTGCACGCTGACGTGGCGGAGAAAATGCAAAAACGACGCCGTTTCGCGTCTGACGTGTAAATAATAATATAAAAATTAATTAAATTAAATTTAAACTTAATTTTATTTAAATATTCAAAAAATTAAAAAAATAAGAAAAATTAAAAAAAATTTAAAAATTAAGAAAATTAAGAAAAAATTTAAAAAATTAAAAAAAAAAATTGAAAAAAAAAAAGGTGGGGAGATCGAACGGGCGGCTGAGGGCTGAGCCCTCGCCACCGCCTCCTCCCCGCCGTCGCCGGGAAGGGCTGGTGACGGAGGGGGGAGGGTAGGCCGGGGTCGTCGGCCCCCGGCTGACCGACGGCGAAGGCTGCGAGCCCTCGCCGAATCGCAGCGAGAGCCGCGACCCTCGCCCCAGATCTGGGCGAGGGCTCATGGGCCCTCGCTGCCGGTTGGCTGGCCTCGCTGGCCCTTGGCCAGGGCCCGGCAACCCCGGCCGACCCTCCCCACTCCGTCGCCGGCCCTCGCCCCAGATCCGGCGAGGGCTCGCGGGCCCTCACCGCCTCCCCGCCGCCGGCGGGAAGGGCTGGCAACGACGGGAAGGCGGCGGCAGCGAGGGCTCAGCCCTCAGCCGCCCGTTCAATCTCCCCACCTTTTTTTTTTTAATTTTAATTTTTTTTAAAATTTTTTTAAAATTTTTTTAAATTTTTTAATATTTTACATAAAATTAAGTTTAAATTTAATTTAATTAATTTTTATATTATTATTTATATGTCAGATGCGAAACAGCGTCGTTTTTGCATTTTCTCCGCCATGTCAGCGTGCAAAACGACGCCGTTTTAGACCAAACTCGCCGGAAAGTTGCCACGTCAGCCATTTGGCCGGATTTTCGCCGGAGTGGCACTTAAGTGTCCCATTTAACTTCGAAACTGGCACTCAAGTGTACCATTTTGAAATTATGGCACTTAAGTGTCCCCCGGTGCCAAGTTATGGCACTTGAGCTGTACTTCTGCCAAAACAAGAAACGAACTCAGCCTCTATAGTGGAAGTAACAGTCAAAGTCTGCTTGGCACTTCTCCATGACACGGCTCCATCGACTAACATAAAAATGTATCCATATGTTGATTTTCGTGAATCAACGCAGCCTGCGAAGTCCGCATCTGCATATTCGACTACTTCCAGGTTGTTAGTTCGTCTATACATAAGCATGTAATCTTTGGTACCTTGAAGGTATCTCATCACTTTATTTGCAGCTCTCTAGTGGTCTAAACCTGGATTACTCTGATATCTTCCCAACATTTCCACAGCAAAGGCGATGTTAGGTCGAGTGCAAACCTGAGCATACATCAAGCTTCCAACAACAAAAGCATATGGAATGTTGTACATTTGTTCCCTTTCTAGATTGTTCTTTGGGCATTGGTTCAAATTGAACCTGTCACCCTTCACAATAGGTGCCATACTTGGTGAACAATCTTTCATCCAAAATCTCTCTAAGACCTTATTGGCATAGGTTTCTTGAGATAGTCCTAAAATTCCTCGAGGTCTTTCTCTTTGAATCTTAATGCCAATGACATAAGATGCCTCATCCATATCCTTCATATCAAAACTCTTAGAGAGAAATTGTTTCACCTCATGTAGCAACCCCTTATCATTGGTTGCAAGTAGTATATCATCCACATACAGCACAAGGAAATAAATTTTGCTCCCACTAACCTTTTGGTATATACATTGATCCATGACATTCTCTACAAAACCGAATGAAGAGATGACTTCCTAGAACCTTAAGTACCATTGGCGGGATGCTTGTTTCAAGCCATATATAGATTTCTTAAGTTTGCACACCAAATGCTCACCTTTACTAGAGGGGAATCCTTCAGGTTGTTTCATGTAAACCTCTCCTCTAGTTCTCCATTAAGGAACGCTGTTTTCACATCCATCTGATGTAATTCCATATCAAAATTGGCAACCAATGTCAAAACAATACGAAGAGAATCTTTCTTAGATACAAGAGAAAAGGTCTCCGTGTAATTGATTCCTTCCTTTTGAGTAAATTCTTTGGCAACAGGTCTAGTTTTATATCTTTCAATGTTACCCAATGAATCCTTCTTAGTTTTGAAGACCCATTTACAACCAATGGCCTTCGCACCATCAGGTAATTGAACCAAATCTCAAACTTTGTTAGATGCCATAGAACTCATCTCTTCCTTCATGGCATTGTACCACAAATTTGATTTATCACTATCCATGGCTTGTGAAAACGTTTCGGGATCATTCTCAGCTGCAATATTGTAGTCAGACTCTTGTAAATACACAATATAATCACTAAGAATTGCCGATTTCCTTGTTCTAGCAGATCTTCTCAATGTTGCATCAACATTCTCTTGAGGAGCGTGTTGTTCAACCGGTTGTTCAACAGTTTCCGGTAATTGCTGAATAACTGGATCTACTAGATCAATATCAGCAGGTTGTGGAACTTCAACGATTGGTTGTTCAATAGCCGGTTGAACTGAAAAGGCATTATGAGCAACAATCAACCTTAAAGTTGAGGTGGAAGGTTAAGTGTCTGAATGATCTTTTTGAGGAACAAGGTCCCTCGATCGATCGCTCCTACTAATCAAGTCATTTTCAAGAAATTTAGCGTTTCTTGATTCCACAATCCTAGTGGTGTGAGATGAACAATAAAACCTATATCCCTTGGATCTTTCAACATATCCAATGAAATACCCACTTATGGTCCTTGGGTCTAACTTCTTTTCTTGTGGATTGTAAACTCTCACTTCAGACGGGCATCCCCAAACGCGTACATGTTGCAAACTCGGTTTCCAACCTTTAAATAACTCAAAAGGTGTCTTTGGAACAACCTTGATCAGAACTCAGTTTAATATGTACATTGCCGTCTTAAGTGCTTCAATCCACAAGGACTTAGGAAGTTTTGAGCCGCTAAGCATACTCCGCACCATGTTCAATAATGTCTGGTTTCTTCTTTCCGCTACACCGTTTTGGTCCGGAGAACCAGGCATAGTATATTGGGCAACTATCCCATGCTCTTGAAGAAACTTTGCAAATGGACCAGGTGCTTGTCCATCTTCAGTGTATTTACCATAGAATTCTCCACCTCTATCTAATCTCATGATCTTAATTTGCTTACCACATTGTTTCTCTACTTCCGCCTTAGATACCTTAAAGGCATATAATGTTTCATGCTTATTATGAATCAAGTAAAGATACATGTAACGTGAGTAATCATTTATGAAAGAGATGAAGTATTTCTGACCACACGAGTCCATATCCGAACTACAGATATCTGTATGTATGATTTCTAATATTTCTGTACTCCTCTTGGCACATTTCTTCGACTTGTTGGTTTGATTTCCCTTTATGCAGTCCACACAAGTATCACAATCAGTAAAATCTAAAGTACTTAGTACTCCATCATTTACTAATCGCTCAATTCTTTCTATGGAGATATGTCCCAATCTCTGGTGCCACAACATAGAGGAATGTTCTTTCACAACACATCGTTTTATACCAACGTTATCATGAACATGCATCGCATCATAATAGGCATTGCCTTGCAAATTAATTCGAAAAAGATCATCAGACATAATACCACTCCCAACAATTTCAGATTTAAACGATAAACAGAATGTCAAATCTGAAAAGTTAAAAGAGTAACCCAAAGGTACAAGTCTTGAAATTGAAATTAAGTTTCTAGAGAAACTAGGTACATAAAAGGTCATTTCCAAATTCAAAACAAAGCCACTATTGAGAACTAGTCTACATGTCCCAATAGCTTCCACATGTGAATGCATATTGTTTCCTGAATAGATGTTTTGTTCACTTCCTACTGGTTTCTTGTGATTTTCAAAACCCTACAAGGAATTCGAAATGTGGATTGTAGATCCAGAATCAATCCACCAAGTGTTGTGACTTACATCAGTCATATTGGATTCATAACAAACACAAGAGATTGGATTATCTTTATTCTCAAGCCATGCCTTAAATCTGACACAATCCTTCTTAATATGCCCCTTCTGTTTACAGAAGAAACATTTAGATTCTTTCTTAATGTCAGCTTGGAGAAATATTTTACCTTTTCTCTTATGCTTGCCATGGCTCTTATTCTTTCATTGTGTTGCTAAATGAGCACTTTCTCCCAATTCCATAATCAGTCTTTCCTCCTCTTGAACACACATGGTCATGAGTTCATTAATTGACCATTTATTCTTATATGTATTGTAAGAGATCTTGAAATGTGCATATTATTGTGGGAGAGTGTTCAGAATATAATACACAATGAAGGATTCAGATATCTCAACCTCAAGGTTCTTAAGTTAAGCTGCTATGTTCCTCATTTGCATGATGTGCTCATGCACACCTCTAACACTAATGAGCTTCAATGATGAAAATTTCATAATTAGGGTCATGGCATGCGCTTTCTCAGAACTCTCAAACTGCGCATCTATGGCCTTCAATAAAGCATTAGTATTGCTATGCTGAGCAACCGAATCACAAATACTAGGAGATATTTTAGCCCTTATAAACATAGCACAAACGCGGTTGACCGCTTCCATTGGTTATAAAGGGTTATCTCAGCTGCAGTGCTCGAATCAGTAGGAGCAGGTGGTTCGTCTTTTCTTATAGCATAGTCAATGTCCATCCACCCCAATTGAAGAATAACTGACTCCTTTCAAACTTTATAGTTTTCGCCATTCAATATGGTAACATCAAACTTAAATTCAGAGAAATTCACAGGTTGTAAAACTGCATATCAAATAATTATACTTATGTCACAAAATTTGAGGCATAATATACATAAATCATGTTTTACCAATGTAAACATGTCATGAATATGAATCACATAACATAAAAACTGCACGTGAGCTAATTTTTTAATTTAAATAGATTCATAATTATATCATGAAGAAACTACCATATTATATGTCTTTTCTTAATCCCTGTGGGTAAATTAAGAAAAATGATATGATATTTCATCCTAATTAATCATATTAATATAATGAAAATTCATGTGGAATAAAATCATCATATTAATATAATTAATTACAATCAATATCCATTTCTAAATATGATCCGGAGGCTCTTAATATATAATTTAATTAATTAAAGATGCTGTGGCCACTCTCTAATTAATTAAATATATGGACCATTGAACATTTAATTTCATGCATAAAATACTCATAAATATGCATGAAATGACATAATAAATAAATACATCAAGGGCATAATAGTAAATAAATAAATTGGACAAGAGCAAGATTGTAAAAATATGAAAATTTTGGGGAAAAAAGTAAAAACAGCCGCGGGTGGGAGACGACAGGCGCGTGCCAAGCACGCGCCCTGTCCACCGCTTAGGCTTGTGCAACGCACACGCCTGCAACTGCCGCGAGCAGTTCTGCGCACGTGTGCACCACGCACCAGCAGTTGGCGCGTGCGTGGAGGCGCGTGGGTTCCATGCGCCTGCAACTGCACCGCACACGTGGACCCCACGCGCCTTCTTCCCCCGCGATAGAAGTCATTTTCGCCGGTTTTTTTACCGTTTTTCAGTCGAGATTTCACCACCGTTTCTTCTCCGGCAGCCCATATAAGACCGAAATAAATTATGGGTTTTGCAGAGCATACCGGCACGACCACATGGGTACAAGTTACGACGAAAATGACCAAGAAATTGGTCTCAAATCAAACGAAAAACTCCAAAAACGCAAATTCTCAACCACCATGACTTTCGCCGCCCGATTAGCCTCCAACAAACACCAATATACCGGAAAAACTCATGGCTAATGTTCATCATGGCAGTGCGACTGTTTGGGTCCGAAATCAAGAGGTGGATCGCCAGATTTTGCCCGGAATCGGCGAATTTCTCTTGGCCTCAAAATCCCGAGTTACTATTCATGTTCAAAAATGCCCGAAAGTACACCAAAAATTCGAGAAAAACAAGGCAAAGGCACTAAACATGCTCTTATACCAAATGTAAGATAAAATAGTTCAAATACGGAAGCCAAGATCATTATAGAGAAACCTCTAGCCATTGTTCTTGTTCTCATTCGTCTGAAAAACCTGAAAATCAAAAGAAAATTGGGCACACGCTACTAACCCAATTCACTCTCGTACGGATGGTGTATTCCCAATGAGAGAGTTTGAGTTAGACCTTGTGATTGCCCGTTAGAATGAACGATCGTTCCTTTATAAACCGCTTTCCATCAAGGTGGTTATCAAATGGGCGGTTGTTACGAAAAGGTACGTATGTGGATAAACTACATATTGAATAACCACCACTTTTAAAGGGAAAATGTGGGTCCGGAAATGTGGGATCACAAAAAGTAAATAACAGCGGCACCACCGCTCGCGACGCCCCTCACCGTCGCTGCCTGCCAGCCCTCACCAGAGCTCCGACGCCGATCATCCTCCACCCGACGCCGACCAACCTGCTGCCCCCCTTTCCTTGGGTTGCTTACTTTTCTTTTTATTTTTATCTTTCATTTATTTTTGTTATTTTTTTTAAGTTTTGATATTACTGTACCAATTGAAACATTGGGAGTTGATTTTCGTTTTATTGCAGTCATTATTCGCAGGGGTTTTGCCCAAAATTATTGTAATTATTTAATTTGATCTGTAAGACGTCGAATCATTTTTTTAATTATATTAATTTTTGGGCATTTTGGTATTATTTTAATTATTAAATCATTATAATTATTAATTTAATCCGTAAGACTTTGGATCAAATTTTTAATTATTTTGAATTTTCTTATATGTTGTGATATTTAGGGTTAAAATAATCGTTAATTAAACCCGTGAGACAACGGATTATTTTTTCGATTATTTTAATCCTTTATTTGATGAATGTGTTGATTAGTTTAGATATAATGTTTATTTGATGATTGCTTGTCTTGGAAAAACACTAAAAAATATTTTAAAAAAAATCAAAATCAAAATCTTGCATCAGATCTAGGTTTAGTAAATTAGGATTGTCTTTTTAGGATTACATTTTTTTAGGATTGCACTTTTAGATAGATAATTTTTGTAATAAATTAGGATTGATTTTTTTTTTTTAGAAAAAATTGTAAATAATGTTGGCACATAAGATTGGATAGGGTTTAAGTCAAATTAATCCCTAAAATAAATTAGAAAATTCATTTTTAGATAGTTTAATTAGGGTTTTTATTAATTCCGAATTTCAATTAAAAAACAAAAAATATTAGGCGCATGTTAATTAGTTTGCATAATAGGTTCATTTAATTAGAATTTGTTTGTTAGTAAAATTAGGTCATGTAGTTAAAATGCATGTTTTATGATAAAATTCTAATTTCAAGAAAACCCAAAAAATAATTGCTTGCTTTGTGTGTTTATTTCTTTTGATGCAATTTATTTTATTTATTGAATGTTTAATAATGATTGAACACCCATGTGATCACGCTTCTGCATGATAGAGATTTAGATTAAAAAAAATCCAAGCTGCTTGCAAAAACATTTTTGAAAATAAAAAGAATGGTACTGAAATGGCATTAGAGAAATCTAGTGTAACCAAGTCCCCGTACTCATAGTCTTTTAGGTGTCTAATCGACTTACTATAAACTGATTAGCGGTGATTCCTAGATAAAATTCATTTGCTTGATAAAAATTTGAATCTAAGTCGCGAATTGGTATGGACTTGGAAGAGCCCGAGCTAAATTTAAAACTTAGTAGTCCATTAGCCTAAACTTTAGGTGGTGCCTTCGCCGAAATTTAGGTCGTGACACTCTCTTATGAGTAAAAACAATTGAAGAAAATCAGCCCTAATTTTTTAAATTTTTACCGAAATATCATATTCAATAAGATGTCGTTTGGGTTGATGTGAAAATTCTATCTCAAAAAAATATTTTTTGGTTGTGAAATTTTAGGAAAATTTTTTTGTAGTGATGTCATGAAAGCCACATCACTAAGGACGATTGGACAGAGAGTTAATGGTTGTAGATATAAGATTTAAGTAAAAGTTGATGATTTTTTATAAGATAAAAAAAAAATAGGATCAAATTAGGATTAGATCTAAAGTTGATGGTTATTTATAAGACAAAATAATTTAGGATAAAATTAAAATAAGGTTAAAAGTTGAGAGTTTTTTATGAGATAAAAGAAAATTTGGGATAGAAATTTTGTAAAAAATTTGACTGTATTTCCTAATTTTCCCTAATTTTGGGTCTCCCTTTGGTCGTCGAAGAACCTCCCTCTCCATCATCATCGAAGAAACTCCCTCTCTTCTCCTTTTCAAAATTCGCTCTCTCGCCTTCGCTCCCAATCCGCTGCTTTCTCCGGCGCATCACTGCTGTCTCCGCCTCCGCCGTCACCTCCAGGAGGCCTATCGGCGGCTGGAATATGGCAGCACCAAGTTTCCCACTGGAACTTACACTGGTAATTCTAAATTGCCCGCCAAAATTTTTGCACGATTACCTCTTTCCCTGTTTACATCTAGATATGGGGTTTTGTTATGGGGGTTTGATGGGTGAAGTTTATGGTGTTGAGCTAATTGGGAAAATTGTGCAAATGGGCATTTTAGTTTTGATTTGATTTACTGTGTAGATCGATTATAAAGTCCCCACATTTCAAGAGAAGTTTGTGTCAGCGCTCGTTGAAAGGCTTAGGGAGTTGAATCTTGTAGTGTAGAATGGCAATATCCTCGCTTTTAAGGACTTCATCGGCGCTGGTGAGTAATTCTTTGCTACCTTGAACCCATTTTACTAACAACACTGCTTTTGACTTGTTTTGGATTTTGGTCTCTGAGCGGTGGCTTGTGTTCTTATCTTAGTTGTGTTTTCCATGGTCTCAAAGGGTCCAGCTCCATAAGGTTCTTTCTTAGAGCCTCGACAATACAACCTAGCCTCTTCAGACTAAAAAACGGGCAAGTGCGATCCATTGAATCTATTCCTCTTTTCTTATGCATGTAGAATTATGTATTTGGTTCAAAAGCAAATTACCCAAAAGAAAAAGTCGAAAGATGGAGTACATACGATGGCCTTTGTGAAAGAATTATGGCGTGGTTACTCTAATTCACTTAGGCTCCCAGCAATATAATGTGAGTTTCTTGACACTACTGTTCGCACATTTTGTTTCATAGAATGATATACGTAGCCGACGGCTTAGCCTCCCATGTTAGCCTCCCGCCTCACCTTGTGATCTCGCAATTGAGGATGTTGGGAATGACTGATCCCCGGAAATCATGATTCAACACTAAATCGAACCCCTAAATCAATGCGGAAGCGAAGCCCAAGAAAACGACACATATCACCGATCGTAAAGCACACCACGGATTCGAGCGTACCTTGATTGCCACAGATTAGACACCGACGCCGTCAGAGGAAGAGAAATCGAGCCTTGTTCGATCCGAGGAGGCAAACTCCTTCAATTGCTTCACTGTTTTGCTTTTGGAGAAAACGGGAGAGAGGGAGAGAGCGTTGAGAGAAAAACAGCGTACGTACAATTAACCAACGGTAGTTTTTCTCTCTCTTTCCTCCCTTTTATACCCCCTTCTTTCCACGGGCCGTATTCCCATGGGCCGGGCTTTCTGGGCCCAGCTTGGGCGAACAGGGCCTTAAGCCCTTTAATTAAATAAAGCTTTCATCTCCCACTCGCACAAGGTGGGCCGAACAGGATTCTCTTCAACATTCATACCGGTGAATAATCCGTGCGACCAGCATACTTTGAGAGCTCGTTGCTATACATCTGTTAGGAATATATAGCAGCTCATAATGGGCGTCACACTCCGAGTAGATTTAGTATGCAGTACCCTAGATCGATCAATCACATTTATATATCTCTTTTGATCTCTTTTTAAACAATGATATATGTATATATTGTATTCACAATTATAATTATCACAAAGACAGTCATAATTGGTCGACCAGTGAATACAAAACCATAATGTGATTCTCCAAAATCGATCTTCCTCTTTCCTTTAAACTCTCAATTTCAGTCCAGCTTGCTTTTCTAGAAATGCCCCATTAGATCGAATCAACTCATGACCATTGGAAACACCCTAAGATAGCAAACACTAAATAGAAACCTTGAGAATAAGTAAGAGTCATAAGGGGACTAAAAATTGAGGAACTCTTTTCCTCAAGAGTCTCACACGTCATAAAAGTTGAGATCAAACTTTTTGCCACTCTTATTGGTCGTCTCATGCATACGTAGTATGAAATACGTATTACGGTATTAACTCCTTTCCCATGGAGCGTATGTCTACACTTTTCAATATCGCACAGATGATAGTTCAGACATACCCAATGTCTAACTTGAGTTCACGTATCTACTCATTCACAAAATTCATCAGAACTCACATCTAGCATCTTAGACAGATAGAGTAAAATATGTGGGGTATTTTACTTTCGGACATCGTAAGAATTATGTCCTCATCTTAACACTTAGTTAAGGCGACATACGTGTTTTAAGCTTGAGCTCTCGATTATCACCTAGATAATAAGCTTAAAAACAGTCTCATCTCTATTTATCACACAGTAAACAGAGGCGATTACCCGTGTAAGTGGGCTAATCTAATATATGTCCGACATACTTCTCAACTTAAAATAATGCACTGAGCATTAAGATGCATAAAGATCATACAAAGATTCATAGGCATTAATCAATGAAAAACAAAATTTCATAAATGTGAACAACTCAGGGAAATTACAATTCAGTACATCAGACTCTACGCAATCCTAGAGATTTTACATGACCACAAAACACATCTCTAGGTATTGGCTTTGTCATAGGATCTGCTACCATTCTATGCGTAGATATGTACTGTAAGTTCACATCCTTTCGTGCAACCATATCCTTAACAAAGTTATACTTGGTATCTATATGTTTGGTCTTGCCATGATATTTTGGATCTTTGGTGTACGCTATAGCTGCTTGGCTATCATAGTTAACCAACAATGGATTTGCAGCTTTTTCAATAACACCTAAATGATCCAAGAATCTCTTAAGCCAAACTGCTTCTTGTACTGCTGCTGATAATGCCACGAACTCAGCTTCCATCGTGGATAAGGCTATGCATGTTTGCTTCTTACTACTCCATGATATGGCGCCATTGCTCAGTAAGAAAGCAAATCCTGAGGTAGATTTTCTTTCATTTAAATCTCCTCCCCAATCAGCATCTGAATAGCCTTCAAGTTGCAGATCCTTTCCTTGGTAATTCAACTTGAAATCAGCAGTTCCCTTCAGATACCTCAGTATTCTCTTGACAGCTTTCCAATGTGCTGGACCTGGATTGGATTGGTATCTACTCACCATTCCAACTGCAAAACATATGTCGGGTCTTGTACACATCATAGCATACATCAAGCTCCCAATAGCACTAGCATAAGGAACATGTTTCATTTGTTCCTTCTCTTGTGGAGTCCTTGGACACAGTCTATGGCTCAACCCTTCACCTTTTGCAATAGGAGTGTCTATGGGTTTACAATCTTGCATACGAAATCGTTCAAGAACTTTGTTTATATAAGTTTCTTGCGAAAGAGACAACGATCTCTTCGAACGATCTCTTGAAATCTTAACTCCAAGAATGTATGCAGCCTCACCCATATCCTTCATCTCAAAGTTGGAAGACAACCAACTCTTGACAGTCTTAACAAACTCCATATTGCTTCCGGCAATTAGTATATCATCAACATATAATGATATGATCACAAATTGATCCTTGGATCTTTTGATATATACACAATGATCCTCATCAATCATCGTAAAATCATATGCCATTATGGCATTATGAAAACGTATATACCATTGTCTTGATGACTGCTTAAGATCATATATCGACGTCAAAAGTCGACATACTTTTTCTTCTTGGCCTTTCACTATGAAACCAACAGGTTGTTCCATATATATTTCTTCCTCTAATTCTCCATTGAGGAAAGCAGTCTTTACATCCATTTGATGTAATTCAAGATCCAGACTAGCCACTATTGCCAGAATAATGCGAATTGAGGTAAATCTCACTACAGGAGAAAACGTATCTTCATAATCAATTCCTTCCTGTTGATTATACCCCTTCGCCACAAGGCGAGCCTTATGCTTTTCAATCGAGCCATCAGCCTTTTGCTTTATTTTGAGAACCCATTTGTTCTCAATAGCTCTGCGTCCTTTTGGCAGATCAACCAGTTCCCAGACTTGGTTTGATTTCATTGACTCCATTTCCTCTTCCGTTGCATTAATCCATTTTTCCTTACTAGGGAAATTCAGAGCCTCATTAATATTTCTTGGCTCATCCTCATCTTGTGGAGCAACCATAAAAGTTTCCCCTTCAATGTCAAAACGTCGACGGGGAATACTTTGGCGACTTGTTCGCCGTATGGTAGATTGTACACTTTGTACATCATCCCCCATCATGCTCCCACTTGGATTAGGTAATGATGATGTCGTCTCATCACGTGGTTGTAATTGAGAATGAGTTGAATTTAATTCATCACTTCTCATATTACTCCCACTTGGATGAAGTCCACTAAGGTCATTATCTTGATCCAAGGTTTCAAATAGGGAACAATCTTTCCCTATTTCGCCCTTCTTAGGAAATTCATCCTCTAAGAATGTGACATCTCGTGATTCAAACTCAGTTATACTTCCACTTTCTTGCTCACCTATGAACACATATCATTTCGAGTGTTCAGAGTACCTTATAAAAATACTCTTCTTTCCTCTGGGACCGAGTTTCCCAAACTTGTGAGAGGACTCATGTGTATAGGCGGCACAACCCCATGGCTTAAGAAAACTCAAGTCCGGTTTTCTACCTGTCCATAACTCATATGGAGTGGAAGTAACTGATTTGGAAGACACACGGTTAAGTATATAGGCAGCAGTTAACAACGCATCACTCCAAAAGGTAATAGGTAAGTTAGCATGCGCCATCATGGACCTAACCATTTCTAGTAGGGTTCTGTTTCTTCTCTCCGCAACACCATTTTGTTGAGGAGTATATGGAATAGACAACTGCCTTTCTATTCCTTTTTCATCACATAATTTTCTGAACTCATCAGATAAATATTCTCGACCTCGATCGGATCTCAATGCTTTTATTTTCTTGTCTAATTGATTCTCTACCAGGTTCATAAACCTTTTAAAACAACTTATTGCTTCAGATTTATGAGAAATCAAATAGACATATCCAAATCGAGTGTAATCATCTATAAAAGTGATGAAATAAACAGCCCCATGCCTTCCTTTCACATTCATTGGACCACAGATATCAGTATGGATTAAATGTAGAGGAAATTCAGCTCTTTTTCCTTTTCCAAATGGTTTCCTTGTCGTTTTCCCTTCTAGGCAATGCTTACATATGGGCAAATCGACTTTTTCAATATTGCCCAACAAGCCCTCTTTGGCTAGTCTATTCATACGCTGTTGGCCAATGTGACCAAGTCTAGCATGCCACACATTCACATCATTATCATATTTATTATGAGACGTGAGAAGGGAATAACAAACATTAGTATTAACATAATCAATATCTAATACAATAAAACCATCTAGAAAATAACCACAACCATAGTAATTTGTATCCAAAAACAAATTCACACCTCTATTACAGAAGTTCATATTAAAACCTAATTTAACCAACACTAATACAGACACTAAATTCCGACGAATCTCCGGAGCATACAGCACATCATGAAGGAACAAAGTGCGTCCACCACGCATATTCAGTTGGCATGTGCCAATTCCTTTCACTTCAGCTCTGGAGTTGTTTCCCACATAGATCCACTTAGTTCCAATTGGTACTCGTCGGAATTCCACGAAGGATCCTCTATCCTTCGCTACATGGTCCGTCGCTCCTGAATCCACAGTCCACAAAGGATTAGACTCAGTTAAGAATACAGAACTCGACACAAAAGTAAAGTTCTGAAAAGTACAAGGGGTGCATACCTTCTTTGGCTCACGACAGTCGCGAGCATAGTGACCCTTCTTGTCACAGTTGTAGCATTTCACCCTTGCAAGCTTTTTCATGTGAGGACGCTTCCCTCTCCATGTTGGTTAAATTTGGGTTTCTTCCCTAAAGGACCCGCTTCTTCCTTGCCTTTCCCCTTATCAAACCAGTTAGGGCGCTTGCGTTTGGAGCTCGAAGCTCCATTTGAGCTAGAACTAGCATGATATAGTTCAGCATCCGGCTTAGCCGCCAATAGGCGGTCCTCTTCCAGCTCAAGATGACGCATTGCATCCTCAAAGGTTTTGATATTTTCATTGTGAGTCAGGTGCACCTTCATGTGCTCCCAACTCTGAGGCAAGGAACGAATCACTGCTTGCACCTGCTGCTCATCTGTGAGGACATGGCCAGCATCTCTCAGCTCAGTTATCATGTTTGACATCTTTCTAAGATGTTGCTTCATGGTCTGACCATGAGGCTTCTTATAAGAGTCAAACCTGATAGTGAGTTGCCTCAGTCTAGTCACCGAAGTATGACCAAATCTAGCTGCCAATGCCTCCCACATTTCCTTGGCATTGTCAAAACGCCGAAACTCTCGCATGACGTCATTTTTCATGCTGCTCAGCAACGTGATGCGAGCTAGAGAGTTCATTCTTTTCCACGCAGAAAAAGCTTCTTTGTCTCTTTTGTGCTGTGCAGTGGTTCCCTCTTCAGGTTCTACCATGGTCATGACAAGAGCCTCAAGTGCTTCTTGCTCTTCCAGCACATACTGGATTTTCATTTGCCAAATTTTATAGTTGTCACCATTGAGCTTTTCACCTTTGTTCAGCTCGGCAACTATGCTCTTTGTGGCTGAAGCCATTGATCTGAACAAATCAGACAAATATGCACGAATTATTAATGCCTATCATTTATGCATCCCTATTTACATAGACCCATTATATTAATGAATAATTTTAAGTAAGGTTTTAGAATCAAAAGGTCACTATGTTTCCAATCATCCTCTAAAATCCTAACTTAAAACTATCATCAATATAATTGTCTTATGCAAAATAAATTCTATGAAGTTACAAAAACTTCTAAAACTACCCACAGCTAATTACCCACAGCAACCAGCAATTACAGAAAGCAATGGATAATAGATATCAAATAACACAACAATGCTTTCATCTTATAATACAATCAATACATTGGTTGCTACATCAACAACTATCAGGTAGTCAAACAGTACATAATATGTCCACAAAGCACACTTAACATACATCAGCCAATACAACTAACACATAGTCAGCACACGAACTGGGAAAGATCCTCTTTTGTTCAATTTCTTGATCTTTTCCCTTGTAACAATACAGTAATATTCATTTACAAAATCCATCACAATTTTCTTATAGGAAGCAGCTCCGTTGACATCCCATATGCGATTCAACACATCTTGCCATTCAGGTGGAAGAGTGCTTATGAAAAAACGCACCATCTCTGATTGTGACATAGGACGACCATTCCATATGACCTGTTGAATTTTCCCGTTGACTTCAAGGACGTGATCAATTAAGTTACCACTCTCCCATCGATGATCAGTCAGCTCAGCTATCAACTTAGACAGCCTTTCCTTTTGTTCATCGGTCACTGCGCGAATAGGTGTTCGCAACCTCAGGGGAGGCATTGTTCCTGCAACAAATGCAGAACAAATAAGGGATTACATATAATCCACATAGACTTAATTGACAAAAAAAACACATTCTTTTCATTTTTTTTTTTTGTCAACGGTCAAAGTCAACGGTCACCGGTCAAGTCAACGGTCAACAGTCGGTCAACGGTCAACGGTCAAGTCAACGGTCGTCGCCGGTCAACGCTCGTCGGTCACCGGACCGGACGGACCGGCCGAGCCGGTCGGGCCGATGGGCCCGGCTCGCGCGAACCGACGCACGTGCCACGCGCGTGTGGGGGATGACGTCACGCAGACGTCATCCGCACGTGCCTGCCACGTGCCTTGGTCTCCGGTGGGTCGGGTCGTCGGCCGGTGACCGTCCGGCGAAACGACGTCATCGGTGACGTCATCCGAACGGTTACCGACCGTTGGATGACGTCACGGTGACGTCATCACGTGACGTCAGCACGCGTCGGTCCGCGGACCGGCGCGTGTCAGTTCGCCCGCCGGCGGCGTGCACGCGCCGGTTCGCCGACCGGCGCGTGCGCCGCACGCGCTGGCCAATGCCAGCGCTTCGGGCGTGTCGCGCCCACGCGCATCGCCTTCCGGCCGCGCGTGTGGGCGCGTGCGGCGGCGCCCGGCGGCGGTCGACACATCGCCGGACTCGTCTCGACGTCGCGCTTCATCCTATGCAATCAGAAAACAGTTTCGACATATGAAAACTCAGTAAAAAAGCCGAAGAACGCTCGGGTGTTGGGATTTTTGTCCCAATCCGTACGGCCGAGAGTTTCTTCGCGAAATTTCAAACAAAAAAACATCAAATTGATCGGGAAAAAACGTGAACTAGGGCTCTGATACCAATGTTGGGAATGACTGATCCCCGAAAATCATGATTCGACACTAAATCGAACCCCTAAATCAATGCGGAAGCGAAGCCCAAGAAAACGACACATATCACCGATCGTAAAGCACACCACGGATTCGAGCGTACCTTGATTGCCACAGATTAGACACCGACGCCGTCAGAGGAAGAGAAATCGAGCCTTGTTCGATCCGAGGAGGCAAACTCCTTCAATTGCTTCACTGTTTCACTTTTGGAGAAAACGGGAGAGAGGGAGAGAGCGTTGAGAGAAAAACAGCGTACGTACAATTAACCAACGGTAGTTTTTCTCTCTCTCTCCTCCCTTTTATACCCCCTTCTTTCCACGGGCCGTATTCCCATGGGCCGGGCTTTCTGGGCCCAGCTTGGGCGAACAGGGCCTTAAGCCCTTTAATTAAATAAAGCTTTCAGAGGACATGGCCATGCTCCACCACAACAGCATAATCCCTTTCCATTCAGTGAGTGACACATGGAGCCATGTCCTACCAGGACAGATCTGAAAATTCTCTCTAATATTTCAAAATCTTGGGTCTCCCTCTTGTCAATGAAGAAGACTCTCTCTCTTCTTCTTTTCAATATTGGCTCCTCTCTCGCCTTCACTCCCAATCTGCTGCATTCTCCGGCATGTTGCTGCAGCATTGTAAACAAACATATTCATTCATTCAACTATTGAAGTGTATTAAGCCACATCAAAATTCTGGCGACACTAAACATAAAGCTTATGAAACAACTAAAAGAGAATGCAATAATTCATTGTTTTTTTTTTACCTTTCAAGTATGCGTCACTTCCTATCTCACCTTAACAATTCCTGAACTTCTAAGTTGTATCTTCCTTTTTGTCTAAACTTATGTTGAGATAGACCCATCAAATGGGTGGGTCAGGTCAAAAATAGGTTGACCCATATTTGACCCATATTCCTGTAATGTAAATCAAGTAACCAATACCCGACCCGATCCGTATTGCTAAAACATATTAATATTCTAGGAAAACCCGCTTCTACTATATGCTAATTGGATTAAAACTTCAAATTAAATTAAAAATAGTAAATAAAATAAAAAAAGGTTAAAAAAACTTATAAATTGAAATATTTATAAAAAAATTAGACTATGCACATGCTTCTCTCATTTGAAGTGAACATACCATTGAATAACTAAAAACTGTAACATGAAATTTTTTTAACTAAACCTAAAAAAGCTCATTTTTATGATTTTTTTTATAAAAAAAAGTATTGTTAAAACATTTTTATGCAATAAAAATTTTTTAAAAATTTTTATGCAATACAAATTTAATGGAAAATTTTTTTAATTCTTTTTAAAATAATTTTTAAAAAAATCGAATTTTTAATTTTTTTAATATAAGTTTTAATTTTTTATTTTTTAAAATATAATTTTTAATAATTAAATTTTCCTTTTCTCTTTTCTCTTTTCTTTTTTTTTTTTTTCTTTCTTCGGCAGGCCGCAGGCCACAACGATGGCCGGCAACCAACCACAGGCGAGATCAAGCTTGTCGGCATCAGGCGGGGCTCGATCTCGTTGATCCAGTGAGGCCGAGGCCCCGCCCGACGCCGGCGAGCTTGAGCCTCGCTAGTCGTCGGTGAGATCGAGCCTTGCCGGATTTAGCGAGACTCAAGCTCGCCGGCGTCGGGCTAGGCTTGATCTTGCCGATCTAGCAAGGCTAAGGCCCCGCCTGATGTTGGCAAGCTCGAGTCTCGCTAGATCCGGTGAGGCTCAAGCATCGCCAGTCATCGGCGACCTGTCGGCGAGCTCAAGCCTCGCCCAGCCTGTCGTCGGCCGACGGCGGGCTGTCACCCTGCCGGCCGCCAACTAAGGAAGGAAGAAAAAGAAAGAAAAAGGAAAAAGAAAAAAGAAAAGACAAAAAAATTGAAATATGAAAAATAATTATAATTTTGATTTTTATTAAAAAATATTTTTATAAAGTTAAAAAATGCTATGGGTTTAAAGTGGGTTTCCTAATAACCCATTTAGACCCGTTTCTTTTTGTGTTTTACTTTCTCAGACCCATTACTCATATATGACCCATTTAACTAAAAATGGGTCATAATATGGGTTTATGACCTATTTTGCCAGCTCTATGTTGAGAGAATTTTTTATATGAAGCATTAAATCCTTTGCTAATATTTCGTAGACAATGTTAGAGAGGTGCTGAATCTTGTGATCAGGAAATGGAAGATTTTGCTAAGCTACTGATTGCAGAGCAGTCACTTCTCATGTTTGGCAGAGGATACTACTATGCTACAACTTTGGAAGGTTCTTTAGCAATAAAGGAAGTGGCATTGATGCACAGTGAAGGAATATCTGCTGGTGAAAAACATGGTCCTCGGCTCTAGTGGAGAGAGTCCTCCCATTGTTGTGATTGCCACTCATGATGCTTCCTTCAGTTTAGCTTTTGTCGTGCAGGTTTACTCGCATCTGTGAAATCTTATTTGTTCCAAAGTTGAAGTTGTCAATGTTCACAGCAAGCGACAATCAGTTATTCAGCAACTCCATGCCCACAAAGGACACCTAATTGTCATGTGCTCGAGGGGTGATGCGGCAGCTATCTCTTGGGGGAGCACGTAGAGTCATTGAAATTCGTCAAGTGGAGGACTGTCTTCAGCCTGTAGTCAATATAGTTCCTTTGCAGGTACAACTCTTCTTTCCTCCATTCACTCCTCTCCTTTAGGTCTTTCACCTAGAAGATCAACCACTGATGGATCAAATGGAATCGGATAAACTACTCGATCAATGGGTTCTGAAGAGGCCACTTCTACTTATCTTCATGTTTATGCTGGTGAATCAACTAAAATTGCCTTCACCTCTGCCCCTGCAACTATAGGATCTGTAAGTGGACAAAGGAAAGCTAAAATGGGCAATGGCTTTCTAACTTCTTCTTCCAATAGTTTTCTATGCTTGCCAAGATGCAACGTCTTTTTTTTCCAATACTACCAAATATGTTATAAATTGCTGAAGATGAAGCTATGATGTAGATGAGGTGGAGCTGAATGGGAGCATCTAGCTTTCTGTTTTCTTGATTTGTTTTATGCTCTTGGTGTTTGTTATGGCATTAAGGGTTCCAAAATTCTCTCTATGATTTGGGTTTTAGTTCTAATAGAGAGTATTTTTTTTAAGTGTTGACAAAAACAAAAGAAATCAATTTTATTGATTGAGCCGTAACATTTTGCTGTTTTTATTTGTTTGTTTATTCATTGCTTATAGAGTATTTTCACGTTCTTGTTCTTCCTTTCAAATAGGCCGTTTCATTTTAGTAGATTTTGCTAATTCGTCGAGCATGAGATAATTTTTGACATTTAGGGTGCAGTTGTTGGTGTATCATCTCATGGTCCTAAGAAGATATAATGTCAACCAGACTAGGAAACTCGCAAAGAGCGTGACGACAGAGTAGATGCGCACTAACAAATTTCTTCTTATTGTGTTTATTCGGCAACAAAATGGATTATGTTATAAGAATGCAAAGCATCTTTCTGACACAGAGTATATATTCTGCTTATCACTTGTACTTCATTGAGTGGCAGCCCCTGCAAGATCTTTATTTATGATCAATTAGAAAAAACTGTCATAACCCACCTTTTTTGCATGTTCGCGGCTTCTTATGCCTCTATTTGTCAATATGCCTCAAATTGTCGTACTCGTGGTACTTGAACATTGTGTCATGATTGACATAACGACGGTGACTACAACTTAGTTTCATCAGGGATGCTATGCAACTGAGAGCATTATGTTGTTCATTAATGTCTTCATCTTAAAGGTCAAGAAAAAGGTTATATTGCTGAGAATATTAGTTATTGTATATAGCATTTAGCACGGAACTCCATTTTTTTTAAAATGGAGGACTTTGATTGAAGTATCTTTTGCTGCATCATAAGATGTAAAATGTCGACTTGCCCCAAACAATCTATTCTATTAATTTACCGTATTTTTAATATACGATTCGGCTCTTCCTAAATACCAACAAAAGCAACACCACAACCTTCTACTGGCGTTGTTAATGGTTGTCCAATGCATTGTTGTTATTTCTCTCCTCAACTCGTGTTTCACTTTCCAGGGAGAAAGTATTCAGCGGTTTGCAAGCGTGTGCGTCTATCCGGAAGTCACTTCCAGGGGTGTCTTGGTGGTGGGCACCCTGTAGGACATCCGAGGCCGTGTTAACCTGGACCGATTCCCGATTCCGGCACGAAGCGCACACATGCTCGACTGTACAAGGCAAGAGTGGCGGGGCTGCCGTTCGGGGAGGACGGAACCTGTGGATGAAAATAGACAAGGGAATCATGGAAAGCAACGCTAATGACAAGAAATAGGGGAAACAGTGAAAGGGCCTCCGAACCAACAACTACATGAGGGACGCCTCCGAGAGCGATGCCGCGAGCATCATGAGGATGGGGGAACGCTCGTGCACAACAATCGGGAGCCAACGACAGGCGAGCCACGAGCGCCAATGCGCAGTAGAGCAGAAGAGAGAGAATGGCGAGAGAGGTGGCGGGAGGGTGGGTCCCGAATGGGGAAGTGGGTTTCCCTGGGAATTTCACCTGGACGAGGCTCACCAGCACGGGAACAAGAAGGGCGACAATGATGTGGAGGGCGGTGAGGTCGGGGGAAACTCGGGCGTTTGTGTGGGGATGACCGCTGGTCGGCATCGTGGTGCGCTTCTAGAGTATCGGTGGTCCTATGTAAAGGATGATTATCGAAATGATTCGAAATTATTCAAGAAAGAGATGGCTAAGAGTGGGAAACCGAAGTTGGGGTTTTGTAAGGTCTCGAAGTCAAGGGTGCCCAGGCAATTTCTGGGTTGTTCACGGTGAAACATTTGCGTCGAAAAAGCACTTTTGTCCTTTTTGGGTCTAAAAAACACTTTGACGAGAGCGACTCTGCCCACGTTGAAAGGTTAGACCCACACCGAGAGCGACGTTGCCACGCTCCACGTCAGCATACTCCCTCTCCAATCTCTAATCGGTTGGGGGTAGGGGAGACACGTGGCGCCCAAGAACGGCGAGAGAGGTGGCGAGGGGGTGTGTCTCAAATGGCGACACTTTCCCTTGGAATTTCACCTCGACGAGGTTGACCAGCACGGAAACAAGAAAGGCGACAATGGTGTGGAGGGCAGTGAGGTCAGGGGAACCCTGGGCGTTTGTGTGGGGATGACCGCCAGGCGGCATCGTGGTGGGCTTCTAGAGCATCGGTGGTCCTACGTAGAAGATGAGTGGCTAGAGGAGGAAGCACATCCGACACAGGGCTTCGTACTTGGACCGCGCGAGGGGGTATGTGGCCTCTGTTACGTGGTCAACAAGTTTCCCGGTGGTCACGGTGGGCAATTCTTGCTTATCCGCTTTCGGCCCCCTTTGACGGAGGGACTTTCGATTTGCGATCAACTTCGTGGGCGAGTTGCCTTTGACCTCGTCATTTGCATCTTTCCTCCCCATTTTACATTCGGTGGCGTGACACTGAAGCCACCCCTTACCGACGTAGATTTAAAATTCTCTCTAGTAGGCTTAATATCCTACAAGATCCCTAAATTTAGGTGTCTTCCCAATTCTATCATAATTTTTTTTTGGTCCCATAGAAGTCCTCCGACTTTAGATTCACTTCCAATGTATAGGATATAGAAAAATCCAAGGATTTCATATCATATCCTATCCAGTCTTATCCTAATTAGAAATCTGAACATGTAGCCTAAATGTGACAAAGGAAAACGCAGTGTGCTTTCCGGGCCAACATCTTTACAGCGTGTACTTTTTGCTCTCGAGATGGAAGTTGAACAAATAATTAAAGAAAACTACGAACATTATATGCAGAAAGAAATTCATGTACAGTCGGAATCCCTAACAACCACAGTGAAGGGCAGGCTTATACGTGGAGGCACCTGCAAAGCTAAGACCGTCCTTCTAGGTGGATTGAATGATCATCTCAAGACAATTAGGAGGAGCTGGAGGATGTTGGAAGATACGCAAGAAGATTCTCCACACCATTCAAGGATCAATCATGATCAATTAGTATCGGATCTAATCGGATCCAAATTGTAAAATATTTAGTTGCTTTTCTTATACACATTTGGTATTATAATAATAGTTGTCATTTTACATTAAAAGATATTCAGAGAATACAAAGAAAATTCTCGAGTTCTTTCTCTCGACTTCTTCCCCTCCATCTTCTTTCATGGTATCAGAGCGTCTTCTAATCCTGGCATAGCTTCCGCGTTTCTCTCCGAATTGCCTCCGGTTCTTTTTCTGTTTTTGTTGTTGCGACACTTGCAAAACAAAACAACCTCCGGCAGGAATTCTCGCTTGAGCCTTCGTTCTTTGCCAAAGAAAACCCAATATGCAGAACAAAGTTGCTGCAAATTTCTTTAAAAAATTCCTCATCATGACAAACCCACAAACACTTACCTCAGCCTCCGAAGATCAGTCAGCAAGGAATACGACGCCACAAGCTTCGCCCAATCCAAATTAATCCATCGTCACTTCTATGGTTGAACAGCAATCCAGTCAAAGTCAAATTCATGCACAACACACGCAATGGCAACATTTTCCGGCTCAGTTCAATCCAGGGTTGCCTTTCTCGGGCTATCCTTATTAGTGGATGCCATACCCATGGATCCATGGATCAAACCCAGACACATCACAGCCGGGCTACCAGAGCGTGCAAACCGATGGAGGCCTACCAACCAACACTGGGGCAGGCTCAACCATCGGTCCTGAGAAGATGGGCCTAATTCCTATGGGCCAAATTCTTATGGGCCGAACTCCTATGGGCCTAATTCATATGGGTCGAATTCAAAAAAAAAGGGAAATTGTATTGTGATTTTTGCAAACGACGCCATCACACGATTGAAAATTGTTGGAAGTTGCATGGCAGACTTGGAGAAAAAAAAGGGCAAGAAAATATCAGCAGCAGCATATCAACTCACAGGACAAGCATATGCACATCAACCCATTACTCATGGTGAATATGAGCAATTGATGCAGGCACCACAAAAATTAGAAGTTCAAAAGAGGGGGAGCAACTTTATAGGTATTTCTCATTGTCTCATAAACAATATATCGAGAAATACTTGGATTGTTGATTCTGGAGCCAGTGATCATTTTGCATGTGAGAAGAAATTATTTACCACCATTAATGAAGAACTAGATAGTCCCATTATAGTACAATTACCAAATGGGAACGTTACTCATGTCACTATAATTGGGACAATTAATCTTAGTTCTCAAATTATTCTCACAAATGTCCTCTATATTCCTGAATTCAAGTTTAATCTTATATCTGTGTCTAGAGCTTGTAAAGAAAATTCATGTCAAGTTTCCTTCAATGCTGATAGTTGTCAATTTCAGGCCCTTTCGACTGAGAAACTGATGGGATGGGGTAATCTATCTGAAGGATTATTTTTCTGGAGAAGTTCGCCCAAGAATCTAGATCGATTTCCTTGTAATAAACAATCATTTTGTAATTTGACTACCAATGATAAAAATTTCATTTTCCATTCCAGATTGGGTCATAGTTCTTTATTTCCATATTCTCAATGTCATATTTGTCCCCTTGCAAAGCAATCACGTACACCCTTTCCATTGAGCAAAAGTCATGCAACTGATATTTTTTCTTTACTTCACATTGATGTCTGGGGACCATAGCATACACTAAATCATGATGGTTCTCGGTTCTTCCTCACCATTGTGGATGATCATCAAGGGCCACGTGGATCTTCCTCATGCAATCTAAGAGTCAGGTCGTGTCACATTTACGAACCTTTCTTTCTCTATCAAAAACTCAATTTGGAAAAATTGTCCAAAAAATTCGGACATACAATGTGAAAGAATTTTTCAATTATGAGTGTACGACTTTATTATCATCTCAAGGGATCTTACATGAGAGTTCATGTACGTACACACCACAACAAAATGGAATAGTGGAAAGGAAGCACCGTCACTTGTTGGAAGTTGCCCGGGCTTTAAAACTCCAGGCTTCTATTCCAGATATTTTTTGGGGAGATTGTGTTCTGAGTGTAGCATATTTGATCAACCGTATGCCAACCAAGATTCTTAATGGTCGAAGCCCCTTCGAACCCCTTTTTGGGAAGAAACTAGATCTTAATCATCTGAGGATTTTTGGGTGTCTATGCTATGCTTCTATAGTAGGACCTAAGGATAAGATGGGTCCACGAGCTCGCCGTTGCATATTTATGGGGTATCCTACCTTACAAAAGGGGTATCGAATATTTGATCCCTCTACAAGTGAATTCTTCGTTAGTAGGGATGATCAATTCCAATAAGATTTTTTCCCTTTTGCTACCCAAGAATCAGGCATAGATAGATTGGGATATTCTCATACTCATCGTATCGAAGAGTCCATTCATGATCCGGGATATGTTCTGGTTCCATATTCAGATAATACAGGTACTGATTCTTCACCTACTACGGCTCTAACACCTTTAGCAGCAGACACAGATCAAAACCTGGATGAAGGAATTGCATTAGAGTCATCTCCTGTGGAGCCTACAGCAACTCAATCACCTTCTGAAGATATCCAGCCAAGACGCTCGGGACGAGCCACACGTACTTGGACCAAAGATTACATATGTGGAGTAAGAACTCCACCATGTATTCTTTTTCCTATTTCTTCTTATGTTTCCTTCGATCGATTATTCGAGGAGCATAGATGTTGCATTACCCGCATTTCTGAAGAGCGAGAGCCTTCAAGCTATGATGAGGCAAGCACTGATCCGCGATGGCAGAAGGCTATGGAAGCAGAATTACAAGCACTGGTGGATAATCAGACATGGGAACTTGTCAGTCTGCCTCCACATTGTAAGCCCATTGGATGCAAATGGGTCTACAAGATCAAATATCGAGCCGATGGTTCGATTGAAAGGTACAAAGCCCGATTGGTAGCAAAAGGTTTTACACAAAAGGAAGGTTTTGATTATCACGAAACCTTCTCTCCCGTAGCCAAAGATGTTACAGTCCGCTCATTCCTCTCTATAGCAGCTTATCAGAACTGGCCAATACATCATATGGATGTTCATAATGCCTTCCTCCATGGAGATCTAGATGAAGAGAATAAAGTATGCCGTCTCCGCAAATCCCTATATGGGCTTAAGCAAGCGTCCAGACAATGGTACGCAAAATTTTCTGAGTCCTTGATAGCTGCTAGTTTTCAACAGTCCAAATTTAATTATGCTGTTTTCACATGGACCAAAGGTACGTCATCTATATACTTGATGATATATGTAGATGATATACTGATTATGGGCAATGATGAGATAGCTATCAAAGTTTCAAGCAATACTTGCACTCTACTTTCCATATAAAAGATCTAGGGTCGCCAAAGTATTTTCTTGGAATAGAAATTGCTCGATCAGACCAAGGAATATCCCTCAGCCAGAGGAAATTTGCCTTGGAAATCATATCAGAAGCAAGATTGTCAAGATGTAAGCCAGCTGTAATTCCAGTTGAGCAAAATATCAAACTGACCACATCAGATTATGATGCTGGAATCTCTCAAGAAGTCGATCCTATACTGAGAGATCCAATGAGTTATCGGAAACTTGTTGGGAAGCTTATATATTTAACTATGACCAGGCCAAACATTAGTTTTGCCATGCAAACCCTTAGTCAGTTCATGCACAGTCCAAAGCAGTCCCACATGAATGCTGCACTCAAAGTGGTAAAGCATTTGAAGAAATGTCCTGGACTTGGGATTCTCCTCTCCAAGAAATGTGATATGCGGATGATTGCATATTGTGATGCGGATTATGCGACCTATCCGATGAGCAGAAGGTCCATAACTGGTTTCTGTATTAAGTTAGGGGATACTTTACTTTCATGGAAAACAAAGAAGCAACTGACTGTTTCATTATCCTCAGCAGAAGCAGAATATCGAGCCATGGCAAAAACCACATGTGAGATAGTGTGGCTACGTGGATTACTTCGAGACCTTGGAGTACAAGTTGAAGGGCCAACGAAATTGTTTTGCGACAACGATGCGGCCCTCAAACTTGCCTCAAATCCAATCGTTCATGAAAGAACGAAACACATAGAAGTGGACTGCCATTTCACACAAGAAAAGATTCAGCAAGGGATAATCGAGACACTGGGGATTCGAACGGAAGAACAATCAACGGACGTCTTCACCAAACCTTTGTGTCAAAGCCAGCACGCGTATCTCCTAAGCAAGCTAGGCGTCTTGGATATCTACAAGCCACCAGCTTGAGGGGGACTGTTGGAAGATACGTGAGAAGATTCTCCACACCATTCAAGGATCAATCATGATCAATTAGTATCAGATCTAATCGGATCCAAATTGTAAAATATTTAGTTGCTTTTCTTATACACATTTTGTATTATAACAATAGTTGTCATTGTACATTAAAAGATATACAGAGAATACAAAGAAAATTCTCGAGTTCTTTCTCTCAACTTCTTCCCCTCCATCTTCTTTCAGTTTTTATTGGTTACGGTACCAATTATAATGCTGCTTTAGCTGCAAGCCCATCTTGGGAGAAATTTCAGGCAAGTAGCGAATGATAGCTTACGTGGGTTGGAGATGTTAATTTATTTTTACCAAATATTTTCTTATTTGCTTGCTTTTCTAAACAGGAATTCCGGTGACAATGGAAATTGGAAGTGATCTTTTGATTCGTCAAGGCCCAATTTATAGAGAAGATACAGCAGTTTTTGTCAGCTAGTCTGGTGAAGCAGCAGATACCTTACACGCCCTGGAATATGCTCTCCAGAATGGTGCATTATGTGTAGGAATTACTAATACTGTTGGCAGTGCAATTGCCAGAAATACACATTGTGGTGTCCATATAAAAGCTGATAATGAGGCGTGGCGAGCACCGAGGTAAGAGAATACCCTCTTGACATTCTTTTACGGAAACGGTCCTCTCTTCTTCATGGTTTTCTTGTCTTTTTTTTCCATGAAATTGATTTACAGATGCTTTTTGAGCACGCAGACACAAGTCAAATAGTTGTTATGGCCATGTTAGCTTCAGCAATTGGAGGGGATGCTATTTCTAATCAAGCGAGAAGAGATGCATTAGTTGATTGTCTTTCTGACCTTCCAAGTATGTGTCAGTTCCTATCTCACCTTTACAGTTTCTGAACTTCTGTTGGATGTGCCTTTTTTGTCTAAACTTTGTTGATAAATTGTTTGTATGAAACATTAAATCCCTTGTTAATATCTTGTGGACAAAGTTAGAGAGGTGCTGAAGCTTGACCAGGAAATGAAAGATCTTGCTAAGCTACTGATTGCAGAGTAGTCACTTCTCATGTTTGGCAGAGGATACAATTACGCTACTGCTTTGGAAGGTTCTTTAAAAGTAAAGGAGGTGGCATTAATGCATAGTGAAGGAATATTTGCTAGTGAAATGAAACATGGTCCTCTGGCTCTAGTGGATGTGCTTGCTTCAGGTTAGCTTTTGTTGTACAGGTTTACTCACATCCGTGAAATATCAGTTTGTTCTAAAGCTGAAGGTGTGTCAATGTTAACAGCAAGCAACAATCAGTTATTCAGCAACTCCATGCCCACAAAGGGCGCCTTATTGTCATGTGCTCAAGGGGGGATGCTGCAGCTGTGTCGCTTGGTGGAGCATGTAGAGTCATTGAAGTTCCTCAAGTGGAGGCCTGTCTTCAGCCTGTAGTCAATATAGTTCCTTTGCAAGTATAGAGTACTTCCAATAGTTTTATACGCTTGCAAGATGCAGCATCTTTTTTTCCTACTCTACTGAATTCGTTATAATTTGCTAAGATGAAGCTATGGATGTTGATAGGTGGAGCTGGATAGGAGCATGTAGCCCTTGATTTGTTTTATGCTCTCGTTGTTTGTTTTTGCATTGAGAGTTTTTTTTTTTTTCCTTTTTTTAAAGTCTCAACAAAAACAAAAGAAATCAATTTTATTGATTGAGCCTTTGTCTTTATTTGTTTAGTTATTCATTGCTTATAGAGTATTTTCACATTCCTGATATTCCTTTCAAATAGCCTGTTTCATTTTACTAGATTTTTCTAATTCGTTGGACATGAGGTAATTTTTTGACATTTGGGGTGTAGTTATTGGCATATCATCTCACAGTTCTAAGAGGATACAATGTCGACCAACCCAGGAACCTCACAGAGTGTGACGACAGAGTAGAAGCCTACTAACAGATTTCTTCTGATTGTGTTTACCCGGCAGCGAAATGGATTATATCATGAGAATGTAAAGCATCTTTTTGATATAGAGTATACATTCTGTTGATCACTTGTACTTTATTGAATGGCAGCCCCTGCAAGATCTTTATTTATGATCGATTAGGAAAAACTATCATAACCCAGATTCTTTCGCGTTCACGTCTTGTTATGTAATCATTTGTCAATTTGCCTTCAAGTATCATGCTCATGGTACCTGAACCTTGTTTCAAGATGAAGGTTGGAAGAGGAAGATTGTATCCTCATTCGGGAAAAGAGAGCAGGCAGTATGACGAAAAATGTGTTATTAAAGGTACGAGATTGATGGAATTTATCAAGTATATGAGGCAAAATTTGCTTCTTTTGCTAAGATCGGTTTTTGGCATTAAGCGTGTCTCTCGAGTAGTGATTGTCATGTTAGTCATCAAGGCAATTTGTACCATGTTCTAGTTTCCTTTTTTAGTGTGATATTTAGCTCCTTGATGCGGTTCAATTTGTAGAGACGCAGAGCCCTCATGTATTCAAATAGAAAGAATTTCGATGTCTACTTGCTCTGGAGAAGCCCATTCTATCAATCATCGTACGTGGAAAATACAATACGACTCTCACTAGATAATAAAAGCAAAACCCTAAGCTGCTTCTGGCGTTGTTAATGGTTGTGCAACGCGTTGTTTATTTTCTTCTGAACTGTTGTTTTACTTTCCAGGGGTGTGCTGGGAGGGGCACCCCGTAGGACATGTGGGGATGGGTCAACTTGGACCGGTTCCCAATTCTGGCACAAAGCGCGCGCATCCACGACTGTGCGAGGCAACGGGGCTTGAGCGGGCGCGGAGAAGGAAAGGCCAAAGACTTTGGCCTAAGGGAAATGAGCAACGACGAAATGACAAAATGAGGTCAGCCAACACACAAGATGAGACTTTACCACCGTGGAGCGGCTTTTTGCAAAAAGATGAGGGGGAAACTCAGTAAGATGTCGGAGAAGCGAAATATACGAGATCACAAACGTAGACTAATGAGACGAGAGAATCCTGCCTTTGCCACTATATCTGGAAGGGCCACCGGCCCAAACGATCTATTCACTAGCGAGACTGGGTGGGAGGATGTCAAAGCACATTCTCTCTTTCTTCCATGCACTAATCTATGCCATAGAGCTTTCCCTATTGATTGAGAAAATGTGGACAAAAATAGATACGGTCTTGTGGTGAACCCATGTGTAAAGGTTTCAAGCGAGACAGGGCACCAGAACCACGGGAAACAACACGAATGACAAGAGATAGGGTAATGATTGAAAGGGGCCCGGGACCAACAACGATGCGAGGGACGCCACCAAGAGCATGGTGGCGAGCATCATGAGGATGTGGACCGGTCGGGCACAGCAAGCGGAAGACAACGACAGATGAGTGACGAGCGCCAGTGCGCAGTAGAACAAAAGACAGAAGATGGCAAGGGAGGTGGCAAAAGGGTCGGTCTCGAATGGGGACTTGAGTTTCCCTTGGAATTTGACCTCGACGAAGTTCACCAGCACGGAAACAAGGAATGCGAGAATGGCGTGGAAGGAAGTGAAGGCAGGGGAACCTCGGACGTTTGTGTCGGGGGGTCAGTTTCTTGAGGATCCTTAGTCCTGTGTAGAGGATGATTATCGAAATGATCAGAGAGAAAGCATATCTTGAGTTTTATAATGATGATGTAAAAAGGAGAGATAACATGTTATACAGACCTGGGCAACGACGCATATATATATAGAAAGGAGAGGGGCAAAACAGTCCGGACCTATATATAGAAAGGGGAGGCAAGATGAAGGAGAGGTAAGATGTTGCAAAGACCTGTCCAACCACGCATTATATATAATATAGAAAGGAGAGGCAAGATGAAGTAGGGGTATTATAGGGTGATCAAGTCCAGGGTGGATAGGATCTAAGACCTGGGTCCTATACCCAACCCTGTTTGTATTGGACCCTGTACCCGACATATACTATTTTTCTAGTCCGGTTTTAAGGTCAACTCTGTTTCCATTGGAACTTGATTCGCAATTTCCCAATATACTATGTGATTTCGAATTTTATATTATTACACGAGAAAATAATGTAATCATTCTAATTTGTATCAAAACATTAAGAACTTGTAATAAATAAATACATGAACTTTTTTGCTAAACGAAAAATTAAAAATTCACATACTAATTATAATAAATAAAATCATAATACAAAGAATTAGTAATAAATATGAATCTAATATTAGTCTTATTCCCACAACTACTACACAAAGCTACTCATTTATGCAAGTATAAATCCTCTAACCAAAGAGAAATTAGGCAAGTCAATTCACGTGATACACGAGAATTTGGCGGCAACGAATATCGTCCGTCCGTCGAACAGTGCAAGAGGGAGCTGATGAGGGAGGAAAGCAAGTGAGGAAGATGAACGATGAAAGGAGAGAAAAATTCATTGGCAAGCAAGTTCCCTTCGCTCGATAGCCCTGGTCATGTATTTATATAAAGGCAAGGGACTGTTGTCGGCTTCATTTAGCCGCCATTGCTACAGGAATAACCGAGAGGCTCCTCCCTTTCAATTGAATTTATAAAATTCATGCATGCGTGGCTCTCTCTCTCTCTCTCTCTCTCTCTCTCTCCAAAGATGCCGCCTTGATGCGTGTTAACACCGGTTTTGACCGAGTAGTCGCCAGAGCAACTACACATGCCGCGGTATATGTGTTTTTTTTCCCGACGCTAGTGTACGAGGCATATATATATATATATAGGCATCTTCCCAGGCGCTGCCCGGGCATATATACATACCTACACAGGACCCTAAGGGGACTATTTTGCCCCGTATAAACTGGATCCGATTAGTCAGTACGATTAACTAAGAGGCTATGTTGGTAGAGTCCGGGGCTCCCACTTTCTATCGCCCAGTCAACAGGCAGCTTCTAAAAAAAAAAGAAAAACAGGCAGCTTCTGGGCTGCTTCTTGATTTTTCAAGCCGCAATTCAAGACACGACCGTCAACGAGGTGATTTGGTGGGAGGGCCATGAGGGTGATCCTAAAATTCTCTCCAATAGGATTAATAGCTAAAAGACCTTCTGACTTTAGATCTGCTCTCAATTTTATCTTAAACATTTTTTATTTTATAGAAGTCATCTAACTTTAGGTCCACTCTCAATTCTATCCTAAAATCTTTTCTGTCTTAAGTTTACTCTCAATTTTTTCCTAAACTTTTTTTTCTCATAAATCTATCTCCATTAACCTTACATAAAAAATTCTCGAGCAAATTGTTCGAGGCTTCATGACCCAAGTGCCTCTAGTGCGAGCATCTTGAATGTGAGCTCTACAACTGCAAGAAATTGAAGACTCCCAAGCACGAAAGATTGAAGACCGAGCTCAAAATTGAAGATCTTTTATGGGTTGAAGATAAACTCTCTTTAGAGTAAGAACAATTAAAGAAAATCAATCTTGATTTTTCTAGTTTTTACCCAAATATCAAATCCAATAACACATGGTTTGGATTGATATAAAAATGTATCTCCAAAAAAATCTTTTAAGAAGTGAAATTTTAGGAAAAAATTATAGCAATGATGTGAAATGCCATATCACTAATAAAATTTTGTAATTTTTAGGATCAAATTAGGACTAGATCTAAAGTTGGTGGTTTTTAATAAGACATAAAACAATTTAAGTTAGAATTAGAATAACTTTGCGAGAAAAAAAAATTAGGTTAGAAATATCGTAGAAGACCCTCCCAATTTTCAAAATTTTTGGGTTCCCCTCTCGTCTACGAAGAAAACTCTCTCTCTTCTGCTTCACAAAATTCGCTCTCTCGCCTTGGCTCCCAATCCACTACTTTCTCCGGCGCATCGCTGCTGCCTCCGCCTCCGTCGTCGCCTTCAGGAGCCCCGTCGGCGGCTGGAATATGGCAGCACCGAGTTTCGCACCGGAACTTGCATCGCTAGTTCTAAACTGCACACCAAATGTTTGCACAATTAACTCTTTTCCCGTTCAGATCTGGATATGGGTTTCGTTATTGGGGTTTGATGGTTGAAGTTTCTGGTGTTGAGCTAATTGGGAAAACTGTGTGACTGGACATCTTAGTTTTGATTTGATTTGCTGTGCAGGCCGATTATAAAGACCCCACATTTCAAGAGAAGTTTGTGTCCACGCTTGTTGAAGGGCTTAGGGAGTTGAATCTTGCGGTGCGGAATGGCAATATCCTCGCTTTCAAGGACTTCGTCGGCACTGGTGAGTAATTACTTCCTGCCTTGAACCCATTTTACTAACGACATTGCTGTGGACTTGTTTTGAATTTTGGTCCTTGAGTTGTGTTAAGCCACATCAAAATTCTGGCGACACTGAGCGGGAAGCTTCTGAGCACAACTAAAAGAGAACGCAATAATTCATTGTCTTTTTGACCTTTCAAGTCTGTGTCACTTCCTATCTCACCTTAACAATTTCTGAACTTCTAAGTTGTGTCTACCTTTTCATCTAAACTTATGTTGAGAGAATTTTTTGTATGAGGCATTAAATCCTTCGCTAATATCTTGTAGACAAAGTTACAGAGGTGCTGAAGCTTGTGACCAGGAAATGGAAGATCTTGCTAAGCTACTGATTGCAGAGCAGTCACTTCTCATGTTTGGCACAGGATACGACTATGCTACAGCTTTGGAAGGTTCTTGAATAGTAAAGGAGGAGGCATTGATGCACAGTGAAGGAATACTTCCTAGTGAAATGAAACATGGTCCTCTGGCTCTATTGGATGAGAGTCTTCCCATTGTAGTGATTGCTACTCATGATGCTTGCTTCAGGTCAGCTTTTGTCGTACGGGTTTACTCACATCCGTGAAATCTTTATTTGTTCTAAAGCTGAAGTTGTCAATGTATACAGAAAGCAACAATCAGTTATTCAGCAACTCCATGCCCGCAAAGGGTGCCTGATTGTCATGTGCCCGAGGGGGGATGCTGCAGCTGTGTCTTTGGGTGGAGCATGTAGAGTCATTGAAGTTCCTCAGGTGGAGTGTTGTCTTCAGCCTGTGGTCAATATAGTTCCTTTGCAGGTACAGAGTACTTCCAATAGCTTTCTATGCTTGCCAAGATACAACATGTTTTTTTCCTACTTTATTGAATGCGTTATAACTTGCCGAAGATGAAGCTATGATGTGGATGAGGTGGAGCTGAATGGGAGCATTAAGCTTTATGTTTCCTTGATTTGTGTTATGCTCTCAGTGTTTGTTTTTGCATTGAGAGTTCCAAAATCTCTCTAGGATTTGGCGTTTAGTTCTTAAAGAGAGTATTTTTCTAAGTCTCAACAAAAACAAAAGAAATCAATTTTATTGATTGAGCCGTCACATTTTGCTGTTTTTATTTGTTTGTTTATTCATTGCTTATAGAGTATTTTCACATTCCCATTCTTCCTTTCAAATAACCTATTTCATTTTAGTAGATTTTGCTAATTTGTTGGACATGAGATAATTTTTAACATTTGGGGTGCAATTGTTGGCATATCATCTTACGGTCCTAAGAGGATACAATGTCGACCAGCCCGGGAACCTCACAAAGAGTGTGACAACAGAGTAGAAGCCCGCCAACAGATTTATTTTGATTGTCTTGACCCGGTAGTGAATTGGATTATGTCATGAGAATATAAAGCATCTTTCGGACACAGAGTATGTATTGTGCTAATTACTTGCACTTTATTGAATGGCAGCCCTTGGAAGCTCTTTTTTTATGATCAATTAGGAAAAACTGTTGTAACCCACCTTTTTTTAGCATTCGCGGCTTGTTATGTAATTACATATCAATCTGCCTCGAAGTGTCATACTCATGGTACCTGAACATCATTTCATGATTGACATAACAACGATGACTACAACTTACTTTCACCGAGGATGCTATGCAACTTAGAGCGATACATGGTTCATTAATGCCTTCATCTTAAAGGTCACGAAAAAGTTCTACCGCTGAAAATATTAGTTATCGTTTTTAGCATTTAGTGGGAACTCCATTTTTTATGGTGGACCTTTGGTTGAAATATCTTTTGCTGCATCATGAGAAGTAAAAGGAGTCAGGTAAAGGTCGGAAGAGGAAGGTTGTATCCTTTTTGGGGAAAAAAGAGTGGGCGGTACAACAAAACTGTGTGTCATTAAAGGTGCCAAATTTTGATGGAATGATCATGTATCTGGGACTTGCTTCTTTTGCGGAGATTGGTTTTTGGCGTTTTGCAGTCTCTCAAGTGGTGATTGCCGCGTCAGTCGTCAAACCGCTAGTTAACTCTCGGTTCATACCTTTCTTAGGAAATAGTCCGAGGTAAATTGTACCATGGTTTGATCTACTTTTTCATTATAATATTGTAAGGAGAGGCCTCGTGTATTCAAATGGAAAGAGTTTCAATGTCAGCTTGCTGCGAAACTAGTCCATCCTCTCAATTAGTCATATAGGTAAATTACAATGCGACTCAGGTTATACCAACAGAAACAAAACCCAAAGTTCCTACTGTCGCTGTTATTGGTTGTCCAAGGCAACGTTGTCATGTTTCTTCCCTAGTCGTGTTATCTTTTGCAGGGTTGTGCTAGTTGTGGGCGTCCCGAGGGACATCTGCGGCCGTGTCAAGACGGCCCAATCCCCAAGCAATTCCCAATTCCGGCGCAAAGCACGCATCCATGACGGTAACGGGCAAAGATGGCAGAGCTCTTCCACCATGTAGGCAGCAAGAACGGCACACAGCGACAAGCATAGATACAAGCTTGTGTCGAACCCACATTAGAAGGTTTCGAGCGAGACGACACCAGAGGACCATGGAAGGCAACACAAATAACAAGAGGTAGGGGAAACAGCGAAAGGGGCCCGGGACCAACAAAGCTGCAAGGGAAGCCACCGAGAGCAAAGCTACGAGCATCGTGAGGATGGGAGAGAGATGGCTAGAGTAGGAGCAGATCTTGGGGGGTTTATTTGTTGAAAAAGAGGTCGAGTGGTCGTACCGCCCAAGCAGATCTGAGAAGCTTCCCAGCAGTTTACCACGACATTGGTCGTCGTCCTTGGCCTCGCGTCTTCCCACGCTTTTACATTTGGTCGAAGACTTCTCATTTGCGAGCGACTTACCTTTGCGACTTTGCCTTGGCATTTACGTGGGAATACATTGGCTGAGCGATGACGTGCGAGGTCGGTCTTATGCAATATTTTCTTATATTTTCTTAACTTGCCTTATTGAGGACGGGGCCATTTAGAAATTCATTTCCCAGGAAAGTGACTTTATTTTTCTGTATTTGATAAAAACTGGAAAAAAAATCTGAAAGTATTTTCCATTGATTAATAAAAAAAATCTAACGGTGAAATGTATTATGTTATGAGAATGTAAAGCATCTTTCTAATACAAAGTATACATTATATTGATCACTTGTACTTTATTGAATGGTAGTCTCTATAAGATCTTTGTTTATGATCAATTAGAGAAAACTGTCATAATCCACATTTTTTGCGCATTCGCGGCTTGTTATCAATCTGCCTCAAAGTGTTGCACTCATGGTACTTGAACATGGTGTCCTGGTTGACATAACAAACAACAACAACTATAACTTAGTTTCATCCGGGATGCTATGCAATTTAGAGCAATATGTTGTTTTGTTAATACCTTCATCTTAAAGGTCACAAAAAGTTCTGTTGCTAAAAATGTTAGTAATTGTATTCAGCATTTAGTAGGGAATTCCATATTTTTTTTTATAGAGGACTTTGATTGATGTATCTTGGGCTGCATCATGAGATGTAAAAGGAGTCTGGTGGAGGTTGGAAGAGGAAGATTGTATCCTTATTTGGGAAAGAAGTGCAGGCAATATAACAAAAATGTGTGTTATTAGAAGTGCAAGATTGATAGAATCAATCAAGTATCTGAGACATGATTTGCTTTTTTTGCTGAGATTGGTTTTTGCCGTTAAAGATGCCTCGAGTGTTGACTGCTGCGTCAATCATCAACTCTTCGTTCATATATTTCCTGGGAAAAAGTCCGAGGCAACATGTACCGTGTTCTAATTTCCTTTTTCAGTGGAATATTTACTCCATGATGTGGTCCAATTTGCAGACACGCAGAGTATTCAATTGGAAAGAATTTCGAAGTCAAGTTTCTCCAAAGCTGTCCATTCTAACAATTGATCATATTTCGAAAATACAATGCTACTCTACAGAAGCGAAACCATAAGCTCCTGATGTCGCTGTTATTGGTTGTCAAGCACAACCTCGTCATGTTTCGTCACTGGTCCTGTTATCTTTTCCAGGGTTGTACTAATCGTGGGCACCCCCCCTAGCACAACTGTGGCCGTGTCAACACGGACCCATTCCCAATTCGGGCGTAGAGTACACGTCCATGTTGGTACGAGGCAAAGGCAGCGGGGGCTGCCCTCAGACCATGTAGTCGGCAAGAACGAACATGGGGACAAAAATAGATACAATCTTGCGTGAATCCACATGTGAAGATTTCGAGCGAGACGATGCAAGAGGACCACAGAAAACAACACAAATAACAAGAGATAGGGGAAACGGTGAAAGGGGCAAGTTTGTGATTTTTTATGAGAAAAAAATTAGGGTCAAATTAGTACTTGGTCTAAAGCTGGTGATTTTTTATAAGACAAAAAACAGTTTAGGGTAGAATTAGAATAATATCAAAAGTTGAAGGGTTTTTATGAGACAAAAAAAAATATAGAAATATCGTAGAATTGGAATTCGAGGTAAAGTTTAAATTTTAAATGCCATTAGGCCCTCCTCATATTCCAAAATTTTGGGTCTCCATCTTGTCATCGAAGAAGACTCTATTCTCCTTTTCAAAATTCACTCTCTCACCTTCACTCTCAGTCCATTGCTTTCTCCGGCGCATTATTGCTACCTCCACCTCCAGGAGCCTTATCCACTGCTAGAATATGGGAGCACCAAATTTCGCACCGGAACTGCATTAGTAATTCTAAATTGCACGCCAAATGTTTGCGTAATTACTTCTTTTCCTGTTCAAATCTGGATATGGGGTTTACAGGGATCTAATGGGTGAAGTTTCTAGTGTTGAGTTAATTGGGAGACTGTGCGAATGGACATCTTAGTTTAGGCAGGGATTTTATATTTATCAGGAAAAATTAGAAAGGAAAAATAGATGAAAAGAGAATGAGTCAAAGTAAATGAAAAGAATAAAAAAAAAAATTATGGGTAGGCGATTTTTATGGAAATGTGAATGTGTAAAAGGAAGAATCATTTTTTTCACAACCAAAACACAACAACAAGTATACTCCTCAATAAGAGGAACACGATGCGCGTAGTGTGTATTTTCATCCTCGTTTCAAATCTTTATAACAAAGATTGACCGTACATTCCACAATGAAGAAAATGAAATTTCAAATCTCTACAGTAACTTTCTAGATGGCAAAAATTGACTTAAAAAAGATTCTGATTTCATTCATTCTACTCAGCCTAACCACATCTAGATAATTGCAATGAAATCACTACAAGATAGATTGATGTACTTTGCGATTGCAGGGGAGAATACTAAAGGTAATTATCAATATGAAACAAAAATGGTGGGGAAAAAATGGGATTTTGCCTCATTTCTAATCTAAGGTGTAAGAGGAAAAAAATGATGGCGTAAAATAAAACAGAAAGGAATATGAAGACGACCTTGGACATTGAAGAACAAGCGCAGCGCGGCTAATTGGTGAAAATCGATAGACGCTCATTCACCTTTTTGGGCTAGCAAATGTTTAAGATCGGAAGAATAAATTGGGCCTCAAAGAAGGGCCAAGGCCCACGAACAACTCCAGAACAACCGTCACTTCCCAAATGGAGAAGGCCTTTTTTCCTCCTTTTTCTTTTTTCTTTCCTCGGTAAATAATTTTGAACTTTTGATCCTCTTCTTCAAAAGATGTCCCCGCCGTCGGCGAGTGACTTGCACCAGTAATTCTAAATTGCGCGCCAAACCATCCATTGAATTTATTCCTCTTTTTTAATGCATGTAGAATCGTGTGTCTGATTAAATGCAAAATACAAGCATAAAATGACTTTTATATAAGAATTGTGATGTGATTTCCCCAATTTATTCGAGTTCTCAATAATATAATATGAATTCTTGATAATACTGTCCACACTCTCGCCTCACCTTGCGATGTTGCAATTGAGGACATGGCCGTGCTCCACCACATCAGCATAATCTCTATCCACTCGGTGAGTGACACATGGAGCCGCGTCACATCGGGACAGATCTGAAAATCCTCTCTAATATTTCCACATCAGCATAATTTTTCGTTTTCTTTTTTCGTTTTCATCTCGTTCAAGCACAGGTCGTTGGTGGCGACACGACCACCTCTTGACGAATCGTCGTCGATCATCATCCTTCGATCCTCCGAGGAAGACGAATAAGAAGAAGAAGAAGAGGAAGAAGTAGTAGAGCGGGTCAAAGGTCAGAAGTGATCTCCATCTCTGACTACCCCTCTCTCTCTCTCCCCGTCTCCGTCTCCCTCTCGCGGATTTTTTAGTCGGAGCTCCGGCAGCCATGAAGGAGGAGGCGGACGCTGGCGCGGAAGGCGAAGGGGGAAGAAGGGGAGAAATGTGCGGCATATTCGCCTGCCTGAACTACAATGTGAAGAGCGAGAGGAGCTACATCCTCCAGGTTCTCTTCACGGCCTCCGTCGCCTCAGCCCCGCGGCTACGACTCCGCTGGCGTCTCTATCGATTCCTCCTCCGTCTCCCTCCCGCCTCTCGTCTTCCGGCAGGAAGGCAACATCGAGTCCCTCGTCAAATCCGTCTACCAAGGTATACCCCCCAATTCTCATTCTCGCGCTCGAATATCCTGCTCGCCTTGTGATCTGACGAAGCTTTCTTATATATTATGGTTCTCGTTTGATTTGGAGATTGATTTCGGAACGATCGATTGCCCCGTTTAGTTTATCTGCCCCGCTTGACATGGTTCTTGTGGAAAAGGTCTCTCCTTTTTCGTTTTGTTTGTTTCCTACTTGTCTGATTAGTTAAGTGTACTGTTATGCTCTGCCCATCATGGTCGCTGCATGTGATTTTCATGCGCACCTCCGATACAGTTCATCTCATCGATCTGGTTTAGTCTCTTTCTTTTCTTTTTTCTTTTTAGTTAACTTATTTTTGTTTGTCCTCGTAAAGGACGTTGTTTTGGGACTAGACAAGCGCCTCATTCAAGAAGCCTGCTATGTCGTTTGTCATTTTGTGCCCTTTTGGACTAATTTTGAGAAACCGTCCACATGGTCAGAATGCACTGCTGGATAGCGTCTTTTGGACTGGAATTCTGTTGTTTCTATTCCATTGTAGCCCCTGACATATCAGAAAAGCTCGATAATCCAGGGGGCGTAAGCTTAATTCTATTGCTGATAGTTGCTGGACATGATCTAAACTAATTGAGGGGTGAAATTCCATCTTTTCTCCAAGATTCTCTTAGAAATTAATTCAGCAAATATACAAGATTAGAGTATCTTTGTTTCGAGAAGCATTAGGATATCTTTTTGGAGATAGAGGAACGTTAAGAAGTTGTCCACATGTTCACTGTCAATTTTAAATGCAGTTTTTGGATTGAAACTATATCGCCTCATTTGTAAATTCTAGAGGCCCTACTGGATTAAATGCTGTAGTTTTATATGAGTGCATGCATTACTCAACATCTTGGAATTAGGAACGTATTTTTGTATAGGATTTTTCTCGTTTATTCCGTTAAACGAAACTTTTGTGTGGCTGTTCTACTTTGTTATATTTGTGTGATGGATTATTTGACGTCTCCATATTTCAAGTCTGGCTCTTTAATTTTTCTCAACAAGTTCAAAGAACTCACTGTTGATTATGTTATCATCAGAGGATGATGCCACAGACTTGAATTTGGAGGAATCTTTTCTTACTCATGCCAGAATAGTGCACACGGGGTGGCTGACTCATGGAGAGCCTGCTCCTAGTAATAGTCATCCTTAGAGCTCTGGTGCTGAAAATGAGTTTTTGGTTGTACACAATGGGGTCATCACTAATCATGAGGTTGGTTGAGGCTTAACTGGCAACTATTTGGACTATAGTATACTCTTTATTTATATTCGGGTTGCATTTTGCTATATAAATTACGAAAACTTTCTTTCACCTTTGAGGTGGGTTAGCTTTCAAATTTTCATGCAGGCTGAAAGTACATCCTTGTCATTGATTATTGTAACATTACGACAATGTAATGCTTACATCTCCTGAGGTATTGCAGATCATATTGTGTGTTTGGATGATTTTATGCCATAAATCAGTTTATGCATCTTAGAGGTATTTAATCTAGACAACTACTCTTTCTTAGAATGCGAGTGAGGGCATAGCTGCTGACTAGAGGGAGAAGTTGATTCAATCAATGAAGCTTTATTTGATTGGTCCAGTGAGGGGTGTTATGAATAGGTCACATTAGTCATTGTTAATAATTAGCTGAGGCCAAGGCTTATCCTCCTGTCATATTATCATGGACAAGCCTTCACAAAGAACATGCAGCTTCAAGTGTGTATCATTAGCAGCAAATGTCCTGTGTACCACAAGGAACCTTGCGACAGGTTACGGACTTCATTTTACCCCACTGAGAAGCATATTTAGAGACCAAGACGCTTTCCTAACGAAACTATATGATATGCTCTTAATTTATATGGTACTCTGTCCGTGATGATTCTGTAAAATGCTGTACAATCTCAATGGTATTTCTCTCTAGCTTAAAACTAATGAAGAAATTTTTCCGGTAGATTATTCTGAGGTTCTTACCTTTTCATTTACATTTGCAGGTCTTAAAGCAAACGCTAATTCAAAATGGGTTCACATTTGAATCTGATACTGACACTGAAGTGATTCCTAAGCTTGCCAAGTATGTTTTTGATAAATCTAATGAAGATTCAGGTAATAGCTTATATGCAATGAAGATCATCATTGCATTTTAATAAACTTCTTATTGAGTTTGTGTGTGAAGAAAGGGAAACCTCATTCGACACAATTTCATGTGACATTGAAGTTAAAAAAGATGTTGAAGTTAATCATTTTAGATTTTTGCTTAACAATCTTCCAATTCAAGCTCATTAATCGACGGATTTTTAGTTGAATCTTGTGTAACTATATGAAGGTTGTAGTTTTGGAAATCTGTTCAACTCTTTGTAAACACTAAGGGCGCGCATGACAAAATTTCTGTTTCTCGATTTCTCTATTTCTCTGTTCCCCAGAACAGGTTTGGAACAGAAATCCGTTTGGTAATGCAATTTGATTTCTCTATTTCTGAAACAGATTTCTATTTCAGAAATAGAGAAATTGAAGAAATCAGAAGCTGAAATTTTTAACTTCTCAGTTTCTGAAATAGAAATCAGAAATTGAAATCAAACCATATAAAAGAACCTTACACTTTCTTGCTAACTTAATTCACTCATAACTATAACTTCACAAATTATTGCTAATTTTCTTTTTCTTATTTTGCTCTTTTTTTTTTTTTGCATTTTTTTCAATTTTTTTTATAACTTCCTCTTTAGGAAGAAAGACAATTGAATGGGTCCCCAATTTTCAAAAACAACCAAAGTTCTTAAATGCTTACTTAAAAACAATGTGGCTCTTTCCTCCTAGAAAAGGCACCCGCATGGCCAGTTGAAAAAAAAGTTCTTACGTAATAGATGAATAAAAAACGTGCCTAGAAATTTAACTTTATTTTTTTACGGATTTAAAATTCTTGCAAAATCAAAATAATTAGATTGTTACACAATTTTGAATTTTAATTCGAAGGCAAGAGATTCAAGAGAATCTCTCTCTTTGCTATGCAAGGGCCATTAAAGGTTCATTGAGCAATAATAAAGAAATTAGGGATGAGCAACTGGACTGATTCAATTCAAGAATCAAAATAAACTGACCTTCCCCCGATTGGTTCCTAACCATAAACATTACTTTAAGATAGAATTCTCATATATTCCTTTCCACCATTAATTTTATTTTGTTGATAATTTTGTATAATACTAGTTTTTGATAAAATGACAAGGCTGTATAGGCGTCATTGATGGCACTCATATTTATGCTTCCGCAGTACTTGTCTGAACCTACACAGGATGAGCTTGCAAACGATACATTGACCGAGGAGGGAAACCAAATAAATACACTTAGGAAAACAATTGCTAATAAAATGGCAAGGGATAATAATATGCCGAAAATTCCATGAAATTGTATTTTCAACTTTTGTAATGTATTAGTATTATTTCGACTATTATTTTGTATTTGAGGATTTCTCATGTTGTTTTAGTATTATTTCGACTATTATTTTGTATTTGAGGATTTCTTATGTTGTTATCTAATCAATTTCTATTTCTAGAAATAGAAATTTTGTTCTGTTATCAAACGGATTTTTGTTTCAGAAATAGAAATTTTGAGTCGTTATCAAACGGGTTTCTTTGCTCAGAAACTTGTCCGGGGAATAAAAATTAAGAAATTGATTTTTGGCCATAAATCAATTTCTGTTTTAGAAATTTTGACATGCGCAGCCTAAAGAGCCATCTGATGGATAAAGCATCTCTGCCACCTTTCATTGAGAGTATCGTTTATATATGTTAGGTCCATGTTGGCCCATTACTTTTCCCAACAAATGTAGGGGCTTAAAACAAATTGTATTGGTGACTCATTTTCTTTCTGATGGGCCTCAGTAAATGGATACTTAATTCTGCAAAAGCATTTTAGCGTATGAATGACATCATATTGGGCAAAATTTAATTTTATTTCTCCAATTGTTTGCTTGTAGTGAATTAACTGGCGATATGACCACCAATGGGATTGTGCTCAAATTATATACATATTCCACATAATTTGCTTTGTGTCTTGAAGTGTGCTATTGTATTACTTTACCCTAGAGAACAATGTTCAGTGACATTATATTTATGAATGGTTGTTGACACCTAATTTTCAAGTGCACATAAAAAAATTAATTAATTAAAATTAAAACAAACAAACAAGCAAACAAAAAAGTAAATAAAAAAGAAAAGAGAAGGGGGATGCAAGGGGGCGGGTCGGGCCGAATTTGGCCTTGGCCCAACTCGGCCCTCCTCCTTTCCTCTCTCCCCTTGGCCTAGCCCGCACCGAGCTTCTCCCTTCTCTACCCATCTTCGCATGTGAAACCTTAGAGGGAGGGGAACCCAGAAATAGAGAGTTGGAGAGAGAAGGAGGGAGCATCGAGCAAGGAGAGAGAACACAGAGAGCTCAAGGGAGAGAGAGAAAAATTTGGGAGGGGAGGAGGACGGTGGTTGAGGAGAGAGGAGGCCTCGCCACCTCAACCTGACGCCATCTGAGCCGCCGCCCTCTTGCCCAACGCCGTCCAAGCCTCCTCGCGCCACCGCCGCTCCACCCGAGTCGGCCGTCGTCCCACCAGTTGTTGGAGTTCCTCCTCGTCCATGAGCTCGCGCCACCACTTCACCTGCGAGCTCACGTTACTATTGTACCTCGCCGCGCAACGTGAAGCAGCCGAGCCCCCGCTCACCGTCTCCAAACACCGCTACCGCTGCCCCTAACACCGGCAGATCCTGAGCAGATTGTTGTGCATCTGCCTCATCCGCAGCGCTCTGCCAGGCCACCCGAGTCGACCGCTGAGACCTCGCCACCATGCCGTCACCCGCTGTGTCCCAACCGTTGCCGAGTCAACGTCGTCGTCGCCACCACCGCCGTCAAGCCTGTCGTTGCCGTGAAAGAGCAAGGGAGGGAGGAGGCACGAACCGAGTCGAATCGGGCCAGGTGCAATTAATCGGGTAGGGTTATGGGTGAATCAGGCCGGGCATACTTGAGTTGGGTCTAGGCTAGTTTAGGTCGCAAGCCTACGTGGGTCTATTTTCTACGTGGGGGAAGTGGAGATTGGGCCCATCAGTTGGGCCCAATCTAGTTGCACCAAGGCCCGACCAAGGCTGGTCGGGCCGAACTCAGGTCGGACCAGACCCAGCCTAAAATATATATCTTTTTTTTTCTAAAAAAATTAAAAAATTAAAAAAATTTGAAAATTAAAAAAAATGTAGGTTTTGGTTAGGAATTGTCATATCTCGCATTATTAGTGTAATTAGGCCTTTATTTGCTAGTATTTTGATAATATCATACGTTTAATTTGCATATTTAATTATGTTTACTTGCACGTGCTCAATTTTACTGCAATTAGGATCTTGATAGATATGATTGTTACTTTAATGTTTGCGTACCCGCATAATCACCTTACATGTTAATGGATATGTATAAAATCAATCCAAACTGCCTGACAAAAATCTTTCTTTTAAAATGAATAATATTAGGTACCGAAACAGCACTAATTGGTCAATTAGTGTAATCAAGTCCCCGATCCTAGATTCTCTGGTTGCATAGGAAACGAGGCATACTCCCATGCCCTGCTTGGTTTTTAGCCAACCCCAATAGGCTGGTGGCGACTCCTTATTGCAAAAATCTTTAAAAATACCCTAATGTCATGCGAGGTATGGGCTTGGGAGAACCTGCGCCTAATCATGGACCTTAAGTCCATCTTTTAGGCAATACCCCTAAACCCGTTCCCTCCCCCTAAGGGGTAGGTCACGACAGTTTGGCGACTCTGCTGGGGACTTGGTTTTAGACCTTAGAGGACTTAGGCCTAAATTCATCTTGTTCAAAAACTATTTTTGTTTGACAGCGAGGATTCTAGGTACGCTCCTAACATTAAAGGCGTTAAACGTTTTTGCAGAATGAGAGATATAAGAAGAAGTGTTTGCTCACCTTTGTCTTATAGGAAGGTGTATGAATGTATGGTTTATTTTTTATGTACGGAGTATTGTTTGCCTATAAATTGTTGTGCATGTATCCTTTGCATTGCATTACACCCTAGCACACAACCTGTCGCCGAACCTAGGCTGCATAAGATTTCTTAGGATGATGTTGAGATGGATACCACTCTGATTACGATCATGTAGTACAAGTCGTCCATTTCAACCCCGAAATTTTTTTTCTTGATGTCGAAGGTCCCCACCTTGGTCTACAATCACGCGACACAGGTTGGTTCTTTGACGAAGCCAGAGTCATGGGTAACACAACCTAGCCGCGATCTTGCCGGTTCGGTCCGGTGATCCTATGGCTCCATTTTGAGCCGTATAGATTAGAAATCGAACCACATCTCATGTGCATGTTTATGTAATTAAAAAACAAAAGAAGAGAGAAAAGTCGTCCCCCATTGTAAGTGTCATTCCTCTTTTTTTATTCGCTTTTTTTAATTGAAATTTCATCTTGAAATTTGCGGAAATCAATCGAATGCCCTCGGTGTAATTGGCAATCACTCTTGATAAGCGAACATTGAATGCAAGTTCTAAAAACTTTGATTTGGCTCTGTTGAACGCGTGGTTTTGTTTAAAATTCTAGTTATGGGCTCAAAATCGCATTTCGGAAAAAAAAAAACAAAAAACAAGAACAAAAATAAAAATTTCAAGTTGCGATTATACATTGGGGCACAAAAATTGAAATTGCATTTTTAATCAAATTCTCTCCATTTTGTGTATAGATTTCTCAAAACAAAAGTCGCCTCATTTTTCTAGGAGTAATTTCACAAATTAATCTTTCAAAAATCAATGCCACTTTTGCATATGAAACTTTTAGAATAAAGTGAATACTCATTTGATAGCCATCGATCGATCTTTTAATGATGCCCCTTCTCTTATGATAAAATCTTGACGAAATACTAAAACATCGTAGTAAGAACTATGGGGCATGTACCGTCATCTCAATTTTGTTGTAAAAAGCGACCTCATTGAGAGATCATTTTCTCTCATTCACGTACTGACATTGTCGTCTTTTTTGCAGGTTATGCGCAATGCTCCTTGACATTCTCGTGTTTGACCTCATAAAGAAGTGAATTCTAGAGTTAGGACAAGAGTTGATTTTTACTCTTATCTATACAAGAGTTTATTGTATTTTATCATTGTTCTCATTTTTGTTAAGAATCATATTTTCCATTTTGGGTTTTGATTGTGAATCCAATTGTTGCTTTTGTAAATCATGCGACTCACATTTTTTTAACAATAGAATTCAATTTCACGAAAATCATCCCTTTAAAAAAAATGAATTCAGAAGTGTTTCAAGCGAACCTTTACATCTACCTTCCAAAATGAATTTCAAGAAAGCTTTGCTTAAGGCCCTGTCTTCACGTGGTTGCTTTCTCAGGAAGAATGAGGAGTTTATTTGAGACCGGTATCTGCCCCTTCTAAAAAATAAATGTGTAGGCTCATGGAACTTGAGGAGTAAACATGCATTGAGGCATTGTCGGCGCCAATCTTCCAATAAAGGCGGAACGAAGTTGAATTCCATTCTAGGAAGTTTCTTTATTTGGAGATTGGGCATCGCCATCACCAGATTGTTTTTTATAAGTTTTATCAAGAGCCGCATCATATGTTACTAAAAGGCTAGCATTAGGGCTCTTGCGCATTTTGGCAATTAAAGCATTTGAACATTTGGCTACAAGAGTTTTCTGCAATCAACATTAGAGATTCGTGTCGCAAAATGCTACTTTGTTATATGCTTTATCGCAAGGAAATCAAGCAAATGCCTTAGGTGCCAAAATAGCCCGTCGATCTCGTTCACTTTACATGATGAGACGAATGAAGGGAGTTGCCAAGCATCCAAAAAGGCGAATTCAAAAACACGTGAAGGGAGGATATCAAACACTTAAAGGCAAATGCAAGTAAAGGGTAATGTCAAATTACCAATTATCTATGATGGTGGATACAAGAAATGTTAGCATCCAAAGGATAAAAGCGAGTGAAGGGTAATAATGTATTGTTTCCAACATTTCAATCCCCAAAGATTTTTGCACTAACATATTTTTTCACATTCTTTACAGGGTTATCGAGTCACCATGCCGCAGGTAAGTACCCTTCTTCTCAAAATTAAATGAAAGAAAAAAAAGGAAAAAAGAAAAAAAGAAGAAGAGAATTTCCATTACAAAAAGGAACCTTTTGTGCTTCCCTAGAGACAAGCACAAAAATGAATAATTGAGAAAAAAAAAACTTTCTACAAGCTTTTTGAACATCATTTTTATCTCAAAATTGTTTTTTCATTTTGGGGATTATTCATAATGAATCAAAATTCCCTATGGAGATTAATCTACTCGAACGATCTCGGCAGAGTGAAATGGAGATGTTAACCATGCCAAATAAGAAGTGCTTTGGATGAAGAAAGTTAAGCCATTTTCAAACATGTCATTTAAACACTTTTGAGAGTTGAGTGAAAAGTGACATTCTCTTAGGACGAATGATTCATTCGCATTGAGTGCAAAGATCGAAATGATAGAGGCGTTTCATTCATCAATCTCAAGCATTGCACTAATCTCTTGCTACCCCTTTGGGCCAAAAAAAAAAATGATCATTCAAAGTATCCTTGTCGAGAATGACCCTACATTGGGGCAGCATAGGGGGTTACGATTGTGTTGTAGAGCGAAAGATTGAGAAAGATTCTATTACTTTCACTTTCATCAATCTTATGATGATAGTTTCAGAGGAATTCTTATCAGAACTTAACCCATCCCAAGGTGAAGAAGAGCATTTCATTCTCTACCCAAACACTGATACCCATTGCTTTAACCAATTTGGGCTTGATTGTTTATTTCTGAGTCCCAAGCGGTGATCATCTCCCTTCACTGGGGCAAGGCATAAAGATTGACCACATGCAATTGACATTTACGAGAAAATGTGAAAAATATCTCGAAAGTCATAAGAGCTCCAAAAGTTCAAAAAATAAAAAGTTCAACAAAACTAGGAGGCATGAAAAAGCAATATGCCTGGTAAAAGTAAGGCCAATGCCCGACAAGAAAAAGAGCCAAAAGGCTACATCTTATATAAAATAAAAATTATCAAAGTCCAAGTGCCTGCGTAAAAAAGAAAAATCATCGCAAGTGCAAAGAAAATTAGAAAAATGAGCAAAGCTCCAATGTAGAAATGATTAGTCAATGGACTTTCGAGATGTACTATGTTTCAAAAGTCGAATGATTTTGAAAGGTCGAGTAACCTAGTCACGATGCCATGATGATCACCGACTCTTAAAAATACTCTTGAAAATTTTAAGCCTTTTGAGCCTTCCCGAGCCAACATTACAACCATATTCCGAAGTCTCTTCTGATTGGGATCGTTTGAGTGAAAATAAGAATACCACAAAGAACCTATTGCTTGAAGGAGTGGAAGTAATTCTATCTTATATTGTCTTCCAAGTTCTCGACTTGTAAACCCGATGAAGATAGCAACAAATGTTCATTTATTGGCCTCAAAGTAATAATCCCTTTGTGTAAGCCCATGACCAAATCTATATTGCGATCCTTTCAAAAAACATTTTTGATCGATCAGATTGTGCTCATCGCGAATGTTTCTGAAAGCCTTTGACACGGGTTATGTGAGATACCCTCAGCAATTAGTTACTTCCCACTCGAATGGATGGGATCAAGCAGTCATTTTATCGAGAGTATGTGAGAAACCCTTTCTAATTAAGAAGCTCTAGTTTGGCATGCTTAATGAGTCTTTTTCATGAGTTGCAGCCGTTCTGATAAGAACTTGACTCCCAAAGAATTTGATGATTAATGATACATCCCCAGACAAGATGACAATTTTGCGTCACATGATGCCGATTGACATCGAATGTTTTTTTTTTAAAGTAGTCGAACTTAACTTGATTAGCTTGTTCAATTAATGCTGTAATATTACCAATATGTCTCCTAATGACGTTCCTAATGACGTTTGTTCAAATTGAGTTTGACAGGATTCCTCAGTGAAATCATGCAATATTCACAAGGTTCGTGGGTCTATCCTTAAACCACAAGGTTCGTGGGTCTATCCTTAAACCACACGGTTCGTGGGTCTATCATTAAACCACAAGGTTCGTGAGTCTATCCTTAAACCACAAGGTTCGTGGGTCTATCCTTAAATCACAAAATTCGTGGGTCTATTCTTAAACCACACGGTTAGTGGGTGTATCCTTAAACCACACGGTTAGTGGGTCTATCCTTAAACCACAAGGTTCGTGGGTCTATCCTTAAACCACACGGTTTGTGGATCTATCCTTAAACCACACGGTTCGTGGGTCTATCCTTAAACCATAAGGTTCGTGGGTCTATACTTAAACCATATGGTCCATGAGTTTATCGTTAAGCCACGCTTTTAAAATGTTCATGAGTCTATCTTTAAACTACAATTTTCAAAAGGTTCATGGGTTTTCCTTAAATCATTTATCTCCAACCTGGTCGAAACCTATTATTACACGGTGAGACCTCATGTCTTTCTTTTTTCTTATGACACGACGTGTTTTTGTAACCCAAGGTCTCTCTTTCTTCATATGACACGGCGTGCTTCTGACACAACATGCTTTTGTAGCATGGGGTCTCTCTTTCTTCTTATGACACGGCGTGCTTATGTAGCTCGGGGTCTTCTTTCTTCTTATGACACGGCGTGCTTCTATAGCCCGAGGTCTCTCTTTCTTCTTATGACACGGTGTGCTTCTGTAGCCCGGGGTCTTTCTTTCTTCTTATGACATGGTGTGCTTTTGTAGCATGTGGTCTCTACAGCGTGCTTCTGTAGCCTGAGGTCTTCTTTTTTCTTATGACACGGCATGCTTTTGTAGTTTGGGGTCTTCTTTCTTATTATGACACGACGTGCTTTTGTAGCCCGGAGTCTCTCTTTCTTCTTATGACACGGCGTGCTTCTGTAGTCTGAGGTCTTTCTTCCTCTTATGACAAGACGCACTTCCATAGTTATGAGTCATTTCCGTCGACCTAATACGTGCCTATGCACCTTTTCAAAGCTACATTCAAAAAAGGGCAGCTGTTGACACCTAATTTTCAAGTGCATATAAAAAATAATTAATTAAAATTAAAAAAACAAACAAACAAACAAACAAACAAAAAGAAAAGAGAAGGGGGCTACGAGGGGGTCGGGTTGGGCCAAATTTGGCCTTGGCCCAACCCGGCCCGCGCCGAGCTTCTCCCTTCTCTACCCATCTTCGCGTGTGAAACCTTAGAGGGAGGGGAACCCAAAAACAGAGAGCTGGAGAGAGAAGGAGGGAGCATCGAGCAGGGAGTGAGAACACAAAGAGCTCGAGGGAGAGAGAGAAAAATTTGGGGGGGGGGGGGGGGAGGGGGAGGACGACGGTGGCCGAGGAGAGAGGAGGCCTTGCCATCTCAACTCGATGCCGTCCGAGCCACCGCCCTCTTGCCCAATGTCGTCCAAGCCTCCTCGCGCCACCGCCGCTCCACCCGAGTCGGTCGCCGTCCCGCCAGCTGTCAGAGTTCCTCCTCGTCCGCGAGCTCGCACCACCGCTTCACCCGCGAGCTCACATCATCACCATACCTCACCGCGTAACCTGTAGCAACCAAGCCCCCATTCACCATCTCCAAGCACCACTGCCGCTGCCCCCAACGCCGGCAGATCCTGAGCCGGTTGCCGCGTGTTCGCCTCACTCGCAGCGCTCCACCAGGCCGCTTGAGTTGGTCGCTGAGACCCCACCATCGTATCATCACCCGCCGCGTCCCAACCGTTGTTGAGTCAACATCGTCACCCCCACCGCCGTCAAGCTCGTCGTCGCCGTCCGTCCGCCCAGCGATGCCTCAGTCGCGAGTGCCATTGCTGCCTGACGTCATCCAAGCTTCCGCCCTCTGTCCCCGTCACCATCCGAGTCGCCTCGAAAGAGCAAGGGAGGGAGGAGGCATGAACAGGGTTGAAGGAGTCGAACCGGGTGCAATCAATCGGGTAGGGTTCTAGGCGAATCGAGCCTGGCATACCTGAGTTAGGTTTGGGCTGGTTTAGGTCGCGGGCCTACGTGGGTCTATTTTTTGCTTGGGGGGAAGTGGAGATTAGGCCCAATCCGGCTACACCAAGGCCCAACCAAGGCTAGTCGGGCCTAGGCCTTACGGCCCCTAAGCAAGTCGAACCCGAACGAGTTCAACATGATTCGCCCCGACTAGGCCAGACTCGGGTCAGACTGGACCTGACTCAGCCCGATAAAAAAAAAATAATTTTTAAAAAAAAATTAAAAAAATCGAAAATTAAAAAAAATATATGTAGGTTTTGGTTAGGAATTATCATATCTCGCATTCTTAGTGTAATTAGGCATCTATTTGCTCGTATTTTGATTATCTCGTATGTTTAATTTGCATATTTAATTATATTTAATTGCACGTGCTCAATTTTATTGCAATTAGGATTTTGGTAGCTATGATTGTTACTTTAATGTTTGCATACCCGCATAATCACCTTACATGTTAGTGGATAGGTATAAAATCAATCCAAATTGCCTGACAAAAATATTTTCTTTTAAAATGAACAAGATTAGGTACCGAAATGGCACTAATTTGTCAATTAGTATAATCAAGTCCCCGATCCTAAATTCCCTGGTTGCGTAAAAAGTAAAGCATACTCTCATGCTCCGCTTGGTTTCTAGCCGACCCCAATAAGGTAGTGGCGACTCCGTATTGCAAAAATCTTTAAAAATAACCCAATGTTACGTGAGGTATAAGCTTGGGAGAGCCCGCGCCTAATCATGGGTCTTAGATCTATCCTTTAGATAATACCCCTGAACCTATTCCTTCTCCCCGAGGGGTAGGTCGCGACAATGATATATTATTTGGACTGCAGGTGACACAGCTGTCACATGAACTCAAGTTGTGCTAAAGTCATGAGGCATTGTGAAGGAGCCTATGCCCTTATTTTTAAGAGCCGGCACTATCCTAATGAATTGATCGCTTGTAAGCATGGTAGTCCATTGCTTCTCGGTGTCAAAGTAAGTTGCATTTAAAACTTGGGCGGTACTTGTTGCAAATGAGTTACTTTTGATCACATCTCATGAATCATTTTCTATTTTCAATTGCTTTATGTCCTTTCAGCTTTTCTAAATGATATGCTATGTGTGTTCTTCTAGAACTGAGTCTATTAACCATACTTCAATCAAATGTTTCTTATGATACAATGTTTTATGCAAAGTGTTGAATAGCATCTGTCACGCCCCGATCCTCTCGGGGACGCACCCATCCTTCTACTAGGTCGATTTTAAAGTGCGATATCCCAGGACTAAGTATCGCCGACCCTTTCTTTTTATTACGCATGTGGAAGCAGTTATAAATCCCCAGACAATAAAACAATGGAATAGAAAAGCAGACCATATTTTTCATATTAAAATTCACAACTACACTTTTATTAACAGCACAACTCATAGTATATTTACAATACTATTCACAGCATACTTGTCTCACACCTATCTACACTAAGACAAGGTTCACAAAAGGGATGAGATCTCAATCCACATCTGGGTTGTACTCAAGATCCCTCTCTAGATCATCTTCTGCTTCAAAAATCTTTCTCCTCCTCAGGTTTCACATCAGTGCTCTCCTCCTTAGGTTCCTCCTCCTTGGCTCCCCCTCAGGGTCCTGAAATGGTTATTCAATAATCAATGAGACCACGTTTCAGCGAATTCTATCCCCTAAGACCCGATTAGTAAGCCAATACACTATGGGCTGCCTAAACACGCACAGATCAAAGGACTTACCCTGGCCTCAAATTCCACCTGCAAATTAAGATTAAACACAGATATTCAAACAATTCACGACATCCGATCAAGCATTGATCAATCGACTTAGTCGATTACATGTCATTCGAACCACTTCTAGGTCATTCCCACTCACACCATAATTCCCTAATGGTATACTCCGTCACCAAATCACATGTGTTTCTCGGGCGTCGTTTTCGCCAGTGACATACTGATCACTGACACCGTGCGTTCTTTAAGGCGCCGTTTTCACCAGTGATATCCTCGATCACCAAACCACGTGTCCTTTCTAGGGTGCCGTTTTCGCCAAGGTAACATCGGCAATAGACAACATCGTGAGTTCTTTAAGGCATCGTTTTCACCAGTGATATTTCCTTAATCACCGAACCACATTTGTCTATAAGTCATTCACGTGCGTTCTTTAAGGCACCGTTTTCGCCAGTGATACTTCCAATTACCGAACCACGTATGTCCAATAATATCGTACCTAATTGGTCTCAGCCAATAATATTCTTAGTTAGCTCTCACCATTCTCTCTACTATATAGCCCATCAACGTAATGGGCGCTATATACTCATACTCGGCCATCTACCAATCAAATATTTAATTACAAACAATTTAGAACAAATCCTCAAATTTCACAATTTAAATCAATTCCATATAAATTGAAGCTCAATTAAATAAACAGGCCGCACCAAGACAATCAGCACGAAATTCCGGTCATCGACCATCCCGGTTGAATTTCCGGAAAAATAATTAATTAAATAATAAATTTCGAAAATTAAATAAATAAATAATAAAAATCCAATTTAGGCCCGTAATGCCTTATTGGAGCCCGAAATAGGTCGAGAAAAATTCCGAGATGCATTCAATAAATAACCGAACCTTTCTACTTGCTAATAACTAGGTCTAACCACCTAACATGCATCATTAAGTCACTAATTTAATTGTTCTAACCTAATCTAACCACCTAATTACACTTAATTAAATCTAACCAACCCTAAGCATAATTAGCCAACTAAGATAAATGCGAAGACCGAGACATCGCGACGGCGACGCGACATCGGCCGAAATCGGGCTTTTGACAATACCGGCGGGCTTGATACGGGCCTTAAACTTGGCACTGAGATTTGTTGCTGAAACGGGCCGGGCTTCGCTGGACTGAACTGACTTCAAGATGGGCTGCTGGACTTGGGCTTAGCTTCATGGGCTTCGAATGGGCTGAGCTTGATGGACTTTGCTGGGCTGAATTCTTGGGCTGAAACTTAGGCTGTTGTTGGACTCTTGAAGATTTCAACTGGGCTGAGAACAGGTTGGATGGTCTGTGGGCTTTGTTGCGGCTGATCCACAACTGGGCTGGACAAGAAGCAGTTGTGGAGATGGGCTTGGTGGATTTGCTGGCCCAAACCGTGGGCTGGGGATGCACGAGTGTAGTGATGGGGCGGCCTGCTGGCGCACGGATCTGCTGGTCTTCGAGGGAATCGGAGAAGTTGACCGACCCAGCTGTAGACACACGTGCAAGAGAAGCAACGAGCGAGCTGCTGAAGACGAAAACTGCTGAGGAAATTCGTTGGCGTCGAGGACGACCAAACGTGCAGCTCGCAGTCAACAAATTGATCGAGAAGATGCACCGTGGACTGAAACGTGGTGGAGCTAGCCGCGTGGAGGAAAGCTGCAGGCATGATGATGGGTGAAGGCTTCGTTCGGGCGAGCTAACACGGACAAGGCTTTGCTGGCAGCAAGCTTGCGACCAACTTCGGTGGAATCGTGGGCGCACAAATGAAGTGGGTGAGTTCGTGAAGATGGAGCTGGTGAGTCAACTTCTAGCTCCTTTAGTTGACTTGGCAGGAAATAAAACTTAGTGGAGGATGGGCATAGGCTGCAGAGAAGAGAAGCGATGGAGCAGGGGTGTTCGGATTCGTGGCCGAACTAGGAAGAAATGAAGCAGAAATCCAAGATGGTGGGGCGGCACAGCTTCGATCTTCGTGGGGAGGAGATGTGGGAAGGGAGCTTCGACAAAAATGAATGAAAGAAAAAAGACAGTTGCAAATAGTCTTCAGCTCAGACCAACGTCGCACGAAGAGGAGGAAGAGGCGGTGGTCTTGGCGTGCGAGAGAAGCAGCCGGTGGAGGGTCCCAAAGTAAAGCAACTCAATCCATTACATTGATTGGATGTCCCCTATTTCTTTCCACTTGATAATTCCATGAATTAACAAATTGTAAAGCCAAAATTGCTGCCCCTTTGTAAAGCTCCGAATTTCACTTAAATTATCTTGAATTTCTTCATCGATTCTCTAAATCGAGGTCCAATTTCATCGAAGAAAAAACCCGTATAATTTTCTACAAGTCCTCGACACTCAAAGGCTCGGCTTGAAAGTTCCAATTTCCATCAATTTAGCCCATCTGAATTTCCGCTGATTTTCCGCAACGTCTGTATCGATTTTCCGCAAAAATCCCGGAATTTCTGAAAAATCTTCAGAGAATGAGTCGATGCTCCTAAAATAGCTTGTGTCACCTCAGAACTTTCAATTTCTAAAATCGGGTTCAAATTCGCGGTTATTTTCAATCCGACGTGCTTTTAGCGTGACCTAGTCTACTGGGTAACTTTTAGAAATTTTTGGTGCAATTGACCCGTGATCGATTTATCTCGAGTCATAATGTACATCTTCGATACATTGGCGACTCTTGATTGTCATGAAAATCTCAAGGTTTCAAATATGAACACAGGGTACCCAAAACGATATAAAATCAATTTAGTGCCGATCGATGAGAATTTTGCAATCATGTGGAATCACCCACATTTTGATCACTCATCTCAATCGAATCGACCTATCATTGATTTCTGATAGATTTTTAATTGTGTCGTAATGACCCTTGCAAATTAGCACGGTCGAGCAGTCGATTCTTGGTCGAATTCTCAAGTCTTTTGTGTTAAAATTCTTTAATAATTTTTCCAGATAGTCTAGTTATATCTTGAGTAATCGGCTTAGAGAATAGCACTATAGATGCATCGATGAAATGCCCGATTTATTCAATTGAAATCAAATTTAAAAAATCAGGATGTCACAGCATCCATTTGCTTGGTGGAGACAGTATATTGAGTTTTTTCTTTGGGTCGTAGAGTGCCTTGGAAATGCTAAGCTGGATGCACATTAATTTCCTATCAGAACCGACAATTGGAATAGCATTGTTACTGCTGTCCACCATAGGTGTGAAGCCGAGAAGCCGAAGTTGAAGCCCACAGCAAAAGCAGTGAAGACTTCTGCAAAGGCGATGCACGGGAAGAAAGCTGTGAAGAAGGTTGATGCTGCAAAGGTGAAGAAAAAACCGGTGAAGAAGCCGAAGAGCATGAAGCTGCTGGTGAAGACTTCAGGGGACGGGATTTTAGACGATGATTTGTTTGTGTATAGAAAATGGTTTGGCAACATTTGACATAGCCCTTTTCTTTTTCTTTTTTATTTTTCTCTTGGTTTTTAAATTATGCTAACTCTTTTTTTTTTAGCGCATGTTTCTATGTAAGCTTCTAGGGGAGATTTTATTAGATGGTTGTGTTTGATAATGGGGAATCGAAACCCTCTGACTTGCGTGGTGCTCCAATGGCGGTTTCTTCTTTTGGGTCTGGCCTTTTTTTCTTTTCTCGCCACACGCTAACATACTTTTATTCTTTGCTATGTCAAATGAATAAAGTCATTAATTAATCTCACGTAGAAGATTCCAAGTGAAATGGTGTATTGGTATCTTGTGGACTAGACAAAACTAGATCCACAGATTGTCCGTCTGTATCGATACTCTATCTCTCTTTTGCAACAGATTCTCCAACCAAAGGAAAAATAAAAGGAATTTTGCTTCTGCATCTATTTTGACAGAAGAAGAAAGGGGGGGGGGGGGGGAGAATAAGAAACTTTTCGTAGCGTATTCATTCTGAACTTATCTTCAGGTAGAATGCTTTTTGAAAGTTCCATCTCCTTTTGAAGCTCTCAGGGATTTCATATTCAAATATTTGAATCTCCAAAAACTCTAAATGGGTTGGAGAAACTGCTCACTTATGGTGATTCTGCATTGTTTTCATTCGGGTTCTCTTCGTTAGGAATTATATCAAGCTCATACTTGCTCCCAAAGAACTTTGAGAACTCGAAGCTTTGTTCAGGGCAGTCACCGGCCCCTCTGCCTCTGCCTCACTCCCTTTCGAGCACGCAAGGGGCAACCCTAATGTGCTTTGTCGGCGATGGTAGGGGAATGGCCATTTGACGAATGCCAGAGCAACAATGAGCGCGAAATAGTTAAATCTAAGAGCGAAGAAAGACATTCAATTTTTGAGAGCGTGCGGTAGAGAGGAAAGGGGTTTGCTCTCCGTTCTTCTTCTTCAAACAAGGAAAGCACGAAGAGGAAAGAGAATATGAGACAAAGAAATAAATGTGTGCAAAGTAGGAGAAAGTGTAGGGGGCTAGTGTGTGCAGGCTAGTGAGGGAGAAATGAAATTATTTTTGTGCATAAATTCGTTTGCTGGTGAGCCGGTCCCACACCTCCATGTATCACTTCATGAGTGGTTGGAGACCATGTTGACCTAATGGTCCAGAACCACCCAATATTTTCTCCTTTATTACAATTTGTGACCCAAGTACTGATGTGAATTTAATTAAAAAAATATAGATTTCAGTCCCCCTCACTTTTTGTTGGGGAGAACTCGGGTACAACAATTCACCACGGTCAAACGCAATCCATGATCAATTTATCTCCCAAACTAAATCAACTAAAAATCTTTTAACCCTAACAACTAGCAATGTATAGCCTCACAATATGCAAGTATAATACCGAAATGATAAGTAGACAAAGCAAATAACGACACCGAGGATTTAACGTGGAAAACCCGATATGGGAAAAACCACGGACGGCCCAAAAATATCCACTAATCACCAAGAATAGTAGGATATACAAAATATTTTTCTCTAGTCACACACTAGAGGTTCAACATCAATATTACAATTATCTTTTTCTCTATGTAGACAAACAAATTTGAAACAAGAAAACCTTAACCGCAACTGGAGAATTCGGAGATGGTTCTCAACGAACAAAAACCATCAACTTGTAGCCCTTGGTCTCATGAATAACATGCTGAAATTTGAGCCGATTCCGTCAATATTTGGCTTTCAAATTAGAGCCGCAAAGTTGTAGCCTTCTTCCTTTCTTCTCTTCTCCCTTGGCTTTACAATTTTTTTTCTCTTGTTTTCTCTCTCCTCTTCACTTTTGGACGCACACCGCACGACCCCACTTCCACTTCTTTTTGTTCTTTTCTTTTCTTTTTGTTTTTTTAATGCTAGATGGGCCCCACATGAAGGTGGACCTAGCCAACAAATCTCCCCCTCCACCTCATGTAGGAAGGTTCATTATTCCCGCTTTTCTTCTACAAGCGTCAAGCTTCATCACAGGCAAGGCCTTGGTCATCATGTCGGACTTATTATTGTCGGTATAAACTTTCTCAAGTAGGAAGAGCTTCTCTTCTAGCTTTTCTCGGATCCAGTGATACTTCACATCAACATGCTTTGATCTTGAATGCAATACCGGATTCTTGCTAAGATGGATGGCACTCATGCTATTGCAATACAGAACAAACTTCTCTTGCTTTAAGCCCAACTTTTATAGGAATTTTTGCATCCACAAAAGTTCTTTACCTCCTTCGATAATAACAATATACTATGTTTTAGATGTAGACAAAGCAATACATTTTTGCAATCTCGATTGCCATGAAACAACTCCCCTTGCAAATATTATTATATAACCCAATGTGGATTTCCGGGAATCAATATCGCCGGCATAGTCCACATTCGAGTAGCCACTCAACTCAGGCTTTGCATTTCCATAGCATAAGCAAATTGGAGAAGTGCCTCTAAGATATCTCAAAATTCATTTAATAGCGGTCCAACGCTCCTTACCTAGATTAGAGAGAAATCTACTCACAACACCACCTGCATAAGCAATAGCGGGTCTTGTATAAACCATGGCGTACATCAAACTACCCACGGCCGATGCATAAGGAATTTTCATCATCTCAACCTTCTCTTTCTCACTTGAAGGACACTCATTACTGCTCAACTTGAAATGGCCTACAAGTGGAGTACTCACCGGTTTACATGTGCTCATGTTGAATCTTCCAAGCATCTTTTCAATATACTTCTCTTAAGATAACCACAGTTTTTTATTCTTCCTGTCACGAGTAATTCTCATACCTAAGATTTGCTTAGCCAAATCTAGGTCTTTCATTGCAAAAGCTTTACTCAACTCATTTTTTAAGCTCTTAATTTTTTTGGCATTATGCCCAACAATCAACATATCATCCAGATAAAGTAGGAGAATAAGGAAATCATAATCTGAGAATCGTTTCATAAAGATAGAAGAATCGGAGTTTGTCTTATCGTATTCTTATTCTTCCGTGAATGATTCAAACTTCATATATCACTACCTTGGCACTTGCTTAGCTTTTCCTTGCCTTCAACTTCAAAACCCTCATGTTGCTCCATATATATATCTATTCTTCTAGGTCTCCCTGAAGAAAAGTCGTCTTTACATCAAGTTGTTCAATTTCTAAATTCAAATTGGCGGCCAGCCCAAGAACAACTCAAATAGAAGACATCTTTACAACCCGTGAAAAAATCTCTTCAAAGTCTATGTCATTCTTTTGACGAAAGCCCTTTACACCAAGTCTAGCCTTGTAACGCGGTTGCAAACTATTTTCTTATGTCTTCAACTTGTACACCCACTTATTTGTGAGTCTTCTCTTACCCTTAGACAACTTCACCAATTCATATGTGTAGTTCTCATACAAGGATTTAAGCTCTTCTTGCATGGCTTCATGCCACTCATTCTTTCGTTCACATGATATAGCATCTTCATAAGTTTTTGCCTCCCCTGTATTAGTGAATAACACATACTTATACGACAAATATTTTTTAAAAGGCCTACGCTCTCTTTCAAATCTTCTTACTTGAGGTAGGATAGATTGCTCTTGCTCAGTTATTTCACCCGTTTCAACTAAAGAATCAACATTATGTGAGGATTCACCATCTTCATGATCTCTATGCACTTTTCCCCCATGATTTCTATTAATATTAGAAGGATTTGGGCTGAAATTAATTGAACGTTGAGCTATATTCTTTGGTTTCTCCGCCTTGTCAATGTCTTCAATAGTTTGATACACATAAAACATCACATCTTGGCTTCTAATGACTTTCTTTGCAACTGGATCCCATAACTTGTAGCCACACTCTTCATGTACATAACTTAAGAAGATACACTGTTTAGACTTGTCATCAAGCTTGGATCTTTCATCTTTTAGAACATGCACAAATGCCCGACAACCAAATACTTTTAAATAGCTGTAGGAAACATCTTTGCCATTCCAAACTCTTTGCGGAACATCCCCCTTAAGAGGAACCGATGGAGAAAGATTTATCAAGTCAAATGTTGTTCTCATCACTTCACCCCCAAAATGACTTAGGCAACTTCGCATGAGAAAGCATATACCAAATCCGATCATTAATTGTCTGGTTCATTCTCTCTACTACTCCATTATGCTGTGGTGTTTTTGGAACAGTCTTCTCAAGCTTGATACTATAATCCCTGCAATAGTGTTCAAATGGGTCTCTATATTCATCACCGTTGTCAGCCCGAACACATTTCAATTTCTTCCCGGTTTCTCTTTCCACATTAACATGGAATTGCTTAAAAGCCGCAAGTACTTGATCTTTAGATTTCAAAGCAATAGCCCAAACTTTTCTAGAACAGTCATCAATAAATGTCACAAAGTATAATGTACCTCCAAGAGTTCTAGCATCCATGCAACAAATATTAATGTGAACTAAATCAAGTACATTTGATTTCGTGTGTGGAGAGGAACTATGGAATGAGAATTTATGTTGCTTACCTGTAAGACAATGAGTGCATTGCTTTAATTTTTTCTCTTTCAAAGGTAAAAGATTCTTTATAGCAAGAGTTTCAAGTCCTTTCTCGCTAAGATGACCCAGCCTCATATGCTAGAAATCAACCAAAAAATCCTCCACTGCATTTACCTCTTCTTTAATCAAGTCAGCTTGCATGGTGTAGAGAGAGCCTGTCTTCTTACCCTTTGCCACTATCATGGGACATTTAGTCAACTTCCATTTGCCATCAAAGAAGGAATTACAATAACCATCATCATCTAAGGCACCCGTAGAGATCAAATGAAGTCGAATATTCGGAATGTGTCTTACATTTTTCAAAAGCAAATTACATCCGACATCGGTTTCCAAATAAACATCTCCCATGCCAATAACCTTGAAAACACCACTATTTCCCATCCTAATACAACCAAAGTCGCCGCCACGATAAGAAGCAAAGTAATCACGCCGTGAGGTGACATGAAATGAATTCGCGTAATCAACAACCCACATAGAGTCTTGGCATGTAAGATTCACATATCCGTCGTCACATACGAACACAATATCGCCATCGGATGTAATCACCATTGTAGCTTATTTCTCTTCTTTCTTTTAATCTCCATTTCTATCATGGGATCTATCTCTCTTTGGTAACCAACGCTCTTTTGCATAATGTCCCATTTTACCGCAATTATAACACTTCACACTCCTTCTCGGTCTTGATTTCGACCTTCCTCTTGACTTGCCTTAGGTATCATTTCTTTGAAGCCTTCTTGATTGACTTCTCGCCCTGTTTCTATAACAAGAGCATTCGATGTAGAAGCATAATTCAAACATTTTCTTCTTGTTTCTTCATTGAACAAATTTTCTTTAACAATGTTCATAGAAAGCACACCAAAATGAGCCAAGTTGTTTAATGCCACAACCAAGGTGTCCCAACTATCAAGAAGAGTACTAAGTAATGAGCATGCTTGCAATTCATCACCAAGATCAATGTCAAGGTTTGTCAATTGATTTACAACATCTTAAAATTCACTCAAGTATTCCGCCATATTACTCCCCTCCTTGTATCTCATATTCACAAGTCACTTAATTAGAAGAGCTTTATTTTGTGGATTTTTCTCTCATAGAGATCTTATAATTTCTTTCACAATTCTTGAGCAACATGATGAAACACACTATCATCAATCCATTGTTGGATAAACCCAACCATTTTCCAATTCATTCTCTCTCATCCTTTGTCTTCCTTATTTCATTTAGCTTCATCACCCTTAATAGGATCAAATAAGTCTTTATAATATAATACATCTTCCATTCGAGGCTTCCAGATAGAATAATTCGAGGCATTTAACTTAAACATGGTGTTGCTAGTTTCTTCCATTTAACACTAAAATTTCAACCTTAGCTTTGATACTACCTGTTGGGGGGAACTCGGGTACAACAATTCACCATGGCCAAACGCAATCCAGGATCAATTTCTCCCCTGAAACTAAATAAATTAAAAATCTCTTAACCCTCAGCAATAACCAGCAATGTATAGCCTCACAATATGCAAGTATAATACCAAAATAATAAGTAAACAAAGCAAATAACGACACCAAGGATTTAACGTGAAAAACCCAATATGCAAAAAATCACGAACTGCCCAAAAACATCTACTAATCACCAAGAATAATAGGATACACATAATATTCTTCTTTATTCATACACTAGAGACTCAATATCAACATTACAATCATCTTTTTCTTACCACATAAGTAGATAAACAAGTTTGGACCAAGAAAACTTTAACCGCAACTGGAGAATTCGGAGATGGTTCTCGACGAATAAAAACTATCAATTTGTAGCCCTCGGTCTCACGAACAACATATTGAAATTTGAGCCAATTTCATCAATATTTGGCCTTCAAATCGGCGCCGCGAAGTTGTAGCCCCTTCCTTTCTTCTCTTCTCCCCTGCTTCTGCAATTTTTTTTTTTCTCTTGTTTTCTCTCTCCTCTTCACTTTTGGACGCACACCTGCACGACCCCACTTCCATTTCTTTTAGTTTTTTTCTCTGTTTTATTAATGCTAGCTCAACCCCACATGAAGGTGGACCCAACCAACACTTTTCTACCCCATCAACACATTCTCCGTCGTCTCTGCAATCTCGAGCATAATCTGCCCGTCTCCCTCTGCCATCGCCACCAGCGGAGTTGCCAACGCCGAGTTCGGGGAGGGAACTGCCGTGCGGAGTTGCAGATATGCAAGTTGACCACCATCACTCGCGGCCGTGGACGAGCCGCTGTCACTGGAGCCACGGTTGCAGATCTGGAAGTCGTTTCCAGGGGTGCGTTGGTGGTGGGCACGCTGTAGGACATCTAGGGCCGTGCCATCCTGGACCAAATCCGGAGTCCAGCGCGAAGTGCACGCATCCTTGATTCTACGGGGCAATCCTGGTGTGGCTGCCGGCCGGAGAGGACGGAACACACGGACGAACATAGACAAGAGGACCATGGAAAGCAACACTAATGACAAGAGATAGGGGGAAGAGTGAAGGGGGCGCTGGGCCAACAACGACATGAGGGAAGCCACCGAGAGCGTGGCGGCGAGCATCATGAGGTAGGGGAACGCTCGGGCACAACAATCTGGAGCCAACGACAGGTGAGCAACGAGGGCCAATGAGCAATATAGCAGAAGACAGAAGACCGCGAGGGAGGTGGCAAACTGGTGGGTCTCGAATGGGGACACGGGTTTCCCTTGGAATTTCATCTGGACGAGGTTCACCAGCACGGTAACAAGAAAGGCGACAATGGCGTGGAGGCCAAGAAGGTCAGGGGAACCTCGAGCTTCTGCGTCGGAACAATGGCGGGGCGGCATCGTGGTGGGATTCTATAATTGGTGGTTCTATGCAGAGGATAAATGGCTACAACGCCAGATCTGAGGTTGGAGGAGAGGTTGGTTTAGCCGGAAAAAGGGCGTAATTGAGAGTCGGTAGCCGGAACCTGGAAGTGGAACAAAATACTTCTCCCCTTTGCTTCGGGAAGACCTCATTTATTAACCCTCATAAAGTAAAAGACTGGGACGAAATTTCCATGCCAGCTTTCCAACGCTAAAAAATGTCCAAGTCTCTTTCGATCGGCAGCGGACTTGGTCTCCCAAGAAATATAGTAGCATACGTCCACACATCTAACCCTTCGGATGCGGTAATACATCTAAAAAATTATTCCATCGAACTCCATCGAACGTATTCCCCCCTGAATTTTTCAAAATATAGAGAATTTTGACATATTGTATATAAACATAATAAATTATTAAAATGATTATTTCAATCAAATAAAAATGGTCAGCGTGGAAAGCAGATCTTTTATAAACATAAGGATGGGGAACGCTCGGGCACAACAATCGGGAGCCAACGACAGGTGAGAAACGATCGCCAATGCGCGGTAGAACAGAAGAAAGGAAAAGGCGAGAGGGTGGGTCTCGAACGGGGACGCGGGTTTCCCTTGGAATTTCACCTCGGCGGGACAAGAAAGGCGAGAACGGCGTGGAGGGCAGCAAGGTCAGTGGAACCTCGGGCGTTTGTGTGGAGATGACCGCCGCTCGGCATGGGGGTGCTTCTACAGTATCGGTGGCTTATGCAGAGGATAGATAGCAAGCGCCAGATCTGAGGAAGGTTTTCAAGTATTATTTTGCAGAAGGGCGTACTTTCCATCCCAGTGAAATATTAGGTACAGTAAAAGCAACACGTCTTGAACGCGTACGGCCCTTTCTCTTTGCCAGCGACATAGATGGCCAATTAAAACAAAAGAGGTCAAGTCTCGTTCGAATCACGGCAAGGTTCTCTTCCAAGGTTTCCTCCCTGAGCGACTCCGCGTGAGAGCGTCACGGCAAGGTTTTCTCTTCCAAGGTTTCGTCCCTGAGCGACTCCGCGTGAGAGCGTCATCATCAATACCTTCTAGGTGGCGCCGCGAAAAGCCACACCTCACTGGGACGAATTTAAGATTTTGTCAAATTGACACCTTAAAAGATCACCAACTTTAAATTCGCTCCCAATTCTATTATAAATTATTTTTATCCCATAAAAGTCTCCCGACTATAGATTTGTTCTCAATTCTATTCTAAAATCTTTCCTGACTTGTAAAAAAGTAGCAACTTTAGGTCCAATCTCAATTTTTCGCTAAACTTTTTTTATCTCATAAATCTATCCCATTAACCCTTTGTCTAAAATTCTCGAGCCAACTTTTCAAGGGTCGTTGGGCCGAGTGTCTCTAGCGTGAGTGTAAGCTCCCTGATTGCAAAAGATTGAAGACTACCAAGCACTAGAGATTGAAAACCGAGCCCAAAATCAAAGATCCTTGTGAGATGAAAGGAAGACTCTCTTAAGAGTAAGAACAATTAAAGAAAGTCAACCCTAATCTTTATCCAAATATCATATCCAATAAGATACCATTTGGGTTGATATGAAAATTCATCTCCAAAAAATATTTTTTCAATTGTGAAATTTTAGGAAAAATTTATAGCAATGTTGTGAAATGCCACATCATTAAAAATGATTGGACAGAGAGTTAATGGTGGCAAATATAAAATTTTCGTAAAAGTTTGTGATTTTTTATGAGAAAAAAATTTAGGATCAAATTAGGATTGGATCTAAAGATGATGGTTATTTATAAAACAAAAATTAGTTTAGGAAAGAATTAAAATAAGATTAAAAGTTGGGAATTTTTTACAAGGCACAAGAATCTTTTGGATAGAAATTTGGTAGAATTGGATTCACAGGGACTTATGACTCGGAATCCCAAGAGTAACAATGTCAAAATCAAATCAAGTGGGCATGTCACAATGATTTCAAATATAAAAGCGTAATTGATTAAAGTGGGGCAGGGAGGGAGAAGAGGGGAATATTATTATTATTATAAATATTATTATAAATATTACCTTTGTGTCAATTCTATTTTAGATATATATCATATCATGACCGGTTAAGCATTGCAATGGAAGATGCTGATGCTTTCAAGAGATGGGGCTCATCTCGCAGCGATTGGATATTTCGGGGTGGGGCCCATCAACTGCTCCATCCAAACGTAAATCCAACGTCACATCTCCCGCTAAAGTGAATTCGGATGTAGCCTTCGTCATTTCCCTGAACCACGCCCGGGTTGGTTACCGGGGAAGGCTTCACGGGGATCAGAAGTGGGACTCCTTTACCCCGAAGGGCGTTGGCCGGGGTATCCCAATGGGGAAACTATCCCATACTACTCCCTCTCACTTGCCTTAAATGGCTTGTGAGGGGGAGTCCTCCCAGGATTTCCTATTCAGGAGAGAACCTTTTAAGGACATGTTCAGGTCCTAATTCTATTTTAGATATATATCATATCATGACCGGTTAAGCATTGCAATAGAAGATGCTGATGCTTTCAAGAGACGGGGCTCATCTCGCAACGATTGGATATTTCAGGGTGGGGCCCATCAACTGCTCCATCCAAACGTAAATCCAACGTCACATCTCCCGCTAAAGTGAATTCGGATGTACCAGATTTCTCTCGCCCCTTGATTGGGTGCCCGTTCTTGGTTCCCAAAAGGACATTTCTTAAGAGAACAACATTCCCCACCGATTTTAGGTCTTCCTCTCGTCAGCGAAGACTCCCTCGTCCTCATCGAAGAAACGCGGAAACTCCCGCTCGTCACGAAGAAGAACATGAGATCATTATCTATTTTCAATTGCTTGGGGTCCTTTCAGCCTCACTAAAAGCTATGCTATGTATGTTCTTCTAGAACTGAGTCTATTAACCAAAGCTATGCTGTGTATGTTCTTCTAGAACTGAGTCTATTAACCATAGTTCAATCAAATGTTTCTTACGATACAATGTTTCTGCAAAGAGTTGAATAGCATCCGTTTTGCTTGGTGGAGACAGTAAATTGAGTTTTTACTTTGGGTCTTAGAGTGCCTTAGAAATGCTAAGATGGATGCACATCAATTTCCTATTAGAACCAGGAATTGGAATAGCATTGTTACTGTTGTCCACCATGGCACATATTTTTGGTCATGGTACGATAAGTTTGAGAAAATCTTGTGGTTGTCAATGGTGCTGAACTCTCACTTCATTTTAAGGTCTCCATGATGCGTCAAGTGTAGCTTAGTCTTAGGAGTTCTTTTTTCATATGTGTAGTTGTCCATTCCTGTGTATGTCTTACCTATGCATTTTCGTTGTCAAAATTCTTGTTTGTCTTGTAATTTATCATAATTGTAACATAGTTATTAATTCATTCAGGAATTGACAGAAGAATCAAGCAAAGGATTATATTTCATGATGATAAGTACCCTTCGCAGAATGAAAATCCCAGGGAACTGTTCTTATCGAATGATGCAAATGCTCTGGTTGAGCACGCAAGAAAAGTTTTGGTCATTGAAGATGGTGAAGTTGTTCATCTGAAGGTAATAACATAGTTGTTTTAAGGAATTTATGTGTATTTTTAGCCTTTATGGCACAGGCTGCCTTATCAGTCTCTTGATTTTATGTTTTATTGATCGACCAAATGTATCTTAGTTGTTAAGATTTTAGGGTGGGGATACTTCAGTTCAACGTGAGTTCTATTGATTTCGTCTCAGTATCAATTTGTGAATATACCCTCGGACTGCATAGCAACATGGTTAAATATGCTCAATATCACCAGTACTAACCACCTATTTAGTTGTACTGAGAACCTTTCAGCTCAATGTCGCCAGAATTCTATTTGGCTTGACTTCTTGCTTGTAGCTGAATAGCAGTCTTGTCCTTTTCCATTGGAGGAGCATGTTGCCTACATGGGAGGTGAACTTTGATGCGGAAAGTCCTGCTATATCACCTCAATCGAGGGCTGATGACTATGATCGTTTCTTTCCAGAGTATTTTCATGATGTAGTGACTCATGAGAAGCCAAATGCTGAGTTTATTCTACTAATGCTAGTTGCATCAGGATGGAGGGGTATCTATCTTAAAGTTTGATGGTGACAAAGGAAAACGCAGTGTACTTTCCAGGCCGGCATCTGTACAGAGTGCGCTTTCTGTTCTCGAGATGGAAGTTGAACAAATAAATAAAGGAAACTATGAACATTATATGCAGAACGAAATTCATGAACAGCCAGAATCCCTAAAAACCACAATGAGGGGCAGACTTATACGTGGAGACACCTGCAAAGCTAAGACTGTCCTTCTGGGTGGATTGAAGGATCATCTCAAGACAATTAGGAGGAGCCAGAGGATTGTTTTTATTGATTGTGGTACGAGTTATAATGCTGCTTTAGCTGCAAGGTCCATCTGGGAAGAACTTTCGGGCAAGTAGTGAATGATTGCTTATGTGGGTTGGAGATGTTAATTTATTTTTACCAACTCTTTTCTTGTTTGCTTGCTTTCAAAACAGGAATTCCTGTGATAATGGAAATTGCAAGTGATCTTTTGGATCGTCAAGGCCCAATTTATAGAGAAGATACAGCAGCATTTGTCAGTCAGTCTGGTGAAACAGCAGATACCTTACACGCACTGGAATATGCTCTCCAGAATGGTGCATTATGTGTAGGAATTACTAATACTGTTGGCAGTGCAATTGCCAGAAATAAACATTGTGGTGTCCATATAAATGCTGTTGCTGAGATAGGTGTGGCAAGCACCAAGGCGAGAGAGTGCCTTTTGACATTCTGTTGCAGAAACGGTCCTCTCTTCTTAATGGTTTTCTTGTCTTTTCTTTTTTTTTTTTCATTTTCATGAAATTGATTTGCAGATATGCTTTTTGAGCAGGCATATACAAGTCAAGTAGTGTTTATGGCTATGTCAGCTTTAGCAATTGGAGTGGATGCTATTTCTAATGAAGTGAGAAAGACGCAATAATTGATTGTCTTTTTGATCTTCCAAGTATGTGTCAATTCCTATTTCACATTCACAATTTCTGAACTTCTGTTAGATGTGCCTTTTCTTTCTAAACTCATGTTGATAAATTTTTTGTATGAAACATTAAATCCCTTGTTAATACCTTGTAGACAAAGTTAGAGAGGTGCTGAAGCTTGACCAGGAAATGAAATATCTTGCTAAGCAACTGATTGCAGAGCAGTCACTTCTCATGTTTGGCAGAGGATACAATTATGCCACAGCTTTGGAAGGTTCTTTAAAAGTAAAGGAAGTGGCATTGATGCACAGTGAAGGCATACTTGGTGGTGAAATGAAACATGGTCCTCTGGCTCTAGTGGATGAGAGTCTTCCCATTGTAGTGATTGCTACTCGTGATGCTTGCTTCAGGTTAGGTTTTGTCGTACAGGTTTACTTGCATCCATGAAATCTGTATTTGTTCTAAAACTGAAGTTGTCAATTTTAACAGCAAGCAACAATCAGTTATTCAGCAACTCCATGCTCACAAAGGACGCCTTATTGTCATGTGCTCAAGGGGGGATGTTGCAGCCGTGTCTCTTGGTGGAGCATGTAGAGTCATTGAAGTTCATCAGGTGGAGGACTGTCTTCAGCCTGTAGTCGATATAGTTCCTTTGCACGTACAGAGTACTTCCAATCGTTTTCTATGCTTGCCGAGATGCAGCATCTTTTTTTCCTACTCTACTGAATGTGTTATTATTTGCTGAAGATGAAGCTATGATGTAGATAGGTGGAGCTGGATGGGAGCATGTAGCTTTCTGTTTCCTTGATTTGTTTTATGCTCTCGTTGTTTGTTTTTGCATTAAGAGTTCCAAAATTCTCTCTATGATTTGGCATTTAGCTCTAAAAGAGAGTTTTATTTTTATATATTTTTTTAAAGTCTCAACAAAAACAAAAGAAATCAATTTTATTGATTGAGCCTTAACATTTTGCTGTTTTTATTTGTTTATTTATTCATTGTTCATGGAGTATTTTCACATTCCTGTTATTCCTTTCAAATAGCCTGTTTTATCCTACTAGATTTTTCTAATTCATCAGACATGAGATAATTTTTTGACATTTGGGGTGTAGTTGTTGGCGTATCATCTCACGGTCCTAAGAGGATAAAATGTCGACGAGCCTAGGAACCTCCCAAAGAGTGTGACAACATACTAGAAGCCTCCTAACACATTTCTTTTGATTGTGTTTACCCAGCAGCGAAATGGATTATGTCATAAGAATGTAAAGTATCTTTTGACACAGAATATACATTCTATTGATCACTTGTACTTTTTGGAATGACAGTCCTTGTAAGATCTTTATTTATGATCAATTAGGAAAAACTGTCGTAACCCACCTTTTTGCGCGTTCGCATCTTGTTATGCAATTATTTGTCAATCTACCTCTGAGTGCCGTGCTCATGGTACCTAAACATTGTTTCAAGGTGGAGGTTGGCAGAGGAAGATTGTATCCTCATTCGGGAAAAAAGAGCAGGCAATATAACAAAAAATGTGTTATTAAAGGTACAAGATTGATGGAATTGATCAAGTATATGAGATAGGATTGGCTTCTTTTGCTAAGATTGATTTTTGGCGTTAAGCATGTCTCTCGAATAGTGATTGTCATGTCGGTCATCAACGCAATTTGTACCATGTTCTAGTTTCCTTTTTTAGTGTGATATTTAGCTCCATGATGCGGTTCAATTTATAGAGACGCAGAGCCCTCATGTATTCAAATAGAAAGAATTTCGATGTCTACTTGCTCCGCGAGCAGCCCATTCTATCAATTAACCGTACGTGGAAAATACAATACGACTCTCACTAGATAATAAAAGCAAAACCCTAAGCTGCTTCTGGCGTTATTAATGGTTGTGCAACGCGTTGTCATTTTTCTTCTGAACTGTTGTTTCACTTTCCAGGGGTGTGTTAGGGGTGGGCACCCCGTAGGACATGTGGGGATGGGTCAACTTGGACCCATTCCCAATTTCGGCACGAAGCGCATGCATCCATGACTGTACGAGGCAAGAGCGGTGGGGCTGCTAGTCGGCAAGGACGAAAAGCGGGGACAAAAGTAGATACGGTCTTGTGGTGAACCCATGTGTAAAGGTTTCGAGCGAGACAGGGTAAGAGGACCACGGGAAACAACACGAATGACGAGATAGGGTGATGATTGAAAGGGGCCTGGGACCAACAACGATGCGAGGGACGCCACTGAAAGAAAGTGTGGTGGCGGGCATCATGAGGATGTGGAACGATCGGGCACAACAAGCGGGAGCCAACGACAGGTGAGCGACAAGCGCCAGTGTGCAGTAGAACAGAAGACAGAAGACGGCAAGGGAGGTGGCCAAAGGGTGGGTCTCGAATGGGGAGTCGGGTTTCCCAGCACGGAAACAAGGAAGACGAGGATGGGGTGGAAGGAAGCGAAGCCAGGGGAACCTCGGACATTTGTGTCGGGATGATGGTCAGGCGGCGTTGCGATCAGCTTCTTGAGGATCCGTAGTCATTATCGAAATGACGAGAGAGAGAGACGACTAGAGGGGGAGCATACCTTGGCTGATTGCAGATACCTGGGAAGCGACGCATACAGATACAGAATGGGGACCCCGAAGGCGGAGTGACTGTTTTGCCCCTTATAAAATGCGTCCGTACGATCTTGTCGGCGACGCTATATTTGGTAAGGCGGGTGTTCCCTGGGGTATGTAACGTCGAAGGTATTCCTACGCAAATCAGAAGCCGCTGGAAAGGGCGACACGTGTCCTCTCGTGGGACCCACAGACTGAGGAGAAAATTAGGCGCCATTTTGAAAAATTTTCGTGACGAGACTGAGGATTTCTTCTTCCGTGAGTCTCTTTCTTCGCGCCTTTCTCTCTACCCTCCCCCTCTCTCTCTGCGACGAACAGTACGCGACCTCCTCCCAGTCTCTCTGTGCCCTCCCTCTTTCCGACCGGCGAACCACCTCTAGCAACCGACGAACTGCCACACGGGACCGGCGAGAGGACCGCGAGACCTAGCTCCTCTCTCTGCCCTCCTTCTTTCCACCGGCGAACCACCGCACGGGACCGGCGAGAGGACCGAGCAATCGACGAACCCGCACGGGACTGGCGAGAGGAGCGCGACCTCCCTCTCTCTCTCTGCCCTCCCTGTAACCACCGCACGGGACCGGCAAACCACCGCGCTGCCCCTCCTGCTCCGGTTCCGGCCCCGACTCATCCGTTTCTTGCTCTTTCTCTCTCCTCGCGTCTCTGTCTGCCCTCCCTTTCTTGGACGGTGAACCACCGCGTGACCGGCGAACCACCCCGCCCCCCCTCCGGCTCCAGATCCGGCACCGGCTTGTCCAGGTAATTTCTCGCTTTCTCTTTTCTCTCTTTCTCTCTGTCTAACGGGGTGACGGAAGGGATTTTATAGGAGTTCAGCGATGCCTGTGCTTGAGTGTAGAAGTTGTGGTCATAGTGAAAGTCTTGGTCAGTTTTGATGATAAATGTAGCTCAGCTCCTTTCGGCAATGAGGTCAATAGTGGTGAAATTGATTTGATTATTGATCAGAAAATGCCAGACAATCCTAGCAGCTTTTGGACAGCCAATATGCATACCCAATGGCCAGATTTCACTGAGGGGGAGTTATCCGAAGGTCTCTATTGGCATAATTTTTCCACACGTTAAGTCTAGTGTAGCCTAGTCAACTGTCATCATTTATATGACTAATTCAATCTCAGATGACGAACTCCCTTAAAAGATTTGCAGAGACATGTGTAGGTGCTCCATTTAATCTTACTTGTTGATGTATGTTGCAACGGAGTGGACATGCTCAATTAGAAAATTTATACTGAACACAATGCCTTTATATTTGGAAGCATGTAATAGACTATTTAACACAGAATAATAGCAATCAATCCCTTTCTTTTTCAAGAATTTGGAACTTATGTTGCATAGCTTTGAGGACATTTTACACATGAGAGCTGCTTTTTTAAATACTGAGACCTGAAAAGTCATTAGTTATGTTGTTCTCACATTGGTACCAATTTTTACCGTAGGCAAAGCTTTCACTTGGTCCCAAAAATTGCAAGTTTTCACTTTTTTCCCCTGGTCATCATTCTGCATCGTTACGATAATTAATTTCCATGGCTATGTGGAAGCTAAACTCTAACACCCCTAAAAAGGTTGCCATTTTTGCATGTGAAGCTTCTTAGGAGCAATTTGAACTGGTGAAAATCTTAGAAGGGGGTAAGGTGTATATTAATTGGTGTTTTATGGGCAAGCAAGAAGGTGAAAGTACTAACCACTTGTTGCTACAGTCTAGTGTGACCAGAGAGCTTTGAGAGCTGCTACTATGTGTGGTGTTCAATAGGTCATGCCGTACTTGGTGAAAGAAGTTTAGGGTTTAGCAAAGGACTTACTTAGATGAGAAATAAGAGAACCTCTTGAAATGGAAACTTTCGGAGTGCTTAACAAAGTGCTGTTGTAATCTAGGACTTTAATGTGAGTGTGCATTCTTTATTGGTCTGAGGTGTACATATATCATGTTGATGATGTAAAGTTAAGAGAGTTTGGACCGCCTATTGTTTTTGCGTTTGTTGACTTTGTCCATCTCCTCTCTTTCTGTCTATCTGATATGTAGCACGTTATTCACGTGCATTCTTTATGATTTGCAGCACGTTATGCAATGCTTTTGCTAGTCTATATCAAGGATAATGTCCTACTCAGAATATATTAGCTATAGTTTAAACGGCTTACACCTGGAATCCATTTTCAGTATGTGTTGGTTATTTGTGGTGTTCAATAGGTCATGCCGTATTTGGTGAAAGAAGTTCAGGGTTTAACAAAGGACTTAGGTGAGAAATAAGAGAACCTCTTGAAATGGAAACATTGGGAGTGCTTAACAGAGTGCGGTTGTAATCTAGTACTTTGATGTGAGTGCATTCTTTATTGGTCTGAGGTGTACATGTATCATGTTGATGATGTAAAGTTAAGAGTTTGGACTGCCTATTGTTTTTGTTGTCATAAATACATGATACAACTAATATATTGCGTCTGTTTACTTTGTCCATCTCCTCTCTTTCTGTCTATCTGATATGCAGCACGTTATGCAATGCTTTTGCTGGTCTATATCAAGGATAATGTCCTACTCAGAATGTATTAGCTATAGTTTAAACGGCTTATGCCTGGAATCCATTTTCAGTATGTGCTGGTTATTTTAGGCCATACTCTGTAATTGATTGAACTAAATAATAGCTGAAAGCAAGTAGACTTGTCCATGGCTGATTGCATGTTGTACCTCTTTAACAGGTCAAGCATTTGGTGTTTCATTTTAATCCCAATTTGGGTGCGAAGTTGCACGTGTAAATTTATTGGATGGCTGAATTAGAGGTAATTCTTTACTTTTACTATTTGAAACATATATTGTTTTCTTAAGTAAAAGTGGGATAATGATATTTTGTTCTTTTAATTGCAGCTTGAAACTTCCCATTTTGTACATGTAATGCGTGATATGGAAAAAGACTTTGAGTTTGCAATAGGAATGGTTTTTTCAAATGAATTTGAAGCATATAATAAGTATGTTGCCTATGCACTTAGTAAATGATTTGGAATGAGGAAGGGTAATTTGGTTAGAAATACTAAAGAAAAAATAACTCGAAGGACTTTTGTATGCAATTGTGAGGGGTATTCTGTTAGCTCATCTGATCAAGAAAAGAAATTTGAGAGGTTTGAAGTTAGATGTGGCTGTCTTGCTCATATCAAGTTTAAGGTTGATAATGATGTCTATAAAGTCATAGAGTATAATTCTGAGCATAATCATGCATTTATTCTCGAAGATCAAAGGCATTTGATTAGATGTGGAAGAATCATGTCCGAGACTTGTAAGGGTGTTTTAGTTGACATGATGAAAGCTAGCATTGGGGGAGTTACGACATATAAGTGATTGACAAATGAAGCAGGAGGAAGCAAAAATTTAGGTTTACAGAAGACAAGATCCAATAATCTAAGTGGGGAAGATTGTCAAGATCTTTTGAACCATTTTCATAGCATGGAACAACAAAACCCAATGTTTTCATACGCTTTACAAGTAGTTCAAGATGGTAGATTAATAAATATATTTTGGAGAGATAGTTTGTCCAAATTTGATTATGGCTGTTTTGGTGATGTGCTAATGTTTGATACCACTTATCGTATCGATAGATGTAATATGATATGTGCACATTTTGTTGGGGTTAATCATCATTGGAAAAATGTTTTATTTGGCTGTGTATTTTTAATTGACGAGACTGTGGAATCATTTATTTGGTTATTTGAGGCGTTTTTGAAATCTATGGGAAATAAGGCTCCGAAAACCATGTTCACCGATCAAGACCAAGTCATGGCAAAAGCGATTAGAACGGTATTTCCAAATACACAACATCGTTTATGCACTTGGCACGTCATGAAAAATGTCAATGAAAATATTCCACATCTTTATCACAAGCCAGGTTTCAGGGATAAATATTTCTTAGCGCTTATGTATAGATGCAAATCAGAGGACGAATTTGAATCTACTTGGAGGGAAATGGAAGAAAGGTGGGATACTAAGGATAACATTTGGCTTCGGAGATTATACGACCTTAGATATAAATGGAGTTTAGCTTTTGGTCGTGATATTTTTACATGTGGTATAAGATCAAGTCAAAGAAGTGATAGCATCAATAATGTGTTCCAAAAAATAGGGAGCAAGACATCGACCCTTGTACAATTTGTCTACTACTACGAAAAACAAGTGGAGCATATGAGAGAAATTAAAAGTCAAGATGATTACAGTTGTCGTGGGACACCCAAATTGATGGTTTCGCACGACATCTTGATGCATGCTGCTTCAGTTTATACCGGTGCCATTTTCACAAAGTTCAATGATGAATTTTTACAAAGTCTCTTTGAAATTATTGTAAGTAGTACATTTGATGGATTGATTTATTCATACACGCTCAAGTGTAGGAGGACTCAACATGAACATATTGTCAGATTTACTCCTGCAGACTCTACAGTTTTTTGTGAATATAAATTATTTGAATCAAAAGGGTGGTTGTGTCGTCATGCTTTGAAAGTGTTGATCGAGAACATATCAGTTACACACATTCCACCTACCTATGTGTTGAAAAGATGGACTAAGGGTGTAAAACAAGAGATTGCGAATGATGAATTTAAGCAAATGTCATTGGATTCATCTAAGTTTAATCGGTTTTCCATGTTAATGCAACAATTTTTTGAACTGATGAATTTGGGAGCTGAAGATGACAATACTATGAGAATAGTGAGGAAATATATGCAAAAAGCGAAGACTGAAATTTCATCATACAAATCAAGTATGATTGTGACTGATGATGCTAATAATGAGGATAATGAGGCTTCTTTGTGTGACATTTCGGTATTGGATCCCCTTCAAAAGAAAGGAAAGAGAGTAATTTATGAAAGACTTAAAAGTTCAAATGAGAAAAAGAAGAAAAAATCTAAGAAAGGAACACTCCCAACGCCAATCAAAAGTCGAGGTGAGTGACATATTATTGTAATTATATGATTAGTTTAATTTTTTTATGTATGTTATATGATGCATATTAACATATTTATTATAAACTCATGTCCTAGATTATTCGAGTTATTCAAATCAGTTTCACAGTGCCTTTCATCCTAGCAATATCGGTGGTCCTACAGTAAATTCAAATATTTATAATTAGGTATGTCACTTTTAGTCTTCCATTTGAATTTATATTTTACTAATTTTGTCAATTTTTTTTTTATATAGATGCAGCAGTCACCATACATCATGCCGCTAGGAATTATGAGTGGATTTAGCCCATTCCCCAATCAGGTATTTAATAGTTTGGTATATTAATTTATTTGCATTTTACTAACGGATTATTTATTATATGTAGATGCGACTACCATATGTCATGCCATCAGGGATTATGAATGGTTTTTTCCCATTTACTAATCAGGTACTTATTATGAAATCATATTACATCCAATGTTATTTGATCTTATTATTACTACTATAATATTCATTATTTATGGTTTATCTTGAATAGATGTTGGAGTATAATAATGGAACTCACGAAACCATTTTGAGTCAGGTACAACTTGCGTTTTCTCTTGTGGGATTATTTGAGACATTTTTGTCTTGGCATTTATTTAGTTTATGTAAACAAATTGATTTTTTCCTTTATACAGGGATCATCAAATTCTTTTCAGCATCCTGGGTTAAATGAATTGAACAATTCTGAAAGAACACAAACAAATGGTCCAAAGTAACGGTACAGGACTCTTATCTTTCGCATTGCAATGCTTCTTGTGGTAAGATCAGCATCGTTGATGTTGGGAGCCGCAATTGGAGTAATTTTTTTGGTATTCTGTAGAATATATTATGTTTCCCGAAGTGCCAATTGCTTTGAGCATGTCTGGCCATCTTCTGTTGGGCGTTGTTCGGATATATTAAAAAAAAAGTGGATTATCTTTTCCACGCGTGTAATATTCTACTCACTGGATTGAGCAAAGTTTTTGCTCCAGTAGAGCTTAATTTGCCAGAGGATACAAGACAGCCACCGGTACAATCTATCACTTTGCTCAACACATTTGAACTTGATGCCATGGATTTGGATGACGCACATGAAGAGGGACACAGATAAAGAATGTTGCTTCAGTTGGTGGAAACGTATGTACTGCTAGTCCAATATCAGACTTGAACCCTCTTTGGATGGTTCTAGGGAAAAATTTGGAGTTATTGATGGCAAAGGAAACATCAGAATTGTTTCAGCTGAGAATTTCTTTCTAGGTTATCGGAAGGTGGACCTTGCAAGTGGAGAGATTCTGCTCTCAGTGTTTTTGCCATGGAGCAGAAGGTTGGAGTATGTAAAAGAGTTTAAGCAAGCCCACAGGAGGGATGATGATATTGCTATTGTAAATGCTGGAATGCATGTTTTTCTTGAGAAAAAGGATGATGATCTGGTTGTTGCAGATGCATCAATCATTTATGATGGAGTGGCTCCTTTATCTATTGCTGCAAGGCAAACCAAAGAGTACTTGATTGGAAAGACTTGGAATCAGGAGCTTTAGCAAGGAGCTCTGGAAGTTTTGAGGAGTGACATAATCATCAAGGAAGACGCTCCGGGTGGGATGGTTGAGTTTCGAAAGTCTCTAACACTTAGTTTCTTTTTTAAGTTTTTCCTCTGGGTTTCTCAGGAGATGGATGAGATGAGATCGATCAGGGAAGAGATACCATCGTCACATATATCTGCCATAAAACCATTTGAAAGGCCATCTGCTGTTGGAAGTCAGGATTACGAAATTGTGAAGCAGGGGACTTCCGTGGGATCCCCTGAGATCCACCTTTCCTCAAGGCTACAGGTATCTGTACTATGTCTGGGAATCTAATAAGGTGAGACTCTTGCATCTTTTGCGTGGTTGACATTGCGTATTTTCATTTGCATCATGGGACTTAATGCTACTTTCCTCAAAGCCAAATTTAGTTTCCGTGATTGCCATCAAATTAGGTATTTGGTTGCACCTTCCTTTCATCCAATAGTATGAATTCGTGGCCCACTAACATGTTGTAATAAAGATATATACACGAAAGAATGCATGAAATGGCTGCATCCGTTTCCCGAAATTGAGTTCACAAACTTTAGACTTCTATTTGCTGGCTACAACAAATTTAAATAAAGTCAGAATGTTCAGTTAGTCTTCTTCGCTTCCCATATTGACGTGGCCAATCTTTAACCGATGGTAGTTCTTGATGCTTATTCAACCCAAAATTCCAAGTATTTTTATTTTTTATCTTTTATAACTTCACATGAGTTTGTCACCATGTAATATTTAAGTAAGCTCATGAAGGATGGCCATTTCTGATCTCAGGGGATATCTGTTTGGCATTCTTCAATGACTATCTGTAACTCTTCCTTATTTCCATTTTCTATTTCCTTCTTTGCTATTATGTTTTGTTTTCTAGGCGGGGCATCTTTGTTTCTTCGTTTTGTGAATTATCCTGTTGCAAATTATCTTATGTATTTAGTATGCTAATATTGCACATAGTCCTGATTGATGTGCCTAAAAAATTGTGTCAATTCTTTAATGTGCGAGCAAGGTTTTTCATCTTACATTCTATATAGTTGTGTGATGAAGATGTCATCATGATGTGATCTGTAAATTTTTATTTCCTATCAGTTGCTTTTTTCCATATGCTGAGAATAACTGTTTCACATTCTTATCTACTATTATTTCTTCAGGTCATGGGTGAGGCGGAATATGCTGATGACACACCCTTGCCACCTGACGGTCTGAATGCCGTGTTAGTGCTAAGCAGAAAACCCCATGCCTGTATAATTTCGGTAGATGCTTCAGCAGAGAAATCTTCCCCTGGATTTGCCAGCATATTTCTTGCAAAAGACATCCCAGGAAAAAACAAGATGGGGGTTGTTATATCAGATGAGGAGGTCTTCGCTTCAGAATCTGTCACTTGTGTTTGCCAGGTATATCATAGCAGTCAGTCTTTGTATGTTGTACAAGTGCTTTGGACTCCCCCGAACAAATCGAACTTATGACTTAAACTGGGACCCTCATATTGAAAATTCAAGAGTTAACTGCCAGACTAGGAAATGTTTTTACAGTTTTTCGACTCTTCCTTACCCCTTTGTATGTTAAGTCTTCTTGTTTCCATATATTTGTTGCAGGTTATTGGGGTAGTTGTTGCCGATACACAAGAGAATGCGAAACTAGCCGTGAGAAAGGTTCATGTGGAGTATGAAGAAGTTCCGGCTATCTTTTCAATAGAAGATGCCATCAAAGCTAAAGCTTTCATCCCAACATAGAGAGGTCTTTGCGAAAAGGTGACGTGGATCTCTGCTTTCAGTCGGGCGAATGTTACAAAGTCATACAGGGGGAGGTTCAAGTGGCAGGTCAGGAACATTTTTACTTGGAGACACATTGCACCCTGATATGGACAGTGGATGTCGGAAATGAAGTCCACATGCTTTCCTCCACTCAAGTGAGTGAGGTCTTTGACCAACATTCTTTTTGCTCTCTTTTATGTTGAATTTGTCTGCAGTCAGATTGAATTGCCAAACGTGGATAGCACAACTTGCTTGATAACTGAAGTCAGTTGTAATGGGTTGCTGTGGGATTGGATTTAGCCATTCCTTAGTGTGGCTGTTTATATGATGAGGGTTTTGGACAGAATTGTTGCTTTGGACTCAGTTGCTAAGTTTGATTATGAGAGATTTATATGCATGTCCTAGTGACCCTTGTTCTTTTATAAGTGGAAAATGGATTCCAGGACTTGACTTTGTAGATGGTAACATGATAGTATTCTTCCTCTGCAGTGCCCCAGGCATCATCAGAAGACTGTTGCTCACGTGCTTGGCCTGCCACTCTCAAAATTCGTCTGTAAAACCAAGAGAATTGGTGGTGGGTTTGGAGGAAAAGAAGCAAGGTCGGCGTTCCTTGCTGCTGTAGCTTCTGTCCCTACGTATCCTCTTGAACAGACTAGTGAAAATCACATTGGATAGGGACGTAGACATGATGATAAGTGGGCAGCGCCATAGCTTTCTTGAAAAATATAAGGTGATGTTTTACTACTGAGCTTGTCTTTTGTTTCCCAAAAAAGTTGTTCATCAAGAAAAGTCAAGAGGAATATTACCAAAGAAGTCATATGCAGATGTGCCAATTTGGTCATAAATCTTTCAATTGTACCATTTGAATTCTAAATCTTTTCACATTTGCCAATTTAGTCATTTTGATCAATTTTGGTCAGAAATTGCTATTTTTACATTCTGAATCTAGATATTAGCATCATGGCTTGTTGCATTACGGCATGTTAAGTGTGCTTAGGGAAAAATGTATCTCTGCACGCACAGCACAGTGACCAGTTAAATTACTTGATAAAGGTAGGATTTACGAAGGGAAGGAGGGAAGGTGCTGGCGCTGGATCTCGAACTTTATAATAATGCTGGGAATTCTCTCGACCTGTCTCTTGCTGTCCTTGATCATGACGTGTTTCAATTTGATAATGTCTATGAGATACCCAACATGAGGATCATTGGAAGGGTTTGCTTCACTACTTTGCCTAGTAACACAGCATTCCGAGGTTTTGGTGGTCCACAGGGCTTGCTTGTTGCCGAAAACTGGATCCAGAGAATAGCGGTAGAGCTGAAGAGCCCAGAAGAGATAAGGGTAACTTATACCATTGCTCCTCGGTTTACTCTTTTCCTGGTTATTTTCTCTATGCTTTCTTTCTACTTACTCTCAAATTTCCTTATAGGAAATTAATTTTCTAGGCGATGGGTCGATAATACACTATGGACAACGAATTCAGCACTGCACGCTAGACCCTCTCTGGAATGCACTGAAAGAGTCATGCAACTTCTCGAATGCTCGTAAAGAAGTCAACCAATTCAATCTGCAAAATCGATGGAAGAAGCGTGGAGTTGCCATGGTTCCAGATAGAGTTGGCGTGTGTTTCACGGTGAAACATGTGAATCAGGTATGGAATAGTATATGCTGCTCTAGGACATTTTCCGGGTCACTTTATCGAACACCTTGCTTATTGTTGTGTCCCTGTCTTTTCACTTGGGCAGCAAGAGAATTTGTTTCTGCTCTTGATCTTGCTTTCTCCTGACGACTCATTTGAATATTGATAGTTTTCTTCGTCAAGATGCGCCATGTTTATAGTGATTTTCTTATGGTTTCTTTAGGCAGGTGCACTTGTTCATATTTATACAGATGGGACTGCTTTAGTTACGCATGGTGGTGTAGAGATGGGTCAAGGTTTGCATACAAAAGTCGCCCAGATTGCTGCATCTGCCTTCGACATTCCTCTCTCTTCTGTCTTCATATCAGACACCAGTACTGACAAGGTAGTAATGCCGCTCAGGAAATAAGCAAAAGAATCTTATTATCTGTTTTAGGTCATTGATGCTTGCTTTGTGGCAGAATCTTTCGACTTGAGTTGTGCAGCTCATTGGATGAAATACTTTATCTTGTAGATGTGAATATACATCACCGCTAGTAAATTCATCCATGCTGGTATTTCGGGCTAATTTTGTCAAAAATAGTTCTTTTCCAACGGTATATTGTGCAATGCCTTGTTGTAATCTTGTATTAATCCTTGTGATATAGGTTCCCAACGCATCACCAACAACTGCGTCTGCAAGTTCTGATATGTATGGTGCTGCAGTTTGGATGCATGTGAGCAGTTAAAAGTACCCGTGGCGCCAGTTGCTGCGCGGGCGAATTTCAGTTCTTTTGCTGAGGTATATCCATTGTGCGGAGATAATTATGTGAAAATCATATTAACATGGACAAGTGCTGAACTTAATATGTAAGAACTTCACTATACGAGTTTCTTAACCGCTATAGTTCGACTCAATCTGCTAATCCACTCGATTTTTTGGTCCGAATCATGAGTTTAAATATGAAGCTGCTAAAAGCTGTTTGCTTATTAGATTCTGCATGTCTTTGTCCTCTGATACCTAACAAGAATGGCTTGTTTTATAGGATATTCTGGAATTGTCACAGCATGTGCTGGTAGCTGTTTCTGTAGTTAGTTTAATGGAGGAAGAGTCAGTGTCCTTACAAGAGTTTTCTTTTTTTTTTTGGTTTCTTATATTATGCAGTTTACAGAAAGATATGTAGTCTTTTTATCGGACAATGATAAGGTGACTTCTATGCGTGTTTAAACAGTAGTTGGTGTTCTGAAGGTCCTAGTCGTAGTCACCCAGAAGTACATAGGGAGAGATTCCAGGATTCTCCTCCTAGATCAGGAGGAGAGATTGATCATGACATTCCCACGCTAGATTTGCCAGAAATAGAAGTTATGCATGATGCAGTTCATGATGATGGCTTTGGGAACTTTCCTCCCCTGACAGATCATGTAGATGATAGAAACTCTCCGACAAGATCTAAGCAAATCATGATAGAAAAGGGAACTGTCACCCCTCCTGTGCCGGATGCCTTGGCTTCTGGAGGGTCATCATTACCATATTAGCAGCATTCTGCAGAAACAGCTGCAGCATTCAGAAACAACTGCTTCAGCAGATCTGCAGAATGCTGCTGTGTTTCCAGATGAGCATATTTTGTTTGGTGGGTCCTTCTACCACTTTGCACGCACATTTTATTGTGTTTATGAACTGAGTTTATGCCTTTCCAGATTTCCCATAGTTGGCGTTCTTTACATGTGTTTTTCTATATGTCAGAGCATGCATCACCTGAAATGGCAATTCGATCAAGCCCACCTGTCCAGCAGCCACCAGCAAGGAAAAGAAAGAGAAAGCAATTGTTTGATGAATGTGTAGTGTTGAAAAATAGGTAATCTTAATAGTCAAGACACGCGAGCAGACTCAGATATTCTTGTTGCCTTATAGTAACTCGAAAATGTTTATGTGCAGCTTTATGGAAAGGGTTCTTGACAATCCCAGTGATAAACCACGTAAAAGGAAGAACATTCCTAGCTCTGCTTTTGGTCTATGGAAGTTAAATAAATGCCTCAGGAAGGAGTGTGATTTTCAGGAACCCCCCTTCAATGGTATTTGTCTCTCTATAACTTTTCTACTGCTTTTTTGCATGTGCTAGGTGGAGAAATCTTCACTAGAGGATCACACTATATGCATTGCTGCAGGCATGTGCAGTGATCTTCAGAATATATTTAAGGATTACGTACCAATAAATCTACATCTTTCTGGCCAAGATGATGTTATTCCAGAGCATGTGGATTCAGAGACTCCAGGTCCAACAACTGAAGTTTTGCCTGTTCTTGGGATTTCTCGTTCTCCTGAGACACTAGTACGTTCCTGGAAATCTCTATGGTAGATGGAGAAGGGCCCAAAGCTTAGTGCATCCCATGCTCGAGTCCACACAGCAAATTAGGAGGAGGGAGAAAAGCGAAAGCGAGAAATTACCTGGACGTTGGAGAGGACGACCGCGGACTCAAGGAAAGAGGTCGGGCGAGCGACAGGTGGGATTGTGATGCGGGCAGAACTGGAGATCGGCAGGCCGGTGGGTGAGAGGGGGGCAGGTGCGACGGTTCCACCGTATGGGACGAGCCAGCGCTGGATCTAGAGCCGGAGGGGCGGCGCGGTGGTTCACCGGTTGCCGTGTGGACTGATAAAAAAATTTACCTCCAAAAAACATTTTCTGGAATGTGAAATTTTAGGAAAAAATTATAGCAATGATGTGAAATTCCATATCACTAATGAAAGTTTGTAATTTTTTGGATCAAATTAGGACCGGGTCTAAAATCGGTGGTTTTTAATAAGACATAAAACAGTTAAGGTAGAATTAGAAAAACTTTCCGAGAAAAAAAAATTAGGTTAGAAATATCGTAGAAGAACCCCCCCAATATTCCAAAATTTTGGCTCTCCCTGTCGTCTACGAAGAGCTCTCTCTCTCTCTTCTGCTTTACAAAATTCGCTCTCTCGCCTTCGCTCCCAATCCGCTGCTTTCTCCGGCGAATCGCTGCTGCCTCCACATCCGCCGTCGCCTCCAGGAGCCCCGTCGGCCGCTGGAATATGGCAGCACCAAGTTTCGCACTGGAACTTGCACCGGTAGTTCTAAACTGCACACCAAATGTTTGCACAATTACCTCTTTTCCCGTTTAGATCTGGACATGGGGTTTCGTTATTGGGGTCTGATGGGTGAAGTTTCTGGTGTTGAGCTAATTGGGAAAACTGTGTGAATGGATGTCTTAGTTTTGATCTGATTTGCTGTGCAGGCCGATTATAAAGACCCCACATTTCAAGAGAAGTTTGTGTCCACGCTCATTGAAGGGCTTAGGGAGTTGAATCTTGGGGTGCGGAATGGCAATATTCTCTCTTTCGAGGACTTTGTTGGCACTGATGAGTAATTACTTGCTACCTTGAACCTATTTTTGTAACAACACTGCTGTCGACTTGTTTTGGATTTTGGTCCTTAAGTGGTGGCTTGTGTTCTTATCTTAGTTTTGTTTTCCATGGTCTCAAAGGGTTTGGCTCCATAAGGTTCTTTCTCAGAGCTTCGATAGTATGGCCTAGCCTCTTCAGACTAAAAAACGGGCGGGTGCGATCCATTGAATCTATTCCTCTTTTCTTATGCATGTAGAATTATGTATCTGGTTCAAAAGCAAAATACCCAAAAAAAAAAAGTCGAAAGATGGAGTACATAAGATGGCCTTTGTGAAAGAATTGTGGTGTGGTTTCTCTAATTCACTTGTGTTCCCAGCAATATAATGTGAGTTTCTTGACAGTGCTGTTCACACATTTTGTTTCATAGAATGATATACGTACCTGACCACTTAGCCTCCCACGTTAACCTCCCGCCTCACCTTGCGATCTAGCAACTGAGGACATGGCCATGCTCCACCACATTGGCATAATCCCTTTCCACTCGGTGAGTGACACATGGAGCCATGTCCCACCAGGATAGATCTGAAAATTCTCTCTAATATTTCAAAATCTTGGGTCTCCCTCTTGTCAACAAAGAAGACTCTCTCTCTTCTTCTTTTCAAAATTCGCTTCTCTCTTGCCTTCGCTCCCAATCCACTACATTCTCTGGTGCGTTGCTGCAGCATTATAAATAGATAGATTCACTCTACTATTGAAGTGTGTTGAGCCACATCAAATTCTGGTGACACTGAGCGCAAAGCTTCTGAGTATAACTAAAAGAGAATGCAACAATTGATTGTCTTTTTTGATCTTCTAGTATGTGTCACTTCCTATCTCACCTTAACAATTTCTGAGCTTCTAAGTTGTATCTGCCTTTTTCGTCTGGACTTATTTTGAGAAAATTTTTTGTATGAACCATTAAATCTTTTACTTATATCTTGTAAACGAAGTTAGAGGGGTGCTGAAGCTTGACTGTGAAATGGAAGATCTTGCCAAGCTACGGATTGCAGAGCAGTCACTTCCCATGCTTGGCAGAGGATACAACTATGGTGCAGCTTTAGAAGGTTCTTTTAAGTAAAGGAAGTGGTATTAATGCACAGTGAAGGAATGCTTGCTGGTGAGATGAAACATCATCCTCTTGCTCTAGTGGATGACAGTTTACCTGTTGTAGTGATTACTATTCATGATGCTTGCTTCAGGTTAGCTTTTGCGGTAGAGGTTAACTTGCATCCCAGTATTCCCTATTTGGTCTAAACTGAAGGTGTCAATGTTAACAGCAAGCAACAATCAGTTATTCAGCAACTTCGTGCCAGTAAATGACGCCTCATTGTCATGTGCCCAAGCAGGATGCTGCAGCTGTGTCTCGTGGAGGAGTGTGTAGGGTCATTGAAGTTCCTCAGGTGGAGGACTGTCTTCAGCCTGTAGTCAATATAGTTCCTTTGCAGGTACGGGGTACTTATATAATTTCTTAATGCTTACTATCAAGAGATAATCTCTTTATGCCTTGCCAAGATGCAACATTTTCTTTCTTATGTTGTACTGAATGCGCCATATCTTGCCGAATGCGAAGCTAAGATGTAGATGGGGTGGAACTAGAAGGGAGCATTTAGTTTTCTGTTTTTTTAATTTGTTTTATGCTTTTGGTGTTTGCTTTTGAATTAAGGGTTCCGAAATTCTCTCTATAATTTTTTGTTTATTTTTTAAAGAGATTCCCTTTTTAAGTCTCAACTGGCACGAACAAAACCAATTTTATTGATTGAGCCTTATCATTATGCTGTTCTAACTATTCTGTTCTTATGAAGTACCTTAACATTACTGTTTCCTCTTTTCAGATGGTCTGTTTTGTTTTAGTTGATTTGCTGATTCGTTGGACATGGGATAATTTTTAACTTTTGCGGTGGAGTTGTTGGTGTATCCAGCCTAAGAACCTTGCAAAAAATGTGAACTGAGTTCAAGCGATTTCTTCTGATTTTATTCATCTGGCAGCAAAATGTATTATGTCATGAGAATATAAAGCCATTTTCCAGCAGAGTTTACATTCTACTGATCACGTTGATTCACTAATACTTGTACTTTTTTAACGAGTTAGGAAAAGCTGCCGTAACCCAACTTTTTGCGCGTTCAGAGCTTGTTATGCATTCACCTATTAATCTATACCTTGAAGTCATTATCATGGTACCTGATCATTGTTTTTTACAATTGACAGAGCAAGAATGGCTACATCTTAGTCTCATCCTGGATGCCATGCAAATTAGAGACAAATATGTAGTTCAATAGTGCCTTTATTTTAAAGGTCATGAAAATGGTCATTGCCGACATTTTAGTTATCATAATTAGCATTCTTGAGGGTGCAGCTATCCTCTAGTAATACCAAATTCGGAGACTCCTTTTTTATGGGGGACTTTGTTTGAAGTATCTTTTGCGCATCATGAGACGCGAAAGGAGTCTGATGAAGGGAAGAGGAAAATTGCATGCTTATTCTAGAAAAAGAGCAGGTGGTGAGAACCAAAAAAAAGCGGTTATAAAAGGTGCAAAATTGATGAAATCAACTGAGTTTCTGAGACATGATTTTGCTTTTCACTGAGATTGGTTTTTGACGTGAAAATGTCTGTCGAGTGGCGATTTTCATCAAACTGTTATTGAACTCCACACGGTTCATACCTTTCTTGGGAAATACTCTTGAGGTTACCTGTACTGTCTGTTGAATCGACTGAATGGGCATATTAGTATGTATTCCACCATGGAAACGTTCTGCTCTTTAGGCACAGTGGGGACTTAAATGGAAAGATCTTCATGTCAACTCCCTCCAAAGCATTTGTTTATGGTCTCTCACTTTGACATTTTGTTACCTGAGTTCAATTTCTTAGTCAATCGTGTTACAAGATAAAATGTGACTCTCACTAGATACCATCAAAAAGCAAAGCCATAAGTTCCAACTGCGCTGTTATTTTGTCTAACGCACTGTTATATGTTTCTTCCCTACTCATTTTTCCCTTTCCAGGGTGTGCGAGTTGCAGGCACTCTGGGACATTTGCAGCTCTGTCAACATGGACCAATTGCCACTTCTGGCACAGAGCGCATATCCACGACCATACAAGGCAAAAGTGGCCATGCTCTTCCACCATGTAGCCGGTGAAAATGAGACACTCAGACAGACATAAGTACAACAGACATAAGTACAATCTTTTTTTTGAACCCACATGTAAAGTTTTCAAGCAAGACCAAGCAAGAGGACGATGGAAAGCAATACCGATAACACCAAATAGGGGAAAGAGTGAAAGGGGCCTTGGAACAACAACGAAGCAAGGGAAACCACCGAGAGCAAAGCAGCGAGCATCATGAGGATGTGAAATGCTCGGGCACAACAAGCGGGAGCAAATGATAGATGAGCAACAAGTGCCAATGAGCTATAGAACAGAAGACAGAAGATGGCAACAGAGGTGGTAAAAGAGTGGGTGTCAAAAAGGGGCTTTGGTTTCCCTTGATATTTCACCTTAATGAAGTTGAGCAGCACGGGAACAATAAAGGTAAGAACCGCATGGTGGGAAGTGGAGGCAGAGAAACCTCGGACATTTCTGTGGGGACAACCGCCGAGCGGCATTGGAAACTGAATAAGTTTCCAGATTATCCTTTATCCCATGTACAGAACGATTATCAAAGTAATCAGATAGAAAGATGGGCTACTAAAACAGGGAAAATACTAATGCATTAGAGTGGGAGCAAATCTTCCTTTTCATAATGGAGTGGTTGAGCACTGCACTAGCAGATTGTCAAACTATTCTGTTATTGTCTTGCCATTCTTAGGCAATTTGATGAACCTAGACCGAATGAGGGTGACATTATAGTCAAACTGTAGTCTTGCAGTGAAGGCAACGGGGTTGGGGACATCACACATAAGATAGCATACTATGACTTTCATCCCATGTCCACGAAACTTTTACATTCATCTTCTGCTTCACTCATTGGAGGACAAACGAAAGTTGTCTAGTTTTCCTACTTTATAGAGCGCTTGATGGTCACCGCATATTTATTTCTTTATGGAGACAGAAGCAGACCCTCCAATGAGCCAAAAGAGTTTAGTGCCTCCGAAATGCAAAATTCCAAAGTCAACATTGATGGACCTGACATAAGTACAATAATTTAAAAATAAGTTCCTCTGGAGCATACGGAAGTTTTGGCTCGGCAGCTTGGAAGCTGGTCTCAAGAGCCTCACCCATTCGTGCAAATAAGAATGGAAATAGACGGGTGTTATAAAACCACCGACCACTGGGCCTCGGAGAGATTTGTTCGGATTATCTGTCCCTGTCCATATCGGTCGAGGCTAACGCCAGCAGATCTGAATCTACAAGGGCCCACCCCAATTCTTAGATTCAGTGCGCAGTGGCTTTTCAGCCATTGTTACTTGCTGCTTGCAGAATCGAAAATCTCTCCTTCGCGGCTCCTCCCTGGCTCAACGTTGGTTAATCATGAAACATTATTTATGGTCACCCCAGGTTTCTGATGGGGTTTGGAAAAGCTCTCCCGGTTAAAGTCGAGAAAAAATAGGTGCGACCAAGTTCACATGCAAGATCCAAACTTGAGCAATCCCATTCACAGTATGCCCATCTTCTAGAACAGATACACTGCTTATATGGTCACCTTCTACTGAACAATGGACGCCCGTACCTATAAAACTAACTTGCTTAGGCTTCGAAAGCATGTCAGTCCTTCCAATCATGTCACTTAACCTGTATTAATAAGAACGAAAACAAAAGTGTATACGGCACATTGATAACAAGTTGTCATTAATCAAGCCAAATAACAGGAAAGAGAAGTATAAGATGAGGTCCATAAGAAAATCATGCGGATCTGAATTTAAAGTATACCGAGGGGAGGGGTTTCAAGGGATTCGTCAACAAAGGGGAATGAAGAAGACGTTCTGGTACTAGAGAATATAATCATTACATCTATGCCAAATTTATGAGCTTTCTAAGGATCATACAATAGCTGGAGCGAGACTGCTTTGATACATGGCATTCTTTCATAATCTTTTCAGTCTCGTCGTACCAAGGGACAACTATCCCTGGATGCCTGGCTTCTTTAACAGATCGACATGTCTTAACAAAACCGTTACTTTGGTCTATTTCTTCACTGGTTACCTCTCTGATGCATGTTAAAAAGCAGAGCTTGCAGAAGTTAGCTGCGTCCCTGACCTCTTTCCTGGTTTTGTACAGAACAGTTGAGAGATGAATCTGATTAGTCGCCATCATCTGAAAGACCTGATGACAATTATGTCATAGTCGCAGGATAAACACAAAGGGAGTTGTATGAATGATCATTTTCCTCTCCAATAGGCGAAAGCTTTAGTCAATACTACGAGACAAGTTACAGTCCTTTAAAATATAGTGAAAAGGATAATTACGCTTTTATGAAATCACAGTTCTTTCCAAAATGCGTAAAAATAAGGGATAACTACACCAAAAGTTCTAAACCTTTGTTGAAAATTGCTATTCAATTCTAAAACCCTCAAAAAGTACAAGAAGTCATAATACTTGTTGAGTTGATTAATGTGGCCTTTCTTTTTATCTTTCACTTTCTTAAAATACAGAGTGTCTGTCGTTTTTTCTTTTTCTTTTTTCTCTTCATTTCAACTTGTGCTCTCCCTGTTACTATTCATCTTCTTTATCGCACAAGCTCAACGATAACGCAATCATCATCAGAGTTTGGCCGCCAACCAAGTCTCCAGAGCAATGTCACGACAGTTCTCTTCCCTACCGTCAACAGCCAGTGGCAAGGCCAAACAAGATCCTCCAGTTTCAATCTCCTTTTTTGGAGTTCCAAGCAGCCATTTTTTACTATGACAATCATCAAGCTGTCCCCAATGTTCATCCCATGCTCCATCGACATCTGAGCAAGGGCCAGAGACAACTAGAATTTGCTGCCGATCGAGACCTTAGAGCCCCTGTTTTCAGTCTCTCCTGGACTTCACGTCCTTGTAACCCAGCTTTTTGCGTGTTCATGGCTTGTTATGCATTTACTTGTTAATCTACCTTGAAGACGTGATCATGGTACCAGAACATTGTTTCATGTCGACATGGCAAGAATGACTGCAGCTTAGTTTCATCCGGGACGCCATGCATCTTAGAGCAATATCATAGTTCATTAATGACTTTATCATAAAGGTCATGAAAAAATTTCTTTTGCCAACATTTTAGTCATCTACCAAAATCGGTTTTTTTATGAAGAACTTTGGTTGAAGTTATCCTTTATTGCATCGGAAGACGTGAAGGAAGTCTGGTGGAGGTCTGAAGAGGAAGATTGTATCCCCTATCCAGAAAAAAAGAGTAGGTAGTGGAACAAAGAAGTGGGTTATTAAAGGTGCAAGAATGATGAAATCGATCATCTGAGACCTGATATTGCTTTTTTGAGTTGTGATTACGAGGCCTCTTGGATTCAACTGGAATGAGTTCAATTTCAACACCCTCCAAAGCAGTCGTTCATGGTCTCCCTTTTGACTTTTTGTCAACCAAGTCCATTTTATTAATCAACCATATTACAAGATACAAAGCGGCTCTTCACTATATACCAAAAAAAGCAAAGACATAAGATCCAAAATGCGCTGATATTGATTATCTAACTCGCCATATGTATGTTTCTTCCCTGCTCCTGTTTCCCTTTATAGGGTGTGAGAGTGGCAGGCACCCCATGGGAGATTTTGCGGCCGTGTCAACATGGACCAATTGCCTATTCCGGTACAGAGCGCACATCCATGACCGTAAGAGGCAAAAGTGGGCGTGCCCTTCCACCGTGTAGTCGGCGAGAACTGGACACGCGGAGAGACATAAGTACAATCCTGTGCTGCACCCACGTGTAAAGTTTTTGAGCGAGACCAGGCAAGAGAACCACGGAAAGCCATACGGGTAACAAGAAATAGGGGAAAGAGTGAAAAGGGCCTTGGAACAACAAGGAAGTAAGAGAGGCCACTAAGAGCAAAGCAGTCAGCGCCATGAGGATGTGAAACACTCGGGCACAACAAGCGGGGGCCAATGATAAATGAGCAACATGTGCCAATGTGCAGTAGAACAGAAGACAGAAGATGGCAACGTAGGTGGAAGACCAGCGGGTGTGAAATAGGGTCTTGGGTTCCGCTTGATATTTTACCTCGATGAAGTTGACCAGAACGGGAACAATAAAGGCGAGGATGGAGTGGACTGAAGCAAAGGCAGAGCGGATGTCTGTGTGGGGACGACGGCCGGGCTGCATTGGAAAAGGTTTCTAAGTTATCGCCAGCCCTATGCAATGGATGATAAACAAAATGACCAGAGAAAGAGAGAAATAGCAACTTGTGTATTAGAGTGTGAGAAAAGCTTGCTTTTTACAATGAAGTGCTTGGGCACTGCACTTGCAGTTCGTCCATTTCTTTTATAATTGACTTGCCACTGTTCAGGAGTTAAACGAAGCTTCATCGAAGAGGGTTACATCATTGTCGACCTGTCGTCTTTCAGGGGTGAAGTGCAACGAGTGGGGGACATTGCACAAAAAATGCGTACTAACACTCTACATTAATCTCCCTCTTTACACCGACAAAAGGAAAGTTGTCCAGCTTTTTACTACTTTATATGGCGTCGGATTTTCCCCGCATTTGCTCATGACGTAGCCAGGATAGCAAAACCTTCCAATGAGCCAAAAGAATTTTGAAAGTGCCCATGACGGCGAGATTCCAAGTCAACAATCATGAAAAATTTCTTTGCGATGGGGTTCGGTAAAGCTCTCTAGGTTAAAGGCAATAATGATTGCCTTTAAAATTGAGGAAAAGTTCCACAAAGCAGAGTCATAAATGAAGTTGGCGAGCGGGATTGGAAACTGTAACAGGTTTCTAGATTATACTTTGTTCTGTGCATACGATGATTATGGATTAGCAAGCGGCCGGCGAGCCATCGGCAGCCTCCCCTGAGGTCACGCGAAAAGATTAGGAAATTTAGTTTAGAAAAAAGAATTCGTAAAAGTTCTTTACAAGGTGTAATTTTTTTTTCAAACCATATTTACATCAAAATTGCTTCCCAATTGTTTTTAGATTACAATTTACCAAACGTTATTTAAATTTTAGAAAACCTCTTTTTATCTAAAGTCCTTTGGAGACTTACCCCAAACCAAACCAAATGCACCTATGGAGGCCTTAGAACAACAACGATGCAAGAGAAGCCACCGAGAGCGAGGCAACAAGAATCATGAGGATGCGAAACACTTGGGCACAACAAGCAGGAGCAAGTGATAGATGAGCACCAAGTGTCAATGAGCAATAGAACAGAAGAAGACGGAAGATGGCAACAGAGGTGGTGAAGGAGTGGAAGACGAAAGGGGACTGAGGCTTCTCTTGATATTTCGCCTCAGTGAAGTTTGTTGGGAAAATCCGTAATGATATTTTGAAAATGATAAAATAATCAAAGGCTATCAATATGTTTAATAATTGAGTAATCAGGTCAAACATGCATAAGCCGTTATGTAAATAATGTCCTAATCGGGTCATCTAACAATGAGGAATACACTATTCTTTCAATGGTAAACAAAGCATTGGATGTATAGAAGCTGGAGGTACCCAAGTTAAAGGTAAACAAGTTAGAACAGGACATTTGGTAAAGTTTGGAGGTACTACATCACTAGAATACTACTCGGTTATCAGCAACGTACTACATGATTACCAGCAGGGCCTAACTGAATATTAGCAGAGTATTGAAGGCTAGATATCAGCAGGGCATAAACAGGTTATTAGCAATGTGTTGAAGGCCAGATATCAGTAAAGTACAATACTGAAGGTGAATATAAGCAAAAGCCTGGCCATAGTCTAATATCATCAAACGACTGGAAAGCTGAATATTACCAAAACTGCTGATATAAGCAAAACATTTATACAACCTATAACAAAAATATCGTCACAAACTTAAGATTATTATTCTAAGATATTTTATTTTATCCCTTTATAGCTTGTGATGATGTATGGACTTTTGTCATCGAAGATTTTGATTGACCAAGATTATCTACGTAGAATAGTTAAATCACACAAGATATTTTGATTGATCTAAAAACAAGATACTTTCCATAAATGAATTACTCTATTTCTGGATATCAGCTTTTGATTGTATGAGTGATCAAATGAACGGGAATTTCTGATTAATCGACTTCAACGGCTGATTGATCTTCTCAACGATTGTCCAATTACTAGTTTGGAGATTGATCCCCTTAAAGAATATCCAATGGGAATATTGGACGTGGAGGAGTATAAATGGAGACCAAAGGCACCAAAGAAAGTGGGGGATCAAGAATTCATAAATCCAAATTTTCGAGTGGCATTGGAAACTGTAATAGGTTTCCAGACTATCCTTTGTCCTATGTACAGATGATTTTCAAAGTAATTAATGGGGGTGAGCATGATCTCAAGGTAGAATTTGGAACTTGAGAATCGGATTACTAGAACCTGAGAACCAAACAGATGGAACTTGTCAAATTCTAGGTTCCAAGGTATGCAAAATAGGTTCCAGATTCCAAAAATTGGGGAACCTATTTCGACAAATAAGTTCTAGATTCTAAATTGGTGGAACCTAAAACTTGGAATAAGTTTTTGTATTTTTCTTAGTCTATGTATTCACGTAATCTTACGATATTTCATGGCATTCATTGATGAGTTTATAATTTGGAACTATAGTTTGAGCTTCCATTTTACAACTAATACTTTTACTTTCTCGTATCTAAATATAAATTATGGTCAGTAAATTGTAGTAGAAAGTAGTGGTTTTAAAGGTAATAATTCACTATAATTGTTCAATTAATAATAAAGGTGAAACTTAGGTAGACTCTCAAACCGACCCTAAAACTTGTAACAAAGTAGATTCTAGGTTATAGAGTATGCAGAATAAGTTTCAGTTTCCAGAAAATGAGAAATATGTCCTGATAGGTAGATTTTAGGTGGAATTGATACAAAACTTAGATGGGCGACTAGAACAGGAAAAATACTAATGCATTAGAGTGGGAGCAAATCTTGCTTTTTCATATCGGAGTGATTGAGCACCGCACTAGCTGATTGTCGATCTATTCAATAATTGTCTTGCCACTCTTCAGCAGTTTGGTGACGCTAAGACCGAAGGAGCGTTCCATTATAGTCATACTGTCGTCTTGCGACGAATGCAACGTGGGGTGGGGACATCACACATAAGATAGCATACCATAACTTTCATCCCCTGTCCACAAAACTCTTACATTCATCGTCTTCTTCACACACTGGATGACAAAACGAGAGTTTGTCTGGCTTTTCTGCTTTATAGAGCGCTGGATGGTCATCGCATATTTGTTTCTTCATGGAGACAAAGAAGTAGAACCCTCCAACAAGCCAAGAGTTTAGTGCCTCCGAAATGAAAGATTCCAAGTCAACATTGATTAATCATGAAGAGTATAGGAATATAAAAAGAAGTTCCTCTGGAGCATGCGGAGGTTTTTGCTCGGGAGCTGGTCTCCGAACCCCCATCCCATTCGCCCAAATAAAAATGGAATGAGACGGGCGTCATGAAATTTACCGGTGGTCCTGGGAGGGATTTGTCCGTATCGGTCGAGGCTAATGCCAGTAGATCTGAATCTACAAGGGCCCACCTCAATTCTTAGATTCAGTGCGTAGCGGTTTTTCAGCCATTGTTACTTGCCGCCTGCAGGCTCGAAAATCCCTGCTTCGCCTCTCCTCTGTTTCTCAACATTGATCAATCATGAAATATTGTTTATGGTGACCCAGGTTTCTGATGGGGTTCGGTAAAGCTCTCCCGGTTAGAGGCGATAAAAATCGTCTATTAAGTTGAGAGATGTTCCACAACGCAGAGACATGGATGGAGGCGGAACAGAGAGAAGAAATAATCTCTCTTCCCTGGCTTGCTCTTCGGGCCACTGCCATTATAAGGCATTGTGTGTACTCTACACTTCACCTGCAGAAAAATTGCAGGAGCTTCTTACAATTTCCTATGCCATTTTTTCACTTTGGACAAATGATAATTAGGTGCGACCAAGCTCACATGCAAGACGCAAACTTGAGCAATCCCATTCTCAGTATGCCCATCTTCTGGAACAGATACCCTGCTTATATGGTCACCCTCTACTGTATAATGGAAACCTGTACCTATATTACTAACTTGGTAAGGCTTCGAAACCATGTCAGTCCTTCCAATCATGTCTCTTAGCCCCTATTAGATAGAACGAAAGCAGAAGTATGTACGTCACATCGAACAAGTCGTCTTTACTCAAGCCGCATATAGAATTGTTGTGTAGCATCCCGAGAAAGAGAGGTATAAGGTGAGGTACACAAGAAATATCATGGGGATCTGAATGTGAATAACATACCTAGGAGGAGGGGTCTCAAGTGATTCGTCCACAAAGGGGAATGAAGACATTCTTGTACTAGAGAATATGGTCATTATATCTATGCCAAATTTATGAGCTTTATAAGGATCATACGATAGCTGGAGCAAGACTGCTTTGATATATGGCGTTATTTCATCATCTTTTCAGTCTCATCGTAGTAAGGGACAACTACTCCTGGATGTTTGCCTTCTTTAACAGATCGGCATGTCTTGACAAAACCGTTACTTTGGTCCGTTTCTTCACTGGCTACCTCTCTGATGCATGTTAAAAAGCAGAGCTTGCAAAATGTAGAGCTGACTTGTTATAGAAGCTAGCTGCTGCCCCCCTGACCTTTTTCCAGGTTTTGTACAGAACAGTTGAGAGGTGAATCTGACTAGTTGCTATCATCCAAAAGACTTGATGACAATTCTGTCATAGTCACAGGATAAACAACACAAAGGGAGTGGCATGGATGATCATTTTCCTCACCAATCAAGGTGAAAGCTTTAGTCAATATCCGTGTGAATAAACAAGTTACAGCCCTTTAAAATATAGTGGATAACTGAAGTTCTACACCTTTGTTGAAAAATGCGATTCAATTCTACATCTCTCAAAAAGTACAAGAAGTAATAGTGCTTGTTGAGTCAATTAATATGGCTTTTTTTATTACTTTTTTAAAATAGAGTGCGTCTATTGCTTTTTCATTTTCTTTTTTTCTCTTCATTTCAACACGTCATCTCATTGTTACTATTCATCTTCTTCACCATACAAGCTCAACTACGACGCAATCATTATTGGTGTTCGCCCGCCAATTCTCTCCGGAGCAATGTCTCCACCGATCTCTTCCCTACCGTCAACAGCCAATGGCAAAGCCAGACAAGATCCCCTAGTTTCAGCTCACCATTTTTGGAGTTTCAAACAGCTTTCTTTTACTTTGACAGTTCTCGCGCTTTCCCCAACGCTCATCACGTACTCTGTCAACATTTGGGTAAGGGTCAGCAACACCTAGAACTGAGACTCAAGAACCCCTATGTCCATGCTCACATCTTAACCGTGACCCACCTTTTCCCTTGTTCACGGTTTGTTATGCATTTACTAAGTAATCTCCCTTGAAGACGTAATCACGGTACCTGAACATTGTTTCATGATTGACATGGCCAGAATGACTACAGCTTAGTTTTATCCAGGACACCATGCAACTTAGAGGAATATCGTACTTCATTAATGCCTTTATCCTAAAGGTCATGAGAATTCCATTGTATGCATTTTAGTTATCTACTGAAGTCAGAAAACTCCATTTTTTATGATGAACTTCAGTTGAAGTTATCCTTTGTTGCATCGCAAGATGTAAAAGGAGTCTAGAGGAAGTTGGAAGAGGAAGATTGTACCCGCATAGGGGAAGAAGAGTAGGTGGTGGAACAAAGTGGGTCATTAAAAGTGCAAGATTGATAGAATCAATCGATTATTTGAGATCATATTTTGTTATTAAGAGTGGTGATTACGAGGCCTCTTGGATTCAAATGGAAAGAATTCAATGTCGACTCCCTACAAAGCACTCCAAAGCAGTCGTTCATGGTCTCACTTTTTGACTTTTTATCACCTCAGTCCATTCTATTAATCAACCATATTACAACATACAAAGCAACTCTTCACTATATACCAACAAAAGCAAAGCCATAAGATCCAAAATGCGCCGTTATTGGTTATTCAACTCGCTGTATATATGTTTCTTCCCTGCTTGTGTTTCCCTTACCAAGGTGTCCGGGTCGCAAGCACCCCTTGGGACTTGGGACAATTTGCGGCCGTGTCAACGTGGACAAATTGCCTGTTCTGGTACAGAGCGCACATCCATGACCGTACGAGGCAAAAGTGGGCGCGCCCTTCCACCGTGCAGTCGGCAAGAACTGGACACACGGAGAGACCAAAGTTTCATTTTGTGTTGAAACCACGTGTAAACTTTTCGAGCGAGGCCAGGCAAGAGGGCCACGGAAAGCCATGCGGGTAACAAGAAATAGGGGAAAGAGTGAAAGGGGCCTTGCAACAACAACGATGTAAGGGAAGCCACTAAGAGCAAAGCAGCGAGCATCATGATGATGCGCAACACTCGGGCACAAGTGGGAGCCGACGATAGGTGAGCAACACATGCCAATGTGCAATAGAACAGAAGACAGAAGATGGCAACGTAGGCGGTAGAACAGCGGGAGTCAAATGGGGACTCACCTCCCCCTTGATATTTCACCTCGATGAAGTTGACCAGCACGGGAACAATAAAAGCGAGAATGGAGTGGAACTCAGTGAAGGCAGGGAAGATGTCTGTGTGGGGACGACGGCCGGGCTGCATTGTGATAGACTTCTAGGTCGTCCCCAGCCCTATGTAATGGATGATTATCAAAATGATCAGAGAAGTACTCATGTATTAGAGTGGGAGAAGAGCTTGCTTTTTATAATGAAGGGGTTACGCACTGCACCTGCCGATTGCCCATCTCTTCTACAATTGTCTCGCCACTGTTCAGGAGTTGGACGAAAGCTTCATCAAGGAGGGTCACATCATGATCAACCTGACGTCTTTTGAGGGGTGAATGCAATAGCTAGTGGGGACATCGCACAAAAAATGCATACTATAGTTACGGATTCCATGTCGGGTGCTTTACATTAATCCCCCCCTTTACACATAGACAAAAGGAAAGTTGTCCAGCTTTTTGCTCCTTTATATGGCATCGGATTGTCCCCGCATTTTCTCATAACGGAGCCACGATAGCAAAACCTTCCAATGAGCCAGAAGAATTTAAAAGTACCCACGAATGCAAGACTTCAAGTCAACAATCATGGGATATTGTTTCTGATGGGGTTCGGTAAAGCTCTCTGGGTTAAAAGGCGATGATAATTCTCTTTAAAATTGGGGAAATGTTCCACGAAGCAGTCCTAAATGGAGGTGGAAGAGAGAGCACCTCTCTTATCTTCTATGGTGCTCTTTGGGCCACTGCTATTGTTCACCTGTCCCTATAATCGGCTTTGTTTGTACTGCATACCTCCTTTTTTCTTTTTTAGTAGATTATACTCCACATTTCACTTGCAGTAAAATCGCATAAGCTTCGTACGATTATCCATACTCTAGACATATAAGGATTAGGTGCCACCAAGTTCATGTCCAAGATGCAAACTTGAGCAATCCAGATCACCATATACCCACCTTTTAGAACAAATACACTGCTTAAATGGTCACCTCCTGCTGAACAATGGACACTGTACTCACAGTGCCGATTTGGCAAGGCTTAAGGTCAAGATATCAAGAGTATGTCTGTCATCTCAATCATGTGGGTTCCTCACTTAACCATGATTAGATAGGACCGAAAACAAAAAGTATCTATGGCACATTAAACACCAAGTCATCAGTTCTCAAGCCAAATGTATAATTGTTGTGTAATATACTGAGAAAAAGAAGTAAAAAAGGTCGGGCCCATAAAAAATCATCACAGATGTAAAGCATACCTAGGGGAGGGGTCCTATAGGGAACTGAATGGTCACCAAAGGTGAATGAAGAAGACATAGAAGTACTGGAGAATACATTCATTATAACTATGCCACATTTATGAGCTTCCTAAAGATCACAAAATGGTTAGAGCAAGACTGCTTTGACATATCTCACACTATCTTATTAATCTTTTCATTCTCACCTTACTAAGTGACACCACTCGATGTTTGCCTACTTAACAGAACAACATGTCTTGACAATATTGTTAGTTTGGTCTGTTTCTTCACTGGTTACCTCTCTGATACACGTTAAAAAAGCAAAGTTGTACAAATGAAGAACTTACTTGTTGCAGAAGTGAGATACAGCATCCCTTAACTTTTCAAGTTTTCTACAGAACTGTCGAAAGGTAAATCTGATTAGTGCCATCATCTCAAAATATTGATGAAAATTATGTCATAGGCACAAGATAAATGACACGAAGGGAGTGGGAGTGGTCAATGACCACTTTCCTCTCCACCAATCAAGGTAAAAGCTTTAGTTTATACCATGCGAATAAACAATATGATCCTTTAATGAAGTGGAAAGGAAAAGTAATGGCTTATCAAATAATCATCCCTTTCCAAATTCTTAAAAACAATGACTCACAATTGAAACACATATTCAACTAGTACAAAACTAGAGATTGATATATTCTCTTCCTCTTTGACTACAAGCCCGCTGATTCATTTCTCTCTATAGACAAAATGAGGCTGAATCACCCCGTTTGACATGATATAAATGGTGACAGTCAGCTCAACAAGGATAGACAACACACATGCATTAAATAAACTAGCTTTTTAGTTAACATTTTAAAAGAGAATTGCTCTTGTAGTCCTCATTAAGCCACACATTTATCCAAGAAAACTACTTCCATCAAGTAATGTCAAACTTATCAGATAAAGGGGTAAATAGGGGCACAGAAACTTTATATTCAACATTCTCTATGTGAAAAACAGACCATCACTGAAAGGACTACTGGACCACTACTGACTAACCACTAGTGAATATATTATTTCATCCTAAAGATTAATCACAAAATAACACAATGACTATTCATCCCCGAAATAACATGATTATTATATGCAATATGACCTGACGAAATGAGATGTCCAGAAGATTCATCACAAAATAACGCAATGACTATTTCACCACCAGGATGACATGATAAATAAACAGATTCATTTTAGTGCCAGTCACCCCTACGCATGTCTGCAGTCACGTTAAAATTCTAGTACTTGGTTTGATAACTTGATCTTAGCTTGGTGTTGCCTTCTCCTTGCGCTTTTAGACAATTTACGTGAATCCTCATGTAATTCAACTTGTGGTTACTTTAAATCTTCTGAGCTACCCCTTTCAGTGGTTGATGCATTAGAATAACTTTAACGCCACTTTTTCTTACCAGACTTCCATTTTCCTTCTTCAAGAAGCTCCTTAGTCTTCAGTTTAAGCTGGTGCCTCTGATTGTTGTGTACTCTCCATTCCATCTCCCCAAAAGGAGCAAACTTCTTCAAAGAAACATACCAATTTAGTCCTTTGTCATCCATCATCAGAATTTATGAAATGCTCAGCCCATATCTGTTCGGTTTGATCTTTGCATACTTAAACCTTGTCATCCAGACTCCAATTGTATCCTCAGAATCTAACTTAAAACTCCTCCATCATTGCCTTAGAACTCCTCCATCATTGCCTCTTTAGCTCTCTTTAGCAAAGACAGCCCATATCAGTTTCCCTTTCTTCATTCTGTGCCTCGACAATGTGATCAGATTCCTCCTCCTCCTCCTCCTCCTCCTCCTCCTCCTTATCTTCATCTTTGGCATAAATTGGGAAGAAAAGGTTTGCATCCTGTAACTACAAAGTCTTCAGCAATCACTGCTAAAATCTTTTACCATTAGGTGAGAACAGCCTTATTATCACAATACTTTGTCCATAGTGCCCTTTTGAAGTATTTGCTAAGCTACATCTCATGTGCTTTGACAATGTGAGAGTAAGATCTGCATAACTAGCACATCCTTTTACAATAGATAAGGTGTTCTATGGCATCAGATTTACCTCGGAGAAGGCTCATTCATGCTAAAAAAAGTAACTCTCAAACGGCTTCCATTTCATTATTTCAAAAACAAGGACAAAGGTAGAAATTAATTTAGAAAAACTTTTTTAATTTTCGCATAGGTGGGCTGCAGAATTATGATTGTCGGAGTACTTGCAATTACACTAATTCTGTACTCTGTTTTGCTCTTGCATCCATATATACAGATAATTAATAAGATACTAAGTTAAAGAAAATGAAAAATAGAAATTGTTTTAGTTCACAAGACAAAATGTATGCATGGCTACTCCCAAAGAGTTGTAGAACCAAACGAGATGTACCTTGTCCAACCCAACCCCAGACTCTTTGTTCCCAATCTATTTGGCTTTCTGACTACCGTTATTTAAGTGTTATCCCGAAATTCAAATGAATTCGCCACTGAAACACGTGAACAAAGACATGAACTGGGTAAATATAAAATAAAGAGATGCTTCCAGTTCATCCAAATCAGAAGCTTTTGCTAGATCCATATGATCTACTAAGCAGATCTTGACATAATCCGAAAATATAGTCAGCATTAAAACATTTTGGACATCTATTTTATTTCACCTGCACATGGTATTGAGAACGGCAAAGATTACTAGTTACTAATTTCAATTGGCGAGGATAAGGGCACGCCCCGCAGAACCATAATTAACGGCCAAGACATTAATACCATCCTGCAATAATATCAGAAAGAATTATTTTACTTGGTGTTCTCCGTAGCTCTGATCCACTACGGATGGAAATGAGGTAACTTCTTCAAAAGCACCCACTTAAGTAAAATTTATACCGTATCTTCCGTTTCGAAAATGGAAAGAAAGTAACTTTTTTCAAAGAAGAAGCCATGAATTACAAGGCAAATGCACCTGGCTGTTTGATCCATGCCAAGTAAAAATTTACTGTTTGTATCACAAAAGCACATCCAGACCATCACATGGAAGACATCTCTGGGAAAGAGAATAGGATTGTTAGTCTTGCTTTAATTTTGAAGGGGCAAAGAAAGTTAAGAATAATTATCAATGATAACCAATTTGAACGATATAGTTCTCGTCCATTATGAAAATATTGGCATGCCCAGATTACTTCATGACCATCCAACATGTGAAAATTGAAGCTTTGTGTGTGGCTTGGGAGAGAGGGCATTCCGGCTACTGAATACTACAAATCAATAGTGCCACATTGTATTTTCCTCTTTACTCTAAACTCTGTTCATGAACAAATAGAGGCTAATCTAAGGATTACATTTCAATCATCATAAAGGGTTCAAAACCGAAACTTCAATTTGAGTTAAAACCAGCTAGAAATATGAGAAAGCAAACTTTTTCAATAAAGCACTCTTCCTTAACACAAAACCTGGATAGCAAATTATCATGCTTAAGTGATACATAATAATACGACAATAAAGTGGAAGGAAAGCAAAAGTTCACTGAGCATGAGATGCTATATCACAACACAGTCTCATGTACTTGAAATAGAGTTAACAATTACTGCATTGATGGAAGAAACAATGTAGTCCCCCCAGGAGGACTCAAAATATTGGATGGCAGTTTTATCTGATAAAAGTCATCTTATAGGGCCAAGCCATGGTCAGAACATTAGCAAACCCACATTACATGATTGAAATTGGAAGACCTGGAACTTGTCCTTGTCGACTACAATAAAAGCATTCCTCAAGAACCACAGCTTGGTGAGATTCTAATATTGAATAGCAAAACAGCTCAATCAGGCAATCAATTCGGAAAAGCAAAAGAGAAAGGAAATGAATATGAAGAAGAATTAGAAGACCTAACCTGGGGGAATGGCTATGCCAAATTTATGAGATCTCTAAGGATTGTAGAATGGCCAGACGAAGACTGCTTTGACATATCTAGCATTATCTCATCATTATCTTTTCAGTCTCATATTACTAAGTGACAACTACTTCTCAATATTTGCCTTCTCAACAGATCAAAATGTCTCGACAAAATCGTCACTTTGATCTGTTTCTTCACTAATTACCTCTTTGATGCATGTAGAAAAGCAAAGATTGCAAAATGAAGAAGTGCATTGTTGCAGGATTTGTCAAGTTTTTTATAGAGCAGTTGAAAGATGAATCCGATTAGAGCCATCACCCCAAAAAATTGATGACAATCATGTCATAGGCACAAGATAAACAACATAAAGGAAGTGCTGTCGATGACCACGTTCCTCTCCAATCAAGGAGAAAGCTTTAGTCAATACCCATGTGAATAAACAAACTACAGTCCTTTGAGTGGAAAAGAAAAGTACAGGCTTCATCATCCTTTTCATTACACTTGAAACCAATGACTAACATTTGAAAAACATATTCAACTAGTACACACCTAGAAATTTCGATCTTCTCATCCTCTTTTGAACTCAAGCCCACCAATTTATTTCACTCTATAAACACATGACAAGTGCACCCAGTATGGCATAATAAACACAGCGACAGTCAACAAAGATAGGTAACTCGCATGCATAAGATATATAGGCTCTCTAGTTAATGGTAAAAAAGATCAAAAATTAAGCCAGACAGTTGTTGAGACAATTATTTCCAGTAGGTAACAGCAAATTTACCAGATAAAGGGGTCTTAGGCGATTCAGTTTCTGGAGAAACTTTATTGAAAAAGCTTTATACAAAAAGGGACACCACTAAAAGGACTAACTTTATCAAGATTGACCAACTACTAGAATATATATTTTATGACTTGACAAAATGAGACATCCAGCAGATTAATAACAAATAACACAATGACTGTTCATCACTGAGATCACATGACAACAGATTCATTTTAGTGCCAGCCACCTCAAAACAACTTTTCCACTTGAGCAAAATACAACTTCTAAATAAATTTCTCTAAAAGATGAAAGAACTCAGATAACTCACAAAAATTTAAGCATCTTCCTTAAGATGCAACACATAACATCCTTATGTCTGAACCACAAAAAATGTCTCAAAAACACATATATTGACTAGAAAGCTCTAAGACCAGAGCCCTCCCACCTTGGTTTAGTGCTAGTCACGTTGGAATTCTAGTTCTTGGTTTTACCCTTAGAGTTGGGGGTTATTTTTCCATAAGCTATGAGCCTCGAATTTGACAACTTAACCTCAGCTTGGCGTCTCCTCCTCCTTGCATTCTTAGACAATTTACCCGAATCCTCATGTAATTCAACTTTTTGTGACTTTCCATCTTCCAAGCTACCCTTTTCAGCAGTTGATGCATTAGAATAATCTTTACGCCTCTTTTTCTTGTCGGACCTCCGTTTTCCTTCTTCAAGAAGCTCCTTCGTCTTCAGTTTAAGCTGGTGCCTCTGATTGTTGTGTACTCTCCATTCCTTCTCCCTATAAGGAGCAAGCTTCTTCAAGGAAACATACTGATTTAGTTCGTTGTCATCCATCATCAGAATTTCTGAAGTGTTCAATCCATATCTGTTTGGTTTAATCTTTGCATACTTAAACCTTGTCTTCAAATCTCCAATTGTATCCTCATAATCTAACTTATAATACTCCTCCATCATCGCCTCTTTAGCTCTCTTTAGCAATGATAGTTTCCGCTTCCTTTTACGTTTTCCATCCTCAGAAGATATAGTTTCTTCATTCTGCGCCTTGGGGACGAGATCAGAATCCTCTGCCTCCTTCTCCTCCTCCTCCTCCTCCTCCTCATCATCATCATCATCATCATCATCATCATCATCATCACCATCATCTTCACCTCCATCATTTAACTTGTGTCTTAAGCTTCTTTCTCTAGCTGCTACGAATCCATCCTTCGACTCTGATTCATCCCAGCCAACCGGTAGTCCTAGCAATTCATCTTCCTTCTCGAAGTCTGGTTTTTCAATTTCTCCACCATCTTCATCTCTGTCACTGCCAAAGTCAGGGTCCACATCATCTGCATTGTAATACTTTTGATTAAAAACTTGCTTCATCATCCTATCATATTCCTCAGGATCGAAGTCATCATCAAGATCAACTCCATCCAATGGGCAGTCCCCATCTTCATCTATCCCAGCAATCTGCTTAAACTTTTCGAGTTTCTGCTTCATCTCCTCCTTTTTTAAATTCTTCAAGTGCTTCAACTCCTCCTTCCTTTCCATCTCAGCAGTTTTCATCCTCTCCTCCTTGCTCTCTCTCTGCTTCTTCCTAGCCGTCTCTTTCTTCCTCACTGACCCCTCAATGGTCCTCGAATGACCCAATACTCTGTCACCTGCATTCTCCTCGTACCTGAAATTCGTTTCATAATCCTCTTGCTTCTCAATCTCCTCCTCATCCCTCAACAACTCTTCCAACTCCTCCTCATTAACATGTCCTTTGCTCTTCTTATCCTTATCAACCCACATCTTATTCAGAAAGAACTCCTTCAGAAACATCTCATTCTCACCCAAAGCCTCGCTCCTGCCAAAATATTCATCCAGCTTCTGCTGAAACTCTGCAGCATCGCCACCTTCAACTGGCTCACCATCATCTCTCCTCTTCACTGTCAAAAAATCACCACCGTCGCCATCAACCTCTGTAGCCTCTGCAGCCTCCGCAGCTTCCAAGAAAGCCCTTCTCATCTCCTCTTGCTCCTCACTGTAGCTCTTCTTCTTGGTAGCCTCTGTTTGCTCATCATCAAAATCAGGTCCCTCCTCAATCAGGTGCTTGGCCACAACATCTTTCAGGTAAAGCTTATGTTTTCTGTCCTTCGACTCCTTCTCTTCATCTCCATCACTATCTTCAGACTCAAAAAGAGCGACATTCTTCTCTTTAAGACTCGGGTCTCGGCTTCGCACCTTAAGTAGTGCATTAAAGAAGTCCAGGTCCTTCTTACTAGCCTTACTCACATCAACATCATCATCCAAAGACGAGGACTCGGAGGAGGACTCGTCACCTGATTCAGAGGATGAGTCATCTCCGACGAGGCCCTTCTTTTTTAGTTCCTGAAGTCGATGGAGGTCCTCGCGCTTCTTGTTATGCTCAAAACGTTGAGCATATTCTTTGTTGATCTCAATCTTCGACACATTCTCATCATCAGAATCACCGCCATCAAACAGCTTCAACCCCATCCCTGAAACAACAGTCATCAATCACAAGCCTGCTTATTCAACAGACAACAAAGGAGACAACAATTTGTTCCAGCAAATAGATGGAGCACATTGCACAAAAACAAGAACAAAAAAGATGACAAAGAAGAAGCACATTGAATTGGAGATCAAAACATTAGCTACAAGGTCACAGCCCTCTGAATTGAGATCAGAAACATCCCTGCCCTGATTAGGGTTTATCCTCCCGTTTTCTACGAGAAAGAAACAAACAAAGATAAAGAGACCGAAAGGCTGAGCGCGAAACTCGGGCCGACTGAATTGGCAAGCATTCGACAAAGATTTCCCTTACAACCAACCGACCAGCCCCCGTCAAGCTCGGTAGCTTTAATTCACTAATTACAAATCGTCAGGTAACCCCGTTAAAAATATGCCTTTTACAAACTATTTCCTGTTTCTGTGACCGAACACCGAACACCGAACACCGAATGAAATCAGAAATTAGGTAACGCCGATTCCTCCGATTCTAACAGAAGGGGGCAAACAAAAATCATGGGTCTCGCGAAAAACAGCGATGAAACTATGAATCCTTCCGAGAAAATAGTAGCGAATGGTCAAGCACAGAACAAGCAAAAAGAACAAAAGAAACGGATTGGAGCTTGGCCTACCGAGGTGAAAGAAGCAAGAAGAGAGACCGCCGGAATACCGATAAGGTCAGTCTCTCCGTCCCTCGCCGCCCCTGGCGGAGGTCGTTGCGGCGGCCGGCGTTCGGGGTTGTTGTCTTGCCGGCGGCGGAGCGCGAACGCGAGAAACCCTAGAAAGTGAGAATCTGGTCGTTCAATTTGATTAGGGTGAAATGCAGATAAGTTGTGAAAAATAAAGCGGTCGCGGCTTCTCGTTTTGTTGAGTTGTTTTGGGCTCCATGTAAAGCGCTAAAAACTTTCATTAGGGAATCATTTAATTCGAGAAGTTAAAAACAAATAAAAATAAGAAAAAAAGATGGACAGAACTGGATTAAGAATCCAAAAAAAAAAAAAAAATCATATTCTATTCACTGCTTGGTGAGTTATGGATTTAAAGTTAGATATTCCTATATTATCTAGTAAATTGTAGATTTAAATTCGGATATTTTCATAGACAATTATATTCTTGAAAAAAAAATTAAGAAAGTACAAATTAACATATTAGATTATAGCAAAATCATTCAAAACAAAATTTTTCTTTAAGTCCATAGATTCTCAACAAATCGCACAAAATCAATCCATGATTACGCATCATATGTGAAATGCATAAAGAATTAAAAAGTAAAATTACGTATGCTAATATGAGCTGAGTCAATTAAGAATGTTGCCTTGAAAGAATATTGACTTGTTAGAATTGGACCATTGCAAATTATTTGTTGATGAGAATTTTTTTTCCTTATACTCAACTCACAAAAAACTTTAGAGAGAGAAACTCTAGAGAAAAGCTCTGGATTATATTACTTGTGAATGAGATGATACAATGAGAGAGAGTAGATCCATATTCATATAAAAATAATGCAAACCATATCCGTAGATCTCTTCTCTCCTCGATCTAACGGTGGAAATTGCATTTACCTAACTACCAACTACCCGCATTTATTACATACGAATACATTTATCGTATCGTCCGCATTCTAAAAGACTTGAGAAAACTAATATAAGCCGAGAGTCACTTGATCCATAGTCGTGTCACAGCCAGTCCATAAGGCCTATTAGATTTTCTTTTGAGCTGTGATAGTTACATGAAGGTATATAATTTGGCTCTAGAATAGATGAGCAACTGACTGTAGCTAGCCTTGATTGCGGCAGGTTCTATAGTACTTAAGTTAGTTAATTCAATCAAGGTCTAACTCGTGTAGATGATGCATTCCACTATACCAACTGCAATTCACAGAAAATTGAGAGTGCTGGGCTTTTAGAATGAATTAATACATACACACGTTCTGATGCCAAGATCTCCCATAGCTTTAATTCTTTACTAAAAGTTCAATCATTATCTTGCTACTTGCATTGTCCATTGAGGAAACGTGCTACACTACAAAAGTCAATGATGAAACCTAATATTCAATTCAGGCCAACCCAAATAGAAACACTCAAAGAAAAAAACATATGTCCTTAAGACTGGCCAAAGCCAAGCAATAGAAATTTAAGACGCTCTTCTTCACAAGAGGGAGAGCAATTAGGAAATAAATAAATAAAATTGTAGATATGCAATCACAAGAATACATGAATGGACAAGGTAAAACAGCATCGCAATTCTAACATTTACTTCTAATTTATATATGTTTTCCCATGTAGAACTTGTAAATAATACCACACAAATAATGAATATCTCATAGATTAGGTATTCACCAATAAATCAATGATGATCCACCACACCAATAAAATTGCAAATATAAAAACCACAAGAACACATAAACCAACAAGAACACATTCTAATATTTACTTCTAATTCATATCTTTTTTTTCCCACATTGATCTTGTAAAAGATAATACCACACAAGCAACGAATATCTCCTACATCAGGTATTTACAAAGCATAATCGTGAAAAGATATAGATAGCTTTAACGGTAGAAACATTACTCACTCTAGATAAACATTAGCTCATCCTCACCAAAATAGGGTATGAAAAGAAACAGTGACCAAGTGATGAAATTTGTGGAAAAACAAAAGTAGGGCGCACTGTAAAGTAGGATTTCATGAAAAAAGAGTCGCATTTTCATGAGCCACAATTGACTGCACCTATGAAAGCAAGGAAGGAAATCACAAACCTTGTACATTGTGCAAATTTCAATGCATAGAGAAAGACGAAATCTTGCAAGAAAGTAGAATCGTTGTGGCTCCTTGCCGGAGATGGTGCTTGAATTTGTCGGATTAGAGATCTCGAGAAAAAGACTCTGTTTTTTGTGAGAGGAGTCGTGCGTGTGAGAAAAGGAGAAGGAAAATGAGAGCATAGGGTTTTTTTAATAATAGATCAACAAGAGAAATCCTATCTAGGTCTATCTCACCCCTCCCCTTGGATTTTTTTATCCAGGCTATGTCCATTTTATATCCGACCTTATCATATCCTAACCTGCTACCAAATACTATAAAACATATCATATCCAAGCTTTTATCCGGTCGACTAAACGCAACCTAAATGATAACGAAATAAATTCATCGCTCAAATGAAATTAGGTTTAACTATAACTGCAAATTCAATTTAACTATTTCTCTTTAGAGCGTACGATACCCTTTGACTTTTGGGAGCACTCTTTTGATGAATCTCTCCATCTTGGCCTTTGGAGTCTTGTGTACTTTCAAATGTTGATGTGAATCGTTCGGACTAATACATGATTTCTCCATGCCATTTGTTAAAATGAAGTAAGATTAGCGTTCTCGTCATATCGTCATTACTCGGCACATGCTTTGTTAAAGGTCCCATTAAATAGACTTAACATTAGCACATTGAAAAAGGAAAGAGTTTTGTGCATGATTCCATATATAGAAAACTAGAATCTGCTTTCCTAAACAATTGATTCAAAGAAAAACATGGTCTTATTTCGGGAAACAAATGGATTATCAATACCCCATCATTTGGTTTCCCCAGGTTGGAACAGAAAACAAGTACAGGGTTCAACCATTCACCCCAAGTCCCACATCCGCCACGCCATTAAGATATAAATAACGCAACCAAGCAAGCCTCCTGACAGTGCACGAGTCCCTTTACTTTCGCTCAGCAACCAGCTCGCTGCCGTGTTCTACATCGCATGATGAAGTCATTCGAGCCATCTTGACATCCCCTAAATCTGCAAAGAAACCTATGCGAGAACAAAACCTAAATCCCCATGAATCCATCCTTCATCTTCTTCTCACAGCTGCTGGACCACGCTGAGCTGGGGCTGCACCCTGTGGTTGGCCACCTGCCTGCTCCTCAGGAGGCATATTCATTGCCTGTGTTACGGCGTTCATGACTATGAGTCCAAGAGGGATCACGTACATCCACTGAAAATCACAGGAATCAATGATGAGAAATTGGAGATTTTATCTTCTGAGGGACTAATATTTTGCAAAGGGAAAAGGCGAACTCACATATTTGGCCCAAAATGATTTTTCCGGTGGCTTCACAACTTCAGCCTCTCCATTCTCTCCAAGGGATATCTCTTCCGCGAATACTGGAGTCCTGCAACAGGCGAAAAATACGACAAATGAAGCACCTACTTTCCTGTATGAATGCAAACCTACTATATAACACCATTTAGGTACTCGGTATGACAAATTCTTTTACGCCCCAGACAGATTGGCTTAGCATTTTATTTTCAAACGTGAATAAGTTACTATCACACCAGATGCCTTAACATTGTCTTCACTCTCCCACCAACTAGACACTCTTCATAAGCACATATGCTGATTTGTTACCACTAATACATCTCCGTAGTGAAAATAGAGTGGAAACATGAGTTGACTTTTAGAATATTTATAGAATGTTCTGCCTGGTCATAAATTAAGGGAAATGCAAGCCTATGAGAGATTATGTACCTTGGTGCCTGCTCACTGTTCTTCAAAATAGTATGCGAGTTAAATGACCACTTTGCTGGCTGAAACATAAGAAACATTATCATGAATGGAAAAGTTACAAGGGCATGGCCAAACCTCAAGATTAAGAACAGCTGAACATCAACAGATCATCAATGCTGATTATGCAATTGTCTAAAAGGCTCATGCTTTTGCCACTCCAAATATGGCCAAAGACACCGCTCCCACTTTGAATGAAGGTTATTATCCCTTGCAGGTCCTACTTTAGCATGCTGTTGGAACTTAAAAATTTTCATTTGTGAAGACAAATGTGGGGCCCACTCCAGATTTAAACTTATTTCTTACTTCTTCTTTTTTTAATTCTATTTGTTTGGTTTCTTCTTTTTTTGCTTTTTGTTTTTCCATTTGGGACGATATTGGTGATCCTCTTTTCCAAGAAAAATAATTTTTTTGGGTAGATAGCCAACTAATTGTTGTGTTAATGAGTTGCATTTTTTTTTATTCATTTTGTACAGGGGTATTCAAATAATAACCTAAGTACAAGTAAAAGTGGAAAAAATCATCCACTAATATTAACAAAACCCTTTGGTTTAATCCAAATTTCACTATATGTCATTATGCTATAGTCCATGTATTTTGTCTGCTCAACTTTCATTTTATTCGGTGAACCTAGCAGTCCTTTTCTTTTCTTTTTCCATGTCATTACTACACAATTTCTTAACAGATACTCTTAGAGAAAGATTAACAACATGACAGAGATAAGTACAATAAAAATCTAAACATCCATTATTACCATGCAGATTCAAAAGAAAAAGCCCTGTAAAACATTATTACATGGTAAAGTCATCACTACATGAATGAAAGTTGAGCAGTTAAACACACAGATTATAGCATAATAAAGTAGTAAAGTTTAAATTAAACCAAAGACATTTGTTAACACAAGCAAATGGTTCTTTCACTCAACTGTGCTTAGGTTATGTTTTGAACAATGGTTTTCTTGTACAAAACAAAGAAAAGTATGCAACTCATTAGCACAATAACTAGCTGGCTATCCACTAAAAGAAACTATTTGTGGAAAAGAGGACCACCAATTTCATCCCAAGTGGAAAAAGAAAACAAGAAAAATAAGAAGCCAGACAAAAAGAAGAAGAAAAAGGCAACAATAAATCAAGATTAGGCCCCACATTTGCCTTAGTCATCACAATTGGAACTTTTTAAGTTCCAGCATTATGCTAAAGTGGAACTCACAAGGGACAATGTCATCCATTCAAAATGATAGGGGCATTTCCAACCACATTTAGGGTAGAAAAAGTGCGAGCTTTTCAAAATTATAAAAACATTTTCCTAACATGACCTCCTTGAGTCAGTTTTTCCATACCCAACAAAATCTAAGGATTATTAAGGGTGCGTTTAGTAACGTTCCTGTTCAAAAATTATTCCATTGAAACAATTTTTGAACAGAAAAACGCATTTAATAACTGCACAAAATTTCTGTTCTTAAAATAGAAAAAGAACAGAAACATGTTTGGTAAATTTGTATAATTTTTTTGTTTCTTTTAATTTTTTAATATTTTTAGGGTTAATACAGTAAAAACCTTAAACCAGTACATTTATGACAAATTTACTCCGAACTATTTTTTTTATTATGAAAAACCCTAAACCGGTACATTTATGACGAATTTACCCCGATTAACTATAAAAAACCCTAAACTTATATATTTATAACAAATTTGCCCCAAATTAATTTATTCGACCGCAAAAAACCCCAAACTAATAAATTTGTGATAAATATACCATCCGCTAAATTAGATTAATACCACAAAAAAATCATAAAAATTATAAGTTATGACAAATGGAGCATAAAATCCCAAAGTATATCAGTCAACTATCACGTGTCATTTAACTTAATAATTTTATAGTAAAATTTAACGAAAATTAATAGAAGATAAATTTGTCACAAGTATACTAGTTTAGGGGTAAATTTGTCAAATGTATACCAGTTTGAGGTTTTCGGTAGTAAAAAAAATAATTTGGGGTAAATTTGTCATATGTGTACCAATTTGGGGTTTTTCAAGGTATTAACCCATATTTTTATTTTATTTTTCCTTTTTTCTTTTTTCTTTCTTTTGGCCGGTCGCTGGCCTCTGCCATGGCCGGTCGTCAGCCAAAGAAAAAAGAAGAAAAAAAAGAGGAAAAAAATAAGAGAGAAAAATTGTTTCTCAGAAGTATTTTAGGAATAAGAGAAGTTTTTCTTGTTTCTTGTTTCTGTTTCAAATTTTTTCTCAGGAACAAAAAAATAGATTTGGAACAAAAACGTAAATAAACTCATTTATGTTCTTTTTTTGTTCCCCGAAACAAAAAAAAGAAAAAAAAATTTGTGTTCATGACCAGAAAGAAGTCACACACCTTAAGGACAATGGCCAAGTTAAGAGATGGTTACAGCTGAATGACATATTCATTATCTTCAGCGTAAATTAGTAACCAGATGAAATATTGTTTTGGAAGCTATTCACTTAGGCTTCAACACAGATATTCAAAATGAATTGGATAATGACCCCAACCCAAGAAAGAAAGAGTTTGCACCCTGTAACTAAAAATCTTCAGCAACCATGTTAAAACCTTTTCCCATTAGCTGAGAACAGCTTTATCGTCATAATATTCTGTCGGCGGTGCCCACAAAGTACACCATCTTATGTACTTCAACAATATGAAAGAGCAAGATCTGCATGACTTGCTCATTCTTCTTATATTAGGATCAAGGATCTTATGACGTCAGATTAACTTTCATGCAAAATCATAGAAAAACTCTCAAACAGCTACCATTTCATTATTTCAGAAAGCAAGGACACACATAGGAGTTAATTTTACAAAACACTATTTTGATTTTCCCAAAGGTTGGCTGCAAATTCATGATTGTTCAATTGTATTTGCATATACACTATCTCTGCTTTTGCACTCTGGTATGCGCTTGCAGCTATATAAACAAATAATGGATAACATTCTTAGTAAAAAGGAAAGTGAAAAATAAGAATCTGTTTTACTTCACAAAACAAAATATATGGAATTCTAATCCCTAATGGTCATAGAACCGACCAAGATATACATTGGCCAACCCAACCCCACACTCTTTGTTCCTGACCTATATGACTTTCTAACTAGAGTTTATCAAGTACTATCCCTAGATTAGATCAAATCCTTCACCAAAACACACAATCAAAGACATAAGCTGGGTAAATATAAAAGGAAAGAGATGTTTCCAGTTGATCCAAATCAGAAGCTTTTTCTACATTCATATGATCTACTAAGCAGATCTTGACATAATCCAGATATAGAGCCAGCATTAAGACATTTCGGACAGCTCTTTCTTCACCTGCACATAGTTCGTATTGAGAAGAGAGAAGATTGTTACTTACTAGTTTCAGTTGGCGAGGATAAGGGCATGCCCCAGGAGGACCGTAATTAACAGCCAAGATGTTAACACCATCCTGCAATTATATAAAGTAAAATAAAATATCAACATTAATCGGAAGATGGAAAGAAGATAAATTTTCCAAAGAAGAAGCCATGAGTTACAAATGAAATGTATCCGGCCATTTGATCCATGCCAAGTAGATATTTACCATGTGTATCACAAAGTGCTCATCCAGACCATCACGTGGAAGACATCTCTGGGGAATAGAATAGGATTATCAATATTACTTTAATTTTAGAGAGGCAAAAATAGTTAACAAGAATAACAATTGTCGATCACCAATTAAAAAAAAAAAGTTCTTATCCCTTATGAAAGATATCAGCATGCTCAAAATAACTTCATCACCCTTTACCATATGAAAATCGAAGCCACTGATTGTGTGGTTTGGGGGAGGGGACATTCCATCTACTGAATACGACAAATCAATAGTGCCCCAACGTATTTTCCCATTCACTCTAAACTCCATTTAAGGAAAAATAAGAGCTTATCTAAAGATTACATTTTGATCATTAGAAAGGGTTCACAACCCAAACTTCAATTCGAGTTAAAACTAGCTAAAAATATGCAAAATTAAGCGATCTTTTAGCACTCCTTCCTGAACACAAATCTTGGCTAGCAAACGATCATGCTTAAGTGATCAATCAAAACGCAAGTTGTGACGGGAGACACAATTCTACATCACAACACACTCTCGTGCGGTTGAAGTAAAGTAAACGATTACCGCTTTGATGGAAGAAACAATGTAGTCCCTCCCAGGAGGACTCAGAACATTGGATGGCAGCCTAATCCTGTAAAAGTCATCATCTTGCAGCAATTTCTGCAACAAAGAGGGGCCAGAACACGGTCAGAACACAGCAAAACCTTACATCGTACGATTCGAATCGGAAAGGAAAACGCGACGTCACCTGGAACTTCTCCTTGTCGACTTCCGTGAGAGCATTCCTCGAGAACCGCAGCTTGGTGAGAGTCTACCAACCAAACACACCGAACCACCTCGATCAGGCGATCGATTCAGAAAAGCAAAAGAGAAAGGAAACGAAGAAGAAGAAGAAGGGCTGACCTGGGGGCCGTGGGACCAGGTCTTGAGGCGGGCGGAGAAAGTGCCGGCGGGGGAGAAATCGGAGTCGCCGAAGGCGTGCTCGAGGGGGAACTGGAACTTCGAGTCGGACTCGGCCGCATCCGAGTACCTCTTCCGGGATCGGGGCGGCGTGAGCGGATCGACCCCGACCCCGACTCCGGCCCCTCCTCCGATCGCCGCCCCCAGATCGTCCTCCTGCTCGATCAAGAGCTCATCGGACTGGAAGGCGCCGGCGCGGTGGTGATGCGACGCGGTCGCCAGCAGCAACACCGCCACCGCCGTCAAGATCCTCCACAGCTTCTCGCCCTCCATTACTTCCGAATCTCCGATGCCGCTGCTGCTGCTGTGCCGTGCTCCAGCTTTGCAAACTCCGACTTGACCTTCGAAGGTCGAGAGAGAGTAGATGGGCCGGATATGGGCCGTAGATGGCTATGATTATGGGCCATATTTGGGCCAGGCCCAACTAATCTTTCCCTTTGCATTTCATATAGGGGTAGGCAGCTGGGCCGGTTTAACCTGAAAATAGAACCGAATTTAGCCTTATCCGACAAGATTGAGGCCAGCTCGGATGTGGACCGGGCCGATTCTCGGGTAACTGGCCTTGACCGGTTCGGCTTCCTAGACCGATCGCACATGATTTGATATGCAAGACCAACAACGAATCTGTCCAACCGGATTAATCTGTGATTCTGCATAAATGAATTCGATTAGATTACTGTAATAGAGCATGTTTATCCAGCTGGATTAGTCTCGTGTGGACTAGAATGGTCTTGTGTGCTTGTTCTCGATCGACTATATAGGTTAAAGATAAAAGCCACTTATGTACCGTACCGATTGAAATGATTGGTATAAGCAAAAAAACTAGTGATTCGTATAGGCTCCGAAATTTTTTCCATTATTATGATTTCATTTTTTTTGCAAAAAGTAATTAATTAAAAAATCTTTAAAATTGTTACTTATTTCACTTGAAATAATTAATTAATGGAGAATATTTTTTTATGTCTATATATTTTCCTTAACGATGAAATATTTTTCATATATTCATTTTTATGAACAATATAAATCATTTTTTTAAATGCTTTTGATTTTTTTTTTTTGGTGAAACAAACGCACTCTCGTGCTTTAAACTATGTACTTGCAAATAAAAAAATTTGGCGTGGATTACTCCTCTGCAATATTAAGAGCATCTCTAGAGTAGGATTACTTTTTGTTCTTGATCGTGTGCGTTGGTAATAGGAACAAAGTTCATTCTATACCAAATTCAGAGGAGCTCAGGAGTCGGGTTCCTCCCGGTTCTTGTCCATGTGCATCGGCAATTACAATTGTTAGGAGCGGATCCCTTCTTTCCAAATTTAGAGTATCTCGAGAGTCAAATTCCTTCCCATTCTTGATGGTATGCATTAACATTGTGATCATGTCATTCTATACAAATTATGAGCATCTTGAGGATGCGTCTAGTAATGATTCTGTTCTCGGAAACAAATTCTAACGAGAAATGATTATTTTTTATTTTGTTCCTGATAATTGATTATGAGTAAAAAAACACGTTTGGTAACCATCCAAAATTTCTAATTATGTAATAGAATTGCGTTTGGTATTGTGCTTATTGATTCTGTTTAAAATCAATTTCTTTTAATTTTTAAATAATTTTTCTCCTATTTTTCTTCTTCTTCTTGTGGCCGGTCGCCGGTCCGGGGACTGGCCAGATGAGAGTTGGCGATCTCACCAGAATGTTGCTAGCCCTCGGCGAGGCCGGCCTCGTCGGCTGAGCCTCGTCGGCAGTTGGGCGAGGCTCGCCTAGCCTCACCGGTGGCCAGGCGAGGCTCGTCGGGGTTGGGCGAGGCTCACCTAGCCACTGGTGGGGCTAGTCGTCGCAAGGCTTGCCCAACCTCAACAAGCTCGGGCCGGACCAGCGGCGGGCGGGAATGGCAGCAGGCGACGGCGGGCGGGGGTGAACAGCGATCGTGAGATAACCAAAGGGAATAAGAAGAATAGTTAGTTTTTTATTCTTAAATTTATTCTCAAAACAAGAATCAACTTCTTTTTATTTATTTATTCTTGATTCAACTTCCAATTTGTTCTCGAGAATAAAATTTTTACCAAACACGATTATCGGTCCAAACTGATTCTAGAAACAAAAAATTAGAATTTGACCATATTTGGATGATTACCAAAGAGTCGGATTCTCTCCTATGATTGTTTGTGCGGGTCAACAATCAGAATGAGCGGACCTACTTATCAAAATTTACAACCTTTTGGGTTTTGCACAGTGGATGTCGACTTGATTTAGTCTGTATGACCATGTGTCAGCCTCGAGTGCTTTTATTACTCTGCTGACTGCACAGTGATAGGTCAACTTTAAACATGAGGTACTCCCCTAAAAAAAAAAAACTGTCAACGGACAGTCATTTAATTGTTTCTACATTCTAGAAGTGTCAGCAATCAATTCGACCAAACTAAACATCCTAGAAGTGGAGAAAATATTGGGTACGTATGGTGCTCCAGCGTGGCAAATAAGAAGGTGGTAAAAAGGCGACACATGTACTCGTGGGGCCCACAATCCTGACAGATTGAGCAGGACGTGAGTGAGGCGCCATTTTGAAAAATTTTCGCTCTTGTAGCTGCAGCAAAAGGACAACAGACCCTCTTTACTTTCTTCACGCCTCTCCACTCCTTCCGTAAATTCAAAATTTCAGGTCTCCTCTCTCTCTCCGACGCTTGCTCGCTCTCTCTGGCGCTCGTGCTCGTGCTATATTTGAGCCGATGTCACTGGCAAGGTTCTTGCTCCCGTCGACGTCCGCCGCAAGCTCGCTCGACCTCACCTCCATCTTCACCGTCACTCTCGGCCTCTCCCTCGCTCCCGCTCTCCCTCCTTCAATCTTCCCCCTGCCCAGCGCTGCCCTTCCGTGGATCACACTCACAGCCATGTCGTTCAAGAAGTCGAACCCCCCGAAGTTGGTGTTCCGGAGGATGGCCTCCCCAACCGGCGACACGGTCGAGGGAGCTGAGAAGGAGGCCACGGTGGAGTAGTTGAGGGACTTGACGTCGACGCGGCGAAGCCAAAGCTCGGGGTTCTTGACACGGACGATGAGGGCGAACCCGAGGAAGGCGGCGCGGAGGATGACGATCGGGGCGAGGGCGTAGACGAAGCACTTGCTGCTACTGCGCCTCTGGTTGCAGCGAGGTGGCGGCTTTGCGAAGTGGGCGAGCTCCACATCGTCGCTCCGGAGGCGGCGTCCAGAGGGCACGATTGGGCTAGTCGGATCTTCTTTAGGCATCGCGAAAGTCAGAGTTCAAACGAACTCGAGAGAGCACGAGTCACTCACTGAGGGGTTGATGTGTTCCTGTGTGTCGTCCGAGGTTTTTGCCAGTCGAACATGCGGGACTGTGTGAAAGCTGGGTCTGAGTGGGTCTGTGATGTGCTGCTCTGTCGCTATCGCTCTTTGAACCTCCGCCGGTGATGACTCGCGCAGGGCATTCGAGGCAGCATAGGAAGGTGCTAAAGCCTGAGGCAAGATCGACGGCAGCAGAGGGTGGAGGAAGAAGAGCAGATGGGTAGTCACTCACTCAAAATTTCAAGTGTCAGCTTGACTGAGTGCAGGGCTTCAGAAACCAAAGCACATCGAGCGGCCTTGCGCCTCTTCCATCAACCATAGGAATAGTTTTTCCTCTGTCGGGAGTTTCCTTCTTTGCCACCGCCCCCTTGTTCAACTTCACCTCTTGAAGGATTTGTCTCTCCAGAAAATTACAATGTTTATGAACACCAACATAACGTGCACATATGGGGGAATCTGAACAGTAATCTGGTTTAAAACCAAATATTAGATATATATGATATATGTCAGTTTGGTTGAGAACTACCCACAAAATTGCAGGTTTAACGCATATGGCTGAAATATTCATAATAGGCCAATTACGTGGCTGACATTTCTAGTCCCAATTTCCACAACCAACTTATTCAAGTTGACCTTTGTTCTGCTTAGCAAGCGCTTGAATTGTAGCCCACTGTGTCTTTGAAAAACATCAGTCCACACAAAATAAACAACAGAGAAGATCGTCCACAATTTTTTAGACTGGCATTCTCTATTTGTAAAGGCATGTCCCTACATAAACAATGATTTTTAGCGTCCCTGTTGTGCATCAAGCTGGATTTGGGCTTCCAGAAATTTCTGCATTCTCTCTTAGAAGATGCCGACCAGATTGAAATGATTTGGAGCCAATCCAATACATTCTGGCGGTGAAAGCGAGGAAAAACATGTGGATGCTTGATTAACGTTTTCTATCTCGGCTAGGTAAAGTTTGAGATTGGCCTAATCAAGTCACCCCTACTAAATTTTTATGTTCCAATCTAAATGAACTCAACCATGGGAAAGCAAAACAACTATGGATTGCTAATTATATGTTTCCAAAAGCATGGTTACTTGTTTTAAGGACCATAGCACATTCTTTTAAGTCAACAGAAGGATGGACTAGTAGGTGTTTTATGTCATTTTCTCCAGGGGGCGTTCTAGGATGATACATCCATGTTTTTGGCCCTGTGGGTTAAATAATCCATGGAACAACCCAAAGACTCAGATTGACCCTTTATTTGCATCAATCTGGACACCTCCTCTGCTGATAAAGATTGACCCTTGAGCGAAATTGACGAGAAATGATCTCCGGAGACAAATGATCCAATCTGCTATCCCAAATATAGATTGAAAAAGAACGAGAAGCAGCAAGAAAAAGGTTTAGAGAGGAAGAGAGACCAAATATAGTATTTAAAAGCTCTCTATTCATGATTTCTTGAATAATATGAACACGATTACAATCATCCGGCAAACCCACAAAGAAAAGCAAAAGCACCACCATCAAGAACAATGACCCGTGCTCTCTCGCATTCACTTGAACTCCGACTTTCGCGATGCCTAAAGAAGATCCGACCAACCCTATCATGCCCTTCGGAGCGACGACGTGGAGCTCGCCCACTTCGCGAAGCCGCCGCCTCGCCGCAACCAGAGGCGCAGCAGCAGCAAGTGCTTCGTCTACGCCCTCGCCCGATCGTCATCCTCCGCGCCGCCTTCCTCGGGTTCGCCTTCATCGTCCGTGTCAAGAACCCTGAGCTCAGGCTTCGCCGCATCGACGTCAAGTCTCTCAACTACTCCACCGCAGCCTCCTTCTCAGCTCCTCGACCGCGTCGCCGGTTGGGGAGGCCATCCTCCGGAACACCAACTTTGGGGGGTTCGAGTTCTCGAACGACACGATTGTGAGCGTGATCCACGGAGGGGCAGCACTGGGTAGGGGGAAGATCGAAGGAGGGAGAGCGGGTGCGAGGGAGAGGCTGAGAGTGACGGTGAAGATGGAGGTGAGGTCGAGTGAGCTTGCGGCGGACGTCGACGGGAGCAAGAACCTTGCCAGCGACGTCGGCTCAAATATAGCACGAGCACGAGTGCCGGAGAGAGCGAGCAAGCGCCGGAGAGAGAGAGGAGACCTGAAATTTTGAATTTACGGAAGGAGTGGAGACTGGAGAGGCATGAAGAAAGAGGGTCTGTCGTCCTTTTGCTGCAGCTACAGGAGCGAAAATTTTTCAAAATGGCGCCTCACTCACGTCCTGATCAGTCTGTCCGGATTATGGGCCCCACGAGTACACGTGTCGCCTTCCTACCGCCTTTTTATTTGCCACGCTGGAGCACCAGACGTACCTAATATTTTCTCCCTGAAAGCGCCCAAAAAGGGCAACGTCCAGATCTATGCCCCGCGGTCCAGGAGGGATAGACCTACCGTCAACGCCCCGAACGAAACGTGGACAGGGATAGCAGCGTCTCGAGCACCCACGACATCCTGGAAGAACCTAGCGCCTTGTCCCGAAACTCCATCGACCTGTCTTTTTCCAAGGGGGAACATCCTCGAACGAAGGAGAACATCGGATTGCTGCAAAGCAACGCTTTCCCGCATCACGACAGAATACGATGCTTCCTTGCTGGATTTAATTCTACCTCCACGCACGCGTGTCGCGATAGGTGGGAAAAAAAAGGAAAACCCCAAGATATAGTCGAAGCAAAATACTTGTAAACTGAAACCGTCAAGTAAGAAAACTGAAGCTTACCCTTTTGAGTTACATCGATTGCCTTCAAATTTTGCTGGATCTCAATAACTTATTTGGTCTGTAGCCTTTGCTCAGGGTGTTTCATGGATTTCAAGATAGCCAAATTTTCAGATCGAAACTTTTGAATTAATAAAAAGAAAGAAAGAAAGAAAGGAGCCACTAAAATATTTATTCAAATAACGGTATAATAGAAAGATACGGACTCAGATTTACCTTTGGAAGGTGAGAGGTTTATGGATTTACATGACTGCTTTCTTGATAATTCTGTATTCCTCAGGTGTTTATTAGAAGGAGAGACGCATTATTATACTATGAATTCAGTATAATGCATGGACTTTTTTTGTGAAACCTTATAATAAAGTTACGAGGTTAGAATCCTCTCCTCATTTGCTTAGTCATACGAAGAAGCTATACATGAAAAATCGAGGACATCCTCGTGTTATATTTGATAACTCAAGTAAACAATACATATAAAGTAGAACGTCCATCATTAATCAAATAAAGCCAAACTTTCATGTCATTAAAAAGAGATTAGTTTTAGTAAAGAAATCCTTAGTGACACAAAGCAATTCCACCAATGCTTTCTAAGCGACTGATAGGACATCGCCACGTGTCGAAGTGCCAGACCCGACACCCGTACTTCAAGAGGCTCTACCGTCGTTCTTGTTCTCACTCTTGCCCGTGAAGTGGCTCGACCCATCAAGAACCTTCTCTCTTTTGCACGTTATTAAACCCCTCTCCTCCCCGACCTCCGCACTCCATTCCTTGCCAAGCCAAGAAGCCAAGCAACAAGCTGCCACGAAAGCTTTCCTTCGATCCGAACGCACCCAGCTGAGGAAGAAGAGCGGAGCAGAAGATGTGGACGCAGCCTTACAGGAAGAGCGACCCCGAGGCCGGGGACAGGCCGCTGTACCCGGCCATGCTGGAGAGCCCGCAGCTCCGGTGGGCCTTCATCCGCAAGGTCTACTCCATCCTGGCCTTCCAGTTGCTCGCCACGATCGCCGTCGGCGCCGTCGTCGTCTACGTCCACCCCATCGCCCACTTCTTCACCTCCACCCCGGGCGGCCTCGCCCTCTATATCGTCCTCTTCATTGTGCCCTTCGTCGGTGCGTCCGGCTCCGTGTTCTTGAATTGTGTTCCGGCTTTTAATGGTTTTTTCCAGCACTTGTTTCGAATGATGGAACACTTCCCCTTTCACTTCATTCGTATATTACAGTTAACGCATGTTGGTCTTTTTTTTTTTTTTTTTTTTTTTTCTCTTTTTAAATTTAAAACTCCTAGACAGATTTTCATGTCACTCGGATGGCGATAACCTATTGACATCCAGATATAAAATTTAGTAGAAATATGATGGAAAAGCAGAAGGTAAATGTTGCTTATTTTTAACGTAAACAATCGCGCGGCTTCTTTTCTTCTCTGGGATTGGGGTTACACTAGAGATGTTTAACTTAACATGTGGAGATAGACTGTGTTGTGAATGATGTGACGGTGCTAGAATTGATGTTGATGTGGTCATGGTACATCTTTTCCGCATATAGAGCATGAGAATGATGGTTTTAAGATTTGATGCAGTTCTCTGTCCATTGTACTACTACCATCAGCGGCATCCTGTGAACTACCTGCTGCTCGGGATATTCACCATCTCGCTCGCGTTTGTGGTTGGACTGACTTGTGCATTCACGAGTGGTGAGTACAAATCTTGAAGTGGCTTGCTGTTGGTTGCTTCTATCATTTTCTGGTGTGATCTTGATGCTTTATGCTTTTCAAGAGATGGTAGATGCATACTGGCAGATGAATGCGGAGAAAGTGTCGACAGAATTATAGTAAAAGACTTATCTTAATGAAGAGATGGTTTTGATGTACATTCGGTAAGTCAAACAACGCTAGGTCGAGCTTGTCTCTCTGAGACTTTGGTAGGTTATAATTTGGCTTTACATGTTCCGGCAGGTATAAGAGTAGAACCTCTTGTTCTGGAATGAAATTATGATTTCAATGGTAATAGGAAGTAAATCCAGTTGAATATAGTAAATTAGTGTCTTCAATCGCTAACTAGAATCATTTTTCATGATCACTGCTGAGGATCTGGCATCTCGTCACATATGCATTTCAGACCTGTTTCTGGAATAAATTTGATGCGCAGCACTTCATTAGTGCAGACCCAGAAAACAAACTGAAGATTTTTAACTGTGCCCGAACAGAATTACTAATTGCAGATTTCTTTCCATAATGGGGGACTAGGTTGGGGCCTTGCAGTCTTACATGTGCTCTGCAATGCAAGTGGTTGTCTACTCGTGTTGTAGGGAGCAAAAATGGTGCGACATTATTATGTAGACTGGGAATGTAAAAGTTCGTCACTTTGGCGAGCAACTCACTCTCCTTCGGATAAGTTTCAGAAAATAAGCCATCAATCAGGAATTTTTGGCTTGCTTCAGCTATCAGTTTAGTGGCTAATCAACTTCTTATTAATCTTTCTTCTGTTTTCTTAGTTTAGGCATGAAATGCAAAGCTGTCAATCGATTTCAGGGTTGCCCTGTTGCTGATACATGAAGATGCTTGAGGACATGATGACTGAAGCAGCATAAAATGATCAGTTGCAGCGTAACTTCACCTGTTTAAATGAACAAAGCCTCTTTGTTTTTGTGTCACGTTTACTTGGGTTGGCTCCAGACTTGCAGATTACAGTTGATATATATTGTAGATGATCAATCCGCTGTCTTGTTCGGCTCTGGCTCGCTTGATGTTTTAAGCTATACTCAGTCAATTTTACGGGATCGAGGATCTTTTTAACTCAATGTCGTGTACGTAGTAATGGAAGTTTAATTCTTTTTTCCCATATGCGGGTGCAGGGAAAATCATCCTCGAATCTGTTATCTTGACGACCGCTGTGGTAGTGAGTCTTACCCTCTACACTTTCTGGGCTGCGAGGAGAGGCCATGACTTCAACTTCCTAGGGCCCTTCTTGTTCGGTGCTATCTTCGCACTTATGATCTTTGCTTTTATACAGGTATGGCTTTTGCTTTTATACAGCTATGACTAGAAAATTACATTTCGTCGATTTGGATCCCTTGTAATCTGTTGTTGAAACATGAAGAGAGGGAGGGGACAGACATGGGATGATGATTTGTCAGTGCTATTTTAACCACAGTATTTTTGTCTCATGTTGGCATGTTGGTATGGTCGGCTTATTTATTTTTTTATTTTTTATTTTTTTGGTAAGTTGGTCGGCTTATTTTTGGTTTCATCTTTTCTTAATAATTCCAGAGGCGCTATACCAAGTGTTCTTACCAGATGCAAATTTAAAGTTTTTTGCAAACGTTTTGCACTCTCTATCCTCTGTGTATCCTATATGTGCTGCTTTACATATGTCGTCGTGTTATACATCTCACCGTCATTGACGGCATTGATGCTTTTGCCATATTGGATGCAGTTACTGTTCCCTCTTGGTAGGATCTCGCTCATGGTGTATGGATGTTTGGCGTCGATCATATTCTGTGGGTTCATCATATACGACACGGACAACCTGATCAAGCGCTACTCCTACGATGAATACATATGGGCCTCTGTGTCGCTGTATTTGGATGTGATCAATCTCTTCCTGTCCTTGCTCACGATCTTCCGTGCTGCGGAGAGCTGATGGGTCTTCTTCTTACTGCTTGAAAGCTTAAATTCCTCTGTTTTTGACCCAGAAAACATCAAATCGACATTGGCACATATTGTTTGTCAAATATGATCCGTAGCAACTATGTCAACCAATGGATCGATTTGTTGATAGTGTACATTTTTCTTCTGTTGTAATTTTGTTTCCTTAGTGACCAATCTGTATTTGTATAAACATCATCTGTGATCTTTTATTGGTGCTATATGGAAAATCCTTTCGATTAAACACTAAATGTCTCATTTCTCTTGTAAAAGATGGCCTTAAAACATGAAACTTCATTACTCTGTTCGAACTCAGAACGGATCGAGCCCAAAACATGATCTTTGGTTCCCTCCTTGTCCTTGTTTTTTACAATCGAACTCTAAAAAGGGCTATTCTTGTAGAGCCTCTCTCGTTGGAGAAGCAAGCTGCCCTTAAGCGAGACCAAGTTTAGGCAACCCGGGCCTTCATGAGTTTCTGGGCTTTGTCTTTCAGACCTTTCATTGCTCGATGCAGACATTGTGTTGCCACACACGGCTTGGTTTGGGTCTGTTCTTGTTTTCAGAGATGCAGGTTGTTTGGCATGTTTGCCGTCTTCGCATTTGGCGTTCAAACATCTTTTCTTTTCGTTTAGCATGCTGGAAAATTGATTTATGCCCGTGCCATTCAGAGTCATGGCAGTTCCGAGTGTATCACGTCGAATCGCCTGAGTTTGCTCCTGGTACTGTGCGTTTGCTGAACTTCAATTGTTGTATAGTCAGCCTTACTCGATTGCTTGCATAGTTTGTCAGTTTGGGCAAGAATTGATCACAATAGGGAAGAGGAACATCGCATGCAAGTTGCTGTGGGATTCTTGACAAAGAGATGTGTCCATGCAGGGCGCCCCCGAAAGCAAAGGGCCAGTGCCTTTGTGAACCTTACAAAATGCATAAGGGGGGACCTATTGGCAAAGAAAGGGAGATAACGAGGATCTAAGATAGTCAATGAAGTGATATTTGCAATCTTAAAAAAGAGACGGCATTCACTTTTCTTAAGCTGGAGGTGATCGGCGATCTCTGTTTCAATCCTCTGATGTTCTTGTTCTTAGTTGCTGAGGCATTGCTATGTAGTATGTCAAGTTAGTTACATGCAACCCTAGACTCTGCAAAATGAGAAACTAGAAGTTCTAAAAACAAAAAGGAGCATAAAAGAAAAGTGGAATTCTAAATGATGCCTTTATGTTGGGGGCATGGTGTTGAAGATCACCGCCTCTCTCTCTCTCCTAGAGTTCTCTAGAGTTCTCCATATCTCTCTTTACTCCTCTAGATTTCTCTCTCTCTGGATTTCTCTAGAACTCTCCCTTCTCTAGAATCTTCTAGCAAAATCCATAAGCTGCGCCACTTCTAGACTTCTCCATAGAAATCTAGTTGTCAGGTTATAATAAAATAATACTTCTAGAATAGTGTAGAAAGTTAAGAAAGTCACCCACTTTCCATCCTATAAATAGGAGCAACTTGCTCCTCATTTGTGTGTCCAACTAAGAGTGTGTGAGTAGGAAGTCCAAGTGGGTGTGTGGGTGTGTGTAGGGGTCTTGAGAATGTGTTGAGTAGAGAGTGCTATGTATGCACATGAGTGAGAGTAATTGTGTAGAGTTGTCTGAGTATTGTATGTGGTGTGAGAAATTATTGTAATAGTTAAAGTTATATTTGAACCACGTTTCCGCAAGGTTCAACAAGTGATATCAGAGCAGGTAGTGGTATCAGAGCAGGTCGTTGGAGGCCGAAGACAGTGGTTGGGGACCATTGTAGGTGAGCAAGGCGGTTAGGGATCGTCGAGCCAAGGAGCGAAGAAGCGAAGGACGTCGGAGTTCTACCAGTGCGCAATCTGGGATTGTGAAGTCGGTTGGTCTGGGACCAAGCTTACTTGGTATAGTGCAGGGCATTATACTCAAGTCACCATGGTGGATTTCTCAAGTCCGATGAACGGGATGGAGAAGCTCAACGACTTTAATTATAATAATTGGAGTACTCGCATGCAGTATTATTTGCTTGGACAAGATTTATGGGATATCGTTGGCAGCAACAACACCACACCACCCACAAATGATAGTGATTTAAGAAAGTGGAACATCAAGTCAGGTAAGGCTCTTTACGTTCTTGCCGTGACTGTTGATGATGAATTATTACCACACATAAAGAGTGCGAATACCCCGAAGGAGGCCTGGGATAACTTGGCGACGCTATTTGCGAGGATAAACGATGCCAAGTTACAATGCCTGGAGAACGAGCTCCTCTCAATCTCGCAACAAAGTATGACGGTAAGTTAATACTTTTCTAAAGTTAAATCTATTTGCGAAGAAATTTCAAAATTAGATCCTGAGAATGCCATCTCTGAGACAAGAATGAGAAGAATAATAATTCACGGGTTAAGGCCAGAATATAATGGTATCATTACGGCCACTCGTGGATGGGCAAATGAGCCAACTCTAACTGAGTTGGAAAATATATTGGCCAATCAAGAGGCCTTAGATAAACAAATCCCTAAGGTCTCAATTAAGGAGGATGAAAGTGCCCTCTTCAGCAATAAAAGAGGGTTTAAGGGCCAGAATAGAAATAGAGCAGGTGCAAGAGATGGCAAACCATGGAAAGATCATGGAGATTGGTGGAGGCAACCCGAAAAGAAGGGTTATCAGCCAGGGGGAGCTCGTCAAGATCGTGACGACGACAATGACGAAGATAAGAGCAATAAAAGGCGTAGCAAACGGTGCTACGTTTGTGGCAAGGTAGGACATATTGCCAGATTATGTTGGTGTAAGTGAGAAGAAGGAAATGTCGTCACTTCCTGTAAGAAGGAGATTGAAAGTAAAGAAGAATGGGACTTTCAAGCGCTTGCAGTGAAGGAACGAGAAGAGCTTGCAACTGCTTGTATAATTGAGTTGGATGATTCGGCGGGTACTATCATGACCCCAAATAAAAGCAAGCTAAGGGACAACTTGAAGAAATAACTAACAATGCCAACAAGCAGTTGTGAAAAGGAACTGCAAGAGATGCAGGAGATGATAAAGAAGCTGAAAGTTGAGAAGAGAAAGATGGAGAATATGTTGAAGAAAAGGGATGAGATGATAAGGCAGAAGGATGGAGAGCTCAAGGCAAAAGAAAGGGAGCTAGAGAAGTTCCGATGTGAGTTTAAGAAGCTGCAGAAGTTTCAGGATCTCAAGCCTGCTATGATGTTCCCAATTGGTCATACTGAGAGAGATATCAAACACATGAAGGAGAAGAAGAAAGGTTTCTTTGAGGAAAGGAGGCCATCTACACCCTACATCCCATGGTGCAAGGATAGGTAGAATAAGATCGAGGAGAAGAAATTTTATGAGCAAAAGGATCAAGAGGTCTACATTGAAGTGCTTCGGATGGGACTGAATCGGTTGAAGCATGAAATGAAAGTCACGAATGAGAGGGTTGACCAGGTGAGTTCCAATCTCAAAATTCTTAGAGAAGATATGCTGAATACGAAGACTGAATTGAGTAAGAAGAAGGAAAAGGAGACTAAATGGCATAATGAATTAGCATTACAAAAATTCAAGAATCACAAAACTCAATGGAAAGTCGTAGCAAGAGAAGCAACTAAAGATCGAGCCATAGAGCCATCCACAACTCAGGAAGCTTCGTAATATGCTGAATGGAGGAAGACAATTGAAGAGTCCAAAAGCAACATCGGCACGGCTACTATATCTAAATTAAGAGAGAGTAGTCGGTGAGGGGGAGTGTTGAAGATCACCGCCTCTCTCTCTCTCCTAGAGTTCTCTAGAGTTCTCCATATCTCTCTTTACTCCTCTAGATTTCTCTCTCTCTGGATTTCTCTAGAACTCTCCCTAATCCATAAGCTGCGCCACTTCTAGACTTCTCCATAGAAATCTAGTTGTCAGGTTATAATAAAATAATACTTCTAGAATAGTGTAGAAAGTTAAGAAAGTCACCCACTTTCCATCCTATAAATAGGAGCAACTTGCTCCTCATTTGTGTGTCCAACTAAGAGTGTGTGAGTAGGAAGTCCAAGGGGGTGTGTGGGTGTGTGTAGGGGTCTTGAGAGTGTGTTGAGTAGAGAGTGCTATGTATGCACATGAGTGAGAGAAATTGTGTAGAGTTGTCTGAGTATTGTATGTGGTGTGAGAAATTATTGTAATAGTTAAAGTTATATTTGAACCACGTTTTCGCAAGGTTCAACACATGGATGGGTCATCCTGCCTCTTGTCCCTCGTCTTTTGCAGAGGCAGAGATTCTCCTCAAGCGATGGCCATGCTTGCTTTGCACAGGTTCAGACCCATGGTCGCGACTTGCTACTCTAGATTTCGACTTTGCTGTGTCCCTTCCAATTGCCATCTCTCCCATAGCATCGACTGCTGGCAATCTTTAATCGGGAATTCTGGTCACGAGTTTGTCGCATGACAATGCTCAAGCCACGATAGTCGGGCCACACTGAACTGCACGTTTTGATCAAGATAACTTGAAGAGAAACAAATGCGTTACTGACAAGAATCTTTCACCATATTTTGCCAACCACGCTTGCCAACATTCATTGACAGAGCTCTTGTCTTGAAAATTGCAAAGTGCAGACTTCAGGCTTTCCGTGAATGCAAGAATCGATAAGTCTAGACATCGAGGAAAGAAGATTATGGATGATCAAAGTAGTGATAAAGTCAGCCCAAGGCAATGATCTTTGACCGACTCATTTGCTCTCAATGAAGTACGTCTAGAAGCAAGGAAAGGAAAGGACATAGCCGGATATGCTTTGCGAAGAGCATCCCATTGATGTCGAGTTCGCCTCTGTCGCGCGTTTAGATCAGAAGATATCACAACTTTCCACCGTGGCTTTCCATTGCTGTCGTCATCAAGAGGAAAACTCGTAATTTAGGTGGACTGGCTTATATATGAACGATTGCATCCTCACAATGGTGTGAACTTTACAGATCATATGGATCAACTGAACTTTCAGTTTCTTATCCTCAATCGATTCTCTATTACATATTAGAGTTAAAGATAGGCATATGATGTATCTTGCATTGTTCTCTAAAAGCATGAATATCCCAGGAAGAAACTCTATCAAAGCATGAATACTTTGGGGGCGGTAAACATCCAAACGAAGAAATTCTATCATTTCCAAGGACTTTTTGATTTTCATATTACGCACAATTAATATATCAAAAAGAAAAATATTACTTTATTGAGTACAGTTAATAAGTGTCTCGAGAGCACTCATTAATAAAATCTTATCAAGAACTATATTTTTCAATTTTGGTGAATACCGTTCGCTCCAAAAATCAGAAACAAGAAAATTACACCCTACAAAGTAGAAAATGAATGAGAAAATTGTAATGGAAAAATTATCCATCCTCCATCACCTCTCAAAAATTATCCAAGGCCAAATCACCTCTTTCTATAGCCATACTCTCACATTTCAATCCAACCCCAAGTTTCTTGCTACTTTCTTTCCTTTTCTTCTCTAGATACAAACAAACAAAGTTAGAGAAAAGCGAACCAAAGAAGAAAGGATCATCTCCTAGAAGAGAGAGAGAGAGAGAGAGAGAGAATCCCCATCATACAATGTGCTTTGTTTTCTAGCTGTCGTTGAAGGGCGTGATATCCTCATAGGGTCACCCCACTTGGGATTTGAAGTTTACATCAGAAGAGCGATCGCGACCATACACGCCCATCACACCTTTTTTATCCCCCATAAATACAAAAGAGACAATGTCCAAACTTAAGAGGAGTTAACGTAGGTTGACCTTGAAGATGCAACCGCCGTTAATGGAAGTTGAAGGGGCATGATGGGTCTTGTGGTACCCCAGTTTCTCATCTTTCAACAGCGTTCGCAAGCACATTTGGTCGGGTGGTATGGGTCGAGATATGTGGCATCGATGACTCAATTCAAGATCATCATGGCCCATGTCAACTTCGACGAGGCCATCCATGGGATCCACGACCTCGAGGTCTCAACTCCATGGACGACCTCATGTCGAGGTGTTGCAGGCATGTGGATCCTTCCTTAGTGGCGCTCGCAGGTCCCTCCGTAGTGGCGAGCCCAAGACATGATCTTTGGTTCCCTCCTTGTCCTTATCATTTATTATCGAACTCTGAAAGGGCTATTCTTGTAAAGCCTTTCGCTCGTTGGAGAAGCAAGCTGCTCCTAGGCAAGACCAAGGTTAGGCAGCGGGGGCCTTCATGAGTTTATGGGCTTCGTCTTTCTGACCTTCCATTGCTCGATGCAGACATTGAGCCGCCCCACATGGTTTGGTTTGAATCTGTTCCTGTTTTCAGAGATGCGGGTTGTTTGGCATGTTTACCGTCTTCGCAATTGGGGTTCAAAGATCTTATCTTTTTGTTTAGCATGCTGGACAATTGATTAACGCCCGTGCCATTCAGTGTCATCGCTGTTCAGGTGTATCACGCAAATCGCCTGAGTTTGTTCCTAGTACTGAGTGTTTGCTGAACTTCATTTGTTGTATCGTCAGCCTTACTCAATTGCGTGCATAACATTTCTGTTTGGGCAAGACTTGATGATGACAGGGACGAGGAACATCGCATGTGAGTCGCCATGGGATTCTCGACAAAGAGATGTGGCCACACAGGGCGGCCACAAGGGCAAAGGGCCGGTGTGCCTTTGTGAACCTTATAATATGCAAAAGGGGGACCTATTGGCAAAGAAAGGGAGAGAACGAGGATCTAAGATAGTCGATGAAGCGATATTCGGAATCTTCAAAAAGAGATGGCATTCGCTTTTCTTAAGCCAAAGGCAACCAGCGATCTCTGTTTTGATCCTCTGATGTTCTTGTTCTTAGTTGCGGAGCCAGCTATTCAGTATGTCAAGTTAATTTTCATACGACCCTGGACTCTGCACGATGAGAAACTAAAAGTAGTCCTAAAATTGTAGATGATAGCTTTATGTTGGGGGCATGGATGGGTCATCCTACTTCTTGTCCTTTGTCTTGCGCAGAGGATTGAGAGATTCTCCTCAAGAGATGGCCATGCTTGCTTTGCAAAGGCGACCAGCGATCTCTGTTTTGATCCTCTGATGTTCTTGTTCTTGTTCTTAGTTGCGGAGCCAGCTATGCAGTATGTCAAGTCAATTTTCATACAACCCTGGATTCTGCACGATGAGAAACTAAAAGTAGTCCTAAAAACAAGAAGGAGAATAAAAGAAAAGTGAAGTTGTAGATGAAAGCTTTATGTTGGGCGCATGGATGGGTCATCCTACTTCTTGTCCTTCGTCTTGCGCAGAGGATTGAGAGTCCTCAAGAGATGGCCATGCTTGCTTTGCACAGGTTCAGTCCCATGGTCGCGACATGCCGGTCTAGATTTCGACTTTGCTGTGTCCCTTCCAATTGCCATATCTCCTGTAGCATCGACTACCGGCAATCTCCGGTCGGGAATTCCTGTCACAAATTTGTCGCATGACTATGATCATGCCACATTAGTCCGGCCACACTAAAAGGGAAGTTTTGAACCCTGACCAAACATGCCTAGAACTACCTTAGGACTGAAAATTGCAAAGTGCACTTCAAGCCTGCTTTCCGTGAAAGCAAGAATCGATTAGTCTAGATATCAAGGAAAGAAGATTGTGGACAAGGCTATAAATTTTGACCAATTCATTTGCTCTCAATGAAGTGCGTCTAGAAGCAAGGAAAGGACGTAGCCGGATGTGCTTCGCAAAGAGCTTTCCGCTGATGTCGAGTTCGCTCCTGTCGCGTGTCTAGATCAGAAGATATTGCCACTTTTCACCGTGGTTTTTCACTGTCGTCGAGAGGAAAACTAGTAATTTGGGTGGATTGACTTATATATGAACAATTGCATCCTCACATAGCTTTGAGCTCTACAAATCATGTAGATCAACTGGCCTTTCACTTTCTTATCCTCAGTCGATTCTCTATCATATGTTGGAGTTAAAGATAGGCATATGATATATCTTGCACTATTCTTTGAAACAACTTACTTTTTTTGGAATATCCTAGGAAGAAACTCTATCAAAGTATGAAATACTTTGAGGGCACTTAGTAAGCATCCGAACAAAGAAATTTTGTCATTTTTAAAGATTTTTTGTGTCAAGCACAATCAATTTATAAAAGATAAAGATATAACTTTATTAAGCATAAATAATAAGTGTCTTGAGAACACTCGTTAATAAGATAAAACTCACAACCACATCCTGATTTTAGCAAACACTGGTCCCACAATAAAATCAAAAGCAAGAAAATCACACCCTACAAAGTAGAACAATTATCCAACCTCCATCACCTTTCTCATGTTATCCACGTCCTGATCCCCTCTTTTCTAGAGCCATACTCTCACGTTTCAGTCCAACCCCCTATTTCTTGCTACTTTCTTTCCTTTTTTCTCTGGATACAAACGAACCAAAGTTAGAGAAAAGCCAATCAAAGAAGGAAGGATCATCTCCTAGAGAGAGAGAGAGAGACCCCGGGGAGGGGGGGGGGGGGTGGCGGCGAGATGAATCTCCATCATACAATGTGTTTTGTTTTGTAGCTGTCGTTAAAGGGCGCAATATCCTCATAGGGTCACCGCACTTGGGATTTGAAGTTTACATCAGAAGGGCAATCGGGACCATATGGGCATCTAGAATTCTACGCCTATCATACCTTTTTCATCCTCATAAGTACCAAAGATACAATGTCTAAAGACATGAAGAGTCAGCGTAGGTTGACCCCGAAGATGCAACAGCCGATAATGCAAGCTGAAAGGGCGGGATGGGTCTTGTGTTTTCTCCTCGTGGTACCCTAGTTTCTAGAAACTTTCGACAGCGTTCTCAAGCACATCTGGTCCCGGTGGTATGGGTTGAAATATGAGGGAGAACCAAGAAATGGCCAGTAGCATATCTGCAAAGGGCTCATGCCCCCACTAAGATAATTCATTTATTAGTCATAAAAATAGAAAATTGGTTAACGTTGATAAAGAGGATAGATTTATGAAAAAACAGTGTATAGGTATTAAGGCACAATGTTAGAATAAATAGGTACAATGACGCCTAATCTAGAAAATTCTAGGAAGATTCTAGGTATTAAGGCACATGTGGCAAATACGGGAGAAGTGTTAAAAAAAGTCATAAACTTTTTATATTTGTGCATATTTAATTCTAAACTTTTTTTGTGCTAATTTAGTTCTAAACTTTTTTTCTTGGTGCTAATTTAGTCCTTTCCAGCTAATTTTGGCCAGATTTTGTTAACTAGGCACTGGCCAATTGATGTGGCATAATCGGCATTGACGTTGACAATTTTTAAAAATGTTTTAATATTTTTGAAGTTTTTATTTTTCTTTTTTCTTTTTTCCTTCTACTCCTCCTTCCTCTAGCCGGTTTGTGGACCTTGGCGACTAGCTAGAGGCAACAACCGGCGAGGGTCGAGCCTTGCTGCTAGCACAAGGTTGCCCTTATGGCCCTCATCGCCGTCGCCTCTAGTCAGTCACTAAGGTCCGACGAGCAGCTGGAGGAAGGAGGAGGGGAAGGAAAAAAATATATATTAAAATATTATTTAAAATTGTCCACGTCAGCACTGATCGTGCCATGTCAACCCGATGGCGTTCAATAAGCAAAATTGGGCCCAAATTAGCCAAAAATGATTGAATTGACACAAAGTAAAAATGTTTAGGATTAAATTGGTACCAAAAATATGTTTAAAACTAAATTAACATAAATGCAAAAGTTTTAGGACTTTTTTAACACTTTTTCCTAGTAAATACTAAAGTTGCAATGGCGTTGACGACTCGATTTCAAGATCATCATGGCCCATGTTGACCTTGAGCTCGCAACTCCATAGATGAACCCATGTCGAGGTGTTATGGGCATGTGGATCCTTCCTCAGGGCTGCCTGCAGATCCTCCCTTAGTGGCAGTCGCGAGTGGCCTGGGGTCCACGGCGGTAGGCGGCAGCTTCGGGGCAGTTGTGGTGGCTAAGTTAAGGATTAGGGTTAACATTTTGCGTGGTCGTTTTACCACCTTCCCATCTCCTTCTTCACTCCCTTTTCGCTCGCATATTCCTATAGAGAGCATATCTTCTTGCTTTGGGATCACATCCCACATCCACCGCATGCGCGACGGAACAAAAAGCCACAAATATTCTCATTCGTCCATCATCGCGAAGGGCGACGGATATGTGATCAGTGCTCGATTCAACCACAGAAGAATGGGATCGACAGCTTGGGGACCCGACGTTCACATGCGATGTCCTATTCACTAGCAACTCCGAGTCGCCGAAAGACCCATTAACGACAGGGGGTCCTGGATCAATTATTCAGGTGCAAAGATTGGTGAGCTTTAAGCGAGGATTGGTCAAGGCAAGGATGTGCACTCCTCTGTAGCCACCGATGTTGTCAACGGAGTGCACCTTGAAGTGGGTGTTCCCTCAAATGCTCGAAGAATGTGGCATTCGTGAAGGTCAACCAATGATGCAGACATGGAAATCACGATTCCATAAGGATATCTGTTGTGAGGAAGCGGCACGTCCTTATCCTCCTAAGTCAATGCAGTTTGGTTAAGCGTCAAGAACTTGTTTTTACCCTTTTTAAAGGTGATTATCCATTTTGTAGTGCAATTAGTTGAGATGAATGGGGGATATATTGTCCTAAGAGTACCTAAAGATCTTACTAGGAAAGGGGTGAGAGAAGACTAGAACCACAGTTCGAAGAATTAGGGCAATCTGATTTCGGAAAATATACAGCTAACTTGAAAGTGAATTTTATAAGAAAATAGCATCATTGAGTCAGCTCTGGAGATATTTGAGCTCAAAACGGACCATTACAAGATGTATTTTGTAGTGCGAAGGACCATCGTGATGAGAGTACAATGTTGTGGTTACAGAATGGAGTGAACAGCTTGGAGCTGTCAGTCAATCATCTTTTGCCAGAAACATTGTCAACGGTCAATGCGCAATGCAAGCAACAGGCGGAGACACTAAAAGACGATGATGGAGGTGATAGAAAAATATCCTTCTCACAATCCACAGCTCAACGTAAGCATAATGCGAGATGATTTTTGGGTACTAGGGAGATGTTTCGTTTTGACTTGTAAGTATTGGTCTTTTTAACTTGAGACCCAAAAGATAGTTCCTAGTGTCTGGTGCCAAATCATCCATGGAATGAGGATTGCAGGTTCTGTTCTCTTCCTGGAATGCGTGTGAATTAGTGCGCACTAGAAGAAGAGCTGTACAAGCTCTCGCCTCGTCAAAACCGTGTCGCGATATGATCGTCTCTCGAGAAGTTATGGCGTGGGGTTAGTCTGATAATTGATTATGCCGATCATATGTCAATGACCGAACATGACCTACATTGGCCTTTCTTGAAAATTTATGAATTTCCGATACAGTTTTCGGACTGCGATTGCGTCTCTCTGTTGGTCCCAGCTTAAAGCGAAACACATACGAACGCACGTAATATGGTCCTAAGAATTCAGTGGGTGCCACGAAAATGATATGAACCTCAAATGTCACCGTCCGTAGCCATCCTTGATGCACTAACTTGAATCTTCACATGTATGACATTGATGACATGGATCTACAAATCAAGATCATGAAGTTCGTATGCTGATGATTGTCATTCTATTGACCCATTTCCCCGACCTTAGTGAGGTTCAGCTAAGATGCGATTGTGTTACGGACTGTGATTCTCACTTACTTGTATACCCTTGTGAGCGGCGTCATGATATTTGGTGCTAGGAGTTATAGGATAGAACGGTTAAATCTCTACAAAGCTTTGAAGGTGGGATTGGTTTCCCATGTACAAATTGATTGAGAGCTGATGTCCTTTTTTTGGTGAGGTGATGGTAGGCTGAAACTAGTTATTGTGCATAAGGTGTTCTACATATCTTGCTTGGTGGACTAAACATTTGAATTAAGTTGGACGTGGTAAGATCTGATACGAGAATATTATTCGCTGTATTATTTTTGGGAACAACTATAGAAGGAAGGTTAGCTTGGTGCTCTTGGCTCACTTGGCATTGTGTGGTTTATTCCGTGACCAAGGAACTACTGGCCTATGACATTTACATGCGGCATGTGGGCTTCACGTATGGTTGACTCTTTGGCTGGGCTACTCAAGATATTTTGTGGGATACCACATGTCAAAAAACCTTCTGGGGGGGAGGGGGCTACTTACTAGCGGGAGAAAGCAACACCCCTCAAGATATTTTGTGGGATACCACATGTCAAAAAGCCTATGAAGCAGAAGGTTGGGGCAATGGGTTTAGATTAGATTGGATTGGATTAGATTCAATTTTGCGCAAACGGTCATGTGCATACACATCCATATTGTACAAATCCCATTATCCTATTCATTGGATGTAGCCCGCCGGGGGCGCACATGTTGACTATAGTTATTGCATAATCGAATCAGCAAGAACACTTTCTGGAATTATTGGTAGACCCACGAAAGAATATATTAGGTGAAGCAACAACTCGAATTTGTCATGGAACATACCAATGTCAATCCTCATGACCTTTTAGTGTCACGCGTTATCAAGATCTTGAATAGGAGCATGCACTTTAGTCCTTTTTTACTAGAGTGGGGCTTGATTGAGTTCTTGCTCCGTGTTCTTTCCATTTTATCAGTTGACTCTCTAGACTCAACAAAGAATATCAAATCTTTCAATTTGTTTCAAATCTCAATCCACAACTTCAACGGGGTAAGTAAAATTTTCCAAACCTTGTAATGCATATTTTTGGCTTTTCTGTAATTTATGAAAAGAAAAATCGCACGTGATTTCCTATTTACTAACGAAAGCCCTTGCTTAGGGATTTTATGCCAGTTTGCTTCACCAAGTATAATTCTGTGCAGGAGTAACCTTAAAGTTGTGGTAGGATCATGAGTTATCCCTTTTTCAAGATGGATATTTTAGAGAGTTTTGACTTTGTGGGTTCAGAGCAAGACACATTAAGGATGATTTAGCCCATCCCTAACCATTTCTAGCAAACTCGATGTTGGTATGTGTCTTCCTAACACATGACAACCCATGTCCTTAATATACCACGTGACATGATCTTAAAAACCCGGTTCTCTTATTAAAAATACCCCATGAGTTCATTCATTCCAGGTACTTCGACACTTTCAAACACCAGGCCTTCGACACCCTGGCACTTTATGTGCTTCTATAACTTTGGATGTATTCACTTCTCAACATTGGCACCTTTGAAAATCAAGACTTCAACAGATCGAATTGTCGAGAGGTCTCCACGATCGAGCACTATTCCACTTCTCTTGACTTCCGGCGACTCGACACTCCTCATGTGTCACATGGCGTTCGATATTTACCGAATCACCTGTCGCTCAAGCTTTGAACTCTGGCTAAGGATGTCCTTGTCTCCATTCGGTATGCACCCAACGAACACGGTCCACATTTACTATCCTTTTGATAGGTCATGGGGCTTCTTCTTTAAAGATCTAATAAGTCAACCGGCTTGACCAGTCGGTCTAGAATGATGGCCATGGAAGTAGAAAAACTAGAACATCTTTTTTGCACATTTTCATTAAATATAACGAAGGAAAGTTGGAATTTCTCTTGCTTTGGCGTGGTCGGCGAAAAGGTGAAAAGCGGTTAGGACTAATTGAGCCAACAAAAAAAACTCTGATTTTTCCCACTTACTTGCCTCCAAAATTGACCCTTTATCTCTCTATGCCCTACCGAAGCATCCCTTTCCCTCCTTTCCTCTATTTCTCATCTTGCAATTTTTTTTAATACGATATTATTGTAACGTACATCTGGAATAATTGGTTGTATAATTATTACTTAAATACATTCTTCAGATGATGAGCCAATGACATTGGGCGGCGTGCGGTCGTGTCAGGACCTGGACGGAGAGGGATCAATCATGCTACTTTTGGACATTTCTCAATAGGCATCGGATGGTACCAAGGTTCTCTTCCTTGTTTTGAATCGAATTATTTCTTTTTAATAAAAAGAAATAATGTTCTGTTCCCATTTGCAAATATAAAATGCCATAGAGCTTTATCTCTTTCTTCACCTTACTTTTTTTTAATATAATATAATCTATGCACCTTGGTACGAGACACCTATACCATAGCCAGAACCTCAAGTTATTGTGACTAGAGTGAGTATCAAGCAAAAGGTCTAGAACAATCACGTGGGAGGGTGGAGTGACGGATGAGAATAGGTTTTAGGTCATAAAATGAGGATTAAACATCGACCACATAAAGATGCTCACAATTTATAAACATCGTTTAATTAATGAAAAATATCATTCTCACTCACGAACATTGACTACAACCGGTTTCTGGCCACTGAGCGAGGGCTTGTGAGCCCCACTAACTCCTAGGTCTTAGCCCAATGGCTAGTGGGGGTTACCAAGCTTCAGCCAACGATTAGTAGCCCTCTTTAGGCCCTTAACAATTTAAAAAAAAAAAACAAATATTAATAAACAATAATAAAATATAAAAAAAATATCTATGTCAGCACCGGTTATATCGAGTAGGACCATCGGTATCTATATTATTAATTTTCAATTAAAATTAACTGGAAAAACTACATTAACAAATTTTCAGAAGATTTATAATTTAATTGGCCAAATTAAAAAATTTAGAACCAAATCAGTGTTGATATAATAAATTTATGATTTTTTTGGTAATTTTTTTTAAAGAAAAATTAATATAAAGATAATAATGAGGTTTCACTTCCATCTAAACTCAATGCCAACCGCTAAGGGTACATGTAGCCATTTCTATATTATAAACACGCCACACATATCTATGGCCGCAAAAAGTTCATTGGACGGTTTCGTTGTCCCTATTTTGTCCTGTGGGAAAGCTTCTCATCCTCCCGTGAGACCATCGTTCAAACTCTCCTTAATTAATTCATATTGAAATCAATGATTGCAATGGAATCTATGTGTTCACGCCTTTCAGTGCAGACTCTAAATTCAACATGGACATATAATGTCGATTTGTTTTTGTCTATGATTTGCTAAATCTTCATTATTGCTCGGTGTTCTACTTAACAATTCAATGTAGAATGTGAGGAAGATTTAGAATGATACGAATATGGGTAGGCCCGAGGCTAATATGACTTTGCAAAGGCCCTCCTCCATTCAATTTGTCACAAGTGTTATATTATAAGAGGGTAATTGTTTGAAAAGACTTATTGTACGGCGACTAATACAATCTTGAACTTTTCAATTGGCCAATTTAATCATGAATTGTTTGACAATTTTCCAATGTAGTTCCTATCAGTTTTGGCTAGAAATTATTAATGCAAACACTAACTGTCTTATGTGACACATTTGATTGAAGTGGACAACTTATGCAATTTAAAAAAAAAAAATTCTAAACTTGTTTCCTTTCTTTCCCTTTTATTTTATTTTTATAGCTTATCTTACTTTTTTCTTTCACCTGTGGGTGATCACCTGGTCTTGATGATGGTTGGCAACTAGCTGCAAGCAAGGGCTATGGGTGGCCGACGAGGGCCTTGACACCTCACCGAATCTGAGCAAGAGATGGCCGGCAAAAACCACCACGTGCAGCAATTTGCGAAGGAAGAAGATGAGCAAGGAGTAAAAAGAAAAAAAAGAAGAATAATCGATAAAATTTTTAAAAAATTGCAAAAATTGTCCAAGTTAATATTAGTGTGCCAAGATGACTGGCAATGATTGGACCTCATGTGAGTGATTTCCAACCAAGTTTGGTGAAAATGATTATAATAAAAAAACGACAAAACGTTTAAAACTAAATTGGCTAAATTAAAAAGTTTAAGATTGAATTAACTATTGTATTATAAGTTTCAAATTTTTTGGATAATTTTCTCAATTATTTAATATTAGGGATAGCACTAGTAAGTGCTGAAAGTTAATACATCTAAATTTCCATCAAACACATCCTAAAGTCAAATGCTGGCGTTTCGAATTGACCCGTCGACCATAGTCAAAATTGGCAAAGAAATCTTCCTAGGGATTCCAAAGTCGATGCTGATGCTAGGATTTAGGTAATGTTGATCACTCACTGGCGTGCATGGTTTCCTATCTGACGCGACCGACCTCCCTTGACCTTGTCGCCCCATGTTGAATGTACATTTAATCCGAACATGATACCTTTCTTCATTGTGTAATAACCTGATCGCAACAATTTTCATTGAACAGGTTACACGACACATTTAAACTGTAATTTCTTATATAGATATGTAAAAATATCTCTAAGCATGTGTTGACGTCTTGAATTATATGTTTTGACATTTGTGACACATTGATTTATTTATTTAAACGAGTTTAAATGCGACGAATGGATAACCCCAGTGCTCAAATCATTCGTCACATTGCTGAGAACTTACAAATAGTCCCTAAACACTCCTCCAAACCTCCAATCTTTTTGTGTTAATGACGGGAGACCGGGACTCTCGCAATGAGTGGTAGAGTAAAACGTCCGCACACCCATCTCCTCACATGTCTTTTTCAACATCTTGTGCGTTAAAGTTCATCTCGTTTTTACTTCCAGAGACAAATTTTCACTTGTCGTCTTTATATCATGTGCAGGACCTCTAACTATCAATGCCTAAGTGGGGTGAATCTAATGAAGTGGACACATTCATGTGCATTGGCCACAGAACGGTCAAACTAGCAGACAGCATCTTGCATGCACGCAGTGATACAAAGATGTGCATGGAATAAAATGTTATTGCAGACAGGATTTACTTGTTAAACCAAACTCCTATCACGCACTGCACATGAAAGAAAATCCCATGGCGAATCCAATGACTTAATTTTGGGGGTCGAGGCCCCCGAAATTCTTAGAGGTTGGACCCATCTGGGGGAGGAAATCAATGTCTAGGGTCTTCTTTTTTTTATGTCAAAAGAAAATTGTATTCAAATTGAAGTAGAGCAAATGTCATAATACTACAAAATAAAGCCAAATTAAAAAATAAAAAAGAGAGAGAAGAAGGATCAATAACGTATTGGTAGGGTCAAGCACATACTTGTTCCTTAAGAATGGATCTATCAAGCAAAATAATAAGCAGTCAATCACTAAATCTCGTAACATTGCTAGCGATAAGCACATGATAGAAATTCCTTTTCTAATAGCTATGGCTCTGCCAGTTAGTAGTGTGCATCTAGGATTTTCTTTGAATAACTAATTTTTTTGACGAAATGAATGCCTCCCCTTGGCCAAATTCGCTTGTGCTTAGCAACCTCATCGACACAATTAATAAAAGACGAAAAGAAAAGGAAAAACACAATAATAAATTCATAAAAATAAGAAAAAAACAAAGAAAATAATTTAAAAAAAAAATCTTTATCTCAGCTTCAGTTATATTGTGTAGGACAACCGATATACATATAAATAATTTTCAGTCAAAATTGACCGGAAGAATTACATTAGCAAATAATTAATAAGTTTAGGATTTAATTAGCATAATTAAAAAAAAATTAAGGATCAAATCGGCGCAAATGTAATTCCAATTCCCGTAACACCAAGCTGGAGGATATTCGAGGTGTACTCACATATTTCCTTATCTTTGTAGGGTGAAGACCCTAAAAAGTTGAGAAAAATGCATCCTCCCCAGAAAAATATTGTGGAATATTTATGCGGGTCCAATAACGCACTCTAGAAGAAAAGTCCCCTAATGATGTCTCCGCGTTCCTTCTCTATAAAATCCATTGCTCACTTCTATAGCCTAACCACCCACCTCTCTCCTTTTAACATTTTCTTATCCTTTCTTGCTCTTCCTTCCTTCCTTGGCTACTGCTGAAGAACAAGGAAAAAAGAACAAGCAGGACATGGGTAATGCAGATTATGATGAGTTCCCTCCGGTGGAGGGCGCAGCGGATCGGTGCGGCAATGGGGTGGCCATCCCGCCACCCCGGCCGTTCCTCAAGTCCCTGAAGAACTCCCTTATGGAGACTTTCTTCCCGGACGACCCGCTCCGGCAGTTCAAGGGGCAGCCGCAGTCGAGGCGAATCATGCTGGGGCTCCAGTACGTGCTCCCCATCCTTGAGTGGGGGCCACGGTACACTCTCGAGTTCCTGCGGGCCGACCTCGTGGCCGGCATCACCATCGCCAGCCTCGCCATCCCCCAGGGCATCAGCTACGCCAAGCTCGCCAACCTGCCCCCCATCCTCGGCCTATGTGAGTGCTTTTCTGCTTCTGAATTTGAGTATTTCCGGTTCTTCGCATGAGAAGAAGTTCATTTCTAGTAAAAATGATTTCATTAATACCAACATATCCACTATAGGATGCTATATTTTTTGTTTTTATATGAATAGGAAAGGTTATTTATATGACTCGTGAATAGTTCTAGGCATGTGCGCAACTTTTCAAAGTTATGCCGAATGCTTATCAGACTACCATCCAACAATAAGCGAGCTAAACTCTATCACAAGTCAAGATCAGGCTTTTTATTACCTTAATCTCATCATTGAAGTATCAAATTAGCTGTCGGCTGAAAGCTGATGTCCTTTTGCTTCCTCTTTGTTCCCCTCATTTTTGGTCATTATCTGTCCCCGATCTAACCCGAAAAAGAAAAAAAAAACAACATAAAACAATCGGTGCAGATTCGAGCTTTGTGCCGCCGTTGGTGTACGCGATGATGGGGAGCTCAAGAGATCTGGCGGTGGGGACGGTGGCGGTGGCATCGCTGCTTACGGCTTCAATGCTGGGGAAAGAAGTGAAAGCGTCTGAGAACCCGACGCTGTATCTCCACCTCGCCTTCACGGCCACCTTCATCGCCGGCGTCTTCCAAGCTTCCTTGGGCCTGTTGAGGTGAGTCAGCTGATGGAAAACGTTTATTATGATTTATGGCTCCTCTTTGAATCGCTAAAAAAAACATTAACAATTCGCATCTCTTTCTCTCTTTCTCTACGTTGGTTTGTCTCTTTTCTTGTCTGCTTGTTTGTGACAAGAATTCCTGTAACGTAAATGGAGAAACTACAAAGCAACTCAACCTTGTTTTCCCTTTCAGTTTTCTCAATTTTCTCATAAGTAATCGATCAGCGATATCCGTAAACCACTTTTCATAAAGATCTAACTTGGCGAAAACTTCGGCTTGCATATGCAATTTCGTCCACTTCATGACCACCTACTGTAATCCCGGGCCTCTTTCTTGACGAAGTCCTTCCTAAATTTACGTCAAATTCTTTTCATTTTACCGAGAAGTTTCTTGCTAGTGGAAAATGTGGGGCCTAAGATAAGGTAGTCAACTTTATTTACTCCACTTGTTGAAACTTTACAAAGAGTCTCATATCCAAGACTAAGTAGATATCTACTAGTGCACACCTTTTAGTCAATTTTAGGTTGTATAGAAAAGAAAAAGATAGAAGATTCATTCGACGTGAGTGATGCAATTTGCAGACTAGGGTTTCTGGTGGATTTTCTATCGCACGCGACGATCGTGGGGTTCATGGCCGGAGCGGCGACGGTGGTGTGCCTTCAACAGCTGAAAGGCATTCTCGGCCTCACCCGCTTCACTCACGAGACTGATGTCATCTCCGTCATGCACTCCGTCTTCGGCCAGATTCACGAGGTCTTTTTCACCGCTTTATACTCATGTCACCTGACATATCGATATATGTCACCATTATTACATGTTTCGGTCCGAACTTTTGGCATGAGACCGCAGTATATAATTATTCTACAAAGCACTTATCCGTTTCCTCTATTTGTTTATCCTATGATCACCGACGAATAGATACTGAAAATAAAGTACCAAAGCAACAAAGTTTGTTCCAACATCTAGGCTAGCTTTGGAGGATTTATTTAAGAAGATACAGCTTCCACTAACATGCAGAACCCAATGAAAGTTGCACTTATAGGGTAAGAAAATTATTCAAAAGACAATGAATTGTGCTAAAACAACCAATTTCTCAATGCTGATGTCCTAACAAAGAAGGTTCCTAACCGAAAAAGCTAGAAGATATGCACAGTCATGAGAGAATATTGATAAGATTACTTTACATTGATTAGCTTATCAAAACTTGTGAATCACATGTTAGGAATCTGATTTCATCATTTTTGCATGATTATGCTCATTTTAGTTGAACATTATAACTTAGCATAAGTTTTATTTGCGTGAATAAACCCTCTTATTTATTTAGTTCTATCATTTAGAAAATAATAAACGAATTATGATGAGAAGTGGAGATGATACGAAAAATTGTGTGAGCAAGAGAAATTTTACTTTAAGGATAGATAACGTCACTTTCTACTTATAATGTGTAGGTTTATATAGTTATATATACACACATACATACACATATCTATCTTATCTTTTTGCGATGCTGGCCCCTTTTTGGCAGTGGCGATGGGAAAGTGGTGTCCTGGGGTGTTGTTTCCTTTTCTTCCTCCTTCTCACCAGATACTTTGTAAGTGAATCTGACCCTCTCTCCTCTCAAATCTTTCACTTTGATTTTTTTTTTATTTGATATTTTCCTCTTTTTCTAGCGCGAAAAAGGGCAGTATTAAAATATTTGTGGAAAGTGAATTAATCTCACACGACTCTATATTTGCAAATTGTCCTCGATGTGTACATTTTTGGCAGCTTCCTGCTCAACTTGGAACATTTAACCTTTGATCACGTTCTCTTTACTATCCAAGTCCGACCTGCTTCCACTCTTCAAGCTATTTATTTAGGAATGGTTAATACCACCAAAAATCTTCAATAATGTTCACCACAAAATTAATATTCCGAACTTTTTTTGTGTCGCCAAAACCCTCCGAACATGTTATATCATAATTCGCATAGTTTAAGTTTTTTTGTGGGAATTTTTAAATAGAATATGCAGGATCCTTTCCCTACTTATCTAGAATGGGTATAATACGACTTTTTCTCTATTTGCTTCCTCCCAAAAAAGAGACATATTGCTTAAGAGAATTTATACTATCTCCACTAGAATAATATTGTTTTTTGGCTCTATACTCAGAAAAAGTAGACATAGCTAAGAAGCATATGCAATAGTATAGTCAATTGCAATTAAAAAGAATGCATAAACCCTTCTCCTAAAAAAAATCTAAAAGGGGTATTATAATGTGACTTTTCTCTATTTCGAAAAATAAAAACCTTGGCAAACAGTTGCATGCATATATGTTATGATAATTAATCTTGGTTTGTTTTCTTTTTTATGATGAAGAGCAAGAGGAGGCCCAAGTTCTTCTGGATATCAGCAATGGCTCCGCTGACGACGGTGATCCTGGGAAGTCTCCTGGTTTACCTAACCCATGCTGAAAAGCATGGCGTTCCAGTGGTAAGTGCCTCAGTCCTCCCGTATATAAAACTGAATAAGTTCATCAGAAATTTCAGAACAAGCCTTGGCGTATAATAAAAAAATGATCTGATGTGGGTAGTTAGGTAACAAGTAATTCTAGGTAAGAAGAAAGCTAGCTTGTAAAATTAGTTTAGAATCCAAAAAAGACGGACTCTTGCAAGGTACTAGATATGACCGCATTGCTTAAATTCTTACCGGCAATTCTTCACGTCGATTAATAGGTTAATTGGGTGAATTGTTTTGAATACATGTGAAGCGGGTCGTACTTAGACACTGAGCACGAACTTGAAATGATATTCATAGGCTATATTCGAACGCTTGTCTACAACATGCTGCATCATCGAGTGTGTATTAGGTACAATCGTGGTCGTGATTATTCCCTGAATGAAGCTAGAGACGTTAAGTGCTTGCAACACGCGTCTCTGGTAAGGCCTGGGCTTGGTAATACATGTTTTCAGAGTTGCACCACTTCAAAACTGGACGACGCAACTTCCTAAAAGCTGCCATAGGCTATTATAGCTGCCGGGGTGTCGCGGCCGCCACGAGGCGTTTTGCTAAGCATCTTACGAAAGCTAGAGCAGCATCATCTTTTCTTTTCACGCCGTGACTGCTGCGAAAACACTGTACCGACCATGGACCGCCGATAAAGGCAGGAGTGAGAACAGATCAGTCCACTGATGAACAGGCTGGACCACCACCATTCTCTGCATGTGTGTTGTATCGAAAAGCACACGGCCTTTCAAGTTTCTGTCCTGGGGCCGGTCCAAAGTTGCCAGTGACTTTTACCTCGCAAATCATTACACAAAGCCAGCGAGCCGTAGAGGGACACGGTACTGCTCGCGCATGTTCCTGTGGGGAGGCTTTTTTTGGCCCATTTCGATCATGTGCACGGTCTTTCTGATCACGTCAGCCATTGAGAGCCCAAATGCAGACAAAAACAACTTAGAAAGATGGTGAAAAAATTGGGGGGAGAGAGGAAAAAGAGGGAGATTGAGGGAATCTGATTGGTGGGTCGCCGAGCTACCCAATTGTCCTCTGCAATTAGTGAAATGGAAAAAGTGTTGAATAAAAGAACCAAAATTGAAGTGAATAATGTTGTTTTATGTGTGTTAATTTGTGATTTGTTCTGTCTTCGTGTCAGATTGGTCCATTAAAGAAGGGCCTGAACCCACCATCCGGCATGGATTTGGCATTTAGGTCTCCTTATCTTACCACGGCTATCAAAACTGGCATTGTCACGGGCGTTATAGCCCTAGCTGTGAGTCGCTCTCTGCTTCAAACCTCAGCCCCTTTTATAATTTTTTTTTGTCTTGTCAGCTCTAATTTGGCAAATCTTCACTGCATGACGGTTTGGTCCCGCATAAACTAACCTTATCAAGATATGGAAAACAGGGAATTTCAAAGCTTTAACATATTTAGTGTCCATGTCATTGTGTGACATCTGCAGAAAGATTTGTTCTGGACTCTAGTGAGCCCAGTCAATTGTCTACATGCAAGTTATATCCACCGATAATCATTGGTCGATGCAGTTGCAGTAATTGGCTTAATAATAGTAACTGCTATGACCCATCAATCCTGACTCTGCATCAGTATTATTCATTGGACTTGAGGCCTTGGGATTCAATGGAAAATATCAAATTTGACAATATGAAAAGAAAAAGAAAGTGCATTCATAAGCAAATAGATTGTCAATTGGTAAAAGAAGCAGCTGTGTTACATGTGTGATGGGTGGTACGAATGCAGGAGGGAATAGCAGTTGGAAGAAGCTTTGCCATGTTCAAGAATTACCACATTGATGGGAACAAAGAGATGATTGCATTTGGGATGATGAACATTGCTGGCTCTTGCACTTCTTGCTATCTCACCACTGGTAATTCCTGTACACTCTTAGGCAGAGCATACATAATCTAATTTATAAGATTACCAAAAGTAATACCTAATTTTCTCTCAATTTGGCATCGATGAATGATGCATTGCATTGATGTTTTACCATATTCATTGAAATTTCAGGGCCATTTTCGCGATCGGCGGTGAACTTCAACGCGGGGTGCAAGACAGCAGTGTCGAACATCGTCATGGCAATCGCCGTCATGTTGACGTTGCTGTTCCTAACACCCCTGTTCCACTATACACCCCTTGTGGTGCTGTCGTCTATCATAATCGCCGCCATGCTTGGCCTGATAGACTACGATGCCGCCATCCACTTGTGGAAGGTCGACAAATTCGACTTCGTTGTTTGTATCACCGCCTATGTTGGCGTTGTGTTTGGCAGTGTCGAGACTGGCTTGGTCATAGCGGTATGCATTCGCAGATCTTTTTCTTTGCATCTTCTTTTTAATACATGCGCATGAACTGTATTTGCTTGTGTGTTACAGGTAGCAATATCATTGCTCAGGGTATTACTCTTTGTTGCAAGGCCCAAAACTTTTGTTCTAGGAAGGATTCCAAACTGCAATGCTTACAGAAACATTGAGCAGTACCCAACTGCCAAAAATGTGCCCGGAATCCTCATACTGGAGATCGACGCTCCGATTTACTTCGCTAACGCGAGCTACTTAAGAGAAAGGTATGAGAAAGCCCCACAATACAGTACTAGTAGATTCCTTTGCTGAATTTATCGTTTCTCTTCATGTACGCATGAACATATGTTCTTATAGGATCTCGAGGTGGATTGACGAAGAAGAAGACCGGTTGAAAGCTTCAGGAGAGGCCGATCTGCAATATGTTATCCTAGACATGGCAGGTGAGTACAAAAGTGAAGCCATTTGCGACATACTACGAAACTACAATACGCAGGTATTGAAATTAGTTTATATATCATTTTGTCGAACAGCGGTAGGTGGAATTGATACCAGCGGTATAAGCATGTTTGAAGAGATCAAGAAAACCATAGAAAGAAGAGATCTCAAGGTATAGTCTTGCTCATCTTGTCATACAGATTTCCTTATTAGGTCACTACTACTGTCAAGTGTCAACAATAACCTATGCAAGCAGTGCCTACCTTCATTTCTCATTCCCATCTTTCAATAGCTGGTTTTGGCGAATCCGGGAGGCGACGTGATGAAGAAGCTAAGCAAGTCCAAGTTCGTCGAGAACTTAGGCCAAGAGCAGTTCTTCTTAACCGTCGAACAGGCGGTTGGGGCTTGCAACTTCATGCTTCACAAATGCAAAGTCGACGCAGAGACTGACGAATCCGATGAGAAGTGGAACAATGTCTGAAGATGGACTACACCACAAGCTATGCAGTTTGTGCAGGCATTACCGTCCTTGGCAACCATGGCAAGAGAGCAATAGTATTTTGTATAAGCTCTCAGTAGGGACATGTGACCACTCCACCCGACCAGAGATCTGTCTCTATCAGCAAGGATGGGGGCAAAACAATGTGACGAGGGTTGCCAAAAATATCTATCTCATGTACTTTTTTTTTTTATCTATCTCATGTACTTAAACAGCCGCTTTTGACTGCATTTTAAATTGAGATAAGATCAAATGGATTATGTAGAGAATGGACATGGAGGAAATTAACTATGGTCAGATAGATTCTCACATTGACCGTGTTTAGTGTCTCTATAAAATTGACCTATGAATGGCTCATGCCGTGTTTCCTAACTCCGGTATCATGAAAAAATTTCTAAGATAACAACCGAGACAACCTAGTCCATGCTAAGATTCAAAAGAATGATATAGCTACCCCTCACAACGTAAAGGATGAAACCATAAATTAATTCGACTTGTAACATATAATTAATCATTAAACATAATTCTCATTGAAAAATATAATTCATAGCATGTTCCAAAGTATCATAAATCAATAATCGTAAAGATAAAATTCTCAACCAATTTTTTTTTCCAAGTCCTTAACTTCATTTTGAATTAATTAAGAGAATCATTTTTCCAAATGATTCCCTACTTACTTTTCATTCGAAATGCAACGTTCGTGAATATTTAACCTTCCAACCTAAAGGGTCGAAAAAAAGGGTGAGCAAAATCATAGCTTAGCAACTGACCAATGCCACTTCTATGGGATCAAGCTACAAATAATGCAATTTTAAGAAAGAATTGCATTCGCATCAAATAAGCAATTCTAATAACTCAATACAGTATTAAAATCCACCTACATACCAGTATAAATCAATCTTGAAAACTATATTGCCTATGATTATGTCTCGAAAATCACATCAATTGAGGTTATGATCTGAAAATCTCATATGTTATGATTAAAACTCCTAAGCAAAACTAATCATTGCATATGTTCATATCTCATGATCTCATCGCATGGGAGCTGACAATGAATACAAATCAATGAATACAAATCAAATAACACAATCATACAATGCTGGCATACAAACATCGCAATGACAAAATACTTTTGGACATATCTTTTCAACACACTTTCACTGCACCACTTAAAATGATTGAAAACTGCCGGAAGCCTAATCATTTTCTTCAAAATAGCATGCCGAGAAAACTCCATTGTTATACCTCATCATAAAGTAAGTGCCCATGCCATAATGCACGCGTTTAAATTTAGTCGAACGAGCCGTGCGTGTTTATAAAAAGCGTAGAAGCAACCAAAAAAATCGACTTTCCACCATAACACTCTACGAAATCGAAACTGAATCGACGGGCTTGGCGAAATGCCGAAACCCTCACTGCCCACTTGCCCTAATGCGTGAAAATTTTGCGGCCGGCGGCAACCGCTCACTTGAAATTATTGGAAGAAGACGTGGTTTAACTTGTTGGAATTACATTCTAAACGTTAAACCATGGGTGGAATTTTTCCCTTTTCCCTTTTCCCTTTTCCAATTTTAATTTTCTAGAACACTCGACTGCTGCTGAGGAATACCAATTTCACAGTTGGCACTGGCAGTCTTCTTCCTTCTTCAGTCTGCAGCCTCCACTCCCCTTTCAAAGGTGAGCACAGCTCGAGCCGGGATTGCACAATGGCGCCCGGCAAGAAATCGAGGAGGAGCAAGAAGGAATCGAAGAAGCTGAAGAAGCGGCGGAACGCCTCCTCCGCCGCCGCCGCCGCCGCCGCCGCCCCCGCGGACCCCAACACCAGCGACACCGATTGGTGGGACGTCTTCTGGCGCAAGAACTCCCCGTCCCCAGGTTCCCTTCTTTCGTCTCGCCCCGCGTCTTTTGAATTTTCCCTTTGATGGTTCCGGTCGCGTCGGCTTCTGGGAAACCGGCCCATCTCGCTCGCTTGGCGAAAAGGATGGAGCTTTTGCGGTTTCGCGGATTTGGGTCCGAAAAAAGATCGGATTTTGGTTTCTGGGTTTTGGTGTTGTGATGCGGTGATGGTTGACGGGACGTGTTTCTGCATTGTCGAGTGCAATCTAGCTTGCGTTGCCGGTGGAAAATGTGAGCTCCGTGCGATAGAAGTGAAAAAAATGTCTGCCTCTTGGTTTGGTTTTTCTTCTGAGTCGGTGATTTTTATATTGGCTTTCGTCTTGATATTTTGGGGTGGGAGCTAGATTTCAAATTGGGGTAGGACAAGGGTCGAGCTCTTGGCTGCATATGGAGGAGGGGAAACTGGGCATTGAACGGTTTCAGTGGAGTTGGCTTGAATTCAGATGAAGGCATTGGAGTTCTAAGACGTTGGTGTTCTGAAGATGTTTAAAATGTTTGGTTGACGGGAAATTTCTTGAAGGACTTTGAAGGGAAGGCAACTCTTGTTAGAATTAAAACAGTTTCCTCCGTTGTGTGGGTTCTGGAAAACCCTGAAGCAATTGACCTGCTAGAACTTAGGGAAAATAGCCTCATAAGTTATCTTGCCTAGTGGCTCTCATGGATTTTGATCAAGAGACTTGAGCACATTGCATTAGAGGTTCATTTCACGATACTCTTCTGGCAATCAGGCTAGGCATTTCGAGTGCTGTTTAAGCTGCTAAAAAAATTTTAAACAAAGTCAATGGGGGTGAGAGTAGAGTCATTAGCAGGTCAGGTATGGAGAAGTCACACATCACCATTCTGGGGATTTGCTTGTGCATTAAGAGACTAGGTTTCTTCAACCTTTTGCTGTGAAACCTGTATCTGTTCCTTTCCTGCCAGTGGATGCCCTCAATAAAATCTTTAAAGGGCTAAAGTGGAGACTCTGTGGAAGGTTTACAGGGAGGGCATAGGAATGAGGAGATCAGGTATCGTGCCACACTAATGATCTGCTGGTGGTGTTCTGGTGGATGTCCCTGTGAGGAGGATATGTACTTTGGTATGGTGTTTGAGGCAATTTTTGATCTGTTTGATATGTAGAAACTCTTACTGTATGGTAGACCGTATAAATGGATGGATTAGATGGGAGTCTATTGGTAAATTTGCTAGGTGCGAGATTTAAGAGTAACCAAAAGTTAGGATCGCATTGCGCAGAAGCTTTGGAAGAAAACTAGCGAGGGCTTATCTTTCAGCACATGTCCGACATCCACAAGTTGGCCCATTTGGAAGAGCTTACCCTTTCCCACGTTCACCACTGCAAATCCCACCTTCTGTGAGAAGAGAAAAGCATGTACCCATGCCCACACGATCTGCACCTGCTGCATCCCATTTTAGGATTAGTTGAAAATTGAGTGAAGGCTTCCTTGGTCTGCTAGATAATGCTGATGGTGACTCCAAATACCATCTGGGGCTGGACCACAGTTAAACATTCACTTTAATGTTGTGTGATTTGCACAAATGAACCTCACATACATACACCCGGGTTTCCATAGAAGATTAGGAGATTGATTTTAAATGTGGATTATGCATGAAATTGAATAGCAATCATTTTTTTTTCAGATCATATAGTTGAATGTTGAGTCTACAAAGGCTTTGTGAGTCTGGTTTCTGGAGGTGGATCTGCTAGAGGGATTTTATCACTTGCATCCTGTTCAAGGTTACTATTTTAGAAAAAGAAAAATTGGGTGCTTGTTTAATTTTCTAGATCTCATGATTTTGAACCTTGACTTTGCATTGCCACTCATTTTAGTGTCTCCAGACTACATTTGATGCAAGGCTAGTAACAGGCAAAGGGTTCTTTTGATTAACAGATGGTGCCAGTCCTTCATCTGGACAATCTGTATAGCATCAGATAGGAGTGAGTTTGTATGTGGCTTAACATGAATTAGAGCAGAGATCCAGGGGGAATTTATGATGTGGCTGATATGTGTCATTTCAGAGTGCATAAATTGGTTGATTTGGAAAAGAAGTGGAGACTCTGGGGATAGGTGCTGGTAGGTTGTCCATCATGATGTATAGTTCCATACGTTGAATGAATTGTCTGAAAATTTCTCTTTGATAGTTGTCCTTCATCTAATTGACAACAAATGTTTTTCTTGACCTTTATGTGAGGATTAGTCTCTGCCCTTTAGATAAACTTTCTGTTGGCTAACATGTCTCGAAATAGGAAGGACAATAATTTCCATAAGTTTTGATTCTGAAGTGCATTGAATTTCTGTGGTAGTCGTACACTCGTAATTGTTAGTCAATCTTAAAATGTGGCCCTACTTTTAGGTTCCGCGGTGCCAGAGGATGAGGCGGAAGGATTCAAGCATTACTTCCGGGTGTCAAAGGAGACTTTTGCCTATATTTGTTCCCTCGTGAGAGAAGATCTTATTTCTAGACCACCTTCAGGACTCATCAATATTGAAGGGAGGTTACTTAGTGTGGAAAAGCAAGTGGCGATCGCCCTAAGAAGGCTAGCATCTGGGGAATCTCAAGTTTCTGTTGGAGCTGCCTTTGGAGTCGGACAGTCGACAGTCTCTCAGGTGACCTGGAGGTTTATTGAAGCACTGGAAGAACGCGGCAGACACCATCTTAAGTGGCCAGATGCCTCTAGGATGGACGAAATAAAGGCCAGATTTGAGGCATTTTGTGGATTGCCCAACTGTTGCGGGGCCATTGATGCAACTCACATTATCATGACCCTTCCAGCTGTGCAAACTTCAGACGATTGGTGTGACCCTGCTAATAACTATAGTATGTTATTGCAGGGAATTGTGGACGATGAGTTGAGGTTTCTTGATATTGTTACAGGTTTGCCTGGAGGAATGATAGGGTCCAAACTCCTGAAGTTCTCTGGGTTTTTCAAACTCTGTGAATGTGGAAAACGATTAAACGGAAATACAAAGACTTTGATCGAGAAATGTGAGGCCAGGGAATATATAGTTGGTGGCGCTTCATACCCTCTCCTTCCATGGCTTATAACTCCTTACGAAAGTGATGGAAGTGGGCTTACAGATTCCATTTCTGATTTTAATGCCATGCATGAATCTGCAAGATCACTTGCGGTGAAGGCATTCTCGCAATTAAAGGGAAGTTGGAGAATTCTCAGCAAAGTCATGTGGAGGCCTGACAAACAGAAGCTACCTAGTATTATATTAGTTTGCTGTTTACTCCACAATATCATTCTTGACAGTGGGGATAAGTTGCATTCCGATGTTGCTTTACCCGGTCACCATGATTTTGGCTATGTAGAACAGGGTTGCAAGCAAGTTGATCCACTGGGAAGTGCATTGAGGGAAAACCTTGCTAAAAACTTGCAGTGCCGACGAGAGAGTGTTCCATCAAAGTAAAGAGTCTCTTTCATGTATACACCTGGCAATTGTTATGAATAGTTCTCACCTAACTTTTCAGTTCAACCGACCTTCCTAATATGCAGATTCAGTTTCAATTTTCCGTGTGGAGATTAAGAGGTGGTGGACTAAAAGGGTCTGCACTCTTAGTTCACCATCTTTTGGCAGGTGTTCTAAGTGCATTATGAGCCTATCGAGAATCAGTTCTATCATCTGAAAATGATCAGATAGCTTAACCATCGTATACATTACTTAAAAACTCTTTTTTAGTCCTGTGATGACATTTTTCAGTGAACTAGATTTTATGGCACGGTGGCTCGCTATGACTGAGTAGAGGCGATGACACTTATGACGCTAACTTAAATCAACTTATTACAGAATGCTTCAAGTCCAGATCCATGAATAATAATGATGAGCATTTTGCCTGCATTGCCTTTGGGGCCAATTTTAGTGGCACTGTGTATTAGCAAACCCCATTTCAATCGATAAGAGTTTATCTGTCTGTCCTATGTTTCTACTATCTGGTATTTTGCCCCTAATGTATGTGCTTGTGTGGCTGATGTAATAGAGAATTGTGCTTAAACGTGTCCTACAGTGAGATCAGATTTCTCAGTCTCCATGCAAGCCCATTTCGAGAATTAAAGGATAGGGTGGTCTGGTTGGCTACTACTCCTAAGCATATTCTCTGTTGGCAGTGCATGAAGTATTTTTAAGAACTCGGAGCCAGTGAGGTTACACGGCATAAAGTCATTTCGTTTGTTCCAAATATTCCAAACCGCAGCTTCATTTACTGGTTGGCTATATTGAATAGGCTCTCTACAGAAGATAGAATGGCTAGATGGTTCATCTCGGTTGATACCGATTTTGTGTTTCAATATGCTTTCATCAGAGACTGGAAAATTATTTAAAGTGATGCCACACATCTAGGGTTGTGTATGATGTAACCAACCAATCATATTACTTGCATTCCACGCACCTCATCTTATGTGGTGCTTAAATTTTGTGATCATTCACTTTTGATTGACACGTCACATCACATCATGTATATCACTACCACATAACATAATCATCGCACCAAATAACTTAATGGATATGCACTTGCTGGGGAAATATGGCACCGAGTATTTACCAGATGTGGAGTGCAAAGGGCTGCTCATTGCCGGAATACCGAGTGCATTAGGTGTCTCGGTGTGCGAAAGGCAAATCACTTTCATCTGTCATTTTTAACGTTGCTTGGCAAGCTGCAATTTATCGCATATGGGCTGCCAGGAACTGGAAGATTGACGAAGCTGAATTTCATGTAGACAGCAGTGTTGTTTTTCCAATTGATGTAAAAACTGGCGAATGTGTGGTTTTATCTCAACATGTTGAGCTATGTAGGAGCTGGAAATTGACGCAACTGTTAGTACGTTCGTAATAGTCTTAGGACTTTGAAGTTATGAATGAGATCTCTCGCTTACACAACCACCAAAAATAAAATAAAATAAAAAGTTACCATGATTATAAATAATGCAACTTAAACAGTACATGCAAGAAGAAATCACTCTGAATTTTCTTACTCTACTTGAATTTAAGAACATGCAGCTCTGGCTGGACTCTGGAAAATGAAGCAACCTTCTTAGTCAAAAAACAGTGAGCAATCGAGAAGCCATCAAGAAATTTTGGGCGCTAGGAGCAGCCAATAGTGCATGAGAATTTGAGAAGATTGTGCAGAAGCAAGAAGCAACCATGATAGAGCGGCCTTTGATCTTTATGTTCTAGAGTTTATACCGAAGCTTACTGCAAATTCTTCAAAATCCAATCCCACTTTCAAAGTTACCTAAGATGGAACATGTAGCATTGTACATGCATCGATACTTTGTGTCCTAACATAAAATCGAAAGCATGAGTAACAGTGATGACCTTCGACATATTTCTTCATATATTTTCCCAAGACTTCAGAAAGTCGACATAGAGCTGAAACGAACAAGACGGTGAAACATAAAGGAGCTCTAACTTGTCTCTTCCTAGGATAAGGCCTGAGATATACAATATGATCCCTACAGTAAATAAGATAATGATCTCAGAGAGTTGACAGAGCTGAAAGTAACAAAACGCTGAAACGTACGGAGCTCTAGTTAGTGTCTCTTCCTAGGATATGGCCTGAGATATACAATATGATACCTACACTAGAGAAGATAACGCCTTTCTCTGCTAAATACGCCCATTAAACTAACTCTACTTCTGCCATTCCTCACTGCCTTCTGGACGGGAGTTGAACGCACGAGCAAAAGGGAGATTTCTTTCTGCTCTGTGGGTTTCTTGGTCTGCCACTTATTAGATAATCCCTAAGCAAAACTCTTGTCTTTCGGTCGACCACTCTGGTTCTTGTTCTGCACTCTTTTTCATCATCCATCTTCAGCAAAAGGAATTGTATCTTCTGCACTTCCAACTGAAGCTTCCCGATTTTCTCCGACCCTCTTCGAGCCTGCTCTGAGATCAGCCTCCTCGCGCAACCACGATCATCTGGATCTCTGGTGGATTTGCTGTCACAGGAAGATAAGCGCCTCTCAGCATTTCTAATCAACTTATTATTCGAGTCGGATAATTTGTTGATGGTCGATTGAGCTTCTTCCAGCTGCTCCTTCACATTGCTGTACTCGAGGCCTTTTTCCATTCTGTTCTTCTCTGTGTTCTCCACCTTCCTCCTCAGATCCTGCACTGTTATTTGCAGGTTTGTCAGCTTCTGAGCGTTAGTGTTAAGCCTCTCTAATATCTTCCTCCTGATCCTTGCTCGACGAGGTTCTGTCAAGCTCTCAGGTATCTCTAATTTATCAACGCTGAGATCCTTCTCATCAGGTGACTCTCCAGAAGGGTTACAGGACCTCTGTTCCTTATCTGCTTCGACAAAGTAATAGTCGTTGGGCATATCAAAGTTCTTGTGAGCTTTCCCGACCTTAAGATCGATAATCCCACTTGAGTCGCTGGTCTCCCACAGCTCAAGCATTCGATCTTCAGCCTCAACTGAGTCAGTCCTACGAGCCCCATAGGGCAAATGTTTGGAAATCTGGTCGAGCATGATGTCTTTAGTCAGAAGCTCATTCTCAGTCACAGACATCTGAAGAGTTGCTTTGCGTATCTTCATGTCATTATCAGGTCCATCACCACGTCTTTCCTTTTCTTTTTTTCTTGGGACACGTTTCTGAGATCTGGTAGATTCCAACTCCTCCAATTTGGCATTCGAACTTAAGATTTCCAGAACAGTCGGATCCTCAACTTTCAGCAGCGTATCTCCAATTACCTTGATTCTTAACTGCAGGTCCTGCATTGCAGAAAAACAATCTGGCACCATCAATCTTGTATTTCCAACGGATTCAGAAATCCCAGATTGTTGTTGTGCCATCATGTTGATTTCCTGGTAACAAGGGAATATAAACAAGAACATGAATTTGGAGTCACATGATAATGTACTAGCAAAATAAGCAAACAACAGTTCTCTTGTTTAGCAAGAAGATTTCAAATTAATGTCCACAACAGGTTTGGATAGAAAATAAAGGATAGATGATCAAGTTTTAAGGGCAACAATTTCAGAAAGATTTCAAGCAAAGGGAGTGCAGAAATTTCCCGTGGACTAGGACGACGGACGGACAAGTCAAATTATTTTCAACAAACTTAAAGAAAGGAGATGTAATGAGCAGATCCACTAGCATGTGGTGCATTAAGGGCAGGGGGAAAATTACCTTGACAACTTCTTTCTTGGATTTGTAAAAATCTTTATGGACAGTCGTACAATTTTCCAATGAAGAAATACATTCCGCCAAAGAAAGTACTCCTGAAACGTAAGAAGCAAGCTGAGTTTTCAGTCCGCCATTTTCTCCTTCCAAAGCCATGATTGTTTCTTTTAGCTGTTCAATCTCCACACGTCTCGCTTCACTTGCACTTTGATGGGCTTCATTGAGCTCAAGAATTTCCTCCTTGAGAAATGCTTCATCAATCTTGGAGGTTATCAGCTCAGCCTCCAATTTCCATTTTGCTTCCTGAAGAAATCTCGCCTCTCTGGTCCGATGACTCAAATCTTTAGACAGTCTGAGAATCTGCTTCTGTTGATGCTCTCGTCCTATGTTGATATCAGCATACTCTATTTTCAAATCCTCCAGCTTTTTCAGCACCTCTAGCTTCTCATTCTCGATTGCTCTCAATATTTCGGATTTCAGCACTTTTTCGTTGTCGATTCCCTCTGAGAACTTCAGCTTCAATTCTTCATTCGTATCTATAACCTTTTGCAGGCCATAGTTCAACACATCGAAGTTCTCAGATTTGATTTTTAGCTCTTGACGAAGGGCATCTCGTTCTATTGCAAGCTTTGTGGCCTCTAGTTCCACTTGCTTGAGCAGTGAATATAGGACTGATTTTTCGAAAACCACCCGGAGATTTTCCTCTTCTAACTTAGAAAAGGATTCTTGCAGATCTCTAATCTTTGTCAGAGTATTCCGTATATAATCATGGTCAAAATCCATATGGTCTTCAAACTCTTGACACGAACAGATCTCAAGAGTCTTTGAAATCCGATACAATGCCAATCGTTCTACAGTAATTTCATCAGACAAAAGTTTGAGCTCGGCCAGATGTTCAAGATTTTCACTCTCCAAGTAAGAAATTTGCTTCTGTGAGAATTGCCATGCGTCTACTAGAGTATGATATCTGAGTGAGAGTGAGAAATACTTCTCCTGCAGATCCTCCAGGAATTTCTGCAAAATGAAGATCCGCATGTGAGAGTCCAAAGCTTTTTCCAGTTCCTCTTCACATTCTGTATCTTTGCTCCGAGCTTCCTGCTGCAGGTGAATGATCTGGCACTCCACATCAGCTAACCGGGTCCTACTCAACTGCACAGAATTGTAATGATCCTCAATCTCTCTGTTCAAATCAAGCTGCAGATTCTGGATGCTCAAGATCAAGGATTCTCTCTCCTCCTTCATATCTGAGTAATCACCTTTTAATCCCTTATAACTGCTCACCAGGCTTTCCAGTCTTTGCTGAAAGACATTTAACTGATATTCCAGCTTTTCCTTCTCAAACTTTTCCTGCTCGTGCAAGACACGCATATCTACTGCATTCCTCACTTTGACCTGTTCTTTTTCAAGATCCACATATTCAGCATTAAGCAAATTCTGAGAAGTATCGTTCTTCCCCATGAGTTTGCAAAAGTTGCCAATCATACTCTCTATATAAGAAATCAGACTGGACTTATATGCCAGGAGAGATTCACAGGATTCTTCCATTCCCTTCAATTTAAGCTTATACTCTTCCACCTCAGCATTCAAATCCGAGATTCTATTCTCCAATAAGACAGTCTTCTCCACAAGCTTCTGGGAGACTTCCAGTTTCCTTAGAAGAGCGACTTTTTCACTTCGTTCTAAATCGCAGCACTTCTCAAGCTTTGAATTCGTATCCATCAACTCCATGAAAGCTGACCCCAAACGCCCCGGATCGAGACCCACTGAAGCCACCTGCTCCATCACTGAGCAGTGCTTCTTTCTCTGGTCATCCAGTTGCTCTTTCAGGTAGTAAATATCTTTTTGAAGAGAATCTCGTTCACCCACTATAGCTGCAGTCTCCGCTTCAAGTTTGTGCATTATTTCTCGCATGCTCAAGATTTCATCTTCCAAGTTTTTTACCAACAGTGATGAAGCCATATTGACCTCATTTAGATTCTTCTTCTCCTCACAGGCCTTCCGGATTTCATCCTTCAAACCGTTATTGTGCAATTCCATGTCTTCTAGAAGCTGAGTCTTCTCCTGAAGCTTCATGGCTAGGGATCTCACCTGTTCCTGAGTCTCAAAGTGAAGATTCTGTAGATTCTGAAAGGAAGTTTGAACCTCAGAAAACCGTAACCGTTCTTCTTGCACACAACTCCAGAGCCTTCCCATTTCCTTCTGCTTCTCTGTAGTTTCTTCACTCTGAGCTTCCATTTTCTTTGTCAAAGCCTCCAAAGCAGACTGCAGAGTCTGATTAGATCTCTCCAAAAGAAGACACATTTCTTCAGCTTTCTTTAGCTTTGTCGAATCCTTTTCCCGATCAGGATCCAACATTTGGGCCCGGTTTCGCATAATTTCCTGCTCGAGATTAGAAATCGTCATCAGCAGATTGTTGCAACGTCCAGCAGCAGCTTCCTTAATCTCTCTGTTATTCTCCTCTGCACATTTTAATTCATCTTCCAGATTTGATATCTTCTCGAGGCAGTGGTTGTGCTGAAGAAGTGCAGCTTGTTTTTCAGCTTCCACCCTTGCAAGATCTTGTTTTAGAGTGTCGGCCTTAGTTTCAGCTTTATCAGCTCGCTGCTTGATCTCATCCACCTCTTCTTGGGCACATGACACAGTGTTCTCAAGAGCTCTTAGTTTTTCTAAAGCCAGGTGGTACTGAATAAGATTGCCTTCCTTTTCGGCTTGTAGATCTGCTAGTGCTGTCTTCAAAGATTGAGCTTCTGCCTCAGCTTCATTGGCCCTTTGAGTAAGTTCCACTTCCAATTTTGATAATCTCTCCAGACTCTGATGAAACTGAAGCGCATAGACTTTTCTCTCAGCCTCCAACTCTGCAAGTGCTTGGTTCAAGTTCTGAATTTCTTTCTCAGTATCACCTGCTCGCTCAAGGTCGCGTGTCATCGCATCACGCTTACAAGTACATTGTGCACTGTATTCTTTTTCTCCTGCATCACGACACATGAGGACCACATTTTCACTTCCTCCTCCAGAATCAGAAGTCTCATTGACCTGTTTCGACTCATTTCTACTTCTCATACCCTTGAAATCTTGATGCACGGCTCCATTCTTCTCACAAGCTTGGAAGTAAGACAGAGCTTGCTCCAAAATATCCTTGGGAGACTCATCACTGTCGAGAAGCGCTGGCTGGACTTGGTTGGGAAATGCTTCCGCCATGGTTTTATGGGCCTGGCACAGAACTCCTGTGGCGTGATCATATCTCTCAGCTAATCCACGATATGCTCGGTAAAACTCTTCGACCAAATGCAGAAGTTCAGGCCGTCTCTTATAGTACATCTCTGCTCGTCTCGCGAATGAGTCAGCATCTTCCTCAATGATGTTAATCATCTGTTTGACTTTGGCATCCACATCTGTTCAAAAGGAGAAGGATAAGTACATTTAACATCATATGCAGTCGCAATATTGCGATGAAATCATAAGAAAAGGTCTGAAGGTGGAATATGCACTACAAACTGCACGATACCTCATGGATTGTATGCATAATTATCAAACTTTTCAAAGAAAGTAACCAGAAATTTTCATTCAAAAAATTGAAATTCTAAAGTTTTCAGGCAAACCAGATACTAGAACTAAATTTAACCAGTGCTTGAGACATTGATTAAGATAGCGGCCAGCCTTCTCTCCTAGGTCATTTGAAAACTCACTATCCTGTAATGTGAACTTTACTGCTTAGCTATAACACTGACAATAGTGTTGCAGGACCCCTTTCTCTAATTGATTTTCAAGCAAATTTCCTAGTCCAAGCATACAACACCGAAGGAAACATTAAGTTGAGTTGTCAATTCTGTGTCCCAGAAGCTGTGCTGAGTGAAACCATAAGCAACGGAACCATACCTGTAAGATTTTCCACGAGCCATTTGGAATTCTTTGGGGTAACGTGACTACCCCACCACCAAGAATACATCCCTTTAGAATCTTCATTTGCAGTGGCGGCCATAACTCCAACCAACAATGATAAATTTTCGGCGCACTTATCTTGTAGTCCCACTGCAGTTTTGGTACCAACTGCTACGTGATCCTGTAGTAAACGAAAAAGATCTCTCTTTATCTTGAGATGCAGATCTACCAAAATGACACAAAATAAGACAACTTTGCTTCATTTTGCTACGAACACAACGCCCACCAAAAATTATTGTCAAAATTATAAATCAAAGGGCAGTAAGCAAAGTACCGGATCAACCGCATCAAGTTCCAGGAATCAGCACTTCTTCATCAATTGATAACAGGTTTACCTGATCAAAAGAGAGTTCATAGGATCAGAACCAACAAAGAGAGAAAAGACTTGACAAGTAAGGATTTTAACTAGGGATGCATAAATTCCTCATTCACCATGACGTAATCAAATCGCATGCCATAAAGAAAAACAAATGCTTAGATGAATACGCAAAAAGAAGCCCACATTGTCGTCCTCACGTCACAAGACCGAAGGGGTTGAGAAACCCAAAACAGAAGAGGAGAAAACGAAAGCTCTCTCGATTAGTGCAGAGAAATCGATCAACCAACAGAGAAACATTGAACCATCAAACGAATAACTGTACCAGCTCCTTACCACGAAGGAAGAGAGTTCAAACGCTGAGCGAGCTCTCAAGGAGACTCCTCAGCTCCTTCCCACGAAACCCAACGTTCAAGAACCAATATGACCCAACACCCAAAAAAGAAGAGAAATGAAGAGAAAGAGTAAAGCCTGCCGCACAAGGAGGAGCGAAAAACAGAGCTCACCAAAGCTAACAAAAGATTCCAATTCCTGAGGCCTGTAAGAAAAAAAAGCAAAACTATAGCAGAGCTACTTTCACTGTTCGTGGTCGCAAATCTCAACCACACTGCTGGGTCAGATCTCTCTCTCTCTCTCTCTCTCTCTCTCTCTAAAGCACACTCACACTCCCTCGCTCTACTCATTACTGCTCGCTGCTCGCTCTTAAAGCTGCAATCTTTTTTAATGGGGAGTTTTATATTGGGCGGGATAAAGAAAATTCGTTCTGGGTTTGCCGAGAAAACAAGGGAAAATCCGAGTGGTGCGCCATGACCGTCGTTTTGCGAGTTCTCGGGAGAGAGAGAGGGCGAAATGACGAGCCTCGCCACGTCGAGAAAGGGACCTTCGACCCTTGTCGTCTTTTGTCGTGTCTCTGTCCGACGAATGTTTGACCGCTTCCATCGTAAATGCGCAGATCACGATATTGTACGGGAATCGCCAAAATCGAAAAGAACAGGGTATTTGGACAACATAGACAACGAAATAAAATATCTATGGATTATTGATTTGCCAAAAAAAAAAATTATGAGATTCTTTGTATCCCCATTTGGGGAGATACAAAACAGATCGCTCGAATTAAAAACCATCCAGATCGGACGAAACTAGTTGATTGGGTTTAGTTCTCGTCGATCTGATTCTAGATTCCTAAAAGTGAAAATCGATATCCAAGAAGTTTGATTTCCAATTCAAAGAGAGAACTTGATCGAATCGCTTTCATTTATTTTTTATTATTTCTTTTAAAAAAAAATAATCATTTCATATATCTTTATAAGATATAGCATTAAATAGTGAAAAAATTATCGATTTCATTGAATTGGATTAAAAACCAATCACTCTTATCCATATTTCTATATTACAAAACAAAATTTTGACCAAAAATAATATTATAAAGCAAATTCTCTATTACTTTCAACTTCAAGCTTTCATCTAAAAAAATTTCAATAAGTGAAGATGATTGGTTAAAAGCGTTCATATAAAAGTTGCACAATCAAATAAACATGGTAAATGCGAAAGTTAAATTCAGTCGCCATCAATCTCATTAATTTATGTTAATTTCCTAAAACAATCAAGTCTATTTCTTTATTAATTGATTTTTTGCTTTTTTTTTTCGTAACGCTCATCTGTGCTTGCCTATTTTGCTTTCTCTTATGTATTATCTCACTTCTAATTATGTAAAGGAAAAGGAAGTCCTTTTTTTTTTTTTTTTTATAAATGAAACCTTCCTTTTATTTTCCTCAACACTCTCGCTTCCCATATAAATTGTAAAAATAGAAAAAAGATTCATAGATAGCAAAGTCAAATCTGCACCAGACTAGCACTAATTTAATTAGTGTAACGTTAATGACTACTGAGGAGAAAAATGAAGAAAACAATTTAGGAAAAAATTACGATTCTGCAATGTAGAAAAAAAGCAAAAAAAGGAAAAAAAATATATTTTATTGCCTCATGTTATGCACAGCAGTGCCTCAAAAATCGAATTATTCCAAATAAAATACAAAATGACTCGTTTCATGGAAAAAAAAATAATGCTGGTTCGGTTATGGAGGCACTAATTTATGATGTGCGAGGAGCCTTTTTTTACAACTAGACAAAATATGCATTTTGAATTTTCACACAATTTATCGATCAAAGTTAGACAAAGTCACTCGGTATAAAAAAGATCATGAGGATCGATCCAACCATCGACCACATTACTACAACCAATCAATCCTCCTAAAATAAGAATGTAGAAAAAAAGAGAATATAAAAGAGAGAATAGAAAATACAAATCGCGCTTAAAGAGCACGAAATTAATTATTTAATCCTTCTCAATAAGAAATAAGAATCATTAAGGGACAAAAAGGGAAAAGGAAGAAGAGGAGGAAGCATCGCCCATCATTTCAAAGCTGAAAAAGGTCATAAAGGCGTAGTTTTCGATTGCTTCCACCATAATTCATCTTTTTTTTAGTTTCATCTCATCAATAAACAGTAGAAAGAAGGAAGGTAGGAGAAGATTAGGGATAGAGACAATCACCTTCGTTCCCGAGCATTAGCTTTGCACTCTCATTGCTCGTCGAGCACTTGATGCACTAAAAAAAAAATGATATTTCGTGTGTGTATTATCAAAATCAACAATGATGTGTGATTTATAAATATACAATCTCTTGATTTTTTTATTTTCAATAAATGCCATATAGCTGGCCGAAATCTCTCCCTTTTTATAGCCGTTGTGGGGGAGGGGGATACATGGATATGTGTTGTTTTTGCAAATCACGAGAGTTGTCGCTAATGATTGATGATTTTCGATGGCTTCCGAGTAAATGTTCCTGCGCAAATCTTGGCGCTGACATTGAAGGGGCGGAAAGGTCAAATTGCGTCGAGAATGACGTGACAGGTGTCGCCATCGTGGAACAGAAGGATTCTGGTGGGCCCCCATTAGGGCATGATGGACGGTCTTCGGTTTCTTTGATTTCGTCCACGGCTAATTGGGGGACGTCTCTCCGTACAACTCGGACCGCGTAACATCATGGTTTTCACTGACTGTTTGGAATTATTATTTTTTTCTTATTATGACAGTTGAGCTTCATGACGCATAATTGAAATTGAGTTGAGTGCCACTCTCGTAGCTTATTTATTTATTTCTTTTTTGCTTCTTTCTTTTTATTTTTTTATGCAATTTAATTATGTGACTTTCCCAATTTATGCATCCTAATCTTTTCCCAACCAAGATAACACTGATCGAGAGTCTAATGGATTGGGAACAATCTCTACTGTTCTGTTTAAAAGAGAGATCAATGAACATGACGTGTTTAATATTGACAATAATAGGTATGGATAGCTTGTTCCTACCTAAGGGCAAGCAACATCTCGACAAATGTTACAGCTCCTAATCATTAACGGTGGTAAGTGAAGCGAAGGTTGCCTGCCACCAGTGAGGACCTCTAAGTTCCAACCCTAAGATTAGATATCAAATTATTCCTCGCGGGGGTCTTTAAGCCCTTCTCGGTGTTTGGATAGGGTTGGAATGCTAGCCCATGTGCCCTCGCCATTTTTTCTAGAATGGCGCCTCATATCCAAATTTCATCAAGTGAGCGACATTATGTCAATGATTTGAAGGTGTTAATGATGAAAGGATTTGCTTGAGCAAATTAGGATAGTTGAAGGGTTACATTGCATAAAAGTAGTAAGAAGGCCAAATTGTACTGCTTAGAGGTTTAGAATTATAATTGACCTTTCTATAACGGGCCATATGTTCCTTGTAAATTATGAACATTACTCTCATACAAACTAATTAAATATAAATGTGAGTGATATTTATGTTCGTAATTCACCAATCATAATGGTGGTTGAAAGTTAGTCTCCTTTAACTAAAGCTAAGGAAAACGTAACCCTTTTCTACGACCATCTACACCTGCTTTTCCTAGATTAAAACTGCATTTATCGTGCAATATTGACTTATATAGTAACTTGGTAAGCAAGTTTGCTTCCAAGTAAAATTCTGAATGCACTTGTCTTGAGATCGGCCAAGATGGTGGACCAATTAAGGTGTGCGAAATTGACTTGGGTACCACCTGACTACTTTACTAAAAAGGAACTCACAACATGTTCGGTTTGATTTGGCTTGGCTCACCACCATTATCACCCTCCGCCTTATGCAATCAAGCCAAACCTCCAAAATATTTTATTTAAGATTACATTGTTGCAAGTCAGTAAAAAAACTGTATAGTTAAGGGGTGCATTTGTTTTGTTGAAAAATAATGTTTTAGAAAATTTCTTCTTAACATTGATATTTTATATTGCTTTTGGAAATTGAGTGAATAAAACAAATTGCCCATTGGTAACGACTTATGTTTATATATTTATTGATAGCAAATATTTTTTTCTTAATTATCTTTTTAGTAATATAAACTATTAAAGTGAGAAAAATATTTTCCAAATCGTCACAAACATAAGCACTTTTTTTTCATTGGGTAATCCTATAAACCCGGAACTTCCAAGTGGAAATAATAATCCAAGAGAAAATGCAGCAACTCCAAGGCCAGACCAAAGTCAAGGGGGATGGTCTGACCTAAAGGCATAGAGGCTGATTTTCCTGACACATTTACATTCTTTATCTTAATTAAAGAACTTACTTCACCTTTATCTTGATTAAACTACTTAGTGATTCAGATAAATAACATATTATAATTATCGGCGTGGTCGTGCAGGTTGGTCACTGACCCAAACACTGTCACGCCGCACACCATCATTTTCTTTATTTTATTTTACGGTGGAGATTAAGGACTATTTTACATAATACTCGTTTAGAATATAGTTCGAAAAAAGATTCCGAAAATAGGGGGATAAATAAGAAAATGAAAGCTTTTGGGGGTAATCAGTTGGGGACCTATTTAGTAGGGGTGAGCGGTTCCCGGTTCCGGTTCGGTTCCGTCTGGAACCTGGAACCTACCCTCGGGTACAGGTTCCAAAAAATTTGGAACCTGGAACCTACCCGTCAGAATCAAGAACCTGGAACCTACCCTATCACATGTTCCGGGGTCGGTTCCAGGTTCCAACAGGTTCTTTTTTTTTTTAGTTCTCATTTTCAAATGTGAACTATAATGAAATGGGAAAGAGACAGCAAATGATATGAGCACCATGAAAACTTTTAGCTCAACAAATGTTACCAAATCTTCTATAGAAAACACTTATTGCCTCTAAACAATTGGCTACAGGAGATCAAGAATGAGTTTAAGTGTCACTGTTGGCCCTTCCCGTGCAAGCCCAAAGTCTGAAAGCTTTGGTATGAAGTCCTCATCCAGTAATACATTCGATGACTTAAAGTCTCTGTGTATCACCTACACGTCCAGAACAAAAGCAAATGGATTAGAACGGAGGAGACAAGATTCCTGACAATACCCTGAAGCTTCAAACCTCAGCTCAGTGACAAACGATGCAACTTTTTAGTACATCAAACAATGACCACAAAAATTAGCATCTGTACACAGAAGTAATGAAGAATAGGAAATTACTGCTATCAAGTTGCTTGACTAGAACATCATATGGATCCCGAGTATGTTGGACTGGTGAATTCTTAAATTACGGGAACAAAATCTAACGGAAGAAGAATGGAGAACAATAATTGCTTTTTCAATAGATTCCTGAAAGGGCTTCATGTCCTTGCATATAAAATGAGTTCATCCACGTATTAGAGACATATAGATCTTATTTTTGTCAGTCTTAGTCCAATTTCTAAACAAACAAGAATTTAGCATCAACCTGATCTGAACTCTTCAACAGTACTAAGTGAGAAACCTAGCTCCAGCATTTTGAAGAAAACCAACCAGCAATATGGTCCACTTGTCATTAACATGAACATAACATGGTCGAGTTAAATGAATGAAGTGAAATTTAAATGTCATCCGTCCTAAAAAAACATTTTGCAAGCTAAGAATCCAAATAAACTGAGATAAATAACATTTTGCAAGCTAAGAATCCAAATAAACTGAGATAAATCCAATCCTACCATCTCGTCGCTGATCAGCCGGTAGGCCCCCGCCGGAGTCTCCAAGGGCGTCCCGCGTTGCCCCCCCCCCCCCGACCGGACAGGCGGAAGGAGAGAGAGAGTAGGGTGCGACTGAGCTGGAGGTGGAGGCGGAGGCGGAGGCGGAGGCGAAGGCGAAGGGGTGTGGAGTTAAGGCTGATTGGGCAGCTGAGCGAGCAGCGAGTGGCGTCGGGGCGACTGGGAGAGCAGCGAGCGGCTTCGAGGCGACTGGGCGAGTGGCGAGCGGCGTCAAGGCGGCTGGGCGAGCGGTGAGCAGCGTCGAGGCGGCTGGGCGAGCGAGCAGCCTCCACCGGGGGGAGGAGCGACGTCCAACGGTGGCGACGACGGCAAGCGGCTGAGCGGCGAGGCGAGCGAGGGGTGACGGCGTCCAGCGGCGGTGTCGAGGGAGGTCCGGCGACGGCGAGCACGCGGCGAAGGCGGCACGACGGCGACAAAGACACGAGTCTCACAACACCAACGGCGGCGCGGACGGCGGGGCGAAGATGGCGGCTGTCGCGGCTCAACCCACGGCCAAGGGGGGAAAAGCGGTGGCTTGGGGACGGCGGCGGTGGCTATCGGCGACGCGGAGAAGAAGAAGAAGAGGGGGTAGGGTTTCGGCCGAGAGAGGGGGAAAGAGGAGAGAGAGAGAGAAGAAAAGAAAAAAGTTGGGGGGGGGGCAAGAACTGACGTGACGAGGGAAAAGGGGAGAAGAGAGAGAGAGAGAGAGAGAGAAAAGAAGGGGAAAGGGGGGGAAGAATCCGCAGAGAGGGGGAAATCTTGCGGGGGAAAAAGTTAGGGTTCTTTTTTTTGAATTGTGACCGGTTCCGGTTCCGGAACCGGAACGCCGGTTCCCTGAAAAAGGGAACCGGGAACCGGAACCGGTCTCTTTAGAACCGGGAACCGAACCGGAACCTCTTCCGGTTCGGTTCCCGGTTCCCGGTTACCCGGGAACCGTGCTCACCCCTACTATTTAGTTATCGACGGAAGAAAAGGCCAAAAAAGAGAAGGAGCGAAATTAATAGTTTTGACTTCAGTCTACATTAAGAAAAATATTTTAGGAACAATGATACTGATAATGATGATGATGATAATAATAAAAAAGATAAAGTGTATTGAAAGTTCTAAAATTTATTGCGAAGGTACGATTAAGTTTTAATTTTTTTTTTTTGAAAAATCAAAATCGAATTCTAAAACTAGTCACACAATTGAATTCTAAAACTATTGAATCTTAAAATTTTCAAAAAGCGAACTCAAGTCCTAAAATTTATTAACAATTTTCATTTTATAAAGTAAGACAGAGTTAAAAAAAAAAAAAGATTTTATTGCATGAACTTGATAAGATTTAGGATTTAATTACATTTTTTGAAATTTTTAAGATTTAATTGTACTTTAGTGATAAGTTTTAAGATTTGATTATATTTTTTTGAAAATTATAATATTTAATTATACTTTCGTGATAAGTTTTGTAATTTTCAATATACTTATTCATAATAAAGAAAGAAGCATTGTGGGCAAAAATGTAGATAAGAGAGGGGTGATGGAAATTCCAGTTGGGGGTGAAATGATGATGTCAGGTGAAAGGCAAGTGCAACCTTGAGACAAAGAATAGTGGGTCAAGCCACATGTTGCACGAGAGCCATCACCAAGTTCACAGCTCAAGAATGCTACTCTAATCATTCTCCTCGCCAGGCCTCTTTCTTATGTCATTCTTCCCTCTTATAACGAATTTCTATAATGGTATGCTAAATCAATCCATTCAAGCTTAACGCTCCATTTATTTTGTTAAAAATAAATTATTTTAATTTTTTATAAAATAATCGCTTTGATCGCTTGAAATTATTAATAAATGAAAAATATTTTTATAACTGACAATAATTTATGTTTAAACATCTTCATAAACGATGTAAAATTTTTTGTTTATTCATTTTTTTAAAGTGTGCACAACAATCATTTTTAGGGAAAATTTTCCAAATAATTTATTTTCCATGAAATAAAAACATTTTTCTTCAAGTAAATGTTTGTATCGCTTAAAATAATTAATCAGTAAAAAATATTTTCATTATTAATCACGATTTATGTCTAAATATTTTCATGAGCGATGAACATATTTTTTTGGTTCATTCATTTTTATAAGTGATACAATAAACCATTTTTATGAATTTTTTTTTTCAAGTCATTTATTTTTTGTAAAACAAACGGAGTTACTGTGACTATCGATTACTTTTACTGAAATGGCTTTTGCACACGAACACATGTTCCTACACCATCTGATCAAAACACATATGAATATATTCTCTCATCATTGAAATTGTTTGGAGATGTGTTCCAAAATTATCTCCCCTTTTTATGAAAACAAAAACCTTAGCATTAACTCATTTATCCTTGAGGTACCGGCGTGTATAAAAAATACATAGAGCCGCTTGCATTTCTGACAAAGAAAGTCAATAGAAAGCAGATTTAAGCATGAAAGCAAATACACTTGTACAAGATTTGCTAAGCACTGAAATTTGTAAAGGCAATTTTGCAACACCCGACCGCACGAGCAGCGAGCTGACGCACCGCGCCAACCCTGGAGTTTCCGTTAATAGTTCTCGCGAGAAGTTCTGATGTTTTGCTCAATCAATTAGTCATTCTGTCCATCTGTCTTCCCTTGGAAATCTTGTGAAAATTCCACGAAAATCACGTGTAAACTCTCTCGAACCTAGCCAATCAATTGGATTTTTCTGTATGAGGTCAGTTTGGATCGCATCTTTTCCATCGATTTCAGGACGGCTCCAGTCCACGAATTGCTGTTGCAAGATACTTGGATGTCCTTATTTTATGTACATGAGCAGGGACTTCAAATATGGAATTCCAGCAGTCGCGAAATCTATTTATGGAAAGTCCAGGTTGATCCCGTACGCGTTTCGCTACTTCTATCCCATGTTTCTACAAGTTGCCCATACAAAATTCGGAACTTGGCGAATCCTTCCTTGTATAAGTGTAGAACCGACGGCCAGTACTTGTTTCTGCAGAGTAACTTCCGTTCGTCTTATGACATTCTTAAACATAAGTTTCTACCACACATTCACGTTAGATACGTAATAAATCTCGTAATCGTCAGGATATTTTAAGGATGTTTTTCCATCGATCTCCCTCTTCTCGTTATGATGACAAAATACGTACGTGCCCTTCATAGATGAGTGAATTATCTTCGTGCGCAGGTTTCAAGTTTGCTGACCCATGAAAGACAACCAGAATCCTATAGAATCAAGATGAATGCTCGCTTTCACATGCTTTTAACAACAAAAAATTTATCCAAGGACTTGAAAACAAACTCCCCACTTACTTCATGATTTATCCCTTCTTTGTCACATGGAGGATGAATTAAACGCAAAAAGCAGAAAGAGACAGCATATAAGTGAGATTCATCAAAGGCATATACAACCACCACTTTAAGGTTGAATGGAACTTCTCTCGCTCGCGTGCATTCCTCCTGTTGTCTCGGAATCCTGGAACTATATTGCATCAGCTGGTGGTTCAAAGCGGCAGATTCAGAGCTGAAAAATCTCTTTCGGTTTTTCGTCTGCTTCCCTTTGGGTAGATGAAATCCCCATAGGTTCCAACACCAACTTCTACTTTATTCTGAAGCATCTTAGCTCTCCTGAGTTACCTTCTCAAGAGCTTCAAGCTTCTCATTCGAAGTTTCCCATGATCTCTAACACGGTTTCCATCGTGCCTATGAGTTACCTTGATCTCATCAGTAGTTTCAGCGGGTCCAACAAGTGTGAAGAAGCACCAAGAACCTACTTCTGCATTTCAGCTCCTACTTCATCTTTCTTTAATTCTTCCCACAGTTTAGTCATATAATTCAGCCCAAAATTCTCCTTTAGTGAGGGGTCATCTTCCTGCCTTCTTCCCTTTTCTCTCACTCTAATTTTTTGATTTTCTCAGCCATCTTTTTCATAATAGTTTGCATAGAGACTCCCTTACTGAAAGTCTAAAAGCTGAATCCTCATCTTTATCAAAAACAATTGAAGACACTGCATTATCTTTCCATCTGTCTTGCATCAAGACAAACTCTACCTCGTTTAAGGTATCCTTCAAACTTCTTTTGTGCCAAAAAGCCATCGTTACGCGTTTTCTTCAATGCTCTTACTTCTTTTAGCTTCAAATTCTCGAGATAAGGGATCCATGAAGGGAAGATCCTCTATGCCTTCTTTCTAGCCTCATGAGATTGTGAGTGACATCCAAACGGGATAGATTGATAATACTTCGCAATCCCTTAATCAAATTGAGCCAACAGAACCAACCCTCTTAATCGCTCTATCTTGTTTTTGTCCTAAGTTCTTGACATATGGCCTCTTCCAAAAGGAATTACCATGTGCTCCTAGGTTTCAGAGGCATGGACGTCCGCAACAATTTCCTACTGTAGCTTTGAATTAGAAAGGGATATACACCCTTATGAATAGCGAAGAGCATAAAAAAAAAAAAAAAAGAGAGAGAGAGCGAATATCGCCAGCACTTATGAGGGCAATTGAGGAATTGCGCATTGCGATCTATCATTTTCTCCAAAGGCTACGCTTCCTCCTGGTGGTGTCTGGAAGAGGTGGCGACTATCATGGAGTGCAAGGCACAGAAGGAGCTGATTGTGTTGCCGGTATTTTACAAAGTGGAATCAAGAGACATGAGAGAGGGGAGAGAGGCTTATGGGAGAGCTATGGCTAAGCATGAATCCAATTTTCGGAAGGATCCGGAGAAAGTGAAAAGATGGAAGAAACTCTTTTTCTTGACGCCGGTAACTTTTTTGGGTGGGAATTCAATGATGGGTAAGTATATAGTTGACCTGGCGCACTGCTTTGCCATAGTCAGCTGGTGATTGTTTGTTCATACGTCAAATCCTATGCAGATAAATTACCGCTAAAGAACTGAGAGATATAGTTTTTTTTTTTTTTTTACAAGAGAGATATTGTTAAATCGGTTTTTTTAATTGAAGATACAAAGCGGATATATGCTAGATAGCAGACACAAAAGTGGAATAACCAAAATTTCCAGTTATAGATTGTATAAATTCGATTCTTGCTGTGTGGATAATGAGAAATTTTTGTCTTAAATAAATAGTCTAGTTTCATGATACCCGAGTCATTTTTGTCTTCAGGCAAAGGTTCACTCAAATGTGTTAATTTCTTTTCATTTTATTTTTTGCTAACCTTCTTATGTTATTTTCCTTATGACGTTAGAGGTTGAATTCCTGCCATGGCTTTGAAACTGTAAAACACGTTTCTCTTTCTTTTGAGTGCTCATCAGAGATGAAGCAGAACTCATATGATGCATCGTAAAGCAATTATCAATTCATCTAGAGCGAACACCCTTATATTTTGCTGTGAAGCAGAGCTCATACAATGCATTGTAAAGCAATTATCAAATCATCTAGAGCGAACACCCTTATATTTTGCTAAGTATCCAGTTGGAATAGATTCTTGAGTTGAAGAACTGATATCATTGTCGCAAAAAGACTCAGATGATGATGTTCTCATGATAGGCATACGGGGACCTGGAGGCATAAGGAAGACGACGATTGTTAAAGTGATAAATAATGCTATTGAGAGACATTTTCAGTGATCTAGTTTCTTGGAGTGAGTGAGAGGAAGTTCGAACAAAAGCAATGGTCTAGTTGATTTGCAAGAAAAACTTCTATCTCAAATCTTATATCCTGGATATCTATAATGTCTACTGAGGAATTGATGTGATAAGGGGAAGACTCTGTTGCAAGAAGGTTCTACTGGGTTTTGATGATGTTGACCAGTTGCATCAATTGAATGCGTTAGCTGGAGAAGGCAATTGGTTTGGCAAAGGAAATAGAATCTTTGTAACATCAAGGGATTAACATTTGCTAACTTCTCGTGACATAAATTGTGTGTATGAAGTTAAAACTTTAGACAACAATGAGGCACTAGACCATTTTATTTTATATTTTTTTCAGCATGCCTTTCCAAACTGTAAAAATTCTGAAATAAAAAAGGATCTCATAGATAGAGCACTGCATTATGCTAGTGGCCTTCCATTAGCCCTTGAAGGATTGGGCTCCTTCTTGTGTGGAAGAAAGGAACAGGCATGAGAAAGTTCACTGCAAAAATTTACCAAAACTCCTGACCAAAGTATCAATTGAGTTTTGAAGACAATCTTCGATGGATTGGAGGATAATGAGAGGGAGATTTTCCTCGACATTGCTTGTTACTTTAAAGGAAAAAGTATAAAATACATCAACAAAGCTCTCAATAGCTGTGACTTTAACACAACTATAAGAATAGGAATTCTCATCGAGAGGACCATGATAAGAAATGAGCATGGGACCCCGCAAATGCATGATTTGGTTTAGTTGATGGGTAAGGATATTGTCTATAAGGAATGTCCCAATGATCCTAGGAAATGCAATAGATTATGGCTTTTTCCAGATGTTCAAGACATCCTATGTGAAGATACGGCAAAAGTTGTTTATGCAAAAATTGTTATATTTCATTTTTATGTTACTTTGATTTGGACATTATAATGTAAATCTCAATGGAAAGTTTACGTGACAACTAAATGTGCTCTATTTTGGATAGGGAACAAATGCAGTAAAAGGCAGAGTATTGGACTTGCCCACACCAAAAGAGAAAACTATGAGTCTTAAAGAGATAACCATAAGGCCTGATGCTTTCACAATCATGAAAATATTGAGAATATTTTGCTTGAAATGCATATCTCTTCACAAGATCCTGTACGGCTCCCTAATAATCTAAGATGGCTTATATGGCCCAATTCCCCCATTTCTAGAATTTGGCTCTGGTCTAAGGAAACTTATTAGACTTGGTGTTCATAAAAGTCATATCAAACAATTTGAAGGCAAGTTCAAGGTTAGTGCTTGTGATGATTAGCTTTTCCCTATTTATAACTATAAATATTTACGGAGCTTGATGATGGTTTTGGTATTTTTGTTTTTCTATAGAATTTTAGAAAGTTGAAGTACATCAATTTCAGTTGATGCAAGTTCCTGGTTAGTGTTCCTGACCTTTCGTTAGTTCCAAATCTGGAGAGAATGAATCTCGAAGGGTGCAAAAACTTGGTGGAGGTTCACCAATTTGTCACATATCTCGACAATTTAGAATTTTTGTCACTACAATTTTGCTCCAACCTCAGTATCTTTCCTAATGCACTCGAGACAAAATCTATTCAAACTCTTGATCTCTTTGGTTTCTCTAAACTTGAGAAGTTCCCTGATATACCAGGAAAAATGGAACACCTAGAAGAGCTTGATTTAGGAAGGAGGGGAATTAAAGAACTCCCAGCGGCATCAATTGAAAATCTCATATTTGTGAAGAGTTTTTTTTTTTTTTTTAAAGACATTGTAAAATCTCACAAGGCTTCCTTTAAACATTTAGTAATTGCAAAATCTTGAGCACATGAATCTTTAAGGCTGCTCGAATTTTGTCATGTTTTCAAAGAAATTTAAGGATGTAATTGATTCTAATGGCAATCCGAGATTCTCAAATTTATACTGGCCAGAATTTAGTGGGTGCAATCTATCAAAAGTAGAGTTCCTTGAGAGTTCTTCCAATTTTCCCAAATTGGCATACTTGGATCTTTCCAATGACAAGTTTAGCCATCTGCCGACATGCATCAACAAATACCGTAATTTGGGAGAGTTGTATGTGGATGCCTACAGCTTCAAGAGATTCCTCAACTTCCACCACATTTGCATGAACTTCTAGTTGACTTAACTTGCTATGAATTATTCCACAAAGGGCCAAATACGACTGATATGTTATTATCACTCAAGGTTATACTCTCTCTCTCTCTCTCTCTCTCTCTCTCTCTCTCTCTCTCTCTCTCTCTCTCTCTCTCTCTCTCTAACTATGAATGCTTGATAGCTCCTGAAGATGAGAAAAGTGAAAATTCTCTTGATGGGAAGAGAGATGCTAGAATGGTTTCTCCACTATCAAGATGGTTATGTATCTTTTATGGTTCCCCAGGACTTGTACAACAAGTTCTTAGGACTAGTACTCTGTGTTGTTCTTGGCCAGAAGGAACAAAAAGCGGTTGATGTCATATGTCTTATCGTAATTCTTGTTAATGGCTGAGCGGTATTTAACAAAGTGAAACATTTTGATTCAATGGAATCCGATCATGTGTGGATTGAGTATCTGTTGTGCAATATGCTGCATATGAAAAGGGAGCTTCTGAGAGACGATTGGAGCCAATTCCAAATTGGCCTCTGATTATTTGGAGGAAGATTGAAGAAGTGTGGGTTCTATCTAATATGCAAGCAAAAGAGGATGATCTGAGGGTTGTGATCCCACACTAACCGCGGATAGAAACATATTGGTCCTCAGAGGAAAATGATCGATAGACGCCGAGAAAGAAGATGGTTCAAGTGAAACGGATGATGAACTTTTCGAAGTAGATGGGTGGGACCCGCCCAACTGAAGAAATCGGCGGTGGACAGAAGCAAACTGTCGAGTTGGTCTTCACTTGGCTTTGATTCTTGGGGAGGCAATATCTTGATTCCGATGCCTCTTGGTCTTCCCCTCAAAATCAAATTCAAAATCATTATGAAATACAGGTTTTGCATCATGCTGTTGAAATGGTTGAAGAAACTTTCTTTTCCCCCTCTTTCTTTCTTTTATGATTTGTGATGCAAAGTGCATCAATACAAAATTCAGTAGATGCTTGTTGCATGGCCATGGTCTTCCATGTTGCTTCATGAAACTTATGACATAAATCCTTGTCACTTTTCTTCATCCAATCAATGATGCCAATACTTTGGGAAGTACAATATCGGTGCCATAAGTTGTGTACGGCGATCACCTTAGTGCCAAAAGTTTCCGTTGAATCACTTAAGTGTCAAATCGGAGAAAAAACGATCACTTTGGTGTCACCGGCAAGAGATTTCGGCTAGATTAATTACGTAACTTTTATATTTTTTAAAAAAAGTTCCGGTTGCTTTAAAACGATGTCGTTTTTGGTCCTCCTTAAGAAAACAACGTCGTTTTGCCGTCCTACGTGGATGGCCTCACAAAAATGACGCCGTTTAACTCATTTGGGGATTTTATTTTATTTTATTTGGGGATTGAAATTAGGGTTTTTCCGACCTAGCTCGCTCGGCCGCTGTCGCTCGGCCTCTACCGTCACTGGGCCGCCATTGCTCGACACTGTTCGAACGCCCTCAACGGCACACGAGGGAGCACTAGCCTCGATCGCTGGAGCCTCGGTACTGGAAGACGCAAGCCAGGCACTTGTCGGGGAGATCGGAGATGGAGAGGGAGACATCAATGGCGGCGCACTCATTGGCGACCTCCTCGAGCACCGACCAAATCACAACCTTCGGCTTGGCTGCTGAGTGGCTATCGTTAGGGTTGGGGTCGGGGTCGGGGTCGGGGTCGGAGCCGCAGTCGCCGAGTGACCATCGTTGGGGTTAGGGTCGAAGCCGCAGCCACCGAGTGGCCATCGTCGGGGTCGGGGTCAGAGTTGGGGTCGGGGTCGAAGTCGCGGGCACTGAGCGTGGGGGCCGTTGAGGACGGCGATTAGCTGGAGATTTAAGGTTTTGAATTGGGGGAGACACCACACAACGTCATTTTGGTATTAGGATGCCGACTGTACTCTCCGGCGAGCCACATCAACTTCAAAAATTAATAAAAAAGTGCCACGTCGGATTTCTGGCTAACCAAATCAGAGTTGGCACTAAAATGATCGTTTTTCAAACTTTTTGATAGTTAAGTGATCCAATAGAAACTTTTGGCACAAAAGTGAGTGCCGTACACAACTTATGGCACCGATAGTGTACTCATCCCCCAATACTTCACATCGGAAAATTCTAAGATAGTAAGTTTTGCTCAATCTAATGTATGATCCTTGTCTTTAGGGAAGTGTTGATCTCATCATATCAAAAGATCAAAAGGTCTCCATGGGGAAGAGTAGTTGATTCCTCTGTTGTTACTGGCCAAGTTGCACTTTCTCCCACTTCCTTCAACATTAATTAGACATGTTAACTTCACGTAATTGTCGCATCGCAGCATCTTGCCTTATCCTTGTCAATTCTCAAGCTTCAATAGCAGTTTGGAGCAGCTGAAAACTTGTACACTAAAAGACAACTTCAAACAAATCTAAAGTAGCAACATCACGCACTAATGCCTCTAGTGAAATAGTTTTCCGTCCGACCGAACCAACATTGGTATGATTATCTCAGTTCTTGTATGATCTCTTGCATTGTTCTCTCTACCTCTTCAGCAATGCCCAGGATTCAATCATCTCCAATCCCGTCGAAATCGAAGAGCTAGAGAGATGCGGATGATCATGAAATATAGCTACCGAATAGCATGACGATAGCAGCATAATCTTGTAAGAGGAGTATATTCATAGGGCCAAAAAGTTTATGATTCAGTTCAATCTTTTCTAGCTAATATTGACTTTGGTAGCAATAAAATCTATTGAATTACCAAAAACAAGAAAATATACAAAATTGATGGGTTTTTTATTTGACGGGCCAAGTTAAGCCCGTTCGCCCATGTTAAGCTATAATCCGGCCTATAAATAAAGGGCCATAAGAAAGTGTAGTTACTGTTGTATAAATATATATATATATATATATATATATATATATATATATATATATAAAGGGGAGAACGTTGAGAATATACAATGAAAAACACATAAAGTATTTTTCTGTCCTTGGACAACAGTGTTTTCTCCCTTGACGAACGGAATTCTAGGGTCTCAATTTATTTTTCTAAGATTGCAACGGTACTTAATTTGTGGCAAATAAGGTATGCCAATTTTTATGATATATCTTTTGATTGGTGTTACATGTTTTCCGGGCATGTTTTTGCGTTAGTTTTCGGTAATTGTTTGTTTGAGTATCAGTTCGTCTTCAGGAATCTATTTCCCACAAAACCTAAAAAAAGAAGAAGAAAAAGAAAAAGAAAAAGAAAGTAGTTGGCTATCGACTTGGAGAAAATATTGGGTGGGGCAAGTACACTATCCAGACAAAATTGCAATGCCAGGTCATCTCCACATCAGATGCAAATCTGAACTCTTCTGTCCTCTCGAACGATGCCGCATAAAAGCATCATCCTCACTGCTACCGGTCCCAAGCCAAGACGCCGTTGACTCACCAGTCTCTCTCTCTCTCTCCCTGACTAACAATGCCTTCTTCAATGGCGCTGCTGATCCTCCGTTGCAACTTCCATTGTTGAGCCTCCTCGCTCCTCTAGGTGAGACTCTTGTCCCATTCGCCAAAGGAAGCGGGGGCTCCAAAGTGACAGACTTTAGAGCCGGCGCCCATGAGAAAATACTAGTGGCGAACCGAGGCTAGAATGACAATTATTAAAGAATTTCCTAAATCAGTTGAAAATCTTCCCTCTATAAAGCAAATACATTTGCAGAAACCTCGCAAAGCTCCCTCAAGGGTTTATAAGTTGCAAAATCTCAAGCATTTGAGTCTTCAAGGCTGCTCCAATTTTGTCATGTTTCTAAAGAACTTGAAGGATTCGACTAATCCTAATGAAAATTTGGGGTTCTCAAATCTAAAGAAGTTAATGGCTACAATCTCTCAGAACCTGGAGAGTTCTTCTAATTTTCTCAAATTAGTGCATCTAAATCTTTCCAAAAACAAGTTTCATCTTCCAACATGCATCAACATATACCATGATTTGGAACACTTGTACGAGGATGGATGTAAGCAACTAGAAGACATTCCTCAGCTTCCGCCAAACGTGCATATCCTAATGGCAAAGAGTCGCAGATCTCTACAAGAATTCGCTGATTTGCTCATTGAATCCCTTTTTATTTTGATCCAATTAATGAAGAAGTTATCAAATCCAATTTCTAAGCAAAATAAAGCTTGGTCATAATTAAATGAGAGAAGAAAGATGGTCGATACCACCTTCTGTAGTTGGATCAATTCTTCGATCGGGCATGACATAATATTTCGTGCTATCTCAAATAATGTCATGTGTACTTGGCAAGTTACATGAAGAGCCATGAGTTTAAGCATGTACTTGACAATTCTTTAAAAAAAAAAAAACCTATTAGTCAACTTTCTTCGGAATAAAAAAGAAAAATAAATTAAAGTGGAATTGTGAAGAGGCACATCTACTTTATATAAAATTGTTTGCTTTTGAATAATTTTATGATATCATTAACAGATTACATGTGATTATATTTTGATATAATTATTTCATTAATTTTGTAACTTATTAATTTTTAATATATTTTGAATTACTAATCCAGTCTAAAGCATAGGAATTCATGCCAATTGATTACACATTTTTTTAGGAGCATTTACGCGATTTAACATATTATCAATGTGCTTCCAATCGTTATGATCCATCCTCTGAAAACATCACGCTTCATTAGTCAAAGTCACTGAAATTCAGACTACAACCTCGTTAGCCATTGTTTTGGTCATGCTGTTGTTGTCCACATTGCCGGGTAATCGATGCCCTGTTGAGACGGTTGTTGATTGAACCTTATGTAGGCTTGCTTCGCATAGGCCCCATAAGCTTATCACTTTTGCTAATATATGGTGCACCTGTTATTATAGTGAGGAGGCACTATTACTTTAGCTAAAATTAAGTCACCGCTTACACAAATTTATGGTATAACGACATGTACTGTTCAAACAAACTATTAATTTCTATAATTACTGCATTAAAAAAAAATGAGACAAAATCATAGGCATACCTTAAAGTCAAAAAACAAACGTTGTAAGACATCTTCTATCTGCACGGGCTCATCGTTGGCGAGAGATAATCATTTATTGATAGTTCCTTTTTATCATTGCCATTAAGTAAATTCGACTTTAAAGATTATTTTGATCATTACACTTTACTAATTTTTGTTGTGTGACGTTATCTTTGTTCATTAAGGTTTCCTCCATATCACAAGTTATCCATCTAATTCAACTCAGGAAAAACTATTTGTGAAAGCTCATTGACTTTTCCATTGTTAAGGTTTTAAGCTAATATTCTAAAAATCGATGTACCTTGAAATAATTGAATATGAAATTAGATAGTTCTTTGAAAAAAGTAATCCACTAACAAGTTAAAATAAAAAATATAGCGATTTGGTCAATTCATCAACAATATCTTCTAATTATTACATGTATAATGAGTTTGATTAGGTGGTGTAGAAACATTTGTTTTAGTTTTGTGCCAAAAGAAAATTGTATTCTTTACTCAAGTGGGTAGAAGCACCAAGAACCTACTTCTACATTTCCGCTCATATTTCATCTTTCTTTAACTATTCCTACAGTTTAGTCAAATAATTGAGCCCAAAATCCTCCTTTAATGAGGGGGTCATCTTCTTCTTGCCTTCTTCCCTCTCATTTTCTCTCTAAAGTTTTTGAGTTTCTCAACCGTCTTTTTCGTACTGGTTTGCTTAGAGATTCGTTACCAGAAGTCTACAAGGTGTTTCCTCATCTTTGTCAAGAACAATTGGTATCTTTCCATCTTGTAGTCGTCACGCGTTTGCTTTAGCGTTCTTACTCCCTTTGGCGTCAACATTCTCGAGATAAGGGATCCACAAGCGCCAGATCTGGCTCAATGAGGCCAACCCTTGCTGAGCCTTGCTTGGTGAGGGCTCCACTATTTGAGGCTTGCCCTCACCTATAGGCTAGCTCGGTTGGCCATTGCCCATGTCTGGCCATCGATAATAGGAAGAAGAAAGGGAAAAAAGAACAATTTGAAAAAATATATGAAATTATTATTAAAACCTATCAATGTTAGCATTGATTGTTGAGATAGCTAGTACGAGTACCTAGAGGGGGGGTGAATAGGTATAAAAAAATTTCTCGAAGCTTGCACGATATCAATTAGAGGATTTGCAACAGTTAAAAATTCAATCGCAAGACTGAGTAAGGGAAAGAGAGAATTGAACACTAGGTTTATAGTGATTCGGCTTGATTCAAGCCTACGTCCACTCTTCTACACTGACAGCCAATTGGCTGGATTCCACTATGATCAAAGAGTGATCTACCACACTCACTCAAGGCATCACCAAGTATAAACACTCTTTGTATACAATTTCGCTCAGTCTCAACTAACAATCAAGGATCTTCAGACTCTGGAATTTTTCTATCGATCACACACTTAAAACAACTAGAACGTCTTCCTTTTATACTCCTTCATGCCATCATAGCCGTTGGCACTTACCAAAGGAATTCCTCCAATCTACCCGTTGGACGGAATCAATCAAGAAGATCATCCGAGCTATTTAAGGAATCTTATGATAGCCCATCAATCCTGTTCGCCCACACAATCAGGATCTCGGTTTCCAAGAATAGAATAATCCAAAATTATTTCGTCGACCATCGGATCTTCAATCGATCTTAGATAAGAATTAAAGAATCCGAAATGATTATCCAACCAAAGAATCTATTCCAGAGGATAGGATCGAATCCTCAACCATAAACCTCGGCTTTGGATTTCCTTTAACGCTGGATTAGAAAGACTGTCAGTGAGAATAGACTTAAGTCTTGAGTCCTGAGTCTTAAGTCTTGAGTCTTGAGACTTAAGTCTTGAGTCTTGAGTCTTGGGTCTCGAGAGAACAAAGTCTTCAGACTTTAAACTGACGGTCTCCGAACATGCAGACTTTAGACTGAAAGAAACGTTTTGTCAGCTTCAAAATATTCTGGAAAGATTTCTCCAACAATCTCCCCCTTTTTGATGGTGACAAAACTTTCTTGAAGATTTGAACAACTTTGACCTGCAAAACATTTCTCAAGCAATATGGCTAACTCATAAAGATTAATAAAACAACCAGACTCTGCATCCACAGAAAATTGGTTAGTCTTTCATGAGAAACACCATATAACAACACTTGAATAAATGCAACCAATCAAGTTCATAATCCACAGCCAATTCAGTCAAATTCACACCCAAGTTCAAGTTCTCAAGTCATACTCAAAACTAAACATAACCACAAAGGTCAAAGTTAAAAAAATGATGAATGAAAGTTCAAATTGGTTCTCCCCCTTTTTGTCAGTATTGAAAAGGGTGAGAAAGGAGTCATGTCTGCTTGGGAATGCGCACGATCTGGAAATCCCCAATGGACTGGACTACTCCTTCGAGCTTCTTCAGGTCTTCTCGCAGATGAGCTACCTCTTCTCTCTTGGCATTTGCTTGAAGTTGCAGAGCGAGGTCTTTGAATTTATCTTCCAGAGAGACTGAAGATGCTTGTCCAGCATGCTTCAAAGCTTGGATTTCACAGTCCAGAACATATATCTGGTTACGCATTTCCAGAAGAATATTCATGATACTACGAAGATCTGCAGAATTATCCGTCTATGTACTGGCATTGACTTTCTCAGATGGTGTGTATGCAGACGATGGCGCTTTTGTTTGGTCTGGCAGATTTGGATTCGACGTATCACCTTCTTCAGGCAATTGAGAGACCTGAACTTCTTCTGGGTCTTCTGGAGATTGTCTTAGATCTTCAGCAGCATGAGGTGTAGACCTCTCTTGCTCGCTAACTCCCCCTGTCTCTAGGACATCGAAAGGGGAAGAATGAAGATCATGCTCTTGATTTCCCTTCTCTCCAGATTTATCAGCAGACTGTTCTTTTTCTTCTTCTCCTTCTTCCTCAACTTCTTTCTCCTTCTCTCTCTGTTCTTCTTCTTCTCTGTTCTGCTGAAGTTCTGTCGGATAAGACACAGAACGTCTTTTTCTTGTCAGTGCTGGTATAGTGGGATCTTCATCATCTTCATCCTCATCCTCTTCCTCCAGGATAAGAGTTCTTTTCCTCTTTTTCGATGAAGCACCAATGGCCTCCTTTCCTTTCCTTTTTGAAGCAGACTGGACTGGAGATTTCACTTTGAATTTCTCCATTGCCTTAGAGAGTTCTTGCAGACGCATCTTCATTAACATTTTCAACCCTACCACCATCTTATCACACGATCGAACACAAAAAGTATGTGGCAGTTCAATATTCAGATGTCTGAAGATCTTGGTCACCAGACCAGGATAAGGCAATTGTCCTTTGTCTTTTGACACTGCTCTGTACATATGGAAAAGAATAGTGTGCGGGAGAGAAAACTTCCGTCTTGAGTTGATCGCATACATCAACTTTGCTTCAGAAAGAGACACAGAAGTCTTTGACGTAGACTTCGGTCTGAGACAATTGATCACAATCTTGTGAAGCACAATGTTGATGGCATTCATCCTGGAATAGATAATTTTCTTATCTACATCCCTATCTTTGACAAGATCCAAAGTAGCTCGAGCAGGTGAGACTTTGATTGGGAGATAGCGTCCCCGTTCAACTCCAACTATGTCCGCCAACATATTCACATCTACTACATAGACTTGGTCTCGAACACTGAATGAAATTCTGTTCGCATCCAAAAAGCTAAGATTTGAATAGAAATAAGCGGTCAGTTGATCATACCCGTCTGTAGAGTCAGAGCAGAAAGTCTCAAGTTGAAGCAAATTCAACTTCTCTCTTAAGTTCAAGTTGATGGAATCCAGGAAGTCAAAATCGACACTTCTAGGATTGATTATCCCTCTTTTCAACAGCCTGAAATACACTTTTTCTTGATCTTTGGATTTAAACAAATCCATCCGATTTCCTTTCACCTTTGCTGCCACACCCATTCTAGGTTTAAATTCAAGGAACATTTTGTCATCATCGTTCCCGTCAATCAGATTTTGTCCTGGCATACGAGGATCACTTGGAATGTTCGCAAGAGCCTCCTCTGCTCTTCCTTTCGGAGCAATTCCCAACTCTTCCATTTTCCGCAGAAAAAGATACTCATTTCCATAATTTTTGTCCTTTAGAAAGTCATCTATATATTTTAATGAAGAACTTGTGCTTTTCAACGCACGATAAAGCTTATAGATAACAGAAGGTCTTTGGACTCTTACTGGGTCGGCATCCTCGATTATTTCTTCTTCCAGATTTTGACTTGCACTTTGTGGGGCAGGAGATGCTGAATGACGTGGAGGAGAGTGAATCGGACTTTGTCGCTGACTTGGTAAGTCTTCTTCTTCAGTGAGATCGAAGTGAGTCGGTCCCTTCTCCATTCTTTGTGGTCCCCTGTTTGCGATTCTTGATGATTTCCTCGAAGACGACATCTTTCTTTGTCTATTGGAGGATTCCTTCACTTGCTTTTCTCAAGAAAAAATGACCACTTTCTCGACAATGAACAAAGAGTAGAAACAATATCGAGAGGAGAGTGCCTTTTAGGGTTTTGAAAATTGGGGGTAGAATAACCGTATATATATACCTCGGATTTGAAAAGGGAAGTTTAAACGGCATAAATCAATAACTGCCAAAATTAACTTTCTTTAAAAAAGACAAGTTTTCAAATTTCACACGAATTATATCTGAATAATAGAATGTACCTTTTAGATAAAATAAACGAGAATTCGTACCTTTTAGATAAAATAGCAACTTACAGTCTTTAGCCATGAATGATTGAGTCTCAGGATTTAGAGTCTCAGAGATCAGAGTCTTAGAGTTGGTGAGTCTCTAGATTTTAACTTCTTCAAGCTTCAAAATGTTGAGTCTTGAGCGGATAAAGTCGAACTGATTCTTCTCCAAAGGCTTTGTGAATATGTCCGCTAGTTGACTTTTTGAATCAACAAATTGAATCAAGATTTCTCCATTTTGAATATGATCTCTAATAAAGTGATGACGAATCTCAATATGCTTTGCTCTTGAATGAAGGATTGGATTTTTGGTGAGATTGATAGCGCTGGTATTGTCACATCTGATTTCTGTGCATGAGTCTTCAATGCCAAAGTCTTGTAGCTGTTGTTTTATCCATAGAATTTGCGAACAGCAGCTTCCAAGAGCTACATACTCTGCTTCTGTTGTTGAGAGAGCTACAGTGCTTTGCTTCCTTGAAAACCAAGACACTGTCCTGTTTCCAAGCAGTTGACAAGTTCTAGAAGTGCTCTTTCTATCAACTCTGCAACCGGCCAGATCTGCATCTGAGTATCCTAGAAGATTAAAGTCTCCCCTCTTTGGATACCAAAGACCGATGCTTGAAGATGAAGCAACGTATTTGACAATACGTTTCACGGCAATGAGATGTGATTCTCTAGGATCTGATTGAAACCTAGCACAGATACAAACACTAAACAAAATATCAGGTCTAGAAGCAGTAAGATAAAGAAGTGAACCGATCATGCTCCTGTACAGCTTTTGATCTACTTTCTTCCCTTCTTCATCCTTGTCTATCTTCTTAGAACATGACATTGGTATGTCGGTCTTTTTGCACTTTTCCAATCCAAACCTTTTGACAAGATCATTCGCATATTTTTCTTGATGGATGAAAGTTCCTTCCTTCATTTGTTTTACTTGGAGTCCAAGAAAGAATGTTAACTCTCCCATCATACTCATTTCAAATTCATCCTGCATAGACTTAGAAAATTTCTTGCAAAGACTTTCATTAGAGGATCCAAAAATAATGTCATCAACATATATTTGAACAAGTAAAAAGTTTTTGTTTTCCTTTTTGATAAACAAAGTAGTATCTACTTTACCTTTGACAAAACCATTCTGTAATAAAAACTTACTTAGTCTGTCGTACCAAGCTCGAGGTGCTTGCTTTAGACCATACAGAGCCTTTTTCAGTCTGAAAACTGAGTTTGGCTTCTTTAGGTCTTCAAATCCAGGCGGTTGTTCCACATAAACTTCCTCATGGATAAATCCATTTAGGAAAGCACTTTTGACGTCCATTTGGAATAACCTGAAATTTTTGTAACAAGCAAACGCAAGTAATAGACGAATAGCTTCTAACCTTGCAACTGGTGCGTAAGTCTCGTCATAGTCTATTCCTTCTTCTTGCGTATATCCTTTGGCCACGAGTCTTGCTTTGTTTCGTACGACTTTTCCTTTTTCGTTCATCTTGTTCCTGAATACCCATTTGGTTCCAATAACGGATTTACCTTTTGGTTTAGATGTCAATTCCCAGACATCATTGATGTTGAACTGTCTGAGCTCTTCTTGCATAGCTTCGATCCAGCTTTCATCAGATAAAGCTTCTTCTATGCTTTTTGGTTCAATTTCAGAGATGAGAGCCACAACACTAGATTCTTCATGCCTTTTTGATCTGGTGCGGATTCCTTCATTAAGTTCACCAATAATAAGATCTTTGGGATGACTGGATTTGTGCTTCCAGTTACCAGGTTGATGATCTCTTTCTTTATTTGATTCTCCATGAGCGTCTTGATGATGAACTTCCAGAATCTGAGATGCTTCTTGAAATGTAGACATTTGAAGATCTAGAGCAGATTCAGTCTCTTCGTACTGAGTCTGGCTGGATTCATCTTGCACTGAGTCTTGGAATTTGACATTCATTGATTCTTCCACAGACTGGCTTTTTTTGTTGTAGACTCTGTAGGCTTTGCTTGATGTAGAATATCCAAGGAAGATGCCTTCATCTGATCTTTCTTCAAACTTACCAACTCGATCATTTGCATTTTTCAAAATAAAGCATTTGCAACCGAACACATGAAAGTATGAAACAATAGGCTTCTTACCTTTGAACAATTCATAGGGGGTTTTATCAAGAATAGGTCTTAGAAAGACTCTATTTATAATATAGCAAGCAGTTGAAACAGCTTCAGCCCAAAATCGTGAAGAAATTTTACTTTCAATTAAAAGTGTTCTAGCCATTTCTTGAAGAGATCTATTCTTTCTTTCCACAACTCCATTTTGCTCTGGAGTATACGGAGAGGAAAACATGTGATTAACACCAGATTTATCACAGAATCTCGTAAAATCTTGATTTTCAAATTCACTTCCATGATCTGTTCTTATACTCGAAATAGCACATCCTTTTTCATTTTGAACCTTTTTAGCAAACTTTTCAAAGTACGAAAAGATTTCTGATTTATTTGCAAGAAAATATACCCAGGTAAATCGAGAATAATCATCTACAATTACTAGACAATATTTCTTACCTCCAATGCTCTGGGTTCTTGTTGGTCCGATGAGATCCATATGAAGCAATTGCAGTACATGATTAGTAGATACATGATTTATTTGCTTAAATGAATTTCTTACCTGCTTTCCCAGAATGCATGGAGTGCATAAGTCAGACTTTTGGTATGGCAATTTAGGTAGACCTCGAACAAGCTGCTTTGAAGAGATTTTGGCTAATTGCTTCTTGTTGATATGGCCAAGTCTTCTGTGCCATAGAACTGCTTCATCTTGAATTGAGATTAAGCATTGTTCTTCATTTGGCTTTACATCAAGGAGGTAGATGTTTCCATGCCTTCGACCCATGAAAGACTGAGTCGAGTCTTTGCTAATTCCAGAACATATGCCTTCTTGAAAGAAGATCTTGTAACCAGTATCACACAATTGGCTAATGCTGAGTAGATTGTAGTTGAGTCCTTCCACTAGAGAAACATTGCTTATTGTGAGATTTCCAATTTTCACAGTTCCGAATCCCACAATACTTCCTTTGTTATTTCCTCCGAATGAAACTTTTCCACCATTTACTTTAATAAGCTTTATGAAACAATTTGAGTCTCATGTCATGTGTCTTGAGCATCCGCTGTCAAGATACCACTTTACCTTCTTTTTGACAGAGACCTGCATTCAAAAGAGAGTCTCAAGCTTTCTTTGGTACCCAAATTTTCTTGGGTCCTTTGGTGTTAGTAGGATGAGCATCATTAGGCCATATTCTCTTAACAGGCTTCCAAACCATAGGACACTCTTTTTCAAAATGATCCTGACTGTTACACTTAGAACACCTTAAAGCATTTCGACCTACAGGCTTTACAAAAACTCTTTTGAAATGATTTTTATAAGCCTCTCTCGATGGTCTTTTCTTAATTCTTTCTTTTACTTTCGGAAAATCAATTAAAGGGATTGTTTCAGCTGTTATACCTAGACCCGACTTATTGAAGTAAGGTCTTTGGATTGAAAGGACTTTTTCAAGTTTTTCGGACCCTATTGAAAATTTCTTTGAAATATTTGATAAATCAGTTTTTAAGAAAGCATTTTCTTTTGAAAGATTGTCTTCACTTTCTTTAAGAGTAGAAACATTCAAGTCTAAATTTTTTGCCTTTTCTTCTAAAATGTTTTCCTTTTGTTTTAAAACTGAGTTTTCCTTTTTAAGTTCGGAAATCTTTTTAAGAGAAGTCTTAAGACTAAAACATAACTCATCAATATATTTAGAGACTTTGACAGGGATTTTATAATCACTTACTTCAAATTCACTGTCTGAGTCTGATCCAGAGTCTGAGTCTGATTGCGCCATTAGACACAGGTTGGCATATTCCTCATCACTCTCTTCACACTCTGTATCGCTCCAGGTTTCGGCTTTAAGAGCTTTTCGAGATTTCTCAGCTTTTCCTCTTTTCTTTTTCAGAAGAGGACAGTTGGGTCTGATGTGTCCCTTCTTTTTACATTCGAAGCAAACTACATCTTTGTTTGGTTCCTCATCATCAACAGACTTGGTCTGCTGTCTCTGAAAACTTTGTTTCTTTGGGATGAACCTTCTCCCTTTTCTATTCAGTTTTCTGAATCTTCTTATCATGAGTGCGAGCTCCTCATCATCCATATCATCTTCAGAATCTGCATCATCAGAATCATCATTTGATTTTAGTGCAATAGATTTCTTACCTCTTGGATCTTCGTCTTCATTAATTCGTTCCACTTCGTAAGACTGAAGAGTTCCAATCAGTTCGTCTACAGATAATGGCATGATTCTTTGCGTCTCTCTTATTGAAGTCTTTATATGATTCCAATCCTTGGAGAGTCCACGTAGAAGCTTGTTCACCTTCATGGGATCAGAAATTTTTTGTCCTTGGTTCTCAAGACCATTGACAATATCTGTAAAACGACTAAACATGTCAGTTATAGATTCTCCTGGTTTCATTTTGAAGGATTCATATTGACCAAGAAGAATGTTAATTCTGGTCTCCTTCACTCGATCTGTCCCTTCATAAGTGATATGTAACCTGTCCCAGACTTCTTTTGCTGTAACACAAGAAGATATTCTGTTATATTCAGTTGGTGACAAAGCACAATATAAAGAATAAATTGCTTTAGCATCGAGTGCTTGTCTCTTGTTTATTTCTTCTTGAGACATTCCGCTGGTTTCAACAGTTTCTTTCCCTCTTTCAGAGATTGATGCAGCAGTAGGAGTGATTCCTCTTTCCACAACGTCCCATTCCAGAGGATCCTTTGATCGTAGGAAGGCTTTCATCTTGTTCTTCCAGATGTTGTAATCCTTTCCATCGAAGTAGGGAGGTCTGGTATTGCTTTGCCCCTCCATCAGCCCCGGTGCTAGCATACTAGCCATGGATCTTTTACTCTGAAGTAAAACACTTCAAACAAAGTAAGAACACGAGCTCTGATACCAATTGAGATAGCTAGTACGAGTACCTAGAGGGGGGTGAATAGGTATAAAAAAATTTCTCGAAGCTTGCACGATATCAATTAGAGGATTTGCAACAGTTAAAAATTCAATCGCAAGACTGAGTAAGGGAAAGAGAGAATTGAACACTCGGTTTATAGTGGTTCGGCTTGATTCAAGCCTACGTCCACTCTTCTGCACTGACAGCCAATTGGCTGGATTCCACTATGATCAAAGAGTTGTTACAGTGTTGATCTTCCTTGATTTCTAGGTGTAGATGATCTACCACACTCACTCAAGGCGTCACCAAGTATAAACACTCTCTGTATACAATTTCGCTCAGTCTCAACTAACAATCAAGGATCTTCAGACTCTGGAATTTTTCTATCGATCACACACTTAAAACAATTAGAACGTCTTCCTTTTATACTCCTTCATGCCATCATAGCCGTTGCCACTTACCAAAGGAATTCCTCCAATCTACCCGTTGGACGGAATCAATCAAGAAGATCATCCGAGCTATTTAAGGAATCTGATGATAGCCCATCAATCCTGTTCGCCCATACAATCAGGATCTCGGTTTCCAAGAATAGAATAATCCAAAATTATTTCGTTGACCATAGGATCTTCAATCGATCTTAGATAAGAATTAAAGAATCCGAAATGATTATCCAACCAAAGAATCTATTCCAGAGGATAGGATCGAATCCTCAACCATAAACCTCGGCTTTGGATTTCCTTTAACGCTGGATTAGAAAGACTGTCAGTGAGAATAGACTTAAGTCTTGAGTCCTGAGTCTTAAGTCTTGAGTCTTGAGACTTAAGTCTTGAGTCTTGAGTCTTGGGTCTCGAGAGAACAAAGTCTTCAGACTTTAAACTGACGGTCTCCGAACATGCAGACTTTAGACTGAAAGAAACGTTTTGTCAGCTTAAAATATTCTGGAAAGATTTCTCCAACAATTGTGCTACTTAAAATGGCTGGTATCTACATCAGCGAATTTCGACTAAAATCCCCTATGGTTGGCCATCGTTGTTGTGGTCATGTTGTTGTCAAGGCTGAGCTCACCACAATCCTAGGTCACGGATGCCCTGCCACTACTGTCATTGATTGAACCCTGCGTAGGCTTGCTTTGCATAGGCCTTGCGAGCTTATTACAATTAATTTTGCTTAAATATGGTGCAGCTGTTTTTATAGTGACAAGGCACTATTACAATAGCTAAAATTAAATCCCCACTACCCCAGATACATGGTGTAACAATATATACTGTTCAAACGAGCAATTTTTTTATGGCTTGAAAACAAGCAATTAATTTCTAAAAGTACTATATCCAAAAAAAAAAAAAAAGATTTTGAGACAAAATCATAGGGTCGAAAATCAAACATCGTAAGATGTCTTCTTTTTGCACGGCCTTGTCATTGGCAAGAGATAGACGTTTATTGATAGTTCCTTTTTATTATTGTCATTAAGTAAATTTGACTTTAAATTCTATGTAATTAATGATCAAATTATTTTAATCATTACATTTTACTTTTTTTGTTATGTGAATTTCCTTATTTGGTGACATTATCTTTGTTCATTAAGGTTTCCTCCACATTATAAGAAATCTATCTATTTCAACTCAGGAAAAACTATTTGTGAAACCTCATTGACTTCTCTATTGCCAAGGTTTTGAGCTAATATCCACCTTAAAATAACTTAATATCAAAATAGAAAGTCCTTGAAAAAAGTAATATACTCAAAAGCTATAAATAAGAACAATACGCAGCGATTTGGTTAATTCATAACAATATCTTCTAATGATTATCTGTACAATGAGTTTGATCAGGTGGTGTAGAAACGTGTGGTTGAGTGCAGAAGCTATTTCAGTAGATGTGACTATTAGCAGTCAGGTTCTCCACTTGCTATTCCATCTTTCTTTGAAATATCGTGGGGAACTTCCACGAAAGTCACATTATTGTATGATCAACGGGTCCAACAATGCAGGTAGAATTACCAAGAATCTTCTTCTACATTTCAGCTCCTATTTCATCTTGCTTTTATTTCTTTCTACAGTTTAGTCAAATAATTCACCCCAAAATTCTCCTTTACTGAGGGGGTCGTCTTCCTGCCTTCTTCCCCCTCATTTTCCCTCTCTCTAACTTTTTGAGTTTCTCAGCCATCTCTTCGCACCAGTTTGCATAAAGATTCCCTTACCGAAAGTCTACAAGGTGTAGGAACGACACTCCCATCAACTAAGGGTATTGCCATGCCCTCTAATTGATAGGAGTGTTGTCAGGCAGGATTGTAGCAACTTTCGTTACAACCATCGGTACTGGTTAGGCTTATTTAGGCCTAGCCTTACCGAACCGATTAACTTTGTTGTTTCCAACCAAGCCCTGAGGGTTATACTTTTAGTTCACGGGCCCCCAATTTCCAGCCAATCTTTTTTTCCAGACCAAGTGAGACTATAGAGTGACTATAGCAACTTTCGTTACAACCATCGATACTGGCTAGGCTTATTTAGGCCTAGCCTTACCGAACCGATTAACTTGGTTGTTTCCAACCAAGCCCCGAGGGTTATTCTTTTACTTCACGGGCCCCCAATTTCCAGCCAAGCTTTTTTTCCCGACCAAGTGAGACTATAGAGTGACATTATAGGGTCTAAAGGTTCTCACTTGCTTTTTCATCTTTCTTTGAAATATTGTGGGGAACCTCCACGAAAGTCACATTGTATGATCTCATCAATAGTTTCCGCGGGTCCAACAAAGTGGGTAAAATTACCAAGAACCTACTTCTGCATTTCAACTCCTATTTCATCTCTCTTTTTATTCTTCCTACAGTTTAGTCAAATAATTCACCACAAAATTGTCCTTCAGTGCCCCCCCCCCCCCCCCCCCCCCCCCCCCCCCGAGGGGGGAGGGCTTGTCATCTTCCCGCCTTCTTCCCTCTCATCTAACTTTTTGAGTTTCTCAGCCATCTTTTTCGTACCAGTTTATCTTTCTATCGACACAAACTTCACCTCGTCTAAAGTAGTCTTCACATGTCCTTTGGGGCAAAAAGCCATCGTCACGCATTTTCTTCAGTGCTCTCTCTCCTTTTAAAAACTTCAACATTCTCGAGATAAGGAATTTATTAAGGTAAGATCTCTCTATGCCTTCTTTCTAGCCTCGTGAATGTAGGCTTGCTTCGCATAGGTCGCCAATGCCCTGCCGCAATCATCGTTGATTGAACCCTATGTAGGCTTGCTTTGCACAGGCCCCCACAAGCTTATCGCAATTAATTTTACTAAAATATGGTGCACCTGTTATTATAGTGACAAGGCGTTATTACTTTAGCCAAAATTAAGTCCCCTCTACCCCCAAATGCATGGTACAACAACATATAATGTTCCACGCTCGAAAAGAAGCAATTAATTTCTATAAATTCTACATCAGTAAAAAAAAGAAAGATTTTGAGACAAAATCATAGGTATACCTTAAAGTCAGAAATCAAATGTTGTAAGATGCCTTCTATTTGCACGAGCCCGTCTTTGGCAATATATAGTCATTTATGGATAGTTCCTTTTTTATCGTTGCCGTTTAGTAAATTTGACTCTTAAATTTTATGCATCTATCGATCGAATTATTTTAATCATTACACTTTACTTATTTGTGTTATGTGAATTTCCTTATTTGGCGACATTATCTTTGTTCATTATGGTTTCCTCCGCATTATAAGTAATCTATTCATATACTATTTGTGAAAGCTCATTGACTTCTTATCTATCAAATATTGATGTACCTTGAAGTAACTCAATATCGAACTAGAAACTCCTTAAAAAAAAGTAGTCTACTCACAAGTAAAAACAGAAAATAATATGTAGTGATTTGGTTAATTCATCAACAATATCTTCTAATCATTATACCTATAACGAGTTTGATTAGGTGGGTAGAAATGTGTGTCGGAGCGCCGAAGCTATTTCACTGATTTGACTAATAGCAGTCAGGGTTCTCCACTTGCTATTGCACAGTTCTTGGAAATAACTTGGGCAACTTCCACAAAAGTCACATTGTATGATCAGCGGGTCCAGCATGGCGAGTAGAATTACCAAGAACGTACTTTTGCATTTCAGCTCCTATTTCATCTTTCTTTTAATTTTTCCTACAGTTCGTTCAGTCAAATAATTCACCGCCAAATTGTCCTTTAGCGAGGGGTTATCTTCCTGCTTTATCTTTCCATCGCTCTTCCATCGACACCAGCTCTACCTCGTCTAAAGTGAGTCTTCACGCGTCTTTTTGGGGGCAAAAAGCCATCATCCGCGTTTTCTTCAGTGCTCTTACTCCTTTTAAGCTCCAACATTCTCGAGATAAGGGATCCATTAAGGGAAGATCACTCTATGCCTTCTTTCTAGCCTCATGAGATTGTGAGTGAGATCCAAAGGGATAGACCGATCACAAATCATAATCCCTGAATCAAATTGAGCCAACGGAGCTAACCTTCTTAATCTCTCTTTCTTGTTTTTGTCCCCAAGTTCCCGATACATGGCCTCTTCCGAAAAGAATTACCATGTGTTCGTGAGTTTTAGAGGCACGGACGTCCGCAGCACCTTCCTCCGTGATCTCTATGCAGCTTTGAATCAGAAAGGGATATACACTTTTGTGGATAACGAGGAGCTTAGGAAAGGAGAGCAAATATCACCGGCACTTATGAGGGCGATCGAGGAATCGCGCCTCGCAATCATCATTTTCTCTGAGGATTACGCTTCCTCACGGTGGTGTTTGGAAGAGTTGGCGAAGATCATGGAGTGCAAGGCACAAAAGGAGCTGATTGTGTTGCCGGTGTTTTACAAAGTGGAACCAAGGGAACTAAGACGGCGGATAAAGACGTATGGGAGAGCTATGACTAAGCATGAGGAGGATCCCAAGAAGGATCGGAAGACAGTGGAGACATGGAAGAAGGCTCTCTCTGATGCTAGTAGCTTGTCTGGGTGGGTTTGCAATGATGGGTAAGTAAGTAATTGATGTGATGCATTGCTCTGCCATTGTTAGCTGGTGATTGTTTGTTATATGTCAAATTGTATGCAGAGAACCTACAGCTGAAAAACTGATAGATATTGTTAATTCGGTCTTTTCAATTGAAGATACAAAGCGCAAATATGCTAGACAGTAGACAAGATAGTCGAATATCAAAACTTCAAGCTAGCAGATTGTTTGAAGTCGATTCTTTTTGTGTTGACAATGAGAAATTTTTGTTTTAGGTAAATGGTGCATCTCATAGTATCCGAGTCATTTTGTCTTTAGGTGCAGGTTCACCCTAATGTGTTACTTCTTTTTATCTTATTATTTGCTAATCTTGTTATGTAATTTTCCTTGTGATGCTGGAGGTTGAATTCCTGCCATGGCTTTGAAATGCTTAAACATGTTTCTCTTTCGATTGCTTATCAGAGATGAAGCAGAGGTCATACAAAGCATCGTAAAGGAATTATCACTTCATCTAGAGCGAACACCCTTGCATGTTGCTGAGTATCTGGTTGGAATAGATTCCCGAGTTAAAAAACTAATATCATTGTCACGAAAAGAGTCAAATGGTGATGATGTTCTCATGATAGGTCTATGGGGATCTGGAGGAATAGGGAAGACGACAATTGCTAAAGCGATATATAATGTTATTGAAACACAGTTTCAGGGAGCTATTTTTTTGGATCGAGTTAGAGAAACTTCAAACAAATGCAATGGTCTAGTTAAGTTGCAAAATAGACTTCTCTCTCAAACATCTCCAAGACTTCTAACGGTCTATAGTGAAGGTGAAGGAAGTAGTTTGATAAGGAAAAAACTCTGTCACAAGAAGGTTCTCCTGGTTCTTGATGATGTTGACCATTCACGTCAACTGGATGCATTAGCTGGAGGAGGCGATTGGTTTGGCAAAGGAAGTAGAATCTTTGTAACAACAAGGGATAAACAATTGGTTATTTCTTCTCATTGCAAGAATCGTGTGTATCCAGTTAAAACTTTAAACGACCGTGAGGCACAGAAACTTTTCGTTTGGCATGCCTTTCAAAAAAGGAAAAAATCTGAAATAAGAAAGGATCTCATAAATGGAGCGCTACGTTACGCTAGTGGCCTTCCATTAGCCCTCAAAGTGTTGGGCTCAGACTTACGTGAAAAAGACGAATCGGTATGGGAAAGTAAGCTGCGTGATCTTTCCAATGGTCCTGGCGAATATATCGATCGAATTCTGAAGATAAGCTTCAATGGATTGGACAACAAAAAGAAGGAGATTTTCCTTGACATTGCTTGTTTCTTTAAGGGAAAAAGTATAGATTACATCAAAGAAGTTCTCGATGGCTGTGGCTTTGAGACGACTGCAGGAATAGACATTCTCATCGATAGGTCCTTGATAAGAAAGGAGCATGGGACCCTGCAAATGCATGATTTGGTTCAATTGATGGGTCAAAATATTGTTATTCAAGAATGTCTTGACGACCCTGGGAAACGCAGTAGATTATGGTTTTGTGAAGATGTTCAGGACATTCTATGCGAAGATATGGTAAGAGTTGTTTATGTAAACATCATTACATCTCATTTTTATGTTACTCTGATTTGGACAATATCTTTTAAATCTCAATGGAAATTTTGTGAGAACTGAATTTGCTCTGTTATGGATAGGGAACAAATGCAGTAAAGGCCATAGTACTAGACATGCTCAAGCCAGAAGATAAAACTATGAGTCTTGTAGAGATGACCATAAAGGCTGATGTTTTCAGAAACATGAGAATGTTGAGAATGCTCATTCTGCCTGAACTACATATCTCTTTGGAAGGTCCTGTTCGTCTCCCTAATAATCTGAGATGGCTTGAATGGCCCAATGCCCCATCACTAGAATTTGGCTCTAAAATTACTAATATTGATGTCCCAAAAAGTCATATAAGAGATTTCGAAGGCAAAATTAAGGTTAGTGCTTGTGATGATTAGTTTTTCCCTTTTTAGATCTACAAATTTTTACAGAGCTTAATGACTGTACTGATATATATATATATATCTTTTTTTTTTTTTGTGTGCAGCATTTTACAAAGTTGAAGTACATCAATTTCAGTCAGTGCAAGTCTCTGGTTAGCGTTCCTGACATTTCATCGGCTCCAAATCTGGAGAGATTGAATCTTGATAGGTGCAAAAGCTTGGTGGGGGTTCACCAATCTGTCGCATATCACCACAAGTTAAAAGTTTTGTCACTAAAGTTTTGCTCTAACCTCAGTATCTTTCCTCACACACTCAAGACAAAATCTCTTCAAGCCCTCGATCTCTTTGGTTGCTCTAAACTCAAGAAGTTCTCTGATATACTAGAAAAGATGGAACATCTAGAAGAGCTTGATTTAGGATGGACGGCTATTAAAGAACTGCCTGCATCACTTGAAAATCTTCTCTCCGTGAAGTTAATAAATTTAGCATTTTGCAAAAGACTCGCAACGCTCCCATCAAGTGTTTATAAGTTGCAAAATCTAGAGCATCTGATACTTACAGGCTGCTCCAATTTTATCGTGTTTCCAAAGAACTCAGAGGATTTAACTGATCCTAATGGCAATCTGGGATTCCAAAATTTATACCAGCTAGAACTTGATGGCTGCAATCTCTCGAAAGTAGACTTCCTTGAGAGTTCTTCCAGTTTTCCCAAATTGGCGCACCTAGATCTTTCTGGCAACAAGTTTACTCATCTGCCGACATCCATCAACAAATATGATGATTTGGAACACTTGATTATGTTTAATTGCAAGCAGCTACAAAAGATTCCTCAGCTTCCGCCAAATATGCATATGCTATGGGCAATAGGTTGCAAATCTCTACAAGAATTTCCAAATGTGTCGGGTCTCTCCTCCAAACGCCTTAACGTTGACTTATCTTCATGTCGTGAATTATTCCGTAAAGGGGCAAACACGACTGATGTGTCATCACTCAAGGTCAGACTCTCTCTCTCTCTCTTCCGCACTCACTAACTTTGAATGCTTGATATGCGAACTATTCGTATGACAGGAGCTCCCGAAGTTGAGTTACGCTGACATTTTGCTGAGTGGAAGAGAGATGCCAGAATGGTTTCTCCACTGTAAAGACGGTTCCATATCTTTTATGGTTCCCAGGGACTCGTATGACAAATTCGTAGGACTAGCACTCTGTTTAGTTCTTGGCCCCGAGGAAGGAGAAGTGGTCTGTGGCATCGAAATTCTTGTCAATGGCCAAAGAGTGTTTTGCCAGGCAAGAGACATCTATTTTCTGAAATCCGATCTTGTGTGGGTTACATATCTCCCAAGGAGTAAGCTGTATCAGATGTGTAAAGAAAGGGAGGTTCTGCGAGATGATCGGAACCATTTCCAAGTTCACCTCAAAGCAGACAAAGGAAGATTGAAGAAGGGTGGATTCCGTCTAATATGCGAGCAACAGGAGGATGAGCTGAGGATTGAGCTCCAACGCCATCAGCCGACGGAAACAAATTGGCCTTTGGAGGAAAGAGACTCGGACGAAGACGATTGGATAGACACCGAGGAAGAAGAAAGTTCAAGTGAAACAGATGATGAACTTGTCAAAGCAATCGACCCAGAAAATGAAAGACGCTCACTTTTCTTAGCAGGTAAGTTCATCGAGAGTCGAACAGATGGTTGTAGCGCTCTTGGTGGCTGTCGAAGTCGTGAGCACTTGTCTACAAAGCGACTCTTGAGGGAGGAAGGTATGAGATTCTGATTCCAGTGCCTTTTGCTTTTCCCTTGTTCTTTTTCCAGTGTCTACTGTAAGTTTTTGGATGTGTGCTCCTTCAATTCAAGTGCAAAAATCATTATGAAATACAGGATACATATCATGCTACTGACAAGGTTGAGGTTGAGGAGCTTCCCTTTTCCCCTTCTCTCTTTTCTTCTTGTGGACGTAATATTGCTGGATAAATGGACATGCTACTGCTCACGAAAGTGCATTCATGTCGCATGGTTTTATCTTTTCATTCCTTAAAACCCAATCCTCTCCCTTATTTCTCTTCATTTTAATATTAATTATTGGAAGAATATTGTTCAGCGAGTGCTCTGGAAATTCTTATTTAGCGCCCAGTCGAAATTTTATGATTTTTAATGCACGGATTGTTCTCGTGTTTTGCAAAGTCAATATTAATTAGATTATTACGAGCGACGTATGCAGAACCAATAGATTGAAGCCCACGGGCGCTTTTCAGGACGACTACTACCATCAGAAGTAATACCGCTGTTGACTCGAGGAATGGCGATGGGATGGGAACCTCCATATCCGTGCGAAATCAATTATCATCAATCCTCTCAGACGACGTCGCATAAAAGCATTATCCTCATCGTTACTCTTACTGTTAAAGAAACAAAACAAAGGTTAAAAACACAGAACAAAGAAACTGATAGAAGCAGAGGAGCAGAGCAAACTCAAAGTGAAGCTGAAAGATGAGCTGGCAAGCTATAAAGAAGTTGAAGAAACAAAAACTGACCTGGTGATCCGTAGAAAAGCTGAGTTGGCAATCCTTGTGAAGAATCTGACTATACAAGAGGATCAAGCTGCTGAAGGAGCTGCACGTGTGTCAAGATTAACCATTCTGTTACTAAAGTTGTTAATTCTATTTCTTGAGCTTTAGTATAAAGGGTTTGAAGAAAACTGTTGTATGTTATGATTCATTCTTCTGAAAACTCGAATCACTCTGTTCTTTGAAGTCTCTCTCTGTTCTTCTCAAGTTCTCTCTGTATTTCCATTCTACTTCATACAGTAAAGCCTTGTAAGGTTGAACAAGAAGAAAGGAGAAAAGAAATGTCCAACTGATGTATTGCAATTGATTGTTCAGCAACTACAGAATACAGAAACTTCTCATACACAGGTTATCTTCTAGATTCTGTTTCTTCTCACTTACGACGCTACCCGTCCCGACTGCCAAGACGAGACGCCGTTGACTCATCACTCACTCTGTCTCTCTCCTCTCTCTCTCTCTCTCTGTGACTAATCATGCCTTCTCCAATGGCGCTGTTGATCCTTCGTCGCAACCTCCATGGTCGACCCTCCTCACTCCTCCAGGCAAGGCTCTTCTCCCGTTCGCCGGAGTTGGCGGCGGCTGTGGCTCCAAAGCGGCGAACCTCAGAGCCGAAGTCCATCGAGAAGATACTGGCGGCGAACCAAGGCGAGATAGCTTGCAGGATCATGAGGACGGCGGGGAGGCTCGGGATTCGGACTGTCGCCTTCTACAGCGACGCCGACGCCGGCGCTCTCCATGTCAGGTCCCCCAACGAGGCTGTTGGCATCGGTCCCGCTCCAGCTCGCCTCAGCTACCTCAGTGGAGCGTCCATCATCGAGGCCGCTCTTCTCGCCGGTGCTCAGGGGAGGCGTTGAGAACTATCTGCCGTTTGAAGTGCGTGTAATCGCTGCGATTGGAGGATGCGCGATTTTGCATGTGGCATGGCGGAATGTTTGGCTCTGGTTGGGAGAAATGGTCGTGCTCGTTGGAGCAGTGGTCGTTAGCATGGAGTGAACGGGATTTGGTGACGGTGGAGGAAACTCGCGACATTGTGAATTTCAAGTATTAGAGCTCAATTCCTATTTGTTCATTAAGGTTTCCTCCACATTACTAAGGAAAAACTATCTGTTGAAGCTCATTCACTTCTCTATCGTCAAGGTTTTAAGCTAATATTCTAATTATCAATGTACCTTGAAATAACTTAATATCAAACTAAAAAATCCTTTCACTGCAATTAGACACTTATGAGGGCGATCGAGGAATCGCGCATCGCCATCATCATTTTCTCTGAGGACTATGCTTCCTCGTGGAGGTGTTTGGAAGAGTTGTCGAAGATCATGGAGTGCAAAGCACAGAAGAAGCTGATTGTGTTGCTGGTGTGTTATCGTTCAGCTACAAAAGATTCCTCAGCTTCCGCCAAATGTACATTTCCTACGGGCGAATGGTTGCAGATCTCTACAAGAATTCCCAGATTTGTCGAGTCTCTCCTCCATCTGCCGTTGGGTTCACTTCTTCTCACGTCGTGAATTATTCTGCAAAAGGGCAAATACGGCTGATGTGTTATCGCTCAAGGTTAGACTCTCTCTCTCTCTCTCAGTAACTAACTTTGAACACTTAATATGCGAACTATTTGTATGACAGGAGCTCCCGAAGATGGGAAACGTTGACATTGTCCTGACTGGAAGAGAGATGCCAAAATGGTTTCTCCATTGTAAAGACGGTTCTATATGTTTCATGGTTCCCGGGGACTTGAATGACAAGTTCTTAGGAATAGCACTCTGTATTGTTCTTGGCCCAAAGGGAGGAAAAGCGGTTAAGTTTCCTGTTGAAACTAAGATTGTTGTTAACGGCAAAGGGGTTCTTTCGGAGGGAAGATACGATTTTTTAATTCAATCCGATCATGTGTGGATTCAATATTTCCCACTCGGTAAGCTGGATATAAAAAGGGAGCTTCTGCGAGACAATCAGAACCATTTCCAAGTTTATTTCAAAGTGTTAAAAGGAAGATTGAAGAAGTGTGGATTCCGTATGATATGCAAGCAACAGGAGGATGATCTGAGGATCGAGCTCCAATGCCATCAGCCGATGGAAACAAATTGGCCTTTGGAGGAAAGAGACTCAGACGAAGACAATTGGATAGGCACCGAGGAAGAAGAAAGTTCAAGTGAAACAGATGATGAACTTCTCAAAGCAAACGACCAAAAGAAAGTAGAACAAGAACTTAGAGAAGCAGGTAAGCTCGGAGGAATATGTTGGTGTATTCCTGCAGATGGGGCCTGTTGAAGTGCTACTTTAATGTCAAGGGAGCAGTTCTTGAGGAAGAAATTTTGGAGATCCTGATTCCAATGCCTTCTGCTTTTCCCTTTTTTTCCCGTCTCTACTGGAAGTTCTTGAATGTCTGCTCCTTCAATTCAAGTTCAGAATCATTATGAAATACAGATTTCATATCATGCTGCGAGGTTGAGGAACTTCCTTTTTCCCCCTCTTTCTTTTATGATTTGTGATGTGGAGTGCATTAATACATAAATAAGTGGATGCTTGTTGAATGGCCATGGTCTTCCAAGTTGCTCATCTCATAGATCTGTGTCACCTCTCTTCATCCAATCAATGATGTCGAGACTTCATGCTCGATATTTCTGAGATGGTAAGTTCTGCATAATTCTAATACGATCTTCATTGTTTCGGAAATGCTGATCTGATTGTAGCAAATATCAGAAGACTAATTGATTCCTCTGTTGTTACCAAGCAGATTGCATTTCCTCCCACTTGATATTAACGTTAATCAGACACATCACTTTCATTCAATTGTTGCATCACCTGCCTTATCATGTCCGCATTGTCGATTTTCAAGCTTCAACAACAGTTTTAAGCAGCAAATTTCGTGTACACTGAAAGGCAACTTTAAACAGGCGAGAAGCAGCAGTGTCAATCGCCAATTTCTCTAGCGAAATGGCTATTTCATCCAACGAAACGGACGTCGTGAGGATCTTCATTCTAGTTCACATTCAGTCACTCCCACCATTCTCTCTATCTCATCAACAATGCCTGGGATCCAATCATCTCCATTTCTGTCGGAGGTGAAGAGATAGAGAGAGATGCAGATGATCGTGGAATATAGCCATGAACTGGCATGAAGCGAACTTACAGAGTCTGGTAAGAGGAGCATATCAACGGGGCCGAAAGGTTTTCGATTCAGCTCATCCTTTTCATGTTATGGACGATGGACACATTGTTGCTGCTGAATACACCAATGTACATTTACGTCAGTGTATTATCTTTTCGCTCCTTAAAAGCCGATCGTCCACCTCATTTCTCTCCATTTTTATAATAATTATTGAAAGGATTTTATTAATGGGTGTCTTAAGAGCACTTACTGAGCACCCAACCGTCAAAATTTTATGGAATCTAATGCGCAGATCGTCCTAATCATAATCCTGTCAAATAGGAAATAAACAGACATAAGCAAACCAAAAGAAGAAGAAAGGATTTGACTGTTGGCTCCAGTGGGCGCCTATGTAACACCGACACGGACACGTGACACGTGACACGACACGACATGACACGTCGACACGTCACTTCTTAAAAATAGAGAATTTCGACACGTTCCGACACGTTATATATTAGATATATTTTTATATATAAATACATAAATAAATAATAATAAAAATAGCCTAGAATTAATTTACACAAAAAATATTAAATAATATCATTCATTATTTTAATTTATTACAATAATACACAAAACTTAGAGGAAAAAAACATTGTTTAAAGAAAAATGCTGAAATGATATTTTTAAATTTATTTATTTATCATATATAGCATTTTTTATTACTTCTTTCAGAGTAAAAGACTTTAAAAAAATAAAACAATTCTAAAAAAAATTGAAAAGAAAATTGACTCCGTGTGTGTATATTTATAGCAATTTTATTACTTCTTTTATTACTTCTTTTGTGTATATTTATATTTTGACCCCTCAAGTATTATAAATTTTTAAAATTGACCCCGTATGTGTCGGAATCACGTGTCGGAATTCTGGACTCGCGTGTCGAAGCGTGTCGGAAAGAGTTGACCACGTGTCGAATTTTTTTATACTCGTTGACCGCGTGTCGGAGCGTGTCGGACATGTGTCGGAGTGTTGGATACGACACGAAGGCTTCCGGAGAGTGTCCGTGCTACATAGGTGAGCGCTATGGAATTATCCGGTTCAAAGTTGCAATGCGAGGTCATCTCCACGTCAGATGCGAATCCGAACTCCTCTATCCTCTCAGTCTCAGACGACGTCGCTAGGCTACCCGTCCCGTCCCGACTCCCGACTCCGAAGACAAGACGCCGTTGACTCATCACTTTCTCTCTCTCCCACTAACGATGCCTTCTTCAATGGCGCTGTTGATCCTCCGTCGCAATCTCCATCGTCGAACCTCCTCGCTCCTCCAGGCGAGGCTCCTCTCCCGTTCGCCGGAAGCGGCGGCGGCGGCTGCGAAGCGGCAAACCTCGGAGCCGAAGCCCATCGAGAAAATACTGGTGGCGAACCGAGGCAAGATAGCTTGCAGGATCGTGAGGACGGCGAGGAGGCTGGGGATTCCGACCGTCGCAGTCTACAGCGACGCCGACGGCGGCGCTCTCCACGTCAGGTCCCCCGACGAGGCCGTCCGCATCGGCCCCGCTCCGGCTCGCCTCAGTTACCTCAGTGGAGCGTCCATCGTCGACGCTGCGCTTCGCACCGGTGCTCAGGTGAGGAGTTGAGAACTAACTATCTGCTGTTTGAAGTGCGTGCAATCGCTGCCATTTGGAGGATGCGGGATTTCGCATGTGGCATGACGGCATGTTTGGGTCTGGTTGTGAGAAATGGTCGTGCCCGTTGGAGCAATGGTTGTTGGCTTGGAGTGAACGGATTTGGTGACGGCGGAGGAAACTTGTGAGATTGCGAGTTTTAATTAATTGATAGCAGGAAGATAGTTGATACAACATTCTCTAATTGAATCAATTCTTTGATCGGGCATGAAATAACATTTTGCGCTATCAAAGCGTACGTCAGGTCTGCCGACGAGGCTGTCCGCATCCGTCGCGCTCATGCTCGCTTCATTTACCTCAGTGGAGCGTCCATCATCGATGCCGCGCTTCGTGCTGGTGCTCAGGTGAGGGTTGAGAACTAACTGTCTGCTGTTTTTTCATTTTTTTTGGGGGGTCATAAACTACCTGCTGTTTGAACTGCGTGTGATCGCTGCGATTCGGAAGATGCGGGATCTCCTAGGTCATTTGAAATCTCACTATCCTGTAATGTGAACTTTACCACTTAGCTATAACACTGACAATAGTGTTGCAGGACCCCTTTCTCTCTTTGATTTTCAAGCAAATTTCCTAGTCCAAGCATACAACAGCGAAGGAAACATTGAGTTGTTAATTCTGTGTCCCAGAAGCCGTGCTGCGCAAAACCATAAGCAACGGAACCATACCTGTAAGATTTTCCACGAGCCATTTGGAATTCTTCGGGGTAACGTGACTACCACACCGCCAAGAATACATCCCCTTAGAATCTTCATTTGCAGTGGCGGCCATAACTCCAACCAACAATGATAAATTTTCGGCACTCTTATCTTGTAGTCCCACTGCAGCTTTGGTACCAACTGCTACGTGATCCTGTAGAGAACGAAAAAGATCTCTCTTTATCTTGAGATGCAGATCTACCAAAATGACAAAATAAGACAACTTTGCTTCATTTTGCTACGAACACAATGCCCACCAAGAATTATTGTCAAAATTATAAATCAAGGGGCAGTAAGCAAAGTACCGGATCAACCGCATCAAGTTCCAGGAATCAGCACTTCTTCATCAATTGATAACAGGTTTACCTGATCAAAAGAGAGTTCATAGGATCAGAACCAACAAAGAAAGAAAAGATTTGACAAGTAAGGATTTTAACTAGGGATGCATAAATTCCTCATTCACCATGACGTAATCAAATCGCATACCATAAAGAAAAACAAATGCTTAGATGAATAGGCAAAAAGAAGCCCACATTGTCGTCCTCACATCACAAGACCGTAGGGGTTGAGAAACCCAAAACAGAAAATGAGGAGAAAACAAAAGCTTTCTCGATTAGTGCAGAGAAATCGATCAATCAACAGAGAAACATTCAACCATCAAACGAATAACTGTACCAGCAGCTCCTTCCCACGAAAGAAGAGAGTTCAAACGCTGAGCGAGCTCTCAAGGAGACTCCTCAGCTCCTTCCCACGAAACCCAACGTTCAAGAACCAATATGACCCAACACCCAAAAAAGAAGAGAAATGAAGAGAAAGAGTAAAGCCTGCTGCACAAGCAGGAGCGAAAAACAGAGCTCACCAAAGCTAACAAAAGATTCCAATTCCTGAGGCCCGTAAGAAAAAAAGCAAAACTATAGCACAGCTACTTTCACTGTTCGTGGTCGCAAATCTCAACCCACTGCTGGGTCAGATCTCTCTCTCTCTCTCTCTCTCTCTCTCTCTCTCTCTCTCTCGTTCTAAAGCACACTCACACTCCCTCGCTCTACTCTTTACTGCTCGCTGCTCGCTCTTAAAGCTGCAATATTTTTTAATGGGGATTTTTATATTGGGCGAGATAAAGAAAATTCGTTCTGGGTTTGCCGAGAAAACAAGGGAAAATCCGAGTGTTGCGCCATGACTGTCGTTTTGCGAGTTCTCGGGAGAGAGAGGGCGAAATGACGAGCCTCGCCATGTCGAGAAAGTGGCCTTCGACCCTTGTCGTCTTTTGTCGTGTCTCTGTCCGACGAATGTTTGACCGCTTTCATCGTAAATGCGCAGATCACGATATTGTACGGGAATCGCCAAAATCGAAAAGAACAGGGAATTTGGACAACATAGACAACGAAATAAAATATTTTGGGATAATTGATTTGCCGAAAAAAAAATTTGAGATTCTTCGTATCCCCATTTGGGGATGTACAAAACAGATTACTGGAATCCAAAACCACCTGGACCAAATAAAATTAGTCGAGTGAGTCTAGTTCTCAAGAATGTTGATTCGGTTTCAGAGTGCTAAAAATGAAATCAGTGTTCAAACGATTTGGTTCGCAATTTAAAGAAAGAACTTGATGGAATCGCTTTCATATATTTTTAATTATTTTTTTTAAATGAAAGTAATCATTTTTTTATTTCTTTATAAGATATAGCATTAAATAGTGGGAAAAAAAAAGAAGTGATCGATTCCATTAAATTGGACCAAAAACCAATCACTCCTATCCCTATTCCTATATTACAAAGCAACATTTTGACCAAAAATAATATTATAAAGCAAATTCTCAGTTACTTTCAACTTCAAGCTTTCATCTAAAAAAAATTCAATAAGTGAAAATGATTGGTTAAAAGCATTCATATAAAAGTCGCATAATCAAATAAACATGGTAAATGACATGTGAAATTTAAACTCAGTCGCCATCAATTTGGTTAATTTATGTTAATTTCCTAAAACAGTCAAGTTTATTTCTTTATTAATTGATCTTTTGCTTTTTTTTTCGTAACGCTCATCTGCGCTTGCCTATTTTGCTTTCTCAGTTCCTTTTTTTTTTTATAAATGAAACCTTCCTTTTATTTTCCTCAACACTCTCGCTTCCCATATAAATTGTAAAAATAGAAAAAAGATTCACAGATAGCAAAGTCAAATCTGCACCAGACTAGCACTAATTTAATTAGTGTAACGTTAATGACTACTGAGGAGAAAAATGAAGAAAACAATTTAGGAAAAAATTACGATTCTGCAATGTAGAAAAAAAAGCAAAAAAAGGAAAAAAAATATATTTTATTGCCTCATGTTATGCACAGCAGTGCCTCAAAAATCGAATTATTCCAAATAAAATACAAAATGACTCGTTTCATGGAAAAAAAAAATAATGCTGGTTCGGTTATGGAGGCACTAATTTATGATGTGCGAGGAGCCTTTTTTTACAACTAGACAAAATATGCATTTTGAATTTTCACACAATTTATCGATCAAAGTTAGACAAAGTCACTCGGTATAAAAAAGATCATGAGGATCGATCCAACCATCGACCACATTACTACAACCAATCAATCCTCCTAAAATAAGAATGTAGAAAAAAAGAGAATATAAAAGAGAGAATAGAAAATACAAATCGCGCTTAAAGAGCACGAAATTAATTATTTAATCCTTCTCAATAAGAAATAAGAATCATTAAGGGACAAAAAGGGAAAAGGAAGAAGAGGAGGAAGCATCGCCCATCATTTCAAAGCTGAAAAAGGTCATAAAGGCGTAGTTTTCGATTGCTTCCACCATAATTCATCTTTTTTTTAGTTTCATCTCATCAATAAACAGTAGAAAGAAGGAAGGTAGGAGAAGATTAGGGACAGAGACAATCACCTTCGTCCCGAGCATTAGCTTTGCACTCTCATTGCTCGTCGAGCACTTGATGCACTAAAAAAAAAATGATATTTCGTGTGTGTATTATCAAAATCAACAATGATGTGTGATTTATAAATATACAATCTCTTGATTTTTTTTATTTTCAATAAATGCCATATAGCTGGCCGAAATCTCTCCCTTTTTATAGCCGTTGTGGGGGAGGGGGATACATGGATATGTGTTGTTTTTGCAAATCACGAGAGTTGTCGCTAATGATTGATGATTTTCGATGGCTTCCGAGTAAATGTTCCTGCGCAAATCTTGGCGCTGACATTGAAGGGGCGGAAAGGTCAAATTGCGTCGAGAATGACGTGACAGGTGTCGCCATCGTGGAACAGAAGGATTCTGGTGGGCCCCCATTAGGGCATGATGGACGGTCTTCGGTTTCTTTGATTTCGTCCACGGCTAATTGGGGGACGTCTCTCCGTACAACTCGGACCGCGTAACATCATGGTTTTCACTGACTGTTTGGAATTATTATTTTTTTCTTATTATGACAGTTGAGCTTCATGACGCATAATTGAAATTGAGTTGAGTGCCACTCTCGTAGCTTATTTATTTATTTCTTTTTTGCTTCTTTCTTTTTATTTTTTTATGCAATTTAATTATGTGACTTTCCCAATTTATGCATCCTAATCTTTTCCCAACCAAGATAACACTGATCGAGAGTCTAATGGATTGGGAACAATCTCTACTGTTCTGTTTAAAAGAGAGATCAATGAACATGACGTGTTTAATATTGACAATAATAGGTATGGATAGCTTGTTCCTACCTAAGGGCAAGCAACATCTCGACAAATGTTACAGCTCCTAATCATTAACGGTGGTAAGTGAAGCGAAGGTTGCCTGCCACCAGTGAGGACCTCTAAGTTCCAACCCTAAGATTAGATATCAAATTATTCCTCGCGGGGGTCTTTAAGCCCTTCTCGGTGTTTGGATAGGGTTGGAATGCTAGCCCATGTGCCCTCGCCATTTTTTCTAGAATGGCGCCTCATATCCAAATTTCATCAAGTGAGCGACATTATGTCAATGATTTGAAGGTGTTAATGATGAAAGGATTTGCTTGAGCAAATTAGGATAGTTGAAGGGTTACATTGCATAAAAGTAGTAAGAAGGCCAAATTGTACTACTTAGAGGTTTAGAATTATAATTGACCTTTCTATAACGGGCCATATGTTCCTTGTAAATTATGAACATTACTCTCATACAAACTAATTAAATATAAATGTGAGTGATATTTATGTTCGTAATTCACCAATCATAATGGTGGTTGAAAGTTAGTCTCCTTTAACTAAAGCTAAGGAAAACGTAACCCTTTTCTACGACCATCTACACCTGCTTTTCCTAGATTAAAACTGCATTTATCGTGCAATATTGACTTATATAGTAACTTGGTAAGCAAGTTTGCTTCCAAGTAAAATTCTGAATGCACTTGTCTTGAGATCGGCCAAGATGGTGGACCAATTAAGGTGTGCGAAATTGACTTGGGTACCACCTGACTACTTTACTAAAAAGGAACTCACAACATGTTCGGTTTGATTTGGCTTGGCTCACCACCATTATCACCCTCCGCCTTATGCAATCAAGCCAAACCTCCAAAATATTTTATTTAAGATTACATTGTTGCAAGTCAGTAAAAAAACTGTATAGTTAAGGGGTGCATTTGTTTTGTTGAAAAATAATGTTTTAGAAAATTTCTTCTTAACATTGATATTTTATATTGCTTTTGGAAATTGAGTGAATAAAACAAATTGCCCATTGGTAACGACTTATGTTTATATATTTATTGATAGCAAATATTTTTTTCTTAATTATCTTTTTAGTAATATAAACTATTAAAGTGAGAAAAATATTTTCCAAATCGTCACAAACATAAGCACTTTTTTTTCATTGGGTAATCCTATAAACCCGGAACTTCCAAGTGGAAATAATAATCCAAGAGAAAATGCAGCAACTCCAAGGCCAGACCAAAGTCAAGGGGGATGGTCTGACCTAAAGGCATAGAGGCTGATTTTCCTGACACATTTACATTCTTTATCTTAATTAAAGAACTTACTTCACCTTTATCTTGATTAAACTACTTAGTGATTCAGATAAATAACATATTATAATTATCGGCGTGGTCGTGCAGGTTGGTCACTGACCCAAACACTGTCACGCCGCACACCATCATTTTCTTTATTTTATTTTACGGTGGAGATTAAGGACTATTTTACATAATACTCGTTTAGAATATAGTTCGAAAAAAGATTCCGAAAATAGGGGGATAAATAAGAAAATGAAAGCTTTTGGGGGTAATCAGTTGGGGACCTATTTAGTAGGGGTGAGCGGTTCCCGGTTCCGGTTCGGTTCCGTCTGGAACCTGGAACCTACCCTCGGGTACAGGTTCCAAAAAATTTGGAACCTGGAACCTACCCGTCAGAATCAAGAACCTGGAACCTACCCTATCACATGTTCCGGGGTCGGTTCCAGGTTCCAACAGGTTCTTTTTTTTTTTAGTTCTCATTTTCAAATGTGAACTATAATGAAATGGGAAAGAGACAGCAAATGATATGAGCACCATGAAAACTTTTAGCTCAACAAATGTTACCAAATCTTCTATAGAAAACACTTATTGCCTCTAAACAATTGGCTACAGGAGATCAAGAATGAGTTTAAGTGTCACTGTTGGCCCTTCCCGTGCAAGCCCAAAGTCTGAAAGCTTTGGTATGAAGTCCTCATCCAGTAATACATTCGATGACTTAAAGTCTCTGTGTATCACCTACACGTCCAGAACAAAAGCAAATGGATTAGAACGGAGGAGACAAGATTCCTGACAATACCCTGAAGCTTCAAACCTCAGCTCAGTGACAAACGATGCAACTTTTTAGTACATCAAACAATGACCACAAAAATTAGCATCTGTACACAGAAGTAATGAAGAATAGGAAATTACTGCTATCAAGTTGCTTGACTAGAACATCATATGGATCCCGAGTATGTTGGACTGGTGAATTCTTAAATTACGGGAACAAAATCTAACGGAAGAAGAATGGAGAACAATAATTGCTTTTTCAATAGATTCCTGAAAGGGCTTCATGTCCTTGCATATAAAATGAGTTCATCCACGTATTAGAGACATATAGATCTTATTTTTGTCAGTCTTAGTCCAATTTCTAAACAAACAAGAATTTAGCATCAACCTGATCTGAACTCTTCAACAGTACTAAGTGAGAAACCTAGCTCCAGCATTTTGAAGAAAACCAACCAGCAATATGGTCCACTTGTCATTAACATGAACATAACATGGTCGAGTTAAATGAATGAAGTGAAATTTAAATGTCATCCGTCCTAAAAAAACATTTTGCAAGCTAAGAATCCAAATAAACTGAGATAAATAACATTTTGCAAGCTAAGAATCCAAATAAACTGAGATAAATCCAATCCTACCATCTCGTCGCTGATCAGCCGGTAGGCCCCCGCCGGAGTCTCCAAGGGCGTCCCGCGTTGCCCCCCCCCCCCGACCGGACAGGCGGAAGGAGAGAGAGAGTAGGGTGCGACTGAGCTGGAGGTGGAGGCGGAGGCGGAGGCGGAGGCGAAGGCGAAGGGGTGTGGAGTTAAGGCTGATTGGGCAGCTGAGCGAGCAGCGAGTGGCGTCGGGGCGACTGGGAGAGCAGCGAGCGGCTTCGAGGCGACTGGGCGAGTGGCGAGCGGCGTCAAGGCGGCTGGGCGAGCGGTGAGCAGCGTCGAGGCGGCTGGGCGAGCGAGCAGCCTCCACCGGGGGGAGGAGCGACGTCCAACGGTGGCGACGACGGCAAGCGGCTGAGCGGCGAGGCGAGCGAGGGGTGACGGCGTCCAGCGGCGGTGTCGAGGGAGGTCCGGCGACGGCGAGCACGCGGCGAAGGCGGCACGACGGCGACAAAGACACGAGTCTCACAACACCAACGGCGGCGCGGACGGCGGGGCGAAGATGGCGGCTGTCGCGGCTCAACCCACGGCCAAGGGGGGAAAAGCGGTGGCTTGGGGACGGCGGCGGTGGCTATCGGCGACGCGGAGAAGAAGAAGAAGAGGGGGTAGGGTTTCGGCCGAGAGAGGGGGAAAGAGGAGAGAGAGAGAGAAGAAAAGAAAAAAGTTGGGGGGGGGCAAGAACTGACGTGACGAGGGAAAAGGGGAGAAGAGAGAGAGAGAGAGAGAGAGAAAAGAAGGGGAAAGGGGGGGAAGAATCCGCAGAGAGGGGGAAATCTTGCGGGGGAAAAAGTTAGGGTTCTTTTTTTTGAATTGTGACCGGTTCCGGTTCCGGAACCGGAACGCCGGTTCCCTGAAAAAGGGAACCGGGAACCGGAACCGGTCTCTTTAGAACCGGGAACCGAACCGGAACCTCTTCCGGTTCGGTTCCCGGTTCCCGGTTACCCGGGAACCGTGCTCACCCCTACTATTTAGTTATCGACGGAAGAAAAGGCCAAAAAAGAGAAGGAGCGAAATTAATAGTTTTGACTTCAGTCTACATTAAGAAAAATATTTTAGGAACAATGATACTGATAATGATGATGATGATAATAATAAAAAAGATAAAGTGTATTGAAAGTTCTAAAATTTATTGCGAAGGTACGATTAAGTTTTAATTTTTTTTTTTTGAAAAATCAAAATCGAATTCTAAAACTAGTCACACAATTGAATTCTAAAACTATTGAATCTTAAAATTTTCAAAAAGCGAACTCAAGTCCTAAAATTTATTAACAATTTTCATTTTATAAAGTAAGACAGAGTTAAAAAAAAAAAAGATTTTATTGCATGAACTTGATAAGATTTAGGATTTAATTACATTTTTTGAAATTTTTAAGATTTAATTGTACTTTAGTGATAAGTTTTAAGATTTGATTATATTTTTTTGAAAATTATAATATTTAATTATACTTTCGTGATAAGTTTTGTAATTTTCAATATACTTATTCATAATAAAGAAAGAAGCATTGTGGGCAAAAATGTAGATAAGAGAGGGGTGATGGAAATTCCAGTTGGGGGTGAAATGATGATGTCAGGTGAAAGGCAAGTGCAACCTTGAGACAAAGAATAGTGGGTCAAGCCACATGTTGCACGAGAGCCATCACCAAGTTCACAGCTCAAGAATGCTACTCTAATCATTCTCCTCGCCAGGCCTCTTTCTTATGTCATTCTTCCCTCTTATAACGAATTTCTATAATGGTATGCTAAATCAATCCATTCAAGCTTAACGCTCCATTTATTTTGTTAAAAATAAATTATTTTAATTTTTTATAAAATAATCGCTTTGATCGCTTGAAATTATTAATAAATGGAAAATATTTTTATAACTGACAATAATTTATGTTTAAACATCTTCATAAACGATGTAAAATTTTTTGTTTATTCATTTTTTTAAAGCGTGCACAACAATCATTTTTAGGGAAAATTTTCCAAATAATTTATTTTCCATGAAATAAAAACATTTTTCTTCAAGTAAATGTTTGTATCGCTTAAAATAATTAATCAGTAAAAAATATTTTCATTATTAATCACGATTTATGTCTAAATATTTTCATGAGCGATGAACATATTTTTTTGGTTCATTCATTTTTATAAGTGATACAATAAACCATTTTTATGAATTTTTTTTTTCAAGTCATTTATTTTTTGTAAAACAAACGGAGTTACTGTGACTATCGATTACTTTTACTGAAATGGCTTTTGCACACGAACACATGTTCCTACACCATCTGATCAAAACACATATGAATATATTCTCTCATCATTGAAATTGTTTGGAGATGTGTTCCAAAATTATCTCCCCTTTTTATGAAAACAAAAACCTTAGCATTAACTCATTTATCCTTGAGGTACCGGCGTGTATAAAAAATACATAGAGCCGCTTGCATTTCTGACAAAGAAAGTCAATAGAAAGCAGATTTAAGCATGAAAGCAAATACACTTGTACAAGATTTGCTAAGCACTGAAATTTGTAAAGGCAATTTTGCAACACCCGACCGCACGAGCAGCGAGCTGACGCACCGCGCCAACCCTGGAGTTTCCGTTAATAGTTCTCTCGAGAAGTTCTGATGTTTTGCTCAATCAACTAGTCATTCTGTCCATCTGTCTTCCCTTGGAAATCTTGTGAAAATTCCACGAAAATCACATGTGTAAACTCTCTCGAACCTAGCCAATCAATTGGATTTTTCTGTATGAGGTCAGTTTGGATCGCATCATTTCCATCGATTTCAGGACGGCTCCAGTCCACGAATTGCTGTTGCAAGATACTTGGATGTCCTTATTTTATGTACATGAGCAGGGACTTCAAATATGGAATTCCAGCAGTCGCGAAATCTATTTATGGAAAGTCCAGGTTGATCCCGTACGCGTTTCGCTACTTCTATCCCATGTTTCTACAAGTTGCCCATACAAAATTCGGAACTTGGCGAATCCTTCCTTGTATAAGTGTAGAACCGACGGCCAGTACTTGTTTCTGCAGAGTAACTTCCGTTCGTCTTATGACATTCTTAAACATACGTTTCTACCACACATTCACGTTAGATAGGTAATAAATCTCGCAATCGTCGGGATATTTTAAGGATGTTTTTCCATCGATCTCCCTCTCCGTTATGATGACAAAATACGTACGTGCCCTTCACAGATAAGTGAATTATCTTCGTGCGCAGGTTTCCAGTTCGCTGACCCATGAAAGACAGAACCAGAATCCTATAGAATCAAGATGAATGCTTGCTTTTACATGCTTTTAACAACAAAAAATTTATCTAAGGACTTGAAAGCAAACTCCCCACTTACTTCATGATTTATCCCTTGTTTGTCACATGGAGTATGATTTAAACGCAAAAAGCAGAAAGAGACAGCATATGAGTGAGATTCATCAAAGGCATATACAACCGCCACTTTAACGTTGAATGGAACTTCTCTCGCTCGCGCACATTCCTCCTGTTGTCTCTGAATCCTGGACCTATTTTGCATCAGCTGGTGGTTCAAAGCGGCAGATTCAGAGCTGAAAAATCTCTTTCGGTTATTCATCTGCTTCCCTTTAGGGTAGATGAAATCCCCATAGGTTCCCACCAACTTCTACTTTATTCTGAAGCATCTTAGGCTTCTCATTCGAAGTTTCCCATGATCTCTAACACGGTTTCCATCGTGCCTATGAGTTACCTTGATCTCATCAGTAGTTTCAGCGGGTCCAACAAGTGTGAAGAAGCACCAAGAACCTACTTCTGCATTTCAGCTCCTACTTCATCTTTCTTTAATTCTTCCCACAGTTTAGTCATATAATTCAGCCCAAAATTCTCCTTTAGTGAGGGGTCATCTTCCTGCCTTCTTCCCTTTTCTGTCACTCTAATTTTTTGATTTTCTCAGCCATCTTTTTCATACTAGTTTGCATAGAGACTCACTTACTGAAAGTCTAAAAGCTGAATCCTCATCTTTATCAAAAACAATTGAAGACACTGCATTATCTTTCCATCTGTCTTGCATCAAGACAAACTCTACCTCGTTTAAAGTATCCTTCAAACTTCTTTTGTGCCAAAAAGCCATCGTTACGCGTTTTCTTCAATGCTCTTACTCCTTTTAGCTTCAAATTCTCGAGATAAGGGATCCATGAAGGGAAGATCCCTCTATGCCTTCTTTCTAGCGTCATGAGATTGTGAGTGAGATCCAAACGGGATAGATTGATAATACTTCGTAATCCCTGAATCAAATTGAGCCAATAGAGCCAACCCTCTTAATCACTCTTTCTTGTTTTTGTCCTAAGTTCTTGACATGTGGCCTCTTCCAAAAGGAATTACCATGTGCTCCTGGGTTTCAGAGGCATGGACGTCCGCAACAATTTCCTCACTCATCTCTATGTAGCTTTGAATCAGAAAGGGATATACACCCTTATGAATAGCGAAGAGCATAAAAAAAAAAAAAGAGCGAATATCGCCAGCACTGATGAGGGCAATTGAGGAATTGCACATTGCGATCTATCATTTTCTCCAAAGGCTACGCTTCCTCCTGGTGGTGTCTGGAAGAGGTGGCGACTATCATGGAGTGCAAGGCACAGAAGGAGCTGATTGTGTTGCCAGTATTTTACAAAGTGGAATCAAGAGACATGAGAGAGGGGAGAGAGGCTTATGGGAGAGCTATGGCTAAGCATGAGTCCAATTTTGGGAAGGATCCGGAGAAAGTGAAAAGATGGAAGAAACTCTTTTTTGACGCCGGTAACTTTTTTGGGTGGGAATTCAATGATGGGTAAGTATATAGTTGACCTGGCGCACTGCTTTGCCATAGTCAGCTGCCGATTGTTTGTTCATACGTCAAATCCTATGCAGATAAATTACCGCTAAAGAACCGAGAGATATTGTTAAATCGGTCTTTTTAATTGAAGATACAAAGCGGATATATGCTAGATAGCAGACACAAAAGTGGAATAACCAAAATTTCCAGTTATAGATTGTATAAATTCGATTCTTGCTGTGTGGATAATGAGAAATTTTTGTCTTAAATAAATAGTCTAGTTTTATGATACCTGAGTCATTTTTGTCTTCAGGCGAAGGTTCACTCAAATGTGTTAATTTCTTTTCTTTTTATTTTTTGCTAACCTTCTTATGTTATTTTCCTTATGACGTTAGAGGTTGAATTCCTGCCATGGCTTTGAAACTGTAAAACACGTTTCTCTTTCTTTTGAGTGCTCATCAGAGATGAAGCAGAACTCATACGATGCATCGTAAAGCAATTATCAATTCATCTAGAGCGAACACCCTTATATTTTGCTGTGAAGCAGAGCTCATACAATGCATCGTAAAGCAATTATCAAATCATCTAGAGCGAACACCCTTATATTTTGCTAAGTATCCAGTTGGAATAGATTCTTGAGTTGAAGAACTGATATCATTGTCGCAAAAAGACTCAGATGATGATGTTCTCATGATAGGCATATGGGGACCTAGAGGCATAGGAAAGACGACGGTTGTTAAAGTGATAAATAATGCTATTGAGAGACATTTTCAGTGATCTAGTTTCTTGGAGTGAGTGAGAGAAACTTCGAACAAAAGCAATGGTCTAGTTGATTTGCAAGAAAAACTTCTATCTCAAATCTTATATCCTAGACATCTAACGGTCTATAGTGTCTATTGAGGAATTGGTGTGATAAGGGGAAGACTTTGTTGCAAGAAGGTTCTACTGGTTTTTGATGATGTTGACTAGTTGCATCAATTGAATGCGTTAGCTGGAGAAGGCAATTGGTTTGGCAAAGGAAATAGAATCTTTGTAACATCAAGGGATTAACATTTGCTAACTTCTCATGACATAAATTGTGTGTATGAAGTTAAAACTTTTGACAACAATGAGGCACTAGACCTTTTTATTTTATATTTTTTTCAGCATGCCTTTCCAAACTGTAAAAATTCTGAAATAAGAAAGTATCTCATAGATAGAGCACTGCATTACGCTAGTGGCCTTCCATTAGCCCTTGAAGGATTGGGCTCCTTCTTGTGTGGAAGAAAGGAACAGGCATGAGAAAGTTCACTGCATAAACTTACCAAAACTCCTTACCAAAGTATCAATTGAGTTTTGAAGACAATCTTCGATGGATTGGAGGATAATGAGAGGAGATTTTCCTTGACATTGCTTGTTACTTTAAAGGAAAAAGTATAAAATACATCAACGAAGCTCTCGATAGCTATAACTTTGACACAACTATAAGAATAGGAATTCTCATCGAGAGGACCATGATAAGAAATGAGAATGGAACCCCGCAAATGCATGACTTGGTTTAGTTGATGGGTAAGGATATTGTCTATCAGGAATGTCCCAATGATCCTAGGAAATGCAATAGATTATGGCTTTTTCCAGATGTTCAAGACATCCTATGTGAAGCTATGGCAAAAGTTGTTTATGCAAAAATTGTTATTTCATTTTTATGTTACTTTGATTTGGACATTATAATGTAAATCTCAATGGAAAGTTTACGTGACAACTAAATTTGCTCTGTTTTGGATAGGGAACAAATGCAGTAAAAGGCAGAGTATTGGACTTACCCACACCAAAAGAGAGAACTATGAGTCTTAAAGAGATAATCATAAGGCTTGATGCTTTCACAATCATGAAAATATTGAGAATGTTCATTTTGCTAGAAATGCATATCTCTTCACAAGATCCTGTATAGCTCCCTAACAATCTAAGATGGCTTATATGGCCCGATTCCCCCGTTTCTAGAATTTGGCTCTGGTCTAAGGAAACTTATTAGACTTGATGTTCATAAAAGTCATTTCAAACAATTTGAAGGCCAGTTCAAGGTTAGTGCTTGTGATGATTAGCTTTTCCCTATTTATAACTATAAATATTTACGGAGCTTGATGATGGTTTTGGTATTTTTGTTTTTCTATAGAATTTTAGAAAGTTGAAGTACATCAATTTCAATCGATGCAAGTCCTTGGTTAGTGTTCCTGACCTTTCGTTAGTTCCAAATCTGGAGAGAATGAATCTCGAAGGGTGCAAAAACTTGGTGGAGGTTCACCAATTTGTCACATATCTCGACAAGTTAGAATTTTCGTCACTACAATTTTGCTCCAACCTTAGTATCTTTCTTAACGCACTCGAGACAAAATCTATTCAAACTCTTGATCTCTTTGGTTGCTCTAAACTTGAGAAGTTCCCTGATATACCAGGAAAAATGGAACACCTAGAAGAGCTTGATTTAGGAAAGAGGGGAATTAAAGAACTCCCAGCGGCATCAATTGAAAATCTCATATTTGTGAAGAGTTTTTTTTTTTTTTTAAGACATTGTAAAATCTCACAAGGCTTCCTTTAAACATGTAGAAATTGCAAAATCTTGAGCACATGAATCGTTAAGGCTGCTCGAATTTTGTCATGTTTTCAAAGAAATTTAAGGATGTAATTGATTCTAATGGCAATACGAGATTCTCAAATTTATACTGGCCAGAATTTATTGGGTGCAATCTATCAAAAGTAGAGTTCCTTGAGAGTTTTTCCGATTTTCCCAAATTAGCATACTTGGATCTTTCCAATGACAAGTTTAGTCATCTGCCGACATGCATCAACAAATACCGTAATTTGGGAGAGTTGTATGTGGATGCCTACAGCTTCAAGAGATTCCTCAACTTCCACCACATTTGCATATCCTATTGACATAGAGATGCAAATCTCTACAAAGATTCCCAGATTCGTGGAGTCTCTCCTCCAATGAACTTCTAGTTGACTTAACTTGCTATGAATTATTCCACAAAGGGCCAAATACGACTGACATGTTATTATCACTCAAGGTCTCTCTCTCTCTCTCTCTCTCTCTCTCTCTCTCTCTCTCTCTCTCTAACTATGAATGCTTGATAGCTCCTGAAGATGAGAAAAAGTGAAAATTCTCTTGATGGAAAGAGAGATGCTAGAATGGTTTCTCCACTATCAAGATGGTTATGTATCTTTTATGGTTCCCCAAGACTTGTACAACAAGTTCTTAGGACTAGTACTCTGTGTTGTTCTTGGCCAAAAGGAACGAAAAGCGGTTGATGTCATATGTCTTATCGTGATTCTTGTTAATGGCTGAGCGGTATTTAACAAAGTGAAACATTTTGATTCAATGGAATCCGATCATGTGTGGATTGAGCATCTGTTGTGCAATATGCTGCATATGAAAAGGGAGCTTCTGAGAGACGATTGGAGCCAATTCCAAATTGGCCTCTGATTATTTGGAGGAAGATTGAAGAAGTGTGGATTCTGTCTAATATGCAAGCAAAAGAGGATGATCTGAGGGTTGTGATCCCACACTAACCGCGGATAGAAACATATTGGTCTTCAGAGGAAAATGGGACCCGCCCAACCGAAGAAATCGGTGGTGGACAGAAGCAAACTGTCGAGTTGGTCTCCACTTGGCTTTGATTCTTGGGGAGGCAATATCTTGATTCCGATGCCTCTTGGTCTTCCCCTCAAAATCAAATTCAAAATCATTATGAAATACAGGTTTTGCACCATGCTGTTTTTTTTTTTGGTCAGTCCTCCGCTAATCCTACTCTACACTTACTCGTAGACTTGTGCCCTGCCTCTTGCAGGGCGTGGGAGTCGCAACCCACGCTCGAAACTTACGCGTCCCTATCCCTCATCCTCCCCTGAGGAGGTGGGGATTTGAACCCCTCACCTTCCGCTTCTATGTTGGAATGGTGGCCACTGGGGCGAACCCCCAGTGGTTCACCATGCTGTTGAAATGGTTGAAGAAACTTTCTTTTTCCCCTCTTTCTTTCTTTTATGATTTGTGATGCAGTGCATTAATACAAAATTCAGTAGATGCTTGTTGAATGGCCATGATCTTCCATGTTGCTTCATGAAACTTATGACATAAATCCTTGTCACTTTTCTTCATCCAATCAATGATGCTAATACTTTGTGAAAGTACAATATCAGTGCTATAAGTTGTGTACGGCGATCACTTTGGTGCCAAAAGTTTCTGTCGAATCACTTAAGTGCCAAATCGGAGAAAAAAACAATCACTTTGGTGCCACCGACAAAAGATTTTGGCCAGATTAATTACGTGGCTTTTATATTTTTTTAAAAAAAGTTCCGGTTGCTTTAAAACAACGTCGTTTTTGGTCATCCTTAAGAAAACGACATCGTTTTGCCGTTCTACGTGGATGGCCTCACAAAAATGACGCCGTTTAACTCATTAGGGGATTGAAATTAGGGTTTTTCCGAACTAGTCCGCTCGGCCGTTGTCACTTGGCCTTCACCATCGTTGGGCCGCCGTTGCTTGGCACTGTTCAGACGCCCTCAACGGCACACGAGGGAGCACTAGCCCCGGTCGCCGGAGCCTAAGTACTGGAAGACGCAGGCTAGGCACTTGTTGGGGAGATCGGAGATGGAGAGGGAGACATTAATGGCGGCGCACTCGTTGGCGACCTCCCCAAGCACCAACGAAATCACAACCTTCGACTTGGCTATTGAGTGGCTGTTGTCAAGGTTGGGGTCGGGGTCAGGGTCAGAGCCGCGGTCGCTGAGCGGCCATCGTTGGGGTCGGGGTCGGAGCCGCGGTTGTCGAGTGGCCATCGTCGGGGTCGGGGTCGGAGTCGCGGGCATTGACCGTGGGGGCCATCGAGGACAACGATTGGCTAGAGATTTAGGGTTTTGAATTGGGAGAGACACCACACAGTGTCATTTTGGTATTAGGATGCCAACTATACTCTTCGGCGAGCCACATCAGCTTTAAAAATTAATAAAAAAGTGCCACGTCGGATTTTCGGCCAACCAGATCGGAGTTGACACTAAAATGATCGTTTTTCAAATTGTTTGGTACTTAAGTGATCCAATAGAAACTTTTGGTACAAAAGTGAGCGCCGTACATAATTTATGGCACTGATAGTATACTTATCCCCCAATACTTCACATTGGAAAATTCTAAGATAGTAAGTTTTGCTCAATCTAATGTATGATCCTTGTCTTTAGGAAAGTATTGATCTCATCATATCAAAAGATCAAAAGGTCTCCATGGGGAAGAGTAATTGATTCCTCTGTTGTTACTGGCCAAGTTGCACTTTCTCCCACTTCCTTCAACATTAATTAGACATGTTAACTTCACGTAATTGTCGCATCGCAGCATCTTGCCGTATCCTTGTCAATTCTCAAGCTTCAATAGCAGTTTGGAGCAGCTGAAAACTTGTACACTAAAAGACAACTTCAAACAAATCTAAAGTAGCAACATCACGCACTAATGCCTCTAGTGAAATAGTTTTCCGTCCGACCGAACCAACATTGGTATGATTATCTCAGTTCTTGTATGATCTCTTGCATTGTTCTCTCTACCTCTTCAGCAATGCCCGGGATTCAATCATCTCCAATCCCGTCGAAATCGAAGAGCTAGAGAGATGCGGATGATCATGAAAGAGGAGTATATTCATAGGGCCAAAAAGTTTATGATTCAGTTCAATCTTTTCTAGCTAATATTGACTTTGGTAGCAATAAAATCTATTGAATTACCAAAAACAAGAAAATATACAAACTTGATGGGTTTTTTATTTGATGGGCCAAGTTAAGCTCATTCGCCCATGTTAGGCTATAATCCGGCCTATAAATAAAGGGCCATAAGAAAGTGTAGTTACCGTTATATAAATATATTTTTTTAAAAAAAAAGGGAGAACGTTGAGAATATACAGTGAAAAACACATAACGTATTTTTCTGTCCTTGGACAACAATGTTTTCTCCCTTGATGAACGGAATTCTAGGGTCTCAATTTATTCTTCTAAGACTGCAACAGTACTTAATTTGTGGCAAATAAGGTACGCCAATTTATATGATATATCTTTTGATTGGTGTTACATGTTTTCCAGGCATGTTTTTGCGTTCGTTTTCGGTATTTGTTCGTTTGAGTATTAATTCGTCTTCAGGAATTTGTTTCCCACAAAACCAAGAAGAAGAAGAAGAAGAATCGACTTGGAGAAAATATTGGGTGGGGCAAGTACACTATCCAGACAAAATTGCAATGCCAGGTCATCTCCACATCAGATGCAAATCTGAACTCTTCTGTCCTCTCCAACAATGCCGCATAAAAGCATCATCCTCAGTGCTACCGGTCCCAAGCCAAGACGCCGTTGACTCATCAGTCTCTCTCTCTCTCTCTCTACCTGACTAACAATGCCTTCTTCAATGGCTCTGCTGATCCTCCGTTGCAACTTCCATTGTCGAGCCTCCTCGCTCCTCTAGGTGAGACTCTTGTCCCATTCGCCAAAGGAAGCGGGGGCTCCAAAGTGACAGACTTTAGAGCCGGCACCCACGAGAAAATACTAGTAGCGAACCGAGGCTGGAATGACAACCATTAAAGAATTTTCTGCATCAGTTGAAAATCTTCCCTCTATAAAGCAAATACATTTGCAGAAACCTCGCAAAGCTCTCTCAAGGGTTTATAAGTTGCAAAATCTCAAGCATTTGAGTCTTCAAGGCTGCTCCAATTTTGTCATGTTTCTAAAGAACTTGGAGGATTCAACTGATCCTAATGAAAATTTGGGGTTCTCAAATCTAAAGAACTTAATGACTACAATCTCTCAGAAGTAGAGTTCCTGGAGAGTTCTTCTAATTTTCCCAAACTAGTGCATCTAAATCTTTCCAAAAACAAGTTCACTCATCTTCCAACATGTATCAACATATACCATGATTTGGAACACTTGTACGAGGATAGATGTAAGCAACTAGAAGACATTCCTCAGCTTCTGCCAAACGTGCATATCCTAATGGCAAAGAGTCGCAGATCTCTACAAGAATTCGTTGATTTGCTCATCTAATCCCTTTTTATTTTGATCCAATTAATGAAGAAGTTATCAAATCCAATTTTTAAGCAAAATAATGCTTGGTCATAATTAAATGAGAGAAGAAAGACGGTTGATACCACCTTCTGTAGTTGGATCAATTCTTCGATCGGGCATGAAATAACATTTCGTGCTATCTTAAATAATGTCCTGTGTACTTGGCAAGTTCCATAAAGAGCCACAAGCTTAAGCATGTACTTGACAATTCTTTAAAAAAAAAAAAAAAAACTATCTGTCAACTTTTTTCGCAATAGAAAAGAAAAAGAAATTTAAGTAGAATTGTGAAGAGGCACAACTACTTTATATAAAATTGTTTGCTTTTGAATAATTTTATGATATCATTAACAGATTATATGTGATTATATTTTGATATAATTATTCCATTCATTTTGTAACTTATTAATTTTTAATATATTTTGAATTACTAATCCAGCCTAAAGCATAGGAATTCATGCCAATTGATTACACATTTTTTTTTGGGAGCATTTAAGTGATTTAATATATTATTAATGTGCTTCCAATCATTGTGATCCATCCTCTGAAAACATCACGCTTCATTAGTCCAAGTCACTGAAATTCAGACTACAACCTCGTTAGCCATTGTTTTGGTCATGCTGTTGTTGTCCACATTGCAGGGTCATCGATTCCCAGCTGAGACGGTTGTTGATTGAACCTTCTGTAGGCTTGCTTCACATAGGCCCCATAAGCTTATCACAATTAATTTTGCTAATATATGGTGCACCTGTTATTATAGTGAGGAGGCACTATTGCTATAGCTAAAATTAAGTCACCGCTTACACAAATTTATGGTATAACATGTACTGTTCAAACAAGCAATTAATTTCTATAATTACTGCATTAAAAAAAAAATCGAGACAAAATCATAGGCATACCTTAAAGTCAAAAATCAAACGTTGTAAGACATCTTCTATCCACACGGGCTCATCGTTGGCAAGAGATAATCCTTTATTGATAGTTCCTTCTTCTCATTGCCATTAAGTAAATTCGACTTTAAAGATTATTTTGATCATTACATTTTACTAATTTTTGTTGTGTGACGTTATCTTTGTTCATTAAGGTTTCCTCCATATCACAAGTTATCCATCTAATTCAACTTAGGAAAAACTATTTGTGAAAGCTCATTGACTTTTCCATTGTTAAGGTTTTAAGCTAATATTCTAAACATCAATGTATCTTGAAATAATTGAATATGAAATTAGATAGTTCTTTGAAAAAAGTAATCCACTAACAAGTTAAAATAAAAAATATAGTGATTTGGTCAATTCATCAACAATATCTTCTAATTATTACATGTATAATGAGTTTGATTAGGTGGTGTAGAAACATTTGTTTTAGTTTTGTGCCAAAAGAAAATTGTATTCTTTACTCAAGTGGGTAGAAGCACCAAGAACCTACTTCTACATTTCCGCTCATATTTCATCTTTCTTTAACTATTCCTACAGTTTAGTCAAATAATTGAGCCCAAAATCCTCCTTTAATGAGGGGGTCATCTTCTTCTTGCCTTCTTCCCTCTCATTTTCTCTCTAAACTTTTTGAGTTTCTCAACCGTCTTTTTCGTACTGGTTTGCGTAGAGATTCGTTACCAGAAGTCTATAGGGTGTTTCCTCATCTTTGTCAAGAACAATCGGTGACACCGCTTTATCTTTCCATCTTGTAGTCGTCACGCATTTGCTTTAGCGCTCTTACTCCCTTTGGCGTCAACATTCTTGAGATAAGGGATCCACAAGCGCCAGATCTGGCTCAATGAGGCCAACCCTTGCTGAGCCTTGCTTGGTGAGGGCTCCACTATTTGAGGCTTGCCCTCACCTATAAGCTAGCTCGGTTGGCCATTGCCTGTGTTTGGCCATCAATAATAGGAAGAAGAAAGGGAAAAAAGAACAATTTAAAAAAAATATGAAATTATTATTAAAAACTATCAATGTTAGCATTGATTGTGCTACTTAAAATGGCTGGTATCTACATCAGCGAATTTCGACTAAAATCCCCTATGGTTGGCCATCGTTGTTGTGGTCATGTTGTTGTCAAGGCTGAGCTCGCCACAATCCTAGGTCACGGATGCCCTGCCACTATTGTCATTGATTGAACCCTGCGTAGGCTTGCTTCGCATAGGCCCTGCGAGCTTATTACAATTAATTTTGCTTAAATATAGTGCAGCTGTTTTTATAGTGACAAGGCACTATTACAATAGCTAAAATTAAATCCCCACTACCCCAGATACATGGTGTAACAATATATACTGTTCAAACGAGCAATTTTTTTTATGGCTTGAAAACAAGCAATTAATGTCTAAAAGTACTATATCCAAAAAAAAAAAAAGATTTTGAGACAAAATCATAGGGTCGAAAATCAAACAGCGTAAGACGTCTTCTTTCTGCACGGCCTAGTCATTGGCAAGAGATAGTCCTTTATTGATAGTTCCTTTTTATTATTGCCATTAAATAATTTTGACTTTAAATTCTATGTAATTATTGATCGAATTATTTTAATCATTACATTTTACTTTTTTTGTTATGTGAATTTCCTTTTTTGGTGACATTATCTTTGTTCATTAAGGTTTCCTCCACATTATAAGAAATCTATCTATTTCAACTCAGGAAAAACTATTTGTGAAACCTCATTGACTTCTCTATTGCCAAGGTTTTGAGCTAATATCCACCTTAAAATAACTTAATATCAAAATAGAAAGTCCTTGAAAAAAGTAATATACTCAAAAGCTATAAATAAAAACAATACGCAGCGATTTGGTTAATTCATAACAATATCTTCTAACGATTATCTGTACAATGAGTTTGATCAGGTGGTGTAGAAACGTGTGGTTGAGTGCAGAAGCTATTTCAGTAGATGTGACTATTAGCAGTCAGGTTCTCCACTTGCTATTCCATCTTTCTTTGAAATATCGTGGGGAACTTCCACGAAAGTCACATTATTGTATGATCAACGGGTCCAACAATGCAGGTAGAATTACCAAGAATCTTCTTCTACATTTCAGCTCCTATTTCATCTTGCTTTTAATTCTTTTTGCAGTTTAGTCAAATAATTCACCCCAGAATTCTCCCTTACTGAGGGGGTCATCTTCCTGCCTTCTTCCCCCTCATTTTCCCTCGCTCTTAACTTTTTTGAGTTTCTCAGCCATCTCTTTCGTACCAGTTTGCATAAAGATTCCCTTACCGAAAGTCTACAAGGTGTAGGAACGACACTTCCATCAACTAGGGGTACTGCCATGCCCTCTAGTTAATAGGAGTGTTGTCAGGCAGGACTGTAGCAACTTTCGTTACAACCATCGATACTTGCTAGGCTTATTTAGGCCTAGCCTTACCGAACCGATTAACTTGGTTGTTTCCAACCAAGCTCCGTGGAAACCAAGCCCCGAGGGTTATACTTTTACTTCATGGGCCCCCAATTTCCAGCCAGGCTTTTCTTCCCGATCAGGTGAGACTATAGAGTGACATTATAGGGTCTTAAGGTTCTCACTTGCTTTTTCATCTTTCTTTGAAATATTGTGGGGAACCTCCACGAAAGTCACATTGTATGATCTCATCAATAGTTTCCGCGGGTCCAACAAAGTGGGTAAAATTACCAAGAACCTACTTCTGCATTTCAACTCCTATTTCATCTTTCTTTTTATTCTTCCTACGGTCTAGTCAAATAATTCACCACAAAATTGTCCTTCAGTGCCCCCCCCCCCAGGGGGGAGGGGTTGTCATCTTCCCGCCTTCTTCCCTCTCATCTAACCTTTTTTCTTTTCTTTTCTTTTCTTTTCTAACTTTTTGAGTTTCTCAGCCATCTTTTTTGTACTAGTTTATCTTTCCATCGACACAAACTTTTTTTTTTTTCTTTTTGAGCCGATCGACACAAATTTCACCTCGTCTAAAGTAGTCTTCACATATCCTCTGGGGCAAAAAGCCATCATCACGCATTTTCTTCAGTGCTCTCGCTCCTTTTAAAAACTTCAACATTCTCGAGATAAGGAATTTATTAAGGTAGGTCTCTCTATGCCTTCTTTCTAGCCTCGTGAATGTAGGCTTGCTTCGCATAGGTCGCCAATGCCCCGCCGCAATCATCGTTGATTGAACCCTATGTAGGCTTGCTTTGCACAGGCCCCCACAAGCTTATCGCAATTAATTTTACTAAAATATGGTGCACCTGTTATTATAGTGAAAAGGCGTTATTACTTTAGCCAAAATTAAGTCCCCTCTACTCCAGATGCATGGTACAACAACATATAATGTTCCACGCTCGAAAACAAGCAATTAATTTCTATAAATACTACATCAGTAAAAAAAAAAAAAAAGAGAAAGATTTTGAGACAAAATCGTAGGTATACCTTAAAGTCAGAAATCAAATGTTGTAAGATGCCTTCTATTTGCACGAGCTCGTCATTGGCAATATATAGTCGTTTATTGATAGTTCCTTTTTATCGTTGCCATTAAGTAAATTTGACTCTTAAATTTTATGTATCTATCGATCGAATTATTTTAATCATTACACTTTACTTATTTTTGTTATGTGAATTTCTTTATTTGGCGACATTATCTTTGTTCATTATGGTTTCCTCCGCATTATAAGTAATCTATTCATAAATTATTTGTGAAAGCTCATTGACTTCTCATCTATCAAATATTGATGTACCTTGAAGTAACTTAATGTCAAACTAGAAAATCCTTCAAAAAAAAAAAAAAGTAGTCTACTCACAAGTAAAAACAGAAAAGAATATGTAGTGATTTGGTTAGTTCATCAACAATATCTTCTAATCATTATACCTATAACGAGTTTGATTAGGTGGGTAGAAATGTGTGTCGGAGCGCCGAAGCTATTTCACTAGATTTGACTAATAGCAGTCAGGGTTCTCCACTTGCTATTGCATAGTTCTTGGAAATACCTTGGGCAACTTCCACGAAAGTCACATTGTATGATCAGCGGGTCCAGCAAGGCAAGTAGAATTACCAAGAACGTACTTTTGCATTTCAGCTCCTATTTCATCTTTCTTTTAATTTTTCCTACAGTTCGTTCAGTCAAATAAGTCGCCGCCAAATTGACCTTTAGCGAAGGGGTCATCTTCCCGCCTTCTTCCCTCTCATTTTCCCTCGCTGTTGACTTTCTGAGTTTCTCAGCCATCTTTTTCGTACCAGTTTTGCGTAGCGATTCCCTCACCGAAATTCTCCGGGGTGTTTCCTCATCTTTATCAAGAACAGTTAGAGATCCTGCTTTATCTGTCCATCCCTCTTCCATCGACGCAGGCTCCACCTCGTCTAAAGTAAGTCTTCACGAATCTTTTTGGGGGCAAAAAGCCATCGTCCGTCACGCGTTTTCTTCAATGCTCTTACTCCTTTTAAGCTTCAACATTCTCGATATAAGGGATCCATTAAGGGAAGATCCCTCTATGCCCTCTTTCTAGCCTCCTGAAATTGTGAGTGTGATCCAACGGGATAGACTGATCATATTTCATAATCCTTGAATAGAATCGAGTCGACAGAGCCAATCTTCTTGATCTCTCTTTTTTGTTTTTGTCCCGAGTTCCTGATATATGGACTCTTCCGAAAAGAATTACCATGTGTTCGTGAGTTTTAGAGGCACGGACGTCTGCAACACCTTCCTCCGTGATCTCTATGCAACTTTGAAGCAGGAAGGGATATACACTTTTGTGGATAGCGAGGAGCTCAGGAAAGGAGAGCAAATATCGCTGGCGCTTATGAGGGCGATCGAGGAATCGCGCGTCGTGATTGTCATTTTCTCTGAGGACTACACTTCCTCACGGTGGTGTTTGGAAGAGTTGGTGAAGATCATGGAGTGCAAGGCATGGAAGGAGCTGATTGTGTGGCCGGCATTTTACAAAGTCAAACCAAGAGATGTGAGAAGGGGGATGAAGGTGCATGGAGGAGCTATGGCTAAGCGTGACTCCGATTCCGAGAAGGATCTGAAGACGGTGGAGACATGGAATAAAGCTCTCTTTGATGCCGGTAGCTTGTCTGGGTGGGTTTGCAATGATGGGTAAGTAAGGGTGTGCATGGAAACGTTTCTAAGAAACGTTTCCGGCACACTTCTGTACGGAAAGTGTTCCCCGGAACAAAAAAGGAATAGAAACGCGTTTGGTTGCGTTTTTGTTCCTTTTTTGTTTTTTTGTTTCTAGAACGAAATAAGAACAGAAAAAAGAAACAAAAAAAAGTTGTTTCTCACTCCAGAAACGTTTCTTCAAGAAACGTTTCTCTCTCTCTTCTTCTTCTTCTCTTTTTCTTTTCTTCTTCTTTTTTCTCCTTCTTTTTTCTTTCGCCGGTCGCCGGCCTCGGCCATGGCCGGCGACCGGCTGTCGAGGCTCGGCCTCGCCCAGATCCGGCGAGGCCGAGTGTCGCCGGCCCCCGGCGAGGCTCGGCGTCGCCAGCACGGGCGAGGCCGAGCCTCGCCTTGGCTGGGCGAGGCTGCTAGCCCCGTCGGCCGGTCGCCGGAGGCGGGTGACCGGCCGGAAAAAAGAAAAAAGAAAATAAAAATGTTTAAAAAATTAAAAGAAATAAAAAAAGAATAAAATTTACCAAACGTGTTTCTGTTCATTTTTTATTCCCGGACCAAACGTTACCAAACGCATTCTTTTGTTCAAAAATTGTTCCCCGGAACAAAAACACTTTTTTTTTGTTTCTGTTTCCTGGAACAAAAAAAGAACAGAAACGTTACCATTCGCGCCCTAAGTAATTGATGGGACGCACTACTCTGCCATTGTTAGTTGGTGATTGTTTGTTATATGTCAAATTGTATGCAGAGAACCTACAGCTGAAAAACTGATAGATATTGTTAAATCGGTCTTTTTAATTGAAGATACAATGCGGAGATATGCTAAGAAAGTAGACATAGTAGTTGAATATCAAAACTTCAAGCTAGCAGATTGATTGAAGTCGATTCTTTCTGTTTGGACGATGAGAAATTTTTGTTTTAGATAAATCGTGCATTCCATAGTATCCGAGTCATTTTGTCTTTAGGCGCAGGTTCACCCTAATGTGGTACTCCTTTTCATCTTATTATTTGCTAATCTTGTTATGTAGTTTTCCTTATAATGCTAGAGGTTGAATTCTTGCCATGGCTTTGAAATGCTAAAACATGTTTCTCTTTCGATTGCTTATCAAAGATGAAGCAGAGGTGATACAAAGCATCATAAAGGAATTACCAATTCATCTAGAACGAACACCCCTGGATGTTGCTAAGTATCCGGTTGGAATAGAGTCCCGAGTTGAGAAACTAAAATCATTGTCACAAAAAGAGTTGGATGGTGATGATGTTCTTATGATAGGTATATGGGGACCTGGAGGCATAGGGAAGACGACGATTGCTAAAGCGATATATAATGCTATTGAAGGGCAATTTCAAGGAGCTATATTTTTGGAGTGAGTTAGAGAAACTTCAAACAAATGCAATGGTCTAGTTGAGCTGCAAAAAATATTTCTTTCTCAAATCTTACCTCCTAAACCTCTAACGGTCTATAGTGTCGCTGAAAGAATTAGTTTGATAAAGGAAAGACTTTATTGCATGAAGGTTCTCTTGGTTCTTGATGATGTTGACCATTCGTATCAACTAGGAGCATTAGCTGGAGGAAGCAACTGGTTTGGCAAAGTAAGTAGAATCTTTGTAACAACAAGGGATAAACATTTGGTTACTTCTTCTCATTTCATGAATACTGTGTATCGAGTTAAAACTTTAAAGGACGACGAGGCACTAGACCTTTTTTGTTTGGCATGCCTTTCAAAGCAACGAAGAACTTGAAATAAGAAAGGATCTCATAGATAGAGCATTGCATTACGCTAGCGGCCTTCCATTAGGCCTTGAAGTGTTGGGCTCATTCTTACATGGAAGAGAATAACCGGCATGGAAAAGTGCGCTGCACAAACTCTCCAAAAGTCCTTACAAAGATATCAATCGAGTTCTGATGACAAGCTTCGAAGGATTGGAGGAAAACGAGAGGGAGATTTTCCTCGACATTGCTTGTTTCTTTAAAGGAAAAAGTAAGGAATACATTGAGGAAGTTCTCAACGGCTGTGACTTTGACACAACTATCGGAATAGAAATTCTCATCCAGAGATCCCTGATAAGAAATGAGTGTGGGACCCTACAAATGCATGATTTGGTTCAATTGATGGGTAAGAATATTGTTAAGCGGGATTATCCCGATGATCCTGGGCAGCGCAGTAGATTATGGCTTTTTGAAGATGTTATGGAGATTCTATGTGAAGATACGGTAAAAAGTTTTTTTTATAAACATTTTTATATCTCATTTTCATGTCACTTTGATTTGGACAGCTTATTGTAAATCTCAATGGAATTTTTGTGTGAGAACTAAATTTGCTATGTTATGGATAGGGAACGAATGCAGTAAAGGCCATAGTATTGGACATGCTTGCGACCGTGAGTCCTGAAGAGATAACCATACGTCCTGATGCTTTCAGAAACATGAAAATGTTGAGAATGCTCATTCTACCCAAAGTGCATATCTCTTCACAAGGTCCTATTCGTCTCCCTTATAATTTGAGATGGCTTAAATGGCCCAATGCCCTGGATCTAGATTTTGGCTTTGGTCTAAAGAAACTTATTGGACTTGATGTCCAGAAATGTCATATCAAACAATTAGAAGGCAAGGTTAGCGCTTGTGATGATTAGGTTTTGCCTTTTTACAACTACAAATATTTACAGAGCTTAACGACTATACTGTATTATTATTATTATTATTATTATTATTATTATTATTATTATTATTATTATTATTATTATTATTATTATTATTATTATTATTATTATTATTATTATTATTATTGCAGCATTTTAGAAAGTTGAAGTACATCGATTTCAGTCAATGCAAGTCCCTGGTTAGTGTTCCTGAACTTTCATTACTTCCAAATGTAGAGAGCTTGAATCTTGATGGGTGCAGAAGCTTGGTGGAGGTTCACCAATCTGTCGCATATCACGACAAGTTAAAATTTTTGTCACTAAAGTTTTGCTCTAACCTTAGTATCTTTCCTCACACACTCAAGACAAAATCTCTTCAAGCCCTCGATCTCTTTGGTTGCTCTAAACTCAAGAAGTTCTCCGATATACCGGAAAAGATGGAACATCTAGAAGAGCTTAATTTAGGATGGACGGCTATTAAAGAATTGCCTGCATCAGTTGAAAATCTTCTTTCCGTGAAGTTAATAAATTTAGCATTTTGCAAAAGACTTGCAATGCTCCCATCAAGTATTTATAAGTTGCAAAATCTAGAGCATATGATACTTAGAGATTGCTCCAATTTTGTCGTGTTTTCAAAGAACTCGGAGGATTCGACTGATCCTAATGCCAATCTGGGATTCCAAAATTTATACCAGCTAGAACTTGATGGCTGCAATCTCTCAAAAGTAGACTTCCTTGAGAGTTCTTCCAGTTTTCCCAAATTGGCGCACCTAAATCTTTCCAACAACAAGTTTACTCATCTGCCGACATCCATCAACAAATATGATGATTTGGAACACTTGATTATGACTAATTGCGAGCAGCTACAAAAGATTCCTCAGCTTCCGCCAAATGTGCATATGCTACGGGCAGGAGGTTGCAGATCTTTACAAGAATTTCCAAATTTGTCGGGTCTCTCCTCCGAACCCCTTCTGGTTGACTTAACTTCATGTCGTGAATTATTCCGCAAAGGGGCAAACGCGACTGATGTGTTATCACTCAAGGTCAGACTCTCTCTCTCTCTCTCTCTCTCCCCCCAACACCCCCCCCCCTCCCCGCACTCACTAACTTTGAATGCTTGATATGCGAACTATTTGTATGACAGGAGCTCCCAAAGATGAGAGACGCTGACATTTTGCTACCTGGAAGAGAGATGCCAGAATGGTTTCTCCGCTATAAAGACAGTCCCATATCCTTCATGGTTCCCGGGGACTTGTATGACAAGTTCTTAGGACTAGCGCTCTGTCTTGTATTTGGCCCAGAGGAAGGAGAAGTGGGCTGTGAGATCCGTGTTTTGGTCAATGGCGAAGTGGTGAGATCCTCGGGGAGAGGCTTCTATTCAATGAAATCCGATCATGTGTGGATTGCATATCTCCCACGCAGTGAGCTGTTTCGGATGAATAAAAAAAGGGAGGCTCTTCTGCGAGACGATCAGAACCATTTCCAAGTTTACCTCACAGTATCAAAAGGAAGATTGAAGAAGTGCGGATCCCGTCTAATGTGCGAGCAACAGGAGGATGAGCTGAGGATCGAGCTCCAACATCATCAGCCGACAGAAACAAATTGGCCTTTGGAGGAAAGAGACTCAGACTAAGACAATTGGATAGACCACCGTCACCGAGAAAGAAGAAAGTTCACGTGAAACAGATGATGAACTTATCAAAGCAATCGACCCAAAAGAAGAAATAATTGCACTTTACTGTGCAGATAAGATCGGCACTGTATGTCGAACAGATGGTTGTCACGCTAAAGGAAGTGGCTGTCGAAGTTGTAAGTACTGGTTTACGGAGCGATTCTCGAGGGACCCAGGTATGAGATTCTGATTCCAGTGCCTTTTGCTTTTCCCCGTGTTCTTTTTTCAGTCTCTACTGTAAGTTTTTGGATGTGCGCTCCTTCACTTCAAGTGCAAAATGATTATGAAATACAGGATTCATATCATGCTACCGACAAGGTTGAGGTTGAGGAGCTTCCCTTTTCCCCTTCTCTCTTTTCTTCTTGTGGACATAATATTGCTGGATAAATGGACATACTACCGCTCACGAAAGTGCATTCATGCCGCACCGTTTTATCTTTTCATTCCTTAAAACCGAATCCTCTCCCTCATTTCTATTCATTTTTATATTAATTATCGGAAAAAAATTTTGTTCAGCAAGTGCTCCAAAAATTCTTATTTAGCACCCAGTCGAAATTTTATGATTTCTAATGCACAGATTGTTCTTGTGTTTTGCAAAGTCAATATTAATTTGATTATTACGAGCGACGTATGTAGAATGGTCGCCCGAGGAGCCCCTGAAGACCATGGGCACTTTTCAGCTATGAAGCACGGACACGTTCTCCATGCTTCCGTGTCGTGTCTGACACGTGGTTAACCTTTGCCCGACACGTTTGGACACGCGTGTCCGGCAGACGATGGAGGGTGGAAGTGACGGCGAGGGAGCAGAGGCGGACCGACGGCGAGCCCACGACGGCGAGAGACGACTAGAGAAAGAGCGGCGAGGAAGGGGGTCATGTGCGGCGAGCGGCGAGGACATGGCTAAGTGCTGCACTTGCAAACTAGGAGACATGCAGAGATGGGTTTGAGGGCACTAGCGGCATTGTCAAGAGCGTCGTCTCCGGAAGTCTCAACCAAAATACTTCACTAGTCACACGACTCCTCACCATGGTCCACCCATCTTCTGGCTCCAACTCCAGCGGCGGCAGAGCAGCAATTTCACCAAGGTGGAGGACGCGATCGAGGCCGTGCCCGATCACAGGACGCGCCGGTTCGTGATCTACGTGAAAAAGGGCGTGTACCGGGAGAACGTGGAGATCAAGAAGAAGAAGTGGGTCGTGTGGCGAGCGGCAAGCGGCGAGGAAGGAGACGGATCTAGAGGAGGAGAAGAGGGAGGGTTGTGCGGCGAGCAGCAAAGGAGAATGAGGTAAAGTAAAGCTAGGGTCTTTGATTGGATGGCCATCACGTATTTTGGGGGAGGGGAAGTGACAGGACAGTCTGTCTGTTGATGAATAAAGTGGGGGGGAAAATGGACAACGTGGGGAAGGAAAAGAAAAAGCGAAAGAAATTTGGGGGGAAAAGAGACGAGGGAAGTTTGGGCGAGTGGAGGGGTTGGTTTTGAAAAATAAAAGTAAATTTGGGGGAGGGGGGGATTTCGAAAATTAAAGGTAAATTTGGGATATGAAATTAAAAAAAGTGTAAGATTTATTAATATTATTAGTATAAATTTATTGTAAACTTTTTATTTATTTATTTGTAAATTTGAATTAAATTAATTAAAAATAAAAATATTTATTTAATATTTAACGTATCAAAATGTGTCGAAATTCTCTACTTTTTTAGAAATGACGTCGCGTGTCCGTGTTGCCGTATCTATGCTACATAGCTTTTCAGGGAGACGATCGTTAGAAGTACGTTCGCTGTTGACTCGAGTCGGGGCGACGGAATTGTCCCGTCCGGTTCAAAGTTGCAATGCCAGGTCATCTCCACGTCAGATCCAAATCCGAACTCCCCTATCCCCTCAGACGATGTCGCATAAAAGCATCGTCCTCACCGCTACCCATACCGACTCCCAAGACAAGACGCCGTTGACTCATCACTCTCTCTCTCTCTGTGAATAATCATGCCTTCTTCAATGGTGCTGTTGATCCTCCGTCGCGACCTCCATGGTCGAACCTCCTCGCTCCTCCAGGCGAGGCTCTTCTCCCGTTCGCCGGAGTTGGTGGCGGCTGTGGCTCGGAAGCGGCGAACCTCGGAGCCGAAGCCCATCGAGAAGATACTGGCGGCGAACCGAGGCGAGATAGCTTGCAGGATCATGAGGACGGCGGGGAGGCTCGGGATTAGGACCGTCGCCTTCTACAGCGACGCCGACGCCGGCGCTCTCCACGTCAGGTCCCCCAACGAGGCCGTCGGCATCGGTCCCGCTCCAGCTCGCCTCAGCTACCTCAGTGGAGCGTCCATCGTCGAGGCCGCTCTTCTCGCCCGTGCTCAGGGGAGGCGTTGAGAACTATCTGCCGTTTGAAGTGCGTGTAATCGCTGCGATTGGAGGATGCGGGATTTCGCATGCCGCATGGCGACATGTTTGATTCTGGTTGGGAGAAATAGTCGCGTTCGTTAGAGCAATGGTTGTTAGCATGGAGTGAACGGGATTTGGTGACGGTGGAGGAAACTCGTGAAATTGTGAGCTTCAAGTATTGGAGGTCAATTCCTATTTGTTCATTAAGGTTTCCTCCACATCACTCAGGAAAAACTCTCTGTTGAAGCTCATTCACTGCTCTATCGTCAAGGTTTTAAGCTAATATTCTAATCATTGATGTACCTTGAAATAACTTAATATCAAACCAGAAAATCCTTTCACTGCTATTAGACACTTATGAGGGCAATCGAGGAATCGCTCATCGCCATCATCATTTTCTCTGAGGACTATGCTTCCCCGTGGAGGTGTTTGGAAGAGTTGGCGAAGATCATGGAGTGCAAGGCACAGAAGAAGCTGATTGTGTTGCTGGTGTTTTACAAAGTGGAACCAAGAGAAGTGAGAGGGAGAAGAGAGACTTGTGGAAGAGCTCTATGGCTAAGCACGAGCCCAAGTTTGGGAAGGATTCGGAGACAGTGAAGAGATGGAAGAAGGCTCTTTTCAATGCTAGTAACTTGTCTGGGTGGGATTTTAATGATGGATAAGTAAGTAATTGATGCGACACACTGCTTTGCCATTGTTAGCCAATGATTTTTTGTTATATTTCAAACCGTATGCTATAAATTACCACTGAAAGCTTATTGATATTGTCAAATCGCTCTTTTTAATTGATATTGTCACACTTGCTGAGGAAGCAACACTATGGGAAGGAGACTAGGTCATCATACAGACCGTATATAAAATCAGAAGTGGGTCCTCCTGATACACGTCCCTTATTCCCCTCACATGGTTGGGGTTGAAGAGCTTCCTTTTTCCCTCTTTCTTTTATGATTTGTGATGGAGATTGCATTAATACAGAGTTAAGTGGATGCTTGTTGACATTAGATTGATATAATCGTATAGGTAAAGACACGAGGGTTAGCCTATTTGATGTAAATTATTAATGGATTAAAAAAATATGAATAAAAAGAAAGGAGAGAAAGGGATAAATGTAGGAATCTGCTTCTAAGATGGTCACATGTAACAGACAATCGAAAATCGGTTTATTGGTTTCTATCCTGCTTTTATTCCAATTAAATTCTGTGTTTTTTCTCTCTAGGATTCCATATTTTGATTCACTCCATGACCTTTAAATTCAAAATTCTTCTGGGTCCTCTTGGCTTTTTCTCTTCTCTGCCTTTTCTTGCTCCTTCTGGCTTTAGGTTTCTGTGCATGGCCAGCTGCTCACATTACTTCTCAAAGCAAGATTGACAGGAATCCTATATTAACAACGCTAATCTCAGTTTGAGATTGCAAAAGTTTATTTTTCCTTTTGTGTTTCTTCGTTGATTTTCTTGAGGAGTTATGGTTTGGAGAAGAGCTCGTGCTTACTGCAACCAAAAGTTGCACAAAGGAGTTGTACTTTTGTTGGGCGTTTCTCTAGTTGTGTTTTTCCTGGCATCATCAGTACCATATGACTACAGGCGCTCGAATTACAGTTCACGCACGCCAGCTTCTTGCGGTTCATGCTCTTGCGTTTGCCCTTTGAAGCGACGAATATTTCCCTTGGCTTCAGGTAAGTCTAGTGGTAGAGATTGAGTTAGTATATTGCAGAGGCTTCTCGGTTCGCAATCAGAAGAACATGTTTTCATGATGGTTGGAGTCAGTTTTGTATTTTTCTTCTTCCATGCTTTCGTTTTTTTTTTTCAATAGAAGTATTGGAACTTTAGTGTTGAGTAAATCCAGAATAACTGGTTGAATTTTTGTTTGTTGAGAACAATTAATGATGAACAAGTTTGAGTCTTTGATGGCTTATAGGAAGTTAGTAATGTTTGTATTTCGCCTTATTGGAGTGTTGCTGGTAAGGCTTGGTATCTTGTCCTGGGTAATCTTGCGTCTGATGTGGTCGATTCGTCAATCTATGTCTCTTTCCTACGCAGATTGCGGTGAAAATGATATGAAGGAGAGCAGATGGGATATTTTGAAGGAGCAACTGAGCTTACAAGAAACCGTTGCAAAGGAAACAGTGGCGCGCACCAAAACAGTGGCGCGCACCAAGGCATTAAGAGAGGATGCTAAGAAGACCTCGCTGAGATTCAGGGTCGAGGCCAAGAAGTGCAATGCTGGGGTGGTGGCTTGCGAGCTAAGCAGAGAAAGGGCTGAAGCATGGCTGGTTGAGGAGCATAAGCTCGCAGCGTTGTGGGAGAAACGAGCCTGTGACAGAGGGTGGAAGGACAGTGATAAAGTATACTTGTACAGATAAAAGGGAATATGACGATAGCAGCTAGGTTCTTGATTATAAGGCAATTTTATAGAGGATTCAAGAAGTCTTGTGTAAAGTATCACACATTTGAACAGCTTTTGCCAAGTGAATATGAGTTGGAAAGAGGGTGCACTCTTCATAAGAGATTAGATTAATGTGTAAGTCTACTCTTTTGTGCAGTCCTCCCAACTAGAAGTTATCTACTAGCTGCTCTCTTTTGCGGGCTGCATGTATATTGAAGTTGAATTGCTGATTCATGACATACAGGTTGTTCCAGGTTTTTGGTGCAATTTCTTCAGTAGCGATACTCTCTTTTTAAGGAACAACTGCAGCATGCAATTTCTTCGTCGGAATTTGATTTTGCTGCATCATGTTGTCTTCGACACAATGTAAAGCTCTATAAGTAGTTTCCCATCCGACCTAGGCTAGGACAAGAACCTAAAGCCGCTTAAAAATATTTTTTGTATCCCCTTCCTGACCATCTCCCTACCATAAAAAGGTAAACTGGCATAAACAAACCCAAAAGAAGAAGAAGAAAATCCAGTCAAAGCGGTAATGCCAGGTCATCTCCACGTCAGATGTAAATCCGAACTCCTCTATCCTCTCAGACGACGTCGCATAAAGGCATCACCCTCAACGCTGCCCGTCCCGACTCCCAAGACAAGACGCCTTTGACTCATCACTCTCTCTTTCTCTCTCCGACGACTGATCATGCCTTCTTCGATGGCGCTGTTGATCCTCCGTCGCAACCTCCATGGTCGTACCTCCTGGCTCCTCCAGGCGAGGCTCTTCTCCCATTCGCTGGAGGCGGCGGTGGCGGCGGCTGCTGCTGCGATGGGCCTCGGAGCCGAAGCCCGTCGAGAAGATACTGGTGGCGAACCGAGGCAAGATAGCTTGCAGGATCATGAGGACGGCGAGGAGGCTGGGGGTTCGGACCGTCGCCGTCTACAGCGACGCTGACGCCAGCACTTATGAGGGCGATCGAGGAATCACACGTTGTGATTATCATTTTCTCTGAAAACTATGCTTGCTTGTGATGGTGTTTGGAAGAATTGGTGAAGATTATGGAGTGTAACGCACAGAAGAGTTGATTGTGTTGCCAGTGTTTTACAAAGTGCAACTAAGAGAAGTGAGAGAGGGGAGAGAGGCTTATGGGAGAGCTATGGTTAAGCATGAGACTAAGTACAGGAAAGAGATAGTGAAGAAATGGAAGAAGGCTCTATCCGACACCGGTAGCTTGTCTGGCTAGGATTTTAGTGATGGGTAAGTAGGTAATTGATGGAACGCATTGCATTGTCACTTTTAGCTGGTGATTGTTTGTTATATTTCAAACCGCATGCAATAAACTACTGGTGAAAGCTGGTCGATATTGTCAAGTTCGGTCTTTTGATTGAGATATACTGGACAGCGGACTCAAAATTTGAATAACCAAAACTTCAAGATAGCAGATTCTTTGAATTTGATTCTGGCTGTGTGGATAATGAGAACTTTTTGTCTTCGATGAAAGTGCGCGTCAACAGTTCCTTAGTCATTATTGTCTTCGGGCGCAGGTTATTCGTAATTTTCATTGGGCAGGGCGGGTTCACCAGATGTGTTAATTTCTTTTCATCTTATTATTTGCTAACTTTCTTATGTTATTTTCCGTATGACATTGGAGGTTGAAATCTTGCCGTGGCTTTGAAATGCTAGAACATTTTTCTCTTTCTTTAGAGTGCTCATCAGAGATGAAGCGGAGCTCATACAATGCATCATAAAGGAGTTATCAATTCATCTAGAACGAACGCTCTTACATGTTGCTAAGTATCCGGTTGGAATAGATTCCCGAGTTGAAGAAGTGATATCATGGTCGCAAAAAGAGTTGGATGATGATGTGTTCTCATAATAGGTCTATGGGGACCTGGAGGCATAGAGAAGACGACGATTGCTAAAGCGATATATACTGCCATTGAGAGACAGTTTGGGGGATGTAGTTTTTTGGAGCGAGTTAGAGAAACTTCAAACAAAAGCAATTGTCTAATTGATTTGCAACAAAAACTTCTATCTTAGATCTTTCTCCTAGATATTTAACAATCTATACTAAAGACAGAGGTTTGATAAGGGAAAGACTATGTTGCAAGAAGATTCTCCTAGTTCTTGATGATGTTGACCAGTTGGATCATTAGGTGGACAAGGCAATCGGTTTGGCAAAGGAAGTAGAATCATTCTTTGAATTCGACTCTTGCTGTGTGGATAATGAGAACTTTTTGTCTTCAATGAAAGTGTGGTTTGACAATTCCTTAGTCATTATTGTCTCCATGCGCAAGTTATTCCTATTTTCCTTGGGTAGATGTTGGGGCAAGATCACCAAATGTGTTAATTTCTTTTCATCCTGTCATTTGCTAACCTTCTTATGTTATTTTCCTGGAAAAGTACCAAAAAAGTACTAAAACTATTGTATTGGTATCAATTCAGTTATAAACTTTTCAATTAGACCAATTCAGTCTTAAACCTTTTTATATTGATACCAATTCAGTTTATCCAGCCAATTTTGACCAACCGGTGCTGACATAGATGCTAACCGATGGCTGGACACTAATATGGCAACTTTTAATTTCAATTTTATTTTTATTTTTAATTTTTCAGGTTTTTTATTAATTTTTTCTTTTTCCTTTTCTTCTCTCTCTTCTTCCTCCTTGGGTTGTCCTTGTGGTGGCCGGCGAGCCTCTAGGGAGGGTCGTGGCCCTTGCTCGGTCTCACCCAAGGCTGCGGGCAAAGGCAGCCTCTCCTGTGGCTAGTGAGGCCATGGAGGCTATCACTAGCTTGGAGGCCTGCCGGCCACTAGGCGAGGGCCGCAATGACCTCACCCACGGCCTTGGGCGAGGGATGTAAACCCAGCGAGGACTCCGTCGCCCTCGTCCAATGGTCGGTGAGCCTTTGGCTTGGCGATGGCCACCATGGCTTTGCCAGCTGTGCTCAAGGCCACCTTCGCTTGCGGCAAAGCTTGGGCGAGGCCTCAACCAGATCAAGGCAAAGCCGCATTGCTTGCGGCCTTGGGCGAGGCCAGGCGATGGCCGTGACCCTAGCGAGGGCTTCATGGCCCTTGCCCAATGGCTGGCAAGTCTCCCGCCTGGCAATGGCTGCCATGGCCTCGCCAAATCCGAGCAAAGTTGCCTCACCTGCGACCCTGGGAGAGGTCAGGTGAGGATCGCAAAGGACAGTCCAAGGAGGAACAAGGGAGAAAAGAAAAAGGAAAAAAAATTAATAAAAAATTATGAAAAAAATTGTCACGTCAGCATCAGGCCACCAACTGACATTCATGTCAAATTCCATCCACCAGCCAGCGTCCATATTAGCGTAAGCTAGCCAAAATTGGTCAGATGGACTAAATTTGTACCAATGTGAAAATGTTTAGGATTGAATTAATTCAATTGAAAAGTTTAGGATTGAATTGGTACCAATGCAATAGACTTAGGACTATTTTGGCATTTTTCCCATTATTTTCCTTATGTTAGAGATTGAATTCTTGCCATGGCTTTGAAATGCTAAAACATGTTTCTCTTTCTTTTGAGTACTTATTAGAGATGAAGCGGAGCTCATACAAGGCATTGTCAAGCAAGTGTCAAGTCATCTAGAGCGAACACCCTTACATGTTGCTAAGTATCCGGTCGGAATAGATTCCCCAGTTCAAGAAGTGATCACTATCATAAATAGAGCCAGATGTTGATGATGTTCACATGATAGGTCTATGGGGACCTGGAGGCATAAAGAAGACAACGATTGCTAAAGCGATATTTAATGCTATTGAGAGATAGTTTCATGGATCTAGTTTTTTGGAGCGAGTTAGAGAAATTTTGAACAAAAGCAATGGTCTAGTTGATTTGCAAAAAAAACTTCTATCTGAGATCTTGTTTCCTAGACATCTAACAATCTATAGTGTTGATGGTGGAATTGGTTTGATAAGGGAAAGACTTTGTTGCGAGAAGGTTCTCCTAGTTCTTGAGGATGTCGACCAATTGAGTCAATTGAATGCGTTAACTAGGGGAGGGGATTGGTTTGGTAAAGGAAGTAGAATCTTTGAAACATCAAGGGATAAATATTAGCTAACTTCTCATGGCATAAATTGTGGGTATGAAGTTAAAACTTTAGAAGACGATAAAGCACTAGACCTTTTTGGTAGGTATGCCTTTCAAAATTGCAAGGAAGTTGAAATAAAAAGGGATCTCATAGATAGAGCACTACATTATGTTAATGGCTTTCCACTAGCCCTCGAAGTGTTGGGCTCATTCTTATGTGGAAGAAACGAGCAAGCATGGGAAAGTGCACTTCGTAAACTCTCCGATAGTCTTGACCAAACTATCAATCAAGTTGTGAAGAAAATCTTCGATGGATTGGAGGACAACGAGAAGGAAATTTTCCTTGACGTTGCTTGTTTCTTTAAGGGAAAAAGTATAGAATACATCAAGGAAGTTCTTGACAGCTACGACTTTGAGACAACTATAGGAATATAAATTCTCATTGAGAGGTCCTTGATAAGAAATGAGCATGGGACCTTGCAAATGCATGATTTAGTTCAATTGATGGGTGAGAATGTTGTTAAGCAGGAATTTTTTAATGATCCTAGGAAACGCAGCAGATTATGACTGTTTGAAGATGTTCAGGACATTCTATGTGGAGATACGGTAAAAATTGTTTATATGAACATTTTTATTTCTCATTTTTATGTTTCTTTGATTTGGACAGCATATTGTAAATCTCAATGGAATTTTTGTTTGAGAACTGAATTTCCTTTGTTATGGATAGGGAACGAATGCAGTAAAGGCCATAGTACTGAACAAGCCTAAAACTATGAGTCCTGAAGAGATAACCTTAAGTCTCGATGCTTTCAGAAACATTAAGATGTTGAGAATGCTGATTCTGCTTGAAGTGCATGTCTCTTCGAAAGATCTTGTCTGTCTCCCTTATAATCTGAGATGGCTTAAATAGCCCAATGCCCCAGTTCTAGATTTTGGCTTTGTTCTAATGAAACTTATTAGACTAGATGTCCATAAATGTCATGTCAAGCAATTAGAAGGCAAGGTTAGCACTTTGTGATGATTAGCCTTTCCTTTTTCATAACTACAAATATTTACGGAGCTTAAGGATTGTACTTAGTGTTTTTTTTTTTGGCAGCATTTTTCAAAGTTGAAGTACATTAATTTCCATCAATGCAAGTCCCTGATTAGTGTTCCTGACATTTTTATTGGCTCCGAATATAGAGAGCTTCTATCTTGATGGGTGCAAAAGCTTGGTGGAAGTTCACCAATTTATCGCATATCTCAACAAGTTAAAATTTTTTCTCACTATAGTTTTGCTCTAACCTCAGTATCTTTCCTCACATACTCAAGACAAAATCTCTTCAAGCCCTCGATCTCTTTGGTTGCTCTAAAATCAAGAAGTTCTCCGATATACCAAAAAAGATGGAACATCTAGAAGAGCTTGATCTAGGAAGGACGGCTATTAAAGAACCCCTGCATCTGTTGAAAATCTTCTCTTTGTGAAGAAAATAAATTTAAGAAAATGAAAAAAACTCAACACTCCCATCAAGTGTTTATAAGTGGCAAGATCTCAAGCATCTAAATCTTGCAAGCTGCTCCAATATTATCACGTTTCCAAAGAACTTGGAGGATTCAAATAATCCTATTGGCAATTCAGGATTCTGAAAATTAAAGTGGCTAGAACTTAATGGCTGCAATCTCTCAGAAGTAGAGTTCCTTGCAAGTTCTTCCGGTTTCCCCAAATTGAGGCACCTAGATCTTTCCAAAAACAAGTTTACTCATTTGCCAACATGCATCAACAAATACAAATATTTGGAACACTTGTGCGTGGATAAGTGCAAGCAGATACAAAAGATTCCTAAGCTTCCGCCAAATGTGCATGTCCTTTCGGCAAATTGTTGCAAATCTCTGCAAGAATTCCCAGATTTGTCGAGTCTCTCCTCCGACTACTGCTGCGTCAAGTTGTCATCATGTCTTAAATTATCCCGCAAAGGGGCAAATATGGCTCATGCATTATCGCTCAAGGTTGGTCTCTCTCTCTCTCTCTCTCTCTCTCTCTCTCTCTAACTTTGAGTGCTTGATATACATGCTATTTGTATGATGGGCTCCCGAAGATGAGAAATGTTGACATTTGCCTATTTGGGAGAGAGACGCCAGAATGGTTTTTTCACTGGAAAGACAGTTCCATATTTTTCACTGTTCCCTGGGACTTGCACGACAAGTTCTCAGGACTAGCACTCTGTTTTGTTCTTGGTCAACTGGTGTGTGGCTCGCAAGAGGCGTGCATTCAGTGGAATCCGGTCATGTGTGGATGGGATATTTCCCGCGCAATAAGCTGGGTATATCCAAGAAGCGTTTGCAATATGATTACAGTGATTTCCATGTTAAATTCGTACCAGAAACCGGAGCAAGATTGAAGAAGTGTGGATTCCATCCAATATGCGAGCAACGGGAGGATGATCTGAGGACCGTGCTTCAACCCAATCAGCCAATTGAAACAAATTGGCCTTTGGAGCAAAGAGACTCGGAGGAAGACAATTATATGGACACCGAGGAAGACGAAAGTCCTAGTGAAACAGATGATGAACTTATCAAAGCAATCGACCAAGAAAAAGAAAAACAAGGACGTTTCAAAGCAGATAAGATCGGGCCTTTGGAGGAAAGAGACTGGGAGGAAGACAATTGGGCAGACACCGAGGAAGAAAGTTCAAGTGAAACAGATGATGAACTTATCAAAGCAATCGACCAAAAAAAATGAATTACAAGAACTTTATGAAGCAGATAAGATCGACGATGACCTAGTATCATATGAATGTGTAGCTACAGGGCCATGTCGAAGTAGTAAGACCTTGAAAAGGAAGCGATTCTTGAGGAAGAAAATTTGGGAATACTGATTCCAATGCCTATTGCTTTTCCCTCTTCTTTTTTTTCGTCTCTACTGGAAGTTCTTGAATGTCTGCTCCTTCAATTCAAGTTCAGAATCATTATGAAATACAGGTTTCACCTCATGCTACTGACATGGTTGAGGTTGAGGAGCTTCCTTTTTCCCTTTCTTTCTTTTATGATTTGTGACACGGATTGCATTAATATAGAGTTAAGTGGATGCTTGTTGAATGGGTCTTTCCAGTTGCTCTACGAAACTCGTCACATAGACCTCTGTCACCTCTCTTCATCCAATTAATGATGCCAATACTTCATGCTCAATAATTTTGAGATAGTAAGTTTCGTTCAATCTAATGTGATCTTCATATTTAGGGAAGTGCCGATTTGATTGTGTCAAAAATCAAAAGGTCTGCACAGGGAAGACTAGTTTTTTTTTTTTGGTCGGTCCTATTCTAATCCTACTCTAACACTCACCCTCAGATTTTTGCCCTTGCCTCCTTGCAGGGCGTAGGAGTCGAAACCCACTCCTGAAATGAAATCGTCCCCACCCCAATCCCCCCTGAGAAGGTGGGGATTTGAACCCCCAACCTCCCCCTTCCAAGTTGGAAGGGTGGCCACTTGGAAGGGAAGACTAGTTGATTCCTCTGTTTTTACTAGCCAAATTGCATTCCCTCTCACTTCCTTTGACATTAATCAAACACATCACTTTAACATAATTGTTGCATCAAAATATCGTACCATGTCCATGTTAATTCTCAAGCTTTGATGGCAGCTTTTGTTTTTTGGTCGGAATGATAGTAGCTTTAAGCAGCTGTTATTTTGTTCACTGAAAGACATTTTCATACAAATCTGAACAGCAATTTCACACATCAATCCCTCTAGTGAATAGTTATTTTGTGCGACCAAACCGATATTGTCAGGATCTTCATACCAGTTCTCATATGATCTCTCCCATCTCGACGTGCGGACCCCTCAAGTGCCTTAACTTTGCCCAAAGGGACAATTAAGTGCCATAACTTACGAAAGGTACACTTAAGTGCCAAAATCAGAGCTAAAGGGATCACTTGAGTGCCAATCCGGTCAAAATCCGGCCAAATTGCATACGTGGCATTTTCCGGCGATTTTCGGCGACTTCTTTTACTGATGTGGCAAATGTTTTTTTTTTTTTTTAAAGGCGACGTGGTGTTAGGGAAATCCCTAATGATGTTTTGAAGATGACAAAATAAATCAAAGGCTACTAACATGTTTGATGGTTGAGTAATAGACCATGCAGATGTTAGAACATGTAGAGGATATTATCAAAGTCAGAAGACGGCCAGAAGACTGAACGTATATTTTGAAGATTTCCAGACTTCTGTGTCAAAGTCTGAAGACTGCCAGACTCAAGACTCAAAGTCTAAAGATTGTCAGACTCAAGACTCAAAGTCTGAAGACTGCCAGACTTTAGTGTCAAAGTCTGTTCTACCTCAGAAGTCTATCAACTCTGGCTAATTCCAGACTGAACGTGAATGATGAACCAGAAGACAGACTCTATGCTGAAGCTGAACCAGAAGATAGACTCTATGCTGAAGCTGAACTGGGTACAGACCTTAAAGCTAAATCTGTTCAGAAGCAGATATGTTCAGACCTAGATTGTAAAGTCTACAGACTCAGATTGTAAAGTCTACAGACCTAGATTGTAAATTCTACAGACTCATATTGTAAAGTCTATAGACTCAGACTTTACATCTAGATTACGATGAATCGTAACTCAAGCCCAATCATATAACGGCTAGTGATCTGGTTTGGATTCCACATCAAGATTGATTTGATTGAAGACAATAACTTTATATACGAAGAAGCTTTACTTATGGAAACCAAGATTTCGTTTGTATGGGCGATCGGAATCAATTTGGGATTCTACCTTTGTCACTCAACGGCTACCAAATCTTCTAGATACAGAGCTGTCCAATGGGTATATTGGAAGACGATTCTCCGGGATACTGTCCAACGGGTAGTTTGGAAGTGGAGGAGTATTTAAGGAGATCATGGACCGATGAGCAAGTAAGAGACGGAGCGTAGAATTTATAATTCCAAAGTCTACGCGACTTTCGATCATATACTTGTCTCTTGAGAGCTTAAACGTTTGTAATCGTGAGAGAAATACCAAGAGAGTGACTTAGTGAGATAGTGTGATCTACTAAGTGTTTGCACTCGAAGTTGTAATCTCTTGTTGATTGCATAGTGGAATCCAGCCAAGAAGGCTGTTATCGTGGGAGAGTGGACGTAGGCTTAGATTAAGCCGAACCACTATAAATCTCGTGTTCTTATTCTCTTCCCTAACTTCTTTATTTTGTTCATACTAGCACTCTCAATTGATATCAGAGCCAAGTGCTCGGTTTATAAAAGTGTTTTTACTTTTGAGCTAAAGATTCTTTATGGCTAGTATGTTGGCACCAGGACTTATGGAAGGGCAAAGCAATAGAAGGCCACCATATTTCGATGGAAGAAAATACAAGCAGAATGGCCAGAAAAGAATAATAAAAGAAAATGATGAGCAAGGAAATCTATGCTTGATGGCACATTCAGAATCTGAGTCTGACTCAGACACAGACTCAGAATCAAAGTCTGATTCAGAACTAGATTCAGAATCCGATGAGGAAATCAAGGAAATAAAGGGAAAGAAGAAAGAGGATTTGGTAAGGAATTTTTTATTCTCAATTTGATTTGGGCAATAATTCTCATATTCGATATATCCTTGGTTGATTGAGATTTTATAATGATCATATTTTGCTTTATGGAAGAAAGAATCGTATGATTTGTTTTTGTGATTTGTGAGCTAAGATTTGATTTAGTACGTGTGATTATTTGAGATAATTCAGATTATTTTGTCTAATTTTATACTCTCAGATTTAATCATATTTTGCAAAGTGAAAATCTGTTTTACATGATAATGCAAGATATTCTTAGATATTCAAAGATTTTATTCTCTCTGTTTTTATCGTACCATGACTAAGTGAGAATTTATTTTTCAAAATATCATTGTGCATAATATTCTTTCTTTGAATACTTTGAATTAAGAAAGAATATTTGATTATGGAGATTATATATTTTACTCTAACGTCAAGGAAGGATCCAAATTGATGGATACCAAAAAGGGAAATGAGTTGATTGCAGGAAATTCTTTAAGGGAATGATGATTGCGAATCTACGCAGATTTTGGTGCAATCAGAAAATATCTCCTGCGACAATTGCAACAATTGCTTCTATTCGCAAATATTGTCATGATCACAGGGGGAGAAAGCAAATCCAAAAGAAAAGGAAAAGAATCGTGATCACCTCAAAAAGGCAACAAATTGAGGGGGAGCTTTGATCAATTATGGAAAAATCTTTTTGGATTGATCGTGATCTTATTATGGATGGAAGGAAAGGTAAATGTGTCAGAATTTATTCTACAAAATCCGGTTAGTGCATCTCTTATTACCTTTTGTCATTAACAAATCTCATATTGATATTATCATTTTATTATGACAAAAATGGTACGTGAATTTTATGATGCATCCGTGATTTTTATTGGATATTTACTGATATGATCGAAGTGAGCTATATTGCATATCTTTAATATTCGACTTACTTTATAAAAGCTGATTTTTGGAAATTGTGATTCATGCAAAATATTTGTTATCATTCTGTACGTGAATCCAATATTATCGCTTTTTGATTATGACAAAAAGGGGGAGAATATATGAATATGCATATGTGCTGATTGGTTGATATTATATTATTGCATAATATTGAGCTGCGATTATTTTTCTATATATCCTTATGCTCAATCTATTTGTTATCTTCTGATATCCTTTGATTTAAAAGTATGTTTACAAATCTGCATATTCAGAGATTGTTTTGTCATCATCAAAAAGGGGGAGATTGTTAGGGAAATCCCTAATGATGTTTTGAAGATGACAAAATAAATCAAAGGCTACTAACATGTTTGATGGTTGAGTAATAGACCATGCAGATGTTAGAACATGTAGAGGATATTATCAAAGTCAGAAGACGGCCAGAAGACTGAACGTATATTTTGAAGATTTCCAGACTTCTGTGTCAAAGTCTGAAGACTGCCAGACTCAAGACTCAAAGTCTAAAGATTGTCAGACTCAAGACTCAAAGTCTGAAGACTGCCAGACTTTAGTGTCAAAGTCTGTTCTACCTCAGAAGTCTGTCAACTCTGGCTAATTCCAGGCTGAACGTGAATGATGAACCAGAAGACAGACTCTATGCTGAAGCTGAACTAGAAGATAGACTCTATGCTGAAGCTGAACTGGGTACAGACCTTAAAGCTAAATCTGTTCAGAAGCAGATATGTTCAGACCTAGATTGTAAAGTCTACAGACTCAGATTGTAAAGTCTACAGACCCAGATTGTAAATTCTACAGACTCATATTGTAAAGTCTACAGACTCAGACTTTACATCCAGATTACGATGAATCGTAACTCAAGCCCAATCATATAACGGCTAGTGATCTGGTTTGGATTCCACATCAAGATTGATTTGATTGAAGACAAGAACTTTATATACGAAGAAGCTTTACTTATGGAAACCAAGATTTCGTTTGTATGGGCGATCGGAATCAATTTGGGATTCTACCTTTGTCACTTAACGGCTACCAAATCTTCTAGATACAGAGCTGTCCAATGGGTATACTGAAAGACGATTCTCCGGGATACTGTCCAACGGGTAGTTTGGAAGTGGAGGAGTATTTAAGTAGATCATGGACCGATGAGCAAGTAAGAGACGGAGCGTAGAATTTATAATTCCAAAGTCTACGCGACTTTCGATCATATACTTGTCTCTTGAGAGCTTAAACGTTTGTAATCGTGAGAGAAATACCAAGAGAGTGACTTAGTGAGATAGTGTGATCTACTAAGTGTTTGCACTCGAAGTTGTAATCTCTTGTTGATTGCATAGTGGAATCCAGCCAAGAAGGCTGTTATCGTGGGAGAGTGGACGTAGGCTTGGATTAAGCCGAACCACTATAAATCTCATGTTCTTATTCTCTTCCCTAACTCCTTTATTTTGTTCATACTAGCACTCTCACGTGGACGACAAAAATGACGTCGTCCATCCACATTGAGTGCGTTGAACTAAACGACATCGTTTAGGTCATTGTGCAATGACCTAAACGTCATTCCTCCCCGTTTGCATTGACAGTCGATCGAAGGCCTTTCTCTCCATCGCCGTTCACGTCCAGAGCTGGTCATCGATCGCCGTCTTCAGTCGCCGCTGTTTGTTGCCGTCGCCACTCACCGCTCACCATCGTTGGTCGTCGTCACCACTGACCATCGTCGCTCATCTAGGTTCGATCCCTTCTCCCCCTCCCCTGTGATGAAATTAGGGCTTGATTATTTAATTAGGGCTCGATTATTTAATTAGGGCTCGATCGATTATTTAATTAGGGTTGGCTGACCTAACGCCGTTCCTCGCCGTCCGCGTTCACAGTAGATCACAGGCCCTTCTCTCCGTCGCCGTTCACACCTAGAGCTAGTCATCGGTCACCGTCGTCAGTCGCCATTGTTGGTCGCCGTCGCCGCTCACCGCTCACCATCATCGGTTGCCGTCGTCAGTCGCCATTGTCAGTCGTCCAAGTTTGGCTCATTCTCCCCCTCCCCTATGATGAAATTAGGGCTCGATTATTTAATTAGGGCTCAATTATTTTATTACAGCTCCGATGGAATTTGTGTTAATACACTTCAACTAAAACTTACTGACATTACACAAAGAAACCAGATTTCTCATTATTTTGGTGAATTTGTCTTTCAAGCTAATGTCGAGTATGTGATTGTTAGACAGTGATCTATGCATCTCCTTAAGAGCATCTTAGTAAAGCAGGTGACTAATGCCATTTTGAGAAAAAAAACTAAGTTCTTGAACCACCCTACTTGTGAGAGTATATAGGGTTCGCCTTGAACCACCCTGTTTGTGACGCTGTATAAGGTATGTCTTTAAACCACCCTGCTGTGATTGCTGTATAGGGTATGTTTATCAATTGAAAACCCTGCTGTGATTGTTGTATAGGGTATGTTTATCAATCCAAAATCTTGAATAAGAACATAATCCTGCTGTGATTTGATTAAGTTGATGTTATAGTATGATATGCTTTGATTTGCTTAAGTTAATGTACATTCTCTCACATCGTACGTTTAGTGCAGTAGACATGCTTGGGCTGTGATTCCTGTGAGGACCTCTGTTTTGTTTAATATTTTAAGGAAAAGGAAGGCAAATAATTAAAGTGCCAACCTCTTTTTTGGCTTTTTTGGCTGTCATGTAGGGGCATATTTTCAGTGTGGGGACCTCTATTTACTAAAGTCCATGAGAGTGGAGGGACTCGCATGTGCAATTGTCTAGTGGTCCCAAAAACTAATGATTTTTTTTTCTTGTTCTTAGTGCAGTAATGGCGCATGACAAGGATTATGTCGCTGTTATAGTTTGCTACAATGGGGAATTTGTGATTGGGGAGGATGAGTGGGAGTATGAGGGTGGAAATGAGGGCACCATCTTTGTGGATATAAAGAAAGCATCTTATATAGGATTTCTTAGGGATATAAACACTTATTTGCCTTGTAAAGTTCAGAAGCTGCTGTATTGTATTCCTGGGAAAGACTTGGCCGAAGGTTTGAGATGCTTAGAAGATGATAATGGTCTTAGGGATGTTCTATACCATTATCTTCATGGTGAAGAGGTAAAAATATTTGTTGAGTACAATAGTGAAAGTGAGGATGAAGATGATGATGGAGAGAGTGCCGAAGTAGGACAAGAAGGAGATGGTATTCAAGGTAGTACTGACGTTAGGGACGAAGGAGGGCAGGAAAGATATGATGAACATGAGAGAAGTGCAGATGCAGTTCACCAAAGTGATGATGACATAGGTGATGTCACAATCTCTGGATTAGATTGGGAAGTAGCTGAATCAACTGATGATGATGATGGAAGGTTACCTGCTGAAAATTTTATAAGTGATGACAACGACGAGGAGCTTGTACAGTCAAGAATACAGCGAAGGGATTTTTTGACAGCTAAGTTTGCAGCTTTGCAAGTAGCCGAGGACGTTCCAAACAGACCCGAAGGCCATACAGATGCTGCTGCTGCTGGCGAGGAGACTGACTATGAAGAAAGCATCGAGAATGCTACTTCCCAGGATGAGCTTGAAGAAGATGAAGGACCTATGCATAGAAGGAAAAGGAAAAGTAAGTTTCCTTCTTATGATCCATCTGTTGCCTCTCCCACTTTGTCGGTAGGCATGAAATTTCATGATGCTAAACAATTTAGGGAAGCTATACTGAAGATCTCCATTGCTACACAAAGGAACATTGACTTCATTAGAAACACTAAGACCTTTGTAAGAGCTAGGTGTTCGCAGCAAAATTGTCCATGGAAGATCTATGGCGCATTTGTTAGGAAAACTGGATCTTTCCAGATTAGAGCCTACGAAGAGGAACATACTTGTTCCATTAATTTTGAGAATAAAAGAGTAACAAGTGCATGGTTATCGAAGCACTTCTTTGAATTGATTAAGCTGATGCCTCAAATGAATAGTACTCAGTTCAGGATGCTGGTGAAGGAGCAGGTAGGCATCAATATATCTAGGAATCAATGTAAAAGATCGAAGCAAAAGGTGATGAAGATACTCATTGGTCAGTACAGCAGTGAATATGGACAGTTGTGGGACTATGCTTGGGAGTGTAGGCTGTAAAATCCTGGAAGTAGAGTGTATCTCGAGGTCGTGGAGAGACCACTTCCTGATGTTGGGACGAAGTTTGATAAACTCTATGTTTGTTTCGATGCATGCAAACGAGGTTTTTTATTTGGTTGTAGACGGATTATAGGATTGGATGGGTGTTTTTTGAAGGGCTTATGCAAGGGAGAATTACTGGCTGCAATTGGAAGAGATGCAAACAACCAAATGTTTCCCCTGGCTTGGGCTGTTGTGAAGGTAGAGAACAAGGACAATTGGTCCTGGTTCCTAAAAAATTTGATGACTGATTTGGAGATAACAAATGGGGCAGGGTGGGCGTTCATGAGCGACCAACAAAAGGTAATGTTTGCTTTTTATAAACTTTTAAGGTAATGTTTGCTTTTTGATATCAACATGTCATTTGTTTACTTTTTTTTATATTTTCAATTATTGCAGGGACTTGTTCCCGCAATAGCTGAGCTGTTGCCTTATGCTGAACATCGAATGTGTGCGCGACACATATACGCAAATTGGGCAAAGATCTATAAAGGGGACAAGTTGCAGTCGCAATTTTGGCAGCTAGCAAAGAGCATGAATATGGCTGACTTTAGGGTGGCCAAAGAAAAGATGCTTCAATTAACAAAGGATGGTTATGATGCACTGTTCCAAACAGACCCGAAGCATTGGTGTAGGGCGTTCTTCAGCGAGGAATTCAAGTGTGATAACATTGATAACAACATCTGCGAAGCATTCAATGGGAGGATAATACATGCTAGATGTAAACCAATTATCTCGATGCTTGAAGACATACGCGTTTTGGTCATGACTCGGCTGCACAGACAAAGAGATGACACTGCAAAGTGGACTAAGCAATATGGTCCTAGGATTGCTAAGAAATTGGATGACAACTTAGCTGCAAGTAGGTATTGTCATCCCATTTGGAATGGGGATGAAGGATATGAGATAATGAAGGGTTCCGATAAGTATGTTGTCCATTTAGGTACGATGAAGTGTTCATGTAGAGCATGGCAACTCAGTGGAATTCCTTGTGCACATGCCATATGTGCAATTCAATTGAAGGGCCACAACACAGATGACTATCTTGATGATTGGTACAAGAAACCAAAATATCTTGCTTTGTATCAATTTATGTTGCAGCCAATTAGAAGTAGCAAGTTCTGGGAGCCAACAGAACGCGAAGCATCTCAACCTTTGCCACTAAAGAAGAGAATGGGAAGACCAAAGAAAAAAAGGAAAATGACGGAGGGAGAGGACTCATGTCACCATAGGATGAATAGGACGGGTTTACCGGTAAAGTGCTCTTTCTACCACATAGCAGGGCATAATATTAAGGGTTGTCAATTAAAGAAGCAGCAGGAACAATTGAGGCCAACCGAAAGGCCTAGTGAAGGGACAGTTGGAGAAGGAGAAACAGAAAGGCGAAGTGACTCGACTGTTCTTCAATCGACGACAATAAACCCAGTTAGTCATGACAATTGTGTTTATGTTGCTTTATGGTTTGTTATGAATATGTATATAGATATAAGTGACATAAATGTAATGTTTTTGTCTTTGTCAGGTCACGGTGACACGTGAAGAATTGGCCGAAGCCCCTACTATACCTGAAAATGAATGGCATGTTCAAAGAACCGAAGGTGAAAGACAGCCAGCTGCAGGATTGGCTAAAACAACTAGAGGGCCAGTTAAGTCGACTGGTCTTCAGTAGCAACAGAGAAAAAAAATACTCGGTCAGTTAAATGATTTGAGTTTACTTTTCATTTACGTTCTAATATTTATGATGTCCTTTGCCTTTTTCTCAGGTTCGAAGAAAACAAGCTAGAGCTCAGCCGCTAATAGAGGGCCCAACTGAAGGGCCACCACAAGATCCATCACCAAGATCATCACAAAGGCCGCTAGAAGGGTCATCACAAGGGCCACCACCAAAGCCTACCGAAGGTGTAACTAGAAAAACAACCAGAAGAAAGCCAAAGCCAAATCAAGAGCCACCTGTAAGAAGGCCATCTACAAGACGCCTAGCTGAAGAATTGGCCGAAGAAGCCCCTTCTGTAGCTGAACAGCCACAAGAGCCGAAAAAATCACATGCGAGAAGAAGAGGCAACCAATCACAAGTACCTCAAAGTGATGCTCCCCTTCGAACAAGAGGGGCTCTTGGGAAGAGGCTTAAACAATATGATTATGGCCTTTATACAGATGACCGTTCTGGAACTGTTATTCTTAATGTAAGTTTTATATGCTGCATTTAATTTAATTTATAGTGCAAACTTTTGTTGATAATTGAGTTTTCTTTTTGAAGCCTGGGAGAAGTTCAGAGATTCTTATCTCTCAAGGCCGAACTCAAGAATCAACGGCTGCACCAACAAAGAAGAAGACATTGCCTGCGCCAACAAGAAAGAAGAGTAAGAAGAACCCAGTTGCAGGTCCATCCGAATCAGTTCAGCCTACAACAGTTGCAGCTCCTTCTGAATCAGTTCAGCCTAGGACAATTGCAGCTCCATCAGACTCAACGCATCCCAAGACAGCTGAAGAAGAAGTCTCACGTCCAGTTAGAAAAAGTGCAAGGATTATGAATCAAGTGCGAAGTCCATCAAAACGAGCACGAACAGGAGGCATTGTGCATATTGATGATTGATGAAATGGGATGTGATATGGTTTGTGGGGCTGATGAGTCAGTTGTAAATATCTGTGGATGTTTTTTTTTATTTTTTATAATACTTTGTCATTGAGTTAGTTGAGTTTGTGAGTACTCATTTGTCATTGACTTTGTGAGACAGATGTTCAAAATCAATGGAACAACCGTTGTTGCTTATCATTTTTGGCATGCCTGTTTCTTTTTTTTTTTCTTTTACTTATTGCTACTTCTGGTGGTGGATATATGACGGTGACTGGGGTGCTCGTGTGGCTGGTGGTGGTTGCTGGTGAAAAGCCTGGTGGTAGTGGGTTGGGTTGGAGGTTTTTGCTGCACCTAGTGCAAGATGTATGTGCAATATGCACAACTTGCACTAGGTAGTGCTGATGCAAGCTGGTGTAAGAACAACTTATGCAGCAACATACCACCAGCATAGTGGTGGCTGGTGGTGGCTCAAGTGGATGCTTGGGATGCCTGGTGGTGATGATGGCTGGAGATGGTGGCCAGTGGTGGGCGGTGGTGGTGGCTGGTAGTAGCCGATGTGTACAAAAAAAAATGCCACTTAATTGATCACATTCTAAAAAACCTAGCACTTAAGTGTTCACTTTTAATAACAAGTGGCACTTAAGTGATCCTTTTAATAATAACTTGACACTTAAATGACTCTTTGTCTATCACGACTGGCACTTAAGTGATCACTAGATACAACTTATAGTACTCGAATAATCACTCGTGTTTATTCTATGTATATGGTGGTTTGTAGCAAAATAGAGAAGCTGCTGGTTTACACATTTGCTGCTGGTTTACATTCAATTCAAGTAAAATAGTCACCACAACACATCGACATAATATACATTCCATCATCATTGATTTATATTTGAGAATAAGCAAAAACTCTCGAAATCATTCATTCATTCATTCAAAACAAGTACATTTCCCCACACATTTACAACTATGGCAGTTGGAGAAACTTCTGTTCATCTTCCAGTCCATTACATTTCATCATAAAGTAGGATAGACAAAGAAACAATAACACAATAAACGCTTGGTAACACTTCCGTTCAATTTTCATTTTTGCAACTTCGTTCTTCAAATGGTTAACAGAAGATGCTTGAGCTTGAGCTTGCATTGAGTCAACATCGTCCAAGTCGTCCACAAGCGTAGATGGAGGTTGATGACATCCATCAAATAGGTCCAATATCACCTCTGTGGCTCGGTGAGAGAATTTCGCATCGACCCATTTGAAGTATTTGCACTTCGAGCCTTCTCTGTATCGGGCACATCCATAGAATCTTCTCCCGGGATTCGTTCGAGTCCACGATGTTCTTCTTGGACTTGGAAACCCACAGAAACAGAAATGCTCGCCTTCTCCTTCGCTTCGACGAGAGAAATTTGAGCCGCTGCTGAAAGTCTTGCTCTCCATTTCCAATATTCGGTGGTAGAATTTGGGGCAAATCGAATTAGGATGCGGGATTAGGGCTCCAGCGCTTCAATAGCATTTTACCTGATTTAGGGTTTTAGATTTAGGGCAAATGGGGAAGACGACGGCGTTTTCGCTGATTTAAGGGGTCTATTTTGGGCGAACACCCAGAACGACGTCGTTTGGGGTTAATTTGAGCTGACTCAGCTCTCCGGCGAGACACATCAGCAAGAGATATTAATATTTTAATGCCACGTATGATTTTCGGCCAGCTTCGCTGGAGATGGCACTCAGGTGTCCCACTTTTCTTAAAATGTGGCACTTAAGTGTACCTTTCGTAAGTTATGGCACTTAAGTGTCCCTTTGGGCAAAGTTATGGCACTTGAAGCGTTCTTTTGCCCTCCCATCTCTCTCTATTTCTTCAGCATTGCCCGGGATCCAATCATCTCCAATCCTGTCGAAACCGAAGAGCGAGAGAGATGCGGCTGATCACGAAATATGGCCATCGACTAGCATGAAGCGAATAGCATAATCCTGTAAGGGGAGTATATTCACAGGGCCAAAAAGTTCCTGATTTAATATTGCTGGATGTTACATTAGCTCGTTCTTTTCTTGTTACGGATGTAATATTGCTGGATGATGTACACATCGTTTCTGGAGAATATACCAAAGTACATTTATATCCATAGCGTCTTATCTTTTCATTCCTTAAAACCCAATCCTCCATCTCATTTCTCCTCATTTTTATCATAATCATTGGAAGGATTATTTTAGCGAGTGTCCTAAGCGCACTTTTTAAGCACCCAAATCAACGAAATCTTACCGTTTCTAATGCGCAGACCGTCCTTAAAATATGTTTGATTCCTTTTTCCTGCCAGCCAGAAACTAAACAGGCATAGGCAAACCCAAAAGAAGAAAGGTTTTGACTGTTGACTCGAGTGGGGGCAATGGAATTGTCCGGTTAAAAGTTGCGATGCCAAGTCATCTCCACGTCAGATGCAAATCCGAACTCCTCTATCCTCTCAGACGACGTCGCATAAAAGCATCATCCTCACCACTCCCCGTCCCGACTCCCAAGACAAGAAGACGACGTTGACTCATCACCCTTTCTCTCTCCCCCTCTCTCCCACCGACAAATCATGCCTTCTTCAATGGCGCTGTTGATCGTCCGTCGCAACCCCCATGGTCGGCGAGGCTCTTCTCCCGTTCGCCGGAGGCACGGCGGCGGCGGCGGTGGCGGCTGCTGCTGTGAAGTGACGGGCCTCAGAGCCGAAGCCCATCGAGAAGATACTGGTGGCGAACCGAGGCGAGAAGCTCGACGGGATCATAAGGACGGCAAGGACGCTGGGGGTTCGGACCGCCGCCGTCTACAGCGACGCCGACTCCGGCATTCTCCACGTCATGTCCGCTGACGAGGCCGTCCGCATGGGTCCCGCTCCAGCTTGCCTCAGTTACCTCAGTGGAGCGTCCACCATCGATGCCGCTCTTCGCGCCGGTGCTCAGGTGAGGGGTTGAGAACTAACTATCTGCTGTTTGAAGTGCGTGTAATCGCCTTCGGAATGATCGTGTTCGTTAGAGCAGTGGTTGACAGCCAGGAGTGAATGGAATTGGTGACGGTGGAGGAAATTTGTGAGATTGTGAGTTTCAAGTATTGGAGCTCATTAATTCCCATTTGTTCATTAAGGTTTCCTCCACGTTACTCAGGAAAAGCTAACATTTTAAATATGGAAGTACCTAGAAATAACTTAATATCGAATTAGAAAGTCCTTTGAATAAAGTAATCCACTCAAAAGTTAAAAATAAAAATAATACGCAGTGATTTGGTTAATTCATCAACAATATCTTCTAATGATTATATGCATAACGAGTTTGATTAGGTGGTGCACATACGTGTGCTTGAGTGCAGAAGCTGTTTCGGTAGATGTCACTAACAGTAGTCAAGGTTCTGCACTTGCTATTCCATCTTTCTTCGAAATATCTTTGGCAACTTCCACGAAAGTCGGACTGTATGATCAGCGGGTCCAGCAAAGCGGGTTGAATTACCAAGAATCTACTTCTGCATTTCAGCTCCTAATTCATCTTTCTTTCACTTCTTCCCATAGTTTAGTCAAATAAGTCACCCTAGAATTTGTTGGGGAGAACTCAGGTACAACAATTCACCACAAGCCAAACACAATCCAAGATCAATTTCTCCATCAAAACTAAATCAACTGAAATTCTCTTAATCCCCAGCAACAACCAGCAATATATAATCTCACAATATGTAAATATAAAGCCGAAATGATAAGTAGACAAAGCAAATAACGACACCATTGATTTAACGTGGAAAACTCGATGCGGAAAAAAACCACGGACTGCCCAAAAATATCCACTAATCACCAAGAATAGTATGATACACAAAGTATTCTCATCTAGTCACACAATAGAGGCTTAACATCAACATTAAAATTATATTTTTCTCACCACATAGTTAGATAAACAAGTTTGGAGCAAGAAAACTTTAACCGCAACTGGAGAATTCAGAGATGGTTCTCAAGGAACAAAAACCATCAACTTGTAGTCCTCGGTCTCAACATATTAAAATTTGACCCAACTCCGTCAATATTTAGCATTCAAATTGGAGCCGCAAAGTTGCAGTCCTCTTTTTTTTTTTTTTTTTTTTCTCTTCTCCCTTGCTTCAGCAGTTTTTTGTTTTCTCTCTCTTCTCTTCACTTTTTGGATGCACACTTGCACACCACCACTTCCACTTCTTTTTGTTTTTATTTTATTTTATTTTATTTAATGCTAGCTGGGCCCCACATGAAGGTGGACCTAGCCAACAAATCTCCCCTTCCACCTCATGTGGGAAGGTTAGTCATGCCCACTTTTCTTCTACAAGCATTAAGCTTCACCACGAATAAGGCATTGGTCATCATGTTGGACCTATTGTTGTTGGTATGAACTTTCTCAAGTAGGAAAAGATTATCTTCTAACTTCTCTCGGATCTAATGATACTTGACATCAATATGCTTCGATCTTGAATGCAATATTGGATTCTTGCTAAGATAGATAGCACTTATGCTATTGCAATATAGAACAAACTTCTCTTGCTTCAAGCCCACCTCTTGTAAGAATTTTTGCATCAATAGAGTTCTTTACCTCCTTTAGTAATAGCGATAGATTTCGCTTCAATTGTAGATAAAGCAGTATATTTTTGCAATCTCAATTGGCATGAAACAGCTCCCCCTATACAGATTATTATATAGCTCGATGTGGATTTTCGAGAATCAACATCACTGGCAGAGTCCGTATTCAAGTAGCCACCCAACTCAAGCTTCACATTTCCATAACACAAGCAAAGTGTAGAAATGCCTATAAAATATCTCAAAATCCATTTAACAACGGTCTAATACTCCTTACTTGGATTAGGGAGAAATCTTCTCACAACACCAATTGCATGAGTAATATTGGGTTTTGTACAAATCATGGTGTACATCAAACTACTCAGGGCTGATGCATAAGGAATTTTCATCATCTCTACATTATTCTCTTTCTCACTTGAAGGGCACTCATTACTACTCAACTTGAAATGGCCTGTAAGAGGAGTACTCATCGTTTATATGTGCTCATGTTGAATCTTTCAAGTGCATTTTCAATATACTTTTCTTGAGATAACCACAGTTTTTTCTTCTTCTGGTCACAAGTAATTCTCATGCCTAAGATTTGCTTAGTTTGGCCCAACTCTTTCATTACAAAAGCTTTACTCAACTCATTTTTCAAGCTCTTAATTTTCTTAGCATCATGCCCAACAATCAACATATCATTCACATAAAATATGAGAATAAGAAAATCATTATCTGAGAATCTTTTCATAAAGACACAATAATTGGAGTTTGTCTTACCGTATCCTTATTTTTCCATGAATGATTCAAACTTCATATATCATTGTCTCGGCACTTACTTGAGATTGTGAAAGCTAGTACGAGCACCTAGAGAGAGTGAATAGATGCAAAAACAAATTTTCCAGAGAGAAGTGTGCAATTATAATCAACAATAGGATATGAAAAGGAAATTAAACTCTTATAAACAAATTGAGTTACAATCAACGTAAAAGAGCGTAGGGAAAAGAATAAGAACACAGGGTTTATAATAGTTCAGCTTAATCCAAGCCTACGTCCACTCTTCCATACTGACAGCCCACCGGCTGGATTTCATTATGAATCAAAAGAGTTGTTACAGCAAAGCTCTTCCTTAATTCCACAGTGTAGAGACTCTGCTACATTTCCTCAAGGTTTCACAAAGATATTAACTTTCTTTTAAGTACAAGATTTCGCTCAACAATTGAATTGACTAAGAACAAGCAGTTTGAGACTTTGGAATTCTTCTATCGCGTACACACTTGAACAACTGGAACGTCTTCCTTATATACTCCTTCATGCCATCACACCCATTGGCACTTACCAAATGAGTTCTTCCAATCTATCCGTTGGACAGAATCAATTAGGGATATTTCAAGTTATTTAAGGAATATGTCGATAGCCCCCCAATCCTGCTAGCCCGTATAATCAAGATCTAGGTTTTCATAAGTAGAACTTTCCAAGTATACTATGTCAATCAATGGATCCAAAATCCCTGAATCAATCTTAATTTGAATAATGGATTTTGTCATGCTATATCCAGCCAAGAGATCTTCTTCAGTCGATAGAATCAAATCCTTAATGAAATACTCAGTTCTGAATAAGCCTTCTTCGACAGTTTAGAAACTGTCAATGAGGATAGACTTTGAGTCTTGAGTCTGGTAGTCCAGAGATCTTTAGACTTTGATGGAAGAGTTTGCAAGTCTTTAGATTAAACTGATTGAAACGTTTTGTCAACTTCAAAATACTCAATGAAGTTTTCTCCAACAATCTCCCCCTTTTCGATGGTAGCAAAACTTTCCTGCATATTTGGATAACTTTGACCTGCAAAATAATACTCAAGCAAACATGGATATCTCACAAAAGATAATTGGCTTAGTAAAGATAACATTAAAATATGCATCCACAGAAAGTAAGTTAGTCCTATAAATGAGCAACTATCTTTGCCATGAAATACCAATAGTGCTTAAGATAAACAAACGATCAAACAGTGCAAATCCAAATCCAGTCATAGCCAAATAGCCAAACACAAAAGTAAAGTCAATCAAACACAAAAGTCAAGAGTTTAAATCTCAAAAAGTTTAAATCTCAAATTTGCACCACATCTCTCTCCATTTTTATCGGCATTAAAAAGGTAGAGATGAAAAGAGAATGGAATTAGGATTACTTGGGAACACGAACAAGCTGGAAATCTCCCATTTACTGGACAATCCCTTCCAGCTTTTTCAAATCTTCATTCAGTTGAGCCACATCTTCACCCTTGGCATTTGCTTGAACTTGAAGAGCAAGGGCATGGATTTGATCATGCAAAGAAACTGAAGAGGCTTGACATGCATTTTGCAAGTTCTGAACTTCGCATCCTAGAGCATAAATTTGGCCTCGCATCTCCAAGAGAACATCAAGCACTCTGCGAAAGTCTGCTGAATTATTAGTCTAAGTACTGGCTGCTGCACGATCAGATTGTGTATTGGCAGATGATGGCAAGTCAGCACGATCACGCAGATTGGGCGATGAAACCTCATGGCATTCCTCAGGAAATTGAGAGGCATTCATGTCTTATGGATCTGCTGGTAAACGACTTACTCCTTCACTAGTGGTAGCAATTGAAGACGCACCTCTTTTCGCAACATCTCCCCCTGTCTCAATGCCTTTAGGCAGTGAGAAGTACTCATCATGCTCTGCTTCTTCTTGTTCACCTCTGCCCTCTTCTTCTTCTTCCTCAATCCTTTCCTCATTTGCTTCTTTCTCCATGGATTCTCTCTCTAGTCCTCTATTCGATCTCCTCATTGTCTTGTTCCTGTCTCTCCTTTGTCTTTGGAACATAACGACTTAAGTTCTTCAATGCAAGAGAAGAAATTGTGATATCATCCTCATCCTCTTCATCCTCCAAGATGAGTGCTCTTCTTTTCTTGGATGGAGGAACCATGGGCTCCTTCCCTTTTTTGTTTTGCAGCCGAAGAGATTGGGTGAGTCTTGACAGGGGTTTTAACCTTGAATTTCTCCAAAGCCTTGTTAAGTTCCTTCAAGCACATTTTAAAGACCATTTTCAGTCCTAACACCATTTGATCGCATGTTCGAACACAGAGAATCCTGGGAGGCTGAATGTTCAAATGTCTGAATAATTTAGTGACAAGTGCTGAGTAAGGAAGTTGGCCCTTGTTCTTCACCATCATTCTGTACATGTGGAACATAATAGTGTGTGGAAGAGAGAACTTCTTACCAGCATTAATGGCATACATCAGCTTTGCCTCCGAGTTTGAAACATCGGTGTTCGAAGTTGATTTGGGTTTGAGGCAATTGATCACTATCTTGTGAAGCAAAATATTTGAGGCATTCATCCTCAAATATGAAATCTTTCCTTTCATCGTTCTATCCCGAACAAGCTTTATCATCGCACGACCAATAGACACACTGATATGTTGATATTTTCCTCTTTCAACCTCCAATCACATCAACCAATGTATGCATGTCAACCACATAGTCCTAATCTCGAATATTGAAAGAGAATCTATTCGCATCCAAGAAATTGATATTAGAATAGAAGTAAACAGTAAGTTCAGCATGAGCCTCTGTCGTTTCAGAACAAAACCGTTCGAGTTGAAGAAGATTGAATTTCTCTCACAGATTAAGATTCAAAGAATCAAGAAAATTAAAGTCCACACTTATAGGGTTAATCACACAATGCTTTAGCAACTTATAGTACAGTTGCTTGTGTTCCTCCGAGCGAAACAAATCTATTTTTTTGCTTCGGATTTTCGCCACAATACCTATTCTAGGTTTAAACTGACTATACATCCTATCATCATCATTCCCACTAGGTTGACTCAGCCCTCCAACACGTGGATCGCTTGGGATATTTGCCAATGCTTCTTCCGTTGACCCATAGGGGTAATTCCCAATCGTTCCATTGTGCGTAAAAAGTAGGTTTCATTTTGATACCCTTTGTCTATCAAAAATTCATTAATATAGTTCAAAGGAGTACCACCCCTCTTCAAAGCACGGTAAGCTTAAAAGTAAAAGCAAGCTTTTGAGTTCTTATGAGTTCTACATCTTCGATGATTTCTTCCTCTTCTCAATGTTCATTATTCTGAGGTCTAGATGGAGGAGATGGATGCTGCTGAGAATGTTGTGGGCTCTACTGCTGTCTAGGAGATTATTCTTCCTCGTTGAGATCAAAATGCGTAGGTCCCTCACGTATTTGCTGTGGTCCCCTGTTCGCGATCCTCGAAGACTTTCTTTGAGACGACATCTTTCACAGTCTTTGAGAGATTCCAAGCTTGTTTCGCAATAAAGGTGAAAACTTTTTCGAAGATTAAACAAGAGAAGAAAACATGAGTGGTAGATCTGTGCTCTCTTAGGGTTTTTGCGAGTAAAATGAAGAAGAACCAACAGTATATAAGGCAGTCGAAGCGAGGCATACGGAAAGTCATAAAAGGAAATATACAAATGCCTTTTTAAAAAAATAACTACATTTTCAAAAATTGGATAACCGTTATTTCAAAAATAACTTCTTTTTCGAAAAGGAAAGATTGCAATAATCACGAAAATTGGGAAAATAACATCAATCAATTACAGATAGATGATCGTATCTTTTTTAGATTTGATCTGAGACATAAGTTTCTAAAATAGAAATAACTTACAGTCATGAATCTTGATCGTTTGAGTCTGAGTGTCTTTAGACTTTTAGCCCTGAGTCTAAACTTCCTCAAACTTTAAGATATTGAGTTTGGAACAAATAACTTCAAATTGCTTTTTCTCCAAAGGCTTGGTAAATATATCCGCTAGTTGATTCTTTGAATCAATAAACTGAATCGAAACTTCTCCATTTTGAACATGATCTCTAATGAAATGATGTCGAATCTCTATATGTTTTGCTCTTGATTGAAGAATTGGATTCTTGCTAAGATTGATTGCGCTGGTGTTGTCATATTTGATTTCAGTGCATGAATCTTCAATTCCAAAGTCTCTTAGTTGTTGTTTTATCCACTGAATTTGTGAACAACAACTTCCAAGAGCTACATACTCTGCTTCTGTCGTAGAAAGAGCTACGGTACTTTGCTTCCTTGAAAACCAAGACATTGTCCTGTTTCCAAGTAGTTGATAAGTGCTCGATGTGCTCTTTCTATCAACTCTACATCTGGCTAAGTTTGTGTCTGAGTATCCAAGAATAGTGAAGTCTCATTCTTTAGGATACCAGAGACCTAAATTTGAAGTTGAGGCAATGAATTTGATAATACATTTTGTAGCACTTAAATGAGATTCTTTGGGGTCTGATTGAAATCTGACACAAATACAAACATTAAACAGAATGTCAGGTCTAGAAGCAGTAAGATAAAGAAGTGAACCAATGATACTCCTATATAGCTTCTGGTCAACTTTCTTTCCTCCTTCATCTTTGTCCAGCTTTAAAGAACTTGACATTGGTATATTAGTCTTTTTGCAATTCTCCAGTCCAAACTTTTTGACAAGTTCTTTAGCATATTTTTTCTTGATGAATAAAGGTTCCCTCCTTTAGTTGTTTCACTTGAAGCCCGAGAAAGAAAGTTAGTTCACCCATTATGCTCATTTCAAATTCATCCTACATAGACTTAGAGAATTTCTTGCATAGATTTTCATTAGAAGATCCAAAAATAATATCATCAACATAAATTTGAACAAGTAAAAAGCTTTTGCTTTCTCTTTTGATAAACAGTGTGGTATCTACTTTACCTTTGACAAAGCCATTTTGAATTAAAAACTTACTTAATCTATCGTACCAAACTCGAGGTGTTTGCTTTAAATCATATAGAGCCTTTTTAGTCTGAATACAGAATCTGGTTTCATTGGGTCTTCAAAATCGGGTGGTTGTTCCACATAGACTTCCTCTTAGATAAATCCATTTAGGAAAGCACTTTTGACATCCATTTGGAATAATCTAAAATTCTTATGACAAGCAAATGCAAGTAATAATCTAATTGCTTATAACCTTGCTACTGACGCGTACGTCTCATCATAGTCCATCCCTTCTTATTGCGTATATCCTTTGGCCACGAGTCTTGCTTTGTTTCTCACGACTTTTCCTTTCTCGTTCCTCTTGTTTCTGAAAACCCATTTAGCTCCAATGATGGATTTACCTTTCTGTTTAGGAGTCAATTCCCAGACATCATTGATACTGAATTGCATGAGTTCTTCTTGCATAGCTTCAATCCAGCTTTCATCAGTTAAAGTTTCTTCTATGCTTTTGGGTTCTATTTCAGAAATAAGAGCCACATCACTAGACTCTTCACTCCTTTTGGATCTTGTGCGAATTCCTTCATTAATATCACCAATAATGAGATCTTTGGGATGATTGGACTTATGCTTCTAGTTACTGGTTGATTTGTCAAACTATTGATCATTTTTCTCATTTGAATCTTCGATGATCATTTGTTGTTGGTCTTTTGAAGTCTGAGCTGCTTATAAAGATTTAGACATTGTAGAGTTTGGAGCAGGTTCAGATTCTTCAAGTTGAGTCTGAATCGATTGATTTTGCATAAAGTCTTGAAATTTGACATTCATCGATTCCTCCACAGATTGAGTCTTTTTGTTATAAACTCTGTAAGCTTTGCTTGTGATAGAATATCCAAGGAAAATACCTTCATCTGATTTTTTTTCAAACTTACCAACTCGATCATTTGTATTTTTCAATATAAAACATTTACATCCAAACACATGAAAATACGAAACAATTGGCTTCTTTCCTTTGAATAACTCATAGGGAGTTTTCTCCATAATAGGCCTTAAGAAGACTCTATTAATAATATAGCATGCTGTAGAAACTGCTTCAACTCAAAAACGAGAAGAGATATTACTTTCAATTAAAAGAGTTCAAACCATTTTCTATAGTGATCTATTCTTTCTTTCCATGAATCCATTTTTCTCTGGAGTATATGGCGAGGAGAACACATGCTGAAAGCCAAATTCATCATAGAATTTTGCAAAGTCTTGATTTTCAAATTCACCTGCATGGTCTGTCCGTATACTTGAAATAACATACCATTTCTCATTTTGAACATTTTTAGCAAACTTTATAAAATAAAAAAAGGTTTCAGACTTATTTGCCAGGAAATATACCCAAATGAATTGTGAATAATCATCCATACTTACTAGGCAGTATTTCTTACCTCCGATGCTCTGAGTTCTGGTTGATCCAAAAAGATCTATATGCAAGAGCTGCAGTACACGATTAATGGATACTTGATATATTGGTTTGAACGAGTTTCTTACCTGTTTCCCAACACGCATGGTGTGCATAGATCAGACTTTTGGTATGTCAGTTTGGGTAGTCTACGAACAAGCTTCTTTGCTCTGTGCCCAAGTTTTCTATGCCATAAGTTTGCTTCCTCTTGAATTGAGATTAGACATTGGGTTTCATCTGGTTTGATGTCCAAGAGGTAGATATTCCCATGTCTTCACCCCGTGAAAGACTAAGAGAAGTTTTTATTGGTTCCTAAACATAATCCTTCTTGAAAGTTGATTTTGAAACCAGTGTCGCACAGCTGACTGATACTCAGTAAATTGTAGTTGAGTCCTTCCACTAAGGAAATATTACTCATCGTGAGACTTCCAATCTTTACAGTCTCGTATCTCACAATTCTTCCTTTGCTATTTCCCCCAAAAGAAATTTTTCCACCATTAACTTGTACAAGTTTTATGAAGCAATTTGAGTCTCTTGTCATATTTCTTGAGCATTCACTGTCCAAATACCATTTAACATTTTTCTTGATAGTGACCTGCATTTAAAAAAGAGACTCAAGCTTTCTTTGGTACCCATATTTTCTTAGGTCCATTGGTGTTAATGTAATATATGGTCTTTGCCCATACCTTCTTAACAGGTTTCCAAACCATAAGACATTCTTTGTCAAAATGATCTGAGCTATTACACTTAGAACATTTAAGAGCACTACGGCGTACAGGTTTTACAAAAACTTTTTGGAAATGATTTTTGTAAGAATCTCTTGTAGGTCTTTACTTAATTCTTTCCTTTACTTTAGAAAAATCAATTAGATGTATGGTTTCAGCAGTCATTCGTAATCCTGATTTATTGGAGTAAGGTCTTTGTGCTAGAAGAATTTTTTCAAGTTTCTCAAACCCTATAGAAAATCTTTTAGAAATACTTGAGAAATTATTTTTCAAGAATGCATTTTCTTTTGAAAGATTGTCTGCATTTTCCTTCAAAGTAGTAATGCTTTTGTCTAAACTTTTGACCTTCTCTTTCCAAATATTTTCCTATTGCTTCAGTGTAGAATTTTCCCTTTTAAGTTCGGAAATCCTTTTAAGAGAGGTTTTGAGACTAAGACACAATTCATCAATGTATCTAGAGACTTTAGTAGGGATTTTTAAATTACTTACCTCGATTTCACTGTCTGAGTCTGAGACTGTCTTGAAGTCTAGATCTGATTCTGATTGTGCCATGAGACAAATATTGGTATAATCATCATCACTTTCCTCACATTCAGTATCACTCCAAGTTTCTGCTTTAAGTGCCTTTCGATATTTCTCAGCTTTTCCTTTCTTTTTCTTTAGAATGGGACAGTAGGGTTTGATGTGTCCCTTTTTCTTGCATTCAAAGCAGACTACATCTTTATTAGATTCATTATCCTCAACTGATTTATTTTGTAACTTTTGAAAACTCTGTTTCTTTGGATTGAATCTTCCCCGCTTTCTGTTCAGTTTCCTGAACATTTTTATCATGAGAGCAAGCTCTTCATCATCCATATCATCTTTAGAATCTATGACATCAGAATCATCATTAGATTTTAATGCAATAGATTTCTTATCTTTAGGATCTTCATCTTCGTTGATTTGCTCCACTTTATAAGACTAAAGAGTCCTAACCAATTCGTCAACAGAGAGTGGCATGATTCTTTGTGTCTCCCTTATTGAGGTCTTTATGTGATTCCAATACTTGGACAATCCACGCAGTAGCTTGTTTACCTTCATGGGTCCAAAAATTGGTTGACCTTGATATTCAAGACCATTCACGATTTCTGTAAAACAACTAAACATGTCAGTAATAGATTCTCCTGATTTCACTTTGAATGCTTCATATTGACTGAGCAGAATATTGATTCTTGTTTCTTTCACTCGATCAGTTCCTTCATAAGTGATGTGTAATCTATTCCAAACTTCTTTAACTGTTCCACAAGAAAATATTCAGTTATATTTAATAGGAGATAATGCACAATATAAAGAATAAATTACTTTTGCATCAAGAGCTTGTCTCTTGGTTATCTTTTCTTAAGCCATTTCACTAGACTCAACAGTTTCTTTTTCTCTTTATGAGACTGGTGCAGCTTTAGGAATGATTCATTTGTCTACCACGTCCCATTCTAAAGGATTCTTTGATCTTAGGAATGCCTTCATTTTGTTTTTCTATATGTTGTATTCCTTTCCATCAAAATAAGGCGGTTTGGTATTGCTTTGCCCTTCAACCAGACCTGGAGCCAACATACTAGCCATAGATCTTTAACTCTAAAGTAAAACACTTCAACTTAAGTGAGTACACAGGCTCTGATACCAATTATGAAAGCTAGTACGAGCACCTAGAGGGGGTGATAGGTGCAAAAACAAATTTTCCAAAGAGAAGTGTGCAATTATAATCAACAATAGAATATGGAAAGGAAATTAGACTCTTGTAAACAAATTGAGTTACGATCAAAGTAAAAGAGCGTAGGGAAGAGAATAAGAACACATGGTTTATAGTGGTTCAGCTTAATCCAAGCCTACGTCCACTCTTCCGCACTGACAGCCCACCGGCTGGATTTCACTATGAATCAAAAGAGTTGTTACAGTAAAGCTCTTCCTTGATTCCACAGTGTAAAGGCTCTGCTACACTTCCTCAAGGTTTCACAAAGATATTAACTCTCTTTTTAGTATAAGATTTCATTCAACAATTGAATTGACTAAGAACAAGCAGCTTTAGACTTTGGAATTCTTCTATCACGCACACACTTGAACAATTGGAACGTCTTTCTTATATACTTCTTCATGACATCATACCCATTGGCACTTACCAAAGGAGTTCTTCCAATCTACCCAATGGACAGAATCAATTAGGGAGATTTCAAGTTATTTAAGGAATATGTCGATAGCCCACCAATCATGCTCGCTCATACAATCAGGATCTAGGTTTTCATAAGTAGAACCTTCCAAGTATACTATGCCAATCAACGGGTCCAAAATCCTTGAATCAATCTTAATTTGAATAATGTATTTTGTCATGTTATATCCAGTCAAGAGATATTTTTCAGTCGATATAATCAAATCCTTAACGAAATACTCAGTTTTGGATAAGCTTTCTTCGACGATCTAGAAACTGTCAATAAGGATAGACTTTGAGTCTTGAGTCTGGCAGTCCGGAGGTCTTCAGACTTTGATGGAAGAGTCTGCAAGTCTTCAGATTAGACTAATGGAAATGTTTTGTCAACTTCAAAATACTCAATGAAGTTTTCTCCAATAGAGACCATATAAGTTTTTCCTCAATCTACATCAAAATGCTCTTTGCCTTAATGTTGGAAATAACGGATTCCCTAAAACCAATCCAATACTCAATCGAACCCATAAAATGAACGCGGAAGACGAGCCCAGGAGTTACATGTATCACCGATCAAAGATACACTACGGAATCGAGTGTACCTTGTCTTTCATAGATTTAAACACCAATGTTGAAGTTCGAGAAAGAATTCTGATCTCGTTCTACTAAGGAGCGTACCGTTGCTTTTAGAGGGAGAGAACTCTGAAAACGTACATTCTTTTTTGGAGCGTTGTTACTGAGAGAGAACGTATTCCCTTTCTATCTAAAACGCTACTTCAAACAACGTAATCCTTTGTACCCAAATAACACAACCTTTCACATCATAACCGTTCCTCCATGGGCCCTTAACTTGCGGGCCGAGTTTTTAGGCCCAACATAGGCGGACGGGCCTACTTAAGCCCATCAACACATAGAAAATCCCATCATCTCTCACTCACACACGGTGGGCCGAACATGATCCTCTTTACCTCTCTACAACATTCATACAAATGAATAATCCGTGCGATCAACATATTTTGAGAGTTTGTTACTATACATCTGTTAGGAATACATAACAGCTCATAATAAACATCACACTGTAGATAGATTTAGTATGCAATACCCTATATCGATCGATCACATTTATATCTCTCTTGATATCTTTTTAAACAATAATATATTGTATTCACAATTATGATTATCTCAAAAACAATCATAATTGGCAAACCAGTGAATACAAAACTAGAATGTGATTCTCCAAATTCGATCTTCCTCTTTCCTTCAAACTCTCAATTTCAATTTAGCTTGCTTTTCCAGAAATGTTCCATTAGATCGAATCAATTAATGATCATTAGCAATATTTTAAAATAGCAAACACTGAATAGAAATCTTGAGAATAAGTAAGAGTCATGAGGACACTAAATTGAAGAATTATTTTCCTCAAGAGTCTCACACGGTATAAAAGTTGAGATCAAACTTTTCTCACTCTTATTGGTCGTCTTATGCATACATAGTATGAAATACGTATTACAGTATTAACTCATTTCCCATGGAGCGTAAAAAAAAAAAACCGTACATATGATAGTTTAGACATACCTAATGTCTAAGTTGAGTTCACATATCTACTCATTCACAGAATTCATCAAAACTCACATTTGGCATCAAAACAGATAAAGTAAAATATGTGGGTTATTTTACTTTAGGACATGGTAAATATTATGCCATCATCTTAACACTCAGTTAATGTGACATATATATTTTAAGCTTGAGCTATCAATTATCACCTAGATAATAAGCTTAAAAACTGTCTCATCTCTATTTATCACATAGCAAATAGAGGCAATTACCCATGTGAGTGGGCTAATATTTTATCTGTCCGGTATACTTTCTCAACTTTATATAATGCACTAAGCATTAAGATGTATAAACATCAAACAAAAATTCATGGGCACTAATAATGAAAACACAAATTCATTAAATGTGAACACTTCAGGGAAATTACAATATTCAATACATCAGCCTCTACACAATCCTAGAGATTTTACATGATCATAAAACACATCTCTAAGTATTAGCTTTATCATAGGATTCGCTACCATTATATGTGTAGATATGTCCTGTGCAAACATATACTTGACAAAATTATACTTTGTATCTATATGTTTAGTCTTGTCATGATATTTTGGATCTTTGGTGTACGTTATATCTGCTTGACTATCACAATTAACTAATAATGGATTTGCAGCATATCCAATAACACCTAAATGATCCAAAAATCTCTTAAGTCAAACACCTTCTTGTACTACTATTGATAATGCCATAAACTCAGCTTCCATCGTGGACAAGACTATACACGTTTGTTGCAGATATGGTGCCATTATTCAGTAAAAAAGCAAAACCATAGATAGATTTCATTTCATCTAAATCTCTTCCCCAATTAGCATCTAAATAGCCTTCAAGTTGCAGATTCTTTTCTTAGTAATTCAGCTTGTAATCAGCATTTCCCTTCGGATACATCAATATTCTTTTAACGGCTTTCCAATATGCTTAACCTGGATTGGATTTGTATGTACTCACCATTCCAACTGCAAAACATAAGTCAGGTATTGTTCACATCATAGCGTACATTAAGCTTTCCACAGCACTCGCATAAGGAATATGAGATAGCTAGTATAAACACCTAGAGGGGGTGAATAGACGCACAAACAATTTGTCGAAATACGGAAGCAATTCTTAACAAAATGAAATACGATCGAGGTATAGAGAGAGAGAGAGAAAATTGAACACAGGATTTATAGTGGTTCGGCTTATTCTAAGCCTACGTCCACTCTTCCACACTGACAACCCACCTGCTGGATTTCACTATGATCAAAAGAGAAGTTACAGCACATCTTTGCCTTGATTCCACAGTGTAGATATTCTACCACACCTTCTCAAGGTTTCTCACAAATATAGACTCTATTTTGTGTACAAGTTTTCGCTCAAAGGAATTGTCTAAACAAAAAGGAGCTTCAGACTTTGGAATTCATCTATCGCACACACCTCGAACAACTAAGAACGTCTTCCTTATATACTCCTTTATGCCATCATACCCGTTGGCACTTACCAAAGGAATTCCTCCAATCTCCCCGTTGGACGGAATCAATTAGGAAGATTGTTCGAGCTATTAAAGGAACATGTTGATAGCCCATCAATCATGTTCGCCCATACAATCAGGATCTCGGTTTCCATAAGTAGAACCTTCCAATAATATTTAGAAAATCATCGAATCTTCAATCATTGAATGAATCTTGATCAATCAAAGGATTCTGTTACGTCTTCTCCAGCCAAGAGATCTTCTCCAGATGATAAGGATAAATCCTGAACAAAACATCCAGTTCTAGATAACCTTTCTTCAACGGATTAAAGACTGTCAATGAGGATAGACTTTGAGTCTTGAGTCTGGCTGTCCGAAAGTCTTCAGACTTTAAATAACAGAGTCTGCAGACCTTCAGGCTAGACTGATGGAAACGTTTTGTCAACTTCAAAACACTTCACGAGGATTTCTCCAACAGAATATGTTTCATTTGTTCCTTCTCTTGTGGAGTCATTGGACACAGTCTATGGCTCAATCCTTCACCTTTTGCAATAGGAGTATCTATGGGTTTATAATCTTGCATACGAAATCGTTCAAAAACCTTATTTATGTATGTTTCTTGCAAAAAAGATGATGACCTCTTCGAACGATCTCTTGAAATCTTAACTCCAAGAATGTATGTAGCATCACTCATATCTTTCATCTCATAGTTGGAAGATAACCAACTTTTGACAGTATTAACAAACTCCATATTGCTTCCGGCAATTAATATATCATCAACATATAATGATATGATCACAAATTGATCTTTAGATATTTTGATATATACATAATGATCCTCATCTATCATTGTAAAATCATATGCCATTATGGCATTATGAAAACGTATATACAATTATCTTGACGACTACTTAAGACCATATATCGATCTCAAAAATCGACATACCTTTTCTTCTCGGCCTTCCATAATGAAACCAGCAAGTTGTTCCATATATATTTCTTCCTCTAATTCTCAATTGAGGAAAGCAGTCTTTATATCAATTTGATGTAACTTAAGATCCATACTTGCCACTATTGCTAGAATAATGCGAATTGAGGTAAATCTCACTATAGGAGAATATGTTTCCTCATAATCAATTCCTTTATGTTGATTATACCTCTTCGCCACAAGACGAGCTTTATGCCTTTCTATTGAGCCATCAGCTTTACGCTTTATTTTGAGAACCTATTTGTTCCCAATATCTTTGCGTCCTTTTGGAAGATCAACCAGTTCCCAAGCATGGTTTGACTTTATTGACTCCATCTCCTCTTCCATTACATGCATCCATTTTTCCTTACTAGGGCAATTTAGAGCCTCATGTATATTTATTGGCTCATCTTCAGCTTGTGGAGCAACCATAAAAGTTTCCCCTTCAATGTCAAAACGTCAACGGGGAATACTTTTGCGACTTGTTCGCCATACGGGAGATTATACACTTTGCATATTATTCCTCATCGTGCTCCCACTCAGATTAAATAATGATGGCATCATCTCATCATGTAGTTGTAATTGAGAGTGAGTTAAATTAAATTCATCACTTCCTATGTTACTCTCACTTGGACAAACTCCACTAAATTCATTATCTTGATCCAAGATTTCAAATAGGGAGTAATCTTCACATATTTCACCTTCCTTAAGAAATTCATTCTTTAAGAATGTGACATCCCGTAATTCGAATTCAGTTATGTTTCTACTGTCCTGCTTACCTATAACCACATACTCTTTTGAGTATTATGAGTATCTTATGAAAATGCTCTTCTTTTTTTTGGCACTCAGTTTGGGAGGGCTCATGAGTATAGACAGCACAAACCCCATAGTTTAAGAAAACTTAAGTCCGGTTTTCTACTTGTCCATAACTCATATGGAGTGAAAGTAACTGATTTGGAAGATACCATGTTAAGTATATATGCAACAATTAATAACACATCACTCCATAAAGTGATAGGTAAGTTAGCATGTGCCATCATGGACTTAACCATTTCCAATAAGGTTCTGTTCCTTCTCTCCGCAACACCATTTTGTTGAGGAGTATACGGAATAGATAACCATCTTTCTATTCATTTTTCATCACATAATTTTCTGAACTCATCAGATAAATATTTTCAAATTCGATCGGATCTCAATACTTTTATTTTCTTGTCTAATTGATTTTCTACCAAGTTCATAAACCTTTTGAAACAACTGAATGTTTCAGATTTATGATAAATCAAATAGACATATCTGAATCAAGTATAATCATCTCTAAATGTGATGAAATAAATAGCCACATGCCTTCCTCTCATATTCATCGGACCAAGGATGTTAGAATGAATTAAATGCAAAGGAAATTCAGCTCTTTTACCTTTTTCCAAATGATTTTCTTGTCATTTTCCATAATAAGCAATGCTCACATATGGACAAATCAATTTTTTCAAATTGCCTAACAAGCCCTCTTTGGCTTGTCTATTCATACATTGTTGGCCAATATGACTAAGTCTAGCATGCCACATGTTCACATCATTATCATATAAATTATGTGACGTGAAAAGTGAATAACAAACATTGGCATTACCATAGTCAACATTTAATACAATGAAACTATCTAGAAAATAATCACAACCATAGTAGTTTATATTCAAAAACAAATCCACACAATTATTATGGAAATTCATACTAAAATCAAGCTTTACCAACACTAAAATAGACACTAAATTTCGACGAATTTCTAGAGTATATAATACATCATGTATGAACAAAATGCGTCCACCATGCATATTCAATTGACATGTGTCAATCCATTTTATTTTGGCTCTAGAGTTATTTTCTACATAAATCCACTTAGTTTCGTTGGTACTTGTCGGAATTCCACAAAGAATTCTCTATCATTCACTACATGGTTTGTCACTCTTAAATCTACAATCCACAAAGGATTAGACTCAGTTAAGAATACAAAACTTGACACATAAGCAAAGTTCTGAAATGTAGAATAGGTGTATATCTTCTTTCGCTTACAACAATCACGAGCATAATGACCCTTCTTGTCACAATTGTAACACTTGACCCTTAGTAACTTCTTCATTCGAGGATGTTTTTCTCTTTTATGTTGGTCAACCTTTGGTTTCTTCCCTAAAACACTTGCTCCCTTGTCTTTCCTTTTATTAAACTAGTCAAGACGTTTGCACTTAGAGCTCGAAGTTTCATGTGAGCTGGAACCAGCATGATAAATTTCAATTTCCGGCCTAGCCGCCAAGAGGCAGTCATCTTTCAGCTTAAGATGACGCACTACATCCTCAAAGGTTTTGATATTCTCATCGTGGGTCAGGTGCACCTTTATATGCTCCTAATTCTAAGGCAAGGAACGAATCACTGCTTGCACTTGCTGCTCGTTAGTTAGGACATCGTTAGCATCTTTCAGCTCATTAATCATGTTTGACATCTTTCTTAGATGTTGCTTCATGGTTTGACCATGAGGTTTCTTGTAAGAGTCAAACCTAAGAGTAAGTTGTCTCAGTCTGGTCACCGAAGTATGACCAAATTTTGCTGTCAATACTTCCCACATTTCCTTGGCATTCTCAAAACGTCTGAACTCTCACATGACATCATTCTCCATGCTACTCAGCAACGTAATGCGAGCAAGAGAGTTATTTCTCTTCCATACAGCAAATGCATCCTTATTTCCTCTTATGTTGTGCAATATTTCCATTTTTAAGTTCTTCCATAGTTAGGTTAAGAGCTTCTAGTGCATCTTGCTCTTCCAGCACATATTAAGTTTCATATGCCATATTTCATAGTTATCATTGTTGAACTTTTCACCTTTATTAAGCTCAACGACTATACTCTTTGTGGCTGAAATCATCGATCTGAACATATCAGACACATATACACGAATTATTAATGTCTATCATTTATGCATCTATTTTGCAAAAACTCATCATATTAATTAATAATTTCAAGTAAGGTTTGAGAATCAAAATGTCACTATGTTTCCAATCATCATCTAAAAATCCTAACTTGGAATTATTATTAATATAATCTTCTATACAAAATAAATTCTTTGAAGTTACAAAAACTTTTATGAACTATCAACAACAGTTAATAATAACAGAAGCAAATAACGTATGGCATCCAATAATGATAGAATAATAATGCTTTCACATAATGCAAGTAACATATTAGTTGCTACACCAACAACAACTAGGTAGAAAATATTTACATAAGATGTCCATAAAGCATACTGAATAAAGACTAGTTAAAGCATTTAACGCCAAGACAACATATGAATTAGGAAAGATTCCTTTTTGTTCAATTTTTTGATATTTTCTTCTTTAAATTCCTTGGACATTCTAGGCGGCCATAGTAGAACAGACAGGTATCCCTTAGGATTTCTCCTTCGCACATTCATCCCCCGTTGGATTGAAGTCATCCATGGGTCGTAGTCTTTGTGGCTTCAATCCGATAATGTCCATCTATAAAAGCCATTACAAGCCTCTTATATGTAGTAGCTTTGTTGACCTCCCGTAGATGATTCAACACTCCTTGCCATATCAGTGGAAGAGTGTTAATGAAGAATCACATCTCTTAGAATGTGACATAGGATGACCATTCCATATGACCTCTTGTATTTTACTGTTGACCTCGAGAAATGATAAATCAATCAACTTAGTTATTAACCTAGAAAGTTTTTCCTTTTGTTCATCTGTAGTTGCGCACATAGGTGTGCGCGCCTGACGTGGAGGCATTGTTCTTGCAACAAATGCAGAACAAATAAGGGATTACTTATAATCCACATAAACTTAATTGAAAAAAGAAACATATTCTTTTCCTCCTCCTTTTTTTTCTTGGGTCAACGGTCAGAAGAATCGAGGTCAACAGGTTGGGTCGGGTTAAACCGACCGACCCGGCATGTGCCATGCACATACGCGGCTGATGTCACGATGACGTCTGCTAGCATGTGCCATGCTTGTGCAGCTAATGTCACGATGACGTCATCTGGCACATACCACGCTCGTGCGTGGATGACGTCAGCTGGCATGTGCCACGCACACGCCAGCAACCGCGCATGTGCGATGCACGCACCTAGGACCAAAACGGCGCGTGCATTGCACGCGCCTGGTGGAGACCAAATCGGTGCGTGCGTTGTAGGCACCGACAACACCAATTCCTTCCAAGCGCGCGTGGTGGTGTGTTCGGCGGCCTCCAGTGGCAATCCGCCACTCGATTTTCTCATATCAACAAGAGCTTCGATCATATGCTATCAGAAACAAACTTTTATTTACAGAAAATCACAAACATGGGTGAACAGTACGCGGGAGTCAGGATTTTTCATCCCCGATCGGCCGACGGTAGTGTTTCATGAAAATTCAATCAAAAGCAATTCATAAAGATGAAAAGGGATCAGGAAACATGAACATGGCTCTGATACCAAAGTTGGGAATAACGAATTCCTTAAAATCGATCCGATACTCAATCGAACCCCTTAAATGAATGCGAAAGACGAGCCCAGGAGTCACATGTACCACTGATCAAAGATACACTATGGAATCGAGCGTACATTATCTTTCACAAATTAAACACTATTGTTGAAGTTCGAGGAAGAATTCTGATCCCGTTCTACTAAGGAACGTACTATTGCTTTTAAGGGGAGAGAACTCTAAAAACGTACGTTCTTTTTTGGAGCATTGTTACTGAGAGAGACGTATTCATTCTCTATCTAAAACGCTACTTCAAACAGCGTAATCCTTCGTACCCAAATAACGCGGCCTTTCACATTGTAACCGTTCATCCATGGGCCCTTAACTTGCAAGCTGAGTTTTTAGGCCCAACATGGGCGGATGGGTCTACTTAGACCATCAACACATAGAAAAACCCATCACCTTCAACTTCAAAACCCTTCGGTTGCTCTATATATATTTCTTCTTTTAGGTTTGCATGAAGAAAAGGCGTATTTACATCAAGTTGTTCAATTTCTAAATTCAAATTGGTGACCAACCCAAGAACAATTCAAATAGAAGACATCTTTACAATCGATGAAAAAATCTCTTCAAAGTTTATGTCATTCTTTTGACAAAAGCCCTTCACAATAAGTCTAGCCTTGTGTCATGATTGCAAACTATTTTATTCTATTTTCAACTTGTACATCCACTTATTTGTGAGTGTTCTTTTACCCTTAGGCAATTTCACCAATTCAATATGTGGTTTTCACGCAAGGATTTAAGCTCATCTTGTATGGCTTATACCACTCATTCTTTTGTTTACATGATATAGCTTCTTCATAAGTTTCTGGATCTCTTGCATTAGTGAGTAACACATACTCACGCGACAAATATTTTTGAGAAGGCCTACGCTCTCTTTCAGATCTTCTAACTTGAGATAGGATAGATTGCTTTTGCTCAACTATTTCACCCGCCTCAGCTGAAGAATCAACATTATGTGAAGATTCACCATCTTCATGATTTCCATGCACTTGCCCCCCATGATTTCTATCAACATCATAAGGATTTGGGTTGAAACTAATTGAACGTTGGTCTCCCCGCCTTGTCAATGTCTTCAATAGTTTGATACTCATAAAACACCACATCTCGGCTTCTAATGACTTTTTTTGCAACTGGATCCCATAACCTATAGTCAAACTCTTCATGTCCATAACCTAAGAAGATACACTGTTTAGACTTGTCATCAAGCTCGAATCTTTCATCTCTTGGAACATGCACAAATGCCCGACAATCGAATACTTTTAGATGGCCCTGGGAAACATCTTTGATACTCAAAACTCTTTGCCGAACAGCTCCCTTGAGGAACCAATGGAGAAAGATTTATCAAGTCTATTATTGTTCTCATCGCTTCACCATAATATGACTTAGGCAACTTCGCATGAAAAAGCATACACTGAATCCGATCATTAATCGTCCAATTCATTCTCTTTGCTACTCCATTATGTTGTGGTGCTTTTGGAATGATCTTCTCAAGCTTGATACAATAATCCCTGCAATAGTTTTCAAATGAGTCTCTATATTCACCACCGTTGTTCACCCAAACACATTTTAGCTTCTTCCCAGTTTCTCTTTCCACATTGACATGGAATTGCTTGAAAGCAGCAAGTACTTGATTTTTAGATTTCAAAGTAATAGCCTACACTTTTCTATAACAATCATCAATAAATGTCACAAAGTATAATGCACCTCTAAGAGTTCTAGCATCCACGCAACAAACATCAGTGTGAACTAAATCAAGTACATTTGATTTCGTGTGTAAAGAGGAACTATGAAATGATAATCTATGTTACTTACTTGTAAGACAATGAGTGCATTCCTTTAGATTTTTATCCTTCAAAGGTAAAATATTCTTTCTAGCAAGAGTTTCAAGTCCTTTCTCACTAAGATGACCCAGCCTCATATGCCATAAATCAACCGAGGAATCCTCCACCGCGTTTACCTCTTCTTTAATCAAGTCAACTTACAAAGTGTAGAGAGAACCTATCTTCTTACCATTTGTCACTACCATGGAACTTTTAGTCAACTTCCATTTGTCATCAAATAAGGAATTACAATAACAATCATCATCTAAGGCAACTGTGGAGATCAAGTGAAGTCGAATATCTAGAACGTTGTTCACATTTTTCAAAAACAAATTACATCCGACATCGGTCTCCAAATAAACATCTCCCATACCAATAACCTTGGAAACACCACTATTTCACATCCTAATATAACCAAAGTCGCCGCCATGATAAGAAGCAAAGTAATCACGCCGTGAGGTGACATAAAAAGAAACCGTGGAATCAACAACCCATATAGAGTCTTGGCATGTAAGATTCACACATCTATCATCACATACGAACACAATATTGTCATCGGATGCAACCACCATCGTAACTTGTTTCTCTTCTTTCTTTCAATCTCCATTTCTATCATGGGATCTATCTCTATTTGGCAACCAACACTCTTTTACATAATTTCTCATTTTACCGCAATTATAACACTTCACACTCCTCTTCAATCTTGATTTCGCCCTTCCTCTTGGCTTGCCTCGAGTATCATTTCTTTGAAACCTTCTTGAATGACTTATTGCCATGTTTTCTATAACAAGAGCATCCGATATAGAAACACAATTTAAGCCTTTTTCTTCTTGTTTCTTCATTGAAAAAACTTTCTTTAACCATGCTCATAGAAAGCACACCAAAATGAGCCAAGTTGTTTAACGCCACAACTAAGATGTCCCAACTATCGGGAAGAGTACCAAGTAATAAGCATGCTTGCAATTTATCACCAAGATCAATTTTAAGATTTGTCAATTGATTTACAACATCTTAAAATTCACTCAAGTGTTCCGCCATATTACTCCATTCCTTTTATCTCAAATTCACAAGTCACTTAACTAGAAGAGCTTTATTCTGTGAAGTTTTTTTCTCATAGAGATCTTGTAATTTCTTTCACAAAGTGTCCGCATTCGTTTCTTGAGCAACATGATGAAACACACTATCATAAATCCATTGTCGGATAAACCCAACAATTTTCCGATTTATTCTCTCCCATTCTTTGTCTTCCTTATCTCATTTGACTTCATCACCCTTAATAGGATAAACGAGTCTTTGCAATATAATATGTCTTCCATTAGAGGCTTCCAAATAGAATAATTCGAGGCATTTAACTTAAATATGGTGCCGCTAGTTTCTTCCATTTAACACTAGAATTTCAAGCTAGCTTTGATACCACTTCGTTAGGGAGAACTCGGGTACAATAGTTCACCACAAGCCAAACGCAATACAGGATCAATTTCTCCCCTGAACTAAATCAACTGAAATTCTCTTAATCCTCAGTAAAAACCAACAATATATAACCTCACAATATGCAAATATAATGCCGAAACGATAAGTAGACAAAACAAATAATGACACCGGAGATTTAACGTGGAAAACCTAATGCGGGAAAAATCACAGACTACCCAAAAATATCCACTAATCACTAAGAATAGTAGAATACACAAAGTATTCTTATCTAGTCATTCAGTAGAGGCTCAACATTAATATTACAATAATCTTTTTCTCACCACATAGGTAGATAAATAAGTTTGGAGTAAGAAAACCTTAACAGCAACTAGAGAATTCAAAAACGGTTCTCAATAAACAAAAACCATTAACTTGTAGCCATCGGTCTCACGAACAACATATTGAAATTTGAGCCAATTTTGCCAATATTTAGCCTTTGAATTGAAGCCACAAAATTGCAGCCCTTCTTTTCTTTTCTTCTCCCTTGCTTCAACAGTTTTTTGTTTTCTCTCTCCTCTTCACTTTTGGACGCACACTTGCATGACCACCACTTCCACTACTTTTTGTTCTTTTTTTTCTTTTTTTTTCTTTTATTTAATGCTAGCTGGGCCCCACATGAAGGTGGACTCAGCCAACATAATTGTCCTTTAGTGAGGGGTCATCTTCCCGCCTTCTTCCCTCTCATTTTCCCTCGCTCTTAACTTTTGTGAGTTTCTCAGCCATCTTTTTCTTACCAGTTTGCATAGAGATTCCCTTACGGAAAGTTTGTAGGGTGTTTCCTCATCCTTATCAAGAACAACTAGAGGTCCTGCTTTATCTTTCGAGCCCTCTTCCGTCGACGCAAGCTCAAACTCGTCTAAAGTAAGACTTCACACGTCTTTTTGGGGGCAAAAAGCCATCGTTCATCACGCGTTTTCTTAAGTGCTCTTACTCCTTTTAAGCTTCAACATTCTCGAGATAAGGGATCCTTTAAGGGAAGATCCTTCTGTGCCTTCTTTCTAGCCTCATGAGATTGTGAGTGAGATCCAAAGGGATAGACCAATCATATTTTGTAATCCTTGAATTGAATCGAGCCAACAGAGCCAACCTTCTTGATCTGTCTTTCTTGTTTTTGTCCCCAAATTCCTGATATATGGCCTCTTCCAAAACGAATTACCATGTGTTCGTGAGTTTCAGAGGCACGGATGTCCGCAACAACTTCCTCAGTCATCTCTACGCAGCTCTAGATCAGAACGGAATATTCACTTTTTTGGACAGTGAGGAGCTCAGGAAAGGAAAGCAAATATCGCCGTCGCTTATGAGGGCAATCGAGGAATCGCATGTCGCGATCATCATTTTCTCTGAAGACTATGCTTCCTCACGGTGGTGTTTGGATGAGTTGGTGAAGATCATGGAGTGCAAGGCACAAAAGGAGCTTATTGTGTTGCCAGTATTTTACAAAGTGGAACCAAGAGAAGTTAGAGGGGGGAGAGAGGCTTATAGGAGAGCTATCGCTAAGCATGAGATCAAGTTCGGGAAGAATTCGGAGAAAGTGAAGAGGTGGAAGAAAGCTCTCCTCAATGCCGGGAGCTTATCTGGGTGGTATATTAGTGATGGGTAAGTAAATTGATGTGACACACTACTTTGCCATTGTTAGCCAGTGATTTTTTGTTATATTTCAAACCATATGCAATAGACTACCACTGAAAGCATTGATATTGTCAAGTCGGTCTTTTGAAATTCGAATGAAGATACAAAGCGGAGATACACTGAACAGCAGATTCAAAATTCGAATAACCAAAACTTCAAGCCAGCAGATTCTTTGAACTCGATTCTTGCTGTGTGGATAACGAGAACTTTTTGTCTTCGATGAAAGTGCGGTTTAACAATTCCTTAGTCATTATTGTCTTCAGGCGCAGGTTCTTCTTAATTTTTCCCTTGGGCAGATGTTGGGCAGGTTCACCAGATGTGTTAATTCCTTTTTCTCTTATTATTTGCTAACCTTGTTATGTCATTTTCCTCACGACGTTTGAGGTTGAATTCCTGCCACGTTGAAATGCTAAAGCATGTTTATCTTTCTTTTGAGTGCTCATCAGAAATGAAGCGGAGCTCATACAATGTATCGTAAAGGATTTATCAATTCATCTAAAGAGAACACCCTTACATGTTGCTAAGTATCCGGTCGGAATAGAGTCCCAAGTTAAAGAAGTGATATCATTGTCACAAGAAAAGTTGGATGGTGATGATGTTCTCATGATAGGTATATGGGGACCTGGAGGCATAGGGAAGACGACCATCGCTAAAGCGATATATAATGCTATGGAAATACAATTTCAGGGATCTATTTTTTTGGAGCAAGTTAGAGAAACTTCGAACAAAATCAACGGTCTAGTTGATTTGCAAGAAAAAATTCTATCTCGGATCTTATCTCCTAGACATCTACCGGTTTGTAGTGTCAATGAAGGAATTAGTTTGATAAGAGAAAGACTTTGTTGTAAGAAGGTTCTCCTAGTTCTTGATGATGTCGACCAGTTGCGTCGACTGAATGCTTTAGCTGGAGAAGGTAATTGGTTTGGTAAAGGAACTAGAATCTTTGTAACATCAAGGGATAAACATTTGCTAACTTCTCATGGCATAAATCTTGTGAATGAAGTTAAACCTTTAGACCATGATGAGGCACTAGACCTTTTTAATCAGCATGCATTTCCAAATTGCAACAAATCTGAAATAAGAAAGGATCTCATAGATAGAGCACTGCATTACGCTGGCGGCTTTCCATTAGCTCTCGAAGTGTTGGGCTCATTCTTTCGTGGAAGAAACAAACCAGCATGGGAAAGTGAGCTGCGTAAACTTTCCCAGAGTCCTCACAAAGATATCAATCAAGTTTTGAGGATAAGCTTCGACGGACTGGAGAATGACGAAAAAGAGATTTTCCTCGACGTTGCTTGTTTCTTTAAGGGAAAAAGTATAGAATACATCAAAAAAGTTCTCGACAGCTGTGGTTTTGAGACAACTATAGGAATAGAAATTCTCATTGAGAGGTCCTTGATAAGAAAGGAGCATGGGACCTTGCAAATGCATGATTTGGTTCAATCGATGGGTCGGAATATTGTTAATCAAGAATGTCCTGATGACCTTGGGAAACGCAGTAGATTATGGCTTTATGAAGATGTGCAAGATATTCTATGTGAAGACACGGTAAGAGTTATTTATGTAAACATTTTTACATCGCACTTTTATGATACTTTGATTTGGACAATATATGTAAATCTCAATGAAATTTTGTGTGAGAACTGAATTTTCTTTGTTATGGATAGGAAACGAATGCAGTAAAGGCCATCGTATTGGAATTGCACGCACCAAAAGTGAGAACTATGAATCTTGAAGAGATAACCATAAGTCCAAATGCTTTTAGAAACATGAAAATGTTGAGAATGCTCATTTTGATTGAAGTGCATATCTCATCGCAAGGTCCTGTTTGTCTCCCTAACAATCTGAGATGGCTTGAATGGCCAAATGCCCCATTTCTAGAGTTTAGCTCTGGTCTGAAGAAACTTGTTGGACTTGATATCCAGAAAAGTCATATCAGACAATTTGACGGCAAACTTAAGGTTAGTGTTAGTGATAATTAGCTTTTCCCTTTTTATAACTAGAAATATTTTCAAAGCTTAATGATTGTATTGATATTTTCTTTTCCAGAATTTTAAATGGTTGAAGTACATCAATTTCAGTCAATGCAAGTCCCTTGTTAGTGTTCCCGACCTTTCATCAATTCCAAATCTAGAGAACTTGAATCTTGATGGGTGCGAAAGCTTGGTGGAGGTTCACCAATCCGTCACATGTCACCACAAGTTGAAATTTTTGTCACTACAGTTTTGCTCTAACCTCAGTAACTTTCCTCACATACTCAAGGCAAAATCTCTTCGAGCCCTCGATCTCTTTGGTTGCTCTAAACTCGAGAAGTTCTCTGATATACCGGAAAAAATGGAACATCTAGAAGAGCTTGATCTAGGTTGGACGGCTATTAAAAAACTACCTGCATCAATTGAAAATCTTTTCTTTGTGAAGATGATAAATTTAACAAAATGCAAAACACTCCCAACGCTCCCATCAAGTGTCTATAAGTTGCAAAATCTCGAGCATCTGAATCTTGGAGGCTGCTCCAATCTTGTCATGTTTCCAAAGAACTTGAAGGACTCAACCAATCCTAATGCCAATCTGGGATTCCGAAATTTATACCGGCTAGAACTTAAGGGCTGCAATCTCTCAGAAGTGGAGTTCCTTGAGAGTTCTTCCAGTTTTCCCAAATTGGGGCACATAAATCTTTCCGGAAACAAGTTCACTCATCTACCGACATGCATCAATAAATACCACGATTTAGAACACTTGTATGTCGATAAATGCAAACAGCTACAAATGATTCCTCAGCTTCCGCCAAATATTCATGCCCTAAGGGCAGTTGGTTGCAGATCTCTACAAAAATTCCCAGATTTGTCGAGTCTCTCCTCCAACTGCCTTTGCATTGACGTGTCATCATGTCGTGAATTATTCCGCAAACGGGCAAGTACGGCTCATGTGTTATCGCGCAAGGTTAGGGACTCTCTCTCTCTCTCTCTCTCTCTCTCTCTCTCTCTCTCTCTCTCTCTCTCTCTCTCTCTCACTCACTCACTAACTATGAGTGCTTGATATGCGAACTATTTGTATGACAGGAGCTCCCGAAGATGAGATATGTTGACATTACCCTGATTGGGAGAGAGATGCCAGAATGGTTTCTCCACTGCAAAGACAGTTCCATATCATTCATGGTTCCCGGGGACTTGAGTGACAAGTTCTTAGGGATAGCACTCTGTATTGTTCTTGGCCCGAAGGAAGGAAAAGTGGTTGATGCTGCATGTAAAGTCGATATTGATGGCCAAGGGTGGTTTTTAGGGACAAGATGGTTTCTTTCAATGAAATCTGATAATGTGTGGATTCAATATTTACCGCGCAGCAGGCTACATATAGAAGGGGAACTTCCGCGAGATGATTGGAGCCATTTTCGAGTTCGCCTCAGTGTATCAGAAGGAAGATTGATTAAGTGGGGATTCCGTCCGATAAACGAGCAAGAGGAGGATGATCTGAGGATCGTGCTCCAACACCATCAGCCGAATGAAACAAATCAGTCTTTGGAGGAAAGAGACTCAGAAGAAGACCATTGGAAAGACACCAAGGAAGAAGAAAATTCAAGTGAAACAGATGCTGAATCTAACAAAGAAAAGCTCTCTCAGCCAAATGAAACAAATTGCGCTTCGGAGGAAAGAGACTCAGAAGAAGACAATTGGATAGACACCGACGAAGAAGAAAGTTCAAGTGAAACAAATTTTGAATGTAACAAAGAAAAGTACTTCGGAGATTTACAGAGTTGCCGTTGTGTCACTGGCAGTGCCTGTCGAAGTTTCAACTCGTGGAAGAAGCTAATATTGGGGTCATCGTACGGACGAAAAAGACATATAGAAAGCTCGTACAAATATATATATAGAAACTTCAAGTTAAACAGATGATGAATCTTGATTTATTTTGCTTTTCCCTTTTTTCCGTCCCTACTGGATGTTTTTGATTGTCTGCTCCTTCGATTCACATTCAGAATCATTGTGAAATATAGGTTTCATATCATGCTACCGACATGGTTGAGGTTGAGGAGCTTTCTTTTCCCCTCTCTTTCTTTTGTGATTCGTGATGCGGAGTGCATTAATACAGAATTAAGTGGATGCTTGTTGGATGATCATGGTCTTCCAAGTTGATTTGTGAAACTCATCACATAGACCTCACTTCTGTCACCTCTCTTCATCCAATCAATGATGCCAATCAAGCTCGATAATTTTGAGATGGTAAGTTTCGCTCAATCTAATGTGATCATCTTTTCGGAAATGTTGATATGATTGTGTCAAAGATCAGAAGGTCCACGCAGGGAAGACTAGTTGATTCCTCTGTTGTTACTAGTCAGATTGCATTCCCTCCACTTCCTTCTAATATTAATCAGACACGTCACTTTAACCTAGTTATCGCATTAAGGCTACGTTTAGTCGTCCGGATTTATAATCGGGATATGATTGGATAGGATATGATATAAAATCCTGGGATTTTTTTATACCCCGTCCAGTGTTTGGTGAATCGTAGTATTAAAGTCGGATATGTTCACATCATGTACATATTTTTTTTATATATAAATGACATATCATTATAAATGAACCTAAATCGTCATAAATGAAGATGGTGAAAATATCTCGTAACACTATTCCTTAATTTATTTATTATTTATTATTTATTATTTATTATATTTTTCCTCTTTTTTATATTATTTTCATTATTATTTCTTTTTTCCCTTTCATCATTTTTTAATAAAAAATTATCAAATAGTAAACTGTACTAACATATTTAAAATACAAAAATACCGAAAATATATAATAAATATAAATATTTAATTTTTAGATTGAATTTTTATTATAAAATAGAATTAAAATTGAATATAGAAATTAAAATAAGATTAATTAAAAATAATTTTTTATTTTTATTTTCTTAAATTAGAATTCAAATATTATTTATATTTAAATATAATTTCAATTTTATTAATTTAATAAGTTTGTTATTCAAGAAAAAAAATTTTCTATTATGGACATTAGAAATCCTATCCACCTTTATCACACCTCCCCCATGGGATAATTTTATCCTGTCTATATCCCCCTTATATCCGACTTTATCCTATCCCGAGTGAGCACCAAACATAGGATAGGATAAATTATATCCTATCCCGAATTTTATCCCGACTGCCAAACGCGGCCTAAGTGTCTTACCATGTCTGTGTCGATTCTCAAGCTTCTGCGGCAACTTTTTGTAGCCAATACCTCATACATTGAAAGGCAACTTCAAACTAATGGAAAGCAACAATATCACCCGCCAATCTCTCTGGTGAAATGGCTATTCTATACGACAAAACTAACGTGTGAGGATCTTCATTCCAATTCACATCCGGTCGCTCCCATCATTCTCTCTATCTCATCAACAACGCTTGCATCCAATCATCTTCATTCCTATCGAAACCGAAGAGCGTGAGAGAGAGGGAGAGACAGAGATGCATATGATCATGGAATATAGCCACCAATCGGCATGAAGCGAACTTGCACAATCTAGCAAGAGGAGCATATCAACTGGGCCAGAAGGTCTTTTTTTCTTGTTATGGATGCAATATTGCTGGATGATAGACACATCTTGCTACAAAATACACTAAAATATATTTTCGTTATAGCATATCATCTTTTCATTTCTTAAAACTTAATCATCCAACTCATTTCTCTGATTTTTATTATAATTATTGGAAGGATTTTGTTAAACGAGTGTCCTAAGAGTACTTACTAAGCACCCAATCGACGAAATTTTACAATATCTAATGTGCAGACCCTACTTACCATAACCCTACCAAATTGGAAGTGAACAGGCAAAAGCAAACCCAAAAGAAGGAGAAAGGATTTCACTGTTGACTCGAGCGGGGGCAAAGCAGTGGGATTATCCAGTTCAAAGTTGCAATGCCAGGTCATCTCCACGTCAGATGCAAATCCGAACTCTTTTATCCACTCAAACGACGTCGCATAAAAGCATCGTCCTCTTCGCTACCCGTCCCAAGCCGAGAAGACGCCGTTGACTCATCTCTCTCTCTCTTAATCATGCCTTCTTCGATGGCGTTGCTGATCCTCCGTCGCAACCTCCATGGTCGAACCTCCTCGCTCCTCCAGGCGAGGCTCTTCTCCCGTTCGCCGGAAGCGGCGGCGGCGGGGGCTCCGAAGCGGCGAACCTCGGAGCCGAAGCCCATCGAGAAAATACTGGTGGCGAACCGAGGCGAGATAGCTTGCAGGATCATGAGGACGGCGAGGAGGCTGGGGATTCCGACCGTCGCCGTCTACAGCGACGCCGACGCCGCCGCTCTCCACGTCAGGTCCGCCGACGAGGCCGTCCGCATCGGCCCTGCTCCGGCTCGCCTCAGTTACCTCAGTGGAGCGTCCATCGTCGACGCCGCGCTTCGCGCCGGTGCTCAGGTGAGGGGTTGAGAATTAACTATCTGCCGTTTGAAGTGCCAGTAATCGCTGCGGTTGGAGGATACGGGATTTCGCATGTAGCATGATTCCATGTTAGATTCTGGCCGTGAGAAATGGTCGCGTTCGTTGGAGCAGTGGTTGTTAGCTTGGAGTGAGTGGAATTGGTGACGGTGGAGGAAATTTGTGAGAATTTGAGTTTCAAGTATTGGAGCTTACTAGTTCCCATTTAGTGTTGCCTCCGTGAACTTACTGCTACTCTACAACATCGTGGAGTTTAGATGGATGATGATATTATATACGCTATGCTGATGAATGCTGAGGGAGCATTTCTCTGTGTCGAATTGTTTCCAAGTCTCTGGACGAATTAACATTTCCAATTGTTTCTTGTCTTTATGGGTGTTGCTCTAAATCCCAAGTTAGTTGACCTTTTGTTGGCTGAAAGAGCGGTTGAAGGGTTACGGATATCTGCTCTACAGTAACCTGATCTCTGTCAATTCAGTAGATTGCAATTGCCTAATTTGTTAGTACGTGTGGGGCATGCTTTCAGCATGGCTATCTTTTTTGATGACTAGGCTATCCACCCAGGATATGGTTTTCTGTCAGAGTCAGCTGAATTTGCTCAGCTCTGTGAAGAAAATGGCCTCACTTTCATTGGTCCTCCTGCGTCAGCTATTAGAGACATGGGTGACAAAAGGTATGAAAGAGGAACCTTCTGCCTTCATATGTTCACTGTTTCGATACTAATTGGGTCTGCTTAATTGGTTCCCTGTGGGAGACAAGAATTCTGTAACTTTATTCTTTGAATGATAATATATGTTTATCCAGTGCATCAAAAAAGATAATGGGTTCTGCTGGGGTTCCGCTTGTGCCTGGGTATCATGGTGATGAACAGGACATTGACTTTATGAGGTCGGAAGCAGAGAAGATTGGTTATCCCATTTTGATAAAACCAACACATGGAGGTGGGGGGAAGGTATGTTTTTTTCTGTTGAAAAGATCACCGATACATCTAACGTTTTTAAAGATCTAGAGTTTGACATCATATTAAAATGCATTTAACTTTCCTTTTCTTTTTGTTTTCCTTGAGGCTGTTACTATCTCACAACTTATTCTTCATAAATATAGGGTATGAGGATTGTTCAAAGTGCAAATGAATTCATTGATTCCTTCTTAGGAGCACAACGTGAGGCTGCTGCTTCTTTTGGCATAGACAAGATCTTACTGGAGAAATATATCACAAGACCGAGACATATAGAAGTCCAGGTACCTATAATACTGATAAAACAAAAACTATTTAAACAGAAAGCACTTGTCCTCTTTGTCAGTCATGTCCTTGAGCCCAAGTGGTCTCTTGTTTATCTGAAGGTTTATATCCAGAGCAACATATCAATCTGTTTGAACTTGCCTGATCGATCTTTATGAATATGTCGTGACCAGCTAAATTGTTTCCCTTATTGTTTTAGATATTTGGAGACAAGTATGGGAATGTACTCCACTTAAATGAGAGAGATTGCAGTGTACAAAGAAGACATCAGAAGATTATTGAAGAAGCTCCTGCTGTAAGAACTGCATTTTGATTCTAATCTTGGTTTTCACGATTTTGGAACTGCTAGACTATAATGAGAGTGCCATTGGTGCAGCCAAATGTTACTAGCGACTTCCGCACCCACCTGGGTCAAGCTGCTGTTTCCGCTGCCAAGGTACCGTATCTATATTGATTAGAAGCTGTATTATATTGTAATACCCACACCATTAGATTGACTATATCAGCTTAGCAGGCGGTTTTCTCTCAATACCTTTTTGCAAGCAAAGGACTACAATTGAGATAACTATTCAGTTCAGAATATAGTCTATAAAATATTTAATATATGTTGTCAGAAAAATCACAAGTTGAATGAATTGGTAGAGTGCATATGTGTCCCCAATGACATATTTACTTGCAAAATAGGCAAACATTGGACAATGAAGTAGTAGAACAAAGAAGAGGACCATGTGCCAATATGGACCTAGGCACCAGAATCTGCATTGTGCTGAGAAATTGTGTCTTTATGGCTTCGGTGTCTGCTCAGTATAAAAGTGGTCTTAGATGGACTTAGGAGATTAACCTTTGCATTCTTTTTTTATTTGAGTACCACTGCCTTTTGTCCAGGCACCGGTACAACAGCTCTTGCCATTCATGTCTATGCCATGAACTTTGACGAAGTATCCTAACCTTAGCAGCAAATTTCACTGTTGTTATCACTGTTGGACTTGATATTGGCTTTGCCCAAGTCTAGGGATAGTCGTTGGCTTTCATGACAGCACGGACTAGCCACTGCTAAAATTCAGGGTCCAACTAAATGATTCTGGATAAATAGATTCCATTTTGACAAATGTCCCTTGTGCAAATGAGATTTGTCCCTCCTATCATTTTGAGTCCTGCATGTAAGTCAATAGTTTTGATTTCTTGTGTCTGTGTGGACGAGGAACTATTGTTTTCTGAGTGCATGAGTTTATTTATGAACTTTTGGTCTTTGGATCCACCAAAGCCAAAGTTCCATTTTCTTGTTTAGCTCATCATACAAAGATCATGTGGCTAATGGATTAAATATATGGTTGCTGAAGTAGATCTTGGTTAGTTATCTGTCTTCTTTCGTCATGATTCTGATGAACTGCTTAATAGATTTATGTTTCCTCTTGGAATATTGAGGCAAAGTTCCTTTACAATATGTGAAGGCAGTAAATTATCACAATGCTGGCACTGTGGAGTTCATAGTTGATACTGCTTCTGGTCAATTTTTCTTCATGGAGATGAATACCCGTCTACAGGTGCTTTGATGATTCTATCTGTCTAATTTCTGAACTTACGTCACAGATGGAATCTTTCTAAAGTTTGTTTTGTATTCTCTGCCAGGTTGAGCATCCTGTGACTGAGATGATTGTCAGTCAAGACCTTGTTGAGTGGCAAATTCGTGTTGCCAATGGTGAACCCCTTCCCATCAATCAGTCAGAGGTTCCATTGTTAGGTCTGTGATTTTTTTCCGTAGTCATACCAAAGTACTTCCTACATGTTCTCTGGATATTTGTTCATTATGGACTTGTAATGATGTAGTTGAACACTAGATGACTTGTGCAATGCACTTTGGATAATGGGTCTGTGCACGTGTGTGAGCGCGTGCAGGCACATGTGTTCAGAGATTTAATTATGGAGATATATGTAAAATACGTCCCTCTTCTCGTTTGGAGGGGTTGCAAGTAGGTAAGGGTTGCAGGGAAGAAAAAGTAGTTTATTTCTGAGTGAAATTTTCATTATGTTTTTCTTTTAAATGGCCTATTATATGGCAGCATATTGCCATTTGGTTGTTGGCAAGTAGAAGCACAATTGGCTTGGGTAAATAGTTTAGATGTTCTCTATAGACAGTTGTCCTCCTTTTTTATAAACTTTGACAAAGGAATATATATTCAGAATAATACTGCATGCTATCTTCTTATTCATATTCTTGATGACAGGTCATGCATTTGAAGCCAGAATATATGCTGAAAATGTTCCTAAAGGATTTCTTCCAGCAACTGGAGTCCTTCATCACTATCGTCCTGTTCCAGGCACATCAAGTGGTCAGTTACATCAGAGATCTAGCTAAATTTCCATCAGATAATTTCACATTGTTTAGAGATCCCTCTTCTTCTTTTGGCATGAAGAATTATAATGCTTATAAGGATTTTCCTTTAAGCAACTCTTCCCTGTCTTGTGCTCTTGAAAATCTTTGATAGTGCTGAGTTGGCCATAATGTGCTGGATATGTCATCTAGCAGTGAGGGTCGATACTGGAGTTGAGGAAGGAGACACTGTTAGCATGCATTATGATCCTATGATTGCGAAGCTTGTTGTATGGGGAGAAAGCCGGAGTGCAGCACTGGTTAAACTGAAGGATAGCTTGTCAAAGTTTCAGGTATCTGTTATGAAGATATCAGTTCTTAAATAAGAGCAAAGCACTTAGAATGATTCTTTTGAACTATCAAATTTATGTACATGGATCGCTAGTTTGATAGGTCTTTGGGCTTGACTAAACTGTCCTTCTTGAGTTGTCCTATGGCATTGCAAAATTAAATGAAGCACAATAATGAAACACATCCATGACACGATGAGTGCTATCCTTCTGATGATGACTACTTCAGAATTTAATTTGACTTAATTGTTTGAGATTTTTTATTGCTTCCTCCTTTAGAAGTTTTTTTTTGCTTTAGTCTCAAATGATCGACTTTGACAGGTTGCAGGCCTTCCAACCAATATAAATTTTCTCAGAAAGCTTGCTAATCATTGGGCATTTGAGGATGGAAATGTGGAAACTCATTTTATTGAGCACTTTAAAGATGACCTTTTTGATGATTCCTGTCATGAAAAAGAGGCATATGAGGAGGCTATATATGGTGCGGCCCTGGTTTCCGCATGCATTTGCAATAAGGAACATTCAAATTTTAGAGAAGGTTTTCCTGGTGAATTCAATGTGCTATGTGATTGTACTGTCTTTCATTCTTTGTTAGTAATTCCTTGTAATGTGAAATTTCTCTTTGTTCAGGAGGCAATGGATTAAACTCCATATGGTATGCTAATCCCCCCTTTCGAGTCAATCACTGTGCGAAGCGTGTCTTTAAATTTCAGTGGGATGACGATTATGATAGCACTGGCTCAAAACCGCTGGTGCTTTCTCTTACTTATCAGGCTGATGGGCACTATGATATCGAGGTACTTTCCCATCTGCAGTAAGTTAAATATTAGAATTAACTGTAAAACCACTCCAAAAAAATATTGTGGTTCTTTGTTCCAGCATTATTGTTTATTATGAATTTTCAATTGTTACCGACAAATCGAGCATCATCTGCATAGATGAAACTCATAATGCTCTTTATCTTCTCACAGGTAGAAGGAGAAGGTAATTCCTTGGGCTTTCATGTCAAAGTGACATACCTAGGCAACCATGATTTTAGAGTTGAAGTCGATGGTGTCAGTATTCAAGTTAGTTTAGCAACCTACGAGAAGGTATAATTCTGTTCTGACTGTACTTTTTGCCTGTGCTATCTTGTGTAGTTGCATATCAAAATTCTTATTGGGGAGAAAAATCATTTGCCCCAAATCAGATGGTTGTGGTGTGTTCCTGTAAGTACTTTATCTGTAAAGATTGCACTAAACCCATCATTTAAGTCTCCACCCACAATAATTGGTTCACCATGCTTTTCTTAACCATAATTTTCCAAATCTCACATTTAGTTTTCTTTTTCTTTTTCTTTTTCTGATAGAAGCCAGTCGGGAGGGCCACATTATCAATGAGCATTTGTTGCCAAATGAAGTTACAAGAGTAAAAGAAAATAACAAACAACACTAAGCAAGAAACTGCCATTCACTTGCAAACGAAATATGAATGCCTCAAATAATTTGAATAAAGTATAGATAAAGAATATTCTTAATTAATCTTAGGAAGTCTTCTGAGTTTAGTTCTTCAGCAGGATGGGTAAACTTAGTCCCAATTGTTTTCTGCATGTTAGACCATCATTAAATGCTTAAATACATGTCTAGCGAGTATGTATTTCCTTATGAAAGATTGAGTCAAGTCATACTTACTCGTACTCAACAAAACCATAAAACTCAGGGTGTCGCATCTTTGTCTTCAGGGATGCACAGTTTGGCGTAATTTTTTAGTCAGCTAGTCTTGACATGGTATTCCATGTGAAAAAGATCGAGCTCATATTCTAGTTGATTATCTACGCTCTACTTTGGTTTATATGACTTAAGCTCCAAATCTCGATCAAAGTCTGAAACTTTGTTGAGGGATGGTCATTGTCCTGTCTTACCTGTAAGTTTGGGAGTAATTGATTAGATGCTCCATCCTCTTCTGTTAATGAAGAATTTTTGTTTTGGCAGGATTTGGATAAGCATATTCATATCTGGCACGGGTCTAAACATCATCATTTCAGACAGAAACTGGGACAGCCATTGTTCGATGACGACGACAGCCAACACAAGCCCAGTTTTGAGATGGCATCACATCCACATGGAACGGTAGTGGCCCCAATGGCAGGGTTAGTGGTTAAGGTCCTGGCAAAGGATGGGATGCGGGTGGAGGAAGGTCAACCTATATTGGTTTTAGAAGCAATGAAAATGGAGGTACGTGGCAGTGCTAGATTCACCTGCTATATTTCACCTTTGTGTTCCCCTGTATGGAAGAACTGAAAGTTTCTGTCGGTCACAGCATGTTGTCAAAGCACCGTCTGCTGGGCATGTTCATGGGCTTGCCGTAACGGCTGGTCAACAGGTTCCTGACAGTAGTGTTCTCTTCAGCATCAAGGTTAGCAATTCCTTTACAACGAACTTTTTCAACGAATCAACAAATCTAAATGAAGATTGGTTGACTTTCTCCTGATATTACTCACAGGAATAGTATCCAGACCAGAAAGAATACTTCAAAATCAAACAAATCAGTGGGCGTGACAAATTGTTACGAGGACGGTGGTTGTTTGTGGCTTAGGGGCATCGCTGCTGGTTAAACTTGAGATGGTGCTCATTTGCGACAAGGAGTGGAAGTTTACTCAATGCCGGCGAGGAAAGGCAGTCACTTAGATGTATCAAATGTTATTCATTACATTGTATATTTACACGGCCAAATGCGCAATTTCTGCTCTCGTCTATTGGCGGAGTCAATCAGACCTGTAAAACATGTACATTTTTCGAGATTCATCGGCAGATGTTCCATGTATTGGATGGCTTTCGTCCTATGAGCTTATGTCCTAGTTCTCTCTGCTACTCCTAGGTGATGGACGTATCATAGTAGTTCTAAGGGTAGTTCTCTTGCAGGTTGGTTAATCTAAATCTAGCTAGTTTATGCAAGGGTTAAGCTATGTCGCTAATCAGAGTGGTATAACAAATATGTTGTCGCTTTTATCTAAATAAGAATCAAATTGATAAAACAAAGATAAAAGGGAGAGGCTTGTAAGGCTGATCGGTTCTTGGTTTGGTCTAATTCAACGGAATCGGTCGAACACGAAGTGAAAGAAAAAAATTTCTTGAAGAATTTCTTTGTATTCACTTTGCTTTGATATGTTTTCTTTACATGTATTTATATTCCAAAGTGTAAACAATAAAAGGAAAACACAAAGATATCGTTTTGAATCACTAATAGTTATCAATCTAAATCCTAGATTGATTTAACTATCTTCAATTAAATCAATTGCACAAATAATTTCTCCAACAAAATTACTTTTTTTTCCCACTACTTGAAACTAGACTGAGATAGTATTTAGTTCATAATTTTTCTAATTTTTTTAAGGAATAAAAAAGAGTCTAAGTAGTTGATTCAGTGAGCAGTGTCTTTTAGGAATTGGAAACTAGATAAATACACTCTGGAATAGGACCCAACCAGCTGATTCAGTCCAATCTGGACGGTTCTTGGCGCGGGCAATCCGTTCTCCATATCCTTGGAGGCTTGTCCCACTTCCACTTCAAATCAAACGGACCTGTCGAGAGCAACCCACGTAGATATCTTCAAACAGCGATCGCCGGTCGTCATCCATTTTTTAATGGACAAATCACTATCCCTCGTGCACGTCAAGCTCCTAGCCTTCGACCTCCTCTCCCTGGTCCAATCCCCGCCCGACACCCCGACCTTCTCCCGCGACGGCGTCTCCCTTTCGCGCGCCGAGGTGCTCGGCGTCGTCGTCTACCGCGAGCACAAGCCCGGCCGCTTCCTCAAGTTCGCGGTCGACGACGGCACCGGCTGCGTCCCCTGCATCCTCTGGCTTAACCACGCCACGTCTCCCTACTTCGCCCGCCAACGCCCCCAAGGTGTTCGACTGATTGCCGATGTGGCGAACAGCCAGGCTTCGCTGGTGAAGCTGGGCGCGGTCACTCGAGTGCGCGGCAGGATCACGAGCTACCGGGGCGTGGTGCAGATCACAGCATCGAGCGTCGCGGTCGAGAGGGACCCAAACGCGGAGGTCCTGCATTGGTTGGATTGCTTGAAGCTGGCTCGAAGAGTCTATGATTGCCCAGGATCGTGAGAAATGCTTGCGCGGACGGTGCCCATGGACAGGACCGGATTGCTATAGATGACGGTTTTCCGTAAAGTCGATTTGATCTGATGGTTCGAGACGCTTATAAATACGCTATTCATTTCCATATATATCAAGTAAACGTTTCGCTGCACTTGCTGTCAAGTGGTAAGTTGTAACAACCATGCATTTATTAGCAGACGTAAGAAATCATGTCAAATTCATGGAAGCCGCGCCAGATCCTCGGGATTGTTCCATGAATTTGTAATTCTTGTATCTGATCCTGCAATCTTGAAGCTGAACCTGCGTTCCAATGCTCCAAGTACACTCCTCTTGTATCCATTCCCTCGCGACAATCAAGCATGACTTGCAATCCAAAAGCACGAGCACATTGCAGGCCCCGTGTGCATGATCATCCGGCGCTCCATAGTGGTTTTCAGATTTTTCGTAGTAGTCATAACCGTTGTCGGATGTATGCTCCACGACATCAGGGAGGGCCAAGTCTATGGCATCATTGAAGAGACTAGATGGATCGTACGTGTCGTTGTTCCCTATCTTGTACACTTGATTAACGTTCGGAGTGGCACTAACCACATGGTAGATGAAAAAGAGCTCAATCACAAGAAATGTAAGGTTTGTGCAAAGCAGCCATGGAAAATTGTGTTTGGTTGCTCCCCGTGTTTGTCCCTATTTGCACTATTTATTGTAGTGTTTCTTCGGTGTTAGTGAAGTGCCGATTGAATTATTTTATTTTTCTATACTTTATCTCCATTGTGTATCACTTGCTACGACCTAACCTATGGAGGACGATCTCTCTCTCTCTATTTTCCAATGCACCCTATATTGTCTTAGGTACTCAAACCTCCACTAGAACTTTAGTCTTTGAGCAAACTCAAATGAAGTTGAGAGAAAATGAGAAGACCAACGACAATACAAAATATATAAGTAGATGATGTATCTATCTTGCAAGATCTTATACGAATTCCATTATTATTATTATTATTATTATTATTATTATTATTATTATTATTATTATTATTATTATTATTATTATTATTATTATTATTATTTTCTATCGACAAAGGCTCTTTCTTGAAAAGTAATAAGTACGTATCGAAAATAGCAGACTCCAATTGCACGAGCATGGTTTAAATGGTAACGGCCATATTTTTTTCTTGAAAAGTAATAAGTACTTTCGCAAGCGAAAGATACAAGGGCTTAAAGCATGACAATGAATAAAAGACTTCTGTACTTACCATCCAAGATTCCTTTTCATCAGAATCTATATACTAATTCGTATGATCGATTTACATATCACAGCCTAATCAGATGAAAGAGAAGGGCTTGGAAAGATAAAGATACAAGGGCTTAAAGCATGACAATGAATAAAAGACTTCTGTACTTACCATCAAAGATTCCTTTTCATCAGAATCTATATACTAATTCGTATGATCGATTTACATATCACAGCCTAATCAGATGAAAGAGAAGGGCTTGGAAAAAAGGATGAAGCGAAATATAGCTGCTACACCAAAACTAGGCGCAAAGAACAAAATAGCAAAACCTGGGATGTAAGTCCCAACTACTTCAAGAAACAAAAGTGTCCATAAAAAAAGGGACTAGAGTAGTGGTTATAACTATTGTTGGCTGTATGCTCCGCGACATCAGGGAGGGCCAAGTCTATGGCATCGTCAAAGAGACTAGATGGATCATACGTGTCGCCATTACCTATCTTGTACACTTGATTAACGTTCGGAGTGGCAGTAACCACATGGTAGATGAAAAAGAGCTCAATCACAAGAAATGTAAAGGTTTGTGCAAAGCAGCCATGGAAAATTGTGTTTGGTTGCTCCCCGTGTTTGTTCCTACTTGCCCTATTTACTGTAGTGTTTCTTCAGTATTGGTGAAGTGCTGATCGAATTATTTTCTTTTTCTATACTTTATCTCCATTATTTTCTTTTTCTATGGAGAATGATCTCTCTCTCTCTCTATTTTCCAATGCACCCTATATTGTCTTAGGTACTCAAACCTCCACTAGAACGTTGGTCTTTGAGCAAACTCAAATGAAGTTGAGAGAAAAATGAAAAGACCAATGACAATGCAAAATATATAAGTAGATGATGCATCTATCTTGCGAGATCTTATACGAATTCCATTATTCTCTTCTTTGAAAAGTAAAAAGTACGTATCGAAAATAGCATACTACAATTGCACGAGCATGGTTTAAATGTTAACGGCCACATCTGATTTTACATATCACAACTTTCGCAAGCTAAAGATACAAGGGCTTAAAGCATGACAATGAATAAAAGACTTCTATACTTACCATCAAAGATTCCTTTTCATCAGAATCTATATACTAATTCGTATGATCGATTTACATATCACAGCCTAATCAGATGAAAGAGAAGGGCTTGGAAAAAAGGATGAAGCGAAATATAGCTGCTACACCAAAACTAGGCGCAAAGAACAAAATAGCAAAACCTGGGATGTAAGTCCCAACTACTTCAAGAAACAAAAGTATCCATAAAAAAAAAAAAAAAAAAAAAAAAGAGACTAGAGTACATTGTCATGTAGCATTCCCATTTTCTAAACTCAAATTGAGATAGCGAGTGTCCCAAAAGAAAGGAAGTCGCGTTTCTTTGAGGCCCAGGGCCTTCTTGCAAGATGTCTTCGTCCAAGCAACAGTGTCTCAATCTATGGTACCCCACAATATCTGCACAAGGTTTGAGAAATTAAAATGTGTATGAGCAAAAAAGCATGTGTTGCTAATGCAGCATGCTTCACCTGAAACATCCGATCCCAAAGATGAAGCAATAGTTTCTTTAACAGGCTCTGTACATACGGATGAGTCGGTTGGCTTACCTAGAGTCTCCACTCTAAAAATGCTCCAGTGTAATGTATACCACATTGCAACCAATTTTCCTGGCAGGTCTCGCAGCATATCTAATTTATGGTCATGCATGTGAAGTGGAGGTTGACTCAGTATCTCTCTTCCCCCTCCAGAGGATGATCTGCTCATCCTTAAATAATATAGGGACACATGGTACCAAATCCTGCATGTGTGTAATACAGACATTAAGCTCTAAAAAGACAAATACAGATCAAGATGATAGTAAAAAACATCCCATGCAGAAAAGGAAGAAAAAAAAACAATGAAATTTAGAGAGCATACTCGAAGTTTCACACCAATCAGTTTGCAGTCACTTGTACCCACATATTTGCAGTCTAACCTCACAACCTCTTCAGTCTTGAATGCTTCCCTCACTTTCTCCACCACATTGACATACACACCATTCCTCGCTGATATAAAATGAATAGTTTATCATGTCGTATCGAGATCGATTATAGCAAGAAAGAACTAGACCTTAGTAAATGGCTGAGCCATTGGAAACAAGTTTACTCACTAAGTTTCGTTAAAGGGGGAGAGTTCAATCCTCTGTTTCTCATTTCTTTTGTTTCCTCAAATGTCAACCCTTCTGCAACATTCTTCACAAGCTTCGGGTATATTGGTGCATAAGGCTTCCACAGCATGAGAGGTATAACTGGTTTTTGCTTTGGATCATAATGTCGACCTCGATACAAGAGGAGGATATTGATATTGCGGTAAATTATCTTCCCACCAGATTTGTCCTTTGAGAAAACTGGTAACCCGTCAAACAAGAGACCATGAAAAGGCAAAAAGGGTCTCATCATATTCTCAATCAGTTCATTCAGTTAATACCTCAAGATGAAAGCACACATTGTTCATGTCAAGCGTCGGCACTCCCAGGCACTTAATCCTAACTGCTTCGGCCCTTTTCCAGTGATTGTGGATGTCATCCAACATGTTGTGAGTAACTCCTCCTTTGCCTGCGCGAAAATAATGACATCAATCAGAGTGCAGTCAGAGGTAAAAGAAAATTCCACAAAGGGCGAAAAGGAGATAACGACAAAGCGTAGCAACATCTCTCATCGACTCTTCTCAACAAAACTTCCATGTTCTGCCCACATACCATAATCGAGTATCTCAAACTAAGTCTATTTTCAATTCCACCGAAGAAGATAGCTTGCACCCAAATCACACTAGTTAGAATGTCAGTCTGGTGCTGACTTCGCCCAAGGATTCGCAAAATTCCTCAGCTCGCCCAAATGCATTCATGTCATTACCAGAATATTCAGAAGCAGCATTGGTACAGCTATCAAGTACAGCAACTATACTAATGAGCAGCCAAGCCAATCAAGAAAAATCAAAACTTACAAAAAAAATCCAAAAACAGGTTAATTTCATTCATCATCAACAGAAGTTTTCACAAAGATTCTACAATCTACACTAGGCAGTAGCTCATCTAATCATTTGAGGCCTCGGGGATCAACAGAATTATCGCTACAAAGAAAGGAAGAAAAACGCACACTTACCCAGATTAATCTGGCGATCGCAATCGCTGTGCCGATACCGCTCCACGAGCTCCGCCACTTCCTCCTCCGAAAGCGGGGCTCCCAGGACCCGCTCCCTCTCCCCCGCCGCCTTCTCCGGGTCCGGTGCCACTCGGGCCGGCGCGGAAGTCCCCGTCCAAGTCCTGTCGATCCGGCCGGGCCCGAACGGAGAGAACCGAGGCGGCTCGCGGAACCCGATGGGCTCGACGGCGGCGCTCGTCTCCGAGTACGAGTACCTGAAGTCGAAGGGGAGGTCCGACCCGACCGGGCGATCGGGGTCGCCGGCCGGGCTTGATCCCGCAGGTTCCTTCCGGGGTCTTGGGGCTCGGCCGGGGGGCTTAGGACAGAACGGAGGGTCATCGTCGGCGACGTCTGAGAGGGGCCGCCGGAGGAGAAGGAGGAGGGCGCGCGAGCTCTCGGGGCGTAAAGGTAGGGTTTTGAGAGCGACCCGGCGGAGAAAAGGGAGTCTCGCCATGGAAGGAGACGGTCCGAAGATCTCTCCTTCCGTCACTGTGCCAGAGATGATCGAAGGCTGCTTAAAGTTCGCACCTTTACGCTTAATCTAAACCAGGTTTTCTTGTACCTTTTAGCCGGTAATGAAGTCCTTCCGACACCGGATCCGGCTAAATTCAATTGTCGTGACCGCCAAATGACGTTCCTAGTGTGAATTTTGTCGCATTTGGTGTTAGAGAGACTTGATCGGAGAATTCGTGAATGATTTCATAAGATTAATATAATAAAAAAAATGCCGTTGAGAGGACCATCCCTAACGAGCCTTTCTCTAAGCCAAAAATGCAAGTTGATTAGACTAGAGGTATATAGCATAGTATCCTCACAAAATATGAGATTTAGCATTCTTTAGGAGGTTGTATTGATGAACTTTAATGGATGATTAGGGCTATTAAGGGTAAGGACTTGGTGGCCAGGCTTGCTAGTGACTGTATATTGCACTTCAATGGTTAGCAAGCGCAAACATTTTCAAAACAAGTCAACTAATATCCGCTTTATTTTGATTAATGTGCGTAAAATTATAAGAGGTAGAATGAGGAACTTTAGACCTTCTTAGGCAAATGTCGTATTAGCTATTGCGTGGAGGTTTTTTGTCTCCATTTTCTCGTATTATTAGTTTAGTGTTGTAATATTGGTGTGCTCAAAAGCTTCCATACTTGTTTCACCAGAATTTCTCTTGCGATGAAATATCTTATACAGAAAGTTGTTCTTTTGATTTTTAATTGAAGGAGAGAGGTTCTAAGTCGACTCTGGATATGAAATATCACAAGTAATAAGAAAATCAACATATATTAATTTAAAGGGGATTGAACAAACATAAACTATGTTGGATATTAATTGATGACAAGGCCAAGAAAATATAGATTCTGTGACGGAACCAAACATAAACAAACAATGCCATAATTTAATTGACAACAGATCTTGCAAACGCAAAAATGCTACGCTAAAATTTAATCAACGATACAACATTCAAGATAAAGAAGCACATCAAAATTTAATTTATGACGTGGATATGAAAATTACAGCTAAGAAACATGTTGGAATCTAATCAATAATGCGAGTCTGGAAAATAAAGTTACACCGTAGGAAAGTAAAGATAAATAAAAGATAGTGAATTTGTTTAATATGTGCGGGAAATCTTTAGTAGACAAGCGATGGTATTATAATGTTAATGTCATAATCGCACTTGAGTAGTTTCCAGCAATTGCATTCATGTTCTTCCATTTCCAGAAGTTTTGTGTCAATGTTCTCTTGAGGCCATGATCTTGGGCCTGCATGTTTTTATTTCTCATTTCTGTTTCTGAACACTTTTTTTGTTTTTTCGTTCCTGGAAACAAAAAATGAACCGAAACACGTTTGGTTGCGTTTCTGTTCTTTTTTTGTTCCTGGAACACAAAAAGAACAAAAATGAGAAACAAAAAAAAGTTGTTTCTTGTTCCAGAAACGATTTTGAAGAAACGCTTCTTCTTCTCTCTCTTCTCTTTTCTTCTTCTTTTCTTCTTCTTTTTTTCTTCTTTTTTTCTTCTTTTTTCTTTGGCCGGCGACGCCGTCGAGGGTCAGCGACCTCGTCGGAGCGTCGCTAGCCCCCGGCGAGGCCGAGCCTCGCCCAACCACGGCGAGGCTCAGCCTGACCGGGGGCCGGCGAGGCTCAGCCTGGCCGGGGGCCGGCAAGCCTCGCCGTGGCTAGGTGAGGCTGCAGGCCCCGTCGGCCGGTCGCCGGAGGTCGGCGACCGGCCGAAAGAAGAAAAAATAAAAAAGAAAGGAAAAAATGAAAAATAAAATAAAAATATTAAAAAATTAAAAAATTTAAAAAAAAAAACAAAAAAAGAATAAAATTTACCAAACGTGTTCCTGTTCATTTTTTATTCCCGGAACAAGTTTACCAAACGTGTTTTTTTATTCAAAAATTGTTCACCGGAACAGAAACACTTTTTTTCTATTTCTGTTCCCTGGAACAATTTTTTGAACAGAAACGTTACCAAAAGCGCCATCTCAAATACCCTTAATTTTTTAACAGAAACGTTGTCGAATAGTTGCTCCTTTACAAACAAGTGATAGTTGTTCCACCATCTCAGTTGTTCTGTTCTCTAGTGGCTTTGAACTTGTAATTTTATGTTGATGCTCCTCATGCGTTCAACTTTCCTTCAATACCCTCATAGTTTATCAATGCTGTTAGTCAACATCCTCATAGATCATCGTTGACCACACGTCATCATATATTGCCGACCGATTGGTGACAATCATTGTATTCTCTAACATTGATACTTATTTTAGTTGTCAACAATGGGTCATGTGCTTAATAATATTTGATGCTTTAATTGTGTCTCCTCATGTCAATAACCTGATCATTTTTTGGTGCAAATGGTACTTCATCTTATTAATAATACTTACATATTTACCAAAAAAAATGTTATAGCATTTTAATGTTTAAATACTTTTAAGTCTACCAATCTCAAATTGGAATGACTTTTGCTTTCTACTCCTTGATGCTTTAAAATCTTAGATCTCGCGCATTTCGACTTTATTGTGGATTGTTCTTTTAATAATGCGAACAGATCTTAAAATCTGTCCTATGTCACTTGAACTTTAACGTATTAAGTATCAATCAATCTGACTGAAGAAGGTGCTTTTACTTTGCCGAATGCCCAACTGATAATTGCAAGGAGAAGCGCAGCAGAAAATACAACTATAGATCAATAAAATAGAGCCAAGAAGAATATCACAGCCGGCTTCTAGTGCGTGTCTATATATATATGTTTGTGTCTAGGGCATGTGCAGAAGCTTACTAAAAGATCTATCCTCATCAAGCAAAGTTAGCTGATTTCCATTGAGCTAAGTGACGGAAGTGAACAGAGGTGGGCATAGGCACATATGTATGGCTTCCTCACTTAAGCTGGAAATCATCTTTTGCTTCGTTTCTCTTATTCGTAATCGCACAGAAAGTTTTCTGGACATGACTGTAGTGACGAAAATATGCGACGGGAACATCGTTAATGAGTTCAGCGACTTTCATTACTTGAGGGATCTGGTGATGGAGGAGTTGTCTACCAAGACATCCCGTTCGGGTTTTAATCTCTACGTCGATGGAGGCGCGTGGTGGTCGTCAACGCCTTGCTACGGTCATGCAGCTTGTAATGGAGCTCTTATGGATTCGGATTGCGTTATGTGTCTGGTCGTGGCAAAGAACATGATCCTCAGAGAATATCGGACAGCTTTCGGAGCTCGAGTGCAGCTTCAAGGCTGTAGAATCAGACATGAAGTGTATCCATTCACCGAAAGTTGGATCTCCATGTCTGATAGAGCAAAGTGTTTCCACATGTTTTTGCTCGCGATAAGTTCCTTTGCTCATTTCGTAAGCAAAAATGTCCAATAATCATTTGTAAGAATTGAACAAGAACATTGGGATGAAATCGAGTGATTAGAGTCTGGAATTGTGCTAAGTGCATTGTCTAAAGTTTTATTATTATGCCAATGATATACTTAGGTTTTCTCCGATGTGTTAAATTGACCCCATCAATTTATTATTCTAATAACTTGTACGAATTACAATGAAAGGAAAAATGAAAATGTGGGGGCCATTTGCTAAATCTCCTATTATTGTAGAAGAGGTCATGAATAATAATGTATCCTAAGTCATTTTGAGCAATTGGACCGGGAAAAGTATGGGCCCAATTTATTGCAAGAGATTAATCTAATACTTAGTTGACACTATTGCAATAAATTTTTAGGCATTTCGAATGTAAGCTAAGTTGCACATCAACATCGAAAAATCTCATTTTGATCCTTTTCCATGTTATTCGGCCACCACGTTATGATATGCTTTCGTTTCCGTTTCTCAGTTTGGAAATGTCTTTATATGTTTACAGTTGGATGTGGATATTTATTTAGTACCCCAAATTGTAAAATGTCTAATTGCTAACTTTTTTTTTAATTACGTTGGATACAGTTTTGGTACAGCAAAATGAAAGTCAGCAGTATCTATCAACTAGTTAATTACTGAAAAAAGCAACACATATGTCTCTCAATGAGCAGCAATATCGTTTCTTAATGAAATAACTATATATACATATATATATTAATTATGAAACGACGTCATTACAGTTGGTTTTACACAGAATGAAATCTCAATTATCTATTAAAAAAAAAAAAAAAAAGGTGACAATTTCATATAGGAGGGACATGCAGTCCCTTAGTGCCGGACGCCATGTTTTCCTCCAATTTTAAGCAATTTCATATACACAAGCATTTTAATTTTGGCGTTAGCTTTTCCCGTAAAAAATAATTTTTATTTTTAAAAAATTGAAAAAGAAAACTGTATACCCAAAACTCAATAACTATTCCGTTCCAAAGTTGGATTTTTCTTCATTTGTAAAAGCAAATCAGATATCTATGAATATAACCTAAGAATAGAAATCAAATCATCTAGAGACCAAGTTATGGTAATAGCTTGAATTAGTCAGTTAGTTAACCATCAAATAGAAAAAAAAAATATCAGCATTATGAATTTAAATTTTTAGAATTTTAAAAAAATATCAGCATTATGAATTTAAAAATATATATATATATATATATTATTATATATGTGGACCTTACTTTTTCGTGCGCGAGACAATATTTATATTTGGGAAAATGTCACAAATGGTCCCTATACTTTTGCCTAATGTGCAATTTCGTCCATGAACTTTCGATCGGCTCAATTTGGTCCCTGAACTATTGATAAATGTCCAATCTAATCCCTGAACTTTTGATTGGCTCAATTTGGTCTTTGAACTATTCATAAATATCCGATCTAGTCCTTCGTTACTGTTTTTCCTTTTTTTTTTTAATTTTTTTTTACTTTTTTTTAAATTAATTTTTAATTTTTTTTTTTTTTTTGCTTTTCCTCTCTTCTCTCCGCCGGAGCCGGCGGAGGGAAGCCGTCGTCCGGCGAGGGTCGCCCTCGCCGGCGTCGGGCTAAGGTCGTCCTCGCCGGACGCAGGCGAGGGCAGCCCTCGCCGGTGTCGGGCGAGGGGCTCCCTCGTAGATCTGGCGAGGGAGCCCCTCGCCTGATGCCGGGGTGCTCCCTCGCTGGCGTCGAGCGAGGGGCTCCCTCGCCAGCGTCGGGCGAGGGGCTCCCTCGTAAATCTGGCGAGGGAGCACCCCTGGCGAGGGAGCCCCTCGCCCGACGCTGGCGAGGGAGCCCCTCGCTCGACGCCGGCGAGGGAGCACCCCGGAGTCGGGCGAGGGCAGCCCTCGCAGGCGTCGGGCGAGGGGCTCCCTCATAGATGTGGCGAGGGGCACCCCTGGCGAGGGAGCCCCTCGCCAGACGCCGGCTTCCCTCCGCCGACTCCGGCGGAGGGAAGAGAGGAAAAGCAAAAAAAATTAATTAAATTTTTTAAAATTAAAAAAATTAAAAAAAGTTTAAAAAAAAAAAGGGAAAAATAGTAACGAAGGACTAGATCGGACATTTATAAATAGTTCAAGGACCAAATTGAGCCGATCAAAAATTCAGGGATTAGATTGGACATTTATCAATAGTTCAGGGACCAAATTAAGCCGATCGAAAGTTCATGGGCGAAATTGCACATTAGGCAAAAGTATAAGGACCATTTGTGACATTTTCCTTTATATTTCCCGCAGTATTATAGTGGGTGGTCTTTCCTCGCCGCTTTCTCAAGTGTGTCCAGTCGCTCCCTTGTCTGATTCTTCTCCGTTTGGAAAGCCAAAAAGGACCCCGGGGGGGGGGGGGGGGGGGGGGGGGGGGGTTGGGGTTGGGGGTGAAGGGAAAGTGAAGGAAAAAGCAGCAAGAGCGTGGGAAAGTGAAGGAAAAAGCAGCAAGAAAGTGTAGGGAAAAAAGGCCGAGAAAATCCTCTTAGAAAAATTATTCCGCCCCTCCTTTCAATTTCAGCTCTCAATTGGTCAGTCTGGTCTGGTCTCCTAGGGCAAAAACCCCGGTTGAAGTGAGTAAAAAAGCAATGAGCATTCCTCTGCCCGCAAGGCACTCAAATTCTAACTCAAGCTCAATCTATCGTGGAAGGATTTGGTGCTGTCCTAGTATCAGAATATAAACCAGTATCCAAAGTTGATTATTTGCAGGTCAGTAGTTTCCATTCGGTAGTGCACATGATGTCGTAACTGTTGGAATTTTGTTTGTTAAAACAAAATGAGTGCCTTTTACTTTGTCCCACATAGAAAAGGTGGGAGCAGGATGATTAGTTTATTAATGAGGAATTTCCCTTTTGTAATTAAAGGAGTGATTAGGTGGGGCTAGACCCCACCATACCCGCGTGCGGGTGCGTGGATAATTGCTTTTTATTTATTTTTTTTTTATTTTTTTTTATATTTTAGTTCAAATGTTGCCTTTTAATTTGAGAATTTCGGAAATGAAATATAAATGAAAATTCGAAATTCTATTTAAATAAAATAATAATAATTATTCCGAATTTTATTTGTGTCTTTTCAAGACAACCTTTGGAAAATTACTTATTCGGTTTTAATTTTTCCGAAGGATTGCAATTGTTCGTTTCTTCGACTTCTTCCGAAGAGTCGCATTTGTTTATCCGAACAATTTTCTAAAGACGTGTTTGTTCGCAATTTTCACGAAGAGTTGCAAGACTGTTTCATATAAATACTTGTCATTTTCGGAAAGAAAAACGTGGTCATTTTCGAGTCTTCTTTCTGAAAAACTGCAGCCAATTTTCGATTGTTTCTTAGAGAGACCCTGGAGAAATATTAGAATTGCTATTTAGTATTCTCATCCGAGACTTTGTTGTATCTTGGAGGATTTTTGCCGGTGACCATTAGCAACGTTGTGGGACAAATAAATCATTAAAGAAAGTGATATCACGCCTCAAAGTCCGAGTTGTTTTTACTCGATCCGATTTCATTGTTCAACCCATTTCGAAGACATATTTTACCAACAGTAACAATTCCTCTTTCTGGTTTGCTCCTTCCTTTACCAAATCTTTTTTGCTATGTGAATTATTATATCATATCAGCAGATGCTTTTTTGGGTAAGTGGCCTGTCTCCTGTAACATGCTAATGATTTTTTCGCATCTGATCCTGCTCTTTTTATTTTTGTGATCCTTTTCTTTTATTGATTCTAAAGCACGGCAAGATTTCGATTTTTTCTTTTCTTTTTTTCTTGGAGATTGTTGCGTCATGGGAAAATTTATCTTCCTGGAGAGAAGGTTGAAATTTGAAATTGGGCTGATATAAGCTGAGAGTCCAAGCTTGTCCTTTCTAGATTTATTACTAGATGAGAAGTGGACACTGAATATCTCAATTGCGAAATTCCTTGCTTTTTCTGTGCAATTATTCAGCTTTTGTTGAGAGATTTTGTGATAGTGAGTGAGATGCCATGTTGGGTCAGTAGTGTTGTGAAAAATCATTGGAAGAACGAAATGACTGAGAAATTTGTATTATATTTTGAAATCTTGTTTCCTGGTGTGAAAAACATTGCTAGTATCACTCCCAGTTGGAGTGTATTTTTTTTTTTTTTTTGAACAATTCCGATTTAAAATTATACGAAGAAAAAGGGTATGTGACTTAACCGAAGACAACCTTGTCCCAAGTAAGATCAGGAACATTGCCCTAAAGGCTTCAACTGAGAGGTCCAAAATGACCTTAAAAAGTATGTTAATTCAAGTGACATTTGCCAAATGCACGCGGACTTAAAACCCAACTTTAGAATAGAGTTAAAGATTACACTATTTTTGGAGCATTCAAGTTCATAGAGGCATGTGCTTTGCCATGTAGATAAAGTTTTGGTTTGGTTCATGAGGAATCATCAGCTTCTCTAAATTGGTTGATGAGAAATTTTTCACATTTCACAGGCTAGAATTATGTCACGTGGAATCAAGATCAAGATATATAATTGTTCTTCCTCACCTCTGGATCTCCTTCTTTTTGAAGGTTAAACAATATTATATTAATAAAGCTACTAAAGGGTTGCCATCCCTATTCAAAATGACTTCAGAAGGGGAGTCTCCCATAATTCAAATAAGTGGGAACTAGCGATCATTTCTATATTCCAATAAGCTACAAGTACGATATTGAACTTTCCCACCATCCCAAATGTGAAGAGCATATGACTGGATATCTCTAAAAGAGTCGTAGTAGGATTCTTCTTGGTATACTTTCTTGCTTCTCTCTTTCCAATTGAGCCAAATAGCAAGGAGAGAAATTATCTTGATTATTTCTTCTTTCTTGAGCAATCCCAGGCCCAAAGTTACATTTGTACTGTTTATCTTGCACCCTTCTTCCTCTGTATCTCTTCACTTATTATATTGTTGCACTGTTCATATCCTTCATTCTTTCTTTCTCTCTCCATCTTGGTTTCCTTCTTTTCTTGGCCAACTTTTTCCTCTGTAATTTCCTTTTGAGATATGTCTCAATAGCACGGTGAGGATTTCTCGTTTGATTTGGATATAAGATTTTTTTAGTTCAAAACGTGTAGATCTTACCTGCACTATCTTAAATGTATGGTATGTTTGGCACCCTGTCCGCTCCATTTTCTACTTTTGTGGCCTGAAGTCAATGTGACCGACAGAATCTTAGTGGCTTAAATCAACAGGAGACAGGCTGTAGTGTTAGTGGGCCACTGGAGGTCATCAGGTTTGTTGGGAAATGGTGTTAGTTCCATGTAAAGCACTCTTGGTCTCGGAGGATTTAACAAATTGTTAAACGATAAGTACACGCAGACATCAATAAATATCTTTATTTATCTCTCTATATGTATATACATGCCCATTACTTAAAACAACTCCTAAAATGTTTTGAATTTACTCTGCTTTGAGGAGTAATTATTAAAATTAGAAGAAAATTAAGTTTATGCTTTTTTCCATTGTTTCAGAAACAGAATTTGAGAATATCTTCAATTAGCCTATTGGAGATCAAAACCAGTTTCCTAGCTTCAAAAGAGACATGTGGTTGCTAAAATTTGTTGGGAATTAACTAGGAAGTGTTTTGAGTACCCTGCATAGTGTCATCCAAGATTCAGGACTCATGTAGGTTAGAGCATGGGTTCCCATTCACTTCTACCTACTTTAATTGATCGCAAGGGCCAAGCTACTATGCCCTTGCTTGCTAGTTCCTCACATAGAATTATTCACATGATAAAGGTTCTATTTCTAAACATGAGTCTCTGAATGTGGTGTTTGCTGTGTTCTGCGACAAATTCTTGATCTAATTAGAAATCCTAGAGTCGAGGTTTGACATCTAGAATTTGAATTTTTGCTACTAAATTTCCTGAATCTAGCTCCTTTTTTTTTTTTTTCCAAAGTTTATTTTACACATTCTTTAAGCAATTTAATTAGTGGAGTTCAGAATTTATTCTGAAGTGATTCTCTTCTTTGGCAAAGACTGATGGAAAGAGTTTTGTGGTCAGTGACTTAGACGACTGAACCAGTGGGTTGGTTGATGGACTCAATCGAATTACGCTCACTTGCATTGACTGATGTACATACTATTCCATTGCGTACTTCCTTGCTCTTTGACTGAGTTATTCTACTGCAAGTACTTGCATTATCGACTCTCTCCTATGTTATTGAACTCACTAAAATGATTCATTTTTGCAGGAGTTATTGGCCATTCAACAGCGAGGCCCTCAAGCTATTGGCTTCTTTGGGACAAGAAACATGGGATTCACGCATCAGGAACTAATTGAGATTCTCAGCTATGCAATGGTTATAACCATAAGATGCTGTGAATGTGATACAAGTCGTTTTATATTGCATTTGACTGCTGACATCTTGTGAAGTTGTATCTCTATTGTTTAAGAGGCAGATACTCAATACTATAGCTTGACCTTTTTGACTTTAGGTTGAGGATAGTGGTTAGCTATGGAATGCCAGCACCAAATATCCATTTTCAATTTATAGATAAGGTCTTTTGTCTTGAGAGTACTACTTTCCCTCTTATAAAAACCACATATATACATCGGGGGAATCCGGGACTAGTGCAGTCGTCATTAGAGGTGCTTTTTTTTTTTTTTTTTTTTTCAGACATTAGAGGTGCTTTGAGAGCAGAAAAGCCAGAGCTGCTGACGGTAATCTTACCTCAGAGTTTGAAAAAGCAGCGTCCAGATAGCCAGGATTTATTATCTAAAGTTAGCTGCCTCTAGTTTTCGGCTATTCTGTATCCAGTTTTCGGCTATTCTGTAATTCAGAGTTCTATTGATTTTTTACCTGGTGGAGTTGTGCTTCTTCAGCCAATATTTGGATGCTGGGAGAGCCTTTTTCCCCCCCTTCAATCTGACTTCTTTCTTGTTGTGTGCCCCAGCTTCGTCCTACACGCACTCACGCATTGATCAATCTAAGACTGTCATATATATGTTCCTTGAACTACATTGTATCAAACAAGTAGCATATACTTGGCCGGTTATGGAACGATATTTTCTGGTGGTTAACCATGGAGAAAACCAAGGGACAAATTGTAAATGTAGCACTTACAACAGCGAAGCTCATTTCTTGAGATTTACCTTATGCAGAATTAGCAGGAGGTTGACCAGAATCACAACAAAACCTGCAGTTCCAAGAAAGCAAGTTTAATCTCTGGTTCCCTACAGTATGTTGTTTTGTCCTAGAAAAAAATTGTGAAGCTGTGTGGTGCTTGCAGCATGGTGAGAAAAAATGTTGTACATGTTCATGGTACCAGGAGTACGTAGTTCATTAGAACATAGTATTTTGTGTAGGTTCAGTTGTGTGAGATTAAATTAGAATTCTGCTCATAGTTGATGTCAAATTGCCAAAAGCCAAATAAGCTTGAACTGTGCCAAAAGATTCTTTTGTGCCTTTTTTTCTACCCTCATTAGCGTGAGTGAGAACCAACGGGATAGACCGATAATATTTCGTAATCCTTGACTCAAATCGAGCCAACAAGGCCATCCTTCTTGATCTCTCTTTTTTTCATTACTTTCTTTTTCCTTTTGTTGGTGGCCAGCCACCAATCACAGCCAAGTCAATTGGCTTCACTTGGTCAAGGGGAGCCCTCTCCCAAGCGAGGGTTGGCCTTGCCCAAGCTCGATTTGGCAAGGGCTGGCCTCATTGGCTGTTGTCGCCCGAGTGAAGGTGATGCTAGGCACCAAATCGCTTAGGCGAACCCTTGCTGGCCCTTGCTTGGGTGAGGGCTCTACTCATCAAGGCTTGCCCTTGCTTGATTCAGCCCTAAGTAGCATCGATATGAGACACAATACTGTCATTTGTAAAATATAAAGAATTTTGATATGTTGGGACAAATTATATTTGAAAGGGTTAATACCCTAAAAAACCCCAAACCGGTACACTTGTGACAAATTCACCCCAAACTATTTTTTTGACTACCAAAAACTCTAAACTGGTATACTTTTGACAAATTTACCAAAAACTGGTACACTTGTGACAAATTTACCCTATATTAGTTTTCGTTAAATTTTATTCTCAAATTATTAATTTAAATGACACATGACAATTAACCAGTATACTAATTCAGGATTTTACGCTCCGTTTGTCACAGTTTACAATTTTTGTGATTTTTTCGTGGCATTAATCCAATTTAGCAAAGGGTATATTTGTCACAAATTTACCATTTTAGGGTTTTTTGCAATTGAATAAATTAGTTTGGGGGTAAATTTGTCATAAATGTACCAGTTTAGGGTTTTTTATAGTCAGTCGGGGTAAATTTGTCACAGGTTTACCAGTTTGGGGTTTTTTATGGTCAAAAAAATAGTTTGGGGTAAATTTGTCACAAGTGTACCAATTTGGGGTTTTTCAAGGTATTAACCCTATTTTCCGACAAAAAAAAAGGTATTAACCCTATTTTAAATGAATATTTTTATCTTTAGTTAGTTTGATTCAAATTCATAAATAAATAAATAATTAAAATTGAGTCCTAAATATATTTACACTAATAATATAAAACAGGAAATCTGCACCAAAAATCCTAAACTTTATCCAATGTAATAAATTTACCCGGAACTTTTTTTTTTGTAATATAAAAAACTACAAACTTTATTGACTGTGACATATTTACCAAAAACAAAAGTTCGTGCTAAAAAAAACCTCAAATTTATACTCGCATAATATATTTACTCCAAATTATAGGGCATTTTTATCTTTTACTATTTAATTTTTTCTTTTTCTTTTCCTCTCTTCCCTCTGCGAGCCATGGCGGAGGGAAGAGAGGAGATGAAAAAAAAAACAGAAAAAGGAAAGAAAAAGAAAAAAGTTATAGACGAAAATGCTATTTAGCCATAGAATTGGAGTAAATGTGTTACGGTTGATGAAATTTTGAGTTTTTTTGTCACAAAAAAAGTTTGGGATAAATTTATTCATTGAGTAAAATTTAGGGTTTTTGGTGACTTTTTCCCTATTAATAAATCTATTATTAGAAAATTTGAAAGGCATATCCATAAATAATGTGTACCGATGTTTGGAGGCGTGCTTTTAACTTCAACAAAAGTCGTCGATGAAACTAATGACTAATAAGATATTAGAATCAAATTATTTAAATAAATCTATAATCTTTTATAATGATTAAAATTTATCATTATTTAAGTTCAGTACTTTTATTTTCTGAAATCATTTTTTTGGCCCCACTCATTTATTTTTCTGACCTTAAAAGAAAAAGCCCTACCCTCCCCAGCTCATTCCTTTTGAAAAATCCTCGTTCGCGATGCATTGACCAGCCGATGCGATCAAACGCAACTAATTTCGATGGCGATGGCGACCAACACCTGCCCTACCCGCACAATATACATACAAAATTCCGCAACCAGAACATGGAAAAAGTTTTCTATGCTGTTTAGAATAGTTCCAATAAGAAAACCTAGTCAATCACCATTTATTATGCCAACTTCTCCTCATGATCGCATCTAAATCAAATAAATTTTTGTATGAATAAGAACGATTTTCAAATCAATAGCACGCCGCAAGTTTAAACAAATAACCAAAGGTCCTACAGCCTAGCTTCCCAGGAAGTTAAAAGGAAGATATTACTACCCCATTTATTTCAATCCCTCGTTTCTTTTCCAGCACCACCTGTAACCTCCTTCCTGAAAATTGAAACCATCCCCTCCCCTCCCCGCCCTCCAAAATGAAAAAACATACGCCGCATCAGCAGATTCAGCACCCCCATTTTTAATTCTTTTCTTCTACCCTTCTTCCTAAAACTTAGAAAGGAACCTCCGCATCATGGAAACTCAACAACCCTCCGCCTCCGCGTCCTTGCACGATCATCTTCCTCTCGATCTCTGCTCTCTCTCGGTCGCCTCATCGCAGTCGCTCGCCGCCTCGCCTCCGGCCCTCCCTCCTTCGCAGCCGCCTAGGTCTCTATTCTTGCTCTGGCCCTCCGTTGCTCACGGCCTCGCCTCCGCTCCCTCGCCCTCGCCTCCACCCTCGATTCTCTCACTTCGCACTTGCAGATTGGAAACTCACCATGCCTCTCGCAATTCCCGACTCGCGTGTCAGAGATTGTGAGTGAGATCCATTAAGGGAAGATCCCTCTATGCCTTCTTTCTAACCTCCTGAAACTTTGAGTGAGATCCAAAGGGATAGACTGATAATATTTCGTAATCCTCGAACCGAATCGAGCCCACAGAGCCAGCCTTCTTAATCTCTCTCTCTCTCCTGTTTTTGTCCCCAAGTTCCTGATATATGGCCTCTTCCAAAAGGAATTACGATGTGTTCCTGAGTTTCAGAGGCAAGGACGTCCGCAACAATTTTCTCAGTCATCTCTACGCAGATCTAGATGGGAATGGGATACGCACTTTTAAGGATAGCGAGGAGCTCTGGAAAGGAGAGGAAATATCGCCAGCGCTTATGACGGCGATCGAGGAATCGCGCATCGCGATCATCATTTTCTCTGAAGACTATGCTTCCTCGCGGTGGTGTTTGGAAGAGTTGGTGAAGATCATGGAGTGCAAGGCACAGAAGGACCTGATTGTGTTGCCGGTGTTTTACAAAGTGGAACCAAGAGAAGTGAGACGGTTGATAAAGGGTTATGGGAGAGCTATGGCTATGCATGAGTCCGATGTCAGGAAGGATCCTGAGATAGTGAAGAGATGGAAGAAGGCTCTCTCCGATGCCGGTAGCCTGTCTGGGTGGGATTATAATAATGAGTAAGTAAATTATTGGTGTGACGCACTGTTTTACCATAGCTGGTGATTGTTTCTTATGCGTCAAATTATATGCAGATAAACTACCACTGAAAAACTGATAAATATTGTCAAATCGGTCTTTTTAATTGAAGATACAAAGCGGAGATATGCTAGATAGCTTACACAAAAGTGGAATAACCAAAACTTCGAGCTAGCAGATTGTTTGAATTCGACTCTTGCTGTGTGGATTATGAGAAATTTTTGTCTTAGATAAATAGCGTAGTTCATAGTACCCGTATCATTTTGTTTTCAGGCGCAGGTCCACCCAAATGCGTTATTTCTTTTCATCTTATTATTTGCTATCCTTCTTATGTTATTTTCCTTATGACGCTGGAGGTTAAATTCCAACCATGGCTTTGAAATGCTAAAACATGTTTCTCGGTCTTTTGAGTACTTATCAGAGATGAAGTGGAGTTCATACAAGGCATCACCAAGCAAGTATGGAGTCATCTAGAGCGAAAAACACCCTTATATGTTGCTAAGTATCCGGTCGGAATAGATTCCCGAGTTCAAGAAGTGATATCACTGTCGCAAAAAGAGTCGGATGGTGATGATGTTCTCATGATAGGTATATGGGGACTTGGAGGCATAGGGAAGACGGCGATTGCTAGAGCTATATATAATGCTATTGAAAGAGAGTTTAAGGGATCTTGTTTTTTGGATCGAGTTAGAGAAACTTCAAACAAATGCAATGGTCTAGTTGAGTTGCAAGAAAAAATTCTTTCTCAAATCTTATCTCCTGAACATCTAAAGGTGTCTAGTGAAGGTAAAGGATGTAGTTTGATAAGGGAAAGACTTCATCACAAGAAGGTTCTCCTGGTTCTTGATGATGTTGACGATTGGCGTCAACTGGATATGTTAGTTGGAGGAGGCAATTGGTTTGGCAAAGGAAGTAGAATCTTTGTAACAACAAGGGATAAACAGTTGGTTATTTCTTCTCATTGCAAGAATCATGTGTATCCAGTTGAAACTTTAAATGACGGTGAGGCACAGGAACTTTTTGATTCGCATGCCTTTCAAAACAGAGAAAAATCTGAAATAAGACAGGAGTTAATAGATAGAGCACTACATTACGCTAGTGGTCTTCCATTAGCCCTCGAAGTGTTGGGCTCATTCTTATGTACAAGAAACGAACAAGCATGGAGAAGTGAGTTGGATAAACTCTCCGGTAGTCCTAAAGTAGAAATCAATCAAATTCTGAAGATAAGCTTTGATGGATTGGAGAAGAATGAGAAGGATATTTTCCTCGACATTGCTTGTTTCTTCAAGGGAGAAAGTATAGAACACATCACAGAAGTTCTCAACGGCTGTAAGTTTAAGACAACTATAGGAATAGATATTCTCATTGAGAGATCCTTGATAAGAAATGAGCATGGGACCCTCCAAATGCATGATTTGGTTCAATTAATGGGTAAGAATATTGTTATGCAGGATAATCTTGGGCAACGCAGTAGATTATGGCTTTTTAAAGATGTTCTGGACATTCTATGGGAAGAAATGGTAAAAGTTGTTTATGTAAACATTGTTATATCTCATTTTTATGTTACTTTGATTTGGACAGTATATTATAAGTCTCAACGGAAATTTTGTATGACAACTGAGTTTGCTCAATTATGGATAGGGAACAGAAGCAATAGAGGCCATAGTAGTGGACTTGCTCACACCAGAAGAGATAGATTTGAGTCTTGAAGAGATAACCATAGAGGCTGGTGCTTTCAAAAAAATGACAAACTTGAGAATGCTCGTTTTGCCTGAAGTGCATATCTCTTCGGAAGGTCCTGTTCATCTCCCTAGTAATCTGAGATGGCTTGAATGGCCCAATGCCCCATTCCTAAAATTTGGCCCCGGTCCAAAGAAACTTATTGGACTTGATCTCCGGAAAAGTCATACCAGACAATTAGATTACAATTTTAAGGTTAGCGCTTGTGATGATTAGCTTCTTACTTTTTATAACTACAAATATTTACAGAGCCTTTTTACCAAAATATATATATACATTTACAGAGCTTAATGACTACCGGTATTTTTGTCCTTTTTTGCAGCATTTTGGAGTGTTGAAGCACATGAATTTCAGTCAATGCAAGTCCCTGGTTAGTGTTCCTGACCTTTCATTGCTTCCAAATCTAGAGAGCTTGAATCTTGATTGGTGCGGAAGCTTGGTGGAGGTTCACCAGTCTGTCGCATATCACGACAAGTTAAAATTTTTGTCACTAAAGTTTTGCTCTGACCTCAGTATCTTTCCTGACACACTCAAGACAAAATCTCTTCAAGCCCTCGATCTCTTTGGTTGCTCTAAACTCGAGAAGTTCCCTGATATACTGGAAAAGATGGAACATCTAGAAGAGCTTGATTTAGGATGGACGGCTATTAAAGAACTGCCTGCATCAGTTGAAAATCTTCTCTCCGTGAAGTTAATAAATTTAGCATTTTGCAAAAGACTCACAACCCTCCCATCAAGTGTTTATAAGTTGCAAAATCTAGAGCATCTGAGACTTAGAGGCTGCTCCAATTTTGTCGTGTTTCCAAAGAACTCGGAGTATTCAACTGATCCTAATGGCAATCTGGGATTCCAAAATTTATACCGGCTAGAACTCGATGGCTGCAATCTCTCAAAAGTAGACTTCCTTGAGAGTTTTTCCAATTTTCCCAAATTGGGGTATCTAAATCTTTCGGGTCAGAAGTTTATTCATCTGCCGACATCTATCAACAAATATGATAATTTGGAACGCTTGATTATGATTAATTGCAAGCAGCTACAAAAGATTCCTCAGCTCCCGCCAAATATGCAAGCGCTATTTGCAGAAGGTTGCAGATCTCTACAAGAATTTCCAAATTTGTTGGGTCTCTCCTCCAAACCACTTTGGGTTGACTTCACTTCATGTCGTGAATTATTCTGCAAAGGGGCAAACACGACTGATGTGTTATCCCTCAAGGTCAGTCTCTCTCTCTCTCTCTCTCCTCCCCCCCCCCCCCCCCCCCCCTTTCCCGCACTCACTATCTTTGAATGCTTGATATGCGAACTATTTGTATGACAGGAGCTCCCAAAGACGAGAGGTGCTGACATTTTCCTGACTGGAAGAAAGATGCCTGAATGGTTTCTCCACTGTAAAGACAGTTCCATATCTTTCATGCTTCCTGGGGACTTGTATGACAAGTTCTTAGGACTAGCACTCTGTTTTGTTCTTGGCCCGAAGGAAGGAGAAGCGGGCTGTGGCATCCGTGTTTTGTTCAATGGCGAAATGGTGAGATCCTCGGCGAGAGGCTTCTATCGAATGAAATCTGATCATGTGTGGATTGCATATATCCCACGCAGTGAGCTGTTTCGGATGTGTAAAGAAAGGGAGGTTCTTCTGCGAGACAATCAGAACCATTTCCAAGTTTACCTCAAAGTAAACAAAGGAAGATTGAAGAACTTTGGATTCCGTCTAATATGCGAGCAACAGGAGGATGAGCTGAGTATTGAGCTCCAACACCATCAGCCGACAGAAACAAATTGGCCTTTGGAGGAAAGAGACCTGGACGAAGACGATTGGATAGACACTGAGGAAGAAGAAAGTTCAACTGAAACAGACGATGAACTTTTCAAAGCAATCGACCCAGAAGAAGATACTCGTACAATTAGGTATGCAGCCGCAGGTAAGATCGTCCATTCTGAAACATCAGTCGGTTGTAGTGCTTGGGAAAGTGGCCGTCGAAGTCATAGGCACCGGCTAACAGAGCGATTCTTGAGGAAGCCTGTATGAGATTCTGATTCCAGTGCCCTTTGCTTTTCCTTTGTTCTTTTTTCAGACTCTACTGTAAGTTTTTGGATGTCTGCTCCTTCAATTCAAGTGCAAAATCATTATGACATACAGGATTTACATCATGCTACTGACAAGGTTGAGGTTGAGGAGCTTTCCTTTTCCCCTTCTCTCTCTTCTTGTTGTGGACGTAATATTGCTTGATAAATGGACAAACTGCTGCTCACGACAGTGCATTCATGTCGCACCATTTTATATTTTCATTCCTTAAAATCCAATCCTCTCCCTCATTAGTCGAAATTTCACGATTTTTAATGCACGGATTGTTCTCGTGTTTTGCAAAGTCGTGTTTTGCAAAGTCACCTGAGTCTTGGAGGCTGATCTAAGGATCGTGCTCCAACACCATCAGCCGAATGAAACAAATCGGTCTTCTGAGGAAAGGGACTCAGAAGAAGACAATTGGAAAGACAGCAAGGAAGAAAGAAAGTTCAATTGAAAGTGATGATGAATCTAACAAAGAAAAGCTCTCTCAGCCAAATGAAACGAATTGGCCTCCGGAGGAAAGCGACTCAAAAGAAGACAATTGGATAGACACCGAGGAAGAAGAAAGTTAAAGGAAAATAGGCAATGAATTTTGCAAAAAAGATCTCTTGGTACTAGCACATTGTGGTAGACCAAAAAAAAGAAAAAAAAAAAAAAGTAGCACATTGTGCAAAAAGTGCCTGTTGAGGTTTGAAGTCGTGGAAGAAGCTAATATTGAGAAATATAGAAAGTTCATACAGATGTATATAGAAAGTTCAATTTAAACAGATGATGAATCTTGATGCATTTTGCTTTTTCCCTTTTTTCCGTCCCTACTGGATATTTCTGATTTTCTGCTCCTTCGATTCATATTTAGAATCATTATGAAATACAGGTTTTATATCATGCTACCGACATGGTTAAGGTTTTTTTTTTTTTTTGGTCGAAACATGGTTAAGGTTGAGGAGCTTTCTTTTTCCCTCTCTTTCTTTTGTGATTTGTGATTCGGAGTGCATTTGTACGTAATTAAGTGGATGCTTGTTGAATGACCGTGGTATTCCAAGTTGCTCTATTAGACTCATCACATAGATATCACCTCTCTTTATCCAATTAATGATGCCAATACTTCATGCTCGATAATCCTGAGATGTAAGTTTCGCTCAATCTAATGTGATCTTCATCTTTTCGGAAGTGTTGATATGATTGTGTCAAAGATTAGAACGTTAAGAAAAGAAAGACTAGTTGATTTATCTGTTGTTACTAGCAGGATTGCATTCCCTCCCACTTCCTTTTAACGTTAATCAGACACATCACTTTAATCTAGCCGTCACATCAAATATCTTACCATGTCTATGTCAATTCTCAAGCTTTAACAACCATTTTATGCGGCCAATATCTCATGCACTGAAGGCAACTTCAAACAAATGCGAAGGAGCAGCGTCATCCACCAATCTCTCTAGTGAGAATTGACATTGTGAGGATCTTCATTTCAGTTCACATCTGATCACTCCCACCATTCTCTTTGTCTCATCAACAACACCTGGGATCTGATCATCTCCATTTCTATCGGAATCGAAGAGCAAGAAAGAGAGAGAGATGCAGATGGTCATGGAATACGGCCATCAACTGGCATGAAGCGAACTTGCACAATCTGGCAAGAGGAGCATATATCAATTGGGCCAAAAGGTCTTTTGATTTTCTTGTTATGGATGCAATATTAATAGATGATGGACACATCGTTCCTACAAAATACATGAAAGTATATTTACGTTATAATGTATCATCTTTTCATTCCATAAAACTCGATCGTCCAGCTCATTTCTCTTCATTTTTATTATAATTATTGGAAGGATTTTTTTAATGAGTGTCCTAAGAATACTTATTAAGCACCCAATCGACGAAATTTTACAATATCTAATGTGCAGACCCTACCAAATTGGAAATGAACAGGCAAAAGTAAACCCAAAAGAGAAAGGATTTGATTGTTGACTCGAGCAGGGGGCAATGTAGTGGGATTATCCAATTCAAAGTTGCAATGCCAAGTCATCTCCACGTCAGATGCAAATCCGAACTCTTCTATCCACTCAAACGACGTCGCATAAAAGCATCATTGTCGCGACCTCTTTTTTTCGGTGCCCGATCAGGGGCGGGCGCCCTACGGAGGCTAATGGTTTGGCTATGTCTATTTTAGCCCAGACTCTCCCAAGTTCATCAATTCATGACTTAATGATCCAAGTTTTTAACCTGTAACTTAATTTTAAAACGGAGTCGCCACTAATTGATTTTGGGTGGGTCGATTAGAAATCCAAGCGAAATATCGAGATAAATACTCTCTCCTACGCAACCAGAGAAATTAGGATGGGGACTTGATTACACTAGTTAATCATTAATGCATTTCCGGTACCTAATCTTGTTTAAACCCAAAGACTTTTTGGATTTTTGAGAAATTTTTCCATGTATTTTGTGAAGGAAAAACATTTTTTGGGCATTTTCTCATTTTCTGGACGTAAAAAGCATTTTTTGGATTTTTGATATTTTTGGAAAATGTAAGTTTTTTTGGCTTTTTTTGACTTTTTTTTTGGCTCTTTTTGGGAAAATAAGAAATATTCTTGATTTTTTGGAAAATAAAATATTTTTTATTTTTTAAATATTATTTTATTAATATAATATAATATATTTAACGACCTGGGTCAGATCCATGGTTGGGTCCGACTCGGATTATTCCCTTGAGACCTGGACGGGCCCGCAACGCGGGCCGACCTGGATTTTTTTAATAAAAAACAAATACCGATTTTGGCCCACTTCCATAAAAAAATTCAGCCCAACAGCAAACCGGCCCACGCGCACAACCCGGCCCATCGGAATTGAAACCGGGTCAGACGGACCCACGAATCGACCCGGTTCCAGGCTTCCTCTCCCCTTCGTGCGGCGTTGGTGAGGGGAACTGAGGCGTCACCGGCGACGACAGCAACGACGGTGGCTAGAACGGCGGCGATGACGCGATCAACGGCGGCGACGGCTACTGTTACCTCTCTGTGACGAGGCAGCGAACGGTGGCGGTGAAAGTGCTGCAACGCGGCACGGCTCAAGTGGCAACCGCAGCAGCAGCAGGAACGGCTTCGGAATGGTGGCGGAGCGATGGTTGCGTCGGCGACAGCAAGTCTTCTCCCCTCGGACCTGGCCTTCCGCCCTTCGATTTCCCAAATCTAGCATCGGAATGACCTCCGGTCTTCTTACTCAGACCTGACCCTCTCCCTCTCCAGCTGCGAGTTCTTAGATCTCGGCTTGCTCATCCTCAAGCCCCCTTCTGAAGTCTCTCAGTGGAAGGTTTCGAAGATCTACAACCCTCGATCCTTCGCCGCTTCTGTGTGTCCCTCCCTCACGGGCTCGCTCGCCGCCGGCCTCCCCCGAAGTCTCTTGGAGGGAGAACGTTTGAGCTCGCGACCCGATTTCTCTCTCGCTCACTCTTCAATCCTCCCCTGAAGTCTCTCAAGGGAAGGTTTCTAAGCTTGCGTTGTGTCCTTCGACGGAGGTGGTGCCTCGCTATTTATAGGCGAGAGGGTCCGGTCGACGGAGAACCTTGGCCGCCAGTCTTTGGCTTGCCGACCGAACCCCCACGGCTAAACCGGCGTCTCATCTCGACATTAAAGGCGCGCATTGAAGGCGCATGCGCATTGCCCTCTCCTTCGGCGGCCTACCTCCACTCCTCTCTGCCATAGGTTGCCCTTGAGCGCATCGCCAGCCATCGCGTGTGAGATGCAGAGGCGAATGAGGAGGAAGAAGACAGGAGGAAGAAGAAGAGGGGAGGCCGGGCCGAAGCTGAAGAAAAAGAGGGTTGGACCCTGGGCCTACGTGGAAAAGAAGAAGAAGAGGGGGCTGGGCACGAAGGCCCAGTCCTGTTGGGCTGCTTTTTTGTTTTTGTTTTTCTTGTTGTTTTTATTTATTTTTCTTATTTTTTTATTTATTTTTATTATCTAAAATATTAAGACTTAATTAATAACCTAATCAAAATTTAGGGGTACCTCTTCGCTACCCCGCCAAGCCAAGAAGACGCCGTTGACTCATCACTCTCTCTCTCTCTCTTAATCATGCCTTCTTCGATGGCGTTGCTGATCCTCCGTCGCAGCCTCCATGGTCGAACCTCCTCGCTCCTCCAGGCGAGGCTCTTCTCCCGTTCGCCGGAGGCGGCGGCGGCGGCGGAGGCTCCGAAGCGGCGAACCTCGGAGCCGAAGCCCATCGAGAAAATACTGGTGGCGAACCGAGGCGAGATAGCTTGCAGGATCATGAGGACGGCGAGGAGGCTGGGGATTCCGACCGTCGCCGTCTACAGCGACGCCGACGCCGGCGCTCTCCACCTCAGGTCCGCCGACGAGGCCGTCCGCATCGGCCCCGCTCCGGCTCGCCTCAGTTACCTCAGCGGAGCGTCCATCGTCGACGCCGCTCTTCGCGCCGGTGCTCAGGTGAGGGGTTGAGAATTAACTATCTGCCGTTTGAAGTGCCCGTAATCGCTGCGGTTGGAGGATACGGGATTTCGCATGTAGCATGATTCCATGTTAGATTCTGGCCGTGAGAAATGGTCGCGTTCGTTAGAGCAGTGGTTGTTAGCTTGGAGTGTGTGGAATTGGTGACGGTGGAGGAAATTTGTGAGAATTTGAGTTTCAAGTATTGGAGCTTACTAGTTCCCATTTAGTGTTGCCTCCGCGAACTTACTGCCACTCTACAACATCGTGAATTTTAGACGGATGATGATATTATATACGCGATGCTGATGAATGCTGAGGGAGAATTTCTCTGTGCCGAATTGTTTCCAAGTCTCTGGACGAATTAACATTTCCAATTGTTTCTTGTCTTTATGGGTGTTGCTCTAAATCCCAAGTTAGTTGGCCTTCTGTTAACTGAAAGAGCGGTTGAAGGGTTATGGATATCTGCTCTATAGTAACCTGATTTCCGTCAATCCAGTAGATTGCAATTGCCTAATTTGTTAGTACGTGTGGGGCATGCTTTCAGCATGGCTATCTTTTTTGATGACTAGGCTATCCACCCAGGATATGGTTTTCTGTCAGAGTCAGCTAAATTTGCTCAGCTCTGTGAAGAAAATGGCCTCACTTTCATTGGTCCTCCTGCGTCAGCTATTAGGGACATGGGTGACAAAAGGTATGAAAGAGGAACCTTCTGCCATCGTATGTTCACTGTTTCGATACTAATTGGCTCTGCTTAATTGGTTCCGTGTGGGAGACAAGAATTCTGTATCTTTATTCTTTGAATGATAATATATGTTTATCCAGTGCATCAAAAAAGATAGTGGGTTCTGCTGGGGTTCCGCTTGTGCCTGGGTATCATGGTGATGAACAGGACATTGACTTTATGAGGTCGGAAGCCTCGAAGATTGGTTATCCCATTTTGATAAAACCAACACACGGAGGTGGGGGGGAGGTATTTTTTTTCTCCGTCAAAAAGATCACCGATATATCTAATGTTCTTAGAGATCTAGAGTTTGACATCATATTCAAATGCATTTAGCTTTCCTTTTCTTTTCGTTTTCCTTGAGGCTGTTACTATCTCACAACATATAGAGTATGAGGATTGTTCAAAGTGCAAATGAATTCGTCGATTCCTTCTTAGGAGCACAAGGTGAGGCTGCTGCTTCTTTTGGCGTAGACAAGATCTTACTGGAGAAATATATCACAAGACCGAGACATATAGAAGTCCAGGTACCCATAATGCTGATAAAACAAAAAGTATTTAAACAGAATGCACTTGTTCTCTGTCAGTCATGTCCTTGAGCCCAAGTGGTCTCTTGTTTATCTGAATTTTTATATCCAGCGCAACATATCAATCTGTTTGAACTTGCCTGATCGATGTTTATGAATCTGTCGTGACCAGCTAAATTGTTTCTCTTATTGTTTTAGATATTTGGAGAAAAGCATGGAAACGTACTCTACTTAAATGAGAGAGAATGCAGTGTACAAAGAAGACATCAGAAGATTATTGAAGAAGCTCCCGCTGTAAGAACTGCATTTTGATTCTAATCTTGGTTTTCACGATTTGGAACTGCTAGACTATAATGAGAGTGCCACTGGTGCAGCCAAATGTTAGTAGCGAAAGATCACCCAGGGTTGACCTCCAACGTCATTCGAAGATTTTTTTGAACCTCTGGTGCCTTTTTATCTTTTTCTGAAGATTTTTTTTTTTCGCAATAATAGATGGGGCCAAAAGATCACACAGGGTTGACCTCCAACGTCATTCGAAGTCTGGACTTTCATCCAATGAAGCAATGTTTCATCACTTGTTTGAACACTTTGATCCATCGGACCGTACAGCATGCTGTCTCCATTGCACCGGTTGTTCCAAACTTGACTGATCGGGGGGATGACAAAAGTCAAAATGGACATGAATGGAGAGAGTTTGACAAATGAGGAAAAATAACTGATTTTGTTTAAATTCCCACGAAAGAAACAGCACCAGATATACCGTGGACTATCCTTTGATCCTTTCACTCCTCACAAGCCTACAGCTAACAGCTTTCGCAGGCTAAGAGTGATCTTGATTCAACATCCCTACCACGAAAGATACGAGGACTTAAAGCATGAAAATGAATACAACACTTCTGTACTTACCATGCAGGATTTCCTTTTCATCAGAATCAATATAGTGATTCGTATGATCAATTTACATATCACGGCCTAATGAGATGAAAGGGAACTCAAAACCTGGGATGTAAGTCCCAACTACTTCAAGAAACAAAAGGTCCATAAAGAAAAGGGGACTAGAGTACATTGTCATGGAGGAGTTGCCGGTTAAAACTCTAGCATTGCCATACTCTAAACTCAAATTGAGACAGCAAGCGTCCCAAAAGATGGGAAGTCAAGTTTCTTAAAGGCCCAGGGCCTTCTTGCACAATGTCTTCATCTAAGCAACGGTGTCTCGATTTATCGTACCCCAGAATATCTGCATATGGTTTAAGAAATCAAAATGTGTATAAGCAAACAAGCCTGTGTCGCTAATGCAGCATGCTTCATCTGAAACATCTGATACCAAAGATGATGCAATAATTTCTTTAATAGGCACTGTGCATGTGGATTGCCGGTTGGCTTACCTAGAGTCTCCACTCAAAAGACGCTCTAGCATAACGTGTACCACATCACAACCAATTATCCTGGCAGGTCTCACAGTATGTCTAATTTATGGTAATATGTGAAGTGGAGGTTGATTCGGTATCTCTCTTCCCCCTCCAGAGGATGATCTGCTCGTCCTTAAATAATATAGGAATGGAAGCTACCAAATCCTGCATGGGTGTAAAACAGACATAATTTGATCTAAGCTCTAAACAGATAAATACAGATCAAGATAACAGTAAAAAGGTTAACATCCTGAGCAGAAAAGGAAGAAAAAAGCGACGAAATTTAGAGAGCATACTCTAAGTTTCACGCCAATCAGTTTGCAGTCACTTGTACCCACGTTTTTGCAGTCTAACCTCACAACCTCTTCAGTCTTGAATGCTTCCCTCACTTTCTCAACCACATTGACATAGACACCATTCCTCGCTGATAGAAATGAATAGTTTATTATGTCATATTGAGGTCAATTATGGCAGGTAAGAAACAAGTAGACCTTAGTAAAAGGCTAAGCCATGGGAAACAAGTTTACTCACTAAGTTTTGTTAAAGGGAGAGAGTTCAATCCTCTGTTTCTCATTTCTTTTGTTTCCTCAAATGTCAACCCTTCTGCAACATTCTTCACAAGCTTCGGGTATATTGGTGGATAAGGCTTCCATAGCATGAGGGGTATAACTGGTCTTTGCTTCGGATCATAATGTCGACCTCGAAACAAGAGGAGGATATTGATATTGCGGTAAATTATCTTCCCGCCAGATTTGTCCTTTGAGAAAACTGGTAACCCGTCAAATAAGAGACCATGAAAAAGCAAAAGGGTCTACTGTATTCTCAATCAGTTCATTCAGTTAATACCTCAAGGTGAAAGCAAACATTGTCCATGTCAAGTGTTGGCACTCCCAGGCACTTAATCCTAACTGCTTCGGCTTTCTTCCAGTGATTGTGAATGTCATCCAACATGTTGTGAGTAACTCCTCCTTTGCCTGCGTGAAAATAATGGCATCAATCAAAGTGTGGCCAGAGGTAAAAGAAATTTCTACAAAGCCTGAAAAGGAGATAATAACGAAGTGTGGCAACATCTCTCATTGAGTCTTCTTGACAAAACTTCCATGTTCTGCCCAGATTCAATTCCACCAAAGAATATAGTTTGCACCCAAATCACACAAGTTACAATGTCAATCTGGTGCTGACTTCGCTGCATTTGAAGGATTTGCAAAGTTCCTCATCTCGCCCGAATGCATTCATATCATTACCAACATATTCACAAGCAGCATTGGTACATGTCTCAAGTACAGCAAATATACTAATGAGCAGCCAAGCCAAAAACAGGTTAATTTCATGCATCAACACAGAAATTTTCGCAAAAAATCTATAAACTACACTAGGCAGTAGCTCCTCTCATCAGCTGAGGCCTCTGGGATCATCAAAACTATCACTACAGAGAAAGGACGAAAAACGCACACTTACCCAGATTAATCTGGCGATTGCAATCGCTGTGCCGGTACCGCTCCACGAGCTCCGCCACTTCCTCCTCCGAAAGCGGAGCTCCCAGGACCCGTTCCCTCTCCCCCGCCGCCTTCTCCGGGTCCGGCGCCTCTAGGGCCGGCGCGGAAGTCCCCGTCCAAGTCCTGTCGATCCGGCCGGGCCCGAACGGAGAGAACCGCGGCGGCTCGCGGAACCCGATGGGCTCGACAGCGGCGCTTGTCTCCGAGTACGAGTACCTGAAGTCGAAGGGGAGGTCCGGCCCGGCCGGGCGTTCCGGGTCGCCGCCCCGGCTTGATCCCGGGGGTTCCTTCCGGGCCTTGCTTCTCCGGGGTCTTGGGACTCGGCCGGGGGGCTTAGGAGAGAACGGAGGGTCGTCGTCGGCGGCGTCGGAGAGAGGCCGCCGGAGGAGGAGGAAGAGGAGGGCGCGCGAGCTCCCGGGGCGGCAAGGTAGGGTTTTGGGAGCGACCCGGTGGAGAAAAGGCAGGATCGCCATGGAAGGAGATGGTCTGAAGATCTCTACTTCAGTCCCTGTACGAGTGATGATCAAAGCCTGCTAAAAGTTCGTACCTTTACCCTTAACCTAAATCGAGTTTTTTTGTACTTTTAGGTGGACCAAATCCAGCTAAATTCAATCAATGTGACCGACAAACCACGTCGTAGTGTGATGGGATAAAATTTTCCCAAAGTGCACGTCCACGTGAATGTCCACACTGGCTAAGTTTCATTCACATCATACTCTTATATTATATACATTTGCTAATATTTTTCACACGGATCCAGTGGGCTTCAACCTGATTTATTTGCTTCATCATACTTTTGCGCTGTTTGATGGATGTATCAAGTGAATTTTCTCGGATTTTGTGTCAAAAGGACTTGATTAGAAAATTTGTAAATGACCTAATAAGATTAATAAAATATGTAGTTGACTGGGCCATCCCTACTGAGCCCCACTCCGAATCCATCGAGCCAAAAATGCAATTGACTACGCTAGAGGTACATGGGGAATATCCTCACACAACATGGGATATAGCGTTCTTTGGGAGGTTGGATTGATAAACTTCAATGGATGATTAATGCTACTAAAGGAGAAGACTTGGCGGCAAGGCTTCTATATCTTTCTAATGACTAGTTATTGCACTTCGATAGTTAGCAAGGCCGGACATTTTCAAAATAAGTAAGCTAATAACCACTTTATTTTGGTTAATGTGCATAAAATTGTAAGTGATAGAACGAGGAACTTTAGACCTTTTTAGGCAAATGCCGTATTGGCTATTATGTGGAGGTTTTCTCTCTCCATTTTCTCACATTATTAGTTTAGTCTGTAATATTGGTATATGCCCAAAAACTTTTATACTTGTTTCACTAAAATTTTTCTTACGACGAAATATCTTTTACCGAAAATCGTTATTTTGATTTGTAATTGAAGGAGAGAGGTTCTACGTCAACTCCGGATAGGAAATATCACAAGCAATAAGAAAATCAACAAATTTCTTTCAAATGGGACTTAACTCTTTACTGAGATTGATAATCATATAAAGCAACATATATTTTAGCAATTTGCATCATGCTCAAGCTTCCTTCTTACATACATGTTCCTCCGAAAGCACACATTAGAATCAAAGGAATAATTTATTGGTAGCATACTCGATCAAATGAAAAAATCCTTTTTTTGAAACCCCTTTTTTAGAAAGAAGAATAGGAACAAAAAAAAAAAGATCTGTTTCTTCTTTCCAATGGAAAAATTCAATTCAATTCTCAACTACTCCTCGGATGTACTGATTTCTTCTAGACTAGTCGGGTGTACTGGTACATGTGTAGAGAAAGGGTCTCCCTTTGAGGAGAAAACATAATCCCTTGGATTTCTTCAGTATTCTTTTATTTATTACCTATATTTACTATTTACATAGAATACCGTCACCCATTACTAATAAAAAAATTCAAAGAAACCTCATAAACAAAAGAGAGGGGGAAGACGAGGAAGAAATAGAAACGACTTTTGAAACAAAGGGGACTAAACAGGAACAAGAGGGATCAGACAATAGATATGCCTATAACTGAAAGGTTAGCAGACATCGTATATCTATATAATTCAAAGGACCACTCGTTATGCTCCTAACATTGTGTTGGAAGGCACTGACTCATTGCGTGAAGACAAGACACCAACCAAAGAGACCAGTTGAGAGCCAACTCTAATGCCTGATTATTATGCCAATTCAGTTACGTTTTTATGTTCCAATTAAACACTTCCCATTTTGGATTATTCTCAAAGGAGAAGAACAAACATAAACTATGCTGGACATTAATTGATGACAGGGCCAAGAAAATATAGACTCCATGATAGAACCAAACATAAACAAACGATGTCGGAATTTAATTGACAACAAATCTTGAAAATGCAAAAATGCTATGCCAGAATTGAATCAATGATGCAACATCCAAGATAAATAAACACCTCAAAATTTAATTTACGATGTGGATATGGAAACTATAACTAAGTAACACATTAAAAATTAATCAACAATGTGAGTTTGAAAAATAAAGTTAGAATGTAGGAAAGTAAAAATAATTAAAAGATAGTAAATTCATTTGATCCGTGCGAGCATCTTTAGTAGACGGGCGATGGTATTATAATGGCAGTGTGACAATCGCTCTTGAGTAGTTTCCATCAATTGCATCCATGTTCTTCCATTTTTGTAAGTGTTTTTGCCAATGTTCTTTCGCGGCCATGATCTTGTTCTTGAACATTTGCTTCTTTACAAATGTATATGCCAGTTGTTCTATGATCTCAATTACTTTGTTCTCTCATGGCTACGAACTTGTAATCATATCTTGATGCTCCTCATGCAATCAGATTTCCTCCATCACCCTGATAGTTTGTAAATGTTGCTAGTCAACATCCTCATCGATCATTGTTGAACACACGTGGTCGTATATCGACAACCAATTGGTGACAATCATCGATATTCGCCAACATTGATATTGATTTTAGTTGTCGACAATGGGTCATGTGCTTAACAATATTTGATGCTCTAATAACGTGTCTACTCATGTCAATGACCTGGTCATCTTTTGGTGCAAATAGTACTTCATCTGATTAACAATACTTACATATTTACCAAAAAAAAAATGGTTAGTGTTTTAGTATTTAAATACTCTTAAGTCTACCAACTTTAAAGGGTTAAAGCCACCAAAAATCCAAAAGTTTGCCCGTTTTGACACATTTACCTCAAACTTTTTGGTGACACCAAAAATTTTAAATTTGTATCAATGTGACACACGTATCCCAAATCTGTACAGGGCGACATATTTGTCTCAAACTTTTTCTTGTGACATCAAAAATTCTAAACTTATATCCAAGTGACACATTTATCCTAAAAATCTGGTGTCGCGGTTATTTTATGTCACAAAAAAATAACTTTGGGTAAATATATCACATAGGTAAAAGCTCGGGGTGAATGTGTCATATTGGTTCAAATTTTGAGTTTTTGGTGTCACAAAAAAAGTTTAAGATAAATATGTTACAATGGGTAAAGTTTGGGACTTTTGATGACTTTTTCCCAACTTTAAATTGGAAAATCGGAATGCATTTTACCTTTTACTCCTCAATGCTGTAAAATCTTAGATCTCGCGCATTTTGACTTTATTGTGGATTATTTCTTTTTCATAATGCCAACTAATCTAAACATCTGTCCTATGTCACTCGAACTTAGCAATTAACGTATTAAGCATCAATCAATCTGACTGATGAAGTTGCTTTTTCTTTGACTAATGACAATTGCAGGGGGAAGCGGAGCAGAAATTACAACTGTAGATCAATAAAATGGAGCCAAGAAGCAAATCACAGCGGGCTTTGGTATGTGTACAAATATGTTTGTGTCTAGGGCGTGTGCAGAAGCTTACTAAAAGAGCTATCCTCATCAAGCAAAGTTAGCTGATTTTCATTGAGCTAAGTGACGGAAGCAACGTGAATAGAGGTGGGCATAGGCACATATATATATGGCTTCCTCACTTAAGCTTGCGATCATCTTTTGTTTCGCTTCTCTTATTCGTAATCGCACAGAAGGCTTTCCGGACATGACCGTAGTGACGAAAATATGCAACGGGAACATCGTTAATGAGATTGCCGACTTTCATTACTTGATTGTCTGCCAAGAGATCCCGTTCGGGTTTTAATCCTTACGTCGGTGAAGGCACGTCGTGGTCGCCAACGCCTTGCTACGGTCATGCAGCTTGTAACGAAGCTCTTGCGGATTCGGATTGCGTTATGTGTCTGGTCGGTGGCAAAGAACATGATCCTCAAAGAATGTCGGATAGCTCTCGGAGCTCGAGTACAGCTTCAGGGCTATAGAATCATATAGAATCCATTCACCGAAAATTGAATCTCTGTGTTTGATAGAGCAAAGTGTTTCCACATGTTTTTGCTTGCTATAAGTTCCTTTACGCATTTCGTGAACAAAAATGTCCAATAGTCTTTTGTAAGAATTGAATAAGAACATTGGGACGAAATCAAATGATCAGAGTCCAAAATTGCGCTAAGTGCATTGTCTAACTTATTATTATTATGCCAATGATATACTTAGGTTTTTCTCTGATGTGTTAAATTGACCCCATTAATTTATTATTCTAATAACTTGTATGAATTACAGCAAAAGAAAAATGAAAATGTGGGGGTCGTGTTGTTAAATCTCCTGTTATTGTAGAAGAGATTATGATTAATAACATATCCCAAGTCATTTTGAGCAATTAGAGCAGGAAAAGTATAGGCCTAATTTATCGGAAAAGATTAACCTAATACTTAGCTCACACTATTGCAATAGATTTTTAGACATTTCAAATGTAAGCTAAGTTGCACATCAATGTCGGAAAATTTCATTTTGATCCTATTTAGCTGCCACGTTACGATATGCTTTCGTTTCCATTTCTCAATTTGGAAATGTCCTTATATGTTTATCGTTGAGGATATTTATTCAGCACAAAGTAATGTAACTCACCCCAAATTGTAAAATGTATAATTGCTAACTTTTTTTTTATGATGGCGGATATACTTTCAATACAGCAAAATAAATTTCAACCGTATCGACTAGTTAATTACTGAAAAAAGCAACACACATGTCCCTCAATGAGCAACAATATCATTTCTTAATGAAATAACTATATATATATATATATATATATATATATTTAATTATGAAAGGATACTGTTACAGTTGATTTTATAAGGAATGAAATCTCAATTATAGAAAAAAGGGCGACGATTTTATATAGGAGGGACATGCATTCCTTTAGTGCCAACCGGCAGCCGCATGTTTTCCTCCAATTTTAAGCAATTTCATATACACAAGCATTTTAATATTTGACGTTAGCTTTTCCCATAAAAAATATTTTATTTTTATTTTTAAGAATTGAAAAAAACCCAAAACTCAATAACTAATTAACTCCAAAGTTGGATTTTTCTCATTTGTAAAAGCAAATCAGATATCTATCAATATAATTTAAGAATTTTTCAATAAAAATTACTAGAGACCAAGTTATGGTAAATTGGTAATAGCTTGAATTAATTAGTTAACCATCAAACAGAAAAAAATATCAGCATCATTATAGAGAGGGAATTATATGAATTTAAAATTTTTGAATATATATATATATATATATATATAAAATATTATTATATATGTTGACCTTACTTCTTCCTGCGCGGGGCAATATTTATATTTTCCCACAATATTACAGCGGGTGGTCTTTCCTCGCCGCTTTGTCAAGTGCGTCCAGTCACTCCCTTTTCTGATTCGTCTCCGTCTGGAAAGCCAGAAAGGATAGGGAAGAAAGTGAAGGAAAAAGCAGCAAGAAAGTGAGAGAAAAAAGGCGAGAAAATCCCCTTTAGAAAAATCATTCCGCCCTCTCAATTTCAGCTCTCAATTGGTTGGTCTGGTCTGGTCTCCTAGGGCAAAAACCCCCCGGTTGAAGTGAGAGAAAAAGCAATGAGCATTATTCCTCTGCCCGCGAGGCACTTGCTGCCCCTCACCACTGCCACCATTGATTTTCCCTCCAGACCCTCCTCGAGATCCTTCCACAGCAGCAGCCCTCCGATTGCCGGAGCTGATTTGAGCGTCTTCTCTCTCGGTTGCTTCAATCCTTCTCATTTTTGTGCCGGATGGCCTCGAAGGAAGAGACTTTCGTCTTCCCAACAACAGACGGTAATAGTCTCTCCGCCGTTCCTAATTTGACGGTGTTTGCCGGGATTGTGAGTTTCGGGTTTTGTTTGTTTGGGACGAGGGTTTTGTGGGCTTGAGCTTGTTTTAGGTGAGTTGAATCTCAGGTTTTGAAATGGGATTGCTGTGGAGGGGAGGGGACTGAATTTGGTTTTGATTGATTACAATGATTTGCTGGCGGAGTGTTGGCCAAAAGAGTCATTTTGAGATCGGCTATTCGGGTGTGTGCCTTCATATGAGGTAGTCCTATGTTATTCGGTTCGCTGCTAAAATAATCATCTTGAGGGTGGCTATTTGGGTGAGGTTGTTTAATAAGGGGTGACTTGTGTCTTCGCACAGTTAAGGTTGTGTCACCGCGTAGAAGGTGCTTCTTTTTGCCACCCATTATTTACCTACCGAGTAATAGTATGTGTAAGTCATGATTCGGTCGCACAAGGTATGTAGGTATGTGTTACGCCCATGTGTAGGATTGTGCTTCTTGTTACTATCAAATGGAAGTTATTCACATGACACATTTATCACAAACTATAAAGTATTTCCTGTTATGCCCCGATCTTCAGGCACACACTCATCTCTCACCTTGGTCGATTTAAGTGACGTCCCAAAACATCTCAGTCGTCCCACAAGCATAATAGAGCAAGTCACAGTTTTCCCCGACCCCAAGAGTGACTGGACGTATGAGATGGTTGTGACAACCGTTTGGGTTTTGGAAGTTCCATACCAAGAGAGGCCCAATAGATTCAGGGCTTGGTTCCATACCATCCCTAATGGTCTTAGAATAGGCCCTCTTTCAAACTTTGGTATATCGGCGAAAGTAATCATTGCTACCCTCGACGTCCCATTGATCTCAGTCAAGAGTATTCCCAACTCACTCTCACGATCTTCTCCACTTTACAACTTATCAAGCATTATCAATGCTAAATAACCAAACTCGGCATCTACCAATCAATCATTTAATTCCACTCAATTTAGGATAAATTCTTAAAATATCACAATTATTTCAATTCCACGCAACGTAGAGCGCAATTAAATAAACAGACTACACCACAACAATCAGCATAAAATTTCAATCGTCGGCTATCCTTGCCTTATTTTCAAATAAAAAAATTAATTAAATTAATTTCGAAAATTAATAATTAAATACTAAAAATCCAATTTATGCCCATAATGCCTAATTGAAGCCCGAGAAAGGTCAAGAAAAATCCTAAGATGCGTTCAATAAATAATATAGGCTATCCTCAAGCTAATTACACTAACCACCTAGCTAATATGTAATGCAATTTACTAATAATTACTAATCTATTATAATCTAACCACAAAATCCTACTTAATTAGCACTAATCAACCATTAAATATTATTAGTTTACTAAGTAATGATTAGTGAGCAAAACTCACATGATTAAATATCCGCTCGGTTCAAATTGATGAGCAGGCAACAAAGATCGATCCTCTCCAAAGCGGTTCTGCCAACCGGGGTTGGGACGGCTCGAAAATGGGCCATGAGACCTACAAATCCTTGCTGCAAAATGATGAAATAGGCTGCTGAGGAGCTGATTTGAACACGGCTTGGACTAAGCTCGGCTGTAGCGGGTTGAAGTACGGGCCGTGGCTAAAACGGCGGTGAACCGGGCCAAACTTCAGCCGCTGGACCTGCTAGAAGTGGACTCGTGGACCCTGCTGTTGAGCTAAAACGGTGGCCCAACTTGGAAGGACGATGGAGGGCAGCTTCGGTGGACCAAAGGTCAACACCCGAGGAAGAGGTGCCGTTGTTTGACCGGTGGGAAACCACACGTGAAGCAGCAGTAACCGAAGACAAAAAATGGTGGGGGCTCGGGCAGGTTTGGTGGGGTAGACTCATGCGCAACAATTGAAAACTAATGAAGAAGCGGGAGTTGAAGCAGCCAGAGAGCGTGCTGACCGAGAAAGAGATGGGGACGAAGGTGGGGTTTCGGTGGGGTAAACCGCGTGAGGAACGGACAGCAACAGCAACCAAAAGAAAGAAGCAGCGATCGTCCGTCGTGGTGGAGAAGCCAAGACCGGCCAAATACACGTGTAGGGAATAAAGAAATATAAAGAGAAGAGAGAGAGGGCCATTGATGAACGTCAGCCAAGACAAAGGAACATAAACGTTGAATATTGAGGGGACATTGCGGGGCAGCTGGCCGCACGGTCCAACAGAAGACTGACCAAGGGATAACACCGTTTAAGGGATAAGAAAAAACAGAAGTTGTCGGCCAAAAGAGGAAGAGAAAAAGGAAAACGCGCGTGGAAGGAGGGAGGTTCGTGTGAAGAGAAAGAGGGAGAAGAAATGCACGCAAAGGATAAGGAGATGGTGGGTCCAGCGGTCAACTTTCAAGGTCAAATTAGAAGACCAAGCCAATTTAAGGAGAGGACGTGCATGGGATCGTGGGCAAGGGGGTGTTTCGTGCATGGAGAGTGTGGGCTCAAAGGAAAGAAGAAAATAACACCAGTTAAAGCCATAATTTAATCAATTCAAAACAACTTGTCAATTGGTCATCCCGGAGTCCAATTCTCTACCAACTGCACGATTTGAAGTTTCAATGAAGACCAAAATGAGTCGCTTCTTTCATTTTTCTCGGCATCTGATTTCTGAACAAACAAATCCGGTTGAGGTCTAATTCGAATGCAGAAAAAGTCCAAACAACTTCCATTCACCGGTTCACTTACACCAGATACCAAAAATCCCTTCAAATCGGCTAATCTGAATTTTTGTTCATTTTCCGAACCGTTCATCTCAGTTTTTCATAAAAACCTCAAACTCACTAAAAGTTCCTCAAAAGGTGAGTCGATGTTCCAAGAATGACTCATGACATGACAGGACTTCCAATTTCTTAAATCGAATTCAAATTCGCGGTTATTTTCAATCAAGCGCACTTTTAATGTAACTTTACCTACCGGGTAGTTTTTAGGAATTTTTAGTGCAATTGACCCGTAGTCGGTTTTCTTCGAACCACTATGAACCCATCCGACACATTGGTGACTTTCGGTGGTCGTGGAAATCTTGAGATTTCAAATATGGATACAGGTTACCCAAAACGACAGAAAATCGATTTAGTGCCGATCGACGAAAATTTTGCAATCAGGTGAAATCACCCATACTTTGATTATCATCTTAGTCGAATTGACTTATATCCAGTCTCTGATTGATTTTTAATTATATCGTAATAACCTTGTAGACTAGCATAGTCAAGCAGTCGATTTCTAGTCGAACTCTCAAGTCTATCACATTTAAAATCCATTAATAGCTTCACCAGATATGCCAGTTATTTCCTGAGTGGCCATCTTAGAGAAAAACAATATAGTCACATTGATCTAAGGCCCGACTTATCAAATCGAAATCAGAACTGAAAATCAGGATGTCACATTTCCATCTTTTACTTTTTTCTTTTTTTCTTTTTCTTTTCTTTTTCTTCTCCTTTCTTCCCTTCGCCATGGTCAGCAAAGGGAAGAGAAGAGAAGGAAAAAAAAGAAGAAGGAAAAACAGGAAAAGGAAAGAAAAAGAAAATATTAAAGACGATTTAACCATAGAGTTGGAGTAAATGTGCCACGGTTGATAAAATTTGGAATATTTTTGTTACAAAAAAAAAGTTTGAGATAAATTTGTCACATTTGGTAAAATTTAGGATTTTTGGTGACTTTTTTCTTATTAATAAATATATTCATAGAAAATTCGAAAGACATTCATAAATAATGTGTATCCATGTTTAGGGACATATTTTTAACTTCAACAAAAGATGTTGATGAAACTAATAACTAATAAGATATTAGAATCAACTTATTTAAATAAATCTATAACTTTCTATAATGATCAAAATTTATCATTATTTAACGTTTAGTACTTTTATTTTCTGAAATCATTTTTTGGCCCCACTCATTTATTTTTCTGACTTTAAAAGAAAAAGCTCTACCCATTTATTTCACTCCCTCATTTCTTTTCCGGCACCACCTGGAACTTCCTTTCTTGAAAATTGAAACCATCCTCTACCCTCCCCTCCCTCCAAAAAGAAAAAAATCACGCCACATTAGCATCGCAATTTTTTTTCTACTATTCTTCCTAAAACTTAATAAGGAACCTCCGCATCAGCATTGGCATGGAAACTCAAAAACCATAGCCTCCCCATCCGCCTCCTTGCACAATCCTCTTCCTCTTGATCTCTGCTCTCTCTTTCTCTTGACCGTGTCATTGCAGTCGCTTGCCGCCTCACCTCCAGCCTTCCCTCCTTCGCAGTCGCAACTGGCCTTTGGCTTTGGGTTGCCTTGCTCTCTGTTCTTACTCTGGCCCTCTGTTGCTCATGGCCTCGCCTCCGCTCCCTTACCCTCACCTCCACCCTCGATTCTCTCACTTCGCACTTGTAGACTTGTCCCAGAAACCCATCATGCCTCTCGCAATTCCCGACTCGTGTGTTGAAGCGTGTTGGGAAAGTTGACCATGTGTCGAAGCATCTGACACAATATGGGCTCCGGAGAGTGCTTGTGCTTCATAGGATATAAGGGATCCATTAAGGGAAGATCCCTCTATGCCTTCTTTCTAGCCTCATGAGATTGTGAGTGAGATCCAAAGAGATAGACTGATCACATATCATAATTCCTGAATCAAATCGAGCCAACAGAGCTAACCTTCTTAATCTCTCTTTCTTGTTTTTGTCCCCAAGTTCCTGATATATGGCCTCTTTCAAAAAGAATTACCATGTGCTCGTGAGTTTTAGAGGCACAAATGTCTGCAACAACTTCCTCCATGATCTCTATGCAGCTCTGAATCATAAAGGGATATACATTTTTGTGGATAGCGAGGAGCTCAAGAAAGGAGAGCAAATATCACTAGCGCTTATGAGGGTGATCAAGGAATCGCACATCGCAATCATCATTTTCTTTGAGGACTATGCTACCTCACAATAGTGTTTGGAAGAGTTGGCGAAGATCATGGAGTGCAAGGCACAAAAGGAGCTAATTGTGTTGCCGGTGTTTTATAAAATGGAACCAAGAGAAGTTAGACAGGCGATAAAGGGTTATGGGAGAGCTATGGCTAAGCATGAGTCCAATTCTAAGAAGGATCTGAAGGCAGTGGAGACATGGAAGAAGGCTCTCTTCAATGCCAATAACTTGTCTGGTTGGGTTTGCAATGATGGGTAAGTAAGTAATTTAAGAGACAGTAAGGTTTGCTCAGTCTAATGTATGATCCTTGTCTTTAGAAAAGTGTTGACCTAATCATATCAAAAGATCAAAAGGTCTCCATGGGGAAGATTAGTTGATTCCTCTGTTGTTACTAGCCAAATTGCACTTTCTTTCACTTCCTTCAACATTAATTAGACACGTTAACTTTGTGTGATCGTCGCATCAAGGCATCTTATCATGTCCATGTCAATTCTCAAGCTTCAACAGCAGTTTAGAGTAGCCGAAATCTTGTACACTGAAAGACAGCTTCAAACAGATTTGAAGCAGCGACGTCTCGCACTAATCCCTCTAGTGAACAAGCTTTTCGGTCTGACCAAACCAACATTGTTATGATCATCTCAGTTCTTGTATGATCTTTCGCATCATTCTCTCTACCTCTTCGGCAACGCCTGGGATTCAATCATCTCCAATCTCGTCGGAATCGAAGAGCGAGAGAGATGTGGATGATCATGAAATATGGCCACCGACTAGCATGAAGATAGCACCATAATCCTGTAAGGGGAGTATATTCATGGGGCCAAAAAGTTTCTGATTCAGTTCAGTCTTTTCTAGTTAATATTGACTTTGGTAGATATCAAATTTATTGAATTACCAAAAATAAGAAAATATACAAACCAAAAAAAAAAAGTAGTTGGCTATCGACTTGGAGAAAATATTGGGTGGGGCAAGTACACTACCCAGACAAAATTGCAATGCCAGGTCATCTCCACATCAGATGCAAATCTGATCCTATCCTCTCGAACGATGCCGCATAAAAGCATCATCCTCACTGCTATCGGTCCCAAGCCAAGACGTTGTTGACTCATCAGTCTCTCTCTCTCTCCCCCACCCCTCCCTGACTAACAATGCCTTCTTCAATGGCGCTGATGATCCTCTGTCGCAAACTTCATTGCCGAGCCTCCTCGCTCCTCCAGGAGAGACTCTTGTCCCATTCGCCAAAAGAGGCGGGGGCTCCAAAGTGATAGACTCTAGAGCCGGAGCCCATGAGAAAATACTAGTGGCGAACTAAGGCCGGAATGAGGACTATTAAAGAATTTCCTGCATCAGTGGAAAACCTTCCCTCTATAAAGCAAATACATTTGGAGAAACATTGCAAAGCTCCCTCAAGGGTAATCCTTGACTCAAATCAAGCCAATGGAGCCAACCTCATCTCCATTTTTTCTATTTTCTATTTTCTTTTCTTTATTTTTCTTTTCTTCTTCCTTTTGTCGGTGGCTAGCCACCAACCATGGTCAAGCCGACTAGCTTCATCTAATCGAGGGGAGCCCTCCCCTAGGTGAGGGTCGGCCTTGCCCAAGCTAGATTTGGCGAGGATTGGCCTCATCGGGTGGATCGCCTAGGTGAAGGTGACGTTGGGCTCCAAATCTGGCTTAGGCAAGGCCAACCCTTATCGAGCCTTGCTTAGGTGAGGGCTCCACTAGTTGAGGCTTGCCCTCGCCTATGGTGGGCGAGGCTATCGCTCGTGGTTGGCCATCGATAATAAGAAGAAGAAAGGAAAAAAGGAAGAAGAATTAATTCGAAAGAATATTAAAATATTATTAAAAATGATTAATGTCAACATTGGTCGTGCCACTTAGAATGACTGGTATCCACGTTAGCGAATTTCAACCAAAATCCCCTTTGGTCGCCATTGTTGTTGTGATCATGTTGTTGTCAAGGCCAAGCCATCACCACAATCCTAGGTCACTGATGCCTTGCCTCGATTATCATTGATTGAACCTAATGGAGGCTTGCTTCTCATAGGCCCTGCAAGCTTACCGCAATAAATTTTGCTAAAATATGATGTAGCTGTTATTATAGTGACGAGGCACTATTACATTAGCTAAAATTAAATCCCCATCAACCCAGATATAAGCTATAACGACATATACTGTTCAAACGAGCAATTTTTTGATGGTAAAATAATTTCTATAAGTACTACATAAAGAGAGAGAGAGAGAGAGAGAGAGAGAGAGATGTTGAGACAAAATCATGGGTATACGCTATGTAGCACCGACACGGACACGCAACACGCGACACGACACGATACGACACGCCAACACATCATTTCTTAAAAATAGAGAATTTCGACACGTTCCGACACGTTATATATTAAATATATTTTTATATATAATAATAAAAATAGCCTAGAATTAATAATAAATAATATCATTCGTTATTTTAATTTGTTACAATAATACATAAAACTTAGAGGAAAGAAACATTATTTAAAGAAAAATGCTGAAATGATATTTTTAAATTTATTTATTTATCATATATAGCATTTTTTATTACTTCTTTCATAGTAAAAGACTTTTTTTAAAAAATAAAAAAATTCTAAAAAAAATAAAACCGAAAAAAAAAATTGACCCCACGCGTGTATATTTATAGCATTTTTATTACTTCTTTTATTACTTCTTTTGTGTATATTTATATTTTGACCTCACAAGTATTAGAAATTTTTAAAATTGACCTCGTGCGTGTCAGAATCACATGTCGGATTTCTGGACTCGCGTGTCAGAATGTATCGGAGAGAGTTGACCACGCGTCGGATTTTTCAACACTCATTGACCACGTGTTGGAGCGTGTCAGGACGTGTCAAAGCGTGTCGGACACGACACGGAAGTTTTCGGAGAGTGTCCATGCTATATAGGGTATACGTTAAAGTCAAAAAGCAAACCTTGTAAGATGTCTTCCATCTACACGGACTTGTCATTGGCAAGAGAGAGTCGTTTCCTCTTCATTATTGCCATTAAGTAAATTTGACTTTTAAATTCTATGAATTTATCAATGAAATTATTTTAATCATTATATTTTACTTATTTTTGTTACGTGAATCTTCTATTTGGCGACATTATCTTTGTTCATCATGGTTTTGCTCTGCATTATAAGTAATCTATCTATTTCAATTCAGGAAAAGCTATTTGTGAAAGTTCATTGACTTTTCCTCTATTAAATAACTTAATATCGAACTAGAAAATCCTTTGAAAAAAAGTAGTCTACTCACAAGTTAAATAAGAAAATAATACGCAATGATTCGGTTAATTCATCAATAATATCTTCTAATCATTATAGCTATAACTAGTTTGATTAGGTGGGGTAGAAACGTGTGTGGAATGCCGAAGCTGTATTGGTAGATTTAACTAATGGCAGTCTAGGTTCTCCACTTGCTATTCCATATTTCTTGGAAATTTGTTGGGTAACTTCCACGAAAGTCACATTACATGATCAGCGGGTCCAGCAAGGCAGGTAGAATTAGAATTAACTAACAACCTACTTTTGCATTTCAGCTCCTATTTCATCGTTCTGTCAATTCTTCTTACAGTTCAATCAAATACTTCACCCCAAAATTGTCCTTCAGCGAGGGGGCCATCTTCCCGCCTTTCTTCCCTCTCATTTTTCCCTCGCTCTTGACTTTTTAAGTTCCTCCGCCATCATTTTCGTACCAATTTGCAAAGAGATTCCCTTGCTGAAAGTCTGCAGCGTGTTTCCTTATTCTTACCAAGAACAGTTAGAGATCCTGCTCTATCTTTCCATCCCTCTTCCATGGACACAAGCTCCAGCTCATCTACAGTAAGTCTTCACACGTCTTTTTGGGGCAAAAAGTCATTGTCCGTCATGCGTTTTCTTCAATGCTCTTACTCCTTTTAAGCTTCAACATTCTCGATATAAGGGATCCATTAAGGGATGATCACTCTATGCCTTCTTTCTAGCCTCATGAGATTGTGAGTGTGATCCAACGGGGTAGACTGATCATATTTCGTAATCCCTGAATCAAATTGAGCCAACAGAGCTAACCTTCTTAATCTCTCTGTCTTGTTTTTGTCCCCAAGTTCCTGAATATGGCCTCTTCTGAAAAGAATTACCATGTGTTCCTAAGCTTTAGAGGCACGGACGTCCGCAACAACTTCCTCCGTGATCTCTATGCAGCTCTGAATCAGAAAGGGATATACACTTTTGTGGATAGTGAGGAGCTCAGGAAAGGAGAGCAAATATCGCCTGCACTTATGAGCGCGATCGAGGAATCGCGTGTCGCGATCATCATTTTTTCCGAGGACTACGCTTTCTCGCGGTGGTGTTTGAAAGAGTTGGCGAAGATCATGGAGTGCAAGGCACGGAAGGAGCTGATTGTGTTGCCAGTGTTTTACAAAGTGGAACCAAGAGAAGTGAGACGGGCGATAAAAGGTTATGGGAGAGCTATGGCTAAGCATGAGTCCGATTCCGAGAATGATCTGAAGGCAGTGGAGACATGGAAGAAGGCTCTCTTCGATGCCGGTAACTTGTCTGGTTGGGTTTGCAATGATGGGTAAGTAAGTACTTGATGTGATGCACTACTCTGCCATTGTTAATTGGTGATTGTTTGTCATATGTCAAATTGTATGCAGAGAACCTACAGCTGAAAAACTGATAGATATTGTCAAATCGGCCTTTTTAATTGCATATACAAAGCGGAGATATGCTAGACAGTAGACACAGTAGTCGAATATCAAAACTTCAAGCTAGCAGATCTTTGAAGTCCATTCTTGCTGTGTGGATAATGAGAAATTTTCGTTTTAGATAAATCGCGCATCTCATAGTATCCGAGTCATGTTGTCTTCAGGCACAAGTTCACCCTAATGGGTTACTACTTTTCATCTTATCATTTGCTCATCTTGTAAGGTAATTTTCCTTAGGACGATAGAGGTTGAATTCGTGCCATGGCTTTGAAATGCTAAAACGTGTTTCTCTTTCGATTGCTTTTCAGAGATGAAGCAGAGGTCATACAAAGCATCGTAAGGGAATTACCAATTTGTCTAGAGCGTACACCCTTGGATGTTGCTAAGTATCCGGTTGGAATAGAGTCCCTAGTTGAAGAACTAAAATCACTGTCACTGGAAGAGTTGGATGGTGATGATGTTCTCATGATAGGTATATGGGGACCTGGAGGCATAGGGAAGACGACAATCGCTAAAGCGATATATAATGCTATTCAAGGACAGTTTCGGGGAGTTATATTTTTGGAGCGAGTTAGAGAAACTTCAAACAAATGCGATGGTCTAGTTGAGTTGCAAAGAAGACTTCTTTCTCAAACCTTTTCTCCTAAACATGTAATGGTCCATAGTGTCTCTGAAGGAATTAGTTTGATAAAGGTAAGACTTTATTGCAAAAAGGTTCTCCTGGTTCTTGATGATGTTGACCATCCGTGTCAACTGGATGCGTTAGCCGGAGGAGGCAATTGGTTTGGCAAAGGAAGTAGAATCTTTGTAACATCAAGGGATAAACATTTGTTTACTACTTCTCGTTGCGAATATTGTGTGTATGAAGTTAAACCTTTAAAGGACGACAAGGCACTAGACCTTTTTATTTGTCATGCCTTTCCAAACAGCCATAAAGTTGAAATAAGAAATGATCTCATAGATAGAGCAGTGCATTATGCTGGCGGCCTTCCATTAGCCCTCGAAGTGTTGGGCTCATTCTTATGTGGAAGAAACGAACCAGCATGGAAAAGTGAGCTGGATAAACTCTCCAATAAGTCTAATGAAAATATCGATCGAATTCTGAAGATAAGCTTCTATGGATTGGAGAAGAATGAGAGGGATATTTTCCTCGACATTGCTTGTTTCTTCAAGGGAAAAAGTATAGAATACATCACAGAAGTTCTCGACGGCTGTGACTTTGCGACAACTATAGGAATAGAAATTCTCATGGAGAGATCCTTGATAAGAAATGAGTATGGGACCCTCCAAATGCATGATTTGGTTGAATTGATGGGTAAGAATATTGTTATGCAAGATAACCTTGGGCAACGCAGTAGATTATGGCATTTTGAAGATGTTCTGGACATTCTGTGTGAAGAAAAGGTAAAAGTTGTTTATGTAAACATTATTATATGTCATTTTCATATTACTTTGATTTGGACAGTATATTATAGATCTCAATGAAAATTTTGTATGACATCTGAATTTGCTCAATTATGGATAGGGAACGGAAGCAATAGAGGCCATAGTAGTGGACTTGCTCACACCAAAAGAGAAAAATTTGAGTCTTGAAGAGATAACCATAGAGGCTAATGCTTTCAAAAGTACGAGAGACTTGAGAATGCTCATTTTTCCTGAAGCGCATATCTCTTCGGAAGGTCCTGTTCGTCTCCCTAGTAATCTGAGATGGCTTAAATGGCCCAATGCCCCATTGCTAAAATTTGGCTCCGGTCCAAAGAAACTTACTGGACTTGATCTCCAGAAAAGTCATATCAGACAATTAGATGACAAATTTAAGGTTAGCGTTTGTGATGATTAGCTTTTTACTTTTTATAACTACAAATATTTACAGAGCTTAGTGACTCTACCGGTATTTTTTATTTTATTTTTTGCAGCATTTTAGAGTGTTGAAGCACATCAATTTCAGTCAATGCAAGTCCTTGGTCAGTGTTCCTGACCTTTCATTGCTCCCAAATCTAGAGAGATTGAATCTTGATGGGTGTAGAAGCTTGGTGGAGGTTCACCAATCTGTCGCATGTCACGACAAGTTAAAATTTTTGTCACTAAAGTTTTGCTCTAACCTCAGTATCTTTCCTCACACACTCAAGACAAAATCTCTTCAAGCCCTCGATCTCTTTGGTTGCTCTAAGCTCAAGAAGTTCTCTAATATACTGGAAAAGATGGAACATCTAGAAGAGCTTGATTTAGGATGGACGGCTATTAAAGAACTGCCTACATCAGTTGAAAATCTTCTCTCCGTGAAGTTAATAAATTTAGCATTTTGCAAAAGACTCATCGCACTCCCATCAAGTGTTTATAAGTTGCAAAATCTAGAGCATCTGATACTTAGAGGCTGCTCCAATTTTGTCGTGTTTCCAAAGAACTCGGAGGATCCAACTGATCCTAATGGCAATCCGAGATTCCGAAATTTATATCGGCTAGAACTCAATGGCTGCAATCTCTCAAAAATAGAGTTCCTCGAGAGTTCTTCCAGTTTTCCTAAATTGGCGCACCTAGATCTTTCCGGCAACAAGTTTACTCATCTGCCAACATCCATCAACAAATATGATGATTTGGAACACTTGATTATGTTTAATTGCAAGCAGCTACAAAAGATTCCTCAGCTTCCGCCAAATATGCATATGCTACGGTCAAAGGGTTGCAGATCTCTACAAGAATTTCCAGATTTGTCGGGTCACTCCTCCAAACTCCTTACTGTTGACTTATCTTCATGTCGTGAATTATTCCGCAAAGGAGCAAACACGGCTGATGTGTTATTACCCAAGGTTAGTTACACTCTCTCTCTCTCTCCCGCACTCACTAACTTTGAATGCTTGATATGCGAACTATTCGTATGACAGGAGCACCCGAAGTTGGGTTACTATGACATTTTGCTGAGTAGAAGAGAGATGCCAGAATGGTTTCTCCACTGTAAAGACGGTTCCATATCCTTTATGGTTCCCAGGGACTCGCATGACAAATTCGTAGGACTAGCACTCTGTTTAGTTCTTGGCCCGGAGGTAGGAGAAGTGGGCTGTGGCATCGAAATTCTTGTCAATGGCCAAAGCGTGTTTGACATGGGAAGACAATTCCATTTTCTGAAATCCGATCATGTGTGGATTACATATCTCCCAACGAGTGGGCTGCTGTGTGAAGAAGGGGAGGTTCTGCGAGACGATCGGAACCATTTCCAAGTTCACCTCGAAGCATATGAAGGAAGATTGAAGAAGTGCGGATTCCGTCTAATATGCGAGCAACGGGAGGATGAGCAGAGGATCGAGCTCCAACACCATCAGCCGACGGAAACAAATTGGCCTTTGGAGGAAAGAGACTCGGACGAAGACAATTGGATAGACACCGAGGACGAAGAAAGTTCAAGTGAAACAGATGATGAACTTATCAAAGCAATCGACCCAGAAAATGAAGAACGCTCACTTATGTCAGCAGGTAAGATCATCGTGCCTGGACGAACAGATGCTTGTCTCGCTCAGGAAAGTGGCTGTCGAAGTTGTGGGCACTGGCTTACGAAGCGATTCTTGAGGGAGCGAGGTATGAGATTCTGATTCCAGTGCCTTTTGCTTTTCCCTTGTTCTTTTTTCAGTCTATACTGTTAAGTTTTTGGATGTCTGCTCCTTCAATTCAAGTGCAAAATCATTATGAAATACAGGATTCACATCATGCTACCGACAAGGTTGAGGTCGAGGAGCTTCCCTTTTCCCCTTCTCTCTTTTCTTCATGTGGACGTAATATTGCTGGATACATGGACATACTACCGCTCACGAAAGTGCATTCATGCCGCACCGTTTTATCTTTTCATTCCTTAAAACCCAATCCTCTCCCTCATTAGTCGAAATTTCACGATTTTTGATGCACGGATTGTTCTCGTGTTTTGCAAAGTAAATATTAATTTGATTATTACGAGCGACGTATGCAGGATGATTCCCCATGGGGCCCAAGGGCACTTTTCAGGAAGACTATCATTAGAGGTACGTTCGCTGTTGACTCGAGTCGGGGCGATGGAAATATCCGGTTCGAGAAAATATTAGGTCATCTCCACGTCAGATCCAAATCCGAACTCTTCAATCCTCTCAGACGACGTCGCATAAAATCATCATCCTCACCGCTACCCGTACCGACTCCCAAGACAAGACGCCGTTGACTCATCACTCTCTCTCTCTCTCTCTCTCTGAATAATCATGCCTTCTTCAATGGTGCTGTTGATCCTCCGTCGCGACCTCCATTGTCGAACCTCCTCGCTCCTCCAGGCGAGGCTCTTCTCCCGTTCGCCGGAGTCGGCGGCGGCTGTGGCTCCGAAGCGGCGAACCGAGGCGAGATAGCTTGCAGGATCATGAGGACGGCGGGGAGGCTCGGGATTCGGACCGTCGCCTTCTACAGCGACGCCGACGCCGGCGCTCTCCACGTCAGGTCCCCCAACGAGGCCGTCGGCATCGGTCCCGCTCCAGCTCGCCTCAGCTACCTCAGTGGAGCGTCCAACGTCGAGGCCGCTCTTCTCGCCGGTGCTCAGGGGAGGCGTTGAGAACTAACTATCTGTCGTTTGAAGTGCGTGTAATCGCTGCGATTGGAGGATGCATGATTTCGCATGTGGCTTGGCGGAATGTTTGATTCTGGTTGGGAGAAATAGTCGTGTTCGTTAGAGCAATGGTTGTTAACTTGTTAGCATGGAGTGAACGGGATTTGGTGACGGTGGAGGAAACTTGTGAGATTGTGAGTTTCAAGTATTGGAGCTCGATTCCTATTTGTTCATTAAGGTTTCCTCCACATTACTCAGGAAAAACTATCTGTTAAAGCTCATTGACTTCTATATCGTCAAGGTTTTAAGCTAATATTCTAATTATCGATGTACCTTGAAATAACTTAATATCAAACTAGAAAGTCCTTTCACTGCTATTAGACACTCACTAGGGTGACCGAGGAATCGCGCATCACCATCATCATTTTCTCTGAGGACTATGCTTCCTTGTGGAGGTGTGTTTGGGAGAGTTGGTGAAGATCATGGAGTGCAAGGCACAGAAGAAGCTGATTGTGTTTCTGGTGTTTTACAAAGTGAAACCAAGAGAAGTGAGAGGGGGAAGAGAGGTGTGTGGGTGAGCTATGGCTAAGCTCTAGCCCAAGTTTGGGAAAGATTCAGAGACAGTGAAGAGATGGAAGAAGGCTCTTTTCAATGCTAGTAACTTGTCTAGGTGAGATTTTAATGATGGATAAGTAAGTAATTAATGCAACACACTACTTTGCCATTGTTAGCCAGTGATTTTTTGTTATATTTCAAACCGTATGCAATAAATTACCATTGAAAGCTTATTGATATTGTCAAATCGTTCTTTTTAATTTTTTTTTTTTTGTCAGTCCTACTCTATTCCTACTCTATATTCACATTCAGACTTTTGCCTTACTTCTTGCAAGGTGTGGGAGTCGAAATTCACTTCTGAAACTTACGCGTCCCACCCCATCCCCCCTGAGAAGATGGGGATTTGAACCCCTCACCTCCCCCTTCCATGTTGGAAGGGTGGCCAATGAAATCGTTCTTTTTAATTGATATTGTCAAACTTGCTGAGGAAGCAACACTATGGGAAGGAGACTAGGTCATCCTATAGACTATATATAAAATCAGAGGCAAAAGATTGCTTCAAATGCCATAAGTTGATACAAAGAGACATTTAAATGCCATAATTTATGGAAGTGACACCTAAGTGCCACATTCAAAGAGAAATAGATCACTTAAGTGCCATTTTGGCCACAATCTGGCCACAATGCTGACGTATGTAATTTTTAGTGAAGCAAGTGCAAAACGATATTGTTTTGCACACTGATGTAGCCAAATAATGCAAAAATGGTGTCGATTTGATACTGACGTGGTAAAAAAATAATATAAAAAATAATTAAATTAAATTTATTTAAAATATCTAAAAATAAAAAATATTAATATTAAAAAAATTTATAAAAAAGGGGGGGAGGCGGTTGAGGCCTCCTCGCTGCCACCGGGAAGGGCTAGTGAGGAGGGGGGAGGGTCGACCGGGGTCGCCGGGCCCTAACCAGGGGTCGGCAACCCCGGCCGATCGGCGGCAAGGGCCTGCGAGCCCTCGCCCAAATCCGGCGAGGGTTGGTGGCCCAGATCCAGCAATAAGTTCCTTTGCTCGTTTTGTAAACAAAAATGTCCAATGGTCTTTTGTAAGAATTGAATAAGAACATTGGGACCAAATCGAGTGATCTTGTGCTAAGTGCATTGTCTAAAGTTTTATTATTATGCCGATGATATACTTAAGTTTTCTTTGATGTGTGAAATTGACCCATTAATTTATTATTCTAATAACTTGTACGAATTACGGCGAAAAGAAAAAAATGAAAATGTGGGGCTCATGTTGCTAAATATCCTGTTATCGTAGAAGAGATTATGATTAATAATGTATCCTAAGTCATTTTGAGCAATTGGAGCGGGAAAAGTATGGGCCCAATTTATCGCAAAAGATTAACCTAGTACTTTTTTTTTTGTTTGGTAAAATGATTGACCTAATACTTAGTTCACACTATTGCAATAAATTTTTAGACATTTCAAATGTAAGCTAAGTTGCACATCAATATCGAAAAATCTCATTTTGATCCTTTTCCATGTTATTTAACCGCCATGTTACAATATGCTTTCGTTTCCATTTCTCAATTCATAAATGTCCTTATAGGTTTACCATTGAGGATATTTATTCAGCACAAAGTAATGTAAACTTAGCTCAAATTGTAAAATGTCTAATTGCTAACTTTTTTTTAACGACATTGGATACACTTTTGGTACAGCAAAATGAATATCAATAGTATCAACTAGTTAATTACTGAAAAAAGCAACACATATGTCCCTCAATGAGCAGCAATATCATTTCTTGATGAAATAACTATATTATTAATTTTTAATTATGAAAGGATGCCATTACAGTTGATTTTATACGGAATGAAATCTCAATTATAAAAAAGAAGGGCGACAATTTTATATAGGAGGGACATGCATTCCTTTAGTGCCAGCCGCCATGTTGTCCTCCAATTTTAAACAATTTCATATACACAAGCATTTTAATATTTGACGTTAGCTTCTCCCATAAAAAATATTTTTTATTTTTAAAAATTGAAAAAATACCCAAAACTCAATAAATATGTAGCTCCAAAGTCGGATTTTTTTTTTCATTTGTAAAAGCAAATCAGATATCTATCAATATAATTTAAGAATTTCAATAAAATTATCTAGAGACCAAGTTATGGTAATAGCCTGGATTAGTCAGTTAACCATCAAACAGATAAAAAATATCAGCATCAGTATAGCGAGGGAATTATTGAATTTAAAATTTTTGAATATATATATATATATATATATATATAATATTATTATATATGTTGACCTCACTTCTTCGTGCGCGAGGCAATATTTATATTTTCCCACAATAATAATATAGTGGGTGGTCTCTCCTCGCCGCTTTCTCAAGTGCGTCCAGTCACTCCCTTTTCTGATTCGCCTCCGTTTGGAAAGCCAGAAAGGATAGGGGGGAGAAAGTGAAGGAAAAAGCAGCCAAGAAAGTGAGAGAGAAAAAGGCTAGAAAATCCCCCTTTAGAAAAATCATTCCGCCCTCTCAATTTCAGCTCTCAATTGGTTGGTCTGGTCTGGTCTCCTAGGGCAAAAACCCCCGGTTGAAGTGAGAGAAAAAGCAATGAGCATTATTCCTCTGCCCGCAAGGCACTTGCTGCCCCTCACCACTGCCACCATTGATTTTCCCTCCAAACCCTCCTCGAGATCCTTCCACAGCAGCACCGCTCCGATTGCCGGAGCTGATTTCAGCGCCTTCTCTCACGGTTGCTTCAATCCTTCTCATTTTTGTGCCGGATGGCCTCGAAGGAAGAGACTTTCGTCTTCCCAACAGACGGTAATAGTCTCTCCGCCGTTCCTAATTTGACGGTGTTTGCCGGATTTTGAGTTTCGGGTTTCGTTCGTTAGGGATGAGGGTTTTGTGGGCTTGAGCTTGTTTTAGGCGCGTTGAATCTCAGGTTTTGAAATGGGATTGCTGGGGAGGAGAGGGGACTGCATTTGGTTTTGATTGATTACAATGATTTGCTTGCGGAGTGTTGGCCAAAAGAGTCATTTTGAGATCGGCTATTCGGGTGTGTGCCTTCATGTGAGGTAGTCCTATGTTATTCGGTTCGCTGCTAAAATAATCATCTTGAGGGTGGCTATTTGGGTGAGGTTGTTTAATAAGGGGTGACTTGTGTCTTCGCACAGTTAAGATTGTGTCACTGCGGAGAAGATGCTTCTTTTTGCCACCCGTTATTTATTTACCAAGTAAGAGAATCTAATGAGCTGTCGTCTTTGGCGGTTGCTCTATATATAAGATCGTTTTGTGCTCGAGATGGTATGTGTAAGTCATGATTCGGTCGCACAAGGTATGCGTTACGCCCACGTGTAGGATTGTGCTTCTCGTTACTATCAAATGGAAGTTCTAAGAAATCTAAGAGGAAGGGTGGCACACGGTTCTTGCATCTTAATTATTCTCAATGGATTCTGGTTTAATTACTGGCTTTCTTTTCCGTAGTTTTCGGGCTGGGGCTTCTGACTTAACTGTGTAAATTATGACGACTTTGCATTTCTTCATTTCTTCATCCATCATATTTGAGCTTCTTTTTAGGACATTGAATAGCCAACTCATGTTCTAGTAAAAGTTACCGAGATTTTATTGTTATCTTTATGAGATGTTCTTCACTGCTACCTTTTAGAAATGATTAATATCTTTGTTCAAGAAGACTAAGAAGACTAAGGTTGCTTCTGCTCAAAAGGGGAAAAAAAGAAAGAAGACTCAGGTTTTTTATCATTTGCTAGATGTAAAAAGTAAAGAACGTAGTGACTGCACATAGGATTGTTCCTAAATGGTTGTGAACCTCCACATGAGCTTATGACCTACAATTTTCTATATGACCAATTGTTTGGGCTGTTGGTTTTCACTAATGATTTACTAGCAGGGGCTCTGTTTTTATGTACCGGTATAGTGGCTTTGTGGGATTATGAGAAGGGATTAAGATGTCAAAAATTCAGACTTCGGAGAGGAGAGTGAAATGCAGATGCTCGGTTCCGAAGATGATGCTAAATTCTAACTCAAGCTCAATCTCTCGTGGAAGGATCTGGTGCTGTCCTAGTATCAGAATACAAACAAGTTCCCGAAGTTGATTATTTGTAGGTCAGTAGTTTCCATTCGGTAGTGCACATGATGTCATAATAATTCCTCTTTTTGGTTTGCTCTTTTCTTTTCCAAATCTTTTTTGCTATGTGAATTATTATATCATATCAGCAGATGCTTTTTTGGGTAAGTGGCCTGTCTCCTGTAACATGCTAATGATTTTTTCGCATCTGATCCTGCTCTTTTTATTTTTGTGATACTTTTCTTTTATTGATTCTAAAGCACGGCAAGATTTTGATTTTTTTTTCTTTTTTTCTTGGAGATTGTTGCGTCATGGGAAAATTTATCGTCCTGGAGAGAAGGTTGAAATTTGAAATTGGGCTGATATAAGCTGAGAGCCCAAGCTTGTCCTTTCTAGATTTATTAATAGATGAGAAGTGGACATTGAATAACTCAATTGCGAAATTCCTTGTTTTTTCTGTGCAATTATTCAGCTTTTGTTGAGAGATTTTGTGATAGTGAGTGAGATGCCATGTTGGGTCAGTAGTGTTGTGAAAAATCATTGGAAGAAAGAAATGACTGAGAAATTTGTATTATACCTTGAAATCTTGTTTCATGATGTGAAAAACATTGCTAGTATCACTCCCAGTTGGAGTGTATTTTTCTTTTTTTTTTTGAACAATTCTGATTTAAAATTGTACGAAGAAAAAGGGGATGTGACAACCGAAGACAACCTTGTCCCAAGTAAGATCAGGAACATCGCCCTAAAGGCTTCAACTGAGAGGTCCAAAATGACCTTAAAAAGTATGCTAATTAAGTGACATTTGCCAAATGCACGCAGACTTAAAACCCAACTTTAGAATAGAGTTAAAGATTACACTATTTTTGGAGCATTCAAGTTCATAGAGGCATGTGCTTTGCCATGTAGGTAAAGTTTTGGTTTGGTTCATGAGGAATCATCAGCTGCTCTAAATTGGTTGATGAGAAATTTTTCACATTTCACAGGCTAGAATTATGTCACCTGGAATCAAGATCAAGACATATAATTGTTCTTCCTCACCTCTGGATCTCCTTTTTGAAGGTTAAACAATATTGTATTGATAAAGCTACTGAAAGGTTGCCATCCCTATCCAAAACGACTTCAGAAGGGGAGTCTCCCATAATTCAAAAAAGTGGGAACTAACAATCATTTCTATATTCCAGTAAGCTACAAGTACGATATTGAACTTTCCCACTATCCCAAATGTGAAGAGCATATGACTGGATATCTCTAAAAGAGTCGTAGTAGGATTCTTCTTGATATACTTTCTTGCTTCTTTCTTTCCAATTGAGCCAAAAAGCAAGGAGAGAAATTATCTTGATTATTTCTTCTTTCTTGGGCAATCCCAGGCCCAAAGTTACATTTGTACTGTTTATCTTGCACCCTTCTTCCTCTGTATCTCTTCACTTATTATATTGTTGCACTGTTCCTATCTTTCATTCTTTCTTTCTCTCTCCATCTTGGTTTCCTTCTTTTCTTGGCCAACTTTTTCCTCTCTAATTCCTTTTGAGATGTGTCTCAATAGCATGGTGAGGATTTCTTGTTTGATTTGGATATAAGATATTTTTAGTTCAAATCATGTAGATCATATATGCACTATCTTAAATGTATGGTATGCTCGGCACCCTGTCCATTCCATTTTCTACTTTTGTGGCCTGGAAGTCAAAGCACCATTTGTGACCGACAGAATCTTAGTGGCTTAAATCAACAGGAGACAGGCTGTAGTGTTAGTGGGCCACTGGAGGTTATCAGGTTTGTTGGAAAATGGTGTTAGTTCCATGTAAAGCACTCTTGGTCTCGGAGGATTTAACAAATTGTTAAATGATAAGTACACAGCGACATCAATAAATATCTTTATTTATCTCTCTATATGTGTATACATGCTCATTACTTAAAACAACTCCTTAAATGTTTTGAATTTACTCTGCTTTGAGGAGTATTTATTAAAATTAGAAGAAAATTAAGTTTATGCTTTTTTCCATTGTTTCAGAAACAGAATTTGAGAATATCTTCAATTAGCCTATTGGAACTTTTGAGGCACAGTCTATAGAGATCAAATCCAGTTTCCTAGCTTCAAAAGAGACATGTGGTTGCTAAAATTTGTTGGGAATTAACTAGGAAGTGTTTTGAGTACCCTGCATAGTGTCATCCAAGATTCAGAACTCATGTAGGTTAGAGCATGGGTTCCCGGTCACTTCTACCTACTTTAATTGATCGCAAGGGCCAAGCTACTATGCCCTTGCTTGCTAGTTCCTGACATAGAATTATTCACATGATAAAGGTTCTATTTCTAAACATGAGTCTCTGAATGTGGTGTTTGCTGTGTTCTGCGACAAATTCTTGATCTAATTAGAAATCCTATAGTCGAGGTTTGACATCTAGAATTTGAATTTTTGTTACTAAATTTCCTGAATCTAGCTCCTATTTTTTTTTTCCAAAGTTTATTTTACACAATCTTTAAGCAATTTAATAAGTGGGGTTCAGAATTTATTCTGAAGTGATTCTCTTCTTTGGCAAAGACTGATGGAAAGAGTTTTGTGGTGGTGACTTAGACGACAGAACCAGTGAGTTGGTTGATGGACTCCATCGGATTACGCTCACTTGCATTAACTGATGTACATACTATTCCATTGCGTATTTCTTTGCTCTCGGACTGAGTTATTCTACTGCAAGTACTTGCATTATTGACTCTCTCTTATTCCTATGTTATTGAACTCACTAAAATGATTCATTTTTGCAGGAGTTATTGGCCATTCAATAGCAAGGCCCTCAAGCTATTGGCTTCTTTGGGACAAGAAACATGGGATTCATGCATCAGGAACTAATTGAGATTCTTAGCTATGCAATGGTTATAGCCATAAGTTGCTGTGAATGTGATACGAGTCGTTTTATATCGCATTTGACTGCTGACATCTTGCGAAGTTGTATCTCTATTGTTTAAGAGGCAGATACTCAATACTATAGCTTGACCTTTTTGACTTTAGGTTGAGGATTGTAGTTAGCTATGGAATGCCAGCACCAAATATCCATTTTCAATTTATAGATAAGGTCTTTTGTCTTGAGAGTACTACTTTCCCTCGTAGAAAAACCACATATATACATCGGGGGAATCCAGGACTAATGCAGCCGTCATTAGAGGTGTTTTAAGAGCAGAAAAGCCAGAGCTGCTGAAGGTAATCTTACCTCAGAGTTTGAAAAAGCAGCGTCCAGATAGCCAGGAATTATTCTCTAAAGTAAGATGCCTCCAGTTTTCGGCTATTCTGTAATTCAGAGTTCTATTAATTTTTTGCCTGGTGAAATTGTGCTTCTTTAGCCAATATTTGTATGTTGGGATGAGCGATTTTTTTCCCCTTCATTCTGGCTTCTTTCTTGTTGTGTGCCCCAGGTTTGTCCTACACGCACTCACACACATTGATCAATCTAAGATTGTCGTATATATGTTCCTTGAACTACATCTTGTCAAACAAGTAGCATGTACTTGGCTGGTTATGGAACGATATTTTCTGGTGGTTAGTCATGGAGAAAACTAAGGGACAAATTGTAAATGTAGCACTCACAACAGCGAAGCTCATTTCTTGAGATTTACCTTATGCAGAATTAGGAGGTTGACCAGAGTCGAAACAAAACCTGCAGTTCTAAGAAAGCAAGTTTAATTTCTGGCTCCCAACAGTATGTTCTTTTGTCCTTAAAAAAAAATATTGTGAAGCTGTGTGGTGCTTGCAACATGGTGAGAAAAAATGTTATACATGTTCATGGTATCAGGAGCACGGAGTTCATTAGAACAGAGTATTTTGTGTAGGTTCAGTTGAGTGAAATTAAATTAGAATTCTGTTCACAGTTGATGTCAACTGCCAAAAGCCGAATGAGCTTGAACTGTGTCAAAAGATTCTTCTGTGCCTTTTTTCTACCCTCATTAACTTGAATGAGAACCAACGGGATAGACCGATAATATTGCGTAATCCTTGACTCAAATCGAGCCAATAGAGCCATCCTTCTTGATCTCTCTCTCTCTCTCTTTAATTACTTTTTTCTTCCTTTTGTTGGTGGTTAGGCACCTACTACGGCGAAGTCGGCTGGCTTCACCTAGTTGAGGGGAGCCCTCCCCCAAGCAAGGGTTGGCCTTGCCCAAGCTAGATTTGGTGAGGGCTGGCCTTATCGGCCAGTGTCGCTCAAGTGAAGGTGATGCTAGGCGCCAAATCGCCTAGGCAGACCCTTGCTGGGCCTTGCTTGGGTTAGGGCTCCAGTTGTTGAGACTTGCCCTCACCTGCTTTAGCCCTAAGTAGCACCGATACGAAACATGTGATATGCAACATGATACGTCGACATATTATTTCTAAAAAATAGAGAATTTTGACATGTTAAGACATGTTATATATTAAATGAATATTTTTATCTTTAATTAATTTGATGCAAATTCACAAATAAATAAATAATACTAAAAATCAACCTTAAATGAATTTACACATAAAATTAATAAGGAAAAATGACATAAAAAATCTTAAACTTTACTTAATGTGATAAATTTACCCTGAACTTTTTTTTTGTGACATAAAAAACTCCAAACTTTATCAATCGTAACACATTTATTCTAAACATTTTTTCATGAGATAAAAAATTCTAAACTTATAGTCGCATGACACATTTACGAAAAACTATAAGGCATTTTCATCTTTTATTTTTTAATTTTTTTCTTTTGCATTTTTTTCTTCTTCTTCCCTCCGCGATGGAGGGAAGAGAGGAGAAGAAAAAAGAAAAAAAAAGAAAAGAAAAAGGAAAATAGGAAAAGAAAAGAAAAAAAATTTAAAGATGAAAATGCCCTTCAACCATAGAGTTAGAGGAAATGTGTCTCGGTTGATAAAATTTGGAATTTTCTTGTCACAAAAAAAAAAAACATGGGATAAATTTGTTACGTTGGGTAAAATTTAAGATTTTTGGTGACTTTTTCCCTATTAATAAATCTCGAAAGACATATTCATAAATAATATGTATTTATGTTTGGGATATGTTTTTAACTTTAATAAAAGTTGTAATAACTAACGAGATATTAGAGTTAACTTATTTAAATAAATCTATAATCTTTTATAAAGATCAAAATTTATCATTATTTAACGTTCAATACTTTTATTTTCCGAAATCATTTTTTGGCCCCACTCATTTATTTTTCTGACCTTAAAAGAAAAAGCCCCACCCATTTATTTCCCTCGCCCGTTTCTTTTCCAGCACCTACCTGTAACTTGCTTTCTTCAAAATTGAAACCGTCCCCTCCCCTCCCCTCCCTCCAGAAAGAAAAAAATCACGCCGCATCAGCATCCCCACTTAAATTATTTTTTTTCTACTCTTCGTCCTAAAACATTAAAAGGAACCTCCGCATCATGGAAACCCAAAAACCCTCGCCTCGCCTCCGCCTCCGCCTCCGCCTCCGCCTCCTTGCACGATCATCTTCCTCTCGATCTCTGCTCTCTCTCGGTCGCCTCATCGCAGTCGCTCGCCGCCTCGCCGGCTCGCCTCCGGCCCTCTGTCCTTCGCAGCCGCAGCCTCGCCTTCGGCCCTCCATCGCGGCATCGCACTCGCGGCCCTTTGGGTCGCCTAGGTCTCTGTTCTTGCTCTGGCCCTCCGTTGCTCACGGCCTCGCCCCCGCTCCCTCGCCCTTGCCTCCACCCTCGATTCTCTCACTTCGCACTGTCCCAGAAACCCGGGGGCTCCGGAGAGTGCCCGTGCTTCATAGGATATAAGGGATCCATTAAGGGAAAATCCCTCTATGCCTTCTTTCTAGTCTCCTGAAATTGTGAGTGAGATCGAAAGGGATAGACTGATAATATTTCGTAATCCTCGAACCGAATCGAGTCCACAGAGCCAGCCTTCTTAATCTCTCTTTATTGTTTTTGTCCCCAAGTTCCTGATATATGGCCTCTTCCAAAAGGAATTACCATGTGTTCCTGAGTTTCAGAGGCACGGACGTCCGCAACAATTTCCTCAGTCATCTCTACGCAGATCTAGATCGGAATGGGATACACACTTTTAAGGATAGCGAGGAGCTCTGGAAAGGAGAGGAAATATCGCCAGCGCTTATGACGGCGATCGAGGAATCGCGCGTCGCAATCGTCATTTTCTCTGAAGACTACGCTTCCTCACGGTGGTGTTTGGAAGAGTTGGTGAAGATCATGGAGTGCAAGGCACAAAAGGACCTGATTGTGTTGCCGGTGTTTTACAAAGTGGAACCAAGAGAAGTGAGACGGGCGATAAAGGGTTATGGGAGAGCTATGGCTATGCATGAGTCCGATGTCAGGAAGGATCCGGAGATAGTGAAGAGATGGAAGAAGGCTCTCTCCGATGCTGGTAGCCTGTCTGGGTGGGATTATAATAATGAGTAAGTAAATTATTGGTGTGATGCACTGTTTTACCATAGCTGTTAATTATTTCTTATGCGTCAAATTATATGCAGATAAATTACCACTGAAAAACTGATAAACATTGTCGAATCGGTCTTTTTAATTGAAGATACAAAGAGGAGATATGCTAGATAGCATACACAAAAGTGGAATAACCATAACTTCGAGCTAGCAGATTGTATAAATTCGATTCTTGCCGTGTGGATAATGAGAAATTTTCGTCTTAGATTAATAGTGTAGTTCATAGTACCCGAGTCATTTTTGTCTTCAGGCGCAGGTTCACCCAGATGTGTTAATTCTTTTCATCTTATTATTTGCTAACCTTCTTATGTTATTTTCGTATGACGTTAGAGGTTAAATTCCTACCATGGCTATGAAATGCTAAAACATGTTTCTCTTTCTTTTGAGTACTTTCAGAGATGAAGCGAAGTTCATACGAGGCATCGTGGAGCAAGTATCAAGTTATCTCGAGCAAACAACAGCCCCATATGTTGCTAAGTATACGGTCGGAATAGATTCCCGAGTTCGAGAAATGATATCACTGTCGCAAAAAGAGTCAGATGGTGATGATGTTCTCATGATAGGTATATGGGGACCTGGAGGTATAGGTAAGACGACGATTGCTAGAGCGATATATAATGCTATTAAGAGACAGTTCCAGGGATCTTGTTTTTTGGAGCGAGTTAGAGAAACTTCAAACAAAAGCGATGGTCTAGTTGATTTGCAAAGACAACTTCTATCTCAGATCTTATCTTCTGGACATCTACTGGTCCCTAATGTCCATGATGGAATTAGTTTGATAAGGGATAGACTTCCTTGCAAGAAGGTTCTCCTGGTTCTTGATGATGTTGACCAGTTGGATCAACTAGATGTGTTAGCTGGAGAAGGCCATTGGTTTGGCAAAGGAAGTAGAATCTTTGTAACATCAAGGGATAAACGTTTGTTTACTCTTTCTCGTTGCAAAAATCGTTTGTATGAAGTTAAACCTTTAGACCATGATGAGGCACTGGACCTTTTTAATAAGCATGCATTTTCAAATTGCAAAAAACATGAAATAAGAAAGGATCTCATAGTTAGAGCACTGCATTATGCTGGCGGCTTTCCATTAGCCCTTGAAGTGTTGGGCTCATTCTTAGGTAGAAGAGAGGAACCTGCATGGGAAAGTGCACTGCATAACCTCTCCAAATGTCCTGACCAGACTATCGACAAAGTTCTGAAGATAAGCTTCGAAGGATTAAAAAAACAATGAGAAGGAGGTTTTCCTCGACATCACTTGTTTCTTTAAGGGAAAAGGTATAGAATACATCAAGAAAGTTATCGACAACAGCCGTGACTTTGACACAACTATAGTAATAGATATTCTCATCGAGAGGTCTTTGATAAGAAATGAGCGTGGGACCCTGCAAATGCATGATTTGGTTCAGTTGATGGGTCAAAATATTGTTAATCAGGAATGTACTGATGATCCTGGGAAGCGAAGTAGATTATGGCATTTGGAAGAGGTTCAGGACATTCTATGTGAAGACAGTGTAAGAGATGTTTATGTAAAAATTGTTATTTCTCATTTTTATGTTACTTTGATTTGGATAATATATGTAAATCTTAATGAAAATTGTGTGAGAACTGAATTTGCTTTGTCATGGATAGGGAGCGAATGCAGTAAAGGCCATAGTATTGGACTTGCCCGCACTAAAAGGGGGAAGAACAATGATTCCCGAAGAGAGAACCATAAGTCCTGATGCTTTCCGAAACATGAAAATGTTGAGAATGCTCATTTTGGAAGAAGTGTATAGCTCATCGCAAGATCCAGTTTTATCTCCCCAACAATCTGAGATGGCTTGAATGGTCCAAAGCTCCGTTTCTAGAATTTAGCCCTGGTCGGAAGAAACTTGTTGGACTTGATATCAATGAAAGTCACATCAGACAAGTAGACGGCAAATTTAAGGTTAGCACTAGTGATAACTAGCTTTTCCCTTTTTATAACTACAAATATTTTCAGAGCTTAATAATTGTGTTGGTATTTTTTTCCCCAGAATTTTGAATGTTTGAAGTACATCAATTTCCGTCAATGCAAGTCCCTGGTTTGTGTTCCTGACCTTTCATCAATTCCAAATCTGGAGAGCTTGAATCTTGATGGGTGCGAAAGCTTGGTGGAGGTTCACCAATCCGTCGCATGTCACGACAAGTTAAAATTTTTGTCACTACAATTTTGCTTTAATCTCAGTAACTTTCCTCACACACTCAAGGCAAAATCTCTTCATGCCCTCGATCTCTTTGGTTGCTTTAAACTCGAGAAGTTCTCTGATATACCAGAAAAGATGGAACATCTAGAAGAGCTTGATCTAGGTTGGACGGCTATTAAAGAACTGCCTGCATCAGTTGAAAATCTTGTCTCCGTGAAGATAATAAATTTAAGAAAATGCAAAAGACTCCCAACGCTCCCATCAAGTGTCTATAAGTTGCAAAATCTCGAGCATCTGGATCTTGGAGGCTGCTCCAATTTTGTCATGTTTCCAGGGAACTTAGAGGATTCAACCAATCCTAATGACAATCTGGGATTCAGAAATTTATTACAGCTAAATCTTTATGGTTGCAATCTCTCAGAAGTGGAGTTCCTTGAGAGTTCTTCCAGTTTTCCAAAACTGGGGCACCTAAGTCTTTCCGGAAACAAGTTCACTCATCTGCCGACAGGCATCAACAAATACCACGATTTGGAACACTTGTGTGTCGGTAAATGCAAACAGCTAAAAAAGATTCCTCAGCTTCCGCCAAATGTGCATGGGGTATGGGCACCTGGTTGCAGGTCTCTACAGGAATTTCCAGATTTGTCGAGTCTCTCCTCTGACTGCCTTAGCGTTGACGTGTCATCATGTCGTGAATTGTTCCGCAAGGGGGCAAGTACGGCTCATGTGTTATCACGCAAGGTTAGAGACTCCCTCTCCCTCTCCCTCTCCCTCTCTCCCTCTCTCTCTCTCACACTCACAAACTTTGAGTGCTTGATATGCGAACTATTTGTATGATAGGAGCTCCCGAAGATGAGATATGTTAACATTACCCTGATTGGGAGAGAGATGCCAGAATGGTTTCTCCACTGTAAAGACAGTTCCATATCTTTCATGGTTCCCGGGGACTTGAGTGACAAGTTCTTAGGAATAGCACTCTGTATTGTTCTTGGCCCAAAGGAAGGAAAAGCGGTTGATGCTGACTGTTACGTCAATATTGGTGGCAAAGGGTGGTTTTATGGATCGCAACGCTTTTATTCAATGAAATCTGATCATGTGGGGATTCAATATTTGCCGCGCAGCGAGCTGCATATAAAAGGGGAGCTTCCACGAGACGATTGGAGCCATTTCCAAGTTCGCCTCAGTGTATCAAAAGGAAGATTGATTAAGTGGGGATTCCGTGCTATAACCGAGCAAGAGGAGGATGATCTGAGGATCGTGCTCCAAAACCATCAGCCGAATGAAACAAACTGGGCTTCGGAGGAGAGAGACTCAGAAGAAGACAACTGGATATACACCGAGGAAGAAAAAAGTTCAAGTGAAACAGAATATGAATCTCACAAAGAGCATCTCTTCGAAGAATTACCGGACAGCAGTTGTATCGTAGGAAGTGCCTGTCGAAGTTTCAACTCGAAGAAGAAGCTAATATTGGGGTCATCGTACAGACAAAAAAGATATAGAGAAAGACCGCGCGATAGAGAAAGACCGCCCGAACGAAAAAGATATAAGTACATAAAAAGTTCAAGTTAAACGGATGATGGATCTTGATGCATTTTGCTTTTCCCTTGTTTCCATCCCTACTAGATATTTTTGATAGTCTACTCCTTCGATTCACATTCAGAATCATTATGAAATACAGGTTTCATATCATGCTACCGACATGGTTGACTTTGAGGAGATTTCCTTTTTCCCTTTCTTTCTTTTGTGATTCGTGATGCGGAGTGCGTTAATCCAGAATTAAGTGGATTCTTGTTGAATGATGATGGTCTTCCAAGTTGCTTTGTGAAACTCATCACATAGAACTCACCTCTGTCACCTCTCTTCATCCAATCAATGATGCCAATACTTAAGCCCGATAATTTTGAGATGGTAAGTTTCGCTCAATCTAATGTGATCTTCTCTTTTCGGAAGTGTCAATCTGATTGTGTCAAATATCAAAAGGTCCCCGCAGGGAAGACTAGTTGATTCCTCTGTTGTTACTAGCCAGATTGCATTCTCTCTACTTCCTTTAGTTAATCAGACACATCACTTTAACCTAGTTGTTGCATTAAGTGTCTTATCATGTCTGTGTTGATTCTCAAGCTTCCACACCAGTTTTATGCAGCCAATACCTCATACACTGAAAGGCAACTTCGAACAAATGTGAAGCAGCAATGTCACCCGCCAATCTCTTTAGTGAAATGGCTATTTCATACAACTAAACTGACATTGTGAGTATCTTCATTCCAATTCACATCCGGTCACTCCCACCATTCTCTCTATCTCATCAACAACACCTACATCCAATCCTCTCCATTCCTATTGAAACCGAAGAGGGTGAGAGAGAGAGAGAGAGAGATGCAGATGGTCATGGATAGTCATCAACTGGCATCAAGCGAACTTGCACAATCCGGCATGAGGAGCATATCAACTAGGTCAAAAGGTCTCTAATGCGCAATTGCGCATCCCATCCTTCCCATAACCCTGCCAAATTGGAAGTGAACAGATATTAGCAAACCCGAAAGGAGGAGAGAGGATTTGACTGTTGGCTCGAGCGGGGGGCAAAGCAGTGGGATTATCCAGTTCAAAGTTGCAATGCCAGGTCATCTCCACGTCAGATGCAAATCCGAACTCTTCTATCCACTCAAACGACGTCGCATGAAAGCATCATCCTCTTCGCTACCCGTCCCAAGCCGAGAAGACGCCGTTGACTCATCAGTCTTCTCTCTCTCTCTCTCTCTCTCTCTCTGACTAATCATGCCTCCTTCAATGGCGTTGCTGATCCTCCGTCGCAACCTCCTCGCTCCTCCAGGCGAGGTTCTTCTCCCGTTCGGCGGCGGCGGCGGAGGCTCCGAAGCGGCGAACCTCGGAGCCGAAGCCCATCGAGAAAATACTGGTGGCGAACCGAGGCGAGATAGCTTGCAGGATCATGAGGACGGCGAGTAGGCTGGGGATTCCGACCGTCGCCGTCTACAGCGACGCCGACGCCGCCGCTCTCCACGTCAGGTCCGCCGACGAGGCCGTCCGCATCGGCCCTGCTCCGGCTCGCCTCAGTTACCTCAGCGGAGTATCCATCGTCGACGCCGCGCTTCACGCCGGTGCTCAGGTGAGGGGTTGAGAATTAACTATCTGCCGTTTGAAGTGCCAGTAATCGCTGCGGTTGGAGGATACGGGATTTCGCATTGTAGCATGATTCCATGTTAGATTCTGGCCGTGAGAAATGGTCGCGTTCGTTAGAGCAGCGGTTGTTAGCTTGGAGTGAATGGAATAGGTGACGGTGGAGGAAATATGTGAGAATTTGAGTTTCAAGTATTGGAGCTTACTAGTTCCCATTTAGTGTTGCCTCCGTGAACTTACTGCTACTCTACAACATCGTGAAGTTTAGATGGATGATGATATTATATACGCTATGCTGATGAATGCTGAGGGAGCATTTCTCTGTGTCGAATTGTTTCCAAGTCTCTGGACGAATTAACATTTCCAATTGTTTCTTGTCTTTATGGGTGTTGCTCTAAATCCCAAGTTAGTTGGCCTTTTGTTGGCTGAAAGAGCGGTTGAAGGGTTATGGATATCTGCTCTATAGTAACCTGATCTCTGTCAATTCAGTAGATTGCAATTGCCTAATTTGTTAGTACGTGTGGGGCGTGCTTTCAGCATGGCTATCTTTTTTGATGACTAGGCTATCCACCCAGGATATGGTTTTCTGTCAGAGTCAGCTGAATTTGCTCAGCTCTCTTGAAGATAATGGCATCACTTTCATTGGTCCTCCTGCGTCAGCTATTAGAGACATGGGTGACAAAAGGTATGAAAGAGGAACCTTCTGCCATCGTATGTTCACTGTTTCTATACTAATTGGGTCTGCTTAATTGGTTCCGTGTGAGAGACAAGAATTCTGTATCTTTGTTCTTCGAATGATAATATATGTTTATCCAGTGCGTCAAAAAAGATAATGGGTTCTGCTGGGGTTCCACTTGTGCCTGGGTATCATGGTGATGAACAGGACATTGACTTTATGAGATCAGAAGAAGAGGATTGGTTATCCCATTTTGATAAAACCAACACATGGAGGTGGGGGAAGGTATGTTTTTTTTTTCTCTGTCGAAAAGATCACCGATATATCTAATGTTCTTAGAGATCTAGAGTTTGACATCATATTCAAATGCATTTAGCTTTCCTTTTCTTTTCGTTTTCCTTGAGGCTGTTACTATCTCACAACTTATTCTTCATACATATAGGGTATGAGGATTGTTCAAAGTGCAAATGAATTCGTGGATTCCTTCTTAGGAGCACAACGTGAGGCTGCTGCTTCTTTTGGTGTAGACAAGATCTTACTGGAGAAATATATCACAAGACCGAGACATATAGAAGTCCAGGTACCTGTAATGCTGATAAAACAAAAAGTATTTAAACAGAATGCACTTGTTCTCTTTGTGAGTCATGTCCTTGAGCCCATGTGGTCTCTTGTTTATCTGAATTTTTATATCCAGCGCAACCTATCAATCTGTTTGAACTTGCCTGATCGATGTTTATGAATATGTCGTGACCAGCTAAATTGTTTCTCTTATTGTTTTAGATATTTGGAGACAAGTATGGAAACGTACTCTACTTAAATGAGAGAGATTGCAGTGTACAAAGAAGACATCAGAAGATTATTGAAGAAGCTCCTGCTTTAATAACTGCATTTTGATTCTAATCTTGGTTTTCATGATTTGGAACTGCTAGACCATAATGAGAGTGCCACTGGTGCAGCCAAATGTTACTAGCGACTTCTGCACCCACTTGGGTCAAGCTGCTGTTTCTGCAGCCAAGGTACTGTATCCGAATTGATTAGAAGCTGTATTATATTTTAAAATGCGCATCATTGGATTGACTATATTAGCTTAGCAAGTTGTTTTCTCTCAATGCCCTTTTGCAAGCAAAGGACTGCAATTGAGATAACTATTCAGTTCAGAATGTAGAGTATAAAATATCTAATATATATGGTCAGAAGAATCACAAGTTGAATGAATTGGCAAGATATAGTGTATATGTGTCACCGACGACATATTTACTTGCAAAATAGGCATACATTAGACAATGAAATGGTAGAACAAAGAAGAGGACCATGTGCCAATATGGACCTGGGCACCAGAATCTGCATTGTACTGGGAAATTCTGTCTTTATGGCTTTGTTGTCTGCTCAGTATAAAGGTGGTCTTAGATGGACTTAGGGGATTAACCTTTGCAGTCTTTTTTTATTTGAGTACCATTGCCTTTTGTCTAGGCGCCAGTACAACAATTCTTGCCTTATCTCTTGCCATTCATGTGTATGCCATGAACTTCAAGGAAATTTGCTAACCTTAGCAGCAAATTTCACGGTTGTTATCACTTACTTCGTTTCACCTTTGATCGGACTTGAAATTGGCTTTGCCAAAGTCTAGGGATAATCGTTGGCTTTCATGACAGTACAGACTAGCTGCTGCTGAAATTCAGGTCCAACTAAATGATTCTGGATAAATAGATTCCATTTTGACAAATGTCCCCTGCCACAAGTTATTGATGTTTGGTGCAAATGAGATTTGCTCCTATCATTTTGAGTCCTGCATGTAAGTCAATAGTTTTGATTTCTTGTGTTTGTGTGGACAAGGAACTGTTATTTTCTTAGTGCATGAGTTTATTGATGAACTTTTGGTCTTTGGATCCACCAAAGCCAAAGTTCCATTTTCTTGTTTAGCTCACCATACAAAGATCACGTGGCTAATGGATTACATATATGGTTGCTGAATGTTGATCTTGGTTAGTTATCTGTCTTCTTTCGTCATGATTCTGATGAACTGCTTAATAGATTTATGTTTCCTCTTGGAATATTGAGTTCCTTTACAATATGTGAAGGCAGTAAATTATCACGATGCTGGCACTGTGGAGTTCATAGTTGATACTGCTTCTGGCCAATTTTACTTCATGGAGATGAATACCCGTCTACAGATGATTCTATCTGTCTAATTTTTTAACTTACGTCACAGATGGAACCTTTCTAAAGTTTGTTTTGTATTCTCTGCCAGGTTGAGCATCCTGTGACTGAGATGATTGTTGGTCAAGACCTTGTTGAGTGGCAAATTCGTGTTGCCAATGGTGAACCCCTTCCCATCAATCAGTCAGAGGTTCCATTGTTAGGTCTGTGATTTTTCCCATGAAGGACAGCTTGTCAAAGTTTCAGGTATCTTTTATGAAGATGTCAGTTCTTCAATCAGAGCAAAGCACTTATAATGATTCTTTTGAACTATCAAATTTATGTACATGGATCGCTAGTTTGATAGGTCTTCCAGCTTGGCTAAACTTTCCTTCTTAAGTTGTCCTATGGCATTCCAAAATTAAATGAAGCGCAATAATGAAACACATCCATGACATGATGAGTGCTATCCTTCTGATGATGACTACTTCAGAATTTAATTCGACTTAATTGTTTGAAATTTCTTATCGTTTCCTCCTTTAGAAGTTTCTTTTGCTTTAGTCTCAGATGATCAACTTTGACAGGTTGCAGGCCTTCCAACCAATATAAATTTTCTCAGAAAGCTTGCTAATCATTGGGCATTTGAGGATGGAGATGTGGAAACTCATTTTATTGAGCACTTTAAAGATGACCTCTTTGATGATTCCTGTCATGAAAACAAGGCATACAAGGAGGCTATAGTGCAGCCCTGGTTGCTGCATGCATTTGCAATAAGGAAAATTCAAATTTTAGAGAATGTGCTATGTGATTGTATTGTCTTCCATTCTTTGTTAGTAATTCCTTGTAATGTGAAATTTCTCTTTGCTCAGGAGGCAATGGATTAAACTCCATATGGTACGCTAATCCCCCTTTTCGAGTCAATCACTGTGCGAAGCGTGTCTTTGAATTTAAGTGGGATAATGATTATGATAGCACTGGCTCAAAACCGCTGGTGCTTTCTCTTACTTATCAGGCTGATAGGCAATATGATATCGAGGTACTTTCCCATCTGCAGTAAGTTAAATATTATAATTAACTGTAAAACCACTCCAAAAAATGCGGTTCTTTGTTCCACCATAATAGTTTATTATGAATTTTCAATTGTTACCAACAAATCGAGCATCATTTGCATAGATGAAACTCATAATGCTTTTCATCTTCTCACAGGTAGAAGGAGAAGGCACTTCCTTAGGCTTTCATGTCAAAGTGACATACCTAGGTAACCATGATTTTAGAGTCGAAGTCGATGGTGTCAGTGTTCAAGTTAGTTTAGCAACCTACGAGATGGTATAATTTTGTTCTGACTGTACTGTCTTTTTATCTGTGCCATCTGGTGTAGTTGCATATCAAAATTCTTATTGGAGAGAAAAATCATATGCCCCAAATTAGATGGTTGTGGTGCGCTCCTGCAAGTACTTTATTTGTAAAGATTGCAGTAAACCCATCATTTAAGTCTGCACCCATGATAATTGGTTCACCATGCTTTTCTTAACCATAATTTTCGAAATTTCACATTTAGTTTTCTTTTTCTTTTTCTTTTTCTGATACGAGCCAATTGGGAGGGCCACATGATCAATCATCTGTTGCCAAAGGAAGTTACAAGAGTAAAAGAAAATAACAAACAACACCAAGCAAGAAAATGCCATTCACTTGCAAACGAAAATTATGAATGCCTCAACTAATTTGAATATGGTATAGATGAAGAATATCCTTAATTAATCTTAGGAAGTTTTCTGAGTTTAGTTCTATCAGCATGGTCAGTAAACTTAGTCCCAATTGTTTTCGGCATTTTGGACCATCATTAAATCCTTAAATACATGTCTGGTGAGTATATATTTCCTTAAGAAAGATTGAGTTGAGTCATACTTACTCGTACTCGACAAAACCATAAAACTCAGGGTGTTGCATCTTCGTCTTCGGGGATGTACAGTTAGGCGTAATTTTTTAGTCAGCTAGTCATGACACAGTATTCCATGTGAACAAGATTGAGCTCAAATTCTAGTTGATTATCTACGCTCTACTTTGGTTTATATGACTTAAGCTCCAAATCATGATCAAAGTCTGAAACTTTGTTGAGGGATGGTCAATGTCCTGTCTTACCTGTAAGTTTGAGAGTAATTGATTAGATGCTCCATCCTCTTCTGTTAATGAAGAATTTTTGTTTTGGCAGGATTTGGATAAGCATATTCATATCTGGCACGGGTCTAAACATCATCATTTCAGACAGAAACTGGGACAGCCATTGTTTGACGACAACGACAGCCAGCACAAGCCCAGTTTTGAGATGGCATCACATCCACAGGGAACGATAGTGGCACCAATGGCAGGTTTAGTGGTTAAGTTCCTGGCGAAGGATGGGATGCGAGTGGAGGAAGGTCAACCTATATTGGTTTTAGAAGCAATGAAAATGGAGGTACGCGGCAGTGCTAGATTCACCTGCTATATTTCACCTTTACGTTCCCCCGTATGGAAGAACTGAGTTTCTGTCGGTCACAGCATGTTGTCAAAGCACCGTCTGCTGGGCATATTCATGAGCTTGACGTAACTGCTGGTCAACAGGATCCTGACAGTGGTGTTCTCTTCAGCATCAAGGTTAGCAATTTCTTTACGAAGAACTTTTTCAACGAGTCAACTAATCTAAATGAAGATTGGTTGACTATTTCTCCTGATATTACTCACAGGAATAGTATCCGGACCAGAAAGAATAATTCAAAATAAAACAAATCAGTGCGCGTGACAAATTGTTACGACGACAGTGATTGTTTGTGGCTTAGGGGCATCGCTGCTGGTTAAACTTGAGACGGTGCTCATTTGCGACAAGGAGTGGAAGTTCACTCAATGCCAGCAAGGAAAGGCAGCCACTAAGATGTATCAAATGTTAATCGTTACATTGTATATTTACACAGCCAAACGCGCAATTTCTGCTCTCGTCTATTGGCGGAGTCGATTGGACCTGTAAAACATGTACATTTTTCGGGATTAATGGGCAGATGTTCCATGTGTTGGATGGCTTTCATCCTATGAACTTATGTCCTAGTTTTCTCTGCTACTCCTAGGGGATGGACGTATCATAGTAGTTCTAACGGTAGTTCTCTTGCAGGTTGGTTAATCTAAATCTAGCTAGTTTATGCAAGGGTTAAACCACGTCGCTAAACAGAGGGGTATAACGAATACGTCGTCGCTTTTATCTAAGTAGGTAAGAATCAAATGGACAAAACAAAGATAAAAGGGAGATGCTGGTAAGGCTGATTGGTTCTTGGTTCGGTCTAATTCAATGGAATTGGACCAACATGAAGTAAAAGAAAAAGTGTTCTTGAAGAATTTCTTTGTATTCACTTTGCTTTGATATGTGTTCTTTACATGTATTTATATTCCAAACTGTAAACAATAAAAGGAAAATACAAAGGTACAAAATCATTTTGAATCACTAATAGTTATCAATATAAATCTTAGATTGATTTAAGTATCTTCAATCAAATCAACTGCACAAATAATGTCTCCAATACGATTACCTTTTTTTTTTCCCACTATTTGAAACTAGACCGAGATAGTTTTTAATTTTACTAATTTTTTTGAAGAAATAAAAAGAAAAATGTATAAGTAGTTGATCTGATGACCGGACACCAGTTCTATTTTTAGGAATAGGGAACTAGATCAACACACTCTAGAACAGGATCCAACCAGTTCAGTCCCAGTTCAGTCCAATCTGGGCAGTTCTTGGCGCGGATAATCCGTTCTCCATATCCTTGGAGGCTCGTACCACGTAGATCTCTTCAAACAGCGATCGCCGGTCGTCATCCATAGACACCTTCCCCCCTCTTTCTTATGGACAAATCACTATCCCTCGTGCACGTCAACCTCCTAGCCTTCGAACTCCTCTCCCTGGCCCAATCCCCGCCCGACACCCCGACCTTCTCCCGCGATGGCGTCTCCCTTTCGCGCGTCGAGGTACTCGGCGTTGTCATCTACCGAGAGCACAAGCCCGGCCGCTTCCTCAAGTTTGCGGTCGACGACGGCACCAGCTGCGTCCCCTGCGTCCTCTGGCTCAACCACACTACGTCTCCCTACTTCGCCCGCCAGCGCCCCCAAGGTGTTCAACTGATTGCCGATGTGGCGAACAGCCAGGCTTCGCTGGTGAAGCTGGGCGCGGTCACTCGAGTGCGCGGCAGGATCACGAGCTACTGGGGCGCGGTGCAGATCACGGCGTCAAGCGTCACAATCGAGAGGGACCCGAACGCGGAGGTCCTGCACTGGCTGGATTGCTTGAAGCTGGCTCGAAGGGTCTACGGTCGCCCACGATCGTGAGAAATGTTTGCACGGACGGAGCCCATGGACAGGACCCGATTGCTATAGATGACAGTTTTCCGCAATGTCGATTTGATTTGATTGTTCGAGACACTTATAAATACGCTATTCATTTCCATATATATCAAGCAAACGTTTCACTACACTTGCTGTCCAATAGTAAGATGTAACAACCATGCATTTGTTAGCAGACGTAAGAAATCATGTCAAATCCATGGAAGCCGCCACGCGATAATCGGAATTATTCTGTGAAATTGTAATTCTCATAGCTGATCCTACAATCATGAAGCTGAACCTGTGCTCCAATGTTCCAAGTACACTTGTCTCGTATACGTTTCCTCGCGACAATCAAGCATGACTTGTGATCCAAAGGCACAAGCACGCCGTTGCAGCCCCATGTGCATAACAATCATCCGGCTCTCCATAGTGGTTTTCAGATTTGTCATAGTGGTTATAACTGTTAGCTGTATGCTCCGCGATGTTGGTGAGGGCCAAGTGTATGGCATCGTCGAAGAGACTAGATGGATCATACGTGTCGCCATTACCTATCTTGTACACTTGATTAATATTTGGAGTGGCACTAACCACATGGTATATGAAAAAGAGCTCAATCACAAGAAATGGAAAGGATTGTGCAAAGCAGCCATGGAAAATTGTGTTTGGTTGCTCCCCGTGTTTGTCCCTATTTGCACCATTTATTGTAGTGTTTCTTCGGTGTTGGTGAAGTGCTGACCGACTTATTTTCTTTTTCTATACTTCACCTCCATTGTTCATCACTTGCTACGACCTATCCTATGGAGGACGATCTCTCTCGCTCTCTCTCTCTCTCTATTTTCCAATGCCCCCTGTATTGTCTTAGGTACTCAAACCTCCACTAGAACTTTGGTCTTTGAGCAAACTCAAATGAAGTTGAGAGAAAAATGAAAAGACCAACGAAAATGCAAAATATATAAGTAGATGATGTATCTATCTTGTGAGATCTTATACGAATTCCATTATTATTATTTTTTTTCTATCGACATAGGCTCTTTCTTGAAAAGTAATAAGTATGTATCGAAAATAGCAGACTCCAATTGCACGAGCATGGTTTAAATGGTAACGACCATATCTGATTTTACATATCACAACTTTCGCAAGCTAAAGATACAAGGGCTTAAAGCATGACAATGAATAAAAGACTTCTGTACTTACCATCCAAGATTCCTTTTCATCAGAATCTATATACTAATTCGTATGATCGATTTACATATCACAGCCTAATCAGATGAAAGAGAAGGGCTTGGCAAAAAGGATGAAGCGAAATATAGCTGCTACACCGAAACTAGGCGCAAAGAACCAAATAGCCAAACCTGGGATGTAAGTCCCAACTACTTCAAGAAACAAAAGTGCCCATAAAAAAGGGACTAGAGTACATTGTAATGTAGCATTCCCATTTTCTAAACTCAAATTGAGATAGCTAGTGTCCCAAAAGACAGGAAGTCGCGTTTCTTTGAGGCCCAGGGCCTTCTTGCACGATGTCTTCGTCCAAGCAACAGCGTCTCAATCTATGGTACCCCACAATATCTGCACAACGTTTGAGAAATTAAAATGTGTATGAGCAAAAAAGCATGTGTTGCTAATGCAGCATGCTTCATCTGAATCATCCGATCCCAAAGATGAAGCAATAGTTTCTTTAACGGGCTCTGTGCATACGGATGCGTCGGTTGGCTTACCTAGAGTCTCCACTCTAAAAATGCTCCAGTGTAATGTATACCACATTGCAACCAATTTTCCTGGCAGGTCTCGCAGCATATCTCATTTATGGTCATGCATGTGAAGTGGAGGTTGACTCAGTATCTCTCTTCCCCCTCCAGAGGATGATCTGCTCATCCTTAAATAATATAGGAACACATGGTACCAAATCCTGCAAGTGTGTAATACAGACATTAAGCTCTAAAAAGACAAATACAGATCAAGATGATAGTAAAAATGTTAACATCCCAAGCAGAAAAGGAAGGAAAAAAAAACAATGAAATTTAGAGAGCATACTCGAAGTTTCACACCAATCAGTTTGCAGTCACTTGTACCCACATATTTGCAGTCTAACCTCACAACATCTTCAGTCTTGAATGCTTCCCTCACTTTCTCCACCACATTGACATACACGCCATTTCTCGCTGATATAAAATGAATAGTTTATCATGTTGTATTGAGATCGATTATAGCAAGTAAGAAAGAAGTAGACCTTAGTAAATGGCTGAGCCATTGGAAACAAGTTTACTCACTAAGTTTCATTAAAGGGGGAGAGTTCAGTCCTCTGTTTCTCATTTCTTTTGTTTCCTCAAATGTCAACCCTTCTGCAACATTCTTCACAAGCTTCAGGTATATTAGTGCATAAGGCTTCCACAGCATGAGAGGTATAACTTGTTTTTGCTTTGGATCATAATGTCGACCTCGATACAAGAGGAGGATATTGATATTGCGATAAATTATCTTCCCACCAGATTTGTCCTTTGAGAAAACTGGTAATCCGTCAAACAAGAGACCATGAAAAGGCAAAAAGGGTCTCATCAGATTCTCAATCAGTTCATTCAGTTAATACCTCAAGGTGAAAGCACACATTGTCCATGTCAAGTGTCGGCACTCCCAGGCACTTAATCCTAACTGCTCTGGCCCTTTTCCATTGATTGTGGATGTCATCCAACATGTTGTGAGTAACTCCTCCTTTGCCTGCGCGAAAATAATGACATCAATCAGAGTGCAATCAGAGGTAAAAGAAAATTCCACAAAGGGCGAAAAGGAGATAACAACAAAGCGTAGCAAAATCTCTCATTGACTCTTCTCGACAAAACTTCCATGTTCTGCCCACATACCATAATCGAGTATCTCAAACCAAGTCCCTATTTTCAATTCCACCGAAGAAGATAGCTTGCACCCAAATCACACTAGTTAGAATGTCAGTCTGGTGCTGACTTTGCCGAAAGATTCGCAAAATTCCTCATCTCGCCCAAATGCATTCATATCATTACCAGAATATTCAGAAGCAGCATTGGTACAGGTATCAAGTACAGCAACTACACAAATGAGCAGCCAAGCCAATCGAGAAAAATCAAAACTTACAAAAAAAATCCAAAAACAGGTTAATTTCATTCATCATCAACAAAAATGTTCACAAAGATTCTACAATCTACAATAGGCAGTAGCTCATCTAATCATTTGAGGCCTCGGGGATCATCAGAATTATCGCTACAAAGAAAGGACGAAAAACGCACACTTACCCAGATTAATCTGGCGATTGCAATCGCTGTGCCGATGCCGCTCCACGAGCTCCGCCAGTTCCTCCTCCGAAAGCGGAGCTCCCAGGACCCGTTCCCTCTCCCCCGCCGCCTTCTCCAGGTCCGGCGCCTCTCGGGCCGGCGCGGAAGTCCCCGTCTAAGTCATGTCGATCCGGCCGGGCCCGAAGAGAGAGAACCGCGGCGGCTCGCGGAACCCGATGGGCTCGACAGCGGCTCTCGTCTCCGAGTACGAGTACCTGAAGTCGAAGGGGAGGTCCGGCCCAACCGGGCGACCCGGGTCGCCGGTCGGGCTTGATCCCGGGGGTTCCTTCCGGGCCTTGCTACTCCGGGTCGCCGTTGACTCATCAGTCTCGCTCCCTCCCTCCCTCCCTGACTAACAATGCCTTCTTCAATGGCATTGTTGATCCTCTGTCGCAACTTCCATGGTCGAGCCCCCTCGCTCCTCCGGGTGAGACTCTTTTCCCATTCGCCAAAGGAGGCGGGGGCCCCAAAGTGACAGACCTCAGAGCCGGAGCCCACGAGAAAATACTAGTGGCGAAGCGAGGCTGGAACAACGACCATTAAAGAATTTCCAGCATCAGTTAGAAAATCTTCCCTCTGTAAATGCAGATACATTTGCAGAAACCTCGCAAAGCTCCCTCAAGGGTTTATAAGTTGCAAAATCTCGAGCATTTGAGTCTTCGAGGCTGCTCCAATTTTGTCATGTTCCTAAAGAACTTGGAGGATTCAACTGATCCTCAAATCCAAAGAACTTAATGACGGCAATCTCTCAGAAGTAGAGTTCCTTGAGAGTTCTTCTAATTTTCCCAAGTTAGCGCATCTAAATCTTTCCGAAAACAAGTTTACTCATCTTCCAACAGGCATCAAAAGATATCATGATTTGGAACACTTGTACGTGGATGAATGCAAGCAACTAGAAGAGATTCCTCAGCTTCCGCCAAACGGGCATATCCTAATGGCAAAGAGTTGCAGATCTCTACAAGAATTTCCTGATTTGCTCATCGAATCCCTTTTTATTTTGATCCAATTAATGAAGAAGTTATCAAATCCAATTTTTAAGCAAAATAAAGCTTGGTCGTAATTAAATAAGAGAAGAAAGACAATCGATACCACCTTATGTAGTTGGATCAATTCTTCGACCGGGCATGAAATAACATTTTGTGCTATCTCAAATAATGTCATGTGTACTTGGCCAGTTCTATGAATGAAGAGCCACAAGTTTAAGCATGTACTTGACAACTTTTTTCTCAATAAAAAAGAAAAAGAAATTAAAGTAGAATTGTGAAGAGGCACATCTACTTTATATAAAATTGTTTGCTTTTGAAAAAATTTATGATATCAATAACAGATTATATGTGATTATATTTGGATATGATTATTCCATTAATTTTGTAACTTATTAATTTTTAATATATTTCGAATCACTAATCCAGCCTAAAGCATAGGAATTCATGACAATTGATTACACACACACACACACACACATATATATATATATATATAAGCATTTACACGATTTAACATATTATCCATGTGCTCCCAATCATTGTGATCCATCCTCTGAAAACATCACGCTTCATTAGTCCGAGTCACTAAAATTCATACTACAACCTCGTTAGCCATTGCCGGTTCTTCATCCAATTAATGATGCCAATACTTCATGCCCGATAATTCTGAGATAGTAAGTTTCGTTTAATCTAATGCGATCTTCATCTTTAAGGAAGTGCCGATTTGATTGTGTCAAAGATCAAAAGGTCTGCATAGGGAAGACTAGTATTCCTCCGCTTTTTTACTAGCCAGATTGCATTCCTTCCCACTTCCTTTTAACATTAATCAGACACGTCACTTTAACATAGGTGTTGCATCAAAATATCTTACCATGTCCGTGTTAATTCTCAAGCTTCGACAGCAGCTTTTTTTTTTGTTTTTTGGTCAGAATGACAGCAGCTTTAAGCAGTTGTTATTTTGTACACCAAGGACATTTTCATACAAATCTGAAGCAGCAATTTCACACACCAATCCCTCTAGTGAAATAGTTATTCTTAGCGACCAAACCGACATTGTCGGGATCTTCATACCGGTCCTCATATGATCGTCAGCAACGCCCGAGATCCAATCATCTCCATTCATGTCGAAACCGAAGAGTGAGAGAGATGCGGATGATCATGAAATATAGCCATCGACTAGCATGAAGTGAGTAGCATAATCCTGTAAGGGGAGTATATTCACAGGGCCAAAAAGTTTCTGATTTAATATTGCTGGTTGTTACATTAGCTCGTTCTTTTCTTGTTACGGATGCAATATTCTCCGATGATGTACACATCGTTGCTGGAGAATACACAAAAGTACATTTACATCCATAGCGTATTATCTTTTCATTCGTTAGAACCCAATCCTCCATCTAATTTCTCCTCATTTTTATCATAATTATTGGAAGATTATCTTAGCGAGCGTCCTAAGCGCACTTTTTAAGCACCCAAATCAACGAAATCTCACCGTTTCTAATGCGCAGACCGTCCTTAAAATATGTTTGATTCCTTTTTACCATAACCCTGCCAGCCAGAAACTAAACAGGCATAGGCAAACCCAAAAGAAGAAAGGTTTTGACTGTTGACTCGAGTGGGGGCAATGGAATTGTCCGGTTAAAAGTTGCAATGCCAAGTCATCTCCACGTCAGATGCAAATCCGAACTCCTCTACCCTCTCAAACGACGTCGCATAAAAGCATCATCCTCACCACTCCCCGTCCCGACTGCCAAGACAAGAAGACGACGTTGACTTATCACTCTCTCTCTCTCCCCTCCCTCTCTCCCACCGACAAATCATGCCTTCTTCAATGGCGCCGTTGATCGTCCGTCGCAACCTCCATGGTCGGCGAGGCTCTTCTCCCGTTTGCCGGAGGCACGGTGGCGGCGGCGGCGGCTGCTGCGAAGCAATGGGCCTCAGAGCCGAAGCCCATCGAGAAGATACTGGTGGCAAACCGAGGCGAGATAGCTCGCAGGATCATGAGGACGGCGAGGAGGCTGGGGGTTCGGACCATCACCGTCTACAGCGATGCCGACGCCGGCGCTCTCCACGTCAGGTCTGCCGACGAGTTCGTCCGCATTGGTCCCGCTCCAGCTTGCCTCAGTTACCTCATTGGAGCGTCCATCATCGATGCCGCTCTCCGCGCCGGTGCTCAGGTAAGGGGTTGAGAACTAACTATCTTCTGTTTGAAGTGCGTGTAATCGCCTTCGGAATGATCGTGTTCGTTAGAGCAGTGGTTGTCAGCCTGGAGTGAATGGAATTGGTGACGGTGGAGGAAATTTGTGAGATTGTGAGTTTCAAGTATGGGAGCTCAATTCCCATTTGTTCATTAAGGTTTCCTCCACGTTACTCAGGAAAAGCTAACTTTTTAAATATGGAAGTACCTAGAAATAACTTAATATCGAATTAGAAAGTCCTTTGAATAAGGTAATCCACTCAAAAGTTTTTTTTTTTTGAGCAAAAATCCACTCAAAAGTTAAAAATAAAAATAATACGCAGTGATTTGGTTAATTCATCAACAATATCTTCTAATGATTATATACATAACTAGGTGGTGCACATACGTGTGCTTGAGTGCAGAAGCTGTTTCGGTAGATGTCACTAACAGTAGTCAAGGTTCCACACTTGCTATTCCATCTTTCTTCGAAATATCTTGGGCAACTTCCATAAGAACTCCTTTGGAAGGTGCCAACGGTTACAATGGCATGGAAGAGCATATAAGGAGGACGCTCAAGTTATTCAAGTGTGTGCATGAAAGAAAAATTCCAAAGTCTGAAGCTCTTAGTTCTTTGCTATTTCAATTTGTTGAGCTTAAACTGTACTCAAAAGAGAGATTAAATACTTGTGAGACCTTGAGGAAGTGTAGTAGAGTCTCTACACTGTGAAATCAATGACGTGAGACTATAAAATCTCTTTTGGTTCTTAGTGGAATCTAGCCAGTGGGCTGTTAGTGCGAGAGAGTGGACGTAAGCTTAGTCTAAGCCGAACCACTATAAACCTTGTTTTTCAATTCTCTTTCCCTAAACTCTTTACTTTAATTCGCAGCCTTATATAACTATTTACAATCTTTTACATCTTCAGTCTACTGTTTTCATAAAAGTCGAATTAAGTTGTTAAGTCTTGCAAAAACTTCTTTAAACACCTATTCACCACGTCCATTTTGGGTGGCCACGAGAGGCAGAAATTGAGCGCACTGTACTCCCTATCCATGGGAATCCCAACTGGACCCGTGAGCTCGTTGTTACCATTATTTGGGTCGATGACGGCCTAATGTTGTTCGGGAGGGCCCCTTGGATGGCTTCGACGGACTTGCCGTTGATGATGAGTATTTGGTGGATCTTGACCCCGTCGTGGATGCCGATATTATAGCTAATATCGAGGTGAATTAGTTGCCTAAGGGTGAAGAGCTCATAGTAGAGGCAGCTATCCCACTAGACATCGACATCCCCAACGATGTCATGATAGACTTGGATCCCAAGTATGTAGGGTACTGGGTAGGGTCAGCTTGGTAGCATTTTTTTTTTTTTTAGACTCTTGTGTATATAAACCTGGTGTGTTTATAAAATATGTTTTGTTTAAATTGATTATCCTACTTTCTATCCGATGTTTGTTTGTTATTTGGAGATTGTTTATTTCGCTTCCGCATATGCATGAATTGATTGGGTCGGTAACGCGTCCTGGGAAATGTCGCTATTTGATCGACCATCAAGGGATGTGTGCACGCTTGAGGTTCGGGGCGTGATAGGTCATCCAGCATAATCGGGCGTTGTTCTGCTCCGTCGGGCACATCAATGTCTACGCCTAGACGACATTCCATAAAGAAGTATCAGTCTAGCCTCCACTACAACCGGCATCTGAACTTAATCAGGCATCGCCTCCTTAACTCTCGTTGGGTGACGGGTTCCGATTGTGACCACACGCGCACATACTTGGCCAAAAACACCTTGCTTTGCATTCAAATATCTCATTTTCAAATAATGAACTTGACCAATTTTCTTTGTATTAAAAATCATCCCAGTAAAATAATCGTGCGTGGTCACGCCTTTAAATCGAACCATCAAATTTAGTATGCTCCTAATTTAAAATTCTATGATTTTATATAGTACATAAAAATTTTGGCGTCAAAAACCAACACCCGGTATAATTCTATTTGAATGCTCATAAAATCGTGTTTTGCAATAATAACCAATAATTACTACCAAGCACTCAATTCCACACTTAAGCAATCAATTTCACATATAAATTCATTCACAAGAATAAGCGTAAAATTCCACTAAATGACTAATCCGTCACAATTTACGCTAATTACGGTTAATTAAATAAATCAAACTTAATTAACTTAACCATGGTTAATTAACCTAACTATGGTTAACTAACTAACCCAAGTTAACTAATCTAACCTAGGTAGACTAACTAAACTAACAACCTAACCAAACTAACCTAACTAAATTAATCCAACTAAACTAACCTAACCATTCTAGTTACACTAACTAGGATTAGCCACTAATCCTAATGAACACTAATCTAATCCCCTAAGCGCAATTAACTACCTAATCAAGGATTATGGAGTTAACTCACCGGATTAGGACGATGGCAGGTCCACGGTGATGGCGGTGCGATGACGGCCAAGACTCGAGACAACCATGTCTCCAATGGAGGCCTAATGGTGGTTGAAAATAGCTCTACAAGTCTTAGCCAAGGACTGAGATTTGGCTCTGTTTGCTGGGGGCTAAGGCGGGCTGGCTACTTGGTTGCTGGCTAAGGAGGAGCTGGGCGGACGCTGGTGGTTGGATGACGTGGGGACAGGCAGGTAGACGGTGATGGAGGCATGAGGCAGACAGTAGCTCAGGACGGGGCTATGGCTTGGCGGATGTGGGCTGGCGGTGCTTATTGGATGTGGCGGTGGATGTGTGAAGGGAAGTGGAGTTGGACCTATGATGGTGGCGTTGGCGGCAGGGTGGGCTGGTGAGGTGGTGGCGGCGAACTGGAAGCTGGCTGAACGTGTAGAGGGAAAGATGGAGGCTACGGCAGCTGGAAGTTGAAGAAGAAGCAGGGGTTGATCTGTAGAGGCTTGCACACATGGGAGGGGAAATTAGAGAGGAAATGGGAGGGAAAGGAAGTCAAGGTTGTAGCCAATCACAAGCCTTTCAAAATATCAAGCCACTCATGCCAAAGCCTCAAAAGTCTTAAGCCCTTAAGGTCAAGGGCTCCTCCAATGGCCAATTTCCCTCCATTTCTTCACAAACAAAGTCATTTTGGTGGCCAAAAATTCCATTAAAGTAGCTCATACGAATTTCCATAATTTCTTTTTGCAATAGATTTTTTTTTTCGCAAAATCGAATCCTAAAACTGAATTCAATTTCGTGGTTAAAATCGACCAAACGCGATTTTAGTACAACCTAACCTATTGAGTAGCTTTTAGGGATTTTAGCGCGTTTGACCCTTGGTCGACAATTTTCAATCCACGTTTGTGCATCTCCGATTCGTAGGCGACTCTCAATTGTTGTAAAAATCGCAAGGTTTCAATTACTTGTCCCGAGTATAAAATCAATAAAAAAAATCGGGTTAGTGCTGTTCGATGCGAATTTCGCAATCAGGCGAAATCACCCTCAATTCAATTACATGTTTCCATCAAATTGACTTATATCCAATCTCAATTCAATTATAACGATGTCGTATTGACCCTTGCCGATTATTATGTTCAAGCAATCGATTTCTGATCGAATTCTTGTGTCTGTCGGGTTTATATCCCTTAACGGCTTCACCTAATAAATTAGTTAACTCGTGAGTGGCCAACTCAGAGTAAAATGACCATAAGCATGTCAACAAAACAACCATTTCATATTATCGAGACGGGGTCGAATTTCAGGATGTCACAACTCTTCCACTCTTATAAAAATTTTGTCCTCGAAATTTAAATAATTACAATTATTCTACGAAAAGATGGGGGTGCTGATGTCTCATCGATTTCTCACTTTCCCACGTGGCTCCTTCCATTCTATGGTGTTGCCAGACCACTTTAATCAAGTGAATCATCTTGTTGCGCGGCACTTGTTCCTTTTGATCCACTATCCAGACTAGTCTCTCCATGTACGATACTCTCTCGTCCACGTCTAATTCTTCAAAATTCAGCATGTGGGTCGGGTCAGGTTCATACTTTCTTAACATTGACACGTGGAAGATGTCATGCACTTTAGCAAGTCTCGGTGACAACACAAGACAATATACTAAAGTCCCTATTTGCTCCAAAATCTCAAAGGGACCAACGTATCTCAGACTTAACTTTCCTTTCTTGTCAAAGCGCAAAGTACCCATCATCGGTGACACTTTAAGGAATACATGTTCACCATCTTGGAACTCCAATGGCCTTCGCCGTTTATCTGCATAACTCTTTCGATGACTCTAAGCAATCTTGAGTCTTTCTCGTATAACTTTGACGACGTCAACTAATTGTTGAACCAACTTAGGGCTAGTAATCTTCTGTTCTCCGATTTCATCCCAACAAACTAGAGTTCTACAAGCTTTGCCATACCCTTCAAACGGTGCCATCTAGATACTCTGTTGATAACTGTTGTTGTAGGTGAACTCAACTAGATGAAGCTATTCCTCCCAGCTTCCTTTGAAATCCATGACGCAAGCTCGCAGCATGTCTTCGAGGTTTGAATCGTCCTCTTAGACTGGCCATTCATCTGCAGATGATAGGCCGTACTGTACTGTAGTTTTGTTCCCAAGGCAATTTGCAAGCTCTTCCAAAAAGCTGCCGTGAACTTCAGGTCTCGATCTGACGTGATTGTCATTAGTACTCCATGAAGACGAACTATCTGTCGCACATACAACTCTGCACATATGTCCAATGCAAAGTCCTTTCATACGGCGATGAAGTGAGTAGACTTTGTCAACCTGTCAACTACAGCCTATATGGAATCATTACCTCGCTGACTCCTTGGTAATCCCATCACAAAATCCATTATGATATGTTCCTATTTTCACTCGGGATTCTCTAGAGGTTGCAAAAGTCCTCCAGGTTTGTAGTGTTGTGCCTTCACTTGCTAGCACATCAGACACTTGGCGACATGTTTGACGATGTACACCTTCATACCGATCCACCAATAGTGTTGACATAGATTATGATACATCTTTTGTGGCATCCTAGAATTTCATAAAAATCCCTAAATATGCCATGAACCATGGATAGGCGATAGAAGTACCGTTATTGTATTTTGTAGCCTTCTAATCCATGATTTGCGATGAGATGTATGGCCAAGTCTTTCATGGATGAATTTTGAGAAAGGAAGTTTTATCTTTGGCCATATGTATGATAAATGGGAACTTATGGATTTATAATTTCAAGTGTATAGTTATCTTAATTTGCAATTTAGTACTTTAATTTAATAGGGATTTAATTAGTTTTTAAAAGGGTTAATCTTAGGTTAATTAAGCTTGGGTCTTAGGCCCAAGAGGGATGGGCCTAAGATGGACCAAGCTAGTTGGCCCATAAGCCCATGAGGGGCTGTCGACCGTGCAAAGGGGAGGGGAAGAGACCGGTTGCATGCCCTCCCCCACTTGTCCTTTGAAGTGTGCCAAGTGTCCTCCATGCATACCTAATGATAGCTAATGATTGAGGGGAAGAAATTAGGGGATGATGGTGCCAGTTTAAGCGAGAATGAGAGGGAGAGAGAGGGGTTCATCTGAAGAGAGAGAGAGAGAGAGAGAGAGAGAGAGAGAGAGAGAGAGAGAGAGAGAGAGAGAGAGAGAGAGAGAGAGAGAGAGAGAGAGAGAGAGAGAGAGAGAGAGTTACCGAGAGAAAGAGAGAAATCGAGAGAGAAAGGGAGAGTGAGCGTGCGGAAGAAGAAGGAAGCCGATTGTCCGTCATTCGTCGCCGCCGTGTCCAGTCGCCGTGTGCTTGCTGTTTGCTCGGTTTAGAGGCAAGTTGGGATTCTTTATCTGCTCTTGCATGTTGTGCCTAGTATGTGTGCTTGAATGGTGATAGATTTAGGATGTTTAGAGTGTTAAAAGTTGAAGTTTTAAGAGGGATGTTTGAGACTAGTAAACTGTTCTTGAGAAAACAGTTTGACCTTGGATGTTCTATTGGCTTACATATGTTGTTTGAGTTGGATTTTGGCCGTGACTTCTAAATGAAAGTTGTTAAGGACTTCTTGAAATATAACATACTCAAATTTGGGACAAAACGAACAAGTATAAGTGGGTGAAATCTTTATTTTTTGGAGAGACTGAATCTGGAGATTTCGGTAACTACCTTTGGTGAATGCATGGACGGTAAGGCTATCTTTTTGTTGAAATTTCACTTTAATTTCTTAACAAAAGATATAAAGGACATTCTGAGGTTTAACATACCAAAACTTTAGAGAAAAATAACAAGAATAGATAGGTGAAATCGTGGTTTTTCGGAAGTAGTCAGATCTGGAAACTTTGGTATTGAAACAGAAGTTTTAACTGCCTATATTTAATCACCTAGAACGAATTTGACTTTTATTTCTTCATGAAAAACCTACCTTAGGATCTTGGCTATAACATAGTCAAATTTCATGAATTTTAAAAGTTATTAGGGTATTTAATCGAAAATATTTCTAAAACCGTGTAATCTGACGTGTTTGGACTTAGTCAGTTCCAATGTGTGGGTCATTTCATTTTGTATGAAGTTCTTTAGGCAAAGTCTTCTTCATGAAGTATCTGACTTTATGTCTTGACTATCACATATTTGAATTTCATAATTTTTGAAAGTCATTTGGGCATTTAAATAAAATATTTTCTAAAACTGTGCAAGTTGGATTGAGCGAATTTCAAAATGCTGTAATTTATGACTATTCTGTTTTGGATGAGCCTCGTGAATTATATTGATTTAAGTGAATAAATCTTGCTGCACATGTGATGATATTTGGCATTGCACATAGAATCAAATGTTTAATTTGACTTTGTTGCCATTACATCATGTGCCATGTTGATTGTGAGATGTAAATTGGTGAATATGAACTATGATGAATGAGGAAACTGTTGGAGGTGAGCCGATAATGCCCGGGATGGGGGGTGCCGGATGCCCAGTTGTATTACGATACATGCCCGGATGTCCTCGGGAGTTTCGAGATGCCCGGAATGGTTGGGTGCCGGAAGCCTTGGAGGTTTGTGCCCGAGGAATGTCTTGTGATGCCAGTTGGGATACGAGATGCCTGGAATGTGGGGGTGCCGGATGCCTGGTGGTGTGTGCCGGAGGTTTCTCACGATGCCAGATTGAGGTGCGAATGATAGAATGTGGGATGCAATTACTGATCCCGAGAAAGAAAGATGTGGTGACCAAATTGAAAGATAAAAAGTGGAAATTGAATCATGCATGGTATGGTGACATGTATGCATGGCTGTATGATATGATGTGTATGAGTGCATGGTTGTATATGCACCTATGGCATGATGGTATATGTATGAATGCTTGGTGATGAGTGCATGATGATGTATGCACATATGGTATGATGACATATGCATGGCTACAAGGTAAGTTATACTTGAATGCATGAAAGATATGTACTCTGCTATGATGTTATGATTGTATTGTGTGATGCATTGAGTAGTTAATGGATCTTTTACCTGCTAAGTGGCTATACTCACCCCTCTGGGGACTAACATTTCAGATTAGAAAGATGCTGCTCCTTCCGGGCACGTGGGGTACCTTTTACGGCCTTCCTTCTAATGTGGAGGTCAAGTGTTCAAAAATTGATTGTGTTACCATCCCTGGTCTGACTTTTATTCAGGTTCGCGTGTTGGTGATGTATGATGTGGGCTTGGCTAGGGGCCCGATCATCCAGGAGTTCTTGTCGATCCACGTCCGCCGTGGCAGAGTGATACGAGGGATGTTGCCGCCGCCAACGCCCGATGAGCCAAGATGGGTGTGATGGCCCACGTGAGGAGTGAGAGCTGACTTTTTTTAGAGTAGCCGACACTTGTAGATGGGGGATGACACGTGATCGATATATGGGTCAAGATCTCTTTTGGGATGTGGCCAAGTATAGTTGAAAAATCTTGGCTTTTCTTTTTGGTTGTACCGACCCGAGAAATCCATCATGAAAATATAAATAAAAGTGGCTTGGCCTTATCTTTTCTTATGGTGCGTAGTTGGTGTGCATTGCATTATGGTTATTGGAGGGAGAGAAGGTGAGACTCAATTATGCTTCCGCTAATAAGTTGCGCTGGGACCGTTTTTCAAAAAAAAAAAAAAAGCCTAAGGACCTTGGTCCTCCTTTAAACCCTTTATGTAAAAGATAAAGAAATTGGCAGCTGTGGCGACCCTATCGGATCGGGGACATCGAGGGGTGCCACATCTCCGTACTGCCTAGATGAATACTATAACTGCTACGATAAGCTTTTGATAAGATCTCTTCCTTAAGCTTTGCATCGTCAGGTACACACAATTGCCTACAAAACCTTAGGATCCTGTCCTCGGAAACTTGAAAATTAGCTTTCCTCTTTTTTGCATCCTCTTGTAGAATTTTCTAGATCTCAGGTCTGTCAACTGCAATGTCTTCATCCTTATCTGCACTTTCGATTCAATTCTGAGGGTGGCCATAAAACTTGAGAGGTGGCCTACCTCAAATTTGAAATCCAAATCTTGAGCTCCTTCGAGTAGAAACCACTCCTAGACCATCATCTACGTAATCGATGACTTTCGACTCAATGCATTCGCAATCTTATTATCTTTTCCAGGGTGATACAAGATGTCATAGTCATAGTCCTTTAGAAGTTCCATCCAACGACACTGTCTTATGTTCAACTCCTTTTGAGAGAATAGGTACTTTAGGCTCTAGTGGTCCATAAAGATCTAGAACTTTTCTCCGCATAAGTAATGTCTCCAAATCTTCAGAGCACAGATGATCGCTGCTAGTTCTAAGTCATGCGTCGGGTAATTCAACTTGTGGGACGCATATGCAACAATTCTCCCATGTTGCATTAAAACGCAACCAAATCCTCTAAACGACGCATCACTATAGATCTCATATCCTCCAAGTCTAGACGGAATCGTCAACATGGGTGTGATAGTCAGCTTCTGCTTAAGCTCTTGGAAAATATGCTCGCACTTATTTGTCCATATGAACTTCTTTTCCTTCTTCAACAATTGAGTCAAAGGCATGGCTATTGCAGAAAATTTTTACATGAATCGTCTGTATTAGCCTGCCAATCCCAAGAAACTTCGGATCTCAGTCACTGTCATCGGTCTTGACCAGTTTATCATAGCTTCGATCTTGGTCAGGTCCACGGAAATCCCTTCACCATAAATCACGTGACCTAAGAAAGCTACACGAGTTAGCTAAAACTCGCACTTATTGAACTTGGCTTACAATCTGTGTTCTCGCAGAGTCTAAAGCATTGTCCTTAAATGTCTTTCATGCTCCTCTGGAATTCTTGAATACACCATGATATTGTCGATAAACACAATCACGAACTGGTCCTTGTACTCCTTGAAAACTCGATTAATCAAATCCATGAAAGCAACTAGGGCGTTGGTCAAACCAAACGGCATTACGGTGAACTCATAATGGCCGTAACGCATATAAAAAACTGTCTTTGGTATATCCTCCTTCTTAATCCTTAGCTGATAGTACCCTGTCCTCAGGTCGATCTTGGAAAATATCAACACTCCCTATAGCTGATCAAACAAGTCATAAATCCTTGGTAACGGATACTTGTTCTTGATCGTTACCTGGTTGAGTTGCCGATAGTCAATGCAAAGACGCAATGAACCATCCTTCTCCCTCACAAATAGAATTGGTGCTCCCCAAGGTGATGCACTAGGATGTATAAATCCTTTATCCAATAACTCCTGTATCTGCACCTTCAGTTCTTTCAACTCTAATAACGCAATACGGTAAGGGGCTTTAGAAATTGGCTCTGTCCCAGGGGCCAAGTCAATTACAAACTCGATTTCCCTTTCTAGGGGTAAACCGGGTAATTCTTTAGGAAACATGTCAGAAAACTCCTGTACCATGGTGATGTCTTCCATCTTCGGCTCCTCAATTGTCATATCCACTACAGTTACCAAATAACCTTGGCAACCCACATCCAGTAATGGAGTTGCCTCAAGCGATGAGATTAAGGTAATCAAGGGTCCTCATCGATTTTCAATAAACTCGAAACTTTCACCCGCTAACGGGTTAAACTGAATCGCTTTACGATAATAGTTTACAGTAGCTCATTGCTTGGTGAGCCAATCCATGCCAATGATCACATCAAAATGAAACATGGCCAGCACAATCAAATCTATCCTTTCCTCTCACTCACCAATCACTAATTTGTAACCAGGATACCCTATCACAGACAACACCTTATCCTTTAACGAGGTAGATATACTAATGACTGTTCCCAACGGTTCTAGACTCAATCCTATCAACTTAACAAATTGCTCAGCAATAAATGAATGCATAACTCCAGGATCAAAAAAAGCATAAGTAGCGTGGTTGTTGAGCGAGACTGTACTTGTAACCACGTTTTGCGAATCTTCTGTCTCTCGTCGAGTGACAGCATACACCCTTCCTTGCACTGGAGGTCTGTTCAACATACCTTGCGGTGCGTTTTGCGACGCACTCCCTATCGGTTGTCTTATCGGTGGCAGGGGCACCTGTGCTCCCATAGGCTTACGCGGACAATCCTTGATCTGGTGGCCATGCTGGCCACATCCAAAACAAGCTCCCATCCTAGTGAAACACGAGACTGATCTATGTCTTTTTCCACAGAAACGGCACACACTATTCAAGTTGGGTGTCGACTTTCCTATCCCACCCTTCTGGTTGGGCAGAATGGAATACCTGCCTCTTGACATCGACCTCTTTCTGAACCGATTGCTGTCTCTGTTGGGTCCGAACCGCAACCCAAATGCGGCGGCTTGCTCATTCAAATTCCTCTCGATCAATCGTGCCCTCTCATACAAATCATTATAATCCTTAACATTCAAAGGCACTAGCGGATCCTTGATCTCTGGCCTCAATCTATCTCTGAATCTCCTCGCTCTGTCTACTGGATCTTCGATCGGTCTTGGCGCATGCTTGGATAACTCGAAGAACTTCGCCTCATACTGCTCCATTATCATCTAGTTCTGACGAAGACGCTAGAATTTTGCCATCTTATGCTCTCTAGCTTAGTCAGAGAAGTACTTTCCATTGAAGATTTCCACGAAGGCATTTCACACCGGAAACGTGCCTTCGAGAAAAACTCTTCCCCTAGTGGCTTCCTACCACATGCTGGCATTCCCTTGCAATCAATAGACTACCAGGACTACCTTGTCTTCCTCATAACACCTCAGCAGTGCGAAGATCTTCTCCAATTCTCGGATTCAGAGGGTTGCAGCCTCAGGATCACCTGCTCCCGTGAACCTTAGTGGTTTCAGCTTCAAGAACTGCTCCACCAGCTTATGCATCTGTCGCTCACCGTTCCCATTCCTAGGTGGGACTTCAGTGGGTGCAGCGGCAACAGCAGCAATGGCATTGGCGATAGCAGTAGCGACAGCGGTAAAGACAGCTTGGTTCTAAGCCTACTGACTGATCATATTCCTTAAGGTCTCTAGCGCTTGAACGATCCTATCCAACCTAGGATCGTCTGGTGCTCCTACCCCAATACTAGCCTGCGGTGGTACTCTTTCCCTCGCTCTAGCCTGATCCGGCGTTCTACCTCGGGCACCAATCTTAGTCAGCGTCTTTCCCTGAGTAATAGTCGAAACTGCCCTTTTTCGAGGAGTCCTTTGCTCAGGATTGCTTATCTTGCAGAATCTTTACAAAAACTTGCTTTCCAATTCTAACACAGAATTAGAAATTTGAGCAACCTGCACAAAACAATCAATCAATCACAAGCATCAGCGTACGGAAATGTCTTTCCTAGCTAACTATCCCATGACCCATCACATCTTATCACTCTAGACACTGACGAGCTCTGATACCACTTCGAGCGAGGATGTCACGTCATGAACCTCGGGTATGCACACATCCCTTGATGGTCGATTAAAAATGCAACATCCCAGGTTGTGTCGCCGACCCATTTTTTTTTTTTTATCTTTCAATTATGCACATGCGGAAGCGAAATAAATAATCACCCAGGCAACAAACAAACACAAGGATAGTAAAAGCAGAACAACATGATAACACAAACCATGCTTTATAAACAAACCGAGTTAACCCTAGGAGTTTATATACATAAGTCTGTCTCAAAAAGAAACTACTAGACAACCTACACCTCGGGCACCTCTGCCTTGGGTTGAGGGTCCTCCACAACACCATTTGGGATGTCGATGTCCATGGGGTATCCTACCTCCCCATCCTCTGTCCTGGCGGGCGGTTCGTCAAAACCCTACAAGGGACCCTCTCGAGCCCCGTTATGCCCGTTAATGAACCACGCCTTGAAGCGATAAGGCACCAAATGGAGGAGGCCCTTATCGACCCAAATCGTGGTCACAACTAGCTCATGAGACTAGGTGGTCCTCGGAATAGGGAAAAAGGTGGACTCATAGCCCATCTCCCACAGTACCCTAAAACGAACGGGACGGTTCTCCATACTAAGGACCTAAAAAAGGGTTAACCACGACGGGTGAGATAAATCTTAGTGAGTTAAAACCCTAAACCCCCGTTAGGACGAAAATTCGCCTCGAAGGTAGTCCTAAACATGCACCATACAAAACTTACCTTGTCTCGGCGCATCCCTGCATATTAGTGCACCATATATGCATTATAGATATCACAAGTGCAATTAATAACTGGAACACATCATTTTCGTATTTCAATCAATCACAAGGGTCCCGATTATAAGGTAAAACCGTTATGACATGTCCTATTCCGTGCCGCACAATTTTTTCCCATAATCAGGCACAGGTATAATAACCACTCAGGCGTGTTCTAGTTATTACGACCCATCGGCCACGGCCAACTCAATAGTCGGCGGTCATCCAGCATAACCGGGTGTCGTCCCACTCCATCGGGTACGGCAATGTCTACGCCTAAACGGCATTCCACAAAGGAGTATCAGTCTAGCCTTCATTACGACCGGCATCCGTTGACGTGAGGCATTCAAACGAAATTAGACATTGCCTCCCCAACTCTCATTGGTTGACGGGTTTTGATAGTGACCACACGTGCACATACTTAGCCAAGAACACCTTGCTTTGCATTCAAATACATCATTTTCAAATAATGAACTTGGCCAATTTTCTTCATATTAAAAATCATCCCAGTAAAATAATCGTGCGTGGTCACGCCTTTAAATAGAACCGTCAAATTTGGTACGCTCCTAATTTAAAATTCCATGATTTTATATAGTACATAAAAATTTTGGGGTAAAAAACCGACACTCGGTATTTTTCTATTTATGGCACGTTTGGTAATGTTTCTGTTAAAAAATTATTCCCGGGAGTAGAAATAGAATAAATTATTTCTGTTCTGAGGAACAATTTGTGAAGAGAAGAATGCGTTTGGTAACTGCACAAAATTTATGTTCTCTGTAATGGAAAAAGAACAGAAACGCGTTTGATAAACTTATATAATTTTTTTTGTTTCTTTTAATTTTTTAATATTCTTATTATATTTTTCCTTTTCTTCTTTTTGTTTTTTGTTTTTGTTTTTCTCTTTGGTTGGTGGCCCACACTGCCATGGCTGGTGACCGGTTGGGCGATGTCCGGCGAACTCGTCGAAGCCTCGCTAGGCCACCGGCGAGGCTCAGCCTCGCTGTGCACCGCAAGGTGATGCCGTCCTGGAGGTGGCCCGGCGAGGCCGAGCCTCTTGCGGTGACGGCGAGGCTCGGGCCGACAACCCTCACCGTGGCTCGGCCTCTTCGGGGGCCGGTGATGCTCCGGCGAGGTCCCTGGCCCTTGTCTGGCCAGTCGTCAACACCGACCATAGCAAAGGCCAGTGACCGGCAAAATGAAGAAGAAGCAAAGAAAGAGAAAAAAGAAAAAGAAAAATGAGAAGAAAAAAAGTGTTTCTTGGCAGTGTTTCTGGGAACAAGAAACAAGTTTTTTTCTACTTTTTGTTTCCGTCCCCGATTCACGGTGACGGCAACGCGACGGCAGTCGATAAACTCCAAAGCAGCGGCACCAACGGGAGCTGGACTGGGCCGAAATCGGCCACACAAGCCCACGGTTAGGCTGGTCTTGCTGCTCCAGTTCTGCCAAGGTGAAATCGACGGCTGAACAGGCGCGGTTTGGTTTGCATTCGGCGGCCACTGGTGGAGGTGCGGGCTCAGTTTGACAGGCTCGCTAGAATGGTGAGCTGCTTCGGTTGAGTGATGAGCTGCTATGAGCTATGTCGTGGACACTAGAGGAGACGAAACGGAGCAGCAGCTGGCGGTTGATTCGGTGGCAAAGGCATAAGGTTTGCGGAGTCAATGTTGGGGAGAGGAGTCGCTGGTGGTTGACTGGAGGGGCAGACGGGCTGACGCGTGTGGTAGCTGGATGAAGAAGAACGATGGCTGACTTAGCTGGTGGAGAGGGATTTTGGTGGTGTTGGGGTCTTCGTGGGAGCTGCGCGTGAAGGAAAAGAGGGAAGAAAGGGATAAGGGAGAGAGAGAGAACTGTCGGCAGAGGTGGGGACAAAAGACAAAGAAAATTAAAATCAAACAATTGGTCAATTGGAAGATGAGGCAGAAGAGAGTGTCAGCTGGTAGAGGGGGCCACTTCACGCAAGTCTTCAAGAGAAAGAGAGGGAGAGACAGACGTGCGAAATGAGAGGGGGGAGTGGGCTGTCGGTGGGATGTGCGGAGCTGGAGTGATGGAGAAATGATGGAGCCGCAGAATTCCGAATGGGCAGCTGAAGTCTTTGAAGGAAAAAGAAAGCAGGCAGAAGCGGCGAAGGGGGAGGAACCGGCTGAAGGGGACCACCACTGGACCAAATGGTCTTCTCAATTATCCATTTTCACATCATCATAAGGCCCCACCAGCCAAGCCTCATCCACAGCCACTCTTTTCTCTTCAATCTTCCTCGACAAGCCTCAATTTGATGCCCAAATGTTGCACACCCCTTGGACCTACGAATTTCATCCAATAGAGCTTCAATTCTTCACTAATTCTCTCCAAATTGATGACCAAAATTACTGTGAAAGAAGCCTACACAATTTCCATAATTTCACTAGCTCACTTTGGAGGCCAAAAATCCCTTCAATTTGGCCCATTCGAATTTTCGTTCTTTTCTTAATCGTCCAAATCGATTTTCCGTAAAATCCCAAACTCGACAAAAATTCCTCGAAAGTTGAGTCGACGTTCCTAAAATAACTCGTGACATGACATAATTTTCAATTTCTGAAATCAGGTTGAAATTCATGATTAATTTCAATTTGATGTGATTTTAGCGTGACTTAACCTACCAAGTAGCTTTTAGGAATTTTTGGTGCAATTGACCCATGGTCGATTTTCTTCGAGCCACACGTACCTCTTTGACATATTGGTGACTCTTGGTTATCATGAAAGTCTCAAGGTTTCAAATACGGACATAGGGTGCCAAAACAACAGAAAAATCAATCTAGTGCCGATCAACGAGAATTTTGCAATTTAGTGGAATCACCCACGTTTAGCCACACATCTCAGTTAAACCGACTTATCTCTAATATCTGATCGGTTTTTAACTATGTCGTAATGACCACTGTAGACTAATACGGTCGAGCAGTCAATTCCTGGTTGAATTCACAAGTTTATTGCATTTAAATTCCCTTAACGACTTCACCTAATAGGCTAGTTATCTCATAAGTGATCATCTCAGAAAAAAGCACCATAGGCGCGTCGATGAAATGCCCGACTTATCCAATCGAAATTACAATTTGAAAATCAAGATGTCACAACTCTTCCCCTCTTGTAAAAATTTCGTCCTCGAAATTTAAATCTTACCAATCCTTAAACAAAAAGGTGGGGTTATAATCCTCTCATCGAGTCTTCACTTTCCCCAGTTGCTTTTTAAGTCCTGTGGTGTTGTTAGACTACTTTGACTAGTGGGACCCTTTTGGTACACAGAATCCGTTCTTTCTGATCCACAATCTGAACTAGACTTTTCACGTACGACACTCTGTCGTCCACTTCTAATTCTTCAAGATTTAGCACGTGAGTTGGGTCAAGCTCTTACGTCCTCAACATCGACACGTGAAAGACATCATGCACTTGCACCAACCTCGGCGGCAATGCAAGACAATATGTTAGGATCCCGATTCTTTCCAGAATCTCAAAGGGACCTACATATCTTAGACTCGGCTTTCCCTTCTTACCAAAGCGTGAAGTATCCCTCATTGGTGACACATTCAAAAAGATGAACTCACTAACTTGAAACTCCAGCCCTTGACACTTATGTGCGTAACTTTTCTGGCAACTCTGAGCGGTCTTTACTCTATCTCTGATCCTGGCATCTACAATCACTAACTATTAAACTAACTTTGGGCCTGTGATCTTTCATCCTCTAATTTCCTTCCCACAAACTGAAGTTTTGCACCCTCTGCTATGCAATGCTTCAAAAGAAACCATCTGACTGTTCTACCGAAACTGGGAACCTCGAGTCTAGATCTGATATAAATTCGTCATCGCCACTCCACGTAGACGAACTATCTGACGCACATACACTTCTGCATGCCTATTCAACTCAAGATCCTTTAGTATAGCGATAAAGTGGGTTGACTTCGTTCAACTATCGACCACTACCCAAATGGAATCATTACTCTTCTAACTCCTCGGTAAGCCCGTCACAAGGTCCATTGTGACATGTTCCCATTTCCACTCGGGAATGTCGAGAGGTTGTAGAAGTCCTCCCACTTACAATGTTGTGCCTTCATTTGCTTACACGTCAAACACTTGGCAACATACGTGGCGATGTCTACCTTCACACCGGACCATTAGTAGTGTTGACGTAGATTCTGATACATCTTCGTACTGTCAAGATGAATGCTATAACTGCTACGATGAGCTTCTGATAAAATCTCATCTCTAAGCTCTGTATCATCAGGTACACACAATCGTCCTCAGAATCTTAAGGTTCCATCATTAGAAATCTGAAAGTCAGCTCTTCTCTTATCGATATCTTCTTGCAGAATCTTCTGAACATCTAGGTTTGTCAATTGAAGTGTCTTGATTCTAATTTGGATATTCGGCTCAATTTGAGGGTGGTCATATTTATTACAACAAAAAAGAATTCTACAACCTTCATTCACAATCTTCTTGTGCTAGTCTGATAAAAACACCTCAAAAACATTCTTGTTGTGCTAGTCTGATAAAAACACCTCAAAAACATTCTTCCCTTGATCGACGCATGGTTGGTTTCCTTTAGCCATCCTAATGACACCCTATCTGCGATAGCGGTGCTTATGTTCCCCTAGATCTACGTGGACAGTTTCTCGCCTAATAGCCATGCTGGCCACATTCAAAGCACACTTCCGATATACTTAAACACTGGGCTGACCCATGCTTCCTTCCACAAACTTGGCACACATTCAATGAGTCCTCTGTCTCCCGTCGGGTGATAGCCTGCACCATTCCTTGCACTGGAGGCCTAATCCAAGTACCCCATTGAATGTCTTGCAATGCGTTCCCTCTCTTCTATTCCATCAGCAGTGGTGGTGACAGCTGCTGTGGTTCCATTTGCCTGCACAGACAGTTTCTGGCCAGATGACCCTGCTGACCACACTTAAAACAAGCATCCATCCTAGAATGACATAGGGCTGGTCCATGCCGTCTTCCATAGAAGTGACACACGACACTCTGGTTCGATGCAGACTTTTCAATTCTATTCCTTCGATTGGGAGGAATGGGGTGCTTTCCTTTGGTCATCGGCTTCTTCCCAAACCGATTTCCATCTCTCCCTGAATTGTACCGTGACCTAGATGCAGCGGCTTGCTCCCTAATCACAATTCCAGGTTGGGCCTCAGCAGGTGCGGCAACAACAGCGGTTACGGCACCGACGGCAGTAGTTACAAGGGCAACAACGACGGCTCGATCCTGAGCTTGCTAACCCAACAAGTTCCCAAGGAACACTAGCGCTTGAACGATCCCGTCGGACCTAGTACCGGCCTGCGGCAATACTCTCTCACCCGCACTAGCTTGAGCCAGCACTCTACCACCACCACAACCTCCTCAGTCACCGACCCTCGTCGGCATCCTACCCCGAGCAACAAGTCCGATGGTATACCTCTTATGAGTCCTTTGCCCTTGATCACTCATGCTATAGGATCTTTATAAAAACCTGTTTTCTAATTCCAATACCATATTAAAATTTGAGTGACCCACATCACACAAGCTACCAATCAACTATCAATCTCATGCATTAGCAAATTAAAAGTGGCTTTTCCTACTAATTATCCCAAATCTCATCGCACCTTATCACTCCAAACACTAACCTGCTCTGATACCACTTAAATGGGAATGTCATGCCTTGAACCTCGAGTATGTGTCCATCCCCCAGTGGTTGATAAAATTTGCGACGTCCTAGAACTCGTCGCCGACCCATTCATTTTAATACATATGCGGAAGTGAATTACTAATTCCCTGACAATAACAAACATGGGATAGAAAAGCAAGACAACATATTTCAAATCAACACATTATAAGAAACCACAATCCAGTTTACAAACAGAGGCTAATTTTAGGGTCTAAGTACAAGAAGTCTATCTTTAAAAAGATCTTCTAAGCCACCCATGCTCCTGACCATCCTGCCTCATGCTCCGGGTTCTTCATCCTAGGGACCTGAAAATGTTATCCTACAACCAGATGAGACGACGTCTCAGCAAGTTCACCCCCTAAGCCCCAACTAGGAATAAAATACGCCTTAAGGGCTGCCTAAGCACCAACACGAGTCAAAGGACTTATCTTTGCCTCCACTCCTTCCTGCAAGTCGGTTTAGTTCATAAACTCAACCAATCATTTCAATTCAGATCAACATCGATCAGTCGACTTACTCGACTACATCTCATCAAGACCTTTTCTCAGTCCATCAATTCAATACTATCTATAAAGTCCGATCATATCAAGATTGCTCACTCTAAGCTGATAATAGATAGTATAGCATGTACTAAACTGATAAAGTATACTGTTCGCTCTAAGCTGACATTTTGAGGCTCTCAGGTTAATATAGTATACTGACATTGCTAACTCTAAGCTGATAGAAAATATAGCTCACTCTAAGCTGACATATCAGAGCTTGTAGGTTAACATAGTATAACGGTATACTGCTCACTCTAAGCTGACATATCAGAGCCCGTAGGTTGATATAGTATACCACCTTGACCATCTAACGAATTCACTATTTTTATCATATACCGAATAAAAATAATCGTGTGTAGGTACACGATTGGCCTTAGCCAAAATACAATGTTTTCCTTTTTTAAAATCCCGCTAATTTCAACAGTCCATAAACACATTTTTGGCGCTATAAACCGACGCCCTGTAATTTTCTAATTAATTACCAAAATTAATAAATTTTGGGATAATTACCCAAAATCACAAATCACACTCAATTTGCACAAAATAGCAGTCAATTAAATAAACCAACCACACCATTGCAATTAGTACGAAATTTCAATCACCGACTATCCTGATCTAATTTTCGGAAAATAAATAAATAAATAATTAATTACAAAAATAAATTAATAAATATCAAAAATAGCAACTTAGGTCAGAAAAGCCTAATTAAAAGTTGCGATGGGCCCAGAAAATTTTCAAACCTGTCTAAATAAATACTACGGCCTATCTACTTGCTAATTACACTACTCTAACCACCTAACATGCATTAACGATTAACTAATTTATTAATTCATTCTAACTAACCACCAAAACCATACTTAACCTAAATTAATCAACTCTTAAGCATCATTAACTTACTAAGCAATGATTAGTGAGTAAACTCACTAGATTAATGCAAAAACCGGTTCACGGCAACAGCGACGCGACAGTAGCTGAAAAACTCCAAAGCAGCAGCACCAACGGGAGCTCGAACTGGACCGAAATCAGCCACACAAGCCCGCGGTTGGGCTGGTCTTGCTGCTTCAGTGCTGCCGAGGTGAAATCGACAGCTGAACGGGCGCGGTTTGGTTTGGATTCGGCGGCCACGGGTGGAGGTGCGGGCTTGGTTTAACAGGCTGAAGCTCGCTGGAACGGTTGAGTGATGAGTTGCTACGAGCTGAGTAGCGGACGCTGGAAGAGACGAAACGGAGGAGCAGCTGGCGGTTGATTCGGTGGCAGAGGCGTGAGGTTTGCGAAGTCAACGTTGGGGAGAGGCGTCGCTGGTGGTTGACTGGAGGGGCAGACGGGCTGACGTGTGTGGTAGCTGGATGAAGAAGCACGATGGCTGATTTAGCTGGTGGAGGGATTTCGGTGGTGTTGAGGTCTTCGACCGTATGAAAGAAAGGAAAAGGCTGAAAAACAGAAGGGGATCAGGGGAGCTGCACATGAAGGAAAAGAGGGAAGAAAGGGATAAGGGAGAGAGAGAGAACTGTCGGTAGAGGTGGGGGTAGAAAACAAAGAAAATTAAAGTCAAACAAATGGCCAATTAGAAGATGAGGCAGAAGAGTGTCAGCTGGTAGAGGGGGCCACTTCACGCAAGTCTTCGAGAGAAAGAGAGGGAGAGACAGACGTGCGAAATGAGAGGGGGGAGTGGGCTGTTGATGGGATGTGCGGAGCTGGACTGAAGGAGAAATTATGGAGCCCCAGAATTCCGAATGGGCAGCTGAAGTCTTCGAAGGAAAAAGAAAGCAGGCAGAAGCGGCGAAGGGGGAGGAACCGGCTGAAGGGGACCACCACTTGACCAAATGGCCTTCTCAACTATCCATTTTCACATCATCACAAGGCCCCACCAGCCAAGCCTCATCCACAGCCACTCTTTTCTCTTCAATCTTCCTCAACAAGTCTCAATTTGATGCCCAAATATTGCACACCCCTTGGACCTACGAATTTCATCCAATAGAGCTTCAATTCTTCACCAATTCTCTCCAAATTGATGACCAAAATTACTACGAAAGAAGCCTACACAATTTTCACAATTTCTCTTCACCAACTAGCTCACTTTGAAGGCCAAAAATCCCTTCAATTTGGCCCATTCGAAATTCTGTTCTTTTCCGAATCGTCCGTATCGATTTTCCGTAAAAATCCCGAACTCGCCGAAAATTCCTCGAAAGATGAGTCGGCGTTCCTAAAATAACTCATGGCATGACAGAACTTTCAATTTTTGAAATCGAGTTCAAATTCGTGGTTAATTTCAATTTGATGCGATTTTAGTGTGACCTAACATACCGGGTACTTTTTAGGAATTTTTGGTGCAATTGACCTGCGGTCCATTTCTTTGAGCCACACGTACCTCTTCGACACATTAACGACTCTTGGTTGTCGTGAAAATCTCAAGATTTCAAATACGGACACAAGGCGCCAAAACGACAAAAAAATCAGTCTAATGCCGATCGACGATAATTTTACAAATTAGTGGAATCACCCACATTTAGCCACACATCTTAGTTGAATCGACCTATTTCTAATCTCTGATCAGTTTTTAACTGTGTCGTAATGACCATTGTAGACTAACACGATCGAGCAGCTGATTCCTGATCAAATTCTCAAGTCTATTGCGTTTAAAATCCCTTAATGGCTTCACTTGATAAGCTAGTTATCTCATGAGTAGCCATCTTAGAGAAAAGCACCATAGGCGCGTTGATGAAAAACCCGACTTATCGAATCAAAATCAGAATCTGAAAATCAGGATGTCACAATTATGGTCAAACAGTAGATTTCCGATCGAATTCTCGAGTTTATCGGGTTTATATCCCTTAACAGCTTCACCTTATAGATTAGTTAACTCATGAGTGGCCAATTTAGAGTAAAATGACCATAGGTGCATCAATGGAACAACCATTTCATATTATCAAGATGGGGTCGAATTTCAAGATGTCACAAAGGGATAAACATTTGCTAACTTCTCATAGCAGAAATCATGTGAATGAAGTTAAAACTTTAAATAAGGATGAGGCACTAGACCTTTTTGTTCAACATGCCTTTCCTAATCGCAAGGAAGTTGAAATAAGAAAGGATCTCATAAATGGAGCACTGCATTGCGCTAGTGGCCTTCCATTAGCCCTTGAAATGTTGGGCTCATTCTTATGTGGAAGAATCGAACCAGCATGGGAAAGTGCACTGCATAATCTCTCCAAAAGTCCTCACCAAACTATTAATCAAGTTTTGAAGACAAACTTCGTTGGATTGGAGAACAATGAGAGAGATTTTCCTTGACATTTCTTGTTTCTTTAAGGGGAAACATCAAGAAAGTTCTTGACAACTGTGACTATCACACAACTATAGGAATACAAATTCTCATCGAGAAGTCCTTGATAAGAAATGAGAATGGGACCTTGCAAATGCATTATTTGGTTCAATTGATGGGTAAGAATATTGTTGAGCAGGAATGTCCAGATGATCTTGGGAGATGCCGTAGATTATGGCTTTTTAAAGATATTATGGACATTCTATGTGAAGATACGGTAAAAGATGTTTATGTGAATTTTGCTACATCTCAGTGTTTATATTACTTTGATTAAAACAGTATCATGTAAATCTGAATGGAAATTTTTTGTCCCATGACTTAATTTGCTGTGTTATGGATAGGGAACATATGCAGTAAAGGCCATAGTATTGGACTCTCCTACAGCACCAGAAGAGAAACTATAAGTCATGATGCTTTCACAAACATGAAAATGTTAAGAATGCTAATTTTGCTTGAAGTGCATATCTCTTCACAAGATCTTGTAGGTCTCCCAAACAATCTAAGATGGCTTAAATGGTCCAATGCACAGCATTTAGAATTTCTCTATGGTCCAAAGAAACTTGTTGGACTTCATGTCCGGTTTAGTCATATTAGACACTTAGGAGGCAATTTTAAGGTAAGCCATTGCAATGATTAGGTTTCCCTTTTTTATAGCTATAAAAATTGTAGATCTTAATGATTGTACCGATGTTTATTTTTTTTGCAGAATTTTAGAAAGTTGAGGTACATCAATTTCAGTCATTGCAAGTCCCTCATGAGTGTTCCTGACCTCTCATTGGTTCCACATCTGGAGAGCTCGTATTTAAAAGGTGCAACAGCTTGGTGGAGATTCACCAATTCATCGGATATCTCAACAAGTTAAAAAAAAAAAAAATTGGTAAGGTACGATAAGTTAAAATTTTTGTTTCTACATTTATACTCAAACCTCGGTACCTTTCCTAACACACTCAAGACAAAATCTCTTCAAACCCTTGATCTTTTTGGTTGGTCAGAACTAGAGAAGTTCCCCGATATATTGGGAATGATGGAACATTTTGAAGAACTTAATCTAGAAAGGATGGCTATTAAAGAACTCCATATATCAGTTGAAAATCTTCTCTCTATGAAGAAAATGAATTTAAGGAATTGCAAAAATCTCGCAAAGCTCCCATCAAGCATTTATAAGTTGCAAGACCTCAAGCATCTGAGTCTTCGAGGCTGCTCCAATTTGATCATGTTTCCAAAGAACTTAGAGGATTCAACTGATCCTAATGGCAATCCAGGATTCCCAAATTTACACCACCTAGAACCTAATGGCTGCAATCTCTCAGAAGTAGAGTTCCTTGAGAGTTCTTCCACTTTTCCCAAATTGAGGCACCTAAATCTGTCCAAAAACAAGTTTACTCGTCTGCTGACAAGCATCCACAAATACGATGGTGTAGAATACTTGAATGTGGATAAATGCAAACAGCTAGAAAAGATTCCTCGGCTTCCGCCAAATGTGCGTAACCCATCGGCAAATAGTTGCTTATCTCTGCAAGAATTTCCAGATTTGTCGAGTCTCTCCTGCAGCTGCCTCCAGGTTGACTTGTCATCATGTCGTGAATTATTCCGCAAAGGAGCAGATATGGCTGATGTGTTGCCGCTCAAGGTTAGACTCTCTCTCTCTCTCTCTCTCTCTCTCTCTCTCTCTCTCACACACACACACACACACTAACTTTGAATGCTTGATATACGTACTATTTGTATGACAGGAGCTTCTAAAGATGAGAAAGGTTGACATTCTCCTGAATGGAAGAGAGATGCCAGAATGGTTTTTTCACTGAAAAGACGGTTCCATATCTTTCATGGTTTTCAAAGACTCATGACAAGTTCTTAGGACTAGCACTCTGTTTTGTTTTTGGGCCAAAGAAAGGAAAAGTGGCCGATCCAACATGTGTCGTATATTATCTTGTCAATTGCCGAGAGGTGTTTCACCAGGAAAGACGCTTTAATTCAATGAAATCCAATCATGTGGAGATTACATCTCTCTCACGCAGTGAGCTGTATATAGATAGGGAGCTTCTGCAAGGCAAAGGGAGCCATTCCAAGTTCGCCTCAGAGTATCAGAAGGAAGATTGAAGCAACGTGGATTCCGTCTAATATCCAAGCAACAGGAGGGTGATCTGAGGTTCTTGCCCTGACACCAACAGCCGATGGAAATAAATTGGCCTTTGGAGGAAAGAGACACAGAGGAAGAAAATTGGATAGACACCGAGGAAGAAGAAAGTTCAAGTGAAACAGATGATGGACTCTATCAAAGCAATCGACCAAGAAAAAGAAAAACAAGGACTTTTCAAAGCAGATAAGATCGACATCCCCGGACTAACATATAGTTGTATAGCTGCAGAAAGTGTGTGTCGAAGTGTCAAGAACTTGTCGAGGAAGCGATTCTTGAGGAAGCGACTTTGGAGATCCTGATGCCAATGCTTTTTGCTTTTCCCTTTTTTTTCGGTCTCAACTGGAAGTTCTTGAATGTCTGCTCCTTCAATTCAAGTTCAAAATCATTATGAAATACAGGTTTCACATCATGCCACTGATATGTTTGACGTTGAGGTGCTTCCTTTTTCCCTCTCTTTTATGATTTGTGATGCGTATTGCATTAATACAAGGTGAAGTGGATACTTGTTGAATGGCCATGGTCTTCCAAGTTGCTCTGTGAAACTCATCACACAGACCTCTGTCGCCTCTCTTCATTCAATCAATGTTGTCAATACTTCATGCTTGAAAATTCTGAGATAGTAACTTTTGCTTAATCTACTGTGATCTTCATCTTTTTAGAAGTGCCGATCTGATTGTGTCAAAGATCTAAAGGACTTTACAGGGAAGACTAGTTGATTCCTCTGTTGTTACTAGCCAGATTGCATTGCCTTCCACTTCGTTTACCATTAATCAGACACATCACTTAGCCTAGTTGTCGCATCAAGGTGTCTTACCATGTCTATGTCGACTTAGAAGCTTCAACAACAGTGTTAAGCAGCTAAGATCTTCTACACCGAAAGGCAACGTCAAACAAAGCTAAGGCAGCACTGTCATATTCCAATTTCTCTGGTGAAATGACTATTCCATCCGTTCCAGTTCAAATCTGATCTCTCCCACCATTATCTCTATTTCATCAATCAATGCCTGGGATCCAATCATCTCCATACCTGTCGGAACCAAAAAGCGAGAGAGATGCGGTATTATCATGAAATGTAGCCATTAACTAGCATGAAGCAAGTAGCATAATTCTATAAAAGGAGTGTATTCATGAGGCCAAAAGGTTTCTGATTCAGCTCGTTCTTTTCTTGGTACGGATGTAATATTGCTGGATGATGTACACATCATTGCTGCAGAATACACCAAAGTATATTTACATCCATAGCGTATTATCATTTCATTCCTTAAAACCCAATCCTCCACCTCATTTATCTTCATTTTTACCATAATTATTTGAAGGATTTTATTAGCGAGTGTCCTAAGCGCACTTTTTAAGTGCCCAAATCAACGAAATCTTACGATTTCTAATGCGCAGACCGTCCTTAAAATATGTTTGATTCCTTTCTTACCGTAACCCTGCCAACCAGAAAGTAAACAGGCATAGACAAACCCAAAAGAATAAAGGATTTGACTGCTGAGTCGACTGGGGGCAATGCAACGGAAGCTCATCTGTTGCGATCAAAATTTCGGGTAAACCACCTAAGGTTTGGCTAATGGATTACTAAGCCTAAACTTAGCTCGGGCTCTCCCAAGCCCATAACAATTCGCGACTTAGATTGAAGTTCTTAATATGCAATTGATTTTAAATTAGGAATCACCATTAATTTATTTTTGGTGGGTCGATTAGAAACCCAAGTAAAATAATGGAAGAATTATTTTACTCCTACAAACTAGAGACTTTGAGTACAGGGATTTGGTTACAATAGACTTTTCTAATGTCCTTTCAGTACCTTTCTCTTTTTATTTCAAAAAATGTTTTGCAGGCAGCTTGATTTAATTTTAATTCACTTCCCTAACATGTGAAGTGATCATGCGAGTGCGCAAACCACCAATTTAACACCTAGATAAGGCAGTGAATAAGTTACAAGACTTACCTCATGGCAACGAAAGCATCTGTAATGTTAAGTCAGAATTCACATCAACAGTCCTATATATGATTTCTAATTAACTCGCAATCACTCAATCGTTTTTTAAAGATTTTTCTCTTGTTTAATAAAATCTAATCTATATGCAATGTAATCTAAGCAAATGACCTAATTCTAATGACGGGCCATCTCTAACTAAATGGACCTAGCAACAATCAATGAATGACATGCATTTCATGAACCTAATTCTATATGACGTGCACATGACATCTTTATTTTCTTTAAAAGCATGCAATCTATCTAAAAGATTTATCTAAACTTAAAATTAAACATGCAATTTTATCCTAATATGCAATGACGTGCAAAGAATGCCCTAATTCTATTTTTTTTTCTTTTTCTTTTCTATGAAATTTGAAATTAAAATTGCCACATAATTAAACCTGCAACTTAAATTTAAAAAAAAAAACTAACATCCTAAATGAATGCATTTTTTTGGATTTTTTATTTTTCAAAATCCGAAATAAAATCCATATTCTACATATGCAAGATAACCTTAGAACAAGAAATATTCTAAAATGAACCTAGTCCTAACTCAAATATTTTTTTTTTGGATTTTTTCTTTTACAAAAATAAAATTGATTCAACCAACACAACGGCAAATGAGACAAAATAAGATTGATATCCATAAATTCACGAACCATATCTCGCGCATGAGATCGGGTTTGCCAATTTTTAAACAAAATCGGGAATCGAATCTCAAGCGTGAGATCGGATCCGCGATTTTTCCAGGCAATTGCGAATCGGATTTCGAGCGCGAAAATCAGACTGTCAATCACTAATTCAAGAGGCTACTTCATGTCAAGAAATCTCAATCTTACATTTAGGGAATATTTCAAGTAACGAAGCAAAAAATAAAATAAAATAAAATAAATAACTACCTAATTTTGAATTTTCCAAAATCCGGCTTAATCAACGACAGCTTGTGACGGTGACTCGGCGTGGCTCGACAAGGGCTACTATGGTAGTGGGTCACCAAGGGCTCCCGTAAGGGTGATGGGCGCGGTCATCAGAGCTCCAGCGCAGGGCGGTAGCCAGTAGACCAGCAGCGGCAGAGGGTGGAACAGTGGGTGTCAAAGGCGTTGCTGGGTCGATGGGCTACTGTAGGAGTCGCTCGGATTGCAGCAGTGCTAGGTCATAGCTCGGAGAGAGGGAAGGGGCTGGCAGGGCGGTGACATGGCGTCCGGTGGGGCAGTAGAGCAGCAGTGTGAGATCCTATGGTGTCGGGTAAAGGTTCGAGGCAACGGAGCAGCGGAGCGAGCTCGCGGGTGAGGGGAACTCCAGCAGTAGCGCAGGCAGAGGCGGAGCGGCGAGGCAGTAGCAACGACGCGTCGGGCACTGGGTCGGCTAAGGCACGAGCAGAGCCGGAGCAGAGGCGGCATCGCGGGCGGAGGCGTCGGATTGTTGCAGGTGAGGAGGAGCCGGCGGCTAATGAGACGGCAGTCGACTCAGGTGAAGCAGCAGTGGCGCAAGGAAATCGGCAGCGACAGAGGGTCGGTCACAACGGTAGAAGACCTCTTGAAGAAGAAGAACAATGCGAAGAACAATGCCTACTTTATGCTTTTTTCCTTCTTTTTTTTTGGTTTTCTTTCCTGCTGGCCGCACGTCACCCTCACTCTTTTCTCACTCTCCTTTACTGCAGCCTTTCCCTACCATGCTTGACTTGTGGAGCCTCCCAACGAAGGAACAAAAGAAGAAAAGTTCTCTCTTTTGTGCTTGAACTTTTGACCTAAAAATTTGAGAAAAGCCTCCCTTTCTCACCGTACACGGCTCCTTTTATAGGCAAAAAAAATGTGATCTTCGTGGAATATTTCATCTCTTTGTCAATATTCGCGAAGATTGCCTATTGTGGCATCCGGATTTTTGCCGGACCTCGAATATGTGACGGTTCATGACAAATCAACGGAAGTATTGTTGGACTGCGTCATTAGTACCATATGCGGACACCGTTTCGTTATCATCGTTGGACCGATACGATACATTTAGTAACGATCTGATCGTCGAAAATTTTCTTTATGTAACGCCATGATTGAGATCCTCTTCCACCCGCATGTGTACCTTATTAACCAAAACTCCCGTGCACATTTGTTCCGATGGCACTACACGACCATACCACTCAAGTATCTATGTAACATGAGTGGAAATTGAACTTTAAATAATAGTCATTCTTTAGTGAGTCAAAGGAGGAAGGGAATTCGGCCGCGCGTGGGGACGTGTATGCATGTATGGAGAGGGGAGATCGTCTACGTACAAGCCGCCCCAAACTTCTCCCCATTTAATCGACAGTTGGGTCAACAAAAGAGAGGAAAGGTTGACCTAGTGACACGTCCATGCATGCCGAAGGGGGGGGGGGGGGGGAGAGCTGGCGACCGAAAACCATGCCCATTTGCCACGTTTATACCCAGCTGTCTTCGATCAATGAAGCCACCGCATTTCTTTGTTGACTAGGACAGTCAACAAGCGGTGAATCGAAGAAAAGCGAAACGAGAGTAGGAGAGAGAATGACCGAGCGAAGCAGCGAGTGAGGGAGAGAGAGTGCAGCGAGCGAGAGTGAGAGGGAAGGAAGGAGACCGTCCCCTTCGCCCGTGCACGCGCCCCGCCAACGCCGACGCCACTCATGCTTACTGTTGCCGAGCCATGTCCGTGACCGCGAGCTTCCCGGTTTCTCGCCATCAACACCGTCAGATTTAAGGCAAGTGAAAGTCTACTAGCTTATGTAATGCAATGCTGTTGCTGTCTGATGTGGTGCAGTTAGATTTGGAAATATTTGAGTTTGGATGTTGGATATTGAATTTTAGGATGATTGAAATGGATCGGGCTTAGGAAATTGAAGGACCCATATGAGTAGTTCAAGTAGGAACTTCGGTTGTGCATTATATCTTGCGATGATAAAGGCTAATGAATTTTGTTTGAAAACAGTTTTGGAGATCTTTCAATTTGTGTCAAAATTGATATACACTATGATATAGTTTTTAAATGTTCAAAGGAATGTATCGTATACAGCTTTGGAAACCTTTCAATTTGTGTCAAAACTTATATATATACTATGATATAGTTTTCAAATGTTTAAAGGAATGTATCGTGTTTTCAATTTTCGAACCTTTATAGAAAGTATTTTAAACTATTCAAGTTTGGATTGAAATCTGAACTTATCAACCTGCCAATTTCCAATTGCTTTTGTGAAAATGGACTTTCGGGAGAAATTCCAAGGGATTCTCCATATTGATGATTTGAAAATACTTTGGCATTGAAATGATTTGGTGGCTATACCATGGCTGAGATGTTAATGCTGCCGTTGGACCCTCGGGTCAACGATGCCCCGGGAGTGTCAGGATGCCCGGATGTATGACGATACGTATTCCGGAGGGTAGGGGCAACCATTGTCATGGTTAGTCCCGGAGATTCCTTGTGATGCTGGGTGAGGTGCGAGATGCCTGGAGGTGAGACATGACACACTCCAGTTGCCTAGTGACTTAAATATGGAACCGGAGGCTTTTGTGACACCAGGTTGGGTGCGAGTGTTTGGAAGGACGCAAACACTAGTCCTTCGGGAGAAAAATCTTTTGAAATCTAAAATTAATTGTTCTGCTAAGCTACGCTTGATTATGGGACAAAAATGTGTGGCACGTAATGGGACGTGACATAACAATTTGGTTTTATAATCGGGACCCAAGTAATTGAAATGATGTGTTCTAGTTTTGAAACTGCATTTGCCATTACTTTGAAAAGTTCTATTGATTTGGTGCATACCTATTCCTGTGGTTATATGTTTTTGTCTATCTTGCATGAAATTAGATGGTGATAGTTCTGCACGATATAGTTTAGTGGATCTTTTGTTGCTAGGTGGTTGTACTCACCCATTTTGGGGACTAACATTTCAGACTAGATAAGATGCCTCTGCTGCCTGCACCTCCCGGTACATTCTATGGATTCCCAATCGACTTACAATGGGAGCGGTCAGAACATCAGGACCCTGTGGTGCAAGGATTGACGTTCGTACGAGTGAGTCATTATGGTGTTCGATACCGGTTGTCATGCCCCGATCCTCAAGCACACACCCATCCCTCACCTGGTCGATATAATAGCGACGTCCCAGGACGCATCGCCGACCCATTCATTTTGTTACGCATGCGGAAGCATATAAATAATCCCCAAACAATAAAACAATGGATAGGAAAGTATGACTCCAAATTTTCACTTTAAAAGCAACCACCCTTATATACATTGCAAACCATAGTACAAATATATACAAGGTGAATTGTTCAGTCAGGTTTTAAACCACAAGTTCATAAAACAAGGTCTGCAAAAAGGAATCGACTCCCATTAAAAGAGAATTATTTTATGACTAACTAGTCCAATAGGATCGTCAATTCTTCAAGCTTCACCTTCCACACTTCGGGCCTTCAGTCCTTCACCACAACCATCTGGGGACTTGAAATAGTTATTCAATAATCAATGAGACTACGTCTTAGCAAGTTCTACCCCCCTAAGACCCGATTAGAAAGCCAATACACTTAAGAAGCTGCCTAAGCACAACACGAGTCAGAGGACTTACCTTAGCCTCAATTCCATCCTGCAAATCAACGTTTTTATAGATACCTTGTATCGCATCACTCAATCAATTCATAACATCATATCAAATCGTTGATCAATTGACCTAGTCGATTACATGTCATCTCGATCCTTTCTTAGTCAGCTCATTTCAATTACTCGAATTCAATGCTGAATTACGGCTTAGCAAGCACAGTCTACACGGTCATCTCAAATACTCAACCCCAACGCTGAATTACGGCTCAGCAAGCACAACCTATTAAAACTTTGGCAATAATATTGAATTACCGCTCAGCAGCCACGGTTACTAATTCTTCGGCGGTTAATGCTGAATTACAACTCAGCGAGCACAACCGGTTCCAAATTCGGTGGTAATGCTGAATTATGGCTCCGCGTGCACAACTGTTTCCAAGTTCAGTGGTGGTGCTGAATTACAGCTCAGCGAGCACAACCTAGATTAGGTGGTAACCTACAGACCACTGGCCATAACCATACTTTGGTGGTAATGCTGAATTACAGCTCAATGAGCACAACCGATTCCAAATCCGGTGGTTTCCATGCCCTATTCCACACTGTCACACACCCATCATACATCATTTCATCTTTCAATAGTCTCTCAATGTGACTAATAACCCTCACATGATTAATTACTCTTGGCCAAGGACTATGTGCTTCACACTTAGAATCCTCAATCAAAATAATAATTTGCCTATTTCCCTCGTATTAACAATACCCGATAAAAATTTATCGTGTGTGGATACATGGTCGGACTTAGCCAAAATATCATAATTTCACATTTGAACCTCCCACTATTTCATGCAGTCCCAAAATAGACTTTTGGCGCTATAGACTGACGCCCAGTAATTTTTCCATTAATTACCAAAATTTATTTATTTAGGATAAATCATAAAATCATAATTAATTCAATTCAGCACAAATCAACGCTCAAATAAATAAACGGATTGCACCATGATAATCAGCATAAAATTCCGATAATCGACTATCTCAACCTAATTTTCGGAAAATAAATAAATAATTAATTAATTACAAAAAATATTAAATAAATGCAATAAATCCAATTTAGGCCCGTAATGTCTAATTAGAAGCCGAGACGGGCCTGAAAAATTACCGAGACTCATTTAATAAATACTAGGAGCTCTCTGCTTGCTAATGACTAAGTCTAATTGCCTAACATGCATCATTAAGTCACTAATTTAATTATTCTAAACTAATCTAACCACATAATCACGCTTAATTTAACACTAATTAAACCTTAAGCATCATTAGCATACTAATGAGGGATTAGTGAGCAAAACTCACTTGATTAACAAGCGGTTCGGTGCGAAACGATGGGAACGTCGCGGGGCTTGACTTTCCACATGGCGGGCTAAGTTTTTAGGGTCGGGAAGCCGGCCAAAACAGGCTAAATCCGAGCTGGAATACTCACTTTTCTAGCTGCTATGTTGGTGCCAAAGGAGGGGGAAACGGGCTTGGGTTGAGGTGAGGATGGACTGAGCTAAGCCGAGGGGGCCAAACCGGCTCAAGCGAGGCTCCATGGAGACTCCGGTGGCTTGAGCTGGCCGGAACAACACCTGGGAAGCTGCTGGAGGCGTGGGTGAGTGGGGACGATGGCCAGGACGGCGGTGGCGTGTTGGAGGCGCGGATGGTGCGCGAGGAGTGCACAGTGATGGCGTGCGGCGGCGGCGGTCACTTGAGGACGGCGGCGGTTGCTCATAGGGGTGAGCAACGACATCGTTGGGCAAGCAACAGCTGTGAAGCTCACGGTGGAGATGGCGGTTCGGTAGTGAGAGCGACGAACGACGCGACTCCAAGCGAGGGGCGGTGGTGGCGTGGTGATGAGTAAGGCGTGGAGCTGCGGGGGTGCTGGTGACGGCGAAGCAACAACTTAGAAGAAGAAGAAGAAGAAGAAGAAGAAGAAGAAGAAGAGAGGAAGGAAGGGGTTCCATCGAGAGAGGAGAGAGAAGAGAGAGGGATAAGTTTGAAAAGTCAAAAGGGAAAAAATGAAGCAAAGTGGAAAATAGTAGAGGGAAAAATGAGGGAGTGTTAGCGTGGGGAGGGAGTTTCGCACGGAAGAGAGAGAGAGAGAGAGAGAGAGAGGAGAAAGAGGGGTGAATGGTCAAAAAGGGGGGAAAGATCATGTGGGGGAGGAGGAGAGAGAAAAGGGGGAGAGAGAGAGAGAGAAAGAAAATAATAAAATAATAAAATAATATTATTATTTTTCTTTTCTCTTTCCCTTTTTAAATTTTCTTCCGGTCTCCAATTTTTCCTCCAATAACTTCTTTTCCAAAATTTTGAGCTCATCGATAATTCGACGAACGATGAGACGAGGTCCTAAAAATGAATCGTAACACACTTGAATATTTGATTCCTGAGACTCAATTCAATTTCGTGGTTAAAATCGACCAGACGCGATTTTAGTCCAATCCAACCAATTAGGTAGCTTTTAGGGATTTTGCCGTGTTTATATCCCTTAATGGCTTTACCCAATAGATTAGTTAACTCGTGAGTGATCAGCTTAGAGAAAAAAGACCATAGGCACGTCGATGAAATGCCCATTTCACAAAATCGGGATGGGTCGAAATTTAGAATGTCACACCGATCTTCCCACCGGCCCTGTACTCTAAGAGTACATCGCCATATTCATCGTCGGCATGGACGTACATTGGGGCCACTGCCGCCGCCACCAGCAAACGAACCAAATGGTTGGGTGTGACCGTGAGATAGGGTCAGCAGAGGAAGAAATTTTTGAACGCCGACACTAAACAATGGACTTTATGTTTGTAATTGTTGGAAATGTCGGGTATCTTTTGGTGTATGGCCGAGTTTAGAAAACTACGGCATTTTAATGTACCGACTAACGATTATCTATCTAGTTTTATGTAAATATAAGTGTCCGGCTGTTACTTATAAAAGTGTTTAGGTGGTGTGCATTGTTTTTGAATATAGGAAAGGGAGTTGTTGGATACGCTTCCGCCATATTTTGCGCATGGACCAAATGAAAGGATATAGATCCCCAGAACTCATGGATTTATCAAAATCCTTTGGTATCAGAGTATCAGACTTTTAGGTTGAAAGAAAGTTGGTGATATGTGGCGACCCTAACAGATCGGGAGCCATCGGGGTGTGCCACATCTATAACCTCCTGATCACAAAAATCCTTTTTTTTTCCTCATCTCCTAAATATTCTCCAATGATCTTATCACCTATTGCTAAAGATAAGATTGCAATGCGATTTTCTCAAATTCCAAAAATCCACCGTAATATCATTTGAAATCTCTATTTCTCACAAGATAATTAAAAAAAGGGGGGGTGCTTGGGCAAATTTGCTTCCTTCGTGGGCTTAGTCCAACTTGTCAAATTAAAGTTTAGAACTACCAATTTAAACCCATCTATCACCAGCCCAAGGCAAATGCAATAATAACACATAAATGTACCTAAAATTATATACTATGCATTCTAATATTTTTTTTTTCAGGGATAAAATTAATCCCTAATTTTTATTCAATAAATAAATAACCGAGTTGCCAAAATTTAAGTGTCAACATTTTTTAGTCAAATTTGCAATGCCATTGCCTGGTCATCTCCACATCAGATGCAAATCTGAACTCTTCTATCCTATCAAACGACATCGCAAAAAGGCATTATCCTCACCTCACCGCTCCCCGTCCGGACTCCTAAGCTAAGAAGACAATGTTGACTCTTCAATCGCTCTCTCCCTCTCTCCCACCGACTAATCATGCCTTCTTCAATGGCGTTGTTGATGCTCCATTCTGCCTTCGTGATTGAACCTCCTCGCTCCTCCAGGCAAGGCTCTTCTCCCATTCGCTGGAGGTGGTGGTGGCTCCTGCGAAGCAATGAGCCTCGGAGCCGTGCTGACACCTAAATTTCGCCTAGGTATTTTAAATTAGGGCTTAGTTTTCATTTGCATCATAAATCTTTATTTTCTTTACTTTCTTTTGGATAATAATAATAATAATAATAATAACCAAAAAAAAAAAAACAAGCAGCCCATTGAGGTTGGGCCTTTCCACCCAGCCCCTCTTTTTCCCGCGTGGGCCCCTAAGGCCCGACCCTTTTCTCCCCCCAGGCCTGGCCCCCCTTCTCCTGCTTGTCTTCTTCCTCACATTGTCTTCTTCCTTGAGCAACATGGGCCGGAGGCTGGACGCGTGCGACACCGAAATGGAGGAGGAGACAGCAACGTACAGTGCAGTAGGCGGAGGGGACGCGTCTTCAATGTGAGGCGGCCTAGCTAAAGCCACCTCGATGGATAGGATGCCAGTTCGGCCAGTAGAGGCTGTTCGGTGTGCGAAGGACCAGTGGCCGAACCTCCGTTGATCGGCCTTCCCCTCGCCTATAAATAGGGCATCAAGGGAAGGCCAAACCATGCCAAGGAGGATCACCGGCTACCAGCTTCGATAACCTACCCTGAGAGATTTCAGGGGAGGCCCGAGGATGAGTAGGCTGAGATCTGACGTTGATCGGAGGAGAGGGTCGGATCCAAGGAAAGACGATCGAAGGAGAAGAGCAGCTCGAGAACCACGTGAGTAGACTAGATCTGGTGGGAGGAAGGCTCACCGTTGCTGTCTGGTGGCTGATGCCACGGCTGCTGCTTCTGACGCCACCATCCAGCCTTGCATCTTTGTTGTCCTGTTGCCGTTGCCAACGTTTGCCGCCTGCCCTCACAACCCTTATGCTCACCACCTGACAACCAACAACCAACGCCCCCCCCCCCCCACCGTGCTAGGCCGTCGCCACTTCCCACGCCATCGTGCCGTGCCCTCGCTGCGAATAGGTAACAGCCACTGCTCACCACGTCATCATCGTTGCCTTTCCCTCTTGAAACCATATCTGCCACCACCATCTGTCGCGTCATCGCCGTCCGCTCTCGCTACCTCCGACAATGTATGCCCCCCTTGAAACCCCTAGTCTCGGTCCCGACTGGCCGAGCTGCTTTGTGTTGCTACCATGCCACGTCCTCCAATGTTGATCCCGTCGAATAGTTTTGCCACTGCCGTCCTTTGTGTCGTCGCCGTCATCAACGCCAATCCACTGCCCCAGCCCCTCCATCGATGCTACGGATAGACGGAGAGGGAGGAAACATCATGTCGGGTCAAGGTCGGGTTAGACTCGGGTCGCTGTTCAGCTAGGTTTCCGTGAACCAGAGGCGGCCAGAAATTGAGTCAAAGCCGAGTTAGGCACATCGTACCCGGGTAGGTTCCAGCCAACCTGGGCCATCATGCGTGGGCCGGCTAATTTTTGGGCCGAGCGTTTATGGGCTTGGCTGTTTCGAGCTTGGTTTGTTTAAAAGGAAAAAGAAAGCTCTAGGTCGGGCTAGCTTGGCGGGCCCATCTAGTGAGCGATCCAAGTTGGGCCTAATCCAAGAATCCAACTTGGGCCACTGGTTTTAACAAACCGGGTCCGACCCAACCCGGGGGTCCGACCCAAGTCGTTTATAATATGATATTATAAATTAATAATATTTTAATAAAAAATAATAATGATAATTTATTTTCCAAAAAAAAAAAATATCCCATGTTTTCCTAAAAAAGTCCGAAAGACCAGAAAAAGCCAAAAAAATGATTTATACTTTCAAAATGGTCAAAAATCCAAAAAATGCTTTATATGTCCAAAAAATATAAAAAGACCCAAAAAATGTTTTTCTTCCACAAAAAGCATGGAAACCCTCTCAAAAATCCAAAAAGCCTTAGGGTTTAAACAAGATTAGGTACTAGAAAGGCATTAGTGACTAGCTAGTGTAATCGAATCCCCGATCTTAGTTTCTCTGGTTACATAGGAGCAAATGTTCCTCCCAATATTTCGCTTAATATTTGCTTGGGTTTCTAATCGGCCCATCCCAAATTGATTAGTGGCAACTCATTTTAAAAATTAACTTGTAGGTCAAAATATTAAACAATTAAGTCGTGAATTGGTGGACTTAGGAGAGTCCAGGCTAAGCCTAATAGACCTAGCTGAGCCATCAGCCTCCGCAAGCGCTGGTCACTAATGTGAGCACTGGAAAAAGAGGTCGTGACAACTTGACGACTTCACTAGAGACAATTTTGTGGACTTAGGGCTTTTTCATCTTTTTAAAACACTTTACTAACTTGTTTTTCTTTTTTTTTTTTTTTTTTATGTAGGTTAGTAGCTTAGAGATCTATTTTACTTTCATTAAAATGTTTTGTGATTATAAACTGTTATGCATGCTTTAATGTTTAAGCACTACACATGGCACACACAACCCGGCCGCCAGACCTGGGCCGCCATAGGATATTTAGGATGGTGTTAAGAAAGATACGGCCTTGAACGCGAGACTGCGATGTGGAGATTGCCTTTTTTTTTCTCAGAATTTCTTTAGGTAGAGCCAAGGTTAGGAGGGTATGATGCCAACGCGAGATTGCGATGGGCAGACACCCTCTTAATTTCCCTAAACCTTCTCAGTTAGACATCAAGCTGCATGTATCATGCGCATGTCTATGTGCTTGCCATTTCCTTTAAAAGCAAAGTCCATTTATCCTCTTTTACTCAATCTTTTTATTGGCCCATGGCAATTTAGGTAGGTTTTTTTCTTTTTTTTTTTGAACCCCAGTTTATATGCGATGGGAGGAGACGATATCCAGTTTATTCCCGCCCCCAAAGATAGAGCTCTTCAGATGGTGAGGGCAATTGGACCAATTTGCCCAGTAACATGTGAAAGCCAAAGTCGGTCATCTCGTATCATTATTCTATTTCTCTATTCATCCTGAAGTCCTGCAGGCAATAGCACATTTTTTGTGCCCAAGGACATCCACTTTTATGTTTGGTGGGTTTGAGCTGACCCTTGTCATAGTGTACCAATTTGAGATTTTTTAGGGTATTAACCCCAAATAAAAAATTAAAAAAAAATCCTATTTGTCAACATTTTCACAATAAAAAAGAAAATGAAATTAAAGTAGAATTGTCAAGCGGCACAATTGCTTTATCTCAAATTGTTTGCTTTTTGAAAAATTTTATGATATCATTAACAGATTATATGTGATTATATTTTGATATGATTATTTCTCTAATTTTAAAATTTATTTAGATTTTAAATGCATTTTAAATTACTAATTCAGCTTAAAACATGGGAATGCATGCCAATTGATTACACATATAATTTTTTTCTTCAGCATCGGCATGATTTAACATATTATCAATGCGCTCTCAACCACTGTGACCCATCCTCTGGAAACATCACACTTCAATAGTCCAAGTCACTGAAATTTGGACTACAACCTTGTTAACCATTGTTTTTGTCATGCCATTGTCAACGACATTGCCCGGTCGCCGATGCCCTACCGAGATGGTGGTTGATTGAACCTTATGTAGGATTGCTTCGCATATGCCCCACAAGCTTATCACAATTAATTTTGCTAAAATATGGTGCACCTATTATTATAGTGACGAGGCACTATTACTATAGCTAAAATTAAGTCACTGCTTCCCCAAATTTATGGTGTAACAACATGTATTGTTCAATCACTGGGGGTTCACCCCAATGGCCACCTTTCCAACTTGGAAGGGGGAGGTGGGGGATTCAAATCCCCACCTTCTCAGGGGGGATTGGGGTGGGGACGATTTCATTTCAGGAGTGGGTTTTAACTCCCACGCCCTGCAAAGAGGCAGGGCAAAAGTTTGAGAGTGAGTGTTAGAGTAGGATTAGAGTAGGACCGACAAAAAAAAAAAACATGTATTTTTCAAACAAGCAATTAATTACTATAAGTACTGCATTAAAAAAAAAGTTGAGACAAAATCATAGGCATACCTTAAAATCCAAAATCAAATGTTATAAGACTGTCTTCTATCTGCATAGGCTCATCATCGGCAAGATATAGTAGTATATTGATAGTTCCTTCTTATCATCGCCATTAAGTAAATTTGGCTTTGAAGATTATTTTAATCACTACATTTTACTATTTTTTTTGTGTGACATTATCTTTGCTCATTAAGGTTTTCTCCACATCATAAGTTATTTATCATTTCAACTTAGGAAAAACTATTTGTGAAAGCTCATTGATTTCTCCATTGTCAAGGTTTTAAGCTCATATACTTAACCTTGAAATAATTGAATATGAAATTAGAAAGTTCTTTGAAAGAAGTAATCTACTAACAAGTTAAAATAGAGAATAATACGCAGTGATTTGGTTAATTCATTAACAATATCTTCTAATTATTATATGTATAATGAATTTGATTAGGTGGTGAAAAAATGTGTTTTTTTCCAAAAGAAAATAGTTTTCATTGCTCAAAGTGGGTAGAAGCACCAAGAACTTACTTCTGCATTTCAGCTCCTACTTCATCTTTCTTTATTTCTTCCTATAGTTTAGTCAAATAATTCAGCCCAAACTCTACTTTAATGAGAGGGCCATCTTCTTCCTACCTTCTTCCTGCCTTCTTCCCTCTCATTTTTCTTCACTCTAACTTTTTGAGTTTCTCAGCCATCTTTTTCGTACTGGTTTGCATAGAGATTTCTTACCAGAAGTTTGCAAGGTGTTTCCTCATCTTTATCAAGAACAATAAGTGACACTGCTTTATCTTTCCATCTTGCAAAGTATTCTTCGCACGTCTTTTGGGGCAAAAAGTCATCATCACGTGTTTGCTTCAGTGTTCGTACTCTTTTTAGCATCAACATTCTCAAGATAGGGGATCCACAGGGGAAGATTCCTCTGTGCCTTTTTTCTACCCTCATGAATGGAAGTGAGATCCAACAGGATAGACCGATAATATTTCATAATCCTTGAATCAATCGAGCCAACTTAGTCAACTTTCTTAATTTCTCTTTTTCGTTTTCTTTTTCCTTTTTTCTTCCTTTTGCCCGTGGTCAGCCATCGACCATGACTGAGCCGGTTGGCTTTGCTTGGACAAGGGTGAGCCTCGATGAGGGGAGCCCTCACCTAGGCAAGGCTTGCCCAAGCTAAGGTGGCCTCGCTTGGCATCATCGGAGTGAAGGTGACGTCAAGTGCCAAATCTAGCTTAGGCAAGGCTGACCCTTGTTAGCCCTTCCTTGGGTGAGGTCTCCACTTGCTAGGCCTTGCCCTCACTTGGCTGGGCCTCGCCTATGGTGAGTGAGGCTAGCCACCCAACCATCGCCTATGGCCTGCCATCTCTAATAGGAAGAAGAAAGGGGGAAAAAAAAGAAGAAGAAAAAACTAGAAAATATATATTATAATATTATAAAAAAGATTATCTGTATCAACACCGATCATACCACTTAAGACGGCCGACCTCCATGTCAGTGAATTCTGACCAAAATTTGCCTGTGGCTGGCCATTGTTGTTGTGGTCATGCTATTGTTGAGACTGAGCCATCACCGCAATCCTAGGTCACGGATGCCTTGCCATGATCGTCATTGATTGAACCTTATGTAGGCTTGCTTCACATGGGCCCTACAAGCTTATCGCAATTAATTTAGCTAAAATATGGTGCACTTGTTATTATAATGACAAGGCATTATTACTTTAGCCAAAATCAAGTCCCGCTATCCCAGATGTAGGGTATAACAACATATACTGTTCAAATGAGCAATTTTTTTGTGGCTCGAAAATAAGCAAAAACAAGCAATTAATTTCTATAAGTGCCACGTCAATAAAAAAAAAAAAAGATGTTGAGACAAATTGATAGGTATACGTTAAAGTAAAAAATCGAACGTGGTAAGACATCTTCTATCTGCATGGGCTCATCACTAGCAAGAGATAGTCATTTATTGATAGTTCCTTTTTATTATTGTCATTAATAAATTTGAATTTTAAATTCTATGCATTTATTGACCGAATTATTTTAATCATTACATTTTACTTATTTTTGTTATGTGAATTTCCTTATTTGGCGACATTATCTTTGTTCATTATGGTTTCCTCCACATTATAAGTAATCTATTTATTTCAATTCAAGAAAAATTATTTGTGAAAGCTCATTGACTCCTCCTCTATTGTCAAAGTTTTAAGCTAACATTTTAAATATTGATATACCTTGAAATAACTTAATATCGAACTAGAAAATCCTTTGACAAAAAGTAGTATTCTCACAAGTAAGAAAATAGAAGGGAAAAAGTTACAAAAAATTCCAAACTTTACTAACTGTAACACATTTACCCCAAGCTTTTTTTTTGTGACACAAAAAATCCTAAACTTATACCCGTGTGATACATTTACCGAAACTTTTTTCTATCACATCAAAAACCCTAACTTATACTTGTGTAACACATTTAATCTAAACTTTTCTTTTGTGACACCAAAAATCCCAAACTTTTTCTATGATATGAAAGTTTTTGGGTAAATGTATTATACAAATATAAGTTTTGGGTTTTTCATATCACAAAAGAAAAATTTGTGGTCAATGTGTCACCCTGGATAAGTTTGGGGTGAATGTGTCACATAGGTATAAATTTGGCGTTTTTAGTCTCACAAAAAAATTGGATAAATGTGTCACAGTTGACAAAATTTAGTTAATTCATGAACAATATTTACCTTTGACGAGTTTGATTAGGTGGGGTAGAAACGTGTGATGGAGTGCCGAAGTTGTTTCAGTAGATGTGACTGATGGCAATCAAGGTTCTACACTTGCTTTTTTGTCTTTCTTTGAAATATCTTGGGGAACTTCCATGAAAGTCACATTGTATAATCAGCGGGTCTAGCAAAGCGGGTAGAATTACCAAGAATCCACTTCTGCATTTCAGCACCTATTTCGTTCCTACAGTTCAGTCAAATAATTCTGCCCAAAATTGTCCTTTAATGAGGTGGTCATCTTCCCACCTTCTTCCTTCTCATTTTCCCTCGCTCTAACTTTTTGCGTTTCTCGGCCATCTTTTTCATACCAGTTTGCATAGAGATTCCCTTACTGAAAGTGTACAAGGTGTTTTCTCGTCCTTATCAAGAATAGTTAGGGATGCCGCTTTATCTTTCCATCCCTATCCATCAACACAAACTCCACCTCATCTAAAGTAGTCTTCACACGTTTTTTTGGTCAAAAAGCCAATGTCACGCGTTTTCTTGGGTGCTCTTACTCCTTTTAAGGTTCAACATTCTCAATATAAGGGATCCATTAAGGGAAGATCCCTCTATGCCTTCTTTCTAGCCTCCTAAAATTGTGAGTGAGATCCAAAAGAATAGACTGATAATATTTTGTAATCCTTGAATCGAATCAAGTCCATAGAGCCAACCTTCTTAATCTCTCTTTCTTGTTTTTGTCCCCAAATCCTGATATATGGCTTCTTCCAAAAAGAATTACCATGTGTTCCTAAGTTTCAGAGGCACAGATGTCCGTGACAACTTCCTCAGTCGTCTCCACACAGCTCTGAATCAAAAAGGGATATATACTTTTGTAGATAGCGAGGAGCTTAGGAAAGGAGAGCAAATATCGCCGGCACTTATGAGGGCAATTGAGGAATCGCGCGTCGCGATCATCATTTTCTCCAAAGACTATGCTTCCTCACGGTGGTGTTTGGAAGAGTTGGCAAAGATCATGGAGTGCAAGGCACAAAAAAAGGAGCTAATTGTGTTGCCGGTGTTTTACAAAGTGGAACCAAGAGAAGTGAGAGAGCAGAGAGAGGCTTATGGGAGAGCTATGGATAATCATGAGTCCAAGTTTGGGAAGGATTCGAAGGTAGTGAAGAGATGGAAGAATGCTCTCTTTGATGCCAGTAACTTGTCTGGGTGCGAATTTAATGATGGGTAAGTAATTGATGTGATGCATTGCTTTGCCATTTTTAGCTGGTGATTGTTTGTTATATGCCAAACCGTATGCAATAAACACTGAAAGCTCACTGATATTGTCAAATCGGTCTTTTGATTGAAGATACAAAGGGGAGATATACTAGATGAGAACTTTTTGTCTTCGATGAAAGCGTGGTTAATAGTCCCTTAGTCATTATTGTCTTCAGGCGTAGGTTCTTCGTAGTTTTCCCTTGGGCAGATCTTGGGGCTGGTTCACTAGATGTGTTGATTTCTTTTCATCTTATTATTTGCTACCCTTTTTATGTCATTTTCCTCATGACGTTAAAAGTTGAATTCCTGCCATGGCTTTGAAATGTTAAAACGTGCTTCTCTTTTTATTTTGAGTAATTATCAGAGATGAAGTGGAGCTCATACAACGCATCATAAAGGAATTATCAATTCATCTAGGGCGAACACCCTTTCATGTTGCTAAATATCTGGTCGGAATAGATTCCCGAGTTCAAGAAGTGATATCACTGTCTCAAAAAGAGTCGGATAATGATGATGTTCTCATGATAGGTCTATGGGGACCTGGAGGCATAGGGAAGACGACAATTGCTAAAGCGATATATAATGCTTTTGAGAGACAATTTGAGGGATCTAGTTTTTTGGAGCAAGTTAGAGAAAATTCAAACAAAGGCAATGGCCTAGTTGGTTTGCAAGAAAAACTTCTATCTCAAATCTTATATCCTAGACATCTAACAGTCTGTACTAAAGATGGCGGAATTAGTTTGATAAGGGAAAGACTTTGTTGCAAGAAGATTCTCCTGGTTCTTGATGATGTTGACCACTTGGATCAACTTAATGCATTGGCTGGACAAGATAATTGGTTTGGCAAAGGAAGTAGAATCTTTGTAACATTAAGGGATAAAAAATTGCTTACTTCTTCTCAGTGCAAAAATTGTGTGTATGAAGTTAAAGCTTTAAAGAATGATGAGGCACAAGACCTTTTTGTTTGGCATGCCTTTCCAAACAGCAAGAAAGTTGAAATGAGAAAGGATCTCCTAGATAGAGCACTGCATTACACTAGTGGCCTTCCATTAGCCCTTGAAGTGTTGGGATCATTCTTACGTGGAAGAAATGAAGCAGCATGGGAAAGTGCACTGTGTGAACTCTCCGATAGTCCTGATGAATATATCGATCGAGTTCTAAAGATAAGCTTCGATGGATTGGAGAGGAATGAGAGGGAGATTTTTCTCGACATTGCTTGTTTCTTTAAGGGACAAAGTATAGAATACATCAAAGAAGTTCTCGATGGCTGTGACTTTGAGACAACTAAAGGAATAAATATTCTCATTGAGAGGTCCTTGATAAGAAAGGAGCATGGGACCTTGCAAATGCATGATTTGGTTCAGCTGATGGGTCAAAATATTGTTAATCAAGAATGTCCAGATGATCCTGGGAGCCGCAGTAGATTATGGCTTTTTGAAGATGTTCAGGACATTCTATGCGAAGACATGGTAAGAGTTGTTTATGTAAACATTGTTACATCTCATTTTTATGTTACTTTGATTTGGATAGTATCTTATAAATCTCAGTGGAAATTTTGGTTGAGAACTGAATTTGCTCTGTTATGGATAGGGAACGAATGTAGTAAACGCCATAATATTGGACGTGCTCAAGCCAGAAGATAAAACTATGAGTCTTGTAGAGATTACTATAAAGGCTGATGTTTTCAGAAACATGAGAATGTTGAGAGTGCTCATTCTGCCTGAACTACATCTCTCTTCGGAAGGTCCTGTCCGTCTCCCTAATAATCTGAGATGGCTTGTATGGCCCAATGCCCCGTTACTAGAATTTGGCTCTGAACTTATTAATATTGATGTCCCAAAAAGTCATATCAGAGATTTAGAAGGCAAAATTAAGGTTAGTGCTTGTTATTATTAGCTTTTCCCTTTTTATAACTACAAATTTTTACGGTGCTTAATGACTATATTGAGATATATATATATATATATATATATATATATATATATATACTTTGTGCAGCATTTTAGAAAGTTGAAGTACATCGATTTCAGTCAATGCAAGTCCCTGGTTAGTGTTCCAGACTTTTCATCGGCTCCCAATCTGGAGAGTTTGAATCTTGATGGGTGCAGAAGCTTGGTGGAGCTTCACCAATCCGTCGCATGTCTCGACAAGTTAGAATTTTTGTCACTACAGTTTTGTTCTAATCTCAATATCTTTCCTAACACACTCAAGACGAAATCTCTTCGAGCCCTTGATCTCTTTGGTTGCACTCAACTCAGGGAGTTCTCTGATATACCAGAACAGATGGAAAATCTAGAAGAGCTTGATCTTGGAATGACGGCCATTGAAGAACTCCCTCCATCAGTTGAAAATCTTCTCTCTTTGAAGATAATAAGTTTAAGAAAATGCAAAAAACTCAAAACGCTCCCATCAAGTGTTTACAAGTGGCAAAATCTCGAGCATCTGAATCTTGTAGGCTGCTCCAATTTTGTCACATTTCCAGAGAACTTGGAGAATTCAAACAATCCTAATGGCAATCCAGGATTCCGAAAATTAAAGATGCTAGAACTTGATGGCTGCAATCTCTTAGGATTAGAGTTCCTTGAGCGTTCTTCTAATTTTCCCAAATTAAGGTACCTAGATCTTTCCAGAAACAAGTTTACTCATCTGCCCGCATGCATCAACAAATACAAATATTTGGAACACTTGCATGTGGATAAGTGCAAAGAGATACAAAAGATTCCTCAGCTTCCGCCAAATGTGCATTCCCTTTCGGCTAAATGTTGCGGATCTCTACAAGAATTCCCAGATTTGTCGAGACTCACCTCCGACTGCTGTTCGGTTGACTTGTCATCATGTCGTAAATTCTTCCGCGAAGGGGCAAAAATTGCTCTTGCGTTATCGCTCGAGGTTAGACTCTCTCTCTCTCTCTCTCTCTCATGCACACTAACTTTGAGTGCTTGACATGCGTACTATTTGTATGACAGGGGCTCCCGAAGATGAGAAATGTTGACATTTGCCTAATTGGGAGAGAGATGCCAGAATGGATTTTTCGCGGTAAAGACAGTTCCATATCTTTCACGGTTCCCCGGGACTTGTATGACAAGTTCTTAGGACTAGCACTCTGTTTTGTTTTTGGCCCAAAGGGGGGAAAGGCAGTCAAAGTTTCTTGTCGAGTCGAAATTTGTGTTAACGGCCGACTGGTGCTTTCCTTTCCAAAATACGTGCATTCAATGGAATCCGACCATGTGTGGATAGGATATCTCCCGCGCAGTAGGCTGTGTGTAGGAAGGAAGCGTCTGCGAGATGATTGCAGCCAATTCCAAATTAAGTTCCTACTGGAAACTGAAGGAAGATTGAATGAGTGTGGATTCCGTCCAATATGCCAGCAACAGGAGGGTGATCTGAGGATCGTGTACCCACCCTATCAGCCTATGGAAACAAATTGTGCTTTGGAGGAAAGAGACTCAGAGGAAGACAATTGGTTGGACACCATGGAAGAAGAAAGTTCAAGTGAAACAGATGATGAACTAATCGAAGCAATCGACCAAGAAAAAGAAAAACAAGGACTTTTCAAAGCAGATAAGATCGGGCCTTTGGAGGAAAGAGACTCAGAGGAAGACAATGGGAAAGACACCGAGGAAGAAGAAAGTTCAAGTGAAACAGATGATGAACTTATCAAAGCAATCGACCCAGAAAAAGAAGAAGAACTACTTTTCAATGCAGATAAGCTCGACTGCGGTGGATCACTTGAATGTGAAGCTACAGAAGGTGTCTGTCGAAGTCTCAAGACCTTGTCAAGGGAGCGATTCTTGAGGAAAAAATTTCGGAGATACTGATTGCAATGCCTTTTGCCTTTCCCTCTTCCTTTTTTTTTTCCGTCTCTACTGAGAGCTTTTGAACGTCTGCTCCTTCAATTCAAGTTCAGAATCATTATGAAATACAGGTTTCACATCATGCTACTGACATGGTTGAGGTTGAGGAGCTTCCTTTTTTCCCTCTCTTTCTTTTATGATTTGTGATGCAGATTGCATCAATACAGAGTTAAGTGAATGCTCGTTGAATGGCCACGGTCTTTCCAGTTGCTCTGCGATACTCATCATCATAGAACTCTGTCACCTCTTCATCCAATTGATGATGCCAACACTTCATGCTCGAAAATTCTGAGATAGTAAGTTCTACTTAATTCTAATATGATCTTCATCTTTTCAGGAGTGCTGATCTGATTGTGTCAAATATCAGAAGACTAGTTAATTCCTTTGTTGTTACTAGGCAGATTGCAATCCCTCCCACTTCCTTTAACGTCAATCAGACACATCACTTTAACCCAATTGTCGCATCAACTGCCTTACCATGTCTGTCTCGTGGATTCTCAAGCTTTGACAGGAGTTTTATGCTGCCAATATCATGTACACTGAAAGGCAACTTCAAACGGATGCGATGCAGCAGCGTCACCCACCAATCTCTCTAGTGAAACGACTATTCCGTCGGACGAAACAGATGTTGGGAGGATCTTCATTCCAGTTCACCTGGTCACTCCCACCATTCTCTATATCTCATCAACAACGCCCAGGGTCCAATCATCTCTATTCATGTCGGAGCCAAAAAGCGAGAGAAAGAGAGATGCGGATGATCATGAAATATAGCCATCGCCTAGCATGAAGCGAGTAGCATAATCCTGTAAGAGGAGCATATTCCAAAAAGTTTCTGATTTAGTGCTGTCTTTTGTTGTTGTGGATGTAATATTGCTGGATAAATGGACATATTGCTGCTGCAGAATACAAGTAAATACATTTGCATCACACCGTATTATCTTTTCATTCCTTAGAGCCCGATCCTCACCTCATTTCTCTTCATTTTTATCTTAATAATTGAAAGAATTTCGTCAACGAGGGTTCTACAAGCACTTGTAAAGTTTCCGATAAACGAAATTTTATGGTTTCTAATATGCAGATCGCACACATGTCATGCGAAATCAATATTAATTTGATTATTATGAATGACTTGTGCGGAATGAAAACCTCATGGACAATCGTCCCGTAGGCCTTCATTAAAAAAACGTTGGATCACCTTTCTTACCAGTAGCCCCGCCAAATAGGAAGTAAACAGACATAAGCAAACCCAAAAGAAGAAGAAAGGATTTGACTTGTTGACTCGAGGCGGTGACGATGCAGTGGAGCCATCCGGTTCGAAGTTGCAATGCCAGGTGATCTCCACGTCAGATGTGTCAGAAAACAGAGTGAAAACAAGTAGAATAGAGAGAATAGAGAGCAATGTATTCTGCGCACTTCATTGATTGTTCCAATGTACAAAGAGGATTAAATAATGTACAGAGGATGTTTAATAAAAGGAAAGTATATCAGATCTAATCCTAGATTGATACAAAAGTAATCAATTACAATTTCGAAAATATATCCATCACAATCTGTGCATATCTTCGGCATATCTTCCAACACTCCCCCTCAAGCTGGTGGCTTGTATATGTCTAAGACACCTAGCTTGCTTAGGAGATATGCATGTTGCCTTTGACATAAAGGCTTGGTGAATATATCTGCAGGTTGTTCGGTAGTCCCAATTCCTCTTGTTTTGATTATCCCTTCTTGAATCTTCTCTCTAGTAAAGTGACAATCAACCTCTATGTGTTTTGTTCTTTCATGTACTATTGGATTCGCCGCGAGTTTAAGTGCAGAATCATTATCACAGAACAGTAAGGTTGATCCCTTGACTTGTACTCCGAGATCCAAAAGTAAGCCTCTTAACCAAACTACCTCACATACGGTCTTGGCCATGGATCGATACTCAGCTTCAGCTGATGACAGAGAGACAGTGGACTGTTTCTTTGTTTTCCATGAAAGTAATGATTCTCCAAGTTTGATGCAGAAACCAGTGATAGATCTTCGACTCATAGGGCAAGTCGCATAATCGGCATCACAGTAAGCCGTCATTTCCATGTTGCAATCACGAGAAAGAAGAATCCCAAGTCCTGGGCAATTCTTCAAATATTTCACAACTTTTAATGCGGCATTCATATGAGACTGTTTGGGGCTATGCATGAACTGACTTAGCGTTTGAACCGCATAACATATATCTGGTCTAGTCATAGTGAGATAAATAAGTTTCCCAACCAGTCTCTGATAGCTTAATGGGTCTTTGAGCAACAAATCATCCTCAGTAGATTGTAGACTCGCATCATAATCAGCAGTAGTTAATTTAACATTCTGCTCAATAGGAATAACTGCTGGTTTACATCCTGATAAACCTGCTTCAGATATAATTTCTAACACAAATTTCCGTTGACTAAGTGAGATTCCTTGCTTTGAACGAGCTATCTCAATGCCAAGAAAGTATTTGGGTGGTCCCAAATCTTTAATATGGAAAGCGGCATGCAAATATTTCTTGAGACTTGTCACAGCAGATTCATCATTTCCCATAATAAGTATGTCATCAACATATATCATCAAATAGATAGATGACATACCTTTTGTCCATGTGAATAAGGCGTAATCATGTCTGGACTGTTTGAATCCTGCTCCCATAAGTGCGTTCGTAAACTTGGCGTACCACTGTCTAGAAGCCTGCTTGGGACCATATAAGGATTTGCGGAGACGACATACCTTAGACTCCCCCTGTCTCCGTAATCCCGGTGGAATGTCCATATAAATTTCCTCATCCAAGTCACCATGGAGGAAGGCATTGTGAACATCCATTTGGTGCAATGACCAATCACGAAAAGCAGCAATGGCCAAGAAAGTGCGAACTGTAACATCTTTTGCTACCGGAGAAAATGTTTCATGATAATCGAAACCTTCTCGTTGAGTGAAGCCTTTGGCTACTAACCGTGCCTTATATCTTTCAACAGATCCATCGGCTTTATATTTAATCTTGTATACCCACTTGCAACCAATCGGTTTTCGATGAGACGGTAAAGGAACAATGTCCCATGTATGATTTTCCATTAATGCATGCAATTCTGTCTCCATAGCTTTTTGCCATCGTGGATCATTAACTGCCTCACTATAATTTGACGGCTCTGTTTCCTCAGACATACGACTAACACAGCACATATGATCCGAGGATAACTGATGAAAGGAGACATATGAGGAGATAGGGTAACGAGTACCTTGAGAACTTGAAGTTGCACAAACATAGTCCTTTGTCCATGTGGGCGGACGCGTAGCACGTCCAGAACGCCGTGGCGGATTATCCTGTGGTGTTGGTTGCGAAGACACTTGTGTTTCTTCATCTGACATTGGAGATGCCGCTGTTGATGAAGGATTATGCTCCTCCTCGTTCAGTGTAGCTGAAGTATCCACAGCTACTGTTGGAGAGGAAATTATACCTTGTGGTTGTGATGAAGGTGCAATGATGTATGATTGTCCAGGAGATATATCCTCTTCAGATAAAAAACGATGATTATGCACGCCCTTGTCAGACTCATCATGTAAAGATAAATTGTCACCAAAAGGAAAAATACTCTCATGGAAAACAACATCCCTGCTAACAAAGAATTCCCCAGTCGACTTATCAAAAACCCGATATCCCTTTGTGAGAGTCGGATATCCCATAAATATACATTGCTTGGCTCGTGGACTCAACTTATCTCGTGGCCCCACTGTAGTCACATAACACAAACAACCAAAAACTCTCAAATGTTGAAGTTCTGGTTTCTTTCCATATAGCATCTCAAAAGGTGTCTTCTTGTTGAGAATGCGACTTGGCATTCGATTTATCAGATAAGCTGCAGTGACCACACAATCTCCCCAAAATGTCTCAGGAATGGAAGCTTGGAATTTAAGAGCACGAGCTACCTCTAAAAGATGACGGTGTTTACGCTCGACAATACCATTTTGCTGTGGGGTATATGTGCAAGAATTCTCATGCAAAATTCCGTTTGAAGAAAAAAAGAATGCACATTCACTATTGAAGAATTCTCTTCCATTGTCAGTACGAATACGTTGAATTGATTTTCCAAATTGATTTTTGGAAAGGGAGAAAAAAGTTCTTATGTGAGAAAGAACTTGACCTTTTGATTGCATCAGAAATATCCATGTGGCACGAGAAAAGTCATCCACAAGTGTTAAAAAGAAACGAGAACCATCACGATTGGGTGTGTGATAGGGCCCCCAGACATCAGCGTGGATTAATGAAAAAGGGGCTTTTGCACGAGATTTGCTATTATCAAAAGGCATACGAGCTTGTTTTGCCAAAGGACAAATTGAACATTGAGGGTAAGGGAAAGCAGCAGAATGACCCAGTCGTTGATGATTAAGGAAAAGCTTATCATTGGTAGTAATATTACACAATGATTTTTTATTCAATCCAATACAAGATGAATCGAAATTACTGGAGAAACTTGTCCAAAAATATAGCCCTTGCGAAATTCTACCCGAGCCCATCAGTTTGCCAGTCGAAAGGGCCTGAAACAGACAATGATCATGATTGAATAGGACACGACATGAGTTTTCCTTACAAGCTCGAGAAACTGATATGAGATTGAAATGAAATTCTGGAACATAAAAGACATTCTGAAGTGTGATAAGAGGACTAAGGATTACTGTGCCAATCATCGTGACATAGGTAGCATTTCCATTTGGAAGTTGGACTGAGATAGGAAAATCTAATTTTTTTGATTGTGAAAAGAACCTTTCATTGCAGATAATGTGGTCACTAGCACCTGAATCAACTATCCAAGCAGTCCTTGAAATTGAATTCAACAAACAATAAGAAGTACCTGTAAAATTCCCGGTGCTCTCAAAAACATCCAACTTCCTAAGAGCCTGCATAATCTCTTGATACTGATCATGAGTAATTGATTGATTTGATCTATCAGTATGCTGCCCTGTCACCTGTAAAGCTGTCGGAAAATCCCTTTTTCCTTTTTCTCCAGGTTTACCATGCAATTTCCAGCAATTATCTATGGTATGATGTGGACGTTTGCAATAATCGCAATATAACTTACCTTTTCCTTTAAAATTTTGCCCATTGTTCTTTGATGACGTGGCAAAATATGATCCGTTGGATGGTTTAAAAGTCGAAGCCATCGCGGCCTCATTTGAGCCGTTGGATCCATGCGCGGAAAAGGAGCGCTGTGGGCCGTTGGATCCATGCGTGGAAAAGAAACGCTGTGAGCCGTCCGATCGAGCTGGAGAGAATCTGCGTGAGCCGTCCGATCGAGCGGAAGGGTTGAGTCCACGTGAACCGTCGGATCGAACGATTAGATCCTGGCCGTTCGTTCCTTTCTTGAAAGACTTAGGGTTTGCTCCTGCAAACCAGATTTGCGGCGCCCATCCTCCTCCTTCACATTCTCTGGTCACGGCTCCTCCGTGACTCACATGAGCTGCGAGTGCCATCCCGTCGCCGGATTTGTGCAGATCGGAGCCAACAAAACGCTGGCTTTCTTCTTGTACGGCAAGCTGATAGATCCGGCCAAGAGTCGGCATGGGTTCCATCACCAAAATTTGAGACCGGAAACTCTGGTAAGACTCGTTCAAGATCAGCAAGAACCTGGTAATTTTTTCCCTCTCTCGAATGGCGCGGTATTGCTGCAAGGTAAGATCTGGGCCCTCTAACTTCTCCTCGACGGCCTCCAATTCGTTCCACAAGGCGGAGAGCTTGTTGTAAACCGCGGCGATGCTCATGTTGCCCTGTTTTAGATCCGAGAGTTGTTGGGTCAAGGTAAAAATCTTAACCCTATCTAATTTTCCATACATCTCCTTAATAGTGTCCCACATTTTTCTCGAATCTTCCGTCGGCGGGAGTCCGGCAGCCACTTCAGAGGTAATGCAGTTCCCGATCCATGTTCGGACTAACTGATTGCACTTCCTCCATAGTCGCGCCATGCGTTCATCCGAAGGGATCGGTAAAGTACCATCAATAAAAACTTCTTTGTCTTTCGTGACCAAGGCCCGCCGGAACTCCACCGACCAGCTTGAGTAGTTGTCGGGGCCTGATAGTTGTTGCGTGATGAGTCGTAGCTCCGGTCCGTCGCTCGTCGTCGTGTAGAGCGGGTCACCAGGCTCCGGTCGACCGCTGGCGGCGACAAACGGGTACGGCAAGAAACCGGGTTGTGGAACCGGGTAGGGATTTGGCCCCGGACCCGAAATACCCGGTTGAAAATAATCCGTATTCGTTGAGTTTGGCCCAGTGGCGGTTGATGGGCCTCCACCGGGTTGAACCGGCTCTCCGACGCCTTGACCCATCGACCATGGATTTGGTTGAGTGGGCCCGTAGATCCATGGGCCGGGTGGCATCTGAATAGGGAGCCACTGGACGGATTGCCCTGAAGCATGCTGAGCTGCGATCGGTTGTCCCGAAGTGGGTTGGCCTTGGTTCGGCTGTTCTTGTTGCATAGACGACTCTTCTGGAGTTTTTCCTTCAGAAATTGATGAATCTTCCTTAACCATGATGTTGGAAAGAAAGCAGAAAACGGTAAGGAAATATTTATGATTTTGAAGTGCTTAAATACTGATTCCTACACCGGAGTGCTAATCTTGTTGTGCAGGTTTAGTGTTCCTACAACAACCAAGACAAGAAACGTCCGGAGGGCAATCAAGAAGTGCGGAAGTCAGAAGGAACACGGCTCTGATACCATGTCAGAAAACAGAGTGAAAACAAGTAGAATAGAGAGAATAGAGAGCAATGTATTCTGTGCACTTCATTGATTGTTCCAATGTACAAAGAGGATTAAATAATGTACAGAGGATGTTTAATAAAAGGAAAGTATATCAGATCTAATCCTAGATTGATACAAAAGTAATCAATTACAATTTCGAAAATATATCCATCACAATCTGTGCATATCTTCGGCATATCTTCCAACAAGATGCAAATCCAAACTTTCTCTATCCTCTCAGACGACGTCGCATAAAGGCATCATTCTTCCTCACCGCTCCCTGTCCCGACTCCCAAGACAAGAAGACGCCGTTGACTCATACTCTCTCTCTCTCTGACTAATCATCATGCCTTCTTCGATGGCGTTGCTGATCCTCCGTCGCAGCCTCCATGGTCGAACCTACTCGCTCCTCCAGGCGAGGCTCTTCTCCTGTTTGCAGGAGGAGGAGGCAGCGGTGGCGGTGGCGGTGGCTGCAGCGAAGCGATGGGCCTCGGAGCCGAAGCCCGTCAAGAAGATACCGGTGGCAAACCGAGGCGAGATAGCTTGCAGGATCATGAGGACGGCCAGGAGGCTGGGGATTCTGACTGTCGCCGTCTACAGCGACGCCGACGAATGATTAACCGCTTTCATCGTGAATGCGAAGATCACGATATTGCGTGGAAATTGTCAAAATCGAAAAGAATAGGGAATATTGACAGCGAAATACAACATTTTTTGAATATTTTTTTTTGGTGGGTAATTTCTTTTGGAATATTGATTTGCCGAGAAAAAATAATTATGAGATTCTTCATATCCCTATATTGCTATAACTTTGCCTTTCGCCGATGTGCACCTACAGTGTCCCAAACACCGTAACTATTTAGAAAAATAAGGTTTAACGAGCATAGATTTGACACTTGTGAGAGTGATACCATCACGAAACTTCTTTGATCTCTTTCAACATTAGATTTGTACACTAACGAAGCTCAAGGGAAGCAAAAACCACACAGGAAAGATTATTTGATTCCCCCGTTGTTACTAGCCAAATTCATTTCCTCCCACTTCCTTCAATATTAATTAAACCATTAACTTCATGTGGTTGTCGCATCAAGATGTTTTGTCATGTCCGTGCCAATTCTCAAGCTTCAACAGCAGTTTTGTGTTGCTGAAATCTTGTACACTGAAAGACAACTTCAAACAGATCTACAGAGGCAATGTCACGCATCAATCCTTACAGTGAAGCAATTGTTCCGTCCGACCAAACCAACATTGTCGCAATCTTCATCCCAATTCTCTCGCCTCATTCTCTCTATCTCCTCAACAACGCCCAGGATCCAGTCCTCCCCAATCCTGTCGGAACGAAGAGCGAGAGAGATGATGATATGAAATATAGCCATCAACTAGCACGAAGTGAGCAGCATAATCCTATAAGAGGAGAAATTCATGAGGCCAAAAATTTTATGATACAATTCAGTCTTTTCTAGTTAATATTGGCTTAGGTAGCAATAAAATTTATTGAGCAGCATAATCCAAAGATTTTTTTTGCAAACCGAGATTTTTGGTGAAAATTCAAAATAGAGCCATTTTTGATCGGAAAATTCAGAGGACCGTTTTTTATTGCGTTTTTGAGATGCAAGTTGGTTTATTGGCAAGGAAAAATGTCAATTTGGTCGAGGACACCTTGGTGGAATTTATAGGGGCCAAATTGAATCCAATTGGTGAGAAACTTGGTTCAATTTAGGGGAAAAATGTTACAAATTCGTATGACATGGCCTCCCTCACTTTTGGACCACTTCATTAGCTTGCTTGTGAAGTTTGTGGGCTGCCAAAGAGCCATGGATGACAACCAAGGGCTGGTGGGACCTCTTCAAGGGACAAAGGGATAGAATGGAAGCCAAGAGGGACCCTCCATGTCACACCCCACAATCAGGCACACACCCATCTCTCACCTTAGTCGATTAATAGTGACGTCCCGGGACACATCGCCGATCCTTTCATTTTAATACGCATGTAGAAGCATATAAAATCCCAGACAATAAAGCAATGGGATAGGAAAATATGATTTCAAATTTGAGTTCTGAAAACAACCACACTTATATATATTGCAAATCATAGTGCAAATATATATATATATATATATATATGTTGATTTGTTAAGTCAGGTTCTAAACCACTAGTTCATAAAACAAATTCTGCGGAAAAGGAATCAACTCCTATCAAAAGAGGATTGTCCTATGACTAACTAGTCTAATAGGATCATCAGTTCTTCAGGCTTCGCCTTCTACATTTCAGGCTTCTGGTCAATGCCATCGAAGGACTTGAAAATGGTTATTCAATAACCAGTGAGATAACGTTTCAGTAAGTTCTACTCCCTAAGACCTAATTAGGAAGCCAATACACTTTAGAGGCTGCCTAAGCATAGCACGAGTCAGATGACTCACCTTGTCCTTAGTTCCTTCCTGCTAGTCAGTATATATATTAAATATACACGATCACATCACATTAATCAGATCGAATCATTGATCAATCGACTTAGTCGATTACATGTCATCTCGACCCATTTCTTGGTCGGCTCATCTCATACTATCTATAAGTCCGTTCATATCAAGACTGCTCACTGCTAAGCTAATAAATAGATAGTATAGCTCGCTTCTGAGATGATCGAGTACACTGCTCTCTAGTAAGCTGCCATATCGCTCGTAGGCTGATATAGTATAACGATAATGCTCAATCTAAAATGATAAGGTATACTACTCTTTCCTAAGTTGCCATATCGCCCGTAAGCTGATAAGGTATACCGACATTGCTCTCTGCTAAGCTGCCATATCGAAGCCCGTAGGTTGATCTAGTATATCGGTATACTGCTCTCTATCTAAGCTGACATATCGCTCGTAGGTTGATATACTATACCATCCCAATCATATAATCGATTCCATCTTTTTATCATTCCCGATAAAAAATAGCCGTGTGTGAGTACACGGTCGGCCTTAGCCAAAATATTATACTTTCACTTTTTGAACAACCCACCAGTTTCAACAGCCCATTACATATTTTTGGCGCTATAAACCGACGTTCGGTAATTTTCCTATTAATTACCAAAATTAATTAATTTAGGAATAAAATCCTAAAATAATAATTAAATCAATTCAGCACAATTTAATGCTCAATTAAATAAACAGGCTGCACCACAATTATCAGCATAAAATTTCGATCGTTGGCTATCCCAACCTAATTTCCGGAAAATAAATAAATAAATATGAAAATTATTAAATAAATACAATAAATCCAATTTGGGCCCATAATGCATAATTGGAAGCCGAGACAAGCCCGGAAAATTACTGAGACTCGTTCAATAAATATCATGACCTATTTCCTTGCTAACTACACTATCCATCTACCTAACATGCATTAATAAGTCTCTAATTTAATTACTCTAATCTAATTTATCCACATAATTTCACTTAATTAAATCTAATCAATCCCTAAGCATCATTAGCATACTAATAAGGGATTAGTGAGCAAAACTCACTTGCTTAACGCACTGGTTGGATCAAACCGACAGGAACGTCACGGGGGATGTTTCTCTCCAAAGTGGACCTAGGCTTCGAGGCGCGGAAGCACCTCAAAACGGGCCTAACAGTCGCTATGAAACCCACAAAAATTTTGTTCCGTTCTTGCTAAAATAGAGAGGAAACAAGCTCGATTAGGCAAAGCAATACCGGTGGAAGGCTTAGCGAGGCATCCGACGGTCAAATGGCGAAAAAACGGGCTGATCGAAGCTCTGGTGAGTGGGAGGTCAGCAACAAATGGCTCCTGAGGGTCAAGGGGGTCTTGTAGGTGGATGGAATGACCAAAGAAATGGTTGGAACGGAAGAAAAACAAAGAAAATCGCAAAACAGTGCAGGCAGCCAGGGGACCGACAGACCAGTGACCGGTGGCTTACGGCGGCCATACGGGATGGCCAACGGCTCCGTTCAAGATGAGGTCAGGCTTGCTGGAATGGGCTGTCTCTCTTGGTCATGGTGATGGGTGACTCATTCACTGATTCATCCAAGGAGCCGACTTTTTACTCGAATCTTTGGCGAAAGGTCGGCTGGAGCAGAAATTGGCAGAAGTGAAAATAGAGGAGGAAAACGGTCTGGCGATGGTGTGGCTGCTTCGGCGACTTCCTTGGCTGCTGGTGGGGTTCGAACAAGGTGAGAGGAGGGAGATGGAGAGGGTTTTGGCCGGTTGTGAGAGAGAGAGAGAGAGAGAGAGAGAGAGAGAGAGAGAGAGAGAGAGAATTGAGATGAGGTTAGAGAGGGGGCCACCATGGCCTTGATTTTCCACACTTGCTCTCCAAGACTCCTCCTTGGCCAAGTATCCTTCCTTGGCTCACAATGACACCCATGCACTCTTCTAGAAATCCAAAATGGTCCAAAGGTTGTGGGTTGGTGGGGGCACACGAATTTGGAAGAATTTCCTCTCAATTGGACACCGATCCTTACTCGATTCAATCTCGATTGGCCCTCATAAATTTGATCCACCTACCATCGGTCATCTTGGCATTTTTCCCCACCAAGTGACCCATCATGCATCCCAATTTCACGATAAAAAAAACGATCTTGGTCTTTTTCTGAACAAAAACGATCATATGCCGACTTTTTCCCAAAAAGTCTCGGGTTGCAGAAAAATTTTTAGAGACTGAGTCAACGTTCCTAGAATTTATTGTGACATGACAGAATCTTCAATTTCTGAAATCGGACTCGAATTCGCGGTTAACTTCCATTCAGCACGTTTTTAGCGTGACCTAGACTACTGGGTAGTTTTAAGAAGTTATTGGTGCAAAAGACCTGTGGTTGATTTTCTTCGAGCCATAATGAAGCCACTCAACACGTTGGCGACTTTCGGTTATCGTGAAAATCTCGAGGATTCAAATACGGACAGAGGGTACCAAAACGGTAGAAGAATCAATCTAGGGTTGGTCGACGAGAATTTTCCAATTTAGTGGTGTCACCCATGATTAGCCACATATCTCAGTCGAACAAACCTATCTCTGATCTCTAATCGATTTATATCTATGTTGTAATGATCTTAGCAGATGAGCACGGTCGAGTAATCGATCCCTAGTCGAATTCTCAAGTCTATTGTATTAAAATTCCTTAATGGCTTCCCTAGATAATCTAGTTATCTCAAGAGTGATCAGCTCTGAGAACAGCCCTATAGGCGCGTCAATAAAATGCCCAATTTATTCAGTAGGAAACAAGACTAAAAATCTAGGATGTCACACTCCAAGCCTTTGTTGTCCCCTTTCTTCTTCAACTAGCCTGCTTTCTCTATTTTCATAATGTCTTGAGCTTCCAAAAGTTGCAGAGAACTGAGCCAGCCCCCTACCGTCGCTAGCCGCCGTTGAGCTCCCTGCCACCACCGCCCACAGTCACGCCCCCATCGCATGCCATCGCCCATCCGCCTTCATCTCACTGTCCCACGAGCCCAGCTCGTCCCCCAAGCCTTCTCAGGTCGGCGTCGAAGCTCAAGCCACTGTTCGAGCTCACCTCCATCGACGTTCAGCTCCATCTGCTCACTTGCTTGCCCACCTAGCCACTAGTCCTCCTCCATTTGCCGTTCCAGCCTCCGAGCAGCCCAGCCAACAGTGGGCCTTCAAGGCCCGTTTTAGGACACTTCCGAGCCTCATCGAGTGTCGCCGCTTCAGAGTTTGTCACCTGTCTTTACGTTGTCGTCGCCATGGACTCACCGAATCACAAAACCAGTGAGTTCACTCACTAAACTCTCCTTAGGGAGTGAATGTTGCTTAAGGGTTGATTAGTTTAGACTAAGTATGGTTTAGGTGGTTAATTAGAATGGATTAATGATTTAATTACTCATTTATGCATGTTAGGTGGTTAGATCGGCGTAATTAGAGACTTGATAGGTTGTATTATCTATCTAGATAGGTTCGGAAATTTTTCAGGCCCGTTTCGGAATTTAATTAGGCTTTTCCTGCCTAAGTTTCTATTTATGGCATTTAATGGTATTTATTTGATTTATTTGTTTTTTATTTAATTATTTATTATTTTTCAAAAATTATACCAAGATAGCCGGTGATCGGAATTTCGTGCCGGTTGCAATGGTATGCTTGGTTTATTTAATTGAGTATTGATTTGTGCAAATTAAGTGGAAATTGTAATTTTTGGTATTTATCCCAAAATCGTGGAATTTTAGTATTTAATTGGAAAATATCGAGTGTCAGTTTTTTAACCCCGAAAATTTCCTTGTGGATTATATAATTAGTGGGATTTTTGAAAAGAAAGATATTACGTTTTTGACTCAAGCCGACCGTGTACCCACACATGATTTTTTTATCGGGTATTTTCAATGTGGTGATTTATCAGCTTGTGTGAATCTTTTTACACGTCAGCTTGTGAAAGCAATATACTATATCAACCTATGTGCTTTGATACATCAGCTTGTGAGAGTAGTATACCTTATTAACTTGTGTGAGCTAAGATTGTTTTATCAGCTTGTGCGAGCACGATCTATATATTTATCGACTTGAGCGAGCTATCTATCTATCTATATTAGCTTGTGCGAGCTAAGATTGTTTTCTCAACTTGTGCGAGCACGATCTATATATTTATCAGCTTGAGCGAGCTATCTATCTATCTATCTATATCAGCTTGAGCGAGCTATGACCATTTATTGCAGATTGTGTGAGCAGTGGTGGTATTAATGAGATTGATATATGGTATTGAATTGATAGATAGTACTATTGGTATCGAATTGAGCTGATTGACTGATTGGTCGATGGTTTGATTTGAATTGAGAGGATTGGTTGAGATCATGAGCTGTACTGACTTGCAGGAAGAAATTGAGGCGAGGTAAATTCTCTATCTTGTGTGTGCATAGGTAGCCTTCAGATATATTTCCTTCCTAGTCGAAGTTTAAGGGGTGAACTTGCTGAAACATTATCTCATCCCGTTGTAGGCTAACATTTTCAGATCCTTAGATGACAAATCCTCCCGAGTGTTTTGGCCGTCCCCTAAGGGTTACCGAGCGGGTTTTTAGCTATCCCGATCCCGAAAGTCACTGGGTCTATGAACTTGTAGTGACCACTATCTAGGTTGAAAAGAATCCACCTCGTGGAATACCTCATCGATTTAAAGCGTAGTTCCGCTACGGACCAAATGGTTTCAGGGTGGAGTCCTCTTAGGACTTTTGATATCCCCGCTGCGGTAGTTGATGCTACTCTAGATGAGGATCCAGCTGACCCTCCTGATGGTGTGGTGGAGGACCTGACACCTCCAGCACCTGTACAGACTGAAGAATTAGCGAATGAGTCCGACTAGCTAGTCATAGGACAGCCTTGTTTCGAGGACCGATCTCTTGTAGACTTGTGAATATATATTAGTTTTGTAAATGACCTAGTCTGCTGTGTATAAAAGTGTGTTGTAGTTTTCAAAATTTGACCCTGCTTTTCTATCTCATCTTTGTGTTGTTTGGGGATTTATTTATTCGCTTCCGCATGCGCATTAAAATGAAAGAGTCAGCGATGCGTCCTAGGACATCACAATTTATTCGACCACTGAGGGATGGGCACATGCTCAAGGATCAGGGCATGACATTATAAGTTGCAAAAACTCAAGTATTTGAGTCTTCAAGGCTGCTCCAATTTTGTCATGTTTCTAAAGAACTTGGAGGATTCAACTTATCTTAATGAAAATTTGGGATTCTTAAATTCAAATGACCTATAATTTAATGGCTGCAATCTCTCAAAAGTAGAGTTCTTTGGGAGTTCTTCTAATTTTCCCAAATTGGTGCATCTAAATCTTTCCGAAAACAAGTTTACTCATCTTTCAACATGCATCCAAAGATACCATGATTTGGAACACTTGTTTGTATGTGGATGAATGCAAGCAGCTAGAAGAGATTCCTCAGCTTCTGCCAAACATGCATATCCTAATGGCAAAGAGTTGCAGGTCTCGACAAGAATTCCCTGATTTGCTCATTGAATCCCTTTTTATTTTGATCCAATTAATGAAAGTTATCAAATCCAAATTTTAAGCAAAACAAAGTGTTGACACCTAAATTTTAGCGACCCGTTTATTCATTTATCGCATTAAAAAATTAAGGATTAACTTTAACCCCTAAAAAAATATTAGTTAATTAATTAATTAATTGCATATCATATATATTTAGGTGCATTTGCATTTTTTTGCATTTATTCGACCGGTGGCGGATGGGTTTGAATTACTGGTTCTAAACTTTATATTGACAAACTAGACTAAGCCCACAAAGAGAGCAAATTGGCCCAGGCCCGTATTTTAAAAAATCCTATTGCAATAGAGAATATTCATTTTTTGCAAAGGAAATCAAGAAGAGGTGTGGAAAATAAAAAGTGATATTATGTGCGCAGATGTTGATTTGAAAAGGAAATTAAAACCCTAATTTTTGGCCTATAAAAGGTTACTCGCGTAGGGTTTCGGAGGAGGCCACACATATTGAATACACGGACACGTTGAGAGACGAGATCTGCTCTTTCGGTCCCAACTCTGGGATTGCTCTATCACCGCCTCCCAAGATCCATTAGTCATCATTGTTGCTGCCATACTTCCACTTCCACATTGCTCCTGCAATTACCGGTGCCCAACAAATTCTGGCCTACTGTTCCAGCCTTCAGTTCTTCATCCACCAATGCATAGCCGTGCTCCGCCAGCATCACTCCAAACTTGACGACGAAGCTGCTGTCCAGACTTGTCATGAGCCCGATGCTTAGCAATTCTAGGCGAGTTCTTAGTCCAGCGAGCAATCCTCAGCAAAGTTCAATCATCGACGCAATGAGATCAAAATTTCGTGGCTGGTCTGGGTCGACTTCATCGGAAGATTCACAATTGGCGCGCAATCACTTCTTAAGAGACGATCCAGAGAGGAAAAGAGAGCAACCAAAAGCATAGAAAAAAAAAGAAGTCTTTGAAGTGGTGCTCTTTGTCTGGAGTGATCCAAGGCGAGAGAGACGGAGGAAGCTTTTTGCAAAAAAGACAATAAAGGGGAAGCCGATCTTTCATCAATATCACATATTTGCATTCCACTAATATTCTTTTCTTAATTCTTTTTTTTTTCAAGTTCTGCCTACATCCTCGTCATTGTAGAAAACGCCAAGGAGAGACCCAACATTTGAGTATTAACAAATCCCAAGAGGCTTCACGGAGAGTGATCAGGTAACAAATATCAAATCTCATTGATTAAAATTTATTGCCAAGTTTCCAGTGACGTCCTCATCAGTTGCCGTGCTGGTCCTTCGCCATATTGTCGCACCACACGAGTTCCCCCAAGCCCCACCATCCTTGCCATGGCATGCGCCGACCCGAGACTCATCTGCTGTGCCGAGCCTCACCCACAAGCTATTCCTGGTCATTTGTCAAGCCGATTCCGTCGAGCTCGAATGTGGCAATAATTCTTGCAATATTAGGTAATTATTTTATCCAAATTTGATTTCGGTATTTTATTGCCTAATATGTGTCTATTAATATCTAGTGTTCATATCCATGGGTGATAGACATAACTTTCAATTAGGATTTATTTCCTAATTCGCAACTACACACCGATTTTTTATTCCATCTATAAGGCTTTAGATGGAATAATTAATCACGCAGGAATAAAATTGATATCTTGATCTTTAAGGCTTAAGATCAATTTATCGATTTTATTAGCGAGATAATCAAGCTAATTTGGATATTGTTCCCTTATTCGAACGATGTATGATATCTTTGATGATTCTGAATGATTTAGTGTTTATCTTTCAATTGCTTTATTTATCTCGAAAATACAAAAAAGATTGCATTTGCATATCATATATATTAGAATTAATTTCCTGGATAGAATTGCATGCTAGAATAATTAGATTCTTTTCTGGTTACATTAGAATGCATGATAGAATAATTATCTAGGCTAGATAATTTCTTTGAATTAAATTGCATGTCGAGATAAATTTCTAAGTTAAGATAGGATTCGGATAAGTCTATTTCCTAACTTAAAATAGATAATATCTCGCTTTAGTTAGATTTTTATTGTTAGTTATTTTTAATTACGAATAAAAAAATACAAAAAATCATGCGCATGTCATATAGGATTAGATTCATGAAATGCACATCATTTAATTATTGTTACTAGGTCCATTTAATTAAAAATTGCATATCATTAGAGTTGATTCATTTAGTCAATATTGCACTGCATATTGCATGATTTTCATTAATCAAGTAAAAAAAATTGCGTGTTAATTAGAAACCTTATCTAAGGTTGTTGATGTGGATTTTAATTTAACATTGTAGATGCTTTCGTTGCTTTAAGGTAAGTTCTGTATTATTTAATTGCTTTCTTGGGTGTTAAATTGGTGGTTTGCGCACCCACATGATAACCTCACATGTTAGGGAGATAGATTTAAAATCAATTTAAGCTGCCTGCAAAAGCATTTTTGAAAATAAAAGAAATGGTACCGAAAGAGCATTAGAGAAATCTAATGTAACCAAGTCCCCGTACCCATAATCTCTGGTTCGTAGAAGTAAAATAAATCCCTCGTTACTTTACTTGGGTTTCTAATCGACCCACCAAAAATAGATTAGTGGCGGCTCATAATTGAAAATCATTTGCATGTTGAGAACTTGAACTTAAGTAGCGAATTGGTATGGACTTGGGAGAGCCCGAGTTAAGTTTAGGCTTAGCAATCCATTAGCCAAACCCTAGGCGGTTCACACCTAATTAATTGGTCGCGACAGCTTGGCGACTCCGCTGGGGACTTGAGTTAAAACTCTTAGTGGACTTAGGCCAATTTTCTCTTTCTTGAAAAAATGTTTTATTTGGCAATGAGGATCCCAGGTACGTCCCTAACATTTAAGGTGTTAAATGTTCTTGCAGATGGGGAGATATAAAGGGAGTAGTCTTTGCTAACCCTTGTCTTGTAGGTTGGAGTTAGGGATGAAAGTTTTAAATTTAAGCTATTGAAGTGTTGTTTGATTTAAATTGTTGTCCATGCCCTGCATTTAGCACTACACTTTTGCACACACAACCTGCCGCCGGACCTGGGCCGCACTAGGATATTTAGGATGGTATTGAGTTGGATACGACTTCGACTGCGAGGCCCCGTAGTAGAGGTTGCCCAACTTAATCCCGAAAGCTTTTTCTTGGTGTCAAGAATGTTTACCTCTGCTCGCGAGACTACGTCACATTGGGGGTATCATTCTTTACTAAGCCGGAGTTAAGGGGACTTGACTTAGTATGCAAGTCTGCAACTAGTCATCCCACCCTGCTAACTTCACTTTGCTAAGCCTGTCTAGAGTAGAAATCGAACCTCACATCCCATGTGCATGTCTATGTAATTACCGTTGATTTTTCTTGGTGAAGTAAGTCTTCTATCCCTATACCATGCAATTTATTTTGTCATGCTTTTGATTCGTCCATGACAATCTAGGATAGTCATTTGATCTAATTCCTCTGTTAATCAAATATGAAATGAGGAAATTGTCATGCAATGAACCATTTGGAAAAAAAAAAAAAAACTTCGAAGAATTTGTTTTCAATTCATGTCTAGGAAATTTGGTCTTGCTAGGGTGTCTACCTTTATTTTCTTAGTCCGTTTTTAGGAAATGCCCTTCTTGTACGAACTTTTCATGAATAAATGTAAAAAAGTGGAAAAATTGATTAGATCATTGTCATGGATTGACTTTCTATTTACACCTCATGCTTATATGTTCCCGTTCATTTAATTTAGGTGCTTATGGAGTGATTCCGCTCACCCATCTGTTCACGATCGAGAGCTAAAATGACGGATCAAAAATAGCTTATCTCGTCAAGCGAAAGTGCTGCGATCTATCTTCAATGAGAGATTACGACTCCAAGAAGAGAGCCAAGAAGACATTTTGAACCGTCTCATTTTTCTAAGGTAGTCAAACTTGATGCCATCATGAAGAGGCTAGCGACATATCTAGATGGAAGAATATCTGACCTAAAGGGTTTGCATCACAAGATCAAGAAGAGTGAAGAATTCAAGTACACATGATTCATGGTCCTAAGTAGTTCGATTTCCTCATTTAATTAGGGGCGTACACCTTCCCCTGCGTGAGAATTTTTATCCTTTTTTAGGGATTAATTTCAATTTCTTCTGTGCTTGAACATTACATTCCAATAAATGTAATTCGATTGATGAATATCAATGAAATTACAAGTTTTGTTTTGAGGACATGATGGGGTACACCAAACCAGCCCAGTGACGATATCCAACAATATAAGAAAATATCATCCATGGAGAAAATCTGAGGACTAGGCTTCTTCATGCTTCCTCATCAAAAAAATTCCCAAAAAAAAAAACGATGAAAAAAAAAATATCAAAAATCATTTTTCGAGCCATTTCCAAAAGCATGCATCAGGTTAGCCCTGTTTAATTTTTTGACTCATTTACTTCGTGTTTCAGAGCATCACTTTCTTATCCCGATCTAAAAATGGCGCATCAGATGACAGATTGGGAGCATGGCAGACTTTGGTAGTGACCCGATTGGGATAAAATCTTGATCCGAGCCAAAATGGATATGCAATTTGAATTTACTTTGATGTCGCATAGTATCTTATTCATGGACATTCTCTTGTGCAGGGGCAAAAGCGGATTTTCAGTTTTAATTAATAGAGACAATTCAAAGACACCCATTGCTGAGACAATCCCTTCGTGGGACAATTCCTTGAATGAATGCTTGAAATCATGTTTTTCATACTTATGAGAGCATTTTTTTTTTTGTTTGAAGTCACAAAAGCTTTTCATGCTTAAAGTTGCTGGACTCTTTTTAAAAGATAATTTTCATATTGATTTAGCTCACCAATTTCATGTGGAGATTTATCAAGATAGACAACTTAATGGAGTGACATCAATACTTAAGAATGCTAATTGAGACGTATCAGGATGATGAAAGGTAAGCCCTATCCTATACACAGTCCCTTACTTATACACTTGATACACTTGTGAGATGAGTGTAGGAAATTCCATATCCACAAGGTAAAGATTTCTCTCGCGAAAGGTACGATAACCGAAATGATGAGGGGCAATTCATTTCTCTATCCTAAACACTACAGGTGATCCATTGCTTAACCTCTTCGAGCCCCATACACTTGTGGAAATTCTTTCAAATTACCCCCGTCAAGAACCACCCCACATTGGGGCAAATGGGAGGTAAGATGGCATCATGAGGTGAGAAAAATGGATTGAAATTTTCTTGCTCTCACTTGCATCAATTTTCTAGCCATGCTATTACATTGAATTCGTGTGGTAATTTAAGTGCCTTAAGATGACGAAGAGCATTTCTTTCACTATCCTATACACTTATATCCTTTGCATAGCCTACTTGAGCCTGCAATTTCATTTCTTTAAACCTAGTTGGTGATCATCCCCACACTGGGGCAAGGCAAAAGGCAGATGAAGACTCTTGAAAAGTTCGAGTATCATTCAAAGTGTAATTGCTTGACGCATGCATTGTGTGCAAGAATTGAATCCAAGATAGAACTAAGGGGCATGAAAGAAGCAGTGTGCCTAATAAAAACAAGGTCAATGCCCATGAAAAAAAAGTGAAAAAATGAATAAGAACTAGAGGCATGAAAAAGTGGTGTGCCTGGTAAAAGCAAGGCCAATGCCCATAGATGAAAAAGAGAGTCAAGATAAGGTGATTGTCAATTGCAAGAATTGAATCTTGATAGAGCAATACTCAAAGAACTCAAAAGTTGAATTTTTACAATCAATGGGGCATTTTATGAAGACAATCCCTGATGATGAAAAAGAAAACCGGTGGCAATGCTAAGATGATCACCAACTCTCACCATTCACACACATTTTGAGCCTAATGATCATTTCATTTCTCAACCCATGAACCCAGCCTACGTTACATCCTTTACAAAGTCTCTTTAGATTAGGACACTTGAATTAACATAGGAGTTCATATGTTTATAAGCATCGCTCGAAGAAGTGCGAGCAAGATTATTTCTTTCTCATTTTGCAGGGTTCTTGACTTGTAAACCTGGAGATGATTATAGAATTGTTCTTTCAATTGCCTTGACTCGAAGAGTCCCTTTGTTAAGCCATTGACCAAGCCCACATTACGGTCCCTATTAAAGACCTCTCAGATTGGTAAGATCGTACCGCTTGCGAGAATACTTGGACCCTTGTTGGTATGATGATAGTGAGATGGATTCTCATAAAATATCCTCTAAATGGGAGTGAGTGAAAGCCCTTTCTGATTGAAGGTCCTTCATTTGGTATTCTTAAGAAATCCATGTCATGAGTGAAAATTGTCTTGAATGATAATTCTCTCCAGTGGAAATTTGGGTGATGCAAAGGTCATTATGCATGAGCCCGATTGAATTAATAAAAACTTCAGTGGGTTTTGAAGTGTGCATTCCATAATGGCCTTAATTGCTTATTTCTTTGGTAAATGCGTTTTTGCTCTAAGCATGTTTGATAGGTAATGCTTTTTCAAAGACCCAAGAGCCCTTGACATTCAGGATTCCTTTCAGAATGTCTCATGATATTAAGAGATGAGAAACCTTCATGAACATTCAAGGTGCATCCTTGATGTTCCCAAAATTTATTTATACCGGGAGGTGAAAGACCTCCACAGGATATCTAAATTCCAAAAGACATATCCCCAAGAGTCAGAGATATCACTAGGTAAGTATATCTTTACCTATACTCTAAATACTTGTCATTATGCAGGTATTTTCTCTCAAGTGCATCGACACTTGACTCGATCAAGGTGTCATTTATATTGACCTAGCGTGCTTTCATAGCCCAGAGTAGCCCAGAGTCCCTTTTATCGAACCGGCGTGCTTTCATAGCCCGGATTTCATTTATCGACCCGGCGTGCTTTCGTAGCCCAGAGTCCTTTTCATTGACCCGGCGTGTTTTCATAGCCCAAATTCCTTTACTTGACCTGGCGTGCTTTCGTAGCCCAGAGTCATTTTCATCAACCCGACGTACTTCCGTAGTCCGGTGTTCCTTTTCATGACCTGGCATGCTTTCGTAGCCCATAGTCCCTTACACCGACACTCAATGGAGTTGTCTCCTAAATATTTTTCTTCAGATTCAGTCTAATTAAGGCGACCGAAGAATGGTTCGAGTCCTAGCCAAGCAAAATCTCCGTTTAGGCGACCGTAAAATGGTACGGGTCCTAAACAATATTTATTGCTCTAACAGGCGACCGTAGAATATTATGAGTCTTGGAAAAGCAATTTCCCCATTCAAGCGACCGTAGAATGGTACGAGTCCTGAAAAATCAATTTTCCGTCAAGGGGACCGTGGAATGGTACGGGTCCTGGAAAAGCAATTTCCCCATTCAGGCGACCGTAAAATGGTACGGGTCCTGAAAAATCAATTTTCCATCATGGCGACCGTAAAATGGTATGGGTCCTCGACAACACCTATTCCTTATTTAGGCGACCGTAGAATGGTACGAGTCCTGAAAAGTAAATCCCCGTTTAGGCGACCGTAGAATGGTATGGGTCCTGGAAAATGAATCTCTGTTTAGGCGACCGTAGAATGGTACGGGTCCTAAACACAACCAAACACTGTCATACTGGGCGACTGTAGAATGGTATGGGTCCTGGGAAGACAATATCTTCATAAAGTCATGTTACTATTCTAGGTGACCGTAAAATGGTACGGGTTTTGAACATGTAACACCAACTACCTCGAACTACTCTATCCGCCTTGAAGGTAAGTTATTCCAGGTAGATTCATTTATCACTTGCCATTAGCATTTCCATGCATCATATAAATTGCATCAAAAAATGGAATTCATTTTCCAACAAAAAAAATTCATTCAATGCATAGGCATAGTCAAAATTTAGGTCTCAATTTGTCTTTGAAAGCAACCTCTTCGAGCTCACCTTCAAAAAGGGGCAGCTGTTGACACCTAAATTTTGGCAACCTGTTTATTCATTTATCGCATTAAAAAATTAGGGATTAATTTTAACACCTAAAAAAAATATTAGTTAATTAATTAATTGCATAGCATATAGATTTAGGCGCATTTGCATTTTTTTGCATTTATTGGACTAGTGGCGGATGGGTTTGAATTACTGGTTCTGAACTTTATATTGACAAACCGGATTGAGCCCATGAAGAGAGCAAATTGGCCCAGGCCCGTATTTGAAAAAATCCTATTGCAATAGAGAATATTCATTTTTTGCAAAGGAAATCAAGAAGAGGTGTGGAAAATAAAAAATGATATTATGTGCGCCGATGTTGATTTGAAAAGGAAATTAAAACCCTAATCTTTGGCCTATAAAAGGTTACTCGCGTAGGGTTTCGGAGAAGGCCACACATATTGAATACACGGCCACGTTGAGAGACGAGATCTGCTCTTTCGGTCCCAACTCTGGGATTGCTCTATCACCGCCTCCCAAGATCCATTAGTCATCATTGTTGCTGCCATACTTCCACTTCCACGTTGCTCCTGCAATTACCGGTGCCCAACAAATTCTGGCCTACTGTTCCAGCCTTAAGTTCTTCATCCACCAACGCACAGCCGTGCTCTGCCAGCATCACTCCAAACTTGACGACGAAGCTGCTGTCCAGACGTGTCATGAGCCCAATCCTCAGCAATTCCAGGGGAGTTCTTAGTCCAGTGAGCAATCCTCAGCAAAGTTCAATCATCGACGCAGTGAGATCAAAATTTCGTGGCTAGTCTGGGTTGACTTCATCGGAAGATTCACGATTGGCGCGCAATCACTTCTTAAGAGACGATCCAGAGAGGAAAAGAGAGCAACCAAAAGCATAGAAAAAAAAGAAGTCTTTGAAGTGGTGCTCTTTGTCTGGAGTGATCCAAGGCGAGAGAGACGGAGGAAGCTTTTTGCAAAAAAGACAAGAAAGGGGAAGCTGATCTTTCATCAATATCACATATTTGTATTCCACTAATATTCTTTTCTTGATTCTTTTTTTTTTCAAGTTCTGCCCACATCCTCGTCATTGTAGAAAATGCCAAGGAGAGACCCCACATTTGAGTATTAACAAATCCCAAGAGGCTTCACGGAGAGTGATCAGGGAACAAATATCAAATCTCGTTGATTAAAATTTATTTCCAAGTTTCCAGTGACGTCCTCATCAGTTGCCGTGCTGGTCCTTCGCCATATTGTCGCACCACACGAGTTCCCCCAAGCCCCACCATCCTTGCCATGGCATGCGCCGACCCGAGACCTATCTGCTGTGCCGAGCCTCACCCACAAGCTATTCCCGGTCATCTATCAAGCCGATTCCGTCGAGCTTGAATGTGGCAATAATTCTTGCAATATTAGGTAATTATTTTATCCAAATTTGATTTCGGTATTTTATTGCCTATGTGTCTATTAATATCTAGTGTTCATATCCATGGGTGATAGACATAACTTTCAATTAGGATTTATTTCCTAATTCGCAACTACACACCGATTTTTTATTCTATCTATAAGGCTTTAGATGGAATAATTAATCACGCGGCAATAAAATTGATATCTTGATCTTTAAGGCTTAAGATCAATTTATCGATTTTATTAGCGAGATAATCAAGCTGATTTGGATATTGTTCCCTTATTCGAATTATGTATGATATCTTTGATGATTCTGAATGATTTAGTGTTTATCTTTTAATTGCTTTATTTATCTCGAAAATACAAAAAAGATTGCATTTGCATATCATATATATTAGAATTAATTTCCTAGATAGAATTGCATGATAGAATAATTAGATTCTTTTCTGGTTACATTAGAATGCATGATAGAATAATTATCTAGGCTAGATAATTTCTTTGAATTAAATTGCATGTCGAGATAAATTTCTAAGTTAAGATAGGAATCGGATAAGTCTATTTCCTAACTTAAAATAGATAATATCTCGCTTTAGTTAGATTTTTATTGTTAGTTATTTTTAATTACGAATAAAAAATACAAAAAATCATACGCATGTCATATAGGATTAGATTCATGAAATGCACGTCATTTAATGATTGTTACTAGGTCCATTTAATTAGAAATTGCATATCATTAGAGTCAGTTCATTTAGTCAATATTGCATTGCATATTGCATGATTTTCATTAATCAAGTAAAAAAAAATTGCGTGTTAATTAGAAACCTTATCTAGGGTTGTTGATGTGGATTTTAATTTAACATTACAGATGCTTTCGTTGCTTTAAGGTAAGTTATGTATTATTTAATTGCTTTCTTGGGTGTTAAATTGGTGGTTTGCGCACCCGCATGATAACCTCACATGTTAGAAAGATAGATTTAAAATCAATTTAAGCTGCCTGCAAAAGCATTTTTGAAAATAAAAGAAATGGTACTGAAAGGGCATTAAAGAAATCTAATGTAACCAAGTCCCCATACCCATAATCTCTGGTTCATAGAAGTAAACTAAATCCCTAATTACTTTACTTGGGTTTCTAATCGACCCACCAAAAATAGATTAGTGGCGACTCCTAATTGAAAATCATTTGCATGTTGAGAACTTGAACTTAAGTCGCGAATTGGTATGGGCTTGGGAGAGCCCGAGTTACTTTTAGGCTTAGCAATCCATTAGCCAAACCCTAGGTGGTTCACACCCGAAAAATTGATCGCGACACAAAGCTAGGTCGTAATTAATTGATAGAGGAAAGTTAGTCGATACCACCTTCTATAGTTGGATCAATTCTTCGATCGGGCATGAAATAACATTTCGCGCTATCTCAAGCAATGTCATGTGTACTTGACCAACTCCATGAAGAGCCACGAGTTTATGCATGCACTTGACGATCCTTTTCAAAAAAATATTAAAAGGGTTAATATCTCAAAAAAAAACTTAAAATAGTACACATATGACAAATTTATCACAAACTATTTTTTTTACTATGAAAACCCCAAACCAGCACGTTTCCGACAAATTTACTTCAAATGACTACAAAAAAACCCCAAACTAGTACGCTTGTAACAAATTTACGGCAAACTAATTTTTTTGACTACCAAAAACTCTAAACTGATATATTTGTGACAATTATACTCTCTATTAAATTAGATTAATATCGTAAAAAATCACAGAAATAATAAAACTATGCGGTAAAATTCTAAACCGGTACACCATTTAATTATCACGTGTAATCCAACTTAGCAATTTGATAGTAAAATTTAACGGAACTAATAGAGGGAAAATTTGTCACAAACGTACCAATTTATGATAAATTTGCCAAATGTATGGTAGTTTAGGATTTTTGTTGGTCAAAAAATTAATTTGGGATAAATTTGTGATAGTGTACCAATTTGAGGATTTTCAAGGTATTAACTCAAAATAATTTTTTTTTAAAAAAATCTTATCTATCAACTTTTTTCACAATAAAAAAGAAAAGGAAATTAAAGTAGAATTGTAAAGAGGCACAATTGCTTTATCTCAAATTTTTTGCTTTTGAAAAATTTTATGATATCATTAACAGATTATATGTGATTATATTTTGATATGATTATTTCTCTAATTTCATAATTTATTTAGATTTTAAATGCATTTTAAATTTCCTATTTCATTGCCAATTTTTTTTTTTTCTTTTCAATATCAGTCGATTCTATCACTAACAATTTCTGATTTAAAATGAATTCAGTCATTTTTTAATAATGAAGATTACTCAATTTGGCATATTTTAGGTTATTCAATAAATTAATGAGTTAAACCTCGTTTAGTGCTGAAGTTCAGTTTCTTATCCTTGCGTGTTCATATTATGCTGAAAGCTTTTAATTTTGTTGGTCATATGATTATGAATATTTGTGGCATATCCTTTTTGTCTCAAAAGTGAGACAAGCACCACCAATCGAGAGGGCCACATGTCGAAGTCCTCATTTACTTCTCCAAGGAGTACAGCATGTCTAATTAGATTTTTTTTGGAAAATTGTCTGAAAAAGGAAGTAAAATTAGTATACATTGATTAATCCAGCTTAAAGCATAGGAATGCATGCCAAGTGATTACACATATAATTTTTTTCTTCAGCATTGGCATGATTTAACATATTATCAATGCACTCTCAACCACTATGACCCATCCTCTGAAAACATCACACTTCATTAGTCCAACTCACAGAAATTCGGACTAAAACCTTGTTAACCATTGTTTTGGTCATGCCATTGTTGACAATATTCACGGATCACCGATGCCCTACCGAGACAGTGGTTAATTGAACCTCATGTGGGATTGCTTCGCATGTGCCCCACAAGCTTATCACAATTAATTAAGCTAAAATATGGTGCACCTGTCATTATAGTGACGAGGCACTATTACTATAGCTAAAATTAAGTCGCCGCTTCCCTAAATTTTGTGTAACAACATGTATTGTTCAAACAAGCAAATAATTTCTATAAGTACAGCACTAAAAAAAAAAAAAAAGTGGAGACAAAATCATAGGAATACCTTAAAATCAAAAATCGAACGTTATAAGACGTCTTCTATCTGCATAGGCTCATCATTGGCAAGAGATAGTCTGTATATTAATAGTTCCTTCTTAACATCGCCATTAAGTAAATTTGGCTTTGTAGATAATTTTAATCATTACATTTTAGTAATTTTTGTTGTGTGACATTATCTTTGTTCATTAAGGTTTTCTCCACATTGTCAAGCTTCGAACCCTGAGCGCGCGAACATCTCTCAACGGTCGATTAAAATTGCGACGTCCTAGGACGCGTTGCTGACCCATTCTTTTTATCTTTTAGTTAAACGCATGCGGAAGCGAATTAAATAAACCCCCAGTCAATAAACAAACAATGGGATAGTAAAGCACAACAAAACTTGCCGAAAATAACTTATTTATTTATCCACTATTATTCCTAGGAAGTTTAATAATTACAAGCCTTTCTATGACCACTTCCTATCAACCCTCTCAAAAACCTTCAGGGATCAGGGTTAACCTAAACTTCACTAACGGCGAGGCCAGCCAAAAAGGTGTCGCATCTCGCGCCCACCACATCCAAACTTAGCAGATCTCCACACTACAGCCTTGAAAATGTTAAACCACGACGGGGTGAGATAAATCTCAGCGAGCTCAAATCCTTAAGCCTCGATTAAGACGCGAATTCGCCTCGAAGGCGGCCTAAGCACGCACCACACACAAACTCACCTCGCCTCGGCGCACCCCTGGATATTAGTATGTCACATATGCCATTGTAAATACAACAAGCATAATCAGTAATCAGAACACATAATTCTCAAGCACCGAGCATCCACACGGTTCCTGATTATAAGGTAAATCCGTTTTGGCACGTCCCATACCATACCTAATAGTTTTACCCCATACTCAAGCGCAATGCATCACAATCATTCATACGTGTTCCGATTATTACAACCCCTTAGGCCACGGCCAACACAAGAGTCCGTGGTCTTCCGGCATAATCGGGCATCGTCTTGCCCCATTAGGCATGGCATCATCCTGCGTATGCATACACCTCAGGATAGCATTCCAATAAAGGAGTATCGGTCCGGCCTCAACCGTGACTCGGCTTCCGAACCCCTGCCGAGCATCCGATAAAATCGGGTATCGTCCCACATAATCATATGCATCGGGACGGAGCCATCACCCCACATAATCATACGCATCAGGGTATTTAGGTGATCACACGAGCATACATCACTTCAAACTTAATTAGGCATTGTCCCACATAATCATACGCATAAAGACAGAGCCATCACCCCCAACTCTCGTCAGGTGACAGGTTCAATTAAGTGATTACACAAGCATGCGAACACTCAAGCCAATTCTTATCTTCCGCCCATTAGCCCATAACACCAAAATCCTTTTTCAAATAATAAACTTGGCAACTCTTTTTTTTTCTTCAAAACTTTCCAAAATAAATTCATACGTGGTCACGTACTCAAAATCAACCCATCAAACTTTGCACACTTCTACTTTAAAACCTCATTGTTTTATTGAGCACATAAAATTTGGTGTCCAAACCTGACACCATTTTTTTTTCTATTTTCTTACCCAACCATCCTTTTTGGAAACAATCATGGGCAATTCCTTTTTTTTTCTTTAAAACTTTTGGAAAGAAATTCGTATGTGCTCCCGTACTCAAAATTAATCCGTCAAACTTTGCACGCACCTAGTTTAAAACCTCATTGTTTTATTGAGCAAATAAGTTTTGGTGTCCGAACCCAACACCTTATTTATTTTGTATTTAATAGTCTATCACACCAAGTTTTGTATCAAAAATCAGAACCTACCATAGAGCAATCAATTGCATAATTTCACACGTACAAACCATCAAAATCACGCATAATTGCAACCAACAAAACGAGCATAAAATTCTACGTAACGCCTAATCTGTCACTAATTATGCTAAGTGCGATTAATTAAGTAAATTACGATTAATTAAACTAAACCCAATTAATTAATCTAACCATTATTAATTAACCTAATCGTAATTTCTTAGACTAATCGCAATTAAAATTAAACTAAACCAAGCTTAATTAAGACTAATCTAGGCTTAACTATGACTAACCTTCATTAGCACTAATCTAACCACCCCTAAGCGCAATTAACAGGATAATCAAATATTAGGGAGTTAACTCACGGGTTTACGATAGCAGTGGGCTCACGGTGACGGCAACGCGATGGCGTGGAGGACGTGCTACTCGCGGGTCGAACAAGACTCAACGATGGAGGTGGCGATCCCTTCAAGCCCTCGGTGGAGGTGGGCAGTTCGGTGGAGTTGTGTTGCTGGGATGTTGAAGCTAGCGTGCTGCTTGGTGGGCTGAGCTGCGGTGGAGTTGGCGCTGGGGTGGTGCCGCTGGTGGACGGAGATGGGGTTGTTGGCATGGTGGTATGGTGTCCTGGTGGTGTGGGGTGGAATGATGAGTGGTGATTGAAGTTGGCAGTGCTGGCGTGAGGGGAAGTGGAGCTAGACGGTGAAGACGGTGATGTGGTGGAGTAGCTTGGTGGTGTTGGGCGTGGGTGAAGATGGATGATGATGAGGGATGATGAAGGTGGCAGGTGGTTGAGCGGTGAAGATGGAATGGTGGGCGTGCGGCAGCAAAAGAAGAAAGAAAACTGGAGGTGCAGAGGAGAGGGGGAAAGAAGAATGTGTGAGGAAGAAGAGAGGGAATTAGAGAAGAGAGGGCTGTTCGGCTGAAAGTGGGGGAGGCTGAATGTGCGCATGAGAGAGAGAGAGAGAGAGGGAGAGAGAGAGAATATCTAAGCCATCATCACCTATGCCACAAAATCTTCATTCCTCAAAAGTCCTAAGCTCATCCAATCACCATTTTTCCTCTAATTGCTCACAATTAAGGCCTTTTTAGGGTAGAAAAATCTTATTTTCTCTACCCATCCGAATTTCCTTTTAATTTTATTTTTGTCCAAAAACCGTTTTTCCGCAAAATTTTGGACTCGTCAAAAATTCGCCGAAAGATGAGACGACTTCCAATAAACAAATTGTGACACGCTCAAACGTCCGATTCTCAAAACCGAATTAAATTTCGTGGGTAAAATTGCTGAACATGACTTTAGTACAACTTAATCTAACGGGTAGCTTTTAGGGATTTTAGAGTGTTTGACCTGTGGTTGATAATTTTCAATCCACATTTGTACATCTTCAAATTGTAGACGACCATCGGTTGTCACATAATTGCAAGGGTTCAATCACGTGTCTCGAATATAATATCGATAGCTCGACGCGAATATCGTAATGATGCGGAACCACCCACAATTCAACTACGTAATTCCATTGAATCGACTTATATCCATTTTCAAATTGATTTATAACGGCGTTGTATTAAACCTTGCCAATTTTTATGGTTGAGCGGTCGATTTCTGATCGAATTCTCTAGTCTATCGCGTTTATATTCCTTAATGGCCATATCTAATAGATTAGCTAACTCGTGAGTGATCAGTTCCGAGTAAAATAACCTTAATCTCGCCGACGAAAAAACCATTTCATATATCGAAACGGGGCCAAATTTCGGGATGTCACACACATCACAAGTAATCTATCCTTTTCAACTCAGGAAAACTTATTTGTGAAAGCTCATTGATTTCTCCATTGTCAAGGTTTTAAGCTAATATACTTAACCTTGAGATAACTTAATATAAAATTAGAAAGTTCTTTGAAAAAAGTAATCTACTAACAGGTTAAAATAGAGAATAATACGCATTGATTTGGTTAATTCATCAACAATATCTTCTAATTATTATATGCATAATGAATTTGATTAGGTGGTGAAGAAACATGTGTTTTTTTCAAAAAAAAAAAATTGTATTCATTGCTCAAATTGCATTGAAGCACTAAGAACTTACTTTTGCATTTTAGCTCCTACTTCATCTTTCTTTATTTCTTCCTACAGTTTAGTCTAATAATTCAGCCCAAAGTCTACTTCATTGAGAGGGTCATCTTCTTCCTATCTTCTTCCTGCCTTCTTCCCTCTCATTTTCCCTCACTCTAACTTTTTGAGTTTCTCAGCCATCTTTTTCGTATGGTTTGCATAGAGATTCATTGCCAAAAGTCTGCAAGGTGTTTCCTCATCTTTATCAAGAACAATCAGTGACACCACTTTATATTTCCATCTTGCAAAGTATCCTTTACACGTCTTTTGGGGCAAGAAGTCGTCATCATACGTTTGCTTCAGTGTTCGTACTCCTTTTAGCATCAACATTTTTAAGATAAGGGATTCACAAGGGAAGATTCCTCTGTGCCTTTTTTCTACCCTCATGAATGGGAGTGAGATCCAATGAGATAGACCAATAATATTTCGTAATCCTTGAATCAAATTAAGCCAACTTAGCAAACCTTCTTAATTTCTCTTTTTTGTTTTCTTTCTTCTTTCTTCTTCCTTTTCCCCGTGGTCAGCTACCAATCATGACCAAGCCATTTGGCTTCGCCTGGGCAAGGGTGAGCCTCGATGAGGGGAGCCCTCACCTAGGCAAGGCTTGCCCAAGCTAAGGCGGCCTCGCTTGGCATCACCTGTCGCGCCCCGAACCCCAAGCGCGTGCTCATCGCTCTTTGGTCAATAAAAATTTGCGACTTCCTAGGATGAGTCGCCGACCCTTTCCATTTTATTGCACATGCGGAAGCGAAAAGAAATCCCCTGACAGTAATCATCTCGGCATAGAAAAGTAGGATACGAATTTATAAACAAACATGCTTTTATATTCACACTGAGTCATGTACAAAAGTCTATGGCCAAAAGACTACAAAAGACTAGCCTTCCAAAAAGAAGCAGTCCTAACTGACCTACGCTTCCGATCACCTCCTCTCAGCTCCAGGTCCTTCACTCGACGACCCTGAAAATGTTGTCCCACAATAGGGTGAGATATCATCTCAGCGAATCTAAGCTCTAAACCCCAATTAGGAGGGAAATATGCCCAGAAGTGTCCTATTGACACAATCACACAATCAAGGAGACTTACCTCGTCTCAGATCCACCATGCAGGTCAGTATAATTTATCTCACATACAACATGAGAGCATGAGCAACAAATAAGCTCCAATAACTGAAATGCCACACTCAATTAATGATGCGTTCCTAGTTTTCCTCTCGGCATATAGCACGGCCTACTCTCTGTTCGGCAGTCTTCTGGCATTGCTAGGCATCGTCTCACCCCATTGAGCACGACACGTCTCTTTATCAGACAGCTTTCCCGAAGGAATATAGGGTCTAGAATCAACTGCGACCGGCTTCCTGTTGTCCAAGGGGTATCCCGAATAGGGATAACATCCAGCTCAACAGCCCAGGACGATTTCTCTTAACCAACACACGATCACTCAAATATGGTCCAGGGCAGTGTGCATTGCACTCAAATGCTTTAATTAAAATGGTGAGCCTGGCCTTTTTCTTCATATTAGAAATTCACATGAAATTACTCGTGTGTGGGTACATGGTCAATTTGACCTCGAAAAATTGATATTTTCTTTTTTGAGATCTCAATATTTCATATAGTACTAAAAAACCATTTTCGATGTCAACCCGACACCCGAGATTTTCTAAATAAATATTGGAAATTCATAATTTTTGGAATTAAATACCAAAATTCCATTCAACACTCAATTTGCATAATTTAACACTCAATTGCAGAAATTAACCACACAATTGCAATCAGCACGAAATTCTGGTCATCGCTATCCTGGCCTAATTTTCGGAAAAATAATTAATAATTAAATAATTACTGAAATTGATTAAATAAATCAATTTAAATTCTAAAAATACTAACCTAGGCCAGAATCATTAAATTAATAATCAATACAGACTCGGAGAAATTCCCAAACCCTTCTAGATAAATAGTACAATTTATTTAGGCCTTAGCTAAACCATGCTAACCACCTAACATGCTCAATTAAATAATTACATTTCTAATTTAATCTAACTAACCACCTAATTCCTAATAAAATAAATCTAAACACCCCTTAAATGTCATTAACCTACTAAGCAAAGTTTAGAGTATAAACTCACTGGTTAATTGTGGAAACCGGTTCATCGCGACGACGGCGCGACGGCAGCCGAAATCTGAATTTTCAGTGGCGTCGGCGGACTCAGACCGGGCCTAAAATGGGCCCAACAAATCTTAGCCCAAATCTGAGATTTGTTTCCAACTTGGGCTAGGCTGAATCTCACATGGGCTAAAATTGGATTTCAAATGGGCTTCAAGTCTGGGCTAAACTGGACTGCTGATGGGCTGAACAAGAAAAGAACTGCTAGGCCTGAATTGCTGCTGAAGGTTGGGCCAAATGCTAGGCTACAATGCGTTGGACTTGCTGGCTGATCGTGGGCTGACTGAGGGCGACGACGCTGGTTTTGCTCGAGTGTGGAGTCGTGCACGAAGGACAAAGATGCTGGACGTCGGCTTCGTTGGTGTGTGGACGACGCTGCTGGCAGGAGCTTCTTCGATTGATGCTGCTGCTTCGCTAGCAGCTGGAGAAGATGGAGCAAGGAGAGAGAGGTCTTCGGGCGTGGCAGCTGAAATTTTGACAGCCACAAACTGAAGAAGGTCACGCGACTTGGAGCTGCTGCACAAGGGTCAAAAAAGGGCTTCACTCGGTGGGGAAAAATTGACCGAGACGTGAGCTGATGTGGCTTCAACATAAGCTGGGAGGCGCGAGGAGAAGCAGCTGCGGCATGAGGAGAGACAGGCATCGCTGGCAAGGGCCTTCGGTGGTGTTGAGCTATAGCAACTGGAGACGTGGGCGCTGGATTGAAGAAAGTTGCGTCGGTCTTCTTTGCTGGCGGTTGATCGAGCCTGGAGACGACACAAGATGCGGCAGCTAGCTCGAAGGGTATGAAGGAAGGAGCCTCGAATGAGACAATCGAAAGAAAGCAAAGACAGAGGACTTCGGCTGAGCTGCAAGCAGTGGGGAAAATGGGATAAGCTTCAAACGGAATGATGAAAGTGACATGAAGTAGCTGGCAGGGATTGTCAAGGAAGCCACCATGCGGAAGAGTCAACAATCCATATCCACTTAATTAATTACTTTGTCTCCTATTACTTTCCTTGATTATTAATCCACCAACTTATCCAATTTAAAGCCAAAAATTGCTTCCTTCCTCTAGATTCGAATTTCATTGGATTTTGAGCTTCAATTTCATCAACAATTTCCCAAATGCGACGTCAAATATTGATGTAGAAAAAGCCACAGAATTTCTACAAGTCTCCTTCTCCATGTAGCTCGATTTGCAAGTCGAAAATATCTTCAATTCGGCCAATCCGAATTTCCTTTAATTACTAAAATGTCTGAAACGATTTTCTGCAAAAAATCCCGGAATCTCTGAAAAATCTCCGGAGGATGAGTTGACGTTCCTAAAATAGCTTGTGACACCACAGAACTTTCAATTTCTGAAATCGGGTTCAAATTCACGGTTATTTTCAATCCGACGCGCTTTTAGCGTGACCTAGTCTACCGAGTCACTTTTAGGAATTTTTGGTGCAATTGACCCGTGATCGATTTATCTCGAGTCACAAAGTACATCTTCGACATATTGGTAACCCTCAATTGTCATGAAAATCTCAAGGTTTCAATTGTAGACACAGGGTACCCAAAACGTTAGAAAATCAATTTAGTGTCGATCGATGAGAATTTTGCAATCAGGTGGAATCACCCACACTTTGATCACATATCTCAATCGAATCAACATATATCTGATCTCTGATCGATTCTAACAGTGCCGTAATGACCCTTGCAGATCGAAACGGTCGAGAAGTCGATTCCTAGTTGAATTCTCAAGTCCATTGCATTTAGATTCCTTAATTGCTTCCCCAGATAGACCAGTTATCTCATGAGTGGCCAACTCAGAGAATAGTACTATAGGCGCGTCGACGAAAAGCTCAATTTATTTAATCGAAAACAAATCTGAAAATTCAGGCTGTCACATCACCTAAGTGAAGGTGATGTTGAGTGCCAAATCTGGCTTAGGCAAGGCTGACCCTTGTCAGCCCTCCCTTAAGTGAGGGCTCCACTAGCCAAGGCTCATTCTCACTTGGCTAGGTCTCACATGTGGTGAGCTAATTAGTGAAGGGATTGCAAGAAATGGTGTGGACTGCTACCTTGACATGTGTGGCCATTGAATTGAAGTTGTTGGGTGAGGATTAGAGTTGAATGGGTGCAAAATTCGTAGAGGCAGCTATTGTGATGTTTTAGGCACCAAATTGAAATCCCCAGGTGAAGTGGTGTGAAGGATTTGGCTTGTGGAAGAAGCCTTAACAGCTAAGGGCTGAAGACTTTGGGGTTGAGGCACTCAAGTGTGTTGACATTGGAGGTGGAAGGCCATTGGTGCATGCCAAGACTTTGAAGACCCTTGTCCCCCCTTTCTTTCCCTCTTTCCTCCTTTTCCTTCTTCCTTGCGCGTGTGTTCAGCCCCCCTCCAGCAGAAGCTTGCTACTTCTTCTTCTTCATCTTCATTTTCTTTCCCTTTCAATTATGCTCTACCTCCATTCTTCCTGCTGTTTGCCCAACTCCAGCCCTCACCACTCCACCAAGCTCAGTCCGCCCATCCCTGCTACTGTCCTCACTGTTTGCGCCACCCCTAGTCGCACCAACAGCCTAGCGTTTAGCTCTCCACAAACCAAAACTAGTAAAAGTAGAACAAGTTCCTCCTCCTTCAGTAATGATCTTGTTGGCTGGTTTTCAACCTCTTTTGGGCCTCCCTTGGAGCCGTCATGGACACAGGATCTCACCGCCATCGCGCCGTCGTCACCAAGAACCCGTTTATTCTCTAATCCAGTGAGTTAACTCCCAATTCCTTAATTAGGTTGTTAATTACACTTAAGGTGTTAGATTAGTGCTAATTAACTTAGTTAAATTATTATTAAGTGAGATTAGCCTTAAGATGAATTAGTGTTAATATAGTTTGGTTAGATTAGCTTTAATATGGATTAGTGTTGATCTAATTGGTTGGATTAGCACTAATGAGGATGGTTTAGTCAAATTTAGCGGTTTTTCCTCAGATCTAATTTCTGGACCCTCGCCATTTGTCATTTTTGTGGATTGAAATGTGTTGCAATTTTCAGATCAAATGGACAAGTTTTGAATCCCAAACCAAACTGATTTTGAAAAACAGACTTTCTGGAAATTGATACAGTTTTTGTTACAGTTTGAGCAATTTAGTGCTCTTAATCTAGAAGGATCTTGATTAAAGTGTCTCCATGAAAAATGTTCTTTTATGTGTACTTTACAACATATTCAAATTTGAGAATTTTCTGAACTCATTTGATTAGGTTTCTAGATTTAAACTCGGTAACGCGCGAGTGAACCATTTTTGCCGGTTAGGACTGGTAATAGTTCGTGATTGTTCTTGATGCTATACTTACTAGAAAATGCATATTTGATGAGGTGATTGACTTATGACATGCTTGGAACTTGTGTGTGGCGATATGTGAATAGTTGTGCTATGGTGATGATATATGGTCATGGCAAAGGATGACCAGAGGAAGGGTGGTATGTGTTGTGTTGAGGAAATTGAATGGGTTGTGAGTAGATAAAGGACTAAGTACTACATGATGCCGAAATTCTGTGTGAGTCACCTCTAGAGCGTTATGCTATTGCTTATTGTAATTAAGGGCTAAGTGTTACATGGCGACTTGAGTTGCATGGGAAATACCTATAGAGCCTTGCATTATTGTCATGCATAGTGAAGGATTAAGTGCTACACGATAGTGTAACTTCGTGTAAGTCACCTCTAATGCCATGTACTATTGCTATATATGGTTAAGGGCTAAGTGCTACACGATAGTGTAATTTTGTGTAAGCCACCTCTAGTGCCTTGTACTATTGCTATATATGGTCAAGGGCTAAGTATTACACGATAGCGTGACTTTGTGAGGGCCACCTCTAGTGCCTTGAGTTTGAATATTGAGTTGGAATATGGAGTTTGGATCTGACATCCTAGATTTTCGATCATGTTTTCTACTGAATTAATCGGGCATTTCATTGACGCACCTATAGGGTTGTTCTCAAAGCTGATCACTCTCGAAATAACTAGACTAGCTGGGTAAGCCATTAAGGAATTTTAAGGCAATAGACTTGAGAATTCGACTAGAAATTAGCTTCTCGACTATGCTTTTCTTTAGAGGCCATTACGGCACAGTTAAAAATCGAATTAAGATTAGAGATAGGTCAGTTCGACTAAGATGTGAGGCTGATCGTGGGTGACTCCACTAAATTGGAAAATTCTCGTCGATCGGCACTAATATGATTTTACTGTCGTTTTGGTACCGTATGTCCGTATTTGAATCTTTAAGATTTTCACGACAACCGAGAGTCACCAATGTGTTGAGTGGGTTCATTGTGGCTCGACGAAAATCGATCACAAATCATTTGCCCTAAAAAGTTCTAAAAACTATCCGGTAGTCTAAGTCACGCAAAAAACACGTCAATTGGAAATTAACCGCTAATTTGAGTCTGATGTCAGAAATTGAAAATTCTATGAAGTCACAATAAATGCTAGGACCCACGACTCAGTCTCAGAAAATTTTTCTGACAATCGACACTTTTTGGGAAAAAGTCATTGTTTGGTTGTTTTTGTGCAAAACAAGCTAAGGATTGTTTTTTATGGCAAAATTGAAAAGCAAGATGGATATATGGGTGAGGAAAAATGCTAAGATGATAGATGGATGACCAATTGAATTCATCAAAGCCATTTGAGATTGAACTAAAGTGAAATGAGTGTTTAATTGAAGGGAGATTGAACCAAAATTCGTGTGCCCCCTTCCCCCTAGAATTCTTGGACCAATTGAGAGGTTGTATGGCCAATTTGCAGCCAAGGGATGAAGACTCATGGGCAAGCAAAGGGCGCCAAAGGGGTGGAAAATTTGGGCAAGTGGAGCCCATGTCTCCCCCTCATCTCTATCCTTCCTCTCTCTTCCTCTCACTCCACCGTCCATCTCTCTCTCCTTTCCCTCTTGCTCGTGTGACGCCAACTAGCAGCACCGGAGGAAGAAGCTACAGCCGCTTGGACACCGGATTGCCACCCTACCGTCGCCAATTTGCAAGCCACCGCGCCGCAGGCCATCGCCCCCTTGGCCACCTCCCTCTCGCCCAACAGCTGTTGTTTCCGGTCTATGGAAGCTCAACCGAAGCTGCCTTTCATCGTTTCTTCGCCAATAAAGCTCCGCCAAGGCCTGGTTTGGTCTATTCTTTCATTCCTAAGCAAGTCCCGCCTAAACCGAGTGATTTTTCTTCAATTTCCAGCCAACATTAACAGCTTTGCTTGTGGGTTTCCAGCTGGCTTGTGAGGTTGTTTCGAGGGTGTTCCAGGCCTCAGTTCCTAGGCCCGCTTTGGAGAAAAGCGTTCCTTGCGCCGTTCCCATTGGTTTAATCAAATTCTCGTGTTATTCCGATGAGTTTAGCTCACTAATCATTGCTTAATTTGCTAATGATGCTTAAGGATTCATTAGTGTTAATTAAGTAGGATTAGGTGGTTAGATTAGAATAGATTAGTGATTATTAGTTAATTGAAATGCATGTTAGGGGGTTAGACATAGACATTAGGGAGTAGAAATGCTCTATTATTTACTGAATGCATCTCAGGATTTTTTCCGACCCTTCTCGGGCTCCAATTAGGTATTACGGGCCTAAGTTGGATTTATTGGTATTTATTTATTTATTTTTAATAACTATTTATTTATTTATTTATTTTTCCAAAATAAGGCTATGATAGCCAACGATCGAAATTTTATGCTAATTGTTGTGGTGCAATCCGTTTATTTATTTAAGTTATACGTTGTGTTGAATTGAATTGATTGTGCAATTTGAGAAATTATTCATAAATTGATTGAAATTGAGTTAAATCTGAGTGATTCATTGGTAGATGGCGAAGTATAATTATTTAGCACCAATAATGCTTTGATGGGCTAAAGTAGAGAGAATTGTGAGAGTGAAATGGAAATACTATTGGCTAAGACCAATCAGGTACAATGTTATGGACCTACGTGATTCAGTGATTAAGGACATCACTGGCGAAAATGGTGCCTTAAAGAACGCACGTAACGGTCTATTACATACATCATTATGGACATACGTGATTCGGTAATTAGGGATATCACTAGCGGAAACGGTGCCTTAAAGAACACACGTAACTGTCTATTATATACATCATGTTGGCGAAAACGGCGCCAGAGAGAGAAAGAATGTACGTGATTTATGGACATTCGTGGTCTGGTGATTAGGGATATCACTGGTGAAAACGGCACCTTAAAGAGCGCATGTAACGGTCTATTACATACATCATTATGGACATACGTGGTTTGGTAATTAAGGATATCACTGGCGAAAACGGCACCTTAAAGAACGCACATAATTGTCTATTACAGACGTCACCTTGGCAAAAAAGACACCCGAGAGCATTAATGTGGCTCTATGACTAAGTGTACTATTGGAGGTTACATAGTATAGAGTGAAATGACCTAGAAATGGTCCAACTGATATGTAATCAATTAGGTCGATTGATCAATGATTTGATCTGATGTCGTGAATTGATTGAATAATTGATGTGATATATGAGGCATTTGTGTATAACCTTGAATTGCAGGTGGAATCTGAGGCCAAGGTAAGTCCTCTGACCCGTGTGTGCATAAGCAGCCTAGATAACGTATTAGTTTACTAATCGAGTCTTAGGAGGTAGAACTTGCTGAGACGTGGTCTCAATGGTTATTGTATAACCATTTCAAGACCCTAATGAGGAGTCTGAGGAAGAGGAAAAGTGTGAGATCAAACCTTTGTGAATAGTATGGTAAAATACTATGGGTTGTGCTATGTATAAAAGTAAGGTTGTGAATTTCAGTATGAAAAATATGGCCCTATTTTTCTATTACATTGCTTTATTGTGTAGGGATTTATAATTGCTTCTGAGTGTGCATATTAAAATGAAAGGGTCAGCGTTATATCCTAGGATATCGCATTTAAAATCGGCCAAGGTAAGGGATGTGTGTATGCCCGAGGATTGGGGCGTGACATTGGATAATGAAAGTGAATATCGAGTGTGGATTGAACCACCGATATGAGTTATCTGCACCTGATTATGGGACAAAATTGTGTGGCATGGAATGGCCCTATAATCGGGACTTCTGTGAATATTTGATGAGTGTTATGAAGTGTACCAATTGCTTATTACGCATGCTGCATTTATGAGTGCATATGAGATGTACTAATGTGTAGGGATGCGCCCAAGCGAAGTAAGTTTTACATGGTGCATGTTTAGGACGCCTTTGAGTGAATTCTCGCCCTAGTCGGGGCTTAGGGTTTAACTCGTTGAGATTTTTATCTCACCCTGTCGTGAGTTACCATTTTTCAGGGCCGTAGCGTGAAGGATCCAGAGCCTGAGGCTGAAGGGTCCAGAGTGTAGATGACCTAGTGGTTTCTTTTTGAGAAAAATTGGTTGTCCTGCTTTTCTATCCCATGTGTTTGATTGTTGTCTGGGGTTTTATGAGTTCGCTTCTGCATGTGCATAAAATGAAAGGGTTGGCAACGCGTCCTAAAATGTCGCAATTTAGTCGACCACTGAGGGATGTGCGCGTGCCCGGGGTTTGGGGCGTGACATAGGGTATAGCAACATATACTGCTCAAATGAGCAATTTTTTTGTGGCTCGAAAACAAGCGAAAACAAGCAATTCATTTCTATAAGTACTACATATATTTAAAAAAAAAAAATGTTTAGACAAAATGATAGGTATATGTTGAAGTCAAAAGTCGAACGTTGTAAGACATCTTCTATCTGCACGGGCTTGTCACTGGCAAGAGATAGTCATTTATTGGTAGTTATTTTTATTATTGCCATTAAGTTAATTTGAATTTTAAATTCTATGTATTTATGATTGAATTATTTTAATCATTACATTTTACTTATTTTTGTTATGTGAATTTCCTTATTTGGCGACATTATCTTTGTTCATTATGGTTTCCTCCACATTATAAGTAATCTATTTACATCAATTCAAGAAAAATTATTTGCGAAAGCTCATTGACTCCTCCTCTATTGTCAAAGTTTTAAGCTAACATTCTAAATATTGATATACCTTGAAATAAATTAATATCAAACTAGAAAGTCCTTCGACATAAATTAGTCTTCTCACAAGTAAAAAATAGAAGGGAAAAGGTCACCAAAAATCTCAAACTTTACTAATTGTGACACATTTACCAAAAAAAAAAATCGTGACAAAAAAATCCCAGACTTATACCTGTATGACATATTTACCCAAACTTTTTTCTATGACTTCAAAAACCCTAAACTTATACTTGTGTGATACATTTAACCCAATTTTTTTTCTTGTTTTTTGGTAAAGAAACCTAAACTTTCTTTTGTGACACCAAAAATCCAAAACTTTTCTGTGATACCAAAATTTTTGTAAATGTGTTGCATGAATATAATTCTAGAGTTTTTGATATCACAAAAGAAAAATTTGAGGTCAATGTATCACATTGGACAAGTTTGGGGTGAAGGTGTCACATAGGTATAAGTTTGGGGTTTTTAATGTCACAAAAAAAAAAGTTTGGGATAAATGTGTCACGGTTGATAAAATTTGAGGTTTTTGATAGCTTTTACCAAAATAGAAAATAATACGTAGTAATTTGGTTAATTCATCAACAATATCTTTTAATCATTATACCTATGACGAGTTTGATTAGGGGTTAGAAACGTGTGATGGAATGCTGAAGATCTTTCTTTGAAATATCTTGGGGAAATTCCACGAAAGTCAGTGTATGATCAGCAGGTCCAGCAAAGCGGGTGGAATTACCAAGAATCTACTTTTGCATTTCAGCACTTAGTTCGTTCCTACAGTTTAGTCAAATAATTCAGCCCAAAATTGTCCTTTAGTGAGGTGGTCATCTGTCCACATTCTTCCTTCTCATTTTCCCTCAGCTCTAACTTTTTGAGTTTCTCAGACATCGTTTTCGTACTAGTTTGCATAGAGATTCCCTTACTGAAAGTGTACAGGGCATTTCCTCATCCTTATCGAGAACAGTTAGAGATCCCGCTTTATCTTTCCGTCTCTTCCATTGACACAAACTCCACCTCGTCTAAAGTAGTCTTCACACGTTTTCTTGGTCAAAAAGCCATTGTCACGCGTTTTCTTGGGTGCTCTTACTCCTTTTAAGGTTTCAACATTCACAATATAAGGGATCCATTAAGGGAAGATCCCTCTATGCCTTCTTTCTAGCCTCCTAAAATTGTGAGTGAGATCCAAAAGAATAGACTGATAATATTTCGTAATCCTTGAAACGAATCAAGTCCATAGAGCCAACCTTCTTAATCTCTCTTTCTTGTTTTTGTCCCCAAATTCCTGATATATGGCTTCTTCCAAAAAGAATTACCATGTGTTCCTGAGTTTCAGAGGCACGGACGTTCGCGACAACTTCCTTAGTTGTCTCCACGCAGCTTTGAATCAAGAAGGGATATACACTTTTGTGGATAGCAAGGAACTCAGGAAAGGAGAGCAAATATCACCAGCAATTATGAGGGCGATCGAGGAATCGCACGTTGCGATCATCATTTTCTCCAAAGACTATGCTTCCTCGTGGTGGTGTTTGGAAGAGTTGGCAAAGATCATGGAGTGCAAGGCACAAAAGAAGGAACTGATTGTGTTGCCGGTATTTTATAAAGTGGAGCCAAGAGAAGTGAGAGGGCAGAGAAAGGATTATGGTACAGCTATAAATAATCATAAGTCCAAGTTTGGGGAGGATTCGGAGGTAGTGAAGAGATGGAAGAGCGCTCTCTTCGATGCCGGTAACCTGTCTGGGTGGGAATTTAATGATGGGTAAGTAATTGATGTGACGCATTACTCTGCCATTTTTAGTTGGTGATTGTTTGTTATATGGCAAACCGTATGCAATAAACACTGAAAGCTCACTGATATTGTCAAATCGGTCTTTTGATTGAAGATACAAAGCGGAGATATACTAGATGAGAACATTTTGTCTTCGATGAAAGTGTGGTTAATAGTTCCTTAGTCATTATTGTCTTCAGGCGCAGGTTCTTCGTAATTTTCCCTTGGGCAGATGTTGGGGCAGGTTCACCAGATGTGTTGATTTCTTTTCATCTTATTATTTGCTAACCTTTTTATGTCATTTTCCTCATGACGTTAGAGGTTGAATTCCTGCCATGGCTTTGAAATGTTAAAACATGCTTCTCTGTTTTTTTTTTTTTTTTTTTGAGTAATTATCAGAAATGAAGCAGAGCTCATACAACGCATCATAGATGAATTATCAATTCATCTAGGGCGAAGACCCTTTCATGTTGCTAAGTATCCAGTTGGAATAAATTCCCGAGTTCAAGAAGTGATATCATTGTCGCAAAAAGAGTCGGATGATGATGATGTTCTCATGATAGGTCTATGGGGACCAGGAGGCATAGGGAAGACGACAATTGCTAAAGCAATATATAATGCTATTGAGAGACAGTTTGAGGGATCTAGTTTTTTGGAGCAAGTCAGAGAAAATTCAAACAAAGGGAATGGTCTAGTTGGATTGCAAGAAAAACTTCTATCTCAGATCTTATATCCTAGACAGCTAACGGTCTGTACGAAAGACGGCGGAATTAGTTTAATAAAGGAAAGACTTTTTTGCAAGAAGATTCTCCTGGTTCTTGATGATGTTGACCACTTAGATCAACTGAATGCATTAGCTGGACGAGGTGATTGGTTTGGTAAAGGAAGTAGAATTTTTGTAACATCAAGGGATCAACATTTGTTTACTTCTTCTCATTGCAAAAATTATGTGTATGAAGTTAAAGTTTTAAAGAATGATGAGGCACTAGACCTTTTTGTTTGGCATGCCTTTCCGAACAACAAGAAAGTTGAAATAAGAAAGGATCTCATAAATAGAGCACTGCATTACGCTAGTGGCTTTCCATTATCCCTTGAAGTGTTGGGCTCATTCTTACGTGGAAAAAATGAACCAGCATGGGAAAGTGCGATGTGTGAACTCTCCAATAGTCTTGGTGACTTGATCAATGGAGTTCTGAAGATAAGCTTCAATGGATTGAGGAAGAATGAGAGGGAGATTTTTCTCGACATTGCTTGTTTCTTTAAGGGACAAAGTATAGAATACATCAAAGAAGTTCTCGATGGCTGTGACTTTAAGACAACTATAGGAATAGAAATTCTCATTGAGAGGTCCTTGATAAGAAAGGAGCATGGGACCTTGCAAATGCATGATTTGGTTCAATTGATGGGTCAAAATTTTGTTAATCAGGAATGTCCAGATAATCCTGGGAACCGCAGTAGATTATGGCTTTTTAAAGATGTTCAGGATATTCTATGCAAAGACACAGTAAGAGTTGTTTATGTAAACATTGTTACATCTCCTTTATATGTTACTTTGATTTGGATAGTATCTTATAAATCTAATGGAAATTTTGGTTGAGAACTAAATTTGCTCTTTTATGGATAGGGAACGAATGCAGTAAAGGCCATAATACTGGATGTGCTCAAGCCAGAAGATAAAACTATGAGTCTTGTAGAGATAACCATAAAGGCTGATGTCTTCATAAATATGAGAATGTTGAGAGTGCTCATTTTGCCTGAACTGCATATCTCTTCGGAAGGTCCTGTCCGTCTCCCTAATAATCTGAGATGGCTTGAATGGCCCAATGCCCCATTACTAGAATTTGGCTCTAAACTTATTAATATTGATGTCCCAAAAAGCCATATCAGAGATTTAGAAGGCAAAATTAAGGTTAGTGCTTGTGATTATTAGCTTTTCCCTTTTTATAACTACAAATTTTTACAGAGCTTAATGATTGTATTGATATATATATATATATATATATATATATATATATATATATACTTTGTGCAGCATTTTAGAAAGTTGAAGTACATCGATTTCAGTCAATGCAAGTCCCTGGTTAGTGTTCCAGACTTTTCATCGGCTCCAAATCTGGAGAGTTTGAATCTTGATGGGTGCAGAAGCTTGGTGGAGCTTCACCAATCCGTCACATGTCTCGAAAAGTTAGAATTTTTGTCACTACAGTTTTGTTCTAATCTCAATATCTTTCCTAACACACTCAAGACAAAATCTCTTCGAGCCCTTGATCTCTTTGGTTGCACTCAACTTGGGAAGTTCTCTGATATACCAGAAAAGATGGAAAATCTAGAAGAGCTTGATCTTGGAATGACGGCCATTGAAGAACTCCCTCCATCAATTGAAAATCTTCTCTCTTTGAAGATAATAAGTTTAAGAAAATGCAAAAAACTCAAAACGCTCCCATCAAGTGTTTACAAGTGGCAAAATCTCGAGCATCTGAATCTTGTAGGCTGCTCCAATTTTGTCACATTTCCAGAGAACTTGGAGAATTCAAACAATCCTAATGGCAATCCAGGATTCCGAAAATTAAAGATGCTAGAACTTGATGGCTGCAATCTCTTAGGATTAGAGTTCCTTGAGCGTTCTTCCAGTTTTCCCAAATTAAGGTACCTAGATCTTTCCAGAAACAAGTTTACTCATCTGCCCGCATGCATCAACAAATACAAATATTTGGAACACTTGCATGTGGATAAGTGCAAAGAGATACAAAAGATTCCTCAGCTTCCGCCAAATGTGCATTCCCTTTCGGCTAAATGTTGCGGATCTCTACAAGAATTCCCAGATTTGTCGAGACTCACCTCCGACTGCTGTTCGGTTGACTTGTCATCATGTCGTAAATTCTTCCGCGAAGGGGCAAAAATTGCTCTTGCGTTATCGCTCGAGGTTAGACTCTCTCTCTCTCTCTCTCTCTCTCTCTCTCTCTCTCTCTCTCTCTCTCTCTCTCTCTCTCTCTCTCATGCACACTAACTTTGAGTGCTTGATATGCGTACTATTTGTATGACAGGGGCTCCCGAAGATGAGAAATGTTGACATTTGCCTAATTGCGAGAGAGATGCCAGAATGGATTTTTCGCGGTAAAGACAGTTCCATATCTTTCACAGTTCCCCGGGACTTGTATGACAAGTTCTTAGGACTAGCACTCTGTTTTGTTTTTGGCCCAAAGGGAGGAAAGGCAGTCAAAGTTTCTTGTCGAGTCGAAATTTGTGTTAACGGCCGACTGGTGCTTTCCTTTCCAAAATACGTGCATTCAATGGAATCCGACCATGTGTGGATAGGATATCTCCCGCGCAGTAGGCTGTGTGTAGGAAAGAAGCGTCTGCGAGATGATTGCAGCCAATTCCAAATTAAGTTCCTACTGGAAACTGAAGGAAGATTGAATGAGTGTGGATTCCGTCCAATATGCCAGCAACAGGATGATGATCTGAGGATCGTGTACCCACCCTATCAGCCTATGGAAACAACTTGTGCTTTGGAGGAAAGAGACTCAGAGGAAGACAATTGGATGGACACCATGGAAGAAGAAAGTTCAAGTGAAACAGATGATGAACCAATCGAAGCAATCGACCAAGAAGAAGAAAAACAAGGACTTTTCAAAGCAGATAAGATCGGGCCTTTGGAGGAAAGAGACTCAGAGGAAGACAATGGGAAAGACACCGAGGAAGAAGAAAGTTCAAGTGAAACAGATGATGACCTTATCAAAGCAATCGACCCAGAAAAAGAAGAAGAACTACTTTTCGATGCAGATAAGCTCGACTGCGGTGGATCACTTGAATGTGAAGCTACAGAAGGTGTCTGTCGAAGTCTCAAGACCTTGTCAAGGGAGCGATTCTTGAGGAAAAAATTTCGGAGATACTGATTGCAATGCCTTTTGCCTTTCTCTCTTCCTTTTTTTTTTTCTGTCTCTACTGAGAGTTTTTGAACGTCTGCTCCTTCAATTCAAGTTCAGAATCATTATGAAATACAGGTTTCACATCATGCTACTGACATGGTTGAGGTTGAGGAGCTTCCTTTTTTCCCTCTCTTTCTTTTATGATTTGTGATGCAGATTGCATCAATACAGAGTTAAGTGAATGCTCGTTGAATGGCCACAGTCTTTCCAGTTGCTCTGCGATACTCATCATCATAGACCTCTGTCACCTCTTCATCCGATTGATGATGCCAACACTTCATGCTCGAAAATTCTGAGATAGTAAGTTCTACTTAATTCTAATATGATCTTCATCTTTTCAGGAGTGCTGATCTGATTGTGTCAAATATCAGAAGACTAGTTAATTCCTTTGTTGTTACTAGGCAGATTGCAATCCCTCCCACTTCCTTTAACGTCAATCAGACACATCACTTTAACCCAATTGTCACATCAACTGCCTTACCATGTCTGTCTCGTGGATTCTCAAGCTTTGACAGGAGTTTTATGCAGCCAATATCATGTACACTGAAAGGCAACTTCAAACGGATGCGACGCAGCAGCGTCACCCACCAATCTCTCTAGTGAAACAACTATTCCGTCGGACGAAACAGACGTTGGGAGGATCTTCATTCCAGTTCACATCTGGTCACTCCCACCATTCTCTATATCTCATCAACAACGCCCAGGGTCAAAAAGCGAGAGAAAGAGAGATGCGGATGATCATGAAATATAGCCATCGCCTAGCATGAAGCGAGTAGCATAATCCTGTAAGAGGAGCATATTCCAAAAAGTTTCTGATTTAGTGCTGTCTTTTGTTGTTGTGGATGTAATATTGCTGGATAAATGGACATATTGCTGCTGCAGAATACAAGTAAATACATTTGCATCACACCGTATTATCTTTTCATTCCTTAGAGCCCGATCCTCCCCTCATTTCTCTTCATTTTTATCTTAATAATTGAAAGGATTTCGTTAACGAGTGTTCTACAAGCACTTGTAAAGTTTCCGATAAACGAAATTTTATGGTTTCTAATATGCAGATCGCACACATGTCATGCGAAATCAATATTAATTTGATTATTATGAATGACTTGTGCGGAATGAAAACCTCATGGACAATCGTCCCGTAGGCCTTCATTAAAAAAACGTTGGATCACCTTTCTTACCAGTAGCCCCGCCAAATAGGAAGTAAACAGACATAAGCAAACCCAAAAGAAGAAGAAAGGATTTGACTTGTTGACTCGAGGCGGGGGCGATGCAGTGGAGTCATCCGGTTCGAAGTCGCAATGCCAGGTGATCTCCACGTCAGATGCAAATCCAAACTTTCTCTATCCTCTCAGACGACGTCGCATAAAGGCATCATTCTTCCTCACCGCTCCCCGTCCCGACTCCCAAGACAAGAAGACGCCGTTGACTCATCACTCTCTCTCTCTCCGACTAATCATCATGCCTTCTTCGATGGCGTTGCTGATCCTCCGTCGCAGCCTCCATGGTCGAACCTACTCGCTCCTCCAGGCGAGGCTCTTCTCCTGTTTGCAGGAGGAGGAGGCAGCGGTGGCGGTGGCTACAGCGAAGCGATGGGCCTCGGAGCCGAAGCCCGTCAAGAAGATACCTGTGGCAAACCGAGGTGAGATAGCTTGCAGGATCATGAGGACGGCCAGGAGGCTGGGGATTCCGACTGTCGCCGTCTACAGCGACGCTGACGCCAGCGCTCTCCATGTCAGGTCCATAGATTGAAATAGCTAGTACGAGTACCTAGAGGGGGGGTGAATAGGTATACTAAAATTTCTCGAAGCTTGCACAATATCAATTAGAGTATTTGCAACAATTAAAAATTCAATCGCAAGACTGAGTAAGGGAAAGAGAGAATTGAACACTCGGTTTATAGTGGTTCGGCTTGATTCAAGCCTACGTCCACTCTTCTGCACTGACAGCCGATTGGTTGGATTCCACTATGATCAAAGAGTTGTTACAGTGTTGATCTTCCTTGATTTCTAGGTGTAGATGATCTACCACACTCACTCAAGGCGTCACCAAGTATAAACACTCTCTGTATACAATTTCGCTCAATCTCAACTAACAATCAAGGATCTTCAGACTCTGGAATTTTTCTATCGATCACACACTTAAAACAACTTGAACGTCTTCCTTTTATACTCCTTCATGCCATCATAGCCGTTGGCACTTACCAAAGGAATTCCTCCAATCTACCCGTTGGACGGAATCAATCAAGAAGATCATCCGAGCTATTTAAGGAATCTGATGATAGCCCATCAATCCTGTTCGCCCATACAATCAAGATCTCGGTTTCCAAGAATAGAATAATCCAAAATTATTTCGTCGACTATCGGATCTTCAATCGATCTTAGATAAGAATTAAAGAATCCGAAATAATTATCCAACCAAAGAATCTATTCCAGAGGATAGGACCGAATCCTCAACCATAAACCTCGGCTTTGGATTTCCTTCAACACTGGATTAGAAAGACTGTCAGTGAGAATAAAGTCTTGAGTCCTGAGTCTTAAGACTTGAGACTTGAGACTTAAGTCTTGAGTCTTGAGTCTTGAGTCTTAAGACTTAAGTCTTGAGTCTTGAGTCTTGAGACTTAAGTCTTGAGTCTTGAGTCTTGGGTCTCGAGAGAACAAAGTCTTCAGACTTTAAACTGACGGTCTCCGAACATGCAGACTTTAGACTGAAAGAAACGTTTTGTCAGCTTCAAAATATTCTGGAAAGATTTCTCCAACAATCTCCCCCTTTTTGATGGTGACAAAACTTTCTTGAAGATTTGAACAACTTTGACCTGCAAAACATTTCTCAAGCAATATGGCTAACTCATAAAGATTAATAAAACAACCAGACTCTGCATCCACAGAAAATTGGTTAGTCTTTCATGAGAAACACCATATAACAACACTTGAATAAATGCAACCAGTCAAGTTCATAATCCACAGCCAATTCAGTCAAATTCACACCCAAGTTCAAAATCTCAAGTCATACTCAAAACTAAACATAACCACAAAGGTCAAAGTTAAAAAAATGAATGATGAAATGAAAGTTCAAATTTGTTCTCCCCCTTTTTGTCAGCATTGAAAAGGGTGAGAAAAGAGTCATGTCTGCTTGGGAATGCGCACGATCTGGAAATCCCCAATGGACTGGACTACTCCTTCGAGCTTCTTCAGGTCTTCTCGCAGATGAGCTACCTCTTCTCTCTTGGCATTTGCTTGAAGTTGCATAGCGAGGTCTTTGAATTTATCTTCCAGAGAGACTGAAGATGCTTGTCCAGCATGCTTCAAAGCTTGGATTTCACAATCCAGAACATATATCTGGTTACGCATTTCCAGAAGAATATTCATGATACTACGAAAATCTGCATAATCATCCGTCTGTGTACTGGCATTAACTTTCTCAGATGGTGTGTATGTAAACGATGGAGCTTCTGTTTGGTCTGGCAGATTTGGAATCGAAGTATCACCTTCTTCAGGCAATTGAGAGACCTGAACTTCTTCTGGGTCTTCTGGAGATTGTCTTAGATCTTCAGCAGCATGAGGTGTAGACCTCTCTTGCTCGCTAACTCTCCCTGTCTCTAGGACATCGAAATGAGAAGAGTGAAGATCATGTTCTTGATTTCCCTTCTCTCCAGATTTATCAGCAGACTGTTCTTTTTCTTCTTCTCCTTCTTCCTCAACTTCTTTCTCCTTCTTTCTCTGATCTTCTTCTTCTCTGCTCTGCTGAAGTTCTGTCGGATAAGACACAGAACGTCTTTTTCTTGTCAGTGCTGGTATAGTGGGATCTTCATCATCTTCATCCTCATCTTCTTCCTCCAGGATAAGAGTTCTTTTCCTCTTTTTCGATGAAGCACCAATGGCCTCCTTTCCTTTCCTTTTTGAAACAGACTGGACTGGAGATTTCACTTTGAATTTCTCCATTGCCTTAGAGAGTTCTTGCAGACGCATCTTCATTAACATTTTCAATCCTACCACCATCTTATCACACGATCGAACACAAAAAGTATGTGGCAGTTCAATATTCAGATGTCTGAAGATCTTGGTCACCAGACCAGGATAAGGCAATTGTCCTTTGTCTTTTGACATTGCTCTATACATATGGAAAAGAATAGTGTGCGGGAGAGAAAACTTCCGTCCTGAGTTGATCGCATACATCAACTTTGCTTCAGAAAGAGACACAGAAGTTTTTGACGTAGACTTTGGTCTGAGGCAATTGATCACAATCTTGTGAAGCGCAATGTTGATGGCATTCATCCTGGAATAGATAATTTTCTTATCTACATCCCTATCTTTGACAAGATCTAGAGTGGCTCGAGCAGGTGAGACTTTGATTGGGAGATAGCGTACCCATTCAACTCCAATTATGTCCGCCAACATACTCACATCTACCACATAGACTTGGTCTCAAACACTGAATGAAATTCTATTCGCATCCAAAAAGCTAAGATTTGAATAGAAATAAGCGGTCAATTGATCATACCCGTCTGTGGAGTCAAAGCAGAAAGTCTCAAGTTGAAGCAAATTCAACTTCTCTCTTAAGTTCAAGTTGATGGAATCCAGGAAGTCAAAATCGACACTTCTAGGATTGATTATCCCTCTTTTCAACAGCCTGGAATACACTTTTTCCTGATCCTTGGATTTAAACAAATCCATCTGATTTCCTTTCACCTTTGCTGCCACACCCATTCTGGGTTTAAATTCAAGGAACATTTTGTCATCATCGTTCCCGTCAATCAGATTTTGTCCTGGCATACGAGGATCACTTGGAATGTTCGCAAGAGCCTACTCTGCTCTTCCTTTCGGAGCAATTCCCAACTCTTCCATTTTCCGCAGAAAAAGATACTCATTTCCATAATTTTTGTCCTTTAGAAAGTCATCTATATAATTTAATGAAGAACCGGTGCTTTTCAACGCACGATAAAGCTTATAGATAACAGAAGGTCTTTAGACTCTTACTGGGTCAGCTTCCTCGATTATCTCTTCTTCCAGATTTTGACTTGCACTTGCTTTTCCCAAGAAAAGATGACCACTTTCTCGACAATGAACAAAGAGTAGAAACAGTATCGAGAGGAGAGTGCTTTTTAGGGTTTTGAAAATTGGGGGTAGAATAACCATATATATATATATACCTTGGATTTGAAAAGGGAAGTTTAAACGGTACAAGGAAAGTGTACGAACAATTTTTTTTTTTAAATCAATAACTGCCAAAATTAACTTTCTTTAAAAAAGACAAGTTTTCAAAATTTCACACGAATTATATCTGAATAATAGAACGTACCTTTTAGATAAAATAAACGAGAATTCGTACCTTTTAGATAAAATAGCTACTTATAGTCTTTAGCCATGAATGCTTGAGTCTCAGGATTTAGAGTCTAAGACATCAGAGTCTTAGAGTTGGTGAGTCTCTAGACTTTAACTTCTTCAAGCTTCAAAATGTTGAGTCTCGAGCGGATAAAGTCGAACTGATTCTTCTCCAAAGGCTTTGTGAATATGTCCGCTAGTTGACTTTTTGAATCAACAAATTGAATCGAGATTTCTCCATTTTGAATATGATCTCTAATAAAGTGATGACGAATCTCAATATGCTTTGCTCTTGAATGAAGGATTGGATTTTTGGTGAGATTGATAGCGCTGGTGTTGTCACATCTGATTTCTGTGCATGAGTCTTCAATGCCAAAGTCTTGTAGCTGTTGTTTTATCCATAGAATTTGCGAACAGCAGCTTCCAAGAGCTACATACTCTGCTTCTGTTGTTGAGAGAGCTACAGTGCTTTGCTTCCTTGAAAACCAAGACACTGTCCTGTTTCCAAGCAGTTGACAAGTTCCAGAAGTGCTCTTTCTATCGACTCTGCAACCAGCCAGATCTGCATCTGAGTATCCTAGAAGATTAAAGTCTCCCCTCTTTGGATACCAAAGACCGATGCTTGAAGATGAAGCAACGTATTTGATAATACGTTTCACGGCAATGAGATGTGATTCTCTAGGATCTGATTGAAACCTAGCACAGATACAAACACTAAACAAAATATCAGGTCTAGAAGCAGTAAGATAAAGAAGTGAACCGATCATGCTCCTGTACAGCTTTTGATCTACTTTCTTCCCTTCTTCATCCTTGTCTATCTTCTGAGAACATGACATTGGTATGTCGGTCTTTTTGCACTTTTCCAATCCAAACCTTTTGACAAGATCATTCGCATATTTTTCTTGATGGATGAAAGTTCCTTCCTTCATTTGTTTTACTTGGAGTCCAAGAAAGAATGTTAACTCTCCCATCATACTCATTTCAAATTCATCTTGCATAGACTTAGAAAATTTCTTGCAAAGACTTTCATTAGAGGATCCAAAAATAATGTCATCGACATATATTTGAACAAGTAAAAAATTTTTGTTTTCCTTTTTGATAAACAAGGTAGTATCTACTTTACCTTTGACAAAACCATTCTGTAATAAAAACTTACTTAGTCTGTCGTACCAAGCTCGAGGTGCTTGCTTTAGACCATACAGAGCCTTTTTCAGTCTGAAGACTGAGTTTGGCTTCTTTGGGTCTTCAAATCCAGGCGGTTGTTCCACATAAACTTCCTCATGGATAAATCCATTTAGGAAAGCACTTTTGACGTCCATTTGGAATAACCTGAAATTTTTGTAACAAGCAAACGCAAGTAATAGACGAATAGCTTCTAACCTTGCAACTGGTGTGTAAGTCTCGTCATAGTCTATTCCTTCTTCTTGCGTATATCCTTTGGCCACAAGTCTTGCTTTGTTTCGTACGACTTTTCCTTTTTCGTTCATCTTGTTCCTGAATATCCATTTGGTTCCAATGACGGATTTACCTTTTGGTTTAGATGTCAATTCCCAAACATCATTGATGTTGAACTGTCTGAGCTCTTCTTGCATAGCTTCGATCCAGCTTTCATCAGATAAAGCTTCTTCTATGCTTTTTGGTTCAATTTCATAAATGAGAGCCACAGCACTAGATTCTTCATGCCTTTTTGATCTGGTGCGGATTCCTTCATTAAGTTCACCAATAATAAGATCTTTGGGATGACTGGATTTGTGCTTCCAGTTACCAGGTTGATGATCTCTTTCTTTATTTGATTCTCCATGAGCGTCTTGATGATGGACTTCCAGAATCTGAGATGCTTCTTGAGATGTAGACATTTGAAGATCTAGAGTGGATTCAGTCTCTTCGTACTGAGTCTAGCTGGATTCATCTTGCACTGAGTCTTGGAATTTGACATTCATAGATTCTTCCACAGACTGGCTTTTTTTTGTTGTAGACTCTGTAGGCTTTGCTTGATGTAGAATATCCAAGGAAGATGCCTTCATCTGATCTTTCTTCAAACTTACCAACTCGATCATTTGCATTTTTCAAAATAAAGCATTTGCAACCGAACACATGAAAGTATGAAACAATAGGCTTCTTACCTTTGAACAATTCATAGGGGGTTTTATCAAGAATAGGTCTTAGAAAGACTATTTATAATATAGCAAGCAGTTGAAACAGCTTCAGCCCAAAATCGTGAAGAAATTTTACTTTCAATTAAAAGTGTTCTAGCCATTTCTTGAAGAGATCTATTCTTTCTTTCCACAACTCCATTTTGCTCTGGAGTATACGGAGAGGAAAACATGTGATTAACACCAGATTTATCACAGAATCTCGTAAAATCTTGATTTTCAAATTCACTTCCATGATCTGTTCTTATACTCGAAATAGCACATCATTTTTCATTTTGAACCTTTTTTAGCAAACTTTTCAAAGTACGAAAAGGTTTCTGATTTATTTGCAAGAAAATATACCCAGGTAAAACGAGAATAATCATCTATAATTACTAGACAATATTTCTTACCTCCAATGCTCTGGGTTCTTGTTGGTCCGAAGAGATCCATATGAAGCAATTGCAGTACATGATTAGTAGATACATTATTTATTTGCTTAAATGAATTTCTTACTTGCTTTCCCAGAATGCATGGAGTGCATAAGTCAGACTTTTGGTATGGCAATTTAGGTAGACCTCGAACAAGCTGCTTTGAAGAGATTTTGGCTAATTGCTTCTTGTTGATATGGCCAAGTTTTCTGTGCCATAGAACTGCTTCATCTTGAATTGAGATTAAGCATTGTTCTTCATTTGGCTTTACATCAAGGAGGTAGATGTTTCCATGCCTTCGACCTATAAAAGACTGAGTCGAATCTTTGCTAATTCCAGAACATATGCCTTCTTGAAAGAAGATCTTGTAACCAATATCACACAATTGGCTAATGCTGAGTAGATTGTAGTTGAGTCCTTCCACTAGAGAAACATTGCTTATTGTGAGATTTCCAATTTTCACAGTTCCGAATCCCACAATACTTCATTTGCTATTTCCACCGAATGAAACTTTTCCACCATTTACTTTAATAAGCTTTATGAAACTATTTGAGTCTCCTGTCATGTGTCTTGAGCATCCGCTGTCAAGATACCACTTTACCTTCTTTTTGATAGAGACCTACATTCAAAAGAGAGTCTCAAGCTTTCTTTGGTACCCAAATTTTCTTGGGTCCTTTGGTGTTAGTAGGATGAGCATTATTAGGCCATACTCTCTTAACAGGCTTCCAGACCATAGGACATTCTTTTTCAAAATGATCCTGACTGTTACACTTAGAACACCTTAAAGCATTTCGACCTACAGGTTTTACAAAAACTCTTTTGAAATGATTTTTATAAGCCTCTCTTGATGGTCTTTTCTTAATTCTTTCTTTTACTTTCGGAAAATCAATCAAAGGGATTGTTTCAGCTGTCATACCTAGACCCGACTTATTGAAGTAAGGTCTTTGGATTGAAAGAACTTTTTCAAGTTTTTCGGATCCTATTGAAAATTTCTTTGAAATACTTGATAAATCAGTTTTTAAGAAAGCATTTTCTTTTGAAAGATTTTCTTCACTCTCTTTAAGAGTAGAAACATTCAAGTCTAAATTTTTTACCTTTTCTTCTAAAATGTTTTCCTTTTGTTTTAAAACTGAGTTTTCCTTTTTAAGTTCGGAAATCTTTTTAAGAGAAGTCTTAAGACTAAAACATAACTCATCAATATATTTAGAGACTTTAACAGGGATTTTATAATCACTTACTTCAAATTCACTATCTGAGTCTGATCCAGAGTCTGAGTCTGATTGCGCCATTAGACACAGGTTGGCATATTCCTCATCACTCTCTTCACACTCTGTATCGCTCCAGGTTTCGGCTTTAAGAGCTTTTCGAGATTTCTCAGCTTTTCCTCTTTTCTTTTTCAGAAGAGGACAGTTGGATCTGATGTGTCCCTTCTTCTTACATTCGAAGCAAACTACATCTTTGTTTGGTTCCTCATCATCAACAGACTTGGTCTGCTGTCTCTGAAAACTTTGTTTCTTTGGGATGAACCTTCTGCCTTTTCTATTTAGTTTTCTGAATCTTCTTATCATGAGGGCGAGCTCCTCATCATCCATATCATCTTCAGAATCTGCATCATCAGAATCATCATTTGATTTTAGTGCAATAGATTTCTTACCTCTTGGATCTTCGTCTTCATTAATTCGTTCCACTTCGTAAGACTAAAGAGTTCCAATCAGTTCATCTACAGATAATGGCATGATTCTTTGCGTCTCTCTTATTGAAGTCTTTATATGATTCCAATCATTGGAGAGTCCACATAGAAGCTTGTTCACCTTCATGGGATCAGAAATTTTTTGTCCTTGGTTCTCAAGACCATTGACAATATCTGTAAAACGACTGAACATATCAGTTATAGATTCTCCTGGTTTCATTTTGAAGGATTCATATTGACCAAGAAGAATGTTAATTCTGGTCTCCTTCACTCGATCTGTCCCTTCATAAGTGATATGTAACCTGTCCCAAACTTCTTTTGCTGTAACACAAGAAGATATTCTGTTATATTCAGTTGGTGACAAGGCACAATATAAAGAATAAATTGCTTTAGCATCGAGTGCTTGTCTCTTGTTTATTTCTTCTTGAGACATTCCGCTGACTTCAACAGTTTCTTTCCCTCTTTCAGAGATTGATGCAGCAGTAGGAGTGATTCCTCTTTCCACAACGTCCCATTCCAGAGGATCCTTTGATCGTAGGAAGGCTTTCATCTTGTTCTTCCAGATGTTGTAATCCTTTCCATCGAAGTAGGGAGGTCTGGTATTGCTTTGCCCCTCCATCAGCCCTGGTGCTAGCATACTAGCCATGGATCTTTTACTCTGAAGTAAAACACTTCAAACAAAGTAAGAACACGAGCTCTGATACCAATTGAAATAGCTAGTACGAGTACCTAGAGGGGGGTGAATAGGTATACTAAAATTTCTCGAAGCTTACACGATATCAGTTAGAGTATTTGCAACAATTAAAAATTCAATCGCAAGACTGAGTAAGGGAAAGAGAGAATTGAACACTCGGTTTATAGTGGTTCGGCTTGATTCAAGCCTACGTCCACTCTTCTGCACTGACAGCCGATTGGCTGGATTCCACTATGATCAAAGAGTTGTTACAGTGTTGATCTTCCTTGATTTCTAGGTGTAGATGATCTACCACACTCACTCAAGGCGTCATCAAGTATAAACACTCTCTGTATACAATTTCGCTCAGTCTCAACTAACAATCAAGGATCTTCAGACTCTGGAATTTTTCTATCGATCACACACTTAAAACAACTTGAACGTCTTCCTTTTATACTCCTTCATGCCATCATAGCCGTTGGCACTTACCAAAGGAATTCCTCCAATCTACCCGTTGGACGGAATCAATCAAGAAGATCATCCGAGCTATTTAAGGAATCTGATGATAGCCCATCAATCCTGTTCGCCCATACAATCAGGATCTCGGTTTCCAAGAATAGAATAATCCAAAATTATTTCGTCGACTATCGGATCTTCAATCGATCTTAGATGAGAATTAAAGAATCCGAAATGATTATCCAACCAAAGAATCTATTCCAAAGGATAGGACCGAATCCTCAACCATAAACCTCGGCTTTGGATTTCCTTCAACACTGGATTAGAAAGACTGTCAGTGAGAATAAAGTCTTGAGTCCTGAGTCTTAAGACTTGAGACTTGAGACTTAAGTCTTGAGTCTTGAGTCTTGAGTCTTGAGACTTAAGTCTTGAGTCTTGAGTCTTGGGTCTCGAGAGAACAAAGTCTTCAGACTTTAAACTGACGGTCTCCGAACATGCAGACTTTAGACTGAAAGAAACGTTTTGTCAGCTTCAAAATATTCTGGAAAGATTTCTCCAACACAGATGAGGGCGTCCGCATCAGTCCCGCTCCGGCTTGCCTCAATTACCTCAGTGGAGCGTCCATCGTCAACGCCACTCTTCGCACTGGTGCTCAGCTGAGGACTTGAGAACTAACTCTCTGCTGTTTGAAGTGCGTGCAATTGCTGCGATTGGAGGATGTGGGATTTCGCATGCGGCATGGTGGCATGTTTGGTTCTGGTTGGGAGAAATGGTCGTGTCCGTTGGAGCAATGGTTGTTAGCTTGGAGTGAACGGATTTGGTGACGGTGGAGGAAACTTGTGAGATTGCGAGTTTCAAATATTGGAGTTCAGTATTCCCATTCAGTGTTGCCTCGGGTGAAACTTCACTGCTGCTCTACCACATTGTGAATTTTAGGGACGATGAAATTATATAACCTTACGTCCCTATCATTTGTCGTGTCTCTGTCCGACGAATGATTAACCGCTTTCATCGTGAATGCGAAGATCACGATATTGCGTGGAAATTGTCAAAATCGAAAAGAATAGGGAATATTGACAACGAAATACAACATTTTTTGAATTTGTTTTTTTTGGTGGGTAATTTCTTTTGGAATATTGATTTGCTGAGAAAAAATAATTATGAGATTCTTCATATCCCTATATTGCTATAACTTTGCCTTTCGCCGATGCGCACCTATAGTGTCCCAAACACCATAACTGTTTAGAAAAATAAGGTTTAACGAGCATAGATTTGACACTTGTGAGAGTGATACCATCACGAACTTCTTCAATCTCTTTCAAAATTAGATTTGTAACTAACGAAGCTCAAGGGAAGCAAAAACCACACAGGGAAGATTAGTTGATTCCCCCGTTGTTACTAACCAAATTCATTTCCTTCCACTTCCTTCAATATTAATTAAACCATTAACTTCATGTGGTTGTCGCATCAAGGTGTGTTGTCATGTCCGTGCCAATTGTCAAGCTTCAACAGCAGTTTTGTGTTGCTGAAATCTTGTACACTAAAAGACAACTTCAAACAGATCTACAGCGGCAATGTCACGCATCAATCCTTACAGTGAAGCAATTGTTCCATCCGACCAAACCAACATTATCGCAATCTTCATCCCAATTCTCTCGCATCATTCTCTCTATCTCCTCAACAATGCCTGGGATCCAGTCATCCCCAATCCTGTCGGAACGAAGAGCGAGAGAGATGATGATATGAAATATAGCCATCAGCTAGCACAAAGTGAGCAGCATAATCCTATAAGAGGAGAAATTCATGCGGCCAAGAAGTTTCTGATTCGGTTCAGTCTTTTCTAGTTAATATTGGCTTAAGTAGCAATAAAATTTATTGAATTTACTGGCATAAGACCAACCATTCTCTCCGTAAGTGCGACTCGGCTACTATTCGCTCCTGCTAGTGTTCTGCTTCTCCTGGTGGCCCAAGCCGATCTTTTCGGCTGAGATTTGGTGGTGATGGTCGTTTGACCCCTCTCCACCTTCTCACTGAGGAGATTTGGCTATCTCCTCCTCTGTTGCGAGATTTGGTGAACCCTAGTCGCGACGCTGGTGCTTTGTTCGTCTACCTCCTGGTCAAGCTGTTCCGCAGCTCTTCGTGGGACCTGGGCTGAAGAGGGTAGCCTCAGTTGTTCCTCTCTTCACTCCGTTGAAGCCTTTCCCTAGTAGGCCCTCTTTTCTTGCAATGTCCTCCTTGTAGTTGGGTTGGCAGGTTGTGTTAGAGCTGGTGGTGCGGTATGGCCTCTATTTATGCTGCGGTAGTTGCTGTTGTTAACGAGGCCCAGCCTAGTGTTGCTAATGAGAGGGGAAAGAGCGCTGTTTCTCCAAATTTATTAGCCCAGCCTTCTGTGCTTTCGGGCAAAGCCCCTGCTGTTGCGTCACGGAAATACCGAGCCCCCTCTAAGGCTCCAGGCCACGTGGGTCTGTCTAGGGGACGTAGCCAAAGGAGGTCGACCTCTAAAAGACCTCAAGACTCGCAACAACAGCATAGATCGAAGCCTCCTCTAGCCTGTTCATGGGCGAACGTCGCTCACTTGGCTGCAAAAGGTTATGAACTGTCATATGTGCCTTCTTCGTTTGAAGATGATGTCCCGATTGTCAACCTTGCTGAAGAAGTCCTTGAGGCTGTGGATCCCAAGTGGCATGAATGCCTCGTTGGGTATTATGTGGGGAGAAGGCTTCCCTTTCCAGTCATGGAGCATTCGTTGAAGCACACTTGGGGACCGAAGCTCATGGAGATCTTCGCCAATAATCGAGGGTTTTTTTTTCTTTTGTATCCTCGATCCAGTATTCCGAAGGAAGATACTGGAGGAAGGTCCCCTTATGGTAGCAAGGGTTCCACTAATCTTGCAACAATGGAAGCCTCTTCTTGAGTTGAAGAAAGAGAAGCAATCCACGGTCCCGGTGTGGATTAGATTGAAGAACCTCCCTTCCGATCTATGGTCGGCTCTGGCGATAAGGGCCATTGCAAGCGCCGTTGGCAAACCCCTCTATGTGGATCAATGCACGGAGCAAATGCGTATGATTTCTTTTGCTAAGGTCTGTGTTGAAATCCAAGCCAACCAACCGAGGATCTCTTCGGTGAAAGTGAAATTGAATGGGGTGGTGCACACTATTGCTATTGAATTTGAGTGGAAGCCAGTAGAATGTTTGAAGTGCGGTATGTTTGGTCACAATTGTGCTGATTCTCCAACCACCTCAAAGCCGGTAGTCTCCTCATCTCAAGGTCAAACCAACTCCTCCCCACCCGCTACTTCCCGGTTGCCCGAACCTAATCCAGTTGGGGTGGATTGCCCTGGTGACTCTGACCTGGCTTGAAAACAAGTCAAGGGGAAGAAGAAGAAGCCTCTCCCTCCAACGGAGATAGGCTTTGACTTACCTATTGTCTCAAATGATGAGGGGCGCTCCCTCAAGCTGAAGCCTGTTGCTCTAGAGTGGAGTTTGCCCTCTACATCAACTCACAAGGCCCAAAGAGAGTTGCAGGTCCTAACAAAGTTGGATGCCTCCTCTCCCGCTGCTAAGGATGACTCCATCAGCCTTGCGGAAGATTCCACACAAGTGCCGCCTAGCCCTGGTGACGACCCTGATGATTCAACCACCCATATAGGCAATTCAGATGATGACTTGCTCTCCCCTTGCCCATTTCCAATGACCCCTCCGACTAGCACGAAGATTGAGACCATTCAGGACAAGTTGATGGCTCTAGTTCCAGCCCCACCTCCTCCTCCATCCCGTGCGGCACTGCCTCTTTCTCGGCACAAGCCCATAAAGTGGAGGTAACCCTTGGTCCTTCTCTTTTTTGTTTTTATGTACATAGGGTGTTGGAATGTTAAGGGCCTTGTTGACCCCTTTAGACAGGCGGAGGTCCGTAGTCTTGTTTTTTCAAATAATTTGTGGTTGGTTGGTTTATTGGAAACGAATGTGCCACAAACTCTCTTCAATTCCATTTCTAGGAGACTGTTGAGGGACTGGTGCTGGCTTGCCAACTATGAGTTCTCCCCTAGGGATAGGATTTGGGTTGGTTGGGACCCCTCATGGGTTTGCTTTGAAGTTTTCACTATATCTACTCAGGCGATTCATGGGACTCTTAAGTTGTTGGACTCAAAAATGGCCTGCTCTGTTTCAATTACTTATGGGGTGCACACTTTTACTCTCCAGCGACAGCTTTGGGGGGATATTATCTCTAAAAGTAGTGTCTTGCATAATTCACCCAGGGTAGTGATGGGGGATTTCAATGCTATAAAGGACCTCTCTGACAGGGTTAAGGATTCTGATGCTTGGATCCCATGCTTCGATGATTTCAGTCAGTGCTTGGTACAGTCGGAACTAGAGGACCTTAGGTATGTTGGTTTCAGGTGCACGTGGACAACTTCTTTAGGTTCTTCTAGAAAGGCTAGGAAGATTGATAGAGTCCTTATGAACTCCAGGTGGTGCTTGGATTTCTCTTACTCTGAAGCCTCCTTTCTAGCTCCAGGTATTTCGGATCACACACCTATGGTAGTTAAAGTGTTGAACCCAATTTTTCAGAGGAAACCGTTCAAATTCTTTGATTTTTTAATGAAGCATCCACAGTTCAATGCAATTGTTACTCAAGTTTGGGAGGACCCGGGGGAAGGGGTTCCTATGTTTAGGCTTGTGCGCAAGCTTAAGGTGCTCAAATGTCGTCTCAAGTAGCTTAATAGGGGATCCTTCTCTAATATCTCTACCCGGACGTCAGAAGCAAGGGTCGCTTTAAAGAGCACGCAAGCTGACCTTCACCGAGATCCCTTCTCAGCTGATCTTACTGAGTTGGAGAAGGACCGACGACATATCTTTGCTGACCTTCGGGCTAGTGAGAAGTTGTTCTTCAGACAGAAATCAAGAGTCAAGTGGCTCAAGGAGGGAGATCGTAACACCAAGTTCTTCCATCAGTATGTAAACAAGAGACAACTTCATAATAGAGTTCTTTCTATTTTGGATTCCTCCGGTAACCAGATTATCGAACTGTAGCAGGTTCAGCAATGCTTTGTGGAGTATTTCCAAGACCTCCTGGCGCCGCGTGTGGAGCAGGAAGGGCCATCGATTAGGGAGATTCGGGAGACTATCCAACATCCTCTTACGGACGACCAAGTTAGCTTTCTTGCTCAACCAGCAACTGAGTTGGAGATCCGGGATACATTCTTCTCTCAAGCTAGGGGTAAGGCCCTTGGCCCAGATGGCTTCATGGTTGAATTCTTTAAGGAGAACTGGGAGACGGTTGGACATTTGGTCATAGCAGCAGTGAGGGATTTCTTTGTCACAGGGAAGCTCTTGAGGGAGATAAATAACACAATTCTGGTGCTTGTGCTTGAAGTCCCCAATGCGACTTCTGTTGATGATTACAGGTCCATTGCCTGCTGCAACACTATATATAAGTGTATCACAAAGGTGCTGGCTAATCAAGTTATGGTTGTTCCAACAAATGTTGTTAGTCCGTTTCAGAGCGCTTTTGTGAAGGGCGGATGGATTAGAGACAATATCTCAATGGCTTGGGAACTCTTTTCTAGTTTCCACCTTGAAGCATACCTTCCTAAGTGTGCGGTTAAGGTTGATTTCGGAAAAGCTTACGACATAGTCGATTGCGGTTTCCTTGAGAGAGTTCTTCTTGCTTTTGGCTTTCCCAACTTTGTGACTAGGCTTATTATGACATGTGTGCGCATGCCCATGTTTTCAATTGCCCTAAATGAGGAACTTCATGGTTACTTTGCAAGTGGACGTGGCCTTCGCCAAGGTGATCCTATTTCTCCATACCTTTTTGCTTTGGTTATGGAGGTCCTATCTGGAATTCTGTTGAGGTGCTCTTCCAAGCTAGAGTTTAAGTTCTTTTGGAGATGCAAGGCGACGAATCTCTCGCATCTTTTCTTTGCAGACGATGTTTTCTTGTTTTGTGAGGTGAACCTGACTTCGGTGAGTCTCCTCAAAGAGGGCCCAAACCCTTCTAAGAGCGAAATCTTTTTCGCTGGTGGATCGCCTGCTTTAAGGAGTCAGATCCTCCTCGACCTCGACTTCCAAGAAGGCAATCTACCGGTGCGATACTTGGGGATTCCTATTAATAACTCCAAGCTTAGCAAGGCGGATTGTTGTGTTCTTGTCAATTGTATTATTGCAAGGGTACAAGCTTGGACTCATCGCTTTCTCTCTTTTGCTGGCCGGCTTTAGCTTATTAGGTCAATCCTTCATGCTATCCAAGCCTACTAGGTGAGTTTTTTTTATTTTACCTATAGCTGTGTTGGACCAAATTGAGAAAGTCCTTAGGCAATTCCTATAGAAAGGCCGGGAACTGGGTAGAGGGGGTGCTAAGGTTGCCTGGGATGATGTGTGCTTTTCAAAAGAGGAAGGAGGCCTTGGCATCCAGAGGCTCCGGGATTGCAACAAGGCTGCCATGCTGAAGCATATCTAGCTCCTATTTTCAGACAAAGAAGTCTTGTGGTGCAAGTGGATTGATTCCACATTTTTAAAATCAAGGAATTTTTGGGTTGCTAAAAAACCCACCTTATGTTCTTAGGCTTGGAAAAAAAATCCTATCCTTCGGAAGCAAGGTTTGAAATGCCTTCTATTGGAGGATTGGGGATGGCCTCTCTACCTCCTTATGGTTTGACAACTGGCACCCTATGGGCTCCCTAAACTTATTCTTTTCAGATTCATTCATCTACAGTTCAAGGCTGTTTAGGCAAGCAACAGTGACTGATCTTTTCTCTGATGCTGGGTAGCCTCTCAGGTTGGTGCTTGAGTAGTGGGATCATCCCCTTTCGAGCCTCTCTCAGAATTCGGATTGCTTTTGCTAGAGGGAGAATTCGTCAAGACGTTTCACTGTTGCGACAGCTTGGGAGACCTTCAGGCGGAAGAGGACTCGGGTACTTTGGCATGTGTTCATGGCATGTGTTCGTCTGGAACAGAGCAATTACACCACGATATCAAGTAAACCTTTGGCTTATGGCCAAGCGCAGGCTTCCCACCCAGGCGCTTTTATTGTCTCATGGTACAATAGACAGTGGTGCTTGTGCATTCTGCAGTGATGTGCCGAATTCTATTAACCATCTGTTTTTTGGTTGTCATGTCACGGCCGGGGTTGCTTTCTTTTAGGAGGCCAGATGCAATCTTCCTTGGCGTAACAGGTCGTGGGAGGATAATCTCCGTTGGGCCACCACCATGCTAATGGGAAAGAATTTTTATAAGTGCATAGCTCCTTTCTCCTTTGAAGCGCTGTGTCATATTATTTGGAATAACAGGAACATCATTCTCTTCAGAGAACAGCCTCTTTTTGTCCCGGCTATGAATAGCCTCTTTTTGTCCCGGCTATGAACAACCATCTCTTTAAAGTGGTCAAAGATAAGGTGATCACTTTTAGGAATGTCGAAGATAACTTCAGGAATAGAAGGTTGCAGCGGAGCTTGGGCATTAACCTGGTCATCTTTTCTAGGGATCGTTACCTGACTTCCTTTTAGCTGGTGCGTCTTGATTAAGGCCTTCGGTCCAGCGGCTTTTGCTTCTTGCTGAGGATGTTCTTCTCCCCACCTGAGGGCATTTTGTATCTGTTCGCCGGTTGTTCATGTCATGCTTTTCCTCTATGTTTGTTTTTGGGTTGCCACGACTGTGGCTTTTACATCCCGACATCCTTCCATTCATTATGATCTATTGTTTTGAGTGTGGGTTTTGATGGCGTGATCTTTTGTACAATTGGTCTTTGCTCAATATATTTATTACCTTTCACAAAAAAAAAATTATTGAATTACTGTTACCAAAAAAAAATTATTGATTACCAAAAATGAGAAAATATACAAACCAAAAATCTAAAAAAAGAAAGCAGTTGACTTTTGACTTTGGAGAAAATATTGGGTGGGGCAAGGACACTATACAAACAAAATTGCAATGCCTAGTCATCTCCACATCAGATGTAAATCCAAACTCTTATGTCCTCTCGAACAATGCCGCATAAAAACATCATCCCCACCGCTATCGGTCCCAAGACAAGACGCCGTTGACTCATCAGCCTCTCTCTCTCTCTCTCTCTCTCTCTCTCTCTCTCTCTCTCTCTCTCTCTCTCCCCCCCCCCCTCGACTCCTCCAGGTGAGACTCTTGTCCCATTCGCTGGAGGAGGCAGTGGCTCCAAAGCGACGGACCTCAGGGCTGGAGCCCACAAGAAAATACTAGTGGCGAACTAAGACTAGAATGACGGCTATTAAAGAATTTCCTTAGTTGAAGATCTTCCCTCTATAAAGCAAATATGTTTGCATGAACCTTGCAAAGCCCCCATCAAGGGTTTATAAGATGCAAAAACTTGAGTATTTGAGTCTTCGAGGCTGCTCCAATTTTGTCATGTTTCTACAGAACTTGGAGGATTTAACTTATCTTAATGAAAATTTGGGATTCTTAAATTTAAATTGTTAGAGAAAACTCTTTAACTGTTTTGAAGCTGACAAAACCTATCCAAAAGTCTAGTCTGAAAACTTGTAGACTCAAGTGTTATAGTCTAAAGAATTCAAGACTCATCTGTCAAAGTCTGAAGACCGATTAGACTTTATTCTCAAAGTATGACCTCACTGACAGATTCCAGACTGACGAAGAGAAGACTTATCCAGATGCGAGTTTCAAGGATTTGGTTCGTACGGTTAAAGAAGATCTTATGGCTGGAGATAGCACCTAGTGATCAATTATTCTTATTGGAATCAATTTGGATAATCAGATCTTTTGAAAGGCAAAGTATACTTGGAAGGTTCTACTTATGGAAGCCTAGATCCTGATTGTATGGGTGAGCAGGATTGGTGAGCTATCATCACATTCCTTAAATGACTCGAAATCTCCTTGATTGATTCGGTCCAATGAGTAGATTGGAAGAACTTCTTTGGAAAGTGCCAACAGTTATAGAGGCATGAAGGAGTATATAAGGAAGACGCTCAAGTTATTCGAGTGTGTGCATGATAGAAAAATTCGAAAATCTGAAACTCTAGGTTCTTTGCTATTTCAATTGTTGAGCTTAGATATTGTACTCAAAAGAGAGATAAAACACTTGTGAGACCTTAAGGAAGTATAGTAGAGTTTCTACACTATGAGGTCAATGATGTGAGACTATAAAATCTCTCTTGGTTCATAGTGAAATCCAGTTAGTGGGCTGTCAGTGCGGGAGAGTGGATGTAGGCTTGATCTAAGCCGAACCATTATAAACTTTGTGTTTCTATTCTCTTTCCCTGAACTCTTTACTTTAATTCGTAGCTTTACATAACTGCTTATAGTCGTTTACATTTTCAGTCTATTATCCTCTAAAGACGAGCTAATTTGTTAAGTCTTGCAAAAATTTCTTTAACACCTATTCACCCCCCTCTAAGTGTTCCTACTAGCCCTATCATAAATGACCCAGAATTTAATGGCTGCAATCTCTCAAAAGTAGAGTTCCTTGGGAGTTCTTCTAATTTTCCCAAATTGGCGCATCTAAATCTTTCCAAAAACAAGTTTACTCATCTTTCAACATGCATCCAAAGATACCATGATTTGGAACACTTGTTTGTATGTGGATGAATGTAAGTAGCTAGATCCAAACGTGCGTATCCTAATGGCAAAGAGCTGCAAATCTCGACAAGAACTCCCTGATCATCCAATCCATTTTTATTTTGATGCAATTAATGAAAGTCATCAAATCCAAATTTTAAGCAAAACAAAGCTAGGTCGTAATTAATTGATAGAGGAAAGATAGTTGATACCACCTTCTATAGTTGGATCAATTCTTCGACCGAGCATGAAATAACATTTCACGCTATCTTAAGTAATGTCATGTGTACTTGGCCAGCTCCATGAAGAGTCATGAGTTTATGCATGCTGACAATCATTTTAAAAAAAAATTAAAAGGGTTAATATCTCGAAAAAACCTAAACTAGTACACATATGACAAATTTATCACAAATTATTTTTTTGACCATGAAAAACCCTAAACCAGTACGTTTGTGACAAATTTACTTCAAATGACTACAAAAAAACCCCCAAGCTAGTACGCTCGTGACAAATTTACGGCAAACTAATTTTTTTGACTACCAAAAACTCTAAATCGATATATTTGTGACAATTATACACTCTATTAAATTAGATTAATACCGTAAAAAATCACAAACTAATAAAACTATGAGGTAAAATTCTAAACTGGTACACCAGTCAATTATCACGTGTTATCCAACTTAGCAATTTGACAGTAAAATTTAATGGAACTAATAGAGGGAAAATTTGTCACAACCGTACCAATTTATGGTAAATTTGCTAAATGTATGCTAGTTTAGGATTTTTGTTGGTCAAAAAATTAATTTGGGATAAATTTGTCATAGTGTACTAATTTGAGGTTTTTCATAATATTAACCCAAAATAATTTTTTAAAAAAAAATCTTATCTATCAACTTTTTTCACAATAAAAAAGAAAAGGAAATTAAAGTAGAATTGTAAAGAGGCACAATTGCCTTATCTCAAATTTTTTGCTTTTGAAAAGTTTTATGATATCATTAACAGATTATATGTGATTATATTTTGATATGATTATTTATCTAATTTCATAATTTATTTAGATTTTAAATTCATTTTAAATTGTAATCCAGCTTAAAGCATAGGAATGCATGCCAAGTGATTACACATATAATTTTTTTTCTTCGGCATTGGCATGATTTAACATATTACCAATGCACTCTCAACCACTATGACCCATCCTCTGCCAAAATCACACTTCATTAGTCCAAGTCACAGAAATTCATACTACAACTTTGTTAACCATTGTTTTGGTCATGCCATTGTTGACAATATTCACGGATCACCGATGCCCTGCCAAGACGGTGGTTAAATGAACCTCATGGAGGATTGCTTCGCATGTGCCCCACAAGCTTATCACAATTAATTATAATAAAATATGGTGCACCTATCATTATAGTGACGAGGCACTATTACTATAGCTAAAATTAAGTCGCCACTTCCCTAAATTTTTGGTGTAACAACATGTATTGTTCAAACAGGCAATTAATTTCTATAAGTACTGCACTAAAAAAAAAGTGGAGACAAAATCCTAGGCATACCTTAAAATCAAAAATCGAACTTTATAAGATGTCTTCTATCTACATAGGCTCATCATTGGCAAGAGATAGTCTGTATATTAATAGTTCCTTCTTATCATCGAGATTAAGTAAATTTGGCTTTGTAGATTATTTTAATCATTACATTTTAGTAATTTTTGTTGTGTGACATTATCTTTGTTCATTAAGGTTTTCTCCACATTGTCATGCCTCGAACCCCGAGCGCGCAGACATCACAAACCTCTTTTGAAGGGTTATGCATGCTACTTTGGTACAATTGATTTATGTGATTATGTGATGACTATTGAAAGATAATATGTGTTGTGCTGGGGAATGTATTGTGAATAGGTAAAGGACTAAGTACTACACAACAATGAAACTTCGTGTGAGTCACCTCTAGGGCCTTGTAGTCAAGGGCTAAGTGCTACATGGCAACTTGAGTCACATGGGAGCCACCTCAGGGCCTTGCACTACTGACATACATAGTAAAGGACTAAATGCTACACGATAACATAACTTCATGAGAGCCACCTCTAGGGCCTTGTACTATTGCTATATGTGATCAAGGGCTAAGTGTTGGAGAAAACTCCTTAATTGTTTTGAAGTTGACGAAACTTATCCAAAGTCTAGTCTAAAGACCGCTAGACTCTAAGTTCAGAGTCTACCCACACTGACAGATTCCAGACCGAACACTATTGAAGAATGAAGACTTATCCAGATGTGAGATTTTCTTTAAGGGTTCAGTTTGTATTGCTTATGGATAGTTTTCTGGTTGGATAAGCACCTACATGATTGACTATCTTTAAAGGAATCAATTTCGATACTCCAATCTTTTCGGATTGTAAGTAAACTTGGAAAGAATTTACTTATGGAAACCAAAAATCCTAATTGTATGGGCGAACAGGATTGACGGGCTTTCATCACAATCTTCAAACGACTCGAGATCTCCTTGATTGATTCTATCCAATGGGTAGATTGGGAAAAATTCCTTTGGAAAGTGCCAACGATCAAGAAGGCATGAAGGAGTATTTAAGGAGGATTCTCTAGTTGTTCAATAGAGTGCGTGAAAGAGAAATTTAAAAGTCTAAAACTTTTCATTTCTTTATTATTCCAAATACTAAGCTCAAAGTTGTACTCAAAAGAGAGAAAAACACAGTGTGAGTTTGTGAAAGAGAAGCTAAAAGGGCTAGTAAATACACCTAGAGGCGGTGAATAAGTGTTAACAAAAATTTTTGCAAAGTTTAATAGAAGTAATTTGCTTATAGAAAATCACAGAAGAATTCAGACTTTAGCGATTAGATAAACTTAAAACAAAATAAAGAAGTTTAAGCTTAAACAGTTAATCAAGGCTACAAATTGAAATACAGGAGTTGAGGGAAGAGAATTATAATACAAGATTTTTAGTGGTTCGACTTAGATCAAGCCTATGTCCACTCTCCCGCATTGACAACCTACTGGTTGCATTCCACTAAGAAACAAAAGAGATTTTACAGTCTTGCGATCTCGACTTCACAGTGAAGAGTCTCTATTGGTCTCTCACAAAGTCTCACTAAGAGTTTCTCTCTTTTGTATACAACTTTGAGCTCAGTGAAAGAAATAGTAAGGAACTAGGAAGCTTCAGATTTTGAAATTTTTCTTTCACGCACACTTTTGAACAACTAGCGAGTCCGTCTTAAATATTCCTTCATACCTTCACAACCGTTGGCACTTTCCAAATGAATTTTTCAAATCTACTTGTTGGACAGAATCAATAAAAGAGATCTCGAGTCGTTTGAAGATTTGTGATGAAAGCCTGTCAATAATGTTCGCCTATACAATCAGGATTTTGGTTTCCATAAGTAGAACTTTCCAAGTTTGCTTGCCTTCCAAAATATTTGAATATCGGAATTGATTCCAATAAGAATAATCAATCATGTAGGTGCTAAATCTAGCCATCCATAAACCATACGAATCGAATCCTTGAAGAAATAAAGATAATCTTACATTTAGATAAGTCTTCATTCATTAGTCTGGAAACTGTCAATGTGGGCAGACTTTGAACCTTAAGTCTGGTGGTCTTTAGACTTTGTCACTAAAGTTTGGAAGTTTTCAGACTACACTTGGAAAGGTTTTGTCAACTTCAAAACAGTTAAAGAGTTTCTCCAACAGTCTCCCTCTTTTTTATGGTGACAAAACTTTCCTGCAAATTTAAGAATTTTTTGACTTGCAAAACAACTCTTACATGATATCTTATAAAAATAAGTTGATTAGGATCTGGATAGCATCGTATCTACAACCACAGAAAAAACATGTTAATATTGAAAAGATAAAACAAATAACTGTCCAACTATAATCAGTATCACCAACAGTTGCAGCAAGCGTCAAAATATTCAACAATCAAACAAAAGTCCAAAAGTCCAACAGACAGTCAAATAAAAGTCCAACAATAGTACCAAAAGATGAAGTCAATCAAAACAAAAGTAAAGAAATCTGCACATTCTCCCCTTTTTTGTCAACAGTAAAAAGTGGAAAAAAAATAAAAAGGTCCAATAAAATTAGGACTTTTTGGGGATGCAAACAAGCTAGAAATCTCCCATCGACTAAACCGTTTCCTCTAGCTTTCGCAGTGACTCCTGCACCTTCTTAACATTTTCAGACTTGGCAATCTCTTGAACTATCTCTTGAATTTGAAACTTAAGGTCTTGTACCTGATCGTGAAGAGAGAATGAGGTGGCTTTCAGTGCAAATTGGAGGTTCTAAATCTCACACTCCATGCCATATTGTTGAGCCTTTATCTCCACAAGAAGCTCGAGTAATCTTTTAAAGTCTGCAATAGTGTCTATTTGAGTACTAGCTTCAACACGTTCAATTTGAGGAGTGTTCATAGATGAGGGAACTTCAGCTTGAACATCCAGTCTTGGAGAGGATGCCTCAACATTAGCTTTAGGAAAATGGGAGGCATAGACATCCTCTGGATTGACAGGAAATCTGCTAATATCATCACTAGTAAAAACAGGAGAAGAAATATCTATTTTCTCAGCAGCTCCCCCTATTTTCATGCCTATAGGTGGAGGAGGAAAATCTTCTTCTTGTTCTTTTTCAGTATAAACACCCAAGTGATGTTCTTTTTCTCCTGCATCACCTGCAGTTCCACTCCTAATCTTCTTAGAATCCTCTACAAAAGTTGGTTCAATAGAGTCATCTTAACCCTCTTCCTTTTTTGCCTCTCTTCTTTCTCTTTCTTTTTCCTCTGCTCTTCTTTCTTCACTTCCTTCTCTTCTTTGCTCTATTTCTCCTCGTCCTCTTTCCTCTATGTCCTGCGACTACTCAAAACTAACAAAACTCTAAAGATTTTTCAAAGCAAATGCAGAGAGAGTGAGATCATCCTCATCCTCTTTGTCATGCAGGATAAGGGCTCTTCTCTTCTTGATAGGTGCACTCATAGGCTCCTTGCCTTTTCTCTTTTTTGCAGCAAAGTTTGTTTTGCTGGGGGACTTCTCCTTCAAGCACTCCAAAGCTTTGTTCAGTTCCTTCAGTCTCATCTTTGATACCATCTTCAATACTATAATCATAGGGGCAATGGTTCGAACACAAAGAGATTCTGGAAACTGAATTTGAAAGTGTCAAAACAACTTAGTGACCAGCGCTGAGTGAGGGAGTTATCCCTTATCCTTCACAACAGTCTTGTACATGTGCATCAGGATTGTGTGTGGCAGCGAGAACTTCATCCCATTACTGATGGCGAACATCAGTTTTGCTTTAGAACGAGAGACATCTGTCTTGGAGGTTCACTTTGGTCGGATGCAATTGATCACAATCTTGTGCAGCAAAATGTTGGAGGCAATCATTCTGGAATAGATAATGACAAGAAAACTTATTGTATGACCAACATTCACATTTATTGGTCAGAAACTCCCTCTTTCCACACCAATAACATCCGCTAATGTGTCCACATCCACCACAAACTATTTTTCCCTCATAGTAAAACGAAATCTATTTGCGTCAATAAATGACAAATTTTAATAGAAATATGTAGTTAATTTAGGATAAGCGATAGAAGTCTCAGAGCAAAATTTTTCAAGTTAAAGGAGAGTCAATTTCTCCCTCAAGTTCACCTTCAAAGAATCCAAGAAATCAAAATCCACAGATCAAGGGTTTTTTTTTTTTTTGGTAAAGATCCACAAATCGAGGGTTCATCACCCCTCTTTTCAACAAATTCGAATAAGTCTTTTTGTGGTCTTTAGAATGAAACAAATCCGTTCCCTCACTACACACATCAGCAGCAACGCCCATCCTAGACTAAAAATTTGCATACATTTTCTCAAGTTAGCAAATGTCCTATCTGTCGTTCCTTCAGACGCTATGCCTAACCTTTCCATTTGTCGTAGAAACATAGTCTCATTCTTATAACCTCTTTTTTTTTTTTTTTTGTAGAAATTCATCAATAAAAGTCATAGCAGTACCACATTGCTTCAACTTATTGTAAAGTTTAAAGAGAAACTAGGGTTTTAGTATTCTTACAGGTTCCATATCTTCCACAATTTCTTCTTCCATTTGTTGTCGCGGAGGATTACGCTATGGAGAATGACGTTGTTGAGAATCTTGTTGATGTTGCTGTGGAGAGCCTCCTTTGTCGATTAAGTCAAAGTGAGTAGGACCCTCTGGCATATTTTGCGGTGCCCTGTTTGCGATTCGAGACGATTTCCTCAAGAAAGACCTCTTCACAGTCGAGGAAGATTTCTCAAACTTGTTCGTTTGAAAAAGGTGACAACTTGTAGAGCAAATTTGAGTGTAAAAGGGATAGAGTAGGAATTATGTAGTCTAAGGTTTGTGAAAACGTAAATGGAGAAGAAGGACATCGACGGTATATAAAGCAAGTGAAACAGGGTATACGAACAGTCACAAAGGAAATAAGTAAACTGCCTTGTTCGAAAATAAAAACTGCCAAAAATTCAAAAATTTGAAAAATAAAATAGGCAAGTAACGATTCAAATAACAATTATACCTGTTCAAAAATTTTATGCTAAAAATTAAATTACCCGCATTGAAGAAATATTGACTTACAAATGTAATTTCGGTATATTCTAAATTTGATCACCTTCAGACTTTAACCAGTAGAAGATATAATATTCAGTTTGGTGCGAATAGACTCAAATAGACTTTTTTCCAGTGGCTTTGTAAATATGTCTGCCAACTGATTCTTCGAGTCAATGAACCGAATCATAATTTCTCCATTTTGAACATGATCTCTTATAAAATGGTGTCAAATCTCTATATGCTTTGCCCTTGAATGAAGAATTGGATTTTTCGTGAGATTAATTGCACTGATGTTGTCACATTTGATCTCGGTGCATGATTCTTTAATTCCAAAGTCTCTTAACTGTTGCCTTATCCACAAAATTTGAGAACAACAGCTTCCAAAAGCCACATACTCTGCTTCTGCTATTGATAGAGCTACAGTACTCTGCTTCTTTGAGAACCAAGACACCAACTTGTTGCCCAGCAGTTGACAAGTACCAGAAGCACTCTTTCTATGAACTTTACAACCTGCTAAATCTACGTCTGAATATCTAAGGAGAGTAAAGTCTTCTTCTTTGGAATACCACAGACCTAGCTTTGGAGTAGTTGCAATGTATTTGATGATGCGTTTTGCAGCACTTAAATGAGATTCTTTGGGATCTTATTGGAATCTAGCACAGATATAGACACTAAACAAAATGTCAGGTCTAGATGCAGTAAGGTAAATAAGCAAACCAATAATGCTCCTGCAAAACTTCCGGTCTACATTCTTTCCTCCTTCATCTTTGTCTAATTTCGAAGAACTTGACATTGGTGTCTCTATCTTCTTGCAATTCTCTAATCCGAATTTCTTGATGAGATCTTTTGCATACTTTTCTTGATTAATAAAGATACCTTTCTTTGATTGTTTAACTTACAATCCAAGAAAGAAAGTTAATTCACCCATCATACTTATCTCGAATTCATTCTGCATACATCTAGAGAATTTTTTGCAAAGATTTTCATTGGGGGATCCAAAAATAATGTCATCCACATAAATTTGAACCAGTAGATAATCATTACCCTCTCTTTTTATGAACAAGGTAGTATCTACCTTTCCTTTAGCAAAACCATTTTGGGTTAGGAAATTACTTAACCTTTTATACAAGGCTCGAGGTGTTTGCTTTAGTCCATATAAGGCATTTTTCAATCTGTAGATTGAGTCTGGCTTTCTTGGATCTTCGAATCCAAGTGGTTGTTCCATTAGACTTCCTCTTGGATGAATCCATTTAGGAAAGCACTCTTTACATCCATCTAGAATAACCTGAAATTTTTATAGCAAGCAAAAGCAAGTAATAATCTAATTGCTTCTAACCTTACTACTGGTGTATAAGTCTCGTCATAGTCTATCCCTTCTTCTTGCATATATCCTTTGGCCATGAGTCTTGCTTTGTTCCTTACCACTTTTCCTTTCTCGTTCACCTTGTTCCTGAAAATCCATTTAGTTCCGATAATAGACTTACATTTAGGTTTAGGAATTAGTTCCCAAACATCATTGATGCTGAACTATTTGAGCTCTTCTTACATAGCTTCGACCCAAATTTCATCAAACAGGGCTTCTTCTATACTTTTGGATTACATCTCAGAAATAAGTGTTAAAGCACTAGACTCTTCTCACTTTTTGGATCTAGTGTGAATTTCTTCATCAATGTTGCCAATGATGAGTTCCTTGGGATGACTTGACTTATGCTTCCAGTTGCTGGTTGGTCTAAGAGTCTACCAATCCTCTACTTTAGTTGATTCTTCTAGTTCTGCTTGTTGCTGATCTCTAGAATTCTGAACCACTTTAGGGGAAGTAGACTTTGTAAAGTCTAGAGCAGGTTCAAATTCTTCAAGTTGAGTCTAATCCAGTTGATTCTGCATAGAGTCTTGAAATTTAACATTCATAGATTATTCCGCTGATTGAGTCTTCTTGTTGAATATTCTATATCCTTTGCTTGAGGTTGAGTACCAAGGAAAATTTCTTCATCTGATCTTTCTTCAAATTTCCCAGTTCGATCATTTGCATTTTTCAAGACATAACACTTACAGCCAAACACATGGAAGTAAGAAACATTTGGCTTCTTTCTTTTAAATACTTCATAAGGAGTTTTCTCTAAAACAGGCCTCAAGAACACTCTGTTAATGATGTAACAAGCTGTAGAAACTGCTTCAGCCCAAAATCGAGAAGAAATTTTGCTCTCAATTAAGAGGGCTCTTGCCATCTCTTGCAATGACCTATTAATCCTTTCCACAACTCCATTTTGTTCTGGAGTGTATGGAGAAGAGAAAACATGCTGGAAACCAGATTCATCACAGAACTTCGCAAAGTCTTGATTTTCAAACTCACCTCCATGGTCTATTCATATGCTTGAAATAGCATATCCTTTTTAATTTTGAACATTCTTGGTAAACTTTGAGAAGTGAGAGAAGGTTTCAGACTTATTTGCCAGAAAGTAAACCCAAGTAAAGCAAGAGTAATCATCCACAATTACTAGGTAGTATCTTTTTCCACCAATGCTTTAAGTTCTGGTTGGTCCAAAGAGGTCCATATGCAGAAGCTACAAAGCTCGATTAGTAGGAACTTGATTTATAGGTTTAAAGAAACTTCTAACATGTTTTCCCAAAACACAAGGAGTGCATAATTCAGATTTTTGATAAGCCAGGTTGGGGAGACCTCGAACAAGCTTCTTGGATGAAATCTTGGCAATTTGTTTCATGTTGACATGACCAAGCTTTCAATGCCAAAGATTTGCTTCATCTTGAATGGATATAAGACACTGAGAGCTTTCTAGTTTATATCCAAAAGGTAAATGTTCCCATGTCTTCTCACAATGAAAGATTGAGAGAAATCTCTACTTGTTCCCATACAGATTCCTTCTTGGAAATTGATTTTAAATCCAATATCGTAAAGCTAACTTATGTTGAATAGATTGTAATTCAAACCTTCCACCAAGGGGACATTGTTGATAGTCAGGCTTCCAATCTTCACGGTTCCACATCCAACAATTCATCATTTGTCGTTCCCACCAAAAGAAACTTTTTCACCATTCATTTGAACAAGTTTTATAAAGCAACTCAAATCTCCAGTCATGTGTCTCGAACAGCCACTATCCATATACTATTTGATCTTTTTTTTTTATAGTGACCTATGATCAAAAGAAGAACTCAAGCTTTCTTTGGTACCCATATTTTCTTGGGTCCAAGAGAGTTAGTGTTAAAGACAGTATTTGCCCAATCCCTCTTAACAGGTCTCCAAACCTTTGGACATTCCTTCTCGAAATGTTCTGAGCTATTACACTTTGAACATTTGAGAGCACTTTGGCCAACAAATTTTACAAAAACCTTTTGAAAATGATCTTTGTAAAATGCCCTTGTAGGTCTTTGTTTAATTCTTTCTTTAACTTTGGGAAAATCAATTAGAGGAATAGTTTCTGAAGTCATTCCCAAACCAGATTTATTAAAATAAGGTCTTTATACAAAAAGAATTTTCTACAACTTCTCATATTCTTTTGAAAATCTGTTTGTGATATTTGAAATATCTTCTTTCAAAAAGGCATTTTCCTTTGAAAGAGAATCTGACTTTTCTTTCCAAGAAGTTTCATGTTGCCTCAGTTTAGAATATTCCTTCTTTAGCTTGGAAATCCTTTTAAGAGATATTTTGAGGCTGAGATAGAGTTCATATATATACTTCAAGACTTTAACATGAATTTTTAAATTGCTAACCTCAACTTCTTTGTCTGAGTCTGAATTAGAATTTGTTTCAAACTATGAGTTTGATTCTGAATTGGCCATCAAACATATGTTAGCATATTCTTCATCACTTTCCTCGCATTTGGTATCACTCCATGTTTCTACTTTGAGAGCCTTTTTTGTATTTCTCAGTTCTTCCTTTCTTTTTCTTCAACAGAGGACAATTAGGTCTGATATGCCCCTTTTTCTTACATTCGAAGCATATCACATCTTTGTTGGTTTCATTGTCCTCAGTCGGTTTGTTCTAGAATGTTTGAGTTCTCTGCTTCTTCCAGTTGAATCTTCTTCCCTTCCTATTCAAATTTTTGAACTTCTAGATCATAAGCGCTAGCTCCTCATCGTCCATTTCATCTTTTAAGTCTGTATCATCAAAATCATTGTTAAATTTTAAAGCTATTGACTTCTTACCTTTTGGATCTTCTTCCTTATTGATCTTCTCCACTTCATATGATTAAAGTGTGCCAACTAGTTTGTCTACAGAAAGAGGCATGATTCTTTGGGTTTCTCTAATCGATATCTTCACGTGATTCCAATTTTTGGAGAGTCCACGCAGCAGTTTATTAATCTTCATTGGTCCTGAGATTGATTGTCCTTGATATGCCAAGCCGTTTACAATCTCTGTGAAGTGACCAAACATGTCAGTGATGGATTCTCCCGACTTCATCTCGAAGGCTTCATACTATCTAAGTAGAATATTGATTTTTGTTTCTTTAACTCAATCAGTTCCTTCATAAGTAATGTGCAGTATGTCCCAAACTTCTTTAGCTGTTTCACTTGATTATACTCAGTAGGAGATAAGATACAATATAAAGAGTAGATAGCTTTAGCATCAAGAGCTTGTCTCTTGGTTATTTCTTCTTGTGTCATTTCGCCAGCATCTGCAACTTCCTTTCCTCTTTCTAAGATTGTTATAATTTTGGGATTGATCCCTTTTTCTACCACATCCCATTCCAGGGGATCTTTAGATCTCAGAAATATATTCATCTTGTTTTTCCACACATTGTATTCCTTGTCACGCCCCAATCCTCAGGCACGCACCCATCCCTCACCTTGGTCGATTTATAGCGACGTCCCAAGACACATCGCTGACCCTTTCATTTGAATATGCATGCGAAAGCAGATAAAAATCCCCAGACAATAAAACAATGGGATAGAAAAGTATGGCTATATTTTTCACAATTGAAAAACCATAATCACACTTTTATACAAGATAAGCCTCATAGTATATATTACAATACTATTAACAAGAGTCTGATCTATCTCATAACACTTCACACTTAGGGTTTGCAAAACGGGGTGAGGTCTCAGTCCTCATCCGAGTCATACTCCGGCTTATCCTCAGGACCCTCCTCTGGTTCCTCATCAGGGTCCTCCTCTTCAGGTTCTTTCTCCTCAGGTCCCTCATCAGGGTCCTGAAATATTGTCCTACAACCGGGATGAGACTATGTCTCAGCAAGTTCTACCCCTTAAGACCCCATTAGGAAGCCAATACACCTTAAGGCTGCCTAAGCACAACACGAGTTAGAAGACTTATCTTGGCCTCAGTTCCTTCCTGCAAGTCAGTAAATATATCAGATATACACGAACACATTACATCACACCACCCAATCAATTGCTATCGAACTATCGATCAATCGACTTAGTCGATTACATGTCATCACAACCATTTCTTAGTCAGCCCCTTTCATACTATCTATAAGTCTGATCAACATCCAAAGCTACTCACCAAAGGTAATATAGTATATTATCCTATCTCCAGATGACATATAGAGTTATTGAGCTGTCAAATCATATCGTCCTATCTCAAGATGACAAAGAGAGTCATCGAGCCGGTATATTAATATCATACCGTACTGTCTCAAGATGATCTGTAGAATTATCGAGCCAGTATATCATACCGTATTGTCTCAAGATAACATGTAGATTCACCGAGCCGGTAGATCATACCATCCTATCTCAAGATGACATATAGAGTCACAAAGCCAGTATACACACAATTTATCATACCATACTGTCTCAAGATGATCTGTAGAGTTATCGAGCCAGTATATAGTACCGTACTATCTCAAGATGATCTATAGAGTCATCGAGCTGATATACATGCCATTCCTAGCAAATAATCAAATTATCATTTTTATCATTTCCGATAAAATGTCGTATGTAGGTACACGGTCGGCCTTAGCCAAAATATAAAAATTTTCTTTCCACAAATCCCACCATTTTCTGTAGTCTACCAAAACATTTTTAACGCTATCAACCGACACTCGATTATTTTTCAATTAATTATTCAAAATTAATTAATTTAGGAAAATAATCATAAAATCATTAATAAATCAATTCAGCACAATCTAGCACTCAATAAATTAAACAAACTGCATCACGATAATCAGCATAAAATTTCGGTCGTCGACCATCCCGGTCTAATTTTCGAAAAATAAATAAATAATTAATTAATTTCATAAATTATTAAATAAATACAATAAATCCAATTTAGGCCCATAATGCTTAATTGGAAGCCGAGACGAGCCCGGAAAATTACTGAGACTCGTTCAATAAATAATAGAGCTTGTCTACTCGCTAATTACACTAACTATTAGACTAACATGCATAGGTAAATCCCTAATTTAATTATTATAATCTAACCTAACCACCTAATTATACTTAATTAAATATAATCTACCCCTAAGCATTATTAGCATACTAATAAGGATTAGTGAGCTAAACTCACCCGTTTAACAATCTTTTCGGACCGAAACATCAGGAACGTCACGAGGGACGTTTTTCTCCAAAGCAAGCCTAAGGTTAAGGACTTAGAAACACCTCAAAACGGGCTTGGAAGTGGCTAGAAACCCACAAAATTTATGGTCTGATCTTGCTGAAAACAGAAGCCAAACAACTTGATTCAAGACGGGAATTGCTCAGGAAAGAGAGAATAGGCCAAACCGGGCCTAGATGTGGACTCACAGGGGTTGAACAGGCTCAAGACGACTCCAGATGAGTTGCCACAAACCTTGAACAGCAGCTGGGAGGCGTGAGGGAGGTGGCCAAGGGCGGACAACGCGCAGCTGGTGGTGCACGTGGGCAAGGCGCAGCAGCGCGACTCTAGCGACGACTTAACTGCTCCGGTCTTCCTCCTCAAGTTGCTGGCATCGCACACGGCAGGGAGAGAGAGGAGAGGAGGGTTTGATCGGTTGGTGAGGAAAGAGAGAAGAGATAAGGCAGAGAGAGATGGAGGGGCCCATTTGTCTTGCTTTTCCACATCTTTGTCTCCCCAAAGGCTTGTCTATCAAGCCAAGTTCTATGGCTGTCATTGAGCCACACACACTTTCCCTACAACTCATGAAATGGTCCAAAATAGCTAGGGAAAGGGGGGGCACACGAATTTGCAACATTTGAATTGGATGCTTGGTCTATTTCAATTCAACCTCAATTGGCCCTCATAATTTCAATTGACTTATCTTTGATCATCTTAGCATTTTTGCCTACCTGAGAATCAATCTTACATCCCAAATTTGCGACAAAAAATAATCACCGGCCTTTTCTACATAAAAACGGTCCTAAGTCGACTTTTTCCCAAAAAGTCTCGGTTGTCAAAAAAATCTTCTGAAACTGAGTCGACGCTCCTAGAATTTATTGTGACATGACAGAATCTTCAATTTTTGAAATCAAACTTGAATTTGCGGTTAATTTCCATTCGACGCATTTTTAGCGTGACCTAGGCTATCGGGTAGTTTTAAGATTTTTAGTGCAAATGACCCGTGGTCGATTTTCTTCGAACCACTATGAACCCACTCGACTCAATGGCGACTCTCGATTGTCATGAAAATCTCGAGGATTCAATTACGGACACAAGTTACCAAAACGACAGAAGAATCAGTCTAGGCTCGGTCGACGAGAATTTTCTAATTTAGTGGTGTCACCCACGATTAACCACATATTTCAGTTGAACAGACCTATCTCTGATCTCTAATCAATTTATATATGTGCCGTAATGATCTCGACAGATGAGCACGATCGAGTAACCGATCCCTAGTCGAATTCTCAAGTCTATTGCATTAAAATTCCTTAATGGCTTCCCAAATAGTCTAGTTACCTCAAGAGTGATTAGCTCTGAGAACAGCCCTATAAGCGCGTCAATGAAATGTCTGATTTATTCAGTAGAAAACAGGACTGAAAATCTGGGATGTCACAACTCTTCTTCTCTTATAAAAATTTCGTCCTCAAAATTTAAACATTTACCAATCTTTAAACAAAAAGGTGGGGGTATCGTCGTCTCATCTAGTCTCACTTTTTCCTGTTGCTTATTTAGTCTCGTGGCGTTGTCAGACCACTTTGACCAAGGGAACTATCTTGGTTTACCAAATCCGATCTTTCTGATTCACGGTTTGAACCAGGCTTTCCGCGCATGACACATTGTCATCCACGTTCAGTTCCTTAAAATTGAGCATGTGGGTCGGGTCAGGCTCATACTTCCTTAACCTTGATACGTGAAAGACATCATGCACTTGTGCCTACCTTGGAGACAACGCAAGACGATACATTAGGATCCCGATTCTTTTCGGAAACTCAAATCAACCTACATACCTCGATTTCAGCTTTTCCCCTCCTTGCTGAAGCATAAGGTATCCCTCATTGGTGACACCTTCAGAAATATGTAATCACAAATTTGGAACTCTAAAGGCCTTCAATGCTCAACGATACAACTTTTATGGCGGCTCTAAGCGGTCTTTAATCTGTTTCTGATCAGGGCAACTGCAATAACTAACTACTAAACTGACTCTGGGCCTGTGATCTTTCTTTCTCTGATCTCATCTCAGCAAACTGAAGTTCTGTACACTCTGCTCTGCCCTAATTCAAAAAGGAATCATCTGACTATTATGCTAAAACTGGGAATCTTGGTTCTAGATCTAATATAAGTCCGTCACTGATACTCCCTGCAAATGAACTGTCTAACACACATACACTTCTACATGCCTATTCCAATCAAGATCCTTCCATACAGCGATAGAGTGAGCCGACTTCATCAGTCTGTCGACCACTACCCTAGCTGGAGTCATTATTCCTCTGACTCCTTGGTAAACCTATCACAATATTCCATCATGATATACTTCCATTCCCACTCAGGACTCTCGATTGATTGTAAATGCCCTCTCGACTTGCATTACGGAACTTTCACTTACTAGCACATCTAACACTTGTAACCTGTCCGACGATAACTATCTTCATATCGGTCTACCAATCGAGTTAACATTGATTTTGACCTAACTCACACTATATGGCGAATAATGCAACTGCTATCGCGAATTCCTAACCAAGTATCTTCCCTAGTGTTACATCGTCAGGTATACCCAATCACTCTCGGAACTTGAGTATTCCATCCTCAAAAATTTGAAAGTAAACCTCTTTCTTATCAAAATCCTCTTGCAGGATTTTCTGTACATCTAGATCCGTCGATTGGCGTAGCTTGATTCTGACCTAGACATCCGGTTCAATTCCGAGGGTGGCCATAAGACTTGAAAGGTGGCCTACCTCAAATTTAAATACCGAATCTCGAGCTCTCTCGATTAAGTTCCACTCCTTAATCAATATGTGCGCAATTGAAGACTTTCAATTCAAAGCATCGCGGACCTTATTCGCCTTTCCCGAGTGATATAGAATATCACAGTCGTAGTCCTTCAGCAATTCCATCCATCGGCGCTGTCTCATGTTCAACTCCTTTTGAGAGAACAAGTACTTGAGACTTTGATGATCCATGAAGATCTAGAATCTTTCTCCGCACAAATAATGCCTCCAAATCTTCAACGGCAACATGATAGTTGTGAGCTCTAAGTCATGCGTCGAGTAGTTCAATTCATGATGCCTTAACTGACGGGAGGCTTACACAACAACTTTGCCATGTTGCATCAGCACACCACCCAGTCCTCTGAACGACGTACCGCTATAGATCTCGTATCTTCTTGGACCAGAAGGAATGGTCAATACAAGTGTGGTAGTTAGCTTTTTCTTAAGCTCTTAGAAATTACTCTCACACTTGTCTATCCACATAAATTTCTCCTCTTTCTTCAGGAGTCTTGTCCACAGCGATGCTAACGATGAGAACCCTTCCACAAACCATTTGTAATACCCTGCTAAACCCAGAGAACTTCTTATCTCTATCACTATAGTCGGTCTTGGCCAATTGATCACGGCTTCCATCTTGCTCGGGTCCACTGAAATTCCTTCGCCTAAAATCACATGCCCTTCTACAGCACTAATCTCAAATGATTCTCGTGCTCTTCATCACTCATTGAATACACTAGAATATCATCGATGAACACGATTACAAACTGATCTAGATATTCCTTGAATATTCGATTCATCAACTCCATGAAGGCAGCAGGAGCATTCGTCAACCCAAATGGCATCACTGTAAACTCATAGTGACCATACCGAGTACTAAATGCTGACTTAAGAACGTCCTCCTTCCTAATTTTCAACTGATGATATCCTGTCTTCAAGTCAATATTTAAGAAAATCGACACTCTTTGAAGCTGATCAAACAAGTCATCAATCCTTGACAGTGGATACTTGTTCTTGATCGTTACCTGATTGAGTTGCCGATAGTCGATGCATAAGCTCAACGAACCATCTTTCTTCATTAGAAATAGAACTAGTGCTTCCCAAAGCAATGCACTAGGATGAATAAATCCCTTATCCAATTATTCTTGCATCTGCACCTTCAGTTCTTTCAACTCAGATAACGCCATCCCATAGGGAGCCTAAGAAATTGGCTCTGTCCCGGGTGCTAGCTCAATCACAACTCAGTTTCTCTCTCTGGCAATAGACCTAGCAATTCCTTTGGAGAGACGTCTGGAAATTCTTGCACCACTAAAATATCTTCATTTTTCAGTTCCTCAACTGTTGTATTCACGACAGTCGGCAGGTAACCTTGATAACCCCCGTCTAACATATGGATTGTCTCTTGCGATGAGATTAGGAAAATCAAGGGTCCTCCTCGACTTTTGATAAATTTGGAATTTTCCTCTGTCGACGGATCAAACTGTATCGCATTGTAGCAACAATTCATTACAACAAAAGCTCCTCGAGCCAAACCTTTTTATATATGGTATCCAAGTTATACATAGGCAAACCCATCAAGTACAACTACAGTCGGAGATTCATCTTTCTACCACTTTATTACAAGAACTGAAATTTTACAAACTTCACTCAAAATCCCACTGCACTACTCTGATAAAAACACCTCAAAAACATTCTTCCTTTGCTCGGTGACTAGTCGGTCCATTCCTGTTCCTTTCATCATCCTAGTGGTGTTCTATCTACGGTGCTTTCCCTTTGTGTAGCACCCCGAACCCTTCGAAGGTCGCCACAAGCACCGATGTTACATCTTATTATCCTTTTGTTCTACACTTAGAAGAAGCGTCATTATTCACAGGCATTTTTTTTTTTAAAAGCGGTCCCAGCGCGACTCACTAGTGGAAGCAAATTAAAGCATCACCATCTCTCCCCCTACCAACCATGATACCAATACACACCACTAATCACCATAATTTTTATAGACAAGTCACGACACTTTATTTACATATATTTTCAAGATGGGACTTCTTTTGGGTCGGTACATCAAAAAGGAAAAGCTAGGACTCAGCCATGTCTAGCCTAAAACCTCAAAAAGAACCCTCGACCCTCTACATCACATGTGCACAACCCCCATCATAAGTGTCGGCTAGCTATCCCAAAAAAAAGATCCAGCTCCTACTCGTCACGCACGGGCCTCACACCCAGTCCGGTGCGTCAGGCAGCGGCGGTGGCAGCATCCTCTCATCACCCCATCGCGGCGAAGGTGGATGGAGACAAACTCCTGGACAATCGGGCCCCCAGCCAGGCCTATGTCGTACGAGACAAAACAGCGCACACGTATGTATGTCAATCCAGACACAGAAGGGCAGCTGAACTCCTCACACTCTACTTCGACGTCGGACGGTAACCCGTAAAATGCACCCCGCGCGACGACAGGAAGCGGCATACTGCTAATCTGAAATGTTGGTCCCCAAAAGGGGTGAGTACAACCATTCAGCAGATAAGGAATCCAACAACCACTCAATGCATCATACAAGTCATACATGCATTACAGGCGTTACTTACCTTGAAGCCATGCGCATACTATCATGCGTCATCATCACAAATTATAACACATACATGTGTATCATCATCATGTCGTACATGTCATCATCATTATGACATCACCGCATCACACATGTCATCATCATCATCGTCACGCATATCATCATGCCATATCATATATCATCATCATCATCATCATCATCATCATCATCGTCGTCGTCGTCGTCATGCATACCATCATGCATATCATCATGCCATATCATATATCATCATCATCATCATCGTGCATATCATCATGCATATCATCATGCCATATCATATATCATCATCATCATCACCGTGCATATCATCATGCATATCATCATGCATATCATCATCATGCATATCATCATCATGCATATCACATCACACATCTTCATCATGTCATATCACATCATGCATGGTTCAATTTCCACTTTTAATTTTTCATTTGATCACCACATCATCCTTCCTCGGATCATCAATTTCATCTCACATTATACACTCGCATCCCATGCGAGAAAAACCTCCGGCATTCAGCCATTCCAGGCCACCGAGCATCTGGCCCCCCACATTCCGAGCATCTCGCATCCCAACTGGCATCACGAGGCATTCCCTTCGGGCAGAAACCTCCAACAGGGCTTCCGGCATTTACACTCCCTGGCCGGGCATCCCGCACCCCAATCCTGGCATCGCAAGGCATTCCCTTCGAGCAAAAACCTCTGACAGGGCTTCCGGCACCCCACATTCTGGGCATCCTGAATCTCCCAGGGCCATCCGGCAATGCAGCTCTATACATTCCGGGCATCATCCTCCACCACAACCACCTCCTCATTTACCATTATCCATGTTTACCAATTTCAGTCTTAATTTAGCATGGCATATGACGTGACATCAAACAAATCATACTTGGCATAGAATTCACACATGCATCTCAATTCAATGTCATGCACACACCAAGACCTTATCATACATGCAATGATGTATAATTATTTATTAATAAATTTAATGGAATTTATGGCCAATAAAATAATCCATTTTATTTTTTTTATTTATTTATTTATTTTTATTTATTTATTTTTAAATTTCAACCTTTGCCACTTTCATAAATATTAAATTTAATATCTATAAATTCCCAAAATTATAAAAATTAAAGCAATTATCAAACAAGCCAATAGGATGATAATTACATGCAAAATACATGGCCAAATAGAATTTTACACAATCTCACAATCTTCACAAAACATCATATGATTTTCGGATGAAACCAGAATGCACGGTTTCCAAAGAAATTCGATTAAAATATCTATACGGCCTCCAAAAATTACGAACTTTTACCGAGTGATAGCCAAGACATTTTCGTACAACTTTCATGAAGACTTCCAAACCAGATTCTTTTTAGATTATTTTATACAGTCTCACGAAGCTTCTGGATCCATTACCGCATCGTCCAGTGCAAGCTTCTCCGAAATATTGAGTTTTAACCTACCTATTCTCTTTCGTTTCCTCTGAAATTTGGATATGTTATACATCAAGATGTCCTCTACAAGTTTCATGCAGAGATCTAAGTCAAATAACCAGAGTATAGTCATCATCTATGTCCATGAAATCTCGGGTGTCTCGGAATACATCACCAGAATTACCGTCTTCAAGATCTAGTCGATTTACTAGGCTATACTTGTTCATTTCACTTCAAATTTTAGTATTTTATATTTTAAGATGTCCCCTACAAATTTCATGAAGAAATCGAAGAGAGATTCTTAACACAAACCAACATGTAACCACAAATCCAACAAAAGGTCAGTAAAATCTTTCCAGATCTGAGGTCTCGGTAGGATGAGACTTTAGCCCCTCAAATCTCCATCATGCTCCACGAAATTTTAGTATGTTATAGTTCAAGATGTTAGCTACAACTTTCATGAAGAAATAGAATCCAAAATCGGACTCTAAACACACATGCAAGCTCAAACAACATTCTGACTCACAGGGTACGAGCAAGAACAACCACACCATTCACACATAAATCGACCATGCTTCGGTTTTTCTCACCTAACACCCAAGAATTTAACATGCAAGCATCATGAACACATGCAAGAGAAGCTAGAGGACTCCCACTTGCCTCTAGACCGGTCGTTCGACGGCGTAAGGCGGCGAGCACGGCGGCACACGGCGGACGGACGGTGGTTCCTCCTCCTCTCTCTCGGCCGCTCCCCCTCTCTCTCGCACGATCTCTCTCTCTCTCTCACCCTCTCTCTCGGCCAAATGGGAAATCCGGCCACCCTCTCTCTCTCTTCCCTCTTATACCGCCAAACTCTCATCATTGATAATCATTACTTGCCTTAACCATGGCCAATGCATGGCCTTCTTCCCTAAGCCAATACATGAGAGTCTTGTGCCACTTGTCTTATGGACTTTTGGATTTGGGCTTGGGCTTGGGCCGGTCGACACTTCCTCTTGGGCCTCCATTGGGCCAGCTAACTTGGCCCATTAAAAGCTTAGGCCAATGGGCCTAAGGCCCATCCCAAAAAATTGACTTTTCCCTCTTTTTTTTTTTTTGAATTTCTTCCATAAATATTTTTAAATTTTTAATATTCAATATGGCCAAAGTCTTGTGACATTTTGTTTATTGAAATTTAATTTATAAAGTGCATGGCCAAGCATAGATTATTATCATAATCTATCAAATTTAAATTCTCACAAACATATGCACACATCATCTATTCTAAAAAGAAAGACTAATGGCTAAAGCATAAGCCATGGAAATTTTTATCACCTAATTAGAGACTTTAACACACCTTATGGCTTGTCATTGAATTTTGGGATGCCACACTTTGTCCAATCCTCCGGTGAGGGCGCACACTGTGCCCTGAACTAGTGGTCTCAGCTGACCTCCTTATGGTGTGTTCTAAGGCACATGCCCTCTAATCTATCCCATCGGCGGCGGTGGTGGTAACTACGGTTGTCCTCGTGGCCTTCTTGGACAATCTCTAGCCATGTGACCCTCTGGCCAGATTCAAAACAGGCGCCCGTCCTTCAGGGGCACTGGTTCGGTCTATGTCGACTTCCACAAGCGCGACACAATTCATTCCTACTTGGCCCAAACTTGCCAACCCCACCCTTCTTGTTGGGCGGAATATGAAATCTACTTCCAAACATGGGTCTCTTTCCCTAGTAAATTGCATCTCTGTTTGTATTGAATCTCGACCCAGAGGTGGCGGCTCTATCATTCTGATCTCTCTCGATCATCTGGGCTCTCTGGTATAGTTCATTGTAGTTCCTTTAATTCAACGAAATCAATACACTCCTCAAGTCCAACTTGAATCTGTCCCTAAACCTTCTCATTCGGTTCGCAAGATTCTCAATTAACTCATAAGCATATTGTGACAGTTCAGCAAACTTCGCCTCATATTGATCGACAGTCAGGGAACCTTGGCAAAGACGCTAAAATTCTGCCATCTTCATCTCCTTGGCAGTTTCAGAAAAATACTTTTCATTGAATGCCTCAAGGAAGGCGTTCCACTCAAGGGCGACATCTTCTGGAAACACTGCTCCTCGGGTGGTTCTCCACCAAGTATTTGCAACTCCCTCCAATTGGTAAGTTGCAAGAACCACTTTCTCAATCTCGTTACACATTAGTAGTGCAAAAGCCTTCTCAAGTCTTTGGATCCATAAAGTAGCAGCTTCGGGGTCTCCTGCCCTAGTGAACTGAGGCGGATTCAACCTCAAGAATTATTCCACCAGCTTATGAATCAGTCTTCCTATGACTACGATTCCTAGCGGACCTTAAACGGGTGCGGTGGCAGGTGCAGCAATAGGCGTAGTAGCAGGTGCGGCTTCAACAGCAACGGCAACAGCAGTAGTAGCACCGGCTTGAGCGGTCAACAAGAATTTTCTAATTTAGTGGTGTCACTCACAATTAGCCACATATATCAATCGAACAAACCTATCTCTAATCTCTAATCGATTTATATCTGTGTCGTAATGATCTTGGCAAATGAGCACGGTCGAGTAACCGATCCCTGGTCGAATTCTCAAGTCTATTGCATTAAAATTCCTTAATGGCTTCCTCAGATAGTTTAGTTATCCCAAGAGTGATCAGCTCTGAGAACAGCCCTATAGGCATGTCAATGAAATGTCCGATTTATTCAGTAGAAAACAGGACTGAAAATCTGGGATGTCACATTCCTTCCCATCAAAGTAGGGAGGTCTGGTGTTGCTTTGGCCTTCAACCAAACCTGAAGCCAAAATACTAGCCATAGATCTCTAGATCAGAAGTAAAAACACTTCAATAAAATGAGCACACAAGCTCTAATACCAATTGAAAGGGCTAGTAAATACACCTAGAGGAGGGTGAATAGGTGTTAACAAAAATTTTCGCAAAGTTTAATAGAAGTAATTTGCTTATAGAAAATCACAGATGAATTCAAACTTTAGCTATTAGATAAACTTTAAACAAAATAAAGAAGTTTAAGCTTAAACAGTTAATCAAGGCTACGAATTGAAATAAAGGAATTGAGGGAAGAGAATAAGAATGCAAGGTTTATAGTGATTCGACTTAGATCAAGCATACATCCACTATCCCGCGCTAACAGCCTGCTGGCTGCATTCAACTAAGAAACAAAAGAGATTTTACAATCTTGCGATCTCGACTTCATAGTGAAGAGTCTCTACTGGTCTCTCACAAAGTCTCACTAAGAGTTTCTCTCTTTTATATACAACTTTGAGCTTAGTGAAAAAAATAGCAAGGAACTAAGAAGCTTCAAACTTTCAAATTTTTCTTTCACGCACACTTTCGAACAACTAGAGAGTCTGCCCTAAATACTTCTTCATGCCTTCACAACCGTTGGTACTTTCCAAATGAATTCTTCCAATCGACCCATTGGATAGAATCAATCAAGGAAATCTCGAGTCATTTGAAGATTTGTGATGAAAGCCCGTCAATCATGTTCTCTCATACAATTAGGATCTTGGTTTCCATAAGTAGAACTTTCCAAGTTTGCTTGCCTTCCAAAAGATTTGAATATCGAAATTGATTCCAATAAGAATAATCAATCATGTAAGTGTTAAATCCAGTCATAAGGTCATCCATAAACCATACGAATCGAATCCTTGAAGAAATAAAGATAATCTCGCATCTGGATAAGTTTTCATTCTTCAGTTTGGAAACTATTAGTGTGGGCAAACTTTGAACCTCAAGTCTGGCCATCTTCAAACTTTATCACTAAAGTCTGGAAGTCTTTAGACTAGACTTTGGAAAGGTTTTGTCAACTTCAAAACTGTTAAAGAGTTTTCTCCAACAGAAGCAAACTCTTCACTATGAAGTTGAGATCACAAAGCTGTACAATCTCTTTTGTTTCTTAGTGGAATCCAGCCAATGGGCTGTCAGCGTGGAAGAGTGGCCGTAGACTTGATCTAAGCCGAACCACTATAAACCTTGTATTCTTATTCTCTTCCCTTAACTCCTTTACTTTGTTAGTAATTATATTTAACTGCTAAAGTCTGAACTAGCTCAAAGTCTATTATGCTTCAAACTCTATTTTAGAAACAAAATATTTCTACTATTCTTTCGAAACATTGTCTTCACACCTATTCACCTCCCCTCTAAGTGTTCATATAACATTTACAATTGGTATTAGAGCTTGTGTGTTTATTTTATTGAAGTGTTTTTACTTCTAAGCTAAAGATCTATGGCTAATATTTTGGCTCCAAGACTAGTTGAAGGTTAGAGCAACACCAGACCTCCTTACTTCGATGGAAAGGAGTACAATGTGTGAAAAAACAAAATGAAGGCGTTTCTGAGATCGAAAGATCCCCTAAATGAGATGTGGTAGAAAAATGGATCAATCACAAAGTTACATCAACCTCAGAGAGAGGAAAGGAAGTTGTAGTACTGGCAAATTAACAAAAGCAGAGCTAACCAAGAGACAAGCTCTTGATGCTAAAGCTATCTACTCTTTATAATGTGCTCTATCTCTTACTGAGTATAACTGAATTTCTTCTTGTGAAACAACGAAAGAAGTTTGGGACAAATTGCACGTTACCTATGAAGGAACTGATCGAATAAAGGAAACGAAAATCAATATTTTACTCGGACAATACGAAGCCTTCAAGATGAAGCCTGGAGAATCCATCACTGATATGTTCTTTCGTTTCACTGAAATCGTAAATGGATTGGCATATCAAGGACAACCAATCTCAGGACCAATGAAGGTCAATAAACTACTGCATGGACTCTCCAAAGACTGAAATCACGTGAAGACATCAATTAGAGAAACCTAGAGGATCATGCCTCTTTTAGTAGATGAACTAGTAGGCACACTTTAATCATATGAAGTGGAGCAGATTAATGAGGAAGAATATCCAAAAGGTAATAAGTCAATTGCTTTAAAATCTAACAATGATTTTGATGATATAGATTCTAAAGATGACATGGACGATGAGGAGCTAGCACCTATGATTAAGAAGTTCAGAAAGTTGAATGAAAAGGGAAGAAGATTCAACTGGAAGAAGCAGAGCACTAAAAAATTCCAGAACAAACCAACTAAGGACAATGAAACCAACAAAGATGTGATATGCTTCAAATGCAAGAAAAATAGGCATATCAAACCTAACTGCCCTTTGTTGAAGAAAAGGAAAGGAAGAACTGAGAAATACAAAAAGGCTCTCAAAGCAGAAACTTGGAGTGATATCGAGTGTGAGGAAAGTGATGAAAAATATGCCAACATATGTTTCATGGCCAATTCAGAATCAGACTCAAATTTTGAAAAAGATTCTAATTCAGACTCAGATAAAGAAATTGAGGTAAGCAATTTAAAAATTCCTGTTAAAGTCTCGAAGTATATAGATGAACTCTGTCTTAGTTTCAAAACCTCTCTTAAAAGGATTTCCGAACTAAAAAATGAGAATTCTAAACTGAGACAACAAGAAACTTCTTAGAAAGAAAAGTTTGAAAGTCTGGATAAAATTTTTGTTGATTTGAAAATAAATTCTGGTTCTCTTTAAAAGGAAAATGATTTTTTGAAGGAAGATATTTCAAGTATCACAAAAAGATTTTCGAAAGGATCTAAGAAGTTGGAGAAAATTCTTTCAATACAAAGACCTTATTTTAACAAATCTAGTTTAGATATGACTTCAAAGACCATTCCATTAATTGATTTTCCCAAAGTAAAAGAGAGACTCAAACAAAGACCTGCAAAGGCATTTTACAAAAATCACTTTCAAGGAGTTTTTGTAAAACCTGTTGGCCGAAGCGCTCTCACATGTTCAAAGTGTAACAGCTCAGAACATTTCGAGAAGAAATGTCCCAAGGTTTGGAGACTTGTTTAAAAGGGCTAGTAAGAACACCTAGAGGAGGATGAATAGGTGTTAAAAGAAATTTTTGCGGAAACATTTATCAAAACTTTTTGTTTTGAAATGGAATCTACAAAGTAATGGACTAAAGCGAGTTGAAATAAATTTATGAATGAATAAAAGAGTTCAAGGAAGAGAATTGAAAACACAAAGTTTATAGTGGTTCGGCTTAGATCAAGCTTATGTCTACTCTCTCACGCTAACAGCCTATTGGCTGGATTCCACTATAAATCAAAAGAGATTTTACAATCTCACAATCTTGACTTCACAGTGTAGAAATTCTATCACACTCTTCCGAAGTCTCACAAGTATTTGCTTTCTCTTTTGAGTACAAATTGAGCTCAACAATTAAAATAGCAAAGGACTAGGAAGCTTTGGACTTTGAAATTTTTCTTTCACGCTCTATCAAACAACTTGAGGGTCTACCTTAAATATTCCTTCATACCTTCACGACCGTTGGAACTTTCTGAAGGAATTCTTCCAATCTACCTGTTGGACAGAATCAATTAAGGAGATCTTGAGTCGTTAGAGATGAAAGCCCATCAATCATGTTCGCCCATACAATCAGGATCTTGGTTTCTATAAGTAGAACCTTCCAAGATTGTTCACCTTCAAAAAGATCTTCTTATCGAAATTGATTCCAATAGGAACAATCAATCAAGTAAATGTTATATCCAGCCATAAGGTCTTCCAAAAACCATACGAATCAAATCATTGAAGATAATCCGGCTTCTAGATAAGTCTTCATTCTTCGATCTGGAAACTGTCAATGAGGGTAGACTTTGAGATTAAAGTATAGCGGTCTTCAGACTTTCACAATAAAGTCTGAAGTTCTTCAGACTATAACACTTGAGTCTGCAAGTCTTCATACTAGTCTTTTGGAAAGGTTTTGTCAGCTTCAAAATAATAAAAGAGTTTTCTCTAACAATCACCTCTTTTTTTATGGTGACAAAACTTTCCTACAGATTTGAAAATTTTTGACCTGTAAAATAACACTTAAGCAAAACGTGATATCTTAAAAAATGAGTTGATTTAGGACCTGGATAGCATCGATTCTGCAACCACAGAAAACATGTTAATCCAGCAAGATAAATAATTATCCAGCCACAATATCACATACTTAGTTACTGCAAGTGTCAAAAAGATTCAAAATCAAACAGCAGTCAAAAGTCCAAAGTGTACTAGTCCAAAAGCAAACCAAAAAGTTATCAAAATCAAACATTAAGCAAAAAGTACCCAAAAGATAAGTCAGGTCAAATCTGCACAAACTCTCCCCCTTTTTGTCAACAGCAAAAAGTGGAGAATGACTATAAGAAGAGAGGTGTAAAAATCATGATTGTCTGGGGATACGAACGATCTAGAAATCCCCCATAGACTTGACAGTCTCCTCCAGCTTCCTCAGAGTCTCCTTCAGCTGTTGAATATCCTCACCCTTTGCAGCTTCTTGCACTTGAATCTTCAGGGCTTGTAACTGTTCTTGAAGAGAGTCTGAAGTTGACTTTAAAGCTATCTTGAGGTTCTGCATCTCAAACTCAAAATCATATTGCTGACCCTTCAATTCCAAAAGGAGATCCATTATCCTTTGAAAGTCTACTGTTGGTTCTAATGTAGCACTGGGTCCAGTCGAATCAATTCCAGGAGTCTTGAGATGTGAGTGAACATCAGCAGTTCGATCACCAAGACTTGGAGTGAATGTCTCAATATATGTTTCAGGGTATTGAGAGGCATAGACATCTTCTGGATCTGCTGGAGATCTACTAACATTACTAGTGAAAACAAGTGAAGAAGTACCTCTTTTGTCAGTTGCTCCCCCTGTTTCTGTGCCTTTAGATGGAGAAAAGAATTCATCTTCCTATTATTGTTCTTCTTCAGCATCAAAGTGATGTTTTTCTCTTTCTTCTCCTACATTTCCACTCCTTGTCTTGTCCGAGTCATCTGACAAGGATACAACAAATGTTGGCTCAAGAGAATCATCTTGACCCCCTTCTTCTTCTTCTTCTTCTTCTTCTTCTTCTTCTTCTTCTTCTTCTTCTTCTCTTCCTCTTTCTTTTTCCTCTGTTCTCCTTTCTTCTCTTTCTTCACCTCTCTTCTCTATCTCTTCTCTTTCTCTGTTCTCTCTGTCCTTTGACTCCTCAAAACTAACAAAGCTCCTTAAATTTTTTTATGGCAAAAGCGAAGAGAGTAATATCATCCTCATCTTCTTCATCCTGCAAGATAAGCGCTCTCCTCTTCTTGATTGGTGCGCTCATTGGCTCTTTGCCTTTCCTATTCTCTGCTGCAGAGTCTCGTTTAATTTTGGTAGGGGATTTCTCCTTCATGTGCTCCAATGCCTTATTTAGCTCCTTTAGTCTCATTTTTTAAACCATCTTCAGTCCAACCACCATTTGAGCAATGGTTCAAACACACAGAGTAGTAGGAAACTGAATGTTGAAATGTCTGAACAGTCAAGTAACAAGCACAGAGTAAGGGAGTTGCCCCTTATCCTTCACAACTGTCCTATACATATGCATTAGGATAGTGTGAGGCAGTGAGAACTTGAATCCAATGTTGATTGCATACATCAGCTTTGCTTCTGAATGAGAGACATCAACTTTTGGAGTGGATTTGGGTCTAATGCAGTTGATCACAATCTTGTGAAGCAAAATATTGGAAGCAGTCATTCTAGAGTAAGAAATCCTACCTTCAACAAACCTATCCCGAACAAGAGCCAAAGTTGCGTGACCAACAGATACACTAATTGGTTGAAAACTTCCTCTTTCCACCCCAATCACATCTGCCAATGTGTCCACATCAACCACAAATTCTTTGTCCCTAACCATAAAAGAGAATCTATTCGCATCTAGAAAAGACAGATTTGAATAGAAATAAGCAGTCAATTCAGGGTAGGCGACAGATGTCTCTGAACAGAATTGTTCAAGTTGAAAGAGAGCAAACTTCTCCCTCAGGTTCAATTTCAAAGAATCAAGAAAATCAAAGTCCACAATTCTAGGGTTCATCACCCATCTCTTCAGCAGTTTCGAAAAAATCTTCTTGTGGTCCTTAGAATTAAATAAGTTCGTCCCCTCACCATGAACATTTGCAGCGATGCCCATCCTAGGCTGAAAATTTCTGTACATCCTTTCATCATCATCATTCCCTTCAGGCTGATTAAAAGTTCCGAACCATGGATCACTTGGAAAATTGGCAAAAGTCCTTGCTACCAAACCTACAGGCGCAATGCCCATCCTTTCCATAGCTTGCAAGAACAAAGTTTCGTTCTTGTACCGTCTCTCTCGTAAAAACTCATCGATGAAAGTCATCGCAGTATCACCTTTCTTTAACTTTGAGTAGAGTTTAAAGAGAAATTCAGGTTTCAGCGTTCTTACGGGTTCAACATCTTCAATGATCTCTTTTGCTTGTTCCTGTGGAGGAACTTGTGTCCCTTACTATGAAGAGTAACGCTGTTGAGAATGTTGTTGTTGTTGTTGCTGCTATTAAGGAGAATCATCTTCCTCGATTAGATCAAAATGGGTAGGAAACTATGGCATGTGCTGTCGTCCCCCGTTTGTAATTCTAGAAGACTTCCTCTGGAAAGACATTGTCACTGTCTTGGAGAATTTCTTGAACTCGCTCGTTGAAAAAGGTGAAAAATTTTTGAATCAAACTTGAGAGAAAATAAGTGAAAGTAGGATCTCTATATTCTAAGGTTTGAGTGAGTGTAAATGGAGAAGAAAAATTTCGATGGTATATAAAGTAGGTAAAACGGGGTATACGAATCGTCACAAAGGAAAAAGTGAAAACTGCCTTTTTCAAAAATGAAAAACTACCACAAATTCAAAACTTGAAAAAGATAGTTTCTAAGAATAAAATAAGCATGTAGCTATTCAAAAATAAGCATACCTTTTCAAGATTTCATCCTAAAATTAAATTACTTGCATTGAAAAGGAATTAACTTACAATCGTAACTTTTTGGACGTTCTGAGTCGATCATCTTTAGACTTTAACTGATAGAAGATATGATGTTCAGTCTGGTGCGAATAGACTCAAATAAGCTTTTCTCTAGTGGCTTTGTAAATATGTCTACCTGAGTCAATGAACTGAATTGTAACTTCTCCATTCTGAACATGATCTCTAATGAAATGGTGTCAAATTTCTATATGCTTTGCTCTTGAATGAAGAATTGGATTCTTTGTGAGATTGATGGCACTGGTGTTATCACATTTGATCTCGGTGCATGATTCTTCAATTTCAAAGTCTCTTAGCTGTTGTCTTATTCACAAAATTTGAGAACAAGAACTTCCAAAAGCCACATACTCTGCTTTCTTGAGAACCAAGATACCAACTTGTTGCTTAGCAGTTGACAAGTACCAAAAGTACTCTTTCTATCAACTTTACATCCTGCTAAATCTGCGTCTGAATATCCAAAGAGACTGAAGTCTCCTTCTTTGGGATATCACAAACCTAACTTTGGAGAAGTTGCAACGTATTTAATGATGCGTTTTGCAGCACATAGATGAGAATCTTTGAGATCTAATTGGAATCTAGCACAAATACAAACACTAAACAAAATGTCAGGTCTAGAAGCAATGAGATAAAAAAGTGCACCAATAATGCTTCTGTAAAGCTTTTGGTCAACTCTCTTTCCTCCTTCATCTTTATCCAGCTTTAAAGAACTTGACATTGGTATCTCAGTCTTTTTGCAATTCTCCAATCCAAACTTCTTGATGAGATCTTTTACATATTTTTCTTGGTGAATAAAAGTTCCTTTCTTTAATTGTTTAACTTGTAGTCCGAGAAAGAAAGTTAATTCACCCATCATGCTCATCTCGAATCCATCCTGCATAGACTTAGAAAACTTCTTGCATAGATTTTCATTATGAGATCCAAAAATAATATCATCGACATAAATTTGAACTAATAAAAAGTATTTTCCTTCTTTTTTTTATGAATAAAGTAGTATCTACCTTTCCCTTTTCAAAATCATTTTGAATTAAAAAGTTACTTAACCTTTCATACCATGCTCGAAGTGCTTGCTTTAATCCATATAGGGCCTTTTTCAGTTTGAATACTGAGTCTAGCTTTCTTGGGTCTTCAAAACCAGGTGGTTATTCCACATAGATTTCTTCTTGGATGAATCCATTTAGAAATGCACTTTTTACATCCATTTGGAATAACCTGAAATTTTTATAGCAAGTAATAATCTAATTACTTCTAACCTTGCTACTGGTGCATAGATCTCATCATAGTCTATCCCTTCTTCTTGCGTATATCCTTTGGCCACAAGTCTTGCTTTGTTTCTGACCACTTTTCCTTTCTCGTCCACTTTGTTCCTGAAAACCCATTTAGCTCCAATAATAGATTTACCTTTTGGTTTAGGAATTAGCTCCCAAACATCGTTGATGCTTGTCGCGACCTGATCTCGCCGCCCTCAAATGTCAAAAGGTGGGAAATGTCGGGTTTAGGGGTACTTGATCACGAGAGTTCCCTCACGAGATCGCAAGCTCTCCCAAGCTCGTACCCCACGCGACAGCAAGTTTATTTATGCGATCTAATTGTTTAACAACCTAAGAATATACAGGAGTCGCCACTAGCCTTATTTTTTTGGGGGGGTTGGCTAGAAAACCCAATTGAGGGTTGGGAGAGTTCCCTCGATTCCTACGCAACTAGATATCTAGATTTGGGGACTTGGGTTACACTAATATTTCTATTAGCGCCCTTTCGGTACCTAAACAATATGTTGTGTTTTTCCTAACATGTTCATGTGTTTCTTTTTACATTTTCGGGATCATCATTCCTAGACTAAGTGATCATGCATGGTGGAATATTTTTATTCTATTTTATTCCTAAAAAAGAAAAGAAAACAATCGATGAAATTGAAATTGCAAGACACGAAGTAGACAATCAAGAAAAGCAGTACACCTAATCATGCAATCCTAAAGAATATAAAAAAGAAATGCAATTAAAAAAGAAAGAAAGAAAACCCGCAACTCGTCGGGTTTTATATAACAAATGGAATCCGAGACATATGTCGGGAAAAAACGAATATTACATAATAACGGTCGAAGTGGACATCGACCTCCACCATCTTCACGCCTTCTCCATCTTCAAGGCCCTAATCTAAACCTAATCTAAGAAATCTGGATGACTCGATGCATACAAATGAAAGAGACAAGCAAACATATTAAAACAACAAAAAATAAAACGTCATACAAAATATGCAAACACCTACAACTTTGGTAAAGAAACTTACTCTTGAATCCAAATGCATGATTTGGCCAAGATCAAAGAATCGAGACACTCAAATCAACAACATGAATTTTATAGAGTAAAGCATGAACGATTTATTGATGCTTGACCTGTATGAATGACATGCGAAAATCATGAAATTGCTATATATCATAGATTCATGTGTTCCAAGCATTTTCCATGAAGGCACCAACTTAAAAAGATGATGATCAATCGGTTAGAATAGGGTACTAAAGCCAGACCTATATCATTTACTAATCTAACTTTGATTTTGCAACAATCGTTAGACATAGCAAATGACAATTTGGCCCCTCAAAACAAAGAACTAGTAAAATCAGTAAACAATGAACCAGCAAAAACAATAAAACAAAGAACCAGCAAAATTAGTATACAGAACCAGCAAATCAACCTAAAAAAACTGCAGAATCAACCGACTTTGTAGGTGTTTTTCAGCGACCAAACGACGTTCATTTTGGGCATGCAACATATCAAATCGAAGCTCTAGAAGAATATTTTTTATGTCTAGAGGGGCTCGAGGTTAAAAAAAACTCATCTAGCACTTGGTTTCAACCAAAACAGTAAGTACATCACAAAGATACAAAATTGCAGATTAATACAAATCAAGCTCAATCAACCTCAAGTTCGTGATCATTGATCATCAAATTAAGGTGCTTATCAATGTGCACACACATACATCATTTGCGCTATTCCTCACATAACAGAACATGTAATTCATATTCACTCTCGGTGGACAAAATCAGAATATGCTGAGCATCCAGATCAACTCAATTCACTCAAAATTGGAAAAAAAAAATGTCGCAATCAATTTCAGTTTTCATACATGCGATTCTTGATCACCACTTAAGATCAATTAACAAATAATTGTTGTGGAATGAGGCCAATGAAATGGACTAAAACTAAGAATGAAAAATGAGCAGGGACCAAACAAGCAGCGCACAAATAGAGACTCGGCAGAGCAAAACAATAGATCAATTCAAAGGTACAATGAGGAGATCAAATGAATACATCTTAGTTTGAACATCAAATCATCAACCAGACGCTAACATGCAGGAACTTTATTGAAATTCATTGTGGCACCCCCGAAACAGCCCCCGATCCATTAGGGTCGCCACAGTTCGCTTACCTTTCACTTGTCCTAATGATATGCCACTCTGATACCATTGAATTATAGTGGGTCCACAAATCCTGGAGGTTCGTATCATTTAAATTGATCCCAGCGCAATTCATACAACGGAAGCATAATTGAAATCTCCCTACCCCATGCTCAACAGGATAATGCAATGCACTCCAGCTACACACTTTATATAAGTTAGAGCCAAACACTTTTATTCACATAACTTTGATGGATGTCATGAGTCAGTACATCAAAAGGCCAAGGCTTTTCTAAGCTCGACTATTACCAAAAGTACCCGACTCTACAGTAGTCATGTACATTGGTAGGGGTGAGCAGCGGTTTAGGGTCGACCCTGGACCGACCCTGGACCAGCCCAACCCTGCCGGTCCTGGTCCGGTTCCCAAGGGGACTGGGTCGGTCCTTGGTCCTGAAATTCCAGGACCAACACTGTGCGGGTTGGTCCTCAGTCCTAAGAGTTTTGGGTCAGTCCAACCCTGGACCAACCCTGTATATTATATTATATTATTTATAATTCTTTTATATATTCAAACCTAAGTAAAATGTCTATTATATTATATTATATTGAGATGTTCTATCAATAGCACTAATAGTAATTTCAATTTAAAACTTTTGCTAAGTATTAATTATGTGTTGTTTGTTTTGTTTTCAAGTGTTTAGAAGTTCAAGTGAATTAATAAGATGTGAAGTTATATATTCATTATTTATATTAAGTATTTTGAACTTTTTATGAGTTAGTTGTATTTTACTAATGAATTTCAGTTGCATTGGCTTTTCAATTTGTGTCAAATGGTAGAAGTTTTTGAAGAGTAGAGTAGTACTACAGTTACTATAGTGATTTGCTAGTCAAGTGGTGTGAAGCTCATTTTTTGGTTGAGTAGACTCTACATGATCAAATGCTAGTCAAGTGGTGCGAAGCTCATTTTTTTATTGAGTGGACTCTACATGATTAGGAAAATGCTTTTGCATATGGTGTTATAAGTATTAAAAATAGATGATTACAAGAACTTTCCATCTTGTCCCATATCTCGATGAGCGGTTAGCGGATACAAAATTTCCATTACTGTGTCATCTTAAATTTGTTAAATATGTATTGGTATTTTATAGTTTAGTTGCACAATACCGTATTGTTGATGGATGTGTAATTTGAATTTGTAAGTTTGCTTTTTTAGGAAGTATAAAAAATAAGACGAAAAAAATTATCGATCGGTCCCGGGTTGACCCTGGAACCGGACCGAACCCATTGGGTCGGTCCGGTCCTTGGTCCCAGGCTCAATAGGGTCGGTCCTCGGTCCTAAAAATTGAGGACCGACACTATACGGGTTGGTCCTAGGGTTAGGGGGTGGCCCGGACTAACCCGGACCATGCTCACCCCTATACATTGGTCAATCATTTAGTGTCAGCAGTCCAAAAAAAAGCTTCATCCTCCCTCCATCATGCTCAGTCACACCCAACCTGGTCAGTCAGCCGGCGGCGGCGACGGCATCCTCAGCATAACCCCATCGAGCGGACATGCACGGACAAGAACTCCTAAATAACAGGGCCGGCGGGTGATCCAACGTCATACAAAACCATAACCCGCACACGAACAAAAACTAACCCCCTATCTCAGGGTGATGATGATGCTCCGTACACTCAATCTCGATGTTGGTCAATATGCCATAGAAAGTACTGGGGGTGACTGGCGATAGAGACATAACTCCTAGTCTGAAATGTTAGTCCCCAAAAGGGGTGAGTACAACCACTCAGTAGTAAAAGATCCACCAAACTACACAATGCAACAAGTAAGACAACCAAGATTTCATGCACATAACATCTATGCAACCATGCATATAAATCCATAAGGTTCATCCCATACCTTAATAAACACATTTTTAATGCCAAATTATACCAACTCACAATTCATAGACAACTCATGTACCATGCCATATGCACACACATGTACACGATTCATTTCCCATTTTGATATTCAAAAAGATCTCATTTTCCCCAAGGACCAGTGTTTGCATCCCTCCGAGCTTTCACATCCAATCTTGGCATCGCGAGACTTCCAACACACACCTCCGGGCATCTGGCACACACCTCCAGGCATCTCGTACCCAAATTGGCGTCACAAGGCTTCCGGCACACACCTCCGAGCATCCGACACACACCTCAAGGCATCCCAAAACTCCCGAGGACATCCGGCACACACCTCCGGGCATCCAATCGGCATCGACTCACTCGACCCTATGGGCATCCCGACACTCCCGGGGCATCGTCGACTCAGCCGTCCGACGGTATCATCAACATCATGACATATACATATATGTCTCACTTTGGAAATAACATTTGATGCCATAATGTCCAAAAGTTTCAATGAGTTTATAAAGCCTCATCAATTTTTGATGTCATATGATATGCTAAATGGCACTGCATCCATTGTATAAATAACAACCCAAGGCATCACAACTCATAGAGCAATTCAATTGGTTTTGAAATAAAATAGTTTTCGAACAAAACAGAATGCACTCCACTGGTCCGTGCATCACAGCCATAAAACTTCACACATCACTATTACACAGTTTCAATAACAATTTCGGTATAACCCCTAAATGAACTCAGACAATTCTGAAATTTTGATATGTTATAAATAAGACCTAGAGGTAAAATTTTTGTGAAGAACTCTAAGTCAAATTCATTGTATATTAAGAGCTATAATCGCCATAACTCTCCCTAACCCTCGGCAACAGTTTCCAGATCTAACACATTCAAAGAAAAATCATTTCACCAATCAATACTTGTCCGTTTCTTCCCAAATTTTAATATGTTATTCCTTAAGATATCATCTACAACTTTCATCAAGGACACGAAGTCAAACTTTGGCTAGATAAGTACGGAAAATTCACGAAGTAGCCAAAGGTCAAGCTGTTTTTCCATGAAACAGTTTACTAGTCCTAAGGAACTACTCCTATACTTTCTAAAATTCCAACATCCAGCATATTCAAAATCTATTGCACTTCACACACAACCACAGCAAGCATCGTGTAGATCAATGGACTTCACTTGCCTTAAGTCCAACGCAACAACAGCAAGCAAAATGGCAACTTGCAGACTTTGGGAGCGGCTCGATCGACGACGAAGCTAGGCGGCATCGACGGCGGCGGCAGGCAAACACACGGCAGGGCTGGTCTCCTTCTTCTCCCTCCTCTCTCACTTGCTTGCCCGCTCAAACTCTCTCTCCCTTTTCTCTTGGTCACTCTCTCCCTCGGTTGCTTCCTCATCCATTCCGGCCCTTTCTGTCTTTTTTTTTTCTTTCACTCTCATGATTAACTAGTAATCACGAGGTTTTGCATGGGAATGACAAGTGGAAGTTGGTTATGGACAAGTGTAATGTGGCATGCAATCTTCCTCCCCCTTGTATGATTCCCTTCTTCTCCCCCTTCCCTTCTTTCGATCGACGGCTTTGGGGCCTCCATGGGCCGCTTGAGCCCAAAAGTTTTGGGGCCAAAAGAAAGTCCAAGTAAAAAGGCCCATAAACTTTATAATATAAACCCATAATATTTGCACCATTATGAAGCATTTCATTATTTCTCTTAAAGAAATAAATTTTGCATTCTCATAATCCAATAAACAAATACGAATTAATGCCCATAAATGATATCAATGCCACAGTCCGGTGATACTCCCATCGATTAATCATGACTGTCACCTATCCGAGGATCGTCTAAATTTTTGGATGCCACATTCGTACCCTAGTTTCATTTAGAAAATCATTGAACATATGGCAGACACTTTCATCCGATGATCTAGATGCCGGAATACCTCAACAGTTTGTCTCCATATCATCACATAAGGTCAAGTCGCTAATAGCAACTTGATTACATAAGATCCAGACATGACCAATATCTAAAATTCTCGGCCTCTGTTTGTCAAAGAAAAACATAGCACACATACTTGATTGGATATATCATACTCATAATAACCACCAATTCAGTAGCCTGTAAACAAAAGCAGCTAAAGAAAGTAAACAAAAGCAACTTTCTTCTCTCTCTTTTTTTTCTTGTTTTCTTTACTTTTTTTTATTTTCTTTCATTTTGATTTTTTTTATGTTTTCATTCATTCATTTTTTTAATCTTTTTGGCTCTTTATTTTTGCAAAAAGGATGTTCAAAATGTTGACGAAAATTTCGGGTGTTAACAATGCTAAATTGTCTGAGCTCTTATTGCATGGCTTCAATCCAGCTTTCATCAGATAGTGCTTCTTCTACACTTTTGGGTTCTATCTCATAAATAAGTGCTAGTATGCTAGACTCTTCTTACCTTTTGGATCTGGTGCAAATTCCTTCATCAATGTTGCCAATGATGAGTTCCTTGGGATGACTAAACTTATGCTTCCAGTTACTAGTTGGTTTGAAAGTCTGCTGATCTTTTACTTTAATTGAATCTTCTACTACTACCCATCGCTGATCTTCAGAAGTCTGAACCACTTCAGGGGAAGTAGACTTTGTAAAGTCTGGAGCAAGTTCAGATTCTTCAAGTTAAGTCTGATCCAGTTGATTCTACACAGAGTCTTGAAACTTGACTTTCATCGATTCTTCCACAAATTGAGTCTTCTTGTTGAAAACTTTGTATATTTTGCTTGAGGTAGAGTATCCAAGGAAAATTCCTCCGTCTGACTTTTCTTTAAACTTACCAGTCCAATCATTTGCATTTTTCAAAATAAAACACTTACAACCAAATACATGAAAGTAAGAAACATTTGGCTTCTTCCCTTTATATACTTCATAAGGAGTTTTCTCTAAAATAGGCCTCAAGAACACTCTGTTGATAATATAGCAGGCTGTTGAAACTACTTCAGCCCAAAATCGAGAGGAAATTTTACTTTCAATTAAGAGGGTTCTTGTCATTTCCTGCAAAGATCTGTTCTTTCTTTCCACAGCCCCATTCTATTCTGGAGTATATGGTGAAGAGAAAACATGCTGGAAACCAGAATCATCACAAAATTTTGCAAAGTCTTGATTTTCAAACTCATGGTCTGCCCGTATGCTTGAAATAGCATATCCTTTTTCATTCTGAACTTTCTTGGCAAACTTTGAAAAGTGAGAAAAGGTTTCAGACTTACTTGCCAGGAAGTAGACCCAAGTAAAACGAGAGTAGTCATCCACGATTACTAGGCAATTTCTCTTTCCACCAATGCTTTGAGTCCTAGTTGGTCCAAAGAGGTCCATATGTAGAAGCTGCAAAGCTTGATTAGTAGAAATTTGATTTATAATTTTAAAAGAACTTCTAACCTATTTTCCCAAAACACATGACGTGCATAGTTCAGACTTTTGATAAGTTAGGTTAGGGAGTCCACAAACAAGCTTCTTAAAGGAGATCTTGGCAATTTGCTTCATGTTAACATGGTCAAGCTTTCGATGCCAAAGATTTGCTTCATCTTTAATGGATATTAGACACTAAGAATTTTTTGGTTTTATATCCAGAAGATAAATATTCCCATGTCTTCGTCCAATGAAAGATTAACAGAAATCTTTACTAGTTCCTGAACAAATCCCTTCTTGAAAATTAATTTTGAATCCAGTATCGCATAGTTAACTTATGCTGAGTAGACTGTAATTCAATCCTTCCACCAAAGAGACATTGTTGATTGTGAGACTTCCAATCTTCACAGTTTCACATCCAACAACTCTTCATTTGCTGTTTCCACCAAAAGAAACTTGTCCACCATTTATATGAACAAGTTTTATAAAATAACTTGAATCTCCTGTCATGTGTCTCGAACAGCTACTATCTAAATACCATTTGATCTCTTTTTTTTATAGTGATCTGCAATTATAAAAAGAACTCAAGCTTTATTTAGTACCCATATTTTCTTGGGTCCAAATGAGTTAATATTAAAGATAGTCTTTGCTCAATCCCTCTTAACAGGTCTCCAAACCTTGGGACATTCCTTCTCGAAATGTTCTAAGCTATTACACTTTGAACATTTGAGAGCACTTTGGCTAACAGGTTTTACAAAAACTCTTTGAAAATGATTTCTGTAAATTATTTTTGTGGGTCTTTGTTTGATTATTTCCTTTACTTTTGGAAAATCAATTAGAGGAATAGTTTCTGGAGTCATACCCAAACCAGATTTGTTAAAATAAGGTCTTTATACAGAAAGAATCTTTTCCAACTTCTCAGATTCTTTTGAAAACATTTTTGTGATATTTGAGATGTCTTCTTTCAAAAAAGCATTTTCCTTTGAAAGAGAATCTGTGTTTTCTTTTAAATCAACAAAACTTTTATCCAGATTTTCAAACTTTTCTTTCCAAAATATTTCCTATTGTTTCAGTTTAGAATTCTCCTTCTTCAGCTAAGAAATCCTTTTAAGAGATGTTTTAAGACTAAGACAAAGTTCATCTATATACTTCGAGACCTTAACAGGAATTTTTAAATTACTAACCTGGATTTTTTTATCTGAGTTTGAGTCTGAATCTATTTCAGAGTCTGAACCTAATTCTGAATTGGCCATTAGACATATATTGGCGTATTCTTTATCACTTTTTTCGCATTCAGTATCACTCCATGTCTTTGCTTTGAAAACCTTTTTGTATTTCTCTGTTTTTCCTTTCCTTTTCAGCAAAGGGTAATTGGGTCTAATGTGCCCTTTTTTTCTTGCATTCGAAGCAAATCACATCTTTGTTAGTCTCACTGTCCTCAGTTGATTTCTTCTGAAATTTTTTAGTGCTCTGCTTCTTCTAGTTAAATCTTCTTCCCTTCCTGTTTAGCTTCCCGAACTTCCTTATCATGAGTGCTAGCTCTTCATTGTCCATGTCATCTTCTGAATCTGTATTATCATAATCATCGTTAGATTTTAAAACAATTGACTTCTTACCTTTAGAACCTTCTTCATCATTGATTTGCTCCACTTCATATGATTGAAGTGTGCCAACTAATTCGTCTACTGAAAGAGGCATGATCCTGTAAGTTTCTCTTATTGAAGTCTTCACGTGATTTCGGTCTTTGGAGAGTCCACGCAACAATTTATTGACCTTTATTGGTCCTGAGATTGGCTGTCCTTGATATGATAAACCGTTTACAATTTCTGTGAAACGACTGAACATGTCAATGATGGATTATCCTAGCTTCATCTTGAAGGCTTCATACTATCCAAGTAGGATATTGATTTTTGTTTCTTTAACTCGATCAGTTCCTTCATAAGTGACATGCAACCTATCCCAAACTTCTTTCGCTATTTCACAAGATGAAATTCTGTTATACTCAGTAGAAGATAAAGCATGGTATAAAGAGTAGATGGCTTTAGCATCAAGAGCTTGTCTCTTGGTTAATTCTTCTTGTGTCATTTCGCCAGCATCTGCAACTTCTTTTCCTCTTTCTGAGGTTGATGTAGCTTAGGGATTTATCCCCTTTTCCACCACATCCCATTCCAGGGGATCTTTCGATCTTAGGAATGCCTTCATCTTGTTCTTCCATACGTTGTATTCATTTCCATCAAAGTAAGGAGGTCTGGTGTTACTTTGGCCTTCAACCAAACCTGGAGCCAAAATACTAGCCATAGATCTTTAACTCAAAAGTAAAAACACTTCAATAAAATGAGCACACAGGCTCTAATACCAATTGAAAGGGCTAGTAAGAGCACCTAGAGGGGGTGAATAGGTGTTAAAAGAAATTTTTGCGGAAACGTTTATCAAAATTTTTTCTTTTGAAATGGAATCTACAAAGTAATGGACTAGAGTGAGTTGAAATAAATTTATGAATGAATAAAAGAGTTCGGGGAAGAGAATTGAAAACACAAAGTTTATAATGGTTCGGCTTAGATCAAGCCTATGTCCACTCTCTTGCACTGACAGCCTATTGGCTGGATTCCACTGTAAATCAAAAGAGATTTTATAGTCTCACGATCTTGATTTCACAGTGTAAAAATTCTATCACACTCTTCCGAAGTCTCACAAGTGTTTACTCTCTCTCCTTCATGCCTTCACGACCGTTGGCACTTTCCAAAGGAATTCTTCCAATCTACCCATTGGACAGAATCAATTAAGGAGATCTCGAGTCGTTAGAGATGAAAGCCCATCAATCATGTTTACCCATACTATCAGGATCTTGGTTTCCATAAGTAGAACCTCTCAAGATTGTTCGCCTTCAAAAAGATCTTCTTATTGGAATTGATTCCAATAGGAATAATCAATCAAGTAGATGATATATTCAGCCATAAGGGCTTCCAAAAACCATACGAATCGAATCCTTATAGATAATCTAGCCTCTGGATAAGTCTTCATTCTTCGGTCTGGAAACTGTCAGTGAGGGCAGACTTTGAGATTAAAGTCTGGAGTTGAAGTTCTTCAGACTATAACACTTGAGTCTGCAAGTCTTCAGACTAGTCTTTTGAAAAGGTTTTGTCAGCTTCAAAACAATAAAAGAGTTTTCTCCAACACTGTTAAGAGAGATTGGGCAAAGACTACTTTTACTAACTCTCTTGGACCCAAGAGAATATGGGTACCAAAGAAAGCTTGAGTTCCTTTTTTAATCACAGGTCACTATCAAGAGGAAGATCAAATGGTATTTGGATAGTGGCTGTTCGAGACACATGACAGGAGATTCGAGTTGCTTTATAAAACTTGTTCAAATAAATGGTGGAAAAGTTTCATTTGGTGGGAACAACAAAGGAAGAATTGTTGGATGTGGAACTGTGAAGATTGGAAGCCTGACTATCAATAATGTCTCATTGGTGGAAGGTTTGAATTACAATCTACTCAACATAAGTCAGCTTTGAGTTCTGGTTGGTCCAAAAAGGTCCATATGCAGAAGTTGCAAAGCTCGATTAGTAGAAACTTGATTTACCGATTTAAAAGAACTTCTAACCTATTTTCCTAAAACATAAGGAGTACATAATTCGGACTTTTGATAAGGCATGTTAGGAAGACCACGAACAAGCTTCTTGGATGAGATCTTGGTAATTTGCTTCATGTTGACATGACCAAGCTTTCGATGCTAAAGATTTGCTTCATCTTGAATGGAAATAAAACATTGAGAGTTTTATGGTTTTATGTCTAAAAGATAAATGTTCACATGTCTTTGCCAAGTGAAAGATTGAGAGAAATCTTTACTTGTTCCCGAACAGATGCCTTCTTGGAAATTAATTTTGAATCTAGTATCGTAAAGTTGACTTATGCTGAGTAGATTGTAATTCAGTCCTTCCACAAATGAGACATTAATGATAGTCAGGCTTCCAATCTTCATGGTTCCACATCCAACAATTCTTCTTTTACTGTTTCCACCAAAGGAGACTTTTCCACCATTTATTTGAACGAGCTTTATAAAACAACTTTGTGAAAGCTAGTACGAGTGAATAGGTGTAAAAATAAATTTCCGAGATAAGTGAGCAACACTAATCAACAATAGATGATGAAAAGGAAATTAGACTCTTGTAAACAAATCGAGTTATGATCAAAGTAAAAGAGTGTAGAGAAGAGAATAAGAACACAGGGTTTATAGTGGTTCGGCTTAGTTCAAGCCTACGTCCACTCTTCCGCACCAACAGCCCACCGGCTAGATTTCACTATAAAACAAAAGAGTTATTATAATAAAGCTCTTCATTGATTCCATAGTGTAGTGACTCTGCTACACTTCCTCAAGGTCTCTCAAAGATATAGACTCTCTTTTGCGTACAAGATTTCGCTCAACAATTTAAATGACTAAGAACAAGGAGCTTCAAACTTTAGAATTCTTCTATTGCGCACACACTCGAACAACTGGAATGTCTTCCTTATATACTCCTTCATGCCATCACACCCATTGGCACTTACCAAAGGAATTCTTCCAATCTACCCGTTGGACAGAATCAATTAGGAAGATCTCGAGTTATTTAAGGAATATGACAATAGCCCACCAATCCTGCTCATCCATACAATCAGGATCTAGGTTTCCATAAGTAGAACCTTCCAAGTATACCTTGCTAATTAACAGATCCAAAATGCCTGAATCAATCTTAATTTGAATAGTGGATTCCGACATGCTGTATCCAACCAAGAGATCTTCTTTAGTCGACAAAATCAAATCCTCAACGAAATACTCAGTTTCAAATAAGCCTTCTTCGACGGTTTAGAAACTATCAATGAGGATAGACATTGAATCTTGAGTCTGACAGTCCGGAGGTCTTCAGACTTTGATGAAAGAGTCTGCAAGCCTTCAGAGTAGACTGATGGAAACGTTTTGTCAACTTCAAAACACTCAAGGAAGTTTTCTCCAACAAACTTGAATCTCCTGCCATGTGTCTCGAACAACCACTATCCAAATACCATTTGATCTTCTTATTGATAGTGACCTATGATCAAAAGAACTCATGCTTTCTTTGATATCCATATTTTCTTGGGTCCATGAGAGTTAGTGTTAAAAACAGTATTTGCCCAATCTCTATTAACATGTCTCCAAACCTTAGGACATTCCTTCTCAAAATGTTCTGTACTATTACACTTTGAACATTTGAGAGCACTTCGCCCAACAAATTTTACAAAAACTCTTTGAAAATGATTTTTGTAAAATGCCTTTATAGGTATTTGTTTGATTTTTTCTTTAACATTAGGAAAATCAATTAAAGGTATAATTTCTGGAGTCATACCTAAGCCAGATTTGTTGAAATAAGGTCTTTGTACATAAAGAATTTTTTCCCACTTCTTAGATCCTTTTGAAAATCTTTTTGTGATATTCAAAATATCTTCTTTCAATAAGGCATTTTCCTTTGAAAGAGAATTTGAATTTTCTTTCAAATCAACAAAACTTTTATCTAGACTTTCAAACTTTTCTCTCCAAGAAATTTTCTGTTGCTTCAGTTTAGAATTCTCCCTCTTAAACTTGGAGATCCTCTTAAGCTCGGAGATCCTTTTAAGAGATATTTTAAGACTAAGACAGAGTTTATCTATATACTTCGAGACTTTAACAGGAATTTTTGAATTACTAACCTCAACTTCTTTGTCTAAGTCTGAATCAGAATCTATTTCAAAGTCTGAGTCTGACTTTGAATTTTCCATTAGACATATGTTAGCATATTCTTCATCACTTTCCTTGCATTCAGTGTCACTCCATGTTTCTGCTTTGAGGGCATTCTTATACTTCTCAGTTCTTTCTTTCTTTCTCTTCAACAAATGACAGTTAGGTCTAATATGCCCCTTTTTCTTGCATTCGAAGCATATTACATCTTTGCTAATCTCATTGTCCTCAGTCTATCTCTTCTGGAAATTTTACGTGTTCTGCTTTTTCCAGTTGAATCTTATTCCCTTTCTATTCAACTTCCTGAACTTCTTAATCATAAACGTCAATTCTTCATCATCCATTTCATCTTCTGAATCTGTATCATCATAATCTGTGTTAGATATTAAAGCAATCGACTTCTTACCTTTAGGATCTTCTTCCTCATTGATCTGCTCCACTTCATATGATTGAAGTGTGCCAACAAGTTCATCTACTAAAAGAGGCATGATCCTCTGGGTTTCTCTAATTGAAGTCTTCACGTGATTCTAGTATTTGGAGAGTCCATGCAGCAGTTTGTTGACCTTCATTGGTCCTGAGATTGGTTGTCCTTAATATGTCAAGCCATTTACAATCTCTGTGAAGTGACTAAATATATCGGTGATGGATTCTCCAAGCTTCATACTGCCCGAGTAGAATATTGTTTTTTGTTTCCTTTACTCGATCAGTTCCTTCATAGGTAACGTGCAATCTGTCCCAAACTTCTTTCGTTGTTTCCTAGGAAGAAATTCGATTATACTCAGTAGGAGATAAAGCATAGTATAAAGAGTAGATAGCTTTAGCATCAAGAGCTGTCTCTTGGTTAATTCTTCTTGTGTCATTTTGCCAACATCTACAGCTTCCTTTCCTCTTTCTGAGATTGATGTAGCTTTAGGATTGATCCCTTTTTCTACCACATCACATTCTTGGGGATCTTTGGATCTTAGGAACACCTTCATCTTGTTTTTCCACGCATTGTATTCATTCCCATCAAAGTAATGAGGTCTGGTGTTGCTTTGGCCTTCAACCAAACCTGGAGCCAAAATACTAGCCATAGATCTTTAGTTCAGAAGTAAAAACACTTCAATAAAATGAGCACACAGGCTTTGATACCAATTGAAAAAGCTAGTAATAACACCTAGAAATGGGTGAATAGGTGTAATAAAAATTATTGCGAGATTCAGAAGTAATAATTGCTTGTAGAAAATCACAGACGAATTCAGACTTTAACAGTTTTAAACTTGAACAGGTAAATAAAGTTACTAATCAAAATAAAAGAATTGAGGGAAGAGAATAAGAACACAAGTTTATAGTGGTTCGGCTTAGATCAAGCCTACGTCCAATCTCCTATGCTGACAGCCTATTGTCTGGATTTCACTAAGAATTCAAAAGAGATTTTACAGTCTTGCGATCTTGACTTCACAGTAAAGAGTCTCTACTAGTCTCTCGCAAAGTCTCAATAAGAGTTTCTCTCTTTTGTATACAACTTTGAGCTCAGTGAAATAGCAAGGAACTAGAAAGCTTTAGATTTTGAAAATTCTCTTTCATGCACTATGTCGAACAACTAGAGAGTCTTCCTTAAATACTCCTTCATGCCTTCACGACCGTTAACACTTTGCAAAGGAATTCTTCCAATCTACCCATTGGACAGAATCAATCAAGGAGATCTCGAGTCGTTAGATGATTTGTGATGAAAGCCCATCATTCATGTTTGTCCATACAAGCAGGATCTTGGTTTCCATAAGTAGAACCTTTTAAGTTTGCTTGCCTTCCAAAAGATTTGATTATCAGAATTGTTACCAGCCGTAAGGTCGTCCATAAGCCATACGAATCGAATCCTCGAAGAAATAAGAATAATCTCGCATCTGAATAAGTTTTCATTCTTCAGTCTGGAAACTGTCAGTGTGGGCAGACTTTGAACCTAAAGTCTAGTAGTCTTCAGACTTTGATGCTAGAGTCTGGATGTCTTCAAACTAGACTTCCTGGAAATATTTTGTCAACTTCAAAAAAGTAAAGGAGTTTTCTCCAACAGTTTCTACAGCTTGCTACATTATCAACAAAGTGTTCTTAAGGCATATTCTAGAGAAAACTCCTTATAAAGTGTATAAAGGGAAGAAACCAAATGTTTCTTACTTCCATGTATTCGGCTGTAAATGTTATGTTTTAAAAAATCCAAATGATTGAACTGAGAAGTTTGAAGAAAAATCAGACGAATGAATTTTCCTTGACTACTCAACCTCAAGCAAAGCATACAGAGTCTTTAACAAGAAGACTCAGTCTGTGGAAGAATCCATGAATGTCAAATTTGAAGAGACTCAACCAGACCAGACTCTACTTGAAGAGTCTAAACCTATTTCAGACTTTACAAAGTCTACTTCCACAGAAGAAGTTCAGACTTCTAGAGATCAGCAACAAGCAGATCTAGAAGATTCAACCGAAGCAGAGGATCAGCAGACTCTCAGATCAACCAGTAACTGGAAGCATAAGTTAAGTCATCCCACAGATCTCATCATTGGCAACATTGAAGAAGGAATTTGCACCAAATCCAAAAGGCAAGAAGAGTCTAGTGCTTTAGCACTTGTTTATGAAATTGAACCCAAAAGTGTAGAAGAAGTCCTGTCTGATGAAAGCTGGATTGAAGCAATGTAAGAAGAGCTCAAATAGTTCAGCATCAACGATGTCGGGAGCTAATTCCTAATCCTAAAGGTAAGTCTATTATCGGGACTAAATGGGCTTTCAGAAACAAGGTGTACAAAAAAGGAAAAGTAGTCAGGAATAAAGCAAGACTCATGGCCAAAGAATATAAGCAAGAAGAATGGATAGACTATGATGAAACCTATGCACCAGTAGCAAGGTTAGAAGCAATTAAACTATTACTTGCTTTTGCTTGCTATAAAAATTTCAAATTATTCCAAATTGATGTAAATAGTGCCTTCCTCAATGGATTCATCCAAGAAGAAGTCTATGTGGAACAACCACCAAGATTTGAAGATCCATGAAAGCCAGACTCAGTCTACAGACTGAAAAATGCCTTGTATGGACTGAAGCAAGCACCTCGAGCCTGGTATGAAAGGTTAAGTAAATTTCTAACCCAAAATGGTTTTGTAAAAGGAAAGGTAGATACTACTTTGTTCATAAAAAGAGAAGGTAAAGACTTTCTGCTAATTCAAATGTATGTTGATGATATTATCTTTTGGATCCCCTAATGAAAATCTATGTAAGAAATTCTCTAGATGTATGCAGGATGAATTCGAGATGAGTATGATGGATGAATTAACTTTCTTTTTAGGATTGCAAGTTAGACAATCGAAAAAATGTATCTTTGTTCACCAAGAGAAGTATGCAAAAGATCTTATCCAGAAGTTCGAATCGGAGAATTGCAAGAAAACAGAAACACCAATGTCAAGTTCTTCGAAGCTGGACGAAGATGAAGGAGGAAAGAAAGTAGACTAGAAGCTTTATAGGAGCATTATCAGTCCTCTTCTTTACCTTACTGGATCTAGACCAGATATTTTGTTTAGTGTTTGCATGTGTGCTAGATCCCAATCAGATCCCAAAAAATCTCACTTAGGTGTTGCAAAACGCATCATCAAATATGTTGCGACTACTCCAAAGATAGGTCTGTGGTGTCCCAAAGGATGAGACTTTACTCTTCTTGAATATTCAGACGCAGATTTAGCAAAATGTAAAATCGATAGAAATAGTATATCTGGTACTTGTCAACTGCTGGGCAGCATGTTGGTGTCAGAGTACTATAGCTTTATCAACAGCAAAAACAGAGCATGTGGCTCTTGGGAGCTATTGTTCTCAAATTTTGTGAATAAGACAACAGCTAAGAGATTTTGGAATTAAATAAGCGTGCACTAAGATAAGATGTGACAACACCAGTGCCATTAATCTCACCAAGCATCTAATCCTTCATTCAAGAGCAAAGCACATAGAGATTCGACATCATTTCATACAAGATCATGTCCAAAATGGGGAGATTATGATTTAGTTCATTGACTCGAAGAATCAATTGGCAGACATATTTACAAAGGCTCTGAAGAAAAATCTATTTGAGTATATTCGCTCCAGACTGAATATTTTATCTTCTACCAATTAAAGTCTAAACTTGGTCAGACTCAGAATGTCCAGAAATTACTTTTGTAAGTTAATATCTTTTCAATACAGGTAACTTAATTTTAGTATGAAAATTACGAAGAGGTATGTTGATATTCGAATTATTGCTTGGATATTTGGCAGTTTTTATTTTTGAAAAAGGCAGTTTTCTTTTTTCCTTATGACGATTCGTATACCCCGCTTTACTTTCTTTATCTATCGTCGAGTTCTTCTTCCTCATTTACGCTTTCTCAAACCCTAGAATACAAAAGTTCTACTCTTACATTTTTACTCTCAAGCTTGTTCTACAAGTTTTCAACTTTTCAACTTTTTTACTCAAACGTGTTTGGGAAATCCTCAAAGATTGTGAAGATGTCTTTCCAAAGGAAGTCGTCTTAGAGGGAGAAAGAGTACGTGGTGGATGTTGACACTTTGGCTTATGTTATTGGTGTGGAGAGAGGTGGTTTCCAACCAATAAATGTCTCTGTTGGTCATGCAACGAGTTTTCTTGCTAGGGACAGACTTTCTGAAGGTGGCATTACTTATTCCAGACTGTCTGCCTCAAACATTTTGCTGCACAAAGTCGTGATCAACTGCATCTGACCAAAGTCAACTTCAAAAACAGATGTTTCTTGATCTGAAGCGAAACTGATGTTTGCCATCAGTAATGGAATGAAGTTCTCTCTGCCACACACAATCCTAATGCATATGTACAGGACTGTTGTGAAGGATAAGGGACAGCTTCCTTACTCAACGCTAGTCACACAACCGTTCAGACACTTTCATATTCAGCTTCCAGCCTCTCTCTGTGTTAGAACTATTGCTCCTATGGTTATAGGATTGAAGATGGTGTCCAAAATGAGGTTGAATGAACTAAACAAGGCCTTGGAGTGCTTGAAGGAAAAGTCCCCCAGCAAAACCAAACAAGACTCTGTTGCAAAGAAAAGGAAAGGCAAAGAGCTCATGCATGAACCTGTCAAAAGGAGAAGATCTCTTATTCTATAGGACGAAGAGGATGAGGATGATCTTACTCTTTCTGCATTTGCCTTGAAGAGTCTTCGAAGTTTTGTAAGTTTTGAGCAGCAACAAGACAGAGAAGGAAGAGAAGAAAGAAAAGAAGCAGGAAGAGAAGAAGAGGAGGATCAAGATGACTCTCCTGAACCAACTTTTGCAGTATCCTTATCTGAGGATTCAAGGAAGACAAAGAGTGGAACTGTAGGAGCTCAAACAGAAAAAGAACATCACTCTGGCGCTGACATTGAGAAGGAACAAGAAGAAGAATTCTTTTCTCCACCTATAGCCATAGAAACGGGGGGAGTTCGTGAGAAAATAGGTACTTCTTCGTCTCCTCTTTTTACAAGTGATGATGTTAGTAGATCTCCTGCCGATCCGGAGGATGTCTATGCCTCTCATTTTCCTGAAGCTAATATTGAGGCATCCTCTCCAAGTCATGGTGTTCGACTTGTTGATGTTCCCTCCATTCTCAACACTCCTCGAATTAATTTGGCTGATGCTGGTGCACAAACAGAAACTATTGCAGACTTTCAAAGGCTACTAAAGCTCCTTTTGGAGTTAAAAGCACAGCAATATGATATGGAGTTTGAGATGAAAAACCTCCAATCTACATTAAAATCTACTTCAGATTCTCTTCATGAGAAGGTTCAGGCTCTTAATCTTCAAGTTCAAGATTTACAACAGCAAGTTAAAGAGACTGCCAAGGTTGAAAATGTTGAAAAGCTGAAGGAGACAATGAGACAACTTGAGGAGACAGTTTAGTCGATGGAAGATTTCTAGCTCGTTCGAATTCCCAAACAAACCTGATTTCATTTATCTTTATCTCTTTTGAATTTCTTTACTTTATTTGTTAACAAAAAGGGGGGAGAACGTGCAGATTTGACTCGTTTATTTGACTTGTTTGACTTTGAACTTTTGAACTTTTATTATGTTATTTTGTTTGACTTTTGATGCAACAACTTACTTTTGTGGTGATGATGTGATGATTATGGAAGGATAGTTGTTTAAGACTTGATATTTGTCTTATCTTTTCAAGATTAACGTGTTTTATGTGGTTGCAGAATCGATGCTATCCAAATCCTAATCAACTTATTTTGATAAGATATCTTGTATTGCTTAAAAGTTGTTTTGTAGGTCAAAAGTTCTTAAATCTGCATGAAAGTTTTGTCATCATCAAAAAGAAGGAAATTATTGGAGAAAACTCCTTAATTGTTTTGAAGTTGACAAAACTTATCCAAAGTCTAGTTTGAAGACGGCTAGACTCTAAGTTTAGAGTCTACCCACACTGACAGATTCCAGACTAAACGCTACTAAAAAATGAAGACTTATCCAAATGTGAGATTTTCTTCAAGGGTTTAGTTCGTATTGCTTATGGATGGTTTTCTGGTTGGATATAGAACCTACATGATCCACTATCTTTAAAGGAATCAATTTTGATACTCCAATCTTTTCGGATTGCAAGTAAACTTGGAAAGAATCTACTTATAGAAACCAAATATCCTGATTGTATGGCCAAACAAGATTGACGGGCTTTCATCACAATCTTCAAACAACTTGAGATCTCCTTGATCGATTCTGTCTAATGGGTAGATTGAAAGAATTCCTTTGGAAAGTGCCAACGATTGAAAAGGCATGAAGGAGTATTTAAGGAGGACTCTGCAGTTGTTCGATAGAGTGCGTGAAAGAGAAATTTCAAAGTCTGAAGCTTTTCATTTCCTTGTTATTCCAAATACTAAGCTCAAAGTTGTACTCAAAAGAGAGAAAAACACATACTGTGACTTCATGAAAGAGAAGCAAACTGTTCACTGTGAAGTTGAGATTACCAAGTTGTAAAATCTCTTTTGTTTCTTAGTGGAATCCAGTCAGTGGGCTGTCAACGTGAGAGAGTGAACGTAGGCTTGATCGAAGCCGAACCACTATAAACATTGTGTTCTTATTCTTTTCCCTAAACTCCTTTACTTTGTTAGTAATTCTATTTAACTGCTAAATTCTGAACTAACTCAAAGTCTATTGTTCTTCAAACTCTATTTTAGAAACAAAATATTTCTACTGTTCTTTTGAAAAATTGTTTTTACGCCTATTCACCCCACCTCTAGGTGTTCATACTAGCATTAACACTAAGTGCTATACAATAACGTAATTTCGTGGGAGTCACCTCTAAGGCCTGGACTTTGAATATTGAATGTGAAATGAACCATCGATATGAGATAGGATGAGTCCGATTATTGAACCAAATTGGTGATGCTTGTTTTGTTATTATAGATGAATGAAAAATTTTGCTATTTGATATAACTAGATTGAGATAACATATAACGCATTTTGTTCATGCAAGTTATCATATTTTTGTTTAGTAATAATGAGCCATGTCTTGAGTTTTAAATGTGTAATGTTGAAGTTTGATATGTTTTTATAGTATGTACTACTCACTGAGCTTGTGGTTGCCCACCTCTCTATTTTCAAACCTTTTTAGGTCCTTTGGTTAGCAGCAAGTAGGTCAAAGAGTGCTATCAATAGGGACCTTTGGAAGTGAACTTTGGGTATGGTTTGAGGTTGCATCATTTAGGTGGAAGGACGGCCATGTTACCCCCATTCCTATAGGATTTGAGGTGTGACAGAAGGAGCTGATTGTGTTGCCAGTATTTTACAAAGTGGAACCAAGAGAAGTGAGGAGGAGGATAAAGGTGTACGGGAGAGCTATAGCTAAGCATGAGTCTGAGTTCAGGAAGGATTCGGAGATAGTGAAGAGATGGAAAAAGACAGTTCGTATACGCCAGTAACTTGTCTGGCTGGGATTTTAGCGATGGGTAAGTAAGTAATTGATGGGACGCATTGTTTTGCTACTGTTGGCTGGTGATTGTTTGTTATTTTTCAAACCGCATGCAATAAACTACCACTAAAAGCTTATTGATATTGTCAAGTCAGTCTTTCGAAATTCGATTGAAAAGTGGAGATATACTAAATAGCAGACTCAAAATTCGAATAACCAAAACTTCAAGCTAGCAGATTCTTTGAATTCGATTCTTGCTGTGTGGATAATGAGAACTTTTTGTCTTCGAAGAAAGCATTGTTTAACAGTTCCTTAGTCATTATTGTCTTTAGGCTCAAGTTCTTAATTTTTCCCTTAGGCAGATGTTGGGCAAGTTCACCAGATGTGTTAATTTCTTTTTGTCTTATTATTTGCTAACCTTGTTATGTTATTTTCCTCACGATGTTTGAGGTTGAATTCCTGCCGTGTTGAAATGCTAAAGCATGTTTATCTTTCTTTTGAGTGCTCATCAGAAATGAAGCGGAGCTCATACAATGCATTGTAAAGGATTTATCAATTCATCTAAAGCAAACACCCTTACATGTTTGCTAAGTATCTAGTCAGAATAGAGTCCCAAGTTAAAGAAGTGATATCATTGTCACAGGAAAGGTTGGATGGTGATGATGTTCTCATGATAGGGATATGGGGACCTGGAGGCATAGGGAAGACGACGATTGCTAAAGTGATATATAATGCTATGGAATACAATTTCAGGGATCTATATTTTTGGAGCAAATTAGAGGAAATTCAAACAAAATCAACGGTCTAGTTGATTTGCAAGAAAAATTTCTGTCTCGGATCTTATCTCCTAGACATCTACCGGTCTGTAATGTCGATGAAGGAATTAGTTTGATAAGAGAAAGACTTTGTTGGAAGAAGGTTCTCCTAGTTCCTGATGATGTTGACTAGTTGTGTCAACTAAATGTGTTAGCTGGAGAAGGGAATTGGTTTGGCAAAGGAAGTAGAATCTTTGTAACATCAAGGGATAAACATTTGCTAACTTCTCATGGCATAAATCTTGTGTATGAAGTTAAACCTTTAGACCATGTTGAGGCACTAGACCTTTTTATCAGCATGCATTTCCAAATTGCAAAAAACGTGAAATAAGAAAGGATCTCATAGGTAGAGCACTACATTACGCCGGCGGCTTTCCATTAGCCCTTGAAGTGTTGGGCTCATTCTTATGTGGAAGAGAGGAACCTGCATGGGAAAGTGCACTGCAAATCCTCTCCAAAAGTCCTGATCAAACTACCAATAAAGTTTTGAAGACAAGCTTCGAAGGATTGGAAAACAATGAGAGGGAGGTTTTCCTCGACATTGCTTGTTTCTTTAAGGGAAAAAGTATAGAATACATCAAGAAAGTTATCGACAACAGCCATGACTTTGACACAACTATAGTAATAGATATTCTCATTGAGAGGTCTTTGATAAGAAATGAGCATGGGACCCTGCAAATGCATGATTTGGTTCAGTTGATGGGTCAGAATATTGTTAATTAGGAATGTACTGATGATCCTGGGAAACACAGTAGATTATGGCTTTTGGAAGATGTCCAGAACATTCTATGCGAAGACGCGGTAAGAGTAGTTTATGTAAACATTGTTATTTCTCATTTTTTATGTTACTTTTATTTGGACAGTATATGTAAATCTTAATGAAATTTTTGTGTGAGAACTGAATTTGCTTTGTCATGGATAGGGAGTGAATGCAATAAAGGCCATAGTATTGGACTTGCCTGCACCAAAAGAGGGAAGAACAATGATTCATGAAGAGAGAACCATAGATCCTGATGCTTTCGAAAAGATGAAAAAGTTGAGCATGCTCATTTTGAAAGAAGTGCATAGCTAATCGCAAAGTCCAGTTTATCTCCCCAACAATCTGAGATGGCTTGAATGGTCCAATCCATTTCTAGAATTTGGCTCTGGTCGGAAGAAACTTATTGGACTTGATATCCAAAAAAGTCACATCAGACAAGTAGACGGCAAATTTAAGGTTAGCACTAGTGGCTTTTCCCTTTTTATAACTACAAATATTTAACCACCCCATTTGGTGGTTGTGTTAGTATGCGCTCCGACCCTCTTCACGGTAGGGCGAGAGTTCGAATCCCACGGTTCGCATAATGCACATTCCTTAGTGGTCTTAAGTGCGGCGTTGAGGTGGTGGGTCCTGCGCTAGCGCCACCCGAGGTATAGTTGGTGGTCCTTCACAGGCCGTGAGCACCCGTAAGGTGTGTTAGGCCGGATCCTCGGTATCAAAAAAAAAAAAATCAGAGCTTAATGATTGTATTGGTATTTTTTTTTCCAGAATTTTGAATGTTTGAATTACATCAATTTCAGTCAATGCAAGTCCCTGGTTAGTGTTCCCAACCTTTCATCAATTCCAAATCTGGAGAGCTTGAATCTTGATGGGTGCAAAAGCTTGGTGGAGGTTCACCAATCCGTCGCATGTCACGACAAGTTAAAAATTTTGTCACTACAATTTTGCTTTAATCTCAGTAACTTTCCTCACACACTCAAGGCAAAATCTCTTCAAGCCCTCGATCTCTTTGGTTGCTTTAAACTCGAGAAGTTCTATGATATACCAGAAAAGATGGAACATCTAGAAGAGCTTGATCTAGGTTGGACAGCTATTAAAGAACTGCTTGCATCAGTTGAAAATCTTGTCTCCATGAAGATAATAAATTTAAGAAAATGCAAAAGACTCCCAACGCTTCCATCAAGTGTCTATAAGTTGCAAAATCTCGAGTATCTGAATCTTGGAGGCTGCTCCAATTTTGTCATGTTTCCAGAGAACTCGGAGGATTCAACCAATCCTAATGGCAATTTGGGATTCCGAAATTTATTCCGGCTAGATCTTGATGGCTGCAATCTCTCAGAAGTGGAGTTCCTTTAGAGTTATTCCTGTTTTCCCAACTTGGGGCACCTAGATCTTTCGGAAAACAAATTTACTCATCTGCCGACATGCATCAACAAATACCACGATTTGGAACACCTGCGTGTCGGTAAATGCAAACAGCTACAAAAGATTCCTCAGCTTCCGCGAAAGCTGCATAGGCTATTCGCAAGTGGTTGCAGATCTCTACAGGAATTTCCAGATTTGTCAAGTCTCTCCAACTGCCTTGCCGTTGACGTGTCATCATGTCGTGAATTATTCTGCAAGGGGGCAAGTACGCAAGGTTAGAGACTCTCTCTCTCTCTCTCTCTCTCTCTCTCTCTCTCTCTCGCACTCACAAACTTTGAGTGCTTGATATGCGAACTATTTGTATGACAGGAGCTCTCGAAGATGAGATATGTTGAAATTACCCTGATTGGGAGAGAGATGCCAGAATGGTTTCTCCACTATAAAGACAGTTCCATATCTTTCATGGTTTCCAGGGACTTGAGCAACAAGCTCTTAGGAATAGCACTCTGTATTGTTATTGGCCCGAAGGAAGGAAAAGCGGGTGATGCTGAATGTTGCGTCGAAATTGATGGCCCAGTGGATTTTGGTCCATGGGATTGGTTTCGTTCAATGAAATATGATCATGTGCGGATTCGATATTTTCCGTTCAGCGGGCTGCATAAAGAAGGGGAGCTTCCGCGAGATGATTGGAGGCATTTCCGAGTTCGCCTCAGGGTGTCAAAAGGAAGATTGATTAAATGGGGATTCCGTCCTATAAACGAGCAAGGAGGATGATCTGAGGATCGTGCTCCAACACCATCAGCCGAATGAAACAAATCGGTCTTCGGAGGAAAGAGACTCAGAAGAAGACAATTGGAAAGACACCAAGGAAGAAGAAAGTTCAAGTGAAACAGATGATGAATCTAACAAAGAAAAGCTCTCTCAGCCGAATGAAACAAATTGGTCTTCGGAGGAAAGACACTCAGAAGAAGACAATTGGATAGACACCGAGGAAGAAGAAAGTTCAAGTGAAACAGATGCTGAATTTTACAAAGAAAACCCCTTCGAAAAATTATCGAGATGGTATTGTTACTGGTATTGTGACGCAGGAGGTGCCTGTCGAAGTGTCAACTTGTGGAATAAGCTAATATTGGGGTCATCGTACAGACAAAAAAGATATATAGAAAGTTTGCACATAACCACTGGAGTTCAACCCAGTTGCATACCCCACCTTCTCGTTCCCAAGGATTAGGGTGGGGACGAATTAGTTTTAAGTGTGGATTTCGACTCTCACGCTCTGTAAGGAGATAGCAAAATTGTGAGAGTGAGAGTTAGAATAGAAGTAGGGTAGGACTGGCAGAAACAAAAAAAAAAAAAAAAAGATCCATGCATAGAGCTCCTTTTAAACTTTTCCCTCTTTCTTTTGTGATTCGTGATGCCGAGTGCATTAATAATGCTTGTTGAATGACCATAGTCTTCCAAGTTGCTCTATGAAACTCATCACACAGACCTCACCTCTGTCACCTCTCTTCATCCAATCAATGATGCCAATACTTCATGCTCGATAATTCTGAGATGGTAAGTTTGGCTCAATCTAATGTGATCTTCATCTTTCCGGAAGTGTCAATCCAATATTGTCAAAGATCAAAAGGTCTATGTAGGGAAGACTAGTTGATTCCGCTGTTGGTACTAGCCAAATTGCATTCCCTCCCACTTCACTTTAACTTTACTGTCACATCAAGTGTCTTACCATGTCCGTGCCGATTCTCAAGCTTCGCCGGCAGTTTTATGCAACCAATATCTCATACATTGAAAGGCGACTTCAAACAAATGCGAAGCAACGGTATTACCCACCAATCTCTCTAGTGAAATGGCTATTCCGTATGACAAAATTGACGTTGTAAAGATTTTCATTTCAATACACCCAGTCACTCTCAGCATTCTCTCTATCTCATCAACAACACTTGGGATCCAATCCTCTCCATTCCTATCGGAACCAGAGAGAGATATGTAGATGGTCATGGAATATAGCCATCAGCTGCATGAAGCGAACTTGCACAATCCGGCAAGAGGTCTTTTTTTTTTTTTTTTTCGCTTTTTTCCTTGTTATGGATGCAATATTGCTGGATGATAACACATCATTGCTACAAAATACACGAAAGCACATTGATCATCTTTTCATTCCTTAAAACCCGATCGTCCAGTTCATTTCTCTTCATTTTTATTATAATTATTGAAAGGATTTTGTTAACTAGTGTCCTAAGAATACTTATTAAGCATCCAATCGACGAAATTTATCTAATGCACAGATCATCCTTACCATAACCCTTCCAGATTGGAAGTGAACAGACAAAAGCAAACCCAAAAGTAGGAGAAAGGATTTGACTGTTGACTCGAGCAGGGGCAAAGCAGTGGGATTATCCAGTTCAAAGTTGCAATGCCAATTGCCAGGTCATCTCCACGTCAGATGCAAATCCGAACTCTCTTCTATCTGTTCCAACGACGTCGCATAAAAGCATCATCCTCTTCGCTACCCGTCCCAAGCCAAGAAGACGCCGTTGACTCATCACTATCTCACTAAGCAAGGGTTACAAGAGTAGTGGCGGATGATCTTAACTGTCCATATATGAGGGTTTGCAATGATTTGACTCACTAAGCAAGGGTTACAAGAGTAGTGAAGGATTTGACTGTTTGTTTTATTTAATCGTGGATGATCTTAACTGTCCATATATGAGGGTTTGCAATGATTCGAGGGTTTCAGCAATTAATAAAAGTGAGATGTCAAGTGATAAAAAGGAAAAAGTTAATCCCAACAGATGAGTTTTGAGGTAGCTTGCTTATACCTTTATCTTGCTTTATACTTTACTTTATTAACCAACCGGTAGATGCAGGTTTCAAATAGTTTATGTTAAAATTTCAACCTTTTTTTCCTTAATTTTTTTTTATATATATTTTCAACGTCCTTCTCAATTATTTTTTTAATGTCGACATCTAAAAAATACTTGACGGCCATGTCAAACAATTTGTCCATAATTTTGACAGAAAGACACTCTGAAAAAATAATAATAATAAGAACCCACTTGCACAAAAAATAAATTCACCGACTGAATTGAACAATTTGAAAAAGTTTTTGAACCTCTGGTGCCTTTTTATCTTTTCCTGAAGATTTTTTCTTTTCGCAATAATAGATGGGGCCAAAAGATCACGCAGGGTTGACCTCCAACGTCATTCGAAATCCGGACTTGCATCCAATGAAGCAATGTTTCATCACTTGTTTGACCACTTTGATTCATCGGACCGTACAGCATGCTGTCTCCATTGCACCGGTTGTTCCAAACTTGACTGATCGGGGGCTGACAAAAGTCAAAATGGACGTGAATGGAGAAAGTTTGACAAATGAGGAAAAATAACTGATTTTGTTTAAATTCCCACGAAAGAAACAGCACCAGATATACCGTGGACTATCCTTTGATCCTTCCACTCCTCGCAAGCCTACACCTAACAGCTTTCGCAGGCTAAGAGTGATCTTGATTCAACATCCCTACCACGAAAGATACGAGGACTTAAAGCATGAAAATGAATACAAAAGTTCTGTACTTACAATGCAGGATTTCCTTTTCATCAGAATCAATATACTGATTCGTATGATCAATTTACATATCACGGCCTAATGAGATGAAAGGGAACTCAAAACCTGGGATGTAAGTCCCAACTACTTCAAGAAACAAAAGGTCCATAAAGAAAAGGGGACTAGAGTACATTGTCATGGAGGAGTTGCCGGTTAAAACTCTAGCATTGCCATACTCTAAACTCAAATTGAGACAGCAAGCGTCCCAAAAGATGGGAAGTCAAGTTTCTTAAAGGCCCAGGGCCTTCTTGCACAATGTCTTCATCCAAGCAACGGTGTCTCGATTTATCATACGCCGGAATATCTGCATATGGTTTGAGAAATTAAAATGTGTATAAGTCGCTAATGCAGCATGCTTCATCTGAAACATCTGACACCAAAGATGATGCAATAGTTTCTTTAATAGGCACTGTGCATGTGGATTGCTGGTTGGCTTACCTAGAGTCTCCACTCAAAAAATGCTCTAGCATAAAGTGTACCACAACACAACCAATTTTCCTGGCAGGTCTCCCAGTATGTCTAATTTAAGGTCCTATGTGAAGTGGAGGTTGATTCGGCATCTCTCTTCCCCCTCCAGAGGATGATCTGCTCGTCCTTAAATAATATAGGAAAGCAAGGTACCAAATCCTGCATGGATGTAAAACAGACATAATTTGATCTAAGCTCTAAACAGATAAATACAGATCGAGATGATAGTAAAAAAGTTAACATCCCAAGCAGAAAACGAAGAAAAATTGAGGAAATTTAGAGAGCATACTCTAAGTTTCACGCCAATCAGTTTGCAGTCGCTTGTACCCACGTGTTTGCAGTCTAACCTCACAACCTCTTCAGTCTTGAATGCTTCCCTCACTTTCTCCACCACATTGACGTACACGCCATTCCTTGCTGATATTGAGGTCGATTATGGCAGGTAAGAAACAAGTAGACCTTAGTAAAAGGCTAAGCCATGGGAAACAAGTTTACTCACTAAGTTTCATTAAAGGGGGAGAGTTCAATCCTCTGTTTCTCATTTCTTTTGTTTCCTCAAATGTCAACCCTTCTGCAACATTCTTCACAAGCTTCGGCTATATTGGTGCATAAGGCTTCCACAGCATGAGGGGTATAACTGGTCTTTGCTTCGGATCATAATGTCGACCTCGATACAAGAGGAGGATATTGATATTGCGGTAAATTATCTTCCCGCCAGATTTGTCCTTTGAGAAAACTGGTAACCCGTCAAATAAGAGACCATGAAAAAGCAAAAGGGTCTACCGTATTTTCAATCAGTTCATTCATTTAATACCTCAAGGTGAAAGCAAACATTGTCCATGCCAAGTGTCGGCACTCCCAGGCACTTAATCCTAACCGCTTCGGCTCTCTTCCAGTGATTGTGAATATCATCCAACAGGTTGTGAGTAACTCCTCCTTTGCCTGCGTGAAAATAATGGCATCGATCAAATTGTGGCCAGAGGTAAAAGAAATTTCTACAAAGCCTGAAAAGGAGATAATAACGAAGTGTGGCAACATCTCTCATTGAGTCTTCTTGACAAAACTTCCATGTTCTGCCCAGGTATCTCAAACTAAGTTTCTATATTCAATTCCACCGAAGAATATAGCTTGCACCCAAATCACACAAGTTACAATGTCAATCTGGTGCTGACTTCGCTGCATGTGAAGGATTTGCAAAGTTCTTCATCTCGCCCGAATGCATTCATATCATTACCAACATATTCACAAGCAGCATTGGTACATGTCTCAAGTACAGCAAATATACTAATGAGCTGCCAAGCCAAAAACAGGTTAATTCATGCATCAACACAGAAATTTTCACATAAAATCTATAAACTACACTAGGCAGTAGCTCCTCTCATCAGCTGAGGCCTCTGGGATCATCAAAACTATCACTACAGAGAAAGGACGAAAAACGCACACTTACCCAGATTAATCTGGCGATTGCAATCGCTGTGCCGGTACCGCTCCACGAGCTCCGCCACTTCCTCCTCCGAAAGCGGAGCTCCCAGGAACCGTTCCCTCTCCCCCGCCGCCTTCTCTGAGTCCGGCGCCTCTCGGGCCGGCGCGGAAGTCCCCGTCCAAGTCCTGTCGATCGGGCCGGGCCCGAACGGAGAGAACCGCGGCGGTTCGCGGAACCCGATGGGCTCGACGGCGGCGCTTGTCTCCGAGTACGAGTACCTGAAGTCGAAGGGGAGGTCCGGCCCGGCCGGGCGTTCCGGGTCGCCGCCCCGGCTTGATGCCGGGGGTTCCTTCCGGGCCTTGCTTCTCCGCGATCTTGGGGCTCGGCCGGGGGGCTTAGGAGAGAACGGAGGGTCGTCGGCGGCGTCGGAGAGAGGCCACCAGAGGAGAAGAAAGAGGAGGGCGCGCGAGCTCCCGGGGCGGAAAGGTAGGGTTTTGGGAGCGACCCGGTGGAGAAAAGGCAGGATCGCCTTGGAAGGAGATGGTCTGAAGATCTCTACTTCAGTCTCTGCACGAGAGATGATCAAAGCCCTGCTTAAAGTTCGTACCTTTACCCTTAATCTAAATCGAGTTTTTTTGTACTTTTAGGCGGACCAAATCCAGATAAATTCAATCAATGTGACCGACAAACCACGTCGTAGTGTGATGGGATAAAATTTTCCCAAAGTGCACGTCCACGTGAATGTCCACACTGGCTAAGTTTCATTCACATCATACTCTTATATTATATACATTTGCTAATATTTTTCACACGGATTCAGTGGGCTTCAACCTGATTTATTTGCTTCATCATACTTTTGCGCTGTTTGATGGATGTATCAAGTGAATTTTCTCGGATTTTGTGTCAAAAAGACTTGATTAGAAAATTTGTAAATGACCTAATAAGATTAATAAAATATGTAGTTGACTGGGCCATCCCTACTGAGCCCCACTCCGAATCCATCGAGCCAAAAATGCAATTGACTACGCTAGAGGTACATGGGGAGTATCCTCACACAACATGAGTTATAGCGTTCTTTGGGAGGTTGGATTGATAAACTTCAATGGATGATTAATGCTACTAAAGGAGAAGACTTGGCGGCAAGGCTTCTATATCTTTCTAATGACTAGTTATTGCACTTCGATAGTTAGCAAGGCCGGACATTTTCGAAACAAGTAAGCTAATAACCACTTTATTTTGGTTAATGTGCATAAAATTGTAAGTGACAGAACGAGGAACTTTAGACCTTTTTAGGCAAATGCCGTATTGGCTATTATGTGGAGGTTTTCTCTCTCCATTTTCTCACATTATTAGTTTAGTCTATAATATTGGTATATGCCCAAAAACTTTTATACCTGTTTCACTAGAATTTTTCTTACGACGAAATATCTTTTACCAAAAATCGTTATTTTGATTTGTAATTGAAGGAGAGAGGTTCTACGTCAACTCTGGATAGGAAATATCACAAGCGATAAGAAAATCAACAAATTTCTTTCAAATGGGACTTAACTCTTTACTGAGATTGATAATCATATAAAGCAACATATATTTTAGCAATTTGCATCCTTCTTACATACATGTTCCTCCGAAAGCTCACATTAGAATCAAAGGAATAATTTATTGGTAGCATACTCGATCAAATGAAATAATCCTTTTTTTGAAACCCCTTTTTTAGAAAGAAGAATAGGAACAAAAAAAAAAAGATTTGTTTCTTCTTTCCAATGGAAAAAATTCAATTCAATTCTCAACTACTCCTCGGATATACTGATTTCTTCTAGACTAGTCGGGTGTACTGGTACATGTGTAGAGAAAGGGTCTCCCTTTGAGGAGAAAACATAATCCCTTGGATTTCTTCAGTATTCTTTTATTTATTACCTATATTTACTATTTACATAGAATACCGTCACCCATTACTAATAAAAAATTCAAAGAAACCTCATAAACAGAAGAGAGGGGGAAGACGAGGAAGAAATAGAAACGACTTTTGAAACAAAAGGGGACTAAATAGGAACAAGAGGGATCGGACAATAGATATGCCTATAATTGAAAGGTTAGCAAACATCGTATATCTATATAATTCAAAGGACCACTCGTTATGCTCCTAACACTGTGTTGGAAGGCACTGACTCATTGCGTGAAGACAAGACACCAACCAAAGAGACCAGTTGAGAGCCAACTCTAATACCTGATTATTATGCCAATTCAGTTACGTTTTTATGTTCCAATTGAACACTTCCCATTTTGGATTATTCTCAAAGGAGAAGAACAAACATAAACTATGCTAGACATTAATTGATGACAGGGGCAAGAAAGTATAAACTCTATGATAGAACCAAACATAAACAAACGATGTCGGAATTTAATTGACAACAAATCTTGAAAATGCAAAAATGCTATGCCAGAATTGAATCAATGATGCAACATCCAAGATAAATAAACACCTCAAAATTTAATTTACGATGTGGATATGGAAACTATAACTAAGTAACACATTAGAAATTAATCAACAATGTGAGTTTGAAAAATAAAGTTAGAAGGTAGGAAAGTAAAAATAATTAAAAGATAGTAAATTCGTTTGATCCGTGCGAGCGTCTTTAGTAGACGGGCGATGGTATTATAATGGCAGTGTGACAATCGCTCTTGAGTAGTTTCCATCAATTGCATCCATGTTCTTCCATTTTTGTAAGTTTTTTTGCCAATGTTCTGTCGAGGCCATGATCTTGTTCTTGAACATTTGCTTCTTTACAAATGTATATGCCAGTTGTTCCATGATCTCAATTACTTTGTTCTCTCATGGCTACGTACTTGTAATCATATCTTGATGCTCCTCATGCAATCAGATTTCCTCCATCACCCTGATAGTTTGTAAATGTTGCTAGTCAACATCCTCATCGATCATTGTTGAACACACGTGGTCGTATCGACAACCAATTGGTGACAATCATCAATATTCGCCAACATTGATATTGATTTTAGTTGTCGACAATGGGTCATGTGCTTAACAATATTTGATGCTCTAATAACGTGTCTACTCATGTCAATGACCTGGTCATCTTTTGGTGCAAATAGTACTTCATCTGATTAACAATACTTACATATTTACCAAAAAAAAAATGGTTAGTGTTTTAGTATTTAAATACTCTTAAGTCTACCAACTTTAAAGGATTAAAGCCACCAAAAATCCAAAAGTTTGCCCGTTTTGACACATTTATCTCAAACTTTTTGATGACACCAAAAATTTTAAATTTGTATCAATGTGACACATGTATCCCAAATCTGTACAGGGTGACATATTTGCCTCAAACTTTTTCTTGTGACATCAAAAATTCTAAACTTATATCCAAGTGACACATTTATCCTAAAAATTTGGTGTCGCGGTTATTTTATGTCACAAAAAAATAACTTTGGGTAAATATATCACATAGGTAAAAGCTCGGGGTGAATGTGTCATACTGGTTCAAATTTTGAGTTTTTGGTGTCACAAAAAAAGTTTAAGATAAATATGTTACAATGGGTAAAGTTTGGGACTTTTGATGACTTTTTCCCAACTTTAAATTGGAAAATCGGAATGCATTTTACCTTTTACTCCTCAATGCTGTAAAATCTTAGATCTCGCGCATTTCGACTTTATTGTGGATTGTTTCTTTTCATAATGCCAACTAATCTAAACATCTGTCCTATGTCACTCGAACTTAGCAATTAACGTATTAAGTATCAATCAATCTGACTGATGAAGTTGCTTTTTCTTTGACTAATGACAATTGCAGGGGGAAGCGGAGCAGAAATTACAACTGTAGATCAATAAAATGGAGCCAAGAAGCAAATCACAGCGGGCTTTGGTATGTGTACAAATATGTTTGTGTCTAGGGCGTGTGCAGAAGCTTACTAAAAGAGCTATCCTCATCAAGCAAAGTTAGCTGATTTTCATTGAGCTAAGTGACGGAAGCAACGTGAATAGAGGTGGGCATAGGCACATATATATATATGGCTTCCTCACTTAAGCTTGCGATCATCTTTTGTTTCGCTTCTCTTATTCGTAATCGCACAGAAGGCTTTCCGGACATGACCGTAGTGACGAAAATATGCAACGGGAACATCGTTAATGAGATTGCCGACTTTCATTACTTGATTGTCTGCCAAGAGATCCCGTTCGGGTTTTAATCCTTACGTCGGTGAAGGCACGCCGTGGTCGTCAACGCCTTGCTACGGTCATGCAGCTTGTAACGAAGCTCTTGCGGATTCGGATTGCGTTATGTGTCTGGTCGGTGGCAAAGAACATGATCCTCAAAGAATGTCGGATAGCTCTCGGAGCTCGAGTACAGCTTCAGGGCTATAGAATCATATAGAATCCATTCACCGAAAATTGAATCTCTGTGTTTGATAGAGCAAAGTGTTTCCACATGTTTTTGCTTGCTATAAGTTCCTTTACGCATTTCGTGAACAAAAATGTCCAATAGTCTTTTGTAAGAATTGAATAAGAACATTGGGACGAAATCAAATGATCAGAGTCCAGAATTGCGCTAAGTGCATTGTCTAACTTATTATTATTATGCCAATGATATACTTAGGTTTTTCTCTGATTTGTTAAATTTACCCCATTAATTTATTATTCTAATAACTTGTACGAATTACAGCGAAAAGAAAAATGAAAATGTGGGGGTCGTGTTGTTAAATCTCCTGTTATTGTAGAAGAGATTATGATTAATAACGTATCCTGAGTCATTTTGAGCAATTGAAGAGGAAAAGTATGGGCCCAATTTATCGCAAAAGATTAACCTAATACTTAGTTCACACTATTGCAATAGATTTTTAGACATTTCAAATATAAGCTATGTTGCACATCAATGTTGGAAAATCTCATTTTGATCCTATTTAGCCACCACGTTACGATATGCTTTCATTTCCATTTCTCAATTCGGAAATGTCCTTATATGTTTACCGTTGAGGATATTTATTCAGCACAAAGTAATGTAAACTCACCCCAAATTGTAAAATGTCTAATTGCTAACTTTATTTTAATGACATTGGATATACTTTCGGTACAGCAAAATGAATATCAACAGTATCAACTAGTTAATTACTGAAAAAAGCAACACATATGTCCCTCAATGAGCAGCAATATCATTTCTTGATGAAATAACTATATTAGTAATTTTTACTTATGAAAGGATGCCATTACAGTTGATTTTATTCGGAATGAAATCTCAATTATAAAAAAAGGGCGACAATATTATATAGGAGGGACATGCATTCCTTTTAGTGCCAGGCGCCATGTTTTCCTCCAATTTTAAGCAAATTCATATACACAAGCATTTTAATATTTGACATTAGCTTTTCCCATAAAAAAAAAATATTTGCTTATTTTTAAAAATTGAAAAAAAAAAACCCAAAACTCAATAAATATTTAGCTCCAAAGTTGGATTTTTTTTCATTTGTAAAAGCAAATCAGATATCTATCAATAAAATTTAAGAGTTTCAATAAAATTATCCAGAGACCAAGTTATGGTAATAGTCTGGATTAGGCAGTTAACCATCAAATAGAAAAAAAAAATATATCAGCAATTATTATAGCCAGGGAATCATATGAATTTAAAAATTTTGAATATATATAAATAATATATTATTATATATGTTGACCTTACTTCTTCCTGCGCGGGGCAATATTTATATTTTCCCAAAATATTATAGCGGGTGGTCTTTCCTTGCCGCTTTCTCAAGTGCGTCCAGTCACTCCCTTTTCTGATTCGTCTCCGTCTGGAAAGCCAGAAAGGATAGGGAAGAAAGTGAAGGAAAAAGCAGCAAGAAAGTGAGAGAAAAAAGGCGAGAAAATCCCCTTAGAAAAATCATTCCGCCCTCTCAATTTCAGCTCTCAATTGGTTGGTCTGGTCTGGTCTCCTAGGGCAAAAACCCCCCGGTTGAAGTGAGAGAAAAAGCAATGAGCATTATTCCTCTGCCCGCGAGGCACTTGCTGCCCCTCACCACTGCCACCATTGATTTTCCCTCCAGACCCTCCTCGAGATCCTTCCACAGCAGCAGCCCTCCGATTGCCGGAGCTGATTTGAGCGTCTTCTCTCTCGGTTGCTTCAATCCTTCTCATTTTTGTGCCGGATGGCCTCGAAGGAAGAGACTTTCGTCTTCCCAACAACAGACGGTAATAGTCTCTCCGCCGTTCCTAATTTGACGGTGTTTGCCGGATTTTGAGTTTCGGGTTTTGTTTGTTTGGGACGAGGGTTTTGTGGGCTTGAGCTTGTTTTAGGTGAGTTGAATCTCAGGTTTTGAAATGGGATTGCTGTGGAGGGGAGGGGACTGAATTTGGTTTTGATTGATTACAATGATTTGCTGGCGGAGTGTTGGCCAAAAGAGTCATTTTGAGATCGGCTATTCGGGTGTGTGCCTTCATATGAGGTAGTCCTATGTTATTCGGTTCGCTGCTAAAATAATCATCTTGAGGGTGGCTATTTGGGTGAGGTTGTTTAATAAGGGGTGACTTGTGTCTTCGCACAGTTAAGGTTGTGTCACCGCGTAGAAGGTGCTTCTTTTTGCCACCCATTATTTACCTACCGAGTAATAGTATGTGTAAGTCATGATTCGGTCGCACAAGGTATGTAGGTATGTGTTACGCCCATGTGTAGGATTGTGCTTCTTGTTACTATCAAATGGAAGTTATTCACATGACACATTTATCACAAACTATAAAGTATTTCCTGTTATGCCCCGATCTTCAGGCACACACTCATCTCTCACCTTGGTCGATTTAAGTGACGTCCCAAAACATCTCAGTCGTCCCACAAGAATAATAGAGCAAGTCACAGTTTTCCCCGACCCCAAGAGTGACTGGACGTATGAGATGGTTGTGACAACCGTTTGGGTTTTGGAAGTTCCATACCAAGAGAGGCCCAATAGATTCAGGGCTTGGTTCCATACCATCCCTAATGGTCTTAGAATAGGCCCTCTTTCAAACTTTGGTATATCGGCGAAAGTAATCATTGCTACCCTCGACGTCCCATTGATCTCAGTCAAGAGTATTCCCAACTCACTCTCACGATCTTCTCCACTTTACAACTTATCAAGCATTATCAATGCTAAATAACCAAACTCGACATCTACCAATCAATCATTTAATTTCACTCAATTTAGGATAAATTCTTAAAATATCACAATTATTTCAATTCCACGCAACGTAGAGCGCAATTAAATAAACAGACTACACCACAACAATCAGCATAAAATTTCAATCGTCGGCTATCCTTGCCTTATTTTCAAAAAAAAAATTAATTAAATTAATTTCGAAAATTAATAATTAAATACTAAAAATCCAATTTATGTCCATAATGCCTAATTGAAGCCCGAGAAAGGTCAAGAAAAATCCTAAGATGTGTTCAATAAATAATATAGGCTATCCTCAAGCTAATTACACTAACCACCTAGCTAATATGTAATGCAATTTACTAATAATTACTAATCTATTATAATCTAACCACCAAATCCTACTTAATTAGCACTAATCAACCATTAAATATTATTAGTTTACTAAGTAATGATTAGTGAGCAAAACTCACATGATTAAATATCCGCTCGGTTCAAATTGATGAGCAGGCAACAAAGATCGATCCTCTCCAAAGCGGTTCTGCCAACCGGGGTTGGGACGGCTCGAAAATGGGCCATGAGACCTACAAATCCTTGCTGCAAAATGATGAAATAGGCTGCTGAGGAGCTGATTTGAACACGGCTTGGACTAAGCTCGGCTGTAGCGGGTTGAAGTACGGGCCGTGGCTAAAACGGCGGTGAACCGGGCCAAACTTCAGCCGCTGGACCTGCTAGAAGTGGACTCGTGGACCCTGCTGTTGAGCTAAAACGGTGGCCCAACTTGGAAGGACGATGGAGGGCAGCTTCGGTGGACCAAAGGTCAACACCCGAGGAAGAGGTGCCGTTGTTTGACCGGTGGGAAACCACACGTGAAGCAGCAGTAACCGAAGACAAAAAATGGTGGGGGCTCGGGCAAGGTTTGGTGGGGTAGACTCATGCGCAACAATTGAAAACTAATGAAGAAGCGGGAGTTGAAGCAGCCAGAGAGCGTGCTGACCGAGAAAGAGATGGGGACGAAGGTGGGGTTTCGGTGGGGTAAACCGCGTGAGGAACGGACAGCAACAGCAACCAAAAGAAAGAAGCAGCGATCGTCCGTCGTGGTGGAGAAGCCAAGACCGGCCAAATACACGTGTAGGGAATAAAGAAATATAAAGAGAAGAGAGAGAGGGCCATTGATGAACGTCAGCCAAGACAAAGGAACATAAACGTTGAATATTGAGGGGACATTGCGGGGCAGCTGGCCGCACGGTCCAACAGAAGACTGACCAAGGGATAACACCGTTTAAGGGATAAGAAAAAACAGAAGTTGTCGGCCAAAAGAGGAAGAGAAAAAGGAAAACGCGCGTGGAAGGAGGGAGGTTCGTGTGAAGAGAAAGAGGGAGAAGAAATGCACGCAAAGGATAAGGAGATGGTGGGTCCAGCGGTCAACTTTCAAGGTCAAATTAGAAGACCAAGCCAATTTAAGGAGAGGACGTGCATGGGATCGTGGGCAAGGGGGTGTTTCGTGCATGGAGAGTGTGGGCTCAAAGGAAAGAAGAAAATAACACCAGTTAAAGCCATAATTTAATCAATTCAAAACAACTTGTCAATTGGTCATCTCGGAGTCCAATTCTCTACCAACTGCACGATTTGAAGTTTCAATGAAGACCAAAATGAGTCGCTTCTTTCATTTTTCTCAGCATCTGATTTCTGAACAAACAAATCCGGTTGAGGTCTAATTTGAATGCAGAAAAAGTCCAAACAACTTCCATTCACCGGTTCACTTACACCAGATACCAAAAATCCCTTCAAATCGGCTAATCTGAATTTTTGTTCATTTTCCGAACCGTTCATCTCAGTTTTTCATAAAAACCTCAAACTCACTAAAAGTTCCTCAAAAGGTGAGTCGATGTTCCAAGAATGACTCATGACATGACAGGACTTCCAATTTCTTAAATCGAATTCAAATTCGCGGTTATTTTCAATCAAGCGCACTTTTAGTGTAACTTTACCTACCGGGTAGTTTTTAGGAATTTTTAGTGCAATTGACCCGTAGTCGGTTTTCTTCGAACCACTATGAACCCATCCGACACATTGGTGACTTTCGGTGGTCGTGGAAATCTTGAGATTTCAAATATGGATACAGGTTACCCAAAACGACAGAAAATCGATTTAGTGCCGATCGACGAAAATTTTGCAATCAGGTGGAATCACCCACACTTTGATTATCATCTTAGTTGAATTGACTTATATCCAGTCTCTGATTGATTTTTAATTATATCGTAATGACCCTGTAGACTAGCACAGTCAAGCAGTCGATTTCTAGTCGAACTCTCAAGTCTATCACATTTAAAATCCATTAATAGCTTCACCAGATATGCCAGTTATTTCCTGAGTGGCTATCTTAGAGAAAAACAATATAGTCACATTGATCTAAGGCCCGACTTATCCAATCGAAATCAGAACTGAAAATCAAGATGTCACATTTCCATCTTTTACTTTTTTCTTTTTTTCTTTTTCTTTTCTTTTTCTTCTCCTTTCTTCCCTTCGCCATGGTCAGCAAAGGGAAGAGAAGAGAAGGAAAAAAAAGAAGAAGGAAAAACAGGAAAAGGAAAGAAAAAGAAAATATTAAAGACGATTTAACCATAGAGTTGGAGTAAATGTGCCACGGTTGATAAAATTTGGAATATTTTTGTTACAAAAAAAAAGTTTGAGATAAATTTGTCACATTTGGTAAAATTTAGGATTTTTGGTGACTTTTTTCTTATTAATAAATCTATTCATAGAAAATTCGAAAGACATTCATAAATAATGTGTATCCATGTTTAGGGACATATTTTTAACTTCAACAAAAGATGTTGATGAAACTAATAACTAATAAGATATTAGAATCAACTTATTTAAATAAATCTATAACTTTCTATAATGATCAAAATTTATCATTATTTAATGTTTAGTACTATTATTTTCTGAAATCATTTTTTGGCCCCACTCATTTATTTTTCTGACTTTAAAAGAAAAAGCTCTACCCATTTATTTCACTCCCTCATTTCTTTACCGGCACCACCTGGAACTTCCTTTCTTGAAAATTGAAACCATCCTCTACCCTCCCCTCCCTCCAAAAAGAAAAAAATCACGCCACATTAGCATCGCAATTTTTTTTTCTACTATTCTTCCTAAAACTTAATAAGGAACCTCCGCATCAGCATTGGCATGGAAACTCAAAAACCATAGCCTCCCCATCCGCCTCCTTGCACAATCCTCTTCCTCTTAATCTCTGCTCTCTCTTTCTCTTGACCGTGTCATTGCAGTCGCTTGCCGCCTCACCTCCAGCCTTCCCTCCTTCGCAGTCGCAACTGGCCTTTGGCTTTGGGTTGCCTTGCTCTCTGTTCTTACTCTGGCCCTCTGTTGCTCATGGCCTCGCCTCCGCTCCCTTACCCTCACCTCCACCCTCGATTCTCTCACTTCGCACTTGTAGACTTGTCCCAGAAACCCATCATGCCTCTTGCAATTCCCGACTCGTGTGTTGAAGCGTGTTGGGAAAGTTGACCATGTGTCGAAGCATCTGACACAATACGGGCTTCGGAGAGTGCTTGTGCTTCATAGGATATAAGGGATCCATTAAGGGAAGATCCCTCTATGCCTTCTTTCTAGCCTCATGAGATTGTGAGTGAGATCCAAAGAGATAGACTGATCACATATCATAATTCCTGAATCAAATCGAGCCAACAGAGCTAACCTTCTTAATCTCTCTTTCTTGTTTTTGTCCCCAAGTTCCTGATATATGGCCTCTTTCAAAAAGAATTACCATGTGCTCGTGAGTTTTAGAGGCACAAATGTCTGCAACAACTTCCTCCATGATCTCTATGCAGCTCTGAATCATAAAGGGATATACATTTTTGTGGATAGCGAGGAGCTCAAGAAAGGAGAGCAAATATCACTAGCGCTTATGAGGGTGATCAAGGAATCGCACATCGCAATCATCATTTTCTTTGAGGACTATGCTACCTCACAATAGTGTTTGGAAGAGTTGGCGAAGATCATGGAGTGCAAGGCACAAAAGGAGCTAATTGTGTTGCCGGTGTTTTATAAAATGGAACCAAGAGAAGTTAGACAGGCGATAAAGGGTTATGGGAGAGCTATGGCTAAGCATGAGTCCAATTCTAAGAAGGATCTGAAGGCAGTGGAGACATGGAAGAAGGCTCTCTTCAATGCCAATAACTTGTCTGGTTGGGTTTGCAATGATGGGTAAGTAAGTAATTTAAGAGACAGTAAGGTTTGCTCAGTCTAATGTATGATCCTTGTCTTTAGAAAAGTGTTGACCTAATCATATCAAAAGATCAAAAGGTCTCCATGGGGAAGATTAGTTGATTCCTCTGTTGTTACTAGCCAAATTGCACTTTCTTTCACTTCCTTCAACATTAATTAGACACGTTAACTTTGTGTGATCGTCGCATCAAGGCATCTTATCATGTCCATGTCAATTCTCAAGCTTCAACAGCAGTTTAGAGTAGCCGAAATCTTGTACACTGAAAGACAGCTTCAAACAGATTTGAAGCAGCGACGTCTCGCACTAATCCCTCTAGTGAACAAGCTTTTCGGTCTGACCAAACCAACATTGTTATGATCATCTCAGTTCTTGTATGATCTTTCGCATCATTCTCTCTACCTCTTCGGCAACGCCTGGGATTCAATCATCTCCAATCTCGTCGGAATCGAAGAGCGAGAGAGATGTGGATGATCATGAAATATGGCCACCGACTAGCATGAAGATAGCACCATAATCCTGTAAGGGGAGTATATTCATGGGGCCAAAAAGTTTCTGATTCAGTTCAGTCTTTTCTAGTTAATATTGACTTTGGTAGATATCAAATTTATTGAATTACCAAAAATAAGAAAATATACAAACCAAAAAAAAAAAGTAGTTGGCTATCGACTTGGAGAAAATATTGGGTGGGGCAAGTACACTACCCAGACAAAATTGCAATGCCAGGTCATCTCCACATCAGATGCAAATCTGATCCTATCCTCTCGAACGATGCCGCATAAAAGCATCATCCTCACTGCTATCGGTCCCAAGCCAAGACGTTGTTGACTCATCAGTCTCTCTCTCTCTCCCCCACCCCTCCCTGACTAACAATGCCTTCTTCAATGGCGCTGATGATCCTCTGTCGCAAACTTCATTGCCGAGCCTCCTCGCTCCTCCAGGAGAGACTCTTGTCCCATTCACCAACCATGGTCAAGCCGACTAGCTTCATCTAATTGAGGGGAGCCCTCCCCTAGGTGAGGGTCGGCCTTGCCCAAGCTAGATTTGGCGAGGATTGGCCTCATCGGGTGGATCGCCTAGGTGAAGGTGACGTTGGGCTCCAAATCTGGCTTAGGCAAGGCCAACCCTTATCGAGCCTTGCTTAGGTGAGGGCTCCACTAGTTGAGGCTTGCCCTTGCTTATGGTGGGCGAGGCTATCGCTCGTGGTTGGCCATCGATAATAAGAAGAAGAAAGGAAAAAAGGAAGAAGAATTAATTCGAAAGAATATTAAAATATTATTAAAAATGATTAATGTCAACATTGGTCGTGCCACTTAGAATGACTGGTATCCACGTTAGCGAATTTCAACCAAAATCCCCTTTGGTCGCCATTGTTGTTGTGATCATGTTGTTGTCAAGGCCAAGCCATCACCACAATCCTAGGTCACTGATGCCTTGCCTCGATTATCATTGATTGAACCTAATGGAGGCTTGCTTCTCATAGGCCCTGCAAGCTTACCGCAATAAATTTTGCTAAAATATGATGTAGCTGTTATTATAGTGACGAGGCACTATTACATTAGCTAAAATTAAATCCCCATCAACCCAGATATAAGCTATAACGACATATACTGTTCAAACGAGAAATTTTTTGATGGTAAAAAACAAGCAATTAATTTCTATAAGTACTACATAAAGAGAGAGAGAGAGAGAGAGAGAGAGAGATGTTGAGACAAAATCATGGGTATACGCTATGTAGCACCGACATGGACACGCAACACGTGACACGACACGACACGACACGCCGACACATCATTTCTTAAAAATAGAGAATTTCGACACGTTCCGACACGTTATATATTAAATATATTTTTATATATAATAATAAAAATAGCCTAGAATTAATTTACACAAAAAATAATAAATAATATCATTCGTTATTTTAATTTGTTACAATAATACATAAAACTTAGAGGAAAGAAACATTATTTAAAGAAAAATGCTGAAATGATATTTTTAAATTTATTTATTTATCATATATAGCATTTTTTATTACTTCTTTCATAGTAAAAGTCTTTTTTTAAAAAATAAAAAAATTCTAAAAAAAATAAAACCGAAAAAAAAATAATTGACCCCACGCGTGTATATTTATAGCATTTTTATTACTTCTTTTATTACTTCTTTTGTGTATATTTATATTTTGACCTCACAAGTATTAGAAATTTTTAAAATTGACCTCGTGCGTGTCGGAATCACATGTCGGATTTCTGGACTCTCGTGTCAGAATGTCTTGGAGAGAGTTGACCACGCGTCGGATTTTTCAACACTCATTGACCGCGTGTTGGAGCGTGTCAGGACGTGTCAAAGCGTGTCGGACACGACACGGAAGTTTTCGGAGAGTGTCCGTGCTATATAGGGTATACGTTAAAGTCAAAAAGCAAACCTTGTAAGATGTCTTCCATCTACACGGACTTGTCATTGGCAAGAGAGAGTCGTTTCCTCTTCATTATTGCCATTAAGTAAATTTGACTTTTAAATTCTATGAATTTATCAATGAAATTATTTTAATCATTATATTTTACTTATTTTTGTTACGTGAATCTTCTATTTGGCGACATTATCTTTGTTCATCATGGTTTTGCTCTGCATTATAAGTAATCTATCTATTTCAATTCAGGAAAAGCTATTTGTGAAAGTTCATTGACTTTTCCTCTATTAAATAACTTAATATCGAACTAGAAAATCCTTTGAAAAAAAGTAGTCTACTCACAAGTTAAATAAGAAAATAATACGCAATGATTCGGTTAATTCATCAATAATATCTTCTAATCATTATAGCTATAACTAGTTTGATTAGGTGGGGTAGAAACGTGTGTGGAATGCGGAAGCTGTATTGGTAGATTTAACTAATGGCAGTCTAGGTTCTCCACTTGCTATTCCATATTTCTTGGAAATTTGTTGGGTAACTTCCACGAAAGTCACATTACATGATCAGCGGGTCCAGCAAGGCAGGTAGAATTAGAATTAACTAACAACCTACTTTTGCATTTCAGCTCCTATTTCATCGTTCTGTCAATTCTTCTTACAGTTCAATCAAATACTTCACCCCAAAATTGTCCTTCAGCGAGGGGGCCATCTTCCCGCCTTTCTTCCCTCTCATTTTTCCCTCGCTCTTGACTTTTTAAGTTCCTCCGCCATCATTTTCGTACCAATTTGCAAAGAGATTCCCTTGCTGAAAGTCTGCAGCGTGTTTCCTTATTCTTACCAAGAACAGTTAGAGATCCTGCTCTATCTTTCCATCCCTCTTCCATGGACACAAGCTCCAGCTCATCTACAGTAAGTCTTCACACGTCTTTTTGGGGCAAAAAGTCATTGTCCGTCATGCGTTTTCTTCAATGCTCTTACTCCTTTTAAGCTTCAACATTCTCGATATAAGGGATCCATTAAGGGATGATCACTCTATGCCTTCTTTCTAGCCTCATGAGATTGTGAGTGTGATCCATCGGGGTAGACTGATCATATTTCGTAATCCCTGAATCAAATTGAGCCAACAGAGCTAACCTTCTTAATCTCTCTGTCTTGTTTTTGTCCCCAAGTTCCTGAATATGGCCTCTTCTGAAAAGAATTACCATGTGTTCCTAAGTTTTAGAGGCACGAACGTCCGCAACAACTTCCTCCGTGATCTCTATGCAGCTTTGAATCAGAAAGGGATATACACTTTTGTGGATAGTGAGGAGCTCAGGAAAGGAGAGCAAATATCGCCGGCACTTATGAGCGCGATCGAGGAATCGCGTGTCGCGATCATCATTTTTTCCGAGGACTACGCTTTCTCGCGGTGGTGTTTGAAAGAGTTGGCGAAGATCATGGAGTGCAAGGCACGGAAGGAGCTGATTGTGTTGCCAGTGTTTTACAAAGTGGAACCAAGAGAAGTGAGACGGGCGATAAAAGGTTATGGGAGAGCTATGGCTAAGCATGAGTCCGATTCCGGGAATGATCTGAAGGCAGTGGAGACATGGAAGAAGGCTCTCTTCGATGCCGGTAACTTGTCTGGTTGGGTTTGCAATGATGGGTAAGTAAGTACTTGATGTGATGCACTACTCTGCCATTGTTAATTGGTGATTGTTTGTCATATGTCAAATTGTATGCAGAGAACCTACAGCTGAAAAACTGATAGATATTGTCAAATCGGCCTTTTTAATTGCATATACAAAGCGGAGATATGCTAGACAGTAGACACAGTAGTCGAATATCAAAACTTCAAGCTAGCAGATCTTTGAAGTCCATTCTTGCTGTGTGGATAATGAGAAATTTTCGTTTTAGATAAATCGCGCATCTCATAGTATCCGAGTCATGTTGTCTTCAGGCACAAGTTCACCCTAATGGGTTACTACTTTTCATCTTATCATTTGCTCATCTTGTAAGGTAATTTTCCTTAGGACGATAGAGGTTGAATTCGTGCCATGGCTTTGAAATGCTAAAACGCGTTTCTCTTTCGATTGCTTTTCAGAGATGAAACAGAGGTCATACAAAGCATCGTAAGGGAATTACCAATTCGTCTAGAGCGTACACCCTTGGATGTTGCTAAGTATCCGGTTGGAATAGAGTCCCTAGTTGAAGAACTAAAATCACTGTCACTGGAAGAGTTGGATGGTGATGATGTTCTCATGATAGGTATATGGGGACCTGGAGGCATAGGGAAGACGACAATCGCTAAAGCGATATATAATGCTATTCAAGGACAGTTTCGGGGAGTTATATTTTTGGAGCGAGTTAGAGAAACTTCAAACAAATGCGATGGTCTAGTTGAGTTGCAAAGAAGACTTCTTTCTCAAACCTTTTCTCCTAAACATGTAATGGTCCATAGTGTCTCTGAAGGAATTAGTTTGATAAAGGTAAGACTTTATTGCAAGAAGGTTCTCCTGGTTCTTGATGATGTTGACCATCCGTGTCAACTGGATGCGTTAGCCGGAGGAGGCAATTGGTTTGGCAAAGGAAGTAGAATCTTTGTAACATCAAGGGATAAACATTTGTTTACTACTTCTCGTTGCGAATATTGTGTGTATGAAGTTAAACCTTTAAAGGACGACAAGGCACTAGACCTTTTTATTTGTCATGCCTTTCCAAACAGCCATAAAGTTGAAATAAGAAATGATCTCATAGATAGAGCAGTGCATTATGCTGGCGGCCTTCCATTAGCCCTCGAAGTGTTGGGCTCATTCTTATGTGGAAGAAACGAACCAGCATGGAAAAGTGAGCTGGATAAACTCGCCAATAAGTCTAATGAAAATATCGATCGAATTCTGAAGATAAGCTTCTATGGATTGGAGAAGAATGAGAGGGATATTTTCCTCGACATTGCTTGTTTCTTCAAGGGAAAAAGTATAGAATACATCACAGAAGTTCTCAACGGCTGTGACTTTGCGACAACTATAGGAATAGAAATTCTCATGGAGAGATCCTTGATAAGAAATGAGTATGGGACCCTCCAAATGCATGATTTGGTTGAATTGATGGGTAAGAATATTGTTATGCAAGATAACCTTGGGCAACGCAGTAGATTATGGCATTTTGAAGATGTTCTGGACATTCTGTGTGAAGAAAAGGTAAAAGTTGTTTATGTAAACATTATTATATGTCATTTTCATATTACTTTGATTTGGACAGTATATTATAGATCTCAATGAAAATTTTGTATGACATCTGAATTTGCTCAATTATGGATAGGGAACGGAAGCAATAGAGGCCATAGTAGTGGACTTGCTCACACCAAAAGAGAAAAATTTGAGTCTTGAAGAGATAACCATAGAGGCTAATGCTTTCAAAAATACAAGAGACTTGAGAATGCTCATTTTTCCTGAAGCGCATATCTCTTCGGAAGGTCCTGTTCGTCTCCCTAGTAATTTGAGATGGCTTAAATGGCCCAATGCCCCATTGCTAAAATTTGGCTCCGGTCCAAAGAAACTTACTGGACTTGATCTCCAGAAAAGTCATATCAGACAATTAGATGACAAATTTAAGGTTAGCGTTTGTGATGATTAGCTTTTTACTTTTTATAACTACAAATATTTACAGAGCTTAGTGACTCTACCGGTATTTTTTATTTTATTTTTTGCAGCATTTTAGAGTGTTGAAGCACATCAATTTCAGTCAATGCAAGTCCTTGGTCAGTGTTCCTGACCTTTCATTGCTCCCAAATCTAGAGAGATTGATTCTTGATGGGTGTAGAAGCTTGGTGGAGGTTCACCAATCTGTCGCATGTCACGACAAGTTAAAATTTTTGTCACTAAAGTTTTGCTCTAACCTCAGTATCTTTCCTCACACACTCAAGACAAAATCTCTTCAAGCCCTCGATCTCTTTGGTTGCTCTAAGCTCAAGAAGTTCTCTAATATACTGGAAAAGATGGAACATCTAGAAGAGCTTGATTTAGGATGGACGGCTATTAAAGAACTGCCTACATCAGTTGAAAATCTTCTCTCCGTGAAGTTAATAAATTTAGCATTTTGCAAAAGACTCATCGCACTCCCATCAAGTGTTTATAAGTTGCAAAATCTAGAGCATCTGATACTTAGAGGCTGCTCCAATTTTGTCGTCTTTCCAAAGAACTCGGAGGATCCAACTGATCCTAATGGCAATCCGAGATTCCGAAATTTATATCGGCTAGAACTCAATGGCTGCAATCTCTCAAAAATAGAGTTCCTCGAGAGTTCTTCCAGTTTTCCTAAATTGGCGCACCTAGATCTTTCCGGCAACAAGTTTACTCATCTGCCAACATCCATCCACCAATATGATGATTTGGAACACTTGATTATGTTTAATTGCAAGCAGCTACAAAAGATTCCTCAGCTTCCGCCAAATATGCATATGCTACGGTCAAAGGGTTGCAGATCTCTACAAGAATTTCCAGATTTGTCGGGTCACTCCTCCAAACTCCTTACTGTTGACTTATCTTCATGTCGTGAATTATTCCGCAAAGGAGCAAACACGGCTGATGTGTTATTACCCAAGGTTAGTTACACTCTCTCTCTCTCTCTCTCTCTCCCGCACTCACTAACTTTGAATGCTTGATATGCGAACTATTCGTATGACAGGAGCACCCGAAGTTGGGTTACTATGACATTTTGCTGAGTAGAAGAGAGATGCCAGAATGGTTTCTCCACTGTAAAGACGGTTCCATATCCTTTATGGTTCCCAGGGACTCGCATGACAAATTCGTAGGACTAGCACTCTGTTTAGTTCTTGGCCCAGAGGTAGGAGAAGTGGGCTGTGGCATCGAAATTCTTGTCAATGGCCAAAGCGTGTTTGACATGGGAAGACAATTCCATTTTCTGAAATCCGATCATGTGTGGATTACATATCTCCCAACGAGTGGGCTGCTGTGTGAAGAAGGGGAGGTTCTGCGAGACGATCGGAACCATTTCCAAGTTCACCTCGAAGCATATGAAGGAAGATTGAAGAAGTGCGGATTCCGTCTAATATGCGAGCAACGGGAGGATGAGCAGAGGATCGAGCTCCAACACCATCAGCCGACGGAAACAAATTGGCCTTTGGAGGAAAGAGACTCGGACGAAGACAATTGGATAGACACCGAGGAAGAAGAAAGTTCAAGTGAAACAGATGATGAACTTATCAAAGCAATCGACCCAGAAAATGAAGAACGCTCACTTATGTCAGCAGGTAAGATCATCGTGCCTGGACGAACAGATGCTTGTCTCGCTCAGGAAAGTGGCTGTCGAAGTTGTGGGCACTGGCTTACGAAGCGATTCTTGAGGGAGCGAGGTATGAAATTCTGATTCCAGTGCCTTTTGCTTTTCCCTTGTTCTTTTTTCAGTCTATACTGTTAAGTTTTTGGATGTCTGCTCCTTCAATTCAAGTGCAAAATCATTATGAAATACAGGATTCATATCATGCTACCGACAAGGTTGAGGTCGAGGAGCTTCCCTTTTCCCCTTCTCTCTTTTCTTCACCGTGGACGTAATATTGATGCACGGATTGTTCTCGTGTCTTGCAAAGTAAATATTAATTTGATTATTACGAGCGACGTATGCAGGATGATTCCCCATGGGGCCCAAGGGCACTTTTCAGGAAGACTATCATTAGAGGTACGTTCGCTGTTGACTCGAGTCGGGGCGATGGAAATATCCGGTTCGAGAAAATATTAGGTCATCTCCACGTCAGATCCAAATCCGAACTCTTCAATCCTCTCAGACGACGTCGCATAAAATCATCATCCTCACCGCCAACCCGTACCGACTCCCAAGACAAGACGCCGTTGACTCATCACTCTCTCTCTCTCTCTCTCTCTCTGAATAATCATGCCTTCTTCAATGGTGCTGTTGATCCTCCGTCGCGACCTCCATGGTCGAACCTCCTCGCTCCTCCAGGCGAGGCTCTTCTCCCGTTCGCCGGAGTCGGCGGCGGCTGTGGCTCCGAAGCGGCGAACCGAGGCGAGATAGCTTGCAGGATCATGAGGACGGCGGGGAGGCTCGGGATTCGGACCGTCGCCTTCTACAGCGACGCCGACGCCGGCGCTCTCCACGTCAGGTCCCCCAACGAGGCCGTCGGCATCGGTCCCACTCCAGCTCGCCTCAGCTACCTCAGTGGAGCGTCCAACGTCGAGGCCGCTCTTCTCGCCGGTGCTCAGGGGAGGCGTTGAGAACTAACTATCTGTCGTTTGAAGTGCGTGTAATCGCTGCGATTGGAGGATGCATGATTTCGCATGTGGCTTGGCGGAATGTTTGATTCTGGTTGGGAGAAATAGTCGTGTTCGTTAGAGCAATGATTGTTAACTTGTTAGCATGGAGTGAACGGGATTTGGTGACGGGGGAGGAAACTTGTGAGATTGTGAGTTTCAAGTATTGGAGCTCGATTCCTATTTGTTCATTAAGGTTTCCTCCACATTACTCAGGAAAAACTATCTGTTAAAGCTCATTCACTTCTATATCGTCAAGGTTTTAAGCTAATATTCTAATTATCGATGTACCTTGAAATAACTTAATATCAAACTAGAAAATCCTTTCACTGCTATTAGACGCTCACTAGGGTGATCGAGGAATCGCGCATCACCATCATCATTTTCTCTTAGGACTATGCTTCCTTGTGGAGGTGTTTGGGAGAGTTGGCAAAGATCATGGAGTGCAAGGCACAGAAGAAGCTGATTGTGTTGCTGGTGTTTTACAAAGTGAAACCAAGAGAAGTGAGAGGGGGAAGAGAGGTGTGTGGGCGAGCTATGGCTAAGCACGAGCCCAAGTTTGGGAAGGATTTAGAGACAGTGAAGAGATGGATGAAGGCTCTTATCAATGCCAGTAACTTGTTTGGGTGAGATTTTAATGATGGATAAGTAAGTAATTAATGCGACACACTGCTTTGCCATTATTAGCCAGTGATTTTTTGTTATATTTCAAACCGTATGCAATCTCCTCCTAACCACTGCCACCATCGCCCGTCACAGACATTCTTTCTCTACTCTCTCTCTCTCTCTCTCTCTATGTGTCCCTTGCGAACACGACCACTCCCTATCTCTACCTCTCTCTCTGTCTCTCTCTACTAGTACGCGATTAGGATTTTCTCTCTGATTCAATCGAATCTGGCAGCCCAATGCGCGTGCCTTTATATGCAAGCGGACGGAGCGGAGGAGACAAAGGGGAACGCCTCGCCTAGCCAACGCAAGGTCAACCTCGCCAGTGGCTAGCGATGCTCCTCACCCAAGGACAGCGAGGCTCGACCTCGCCATGGCTAGGCAAGGTCGAGCCTCGCCAGATGTGGCGACGGCAACCTCGTCATTGCTGGTGAGGCTTGCCTTCGCCAGTGGCCGGCGGGGGTGAGCCTCGCCGGCCAAAGGAAGAAGAAAGTGGGGAAAAAAAATAAAAAAATAAATAAAAAAAGAAAAAAAATTTCCACATTGGCGTTCGCTGGCCAGCTATCTCCGGTCAGCATCCATGTCAACATCAGCCAGTCAATTTTAGCCGGATTGACTGAATTAGCATAATTGTAAAACGTTTAGGACTAAATTGGCCAAAAAGAAAAGAGTTTAGGACTGAATTGGCACAATCGTAATAAATTTAGGACTTTTTTGGTAATTCTCTCATTTGAGAATAGAAATCAAATTATCTAGAGACCAAGTTGTGGTAATAGCCTAGATTATTAGTCAGTTAACCATCAAATAGAAAAAAAAAAATCAATATTATTATAGCGAGGCAATTAGGGTGCGTTTGGTAACGATTCTGTTCTTGGGAACATATTTTGACAAGAGTTGATTATTTTTTATTTTGTTTCCGAGAACTGATTATGAGTAAAATAATGCGTTTGGTAACTGTCCAAACTTTCTGATTTTGGAATAGAATTGCGTTTGGTACCATATTAATTGATTCTATTCCAAATCAATTTCTTTTAATTTTTAAATAATTTTTATATTTTTTTCCTTTTCTTTTTTTCCTTTTTTTTTTTCTTTTTTTTCCTTTTTTCTCCTATTCTTCTTCTTCTTCTTTAAGCTGGTCGCCGGTTCGGGGACCGGCCAAACGAGGGCCGGCGACCTCACCAGAGCATCGCCGACCCTCGGCGAGGCTCGCTCAGCCCTGCCGAGGCTCGGCCTTGCCGATGGTTAGGCCAGCCTCGCCGGGGCAGGGCGAGGCTTGCTTGGCAGCCCCGCCGGACCAGTTGCCGGCAACCGACGGTGGCGGGCAGTGATGACCGGCGGCAAACGACGGTGGGCGGCGGTTGCGAGATGGCGATCGATGAAGAAGAAGAAAAAAGAGAATAGGAGTTTTGATTCTCAATTTTATTCCTGAAACAAAAATCAACTTTTTATTTTTATTTTTGATTCTCTTCCCAAACTGTTATCGGAAACAAATTTGGTTATGGGAACAAAAATTTTATTAAATGCGATTCTCGTTCCAAGCTGATTCTGGAAACAAAAAATCAGAATCAGACACTGTTTGGATGGTTACCAAACAATGCTTTATTTGAATTTAAAATTTTTGAATGTATATATAAATAATATATTATTATATATGTTGACCTCACTTCTTCGTGCGCGGGGCAATATTTATATTTTCCCACAATATTATAGCGGGTGGTCACTCCTCGCCGCTTTCTCAAGTGCGTCCAGTCGCTCCCTTTTCTGATTCGTCTCCGTTTGGAAAGCCAGAAAGGATAGGGGGGAGAAAGTGAAGGAAAAAGCAGCAAAGAAAGTGAGAGAGAAAAAGGCGAGAAAATCCGCTTAGAAAAATCATTCCGCCCTCTCAATTTCAGCTCTCAATTGGTTGGTCTGGTCTGGTCTCCTAGGGCAAAACCCCCCGGTTGAAGTGAGAGAAAAAGCAATGAGCATTATTCCTCTGCCCGCGAGGCACTTGCTGCCCCTCACCACTGCCACCATTGATTTTCCCTTCAAACCCTCCTCCAGATCCTTCCACAGCAGCAGCGCTCCGATTGCCGGAGCTGATTTTTGTGCCGGATGGCCTCGGAGGAAGAGACTTTCGTCTCCCCAACAGACGGTAATAGTCTTTCCGCCGTTCCTAATTTGACGGTGTTTGCCGGATTTTGAGTTTCGGGTTTTGTTCGTTTGGGATGAGGGTTTTGTGGGCTTGAGCTTGTTTTTAGGTGAGTTGAATCTCAGGTTTTGAAATGGGATTGCTGGGGAGGGGACGGGACTTAATTTGGTTTTGATTGATTATAATGATTTGCTGGCGGAGTGCTGGCCAAAAGAGTCATTTTGAGATCGGCTATTCGGGTGTGTGCCTTCATATGAGGTAGTCCTATGTTATTCGGTTCGCTGCTAAAGTAATCATCTTGAGGCTGGCTAATTGGGTGAGGTTGTTTAATAAGGGGTGACTTGTGTCTTCGCACGGTTAAGATTGTGTCAATGTGGAGAAGATGCTTCTTTTTGCCACCCATTATTTATTTACCAAGTAAGAGAATCTAATGACCTGTCGTCTTTGGCGGTTGCTCTATATATAAGATTGTTTTGTGCTCGAGATGGTATGTGTAAGTCATGATTCGGTCGCACAAGGTATGCGTTACGCCCACGTGTAGGATTGTGCTTCTCGTTACTATCAAATGGAAGTTCTAAGAAATTTAAAAGGAAGGGCGGCATGGTTCTTGCATCTTAATTATTCTCAATGGATTCTGGTTTAATTACTGGCTTTCTTTTCTGTAGTTTTCGGGCTGGGGCTTCTGATTTAACTGTGTAAATTATGACGACTTTGCATTTCTTCATTTCTTCATCTGTCGAATTTGAGCTTCTTTTTAGGACATTGAATAGCCAACTCCTATTCTAGTAAGAGTTACTGAGATTTTATCGTTATCTTTATGAGATGTTCACCACTGCTACCTTTTAGAAATCATCAATATCCGCATTCAAGAAGACTAAGGCTTCTTCTGGTCATAAAGGGAAAAAAAAGAAAGAAGACTCAGGCTTATTATCATTTGCTAGAAGTAAAAGGAAAAGGACGTAGTGACTGCACATATGATTGTTCCTAAATGGTTGTGAACTTCCACATGAGCTTATGACCTACAATATTCTTGTATGACCAGTTGTTTGGGCTGTTGGTTTTGACTAATGATTTTCTAGCAGGGGCTCTGTTTTTATGTACTGGAATAGTGGCTTTGTGGGATCATGAGAAGGGATCAAGATGTCAAAAATTCAGACTTCGGAGATGAGGGTGAAATGCAGATGCTCAGTTCCGAAGATGATGCTGGCACTCAAATTCTAACTCAAGCTCAATCTCTCGTGGAAGGATCTGGTGCTGTCCTAGCATCAGAATACAAACCAGTTCCCGAAGTTGATTATTTGCAGGTCAGTAGTTTCCATTCGGTAGTGCACATGATGTCGTAATAATTCCTCTTTTTGGTTTGCTCCTTCCTTTTCCAAATCTATTTTGCTATGTGAATTATTATATCATAGCGGCAGATGCTCTTTTGGGTAAGTGGCCTGTCTCCTGTAACATGCTAATGATTTTTTAGCATCTGATCCTGCTCTTTTTATTTTTGTGATCCTTTTCTTTTATTGATTCTAAAGCGCGGCAAGATTTTTATTTTTTTTCTGTAGATTGTTGCATCATGGGAAAATTTATCTTCCCGGAGAGAAGGTTGAAATTCAAATTGGGTTGATATAAGCTGAGAGCCCAAGCTTGTCCTTTCTAGATTTATTACTGGATGAGAAGTGGACATTGAATATCTCAATTGCGAAATTCCTTGTTTTTTCTGTGCAATTATTCAGCTTTTGTTGAAATTTGTGATAGTGAGTGACATGTCATGTTGGGCCAGTAGTGTTGTGAAAAATCATTGGAAGAACGAAATGACTGAGCAATTTGTATTATATTTTGAAATCTTGTTTCCTGATGTGAAAAATATTGCTAGTATCACTCCCAGTTGGAGTTTTTTTTTTTTTTTTTGAAGAATTCTGATTTAAAATTGTACGAAGAAAAAGGGGATGTGACTTAACCAAAGACAACCTTGTCCCAAGTAAGATCAGGAACATTGCCCTAAAGGCTTCGACTGAGAGGTCCAAAATGACCTTAAAAAGTATGATAGTTCAAGCGAAATTTGCCAAATGCACACAGACTTAAAACCCAACTTTAGAATAGAGTTAAAGGTTACACTATCTTTGGAGCATTCAAGTTCATAGAGGCATGTGCTTTGCCATGTAGATAAAGTTTTGGTTTGGTTCATGAGGAATCATCAGCTGCTCTAAATTGGTTGATGAGAAATTTTTCACATTTCACAGGCTAGAATTATGTCACGTGCAATCAAGATCAAGACATATAATTGTTCCTCCTCACCTTTGGATCTCCTTCTTTTTTAAGGTTAAACAATATTGTATCGATAAAGCTACTGAAGGGTTGCCCTCCCTATCCAAAACGACTTCAGAAGGGGAGTCTCCCGTAATTCAAATAAGTGGGAACTAGCAATCATTTCTATATTCCAATAAGCTACAAGTACGATATTGAACTTTCTCACCATCCCAAATGTGAATCCCAAATGTGAAGAGCATATGACCGGATATATCTAAAAGAGTCTTAGTAGGATTCTTCTTGATATACTTTCTTGCTTCTTTCTTTCCAATTGAGCCAAAAAGCAAGGAGAGAAATTATCTTGATTATATCTTCTTTCTTGAGCAATCCCAGGCCCGAAGTTACATTTGTACTGTTTATCTTGCACCATTCTTCCTCTGCATCCTTCACTTATTATTTTGTTGCATTGTTCCTATCTCTCATTCTTTCTTTCTCTCTCCATCTTGGTCTCCTTCTCTTTTTGGCCAACTTTGTCCTCTCTAATTTACTTTTGAGATATGTCTCAATAGCACGGTGAGGATTTCTTGTTTGATTTGGATATAAGATATTTTTAGTTCAAATCGAGTAGATCATACATGCACTATCTTAAATGTATGGTATGCTTGGCACCCTGTCCACTCCATTTTCTACATTTGTGGCCTGCAAGTCAAAGCACCATTTGTGATGGACAGAATCTTAGTGGCTTAAATCAACAGGAGACAGGCTGTAGTGTTAGTGGGCCACTGGAGGTCATCAGGTTTGTTGGGAAATGGTGTTAGTTCCATGTAAATCAGTCTTGGTCTCGGAGGAATTAACAAATTGTTAAACAATAAATACATGCAGACATCAATAAATATCTTTATTTATCTTTCTATTTGTATATACATGCCTATTACTTAAAACAACTCCTTAAATGTTTTGAATTTACTCTGCTTTGAGGAGTAGTTTTTAAAATTAGAAGAAAATTAAGTTTATGCTTTTTTCCATTGTTTCAGAAACAGAATTTGAGAATATCTTCAATGAGCCTATTGGAACTTTTGAGGCACAGTCTATAGAGATCAAATCCAGTTTCCTAGCTTCAAAAGAGGCATGTGGTTGCTAAAATTTGTTGGGAGTTAACTAGGAAGTGTTTTGAGTACCCTGCATAGGGTCATCCAAGATTCAGGACTCACGTAGGTTGGAGCATGGGTTCTCAGTCACTTCTACCTACTTTTATTGATTGCAAGGGCCAAGCTACTGTGCCCTTGGTTGCTAGTTCCTGACATAGAATTATTCACATGATAAAGGTTCTATTTCTAAACGTGAGTCTCTGAATGTCGTGTTTGCTATGTTCTGTGACAAATTCTTGATCTAATTAGCAATCCTACAGTCGAGGTTTGACATCTAGAATTTGAATTTTTGCTACTAAATTTCCTGAACCTAGCTCCTATTTTTTTTTTTTTTTCCAAAGTTTATTTTACACATTCTTTAAGCAATTTAATAAGTGGAGTCCAGAATTTATTCTGAAGTGATTCTCTTCTTTGGCAAACACTGATGGAAAGAACCAGTAAAATGATAGAACCAGTGAGTTGGTTGATGGACTCAATTGAATTATGCTCACTTGCATTAACTGATGTACATACTATTCCATCACGTACTTCCGTGCTCTTTGACTGAGTTATTCTACTGCAAGTACTTGCATTATCGACCCTCTCTTATTCCCATGTTATTGAACTCACTAAAATGATTCATTTTTGCAGGAGCTCAACAGCAAGGCCCTCGAGCTATTGGCTTCTTTGGGACAAGAAACATGGGATTCATGCATCAGGAACTAATTGAGATTCTCAGCTATGCAATGGTTATAACCATAAGATGCTGTGAATGTGTTACGAGTCGTTTTATATTGCATTTGACTGCTGACATCTTGTGAAGTTGTATCTCTATTGTCTAATAGGCAGATAGTCAATACTATAGCTTGACCTTTTTGACTTTAGCTTGAGGATTGTAATTAGCTATGGAATGCCAGCACCAAATATCCATTTTCAGTTTATAGATAAGGTATTTTGTCTTGAGAGTACTACTTTCCCTCGTAGAAAAACCTTTATATATACATCGGGGGCATCCGGGACTAATGCAGCCCTCATTAGAGGTGCTTTAAGAGCAGAAAAGCCAGAGCTGCTGACGGTATCTTACCTCAGAGTTTGAAAAGGCAGCGTCCGGATAGCCAGGAATTATTGTCTAACGTAAGCTGCCTCTAGTTTTCGGCTATTCTGTATCCCGTTTTCGGCTATTCTGTAATTCAGAGTTCTATTAATTTTTTGCCTGGTGGAATTGTGCTCCTTTAGCCAATATTTGTATGTTGGGATGAGCGGTTTTTTTCCCCCTTCATTCTGGCTTCTTTCTTGTTGTATGCCCCAGGTTCGTCCTACACGCACTCACACGCATTGATCAATCTAAGACTGTCATATATATGTTCTTTGAACTACATCGTATCAAACAAGTAGCATATACTTGGCTAGTTAAGAAACGATATTTTCTGGTGGTTAACCATGGAGAAAACTAAGGGACAAATTGTAAATGTAGCACTTACAACAGTGAAGCTCATTTCTTGAGATTTACCTTATGCAAATTAAAAGGAGGTCGACCAGAATCACAGCTAAACCTGCAGTTCTAAGAAAGCAGTTTAATTCCTGGTTCCCTACAGTATGTTGTTTTGTCCCTAAAAAAAAAAGAAATTTGTGAAGCTGTGTGGTGCTTGCAGCATGGTGAGAAAAAATGCTGTACATGTTCATGGTATCAGGAGTACGTAGTTCATTAGGACAGAGCATTTTGTGTAGGTTCAGTTGTGTGAAATTAAATTAGAATTCTGTTCACAGTTGATGTCAATTGCCAAAAACCAAATGAGCTTGAACTATGCCAAAAGATTCTTCTGTGCCTTCTTTCTACCCTCATTAACGTGAGTGAGAACCAACAGGATAGACTAGTAATATTTTTAATATATATATATATATTAATTTTATTACTTTCTTCTTCCTTTTGTTGGTGGTCAGCCAACGACCATGGCCAAGTCGGCTGGCTTCACTTGGTTGAGGGGAGCCCTCCCCCAAGCGAGGGTTGACCTTGCCCAAGTTAGATTTGGCGAGGGCTGGCCTCATCGGCCGATGTTGCCCGAGTGAAGGTGATGCTAGGCGCCAAATCAGCTAGGTGAACCCTTGCTAGGCCTTGCTTGGGTGAGGGCCCCACTCGATGAGGCTTACCCTCGCTTGGTTCAACCCTAAGTAGCATCAATATGAGACATGCAATATGCGACACAATATGTCGACTTGTCATTTCTTAAAAATAGAAAATTTCAATATGTTGAAACACGTTATATATTAAATGAATATTTTTATCTTTAGTTAGTTTGATCCAAATTCACAAATAAATAAATAATAAAAAAATGAGCCTTGAATGAATATTACACTAATAATATTAATAAGGGAAAATGCCACCAAAAATCCTAAATTTTATCCAATGTGATAAATTTACCTTGAACTTTTTTTTGGTGACATAAAAAACTTTAAACTTTATCAACCGTGACACATTTACCCTAAATTTTATTTTTTGACACAAAAAAATCTCAAACTTATACTTGTAAGACACATTTACCTCAAACTATAGGGCATTTTCATCTTTTACTTTTTAAAATTTTTTTCTTTTACTTTTCTTTTTCTTTTTTCTTCTCCTCTCTTCGAAGAGAGGAGAAGAAAAAAAAGAAAATAAAGAAAAGAAAAAGGAAAAATAGGAAAAGAAAAGAGAAAGAAAAAAGTTGAAGACAAAAATGCCATTGAGCCATAGAGTTGGAGTAAATGTATTACGGTTGATGAAGTTTGAGGTTTTTTCGTTACAAAAAAAAGTTTGAGATAAACTTGTTACATTAGGTCAAATTTAGAATTTTTGGTGGATTTTTTCCTACTAATAAATTTATTATTAGAAAATTTAAAAAACATATTCATAAATAATACATATCCATGTTTGGAGACATGTTTTTAACTTCAACAAAAATTATCGATGAAACTAATGATTAATAAAAGATTATAATCAACTTATTTAAATAAATTTATAATCTTCTATAATGATTAAAATTTATCGTTATTTAACGTTCTGTACTTTTATTTTTTGAAATCATTTTTTTTGGCTCCACTCATTTATTTTTCTGACCTTAAAAGGAAAAGCCCTACCCATTTATTTCACTCGCCCGTTTCTTTTTCAGCACCACCCGTAACTCGCTTTCTTGAGAATTGAAACCATCCTCTACCCTCCCTGCCCTCCAAAAAGAAAAAAGAACGCCGCATCAGCACCCCCATTTTTAAATTTTTTTCTACTCTTCTTTCTAAAACTTAAAAACGAACCTCCGCATCATGGAAACTCAAAAACCTCCGCCTCCGCCTCCTTGCACGATCATCTTCCTCTCGATCTCTGCTCTCTCTGGGTCGCCTCATCGCAGTCGCTCGCCGCCTCGCCTCCGGCCCTCCCTCCTTCGCAGCCGCGGCGTCGCCTTCGGCCCTCCATCGCGGCATCGCAGTCACGGCCCTTTGGGTCGCCTAGGTCTCTGTTCTTGCTCTGGCCCTCCGTTGCTCACGGCCTCGCCTCCGCTCCCTCGCCGCCGCCTCTACCCTCGATTCTCTCACTTCGCACTTGCAGACCTGTCCCAGAAACCCACCATGTCTCTCGCAATTCCCGACTCGCGCTGTTGCGAAAGTTGGCCGCGTGTCGGAGCGTCCGACACAATACGCGGCTCCGGAGAGTGCCCGTGCTTCATAGTATATAAGGGATCCGTTAAGGGAAGATCCCTCTATGCCTTCTCTATAGCCTCCTGAAATTGTGAGTGAGATCAAAGGGATAGACTGATAATATTTCGGAATCCTCGAACCGAATCGAGTCCACAGAGCCAGCCTTCTTAATCTCTCTTTCTTGTTTTTGTCCCCAAGTTCCTAATATATGGCCTCTTCCAGAAAGAATTACGATGTGTTCCTGAGTTTCAGAGGTACGGACGTCCGCAACAACTTCCTCAGTCATCTCCAGGCAGCTCTGGATCGGAACGGGATAGACACTTTTGTGGATAGCGAGGAGCTCAGGAAAGGAAAGCAAATATCACGGGCGCTTATAAGGGCGATCAAGGAATCGCGCGTTGCGATCGTCATTTTCTCTAAGGACTATGCTTCCTCATGGTGGTGTTTGGAAGAGTTGGCGAAGATCATGGAATGCCAGGCACGGAAGGAGCTAATTGCGTTGCCGTTGTTTTACAAAGTGGAACCAAGAGAAGTGAGAGGGGGGAGAAAGGCGTATGGAAGAGCTATGGCTAAGCATGAGACCAAGTACGGGAAGGATTCGGAGACGGTAAAGAGATGGAAGAAGGCTCTCTTTGATGCCGGTAACTTGTCTGGGTGGCATATTAATGATGGGTAAGTAAATTGATGTGACGCACTACTTTGCCATTGTTAGCTGGTGATTTTTTGTTATATTTCAAACCGTATGCAATAAACTACCACTGAAAGCTGATTGGTATTGTCAAGTCGGTCTTTTGAAATTTGATTGAAGATACAAAGCGGAGATATACCAAACAGCAGACTCAAAATTGGAATAACCAAAACTTCAAGCTAGCAGATTCTTTGAATTCGATTCTTGCTGTGTGGATAATGAGAAATTTTTGTCTTTGATGAAAGTGTGGTTTAACAGTTCCTTAGTCATTATTATCTTCAGGCGCAGGTTCTTCGTAATTTTCCCTTGGGCAGATGCTGGGCAGGTTCACCAGATGTGCTAATTTCTTGTCATCTTATTATTTACTAACCTTCTTATGTCATTTTCCTCATGACTTTAGAGGTTGAATTCCTACCATGGCTTTGAAATGTTAAAACATGTTTCTCTTTTTCTGTTGAGTATTTATCAGAGATGAAGCAGAGCTCATACAACGACTCATGAAGGAATTGTCAATTCATCTAGGGCGAACACCCTTGCATGTTGCTAATTATCCAGTTGGAATAGATTCCCGAGTTGAAGAAGTGATATCATTGTCGCAAAAAGAGTCAGATGATGATGATGTTCTCATGATAGGTCTATGGGGACCTGGAGGCATAGGGAAGACAACGATTGCTAAGGCGATATATAATGCTATTGAAGGACAATTTCAGGGATCTAGTTTTTTGGAGCAAGTTAGAGAAAATTCAAACAAAAGCAATGGTCTAGTTGGTTTGCAAGAAAAACTTCTATCACAGATCTTATATCCTAGACATCTAACGGTCCATACCAAAGATGGCGGAATTAGTTTGATAAGAGAAAGACTTTGTTCCAAGAAGATTCTCCTGGTTCTTGATGATGTTGACCACTTGGATCAACTGAATGCATTAGTTGGACAAGGCAACTGGTTTGGCAAAGGAAGTAGAATCTTTGTAACATCAAGGGATCGACATTTGCTTACTTCTTCTCATTGCAAAAATTGTGTGTATGAAGTTGAAACTTTAAAGAATGATGAGGCACGAGACCTTTTTGTTTGGCATGCCTTTCCAAACAGCAAGAAAGTTGAAATAAGGGAGGATCTCATAGATAGAGCACTGCATTACAGTAGTGGCCTTCCATTAGCTCTTGAAGTGTTGGGCTCATTCTTACGTGGAAGAAATGAACCAGCATGGAAAAGTGCACTGCGTAAACTCTCCAAAAGTCCTCACAGAGATATCAACCGAGTTTTGAAGATAAGCTTCGATGGATTGGAGGAGAATGAGAGGGAGATTTTCCTTGACTTTGCTTGTTTCTTTAAGGGAAAAAGTATAGAATACATCAAAAAAGTTATCGACGGCTGTGGCTTTGAGACAACTATAGGAATAGAAATTCTCATTGACAGGTCTTTGATAAGAAATGAGCATGAGACCCTGCAAATGCATGATTTGGTTCAGTTGATGGGTCAGAATATTGTTAATCAGGAATGTACTGATGATCCTGGGAAACGCAGTAGATTATGGCTTTTGGAAGATGTCCAGGGCATTTTATGTGAAGACACGGTAAGAGTTGTTTATGTAAACATCATTATTTCTCATTTTTTATGTTACTTTGATTTGGACAGTATATGTAAATCTTAATGAAATTTTTGTGTGAGAACTGAATTTGCTTTGTCATGGATAGGGAGTGAATGCTGTAAAGGCCATAGTATTGGACTTGCCTGCACCAAAAGAGGGAAGAACAATGATTCCCGAAGATAGAACCATAGATCCTGATGCTTTCGGAAACATGAAAAGGTTGAGAATGCTCATTTTGAAAGAAGTGCATAGCTCATTGCAAGGTCCGGTTTATCTCCCCAACAATTTGAGATGGCTTGAATGGCTCAATGCCCCGTTTCTAGAGTTTGTCTCTAGTCCGAAGAAACTTGTTGGACTTGATATCCAGAGAAGTTGTATCAGACAATTTGACGGCAAACTTAAGGTTAGCGCTAGTGATAGCTTTTCCCTTTTTATAACTACAAATATTTTCAAAGCTTAATGATTGTATTAATATTTTCTTTTCCAGAATTTTAAATGGTTGAAATACATCAATTTCAGTCAATGCAAGTCCCTGGTTAGTGTTCCTGACCTTTCATCAATTCCAAATCTGGAGAGCTTGAATCTTGATAGGTGCAAAAGCTTGGTGGAGGTTCACCAATCTGTCGCATGTCACAACAAATTAAAATTTTTGTCACTAGAGTGTTGCTCTAACCTCAGTAAATTTCCTCACAAACTCAAGGCAAAATCTCTTCGAGCCCTCAATCTCTTTGGTTGCTCTAAACTTGAGAAGTTCTCTGATATTCCAGAAAAGATGGAACGTCTAGAAGATCTTGATCTAAGTCGGACAGCTATTAAAGAACTGCATGCGTCAGTTGAAAATCTTGTCTCCGTGAAGATAATAACTTTAAGAAAATGCAAAAGACTCCCAACGCTCCCATCAATTGTCTATAAGTTGCAAAATCTCGAGATTCTAAGTCTTGGAGGCTGCTCCAATTTTGTCTTGTTTCCAAAGAACTTGGAGGATTCAATCAATCCTAAGGGCAATCTAGGATTCCGAAATTTATACCAGCTAGATCTTTATGACTGCAATCTCTCAGAAGTGGAGTTCCTTGAAAGTTCTTCAAGTTTTCCCAAATTGGGGCACCTACGTCTTGACGGAAACAAGTTTACTCATCTGCCAACATGCATCAACAAATACCACGATTTGGAACACCTGAATGTCAGTAAATGCAGACAGCTACAAAAGATTCCTCAGCTTCCGCCAAATGTGCATATCCTAAAGGCAGATGGTTGCATATCTCTACAAGAATTCCCAGATTTGTCGAGTCTCTCCTCCAACTACCTTAATGTTGACGTGTCATCATGTCGTGAATTATTCTGCAAAGGGGCAAGTACGGCTCACGTGTTATCGCGCAAGGTTAGAGACTCTCTCTCTCTCTCTCTTTCTCTCTCTCTCACGCACTCGCTAACTTTGAGTGCTTGATATGCGAACTATTTGTATGACAGGAGCTCCCGAAGATGAGACGTGTTAACATTAATTTGAGTGGGAGAGAGATGCCAGAATGGTTTCTCCACTGTAAAAATGACAGTTACGTTTCTTTCATGGTTCCCGGGGACTTGAGTGACAAGTTCTTAGGAATAGCACTCTGTATTGTTCTTGGCCCAGGAAAAGCGGTCGCTACTGAATGTACCATTGTCAGACGTAATCAAGTGCAATCTTCTAGGATAAGAAACTTTCCTTCAATGATGTCTGATCATGTGTGGATTCAGTATTTCTCGCGCCGCGAGATGTGTTCAAAAGGGGAGCTTCCACGGGACGATTGGAGCCATTTCCATGTTCACCTTGGTGTATCAAAAGGAAGATGGAATATGCGCGGATGTCCTACAGCCTGGCAAGATGAGAGATTGATTAAGTGGGGATTTCGTCCTATAACCAAGCAAGAGGAGGATGATCTGAGGATCGTGCTCCAATACCATCAGCGGAATGAAACAAATCGGTCTTCGGAGGAAAGAGACTCAGAAGAAGACAATAGGATAGACACCAAGGAAGAAGAAAGTTCAACTGAAACAGATGGTGACTCTAACAAAGAAAAGCTCTCTCCGCCGAATGAAACAAATTGGTCTTCGGAGGAAAGAGACTCAGAAGAAGACAATTGGATAGACACCAAGGAAGAAGAAAGTTCAAGTGAAACAGATGATGACTCTAACAAAGAAAAGCTCTCTCAGCCGAATGAAACAAATTGGTCTTCAGAGGAAGGAGACTCAGAAGAAGACAATTGGATAGATACCGAGGAAGAAGAAAGTTCAAGTGAAACAGATGATGAATCTAACAAAGAAATGAGGCAATATAACAAAAGACTCTTCAAAGATTTTTTTTACGGACCCTTCGAAGATTTACCGAGCGGGACTTGTCCCGCAGGAAGTGCCTGTCGAAATTTCAACTCGTGGAAGAAGCTAATGCTGGGGCCAACGTACAGACAAAAAGGATATATAAAAAGTTCGTGCAGCCGAATGGACAGACATTACTCGATAACCCACGGATGAATCTTGATGCATTTTGCTTTTCCCTTTTTTCCGTCCCTACTGGATGTTTTTGATTGTCTGCTCCTTAGATTCACATTCAGAATCACTATTAAATACAGGTTTCATATCATGTTACCGACATGGCTGAGGTTTGAGGAGCTTTCTTTTTCCCTCTCTTTCTTTTGTGATTCGTGATGCGTAGTGCATTTATACTGAATTAAGTGGATGCTTGTTGAATGACCACGGTCTTCCAAGTTGCTTTATGAGACTCATCACATAGACCTCACCTCTGGCACCTCTCTTCATCCAATCAATGATGTCAATACTTCATGTTTGATAATTCTGAGATGGTAAGTTTCGTTCAATTTAATGTGATCTTCATCTTTTTGGAAGTGTCGATTTGATTGTGTCAAAGATCATAGGGAAGACTAGTTAATTCCTCTAGTGTTACTAACCAGATTGCATCCCTTTCCACTTCCTTTTAACATTAATCAGACACGTCACTTTAACCTAACTGTCGCATCAAGTGTCTTACCATGTCCATGCATTCTCAAGCTTCGCCAGCAGTTTTATGCAACCAATATCTCATACACTAAAAGGCGACTTCAAACAAATGCGAAGTAACAGTATCACCCACCAATCTCTCTAGTGAAATGACTATTTCATATGACAAAACTGACGTTGTGAGGATCTTCATTTCAATTGACATCCGGTCACTCCCAGCATTCTCTCTATCTCATTAACAACGCTTGGGATCCAATCCTCTCCATTCCTGTTGGAACTAGAGAGAGAGAGAGATATGTAGATGGTCATGGTCTATAGCCATCAGCTGCATGAAGCGAACTTGCACAATCCGGCAAGAGGTCTTTTTTTTTTTCCTTCTTTCCTTGTTATGGATGCAATACTGCTGGATGATGGACACATCATTGCTACAAAAAAGTACGTTCATCATCTTTTCATTACTCAAAATCTCATCGTCCAGCTCATTTCTTTTCATTTTTATTATAATTATTGAAAGGATTTTGTTAACTAGTGTCATCAAGCACCAAATCCACGAAATTTTACAATATCTAATGCGCAGACCATCCTTACCATAACCCTGCCAAATTGGAAGTGAACAGATATAAGCAAACCCGAAAGGAGGAGAAAGGATTTGACTGTTGAGTGTTGACTCGAGCGGGGACAATGCAGTGGGATTATCCAATTTAAAGTAGCAATGCCAGGTCATCTCCACGTCAGATGCAAATCCGAACTCTTCTATCCACTCAAACGACGTCGCATTAAAGCATCATCCTCTTCGCTACCCCTCCCAAGCCAAGAAGACGCCGTTGACTCATCACTCTCTCTCTCTCTCTCTCTCTTAATCATGCCTTCTTCGATGGCGTTGCTGATCCTCCGTCGCAGCCTCCATAGTCGAACCTCCTCGCTCCTCCAGGCGAGGCTCTTCTCCGGTTCGCCGGCGGCGGTGGCGGCGGCGGCGGCTCCGAAGCGACGGGCCTCGGAGACGAAGCCTATCAAGAAAATACTGGTGGCGAACCGAGGCGAGATAGCTTGCAGGATCATGAGGACGGCGAGGAGGCTGGGGATTCCGACCGTCGCCGTCTACAGCGACGCCGGCGCCGGCGCTCTCCACGTCAGGTCCGCCGATGAGGCCGTCCGCATTGGCCCCGCTCCGGCTCGCCTCAGTTACCTCAGCGGAGCGTCCATCGTCGACGCCGCGCTTCGCGCCGGCGCTCAGGTGAGGGGTTGAGAACTAACTATCTGTTGTTTGAAGTGCCTGTAATCGCTGCGGTTGGAGGATGCGGGATTTGCATGTAGCATGATTCCGTGTTTGATTCTGGCCGTGAGAAATGGTCCCGTTCGTTAGAGCAGTGGTTGTTAGCTTGGAGTGAATGGAATTGGTGACGGTGGAGGAAATTTGTGAGAATTTGAGTTTCAAGTATTGGAGCTTACTAGTTCCCATTTAGTGTTGCCTCCGCGAACTTACTGCTACTCTACAAATTTTAGATGGATGATGATATTATATTCGCTATCCTGATGAATGCTGAGGGAGCATTTCTCTGTGTCGAATTGTTTCCAAGTCTCTGTACGAATTAACATTTCCAATCGTTTCTTGTCTTTATGGGTATTGCTTTAAATCCCAAGTTAGTTGGCCTTTTGTTGGGTGAAAGAGCGGTTGAAGGGTTATGGATATCTGCTCTATAGTAACCTGATCTCTGCCAATTCAGTAGATTGCAATTGCCTAATTTGTTAGTACGTGTGGGGCATGCTTTCAGCATGGCTATCTTTTCTGATAACTAGGCTATCCACCCAGGATATGGTTTTCTGTCAGAGTCAGCTGAATTTGCTCAGCTCTGTGAAGATAATGGCCTCACTTTCATTGGTCCTCCTGCGTCAGCTATTAGAGACATGGGTGACAAAAGGTATGAAAGAGGAACCTTCTGCCATCGTATGTTCACTGTTTCTATACTACTTGGGTCTGCTTAATTGGTTCCGTGTGAGAGACAAGAATTCTGTATCTTTGTTCTTTGAATGATAATAATTTTTCTCCAGTGCATCAAAAAAGATAATGGGTTCTGCTGGGGTTCCGCTTGTGCCTGGGTATCATGGTGATGAACAGGACATTGACTTTATGAGGTCGGAAGCAGAGAGGATTGGTTACCCCATTTTGATAAAACCAACACATGGAGGTGGGGGGAAGGTATGTTTTTTTCTCTGTCGGAAAGATCACCAATGCATCTAATGTTCTTAGAGATCTAGAGTTTGACATCATATTCAAATGCATTTACCTTTCCTTTTCTTTTCGTTTTCCTTGAGGCTGTTACTATCTCACAACTTATTCTTCATACATATAGGGTATGAGGATTGTTCAAAGTGCAAATGAATTCGTCGATTCCTTCTTAGGAGCACAACGTGAGGCTGCTGCTTCTTTTGGTGTAGACAAGATCTTACTGGAGAAATATATCATAAGACCGAGACATATAGAAGTCCAGGTACCTATAATGCTGATGAAACAAAAACTATTTAAACGGAAAGCACTTGTTCTCTTTGTCAGTCATGTCCTTGAGCCCGAGTGGTCTCTTGTTTATCTGAAGTTTTATATCCAGTGCAACATATCAATCTGTTTGAACTTGCCTGATCGATGTTTATGAATATGTCATGACCAGCTAAATTGTTTCTCTTATTGTTTTAGATATTTGGAGACAAGTATGGAAACGTACTCTACTTAAATGAGAGAGATTGCAGTGTACAAAGAAGACATCAGAAGATTATTGAAGAATCTCCTGCTGTAAGAACTGCATTTTGATTCTAATCTCGGTTTTCACGATTTGGAACTGCTAGACTATAATGAGAGTCCCACTGGTGCAGCCGAATGTTACTAGCGACTTCCGCACCCACTTGGGTCAAGCTGCTGTTTCCGCAGCCAAGGTACTGTATCCGAATTGATTAGAAGCTGTATTATATTGTAAAATGCGCACCATTGGATTGACTATATTAGCTTAGCAAGCTGTTTTCTCTCAATGCCCTTTTGCAAGCAAAGGACTACAATTGAGATAACTATTCAGTTCAGAATATAGTCTATAAAATATCTAATATATATGGTCAGAAGAATCACAAGTTGAATGAATTGGCAAGATATAGTGTATATGTGTCACTGAAGACATATTTACTTGCAAAATAGGCATACATTAGACAATGAGGTAGTAGAACAAAGAAGAGGACCATGTGCCAATATGGACCTGGGCACCAGAATCTGCATTGTACTAAGAAATTCTGTCTTTATGGCTTTGTTGTCTGCTCAGTATAAAGGTGGTCTTAGATGGAATTAGGGGATTAACCTTTGCAGTCTTTTTTTATTTGAGTACCATTGCCTTTTGTCTAGGCGCCAGTACAACAATTCTTGCCTTATCTCTTGCCATTCATGTGTATGCCATGAACTTCGAGGAAGTATCCTAACCTTAGGAGCAAATTTCACTGTTGTTATCACTTACTTCGTTTTTTTTTTTTTTATCGGACTTGATATTGGCTTTGCCCAAGTCTAGGGATAGTCGTTGGCTTTCATGACAGTACGGACTAGCCACTGCTAAAATTCAGGGTCCATCTAAATGATTCTGGATAAATAGATTCCATTTTGACAAATGTCCCTTGTGCAAATGAGATTTGTCCCTCCCATCATTTTGAGTCCTCCATGTAAGTCAATAGTTTTGATTTCTTGTGTTTGTGTGGACAAGGAACTGTTCTTTTCTGAGTGCATGAGTTTTATTGATGAACTTTTGGTCTTTGGATCCACCAAAGCCAAAGTTCCATTTTCTTGTTTAGCTCACCATACAAAGATCATGTGGCTAATGGATTACATATATGGTTGTTAAATGTTGATCTTGGTTAGTTATCTGTCTTCTTTCATCATGATTCTGATGAACTGCTTAATAGATTTACGTTTCCTCTTGGAATATTGAGGCAAAGTTCCTTTACAACATGTGAAGGCAGTAAATTATCACAATGCTGGCACTGTGGAGTTCATAGTTGATACTGCTTCTGGCCAATTTTACTTCATGGAGATGAATACCCGTCTACAGGTGCTTTGATGATTCTATCTGTCTAATTTTTGAACTTGCGTCACAGATAGAATCTTTCTAAAGTTTGTTTTGTATTCTCTGCCAGGTTGAGCATCCTGTGACTGAGATGATTGTCAGTCAAGGCCTTGTTGAGTGGCAAATTCGTGTTGCCAATGGTGAACCCCTTCCCATCGATCAGTCAGAGGTTCCATTGTTAGGTCTGTGATTTTTCCTGTGAAGTCATAGCAAAGTACTTCCTACATGTTCTCTGGATATGTGTTCATTATCAACTTGTGATGATGTAGTTGAACACTAGATGACCTGTGCAATGCACTTTTAATAATGGGCCTGTGCATGTGTGTGAGCGCGTGCAGGCACTTGTGTTCAGAGATTTAATTATGGAGATATATAAAATACGTCCCTCTTCTGCTTTATTGTTTGGAGGGTTTGCAAGTAGGTAAGGGTTGCAGGGAAGAAAAAGTAGTTTATTTCTAAGTAATATGTTCATTATGTTTTTCTTTTGAGTGGCCTATTATATGGCAGCATTTTGCCATTTGATTGTTGGCAAGTAGAAGAACAACTGGCTTAGGTAAATGGTTTAGATTTTCTCTATAAACAGTTGTTCTTTTTTATAAACTTTGACAAAGGAATATATATTCAGAATAATAATACATGCTTTCTTCTTATTCATATTCTTGATGACAGGTCATGCATTTGAAGCCAGAATATATGTGGAAAATGTTCCTAAAGGATTTCTTCCAGTGACTGGAGTCCTTCATCACTATCGTCCTGTTCCAGGCACATCAAGTGGTCAGTTACATCAGAGATCTAGCTAAATTTCCATCAGATAATTTCACGTTGTTTAGAGATCCCTCTTCTTCATTTGGAATGAAGAATTGTAATGCTTATAATGATTTTCCTTTAAGAAACTCTTCCCTGTCTTGTGCTTTTGAAAAGCTTTGATAGTGCTGAGTTGGCCATAATGTGCTGGATATGTCATCTGGCAGTGAGGGTCGATAATGGAGTTGAGGAAGGAGACACTGTTAGCATGCATTATGATCCTATGATTGCGAAGCTTGTTGTATGGGGAGAAAGCCGGAGTGCAGCACTGGTTAAACTAAAGGATAGCTTGTCAAAGTTTCAGGTATCTTTTATGAAGATATCAGTTCTTCAATGAGAGCAAAGCACTTATAATGATTCTTTTGAACTATCAAATTTATGTACATGGATCGCTAGTTTGATAGGTCTTCGGGCTTGACTAAACTTTCCTTCTTGAGTTGTCCTATGGCATTGCAAAATTAAATGAAGCGCAGTAATGAAACACATCCATGACATGATGAGTGCCATCCTTCTGATGATGACTACTTCAGAATTTAATTCGACTTAATTGTTTGAAATTTCTTATCGTTTCCTCCTTTAGAAGTTTCTTTTGCTTTAGTCTCAGATGATCAACTTTGACAGGTTGCAGGCCTTCCAACCAATTTAAATTTTCTCAGAAAGCTTGCTAATCATTGGGCATTCGAGGATGGAGATGTGGAAACTCATTTTATTGAGCACTTTAAAGACGACCTCTTTGATGATTCCTGTCATGAAAACGAGGCATACAAGGAGGCTATATATAGTGCAGCCCTGGTTGCTGCATGCATTTGCAATAAGGAAAATTCAAATTTTAGAGAAGGTTTTCCTGGTGAATTCAATGTGCTATGTGATTGTATTGTCTTCCATTCTTTGTTAGTAACTCCTAATGTGAAATTTCTCTTTGCTCAGGAGGCAATGGATTAAACTCCATATGGTACGCTAATCCCCCTTTTCGAGTCAATCACTGTGCGAAGCGTGTCTTTGAATTTAAGTGGGATAACGATTATGATAGCACTGGCTCAAAACCGCTGGTGCTTTCTCTTACTTATCAGGCTGATAGGCAATATGATATTGAGGTACTTTCCCATCTGCAGTAAGTTAAATATTATAATTAACTGTAAAACCACCAAAAAAATATTGCGGTTCTTTGTTCCAGATTATAGTTTATTATGAATTTTCAATTGTTACCGACAAATTGAGCATCATTATTTGCGGAGATGAAACTCATAATGCTCTTCATCTTCTCACAGGTAGAGGGAGAAGGCACTTCCTTGGGCTTTCATGTCAAAGTGACATACCTAGGCAACCGTGATTTTAGAGTTGAAGTCAATGGTGTCAGTGTTCAAGTTAGTTTAGCAACCTACGAGAAGGTATAATTCTGTTCTGACTGTACTGTCTTTTTATCTGTGCTATCTTGTGTAGTTGCATCTCAAAATTCTTATTGGGGAGAAAAATCATATGCCCCAAATTAGATGGTTGTGGTGTGGTCCTGCGAGTAGTTTATCTGTAAAGATTGCAGTAAACCCGTCATTTAAGTCTGCACCCACGATAATTGGTTCACCATGCTTTTCTTAACCATAATTTTCCAAATTTCACATTTAGTTTTCTTTTTCTTTTTCTGATACGAGCCAAATCGGGAGGGCCACATTATCAATCATCTGTTGCCAAAGGAAGTTACAAGAGTAAAAGAAAATAGCAAACAACACTAAGCAAGAAAATGCCATTCACTTGCAAACAAAAATTATGAATGCCTCAAATAATTTGAATATAGTATAGATGAAGAATATTCTTAATTAATCTTAGGAAGTTTTCTGAGTTTAGTTCTATCAGCATGGTCAGTAAACTTAGTCCCAATTGTTTTCAGCATTTTAGACCATCACTAAATGCTTAAATACATGTCTGGTGAGTATATATTTCCTTATGAAAGATTGAGTTGAGTCATACTTACTCGTACTCGACAAAACCATAAAACTCAGGGTGTTGCATCTTTGTCTTCAGGGATGTACAGTTAGGCGTAATTTTTTAGTCAGCTAGTCATGACACAGTATTCCATCTGAACAAGATTGAGCTCAAATTCTAGTTGATTATCTACGCTCTACTTTGGTTTATATGACTTAAGCTCCAAATCATGATCAAAGTCTGAAACTTTGTTGAGGGATGGTCAATGTCCTGTCTTACCTGTAAGTTTGAGAGTAATTGATTAGATGCTCCATCCTCTTCTGTCAATGAAGAATTTTTGTTTTGGCAGGATTTGGATAAACATATTCATATCTGGCACGGGTCTAAACATCATCATTTCAGACAGAAACTGGGACAGCCATTGTTCGATGACGACAACAGCCAGCACAAGCCCAGTTTTGAGATGGCATCACATCCACAGGGAACAGTAGGGCGCCGATGGCAGGTTTAGTGGTTAAGGTCCTGGTGAAGGATGGGATGCGAGCGGAGGAAGGTCAACCTATATTGGTTTTAGAAGCAATGAAAATGGAGGTATGCGGTAGTGCTAGATTCACCTGGTACATTTCACCTTTATGTTCCCCTGTATGGAAGAACTGAAAGTTTCCGTCGGTCACAGCATGTTGTCAAAGCACCGTCTGCTGGGCATGTTCATGGGCTTGCCGTAACTGCTGGTCAACAGGTTCCTGACAGTAGTGTTCTCTTCAGCATCATGGTTAGCAATTTCTTTACGACGAACTTTTTCAACGAGTCAACTAATCTAAGTGACGATTGGTTGACTATTTCTCCTGATATTACTGACAGAAATAGTGTCCAGACCAGAAAGAATAATGCAAAATAAAACAAATGAGTGCGCGTGACCAATTGTTACGGCGATGGTGTTTGCTTGTGGCTCAGGGGCATCGCTGCTGATTAAACTTGAGATGGTGCTCATTTGTGACAAGGAGTGGAAGTTCACTCAATGCCAGCGAGGAAAGGCAGTCACTAAAATGTATCAAATGTTATTCGTTACATTGTATATTTACACAGCCAAACGCGCAATTTCTGCTCTTGTATATTGGTGGAGTCAATCGGACCTGTAAAACATGTACATTTTTCGGGATTCACCGGCAGATGTTCCATGTATTGGATGGCTTTCGTCCTATGAACTTATGTCCTAGTTTTCTCTGCTACTCCTAGGGGATGGACGTATCATAGTAGTTCTAACGGTAGTTCTCTTGCAGGTTGGTTAATCTAATTCTAGCTAGTTTATGCAAGGGTTAAGCTACGTCGCTAATCAGAGTGGTATAACGAATACATCGGCGCTTCTATCTAAGTAAGAATCAAATGGATAAAATAAAGATAGAAGGGAGAGGCTTGTAAGGCCGATTGATTCTTGGTTCCCTTGGTTCGGTCTAATTCAACGGAATCAGTCGAACACGAAGTGAAAGAAAAAAGATTTCTTGAAGAATTTCTTTGTATTAACTCTGCTTTGATATGTATTCTTTACATGTATTTATATTCCAAAGTGTAAACAATAAAAGGAAAATACAGAGATACAAAATCATTTTGAATCACTAATAGTTATCAATCTAAATCTTAGATTGATTTAAGTATCTTCAATCAAATCAATTGCATAAATAGTTTCTCCAATACAGTTACTTTATTTTGTTTAGTTCATAATTTTTATAATTCTTTTGAGGAATAAAAAACAGTATAAGTGGCCGATCCCGTTACCGGACACCAATTCTGCTTTTAGGAATTGGGAACTAGATCAAATAGGACCCAGTCAGCCGGTTTATTCCAATCTGGGCAGAGTTCTTCGCGCGGGTAATCCGTTCTCCATACCCTTGGAGGCTCGTCCCACTTCCACTTCAAATCAAACGGACCTGTCGAGAGCAACCCACGTAGATCTCTTCAAACAGCGATCGCCGGTCGTCATCCATTTTTTAATGGACAAATCACTATCCCTCGTCCACGTCAAGCTCCTAGCCTTCGACCTCCTCTCCCTGTCCCAATCCCCGCCCGACACCCCGACCTTCTCCCGCGACGGCGTCTCCCTTTCGCGCGCCGAGGTGCTGGGCGTCGTCGTCTACCGCGAGCACAAGCCCGGCCGCTTCCTCAAGTTTGCGGTCGACGACGGCACCGGCTGCGTCCCCTGCATCCTCTGGCTCAACCACGCCACCTCTCCCTACTTCGCCCGCCAGCGCCCACAAGGTGTTCGACTGATTGCCGATGTGGCGAACGGCCAGGCTTCGCTGGTGAAGCTGGGCGCGGTTGCTCGAGTGCGCGGCAGGATCACGAGCTACCGGGGCGCGGTGCAGATCACGGCGTCCAGCGTCGCGGTCGAGAGGGACCCAAACGCAGAGGTGCTGCATTGGCTGGATTGCTTGAAGCTGGCTCGAAGGGTCTATGATCGCCCATGATAGTGAGAAATGCTTGCACGGACCCATGGACAGGACCCGATTGCTATAGATATGGTTTTCCGATTTGCATTTTTTTTTTTTTTATAACCGAGGACTCCACCACACCTATACCTCAAGGGAGAGAGTTTCGACCCTAGACCTCTAGGATAAAATACCCAAAGCCGAACCAACTTAGCTACCCACCACCACTAGGTCGATTTGCTTTGATATATATATATATATATATATATATATCCTAATTACAGAGGTTTTTAGGTAGCCTCAATTACATTACGTTTCACTGCACTTGTTGTCGAATGGTAAGATGTAACAATCATGCATATATTAGTAGAGGTAAGACATCATGTCAAATCCATGGAAGTTGCCACGGGATAATCGGGATTATTCTGTGAAATTGTAACTCTCATATCTGATCTTACAATCTGAAAGCTGAACCTGCGCTCCAATGTTCCAAGTACACTCGTCTCGTATACGTTTCCTAGCAACAATCAAGCATGACTTGCGATCCAAAGGCACGAGCATGCCGTTGCAGCCCTGTGTGCATAACAATCATCCGGCGCTCCATAGTGCTTTTCAGATTTGTCGTAGTGGTTATAACTGTTGTTGGCCGCAAGCTCCGCGACGTCAGAGAGGGCCAAGTCTATGGCATCGTCAAAGAGACTAGATGGATCATACGTGTCGCCATTACCTATCTTGTACACTTGATTAACGTTCGGAGTGGCACTAACCACATGGTAGATGAAAAAGAGCTCAATCACAAGAAATGTAAAGGTTTGTGCAAAGCAGCCATGGAAAATTCTGTTTGGTTGCTCCCCGCGTTTGTCCCTATTTGCACTATTTACTGTAGTGTTTCTTCGGTATTGGTGAAGTGCTGATCGAATTATTTTCTTTTTCTATACTTTATCTCCATTGTTTCACTTGCTAAGACCTAACCTATGAGGATGATCTCTCTCTCTCTCTATTTTCCAATGCACCCTATATGGTCTTAGGTACTCAAACCTCCACTAGAACGTTGGTCTTTGAGCAAACTCAAATGAAGTTGAGAGAAAAATGAAAAGACCAATGACAATGCAAAATATATAAGTAGATGATGTATCTATCTTGCGAGATCTTATACGAATTCCATTATTCTCTTCTTTGAAAAGTAAAAAGTACGTATCGAAAATAGCATACTACAATTGCACGAGCATGGTTTAAATGTTAACGGCCATATCTAATTTTACATATCACAACTTTCGCAAGCTAAAGATACAAGGGCTTAAAGCATGACAATGAATAAAAGACTTCTGTACTTACCATCCAAGATTCCTTTTCATCAGAATCTATATACTAATTCATATGATCGATTTACATATCACAGCCTAATCAGATGAAAGAGAAGGGCTTGGAAAAAAGGATAGAAGCGAAATATAGCGGCTACACCAAAACTAGGCGCAAAGAACAAAATAGCAAAACCTGGGATGTAAGTCCCAACTACTTCAAGAAACAAAAGTGTCCATAAAAAAAGGGACTACAGTACATTGTCATGTAGCATTCCCATTTTCTAAACTCAAATTGAGATAGCGAGTGTCCCAAAAGACAGGAAGTTGCGTTTCTTTGAGGCCTAGGGCCTTCTTGCACAATGTCTTTGTCCAAGCAACCGCGTCTCAATCTATGGTACCCCACAATATCTGCACAAGGTTTGAGAAATTAAAATGTGTATGAGCAAAAAAGCATGTGTTGCTAATGCAGCATGCTTCATCTGAAACATCTGAAACATCCGATACCAAAGATGAAGCAATAGTTTCTTTAACAGGCACTGTACATATGGATGCGTCGGTTGGCTTACCTAGGCTCCACTCTAAAAATGCTCTAGTGTAATGTATACCACATTGCAACCAATTTTCCAGGCAGGTCTCGCAGCATGTCTAATTTATGGTCATGCATGTGAAGTGGAGGTTGACTCAGTATCTCTCTTCCCCCTCCAGAGGATGATCTGCTCATCCTTAAATAATATTGGAACACAAGGTACCAAATCCTGCATGTGTGGAATACAGTCATCAAGCTCTAAAAAGACAAATACAGATCAAGATGATAGTAAAAATGTTAACACCCCAAGCAGAAAAGGAAGAAAAAAAACAATGAAATTTAGAGAGCGTACTCGAAGTTTCACACCAATCAGTTTGCAGTCACTTGTACCCACATATTTGCAGTCTAACCTCACAACCTCTTCGGTCTTGAATGCTTCCCTCACTTTCTCCACCACATTGACATACACGCCATTCCTCGCTGATATAAAATGAATAGTTTATCATGTTGTATTGAGATCGATTATAGCAAGCAAGAAAGAAGTAGACTAAGTAAATGGCTGAGCCATTGGAAACAAGTTTACTCACTAAGTTTCATTAAAGGGGGAGAGGTCAGTCCTCTGTTTCTCATTTCTTTTGTTTCCTCAAATGTCAACCCTTCTGCAACATTCTTCACAAGCTTCGGGTATATTGGTGCATAAGGCTTCCACAGCATGAGAGGTATAACTGGTTTTTGCTTTGGATCATAATGTCGACCTCGATACAAGAGGAGGATATTGATATTGTGGTAAATTATCTTCCCACCAGATTTGTCCTTTGAAAAAACTGGTAACCCGTCAAACAAGAGACCATGAAAAGGCAAAAAGGGTCTCATCATATTCTCAATCAGTTCATTCAGTTAATACCTCAAGGTGAAAGCACACATTGTCCATGTCAAGCGTCGGCACTCCCAGGCACTTAATCCTAACTGCTTCAGCCCTTTTCCAGTGATTGTGGATGTCATCCAACATGTTGTGAGTAACTCCTCCTTTGCCTGCGTGAAAATAATGACATCAATCAGAGTGCAGTCAGAGGTAAAAGAAAATTCCACAAAGGGCGAAAAGGAGATAACGACAAAGCATAGCAACGACTCTCATTCTCTTCTCGACAAAACTTCCATGTTCTGCCCACATACCATAATCAAGTATCTCAAACTAAGTCTCTATTTTCAATTCCACCGAAGAAGATAGCTTGCACCCAAATCACACTAGTTAGAATGTCAGTCTGGTTCTGACTTCGCCGAAGGATTCGCAAAGTTCCTCATCTCGCCCAAATGCATACATATCATTACCAGGATATTCAGAAGCAGCATTGGTACAGGTATCAAGTACAGAAACTATACTAATGAGCAGCCAAGCCAATCAAGAAAAATCAAAACTTACAAAAAAAAAAAAAATCCAAAAACAGGTTAATTTCATTCATCATCAACATAAATTTTCACAAAGATTCTACAATCTACACTAGGCAGTAGCTCATCTAATCATTGAGGCCTCGGGATCATCAGAATCATCGCTACAAAGAAAGGACGAAAAACGCACACTTACCCAGATTAATCTGGCGATTGCAATCGCTGTGCCGATACCGCTCGACGAGCTCCGCCACTTCCTCCTCCGAAAGCGGGGCTCCCAGGGCCCGCTCCCTCTCCCCCGTCGCCTTCTCCGGGTCCGGCGCCACTCGGGCCGGCGCGGAAGTCCCCGCCCAGGTCCTGTCGATCCGGCCGACCCCGAACGGAGAGAACCGCGGCGGCTCGCGGAACCCGATGGGCTCGACGGCCGCGCTTGTCTCCGAGTACGAGTACCTGAAGTCCAAGGGGAGGTCCGGCCCGACCGGGCGATCCGGGTCGCCGGCCGGGCTTGATCCCGCGGGTTCCTTCCGGGGTCTTGGGGCTCGGCCGGGGGGCTTAGGACAGAACGGAGGGTCGTCGTCGGCGACGTCTGAGAGGGGCCGCCGGAGGAGGAGGAGGAGGGCGCGCGAGCTCCCGGGGCGTAAAGGTAGGGTTTTGAGGGCGACCCGGCGGAGAAAAGGGAGTCTCGCCATGGAAGGAGATGGTCCGAAGATGTATCCTTCGGTCTCTGTGCCAGAGATGATCGAAGGCTGCTTAAAGTTCGCACCCTTACGCTTAATCTAAACCAGGTTTTCTTGCTCCTTTTAGTTGGTAATGAAGTCCTTCCGACACCGGATCCGGCTAAATTCAATTGTCGTGACCGCCAAATGACGTTCGGAGTGTGATGGGATAAAATTTTATGCTGACTGAGTTTTATTCACATCATACTCTTATATTTGCCTCGACATACTTTTGCATCTTATGACAGATATATGGAGTGAATTTTGTCGCATTTGGTGTTAGAGAGACCGAGAATTCGTGAATGATTTCATAAGATTAATATAATATAAAAAAAATGCCGTTGACAGGACCATCCCTAACGAGCCTTTCTTTGAGTCCTGCAAGTTGATTAGACTAGAGGTATATAGCGTAGTATCCTCACAAAATATGAGATTTAGCATTCTTTAGGAGGTTGTATTGATGAACTTTAATGGATGATTAGGGCTATTAAGGATAAGGACTTGGTGGCGAGGCTTGCTAGTGACTGTATATTGCACTTCGATGGTTAGCAAGCGCAGGCATTTTCAAAACAAGTCAACTAATATCTGCTTTATTTCGATTAATGTGCGTAAAATTGTAAGAGGTAGAATGAGGAACTTTAGACCTTCTTAGGCAAATGCCGTATTAGCTACTACGTGGAGGTTTTTTGTCTCCATTTTCTCGTATTATTAGTTTAGTTTGTAATATTGGTGTGCTCAAAAGCTTCCATACTTGTTTCACTAGAATTTCTCTTGCGACGAAATATCTTTTACAGAAAGTTGTTCTTTTGATTTTTAATTGAAGGAGAGAGGTTCTAAGTTGACTCCGGATGTGAAATATCACAAGTAAAAAGAAAATCAACAAATTTAATTTAAAGGGGACTGAACAAACATAAACTATGTCGGATATTAATTGATGACAAGGCCAAGAAAATAAAGATTCTGTGATGGAACCAAACATAAACAAACAATGCCATAATTTAATTGACAATAGATCTTGCAAACGCAAAAATGCTACACTAGAATTTAATCGACAATACAATATTCAGGATAAAGAAGCACATCAAAATTTAATCTATGATGTGGATATGAAAATTACAGCTGAGAAACATGTTGGAATCTAATCAATAATACGAGTCTGGAAAATAAAGTTACATTGTAGGAAAGTAAAGATAAATAAAAGATAGTGAATTTGTTTAAGATGTGCGGGAAATCTTTAGTAGACAAGCGATGGTATTATAATGTTAATGTCATAATCGCACTTGAGTAGTTTCCAGCAATTGCATTCATGTTCTTCCATTTCCGGAAGTTTTGTGCCAATGTTCTCTTGAGGCCATGATCTTGTTGTCGAATAGTTGCTCCTTTACAAACAAGTGCTATTTGTTCCACCCTCTCAATTGTTCTGTTCTCTAGTGGCATTGAACTTGTAATTTATGTTGATGCTCCTCATGCGTTCAACTTTGACCGATTGGTGACAATCATTGTATTCACCAACATTGACACTTATTTTAGTTGTTGACAATGGGTCATTTGCTTAACAATATTTGATGCTTTAATAATGTGTCTCCTCATGTCAATAACCTGATCATTTTTTGGTGCAAATAGTACTTCATCTTATTAATATTATTTACATATTTAACAAAAAAAAATTTATAGTGTTTTAATGTTTAAATACTTTTAAGTCTACCAATCTCAAATTGGAATGACTTTTGCTTTCTATTCCTTGATGCTTTAAAATCTTAAATCTCGCACATTTCGACTTTATTGTGGATTGTTTCTTTTAATAATGCGAACGGATCTTAAAATCTATCCTATGTCACTTGAACTTTAACGTATTAAGTATCAATCAATCTGACTGAAGAAGGTGCTTTTACTTTGCCGAATGCACAACTGATAATTGCAAAGAAGCGCAGCAGAAAATACAACTATAGATCAATAAAATAGAGCCAAGAAGCATATCACAGCCGGCTTCTAGTGCGTGTCTATATATATATATATATATATATATATATGTTTGTGTCTAGGGCATGTGCAGAAGCTTACTAAAAGATCTATCCTCATCAAGCAAAGTTAGCTGATTTCCATTGAGCTAAGTGACGGAAGCAACGTGAACAGAGGTGGGCATAGGCACATATATATGGCTTCCTCACTTAAGCTTGCAATCATCTTTTGTTTCGTTTCTCTTATTCGTAATCGCACAGAAAGTTTTCTGGACATGACTGTAGTGACGAAAATATGCGACGGGAACATCGTTAATGAGTTCGCTGACTTTCATTACTTCAGGGATCTGGTGATGGAGGAGTTGTCTACCAAGACATCCCGTTCGGGTTTTAATCTCTACGTCGATGGAGGCGCGTGGTGGTCGTCAACGCCTTGCTACGGTCATGCAGCTTGTAATGGAGCTCTTATGGATTCGGATTGCGTTATGTGTCTGGTCGTGGCAAAGAACATGATCCTCAGAGAATATCGGACAGCTTTCGGAGCTCGAGTGCAGCTTCAAGGCTGTAGAATCAGACATGAAGTGTATCCATTCACCGAAAATTGGATCTCCATGTCTGATAGAGCAAAGCGTTTCCACATGTTTTTGCTCGCGATAAGTTCCTTTGCTCATTTCGTAACAAAAATGTCCAATAATCATTTGTAAGAATTGAACAAGAACACTGAGATGAAATCGAGTGATTAGAGTCTAGAATTGCGCTAAGTGCATTGTCGAGAAAAGTATCAAAAAAGTTATAAACCTATTGCATTGGTACTAATTCAGTCCTAAACTTTTCAATTGAACCAATTTAGTCATAAACATTTTACTATTGGTACCAATTCAGTCCATTCGGCCAATTTTGGCCGACCATCACTGACGTGGACGTCGGCTGGTGGCCGGATGCTGATGTGGCAATTTTTATGATTTTTTAATTATTTTTTCGAATTTTCTATTAATTTTTTTCTTTTTTTTTTCCTTTTTTTTTTTTCTGTATTCTTCCTTGCGTTGGCCGGCGAGCCTCCGGTGAGGCTTGCCGGCCACTAGGCAAGGGCCGCGACCCTCGCCAGCTCACCCGGCCTTTCCCAGGGCCGCAGGCGAGGCTAGCCTCGCCCAAATCGACCGCTGGCGAGGCGGCTTCGCCCGAATCTGGGCGAGGCCAACCTCACCCACACGGCCCTAGCTAAGGCCGAGCGGCCCTAGCCAGCCGTCGGCGAGGGTCGCGGCCCTCGCTCGGCCTCACCCAGGGCCACGGGCAAGGTGGCTTAGCCCAGATTTGGGGGAGGCCAACCTCGCCCACGGCCCTGGGCGAGGCCGAGCGAGGGCCGCTCGGTCTCACCCAGGGTTGCGGCCGAGGCTAGCCTCGCCCAGATCCGGGCGAAGCCTCCTCATCGGCGGCCCTAGGAGAGGCCGGGTGAGGGCCGCGACCCTCACCGGCGGCAGGCGAGGGCTTCGCGGCCCTCACCTAGTGGCCGGCGAGCCTCACCGGAGGCTCGCCGGCCACCACTAGGAAGAAGACAGAAAAAAAAAATTAATAAAAAAAATTTAAAAAATCATAAAAATTTCCACGTTAGCGTCCGGCCGACGTCCACATCAGCGTCGCCCGGCTAAAATTGACCGGATAGACTAAATTGGTACTAATAGTAAAAGGTTTAGGACTAAATTGGTTCAATTGAAAAGTTTAGGACTGAATTGGTACCAATGCAATAGGTTTAGGACTTTTTTGGTACTTTTCTCGTGCATTGTCTAAAGTTTTATTATTATGCCAATGATATACTTAGGTTTTCTCCGATGTGTTAAATTGACCCCATCAATTTATTATTCTAATAACTTGTACGAATTACAATGAAAGGAAAAATGAAAATGTGGGGGCCATTTGCTAAATCTCCTATTATTGTAGAAGAGTCATGAATAATAATGTATCCTAAGTCATTTTGAGCAATTGGACCGGGAAAAGTATGGGCCCAATTTATTGCAAGAGATTAAGCTAAGTTACACATCAACATCGAAAAATCTCATTTTGATCCTTTTCCATGTTATTCGGCCGCCACGTTATGATCTGCTTTCGTTTCCGTTTCTCAGTTTGGAAATGTCCTTATATGTTTACAGTTGGATGAGGATATTTATTCAGTACCCCAAATTGTAAAATGTCTAATTGCTAGCTTTTTTTTAATTACGTTGGATACAGTTTCGGTACAGCAAAATGAAAGTCAGCAATATCTATCAACTAGTTAATTACTGAAAAAAGCAACACATATGTCCCTCAATGAGCAGCAATATCATTTCTTGATGAAATAACTATATATATATATTTTAATTATGAAACGACGTCATTACAGTTAGTTTTACACTGAATGAAATCTCAATTATCTATAAATAAATAAATAAGGGTGACAATTTCATATAGGAGGGACATGCAGTCCCTTAGTGCCAGACGCCATGTTTTCCTCCAATTTTAAGCAAGTTCATATACACAAGCATTTTAATATTTGACGTTAGCTTTTCCCGTAAAAAATATTTTTTATTTTTAAAAAATTGAAAAAGAAAACTGTATACCCAAAACTCAATAACTATTCAGTTCCAAAGTTGGATTTTTCTTCATTTGTAAAAGCAAATCAGATATCTATGAATATAATCTAAGAATAGAAATCAAACCATGTAGAGACCAAGTTTGGTAATAGCTTGAATTAGTCAGTTAACCATCAAATAGAAAAAAATAAATATATCAGCATTATGAATTTAAATTTTTAGAATATATATAGTATATGTTTATATATGTTGACCTTACTTTTTCTTGCGCGAGACAATATTTATATTTTCCCACAATATTATAGCGGGTGGTCTTTCCTCGCCGCTTTCTCAAGTGTGTCCAGTCGCTCCCTTGTCTGATTCTTCTCCGTTTGGAAAGCCAAAAAGGATAGGGGGGAAAGTGAAGGAAAAAGCAGCAAGAAAGTGTAGGGAAAAAAGGCCGAGAAAATCCCCTTAGAATTAAATTTGTTTGACAAGGGGTGACTTGTGTTTTCACACATATGAGATTGAATCTAATGAGCTATCGTCTTTGGTGGTTGCTCTATATATAAGATTGTTTTGTTCTCGAGTTGGTATGCATAAGTTGTGATTCCGTCGCACAAGGTATGCGTTACACCTATGTGTAGGATTGTGCTTCTCGTTACTAGCAAATGGAAGTTCTAAGAAATTTAAAAGGAAGGACGGCATGGCTCTTGCATCTTAATTATTCTCAATGGATTCTGGTTTGATTACTGGGTTTCTTGTCCGTAGTTTTTGGGCAGGGGCTTCTAACTTAACCGTGTAAATTATGACGACTTTGCATTTCTTCATTTCTTCATCCGTCGAATTTGAGCTTCTTTTTAGGACATTGAATAGCCAACTCATATTCTAGTAAAAGTTACTGAGATTTTATTGGTATCTTTATGAGATGTTCTTCACTGCTACCTTTTAGAAATGATTAATATCTGTGTTCATGAAGACTAAGAAGACTAAGGCTGCTTCTGGTCAAAAGGGGAAAAAAAGAAAGAAGACTCAGGTTTATTATCATTTGCTAGATTGTAAAAAGAAAAGAACGTAGTGACTGCACATAGGATTGTTCCTAAACGGTTGTGAACTTCCTCATGAGCTTATGACCTACAATTTTCTTGTATGACCAGTTGTTTGGGCTGTTGGTTTTCACTGATGATTTACTAGCAGGGGCTCTGTTTTTATGTACTGGTATAGTGGCTTTGTGGGATCATGAGAAGGGATCAAGATGTCAAAAATTCAGACTTCGGAGAGGAGAGTGAAATGCAGATGCTCAGTTCCGAAGATGATGCTGGCACTCAAATTCTAATTCAAGCTCAATCTCTCGTGGAAGGATCTGATCCTGTCCTAGCATCAGAATACAAACCAGTTCCCGAAGTTGATTATTTGCAGGTCAGTAGTTTCCATTCGGTAGTGCACATGATGTCGTAATAATTCCTCTTTTTGGTTTGCTCCTTCCTTTTCCAAATCTATTTTGCTATGTGAATTATTATATCATAGCAGCAGATGCTCTTTTGGGTAAGTGGCCTGTCTCCTGTAACATGCTAATGATTTTTTCGCATCTGATCCTGCTCTTTTTATTTTTGTGATCCTTTTCTTTTATTGATTCTAAAGCGCAGCAAGATTTTTTTTTTTTTTTTTTTTTTTTTTTTTTTTTTTTTTTTTTCTGGAGATTGTTGCATCATGGGAAAATTTATCTTCCCGGAGAGAAGGTTGAAATTCAAATTGGGCTGATAAAAGCTGAGAGCCCAAGCTTGTCCTTTCTAGATTTATTACTAGATGAGAAGTGGACATTGAATATCTCAATTGCGAAATTCCTTGTTTTTTCTGTGCAATTATTCAGCTTTTGTTGAAAGATTTTGTGATAGTGACATGCCATGTTGGGCCAGTAGTGTTGTGAAAAATCATTGGAAGAACGAAATGACTGAGCAATTTGTATTATATTTTGAAATCTTGTTTCCTGATGTTAAAAACATTGCTAGTATCACTCCCAGTTGGAGTGTTTTTTTCTTTTTTTGAACAATTCCGATTTAAAATTGTATGAAGAAAAAGGGGACGTGACTTAACCAAAGACAACCTTGTCCCAAGTAAGATCAGGAACATTTCCCTAAAGGCTTCAACTGAGAGGCCCAAAATGACCTTAAAAAGTATGTCAATTCAAGTGACATTTGCCAAATGCACGCAGACTTAAAACCCAACTTTAGAATAGAGTTAAAGATTACACTATTTTTGGAGCATTCAAGTTCATAGAGGCATGTGCTTTGCCGTGTAGATAAAGTTTTGGTTTGGTTCATGAGGAATCATCAGCTTCTCTAAATTGGTTGATGAGAAATTTTTCACATTTCACAGGCTAGAATTATGTCACGTGGAATCAAGATCAAGACATATAATTGTTCTTCCTCACCCCTGGATCTCCTTCTTTTTGAAGGTTAAACAATATTGTATTAATAAAGCTACTGAAGGGTTGCCGTCCCCATCCAAAACGACTTCAGAAGGGGAGTCTCCCGTAATTCAAATAAGTGGGAACTAGCAATCATTTCTATATTCCAATAAGCTACAAGTACGATATTGAACTTTCCCATCATCCCAAATGTGAAGAGCATATGACCGGATATATCTAAAAGAGTCTTAGTAGGATTCTTCTTGATATACTCTCTTGCTTCTTGCTTTCCAATTGAGCCAAAAAGCAAGGAGAGAAATTATCTTGATTATTTCTTCTTTCTTGAGCAATCCCAGGCCCAAAGTTACACTTGTACTGTTTATCTTGCACCATTCTTCCTCTGTATCCTTCACTTATTATTTTGTTGCATTGTTCCTATCTCTCATTCTTTCTTTCTCTCTCCATCTTGGTTTCCTTCTCTTCTTGGCCAACTTTGTCCTCTCTAATTTCCTTTTGAGATATGTCTCAATAGCATGGTGAGGATTTCTTGTTTGATTTGGATATAAGATATTTTTAGTTCAAATCGAGTAGATCATATATGCACTATCTTAAATGTATGGTACGCTTGGCACCCTGTCACTCCATTTTCTACATTTGTGGCCTGGAAGTCAAAGCACCATTTGTGACGGACAGAATCTTGGTGGCTTAAATCAACAGGAGACAGGCTGTAGTGTTAGTGGGCCACTGGAGGTCATCAGGTTTGTTGGGAAATGGTGTTAGTTCCATGTAAAGCAGTCTTAGTCTCGGAGGATTTAACAAATTGTTAAACGATAAATACATGCAGACATTAATAAATATCTTTATTTATCTCTCTATATGTATATACATGCCTATTACTTAAAACAACTCCTTAAATGTTTTGAATTTACTCTGCTTTGAGTAGTTTTTAAAATTAGAAGAAAATTGAGTTTATGCTTTTTTCCATTGTTTCAGAAACAGAATTTGAGAATATCTTCAATTAGCCTATTGGAACTTTTGAGGCACAGTCTATAGAGGTCAAATCCAGTTTCCTAGCTTCAAAAGAAGCATGTGGTTGCTAAAATTTGTTGGGAGTTAACTAGGAAGTGTTTTGAGTACCCTGCATAGGGTCATCCAAGATTCAGGAGTCGTGTAGGTTGGAGCATGGGTTCTCAGTCACTTCTACCTACTTTTATTGATCGCAAGGGCCAAGCTACTATGCCCTTGGTTGCTTGTTCCTGACATAGAATTATTCACATGATAAAGGTTCTATTTCTAAACATGAGTCTCTGAATGTGGTGTTTGCTATATTCTGCGACAAATTCTTGATCTAATTAGCAATCCTACAGTCGAGGTTTGACATCTAGAATTTGAATTTTTGCTACTAAATTTCCTGAATCTAGCCCCTATTTTTTTTTTCTAAAGTTTATTTTACACATTCTTTAAGCAATTTAATAAGTGGAGTCCAGAATTTATTCTGAAGTGATTCTCTTCTTTGGCAAAGACTGATGGAAAGAGTTTTGTGGTGATGACTTAGACGACAGAACCAGTGAGTTGGTTGATGGACTCAATCGAATTACGCTCATATGCATTAACTGATGTACATTCTATTCTATCACGTACTTCCTTGCTCTTTGACTGAGTTATTCTACTGCAAGTACTTGCATTATCGACCCTCTCTTATTCCCATGTTATTGAACTCACTAAAATGATTCATTTTTGCAGGAGTTATTGGCCATTCAACAGCGAGGCCCTCGAGCTATTGCCTTCTTTGGGACAAGAAACATGGGATTCATGCATCGGGAACTAATTGAGATTCTCAGCTGTGCAATGGTTATAACCATAAGATGCTGTGAATGTGATACGAGTCGTTTTATATTGCATTTGACTGCTGACATCTTGCGAAGTTGTATCTCTATTGTCTAAGAGGCAGATACTAAATACTATAGCTTGACCTTTTTGACTTTAGGTTGAGGATTATAGTTAGCTATGGAATGCCCGCACCAAATATTAATTTTCAATTTATAGATAAGGTCTTTTGTCTTGAGAGTACTACTTTCCCTCGTAGAAAAACCTTATATATACATCAGGGGCATCCGGGACTAATGCAGCCCTCATTAGAGGTGCTTTAAGAGCAGAAAAGCCAGAGCTGCTGACGGTAATCTTACCTCAGAGTTCGAAAAAGCAGCGTCCAGAGAGCCAGGAATTATTGTCTAAAGTAAGCTGCCTCCAGTCTTCGGCTATTCTGTATCCCGTTTTCGGCTATTCTGTAATTCAGAGTTCTATTAATTTTTTGCCTGGTGGAATTGTGCTTCTTTAGCCAATATTTGTATGTCGGGATGAGCGGTTTTTTTCCCCTTCATTCTGGCTTCTTTCTTGTTGTATACCCCAGGTTCGTCCTACACGCACTCACACACATTGATCAATCTAAGACTGTCATATATATATGTTCTTTGAACTACATCGTATCAAACAAGTAGCATATACTTGGTTGGTTATGGAACGATATTTTCTGGTGGTTAGCCATGGAGAAAACTAAGGGAAAAATTGTAAATGTAGCACTTACAACAGCGAAGCTCATTTCTTGAGATTTAACTTATGCAAATTAAAAGGAGGTCGACTAGAATCACAACAAAACCTGCAGTTCTAAGAAAGCAAGTTTGATTTCTGGTTCCCTACAGTATGTTGTTTTGTCCTTAAAAAAAAATAAAAATTTGTGAAGCTGTGTGGTGCTTGCAGCATGGTAAGAAAAAAATGTTGTACATGTTCATGGTATCAGGAGTACGTAGTTCATTAGAACAGAGTATTTTGTGTAGGTTTAGTTGTGTGAAATTAAATTAGAATTCTGTTTACAGTTGATGTCAATTGCCAAAAGCCAAATGAGCTTGAACTGTGCCAAAAGATTCTTATGTGCCTTCTTTCTACCCTCATTAACGTGAGTGAGAACCAACGGGATGGACTGATAATATTTCATAATCCTCGACTCAAATTGCACCAACAGAGCCATCCTTCTTAATCTCTCTCTCTCTCTTTTCTAATTACTTTCTTATTCCTTTTGTTGGTGGCCAGCCACCAACCACGGCCAAGTCGGCTGGCTTCTCCTGGTCAAGGGAGCCCTCCCCCAAGCGAGAGTTGGCCTTGCCCCAACTAGATTTGGTGAGGGCTGGCCTCATCGGCCAGGGTGCCTAAGTGAAGGTGATACTAGGTGCCAAATCACCTAGGCGAACCCTTGCTAGGCCTTGCTTGGGTGAGGGCTCCACTCGATGAGGCTCGCTCTTGCCTGGTTCGGCCCTAAGTAACACCAATACGAGACATGCGACACAATACGTCGACATGTCATTTCTCAAAAATAAAGAATTTCGACATATTGGGACACGTTATATATTAAATGAATATTTTTATCTTTAGTTAGTTTGATCCAAATTCACAAATAAATAAATAATAATAAACGAGCCATGAATGAATATACACTAATAATATTAATAAGGGGAAATGCCACCAAAAATCCAAAACTTTACCCAATGTGATAAATTTCCCTTGAACTTTTTTTTTTTGTAATATAAAAAACTCTAAATTTTATCAATTGTGACACATTTACTCTAAATTTTTTTTTTTATGACACAAAATCACAAACTTATACTTGCATGACACATTTATCTTAACCTATAGGGTATTTTCGTCTTTTATTTTTTAAACTTTTTTTCTTTTACTTTTCTTTTCTTTTTCTTTTTTCTTCTCCTCTCTTCCCTCTGCTGGCCATGGCGAAGGGAAGAGAGGAGAAGAAAAAAAGAAAAAAAAAGGAAAAATAGGAAAAAGGAAAGAAATAGAAAAAAATTAGAGACAAAAATGCCATTGAGCCATAGAGTTGGAGTAAATGTGTCACGGTTGATGAAGTTTGAGATTTTTTAGTTACAAAAAAGTTTAAGATAAATTTGTCATATTATGTCAAATTTAGGATTTTTGGTGGCTTTTTCCCTATTAATAAATTTATTCTTAGAAAATGCAAAAGACATATTCATAAATATTGCGTATCCATCGATAACTTCAACAAAAGTTATCGATAAAACTAATGACTAATAAGAGATTAGAATCAACTTATTTAAATAAATTTATAATCTTCTATAATAATTAAAATTTATCATTATTTAATGTTTAGTACTTTTATTTTTTGAAATCATTTTTTGGCCCACTCATTTATTTTTCTGACCTTAAAAGAAAAAGCCCTACCCATCTATTTCACTCCCTCGTTTCTTTTCCAGCTCCACCTGTAACTTCCTTTTTTGAAAATTGAAACCATCCTCTACCCTCCCCTCCCTTCAAAAAGAAAAAAATCACGCCGCATCAGCATCCCCATTTTAAAAAATTTTTTCTACTCTTCTTCCTAAAACTTAGAAAGGAACCTCCGCCTCAGCAGCCGCATGGAAACTTAGGCTCCGTTTGTTTCGCAGAAAATATGGCGTTTATGAAAAATATTTTCCAGAAAGTCATTTTCCAGGAAAATGTAATTATTTTCTGGTGTTCGGTTGAAATCTGAAAATGAAGTGGAAAATATTTTTTGCTATTCGGTGAGGAAAATCTTTTCCTTCATATACTCTTTTTCATTTATTTTATTTTTTAAAATGGATTCTTAATATTTTTTTTAAAATTTGATTTTAATTATTTTAAAAATTGATTTTTAATTATTTTAAGTTTTTAAAATCTATTATTAATTTTTTTTTCCATATCCTTCTTTCTTGGCCGGTTGCCGGCCATGGTGATGGCCCGTGACCAGCCACCGATGAGCCTCGAGCTCACTGATGAGCACAAGGCGTGCCGCTCCATAGATTGGCGAGCGTGAGCGTTGAGCTCGAGGCTCACCAGATCAACAAGCACAAGCTTGAGATCGACGAGCTCAAGGTTCGCCTGGTGACGGCCGATGACTAGCCAAGAAAAAAGAAGATGGGAAACAAGGAAAAGAAAACGAAAAAAATAAAATAAAATAAATAGAAAAGAAAAAAGAAATTAAAAATAATTCGAATAAAAAAAGGAAAATGAAGAAAGGGACACCCGGACTCTTGGAATGCCAGAAGTTTGCACAAAGAAACACTTAAATGCCAAAAGTTGCGAAAGTGACACTTAAGTACCAAAATCAGAACAAAATTGATCACTTCTTAAGTGCTAATCTGACCAAAATGTTGACCTGGCAATTTTCCAACGAAGTAAGTGCAAAATGGTGTCATTTCGGCGCTAACATGGTAAAAAAGTAATATAAAAATTAATAAAATTAATTAAATGAAATTTAGACTAAATTTATTTAAAAAATTTAAAAATTAAATTTAAAAATTTAAAAAAAATTAAAAAAAATTTAAAAAAAATTAAAAAAGCTTAGCTGCTGCTGCCTCCCCATCGCCGCTAGGAAGGCTCAACGATCGGGGGGGGGGGGGGGAGGGTCAGCCGAGGTCGCCAGCCTTAGCCAGGGGTCGGTGACCCCAGTTGAATGGCAGCGAGGGCCGCGGCCCTCGACCCAGATCGAGGCGAGGGCTTACGGGCCCTCACTGCCGGTCGGCCGAGGTCGCTAGCCCTTGGTAAGGGCCCGGCGACCTCGGCCGACCCACCCCCCTCTGTTGCCAGCCCTTCTCGGCGGCTGCAGGGAGGGCTCAACCCTCAACCACCTCTTTTTAAAAAAAAAAAAATTAAAAAATTAAAAAATTTTATTTTTAAAATTTTTTAATAAATTTAGTTTTAAATTTAATTAAATTAATTTTTTACCAAGTCAGCACTAAAACGACTTCGTTTTTGCATTGTTTAGCCACGTCCGCCTGCAAAATGACACCGTTTTGCAATTATTTCGCTGGAAATTGTGCACGTCAGCATTTTGACCGAATTGGCACTTAAGTATCCATTTTACTCCGATTTTGATACTTAAATGTCACTTTCGTAACTTTTGGCACTTAAGTGTCCATTTGTGCGAACTTTTGGCACTTGAAGCAATCTTTTGCCGAAGAAAGAGGAGGAGAAAGTGAAGATTTGTAGAGGTGTGAGATAAGAGAGACCAAGTGAGAAAAATGTTTTCCACTTTCCAAAAGTGGAAAACATTTTCCCCTAATTTAGAAGATTTTTTTTTTCTTTTCATGGAAAACATTTTCCCCAAAGAATTAATTTTCCGTGAAATGAACGCCGGAAAATTCAGAAAATGTTTTCTCGGAAATTATTTTCTGCGAAACGAGTAGAGCTTAAAAAACCTCCGCCTCGCCTCTGGCCCTCCCTCTTTCGCAGCCACAGCCACAGCCGTAGCCTCGCCTTTAGCCCTCCATTGCGACATTGCAGTCACGGTCCTCTGGGTCACCTTGGACTCAGTTCTGCTCTGGCCCTCCATTGCTCATGGCCTCGCCTCCGCTCCTCGCCCTCGCCTCCACCCTCGATTCTCTCACTTCGCACTTGCAAACTTGTCCCATAAACCCACCATGCCTCTTGCAATTCCTGACTCGTGTGTCGAAGCGTGCTGGGAAAGTTGATCTGACACAATACGAGGCTATGGAGAGTGCTCATGCTTCATAGGATGTAAGGGATCCATTAAGGGAAGATCCCTCTATGCCTTCTTTCTAGCCTCATGAGATTGTGAGTGAGATCCAAAGGATAAACTGATCACATATCGTAATCCCTCAATGAAATCGAGCCAACTGAGCTAACCTTCTTGATCTCTCTTTCTTGTTTTTGTCCCCAAGTTCCTGATATATGGCCTCTTCCAAAAAGAATTACCATGTGTTCGTGAGTTTTAGAGGCACATACGTCCGCAATAACTTCCTCCATGATCTCTATGCAACTCTGAATCAGAAAGGGATACACACTTTTGTGGATAGCAAGGAGCTCAGGAAAGGAGAGCAAATATCGCCGGCGCTTATGAGGGCGATTGAGGAGTCATGCGTCGCGATCACCATTTTCTCCGAGGACTATGCTTCCTCACGGTGGTGTTTGGAAGAGTTGGCGAAGATCATGGAGTGCAAGGCACAAAAGAAGCTGATTGTGTTGCCGGTCTTTTACAAAGTGGAAACAAGAGAAGTGAGATGGGCAATAAAAGGTTATGGGAGAGCTATGGCTAAGCATGAGTCCGATTCCGAGAAGGATCCGAAGGCAATGGAGACATGAAAGAAGGCTCTCTTTGATGCCGGTAGCTTGTCTGATTGGGTTTGCAATGATGGGTAAGTAAGTAATTGATTTGATGCACTGCTCTGCCATTGTTAGCTGGTGGTTATTTGTTATATGTCAAATTGTATGCAGGGAACCTACAGCTGAAAAACTGATGGATATTGTTAAATCGGTCTTTTTAATTGAACATACAAAGCGGAGATATGCTAGACAGTAGACACAGTAGTCAAATATCAAATCTTCAAGCTAGCAGATTGTTTGAAGTCGATTCTTGCTGTTTGGACAATGAGAAATTTTTGTTTTAGATAAATCGTGCATTTCATAGTATCCGAGTCATTTTGTCTTCAGGCGCAGGTTCACCCTAATGTGTTACTTCTTTTCATCTTATTATTTGCTAATCTTATTATCTAATTTTCCTTATGACGCTAGAGATTGAATTCCTGCCATGGCTTTGAAATGCTAAAACATGTTTCTCTTTCGATTGCTTATCAGAGATGAAGCAGAGGTCATACAAAGCATCGTAAAGGAATTACCAATTCGTCTAGAGCGAACACCCTTGCATGTTGCTGAGTATCCGGTTGGAATAGATTCCCGAGTCGAAGAACTAATATCATTGTCGCAAAAAGAGTCGGATGATGATGATATTCTCATGATCAGTATATGGGGACTTGGAGGCATAGGTAAGACGACGATTGCTAAAGCCATATATAATGCTATTGAAAGTCAGTTTCAGAGATCTATATTTTTGGAGCGGGTTAGAGAAACTTCAAACAAATGCAATGGTCTAGTTGAGTTGCAAAAAAGACTTCCTTCTCAAATCTTACCTCCTAAGCACCCAACGGTCTATAGTGTTGCTAACGGAATTAGTTTGATAAAGGAAAGACTTTATTTGCAAGAAGGTTCTCATTGTTCTTGATGATGTTGACTATTCGTGTCAACTGGGAGCGTTAGCTGGAGGAGGCAATTGGTTTGGCAAAAGAAGTAGAATCTTTGTGATGACAAGGGATAAACATTTGGTTATTTCTTCTCATTACATGAATCGTGTGTATCCAGTTAACACTTTAGACGACAAGACGCACTAGCCCTTTTTGTTTGGCATGCCTTTCAAAACAGCAAAAAATCTGAAATAAGAAAGGATCTCATAGATAGAGCAGTGCATTGCGCTAGTGGCCTTCCATTAGCCCTTGAAGTGTGAGGCTCATTCTTACGTGGAAGAATAGCATGGGAAAGTGAGTTGCGTAAACTCTCCAAGAGTCCTAACAAAGATATCAATCAAGTTCTAAAGATAAGCTTCAACGGACTGGATGATGACGAAAAGGGATTTTCCTCAACATTACTTGTTTCTTTAAGGAAAAAAAGTATAGAATACATAAAAAAAAAGTTTTCAACAGCTGTGGCTTTGAGACAACTATAGGAATGGAAACTCTCATTGATAGGTCCTTGATAAGAAAGGAGCATGGGACCCTGCAAATGCATGATTTGGTCCAATCGATGGGTCAAATATTGTTAATCAAGAATGTCTTGATGACTCTGGGAAACACAGTAGATTATGGCTTTTTGAAGATGTTCAGGATATTTTATATGAAGACACGGTAAGAGTTGTTTATGTAAACATTGTTATATCTCATTCTTATGTTACTTTTATTCGGACAATATATGTAAATCTCAATGAAAATTTTGTGTGAGAACTGAATTTTCTCTGTTATGGATAGGAAATGAATGCAGTAAAGGCCATAGTATTGGACTTGCCCACACCAAAAGTGAGAACTATGAATCCTAAAGAGATAACCATATGTCCAAATGCTTTCAGAAACGTGAAAATATTGAGAATGCTCATTTTGATTGGAGTGCATATCTCATTGCAAGGTCCAGTTTATCTGCCTAACAATCTAAGATGGCTTGAATGGCCCAATGCCCCGTTTCTAGAGTTTGGTTGTGGTACGAAGAAACTTGTTGGACTTGATATCTAGAAAAGTCATATCAGGCAATTTGACGGTAAATTTAAGGTTAGCGCTAGTGGTAACTAGCCTTTCCCTTTTTATAACTACAAATTTATTCAAAGCTTAACGATTGTATTTATATTTTTTTTCCAGAATTTTAAATTGTTGAAGTACATCAATTTCAGTCAATGCATGTCCCTGGTTAGTGTTCCTGACCTTTCATCAATTCCAAATCTAGAGAGCTTGATTCTTGATGAGTGCGAAAGCTTGGTGGAGGTTCACCAATCTATCGCATGTCACAACAAGTTAAAATTTTTGTTACTAAAGTTTTGCTCTAACCTCAGTAAATTTCCTCACACACTCAAGGCAAAATCTCTTCTCGCCCTCCATCTCCGTGGTTGCTCTAAACTTGAAAAGTTCCCTGATATACCGGAAAAGATGGAACATCTAGAAGAGCTTAATCTAGGTGGGACGACTATTAGAGAGCTGCCTACATTAGTTGAAAATCTTGTCTCCGTGAAGATAATAAATTTAAGAAAATGCAAAAGACTCCCAACGCTCCCATCAAGTGTCTATAAGTTGCAAAGTCTCGAGCATTTGGATCTTAGAGGCTGCTCCAATTTTGTCGTGTTTCCAAAGAACTTGGAGGATTCAACCAATCCTAATGGCAATCTGGGATTCCGAAATTTATTCCAGCTAGATCTTTATGGCTGCAATCTCTCAGAAGTGGAGTTCCTTGAGAGTTCTTCCAGTTTTCCCAAATTGAGGCACCTAAATCTTTTCGGAAACAAGTTTACTCGTCTGCCGCCATGCCTCAACAAATACCATGATTTGCGACAGTTGCGGGTCTGTAAATGCAAACAGCTACAAAAGATTCCTCAGCTTCAGCCAAATGTGTTTCTCCTATGGGCAGGGGATTGCAGATCTCTACCAGAATTCCCAAATTTGTCGAGTCTCTCCTTCAACAGCCTTGATGCTTACGTGTCATCATTTATGAATTATTCTACAAAAGGGCAAGTACGGCTGGTGTGTTATCGCACAAGGTTAGACTCTCTCTCTCTCATGCACTCAGTAACTTTGAATGATTGATATGCGAACTATTTGTATGACAGGAGCTCCCGAAGATGGGACCTGTTTACATTCACCTGACTGGGAGAGAGATGCCAGAATGGTTTCTCCACTGTAAAGACAGTTCTATATCTTTCATGGTTCCCGAGGACTTGATGTCATGCCTCGAACCCCGAGCACGAGCACACCTCTCGGCGGTCGACTAAAAAAATGTGACATCCCAAGACGCATTACCAACCATTTCTTTTTATTTTTCAATTAAGCACACTCGGAAGCAAAATAAACAAACGCCTGGACGGAAATCAAACACATGCCAACGCTTTTTCAAAAACTACCATTTATATACATACCAAGTTAACCTAAAGGTTCATATTTACAAGTCTAATTCCAAAATGAAAGCCTTAGGCCACCTACGCTCCGGACCCTTCCGCCTTGGGCTCCAGGTCCTCCACGACACCATCTGGGATGCCAATGTCTATAGGATGAGCTACCTCCCCATCCTTGGCTTCGATGGTAGGCCCGTCAAAACCCTGCAAATGACCCTCCTGAGCCCCGTTACGCTTGTTAATGTACTAAGCTTTGAAGCGATGAGGTATCCAGTGACAGAGGCCCTCATCGACCCAAATAATGGTCACAACCAACTCACGGGTCTGGGTGGTCCCGAGAATGGGGAAAAAGGTAGACTCATAGTTTATTTCCTTCGGAACCCCAAAGCGGATAGGAAGCATCTCCATACTAAGGACCTGAAAAATATTTAACCACGATGGAGTGAGATAAATCTTAGCGAGTCAAAACCTTAAACCCTGATTAGGATGCAAATTCACCTAGAGGCAGCCTAAACAGGCGTCACAACCAACTTACCTCGCCTCAGCACGTTCCTGCATATTAGTGCGCCACATATATCATATGAATACAACAAGCGTATTTAATAATTGGAACACATTATTTCATCTTACAAACAGTCACAAGGGTCCCAATTATAGGGTAAAATCATTATGACACGTCTCATTCCGTGCCACACAATTTTGCCCCATAATCGGGCGTAGCTATCACAACCACTCAAGCGTGTCCCAGTTATTACGACCCATCGGCCACGGCCAACTCAATATTCGGCAGACATCCGACATAACCGAGCGTCGTCCCGCTCCGTCGGGCACGGCAATGTCTACACCTAGACGGCATTCCACACAGGAGCATCGGTCCAGCCTCCATTGCGATCGACATCCGTTGTTATGGGGCATTCGAACTTAATCAGGCATCGCCTCCCCAACTCCCATTGGGTGATGAGTTCCGATAGTGACCACACGCACATCCATGCTTGGCCAAGAACACCTTACTTTGCATCCAAATACCTTGTATTTAAATAATGAACTTGGCTCATTTTCTTCGTATTAAAAATTTCGGTAAAATAATCGTGCGTGGTCACGTATTTAAATTGAACCAATAAACACGGTACGCTCCCATTTCAAAATTTCACAATTTAATATAGTATATAAAATATTTTGGCATAAAAAATCGACACCCGGCATTTTTCTATTTAAATACCATAAAATCAGATTTTGCAATAACAATCCATAACGACAACCAAGCACTCAATTGCACAAATAAGCAATTAATTTCACATATAAATTCAACCACGAGAATCAACGTAAAATTCTAAAAGATAGCTAACCCGTCAAACTTTACAATAATTATAATTAATTAAATAAATCTAATTTAATTAACCTAACCACGGTTAATTAAACTAACCATGGTTAACTAACTAACCAAGTTAACTAACCTAACCTAGGGTAGACTAACCAAACTAACCTAACTAACTAACCATCCTTAATAACTAGTTACACTAACTAGGATTAACACTAATCCTAATTAACACTAAACTAACCACTAAGTGCAATTAACATTCTAATTCGAGATTAGGGCGTTAATTCACCGAAATTCAATGGCGACGGATTCACGGCAATGGCGGCGCGACGGTGACCAAGACTCGAGGCTACCACGTCTCCAACGGAGGATCGACCAGGGTTGAAATCAGCCCAACAAGCTCACGGCTTGGCTGGTCACGGTTCTGCTTGGTTCTCCTTGGAGGTCGGTCGAGGTTGGCTGCAACGGTTGGGCGATGCTGGTGGGCTGTTGGCAAGACGGTTAGACGGTGGGCTGCAACAGGTGGCGCTGTTGGATGAGCAAGTTAGGCGGAGTTGGTGGTTTGGTGGCTAGACGGGTGAAGAAGCGGTGAGGCGGACGGCCAGGCAGACACGATTAGGGCGGTGCAGGCGGTCGATGGTAGACAGCTAGGCAAACGGCAGAACCGACGGACGAATAGGGCTCGGCTGGATGACTGGTCGATTCTGTGTTGCAGCAAGGGAGTGGAAATGAAGAAGAAGGAATGAGGAAGAAGAAGTTGGACAGAGAGGGGTTTGGCTAAGGGGAGTTCATGCACAAGGAGGGAAGGAGAGAGGAGAGAAGGAGGGGAAAACTAAGTCAAGCTTGTGGCCAACCAAAAGGCTTGTAAAATATCAAGCCACTCAAGTGCATGCCCCTAAAGTCTTTAGCCCAAAGTCTTGACCCTTCCAATGGCAATTTTCCTCCATTTCCTCACCAAATAAAGCCTTTTTGGAGGCCAAATTACCAAATTATTCAGCCCATCCGAATTTCCATAATTCCTTTTTGCCGAAATTGATTTTTCCACAAAATTCCGGGCTCAACAGAATTTCTCTGAAAGATGAGATGAGGTCCTAAAAATGAATTGTGACACGCTTGAATGTCCAATTCCCTTCGTGGTTAAAATTGATCGGACGCGATTTTAGTACAACCTAACCTATCGGGTAGCTTTTAGGGATTTTAGCGCGTTTGACTCATGGTCGATAATTTTTTGTCCACGTTTGTGCATCTCTGACTCATAGACAACGTTCGGTTGTCGTAAAAATCGCAAGGTTTTAATTACGTGTCCCAAGTATAAAATCAATAGAAAATCGGGTTAGTGCCATTCGACGTGAATTTCGCAATCACGCGGAGTCACCACAATTCAATTACGTCATTCCATTGAATCGACTTATATCCAATCACAATTCGATTATAACGGTGTCGTATTGACCCTTGCCAATTATTGCGGTCGAGCGATGGATTTCCCAATCAAATTCTCAAGTTTGTCGCGTTTATATTTCTTAACTGCTTCACCTAATAGGTCAGTTAACTCGTGAGTGGCCAGCTCAGAGAAAAAGGACCATAGGCGTGTCAATGAAATGCCCATTTCATATATTTGAGATAATGTCGAATTTCAGAATGTCACACTTGAGTGACAAGTTCTTAGGAGTAACACTATGTATTGTTCTTGGCCTGAAGGAAGGAAAAGTGGTTGGTGTTCAATGTAGCGTCTCTATTGATGGCCAAGGGCGGTTTTCCCGGATAAGAGGGCTTGGTTAAATAAAATCAGATACGGTGCTGATTCAATATATCCAGTGCAGGGAGCTGCTTATAAAGGGCAGCTTCCGCGGGACGATTGGAGCCATTTCCGAGTTTGCCTCAGCATATCAGAAGGAAGATTGATTAAGTGGGGATTCCGTCCTACAAATGAGCAAGAGGAGGATGATCTGAGGATCGTGCTCCAACACCATCACCCGAATGAAACAAATCGGTCTTCGGAGGAAAGAGACTCAGAAGAAGACAATTGGAAAGACACCGAGGAAGAAGAAAGTTCGAGTGAAACAGATGATGAAGCTAACAAAGAAAAGCTCTCTCAGTTGAATGAAACAAATTGGGCTTCGGAGGAAAGAGACTCAGAAGAAGACAATTGGATAGACACCGAGGAAGAAGAAAGTTCAAGTGAAGCAGAATATGAATGTTACGCAGAGACACGCTCCTATTATTTAGAGCAAATTCATCATCGAGTTTCGAGTACGCGTCTAATTGGAGTGACGAGAATATGTGTGAACTCGACCATATGCGAGTCAAAAAGCGGCGTGTGTGAATTGATCGGCGGAAATGGGAGAAGCACGTTCTTTTTGTTTGGTCGGTGGAGAAGCACGTTCGCGGAGCTTTCAAGAACGTCGCCAACGCGGAGCATTAAATGAAGATCGACAAATTTTCTGCACGAGTTTATGTGCATTTCTCCACGTCCATTTTTTCTTCTTTCTCATTAATGTATGCACATGGATGTGTGTGTATGCCCATAGAAGATTGTGGGCGCTGAACGTGTCTTCCCTTCTTTTGGTCATCTTTTGTGGACTTCATTTGTTTCTTGTTAGTAAATGCCGAAAGAGAGAGAAGCAGAAGAAATGAGGAGCTAAGGGCTCTCCGTGCATGAAAGTCAAAAGAAGAAGGACACCATCGTGAAGAGAGATAAAGAGTGAAGACTTACTCATGCCGCAGGACTTCTTTTGGTTATAAATGGAGAAGAGCCATCCGGGTAGAAGGCGGGCCAAAATTCCATTCGGTTGGCCTCATCGGGTGGGTTGCCCAGGTGAAGGTGACGTCGAGCGCTAGATCTAGCTTGGGAGAGGCCAACCGTTGCCGAGCCTTGCTTGGGTAAGGGCTCCACTAGCTGAGGCTCACCCTCGCCTATGGCGGGTGAGGCTAGCTCGCTTGGCCATCGCCCAGACTGGCCATCGATAATGGGAAGAAAAAAGGAGGAAAAAAAACAATTTGAAAAAATATTAAAATATTATTAAAAATGATCAATGTCAGTACTGATTGTACTACTTAAGATAGCTGGCATCCACATCAGCGAATTTCAACCAAAATCTCCTGTGGTCTGCCATCGTTGTTGAGGTCATGTTGTTGTCCTAAACCACCAATGCCGTGCCACTATTGGCGTTGATTGAACCCTATGTAGGCTTGCTTCACATAGGCCCTGCGAGCTTGTTGCAATTAATTTTTCTAAAATATGGTGCAGCTGTTTTTACAGTGACAAGGCAGTATTACATTAGCTAAAATTAAATCCCCACTACCCCAGATATATGGTGTAACAATATATACTGTTCAAACGAGCAATATTTTTATGGCTCGCAAACAAGCAATTAATTTCTATAAGTACTATATCAAAAGAAGAAGAAGAAGAAGAAGAAGATGTTGAGACAAAATCATAGGTATACCTTATAATAAAAAAACCAAACGTTGTAAGAAGTCTTCTATCTGCACAGCTCCGTCATTGGCAAGAGATAGTCATTTATTGATAGTTCCTTTTTTATTATTTACATTAAGTAAATTTGACTTTAAATTCTATGTAATTATTGATTGAATTATTTTAATCATTACATTTTACTTTTGTTGCTATGTGAATTTCCTTATTTGGTGACATTATCTTTGTTCATTAAGGTTTCCTCCGCATTATAAGAAATCTATCTATTTCAACTCAAGAAAAACTATTTGTGAAAACTCATATTGACTTCTCTATTGTCAAGGTTTTGAGCTAATACTTCTAAATATCGATGTATCTTAAAATAACTTAATATCGAAATAGAAAGTCCTTGAAAAAAGTTATCTACTCAAAAGCTAAAAATAAAAACAATACGCAGCAATTTGGTTAATTCATAACAAATCTTCTAATGATTATATGTACAATGAGTTTGATCAGAAGGTGATAAAACACGTGCTTGAGTGCAGAAGCTGTTTCAGTAGATGCGACTAATAGCAGCAAGGGTTCTGTTTGCACGAGCTCGTCATTATTGGCGATATATAGTCATTTATTGATAGTTCCTTTTTATCGTTGCCAATAAGTAAATTTGACTCTTAAATTTTATGTATCTAACGGTCAAATTATTTTAATCATTACACTTGACTTGTTTTTGTTATGTGAATTTCCTTATTTGGTGACATTATCTTTGTTCATTATGGTATCCTCCGCATTATAAGTAATCTATTCATAAACTATTTGTGAAAGCTCATTGACTTCTCATCTATCAAATATTGATGTACCTTGAAGTAACTTAATGTCGAACTAGAAAATCCTAAAAAAAAAAAAAAGTAGTCTACTCACAAGTAAAAGCAGAAAATAATATGTAGTGATTTGGTTAATTCATCAACAATATCTTCTAATCATTGTACCTATAACGAGTTTGATTAGGTGGGTAGAAATGTGTGTCGGAGCGCCGAAGCTATTTCACTAGATTTGACTAATAGCAGTCGGGGTTCTCCACTTGCTATTGCATAGTTCTTGGAAATATCTTGGGCAACTTCCACGAAAGTCACATTGTATGATCAGCGGGTCCAGCCTGGCGGGTAGAATTACCAAGAACGTACTTTTGCATTTCAGCTGCTATTTCATCTTTCTTTTAATTTTTCCTACAGTTCGTTCAGTCAAATAATTCACCGCCAAATTGTCCATTAGCGAGGGGGTCATCTTCCCGCCTTCTTCCCTCATTTTCCCTCGCTACTCAGCCATCTTTTTCGTACCAGTTTGCATAGAGATTCCCTCACCGAAAGCCTGCAGGGTTTTCCTCATCTTTATCAAGAACAGTTAGAGATCCTGCTTTCATCTTTCCATCCCTCTTCCATCACGCAAGCTCCACCTCGTCTAAAGCCATCGTACGTCACGCGTTTTCCTCAGTGCTCTTACTCGTTTTAAGCTTCAACATTCTAGATATAAGGGATCCATTAAGGGAAGATCCCTCTATGCCTTCTTTCTAGCCTCCTGAAATTGCGAGTGAGATCCAAAGGGATAGATTGATCATATTTCGTAATCCTTGAATCGAATCGAGTCCACAGAGCCAACCTTCTTAATCTCTCTTTCTTGTTTTTGTCCCCAAGTTCCTGATATATGGCCTCTTCCAAAATGAATTATGATGTGTTCCTGAGTTTCAGAGGCACGGACGTCCGCAAAAATTTCCTCAGTCATCTCTATGCAGATCTACATCGGAATGGGATACACACTTTTAAGGATAGTGAGGAGCTCTGGAAAGGAGAGGAAATATCGCCGGCGCTTATGACGGCGATTGAGGAATCGCGCGTCGCAATCATCATTTTCTCTGAAGACTATGCTTCCTCACGGTGGTGTTTGGAAGAGTTGGCGACGATCATGGAGTGCAAGGCACGGAAGGAGCTGATTGTGTGGCCAGTATTTTACAAAGTGGAACCAAGAGAAGTGAGAGCGGGGAGAAAGGCGTATGAAAGAGCTATGGCTAAGCATGAGACCAAGTACGGGAAGGATTCGGAGACGGTAAAGAGATGGAAGAAGGCTCTCTTTGATGCCGGTAACTTGTCTGGCTGGGATTTTAGTGATCGGTAAGTAAGTAATTGATGGGACGCATTGCTTTGCCACTGTTAGCTGGTGATTGTTTGTTAATTGTTATATTTCAAACTGCATGCAATAAACTACCACTGAAAGCTGATTGGTATTGTCAAGTCGGTCTTTTGAAATTTGATTGAAGATACAAAGCGGAAATATACCAAACAGCAGACTCAAAATTCGAATAACCAAAACTTCAAGCTAGCAGATTCTTTGAATTCGATTCTTGCTGTGTGGATAATGAGAAATTTTTGTCTTCGACGAAAGTGTGGTTTGACAGTTCCTTAGTCATTATTATCTTCAGGCGCAGGTTCTTCGTAATTTTCCCTTGGGCAGATGCTGGGCAGGTTTACCAGATGTGCTAATTTCTTGTCATCTTATTATTTACTAACCTTCTTATGTCATTTTCCTCATGAATTTAGAGGTTGAATTCCTACCATGGCTTTGAAATGTTAAAACATGTTTCTCTTTTTCTGTTGAGTATGTATCAGAGATGAAGCGGAGCTCATACAACACATTATGAAGGAATTATCAATTCATCTAGGGCGAACACCCTTGCATGTTGCTAATTATCCAGTCGGAATACATTCCCGAGTTGAAGAAGTGATATCATTGTCACAAAAAGAGTCGGATGATAATGATGTTCTCATGATAGGCCTATGGGGACCTGGAGGCATAGGGAAGACGACGATTGCTAAAGCTATATATAATGCTATTGCGAGACAGTTTCAGGGATCTTGTTTTTTGGAGCGAGTTAGAGAAAATTCAAACGAAAGCAATGGTCTAGTTGGTTTGCAAAAAGAACTTCTATCTCAGATCTTAGATCCTAGACATCCAACGGTCTATAGCAAAGATAGAGGAATTAGTTTGATAAGGGAAAGACTTTGTTCCAAGAAGATTCTCCTGGTTCTTGATGATGTTGACCACTTGGATCAACTGAATGCATTAGTTGGACAAGGCAATTGGTTTGGCAAAGGAAGTAGAATCTTTGTAACATCAAGGGATCGACATTTGCTTACTTCTTCTCATTGCAAAAATTGTGTGTATGAAGTTAAAACTTTAAAGAATGATGAGGCACGAGACCTTTTTGTTTGGCACGCCTTTCCAAACAGCAAGAAAGTTGAAATAAGAAAGGATCTCATAGATAGAGCACTGCATTACGGTAGTGGCCTTCCATTAGCTCTTGAAGTGTTGGGCTCATTCTTACGTGGAAGAAATGGACTAGCATGGGAAAGTGCACTGTGTAAACTCTCCAATAGTCCCGACCAATACATCGACCGAGTTTTGAAGATAAGCTTCGATGGATTGGAGGAGAATGAGAGGGAGGTTTTCCTCGACATGGTTTGTTTCTTTAAGGGAAAAAGTATAGAATACATCAAGAAAGTTCTTGACAGCTGTGGCTTTGAGACAACTATAGGAATAGAAATTCTCATCGAGAGGTCTTTGATAAAAAATGAGGATGGGACCCTGCAAATGCATGATTTGGTTCAGTTGATGGGTCAGAATATTGTTAATCGGGAATGTATTGATGATCCTGGGAAGCGCAGTAGATTATGCTGTTGGGAAGATGTTCAGGACATTCTAGGTGAAGACACGGTAAGAGATGTTTATGTAAAAATTCTTATTTCTCATTTTTATGTTACTTTGATTTGGACAGTATAATCTAAATCTTAATGAAAATTTTGTGTGAGAACTGAATTTGTTTTGTCATGGATAGGGAGTGAATGCAGTAAAGGCCATAGTATTGGACTTGCCCGCACTAAAAGGGGGAAGAACAATGATTCCCAAAGAGAGAACCATAAGTGCTGATACTTTCCGAAACATGAAAAAGTTGAGAACGCTCATTTTGAAAGAAGTGTATAGCTCATCGCAAGATCCAGTTTATATCCCCAACAATCTGAGATGTCTTGAATGGTACGATGCCCCATTTCTAGAATTTGCCTCTGGTCGGAAGAAGCTTGTTCGACTTGATATCCAGAAAAGTCACATTAGACAAGTAGACGGCAATTTTAAGGTTAGCACTAGTGATAACTAGCTTTTCCCTTTTTATAACTACAAATATTTTCAGAGCTTAATGATTGTATTGGTTTTTTTTTCCCCAGAATTTTGAATGTTTGAAGTACATCAATTTCAGTCAATCCAAGTCCCTGGTTAGTGTTCCTGACCTTTCATCAATTCCAAATCTGGAGAGCTTGAATCTTGATGCATGCGAAAACTTGGTGGAGGTTCACCAATCCGTCACATGTCACGACAAGTTAAAATTTTTGTCACTACAATTTTGCTTTAATCTCAGTAACTTTCCTCACACACTCAAGGCAAAATCTCTTCAAGCCCTCGATCTCTTTGGTTGCCTTGAACTCGAGAAGTTCTCTGATATACCAGAAAAGATGGAACATCTAAAAGAGCTTGATCTAGGTTGGACGGCTATTGAAGAACTACCTGCATCAGTTGAAAATCTTGTCTCCGTGAAGATAATAAATTTAAGAAAATGCAAAAGACTCCCAACGCTCCCATCAAGTGTCTATAAGTTGCAAAATCTCGAGTATCCGAATCTTGGAGGCTGCTCCAATTTTGTCATGTTTCCAGAGAACTTGGAGGATTCAACCAATCCTAATGGCAATCTGGGATTCCGAAATTTATTCTGGCTAGATCTTCATGGCTGCAATCTCTCAGAAGTGGAGTTCCTTGAGAGTTCTTCCCATTTTCCCAAATTGGGGCACCTAGATCTTTCCGGAAACAAGTTTACTCATCTGCCGACGTGCATCAACAAATACCACGATTTGGAACACCTGCGTGTCGGTAAATGCAAACAGCTAGAAAAGATTCCTCAGCTTCCGCCAAATGTGCATCACTTATGGGCAAAAGGTTGCAGATCTCTACAAGAATTCCCAGATTTGTCGAGTCTCTCCTCCAACTCCAACTGCCTTTGCGTTGACGTGTCATCATGTCGTGAATTGTTCCGCAAGGGGGCAAGTACGGCTCATGTGTTATCACGCAAGGTTAGAGACTCTCCCTCTCTCTCTCTCTCTCTCTCTCTCTCTCTCTCGCACTCACAAACTTTGAGTGCTTGATATGCGAACTATTTGTATGACAGGAGCTCTCCAAGTGGAGATATGTTGAAATTACCCTCATTGGGAGAGAGATGCCAGAATGGTTTCCCCAGTGTAAAGACAGTTACATATATCGGTATCCGCACTTTACGCAGAGATCCATATTTTTCAAGATTCCCAGGGACTTGGGCAACAAGCTCTTAGGAATAGCAGTCTGTATTGTTATTGGGCCGAAGGAAGGAAAAGCGGGTGATGCTGCATGTGCCGTCACAATTGAGGGCGCAACGGTTTTTAGTACATGGGATTGGTTTCGTTCAATGAAATCTGATCATGTGCGGATTCAATATTTTCCGTTCAGCTGGCTGCGTAAAGAAGTGGAGCTTCCCCGTGATGATTGGTGGCATTTCGAAATTCGCCTCACTGTAACAAAAGGAAGATTGATTAAGTGGGGATTCCGTCCTATAAACAAGCAAGAGGAGGATGATCTGAGGATCGTGCTCCGACACCATCAGCCGAATGAAACAAATCGGTCTTCGGAGGAAAGAGACTCAGAAGAAGACAATTGGATAGACACCGATGAAGAAGAAAGTTCAAGTGAAACAGATGATGAATCTAACAAAGAAAAGCTCTCTCAGCCGAATGAAACAAATTGGTCGTCGGAGGAAAGACACTCAGAAGAAGACAATTGGATAGACACCGATGAAGAAGAAAGTTCAAGTGAAACAGACGATGAATTTTACAAAGAAATCCTCTTCAAAAACTTACTGGGCGGGAGGCGGTATTGTGCCGCAGGAGGTGCCTGTCGAAGTGACAACTCGTGGAAGAAGCTAATATTGGGGTCATCGTACAGACAAAAAAGATATATAGAAAGTTTGTATGATCGAAGGGATTACGTTGGCCGCAGGAGCCGCATCCGCATACCTTGTCTTGACAGCTGGATGATTCGAATCCCCATCTTCTCGGAATATTGGGATGAGTATGAATTAGTTACAAGTCTGCATCAAATCCCCACCTTCTCAGAGGGTTGGGGTGAAGACAAATTAGTTTCAAGTGTAGATTTCGACTGCTACGTCTCCGACGATGATTCTTGATGCATTTTGCTTTTCCCTTTTTCTGTCCTTACTAGATGTTGGGGTTGAGGAGCTTTCTTTTTCCCTCTTTCTTTTGTGATTTGTGATGCCGAGTGCATTAATACAAAATTAAGTGGATGATTGTTGAATGACCATAGTCTTCCAAGTTACTCTGAAACTCATCACACAGACCTCACCTCTGTCACCTCTCTTCATCCAATCAATGATGTCAATACTTCATGCTCGATAATTCTGAGATGGTAAGTTTGGCTCAATCTAATGTGATCTTCATCTTTCCGGAAGCGTCAATCTGATTGTGTCAAAGATCAAAAGGTCTATGTAGATAAGACTAGTTGATTCGGCTGTTGGTACTAGCCAGATTGCATTTCCTCCCACTTCACTTTAACTTAACTGTCGCATCAAGTTTCTTACCATGTCTGTGCCGATTCTCAAGCTTCACCAGCACTTTTATGCAACCAATATCTCATACATTGAATGGCGACTTCAAACAAATGCGAAGCAATAGTATCACCCACCAATCTCTCTAGTGAAATGGTTATTCTGTACGACAAAATTGATGTTGTGAGGATCTTCATTTCAATTAACATCCAGTCACTCTCTACGTTGTGAGGATCTTCATTTCAGTCGACATCTGGTCACTCTCGGCACTCTCTCTATCTCATCAACAATGCTTGGGATCCAATCCTCTCCATTCCTATCGGAACCACAGAGAGAGATACGTAGATGGTCATGGAATATAGCCATCAGCTGCACGAAGCGAACTTGCACAGTCCGGAAAGAGGTCTTTTTTTTTTTTTTTTTTTTTTGCTTTTTTCCTTGTTATGGATGCAATATCGCTGGATGATAACACATCATTGCTACAAAATACACGAAAGCACATTCATCATCTTTTCATTCCTTAAAACCCTATTATCCAGTTCATTTCTTTTTATTTTTATTATAATTATTGGAAGGATTTTGTTAACTAGTGTTCTAAGAGTATTTATTAAGCACCCAATCCACGAAATTTTACAATATCTAATGCGCAGACCATCCTTACCATAACCCTTCGAGATTGGAAGTGAAAAGGCAAAAGCAAACCCAAAAGAAGGAGAAAGGATTTGACTGTTGACTCGAGCGGGGGCAAAGCAGTGGGATTATCCAGTTCAAAGTTGCAATGCCAGGTCATCTCCACGTCAGATGCAAATCCTAACTCTTCTATCCACTCAAACGACGTCGCATAAAAGCATCATCCTCAATGGCGTTGCTGATCCTCCGTCGCAGCCTCCATGGTCGAACCTTCTCGCTCCTCCAGGCGAGGCTCTTCTCCCGTGCGGCGGCGGCGGCAAAGGCTCCGAAGCGGCGAACTTCGGAGCCGAAGCCCATCAAGAAAATACTGGTGGCAAACCGAGGCGAGATAGCTTGCAGGGTGAGGACGGCGAGGAGGCTGGGGATTCCGACCGTCGCCATCTACAGCAATGCAGATGCCGGCGCTCTCCACATCAGGTCCGCCGATGAGGCCGTCCGCATCGGCCCCACTCCGGCTCACCTCAGTTACCTCAGCAGAGCGTCCTTCGTCGACACCGTGCTTCGCGCCGGTGCTCAGGTGAGGGGTTGAGAATTAACTATCTGCCGTTTGAAGTGCACAGTAATCGCTGCGGTTGGAGGATGCGGGATTTCGCATGTAGCATGATTCCATGTTAGATTCTGGCCGTGAGAAATGGTCGTGTTCGTTAGAGCTGTGGCTGTTAGCTTGGAGTGAATGGAATTGGTGACGGTGGAGGAAATATGTGAGAATTTGAATTTCAAGTATCGGAGCTTACTAGTTCCCATTTAGTGTTGCCTCCGTGAACTTACTGCTACTCTACAAATTTTGGATGGATGATGATATTATATACGCTATCCTGATGAATGCTGAGGGGGCATTTCTCTGTGTCGAATTGTTTCCAAGTCTCTGGACGAATTAACATTTCCAATTGTTTCTTGTCTTTATGGGTGTTGCTTTAAATCCCAAATTAGGTGGCCTTCTGTTGGGTGAAAGAGCGGTTGAAGGGGTTATGGATATCTGCTCTATAGTAACCTGATCTCTGTCAATTCAGTAGATTGCAACTGCCTAATTTGTTAGTATGTGTGGGGCATGCTTTCAGCATGGCTATCTTTTTTGATGACTAGGCTATCCACCCAGGATATGGTTTTCTGTCAGAGTCAGCTGAATTTGCTCAGCTTTGTGAAGAAAATGGCCTCGCTTTCATTGGTCCTTGATAACTCTATAAAAATAGAGTTATTTTACCTATTTTAGGCAACAATTAATGCATTATTTGTGAGAAAATATTTGGATTTCCTTCTAATTATTTGAATTTTCCTTATTTATACAGAATAATCAGATATTGAAAAGATAAGGAAAAGAATGTCAACTATCAAGAATTCAAATAAAAGCAGCAGTGGAAGATAGATATCAAATCAGGAAATTCTTGATTTTGTTTCCTAATATTATCTGCAAGTGTTGGGAGATAGATATCTTGGATATATCCTATAAATAGAGACAGAGAGCAGCTAGGGTTTTTGAGAGTTAGATCGTTTTCCATTGTTCTGAGAGTTCTTCAAGTATTTTGAAGAGAAGACAAAAGTGGTGACAGAATTCTTGTCCTTTGATTCAAGATACTGGGTTTGATTTATATTTTTATTTTTTCTTCTACTATGTTCTAATTTTTGTTAGGGCTACGATGTAGCCTAACCGTGATGATGTAAATTTCATGATTTTTATGTTTTACAATTGATTTCATTCATGTGAGTTATATATTATTGCATTTAATGCTTTTGAGTGACTGGCCACCACTTGAATGATCTAATGTGCATGTTTGAGACCGAGAGATGATAATATGCAATTGCTCATTATAATATATAACCATGAATTAAACGTGGATAGCTTTCGATGATAAGGTGATCCAAAAGACTCATTGTAAACCGGGAATATTCATAGTTTTTAATGCACTCATATTTATTTTAATTCACATAGGAATATAGTGGATTAATAAGCTGAGTAGTTTTGCTATACCTAGAGATAGGATAGTAAATAGATTAGGAAATTATGCTATCAGATGTTTGATATTGTTCTAACAATCTGAAATTCATATCTAGTGGTTATGGTGAAATCGGATGTTCTAACATATTTATTTGATCGATTTACTGCATTTAGTCTACAAATTTTGTTTTAAATTTATTCTTAATTATATTTTGATTTGTTAGATAAATTTTAGAATTAGTCTATTTTAGTATTTAATTGGTTTATTAATCATCGATCTCCGTGGGACGATACTTTATCTCATCATTATATTACTTGTTCGATACATGCACTTGCGTTTAGAATTTTACGAACAAGTTTTTGGCGCCGTTGCCGAGGATTGTTTGTTTAATACTAATTAATATTGATACCAGATAATTCTAAGTTTAATCTAGCTTTCGTTTTGTTTTATTTTTCATGGTGTACATCAGTTTATGACACGTAGCCAACAAGGGGAACTTGTTGAGCTTGATCCAGAAATCGAGCGTACATTCAAAAGACGACTAAGAGAACAGAGAAATCACGCTAAGAAAATGGCAAACGGTGATAATGAAAATCCATGTAGACTCTTAAGAGATTATGCTGTGCCAACAGTTCAAGGCGCCACATCAAGTATCAGAAGACCTGCAACTCAAGCAAACAACTTTGAGATCAAACCGTCACTCATTCATATGCTTCAACAATTAGTGCAATTCAGTGGGCTACCAAGCGATGATCCAAACGCTCACATCGATGCTTTTCTTGAATACTGTGACACCATTAAATATAATGGAGTTACAGATGATGCTATTAGATTGAGATTATTTCCATTCTCTCTTAGAGATAAAGCTAAGAGTTGGCTTTCTTCTCTTCTTGCAGGATCAATTACTACATGGAATGATATGGTTCAAAAATTTCTTGGTAAGTTATTTCCACCTGCAAAGTCTGCAAAGATGCGTAACGATATTACTAATTTTATGCAGATGGATAATGAATCATTATATGAAGCATGAGAAAGATTCAAAGAATTTCTTAGGACATGCCCACATCACGGACTACCCATATGGATGTAGGTACAAACTTTTTATAATGGCTCTAGTGCAAATCTTCGTTCTATGATTGATGCAATTGCAGGGTGGACTTTAAATAATAAAACACCATAAGAAGCCTACAATTTATTAGAAGAGATGGCGTCCAATAGTTATCAGTCGCCTATTGAGAGACTACCAATGCGAAAAGTTAGCGGAGTTCATGAAGTGGATACTTTTGCTGCAATTGCTGCACAATTTGAAACACTCAACAAAAAGCTTAATAATATGAGTGTTTCAACCATGAAAATTCACAATTTGACATGTGATTTTTGTGGTGAAGGAAATGTTAGCACGGAGTGTCAGGTAGGTAATACTTTTAAACAATCTCATGAAACTTCTAAATTTGTTGGGAATTTTAACAAGTCGCAGAATAATCCCTACTCCAACACATACAATCCGAGATGGCACAATCATCCAAATTTTTCATGGAATAATCAGAATGTGACGAGACCACCGGGGTTCAAACAATCAGAAGAGACAAAATTAAATTTGGAAGACATAATCACCAAACTTGCTAACACAACTCATGACTTCATCAAAAGCATGGATGTGAGATTTCAAAACCAAGAGGTTTCAATCAGAAATCTGGAGATGCAAGTGGGTCAGTTAGCAAGCATGATGTCAAGGAGACAACAAGGTTCTTTGCCGAGCAACACAGAGAAAAATCCAATTGAAAACATAAAGGTTAATACCCTGAGAAGTGGTAAACAAGTGGGAGAAGAAGAGATTTTCAGAGACAAGAAAGAGGTGGTCAATAAACAATCGAAGGAGACAGGCAAGAGTAAACTTTTTCCAGATAATCCCAAGCCATATGTGCCGCCAATTCCATTCCCTCAGCGACTCTAGCAGCACAAAATGGATAAGCAATTTTTATAAATTTCTTGATGTATTTAAAAAATTGCACATTAACATTCCTTTTGCAGATGCTTTAGCGCAAATGCCTAGTTATGCAAAAAAAATTAAGGAGATTTTGGCAAACAAAAGGAAACTGGAGGATTATGAAACTGTGAAGTTAAACGAGGACTGTTCAGCCATCCTACAAAACAAATTGCCTTCGAAATTAAAAGATCCAGGGAGTTTTGCTATTCCTTGCACTATTGGGGATTCTTACTTTGAAAAGGCATTATGTGATTTAGGTGCAAGTATTAATCTAATGCCTTATTCAGTTTTCAAGAAATTAGGATTGGGCGAGGTAAAAGCAACCACAGTATCACTTCAACTAGCTGATCGATCAATTAAATATCCGAGAGGTATTATGGAAGATCTTTTGGTAAAACTTGACAAATTTATCTTTCCTGCAGATTTCATAGTTCTTGACATGGAGGAAGATTTTGAGGTACCACTAATCTTAGGTCGACCTTTTCTAGCAACAGGAAGAGCTCTTATTGATGTACAACAGGAGAAGTTGATCCTTAGAGTTCAAGATGATCTTGTTTCATTTAATGTTTTTAAATCAATGAAATATCCATATGATGATAATTCTTGTTTTAGAGTTGAGACAGTTGACAAGTTGGTGAATAAGGTTTTTCAGGAAAATATTTTTGAAGATCTACTTGAAGCATGTATGATTCAACTAAGGGACAAAGATATTCAAAATGAGGAGATAAAGGAGTACGCAAATTTCATGGAGGCAATTCTACCCTATTTAAGGCAAAAGACAATTAAATTTGAGGAGTTGGGACAACGAATTACAAAGCCTAAACCATCAATTGAAGAGCCTCCAATTCTTGAACTCAAACCCTTACCTTCTCATTTGAAATATGCTTATTTAGATGAAGTTTCTTCTTTACCGGTAAATTAATTAAAAATTTTAAAATTAAACAAATAAAATCTAAAAAATAAATAAACAAAAATATTAAAATGTGCAATTGGATGGAAAATAGCTTATATCAAGGGAATTAGTCATTCAATTTGCATGTACAAAATTTTGATGGATGAGCAATATAAACCCACTATCTAACCTCAAAGGCGTTTGAACCCGAAGATGCAAGAAGTAGTGAAAGCTGAGGTAATTAAGCTACTTGATGTAGGTATCATCTATCCTATCTCTGATAGTTCTTGGGTAAGTCATGTACAAGTTGTGCCAAAGAAAGATGGTATGACTATTTAGAAAAACAACAACAATGAAATGATTCCAACTAGAACAGTTACTGGGTGGCGTGTGTGTATGGATTATAGAAAATTGAATGATGCCACTAGAAAAAATCACTTTCCTTTACCATTTATTGATTAGAAGTTAGAAAGACTTGCAGGGCATGAATTTTATTGCTTTTTGGATGGATATTCGGGGTATAATCAGATTCCTATTGCACCAGAAGATCAAGAGAAAACTACTTTCACTTGTCCCTATGGTACTTTTGCTTTTAGGAGAATGCCATTTGGTTTTTGTAATGCACCAGCTACTTTTCAAAGATGCAAGATGGCCATTTTCTCTAATATGGTTGAAAAATATATTGAGATTTTCATGGATGATTTTTCCGTTTTTGGCCTATCATTTGATTCTTGTTTAAATAATTTGGCTTTGGTCTTACAAAGATGTGAGGAGACTAACCTTGTTTTGAATTGGGAGAAGTGTCACTTTATGGTGCAGGAAGGAATAGTGCTCGGGCATAAAATTTCTCGAAACGGAATAGCAGTCGATCGAGCCAAAGTGGAGGTCATTGCAAAATTACCTCTGCCAACATCTGTGAAACTTATCAAAGGATTTTTGGGGCATGTAGGATTTTATAGGCGATTTATAAAAGATTTTTCAAAGATTGCTAAACCTTTTTCTAATCTTTTGGAAAAAGATGCTCCTTTTAATTTATTTTTTTATTGAATGCACATAGGCTTTTAACACTTTAAAGGAGAAATTAATATCAGCACCAATTATGGCAGCACCAAATTGGGATTTACCTTTTGAGCTGATGTGTGATGCTAGCAGTTCTGCAGTAGGAGTTGTTTTGGGACAAAGGAAGAATAAAAAATTTCGAACCATATACTATGCCAGTCGAACATTGTCAGGTACACAATTGAATTATTCAACAACAGAAAATGAACTTTTGGCGGTAGTATTTGCTTTTGATAAATTTCATTCTTATTTAATTGGCTCAAAAGTTATAGTTTATTCTGACCACTTTGCTCTTAAGTATCTGCTTGAAAAGAAAAAATCAAAACCCAGGTTGATCAGGTGGATTCTATTGCTGCAAGAATTTGATTTGGAAATCAAAGATAAGAAGGGGACTAAAAATCTAATTGTAGATCACTTATCAAGAATTCCAAATTCAAAAGAAAAGGTAAGACCAATTTTGGAAGAGTTCCCTAATGAGAAAATTTATTCTATCAAGTCAATTCCTTGGTATGCTGACTTTGTAAATTATTTGGTAAGTAATATTCTTCCTCCTGAATTATCATATCAACAGAAGAAAAAATTCTTTTATGATGTTAAAAATTATATTTGGGAAGAACCTTTCTTGTTTAAAGTATGTGCAGATCAAGTCATAAGGAAATGTGTTTCAGACAAAGAGAAGGTAAACATTCTATATCATTGTCATGATGGAGAGACAGGTGGCCATTTTTGTTCCATTAAAACTGCAGCTAAGATTTTACAATCTGGATTTTATTGGCCCACACTTTTTAAAGATGCATACTCCTATGTAGCTTCATGTGATAGGTGTCAAAGAACTGAAAATATTTCAAGAAAAAATGAGATGCCTTTAAACAATATTATTGTGTGTGAATTATTTGATGTTTGGGGCATTGATTTCATGGGACCCTTTACACCTTCTTATGGAAATTTATATATTTTAGTGGCTGTGGAGTATGTGTCTAAATGGGTAGAAGTTGTAGCATTGCCAACAAATAATGCTAAAGTTGTGGTCAAATTCTTGAAAAAAAATATTTTTACCTGATTCGGTACTTCTAAGGCATTCATAAGTGATAGGGGGACACATTTTTACAACAAGCAATTTGAAGCACTTTTGAGTAAGTATGGAGTCACACATAAGGTTGCAACCCCTTAGCATCCTCAGACTAGTGGTCAAGTAGAGATTTCAAATAAGGAAATCAAGAGAATTTTAGAAAAAATAGTAAATGCCTTTAGGAAAGATTGGTCAATAAAACTTGATGATGCACTTTGGGCCTATAGGACAGCATTCAAAACTCCAATTGGGATGTCTCCATTTAAGCTAGTATTTGGAAAGGCTTGTCACTTACCAGTGGAATTAGAGTATAAAGCATATTGGGCATTAAAATTTATGAATTTTGATATGCAGTCTGCAGGTGAAGAAAGATTATTGCAACTGAATGAATTGGAGGAATTTGCAATGAGACCTATGAAAATTCTAAGTTGTACAAGAAGCGTACAAAGAGATGGCATGACAAGCACATATTCAGAAGAGAGTTTAAAATTGGTCAAAAAGTCTTACTTTATAACTCTCGTCTTAAACTTTTTCTAGGAAAGTTGCGATCTAGATGGTCTGGTCCTTTTACAGTTACACAGGTATTCCCATATGGAACAGTTGAAGTTGTGCATGACACTGAGGGCACATTCAAAGTGAACGGTCAACGTTTGAAGCCCTACTCTGAAGGTGGTTACAACAAGCAGAAGACCACCATTGAACTTCATCCTTCATAATAGTGACATTTGAGATAGTTTGGCTGAAAACTATAAAGCAAGCGCTTCTTGGGAGGCAACCCAAGCATTTTAATTATGTTTTTATTTATTTTTAAGTTTATGTTTTGCAAAAAAAAAAAAAAAGATTAACTTTTCTCTGTTTTATCCAGGTTAATTTTTAGGGAGCACATTTCAAGAGTTTAATCATCAAGGTCATCTATGGACTTATCCTACAACCAAGGGAGTTTTCTTCTTCCTATTTCTATTTTTTGCATTGAGGACACTGCTTCATTCAAGTTTGGGGGGGAGACAAATTTTTGTATAATTTTTTTTATCATGATTGTTTTATTGGTTGTGAATTTTTATGATTCTTAGGAAAATTTAAATTTTATTTAAACTTGCAATTGATGTGTGAGTTAATCTTAATTCTGATTATGTTGATCCACTTACTGAGTACTAAAAGTCCTTAATTTTTAAATTGTATGTAAATCTAGAGAACATTTATGTGAAGTATGTGATTTTCTTAAATTTCACCAAAATCTTAGAATTTGTTTGATTTTCTCTTGAGGCGAAATCCTAAGCTAAATCTAACTGAGAAAATGATCTAGGCAATTTTTGGATCGATTGAGCCTTTCAAGCCAACCCTGTTTATTTATCCCTAATCACCCCTTTGAGCCTTAATTATTACCCAATTTTTCATTGACACCCATATATATTTAGCCTAGCTGTTATCAAATTATATCCTTATCCCATGCCCTATGAACACATTGATTTTCTTTTGGGATAAAAAAATTATTTGAGCTTGATAGAAATTTGGTAGGAATGATGGAGTATGAAAAAAAAAAAAAAGGAAGTGATTGCTATGAGGTGTATTGTCAAAAAAATTGCTTTTATGATTCCCTATCCAACTTTCAATTGAGTGAGCCTTTTGGATACTCAATGGGTTGGAAATTTTCATGTTATATTAGGAGGGACTTTGGGAGAAACTCCACCATAAAGCAATTCAAAAAAAAAAAAAGGGAATGATGATATATGGTGGTAGAAAAATTATCTTGAATGAGTGAAATTGGACAGTGACATTGGCTCTAATTAGATCTTAGAAATCAATGTGTTGATGGGTGATTTGAGCTTAAAATTTCCATTAGCTCACCTTTAGCTCAGCCTTACATTACAACCCGAGAAAAGTCCTATTGATTTTTGGTTGGATGATTAGCTTACATTAGTGGAGAGATGAATGAAAAGCAAACTTATGAGATTTGGTCATAATTATTGAGAATTTTTTAGAGGTTACATGTCAATGTGAATTTATCTTGATTGCATATAATTTGAAAAAGATGAGGACTCTCACACATACACACTTGGATCATATATTTAGAATTGGTCTTAACTTATAAATCGATTTGAATGTTTGGATGAAATTTGTGTTTTTCTTTGAATTGTAAATTTGAGCAATTATGGAAAGATGTTATGGAGAAGGTTGTTAGGTTGAGTATGTGTTATGTCTTACTTTTGCTCGAGGACTAGCAAAATGTTAAGTTTGGGGGTTTGATAACTCTATAAAAATAGAGTTATTTTACGTATTTTAGGCAATAATTAATGTATTATCTATGAGAAAATATTTGGATTTCCTTCTGATTATTTGAATTTTCTTTGTTTATGCAGAATAATGAGATATGGAGAAGATAAGGAAAAGAATGGCAACTATCAGGAATTCAAATAAAAGCAGCAGTGGAAGATGGATATCAAATCAGGAAATTCTTGATTTTGTTCCCTAATGTTATCTGCAATCGTTGGGAGATAGATATCTTGGATATATCCTATAAATAGAGACAGAGAGAGCAGCTAGGGCTTTTGAGAGTTAGATCGTTATCCATTGTTCTGAGAGTTTTTCAAGTATTTTGAAGAGAAGACAAAAGTAGCGATAGAATTCTTGTCCTTTGATTCAAGATGCTGGGTTTGATTTTTATTTTTATTTTTTCTTCTACTATGTTCTAATTTTCTTTTGTTAGGGCTACGATGTAGCCTAACCATGATGATGTGAATTTCATAATTTTTATGTTTTACAATTGATTTCATTCATATGAGTTATATATTATTGATTGGCCACCACTTGAATGATCTGATGTGCATGTTTGAGACTAAGAGGTGATAATATGCAATTGCTCATTATAATATATAACCATGAATTAAACGTGAATAGAAATATACCACGTTATTTGTGTAGCTTTCGGTGATAAGGTGATCCAAAAGACTCATTGTAAACTGGGAATATTCATAGTTTTTAATGCACTCATGTTTATTTTAATTCACATAGAGATATAGTGAATTAATAAGCTAAGTAGGTTTGCTATACCTAGAAATAGGATAGTAAATAGATTAGGAAATTCTGCTATCACATGTTTGATATCGTTCTTGTATTTACAACAATATGAAATTCATATATAGTGGTTATGGTGAAATCGGATGCTCTAACATATTTATCTGATCGATTTACTGCATTTAGTCTACAAATTTCGTTTTTAATTTATTCTTAATTATATTTTGATTTGTTAGATAAATTTTAGAATTAGTCTATTTTAGTATTTAATTGGTTTATTAATCATCGATCTCCGTGGGACGATACTTTATCTCATCATTATATTACTTGTTCGATACGTGCACTTGCGTTTAGAATTTTACGAACAGTCATACTGCGTCAGCTATTAGAGACATGGGTGACAAAAGGTATGAAAGAGGAACTTTCTGCCATTGTATGTTCACTATTTCGATACTAATTGGGTCTGCTTAATCGGTTCCGTGTGGGAGACAAGAATTCTGTATCTTTATTCTTTGAATGATAATATATGTTTATCCAGTGCATCAAAAAAGATAATGGGTTCTGCTGGGGTTCCGCTTGTACCTGGGTATCATGGTGATGAACAGGACATTGACTTTATGAGGTCGGAAGCAGAGAAGATTGGTTATCCCATTTTGATAAAACCAACACATGGAGGTGGGGGGAAGGTATGTTTTTTTCTCTGTCGAAAAGATCACAGATACATCTAATGTTCTTAGAGATCTAGAGTTTGACATCATATTCAAATGCATTTAATTTTCCTTTTCTTTTAGTTTTCCTTGAGGCTGTTACTATCTCCCAACTTATTCTTCATACATATAGGGTATGAGGATTGTTCAAAGTGCAAATGAATTCGTCAATTCCTTCTTAGGAGCACAACGTGAGGCTGCTGCTTCTTTTGGCGTAGACAAGATCTTACTGGAGAAATATATCACAAGAACGAGACATATAGAAGTCCAGGTACCTATAATGCTGATAAAACAAAAACTATTTAAACAGAAAGCACTTGTAGTCTTTGTCAGTCATGTCCTTGAGCCCAAGTGGTCTCTTGTTTATCTGAAGTTTTATATCTAGAGCAACATATCAATCTGTTTGAACTTGCCTGATCGATCTTTATGAATATGTCCTGACCAGCTAAATTGTTTCTCTTATTGTTTTAGATATTTGGAGATAAGTATGGGAACGTACTCCACTTCAATGAGAGAGATTGCAGTGTACAAAGAAGACTTCAGAAGATTATTGAAGAAGCTCCTGCTGTAAGAACTGCATTTTGATTCTAATCTTGGTTTTCACGATTTGGAACTGCTAGACTATAACGAGAGTGCCATTGGTGCAGCCAAATGTTACTAGTGACTTCCGCACCCACTTGGGTCAAGCTGCTGTTTCCGCTGCCAAGGTACCGTATCTATATTGATTAGAAGCTGTATTGTATTGTAAAACCCGCACCATTAGAATGACTATATCAGCTTAGCAAGCTGTTTTCTCTAAATGCCCTTTTGCAAGCAAAGGACTACGATTGAGATAACTATTCAGTTCAGAATATTGTCTATAAAATATCTAATATATGTTGTCAGAAGAATCACAAGTTGAATGAATTGGTAAGATATAGTGCATATGTGTCACCAACGACATATTTACTTGCAGAATAGGCAAACATTGGACAATGAAGTAGTAGAACAAAGAAGAGGACCGTGTGCCAATATGGACCTAGGCACCGGAATCTGCATTGTACTGAGAAATTCTGTCTTTATGGCTTCGGTGTCTGCTCATTATAAAAGTGGTCTTAGATGGACTTAGGGGATTAACCTTTGCAGTCTTTTTTTATTTGAGTACCATTGCCTTTTGTATAGGCACCAGTACAACGGCTCTTGCCTAATCTCTTGCCATTCATGTGTATGCCATGAACTTCAAGGAAGTATCCTAACCTTAGCAGCAAATTTCACTGTTGTTATCAGTTACTTTGTTTTTATTTTGATCAGACTTGATATTGGCTTTGCCCGAGTCTAGGGATAGTCGTTGGCTTTCATGACAGTACGGACTAGCCACTGCTAAAATTCAGGGTCCAACTAAATGATTCTGGATAAATAGATTCCATTTTGACAAATGTCCCCTACCACAATGTATTGATGTTTGGTGCAAATGAGATTTGTCCCTCCTATCATTTTGAGTCCTGCATGTAAGTCAATAGTTTTGTTTTCTTGTGTTTGTGTGGACGAGGAACTATTGTTTTCTGAGTGCATGAGTTTATTGATGAACTTTTGGTCTTTGGATCCACCAAAGCCAAAGTTCCATTTTCTTGTTTAGCTCACCATACAAAGACCATGTGGCTAATGGATTAAATATATGGTTGCTGAATGGAGATCTTGGTTAGTTATCTGTCTTCTTTCGTCCTCATTCTGATGAACTGCTTAATAGATTTATGTTTGTTCTTGGAATATTGAGGCAAAGTTCCTTTACAATATGTGAAGGCAGTAAATTATCACAATGCTGGCACTGTGGAGTTCATAGTTGATACTGCTCCTGGCCAATTTTACTTCATGGAGATGAATACCCGTCTACAGGTGCTTTGTTGACTCTATCTGTCTAATTTTTTAACTTACGTCACAGATGGAATCTTTCTAAAATTTGTTTTGTATTCTCTGCCAGGTTGAGCATCCTGTAACTGAGATGATTGTCGGTCAAGACCTTGTTGAGTGGCAAATTCGTGTTGCCAATGGTGGACCCCTTCCCATCGATCTGTCAGAGGTTCCATTGTTAGGTCTGTGATTTTTTCCATAAAGTCATACCAAAGTACTTCCTACATGTTCTCTGGATATGTGTTCATTATGGACTTGTAATGATCTAGTTGAATACTAGATGACTTGTGCAATGCACTTTGGATAATGGGCCTGTGCACGTGTGTGAGCGCGTGCAGGCATGTGTTCAGAGATTTAATTATGGAGATGTATGTAAAATATGTCCCTCTTCTGGTTTTTCGTTTGGAGGGGTTGCAAGTAGGTAAGGGTTGCAGGGAAGAAAAAGTAGTTTATTTCTAAGTGAAATGTTCATTATGTTTTTCTCTTAAATGGCCTATTATATGGCAGCATATTGCCATTTGGTTGTTGGCAAGTAGAAGCACAATTGGCTTGGGTAAATAGTTTAGATGTTCTCTATAAACAGTTGTCCTCCTTTGTTATAAACTTTAACAAAGGAATATATATTCAGAATAATATACATGCTATCTTCAAATTCATATCCTTGATGACAGGTCATGCATTTGAAGCCAGAATATATGCTGAAAATGTTCCTAAAGGATTTCTTCCAGCGACTGGAGTCCTTCATCACTATCGTCCTGTTCCAGGTACATCAAGTGGTCAGTTACATCAGAGATCTAGCTAAATTTCCATCAGATAATTTGACATTGTTTGAAGATCCCTCTTCTTCTTTTGGAATGAATAATTGTAATGCTTATAAGGATTTTCCTTTAAGAAACTCTTCCCTGTCTTGTGCTTTTGAAAAGCTTTGATAGTGCTGAGTTGACCATAACGTGCTGGATATGTCATCTAGCAGTGAGGGTCGACACTGGAGTTGAGGAAGGAGACACTGTTAGCATGCATTATGATCCTATGATTGTGAAGCTTGTTGTATGGGGAGAAAGCCGGAGTGCAGCACTGGTTAAACTGAAGGATAGCTTGTCAAAGTTTCAGGTATCTTTTATGAAGATATCAGTTCTTAGATAAGAGCAAAGCACTTAAATGAAGCACAATAATGAAACACATCCATGACACGATGAGTGCTATCCTTCTGATGATGACTACTTCAGAATTTAATTTGACTTAATTGTTTGAGATTTTTTATCGTTTCCTCCTTTAGAAGTTTCTTTTGCTTTAGTCTCAGATGATCGACTTTGACAGGTTGCAGGCCTTCCAACCAATATAAATTTTCTCAGAAAGCTTGCTAATCATTGGGCATTTGAGGATGGAAATGTGGAAACTCATTTTATTGAGCACTTTAAAGATGACCTCTTTGATGATTCCTGTCAGGAAAAAGAGGCATACGAGGAGGCTATACATGGTGCAGCCCTGGTTTCTGCATGCATTTGCAATAAGGAACATTCAAATTTTAGAGAAGGTTTTCCTGGTGAATTCAATGTGCTATGTGATTGTACTGTCTTTCATTCTCTGTTAGTAATTCCTTGTAATGTGAAATTTCTCTTTGTTCAGGAGGCAATGGATTAAACTCCATATGGTAAGCTAATCCCCCTTTTCGAGTCAATCACTGTGCGAAGTGTGTCTTTGAATTTCAGTGGAATGACGATTATGATAGCACTGGCTCAAAACTGCTGGTGCTTTCTCTTACTTATCAGGCTGATGGGCAATATGATATCGAGGCACTTTCCCATCTGCAGTAAGTTAAATATTAGAATTAACTGTAAACCCACTCCAAAAAAAATATTGTGGTTCTTTGTTCCCGCATTATAGTTTATTATGAATTTTCAATTGTTACTGACAAATCGAGCATCATTTGCATAGATGAAACTCATAATGCTCTTCATCTTCTCACAGGTAGAAGGAGAAGGTAATTCCTTGGGCTTTCATGTCAAAGTGACATACCTAGGCAACCATGATTTTAGAGTTGAAGTCGATGGTGTCAGTATTCTGTTCTGACTGTATAATTCTGTTCTGACTGTACTTTTTGCATGTGCTATCTTGTGTAGTTGCATATCAAAATTCTTATTGGGGAGAAAAATCATATGCCCCAAATTAGATGGTTGTGGTGTGTTCCTGTAAGTACTTTATCTGTAAAGATTGCACTAAACCCATCATTTAAGTCTGCACCCACAATAATTGGTTCACCATGCTTTTCTTAACCTTAATTTTCCAAATTTCAGATTTAGTTTTCTTTTCCTTTTTCTTTTTCTGATAGAAGCCAGTCGGGAGGGCCACATTATCAATGATCATTTGTTGCCAAATGAAGTTACAAGAGTAAAATAAAATAACAAACAACACTAAGCAAGAAACTGCCATTCACTTGCAAACGAAAATTATGAATGCCTCAAATAATTTGAATATAGTATAGATAAAGAATATTCTTAATTAATCTTAGGAAGTCTTCTGAGTTTAGTTCTTCAGCAGGATGGGTAAACTTAGTCCCAATTGTTTTCTGCATTTTAGATCATCATTAAATGCTTAAATACATGTCTAGTGAGTATGTATTTCCTTACGAAAGATTGAGTCAAGTCATTCTTACTCGTACTCAACAAAACCATAAAACTCAGGGTGTCGCATCTTTGTCTTCGGGGATGCACAGTTTGGCGTAATTTTTTAGTCAGCTAGTCTTGACATGGTATTCCATGTGAACAAGATTGAGCTCATATTCTAGTTGATTATCTACGCTCTACTTTGGTTTATATGACTTAAGCTCCAAATCAAGATCAAAGTCTGAAACTTTGTTGAGGGATGGTCAATGTCCTGTCTTACCTGTAAGTTTGGGAGTAATTGATTAGATGCTCCATCCTCTTCTGTTAATGAAGAATTTTTGTTTTGGCAGGATTTGGATAAGCATATTCATATCTGGCACAGGTCTAAACATCATCATTTCAGACAGAAACTGGGACAGCCATTGTTCGACAACAACGACAGCCAGCACAAGCCCAGTTTTGAGATGGCATCACATTCACAGGGAACGGTACTGGCACCAATGGCAGGTTTAGTGGTTAAGGTCCTGGCGAAGGATGGGATGCGAGTGGAGGAAGGTCAACCTATATTGGTTTTAGAAGCAATGAAAATGGAGGTATGCGGTAGTGCTAGATTCACCTGGTACATTTCACCTCTATGTTCCCCTGTATGGAAGAACTGAAAGTTTCCATCGGTCCCCAGCATGTTGTCAAAGCACCGTCTGCTGGGCATGTTCACGGGCTTGCCGTAACTGCTGGTCAACAGGTTCCTGACAGTAGCGTTCTCTTCAGCATCAAGGTTAGCAATTTCTTTACGACGAACTTTTTCGACGAGTCAACTAATCTAAATGAAGATCGGTTGACTATTTCCCCTGATATTACTCACAGGAATAGTATCCAGACCAGAAAGAATAATTCAAAATAAAACAAATCAGTGCGTGTGACGAATTGTTACGACGACGGTGATTGTTTGTGGCTTAGGGGCATCGCTGCTGGTTAAACTTGAGATGGTGCTCATTTGCGACAAGAAGTGGAAGTTCACTCAATGCCGACGAGGAAAGGCAGTCACTAAAATGTATCAAATGTTATTCGTTACATTGTATATTTACACAGCCAAACGCGCAATTTCTGCTCTCGTCTATTGGCGGAGTCGATCGGACCTATAAAACATGTACATTTTTCGGGATTCATGGACAGATGTTCCATGTATTGGATGGCTTTCGTCCTATGAACTTATGTCCTAGTTTTCTCTGCTACTCCTAGGAGATGGACTAATCGTAGCAGTTCTAAAGGTAGTTCTCTTGCAGGTTGGTTAATCTAAATCTAGCTAGTTTATGCGAGGGTTAAGCCACGTCACTAATCAGAGTGGTATAACGAATACGTCGGTGCTTTTATCTAAGTAAGAATCACATCAATAAAACAAAGATAGAAGGGAGAGGCTTGTAAGGCTAATCGATTCTTGGTTACCTTACAATTCTTTGTTCTATCTAATTCAACGGAATCAATCGAACACGAGGTAAAAGAAAAAAGGTTGTTGAAGAATTTCTATGTATTTACTATGCTTTAATATGTATTCTTTACATGTTTTTATATTCCAGAGTGTAAACAATAAAATGAAAATACAAAGATACAAAATCTATTTGAATCACCGGTGGTTATCAATCTAAATCTTAGATTGATTTAAGTATCTTTAATTAAATCAATGGTAGAAATAATTTCTCCAACACGGTTACTTTTTTTTTCCCCACTACTTGAAACTAGATCGAGATAGTATTAAATTTATAATTTTTTGTAATTCTTTTAAGAAATTAAAAAAAAAAAAAAAAAAGCATAAGTAGTTGATCCAGTGACCGGACATTGGTTCCGTTTTTAGGAATTGGGAACTAGATCAAGGAGTAAGACTCAATCAGCCGGTTTAGTCCAATCTGGGTAGTTCTTCCCGCGGGTAATCCGTTCTCCATACCCTTGGAGGCTCGTCCCACTTCCACTTCAAATCAAACGGACCTGTCGAGAGCAACCCACGTAGATCTCTTCAAAGAGTGATCGCCGGTCGTCATCCATAGACTCCTTTTCCAATCTTTGTAATGGTCCAATGGACAAATCACTATCCCTCGTGCACGTCAAGCTCCTAGCCTTCGACCTCCTCTCCCTGGTCCAATCCCCGCCCGACACCCCGACCTTCTCCCGCAACGGCGTCTCCCTTTCGCGCGCCGAGGTGCTCGGCGTCGTCGTCCACCGTGAGCACAAGCCCGGCCGCTTCCCCAAGTTTGCTGTCGACGACGGCACCGGCTGCGTCCCCTGCATCCTCTGGCTCAACCACGCCACCTCTCCCTACTTCGCCCGCCAACGCCCACAAGGTGTTCGACTGATTGCCGATGCGGCGAACAGCCAGGCTTCGCTGGTGAAGCTGGGCGCAGTCACTCGAGTGCGCGGCAGGATCACGAGCTACCGGGGCGCTGTGCAGATCACAGTGTCGAGCGTCGCAGTCGAGAGGGACCCAAACGCGGAGGTCCTGCATTGGCTGGATTGCTTGAAGCTGGCTCGAAGAGTCTATGATCGCCCAGGATCGTGAGAAATGCTTGCGCGGACGGTGCCCATCGACAGGACCCGATTGCTATAGATGACGGTTTTCCGCAATGTCGATTTGATCTGATAGTTCGAGACGCTTATGAATACGCTATTCATTTCCATATATATCAAGTAAACGTTTCGCTGCACTTGCTGTCAAGTGGTAAGTTGTAACAACCATGCATTTATTAGCAGACGTAAGAAATCATGTCAAATTCATGGAAGCCGCCGCCAGATCCTCGGGATTGTTCCATGAATTTGTAATTCTTGTATCTGATCCTGCAATCTTGAAGCTGAACCTGCGTTCCAATATTCCAAGTACACTCCTCTTGTATCCATTTACTCACGACAATCAAGCATGACTTGCAATCCAAAAGCACGAGCACACTGTTGCAGGCCCCGTGTGCATGATCATCCAGCGCTCCATAGTGGTTTTCAGATTTGTCGTAGTAGTTATAACCGTTGTCGGATATATGCTCCACGACATCAGGGAGGGCCAAGTCTATGGCATCATTGAAGAGATTAGATGGATCGTACGTGTCACTGTTACCTATCTTGTACACTTGATTAACGTTCGGAGTGGCACTAACCACATGGTAGATGAAAAAGAGCTCAATCACAAGAAATGTACAGGTTTGTGCAAAGCAGACATGGAAAATTGCGTTTGGTTGCTCCCCGTGTTTGTCCCTATTTGCACTATTTATTGTAGTGTTTCTTCAGTGTTGGTGAAGTGCCGATTGAATTATTTTCTTTTTCTATACTTTATCTCCATTGTTTATCACTTTATCTCCATTGTTTATCTCCATTCTCTCTCTCTCTCTCTCTCTCTCTCTATTTTCCAATGTACCCTATATTGTCTTAGGTACTCAAACCTCCACTAGAACTTTAGTCTTTGAGCAAACTCAAATGAAGTCGAGAGAAAATGAAAAGACCAACGACAATGCAAAATATATAAGTATTATTATTTTATTTTTATTTTTTTTCTATCGACATAGGCTCTTTCTTGAAAAGTAATAAGTACGTATCGAAAATAGCAGACTCCAATTGCACGAGCATGGTTTAAATGGTAACGGCCATATCTGATTTTACATATCACAACTTTCGCAAGCTAAAGATACAAGGGCTTAAAGCATGACAATGAATAAAAGACTTCTGTGCTTACCATCCAAGATTCCTTTTCATCAGAATCTATATACTAATTCGTGTGATCGATTTACATATCCCAGCCTAATCAGATGAAAGAGAAGGGCTTGGAAAAAAGGATGAAACGAAATATAGCTGCTACACCAAAACTAGGCGCAAAGAACAAAATAGCAAAACCTGGGATGTAAGTCCCAACTACTTCAAGAAACAATGTCCCAAAAGACAGGAAGTCGCGTTTCTTTGAGGCCTAGGGCCTTCTTGCACAATGTCTTTGTCCAAGCAACAGCGTCTCAATCTATGGTACCCCACAATATCTGCACAAGGTTTGAGAAATTAAAATGTGTATGAGCAAAAAAGCATGTGTTGCTAATGCAGCATGCTTCATCTGAAACATCCGATACCAAAGATGAAGCAATAGTTTCTTTAACAGGCACTGTACATATGGATGCGTCGGTTGGCTTACCTAGTCTCCACTCTAAAAATGCTCTAGTGTAATGTATGCCACATTGCAACCAATTTTCCTGGCAGGTCTCGCAGCATGTCTAATTTATGGTCATGCATGTTAAGTGGAGGTTGACTCAGTATCTCTCTTCCCCCTCCAGAGGATGATCTGCTCATCCTTAAATAATATAGGAACACATGGTACCAAATTCTGCATGTGTGTAATACAGACATTAAGCTCTAAAAAGACAAATACAGATCAAGATGATAGTAAAAATGTTAACTTCCCAAGCAGAAAAGGAAGAAAAAAAACAATGAAAGAGAGCATACTCGAAGTTTCACGCCAATCAGTTTGCAGTCACTTGTACCCACATATTTGCAGTCTAACCTCACAACCTCTTCAGTCTTGAATGCTTCCCTCACTTTCTCCACCACATTGACATACACGCCATTCCTCGCTGATATAAAATGAATAGTTTATCATGTTGTATTGAGATCGATTATAGCAAGTAAGAAAGAAGTAGACTAAGTAAATGGCTAAGCCATTGGAAACAAGTTTACTCACTAAGTTTCATTAAAGGGGGAGAGTTCAATCCTCTGTTTCTCATTTCTTTTGTTTCCTCAAATGTCAACCCTTCTGCAACATTCTTCACAAGCTTCGGGTATATTGGTGCATAAGGCTTCCACAGCATGAGAGGTATAACTGAATTTTGCTTTGGATCATAATGTCGACCTCGATACAAGAGGAGGATATTGATATTGCGGTAAATTATCTTCCCACCAAATTTGTCCTTTGAGAAAACTGGTAACCCGTCAAACAAGAGACCATGAAAAGGCAAAAAGGGTCTCATCATATTCTCAATCAGTTCATTCAGTTAATACCTCTAGGTGAAAGCACACATTGTCCATGTCAAGCGTCGGCACTCCTAGGCACTTAATCCTAACTGCTTCGGCCCTTTTCCAGTGATTGCGGATGTCATCCAACATGTTGTGAGTAACTCCTCCTTTGCCTGCGCGAAAATAATGACATCAATCAGAGTGCAGTCAGAGGTAAAAGAAAATTCCACAAAGGGCGAAAAGAAGAAAATGACAAAGCGTAGCAACATCTCTCATTGACTCTTCTCGACAAAACTTCCATGTTCTGCCCACATACCATAATCGAGTATCTCAAACTAAGTCCCTATTTTCAATTCCACCGAAGAAGATAGCTTGCACCCAAATCACACTAGTTAGAATGTCAGTCTGGTGCTGACTTCGCCAAGGATTCGCAAAATTCCTCACCTCGCCCAAATGCATTCATATCATTACCAGAATATTCAGAAGCAGCATTGGTACAGGTATCAAGTACAGCAACTATACTAATGAGCAGCCAAGCCAATCAAGAAAAATCAAAACTTACAAAAAAAAAATCCAAAAACAGGTTAATTTCATTCATCATCAACAGAAATTTTCACAAAGATTCTACAATCTACACTAGGCAGTAGCTCATCTAATCATTTGAGGCCTCGGGGATCATCAGAATCATCGCTACAAAGAAAGGACGAAAAACGCACACTTACCCGGATTAACCTGGCGATTGCAATCGCTGTGCCGATACCGCTCCACGAGCTCCGCCACTTCCTCCTCCGAAAGCGGGGCTCCCAGGACCCGCTCCCTCTCCCCCGCCGCCTTCTCCGGGTCCAGCGCCTCTCGGGCCGGCGCGGAAGTCCCCGTCCAGGTCCTGTCGATCCGGCCGGGCCCGAACGGAGAGAACCGCCGCGGCTCGCGGAACCCGATGGGCTCGACGGCCGCGCTTGTCTCCGAGTACGAGTACCTGAAGTCGAAGGGGAGGTCCGGCCCGACCGGGCGATCCGGGTCGCCGGCCGGGCTTGATCCCGCGGGTTCCTTCCGGGGTCTTGGCGCTCGCCCGGGGGGCTTAGGACAGAACGGAGGGTCGTCGTCGGCGACGTCTGAGAGGGGCCGCCGGAGGAGGAGGAGGAGGGCGCGCGAGCTCCCGGGGCGTAAAGGTAGGGTTTTGAGGGCGACCCGGCGGAGAAAAGGGAGTCTCGCCATGGAAGGAGATGGTCCGAAGATCTCTCCTTCGGTCTCTGTGCCAGAGATGATCGAAGGCTGCTTAAAGTTCGCACCTTTACGCTTAATCTAAACCAGGTTTTCTTGTTCCTTTTAGTTGGTAATGAAGTCCTTACGACACCGGATCCCGCTAAATTCAATTGTCGTCACCGCCAAATGACGTTCGTAGTGTGATGGGATAAAATTTTATGCTGACTGAGTTTTATTCACATCATACTCTTTCTATTTGCCTCGACATACTTTTGCATCTTATGACAGATATATGGAGTGAATTTTGTCGCATTTGGTGTTAGAGAGACTTGATCAGAAAATTCGTGAATGATTTCATAAGATTAATATAATAAACAAAATGCCGTTGACAAGATCATCCCTAACGAGCCTTTCTCTGAGTCCATCAAGCAAAAAATGCAAGTTGATTAGACTAGAGGTATAGAGGGCCTGTTTGGTTTGGCTTGTATTGATGAACTTTAATGGATGATTGGTGCTATTGAGGGTAAGGACTTGGTGGCGAGGCTTGCTAGTGATTGTATATTGCACTTTGATGGTTAGCAAGCACAGACATTTTCAAAACAAGTCAACTAATATCCACTTTATTTCGATTAATGTGCGTAAAATTGTAAGAGGTAGAATGAGGAACTTTAGACCTTCTTAGGCAAATGTCGTATTAGCTACTATGTGGAGGTTTTTTGTCTCCATTTTCTCGTATTATTAGTTTAGTTTTGTAATATTGCTAGTTTTGTGCCAATGTTCTCTTGAGGCCATGATCTTGTTGTTGAATAGTTGCTCCTTTACAAACAAGTGCTAGTTGTTCCACCATCTCAGTTGTTCTGTTCTCTAGTGGCTTTGAACTTGTAATTTTATGTTGATGCTCCTCATGCGTTCAACTTTGACCGATTGGTGACAATCATTGTATTCACCAACATTGATACTTATTTTAGTTGTCGACAATGAGTCATGTGCTTAACAATATTTGATGCTTTAATAATGTGTCTCCTCATGTCAATAGCCTGATCATTTTTTGGTGCAAATAGTACTTCATCTTATTAATAATATTTACATATTTAATAAAAAAAATGTTATAGTGTTTTAATGTTTAAATACTTTTAAGTCTACCAATCTCAAATTGGAATGACTTTTGCTTTCTACTCCTTGATACTTTAAAATCTTAAATCTCGCGCATTTCGACTTTATTGTGGATTGTTTCTTTTAATAGTGCTAACGGATCTTAAAATCTGTCCTACGTCACTCGAACTTAGCAATTAACGTGTTAAGTATCAATCAATCTGACTGAAGAAGGTGCTTTTTCTTTGCCTAATGCACAAGTGATAATTGCAAGGAGAAGCGCAGCAGAAAATACAACTATAAATCAATAAAATGGAGCCAAGAAGCATATCACAGCCGGCTTCTAGTGTGTGCGTTTATATATATATGTTTGTGTCTAGGGCATGTGCAGAAGCTTACTAAAAGATCTATCCTCATCAAGCAAAGTTAGCTGATTTTCATTGAGCTAAGTGACGGAAGCAACGTGAAAAGAGGTGGGCATAGACAACGGGAACATCGTTAATGAGTTCGCCGACTTTCGTTACTTGAGGGATCTGGTGATGGAGGAGTTGTCTACCAAGACATCCCGTTCGGGTTTTAATCTTCACGTCGATGAAGGCGCGTCGTGGTTGTTAACGCCTTGCTACGGTCATGCAGCTTGTAACGGAGCTCTTAAAGATTCGGATTGCGTTATGTGTCTGGTCGTGGCAAAGAACATGATTCTCAAAGAATGTCGGATATCTCTCGGAGCTCGAGTACAGCTTCAAGGCTGTAGAATCAGAGATGAAGTATATCCACTCACCAAAAATTGAATCTCCGTGTTTGATAGAGCAAAGTGTTTCCACATGCTTTTTTGCTCGCGATAAGTTCCTTTGCGCATTTCGTGAACAAAAATGTCCAATATTCTTTTGTAAGAATTGTATAAGAACATTGGGATGAAATCAAGTGATCAAAGTCTGGAATTGCACTAAGTGCATAGTCTAACGTTTTATTATTATGCCAACGAGATACTAAGGTTTCTCTGATGTGTTAAATTGACCCCATTAATTTGTTATTCGAATAACTTGTACAAATTACAGCAAAAAGAAAAATGAAAATGTGGGGGTCATCTTGCTAAATCTCCTATTATTGTAGAAGAGATTATGATTAATAATGTATCCTAAGTCATTTTGAGCAATTGGACTGGGAAAAGTATGGCCCAATTTATCGCAAAAGATTAAACTAAAACTTAGTTCACACTATTGCAATAAATTTTTAGACATTTCAAATGTAAGCTAGTTGCACATCAATGTCGCAAAATCTCATCTTGATCCTTTTCCATGTTATTAAGCCACCACGTTACGATATGCTTTCGTTTCCATTTCTCAGTTCGGAAATGTCCTTATAGGTTAACCATTGAGGATATTTATTCAGCACAAAGTAATGTAAACTTACCCCAAATTGTAAAATGTCTAATTGCTAACTTTTTTTTAATGATGTTGGATATATTTTAGGTACAGCAAAATTAATATCAATAGTATCAACTAGTTAATTATTGAAAAAAGCAACACATATGTCCCTCAATGAGCAGCAATATCATTTCTTGATGAAATAACTATATATATGTGTATGTGTGTGTATTAATTATGAAACGATGCCATTACAGTTGGTTTTACACGGAATGAAATCTCAATTATTTATCAAAAAAAGGTGACAATTTTATGTAGTAGGGACATGCATTCCTTTAGTGCCAGCCGCCATGTTTTCCTCCAATTGCAATTTCATATACACAAGCATTTTAATATATGACATTAGCTTTTCCCATAAAAAAATATTTTTTTTATTTTTAAAAATTGAAAAAATACTGTTCGTAAAATTCTAAATGCAAGTGAACGTGTTGAACAAGTAATATAATGATGAGAAAGAGTATTGCCCCATGGAGATCAATGATTAATAAACTAATTAAATACTAAAATAGATTAATTCTAACATTTATTTGACAAATCAAAATATAATTGAGAACAAATAAAAAACAAAATATGGAGACTAAATGCGGTAAATCAATCAGATAAATATGTTAGAGCATCCGACTTTACCATGACCACTATATATGAATTTCAAATTATTGTAGATATAAGAACAATATCAAACATGTAATAGCGGAATTTCCTAATCTATTTACTTTCATATTTCTAGGTATAGCAAACCTACTCATTTATTAATTCACTATATCTCTATGTAAATTAAAATAAACATAAGTGCATTAAAAATTATGAATATTTCTGGTTTACAATGAGTCTTTTGGATCACCTTATCACCGAAAGTTATACAAATAACGCAATATATCTCTATTCACGTTTAATTTATGGTTATATATTATAATGAGTAATTGTATATTATCACTTCTCAGTTTCAAACATGCAAATCAAATCATTTAAGTGGTGGCTAGTCACTCAAAAGCATTATGCACAATAATATATAACTCACATGAATGAAATCAATTGCAAAACATAAAAATCATGAAATTCACATCATCATGGTTAGGCTACATCGTAGCTCTAACAAAAGAAAATTAAAACATAGTACAAGAAGAAATAAAACTATAAATCAAACCGAGCATCTTAAATCAAAGAACAAAAATTATGTAACAACTTTTGTCTTATCTTCAAAATACTTGAAAAACTCACCAGAACAATGAAAAACGATCTAACAAAAACCTAGATTTTTTCCCTCTCAGTGTTCTCCTATTTATAAGATATATCCAAGATATCTATCTCACAACGCTTTAAAATAACATTAGTGAACAAAATCAATGATTCCCTAGTTTGATATTCATCTTCCATTACTTTTTAATTTGTATTCCTGATTTTTTTCCATTCTTTTCCTTATCTTCTCCATATCTTATTATTCTGCATAAACAAGGAAAATTCAAATAATTAGAAAGAAATTCAAATATTTTCTCATATATATTGCATTAATTATTGTCTAAAATAAGTATACTAACTCTATTTTTATAGAGTTATCAAATACCCAGAACTCAATAACTATTTAGCTCCAAAGTTGGATTTTTTTTCATTTGTACAAGCAAATCAGATATCTATCAATATAATTTAAGAATTTCAATAAAATTATCTTGAGACCAAGTTACGGTAATAGCCTGGATTAGTCGGCTAACCATCAAATAGAAAAAAATATCAACATCATTATAGCGAGGGAATTATATGAATTAAAATTTTTTGAATATATATATAAATAATATATTACTTCTTCGTGCGAGAGGCAATATTTATATTTTGGGAGAATTACTAAAAAAGTCCTAAACCTATTGCAATTGTGCCAATTCAGTCCTAAATTTTTTTTTTTTGCCAATTTAGTCCTAAACATTTTACAATTGTGCCAATTCAGTCCATCCGGCCAAAATTGGCCGGCCGGCGCTGACGTGGACGCCGGTCGTCCGGTGAACGCTGACGTGGAATTTTTTAATTTTTTTTCGATTTTTTTTAATTTTTTTGGAATTTTTAATTTTTTTTCGAATTTTTGAATTCTTTTTTTTTTTCCATCATCTTCTTCGCCTCCTGGCCGGCCGGAGGCGAGGGCCGGCGAGGGCCGGCGAGACGGGCGAGGGCGAGGCCCCGCCGGAGATCTCAGATCTGGCCGGAGGGGAGGAGTTCTGGGCAAGGGAGTTCCAGATCTGCGAAGAGGGGCCGGAGAGAGGAAGAGAAACCAGAGAAGGGGGCCAGATCCGAGCAGGAAGGAGGCGCCGTCGACGCTGCCCGAACCCCCCGACGCCGTCGCTGCACCGGATCTCCGCCGCGTCGCTGTCGCCCGCCAGCATCTGCTCCAGCGTAGCCTCGACGCTGTCCCGGAGACAAATCCCTGCTGTCTGTCGCCGTCGCAGCAGCTGACGCCATCTGGCCGACCAGCAACGCCGCCGTGCCGTACCCTCGCTACGAACAGGTGACAAGCTGCCGCCCGACGCGTCGTCGCCGTTGTCTTCCCCCGAAACCCTATCGGCCGCCACGTCTCGGTCACGATTGGCCGAGCGTACTCCGTGCTTACTGCAACCGCGCCGCATGACCCGTCGCCGTCCGCTACGTCGCCGCCGCTCGGTCACTTCAAACGAGAGAGAGAGAGAGGGATAGTCACCCGAAGATTCGCCGGTTGAGGAGGTCGCCTCGCCGCTCGCTCGGAACCGTTCTCTCCCTCCGCCTCAATCCGTGCCTTGCGATTGCGCCTCCGGAGTGCGAGCGAGCTCGCGGCTTCCGATCGGCGCCGCATTGTGGACGGCGGGCGAGGCCCTACCGGATCTGGCGAGGGCCGAGCTCGCCGGCTCTGGCGGGGCCTCGCCGGCCCTCGCCTCCGGCCGGCGCCGACCGGCCAGGAGGCGAAGAAGATGATGAAAAAGAAAAGAAAAGAATTAAAAAATTCGAAAAAATATTTAAAAATTCGAAAAAAATTAAAAAAATTCGAAAAAAAAAATTAAAAAATTCCACGTCAGCGTTCAACGGACGACCAACATCCACGTCAGTGCCGGCCGGCCAATTTTGGCCGGATGGACTTAATTAGCACAATTGTAAAAGGTTTAGGACTAAATTAGCCAAAAAAAAAAGTTTATGACCGAATTAGCACAATTGCAATAGGTTTAGGACTTTTTTGGTAATTCTCCCTTTATATTTTCCCACAATATTATAGTGGGTGGTCTCTCCTCGCTGCTTTCTCAAGTGTGTCCAGTCACTCCCTTTTCTGATTCGTCTCCGTTTGGAAAGCCAGAAAGGATAGGGGAGAAAGTGAAGGAAAAAGCAGCAAGAAAGTGTAGGGAAAAAGGCGAGAAAATCCCCTTAAAAAAACATTCCGGCCTCTCAATTTCAGCTCTCAATTGGTCGGTCTATTCTGGTCTCCTAGGGCAAAAACCCACGGTTGAAGTGAGAGAAAAAGCAATGAGCATTATTCCTCTGCCTGCGAGGCACTTGCTGCCCTCACCACTGCCACCATTGATTTTCCCTCCAAACCTCCCTCGAGATCCTTCCACAGCAGCAGCGCTCCGATTGCCGGAGCTGATTTGAGCGTCTTCTCTCTCGGTTGCTTCAATCCTTCTCATTTTTGTGCCGTATGGCCTCGGAGGAAGAGACTTTCGTCTTCCCAACCGACGGTATTAATCTTTCCGCCCGTTCCTAATTTGACGGTGTTTGCCGGATTTTGAGTTTCGGGTTTTGTTCGTTTGGGATGAGGGTTTTGTGGGCTTGAGCTTGTTTTAGGTGAGTTGAATCTCAGGTTTTGAAATGGGATTGCTGGGGAGGGGAGGGGACTGAATTTGGTTTTGATTGATTACAATGATTTGCTGGCGGAGTGTTGGCCAAAAGAGTCATTTTGAGATCGGCTATTCGGGTGTGTGCCTTCGTATGAGGTAGTCCTATGTTATTCGGTTCGCTGCTAAAATAATCATCTTGAGGGTGGCTATTTGGTTGAGGTTGTTTAGTGAGGGGTGACTTGTGTCTTCGCACAGTTAAGGTTGTGTCACCGCGTAGAAGATGCTTCTTTTTCCTACCGAGTAATAGTATGTGTAAGTCATGATCCGGTCGCACAAGGTATGCGTTACGCCCATGTGTAGGATTGTGCTTCTCGTTACTATCAAATGGAAGTTATTCGCATGACACATTTATCCCAAACTATAAGGTATTTCCTATCACGCCTCAATCCTCAGGTACGCACTTATCCCTCACCTTGGTCAATTTAAGCGACTTCCCAGGACGCATCGCTAACCCTTTCAATTTTAATGCGCATGCGGAAGCATATAAACAATCATCAGACAATAAAGCAATGGGATAGAAAAGCAGGACTACAAATTCTTGAAAATTAAACCACACATTTTATACATATCATATCACTTTTAAGTACAATAATACCCGATATTTACAAAGTCTAACAAAAGGCTTGATTCTCAAAATTAGTAGCTCTATACCCAACTACTCCGACTTGTCTACTAAGCTCTTTGGGTCCACGGGATCCGGACGATACGGCGGATCCTCTACCATACCATTAGGGAGACTAGCTACATTCCCATCTAGAGCACGGGCAGCATCGATCACTTCCGCCGGTATACCAAAGTTTGAGAGAGGGCCTACTCTAAGACCATAAGGGGTGGTATGGAACTAGACCCTGAATCTATTCGGCCTCTCCTAGTATGGAACTTCCAAAACCCAAATGGTTGTCACAACCATCTCATACGTCCCAGTCACTCTTGGGGTTGAGGAAAACTGTGACTTGCTCTATTATTCTTGTGGGACGATCGAGACATCTAGGAGGAGTCGCCATCTACGAACCTGAAAATGTCTATGAGGAGTCGCCATCTACGAACCTGAAAATGTGGTCCCACAATATGGTGAGATTATGTTTCAGCAAGTTCTACTCTCTAAGACTCGATTAAGAAACTAATACACTTTAAGGTCGCCTATGTACAACACGAGTCGGAGGACTTACCTTGATCTCAGATTCCACCTGCAAATCAACACAGTTCAATAGGTACCCAAACAATCACAATAGATCGAAACATCGATCAAGTCGACCTAGTCGATTACATGTCAATCGGATCATTTCCCAGTCACATCAATTCAATCAATCAATTCACAACGTCAGATTAAAACAATGATCAATCGACCTAGTCAATTACATGTCAGTCAGACCATTTCTAGGTCATTTCCAATCACCAAATCACACGTACCCTCTCGGGTGCCGTTTTTGCCAAGGTGGTGTATGTAATGGATAGCACTCATGCATTTTTTAAATCGTCGTTTTCGCCAGTGATATTCCCAATCACTAAACTACGTATGTTTATACTAATGCAGGTAATAGACAGCACTCGTGCATTTTTTGAGGCGCCGTTTTCATCAATGATATCCTTAATCACCGAACCATGTATGTCTATAATGATGCATGAAATAGACAGCACTCGTGCGTTCTTTAAGACATCGTTTTCGCCAGTGATATCTTTAATCACCAAACCACGTATGTCCATTTCGTCGTACCTGATTGATCTCTACCGAGAGTATTCCCAACTCACTCTTACGATTTTCTCCACTTTACAACTCATCAAGTATTATCAATGCTAAATAACCAAACTCGGCATCTACCAATCAATCATTTAATTCCACTCAATTTATGATAAATTCCTAAAATATCGTAATTAATTCAATTCCATGTAACATAGAGCTCAATTAAATAAACGGACTGTACCACCACAATCAACATAAAATTTCGATCGTCGGCTATCCCTGTCTTATTTCCAAAAAATAAATAATTAACTAAATTAATTTCGAAAATTAATAATTAAATACTAAAAATCCAATTTATGCCCGTAATGCCTAATTGAAGCCCAAGAAGGGTCGGGAAAAATTCCGATATGCATTCAATAAATAATATAGGCTATCTCCAGCTAATTACACTAACCACCTAGCTAGTATGCAATGTAATTTACTAATTCATTCTAATCTAACCACTTAATCCTACTTAATTAGCACTAATCAACCATTAAGCATCATTAATCTACTAAACAATGATTAGTGAGCAAAACTCACTTGATTAAAGAGCCGCTCAGATCAAATCGATGAGCACGTGACAAAGATCGATCCTCTCCAAAGCGGTTCCGCCAACCGGGGTCGGGACGGCTCGAGAACGGGCCACGAGACCTACAAACCCTTGCTGCAAAATGATGAAATAGGCTGCTGAGGAGCTGATTTGAACACGGCTTGGACTAAGCTTGGCGATAGCGGGTCGGAGTACGGGCCGAGGCTAAAACGGCCGTGAACCGGGCCAAACTTCAGCTGCTGGACGTGCTAGAAGTGGACTCGTAGACACTGCTGTTGGGCTAAAACGATGGCCCAACTTGGAAGGACGATGGAGGGCAGCTTCGGTGGACCAAAGGTCAACACCCGAGGAAGAGGTGCCGCTGTTTGACCAGTGGGAAACCACACGTGAAGCAGCAGTAACCGAAGACAAAAAATGGTGGGGGCTCGGGCAGGTTTGATGGGGTAGACTCATGCGCAACAATTGAAAACTAATGAAGAAGCAGGAGTTGAAGCAGCCAAAAAGCGTGCTGACCGAGAAAGAGATGGGGACGAAGGTGGGGTTTCGGTGGGGTAAACCGCGTGAGGAACGGACAGCAACAGCATCCAAAAGAAAGAAGCAGCGATCATCCGTCGTGGTGGAGAAGCCAAGACCGGCCAAATACACGTGCAGGGAATAAAGAAATATAAAGAGAAGAGAGAGAGGGCCATTGATGAACGTCAGCCAAGACAAAGGAACATAAACGTTGAATATTGAGGGGACATTGCGGGGCAGCTGGCCGCACGGTCCAACAGAAGACTGACCAAGGGATAACACCGTTTAAGGGATAAGAAAAAACATAAGTTGTCGGCCAAAAGAGGAAGAGAAAAAGGAAAACGCGCGTGGAAGGAGGGAGGTTCGTGTGAAGAGAAAGAGGGAGAAGAAATGCACGCAAAGGATAAGGAGATGGTGGGTCCAGCGGTCAACTTTCAAGGCCAAATTAGAAGACCAAGCCAATTTAAGGAGAGGACGTGCATGGGATCGTGGGCAAGGGTGGTGTTTCGTGCATGGAGAGTGTGGGCTCAAAGGAAAGAAGAAAATAACACCAGTTAAAGCCATAATTTAATCAATTCAAAACAACTTGTCAATTGGTCATCCCGGAGTCCAATTCTCTACCAACTGCATGATTTGAAGTTTCAATGAAGACCAAAATGAGTCGCTTCTTTCATTTTTCTTGGCATCTGATTTCTGAACAAACAAATCCGGTTGAGGTCTAATTCGAATGTAGAAAAAGTCCAAACAACTTCCATTCACCGATTCACTTACACCAGATACCAAAAATCCTTCAAATCGGCCAATCTGAATTTTTGTTCATTTTCCGAACCGTTCATCTCGGTTTTTCGTAAAAACCTCAAACTCACTAAAAGTTCCTCAAAAGGTGAGTCGATGTTCCAAGAATGACTCATGACATGACAGGACTTCCAATTTCTTAAATCGAATTCAAATTCGCGGTTATTTTCAATCAAGTGCACTTTTAGTGTAACCTTACCTACCGGGTAGTTTTTAGGAATTTTTAGTGCAATTGACCCGTAGTCAGTTTTCTTCGAACCACTATGAACCCATCCGACACATTGGTGACTTTCGGTGGTCGTGAAAATCTTGAGATTTCAAATATGGATACAAGTTACCCAAAACGACAGAAAATCGATTTAGTGCCGATCGACGAGAATTTTGCAATCAGGTTTGAATCACCTACACTTTGATTACCATCTTAGTCGAATCGACTTATATCCAGTCTCTGATTGATTTTTAATTGTATCGTAATGACTCTGTAGACTAGCACGGTCAAGCAGTCGATTCCTAGTCGAACTCTCAAGTCTATCACATTTAAAATCCATTAATAGCTTCACCAGATATGCCAGTTATTTCCTGAGTGGCCATCTTAGAAAAAAACACTATAGTCACATTGATCAAAGGCCCGACTTATCCAATCGAAATCAGAACTGAAAATCAGGATGTCACATTTTCATCTTTTACTTTTTTCTTTTTTTCTTTTTCTTTTCTTTTTCTTCTCCTTTCTTCCCTTCGCCATGGTCAGCAAAGGGAAGAGAAGAGAAGGAAAAGAAAAAGGAAAAACAGGAAAAGGAAAGAAAAAGAAAATATTAAAGACGATTTAACCATAGAGTTGGAGTAAATGTGCCACGGTTGATAAAATTTGGAATATTTTTGTTACAAAAAAAAAGTTTGAGATAAATTTGTCACATTTGGTAAAATTTAGGATTTTTGGTGGCTTTTTTCTTATTAATAAATCTATTCTTAGAAAATTCGAAAGACATTCATAAATAATGTGTATCCATGTTTAGGGACATATTTTTAACTTCAACAAAAGATGTTGATGAAACTAATAACTAATAAGAGATTAGAATCAACTTATTTAAATAAATCTATAACTTTCTATAATGATCAAAATTTATCATTATTTAACGTTCAGTACTTTTATTTTCTGAAATCATTTTTTGGCCCCTCCCATTTATTTTTCTGACCTTAAAAGAAAAAGCCCTACCCATTTATTTCACTCCCTCATTTCTTTTCCGGCACCACCTGGAACTTCCTTTCTTGAAAATTGAAACCATCCTCTACCCTCCCCTCCCTCCAAAAAGAAAAAAAATCACGCCACATCAGCATCGCCATTTTTTTTTCTACTATTCTTCCTAAAACTTAAGAAGGAACCTCCGCATCAGCATTGGCATGGAAACTCAAAAACCATAGCCTCCCCATCCACCTCCTTGCACAATCCTCTTCCTCTTGATCTATGCTCTCTCTTTCTCTTGACCGTGTCATCGCAGTCGCTTGCCGCCTCGCCTCCAGCCTTCCCTCCTTCGCAGTCGCAACTCGCCTTTGGCTTTGGGCTGCCTTGCTCTCTGTTCTTACTCTGCCCTCTGTTGCTCATGGCCTCGCCTCCGCTCCCTTACCCTCACCTCCACCCTCGATTCTCTCACTTCGCACTTGTAGACTTGTCCCAGAAACCCATCATGCCTCTCGCAATTCCCGACTCATGTGTTGAAGCGTGTTGGGAAAGTTGACCATGTGTCAGAGCATCTGACACAATATGGGCTCCGGAGAGTGCTTGTGCTTCATAGGATATAAGGGATCCATTAAGGGAAGATCCCTCTATGCCTTCTTTCTAGCCTCATGAGATTGTGAGTGAGATCCAAAGAGATAGACTGATCACATATCATAATTCCTGAATCAAATCGAGCCAACAGAGCTAACCTTCTTAATCTCTCTTTCTTGTTTTTGTCCCCAAGTTCCTGATATATGGCCTCTTTCAAAAAGAATTACCATTTGCTCGTGAGTTTTAGAGGCACAAATGTCCGCAACAACTTCCTCTGTGATCTCTATGCAGCTCTGAATCATAAAGGGATATAAATTTTTGTGGATAGCAAGAAGCTCAAGAAAGGAGAGCAAATATCGCTAGCGCTTATGAGGGTGATCAAGGAATCGCACGTCGCAATCATCATTTTCTTTGAGGACTATGCTACCTCACAATAGTGTTTGGAAGAGTTGGCGAAGATCATGGAGTGCAAGGCACAAAAGGAGCTAATTGTGTTGCCGGTGTTTTATAAAATGGAATCAAGAGAAGTGAGACGGGCGATAAAGGGTTATGGGAGAGCTATGGTTAAGCATGAGTCCAATTCTAAGAAGGATCTGAAGGCAGTGGAGACATGGAAGAAGGCTCTCTTCAATGCCAATAACTTGTCTGGTTGGGTTTGCAATGATGGGTAAGTAAGTAATTTAAGAGACAGTAAGGTTTGCTCAGTCTAATGTATGATCCTTGTCTTTAGAAAAGTGTTGACCTAATCATATCAAAAGATCAAAAGGTCTCCATGGGGAAGATTAGTTGATTCCTCTGTTGTTACTAGCCAAATTGCACTTTCTTTCACTTCCTTCAACATTAATTAGACACGTTAACTTTGTGTGATTGTCGCATCAAGGCATCTTATCATGTCCATGTCAATTCTCAAGCTTCAACAGCAGTTTAGAGTAGCCGAAATCTTGTACACTAAAAGACAGCTTCAAACAGATTTGAAGCAGCGACGTCTCACACTAATCCCTCTAGTGAACAAGCTTTTCGGTCTGACCAAACCAACATTGTTATGATCATCTCAGTTCTTGTATGATCTTTCGCATCGTTCTCTCTACCTCTTCAGCAACGCCTGGGATTCAATCATCTCCAATCTCGTCGGAATCGAAGAGTGAGAGAGATGTGGATGATCATGAAATATGGCCACCGACTAGCATGAAGATAGCACCATAATCCTGTAAGGGGAGTATATTCATGGGGCCAAAAAGTTTGTGATTCAGTTCAGTCTTTTCTAGTTAATATTGACTTTGGTAGCAATAAAATTTATTGAATTACCAAAAATAAGAAAATATACAAACCAAAAAAAAAAAAAAGTAATTGGCTATCGACTTGGAGAAAATATTGGGTGGGGCAAGTACACTATACAGACAAAATTGCAATGCCAGGTCATCTCCACATCAGATGCAAATCTGAACTCCTGTCCTCTCGAACGATGCCGCATAAAAGCATCATCCTCACTGCTACCGGTCCCAAGCCAAGACGTCGTTGACTCATCAGTCTCCCTCTCTCTCTCTCTCTCTCTCTCTCTCTCTCTCTCTCTCTCTCTCCCCCCCCCCCCCTCCCCCTCCCCCTCCTCTCTCTCTCCCTGACTAACAATGCCTTCTTCAATGGCGCTGATGATCCTCTGTCGCAACTTTCATTGCCGAGCATCCTTGCTCCTCCAGGAGAGACTCTTGTCCCATTCGCCAAAAGAGGCCGGGGCTCCAAAGTGATAGACTCTAGAGCCGGAGCCCATGAGAAAATACTAGTGGCGAACTGAGGCCGGAATGAGGACTATTAAAGAATTTCCTGCATCAGTTGAAAACCTTCCCTCTATAAAGCAAATACATTTGTAGAAACATTGCAAAGCTCCCTCAAGGGTAATCCTTAACTCAAATCAAGCCAATGGAGCCAACCTCATCTCTCTCTTTTCTATTTTATATTTTCTTTTCTTTATTTTTCTTTTCTTCTTCCTTTTGTCGGTGGCTAGCCACCAACCATGGTCAAGCCGACTAGCTTCATCTAATTGAGGGGAGCCCTCCCCTAGGTGAGGATCGGCCTTGCCCAAGCTAGATTTGGCGAGGATTGGCCTCATCGGGTGGATCGCCTAGGTGAAGGTGACGTTGGGCTCCAAATCTGGCTTAGGCAAGGCCAACCCTTGCCGAGCCTTGCTTAGGTGAGGGCTCCACTAGTTGAGGCTTGCCCTCGCCTATGGTGGGTGAGGCTAGCCTGCTTGACCGTCGCTCGTGGTTGGCCATCGATAATAAGAAGAAGAAAGGAAAAAAGGAAGAAGAATTAATTCGAAAGAATATTAAAATATTATTAAAAATGATTAATGTCAACATTGGTCGTGCCACTTAGAATGACTGGTATCCACGTTAGCGAATTTCAACCAAAATCCCCTCTGGTCGGCCATTGTTGTTGTGATCATGTTGTTGTCAAGGCCAAGCCATCACCACAATCCTAGGTCACTGATGCCTTGCCACGATTATCATTGATTGAACCCAATGGAGGCTTGCTTCTCATAGGCCCTGCAAGCTTACCGCAATAAATTTTGCTAAAATATGATGTAGCTGTTATTATAGTGACGAGGCACTCATTGATTGAACCCAATGGAGGCTTGCTTCTCATAGGCCCTGCAAGCTTACCGCAATAAATTTTGCTAAAATATGATGTAGCTGTTATTATAGTGACGAGGCACTATTACATTAGCTAAAATTAAATCCCCATCACCCCAGATATAAGCTATAACGACATATATTGTTCAAACGAGCAATTTTTTGATGGTCAAAAACAAGCAATTAATCTTTATAAGTACTACATAGAGAGAGAGAGAGAGAGAGAGAGAGAGAGAGAGAGAGATGTTGAGACAAAATCATGGGTATACGCTATGTAGCACCGACACGGACACGCAACACTCGACACGACACGACACGACACGCCGACACATCATTTCTTAAAAATAGAGAATTTCGACACGTTCCGACACGTTATATATTAAATATATTTTTATATATAATAATAAAAATAGCCTAGAATTAATTTACACAATAAATAATAAATAATATCATTCGTTATTTTAATTTGTTACAATAATACATAAAACTTAGAGGAAAGAAACATTGTTTAAAGAAAAATGCTGAAATGATATTTTTAAATTTATTTATTTATCATATATAGCATTTTTTTATTACTTCTTTCATAGTAAAAGACTTTTTTAAAAAACTAAAACAATTCTAAAAAAATAAAACTGAAAAAAAAAATTGACCCCATGCGTGTATATTTATAGCATTTTTATTACTTCTTTTATTAATTCTTTTGTGTATATTTATATCTTGACCCCACAAATATTAGAAAATTTTAAAATTGACCTCGTGCGTGTCGGAATCGCGTGTTGGATTTCTGGACTCGCATGTCAAAATGTATCGGAGAGAGTTGACCATGCGTCAGATTTTTCAACACTCATTAACCGCGTGTTGGAGCGTGTCGGGACGTGTCAAAGCGTGTCGGACACGACACGAAGGCTTTCGGAGAGTGTCCGTGCTACATAGGGTATACGTTAAAGTCAAAAAGCAAATCTTGTAAGATGTCTTCCATCTACACGGACTTGTCATTGGCAAGAGAGAGTCGTTTATTGATAGTTCCTTTTCATTATTGCCATTAGGTAAATTTGACTTTTAAATTCTATGAATTTTTCGATGAAATTATTTTAATCATTATATTTTACTTATTTTTGTTACGTGAATTTTCTATTTGGCGACATTATCTTTGTTCATCATGGTTTTGCTCTGCATTATAAGTATCTATCTATTTCAATTCAGGAAAAGCTATTTGTGAAAGTTCATTGACTTTTCCTCTATTAAATATTGTCGTACTTTGAAATAACTTAATATCGAACTAGAAATCCTTTGAAAAAAAGTAGTCTACTCACAAGTTAAAAAAGAAAATAATACGCAATGATTCGGTTAATTCATCAATAATATCTTCTAATCATTATAGCTATAACTAGTTTGATTAGGTGGGGTAGAAACGTGTGTGGAGTGCCGAAGCTGTATTGGTAGATTTAACTAATGGCAGTCTAGGTTCTCCACTTGCTATTCCATATTTCTTGGAAATTTCTTGGGTAACTTCCACGAAAGTCACATTACATGATCAGCGGGTCCAGCAAGGCAGGTAGAATTAACTAAGAACCTACTTTTGCATTTCAACTCCTATTTCATCTTTCTGTTAATTCTTCTTACAGTTCAATCAAATAATTCACCCCAAAATTGTCCTTCAGCGAGGGGGCCATCTTCCCGCCTTTCTTCCCTCTCATTTTCCCTCGCTCTTGACTTTTTAAGTTCCTCCGCCATCTTTTTCGCACCAGTTTGCGTAGAGATTCCCTTGCTGAAAGTCTGCAGCGTGTTTCCTTATTCTTATCAAGAACAGTTAGAGATCCTGCTCTATCTTTACATCCCTCTTCCATGGACACAAGCTCCAGCTCGTCTAAAGTAAGTCTTCACACGTCTTTTTGGGGGCAAAAAGTCATTGTCCGTCATGCATTTTCTTCGGTGCTCTTACTCCTTTTAAGCTTCAACATTCTCGATATAAGGGATCCATTAAGGGAAGATCACTCTATGCCTTCTTTCTAGCCTCATGAGATTGTGAGTGTGATCCAACAGGATAGACTGATCATATTTCGTAATCCCTGAATCAAATCGAGCCAACAGAGCTAACCTTCTTAATCTCTCTGTCTTGTTTTTGTCCCCAAGTTCCTGATATATGGCCTCTTCTGAAACGAATTACCATGTGTTCCTGAGTTTCAGAGGTACGGACGTCCGCAACAACTTCCTTCGTGATCTCTATGCAGCTCTGAATCAGAAAGGGATATACACTTTTGTGGATAGTGAGAAGCTCAGGAAAGGAGAGCAAATATCGCCGGCACTTATGAGCGTGATCGAGGAATCGCGTGTCGCGATCATCATTTTTTCTGAGGACTACGCTTTCTCGCGGTGGTGTTTGAAAGAGTTGGCGAAGATCATGGAGTGCAAGGCACGGAAGGAGCTGATTGTGTTGCCAGTGTTTTACAAAGTGGAACCAAGAGAAGTGAGACGGGCGATAAAGGGTTATGGGAGAGCTATGGCTAAGCATGAGTCCGATTCCGAGAATGATCTGCAGGCAGTGGAGACATGGAAGAAGGCTCTCTTCGATGCCGGTAACTTGTCTGGGTGGGTTTGCAATGATGGGTAAGTAAGTACTTGATGTGATGCACTACTCTGCCATTGTTAATTGGTGATTGTTTGTCATATGTCAAATTGTATGCAGAGAACCTACAGCTGAAAAACTTATAGATATTGTTAAATCAGCCTTTTTAATTGCATATACAAAGCGGAGATATGCTAGACAGTAGACACAGTAGTCGAATATCAAAACTTCAAGCTAGCAGATCTTTGAAGTCGATTCTTGTTGTGTGGATAATGAGAAATTTTCGTTTTAGATAAATCGCGCATCTCATAGTATCCGAGTCATGTTGTCATCAGGCGCAGGTTCACCCTACTGGGTTACTACTTTTCATCTTATCATTTGCTAATCTTGTAAGGTAATTTTTCTTATGACGCTAGAGGTTGAATCCGTGCCATGGCTTTGAAATGCTAAAACATGTTTCTCTTTCAATTGCTTTTCAGAGATGAAGCAGAGGTCATACAAAGCATCGTAAGGGAATTACCAATTCGTCTAGAGCGTACACCCTTGGATGTTGCAAAGTATCCGGTTGGAATAGAGTCCCTAGTTGAAGAACTAAAATCACTAACACATAAAGAGTTGGATGGTGATGATGTTCTCATGATAGGTATATGGGGACCTGGAGGCATAGGGAAGACGACAATCGCTAAAGCGATATATAATGCTATTGAAGGACAGTTTCGGGGAGCTATATTTTTGGAGCGAGTTAGAGAAACTTCAAACAAATGCGATGGTCTAGTTGAGTTGCAAAGAAGACTTCTTTCTCAAATCTTTCCTCCTAAACATGTAATGGTCCGTAGTGTCGCTAAAGGAATTAGTTTGATAAAGGTAAGACTTTATTGCAAGAAGGTTCTCCTGGTTCTTGATGATGTTGACCATCCGTGTCAACTGGATGCGTTAGCCAGAGGAGGCAATTGGTTTGGTAAAGGAAGTAGAATCTTTGTAACATCAAGGGATAAACATTTGTTTACTACTTCTCGTTGCGAATATTGTGTGTATGAAGTTAAACCTTTGAAGGACGATGAGGCACTAGACCTTTTTATTTGTCATGCCTTTCCAAACAGCCAAAAAGTTGAAATAAGAAATGATCTCATAGATAGAGCAGTGCATTACGCTAGTGGCATTCCATTAGCCCTCGAAGTGTTGGGCTCATTCTTATGTGGAAGAAACGAACCAGCATGGAAAAGTGAGCTGGATAAACTCTCCAATAAGCCTAATGAAAATATCAATCGAATTCTGAAGATAAGCTTCTATGGATTGGAGAAGAATGAGAGGAATATTTTCCTCGACATTGCTTGTTTCTTCAAGGGAAAAAGTATAGAATACATCACAGAAGTTCTCGACGGCTGTGACTTTGCAACAACTATAGGAATAGAAATTCTCATGGAGAGATCCTTGATAAGAAATGAGTATGGGACCCTCCAAATGCATGATTTGGTTGAATTGATGGGTAAGAATATCGTTATGCAAGATAACCTTGGGCAACGCAGTAGACTATGGCTTTTTGAAGATGTTCTGGACATTCTGTGTGAAGAAAAGGTAAAAGTTGTTTATGTAAACATTGTTATATGTCATTTTCATATTACTTTGATTTGGACAGTATATTATAGATCTCAATGGAAATTTTGTATGACAACTGAATTTGCTCAATTATGGATAGGGAACGGAAGCAATAGAGGCCATAGTAGTGGACTTGCTCACACCAAAAGAGAAAAATTTGAGTCTTGAAGAGATAACCATAGAGGCTGATGCTTTCAAAAAAATAAGAGACTTGAGAATGCTCATTTTTCCTGAAGCGCATATATCTTCGGAAGGTCCTGTTCGACTCCCTAGTAATCTGAGATGGCTTAAATGGCCGAATGCCCCATTGCTAAAATTTGGCTCCGGTCCAAAGAAACTTATTGGACTTGATCTCCAGAAAAGTCATATCAGACAATTAGATGACAAATTTAAGGTTAGCATTTGTGATGATTAGCTTTTTACTTTTTATAACTAGAAATATTTACAAAGCTTAATGACTCTACCGGTATTTTTTATTTTATTTTTTGCAGCATTTTAGAGTGTTGAAGCACATCAATTTCAGTCAATGCAAGTCCCTGGTTAGTGCTCCTGACCTTTCATTGCTCCCAAATCTAGAGAGATTGAATCTTGATGGGTGTAGAAGCTTGGTGGAGGTTCACCAATCTGTCGCATGTCACGACAAGTTAAAATTTTTGTCACTAAAGTTTTGCTCTAACCTCAGTATATTTCCTCACACACTCAAGACAAAATCTCTTCAAGCCCTTGATCTCTTTGGTTGCTCTAAGCTCAAGAAGTTCTCTGATATACTGGAAAAGATGGAACATCTAGAAGAGCTTGATTTAGGATGGACGGCTATTAAAGAACTGCCTACATCAGTTGAAAATCTTCTCTCCGTGAAGTTAATAAATTTAGCATTTTGCAAAAGACTCATAGCCCTCCCATCAAGTGTTTATAAGTTGCAAAATCTAGAGCATCTGATACTTAGAGGCTGCTCCAATTTTGTCGTGTTTCCAAAGAACTCAGAGGATCCAATTGATCCTAATGGCAATCTGAGATTCCGAAATTTATATCGGCTAGAACTCAATGGCTGCAATCTCTCAAAAGTAGAATTCCTTGAGAGTTCTTCCAGTTTTCCCAAATTGGCGCACCTAGATCTTTCCGGCAACAAGTTTACTCATCTGTCGACATCCATCAACAAATATGATGATTTGGAACACTTGATTATGTTTAATTGCAAGCAGCTACAAAAGATTCCTCAGCTTCCGCCAAATATGCATATGCTATGGGCAAAGGGTTGCAGATCTCTACAAGAATTTCCAGATTTGTCGGGTCTCTCCTCCAAACTCCTTAGTGTTGACTTATCTTCATGTCGTGAATTATTCCGCAAAGGAGCAAACACGGCTGATGTGTTATTACCCAAGGTTAGACTCTCTCTCTCTCCCGCACTCACTAACTTTGAATGCTTGATATGCGAACTATTCGTATGACAGGAGAACCCGAAGTTGAGTTACGCTGACATTTTGCTGAGTGGAAGAGAGATGCCAGAATGGTTTCTCCACTGTAAAGACGATTCCATATCTTTTATGGTTCCTAGGGACTCGCATGACAAATTCGTAGGACTAGCACTCTGTTTAGTTCTTGGCCCGAAGGAAGTGGGCTGTGGCATCGACATTCTTGTCAATGGCCGAAGAGTGTTTGACCTGGGAAGACAATTCCATTTTCTGAAATCCGATCATGTGTGGATTACATATCTCCCAACGAGTGGGCTGCTGTGTGAAGAAAGGGAGGTTCTGCGTGACGATCGGAACCATTTCCAAGTTCACCTCAAAGCATACAAAGGAAGATTGAAGAAGTGCGGATTCCGTCTAATATGCGAGCAACGAGAGGATGAGCTGAGGATCGAGCTCCAACACCATCAGCCGACGGAAACAAATTGGCCTTTGGAGGAAAGAGACTCGGACGAAGACAATTGGATAGACACCGAGGAAGAAGAAAGTTCAAGTGAAACAGATGATGAACTTATCAAAGCAATCGACCCAGAAAATGAAGGACGCTCACTTATGTCAGCAGGTAAGATCATCGAGCCTGGACGAACAGATGCTTGTCTCGCTCGGGAAAGTGGCTGTCGAAGTAGTGGGCACCGGCTTACGAAGCGATTCTTGAGGGAGCGAGGTATGAGATTCTGATTCCAGTGCCTTTTGCTTTTCCCTTGTTCTTTTTTCAGTCTATACTGTTAAGTTTTTGGATGTCTGCTCCTTCAATTCAAGTGCAAAATCATTATGAAATACAGGATTCATATCATGCTACCGACAAGGTTGAGGTCGAGGAGCTTCCCTTTTCCCTTTCTCTCTTTTCTTCTTGTGGACGTAATATTGCTGGATAAATGGATATACTACCGCTCACGAAAGTGCACCGTTTTATCTTTTCATTCCTTAAAACCCAATCGTCTTCCTCATTAGTCGAAATTTCACGATTTTTGATGCACGGATTGTTCTCGTGTTTTGCAAGGTCCATATTAATTTGATTATTACGAGCGACGTACGCAGAATGAATACCCTCGAAGCCCAAGGGCACTTTTCAGGAAAACCATCATTAGAAGTACGTTCGCTGTTGACTCGAGTCGGGGGCGATGGAATTATCCGGTTCAAAGTTGCAATGCCAGGTCATCTCCACGTCAGATGCAAATCCGAACTCTTCTATCCACTCAAACGACGTCGCATAAATGCATCATCCTCTTCGCTACCCCTCCCAAGCCGAGAAGACGCCGTTGACTCATCAGTCTTCTCTCTCTCTCTCTGACTAATGATGCCTTCTTCAATGGCGCTGTTGATCCTCCGTCGCAACCTCCACGGTCGAACCTCCTCGCTCCTCTAGGCAAGGCTCTTCTCCCGTTTGCCGGAGTCGGCGGCAGCTGTGGCTCCGAAGCAGCGAACCTCGGAGCCGAAGCCCATCGAGAAGATACTGGTGGCGAACCGAGGCGAGATAGCTTGCAGGATCAAGAGGACGGCGAGGGGTTGAGAACTAACTATCTGCCGTTTGAAGTGCGTGTAATCGCTGCGATTGGAGGATGCGCGATTTCGCATGTGGCATGGCGGAATGTTTGATTCTGGTTGGGTGAAATGGTCGTGCTCGTTGGAGCAATGGTTGTTAGCATGGAGTGAACGCGATTTGGTGACGGTGGAGGAAACTCGTGAGATTGTGAATTTCAAGTATTGGAGCTCAATTCCTATTTGTTCATTAAGGTTTCCTCCACATTACTCAGGAAAAACTATCTGTTAAAGCTCATTCACTTCTATATCATCAAGGTTTTAAGCTAATATTCTAATTATCGATGTACCTTGAAATAACTTAGTATCAAACTAGAAAGTCATTTCACTGCTATTAGATGCTTACAAGGGTGATTGAGGAATTGCGCATCACCATCGTCATTTTCTCTGAGGACTATGCTTCCTATGGAGGTGTTTGGGAGAGTTGGCGAAGATCATGGAGTGCAAGGCACAGAAGAAGCTGATTGTGTTGCTGGTGTTTTACAAAGTGAAACCAAGAGAAGTGAGAAGGGGAAGAGAGGTGTGTGGGCGAGCTATGGCTAAGCACGAGCCCAAGTTTGGGAAGGATTCAGAGATATTGAAGAGATGAAAGAAGGCTCAACCTGTCTAGGTGAGATTTTAATGATGGATAAGTAAGTAATTAATGCGACACACTACTTTGCCATTGTTAGCCATGATTTTTTGTTATATTTCAAACCGTACGCAATAAATTACCACTGAAAGCTCATTGATATTGTCAAATCGTTCTTTTTAATTGATATTGTCAAACTTGCTGAGGAAGCAACACTATGGGAAGGAGACTAGGTCATCCTACCGACTATATATAAAATCAGAGGCAAAAGATTGCTTCAAGTGCCATAAGTTGGCACAAAGGGTTACTTAAGTGCCATAATTTACGAAAGTGACACTTAAGTGCCACATTCAAAGAGAAATTGATCACTTAAGTGCTACTCCGGCCACAATCCGACCACAATGCTGATGTGCGTAATTTCTAGCGAAGTAAGTGCAAAACGACGCCATTTTACACGCTAACGTGGCCAAATAATGCAAAAACAGTATCGTTTTGATGTTAACGTGGTAAAAAAATAATATAAAAATTAATTAAATTAAATTTATTTAAAATATCTAAAAATAAAAAAATTTAATATTAAAAAAATTTATAAAAAAGGGGGGAGGCGGTTGAGGCCTCCTCGCTGGGAAGGGCCGGTGAGGAGGGGGGAGGGTCGGCTAGGGTCGCCGGGCCCTAGCCAGAGGCCGGCGACCCCGGCCGATTGGCGACGAGGGCCCGCGAGCCCTCACCCAGGTCCGACAAGGGTCGGCGGCCCAGATCCAGCAATAAGTTCCTTTGCTCGTTTTGTAAACAAAAATGTCCAATGGTCTTTTGTAAGAATTGAATAAGAACATTGGGACCAAATCGAGTGATCTTGTGCTAAGTGCATTGTCTAAAGTTTTATTATTATGCCAATGATATACTTAAGTTTTCTTTGATGTGTGAAATTGACCCATTAATTTATTATTCTAATAACTTGTACGAATTACGGCGAAAAGAAAAAAAAATGAAAATGTGGGGCTCGTGTTGCTAAATATCCTGTTATTGTAGAAGAGATTATGATTAATAATGTATCCTAAGTCATTTTGAGCAATTGGAGCGGGAAAAGTATGGGCCCAATTTATCGCAAAAGATTAACGTAATACTTTTTTTTTTGGTAAAACGATTAACCTAATACTTAGTTCACACTATTGCAATAAATTTTTAGACATATCAAAAAAATCTCATTTTGATCCTTTCCATGTTATTTAACCGCCATGTTACAATATGCTTTCGTTTCCATTTCTCGGTTCGGAAATGTCCTTATAGGTTTACCATTGAGGATATTTATTCAGCACAAAGTAATGTAAACTTAACCCAAATTGTAAAATGTCTAATTGCTAACTTTTTTTTAACAACGTTGGATATACTTTTGGTACAACAAAATGAATATCAACAGTATCAACTAGTTAATTACTGAAAAAAGCAACACATATGTCCCTCAATGAGCGGCAATATCATTTCTTGATGAAATAACTGTATTATTAAATTTTAGTTATGAAAGGATGCCATTACAGTTGATTTTATACGGAATGAAATCTCAATTATGAAAAAAAGGGCGACAATTTTATATAGGAGGGACATGCATTTCTTTAGTGCCAGCCGCCATGTTTTCCTCAAATTTTAAGCAATTTCATATACACAAGCATTTTTATATTTGACGTTAGCTTCTCCCATAAAAAATATTTTTTATTTTTAAAAATTGAAAAAATACCCAAAACTCAATAACTATGTAGCTCCAAAGTCGGATTTTTTTCATTTGTAAAAGCAAATCAGATATCTATCAATATAATTTAAGAATTTCTATAAAATTATCTAGAGACCAAGTTATGGTAATAGCCTGGATTAGTCAGTTAACCATCAAATAGAAAAAAATATCGGCATCATGATAGCGAGGGAATTATATGAATTTAAAATTTTTGAATATATAAATAATATATTATTATATATGTTGACCTTACTTCTTCGTGCGCGAGGCAATATTTATATTTTCCCAAAATATTTATATTATAGCGGGTGGTCTCTCCTCGCCGCTTTCTCAAGTGCGTCCAGTCACTCCCTTTTCTGATTCGTCTCCGTTTGGAAAGCCAGAAAGGATAGGGGGAGAAAAGTGAAGGAAAAAGCAGCGAGAAAGTGGAGAGAAAAAAGGCGAGAAAATCCCCTTAGAAAAATCAATTGTTCGGTCTGGTCTCCTAGGGCATAAACCGCCGGTTGAAGTGAGAGAAAAAGCAATGAGCATTATTCCTCTGCCCACGAGGCACTTGCTGCCCCTCACCACTGCCACCATTGATTTTCCCTCCAGACCCTCCTCCAGATCCTTCCACAGCAGCAGCCCTCCGATTGCCGGAGCTGATTTGAGCGTCTTCTCTCTCGGTTGCTTCAATCCTTCTCATTTTTGTGCCGGATGGCCTCGGAGGAAGAGGCTTTCGTCTTCCCAACAGACGGTAATAGTCTTTCCGCCGTTCCTAATTTGACGGTGTTGGCCGGATTTTGAGTTTCGGGTTTTGTGGGCTTGAGCTTGTTTTAGGTGAGTTGAATCTCAGGTTTTTGAAATGGGATTGCTGGGGAGGAGAGGGGACTGAATTTGGTTTTGATTGATTATAATGATTTGCTGGCGGAGTGTTGGCCAAAAGAGTCATTTTGAGATCGGCTATTCGGGTGTGTGCCTTCATTTGAGGTAGTCCTATGTTATTCGGTTCGCTGCTAAAATAATCTATCTTGAGGGTGGCTATTTGGGTGAGGTTGTTTAATAAGGGGTGACTTGTGTCTTCGCACAGTTAAGATTGTGTCACTGCGGAGAAGATGCTTCTTTTTGCCACCCATTATTTATTTACCAAGTAATAGAATCTAATGAGCTGTCGTCTTTGGCGGTTGCTCTATATATAAGATCGTTTTGTGCTCGAGATGGTATGTGTAAGTCATGATTCGGTCGCACAAGGTATGCGTTACAGTGTAGGATTGTGCTTCTCGTTACTATCAAATGGAAGTTCTAAGAAATTTAAAAGGAAGGGCGGCACGGTTCTTGCATCTTAATTATTCTCAATGGATTCTGGTTTAATTACTGGCTTTCTTTTCCGTAGTTTTTGGGCTGGGGCTTCTGACTTAACTGTGTAAATTATGACGACTTTGCATTTCTTCATTTCTTCATCTGTCGAATTTGAGCTTCTTTTTAGGACATTGAATAGCCAACTCATATTCTAGTAAAAGTTACTGAGATTTTATTGTTATCTTTATGAGATGTTCTTCACTGCTACCTTTTAGAAATGATTAGTATCTGTGTTCAAGAATATTAAGAAGACTAAGGCTGCTTCTGGTCAAAAGGGGAAAGAAAGAAAGAAGACTCAGGTTTATTATCATTTGCTAGATGTAAAAAGAAAAGAACGTAGTGACTGCACATAGGATTGTTCCTAAACAGTTGTGAACTTCCCCATGAGCTTATGACCTACAATTTTCTTGTATGACCAATTGTTTGGGCTGTTGGTTTTCACTAATGATTTACTAGCAGGGGCTCTGTTTTTATGTACTGGTATAGTGGCTTTGTGGGATTATGAGAAGGGATCAAGATGTCAAAAATTCAGACTACGGAGAGGAGAGTGAAATGCAGATGCTCAGTTCCGAGGATGATGCTGGCACTCAAATTCTAACTCAAGCTCCATCTCTCGTGGAAGGATCTGGTGCTGTCCTAGCATCAGAATACAAACCAGTTCCCGAAGTTGATCATTTTCATGTCAATAGTTTCCATTCGGTAGTGCACATGATGTAGTAATAATTCCTCTTTTTGGTTTGCTTCTCCCTTTTCCTTTTTTTATTTTGGCTATGTGAATTAATATATCATAGCAGCAGATGCTTTTTTGGGTAAGTGGCCTGTCTCCTGTAACATGCTAATGACTTTTTCGCATCGGATCCTGCTCTTTTTATTTTTGCGATCCTTTTCTTTTATTGATTCTAAAGCGCGGCAAGATTTTGATTTTTTCTTCTTTTTTTTCCTAGAGATTGTTGCATCATGTGAAAATTTATCTTCCTGGAGAGAAGGTTGAAATTCAAATTGGGCTGATATAAGCAGAGAGCCCAAGCTTGTCCTCTCTAGATTTATTACTAGATGAGAAGTGGACATTGAATATCTCAATTGCGAAATTCCTTGTTTTTTCTGTGCAATTATTCAGCTTCTGTTGAGGGATTTTGTGATAGTGAGTGAGATGCCATGTTGGGCCAGTAGTGCTGTGAAAAATCATTGGAAGAATGAAACGACTGAGCAATTTGTATTATATTTTGAAATCTGGTTTCCTGATGTGAGAAACATTGCTAGTATCACTCCCAATTGGAGTGTTTTTTTTTTTTTAACAATTCTGATTTAAAATTGTACGAAGAAAAAGGGGATGTGACTTAACCGAAGGCAACCTTGTCCCAAGTAAGATCAGGAACATTGCCCTAAAGGTTTCAACTGAGAGGTCCAAAATGACCTTAGAAAGTATGCTAATTCAAGTGACATTTGCCAAATGCACGCAGACTTAAAACCCAACTTTAGAATAGAGTTAAAGATTACACTATTTTTGGAGCATTCAAGTTCATAGAGGCATGTGCTTGGCCATGTGGATAAAGTTTTGGTTTGGTTCATGAGGAATCATCAGCTTCTCTAAATTGGTTGATGAGAAATTTTTCACATTTCACAGGCTAGAATTATGTCACGTGGAATCAAGATCAAGACATATAATTGTTCTTCCTCACCTCTGGATCTCCTTCTTTTTGAAGGTTAAACAATATTATATTAATAAAGCTACTGAAGGGTTGCCGTCCCTATTCAAAATGACTTCAGAAGGGGAGTCTCCCATAATTCAAATAAGTGGGAACTAGCGATCACTTCTATATTCCAATAAGCTACAAGTACGATATTGAACTTTCCCACCATCCCAAATGTGAAGAGCATATGACTGGATATCTCTAAAAGAGTCGTAGTAGGATTCTTCTTGGTATACTTTCTTGCTTCTTTCTTTCCAATTGAGCCAAATAGCAAGGAGAGAAATTATCTTGATTATTTCTTCTTTCTTGAGCAATCCCAGGCCCAAAGTTACATTTGTACTGTTTATCTTGCACCCTTCTTCCTCTGTATCTCTTCACTTATTATATTGTTGCACTGTTCATCTCCTTCATTCTTTCTTTCTCTCTCCATCTTGGTTTCCTTCTTTTCTTGGCCAACTTTTTCCTCTGTAATTTCCTTTTGAGATATGTCTCAATAGCACGGTGAGGATTTCTCGTTTGATTTGGATATAAGATTTTTTTAGTTCAAAACGTGTAGATCTTACCTGCACTATCTTAAATGTATGGTATGTTTGGCACCCTGTCCGCTCCATTTTCTACTTTTGTGGCCTGAAGTCAATGTGACCGACAGAATCTTAGTGGCTTAAATCAACAGGAGACAGGCTGTAGTGTTAGTGGGCCACTGGAGGTCATCAGGTTTGTTGGGAAATGGTGTTAGTTCCATGTAAAGCACTCTTGGTCTCGGAGGAGTTAACAAATTGTTAAACGATAAGTACACGCAGACATCAATAAATATCTTTATTTATCTCTCTATATGTATATACATGCCCATTACTTAAAACAACTCCTAAAATGTTTTGAATTTACTCTGCTTTGAGGAGTAATTATTAAAATTAGAAGAAAATTAAGTTTATGCTTTTTTCCATTGTTTCAGAAACAGAATTTGAGAATATCTTCAATTAGCCTATTGGAGATCAAAACCAGTTTCCTAGCTTCAAAAGAGACATGTGGTTGCTAAAATTTGTTGGGAATTAACTAGGAAGTGTTTTGAGTACCCTGCATAGTGTCATCCAAGATTCAGGACTCATGTAGGTTAGAGCATGGGTTCCCAGTCACTTCTACCTACTATTGATCGCAAGGGCCAAGCTACTATGCCCTTGCTTGCTAGTTCCTCACATAGAATTATTCACATGATAAAGGTTCTATTTCTAAACATGAGTCTCTGAATGTGGTGTTTGCTGTGTTCTGCGACAAATTCTTGATCTAATTAGAAATCCTAGAGTCGAGGTTTGACATCTAGAATTTGAATTTTTGCTACTAAATTTCCTGAATCTAGCTCCTTTTTTTTTCCAAAGTTTATTTTACACATTCTTTAAGCAATTTAATTAGTGGAGTTCAGAATTTATTCTGAAGTGATTCTCTTCTTTGGCAAAGACTGATGGAAAGAGTTTTGTGGTGGTGACTTAGACGACTGAACCAGTGGGTTGGTTGATGGACTCAATCGAATTACGCTCACTTGCATTGACTGATGTACATACTATTCCATTGCGTACTTCCTTGCTCTTTGACTGAGTTATTCTACTGCAAGTACTTGCATTATTGACTCTCTCCTATGTTATTGAACTCACTAAAATGATTCATTTTTGCAGGAGTTATTGGCCATTCAACAGCGAGGCCCTCAAGCTATTGGCTTCTTTGGGACAAGAAACATGGGATTCACGCATCAGGAACTAATTGAGATTCTCAGCTATGCAATGGTTATAACCATAAGATGCTGTGAATGTGATACAAGTCGTTTTATATTGCATTTGACTGCTGACATCTTGTGAAGTTGTATCTCTATTGTTTAGGAGGCAGATACTCAATACTATAGCTTGACCTTTTTGACTTTAGGTTGAGGATAGTAGTTAGCTATGGAATGCCAGCACCAAATATCCATTTTCAATTTATAGATAAGGTCTTTTGTCTTGAGAGTACTACTTTCCCTCTTATAAAAACCACATATATACATCGGGGGAATCCGGGACTAGTGCAGTCGTCATTAGAGGTGCTTTGAGAGCAGAAAAGCCAGAGCTGCTGACGGTAATCTTACCTCAGAGTTTGAAAAAGCAGCGTCCAGATAGCCAGGAATTATTGTCTAAAGTAAGCTGCCTCCAGTTTTCGGCTATTCTGTAAGTCAGAGTTCTATTAATTTTTTGCCTGGTGGAGCTGTGCTTCTTTAGCCAATATTTGTATGTTGGGATGAGCCTTTTTCCCCCTTCAATCTGGCTTCTTTCTTGTTGTGTGCCCCAGCTTCGTCCTACACGCACCCACACATATTGATCGATCTAAGACCGTCATGTATATGTTCCTCGAACTACATCGTATCAAACAAGTAGCATATACTTGGCTGGTTATGGAACGATATTTTTTCTGGTGGTTAACCATGGAGAAAACTAAGGGACAAATTGTAAATGTAGCACTTACAACAGCGAAGCTCATTTCTTGAGATTTACCTTATGCAGAATTAGAAGGAGGTTGACCAGAATCACAACAAAACCTGCAGTTCTAAGAAAGCAACTTTAATTTCTGGTTCCCTACGGTATGTTGTTTTGTCCTTGGAAACACAAAATTGTGAAGCTGTGTGGTGCTTGCAGCATGGTAAGAAAAAATGTTGTACATGTTCATGGTATCAGTAGTACGTAGTTCATTAGAACAGAGTATTTTGTGTAGGTTCAGTTGAGTGAAATTAAATTAGAATATTCTGTTCACAGTTGATGTCAATTGCCAAAAGCCGAATGAACTTGAACTGTGCCAAAAGATTCTTCTGTGCCTTTTTTCTACCCTCATTAACGTGAGTGAGAACCAACGGGATGGACTGATTATATTCGTAATCCTTAACTCAAATCTAGCCAACAGAGCCATCTTTCTTAATCTCTCTCTGTTTTTTTTTTTTTACTTTTTTCTTCCTTTTGTTGGTGGTCAGGCACCAACCACGGCTAAGTTGGCTGGCTTCACATAATTGAGGGGAGCCCTCCCCCAAGTGAGGGTTGGCCTTGCCGAAGCTAGATTTGGCGAGGGCTGGCCTTATCGGCCGGTGTCGCACGAGTGAAGGTGATGCTAGGCGCCAAATCGCCTAGGCGGACCCTTGCTGGGCCTTGCTTGGGTTAGGGCTCCACTAGTCGACACTCGCCCTTGCCTGGTTTAGCCCTAAATAGCATCGATACAAGATATGCTATATGCAACACAATACGTCGACATGTCATTTTTTAAAAATAGAGAATTTTTGTATGTTGAGACACGTTATATATTAAATGAATATTTTTATCTTTAATTAGTTTGATGCAAATTTACAAATAAATAATAAAAAATAAGCCTTAAATGAATTTACACTTATAATATTAATAAGGAAAAATGCCATAAATTTTTTTAAACTTTACTCAATGTGATAAATTTATCTTGAAATTTTTTTTTGTGACATAAAAAACTTCAAACTTTATCAACTGTAACACATTTATCTTAAACATTTTTCATGAGATAAAAAATTCCAAATTTATATTCGCATGATACATTTATCTCAAACTATAAGACGTTTTCATCTTTTACTTTTTAATTTGTTTTTCTATTTTTTTCTCCTCTCTTCTCTTGGTCATGGCCGGTGGAGGGAAGAGAGGAGAAGAAAAAAAAAAGGAAAAAGGAAAAACAAGAAAAGGAAAGAAAAAGAAAAAAGTTAAAGACAAAAATACCCTGAGTAAATGTGTCACTGTTAATAAAGTTTGGGGTTTTTTTGTCACAGAAAAAGCTTGGGAGTAAATTTGTCACATTAGGTAAAGTTTAAGGTTTTTTTTTGTAACTTTTTCCCTATTAATAAATTAATTTTTAGAAAATTCGAAAGATATATTATTCATAAATAATGTGTATTTATATTTGGGGATATGATTTTAACTTTAACAAAAGTTGTCAATGAAACTAATGACTAATAAGATATTAGAATTAATTTATTTAAATAAATCTATTATCTTCTGTAAAGATCAAAATTTATCATTATGTAGCGTTCAATACTTTTATGTTCTGAAATCATTTTTCGGCCCCGCTCATATATTTTTCAGACCTTAAAAGAAAAAGCCCCACCCATTTATTTCACTCGCCCGTTTCTTTTCCAGCACCACCTGTAACTTGCTTTATTCAAAATTGAAACCATCCTCCACCCTCCCCGCCCTCCAAAAAGATTAAAAAAAAAAAAAAAAAGCCCGCATCAGCACCCCCATTTTTAATTTTTTTTTTCTACGCCTCTTCCTAAAACTTAAAAAGGAACCTCCGCATCATGGAAACTCAAAAACCCTAGCCTCCGCCTCCGCCTCCGCCTCCGCGTCGCACATCATCTTCCTCTCGATCTCTGCTCTCTCTCGGTCGCCTCATCGCAGTCGCTCGCCGCCTCGCCTCCGGCCCTCCCTCCTTCGCAGCCGCAGCCTCGCCTTCGGCTCTGGGTCGCCTTGGTCTCTGTTCTTGCTCTGGCCCTCCGTTGCTCACGGCCTCGCCTCCGCTCCCTCGCACTCGCCTCCACCCTCGATTCTCTCACTTCGCACTTGCAGATTGGAAACTCACCATGCCTCTCGCAATTCCCGACTCGCGTCAGAGATTGTGAGTGAGATCCATTAAGGAAAGATCCCTCTATGCCTTCTTTTTAGCCCCATGAGATTGTGAGTGAGATCCAAAGGGATAGACTGATAATATTTCGTAATCCTCGAACCGAATCGAGCCCACAGAGCCAGCCTTCTTAATCTCTCTCTCTCCTGTTTTTGTCCCCAAGTTCCTGATATATGGCCTCTTCCAAAAGGAATTACGATGTGTTCCTGAGTTTCAGAGGCAAGGACGTCCGCAACAATTTTCTCAGTCATCTCTACGCAGATCTAGATCGGAATGGGATACACACTTTTAAGGATAGCGAGGAGCTCCGGAAAGGAGAGGAAATATCGCCAACGCTTATGATGGCGATTGAGGAATCGCGTGTCGCGATCGTCATTTTCTCTGAAGACTATGCTTCCTCGCGGTGGTGTTTGGAAGAGTTGGTGAAGATCATGGAGTGCAAGGCTCAAAAGGACCTGATTGTGTTGCCGGTGTTTTACAAAGTGGAACCAAGAGAAGTGAGACGGGTGATAAAGGGTTATGGGAGAGCTATGGCTATGCATGAGTCCGATGTCAGGAAGGATCCTGAGATAGTGGAGAGATGGAAGAATGCTCTTGTCGGCGCCAGTAACTTGGCTGGGTGGGATTATAATAATGAGTAAGTAAATTATTGGTGTGACGCACTGTTTTACCATAGCTGGTGATTGTTTCTTATGCGTCAAATTATATGCAGATAAACTACCACTGAAAAACTGATAAATATTGTCAAATCGGTCTTTTTAAGTGAAGATACAAAGCGGAGATATGCTAGATAGCATACACAAAAGTGGAATAATGAGAAATATTTGTCTTAGAAATATATGCTAGCAGATTGTTTGAATTCGACTCTTGCTGTGTGGATAATGAGAAATATTTGTCTTAGATAAATAGCGTAGTTCATAGTACCCGATTCATTTTTGTCTTCAGGCGCAGGTTCACCCAAATGTGTTATTTCTTTTCATCTTATTATTTGCTATCCTTCTTATGTTATTTTCCTTATGACGTTAGAGTTTAAATTCCTGCCGTGGCTTTGAAATGCTAAAACATGTTTCTCTCTCTTTTGAGTCCTTAACAGAGATGAAGCGGAGTTCATACAAGGCATCGTCACGCAAGTATCAAGTCGTCTAGAGCCAACAACACCCTTATATATTGCTAAGTATCCGGTTGGAATAAATTACCGAGCTCAAAAAGTGATATCACTGTCGCAAAAAGAGTCGGATGGTGATGACGTTCTCATGATAGGTATATGGGGACTTGGAGGTATAGGGAAGACGGCGATTGCTAAAGCCATATATAATGCTATGGAAAGATGCTTTCAGGGATCTACATTTTTGGAGCGAGTTAGAGAAACTTCAAACAAATGCAATGGTCTGGTTGAGTTGCAAGAAAAAATTCTTTCTCAAATCTTATCTCCTAGAGATCTAACGGTCTATAGTGGAGGCAGAGGAAGTGGTTTGATAAGGGGAAAACTTTGTCACAAGACGGTTCTCCTGGTTCTTGATGATGTTGACAATCGTTGTCAACTGAATATGCTAGCTGGAGAATGCGATTGGTTTGGCAAAGGAAGTAGAATCTTTGTAACATCAAGGGATAAACATTTGCTAACTTCTCATGGCATAAATCATGTGTATGAAGTTAAACCTTTACACCATGGTGAGGCACTCTCCCTTTTTAATCAGCACTAGGGGTGTGCAACCGGACCGGGTTAACCCGGTTTCCGGATCGGCCCACCCGGAAAACAGGGTCGGGAACCGGTTCCCAAAGTGCAGACCCTGTTTGAACCGGTCCGGGAACCGGTTCCGAGGGATTACCCACCCGGGAACCAGATCGACCGGACCGGTTCGGGAACCGGTTTGAGAACCGGTTTTTAAGGCAGTCCAAAAACCCTAATTTGTTTCCATCTTTACTCTCAAGGCTCTCACCTGCAAACGTCCCCGAGCTCGCGACCTCCGCCGATCCATCCGAGCGCTGACGCTGCCTCCGCTCGCCCACCGTCGGCTTCCTCCCGCGAGACCCGCACCGGTGAGATCCCGACGTCGCCACTCCACTTCTCCCTGCTCCGCGCCCCCCTAATTTTTGCTGGTTTTCGCCACCGAATCGCTGATCGTGTCGGGTGTCGTTCGTTCCAGAAATCGAAGGCCCCGAAGAGTCCGTGTACGCCGGTGGCGTCTTCAAGCTCAAGATCCAGATTCCCGAACGGTGCGTTTTCAATTTTTTTTTTTTAGGGGTTTGGTTTTGGTTCGTGAGATGAGAGAGTTGTCTTTGTTGTTGAGTTTTGATTTCGGGGGTCGTTGTTGTGGAATCTCTCAGCTACCCGTTTCAGCCACCGAGCGTGACGTTCCAGACGCCGATTTACCACCCCAACATCGACAACAGCGGCACGATTTGCCTCGACATCCTCAACCTCCCGCCCAAAGTGAGTCCCCCTTTCGGGCTTCTGCACTAGGACGGCCGAGGGTTTCTCGTCCGAATTGCGTAGCCGCGACCTGTGTAGTTTGCGCATTCCGTGGCGTTCGAATTAGATTTTTTCCGCATTCGGCCATTGCTGGATTTAGATGGGAATTGCTGGAGTAGTTGCTTGGGGCTCCCAGATTTCGAGGAATCACATTTTCAAGTGATTGTGCTTGTGGGAGTTGCTTTCTAGGAAAATGCTCTATCTTTTGCTGTTGGTCATAAAGGTGGATCCGGAGAGGTGCATATTCTAGTTCACGAGCTTGAATTAGCTTTTCATTTAGTGCAAACGACTTTCAATCCCATTTCCTTTTCATATGCAGTGAAAATGGGGCTTGTCAATTAGCACTTAAATTTAGCGCCTCATGGTATTCTTCTTGTGTTTGTTAACTGATGGTTTTTTGCGTTGACTGCAATGTTGTGTGTCATTCTGTTAACTCCCTCTTGTTTCTCACGGTTGTGTCAGTATTAGCTGCATTGGGCTTCTTGCTTTATGGAGGAAGGTAATTATTAGAAGTTAATGTGCTGGTTTACTACTCAGAGCATCTGGAACTTTTATGTTCTGCTTACTCTGTGTGGTTTGATTTTCTCCTTGTGATCAGTGTGGTTGTCAAATAATTCCAGGTTGTTTTTCATGCTGAGGTGCTTTCCTATTGAATCTAAAGGAAGAAGGAATAAGCTCCATGAGGTGCTTTTCCTTTCATTTTAAATCAGAACTTAGTCCTGTCACTTCTTTCTGCTTCTTGCCTTTGTTTAAGAGACATATTTTAATTATTGTGCACATCTGTAATTATTACTTTGGAGTTAAAGTGAAAATATGAACTGTATTGCTGGTGGTGGTGCTTGGTGCTGTCACTAATATCTTTGTTAGAAACTGGATATTTTTGGGATAAGGTTGTAATTGTTTGTAAGTGAAGTTCTCTGTTCTATCAACTTCAGGCTGTTATTTGAAACCCCTATTATAGATATGATTTGTTACTGTCTTTGGAAAACCAAGTGAGAGTTCTTTGCTTGTATCAAGGATTTCATTTTTTCAGTAGTAGGTAGGCATTTAGTGTCTTCTAGCTAATACCTCTTGCTGAAGAGATGTGGTCCTGCTGTTTGAGCAAAACTCATTGTGCGCGTGTTGAGCTGCAACTGAAAATGCTTTTAAGGGGAGGAGAAATAAGATCCTGTACATTCATCACCATTATATCGATCTAGTCAGGGTTGCAGTTTGTTTCAAGAGCCCTGAATTTGCTTCCACTATGCAGGTCCTTTTATCTGCATTCGATTCACACGCATCCCTCGACGTTTTGAATCACCCGATTCTAAATTTGATATATTACCTGGTACTTTCTTATCCCACTTCATTCTTGGGTTCGTTAATTTGCTCCATAACTGATTGTTTATATCCTTCAAATGTCTGTTGCTCAAATAACAGCTGGTTGAGATCCTACCTTCAACTTTAGTCCTCTTTTATCTTACGGAAGTTGCCTCCCAAGAGGATATCGGCTCAGTACCATCCAATCCGCTAGTCAGAGTCAATCCTTTTTTTGGTAGATAGTTATTCTTTTGTCCTCTTGAAGATGGGATTTTCATGGTTCGACAGCGAGAGTTACCAAAGTTGAGTAATGGGAAGCGGAGCCACGAGGGAAAAAAGAAAAAAAAAATTCCAGATGTATCATCATTCTGGAATGGCTCACAATGCCGGCAATTCTTTTTCATTTATACTGTTGTAATTTATCGTAGGTGAGGTACCTTTCATTTACTTCTCGTTCTCCTTTTTTCAAGTCCACTTTCTTTTGAGCGGGGTTCGAGGGGCACACAGCAGAGGGCTGCATGCTTGTATAATAAATCATGTGCAGATATTGGTCGGGCATTTGGAGAAAGAAAGAGTCAATGCGATTTCAGACATCTGGTCCTCATGCTTCTCTAAGGTTAATATAAAGATACATCAATTTTTATGCAAAACAGGTTCCAATATAAACAGGGTTAACCCTGTTCCCGGACCGGAAAAACAGGGTGGGTCGGGAACAGGGTCTAATGTAAATAGGGTCGGGAACAGGGTCCAAAAAAATAGAACCGGTTATAACAGGGTTGGGTACAGGGTCCAGGTCTAGACCCTACCCACCCTGGATCTGATCACCCCTAATCAGCACGCCTTTCCAAATTGCGAAAAACCTGAAATAAGACAGGATCTCATAGATAGAGCATTGCATTATGCTAGTGGCTTTCCATTAGCCCTTGAAGTGTTGGGCTCATTCTTACGTGGAAGAAGGGAACCAGCATGGGAAAGTGGCCTGCGTAAACTCTCCAAGAGTCCTGACAAAGATATCAATCAAGTTCTGAAGATAAGCTTCGATGGATTGGAGGAGAATGAGAGGGAGATTTGCCTTGACTTTGCATGTTTCTTTAAGGGAAAAAGTATAGAATACATCAAAAAAGTTCTCGACGGCTGTGGCTTTCAGACAACTATAGGACTAGAAATTCTCATTGACAGGTCCTTGATAAGAGAGGAGGAGCACGGGACCCTGCAGATGCATGATTTAGTTCAATTGATGGTTCAGAATATTGTTAATCAAGAATGTCCTGATGACCCTGGGAAGCGCAGTAGATTATGGCTTTTTGACGATGTTCAGGATATTCTATATGAAGACACGGTAAGAGTTGTTTATGTAAACATTGTTATAACTGTTTTATATGTTACTTTGATTTGGACAATATATGTAAATCTCAATGCAAATTTTGTATGAGAACTGAATTTTCTCTGTTATGGATAGGAAACAAATGCAGTGAAGGCCATAGTATTGGACTTGCCCGCGCCAAAAGTGAGAACTGTGAATCCTGAAGAGATAACCCTATGTCCAAATGCTTTCAGAAACATGAAAATGTTGAGAATGCTCATTTTGATAGAAGTGCATTTCTCATCGCAAGGTCCAGTTTATCTCCCTAACAATCTGAGATGGCTTGAATGGCCCAATGCCCCGGATCTAGAGTTTCGCTCTGGTTCGAAAAAACTTGTTGCACTTGATATCCCGAAAAGTCATATCAGACAATTTGACGGCATATTTAAGGTTAGCGCTAGTGATAACTAGCTTTTCCCCTTTTATAACTACAAATATTTTCAAAGCTTAATGATTGTATTTATATTTTTTTTCCAGGATTTTAAATTGTTGAAGTACATCAATTTTAGTCAATGCGAGTCCCTGGTTAGTGTTCCTGACCTTTCATCAATTCCAAATCTGGAGAGCTTGAATCTTGATGGGTGCAAAAGCTTGGTGGAGGTTCACCAATCCGTCGCATGTCACAAGTTAAAATTGTTGTCATTAGAGTGTTGCTCTAACCTCAGTAAATTTCCTCACAAACTCAAGGCAAAATCTCTTCGAGCCCTCAATCTCTTTGGTTGCTTTAAACTCGAGAAGTTCTCTGATATACTGGAAAAGATGGAACATCTAGAATATCTTGATCTAAGTTCGACGGCTATTAAAGAACTGCCTGCATCAGTTGAAAATCTTGTCTCAGTGAAGATAATAAATTTAAGAAAATGCAAAAGACTCCCAACGCTCCCATCAAGTGTCTATAAGTTGCAAACTCTTGAGGTTCTGAGTCTAGGAGGCTGCTCCAATTTTGTCATGTTTCCAAAGAACTTGGAGGATTCAATCAATCCTAATGGCAATATGGGATTCCGAAATTTATACCAGCTAGATCTTTATGACTGCAGTCTCTCTGAAGTGGAGTTCCTTGAAAGTTCTTCTAGTTTTCCCAAATTGGGGCACCTACGTCTTGACGGAAACAAGTTTACTCATCTGCCGACATGCATCAACAAATACCACAATTTGGAACACCTGTATGTCAGTAAATGCGGACAGCTACAAAAGATTCCTCAGCTTCCGCCAAATGTGCATATCCTAAAGGCATACGGTTGCAGATCTCTACAAGAATTCCCAGATTTGTCGAGTCTCTCCTCCAATTGGCTTAGTGTTGACGTGTCATCATGTAAATTATTCTGCAAGGGGGCAAGTACGGCTCATGTGTTATCACGCAAGGTTAGAGACTCTCTCTCTCTCTCTCTCTCTCTCAAACTTTGAGTGCTTGATATGCGAATTATTTGTATGACAGGAGCTCCCGAAGATGAGACGTGTCGACATTACCCTGACTGGGAGAGAGATGCCAGAATGGTTTCTCCACTGTAAAGACAGTTATATTTCTTTCATGGTTCCTGGGGACTTGAGAGTCAAGTTCTTAGGAATAGCATTCTGTATTGTTCTTAACCAAGGAAAAGCGGTCTCTGCTGAATTTACCATCGGAGGAATTCAACGGAGTATTCATTATATAAGAGAGTTTCCTTCAATGATATATGATAATATGTGGATTTTTTATATCTCGTACTGGGAGATGCGTAGTAAAGGGGACTTTCCGTGGGACAATGGGGGCCGTATCAATGTTTCGCTTGTTGTATCAAATGAAACACAGGATTTGGGGGGATTATGTCCCATAACCAGGCAAGATGAGAGATTGATTAAGTGGGGATTTCGTCCTATAACCGAGCAAGAGGAGGATGATCTGAGGATCGTGCTCCAACACCATCAGCCAACCGAGCAAGAGGAGGATTATCTGAGGATCGTGCTCCAACACCATCAGCCAACCGAGCAAGAGGAGGATTATCTGAGGATCGTGCTCCAACACCATCAGCCGAATGAAACAAATCGGTCTTCGGAGGAAAGAGACTCAGAAGAAGACAATAGGATAGACACCAAGGAAGAAGAAAGTTCAAGTGAAACAGATGATGACTCTAACAAAGAAAAGCTCTCTCAGCTGAATGAAACGAATTGGTCTTCAGAGGAAAGAGACTCAGAAGAAGACTATAGCGAAATGCCCTTCGAAGGTTTACCGTATGACTATTGTCTCTTAGAAAGTGTCTGTCGAACTTTCAACTCGTGGGAGAAGCTAATGGACAGACAAAAAGGATATATAGAAAGTTCATACAGCCCAATGGACAGAGATTACACGATAAGCCACGGATGAATCTTGATGCATTTTGCTTTTCCCTTTTTTCCGTACCTACTGGATGCTTTTGATTGTCTGCTCCTTCGATTCACATTCAGAATCATTATGAAATACATGTTTCATATCATGCTACCGACATGGTTGAGGTTGAGGAGCTTTCTTTTTCCCTCTCTTTCTATTGTGATTCCTATGCGGAGTGCATTAATACAGAATTAATTGGATGCTTGTTGAATGACCATGGTCTTCTGAGTTGCTCTGTGAAACTCATCACACAGACCTCAGCTCTGTCACCTCTCTTCATCCAATCAATGATGCCAATACTTCATGCTCGATAATTCTGGTAAGTTTCGCTCAATCTAATGTGATCTTCATCTTTTTGGAAGTGTCAATCCGATTGTGTCAAAGATCAAAAGGTCTATGTAGGGAAGACTAGATGATTACACTGTTGTTACTAACCAGATTGCATTTCCTCCCACTTCATTTTAACGTTAATCAGACACATCACTTTAACCTAGCTGTCGCATCAAGTCTCTTACCATGTCTGTCGATTCTCAGGCTTTGGCAGTAGTTTTAGGCGATCAATATCTCATACACTAAAATTCAACTTCAAACAAATGCGAAACAGCAGTGTCACCCACCAATCTTTCTAGTGAAATGGCTATTCTGTACGATGAAACTAACGTGGGGATCTTCATTCTAATTCACATCCGGTCACTCCCACCATTCTCTCTATCTCATCAGCAACGCTTGGGATCCAATCCTCTCCATTCCTGTCGGAACCATAGAAAGAGATATGTAGATGGTCATGGAATATAGCCATTAGCTGCATGAAGCGAACTTGCACAATCCGGCAAGAGGTCTTTTCTTTTTCCTTGTTATGGATGCAATATTGCTGGATGATGGACACATCATTGCTACAAAATAAACGAGTACATTCATCATCTTTTCATTCCTTAAAATCCGATTGTCTAGCTCATTTCTCTTCATTTTTATTATAATTATTGGAAGGATTTTGTTAACTAGTGTCCTAAGAGTACTTATTAAGCACCCAATCGATGAAATTTTACAATATCTAATGCGCGGACCATCCTTTCCATAACCCTTCCAGTTTGGAAGTGAACAGACAAAAGCAAACCCAAAAGAAGGAGAAAGGATTTGACTGTTGACTCGAGCGGGGGCAATGCAGTGGGATTATCCAGTTCAAAGTCGCAATGCCAGGTCATCTCCACGTCAGATGCAAATCCGAACTCTTCTATCCCCTCAAACGACGTCGCATAAAGAATTGATTAGATGCTCCATCCTCTTCTGTTAATGAAGAATTTTTGTTTTGGCAGGATTTGGATAAGCATATTCATATCTGGCACGGGTCTAATCATCATCATTCCAGACAGAAACTGGGACAGCCATTGTTCGACGACGACGACAGCCAACACAAGCCCAGTTTTGAGATGGCATCACAGGGAACGGTAGTGGCACCAATGGCAGGTTTAGTGGTTAAGGTCCTGGCGAAGGATGGGATGCGAGTGGAGGAAGGTCAACCTATATTGGTTTTAGAAGCAATGAAAATGGAGGTATGCGGTAGTGCTAGATTCACCTGGTACATTTCACCTTTATGTTCCCCTGTATGGAAGAACTGAAAGTTTCCGTCGGTCACAGCATGTTGTCAAAGCACCGTCTGCTGGGCATGTTCATGGGCTTGCCGTAACTGCTGGTCAACAGGTTCCTGACGGTAGTGTTCTCTTCAGCATCAAGGTTAGCAATTTCTTTACGACGAACATTTTCAACGAGTCAACTAATCTAAATGAAGATTGGTTGACTGTTTCTCCTGATATTACTCACAGGAATAGTATCCAGACCAGAAAGAATAATTCAAAATAAAACAAATCAGTGCGCGTGACAAATTGTTACGACGACGGTGATTGTTTGTGGCTTAGGGGCATCGCTGCTTGGTAAACCTGAGATGGTGCTCATTTGCGACTAGTGGAAGTTCACTCAATGCCGGCGAGGAAAGGCAGTCACTAAAATGTATAAAATGTTATTCGTTACATTGTATATTTACACAGCCAAACGCGCAATTTCTGCTCTCGTCTATTGGTGGAGTCGATCGGACCTGTAAAACATGTACATTTTTCGGGATTCATCAGCAGATGTTCCATGTATTGGATGGCTTTCGTCCTATGAGCTTATGTCCGAGTTTTCTCTGCTACTCCTAGGGGATGGACGTAATATAGTAGTTCTAACGGTAGTTCTCTTGCAGGTTGGTTAATCTAAATCTAGCTAGTTTATGCAAGGGTTAAGCAACGTCGCTAATCAGTGGTATAACGAATACGTCGTTGCTTTAATCTAAGTAAGAATCAAATGGATAAAACAAAGATAAAAGGGAGAGGCTTGTAAGGCTGATCGATTCTTGGTTCGGTCTAATTCAACGGAACCGGTCGAACACAAAGTGAAAGAAAAAAGGTTCTTGAAGAATTTCTTTGTATTCACTTTGCTTTGATATGTATTCTTTACATGTATTTATATTTCAAAGTGTAAACAATAAAAGGAAAATAAAAAGATACAAATTCATTTTGAATCACTAATAGTTATCAATCTAAATCTTAGATCGATTTAAGTATCTTCAATCGAATCAATTGCACAAATTATGTCTCCAATACTGTTACTTTATTATTTCATTACTTGGAACTAGATCGAAATAGTATTTAGTTCGTAATTTTTCTAATTTTTTTAAGGAATAAAAATAAGTATAAGTAGTTGATCCGGTGATCAGACACCGATTCTGCTTTTAGGAGCTTTTAGGAATCGGGAATAGGACCCGAACAGCCGGTTCAGTCCAATCTGGGCAGTTCTTGGCGCGGCTAATCCGTTCTCCATATCCTAGGAGGCTCGTCCCACTTCCGCTTCAAAGCAAACGGACCTGTCGAGAGCAACCCACGTAGATCTCTTCAAACAGCGATCGCCGGTCATCATCCATTTTTTAATGGACAAATCACTATCCCTCGTCCACGTCAAGCTCCTAGCCTTCGACCTCCTCTCCCTGGCCCAATCCCCGCCCGACACCCCGACCTTCTCCCGAGACGGCGTCTCCCTTTCGCGCGCCGAGGTGCTCGGCGTCGTCGTCTACCGCGAACACAAGCCCGGCCGCTTCCTCAAGTTTGCGGTCGACGACGGCACCGGCTGCGTCCCCTGCATCCTCTGGCTCAACCACGCCACCTCTCCCTACTTCGCCCGCCAGCGCCCACAAGGTGTTCGACTGATTGCCGATGTGGCGAACAGCCAGGCTTCGCTGGTGAAGCTGGGCGCGGTCACTCGAGTGCGCGGCAGGATCATGAGCTACCGGGGCGCGCTGCAGATCACGGCGTCCAGCGTCGCGGTCGAGAGGGACCCAAACGCAGAGGTGCTGCATTGGCTGGATTGCTTGAAGCTGGCTCGAAGGGTCTATGATCGCCCATGATCTTGAGAAATGCAAGCACGGACGGAACCCATGGAGAGGACCCGATTGCTATAGATGATGGTTTTCCGCAAGGTCAATTTGCTTTTTTTATTTTTTTTATAACCGAGGACCACGGGCCCCCATGCCCGGACGGCACCGAAGGGTCGGGTCCCTATACCTCGGGGAGACTAGAAAATGACCTCACCACCATGTTAGCAACTGCGGAGTTTTGACCCTGGACCTCAGCGAAGTGCTCAAAGCCGAACCAACTCACTGCCCACCGATAGGTCGATTTGCTTTTGATAGCCCAAGACACTTATCAATACACTATTCATTTCCATATATATCAAGTAAACATTTCACTGCACTTGCCGTCGAATGGTAAGATGTAGCAACCATGCATTTATTAGTAGAGGTAAGAAATCATGTCAAGTCCATGGAAGCTGCCACGCGATAATCGGGATTATTCTGTGAAATTGTAACTCTCATATCTGATCTTACAATCTTGAAGCTGAACTTGCGCTCCAATGTTCCAAGTACACTCATCTCGTATACGTTTCCTAGCAACAATCAAGCATGACTTGCGATCCAAAGGCACGAGCATGCCGTTGCAGCCCTGTGTGCATAACAATCATCCGGGGCTCCATAGTGCTTTTCAGATTTGTCGTAGCGGTTATAACTGTTGTTGGCCGCATGCTCCGCGACGTCAGGGAGGGCCAAATCTATGGCATCGTCAAAGAGACTAGATGGATCATACGTGTCGCCATTACCTATCTTGTACACTTGATTAACGTTCGGAGTGGCACTAACCACATGGTAGATGAAAAAGAGCTCAATCACAAGAAATGTAAAGGTTTGTGCAAAGCAGCCATGGAAAATTGTGTTTGGTTGCTCCCCGTGTTTGTCACTATTTGCACTATTTACTGTAGTGTTTCTTCGGTATTGGTGAAGTGCTGATCGAATTATTTTCTTTTTCTATACTTTATCTCCATTGTTTATCACTTGCTACGACCTAACCTATAGAGGATGATCTCTCTCTCTATTTTCCAATGCACCCTATATTGTCTTAGGTACTCAAACCTCCACTAGAACGTTGGTCTTTGAGCAAACTCAAATGAAGTTGATAGAAAAATGAAAAGACCAATGACAACGCAAAATATATAAGTAGATGATGTATCTATCTTGCGAGATCTTATACGAATTCCATTATTATTATTATTTTTCTATCGACATAGGCTCTTCTTTGAAAAGTAAAAAGTATGTATCGAAAATAGCACACTCCAATTGCACGAGCATGGATTAAATGGTAATGGCCATATCTGATTTTAGATATCACAACTTTCGCAAGCTAAAGATACAAGGGCTTAAAGCATGACAATGAATAAAAGACTTCTGTACTTACCATCCAAGGTTCCTTTTCATCAGAATCTATGTACTAATTTGTATGATCGATTTACATATCACAGCCTAATCAGATGAAAGAGAAGGGCTTGGAAAAAAGGATGAAGTGAAATATAGCTGCTACACCAAAACTAGGCGCAAAGAACAAAATAGCAAAACCTGGGATGTAAGTCCCAACTACTTCAAGAAACAAAAGTGTCCATAAAAAAGGGGACTAGAGTACATTGTCATGTAGCATTCCCATTTTCTAAACTCAAATTGAGATAGCAAGTGTCCCAAAAGACAGGAAGTCGCGTTTCTTTGAGGCCTAGGGCCTTCTTGCACAATGTCTTTGTCCAAGCAACAGCGTCTCAATCTATGGTACCCCACAATATCTGCACAAGGTTTGAGAAATTAAAATGTGTATGAGCAAAAAAGCATGTGTTGCTAATGCAGCATGCTTCATCTGAAACATCCAATACCAAAGATGAAGCAATAGTTTCTTTAACAGGCACTGTACATATGGATGCGTCGGTTGGCTTACCTAGAGTCTCCACTCTAAAAATGCTCTAGTGTAATGTATACCACATTGCAACCAATTTTCCAGGCAGGTCTCGCAGCATGTCTAATTTATGGTCATGCATGTGAAGTGGAGGTTGACTCAGTATCTCTCTTTCCCCTCCAGAGGATGATCTGCTCATCCTTAAATAATATAGGAACACATGGTACCAAATCCTGCATGTGTGTAATACAGACATTAAGCTCTAAAAAGACAAATACAGATCAAGATGATAGTAAAAAACATCCCATGCAGAAAAGGAAGAAAAAAAAAACAATGAAATTTAGAGAGCATACTCGAAGTTTCACGCCAATCAGTTTGCAGTCACTTGTACCCACATATTTGCAGTCTAACCTCACAACCTCTTCAGTCTTGAATGCTTCCCTCACTTTCTCCACCACATCGACATACACACCATTCCTCGCTGATATAAAATGAATAGTTTATCATGTCATATTGAGATCGATTATAGCAAGTAAGAAAGAAGTAGACCTTAGTAAATGGCTGAGCCATTGGAAACAAGTTTACTCACTAAGTTTCATTAAAGGGGGAGAGTTCAATCCTCTGTTTCTCATTTCTTTTGTTTCCTCAAATGTCAACCCTTCTGCAACATTCTTCACAAGCTTCGGGTATATTGGTGCATAAGGCTTTCACAGCATGAGAGGTATAACTGGTTTTTGCTTTGGATCATAATGTCGACCTCGATACAAGAGGAGGATATTGATATTGCGGTAAATTATCTTCCCACCAAATTTGTCCTTTGAGAAAACTGGTAACCCGTCAAACAAGAGACCATGAAAAGGCAAAAAGGGTCTCATCATATTCTCAATCAGTTCATTCAGTTAATACCTCAAGGTGAAAGCACACATTGTCCATGTCAAGCGTTGGCACTCCCAGGCACTTAATCCTAACTGCTTCAGCCCTTTTCCAGTGATTGTGGATGTCATCCAACATGTTGTGAGTAACTCCTCCTTTGCCTGCGTGAAAATAATGACATCAATCAGAGTGCAGTCAGAGGTAAAAGAAAATTCCACAAAGGGTGAAAAGGAGATAACGACAAAGCATAGCAACGTCTCTCATTCTCTTCTCGACAAAACTTCCATGTTCTGCCCACATACCATAATCAAGTATCTCAAACTAAGTCTCTATTTTCAATTCCACCGAAGAAGATAGCTTGCACCCAAATCACACTAGTTAGAATGTCAGTCTGGTGCTGACTTCGCCGAAGGATTCGCAAAATTCCTCATCTCGCCCAAATGCATTCATATCATTACCAGAATATTCAGAAGCAGCATTGGTACATGTATCAAGTACAGCAACTATACTAATGAGCAGCAAAGCCAATCCAGAAAAATCAAAACTTACAAAAAAAAAAAAAAATCCAAAAACAGGTTAATTTTTTTTTTTTTAAGGAAAAACAGGTTAATTTCATTCATCATCAACAGAAATTTTCACAAAGATTCTACAATCTACACTAGGCAGTAGCTCATCTAATCATTTGAGGCCTCGGGGATCATCAGAATCATCGCTACAAAGAAAGGACGAAAAACGCACTTACCCAGATTAATCTGGCGATTGCAATCGCTGTGCCGATACCGCTCCACGAGCTCCGCCACTTCCTCCTCCGAAAGCGGGACTCCCAGGGCCCGCTCCCTCTCCCCCGTCGCCTTCTCCGGGTCCGGCGCCTCTCGGGCCGGCGCGGAAGTCCCCGTCTAAGTCATGTCAATCCGGCCGGGCCCGAAGAGAGAGAACCGCGGCGGCTCGCGGAACCCGATGGGCTCGACGGCGGCGCTTGTCTCCGAGTACGAGTACCTGAAGTCGAAGGGGAGGTCCGGCCCAACCGGGTGACCCGGGTCGCGGCCGGGCTTGATCCCGGGGGTTCCTTCCGGGCCTTCCTACTCCGGGTCGCCGTTGACTCATCAGTCTCGCTCCCTCCCTCCCTCCCTGACTAACAAAGCCTTCTTCAATGGCATTGTTGATCCTCTGTCGCAACTTCCATGGTCGAGCCCCCTCGCTCCTCAGGTAAGACTCCTTTCCCATTCGCCAAAGGAGACGGGGGCTCCACAGTGACAGACCTTTGAGCCGGAGCCCACGAGAAAATACTAGTGGCGAACCGAGGCTGGAACAACGACTATTAAAGAATTTCCAGCATCAGTCTCCCTCTGTAAAACAAATACATTTGCAGAAACATCGCAAAGCTCCCTCAAGGGTTTATAAGTTGCAAAATCTCGAGCATCTGAGTCTTCGAGGCTGCTCCAATTTTGTCATGTTCCTAAAGAATTTGGAGGATTCAACTGATCCTCAAATCCAAAGAACTTAATGACGGCAATCTCTCAGAAGTAGAGTTCCTTGAGAGTTCTTCTAATTTTCCCAAGTTAGCACATCTAAATCTTTCCGAAAACAAGTTTACTCATCTTCCAACATGCATCAAAAGATATCATGATTTGGAACACTTGTACGTGGATGAATGCAAGCAACTAGAAGAGATTCCTCAGCTTCCGCCAAACGGGCATATCCTAATGGCAAAGAGTTGCAGATCTCTACAAGAATTTCCTGATTTGCTCATCAAATCCCTTTTTATTTTGATCCAATTAATGAAGAAGTTATCAAATCCAATTTTTAAGCAAAATAAAGCTCGGTCGTAATTAAATAAGAGAAGAAAGACAATCGATACCACCTTATGTAGTTGGATCAATTCTTCGACCGGGCATGAAATAACATTTTGTGCTATCTCAAATAATGTCACGTGTACTTGGCCAGTTCTATGAATGAAGAGCCACAAGTTTAAGCATGTACTTGACAACGCACATCTACTTTACATAAAATTGTTTGCTTTTGAAAAAATTTATGATATCATTAACAGATTATATGTGATTATATTTTGATATGATTATTCCATTAATTTTGTAACTTATTAATTTTTAATATATTTTGAATCACTAATCCAGCCTCAAGCATAGGAATTCATGCCAATTGATTACGCGCGCACGCGCGCGCGCGCGCACACACACACACACACACATATATATATATATATATATATATATATAAGCATTTACATGATTTAACATATTATCCATGTGCTCCCAATCATTGTGATCCATCCTCTGAAAACATCACGCTTCATTAGTCCAAGTCACTGAAATTCATACTACAACCTCGTTAGCTATTGCCGATTCTTCATCCAATTAATGATGCCAATACTTCATGCCCGATAATTCTGAGATAGTAAGTTTTGTTTAATCTAATGCGATCTTCATCTTTAAGGAAGTGCCGATTTGATTGTGTCAAAGATCAAAAGGTCTGCATAGGGAAGACTAGTATTCCTCCGCTTTTTTACTAGCCAGATTGCATTCCTTCCCACTTCCTTTTAACATTAATCAGACACGTCACTTTAACATAGGTGTTGCATCAAAATATCTTACCATGTCCGTGTTAATTCTCAAGCTTCGACAGCAGCTTTTTTTTTTGTTTTTTGGTCAGAATGACAGCAGCTTTAAGCAGTTGTTATTTTGTACACCAAGGACATTTTCATACAAATCTGAAGCAGCAATTTCACACACCAATCCCTCTAGTGAAATAGTTATTCTTAGCGACCAAACCGACATTGTCGGGATCTTCATACCGGTCCTCATATGATCGTCAGCAACGCCCGAGATCCAATCATCTCCATTCATGTCTAAACCGAAGAGTGAGAGAGATGCGGATGATCATGAAATATAGCCATCGACTAGCATGAAGTGAGTAGCATAATCCTGTAAGGGGAGTATATTCACAGGGCCAAAAAGTTTCTGATTTAATATTGCTGGTTGTTACATTAGCTCGTTCTTTTCTTGTTACGGATGCAATATTCTCCGATGATGTACACATCGTTGCTGGAGAATACACAAAAGTACATTTACATCCATAGCGTATTATCTTTTCATTCGTTAGAACCCAATCCTCCATCTAATTTCTCCTCATTTTTATCATAATTATTGGAAGATTATCTTAGCGAGCGTCCTAAGCGCACTTTTTAAGCACCCAAATCAACGAAATCTCACCGTTTCTAATGCGCAGACCGTCCTTAAAATATGTTTGATTCCTTTTTACCATAACCCTGCCAGCCAGAAACTAAACAGGCATAGGCAAACCCAAAAGAAGAAAGGTTTTGACTGTTGACTCGAGTGGGGGCAATGGAATTGTCCGGTTAAAAGTTGCAATGCCAAGTCATCTCCACGTCAGATGCAAATCCGAACTCCTCTACCCTCTCAAACGACGTCGCATAAAAGCATCATCCTCACCACTCCCCGTCCCGACTGCCAAGACAAGAAGACGACGTTGACTTATCACTCTCTCTCTCTCCCCTCCCTCTCTCCCACCGACAAATCATGCCTTCTTCAATGGCGCCGTTGATCGTCCGTCGCAACCTCCATGGTCGGCGAGGCTCTTCTCCCGTTTGCCGGAGGCACGGTGGCGGCAGCGGCGGCTGCTGCGAAGCAATGGGCCTCAGAGCCGAAGCCCATCGAGAAGATACTGGTGGCAAACCGAGGCGAGATAGCTCGCAGGATCATGAGGACGGCGAGGAGGCTGGGGGTTCGGACCGTCACCGTCTACAGCGATGCCGACGCCGGCGCTCTCCACGTCAGGTCTGCCGACGAGTTCGTCCGCATTGGTCCCGCTCCAGCTTGCCTCAGTTACCTCATTGGAGCGTCCATCATCGATGCCGCTCTCCGCGCCGGTGCTCAGGTAAGGGGTTGAGAACTAACTATCTTCTGTTTGAAGTGCGTGTAATCGCCTTCGGAATGATCGTGTTCGTTAGAGCAGTGGTTGTCAGCCTGGAGTGAATGGAATTGGTGACGGTGGAGGAAATTTGTGAGATTGTGAGTTTCAAGTATGGGAGCTCAATTCCCATTTGTTCATTAAGGTTTCCTCCACGTTACTCAGGAAAAGCTAACTTTTTAAATATGGAAGTACCTAGAAATAACTTAATATCGAATTAGAAAGTCCTTTGAATAAGGTAATCCACTCAAAAGTTTTTTTTTTTTTGAGCAAAAATCCACTCAAAAGTTAAAAATAAAAATAATACGCAGTGATTTGGTTAATTCATCAACAATATCTTCTAATGATTATATACATAACTAGGTGGTGCACATACGTGTGCTTGAGTGCAGAAGCTGTTTCGGTAGATGTCACTAACAGTAGTCAAGGTTCCACACTTGCTATTCCATCTTTCTTCGAAATATCTTGGGCAACTTCCATAAGAACTCCTTTGGAAGGTGCCAACGGTTACAATGGCATGGAAGAGCATATAAGGAGGACGCTCAAGTTATTCAAGTGTGTGCATGAAAGAAAAATTCCAAAGTCTGAAGCTCTTAGTTCTTTGCTATTTCAATTTGTTGAGCTTAAACTGTACTCAAAAGAGAGATTAAATACTTGTGAGACCTTGAGGAAGTATAGTAGAGTCTCTACACTGTGAAATCAATGACGTGAGACTATAAAATCTCTTTTAGTTCTTAGTGGAATCTAGCCAGTGGGCTGTTAGTGCGAGAGAGTGGACGTAAGCTTAGTCTAAGCCGAACCACTATAAACCTTGTTTTTCAATTCTCTTTCCCTAAACTCTTTACTTTAATTCGCAGCCTTATATAACTATTTACAATCTTTTACATCTTCAGTCTACTGTTTTCATAAAAGTCGAATTAAGTTGTTAAGTCTTGCAAAAACTTCTTTAAACACCTATTCACCACGTCCATTTTGGGTGGCCACGAGAGGTAGAAATTGAGCTCACTGTACTCCCTATCCATGGGAATCCCAACTGGACCCGTGAGCTCGTTGTTACCATTATTTGGGTCGATGACGGCCTAATGTTGTTCGGGAGGGCCCCTTGGATGGCTTCGACGGACTTGCTGTTGATGATGAGTATTTGGTGGATCTTGACCCCGTCGTGGATGCCGATATTATAGCTAATATCGAGGTGAATTAGTTGCCTAAGGGTGAAGAGCTCATAGTAGAGGCAGCTATCCCACTAGACATCGACATCCCCAACGATGTCATGATAGACTTGGATCCCAAGTATGTAGGGTACTGGGTAGGGTCAGCTTGGTAGCATTTTTTTTTTTTTTAGACTCTTGTGTATATAAACCTGGTGTGTTTATAAAATATGTTTTGTTTAAATTGATTATCCTACTTTCTATCCGATGTTTGTTTGTTATTTGGAGATTGTTTATTTCGCTTCCGCATATGCATGAATTGATTGGGTCGGTAACGCGTCCTGGGAAATGTCGCTATTTGATCGACCATCAAGGGATGTGTGCACGCTTGAGGTTCGGGGCGTGATAGGTCATCCAGCATAATCGGGCGTTGTTCTGCTCCGTTGGGCACATCAATGTCTACGCCTAGACGACATTCCATAAAGAAGTATCAGTCTAGCCTCCACTACAACCGGCATCTGAACTTAATCAGACATCGCCTCCTTAACTCTCGTTGGGTGACGGGTTCCGATAGTGACCACACGCGCACATACTTGGCCAAAAACACCTTGCTTTGCATTCAAATATCTCATTTTCAAATAATGAACTTGACCAATTTTCTTTGTATTAAAAATCATCCCAGTAAAATAATCGTGCGTGGTCACGCCTTTAAATCGAACCATCAAATTTAGTATGCTCCTAATTTAAAATTCTATGATTTTATATAGTACATAAAAATTTTGGCGTCAAAAACCAACACCCGGTATAATTCTATTTGAATGCTCATAAAATCGTGTTTTGCAATAATAACCAATAATTACTACCAAGCACTCAATTCCACACTTAAGCAATCAATTTCACATATAAATTCATTCACAAGAATAAGCGTAAAATTCCACTAAATGACTAATCCGTCACAATTTACGCTAATTACGGTTAATTAAATAAATCAAACTTAATTAACTTAACCATGGTTAATTAACCTAACTATGGTTAACTAACTAACCCAAGTTAACTAATCTAACCTAGGTAGACTAACTAAACTAACAACCTAACCAAACTAACCTAACTAAATTAATCCAACTAAACTAACCTAACCATTCTAGTTACACTAACTAGGATTAGCCACTAATCCGAATGAACACTAATCTAATCCCCTAAGCGCAATTAACTACCTAATCAAGGATTATGGAGTTAACTCACCGGATTAGGACGATGGCAGGTCCACGGTGATGGCGGTGCGATGATGGCCAAGACTCGAGACAACCATGTCTCCAATGGAGGCCTAATGGTGGTTGAAAATAGCTCTACAAGTCTTAGCCAAGGACTGAGATTTGGCTCTGTTTGCTGGGGGCTAAGGCAGGCTGGCTACTTGGTTGCTGGCTAAGGAGGAGCTGGGCGGACGCTGGTGGTTGGATGACGTGGGGACAGGCAGGTAGACGGTGATGGAGGCATGAGGCAGACAGTAGCTCAGGACGGGGCTATGGCTTGGCGGATGTGGGCTGGCGGTGCTTATCGGATGTGGCGGTGGATGTGTGAAGGGAAGTGGAGTTGGACCTATGATGGTGGCGTTGGCGGCAGGGTGGGCTGGTGAGGTGGTGGCGGCGAACTGGAAGCTGGCTGAACGTGTAGAGGGAAAGATGGAGGCTACGGCAGCTGGAAGTTGAAGAAGAAGCAGGGGTTGATCTGTAGAGGCTTGCACACATGGGAGGGGAAATTAGAGAGGAAATGGGAGGGAAAGGAAGTCAAGGTTGTAGCCAATCACAAGCCTTTCAAAATATCAAGCCACTCATGCCAAAGCCTCAAAAGTCTTAAGCCCTTAAGGTCAAGGGCTCCTCCAATGGCCAATTTCCCTCCATTTCTTCACAAACAAAGTCATTTTGGTGGCCAAAAATTCCATTAAAGTAGCTCATACGAATTTCCATAATTTCTTTTTGCAATAGATTTTTTTTTTTCGCAAAATCGAATCCTAAAACTGAATTCAATTTCGTGGTTAAAATCGACCAAACGCGATTTTAGTACAACCTAACCTATTGAGTAGCTTTTAGGGATTTTAGCGCGTTTGACCCTTGGTCGACAATTTTCAATCCACGTTTGTGCATCTCCGATTCGTAGGCGACTCTCAATTGTTGTAAAAATCGCAAGGTTTCAATTACTTGTCCCGAGTATAAAATCAATAAAAAAAATCGGGTTAGTGCTGTTCGATGTGAATTTCGCAATCAGGCGAAATCACCCTCAATTCAATTACATGTTTCCATCAAATTGACTTATATCCAATCTCAATTCAATTATAACGATGTCGTATTGACCCTTGCCGATTATTATGTTCAAGCAATCGATTTCTGATCGAATTCTTGTGTCTGTCGGGTTTATATCCCTTAACGGCTTCACCTAATAAATTAGTTAACTCGTGAGTGGCCAACTCAGAGTAAAATGACCATAAGCATGTCAACAAAACAACCATTTCATATTATCGAGACGGGGTCGAATTTCAGGATGTCACAACTCTTCCACTCTTATAAAAATTTTGTCCTCGAAATTTAAATAATTACAATTATTCTACGAAAAGATGGGGGTGCTGATGTCTCATCGATTTCTCACTTTCCCACGTGGCTCCTTCCATTCTATGGTGTTGCCAGACCACTTTAATCAAGTGAATCATCTTGTTGCGCGGCACTTGTTCCTTTTGATCCACTATCCAGACTAGTCTCTCCATGTACGATACTCTCTCGTCCACGTCTAATTCTTCAAAATTCAGCATGTGGGTCGGGTCAGGTTCATACTTTCTTAACATTGACACGTGGAAGATGTCATGCACTTTAGCAAGTCTCGGTGACAACACAAGACAATATACTAAAGTCCCTATTTGCTCCAAAATCTCAAAGGGACCAACGTATCTCAGACTTAACTTTCCTTTCTTGCCAAAGCGCAAAGTACCCATCATCGGTGACACTTTAAGGAATACATGTTCACCATCTTGGAACTCCAATGGCCTTCGCCGTTTATCTGCATAACTCTTTCGATGACTCTAAGCAATCTTGAGTCTTTCTCGTATAACTTTGACGACGTCAACTAATTGTTGAACCAACTTAGGGCTAGTAATCTTCTGTTCTCCGATTTCATCCCAACAAACTAGAGTTCTACAAGCTTTGCCATACCCTTCAAACGGTGCCATCTAGATACTCTGTTGATAACTGTTGTTGTAGGTGAACTCAACTAGATGAAGCTATTCCTCCCAGCTTCCTTTGAAATCCATGACGCAAGCTCGCAGCATGTCTTCGAGGTTTGAATCGTCCTCTTAGACTGGCCATTCATCTGCAGATGATAGGCCGTACTGTACTGTAGTTTTGTTCCCAAGGCAATTTGCAAGCTCTTCCAAAAAGCTGCCGTGAACTTCAGGTCTCGATCTGACGTGATTGTCATTAGTACTCCATGAAGACGAACTATCTGTCGCACATACAACTCTGCACATATGTCCAATGCAAAGTCCTTTCATACGGCGATGAAGTGAGTAGACTTTGTCAACCTGTCAACTACAGCCTATATGGAATCATTACCTCGCTGACTCCTTGGTAATCCCATCACAAAATCCATTATGATATGTTCCTATTTTCACTTGGGATTCTCTAGAGGTTGCAAAAGTCCTCCAGGTTTGTAGTGTTGTGCCTTCACTTGCTAGCACATCAGACACTTGGCGACATGTTTGACGATGTACACCTTCATACCGATCCACCAATAGTGTTGACATAGATTATGATACATCTTTTGTGGCATCCTAGAATTTCATAAAAATCCCTAAATATGCCATGAACCATGGATAGGCGATAGAAGTACCGTTATTGTATTTTGTAGCCTTCTAATCCATGATTTGCGATGAGATGTATGGCCAAGTCTTTCATGGATGAATTTTGAGAAAGGAAGTTTTATCTTTGGCCATATGTATGATAAATGGGAACTTATGGATTTATAATTTCAAGTGTATAGTTATCTTAATTTGCAATTTAGTACTTTAATTTAATAGGGATTTAATTAGTTTTTAAAAGGGTTAATCTTAGGTTAATTAAGCTTGGGTCTTAGGCCCAAGAGGGATGGGCCTAAGATGGACCAAGCTAGTTGGCCCATAAGCCCATGAGGGGCTGTCGACCGTGCAAAGGGGAGGGGAAGAGACCGGTTGCATGCCCTCCCCCACTTGTCCTTTGAAGTGTGCCAAGTGTCCTCCATGCATACCTAATGATAGCTAATGATTGAGGGGAAGAAATTAGGGGATGATGGTGCCAGTTTAAGCGAGAATGAGAGGGAGAGAGAGGGGTTCATCTGAAGAGAGAGAGAGAGAGAGAGAGAGAGAGAGAGAGAGAGAGAGAGAGAGAGAGAGAGAGAGTTACCGAGAGAAAGAGAGAAATCGAGAGAGAAAGGGAGAGTGAGCGTGCGGAAGAAGAAGGAAGCCGATTGTCCGTCATTCGTCGCCGCCGTGTCCAGTCGCCGTGTGCTTGCTGTTTGCTCGGTTTAGAGGCAAGTTGGGATTCTTTATCTGCTCTTGCATGTTGTGCCTAGTATGTGTGCTTGAATGGTGATAGATTTAGGATGTTTAGAGTGTTAAAAGTTGAAGTTTTAAGAGGGATGTTTGAGACTAGTAAACTGTTCTTGAGAAAACAGTTCGACCTTGGATGTTCTATTGGCTTACATATGTTGTTTGAGTTGGATTTTGGCCGTGACTTCTAAATGAAAGTTGTTAAGGACTTCTTGAAATATAACATACTCAAATTTGGGACAAAACGAACAAGTATAAGTGGGTGAAATCTTTATTTTTTGGAGAGACTGAATCTGGAGATTTCGGTAACTACCTTTGGTGAATGCATGGACGGTAAGGCTATCTTTTTGTTGAAATTTCACTTTAATTTCTTAACAAAAGATATAAAGGACATTCTGAGGTTTAACATACCAAAACTTTAGAGAAAAATAACAAGAATAGATAGGTGAAATCGTGGTTTTTCGGAAGTAGTCAGATCTGGAAACTTTGGTATTGAAACAGAAGTTTTAACCGCCTATATTTAATCACCTAGAACGAATTTGACTTTTATTTCTTCATGAAAAACCTACCTTAGGATCTTGGCTATAACATAGTCAAATTTCATGAATTTTAAAAGTTATTAGGGTATTTAATCGAAAATATTTCTAAAACCGTGTAATCTGACGTGTTTGGACTTAGTCAGTTCCAATGTGTGGGCCATTTCATTTTGTATGAACTTCTTTAGGCAAAGTCTTCTTCATGAAGTATCTGCCTTTATGTCTTGACTATCACATATTTGAATTTCATAATTTTTGAAAGTCATTTGGGCATTTAAATAAAATATTTTCTAAAACTGTGCAAGTTGGATTGAGCGAATTTCAAAATGCTGTAATTTATGACTATTCTGTTTTGGATGAGCCTCGTGAATTATATTGATTTAAGTGAATAAATCTTGCTGCACATGTGATGATATTTGGCATTGCACATAGAATCAAATGTTTAATTTGACTTTGTTGCCATTACATCATGTGCCATGTTGATTGTGAGATGTAAATTGGTGAATATGAACTATGATGAATGAGGAAACTGTTGGAGGTGAGCCGATAATGCCCGGGATGGGGGGTGCCGGATGCCAAGTTGTATTACGATACATGCCCGGATGTCCTCGGGAGTTTCGAGATGCCCGGAATGGTTGGGTGCCGGAAGCCTTGGAGGTTTGTGCCCGAGGAATGTCTTGTGATGCCAGTTGGGATACGAGATGCCTGGAATGTGGGGGTGCCGGATGCCTGGTGGTGTGTGCCGGAGGTTTCTCACGATGCCAGATTGAGGTGCGAATGATAGAATGTGGGATGCAATTACTGATCCCGAGAAAGAAAGATGTGGTGACCAAATTGAAAGATAGAAAGTGGAAATTGAATCATGCATGGTATGGTGACATGTATGCATGGCTGTATGATATGATGTGTATGAGTGCATGGTTGTATATGCACCTATGGCATGATGGTATATGTATGAATGCTTGGTGATGAGTGCATGATGATGTATGCACATATGGTATGATGACATATGCATGGCTACAAGGTAAGTTATACTTGAATGCATGAAAGATATGTACTCTGCTATGATGTTATGATTGTATTGTGTGATGCATTGAGTAGTTAATGGATCTTTTACCTGCTAAGTGGCTATACTCACCCCTCTGGGGACTAACATTTCAGATTAGAAAGATGCTGCTCCTTCCGGGCACGTGGGGTACCTTTTACGGCCTTCCTTCTAATGTGGAGGTCAAGTGTTCAAAAATTGATTGTGTTACCATCCCTGGTCTGACTTTTATTCAGGTTCGCGTGTTGGTGATGTATGATGTGGGCTTGGCTAGGGGCCCGATCATCCAGGAGTTCTTGTCGATCCACGTCCGCCGTGGCAGAGTGATACGAGGGATGTTGCCGCCGCCAACGCCTGATGAGCCAAGATGGGTGTGATGGCCCACGTGAGGAGTGAGAGCTGACTTTTTTTAGAGTAGCCGACACTTGTAGATGGGGGATGACACGTGATCGATATATGGGTCAAGATCTCTTTTGGGATGTGGCCAAGTATAGTTGAAAAATCTTGGCTTTTCTTTTTGGTTGTACCGACCCGAGAAATCCATCATGAAAATATAAATAAAAGTGGCTTGGCCTTATCTTTTCTTATGGTGCGTAGTTGGTGTGCATTGCATTATGGTTATTGGAGGGAGAGATGGTGAGACTCAATTATGCTTCCGCTAATAAGTTGCGCTGGGACCGTTTTTCAAAAAAAAAAAAAAGCCTAAGGACCTTGGTCCTCCTTTAAACCCTTTATGTAAAAGATAAAGAAATTGGCAGCTGTGGCGACCCTATCGGATCGGGGACATCGAGGGGTGCCACATCTCCGTACTGCCTAGATGAATACTATAACTGCTACGATAAGCTTTTGATAAGATCTCTTCCTTAAGCTTTGCATCGTCAGGTACACACAATTGCCTACAAAACCTTAGGATCCTGTCCTCGGAAACTTGAAAATTAGCTTTCCTCTTTTTTGCATCCTCTTGTAGAATTTTCTAGATCTCAGGTCTGTCAACTGCAATGTCTTCATCCTTATCTGCACTTTCGATTCAATTCTGAGGGTGGCCATAAAACTTGAGAGGTGGCCTACCTCAAATTTGAAATCCAAATCTTGAGCTCCTTCGAGTAGAAACCACTCCTAGACCATCATCTACGCAATCGATGACTTTCGACTCAATGCATTCGCAATCTTATTATCTTTTCCAGGGTGATACAAGATGTCATAGTCATAGTCCTTTAGAAGTTCCATCCAACGACACTGTCTTATGTTCAACTCCTTTTGAGAGAATAGGTACTTTAGGCTCTGGTGGTCCATAAAGATCTAGAACTTTTCTCCGCATAAGTAATGTCTCCAAATCTTCAGAGCACAGATGATCGCTGCTAGTTCTAAGTCATGCGTCGGGTAATTCAACTTGTGGGACGCATATGCAACAATTCTCCCATGTTGCATTAAAACGCAACCAAATCCTCTAAACGACGCATCACTATAGATCTCATATCCTCCAAGTCCAGACGGAATCGTCAACATGGGTGTGATAGTCAGCTTCTGCTTAAGCTCTTGGAAAATATGCTCGCACTTATTTGTCCATATGAACTTCTTTTCCTTCTTCAACAATTGAGTCAAAGGCATGGCTATTGCAGAAAATTTTTACATGAATCGTCTGTATTAGCCTGCCAATCCCAAGAAACTTCGGATCTCAGTCACTGTCATCGGTCTTGACCAGTTTATCATAGCTTCGATCTTGGTCAGGTCCACGGAAATCCCTTCACCATAAATCACGTGACCTAAGAAAGCTACACGAGTTAGCTAAAACTCGCACTTATTGAACTTGGCTTACAATCTGTGTTCTCGCAGAGTCTAAAGCATTGTCCTTAAATGTCTTTCATGCTCCTCTGGAATTCTTGAATACACCATGATATTGTCGATAAACACAATCACGAACTGGTCCTTGTACTCCTTGAAAACTCGATTAATCAAATCCATGAAAGCAACTAGGGCGTTGGTCAAACCAAACGGCATTACGATGAACTCATAATGGCCGTAACGCATATAAAAAACTGTCTTTGGTATATCCTCCTTCTTAATCCTTAGCTGATAGTACCCTGTCCTCAGGTCGATCTTGGAAAATATCAACACTCCCTATAGCTGATCAAACAAGTCATAAATCCTTGGTAACGGATACTTGTTCTTGATCATTACCTGGTTGAGTTGCCGATAGTCAATGCAAAGACGCAATGAACCATCCTTCTCCCTCACAAATAGAACTGGTGCTCCCCAAGGTGATGCACTAGGATGTATAAATCCTTTATCCAATAACTCCTGTATCTGCACCTTCAGTTCTTTCAACTCTAATAACGCAATACGGTAAGGGGCTTTAGAAATTGGCTCTGTCCCAGGGGCCAAGTCAATTACAAACTCGATTTCCCTTTCTAGGGGTAAACCGGGTAATTCTTTAGGAAACATGTCAGAAAACTCCTGTACCATGGTGATGTCTTCCATCTTCGGCTCCTCAATTGTCATATCCACTACAGTTACCAAATAACCTTGGCAACCCACATCCAGTAATGGAGTTGCCTCAAGCGATGAGATTAAGGTAATCGAGGGTCCTCATCGATTTTCAATAAACTCGAAACTTTCACCCGCTAACGGGTTAAACTGAATCGCTTTACGATAATAGTTTACAGTAGCTCATTGCTTGGTGAGCCAATCCATGCCAATGATCACATCAAAATGAAACATGGCCAGCACAATCAAATCTATCCTTTCCTCTCACTCACCAATCACTAATTTGTAACCAGGATACCCTATCACAGACAACACCTTATCCTTTAACGAGGTAGATATACTAATGACTGTTCCCAACGGTTCTAGACTCAATCCTATCAACTTAACAAATTGCTCAGCAATAAATGAATGCATAACTCCAGGATCAAAAAAAGCATAAGTAGCGTGGTTGTTGAGCGAGACTGTACTTGTAACCACGTTTTGCGAATCTTCTGTCTCTCGTCGAGTGACAGCATACACCCTTCCTTGCACTGGAGGTCTGTTCAACATACCTTGCGGTGCGTTTTGCGACGCACTCCCTATCGGTTGTCTTATCGGTGGCAGGGGCACCTGTGCTCCCATAGGCTTACGCGGACAATCCTTGATCTGGTGGCCATGCTGGCCACATCCAAAACAAGCTCCCATCCTAGTGAAACACGAGACTGATCTATGTCTTTTTCCACAGAAACGGCACACACTATTCAAGTTGGGTGTCGACTTTCCTATCCCACCCTTCTGGTTGGGCAGAATGGAATACCTGCCTCTTGACATCGACCTCTTTCTGAACCGATTGCTGTCTCTGTTGGGTCCGAACTGCAACCCAAATGCGGCGGCTTGCTCGTTCAAATTCCTCTCGATCAATCGTGCCCTCTCATACAAATCATTATAATCCTTAACATTCAAAGGCACTAGCGGATCCTTGATCTCTGGCCTCAATCTATCTCTGAATCTCCTCGCTCTGTCTACTGGATCTTCGATCGGTCTTGGCGCATGCTTGGATAACTCGAAGAACTTCGCCTCATACTGCTCCATTATCATCTAGTTCTGACGAAGACACTAGAATTTTGCCATCTTATGCTCTCTAGCTTAGTCAGAGAAGTACTTTCCATTGAAGATTTCCACGAAGGCATTTCACACCGGAAACGTGCCTTCGAGAAAAACTCTTCCCCTAGTGGCTTCCTACCACATGTTGGCATTCCCTTGCAATCAATAGACTACCAGGACTACCTTGTCTTCCTCATAACACCTTAGCAGTGCGAAGATCTTCTCCAATTCTCGGATTCAGAGGGTTGCAGCCTCAGGATCACCTGCTCCCGTGAACCTTAGTGGTTTCAGCTTCAAGAACTGCTCCACCAGCTTATGCATCTGTCGCTCACCGTTCCCATTCCCAGGTGGGACTTCAGTGGGTGCAGCGGCAACAGCAGCAATGGCATTGGCGATAGCAGTAGCGACGGCGGTAAAGACAACTTGGTTCTAAGCCTACTGACTGATCATATTCCTTAAGGTCTCTAGCGCTTGAACGATCCTATCCAACCTAGGATCGTCTGGTGCTCCTACCCCAATACTAGCCTGCGGTGGTACTCTTTCCCTCGCTCTAGCCTGATCCGGCGTTCTACCTCGGGCACCAATCTTAGTCAGCGTCTTTCCCTGAGTAATAGTCGAAACTGCCCTTTTTCGAGGAGTCCTTTGCTCAGGATTGCTTATCTTGCAGAATCTTTACAAAAACTTGCTTTCCAATTCTAACACAGAATTAGAAATTTGAGCAACCTGCACAAAACAATCAATCAATCACAAGCATCAGCGTACGGAAATGTCTTTCCTAGCTAACTATCCCATGACCCATCACATCTTATCACTCTAGACACTGACGAGCTCTGATACCACTTCGAGCGAGGATGTCACGTCATGAACCTCGGGTATGCACACATCCCTCGATGGTCGATTAAAAATGCAACATCCCAGGTTGTGTCGCCGACCCATTTTTTTTTTTTTATCTTTCAATTATGCACATGCGGAAGCAAAATAAATAATCACCCAGGCAACAAACAAACACAAGGATAGTAAAAGCAGAACAACATGATAACACAAACCATGCTTTATAAACAAACCGAGTTAACCCTAGGAGTTTATATACATAAGTCTGTCTCAAAAAGAAACTACTAGACAACCTACACCTCGGGCACCTCTGCCTTGGGTTGAGGGTCCTCCACAACACCATTTGGGATGTCGATGTCCATGGGGTATCCTACCACCCCATCCTCTGTCCTGGCGGGCGGTTCGTCAAAACCCTACAAGGGACCCTCTCGAGCCCCGTTATGCCCGTTAATGAACCACGCCTTGAAGCGATAAGGCACCAAATGGAGGAGGCCCTTATCGACCCAAATCGTGGTCACAACTAGCTCATGAGACTAGGTGGTCCTCGGAATAGGGAAAAAGGTGGACTCGTAGCCCATCTCCCACAGTACCCTAAAACGAACGGGACGGTTCTCCATACTAAGGACCTAAAAAAGGGTTAACCACGACGGGTGAGATAAATCTTAGTGAGTTAAAACCCTAAACCCCCGTTAGGACGAAAATTCGCCTCGAAGGTAGTCCTAAACATGCACCATACAAAACTTACCTTGTCTCGGCGCATCCCTGCATATTAGTGCACCATATATGCATTATAGATATCACAAGTGCAATTAATAACTGGAACACATCATTTTCGTATTTCAATCAATCACAAGGGTCCCGATTATAAGGTAAAACCGTTATGACATGTCCTATTCCGTGCCGCACAATTTTTTCCCATAATCAGGCACAGGTATAATAACCACTCAGGCGTGTTCTAGTTATTACGACCCATCGGCCACGGCCAACTCAATAGTCGGCGGTCATCCAGCATAACCGGGTGTCGTCCCGCTCCATCGGGTACGGCAATGTCTACGCCTAAACGGCATTCCACAAAGGAGTATCAGTCTAGCCTTCATTACGACCGGCATCCGTTGACGTGAGGCATTCAAACGAAATTAGACATTGCCTCCCCAACTCTCATTGGGTGACGGGTTTTGATAGTGACCACACGTGCACATACTTAGCCAAGAACACCTTGCTTTGCATTCAAATACATCATTTTCAAATAATGAACTTGGCCAATTTTCTTCATATTAAAAATCATCCCAGTAAAATAATCGTGCGTGGTCACGCCTTTAAATAGAACCGTCAAATTTGGTACGCTCCTAATTTAAAATTCCATGATTTTATATAGTACATAAAAATTTTGGGGTAAAAAACCGACACTCGGTATTTTTCTATTTATGGCACGTTTGGTAATGTTTCTGTTAAAAAATTATTCCCGGGAGTAGAAATAGAATAAATTATTTCTGTTCTGAGGAACAATTTGTGAAGAGAAGAATGCGTTTGGTAACTGCACAAAATTTATGTTCTCTGTAATGGAAAAAGAACAGAAACGCGTTTGATAAACTTATATAATTTTTTTTGTTTCTTTTAATTTTTTAATATTCTTATTATATTTTTCCTTTTCTTCTTTTTGTTTTTTGTTTTTGTTTTTCTCTTTGGTTGGTGGCCCACCACTGCCATGGCTGGTGACCGGTTGGGCGATGTCCGGCGAACTCGTCGAAGCCTCGCTAGGCCACCGGCGAGGCTCAGCCTCGCTGTGCACCGCAAGGTGATACCGTCCTGGAGGTGGCCCGGCGAGGCCGAGCCTCTTGCGGTGACGGCGAGGCTCGGGCCGACAACCCTCACCGTGGCTTGGCCTCTTCGGGGGCCGGTGATGCTCCGGCGAGGTCCCTGGCCCTTGTCTGGCCAGTCGTCAACACCGACCATAGCAAAGGCCAGTGACCGGCAAAATGAAGAAGAAGCAAAGAAAGAGAAAAAAGAAAAAGAAAAATGAGAAGAAAAAAAGTGTTTCTTGGCAGTGTTTCTGGGAACAAGAAACAAGTTTTTTTCTACTTTTTGTTTCCGTCCCCGATTCACGGTGACGGCAACGCGACGGCAGTCGATAAACTCCAAAGCAGCGGCACCAACGGGAGCTGGACTGGGCCGAAATCGGCCACACAAGCCCACGGTTAGGCTGGTCTTGCTGCTCCAGTTCTGCCAAGGTGAAATCGACGGCTGAACAGGCGCGGTTTGGTTTGCATTTGGCGGCCACTGGTGGAGGTGCGGGCTCAGTTTGACAGGCTCGCTAGAATGGTGAGCTGCTTCGGTTGAGTGATGAGCTGCTATGAGCTATGTCGTGGACACTAGAGGAGACGAAACGGAGCAGCAGCTGGCGGTTGATTCGGTGGCAAAGGCATAAGGTTTGCGGAGTCAATGTTGGGGAGAGGAGTCGCTGGTGGTTGACTGGAGGGGCAGACGGGCTGACGCGTGTGGTAGCTGGATGAAGAAGAACGATGGCTGACTTAGCTGGTGGAGAGGGATTTTGGTGGTGTTGGGGTCTTCGTGGGAGCTGCGCGTGAAGGAAAAGAGGGAAGAAAGGGATAAGGGAGAGAGAGAGAACTGTCGGCAGAGGTGGGGACAAAAGACAAAGAAAATTAAAATCAAACAATTGGTCAATTGGAAGATGAGGCAGAAGAGAGTGTCAGCTGGTAGAGGGGGCCACTTCGCGCAAGTCTTCAAGAGAAAGAGAGGGAGAGACAGACGTGCGAAATGAGAGGGGGGAGTGGGCTGTCGGTGGGATGTGCGGAGCTGGAGTGATGGAGAAATGATGGAGCCGCAGAATTCCGAATGGGCAGCTGAAGTCTTTGAAGGAAAAAGAAAGCAGGCAGAAGCGGCGAAGGGGGAGGAACCGGCTGAAGGGGACCACCACTGGACCAAATGGTCTTCTCAATTATCCATTTTCACATCATCATAAGGCCCGACCAGCCAAGCCTCATCCACAGCCACTCTTTTCTCTTCAATCTTCCTCGACAAGCCTCAATTTGATGCCCAAATGTTGCACACCCCTTGGACCTACGAATTTCATCCAATAGAGCTTCAATTCTTCACTAATTCTCTCCAAATTGATGACCAAAATTACTGTGAAAGAAGCCTACACAATTTCCATAATTTCACTAGCTCACTTTGGAGGCCAAAAATCCCTTCAATTTGGCCCATTCGAATTTTCGTTCTTTTCTTAATCGTCCAAATCGATTTTCCGTAAAATCCCAAACTCGACAAAAATTCCTCGAAAGTTGAGTCGACGTTCCTAAAATAACTCGTGACATGACATAATTTTCAATTTCTGAAATCAGGTTGAAATTCATGATTAATTTCAATTTGATGTGATTTTAGCGTGACTTAACCTACCAAGTAGCTTTTAGGAATTTTTGGTGCAATTGACCCATGGTCGATTTTCTTCGAGCCACACGTACCTCTTTGACATATTGGTGACTCTTGGTTATCATGAAAGTCTCAAGGTTTCAAATACGGACATAGGGTGCCAAAACAACAGAAAAATCAATCTAGTGCCGATCAACGAGAATTTTGCAATTTAGTGGAATCACCCACGTTTAGCCACACATCTCAGTTAAACCGACTTATCTCTAATATCTGATCGGTTTTTAACTATGTCGTAATGACCACTGTAGACTAATACGGTCGAGCAGTCAATTCCTGGTTGAATTCACAAGTTTATTGCATTTAAATTCCCTTAACGACTTCACCTAATAGGCTAGTTATCTCATAAGTGATCATCTCAGAAAAAAGCACCATAGGCGCGTCGATGAAATGCCCGACTTATCCAATCGAAATTACAATTTGAAAATCAAGATGTCACAACTCTTCCCATCTTGTAAAAATTTCGTCCTCGAAATTTAAATCTTACCAATCCTTAAACAAAAAGGTGGGGTTATAATCCTCTCATCGAGTCTTCACTTTCCCCAGTTGCTTTTTAAGTCCTGTGGTGTTGTTAGACTACTTTGACTAGTGGGACCCTTTTGGTACACAGAATCCGTTCTTTCTGATCCACAATCTGAACTAGACTTTTCACGTACGACACTCTGTCGTCCACTTCTAATTCTTCAAGATTTAGCACGTGAGTTGGGTCAAGCTCTTACGTCCTCAACATCGACACGTGAAAGACATCATGCACTTGCACCAACCTCGGCGGCAATGCAAGACAATATGTTAGGATCCCGATTCTTTCCAGAATCTCAAAGGGACCTACATATCTTAGACTCGGCTTTCCCTTCTTACCAAAGCGTGAAGTATCCCTCATTGGTGACACATTCAAAAAGATGAACTCACTAACTTGAAACTCCAGCCCTTGACACTTATGTGCGTAACTTTTCTGGCAACTCTGAGCGGTCTTTACTCTATCTCTGATCCTGGCATCTACAATCACTAACTATTAAACTAACTTTGGGCCTGTGATCTTTCATCCTCTAATTTCCTTCCCACAAACTGAAGTTTTGCACCCTCTGCTATGCAATGCTTCAAAAGAAACCATCTGACTGTTCTACCGAAACTGGGAACCTCGAGTCTAGATCTGATATAAATTCTTCATCGCCACTCCACGTAGACGAACTATCTGATGCACATACACTTCTGCATGCCTATTCAACTCAAGATCCTTTAGTATAGCGATAAAGTGGGTTGACTTCGTTCAACTATCGACCACTACCCAAATGGAATCATTACTCTTCTAACTCCTCGGTAAGCCCGTCACAAGGTCCATTGTGACATGTTCCCATTTCCACTCGGGAATGTCGAGAGGTTGTAGAAGTCCTCCCACTTACAATGTTGTGCCTTCATTTGCTTACACGTCAAACACTTGGCAACATACGTGGCGATGTCTACCTTCACACCGGACCATTAGTAGTGTTGACGTAGATTCTGATACATCTTCGTACTGTCAAGATGAATGCTATAACTGCTACGATGAGCTTCTGATAAAATCTCATCTCTAAGCTCTGTATCATCAGGTACACACAATCGTCCTCAGAATCTTAAGGTTCCATCATTAGAAATCTGAAAGTCAGCTCTTCTCTTATCGATATCTTCTTGCAGAATCTTCTGAACATCTAGGTTTGTCAATTGAAGTGTCTTGATTCTAATTTGGATATTCGGCTCAATTTTGAGGGTGGTCATATTTATTACAACAAAAAAGAATTCTACAACCTTCATTCACAATCTTCTTGTGCTAGTCTGATAAAAACACCTCAAAAACATTCTTGTTGTGCTAGTCTGATAAAAACACCTCAAAAACATTCTTCCCTTGATCGACGCATGGTTGGTTTCCTTTAGCCATCCTAATGACACCCTATCTGCGATAGCGGTGCTTATGTTCCCCTAGATCTACGTGGACAGTTTCTCGCCTAATAGCCATGCTGGCCACATTCAAAGCACACTTCCGATATACTCAAACACTGGGCTGACCCATGCTTCCTTCCACAAACTTGGCACACATTCAATGAGTCCTCTGTCTCCCGTCGGGTGATAGCCTGCACCATTCCTTGCACTGGAGGCCTAATCCAAGTACCCCATTGAATGTCTTGCAATGCGTTCCCTCTCTTCTATTCCATCAGCAGTGGTGGCGACAGCTGCTGTGGTTCCATTTGCCTGCACAGACAGTTTCTGGCCAGATGACCCTGCTGACCACACTTAAAACAAGCATCCATCCTAGAATGACATAGGGCTGGTCCATGCCGTCTTCCATAGAAGTGACACACGACACTCTGGTTCGATGCAGACTTTTCAATTCTATTCCTTCGATTGGGAGGAATGGGGTGCTTTCCTTTGGTCATCGGCTTCTTCCCAAACCGATTTCCATCTCTCCCTGAATTGTACCGTGACCTAGATGCAGCGGCTTGCTCCCTAATCACAATTCCAGGTTGGGCCTCAGCAGGTGCGGCAACAACAGCGGTTACGGCACCGACGGCAGTAGTTACAAGGGCAACAACGACGGCTCGATCCTGAGCTTGCTAACCCAACAAGTTCCCAAGGAACACTAGCGCTTGAACGATCCCATCGGACCTAGTACCGGCCTGCGGCAATACTCTCTCACCCGCACTAGCTTGAGCCAGCACTCTACCACCACCACAACCTCCTCAGTCACCGACCCTCGTCGGCATCCTACCCCGAGCAACAAGTCCGATGGTATACCTCTTATGAGTCCTTTGCCCCTGATCACTCATGCTATAGGATCTTTATAAAAACCTGTTTTCTAATTCCAATACCATATTAAAATTTGAGTGACCCACATCACACAAGCTACCAATCAACTATCAATCTCATGCATTAGCAAATTAAAAGTGGCTTTTCCTACTAATTATCCCAAATCTCATCGCACCTTATCACTCCAAACACTAACCTGCTCTGATACCACTTAAATGGGAATGTCATGCCTTGAACCTCGAGTATGTGTCCATCCCCCAGTGGTTGATAAAATTTGCGACGTCCTAGAACTCGTCGCCGACCCATTCATTTTAATACATATGCGGAAGTGAATTACTAATTCCCTGACAATAACAAACATGGGATAGAAAAGCAAGACAACATATTTCAAATCAACACATTATAAGAAACCACAATCCAGTTTACAAACAGAGGCTAATTTTAGGGTCTAAGTACAAGAAGTCTATCTTTAAAAAGAACTTCTAAGCCACCCATGCTCCTGACCATCCTGCCTCATGCTCCGGGTTCTTCATCCTAGGGACCTGAAAATGTTATCCTACAACCAGATGAGACGACGTCTCAGCAAGTTCACCCCCTAAGCCCCAACTAGGAATAAAATACGCCTTAAGGGCTGCCTAAGCACCAACACGAGTCAAAGGACTTATCTTTGCCTCCACTCCTTCCTGCAAGTCGGTTTAGTTCATAAACTCAACCAATCATTTCAATTCAGATCAACATCGATCAGTCGACTTACTCGACTACATCTCATCAAGACCTTTTCTCAGTCCATCAATTCAATACTATCTATAAAGTCCGATCATATCAAGATTGCTCACTCTAAGCTGATAATAGATAGTATAGCATGTACTAAACTGATAAAGTATACTGTTCGCTCTAAGCTGACATTTTGAGGCTCTCAGGTTAATATAGTATACTGACATTGCTAACTCTAAGCTGATAGAAAATATAGCTCACTCTAAGCTGACATATCAGAGCTTGTAGGTTAACATAGTATAACGGTATACTGCTCACTCTAAGCTGACATATCAGAACCCGTAGGTTGATATAGTATACCACCTTGACCATCTAACGAATTCACTATTTTTATCATATACCGAATAAAAATAATCGTGTGTAGGTACACGATTGGCCTTAGCCAAAATACAATGTTTTCCTTTTTTAAAATCCCGCTAATTTCAACAGTCCATAAACACATTTTTGGCGCTATAAACCGACGCCCTGTAATTTTCTAATTAATTACCAAAATTAATAAATTTTGGGATAATTACCCAAAATCACAAATCACACTCAATTTGCACAAAATAGCAGTCAATTAAATAAACCAACCACACCATTGCAATTAGTACGAAATTTCAATCACCGACTATCCTGGTCTAATTTTCGGAAAATAAATAAATAATTAATTAATTACAAAAATAAATTAATAAATATCAAAAATAGCAACTTAGGTCAGAAAAGCCTAATTAAAAGTTGCGATGGGCCCAGAAAATTTTCAAACCTGTCTAAATAAATACTACGGCCTATCTACTTGCTAATTACACTACTCTAACCACCTAACATGCATTAACGATTAACTAATTTATTAATTCATTCTAACTAACCACCAAAACCATACTTAACCTAAATTAATCAACTCTTAAGCATCATTAACTTACTAAGCAATGATTAGTGAGTAAACTCACTAGATTAATGCAAAAACCGGTTCACGGCAACAGCGACGCGACAGTAGCTGAAAAACTCCAAAGCAGCAGCACCAACGGGAGCTCGAACTGGACCGAAATCAGCCACACAAGCCCGCGGTTGGGCTGGTCTTGCTGCTTCAGTGCTGCCGAGGTGAAATCGACAGCTGAACGGGCGCAGTTTGGTTTGGATTCGGCGGCCACGGGTGGAGGTGCGGGCTTGGTTTAACAGGCTGAAGCTCGCTGGAACGGTTGAGTGATGAGTTGCTACGAGCTGAGTAGCGGACGCTGGAAGAGACGAAACGGAGGAGCAGCTGGCGGTTGATTCGGTGGCAGAGGCGTGAGGTTTGCGAAGTCAACGTTGGGGAGAGGCGTCGCTGGTGGTTGACTGGAGGGGCAGACGGGCTGACGTGTGTGGTAGCTGGATGAAGAAGCACGATGGCTGATTTAGCTGGTGGAGGGATTTCGGTGGTGTTGAGGTCTTCGACCGTATGAAAGAAAGGAAAAGGCTGAAAAACAGAAGGGGATCAGGGGAGCTGCACATGAAGGAAAAGAGGGAAGAAAGGGATAAGGGAGAGAGAGAGAACTGTCGGTAGAGGTGGGGGTAGAAAACAAAGAAAATTAAAGTCAAACAAATGGCCAATTAGAAGATGAGGCAGAAGAGTGTCAGCTGGTAGAGGGGGCCACTTCACGCAAGTCTTCGAGAGAAAGAGAGGGAGAGACAGACGTGCGAAATGAGAGGGGGGAGTGGGCTGTTGATGGGATGTGCGGAGCTGGACTGAAGGAGAAATTATGGAGCCCCAGAATTCCGAATGGGCAGCTGAAGTCTTCGAAGGAAAAAGAAAGCAGGCAGAAGCGGCGAAGGGGGAGGAACCGGCTGAAGGGGACCACCACTTGACCAAATGGCCTTCTCAACTATCCATTTTCACATCATCACAAGGCCCCACCAGCCAAGCCTCATCCACAGCCACTCTTTTCTCTTCAATCTTCCTCAACAAGTCTCAATTTGATGCCCAAATATTGCACACCCCTTGGACCTACGAATTTCATCCAATAGAGCTTCAATTCTTCACCAATTCTCTCCAAATTGATGACCAAAATTACTACGAAAGAAGCCTACACAATTTTCACAATTTCTCTTCACCAACTAGCTCACTTTGAAGGTCAAAAATCCCTTCAATTTGGCCCATTCGAAATTCTGTTCTTTTCCGAATCGTCCGTATCGATTTTCCGTAAAAATCCCGAACTCGCCGAAAATTCCTCGAAAGATGAGTCGGCGTTCCTAAAATAACTCATGGCATGACAGAACTTTCAATTTTTGAAATCGAGTTCAAATTCGTGGTTAATTTCAATTTGATGCGATTTTAGTGTGACCTAACATACCGGGTACTTTTTAGGAATTTTTGGTGCAATTGACCTGCGGTCCATTTCTTTGAGCCACACGTACCTCTTCGACACATTAACGACTCTTGGTTGTCGTGAAAATCTCAAGATTTCAAATACGGACACAAGGCGCCAAAACGACAAAAAAATCAGTCTAATGCCGATCGACGATAATTTTACAAATTAGTGGAATCACCCACATTTAGCCACACATCTTAGTTGAATCGACCTATTTCTAATCTCTGATCAGTTTTTAACTGTGTCGTAATGACCATTGTAGACTAACACGATCGAGCAGCTGATTCCTGGTCAAATTCTCAAGTCTATTGCGTTTAAAATCCCTTAATGGCTTCATTTGATAAGCTAGTTATCTCATGAGTAGCCATCTTAGAGAAAAGCACCATAGGCGCGTTGATGAAAAACCCGACTTATCGAATCAAAATCAGAATCTGAAAATCAGGATGTCACAATTATGGTCAAACAGTAGATTTCCGATCGAATTCTCGAGTTTATCGGGTTTATATCCCTTAACAGCTTCACCTTATAGATTAGTTAACTCATGAGTGGCCAATTTAGAGTAAAATGACCATAGGTGCATCAATGGAACAACCATTTCATATTATCAAGATGGGGTCGAATTTCAGGATGTCACAAAGGGATAAACATTTGCTAACTTCTCATAGCAGAAATCATGTGAATGAAGTTAAAACTTTAAATAAGGATGAGGCACTAGACCTTTTTGTTCAACATGCCTTTCCTAATCGCAAGGAAGTTGAAATAAGAAAGGATCTCATAAATGGAGCACTGCATTGCGCTAGTGGCCTTCCATTAGCCCTTGAAATGTTGGGCTCATTCTTATGTGGAAGAATCGAACCAGCATGGGAAAGTGCACTGCATAATCTCTCCAAAAGTCCTCACCAAACTATTAATCAAGTTTTGAAGACAAGCTTCGTTGGATTGGAGAACAATGAGAGAGATTTTCCTTGACATTTCTTGTTTCTTTAAGGGGAAACATCAAGAAAGTTCTTGACAACTGTGACTATCACACAACTATAGGAATACAAATTCTCATCGAGAAGTCCTTGATAAGAAATGAGAATGGGACCTTGCAAATGCATTATTTGGTTCAATTGATGGGTAAGAATATTGTTGAGCAGGAATGTCCAGATGATCTTGGGAGATGCCGTAGATTATGGCTTTTTAAAGACATTATGGACATTCTATGTGAAGATACGGTAAAAGATGTTTATGTGAATTTTGCTACATCTCAGTGTTTATATTACTTTGATTAAAACAGTATCATGTAAATCTGAATGGAAATTTTTTGTCCCATGACTTAATTTGCTGTGTTATGGATAGGGAACATATGCAGTAAAGGCCATAGTATTGGACTCTCCTACAGCACCAGAAGAGAAACTATAAGTCATGATGCTTTCACAAACATGAAAATGTTAAGAATGCTAATTTTGCTTGAAGTGCATATCTCTTCACAAGATCTTGTAGGTCTCCCAAACAATCTAAGATGGCTTAAATGGTCCAATGCACAGCATTTAGAATTTCTCTATGGTCCAAAGAAACTTGTTGGACTTCATGTCCGGTTTAGTCATATTAGACACTTAGGAGGCAATTTTAAGGTAAGCCATTGCAATGATTAGGTTTCCCTTTTTTATAGCTATAAAAATTGTAGATCTTAATGATTGTACCGATGTTTATTTTTTTTGCAGAATTTTAGAAAGTTGAGGTACATCAATTTCAGTCATTGCAAGTCCCTCATGAGTGTTCCTGACCTCTCATTGGTTCCACATCTGGAGAGCTCGTATTTAAAAGGTGCAACAGCTTGGTGGAGATTCACCAATTCATCGGATATCTCAACAAGTTAAAAAAAAAAAAAAATTGGTAAGGTACGATAAGTTAAAATTTTTGTTTCTACATTTATACTCAAACCTCGGTACCTTTCCTAACACACTCAAGACAAAATCTCTTCAAACCCTTGATCTTTTTGGTTGGTCAGAACTAGAGAAGTTCCCCGATATATTGGGAATGATGGAACATTTTGAAGAACTTAATCTAGAAAGGATGGCTATTAAAGAACTCCATATATCAGTTGAAAATCTTCTCTCTATGAAGAAAATGAATTTAAGGAATTGCAAAAATCTCGCAAAGCTCCCATCAAGCATTTATAAGTTGCAAGACCTCAAGCATCTGAGTCTTCGAGGCTGCTCCAATTTGATCATGTTTCCAAAGAACTTAGAGGATTCAACTGATCCTAATGGCAATCCAGGATTCCCAAATTTACACCACCTAGAACCTAATGGCTGCAATCTCTCAGAAGTAGAGTTCCTTGAGAGTTCTTCCACTTTTCCCAAATTGAGGCACCTAAATCTGTCCAAAAACAAGTTTACTCGTCTGCTGACAAGCATCCACAAATACGATGGTGTAGAATACTTGAATGTGGATAAATGCAAACAGCTAGAAAAGATTCCTCGGCTTCCGCCAAATGTGCGTAACCCATCGGCAAATAGTTGCTTATCTCTGCAAGAATTTCCAGATTTGTCGAGTCTCTCCTGCAGCTGCCTCCAGGTTGACTTGTCATCATGTCGTGAATTATTCCGCAAAGGAGCAGATATGGCTGATGTGTTACCGCTCAAGGTTAGACTCTCTCTCTCTCTCTCTCTCTCTCTCTCACACACACACACACACACACTAACTTTGAATGCTTGATATACGTACTATTTGTATGACAGGAGCTTCTAAAGATGAGAAAGGTTGACATTCTCCTGAATGGAAGAGAGATGCCAGAATGGTTTTTTCACTGAAAAGACGGTTCCATATCTTTCATGGTTTTCAAAGACTCATGACAAGTTCTTAGGACTAGCACTCTGTTTTGTTTTTGGGCCAAAGAAAGGAAAAGTGGCCGATCCAACATGTGTCGTATATTATCTTGTCAATTGCCGAGAGGTGTTTCACCAGGAAAGACGCTTTAATTCAATGAAATCCAATCATGTGGAGATTACATCTCTCTCACGCAGTGAGCTGTATATAGATAGGGAGCTTCTGCAAGGCAAAGGGAGCCATTCCAAGTTCGCCTCAGAGTATCAGAAGGAAGATTGAAGCAACGTGGATTCCGTCTAATATCCAAGCAACAGGAGGGTGATCTGAGGTTCTTGCCCTGACACCAACAGCCGATGGAAATAAATTGGCCTTTGGAGGAAAGAGACACAGAGGAAGAAAATTGGATAGACACCGAGGAAGAAGAAAGTTCAAGTGAAACAGATGATGGACTCTATCAAAGCAATCGACCAAGAAAAAGAAAAACAAGGACTTTTCAAAGCAGATAAGATCGACATCCCCGGACTAACATATAGTTGTATAGCTGCAGAAAGTGTGTGTCGAAGTGTCAAGAACTTGTCGAGGAAGCGATTCTTGAGGAAGCGACTTTGGAGATCCTGATGCCAATGCTTTTTGCTTTTCCCTTTTTTTTCGGTCTCAACTGGAAGTTCTTGAATGTCTGCTCCTTCAATTCAAGTTCAAAATCATTATGAAATACAGGTTTCACATCATGCCACTGATATGTTTGACGTTGAGGTGCTTCCTTTTTCCCTCTCTTTTATGATTTGTGATGCGTATTGCATTAATACAAGGTGAAGTGGATACTTGTTGAATGGCCATGGTCTTCCAAGTTGCTCTGTGAAACTCATCACACAGACCTCTGTCGCCTCTCTTCATTCAATCAATGTTGTCAATACTTCATGCTTGAAAATTCTGAGATAGTAACTTTTGCTTAATCTACTGTGATCTTCATCTTTTTAGAAGTGCCGATCTGATTGTGTCAAAGATCTAAAGGACTTTACAGGGAAGACTAGTTGATTCCTCTGTTGTTACTAGCCAGATTGCATTGCCTTCCACTTCGTTTACCATTAATCAGACACATCACTTAGCCTAGTTGTCGCATCAAGGTGTCTTACCATGTCTATGTCGACTTAGAAGCTTCAACAACAGTGTTAAGCAGCTAAGATCTTCTACACCGAAAGGCAACGTCAAACAAAGCTAAGGCAGCACTGTCATATTCCAATTTCTCTGGTGAAATGACTATTCCATCCGTTCCAGTTCAAATCTGATCTCTCCCACCATTATCTCTATTTCATCAATCAATGCCTGGGATCCAATCATCTCCATACCTGTCGGAACCAAAAAGCGAGAGAGATGCGGTATTATCATGAAATGTAGCCATTAACTAGCATGAAGCAAGTAGCATAATTCTATAAAAGGAGTGTATTCATGAGGCCAAAAGGTTTCTGATTCAGCTCGTTCTTTTCTTGGTACGGATGTAATATTGCTGGATGATGTACACATCATTGCTGCAGAATACACCAAAGTATATTTACATCCATAGCGTATTATCATTTCATTCCTTAAAACCCAATCCTCCACCTCATTTATCTTCATTTTTACCATAATTATTTGAAGGATTTTATTAGCGAGTGTCCTAAGCGCACTTTTTAAGTGCCCAAATCAACGAAATCTTACGATTTCTAACGCGCAGACCGTCCTTAAAATATGTTTGATTCCTTTCTTACCGTAACCCTGCCAACCAGAAAGTAAACAGGCATAGACAAACCCAAAAGAATAAAGGATTTGACTGCTGAGTCGACTGGGGGCAATGCAACGGAAGCTCATCTGTTGCGATCAAAATTTCGGGTAAACCACCTAAGGTTTGGCTAATGGATTACTAAGCCTAAACTTAGCTCGGGCTCTCCCAAGCCCATAACAATTCGCGACTTAGATTGAAGTTCTTAATATGCAATTGATTTTAAATTAGGAATCACCATTAATTTATTTTTGGTGGGTCGATTAGAAACCCAAGTAAAATAATGGAAGAATTATTTTACTCCTACAAACTAGAGACTTTGAGTACAGGGATTTGGTTACAATAGACTTTTCTAATGTCCTTTCAGTACCTTTCTCTTTTTATTTCAAAAAATGTTTTGCAGGCAGCTTGATTTAATTTTAATTCACTTCCCTAACATGTGAAGTGATCATGCGAGTGCGCAAACCACCAATTTAACACCCAGATAAGGCAGTGAATAAGTTACAAGACTTACCTCATGGCAACGAAAGCATCTGTAATGTTAAGTCAGAATTCACATCAACAGTCCTATATATGATTTCTAATTAACTCGCAATCACTCAATCGTTTTTTAAAGGTTTTTCTCTTGTTTAATAAAATCTAATCTATATGCAATGTAATCTAAGCAAATGACCTAATTCTAATGACGGGCCATCTCTAACTAAATGGACCTAGCAACAATCAATGAATGACATGCATTTCATGAACCTAATTCTATATGACGTGCACATGACATCTTTATTTTCTTTAAAAGCATGCAATCTATCTAAAAGATTTATCTAAACTTAAAATTAAACATGCAATTTTATCCTAATATGCAATGACGTGCAAAGAATGCCCTAATTCTATTTTTTTTCTTTTTCTTTTCTATGAAATTTGAAATTAAAATTGCCACATAATTAAACCTGCAACTTAAATTTAAAAAAAAAAAAACTAACATCCTAAATGAATGCATTTTTTTGGATTTTTTATTTTTCAAAATCCGAAATAAAATCCATATTCTACATATGCAAGATAACCTTAGAACAAGAAATATTCTAAAATGAACCTAGTCCTAACTCAAATATTTTTTTTTTGGATTTTTTCTTTTACAAAAATAAAATTGATTCAACCAACACAACGGCAAATGAGACAAAATAAGATTGATATCCATAAATTCACGAACCATATCTCGCGCATGAGATCGGGTTTGCCAATTTTTAAACAAAATCGGGAATCGAATCTCAAGCGTGAGATCGGATCCGCGATTTTTCCAGGCAATTGCGAATCGGATTTCGAGCGCGAAAATCAGACTGTCAATCACTAATTCAAGAGGCTACTTCATGTCAAGAAATCTCAATCTTACATTTAGGGAATATTTCAAGTAACGAAGCAAAAAATAAAATAAAATAAAATAAATAACTACCTAATTTTGAATTTTCCAAAATCCGGCTTAATCAACGACAGCTTGTGACGGTGACTCGGCGTGGCTCGACAAGGGCTACTATGGTAGTGGGTCACCAAGGGCTCCCGTAAGGGTGATGGGCGCGGTCATCAGAGCTCCAGCGCAGGGCGGTAGCCAGTAGACCAGCAGCGGCAGAGGGTGGAACAGTGGGTGTCAAAGGCGTTGCTGGGTCGATGGGCTACTGTAGGAGTCGCTCGGATTGCAGCAGTGCTAGGTCATAGCTCGGAGAGAGGGAAGGGGCTGGCAGGGCGGTGACATGGCGTCCGGTGGGGCAGTAGAGCAGCAGTGTGAGATCCTATGGTGTCGGGTAAAGGTTCGAGGCAACGGAGCAGCGGAGCGAGCTCGCGGGTGAGGGGAACTCCAGCAGTAGCGCAGGCAGAGGCGGAGCGGCGAGGCAGTAGCAACGACGCGTCGGGCACTGGGTCGGCTAAGGCACGAGCAGAGCCGGAGCAGAGGCGGCATCGCGGGCGGAGGCGTCGGATTGTTGCAGGTGAGGAGGAGCCAGCGGCTAATGAGACGGCAGTCGACTCAGGTGAAGCAGCAGTGGCGCAAGGAAATCGGCAGCGACAGAGGGTCGGTCACAACGGTAGAAGACCTCTTGAAGAAGAAGAACAATGCGAAGAACAATGCCTACTTTATGCTTTTTTCCTTCTTTTTTTTTGGTTTTCTTTCCTGCTGGCCGCACGTCACCCTCACTCTTTTCTCACTCTCCTTTACTGCAGCCTTTCCCTACCATGCTTGACTTGTGGAGCCTCCCAACGAAGGAACAAAAGAAGAAAAGTTCTCTCTTTTGTGCTTGAACTTTTGACCTAAAAATTTGAGAAAAGCCTCCCTTTCTCACCGTACACGGCTCCTTTTATAGGCAAAAAAAATGTGATCTTCGTGGAATATTTCATCTCTTTGTCAATATTCGCGAAGATTGCCTATTGTGGCATCCGGATTTTTGCCGGACCTCGAATATGTGACGGTTCATGACAAATCAACGGAAGTATCGTTGGACTGCGTCATTAGTACCATATGCGGACACCGTTTCGTTATCATCGTTGGACCGATACGATACATTTAGTAACGATCTGATCGTCGAAAATTTTCTTTATGTAACGCCATGATTGAGATCCTCTTCCACCCGCATGTGTACCTTATTAACCAAAACTCCCATGCACATTTGTTCCGATGGCACTACACGACCATACCACTCAAGTATCTATGTAACATGAGTGGAAATTGAACTTTAAATAATAGTCATTCTTTAGTGAGTCAAAGGAGGAAGGGAATTCGGCCGCGCGTGGGGACGTGTATGCATGTATGGAGAGGGGAGATCGTCTACGTACAAGCCGCCCCAAACTTCTCCCCATTTAATGGACAGTTGGGTCAACAAAAGAGAGGAAAGGTTGACCTAGTGACACGTCCATGCATGCCGAAGGGGGGGGGGGGGAGAGCTGGCGACCGAAAACCATGCCCATTTGCCACGTTTATACCCAGCTGTCTTCGATCAATGAAGCCACCGCATTTCTTTGTTGACTAGGACAGTCAACAAGCGGTGAATCGAAGAAAAGCGAAACGAGAGTAGGAGAGAGAATGACCGAGCGAAGCAGCGAGTGAGGGAGAGAGAGTGCAGCGAGCGAGAGTGAGAGGGAAGGAAGGAGACCGTCCCCTTCGCCCGTGCACGCGCCCTGCCAACGCCGACGCCACTCATGCTTACTGTTGCCGAGCCATGTCCGTGACCGCGAGCTTCCCGGTTTCTCGCCATCAACACCGTCAGATTTAAGGCAAGTGAAAGTCTACTAGCTTATGTAATGCAATGCTGTTGCTGTCTGATGTGGTGCAGTTAGATTTGGAAATATTTGAGTTTGGATGTTGGATATTGAATTTTAGGATGATTGAAATGGATCGGGCTTAGGAAATTGAAGGACCCATATGAGTAGTTCAAGTAGGAACTTCGGTTGTGCATTATATCTTGCGATGATAAAGGCTAATGAATTTTGTTTGAAAACAGTTTTGGAGATCTTTCAATTTGTGTCAAAATTGATATACACTATGATATAGTTTTTAAATGTTCAAAGGAATGTATCGTATACAGCTTTGGAAACCTTTCAATTTGTGTCAAAACTTATATATATACTATGATATAGTTTTCAAATGTTTAAAGGAATGTATCGTGTTTTCAATTTTCGAACCTTTATAGAAAGTATTTTAAACTATTCAAGTTTGGATTGAAATCTGAACTTATCAACCTGCCAATTTCCAATTGCTTTTGTGAAAATGGACTTTCGGGAGAAATTCCAAGGGATTCTCCATATTGATGATTTGAAAATACTTTGGCATTGAAATGATTTGGTGGCTATACCATGGCTGAGATGTTAATGCTGCCGTTGGACCCTCGGGTCAACGATGCCCCGGGAGTGTCAGGATGCCCGGATGTATGACGATACGTATTCCGGAGGGTAGGGGCAACCATTGTCATGGTTAGTCCCGGAGATTCCTCGTGATGCTGGGTGAGGTGCGAGATGCCTGGAGGTGAGACATGACACACTCCAGTTGCCTGGTGACTTAAATATGGAACCGGAGGCTTTTGTGACACCAGGTTGGGTGCGAGTGTTTGGAAGGACGCAAACACTAGTCCTTCGGGAGAAAAATCTTTTGAAATCTAAAATTAATTGTTCTGCTAAGCTACGCTTGATTATGGGACAAAAATGTGTGGCACGTAATGGGACGTGACATAACAATTTGGTTTTATAATCGGGACCCAAGTAATTGAAATGATGTGTTCTAGTTTTGAAACTGCATTTGCCATTACTTTGAAAAGTTCTATTGATTTGGTGCATACCTATTCCTGTGGTTATATGTTTTTGTCTATCTTGCATGAAATTAGATGGTGATAGTTCTGCACGATATAGTTTAGTGGATCTTTTGTTGCTAGGTGGTTGTACTCACCCATTTTGGGGACTAACATTTCAGACTAGATAAGATGCCTCTGCTGCCTGCACCTCCCGGTACATTCTATGGATTCCCAATCGACTTACAATGGGAGCGGTCAGAACATCAGGACCCTGTGGTGCAAGGATTGACGTTCGTACGAGTGAGTCATTATGGTGTTCGATACCGGTTGTCATGCCCCGATCCTCAAGCACACACCCATCCCTCACCTGGTCGATATAATAGCGACGTCCCAGGACGCATTGCCGACCCATTCATTTTGTTACGCATGCGGAAGCATATAAATAATCCCCAAACAATAAAACAATGGATAGGAAAGTATGACTCCAAATTTTCACTTTAAAAGCAACCACCCTTATATACATTGCAAACCATAGTACAAATATATACAAGGTGAATTGTTCAGTCAGGTTTTAAACCACAAGTTCATAAAACAAGGTCTGCAAAAAGGAATCGACTCCCATTAAAAGAGAATTATTTTATGACTAACTAGTCCAATAGGATCGTCAATTCTTCAGGCTTCACCTTCCACACTTCGGGCCTTCAGTCCTTCACCACAACCATCTGGGGACTTGAAATAGTTATTCAATAATCAATGAGACTACGTCTTAGCAAGTTCTACCCCCCTAAGACCCGATTAGAAAGCCAATACACTTAAGAAGCTGCCTAAGCACAACACGAGTCAGAGGACTTACCTTAGCCTCAATTCCATCCTGCAAATCAACGTTTTTATAGATACCTTGTATTGCATCACTCAATCAATTCATAACATCATATCAAATCGTTGATCAATTGACCTAGTCGATTACATGTCATCTCGATCCTTTCTTAGTCAGCTCATCTCAATTACTCGAATTCAATGCTGAATTACGGCTTAGCAAGCACAGTCTACACGGTCATCTCAAATACTCAACCCCAACGCTGAATTACGGCTCAGCAAGCACAACCTATTAAAACTTTGGCAATAATATTGAATTACGGCTCAGCAGCCACGGTTACTAATTCTTCGGCGGTTAATGCTGAATTACAACTCAGCGAGCACAACCGGTTCCAAATTCGGTGGTAATGCTGAATTATGGCTCCGCGTGCACAACTGTTTCCAAGTTCAGTGGTGGTGCTGAATTACAGCTCAGCGAGCACAACCTAGATTAGGTGGTAACCTACAGACCACTGGCCATAACCATACTTTGGTGGTAATGCTGAATTACAGCTCAATGAGCACAACCGATTCCAAATCCGGTGGTTTCCATGCCCTATTCCACACTGTCACACACCCATCATACATCATTTCATCTTTCAATAGTCTTCTCAATGTGACTAATAACCCTCACATGATTAATTACTCTTGGCCAAGGACTATGTGCTTCACACTTAGAATCCTCAATCAAAATAATAATTTGCCTATTTCCCTCGTATTAACAATACCCGATAAAAATTTATCGTGTGTGGATACATGGTCGGACTTAGCCAAAATATCATAATTTTACATTTGAACCTCCCACTATTTCATGCAGTCCCAAAATAGACTTTTGGCGCTATAGACTGACGCCCAGTAATTTTTCCATTAATTACCAAAATTTATTTATTTAGGATAAATCATAAAATCATAATTAATTCAATTCAGCACAAATCAACGCTCAAATAAATAAACGGATTGCACCATGATAATCAGCATAAAATTCCGATAATCGACTATCTCAACCTAATTTTCGGAAAATAAATAAATAAATAATTAATTACAAAAAATATTAAATAAATGCAATAAATCCAATTTAGGCCCGTAATGTCTAATTAGAAGCCGAGACGGGCCTGAAAAATTACCGAGACTCATTTAATAAATACTAGGAGCTCTCTGCTTGCTAATGACTAAGTCTAATTGCCTAACATGCATCATTAAGTCACTAATTTAATTATTCTAAACTAATCTAACCACATAATCACGCTTAATTTAACACTAATTAAACCTTAAGCATCATTAGCATACTAATGAGGGATTAGTGAGCAAAACTCACTTGATTAACAAGCGGTTCGGTGCGAAACGATGGGAACGTCGCGGGGCTTGACTTTCCACATGGCGGGCTAAGTTTTTAGGGTCGGGAAGCCGGCCAAAACAGGCTAAATCCGAGCTGGAATACTCACTTTTCTAGCTGCTATGTTGGTGCCAAAGGAGGGGGAAACGGGCTTGGGTTGAGGTGAGGATGGACTGAGCTAAGCCGAGGGGGCCAAACCGGCTCAAGCGAGGCTCCATGGAGACTCCGGTGGCTTGAGCTGGCCGGAACAACACCTGGGAAGCTGCTGGAGGCGTGGGTGAGTGGGGACGATGGCCAGGACGGCGGTGGCGTGTTGGAGGCGCGGATGGTGCGCGAGGAGTGCACAGTGATGGCGTGCGGCGGCGGCGGTCACTTGAGGACGGCGGCGGTTGCTCATAGGGGTGAGCAACGACATCGTTGGGCAAGCAACAGCTGTGAAGCTCACGGTGGAGATGGCGGTTCGGTAGTGAGAGCGACGAACGACGCGACTCCAAGCGAGGGGCGGTGGTGGCGTGGTGATGAGTAAGGCGTGGAGCTGCGGGGGTGCTGGTGACGGCGAAGCAACAACTTAGAAGAAGAAGAAGAAGAAGAAGAAGAAGAAGAAGAAGAAGAGAGGAAGGAAGGGGTTCCATCGAGAGAGGAGAGAGAAGAGAGAGGGATAAGTTTGAAAAGTCAAAAGGGAAAAAATGAAGCAAAGTGGAAAATAGTAGAGGGAAAAATGAGGGAGTGTTAGCGTGGGGAGGGAGTTTTGCACGGAAGAGAGAGAGAGAGAGAGAGAGAGGAGAAAGAGGGGTGAATGGTCAAAAAGGGGGGAAAGATCATGTGGGGGAGGAGGAGAGAGAAAAGGGGGGGAGAGAGAGAGAGAAAGAAAATAATAAAATAATAAAATAATATTATTATTTTTCTTTTCTCTTTCCCTTTTTAAATTTTCTTCCGGTCTCCAATTTTTCCTCCAATAACTTCTTTTCCAAAATTTTGAGCTCATCGATAATTCGACGAACGATGAGACGAGGTAAAAATGAATCGTAACACACTTGAATATTTGATTCCTGAGACTCAATTCAATTTCGTGGTTAAAATCGACCAGACGCGATTTTAGTCCAATCCAACCAATTAGGTAGCTTTTAGGGATTTTGCCGTGTTTATATCCCTTAATGGCTTTACCCAATAGATTAGTTAACTCGTGAGTGATCAGCTTAGAGAAAAAAGACCATAGGCACGTCGATGAAATGCCCATTTCACAAAATCGGGATGGGTCGAAATTTAGAATGTCACACCGATCTTCCCACCGGCCCTGTACTCTAAGAGTACATCGCCATATTCATCGTCGGCATGGACGTACATTGGGGCCACTGCCGCCGCCACCAGCAAACGGACCAAATGGTTGGGTGTGACCGTGAGATAGGGTCAGCAGAGGAAGAAATTTTTGAACGCCGACACTAAACAATGGACTTTATGTTTGTAACTGTTGGAAATGTCGGGTATCTTTTGGTGTATGGCCGAGTTTAGAAAACTACGGCATTTTAATGTACCGACTAACGATTATCTATCTAGTTTTATGTAAATATAAGTGTCCGGCTGTTACTTATAAAAGTGTTTAGGTGGTGTGCATTGTTTTTGAATATAGGAAAGGGAGTTGTTGGATACGCTTCCGCCATATTTTGCGCATGGACCAAATGAAAGGATATAGATCCCCAGAACTCATGGATTTATCAAAATCCTTTGGTATCAGAGTATCAGACTTTTAGGTTGAAAGAAAGTTGGTGATATGTGGCGACCCTAACAGATCGGGAGCCATCGGGGTGTGCCACATCTATAACCTCCTGATCACAAAAATCCTTTTTTTTTCCTCATCTCCTAAATATTCTCCAATGATCTTATCACCTATTGCTAAAGATAAGATTGCAATGCGATTTTCTCAAATTCCAAAAATCCACCGTAATATCATTTGAAATCTCTATTTCTCACAAGATAATTAAAAAAAGGGGGGGTGCTTGGGCAAATTTGCTTCCTTCGTGGGCTTAGTCCAACTTGTCAAATTAAAGTTTAGAACTACCAATTTAAACCCATCTATCACCAGCCCAAGGCAAATGCAATAATAACACATAAATGTACCTAAAATTATATACTATGCATTCTAATATTTTTTTTTTCAGGGATAAAATTAATCCCTAATTTTTATTCAATAAATAAATAACCGAGTTGCCAAAATTTAAGTGTCAACATTTTTTAGTCAAATTTGCAATGCCATTGCCTGGTCATCTCCACGTCAGATGCAAATCTGAACTCTTCTATCCTATCAAACGACATCGCAAAAAGGCATTATCCTCACCTCACCGCTCCCCGTCCGGACTCCTAAGCTAAGAAGACAATGTTGACTCTTCAATCGCTCTCTCCCTCTCTCCCACCGACTAATCATGCCTTCTTCAATGGCGTTGTTGATGCTCCATTCTGCCTTCGTGATTGAACCTCCTCGCTCCTCCAGGCAAGGCTCTTCTCCCATTCGCTGGAGGTGGTGGTGGCTCCTGCGAAGCAATGAGCCTCGGAGCCGTGCTGACACCTAAATTTCGCCTAGGTATTTTAAATTAGGGCTTAGTTTTTATTTGCATCATAAATCTTTATTTTCTTTACTTTCTTTTGGATAATAATAATAATAATAATAACCAAAAAAAAAAAAAAAACAAGCAGCCCATTGAGGTTGGGCCTTTCCACCCAGCCCCTCTTTTTCCCGCGTGGGCCCCTAAGGCCCGACCCTTTTCTCCCCCCAGGCCTGGCCCCCCTTCTCCTGCTTGTCTTCTTCCTCACATTGTCTTCTTCCTTGAGCAACATGGGCCGGAGGCTGGACGCGTGCGACACCGAAATGGAGGAGGAGACAGCAACGTACAGTGCAGTAGGCGGAGGGGACGCGTCTTCAATGTGAGGCGGCCTAGCTAAAGCCACCTCGATGGATAGGATGCCAGTTCGGCCAGTAGAGGCTGTTCGGTGTGCGAAGGACCAGTGGCCGAACCTCCGTTGATCGGCCTTCCCCTCGCCTATAAATAGGGCATCAAGGGAAGGCCAAACCATGCCAAGGAGGATCACCGGCTACCAGCTTCGATAACCTACCCTGAGAGATTTCAGGGGAGGCCCGAGGATGAGTAGGCTGAGATCTGACGTTGATCGGAGGAGAGGGTCGGATCCAAGGAAAGACGATTGAAGGAGAAGAGCAGCTCGAGAACCACGTGAGTAGACTAGATCTGGTGGGAGGAAGGCTCACCGTTGCTGTCTGGTGGCTGATGCCACGGCTGTTGCTTCTGACGCCACCATCCAGCCTTGCATCTTTGTTGTCCTGTTGCCGTTGCCAACGTTTGCCGCCTGCCCTCACAACCCTTATGCTCACCACCTGACAACCAACAACCAACGCCCCCCCCCCCCCACCGTGCTAGGCCGTCGCCACTTCCCACGCCATCGTGCCGTGCCCTCGCTGCGAATAGGTAACAGCCACTGCTCACCACGTCATCATCGTTGCCTTTCCCTCTTGAAACCATATCTGCCACCACCATCTGTCGCGTCATCGCCGTCCGCTCTCGCTACCTCCGACAATGTATGCCCCCCTTGAAACCCCTAGTCTCGGTCCCGACTGGCCGAGCTGCTCTGTGTTGCTACCATGCCACGTCCTCCAATGTTGATCCCGTCGAATAGCTTTGCCACTGCCGTCCTTTGTGTCGTCGCCGTCATCAACGCCAATCCACTGCCCCAGCCCCTCCATCGATGCTACGGATAGACGGAGAGGGAGGAAACATCATGTCGGGTCAAGGTCGGGTTAGACTCGGGTCGCTGTTCAGCTAGGTTTCCGTGAACCAGAGGCGGCCAGAAATTGAGTCAAAGCCGAGTTAGGCACATCGTACCCGGGTAGGGTTCCAGCCAACCTGGGCCATCATGCGTGGGCCGGCTAATTTTTGGGCCGAGCGTTTATGGGCTTGGCTGTTTCGAGCTTGGTTTGTTTAAAAGGAAAAAGAAAGCTCTAGGTCGGGCTAGCTTGGCGGGCCCATCTAGTGAGCGATCCAAGTTGGGCCTAATCCAAGAATCCAACTTGGGCCACTGGTTTTAACAAACCGGGTCCGACCCAACCCGGGGGTCCGACCCAAGTCGTTTATAATATGATATTATAAATTAATAATATTTTAATAAAAAATAATAATGATAATTTATTTTCCAAAAAAAAAATATCCCATGTTTTCCTAAAAAAGTCCGAAAGACCAGAAAAAGCCAAAAAAATGATTTATACTTTCAAAATGGTCAAAAATCCAAAAAATGCTTTATATGTCCAAAAAATATAAAAAGACCCAAAAAATGTTTTTCTTCCACAAAAAGCATGGAAACCCTCTCAAAAATCCAAAAAGCCTTAGGGTTTAAACAAGATTAGGTACTAGAAAGGCATTAGTGACTAGCTAGTGTAATCGAATCCCCGATCTTAGTTTCTCTGGTTACATAGGAGCAAATGTTCCTCCCAATATTTCGCTTAATATTTGCTTGGGTTTCTAATCGGCCCATCCCAAATTGATTAGTGGCAACTCCTTTTAAAAATTAACTTGTAGGTCAAAATATTAAACAATTAAGTCGTGAATTGGTGGACTTAGGAGAGTCCAGGCTAAGCCTAATAGACCTAGCTGAGCCATCAGCCTCCGCAAGCGCTGGTCACTAATGTGAGCACTGGAAAAAGAGGTCGTGACAACTTGACGACTTCACTAGAGACAATTTTGTGGACTTAGGGCTTTTTCATCTTTTTAAAACACTTTACTAACTTGTTTTTCTTTTTTTTTTTTTTTTTTATGTAGGTTAGTAGCTTAGAGATCTATTTTACTTTCATTAAAATGTTTTGTGATTATAAACTGTTATGCATGCTTTAATGTTTAAGCACTACACATGGCACACACAACCCGGCCGCCAGACCTGGGCCGCCATAGGATATTTAGGATGGTGTTAAGAAAGATACGGCCTTGAACGCGAGACTGCGATGTGGAGATTGCCTTTTTTTTTTCTCAGAATTTCTTTAGGTAGAGCCAAGGTTAGGAGGGTATGATGCCAACGCGAGATTGCGATGGGCAAACACCCTCTTAATTTCCCTAAACCTTCTCAGTTAGACATCAAGCTGCATGTATCATGCGCATGTCTATGTGCTTGCCATTTCCTTTAAAAGCAAAGTCCATTTACCCTCTTTTACTCAATCTTTTTATTGGCCCATGGCAATTTAGGTAGGTTTTTTTCTTTTTTTTTTTTGAACCCCAGTTTATATGCGATGGGAGGAGACGATATCCAGTTTATTCCCGCCCCCAAAGATAGAGCTCTTCAGATGGTGAGGGCAATTGGACCAATTTGCCCAGTAACATGTGAAAGCCAAAGTCGGTCATCTCGTATCATTATTCTATTTCTCTATTCATCCTGAAGTCCTGCAGGCAATAGCACATTTTTTGTGCCCAAGGACATCCACTTTTATGTTTGGTGGGTTTGAGCTGACCCTTGTCATAGTGTACCAATTTGAGATTTTTTAGGGTATTAACCCCAAATAAAAAATTAAAAAAAAATCCTATTTGTCAACATTTTCACAATAAAAAAGAAAATGAAATTAAAGTAGAATTGTCAAGCGGCACAATTGCTTTATCTCAAATTGTTTGCTTTTTGAAAAATTTTATGATATCATTAACAGATTATATGTGATTATATTTTGATATGATTATTTCTCTAATTTTAAAATTTATTTAGATTTTAAATGCATTTTAAATTACTAATTCAGCTTAAAACATGGGAATGCATGCCAATTGATTACACATATAATTTTTTTCTTCAGCATCGGCATGATTTAACATATTATCAATGCGCTCTCAACCACTGTGACCCATCCTCTGGAAACATCACACTTCAATAGTCCAAGTCACTGAAATTTGGACTACAACCTTGTTAACCATTGTTTTTGTCATGCCATTGTCAACGACATTGCCCGGTCGCCGATGCCCTACCGAGATGGTGGTTGATTGAACCTTATGTAGGATTGCTTCGCATATGCCCCACAAGCTTATCACAATTAATTTTGCTAAAATATGGTGCACCTATTATTATAGTGACGAGGCACTATTACTATAGCTAAAATTAAGTCACTGCTTCCCCAAATTTATGGTGTAACAACATGTATTGTTCAATCACTGGGGGTTCACCCCAATGGCCACCTTTCCAACTTGGAAGGGGGAGGTGGGGGATTCAAATCCCCACCTTCTCAGGGGGGATTGGGGTGGGGACGATTTCATTTCAGGAGTGGGTTTTAACTCCCACGCCCTGCAAAGAGGCAGGGCAAAAGTTTGAGAGTGAGTGTTAGAGTAGGATTAGAGTAGGACCGACAAAAAAAAAAAACATGTATTTTTCAAACAAGCAATTAATTACTATAAGTACTGCATTAAAAAAAAAGTTGAGACAAAATCATAGGCATACCTTAAAATCCAAAATCAAATGTTATAAGACTGTCTTCTATCTGCATAGGCTCATCATCGGCAAGATATAGTAGTATATTGATAGTTCCTTCTTATCATCGCCATTAAGTAAATTTGGCTTTGAAGATTATTTTAATCACTACATTTTACTATTTTTTTTGTGTGACATTATCTTTGCTCATTAAGGTTTTCTCCACATCATAAGTTATTTATCATTTCAACTTAGGAAAAACTATTTGTGAAAGCTCATTGATTTCTCCATTGTCAAGGTTTTAAGCTCATATACTTAACCTTGAAATAATTGAATATGAAATTAGAAAGTTCTTTGAAAGAAGTAATCTACTAACAAGTTAAAATAGAGAATAATACGCAGTGATTTGGTTAATTCATTAACAATATCTTCTAATTATTATATGTATAATGAATTTGATTAGGTGGTGAAAAAATGTGTTTTTTTCCAAAAGAAAATAGTTTTCATTGCTCAAAGTGGGTAGAAGCACCAAGAACTTACTTCTGCATTTCAGCTCCTACTTCATCTTTCTTTATTTCTTCCTATAGTTTAGTCAAATAATTCAGCCCAAACTCTACTTTAATGAGAGGGCCATCTTCTTCCTACCTTCTTCCTGCCTTCTTCCCTCTCATTTTTCTTCACTCTAACTTTTTGAGTTTCTCAGCCATCTTTTTCGTACTGGTTTGCATAGAGATTTCTTACCAGAAGTTTGCAAGGTGTTTCCTCATCTTTATCAAGAACAATAAGTGACACTGCTTTATCTTTCCATCTTGCAAAGTATTCTTCGCACGTCTTTTGGGGCAAAAAGTCATCATCACGTGTTTGCTTCAGTGTTCGTACTCTTTTTAGCATCAACATTCTCAAGATAGGGGATCCACAGGGGAAGATTCCTCTGTGCCTTTTTTCTACCCTCATGAATGGAAGTGAGATCCAACAGGATAGACCGATAATATTTCATAATCCTTGAATCAATCGAGCCAACTTAGTCAACTTTCTTAATTTCTCTTTTTTGTTTTCTTTTTCCTTTTTTCTTCCTTTTGCCCGTGGTCAGCCATCGACCATGACTGAGCCGGTTGGCTTTGCTTGGACAAGGGTGAGCCTCGATGAGGGGAGCCCTCACCTAGGCAAGGCTTGCCCAAGCTAAGGTGGCCTCGCTTGGCATCATCGGAGTGAAGGTGACGTCAAGTGCCAAATCTAGCTTAGGCAAGGCTGACCCTTGTTAGCCCTTCCTTGGGTGAGGTCTCCACTTGCTAGGCCTTGCCCTCACTTGGCTGGGCCTCGCCTATGGTGAGTGAGGCTAGCCACCCAACCATCGCCTATGGCCTGCCATCTCTAATAGGAAGAAGAAAGGGGGAAAAAAAAGAAGAAGAAAAAACTAGAAAATATATATTATAATATTATAAAAAAGATTATCTGTATCAACACCGATCATACCACTTAAGACGGCCGACCTCCATGTCAGTGAATTCTGACCAAAATTTGCCTGTGGCTGGCCATTGTTGTTGTGGTCATGCTATTGTTGAGACTGAGCCATCACCACAATCCTAGGTCACGGATGCCTTGCCATGATCGTCATTGATTGAACCTTATGTAGGCTTGCTTCACATGGGCCCTACAAGCTTATCGCAATTAATTTAGCTAAAATATGGTGCACTTGTTATTATAATGACAAGGCATTATTACTTTAGCCAAAATCAAGTCCCGCTATCCCAGATGTAGGGTATAACAACATATACTGTTCAAATGAGCAATTTTTTTGTGGCTCGAAAATAAGCAAAAACAAGCAATTAATTTCTATAAGTGCCACGTCAATAAAAAAAAAAAAAAGATGTTGAGACAAATTGATAGGTATACGTTAAAGTAAAAAATCGAACGTGGTAAGACATCTTCTATCTGCATGGGCTCATCACTAGCAAGAGATAGTCATTTATTGATAGTTCCTTTTTATTATTGTCATTAATAAATTTGAATTTTAAATTCTATGCATTTATTGATCGAATTATTTTAATCATTACATTTTACTTATTTTTGTTATGTGAATTTCCTTATTTGGCGACATTATCTTTGTTCATTATGGTTTCCTCCACATTATAAGTAATCTATTTATTTCAATTCAAGAAAAATTATTTGTGAAAGCTCATTGACTCCTCCTCTATTGTCAAAGTTTTAAGCTAACATTTTAAATATTGATATACCTTGAAATAACTTAATATCGAACTAGAAAATCCTTTGACAAAAAGTAGTATTCTCACAAGTAAGAAAATAGAAGGGAAAAAGTTACAAAAAATTCCAAACTTTACTAACTGTAACACATTTACCCCAAGCTTTTTTTTGTGACACAAAAAATCCTAAACTTATACCCGTGTGATACATTTACCGAAACTTTTTTCTATCACATCAAAAACCCTAACTTATACTTGTGTAACACATTTAATCTAAACTTTTCTTTTGTGACACCAAAAATCCCAAACTTTTTCTATGATATGAAAGTTTTTGGGTAAATGTATTATACAAATATAAGTTTTGGGTTTTTCATATCACAAAAGAAAAATTTGTGGTCAATGTGTCACCCTGGATAAGTTTGGGGTGAATGTGTCACATAGGTATAAATTTGGCGTTTTTAGTCTCACAAAAAAATTGGATAAATGTGTCACAGTTGACAAAATTTAGTTAATTCATGAACAATATTTACCTTTGACGAGTTTGATTAGGTGGGGTAGAAACGTGTGATGGAGTGCCGAAGTTGTTTCAGTAGATGTGACTGATGGCAATCAAGGTTCTACACTTGCTTTTTTGTCTTTCTTTGAAATATCTTGGGGAACTTCCATGAAAGTCACATTGTATAATCAGCGGGTCTAGCAAAGCGGGTAGAATTACCAAGAATCCACTTCTGCATTTCAGCACCTATTTCGTTCCTACAGTTCAGTCAAATAATTCTGCCCAAAATTGTCCTTTAATGAGGTGGTCATCTTCCCACCTTCTTCCTTCTCATTTTCCCTCGCTCTAACTTTTTGCGTTTCTCGGCCATCTTTTTCATACCAGTTTGCATAGAGATTCCCTTACTGAAAGTGTACAAGGTGTTTTCTCGTCCTTATCAAGAATAGTTAGGGATGCCGCTTTATCTTTCCATCCCTATCCATCAACACAAACTCCACCTCATCTAAAGTAGTCTTCACACGTTTTTTTGGTCAAAAAGCCAATGTCACGCGTTTTCTTGGGTGCTCTTACTCCTTTTAAGGTTCAACATTCTCAATATAAGGGATCCATTAAGGGAAGATCCCTCTATGCCTTCTTTCTAGCCTCCTAAAATTGTGAGTGAGATCCAAAAGAATAGACTGATAATATTTTGTAATCCTTGAATCGAATCAAGTCCATAGAGCCAACCTTCTTAATCTCTCTTTCTTGTTTTTGTCCCCAAATCCTGATATATGGCTTCTTCCAAAAAGAATTACCATGTGTTCCTAAGTTTCAGAGGCACAGACGTCCGTGACAACTTCCTCAGTCGTCTCCACACAGCTCTGAATCAAAAAGGGATATATACTTTTGTAGATAGCGAGGAGCTTAGGAAAGGAGAGCAAATATCGCCGGCACTTATGAGGGCAATTGAGAAATCGCGCGTCGCGATCATCATTTTCTCCAAAGACTATGCTTCCTCACGGTGGTGTTTGGAAGAGTTGGCAAAGATCATGGAGTGCAAGGCACAAAAAAAGGAGCTAATTGTGTTGCCGGTGTTTTACAAAGTGGAACCAAGAGAAGTGAGAGAGCAGAGAGAGGCTTATGGGAGAGCTATGGATAATCATGAGTCCAAGTTTGGGAAGGATTCGAAGGTAGTGAAGAGATGGAAGAATGCTCTCTTTGATGCCAGTAACTTGTCTGGGTGCGAATTTAATGATGGGTAAGTAATTGATGTGATGCATTGCTTTGCCATTTTTAGCTGGTGATTGTTTGTTATATGCCAAACCGTATGCAATAAACACTGAAAGCTCACTGATATTGTCAAATCGGTCTTTTGATTGAAGATACAAAGGGGAGATATACTAGATGAGAACTTTTTGTCTTCGATGAAAGCGTGGTTAATAGTCCCTTAGTCATTATTGTCTTCAGGCGTAGGTTCTTCGTAGTTTTCCCTTGGGCAGATGTTGGGGCTGGTTCACTAGATGTGTTGATTTCTTTTCATCTTATTATTTGCTACCCTTTTTATGTCATTTTCCTCATGACGTTAAAAGTTGAATTCCTGCCATGGCTTTGAAATGTTAAAACGTGCTTCTCTTTTTATTTTGAGTAATTATCAGAGATGAAGTGGAGCTCATACAACGCATCATAAAGGAATTATCAATTCATCTAGGGCGAACACCCTTTCATGTTGCTAAATATCTGGTCGGAATAGATTCCCGAGTTCAAGAAGTGATATCACTGTCTCAAAAAGAGTCGGATAATGATGATGTTCTCATGATAGGTCTATGGGGACCTGGAGGCATAGGGAAGACGACAATTGCTAAAGCGATATATAATGCTTTTGAGAGACAATTTGAGGGATCTAGTTTTTTGGAGCAAGTTAGAGAAAATTCAAACAAAGGCAATGGCCTAGTTGGTTTGCAAGAAAAACTTCTATCTCAAATCTTATATCCTAGACATCTAACAGTCTGTACTAAAGATGGCGGAATTAGTTTGATAAGGGAAAGACTTTGTTGCAAGAAGATTCTCCTGGTTCTTGATGATGTTGACCACTTGGATCAACTTAATGCATTGGCTGGACAAGATAATTGGTTTGGCAAAGGAAGTAGAATCTTTGTAACATTAAGGGATAAAAAATTGCTTACTTCTTCTCAGTGCAAAAATTGTGTGTATGAAGTTAAAGCTTTAAAGAATGATGAGGCACAAGACCTTTTTGTTTGGCATGCCTTTCCAAACAGCAAGAAAGTTGAAATGAGAAAGGATCTCCTAGATAGAGCACTGCATTACACTAGTGGCCTTCCATTAGCCCTTGAAGTGTTGGGATCATTCTTACGTGGAAGAAATGAAGCAGCATGGGAAAGTGCACTGTGTGAACTCTCCGATAGTCCTGATGAATATATCGATCGAGTTCTAAAGATAAGCTTCGATGGATTGGAGAGGAATGAGAGGGAGATTTTTCTCGACATTGCTTGTTTCTTTAAGGGACAAAGTATAGAATACATCAAAGAAGTTCTCGATGGCTGTGACTTTGAGACAACTAAAGGAATAAATATTCTCATTGAGAGGTCCTTGATAAGAAAGGAGCATGGGACCTTGCAAATGCATGATTTGGTTCAGCTGATGGGTCAAAATATTGTTAATCAAGAATGTCCAGATGATCCTGGGAGCCGCAGTAGATTATGGCTTTTTGAAGATGTTCAGGACATTCTATGCGAAGACATGGTAAGAGTTGTTTATGTAAACATTGTTACATCTCATTTTTATGTTACTTTGATTTGGATAGTATCTTATAAATCTCAGTGGAAATTTTGGTTGAGAACTGAATTTGCTCTGTTATGGATAGGGAACGAATGCAGTAAACGCCATAATATTGGACGTGCTCAAGCCAGAAGATAAAACTATGAGTCTTGTAGAGATTACTATAAAGGCTGATGTTTTCAGAAACATGAGAATGTTGAGAGTGCTCATTCTGCCTGAACTACATCTCTCTTCGGAAGGTCCTGTCCGTCTCCCTAATAATCTGAGATGGCTTGTATGGCCCAATGCCCCGTTACTAGAATTTGGCTCTGAACTTATTAATATTGATGTCCCAAAAAGTCATATCAGAGATTTAGAAGGCAAAATTAAGGTTAGTGCTTGTTATTATTAGCTTTTCCCTTTTTATAACTACAAATTTTTGCGGTGCTTAATGACTATATTGAGATATATATATATATATATATATATATATATATATATACACTTTGTGCAGCATTTTAGAAAGTTGAAGTACATCGATTTCAGTCAATGCAAGTCCCTGGTTAGTGTTCCAGACTTTTCATCGGCTCCCAATCTGGAGAGTTTGAATCTTGATGGGTGCAGAAGCTTGGTGGAGCTTCACCAATCCGTCGCATGTCTCGACAAGTTAGAATTTTTGTCACTACAGTTTTGTTCTAATCTCAATATCTTTCCTAACACACTCAAGATGAAATCTCTTCGAGCCCTTGATCTCTTTGGTTGCACTCAACTCAGGGAGTTCTCTGATATACCAGAAAAGATGGAAAATCTAGAAGAGCTTGATCTTGGAATGACGGCCATTGAAGAACTCCCTCCATCAGTTGAAAATCTTCTCTCTTTGAAGATAATAAGTTTAAGAAAATGCAAAAAACTCAAAACGCTCCCATCAAGTGTTTACAAGTGGCAAAATCTCGAGCATCTGAATCTTGTAGGCTGCTCCAATTTTGTCACATTTCCAGAGAACTTGGAGAATTCAAACAATCCTAATGGCAATCCAGGATTCCGAAAATTAAAGATGCTAGAACTTGATGGCTGCAATCTCTTAGGATTAGAGTTCCTTGAGCGTTCTTCTAATTTTCCCAAATTAAGGTACCTAGATCTTTCCAGAAACAAGTTTACTCATCTGCCCGCATGCATCAACAAATACAAATATTTGGAACACTTGCATGTGGATAAGTGCAAAGAGATACAAAAGATTCCTCAGCTTCCGCCAAATGTGCATTCCCTTTCGGCTAAATGTTGCGGATCTCTACAAGAATTCCCAGATTTGTCGAGACTCACCTCCGACTGCTGTTCGGTTGACTTGTCATCATGTCGTAAATTCTTCCGCGAAGGGGCAAAAATTGCTCTTGCGTTATCGCTCGAGGTTAGACTCTCTCTCTCTCTCTCTCTCATGCACACTAACTTTGAGTGCTTGACATGCGTACTATTTGTATGACAGGGGCTCCCGAAGATGAGAAATGTTGACATTTGCCTAATTGGGAGAGAGATGCCAGAATGGATTTTTCGCGGTAAAGACAGTTCCATATCTTTCACGGTTCCCCGGGACTTGTATGACAAGTTCTTAGGACTAGCACTCTGTTTTGTTTTTGGCCCAAAGGGGGGAAAGGCAGTCAAAGTTTCTTGTCGAGTCGAAATTTGTGTTAACGGCCGACTGGTGCTTTCCTTTCCAAAATACGTGCATTCAATGGAATCCGACCATGTGTGGATAGGATATCTCCCGCGCAGTAGGCTGTGTGTAGGAAGGAAGCGTCTGCGAGATGATTGCAGCCAATTCCAAATTAAGTTCCTACTGGAAACTGAAGGAAGATTGAATGAGTGTGGATTCCGTCCAATATGCCAGCAACAGGAGGGTGATCTGAGGATCGTGTACCCACCCTATCAGCCTATGGAAACAAATTGTGCTTTGGAGGAAAGAGACTCAGAGGAAGACAATTGGTTGGACACCATGGAAGAAGAAAGTTCAAGTGAAACAGATGATGAACTAATCGAAGCAATCGACCAAGAAAAAGAAAAACAAGGACTTTTCAAAGCAGATAAGATCGGGCCTTTGGAGGAAAGAGACTCAGAGGAAGACAATGGGAAAGACACCGAGGAAGAAGAAAGTTCAAGTGAAACAGATGATGAACTTATCAAAGCAATCGACCCAGAAAAAGAAGAAGAACTACTTTTCAATGCAGATAAGCTCGACTGCGGTGGATCACTTGAATGTGAAGCTACAGAAGGTGTCTGTCGAAGTCTCAAGACCTTGTCAAGGGAGCGATTCTTGAGGAAAAAATTTCGGAGATACTGATTGCAATGCCTTTTGCCTTTCCCTCTTCCTTTTTTTTTTCCGTCTCTACTGAGAGCTTTTGAACGTCTGCTCCTTCAATTCAAGTTCAGAATCATTATGAAATACAGGTTTCACATCATGCTACTGACATGGTTGAGGTTGAGGAGCTTCCTTTTTTCCCTCTCTTTCTTTTATGATTTGTGATGCAGATTGCATCAATACAGAGTTAAGTGAATGCTCGTTGAATGGCCACGGTCTTTCCAGTTGCTCTGCGATACTCATCATCATAGAACTCTGTCACCTCTTCATCCAATTGATGATGCCAACACTTCATGCTCGAAAATTCTGAGATAGTAAGTTCTACTTAATTCTAATATGATCTTCATCTTTTCAGGAGTGCTGATCTGATTGTGTCAAATATCAGAAGACTAGTTAATTCCTTTGTTGTTACTAGGCAGATTGCAATCCCTCCCACTTCCTTTAACGTCAATCAGACACATCACTTTAACCCAATTGTCGCATCAACTGCCTTACCATGTCTGTCTCGTGGATTCTCAAGCTTTGACAGGAGTTTTATGCTGCCAATATCATGTACACTGAAAGGCAACTTCAAACGGATGCGATGCAGCAGCGTCACCCACCAATCTCTCTAGTGAAACGACTATTCCGTCGGACGAAACAGATGTTGGGAGGATCTTCATTCCAGTTCACATCTGGTCACTCCGACCATTCTCTATATCTCATCAACAACGCCCAGGGTCCAATCATCTCTATTCATGTCGGAGCCAAAAAGCGAGAGAAAGAGAGATGCGGATGATCATGAAATATAGCCATCGCCTAGCATGAAGCGAGTAGCATAATCCTGTAAGAGGAGCATATTCCAAAAAGTTTCTGATTTAGTGCTGTCTTTTGTTGTTGTGGATGTAATATTGCTGGATAAATGGACATATTGCTGCTGCAGAATACAAGTAAATACATTTGCATCACACCGTATTATCTTTTCATTCCTTAGAGCCCGATCCTCACCTCATTTCTCTTCATTTTTATCTTAATAATTGAAAGAATTTCGTCAACGAGTGTTCTACAAGCACTTGTAAAGTTTCCGATAAACGAAATTTTATGGTTTCTAATATGCAGATCGCACACATGTCATGCGAAATCAATATTAATTTGATTATTATGAATGACTTGTGCGGAATGAAAACCTCATGGACAATCGTCCCGTAGGCCTTCATTAAAAAAACGTTGGATCACCTTTCTTACCAGTAGCCCCGCCAAATAGGAAGTAAACAGACATAAGCAAACCCAAAAGAAGAAGAAAGGATTTGACTTGTTGACTCGAGGCGGTGACGATGCAGTGGAGCCATCCGGTTCGAAGTTGCAATGCCAGGTGATCTCCACGTCAGATGTGTCAGAAAACAGAGTGAAAACAAGTAGAATAGAGAGAATAGAGAGCAATGTATTCTGTGCACTTCATTGATTGTTCCAATGTACAAAGAGGATTAAATAATGTACAGAGGATGTTTAATAAAAGGAAAGTATATCAGATCTAATCTTAGATTGATACAAAAGTAATCAATTACAATTTCGAAAATATATCCATCACAATCTGTGCATATCTTCGGCATATCTTCCAACACTCCCCCTCAAGCTGGTGGCTTGTATATGTCTAAGACACCTAGCTTGCTTAGGAGATATGCATGTTGCCTTTGACATAAAGGCTTGGTGAATATATCTGCAGGTTGTTCGGTAGTCCCAATTCCTCTTGTTTTGATTATCCCTTCTTGAATCTTCTCTCTAGTAAAGTGACAATCAACCTCTATGTGTTTTGTTCTTTCATGTACTATTGGATTCGCCGCGAGTTTAAGTGCAGAATCATTATCACAGAACAGTAAGGTTGATCCCTTGACTTGTACTCCGAGATCCAAAAGTAAGCCTCTTAACCAAACTACCTCACATACGGTCTTGGCCATGGATCGATACTCAGCTTCAGCTGATGACAGAGAGACAGTGGACTGTTTCTTTGTTTTCCATGAAAGTAATGATTCTCCAAGTTTGATGCAGAAACCAGTGATAGATCTTCGACTCATAGGGCAAGTCGCATAATCGGCATCACAGTAAGCCATCATTTCCATGTTGCAATCACGAGAAAGAAGAATCCCAAGTCCTGGGCAATTCTTCAAATATTTCACAACTTTTAATGCGGCATTCATATGAGACTGTTTGGGTCTATGCATGAACTGACTTAGCGTTTGAACCGCATAACATATATCTGGTCTAGTCATAGTGAGATAAATAAGTTTCCCAACCAGTCTCTGATAGCTTAATGGGTCTTTGAGCAACAAATCATCCTCAGTAGATTGTAGACTCGCATCATAATCAGCAGTAGTTAATTTAACATTCTGCTCAATAGGAATAACTGCTGGTTTACATCCTGATAAACCTGCTTCAGATATAATTTCTAACACAAATTTCCGTTGACTAAGTGAGATTCCTTGCTTTGAACAAGCTATCTCAATGCCAAGAAAGTATTTGGGTGGTCCCAAATCTTTAATATGGAAAGCGGCATGCAAATATTTCTTGAGACTTGTCACAGCAGATTCATCATTTCCCATAATAAGTATGTCATCAACATATATCATCAAATAGATAGATGACATACCTTTTGTCCATGTGAATAAGGCGTAATCATGTCTGGACTGTTTGAATCCTGCTCCCATAAGTGCGTTCGTAAACTTGGCATACCACTGTCTAGAAGCCTGCTTGAGACCATATAAGGATTTGCGGAGACGACATACCTTAGACTCCCCCTGTCTCCGTAATCCCGGTGGAATGTCCATATAAATTTCCTCATCCAAGTCACCATGGAGGAAGGCATTGTGAACATCCATTTGGTGCAATGACCAATCACGAAAAGCAGCAATGGCCAAGAAAGTGCGAACTGTAACATCTTTTGCTACCGGAGAAAATGTTTCATGATAATCGAAACCTTCTCGTTGAGTGAAGCCTTTGGCTACTAACCGTGCCTTATATCTTTCAACAGATCCATCGGCTTTATATTTAATCTTGTATACCCACTTGCAACCAATCGGTTTTCGATGAGACGGTAAAGGAACAATGTCCCATGTATGATTTTCCATTAATGCATGCAATTCTGTCTCCATAGCTTTTTGCCATCGTGGATCATTAACTGCCTCACTATAATTTGACGGCTCTGTTTCCTCAGACATACGACTAACACAGCACATATGATCCGAGGATAACTGATGAAAGGAGACATATGAGGAGATAGGGTAACGAGTACCTTGAGAACTTGAAGTTGCACAAACATAGTCCTTTGTCCATGTGGGCGGACGCGTAGCACGTCCAGAACGCCGTGGCGGATTATCCTGTGGTGTTGGTTGCGAAGACACTTGTGTTTCTTCATCTGACATTGGAGATGCTGCTGTTGATGAAGGATTATGCTCCTCCTCGTTCAGTGTAGCTGAAGTATCCACAGCTACTGTTGGAGAGGAAATTATACCTTGTGGTTGTGATGAAGGTGCAATGATGTATGATTGTCCAGGAGATATATCCTCTTCAGATAAAAAACGATGATTATGCACGCCCTTGTCAGACTCATCATGTAAAGATAAATTGTCACCAAAAGGAAAAATACTCTCATGGAAAACAACATCCCTGCTAACAAAGAATTCCCCAGTCGACTTATCAAAAACCCAATATCCCTTTGTGAGAGTCGGATATCCCATAAATATACATTGCCTGGCTCGTGGACTCAACTTATCTCGTGGCCCCACTGTAGTCACATAACACAAACAACCAAAAACTCTCAAATGTTGAAGTTCTGGTTTCTTTCCATATAGCATCTCAAAAGGTGTCTTCTTGTTGAGAATGCGACTTGGCATTCGATTTATCAGATAAGCTGCAGTGACCACACAATCTCCCCAAAATGTCTCAGGAATGGAAGCTTGGAATTTAAGAGCACGAGCTACCTCTAAAAGGTGACGGTGTTTACGCTCGACAATACCATTTTGCTGTGGGGTATATGTGCAAGAATTCTCATGCAAAATTCCGTTTGAAGAAAAAAAGAATGCACATTCACTATTGAAGAATTCTCTTCCATTGTCAGTACGAATACGTTGAATTGATTTTCCAAATTGATTTTTGGAAAGGGAGAAAAAAGTTCTTATGTGAGAAAGAACTTGACCTTTTGATTGCATCAGAAATATCCATGTGGCACGAGAAAAGTCATCCACAAGTGTTAAAAAGAAACGAGAACCATCACGATTGGGTGTGTGATAGGGCCCCCAGACATCAGCGTGGATTAATGAAAAAGGGGCTTTTGCACGAGATTTGCTATTATCAAAAGGCATACGAGCTTGTTTTGCCAAAGGACAAATTGAACATTGAGGGTAAGGGAAAGCAGCAGAATGACCCAGTCGTTGATGATTAAGGAAAAGCTTATCATTGGTAGTAATATTACACAATGATTTTTTATTCAATCCAATACAAGATGAATCGAAATTACTGGAGAAACTTGTCCAAAAATATAGCCCTTGCGAAATTCTACCCGAGCCCATCAGTTTGCCAGTCGAAATGGCCTGAAACAGACAATGATCATGATTGAATAGGACACGACATGAGTTTTCCTTACAAGCTCGAGAAACTGATATGAGATTGAAATGAAATTCTGGAACATAAAAGACATTCTGAAGTGTGATAAGAGGACTAAGGATTACTGTGCCAATCATCGTGACATAGGTAGCATTTCCATTTGGAAGTTGGACTGAGATAGGAAAATCTAATTTTTTTGATTGTGAAAAGAACCTTTCATTGCAGATAATGTGGTCACTAGCACCTGAATCAACTATCCAAGCAGTCCTTGAAATTGAATTCAACAAACAATAAGAAGTACCTGTAAAATTCCCGGTGCTCTCAAAAACATCCAACTTCCTAAGAGCCTGCATAATCTCTTGATACTGATCATGAGTAATTGATTGATTTGATCTATCAGTATGCTGCCCTGTCACCTGTAAAGCTGTCGGAAAATCCCTTTTTCCTTTTTCTCCAGGTTTACCATGCAATTTCCAGCAATTATCTATGGTATGATGTGGACGTTTGCAATAATCGCAATATAACTTACCTTTTCCTTTAAAATTTTGCCCATTGTTCTTTGATGACGTGGCAAAATATGATCCGTTGGATGGTTTAAAAGTCGAAGCCATCGCGGCCTCATTTGAGCCGTTGGATCCATGCGCGGAAAAGTAGCGCTGTGGGCCGTTGGATCCATGCGTGGAAAAGAAACGCTGTGAGCCGTCCGATCGAGCTGGAGAGAATCCGCGTGAGCCGTCCGATCGAGCGGAAGGGTTGAGTCCACGTGAACCGTCGGATCGAACGATTAGATCCTGGCCGTTCGTTCCTTTCTTGAAAGACTTAGGGTTTGCTCCTGCAAACCAGATTTGCGGCGCCCATCCTCCTCCTTCACATTCTCTGGTCACGGCTCCTCCGTGACTCGCATGAGCTGCGAGTGCCATCCCGTCGCCGGATTTGTGCAGATCGGAGCCAACAAAACGCTGGCTTTCTTCTTGTACGGCAAGCTGATAGATCCGGCCAAGAGTCGGCATGGGTTCCATCACCAAAATTTGAGACCGGAAACTCTGGTAAGACTCGTTCAAGATCAGCAAGAACCTGGTAATTTTTTCCCTCTCTCGAATGGCGCGGTATTGCTGCAAGGTAAGATCTGGGCCCTCTAACTTCTCCTCAACGGCCTCCAATTCGTTCCACAAGGCGGAGAGCTTGTTGTAAACCGCGGCGATGCTCATGTTGCCCTGTTTTAGATCCGAGAGTTGTTGGGTCAAGGTAAAAATCTTAACCCTATCTAATTTTCCATACATCTCCTTAATATTGTCCCACATTTTTCTCGAATCTTCCGTCGGCGGGAGTCCGACAGCCACTTCAGAGGTAATGCAGTTCCCGATCCATGTTCGGACTAACTGATTGCACTTCCTCCATAGTCGCGCCATGCGTTCATCCGAAGGGATCGGTAAAGTACCATCAATAAAAACTTCTTTGTCTTTCGTAACCAAGGCCCGCCGGAACTCCACCGACCAGCTTGAGTAGTTGTCGGGGCCTGATAGTTGTTGCGTGATGAGTCGTAGCTCCGGTCCGTCGCTCGTCGTCGTGTAGAGCGGGTCACCAGGCTCCGGTCGACCGCTGGCGGCGACAAACGGGTACGGCAAGAAACCGGGTTGTGGAACCGGGTAGGGATTTGGCCCCGGACCCGAAATACCCGGTTGAAAATAATCCGTATTCGTTGAGTTTGGCCCAGTGGCGGTTGATGGGCCTCCACCGGGTTGAATCGGCTCTCCGACGCCTTGACCCATCGACCATGGATTTGGTTGAGTGGGCCCGTAGATCCATGGGCCGGGTGGCATCTGAATAGGGAGCCACTGGACGGATTGCCCTGAAGCATGCTGAGCTGCGATCGGTTGTCCCGAAGTGGGTTGGCCTTGGTTCGGCTGTTCTTGTTGCACAGACGACTCTTCTGGAGTTTTTCCTTCAGAAATTGATGAATCTTCCTTAACCATGATGTTGGAAAGAAAGCAGAAAACGGTAAGGAAATATTTATGATTTTGAAGTGCTTAAATACTGATTCCTACACCGGAGTGCTAATCTTGTTGTGCAGGTTTAGTGTTCCTACAACAACCAAGACAAGAAACGTCCGGAGGGCAATCAAGAAGTGCGGAAGTCAGAAGGAACACGGCTCTGATACCATGTCAGAAAACAGAGTGAAAACAAGTAGAATAGAGAGAATAGAGAGCAATGTATTCTGTGCACTTCATTGATTGTTCCAATGTACAAAGAGGATTAAATAATGTACAGAGGATGTTTAATAAAAGGAAAGTATATCAGATCTAATCCTAGATTGATACAAAAGTAATCAATTACAATTTCGAAAATATATCCATCACAATCTGTGCATATCTTCGGCATATCTTCCAACAAGATGCAAATCCAAACTTTCTCTATCCTCTCAGACGACGTCGCATAAAGGCATCATTCTTCCTCACCGCTCCCCGTCCCGACTCCCAAGACAAGAAGACGCCGTTGACTCATACTCTCTCTCTCTCTGACTAATCATCATGCCTTCTTCGATGGCGTTGCTGATCCTCCGTCGCAGCCTCCATGGTCGAACCTACTCGCTCCTCCAGGCGAGGCTCTTCTCCTGTTTGCAGGAGGAGGAGGCAGCGGTGGCGGTGGCGGTGGCTGCAGCGAAGCGATGGGCCTCGGAGCCGAAGCCCGTCAAGAAGATACCGGTGGCAAACCAAGGCGAGATAGCTTGCAGGATCATGAGGACGGCCAGGAGGCTGGGGATTCTGATTGTCGCCGTCTACAGCGACGCCGACGAATGATTAACCGCTTTCATCGTGAATGCGAAGATCACGATATTGCGTGGAAATTGTCAAAATCGAAAAGAATAGGGAATATTGACAGCGAAATACAACATTTTTTGAATATTTTTTTTTGGTGGGTAATTTCTTTTGGAATATTGATTTGCCGAGAAAAAATAATTATGAGATTCTTCATATCCCTATATTGCTATAACTTTGCCTTTCGCCGATGTGCACCTACAGTGTCCCAAACACCGTAACTATTTAGAAAAATAAGGTTTAACGAGCATAGATTTGACACTTGTGAGAGTGATACCATCACGAAACTTCTTTGATCTCTTTCAACATTAGATTTGTACACTAACGAAGCTCAAGGGAAGCAAAAACCACACAGGAAAGATTATTTGATTCCCCCGTTGTTACTAGCCAAATTCATTTCCTCCCACTTCCTTCAATATTAATTAAACCATTAACTTCATGTGGTTGTCGCATCAAGATGTTTTGTCATGTCCGTGCCAATTCTCAAGCTTCAACAGCAGTTTTGTGTTGCTGAAATCTTGTACACTGAAAGACAACTTCAAACAGATCTACAGAGGCAATGTCACGCATCAATCCTTACAGTGAAGCAATTGTTCCGTCCGACCAAACCAACATTGTCGCAATCTTCATCCCAATTCTCTCGCCTCATTCTCTCTATCTCCTCAACAACGCCCAGGATCCAGTCCTCCCCAATCCTGTCGGAACGAAGAGCGAGAGAGATGATGATATGAAATATAGCCATCAACTAGCACGAAGTGAGCAGCATAATCCTATAAGAGGAGAAATTCATGAGGCCAAAAAGTTTATGATACAATTCAGTCTTTTCTAGTTAATATTGGCTTAGGTAGCAATAAAATTTATTGAGCAGCATAATCCAAAGATTTTTTTTGCAAACCGAGATTTTTGGTGAAAATTCAAAATAGAGCCATTTTTGATCGGAAAATTCAGAGGACCGTTTTTTATTGCGTTTTTGAGATGCAAGTTGGTTTATTGGCAAGGAAAAATGTCAATTTGGTCGAGGACACCTTGGTGGAATTTATAGGGGCCAAATTGAATCCAATTGGTGAGAAACTTGGTTCAATTTAGGGGAAAAATGTTACAAATTCGTATGACATGGCCTCCCTCACTTTTGGACCACTTCATTAGCTTGCTTGTGAAGTTTGTGGGCTGCCAAAGAGCCATGGATGACAACCAAGGGCTGGTGGGACCTCTTCAAGGGACAAAGGGATAGAATGGAAGCCAAGAGGGACCCTCCATGTCACACCCCGATCATCAGGCACACACCCATCTCTCACCTTAGTCGATTAATAGTGACGTCCCGGGACACATCGCCGATCCTTTCATTTTAATACGCATGTAGAAGCATATAAAATCCCAGACAATAAAGCAATGGGATAGGAAAATATGATTTCAAATTTGAGTTCTGAAAACAACCACACTTATATATATTGCAAATCATAGTGCAAATATATATATATATATATGTTGATTTGTTAAGTCAGGTTCTAAACCACTAGTTCATAAAACAAATTCTGCGGAAAAGGAATCAACTCCTATCAAAAGAGGATTGTCCTATGACTAACTAGTCTAATAGGATCATCAGTTCTTCAGGCTTCGCCTTCTACATTTCAGGCTTCTGGTCAATGCCATCGAAGGACTTGAAAATGGTTATTCAATAACCAGTGAGATAACGTTTCAGTAAGTTCTACTCCCTAAGACCTAATTAGGAAGCCAATACACTTTAGAGGCTGCCTAAGCATAGCACGAGTCAGATGACTCACCTTGTCCTTAGTTCCTTCCTGCTAGTCAGTATATATATTAAATATACATGATCACATCACATTAATCAGATCGAATCATTGATCAATCGACTTAGTCGATTACATGTCATCTCGACCCATTTCTTGGTCGGCTCATCTCATACTATCTATAAGTCCGTTCATATCAAGACTGCTCACTGCTAAGCTAATAAATAGATAGTATAGCTCGCTTCTGAGATGATCGAGTACACTGCTCTCTAGTAAGCTGCCATATCGCTCGTAGGCTGATATAGTATAACGATAATGCTCAATCTAAAATGATAAGGTATACTACTCTTTCCTAAGTTGCCATATCGCCCGTAAGCTGATAAGGTATACCGACATTGCTCTCTGCTAAGCTGACAAGGTAAACTGCTCTCTGCTAAGCTGCCATATCGAAGCCCGTAGGTTGATCTAGTATATCGGTATACTGCTCTCTATCTAAGCTGACATATCGCTCGTAGGTTGATATACTATACCATCCCAATCATATAATCGATTCCATCTTTTTATCATTCCCGATAAAAAATAGCCGTGTGTGAGTACACGGTCGGCCTTAGCCAAAATATTATACTTTCACTTTTTGAACAACCCACCAGTTTCAACAGCCCATTACATATTTTTGGCGCTATAAACCGACGTTCGGTAATTTTCCTATTAATTACCAAAATTAATTAATTTAGGAATAAAATCCTAAAATCATAATTAAATCAATTCAGCACAATTTAATGCTCAATTAAATAAACAGGCTGCACCACAATTATCAGCATAAAATTTCGATCGTTGGCTATCCCAACCTAATTTCCGGAAAATAAATAAATAAATATGAAAATTATTAAATAAATACAATAAATCCAATTTGGGCCCATAATGCATAATTGGAAGCCGAGACAAGCCCGGAAAATTACTGAGACTCGTTCAATAAATATCATGACCTATTTCCTTGCTAACTACACTATCCATCTACCTAACATGCATTAATAAGTCTCTAATTTAATTACTCTAATCTAATTTATCCACATAATTTCACTTAATTAAATCTAATCAATCCCTAAGCATCATTAGCATACTAATAAGGGATTAGTGAGCAAAACTCACTTGCTTAACGCACTGGTTGGATCAAACCGACAGGAACGTCACGGGGGATGTTTCTCTCCAAAGTGGACCTAGGCTTCGAGGCGCGGAAGCACCTCAAAACGGGCCTAACAGTCGCTATGAAACCCACAAAAATTTTGTTCCGTTCTTGCTAAAATAGAGAGGAAACAAGCTCGATTAGGCAAAGCAATACCAGTGGAAGGCTTAGCGAGGCATCCGACGGTCAAATGGCGAAAAAACGGGCTGATCGAAGCTCTGGTGAGTGGGAGGTCAGCAACAAATGGCTCCTGAGGGTCAAGGGGGTCTTGTAGGTGGATGGAATGGCCAAAGAAATGGTTGGAACGGAAGAAAAACAAAGAAAATCACAAAACAGTGCAGGCAGCCAGGGGACCGACAGACCAGCGACCGGTGGCTTACGGCGGCCATACGGGATGGCCAACGGCTCCGTTCAAGATGAGGTCAGGCTTGCTGGAATGGGCTGTCTCTCTTGGTCATGGTGATGGGTGACTCATTCACTGATTCATCCAAGGAGCCGACTTTTTACTCGAATCTTTGGCGAAAGGTCGGCTGGAGCAGAAATTGGCAGAAGTGAAAATAGAGGAGGAAAACGGTCTGGCGATGGTGTGGCTGCTTCGGCGACTTCCTTGGCTGCTGGTGGGGTTCGAACAAGGTGAGAGGAGGGAGATGGAGAGGGTTTTGGCCGGTTGTGAGAGAGAGAGAGAGAGAGAGAGAGAGAGAGAGAGAGAGAGAATTGAGATGAGGTTAGAGAGGGGGCCACCATGGCCTTGATTTTCCACACTTGCTCTCCAAGACTCCTCCTTGGCCAAGTATCCTTCCTTGGCTCACAATGACACCCATGCACTCTTCTAGAAATCCAAAATGGTCCAAAGGTTGTGGGTTGGTGGGGGCACATGAATTTGGAAGAATTTCCTCTCAATTGGACACCGATCCTTACTCGATTCAATCTCGATTGGCCCTCATAAATTTGATCCACCTACCATCGGTCATCTTGGCATTTTTCCCCACCAAGTGACCCATCATGCATCCCAATTTCACGATAAAAAAAACGATCTTGGTCTTTTTCTGAACAAAAACGATCATATGCCGACTTTTTCCCAAAAAGTCTCGGGTTGCAGAAAAATTTTTAGAGACTGAGTCAACGTTCCTAGAATTTATTGTGACATGACAGAATCTTCAATTTCTGAAATCGGACTCGAATTCGCGGTTAACTTCCATTCAGCACGTTTTTAGCGTGACCTAGACTACTGGGTAGTTTTAAGAAGTTATTGGTGCAAAAGACCTGTGGTTGATTTTCTTCGAGCCATAATGAAGCCACTCAACACGTTGGCGACTTTCGGTTATCGTGAAAATCTCGAGGATTCAAATACGGACAGAGGGTACCAAAACGGTAGAAGAATCAGTCTAGGGTTGGTCGACGAGAATTTTCCAATTTAGTGGTGTCACCCATGATTAGCCACATATCTCAGTCGAACAAACCTATCTCTGATCTCTAATCGATTTATATCTATGTTGTAATGATCTTAGCAGATGAGCACGGTCGAGTAATCGATCCCTAGTCGAATTCTCAAGTCTATTGTATTAAAATTCCTTAATGGCTTCCTTAGATAATCTAGTTATCTCAAGAGTGATCAGCTCTGAGAACAGCCCTATAGGCGCGTCAATAAAATGCCCAATTTATTAAGTAGGAAACAAGACTAAAAATCTAGGATGTCACACTCCAAGCCTTTGTTGTCCCCTTTCTTCTTCAACTAGCCCGCTTTCTCTATTTTCATAATGTCTTGAGCTTCCAAAAGTTGCAGAGAACTGAGCCAGCCCCCTACCGTCGCTAGCCGCCGTTGAGCTCCCTGCCACCACCGCCCACAGTCACGCCCCCATCGCATGCCATCGCCCATCCGCCTTCATCTCACTGTCCCACGAGCCCAGCTCGTCCCCCAAGCCTTCTCAGGTCGGCGTCGAAGCTCAAGCCACTGTTCGAGCTCACCTCCATCGACGTTCAGCTCCATCTGCTCACTTGCTTGCCCACCTAGCCACTAGTCCTCCTCCATTTGCCGTTCCAGCCTCCGAGCAGCCCAGCCAACAGTGGGCCTTCAAGGCCCGTTTTAGGACACTTCCGAGCCTCATCGAGTGTCGCCGCTTCAGAGTTTGTCACCTGTCTTTACGTTGTCGTCGCCATGGACTCACCGAATCACAAAACCAGTGAGTTCACTCACTAAACTCTCCTTAGGGAGTGAATGTTGCTTAAGGGTTGATTAGTTTAGACTAAGTATGGTTTAGGTGGTTAATTAGAATGGATTAATGATTTAATTACTCATTTATGCATGTTAGGTGGTTAGATCGGCGTAATTAGAGACTTGATAGGTTGTATTATCTATCTAGATAGGTTCGGAAATTTTTCAGGCCCGTTTCGGAATTTAATTAGGCTTTTCCTGCCTAAGTTTCTATTTATGGCATTTAATGGTATTTATTTGATTTATTTGTTTTTTATTTAATTATTTATTATTTTTCAAAAATTATACCAAGATAGCCGGTGATCGGAATTTCGTGCCGGTTGCAATGGTATGCTTGGTTTATTTAATTGAGTATTGATTTGTGCAAATTAAGTGGAAATTGTAATTTTTGGTATTTATCCCAAAATTGTGGAATTTCAGTATTTAATTGGAAAATATCGAGTGTCAGTTTTTTAACCCCGAAAATTTCCTTGTGGATTATATAATTAGTGGGATTTTTGAAAAGAAAGATATTACGTTTTTGACTCAAGCCGACCGTGTACCCACACATGATTTTTTTATCGGGTATTTTCAATGTGGTGATTTATCAGCTTGTGTGAATCTTTTTACACGTCAGCTTGTGAAAGCAATATACTATATCAACCTATGTGCTTTGATACATCAGCTTGTGAGAGTAGTATACCTTATTAACTTGTGTGAGCTAAGATTGTTTTATCAGCTTGTGCGAGCACGATCTATATATTTATCGACTTGAGCGAGCTATCTATCTATCTATATTAGCTTGTGCGAGCTAAGATTGTTTTCTCAACTTGTGCGAGCACGATCTATATATTTATCAGCTTGAGCGAGCTATCTATCTATCTATCTATATCAGCTTGAGCGAGCTATGACCATTTATTGCAGATTGTGTGAGCAGTGGTGGTATTAATGAGATTGATATATGGTATTGAATTGATAGATAGTACTATTGGTATCGAATTAAGCTGATTGACTGATTGGTCGATGGTTTGATTTGAATTGAGAGGATTGGTTGAGATCATGAGCTGTACTGACTTGCAGGAAGAAATTGAGGCGAGGTAAATTCTCTATCTTGTGTGTGCATAGGCAGCCTTCAGATATATTTCCTTCCTAGTCGAAGTTTAAGGGGTGAACTTGCTGAAACATTATCTCATCCCGTTGTAGGCTAACATTTTCAGATCCTTAGATGACAAATCCTCCCGAGTGTTTTGGCCGTCCCCTAAGGGTTACCGAGCGGGTTTTTAGCTATCCCGATCCCGAAAGTCACTGGGTCTATGAACTTGTAGTGACCACTATCTAGGTTGAAAAGAATCCACCTCGTGGAATACCTCATCGATTTAAAGCGTAGTTCCGCTACGGACCAAATGGTTTCAGGGTGGAGTCCTCTTAGGACTTTTGATATCCCCGCTGCGGTAGTTGATGCTACTCTAGATGAGGATCCAGCTGACCCTCCTGATGGTGTGGTGGAGGACCTGACACCTCCGGCACCTGTACAGACTGAAGAATTAGCGAATGAGTCCGACTAGCTAGTCATAGGACAGCCTTGTTTCGAGGACCGATCTCTTGTAGACTTGTGAATATATATTAGTTTTGTAAATGACCTAGTCTGCTGTGTATAAAAGTGTGTTGTAGTTTTCAAAATTTGACCCTGCTTTTCTATCTCATCTTTGTGTTGTTTGGGGATTTATTTATTCGCTTCCGCATGCGCATTAAAATGAAAGAGTCAGCGATGCGTCCTAGGACATCACAATTTATTCGACCACTGAGGGATGGGCACATGCTCAAGGATCAGGGCATGACATTATAAGTTGCAAAAACTCAAGTATTTGAGTCTTCAAGGCTGCTCCAATTTTGTCATGTTTCTAAAGAACTTGGAGGATTCAACTTATCTTAATGAAAATTTGGGATTCTTAAATTCAAATGACCTATAATTTAATGGCTGCAATCTCTCAAAAGTAGAGTTCTTTGGGAGTTCTTCTAATTTTCCCAAATTGGTGCATCTAAATCTTTCCGAAAACAAGTTTACTCATCTTTCAACATGCATCCAAAGATACCATGATTTGGAACACTTGTTTGTATGTGGATGAATGCAAGCAGCTAGAAGAGATTCCTCAGCTTCTGCCAAACATGCATATCCTAATGGCAAAGAGTTGCAGGCTCGACAAGAATTCCCTGATTTGCTCATTGAATCCCTTTTTATTTTGATCCAATTAATGAAAGTTATCAAATCCAAATTTTAAGCAAAACAAAGTGTTGACACCTAAATTTTAGCGACCCGTTTATTCATTTATCGCATTAAAAAATTAAGGATTAACTTTAACCCCTAAAAAAATATTAGTTAATTAATTAATTAATTGCATATCATATATATTTAGGTGCATTTGCATTTTTTTGCATTTATTGGACCGGTGGCGGATGGGTTTGAATTACTGGTTCTAAACTTTATATTGACAAACTAGACTAAGCCCACAAAGAGAGCAAATTGGCCCAGGCCCGTATTTTAAAAAATCCTATTGCAATAGAGAATATTCATTTTTTGCAAAGGAAATCAAGAAGAGGTGTGGAAAATAAAAAGTGATATTATGTGCGCAGATGTTGATTTGAAAAGGAAATTAAAACCCTAATTTTTGGCCTATAAAAGGTTACTCGCGTAGGGTTTCGGAGGAGGCCACACATATTGAATACACGGACACGTTGAGAGACGAGATCTGCTCTTTCGGTCCCAACTCTGGGATTGCTCTATCACCGCCTCCCAAGATCCATTAGTCATCATTGTTGCTGCCATACTTCCACTTCCACATTGCTCCTGCAATTACCGGTGCCCAACAAATTCTGGCCTACTGTTCCAGCCTTCAGTTCTTCATCCACCAATGCATAGCCGTGCTCCGCCAGCATCACTCCAAACTTGACGACGAAGCTGCTGTCCAGACTTGTCATGAGCCCGATGCTCAGCAATTCTAGGCGAGTTCTTAGTCCAGCGAGCAATCCTCAGCAAAGTTCAATCATCGACGCAATGAGATCAAAATTTCGTGGCTGGTCTGGGTCGACTTCATCGGAAGATTCACAATTGGCGCGCAATCACTTCTTAAGAGACGATCCAGAGAGGAAAAGAGAGCAACCAAAAGCATAGAAAAAAAAAGAAGCCTTTGAAGTGGTGCTCTTTGTCTGGAGTGATCCAAGGCGAGAGAGACGGAGGAAGCTTTTTGCAAAAAAGACAATAAAGGGGAAGCCGATCTTTCATCAATATCACATATTTGCATTCCACTAATATTCTTTTCTTAATTCTTTTTTTTTTCAAGTTCTGCCTACATCCTCATCATTGTAGAAAACGCCAAGGAGAGACCCAACATTTGAGTATTAACAAATCCCAAGAGGCTTCACGGAGAGTGATCAGGTAACAAATATCAAATCTCATTGATTAAAATTTATTGCCAAGTTTCCAGTGACGTCCTCATCAGTTGCCGTGCTGGTCCTTCGCCATATTGTCGCACCACACGAGTTCCCCCAAGCCCCACCATCCTTGCCATGGCATGCGCCGACCCGAGACTCATCTGCTGTGCCGAGCCTCACCCACAAGCTATTCCTGGTCATTTGTCAAGCCGATTCCGTCGAGCTCGAATGTGGCAATAATTCTTGCAATATTAGGTAATTATTTTATCCAAATTTGATTTCGGTATTTTATTGCCTAATATGTGTCTATTAATATCTAGTGTTCATATCCATGGGTGATAGACATAACTTTCAATTAGGATTTATTTCCTAATTCGCAACTACACACCGATTTTTTATTCCATCTATAAGGCTTTAGATGGAATAATTAATCACGCAGGAATAAAATTGATATCTTGATCTTTAAGGCTTAAGATCAATTTATCGATTTTATTAGCGAGATAATCAAGCTAATTTGGATATTGTTCCCTTATTCGAACGATGTATGATATCTTTGATGATTCTGAATGATTTAGTGTTTATCTTTCAATTGCTTTATTTATCTCGAAAATACAAAAAAGATTGCATTTGCATATCATATATATTAGAATTAATTTCCTGGATAGAATTGCATGCTAGAATAATTAGATTCTTTTCTGGTTACATTAGAATGCATGATAGAATAATTATCTTGGCTAGATAATTTCTTTGAATTAAATTGCATGTCGAGATAAATTTCTAAGTTAAGATAGGATTCGGATAAGTCTATTTCCTAACTTAAAATAGATAATATCTCGCTTTAGTTAGATTTTTATTGTTAGTTATTTTTAATTACGAATAAAAAAATACAAAAAATCATGCGCATGTCATATAGGATTAGATTCATGAAATGCACATCATTTAATTATTGTTACTAGGTCCATTTAATTAAAAATTGCATATCATTAGAGTTGATTCATTTAGTCAATATTGCACTGCATATTGCATGATTTTCATTAATCAAGTAAAAAAAATTGCGTGTTAATTAGAAACCATATCTAAGGTTGTTGATGTGGATTTTAATTTAACATTGTAGATGCTTTCGTTGCTTTAAGGTAAGTTCTGTATTATTTAATTGCTTTCTTGGGTGTTAAATTGGTGGTTTGCGCACCCACATGATAACCTCACATGTTAGGGAGATAGATTTAAAATCAATTTAAGCTGCCTGCAAAAGCATTTTTGAAAATAAAAGAAATGGTACCGAAAGAGCATTAGAGAAATCTAATGTAACCAAGTCCCCGTACCCATAATCTCTGGTTCGTAGAAGTAAAATAAATCCCTCGTTACTTTACTTGGGTTTCTAATCGACCCACCAAAAATAGATTAGTGGCGGCTCATAATTGAAAATCATTTGCATGTTGAGAACTTGAACTTAAGTAGCGAATTGGTATGGACTTGGGAGAGCCCGAGTTAAGTTTAGGCTTAGCAATCCATTAGCCAAACCCTAGGCGGTTCACACCTAATTAATTGGTCGCGACAGCTTGGCGACTCCGCTGGGGACTTGAGTTAAAACTCTTAGTGGACTTAGGCCAATTTTCTCTTTCTTGAAAAAATGTTTTATTTGGCAACGAGGATCCCAGGTACGTCCCTAACATTTAAGGTGTTAAATGTTCTTGCAGATGGGGAGATATAAAGGGAGTAGTCTTTGCTAACCCTTGTCTTGTAGGTTGGAGTTAGGGATGAAAGTTTTAAATTTAAGCTATTGAAGTGTTGTTTGATTTAAATTGTTGTCCATGCCCTGCATTTAGCACTACACTTTTGCACACACAACCTGCCGCCGGACCTGGGCCGCACTAGGATATTTAGGATGGTATTGAGTTGGATACGACTTCGACTGCGAGGCCCCGTAGTAGAGGTTGCCCAACTTAATCCCGAAAGCTTTTTCTTGGTGTCAAGAATGTTTACCTCTGTTGGCGAGACTACGTCGCATTGGGGGTATCATTCTTTACTAAGCCGGAGTTAAGGGGACTTGACTTAGTATGCAAGTCTGCAACTAGTCATCCCACCCTGCTAACTTCACTTTGCTAAGCCTGTCTAGAGTAGAAATCGAACCTCACATCCCATGTGCATGTCTATGTAATTACCGTTGATTTTTCTTGGTGAAGTAAGTCTTCTATCCCTATACCATGCAATTTATTTTGTCATGCTTTTGATTCGTCCATGACAATCTAGGATAGTCATTTGATCTAATTCCTCTGTTAATCAAATATGAAATGAGGAAATTGTCATGCAATGAACCATTTGGAAAAAAAAAAAAAAAAACTTCGAAGAATTTGTTTTCAATTCATGTCTAGGAAATTTGGTCTTGCTAGGGTGTCTACCTTTATTTTCTTAGTCCGTTTTTAGGAAATGCCCTTCTTGTACGAACTTTTCATGAATAAATGTAAAAAAGTGGAAAAATTGATTAGATCATTGTCATGGATTGACTTTCTATTTACACCTCATGCTTATATGTTCCCGTTCATTTAATTTAGGTGCTTATGGAGTGATTCCGCTCACCCATCTGTTCACGATCGAGAGCTAAAATGACGGATCAAAAATAGCTTATCTCGTCAAGCGAAAGTGCTGCGATCTATCTTCAATGAGAGATTACGACTCCAAGAAGAGAGCCAAGAAGACATTTTGAACCGTCTCATTTTTCTAAGGTAGTCAAACTTGATGCCATCATGAAGAGGCTAGCGACATATCTAGATGGAAGAATATCTGACCTAAAGGGTTTGCATCACAAGATCAAGAAGAGTGAAGAATTCAAGTACACATGATTCATGGTCCTAAGTAGTTCGATTTCCTCATTTAATTAGGGGCGTACACCTTCCCCTGCGTGAGAATTTTTATCCTTTTTTAGGGATTGATTTCAATTTCTTCTGTGCTTGAACATTACATTCCAATAAATGTAATTCGATTGATGAATATCAATGAAATTACAAGTTTCGTTTTGAGGACATGATAGGGTACACCAAACCAGCCCAGTGACGATATCCAACAATATAAGAAAATATCATCCATGGAGAAAATCTGAGGACTAGGCTTCTTCATGCTTCCTCATCAAAAAAATTCCCAAAAAAAAAAAACGATGAAAAAAAAATATCAAAAATCATTTTTCAAGCCATTTCCAAAAGCATGCATCAGGTTAGCCCTGTTTAATTTTTTGACTCATTTACTTCGTGTTTCAGAGCATCACTTTCTTATCCCGATCTAAAAATGGCGCATCAGATGACAGATTGGGAGCATGGCAGACTTTGGTAGTGACCCGATTGGGATAAAATCTTGATCCGAGCCAAAATGGATATGCAATTTGAATTTACTTTGATGTCGCATAGTATCTTATTCATGGACATTCTCTTGTGCAGGGGCAAAAGCGGATTTTCAGTTTTAATTAATAGAGACAATTCAAAGACACCCATTGCTGAGACAATCCCTTCGTGGGACAATTCCTTGAATGAATGCTTGAAATCATGTTTTTCATACTAATGAGAGCATTTTTTTTTTGTTTGAAGTCACAAAAGCTTTTCATGCTTAAAGTTGCTGGACTCTTTTAAAAAGATAATTTTCATATTGATTTAGCTCACCAATTTCATGTGGAGATTTATCAAGATAGACAACTTAATGGAGTGACATCAATACTTAAGAATGCTAATTGAGACGTATCAGGATGATGAAAGGTAAGCCCTATCCTATACACAGTCCCTTACTTATACACTTGATACACTTGTGAGATGAGTGTAGGAAATTCCATATCCACAAGGTAAAGATTTCTCTCGCGAAAGGTACGATAACCGAAATGATGAGGGGCAATTCATTTCTCTATCCTAAACACTACAGGTGATCCATTGCTTAAACTCTTCGAGCCCCATACACTTGTGGAAATTCTTTCAAATTACCCCCGTCAAGAACCACCCCACATTGGGGCAAATGGGAGGTAAGATGGCATCATGAGGTGAGAAAAATGGATTGAAATTTTCTTGCTCTCACTTGCATCAATTTTCTAGCCATGCTATTACATTGAATTCGTGTGGTAATTTAAGTGCCTTAAGATGACGAAGAGCATTTCTTTCACTATCCTATACACTTATATCCTTTGCATAGCCTACTTGAGCCTGCAATTTCATTTCTTTAAACCTAGTTGGTGATCATCCCCACACTGGGGCAAGGCAAAAGGCAGATGAAGACTCTTGAAAAGTTCGAGTATCATTCAAAGTGTAATTGCTTGACGCATGCATTGTGCGCAAGAATTGAATCCAAGATAGAACTAAGGGGCATGAAAGAAGCAGTGTGCCTAATAAAAACAAGGTCAATGCCCATGAAAAAAAAGTGAAAAAATGAATAAGAACTAGAGGCATGAAAAAGTGGTGTGCCTGGTAAAAGCAAGGCCAATGCCCATAGATGAAAAAGAGAGTCAAGATAAGGTGATTGTCAATTGCAAGAATTGAATCTTGATAGAGCAATACTCAAAGAACTCAAAAGTTGAATTTTTACAATCAATGGGGCATTTTATGAAGACAATCCCTGATGATGAAAAAGAAAACCGGTGGCAATGCTAAGATGATCACCAACTCTCACCATTCACACACATTTTGAGCCTAATGATCATTTCATTTCTCAACCCATGAACCCAGCCTACGTTACATCCTTTACAAAGTCTCTTTAGATTAGGACACTTGAATTAACATAGGAGTTCATATGTTTATAAGCATCGCTCGAAGAAGTGCGAGCAAGATTATTTCTTTCTCATTTTGCAGGGTTCTTGACTTGTAAACCTGGAGATGATTATAGAATTGTTCTTTCAATTGCCTTGACTCGAAGAGTCCCTTTGTTAAGCCATTGACCAAGCCCACATTACGGTCCCTATTAAAGACCTCTCAGATTGGTAAGATCGTACCGCTTGCGAGAATACTTGGACCCTTGTTGGTATGATGATAGTGAGATGGATTCTCATAAAATATCCTCTAAATGGGAGTGAGTGAAAGCCCTTTCTGATTGAAGGTCCTTCATTTGGTATTCTTAAGAAATCCATGTCATGAGTGAAAATTGTCTTGAATGATAATTCTCTCCAGTGGAAATTTGGGTGATGCAAAGGTCATTATGCATGAGCCTGATTGAATTAATAAAAACTTCAGTGGGTTTTGAAGTGTGCATTCCATAATGGCCTTAATTGCTTATTTCTTTGGTAAATGCGTTTTTGCTCTAAGCATGTTTGATAGGTAATGCTTTTTCAAAGACCCAAGAGCCCTTGACATTAAGGATTCCTTTCAGAATGTCTCATGATATTAAGAGATGAGAAACCTTCATGAACATTCAAGGTGCATCCTTGATGTTCCCAAAATTTATTTCTACCGGGAGGTGAAAGACCTCCACAGGATATCTAAATTCCAGAAGACATATCCCCAAGAGTCAGAGATATCACTAGGTAAGTATATCTTTACCTATACTCTAAATACTTGTCATTATGCAGGTATTTTCTCTCAAGTGCATCGACACTTGACTCGATCAAGGTGTCATTTATATTGACCTAGCGTGCTTTCATAGCCCAGAGTAGCCCAGAGTCCCTTTTATCGAACCGGCGTGCTTTCATAGCCCGGATTTCATTTATCGACCCGGCGTGCTTTCGTAGCCCAGAGTCCTTTTCATTGACCCGGCGTGTTTTCATAGCCCAAATTCCTTTACTTGACCTGGCGTGCTTTCGTAGCCCAGAGTCATTTTCATCAACCCGACGTACTTCCGTAGTCCGGTGTTCCTTTTCATGACCTGGCATGCTTTCGTAGCCCATAGTCCCTTACACCGACACTCAATGGAGTTGTCTCCTAAATATTTTTCTTCAGATTCAGTCTAATTAAGGCGACCGAAGAATGGTTTGAGTCCTAGCCAAGCAAAATCTCCGTTTAGGCGACCGTAAAATGGTACGGGTCCTAAACAATATTTATTGCTCTAACAGGCGACCGTAGAATATTATGAGTCTTGGAAAAGCAATTTCCCCATTCAAGCGACTGTAGAATGGTACGAGTCCTGAAAAATCAATTTTCCGTCAAGGGGACCGTGGAATGGTACGGGTCCTGGAAAAGCAATTTCCCCATTCAGGCGACCGTAAAATGGTACGGGTCCTGAAAAATCAATTTTCCATCATGGCGACCGTAAAATGGTATGGGTCCTCGACAACACCTATTCCTTATTTAGGCGACCGTAGAATGGTACGAGTCCTGAAAAGTAAATCCCCGTTTAGGCGACCGTAGAATGGTATGGGTCCTGGAAAATGAATCTCTGTTTAGGCGACCGTAGAATGGTACGGGTCCTAAACACAACCAAACACTGTCATACTGGGCGACTGTAGAATGGTATGGGTCCTGGGAAGACAATATCTTCATAAAGTCATGTTACTATTCTAGGTGACCGTAAAATGGTACGGGTTTTGAACATGTAACACCAACTACCTCGAACTACTCTATCCGCCTTGAAGGTAAGTTATTCCAGGTAGATTCATTTATCACTTGCCATTAGCATTTCCATGCATCATATAAATTGCATCAAAAAATGGAATTCATTTTCCAACAAAAAAAATTCATTCAATGCATAGGCATAGTCAAAATTTAGGTCTCAATTTGTCTTTGAAAGCAACCTCTTCGAGCTCACCTTAAAAAAGGGGCAGCTGTTGACACCTAAATTTTGGCAACCCGTTTATTCATTTATCGCATTAAAAAATTAGGGATTAATTTTAACACCTAAAAAAAATATTAGTTAATTAATTAATTGCATAGCATATAGATTTAGGCGCATTTGCATTTTTTTGCATTTATTGGACTAGTGGCGGATGGGTTTGAATTACTAGTTCTGAACTTTATATTGACAAACCGGATTGAGCCCATGAAGAGAGCAAATTGGCCCAGGCCCGTATTTGAAAAAATCCTATTGCAATAGAGAATATTCATTTTTTGCAAAGGAAATCAAGAAGAGGTGTGGAAAATAAAAAATGATATTATGTGCGCCGATGTTGATTTGAAAAGGAAATTAAAACCCTAATCTTTGGCCTATAAAAGGTTACTCGCGTAGGGTTTCGGAGAAGGCCACACATATTGAATACACGGCCACGTTGAGAGACGAGATCTGCTCTTTCGGTCCCAACTCTGGGATTGCTCTATCACCGCCTCCCAAGATCCATTAGTCATCATTGTTGCTGCCATACTTCCACTTCCACGTTGCTCCTGCAATTACCGGTGCCCAACAAATTCTGGCCTACTGTTCCAGCCTTAAGTTCTTCATCCACCAACGCACAGCCGTGCTCTGCCAGCATCACTCCAAACTTGACGACGAAGCTGCTGTCCAGACGTGTCATGAGCCCAATCCTCAGCAATTCCAAGGGAGTTCTTAGTCCAGTGAGCAATCCTCAGCAAAGTTCAATCATCGACGCAGTGAGATCAAAATTTCGTGGCTAGTCTGGGTTGACTTCATCGGAAGATTCACGATTGGCGCGCAATCACTTCTTAAGAGACGATCCAGAGAGGAAAAGAGAGCAACCAAAAGCATAGAAAAAAAAGAAGCCTTTGAAGTGGTGCTCTTTGTCTGGAGTGATCCAAGGCGAGAGAGACGGAGGAAGCTTTTTGCAAAAAAGACAAGAAAGGGGAAGCTGATCTTTCATCAATATCACATATTTGTATTCCACTAATATTCTTTTCTTGATTCTTTTTTTTTTCAAGTTCTGCCCACATCCTCGTCATTGTAGAAAATGCCAAGGAGAGACCCCACATTTGAGTATTAACAAATCCCAAGAGGCTTCACGGAGAGTGATCAGGGAACAAATATCAAATCTCGTTGATTAAAATTTATTTCCAAGTTTCCAGTGACGTCCTCATCAGTTGCCGTGCTGGTCCTTCACCATATTGTCGCACCACACGAGTTCCCCCAAGCCCCACCATCCTTGCCATGGCATGCGCCGACCCGAGACCCATCTGCTGTGCCGAGCCTCACCCACAAGCTATTCCCGGTCATCTATCAAGCCGATTCCGTCGAGCTTGAATGTGGCAATAATTCTTGCAATATTAGGTAATTATTTTATCCAAATTTGATTTCGGTATTTTATTGCCTATGTGTCTATTAATATCTAGTGTTCATATCCATGGGTGATAGACATAACTTTCAATTAGGATTTATTTCCTAATTCGCAACTACACACCGATTTTTTATTCTATCTATAAGGCTTTAGATGGAATAATTAATCACGCGGCAATAAAATTGATATCTTGATCTTTAAGGCTTAAGATCAATTTATCGATTTTATTAGCGAGATAATCAAGCTGATTTGGATATTGTTCCCTTATTCGAATTATGTATGATATCTTTGATGATTCTGAATGATTTAGTGTTTATCTTTTAATTGCTTTATTTATCTCGAAAATACAAAAAAGATTGCATTTGCATATCATATATATTAGAATTAATTTCCTAGATAGAATTGCATGATAGAATAATTAGATTCTTTTCTGGTTACATTAGAATGCATGATAGAATAATTATCTAGGCTAGATAATTTCTTTGAATTAAATTGCATGTCGAGATAAATTTCTAAGTTAAGATAGGAATCGGATAAGTCTATTTCCTAACTTAAAATAGATAATATCTCGCTTTAGTTAGATTTTTATTGTTAGTTATTTTTAATTACAAATAAAAAATACAAAAAATCATACGCATGTCATATAGGATTAGATTCATGAAATGCACGTCATTTAATGATTGTTACTAGGTCCATTTAATTAGAAATTGCATATCATTAGAGTTAGTTCATTTAGTCAATATTGCATTGCATATTGCATGATTTTCATTAATCAAGTAAAAAAAAATTGCGTGTTAATTAGAAACCTTATCTAGGGTTGTTGATGTGGATTTTAATTTAACATTACAGATGCTTTCGTTGCTTTAAGGTAAGTTATGTATTATTTAATTGCTTTCTTGGGTGTTAAATTGGTGGTTTGCGCACCCGCATGATAACCTCACATGTTAGAAAGATAGATTTAAAATCAATTTAAGCTGGCTGCAAAAGCATTTTTGAAAATAAAAGAAATGGTACTGAAAGGGCATTAAAGAAATCTAATGTAACCAAGTCCCCATACCCATAATCTCTGGTTCATAGAAGTAAACTAAATCCCTAATTACTTTGCTTGGGTTTCTAATCGACCCACCAAAAATAGATTAGTGGCGACTCCTAATTGAAAATCATTTGCATGTTGAGAACTTGAACTTAAGTCGCGAATTGGTATGGGCTTGGGAGAGCCCGAGTTACTTTTAGGCTTAGCAATCCATTAGCCAAACCCTTGGTGGTTCACACCCGAAAAATTGATCGCGACACAAAGCTAGGTCGTAATTAATTGACAGAGGAAAGTTAGTCGATACCACCTTCTATAGTTGGATCAATTCTTCGATCGGGCATGAAATAACATTTCGCGCTATCTCAAGCAATGTCATGTGTACTTGACCAACTCCATGAAGAGCCACGAGTTTATGCATGCACTTGACGATCCTTTTCAAAAAAATATTAAAAGGGTTAATATCTCAAAAAAAAACTTAAAATAGTACACATATGACAAATTTATCACAAACTATTTTTTTTACTATGAAAAACCCCAAACCAGCACGTTTCCGACAAATTTACTTCAAATGACTACAAAAAAACCCCAAACTAGTACGCTTGTAACAAATTTACGGCAAACTAATTTTTTTGACTACCAAAAACTCTAAACTGATATATTTGTGACAATTATACTCTCTATTAAATTAGATTAATATCGTAAAAAATCACAGAAATAATAAAACTATGCGGTAAAATTCTAAACCGGTACACCATTTAATTATCACGTGTAATCCAACTTAGCAATTTGATAGTAAAATTTAACGGAACTAATAGAGGGAAAATTTGTCACAAACGTACCAATTTATGATAAATTTGCCAAATGTATGGTAGTTTAGGATTTTTGTTGGTCAAAAAATTAATTTGGGATAAATTTGTGATAGTGTACCAATTTGAGGATTTTCAAGGTATTAACTCAAAATAATTTTTTTTAAAAAAAATCTTATCTATCAACTTTTTTCACAATAAAAAAGAAAAGGAAATTAAAGTAGAATTGTAAAGAGGCACAATTGCTTTATCTCAAATTTTTTGCTTTTGAAAAATTTTATGATATCATTAACAGATTATATGTGATTATATTTTGATATGATTATTTCTCTAATTTCATAATTTATTTAGATTTTAAATGCATTTTAAATTTCCTATTTCATTGCCAATTTTTTTTTTCTTTTCAATATCAGTCGATTCTATCACTAACAATTTCTGATTTAAAATGAATTCAGTCATTTTTTAATAATGAAGATTACTCAATTTGGCATATTTTAGGTTATTCAATAAATTAATGAGTTAAACCTCGTTTAGTGCTGAAGTTCAGTTTCTTATCCTTGCGTGTTCATATTATGCTGAAAGCTTTTAATTTTGTTGGTCATATGATTATGAATATTTGTGGCATATCCTTTTTGTCTCAAAAGTGAGACAAGCACCACCAATCGAGAGGGCCACATGTCGAAGTCCTCATTTACTTCTCCAAGGAGTACAGCATGTCTAATTAGATTTTTTTTTGGAAAATTGTCTGAAAAAGGAAGTAAAATTAGTATACATTGATTAATCCAGCTTAAAGCATAGGAATGCATGCCAAGTGATTACACATATAATTTTTTTCTTCAGCATTGGCATGATTTAACATATTATCAATGCACTCTCAACCACTATGACCCATCCTCTGAAAACATCACACTTCATTAGTCCAACTCACAGAAATTCGGACTAAAACCTTGTTAACCATTGTTTTGGTCATGCCATTGTTGACAATATTCACGGATCACCGATGCCCTACCGAGACAGTGGTTAATTGAACCTCATGTGGGATTGCTTCGCATGTGCCCCACAAGCTTATCACAATTAATTAAGCTAAAATATGGTGCACCTGTCATTATAGTGACGAGGCACTATTACTATAGCTAAAATTAAGTCGCCGCTTCCCTAAATTTTGTGTAACAACATGTATTGTTCAAACAAGCAAATAATTTCTATAAGTACAGCACTAAAAAAAAAAAAAGTGGAGACAAAATCATAGGAATACCTTAAAATCAAAAATCGAACGTTATAAGACGTCTTCTATCTGCATAGGCTCATCATTGGCAAGAGATAGTCTGTATATTAATAGTTCCTTCTTAACATCGCCATTAAGTAAATTTGGCTTTGTAGATTATTTTAATCATTACATTTTAGTAATTTTTGTTGTGTGACATTATCTTTGTTCATTAAGGTTTTCTCCACATTGTCAAGCTTCGAACCCTGAGCGCGCGAACATCTCTCAACGGTCGATTAAAATTGCGACGTCCTAGGACGCGTTGCTGACCCATTCTTTTTATCTTTTAGTTAAACGCATGCGGAAGCGAATTAAATAAACCCCCAGTCAATAAACAAACAATGGGATAGTAAAGCACAACAAAACTTGCCGAAAATAACTTATTTATTTATCCACTATTATTCCTAGGAAGTTTAATAATTACAAGCCTTTCTATGACCACTTCCTATCAACCCTCTCAAAAACCTTCAGGGATCAGGGTTAACCTAAACTTCACTAACGGCGAGGCCAGCCAAAAAGGTGTCGCATCTCGCGCCCACCACATCCAAACTTAGCAGATCTCCACACTACAGCCTTGAAAATGTTAAACCACGACGGGGTGAGATAAATCTCAGCGAGCTCAAATCCTTAAGCCTCGATTAAGACGCGAATTCGCCTCGAAGGCGGCCTAAGCACGCACCACACACAAACTCACCTCGCCTCGGCGCACCCCTGGATATTAGTATGTCACATATGCCATTGTAAATACAACAAGCATAATCAGTAATCAAAACACATAATTCTCAAGCACCGAGCATCCACACGGTTCCTGATTATAAGGTAAATCCGTTTTGGCACGTCCCATACCATACCTAATAGTTTTACCCCATACTCAAGCGCAATGCATCACAATCATTCATACGTGTTCCGATTATTACAACCCCTCAGGCCACGGCCAACACAAGAGTCCGTGGTCTTCCGGCATAATCGGGCATCGTCTTGCCCCATTAGGCATGGCATCATCCTGCGTATGCATACACCTCAGGATAGCATTCCAATAAAGGAGTATCGGTCCGGCCTCAACCGTGACTCGGCTTCCGAACCCCTGCCGAGCATCTGATAAAATCGGGTATCGTCCCACATAATCATATGCATCGGGACGGAGCCATCACCCCACATAATCATACGCATCAGGGTATTTAGGTGATCACACGAGCATACATCACTTCAAACTTAATTAGGCATTGTCCCACATAATCATACGCATAAAGACAGAGCCATCACCCCCAACTCTCGTCAGGTGACAGGTTCAATTAAGTGATTACACAAGCATGCGAACACTCAAGCCAATTCTTATCTTCCGCCCATTAGCCCATAACACCAAAATCCTTTTTCAAATAATAAACTTGGCAACTCTTTTTTTTTTCTTCAAAACTTTCCAAAATAAATTCATACGTGGTCACGTACTCAAAATCAACCCATCAAACTTTGCACACTTCTACTTTAAAACCTCATTGTTTTATTGAGCACAAAAAATTTGGTGTCCAAACCTGACACCATTTTTTTTTCTATTTTCTTACCCAACCATCCTTTTTGGAAACAATCATGGGCAATTCCTTTTTTTTTCTTTAAAACTTTTGGAAAGAAATTCGTATGTGCTCCCGTACTCAAAATTAATCCGTCAAACTTTGCACGCACCTAGTTTAAAACCTCATTGTTTTATTGAGCAAATAAGTTTTGGTGTCCGAACCCAACACCTTATTTATTTTGTATTTAATAGTCTATCACACCAAGTTTTGTATCAAAAATCAGAACCTACCATAGAGCAATCAATTGCATAATTTCACACGTACAAACCATCAAAATCACGCATAATTGCAACCAACAAAACGAGCATAAAATTCTACGTAACGCCTAATCTGTCACTAATTATGCTAAGTGCGATTAATTAAGTAAATTACGATTAATTAAACTAAACCCAATTAATTAATCTAACCATTATTAATTAACCTAATCGTAATTTCTTAGACTAATCGCAATTAAAATTAAACTAAACCAAGCTTAATTAAGACTAATCTAGGCTTAACTATGACTAACCTTCATTAGCACTAATCTAACCACCCCTAAGCGCAATTAACAGGATAATCAAATATTAGGGAGTTAACTCACGGGTTTACGATAGCAGTGGGCTCACGGTGACGGCAACGCGATGGCGTGGAGGACGTGCTACTCGCGGGTCGAACAAGACTCAACGATGGAGGTGGCGATCCCTTCAAGCCCTCGGTGGAGGTGGGCAGTTCGGTGGAGTTGTGTTGCTGGGATGTTGAAGCTAGCGTGCTGCTTGGTGGGCTGAGCTGCGGTGGAGTTGGCGCTGGGGTGGTGCCGCTGGTGGACGGAGATGGGGTTGTTGGCATGGTGGTATGGTGTCCTGGTGGTGTGGGGTGGAATGATGAGTGGTGATTGAAGTTGGCAGTGCTGGCGTGAGGGGAAGTGGAGCTAGACGGTGAAGACGGTGATGTGGTGGAGTAGCTTGGTGGTGTTGGGCGTGGGTGAAGATGGATGATGATGAGGGATGATGAAGGTGGCAGGTGGTTGAGCGGTGAAGATGGAATGGTGGGCGTGCGGCAGCAAAAGAAGAAAGAAAACTGGAGGTGCAGAGGAGAGGGGGAAAGAAGAATGTGTGAGGAAGAAGAGAGGGAATTAGAGAAGAGAGGGCTGTTCGGCTGAAAGTGGGGGAGGCTGAATGTGCGCATGAGAGAGAGAGAGAGGGAGAGAGAGAGAGAATATCTAAGCCATCATCACCTATGCCACAAAATCTTCATTCCTCAAAAGTCCTAAGCTCATCCAATCACCATTTTTCCTCTAATTGCTCACAATTAAGGCCTTTTTAGGGTAGAAAAATCTTATTTTCTCTACCCATCCGAATTTCCTTTTAATTTTATTTTTGTCCAAAAACCGTTTTTCCGCAAAATTTTGGACTCGTCAAAAATTCGCTGAAAGATGAGACGACTTCCAATAAACAAATTGTGACACGCTCAAACGTCCGATTCTCAAAACCGAATTAATTTCGTGGGTAAAATTGCTGAACATGACTTTAGTACAACTTAATCTAACGGGTAGCTTTTAGGGATTTTAGAGTGTTTGACCTGTGGTTGATAATTTTCAATCCACATTTGTACATCTTCAAATTGTAGACGACCATCGGTTGTCACATAATTGCAAGGGTTCAATCACGTGTCTCGAATATAATATCGATAGCTCGACGCGAATATCGTAATGATGCGGAACCACCCACAATTCAACTACGTAATTCCATTGAATCGACTTATATCCATTTTCAAATTGATTTATAACGGCGTTGTATTAAACCTTGCCAATTTTTATGGTTGAGCGGTCGATTTCTGATCGAATTCTCTAGTCTATCGCGTTTATATTCCTTAATGGCCATATCTAATAGATTAGCTAACTCGTGAGTGATCAGTTCCGAGTAAAATAACCTTAATCTCGCCGACGAAAAACCATTTCATATATCGAAACGGGGCCAAATTTCGGGATGTCACACACATCACAAGTAATCTATCCTTTTCAACTCAGGAAAACTTATTTGTGAAAGCTCATTGATTTCTCCATTGTCAAGGTTTTAAGCTAATATACTTAACCTTGAGATAACTTAATATAAAATTAGAAAGTTCTTTGAAAAAAGTAATCTACTAACAGGTTAAAATAGAGAATAATACGCATTGATTTGGTTAATTCATCAACAATATCTTCTAATTATTATATGCATAATGAATTTGATTAGGTGGTGAAGAAACATGTGTTTTTTTCCAAAAAAAAAAAATTGTATTCATTGCTCAAATTGCATTGAAGCACTAAGAACTTACTTTTGCATTTTAGCTCCTACTTCATCTTTCTTTATTTCTTCCTACAGTTTAGTCTAATAATTCAGCCCAAAGTCTACTTCATTGAGAGGGTCATCTTCTTCCTATCTTCTTCCTGCCTTCTTCCCTCTCATTTTCCCTCACTCTAACTTTTTGAGTTTCTCAGCCATCTTTTTCGTATGGTTTGCATAGAGATTCATTGCCAAAAGTCTGCAAGGTGTTTCCTCATCTTTATCAAGAACAATCAGTGACACCACTTTATATTTCCATCTTGCAAAGTATCCTTTACACGTCTTTTGGGGCAAGAAGTCGTCATCATACGTTTGCTTCAGTGTTCGTACTCCTTTTAGCATCAACATTTTTAAGATAAGGGATTCACAAGGGAAGATTCCTCTGTGCCTTTTTTCTACCCTCATGAATGGGAGTGAGATCCAATGAGATAGACCAATAATATTTCGTAATCCTTGAATCAAATTAAGCCAACTTAGCAAACCTTCTTAATTTCTCTTTTTTGTTTTCTTTCTTCTTTCTTCTTCCTTTTCCCCGTGGTCAGCTACCAATCATGACCAAGCCATTTGGCTTCGCCTGGGCAAGGGTGAGCCTCGATGAGGGGAGCCCTCACCTAGGCAAGGCTTGCCCAAGCTAAGGCGGCCTCGCTTGGCATCACCTGTCGCGCCCCGAACCCCAAGCGCGTGCTCATCGCTCTTTGGTCAATAAAAATTTGCAACTTCCTAGGATGAGTCGCCGACCCTTTCCATTTTATTGCACATGCGGAAGCGAAAAGAAATCCCCTGACAGTAATCATCTCGGCATAGAAAAGTAGGATACGAATTTATAAACAAACATGCTTTTATATTCACACTGAGTCATGTACAAAAGTCTATGGCCAAAAGACTACAAAAGACTAGCCTTCCAAAAAGAAGCAGTCCTAACTGACCTACGCTTCCGATCACCTCCTCTCAGCTCCAGGTCCTTCACTCGACGACCCTGAAAATGTTGTCCCACAATAGGGTGAGATATCATCTCAGCGAATCTAAGCTCTAAACCCCAATTAGGAGGGAAATATGCCCAGAAGTGTCCTATTGACACAATCACACAATCAAGGAGACTTACCTCGTCTCAGATCCACCATGCAGGTCAGTATAATTTATCTCACATACAACATGAGAGCATGAGCAACAAATAAGCTCCAATAACTGAAATGCCACACTCAATTAATGATGCGTTCCTAGTTTTCCTCTCGGCATATAGCACGGCCTACTCTCTGTTCGGCAGTCTTCTGGCATTGCTAGGCATCGTCTCACCCCATTGAGCACGACACGTCTCTTTATCAGACAGCTTTCCCGAAGGAATATAGGGTCTAGAATCAACTGCGACCGGCTTCCTGTTGTCTAAGGGGTATCCCGAATAGGGATAACATCCAGCTCAACAGCCCAGGACGATTTCTCTTAACCAACACACGATCACTCAAATATGGTCCAGGGCAGTGTGCATTGCACTCAAATGCTTTAATTAAAATGGTGAGCCTGGCCTTTTTCTTCATATTAGAAATTCACATGAAATTACTCGTGTGTGGGTACATGGTCAATTTGACCTCGAAAAATTGATATTCTTCTTTTTTGAGATCTCAATATTTCATATAGTACTAAAAAACCATTTTCGATGTCAAAACCCGACACCCGAGATTTTCTAAATAAATATTGGAAATTCATAATTTTTGGAATTAAATACCAAAATTCCATTCAACACTCAATTTGCATAATTTAACACTCAATTGCAGAAATTAACCACACAATTGCAATCAGCACGAAATTCTGGTCATCGGCTATCCTGGCCTAATTTTCAGAAAAATAATTAATAATTAAATAATTACTGAAATTGATTAAATAAATCAATTTAAATTCTAAAAATACTAACCTAGGCCAGAATCATTAAATTAATAATCAATACAGACTCGGAGAAATTCCCAAACCCTTCTAGATAAATAGTACAATTTATTTAGGCCTTAGCTAAACCATGCTAACCACCTAACATGCTCAATTAAATAATTACATTTCTAATTTAATCTAACTAACCACCTAATTCCTAATAAAATAAATCTAAACACCCCTTAAATGTCATTAACCTACTAAGCAAAGTTTAGAGTATAAACTCACTGGTTAATTGTGGAAACCGGTTCACCGCGACGACGGCGCGACGGCAGCCGAAATCTGAATTTTCAGTGGCGTCGGCGGACTCAGACCGGGCCTAAAATGGGCCCAACAAATCTTAGCCCAAATCTGAGATTTGTTTCCAACTTGGGCTAGGCTGAATCTCACATGGGCTAAAATTGGATTTCAAATGGGCTTCAAGTCTGGGCTAAACTGGACTGCTGATGGGCTGAACAAGAAAAGAACTGCTAGGCCTGAATTGCTGCTGAAGGTTGGGCCAAATGCTAGGCTACAATGCGTTGGACTTGCTGGCTGATCGTGGGCTGACTGAGGGCGACGACGCTGGTTTTGCTTGAGTGTGGAGTCGTGCACGAAGGACAAAGATGCTGGACGTCGGCTTCGTTGGTGTGTGGACGACGCTGCTGGCAGGAGCTTCTTCGATTGATGCTGCTGCTTCGCTAGCAGCTGGAGAAGATGGAGCAAGGAGAGAGAGGTCTTCGGGCGTGGCAGCTGAAATTTTGACAGCCACAAACTGAAGAAGGTCACGCGACTTGGAGCTGCTGCACAAGGGTCAAAAAAGGGCTTCACTCGGTGGGGAAAAATTGACCGAGACGTGAGCTGATGTGGCTTCAACATAAGCTGGGAGGCGAGAGGAGAAGCAGCTGCGGCATGAGGAGAGACAGGCATCGCTGGCAAGGGCCTTCGGTGGTGTTGAGCTATAGCAACTGGAGACGTGGGCGCTGGATTGAAGAAAGCTGCGTCGGTCTTCTTTGCTGGCGGTTGATCGAGCCTAGAGACGACACAAGATGCGGCAGCTAGCTCGAAGGGTATGAAGGAAGGAGCCTCGAATGAGACAATCGAAAGAAAGCAAAGACAGAGGACTTCGGCTGAGCTGCAAGCAGTGGGGAAAATGGGATAAGCTTCTAACGGAATGATGAAAGTGACATGAAGTAGCTTCTAACGGAATGATGAAAGTGACATGAAGTAGCTGGCAAGGATTGTCAAGGAAGCCACCATGCGGAAGAGTCAACAATCCATATCCACTTAATTAATTACTTTGTCTCCTATTACTTTCCTTGATTATTAATCCACCAACTTATCCAATTTAAAGCCAAAAATTGCTTCCTTCCTCTAGATTCGAATTTCATTGGATTTTGAGCTTCAATTTCATCAACAATTTCCCAAATACGACGTCAAATATTGATGTAGAAAAAGCCACAGAATTTCTACAAGTCTCCTTCTCCATGTAGCTCGATTTGCAAGTCAAAAATATCTTCAATTCGGCCAATCCGAATTTCCTTTAATTACTAAAATGTCTGAAACGATTTTCTGCAAAAAATCCCGGAATCTCTGAAAAATCTCCGGAGGATGAGTTGACGTTCCTAAAATAGCTTGTGACACCACATAACTTTCAATTTCTGAAATCGGGTTCAAATTCACGGTTATTTTCAATCCGACGCGCTTTTAGCGTGACCTAGTCTACCGAGTCACTTTTAGGAATTTTTGGTGCAATTGACCCGTGATCGATTTATCTCGAGTCACAAAGTACATCTTCGACATATTGGTAACCCTCAATTGTCATGAAAATCTCAAGGTTTCAATTGTAGACACAGGGTACCCAAAACGTTAGAAAATCAATTTAGTGTCGATCGATGAGAATTTTGCAATCAGGTGGAATCACCCACACTTTGATCACATATCTCAATCGAATCAACATATATCTGATCTCTGATCGATTCTAACAGTGCCGTAATGACCCTTGCAGATCGAAACGGTCGAGAAGTCGATTCCTAGTTGAATTCTCAAGTCCATTGCATTTAGATTCCTTAATTGCTTCCCCAGATAGACCAGTTATCTCATGAGTGGCCAACTCAGAGAATAGTACTATAGGCGCGTCGACGAAAAGCTCAATTTATTTAATCGAAAACAAATCTGAAAATTCAGGCTGTCACATCACCTAAGTGAAGGTGATGTTGAGTGCCAAATCTGGCTTAGGCAAGGCTGACCCTTGTCAGCCCTCCCTTAAGTGAGGGCTCCACTAGCCAAGGCTCATTCTCACTTGGCTAGGTCTCACATGTGGTGAGCTAATTAGTGAAGGGATTGCAAGAAATGGTGTGGACTGCTACCTTGACATGTGTGGCCATTGAATTGAAGTTGTTGGGTGAGGATTAGAGTTGAATGGGTGCAAAATTCGTAGAGGCAGCTATTGTGATGTTTTAGGCACCAAATTGAAATCCCCAGGTGAAGTGGTGTGAAGGATTTGGCTTGTGGAAGAAGCCTTAACAGCTAAGGGCTGAAGACTTTGGGGTTGAGGCACTCAAGTGTGTTGACATTGGAGGTGGAAGGCCATTGGTGCATGCCAAGACTTTGAAGACCCTTGTCCCCCCTTTCTTTCCCTCTTTCCTCCTTTTCCTTCTTCCTTGCGCGTGTGTTCAGCCCCCCTCCAGCAGAAGCTTGCTACTTCTTCTTCTTCATCTTCATTTTCTTTCCCTTTCAATTATGCTCTACCTCCATTCTTCCTGCTGTTTGCCCAACTCCAGCCCTCACCACTCCACCAAGCTCAGTCCGCCCATCCCTGCTACTGTCCTCACTGTTTGCGCCACCCCTAGTCGCACCAACAGCCTAGCGTTTAGCTCTCCACAAACCAAAACTAGTAAAAGTAGAACAAGTTCCTCCTCCTTCAGTAATGATCTTGTTGGCTGGTTTTCAACCTCTTTTGGGCCTCCCTTGGAGCCGTCATGGACACAGGATCTCACCGCCATCGCGCCGTCGTCACCAAGAACCCGTTTATTCTCTAATCCAGTGAGTTAACTCCCAATTCCTTAATTAGGTTGTTAATTACACTTAAGGTGTTAGATTAGTGCTAATTAACTTAGTTAAATTATTATTAAGTGAGATTAGCCTTAAGATGAATTAGTGTTAATATAGTTTGGTTAGATTAGCTTTAATATGGATTAGTGTTGATCTAATTGGTTGGATTAGCACTAATGAGGATGGTTTAGTCAAATTTAGCGGTTTTTCCTCAGATCTAATTTCTGGACCCTCGCCATTTGTCATTTTTGTGGATTGAAATGTGTTGCGATTTTCAGATCAAATGGACAAGTTTTGAATCCCAAACCAAACTGATTTTGAAAAACAGACTTTCTGGAAATTGATACAGTTTTTGTTACAGTTTGAGCAATTTACTGCTCTTAATCTAGAAGGATCTTGATTAAAGTGTCTCCATGAAAAATGTTCTTTTATGTGTACTTTACAACATATTCAAATTTGAGAATTTTCTGAACTCATTTGATTAGGTTTCTAGATTTAAACTCGGTAACGCGCGAGTGAACCATTTTTGCCGGTTAGGACTGGTAATAGTTCGTGATTGTTCTTGATGCTATACTTACTAGAAAATGCATATTTGATGAGGTGATTGACTTATGACATGCTTGGAACTTGTGTGTGGCGATATGTGAATAGTTGTGCTATGGTGATGATATATGGTCATGGCAAAGGATGACCAGAGGAAGGGTGGTATGTGTTGTGTTGAGGAAATTGAATGGGTTGTGAGTAGATAAAGGACTAAGTACTACATGATGCCGAAATTCTGTGTGAGTCACCTCTAGAGCGTTATGCTATTGCTTATTGTAATTAAGGGCTAAGTGTTACATGGCGACTTGAGTTGCATGGGAAATACCTATAGAGCCTTGCATTATTGTCATGCATAGTGAAGGATTAAGTGCTACACGATAGTGTAACTTCGTGTAAGTCACCTCTAATGCCATGTACTATTGCTATATATGGTTAAGGGCTAAGTGCTACACGATAGTGTAATTTTGTGTAAGCCACCTCTAGTGCCTTGTACTATTGCTATATATGGTCAAGGGCTAAGTATTACACGATAGCGTGACTTCGTGAGGGCCACCTCTAGTGCCTTGAGTTTGAATATTGAGTTGGAATATGGAGTTTGGATCTGACATCCTAGATTTTCGATCATGTTTTCTACTGAATTAATCGGGCATTTCATTGACGCACCTATAGGGTTGTTCTCAAAGCTGATCACTCTCGAAATAACTAGACTAGCTGGGTAAGCCATTAAGGAATTTTAAGGCAATAGACTTGAGAATTCGACTAGAAATTAGCTTCTCGACTATGCTTTTCTTTAGAGGCCATTACGGCACAGTTAAAAATCGAATTAAGATTAGAGATAGGTCAGTTCGACTAAGATGTGAGGCTGATCGTGGGTGACTCCACTAAATTGGAAAATTCTCGTCGATCGGCACTAATATGATTTTACTGTCGTTTTGGTACCGTATGTTCGTATTTGAATCTTTAAGATTTTCACGACAACCGAGAGTCACCAATGTGTTGAGTGGGTTCATTGTGGCTCGACGAAAATCGATCACAAATCATTTGCCCTAAAAAGTTCTAAAAACTATCCGGTAGTCTAAGTCACGCAAAAAACGCGTCAATTGGAAATTAACCGCTAATTTGAGTCTGATGTCAGAAATTGAAAATTCTATGAAGTCACAATAAATGCTAGGACCCACGACTCAGTCTCAGAAAATTTTTCTGACAATCGACACTTTTTGGGAAAAAGTCATTGTTTGGTTGTTTTTGTGCAAAACAAGCTAAGGATTGTTTTTTATGGCAAAATTGAAAAGCAAGATGGATATATGGGTGAGGAAAAATGCTAAGATGATAGATGGATGACCAATTGAATTCATCAAAGCCATTTGAGATTGAACTAAAGTGAAATGAGTGTTTAATTGAAGGGAGATTGAACCAAAATTCGTGTGCCCCCTTCCCCCTAGAATTCTTGGACCAATTGAGAGGTTGTATGGCCAATTTGCAGCCAAGGGATGAAGACTCATGGGCAAGCAAAGGGCGCCAAAGGGGTGGAAAATTTGGGCAAGTGGAGCCCATGTCTCCCCCTCATCTCTATCCTTCCTCTCTCTTCCTCTCACTCCACCGTCCATCTCTCTCTCCTTTCCCTCTTGCTCGTGTGACGCCAACTAGCAACACCGGAGGAAGAAGCTACAGCCGCTTGGACACCGGATTGCCACCCTACCGTCGCCAATTTGCAAGCCACCGCGCCGCAGGCCATCGCCCCCTTGGCCACCTCCCTCTCGCCCAACAGCTGTTGTTTCCGGTCTATGGAAGCTCAACCGAAGCTGCCTTTCATCGTTTCTTCGCCAATAAAGCTCCGCCAAGGCCTGGTTTGGTCTATTCTTTCATTCCTAAGCAAGTCCCGCCTAAACCGAGTGATTTTTCTTCAATTTCCAGCCAACATTAACAGCTTTGCTTGTGGGTTTCCAGCTGGCTTGTGAGGTTGTTTCGAGGGTGTTCCAGGCCTCGGTTCCTAGGCCCGCTTTGGAGAAAAGCGTTCCTTGCGCCGTTCCCATTGGTTTAATCAAATTCTCGTGTTATTCCGATGAGTTTAGCTCACTAATCATTGCTTAATTTGCTAATGATGCTTAAGGATTCATTAGTGTTAATTAAGTAGGATTAGGTGGTTAGATTAGAATAGATTAGTGATTATTAGTTAATTGAAATGCATGTTAGGGGGTTAGACATAGACATTAGGGAGTAGAAATGCTCTATTATTTACTGAATGCATCTCAGGATTTTTTCCGACCCTTCTCGGGCTCCAATTAGGTATTACGGGCCTAAGTTGGATTTATTGGTATTTATTTATTTATTTTTAATAACTATTTATTTATTTATTTATTTTTCCAAAATAAGGCTATGATAGCCAACGATCGAAATTTTATGCTAATTGTTGTGGTGCAATCCGTTTATTTATTTAAGTTATACATTGTGTTGAATTGAATTGATTGTGCAATTTGAGAAATTATTCATAAATTGATTGAAATTGAGTTAAATCTGAGTGATTCATTGGTAGATGGCGAAGTATAATTATTTAGCACCAATAATGCTTTGATGGGCTAAAGTAGAGAGAATTGTGAGAGTGAAATGGAAATACTATTGGCTAAGACCAATCAGGTACAATGTTATGGACCTACGTGATTCAGTGATTAAGGACATCACTGGCGAAAATGGTGCCTTAAAGAACGCACGTAACGGTCTATTACATACATCATTATGGACATACGTGATTCGGTAATTAGGGATATCACTAGCGGAAACGGTGCCTTAAAGAACACACGTAACTGTCTATTATATACATCATGTTGGCGAAAACGGCGCCAGAGAGAGAAAGAATGTACGTGATTTATGGACATTCGTGGTCTGGTGATTAGGGATATCACTGGTGAAAACGGCACCTTAAAGAGTGCATGTAACGATCTATTACATACATCATTATGGACATACGTGGTTTGGTAATTAAGGATATCACTGGCGAAAACGGCACCTTAAAGAACGCACATAATTGTCTATTACAGACGTCACCTTGGCAAAAAAGACACCCGAGAGCATTAATGTGGCTCTATGACTAAGTGTACTATTGGAGGTTACATAGTATAGAGTGAAATGACCTAGAAATGGTCCAACTGATATGTAATCAATTAGGTCGATTGATCAATGATTTGATCTGATGTCGTGAATTGATTGAATAATTGATGTGATATATGAGGCATTTGTGTATAACCTTGAATTGCAGGTGGAATCTGAGGCCAAGGTAAGTCCTCTGACCCGTGTGTGCATAAGCAGCCTAGATAACGTATTAGTTTACTAATCGAGTCTTAGGAGGTAGAACTTGCTGAGACGTGGTCTCAATGGTTATTGTATAACCATTTCAAGACCCTAATGAGGAGTCTGAGGAAGAGGAAAAGTGTGAGATCAAACCTTTGTGAATAGTATGGTAAAATACTATGGGTTGTGCTATGTATAAAAGTAAGGTTGTGAATTTCAGTATGAAAAATATGGCCCTATTTTTCTATTACATTGCTTTATTGTGTAGGGATTTATAATTGCTTCTGAGTGTGCATATTAAAATGAAAGGGTCGGCGTTATATCCTAGGATATCGCATTTAAAATCGGCCAAGGTAAGGGATGTGTGTATGCCCGAGGATTGGGGCGTGACATTGGATAATGAAAGTGAATATCGAGTGTGGATTGAACCACCGATATGAGTTATCTGCACCTGATTATGGGACAAAATTGTGTGGCATGGAATGGCCCTATAATCGGGACTTCTGTGAATATTTGATGAGTGTTATGAAGTGTACCAATTGCTTATTACGCATGCTGCATTTATGAGTGCATATGAGATGTACTAATGTGTAGGGATGCGCCCAAGCGAAGTAAGTTTTACATGGTGCATGTTTAGGACGCCTTTGAGTGAATTCTCGCCCTAGTCGGGGCTTAGGGTTTAACTCGTTGAGATTTTTATCTCACCCTGTCGTGAGTTACCATTTTTCAGGGCCGTAGCGTGAAGGATCCAGAGCCTGAGGCTGAAGGGTCCAGAGTGTAGATGACCTAGTGGTTTCTTTTTGAGAAAAATTGGCTGTCCTGCTTTTCTATCCCATGTGTTTGATTGTTGTCTGGGGTTTTATGAGTTCGCTTCTGCATGTGCATAAAATGAAAGGGTTGGCAACGCGTCCTAAAATGTCGCAATTTAGTCGACCACTGAGGGATGTGCGCGTGCCCGGGGTTTGGGGCGTGACATAGGGTATAGCAACATATACTGCTCAAATGAGCAATTTTTTTGTGGCTCGAAAACAAGCGAAAACAAGCAATTCATTTCTATAAGTACTACATATATTTAAAAAAAAAAAATGTTTAGACAAAATGATAGGTATATGTTGAAGTCAAAAGTCGAACGTTGTAAGACATCTTCTATCTGCACGGGCTTGTCACTGGCAAGAGATAGTCATTTATTGGTAGTTATTTTTATTATTGCCATTAAGTTAATTTGAATTTTAAATTCTATGTATTTATGATTGAATTATTTTAATCATTACATTTTACTTATTTTTGTTATGTGAATTTCCTTATTTGGCGACATTATCTTTGTTCATTATGGTTTCCTCCACATTATAAGTAATCTATTTACATCAATTCAAGAAAAATTATTTGCGAAAGCTCATTGACTCCTCCTCTATTGTCAAAGTTTTAAGCTAACATTCTAAATATTGATATACCTTGAAATAAATTAATATCAAACTAGAAAGTCCTTCGACATAAATTAGTCTTCTCACAAGTAAAAAATAGAAGGGAAAAGGTCACCAAAAATCTCAAACTTTACTAATTGTGACACATTTACCAAAAAAAAAAATCGTGACAAAAAAATCCCAGACTTATACCTGTATGACATATTTACCCAAACTTTTTTCTATGACTTCAAAAACCCTAAACTTATACTTGTGTGATACATTTAACCCAATTTTTTTTCTTGTTTTTTGGTAAAGAAACCTAAACTTTCTTTTGTGACACCAAAAATCCAAAACTTTTCTGTGATACCAAAATTTTTGTAAATGTGTTGCATGAATATAATTCTAGAGTTTTTGATATCACAAAAGAAAAATTTGAGGTCAATGTATCACATTGGACAAGTTTGGGGTGAAGGTGTCACATAGGTATAAGTTTGGGGTTTTTAATGTCACAAAAAAAAAGTTTGGGATAAATGTGTCACGGTTGATAAAATTTGAGGTTTTTGATAGCTTTTACCAAAATAGAAAATAATACGTAGTAATTTGGTTAATTCATCAACAATATCTTTTAATCATTATACCTATGACGAGTTTGATTAGGGGTTAGAAACGTGTGATGGAATGCTGAAGATCTTTCTTTGAAATATCTTGGGGAAATTCCACGAAAGTCAGTGTATGATCAGCAGGTCCAGCAAAGCGGGTGGAATTACCAAGAATCTACTTTTGCATTTCAGCACTTAGTTCGTTCCTACAGTTTAGTCAAATAATTCAGCCCAAAATTGTCCTTTAGTGAGGTGGTCATCTGCCCACATTCTTCCTTCTCATTTTCCCTCAGCTCTAACTTTTTGAGTTTCTCAGACATCGTTTTCGTACTAGTTTGCATAGAGATTCCCTTACTGAAAGTGTACAGGGCATTTCCTCATCCTTATCGAGAACAGTTAGAGATCCCGCTTTATCTTTCCGTCTCTTCCATTGACACAAACTCCACCTCGTCTAAAGTAGTCTTCACACGTTTTCTTGGTCAAAAAGCCATTGTCACGCGTTTTCTTGGGTGCTCTTACTCCTTTTAAGGTTTCAACATTCACAATATAAGGGATCCATTAAGGGAAGATCCCTCTATGCCTTCTTTCTAGCCTCCTAAAATTGTGAGTGAGATCCAAAAGAATAGACTGATAATATTTCGTAATCCTTGAAACGAATCAAGTCCATAGAGCCAACCTTCTTAATCTCTCTTTCTTGTTTTTGTCCCCAAATTCCTGATATATGGCTTCTTCCAAAAAGAATTACCATGTGTTCCTGAGTTTCAGAGGCACGGACGTTCGCGACAACTTCCTTAGTTGTCTCCACGCAGCTTTGAATCAAGAAGGGATATACACTTTTGTGGATAGCAAGGAACTCAGGAAAGGAGAGCAAATATCACCAGCAATTATGAGGGCGATCGAGGAATCGCACGTTGCGATCATCATTTTCTCCAAAGACTATGCTTCCTCGTGGTGGTGTTTGGAAGAGTTGGCAAAGATCATGGAGTGCAAGGCACAAAAGAAGGAACTGATTGTGTTGCCGGTATTTTATAAAGTGGAGCCAAGAGAAGTGAGAGGGCAGAGAAAGGATTATGGTACAGCTATAAATAATCATAAGTCCAAGTTTGGGGAGGATTCGGAGGTAGTGAAGAGATGGAAGAGCGCTCTCTTCGATGCCGGTAACCTGTCTGGGTGGGAATTTAATGATGGGTAAGTAATTGATGTGACGCATTACTCTGCCATTTTTAGTTGGTGATTGTTTGTTATATGGCAAACCGTATGCAATAAACACTGAAAGCTCACTGATATTGTCAAATCGGTCTTTTGATTGAAGATACAAAGCGGAGATATACTAGATGAGAACATTTTGTCTTCGATGAAAGTGTGGTTAATAGTTCCTTAGTCATTATTGTCTTCAGGCGCAGGTTCTTCGTAATTTTCCCTTGGGCAGATGTTGGGGCAGGTTCACCAGATGTGTTGATTTCTTTTCATCTTATTATTTGCTAACCTTTTTATGTCATTTTCCTCATGACGTTAGAGGTTGAATTCCTGCCATGGCTTTGAAATGTTAAAACATGCTTCTCTGTTTTTTTTTTTGAGTAATTATCAGAAATGAAGCAGAGCTCATACAACGCATCATAGATGAATTATCAATTCATCTAGGGCGAAGACCCTTTCATGTTGCTAAGTATCCGGTTGGAATAAATTCCCGAGTTCAAGAAGTGATATCATTGTCGCAAAAAGAGTCGGATGATGATGATGTTCTCATGATAGGTCTATGGGGACCAGGAGGCATAGGGAAGACGACAATTGCTAAAGCAATATATAATGCTATTGAGAGACAGTTTGAGGGATCTAGTTTTTTGGAGCAAGTCAGAGAAAATTCAAACAAAGGGAATGGTCTAGTTGGATTGCAAGAAAAACTTCTATCTCAGATCTTATATCCTAGACAGCTAACGGTCTGTACGAAAGACGGCGGAATTAGTTTAATAAAGGAAAGACTTTTTTGCAAGAAGATTCTCCTGGTTCTTGATGATGTTGACCACTTAGATCAACTGAATGCATTAGCTGGACGAGGTGATTGGTTTGGTAAAGGAAGTAGAATTTTTGTAACATCAAGGGATCAACATTTGTTTACTTCTTCTCATTGCAAAAATTGTGTGTATGAAGTTAAAGTTTTAAAGAATGATGAGGCACTAGACCTTTTTGTTTGGCATGCCTTTCCGAACAACAAGAAAGTTGAAATAAGAAAGGATCTCATAAATAGAGCACTGCATTACGCTAGTGGCTTTCCATTATCCCTTGAAGTGTTGGGCTCATTCTTACGTGGAAAAAATGAACCAGCATGGGAAAGTGCGATGTGTGAACTCTCCAATAGTCTTGGTGACTTGATCAATGGAGTTCTGAAGATAAGCTTCAATGGATTGAGGAAGAATGAGAGGGAGATTTTTCTCGACATTGCTTGTTTCTTTAAGGGACAAAGTATAGAATACATCAAAGAAGTTCTCGATGGCTGTGACTTTAAGACAACTATAGGAATAGAAATTCTCATTGAGAGGTCCTTGATAAGAAAGGAGCATGGGACCTTGCAAATGCATGATTTGGTTCAATTGATGGGTCAAAATTTTGTTAATCAGGAATGTCCAGATAATCCTGGGAACCGCAGTAGATTATGGCTTTTTAAAGATGTTCAGGATATTCTATGCAAAGACACAGTAAGAGTTGTTTATGTAAACATTGTTACATCTCCTTTATATGTTACTTTGATTTGGATAGTATCTTATAAATCTAATGGAAATTTTGGTTGAGAACTAAATTTGCTCTTTTATGGATAGGGAACGAATGCAGTAAAGGCCATAATACTGGATGTGCTCAAGCCAGAAGATAAAACTATGAGTCTTGTAGAGATAACCATAAAGGCTGATGTCTTCATAAATATGAGAATGTTGAGAGTGCTCATTTTGCCTGAACTGCATATCTCTTCGGAAGGTCCTGTCCGTCTCCCTAATAATCTGAGATGGCTTGAATGGCCCAATGCCCCATTACTAGAATTTGGCTCTAAACTTATTAATATTGATGTCCCAAAAAGCCATATCAGAGATTTAGAAGGCAAAATTAAGGTTAGTGCTTGTGATTATTAGCTTTTCCCTTTTTATAACTACAAATTTTTACAGAGCTTAATGATTGTATTGATATATATATATATATATATATATATATATATATACTTTGTGCAGCATTTTAGAAAGTTGAAGTACATCGATTTCAGTCAATGCAAGTCCCTGGTTAGTGTTCCAGACTTTTCATCGGCTCCAAATCTGGAGAGTTTGAATCTTGATGGGTGCAGAAGCTTGGTGGAGCTTCACCAATCCGTCACATGTCTCGAAAAGTTAGAATTTTTGTCACTACAGTTTTGTTCTAATCTCAATATCTTTCCTAACACACTCAAGACAAAATCTCTTCGAGCCCTTGATCTCTTTGGTTGCACTCAACTTGGGAAGTTCTCTGATATACCAGAAAAGATGGAAAATCTAGAAGAGCTTGATCTTGGAATGACGGCCATTGAAGAACTCCCTCCATCAATTGAAAATCTTCTCTCTTTGAAGATAATAAGTTTAAGAAAATGCAAAAAACTCAAAACGCTCCCATCAAGTGTTTACAAGTGGCAAAATCTCGAGCATCTGAATCTTGTAGGCTGCTCCAATTTTGTCACATTTCCAGAGAACTTGGAGAATTCAAACAATCCTAATGGCAATCCAGGATTCCGAAAATTAAAGATGCTAGAACTTGATGGCTGCAATCTCTTAGGATTAGAGTTCCTTGAGCGTTCTTCCAGTTTTCCCAAATTAAGGTACCTAGATCTTTCCAGAAACAAGTTTACTCATCTGCCCGCATGCATCAACAAATACAAATATTTGGAACACTTGCATGTGGATAAGTGCAAAGAGATACAAAAGATTCCTCAGCTTCCGCCAAATGTGCATTCCCTTTCGGCTAAATGTTGCGGATCTCTACAAGAATTCCCAGATTTGTCGAGACTCACCTCCGACTGCTGTTCGGTTGACTTGTCATCATGTCGTAAATTCTTCCGCGAAGGGGCAAAAATTGCTCTTGCGTTATCGCTCGAGGTTAGACTCTCTCTCTCTCTCTCTCTCTCTCTCTCTCTCTCTCTCTCTCTCTCTCTCTCTCTCTCTCATGCACACTAACTTTGAGTGCTTGATATGCGTACTATTTGTATGACAGGGGCTCCCGAAGATGAGAAATGTTGACATTTGCCTAATTGGGAGAGAGATGCCAGAATGGATTTTTCGCGGTAAAGACAGTTCCATATCTTTCACAGTTCCCCGGGACTTGTATGACAAGTTCTTAGGACTAGCACTCTGTTTTGTTTTTGGCCCAAAGGGAGGAAAGGCAGTCAAAGTTTCTTGTCGAGTCGAAATTTGTGTTAACGGCCGACTGGTGCTTTCCTTTCCAAAATACGTGCATTCAATGGAATCCGACCATGTGTGGATAGGATATCTCCCGCGCAGTAGGCTGTGTGTAGGAAAGAAGCGTCTGCGAGATGATTGCAGCCAATTCCAAATTAAGTTCCTACTGGAAACTGAAGGAAGATTGAATGAGTGTGGATTCCGTCCAATATGCCAGCAACAGGATGATGATCTGAGGATCGTGTACCCACCCTATCAGCCTATGGAAACAACTTGTGCTTTGGAGGAAAGAGACTCAGAGGAAGACAATTGGATGGACACCATGGAAGAAGAAAGTTCAAGTGAAACAGATGATGAACCAATCGAAGCAATCAACCAAGAAGAAGAAAAACAAGGACTTTTCAAAGCAGATAAGATCGGGCCTTTGGAGGAAAGAGACTCAGAGGAAGACAATGGGAAAGACACCGAGGAAGAAGAAAGTTCAAGTGAAACAGATGATGACCTTATCAAAGCAATCGACCCAGAAAAAGAAGAAGAACTACTTTTCGATGCAGATAAGCTCGACTGCGGTGGATCACTTGAATGTGAAGCTACAGAAGGTGTCTGTCGAAGTCTCAAGACCTTGTCAAGGGAGCGATTCTTGAGGAAAAAATTTCGGAGATACTGATTGCAATGCCTTTTGCCTTTCTCTCTTCCTTTTTTTTTTTCTGTCTCTACTGAGAGTTTTTGAACGTCTGCTCCTTCAATTCAAGTTCAGAATCATTATGAAATACAGGTTTCACATCATGCTACTGACATGGTTGAGGTTGAGGAGCTTCCTTTTTTCCCTCTCTTTCTTTTATGATTTGTGATGCAGATTGCATCAATACAGAGTTAAGTGAATGCTCGTTGAATGGCCAGTCTTTCCAGTTGCTCTGCGATACTCATCATCATAGACCTCTGTCACCTCTTCATCCGATTGATGATGCCAACACTTCATGCTCGAAAATTCTGAGATAGTAAGTTCTACTTAATTCTAATATGATCTTCATCTTTTCAGGAGTGCTGATCTGATTGTGTCAAATATCAGAAGACTAGTTAATTCCTTTGTTGTTACTAGGCAGATTGCAATCCCTCCCACTTCCTTTAACGTCAATCAGACACATCACTTTAACCCAATTGTCACATCAACTGCCTTACCATGTCTGTCTCGTGGATTCTCAAGCTTTGACAGGAGTTTTATGCAGCCAATATCATGTACACTGAAAGGCAACTTCAAACGGATGCGACGCAGCAGCGTCACCCACCAATCTCTCTAGTGAAACAACTATTCCGTCGGACGAAACAGACGTTGGGAGGATCTTCATTCCAGTTCACATCTGGTCACTCCCACCATTCTCTATATCTCATCAACAACGCCCAGGGTCAAAAAGCGAGAGAAAGAGAGATGCGGATGATCATGAAATATAGCCATCGCCTAGCATGAAGCGAGTAGCATAATCCTGTAAGAGGAGCATATTCCAAAAAGTTTCTGATTTAGTGCTGTCTTTTGTTGTTGTGGATGTAATATTGCTGGATAAATGGACATATTGCTGCTGCAGAATACAAGTAAATACATTTGCATCACACCGTATTATCTTTTCATTCCTTAGAGCCCGATCCTCCCCTCATTTCTCTTCATTTTTATCTTAATAATTGAAAGGATTTCGTTAACGAGTGTTCTACAAGCACTTGTAAAGTTTCCGATAAACGAAATTTTATGGTTTCTAATATGCAGATCGCACACATGTCATGCGAAATCAATATTAATTTGATTATTATGAATGACTTGTGCGGAATGAAAACCTCATGGACAATCGTCCCGTAGGCCTTCATTAAGAAAACGTTGGATCACCTTTCTTACTAGTAGCCCCGCCAAATAGGAAGTAAACAGACATAAGCAAACCCAAAAGAAGAAGAAAGGATTTGACTTGTTGACTCGAGGCGGGGGCGATGCAGTGGAGTCATCCGGTTCGAAGTCGCAATGCCAGGTGATCTCCACGTCAGATGCAAATCCAAACTTTCTCTATCCTCTCAGACGACGTCGCATAAAGGCATCATTCTTCCTCACCGCTCCCCGTCCCGACTCCCAAGACAAGAAGACGCCGTTGACTCATCACTCTCTCTCTCTCCGACTAATCATCATGCCTTCTTCGATGGCGTTGCTGATCCTCCGTCGCAGCCTCCATGGTCGAACCTACTCGCTCCTCCAGGCGAGGCTCTTCTCCTGTTTGCAGGAGGAGGAGGCAGCGGTGGCGGTGGCTACAGCGAAGCGATGGGCCTCGGAGCCGAAGCCCGTCAAGAAGATACCTGTGGCAAACCGAGGTGAGATAGCTTGCAGGATCATGAGGACGGCCAGGAGGCTGGGGATTCCGACTGTCGCCGTCTACAGCGACGCTGACGCCAGCGCTCTCCATGTCAGGTCCATAGATTGAAATAGCTAGTACGAGTACCTAGAGGGGGGGTGAATAGGTATACTAAAATTTCTCGAAGCTTGCACAATATCAATTAGAGTATTTGCAACAATTAAAAATTCAATCGCAAGACTGAGTAAGGGAAAGAGAGAATTGAACACTCGGTTTATAGTGGTTCGGCTTGATTCAAGCCTACGTCCACTCTTCTGCACTGACAGCCGATTGGCTGGATTCCACTATGATCAAAGAGTTGTTACAGTGTTGATCTTCCTTGATTTCTAGGTGTAGATGATCTACCACACTCACTCAAGGCGTCACCAAGTATAAACACTCTCTGTATACAATTTCGCTCAGTCTCAACTAACAATCAAGGATCTTCAGACTCTGGAATTTTTCTATCGATCACACACTTAAAACAACTTGAACGTCTTCCTTTTATACTCCTTCATGCCATCATAGCCGTTGGCACTTACCAAAGGAATTCCTCAAATCTACCCGTTGGACGGAATCAATCAAGAAGATCATCCGAGCTATTTAAGGAATCTGATGATAGCCCATCAATCCTGTTCGCCCATACAATCAGGATCTCAGTTTCCAAGAATAGAATAATCCAAAATTATTTCATCGACTATCGGATCTTCAATCGATCTTAGATAAGAATTAAAGAATCCGAAATAATTATCCAACCAAAGAATCTATTCCAGAGGATAGGACCGAATCCTCAACCATAAACCTCGGCTTTGGATTTCCTTCAACACTGGATTAGAAAGACTGTCAGTGAGAATAAAGTCTTGAGTCCTGAGTCTTAAGACTTGAGACTTGAGACTTAAGTCTTGAGTCTTGAGTCTTGAGTCTTGAGACTTAAGTCTTGAGTCTTGAGTCTTGAGACTTAAGTCTTGAGTCTTGAGTCTTGGGTCTCGAGAGAACAAAGTCTTCAGACTTTAAACTGACGGTCTCCGAACATGCAGACTTTAGACTGAAAGAAACGTTTTGTCAGCTTCAAAATATTCTGGAAAGATTTCTCCAACAATCTCCCCCTTTTTGATGGTGACAAAACTTTCTTGAAGATTTGAACAACTTTGACCTGCAAAACATTTCTCAAGCAATATGGCTAACTCATAAAGATTAATAAAACAACCAGACTCTGCATCCACAGAAAATTGGTTAGTCTTTCATGAGAAACACCATATAACAACACTTGAATAAATGCAACCAGTCAAGTTCATAATCCACAGCCAATTCAGTCAAATTCACACCCAAGTTCAAAATCTCAAGTCATACTCAAAACTAAACATAACCACAAAGGTCAAAGTTAAAAAAAAATGAATGATGAAATGAAAGTTCAAATTTGTTCTCCCCCTTTTTGTCAGCATTGAAAAGGGTGAGAAAAGAGTCATGTCTGCTTGGGAATGCGCACGATCTGGAAATCCCCAATGGACTGGACTACTCCTTCGAGCTTCTTCAGGTCTTCTCGCAGATGAGCTACCTCTTCTCTCTTGGCATTTGCTTGAAGTTGCATAGCGAGGTCTTTGAATTTATCTTCCAGAGAGACTGAAGATACTTGTCCAGCATGCTTCAAAGCTTGGATTTCACAATCCAGAACATATATCTGTTTACGCATTTCCAGAAGAATATTCATGATACTACGAAAATCTGCATAATCATCCGTCTGTGTACTGGCATTAACTTTCTCAGATGGTGTGTATGTAAACGATGGAGCTTCTGTTTGGTCTGGCAGATTTGGAATCGAAGTATCACCTTCTTCAGGCAATTGAGAGACCTGAACTTCTTCTGGGTCTTCTGGAGATTGTCTTAGATCTTCAGCAGCATGAGGTGTAGACCTCTCTTGCTCGCTAACTCCCCCTGTCTCTAGGACATCGAAATGAGAAGAGTGAAGATCATGCTCTTGATTTCCCTTCTCTCCAGATTTATCAGCAGACTGTTCTTTTTCTTCTTCTCCTTCTTCCTCAACTTCTTTCTCCTTCTTTCTCTGATCTTCTTCTTCTCTGCTCTGCTGAAGTTCTGTCGGATAAGACACAGAACGTCTTTTTCTTGTCAGTGCTGGTATAGTGGGATCTTCATCATCTTCATCCTCATCTTCTTCCTCCAGGATAAGAGTTCTTTTCCTCTTTTTCGATGAAGCACCAATGGCCTGCTTTCCTTTCCTTTTTGAAACAGACTGGACTGGAGATTTCACTTTGAATTTCTCCATTGCCTTAGAGAGTTCTTGCAGACGCATCTTCATTAACATTTTCAATCCTACCACCATCTTATCACACGATCGAACACAAAAAGTATGTGGCAGTTCAATATTCAGATGTCTGAAGATCTTGGTCACCAGACCAGGATAAGGCAATTGTCCTTTGTCTTTTGACATTGCTCTGTACATATGGAAAAGAATAGTGTGCGGGAGAGAAAACTTCCGTCCTGAGTTGATCGCATACATCAACTTTGCTTCAGAAAGAGACACAGAAGTTTTTGACGTAGACTTTGGTCTGAGGCAATTGATCACAATCTTGTGAAGCGCAATGTTGATGGCATTCATCCTGGAATAGATAATTTTCTTATCTACATCCCTATCTTTGACAAGATCTAGAGTGGCTCGAGCAGGTGAGACTTTGATTGGGAGATAGCGTCCCCATTCAACTCCAATTATGTCCGCCAACATACTCACATCTACCACATAGACTTGGTCTCAAACACTGAATGAAATTCTATTCGCATCCAAAAAGCTAAGATTTGAATAGAAATAAGCGGTCAATTGATCATACCCGTCTGTGGAGTCAAAGCAGAAAGTCTCAAGTTGAAGCAAATTCAACTTCTCTCTTAAGTTCAAGTTGATGGAATCCAGGAAGTCAAAATCGACACTTCTAGGATTGATTATCCCTCTTTTCAACAGCCTGGAATACACTTTTTCCTGATCCTTGGATTTAAACAAATCCATCTGATTTCCTTTCACCTTTGCTGCCACACCCATTCTGGGTTTAAATTCAAGGAACATTTTGTCATCATCGTTCCCGTCAATCAGATTTTGTCCTGGCATACGAGGATCACTTGGAATGTTCGCAAGAGCCTACTCTGCTCTTCCTTTCGGAGCAATTCCCAACTCTTCCATTTTCCGCAGAAAAAGATACTCATTTCCATAATTTTTGTCCTTTAGAAAGTCATCTATATAATTTAATGAAGAACCGGTGCTTTTCAACGCACGATAAAGCTTATAGATAACAGAAGGTCTTTGGACTCTTACTGGGTCAGCTTCCTCGATTATCTCTTCTTCCAGATTTTGACTTGCACTTGCTTTTCCCAAGAAAAGATGACCACTTTCTCGACAATGAACAAAGAGTAGAAACAGTATCGAGAGGAGAGTGCTTTTTAGGGTTTTGAAAATTGGGGTAGAATAACCATATATATATATATATACCTTGGATTTGAAAATGGAAGTTTAAACGGTACAAGGAAAGTGTACGAACAATTTTTTTTTTTAAATCAATAACTGCCAAAATTAACTTTCTTTAAAAAAGACAAGTTTTCAAAATTTCACACGAATTATATCTGAATAATAGAACGTACCTTTTAGATAAAATAAACGAGAATTCGTACCTTTTAGATAAAATAGCTACTTATAGTCTTTAGCCATGAATGCTTGAGTCTCAGGATTTAGAGTCTAAGACATCAGAGTCTTAGAGTTGGTGAGTCTCTAGACTTTAACTTCTTCAAGCTTCAAAATGTTGAGTCTCGAGCGGATAAAGTCGAACTGATTCTTCTCCAAAGGCTTTGTGAATATGTCCGCTAGTTGACTTTTTGAATCAACAAATTGAATCGAGATTTCTCCATTTTGAATATGATCTCTAATAAAGTGATGACGAATCTCAATATGCTTTGCTCTTGAATGAAGGATTGGATTTTTGGTGAGATTGATAGCGCTGGTGTTGTCACATCTGATTTCTGTGCATGAGTCTTCAATGCCAAAGTCTTGTAGCTGTTGTTTTATCCATAGAATTTGCGAACAGCAGCTTCCAAGAGCTACATACTCTGCTTCTGTTGTTGAGAGAGCTACAGTGCTTTGCTTCCTTGAAAACCAAGACACTGTCCTGTTTCCAAGCAGTTGACAAGTTCCAGAAGTGCTCTTTCTATCGACTCTGCAACCGGCCAGATCTGCATCTGAGTATCCTAGAAGATTAAAGTCTCCCCTCTTTGGATACCAAAGACCGATGCTTGAAGATGAAGCAACGTATTTGATAATACGTTTCACGGCAATGAGATGTGATTCTCTAGGATCTGATTGAAACCTAGCACAGATACAAACACTAAACAAAATATCAGGTCTAGAAGCAGTAAGATAAAGAAGTGAACCGATCATGCTCCTGTACAGCTTTTGATCTACTTTCTTCCCTTCTTCATCCTTGTCTATCTTCTGAGAACATGACATTGGTATGTCGGTCTTTTTGCACTTTTCCAATCCAAACCTTTTGACAAGATCATTCGCATATTTTTCTTGATGGATGAAAGTTCCTTCCTTCATTTGTTTTACTTGGAGTCCAAGAAAGAATGTTAACTCTCCCATCATACTCATTTCAAATTCATCATGCATAGACTTAGAAAATTTCTTGCAAAGACTTTCATTAGAGGATCCAAAAATAATGTCATCGACATATATTTGAACAAGTAAAAAATTTTTGTTTTCCTTTTTGATAAACAAGGTAGTATCTACTTTACCTTTGACAAAACCATTATGTAATAAAAACTTACTTAGTCTGTCGTACCAAGCTCGAGGTGCTTGCTTTAGACCATACAGAGCCTTTTTCAGTCTGAAGACTGAGTTTGGCTTCTTTGGGTCTTCAAATCCAAGCGGTTGTTCCACATAAACTTCCTCATGGATAAATCCATTTAGGAAAGCACTTTTGACGTCCATTTGGAATAACCTGAAATTTTTGTAACAAGCAAACGCAAGTAATAGACGAATAGCTTCTAACCTTGCAACTGGTGCGTAAGTCTCGTCATAGTCTATTCCTTCTTCTTGCGTATATCCTTTGGCCACAAGTCTTGCTTTATTTCGTACGACTTTTCCTTTTTCGTTCATCTTGTTCCTGAATACCCATTTGGTTCCAATGACGGATTTACCTTTTGGTTTAGATGTCAATTCCCAAACATCATTGATGTTGAACTGTCTGAGCTCTTCTTGCATAGCTTCGATCCAGCTTTCATCAGATAAAGCTTCTTCTATGCTTTTTGGTTCAATTTCATAAATGAGAGCCACAGCACTAGATTCTTCATGCCTTTTTGATCTGGTGCGGATTCCTTCATTAAGTTCACCAATAATAAGATCTTTGGGATGACTGGATTTGTGCTTCCAGTTACCAGGTTGATGATCTCTTTCTTTATTTGATTCTCCATGAGCGTCTTGATGATGGACTTCCAGAATCTGAGATGCTTCTTGAGATGTAGACATTTGAAGATCTAGAGTGGATTCAGTCTCTTCGTACTGAGTCTGGCTGGATTCATCTTGCACTGAGTCTTGGAATTTGACATTCATAGATTCTTCCACAGACTGGCTTTTTTTTGTTGTAGACTCTGTAGGCTTTGCTTGATGTAGAATATCCAAGGAAGATGCCTTCATCTGATCTTTCTTCAAACTTACCAACTCGATCATTTGCATTTTTCAAAATAAAGCATTTGCAACCGAACACATGAAAGTATGAAACAATAGGCTTCTTACCTTTGAACAATTCATAGGGGGTTTTATCAAGAATAGGTCTTAGAAAGACTATTTATAATATAGCAAGCAGTTGAAACAGCTTCAGCCCAAAATCGTGAAGAAATTTTACTTTCAATTAAAAGTGTTCTAGCCATTTCTTGAAGAGATCTATTCTTTCTTTCCACAACTCCATTTTGCTCTGGAGTATACGGAGAGGAAAACATGTGATTAACACCAGATTTATCACAGAATCTCGTAAAATCTTGATTTTCAAATTCACTTCCATGATCTGTTCTTATACTCGAAATAGCACATCATTTTTCATTTTGAACCTTTTTTAGCAAACTTTTCAAAGTACGAAAAGGTTTCTGATTTATTTGCAAGAAAATATACCCAGGTAAAACGAGAATAATCATCTATAATTACTAGACAATATTTCTTACCTCCAATGCTCTGGGTTCTTGTTGGTCCGAAGAGATCCATATGAAGCAATTGCAGTACATGATTAGTAGATACATTATTTATTTGCTTAAATGAATTTCTTACTTGCTTTCCCAGAATGCATGGAGTGCATAAGTCAGACTTTTGGTATGGCAATTTAGGTAGACCTCGAACAAGCTGCTTTGAAGAGATTTTGGCTAATTGCTTCTTGTTGATATGGCCAAGTTTTCTGTGCCATAGAACTGCTTCATCTTGAATTGAGATTAAGCATTGTTCTTCATTTGGCTTTACATCAAGGAGGTAGATGTTTCCATGCCTTCGACCCATAAAAGACTGAGTCGAATCTTTGCTAATTCCAGAACATATGCCTTCTTGAAAGAAGATCTTGTAACCAATATCACACAATTGGCTAATGCTGAGTAGATTGTAGTTGAGTCCTTCCACTAGAGAAACATTGCTTATTGTGAGATTTCCAATTTTCACAGTTCCGAATCCCACAATACTTCATTTGCTATTTCCACCGAATGAAACTTTTCCACCATTTACTTTAATAAGCTTTATGAAACTATTTGAGTCTCCTGTCATGTGTCTTGAGCATCCGCTGTCAAGATACCACTTTACCTTCTTTTTGACAGAGACCTGCATTCAAAAGAGAGTCTCAAGCTTTCTTTGGTACCCAAATTTTCTTGGGTCCTTTGGTGTTAGTAGGATGAGCATTATTAGGCCATACTCTCTTAACAGGCTTCCAGACCATAGGACATTCTTTTTCAAAATGATCCTGACTGTTACACTTAGAACACCTTAAAGCATTTCGACCTACAGGTTTTACAAAAACTCTTTTGAAATGATTTTTATAAGCCTCTCTTGATGGTCTTTTCTTAATTCTTTCTTTTACTTTCGGAAAATCAATCAAAGGGATTGTTTCAGCTGTCATACCTAGACCCGACTTATTGAAGTAAGGTCTTTGGATTGAAAGAACTTTTTCAAGTTTTTCGGATCCTATTGAAAATTTCTTTGAAATACTTGATAAATCAGTTTTTAAGAAAGCATTTTCTTTTGAAAGATTTTCTTCACTCTCTTTAAGAGTAGAAACATTCAAGTCTAAATTTTTTACCTTTTCTTCTAAAATGTTTTCCTTTTGTTTTAAAACTGAGTTTTCCTTTTTAAGTTCGGAAATCTTTTTAAGAGAAGTCTTAAGACTAAAACATAACTCATCAATATATTTAGAGACTTTAACAGGGATTTTATAATCACTTACTTCAAATTCACTGTCTGAGTCTGATCCAGAGTCTGAGTCTGATTGCGCCATTAGACACAGGTTGGCATATTCCTCATCACTCTCTTCACACTCTGTATCGCTCCAGGTTTCGGCTTTAAGAGCTTTTCGAGATTTCTCAGCTTTTCCTCTTTTCTTTTTCAGAAGAGGACAGTTGGGTCTGATGTGTCCCTTCTTCTTACATTCGAAGCAAACTACATCTTTGTTTGGTTCCTCATCATCAACAGACTTGGTCTGCTGTCTCTGAAAACTTTGTTTCTTTGGGATGAACCTTCTGCCTTTTCTATTTAGTTTTTTGAATCTTCTTATCATGAGGGCGAGCTCCTCATCATCCATATCATCTTCAGAATCTGCATCATCAGAATCATCATTTGATTTTAGTGCAATAGATTTCGTACCTCTTGGATCTTCGTCTTCATTAATTCGTTCCACTTCGTAAGACTAAAGAGTTCCAATCAGTTCATCTACAGATAATGGCATGATTCTTTGCGTCTCTCTTATTGAAGTCTTTATATGATTCCAATCATTGGAGAGTCCACATAGAAGCTTGTTCACCTTCATGGGATCAGAAATTTTTTGTCCTTGGTTCTCAAGACCATTGACAATATCTGTAAAACGACTGAACATATCAGTTATAGATTCTCCTGGTTTCATTTTGAAGGATTCATATTGACCAAGAAGAATGTTAATTCTGGTCTCCTTCACTCGATCTGTCCCTTCATAAGTGATATGTAACCTGTCCCAAACTTCTTTTGCTGTAACACAAGAAGATATTCTGTTATATTCAGTTGGTGACAAGGCACAATATAAAGAATAAATTGCTTTAGCATCGAGTGCTTGTCTCTTGTTTATTTCTTCTTGAGACATTCCGCTGACTTCAACAGTTTCTTTCCCTCTTTCAGAGATTGATGCAGCAGTAGGAGTGATTCCTCTTTCCACAACGTCCCATTCCAGAGGATCCTTTGATCGTAGGAAGGCTTTCATCTTGTTCTTCCAGATGTTGTAATCCTTTCCATCGAAGTAGGGAGGTCTGGTATTGCTTTGCCCCTCCATCAGCCCTGGTGCTAGCATACTAGCCATGGATCTTTTACTCTGAAGTAAAACACTTCAAACAAAGTAAGAACACGAGCTCTGATACCAATTGAAATAGCTAGTACGAGTACCTAGAGGGGGGTGAATAGGTATACTAAAATTTCTCGAAGCTTACACGATATCAGTTAGAGTATTTGCAACAATTAAAAATTCAATCGCAAGACTGAGTAAGGGAAAGAGAGAATTGAACACTCGGTTTATAGTGGTTCGGCTTGATTCAAGCCTACGTCCACTCTTCTGCACTGACAGCCGATTGGCTGGATTCCACTATGATCAAAGAGTTGTTACAGTGTTGATCTTCCTTGATTTCTAGGTGTAGATGATCTACCACACTCACTCAAGGCGTCATCAAGTATAAACACTCTCTGTATACAATTTCGCTCAGTCTCAACTAACAATCAAGGATCTTCAGACTCTGGAATTTTTCTATCGATCACACACTTAAAACAACTTGAACGTCTTCCTTTTATACTCCTTCATGCCATCATAGCCGTTGGCACTTACCAAAGGAATTCCTCCAATCTACCCGTTGGACGGAATCAATCAAGAAGATCATCCGAGCTATTTAAGGAATCTGATGATAGCCCATCAATCCTGTTCGCCCATACAATCAGGATCTCGGTTTCCAAGAATAGAATAATCCAAAATTATTTCGTCGACTATCGGATCTTCAATCGATCTTAGATGAGAATTAAAGAATCCGAAATGATTATCCAACCAAAGAATCTATTCCAAAGGATAGGACCGAATCCTCAACCATAAACCTCGGCTTTGGATTTCCTTCAACACTGGATTAGAAAGACTGTCAGTGAGAATAAAGTCTTGAGTCCTGAGTCTTAAGACTTGAGACTTGAGACTTAAGTCTTGAGTCTTGAGTCTTGAGTCTTGAGTCTTGAGACTTAAGTCTTGAGTCTTGAGTCTTGGGTCTCGAGAGAACAAAGTCTTCAGACTTTAAACTGACGGTCTCCGAACATGCAGACTTTAGACTGAAAGAAACGTTTTGTCAGCTTCAAAATATTCTGGAAAGATTTCTCCAACACAGATGAGGGCGTCCGCATCAGTCCCGCTCCGGCTTGCCTCAATTACCTCAGTGGAGCGTCCATCGTCAACGCCACTCTTCGCACTGGTGCTCAGCTGAGGACTTGAGAACTAACTCTCTGCTGTTTGAAGTGCGTGCAATTGCTGCGATTGGAGGATGTGGGATTTCGCATGCGGCATGGTGGCATGTTTGGTTCTGGTTGGGAGAAATGGTCGTGTCCGTTGGAGCAATGGTTGTTAGCTTGGAGTGAACGGATTTGGTGACGGTGGAGGAAACTTGTGAGATTGCGAGTTTCAAATATTGGAGTTCAGTATTCCCATTCAGTGTTGCCTCGGGTGAAACTTCACTGCTGCTCTACCACATTGTGAATTTTAGGGACGATGAAATTATATAACCTTACGTCCCTATCATTTGTCGTGTCTCTATCCGACGAATGATTAACCGCTTTCATCGTGAATGCGAAGATCACGATATTGCGTGGAAATTGTCAAAATCGAAAAGAATAGGGAATATTGACAACGAAATACAACATTTTTTGAATTTTTTTTTTTTGGTGGGTAATTTCTTTTGGAATATTGATTTGCTGAGAAAAAATAATTATGAGATTCTTCATATCCCTATATTGCTATAACTTTGCCTTTCGCCGATGCGCACCTACAGTGTCCCAAACACCATAACTGTTTAGAAAAATAAGGTTTAACGAGCATAGATTTGACACTTGTGAGAGTGATACCATCACGAACTTCTTCAATCTCTTTCAAAATTAGATTTGTACACTAACGAAGCTCAAGGGAAGCAAAAACCACACAGGGAAGATTAGTTGATTCCCCCGTTGTTACTAACCAAATTCATTTCCTTCCACTTCCTTCAATATTAATTAAACCATTAACTTCATGTGGTTGTCGCATCAAGGTGTGTTGTCATGTCCGTGCCAATTGTCAAGCTTCAACAGCAGTTTTGTGTTGCTGAAATCTTGTACACTAAAAGACAACTTCAAACAGATCTACAGCGGCAATGTCACGCATCAATCCTTACAGTGAAGCAATTGTTCCATCCGACCAAACCAACATTATCGCAATCTTCATCCCAATTCTCTCGCATCATTCTCTCTATCTCCTCAACAATGCCTGGGATCCAGTCATCCCCAATCCTGTCGGAACGAAGAGCGAGAGAGATGATGATATGAAATATAGCCATCAGCTAGCACAAAGTGAGCAGCATAATCCTATAAGAGGAGAAATTCATGCGGCCAAGAAGTTTCTGATTCGGTTCAGTCTTTTCTAGTTAATATTGGCTTAAGTAGCAATAAAATTTATTGAATTTACTGGCATAAGACCAACCATTCTCTCCGTAAGTGCGACTCGGCTACTATTCGCTCCTGCTAGTGTTCTGCTTCTCCTGGTGGCCCAAGCCGATCTTTTCGGCTGAGATTTGGTGGTGATGGTCGTTTGACCCCTCTCCACCTTCTCACTGAGGAGATTTGGCTATCTCCTCCTCTGTTGCGAGATTTGGTGAACCCTAGTCGCGACGCTGGTGCTTTGTTCGTCTACCTCCTGGTCAAGCTGTTCCGCAGCTCTTCGTGGGACCTGGGCTGAAGAGGGTAGCCTCAGTTGTTCCTCTCTTCACTCCGTTGAAGCCTTTCCCTAGTAGGCCCTCTTTTCTTGCAATGTCCTCCTTGTAGTTGGGTTGGCAGGTTGTGTTAGAGCTGGTGGTGCGGTATGGCCTCTATTTATGCTGCGGTAGTTGCTGTTGTTAACGAGGCCCAGCCTAGTGTTGCTAATGAGAGGGGAAAGAGCGCTGTTTCTCCAAATTTATTAGCCCAGCCTTCTGTGCTTTCGGGCAAAGCCCCTGCTGTTGCGTCACGGAAATACCGAGCCCCCTCTAAGGCTCCAGGCCACGTGGGTCTGTCTAGGGGACGTAGCCAAAGGAGGTCGACCTCTAAAAGACCTCAAGACTCGCAACAACAGCATAGATCGAAGCCTCCTCTAGCCTGTTCATGGGCGAACGTCGCTCACTTGGCTGCAAAAGGTTATGAACTGTCATATGTGCCTTCTTCGTTTGAGGATGATGTCCCGATTGTCAACCTTGCTGAAGAAGTCCTTGAGGCTGTGGATCCCAAGTGGCATGAATGCCTCGTCGGGTATTATGTGGGGAGAAGGCTTCCCTTTCCAGTCATGGAGCATTCGTTGAAGCACACTTGGGGACCGAAGCTCATGGAGATCTTCGCCAATAATCGAGGGTTTTTTTTTCTTTTGTATCCTCGATCCAGTATTCCGAAGGAAGATACTGGAGGAAGGTCCCCTTATGGTAGCAAGGGTTCCACTAATCTTGCAACAATGGAAGCCTCTTCTTGAGTTGAAGAAAGAGAAGCAATCCACGGTCCCGGTGTGGATTAGATTGAAGAACCTCCCTTCCGATCTATGGTCGGCTCTGGCGATAAGGGCCATTGCAAGCGCCGTTGGCAAACCCCTCTATGTGGATCAATGCACGGAGCAAATGCGTATGATTTCTTTTGCTAAGGTCTGTGTTGAAATCCAAGCCAACCAACCGAGGATCTCTTCGGTGAAAGTGAAATTGAATGGGGTGGTGCACACTATTGCTATTGAATTTGAGTGGAAGCCAGTAGAATGTTTGAAGTGCGGTATGTTTGGTCACAATTGTGCTGATTCTCCAACCACCTCAAAGCCGGTAGTCTCCTCATCTCAAGGTCAAACCAACTCCTCCCCACCCGCTACTTCCCGGTTGCCCGAACCTAATCCAGTTGGGGTGGATTGCCCTGGTGACTCTGACCTGGCTTGAAAACAAGTCAAGGGGAAGAAGAAGAAGCCTCTCCCTCCAACGGAGATAGGCTCTGCCTTACCTATTGTCTCAAATGATGAGGGGCGCTCCCTCAAGCTGAAGCCTGTTGCTCTAGAGTGGAGTTTGCCCTCTACATCAACTCACAAGGCCCAAAGAGAGTTGCAGGTCCTAACAAAGTTGGATGCCTCCTCTCCCGCTGCTAAGGATGACTCCATCAGCCTTGCGGAAGATTCCACACAAGTGCCGCCTAGCCCTGGTGACGACCCTGATGATTCAACCACCCATATAGGCAATTCAGATGATGACTTGCTCTCCCCTTGCCCATTTCCAATGACCCCTCCGACTAGCACGAAGATTGAGACCATTCAGGACAAGTTGATGGCTCTAGTTCCAGCCCCACCTCCTCCTCCATCCCGTGCGGCACTGCCTCTTTCTCGGCACAAGCCCATAAAGTGGAGGTAACCCTTGGTCCTTCTCTTTTTTGTTTTTATGTACATAGGGTGTTGGAATGTTAAGGGCCTTGTTGACCCCTTTAGACAGGCGGAGGTCCGTAGTCTTGTTTTTTCAAATAATTTGTGGTTGGTTGGTTTATTGGAAACGAATGTGCCACAAACTCTCTTCAATTCCATTTCTAGGAGACTGTTGAGGGACTGGTGCTGGCTTGCCAACTATGAGTTCTCCCCTAGGGATAGGATTTGGGTTGGTTGGGACCCCTCATGGGTTTGCTTTGAAGTTTTCACTATATCTACTCAGGCGATTCATGGGACTCTTAAGTTGTTGGACTCAAAAATGGCCTGCTCTGTTTCAATTACTTATGGGGTGCACACTTTTACTCTCCAGCGACAGCTTTGGGGGGATATTATCTCTAAAAGTAGTGTCTTGCATAATTCACCCAGGGTAGTGATGGGGGATTTCAATGCTATAAAGGACCTCTCTGACAGGGTTAAGGATTCTGATGCTTGGATCCCATGCTTCGATGATTTCAGTCAGTGCTTGGTACAGTCGGAACTAGAGGACCTTAGGTATGTTGGTTTCAGGTGCACGTGGACAACTTCTTTAGGTTCTTCTAGAAAGGCTAGGAAGATTGATAGAGTCCTTATGAACTCCAGGTGGTGCTTGGATTTCTCTTACTCTGAAGCCTCCTTTCTAGCTCCAGGTATTTCGGATCACACACCTATGGTAGTTAAAGTGTTGAACCCAATTTTTCAGAGGAAACCGTTCAAATTCTTTGATTTTTTAATGAAGCATCCACAGTTCAATGCAATTGTTACTCAAGTTTGGGAGGACCCGGGGGAAGGGGTTCCTATGTTTAGGCTTGTGCGCAAGCTTAAGGTGCTCAAATGTCGTCTCAAGTAGCTTAATAGGGGATCCTTCTCTAATATCTCTACCCGGACGTCAGAAGCAAGGGTCGCTTTAGAGAGCACGCAAGCTGACCTTCACCGAGATCCCTTCTCAGCTGATCTTACTGAGTTGGAGAAGGACCGACGACATATCTTTGCTGACCTTCGGGCTAGTGAGAAGTTGTTCTTCAGACAGAAATCAAGAGTCAAGTGGCTCAAGGAGGGAGATCGTAACACCAAGTTCTTCCATCAGTATGTAAACAAGAGACAACTTCATAATAGAGTTCTTTCTATTTTGGATTCCTCCGGTAACCAGATTATCGAACTGTAGCAGGTTCATCAATGCTTTGTGGAGTATTTCCAAGACCTCCTGGCGCCGCGTGTGGAGCAGGAAGGGCCATCGATTAGGGAGATTCGGGAGACTATCCAACATCCTCTTACGGACGACCAAGTTAGCTTTCTTGCTCAACCAGCAACTGAGTTGGAGATCCGGGATACATTCTTCTCTCAAGCTAGGGGTAAGGCCCTTGGCCCAGATGGCTTCATGGTTGAATTCTTTAAGGAGAACTGGGAGACGGTTGGACATTTGGTCATAGCAGCAGTGAGGGATTTCTTCGTCACAGGGAAGCTCTTGAGGGAGATAAATAACACAATTCTGGTGCTTGTGCTTGAAGTCCCCAATGCGACTTCTGTTGATGATTACAGGTCCATTGCCTGCTGCAACACTATATATAAGTGTATCACAAAGGTGCTGGCTAATCAAGTTATGGTTGTTCCAACAAATGTTGTTAGTCCGTTTCAGAGCGCTTTTGTGAAGGGCGGATGGATTAGAGACAATATCTCAATGGCTTAGGAACTCTTTTCTAGTTTCCACCTTGAAGCATACCTTCCTAAGTGTGCGGTTAAGGTTGATTTCGGAAAAGCTTACGACATAGTCGATTGCGGTTTCCTTGAGAGAGTTCTTCTTGCTTTTGGCTTTCCCAACTTTGTGACTAGGCTTATTATGACATGTGTGCGCATGCCCATGTTTTCAATTGCCCTAAATGAGGAACTTCATGGTTACTTTGCAAGTGGACGTGGCCTTCGCCAAGGTGATCCTATTTCTCCATACCTTTTTGCTTTGGTTATGGAGGTCCTATCTGGAATTCTGTTGAGGTGCTCTTCCAAGCTAGAGTTTAAGTTCTTTTGGAGATGCAAGGCGACGAATCTCTCGCATCTTTTCTTTGCAGACGATGTTTTCTTGTTTTGTGAGGTGAACCTGACTTCGGTGAGTCTCCTCAAAGAGGGCCCAAACCCTTCTAAGAGCGAAATCTTTTTCGCTGGTGGATCGCCTGCTTTAAGGAGTCAGATCCTCCTCGACCTCGACTTCCAAGAAGGCAATCTACCGGTGCGATACTTGGGGATTCCTATTAATAACTCCAAGCTTAGCAAGGCGGATTGTTGTGTTCTTGTCAATTGTATTATTGCAAGGGTACAAGCTTGGACTCATCGCTTTCTCTCTTTTGCTGGCCGGCTTTAGCTTATTAGGTCAATCCTTCATGCTATCCAAGCCTACTAGGTGAGTTTTTTTTTATTTTACCTATAGCTGTGTTGGACCAAATTGAGAAAGTCCTTAGGTAATTCCTATAGAAAGGCCGGGAACTGGGTAGAGGGGGTGCTAAGGTTGCCTGGGATGATGTGTGCTTTTCAAAAGAGGAAGGAGGCCTTGGCATCCAGAGGCTCCGGGATTGCAACAAGGCTGCCATGCTGAAGCATATCTAGCTCCTATTTTCAGACAAAGAAGTCTTGTGGTGCAAGTGGATTGATTCCACATTTTTAAAATCAAGGAATTTTTGGGTTGCTAAAAAACCCACCTTATGTTCTTAGGCTTGGAAAAAAAATCCTATCCTTCGGAAGCAAGGTTTGAAATGCCTTCTATTGGAGGATTGGGGATGGCCTCTCTACCTCCTTATGGTTTGACAACTGGCACCCTATGGGCTCCCTAAACTTATTCTTTTCAGATTCATTCATCTACAGTTCAAGGCTGTTTAGGCAAGCAACAGTGACTGATCTTTTCTCTGATGCTGGGCAGCCTCTCAGGTTGGTGCTTGAGTAGTGGGATCATCCCCTTTCGAGCCTCTCTCAGAATTCGGATTGCTTTTGCTAGAGGGAGAATTCGTCAAGACGTTTCACTGTTGCGACAGCTTGGGAGACCTTCAGGCGGAAGAGGACTCGGGTACTTTGGCATGTGTTCATGGCATGTGTTCGTCTGGAACAGAGCAATTACACCACGATATCAAGTAAACCTTTGGCTTATGGCCAAGCGCAGGCTTCCCACCCAGGCGCTTTTATTGTCTCATGGTACAATAGACAGTGGTGCTTGTGCATTCTGCAGTGATGTGCCGAATTCTATTAACCATCTGTTTTTTGGTTGTCATGTCACGGCCGGGGTTGCTTTCTTTTAGGAGGCCAGATGCAATCTTCCTTGGCGTAACAGGTCGTGGGAGGATAATCTCCGTTGGGCCACCACCATGCTAATGGGAAAGAATTTTTATAAGTGCATAGCTCCTTTCTCCTTTGAAGCGCTGTGTCATATTATTTGGAATAACAGGAACATCATTCTCTTCAGAGAACAGCCTCTTTTTGTCCCGGCTATGAATAGCCTCTTTTTGTCCCGGCTATGAACAACCATCTCTTTAAAGTGGTCAAAGATAAGGTGATCACTTTTAGGAATGTCGAAGATAACTTCAGGAATAGAAGGTTGCAGCGGAGCTTGGGCATTAACCTGGTCATCTTTTCTAGGGATCGTTACCTGACTTCCTTTTAGCTGGTGCGTCTTGATTAAGGCCTTCGGTCCAGCGGCTTTTGCTTCTTGCTGAGGATGTTCTTCTCCCCACCTGAGGGCATTTTGTATCTGTTCGCCGGTTGTTCATGTCATGCTTTTCCTCTATGTTTGTTTTTGGGTTGCCACGACTGTGGCTTTTACATCCCGACATCCTTCCATTCATTATGATCTATTGTTTTGAGTGTGGGTTTTGATGGCGTGATCTTTTGTACAATTGGTCTTTGCTCAATATATTTATTACCTTTCACAAAAAAAAAATTATTGAATTACTGTTACCAAAAAAAAATTATTGATTACCAAAAATGAGAAAATATACAAACCAAAAATCTAAAAAAAGAAAGCAGTTGACTTTTGACTTTGGAGAAAATATTGGGTGGGGCAAGGACACTATACAAACAAAATTGCAATGCCTAGTCATCTCCACATCAGATGTAAATCCAAACTCTTATGTCCTCTCGAACAACGCCGCATAAAAACATCATCCCCACCGCTATCGGTCCCAAGACAAGACGCCGTTGACTCATCAGCCTCTCTCTCTCTCTCTCTCTCTCTCTCTCTCTCTCTCTCTCTCTCTCTCTCTCTCTCTCTCTCTCTCTCTCTCTCTCTCTCTCCCCCCCCCCCCTCGACTCCTCCAGGTGAGACTCTTGTCCCATTCGCTGGAGGAGCAGTGGCTCCAAAGCGACGGACCTCAGGGCTGGAGCCCACAAGAAAATACTAGTGGCGAACTGAGACTAGAATGACGGCTATTAAAGAATTTCCTTAGTTGAAGATCTTCCCTCTATAAAGCAAATATGTTTGCATGAACCTTGCAAAGCCCCCATCAAGGGTTTATAAGATGCAAAAACTCGAGTATTTGAGTCTTCGAGGCTGCTCCAATTTTGTCATGTTTCTAAAGAACTTGGAGGATTTAACTTATCTTAATGAAAATTTGGGATTCTTAAATTTAAATTGTTAGAGAAAACTCTTTAACTGTTTTGAAGCTGACAAAACCTATCCAAAAGTCTAGTCTGAAAACTTGTAGACTCAAGTGTTATAGTCTAAAGAATTCAAGACTCATCTGTCAAAGTCTGAAGACCGATTAGACTTTATTCTCAAAGTATGACCTCACTGACAGATTCCAGACTGACGAAGAGAAGACTTATCCAGATGCGAGTTTCAAGGATTTGGTTCGTACGGTTAAAGAAGATCTTATGGCTGGAGATAGCACCTAGTGATCAATTATTCTTATTGGAATCAATTTGGATAATCAGATCTTTTGAAAGGCAAAGTATACTTGGAAGGTTCTACTTATGGAAGCCTAGATCCTGATTGTATGGGTGAGCAGGATTGGTGAGCTATCATCACATTCCTTAAATGACTCGAAATCTCCTTGATTGATTCTGTCCAATGAGTAGATTGGAAGAACTTCTTTGGAAAGTGCCAACAGTTATAGAGGCATGAAGGAGTATATAAGAAAGACGCTCAAGTTATTCGAGTGTGTGCATGATAGAAAAATTCGAAAATCTGAAACTCTAGGTTCTTTGCTATTTCAATTGTTGAGCTTAGATATTGTACTCAAAAGAGAGATAAAACACTTGTGAGACCTTAAGGAAGTATAGTAGAGTTTCTACACTATGAGGTCAATGATGTGAGACTATAAAATCTCTCTTGGTTCATAGTGAAATCCAGTTAGTGGGCTGTCAGTGCGGGAGAGTGGATGTAGGCTTGATCTAAGCCGAACCATTATAAACTTTGTGTTTCTATTCTCTTTCCCTGAACTCTTTACTTTAATTCGTAGCTTTACATAACTGCTTATAGTCGTTTACATTTTCAGTCTATTATCCTCTAAAGACGAGCTAATTTGTTAAGTCTTGCAAAAATTTCTTTAACACCTATTCACCCCCCTCTAAGTGTTCCTACTAGCCCTATCATAAATGACCCAGAATTTAATGGCTGCAATCTCTCAAAAGTAGAGTTCCTTGGGAGTTCTTCTAATTTTCCCAAATTGGCGCATCTAAATCTTTCCAAAAACAAGTTTACTCATCTTTCAACATGCATCCAAAGATACCATGATTTGGAACACTTGTTTGTATGTGGATGAATGTAAGTAGCTAGATCCAAACGTGCGTATCCTAATGGCAAAGAGCTGCAAATCTCGACAAGAACTCCCTGATCATCTAATCCATTTTTATTTTGATGCAATTAATGAAAGTCATCAAATCCAAATTTTAAGCAAAACAAAGCTAGGTCGTAATTAATTGATAGAGGAAAGATAGTCGATACCACCTTCTATAGTTGGATCAATTCTTCGACCGAGCATGAAATAACATTTCACGCTATCTTAAGTAATGTCATGTGTACTTGGCCAGCTCCATGAAGAGTCATGAGTTTATGCATGCTGACAATCATTTTAAAAAAAAAATTAAAAGGGTTAATATCTCGAAAAAACCTAAACTAGTACACATATGACAAATTTATCACAAATTATTTTTTTGACCATGAAAAACCCTAAACCAGTACGTTTGTGACAAATTTACTTCAAATGACTACAAAAAAACCCCCAAGCTAGTACGCTCGTGACAAATTTACGGCAAACTAATTTTTTTGACTACCAAAAACTCTAAATCGATATATTTGTGACAATTATACACTCTATTAAATTAGATTAATACCGTAAAAAATCACAAACTAATAAAACTATGAGGTAAAATTCTAAACTGGTACACCAGTCAATTATCACGTGTTATCCAACTTAGCAATTTGACAGTAAAATTTAATGGAACTAATAGAGGGAAAATTTGTCACAACCGTACCAATTTATGGTAAATTTGCTAAATGTATGCTAGTTTAGGATTTTTGTTGGTCAAAAAATTAATTTGGGATAAATTTGTCATAGTGTACTAATTTGAGGTTTTTCATAATATTAACCCAAAATAATTTTTTAAAAAAAAATCTTATCTATCAACTTTTTTCACAATAAAAAAGAAAAGGAAATTAAAGTAGAATTGTAAAGAGGCACAATTGCCTTATCTCAAATTTTTTGCTTTTGAAAAGTTTTATGATATCATTAACAGATTATATGTGATTATATTTTGATATGATTATTTATCTAATTTCATAATTTATTTAGATTTTAAATTCATTTTAAATTATAATCCAGCTTAAAGCATAGGAATGCATGCCAAGTGATTACACATATAATTTTTTTTCTTCGGCATTGGCATGATTTAACATATTACCAATGCACTCTCAACCACTATGACCCATCCTCTGCCAAAATCACACTTCATTAGTCCAAGTCACAGAAATTCATACTACAACTTTGTTAACCATTGTTTTGGTCATGCCATTGTTGACAATATTCACGGATCACCGATGCCCTGCCAAGACGGTGGTTAAATGAACCTCATGGAGGATTGCTTCGCATGTGCCCCACAAGCTTATCACAATTAATTATAATAAAATATGGTGCACCTATCATTATAGTGACGAGGCACTATTACTATAGCTAAAATTAAGTCGCCACTTCCCTAAATTTTTGGTGTAACAACATGTATTGTTCAAACAGGCAATTAATTTCTATAAGTACTGCACTAAAAAAAAAGTGGAGACAAAATCCTAGGCATACCTTAAAATCAAAAATCGAACTTTATAAGATGTCTTCTATCTACATAGGCTCATCATTGGCAAGAGATAGTCTGTATATTAATAGTTCCTTCTTATCATCGAGATTAAGTAAATTTGGCTTTGTAGATTATTTTAATCATTACATTTTAGTAATTTTTGTTGTGTGACATTATCTTTGTTCATTAAGGTTTTCTCCACATTGTCATGCCTCGAACCCCGAGCGCGCAGACATCACAAACCTCTTTTGAAGGGTTATGCATGCTACTTTGGTACAATTGATTTATGTGATTATGTGATGACTATTGAAAGATAATATGTGTTGTGCTGGGGAATGTATTGTGAATAGGTAAAGGACTAAGTACTACACAACAATGAAACTTCGTGTGAGTCACCTCTAGGGCCTTGTAGTCAAGGGCTAAGTGCTACATGGCAACTTGAGTCACATGGGAGCCACCTCAGGGCCTTGCACTACTGACATACATAGTAAAGGACTAAATGCTACACGATAACATAACTTCATGAGAGCCACCTCTAGGGCCTTGTACTATTGCTATATGTGATCAAGGGCTAAGTGTTGGAGAAAACTCCTTAATTGTTTTGAAGTTGACGAAACTTATCCAAAGTCTAGTCTAAAGACCGCTAGACTCTAAGTTCAGAGTCTACCCACACTGACAGATTCCAGACCGAACACTATTGAAGAATGAAGACTTATCCAGATGTGAGATTTTCTTTAAGGGTTCAGTTTGTATTGCTTATGGATAGTTTTCTGGTTGGATAAGCACCTACATGATTGACTATCTTTAAAGGAATCAATTTCGATACTCCAATCTTTTCGGATTGTAAGTAAACTTGGAAAGAATTTACTTATGGAAACCAAAAATCCTAATTGTATGGGCGAACAGGATTGACGGGCTTTCATCACAATCTTCAAACGACTCGAGATCTCCTTGATTGATTCTATCCAATGGGTAGATTGGGAAAAATTCCTTTGGAAAGTGCCAACGATCAAGAAGGCATGAAGGAGTATTTAAGGAGGATTCTCTAGTTGTTCAATAGAGTGCGTGAAAGAGAAATTTAAAAGTCTAAAACTTTTCATTTCCTTATTATTCCAAATACTAAGCTCAAAGTTGTACTCAAAAGAGAGAAAAACACAGTGTGAGTTTGTGAAAGAGAAGCTAAAAGGGCTAGTAAATACACCTAGAGGCGGTGAATAAGTGTTAACAAAAATTTTTGCAAAGTTTAATAGAAGTAATTTGCTTATAGAAAATCACAGAAGAATTCAGACTTTAGCGATTAGATAAACTTAAAACAAAATAAAGAAGTTTAAGCTTAAACAGTTAATCAAGGCTACAAATTGAAATACAGGAGTTGAGGGAAGAGAATTATAATACAAGATTTTTAGTGGTTTGACTTAGATCAAGCCTATGTCCACTCTCCCGCATTGACAACCTACTGGTTGCATTCCACTAAGAAACAAAAGAGATTTTACAGTCTTGCGATCTCGACTTCACAGTGAAGAGTCTCTATTGGTCTCTCACAAAGTCTCACTAAGAGTTTCTCTCTTTTGTATACAACTTTGAGCTCAGTGAAAGAAATAGTAAGGAACTAGGAAGCTTTAGATTTTGAAATTTTTCTTTCACGCACACTTTTGAACAACTAGCGAGTCCGTCTTAAATATTCCTTCATACCTTCACAACCGTTGGCACTTTCCAAATGAATTTTTCAAATCTACTTGTTGGACAAAATCAATAAAGGAGATCTCGAGTCGTTTGAAGATTTGTGATGAAAGCCTGTCAATAATGTTCGCCTATACAATCAGGATTTTGGTTTCCATAAGTAGAACTTTCCAAGTTTGCTTGCCTTCCAAAATATTTGAATATCGGAATTGATTCCAATAAGAATAATCAATCATGTAGGTGCTAAATCTAGCCATCCATAAACCATACGAATCGAATCCTTGAAGAAATAAAGATAATCTTACATTTAGATAAGTCTTCATTCTTTAGTCTGGAAACTGTCAATGTGGGCAGACTTTGAACCTTAAGTCTGGTGGTCTTTAGACTTTGTCACTAAAGTTTGGAAGTTTTCAGACTACACTTGGAAAGGTTTTGTCAACTTCAAAACAGTTAAAGAGTTTCTCCAACAGTCTCCCTCTTTTTTATGGTGACAAAACTTTCCTGCAAATTTAAGAATTTTTTGACTTGCAAAACAACTCTTACATGATATCTTATAAAAATAAGTTGATTAGGATCTGGATAGCATCGTATCTACAACCACAGAAAAAACATGTTAATATTGAAAAGATAAAACAAATAACTGTCCAACTATAATCAGTATCACCAACAGTTGCAGCAAGCGTCAAAATATTCAACAATCAAACAAAAGTCCAAAAGTCCAACAGACAGACAAATAAAAGTCCAACAATAGTACCAAAAGATGAAGTCAATCAAAACAAAAGTAAAGAAATCTGCACATTCTCCCCTTTTTTGTCAACAGTAAAAAGTGGAAAAAAAATAAAAAGGTCCAATAAAATTAGGACTTTTTGGGGATGCAAACAAGCTAGAAATCTCCCATCGACTAAACCGTTTCCTCTAGCTTTCGCAGTGACTCCTGCACCTTCTTAACATTTTCAGACTTGGCAATCTCTTGAACTATCTCTTGAATTTGAAACTTAAGGTCTTGTACCTGATCGTGAAGAGAGAATGAGGTGGCTTTCAGTGCAGATTGGAGGTTCTAAATCTCACACTCCATGCCATATTGTTGAGCCTTTATCTCCACAAGAAGCTCGAGCAATCTTTTAAAGTCTGCAATAGTGTCTATTTGAGTACTAGCTTCAACACGTTCAATTTGAGGAGTGTTCATAGATGAGGGAACTTCAGCTTGAACATCCAGACTTGGAGAGGATGCCTCAACATTAGCTTTAGGAAAATGGGAGGCATAGACATCCTCTGGATTGACAGGAAATCTGCTAATATCATCACTAGTAAAAACAGGAGAAGAAATATCTATTTTCTCAGCAGCTCCCCCTATTTTCATGCCTATAGGTGGAGGAGGAAAATCTTCTTCTTGTTCTTTTTCAGTATAAACACCCAAGTGATGTTCTTTTTCTCCTGCATCACCTGCAGTTCCACTCCTAATCTTCTTAGAATCCTCTACAAAAGTTGGTTCAATAGAGTCATCTTAACCCTCTTCCTTTTTTGCCTCTCTTCTTTCTCTTTCTTTTTCCTCTGCTCTTCTTTCTTCACTTCCTTCTCTTCTTTGCTCTATTTCTCCTCGTCCTCTTTCCTCTATGTCCTGCGACTACTCAAAACTAACAAAACTCTAAAGATTTTTCAAAGCAAATGCAGAGAGAGTGAGATCATCCTCATCCTCTTTGTCATGCAGGATAAGGGCTCTTCTCTTCTTGATAGGTGCACTCATAGGCTCCTTGCCTTTTCTCTTTTTTGCAGCAAAGTTTGTTTTGCTGGGGGACTTCTCCTTCAAGCACTCCAAAGCTTTGTTCAGTTCCTTCAGTCTCATCTTTGATACCATCTTCAATACTATAATCATAGGGGCAATGGTTCGAACACAAAGAGATTCTGGAAACTGAATTTGAAAGTGTCAAAACAACTTAGTGACCAGCGCTGAGTGAGGGAGTTATCCCTTATCCTTCACAACAGTCTTGTACATGTGCATCAGGATTGTGTGTGGCAGCGAGAACTTCATCCCATTACTGATGGCGAACATCAGTTTTGCTTTAGAACGAGAGACATCTGTCTTGGAGGTTCACTTTGGTCGGATGCAATTGATCACAATCTTGTGCAGCAAAATGTTGGAGGCAATCATTCTGGAATAGATAATGACAAGAAAACTTATTGTATGACCAACATTCACATTTATTGGTCAGAAACTCCCTCTTTCCACACCAATAACATCCGCTAATGTGTCAGAAACTGAATTTGAAAGTGTCAAAACAACTTAGTGACCAGCGCTGAGTGAGGGAGTTATCCCTTATCCTTCACAACAGTCTTGTACATGTGCATCAGGATTGTGTGTGGCAGCGAGAACTTCATCCCATTACTGATGGCGAACATCAGTTTTGCTTTAGAACGAGAGACATCTGTCTTGGAGGTTCACTTTGGTCGGATGCAATTGATCACAATCTTGTGCAGCAAAATGTTGGAGGCAATCATTCTGGAATAGATAATGACAAGAAAACTTATTGTATGACCAACATTCACATTTATTGGTCAGAAACTCCCTCTTTCCACACCAATAACATCCGCTAATGTGTCCACATCCACCACAAACTATTTTTCCCTCATAGTAAAACGAAATCTATTTGCGTCAATAAATGACAAATTTTAATAGAAATATGTAGTTAATTTAGGATAAGCGATAGAAGTCTCAGAGCAAAATTTTTCAAGTTAAAGGAGAGTCAATTTCTCCCTCAAGTTCACCTTCAAAGAATCCAAGAAATCAAAATCCACAGATCGAGGGTTTTTTTTTTTTTTTGGTAAAGATCCACAAATCGAGGGTTCATCACCCCTCTTTTCAACAAATTCGAATAAGTCTTTTTGTGGTCTTTAGAATGAAACAAATCCGTTCCCTCACTACACACATCAGCAGCAACGCCCATCCTAGACTAAAAATTTGCATACATTTTCTCAAGTTAGCAAATGTCCTATCTGTCGTTCCTTCAGACGCTATGCCTAACCTTTCCATTTGTCGTAGAAACATAGTCTCATTCTTATAACCTCTTTTTTTTTTTTGTAGAAATTCATCAATAAAAGTCATAGCAGTACCACATTGCTTCAACTTATTGTAAAGTTTAAAGAGAAACTAGGGTTTTAGTATTCTTACAGGTTCCATATCTTCCACAATTTCTTCTTCCATTTGTTGTCGCGGAGGATTACGCTATGGAGAATGACGTTGTTGAGAATCTTGTTGATGTTGCTGTGGAGAGCCTCCTTTGTCGATTAAGTCAAAGTGAGTAGGACCCTCTGGCATATTTTGCGGTGCCCTGTTTGCGATTCGAGACGATTTCCTCAAGAAAGACCTCTTCACAGTCGAGGAAGATTTCTCAAACTTGTTCGTTTGAAAAAGGTGACAACTTGTAGAGCAAATTTGAGTGTAAAAGGGATAGAGTAGGAATTATGTAGTCTAAGGTTTGTGAAAACGTAAATGGAGAAGAAGGACATCGACGGTATATAAAGCAAGTGAAACAGGGTATACGAACAGTCACAAAGGAAATAAGTAAACTGCCTTGTTCGAAAATAAAAACTGCCAAAAATTCAAAAATTTGAAAAATAAAATAGGCAAGTAACGATTCAAATAACAATTATACCTGTTCAAAAATTTTATGCTAAAAATTAAATTACCCGCATTGAAGAAATATTGACTTACAAATGTAATTTCGGTATATTCTAAATTTGATCACCTTCAGACTTTAACCAGTAGAAGATATAATATTCAGTTTGGTGCGAATAGACTCAAATAGACTTTTTTCCAGTGGCTTTGTAAATATGTCTGCCAACTGATTCTTCGAGTCAATGAACCGAATCATAATTTCTCCATTTTGAACATGATCTCTTATAAAATGGTGTCAAATCTCTATATGCTTTGCCCTTGAATGAAGAATTGGATTTTTCGTGAGATTAATTGCACTGATGTTGTCACATTTGATCTCGGTGCATGATTCTTTAATTCCAAAGTCTCTTAACTGTTGCCTTATCCACAAAATTTGAGAACAACAGCTTCCAAAAGCCACATACTCTGCTTCTGCTATTGATAGAGCTACAGTACTCTGCTTCTTTGAGAACCAAGACACCAACTTGTTGCCCAGCAGTTGACAAGTACCAGAAGCACTCTTTCTATGAACTTTACAACCTGCTAAATCTACGTCTGAATATCTAAGGAGAGTAAAGTCTTCTTCTTTGGAATACCACAGACCTAGCTTTGGAGTAGTTGCAATGTATTTGATGATGCGTTTTGCAGCACTTAAATGAGATTCTTTGGGATCTTATTGGAATCTAGCACAGATATAGACACTAAACAAAATGTCAGGTCTAGATGCAGTAAGGTAAATAAGCAAACCAATAATGCTCCTGCAAAACTTCCGGTCTACATTCTTTCCTCCTTCATCTTTGTCTAATTTCGAAGAACTTGACATTGGTGTCTCTATCTTCTTGCAATTCTCTAATCCGAATTTCTTGATGAGATCTTTTGCATACTTTTCTTGATTAATAAAGATACCTTTCTTTGATTGTTTAACTTACAATCCAAGAAAGAAAGTTAATTCACCCATCATACTTATCTCGAATTCATTCTGCATACATCTAGAGAATTTTTTGCAAAGATTTTCATTGGGGGATCCAAAAATAATGTCGTCCACATAAATTTGAACCAGTAGATAATCATTACCCTCTCTTTTTATGAACAAGGTAGTATCTACCTTTCCTTTAGCAAAACCATTTTGGGTTAGGAAATTACTTAACCTTTTATACAAGGCTCGAGGTGTTTGCTTTAGTCCATATAAGGCATTTTTCAATCTGTAGATTGAGTCTGACTTTCTTGGATCTTCGAATCCAAGTGGTTGTTCCATTAGACTTCCTCTTGGATGAATCCATTTAGGAAAGCACTCTTTACATCCATCTAGAATAACCTGAAATTTTTATAGCAAGCAAAAGCAAGTAATAATCTAATTGCTTCTAACCTTACTACTGGTGTATAAGTCTCGTCATAGTCTATCCCTTCTTCTTGCATATATCCTTTGGCCATGAGTCTTGCTTTGTTCCTTACCACTTTTCCTTTCTCGTTCACCTTGTTCTTGAAAATCCATTTAGTTCCGATAATAGACTTACATTTAGGTTTAGGAATTAGTTCCCAAACATCATTGATGCTGAACTATTTGAGCTCTTCTTACATAGCTTCGACCCAAATTTCATCAAACAGGGCTTCTTCTATACTTTTGGATTACATCTCAGAAATAAGTGTTAAAGCACTAGACTCTTCTCACTTTTTGGATCTAGTGTGAATTTCTTCATCAATGTTGCCAATGATGAGTTCCTTGGGATGACTTGACTTATGCTTCCAGTTGCTGGTTGGTCTAAGAGTCTACCAATCCTCTACTTTAGTTGATTCTTCTAGTTCTGCTTGTTGCTGATCTCTAGAATTCTGAACCACTTTAGGGGAAGTAGACTTTGTAAAGTCTAGAGCAGGTTCAAATTCTTCAAGTTGAGTCTAATCCAGTTGATTCTGCATAGAGTCTTGAAATTTAACATTCATAGATTATTCCGCTGATTGAGTCTTCTTGTTGAATATTCTATATCCTTTGCTTGAGGTTGAGTACCAAGGAAAATTTCTTCATCTGATCTTTCTTCAAATTTCCCAGTTCGATCATTTGCATTTTTCAAGACATAACACTTACAGCCAAACACATGGAAGTAAGAAACATTTGGCTTCTTTCTTTTAAATACTTCATAAGGAGTTTTCTCTAAAACAGGCCTCAAGAACACTCTGTTAATGATGTAACAAGCTGTAGAAACTGCTTCAGCCCAAAATCGAGAAGAAATTTTGCTCTCAATTAAGAGGGCTCTTGCCATCTCTTGCAATGACCTATTAATCCTTTCCACAACTCCATTTTGTTCTGGAGTGTATGGAGAAGAGAAAACATGCTGGAAACCAGATTCATCACAGAACTTCGCAAAGTCTTGATTTTCAAACTCACCTCCATGGTCTATTCATATGCTTGAAATAGCATATCCTTTTTAATTTTGAACATTCTTGGCAAACTTTGAGAAGTGAGAGAAGGTTTCAGACTTATTTGCCAGAAAGTAAACCCAAGTAAAGCAAGAGTAATCATCCACAATTACTAGGTAGTATCTTTTTCCACCAATGCTTTAAGTTATGGTTGGTCCAAAGAGGTGCATATGCAGAAGCTACAAAGCTCGATTAGTAGGAACTTGATTTATAGGTTTAAAGAAACTTCTAACATGTTTTCCCAAAACACAAGGAGTGCATAATTCAGATTTTTGATAAGCCAGGTTGGGGAGACCTCGAACAAGCTTCTTGGATGAAATCTTGGCAATTTGTTTCATGTTGACATGACCAAGCTTTCAATGCCAAAGATTTGCTTCATCTTGAATGGATATAAGACACTGAGAGCTTTCTAGTTTATATCCAAAAGGTAAATGTTCCCATGTCTTCTCACAATGAAAGATTGAGAGAAATCTCTACTTGTTCCCATACAGATTCCTTCTTGGAAATTGATTTTAAATCCAATATCGTAAAGCTAACTTATGTTGAGTAGATTGTAATTCAAACCTTCCACCAAGGGGACATTGTTGATAGTCAGGCTTCCAATCTTCACGGTTCCACATCCAACAATTCATCATTTGTCGTTCCCACCAAAAGAAACTTTTTCACCATTCATTTGAACAAGTTTTATAAAGCAACTCAAATCTCCAGTCATGTGTCTCGAACAGCCACTATCCATATACTATTTGATCTTTTTTTTTTATAGTGACCTATGATCAAAAGAAGAACTCAAGCTTTCTTTGGTACCCATATTTTCTTGGGTCCAAGAGAGTTAGTGTTAAAGACAGTATTTGCCCAATCCCTCTTAACAGGTCTCCAAACCTTTGGACATTCCTTCTCGAAATGTTCTGAGCTATTACACTTTGAACATTTGAGAGCACTTTGGCCAACAAATTTTACAAAAACCTTTTGAAAATGATCTTTGTAAAATGCCCTTGTAGGTCTTTGTTTAATTCTTTCTTTAACTTTGGGAAAATCAATTAGAGGAATAGTTTCTGAAGTCATTCCCAAACCAGATTTATTAAAATAAGGTCTTTATACAAAAAGAATTTTCTACAACTTCTCATATTCTTTTGAAAATCTGTTTGTGATATTTGAAATATCTTCTTTCAAAAAGGCATTTTCCTTTGAAAGAGAATCTGACTTTTCTTTCCAAGAAGTTTCATGTTGCCTCAGTTTAGAATATTCCTTCTTTAGCTTGGAAATCCTTTTAAGAGATATTTTGAGGCTGAGATAGAGTTCATATATATACTTCAAGACTTTAACATGAATTTTTAAATTGCTAACCTCAACTTCTTTGTCTGAGTCTGAATTAGAATTTGTTTCAAACTATGAGTTTGATTCTGAATTGGCCATCAAACATATGTTAGCATATTCTTCATCACTTTCCTCGCATTTGGTATCACTCCATGTTTCTACTTTGAGAGCCTTTTTTGTATTTCTCAGTTCTTCCTTTCTTTTTCTTCAACAGAGGACAATTAGGTCTGATATGCCCCTTTTTCTTACATTCGAAGCATATCACATCTTTGTTGGTTTCATTGTCCTCAGTCGGTTTGTTCTAGAATGTTTGAGTTCTCTGCTTCTTCCAGTTGAATCTTCTTCCCTTCCTATTCAAATTTTTGAACTTCTAGATCATAAGCGCTAGCTCCTCATCGTCCATTTCATCTTTAAGTCTGTATCATCAAAATCATTGTTAAATTTTAAAGCTATTGACTTCTTACCTTTTGGATCTTCTTCCTTATTGATCTTCTCCACTTCATATGATTAAAGTGTGCCAACTAGTTTGTCTACAGAAAGAGGCATGATTCTTTGGGTTTCTCTAATCGATATCTTCACGTGATTCCAATTTTTGGAGAGTCCACGCAGCAGTTTATTAATCTTCATTGGTCCTGAGATTGATTGTCCTTGATATGCCAAGCCGTTTACAATCTCTGTGAAGTGACCAAACATGTCAGTGATGGATTCTCCCGACTTCATCTCGAAGGCTTCATACTATCTAAGTAGAATATTGATTTTTGTTTCTTTAACTCAATCAGTTCCTTCATAAGTAATGTGCAGTATGTCCCAAACTTCTTTAGCTGTTTCACTTGATTATACTCAGTAGGAGATAAGATACAATATAAAGAGTAGATAGCTTTAGCATCAAGAGCTTGTCTCTTGGTTATTTCTTCTTGTGTCATTTCGCCAGCATCTGCAACTTCCTTTCCTCTTTCTAAGATTGTTATAATTTTGGGATTGATCCCTTTTTCTACCACATCCCATTCCAGGGGATCTTTAGATCTCAGAAATATATTCATCTTGTTTTTCCACACATTGTATTCCTTGTCACGCCCCAATCCTCAGGCACGCACCCATCCCTCACCTTGGTCGATTTATAGCGACGTCCCAAGACACATCGCTGACCCTTTCATTTGAATATGCATGTGAAAGCAGATAAAAATCCCCAGACAATAAAACAATGGGATAGAAAAGTATGGCTATATTTTTCACAATTGAAAAACCATAATCACACTTTTATACAAGATAAGCCTCATAGTATATATTACAATACTATTAACAAGAGTCTGATCTATCTCATAACACTTCACACTTAGGGTTTGCAAAACGGGGTGAGGTCTCAGTCCTCATCCGAGTCATACTCCGGCTTATCCTCAAGACCCTCCTCTGGTTCCTCATCAGGGTCCTCCTCTTCAGGTTCTTTCTCCTCAGGTCCCTCATCAGGGTCCTGAAATATTGTCCTACAACCGGGATGAGACTATGTCTCAGCAAGTTCTACCCCTTAAGACCCCATTAGGAAGCCAATACACCTTAAGGCTGCCTAAGCACAACACGAGTTAGAAGACTTATCTTGGCCTCAGTTCCTTCCTGCAAGTCAGTAAATATATCAGATATACATGAACACATTACATCACACCACCCAATCAATTGCTATCGAACTATCGATCAATCGACTTAGTCGATTACATGTCATCACAACCATTTCTTAGTCAGCCCCTTTCATACTATCTATAAGTCTGATCAACATCCAAAGCTACTCACCAAAGGTAATATAGTATATTATCCTATCTCCAGATGACATATAGAGTTATTGAGCTGTCAAATCATATCGTCCTATCTCAAGATGACAAAGAGAGTCATCGAGCCGGTATATTAATATCATACCGTACTGTCTCAAGATGATCTGTAGAATTATCGAGCCAGTATATCATACCGTATTGTCTCAAGATAACATGTAGATTCACCGAGCCGGTAGATCATACCATCCTATCTCAAGATGACATATAGAGTCACAAAGCCAGTATACACACAATTTATCATACCATACTGTCTCAAGATGATCTGTAGAGTTATCGAGCCAGTATATAGTACCGTACTATCTCAAGATGATCTATAGAGTCATCGAGCTGATATACATGCCATTCCTAGCAAATAATCAAATTATCATTTTTATCATTTCCGATAAAATGTCGTATGTAGGTACACGGTCGGCCTTAGCCAAAATATAAAAATTTTCTTTCCACAAATCCCACCATTTTCTGTAGTCTACCAAAACATTTTTAACGCTATCAACCAACACTCGATTATTTTTCAATTAATTATTCAAAATTAATTAATTTAGGAAAATAATCATAAAATCATTAATAAATCAATTCAGCACAATCTAGCACTCAATAAATTAAACAAACTGCATCACGATAATCAGCATAAAATTTCGGTCGTCGACCATCCCGGTCTAATTTTCGAAAAATAAATAATTAATTAATTAATTTCATAAATTATTAAATAAATACAATAAATCCAATTTAGGCCCATAATGCTTAATTGGAAGCCAAGACGAGCCCGGAAAATTACTGAGACTCGTTCAATAAATAATAGAGCTTGTCTACTCGCTAATTACACTAACTATTAGACTAACATGCATAGGTAAATCCCTAATTTAATTATTATAATCTAACCTAACCACCTAATTATACTTAATTAAATATAATCTACCCCTAAGCATTATTAGCATACTAATAAGGATTAGTGAGCTAAACTCACCCGTTTAACAATCTGTTCGGACCGAAACATCAGGAACGTCACGAGGGACGTTTTTCTCCAAAGCAAGCCTAAGGTTAAGGACTTAGAAACACCTCAAAACGGGCTTGGAAGTGGCTAGAAACCCACAAAATTTATGGTCTGATCTTGCTGAAAACAGAAGCCAAACAACTTGATTCAAGACGGGAATTGCTCAGGAAAGAGAGAATAGGCCAAACCGGGCCTAGATGTGGACTCACGGGGGTTGAACAGGCTCAAGACGACTCCAGATGAGTTGCCACAAACCTTGAACAGCAGCTGGGAGGCGTGAGGGAGGTGGCCAAGGGCGGACAACGCGCAGCTGGTGGTGCGCGTGGGCAAGGCGCAGCAGCGCGACTCTAGCGACGACTTAACTGCTCCGGTCTTCCTCCTCAAGTTGCTGGCATCGCACACGGCAGGGAGAGAGAGGAGAGGAGGGTTTGATCGGTTGGTGAGGAAAGAGAGAAGAGATAAGGCAGAGAGAGATGGAGGGGCCCATTTGTCTTGCTTTTCCACATCTTTGTCTCCCCAAAGGCTTGTCTATCAAGCCAAGTTCTATGGCTGTCATTGAGCCACACACACTTTCCCTACAACTCATGAAATGGTCCAAAATAGCTAGGGAAAGGGGGGGCACACGAATTTGCAACATTTGAATTGGATGCTTGGTCTATTTCAATTCAACCTCAATTGGCCCTCATAATTTCAATTGACTTATCTTTGATCATCTTAGCATTTTTGCCTACCTGAGAATCAATCTTACATCCCAAATTTGCGACAAAAAATAATCACCGGCCTTTTCTACATAAAAACGGTCCTAAGTCGACTTTTTCCCAAAAAGTCTCGGTTGTCAAAAAAATCTTCTGAAACTGAGTCGACGCTCCTAGAATTTATTGTGACATGACAGAATCTTCAATTTTTGAAATCAAACTTGAATTTGCGGTTAATTTCCATTCGACGCATTTTTAGCGTGACCTAGGCTATCGGGTAGTTTTAAGATTTTTAGTGCAAATGACCCGTGGTCGATTTTCTTCGAACCACTATGAACCCACTCGACTCAATGGCGACTCTCGATTGTCATGAAAATCTCGATGATTCAATTACGGACACAAGTTACCAAAACGACAGAAGAATCAGTCTAGGCTCGGTCGACGAGAATTTTCTAATTTAGTGGTGTCACCCTCGATTAACCACATATTTCAGTTGAACAGACCTATCTCTGATCTCTAATCAATTTATATATGTGCCGTAATGATCTCGACAGATGAGCACGATCGAGTAACCGATCCCTAGTCGAATTCTCAAGTCTATTGCATTAAAATTCCTTAATGGCTTCCCAAATAGTCTAGTTACCTCAAGAGTGATTAGCTCTGAGAACAGCCCTATAAGCGCGTCAATGAAATGTCTGATTTATTCAGTAGAAAACATGACTGAAAATCTGGGATGTCACAACTCTTCTTCTCTTATAAAAATTTCGTCCTCAAAATTTAAACATTTACCAATCTTTAAACAAAAAGGTGGGGGTATCGTCGTCTCATCTAGTCTCACTTTTTCCTGTTGCTTATTTAGTCTCGTGGCGTTGTCAGACCACTTTGACCAAGGGAACTATCTTGGTTTACCAAATCCGATCTTTCTGATTCACGGTTTGAACCAGGCTTTCCGCGCATGACACATTGTCATCCACGTTCAGTTCCTTAAAATTGAGCATGTGGGTCGGGTCAGGCTCATACTTCCTTAACCTTGATACGTGAAAGACATCATGCACTTGTGCCTACCTTGGAGACAACGCAAGACGATACATTAGGATCCCGATTCTTTTCGGAAACTCAAATCAACCTACATACCTCGATTTCAGCTTTTCCCCTCCTTGCTGAAGCATAAGGTATCCCTCATTGGTGACACCTTCAGAAATATGTAATCACAAATTTGGAACTCTAAAGGCCTTCAATGCTCAACGATACAACTTTTATGGCGGCTCTAAGCGGTCTTTAATCTGTTTCTGATCAGGGCAACTGCAATAACTAACTACTAAACTGACTCTGGGCCTGTGATCTTTCTTTCTCTGATCTCATCTCAGCAAACTGAAGTTCTGTACACTCTGCTCTGCCCTAATTCAAAAAGGAATCATCTGACTATTATGCTAAAACTGGGAATCTTGGTTCTAGATCTAATATAAGTCCGTCACTGATACTCCCTGCAAATGAACTGTCTAACACACATACACTTCTACATGCCTATTCCAATCAAGATCCTTCCATACAGCGATAGAGTGAGCCGACTTCATCAGTCTGTCGACCACTACCCTAGCTGGAGTCATTATTCCTCTGACTCCTTGGTAAACCTATCACAATATTCCATCATGATATACTTCCATTCCCACTCAGGACTCTCGATTGATTGTAAATGCCCTCTCGGCTTGCATTACGGAGCTTTCACTTACTAGCACATCTAACACTTGTAACCTGTCCGACGATAACTATCTTCATATCGGTCTACCAATCGAGTTAACATTGATTTTGACCTAACTCACACTATATGTCGAATAATGCAACTGCTATCGCGAATTCCTAACCAAGTATCTTCCCTAGTGTTACATCGTCAGGTATACCCAATCACTCTCGGAACTTGAGTATTCCATCCTCAAAAATTTGAAAGTAAACCTCTTTCTTATCAAAATCCTCTTGCAGGATTTTCTGTACATCTAGATCCGTCGATTGGCGTAGCTTGATTCTGACCTAGACATCCGGTTCAATTCCGAGGGTGGCCATAAGACTTGAAAGGTGGCCTACCTCAAATTTAAATACCGAATCTCGAGCTCTCTCGATTAAGTTCCACTCCTTAATCAATATGTGCGCAATTGAAGACTTTCAATTCAAAGCATCGCGGACCTTATTCGCCTTTCCCGAGTGATATAGAATATCACAGTCGTAGTCCTTCAGCAATTCCATCCATCGGCGCTGTCTCATGTTCAACTCCTTTTGAGAGAACAAGTACTTGAGACTTTGATGATCCGTGAAGATCTAGAATCTTTCTCCGCACAAATAATGCCTCCAAATCTTCAACGGCAACATGATAGTTGTGAGCTCTAAGTCATGCGTCGAGTAGTTCAATTCATGATGCCTTAACTGACGGGAGGCTTACACAACAACTTTGCCATGTTGCATCAGCACACCACCCAGTCCTCTGAACGACGTACCGCTATAGATCTCGTATCTTCTTGGACCAGAAGGAATGGTCAATACAAGTGTGGTAGTTAGCTTTTTCTTAAGCTCTTAGAAATTACTCTCACACTTGTCTATCCACATAAATTTCTCCTCTTTCTTCAGGAGTCTTGTCCACAGCGATGCTAACGATGAGAACCCTTCCACAAACCATTTGTAATACCCTGCTAAACCCAGAGAACTTCTTATCTCTATCACTATAGTCGGTCTTGGCCAATTGATCACGGCTTCCATCTTGCTCGGGTCCACTGAAATTCCTTCGCCTAAAATCACATGCCCTTCTACAGCACTAATCTCAAATGATTCTCGTGCTCTTCATCACTCATTGAATACACTAGAATATCATCGATGAACACGATTACAAACTGATCTAGATATTCCTTGAATATTCGATTCATCAACTCCATGAAGGCAGCAGGAGCATTCGTCAACCCAAATGGTATCACTGTAAACTCATAGTGACCATACCGAGTACTAAATGCTGACTTAAGAACGTCCTCCTTCCTAATTTTCAACTGATGATATCCTGTCTTCAAGTCAATATTTAAGAAAATCGACACTCTTTGAAGCTGATCAAACAAGTCATCAATCCTTGACAGTGGATACTTGTTCTTGATCGTTACCTGATTGAGTTGCCGATAGTCGATGCATAAGCTCAACGAACCATCTTTCTTCATTAGAAATAGAACTAGTGCTTCCCAAAGCAATGCACTAGGATGAATAAATCCCTTATCCAATTATTCTTGCATCTGCACCTTCAGTTCTTTCAACTCAGATAACGCCATCCCATAGGGAGCCTAAGAAATTGGCTCTGTCCCGGGTGCTAGCTCAATCACAACTCAGTTTCTCTCTCTGGCAATAGACCTAGCAATTCCTTTGGAGAGACGTCTGGAAATTCTTGCACCACTAAAATATCTTCATTTTTCAGTTCCTCAACTGTTGTATTCACGACAGTCGGCAGGTAACCTTGATAACCCCCGTCTAACATATGGATTGTCTCTTGCGATGAGATTAGGAAAATCAAGGGTCCTCCTCGACTTCTGATAAATTTGGAATTTTCCTCTGTCGACGGATCAAACTGTATCGCATTGTAGCAACAATTCATTACAACAAAAGCTCCTCGAGCCAAACCTTTTTATATATGGTATCCAAGTTATACATAGGCAAACCCATCAAGTACAACTACAGTCGGAGATTCATCTTTCTACCACTTTATTACAATAACTGAAATTTTACAACCTTCACTCAAAATCCCACTGCACTACTCTGATAAAAACACCTCAAAAACATTCTTCCTTTGCTCGGTGACTAGTCGGTCCATTCCTGTTCCTTTCATCATCCTAGTGGTGTTCTATCTACGGTGCTTTCCCTTTGTGTAGCACCCCGAACCCTTCGAAGGTCGCCACAAGCACCGATGTTACATCTTATTATCCTTTTGTTCTACACTTAGAAGAAGCGTCGTTATTCACAGGCATTTTTTTTTTAAAAGCGGTCCCAGCGCGACTCACTAGTGGAAGCAAATTAAAGCATCACCATCTCTCCCCCTACCAACCATGATACCAATACACACCACTAATCACCATAATTTTTATAGACAAGTCACGACACTTTATTTACATATATTTTCAAGATGGGACTTCTTTTAGGTCGGTACATCAAAAAGGAAAAGCTAGGACTCAGCCATGTCTAGCCTAAAACCTCAAAAAGAACCCTCGACCCTCTACATCACATGTGCACAACCCCCATCATAAGTGTCGGCTAGCTATCCCAAAAAAAAGATCCAGCTCCTACTCGTCACGCACGGGCCTCACACCCAGTCCGGTGCGTCAGGCAGCGGCGATGGCAGCATCCTCTCATCACCCCATCGCGGCGAAGGTGGATGGAGACAAACTCCTGGACAATCGGGCCCCCAGCCAGGCCTATGTCGTACGAGACAAAACAGCGCACACGTATGTATGTCAATCCAGACACAGAAGGGCAGCTGAACTCCTCACACTCTACTTCGACGTCGGACGGTAACCCGTAAAATGCACCCCGCGCGACGACAGGAAGCGGCATACTGCTAATCTGAAATGTTGGTCCCCAAAAGGGGTGAGTACAACCATTCAGCAGATAAGGAATCCAACAACCACTCAATGCATCATACAAGTCATACATGCATTACAGGCGTTACTTACCTTGAAGCCATGCGCATACTATCATGCGTCATCATCACAAATTATAACACATACATGTGTATCATCATCATGTTGTACATGTCATCATCATTATGACATCACCGCATCACACATGTCATCATCATCATCGTCACGCATATCATCATGCCATATCATATATCATCATCATCATCATCATCATCATCATCATCATCATCATCATCGTCGTCGTCGTCGTCGTCGTCATGCATACCATCATGCATATCATCATGCCATATCATATATCATCATCATCATCATCGTGCATATCATCATGCATATCATCATGCCATATCATATATCATCATCATCATCACCGTGCATATCATCATGCATATCATCATGCATATCATCATGCATATCATCATCATGCATATCATCATCATGCATATCACATCACACATCTTCATCATGTCATATCACATCATGCATGGTTCAATTTCCACTTTTAATTTTTCATTTGATCACCACATCATCCTTCCTCGGATCATCAATTTCATCTCACATTATACACTCGCATCCCATGCGAGAAAAACCTCCGGCATTCAGCCATTCCAGGCCACCGAGCATCCGGCCCCCCACATTTCGAGCATCTCGCATCCCAACTGGCATCACGAGGCATTCCCTTCGGGCAGAAACCTCCAACAGGGCTTCCGGCATTTACACTCCCTGGCCGGGCATCCCGCACCCCAATCCTGGCATCGCAAGGCATTCCCTTCGAGCAAAAACCTCTGACAGGGCTTCCGGCACCCCACATTCTGGGCATCCTGAATCTCCCAGGGCCATCCGGCAATGCAGCTCTATACATTCCGGGCATCATCCTCCACCACAACCACCTCCTCATTTACCATTATCCATGTTTACCAATTTTAGTCTTAATTTAGCATGGCATATGACGTGACATCAAACAAATCATACTTGGCATAGAATTCACACATGCATCTCAATTCAATGTCATGCACACACCAAGACCTTATCATACATGCAACGATGTATAATTATTTATTAATAAATTTAATGGAATTTATGGCCAATAAAATAATCCATTTTATTTTATTTATTTATTTATTTTTATTTATTTATTTATTTTTAAATTTCAACCTTTGCCACTTTCATAAATATTAAATTTAATATCTATAAATTCCCAAAATTATAAAAATTAAAGCAATTATCAAACAAGCCAATAGGATGATAATTACATGCAAAATACATGGCCAAATAGAATTTTACACAATCTCACAATCTTCACAAAACATCATATGATTTTCGGATGAAACCAGAATGCACGGTTTCCAAAGAAATTCGATTAAAATATCTATACGGCCTCCAAAAATTACGAACTTTTACCGAGTGATAGCCAAGACATTTTCGTACAACTTTCATGAAGACTTCCAAACCAGATTCTTTTTAGATTATTTTATACAGTCTCACGAAGCTTCTGGATCCATTACCGCATCGTCCAGTGCAAGCTTCTCCGAAATATTGAGTTTTAACCTACCTATTCTCTTTCGTTTCCTCTGAAATTTGGATATGTTATACATCAAGATGTCCTCTACAAGTTTCATGCAGAGATCTAAGTCAAATAACCAGAGTATAGTCATCATCTATGTCCATGAAATCTCGGGTGTCTCGGAATACATCACCAGAATTACCGTCTTCAAGATCTAGTCGATTTACTAGGCTATACTTGTTCATTTCACTTCAAATTTTAGTATTTTATATTTTAAGATGTCCCCTACAACTTTCATGAAGAAATCGAAGAGAGATTCTTAACACAAACCAACATGTAACCACAAATCCAACAAAAGGTCAGTAAAATCTTTCCAGATCTGAGGTCTCGGTAGGATGAGACTTTAGCCCCTCAAATCTCCATCATGCTCCACGAAATTTTAGTATGTTATAGTTCAAGATGTTAGCTACAACTTTCATGAAGAAATAGAATCCAAAATCGGACTCTAAACACACATGCAAGCTCAAACAACATTCTGACTCACAGGGTACGAGCAAGAACAACCACACCATTCACACATAAATCGACCATGCTTCGGTTTTTCTCACCTAACACCCAAGAATTTAACATGCAAGCATCATGAACACATGCAAGAGAAGCTAGAGGACTCCCACTTGCCTCTAGACCGGTCATTCGACGGCGTAAGGCGGCGAGCACGGCGGCACACGGCGGACGGACGGTGGTTCCTCCTCCTCTCTCTCGGCCGCTCCCCCTCTCTCTCGCACGATCTCTCTCTCTCTCTCACCCTCTCTCTCGGCCAAATGGGAAATCCGGCCACCCTCTCTCTCTCTTCCCTCTTATACCGCCAAACTCTCATCATTGATAATCATTACTTGCCTTAACCATGGCCAATGCATGGCCTTCTTCCCTAAGCCAATACATGAGAGTCTTGTGCCACTTGTCTTATGGACTTTTGGATTTGGGCTTGGGCTTGGGCCGGTCGACACTTCCTCTTGGGCCTCCATTGGGCCAGCTAACTTGGCCCATTAAAAGCTTAGGCCAATGGGCCTAAGGCCCATCCCAAAAAATTGACTTTTCCCTCTTTTTTTTTTTTGAATTTCTTCCATAAATATTTTTAAATTTTTAATATTCAATATGGCCAAAGTCTTGTGACATTTTGTTTATTGAAATTTAATTTATAAAGTGCATGGCCAAGCATAGATTATTATCATAATCTATCAAATTTAAATTCTCACAAACATATGCACACATCATCTATTCTAAAAAGAAAGACTAATGGCTAAAGCATAAGCCATGGAAATTTTTATCACCTAATTAGAGACTTTAACACACCTTATGGCTTGTCATTGAATTTTGGGATGCCACACTTTGTCCAATCCTCCGGTGAGGGCGCACACTGTGCCCTGAACTAGTGGTCTCAGCTGACCTCCTTATGGTGTGTTCTAAGGCACATGCCCTCTAATCTATCCCATCGGCGGCGGTGGTGGTAACTACGGTTGTCCTCGTGGCCTTCTTGGACAATCTCTAGCCATGTGACCCTCTGGCCAGATTCAAAACAGGCGCCCGTCCTTCAGGGGCACTGGTTCGGTCTATGTCGACTTCCACAAGCGCGACACAATTCATTCCTACTTGGCCCAAACTTGCCAACCCCACCCTTCTTGTTGGGCGGAATATGAAATCTACTTCCAAACATGGGTCTCTTTCCCTAGTAAATTGCATCTCTGTTTGTATTGAATCTCGACCCAGAGGTGGCGGCTCTATCATTCTGATCTCTCTCGATCATCTGGGCTCTCTGGTATAGTTCATTGTAGTTCCTTTAATTCAACGAAATCAATACACTCCTCAAGTCCAACTTGAATCTGTCCCTAAACCTTCTCATTCGGTTCGCAAGATTCTCAATTAACTCATAAGCATATTGTGACAGTTCAGCAAACTTCGCCTCATATTGATCGACAGTCAGGGAACCTTGGCAAAGACGCTAAAATTCTGCCATCTTCATCTCCTTGGCAGTTTCAGAAAAATACTTTTCATTGAAAGCCTCAAGGAAGGCGTTCCACTCAAGGGCGACATCTTCTGGAAACACTGCTCCTCGGGTGGTTCTCCACCAAGTATTTGCAACTCCCTCCAATTGGTAAGTTGCAAGAACCACTTTCTCAATCTCGTTACACATTAGTAGTGCAAAAGCCTTCTCAAGTCTTTGGATCCATAAAGTAGCAGCTTCGGGGTCTCCTGCCCTAGTGAACTGAGGCGGATTCAACCTCAAGAATTATTCCACCAGCTTATGAATCAGTCTTCCTATGACTACGATTCCTAGCGGACCTTAAACGGGTGCGGTGGCAGGTGCAGCAATAGGCGTAGTAGCAGGTGCGGCTTCAACAGCAACGGCAACAGCAGTAGTAGCACCGGCTTGAGCGGTCAACAAGAATTTTCTAATTTAGTGGTGTCACTCACAATTAGCCACATATATCAATCGAACAAACCTATCTCTAATCTCTAATCGATTTATATCTGTGTCGTAATGATCTTGGCAAATGAGCACGGTCGAGTAACCGATCCCTGGTCGAATTCTCAAGTCTATTGCATTAAAATTCCTTAATGGCTTCCTCAGATAGTTTAGTTATCCCAAGAGTGATCAGCTCTGAGAACAGCCCTATAGGCATGTCAATGAAATGTCCGATTTATTCAGTAGAAAACAGGACTGAAAATCTGGGATGTCACATTCCTTCCCATCAAAGTAGGGAGGTCTGGTGTTGCTTTGGCCTTCAACCAAACCTGAAGCCAAAATACTAGCCATAGATCTCTAGATCAGAAGTAAAAACACTTCAATAAAATGAGCACACAAGCTCTAATACCAATTGAAAGGGCTAGTAAATACACCTAGAGGAGGGTGAATAGGTGTTAACAAAAATTTTCACAAAGTTTAATAGAAGTAATTTGCTTATAGAAAATCACAGATGAATTCAAACTTTAGCTATTAGATAAACTTTAAACAAAATAAAGAAGTTTAAGCTTAAACAGTTAATCAAGGCTACGAATTGAAATAAAGGAATTGAGGGAAGAGAATAAGAATGCAAGGTTTATAGTGATTCGACTTAGATCAAGCATACATCCACTATCCCGCGCTAACAGCCTGCTGGCTGCATTCAACTAAGAAACAAAAGAGATTTTACAATCTTGCGATCTCGACTTCATAGTGAAGAGTCTCTACTGGTCTCTCACAAAGTCTCACTAAGAGTTTCTCTCTTTTATATACAACTTTGAGCTTAGTGAAAAAAATAGCAAGGAACTAAGAAGCTTCAAACTTTCAAATTTTTCTTTCACGCACACTTTCGAACAACTAGAGAGTCTGCCCTAAATACTTCTTCATGCCTTCACAACCGTTGGCACTTTCCAAAGGAATTCTTCCAATCGACCCATTGGATAGAATCAATCAAGGAAATCTCGAGTCATTTGAAGATTTGTGATGAAAGCCCGTCAATCATGTTCTCTCATACAATTAGGATCTTGGTTTCCATAAGTAGAACTTTCCAAGTTTGCTTGCCTTCCAAAAGATTTGAATATCGAAATTGATTCCAATAAGAATAATCAATCATGTAAGTGTTAAATCCAGTCATAAGGTCATCCATAAACCATACGAATCGAATCCTTGAAGAAATAAAGATAATCTCGCATCTGGATAAGTTTTCATTCTTCAGTTTGGAAACTATTAGTGTGGGCAAACTTTGAACCTCAAGTCTGGCCATCTTCAAACTTTATCACTAAAGTCTGGAAGTCTTTAGACTAGACTTTGGAAAGGTTTTGTCAACTTCAAAACTGTTAAAGAGTTTTCTCCAACAGAAGCAAACTCTTCACTATGAAGTTGAGATCACAAAGCTGTACAATCTCTTTTGTTTCTTAGTGGAATCCAGCCAATGGGCTGTCAGCGTGGAAGAGTGGCCGTAGACTTGATCTAAGCCGAACCACTATAAACCTTGTATTCTTATTCTCTTCCCTTAACTCCTTTACTTTGTTAGTAATTATATTTAACTGCTAAAGTCTGAACTAGCTCAAAGTCTATTATGCTTCAAACTCTATTTTAGAAACAAAATATTTCTACTATTCTTTCGAAACATTGTCTTCACACCTATTCACCTCCCCTCTAAGTGTTCATATAACATTTACAATTGGTATTAGAGCTTGTGTGTTTATTTTATTGAAGTGTTTTTACTTCTAAGCTAAAGATCTATGGCTAATATTTTGGCTCCAAGACTAGTTGAAGGTTAGAGCAACACCAGACCTCCTTACTTCGATGGAAAGGAGTACAATGTGTGAAAAAACAAAATGAAGGCGTTTCTGAGATCGAAAGATCCCCTAAATGAGATGTGGTAGAAAAATGGATCAATCACAAAGTTACATCAACCTCAGAGAGAGGAAAGGAAGTTGTAGTACTGGCAAATTGACAAAAGCAGAGCTAACCAAGAGACAAGCTCTTGATGCTAAAGCTATCTACTCTTTATAATGTGCTCTATCTCTTACTGAGTATAACTGAATTTCTTCTTGTGAAACAACGAAAGAAGTTTGGGACAAATTGCACGTTACCTATGAAGGAACTGATCGAATAAAGGAAACGAAAATCAATATTTTACTCGGACAATACGAAGCCTTCAAGATGAAGCCTGGAGAATCCATCACTGATATGTTCTTTCGTTTCACTGAAATCGTAAATGGATTGGCATATCAAGGACAGCCAATCTCAGGACCAATGAAGGTCAATAAACTACTGCATGGACTCTCCAAAGACTGAAATCACGTGAAGACATCAATTAGAGAAACCTAGAGGATCATGCCTCTTTTAGTAGATGAACTAGTAGGCACACTTTAATCATATGAAGTGGAGCAGATTAATGAGGAAGAATATCCAAAAGGTAATAAGTCAATTGCTTTAAAATCTAACAATGATTTTGATGATATAGATTCTAAAGATGACATGGACGATGAGGAGCTAGCACCTATGATTAAGAAGTTCAGAAAGTTGAATGAAAAGGGAAGAAGATTCAACTGGAAGAAGCAGAGCACTAAAAAATTCCAGAACAAACCAACTAAGGACAATGAAACCAACAAAGATGTGATATGCTTCAAATGCAAGAAAAATAGGCATATCAAACCTAACTGCCCTTTGTTGAAGAAAAGGAAAGGAAGAACTGAGAAATACAAAAAGGCTCTCAAAGCAGAAACTTGGAGTGATATCGAGTGTGAGGAAAGTGATGAAAAATATGCCAACATATGTTTCATGGCCAATTCAGAATCAGACTCAAATTTTGAAAAAGATTCTAATTCAGACTCAAATAAAGAAATTGAGGTAAGCAATTTAAAAATTCCTGTTAAAGTCTCGAAGTATATAGATGAACTCTGTCTTAGTTTCAAAACCTCTCTTAAAAGGATTTCCGAACTAAAAAATGAGAATTCTAAACTGAGACAACAAGAAACTTCTTAGAAAGAAAAGTTTGAAAGTCTGGATAAAATTTTTGTTGATTTGAAAATAAATTCTGGTTCTCTTTAAAAGGAAAATGATTTTTTGAAGGAAGATATTTCAAGTATCACAAAAAGATTTTCGAAAGGATCTAAGAAGTTGGAGAAAATTCTTTCAATACAAAGACCTTATTTTAACAAATCTGGTTTAGATATGACTTCAAAGACCATTCCATTAATTGATTTTCCCAAAGTAAAAGAGAGACTCAAACAAAGACCTGCAAAGGCATTTTACAAAAATCACTTTCAAGGAGTTTTTGTAAAACCTGTTGGCCGAAGCGCTCTCACATGTTCAAAGTGTAACAGCTCAGAACATTTCGAGAAGAAATGTCCCAAGGTTTGGAGACTTGTTTAAAAGGGCTAGTAAGAACACCTAGAGGAGGATGAATAGGTGTTAAAAGAAATTTTTGCGGAAACGTTTATCAAAACTTTTTGTTTTGAAATGGAATCTACAAAGTAATGGACTAAAGCGAGTTGAAATAAATTTATGAATGAATAAAAGAGTTCAAGGAAGAGAATTGAAAACACAAAGTTTATAGTGGTTCGGCTTAGATCAAGCTTATGTCTACTCTCTCACGCTAACAGCCTATTGGCTGGATTCCACTATAAATCAAAAGAGATTTTACAATCTCACAATCTTGACTTCACAGTGTAGAAATTCTATCACACTCTTCCGAAGTCTCACAAGTATTTGCTTTCTCTTTTGAGTACAAATTGAGCTCAACAATTAAAATAGCAAAGGACTAGGAAGCTTCGGACTTTGAAATTTTTCTTTCACGCTCTATCAAACAACTTGAGGGTCTACCTTAAATATTCCTTCATACCTTCACGACCGTTGGAACTTTCTGAAGGAATTCTTCCAATCTACCTGTTGGACAGAATCAATTAAGGAGATCTTGAGTCGTTAGAGATGAAAGCCCATCAATCATGTTCGCCCATACAATCAGGATCTTGGTTTCTATAAGTAGAACCTTCCAAGATTGTTCACCTTCAAAAAGATCTTCTTATCGAAATTGATTCCAATAGGAACAATCAATCAAGTAAATGTTATATCCAGCCATAAGGTCTTCCAAAAACCATACGAATCAAATCATTGAAGATAATCCGGCTTCTAGATAAGTCTTCATTCTTCGATCTGGAAACTGTCAATGAGGGTAGACTTTGAGATTAAAGTATAGCGGTCTTCAGACTTTCACAATAAAGTCTGAAGTTCTTCAGACTATAACACTTGAGTCTGCAAGTCTTCATACTAGTCTTTTGGAAAGGTTTTGTCAGCTTCAAAATAATAAAAGAGTTTTCTCTAACAATCACCTCTTTTTTTATGGTGACAAAACTTTCCTACAGATTTGAAAATTTTTGACCTGTAAAATAACACTTAAGCAAAACGTGATATCTTAAAAAATGAGTTGATTTAGGACCTGGATAGCATCGATTCTGCAACCACAGAAAACATGTTAATCCAGCAAGATAAATAATTATCCAGCCACAATATCACATACTTAGTTACTGCAAGTGTCAAAAAGATTCAAAATCAAACAGCAGTCAAAAGTCCAAAGTGTACTAGTCCAAAAGCAAACCAAAAAGTTATCAAAATCAAACATTAAGCAAAAAGTACCCAAAAGATAAGTCAGGTCAAATCTGCACAAACTCTCCCCCTTTTTGTCAACAGCAAAAAGTGGAGAATGACTATAAGAAGAGAGGTGTAAAAATCATGATTGTCTGGGGATACGAACGATCTAGAAATCCCCCATAGACTTGACAGTCTCCTCCAGCTTCCTCAGAGTCTCCTTCAGCTGTTGAATATCCTCACCCTTTGCAGCTTCTTGCACTTGAATCTTCAGGGCTTGTAACTGTTCTTGAAGAGAGTCTGAAGTTGACTTTAAAGCTATCTTGAGGTTCTGCATCTCAAACTCAAAATCATATTGCTGACCCTTCAATTCCAAAAGGAGATCCATTATCCTTTGAAAGTCTACTGTTGGTTCTAATGTAGCACTGGGTCCAGTCGAATCAATTCCAGGAGTCTTGAGATGTGAGTGAACATCAGCAGTTCGATCACCAAGACTTGGAGTGAATGTCTCAATATATGTTTCAGGGTATTGAGAGGCATAGACATCTTCTGGATCTGCTGGAGATCTACTAACATTACTAGTGAAAACAAGTGAAGAAGTACCTCTTTTGTCAGTTGCTCCCCCTGTTTCTGTGCCTTTAGATGGAGAAAAGAATTCATCTTCCTATTATTGTTCTTCTTCAGCATCAAAGTGATGTTTTCCTCTTTCTTCTCCTACATTTCCACTCCTTGTCTTGTCCGAGTCATCTGACAAGGATACAACAAATGTTGGCTCAAGAGAATCATCTTGACCCCCTTCTTCTTCTTCTTCTTCTTCTTCTTCTTCTTCTTCTTCTTCTTCTTCTCTTCCTCTTTCTTTTTCCTCTGTTCTCCTTTCTTCTCTTTCTTCACCTCTCTTCTCTATCTCTTCTCTTTCTCTGTTCTCTCTGTCCTTTGACTCCTCAAAACTAACAAAGCTCCTTAAATTTTTTTATGGCAAAAGCGAAGAGAGTAATATCATCCTCATCTTCTTCATCCTGCAAGATAAGCGCTCTCCTCTTCTTGATTGGTGCGCTCATTGGCTCTTTGCCTTTCCTATTCTCTGCTGCAGAGTCTCGTTTAATTTTGGCAGGGGATTTCTCCTTCATGTGCTCCAATGCCTTATTTAGCTCCTTTAGTCTCATTTTTTAAACCATCTTCAGTCCAACCACCATTTGAGCAATGGTTCAAACACACAGAGTAGTAGGAAACTGAATGTTGAAATGTCTGAACAGTCAAGTAACAAGCACAGAGTAAGGGAGTTGCCCCTTATCCTTCACAACTGTCCTATACATATGCATTAGGATAGTGTGAGGCAGTGAGAACTTGAATCCAATGTTGATTGCATACATCAGCTTTGCTTCTGAATGAGAGACATCAACTTTTGGAGTGGATTTGGGTCTAATGCAGTTGATCACAATCTTGTGAAGCAAAATATTGGAAGCAGTCATTCTAGAGTAAGAAATCCTACCTTCAACAAACCTATCCCGAACAAGAGCCAAAGTTGCGTGACCAACAGATACACTAATTGGTTGAAAACTTCCTCTTTCCACCCCAATCACATCTGCCAATGTGTCCACATCAACCACAAATTCTTTGTCCCTAACCATAAAAGAGAATCTATTCGCATCTAGAAAAGACAGATTTGAATAGAAATAAGCAGTCAATTCAGGGTAGGCGACAGATGTCTCTGAACAGAATTGTTCAAGTTGAAAGAGAGCAAACTTCTCCCTCAGGTTCAATTTCAAAGAATCAAGAAAATCAAAGTCCACAATTCTAGGGTTCATCACCCATCTCTTCAGCAGTTTCGAAAAAATCTTCTTGTGGTCCTTAGAATTAAATAAGTTCGTCCCCTCACCATGAACATTTGCAGCGATGCCCATCCTAGGCTGAAAATTTCTGTACATCCTTTCATCATCATCATTCCCTTCAGGCTGATTAAAAGTTCCGAACCATGGATCACTTGGAAAATTGGCAAAAGTCCTTGCTACCAAACCTACAGGCGCAATGCCCATCCTTTCCATAGCTTGCAAGAACAAAGTTTCGTTCTTGTACCGTCTCTCTCGTAAAAACTCATCGATGAAAGTCATCGCAGTATCACCTTTCTTTAACTTTGAGTAGAGTTTAAAGAGAAATTCAGGTTTCAGCGTTCTTACGGGTTCAACATCTTCAATGATCTCTTTTGCTTGTTCCTGTGGAGGAACTTGTGTCCCTTACTATGAAGAGTAACGCTGTTGAGAATGTTGTTGTTGTTGCTGCTATTGAGGAGAATCATCTTCCTCGATTAGATCAAAATAGGTAGGAAACTATGGCATGTGCTGTCGTCCCCCGTTTGTAATTCTAGAAGACTTCCTCTTGAAAGACATTGTCACTGTCTTGGAGAATTTCTTGAACTCGCTCGTTGAAAAAGGTGAAAAATTTTTGAATCAAACTTGAGAGAAAATAAGTGAAAGTAGGATCTCTATATTCTAAGGTTTGAGTGAGTGTAAATGGAGAAGAAAAATTTTGATGGTATATAAAGTAGGTAAAACGGGGTATACGAATCGTCACAAAGGAAAAAGTGAAAACTGCCTTTTTCAAAAATGAAAAACTACCACAAATTCAAAACTTGAAAAAGATAGTTTCTAAGAATAAAATAAGCATGTAGCTATTCAAAAATAAGCATACCTTTTCAAGATTTCATCCTAAAATTAAATTACTTGCATTGAAAAGGAATTAACTTACAATTGTAACTTTTTGGACGTTCTGAGTCGATCATCTTCAGACTTTAACTGATAGAAGATATGATGTTCAGTCTGGTGCGAATAGACTCAAATAAGCTTTTCTCTAGTGGCTTTGTAAATATGTCTACCTGAGTCAATGAACTGAATTGTAACTTCTCCATTCTGAACATGATCTCTAATGAAATGGTGTCAAATTTCTATATGCTTTGCTCTTGAATGAAGAATTGGATTCTTCGTGAGATTGATGGCACTGGTGTTATCACATTTGATCTCGGTGCATGATTCTTCAATTTCAAAGTCTCTTAGCTGTTGTCTTATTCACAAAACTTGAGAACAAGAACTTCCAAAAGCCACATACTCTGCTTTCTTGAGAACCAAGATACCAACTTGTTGCTTAGCAGTTGACAAGTACCAAAAGTACTCTTTCTATCAACTTTACATCCTGCTAAATCTGCGTCTGAATATCCAAAGAGACTGAAGTCTCCTTCTTTGGGATATCACAAACCTAACTTTGGAGAAGTTGCAACGTATTTAATGATGCGTTTTGCAGCACATAGATGAGAATCTTTGAGATCTAATTGGAATCTAGCACAAATACAAACACTAAACAAAATGTCAGGTCTAGAAGCAATGAGATAAAAAAGTGCACCAATAATGCTTCTGTAAAGCTTTTGGTCAACTCTCTTTCCTCCTTCATCTTTATCCAGCTTTAAAGAACTTGACATTGGTATCTCAGTCTTTTTGCAATTCTCCAATCCAAACTTCTTGATGAGATCTTTTACATATTTTTCTTGGTGAATAAAAGTTCCTTTCTTTAATTGTTTAACTTGTAGTCCGAGAAAGAAAGTTAATTCACCCATCATGCTCATCTCGAATCCATCCTGCATAGACTTAGAAAACTTCTTGCATAGATTTTCATTATGAGATCCAAAAATAATATCATCGACATAAATTTGAACTAATAAAAAGTATTTTCCTTCTTTTTTTTATGAATAAAGTAGTATCTACCTTTCCCTTTTCAAAATCATTTTGAATTAAAAAGTTACTTAACCTTTCATACCATGCTCGAAGTGCTTGCTTTAATCCATATAGGGCCTTTTTCAGTTTGAATACTGAGTCTAGCTTTCTTGGGTCTTCAAAACCAGGTGGTTATTCCACATAGATTTCTTCTTGGATGAATCCATTTAGAAATGCACTTTTTACATCCATTTGGAATAACCTGAAATTTTTATAGCAAGTAATAATCTAATTACTTCTAACCTTGCTACTGGTGCATAGATCTCATCATAGTCTATCCCTTCTTCTTGCGTATATCCTTTGGCCACAAGTCTTGCTTTGTTTCTGACCACTTTTCCTTTCTCGTCCACTTTGTTCCTGAAAACCCATTTAGCTCCAATAATAGATTTACCTTTTGGTTTAGGAATTAGCTCCCAAACATCGTTGATGCTTGTCGCGACCTGATCTCGCCGCCCTCAAATGTCAAAAGGTGGGAAATGTCGGGTTTAGGGGTACTTGATCACGAGAGTTCCCTCACGAGATCGCAAGCTCTCCCAAGCTCGTACCCCACGCGACAGCAAGTTTATTTATGCGATCTAATTGTTTAACAACCTAAGAATATACAGGAGTCGCCACTAGCCTTATTTTTTTGGGGGGGTTGGCTAGAAAACCCAATTGAGGGTTGGGAGAGTTCCCTCGATTCCTACGCAACTAGATATCTAGATTTGGGGACTTGGGTTACACTAATATTTCTATTAGCGCCCTTTCGGTACCTAAACAATATGTTGTGTTTTTCCTAACATGTTCTTGTGTTTCTTTTTACATTTTCGGGATCATCATTCCTAGACTAAGTGATCATGCATGGTGGAATATTTTTATTCTATTTTATTCCTAAAAAAGAAAAGAAAACAATCGATGAAATTGAAATTGCAAGACACGAAGTAGACAATCAAGAAAAGCAGTACACCTAATCATGCAATCCTAAAGAATATAAAAAAGAAATGCAATTAAAAAAGAAAGAAAGAAAACCCGCAACTCGTCGGGTTTTATATAACAAATGGAATCCGAGACATATGTCGGGAAAAAACGAATATTACATAATAACGGTCGAAGTGGACATCGACCTCCACCATCTTCACGCCTTCTCCATCTTCAAGGCCCTAATCTAAACCTAATCTAAGAAATCTGGATGACTCGATGCATACAAATGAAAGAGACAAGCAAACATATTAAAACAACAAAAAATAAAACGTCATACAAAATATGCAAACACCTACAACTTTGGTAAAGAAACTTACTCTTGAATCCAAATGCATGATTTGGCCAAGATCAAAGAATCGAGACACTCAAATCAACAACATGAATTTTATAGAGTAAAGCATGAACGATTTATTGATGCTTGACCTGTATGAATGACATGCGAAAATCATGAAATTGCTATATATCATAGATTCATGTGTTCCAAGCATTTTCCATGACGGCACCAACTTAAAAAGATGATGATCAATCGGTTAGAATAGGGTACTAAAGCCAGACCTATATCATTTACTAATCTAACTTTGATTTTGCAACAATCGTTAGACATAGCAAATGACAATTTGGCCCCTCAAAACAAAGAACTAGTAAAATCAGTAAACAATGAACCAGCAAAAACAATAAAACAAAGAACCAGCAAAATTAGTATACAGAACCAGCAAATCAACCTAAAAAAACTGCAGAATCAACCGACTTTGTAGGTGTTTTTCAGCGACCAAACGACGTTCATTTTGGGCATGCAACATATCAAATCGAAGCTCTAGAAGAATATTTTTTATGTCTAGAGGGGCTCGAGGTTAAAAAAAACTCATCTAGCACTTGGTTTCAACCAAAACAGTAAGTACATCACAAAGATACAAAATTGCAGATTAATACAAATCAAGCTCAATCAACCTCAAGTTCGTGATCATTGATCATCAAATTAAGGTGCTTATCAATGTGCACACACATACATCATTTGCGCTATTCCTCACATAACAGAACATGTAATTCATATTCACTCTCGGTGGACAAAATCAGAATATGCTGAGCATCCAGATCAACTCAATTCACTCAAAATTGGAAAAAAAAAATGTCGCAATCAATTTCAGTTTTCATACATGCGATTCTTGATCACCACTTAAGATCAATTAACAAATAATTGTTGTGGAATGAGGCCAATGAAATGGACTAAAACTAAGAATGAAAAATGAGCAGGGACCAAACAAGCAGCGCACAAATAGAGACTCGGCAGAGCAAAACAATAGATCAATTCAAAGGTACAATGAGGAGATCAAATGAATACATCTTAGTTTGAACATCAAATCATCAACCAGACGCTAACATGCAGGAACTTTATTGAAATTCATTGTGGCACCCCCGAAACAGCCCCCGATCCATTAGGGTCGCCACAGTTCGCTTACCTTTCACTTGTCCTAATGATATGCCACTCTGATACCATTGAATTATAGTGGGTCCACAAATCCTGGAGGTTCGTATCATTTAAATTGATCCCAGCGCAATTCATACAGCGGAAGCATAATTGAAATCTCCCTACCCCATGCTCAACAGGATAATGCAATGCACTCCAGCTACACACTTTATATAAGTTAGAGCCAAACACTTTTATTCACATAACTTTGATGGATGTCATGAGTCAGTACATCAAAAGGCCAAGGCTTTTCTAAGCTCGACTATTACCAAAAGTACCCGACTCTACAGTAGTCATGTACATTGGTAGGGGTGAGCAGCGGTTTAGGGTCGACCCTGGACCGACCCTGGACCAGCCCAACCCTGCCGGTCCTGGTCCGGTTCCCAAGGGGACTGGGTCGGTCCTTGGTCCTGAAATTCCAGGACCAACACTGTGCGGGTTGGTCCTCAGTCCTAAGAGTTTTGGGTCAGTCCAACCCTGGACCAACCCTGTATATTATATTATATTATTTATAATTCTTTTATATATTCAAACCTAAGTAAAATGTCTATTATATTATATTATATTGAGATGTTCTATCAATAGCACTAATAGTAATTTCAATTTAAAACTTTTGCTAAGTATTAATTATGTGTTGTTTGTTTTGTTTTCAAGTGTTTAGAAGTTCAAGTGAATTAACAAGATGTGAAGTTATATATTCATTATTTATATTAAGTATTTTGAACTTTTTATGAGTTAGTTGTATTTTACTAATGAATTTCAGTTGCATTGGCTTTTCAATTTGTGTCAAATGGTAGAAGTTTTTGAAGAGTAGAGTAGTACTACAGTTACTATAGTGATTTGCTAGTCAAGTGGTGTGAAGCTCATTTTTTGGTTGAGTAGACTCTACATGATCAAATGCTAGTCAAGTGGTGCGAAGCTCATTTTTTTATTGAGTGGACTCTACATGATTAGGAAAATGCTTTTGCATATGGTGTTATAAGTATTAAAAATAGATGATTACAAGAACTTTCCATCTTGTCCCATATCTCGATGAGCGGTTAGCGGATACGAAATTTCCATTACTGTGTCATCTTAAATTTGTTAAATATGTATTGGTATTTTATAGTTTAGTTGCACAATACCGTATTGTTGATGGATGTGTAATTTGAATTTGTAAGTTTGCTTTTTTAGGAAGTATAAAAAATAAGACGAAAAAAATTATCGATCGGTCCCGGGTTGACCCTGGAACCGGACCGAACCCATTGGGTCGGTCCGGTCCTTGGTCCCAGGCTCAATAGGGTCGGTCCTCGGTCCTAAAAATTGAGGACCGACACTATACGGGTTGGTCCTAGGGTTAGGGGGTGGCCCGGACTAACCCGGACCATGCTCACCCCTATACATTGGTCAATCATTTAGTGTCAGCAGTCCAAAAAAAAGCTTCATCCTCCCTCCATCATGCTCAGTCACACCCAACCTGGTCAGTCAGCCGGCGGCGGCGACGGCATCCTCAGCATAACCCCATCGAGCGGACATGCACGGACAAGAACTCCTAAATAACAGGGCCGGCGGGTGATCCAACGTCATACAAAACCATAACCCGCACACGAACAAAAACTAACCCCCTATCTCAGGGTGATGATGATGCTCCGTACACTCAATCTCGATGTTGGTCAATATGCCATAGAAAGTACTGGGGGTGACTGGCGATAGAGACATAACTCCTAGTCTGAAATGTTAGTCCCCAAAAGGGGTGAGTACAACCACTCAGTAGTAAAAGATCCACCAAACTACACAATGCAACAAGTAAGACAACCAAGATTTCATGCACATAACATCTATGCAACCATGCATATAAATCCATAAGGTTCATCCCATACCTTAATAAACACATTTTTAATGCCAAATTATACCAACTCACAATTCATAGACAACTCATGTACCATGCCATATGCACACACATGTACACGATTCATTTCCCATTTTGATATTCAAAAAGATCTCATTTTCCCCAAGGACCAGTGTTTGCATCCCTCCGAGCTTTCGCATCCAATCTTGGCATCGCGAGACTTCCAGCACACACCTCCGGGCATCTGGCACACACCTCCGGGCATCTGGCACACACCTCCAGGCATCTCGTACCCAAATTGGCGTCACAAGGCTTCCGGCACACACCTCCGAGCATCCGACACACACCTCAAGGCATCCCAAAACTCCCGAGGACATCCGGCACACACCTCCGGGCATCCAATCGGCATCGACTCACTCGACCCTATGGGCATCCCGACACTCCCGGGGCATCGTCGACTCAGCCGTCCGACGGTATCATCAACATCATGACATATACATATATGTCTCACTTTGGAAATAACATTTGATGCCATAATGTCCAAAAGTTTCAATGAGTTTATAAAGCCTCATCAATTTTTGATGTCATATGATATGCTAAATGGCACTGCATCCATTGTATAAATAACAACCCAAGGCATCACAACTCATAGAGCAATTCAATTGGTTTTGAAATAAAATAGTTTTCGAACAAAACAGAATGCACTCCACTGGTCCGTGCATCACAGCCATAAAACTTCACACATCACTATTACACAGTTTCAATAACAATTTCGGTATAACCCCTAAATGAACTCAGACAATTCTGAAATTTTGATATGTTATAAATAAGACCTAGAGGTAAAATTTTTGTGAAGAACTCTAAGTCAAATTCATTGTATATTAAGAGCTATAATCGCCATAACTCTCCCTAACCCTCGGCAACAGTTTCCAGATCTAACACATTCAAAGAAAAATCATTTCACCAATCAATACTTGTCCGTTTCTTCCCAAATTTTAATATGTTATTCCTTAAGATATCATCTACAACTTTCATCAAGGACACGAAGTCAAACTTTGGCTAGATAAGTACGGAAAATTCACGAAGTAGCCAAAGGTCAAGCTGTTTTTCCATGAAACAGTTTACTAGTCCTAAGGAACTACTCCTATACTTTCTAAAATTCCAACATCCAGCATATTCAAAATCTATTGCACTTCACACACAACCACAGCAAGCATCGTGTAGATCAATGGACTTCACTTGCCTTAAGTCCAACGCAACAACAGCAAGCAAAATGGCAACTTGCAGACTTTGGGAGCGGCTCGATCGACGACGAAGCTAGGCGGCATCGACGGCGGCGGCAGGCAAACACACGGCAGGGCTGGTCTCCTTCTTCTCCCTCCTCTCTCACTTGCTCGCCCGCTCAAACTCTCTCTCCCTTTTCTCTTGGTCACTCTCTCCCTCGGTTGCTTCCTCGTCCATTCCGGCCCTTTCTGTCTTTTTTTTTTCTTTCACTCTCATGATTAACTAGTAATCACGAGGTTTTGCATGGGAATGACAAGTGGAAGTTGGTTATGGACAAGTGTAATGTGGCATGCAATCTTCCTCCCCCTTGTATGATTCCCTTCTTCTCCCCCTTCCCTTCTTTCGATCGACGGCTTTGGGGCCTCCATGGGCCGCTTGAGCCCAAAAGTTTTGGGGCCAAAAGAAAGTCCAAGTAAAAAGGCCCATAAACTTTATAATATAAACCCATAATATTTGCACCATTATGAAGCATTTCATTATTTCTCTTAAAGAAATGAATTTTGCATTCTCATAATCCAATAAACAAATACGAATTAATGCCCATAAATGATATCAATGCCACAGTCCGGTGATACTCCCATCGATTAATCATGACTGTCACCTATCCGAGGATCGTCTAAATTTTTGGATGCCACATTCGTACCCTAGTTTCATTTAGAAAATCATTGAACATATGGCAAACACTTTCATCCGATGATCTAGATGTCGGAATACCTCAACAGTTTGTCTCCATATCATCACATAAGGTCAAGTCGCTAATAGCAACTTGATTACATAAGATCCAGACATGACCAATATCTAAAATTCTCGGCCTCTGTTTGTCAAAGAAAAACATAGCACACATACTTGATTGGATATATCATACTCATAATAACCACCAATTCAGTAGCCTGTAAACAAAAGCAGCTAAAGAAAGTAAACAAAAGCAACTTTCTTCTCTCTCTTTTTTTTCTTGTTTTCTTTACTTTTTTTTATTTTCTTTCATTTTGATTTTTTTTTATGTTTTCATTCATTCATTTTTTTAATCTTTTTGGCTCTTTATTTTTGCAAAAAGGATGTTCAAAATGTTGACGAAAATTTCGGGTGTTAACAATGCTAAATTGTCTGAGCTCTTATTGCATGGCTTCAATCCAGCTTTCATCAGATAGTGCTTCTTCTACACTTTTGGGTTCTATCTCATAAATAAGTGCTAGTATGCTAGACTCTTCTTACCTTTTGGATCTGGTGCAAATTCCTTCATCAATGTTGCCAATGATGAGTTCCTTGGGATGACTAAACTTATGCTTCCAGTTACTAGTTGGTTTGAAAGTCTACTGATCTTTTACTTTAATTGAATCTTCTACTACTACCCATCGCTGATCTTCAGAAGTCTGAACCACTTCAGGGGAAGTAGACTTTGTAAAGTCTGGAGCAAGTTCAGATTCTTCAAGTTAAGTCTGATCCAGTTGATTCTACACAGAGTCTTGAAACTTGACTTTCATCGATTCTTCCACAAATTGAGTCTTCTTGTTGAAAACTTTGTATATTTTGCTTGAGGTAGAGTATCCAAGGAAAATTCCTCCGTCTAACTTTTCTTTAAACTTACCAGTCCAATCATTTGCATTTTTCAAAATAAAACACTTACAACCAAATACATGAAAGTAAGAAACATTTGGCTTCTTCCCTTTATATACTTCATAAGGAGTTTTCTCTAAAATAGGCCTCAAGAACACTCTGTTGATAATATAGCAAGCTGTTGAAACTACTTCAGCCCAAAATCGAGAGGAAATTTTACTTTCAATTAAGAGGGTTCTTGTCATTTCCTGCAAAGATCTGTTCTTTCTTTCCACAGCCCCATTCTATTCTGGAGTATATGGTGAAGAGAAAACATGCTGGAAACCAGAATCATCACAAAATTTTGCAAAGTCTTGATTTTCAAACTCATGGTCTGCCCGTATGCTTGAAATAGCATATCCTTTTTCATTCTGAACTTTCTTGGCAAACTTTGAAAAGTGAGAAAAGGTTTCAGACTTACTTGCCAGGAAGTAGACCCAAGTAAAACGAGAGTAGTCATCCACGATTACTAGGCAATTTCTCTTTCCACCAATGCTTTGAGTCCTAGTTGGTCCAAAGAGGTCCATATGTAGAAGCTGCAAAGCTTGATTAGTAGAAATTTGATTTATAATTTTAAAAGAACTTCTAACCTATTTTCCCAAAACACATGACGTGCATAGTTCAGACTTTTGATAAGTTAGGTTAGGGAGTCCACAAACAAGCTTCTTAAAGGAGATCTTGGCAATTTGCTTCATGTTAACATGGTCAAGCTTTCGATGCCAAAGATTTGCTTCATCTTTAATGGATATTAGACACTAAGAATTTTTTGGTTTTATATCCAGAAGATAAATATTCCCATGTCTTCGTCCAATGAAAGATTAACAGAAATCTTTACTAGTTCCTGAACAAATCCCTTCTTGAAAATTAATTTTGAATCCAGTATCGCATAGTTAACTTATGCTGAGTAGACTGTAATTCAATCCTTCCACCAAAGAGACATTGTTGATTGTGAGACTTCCAATCTTCACAGTTTCACATCCAACAACTCTTCATTTGCTGTTTCCACCAAAAGAAACTTGTCCACCATTTATATGAACAAGTTTTATAAAATAACTTGAATCTCCTGTCATGTGTCTCGAACAGCTACTATCTAAATACCATTTGATCTTTTTTTTTTTATAGTGACCTGCAATTATAAAAAGAACTCAAGCTTTATTTAGTACCCATATTTTCTTGGGTCCAAATGAGTTAATATTAAAGATAGTCTTTGCTCAATCCCTCTTAACAGGTCTCCAAACCTTGGGACATTCCTTCTCGAAATGTTCTAAGCTATTACACTTTGAACATTTGAGAGCACTTTGGCTAACAGGTTTTACAAAAACTCTTTGAAAATGATTTCTGTAAATTATTTTTGTGGGTCTTTGTTTGATTATTTCCTTTACTTTTGGAAAATCAATTAGAGGAATAGTTTCTGGAGTCATACCCAAACCAGATTTGTTAAAATAAGGTCTTTATACAGAAAGAATCTTTTCCAACTTCTCAGATTCTTTTGAAACATTTTTGTGATATTTGAGATGTCTTCTTTCAAAAAAGCATTTTCCTTTGAAAGAGAATCTGTGTTTTCTTTTAAATCAACAAAACTTTTATCCAGATTTTCAAACTTTTCTTTCCAAAATATTTCCTATTGTTTCAGTTTAGAATTCTCCTTCTTCAGCTAAGAAATCCTTTTAAGAGATGTTTTAAGACTAAGACAAAGTTCATCTATATACTTCGAGACCTTAACAGGAATTTTTAAATTACTAACCTGGATTTTTTTATCTGAGTCTGAGTCTGAATCTATTTCAGAGTCTGAACCTAATTCTGAATTGGCCATTAGACATATATTGGCGTATTCTTTATCACTTTTTTCGCATTCAGTATCACTCCATGTCTTTGCTTTGAAAACCTTTTTGTATTTCTCTGTTTTTCCTTTCCTTTTCAGCAAAGGGTAATTGGGTCTAATGTGCCCTTTTTTTCTTGCATTCGAAGCAAATCACATCTTTGTTAGTCTCACTGTCCTCAGTTGATTTCTTCTGAAATTTTTTAGTGCTCTGCTTCTTCTAGTTAAATCTTCTTCCCTTCCTGTTTAGCTTCCCGAACTTCCTTATCATGAGTGCTAGCTCTTCATTGTCCATGTCATCTTCTGAATCTGTATTATCATAATCATCGTTAGATTTTAAAACAATTGACTTCTTACCTTTAGAACCTTCTTCCTCATTGATTTGCTCCACTTCATATGATTGAAGTGTGCCAACTAATTCGTCTACTGAAAGAGGCATGATCCTGTAAGTTTCTCTTATTGAAGTCTTCACGTGATTTCGGTCTTTGGAGAGTCCACGCAACAATTTATTGACCTTTATTGGTCCTGAGATTGGCTGTCCTTGATATGATAAACCGTTTACAATTTCTGTGAAACAACTGAACATGTCAATGATGGATTATCCTAGCTTCATCTTGAAGGCTTCATACTATCCAAGTAGGATATTGATTTTTGTTTCTTTAACTCGATCAGTTCCTTCATAAGTGACATGCAACCTATCCCAAACTTCTTTCGCTATTTCACAAGATGAAATTCTGTTATACTCAGTAGAAGATAAAGCATGGTATAAAGAGTAGATGGCTTTAGCATCAAGAGCTTGTCTCTTGGTTAATTCTTCTTGTGTCATTTCGCCAGCATCTGCAACTTCTTTTCCTCTTTCTGAAGTTGATGTAGCTTAGGGATTTATCCCCTTTTCCACCACATCCCATTCCAGGGGATCTTTCGATCTTAGGAATGCCTTCATCTTGTTCTTCCATACGTTGTATTCATTTCCATCAAAGTAAGGAGGTCTGGTGTTACTTTGGCCTTCAACCAAACCTGGAGCCAAAATACTAGCCATAGATCTTTAACTCAAAAGTAAAAACACTTCAATAAAATGAGCACACAGGCTCTAATACCAATTGAAAGGGCTAGTAAGAGCACCTAGAGGGGGTGAATAGGTGTTAAAAGAAATTTTTGCGGAAACGTTTATCAAAATTTTTTCTTTTGAAATGGAATCTACAAAGTAATGGACTAGAGTGAGTTGAAATAAATTTATGAATGAATAAAAGAGTTCGGGGAAGAGAATTGAAAACACAAAGTTTATAATGGTTCGGCTTAGATCAAGCCTATGTCCACTCTCTTGCACTGACAGCCTATTGGCTGGATTCCACTGTAAATCAAAAGAGATTTTATAGTCTCACGATCTTGATTTCACAGTGTAAAAATTCTATCACACTCTTCCGAAGTCTCACAAGTGTTTACTCTCTCTCCTTCATGCCTTCACGACCGTTGGCACTTTCCAAAGGAATTCTTCCAATCTACCCATTGGACAGAATCAATTAAGGAGATCTCGAGTCGTTAGAGATGAAAGCCCATCAATCATGTTTACCCATACTATCAGGATCTTGGTTTCCATAAGTAGAACCTCTCAAGATTGTTCGCCTTCAAAAAGATCTTCTTATTGGAATTGATTCCAATAGGAATAATCAATCAAGTAGATGATATATTCAGCCATAAGGGCTTCCAAAAACCATACGAATCGAATCCTTATAGATAATCTAGCCTCTGGATAAGTCTTCATTCTTCGGTCTGGAAACTGTCAGTGAGGGCAGACTTTGAGATTAAAGTCTGGCGGTCTTCAGACTTTGAGATTAAAGTCTGGAGTTGAAGTTCTTCAGACTATAACACTTGAGTCTGCAAGTCTTCAGACTAGTCTTTTGAAAAGGTTTTGTCAGCTTCAAAACAATAAAAGAGTTTTCTCCAACACTGTTAAGAGAGATTGGGCAAAGACTACTTTTACTAACTCTCTTGGACCCAAGAGAATATGGGTACCAAAGAAAGCTTGAGTTCCTTTTTTAATCACAGGTCACTATCAAGAGGAAGATCAAATGGTATTTGGATAGTGGCTGTTCGAGACACATGACAGGAGATTCGAGTTGCTTTATAAAACTTGTTCAAATAAATGGTGGAAAAGTTTCATTTGGTGGGAACAACAAAGGAAGAATTGTTGGATGTGGAACTGTGAAGATTGGAAGCCTGACTATCAATAATGTCTCATTGGTGGAAGGTTTGAATTACAATCTACTCAACATAAGTCAGCTTTGAGTTCTGGTTGGTCCAAAAAGGTCCATATGCAGAAGTTGCAAAGCTCGAGTAGTAGAAACTTGATTTACCGATTTAAAAGAACTTCTAACCTATTTTCCTAAAACATAAGGAGTACATAATTCGGACTTTTGATAAGGCATGTTAGGAAGACCACGAACAAGCTTCTTGGATGAGATCTTGGTAATTTGCTTCATGTTGACATGACCAAGCTTTCGATGCTAAAGATTTGCTTCATCTTGAATGGAAATAAAACATTGAGAGTTTTATGGTTTTATGTCTAAAAGATAAATGTTCACATGTCTTTGCCAAGTGAAAGATTGAGAGAAATCTTTACTTGTTCCCGAACAGATGCCTTCTTGGAAATTAATTTTGAATCTAGTATCGTAAAGTTGACTTATGCTGAGTAGATTGTAATTCAGTCCTTCCACAAATGAGACATTAATGATAGTCAGGCTTCCAATCTTCATGGTTCCACATCCAACAATTCTTCTTTTACTGTTTCCACCAAAGGAGACTTTTCCACCATTTATTTGAACGAGCTTTATAAAACAACTTTGTGAAAGCTAGTACGAGTGAATAGGTGTAAAAATAAATTTCCGAGATAAGTGAGCAACACTAATCAACAATAGATGATGAAAAGGAAATTAGACTCTTGTAAACAAATCGAGTTATGATCAAAGTAAAAGAGTGTAGAGAAGAGAATAAGAACACAGGGTTTATAGTGGTTCGGCTTAGTTCAAGCCTACGTCCACTCTTCCGCACCAACAGCCCACCGGCTAGATTTCACTATAAAACAAAAGAGTTATTATAATAAAGCTCTTCATTGATTCCATAGTGTAGTGACTCTGCTACACTTCCTCAAGGTCTCTCAAAGATATAGACTCTCTTTTGCGTACAAGATTTCGCTCAACAATTTAAATGACTAAGAACAAGGAGCTTCAAACTTTAGAATTCTTCTATTGCGCACACACTCGAACAACTGGAATGTCTTCCTTATATACTCCTTCATGCCATCACACCCATTGGCACTTACCAAAGGAATTCTTCCAATCTACCCGTTGGACAGAATCAATTAGGAAGATCTCGAGTTATTTAAGGAATATGACAATAGCCCACCAATCCTGCTCATCCATACAATCAGGATCTAGGTTTCCATAAGTAGAACCTTCCAAGTATACCTTGCTAATTAACAGATCCAAAATGCCTGAATCAATCTTAATTTGAATAGTGGATTCCGACATGCTGTATCCAACCAAGAGATCTTCTTTAGTCGACAAAATCAAATCCTCAATGAAATACTCAGTTTCAAATAAGCCTTCTTCGACGGTTTAGAAACTATCAATGAGGATAGACATTGAATCTTGAGTCTGACAGTCCGGAGGTCTTCAGACTTTGATGAAAGAGTCTGCAAGCCTTCAGACTAGACTGATGGAAACGTTTTGTCAACTTCAAAACACTCAAGGAAGTTTTCTCCAACAAACTTGAATCTCCTGCCATGTGTCTCGAACAACCACTATCCAAATACCATTTGATCTTCTTATTGATAGTGACCTATGATCAAAAGAACTCATGCTTTCTTTGATATCCATATTTTCTTGGGTCCATGAGAGTTAGTGTTAAAAACAGTATTTGCCCAATCTCTATTAACATGTCTCCAAACCTTAGGACATTCCTTCTCAAAATGTTCTGTACTATTACACTTTGAACATTTGAGAGCACTTCGCCCAACAAATTTTACAAAAACTCTTTGAAAATGATTTTTGTAAAATGTCTTTATAGGTATTTGTTTGATTTTTTCTTTAACATTAGGAAAATCAATTAAAGGTATAATTTCTGGAGTCATACCTAAGCCAGATTTGTTGAAATAAGGTCTTTGTACATAAAGAATTTTTTCCCACTTCTTAGATCCTTTTGAAAATCTTTTTGTGATATTCAAAATATCTTCTTTCAATAAGGCATTTTCCTTTGAAAGAGAATTTGAATTTTCTTTCAAATCAACAAAACTTTTATCTAGACTTTCAAACTTTTCTCTCCAAGAAATTTTCTGTTGCTTCAGTTTAGAATTCTCCCTCTTAAACTTGGAGATCCTCTTAAGCTCGGAGATCCTTTTAAGAGATATTTTAAGACTAAGACAGAGTTTATCTATATACTTCGAGACTTTAACAGGAATTTTTGAATTACTAACCTCAACTTCTTTGTCTAAGTCTGAATCAGAATCTATTTCAAAGTCTGAGTCTGACTTTGAATTTTCCATTAGACATATGTTAGCATATTCTTCATCACTTTCCTTGCATTCAGTGTCACTCCATGTTTCTGCTTTGAGGGCATTCTTATACTTCTCAGTTCTTTCTTTCTTTCTCTTCAACAAATGACAGTTAGGTCTAATATGCCCCTTTTTCTTGCATTCGAAGCATATTACATCTTTGCTAATCTCATTGTCCTCAGTCTATCTCTTCTGGAAATTTTACGTGTTCTGCTTTTTCCAGTTGAATCTTATTCCCTTTCTATTCAACTTCCTGAACTTCTTAATCATAAACGTCAGTTCTTCATCATCCATTTCATCTTCTGAATCTGTATCATCATAATCTGTGTTAGATATTAAAGCAATCGACTTCTTACCTTTAGGATCTTCTTCCTCATTGATCTGCTCCACTTCATATGATTGAAGTGTGCCAACAAGTTCATCTACTGAAAGAGGCATGATCCTCTGGGTTTCTCTAATTGAAGTCTTCACGTGATTCTAGTATTTGGAGAGTCCACGCAGCAGTTTGTTGACCTTCATTGGTCCTGAGATTGGTTGTCCTTAATATGTCAAGCCATTTACAATCTCTGTGAAGTGACTAAATATATCGGTGATGGATTCTCCAAGCTTCATACTGCCCGAGTAGAATATTGTTTTTTGTTTCCTTTACTCGATCAGTTCCTTCATAGGTAACGTGCAATCTGTCCCAAACTTCTTTCGTTGTTTCCTAGGAAGAAATTCGATTATACTCAGTAGGAGATAAAGCATAGTATAAAGAGTAGATAGCTTTAGCATCAAGAGCTGTCTCTTGGTTAATTCTTCTTGTGTCATTTCGCCAACATCTACAGCTTCCTTTCCTCTTTCTGAGATTGATGTAGCTTTAGGATTGATCCCTTTTTCTACCACATCACATTCTTGGGGATCTTTGGATCTTAGGAACACCTTCATCTTGTTTTTCCACGCATTGTATTCATTCCCATCAAAGTAATGAGGTCTGGTGTTGCTTTGGCCTTCAACCAAACCTGGAGCCAAAATACTAGCCATAGATCTTTAGTTCAGAAGTAAAAACACTTCAATAAAATGAGCACACAGGCTTTGATACCAATTGAAAAAGCTAGTAATAACACCTAGAAATGGGTGAATAGGTGTAATAAAAATTATTGCGAGATTCAGAAGTAATAATTGCTTGTAGAAAATCACAGACGAATTCAGACTTTAACAGTTTTAAACTTGAACAGGTAAATAAAGTTACTAATCAAAATAAAAGAATTGAGGGAAGAGAATAAGAACACAAGTTTATAGTGGTTCGGCTTAGATCAAGCCTACGTCCAATCTCCTATGCTGACAGCCTATTGTCTGGATTTCACTAAGAATTCAAAAGAGATTTTACAGTCTTGCGATCTTGACTTCACAGTAAAGAGTCTCTACTAGTCTCTCGCAAAGTCTCAATAAGAGTTTCTCTCTTTTGTATACAACTTTGAGCTCAGTGAAATAGCAAGGAACTAGAAAGCTTTAGATTTTGAAATTTCTCTTTCATGCACTATGTCGAACAACTAGAGAGTCTTCCTTAAATACTCCTTCATGCCTTCACGACCGTTAACACTTTGCAAAGGAATTCTTCCAATCTACCCATTGGACAGAATCAATCAAGGAGATCTCGAGTCGTTAGATGATTTGTGATGAAAGCCCATCATTCATGTTTGTCCATACAAGCAGGATCTTGGTTTCCATAAGTAGAACCTTTTAAGTTTGCTTGCCTTCCAAAAGATTTGATTATCAGAATTGTTACCAGCCGTAAGGTCGTCCATAAGCCATACGAATCGAATCCTCGAAGAAATAAGAATAATCTCGCATCTGAATAAGTTTTCATTCTTCAGTCTGGAAACTGTCAGTGTGGGCAGACTTTGAACCTAAAGTCTAGTAGTCTTCAGACTTTGATGCTAGAGTCTGGATGTCTTCAAACTAGACTTCCTGGAAATATTTTGTCAACTTCAAAAAAGTAAAGGAGTTTTCTCCAACAGTTTCTACAGCTTGCTACATTATCAACAAAGTGTTCTTAAGGCATATTCTAGAGAAAACTCCTTATAAAGTGTATAAAGGGAAGAAACCAAATGTTTCTTACTTCCATGTATTCGGCTGTAAATGTTATGTTTTAAAAAATCCAAATGATTGAACTGAGAAGTTTGAAGAAAAATCAGACGAATGAATTTTCCTTGACTACTCAACCTCAAGCAAAGCATACAGAGTCTTTAACAAGAAGACTCAGTCTGTGGAAGAATCCATGAATGTCAAATTTGAAGAGACTCAACCAGACCAGACTCTACTTGAAGAGTCTAAACCTATTTCAGACTTTACAAAGTCTACTTCCACAGAAGAAGTTCAGACTTCTAGAGATCAGCAACAAGCAGATCTAGAAGATTCAACCGAAGCAGAGGATCAGCAGACTCTCAGATCAACCAGTAACTAGAAGCATAAGTTAAGTCATCCCACAGATCTCATCATTGGCAACATTGAAGAAGGAATTTGCACCAAATCCAAAAGGCAAGAAGAGTCTAGTGCTTTAGCACTTGTTTATGAAATTGAACCCAAAAGTGTAGAAGAAGTCCTGTCTGATGAAAGCTGGATTGAAGCAATGTAAGAAGAGCTCAAATAGTTCAGCATCAACGATGTCGGGAGCTAATTCCTAATCCTAAAGGTAAGTCTATTATCGGGACTAAATGGGTTTTCAGAAACAAGGTGTACAAAAAAGGAAAAGTAGTCAGGAATAAAGCAAGACTCATGGCCAAAGAATATAAGCAAGAAGAATGGATAGACTATGATGAAACCTATGCACCAGTAGCAAGGTTAGAAGCAATTAAACTATTACTTGCTTTTGCTTGCTATAAAAATTTCAAATTATTCCAAATTGATGTAAATAGTGCCTTCCTCAATGGATTCATCCAAGAAGAAGTCTATGTGGAACAACCACCAAGATTTGAAGATCCATGAAAGCCAGACTCAGTCTACAGACTGAAAAATGCCTTGTATGGACTGAAGCAAGCACCTCGAGCCTGGTATGAAAGGTTAAGTAAATTTCTAACCCAAAATGGTTTTGTAAAAGGAAAGGTAGATACTACTTTGTTCATAAAAAGAGAAGGTAAAGACTTTCTGCTAATTCAAATGTATGTTGATGATATTATCTTTTGGATCCCCTAATGAAAATCTATGTAAGAAATTCTCTAGATGTATGCAGGATGAATTCGAGATGAGTATGATGGATGAATTAACTTTCTTTTTAGGATTGCAAGTTAGACAATCGAAAAAATGTATCTTTGTTCACCAAGAGAAGTATGCAAAAGATCTTATCCAGAAGTTCGAATCGGAGAATTGCAAGAAAACAGAAACACCAATGTCAAGTTCTTCGAAGCTGGACGAAGATGAAGGAGGAAAGAAAGTAGACTAGAAGCTTTATAGGAGCATTATCAGTCCTCTTCTTTACCTTACTGGATCTAGACCAGATATTTTGTTTAGTGTTTGCATGTGTGCTAGATCCCAATCAGATCCCAAAAAATCTCACTTAGGTGTTGCAAAACGCATCATCAAATATGTTGCGACTACTCCAAAGATAGGTCTGTGGTATCCCAAAGGATGAGACTTTACTCTTCTTGAATATTCAGACGCAGATTTAGCAAAATGTAAAATCGATAGAAATAGTATATCTGGTACTTGTCAACTGCTGGGCAGCATGTTGGTGTCAGAGTACTATAGCTTTATCAACAGCAAAAGCAGAGCATGTGGCTCTTGGGAGCTATTGTTCTCAAATTTTGTGAATAAGACAACAGCTAAGAGATTTTGGAATTAAATAAGCGTGCACTAAGATAAGATGTGACAACACCAGTGCCATTAATCTCACCAAGCATCTAATCCTTCATTCAAGAGCAAAGCACATAGAGATTCGACATCATTTCATACAAGATCATGTCCAAAATGGGGAGATTATGATTTAGTTCATTGACTCGAAGAATCAATTGGCAGACATATTTACAAAGGCTCTGAAGAAAAATCTATTTGAGTATATTCGCTCCAGACTGAATATTTTATCTTCTACCAATTAAAGTCTAAACTTGGTCAGACTCAGAATGTCCAGAAATTACTTTTGTAAGTTAATATCTTTTCAATACAGGTAACTTAATTTTAGTATGAAAATTACGAAGAGGTATGTTGATATTCGAATTATTGCTTGGATATTTGGCAGTTTTTATTTTTGAAAAAGGCAGTTTTCTTTTTTCCTTATGACGATTCGTATACCCCGCTTTACTTTCTTTATCTATCGTCGAGTTCTTCTTCCTCATTTACGCTTTCTCAAACCCTAGAATACAAAAGTTCTACTCTTACATTTTTACTCTCAAGCTTGTTCTACAAGTTTTCAACTTTTCAACTTTTTTACTCAAACGTGTTTGGGAAATCCTCAAAGATTGTGAAGATGTCTTTCCAAAGGAAGTCGTCTTAGAGGGAGAAAGAGTACGTGGTGGATGTTGACACTTTGGCTTATGTTATTGGTGTGGAGAGAGGTGGTTTCCAACCAATAAATGTCTCTGTTGGTCATGCAACGAGTTTTCTTGCTAGGGACAGACTTTCTGAAGGTGGCATTACTTATTCCAGACTGTCTGCCTCAAACATTTTGCTGCACAAAGTCGTGATCAACTGCATCTGACCAAAGTCAACTTCAAAAACAGATGTTTCTTGATCTGAAGCGAAACTGATGTTTGCCATCAGCAATGGAATGAAGTTCTCTCTGCCACACACAATCCTAATGCATATGTACAGGACTGTTGTGAAGGATAAGGGACAGCTTCCTTACTCAACGCTAGTCACACAACCGTTCAGACACTTTCATATTCAGCTTCCAGCCTCTCTCTGTGTTAGAACTATTGCTCCTATGGTTATAGGATTGAAGATGGTGTCCAAAATGAGGTTGAATGAACTAAACAAGGCCTTGGAGTGCTTGAAGGAAAAGTCCCCCAGCAAAACCAAACAAGACTCTGTTGCAAAGAAAAGGAAAGGCAAAGAGCTCATGCATGAACCTGTCAAAAGGAGAAGATCTCTTATTCTGTAGGACGAAGAGGATGAGGATGATCTTACTCTTTCTGCATTTGCCTTGAAGAGTCTTCGAAGTTTTGTAAGTTTTGAGCAGCAACAAGACAGAGAAGGAAGAGAAGAAAGAAAAGAAGCAGGAAGAGAAGAAGAGGAGGATCAAGATGACTCTCCTGAACCAACTTTTGCAGTATCCTTATCTGAGGATTCAAGGAAGACAAAGAGTGGAACTGTAGGAGCTCAAACAGAAAAAGAACATCACTCTGGCGCTGACATTGAGAAGGAACAAGAAGAAGAATTCTTTTCTCCACCTATAGCCATAGAAACGGGGGGAGTTCGTGAGAAAATAGGTACTTCTTCGTCTCCTCTTTTTACAAGTGATGATGTTAGTAGATCTCCTGCCGATCCGGAGGATGTCTATGCCTCTCATTTTCCTGAAGCTAATATTGAGGCATCCTCTCCAAGTCATGGTGTTCGACTTGTTGATGTTCCCTCCATTCTCAACACTCCTCGAATTAATTTGGCTGATGCTGGTGCACAAACAGAAACTATTGCAGACTTTCAAAGGCTACTAAAGCTCCTTTTGGAGTTAAAAGCACAGCAATATGATATGGAGTTTGAGATGAAAAACCTCCAATCTACATTAAAATCTACTTCAGATTCTCTTCATGAGAAGGTTCAGGCTCTTAATCTTCAAGTTCAAGATTTACAACAGCAAGTTAAAGAGACTGCCAAGGTTGAAAATGTTGAAAAGCTGAAGGAGACAATGAGACAACTTGAGGAGACAGTTTAGTCGATGGAAGATTTCTAGCTCGTTCGAATTCCCAAACAAACCTGATTTCATTTATCTTTATCTCTTTTGAATTTCTTTACTTTTGTTGTTAACAAAAAGGGGGGAGAACGTGCAGATTTGACTCGTTTATTTGACTTGTTTGACTTTGAACTTTTGAACTTTTATTATGTTATTTTGTTTGACTTTTGATGCAACAACTTACTTTTGTGGTGATGATGTGATGATTATGGAAGGATAGTTGTTTAAGACTTGATATTTGTCTTATCTTTTCAAGATTAACGTGTTTTATGTGGTTGCAGAATCGATGCTATCCAGATCCTAATCAACTTATTTTGATAAGATATCTTGTATTGCTTAAAAGTTGTTTTGTAGGTCAAAAGTTCTTAAATCTGCATGAAAGTTTTGTCATCATCAAAAAGAAGGAAATTATTGGAGAAAACTCCTTAATTGTTTTGAAGTTGACAAAACTTATCCAAAGTCTAGTTTGAAGACGGCTAGACTCTAAGTTTAGAGTCTACCCACACTGACAGATTCCAGACTAAACGCTACTAAAAAATGAAGACTTATCCAAATGTGAGATTTTCTTCAAGGGTTTAGTTCGTATTGCTTATGGATGGTTTTCTGGTTGGATATAGAACCTACATGATCCACTATCTTTAAAGGAATCAATTTTGATACTCCAATCTTTTCGGATTGCAAGTAAACTTGGAAAGAATCTACTTATAGAAACCAAATATCCTGATTGTATGGCCAAACAAGATTGACGGGCTTTCATCACAATCTTCAAACAACTTGAGATCTCCTTGATCGATTCTGTCTAATGGGTAGATTGAAAGAATTCCTTTGGAAAGTGCCAACGATTGAAAAGGCATGAAGGAGTATTTAAGGAGGACTCTGCAGTTGTTCGATAGAGTGCGTGAAAGAGAAATTTCAAAGTCTGAAGCTTTTCATTTCCTTGTTATTCCAAATACTAAGCTCAAAGTTGTACTCAAAAGAGAGAAAAACACATACTGTGACTTCATGAAAGAGAAGCAAACTGTTCACTGTGAAGTTGAGATTACCAAGTTGTAAAATCTCTTTTGTTTCTTAGTGGAATCCAGTCAGTGGGCTGTCAACGTGAGAGAGTGAACGTAGGCTTGATCGAAGCCGAACCACTATAAACATTGTGTTCTTATTCTCTTCCCTAAACTCCTTTACTTTGTTAGTAATTCTATTTAACTGCTAAATTCTGAACTAACTCAAAGTCTATTGTTCTTCAAACTCTATTTTAGAAACAAAATATTTCTACTGTTCTTTTGAAAAATTGTTTTCACGCCTATTCACCCCACCTCTAGGTGTTCATACTAGCATTAACACTAAGTGCTATACAATAACGTAATTTCGTGGGAGTCACCTCTAAGGCCTGGACTTTGAATATTGAATGTGAAATGAACCATCGATATGAGATAGGATGAGTCCGATTATTGAACCAAATTGGTGATGCTTGTTTTGTTATTATAGATGAATGAAAAATTTTGCTATTTGATATAACTAGATTGAGATAACATATAACGCATTTTGTTCATGCAAGTTATCATATTTTTGTTTAGTAATAATGAGCCATGTCTTGAGTTTTAAATGTGTAATGTTGAAGTTTGATATGTTTTTATAGTATGTACTACTCACTGAGCTTGTGGTTGCCCACCTCTCTATTTTCAAACCTTTTTAGGTCCTTTGGTTAGCAGCAAGTAGGTCAAAGAGTGCTATCAATAGGGACCTTTGGAAGTGAACTTTGGGTATGGTTTGAGGTTGCATCATTTAGGTGGAAGGACGGCCATGTTACCCCCATTCCTGTAGGATTTGAGGTGTGACAGAAGGAGCTGATTGTGTTGCCAGTATTTTACAAAGTGGAACCAAGAGAAGTGAGGAGGAGGATAAAGGTGTACGGGAGAGCTATAGCTAAGCATGAGTCTGAGTTCAGGAAGGATTCGGAGATAGTGAAGAGATGGAAAAAGACAGTTCGTATACGCCAGTAACTTGTCTGGCTGGGATTTTAGCGATGGGTAAGTAAGTAATTGATGGGACGCATTGTTTTGCTACTGTTGGCTGGTGATTGTTTGTTATTTTTCAAACCGCATGCAATAAACTACCACTAAAAGCTTATTGATATTGTCAAGTCAGTCTTTCGAAATTCGATTGAAAAGTGGAGATATACTAAATAGCAGACTCAAAATTCGAATAACCAAAACTTCAAGCTAGCAGATTCTTTGAATTCGATTCTTGCTGTGTGGATAATGAGAACTTTTTGTCTTCGAAGAAAGCATTGTTTAACAGTTCCTTAGTCATTATTGTCTTTAGGCTCAAGTTCTTAATTTTTCCCTTAGGCAGATGTTGGGCAAGTTCACCAGATGTGTTAATTTCTTTTTGTCTTATTATTTGCTAACCTTGTTATGTTATTTTCCTCACGATGTTTGAGGTTGAATTCCTGCCGTGTTGAAATGCTAAAGCATGTTTATCTTTCTTTTGAGTGCTCATCAGAAATGAAGCGGAGCTCATACAATGCATTGTAAAGGATTTATCAATTCATCTAAAGCAAACACCCTTACATGTTTGCTAAGTATCTAGTCAGAATAGAGTCCCAAGTTAAAGAAGTGATATCATTGTCACAGGAAAGGTTGGATGGTGATGATGTTCTCATGATAGGGATATGGGGACCTGGAGGCATAGGGAAGACGACGATTGCTAAAGTGATATATAATGCTATGGAATACAATTTCAGGGATCTATATTTTTGGAGCAAATTAGAGGAAATTCAAACAAAATCAACGGTCTAGTTGATTTGCAAGAAAAATTTCTGTCTTGGATCTTATCTCCTAGACATCTACCGGTCTGTAATGTCGATGAAGGAATTAGTTTGATAAGAGAAAGACTTTGTTGGAAGAAGGTTCTCCTAGTTCCTGATGATGTTGACTAGTTGTGTCAACTAAATGTGTTAGCTGGAGAAGGGAATTGGTTTGGCAAAGGAAGTAGAATCTTTGTAACATCAAGGGATAAACATTTGCTAACTTCTCATGGCATAAATCTTGTGTATGAAGTTAAACCTTTAGACCATGTTGAGGCACTAGACCTTTTTATCAGCATGCATTTCCAAATTGCAAAAAACGTGAAATAAGAAAGGATCTCATAGGTAGAGCACTACATTACGCCGGCGGCTTTCCATTAGCCCTTGAAGTGTTGGGCTCATTCTTATGTGGAAGAGAGGAACCTGCATGGGAAAGTGCACTGCAAATCCTCTCCAAAAGTCCTGATCAAACTACCAATAAAGTTTTGAAGACAAGCTTCGAAGGATTGGAAAACAATGAGAGGGAGGTTTTCCTCGACATTGCTTGTTTCTTTAAGGGAAAAAGTATAGAATACATCAAGAAAGTTATCGACAACAGCCATGACTTTGACACAACTATAGTAATAGATATTCTCATTGAGAGGTCTTTGATAAGAAATGAGCATGGGACCCTGCAAATGCATGATTTGGTTCAGTTGATGGGTCAGAATATTGTTAATTAGGAATGTACTGATGATCCTGGGAAACGCAGTAGATTATGGCTTTTGGAAGATGTCCAGAACATTCTATGCGAAGACGCGGTAAGAGTAGTTTATGTAAACATTGTTATTTCTCATTTTTTATGTTACTTTTATTTGGACAGTATATGTAAATCTTAATGAAATTTTTGTGTGAGAACTGAATTTGCTTTGTCATGGATAGGGAGTGAATGCAATAAAGGCCATAGTATTGGACTTGCCTGCACCAAAAGAGGGAAGAACAATGATTCATGAAGAGAGAACCATAGATCCTGATGCTTTCGAAAAGATGAAAAAGTTGAGCATGCTCATTTTGAAAGAAGTGCATAGCTAATCGCAAAGTCCAGTTTATCTCCCCAACAATCTGAGATGGCTTGAATGGTCCAATCCATTTCTAGAATTTGGCTCTGGTCGGAAGAAACTTATTGGACTTGATATCCAAAAAAGTCACATCAGACAAGTAGACGGCAAATTTAAGGTTAGCACTAGTGGCTTTTCCCTTTTTATAACTACAAATATTTAACCACCCCATTTGGTGGTTGTGTTAGTATGCGCTCAGACCCTCTTCACGGTAGGGCGAGAGTTCGAATCCCACGGTTCGCATAATGCACATTCATTAGTGGTCTTAAGTGCGGCGTTGAGGTGGTGGGTCCTGCGCTAGCGCCACCCGAGGTATAGTTGGTGGTCCTTCACAGGCCGTGAGCACCCGTAAGGTGTGCTAGGCCGGATCCTCGGTATCAAAAAAAAAAATTCAGAGCTTAATGATTGTATTGGTATTTTTTTTTCCAGAATTTTGAATGTTTGAATTACATCAATTTCAGTCAATGCAAGTCCCTGGTTAGTGTTCCCAACCTTTCATCAATTCCAAATCTGGAGAGCTTGAATCTTGATGGGTGCAAAAGCTTGGTGGAGGTTCACCAATCCGTCGCATGTCACGACAAGTTAAAAATTTTGTCACTACAATTTTGCTTTAATCTCAGTAACTTTCCTCACACACTCAAGGCAAAATCTCTTCAAGCCCTCGATCTCTTTGGTTGCTTTAAACTCGAGAAGTTCTATGATATACCAGAAAAGATGGAACATCTAGAAGAGCTTGATCTAGGTTGGACAGCTATTAAAGAACTGCTTGCATCAGTTGAAAATCTTGTCTCCATGAAGATAATAAATTTAAGAAAATGCAAAAGACTCCCAACGCTTCCATCAAGTGTCTATAAGTTGCAAAATCTCGAGTATCTGAATCTTGGAGGCTGCTCCAATTTTGTCATGTTTCCAGAGAACTTGGAGGATTCAACCAATCCTAATGGCAATTTGGGATTCCGAAATTTATTCCGGCTAGATCTTGATGGCTGCAATCTCTCAGAAGTGGAGTTCCTTTAGAGTTATTCCTGTTTTCCCAACTTGGGGCACCTAGATCTTTCGGAAAACAAATTTACTCATCTGCCGACATGCATCAACAAATACCACGATTTGGAACACCTGCGTGTCGGTAAATGCGAACAGCTACAAAAGATTCCTCAGCTTCCGCGAAAGCTGCATAGGCTATTCGCAAGTGGTTGCAGATCTCTACAGGAATTTCCAGATTTGTCAAGTCTCTCCAACTGCCTTGCCGTTGACGTGTCATCATGTCGTGAATTATTCTGCAAGGGGGCAAGTACGCAAGGTTAGAGACTCTCTCTCTCTCTCTCTCTCTCTCTCTCTCTCTCTCTCTCGCACTCACAAACTTTGAGTGCTTGATATGCGAACTATTTGTATGACAGGAGCTCTCGAAGATGAGATATGTTGAAATTACCCTGATTGGGAGAGAGATGCCAGAATGGTTTCTCCACTATAAAGACAGTTCCATATCTTTCATGGTTTCCAGGGACTTGAGCAACAAGCTCTTAGGAATAGCACTCTGTATTGTTATTGGCCCGAAGGAAGGAAAAGCGGGTGATGCTGAATGTTGCGTCGAAATTGATGGCCCAGTGGATTTTGGTCCATGGGATTGGTTTCGTTCAATGAAATCTGATCATGTGCGGCTTCGATATTTTCCGTTCAGCGGGCTGCATAAAGAAGGGGAGCTTCCGCGAGATGATTGGAGGCATTTCCGAGTTCGCCTCAGGGTGTCAAAAGGAAGATTGATTAAATGGGGATTCCGTCCTATAAACGAGCAAGAGGAGGATGATCTGAGGATCGTGCTCCAACACCATCAGCCGAATGAAACAAATCGGTCTTCGGAGGAAAGAGACTCAGAAGAAGACAATTGGAAAGACACCAAGGAAGAAGAAAGTTCAAGTGAAACAGATGATGAATCTAACAAAGAAAAGCTCTCTCAGCCGAATGAAACAAATTGGTCTTCGGAGGAAAGACACTCAGAAGAAGACAATTGGATAGACACCGAGGAAGAAGAAAGTTCAAGTGAAACAGATGCTGAATTTTACAAAGAAAACCCCTTCGAAAAATTATCAAGATGGTATTGTTACTGGTATTGTGACGCAGGAGGTGCCTGTCGAAGTGTCAACTTGTGGAATAAGCTAATATTGGGGTCATCGTACAGACAAAAAAGATATATAGAAAGTTTGCACATAACCACTGGAGTTCAACCCAGTTGCATACCCCACCTTCTCGTTCCCAAGGATTAGGGTGGGGACGAATTAGTTTTAAGTGTGGATTTCGACTCTCACGCTCTGTAAGGAGATAGCAAAATTGTGAGAGTGAGAGTTAGAATAGAAGTAGGGTAGGACCGGCAGAAACAAAAAAAAAAAAAAAAAAAGATCCATGCATAGAGCTCCTTTTAAACTTTTCCCTCTTTCTTTTGTGATTCGTGATGCCGAGTGCATTAATAATGCTTGTTGAATGACCATAGTCTTCCAAGTTGCTCTATGAAACTCATCACACAGACCTCACCTCTGTCACCTCTCTTCATCCAATCAATGATGCCAATACTTCATGCTCGATAATTCTGAGATGGTAAGTTTGGCTCAATCTAATGTGATCTTCATCTTTCCGGAAGTGTCAATCCAATATTGTCAAAGATCAAAAGGTCTATGTAGGGAAGACTAGTTGATTCCGCTGTTGGTACTAGCCAAATTGCATTCCCTCCCACTTCACTTTAACTTTACTGTCACATCAAGTGTCTTACCATGTCCGTGCCGATTCTCAAGCTTCGCCGGCAGTTTTATGCAACCAATATCTCATACATTGAAAGGCGACTTCAAACAAATGCGAAGCAACGGTATTACCCACCAATCTCTCTAGTGAAATGGCTATTCCGTATGACAAAATTGACGTTGTAAAGATTTTCATTTCAATACACCCAGTCACTCTCAGCATTCTCTCTATCTCATCAACAACACTTGGGATCCAATCCTCTCCATTCCTATCGGAACCAGAGAGAGATATGTAGATGGTCATGGAATATAGCCATCAGCTGCATGAAGCGAACTTGCACAATCCGGCAAGAGGTCTTTTTTTTTTTTTTTTCGCTTTTTTCCTTGTTATGGATGCAATATTGCTGGATGATAACACATCATTGCTACAAAATACACGAAAGCACATTGATCATCTTTTCATTCCTTAAAACCCGATCGTCCAGTTCATTTCTCTTCATTTTTATTATAATTATTGAAAGGATTTTGTTAACTAGTGTCCTAAGAATACTTATTAAGCATCCAATCGACGAAATTTATCTAATGCACAGATCATCCTTACCATAACCCTTCCAGATTGGAAGTGAACAGACAAAAGCAAACCCAAAAGTAGGAGAAAGGATTTGACTGTTGACTCGAGCAGGGGCAAAGCAGTGGGATTATCCAGTTCAAAGTTGCAATGCCAATTGCCAGGTCATCTCCACGTCAGATGCAAATCCGAACTCTCTTCTATCTGTTCCAACGACGTCGCATAAAAGCATCATCCTCTTCGCTACCCGTCCCAAGCCAAGAAGACGCCGTTGACTCATCACTATCTCACTAAGCAAGGGTTACAAGAGTAGTGGCGGATGATCTTAACTGTCCATATATGAGGGTTTGCAATGATTTGACTCACTAAGCAAGGGTTACAAGAGTAGTGAAGGATTTGACTGTTTGTTTTATTTAATCGTGGATGATCTTAACTGTCCATATATGAGGGTTTGCAATGATTCGAGGGTTTCAGCAATTAATAAAAGTGAGATGTCAAGTGATAAAAAGGAAAAAGTTAATCCCAACAGATGAGTTTTGAGGTAGCTTGCTTATACCTTTATCTTGCTTTATACTTTACTTTATTAACCAACCGGTAGATGCAGGTTTCAAATAGTTTATGTTAAAATTTCAACCTTTTTTTCCTTAATTTTTTTTTATATATATTTTCAACGTCCTTCTCAATTATTTTTTTAATGTCGACATCTAAAAAATACTTGACGGCCATGTCAAACAATTTGTCCATAATTTTGACAGAAAGACACTTTGAAAAAATAATAATAATAAGAACCCACTTGCACAAAAAATAAATTCACCGACTGAATTGAACAATTTGAAAAAGTTTTTGAACCTCTGGTGCCTTTTTATCTTTTCCTGAAGATTTTTTCTTTTCGCAATAATAGATGGGGCCAAAAGATCACGCAGGGTTGACCTCCAACGTCATTCGAAATCCGGACTTGCATCCAATGAAGCAATGTTTCATCACTTGTTTGACCACTTTGATTCATCGGACCGTACAGCATGCTGTCTCCATTGCACCGGTTGTTCCAAACTTGACTGATCGGGGGCTGACAAAAGTCAAAATGGACGTGAATGGAGAAAGTTTGACAAATGAGGAAAAATAACTGATTTTGTTTAAATTCCCACGAAAGAAACAGCACCAGATATACCGTGGACTATCCTTTGATCCTTCCACTCCTCGCAAGCCTACACCTAACAGCTTTCGCAGGCTAAGAGTGATCTTGATTCAACATCCCTACCACGAAAGATACGAGGACTTAAAGCATGAAAATGAATACAAAAGTTCTGTACTTACAATGCAGGATTTCCTTTTCATCAGAATCAATATACTGATTCGTATGATCAATTTACATATCACGGCCTAATGAGATGAAAGGGAACTCAAAACCTGGGATGTAAGTCCCAACTACTTCAAGAAACAAAAGGTCCATAAAGAAAAGGGGACTAGAGTACATTGTCATGGAGGAGTTGCCGGTTAAAACTCTAGCATTGCCATACTCTAAACTCAAATTGAGACAGCAAGCGTCCCAAAAGATGGGAAGTCAAGTTTCTTAAAGGCCCAGGGCCTTCTTGCACAATGTCTTCATCCAAGCAACGGTGTCTCGATTTATCATACGCCGGAATATCTGCATATGGTTTGAGAAATTAAAATGTGTATAAGTCGCTAATGCAGCATGCTTCATCTGAAACATCTGACACCAAAGATGATGCAATAGTTTCTTTAATAGGCACTGTGCATGTGGATTGCTGGTTGGCTTACCTAGAGTCTCCACTCAAAAAATGCTCTAGCATAAAGTGTACCACAACACAACCAATTTTCCTGGCAGGTCTCCCAGTATGTCTAATTTAAGGTCCTATGTGAAGTGGAGGTTGATTCGGCATCTCTCTTCCCCCTCCAGAGGATGATCTGCTCGTCCTTAAATAATATAGGAAAGCAAGGTACCAAATCCTGCATGGATGTAAAACAGACATAATTTGATCTAAGCTCTAAACAGATAAATACAGATCGAGATGATAGTAAAAAAGTTAACATCCCAAGCAGAAAACGAAGAAAAATTGAGGAAATTTAGAGAGCATACTCTAAGTTTCACGCCAATCAGTTTGCAGTCGCTTGTACCCACGTGTTTGCAGTCTAACCTCACAACCTCTTCAGTCTTGAATGCTTCCCTCACTTTCTCCACCACATTGACGTACACGCCATTCCTTGCTGATATTGAGGTCGATTATGGCAGGTAAGAAACAAGTAGACCTTAGTAAAAGGCTAAGCCATGGGAAACAAGTTTACTCACTAAGTTTCATTAAAGGGGGAGAGTTCAATCCTCTGTTTCTCATTTCTTTTGTTTCCTCAAATGTCAACCCTTCTGCAACATTCTTCACAAGCTTCGGCTATATTGGTGCATAAGGCTTCCACAGCATGAGGGGTATAACTGGTCTTTGCTTCGGATCATAATGTCGACCTCGATACAAGAGGAGGATATTGATATTGCGGTAAATTATCTTCCCGCCAGATTTGTCCTTTGAGAAAACTGGTAACCCGTCAAATAAGAGACCATGAAAAAGCAAAAGGGTCTACCGTATTTTCAATCAGTTCATTCATTTAATACCTCAAGGTGAAAGCAAACATTGTCCATGCCAAGTGTCGGCACTCCCAGGCACTTAATCCTAACCGCTTCGGCTCTCTTCCAGTGATTGTGAATATCATCCAACAGGTTGTGAGTAACTCCTCCTATGCCTGCGTGAAAATAATGGCATCGATCAAATTGTGGCCAGAGGTAAAAGAAATTTCTACAAAGCCTGAAAAGGAGATAATAACGAAGTGTGGCAACATCTCTCATTGAGTCTTCTTGACAAAACTTCCATGTTCTGCCCAGGTATCTCAAACTAAGTTTCTATATTCAATTCCACCGAAGAATATAGCTTGCACCCAAATCACACAAGTTACAATGTCAATCTGGTGCTGACTTCGCTGCATGTGAAGGATTTGCAAAGTTCTTCATCTCGCCCGAATGCATTCATATCATTACCAACATATTCACAAGCAGCATTGGTACATGTCTCAAGTACAGCAAATATACTAATGAGCTGCCAAGCCAAAAACAGGTTAATTCATGCATCAACACAGAAATTTTCACATAAAATCTATAAACTACACTAGGCAGTAGCTCCTCTCATCAGCTGAGGCCTCTGGGATCATCAAAACTATCACTACAGAGAAAGGACGAAAAACGCACACTTACCCAGATTAATCTGGCGATTGCAATCGCTGTGCCGGTACCGCTCCACGAGCTCCGCCACTTCCTCCTCCGAAAGCGGAGCTCCCAGGAACCGTTCCCTCTCCCCCGCCGCCTTCTCCGAGTCCGGCGCCTCTCGGGCCGGCGCGGAAGTCCCCGTCCAAGTCCTGTCGATCGGGCCGGGCCCGAACGGAGAGAACCGCGGCGGTTCGCGGAACCCGATGGGCTCGACGGCGGCGCTTGTCTCCGAGTACGAGTACCTGAAGTCGAAGGGGAGGTCCGGCCCGGCCGGGCGTTCCGGGTCGCCGCCCCGGCTTGATGCCGGGGGTTCCTTCCGGGCCTTGCTTCTCCGCGATCTTGGGGCTCGGCCGGGGGGCTTAGGAGAGAACGGAGGGTCGTCGGCGGCGTCGGAGAGAGGCCACCAGAGGAGAAGAAAGAGGAGGGCGCGCGAGCTCCCGGGGCGGAAAGGTAGGGTTTTGGGAGCGACCCGGTGGAGAAAAGGCAGGATCGCCTTGGAAGGAGATGGTCTGAAGATCTCTACTTCAGTCTCTGTACGAGAGATGATCAAAGCCCTGCTTAAAGTTCGTACCTTTACCCTTAATCTAAATCGAGTTTTTTTGTACTTTTAGGCGGACCAAATCCAGACAAATTCAATCAATGTGACCGACAAACCACGTCGTAGTGTGATGGGATAAAATTTTCCCAAAGTGCACGTCCACGTGAATGTCCACACTGGCTAAGTTTCATTCACATCATACTCTTATATTATATACATTTGCTAATATTTTTCACACGGATTCAGTGGGCTTCAACCTGATTTATTTGCTTCATCATACTTTTGCGCTGTTTGATGGATGTATCAAGTGAATTTTCTCGGATTTTGTGTCAAAAAGACTTGATTAGAAAATTTGTAAATGACCTAATAAGATTAATAAAATATATAGTTGACTGGGCCATCCCTACTGAGCCCCACTCCGAATCCATCGAGCCAAAAATGCAATTGACTACGCCAGAGGTACATGGGGAGTATCCTCACACAACATGAGTTATAGCGTTCTTTGGGAGGTTGGATTGATAAACTTCAATGGATGATTAATGCTACTAAAGGAGAAGACTTGGCGGCAAGGCTTCTATATCTTTCTAATGACTAGTTATTGCACTTCGATAGTTAGCAAGGCCGGACATTTTCGAAACAAGTAAGCTAATAACCACTTTATTTTGGTTAATGTGCATAAAATTGTAAGTGACAGAACGAGGAACTTTAGACCTTTTTAGGCAAATGCCGTATTGGCTATTATGTGGAGGTTTTCTCTCTCCATTTTCTCACATTATTAGTTTAGTCTATAATATTGGTATATGCCCAAAAACTTTTATACCTGTTTCACTAGAATTTTTCTTACGACGAAATATCTTTTACCAAAAATCGTTATTTTGATTTGTAATTGAAGGAGAGAGGTTCTACGTCAACTCTGGATAGGAAATATCACAAGCGATAAGAAAATCAACAAATTTCTTTCAAATGGGACTTAACTCTTTACTGAGATTGATAATCATATAAAGCAACATATATTTTAGCAATTTGCATCCTTCTTACATACATGTTCCTCCGAAAGCTCACATTAGAATCAAAGGAATAATTTATTGGTAGCATACTCGATCAAATGAAATAATCCTTTTTTTGAAACCCCTTTTTTAGAAAGAAGAATAGGAACAAAAAAAAAAAAGATTTGTTTCTTCTTTCCAATGGAAAAAATTCAATTCAATTCTCAACTACTCCTCGGATATACTGATTTCTTCTAGACTAGTCGGGTGTACTGGTACATGTGTAGAGAAAGGGTCTCCCTTTGAGGAGAAAACATAATCCCTTGGATTTCTTCAGTATTCTTTTATTTATTACCTATATTTACTATTTACATAGAATACCGTCACCCATTACTAATAAAAAATTCAAAGAAACCTCATAAACAGAAGAGAGGGGGAAGACGAGGAAGAAATAGAAACGACTTTTGAAACAAAAGGGGACTAAACAGGAACAAGAGGGATCGGACAATAGATATGCCTATAATTGAAAGGTTAGCAAACATCGTATATCTATATAATTCAAAGGACCACTCGTTATGCTCCTAACACTATGTTGGAAGGCACTGACTCATTGCGTGAAGACAAGACACCAACCAAAGAGACCAGTTGAGAGCCAACTCTAATACCTGATTATTATGCCAATTCAGTTACGTTTTTATGTTCCAATTGAACACTTCCCATTTTGGATTATTCTCAAAGGAGAAGAACAAACATAAACTATGCTAGACATTAATTGATGACAGGGGCAAGAAAGTATAAACTCTATGATAGAACCAAACATAAACAAACGATGTCGGAATTTAATTGACAACAAATCTTGAAAATGCAAAAATGCTATGCCAGAATTGAATCAATGATGCAACATCCAAGATAAATAAACACCTCAAAATTTAATTTACGATGTGGATATGGAAACTATAACTAAGTAACACATTAGAAATTAATCAACAATGTGAGTTTGAAAAATAAAGTTAGAAGGTAGGAAAGTAAAAATAATTAAAAGATAGTAAATTCGTTTGATCCGTGCGAGCGTCTTTAGTAGACGGGCGATGGTATTATAATGGCAGTGTGACAATCGCTCTTGAGTAGTTTCCATCAATTGCATCCATGTTCTTCCATTTTTGTAAGTTTTTTTGCCAATGTTCTGTCGAGGCCATGATCTTGTTCTTGAACATTTGCTTCTTTACAAATGTATATGCCAGTTGTTCCATGATCTCAATTACTTTGTTCTCTCATGGCTACGTACTTGTAATCATATCTTGATGCTCCTCATGCAATCAGATTTCCTCCATCACCCTGATAGTTTGTAAATGTTGCTAGTCAACATCCTCATCGATCATTGTTGAACACACGTGGTCGTATCGACAACCAATTGGTGACAATCATCGATATTCGCCAACATTGATATTGATTTTAGTTGTCGACAATGGGTCATGTGCTTAACAATATTTGATGCTCTAATAACGTGTCTACTCATGTCAATGACCTGGTCATCTTTTGGTGCAAATAGTACTTCATCTGATTAACAATACTTACATATTTACCAAAAAAAAAAAAATGGTTAGTGTTTTAGTATTTAAATACTCTTAAGTCTACCAACTTTAAAGGATTAAAGCCACCAAAAATCCAAAAGTTTGCCCGTTTTGACACATTTATCTCAAACTTTTTGATGACACCAAAAATTTTAAATTTGTATCAATGTGACACATGTATCCCAAATCTGTACAGGGTGACATATTTGCCTCAAACTTTTTCTTGTGACATCAAAAATTCTAAACTTATATCCAAGTGACACATTTATCCTAAAAATTTGGTGTCGCGGTTATTTTATGTCACAAAAAAATAACTTTGGGTAAATATATCACATAGGTAAAAGCTCGGGGTGAATGTGTCATACTGGTTCAAATTTTGAGTTTTTGGTGTCACAAAAAAAGTTTAAGATAAATATGTTACAATGGGTAAAGTTTGGGACTTTTGATGACTTTTTCCCAACTTTAAATTGGAAAATCGGAATGCATTTTACCTTTTACTCCTCAATGCTGTAAAATCTTAGATCTCGCGCATTTCGACTTTATTGTGGATTGTTTCTTTTCATAATGCCAACTAATCTAAACATCTGTCCTATGTCACTCGAACTTAGCAATTAACGTATTAAGTATCAATCAATCTGACTGATGAAGTTGCTTTTTCTTTGACTAATGACAATTGCAGGGGGAAGCGGAGCAGAAATTACAACTGTAGATCAATAAAATGGAGCCAAGAAGCAAATCACAGCGGGCTTTGGTATGTGTACAAATATGTTTGTGTCTAGGGCGTGTGCAGAAGCTTACTAAAAGAGCTATCCTCATCAAGCAAAGTTAGCTGATTTTCATTGAGCTAAGTGACGGAAGCAACGTGAATAGAGGTGGGCATAGGCACATATATATATATGGCTTCCTCACTTAAGCTTGCGATCATCTTTTGTTTCGCTTCTCTTATTCGTAATCGCACAGAAGGCTTTCCGGACATGACCGTAGTGACGAAAATATGCAACGGGAACATCGTTAATGAGATTGCCGACTTTCATTACTTGATTGTCTGCCAAGAGATCCCGTTCGGGTTTTAATCCTTACGTCGGTGAAGGCACGTCGTGGTCGTCAACGCCTTGCTACGGTCATGCAGCTTGTAACGAAGCTCTTGCGGATTCGGATTGCGTTATGTGTCTGGTCGGTGGCAAAGAACATGATCCTCAAAGAATGTCGGATAGCTCTCGGAGCTCGAGTACAGCTTCAGGGCTATAGAATCATATAGAATCCATTCACCGAAAATTGAATCTCTGTGTTTGATAGAGCAAAGTGTTTCCACATGTTTTTGCTTGCTATAAGTTCCTTTACGCATTTCGTGAACAAAAATGTCCAATAGTCTTTTGTAAGAATTGAATAAGAACATTGGGACGAAATCAAATGATCAGAGTCCAGAATTGCGCTAAGTGCATTGTCTAACTTATTATTATTATGCCAATGATATACTTAGGTTTTTCTCTGATTTGTTAAATTTACCCCATTAATTTATTATTCTAATAACTTGTACGAATTACAGCGAAAAGAAAAATGAAAATGTGGGGGTCGTGTTGTTAAATCTCCTGTTATTGTAGAAGAGATTATGATTAATAACGTATCCTGAGTCATTTTGAGCAATTGAAGAGGAAAAGTATGGGCCCAATTTATCGCAAAAGATTAACCTAATACTTAGTTCACACTATTGCAATAGATTTTTAGACATTTCAAATATAAGCTATGTTGCACATCAATGTTGGAAAATCTCATTTTGATCCTATTTAGCCACCACGTTACGATATGCTTTCATTTCCATTTCTCAATTCGGAAATGTCCTTATATGTTTACCGTTGAGGATATTTATTCAGCACAAAGTAATGTAAACTCACCCCAAATTGTAAAATGTCTAATTGCTAACTTTATTTTAATGACATTGGATATACTTTCCGTACAGCAAAATGAATATCAACAGTATCAACTAGTTAATTACTGAAAAAAGCAACACATATGTCCCTCAATAAGCAGCAATATCATTTCTAGATGAAATAACTATATTAGTAATTTTTACTTATGAAAGGATGCCATTACAGTTGATTTTATTCGGAATGAAATCTCAATTATAAAAAAAGGGCGACAATATTATATAGGAGGGACATGCATTCCTTTTAGTGCCAGGCGCCATGTTTTCCTCCAATTTTAAGCAAATTCATATACACAAGCATTTTAATATTTGACATTAGCTTTTCCCATAAAAAAAATATTTGTTTATTTTTAAAAATTGAAAAAAAAAACCCAAAACTCAATAAATATTTAGCTCCAAAGTTGGATTTTTTTCATTTGTAAAAGCAAATCAGATATCTATCAATAAAATTTAAGAGTTTCAATAAAATTATCCAGAGACCAAGTTATGGTAATAGTCTGGATTAGGCAGTTAACCATCAAATAGAAAAAAAAAATATATCAGCAATTATTATAGCCAGGGAATCATATGAATTTAAAAATTTTGAATATATATAAATAATATATTATTATATATGTTGACCTTACTTCTTCCTGCGCGGGGCAATATTTATATTTTCCCAAAATATTATAGCGGGTGGTCTTTCCTTGCCGCTTTCTCAAGTGCGTCCAGTCACTCCCTTTTCTGATTCGTCTCCGTCTGGAAAGCCAGAAAGGATAGGGAAGAAAGTGAAGGAAAAAGCAGCAAGAAAGTGAGAGAAAAAAGGCGAGAAAATCCCCTTAGAAAAATCATTCCGCCCTCTCAATTTCAGCTCTCAATTGGTTGGTCTGGTCTGGTCTCCTAGGGCAAAAACCCCCCGGTTGAAGTGAGAGAAAAAGCAATGAGCATTATTCCTCTGCCCGCGAGGCACTTGCTGCCCCTCACCACTGCCACCATTGATTTTCCCTCCAGACCCTCCTCGAGATCCTTCCACAGCAGCAGCCCTCCGATTGCCGGAGCTGATTTGAGCGTCTTCTCTCTCGGTTGCTTCAATCCTTCTCATTTTTGTGCCGGATGGCCTCGAAGGAAGAGACTTTCGTCTTCCCAACAACAGACGGTAATAGTCTCTCCGCCGTTCCTAATTTGACGGTGTTTGCCGGATTTTGAGTTTCGGGTTTTGTTTGTTTGGGACGAGGGTTTTGTGGGCTTGAGCTTGTTTTAGGTGAGTTGAATCTCAGGTTTTGAAATGGGATTGCTGTGGAGGGGAGGGGACTGAATTTGGTTTTGATTGATTACAATGATTTGCTGGCGGAGTGTTGGCCAAAAGAGTCATTTTGAGATCGGCTATTCGGGTGTGTGCCTTCATATGAGGTAGTCCTATGTTATTCGGTTCGCTGCTAAAATAATCATCTTGAGGGTGGCTATTTGGGTGAGGTTGTTTAATAAGGGGTGACTTGTGTCTTCGCACAGTTAAGGTTGTGTCACCGCGTAGAAGGTGCTTCTTTTTGCCACCCATTATTTACCTACCGAGTAATAGTATGTGTAAGTCATGATTCGGTCGCACAAGGTATGTAGGTATGTGTTACGCCCATGTGTAGGATTGTGCTTCTTGTTACTATCAAATGGAAGTTATTCACATGACACATTTATCACAAACTATAAAGTATTTCCTGTTATGCCCCGATCTTCAGGCACACACTCATCTCTCACCTTGGTCGATTTAAGTGACGTTCCAAAACATCTCAGTCGTCCCACAAGAATAATAGAGCAAGTCACAGTTTTCCCCAACCCCAAGAGTGACTGGACGTATGAGATGGTTGTGACAACCGTTTGGGTTTTGGAAGTTCCATACCAAGAGAGGCCCAATAGATTCAGGGCTTGGTTCCATACCATCCCTAATGGTCTTAGAATAGGCCCTCTTTCAAACTTTGGTATATCGGCGAAAGTAATCATTGCTACCCTCGACGTCCCATTGATCTCAGTCAAGAGTATTCCCAACTCACTCTCACGATCTTCTCCACTTTACAACTTATCAAGCATTATCAATGCTAAATAACCAAACTCGACATCTACCAATCAATCATTTAATTTCACTCAATTTAGGATAAATTCTTAAAATATCACAATTATTTCAATTCCACGCAACGTAGAGCGCAATTAAATAAACAGACTACACCACAACAATCAGCATAAAATTTCAATCGTCGGCTATCCTTGCCTTATTTTCAAAAAAAAAATTAATTAAATTAATTTCGAAAATTAATAATTAAATACTAAAAATCCAATTTATGCCCATAATGCCTAATTGAAGCCCGAGAAAGGTCAAGAAAAATCCTAAGATGTGTTCAATAAATAATATAGGCTATCCTCAAGCTAATTACACTAACCACCTAGCTAATATGTAATGCAATTTACTAATAATTACTAATCTATTATAATCTAACCACCAAATCCTACTTAATTAGCACTAATCAACCATTAAATATTATTAGTTTACTAAGTAATGATTAGTGAGCAAAACTCACATGATTAAATATCCGCTCGGTTCAAATTGATGAGCAGGCAACAAAGATCGATCCTCTCCAAAGCGGTTCTGCCAACCGGGGTTGGGACGGCTCGAAAATGGGCCATGAGACCTACAAATCCTTGCTGCAAAATGATGAAATAGGCTGCTGAGGAGCTGATTTGAACACGGCTTGGACTAAGCTCGGCTGTAGCGGGTTGAAGTACGGGCCGTGGCTAAAACGGCGGTGAACCGGGCCAAACTTCAGCCGCTGGACCTGCTAGAAGTGGACTCGTGGACCCTGCTGTTGAGCTAAAACGGTGGCCCAACTTGGAAGGACGATGGAGGGCAGCTTCGGTGGACCAAAGGTCAACACCCGAGGAAGAGGTGCCGTTGTTTGACCGGTGGGAAACCACACGTGAAGCAGCAGTAACCGAAGACAAAAAATGGTGGGGGCTCGGGCAAGGTTTGGTGGGGTAGACTCATGCGCAACAATTGAAAACTAATGAAGAAGCGGGAGTTGAAGCAGCCAGAGAGCGTGCTGACCGAGAAAGAGATGGGGACGAAGGTGGGGTTTCGGTGGGGTAAACCGCGTGAGGAACGGACAGCAACAGCAACCAAAAGAAAGAAGCAGCGATCGTCCGTCGTGGTGGAGAAGCCAAGACCGGCCAAATACACGTGTAGGGAATAAAGAAATATAAAGAGAAGAGAGAGAGGGCCATTGATGAACGTCAGCCAAGACAAAGGAACATAAACGTTGAATATTGAGGGGACATTGCGGGGCAGCTGGCCGCACGGTCCAACAGAAGACTGACCAAGGGATAACACCGTTTAAGGGATAAGAAAAAACAGAAGTTGTCGGCCAAAAGAGGAAGAGAAAAAGGAAAACGCGCGTGGAAGGAGGGAGGTTCGTGTGAAGAGAAAGAGGGAGAAGAAATGCACGCAAAGGATAAGGAGATGGTGGGTCCAGCGGTCAACTTTCAAGGTCAAATTAGAAGACCAAGCCAATTTAAGGAGAGGACGTGCATGGGATCGTGGGCAAGGGGGTGTTTCGTGCATGGAGAGTGTGGGCTCAAAGGAAAGAAGAAAATAACACCAGTTAAAGCCATAATTTAATCAATTCAAAACAACTTGTCAATTGGTCATCTCGGAGTCCAATTCTCTACCAACTGCACGATTTGAAGTTTCAATGAAGACCAAAATGAGTCGCTTCTTTCATTTTTCTCCGCATCTGATTTCTGAACAAACAAATCCGGTTGAGGTCTAATTCGAATGCAGAAAAAGTCCAAACAACTTCCATTCACCGGTTCACTTACACCAGATACCAAAAATCCCTTCAAATCGGCTAATCTGAATTTTTGTTCATTTTCCGAACCGTTCATCTCAGTTTTTCATAAAAACCTCAAACTCACTAAAAGTTCCTCAAAAGGTGAGTCGATGTTCCAAGAATGACTCATGACATGACAGGACTTCCAATTTCTTAAATCGAATTCAAATTCGCGGTTATTTTCAATCAAGCGCACTTTTAGTGTAACTTTACCTACCGGGTAGTTTTTAGGAATTTTTAGTGCAATTGACCCATAGTCGGTTTTCTTCGAACCACTATGAACCCATCCGACACATTGGTGACTTTCGGTGGTCGTGGAAATCTTGAGATTTCAAATATGGATACAGGTTACCCAAAACGACAGAAAATCGATTTAGTGCCGATCGACGAAAATTTTGCAATCAGGTGGAATCACCCACACTTTGATTATCATCTTAGTTGAATTGACTTATATCCAGTCTCTGATTGATTTTTAATTATATCGTAATGACCCTGTAGACTAGCACAGTCAAGCAGTCGATTTCTAGTCGAACTCTCAAGTCTATCACATTTAAAATCCATTAATAGCTTCACCAGATATGCCAGTTATTTCCTGAGTGGCTATCTTAGAGAAAAACAATATAGTCACATTGATCTAAGGCCCGACTTATCCAATCGAAATCAGAACTGAAAATCAGGATGTCACATTTCCATCTTTTACTTTTTTCTTTTTTTCTTTTTCTTTTCTTTTTCTTCTCCTTTCTTCCCTTCGCCATGGTCAGCAAAGGGAAGAGAAGAGAAGGAAAAAAAAAGAAGAAGGAAAAACAGGAAAAGGAAAGAAAAAGAAAATATTAAAGACGATTTAACCATAGAGTTGGAGTAAATGTGCCACGGTTGATAAAATTTGGAATATTTTTGTTACAAAAAAAAATTTTGAGATAAATTTGTCACATTTGGTAAAATTTAGGATTTTTGGTGACTTTTTTCTTATTAATAAATCTATTCATAGAAAATTCGAAAGACATTCATAAATAATGTGTATCCATGTTTAGGGACATATTTTTAACTTCAACAAAAGATGTTGATGAAACTAATAACTAATAAGATATTAGAATCAACTTATTTAAATAAATCTATAACTTTCTATAATGATCAAAATTTATCATTATTTAATGTTTAGTACTTTTATTTTCTGAAATCATTTTTTGGCCCCACTCATTTATTTTTCTGACTTTAAAAGAAAAAGCTCTACCCATTTATTTCACTCCCTCATTTCTTTACCGGCACCACCTGGAACTTCCTTTCTTGAAAATTGAAACCATCCTCTACCCTCCCCTCCCTCCAAAAAGAAAAAAATCACGCCACATTAGCATCGCAATTTTTTTTTCTACTATTCTTCCTAAAACTTAATAAGGAACCTCCGCATCAGCATTGGCATGGAAACTCAAAAACCATAGCCTCCCCATCCGCCTCCTTGCACAATCCTCTTCCTCTTAATCTCTGCTCTCTCTTTCTCTTGACCGTGTCATTGCAGTCGCTTGCCGCCTCACCTCCAGCCTTCCCTCCTTCGCAGTCGCAACTGGCCTTTGGCTTTGGGTTGCCTTGCTCTCTGTTCTTACTCTAGCCCTCTGTTGCTCATGGCCTTGCCTCCGCTCCCTTACCCTCACCTCCACCCTCGATTCTCTCACTTCGCACTTGTAGACTTGTCCCAGAAACCCATCATGCCTCTTGCAATTCCCGACTCGTGTGTTGAAGCGTGTTGGGAAAGTTGACCATGTGTCGAAGCATCTGACACAATACGGGCTTCGGAGAGTGCTTGTGCTTCATAGGATATAAGGGATCCATTAAGGGAAGATCCCTCTATGCCTTCTTTCTAGCCTCATGAGATTGTGAGTGAGATCCAAAGAGATAGACTGATCACATATCATAATTCCTGAATCAAATCGAGCCAACAGAGCTAACCTTCTTAATCTCTCTTTCTTGTTTTTGTCCCCAAGTTCCTGATATATGGCCTCTTTCAAAAAGAATTACCATGTGCTCGTGAGTTTTAGAGGCACAAATGTCTGCAACAACTTCCTCCATGATCTCTATGCAGCTCTGAATCATAAAGGGATATACATTTTTGTGGATAGCGAGGAGCTCAAGAAAGGAGAGCAAATATCACTAGCGCTTATGAGGGTGATCAAGGAATCGCACATCGCAATCATCATTTTCTTTGAGGACTATGCTACCTCACAATAGTGTTTGGAAGAGTTGGCGAAGATCATGGAGTGCAAGGCACAAAAGGAGCTAATTGTGTTGCCGGTGTTTTATAAAATGGAACCAAGAGAAGTTAGACAGGCGATAAAGGGTTATGGGAGAGCTATGGCTAAGCATGAGTCCAATTCTAAGAAGGATCTGAAGGCAGTGGAGACATGGAAGAAGGCTCTCTTCAATGCCAATAACTTGTCTGGTTGGGTTTGCAATGATGGGTAAGTAAGTAATTTAAGAGACAGTAAGGTTTGCTCAGTCTAATGTATGATCCTTGTCTTTAGAAAAGTGTTGACCTAATCATATCAAAAGATCAAAAGGTCTCCATGGGGAAGATTAGTTGATTCCTCTGTTGTTACTAGCCAAATTGCACTTTCTTTCACTTCCTTCAACATTAATTAGACACGTTAACTTTGTGTGATCGTCGCATCAAGGCATCTTATCATGTCCATGCCAATTCTCAAGCTTCAACAGCAGTTTAGACTAGCCGAAATCTTGTACACTGAAAGACAGCTTCAAACAGATTTGAAGCAGCGACGTCTCGCACTAATCCCTCTAGTGAACAAGCTTTTCGGTCTGACCAAACCAACATTGTTATGATCATCTCAGTTCTTGTATGATCTTTCGCATCATTCTCTCTACCTCTTCGGCAACGCCTGGGATTCAATCATCTCCAATCTCGTCGGAATCGAAGAGCGAGAGAGATGTGGATGATCATGAAATATGGCCACCGACTAGCATGAAGATAGCACCATAATCCTGTAAGGGGAGTATATTCATGGGGCCAAAAAGTTTCTGATTCAGTTCAGTCTTTTCTAGTTAATATTGACTTTGGTAGATATCAAATTTATTGAATTACCAAAAATAAGAAAATATACAAACCAAAAAAAAAAAAAAAAAAGTAGTTGGCTATCGACTTGGAGAAAATATTGGGTGGGGCAAGTACACTACCCAGACAAAATTGCAATGCCAGGTCATCTCCACATCAGATGCAAATCTGATCCTATCCTCTCGAACGATGCCGCATAAAAGCATCATCCTCACTGCTATCGGTCCCAAGCCAAGACGTTGTTGACTCATCAGTCTCTCTCTCTCTCCCCCACCCCTCCCTGACTAACAATGCCTTCTTCAATGGCGCTGATGATCCTCTGTCGCAAACTTCATTGCCGAGCCTCCTCGCTCCTCCAGGAGAGACTCTTGTCCCATTCACCAACCATGGTCAAGCCGACTAGCTTCATCTAATTGAGGGGAGCCCTCCCCTAGGTGAGGGTCGGCCTTGCCCAAGCTAGATTTGGCGAGGATTGGCCTCATCGGGTGGATCGCCTAGGTGAAGGTGACGTTGGGCTCCAAATCTGGCTTAGGCAAGGCCAACCCTTATCGAGCCTTGCTTAGGTGAGGGCTCCACTAGTTGAGGCTTGCCCTTGCTTATGGTGGGCGAGGCTATCGCTCGTGGTTGGCCATCGATAATAAGAAGAAGAAAGGAAAAAAGGAAGAAGAATTAATTCGAAAGAATATTAAAATATTATTAAAAATGATTAATGTCAACATTGGTCGTGCCACTTAGAATGACTGGTATCCACGTTAGCGAATTTCAACCAAAATCCCCTTTGGTCGCCATTGTTGTTGTGATCATGTTGTTGTCAAGGCCAAGCCATCACCACAATCCTAGGTCACTGATGCCTTGCCTCGATTATCATTGATTGAACCTAATGGAGGCTTGCTTCTCATAGGCCCTGCAAGCTTACCGCAATAAATTTTGCTAAAATATGATGTAGCTGTTATTATAGTGACGAGGCACTATTACATTAGCTAAAATTAAATCCCCATCAACCCAGATATAAGCTATAACGACATATACTGTTCAAACGAGAAATTTTTTGATGGTAAAAAACAAGCAATTAATTTCTATAAGTACTACATAAAGAGAGAGAGAGAGAGAGAGAGAGAGAGAGATGTTGAGACAAAATCATGGGTATACGCTATGTAGCACCGACATGGACACGCAACACGTGACACGACACGACACGACACGCCGACACATCATTTCTTAAAAATAGAGAATTTCGACACGTTCCGACACGTTATATATTAAATATATTTTTATATATAATAATAAAAATAGCCTAGAATTAATTTACACAAAAAATAATAAATAATATCATTCGTTATTTTAATTTGTTACAATAATACATAAAACTTAGAGGAAAGAAACATTATTTAAAGAAAAATGCTGAAATGATATTTTTAAATTTATTTATTTATCATATATAGCATTTTTTATTACTTCTTTCATAGTAAAAGTCTTTTTTTAAAAAATAAAAAAAAAATTCTAAAAAAAATAAAACCGAAAAAAAAAAATAATTGACCCCACGCGTGTATATTTATAGCATTTTTATTACTTCTTTTATTACTTCTTTTGTGTATATTTATATTTTGACCTCACAAGTATTAGAAATTTTTAAAATTGACCTCGTGCGTGTCGGAATCACATGTCGGATTTCTGGACTCTCGTGTTAGAATGTCTTGGAGAGAGTTGACCACGCGTCGGATTTTTCAACACTTATTGACCGCGTGTTGGAGCGTGTCAGGACGTGTCAAAGCGTGTCGGACACGACACGGAAGTTTTCGGAGAGTGTCCGTGCTATATAGGGTATACGTTAAAGTCAAAAAGCAAACCTTGTAAGATGTCTTCCATCTACACGGACTTGTCATTGGCAAGAGAGAGTCGTTTCCTCTTCATTATTGCCATTAAGTAAATTTGACTTTTAAATTCTATGAATTTATCAATGAAATTATTTTAATCATTATATTTTACTTATTTTTGTTACGTGAATCTTCTATTTGGCAACATTATCTTTGTTCATCATGGTTTTGCTCTGCATTATAAGTAATCTATCTATTTCAATTCAGGAAAAGCTATTTGTCAAAGTTCATTGACTTTTCCTCTATTAAATAACTTAATATCGAACTAGAAAATCCTTTGAAAAAAAGTAGTCTACTCACAAGTTAAATAAGAAAATAATACGCAATGATTCGGTTAATTCATCAATAATATCTTCTAATCATTATAGCTATAACTAGTTTGATTAGGTGGGGTAGAAACGTGTGTGGAATGCCGAAGCTGTATTGGTAGATTTAACTAATGGCAGTCTAGGTTCTCCACTTGCTATTCCATATTTCTTGGAAATTTGTTGGGTAACTTCCACGAAAGTCACATTACATGATCAGCGGGTCCAGCAAGGCAGGTAGAATTAGAATTAACTAACAACCTACTTTTGCATTTCAGCTCCTATTTCATCGTTCTGTCAATTCTTCTTACAGTTCAATCAAATACTTCACCCCAAAATTGTCCTTCAGCGAGGGGGCCATCTTCCCGCCTTTCTTCCCTCTCATTTTTCCCTCGCTCTTGACTTTTTAAGTTCCTCCGCCATCATTTTCGTACCAATTTGCAAAGAGATTCCCTTGCTGAAAGTCTGCAGCGTGTTTCCTTATTCTTACCAAGAACAGTTAGAGATCCTGCTCTATCTTTCCATCCCTCTTCCATGGACACAAGCTCCAGCTCATCTACAGTAAGTCTTCACACGTCTTTTTGGGGCAAAAAGTCATTGTCCGTCATGCGTTTTCTTCAATGCTCTTACTCCTTTTAAGCTTCAACATTCTCGATATAAGGGATCCATTAAGGGATGATCACTCTATGCCTTCTTTCTAGCCTCATGAGATTGTGAGTGTGATCCAACGGGGTAGACTGATCATATTTCGTAATCCCTGAATCAAATTGAGCCAACAGAGCTAACCTTCTTAATCTCTCTGTCTTGTTTTTGTCCCCAAGTTCCTGAATATGGCCTCTTCTGAAAAGAATTACCATGTGTTCCTAAGTTTTAGAGGCACGGACGTCCGCAACAACTTCCTCCGTGATCTCTATGCAGCTTTGAATCAGAAAGGGATATACACTTTTGTGGATAGTGAGGAGCTCAGGAAAGGAGAGCAAATATCGCCGGCACTTATGAGCGCGATCGAGGAATCGCGTGTCGCGATCATCATTTTTTCCGAGGACTACGCTTTCTCGCGGTGGTGTTTGAAAGAGTTGGCGAAGATCATGGAGTGCAAGGCACGGAAGGAGCTGATTGTGTTGCCAGTGTTTTACAAAGTGGAACCAAGAGAAGTGAGACGGGCGATAAAAGGTTATGGGAGAGCTATGGCTAAGCATGAGTCCGATTCCGAGAATGATCTGAAGGTAGTGGAGACATGGAAGAAGGCTCTCTTCGATGCCGGTAACTTGTCTGGTTGGGTTTGCAATGATGGGTAAGTAAGTACTTGATGTGATGCACTACTCTGCCATTGTTAATTGGTGATTGTTTGTCATATGTCAAATTGTATGCAGAGAACCTACAGCTGAAAAACTGATAGATATTGTCAAATCGGCCTTTTTAATTGCATATACAAAGCGGAGATATGCTAGACAGTAGACACAGTAGTCGAATATCAAAACTTCAAGCTAGCAGATCTTTGAAGTCCATTCTTGCTGTGTGGATAATGAGAAATTTTCGTTTTAGATAAATCGCGCATCTCATAGTATCCGAGTCATGTTGTCTTCAGGCACAAGTTCACCCTAATGGGTTACTACTTTTCATCTTATCATTTGCTCATCTTGTAAGGTAATTTTCCTTAGGACGATAGAGGTTGAATTCGTGCCATGGCTTTGAAATGCTAAAACGCGTTTCTCTTTCGATTGCTTTTCAGAGATGAAGCAGAGGTCATACAAAGCATCGTAAGGGAATTACCAATTCGTCTAGAGCGTACACCCTTGGATGTTGCTAAGTATCCGGTTGGAATAGAGCCCCTAGTTGAAGAACTAAAATCACTGTCACTGGAAGAGTTGGATGGTGATGATGTTCTCATGATAGGTATATGGGGACCTGGAGGCATAGGGAAGACGACAATCGCTAAAGCGATATATAATGCTATTCAAGGACAGTTTCGGGGAGTTATATTTTTGGAGCGAGTTAGAGAAACTTCAAACAAATGCGATGGTCTAGTTGAGTTGCAAAGAAGACTTCTTTCTCAAACCTTTTCTCCTAAACATGTAATGGTCCATAGTGTCTCTGAAGGAATTAGTTTGATAAAGGTAAGACTTTATTGCAAGAAGGTTCTCCTGGTTCTTGATGATGTTGACCATCCGTGTCAACTGGATGCGTTAGCCGGAGGAGGCAATTGGTTTGGCAAAGGAAGTAGAATCTTTGTAACATCAAGGGATAAACATTTGTTTACTACTTCTCGTTGCGAATATTGTGTGTATGAAGTTAAACCTTTAAAGGACGACAAGGCACTAGACCTTTTTATTTGTCATGCCTTTCCAAACAGCCATAAAGTTGAAATAAGAAATGATCTCATAGATAGAGCAGTGCATTATGCTGGCGGCCTTCCATTAGCCCTCGAAGTGTTGGGCTCATTCTTATGTGGAAGAAACGAACCAGCATGGAAAAGTGAGCTGGATAAACTCTCCAATAAGTCTAATGAAAATATCGATCGAATTCTGAAGATAAGCTTCTATGGATTGGAGAAGAATGAGAGGGATATTTTCCTCGACATTGCTTGTTTCTTCAAGGGAAAAAGTATAGAATACATCACAGAAGTTCTCGACGGCTGTGACTTTGCGACAACTATAGGAATAGAAATTCTCATGGAGAGATCCTTGATAAGAAATGAGTATGGGACCCTCCAAATGCATGATTTGGTTGAATTGATGGGTAAGAATATTGTTATGCAAGATAACCTTGGGCAACGCAGTAGATTATGGCATTTTGAAGATGTTCTGGACATTCTGTGTGAAGAAAAGGTAAAAGTTGTTTATGTAAACATTATTATATGTCATTTTCATATTACTTTGATTTGGACAGTATATTATAGATCTCAATGAAAATTTTGTATGACATCTGAATTTGCTCAATTATGGATAGGGAACGGAAGCAATAGAGGCCATAGTAGTGGACTTGCTCACACCAAAAGAGAAAAATTTGAGTCTTGAAGAGATAACCATAGAGGCTAATGCTTTCAAAAATACAAGAGACTTGAGAATGCTCATTTTTCCTGAAGCGCATATCTCTTCGGAAGGTCCTGTTCGTCTCCCTAGTAATTTGAGATGGCTTAAATGGCCCAATGCCCCATTGCTAAAATTTGGCTCCGGTCCAAAGAAACTTACTGGACTTGATCTCCAGAAAAGTCATATCAGACAATTAGATGACAAATTTAAGGTTAGCGTTTGTGATGATTAGCTTTTTACTTTTTATAACTACAAATATTTACAGAGCTTAGTGACTCTACCGGTATTTTTTATTTTATTTTTTGCAGCATTTTAGAGTGTTGAAGCACATCAATTTCAGTCAATGCAAGTCCTTGGTCAGTGTTCCTGACCTTTCATTGCTCCCAAATCTAGAGAGATTGATTCTTGATGGGTGTAGAAGCTTGGTGGAGGTTCACCAATCTGTCGCATGTCACGACAAGTTAAAATTTTTGTCACTAAAGTTTTGCTCTAACCTCAGTATCTTTCCTCACACACTCAAGACAAAATCTCTTCAAGCCCTCGATCTCTTTGGTTGCTCTAAGCTCAAGAAGTTCTCTAATATACTGGAAAAGATGGAACATCTAGAAGAGCTTGATTTAGGATGGACGGCTATTAAAGAACTGCCTACATCAGTTGAAAATCTTCTCTCCGTGAAGTTAATAAATTTAGCATTTTGCAAAAGACTCATCGCACTCCCATCAAGTGTTTATAAGTTGCAAAATCTAGAGCATCTGATACTTAGAGGCTGCTCCAATTTTGTCGTCTTTCCAAAGAACTCGGAGGATCCAACTGATCCTAATGGCAATCCGAGATTCCGAAATTTATATCGGCTAGAACTCAATGGCTGCAATCTCTCAAAAATAGAGTTCCTCGAGAGTTCTTCCAGTTTTCCTAAATTGGCGCACCTAGATCTTTCCGGCAACAAGTTTACTCATCTGCCAACATCCATCCACCAATATGATGATTTGGAACACTTGATTATGTTTAATTGCAAGCAGCTACAAAAGATTCCTCAGCTTCCGCCAAATATGCATATGCTACGGTCAAAGGGTTGCAGATCTCTACAAGAATTTCCAGATTTGTCGGGTCACTCCTCCAAACTCCTTACTGTTGACTTATCTTCATGTCGTGAATTATTCCGCAAAGGAGCAAACACGGCTGATGTGTTATTACCCAAGGTTAGTTACACTCTCTCTCTCTCTCTCTCTCTCCCGCACTCACTAACTTTGAATGCTTGATATGCGAACTATTCGTATGACAGGAGCACCCGAAGTTGGGTTACTATGACATTTTGCTGAGTAGAAGAGAGATGCCAGAATGGTTTCTCCACTGTAAAGACGGTTCCATATCCTTTATGGTTCCCAGGGACTCGCATGACAAATTCGTAGGACTAGCACTCTGTTTAGTTCTTGGCCCGGAGGTAGGAGAAGTGGGCTGTGGCATCGAAATTCTTGTCAATGGCCAAAGCGTGTTTGACATGGGAAGACAATTCCATTTTCTGAAATCCGATCATGTGTGGATTACATATCTCCCAACGAGTGGGCTGCTGTGTGAAGAAGGGGAGGTTCTGCGAGACGATCGGAACCATTTCCAAGTTCACCTCGAAGCATATGAAGGAAGATTGAAGAAGTGCGGATTCCGTCTAATATGCGAGCAACGGGAGGATGAGCAGAGGATCGAGCTCCAACACCATCAGCCGACGGAAACAAATTGGCCTTTGGAGGAAAGAGACTCGGACGAAGACAATTGGATAGACACCGAGGAAGAAGAAAGTTCAAGTGAAACAGATGATGAACTTATCAAAGCAATCGACCCAGAAAATGAAGGACGCTCACTTATGTCAGCAGGTAAGATCATCGTGCCTGGACGAACAGATGCTTGTCTCGCTCAGGAAAGTGGCTGTCGAAGTTGTGGGCACTGGCTTACGAAGCGATTCTTGAGGGAGCGAGGTATGAGATTCTGATTCCAGTGCCTTTTGCTTTTCCCTTGTTCTTTTTTCAGTCTATACTGTTAAGTTATTGGATGTGTGCTCCTTCAATTCAAGTGCAAAATCATTATGAAATACAGGATTCATATCATGCTACCGACAAGGTTGAGGTCGAGGAGCTTCCCTTTTCCCCTTCTCTCTTTTCTTCACCGTGGACGTAATATTGCTGGATAAATGGACATACTACCGCTCACGAAAGTGCATTCATGCCGCACCGTTTTATCTTTTCATTCCTTAAAACCCAATCCTCTCCCTCATTAGTCGAAATTTCACGATTTTTGATGCACGGATTGTTCTCGTGTTTTGCAAAGTAAATATTAATTTGATTATTACGAGCGACGTATGCAGGATGATTCCCCATGGGGCCCAAGGGCACTTTTCAGGAAGACTATCATTAGAGGTACGTTCGCTGTTGACTCGAGTCGGGGCGATGGAAATATCCGGTTCGAGAAAATATTAGGTCATCTCCACGTCAGATCCAAATCCGAACTCTTCAATCCTCTCAGACGACGTCGCATAAAATCATCATCCTCACCGCTACCCGTACCGACTCCCAAGACAAGACGCCGTTGACTCATCACTCTCTCTCTCTCTCTCTCTGAATAATCATGCCTTCTTCAATGGTGCTGTTGATCCTCCGTCGCGACCTCCATTGTCGAACCTCCTCGCTCCTCCAGGCGAGGCTCTTCTCCCGTTCGCCGGAGTCGGCGGCGGCTGTGGCTCCGAAGCGGCGAACCGAGGCGAGATAGCTTGCAGGATCATGAGGACGGCGGGGAGGCTCGGGATTCGGACCGTCGCCTTCTACAGCGACGCCGACGCCGGCGCTCTCCACGTCAGGTCCCCCAACGAGGCCGTCGGCATCGGTCCCACTCCAGCTCGCCTCAGCTACCTCAGTGGAGCGTCCAACGTCGAGGCCGCTCTTCTCGCCGGTGCTCAGGGGAGGCGTTGAGAACTAACTATCTGTCGTTTGAAGTGCGTGTAATCGCTGCGATTGGAGGATGCATGATTTCGCATGTGGCTTGGCGGAATGTTTGATTCTGGTTGGGAGAAATAGTCGTGTTCGTTAGAGCAATGGTTGTTAACTTGTTAGCATGGAGTGAACGGGATTTGGTGACGGGGGAGGAAACTTGTGAGATTGTGAGTTTCAAGTATTGGAGCTCGATTCCTATTTGTTCATTAAGGTTTCCTCCACATTACTCAGGAAAAACTATCTGTTAAAGCTCATTCACTTCTATATCGTCAAGGTTTTAAGCTAATATTCTAATTATCGATGTACCTTGAAATAACTTAATATCAAACTAGAAAATCCTTTCACTGCTATTAGACGCTCACTAGGGTGATCGAGGAATCGCGCATCACCATCATCATTTTCTCTTAGGACTATGCTTCCTTGTGGAGGTGTTTGGGAGAGTTGGCAAAGATCATGGAGTGCAAGGCACAGAAGAAGCTGATTGTGTTGCTGGTGTTTTACAAAGTGAAACCAAGAGAAGTGAGAGGGGGAAGAGAGGTGTGTGGGCGAGCTATGGCTAAGCACGAGCCCAAGTTTGGGAAGGATTTAGAGACAGTGAAGAGATGGATGAAGGCTCTTATCAATGCCAGTAACTTGTTTGGGTGAGATTTTAATGATGGATAAGTAAGTAATTAATGCGACACACTGCTTTGCCATTATTAGCCAGTGATTTTTTGTTATATTTCAAACCGTATGCAATCTCCTCCTAACCACTGCCACCATCGCCCGTCACAGACATTCTTTCTCTACTCTCTCTCTCTCTCTCTCTCTCTCTCTCTCTCTCTATGTGTCCCTTGCGAACACGACCACTCCCTATCTCTACCTCTCTCTCTGTCTCTCTCTACTAGTACGCGATTAGGATTTTCTCTCTGATTCAATCGAATCTGGCAGCCCAATGCGCGTGCCTTTATATGCAAGCGGACGGAGCGGAGGAGACAAAGGGGAACGCCTCGCCTAGCCAACGCAAGGTCAACCTCGCCAGTGGCTAGCGATGCTCCTCACCCAAGGACAGCGAGGCTCGACCTCGCCATGGCTGGGCAAGGTCGAGCCTCGCTAGATGTGGCGACGGCAACCTCGTCATTGCTGGTGAGGCTTGCCTTCGCCAGTGGCCGGCGGGGGTGAGCCTCGCCGGCCAAAGGAAGAAGAAAGTGGGGAAAAAAAAAAAATTTCCACATTGGCGTTCGCTGGCCAGCTATCTCCGGTCAGCATCCATGTCAACATCAGCCAGTCAATTTTAGCCGGATTGACTGAATTAGCATAATTGTAAAACGTTTAGGACTAAATTGGCCAAAAAGAAAAGAGTTTAGGACTGAATTGGCACAATCGTAATAAATTTAGGACTTTTTTGGTAATTCTCTCATTTGAGAATAGAAATCAAATTATCTAGAGACCAAGTTGTGGTAATAGCCTAGATTATTAGTCAGTTAACCATCAAATAGAAAAAAAAAATCAATATTATTATAGCGAGGCAATTAGGGTGCGTTTGGTAACGATTCTGTTCCTGGGAACATATTTTGACAAGAGTTGATTATTTTTGATTTTGTTCCCGAGAACTGATTATGAGTAAAATAATGCGTTTGGTAACTGTCCAAACTTTCTGATTTTGGAATAGAATTGCGTTTGGTACCATATTAATTGATTCTATTCCAAATCAATTTCTTTTAATTTTTAAATAATTTTTATATTTTTTTCCTTTTCTTTTTTTCCTTTTTTTTTTTCTTTTTTTTCCTTTTTTCTCCTATTCTTCTTCTTCTTCTTTAAGCTGGTCGCCGGTTCGGGGACCGGCCAAACGAGGGCCGGCGACCTCACCAGAGCATCGCCGACCCTCGGCGAGGCTCGCTCAGCCCTGCCGAGGCTCGGCCTTGCCGATGGTTAGGCCAGCCTCGCCGGGGCAGGGCGAGGCTTGCTTGGCAGCCCTGCCGGACCAGTTGCCGGCAACCGACGGTGGCGGGCGGTGATGACCGGCGGCAAACAACGGTGGGCGGCATTTGCGGGATGGCGATCGATGAAGAAGAAGAAAAAAGAGAAGAGGAGTTTTGATTCTCAATTTTATTCCTGAAACAAAAATCAACTTTTTATTTTTATTTTTGATTCTCTTCCCAAACTGTTATCGGAAACAAATTTGGTTATGGGAACAAAAATTTTATTAAATGCGATTCTCGTTCCAAGTTGATTCTGGAAACAAAAAATCAGAATCAGACACTGTTTGGATGGTTACCAAATAATGCTTTATTTAAATTTAAAATTTTTGAATGTATATATAAATAATATATTATTATATATGTTGACCTCACTTCTTCGTGCGCGGGGCAATATTTATATTTTCCCACAATATTATAACGGGTGGTCACTCCTCGCAGCTTTCTCAAGTGCGTCCAGTCGCTCCCTTTTCTGATTCGTCTCCGTTTGGAAAGCCAGAAAGGATAGGGGGGAGAAAGTGAAGGAAAAAGCAGCCAAGAAAGTGAGAGAGAAAAAGGCGAGAAAATCCCCTTTAGAAAAATCATTCCGCCCTCTCAATTTCAGCTCTCAATTGGTTGGTCTGGTCTGGTTTCCTAGGGCAAAAACCCCCCGGTTGAAGTGAGAGAAAAAGCAATGAGCATTATTCCTCTGCCCGCGAGGCACTTGCTGCCCCTCACCACTGCCACCATTGATTTTCCCTCCAAACCCTCCTCCAGATCCTTCCACAGCAGCAGCGCTCCGATTGCCGGAGCTGATTTTTGTGCCGGATGGCCTCGGAGGAAGAGACTTTCGTCTCCCCAACAGACGGTAATAGTCTTTCCGCCGTTCCTAATTTGACGGTGTTTGCCGGATTTTGAGTTTCGGGTTTTGTTCGTTTGGGATGAGGGTTTTGTGGGCTTGAGCTTGTTTTTAGGTGAGTTGAATCTCAGGTTTTGAAATGGGATTGCTGGGGAGGGGACGGGACTTAATTTGGTTTTGATTGATTATAATGATTTGCTGGCGGAGTGCTGGCCAAAAGAGTCATTTTGAGATCGGCTATTCGGGTGTGTGCCTTCATATGAGGTAGTCCTATGTTATTCGGTTCGCTGCTAAAGTAATCATCTTGAGGGTGGCTAATTGGGTGAGGTTGTTTAATAAGGGGTGACTTGTGTCTTCGCACGGTTAAGATTGTGTCAATGCGGAGAAGATGCTTCTTTTTGCCTCCCATTATTTATTTACCAAGTAAGAGAATCTAATGACCTGTCGTCTTTGGCGGTTGCTCTATATATAAGATCGTTTTGTGCTCGAGATGGTATGTGTAAGTCATGATTCGGTCGCACAAGGTATGCGTTATGCCCACGTGTAGGATTGTGCTTCTCGTTACTATCAAATGGAAGTTCTAAGAAATTTAAAAGGAAGGGCGGCACGGTTCTTGCATCTTAATTATTCTCAATGGATTCTGGTTTAATTACTGGCTTTCTTTTCCGTAGTTTTCGGGCTGGGGCTTCTGACTTAACTGTGTAAATTATGACGACTTTGCATTTCTTCATTTCTTCATCTGTCGAATTTGAGCTTCTTTTTCGGACATTGAATATCCAACTCATATTCTAGTAAGAGTTACTGAGATTTTATCGTTATCTTTATGAGATTTCGCCGCTGCTACCTTTTAGAAATCATTAATATCTGTGTTCAAGAAGACTAAGGCTTCTTGTGGTCAAAAAGGGAAAAGAAGAAAGAAGACTCAGGCTCATTATTATTTGCTAGATGTAAAAAGAAAAGGTCGTAGTGAGTGCACATAGGATTGTTCCTAAATGGTTATAAACTTCCATGTGAGCTTATGACCTAAAATTTTATTGTATGACCAATTTTTTGGGCTGTTGGTTTTCACTAATGATTTACTAGCAGGGGCTCTGTTTTTATGTGCTGGTATAGTGGCTTTGTGGGATTATGAGAAGGGATCAAGATCTCAACAATTCAGACTTCGGAGAGGAGAGTGAAATGCGGATGCTTGGTTCCGAAGATGATGCAGGCACTCAAATTCCGACTCAAGCTCAATCTCTTGTGGAAGGATCTGGTGCTGTCCTAGTATCAGAATACAAACCAGTTCCCGAAGTTGATTATTTGCAGGTCGGTAGTTTCCATTCGGTGGTGTACATGGAGTCGTATTTGTCCTCTTTTTGGCTTGCTCCTTCCTTTTGCAAATCTTTTTTGCTTTGTGAATTATTATGTCATAGGATCAGATGCATCTTGGGGTAAATGGCCTGTCTCCTGTAATGTGCTAATGATATATTAGCATCTGAACCTGCTCTTTTTTATTTCTGTGATTCTTTTCTTTTATAGGTTCTAAAGTGGGGGTGAGGGTTTTTCTTTTTTTTTCCCCTCCCTTGTGGAGACTGTTGCAGAAAATCCTAAGAGTCTCAGTAGGATTCTTCTTGATATCCTTTCTTGTTTCTTCCTTTCTTTCCAATTGAGCCAAAAAACAAGGAGAGGAATTATCTTTGGTTATTTCTTCTTTCCTGAGCAAGAGTAAATAGTTTCCTAGGCCCAAAGTTACACTTGTACTGTTCATGTTGCACCATTCTTCCTCTGTATCTCTTCACTTATGATGCTGTTGCACTGTTCCTATCTTTCCTTCTTTCTTTTATCTCTCCATCATGGTTTCCTTCTCTTCTTGGCCAACTTTTTCCTCTCGAATTTCCTTTTGAGATATGTCCCAATAGTGCGGTGAGGATTCCTTGTTTGATTCAGATGTAAAATACTTTCAGTTCAAATCGTGCAGATTCTATCTCCACCATCTTAAATGTACAGTATGCTTGGCACCCTGTCCACTCTATTTTCTACTTTTGTGGCCTGAAGGTCAAGGAAACATTTGTGACCATTGAAATCTTCGTGGCTTGAATCACCACGAGATGATCAGTAGTGTTAGTGGGCCACCGGAGGTCAATGATGTTAGTTCCATGTAAAGCACTCTTGGTCTCAGAGGATTTAACTAATTCTTATACAATAGGTGCAAGCATACATCAACAAATATCTTTATTTATCTCTCCATATGTATATACATGCCTATTACTTAAAACAACTCCTTAAATGTTTTGAATTTACTTTGCTTTGAGGAGTAGCTTTTAAAATTAAAAGAAAATTAAGTTTATGCTGTTTTCTGTTGTTTCAGAAACAGAGTTTGAGAATATCTTCAATTAGCCTATTGGATCTTTTGAGGCACAGTTTATAGAGATCAAATCCAGTTTCCTAGCTTCAAAAGACATGTGGTTGCTAATATTTGTTGGGAATTAACTAGGGAGTTTTGTGAGTACCCTGCATAGGGTCATCCAAGATTCAGGACTCATGTAGGTTAGAACATGGGTTCCCCGGTCACTTCAACCTACTTTAATTGATTGCAAGGGCCAAGCTACTATGCCCTTGTTTGCTAGTTCCCGACGTAGAATTATTCACATGATAAAGGTCTACTTCTAAAAACAAGTCTCTGAATGTGGTGTTTGCTATGTTCTGTGACAAATTCTTGATCTAATTAGAAATCCTATAGTCGAGGTTTGACATCTAGAATTTGAATTTTTGCAACTAAATTTCCTCTGACCCTAGCTCCTAGGTTTTTTTTCTTTTTTCCCTCCAAATCTTTTTCAACACATTCTTTAACCAATTTAATAACTGGAATTCAGAATTTATTCCAAATTGATTCTCTTCTTTGGCAAAGACGGATGGAAAGAGTTCTGTGGTGGTAACTTAGACAAAGGAACCAGTGTGTTGGTTGATAAACCCAATCGAATTATGCTCATTGAGTTATTCTACTGCAAGTACTTGCATTATGGACTCTCTCGTATTTCTATTTTATTGAACTCATTAAAAGGATTCATTTTTGCAGGAGTTATTGGCCATTCAACAGCAAGGCCCTCGAGCTATTGGCTTCTTTGGGACAAGAAACATGGGATTCATGCATCAGGAACTAATTGAGATCCTCAGCTATGCAATGGTTATAACTGTAAGATGCTGTGAATGTGATCCAAGTCATTTTATATTGCATTTGACTGCTGACATCTTGCGAAGTCGTAGCTCTATTGTTTAAGAGGCAGATTGCCAATACTACAGCTTGACCTTTTTGACTTTAGGTTGAGGATTGTACTTAGCTATGGAATGTCAGCACCAAATATCCATTTTCACTTCTTAGATAAGGTCTTTTTTCTTGAGTGTACTACTTTCCCTTGTAGAAAAATCACATATATACATCAGGGGCATCTGGGACTAATGCAGCCGTCATTAGAGGTGCTTTAAGAGCAGAAAAGCCGGATCTGCTTACGGTAATCTTACCTCAGAGTTTGAAAAAGCAGCCTCCAGAGAGCCAGGAATTATTGTCTAAAGTAAGCTGCCTCCTGTTTTCGTCTATTCTGTAATTCGGAGTTCTATTATTTTTTTGCCTGGTAGAATTGTGCTTCTTTAGCCAAAATGTGTACAGTGGGATGAGCTCTTTTTTTCCCTTCATTCTGGCTTCTTTCTTGTTGCATGCCCTGTTTGTCCTACACACACACATTGATCAGTCTAAGACTGTCATATGTTGCTTGAACTAAAGAGTAGCATATACTTGGCTGGTTATGGGACGATACATTCTGGCGGTTAGTCACGGATAAAACTAAGGGACAATTTGTAAATGTAGCACTCATAAAAGCAAAGCTCATTCCTTGAGATTTACCTTATACAGAATTATAAGGAGGTTGACCAGAATCACAACAAAACCTGCAGTTATAAGAGACCAAGTTTAATTTATGGTTCCCTATGGTATGTTGTTATTTTCTTAAAACAAAACTGTGAAGCTGTGTGGTGCTTGCAGCATGGTGACAAAACATGTTGTACATGTTTATGGTATCAGGAATATGTAGTCCATTAGAACATAGTATTTTGCATAAGTTTAGCTGTATGAAATTAAATTAGAATTCTGTTCACAGATGTCAATTGCCAAAAGCTAAATGAGCTTGAAGTGTGCATATATTGGATCTAGTTAAGATAGATAGCTTTGGTGTGGGTGAAGAAGTTTTCACATTCTACTTAATCTCACAGGTCCAGAATGTGATAGAGAAGCCTTATAATGACCATCTACCTTTAATAGAAGCAAGCAGGTATGCATTGCTTCCTGTGTTCGTTGTTTTATAGTCTTTTTCTCTCTTGCTTTCACTGTTTAACGCGGCAGCTTCATGGATGCTAAGACCTCATAATGCAGTTGGTAATGCTTCTACCCGAGTTTTGCAATCTATAATATTGGAAGTTTTAACTTGTTTCTCTTGATGGTATCTACAGTCTCTCTTCCCATTGTATTTGCAGTAGCCAGCCTCATTTTGTGTCCATATTTTGTCAAGATATTGTGCTATAGGGTAGCAAAGGTAGAGTTAATATGAACTATCCATCTATAAGCACTGATTGAGAATGTCGGTACTACGGCCTAGGGGACTCAGTGGAGGATGGATGGAATTTATTAAGTGATTAGATGAAACTCTTGTAATACTTAGGTTAGAGTGTGTATTATGGTACGTGTACAAAATAGAGTCAGTCGGCAGACTTATCAAGAACAAAACTTGTGTTGTCAGCTATGAAGGTTGGGGCATAGGAGTTTGAAATTTCATTGCCTCATTCAACCAAAGATTCTTTGCTTATGTAAAATTGTATATGGTTAACCAACATAATACATATGGTTAGTCAATAGTAATGCCTGTTAGCTTTTCAGTTGGGCTGCATGGATCCCTTTTTGGATCTGTATGCTTGTTTGATAAATCAAACCCTTTTGAATGAACTCTATTAGACAAGCTTTGCACGACTTTGGTAGATTTAGAGACTCGAGGAACTAGTTAGCTTTTAGTAAGGGTTCAGACTACTTTAATGTTGCTAACTGGATATACATGCACCTATTTCATCTACAGGCTCTGTAATATGGACATAATCTCACAAGTACAGCAAGTTATCTGCTTTGCATTCCATGACAGCAGGTTGCTCATGGAAACATGCCAGGAGGCCAAGAACCTCCGGAAGATAGTGACGTTATTTTACCTGGATTAGCAGAATCTATTCATGTTCAGTATATTTTTTTGTCATGATGGGTAGGGAGAACCTGCCGCCCCGGGAATGGACAAATGTTGCTTATGATGGGGGGTGGGTTAGCAGGAGACAAATCTGTTGACATTTGGAAACTTGTAATATCTTAGAGGGCCAATTTGCTCCTCTCTTTTATTTAAGAATAAGTATAGGAATGAAGCATGTTTATTTTTGTCTAGCGAAGATGTTATAATGAGAGATTAGATTCTGTAATTATTCGCATGTGGTCCCTATTGCTGTTCAATTTAGTGTTATGCAAAATTGCAAATGATTGGAGAATGGAGGAGATTGACCGTTAGGAATAATACCATTGTATATTTGTTGAAAGATTACTGATAATCGAGGAGTTTGAGACTTAAGATCTCCCTGCTTCTCTGTTCTTTTAATCTTCCTTGATTATTATCCCATAAGTGTGACGATGTTGAAACATGTATATTATCTTCAAAGGAACAGTCAAGACTTGCTATAGGTCTTTAGGATCCAAGTAGATGCGGCAAACGGGTGAGTATCGATTTGCAATCAGGTGATTTTAAGTAAAAGTTCATCTGAGGCTCGGACATGATGCGTGTGATGTCAGGTTCAGTCCGATTCTCGGATCCAAGGGTGGAACCGCCCACCTGGACACTGATCGCTATCGATGCCCTCCTGCTTCACGGATCAAAGAACTTGCATTTGCCCTCCTCGTCCAATGGCAAGCCGTTTCAATAGTCGGCCCGATCGCTATTAAAACCCCTTGCAGGAAATCGCCAGGAGTCCTCTAGCTTGGATGATTCCGCAAAGCCGGAGCAGTTGAAGGCGATCAGCCGGGAGCTCGGGATGGGCTTTCACGGCAGCTTCAGCCAGTCAAAGAGTCCCTCGACCTTGTCAAGTCCATCGACGACGCCTAATCCAAGTCGGAGGAGGACGACATCATCCTCGACGAGATTGAAAGCCTAAAGTGTTGGATCGTTGAACCGAACATCCCCAAGCGCAAGATAAAGGAGTACATCATCCTGCTCGTCTACGTCGGTTACATCCATGCACGGTAACAGCTTGCTGCTCAAGATCGATCTTGATGCCCTTCGCTCCGTCGCCGCGGGGTGATCATGATCGGTGCGAAGGTGAGTTTTGAAGCTGTCTTGAATGGAGCCACGGTTCCATTTAGGAAAATGGAAAACAAAACCAAAACGCCGGATGCAAAAAAGCAGGCAGCGGTCAGTTTGAAATAATTATCAACATTGGACTTAAAAGTTCCGCAATCTATGAACAATAACGTAAGCATTGTGAAATCATTCACTTGCATAGACAAAATGTAAAGAGGCGATTTAATGCTATATTAAATAAGTATATCTCAGCGATATAACTAGACAATTGTAATCTAAATCAAATTAACTTAAAATAAATTAAAATTCTGAAAACAATTGAAGCCAAAATGGAGCGAGAGCTAGATCTTAAATCTTTCTCGGCCCCATTTGGTCAATCGAATCAGAACCTTGTATTTCATTAATTATGACATTTTCAGCAGCCGCGAAGGCAAGATATGCGAATTTATCTTCAATTTACGAGGATGAATGGAAATAAATCTTTTAATGCGAGTATGATGACGAATGGAAATAAAATCTTTATAAGAAAAAAGCAACGTGCGCGAATTTATCTTCAATTTAATGGAAACACGAGCAGAATTTGATAACTTTACCAAAAGGGTCAAAGAAATTTGATTCTACATTTACCTAATTTTCACGTAATTTTCACTTCCTTGCTTAGTGTATAAGAGGGGGCCCATTCCATCGGAACGAGACAGATTCATATGCAAAGAAGCCATTTGAGGGAGCCGCAGCAAGATGGGCAGTTCCAGGTGACTTGCTCTTTTTACGTCTCTCCAAATATTTGTCAATTCTCAAGTTGCATACAGACCGTGATAAGAAGGTTCTAATTGCTGGGTGGTCAATTTTCTCCTGCTTCTAGCAAATGTGGTTCAATTACTTTTATTTTTTTTATTGCACTTTTTGAAAATTTTATGATTAAATTCTACTTTTGTGATAAGTTTTAAAATTTTCAATACATTTATTCTGCCATGTTTTGAAATGTGGTTTATCATATATTTTAATTGAGTTGCTTTGTGGACATGTCGAAAATTAATAATTGGGGCTTGATGGTTCCGGCTATCTATTGTGACTCTTCGAAGTTACACAAAATGTGTATTGACATTCGTTGTCTCTAATGATAAGATGTGAGTTATTAGAGTAAAACTTGGAATTCTCAATTTGTATGGAAAACACGTTTGTATGGTGCAGAGAATTTTTAACAAATTAATATAGTTACATTCTAGGAAAATGGAAGACAAAATCTTTGAAAAATCAACACATGATCAGTTTGAAATTGGTATTAATATTAGACTTAGGGTGCGTTTGGTAACGATTCTGTTCCCGAGAGCTGATTCTAACAAAAAATAATTATTTTTTATTTTGTTCCCGAAAACTGATTTTGAATAAAAAAATTGCGTTTGGTAACTGTCCAAAATTTTTTATTTTGGAATAAAATTGCGTTTGATACCGTGCTAATTGATTATGTTCCAAATTAATTTCTTTTGATTTTTAAATATTTTTTAAATATATATATTTTTTTACTTTTTTCCTTTTTTTTTTCTTTTTTCCTATTCTCCTTCTTCTTCATGTGGCCGATCGACGGACTGGCGACCGGCCAGACGAGGGCCGGCGACGCTCACCGGAGCGTTGTCGGCCCTCGTTGAGGTTGGCCCTCGTCGGCCGAGCCTCGCTGGTAGCTGGGCGAGGCTCGCCCATCCTCGCCAAGACTCGACCTCACTAAAGCTAGAGAGGCTCACCTAGCCACCGGCGAGGCTGGGTTTGCCTCTAGCGAGCTCACCGGACCGGCGACCGGCAGCGGGCGGTGGCAGACGGCAATCGCGGGATGACGGAAGGGAAGAATTAGAGTTTATTGTTTTGATTTTTTTTTTTTTGATTTTCGGACGAAGAATCATATCCTTTTTTTTTATTCTCAATTATCTTCCCAATTTGTTTCTGGGAACAAAAATTTTACCAAACGCAATTCTCGTTCAAACTGATTCTGGAAACAAAAAATCAGAATCAAGCACTGTTTGGCACGTTGCCAAACATGCCCTTAAAGTTTAGTAATCTACGAATAATAAAGTAAACCTTGTGAAGTCATTTACTTATAGACAAAACTTAAAAGAGGCAATTTAAAGCTATATATTAAATGAGGAAATGTCAACAACACAATAAGACAACTGAAATCTAAATCAATTTAATTCAAAAATAAATTAAACTTCTGAAAATAACTTAAGTCTGCTGACATCTGAATTTCGTCAATAATATCGAATACTCACTTTTGGCAATAGAAAAAAATATATATATAAATGATAATCAATAGGAACATGAAAAGGCTTAGCCCATTAAGATCGATTGAGGCCTATTCTTCTGTTCAAAATCGAAAGGTTGAGTCGCACGCAAGCGAGGCTAAGCCATGCCCATGCAAACAGACATGGTTTTACACGCCGGGGCCGAGCATCTTCTTCGGCGGTGGGTGGGTGAGAAAGGATGCCTGAAATACACACATTGAGCAAGAGGGAAAACGGAGAAGTCTCCAGCATTGAGGTCTCTGTTAATCTTTGAGGTGGCGTCCGTCGTCACTGATTTTGCTCGGTCGCCAACTTTGCCTTCGAAAGAGTATGAAAAGTGATATGCCTTGCTCTGCTTTGTTGGGCGAGGAAGCTTGAAGTTCTCAGCAGCATGCTTCCCTGTCCAGGCTCTCGTTGTAATTACTCCCGTGCGGTTTTACGGATTATGAAAACAATTTTTTGGAAAGAATTCCAATTCTAAAAAATTACGTTAAAAAATTAACAAGAATTTTAAAAATTCACCCATGTGCATTAGCACCTGCACGGCAGTAGCATGCCAAATGCACAGGACCTACACGGAATCTGCACGACAATAATAAGTGGAACAAATTCTAGCACACTCTCAAAACTACTAGCAAGTTTGGAGGGAAAAGGTCAATTACACGTTCAAAAAAGTGACTTGTATCATTTATAAGATCGAGCGAATAAAAAATATTTTCATCGTAGATTATAATGTTTAGACATATCAAAAGATGGGGAGAGTATTCAATTACATTTGAAAACAAAAGCGCCTATGAAAATTAGGACATTGGATGGTAAAGAAAAGTAAGATGAGCTAGACAACAGAGAAGACGGGTTCAGGATGGACCGAATATAGGGAATTCTTGATGGGCCCGCCAATTCCACCAGCGTATAAGCCGGCATCACATTTGATGTCATTTCGGGTACAGGCGCTTCATGCCGATAGTGATGTTGTTACTCACCGGAGGTGCCTTCCAAAATCTCGGGCTGCCAGTTGGATAGCGGTTTGTGGCTAGCAATCGTGCTCCCAAGTTAAAAATACGACACTCATCCATAAGCTATAATATAGGTCGGAGGGCTTTGTGTATTGATCACATCTAGATCTATGCAAGACGAGTTTCTATAAGCATTGCGAACTTGTTGTGCAGTCTTGGTATTGATTTGGAAATGAATCGTGAGTGTTCAGTGCGACATAACCTCATTTTCTGTATAATCTGATAGTATAGCAACTTGGATTAGATGGTCTTAAATGGGTTTTTAAGTCAGTTTACTACGAGCCCTAGTAGTTTCTCAATAGCTAAATCCATTTCTGAACTCTAAGTTCTCTGTTTTTGTTTTGTGTTCCAATGCTTTTGAATGATGACTGTTCGTAAAATGTTTTGAGTTTATCTCCACATAGGTGGTCCTACGTCATATCTTCAGTTTTCATCATTTTGGTAAGTCATATTAAAGGCATAATGTCCGGGAAAAGGCAGCGGTGATGATACTAGCCCATTATCGAGGTTGGCGATGAGCATGTTGTCTGAAATAGTATATTGTCGATTTTCATCTAGTTGATATCTACGACCGAGGCTTCAACCATGTTTGTTTCCCCCACTCGGTTTCCTCGCGAGTCCATGTATGAGTCATGGGAAATTATAATTGTTAACAGTGAAGATCCCGCGATCGGAGATATTTGGTGATGAATACGTTATGTTTGATTTAGGATGAGATCACGTGGACGTTATTGTTGAAGTTGTATTGTTCTAAACTACTAACTTCGAGTTTCTGGGCTGGAAGAAGACGATAACGGGGTGGGCTTAGTATGGTTTTAGTGAGTTCTTTTTTGGGCCTTTTAAACTGAGTGTGGCTAGAAAGATTGGGCTGGGATTAGTTTTGAAAAATAAAGAGGTTTTTCAGTGTGGGCTTCATGAAAAATTTGGGATCCTCTTGAATTCAAGTTTGGAGTGGAAGAGATCCATGGCCCACTCAACGATTATCCTGATGTCTCAAATTACAATTTTGCCCGTCCATAAATTTCACCATCACAGTTTATTTAAGATGTGTGCATGGGATTTTTATCGAAATTTTTTGGGAATATACCAAAGAATACATCTCATTTTTCACCAAATAGTCTCTCACATACGTTTTCTTTTGAAAGTATTAAGTAAACAAGCACATTTTATCTTTGGAAACTGCTTTATACTTTTACATTAACTTATTCCACTCGTTCCGAAAGAATACATAAAGTGCTCTGCCTTGCTCTGCTCGTTGGGCGAGGAACCTTAAGAGTTACATCTTTCTTGGGCTCCATTTGGTCAATCGGAATAGGCCGCGGTCGCAAAACAAACCGGGAAGCTTGTATTTCGTTAATCACGACATTTTCAGCAATCGGGAAAGGTGAGAATTTACGAGAATGAATGGAAATAAATCTATGGCAAGGTACACAAACTTATCGTCAATTAAATGGGAAGATGAACCGGATTTAATACTTTCTCCAAGGGTCCAAGAAATCTGATTCCATATTTACCTAAGTCATTAATTCCCAGCACTTAATTTTCACCCCTTGCTTGGTATATAAGAGGGTGGCCATTCCACTGGAAGGAGACAGATCTAAAAGAAGCCATTTGAGGGAACCGCAGCAAGATGGGAAAGTTCTCAGCAGCATGCTTCATCGTCTTAGCTCTAGTTGTTCTTGCAGGTGACTTACACACAGTTCCGTTAAATTCTGGTGCATTCATCGTCCAAAATTCCATATTCCTTCAATTTTCAATTTCTTGACAAAAATTCTTAAATTTTTATTTGGACAAAAAAAAAGACTCGCCCTTTATGTTTGGAGTATTTTCATGTCCAAAAATCTATTTTATTATAATAGCTAAATAGACGTAGAAATCTCGTAATAGCTAAATATCTCGTAATATTTAGGAATCTCGTAATAGCTAAATAGATGTCCCAAATTCCATTTAGAAGGTTCTCTATATCCCGGACCGTGCATATCTTGATTATCCCTACAAAAATTTCCTAAATATTTTTAACAATAGATCGGAGAATGGTATCATCGACTTGAGTGCACAACCCTGAAGAACTATGCAATGCGTAGCCTTCATCTTAATAACTTCTCATTCAAGCCTGAAATCCATAGGATCATAACGAAAGCGCTGTTCTCCTTCGTGTTTCAGGCGAACTAATGGTGGTGCCGAGCATGGCGAAGGCCTGCCAGGAAGGCTTGCCGTGGGTGCTTTACGTCTGTCAGGGTGGCAACCCGTCGCAAGAGTGCTGGGGGAATTGCACGCAGCGACACCCGAACCTCATCACCGCCTTCTGCGGAGGCAGCTTGTTCGCCCAGTCCTGCATGTGTCAATATCAATGTTGATGCATAAAGTCATAGTTTTTATTCGTATTTCGACTGGAATTGAATAAATGAACTGGACTACTGACATCCTTTTTTTGGGGCATTGTTAGCGCTTCGATTCGGTTGATCAATGAGGTGACTTTTCCGTATGATTGATGCGTTTCCTTTTCTTGAATAACAAAGGAACATTGCTTTCTCTAGATGAGAGAAAAGGGAAGATGATCGTATTGGCGTTACATCTCTTTAGACTTAGTTGTAGACCCGCGAGATGCGCTGGACGATTAAATCTCTCGATTCTAAAAGCATGATGTGCACATTTTCTGTCAGTGCATGAAACCGATACACGAAAAGCTTGTGAAAAGCTAGATGCAAAAAAGCCTATTCCTTTTCCTATAACGAAAATATTGTCCTTTCAGTCGAGTAATATTAAGGTTTCTTCAGTTAAATCCACGTGTGCGAAAACTTTGGTGGTCAAATTAACCGAAGAAATTGTTTCACTTCATTTCATATCTGGCTGATCATCTTCCAATTGAAGAGCTTTGCTTTGCTGTTTGTGGTACTTTTCTGAGGTTTGGTACATGGCATTACGGAAGGGTCTGGAACTATTCTGAAAGCTCTAGTGGAGGTCTGAAATATTTAGGTTTCACTGAGGGTAATATGCGGAGTTATAAGCCAGGAAATTCCACTTCGAGGCGAAAATAGACCGATCCCTTTTCTCGATAAGCCGAAGGCACAAGCGCAGGCTTCAGCTACCTGGAGACTGGAGGGCCCATGAAATTAGATTACCTTGATTATTACATCGAAAACCTCTTCCGCATTTAATGTTTTCTTTGCAGCGACAAGTTCTTGTTGCTGCTAGGCTAGTTAGTCGATCCTGGAGGCGATTCTTTTTCCATTTTGCCGCTGGAATTACTCGATCCTTGATTGTGCAAACGCTCTTGCCTGGTCATCAGTTTGTCAAAAGGACTGTTTGCGAAGAGTTGGTGAGCATGAGGGGACGATGTTCTTGTGGAATTTGTGATTGTAACCCACCGCAATGCTGAAAACATTGCTTGAAGTACCTGGATAAATACTTATCAGAACATATGTACACATGTTTGAAGGAAAAGAAAACTGGTTTCTTTTTGCTTGGTTTTATTCCCCATTCACTTGGGCTCTATTGAATAATTTGTTTCTCTGAACCATTGGTGCCAGACGGAACTGACACACTGTTCGTATTGCTTTGTCAACTTGTTTTTCAGATTTTGAATGACAATAACCGATAAGAATATGATATCGAAAGTCTGAAGCATATTTCACGTAATGTTTATTCTTGTTTTCTGTAAAGACTAACCCGTGTTGATAATTCCGTTGAAACTCATGTGAATGTAATATTTGCATCGATACGGAGACTTTAAACACGTTACAACCAAAGTATGATGCAAAACTGATCAATGAAATCTTATTTATATGATCGATCAATTCCTTGTCTTGAGTAGGATTTCACTACATCATTTGCTCTCTTTGGGGAAACAAAAATATGTCGGCAAAGTTCCACGCCGCTTTGATCAAGGTAGCTTGATGTTCAGCTTATCTGCAAACGAATAATCATGGATGAGAATCAGCAAAAATTGAAAAAGAAAAGAAGAGAACCATATCATATCGAAGATGTCGACATATGAACATTAAAGGAATAATGCATTTCAGACTTGATGCAACGTACCGGCGATTTCCTTGGCCGAGCATTCACTGTCGCACCTAATTTCACAGAAGGTCGAGCCATTGCCATCGGCTTTGCACTCACTCTGGCATGTGTTGAAGCACACCTTGAACTTCTCGTCAATGGCTGCTTCTGCCATGTGGATGTTCAATGCCGTGGCAACAACGAGGCACGTGAGGAACACTGCGACGAGCTTGTTAGCCATTTTGCTTGTTTATGTACTTAGTCTGCGAAAGGAATGGTGCACCAGTTTCTGTGTTTCCCTGACTAAAGAGGTCACATATGATGTTCTTATATAGATAGAGAGTGACCTTATTTGAAGCACCCAAGTCCCTGAAAACTGGGAAGACCAGTGGACTTTCCGGTTGCTTTTAGTCGCATCATTTATGAATCGCTGAACTTGCGGTTTAAATCAATGGACGGGCGCTAGACTCTCCATCAGGTGTTGGATGGCAATTTTTAATTTTCTCATTGCCTATGCTAAATTAAGTCAAAGATGACAAGGTCAACCACCCTCGTCACCCCATGTCAGTTTAATCCCAAAAAAAAGGAGGAAAAGATAAAGAGAGCTGCACCAATCTCAAAATTCATATGCTGGAACATAAGGACTTAGATTAAAAAAAAAAAAAAAAAAAAAAAAAAAAAGTTGAGGTTCTTTCTCTATAAAACATTTTTTTTTATGGTAATATTTTCTTACTTCCATTTGGACAAACTAGGATCAACAAGATACTCTTGGTTTAATTCCACGATTGTCTGTATTAACCATGTGGTTAAAAGCGCAATTCGGTTAGTACATGGAAGAAATGTGGTCAGAACATCTACGCGGCGGGTTGGTTTGCTAACAGTTATTTACATTTAAATTAGGCTAATCTACTTAGGCTCCGTTCGTTTCGCTGAAAATAATTTCTAGGAAAATGTTTTCCGGATTTTCCGACATTCGTTTCACGGAAAATGAATTCCTTAGGCAAAATGCTTTCCATCCAAAAAAAAAAAAAAAATCTTCTTCAAAAATGGAAAACATTTTTCTCACTTGATCTCTCTTATCTCACACCTCTACAAATCCTCACTTCCTCCTCCCCTTTCTTCCTTTTCTTTTCTTTTTTTATTTGAATTATTTTTAATTTCCCTTTTCTTTTTCTTTTATTTTTATTTTTTCCTTTTTCTTTTTATTTTTTTTTCGTTTTTTCCTTTTCTTTTCTTTGTTTCCCATCTTCTTCTTTCTTGGCTAGTCGTCGGACTAGGTGAACCTCAAGTGCATTAATCTCAAACTTGCGCTCATTGATCTAGCAAGCCTCGAGCTTGATGCTTGCACTCGCCAATCTGGGGAGCGGAAAATATTTTCCTTACCGAACACCAAAAAATATTTTCCAAAACAATTTCAGGTGTTAGCCGAACACCAGAAAATATTTTCATTTTTCTAAAAAATAATTTCTGGGAAAATATTTGCCGGAATTGCCCATTTTCCACGAAACAAATGAACCCTCATATATAATTTCAAGTATAAAATTATGTTGGACTTGAAAAGCTTTTAAAATGAATGATCAATAGTAACTGCTTAAGCACCACCGGCCATGGTGGCTTCGCTGGATGAGAGCTTCACTGATCCTTCCCCAAAGGTGAGGGATTCAAAATCCAGAGGAGGCATTTGGTGTCTTAAGTGTGGCGCCAGGGTGGTGGGTCCTCCGCTAGTGTCACCCCAGGGTTTGCTCGCCGGCTACCGGCTATATGGGGTTTCCTGGGTCATAAAAAAAAAAAAAAAATAGTAACTGCTTAAGCTGTGTACTCTCTCTCTCTCTCTTATGAATAATAATTTCCTAAAATTATTGCTTGTACCTCATACAAAAGTGAACTAAGAGAAGCATATTCATCATCAATAAAAATGTATCGGAGTAAATTGTTATTCATAGTAAAAGTATTCTTTGTTGACTATTTCTAAATGATAAAAACAATTTTTAAGAAGATATGTATCAGGTGATTGATTTTTCTTGATATAATCGCACTTACTTTCTAGATACTGAGTTAAATTGCAATAATTTATTGAACTTTTGGGTTGTGGGCCACGTTTAATAACTAAAATACGTGATGGGGCTTAATCTACTCAATAAATTAAGCATGTTTGTTAACTAGAGCCATTTTTGACTTCAGAGAGGAAATTTTGTCAATGAAGCTACATAATTCAGTAAGTAAGATGAGGTTACCTAATTTATTCAATGGAAAGAGGAAACCAAGTAAGAGATAAAATTTTGTATATTACATCTTTAAGACCTAAAATCTTCCATTAATATTCACAATCCCATGTTTGATGAGAAAAATATACCATTTACTGATTATTCGATCATCATCAAACAGCATTATTTTAATTTTCAGCACTTAAATGGTCAACACTAGAATTTCAGTACATGAACTTTAAATGCATTCATAATGACAACACAGAGAACTGCTGCCAGATGAAAAATACATAAGTGCATAACTAGATTGTATGGGGATTTATTCTTGTAATAATAACAAAGCCGACCTTGCTATCACAATCTGAATGGGAAAAGTGCTAAAAAAAGTCCTAAACATTTTGTATTTGTGTCAATTTAGTCCTAAACATTTTACTTAGTGTTGATTCAGTCCTTTCCGGCCAATTTTGGTCGGATTTTGCTAACTGGATGCCGGCCGGCTGACATGGTCTGATCGATGCCGACGTGAACAAATTTTAGTAATATTTTAATATTTAATATTTTTGAATTTTTATTTTATTTTTCTTTTAGTTTTCTTAATTTTTGTTTTTTCCCTCCCCTCCTCCAACCGGTTGTCGGACCTCGGCAACCAGCCAAAGGTGATGACCAGCGAGGTCGACCTCGCCAAACCTCGTTGGCCACCTCGCCCTCACCGCCCAGCGTGACAGTGACCGCAAGGGCGGCCTCGCCTCGCCAGCGCCACCCAGGCCGCGAGAATGACCTAGCACCGGGCTAGCGAGGTCGAGCCTCGCCCATGGCCGATGAGGCTCGACCTCATCGAATCACGGCTTGGGCGGTGCCGGTGAGGCTCAACCCTCGCCAGATCCAGTGAGAGCGAGCCTCACTGATCATGGGCGAGGCTCGACCCTTGCTAGATTCAGTGAGGGCAAGGTGGTCGGCGAGGTTGACCTCGCTGACCATCGCCTTTAGCCGGTCGTCGAGGTCTAGTGACCAATTGGAGGATGGGAGGGAAAAAACAAAAAATAAAATAAAAATAAAAATTCGAAATTATTAAAATATTATTAAAATTTGTCAACGTTAGCACCGATCAAACCATGTCAGCTAGTCGGTGTCCAATCAACAAAATCCAGCCAAAATTGGGTAGAAATGACTGAATTGGCACTAAATAAAAATGTTTATGGCTAAATTACCACTAAAAAAATATTTATGACTAAATTGACATACTTTCAGCACTTTTCCCCAATCTTAATTACTGAAATTGCTCGCCACCATTGAGTTTCATGAGGAACGGGCATATCGACAAAGACAGTCATTTTTTTTCCTTTCCCTCTCCTTTTTTTTTTGTCCCTTCATAAGCCATAGGCGAGGACTAGCATTGGCGAGTGTCATTTTTGGTAGATTAGGCAAAGGCCACCCTTGCCAGCGTTTAGTGAGGGTTGCTCTCACTCACCTCTGACGAACCGACCCTTGCCAGATGTTGATGAGGGTCTAGCAAGGGCTACCCTTGTTGGATTTGACGAGGTTGACACTCATTGATGCCAATGAGGATGATCCTTGTCTATGTTCAGCGACCTTCGCCGGTTATTGAGGCCCATCGACCAATGGAAGGTAACGGGGAAAAAAGAAAAGGAAGAAAATAAAAGAAAAATACAAAAGGAAAAAAAGAAGACAAATTAAAAAATAAAAATAAAATTATCCATTTGAGCGTCAACCATGCTACATAGGACAGTTAGCAATGACTAGATTGCAAAGTCAATGATCTCTAGTCAAAATTGAGTGGGATAATTGAATTGGCTGAATTAAATAATTAGGATTGAATTGATACTTATATAATAGGTCTAGCATTTTTTATTTTTTTGAGGTGAAGAGGATTCATTTTGTCAGCCTGAATTTTTATCATCATATGCATCCTGTGGTGTATCTAGTCAGCTATCATCAATGTCTCCCCTAGCGAAATCGATTAGCTGATAAAGGTACTTTTAACTTCTGGGGTCAAACTTCAGAGGAACCAAGACAAATTTAGGGTTGCCACAGAACGAAAGCCTGCGTGCATGTGCATGCCCTTACGTACAGATACACATATATCACCAGACGGGGAGAGTGTGCAATCACTCAATAGGATTTTAATACAACAACACCTATAAAAATCAGGAGGTATGATAAAGAAAGGTGAGATGGGGTTGACGCCGAAGAAGACGACGGGTTCAGAATGGGCCGGACACCGGGAGTACTCGACGGACCCACTGATTCCACAGGCGGATAAGCCGGTGTTGCGTCCGATGTGGTGTCAGATTCCGGCGCGGGTGCTGGCGGCGATGCTATTACTGCTTTGGAAGCTGCGTGAAGGAGTGAAGAGGCTCAATTAGGTGAGACGATCAACTAACTCGATCCATTCCACAATATATGTCAATGTTTTTATTCCAAAATTGCTTTTATAAATTTGGCTTTTTAAATTCTAACAATACCATTCCCCTTCTAGTGTTGAATTTAAGATGGGTAGGTGAACACAAAGTGGAATTATTTGAAATACATGATTTCCGGTTTCTTTCGGTGATTGGAAGGCGTCGTGTCTTGATGAGTAAAATAATTGATATGATCTATTTTCGCGATGTTAATTCAAATTTTCATAAAGAGGGAAAGACGAGGGATTCATGAAAATTTTGTAATCTATCTTGCATTCAAATATAGTGTGGTAGCTTCATGGGTTACTAGACTATCATTTTGATTATTGCAAATTTGCAATTCTTTCCGTCTATAGTTCTTGCAATTATAGCCTATTTGCGATGTGTGCATGGGCTATTCATGGAATTTTATTTTGGGGGAACTACCAAAACTTACGTCAACTTTCACAAACTTCTCCTTTTGACAATACCAAAAGTATACTTGAGGTTTATCTTTTAAGCCACTTTACACATCTGTGGTAATTATATCACCTTGTATCTTCATTTATAAAAATGACCATTTTTCTTTAAGAATACCGATCCCCCGATTTACCAACTAAACATCAAATCATTCAAAAACAAGATGCTAAAATGGTTTTGCTAACTGGGGCAATCTGGCCTTTTTAATGTGTGATTTTGCTTAGGGTTATGTCAATGATATCTGCAAAGATAGACGTATAAAAGTCATCATTGGGTTAAAAATGAGGTTCTTTTTTTCTTGGTATTTGGCATTTTGTTTTGGTAAAAGGATAAAGTTTCCATATATATATGTATGTATGTCCGTACGTACGTACGTACGTATGTCTTGGAAGTTTACCTCGGGGGCTTAATGATGGGGAAGGAGCTAAATGTGGAGAACCAGATCCAGCTTCGTGATGATGGGGTGAAGAAGCTGCAGGTGCAGGAGGTGGGCCGAACAGTATGGGACCTGTCAATGAAAGTACGTTATTTTCTTAGTAATTTACAATCTTCGGTTGCATGTATACATAACTTGGAACCCGTTCCAGTTTCCTATTTTCCATCCGGTGACCCCTTGTACTTTCTAACTCGGTGAAAATAACTCCTGTGTTATTTACAAATTCATTGAGAACCCCTTCCGATTAGTTTCGGGCAGGTTCATCGCGTAACTTAGCCAAAGCGAAATTGATCCAAAGGGTTTCCAAATGATTTTGTAAGCGTACATGGGCTATTTTCACGAAATCGAAAGTACCCGGGGGTCATTGGATAAAAAGAACCAGAGCACAGGAGGGTGTTTGCTATATCATAGTATCGTTTTACGAGGAGTTTTACAACGTACCTGGAGCAGGAAGGGGCGACCCGGAGGCTGCAAAATCAAACGAACATGTTACACCATATTAGTCTTTCGCGTCTCCTTCTCTTTCCTAATATTCGACAAATAAATTGCAGCGCAGACCAAGGAATCATCATGCCTACCTTTGCACTGCAAGGGAAGGCCGCCGTTGCAAGCCTGGGGGAGCGAGAGCGCGAGGGTCCGGTTGACGGGCAGCGGGATGGGCACGTTGGCGGTGACGACAAGGCAGGTGCATTCGAGGCTGGTCCCCAAGAGCTTCTTGAAGGAGTCGCAGCAGCTGGAGGAGGGGGACGACCCGTTCGCGCTGCTCCCGGTGATGAAGTTGAAGCACGGCGTGAAGGTCGAGATCATGGACGCGCTGCAGGGCGTGCTGATCTGGGCGTCCACCGACATGAACGGAGTGATCACGCAGAGCGCGGAAGCTAATACGAGCGCAAGCTCAAGCAAAGCTTTGGAGCCTTCCATGGTGATGCGGGCTTTGTTGCACGGGCACGAGAGAGATGGGATTATATATTGAGTTGGGAGGGGGATTTTAGGTTACTTGTGAGGGAAAACCGAGGGTTAGATTTGAAGTGGTTCTGGAGTTGCAACTACTGGTGACTTGAATAGTGGGAGTGAGGGGAGAATATAATTGATTTTCCTCTATATAAGGGAAGATTGCTAGACAGGTTCGGTTAGTCTCGAAATTAGGTGCATGTGCAAGATTATTTCCAGATTAGATGGACATTCGCAAAATTCGATCTTTGGAGGGACTTATATTGGGCCTAGTTTCTTGAGTTTCAGCCCCTTGCTTGAAAAGAATAGGCCCATTTCAGCAACGTCCAGCCAAGCCTTCATGAGCGGTAAGGCCTAGTTACATGGTGCACTTAAATTTTGACATACATATTTCTATATATTTATTCTCCTTAGCCAAAGAGTATCAACCCGATATAACTCTAAATGAGGTTCTACTTCTGATGTTATAGAGATCATTAGCTAAAATTTACTTAAATGAAACTATCTTGATATTTATAAGGTCAAGAAAAGGTAATAAAAAGGTTTCATATTTTTGTATTGATTTAGGAAAAGGATTAAAATGAAGAAAACATTTTGGAAAATCTCAGGAATAAACTTGTGGATAGAATTGAAGGATTGTCTGAATTTGTCGAACAGTTAAGCGGCCAATTTGAATATATTGAAAGTTTAGGATATATTAAACATCTACAGATAATTCAAGGACCAAATTGAACGAACTAAAAGTTTAAAGATAACTTTTTTTCTTACTAGTGTCAATCTCAAGATCCCTTGGATACTTGCTATAATGCATGTTGGCAGCTAAAGATATGAATACTTATGCAATGTCACCTCAGTATCGGCAATTTTCCTTGCTAATGATTGAATAGATTCATGAATCAATATATGATTACACATAACACAATAATTAAATATCACAAGAAAAAAAAATAATAACGGCTATAATAATTAAGTGTTTCTTTAATGTCTTGTTATTTATATTCTATAAAATACCTAAACAAACCCTTTTTAAAAAGAGAAAACTGTCATTAGTAAAATAAAAGGTAGTCTTACTAATGATTCTATTATGAAATATATAAAATTTAATAAAATATTAGAAATGATAGCCTATTATATAATTATGGATAATGGATAACACTTAAATACGAAATCAATTGCAATGCTTACTTTGAAATTCAGATTAATTGCTGCGTTAGCCGAATCAAGCATTGAGAGGATCATAAAAATGGAAGCTACGTGCTTAAAGATGGTCTTTTATTTTTATTTTTTTGGAGGGGGGGGGGGGAATTTTCCCCAAACCGACAATTTTCGCGACGTTTTCCCAAGAGTAGAGCACTATGCGTCATGCAACCATTTATGTAGCTTTTTCCTAATATTTCAATTTTTAATATCTCAATTAAATAAGAGAAAATCTAGAAACTTGCCTTTCTGAGGTTGAATATTGTATGTGATAAATAAGAAAAAAAATCATAATTAACATAGTTATTATTTATATAAATGGTCGTTATATAAATTCATGAAATGAAGTGGCCATCAAAAGAGGCAACTTTATGTACGTCACTGAGTCGGTATTGGTCCTTTCCCGAACATATTTTTAGTTTTACACAAACAAGATACAATGTCAATATTTAGTGGAGACAGAAGGTTTTTATTGAGCTTCTTCACAACTAGATTGCAAATCTTCGCCATTGAATATAACAATACGCAATAGGATGATGCATAAAGAAAAACTCTTCGTCGACTCTCTTATCACATATGACTTTTGATTAGCATAGTGAATTTCAATATATATTATCTCTATCAAGCAGTTCTAACCAGAAAAAGAAGAATAAGGATGAGAACAACAAGAAATGAATAGGCGAAGCGGTACTGTGAAAATATTCCCCACTCTATTTTTTCACATTCTTAGTAATTATTGTAGTGCTAAGGAATGTCTCTAAGCTTATGTACATCATCTTATAAATGATATTCACATTTTACACACACAAAAAAAGAGAGATAATTAGAGAAATCGCGTTCTAATCTATTCTATCTCTATGCGTAAAGGATAAGCTGAGTCGGTAAAACAGGAAGGGTTTGGAAAACTGAAACATCCGCGGTTAGTACAAAGAAAATTTTCCACAACTGACTTATCCACCCTCAATTTTTGTACTTACTCATTCTCTCTTTAAATATCAAGTTAAACTGAACAATTTTCTTTACACTGAAAGCGTACGTTACCCAAAAAGTTTTGCCTCTCCAATGGCTCGACTTAGTGCATTCACATTCTCTCGAGTCCGACCATTAGAAAGCTATTCTTGACACATTTAATCTTGGATGACTATCTTTGACCAGACCCAAGACACCAACTTAGTTCTAAATAAGTTAAACATGTGGTAGACTTTTTAACCAGACCCAAAAGATTAAATTTGTTTTATATAAGTTAAACATTTGGTAGATTTGCACCTAATTAACTTAGGTACGCCCACCATCAACACATATCCATGGTATGGTCGATGATGCTCTTGGTCACCTGCTGGTCAATTAGCCCCAACTCTTTTGTCAAAATGCCACTTATTGAAAATATTACTAAAACAATCATAAATCTACTACAATTGTGTTAATTATTTATTAAACTTTTGAATTTGACCAATTTAATCCTAAGCTTTTTTAGGATTTGCCTATGCAATCATTTCGATTTATTTTTTGGCCAGAAATGCTAATGACAGAATAAAGTGGAAGAATGAATTTCTGTATATTTCAGTGTGTATAATACTGATGATACAAGAGCCTATTTATAGGCTAGTCTAGGCAACTATCTAAAGCAATAGAATATTACAATATCATAATCAAATCAATTATAAATTAATTAGGAAAATAAATATCTCTAACATCCTAAGATATCTCTAACATCCCCCCTCAAACTCAAGGTGAGATAGAAGAGGTCAACTGGAGTTTGGATAAAAGATCTTTAAAACGCCCGGGTGGATGCACCTTCGTGAAAACATCAGCCGCCTGATCAATTGAAGAGATGGGAACAAGACGAACATCGCCACGAAGCACATGAGAGCGTATGATGACAATCTATTTCAATGTGTTTGGTACGCTCATGAAAGACATCATTATGAGCTATTTGGATGGCACTTCGGTTATCACAATGAATGACCGTTCCACCGTTATGACGAACTTCCATGTCTTCTAGCAACCACCGTAACCATAATAATTCCGAAGTTGTATCGGCAAGGGCACGGTATTCCGCTTCCGTACTCGATCGAGCAATAGTAGTTTGTTTCTTACTCTGCCAGGAAATAAGGGACTTCCGTAAGAAAAAGCAATAGCCTGTAGTAGAGCGACGATCAGAAGAAGGAACTTCCAAAGTTGGATCCACGGATGGCACAGACATATCAGGAGCTGCTGAAGTGGGATTTCCAGAGATACCTGCATCAAGATTTGGAGAGGACAATTCGACAGAGGAAGATGTAGGAGTGGCATCTTCAGGGAACAGTTCAACAAAAGGATTTGTGAAGAAATGAACATTTGGAATAGTGGGAGAAGATGCAAAAGAATGTAAAGATGAGAACATTTTATGTTCCCAAAAGGTAACATGGCGAGACACACGAAGTTGATTGGATATAGGGTCCCAACATCTATACCCTTTATGCTCAATGCCATAGCCAAGGAAACAACATAGATGAGCACGAGGTTCTAACTCCGTGCGTTCATTTGGAAGAAGATGCACAAAACATGCACTACCAAAAACTCGAAGTAGACTATAATTAGGGATACTGTCATACAAGTGCTCATATGGAGAAGTGTTACCTATAATAGGTGACGGAATACGATTAATAGTGTAAACAGCAGTATGACAGGCCTCCCCCCAAAATTGTTCTGGACAAGATGCTGAGATTAAAAGAGTGCGTACAGTATCTAAGATATACTTGTGTTTACACTCTGCTCGACCATTTTGTTGGGAAGTTCCTGGACAAGAACGATGAATAATAGTACCGTTCTGAGAAAGAATTTTAAGAAACTCTCTATCCTTATATTCCATGGCATTATCAATATGAAAAACCTTGATATCTCGAGAAAATTGTGTTTTGATCATGGCAACAAAATTGCCATAGATATGGGTAAGTTCAGATCAATTTTTCATGAGATAAAGCCATGTATAACACGAATAGTCATAAATAAAAATCACAAAATAACGAGAGCCTCCCATAGTGGGAGTAGGAGATGGTCCCCAAATATCCGAATGAATTAGATCAAAGGGAGCATAAGACACAGATTCACTAATATTGAACGGTAAAGCATGATGTTTTCCTAACTTACAAGATAGACAATCAAAGGTTTTATTGTCAACAGAACCTAGATGACCACTTGAAAGCAAATGACTTAGACGAGAAAAAGAAAGATGACCTAAACGAGAATGCCAAGTTTCAGATGAAACTGTGGCAGCACAACCAGTGAAGGAGTTGGGAAGCTTTAAGGAAACAAGCTCAAACAACCGTCCCACTTTACGGCCTGTCCCAATTGTCTGTCCCGTCCGTGGATCCTGCACACGACAACCATTCGAAGAGAAATGAATATCAAAACCAAGCTCATATAGCTGACCCACAGATATCAAGTTTAAAGAGAGATTGGGAACCATAAAAGTATCAGGTAAGGAAAATGTGGATGTTGAAACGTTTCTTGTATGACTAACTATCATCTGAGAGTTATTAGCAGTGTGAATAATAGGTGCTTGTGAGTTATATGATTTTGACTTGAATAAATTGGAATGAGAAGTCATGTGATTACAACACGCAGAATCAAAGAACCATGAATCATGAGTACCTGGAGTGACTGATAGAGTAGAAGAACTAGAGGTACCGGTTTCTTGAAGAATGGAACGAACTGTGGATCGAAGATCATCTAAAGATAGCGTGACAGACGAGCTAGTAGAAGAATCCTCTATGACGGAAGCAGCAGTGGATGGGCGGCGTGCAGCTGCACCTCGAAAACGGGATCGGTTGTTTGTTCCCGTAGATTACTTGGATTGCAATTGATAGCAGTTTGATGCACGATGACCAGGTCGACGACAGTGCGCACAATAAGGTTTGCGCCATGAGGATGAGCCAGAAGTAGCAAGCACTGCATCTATAGGAGTGGAAACCAGTGGAGTAGCACGTTGTGCCTTTAAAGTCGCAAGGCAAGTTTCCTCCGTTAGTAACTCTGAAACAACTACCTCAAGATGAGGTAAAGGATCCCTATGCAAAAGTGAGGCTCGTACAGGTTCATACTCATCATTTAGAGCCATCAGAAATTGCATAACCCGCATACGATCACGATATTCAACAAACTTACGAGTATCAATAGTCGAATCCCATGTTGGTTCAGATAAAGCTAGCTGGTCCCAGATAGCATGCATTGAAGAAAGAAAGTCATTAATAGACTGACTTGTCTCTTGACGCATGCGATGTAAGTTCCCTAACAGTTGATATTGATGAGCAATGTCTGATGTGGAATAACGACCAGCAAGAAGATCCCAGGCTTCCTTTGCTGTATTTAGACGACCAAACTGAAGTTTGATGGATGGAATCGAAGTATTTCGAAACCACGTAAGTATCTGGTGATTCTTGCTCTCCCACTCTTCCAATCGTCCAGCAAATGTATCGTCATCTTCTTCGACGGCTTGAGAAGGCTCGCGAAGATTTCCAATGACATAACGCCAAAGCTTACGTCCCCTTAGAAAACTAGACATTTCTTGAGCCCATAAAATATAATTTGATCCATTTAGGATGGTCTGAATTGGCATTGAGACTTCTAACTTGTCCATGATAGGCGATATACTAGTAAACTCAATCGATTCTTTGATGAATTTGAGAAAAACTGATATGTGTAGAGCTGATCTGAAGAAAATAAGGCCGAAAATAGACTTAGAACGATGAAATACCTCAAGAACCGGTCTAGAAATGCCAAGAACTGGTCAGAAATTGGCTGAACCGGCTGAAAAACACTGCGAACCGGTCGGAATCTGACTGAACCGGTCGGAATCTGACTGAACCGGTCGAAATCTGGTTGAACCGGTCGAAAACACCTTAAAATTGCTCGAAAACTGCACGAACCGAACAAATAAAGGAGCTAACTGGTTGGGAAATGACCAAACCAGTTGAAAAACTCCGAGAACCGGTTGGAAAATAGCTAAACCGGTCGAAAAACGCTGCGAACCGGTCGGGTCAACGCCGGTCAATGACAATTGGCGACGAGATGACGTGGGCTGACATCACTGATACGCGCGCAGAGGGTTGACCGGCGCGTGAGGGCACGTGGCTAACTCCCCGGCATCGTGGGCGTGTGTATCTCACGCGTAGAGGCTTTGGACGGCGCGTGAGGGCGCGTGGAGTACTTTCCGGCGACGTTCATTGCTGTTCTGGACTCGTATGGGAATGTAGAACCTGTATATGTGGTTTTCGATAAAAAAATTCTAAGAATTGTTTTCGAAATTTCCACCTGCAGTCGACAGCGTCAGTGGTCGTCAATAGTCCTGTAGTGCGACTGACGTGAGGCTTCTCTCCGTGGTAGATCAAGATGCTGCGACAATGGCGACCACTCTCTCAGACAAAACCTCACTTCTGTATATTTCAGTGTGTATAATATTGATGATACAAGAGCCTATTTATAGGCTAGTCTAGGCAACTATCTAAAGCAATAGAATATTACAATATCATAATCAAATCAATTATAAAATTAATTAGGAAAATAAATATCTCTAACATCCTAAGATATCTCTAACAGCTAACATGGATATTGGCTGTCCTATGTGGCATAACCACGGTTAACGTGAATTTATATTTTCTTGAATTTTTTTTTATTTTTATATTTCCTTTTATCTTTCTTTTCTTTTTTAATTTTTCCTACTTCCTTTGCCAATTGCTAGCCTCGATGATGGTTGGCGAGGGATGCCCTTTGCTAGCTTCAATCGAGGCTTGACTTTGCAGATCAAGCAAGAGTGAACCTTGCTTGAGGTTGGCCAGGTCAACCCTCGCCAAAAATGGCAGCAAGGTCGACCCTTGCCCTTGCCCACTTTTTTTTAAGGCAATCCTCATCTATGGCCAATCATCAACAATGGGCGGAGGAAAGGAAATAAAAAAGAAAGAATAAATATACAAAAGTACATAAAAATTCAAAACAATAAAAATTACAAAAATTATTCAAATCAGTGCTAACCATACCATGTAAGATGATCAGCATCTACATAAGTGATTCCCAATTAAAATTAGCTAAAAAGAATATGTTAACGAATCGTCAAAATGTTTATGGTTAAATTAGTCAAATTGAAATGTTTAGAATTGAATTGACAAAAGTATAATGTGTGTGTATGTATAGGATGTTTTTTTTTTTTTGACAATTTCCCCCACTTATTATATCTTTATTTCCTTGAAATCGGATACATATTATGTCGATACATTTCCTAAACACCAACAAAGGAGGGTATTATTCTTCACCGATTAATACTCAAAACAAATTACAGGGTTTTATTACCATCGAAAAGAGAATAACTATTCGGTGAAAGGATAATTCTCGTACCGGAGTCTGCAGTCGTGGAGCTGGAACTGAACCCCGATGCTATGGTCACACTGGTCGTCGACGTCGTCCCAAGCGGTTCTCACGCAGCAGGAGCAGTCCGACGGCGAGAGGGTCCCGTTGCACGCGGCGTGGCCGTAACAAACATGCCCGCTGTTGTCAAATTTGGAGTAGTAATCGTAGCCGGACTTTGCCGTCTTGTCAGCCAAATCCGAGAGAACCCACGCGACGCTGAAACTGTAGAGGCTCCAATCCGAATACTTGTTCCCGTTGCAGACCTTGTTCACCACCGTCGTGTCTACACCATCGGCCAGAAAAATGCAAGAAAGGATCAAAATGGCGATGGATACAGTTCTTAATAAAGCCATCGTCCATTCTTTTCTTTCTTTCCTTCTGTTTTACGAAAACAGAAAGCGCGTTTGCAGTGCTCATGTTGGATGACTTTATATAGGGTTTATTCTTGCCGGCTTGCCAAATGTGGATGCGAATATAATGTTGGTTTTCGACTTCTTTTTTTTTCTTTCAAATTACCTTGTTCGTTTCTTTTATTAATATTGCTCCTTGTAGGTATCATAAGTCACTAAGAGAGAAATGCTACTAAGGACGATACATCCTCTAGTAGAACTTCCAGACAGGCTGTCTCACCGTGGAAACTTTGTTCTTTGTTGTATATCATGGAATTGACAAGAAATTTAACGAAATGCTTAAGAATTGTCGATGCGCTAACGTCACAAGTCATGGGTAGCTTCTTGACAGACTTCATGGCATGCGGTATGCATGAAAGAGACGAGACAAGAGCCAGTGGAACCTTTTTTCTTGAGGGACCATCCGATACTCAAGTCAGTAGTAATATATAATAACCAGATAGAGAATATATTTAAGGGCTTTTGGCCTAGTTGGATAATCACCGTTTATCTGTGACAACGTCTTCGATATTTGTTCAATAATGTGAATACATAAAGGTTGAACAACTCAATTTGTGGCAAGGCTTCATGTAAATCATTCAAGCGATTGCTAATACTACTCTTGACAGAGTCGATGTGAATCTTGGTAAGTCACGTGATTCCCTATTGACGAACAACAAAAAAGGAGATGAAGCTAGAGATGTTGAAAAAGCTCGATATGCGACCGTATCATCTTCAAAATGTGCATCATCATCGGTCCAACATTCTTATTCATCTAATGTAGGAGGAACAATAAGTACCCACTTTACTCCACCGAAGACGTGATAGGCCTGCGGACAACTTTAAACTGTTCACAAAGGCGCTGGTGGTTTCATGGCTTGGATGTTTTAGCTTCTCTTGAAAAGGGTATTTCCCGTACCAAACTCTACATTCTTGCAGCTGGTGCTGAAGCCCGATCGAGAGGCAGGCCATATTCATTATTCATCCCTGAGACGGTCGAACTCATGCAGCCTCTGCAACTCATCATGCGTGAGCTCTCCACTGCAAGCACCATGGCCATAGCAGGGGTCTGGCGTGGAATCATCACTCACGCTACACTAGTCATAACCGTAGTTGGGCGTTTCAACTTTCAAATCCTCTAGTTCTCGCTCCTGATTCAGCAAGAAAAACCCTTTGATTCTGAACTGATTTATGATATATGTTGTCAGGATTCGGCGTAGAATCTTAAGAAAATAGAGAGTAAAAACGAAAAAGAAAATTCAAGATACAAGATTTTATCTTGATTTACTCTTAAGTTAAGGCTCCGACTAATAAAGAATTTTCACTATAATTTTCACATCGTATCTTAATGTTACATCCCTCAATTATAAGAATAATAGATTATATATATTCAGTAACTATTCATGAGCCAAAATCTAACTACCAATAAAATATAAGCTCAAATTATGAAAGCTTTTAGCAGCTCAGGGGTACCGCAGGCTTATCAGGGAGAGAGACTCTTGTGCCATCCTGTTAATAAGGACCGCTCTAACACATATGCTCAAAGTTAGTACCAAATCGAGCATCGAGAGGATCATAATCATGGAAGCGATGCGCTCAAAGTTGGTACTGCCGTGTCTTTTGTACCATTTTTGTTTGTCTATGGCTGCATGTTTTTGTTCTTTGAGTTCAAGACCACGATTCCCATTTTTTCCCTCCAATATATGCCAAACCAACTCCTGGTTCTTGTCTCCATCTACTCCCTTTCTTTTCTAGTTTGCCGAAAGCGCGCACTCCGTAATCCACTTCTTTTGACGGAATTCAACCTGGAGTTTCGGCAATTCAAGTTTCACCAAATGCTCTTCTCGGTTCTTTTCAACGTCCGACGGAATCCCCTTTCAGGTACAAGATTGAGATTATGGCCAATTATATTCGAAATAGGCATGATCCTTAAGTTGATCTTTCATAAAGAGATGATAGTTTGTAATCCAGTATTATAGGATCTTCATAGTAGGTTGAAGAATCGGGGGTGCTAATAGCAAGATTCTTTCATGGCTAATTGTCATATACCAGAGTTTCTACATGTAGACCATGAAGAGGCAAAGTTTCAACAACGGGGTTTTTTTAATTTTATATTTTTTCGTTTAAATGAACTATCAAACTCAATATAGACGTTTTATCTAGGAATTTGGAAGAAATGACCCTATGACAGAGCGAGTTTGAGGTGTATTTCCCCAAGGGAAAATCTAATCTTGGAATTGTTACGAGTTCTAAATACCCAAACGATTATAAGAGGCTGGAAAATTTCCGGCATAAGAGCAAAGAAACACAACCCGTAAAGCAGTAAAAAATCCTGTATACTTCATTGATTGCTTTAGTGGTATCAACTTATTGATATCGGAGTCTTTTAGGGAATTGCTTTTCACTTCATGAATAGATAACTTTAATCATTTTTGTGATTGTGTGGAGTTTCCTTGGTCACAAGCTTGTCCATGTCTACTACAACAGGCTTGATTTCAACTAATATATTGCCTAGCGTGCCGCTCCCCCACGTCTTGTCGACCATATTCAGCAGCAATCACTCTTTATATAACGACATGTCATATCTGTCTACCATGGACTAGTTAGTGCTTTTACGTATAAGTTTAGGGATATTTTAAGGACGTTATTAACTTTATAATCGGTTAAGTTTGTATGCTCTAGTAGATGCCACAGACTTAGGATTTTTTCTTCTCGCATGCACATATTACGTATAAAAAGCAACTTTTTCTTCATACCAAATAAAGGTATTTTAGTTAGTGTCCGATGATAGAACTTCCTCAATTCCGGTGGAAACAATGTAACTTAATTCCTAATGGATTGTGGTGTTAAGATGCTTGGGTTTTTTGGCAAAAAGTGAAGGGTTCAAAACTCAATCTATTTGTCGCCAATTCTCTCAAGTCACCTTTAAGAGTCACAAGCTATTACAATTCCATAAATATGCAATGTCATCTAGACGGAAGGATCAACACAGTAATTATAAATAAATAAATATCAATCGGCACTGATTAATCAAACAATATTTAAAACAAAGTAAACCCGTAAGTAAAGTTTGTTCCCCCTGTGAAAAGCCTCAAGGAATTTCATTGATAGAAAAAAGCAGATGAGGGACAAGAATTGGGCGCACCAATGGAATAAGTTGTGGATTTTCATTCAAAATGAGAAGAAGCAAATAAAGCTCAAAGGAAAGGGAGATTCTTTTCTTTTATTTAAAAAAAAAAAAAAAAGAGGAGAAATTCCGGACTGCAAAGCGACCAAATCAGATGAGCTGGCACATCAATCGGGGGATCTACCAAGATTCCTACATAGAGACAAAGAAAGACAGAATCTGTGCAGGACCCACACAGAGAATAATGTCCGAACCACATTACATTACAAGGCGGCGGCATCAAAAGATGAGGTGAAAAACATCCATGCAGAATGATATCTGCATGGTTTACCTTTCCAGATCCGTCACTCCTAGTGCAATTCAACGCTAATGTCCAAGTTAAAGAAAAACGTGATTATAGTAAAAACCAAAAACCAACAAGGCATGTTTTAGTAATCTACAAATATGACGGAAGAAAATCCTTTCAAGTCGACTATCTTTTTTCACTGTAAAATTGACGATTCTTCGTCTTATCATGGCAAGAAAGTTAATATTACGATTTTCAGATCAATTTCTTAAAAGTGAGCGAAGGGTTGTCTGACTAATAAACCCAGAATGCACTTTCGGGCCGCGGTAGTGTTTCTGTTCGTATTGCTTGTCGCACTCGCACTACCAATAGGGTGCGATGCTGGAGGGATTGCTATCTACTGGGATCAGAATGGGAACGAGGGAACGTTGGCAGAGACGTGCCCCACAGGAAACTACGAGTTTGTGAACATAGCTTTTTTAGCAACATTCGGCAACGGGCGACCTCCCACGATGAACCTCGCTGGTCATTGTGATCCGAACAGTCACAGCTGTACCAGATTGAGTGCCGATATCAGATCATGGCAAGCTAAGGGAATCAAACTGATGCTGTCAATCGGGGGCGCGGCTGGTAGCTACTCCCTTGCATCCCCTATAGATGCGCAGAAAGTGGCGAGGTACCTCTGGAACAACTTCCTGGGGGGAAGGTCCTCTTCTCGACCGCTAGGAAATTCGGTCTTGGATGGAATCGACTTCGACATCGAAGGCAGGACGGGCCTGTAATGGGACGACCTCGCCAGGTATCTTTCTCGTTACAGCAAGCGAGGGAAGAAGGTCTACTTGTCCGCTGCTCCTCAATGCCCCTTTCCCTACGCGCGGGTCGGCAGGGCTCTTAAGACCGGTCTATTCGATTATATTTCTGTCCAATTTTACAATAATGCTCCATGTCAATACTCCTGGGGAGATATCAACAATCTAGAAGATGCATGGAAGCAGTGGACATCGAGCGTTCGGGCAAAGAAGATTTTCCTGGGTTTACCGGCTTCACCCGGAGGCAGCCGGCAACGGTTTCATGCAGGTGTCTGATCTCACATCAAAAGTGCTTCCTGCCATCAAGGGTTCCAGAAAGTTTGGAGGTGTTATGCTCTGGTCAAAGTACTATGATGATCAAAGTGGATACAGTAAATCCATAAAAAATGCTGTCTGAGTTTCGGTGTTTCGAGTATAAGCTAGTTTAATAGTTTCATATGACATGTCTTCTGCTCTAAGTCATTGTGATAAATACGTGTGTACTACGTTTATGTTTCTTATATTGAGAAGAGATCTCCATCACAGACTCTACTTGTACCGTCAAAACATGATTACTCCATATAAAAGTATATAAATATCAAACTTTGACATTTATTTGACAGTTTAAACTTCTAAAAAATTGATGGCGATTTCATAAAAACTCACATAGGATCAAAGCAAGTCTTGAGTTTAAATCTTTTTAGACCCTTTTTACCCCCTTTATTTGTCTGTTTACATGCTTCAGTCCTGGGTTAAAGTTTACTTCACACTCAAGTGAGATTGTAAAGGTACTTAAATATCCATCATGACTTTACTAATAACTTAAATTTCTAGAACAGTCTGCAGTAATCTTACAATATCTTGCTAGCTCTTGAACATATATGCTTATATGGCAATCCAATTTGTAATTTTCTCGCTTGTCCCACCAAACTTAAAGCTAGTAACGACGTCTAAAATTGCATCTTACTTATCGTGAGAGCTGAAGAAAATTGCATTATCAATGTCTCTACCAAATTCCTAGGTGCCGCATGCTTTCATCTGTCCAAGTTTGCTGCATATCCAACTTCCAAAGCCATGTCTATAGCCTTTCCTTATACTTAAGCGATCTCGTTTTCTTCGAAGAAAATTCGAATGTCTACCATTGCTAAGATTCTAAAATAGCCATGAGAAAGAATTCACAGCTAAAAAAAGAGTAAGGGTTCTTAATTAGATCTTCGATTTAATTGAGATTGTCCTAGTGACTCTATACAATCATCCGTTTTAGCGTTATATCGTATCGATCAACTCTCATTTTTGGAAGAAAGTTCAAATGTTTTAGTTAAAGGGCTCTAACTGGGTTTTCCTAGTAGTCATCATAATTGGGTAGTCGATCTCGTCGAAAAATGTTATGTGGAATATACCTATGTCCGTCTATTGACGCTATTCCTCACATGGAAAAGAGATAACTTCCTAATTTTTCTAATAATAAGCTAAGTTGAAAAAATAAATGCAAACGACCATTTAGCTCTAACTCATAAATTTAGCTGATACAAAACTTATGATAGCACCCAATTTTTCCAAACTTGGATGGATCAATCCGAGAAAATATTAAGTGCATCTTATGTGTTAGTGTGGCGAACAAGAAAATGAATGATAATGCGACATATGTCTCGTGAGAGGCTCAAATTGTCAGGTCAAACTTTGAACTCACCGTCCTCTCTCTCTCTCCCTCATCCGACCGACAAACCACCAGGTCGTCTCTCTGGCTCCAACATCATATGTGCTCACGGTTGGGTTGGCTCCCTCTTCTCACTGGCAAGAACCTCTCTGGCTACATTCCCTCAGAGCTTGGCCTCCTTGGCTCGTTCAAACGGCTCAACCTCACCGGCAACAACTTCTCCAAGCCCATTCCCTCCCGCCTCTTCAATACGACCTCAGTCGTCTCTCTCGACCTCTCCCAAAACTTGCACGCTGATTCGATCTCGACCCAGAACAAGAACCTCCCCAACCTCGCCCACTCGGACCTGTCCTCAAACTCGCTCGATGGGTCACTCTCCGAAGTGCTCACAGAGCTTGGGAGACTCTCCAAGAGACTGAACCTGTCTTACAACATGTTCTCCGAAAAGGTCTCGATTGTGCCCCCCCCCCCCCCCCCTCTCTCTCTCTCTCTCTCTCTCTCTCTCTCTCTCTCTCTGTGAGTCACAACCAAGTCCTCATCCAACAAACCACCGCGTGGCCTCCGCCTCCACCATCGCGAAGTTTGTCATTGGGCTCGGTGGTTCATTAATCAGTCGAGGGCTTGGTGGGAGAGAGGGGGCGGTAGAGAGAGAGAGTCGGGCGAGCGAGAAGGGGAAGAGAGAGAGAGAGAGTGCAGAGAAGAGAGGAGATTTCAAAATGGTTTGACCACTTGGGCCCTACTTGGGCATGTGTGACATTATCATACTTCTTCTTGTTTGTCACGTTGACACATAACATGCACCCAATATTTTCTCGTTCAATCTATAATTTCCAATCAAAAAATGAGTGAGTGACATTATTTAATATACTGTGAGAATAACTGTTTATTTTGGACCATAAAAAATTAAATCATAAATAATTATAAATTATTGTGAGATCCACTTCTTCAAGAATCTATGACTCACAATAGACTGTTATTGATACAGTATTTCAAAAACTGTTATGCTAGCGAAGCTCTTTTCAATCTATGGATGTCTTCTCACTTAGCCACACCTTATGATGGTATAGCCTTAAAGTAAAGGCCAATATGCATAACTCATGAATAAAACCTATTTAAGTTAGATTTCCAAAACTGAAAATACGTTCAAGCTTGTTGAATTCTCTTCATAAAGAGAAATTTGAATCATCTCCGCTTTCACCCGAGCTTGAAAAAGGAACTAACTAATTCATCAAATCCTTCCGGCCCACTAAGGTAAGATCGATTAGCAAAGTAATCATGACATTAAACTATCAATTGATATAAGGGAGAATGACTTGATCAATTATAAACTTATTGTGTGTGTGTGTGTATATATATATATATATATATATATTAATTTAGTCTTAAACTTTTTCAATATTATCGATTTAGTCCAAACGTCAACATAATATTTTAATATAGTTCTTTCGATCAAATTTCACTGAAAATTGTGACATGACGATTTAATCAATGTGATGGAACCATTGGAAAGCCTGTAGAGTGCAGAGGAGGCTCAATGATAGGCTGGGATCTTGTCGGCGAGGCTCAGAGTGCATGCTGGAACCACCGTAAATCGGCGGAATTGCTTATGGCAGTTCGCTGAGAGGTTGAAGATGTGCGAACAAGGGCCAGCGAAACGTCAAGAGGCTGCCGGAAACCCGCCGCATGAGGGCTGGTTGAGCGCACCGGGAGAAGCCGAGATTGTGGCTGGACCACCGTGCCGGGGCAGTGGGGAAGGCCTGGTGCAGCGGTGGAGTGGTAGCTGCAGCAAAGGACAGCAACTATCGTGGGAGAAGACGTTCTCGGCCGGTATTTCTCTTGCCACCGTGCCTTTATGAGTTCTAGAGAAAATCGTGCGACTCGGTGCGCGGAGAACGAGCAGAATTCGCAAAGGCACAGTCCCAAAGGTTTACTCGAATCGGTAGGATTGCATGTGGCCCAACCTCTTGATAGCATGGGCCGGGCCCTTCAATTGGTATTCCATTCTTCTTCTTTTTTTCTTTCTTTCTGTTTTTTTTTTTTTTTTTTTTTTGGGCATCTGAAGTCACTCAATTGATCTAACTCAAAGTAAAAAGAAAACGGAATAAAGGTGATGACTAATCTTGGGGAATGGCACATTAGCTTTTTCTTCATGAGTTTCTTAATGTTTAATGCCACAAAGATTAAATGACGGATTCCATGAGCATAGTGATTCCTTTCCATGTCTTAACGTTTTCTCATATATATACTTGTACAATTTGTTAAAATTAGCTCAATAATTTGTTTCCATTAATTGATAGAAGTTAGAACCTTGAAGATATGTAATTAGATTTGAGTAATAGAAGCTCTCCACCGTTCATAACATGACCCTACCGGCAATATCCCTAGACCAAAAATGAATTCAAAGATTGAAAATTATTGAGTAATTTTTTTCCCATAACTTACACTGGAAATGTTGTGAATAAAGAGATCCTCCAAATGTGATTTTTAAGTTATTTGAGCTATTGGAATATATCTTTCTTAATATTTTTATAGATCGATATTTATCGCTATTAGTTTTTCAAATTTTTTATGGTTCAAAACAGTTTGCTATTTTTCCGAAGTGTCACATGCTCATAGCATGTGCGGCTTTGTTAATACTTAAATATAGATCTAGTCGTTCAAATACAAACAAAACTAAAATTATGAAATGATAGTCTTAATTAAGGTAACAAAGGAAGAAAAAACGCCTAAAGATATTATTAGATCAATATACCGCCGTGACTACAATTTAAATTTGAGTTCCTCGAAGCAGGAATCAAATCCACAACCATTTCGAGCCGAATGCATGGAACGTGAATTTCGATCAATCTTAAGGTTGGTTTTTGAGTAATTGTAATATAAGAAAAAAGAAAGAAAGAATAAAAACAGAAATTTAAAAAAAAAATTATAAAAAAAGAAAGGTAAGAAAGGAAGATAGAAAGAGTAATAAGCGACCAGTGAGAAAGAAGATAGAATTCACAGAGACAAATCCTCCGCCCCAAATTCGGAGGATATTGTCCGTCCCTGCTTTGGATCAGATAACGAGACGGGGGAAGAGAGAGAGAGAGAAGTAGAAGAAGACGTGACTCAGAAGGAAAGAGGAGAGAGATCGACACTGAAAGACAGCAGGACAAAGCAGGCGTGAGCTTTGCGCTGCAGAACGGTGGCAAGAATCGGTGGCGAAGCACCCGGAAACTCCGGAAGAAAGCAACCCATTTGAGGTAAGAACGCGAACCCATCCATGCCGGTCTTCTTCAATTTCGTGAGAGCACGATGGGTTCCGGAAAAACAGAGCACGCCGGTCGGCCGATCGCGACCGCTTGCATGCTGCTTTCCCGCCAAGCTTCGAGAGACGTGGCTTGCGGGAAGTTGATGGCAAACTTTCAGACCCTTTTGAGAACCACTAAAGACCGTCTTTTCCGATAATTCGTTCGCCTGAAATGTATTGCTCTAAGTGATCCTTTCGGCATCGCGAGGATTATCCTGCACGGTGACTTGTGGAGCGAGAAACGGTATTCTTCTAGGTTGGCTGCACGGACACGGACGCCTATAGATTCGTGTTTGCGGAGAATTTGACCGCCTCTGGCGACCGATTCGTAGTTAGGACTTAAGAGCTTTGCGGGACACCCTAAGATCTCTTCCAGCGGTGCACTGTGGAGAGTTTATTGCTTTGGCGAGCTGACCCGTGAACTTCCATATTTTCACATGTTGTCGTTTGAATTTAAGCCATCGCGATAATTCGAACCTGTCGCTTTTAGAGTCGTTGCTTGGACTATCGAAGTGGCCGACCTTATCTCTTCTGTGCATTTGGAAAATATTTCTTGAGACACATAGTATATCGTGGCATGTTCGTGGGATTATCGAAAATGGAGAAATAATCGTTGCATACTTTTTGTAAAATGCATTTGGCATCGGATATGTTTCGAGTATTTGAAATTGCATTGCAATTATCATTGAAAAATAGAAGTGTTAACTATTTACAGATTTCTTGTAAATAATTACACTCGAAAACTTATACGTTTTACACCAAAGTGTAAAAGAGTACGTTTTTTACTTATGATATGTAATCCCGAACCTTCAATTTATGTTTTTTCTTATGGTATGTAATCCCGATCCTTCGACTTTCTTGTTCGGCCCAAAAACTAAAAAGTTCAAGAAATCATTACCAGGTTAATCCTATTAGGCTCGTGTGGTTCTGTTCTTAAGCTCGAGTGCAGTTATGGCATCAGATTCGCCAAAGGGTGCTCCAGCTGGTAAGCTTCGACACTACCAGTGTGTGCTGTTTTGGTTTGTCATTTATTCATAGTTTAACCAACCAATTCGATTCGATTAGTTTAACTTGTTGTTCTGTCCATCCATTAATTGGTTTTATTGTATCTTGTATATGGTTTTGGCAAGCTGACTTGTGAATTTTCTTCATCTTTATTTCCAATAGATAGTGAACTTCGCCCCAAAAAAAAAAAATCTAGTTTGTGGCTTGTAAAGATCTGAATTTCTAGTTTAATTTATGGAGAACTGATGCCAACACAATTACACCTGTAATGGAATGGTTGAAGATTTGTATCGATATGACCTAAGATGAAAATTCAACTTGATTTTCGTAGGATTTGAACTTTTCACGTGGTTTTAAATGAATGCTGATGTTCTGTATCATTGATATTGGCACTACAATAACTGTGCTTGTAATGTTGGATCATTTCCATATTGCTTTTGCCTAGTTGATTGTAATTTTTGGGGGCATTGCTTTGGATGCAAATCGACCTTCACTGTACGTCGTTTAGAAGCCTATGGCCCAATATCAACTTGGGAGTTGAGTACAGACCCTCTAAAGCCATCCCTTAGATTGAAAGAATTGGCTGGTGTTAGAGGCTTGCTCGAGGGCCTAATGCCCATGTTGTCAAGGAAACTCAGCAATTAAAGTTCCAAGTTCCAGTTTTCTTGATTCCTTATGGCTCATAAGTTATGTGTTTTACTGTTTTTGGCATCGTATATCTCACATGTAAGGCATGCGATGTGCTCATTCGACATTTGCTAGTACAGGATATGTTTTCTGCAAAGACTTCCTTCTCTAGTAAAGTAAATTGTTAAGCAGTTTCTCTGCTGGTTATGAATGAATTTGCCACAATTCATGTGCTGATTATGGTTTGGACTTTTTCAGGTGATAAAGCCAGTGTTGCTGATAGCACAGGTCCCAAGTCTGAACCATCTGTTGCGGAGGTGTCATCAGGCACTTTTCCTCCTGGAGTTGGGTCGGCTGGCAACCCTTTTGATTTCTCAGCCATGTCAAACCTTCTTAATGTATATTCTGCTTATCCATCTCCTCTTTTTCTCTTTTTCTCTTTTTCTCTTTTCTTGATTGTTTCTGAAGGAATGTAAACATTTTTTTTAAGAGTTATTAGATTTAGTTTTCCTATAACTAAACATATTAAAGATATGCAAGTTAAAGAAAAATACAAATAACGAACCAGCTTAGAATGGCAGGTTCCTTCACACATGAAATACTTAAAACCTTTGTAGTACTTGTTATCAGGTGTTTGAATCTTTATAAAAGTATTCTTGTTGGTTTGTAGACATTGTTTTATACGGCTAGGAGTAAGTGTGGTTGGATGATTTACTCTGCTTTAAAGCATGAAGTTAACTAATCCTGCAAAATAGGAGTTTTATGCCTGTGGTAGAGATTGTTTTTTGTTCTGATAGTTGCTCCATTTAAGAAATGCTATTTGGAAGTTTTGGCCCTAGATGGGGCAAGATGCATGGGGAGGTGACAGTATCAATCTTGTCTTTTTTCTTTTTCTAATTGTGGTCTTAGGAGTTTCTCAGAATTCAGTTGGAGATGAAACAATCTCTGTTGGAAGCCTTTTTTCATCTTTTGTTTCTCCTTTTCTCGTGGTTATTACTTCAGATTAGTCTTTGATGTCTGGATGTTTCACTGTGTTATATTTTGTCTATTGTAGAGTCTGAAGGTTCACTTTTGGATTTTGCTCCACATATTTCCTTCATCTAGTGTGTGCTTTCTCTTGATCTTCCTTATCTGTTGTGAGATGTGTACAGGACCCTAGCATCAAGGAATTAGCCCAACAGATATCTAAGGATCCTGCGTTCAATGAGATGACGGAGCAGCTGCAAAAGACTTTTCAAGGCTCTGCTGGAGAAGGCATTCCGCAATTTGATCCTAGACAATATCAGTCCACCATGCAGCAAGTTATGCAGAATCCTCAATTCATGGCTATGGCTGAAAGACTTGGGAGTGCCCTAATGCAAGTAATGTTGTTTCGCTTAGTGTACATGCTTTTGTCTTTCTTATCCGAAGTATTATGAATGTTGTCATGCCAATATCTTCTTTCCTCTTTTTCTTAGGACCCATCTATGTCTAGCATGCTTGAGAATTTGGCAAATCCATTAAGAAAAGAACAAATGGAGGAAAGAATGGCGCTTATGAAGGAAGATCCATCTCTCAAGCCCATATTAGAAGAAATAGAGACCGGTGGTCCAACAGCCATGATGAGGTTGGAGATGCTTATAGATGTTACAAAGATTATTGTCAGTTGTCCAGAGCTTGAGTGAAGAATTATATCTTGCATGAGCTGTCAATTGGGAGCATGTTGTTGTGGTGGGTTTTTACAAACTATTCTGTTTACAGGTACTGGAATGATAGAGACGTTCTAAAGAAGCTCGGGGAGGCCATGGGTTTCCCAGTTGCAGGAGATACAGGCACTTCAGCTGATATTCCAGATGAAGAAGATGATGCTGGAAATGAGGATGAATCAATTGTTCACCACACAGCTAGTGTTGGTGATGTGGAGGTATAAATTAAATCTATCGATCTTCAGATTATTATGGCTTGCTTGAGATATTGGTAAAAACAGTTCTTATCCCGTGCAGAACATATTATGGCAGTTTAGATGCTATTGCACTTTCATGACTTTACTCTTGCTTTTAAATTCTGATAAATGTGATGTGGACCTCTTCACCTTGTTGACACAATACCAAATATTGCAATAAGGTTTTCTCTAAACCTAATTTCTTTTCAGTTAAACCTGGAGGCAAGAATGTGTTTCTTTTTATCATTTTTATGTGAATAATGATTGGGCATATTGTTTTAGATGAAGTGCAAAAGTTGACTCGCATTTTACTGATCAGGGGTTGAAAAAAGCCCTGGACTCAGGTGCTGACAAGGATGAAGAAGATGCAGAGGGAAGAACAGCCTTGCATTTTGCATGTGGATACGGTGAGGTATGGTCAATCTGATTAATAAGGAACTTGGGGATTCCAATTATTTTGTGCTTTCCTTTTACCCATTGTTCATTTAAAAATGATAGATATTTTTGTACCTCTGTACAATCTAAGCCAGAAAATTCAAACCATTATTGTCCAGGGTAAATTTTACTGTTAGTATGAATATCTATGGCAAAGCCAACTGGGAGCATGATAGCACGCAATAATTGGGGAAGTTTTATGAAAATGTTTTAGGAATCTGTTTGTGTGCATGTGTGTGTTTTTTTTTTTTTTTGGTAAGGTAAGAATATATTGATTTAAACCAAACAAACAACACGGAAACTGGCATAAAAAACTTACACTCAACGAGGTATGTGTGCATGCGTGTTAGGTGCCAATATTCAGGAAAATATTCCAGTTGCCTCTCTTTGGCCCGTCCCTTTGCGAGTTGACTCCTTAGTGCAGGTTTCGAGAGTTATGGGATCTTTGTTATCTGAACAAGCAACTTAAGTGACCATTCATATCAATTGCAGGTCAAGTGTGCTGAGGTACTCCTTGGAGCTGGAGCCGCCGTGGATGCGCTGGACAAGAACAAGAACACTGCACTTCACTATGCAGCTGGCTACGGCAGAAAAGATTGTGTCGCACTTCTGGTGAAACACGGTGCTGCTGTGTAAGTAAATTGCTCGCTCATTTTTCCAATATTTGCTCACAATGCATGAGTCATTGATTCGTGTCTTCCGTTTGCTTTCTTCTTGCGCTATTTGCTGCTCCAGCACAATACAGAACTTGGACGGAAAGACTCCTATTGATGTTGCAAAGCTAAACAACCAGACTGAGGTCCTAAAGCTTCTCGAGAAGGATGCCTTCCTGTAATTGATATGCGTGGTGACGTAAATAAGCATCAGTCCTAGAGCGTGGCTGTGTCCTATACAGACATTTGTGTTTTGGTCTTTTTGCGACTGCTACTTGAGTCCTATCTACATTGCATTTCTTCCCCTCATTTCTGCTAGTTCTCCGTAGTTGTCATGCCTGATAAGGGACTATTTCTAAGGGAAGTACTGTCCAGGCGTTTGCATTCCCTTCCCCACTTTGCAACATGTCCCATGAACTAGGTGGGTCCTGGTGCAATCTAAGCTTTCGATGAATATGCACCTACACATATCATTCTTCTGCACGACCCAGAAGAGCTTTAGATAAGTGTCTTCAATGCGCAGAAACCTAAACCAAGTAGGTGGAACGCCCGTTGCTTCTCCTGAAATCGGTTGTGCAAATGACACGAACCACGGCAAGCTACAGATGATGCTTTTAGGGGTGCGCATGACAAAATATCTAAAACAGAAATTGATTTCTGGCCGAAATTGATTTAAAAATTGAGAAGTACCAAATGGATTTCTATTTTAAACCTGTTCCGGGAACAGAAAAATAAAGAAGTGGAAATTTTATTATGCGCGTTTTAAATTATCGGAAACCATAGTTGTTTAGCTAATGATTTGGTCCGTATCGAATTTCATCGGAAACTAAAGGAGAGTAAGCACCTGATTGGGTCTCTCAAAACCTTGTCCAAAAACATCAATCATTCGTTCCGCCGCGACAAACACCTGAGATTGCTTGTTGCAAAGGGATTTTCACAGTGCAAGATTTATGTTATATATGTTTGATCGAAAGAATTTTTACAAATTAATTTTCTGAATTTTTAGACGTTCGATTTGCTAAAAATGATTAGCCAATGAAAAATCATATATAATCAAAGAAAATATGTATAATTAAAGTTAGGAAAACGACTTTTGTAACGAAAAAAAAGGGAATAAAGTACCTTTCTAAAAAATTATTTTCGAAAAGAATCTTTCTTTATTGTTAAGTTTGCTTGGAAATATAAACACGTTTTTAGTAACATTATCTCTTTCCCCTTTCCCAGTTGATCTGCTGGCGGCAATTTGTCAAATAGAATCACTCTGTTCTGCTCTTCTGCATACTTCTTTGGAATCATGCCCTGTGGTTATTCCATGATTATTGTTCCACAAAGAAAGACATTAATCTTAATAAGTTTTAATGCTGCATATATTCTAATATTATCTGTAATACATGCAACGACCACAACTAGGAATTTTCTAGCTGTCGTCAGATCTCCATATCTTGTATTGATATATAATATGTAGCAATTATTTTGAATTTATTTTATATAAAAGAGGAAGATTCATTCACAATATGATAATATTAGCCAATAATTTATATTGAATTACATATTCCAATTATACACCACGTTTGGCCAACGCATTAGGTGTGCCAATGGTATCTTTGTAAAGTTGGGTTTGAACTGTTCTAATTTGCACCAAGTTCGGATGTGCAAGAATGATTTACCTGACGCCATTGTCTAATAACATTGCATTGACGGGGAAGATATCATTTGCAATTGCATGAATTAATTGCATTGTTTGATAAGCAATTTCAATCGGATTGATATGGACATGTCATTGGCTTTATTTATGAAAATTTCTTGAATTTCTTAGCAAAAAGTGAAGTGTTTTGATACGTAAAATAGCTCTGATACAGGGGGAAGCGTCAAAAAAAAAATCATAAACTCATTGCTTGAGTGTAAATTCAATTCTAAACTTTTTAATTGGATTGATTTAATCTTGGACATTATGAAATTCCAGTGGTGCTGAAGGTTTGGGACTTTTGGATAAGGTTTTGGGATGACTAAAGGTTACACATTGGCAATTGGGAAAGTCTTTAGGTACAAAAAGCGATGAAATTCTGTGACATTTTTGGAGATTATTCATCATGCAATTTGTGCTAGACAATAATTTATTTCTAAAAATGGAGAGAGTAGGAAAAGTCGTAATCAAGCGAGGCTGTGTGCGTTCATTGCACCGCAAAATATGAAAGGAAGTACAGTCCTATTAAAAATTGAATGCCGAGGATGGTTTAAGGAGTGTACGATCACATGCTTGAAAAAAGGGGTTTTAATTTGATATGTATTGAGTCATGAATTAGTAACCGCATCCCGTCTAAAAAATATTCCCAACATATTCAAACTTTCTATTTTTGGAATGAAACATTCATGGGATCCTCATGAATAAGATCAAGCATTATTGGTTACCATTATCTCTTCAGATTTTACGTTACACTATTAATATTATTGAACCATTTCAATTTTCAAGAATGTAGTAAATTTTTTGTATTCAAATAAAGACTCCTCAGAAAAATGTTTCAGCGAATCTTATATTGACAAATTACTGTTTTCAAAAAAGAGAGCAACTTTACCTTGTGTTGTGGACGAGGGCCGAGATAGGGGATGCCGATCCCCATTTTCATCTAATAGCATCATCGACTTGACAAGTAGACTTTTGAACTCCGAGTTGCAAGTAATCTATTCAGGACAACATAGTAGCTAAATAATCCCAATGTATTATATAAGGTAAATATTGTATAACCATTTGATTTTCCACAATTTTTTTCATTATTCTGTGTAAATAACCCAATGTCGGTTCACAATCAATAACATCTTCAACATCTAAAGTAAGGACAAGCTGAAGAACCACATGCATTGACAGGGGGTAAGGTCCCACATGACTACCATGAGGTCTTTTCTTGTAATCATTGTATTCATAGACTATTCCTCAGCTCATCCTTTCATATTTCGCTCAAAATGAAAAGGAATTCATTAAAATTCAAGCTCTAATGAAAAAAAATCAAATAACTCAAATCCCCCTTTTCCAATTAACGAGTTTCTATTTCATAATCATCTCTCTCTAGCCGAACGATTTTAAGGAAAACCAATCAGCAGGAGCTCGCATGCGTCAAATCACGATGCTTACTGTTAGAGTCCGGAACCACACGCCACGTGATAAAATAAGAAAAAAAGAAGAGAAAATGACAATGACCCAACCTTCAATTCGGAAAAGTCATTAATGGGTTTGGTCCCTTCCGGTTTGGTGTTTACTTTTCCAACAAGGGAAGGCGCTAATGAAGGGAGGCGAGAGGGGGGGGCACACCAGAAGGGCATGAGGGAATATCCCGCATCGCTATTCCCTTCCGCGAACGCACGCGAGCGAGATGGATCGTGGTGTGAAATCGGGGACGGGGGGCTCGTTGTATTTCGGCCCGCCTGATCGATTTCTTTAATTTATAATTTGTTTGTGCGCTCCCGGATTTCGTGTATGGCCCGGACACGACAGCACGGGATGGCGTAGCGATCCCAGAAATCGTTCCCTTGTTCCCGCAGCGCTTCCCTTTCCTTACTTTTCTTTTGGTTTTACGATTCGCGAGAAGGCGACGACGACATCGACATCGACTTCAGTTTTTTTTCTCTCGACGACCCCCTCCTTCCGTTCAACCTTCCACCCCCCCCCCCCCCCCCCCCAACCTCCTCTCTCTGTCTCTCTCTCTCGCTCGCTCGCGGGGCTCGGCCATTCAGCTGCGGAGGCTCCCGGAATCTCGACCTCGCCTTCCCTGGTCTTGGGTCTCAGGTGACACCTCATCTCTCTTTCTCTGTGTGTGTTCGTTTGCGGAAGTGGGTCGAATTGGGTTCGTGGCTTGAGGGTGTTGGACCATTTCTCGCGTGCTGTCTCTCGGCTACCCATCTGCTGAATGTTTCGAGGGTTTTGGATTGTAGCGTCTTGGTTCGTCGCGTGAGTTGTGGGGTGAATTGGATTGGATTGATCGGTGGGGTTTGGGTGGAATTGGTGAGTTCCAGTCGGGTGGTTGGGCTTGAGGGTGCGTTTGTTTTGTTTTTTTTTTCTTCCTTAGTGGGGATGAAATCGTGGGTTCTTGGCGTTGGCTGTGCATCGGTTGTTCTGTGAGGTGCATGAGTTAGGAACTTAAAGGGTGCTGATGGAATTGTGGAAAAGACTGAGACTTGGATGAGTTCAACATGGAATCGATCTTGCTGTTGTAATTGTTGAACCAAAATCGATTGATTGAACCCCACCTGAATTGGGATGCTTGTTTATGAGAGTCATCGGATGTGAGCATCGGGTGCTTCCTCATTCACCTTCAGCTTCTTCTTCTTTTTCTTTTTAATGACACTGAACTCTGATGGTGGGCACCGCTTGTGAAATTCTTTGCTGAAAGCATGACCCATCGTAACCTGTTTGATTGTCTAATTCGTGAGGATGAAATAGAGAAACCTCCTGTTAGTTTTCCTTGAAGCTGATTAAGCCGTTAAAATTTATAGAGTATATACACAGGTATACCAATTCTCATATGAAATTACATGTTGCTACCCGTAGCACAGAAATGAAGACGTTAAGCCTTTCTAGCAGAAATTTTCTCCTATTGAAAGCTTTAATAAATGAAAGATATTATTGCTGGCCGGACTTTTGCAATAATGTGGTGTAGTAGGCTATTTGCAATTGATGTCTGTAGAATTGGCTTATAGCAAAGCAAGAAATCCTCATTGGAAGTTGGAGACTGTTGATTGGGTGAGATTGTTTCCAAGATCTAGTTTTCTTCCTTGAGACGTAGGTTGGAGCCCCCCGTGCATGGAGTAGTTTAATGCAACCATGGAGCTCGTCTAGATCCAATATTGCTTAAATTGGTGATGGGAGCTCTTGTATATTGATTAAAGTGGCCAAAACCTTTAGTTCTTCCAGGGGCTGCCAAACTGTGTTGCTGCCTATGAGAATTCTGGGACTAAAGACTTCGTATAATTGCTTTTGGATAGAGTCTGGTGTGTATATCTGTGAAGGAGTCATTTGCTACTAAAATAAAGTTTCAGACTTTGTTATCAGACTTCTAACTTGTTAAAAAAATGTATAAGAATATTGGATACGGAAGAACGAGTTAAAGTGGTGCAGTAAATGCTGGAAATACGGCATCAAGGTTTAATTTTCATTGTTTCACCCATTATCTTGTTTACCTGCAAAAATTTTGCAATTGACAGCCACTGTGATATAGCTTACAAGAATTATGACTCTCTGTAGTGGTTACAAGTTGCTGAAGCTAGGTGATAGTCGTTGTTCCCGCCATAATATAGGGGCTAGCAGAGCTATTTGTCTGTCCACTGTTGTCATAATCTTGCATTGGACCTTATAATCACTTCCAGCCACATTTAAGCCTGGAGAATGTGTCTGTGATTTCTGATGACTGCTACAGCACAATCATGATTCTTTAATATTGAGCTGATTCTTTTCACAGCTCTCTAATGGCCAATTTTGTTTGCATTTCCTTTAATTAACAGTCAAAGGAAGCGCCTTTAGGTATTGGAAAATAAAGACAGTGAAGAACAATTACTTGTCAGAAGCAAGGCAGTTTCCTGAAGATTAGCCACCCAAGTTGTGAAGGCAATCAGACTGACAAACTAAAGCTGGTAAATTACTTCACTTTGGGAGAGAACTTCTAATTAGGTGATATTGAGTTTCTTGTCCTAGAAGTTCCTTTCCAAGCTATGCAGTGGAGTTGTGCCTCATCAGTGAAAGTTTTTGAGTACTAGGTGATCGTGGGGCTAAACGCAATTTTTGGAGTGAAATTTTATGGACAATAATAATTGCATGGCATTTCATTTTTTGAACACTTGATCCTTTGGTATAACATACGTTGCTGGTTGTCTAAATGAATTTGTGCCATGATGCCTAAGCATGCCTATTACTTTTCCCAAAATGCTAAGTCAACTAACAGTTTCATAGCTATTTTAGAGCCTTCATTTCTAGTTTATGTAATCATTGTATTGTACTTGATCTTTCTTCTATCTTTTCTTTTATCCATGGGACTACATATCCAGTTTGTCATGGGTGATCTTGAATTTGGTACACCACATCTTCTTTGGTAAAAACAACTGAAGTTTGTTGACAATAATATCCACCTTGATGATTAGTGTGTTGTGTATGTTAGTGCTTGGATATAATCTAAGAAATTTAGATTTTCTGACTTCTCTGTGTGTTCAATTTCTTCTTGTCTTAGCTTCCTTATTTTTTTGGCATTCGACATTCTGTCACACTTTTCAATAGAATCTGGATTTTTCTGTTGGCGGAAGTTGACATGTTACTTTTCTGGTAGTTTTTGACAATTAAGGTCTTTTGATATTTGCTATGCAATTGGAAAATGAGATGGGCAAGTCCGTGGTGATGCAGTTAAATAGCATAAACCAATGTGCCGTGTCAAGTAGCTACTAATATTGATCTTAAGTGCTGTGTTTGGTCCTGATTAAGGATGATTATTCACTTTGTTCTTTGCCTCTTTCCTTCTTACCAGATACTGCCTTATAATAAAATAAGGGAGTTGATGTTTACTGAATGTATTGTACCTTTGTCTGATGAAATTGACCTTCCTTCTCTCGTTTAAAGCAGATTCGATGTCCTTGAAATTGATGTATCAGGAAGTGGATCTTCCATCTTAGTTTGAGTTCTACTATTGATTGTCAACTTTCTGAATCAGCATAGAACTTGCGTAAAGTTCCTCAGAATGATAATACTTGTTCCTGTATTTAAAGGATGCTCTAATCATAAACTTTTGGATCAATTTGGCTACATTTCCAGCAATAGAATTTTTTCTTTTTGTTTAATTTTATCTATAGCAATTGAAAATTTAAGGAGCTGTTTGTTATCTAAGGTTTCCAAAGTTAATGCTTCATATGATATACTATCATTTCGGCTCTACTTTCCCAGTAGCAGAAAATACATCTACCTGGTCAGGTATCCATGGATTATTTAAGTTGCATTGATGGACATTTGGCTCTGTTTTTTTCTTCCCCCCTCTGGATTTGGAATGTAAACGATACTGGGAATGAAAATGCCGTTTCTGTATTATTCAAAATAAACAAGAAACGTGATAGGTGTCCAAGTCCTTGGATTGGCATACTCTATGAATGAACCTCCCACATGCATATCATGAGTACAATTGTGATTTATGATCTAAAGCATGTCAACCACCGTGGTTTAAATTTGCGGATAAGGTGTTTTCTCTCTGCAAGATATGAACTTTCTGTTTTCACTCCTACGACAGCAGCTGATCCCAATTCATTTATCAGAGAATAGAAATTAGGAAAAAAATTTTGTCGGACTCAATAGATTTAATATCATTGTCTTCTCATGCATTCATCAGATAGCAAGTTATATGTCTCACTGTATTCTATATGCCCATTATGGGAGGCACTTATAAGTTGCCAGCTTGAATATGTATGAAAAGTATTTCCTTTGCACTATCACTGGTCTATAAGTTCCACGTATTGGCTTTGCTTCTAAATATATTCAGCATATTGGTTCCTCTTTCATCATCGCATGCAGATATGGTATACTCCCTGCAAATTAGCAGATGATTCAAATTAATATTCTCACATGCTTCTTTTCTGAAATGCTTTAACAACGTCTCCTTTGTCAAATTCTTAATTGTTCTCTAATGAAGAACAATGATTTCTTTGTGGAGTGGTCACTAGAAAACATTGTTGTCAGACTTCAGGCCAGCAAACTTCTTATATACCACTGAGAGACTGCCAAAGAGAACATTTCTATTTATGTCCTTCTGATCATCAATTATTTTGGAGAGTGTATTATTGTATAAAATGGGTCTGAATAGTATGTTTATGACAGTGAGAAAGAACAAGTTTTAAGGTTTAATTTCGTGCATGGTGCATCCAGTGCCCTAGACCCATGCTCTTTCTTTTTGGCTGAAGCGATTCTAGTAAATAAACTTGAATTGTGTTTCATCCAGCTTTTGTGGAAATGGCTAAATAATTGAGACATGATTACAGTGATCTCAAAAACAAGGTGTTTGTGTAGATTCTGTTTCAGAAACAGTTGTTAAAACAGTTTGCCACGCCAGCTTGAATCTCTCGTTTCAGAAACAAGCATAAATGCTCAGTAGATTCGTTGTACATTTTTTTTTTTTCAATCGATTAAGTTCTTATGAGTAAGTACCATGCCTGTAGCATTTGGAGAATTCACGGAAGTGTCAAAAAAGGCATTGAAGCTAAAGCAAAGTGGTAGTTATAGTACCTCATATGTTATCGGAGTCTCTGTTTATATGTCTAATTTAGTTATATTGAAGGTTAAATAGGATTCTTGAGACAAACAGGAAAATCATCTATTTATGACATGGGGGATTTCTTTCAGTGAGCGCTTGATTTCATTTAAAGTGATGAGTAAGGAAGAATGCTTTCGCTCTCTGTTCTATGGTTTTGGAAGACATTCATTGCTTACACTAGAAAATAGCTACATCTGTTGAAGTACTTTCCTTGGTAGCTCACACGCGCGCCATTCTTCTACATCTGGGAAAATCTGAAATTGGAGTGAAATGGGTTGATATTCTTCTTATTTGTACAAAATAGACTAACTGGGTATTGGCACTTGATCATGGCCCTGCCAGCCCTGCTCAATCCTGAGACTAGGCCACTAGTGGGCTACGCCATTTCAGTTGCGTATGGACTTTACCAGATTAAAATACCCAGCTGTCTCACCTACTTAAAAAATTTTAATATCTTTATTTCCCAATATCAATTGCTCAGTAGTTTCTATTTAGCTATGCATTAAATTAGGTTGATTGTTACTTTCAGGGTGATATTTTCTTTCTTATTCATAAGTCTGTTCCATATATGTTAGATGAGATGCTGAATTGCCAAATTAATTAACTGCTTGGTGATCTGAATATGATTAATTGGAAAGATTTTACTGTTGTTTTACTCTCTGTTCAGTGATTTAGTCATTGGCATAGTTTATCCTTTCACTGCATGTTTGGTATTATTAACTTTGTTGAAGAATAAGAACCCTTCCAATTGCTCGAGTCGACTGCAATATGATGGCTATACTGTCCTTTTGAAGTGATATTTTCCAATTATCTGTACAAATTGCTGTGCTTTAGCCAATACACGGATAGCTTTATACTTTTTTGCTCATTCGGACTTTGATTTTGTAATCTGATTGGTCAATGTCATGCTTTCTGACAGATCACTTGGAAGTTCCTCTGATCTTGCAATAAATCTGGGGAGTGGAATAACCACTGACGGATGAAACATTGTATATTATGTCTGGACTGATTGAAGGCCTTCCGGACGCTGTTGCACTGAGGTGCCTTGCACGTGTTCCTTTTCACCTCCACCCAACGCTGGAACTTGTTTCTCGGTCTTGGAAAGCTGCCATACGTAGTCCTGAACTTTTCAAGGCCCGGCAAGAAGTTGGCTCTGCAGAAGACTTGCTGTGTGTATGTGCTTTTGACCCAGAGAATTTATGGCAACTCTATGACCCTCTCCGAGACCTTTGGATTACTCTTCCTGTTCTTCCATCAAAAATCAGGCACCTATCCCATTTTGGCACAGTCTCCACTGCTGGGAAGTTATTTGTGATTGGCGGTGGCAGTGATGCAGTTGATCCACAGACTGGTGACCAAGATGGAAGCTTTGCCACCAATGAAGTGTGGTCGTATGATCCAGTTACAAGGCAGTGGGCTTCACATGCTTCCATGCTTGTACCTCGTGCTATGTTTGCTTGTTGTGCTTTGAATGGAAAAATTGTCGTTGCTGGTGGATTTACCAGCTGTCGGAAATCAATTTCCCAAGCTGAGATGTACGATCCTGATAAAGACATATGGGTGCAGATACCCGACCTTCACCGGACCCACAATTCAGCATGCTCGGGTATGGTGATTGAGGGAAAAGTGCATGTACTGCATAAGGGGCTGTCCACTGTGCAAGTCTTGGACCATGTGGCTCGGGAATGGACCGTAAAGGATTACAGTTGGCTCCCCCAAGGTCCAATGGCTGTAGTTCAGGGTTCACTCTATGCAATGAGCCAATCGTTCATTTGTAAGCTAGATGGGAATGAGAGGAAGTCCATAGTCTCTGCCCATGAGTTCCGAAGGAGAATTGGGTTCGCCATGATTGGGTTGAGGGATGAAATTTATGTGATCGGAGGGGTTATTGGTCCCGACAGATGGAATTGGGACATTAAACCACTTTCCGATGTGGATGTTCTTACAATTGGGAGCGAGAGGCCAGCTTGGCGACAAGCGGCTCCGATGAGTCGGTGCCGTGGTACTATTCTCGGGTGTGCGCTGTTTAGAGTTTAGGTGAAGGTTGTAATATTTTTTTTCTTTCCCTTTTTTTGCAGATGGATGAAATGTAAGAGGGTAGCACTCTTGTGGTTGTAGCGTTTGGTTTCTCATTGAGCACAGGAGTGTCCTTTTGCCCGTCTCTTCATGTGTTTGTGAACCGTGAAATTCTTTTGGGTCGTCTATTTTGTTTCATCTGTTGAAAGCTGGAGTATGCTGTTTGACTGATACAAATTTGAATACCAGTGAAGCAGGCAAGAATTTGGTCACTCTTGGATCTTGACCCTTGTGAAGGGAACTAGTTTTGTTGCATGTTTTGGCTGATCAAGGCGAAAACCTGATATGTTACTGCATTTGAAGCCACTGGTGAAATTGTGGGCAAAAGATGATACGAAATAAGTGGTTTTTCCATAAGACGAGAGAGAAATTTTGACGAGAGAGAAATTTTACTTAGGCAATTGCACCGGAGGACAATGACCTATGGTGGAATGCTTGTACAGACTATTTGATGTTTGATTATTAAGATCCTGGATTTGTGCGCTTTGAGGTGGCCCCTTGAGAGTCCGGAATTGTGGCGACCCCCTTCTGTTAATTGGAAAACTATTGTCGTTTAAGTGAGGAAAAATTATTTCACTGTGAGGCGAGAGAATAAAATTTGAATAAATAAGTCTCTCTTTTCCCTTACAAGATTAGGTCAATTGCTATAATCCCTAGAGTTAAAACTGAACATTATCTTTCTTTACAACTTATTTTATGTAGATGTCAAAAATGAGAGTAAATAAATGAAAATAAATAACTAAATCCTAGATATATGTATATTGAACATATAAATTAGCTACAATTATTTACGTTTTATTCTTGTTCAAAATAAGTCGACGTCCCTCTAAATATGCTATATTCATTATTCATTATTTTAAATTCATCTCAAGTTTATTTTAAACGTATTGGGACATGAAAAACAAAAGCCATAACTATTAAAAGTTATGTCGGAAATTGTTGATGTAAATGATATATGTTACACATGGTATGGCTAGTGTTAATATTGACATTTTTTTTTCCTCATTATCTTCTTTTTTTCTTTTTTTTTCTTTTTTTCCTATTTCCCTTTGCTTGTCGCCAGTCTTTAGTGAGAGCTAGGCAAGATGGCAAGGACCCTTGCCATCACATCACTAGACGCCCACGAGGGGCGGCCTTACATAGATGGCAAGCCTCACCACTCTCTAACAATGGCAAGGGGCAACCTTGTTCAGCCCTCACCAACCCTCACCCAAGGCCGATGAAAGTGTCTCGGCCCTTGCCCTTGTTGGCAACTAGCAACCTCCATTGACCATCATAGAGGCTGCCGATTGGTAGAGGGAAACAAGGAAGAAAGGGAAATAAGAAAAAAGAGAATGAAAGAAAAAATAAAATTAGATAAAAAAATTTGAAAAAACATTTAAAATTTAATTAAAAGGATTATGTCAGCACCAATCATATCTCATAGAACAATTGATGTCTACATCAACAATTTCCAGCTTAAATTAGCCAAATGAACCCAATTAATATCAATGTGAAAAATGCTTACAATTAAATTGGTTCAATTAAATGATTTATAACTGAATTGGTATCAATATAATATATTTATAACTTTTTGGATACTTTTTCCTAAAGATGTCTTATCTTTATTTGCTTTCTTCAAATTTTCAATCATGAAGATCAATCAAACTAGAAAAATGTTCGGAAAGAGTTGTAAAATATAGGTCATGTACATTGAAGAGTACCTTTAAAGGATGTTCTCTTTTATCCATTTTCAAACTTAAGTTTATTAGGCAATAGAAGTTTGGTGATGGCAAATCAATGAATTAATGTTATTTAATCGAATATGTGCCATGTGGCATCGTTATCCATGCGACCCATGTGGCGTCGTTATTTAGTGACTTTACATGTGAAAATCAGAGAGATAAAACAGGCGACACATGATGAGTATAAAAGCGAGTATTCTCTCAATTCCTATTTCAATTAGTCAATTCCGGTTTCAATCAGACGATAGATAGATGTATCACTACAGCACGCCTCCTTAGTTTGAAATCTACGCAAACGATCTCACACGACTCTTGATGCTTCGACTATCTTTTCAGTATTCGATCTTATCGCTACAGCACGCCCCGAATATCGGCTCGGATTTCCATTACTATCAAAACGCCTTTCTTCTTCTGTAAAATTTCCATGGTTGAGGAAATAAAATGTGATTTGTCATTTGACGTGCTATAATATGGCTTTATCGACCTTGGGTTGAACGAACTTCTTCGTGCAGCTGTAAATTCGATATCTCAACAATACGAGCTATGGTGGCCACTAGCCAGACTAAACCGTCTTTGTTTTGTTTAAAGCAATGACCTTTCAAGATTAAGAACCTCGTTTTGCATAACTCCAATGATGTGTGACCAACCCCGATATCATTTTTGAAACTGAGTAGCGTAATTCAGATCGAATTTAACTTCCGATTAATCACAGGACATGGGATCCTATTGATGACGACGTGATTTCAAATCGAATCTAACTTTCAATTGATCAAGGTACATAGGATCCTATGGACGAAATGAAAGGAAACCAGCAAAACTCTCATGCTTTCTAACCCAGCGCCTTTCATGCAAAGAGAAAGTGCGCATGCGAAAAGCAAGAGAATTTTTTTTTCAAGAACAAAGATGCCGAACCTCAGCGCACCTGGAAAAGAAAGCATTGCAAAGTGACAACGACAGGTTCTTTTCTTCTTTCCAAACGAAGCTTGATGTATAATGATCAACACCAGGAATATAAAGGCACTAGAAATTTCTTTATGCCATCCCAAAAAGAGACCATATTGCTTTATGGTTTCTGGAAACAGCTCACAAGCAATTCAGCGAAAGATAGTAATCACCCCAGTTGCCCTTGTCGAACCATCTTCGACCGAAACAGCTCAGGGCTATAGTATACTCGCACCCAAAACCCCACAAGGACTTGAAATAACAAAGGAGTGTACCATAATTTATAAGGCATGAAAATTAGAAAGAGTCTAAAAGCAAAGCCACCATTCTATAAAGTCAATACTTGATAGGACGCTAGAGTTTCATCTAAAGGAAGGCATTTACAATGTAAAGCACAATCAACTTCCAAAAACACGACTACACCTCCACCACAAGTGCTTACTTGCCGATAACTCTATACATAAACCGTGATCAACACGAAATACAGCATACAAGGGAAACAAAATAGTTCTCACAGCTACACAACTGTGGCTAAAGACACAACTGACTGGACCGAAGAAACAGCTAGTACTTTCCCTTCAAAGATTTGCCCTTCAAAGTGCTGTAATTATGAGCATTTCCTTTTAGAAAAAGCAGCCTCCAGATTCTCACAACCTGAAAGAGAAAAGGAACAAAGTTACTGGCGCATGTAAACCACTGTCATAAGTCAGCAGAACAAACTAAGCAGAAACCATACCTGGCAAGTTGTGTATAGGTCGGTAAGGTCAATAATCTCCAAGGATGACAGGATAGAGAAACTACTTCCGAGAGCAAGATTTGAACAGAGGGTCTCAGAAATAACAAAAGCAACACAACGCGATTTGGGAAGGGTTAGGAGCAAGAAGCGGCAAAATAAATACGTTTGCTTCTCCTTCCCACTTTTCCTTCTAAAAACAGAAAAGATGGTGAAGGGAGGCAGCACCCTCATGTAGTGAATGAAAGAGTCAGGTCCTACCTAAAAGGAATCACATCATGAAGGTGAACTCGAAGAATACTACAATCCGAAGATGAGAAACGAATATTGTTAACTTATCAGCAGCCGATTTAGCTGTGATAAACAACTAGGAAGTCAATTGAGGAGGATAAACAAAGAAGCAGGAAGATTGACATCACTGAGGACATCAAAGAGTGAGGGAGGGAGGAAGGGAGGGAGGGGCGCGAGAGCGAGAAAGAGAACCCTATGCTAAAGATCAGTATCAGAGAGTCAGAAGTGAGAGGAGTTGAAGAGAAGATTGTACATTATCTACATAATAGCCGTTGCTAAGAACTCTATACCTAGTCAAGTAGGGACTTGCAAGATTAAGATTATATAAGGACATCCCAAAAGGGGAGGACTAGATTACTTATAATTTAACCTCTGAATAGAACATAGATGCTTCAGGCTCGAAACATCGAGAGGTCAGTAGATCCACCGAGCACTAAAAAGAACGTCTACCAGCATTCTTCGCAGCTACACATATATTCTTACCCCTTCCACCTTTGATCCCACCAATTTCCCAATGCAGCATCACTGTTTGTCACAAACTAGAGCCATCCGGAATACCTCGCTCATCTCTTTAGAAATTTCCAACAACCAAAAACCATCTACTCAGCACATACTGCCCTACCATCTGCCAAGAGACTATCGACCCCACCACAGTACATACCACCTACGCAGTACATACTGCCCTACCATTTGCCAGGAGACTATACTAACCCCAACCACAGCCATGGTCACTCACAAGTCGCAGCACTTCAATGTTGAGCTGACAGAACGCTACAGAAACTACCTTACCTACCGAATTATTCACTCTATGTACAATCTATCTAAATTCGCTTCTACGGCTAAGCCTTCTTCCACGAAGTCCCCAACAGGGACTTCCCACCGCCTCAGTCATCAGTCGCATCAAGATTCAGAATGCGACGAAGGGTCTGAGTCGCAGAGTCGGCACTGTGGAAGAAAGCCTTACTGGATAGTTTGCGGTCCCCAGTAGGGGAAGAAGGAGCAGATTTCGCAATGGGATGATGCATCACCACATCGTCAGAAGCCGAGCTAGGCAAATCAAGAGACACTGTCCTCTTCGGGCGGAGGGAAAACTTTGGGATCGGCAACGAACTCGGCGGGGGCGAGTTCGAGTAAGCCGGCCCGGCCCACAGCTCGGCAAAGGACATGCTCCCACTGGAGAATTCATCATAGAAAAACTTGTCATCATTGACAGGCTTGGCCTTTATGGGGATGGGCGTGCTCCCAGCTTTCGGTTTCAAGTAGGTCTCATCAGAAACCGAACCGGCAGCCGCAGCAGCAGGAGGAGCCTGAACGATCTCGGCCGTTTTGCGAGCCTTCAGCGGGGTCGGCAAAATACCCGCCGCCCCGGACTGGAAAGTCCGGCAACTGATCTCGCGGAAGCATCTGGACGGCGAGGATTCGAACCCGGCGGCGAGGCCGCCGTTCGCCTTCGTCCGGCTGTACTGATGATTCCGGTGCTGCGCGACCACTACGAGCGTCTCCATATCTCGGGGAAATCACTGCACACCAGACATCACATCAACAGTTAAAAAGCCGCTTTTACCAGTCCGATTCGAGCCTCGCAAAACACCGAAACCGCCGCGACGACGACGACGACGGCGACGCCGGCGAGCAGAGCAGATCTGATCTACATCGCGGCGAGGACAGAGAGGGCGCTCAGTTCAGTTCCCCCTACCGAATCAGCGAGAGGACGAACCGGATCGTCTGCGCAGGCTGCGGCCACAGGGCATAGATCGCGCCGAGCACCCCCAGCGATCACTGCACGGAAAGCACGGGAAAGGAAAAAAACGACGAACGCGAACCGGAGAAGACGGCAAAGCGGCGCGACTTCGGCCGAGTGTTCTACTGATCTAGGCGCGTGTACCGACGGCGGTCACCTCCGGGGCCGAGGCGAGGAGGATACCGGCGATCCGAGCAGCGGCGGCGGCGACGGCGGCGGAGGGAGGATGGAGAATGGATCTGGAGGAGTGGCGATGGAGATGGAGATGGAGACGGAGAGGTGGAAGTAGGGGAAGATGGAGATGTAAATGGAGGTGGAGAGGGTGGGCAGATATTACGGATCTGAAATGACATCCAGAGCCGCATTGGAATGTAGAGAGGGTGACGTCTCTCCTACAAGTGTGAAGTATCGTGTTCCTCTTTGGCCCCCCGCCGAAATGGGCCTCCATTTCTGGATCTATTTACTCTCTCTGCCACTGGCATGTGAAAACTCTATCCTTTAGACTTTCTTTTTTTCTTTTCTTTTTTTTTTTTTGCTTTTTGGATAATGAGAATGACGTGCCTAACTTTGAGAAAATATTGACTAGGTCGGCTACATCAAATCATCGTACATTAATCCAGTCAGGAAGTGACATGTGGCTCCATGTTTTTCATGTGGAGCCTGAGTCCCGCCTTTTTCTGAGTCAAATTTTTGCTTTCTCATTTTTTCTCTTCATTAATTGATACATCATTTTCTATTTTCTCCCGCCATTCACATTTGAAGCGCCCTCTCTCTTCTCCGTCTTCTCCGTCAAGCCATATGAAGTCACTTCCCCCCCCCCTCTCTCTCTCTAAAATTTCTCCTTCCCAATAACCCACCAATCACATCCAGCGAGACACCTCTGCCACCTTCAGCAAGATGCCTCTGCCGCCGTCCTAGGGCCACTCGCTCAAGTTGCATGAAGCCTTCTTTCAAAAATCTCTCATGTGTACTCATCTAACACTATGGCTATGAGCAAAGAGGTTGTGCTCACACATGGTAATTTCATTGCCATGTGCAAGCTCTTTGCGAGGTTCAAAGCCTCTCAATACATGCACTCGAACTTCGAGAATGTGTATTTTTTCACGTATACGAGCCATTGCTCTATCTTGGGATTGTTGTCGTTAGGGTCTACTGTGGTTGTGATGAAGAGGTTTGATCCCAATGAGGTGGTCAATGCTATTGCTAGGCATGATGGAGTCTTTCATTTCCCTGTGGTTTCGCCTATATTGACTGCTCTAACCAAGACTATGAAATGTGCCAGTGAAAGTGGCTTGATAAGCTTGAAACAAGTGTCACGGTCTATGAATCCTCACATACTCGTGACATTTGTGAATGGCGCTTGGGGTTATCGAGTGAAGAGTGAGGATGCAAAGGGGACAAATACAACTGGTCTATGGGAATGGCATCAGGACGGTTGGTACTAGAAGTTCTAGGATGAAAGAATTATATTACTTAGGAGCTCTGAATGCGGGATTGGCCTCCCATGCACAAATTGATCGGGAGCTGATATCACTCTCCTAACGAAACCATGGTAGGTCGAAACCAGTTGTTGAACCTAAAGAGATCTGCTGTCTCACTCAATGGATTAGACGTCCGAGCGAAGTTAGGCGTGGTAGGATCTCGTACAAAAAAGCTATTCATCGTATTATTTGCTGGAATAGCTATTGAAGAAAGGCTGGCCTGGAGAATTCTGCTTGCCAAGCGTCACACGAGTCGTTCCGCGGCCAAAAAACTGTCGGCTTGTGACACAAGTCTCTTGTGGGGCTACTACTATCAGCAAGAAGAGCATTGAGGACTTTTTGCTAGATATGTTAGCTTTTCAATTCAAGAAGTATTTTCACTTAATTTTCATGCTACATGCTGGAAATATTGTTCAAATTGATTAGGATTGATTTTTACATATATTTGATCGAGTGAAAGAAATTATAAAGTACAAGGGCTTTTAGATAAGAGCTTTACGATTAATATTAATGGTTGCTACAGATTTGTTGAAATATTGATTTTCCAAGTGGCTTTTAAATATGAGTTAGTTCTCCACTTTGTGCTAAAAAGTGAAAATGGTGCTTCAGTTTATATCTTCACTTCTTCTCGATATATCAAAAGGAGATTATTATAGAACATGAGTTTCTAAGAGACTATCAATTGCAATAACCACTTACATGCCCTTTAACAAACTTATTTTTTCTTATAAAACTAGCTAACTTTACGCGATGGCTCTTGTGGATCTAGAAGCTGTATTAAATATACATCCTGACAATGTTGATGTTGCAGTAATACGGTAAGTGGGAAAAAAAAAAAGACAAGCTTTGCTAGTTTGGACAAGAAAATCGATGATAGAGTCAATTCCTTTCCTGTGATGTAGATTTTGAGACTGAGAAAATGCATACTCAAAAGCATCTTGGTTATCTCCTAGCTAAATTATCTTTATTTTTTTGTTTTTGGGAATTAATATAGTTGAAAAAGACCAAAGAACCAATCCATCCTTACTATGAAGTATGTTCATGACCGGAACAAAGTTGTAACATTCCAGTCATGAACATCCCACTTGAATTTGCTCAGATACTTGATATTCCAGAGATCATAATAAGTAAGGAACTCTTCCTCCCTACTAAATAGAATCAAATGTGCAGAAAATTAATAGTAGAGACCTAGGGACATATTCAAGAAAGCTCGCATAAAAGGAAAAAACAACTTTTATTAGGAGAGATATATCAAACGCAAAAGAAAGAGTAGTAACAAGAACTAGCGGCAAAAGGTGCTCTGTTCAAATACTCAAAATACAGAACTGTGACAAAGCACACCCAATACCGTCCAACAAAAAGAACAAAACGTTACCTATTTGTTCACCATTTAACATGTTAGCAAACAGGAAAGCAAAAAATAGGATGGGGTTTAAATGTAACAATTTTGGACTTCACACAGCCTTGATGAGAGACCAAAGCCTAAGAACGAACATGCAAAGAGACCTAGATAAGTGTAGCAATGGGCCAGCGAGTAACTAGCAGTGTCTGCAAGCAAGAACAGCGATGAATGCAGGGAAAGATAAGGAAGCACCAAAAGCACCAACGATGTGTTGGAGGCGACGGATCTAAGCTTGGATGTGATGGGCGGCTTCATGCAGCTTGAGGGAGTGGCAACGACAAAGGCGGAGGCGGATACGAAGACGATGTGCCAGAGACGGCAGATCTGAGCTTGAGATGCGACAGACAGGCTCCCAAGAGATTTTTGAAAGAGGGCTAAGATTAGAGAGAGAGAGGTGGGGGGGGGGGGGGGGTGTTGGAGTGACTTTGTACAGCTTGATGGAGAAAACGGAGGAGAGAGGGGGCATTTCAAATGTGAATGGCGGGAGAAGAAAGTAAAGGGTGCAACAATTACTGAAGAGGGAAGGGGAAGGCAAAAATTTGACATAGAAAAAAGTTGGATTCAATGACTTAGCATGGCGGACCCACTCAATAATTACTTTTGAACTTTTGCTCAAATATGCGATATAGTCCATAAACTTTTTATTTGTTTGATGCGGTCTTTATACTTTAGCTCAATATGTAATATGGTCCCCAAATTTTTAATTTGTTCAATGTACTCCTTTAAACTTTTGGTACATGTGGTCCTTGAACTATAGAAAAGTATTTAATGTTATCTTTTCATTAATTGAAGATTATGGACAACCTCAATCATTTTCATATAGCCTAGGACTAAATTGAATATTTACGGGGATTACATTGAATAAATTAAAATCATGTTACATATTAGGCCAAAGTTTAGGAATCATTTGTACAATTTTTCCTTCTTTTTTTGCCAATCATGTCACCGAATTATATTTCTATTTTATGTAGCTAAAGTCAGGGACGAAAGAATGTTTGCTTTTTGTGCTCGTCGCATGACACCTAATTTTACTAATGTCATCATCGCGTGCCAAGCCATGTGGTGTAATCATGTTGCGTGTGCCATGATCGATCAATTAATATCAATATACTGACTATCATAATGGGACTTCTGTCATTTACTAGATTTAAACTGATTTTTCTAAAACCTACCTGTTATGAAATTGAGATAGTTTTTCAGAGAATATCTATTAAAAAGATCAGTGCTGGAGTTTTAATTTGCTAGTTTATTATTCGACAATTAGTCGATTGCACAAATTAATTAAATGTCAAGTTTGGAAGGGAGTGACCGTTTGTTATGTCCAAAAATATGGATGGAAATCTTGAATTAGCCGATCAGGTTCAAGTACAAAAATCAAAAGCTCCTCTCGTCCTCTTTATAAATAGGAGGCCTCTCAACTTATTTCGACACCCCTGACAAAGGATATATATCGACTAATGAAGGAAAATTGTGTCGCTAAAAGATCGCAAATCTCCGCCATTTGTAAGAAATGCATTTTTTTTTCTTCTCCTCAATAAAATTGATCGAAAGCTATCTTCAAGATCATGTGTAAGAAAATGTTGTCTCGAAGTTTCCCTTTTCAATTTAAAGCTCATCTTGTAACCGAAAGGTTATGAGAAATTACCAAAATATATGAATTCATAAAGGTTCCAATGTGTTGCGTTAAAATTCGCCAAGTTGTCTTCACTTTATATTATCTTTTAAATATATCCATGATGAAGAATTTTGTGCATTCATTGCAGCTTTTATATATAAATATGTTAGCATCAAAATGCGTTTCTCTTGTTCGTGTAAACGAGTTGACAGTATTTTTAATTATATAGTTTATGAGTGACAAGTCTTATTGAGCAATAAAATGTAAAGAGTGTAATTAGCATGACACGAAAAACGTTGTTTTATGAAAACTATGTTAAGTAAATATCTACTGGTATGTACAACCAAACATCGCTTTTAAATAAGTAAATTAACTAAAAATTAAAACAACACTTAAGTTCCTAGGTGAGATTGAAAAACGTTTTGCTACCTAGTTCTGTTGAAACTCCTAGTCCTTATGTGGTAAACTTTTTTTGGTCAGTTTATGTGGTAAACTAGCTAGGGGCAAAATTGGTTAGGTTGGAGGAAGGGTAGGTAGCCTGCAATGTCGATTCAAGCTTAGAGTCGATCAATTTTCTAAGTCAAATGGAAAAATCAAGATATCCTAAGTCTTAGTTGGCAAATTACTAAAAGACAGTTTTCGATCAATTTTATTGAGGAGAAGAAAAACTTGCATTTCTTACCAACTACGGAGATTTGCCATTTTTTAGCGCCACAATTTTCTCCATTAGTCAATATATCTCCATTTGTCAAAGGTGTCAAAATGGATAGAGGGCCTCCTATTTAAGAAAGGATGAGAGAAGCTTTTCATTTTCGTAATTGAACCTAATCAGCTAATTCAAGATTTTCGAAAAAAACGTATTAGAAAAGTCATAAATCTATAGTATTTGTGCCAATTTAGTTATAAACTTTTTATCGGTACCAATTTAATCTTATACCTTTTGACTTAGTGTCAATTCAATCTTTTGGACTAATTTTGGTTAAATATTGCTGATGTGAATGCTAGACAGCTTACCTGACCCCATTGGCACCGACTTGGAAATTTTTAATAATATTTTATTTTTATTTTTTTTTCTAATTCATTTCTTTTTTTCCCCTCCTTCTTCCTTCCTTTAGCTAGCAACTAGCCATAGACAGTTGTCGGCCATGGCTGAGCTAGCCTCACTTGGGCGATACTCGCCGTCACTCGCCATAGGTAAGGCCGAGCCTCGGCAAGGGCTCCCCTCACCAAATATGGCAAAGTCAACCCTGACCAAGGCTAAGGTGGCCTCGTCGGCCATCACCCAATGAAGGTGACACCCAGCTAGGGCAACCCTCGCTTGGGCAAGGGCTCCCTTCACCCAACAAATGCATATATAATTTAGCAACCCAATTGGTGTAAATAATCTTTAAACTTTGCTCAACATGCAATGTAAATTCTAAACTTTTAATTTGTCCAATGTGACTTCCAAACTCTATATATATTCAATTTAGTCTAGTAATGATTTAAATCTATCCTATGAAATGATTGTGTTTTTTTTTTCTCCCACTCCTCATGGGGGACTTCCGCTGATCAATCTTCACTTCAGATACGTAGGTGACAAACGTACACATCACCTACATCTATTTTCAGTCGAATTTACACGTGAGTGGTGCCGAGATTCTGCTTCCGCTGATCAGTGGTCCGGTTTCCTTCACGGTGCGCGTCACGTTAGCCGGTGTCCTATAAGCCCAAACAGAAGGGTACCTTAACTAGTTGATTTCAAGAGATTTTATCAATCAAGCACCAAGCCACATGACAATCAAGAATCAAGAAACGGCCCCAAGAGGACAAACTTTGTTTGAATAGTGGAAACTTGAGTCTCAGGCCGAGCGACATACTCTTGCCGAGTAAGCTCACCACATAAAATTTTGGAAAGTTCGATAGAAGTTAGGACTTCTCTCATCTCCCGTTTGTCATCGTGACAACATCCGATAATTACAAGAACTGATACAACGAGATGACAGACAACAACACTTCCAAAAACAAAAACAAAAAAACAAAAAAACACGTGTCCTGAACAAAGCATCAATATAATCCACATATAAGTACCCAAGAAAAAGAGAGATAAAACCCGACATCATGGATTAGGTTTGGAGGATTATCGTGGCTATCGTCGTCATAATAGTCCTCTGTGCATGCGACGTCGCGAGAGGCGCTCCAAACACGGCCGTGGCGTCCTCCTCTTGCAACCCGAGAACCTACACAGCGCACAGCCCCTATGATTTCAACTTGAGGCAAGTGCTGAACTACATGACTTACAAGACCGCCGACTCGGGCTACGGCACTTTCACCGAATCCGACGTCAATGGCAATCCTTGCTACGGCCACGGAGCCTGCGACGGAGGGCTCAAGACGGCTGTGAGCAATCTGTTGGACGGGTGTCCGATGAGAATCGGATCACAGATTCTGCTTCAGGATTGTAGAGTCCGATATGAGAACTGTCCTTTCAATGAATAAGTAGATTTTGAACCGTCATCGCCGAGTAAATTGGTGCTTGAAAATTTCTTTGTTAACTTCAATTGGTACGTTCTGATTGGTGAAAGTGAGTTCTTCCTGTTTACAAAAGGACCGAACGATACCGAGAGACTAAAGTAACCACGAATGTCTCGAGTCTGTTTTCTTCTTAATAAGGGTGTAAACATTCTTGTCAAAGTGAAGTGTCTGATTCCAATTAATAGAAGAAAAATCCTAGAGTACGACATTTCCTCAGCGGAAAAATTTATAATTTGACAGAAATACATTCCTAAGTTCGATTGTTTATATCTCTCTCTGGGCAGTAAGTGAACAAAAGTTATTTTCATTATCAATAATAAAGTTTAGTATGTATCAATTATGACTATTGTCGAATACGACTCAGAGAAAGTATTTTTTGTGACGGTTTTGCCACATACCAACCAAAAGTAAATTCAGAATGAGTAGGGCTAGAAATATATGTCGAAAATGATAATTGATCAGTTACTTTACGTCATCATTATCATGTATCCACGAAATATAACGGCGGGTCATTCCATAGTAATTGTTGAAAATTAATTGGCGTCGCAGCGGAAGCGGATCGTGTATTTGCAATTATGTCGGGAGCTATAGAAATCGATTGAAATAAAACGAGGAACAATAAAAGGACAGGACACCAGAAATTTACGTGGTTCGGTCCGAAATGTCAGAACCTACGTCCAAGGGGAGAGCCAGCAAATCAATCCACTATAAATCGGAGAATTACAGGATTACAATTATATATGCACTCAAGTGTTTTTCAGCCCTACTTTATTCCCGATACCCACGGTGTTTAGCAACTCACACTCAATGGACTCGGCTTCCACACAAATCTCTCTCTCTCTGAGCTTACGTCTCTCGCTCTCGGTCTCTCGAGCTCTTTTTCTTTCGCTCTCTATTACACAGCACACGAGCTCCAGACGTCTTCTCCATTTATCGGCGGAAGGGAAGGAAATAAAAAAACAAGCTTGTATTCCCCAATTGTCAGAACGGTGCCGATTCAAAGCATGCGCCTCCATGCATTTAATGATAGCGTGTGAGCGTGAGCAGCATAAACTGACACACGTAGAAGAGCTTCCGCCTTCCCTCTTTCTTTATCAATAATAAAACATGAGAAGCCCACAAAAGATGACCAAGAAGAGAGGGAATTCGGCGCCTACGTGATAGCTTCTAAAGCAGCAAGTGTTGACCGGTTTTCTTTTCTACGTGCATGCATGCACATGTCCATGTGCGTGCATTTAATGAGGTTGAAGAAATTCGCATGATCAACTCTTGAGAAAGATTTCATGCTGACAAATGATAAGGCCACAAAAATCAACACATGGTGTGGCCTTCATTTCCAACGGTAGAAGCTCGTATCTAGGGCTGAATCCTTTCGGCTTCTTCCACGCGACCTTTATTTTAATTAAATGCTCTTCGGACGTGTTTTTCTCATTTTAGCATATAAGTGTTTGCACGTATCGGGTATCGTATAATGAATTCAAACTTGAGACATAATTCAACAGTAATGACAATGAAGATTGCTAGACTTCACATACGTAAGGCTTGCTCCACGTGGGTTAAGCCTCCAAAAAGGCAGTACGTTGAGTAGTTACTAAAGTGGTGGCCATTAAGGATAGGCGTTAGCTTATGTATCATTCAACAAGGCATCTAACCATTCGACGGGAGACTCGGGATACTGAAAAAAAAAATGACGTCTTCATCGGTGCTGACCCGTATTGCCGAATGATACTCCCCTATTAGATGCGTGGAGGGCCGATTAAACATTTTTATTAGATTTTGTCTATTTTTTGTTTAGGCTATGTATCCAATGTTCGTGGTTCATATATAGATATATACGTCACTGACCGGAGCCATAGCGGGACGAAGGAGAACACACACCTTTCTTTTTCCAGCCTCTTTTGCGGGGGCCGACCATCTATGCATGGAGTATATGCATTCCATCAGATTCGTGCCGATCGAATAAGCACAACAAGCATGATTCGATTATTTTAATCTTCATGACAACTATATCGATGAAAACTGCAGAAAGACACCAAGCTTCGAGAGTTTCATGAAAACAGAGTGAAGGCAAACGGGTGGAAGGTAGTCATGAAAACTGCGTCACCGATTATGTTTACAAAATTTTGGGACATTATGCTGCTTTAACTCAAAGATGATGAGACCTCTAAGGGTGTCAAAATGCAGTTTCAAGATCTGTCTCAATTCCATATGGAGCTTGAACTCTTCCCGTTGGAACCAACTCCCAAATTTTTTGGATCCTGAAATGTACTCTATATGCTTTGGAACCTAGAATTGATCCCGATACCAACCTACCCGTCACATGTTTCAGGATCGATTTCAAGATTTACCCTTCCACTTGTGTTCTCAATTGAAAAATTGTAATGCATGATCACAGTTAATGATCATCATTTCTTACTATAATCCATTTAACACAACTCATATTTAAACATACAAAAAATATTAACAAAGTAAAATTTTTAGTCATGAATATCGTCGAAAATGGAAGCTTAGACTGGTAATATTACACACTCAATATCAAATGTTATGAAATATCCCTCCCAAGATTGCATGAAGATATAAAATAAGAAAAACATAGAGATTGGTTTTAGGTTATAGGTTCCTAAATCCTTAAACTCGTGCATTGGAATCGGTTCTCCAACTTTTAAAATTTGGAACCTATCTTGCATTCCTAGGAATCTAAAACCAAATCAGATCCTATTGGTCTGGTTCTTCAATTTTTAGTTTTACCCTGGAACCATGTTTACATTGATCAAATGCCTCAATCACTAAGAGCACGCATAAAAAAATTTCTGGAATATAAATCAATTTTTGGTCATAAATTGATTTCTCAATTTCTATTTCCTGGACGAGTTTTTAAACAAAAAAACATGTTTGATAACAACTCAAAATTTCTGCTTTTGAAATAAAAATTTATTTGATAACAGAATAAATTTCTATATCTAGGGCGTCCGATGTTCGACGTCCCATGGGCAATGGATAGGTGGCAAGTAGTGACGAGAGTGAACAATGAGAAAAGTTCTTATTTCTTACTTTTGTTCTAGAAATAAAAAGGCTAAAAATTTTAACTTCTAATTTTGGCTCCAAATATATTTCTTGAATAGAAAAATGAAATTACATTACCAAACGGATTTTTTTTTATCTAAATTTATTCTTGAGAATAAAAAATAAAGAAATAGAGAAAGAAAAATATTGTCATGTGCGCCCTAATAATTCCAAAGAATAATAATCATGTAGTGGCTATCCAGCGGTAACGCTCAAGGGGGTCACCAGTGCTAATCGTCCTTCTCCACCGCTCTCCCTCACATAAGTTAAGAACGTGATCTTACAATGAGAACTTCAGATGCCCCATGAAATTTTCCATTTGACATGACTAGACTATCTACTACATCTCATCAGCCATTTGCATCCATGTGAAATCATATGTAAAGAACTCTTAAACATTTATCTTCCGGTGGGTGACCTGTATTCTATCTTCCACACATCGACAATCTGCAATCTCAAACCCCAACTATATAAATAGCAACATCATCTCTAACCAAATAGACAAAACCGCAATTTAAATAACCAAAAAATAATGTATCTACTGCTTCCATAAATATCTTGTATCGCAAATTTAAACCTATATTTCTCTCCCTAGTTAAAGCACTTTCTTTCGTTTTCTCGAACAATTGCATATGCTCATAAAACTATCAGGTGCATATGTGACCTCACCACAACCGCGTGCCGCGCGAGCGTCGTGGGGCAGATCCAGCTTCGCGACCGTAGAGTTAGATACGAGAACTACGAGTTCACGGAATAGTCGATTTACTTCCTTGGCCAAGAGGCTTGATTTTTATCCATTCCACCGAAGGAAAAATTGCTTTGTATGGTGCTCCAATAATGCTCGCCACGGGTGAGAGGGCAAGAAGGGTACGTTTCTTATTCCTTTATCATGAGCTTCTAACTACAGATCCAACGCATTGATTGCGTTTCTTATACATATGATCATATCTCCCATGGACAAACGATACGAACGCTCTCTCACATGAAAACCTAATTAGGAACAACACCTAAAAGCGAGGGTATGAGATGGACAGGAACCACACGCGATGTGAAATAAATGGATGCTGCATGAAGATCGATGTCTGCATTAGATACCGTGTTTTCGACTAAAAGAAGCGTGTTTAAGCTATTTGGAGACGAATCGATAATGTACAGATAACAGGATAACGTTGCTTAACAAACATCTCACTCGTAAGCTTGTCCTTACACGCACCATATATGCTCGGGCGTAACCACATCGAATAGATAATCGGAGAGGAAAACGGGCAGCATAGCGGAACAAGTAGGAGAAAGACAAGAATAGGATTTAGGATTCGAAAGTGAAGATGTGATCCGATACCATATTAAGGACTATGAGAGTAACAAATGCATTTCTGTATTGTATACAGCAAATTAATTTAGGGAAAACGACACAAACAATCCATAAACTTTAATTAAATGTGCAATATAAATCATGAACTTTTAATTTATTCAATATAGTCCATAAACTTTATTCTAATATGTAATGTGGTTCATGAACTTTTAAATTATTTAATGTAATCCTTAAATTTTATATGCATGTTCAGTTTAGTCATAACGGCATTACGTATCGGAGTAAAGTTCATAGATCATATTGAACAAATCGAAAGTTCGGGAATTACGTTATACATTGAATTTAAGTTCAAGGGGCATTCCATTAATTAAAGATGAACATCAAATAAACAATCGGAGACAGGGAACATAAGCAATATAAATAACAGGCGAGCGGTTTCAAACTCCCAAGTCGTACCCTCATATCATTAGAGCGATGAATAAATTTTTGTGTGATGACAGCATCTCACTCGATTCTAACAAGAAAGAAAAAGTTCAATTAGACGGTAGGCATTCCCTTCCTCGGATGGTGCATAAAGTACATCACTTCCAACATCCTTTCTGAGCAAGAACATCCCCCCCTGAGCATCGAAACGATCTAGAAGCCGAAATCGGCAGACAAAGCGGTGCCCCCTCGAATTTAACGTAAGAATTAATCAAATGACTCCACACATTGTGTCGGCACCGAGACGTCCCAAGTGGCATGCCAAGTGCCAAGAGTTCCCAAGTGAAAGTGCACACTCATCACCCCCAAAGCGTCTCTCTGCAATCGGTGCTCATCGTCCCTCATAAAAGGCCCCATGCAACGTGCCAAGACTCGCAAAACCTGCAACAAGATGAGCCAGGAACAGCCCCGGAGGCCCCAGGGCGGCGCCGACCCCATCAAGTACGGCGATGTCTTTGACGTCTCCGGCGAGCTCAAGGGGAAGCCGATCGCACCGCAGGACACGGCCACCATGCAGGCCGCCGAGAACATGGTGCTAGGCGGCACCCGGCAGGGTGGGGTCGCTGCCGTCATGCAGTCGGCAGCAGACGTGAACGTGCGGACTGGGGCAGTGAGGCCCGGCCAGGTGAGCGACGTCGCGAGGGACCAGGGCGTGACTATCTCGCAGGCTAACATCGGCAGCAGGCGAGTCGTTAGTGAGGCAGTCGGCGGCCAGGTAAAGGCGGCAGACCCACGGGAACTCATTTCCGGGACATGCTTTCCGACTTATGTGGACGGCTTTGATGTCGCGGTGTTTGTCGTTCTATTAGTACTGATGATAGCTTGCGGAATTGTCGATTGCATGAAGGTTGTGGGTGGATACGTCCAACCGGCCGTGGACACTGGAAAGCCGGGAGGAGCTCTCGACCGCGACGCCATAACCATCGGCGAAGCGCTGGAAGCATCGGCTCTCTCTGCAGGAGACAAGCCACTGGAGCAGAGCGACGCGGCCGCAATACAAGCTGCCGAGGTAAGAGCCACCGGCTCCAACGGGACCATGCCTGGAGGAATCGCATCGCTCGCTCAGGCTGCTGCAACGCGCAACGCCAGGACCGCGGCCGATGAAGACAAAACCAAGCTCGCCGATGTTTTGACGGTAGTTAAAAGACGGATTGGAGTTGGCTCCTCTGTAGTAGATGCAATGGAATTTATCCTTCACTATTTTGTTATGGTTTTACAAATGATAGATATAAACTAATTACATTATTCCCCAATTTCAAAAGTCAATTTCCCTTGTCCTTCGTATTGGTGACGTCACAATCGTAGGAAACACAGGTTTACCGTTGGTCAATCATCAAGTTTACCAAACCATCTGCTCCGCAGATTGCGACGGACGTACTGCCAGGGGACAAGGCGGTGACGCGGGAGGACGCCGACAGGGTGATTGTGGCCGAGATGAGGAACAAAGTTGAGATGACGACGACCCCCGGCGGTGTGGCAGAGTCTATGGCAGCGGCCGCCAGGCTTAACCAGAACAAATGATAGGCTGATGGGGCCAAGAAAGAAGAATGCGGCGGCGAGCTTTGTAAATAGAAAGAGCAGGTGTTTTCGTGGTGCTTTTATAAGAGAGTGGTATGGCAGTCCTAGATTTTAGCAGCAACAAAGTAAGTGTCCTAATGCCTAATGCATGCCATGGGAATAGTGTTCGAACTTTCCCTTTGGAATAAAGAGGGACTTTTTCAGTTTGAAATAAAGGTTGAAAGCGGCTGTTTTAGGAGTCCTTCACAAGCCATTATCCGGCTTATGACCCCCTCTGGTTAGAGAAGTTCATACTTTGATGAAAACCAAGTTCGAAAAAGCAGAAACAACGATGGATGATCTCATGAAATTAAGACACTAACATTCTGAAAATTAGAGGGCAAAAGAGAACGATCTATCAAGTGAAACGCGGGTTTTCATTTGGAAATTGTTTCTAGTGCGCCCACCAAACAGATTTTTTCTCAAGACAGTCCAAAAGCTGCCAGGTGCAGATCACGACCCATCACCTGCCGTTAATGGGAGAGAACGATTTAGAACTGTTTTTGTTCATCTCTACCCATCACCTGCATTCTACCGTCGTTCCATGTCAAATCTGTACCAATGGAGACACCACAAGCAAAGAGAGGAGAGGACCTGCTGTTGTTCGCAGGTACAGCCAAAAAAAGGCTGTGCAGAAAAGGAAAGCGGAGTGACATCTGTAACGGGCACTGCCCCTCTTAAAATTCACTATGTACAGTAAACAGGCTGCATCCAAAACTCAAAATGCATGAGCCCAGCAGCCACTGTGTCTATAACTACAAGCACAGCACTAGCAGCAACCAAAAAGCTAAACTTCAGCGTCTTGCTCTTATATACAGGTGCGCATGGGATGACATTAACATCCATCAATGGCTCGAAAAACTCGAACTCTGTGAAAAAACACGAATCTTTTTTCACACTCCGGAATCAAAACGCCCTCGTTGTCCCTTCCATGAACATGGTCCTTGTAAAGCTCCCTCGGTGAGCACCATTGGGCATCAGAAAGTTCACTACAGTACCTAAGCTCCTTCACGCGAGCCCCTCCTGGTTAACTGACTAAGGCAGGAGCAGGAAGAAATCTAGTTAAATAAGAATGTTACCTATACCGGTTAGCAAGTTCCCATCATCCCGGCATCACCTCAGGCATCACCGTACATATGCACGGCGAACAGCCACACCCAGTTACAAAATTCGGCTAGCGGGAAAGAATTGGAAAGTTAATCAGTATATATCACAAATCCAAGTACCAAGAGCAGAGTCAGGCTTGTCCAGTCTCGCCTATTCGACTAGTGGACACCATCCACAGGTTGCTTGTTCGAGTCTGGCACAACCTCGCAAGACATGCCATGTCCATTGCTGGTCGGAGAGAGTAAACGGGGTTTTTCAGAGCCACTCTTAGAAGCCTCACAAGATTCTTGATTCCAGACATGGACGCAATCAGAGCCAACCATTCCTTGATATGCAACCAATCCATTAGCTTGACAAGGACTAGCGTTGCAGTCAACAGGTGGAACTGCGAAGCTAACATTTGCAACAACCTTCGACTCCTCGTCAGCTGAAGGACAGACTCCATTCGACGGACTGCTATGCATCACTTCCAGAATCTGATCGCAAGATCTTTTTGATGGCGTGCACCCAACAGAATGTGCAAAACTCACTTGTTGCACGCCTTCACTGGATTTGAGTTCATCCAAAAGGATCTTTCCATCTGAATAAGAAAGACATTCAGCAGTACTCAGCATTTCATCCCTTGTATCATGAAATGTCCCACCCGAACAGATGAACCCATTTGCAGAAGCCGACTCCTGCTTTTCAGCATCGACATGTCCAGAACTTTCTTCAGAATGTGCAGTGTGAGAAATGGGGTAGCCGCCAGTGGGATTACTTTTGCAATCAACATCAACATCAGTGTCTACAATTTGAGCACGCTCTTCCGGGGCAAAGTAATCCACAAAGTCTGCTCGTTTAGTGATAGAGCAAGATTCTGCACATGAATGGCCTGAGTCAGCATGCAGTTTGGCATCCACTTTCAAAGTTGCAATATACATGGTTGGAAGAAACAAACCGCATTTACCATTATGATTGAGATCAGTCTCTGAAAGATGGGTAAAATTGTCAGATGCAGAAGGCATAGTACTCAGGGGAACAGCCTTCCTGTCCACAGTATCATAAGGCTCATCTAATTGGGCCAAAGCTTTTCTCTCGTTCTGATTGAGATTAGTCTCTAAAAGATGAATAAAATTATCAGTTGCAGAAGGCAGTGTGTTTACGGCAGCATTCTTCCTCTCTGCAGAGTCATAAGGCTCATCTAAATGGGCCAAATCATTCGCCAAATATTCTCTTTCATTCTGATTGAGATCAATCTCCAAAACATGGTGCTTATTGTCAGATGCAGAGGGAACAGTGTTTGGGGGAACATTCTTCCTCTCCGCAGTAACATGAGACTCATCTGACTCACCTAATTGGGCCAACTCTTTTTTCTCTTCCAAACAATCTGAGAAGTCAACACTGTCACTTGTTATGTCAGATGTATCATTTAGCGAACTGTCCAAGAGCAAAGTAGATTTATCAACAGTAGATGCGCCATTGATAATATCATGCTCATAAGGGGCTGTCGGCAGTGTTCCTTCCATCACATTAATAACAGGAGAAGTTGTTCCTTCCATTGTGTTCACATCAGGAGAAGTATCTTCACAAGTTGCATTCAGATCTAGCAAAAGAAAAGCAAGGGCACGTCAGGACTTGTTCTTGCCTCATAAAGCATGATCCCTGCAATTTATTTGAAAATAAATCATTCATTTTTATTCATATAAACCTAAAAATTACCTATAGGAAAAACTGCTTTTTCTTCAGCATTATGATGATTCAACAACGGCTTCTGCAACATATCTACCCCAGGGAACACCAAAATATTCATCCTTCTTAAGCTTTTCTTAAGTGACACGTCCATTGGCTCAAAACCGAATACAGAGGTCCACGTTTCCTTGAGTTCAGAAATTGCAGGTATGACCAACTTTTGAACCTTTAAAGAGCCCAAAACCTGAAATTTTCACTTGCAGAAAGTTAATCATAAAAGATTACTCAAGTATGATACAATAAACTAGAACGAAAAGTCATGTAGGTTCACAACCACACAAGTGCATCTCCTGTGAAACATTTTACATGGAAAATAAAAAACAACAACTCAGTTCCACTGGAGCAAACTTATGAACTGTATCAAAGCATATTTAACTAACATTGATTATCAACCAATCATCAACGACTGTCCAAAACCGTTTTCAGTGATCCCATAAAATGTTACATGGATCAGGAACAGTGCTTCAACAATTCATTTGTCATTTAAATTGCATAAAGACAGGGCGGACCAAAAAGGGACCAAACAAATAAATTACTCTATGTAGTTACGTATTGATAAAGAGGGTTCTGACATCAAGAACTCCAAATTTACCCAGTTGGCCATTATTTTCATTCTGATTGACATTATAGAGCACAAAAATATATGCATATGTGTAGCAAACCATGTGACTACTTACACGTTAACATTAACAGCTATCCTTTCGACCCCACCCCCAAGCCCCAACCCCCACAACCCCTTCAAGCGTGGCTATGCATGTGATAGAAATGGTCATCAAGCAACACTGTGGAAAGCAAAATCTTTCTCAACTACAACAGACTGTTATTAACCGATAAGTCTGTAAAGTGTCATATTACAACAGAGGATAATGCTACTGATCATACCAATGGATTCCAAAATTCTAAAACTTTGAAAACCAGTAGTTAAAAATTGAATTACCAAATTCGCAAGACAAACAAAGAGTCATTGCAAGAAATCCAGAGTCCTAAAAATTTATGTAATACTTCTCATAACAACTTAAAAACATGTTTCTAAAATGCATCAACCAAATTGCATGTATGTGAAAACAAGCAACCAGTTGAACTGCAATGTAAAAGCTCACAGATTCAATTGCTTTTAGCAGCCGACGGCACATTCCTTGACGCCGATACATATAACGGGTCCCAATAAATGGCATCTCTGCTAATTGTTTCCCGTGGATCCTGAATCATATGTGGTAAAAAACAGTCAATAGACAGAGTAAGAAACTCAAACACACACATCAGCAGACAAGCCAATAACTTCTCTGATTCCAGCAAGTTTTACCAGCATTGAGCACTTTGACCGAGCAAGTTTTGATCACGACATAAGACAACAATCAAAGCAACCATCATTTATTTTAAAGAGTTACACTGGAAGCAAATCATCAAGTAAAAGGCAGCCAAGCAGAAATGACCAAAATACATATGAAGAGAATGCTTGATTCTACATTAATTTTAAACGTGCTACAAGGGACAACTACAAAATTTTGCAATTGCAAAAGGGTGATGCCATTTTATATTGAGGTGGAAGTAAAAAACATTCTAAATCAATATTTCAAAAGAGCAAATCAGTCAACTTATCCGTGCATTCCATCTATACCTCCACCAAATGAAGACTTCCCTTTCAGGCATTATATTCTTGGCTAAATTGTAAATCTTCCCTTATTCCATACACCTGCATTTATTAATATCTAGTGCCATGTACAGGTCTCCTTGATTGGTCGGAATTATAGAAAAGACCTCATGCAGAATATGATGCCATAGATATCACATCACAAACTAACACTGGTTCCATGCAAATCACATGCCAGATATGCAAACTTCAGCATCATCCAGAGGTTAAGTAGTCCCAATTGCAATGTTTTAATACAGAGCGATAAAATCTGCAGGGTATTGACTTCTCTTCAATGCCCACAAACCATCAAATAGACAAAAGTATTGTCAATTACTAAGACAAAGAACGCTCATGATAGCTGAAATGAGTTAAGTCAGCCAAAACTTACCTGATTGATGCTGCAGCTATCATCTCTTCCCCCTTCTCTAAAATTATTGTATAGAAGCCACTAAAATCTAGCCGACAGAAATTTGACCTGGGGATGACATTCTCAGTTTTAGTATACATCAAATATATTGGCAATAATACTGGAAGGAGATTGTAAACATCCTCCTGATAAATGTATCAGATACGAGGTGAGCAGCGTAAAAAAGGGGAAAGCTTGAGACTCCAACGGTCACATCAAAAAGCAAAGGAATCATATAAGCTGCCTTAGTTCTGCAATCAAAGAAAGCACGAGACTCCAACAGTCACATCAGAAAAGCAGAGGAATGAACCTAAAAGTATTTTGTCAATTTAAAACCCTGCAACCACCACAAAATAAGGAGGAATCTAATTTTTGAGGGACAAGCCTCAGCACATGACCACAAAGCCACCATATTGTCTCTATTCCAAAAATAAAAAGCACAAAGAGTATATGAGCGGGCAAAAGAAAAGTACAAAAAGGATCGTGAAAGAAAGGAAGAGTATAATCAACAGCCATGCTTGCAAATTCAAATCATTGCAGGTTTTATCAGTAAGAAATCATAAAGCTAAATTAAGCACAAAAAGGCACACAGAAACAATAAAAGGACTTGTTTGTATCACCACTAATAAAATAGAAGGGAAAGAAATTGGCCATGTCAATGAACAGTACTAGTGAATAGTATGAAATAGAAGGAAAATGGCCATTCACTATCTAAAAATAAAAGAAAGGATATTCGATTTCTATTGTATGATATACGGTTCTGTGAAAGCATTACATTCAATGCACTCTTCATGTATGGTTACCTAAGGTCACAGCCATGATCCTATTTGGCTCACATGTTGTACTTAAGTGGAAGGAGTAAATTCGCATAATCAATTTCTCATCCACGCCATGGGGTAAAGCTAGGCACTGACAAGCCAGGCTGTGAAAAATAAAAAGCTCTTATAAAAGAAGAGGTATTCATGCTTTTCCTGTTCCTTTTTTCAAAATCTCTTTAGAAGATGATCGATTATATCCATGTAATGAACCACTTTAAAGGTAATTAGTCTGTTTAAGTATCCCACATCACATGTCCACGGGATTTGTCGCGGCACGTTACACGTGAGCCTCACTCCACCAAGAACAAACTTTTGAGTTTAACATTCTAACACGGTATCAAAGCCTAATTTCAATTCTTTAATGCTTCATTTCACTCGTGATTCTTGCCTATTTTATACCCTATTTCATCAATTCCACAAGCCATCTTTGTCTGATTTGCATAGAAGAGGGTATAAAAAGGTATTTCATATTACTTGGTGCAACATTTGTTTCAACCTTACTTACATGTAGCTTTCACTTAATTCGATTAACCTTTTCAATGTGACATTCTGACATCCTCAATCTACGAACAGATTCTTGATTTCCCACTTGTGCATAGAATTTAAACAATCACCGGAAAACTGAACCTTCAGGACATACTTGAATGTGAGTGACACTTCTTAAAGCACAAAATCCACAACATTAGGAACTATCCCTGACCTTCTTACAAAAAATGAAACTAATTACCTGATTAATTCAGATAAGCATGCTAAATTTAGTCGAATACAAATTCAGATAAAGCTTGCCATTCTTACCCACAATTGTAGAGAATGTTATGGATCATATCGACCCCACTTCTGTGGTCGGGAACAGGCAAAAAACACTCATCCATTACGGACAGCGCAACAGCTACCTTGGAATTGCATTCAACCTTCCTTGATATTTCAGTGGAAGAGATGTCTATGTCCATAAAAGAACGATGCACAAGAGTAAATGAATATCCTTCCTCCAGTTCATGTTTCACACCGAGAAGCATCCCAACATCTTCATATAGCTGGCATACGAGCAGCACACAATTCATCTCCAGACATGGTATATAAATATAACATAAAACAGACAACCAATATACAGAAGATACGTAAGACGCAAAAATGTCATAGTCATCATTTTTCTCAATCAGAAATACTGGAATTTCTTGAATGATAATAATTAATGAATAAAATAAAACACAGGGCTCACATGTGAGCACAAATCAATTCCAGTATATCCTTTTCATAACTGTACCACATTAATTGCAGTTTACACAAACAATGCAAGACTATTTTGGAAATTGTTTTACTCATAACCTTGCACAGTCGAATTGAGCTAACTTTGTGGACTTCTAAAACAGATGGTGGGGGATTCATTTTAAGCAAATAAAGAATGAATTAGATCTCAAGTTCAAAACAACTATAAAAAGAGTTGCATTGCATGCATTAAAAATTACGGGCGATGCTGATGCAAGTATATTTGACTCTCCTAGCATGTTTACTTAAATGGAAGAAAAAGGAAATAAAGTACTTTCTGACAGCTCTTGCCACAAAAGGATGACAACATCTCAACATCCTCAACTGCATCCTCCGCAAGTACACATGAGCTGTGATCTGCAATAACATAAGTCATTAAAATGCTGAGCCAATCGACAAAAAGAGCGTACACAGAGACAATATGATTACATTTTTCCTCGCATAACTGGCATTTGAATAATGCAGAAAACATTGTAGCTTCATCGCCGTACTTTTCTCTTGTACTCTCACCAATTGTTCCACAGTATTTGCAAGAGCAATATAAACAATGCCAATCATCTGAAGGGAACTTCTGTAACAAAAACAGAAGGATAAGTAAATTTTCATTATAATAACAAATTTGATTCTAGATTATCCAAGATAAAATAAAATGCTGAAGTGAGCAAAACCTTCTACAGCAGCATATACAGCAGATGGCATGCAAAATGACACGATACTTGAACATGAGAAAGGGTGGGAACTAACAGAAACCTAATAGAAACTCAAGTGTACAGAGTGCCAACTTAGCAGCCGTACATCATAAATTATCCGATCAAGTCAAAACAACGTTAACAACATAGACATGGTTAAATTATCCGATCACGTCAAAACATAAATATCCAACAGCACGATTAGGTCATCAGTCATCAACCAAACCTATGTGTGATTAAGCTAACCAGCATGAAGGTGGAAAAGTTCTTGTCATGAAATGGAAGCATGCATTAAATACAAATAAAGGAAAAGGTACAGATGGGAAAGTACCAAAAAGATCATTGATCATGCACAAGAATGTAACTAGCACAAGAGAAAAGAAATTCGAGAAAATACAGTCTGCAAACATACTTGTATATCTAAACAGCTTTGATGAAACGTCGATGGGCAACCATCACAGCAAACCAAGTTCCCTCCATCTCCACAGATGCCACAAGTGTCATCATTAGGATCATCTCCATCAACGTCTATATAATGGAACCATTTCTGCCCAGATTTCTCCTGCTTTTTCCAAAAGTCCAGCAGGCACTGCAACAGAGACATTCCATTCTCCAAATATATGTTTTCAAGTGGCCGGCCAAGCTTGCTGCCTGCATGAGCTTCAAATTCAGAAACTGTGATCGCCTCACCACAGCAGTCACAATGAATACCATCTCTTGTGATTGTACCCCCTAGGTTTGCTTGTGTCTTCTCCAGATGCAGGTACTGGACCTTTCCTTTATCTAGGACAGCGCCCAGATCGATCATCCATGCCAATATAGTCCGTTTGCCACTGTAAAGAACATAATTTTCAGAATCTGGTTGCGTCCCCTCAGAGTTGCGGGCCAACAGAGCACATCTCTTTCTGTTTTGCGTCTCTCGTCGTTTGCGATTCCCATTCCCACTCATTTTTTCCTTTCCAGATAGGAAAGCTTTTCCTCTACTTTTCACTTGGAACCATTCATTTGCACTTGAACGAAATCCAAGTTTTCCTTTGCGCTTCTTCTTCTTAATTGCTCCATCAGTTCTACTACTATCCTTCTTTCCCTTCCTTTTCTTCGTCATTACCTTGTTTAGTATACTAAGTTCTTCCTCTGGTATAGGTGAGAGCACAAAGCCAGCCTTGTAAGCCTTAGATTCAGCATCACCAGCCTCATAACGCCTTTTAAGAACATTATAAGCCAAGGTCACCGACCAGTGAGTTTTTCCATCAGGGCTCACATAAACAGCATCGTTGTATTTTCTTCTTTGCCTAGGCCTGTAATCAATTGTCCAACCCGCGCTGATGAGCAAATCAACTATTCGGTCTCTCACTAAATTCTTTTGTCTACGTCTAGTTAGTCCTGCTTCTCCATCTTTTTTAGGTTTCAGTCCTTTGGTCACACTCTGCTCATTGTAACTACTTTTCACTGACTTCGAACTCGACCCTGATAAAAGCACATTTTCACCCCATTCAATGTCCGCGCATTTACCCTTTTTAGATGGCGATATGTTCTTTACCTCATATTTATTCCCATTTGACCTCCTACCTTTGCTTGGACTACCGACAGGCGAAGTCTGCTTCACACTATGTTTGGTTTTTGAAATCCTTTCACTTTTTCTCAATCCAAGCATCTTTCCTTTCTTCCCCTTAGGTGGCCTGCCGCGCTTCCGCTTCAACTTCTGTAAGGATGGCTCAACCAAATCAGAAGCCCCATCCTCTCCAGCCTGCACACTGACGGTCTCAAACCCATGACCTCCTCTTCTCTTTTTCTGAACCACGGCAGCTCTCTTCTTTTTCTTTGCACCTTCTTTTCCAACACCAATACCAACAACAGTCCCTGACCGCAAAACTCGTCCCACGAAGTCCACTCCACCGTCTACAGGTTCCTCCTTCACAATCTTCTTAATCGGCTCATCACACTGAGTCCCTTCTCCCCAACTCTCCCAACTCCTTTTCCTGCTATTCTCCAATGCACCGTTGCACGGACCTTCACCTGTCAACGCAACCTCACCGCATTCGCTCCCCGACACCACTACCTTGTCGCTCAAAATGGCTCCATCTTCCGATGGGACCAGCGACTCCTCACATGCCTCCGCATTGTCCGACGCCAAAGCCGGCGCTTCCCCACCACCCAAGTCATCGCCTTTCGGCACCACGTCAACCAGCTCCTTCCGAACAAGCACTTCCCCGGACAAAAGGCCATCTCCCTCCGGTTTCGCCCGCGACTTCCCTGATCTCAAACCTTCCCTCATCTTCCCCAACCTAAAAAACCACCCACCCTCGAGAAAACCCGGCTCCAATTTCACGGCAATCCCGCCATGTGCGGCACGGAAACCGCGGAAAAAACACGACTCCCGCCCCAGCAACCAGCGCGATCAGCGATCACTCCCCAGCGCGATGCCCGTCACTGCCCTATCACAGCAAAAGGAAACCCAAAACGTGAAACGGAGGCACAATTCCAAACCAAAAACAACGGCAAAAGAAAAACGAAGAAGAAGCAAAGAAGGATCACGGCAAGACAGAGGGATCAGAATCGGAGGCGACGGGCACCGACCGAGCTCTCACCGGCGGCCCCCGGCAGAATGTCGCAGCGGCGGGACGATCCGGCGACGGTGGAGCGCGAATCGGCGGGCAGAAACCTGCTGGGGCCGGACGGATTGACGAGAATTCGGGGAAGAGAATTGAGAGAGAGAAAGAGAAACGGGCAGAGAGAGAGAGACAGAGAAAGAGAGAGAAGTTGGGTTTAAAGAGGGAGCATCGTTTTGGGGGGATTTTACTAATAAGACAAAGACAGCCCTGCAAAAGACTTAAGAGTGTTTTTAAGTTTAACGCTCAAACGTTGTATTTTGGACTGGAATTCTACCACTTTTTTTTTTTTTTTGGCAATTTTGTTGGGTAATTGTGAAACAATCTCGAAAGCTTATTACTAAACCCAAACTCAGTTCGAAGCATTGCATGTCCCGAGCGCAAAAACAAGTTACTAACTTTGGTTTAACCGAAACCCCAGCCGTTAGGATTTTGGCGCCAAATTACCTCCTCCTAGGCCCGAGTCTAGGGCCATAACGGCTTTTTAATTTGAGCGCGAAGTATTGTATCGTGTGATTATGAATCTAGAGTCGTAACAACTTTTCAATTTACTTTTTAATTCGCGCATGAAGTATTGTATTATGTTATTATGATTGAATAAAAATATTTATTTATTTTTGTGGGATCGGGCTCGAAAAGGGGGGTAGGACGGTAAATTCAAGCTTCGTGCTTTGGGGGGTAATGTGGGACTAATGAGGAATGGCAAATCAGCATTTAATTGAGGAAGGATGGAAATGGGGGAGGTGTTGATAGTTTTCCCTCCAAATATAAATTTTTTCCTTTTAATCCATTGGCCCCGTTGTTTTCCCTCCATTATTTGGATGGGCCTGATTTGGAAGGAAATCTCTGGGTTTTGGGCAATTTCTGGGCATGTTAGGTTGCAGCCCAATTAGGAAAAATCATGTGGACACCGAAAACACAAAAGGGTGCAAAATGAACATAGATGGAAAGCCAGAACAAAAAAATAGTTCCCTGTTTCATGAATCTGTTTTTGAACTGGAATAATCCCACTCATGAATTGGCAGTCCTTTTTTTTTTACTCATAATTAAAAAAAGACGAGAGTTTCCCTTAATGTTGCTGTGAGAATCGCATGTTCGTTACGGGATATTCCATTAGAGTCATGAGTTGGTGAGCTTGTTAACACTTGTGAAGGTCTCTACGCCACAACTAGATGCATTGCACAAGGTGTGAATTATTTAGATGTCTATTCATCGCACCAGTGACCTTGTAATTAGTGGAAAATGAGCGATTATATTAATCTAAATCTGCAGGCTTGATTTATTTCTTTTATAAATTCATGCCACTTAACAAGACATTACTCAAATTGTGACATAAATGAATTAATTTAAATTTTAATAGAAACTAAAACTGGCCTTTTTGTTGGAGACATGGTAAAAGAATAGAAAAGGAGAAAGACATATAAACGAAATTGTTTTTCAAATTCAAATTAAGCCTGGACCTTTCGTACATAAACAGGCTTAGTAAAAGAAGATAAAACCGAAAAACAGAAAAGATTACATTAAATTATTAAGAAAAAGACTATATCATGAATTGGAGCCCCACCCCTGCGTAGCAAGTAATATAATTTCAAGCATCGTCTTCTGAAGTAGAATAATAACTTTTGTTCTCGTAAAAATTAAAAAAAAAAAATTGAAAAAAAGGAGTTTTTTGTGAAATTGACAACCCACCCGGAAAAGCCTCACTTTTCGAGTGCTCGTCGTATAAACAACCCCACATCTTGGGAGCAAAGATGAGTTACTAACTTTGATGATCAAAACCCCCAGCTATTGGAGCTTTGGCGCCAAATTATGCCTTGGGACATGCCTAGGTCCAGATATAGGGCCGTAACGACTTTTTAATTTGTGTGCAAAACATTATATTGTTTAATTATGGGTCTAGCGTTGTAATAGCATTTCAACTCGCACATGAAGTATTATATTGTGTAATTATGATTGGGTAAAAATATTTTTTGCAGGGTCGGTCTCGAAAGGTGGGGTAGGATGGTAAATTAGCAAGCCTTGTGCTTTGGGGGGGTAATGTGAGACTAACATGAAAGGGCAAATCAGCATCTAATTGAGGGGGGATGGAAATGGGGAGATGTTAATGGTTTTCCCTCCAAATATAATTTTTTTCCTTTTAGTCAATTGCCCCCATTGTTTTCCCTCCATTATTTGGATGGGCCTGTTTTGGAAGGAAATCTCTGGGTTTTGGGCAATTTTTTAGCACGTTAGGTAATCGCCCAACTAGGAAAAAACATATGGATACCAAAAACACAAGGGGGCAAAACAACATAGATGCAAAGCCTGACAAATATAGTTCCCTATTTCATGATTCTGTTTTGAACCGGAATAATCCCATCTCATGAATTGGCAGTCTATGACCAAAAAAAAACAATTGGCGGTCATTTTTTTTCCTAATAAATAAAATAGAGAGTTTCTCCCAACATTATCTTCAGGATTTTGAGTGTGTTTGATTGGACTACTGGGGAAAGCCTTTTAAGAAAATGCAAAAGATTTTAAGTTAAAAGGGTTTTTCAAAATACAAATTATATTTATTAAATTATAATATGAAAGTCCATTGTTAAATACCTTTAAAAAAAATAGCGGTGCCATTGCTGGAGTGATGGGCACATGCTTCTCAATATTGATTGGTATGGAATTAGCACAACCATGCTTCTCAAATTCTTAGGGGGAATCAACTTTATAATGTTTTAATAACGGCTCACGCTTTTTCAGCACCAATCGTGTTCAAGCAACAATTATGCCTAGATACCCAAAGACTAGTTCTCTTTTGAGATATTATATTTACAAAAAGACTTTTGTAATTAAAAAAAGAAAAAATCCATCAACGAAAAAAAAAAAAGAAGCCGCGCCAGGGCAGACGACCGTTGGCAATCGAAATCTATAATCGGCAGCCGACCTATGAGATTGCAAGACCTCAGGTGGCCCCCAAAAACCATCGGCGAGGGCTGCCTGAGGTAAAGTGACCCCCCTAAGGATGCGACCAGGTGGCAGCAACCTCCACATGATCTCACACAACCCAAATCTGGATCATCGAAGGTCACACAACCTTGCCATGTGGGTCGCGTGATCGGCAATCTAGTGACCCAAATCTAGGTATTGCCTGGTGAGGTCATGTTGGGTCAACAAAGGTTGCTTGACCTCACCGCGACCCAGATTTGGGTTGTCGGAATGACCAGGTGACCTCAGGTGGCCCTTCACAAAGGTTGCATGATAGATCTAGGTTGCCGCGACCGTCATCAAGGGTCGTCCAAACACCTGCCCTTTGTTGACAACTACTCGCAGCTATGCCAATCCCGTTCATTGAAGAAGATGATGAACAATAGTAGGTTAGCATGCTCATAAGGCAAAAGCTCAAAGCACAGTTACCTTAGGCTTTCGCCTTTGGAGGCCAATGGGGTTCAAATTTTTTTTTGCGAAACACGCTTTATTTGGCTTAAAGGACTTTAGATGGCCAAAGGGCTTTGGGAATGCCTCTCCCAAATGCACCCTAATACTCTCGTAAAGTGTTCAGTTCGAACCAAATGTAAAGACCCAAAATTGGCTAGCCTGCTGCCATTACTCTATTGAAATTTTAAAATCCATGAGGTCATAGCACGAGTATATGTTCAAATTGTTTAGAGGTTCATTCTTTTTGTCAATCGATCATGTGAATTAGTGGAAGACGGATGATTTCAATTTATTTCTTTTGTGAAATCGTGCTGCATAACAATTTTTTTCTCAAACCGTGACATAAATGAATTAATTTAAATTTGAATCGAAACTAAAACCGACCTTTTGTTTTAGACATGCTAAAAGAATGGAAAAGAAGAAGGATATATAAACGAAATTAATTTTTCGAATTCAAATTAAACCCGAACCCTTCGTACATAAACAGGCTTAGTAAAAAAGATAAAACCGAAAAACATAAAAATTTACATTAAAACATTAAGAAAAAGATTATCATGAATTGCAGCCCCGCCGTGCGCAGCAAGTAGTACAATTTCCAGCATCGTTTTCTTCGAAATAAAATAATAATTTTGATTCTAAAAAAATATATAAATAAAATCGTTTTGTAAATCGACAAGACGCCCCTCGTCGTATAAACAACACCCACGAGCGCCGACGCTCCATTTCCATCTTTCGCAATCGCCGACGATGGGAGGTCCATACTCCGGCGCCGTCTCCGGCCGCCGGGACCGCTACCACGGCGAGGACGGCCGCCGCCTCCACAGCCCTGAATCGGATCGCCCCGCCGAGTACAGCCGACGCCGCAGCCCCTCATACGAGTCCTTCGACCGCCGCGACGACCGCCGCGGCCGCGAGCCCGATCGCCGCGACCGCCGCGACCGCCGCGGCCGCAGCCCCAGCCTCAGCCCCTCGTACGACGATCGCTACGACGACCGCCGCGACGGCTCGGGCCAGCGGCGCCGACGGGGTTCGCCCCGCGTCTCGGACTCCAGGAGGAGCCCTAGGGCCGACGGAGCCCTAGATTCGTTGCCCAGGCAATTCGGGAAGAAGCGGCCTTACCTCGATCGCGATTATCGGGGCAACGGTAGGTTCTCGGAGTCGGACTCCGATGAGGAGCTGAAGGGGCTGAGTACGGAGGAGTACAGGAGGCTGAAGAGGCAGAAGATGAGGAAAGCCATGAAGTTCTGTATCTGGAATTGCACCCCGAGCCCACCGCGGTACGAGGGGGATGAAATGGAGGAGAAAGCGGAGGAGATTGATGAGAAGTACGGGGAAGATTTGGAGAAGAGCGACTCGAGCGGGAAAGAGGATGGAAAAGCGAAGGGGAAAGGAAAATCTAAGTCCGATAGCGAGGAGTCGAGCGACGGTGAGGCGGACAGCGAGTCGGAGCCGAGTGCTTCTGCTTCGAGGAAGAAGAAGAGGAGTTCAAGTTCTAAGCGCAGGAGCAGGGAATTGTCTGGAACTGAGAGCGAATCTGAGAGCGAGAGGGAGAGTGAGTCTGATGATCCTGCATCGAAGAAGAAGAAGAAGAAGGGTAAGAGTTCGTCTTCGAAAGGGAAGAGTGGGAAAGTGCGTGATACCGAGAGTGAATTGGAGAGCCAAAGTGAATCGGAGGATTCCTCTTCGAGGAGGAGGAAGAGGAGGTCGAGTTCTAAAAGGAGGAGCAAGAGAGAGCGTGATAGTGAGAGTGGATCGGAGGTTGAGAGCGAGAAAGAATCAGATGAGGAAGAGGATCGAAAAGGGAAGAAAAGATCCAGGAAACGGTCTAGTAGGCGGACAAGGAGTGGGGGAAGAAGTAGCAGGCGACGAAGCAGTAGGAAAAGCAAGAGGAGATATAGTGAATCTGATGATAGCGAGGGTGAAGATAGCGAAGCTGAGGATTCTGATGTCAAACCAAAGAAGGACACGGGCTCATCGAGATTGGGCAAGAAAAGTCGCAGTCGGAGTAAGAGTGGTCTTGAGGATGATAGCGATGTTTCGAATTCAAGCGAGAGACCACAATCTGAGCCTGATCTGAATGGTTTAGACAGTGAGGTCAAGGCTGAGATCGATGCAGAAGCACTCATGTTCAAGGAGATGATCGAGTCCCAGAAGAAGCCAGCCTTGGATAACGAGCCAGTGGTTGGTCCCATGCCGCTGCCAAGAGCTGAGGGGCACATTAGTTATGGTGGGGCTCTTAGGCCTGGTGAAGGTGATGCTATTGCGCAGTATGTTCAGCAAGGGAAGCGTATCCCGCGGAGAGGTGAAGTCGGTCTTTCTGCAGAGGAGATTCAGAAGTTTGAGGGTCTTGGGTATGTGATGAGTGGTAGCAGGCATCAGAGGATGAATGCCATCCGTATTAGGAAAGAAAACCAGGTTTATAGCGCTGAGGACAAGCGTGCTTTGGCCATGTTCAACTATGAAGAGAAGGCGAAGCGTGAGCATAAGGTCATGGCTGATTTGCAGCGGTTGGTGCAGCGTCATATTGGGCAGGATATTGGCCCTACTCATGATCCTTTTGCTGGAAAAGCTGCTGATGGTCCTGAGGCTTTATAAACATGTATGTTCATGTTTTCTTCTTATTTCATGTCTAAATTATGTGATGCCCTCACTAGTGTAGTGTGTGCCCAACTCTGTTGGCATTCTGGTCAGGTGGACTCATCTTTGTGTGTTATGTAGTTGAGGCATATCTAGTACCTCGCCTTTGATGCTCTTATTATATTGAAATAAATGCTATAAGGGAATATTATTTTTCTTTGGAATGGAAGTGTTGCATGGACCTGCATCATAATTTGCTTGTTTGAAGAATACAGCAATTGATGGTTAGAGATGAATGTACAGATGTTTGTAAGGGCAATGCAATTGACTTGTCAGATGATTTCTGGCTGTGTTTTTTATTGCCATTGTATATGGCATGATTTTTATGTAACTTAATACATGCATGTTATGAGATTATGGAAACCCGACAGTGGAGCTTATGACACAAACATGAGGCCGTGTGGAAAAAAGAAAAAAGAAACCGAACTTGCTAAGGCTTAGTTGTCTTTGTTAAGCATGCTTTTGGGCTATACCAGTTATGACTGTTTGAGGTTTTCATTCTAAATGTCACTTTTCTATAGGGCAAGATATTGTTGTTTTATGTTGAATTGACTAGACTAGATTAAATTTAAATTGGGTTCTGCTCTGTGAATTATAGAACTTGCAATGTCTGCCAATCGAATGTTCTATATTAGAAGGTAAATAGTTTGACCAAAATGCGAAACCTGGTAGCGAGGGTGATTGATTAGATTTGACTGTAGAATCATTAAATTTGGCTTTATCTTCAGCCTTGCAAAAAAGTTTTGCATAGCAGTTTAAGACAACATGGTTGGAGTCCTCCTTCAATTGAATTTTGAAATTCAAGTAAGGCCCACGTAATCTTTGGTGAAGCTGCATATTATCTATAGAGGCAATTTGCATGCAATGGAATATGGAGTTGATTATCAAGGCCAGTCTATACTTTTGTGGTGAAGCTACTTATGGTCGTGAGAGACAATAACTTGCTGTCTGTATTGTTCATCTGCTGAAACAAGTCTCTTTTTTTCGTTTCATCTTTTTGTCATTTTGATTTTGGAACACAATTAGATATCAGAGCATTTCTTTTTCTTCCGCATGTGGTATATAAGTCTCTTTTCATTCCCTTTATAGCTTTATTAAATAATAGTGAAGTACTGATTGGGAATTTAGCACATCTCCATATCTTTTGGTCTATTATGGAGATTTTGGTGTAATACCTAACACGGTGCAAATATTTTCTAAATTAACTAATCATGGCGTTGGTAAGTTCATAGGAAATAGATCGTTCACCATGGCCTTTGCATGAGGGCATGGAGAATAACTATCTCGGCAAACCAATTGGGGTGAGTTGTCGTAAACTTCGTGGAGAAACTATAGGCTTTAGAATGTGAACTGTCGGGCAGTAACTCTCAGTCAGAGGACTTTGCGAATTTAAAACTACTCTTCAAAATTGTCCCAAACTCATGTTTTGTCTACCCAGATTTACGAAAGTCAGGATGCTGTTGCTAGTGCAATCAAGTAGAAACATTTTCAATGGACCATGAAAATCTCTCAAAGTCGGCATTTTCGGCCTGGGAGATCGTTACTACTGTCTGATATGGTCAGTGAAGGATGCATAGCATAATGATCTAGCTAGATTTCCGTGGCCCAAGCTCTCAAAAGTAGTCGAGGTGACTAAACCAAGTGATCAATGATGAATCACTAAACAAGACATTTCGCATTTGACATGGGTCGTTGGAATATTACCATAGGCTTTTCCTTCTTGAGTTTTTTTTGGTAAGGGCTTTTCCTTCTTGAGTTGATGTGTGGTTCTTTGATAATATGGCTCGAGTTAAGCTCCTAAGCAGACATATCCTGATCTATTGTCTTTCTGGGTTAGGGATCGGTGATTTCATGACAGGGCTTCCTTGACGACAGTGATGCTGTAAAGATCCGTGCCTCGTCTTATGAAGCTGCTTCTCACTCTTCGTGATAGCGTGTATATCTCGACGGGAATGTTCAAGCATTGAGCAGCAGCATACATCATACGGAAACTGTCTGCTTCACTAGATTGTCATAATATATTTCTTTTGGCTAGTTTCTGTTTTTGGCTAGTATGGAAGGAAATAATCAACCAACGTGTAAGCCCACTGTCTCCGACTATTTTTGTGTCCTTAGCCCCTTCCTCCTGTATTTGCTGCAACAGCTATTTAGCTTTGCAAGTGACGTGATATTTTTCATGCTACAGTTCAGCAGTCGGCAACAATATTTGATGTTCCCTTCCCTTTTATGATTTTGGCATACGCTCCTCTTAAAACACCCGGCCGATCTCATCCGGTCACGAGTCTCCCCCCACCACTGGTGACGGGAAACTATCAGGCCACCGGAGGCGGTTCTGTTCGTTGGGCTCGAGAACTATGATCATGGTTCTTGATGGATGGTATGGCGTTGAGCTCAATCTATATTCTCTGTGTTAATGTTGCTCGATGATGCCCGGACGGTAGCGCCACAGACGGCCTAATGGGCCTGGGGCCTGGGCAAATTGACGTTTCGTTCTTTAATCAATTTCCCTCTCCAAAAATGATTTAAGGTGCGGATGATAAACAGCGACTCGTATACCCTCATTTTGTTCCTCTTGATTCTGCTGATTATAGTGATGTTTGTTTCCCATGGAGTGCTCAGGTGTGTTTTCCGGGAGAATGGCAGAACGGTGGCTCATGCTTAGCGACCGTTTAAGCCGTATCAAGGAACCTACCCCGCACACGATCTCAAGCTTGCGACAGTCGTCTAATTTATACCGATCGCAGAAGCCTGGAGTACGTGTTTTCACAGCAAGAGTTGAGTACGTGACAAATCAACTTGTCTAGCCAATTTTGGTCAAAAATCGATGATGTGGATACTAAGGGTGCATATGGCAAAATTTTCAAAATAGAAATTAATTTCTGGCTAGATTTCTCGATTTGTATTCTCTGCACAAGTTTCTAAACAAAGAGATATGTTTGATAAAAATCTAACATTTTTGTTTTTGAACAAAAATTCGTTTAATAATAAAATAAAATTTCTATTTTTGGGCGGTTTGGTGTCCGGCAATCGGTGGTGAACATCTGGCGGTAGGCGGTGGCCATTTAGCAACCGACATCTAGTGTCTGGTAGACGGTGACGAAAGTGAACGGCGAGAAGAGTTTTTATTTATCATTTTTGTTTCAGAAATAGGAAAGTTAAAAATTTTAATTTTTGATTTCTACTCCAAATTTATTTCTGAAATAGAAATCTATTTTAGAAATAGAAAAATTAAATTGTTTTACTAAACGTATTTCTATTTTAAATCTATTCTTAGAATAGAAAAACAAAGAAATATAAAGACAAATTTTGTTATGCGCACCTTAACTGTCCTATGTAGCGCAACTAACGCTGACATAGACAATTTTTATAAATTTTAATTATTATTTAATTTTTTATCTTTTTTTTTCTATTTTTTAATTATGGCCAGCAAAGTTATTGGCAATACTACCTAGCTAGCGAGGTTAGGTCTTGCCCATGACCAGCGAAGCATGACCTTTGTTAGCGTGGTCCCTAACGAGGGCTTGAGTCTTGCCCAACCATGGCGAGGTTTGTTGGCTCTCTTCTCTAGCCAACAACCAATTGGAAGAAGAAAAATTGGAAAAAAGAAAAAGAAATGAAAAGTAAAAAGTTCAAAAAATATTATAATATTATTAAAAGTTGTTTATGTTAGCGTTAATCGCGCCACATAGAATATGTCATAAGTTTTTCAGATTGATTAAATCGACATAAATATCAAAGGTATAAAATTCAATTGGTGAAAAAAAATATTTAAAACTCAATTATTGGTTGGTGAGGGGTCACTTCTGGCGGGATTGAAAGTTTTGGGTTTGATTTAGTGAGCCCAATGACCATTATTGCAACTTTACAAGTCGAAATGTCTTGTTAGAAAAAGAAAGTTAAAAATTGAAGAACGACCAATGACTCACCAATCAAAAGGGCAGCCGTAAAAAGATTCTTCCATATAGTATTGGAAGAAAATATAACTTGTTAACAAAAGGGTTAAAATCCTTAAAAACTCAAAACTAATACATTCATGTCAAATTTATCTCAAACTAAGTTTTTAATCATAAAAAAATCATAACTGATATATTTGTGATAAATTTAATTAAAACTATTTTTTTTACTACAAAAATTCCAAGTTAGTACACTTATAACATATTTATCCTCTGCTAGCTTCTGCCAAACTTAAAGGTTAAATTTGCTAACTTAGATGACACATTCTTGTCTGAGACTGATGCCAGCTTAGAAGGAAAGTGAGGGGTAGTATGGCGACGTGGCAATTCCACGTGGAAATCCTGAGGGTAAATATCACAAAATTTTTTAAATCGGTATACTTGTGACAAATTTAATAGTAATGCTATGATAAATTTAAGGTACACCTATGACAAATTTAAGATTTTTCGTGACATTAACCTTATAAATTTTCACGTTGACTTACCATGTCATTATAACATATCACCATGTGTCATCACGTTAGCGAATTTAATGATAAAATTTGACGAAAGTTAATAAATAGTAAACTTGTCATATATGTAATAATTTAAGATTTTTTGAGGTCCAAAAAATTAGCTTGTGGTAGATTTGTCACGGGTGTACTAGTTTAAAGTCTTTTATAGTCAAAAAATTACTTTGAGATAAACTTGTCATAAATGTATTAATTTGGGATTTCAAGGTATTAATCATTGACAAAATCACAAATTAGGAACCTATGACAATACCTTTTCATGTTTGCTAGTAATTTTTTAAGTGTGTTAACTTGACACTCATAACTTCTGGAGCCATGCTTTCCTCTCTAATTTGGACAATGCTCATGATCTATAATTAGATGCGTCGAACGATCGGGTCGGATCATAAATGATCTGATCCAAATTGATTCGTTAACCCGTTTATAACCCATTTATTCGTAATGTAAATTCATCAACTCATATGGGATCCAATCAACTCATATTTACTAAAACACTTCCATATTTAACCAAACCTAGAAAAATTTGTTTGTTATGATTTTAAAAAAAATTATATTGTTAAAACGCTTGCGTACAATTACAACTTTAGTGGGTAAATTTGAGGTTCCATTTATTTTACGAAAAATATCTAGCGGGGGTTAGCGGCTGGACTTCATAGGGAGAAAAAGTACAAGAAAAAAAAAAGAAAAGAACAAATAAAAATAAAAATAAAAATAAAACTTATAAAAAAATTATAAAAACTGCTCGAGAGAATGATATCTCATTAATGGGTTGACACAATTAATAACATTTACAAATTAAATGGGTTGCAAATGGGTAACCTGTGTATCATTAAACTTACATACAACCCAAACCCATTAACAACCCATTTATTAAAACTTAACTAACCTACATATAATCTATCTCATTGATAACCCATTTTGACACCTTTATCCGTTTGGTTGGAAGATAATATAACCCTTAACTTCTATTATCGAATTAAGGAGAAACTACATTTTTGGTCCTCGTACTGTTTGTTTTGGACCTTATACTTTCTTTGTCCTTACACTATTCTCCGACGACGATTTAAGTCCTCGGTCGAATCCCCCTGTTCGCAATTAATGGGAATTGCCGAGTCGACGCTAGGGCCGAACTCGTGTCATGCCGTGCGAGGTAAGACAAGGAGTGACGACAGATATATGTTGTTTTCACAAATTAAAGAGGAGTCCACCGGTCGTATCGTATCTGGAGCGACCATGTACTGCGCCTTGCGACCCTCATTAATGGACCATCCTTTTCCAGCGGTGATTACAAGCACTTGATGGGTCGTTAGGAACACGTCATGTCAAAAGACTCAGAGCGACTCAAAACCCAAAAGATAAGACCGAGGGAGTGAGGCTTTCATGCTTCTTGCCAGAACATCCAAACCCAAGTTTCTCTCACTTGCTGTGCCCAGGTTGGTCCCTGCGATTAGGACATATGCTTGGAGGGACGACCGCATCACGTTGTTGAATCATTCAATTTGGGTCTCCCTATCTCTCTATCTCTCTTTTTGTGCAAAGGCAGCATTTAAAGCACTGTGCAATTTCTCGGGTCTTGGGCATACGCGAACGCTTCTTGATTTCTGACATGCCGGTGGAGCTACGGTGATTGGGTTTATAAACTTACCGGGTGAACTACATTGCTATGCTTCAAAACCAAAGATTCCATGACAAGCATGGAACTCCCGTCGAGCAGGGTAAGCTTCTGTCCATACACCCTTTATTATGAAATGACACGGTCATGAACGAGTCCAACTCACGTGCAATAAAATCATGCCAGAACGCCTCTGTAAATACATACATTTTTATAAACGGCACCCTCATATCTAATCGGATCATGTTGAACTTAGAAAGAATTCCATAAAATCATCAATTGAAATGTTAGTTAAATTGCCAATCCTCTCGGTGTTAGGGGTGAGCACGCCAGATTGCCTAAATTAAGAACCATCTGGACCAGACCAGACATGACCAGGTGGTTTGGTCTGGTTTCCGGTTCCATAAAAATGGAACCGATGATGTTGGTCTGGTTCCCGGTTTTGGGGAGAATTGGATTGGACTGACCATTTTTTTTAAATATATTTTTTAATTTTTTAAAAATAATAATAAAACTTAAAAATAGTAACAATTTTTATCTTTTTCTTAATTTTTACTTTTTTTTTTTGCTAAGTAATTGGTTCCATGGGACTGGACCAACCTAGGACTGACCGAAGATTGGGAACCGATCGGTCCTAGGTTGGTCCGGTTGGTTCAGTCTAGTTTCCAGTCTTAGGTTGGTTTGGTTTGATTCCTAGACCCAAAAATTGGGAACTTGTTCTCTCGGTCCTATTCCTAATTCCTAGGTGGAATCGGATTGGATCGGAAACGATCACTCCTCCTTGGTGCTTGTCTATAACATTCTTCTTGGCTGTTAACCCTGTGATTATGAAGTCTTGGAGTGGTGGAAAGAGACAAGACTATTGAGATCACATGATGTCCTCCGGTGCATGCGTTAGAAAAGAACAATAATCTTTTTACCTTTCCCTTTTGCCGGTTCATGATATCTCACCTTTTCTAAGTTTATTTTGTGAATGGGCACATGATCCTATGCTTGTCCTGTATGGAGACGGGACAAAGTGGTGTTGAACGAATGCTTTGAACTCATTGCCTATGCCCGCGGGAAAGGGGTCAAGCCAGGCCCAGTTTCATGATTCTCCTGATTAGTGCGATTGACATCAGGGCTCTAGAAATCATCACATCTCTCTCTCTCTCTCTCTCTCTCTCTCTCTCTCACACACACACACACACACACACACACACAATGCTTACGTACTAGAGAATAAATCTTTTTCTTGCTGGTGCATTGAGATGATGATTGTGTACACTGGCCTTGACTGATTGAAACCAATTTTCTTTGCAGCCAAATCATTACTTCTCACGCATCTAATCATGGTCAGTCACCAACCCACAGTGAAAAACATCAAATGAGGTAGAAAGAGAAATGGGTTTTTTGGGAAGGTCAAGGACTGTATATTAGGGTTTTGAAAATAAGGTCTAATATGCATTATTACAATCTCACGCATTCCATCAATGCTGGGTATGTTCAAGGATGAATCGAACTATCTTGAAAAATTACAAGCACTGAAGGTCAGTCCATCAGCGGTTCAAGGACTTGTTCAAGTATGACAGATCAAGAGAAGTGGAGACATGCATTATCGCCTCAATGACTCATTCTCGTTCATTTAATGTTGCACGTTCTTGGAATGGAGACGTGCGCTCGATGGCGGATAAGACGTTCCATGTTCGATCCAAACTAATGCAAGATCTCCATACCATCATCATTATCCATGCAAAACGCGCTTTCCAGAAAGGGGAAACCCTAATGTGTGATTTACGCTAGTACATCACTACAGAACAAAAACTGTTTTCTTCCTAAAAATAGAGGGAAAAGAGGAGATGACCCCCACGTAACTGCGTTAGTCTTGTCGTTGTGGATAGACGAGTCGATTAGCTGTCTGACCAAAAAGCAAAAAGGAGCAGGAAATTTGCTTGATTGGCGGCAAAAAGAAGTAAGAAACCACAGAGAAAAAGGGATGAGTGATGAACCCTCTCATCAACATGATCTACCAATTAAATAAAATAGATCGAATTATTGATTATATGAATCTCGTCGTAGACAAATACTTATCTCGACGTGAGTCCATCATGTGACTGATCACATTGATCTAATATGTCCATTCCGCGCAATTTATAGTTAAGAGTGTATGTGAATTCATGCAAGACTCGCCTTTGCGATGGGGCCCACGTAATTAATAATACGAGATGGTATTGTTCCTACGGCCCTACGAACAACGCGATTGCCTTGCCCTACTTGGCACTATACGACGTGGTCATGCTGTCCCGAGAAAGACATGGCTTTGAGCTCAAGCGACTGGGTGGGGACACACACATGGCCGCGCAAACACACGGCAACATCATCAGGCCACCCCTGTCCAGCCATGATCCTCAAGTTGCCATTCCATGTGCACTCCGGATCCCTCGCCTTTTCTCTTTCCACATCTCCAAAAAAGTTATTCTAGTAATCTAATCCAATCACAATATGAAATCTCATCCAGGAGGATATGTCTTATCGTGAGTACTTTTTTAGTCGCGATTCACTTTGTCTACCGTATCAATCTCGTAACGATTTCATCAATGAATCATATAATAGTCGGCCATTTGGTATAATATTTACTCTCAAAGTTATTCCCCAATCTTAGGAAACCTTGATTAGAATAATATATATTTCCCCTAAATTTCTCTCCTCCCGGATGATCAAAGCACACACAATCTCGCTTAAACGAATCTCTCTCTCTCTCTCTCTCTCTCTCTCTCTCTCTCTCTCTCTCAAGTCTTGCTCATAAAACCAAAGAAAGAACGAGCTGATCTTTCCATGCACCATTTCTTGATGGGTCTCCAATAGCTCTCTCTTTCAAACACACGACAGAACCTACCATCCCTAAAACCAATCAACCGATCATCGTCCCGCGGCCGACATGATGAGAGACTTCCCGTCCTGCTTCGGCGAAAGCGGCGTCCAGATCGCCGACTCGTCGGCGTCCTTGGCGAGGAACAGCCCCCAGAACTCGGTCACCTGCATCTACAAGTCCAAGATACGCGGCTGCCCTTGCCTCATCACCGTGACCTGGACCAAGACCCTCATGGGCCAAGGCCTCACCGTCACGATCCTCGTCGACGACGGGGGCGACCACCCCAACTCGTCTCGCTCCCTCTGCCGGGTCGAAATCAAGCCCTGGCTCCTCATCTCCAAGCACAGAGGTTGCCGGAAAGCCCCATTATCATCATTGGATTCCTCCACTCTCGACGTTCACTGGGACCTCTCGAACGCGAAGTTCGGCTCTGCCCCTGAACCCGTCCAGGATTATTACGTCGCGGTCAAGGATGACCGTGATGTGGTCCTACTCATTGGGGACATGGAGAGGGAGGCCCACAAGAAGCTCGCCGGCCTCGGCTGGGCGCGTGACAGCGCAGTACTCGTGGCGAAGCGGGAAAACATGTTGGGGAAGAAAAGCTACTGCACGAGGGCTCAGTTCCGGGACAAGGGCCAGGCACACAGCGTCGTGATCGAGTGCGACCCGGGAGGTGGCTCTCTGTCCGATCCGTGCCTCGTTATACGGATCGACGACCGGGACGTAGTGAGGGTGAGGAGGCTGCGGTGGAAGTTCCGGGGGAACTGCACGATCGACGTGGACGGCACCGGCGTCGAGGTGTTCTGGGACGTCCATAACTGGCTCTTCGGGGGCGACTGTGTTGGGAGCAACTACGGGGTTTTCCTGTTTCAGACGTGCCCTTTCTGGGCCGAAAGCGATAACGAGAAGTTCTGCGGTTCGTCTAGTTCGAACTTGTCGAAGCCTTCTTGCATCTCGAGTTGGTGGAGTTCAGCATCACCCTCTTCTTCGCAGGGGATCGAAGATGATCCCCATCATCAACATCAGTTGCAGTTGCAGCAAGGTCTGGGCTTCTCTCTGATATTGTATGCTTGGAAGAGTGAATAAATAGTATTGTTCAACATCTATTTCTCTACCCAAAAAAAAAAAAGGACCAGCAAGAGAAGTTTTCCTCTTCTACCTTTTTGCTTTTGGAAAGATACAAGAAAGATGAAATTGGGTTTTTCCTCCGTTTTGGCTTTTCATATTGTTGGAGTGGTAACTGGTAAAGAAGATGCATAAGATGAGTTCTTCTTCATGAGTTGGACTGAAGTACAGTGAAATGAATGTAGATATATCGTTGCTTCTGATATATTGTTGCATAGTCAATCCATCCAGAGTCTCTTGGCCCCCAAGAAATCGTACATACAGAAGAGAAAAAGAAGAAGAGAAAACCTACATTTTCGATTGTCCCTACTTGGAAGGGATATCTTCCATTCATACCCTTTATTTAGGTTAACGAATCATGACATCATTCATATGGATGCTTAACTCAAATCGAAGGTAAAGCTATAGTTTCCTCCATCCTTTGCAGGAGAAATAACTGTAATTCTAAAATCCGGTGACGTTTATATTCATGACGGCCAATAAAAAATCCGGTGACCCTTAAAAGTGATCGTGTCCAATTTGCAATTCACTTATAAGAGGCATGGTTGGAGGATTTCCTCTGATCAGAGATTGGAGTAAACATGACCCGAAGAAACAAATTTAACACAAGTCTATGTATGACTTGTACCAAATACGTAATACCTCAATTACTTAAAATCATCCAAGAAATTATGTTTAATCATCTATAATGCTATAAAAATTTAATAGAGATTTTTTATTTTGACAAAACATCAAAAGGTATTTTTAAGCTAAAGCTCTTACTAGACGTGCTCTCAGTCAGTCTCATGTCATGAGAAAATCATATATAAATTTAGCCTATGGGTGAAGCGGTAGGCATAGTCAATCGCAGAATATAAAGTGTATTAAAACTTACGTTTTTTATGAGTCCCAATGTGATTTTCACCATTTCTTGAACTAAATCTCCCTAATATCTTCTCTTCAATCATTTCGCTCACTTGATAAATACATCAAGTCTAATAGTTAATAAAAAGAAATATATCTTCATGCGATTTACTCTGGCTAACAATGATAAATTTTCTTTTATGACTACCTTAAAACAAAGGACTAATGGGAGTTAAGATTACTATTTCCTTCTATTGCAAATTAGGAAGACAATTTTCCATTAGGAGGCGCTATTTGCACATCCATTTTGGCTGAACACACATTTTTAAACGAATTGACTTGAATGTCCTAACTTCTCTCTTACCTTTTATGTTGATTATGATTAGTTTTCTCCTCATTATGAGCAGTTCTCTCTTGAATTCTAAACCACACCCCACACCCCCCCCCCCCCCCCCCCAAAAAAAAAAAAAACAAAAACCATCTCTTCATCTGTCTTTATCTTGGTTTATTGTTCGATGCAAATTGTCAATCTCAGGTGTCAGAGGTTCATCCTCGGTGCTCCATCGGAGAGTCTCATAATTTTTATTGAGACTAAAACTAGAGCTAGTTATTCTCTTCGCATTTGATGTATATTGGTTCGCAGAGGAAAATGGAAGTTTTCAGTTATGGTTCGTAATTACAGCAAGCTAACAAGATGTTTGACCACAAGATGTTTGACCAAATAGAGTTTTTTAAGGGAAATTTCGAAAATGTAATAAAACAGGTGTTTCAAAGTCCGAAAGAGTTAAAATAGCCAAGCCCTTTTTCCGTTTCATAATGATACATCGTTTAGTAAGATATGAGAAGAGGACAGAGAGCAATTCATTTGTTCGACTCGATAATTATGAGAAGAGTTGAGCAGATATATTATATTACAAATTTAGAAACGAATCTAATCAGGTACAAATCAAGCGACTTGTCGAACATGAGTGAGATCTCCGAAATCTCCATATGTTTGTTACATCTTCAACATCCCCTAAACTCAAGTTGGTAAGAGTAGACAAATTTCAGATGGGTGTCGGGGAACTTTTCAAAAGCAAGTGCTACCAAATTAGCTTTTGAGGAGACGAACCCCATGCAAAAGCACCATTTGAACGCGTTCGGATTAAGTTCCAATCAGACGATACATATACGTGATAGCACATGTAAAAGCTAGTACCACCGAGTTAGCTTTCGGGTAGATCAGTAACAGAAGACGATTACCCCCTTTGAAAGCAAGCAGTATTCGGGAAGATCGTGCACATGGTGTTTGGAACTCAGTTTTCCGAAAAATCTATACTCTTGGACGATGATAATGTTTTAAGGTCAACAAGGTTCTTATAAGCATTCGCGACATGAAACAGCATTTGAAAGCATGCGACGGACGGCATCCTATGCGGCCACCTGTGTGACAAGAACTCCCCACCCACCGTCATCCATTTAGCTACAAGTCGGAAAGTACGGGGGAGTCCACGATACATGGGGTTGAGCAAAAAAGGGCAGTGCATTATGAGACTGATTCATGGAGGACCTCGCATCGCCGCTTGCGTGGGAGATTTAGGAGGTAGGGTGCATTTTACAAAGAGTGACACATTGATGTGCGTCAAGAACGATAAGCATTTGTTGCTACTCATAAATGTGAAGACAAAAGACAATAATGTAAGGCCCTATTTGTTAACCATCCAAATAGGGCCAAATTCTGATTCTTTGTTCCCGGAATCAATTTGGGCCTAGAATCGTGTTTGGTAAAATTTTTGTTCCTGAGAACAGATTGAGAATAGAATCAAGAACAAAAAAAAAGTTGATTATTGTTCCGGGAACGAATTTGAGAATCAAAATCAAGAACCCTCCTTCTTCCCTTCGGCCATCTCGCGACCGTCGTTCGCCGTTCGTTGCCGCTGACCGTCGCCGCCGCCGATCCGGCGAGCTCGCTAGACCGGGGCGAGGTTCGGTGAGCTCACCGGAGGCAAGCCCAGCCACCGGTGAGGCCAAGTCTCGTCGGGGCTAGGCAGCGGCTGGGCAAGCCTCGCGACGCCCAGCCCCGAGGCTTGCCCAGCCCCACTGGTGGCCAAGCGAGGCTCACCAGGCCACGCCGACCTAGCCATTGGCGTGGCCTAGCAGGCCTCGCCCAGCCTCGGTGAGGCCGGCCTGGCCACCGGCGAGGCTAGGCGAGCCTTGCCTAGCTGCCGGTGAGGCTCAGCCGACGAGGGCCGGCCTCGCCGAGGGCCGACGAGGGCCGGCCTCGCCGAGGGCCGACGATGCTCCGGTGAGGTCGTTGGCCCTCGTCTAGCCGGTCGCCGGCGACAAGAAAGAAGAAGATGAGAAAAAGGAAAAAAAGAAAAAAAAAAGGAAAAAGGAAAAAAAATGAAAAAAGAAAAGAAAAGAAAGTAAAAAAGTAAAAAATTTATTTAAAAATTTAAAAAAAATTGATTTAGAACAGAATTAATGAGCACGGTACCAAACGCAATTTTATTCCAGAATCAGAAATTTTGAACAGTTACCAAACGGCTTAAAATACTTAGAATAAGATCCTGGGACAGAATTAAAAAGAATCAGTTCTGATCATAATCTACAATCAGGAACAGAATCGTTACCAAACGAGCCCTAATTGTTTAACTTCAATGCTACAGCCTATGAGAGCTTTCCATTGAAATCTACTTTTCCAAAATCCGATGGTCGGATCTTAATATATCACATCTTTTAACCATGGCTGTTCTATCTTTAAAGGCGTTGGAAATTTTTTTCACACAATAAAATGATTTTCATAATGACTCTGTCACAAGCTTTTCGATCTTCAAGAATTGAAGCCTCAGTGACAAAATTGAAAGAAACGAATGCCATAAACAAGCCTTACTGAAGTTTCCGGGGTGACACTATAATGTCATCCTAGAGGAAATTAGTTTCAATTTATTAGAGCAAAACAGACATTGACTTCACAGCTGCTCCATCTCAAGAAGCAAACTAACCATTGAATAGGGGTCGAATTGCAATTATGAGACGATTGACAACACTTCGATTATCCACAACCATTACAGGATTGAAATAGCTAAAAATAAAAGCGCCGTGAAAAAGAAAAAAATATAAAAGGAAAAAACCAAAACATCAGTCACGAGTCATGCATCCAATAACGGTGGATGACACTTTTGCATAGGAGAGATAGGGACCAGGGAACACATCGCTAATTAAATTCTAGCTTTCCGGCATTTATCCATATACAAACTTCCGGAGTTCAGGCAACAGGCATACCAACCTGGGGTTTGGGCGTTCCTTCATGTCCGCAGCCATCGGCAGTTAAAACTTGACCAAAATGGCACCATTGACTTGGATAGCTAGATAAAGAGCTTGTTGCAGAACTGACAAAAGTAAAAGAAGAAAGAGGAAATACTGCATCAGTCAGATTCTGCAAAAAGATCATAAAAGAACTGCCACTGTTACAAATTCGGCAGGGATGCCTTTCCTAAAAGTAAAGCAGAATAACAAACTATAACAGTAACACAGAATAACCACGAGACATTCCTCACATACTGTAAAGTGCATTGAATTTATCAGATGGGTCTCTCAGCCACTAGCTTTAGGCAAAACCTTTGTGCACATGACGTCAAAATTCTCTTCAGCGGAAACTTACACTTTTCTTCCCATAGTTTATCACTACCCCTTCTATCAGAAAAAAATGCACCCTACCGTTAGGCAAAAGCCTAGAGGCTGGGATCAAGGGGCAGGAATGAGACTTTAAATTGAATCTAGAGTATAAAAAGCCCAAGATCTCCGGGGTACAAATTACAAAGAAGAGAAAACAAAACATGGACCCTTCTGAAAATAGATATCAGGAAGAAAAAAAGGAAAAAGAAGAAGAAGGAATTTCCTATACATTGCAAGTATTGTGACACTAGAATTTAAATTTTGATTGGGAAACAAAGAACATCACAGCAAACAGAATGTGAGTTTAAATGAAGTAAAAGATTCAGAGTCTGGATCTTAGGTGTGATATAAATGACAGTGGAGGAACACACACCATTTTGTTTTTGTGCATAATCTTCAAACTTTTCTTTACTTAAGGCATTTCCTAGATGGGAAAATAGTCCAGCTCATCTGAACTTTCCTCGTAGATTACGTAGCTGGAATCACGGCTATCCTCATTACCACTGCCTTGATCGCTATTGTAGCTGCTTTCAGATGAACTCATAAATAAAGAACTATCTGATATGTGACCATTATGATGTAACGGCAGCCCAATCTCGCTATTGAGGTCACTATCAATAATTTGTTCCATCTCGCTAAAACTGCAAAATAACATAAATCCATGGGGCAAAGTGGAGATTGAGATTCATGCCCAAAGGGAGCATGCAATAATTTAAATCAGAAGGTAGATATCAAGCACAACAGTCATATAGTAAAATCCCAAATCAATAACTGTATCGAAAAGAACATTTTTGGACAAACCTTCCCCCCTCTGATGGAAAATCTGCTAGTAAACAAATGTCCGGCCTTCCTTCCACTACCTCTTTGAATGGGATGACACTGGACAAGAAGACAAGTACCAACATTGCAATGTTAAGAGTGTGAAACCTGCAGCCATTCCAATATGATGAATCTAAGTAATTTTAGGCATACCTTGAAGTGTAACTTCTGTTATACCAGTCACCTTCAGAAGCTAATCCTTCCTTATTGGATATGTCCTGCGGCAGGAAAAATATCAGGCTCTACTGCAGGAAAACAAAATGATGATAAGACAAGTAGAAGGTCCACGGTACTCACAACGTGTCTTAGACACTTGAAATCTCCAGCAAGAACAGCAGTCAAAAACCGAGCAACCTCCATCTACAGATAATCTTGTATCAGAGAGGGTGGCGGGGTAGAGAGAGGTAATGGTGATGGGACTACTCTTTTTCTCACCTCTTTGAGATGCATACAGTCCCGTAAAATCAGGACTTCCAGTAAAGTTCCAGTTGAAGTGCTGCCAAGATTTCTAAAAAAAGAAAACAAAATACCCATTTGAAGAAAATCCATGGGACGTCAACCCAAAACACAGAAAATTAACCTTATGAAATGTTGTTCAGGGAGAGAGAGATTAGCCGACCTCAGAAAATTTCCAGTAATTGAGTAGGATGTTGAAAAGTCAACATATCGTAGCTTTCGAAATCCCTGCAAGAGATACCAAGAAGAGTACTTGCTTGTCATTGACAGAAATGACTCATTCAGAAGCATCATACTACGTCTACTATCTCCAACAAATGGACTATTAAACTCAAGCATTGAACCAATCTGAAGTCAAGAGATTCATATCATCCTACCACCTATGACTCATAGAGGCAAACTTAGATGGAAAAGGAAATGGCACAAAAAAGCTGCTGATAGAAATTATTTGCAGTCATTCCCAGATAGCTTTTAAGAGCCAAAAGTGGCTTATGGGAAGAGCGTTGGTGTCCTATTTAATGGTTCAGAGGCTTATATTTTAGGAACTTGTGCAAAGTGCGGCTGCTTGGTTATTTCTAGGAATCAACAAAGTAGATTTACGTCCATCGAAACATGGTCTCCAATCACCAATGGTCATATAATACAATATCCAACAACTTCTGTACACACGTGCCTTTAGACAATTAATGAAAACCGTGTTCCATATATTGCATTTGGTCTTCAGGGCAAGAATTGGATAAAAAACCCCTCAGATGGTGAAAGTGGACATATCAAAACCTATCAAGTTCAGTACACTTTGAGATAGATTGAAAATAAAAAATAAAAAATTCAATTAAATTAAAAAACTGAGAAATTAGAATATTCAATTCAATTAAAACAGAAAAGGAAAAAATCTAGATCTAGGGATTGCAGCTATGGCTGCAACCGCTGCCACCATGATGGCCGTGATTGATACCACCAGCATATTGCATGGTGGTCCAGCACAACAAAAATAAGAGGGATGGAAAACAGAGAAAGAGGTTGAGAAAATGTGGTGGTGGTGGTGGACTATGGAGGTTGACGCACGTCACTTAGGGAGTGCCACCTGAAAGCAAGCAATAGCTTCTTGTTTTCTTCTCTTTTAATTCATTTTCTTATTTTTTCTCATACAATGCAAGTCTATCCCACCCCTTATGCCAAATTTCTTATCAGGAGGATGTCCCCAAAACATCAGATAAGATAACAATTTATCCTATCTGGACTTAATTCTGAGCTACCAAATGCAGCCAAACAGTATAGTGTTCGTGGCCATATAATTAGAGGAGAAATAAGACTGAACTGATAGGATGAGAAAATTTACACCATCGACTACCAAAATCCAACAAAGTAGTCTAAGTTAATAAATTTGGCTTCAGATTAAACAAGTATTACTTTTGATGCAAAAATATGTACCTTAACAAGTGTTTTAACTTTGCAATCATGGAGCTTAAACCCTCTTAGAGACAATGAAGTCATATGAGGACAACTGTTGACTAGCTCAACACAAGTTGGTGATTTCAAACTGTCATCTCTACCTGATGGAAACACCAAAAGTAATGACTATGTTAGAAAAAGCATGACCTGAGAAATTTCTTCGTGTCAACGAACTCTCACCTGTTTTTGAAGACTCAAAGAACAAACGTTCTATCAAGTGACAATTTAAGCCCACAGAAGTCAACAATTGTCTCAATTCAACATGCCTGTAATTTGAAGAATGCAATGTTAGAATACGTGATAATGGGTTACAAGAATGATTACCCATTTAGTAACTGAGGAAAATTTCACAAGGTTGTCATGAACAAACTTGGTTAGGGCCATACAAGGAATAGCTTGTCTTGTATGCTAGCAATTTTTGTTGAACTTAGAAACCAAAAAGAAGAAAGAAAACATGATATGCCAGTTGATATGTAAATGAAAAAAGGACAGTTCCAAAAAACAGAATAATTTTGTTACTATCACAGGCAACAACTTCTGGAAACACAACACTAAATGAAAAAGAACTTACAGGCCAACAATTTCCAGATCAACTAGAGAGTGGCATACTGATAAAGCCGTACAAAGTGATGCACTATCCATTCTTTCAATGTTGTACAAGTGCAATCTTCTCAACAATATCCTTGAGGAAAGAAGAAAGGCAAAAATTAGGGGTCAATTGCAGCATGAGCAACACAAGGTCCAAGAAATCATAATTCGATATACCCTGCAGCACTGCCATCGGCACTCAAAGGGCTTAAGCATGTCCTGGTCAAGATGGGTGACTCTTTCCCTTGTCTGGTCTTCTTATCATTCCATGAAAAGTTGGAGACGTCAACGGAACTCCTTATTGTATAGACTAATGGTTGAGAAGATCCAGGTGACATGGTTGGGCCTGGGACTATACCAAGCTTCAATGACCTCAAAGATTTAAGAGAAAATAAAGCAAATTTAGATGGAGAAAAGTAATCCCATTATGCAAAAAAAAAAAAATACCTTCATTTAAAATATTAAATAAGATCTCCAGAGACTAGATGAAGAATTCACCAATAAACGACAATCACATAACAAATTCGGTCGAGAAAAACCTATTATATATTCCACGCAACCTACAAATAGAACCCAAAGGGAAATAAAAGGCAATGGCATTTTTTCAGATCAATCAAATTAAGTAGCAGAGAGTACACTGGGTCAAAAAAGGCCTCCGGTTTCTCACTGCTTTAGTTTCATATGGTCTACAGGGGGAAAAGGGAAGATGTCCCCTTATGAAGCGTGATGCAAAAGTAGAAAAGTAGCCCATGTAGGTACTACTTATCTCTCAGCCTCGGACACATTTAGTTACATTACAAAGCATCTTTAGAGAACCACATTCACTTCAACCACTACAACCGCACGGCAAAGCCTACTCATGACAAGTCCATTGGTAGCAGGTCAGTTGTCGATGCAGAGGAACCATTCCAAGAGAATGCAAACTGGCAAACGGACTTGAAATGAAAGGTTTTCAATATGATTCCTTACTGAAGGGCTCTTCCGGCTCTTTGAATCATTGTAGACACAACGGCATTATTAACCTTCGGGACAACTGTTGTCAGGTCAATATTGGTATAGCATAAAGGATCCATGGCGCACTTGTTAAACAGTGAACAAGTTGCTGCTGCGTAGCATAGGCTTTGTGAATCGAGCATTGAGAAAACCTGAATTTCCTCGTCAATAAAAACATATAAACACCCAAGTAAGGAAATATGGCAAAACCATTTCAACAAAGGCCAAGTGCACGACCGCAGGTCAACAGCGAAATTGTCAAAAGACATCATATTTATCAATAATCAAAGAAGAAAAATATATATTCTTATCTACAAGCAATTGAAGTGATCTGGATGATTATATATTGTCCGATAAAGGCCTTTTCCAGGCACGATCAGAATCAGCCAGCAACATTTGCCACAATCAGATAGCTAGAACTTAAGTATAAAATTGGATCATCACCGTGGCAACATACAATTCCTCGAGCTCGCACGCAAAACCTAAAATTGAACTCCATTTCTCAGCTGATCCACCCGAGGGACCCATCGACACGCAAGCGAAACGAGCTCGAGCGATTCAACCGCGAATGCTTCCGTCGCCACTTCGTGGCGCCGCCAAAAAAATAAATAAATTACAAACCCAGGCATTGCGATTCGCAAACCTAGAAACCTCCGCAACGAGCCAGAGACGGTGAAAAGGCGGGAACCTTAGTGGTGAGATCCGGAGGGAGAGCCCACGCGACGGAATTGTGCTTGGCGGCGCGCTTCCTCGCGGAGCGCCGGGCGGCCTCGGTGATGGCGGAGCCGAGCCACAGGGCCCGGTCGATGAGCAGCGCCTGGTCCCGATCGGAGGTCCTCGCGTCGAGGAGCCGGTCGAAGGAGAGGTCGATGGAGTGCGAGCGGGAGGAGGACGACGATGAGGATGAGGATGAGGATAAGGAGGACGAGGACGAGGACGAGGAGGAGGAGGAGGAGGAGGAGGAGGAGGAGGGGAAGGAATCGGCGAGGGAGAGGAAGGCGTCGAACAGGTGGTCGATTTGGCCGAAGGCCGACGACGACGACGACGACGACGACGAGGCCGCCGCCGCTGCCGCCGCCGCCGCCAGTGCCGCCGCTGGCGACGGCGAGGAGGAGGGGCAGGGGCGCTTGTTGGCCATGGGGGGCGGCGACGGTGCGGTGGCGGTGCGGAAGAGCAGGGCATCCATAGTGGGTGGAGTGGAAGATATGAGAGAGAGAGTGAGAGAGAGAAAGAGAGAGATTTTTGGGGTTTTTTGGGAGATTGATTTGATTGGAGAGAGAGAGTGCGGACGAGAGGATGGAGCGACACGTGGCGGGTAAGCGGCCGGCGGTGAGGCCGGCGGGGTGACTCTAGCGGAGTCCCCCCCGCTTCCTCGGTTCTGGGGAATAATGGGATTTTGGAGTTCTGCCGGAAGGCGATTGGCGGTGGTGAGCTGCTGCTGACGTGTTGCTCTTACGTGCGTGTGTGGGCGTACATTTATATGTAATTTATATTTATAATCATTGACACAGTTTCAATTCTTCCTTTTAATATCTATTTTCTAAAAACTTATATTCTTATTCCGAAATAATCATTGCTGCTCTCCTGATCGTGATTTTCTTATTTCTTGGTAGGATTTGATTCTCTATTTTAATCTATAAAAGTAATTGTGCTATTGATCGCTTGGATGCTAGGAGAACTATCAAAATAGTCATAAACTTTTTTTTTAACAATTTAATCATAAGTTTTTTAAAATTATGTTAATTCAATTCAGTTGCCCAAATTTGGCCGGCCGACGCTGACATGAATGTCGATCGATGCCAATTGTCTAGTGAATGCTAACATAACGTTTTTTAAATAATATCTAATATTTTTGAATTTTTCTTGAATTTTTTATTTTTTATTTTTTATTTTCTTCTTCTTTAGCCTTTTCTTTTTCTCTTATTCTTCTTCCTCTTTAGCTTCTTTTCCCCTACAGTGGCTGACAAGGTTTTGGTGAGGCTTACCAACCACCGGGCAAGGGCCTCATCAACCACTACAAGTAAGAAAGCCAAAGAGGAAGAAGAGAAAAAAAAAAAAGAGAAAGAAAAGGAAAAAAATAAAAAAAAATACCATTAAATAATTGTCACGTTAATATTAGCCAATCAAATTTGATTGAATAGACTAAATTGATATAATTATAAAATATTTAGGATTAAATTAGCTAAAAAAGATTTGACATTGAATTATTATAATTACAACAAATTTAAGACTTTTTTGATAATTCTTCCATTATGTACCTTATAAAATGAACTGATCAAAAATATTTCCATTGTCCATAAAATTATTTATACATTAATTATTATCAATAATAAAAATATTTTTTATTAACGTATTATTTCAAGTGATATAAGAGATCATTTTAAAGATAATATTTTTTAGATCAATTATTTTCCAGGACATTAACAATCCATTAATTTCACGATTGACTTTAACCCACGAGGAAGAAATGAGAAAATAGTGGCCCAATGGAAAAGGACAAGCAAGGTTTGTCTTATGCATGACTTGTAATATGACGACTCGTTAGCTCGAAAAGGGGTCCACGGGATGGGACAGGTCGTAGAAAATTGACTAGATTCGTCTCCCACGTTGTTTGCGTAAAGAGGTATATTACATGTTGCAAAGTCTTTCACGCGACGCTGGGTTCAGTGCCGCAAACTTCTCGACCGTTCATCTAAATTCCTCAGCTTTCATAATTCGTTCATTTACGTTACCAAAGTAACTTGAATCGCCAGAAAGAGTGACAGAATTTTAGTAAATTTTGACATTGATCATACAACGGAGTGCCGGACATAGACACGACTGTAACCTTGGAATCTACCGGCGTGGCACAACGGTTTCGGTTTTCCGTGGGCTTAGTTTGTAGCGTCAACATCGGGATTGCTCCGATCTTTTTTACATCAATCACAAAAAATATTTTCGCATACAATAAATAAATAACTCCTCTCTTAAGAAAATAATGCCTAATAATGTACCATTCCCGTTATCTTTTCAACCAGCACGAACATGAAAGGGAGGTACAGTAATGAACCCTACGTTCAAGCTGGACACATGAACCCAGACTAACCAGTAACTTGATCTTCTCTGTTTCCTTGGTTTTAGGTATGTCACGGAAGTACAGGAAGACAATAGCTCAGACCTTTCCTAAGGGGGAGCATTCAACTGAATGCAGGAGTCATCCCAGAAACATCGAAACCCAAGAGGTTAGAGAACTTTCGAGTTTTCGACTTTTGAGTTGGAAAAACAAGACATGGACTCGATAAAAAGCTTCGACTGGAACTACCGGACCAATCAACCTGCCGAGTGCTGGGTATCAATGTATGTGCATGTGTTTCGAGCTTCCCTTCGGGAAGACAGTTCTTGTGTTGTCTTGCGAGTAAGGAAAAGACCTAGGAGGAATTGGACATCTCCCGCACCTTGTAGCAGAGTGCCTCTAGAAGTTCTACAAGGCGAGTCTGAAATATTGTTATTCCCCTTGACTGGTCCGGGCAAAAGATGAGTAAAACAGTTTTCAATTCTTATCAAGAGAATGCGCACGGAGAGAGGAGTGCGCACAATATGCAAACTCCTTACTCTTCCAAGCTTCTCAAAGCTAATGTCTCCTACTCACCTGAACATTTAGAAATCCAATGGAAAATGGCGGGCACAGATCCCCTACCTTGCAAGGTGCTTCCCTTGGTTTCTTAATCAATCTCATCCGTTGATATATACCTCATTCACGTGCATCAATTGTTGAGATTGATTGAGACACCACGGGGAGCACCTTGTGGGGTAGAGGACCTTCATCCAAAAACCGCAGCAAGAACTCCAAATAAACTTAAATCTGATCATGAGAAAAACCAAGATCTATATCTGTCTAGGGAAAATTACAATCTCGCTGCCCATGGAACATCCAGGTTTTTACTAAGCCCACTCACAGTCAAAACAGTAGATAAGAGGTACTAGCTATGTGCAATTTTTGGTTTAACAGAAATTTAAACTCTTCCTCCTAATGCAAAAAAAGGAAAAGAAAGAAATCTACAACAGAAACACTACGTACTTTCTATGAGACAAGCACTATAAAAGCAAACATGTGGGAAAGCAATGCCAAATGATAATTCATTGAGACAAATGGAAAACTAAACATAACTTACATCTGAGTTTAAAGAACGGGTAGTCAAAGTATGATATTTAAGAAAAATTGTGTAATTTCCCCTTTTCCCCTTTTCCTGGGAGCTTTGTCCAGAGTCATACGTTCCCGATAAATTTGATCCAGTCACTATTTTAATTTGCAGCAATAAGCATGCACTAGTCAGGATGATGCAAGAGCTTCTAATGCTTTTTACTCTTTTTCGCTAGCAAACGAATTACACAAAAAAAGAACAAAAAGAAGAAGATCCATCAGTCTTCCATCTTTACATCAACTTTGTCATTCTTATGACTGCGCAGAAGTAACTCCTCCGACACTCATATCTAACAGACCCAGATTAAACAACAGCTGGTTAAGAAACCCACAATCCTAACTCACCTCTTGGCAATTTGCTGCCTCTTCTGTACAAACTTGTAAATCAGCTACATGCATTAGAAAAAAAATGGGATGACAGCATACCGGCACTGTGGATAATCATCGAATTTACTATGATACCACCTATGTGTTTCTGCTGCCGCAAATACCAAATTCACCACCTGCCATTACAAAGAATCAACCTTCCACTCAGTCGGAGAATTAAATCAAAAGAAGTTGCAAGTGCAGGATAAACAATTATATAATTGTATGAACAACATATACCACAAAACCAAACAGCAACCAGATTGTCACGTCTGATCCTCCACTTGCAACCACTAGTCCCGCATATATAACCTTTCATCATCAGAAGAGGTGATTGGAACCATCGAAAAGCAAATATAGTCAAAACCAATACTTCTGAAGTTTTCCTTCTCTATCTCCTAGGTAATATTCAAGGACAGGACAGCAGAGAGAGAGAGAGAGAGAGAGAGAGAGAGAGAGAGAGAGAGAGAGAGATTTACTATCTCGGCCAAATAGTGTGGGCATGAGACAAGTTCAAACCAATTGCCATGAGGCACTACATATTCATGACTTTCTTCTCTGCATTCACGTAGGGAGCCCTAACAAAATCAGGAAAAAAAATTTGACAATTAAGAGCAAAATTGAAATACGAGAATGTTCAGTCCATTTATGCTTTTAGAGCAATTCATCTCATCATCAAGTAAATTTTGTGAGATAGTCACAGAGACAGATCCTTTAAGGAGTTATTCTCCCTTTCTAGCTTAAGTATGATAAATGTTGCAGAAATTATGAAAAGTTTGACTAAGAAAACATATTGTGTAGGTAAAAAATCACATCCTAGAAGCTCTTCAAATGCACATATGTGCTGTTCAAAGATAAAGATAATTGTCTTTCCGAAACAAATCGCATTAATGATAGAGCTACACGTACAAGAATTCTATGACACTGATGCTGATGAATCCAACCCCAGAAAAAGATAATAGCACCAATCCAGTGATGCCATCCAAGCTTCATAAGAGGATTGACAAACTCCCACCAATCAAATTCACCAGAGACCATGTGATCTTTGCCTCTGACAATGAACTCAGACACTTGATTGGCTGAAAATTCATATACTTCCACCACAAAATTGCTGCAAAGTGACAGTGGCGCAGCAGTGTAGAAACTTGCCATAGCAAAGAAATGAATTTGACGATCAGAATAGATAAAAGCATGTAATAGAATAAATTTGAATACCAGACATAATTGCTGAAACATAAATCGCTGAAACATAAATCACAACAAGGCATTCTAATGATAAACCAACTGAATCTTAGTGATAGACAGTAGTGATGGCCGTGAATCTCACAAAAAAGTCAACTCATTCATGACAAACCAGAATCACATCCAGTTAAGAATATACTTATGCAAGCTAGTGGTTCAATGACACCAAGGAACTTCAAAGATAAGTAACTACTCCAGAAGATACAGGGTCCCAACTAGTAGGTCACCAGCTTATGATCAGCAAGAGACTCATGAGAACTGATAAAAAGGATGTGTGCAATACTTGGACTGCACTAGTACCAAAACATTAAGCCCAACCCAAACATGAGATGTTTCAGAGTTTACCTGACGGCGTCCACAAGAAACAAAACTACCAGATCTTGAATCCATGTCGGATGGACATTAGTTTCAATTAGCATATCCCAGTGACGAACCTCATTAATTGGCCAAACACATGCAAAGAACCAAAAAAGCACCATAGACAAACCCAATAGGTCCAAGATACAACTATAGCTTCAGTAGCAACATTCACTTCCCATACATCAAATCATATGCAACAAACAATTACAGCGAAGAAATACATACATATACATATATATTCTCTTAAAGGCTTAGGGTGCCATCTATTAGTCATGAACTAAAGTGCAAATGCTCTCTGGCCCAACAAAAAGCACTAATTTAAAAAGGCGATGGCAAGCTTGACGGTTTTCAGAAACTTACAAAAGTCCAGTTAAATAGCCAAATATGTGCATCCGAGCTGATGGGCTGTAGTTAAACACATATATACTCTCATGAAGGCGCCGCAAAACTTGGATCTCCATTAATAGAAGCAGAAACACTGATTTCCAAACCACGTATCTATGCTTTAGTGGAGTTGAACGAGATCTATGCAATGTAAAAGGATGTGAGCCACCTGTCAAGTGGCTGGCAATAGAAGAGTAAAGAAAGGGCTCTGAGGCCATAGGTGCCATTTTATATGCATAAATCCATGTTGCAGCAAGCAGAAGCCCTGTCCATACGACAGCTAGCGCGTAAAAATGAGTGAAGAACCTTTGAGGGACAGTAAATTTCTGCAATTAACACAAAATTGAAAATTTGATACTCACTAAGGAAAAGTTCCATCTTTGCAAGAAAAATTGCAGACTACTAAGCATGCCAAAATTGAACAGGAAATCTGATGTTTACTTCTTATTAACTTACATTAGAAAGGTAATCAACTTAAGGCAAGAACTTCCTTGAGCCCACCAAAGAATTGAGTGTACACAATTTTCATATTAGCAGTAAAACTAGACAGCATGTCATTTCATCATAAAAAAAAAAGAACCTTAGCACTAAGAGTAAGATAATAACCAAACCAAAGCAACTTGGGGTAGTGAAGTAATAAGAATAGGAATGGAAATCCAGAAAGAGAAAAGGCCTAATTAAAATTAAATTTTCATTATTTAATTATCTTGTCATGGAACCTGGAAAAGGGAATTTGTAAACATCTATCTTTCAGTATGCCGTAAAAAATTCAGAGTTAAGCTGTTCGAATTGAGATCAAGACACTTCTCACCTAAATGGCCTACTATACTCTCAAAATAATAATAGTGCATCATTAAAGCTAAGAAATAGAAGGCTAACCAAGTTCTCCCATTAGTGAAAGGATGTCTTTCATATACAGTACTAATACAAGTAACTGAATCTTAAGGTCTTGAATTAGTGACAGAAAAAAATGAGAAAAAGAAAAAAGGAAAAAGAGGGACAGAGAAGCAACGGCTAAAATAGACACCATTAGCATTCAATCTTTAGATTACTCGAGTAATTAGGTTTTTCCACTGCGGTAACCAATAAAGTTTGACAAGAAATATCAATCTGCAAAATCTATCTAAAAAAAATGGAGATTTATCCTCCAGATGAAACCCATTTACTTCCTATTCATATATCTAGCTCCTCAAATTCATCAGCTTATTTCTTGATGCCCTGTCAAACTTGCATTTGCCTTTTCCTTATCTCAGAAAAAAAATGTCACAATTTTTATTTAAGCCCATCAAACAACCAACAAGATGAAAAGTCCAGCAAACTCATGGAAGCAACTAACAGCCACGTTACCAAAAGCCACTGATACTGACTACACACTCTTATCCACTTTTCTTCTTCACTATTGTTTTCTCAGGACACTTAAGTCTAGGACGAATGAATCCAAGCCTAACTGAAAGTAGCTCCCAAGCACTGCTCAAGCAAGAATTGACATCATATAGTTGAACTGAACTCCCATGAAACCATGCATTCCAACAGATGCCTGAAGGGCAGAAAAGAAACAAAGGGAATGTGAAGGAGACAACATGAATCAATCTCATTACTCACAGACGAAGAGGAATGCATGGTCTTGCCTCTCTTGGCAAACCCCATCAAGGCCTCATGAAGTCGACCGAGTCTCCGAAAAGGCAACGAGGCGACCAACAAAGGCAAAATCCCAGCAATCCATGCCACTCTCAGAAGCCCGACTAGTTCAATCTCCATCTTCTTTGCTGTATTCCAATTTTCATCAAAGCCAGAAGATTTTTTCCCCTTAAATATGGAAAATAGCAATAAAATCCTACTCTTGTAAGAACTAAAAGATCTTAAAATACTCAATGATTTGAAAATACTCAGACCCATCAAAATTCGTAACACTAAGATTGTGTCCAATACCATAGACTTTGATAAAAGTACTTAGAAATTTCCAACAAATAGCCATTTTTGCAGCACAAATAATTTGCAGCACAAAATGAATTTGAGAATCATGGAGGACAACGGGATCGGTCACCATTCTACAACAGCTCATGACATCAACAGAAAATGAAACACATGATAACAAACCTCTCCAGACAACTCTCCATGCTACCCTATTTCTAACTCTAATCCCACAGAGAAATGTGGTTCTGATCTAAGCAATAATCGTGCAGCAACTCAACTTAATATATTCCAACAAATGCAATAGCAGGCTACTTGTATTGTGTAAATCAAGATTTATGTAACAGCTCAGACCTCAAGCCAGAGCAGATATCTCTGGATGAAAAGGAGTACCACTTAAGCCCACTAATAATGTCCAACCCATTAGTAAGCTTAAAGAAATTGCACAACAACGACAAGCCTTTATGTAGCAACATTAGCACACCACCAACCTTCTTTTAATCAAAAATTAATATTCCAGGCCCTGCATAATCTCAAATGCAACTCAGAGGTGATTCACAGCATCGACATAAGACATTCCTGTAATACAACCAATAAGAGCAAACTGCAGGGCCGACCTCCTCTTGGTACCCAAAAGATGCAGAGAAACTTGTTAATTCAAGCTGTTGAAGAACAAGACCTTGATTATTAATGTTCTTTTTCCGAATTGATTGACACATGTTTAAACTCAATTAGATGGATATTTTCGATTTTCACATTTTCAACAACAGAAAAAAAACATCCTGCGAATCCTAATTCTTCCCCCAGTAATAAGAACTTCATTGTTCACGAAGAAGTTACTTCCCATATACTTTATTCACGTTAAACACGTAAATTTTAGCATTCCCAAATTTTAAAATCGCAGAAATTCGCACGATCTCGGTGAAGCATTTCATCAAACAGGCGACCGCCGGTGCATTTCCAGCGGTAGAATCCGAAATAAATCGATGCAGATACCAGTTGCGGGTCTTACCGGATTGCCACGATCGATTAATGGTTGGCGTCGGACGGTGGTGGCTCCAGGTGAACCCCAAGAGGCGGAATTTGGCAACAGCCGGAGGGAACGCCGTTCGGGACAGCGAGCGGGAGGTGGCGGGCACGGCGAGATTAAGTCGAGGGGAGCGGCCGAGCTCTTCTGTAGGCCGATACGCACACGCGTGGGGATCTCCGGCGAGAGCGGCGGCGGCGGCGCGGCGGACGGTGGTGGAGACGGGGAAGGGGGAGGAGAAATGCTGCGGTTGCGGCGGGGTCACGTAAGCTCCGACTGCGTTAGCGGTGGAGAGGCGGTGGAGAGTGCGAGATCAAGTTAAGAAAAAATTTGTTTATTTTCTTTGACTGACCGTACCTATGTCATTTCGTCCTAACTTATAATTAGATTATGAATTAATAATTATTTACCAAATTAAATTTTAGTCACAAATTAATTTCCACATAATTTTTCTTATATATTGCTTGAATTATACGCTTTGTATTATTGTAGTTAGAAACCATTGTGTAGTGAGTTTTGGTAAAATTAGTTCTATACATAATAAAATGATTTGTCATTTTTTTTTTTTTTTGTAATCGAGAACTCTATCATGGGCCCTCGTGCCTATATGGCATCGAAATTTTGATCTTGAAACCTTTGCGATGAAATGTTCAAAGTCGAATTAACTTAGCTGTCCATCAGTGGTTAATGATTTGTTCTTACTTTTCATTTGTTGTGAAAAAGACACGATAGGATCCTCCATATAATCACATGTTGAAATGGAGAAAATTGAATGGAATTATTGCCCAAAAAAAAGGAAAATTTCGAATAAGAGTGAAAACAAAGCTCCATGAGTGACTAATACCACTTCTACGGAATCAAGTTATGAATGACATAATTATAAGAAAGGTACGCATCTTCATCAAAAGACGGTCCCATGACTCAACGCAAGTTTAATATCTATAAATGTACCCCACAAATTAATAGTAGCAAGGAAAAACTGAAAATTGAATTACTCATGTCAAGAACCTAGGGTCACATTTCGCTAGGTGACAAGGCCCAAAATGGTTTTGCCTTGAAAATCACATCGGTCGTGATTATGCCCTTGATAATCACATTTTCCCCGATGTGAACCTCGAAACATGATCAGTCCATGCACATGTTCATAGCTCATTATACATAAGTTGACATCGAGCCTTGTTCAAATAACTCAATTCCATAATAAACATTACAACGATAAAATTTCGATATACCTACTTTTTAAATGCATATCTATTATAGCACCCAAATGATCGAAGAAAAAAAATCCAAAGCCTGATCCGCTTATAAAACAACGTTGCCGTAAAAACCTTCATTTTTATATCTCATCGTAGTATATATTTGATTTAGTTTGGGTAAGCCGTGCACGTTTATCAAAGCATAAGAAGTGACAAAAGTCACTACCCTCAAGTTTCCGCTAAACGCTCTAGTCAAAGTAGTCGAAAGGATTTCACTCACGCGACGTTGACATTCGGGTCATCGGGAGTTTTGGAATTTTGGAAGGCCCAATGGACCGACTTCTCATTTTCATACGCTGAGAGAATCGTGGCCAGAGCACTTGTGGGGAATTGGGCCAACACAATAGAATTGTTGTAACAAAGTTAAGATCAAGAGTCAGCCGGGCTACCAAAAATTGCTTAATCTTCTTCTTTTTTTGATGTAAGGAAGATTTGGGTCATATAAAAATATGCGGAATAGAGAATTGCACGATTCTTTTGTATTTGGGAATCTCCTAATTATGTTCCTATTGTCTCTATCATCACGGTTAGATAGAAGAAGTTAATTGAAGTTTGGAAGAACCCCCCTCCCAAAAAAGAAAAAATAAGTAAAATAATCAGCGCAAGTGGATGTGCCTTAGCGAAGAGATCACCAATTTGATTGACTTATTACAAAAAATATCCAAGAAAATGTCTAAGTAGATGTGTCCTAAGGAAGACATACGAGTCTGATCAACTTGTGGTAGAGATTTAGTAAAGTTGGTTAACATGTATAGACTATGTGAGATGTGGCTAATGACTTAACAAAAAACTATGTTTTGACATGTTGATGTGGCTGCTCACATGGCAGGATACGCGACAACAAGCCGATGTGATAGATATAGATTTGAGTTTGATGTGGCCATGCTACACTATAGTGGTTGCTGACATGGCAAACCACTTGACAACAAGTTAATGTAGTCATTGACATGGCGGTGATTGGATTGCTTGGATCGATGTTGACATGCTAATGACGCCAGCAATACACATGCAAAAGCTCCGGTGTGTGAGAGGCACATGAAGCTCCATCGCCGCAACACATGGGGGCACGTAACAGTGCGGCATAAGCTAAGATTACCACATGATCTCAACATAGATGGACACTTCCTCTCATTTTTGTGTTTGTTTCAAAATGAAGAGTACAGAGTTATGGCATTGACAAGATGAGAACAATGTATTACAATACCACATTATAATCAATCGGAATTGATTAGGCATAATCAATGGAGATAATGCACAATCTTGAGAGATATTATATATGAAGCGAAATTTGAAAAAAATTTCTAATTATCTTCCGGTCATCCATGATGAATTCCTTTGTCTAAGTGGAAAAAGAAGAAGAAGGAGAAAAGAAACATCACTAAACAATACACAATGGGCAAGATATCATCATTTGTCATGTCATGCCAACTTTGAGCGACGATATTCGTGTCACAAAGGAGAATTTTCGTCTCAAAATCCACAGCTTCTTGGAGAGAGAGAGAGAGACCCAGCGCACGCTTGCCACACATCCTCTGGCACAAAAAAATAATAATCATATGAAAAGCTGAGAGATAAGGAGGATGAGTGACTGAGTGGTTAATGCTCGTGGAATGATGAGTGGCTCGGTCTACAGAATCGCTTTCCCCCCTCCTCTTTTTACGGGCATCGTGGCTGTCTCTTTCCCCCCACCTCTCTCCCTCTCTAATATCTCTATCATCTGCATGTTCGCCGCTTGCACCTGGTAAAAGGGTGACAATGAATCCACGAACGATCTCGCGTGGCCCCCCACCCTTCGGCTCTCCCCACAAATGGCCAGACATCAGTTCGAAGAGCAGCAAGCTGAGTGGGTCTTCGAGAGTTCAGATTGGGTACCTTTTACCACAACGGGTTACCCTCCAAAACCCTGCATTGTCCTCTTTGTTGTTGTTGTTCTTCTTCTTATTGTTCTTCAGACTTTATTTCCTTTGGACCTTTAGCGATTGGCTTCGCAATAAGGACCGACGGGCTTTCCATTTGTCTTGATTCGACGATGAGCTTCCTTTTTGCCCTCCGCTGTACCTGGCCTGTCTTCTTCCCTCTCCCACCCACCCGTGGGAAGATGTTCCCTCATATTTACTTTTTAGGGTGATTGGTAAATTCATGAGCAAGGCTAATTACTATAATTGCTTTAATTATTTTGTGTAGGGACCATAAACTTTGGTTCAATCTGCAATTTGATCCCTAAACCTTAAATTTGTTTAATGTGATTTCTGTACTTTAGCCTAATGTCCAATGAGGCTTGGTCCTTAGACTTTTGGTATATGTTTAATATAGTCCATGAATTATATGAAAGTGTTCAATATTGTTATTTGCTTAATTCAAGATAATGGACAACATTAAATTGCGTATGTACCAAAAGTTTATGGACCATATTGAATAAATCAAAAGTTTAGGAACCAAATTGCACATTAAATTAAAGTTCAGAGACCTTATTGAACAAATTAAAAGTTTAGGGACCAAATTACATATTAGACCAGAGACCACTTATGTCATTTTCCCTTTTGTGTACGCTGACCTTCCTTCACCTAATAAATTAAGCTTTTGGATTAGATTTCTTGTAAAAAAAAAAAAACTGCAGTTTTTTCAAAGCAAGATTAGAAACAAAAGAAAAAATGAATGTCATAAATTTATTATTGGATGTCAATTTAGTGCTAAATCTTTTAATTTGGCTAATTTAATATTAAACATTTTGACGATTTGTCAATGTAATATTTTTGACTAGTGAAATTTGTTCATATATTTCGAGTTTACATGGATTCTAGCCATGTTTGAGTTCGGGTTCATTTATAAAATTTTAGATGTTGCTATGATCTTTCTTTACCCTTTTTTCCATCATTGAAGAGGTTGAACCACTCTGCGATTATTGTTGCATTGTAAATGTAATTTTCAATTTTATTTTTTGCATTTGCTTAATTTATGATGTGCTTGGATGGCTAAAAAAGAAGAAGAGAAAATGACATCATAAATGTGATAATTTTTGTACATCGCTCATTGAGCATTAGGCCATGTTTGGTAACATTTATGTTTCTCCCAATTTATGTTTTTTTTGTTCCCTGGAACAAAAAAAGAACAAAAATCCGTTTAGTAGCACTAACTTATTTTTCTATTCTCTGGAATAGAAAAATAGCTAGGGAATAAATTTGGAACAGAAATAAAAAACAAAAAAAAGTTAACTTCTTGTTTCTAGGAACACTTTCTAGAAATAAAAAAAATTTTCATTTTTATTTTTCTTTTGTTCTTCTTTTTTGCCGCGGCCACCACCGTCACCTTTGGCCTCCTGGGGCCACCACCGACCGGTGCTGCCGTCGTTGGTGACTACTGTTGGCCACCATCGTCCTTCAACCGCCAGCTGCCTCCATCGCTTGCTAATCGTTGCCTTCGTTGATTGTCGGCGCTGACCATTGATGTCCTTTGACCACCGTCTACCGCTGGCCAGCTGGTGGGCTGTGGGGTGATGGTTGGGCGGCGGCAACAAGTGGCAGTCGGCAGTCGGTGTCCATGAATAAGAAAAAGAAAACAAAAAAATACAAAAAATTATGGATCGTACCAAAGGCATTCCTAATTTTTTTCTATTCCAAGAATAGAAATTTTGTGTAGTTATCAAACGTCTTATATTACTCAGAAATTGTTCTCGGGAGTAGAAATAGAAAAGAACTGTTTCTTAAAAGAAATTATTCCCCGGAACAAAAATATTACCAAACAAACCCTTAATTTCTTCTTCTTTTTTCAATGACTCTAGTGTCATAACTTTAACAAGAGAACATTATAAAGGCATTATAAGTATCATAAATTTTGTATAATGTTCATTTAAATGTCTTAATTTTCATACGTGACCTTTAGCCACAGCACGATTTGCAACAAGAAGCCTTGGCCATGAAATTTCAAGCCTCTAGCCACGAAATTCCGTGGTGGCGAAAGGTTGATTGTCTTGTGGAATTATTAGCATATTTCCATTAACATGGGGGGCATCTCGTAAGGTTGGGAATGAGTAAGTATTACCCCACCACTAACACGAAAATTAGCAAATATCTGGACCAACAGGAGTGCGGACTTGGACGTTTTTCCATATGATACCTGTCACTTCATCGAGATATCATCAAAAGAGAGCTCACAAGCATATTAATATATTCAATTACCTTTTATCTTAAAAAATTTAAATCATAATCCACATATGCACCTCAACAATCTCTTCCTCACATGTATGCTCCCCTTTAATCCAGACATCATTCAGCATCAACAAGCCAATAAGCATTCAAAGCTCATCAATCAACCCAAAGCTATAATGCCACTTGCCGTAACACACATAAGAAATTCTAATACCACTTATTGTGACATACAATGAAAGCCCAATACCTTCATCTAGGGAGAGCATCAAAAGAGAGTCTAAATCCGAACTCATTAATGTATTTAAGTCAACGAGTAATACGCCAGGTGGGATTACGTCAACTGCCCTGAAACCTAATCGAATCTCTGTTCTGAAAATTCTCCAGCATAATCGCATGCGCACTTCAACAAAAGCACATTATAAATGGAGTTCAATCTCATCCCAGTCTGTCGCCAAATAGAGTGACAGGAGCACTAATTTCCATTCGATTCCAAAATCGGTCCTCCCATTTGTTTCTAATCAATGGCTTTTAAATAGTCGCTCCAGTTGAAAAAACCATTTTAAATAATGTGACAGACTATTATGACATCTTGAGTATGTTACACCTCCTTAAATGCTCAATCATAATGTGTCGTGCTATTCGATACGCCAACTTTATAAATCACTTTCCGTTATTCTTCCTAGAAATCATGTCACGCTCAACACGCTACGAGAATCCTCAGCCCTTGAGAAGTCGAGAACAACACAAAAGATTCAAAAAGGATGTGATTGAGATTTGGGGAATCTCCACTTTTTTAACTCTTCCAGAGACAGGAACCCCAACTCAGTCACGTGCGACCAGGAGTCGTCTGTCTGCCATTTTCTTGAAAAACAACAACTCCTGTCTCCTCCCTTCACATCGTCCCACTCAATCCGAGCTGCGGAAACCACGCTTTCCTTCTCCCCCATCATCGATCGCGCATTCTAGGTAAAGCCCATGCCGATCTGGACTCCTACCATTGTCATTTACGAATGGTTGCGTCTCCAACGTCATCTTCCAAAACAGGAATTCAAGAGTGCCGGTCTCGGTCTCGCGTCTTTTGCTTGCGGATAAGATGTTTTATGCTTTGAGTGGTAAGTGCATCGAGAAAACATCTTATTTTGTGGCTGCCCACTCTAGGTTTAAAGCCTGAGTGAAATGACATCATTACCATTTTCAAAGTTGACGAAGTTCAGGTTACAAGACTGTACCAAAAGATTGCATGCCGAGGGTTGATTAAGACCCCCATCTCACATGTATCGCAAAGTCCTACGAGATAATCGATGTGGGAGCTATGGCACATCTAATAAAAATACAAATAATTTACTCATCTTAGACACACATACTATAAATACATTTTCGTCTCTAATATGCGTGAGATCAAGGGTTCAAATTGAAAAATTAAGATTTAAGAGATCTCAATCTTGTCACACACCGATCAATTTTGGGTATGTTGCCAACATGTAAAGGATGCTAATTGTCATACTTCCAGCTCCATCTAGAATGCATATGCATGAACCTAAAACCTAATCATGCATTTTCTTTTTCAGGTAAAATCTTCCGTGTGGGAGAAAACCCTTTATTTTTATTTTTATTTTTATTTTCGAAAAAAGGAAAGATACTAATGTTGCTCTCATGACCTCATGCCAAAAATGGATTGGTGCAAAGACTTGAAACAAGAACATTTTTCATACCAGACATTATATAACGAAGCCACAATCATTTTAAAACTCAAACATCTCGTGCTAAACAGAAAAAGATAAAAGAAAAAGAAGCTTAAAGGGTTTAAATTGCTAGGCTAGTCGCCCAACTCAAGTTTCTCGTATTTTAATTATTCTTCATGTCGCTATGGCACAACCATTATTACTTTCGAATTTACTAAATGAAGCATTGACAATCATCCTATTCAATACTTATTTTTTTCCCTCCGCTGCTGAATATGAAACATTGTCTTTCTACAGGCTTGCTTCTCTTCTTTGACTTTCCTTCTTTTTTTCCATACGTTTTGCTTCTTTTTCCTAATTGACTAACCGAATACAATGGGGCTATACATGCGACACCTAGTCCCGCGTTCGTTTTTTACGTAATGGAATTTCAGTTCACTCTCTCGTAGAGCACTTTGGCAATGTGGGACTTGATTGTCGCGGGATCGCAGTGGGCGGTGTAGTAGAAGCTCCTCGTGACCGAGAAGAACGCGTCCTTCACGTCTCTGTCGAGGCTGTGTGCCGAATCCTGGAGCACCAGCTGCACCAGCTCTTGCATGGCCATTTGTATTTGGAGGTCCTCGTTTTCGCATGCCTTTTGGGTTTGGCGATGAGCCAAGTGACGGCAGATCGTGTTGGTGAGATTGCAGAGATGGCGGTATTGAGGATGAGACGAGCGGCCGTCCGAGAAGGAACTGTTGCCAGAGCCAAGAGCTATCATCTGCACGAGCAGTTCAACCACTCCTTTGTACTTATCTCCTTCCTCTTCATATCCCACCAGCCACTTTTCCCACTACATGATTGTCATGAACATCCACCAGAAGAAGACAGTGATTAGGAATTCGTTTCTTGTTTTTTCTTTTTTTGGGTTAATTAGTGGATATAAATTGACTAAGGCATTTTGGGATCCATCTATATGGATTGGATTCGAAAAGACAGGCAGCTGTTCTAATTTCGAAGATGGCCTCTAGAAATATAATTGATGATGCTCATTTCATTTATGATTTAGTACCATGTACACGCCAATTAGGACTTACCGTTCTCCATCTCTACTACAGAAAAATATATCTTCAAGGCTGGAAATTGACTTCATTTTTTATATGTTGTGAAGACTTTATATCAGCTCATCGAGATTTGAAATTGTAATTTTACAATAAAATTGTCACTCAAATATAATCATTCGGAAACTTCTACATCGCATCAGATTTGTTAGGGCCAATCTATCGTGTCCTATACAGCGTCAACTCTAGCTCTTCCAGATTAGAGCAAATGATATTAATTAGAGTGAAAGATCATGGTTACCCTGTCTTTTCTTTTCCTAATGAAAGATCATAATGTGGTTATTCATTGTAACAACTGTATTCAATTTAATTAGTGGAATATAGGCTTTACCGCAGTACGCAGAGCATGGCCAATGTCTTTACCACGAGCCATCAAGACTTCCAGTGAAAGCTGGTCTAGGGTTCCAAGCAGAGCTGCAATGAGCCCTTGTCCTCCCTTGCTGGGAATGGAGATCCTGCTGCAATATTTTCTTCACGTTAGAAAAGGTGTCCTCATCATTCGAAAATTAAGAACAGTAATAATCAAAAACTTTATGATCAATCAAAGACTAGCGCCTGTTTGCTTTTTCCCTTTACAGGTTGTACTTGTTTTTTCAGATGCAACGGGCCAAACAAGAGAGAACGGAAAACGAAAAAGGTTATTTGGATTTGAGGATGACGAGGAATGTGGTTTTCGTTCTTCGGAAAGGGAGGAGATGACAAAGGAGCGGACTTACACATACTTTTCCGCGAACCCCGCCTGTTCATGTAAGGTCTCCGCACGTCCACTTGGGGATTTCTCGCTAGGAATTTCACTATGCAGATCGAGATCGTGTTGACCATATGTGCACGTGCAATTTGTGTCATGCATGTGTAACTTTCGTACCCAACATTCGAATCATCTCTGGCTCATGGTATACATCGGCAAACACAAATCGCGATATCATGCCTGCGTTAGGGCTACCCTCCTGTTAACCAGAAAAGAGAAACGACAGCGATCCAAGTGATCTCACCTTCCGTTTATGTGCTTCTGTTTCTTGGAGAATTGCTGGAACTCACGAACGAAGCCTCTTCTTCGCTCGCGAGAGGTTCCCTCTCCCTCCAAGTACGACGCGATCGCATCCACCAACACACTCGTTTTGGCCCACGCGAGTCTCTCTCTCGCCCGTTCCGGTTCGTAAATGCTTGCTGCTGCCGTAAAGTAAGAATAAAGGAGAGTCTTCCCACTTGTCCCGAAGTCCACAAGTTTGCTCTCGCAATACCACCTATAAATTGCAGATCTCAATAAGCAAATTCAATTACTATACTTTTTTGCACCCTTCAATTATGGCGAGATTACCTCTGAAAATTGTCCCATTCCGAGAGGTGCAAGGCTTGGCAATTGTTGTAATCCAGCTTTGCGAGCTCGAGATAGACATTGTTGTTAACGTACCCCATCCTGCCATTACATACAGGAAGATTAAGCAAGATTTGTTGGTTGTGATTGTAAGTGGGGAATTAGGTGTCGACCCTTTTAAAAGATTAATGGTTGATTAGAATTTGAACATAATATATATATATATATATATATATATATATATATATATATTTTTCTTCTAAAAAAGAGAGTGAAAATTAGAACTAATAAGGGCCACAAAAGAGAGAAGAACCTGTAGAGAGTCTTGCCAATCCAAACGTCGTTTTCGCCGCCATACTGTTCTATGTAAAATCTTGTCTCCACACGAGGTAAGCTTGCATACCATGGAACATCCAGAGCGTACCCGACCTTTAAATAAAAATTCTATATATTTATTTTCTGACAATGGCATTTCTAGTATCTTAATAATTAATATAACAGCTGGCAATTGCATGCCAAAATAACGGAAATAGAATCCAAAAATCGAACCAAGGATGGCAGAGCGATACCCAATCAAAGTTCAAAGAGGAAAGTACATACCTCGCCAGGTAAGTCCTTGGTTCTGATCCACTTATCAAGTAGCTCGTTAGCTTCTCGTTTCCGTCTCAGAAACTTCACTGCATGGCTTTTCGCATCCTCGAGGATTTTCTCGCCTGGAAAGATCAACTCGGAGGCCCTATAGAGGTTGAACATTCCAGTGACTGCCTCGGTCGACTGCCCCAGGAAGGTTGAGAACACATCCCCGCGCTTAAATTGTTCAAACACGTCTGACGACACCCAACGCAGCATCAACACGTTTATTTCCACCAAGTAGTGAATCAAGAGAAATGGAAAAGAAAAGGAAAGAAACCAAGGAGTTTTCAAGTACCAGCAGACACTTCGTGGCCATGGAGTCTCAAGAGCCTGAATCCCATGGCAGTGTCGTCAATATCACTGATTCTTGAATTTCTCGCCCAGCAGATCCCTTTTTCACTCCAATATCTAATACAATATTTGTCATGTAGATTAACATGGTTTCACTCATCTGAATTCATAATATTTAACTCGAGAATTTGTTGCTTGAAGCTTAGCTCCAAAGCTCGACCAAGCTTCGATCGGGGTTAATTTTTTTTTTTTAAAGCTTAGAATTTGAGAGTGTAACAAAAACTTCAATAAGTAAATTCAGCATTCATTTCTTACCTTCAGCCATGTCTAGAATACTTACAACTACTAATTTTCAAGCTACAATTCAACTAGATGAGTTGAGCCTCTTGCGTTTAAGTAGATTGAATTCTCAAACAACATATCCGACAGAATACAAGAAAGTCTCGTTTAGGGTTTTTTTTTTTCTTTACCTGTGAACGTAGCTCATGCATTCTTTGATCTCATCCTTGAAGTACCTAGAGACTCCGAGTCGCTGCAAGCGGTCAACGGCCCACAGATGTTCGAACAAGTCAACCGGATACACATTTGGAACTAAACAAAGTTTGGAACAAAAAAGAGAAGTCACTTTTTAAAGTCCATGACTCAATGATATCAGCAACTTGATAGTGCTAACCAAGAGTTAAGTTAGGGGATGACAACTATTTTGTTTGACTTACTATCTGTAAATGACATGCACCAAGTGACATTTTTTAATATTTATATACTTGAGCTTTTTTTTTAATAATTAATATATCAATTAACAACCTCATATGATCACCTCCTAACCAAGTGTCAACTATCCATATTAATTAACAATTGCCAGTGAAAAATGATGTTGGTATTACTTCTCAATGGGATAAGACCGCTTCTCTATAGTAAAAAAATTTAAATATTCTACGTCCTTATCTACCAATTTAAATCTTTAAAATAATTGGCAATAATCTCACGAGACTTTCGCATGATATTAGAGTAGAAAATTCTGAGTTTTAATTTTTTTTCATAAAATATTACATGGTATTAGAGGTTAAGTTGTTAAATAAATGTGTGATTTAATATTTTAAATTTTTAAGACCTATATAGAAGTGGCTAATCAAAGAAAATAATTGCAAGAAAAGGGTAGGAATAGAAATTTAACTCCTAATTGAAAAAGTTGTTTACCTCCTCCGTTAAATCTTTGGACAGCTCTGCTTAAATAATCCAAGCAATTAGCATCCTTGGTTTGCATGAGTGCAAATGCAGTGGAGGAGGGAGAGAACAAGAACGATCCATCTGCGCTCTGCAGTTTCAGAAGCTTTTCCCAATTTAAGCCCTCCATCCCCTCCAAGCTATGGAGTAGAGTTGTGGGCACTTGGTGCATTATGTCCTTTGGTATCCTTTTTTTTTTTTTTTTTTCGGTATCACACAAAAACACGACACAATCATTACCCTCAACATGTTACTAAAGCTAAATCTAAATGGGCCATTTCGCTTTGAGGGGAATAGTGATTTTTTTATTAGATAAGTTGTCCTCACTTTTTCATACATTATCTAACATAGTAAAGCGTGAGAAAAGCTAGAGATAACTATCATTAGCAAAAGCTTTGAGCTCCATGTATTCTGTATTAAGTTCCTTACTTGTTGAGCTTCAGATTCCTCTTCGCGTATATCTCTTGCAAGACGGGAGAGTCGTCACATATCTCGATCTCCAATTTCCGAGCGGTCTCGATAAGCGAAGGAAAAGCAACTTCGAACCCGATGGGCATGTGCTCGGAGTCCTCCTCTCCAAGTTTGGATATGTTGTTTCTGAAGAACGTCATTCCTGTCAAAATCACCCAAGGTGAGGAAAAAAACATTTTTTTTTCTGTCGATTCAAGATGCCAAAGAATTGCCAAGAACAAAATAAGGTTAGGCACACCTTTTTCGCATTTGTCAGGATGAATCTTCCAGTACTTCAGAGCCACGACACAAGCCAAGGTGTTGATGATTCGATCATGAGGGGAGAAGATGAGATCGTCGCCCCAAGAACCGTCGGGAAGCTGATTATCCACGATCCACCGTAGAGCTTCAGGGAACTGAGGGCTACCGCTCCCGCTGACGTCCTCTACAAGGGCAACCCAAGCCGTATCATAGGCCGATATACTTATTTCTCCATCGGTCATCGACCCCAACATCGACTTGGTTGCTTCGACACGTTTGGTGATCCCACTCGATGGATGGGCAACCTTCGCGAAAGAAAGATCATGTGGAACACATCAAGCGATAGGATGACATGATAAAAATGATATCTGATTGGATGAACAATATTATGTCAGCACGTCACTCGATGTATGCACGTGAGAACGAGGAATCGCAATTATTTCCTCCCGAAATTTACATCAGATTTGACTGGCCAAGTGCATTGTCGAGCCGAAAGCTTTTTTCAGCTGTGGACAATGGCGAGAGAAGCAACGAAACAAAAGGCATTACCTTAACACCTTCAACTCCTAAGTCATCCTCCACAATCTCTCGCCACTTGATAATTGGCAGACCATTCTGAATCACGTCATACTCTGCGCATGACAGTCCCACGTCAAGCCCCAAAAAGGCGGCCACACATTCCACGCTTTGTTGCAGGTATTCTCAGTTTCTTTGCATTACGACATACTGATATTATTAATCTAGATTCGAATGAATAATCTTGGGCAGGCATGCTGATGGTACCTTGGGTGAGAGGTTTGGATATGGCGCTACATCTGGGGCGAATATCGGAGCGAAGATGACGCTTGTCGTTATCCGGGGAAGGCAAAACACCTGCAATGTTTTCTAGCTATCGATGGGTTAGTGTGGTTTAGTGGTGCGGTGTGATCCATATTTCTTCATTCGTTTGTATTTATATACAGCTTCTGTATAAACCCAAACACAAGTGTTCAAAAGGATGGACAAGGATTAGGAGGCAGAGGCCGTCTTCGACAGCGATGGACTTGTATGTTCCAGAAAATATTATGAAAGTTTCATCATTTTTTTGTCTGCTTGAGAAACAGGGTAGGAATAATAAAGTGTATAGTTGATGGGGAGAGAAAGGAAGAAGGAATTCGACATGTAGTTAAAAAATAAAGAAAAAACAGGAAAAGGAAAGTTGATGGCATGTGTGTAAAGTACGGAAGACGGAGGGGGCAGTCTGAAACTACCACTTAACCTCACTCTCAGTGTTCCCGCATGATCTGTAACTTCTTGCATATATACCCACAAGTACACCTCTGTCATCTATAAGCTCTCTCTCTCTCTCTCTCTCTCTCTCTCGACAAGAGTCATAAGACAGAGCGAATTAATGTAAGGAGAAAGGAGGAGAGTTGATGGACAGAGGCGCCTTCTCTTTTACAGAAAGGAAACCGAAAAACCAATGTTGATCAGCAAGAGGGAAGCATGCATGTCTCACCATATCGACACCTTCACACAAGCTAACTCCTCACGCACTAGACCAAGAAGAAGAAGAAGAAGAAGAAGAAGAGAAGGGAACTCCGACGACCGACTTACCCAGAAGCTGGGAAGGCTTGGCGGGGGAGTACCGACGCTGGCCGAGAATGGAGGGCGAGCGACACGTCGCGGGGGGAGCGGGAGCGGAGAGAGGAAGGAAGCGATGGGAGGACATGTTCGCGTGCGGGTGACGCTAGAGTCGGAGCTGGTGTTGTCGCGTGCGTGCGATGTCGCGACTGCTGCTGCTGCTGCTGCTGCTGCTGTTGTTTGATGGGGAATGAGAAGGTATAATAAATGGGGAAGTGGCCGAGGGAGGCGGGTTTATATATGGGAGAGACGGACGCAAGAGGACACAACTGCTCCTCTATAGATTCCCTCAATTGTCTCAGTAGCATCCCACTCCTCCCCACGGGGCACTCCTTGGAAATTACGGTCTGACCCAATTTCCACCACTGTATAATTAAGTCCACCCTGATTTTTATGAAAAAAAAAATGCAAAATTAAAGTGGTGACCCCAAGATTTAGTTTTTTTTTTTTTGCCAGAACCCCAAGATTTAGTTTACTTACTATTGGCGAGATACTTTTTACATAGACATGTAAAACATCATGGGAATATCTAGGAATGTACTAAAAAAAATTATTTAGTACACTAAAAAATAAAATATGTGAAATACTTTGTTACAACAACTAGATCCTAAATAGAAATGGGAAATATATATTAAAAAAAGAAGAAGGAATCGGGCTATCACTTTGCAATTGAATGATTGGAGGTAATTTTATATTTTTAGTATAAATGAAGTGAATCAATCGTGTAAGGAGTGGAAATAGCACCAGCCTGAAATTCTTATTACCACGTTATTTGCAATTTTTTTTTTGCAAGGATTTAATTTGTTTTCGGCTTTTTGGCTTTTGTTTTGTACCCTAGGGGGCGGTAATCACGCAGACAGTTCAGGAAATAACTAGTATAAAGAATTATAAATCCTCCCTTTTTTCAGTCTACACCCGTCCGCAAAGTTATTCCTGTTTTCTGCACACGGCGTTTTTTTAACGAACTAGAAAAGACGGTCCGATAAGGGGAAGCCGAGCTAGCTGCGCAGTCTTTTTCCCGACTCGTTTTGGGCTAGCCAAATTTCATCATTACGATCTGGACAATGCGTTGATTTCACGAAGATTTGGTTACCCGATGAGGACGAAAGTGACCTAGCATATAAACTACATATTACACAAGCTGAGTAGTACCAAAAATAATTTAATGTCGTCAATTAGGAAGAGGCCGGCACATATCTTCGGAAGACCAAAGGGAGGCCACGGAAGCCCGCTGGGCATGACGGCTTTCATTAAGATCATTCATAGGCGTGCACGCCATCGATTCCCATAGGTCACGGAACGAGGACGACATGTCCAGCGGTTGGATCAGCGACACAAACGGATTTTGAAGTCTGATGGATATGGAAATCCATCGGAACATGAGATGAGCATGTTCGTTTGTTTTTGTGTTCTTTCATTGGGAGAATTGCCGATAGAGTCCTAAATCTATGACTATTCTTTTCAATTTGGTCGTAAACCCTTTACAAAGAAATTTTCAAAATGTTTCGTCTTTTTTAGTTTTCGACCAACAAATTATCGTAAATTAGATATAGTAAACAATTGTACTACGTCATAAATTTAAAAATCCGTAGTTCACGGTGTTCTGTGTTTGACTACGACGATTCTTGTTATAGCATTACTAAGATGGTGGTCATTTAAATAACGTAACTATAGGTTGTTGATTCTGATTAAGAAATTAATCATATATATATATTTTTTAAAAATCCGTAGTTCACGGTGTTCTGTGTTTGACATGATATAGCAATACTAATATGGTGGTCATTTAAATAACGTAAATATAGGTTGTGGATTATGATTAAGAAATTAATCATATATATATTTTGGGAGAGACCCCACTTAATTTCCTTCTTAATTTTAATTTTGTTCTTCTTCATGCTAAGTTCGTGTATTAAGTAGAGCTACTGCGTCAGACATTTTAAAAATCCGTACCCTACCGGGGGTCTATGTTTGACTACGGCGATTCTTAATATAACTGTTTTGCCGGCTTTGGATTTCGCAATAAAATATCTTTCATCAAGTGTTATGATTTGATTTTTATTAGAAAGTATTTAGGTTCTGTGCTAGTATTGAACAGAGAGATACATACATACATACATACATACATACATACATACATACAATCAGTGTCGAAATCTAATCAATAGCTTGATCCAAACACACTTCAACACACTAATGAAAGTCCATTAAACTTAAAGTGGTTTGTACAATATCGAAGCTAATTCAACATCACTGGACATTGAAAACAATATCAAGAAGGCATTGCTTCTAATTGGGTTCAAGGACACAGCGTTGGAACCTAATCGACGACACTAGATAGTGGAAACAACATCTAGTAGTTATTGCTTCTAGATGGATATGAGGACATGATGTCGGAATCTAATTAATAACGCTAGATAGTGAAAATAATATCCACTATGTATTGCTCTTAGATGAGTATGAGGACACAATGGTAGAATTTAATTGATGACATTGAATGGTGGAAATGATTCTTGAAATACTTGACCATCCTTCGTTTCCATGACTGACATGGGCTAATGCCCGCACGTGATAGCTAGGATGATTTCAAATGTCTTCATCCCTCGTGACTGACACATGACGGTAAGAGTAATTTTGAGTGTCAACAATAGCAACACTAAAATGGTGGAAATCCAACCCTTATCAAATAACACGATATAGGTTGTTGATTCTGTTTGAGAAATTATTCATATATATATATATATATATATTTGGGAGAAACCCCACTTAGTTTCTTTCTTTATTTTTATTTTATGCTTTCTTATGCTAGGTTCATTTTATCAAGCAGAATCCTGCTAATAAAATTGTCCTTTCTATCTCTTAATATCCTGCACTTTATTTTTTGGGCCAAAGATTTTTTTTTTTTAAATTTCATTTAAATTTTGCCACTTTAAAAGTCCCTTCAAGCGAATTTTTTTAGCAATTAACTACAATTAGAGCGTTAATTTAAAACATTATTTCCCTGCAAAACTCGATGCGCCGGTCAACCGATTTTCATGGAAAAACGATGACCTCTGTTTGTTCCGCGGAAATGAGCAATTTGGAAAACATTTCCCTAAAAATAATTGCTTATGTCTCTTATAAAATAGATGAACAAATAATATTTTTATTGTTCATGAAAATATTTAGACACAAAATTCTATCGATAACGAAAATATTTTTCATTGGGTAATTATTCTAAGTAATACAGACAATCATTTATAAGAAAATGCTTTCAAAATCACTCATTTTTCACGAAATGGCTCCATTTGAGCACATGTTGATGTAGATCGGAGCTAGCATGAGAATTCCTAATATTGATGCAGATTGTTTCTGAAGTTGGGACGATTGTGGCCTACGATGGAGCCATTTGAGCGCATGCTCTAATGGTGGCTTTTAATTACCTAGAACGAGCTTGTCTCACCATTTAATTTCGAATGTCTAGATTAGCCGAGGCATTTGTATTTGGGGATCTGTTCTGTAATCGTAATCCCCTAATGATATCTAGGAGATTTAGGGGATCGTGAAGATATGAAGGAGATTCGCTTGAAAAAGGATGATCAATGTAATAATTGCGATGAATCATGGAAATCAAGTCGGAAGCAATTGCCGTGTTCGACGGGGATGCCGATTCTAATTGTTGCAAAGAAGGGTTACTAAAAATCAATGTTTGTGAATCATCTTTTGCTAAGAGGTCTGTAGATTGCCAAAGCTGGGGAAGTTTTGTAGATAATACATTAGCCAGAGCCTACCCTTCTGCAATTCAGCTTCATTTCCAAAGCCCTAATCTTGAAAAAGAACTAAGCTTGTCTCACCATTTGATTTTCGATGTCTAGATTAGCAAAAGGCTTTTGTATTTGAGGATCTGTTCTGTCATTGTAATCCCTTGATGATATTCGGGAGATTTAGAGGTTTGTAAGAAAACAAAAGAGATCTGCTTGAAAATAGACAATCAATGTAACGATTACAATGAATGACGAAACTCAAGCCGAAAACAATTGCCGTATTTGACAGGGATGCTGACTCTTAACTGTTGCAAAGAAGGGTTACTAAGATCAATGTCTGTGAATCATCTTTTGCTAAGAGGTCTCTAGATTGCCAAAGCTAGAGAGTTCATTAGACAAGACATTAGCCAGAGCCTACCCCATCTGCAATTCAGCTTCCTTTTCCAGAAGCGCTAATCTTGAGAAAAAGGGAAATTCAAAATCCCAGAAGTTGCCACGCGGCGGAACCCTCACGTCAATCTTCTCAAACAGCCACAGCAACAGCCAAAGTCTCTGAACCAGTTTCAGTTTCAGTTAGAATAAATTCTTAAAGGAATTGAGACTGGTCCGATGCATCTGAACCTCGGTACAAATGTTCAGAACAATATCTCTGACTGCCAAATGCCAACGTACTCCTCACTGATTGGACAGGCGGATCTCAACCAGGAATCATATGTTCAAGTCGATAAAGCTTACATGGGGTCTGAGTTCTATTCATGAGAAAACCAAAAAGAGATACGTGCATTTATTTTCCCAAAAACTTCTTTAGAAAAAAAAATTATATTAATTGAAAAATCAATTTCAAAGAAAATCATTTTTTTTCATTTACTCTATAACTTAGAAAAAATAATTTTATTCTTATTAAAAGAGGAAGTCGTTTTCCTATAACCTAAGCACGTTGTTTTCGATTTATAGAAAACATTCTTCTGTAAATCGATTTAGTTTTTTTGCCAATGAATTAGGAAACAATTTCTTCAGAAATAGTTTTTGTCAAACAAATGGATCGATAGTTCTATACAAATGAGTAGATACCACAATAACTCCATCCAAAGTAAGATCAAACTCAAGTGAGGTAGCAAGAATATATGTTAAAATCTAGGACATGGGAACCTTCACTATAACTCTCAAGAGATTACTCTAGCTGGAACTCAAGCTCATAGTTAAACTTAATTGTGCTTGATTTGACGACGAGCTTTAACTAACTCAATAATTTGGTAGAAAAGTAATTAAGGAAAAAAAAAATCTCGGCCCTACTTCTTCTATTTTTATTTTTATTTTTTGAGAATAAGTATATAGAATGTCCTAAAATTTTTTACGAAAGTGCAATTAAACTCTAAAATTTTTAAAAAGTGCAACTAAATTCTAAATTTTTCAAAAAGTGCAAACAAGTTCTCAAATTTATCAAATTACTTCGATCAAGTCTTTTGGTTGGTCACACTATTTGAAAAGTTTGGGACTCGATTATACCTTTATAATAAGTTTTAGGACTTTGTTGCACTTGTTAAAAATTTCATGACTCGATTACACTTATCCTTATTATTTTTTTACCCTCGTTAAACATGTTTATCGAGAGATAAGCTCTTCACTTCTAACCCTCTCCCGAGCAAAACAAAGAAGGACAAGACCGCACTGAGATTCCAATCGCACCGGGGAGACATAAAGGGCATCAGGCTCCTTGCGCGATGTTGGTTGCATCCGCCACGTCAAATGCGTAGACGAATATCAGAACTAAAATTTAAGTAAAGAGATAATCTTTAGGTGGATAAGAACTCGTGGGGTTTCCCTTGGACAATCCATGGATGGACGATCCATTCCGTTGATCACTGCTGGATTAAACCACAGGCGTCAAATCATCTCGCTGAGCTCGTCTTTTAAGCGGCTTTTGTCCGCCCCTGGTTTGACGGTCCGGAAGAGAGCGAGTCGCGTTGGGGCTCTCGAATCGACGGCGTATGAGGTTGCCCGCGTAAAGTTATCCTTTTCCTTGCACCGACAGCGCATGCTCGATTTTTTTTTTTTTTTTTAACACCTTACTATCACTCTGACGATGTGGCGGGTTACGTGTGAATGGAAACGGACGGATAAGCATATTAGCGAATGATTGAGGTCTCTGTTAAAAAAATAAATTAAAAATGATTGAGGTCGGACAGCTCACGTGATTTGTCAAATCTTCGAGATGATGAGGAAAGATGCGAGTTCTACTAAGGAGCATCTCGAATGGAATCGGGCATTTTTAAATTCGATTGAGAGACGGTCACAAGCCAACAAAAGCAATTGAGGGAAAGAGCAGGCATCGACAAAATGAAGTGATGCTTAGGGTTGTTTTGTTCCTACGGGGAATCCCATCTACTTCCACCACCTTTCATGCTTCCTCAGGGTCTCTTGTGTAATCTTTGCTTTCTTTGGTGGTTGGTCTTGTTGAAACAAAATGAAGTGATGCTTCTGAAAATTTGAGGAATATCTCGATGCTCTCAAAGAATCATATGTACTCGAAGATATCTCTCTACTGGGTATGTCTTCATTGAATCATTGTTTCTGAAGGAAATAAGGAGTTTCATGATGAATTATTATCGGTTATTGGTCTCACTTACTTAAACGCACAAATTTTTTATTCATCGCATTCGACCCGAAAAGTTAGACTAAGGGGTGAAAAGAGACAATTTATATTTAAGTAACATATAATCCCCGTAAATTGGTGCTTTAGTTCCTCCTCTCATACGAAAGATTAGAAACGATGTGAAGAATTTGACAAACGGGGACCGAACATGCAAAATGAACTGGACATAACCTAAAATTAATATAACATTAGAATGTCCAACCTAAAAACTTCAGTTAATAAGTATAGTGAGATCACATATTTGTAGAGAGTATATAGACCTTATAGAGAATATCAGATACTTTTAAGACATTGGATTCCTGTATTTGTGGCCCAACTAAGGAGCAATTGTCGCGTGTTGGCTTAGCCTTGCCAGGAGTACACGATATCTCTTGACTATGTCAGTCTATGTCATTTTAAGTTCATTGTCATATTATGATTATGTTTTCAAGTAATTAAACTAGGACGTCTCAACTATCAGAAGCGTGTTAGGTCCGAAAAGATTAGCAATGTTGGAAGCGTGCAAAAACCCGATACCTTCATCGAGGATGATCATCAAGAGCCTAAGAGACATATCTTCACCTAAAATGACTATTGTCTCCGTTGGACGGGATGAGAGGAGGAAAAAAGATAAATAAAAGGTCGTTGAGAACATTGAATTCTCAATGATTCCATAAAGGAACGCAATATAGAAAGACCATCTTGCTAAAATATAAAGAGATGAATGTAACAAAGAAAGACTGAATGGCCAAAACGAATCCCAAAAAATAAAAGAATTAGACCTTGATGTATACAACAAAATCATAGAGTAGATCCATTTAGTGATACTCGAGTAAAGGCTCGTCCTCAAATAGTTTCTCCGAGAATGAACTCGGCTCATGTAACCTGGGACTGTTATGAATAAAAAACTATATCAGATGGTAAACAAGTCGAGCTTAAAATATGATACATGTTTATATACATAATGTGACGTCCCGGCAGCGTTACATACTAAACACAAGTGGAAACTATTTATTAATACTATGACGGGACCTGTCTTAATCAATGATTACATCAAGGTATTCCGACCTAAATGGTTAGCATGTTTACCATGAATATTACATGATCTTGAATTCTTCTAAAGCATGTCTGTCTTCTCCTTACTTTATGAATTACATAAGGGCTTCATTTCATTTCCTACTAGACTCATCACTGGCTGTTTACTTCCATCAACCTGGAAGCTTACATGTACAGCATATAAATAGGACATATTTACATGTCATCTCCAAAAGTGTAAGCGTCAGGCTTGGGAAAGGGGGGTCAAAAGGGAGCCTAGTTTTGCTACCCCTTACACTAACTCACGTCCATAAAAAACAAAAGTCTTCTTCAGTTTCGACACGAACTCAGTGCTCTAAGCAGCACCCGCCCCTACTCCAGGGTTGCCGTCACCAAAATGAAAAGGGCCAAACAGCTTCCCTTTGTGGTTAATGAACCAGGCTTCAAACCTCATTGCTATCTAGTTGACAAGTCCGTCATCCATCCAAAGCATGGCTTCGTATCACGTGTAGGTCATCTTGATATCAGGGTCGTACATGTCATGAAAAGACATGTCCATGTAATCTATGATCCCATACTGTGCCATTGGGGGTACGCCCAATTTAGCGATCTAAAAAAGATAAAGGAATGAGCAATGCTCAGTAAAGAAACAATAGAGTCCTAAACTAGATGATTCATTAGTCGCAAAGAAAATGCAATATCCAATCCATGACAACATACATAGACCAGAGCAAAACTTTCACATGGACCATTTCAAATCACCCTAACTCATATTCCTATTCACCACCTATAAGGCACACCAATATCTGTACACACGTTTTACGCAACCGACCAAAACTAAGATGTGATGCAACAACACATGAACGCACACGCCAAGCGAAATTAATTTATCATATATTTCAATATCCATCCTCAAATTGGTTTCCCATTGGATCACAAGTTGGTCCGATTGAGTCAGTTTCGAAATCCCGCATCCGAACTTCCATGGAATCCCTAACATGGAAATCTCATTTCGAGGCATCCCATTATCATACAATCAAGGCATTCCATGAACACACGGTAAGGGCATCTCACTTAATTTTCTTTGCTTTGATTTTGACTGCGAACGCCTTTGATATGGTCTAATCTTTAAAGAAGGTAAGCATGAAGACTGCACAAAAATACAGTGATTCGGAAATTGTTACTGTTGTACAGGAGGATGAGAGGAGAAGAGACGGGACAATGGCAGTTGATTTCTCATTATATCACATCTTGACGAGAGATTTCCTTTTTACTGACATCCTCACACATGCACCTCACCAAATCTTCAATTCGCACGTGACCCGTCCTAAGCTAGGCCCACTCCCCCTTAATACCAGCACATCCTTATTCACCATAATTATCTTATATCAAAAGGCATACCAAAGGCGACAACTCATTCGCCTTCGGCATCTAGGGCACGATTCATTTTTGTCACGTCGGCTTCTAGAAGCGACAAATTGAATTTGTTGCCTTCAGTCACCCTCGGCGAAAAAATAAAGGAATTTTGAGGCAACAAAGCAAATACAACAAACAGTTAGTGATAAATATTTTGTGTTAAGTCGGTGAGATTTTGTGAAATTATCATCGATTATTTTGAAAGTTTAAGCTGGTAAATGAATGTGTGGCTTAATATTTCAATATACACACGGAAGTTCTCTACAACCTGATGCTCGACAAGCACTACTAGGTGTTAGGATGCATATGTTAGTGAGTTGTGTTAGAGAAATCCAACATTAGAGAATTGATACGGTTTAGAGCAATTGATATATCCTAATTAGCCTATAATTTATTGGCTTAAGTTTTTAAGTGAAAATAGGTCCAATTAGATATGTTGACAAGCTTGCACTTATGCTTCCTCTTAGTGATTTTTCCGAGTGAAGGTATTAGACTTTTACTGCAAACTCCCAACAAATGGCATCAAGGCCGATAATAAATGCAGAAGGATGCTTGAATTAAGGGGGAGCAGACCTAACATAGAGTTATTATGATGTACGCGTGAGTGAGTTGTATTAAAGAAATCCCACATCGAAGAATTGATGTGGTGTAGAGTGGTTAATATATTCTAGTTGACCCCTAACTCATTGGGTTGAATTTTTGAGTGAAGGTGGGCTCAATGGAAATGTTGTTGGGCTTAGACTTGACCTCCCATTTGGCAATCTCCCTCGGCGAAGGTATCTCATCCAATCCTAGTTCTTAGCTAGGAAACTGGTTTAGATTGCAATTGACATTGACGAGAGTTCTTGGCATCTTCCTTACTTTCTCTTTTTTTGTTTGCATTTAGAATCGGCGTATTAAGTTGATGTTTTGAGAGTCAGGCATGTGAACTATGACGTGACAACCCTCATAAACAAAACAGGAGTTTATTCCAGGTTGGTGCAATCGGCAATAATATCGAGTGGCGTGAGACAAAGCCATCCTTTTCTTAATTGAATTTTCTCTTTTAAAAGTGGACTCTTGTGATTTTCTTGCTACAGCTCAATCGGATCATTTCTTAGCGAAATGACGCCTATGCAGTAACGCCCAAAATAAGTCATTGGCGCCGCTCGCGCTTTCACTTGATAAAAGAAAAAGGGCCGTTAGTCATTTTAATTATTCTTTTTAAGACAACTGTATCTTTGTTAGAGTTACCAAACACAAGCAGGCTTCGAAAAATAGGGTAACGGCTTCCACATTGGAAGAAAAGAAATCATGTGATGCTTATATCGCTCAATGTGCAAAAATCTCAAGTCCTATCATTTTCTAGGCATGAACATTGGTCATTCCCTTCACGATGATTGACTACATTTGCATGGTTCGATGCCAGGCCAATTCATTGCACGAAATCGGCATCGCATGATACACTTTTTTTCTAAGCCTAATGCCTCCAATTGTCTTTCACAAACTCCCAGCATACACAAAACTTTCGTTTTGGAAGATATTTTGTGTTAAGTCGGTGAGATTTTGTGGAATTATCATTGATTATTTTAAAAGTTTAAGCTGGTAAACGAATGTGTGGCTTAATATTTCAATATACACACGGAAGTTCTCTACAACCTGATGCTCGACAAGCACTACTAGGCATTAGGATGCATATGTTAGTGAGTTGTGTTAGAGAAATCCAACATTAGAGAATTGATACGGTTTAGAGCAGTTGATATATCCTAATTAGCCTATAATTTATTGGCTTAAGTTTTTAAGTGAAGATAGGTCCAATTAGATATGCTGACAAGCTTGCACTTATGCTTTCTCTTAGTGATTTCTCCGAGTGAATGTATCAGCCTTCTACTGCACACTCCCAACAGATGGCACCAAGGCCGATAATGAATGCAGAAGGATGCTTGAATTAAGGGGGAGTGGACCTAACATTGAGTTATTATGATGTACGCGTGAGTGAGTTGTATTAAAGAAATCCCACATCGAATAATTGATGTGGTGTAGAGTGGTTAATATATCCTAGTTGATCCATAACTCATTAGGTTAAGCATTTGAGTGAAGGTGCATTCAACTAGAAATGTTGTTGGGCTTAGACTTGACCTCCCGTTTGGTGATCTCCCCGAGTGAAGGTGTCTCATCCAATCCTAGTTAGAACGAATCATTTGATTGAAGGTGGTTCGGATTGCAACTGACGTTGACGAGAGTTCTTGGCATCTTCCTTACTTTCTCTTTTTTTGTTTGCATTTAGAATCGGCGTATTCAGTTGATGTTTTGAGAGTCAGGCATGTGAACTGTGACATGACAACCCTCATAAACAAAAAAGGATTTTATTCCAAGTCAGTGCAATCGGCAATAATATCAAGTGGCATGAGACAAAGCCATCCTTTTCTTAATTAAATTCTCTTTTACAAGTGGACTCTTGTGATTTTCTTGCTACAACTCAATCGGATCATTTCTCAGCGAAATGACGCCCATGCCGTAACGCCCAAAATAAGTCGCCGGCACTACTCACGCTTTCACTTGATAAAAGAAAAAAGGCTATTAGTCATTTTGATTATTCTTTTTATGACAACTGTATCTTTGCTAGAGTTACCAAATGCGAGCAGGCTTCAAAAAATAGGGTAACAGCTTCCACATTGGAAGAAAAGAAATCTTGTGAAGCTTATATCGCTCGATGTGTGAAAATCTCAAGTCTTATCATTTTCCAGGCATGAGCATCAGTCTGTCATTCACTTCACGATGATTGATTGCATTTGCATAGTTCGATGCCAGGCTCATTCATTGCACGAAATCAGCATCGCATGATACACTTGTTTTCTAAGCCTAATGCCTCCGGTTGTCTTTCATAAACTCCCGGCGTACATAGAACTTCCGTTTTGGAAGATATTTCGTGTTAAGTCGGTGAGATTTTGTGGAATTATCATCGATTATTTTGAAAGTTTAAGCTAGTAAACGAATGTGTGGCTTAATATTTCAATATGCACACGAAAGTTCTCTACAACCTGATGCTCGAGAAGCACTACTAGGCGTTAGGATGCATATGTTAGTGAGTTGTGTTAGAGAAATCCAACATTAGAGAATTGATACGGTTTAGAGCAGTTAATATATCCTAATTAGCCTATAATTTATTGGCTTAAGTTTTTACGTGAAGATAGGTCCAATTAGATATGCTAGCAAGCTTGTACTTATGCTTCCTCTTAGTGATTTCTCCGAGTGAATGTATCAGGCTTCTACTGCACACTCCCAACAATTGTCACCAAGGTCGATAATAAATGCAGAAGGATGCTTGAATTAAGGGGGAGTGGACCTAACATTGAGTTATTATGATGTACGCGTGAGTGAGTTGTATTAAAGAAATCCCACATCAAAGAATTGATGTGGTGTAGAGTGGTTAATATATCCTAGTTGACCCATAACTCATTGGGTTAAGCTTTTGAGTGAAGGAGGGTTCAATTGAAAATGTTGTTGGGCTTGGACTTGACCTCCCGTTTGGCGATCTCCCCGGGTGAAGGTATCTCATCCAATCCTAGTTAGAACAAATCGTTTGATTCTCAGCTTGGAAACTGGTTCGGATTGCAACTGACGTTGACGAGAGTTCTTGGCATCTTCCTTACTTTCTCTTTTTTTGTTTGCATTTAGAGTCGGCGTATTCAGTTGATGTTTTGAGAGTTAGGCATGTGAACTGTGACATGATAACCCTCATAAACAAAACAGGAGTTTATTCCAGGTCGGTGCAATCGGCAATAATATCAAGTGGCATGAGACAAAGCCATCCTTTTATTAATTGAATTTTCTCTTTTACAAGTGGACTCTTGTGATTTTCTTGCTACAACTCAATCGGATCATTTCTTAGCGAAATGATGCCCATGCGGTAACGCCCAAAATAAGTCGCCGACGCCGCTCGTGCTCTCACTTGATAAAAGAAAAAGGGCTGTTAGTCATTTTGAATATTCTTTTTATGACAACTGTATCTTTGCTAAAGTTATCAAATGCGAGCAGGCTTCGAAAAATAGGGTAACGGCTTCCACATTGGAAGAAAAGAAATATGTGATGCTTATATTTTTCGATGTGCGAAAATCTCAAGTCTTATCATTTTCCAAGCATGAGCATCAATCTGTCATTCACTTCACGGTGATTGATTGCATTTGCATGGTTCGATGCCAGGCTCATTCATTGCACAAAATCAGCATCGCATGATACACTTGTTTTCTAAGCCTAATGCCTCCGGTTGTCTTTCATAAACTCCCGACGTACATAGAACTTCCGTTTTGGAAGATATTTCGTGTTAAGTTGGTGAGATTTTGTGAAATTATCATCGATTATTTTATAAGTTTAAGCTGGTAAACAAATGTGTGGCTTAATATTTCAATATGCACACGAAAGTTCTCAACAACCTGATGCTCGAGAAGCACTACTTGGCGTTAGGATGCATATGTTAGTGAGTTGTGTTAGAGAAATCCAACAATAGAGAATTGATACGGTTTAGAGCAGTTGATATATCCTAATTAGCCTATAATTTATTGGCTTAAGATTTTAAGTGAAGATAGGTCCGATTAGATATGCTGACAAGCTTGCACTTATGCTTCCTCTTAGTGATTTCTCCGAGTGAAGGTATCAGGCTTCTACTACACACTCCCAACAATTGTCACCAAGGCCGATAATAAATGCAAAACGATGCTTGAATTAAGTCGGAGCGGACCTAACATTGAGTTATTATGATGTACGCGTGAGTGAGTTGTATTAAAGAAATCCCACATCGAATAATTCATGTGGTGTAGAGTGGTTAATATATCCTAGTTGATCCATAACTCATTGGGTTAAGCTTTTGAGTGAAGGTGGGTTCAATTAGAAATGTTGTTGGGCTTAGACTTGACCTCCCGTTTGGCGATCTCCCCGGGTGAAGGTATCTCATCCAATCCTAGTTAGAACGAATCATTTGATTGAAGGTGGTTCGGATTGCAACTGACGTTGACAAGAGTTCTTGGCATCTTCCTTACTTTCTCTTTTTTTGTTTGCATTTAGAATCGGCGTATTCAGTTGATGTTTTGAGAGTCAGGCATGTGAACTGTGACATGACAACCCTCATAAACAAAAAAGGATTTTATTCCAAGTCAGTGCAATCGGCAATAATATCAAGTGGCATGAGACAAAGCCGTCATTTTCTTAATTGAATTTTCTCTTTTACAAGTGGACTCTTGTGATTTTCTTGCTACAACTCAATCGGATCATTTCTCAGCGAAATGACGCCCATGCGGTAACGCCCAAAATAAGTTGCCGGCACCGCTCGCGCTTTCACTTGATAAAAGAAAAAGGGCTATTAGTCATTTTGATTATTCTTTTTATGACAACTGTATCTTTGCTAGAGTTACCAAATGCGAGCAGGCTTCGAAAAATAGGGTAACGGCTTCCACATTGGAAGAAAAGAAATATTGTGATGCTTATATCGCTCAATGTGCGAAAATCTCAAGTCTTATCATTTTCTAGGCATAAGCATCAGTTTGTCATTCACTTCACGATGATTGATTGCATTTGCATGGTTCGATGCCAGGCTCATTCATTACACAAAATCAGCATCGCATGATACACTTGTTTTCTAAGCCTAATGCCTCTGGTTGTCTTTCATAAACTCCCGACGTACATAGAACTTCCGTTTTGGAAGATATTTCGTGTTAAGTCGGTGAGATTTTGTGGAATTATCATCGATTATTTTGAAAGTTTAAGCTGGTAAATGAATGTGTGGCTTAATATTTCAATATGCACACGAAAGTTCTCTACAACCTGATGCTCGAGAAGCACTACTAGGCGTTAGGATGCATATGTTAGTGAGTTGTGTTAGAAAAATCCAACATTAGAGAATTGATACGGTTTAGAGCAGTTAATATATCCTAATTAGCCTATAATTTATTGGCTTAAGTTTTTAAGTGAAAATAGGTCCAATTAGATATGCTGGCAAGCTTGTACTTATGCTTCCTCTTAGTGATTTCTCCGAGTGAATGTATCAGGCTTCTACTGCACACTCCCAACAGATGGCACCAAGGCCGATAATGAATGTAGAAGGATGCTTGAATTAAGGTGGAGCGGACCTAACATTGAGTTATTATGATGTACGCGTGAGTGAGTTGTATTAAAGAAATCCCACATCGAAGAATTGATGTGGTGTAGAGTGGTTAATATATCCTAGTTGACCCATAACTCATTGGGTTAAGCTTTTAAGTGAAGGTGGGTTCAACTAGAAATGTTGTTGAGCTTAGACTTGATTGCCCATTTGGCGATCTCCCCGGGTGAAGGTATCTCTTCCAATCCTAGTTAGAACGAATCGTTTGATTCTCAGCTTGGAAACTGGTTCAGATTGCAACTGACGTTGACGAGAGTTCTTGGCATCTTCCTTACTTTCTCTTTTTTTTGTTTGCATTTAGAATCAGCATATTCAGTTGATGTTTTGAGAGCCAGGCATGTGAACTGTGACATGACAACCCTCATAAACAAAACAGGAGTTTATTCCAGGTCGGTGCAATCGGCAATAATATGGAGTGGTATGGGAGAAAGCCGTCCTTTTCTTAATCGAAGTTTCTCTTTTGCAAGTGGAATCTTGTGATTTTCTTGCTACAGCTCAATCGGATCATTTCTTAGTGAAATGACGCCCATGCGGTAACGCCCAAAATAAGTTGCCGGCGTCGCTCGCGCTTTCACTTGATAAAAGAAAAAGGGTTGTTAGTCATTTTGATTATTCTTTTTATGACAACTGTATCTTTGCTAGAGTTACCAAATGCTAGCAGACTTCAAAAAATAGGGTAACAGCTTCCACATTGGAAGAAAAGAAATATTGTGATGCTTATATCGCTCGATGTGCGAAAATCTCAAGTCTTATCATTTTCCAAGCATGAGAATCAGTCTGTCATTCACTTCACAATGATTGACTGCATTTGCATGGTTCGATGCCAGGCCGATTCATTGCACGAAACCGACATCGCATGATACACTTTCTTTCTAACCCTAATGCCTTTGGTTGTCTTTCACGAACTCCCCGGGTATACAGAACTTTCGTTTTGGAAGATATTTATGACAGTAAAATCACAAGAAAGGAAAAAAAGAGTACCTTACTATCCTCAACTCCTCTAACTAATCATAATTCACATTTGAAGAAAACATTTTAGTAGAACCTTCTTTTCCGCTCCAAGCATGCCAACCATGTATTCCTTCTGTCCACATGAGATGTCTCATATGGGCCTCAGTCAACCTTCGTTCTTTCTCACTTTGACCCCTCAAAGCTCAACAGGGTTGCAGTTGGATTTTGGAGTGCGGGGTTGGAATCTTATATAAAAGAAGAAATAGCAAGGGTTGAATTTGTTCAAATTGACTATCTCAACTTCTCAAATTGAGCTCAATGGAGTACCTCCGTCAAGTTCGTAGACTGAAAATCCCGATGTGGTGGCGACAACTTTAATTAGCCATCTGATATGCTAACGTAAATGCTTATGGGGAAAGCTTTTATTTAAGTTGGCAAAAAAAAAAATACTCAACATTGGGTCCTTCCCATCGGGAAGATGAAATAAAATAAAATAAAATAAAATAAAGTGATGCCTCTGTAAATTAAGGAATGTGTACATGCTCTCAAAGCAACATATGTACCCGGGTTTGCATGCATAAGACAATTTTTGAGATTAGCAGTGCCATGTCTAGTATTAAGCTCCTCGTCAATAAATGCTTTGAAGTCATTAATAAAAGGATTAATACTACGAAAAATCTCAAAATAGTATAATTGGGACAAATTTAACTCAAACTAATTTTTGACCACAAAATACTCCAAATTGGTACACTTTTAATAAATTTACTCAAAAATAATTTTTTTTACCTTAAAAAACTCCAAACTGATACATTTGTGATAAATTTACCATATATTAATTTCCTTTAAATTGTTAATATCACAAAAAAAAAATCATAAACTAGTATACTTATGACAAATGGGGAATAAAACCTCAAATTAGTACGCTCGTTAACTATCACATGTCATCCAACTTAACAATTTTGTAGTAAAATTTAACAGAAATTAGCGAATGGTAAATTTATTATGGATGTACTAGTTTTTAGTTTTGAGTTGTCAAAAAATTAGTCTAGTGCAAATTTATTACATGGTACCGGTTTTTGATTTTTCGTGCTATTGACCATAATAAATTACAGTAGATTTAGGCTGCGCATGGTAACATTTCTATTTTTCCCAATTTTTGTTCTTTTGCTCACCGGAACAAAAAAAGAACGGAAACCCGTTTGGTAAAACATTTGTTCCCGGGAACAATTTCTCTATTTTTTTGTTCCTAGGAACAGTTTTGAGAAACAAAAAAAAGTAGCTTTTTTTTTTTTCCGGGAACAATTTTTAGAAATAAGCCAATTTCTCTCTCTTGCCGTGGCCACCTCCAATCGCCTGGAGCCACCGCCAACCGCTGGCCGTCGCCCATCGCCACCCCCGCCATCGGCCGCTGCTGGTCGCCGCTACTACCATTATCGGCTGCCGCCGTTGACCACTACTGCCACTAGTCGTCGCCGACCACCGGCCGCTGCCGCCGGTCGTTGTTGCTGTCGTCGGCCGTTGCCGCTGCCACTAGCTGCTGTTAACTGTCGCCACCCGTCGTCGCTTGCCGCCATCGTTGCACGATCGCCGATCGGCCGGCGGTTGATGGTGGCCGATGGGCTTTACAGTGGCGGTCGCTAGTGACGGTCGACAGCCAGCGGTTGTGCAGCGGCAGTGGCGGGCAGCAACAGGCAGCGGCGGCCGGTAGTCGACAGTCGTCAATCCATGAGTAAGAATAAAAAATGAATAAATACAAAAAAGAAACAGTTGCGTTACCAAACACATTTCTATTCTTTTTCTATTCCAATAGTAGAAATTTTGTGTAGTTACCAAATGGGTTCTTTTACTTAGAAATTGTTCCCCGGAATAGAAATAGAAAATAACTATTTTTGAAAAAAAAACTCTTCCCCAGCTAAGAAGCGTTGTCATGCGCAAAGGGTCTATTTGTTAATTTGACAAATAATGCATGATTTTATTCTTTTGTTCTTTGAAACAATATATATATATATACATTTGATAACTTTATTGTTCCTGGAACAAATTTGTTTCTGGGAATGAATTTAGAATATAATCAAGAAGTAAAAAAAAAAAGTTGATTCTTTGTTCTTAAGAACTCAATAATCAAGGCAAACCATATTTTTGTCCTCTTTTCTTTTCCTTTTCTCTTATGCTTCCTCATTGCCGATCATCGGCCATGATAATGGCCGACGACTGGCTGGGGGAGGCTCAGCCTCGCCCAAGTTTAGTGAGACTCAACCTAGCAAGGCAAACATACATGAGATTCAGTATGTTTCCCTTGATTGATTGTGATTGATTATAATTGATACTTTACTATTTTAAATAGCTATCTTGTAAAATCTATAAATAGACTCATGTACACTTTAATTAAGAATGTATGGAATATTACAATCTTATCTCTGTCTTCATTGTTCTTAACTTGGTGGCAGAGACACAGTTATTCCTCTCATGTATGTGTTTCCACCTCCTATCAGTTTGATTCTACATGCAGCTCTTAATCTGACTTGCATTTGACATGGATTGTTAAATTATTATCTTATTTTACTTGCCAATGAGTTTTACACACTATATATTAATGTGGTCTCTTTTTACCTATCAATTAAATCTTTTGGATAGTACTTTTGTAACATTCTAAATGGCAATCTTACTAAGGAAGTTAATATGTTGCCTCTTTTTGGATAAACTCATCCCTCCAACAAAATGTGTCAATTACATAGAGTATTATATGGTTTGAAACAGGCTTCTAGTGCATGATATTCTAAGTTTAACTCAATCAGGAAATCTCTTACTTTCAAATTCAATCCATGACCATGCTCCTTTTTTTTTTTCTTTTTTTCTTTTTTTCATGTGGATGACATTGTTATTATTAGCGTTAACTGGCAAAAGAATACCCCAAGTGTCACAACTTCGCATAAAGGGACACATAAGTGTCAAAACTTATAAAATGTACACTTAAGTGCCAAAATCGCAAAAGAAATGAACACTGAGGTGCCAACAACTAGAATTTCTGGCTAAATAGTCAACGTGGTTTTTTTCGATGAAAATTTTAAATGATGCGGCATTTCTTTTAATTTTTTTTTATCTATGTAGATAGGGCGAACGGCATCATGCCATCCAAGTGGACTACGTGAGACGACACTAAACAACATCGTCTGGCGTCTTGACCTGACTATGCTCACCATTGCTTTTCACGCTCAGTTGTCATTCTCTTTGAGGCTCCATCACCACTCACCATTCATGCTCACCCTTCATGCTCAGTGTTCACACTCACCCTTCTCATTGTTCCTTCTCGCACTCACCCTTCATGCTCAGTTGCCGTTCTCACACTCGCCCTTCACAATCAATCATTGCTTGTCGTTCGCTAAGCCTTCGTTGCCGCTTGCCATTCCTCAGTGGTGCATTTTAGGGGCAAATCGAAATTAGTCTCTTGGGCTTCAATTGGGGACTTTGGCCGATTTAGGGTTTTAATTTGGGGGAACATGGAGGACAATGTTGTTTTAGATAAGAATTACTGAGTGGACATTCCAGCGAGTTACGTAAACCAGTTTTACTAATATAATAACGCCACATTAGATTTCCAACAAGCCTCATCGGAGTTGGCACTAAAGTATTCAATTTTTTTTTAAAAAAAAAAATGGCACTTAAATGTACCTTTTGGATTTTTTGGCACTTATGTGTCCTCCTCTGCCAAATTGTGGCACTTGAGGTATTCTTATCCTAGCATTAATCATATATTGTCATTTCAAAAGTTAAGTAATATCTTGGTGAACAGTTCGAAATTAAAAAATTTTAGTCACTCAGTTATTTTTTTATGCTTGGAGGTTAATTCAAATTCCGTTGGTTATTATGTTTCATAAGTAAAATATGACATTTATCTTCTTTCTGAAGCCAAAATATTGACAATAAGGTTGTTACAGCTCCTATTGAAATCAATGCCAAATTTGGTGCCAAAGATGGAACCCCTTTTTCGAATCCTATATTCTATCAATAGATGGTTGATAGTCTTATATATCTCAATATTATTACCTAGCATTGCCTATGATGTTCATATTGTTAGCCTACACATGGCTACACCACGTATGACTCATTTTGTTGATTCCTTCGAATCCTTCGCTTTGTCAATGGTACATTATTTTATGGCCTTCACTTTTTTGCTCAATCAATCATGGAGTAGACAATTTATACTTATGTTGACTGGGCTGGTGACGCTTAAGATTATTGTTCCACTACGTATTACTATTTCTTTTTCGATGACTCAGTTATCTCATGGCATAGCAAAAATTAGATCATCACCCCTCGCTCTACTATAGAAGTGGAATAACAAGCTCTTACTTATACGGCATCAAAATTACAATGGTTAGAATGGTTACTAAGGATGCGTTTGGTAATTGGCTAAATGATAACTGATTTTATTATTTTGTTCTCGAGAATATATTGAAATAGAAATCCATTTTGTAAATTTTTATTCTCGGGAATAAAAATCCGTTTTTTTTGTTTTTGTTTCTAGAAATATATTTGGAACATAATCAAGAAGCAGAAAAAAGTTGATTCTAGTTACTTATTTGTTCTTGAGAATAATCTCATAATTAAGTCCAAACCCATTTTTCTTTTCTTTTCTCTCCGTCTTCCCCCCAATCGATCATTGGCTGCTGTTGCCGCCACCAGTGGGTGTCGGCGATCGGCTGGGCGAGGTCCAGCAAGCTTGCCAGAGGCTTGTCTAGCCACTGCAAGCCTTGGCCTCGTAGATCTGGGCAAGACCAACCTTGTGCCACCTGGGGGGACTAGCAAGGCTCCTTAGGTTGGACAAGGCTCGCTTGGCCATCGACGAGGCTTGGCCTCGACTAGATTTGAGAGGTTGAGGCTTGTAGTGGCCAGGTGAGCCTCCAACAAGCTCACTGGACCTCGCTTGGCCACTTGACAGCCACCGCCATTGCTGGCAATTGGCCACAAAGAAGGAGGAAGAAGAAGAAGAGAAAAATAAGAAAAATACAATAAAAGTATTAAAAAATTAAAATTTAAGACTCTTATTAAATGCATTTCTATTCCGAGAATAAAAATTTCGAATAGTTACTAAACGCATTCAAATACTCAAAAATTGTTCCTGGGAACAAAATAAAAAAAATTATTTTTGAGTAGAAATTGGTATTGGAAATAGAATAATTACCAAATGCACCATAAAAGACATGAGATTGTGTCAACGGTCATTCATTGCGATAATTGAAGTGCTATCCATAAATGCACATAATGATGTTTTCCAAAAATGCACAAAGCATATTGAAATAAACTGTCATTTCATTTGGTATCATGTTCTTCTTTCCCTTGATTGGTCTTGATTGATTATAATTGATATTTTATTACTTCAAATAGTCACGTAAAGTTTACAAATAAGCTCATATACTCTTCATTTGATAAATGTACAAAGTTTTATATTTTCTTTATCATCACAATTCTCGACTCTAATTATATTCTCACATGAGTGCGTTGGATCTTTTTTTTGACAAAGATCATACTCTAACGTCGGATTAACTCACGTGAGTCCCTTTCATTGGGCGGGCTCTCCATGTGTCCTGGTATCTTAATGCACCATACTTATTTTCACTCGAATCTTCCACTTTTTTTTTTCTTTTGGCTGAATCTTCCGCTTGAACCTGCTAAATTTGGTAGATGTTGGAGAGAAGCAACACCTCTCCCTCAGCCTTTACCTCAATCGCTTTAGCCCAACCAAGTTGAGCAGGAAGCCGTGGGACACCATTTGCCACCATAGTTAGAAAATCACACTTAAGATTTCTTCATGATATGGCTAGTATAAGTACTTAGAGGGGGGGTGAATAGGTATAAAGAGTAATTTCTTACGATAATCGCACAATACTAGACAGTTGATAGAAATAAGACAGTTTCTCTTCAATAAACAAACAACGATCAATGTAAGACTGAGAGTAGGGAAGAGAAAATTGAACACGAGGTTTATAGTGGTTCGGCTTATTTCAAGCCTACGTCCACTCTTCTGCACTGACAGCCCACTGGCTGGATTCCGCTATGAACAAAGAGATATTATAGTACTGTTCTTCCTTGATTTCTCGGTGTAGAGGATCTACCACACTCCCTTAAGGTATCTCTAAGTATGAACTCTCTTTGTGTGTACAGTTTCGCTCAATATGAATTGACTAGTAATCAAAAAGCTTCAGACTCTGGAATTTCTTTATCGAGCACACACTAGAACAATTGGAACGTCTTTCTTTTATACTCCTTTATGCCATCATACCCGTTGGCACTTACCAAAGGAATTCTTCCAATCTTCCCGTTGAACAGAATCAATTAAAAAGATCATTCGAGCTATTTAAAGGAACATGTCGATAGCCCATCAATCATGTTCGCCCATACAATCAGGATCTTAATTTCCAAGAATAGAACTTTCCAAGAATATTTCGTCAATCATCGGATCTTCAAATGATCTTGATTTCAAATAAATAATCCGTTATTTCAAATCCAGCCAAGAGATCTTCCCCAATCGATAAGACCAAATCCTTAACTAAACACTTTAGCTCTGGATTGCCTTTGTCACCGGATTAGAAACTATCAATGAGAAAAGTCTTGAGTCTTGAGTCTTGTGTGCTAAGTCTGGTGATCCGAAAGTCTTCAGACTCTAAGTACAAGGGTCTGCACAGCTTTCAAACTAGACTGATAGAAACATTTTGTCAGCTTCAAAATACTCTAGAGAGATTTATCCAACACTTCATTGAAATATTTCACAAAATGTCAATACACACGTGTTGGGCCCCACCCAACAAATTAACCATTGGCTTTCATATCGCTAATTTTTTATTTGGTCTGAATATATATGGCTACTATGGGACGCCATACATTGAGTTGTGTTTCATAGGAAGAAGTTCCGATAGTGTGGAAACATTTGGATCTATAGACCCGGGTCAATCAAGGAACTTAAAGAGTGGTCGATCTAAGAGTTCTTATGCCTTCAATAATGTTGGTTGTGCTGTAAATAGGAACGCGTTGTTGAGAGACATAAAAGTTTCTTTGAGCAGTCAGGCCACAAAAATAGGGACTGTGGAAGAAGTCGAAAAAGAAATTTGATCGAACTACTTAGTGACGTTGGCCAGAGTTATCACGGGAGAGCTACGTATAGGATCGATCGACACCCTTGCATCAAGGATGGCATGTCGAGAGAGGATACGCAGATCGAGTTTGCTCCTCAGAGAGAGTTCGAGTGCAGCTTGGACTTGGTAGACGTCTTTGGCCGCTGAACGGCACGTGGAGAGCGCTAGGGGAGCAGTGATATTATGCGGCATTATGGAGCAACGGATCATATACTCTTTCTTGGCTGCAAAGAAGAGCCATGATAGAGATTTGGGGAACGACTCCGCCTTGAGATGTGCGCAGGCTTGACGTAGGTTGGAATAATCAAATATTAAATCACACCTTCATCTAAAAGCTTAAGTTTTTATAACAATTGGCAGTTGTCACACAAAATCTCACATGACATTAGAGTTGGAGGTCTTGAGTTTAAATCTTTTTAAACTCTATTTGTTTTCTCCCCACAATTAGTATTAAGCAAAAATACTATACTAAGCATAAGAGGGAATATTTGAATAATTAAATATTAAACTACGCATTTATTTAACAGTTTGAACTTTTTAAACCGTTAATAGTAATTCTACAAAATCTCACAATGTGAAGTTTGTGGAAGATGAAAAATGGAGGCATGCTAGGTGCCTTGCCAACATGGGCAACATGGCCGAGGTGCCTAGGCCACTATCGAGCATCCGGAATACTGCCTAGGCCACACTGGCTAGGTGCCTGGGCCACTAGTCGAGCATCCAAGACGTGGTGGCAAAGTGATTGGGCCAACCTTCCAGCCGCCAGACGATTTGGCGTTTCCAGAGCGGTTCATGGGGGCCCGGGATAATTCGGGCAGCACCCAGCCATTGTCCCAAAGCTCGATCTGCATACGAACAACCTCGATTTCCAAGAGAGAAAAAAGAAGTTACCACGTCATAGCCTCCCTATGAAATAAGTACCGACACTCTAGATGAATTTAGGTATGTTGTTTTCTTTATATCTCGGTTATTTCTGTGTATCTCGCGATTATCATCAATTGCACGGTGTTCTTTCCACAACTGCTAATAATTTTTACCAGGTTAACTTCAATACCATTAGACATTGTAGAAAGCCACGAAATGCTCCAACCAAACATGATCTGAGTGTAAGAGTTTAGTACAAGGCCGTCCGCATCAAATAATAATAGAAATTGGCCTGGGCAGTTTATTACTCAAAGTACAAGCAAACAATGCATGTAATATTTAAGCACAAAACAATTGAGCTTGATGTATCATCACATCTTAAAATTGCGTAACCATATATGTTTATATGAGTCAATGCGAAAATAATTGCGGAACCCATTATACTTATTAAGTGTTTACTAAGTCTCAGCAGAAGTTCTTTAATATAGAGATGCTGTTTTGATATAGCGAAGATGGTGGATGATATAAATATAGAATCGAAGTTGTTGACACCTAATTTTGACCATGCTACTCACTCGTTCATCATATAAAAATTACATTAAGCATTTCATAGCATTGCATTTAGGATTAAACTTATCTTTTGGAAAATAAAAATAGAGGATAATAAATAACTTATAAAATAAAAACATTTGGAGGGAGATTTTGATTTTTTTTTAATAATAAAACATTTGGTTGTTGAACATATCTCCCTCATTTCAAATTAAAAAATCAATAGTTGTGTGATTTTGGAGCCACTTTTTTATTGAGAAGTTGAACGAATATTGAAAAATCTTCACTTGTTTGTTGAATTTTCCCTCTATAAATAGAGAATGCGAGGCTTCGAAGCAGGGGAGGCTTCTTTTCGTCAAAAAATTGAAAAGTGAAAAGAGAGAAAACAGAGAAGAGGGTTTCGATTTATGGGAGAGGTAAAAAGTAAAAAGTCAAAGAGAAAAGCATAAAAAGCAGGAGAGAGAGTGTACGAAGGCGGAGTGAGAGAGATAGGTGAGTGACGTGAAGGAAGAAGAAAAAAGATAAAAAAAAAAAAAAGGGAAAAGCGTTGTTCATCTCTTTCACGGGCTGTCTTCACCGGTCACAGCAGCAGAGCCCCCTTGCTAGCACCGCATCCCACCGCGCCACCGCCGCCTCCGCCAACTCACTCGGGCCCGAACCCGAGTACTTTTGCTGCAGTGACCGACGACTTGCTGCTGTCCTCGCTACACCTTCATTCTGCCCGAGGTCCTCCCCTGTTTTGTTGCAGGTTTACCTCATCGGACCTCTGACGGATAGCCCCAGCTCCGACCACTAGGACCCATCACCCTCGGTGAACCACCATCGCAGGCTACCACTTGTGCCGACGCCACCCCTCGAGAAAGCCGTACCCAGGAATAGGTAAAATTCTTAGGCTAAATTTAGTTCGAGTATTCGAACTCATAGTTTTTTTTTTAATTATATTCTAACTTGATTTGTTTTGATTTATTTTTATCATTAGGAATTTTGTCTTATTAAGTCATACTAATAAAAAATATTGAGCCGCGAGACGTCGGATTAGATTTTTGATTATTTCAACTTTTTCATGGTAAATTCATGAATTGCTTTGCATCATTAAGATAATATGTCATTGATTTACATTGATAATTTTTCAATAAGACATATTTTGGTGTGTTATCGTTATTTGCTCATCGCCTATGCATCACATGTCATTTCTAGAATTTAGGTATTTAGGTCCATAAACATTTCATGTTTAAATCAACACATTTTAATTTTTAAGATTCATATAGAATTAGGATAATTTTCCTTAAATAAAATCAAAACAAATAAGAATAAAAAATGTTATTTAGGTTATATAGATTTTCATAATGTGCACACCATATGTTGCGCTTTAATTAGTGGGTTGTAGGTTAATGCTTTAATATTCATGTCGTGTAGTTGTTTTTTAATTAAAAAAAAAAAAGCCAAAGATTATTATTGCATTAATATGTTATTTTTTAATAAGAATTATTAAGTCGTTTAAAAAAAAAAAGAAGAAAACAGAAAAGTCATTTATTTGGTTAGTTAATAGGTTATTTCATAATTAATCCCATTTCATGTCATCATTGTTAGTGTAGGTTGCATATGTGTAAAAAAAATCATTAAAAATCATTAAAAAAAGATGCATATAGAATTATCAGATCATACATCTCATATCATATAGCACATGCATATTTAGGGTTATGTAAATTAGATCACACACATATTGTAATGATTTAAATTATGTCACATGAATTGCATCTCATATGTCATTAAAGTAAAACTTATGCATATCAAATTTAGATTAAGATTGCATATAATTAACATTTTTTTAAAAAAAGAAAAAGAAAAATTAGGTGTCATGTCATTTAGAAATCATGTTTAGGGCATGCATTTTTTTTATTAGCATTTTTGTAAGTTTTTTCTTTAGAGAGTGGACCTTAATCAAGTTGTGGTTTATAATTTCTTACAATTTATCACTTCAGTTGATTGAATGTTATTTCATTGATTGTGCACCCGCATGACCACCATTTGCATGTTAGTAGCTTAGTTAAAATTAATCAAGACTGCTTGCAAAATATTTTTTAAATTAAAATAACAAGGTACCGAAAGGGCGTTAGATTTTTCTAGCGTAACCATGTCCCCAAACCTATTGAATCTCTGGTTTGCAAAAGTAAAGTATTCTCCCATACTTTATTCAAGTTTCTAACCAACCCTAATTGGTTAGTGGCGGCTCCAAATTGAGTATAATTGCATATTTAAATGAGCTAAAATCTTAGTATCAAGTCGCAATTGGTAGAACTTGAGAGGGTCTATGCCAAGTCTTCGGACTTAGTAATCCAATAGCCTTTTTTGAGTAAATTCACCCTCGGGAAGGTCGAGACAGCTTGGCGACTCCATTGGAGAGGAGTTAAAACTCATAATGGACATAGGCCCGTTTCTTTTTTTAAAAAGAAAATAGAAAATTGTTTGGCAGAATGGAAACAAGATACGCTCCTAACATGAAGTGTTAAATGTTTTTACAGAAAGGAGGTATAAGGGGAGTAGTGCTTGCTGACTCTTTGTTTTGTAGGAAGGTGTTGGGATTGAATGTTTTTCTTATATATTGAAGTGTTGCTTGCATTATAAATTGTTGTGCATGATTTTCAAATTGTTTTAGCACTACACATTGCACACACAACCTGCCGTCGGACCTGGACCGCATGTAAGAATTCTAGGATGGTGTTGAGAAATGGATCAACCTTGAATGTGAGACCGCGATGTAGAGATTGCCTTTCTCAACCCTGAAAATTTTTCTTGGTGTCAAAACGTTTATCCTTGTTTGCGAAACTGCGTGACCATAGGATTTCCTTTTGACTGAGCCAGAGTTAAGAGGACCTGACATTTGTACGTGAGACTGCGATTAGTCGGCCCATCCTCTTAGCTCTAACTTGCTAAGCCTTGTAGTTTAGGTGTTAAGCCTCACATCTCATGCACTTGTCAATGTGGTTGTCATTTTTTTTTTTGTGAAGTAAGTATTCTTACCTTATAAAATGCAATTTATTACTTTATTACACTTTCTTTCGGTCCATGACAATAGGTTTCGTCGTCAGTCTTGTTTTATATGCGATGGGGAAAATCAATGTACAATTCATTTCCTCTCCTAAAAAAGAGCTTAAAATGTGGCTGGACCAGTTAAATCAAGGCGACCAGGCCTTATGTCCAGTGGTCCCTGATGTGACTAAGAAGTCCACACAACGAGCACAAATTGAGCATCTTAAGTGGAAAGTGGAAATGATCGAAGCTGAAAATAAGAAGCTTCGCGAGACATTGGATTCACGAAAGCATATAAAATGAGATGTTTTGGTTTCTTAGAGACCTTGATTTCAATTCAGTGCTTTCAATTTTTAGTTCAATGTTTCGGACTTTGAATTTCAATTCTTAGTTCATTGTTAGGGAACTTGGTTCAAATTTCAAATAAAATGAGGCGATTAGACCATTGTCATGGCCATTTTCCTATCTTGTAATTGTTTCTTACATTATCTCTTTTCCCCTAGGTGACAACACGGCTCACCCAAGATCGCCAATCTGTACTCGTTCTAGAGCAACAATGACTGATAACACTGAACAAACGCGTGTTGCTGAACAAGCTCACATTGCTGCCCTCAAATTGAAAATGAAGCAAGTCCTAAATGTTCTTGAACAGCTCTTTAAGCAAATCGATTCTCTCCAAGCAAACACTGCCCCACCAGCTTCGCAAGTTGAAGTGGTGTTACCACAACATGCTCCCATGGCTAATCCAAGAGATAAAGGCAAGAATATGCCCGTAGTTGGGCCATCTACCTCTGATGATCCCTCCAGGGTTAAAATTATTGACGTGCCTCAAATTATTGTTAATGATGAGGTACAAGTGATACCTTCGGCTGTACCGAAAATTGAGCAAGAAAAACGTTTGGCAAAAATTGAGGAGAAACTTAAGCAGCTGCAGGGTTCATTTAGCCAAGACCCAACTGATTTGTCTCATTATGCAAAGATCAAGATGCCAAAGAAGTTCAAAATACTATATTTTGAAAAGTATGATGGCACCTCTTGCCCGAAGATCCATCTGCAGAATTATGTGGTTAGGATGACCCAATAAGTTGATAACATCCCCTTGATGATTCAACAATTTCGAGCAAGCCTGACAGGACCGGCGCTTCAATGGTATATTATGAAGAAAATTAATCTGCTAGAGACTTGGGATGATTTGACCGATGCCTTCTTCAAGCAATATAAGTATAATATTGATGTCACTCCATCTCGAGAGGATTTACTTCGCACTGAGAAGAAGAAGACAGAATCTTTCAAGGCTTATGTCACAAGATGGAGGACCGTAGCTGCTCAAATTACTCTAGAGCCAATTGAAAAGGAGCTAATGGATTTGTTCATGAAGACACTCCCACTTGAATATCGAAATCGAATGCTGGGTTCGACTGCTGAGTCATTCAATCAGCTAATCCCTGTTGGCGAGCGAATTGAAGTAGCATTGCGTGATAGATGGGCATTTGATCAAACCAACTCGTATAGGAGAGTCTCAACCAAGAAGGATAAGGAACCTATAGTGGAGGTTAATGCAATTTATGTTCAACCACCTCGCCCTACCCCGAAGACCCAACAGGGAGGAGTACAACCATTCTTTGGCCAGCAGAAAAACTCTTCCAAGCGTCAATTTATGCCACTCCCTGAGCCTTTGTCCAAGATCTTGCCGACCCTTCGAAAGAAAGGATTACTCGCTAAGGAGCCTAAGCGATCTAATCCCGAACGTTTTCCCAACTATGATCCATCCAAGACATGTGCTTATCATATGGGGGAGGTAGGGCATTCTGTTGATGATTGTTATAGGCTGCGACACAAAATCCAAAATCTCTTGGATGTCAAGGTGGTCTCATTCCGTGATGCACAGCCAAACATCCAGAATAACCCACTCCCTGATCACGCAGATGTTGTGAATGTCATTTTCAATTTTGATGCCAGTAGAAAGAAGAGCTTGAAAGTGCATAATGGCTTAGTTTGAGATGCAAAAGAGCCCACCATGTTTCAGATGATGTATGAGGAGGAAGGGGCGATCGATACCTGTGTTCAATACTCCAAGCCTTCAAGTGCTGACATCAATGTCATTCCTGTCAGATGGGGAGAGGTAGACAAGCTAGTTGTAGACACCACTCGATCCACTGGAAAAGACGACGCATTCAAAGGAATGACTGAATTGTTCAAAGAGAATTTAATGTTTGCTATCGATGAAGCTCGAGAGTAGGAGAATTTTAATTATTTGCACACTCGTCTGTGTAGAAGTCTTTATTGCTTTATGTATTTGCATGTTAGGATTTTCAATTCTAGGATTTCCCTCATTTCAATAATGTAATTTGCTTTTCATTCAATAAAATACATGGAGATTTTCATGTTTTAAGGGCATGTTGAAGTACATCAAACTAGCCCTGTGATGAAATCCTACCCAAAAGAAAATGGCAAGGAGCTAATTCTGAAGGCTGGGCTTCTTCATGTTCCCTTGAAATTTTTTTTCAAAATAAAATAATTTTCCAATTTGCATCTAATTTGCCCTATTTGTTTTTTTTAATTATCTGTTTTACGTTTCAGGTGCAGCCCTTCGCACATTTAAGAAACCTCTATGAGCTCCCTTGCAAAGAGGGGCAAGACACAGACACTTAACAGCTTTGACTTTATGATTTGATAGAGCATGGCCTTTTTATCATTATAGAATGCTTTCACATGATATTGAGCAATTCACCAATTCCACTTGAAATTTATCAAAATGGATAATTCAGTGAAGGATGTTGAGTTACTTGAACATGTTAAATGATGCTAAATGAGGTGTGAAAGGCAAGCCTAATCCCATACACAATCCCCTGTCTATACATTGTGAAGTGAGTATGAAAACATTTTGTATTTCAAGGTGAAGAGTTTTCTTGCGAAAAGTACAACAGCTAAAATGACGAGAGGTAGTTCATTTCTTTACAAATGAACCCTTGTTTAACCCTTATTAGCCCAAATACTTGAAGAATTTCTTTCATATTACCCTTGTCAAGGACCGCCCCACATCGGGGCAAATGGAGGTAAGTCGACATTGAAGGAGAGGGAAATGGATAAAAATTTTATTGCTCTCACTTGCATCAATCTTCAAGTTGTGCTATTACATTGAATTCATGTGGTAGTTTAAGTGTCTTAACATGATGAAGAACATTTCTTTCGCTATCATATACACTTATATCTTTTGCATAGCCCACTTGAGCCTATAATTTCATTTCTTCAAACTCAGTTGGTGATCATCTCCCACACTAGGGCAAGGCAAGGAAAAAAAATTCAAATAACATGGCTTAGAATGCTTATGAAAGATGGGGGCCTGTATGAGTCCAAAGGAAGTAAGTGCAAAAAATAAGAGGCATGAAAAAGCAGTGTGCCTGGTAAAAGTAATGTCAATGCCTAAAGAGAAAAATCAAACACTTGATGTAGTAAGTCGTATCCCCAACAAGGCGATACTAAAAAACTCAAATGCTATTGTAATCAATAGAGTTGTGATATGAAGAAAATCTTCAAAGGTGGAAAAAGAAAATTGGTGGTAATGTCAAGATGATCACCAACTCTCACCCTTTACACACATTTTGAGCCTAACGATCCTTTCGTTTATCAGCCTATGAACACAGCCTATGTTATGTCCCTTACAAAGTCTCTTCAGATTATGGCATTTGAATTAACATGGGAGTTCACATGTTTTAAGCATTGCTCGAAGAAGTGCGAGCAAGATTATTTCTTTCTCATTTTGCAGGGTTTTTGACTTGTAAACTTGGAGATGATTACAGAATAGTTCTTTCCAGAGCGATTCATGGGGGCCTAGGATAATTCGGGCAGCACCTAGCCATTGTCCCAAAGCTCGATCTACATACGAACAACCTCGATTTCCAAGAGAGAAAAAGAAGTTTCCACATCATAGCCTCCCTATGAAATAAGTACCGACACTCTAGATAAATTTAGGTATGTTGTTTTCTTTATGTCTCGGTTATTTCTATGTGTATCTTGCGATTATCATCAATTGCACGGTGTTCTTTCCACAACTGCTAATAATTTTTCTCAGGTTAATTTCAATACCATTAGACATTGTAGAAAGCTACGAAATGCTCCAACTAAACATATCTGAGTACAAGGCCGTCCACATCAAATAATAATAGACATTACGCAATTTATTACTCAAAGTACAAGCAAACAATGCATGTAATATCTAAGCTCAAACAATTGAGCTTAATGTATCATCACATCTTAAAATTGCGTAACCATATATGTTTATATGAGTCAATGCGAAAATAATTGCGGAACCCATTATACTTATTAATTGCTTACTATGTCTCAGCAGAAGTTCTTTAATATAGAGATGCTGTTTTGATATAACGAAGACGGTGGATGATATAAATATAGAATCGAAGTAAATTCAAAAGAATGAGCATGAACTTTCAAATATTCAAGGCTGCGCAAGATAGAGAAACTCTCGATTTTCTTGTGAATAATCTGTAGCAAAGCAACTCTTTGTACTACTAGGTCCCTAGGAGGACTCTTGTTAACCATTTAACATTGAGAACTGTCATATATATGCCATTCAAAAGAATGAGCATGAACTTTCAAATATTCAAGGCTGCGCAAGATAGAGAAACTCTCAATTTTCTTGTGAATAATCTGAAGCAAAGCAACTTCTTGTACCACCAGGTCCCTAGGAGGACTCTTGTTAACCATTTAACATTGAGAACTGTCATATATATGCCTTTTGTGCATTTGTAAAACCTTTTCCGGGAAAATGTTTTTCTCAATTTAAGGTGTTTGGTTTGCTTAGAATAATAAGTCAATGAAAAAAAATTTCTACCAAAGCTTAAATTGAGTATGTTAGGGCTAAATAAATCACCTAGAGAGGGTGAAAGGTGATAGTGCAAAATAAAAATAAATTAAAATGTTATTGCAACAGAACAACATCTGATTGCAAACCGTCCTATGTTTAGATCTTACCGATATACAATAAATTATCACAAAAATATAAATAGAAGTTTAGGAATAGAGAAAATTGCACACGGCAGAGTTATAGTGATTCAGCTTTGAAAAACCTACATCCACTCTCTTGCATTGATTCCACTATAATGAATCAATCAAACATTACAAGCATTGAGTAAGTGCCACTCAAGCTTATGTGAAAGAACTGTTATTCTCACACTCACAACCTCTAATAGATTACAATATTCTGCTCAAGTAAAACGAAAGCAGTTTGGGATAAGACTTTGTGAACTTTGGAATTTAGATTTTCTGGATGCTCTCTTGAATCCTTCAGCATAATGACTTCCTTTTATACTCCCTAGTATCCAAGCTAACTGTTGGGCCTTCTATCCGAGGATCAATAGTCCAATCAATCCGTTGGACTTGAAACTTTAGGCAGATCTAATTGCCTTCGGATTGACAGGAAAAAAGTCCCCCCCCCCCAGTAAAATTTGCTGCCCATACAGTAGATGGGGTTTCCAAAAGTTGAGTCTTTCCTATGGAGAACTTTCCGTCTTCAATATGTTATTCCGTTGGTAGATTGAATATTTCATATGCAATAAAATTGACTTCAATAATTTACTCTCAAATAATCAAAATAAATTAGGTAGGAAATCCATGCCGATCTTCTAGCCCTTAGCACAAGGTCTAATGACAATCTTATCCTTATCAAGATTGAATCTTAAAAGATCTTATCTCCACTCCATCCTTGAGTTTGACGAGTAACATCTGATCATTCTCATAAGAGCTTCCACCTGGAAAAGCTTAACATCAGAATTAATGAACGATTAAAGGAAGTTTGGTCAATCATCAAAACTAATAAGGAATTTTCCTCAACATAGGAAAACGATTTCCCCTTTAAAAGAATCGAAAATCATTTTTCAAAATATTTTCTTAGTCTTAGGATACTTGATTAAATGAAAAGTTAATTCTTATAAAATAATTTTTCCAAAAAAATCGAAATATAATTATCTTTAAATATGTTTATTTTTTATTATTCTTTTCTTCTTCTTTTTTCTTTCTTTTCCTTTCTCCTTGTTCCCCCTTCTTCCTTCTCCACTGGCCACTGCCGGCAGCCTGATGAGCAACCAAGATGCTTGTCGACGAGCTCAAGGCTCAGGTGATCTAGGAAAGCTTGAGCTCAACCAAGGTTGACAAGCTAGTGGCTTGACTAATCCAAGCGAGCCCAAGCTCCGTCAAGGCTAGTGAGCTCAAGCTCCTCCAAGATCAACAAGACTACTTGCCTGATCTCTTCTCTACGAGGTGGAGCTTGCTTATGGCCATCGCTAACCAATAGTGGCGAAGGAAGGGAGAAAAAGGAAAGGAAAGGAAAGAAAAGAAAAAGAAAAGAGAGAAAATAAAATTTAAAATAATTTAAAATTCAATTTTTTGAAAGAAGAAAATAAATAATTAAAACTAGATTTTTTTTTTAAAAAGTAAAAATTGAACTTTTTTTTTGTGGTAATAAATTCATGAGATTGAAATCATTTTCCAAGAATAAAAAAGAAATCAATCATATATTACAAAACAAAAGAAAATTAACCATATTTCCGGAAAATTTTTAATTGGAAATATTTTTTTTATATCATTGAGTTTTTCGTGAAACAAATGAACTGTTACTTAAACTTCTTAGTTGGAATTTTTAATACGGTATTATAGTCAAGTCTCGCCCTAGGTTTATTTCGCATATGTGGCTCCATGTTCCTGAATTCTATGCTTTCTCAGTCCATCTGCACATGAAAGGTGATGTTAAAATATTATCTCTGGAATGCATAATTTCAATAAGTTTTATACGCATTTAGTCTCCCCTTACTTGAGAATTTTAAATTTAAGGCTAAACTTCTTAAGGAGAGCAATAACTATGGGGCCTTGTAACAAGAGATAGGCCCAAAGTAGAACCTAATTATAGAACTCTTGAAATGATGAACAATAAGATTGCATTTGGCAATCATGATAAGTCATATCTTGTATTTAGTGCTTACTCAATACAAGATAAAATCGTATATAAGGGAGATATAGATATATGATAAAATTATTTTGAGGAAAGGTAGGATAAAGGTGGATAAGATTTTTAACACCAAAAATAAAAAATTTATTTTTCTCAAATAACAGACTTGTTAAATTAAAATAATTAAAATTATATTTCAATATAATTAATATTTTAATTCTAATATAAGAAATTCAAAATAAAAATAAAAAATTAGTTAATTAATTAATTAACTAATTAATATATATTCGAATCTAATTCATTTTATAATATAAAATTAATATATATTTATATTTTTTAAGTATTTTGGTATATTAGTATAGTTTACTATAAATAGAATTTTATTAGAGAATGATGGAAAGGGAATAAAGAAATAAAAATAAACTAATTTTAGTCCTAAACCTTTCAAAAATTTGTCCATATAGACTTTACGGCCAATTATCCAACTAATATGGTTTAGGACTAAATTGGAAAATTTTCAAAAAATGTAGGATTAAATTAACAAAATTGCAAGGTTTATGATTAAATTGGTAAATCATTCAAATGTTTATGATTAAATTAGTACAATTGGAAAGTTTAGGATTAAATTGGTTGTCATATAATATGTTAGAACTTTTTGGACAATTATCTTCCTACAAAATCATGAATAACAAATGAAAATTTCTGCAGAACCTAACAAGTGTATCCACTAAAGCTTCGTTCGTTTCGTAAAAAATGTTACATTTCTTAAAAAAGTTTTCCAAGAAACCATTTTTTAGGAAAGTGATAATATTTTCCAATGTTCGCTTGAAACTTAAAAAACAAACTAGAAAAATTTTTCTACCATTTGGCATGGAAATTTTGATTTGATTTCTCTTTGTGTACTCCTTTTAATAATTTTTTATTTTATTTTATTTTATTTTAAATTGAACTTTTGATTTATTAATTTTCTTTCTAACTTTTTCTTTTTTATTTTTTCTTTCCTCCTCCTTCTCCGGTCGGTTGTTGGCCACGATGACGACTATCAATAGGTCAAAGGCGAGCTTGAGGCTTGCCAGATTCTGGCAAACCAAAGGCTCGTGCTCACCAATTTGGCGAGTGGCCAACCCGCGCTCACCAATCTAGCGACTGGCCAACTTGAGCTTGCCAATTTGGCAAGAAGCAAGTTCACCCGTGGTCGGCGAGATCGAGGGGTTTTATATATATAGTCTCCCCTTACTTGAGAATTTTAAATTTAAGGCTAAACTTCTTAAGGAGAGCAATAACTCTGGGGCCTTGTAACTATAGGGCATTTCACTATCATCAAACCTAACAGATCACCATCATTATTATATGCACACTATCATTGTTATTGATTGTGAGTGACCAAGCTGACTATCTTCAATGACGATACTAACTGAATGATACAAGAGAATAAGATGAATGAATCTTCTATACTTATCAGTACCAAAGACTATCAAGAACACCATCTTGATTTGTCTTTACACTCAGACTATCAATGATTAGTTTCTCATCTCTGCTAGTAAGTAAGATCATTAATGTTGTATAACTAATTTAAACATTTGCAATTGTCATGGCAAATGTTAAAACTTAGCGACAGTTTACAATTTGGTAATCATCAAAATATCATGGGGATGTTTTCAAACAACATTAACGACGCCACACCAAATCTTTGATATGAAGAATATCTAGCACAACCATGTGTGACATTTGGAGAGATCTCTACCAACTATTTAAAAAGTTAAAGTTATTAGATAAAGTGTGGTTTAAAATTTGAATATTCTAACGCTCCCTCTCACACATAAGTTAGACTTCGGCCTTAACTTAAAGCGTGGAAATAAATAATTGAGGAGAAAAACAGGGGCCTTGGAAATATTGAATTAAGAACCTACTGCTCTAATATCATGTGAAATTTGGTAGGATCGCTACCAATTATTCTATAAACTTAGGCTGTTATATGAAAGCATAATTAAATATTTATATATTTTAACAGCAAATAACAGATGCACCTCAACATAATCACATTATGAATAAAGTTCATCTTATTCCAGCGTGTTGTAGGATAATGTGGTTCTAACAGTAATTTCCATTCAATTCCAAGATCTTCATTCCCATTTCTTCTAATCCATTCTGTTTAAATATGTGCACTGGTTGGAAATTAGTTTGTCCAAACCACTTGTTTTAGTGCGTTATCAGATAAATTGGTTCACTAATTAATAGGACATTCTCTTATCAAAAGTTGAGTACGATGCACCTATTTAAATGCCTGATTATAATCCATCATGCCATCGAGTGTACCAATTGTATACATCAACCTGCATTATTTGCTATAAAAGTTTATGTTACGGAGTTTTAGGTCACTCTCTCGAAGAGCACTTTGGCAATGTGGGAATTGATTGTCCCGGTATCGCAATGGGCAGTGTAGTAGAAGCTCCTCGTGACAGCAAAGAACGCGTCCTTCACGTCTCTATTGAGCCCCCGAGTTGAATTCTGGAGCACCAGTTGCGCCAGCTCTTGCATGGCCATTTCTATCTGGTCGTTCTCGTTTTTACGCACCTTCTGGGTTTGGTGATGAGCCAACTGACGGCAGATCGTGCTGGTGAGATTGCAGAGACGGTGGCATTCAGGATGAGACGAGAGGTCGTCCGAGCGAAGACTGTTGCAAGCGCCGAGAGCTATCATCTGCACGAGGAGTTCGACCACTCCTTTGTACTTATCTCCTTCCTCTCCATATCCCACCAGCCACTTTTCCCACTACATAATTGATTGTTATGAGTATTCCCACAAAAAAAAAGGGACCACGAAATTAGTAATTCATATCTCGTTGGTCAATTAGTGAATATGAATTGACTCGTACATTTAAGATGCATATATGTGCGCGCGCGCGCGGGTGTGTGGATTGGATTCGAAAGATAAGCTGTTGTTCTAATTTTAAAGATGGTATTCAGAAAACACTTTCTAACATACTTCCCAAACAATTTGTGTGAATTAAACTTGAAGCTCATTGTGCATACAAACATAGAAACGAACTATTGTAATTAGAGTGATAGATCATAACTCTTTTTTTCTCTTTGTCTAACCAAAGATCATTATGCGGATTTATATTTTAGCTACTATATTCAATTTCATTAGTGGATTATATAGGTCTTACCGCAGCACGTAGAGGATGGCTAATGTCTTTACCACGGGCCTCCAAGACTTCCAATGAGAGCTGGTCTACGGTTCCGAGCAGAGCTGCAATGAGCCCTTCTCCTCTCTCATCCGGAATGGATCTCCTGCAATATTCTTTTTCGACATAAGAAAGGTAATCTTCATAATCCCTTAATCGGAAAAAGAAAATGACGATAATCCAAGCGATTTTACCTTCCGCTTGTGTGCTTCTGTTTCCTGGAGAACTGCTGAAACGCACGAACAAAGGCTCCTCTTTGCTCACGAGTGGCTCCCTCTCCCTCCAAGTACGAGGCGATTGCATCCACCAACACCCTCGTTTTGGCCCATGCAAGTCTCTCTCCCGCCCGTTCCGGTTCGTAAATGCTTGCTGCCGCCGTAAAGTAAGAATAGAGAAGAGTCTTCCCACTTATCCCAAAGTCCACGAGTTTGCTCTCGCAGTACCACCTATAAATTGCAGATCTCAATTAGCAAATTCAATTACTATATTTTTTCACCCTTTAATTATGGTGAAATTACCCCTGAAAATTGTCCCATTCTGAGAGGTGCAAAGCTTGGCAATTGTTGTAATCCAGCTTGGCGAGCTCGAGATAGACATCGTTGTCAACGTACTCCATCCTGCCATTGGATATAGAAAGAATAAGCAAATTTTGTTAGATGTGTTTGTGTCTTTCTGTGTGAGGTCACTTGTCGACCCTTTTCAAGGTTTAACAGAACTTCACAATATCATGTAAATTTTACTGATAGTCCAAGAAAAAGGCAATTGTACCTCTAACCATTTTTTGGAAAATATAAGTACGTGCCTAATTCTGCTTGCCTCTATTTAGGTTGATAAACCCCAAATTTTGAGCTTGAGTATTATAAGGACCACAAAAAAAATTATCTGAATTCCATATCAATGATAAAAATTCAAATTTGAGCACTTACTTTTGAATGATTTTATAGAACTACTGCTATTTCTTCTAAAAATTTAAAATATTAAATAAATACGTGATTTAATGTTTAAATATTCTAACAACTTTCCTATCAAAATGACGTATGAATATTATGAATTCAAATGACAAAGCAACCACGGGCTTATCAGATTCTGTGGGTCCTGAGATTAATAAATAGAAAGTGCCTGCATTCAGAATAAAAAAATTGTTTTATTTCACCTTCACTATGAAACAAAAGAAGTTAACTTTACGAGTGGTACTAGGATAATAATATGTGTGCATCTATAATTTATATAAAACCTATTGAATTTCTTAAATGTGAAATTAAAATGCAAATACGACGTCATCCCTCCAAGACAACAAGGACATGAGAGCCTTCTGAAGATGAGAAGAAAGGAAAGAATGGAAATGACGTGAGAGCGTGAAGTGAAATTGGTGGGTCAAGGGTTGACTATTCTTTTTTTTTTTCTCTTTATTTCATTTTCCAAATAAGTGGAAATTATTATTATAACTAACAAGGGCGACAAGAAAGAAAGATAACAAAGGAGAGAAGAACCTGTAGAGAGTCTTGCCAATCCAAACGTCGTTTTGGCCGCCACACTGGTCTATGTAAAACCTCGACTCCACGCGAGGTAAGTTTGCATACCAAGGAACATCCAGAGCGTATCCCACCTTTAGAAGAATAATCTACTTAACTATTTTCAGAAAAATCTATTTAATTATTTCCTTTAATATCAAATGAAAGAAAATAGATTGTGGCAAGATGATAAAGTTAGTTTGGGGCTTTTAAGTTAATTAAAGCCACGGATTTTCGCAATTTCATGGCGAAATAGAGTTCTCTCTAGTGAACCTAGACACACAGTAATTTGCATGCCAATTGTACCGTCATTCCGTCCGAGATGAGAAGCTAGCGTAGTGTGTAACGGTTGACACCCGTCTAGTATCTCAGAAATGGAGTTAATATAACAGTTAGTAATTGCACGTCAAAGTAATGAAAATAGAATCCCGTAAATCGAACTAAGCACATAAGATAGCCCGACAAAATTCAAAGAGTAATGTCCATACCTCGCCGGGTAAGTCCTTGGTTATGATCCACTTATCGAATAGCTCGTTGGCTTCTTGTTTCCGTCTCAGAAACTTCGCCGCATGTCTGTTCGCATCCTCAAGGATTTTCTCTCCCGGGAAGATCAGTTCAGAGGCCTTATACAGATTCAACATTCCGGTGACCGACTCTGTTAACTGCCCCATGAAGCTGAAGAACTCGTTCCCGTTCTTAAAGTTTTCAAACACCTCTAACGACACCGAATGGAGTATAAACATAATTATTTCCGCCAACTATTGATACAAGAAAAAGAAAAGAAACGAAGAAGGAGCTGACAAGTACCAGCGGACACTTCATAGCCATGGAGTCTCAACAGCTTGAATCCCATGGAAGTATCATCAATATCTGCTACATTCGAATTTCTTGCCCAGCTGATCCCTTTATCACTCCAATATCTGATACAATATTTGTCTTATAGATTAAACTCGGTTTCGTTATGTAAATTTGCTATCTGAATTTGACATAATTAACCCGAGAATTTGTGGCTGGATGTATAGATTTTCGAAGTGTGACAAAAGCTTCAATGATTAAATTCAGCATTCGCTTCTTATGCTTAGCCATGTCTCGAATGCTCAAAAACTACCAATTTCAATTAATATTTCAAATACTTCTCCTTTTCGGCTTATGAAATGTATACTTTTTGGCTTTTCCTCCACAGTGGAGCATGAAATAGTTTGACATGACTTGAAAAGAATGTAACTTGCATTTTAGATATGTGTTTCATCGTATTTTGATTCGAGTATGAAATGAGTTATAAGCAGATACTCAGGAGTAAAAGGTTATTCCAAGCACGGTACGAGTTGCACAAGTAGTCTAGCATTTTTTTTTTCTTACCTGTAAACGTAGCTCATGCATTCTTTGATCTCTTCCCTGAAGTACCTAGAGACTCCAAGTCGCTGCAAGCGGTCAACGGCCCACAGATGCTCGAACAAGTCAACCGGATACACACTTGGAACTAAACGAAGTTTAGAGAAAGAAAGGAATAAAAAGGAAAAGTCACTTTCTAAAGTTGATAATTAGTGACACCAACAACTTCAAAGAGCTCATCAAGTGTTACGTTAGGGAAGATAAGTTAAAATTAGCGACTTTTTTTATTATTAATTAAGACTTGTGGATGACTGCATCAAGTGACCTTTTTTTATTTTAATATATATATATATATATGAGCTTTTTTAATTAATACATCAATCATGACCTCATATGAGCACCTCCTAACCAAAAGTTAGCTACTGATAATGATCGGTGGGGGTGAGTATGGTTTTAGAGTAGAACCGAGAGCTGGATCTATAAGAATCGGCCCAATTCCTGGTTCTAGAAAATGTAGGATAAATTTCAGGTTCCAAAATTAAGGGAACCTAATCGATGGGTAGCAATTTGGAACAAATTTTCGTGTTTTTCTTATTTTATATCTTTACGTGATCATGTTTTTCTTTTGTGTCTTTGCGCGATCATGCAGCATTCCATGATGTCCAATTATGACTATCTAATCTAAAACCATTGGTTTAAGCTTTCATGTCCAACCATATCTATAACTAAGATTTTTATTTTGTTAATATTTCATAATTTTCATGTGTCTAAGTATAAATTGTGATTCATGAATTATAGCAAATGGTATTCATTAGTAATAATGATTCACTACAATTATATAATTAAGAGTATAGTTAGAACCTTATTAGACGCTAAAACCAACCCTAAAAATTATAATAGGATAGGTTTAAGGTTCTTAGGTATGCAGGATAGGTTTTAAGTTCTTGAGGATGTGAGGTAGGTTTTAGGTTCAAGAAATTATGAAATCTGTTCCAATAGGTAGATTTCAAATTTCAAATGAAATTTAAATGGAACTTAAAACCGCTCACCCCTAATATAGATAATTTCACAAAAGAAAAGTGGTGTTGGTACTACTTCTTAACAGTCTTATTGGCGAATCAATGAGAAAAATTAATCAAGTTTAGAAATATAAAGTAAACTGCAATTAATTGAAAAAGTTGACTACCTCCTCCATGGAATCTTTGGACAGTTCTGCTTAAATAATTCAAGCAATTCAAATCCCTGGTTTGCAAGAATGCAAATGCAGTTGCGGAGGGAGAGAACAAGAATGACCCATCCGCGTTCTTCAATTTTAGTAGCTTTTCCCACTTCAATTCCTTCATTCCTTCCAAGCTGTGGAGAAGAGTTGTGGGCACTTGGTGCAATACGTCACTTGGTATCCTTTGTTTTTTTTTTTTTTTTTTTCACGCCGCGGGGAGCACAGCATTATTATTACCCCCAACATTTACTAAAGCAAACCCGAAATGGGCGATCTTGCTTTGAGGGGAACAAATAAGCTAAAAACAATTATCGCTAGTAGAAGCTTTGAGCTCCATAATTTTTGCATTAAATTTCTTACTTGTTGAGCTTCGTATTCCTGTTCGCGTATATCTCTCGAAAGAATGGAGAGTCGTCACATATCTCGATCTCCAATTTCCAAGCAGTCTCGATAAGCGAAGGAAAAGTAACTTCGAACCCAATGGGCATGTGTTCGGGCTTCTCCTCTGCGAGTTTAGATATGTTGTCTTTGAAGAATGACATTCCTGTTGAAATCACGAGATTGAAAGTTAATAATAATAATAATATATCCCGAGATGAGAACAGTTGTTTCTGTCGATGCAAGTTGTCCAAAATTACAAGTCAACACCTTTGAGGAAAGATACTTTTTTCTTCGAGAAAAAGGAAATTTCTCACAGCCCCATGTAAGTAACCATTTATGGATTTCAAATGCATAAACAGCGATGGAGATTTTCCTTTTCCTTTGGTTGTAAATGAAAAGTTCATGATTTGGAAGGAAAAATAAAAATAAAAGAAGAAAAGAATTGCCAAGAACAAAATATGGTTAGGCACACCTTTATCGCATTTATCAGGATGGATCTTCCAGTACTTTAGAGCTACGACACAAGCCAAGGTGTTGAGGATCCGATCATGGGGAAAGAAGAGGAGATCGTCACCCCAAGAACCGTCGGGATGCTGATTGTTTGCGATCCATTGAAGAGCTTCCGGGAACTGAGGGTTACCGCTCCCGCCGACATCCTCTACAAGAGCAACCCAAGCTGTGTCGTAGGCCGACGTACTTATTTTTCCGTCACTCATCGACCAAAACATCAACTTGATTGCTTTGACTCGTTCCCCGATCTCACTCGATGGAGAAGCAACCTTCGCGAGGAGAGAAAGATCATGCGGTAAATATCATACAACACAATGACAGATGTTGAGTATTTGATCATGCTAATTTTTTTTTAATAAGGTTATTAGAAAGATTATGTCTGGATTGATGCGTGATATCATCTCAACATCTAAGTTAATGTATGTGTTATGTCAGAACGACCAATCGCAGTTGTTTTCTTCCAAATTTACATCAAAATTGACTGAAGTAATTCTAGTTGTTTAAAATGGCAAGAGCAAAATATTACCTTGACCCCTTCAACTCCTAGGTCATCCTCCCCAATCTCTTGCCACTTCATAATAGGCACGTCATTTTCTGCGCGCGACGTCCCATGTCAAGCCCGGAGAGGTCTCACAAACTTTATGCTTTTATTACAGATGTTATCATTTGATTGTCATTTTCTTTACATTATGGTATATCGATGTTGTTAATTAGTTAAAAGGAAAAGAAATCAAATGAGGTGGGCATGAGGAGTGTACCTTCTATAGGTTCCGATGTGGAGTTACAACTGGGGCGAATATTGAGGTGAAGTCGCTTGTCGTTGTTTACAAAAGGCCAAACTCCTGCAACGTTTTTCAACTTTCGATTGATTAGTAGTCGGTGGGGATGTGTTGGTCATTCCCCTCATTTGTTTGTATTTATTTACCTTTGCATAGAAGGAATTTGACACTAATATTTAAAAAAAAAAAAATGTAAAAGAACAGTTGATGACGTGTTAAAAGTAAACGAACGCTTAATGGCATGTGTTAAAAGTAAAAGAACACTTAGTGACATGTGTTAAAAGTAAAAGAACACTCGATGTTATCGTACATCACTTGACAATGAATTGTATATACTTTTTATATTCATATATTCTCCATCTATCAATTTAGGTTTTTAGGTTTTGCATATGTGCATCCATCCTTGCTAGTAAAACTTTCTCTGTGATTTTGCTCTTTATTGAGACATTCGCCGAACCTCCTAGAAATACATCTCTCATATATAAGCTAGCTCTCTCTCTCTCTCTCTCTCTCTCTCTCTCTCTCTCAGATTTATGAGACGAATGAATTAATTCGAAAAAAGAAGAAGATGAGAGTTGATGAAGAAAGATGCCTATTCTTTTACGCATGGGAAGGCGAAAAACTAAAGCGGATCCGCAAAAGGGATGGCTCATCAAAAGCATACATGGCGCCCACAAGTTGACTCCTCACACACGTGGAGGAGGAGGAGGAGGAGGGAAGGCGAAAAACTAAAAGCACTCAATGTTATCGTACATCGCTTGACAATGAATTGTATATACTTTTTATATTCATATGTTCTCCATCTATCAATTTAGGTTTTTAGGTTTTGCGTATGTGCATCCATCCTTGCTAGTAGAACTTTCTCTGTGATTTTGCTCTTTTTGAGACATTCGTCGAACCTCCTAGAAATACATCTCTCATATATAAGCTAGCTCTCTCTCTCTCTCTCTCTCTCTCTCTCTCTCTCTCTCTCTCTCTCTCTCTCTCAGATTTATGAGACGGATGAATTAATTCGAAAAAAGAAGAAGATGAGAGTTGATGAAGAAAGATGCCTATTCTTTTACGCATGGGAAGGCGAAAACTAAAGCGGATCCGCAAAAGGGATGGCTCATCAAAAGCAGACATGGCGCCCACAAGTTGACTCCTCACACACGAGGAGGAGGAGGAGGAGGAGGAGGAGGAGGGAAGGCGAAAAACTAAAAGCACTCAATGTTATCGTACATCGCTTGACAATGAATTGTATATACTTTTTATATTCATATGTTCTCCATGTATCAATTTAGGTTTTTAGGTTTTGCGTATGTGCATCCATCCTTGCTAGTAGAACTTTCTCTGTGATTTTGCTCTTTATTGAGACATTCGTCGAACCTCCTAGAAATACATCTCTCATATATAAGCTAGCTCTCTCTCTCTCTCTCTCTCTCTCTCTCTCTCTCTCTCTCTCTCTCTCTCTCTCTCTCTCTCTCTCTCTCTCAGATTTATGAGACGGATGAATTAATTCGAAAAAAAAAAGAAGATGAGAGTTGATGAAGAAAGATGCCTATTCTTTTACGCATGGGAAGGCGAAAAACTAAAGCGGATCTGCAAAAGGGATGGCTCATCAAAAGCATACATGGCGCCCACAAGTTGACTCCTCACCCACGAGAGGAGGAGGAGGAGGAGGAGGAGGGAAGGCGAAAAACTAAAGCGGATCTGCAAAAGGGATGGCTCATCAAAAGCATACAAGGGAAGGCGAAAAACTAGAAGAACACTCAATGTAATCGTACATCGCTTGACAATGAATTGTATATACTTTTTATATTCATATGTTCTCCATCTATCAATTTAGGTTTTTAGGTTTTGCGTATGTGCATCCATCCTTGCTAGTAAAACTTTCTCTGTGATTTTGCTCTTTATTGAGACATTCGCCAAACCTCCTAGAAATACATCTCTCATATATAAGCTAGCTCTCTCTCTCTCTCTCTCTCTCTCTCTCTCTCTCTCTCTCTCTCAGATTTATGAGACGAATGAATTAATTCGAAAAAAAAGAAGATGAGAGTTGATGAAGAAAGATGCCTATTCTTTTACACATGGGAAGGCGAAAAACTAAAGCGGATCTGCAAAAGGGATGGCTCATCAAAAGCATACATGGCGCCCACAAGTTGACTCCTCATACACGAGAGGAGGAGGAGGAGGAGGGAAGGCGAAAAACTAAAGCGGATCTGCAAAAGGGATGGCTCATCAAAAGCATACATGGCACCCACAGGTTGACTCCTCACACACGAGAGGAGGAGGAGGAGGAGGACGACGACGACGACAACTGACTTACCCGGAAGATGGAAAAGCTTGGTGGTGGAACCTGGAGCGAGACTGGAGGAAGAGCAACATGTTGCAGGAGAGAGAGCGATAGAGAGAGGAAGAGATGAGTGGACATGTTCATGTGACAATAATGTCATTAGAGTTGGTGTTGTCGCAATTGCCGTCGTTGTTTGATGCAGTGAAAGGTATAAATAAGGGGAAGGAGGGCAAGGGAGTGGGAAGGATGAAGCAGAAGCGGCTTCCCGACAGATTCCCGCTACTGACTGAACAGTACCAAAAATGAATTTCATAAATTAGGTAGAGCCCGGAAGTACTAAGGAGGCCACGAAAGCCCGCTGGGCATGATGCACTCGCGGCCCCCATTCCAGTTCTATTCGGTTGTCTCCGTGCACGACCGTGACAACTGATGAACGACGCTCCATCGCGTGCTCGCCCGGACTCCCGCGGCCACAGGCAATTGAATGGAACGAGGTCGTGACCGAAACCCTTATTAAGATCATTCATAGGTTGCACACGCCATTGAAATCCCTCAGATCACGGAAAGAAGACTACGTGTCTGGTGGTTGGATTAGCAATGCGAATCGATTTTGAAGTTGATCTACTGGAACGTGAGACAAGCGTGTTTATTGTGATTTTTCCAGTTTAGTCCTAAATCTTTTGCAATCGTGTCAATTTAGTTCATCTGGCTAATTTTAGCCAGTCGGATCTGACATGGATAATTTTTAATAATATTTTTTGTTTTTCCGTCTTCTCTTTCTCTTTCTCTTTCACTTCTTCCTTACTTTTCCTTTGTTTCCTATGGTGGCCACAAGGCTTGTTGGCCATTGGGGGAGGGCCGTGAGCGAGGTGGCTTCACCTAGATCTGGGCAAGGCTAGCCTTGCCATGACCTCGTAGCGAGTGAAGGTGGCCTCGCTCGCAACTAGCAAGGACCCATTTGCTCGCAGTGACCTCGCTTAAATCTAGGCCAAGCTGGGCAAGGGTCAGGACCCTCACAAAAGCCTTGTTAGCCACCGTGGGGAAAAAAGGAAAAAGAAGGAAGAAGAGAAAGAGAAAAGGAAAATGAAAAGAAAAATGAAAAAAAAAATTATTTAAAATTTTCTACATCAGCACCGGCTAGCCAAAATTGACTAGATGGATTGAATTGGCACAATTGCAAAAGGTTTAAGACTGAATTGACACAATTGTAATAAATTTGAAGGGTCTTCTTTTGAACTTCCTTCCTTTTTTGGGGCATTCTTTGAAGCTTTTTCACCATGAGCACAATTTCCTCGTTGTCTTTACCGTCATCGTCTGAATCTAAATCATCAGAGTCAATATTAGATTTTAAAGCCATTGTTTGCATGTCTTCATCGCTTAGACGTTCTTCTTCATAGGATTTGAGTATTTCCACGAGTTCATCCACAGAGAGAAGTGATATTCTCTAAGTTTCTCGAATAGATGTCTTAATGTTGTTCCACTACTTTGACAGTCCTCAAAAATCTTGTTCACTTTCGCAGAGTCTAGTACAAGTTGCTCTTGATATGCCAATCCATTGCCTTTATATTCTTCAAGTAAATTTGTTGAACATGTCAATGATCGATTCTTCAAGTTTCATCTTGAAGGCTTTGTATTGCTAGAGGAAAATGTTTATCTTCATCTCCTTAACCCTATCAATTCCTTTGTACTTTACCTGCAACCTGTCCCAAATTTCTTTTGCTGATTCACATGAAGAAATTTGGTTATATTTAGAAGAAAATAATGCACAATATAAGAAATAAATTGCTTTAGCATCTAATACTTCTATTTTTTTTCTTTTCTTTTTTTTATGTTCGCATCAAACAAGGCTAAGACTTCTAGTTTTTTGCCTTCTTCTTTGGACAAAGAAGTTTCGGGCCTTATGCCTCTAAGAACAACATCCCACTCCAAGGGATCCTTGGATTTGATGAATGCTTTCATCTTGTTCTTCAAGATGTTGTAATATTTTCTGTCGAAGTATGGAGGTCTTGTATCACTATGTCCTTTCATCAATCTTGATGCAATATTACTAGTCATAGAAAGATCGTTAACCCATAAATAATAAAACGCTTCAATAAAGAGTAATCAAGTTCTGATACCAATTGCTATGATTAAAATTATTACCTAAAGAAGGTGAATAGGTGATGTTGTGGTAATGAAAGAATTTAAACTAATATTGCAACAAAGTAACTTTTGGTGATAGAAAGAGTGATGGTTAAATCTTACCAGTGTGTAATTCTATTACAATTAATATTAAAGAGTTAAACGATAGAGAACTGCACACACAAAATTAAAGTTGCTTGGCTTTTGCAAGCCTATGTCCACTCTTCCGTGCTAACAGCCTATTGACTAGATTCCACTATAAATGAGCAATTAAAGGTTACAAGATTTGAGCAGTGAATAACTCTCTACACACTCTCGGCCTCTAAATGATTACGCAATATTGCTCCCAGAGACGAATGTATAACATTAGAAAACACTCTTCAGTCTTTGGAATTAAAAGCTTTAATTCTCATAAATACAATATTTCTTTCATTTTTGAGACTTCCTCTTATACTCCTCTCATAGCTAAACATTGGACATATTTTCAGGAGAATTATCCAGCCAATCTACCTGTTGGCCTGGATCTTACTTAGAAGGTCTGATTGGTTCAAGATCGCCAAAGACAATGCTTTCCATAGATTTTGCCGCCCATATAGCAGTTTAGCTTTCCAAAAGTCAAATGCTTCAACTTGGAAAGAATGTTTCATCTCAAGTATATCGTTCTAGGAAAGTCAAATCTTAGAGAGATATTTGGAAACTTTCCTTTTGAAATTCCTTATGTATAAGTTAGGAAATCAAACTAATCAACATTAACTATTATGTGAGTATGTAGCCTACTTCCTAATCGTTTGACAGAACAAATAAGGTAGGAAATGATTAAGCCGCAACTTTAGTTCTAATTAATATTATCTAATTATTTTTCATTAGACTTTTTACCTGAAAAATACTTATCATCAGAACCAAAGTCTTTACTCAAGATAAGTTTTGCCATTCTTCAAAATTGCTTTAGGGAATATTGTCTCAACAGACTGCACAAAAAGGTAGTGATTCGGAAATTGAAATTGTTGTTCAAGAGGATGATAGGAGAATGGACAGGACAATGGTTGTTGATCCCGATGCGAGATTTCTTTTTTACCGACACCCTCATACATGCACCTCACCAGATCTTCCATGCGCGTGTGAGCCGCCTAAGCTAGGCCCGCTCTCCCTTAATACTAGCATCCTTGTTCCCCATAATTATCTTACATCAAAAGTCACATCAAAGGCGACAACTCATTCACCTTTGACATCTAGGGCACGATTCATTATTGTCACGCTGGCTTCCATAAGTGACAAATTATATTTGTTGCCTCCGGTTGCCCTTGGTGATAAAAATGAAAGAATTCCAATGCGACGAAGCAAACACAACAAACGGTCCGTGATAAAAACTTTCGCGTCACCTTCAATTTACTTAAGAAAGTTTGCTACAACCTGGTGTAGGACGATTGCTGCTAGGCTGAAAAGAACCGTTTTCAATCTCAGTCAGAACGAGTCGAACGTGCATGGCTCGTTTGATTCTCAGCTTAGAAACCGGTTCAGATTTGCAACTAGCGTTTACGAGAGATCTTGGCATCTTCCTTACTTTCTCTTTTTTTTTTTTTTTTTTGCTTTGCATTTGTCGAAACCTTATTGCAAGAATCGGCATATTAAGGTGATGTTTCGAGAGTCAGGCATGTGAACTGTGACATGACAACCCTCATAAACAAAAAATGAGTTTATTCCAGGTTGGTGCAACCTGTATTAAAATCGAGTGGCATGAGACAAAGCCGTCATTTTCTTGATTGAATTTTCTCTTTTACAAGTGGACTCATGTGATTTTCTTGCTATAGCTCAATCGGATCCTTTCTCGGCGAAATGATGCCGAACCTTCTCGACAACGGCAGCGAGGGCTTAGCTGTCCCCCTCCCCCCCCCCCCCTTAAATATTTGAATTTGTATTTTTAAATATTTTAAATAAATTTAGTTTTAAATTTAATTTAATTAATTTTTATATTAAATTTTTACCACGTCATAGACAAAAGGACGTCATTTTTGCATTTTTTTTTAGTCACATCAGCATGCAAAACAACGTCATTTTGCATTTACCTCACTAAAAAGTCGCCACGTTAGCATTTTGGCCGAATTGGCAATTAAGTGATCCATTTTGCTCCGATTTGGGCACATAAGTGTTACTTTATTAACTTTTGGCACTTAAGTGTGTCCCTCCGTGCCAACTTTTGGCACTCCAGGTGTCTGTACCTCATTATTCTCTTCAAGTATTTAAATGTCCGGCATATGTACATGTTAGTGAAGGCAAACTAGAGCCTAGAGCAAAAAAATACATCTTTCTTGGTTATGTTTTTAGTGTAAGGGGTTATAGACTTTGAAGAGTCTTCTACTTCATCCTATGGAATCATTTGTTCCTTGTTATGAAAATTCAGAAAGTGTTGCGAAGAAGGTAGAGCTTGAAGTAATTTCTTGGCAACCTGTTCAATCGTCTACTAGTAATATTGAGAATGAAGAACCTAAAGAGGGATAGTATTCTATTGTTAGAGATAGACCAAGAAGGACAACAAAGCCCCCCACAGAAGTATGGGTCCTCAGATTTTGTTGTTTATGCTCTTTCAATTGCACAGTCAATAAAGTATAGTGAGCTTAAAATCTATAAAGAATCTGTCTCTTCAAAAGATTCATCAAAGTTAGTGGTTGCTATGAATGAAGAGATGGAATATCTTGAAAAGGATCAAACTTGGGAGCTTGTTAAGCCACCAAAAGAAAAGAAAATTGTGGGTTGTAGATGGGTTTTCAAAAGAAAGGAAGGTATTCCTGGAGTTGAAGACATCATATTCAGAGCTTGTCTAGTTGCTAAAGACTATAATCAAATAGAAGGAGCTAATTTTAATAATATGCTTTCACCTATCATTAAACATAGCTTCATTTCAAGTTTTTCTTACGTTAATTGCTATGCATGATTGAGAATTAGAACAACTCGATGTACAAATAGCTTTGAACTTGAAAAGAAAATCTATGTGGGTCAACCAGAGGGTTTTCAACTTGAAGGTCAAGAATATCATGTTTGCCTATTGAAAAAGTCTATATATGGCTTAAAGCAATCACTTGGATAGTAGTATAAAAGGTTTGATTCGTTTATGGTGTAACTTAGCTATTGTAGGAGCCAATATGATGGCCGTGTATATATGCACAAACTTCTAAGTGACTCTTTCATTTATTTGTTATTATATGTTAATGATATGTTGATTGCAGTAAAAGATAAATTTGATATACAAAATTTGAAGGCAAAGTTGAGCATTGAATTTGAGATGAATGATTTAGGTGCGATAAAGAAAATCCTAAGCATGGAAATTCCGCAAAATCGAAAAAGAGAAAAATTATATATCACCCAAAAAAGCTACATTAAGAAGGTGTTAGATTGTTTTGGCATGAATGATGCCAAACCAGTTAATACTCCTCTTGCTGCTCATTTTAGATATCAGCTAATTTATATCCACAAATTGATGAAGATATAAAATATGTGTCACATGTTTTATACTCTAATACAGTTGGTAGCCTTATGCGTACCATGATTTGTAATTGGCTAGACATTTTATACGCTATTAGCGTGGTAAGTAGATATTTATCATACTCAAGCAAAGTTTATTAGCAAGTTGTGAAATGGATTTTGAAATATTTGAAAGATACTTCTGATTTTGGTTTAGATTTTGGGAAAACTAATGATATTCTGACAAAATATGTTGATTCTAATTATGCTAATGACCTTGATAAGGGGAAGTCTCTGATTAGGTACATCTTTACTATTGGAAATTGTGCAGTTAATTGGAAAGCTACTTTATAACATACAGTAACTTTGTCTACTACATAAGTAGAATATATTGCTATTGCAGAAGCAATTAACGAAGTCCTATAGTTAAGAGACTTATTTGGAGAGCTCAATGTGGATCATGGTGTGATTGTTGTCCATTGCAATAGTCAAAATGCTATACATCTTGTTGAAAATCAGATGTATCACGAGTGGATAGAGCACATTGATGTATGGTATCATTTTATTTGAGACATTCTTATCGATGGCTATATAAAGGTCTTGAAGATTGGTACAGAAAACAATCCAATTGATATGTTAACGAACCCTTTAATTAATGTTTGTTGCAACTGAATATTACTCTAACAAGAGAAGAAGATTGTTATTTATGTAGAATTCAAGCAATGATGCAAATCTATTATGTCTTGAATTTTTATGAATTTGGGCCAACATTAGGGCTTGGCAACAATATCAATATTGTTTTTCTCAAGTTATTAAGTCAAGAAATTGAGACAAAAAAGTCTTAATCTTTTCAGAGCCACTCTTCATTATTCTTGAAATTTTATAGTGGATTTTGCTTCTCCTCCTCTCATAGTTTTTTCTACGAGGGTTTACACATAGATTTAATGTTCTTTTATTCTTCTCAATTTCAATTTTGTTATAGTTTTCGCATCTACCATATCACAAACTTGACAGATTATCTTACTCAAAAATCATTTACTTCCTAAGTGTATTGGTTATTCAAGTAGCTATTTCATTAATTCTTCAATTAATATCTTAATATATTCACCCAATAAACGAGATGAAAATAACCGGCTTTCAAGTTCTCATAAGTGGGATGGATTAGGACTCCATTTAATAACTGCGCTCGAGTTTTGGGTTTGGGACGTGGTCAGCCTGCCAATATCCTCCTCACCGTTATGCCGATCCCTAATAACTTGCTACTCATTACATTCCCACAATGTAACGGACGCAGTTAACGTTGAAAGCTATGAAAATGAACTGCCGGTTGGAGATCTTATATAGGCCGAAGATTATCTTCAAGGAAGAAAACTATTGATGCTGACCAAACCGTCATTGTCACTTAAGAAAATTGCCATGCAGCTATAAGCACATTCAGCAGTCCATGCATCCCCAATTGCCGGAACTACTTCTAACCTCCGTACTCTCTCAGATGGGATCTTGACAGAATTTTACCCAGCACGCCTGTTCCTAAACAGTAAGCAACTCCTGAAAGATGAGATCACAAGTTAGAGGGATGTAAGCATGGACTAGAAACATCTGGTCCAAAAGAGAGTCCAACCGGTGTTGGTAAGTACGAATAGAAGAAATTTCAAAAAGCAAATTCTAGCACAAGCAGAGGTAAATGAAAGCTGGTGTGCAGGTACACCTCATTGACCTCAGTAATTGGAGGATGGATCCAAGGTTTTCCTTCTTTAACACTATAGATTCTGGGTCCAGGGTTTACTTTCTTTAACGCTATTGATTCTTGTATGCCTATCAGAGAAGCAACAAACAAGTATCTCCTCTCTGATATATCTTTGCATTTGCTAGGACAACAACTACCACATTCAGTCTACCTAGAATCTGCACAGGGATCATAAGGATGTGACATTCTTTTCTTTCTAATTGGTTCTTTTGTTACAAAGGAGGTGATATTCAGGGTGTAGGAATGACCGGTATATTTGTTGTAATTCTCAATTTTTGGACCTCAGTGGCCAAAGTGTTGCAGCATCAAAAGAGGTTGACATTGATATAACCCAGCAAAATAAGAATGTTTCAGCACTTTCAAATACCCTAGCCCCCGCATAAGGTTTGTCCTCAATGGTGAAAAGGGGGGAAGATCAACTTAACTAGTGATACAATCAAAAGGGGATTTTTCCAATATATCTTCAATTGATCCTAGCAAAATCAAAAGAGAAGTTCATAATTCAAGCATAGCCCTTGAAATTCTAAGTGATTGATTTCAAGAATGCATTTCCCAAATTGTAATGCAGACCATATGTGTCTTGAAAGTGCACACTGAATGCCAGAGGTATTTCCACATCATATGACACAAAAAACAACACTTTGCATGTGACAAACCACCTGTACAGATATCCATGCCTGATATGTTTCTATGCATTCAACAGCATGAACCATTAGCCCTCATTGAACTTGATGCTATCACAAGCAATGCCACATTCTCTACCAATGGATGAAACAACCACTGTCAAATAACTTATCATTTACCTTCTCTTTCTGCTTGAAGATGGTGTCAACTTTCTTCATATAGTCATCCGTCAGCTTCTGAACAAAGTACAAAGGTTTTATATAAGAGAGAGAGGGACATCTAACGAGTTGTGTGGAATGGGAAAGTATGCATCCACAAAAACTTCATCAGACTAACAAAACACTACTTAATGGTAGGCATTCGCAAAATGGAAAACAAAGAAATCCAAGTAGACCAAATCATTTGATAGGCATAGTTATTGGGGCAATATGGAATTTGGGTACAGGAGGATTACCATGCAAACCTCTCTTCATACATGACTCTTGTTTTTCACTTTTATCATATTGATTTATTGTGTAAATTGCATGTACAACAGACTCTGGAGCACCATAAAAAGAAAACAACGAAAATAAATCAAATACTTTACACTGTAACAACATTTGAGAGTCGAGAGTAGAGAGAGCATTTCAAGCACTCCAGCTTCAGCATAACTGGACAAAGCATAACCCCACTAAGCAATCAGAATTTTTTTTTTTTTTTTGTAACTTATTGGTTCCTTATCTCAAAAGGCGCTACAAAGTTTGTTTGTCCATGCCATTCATCAACAAAGTAATATGAGTATCGAAGGTAAAATAAGGAGCAAGAAGATTTCTTATGCCCACGGTAACAAGTCTGGAAGAACGTATCTCAACATTCAATGGCAAAATGCAGGAGATTACCTGCAAATCTTTAGACAAATCTTTCACATTGTCTTCTGAAAGTTTTTTCTCCTGTCAGAAGTGGATGTGATGAGAAAATGAACATGCAATGGATTAAAAGAGGAGAAACCACACATAGGGGGCGTTTGGTTGGGCATTCCCAAGGGGCTTTGGGCCCCCAAAGCCCCTTGGGAGAAATTTTGGGTGTTTGGTAAGGGCATTTGAATGCCCATTTGCCAAATGCGAGCATTCCACATGCTCAAAGCCCAATGCTGGGGTAGGGCAACTTTGAGCATTCAGCATTCTCGCAATGCAAGCTCACTGTTCACGCACTGTTCACCTTCTTCCCGTGACTTCTTCGAGTTCTCTGCTGCTGCCTTCGTTGTCAACGCCGCCTCCGCCTCCGCCTCCGTCATCGACGCCGCCTCCGCCTCCGCCTCAGCCTCCGTCATCGACGCCACCTCCGCCTCCGCCGTCGACGCCTTCCTCTTCTGCGACAGATCCATCTCCTTCGACGAGCGCGAGCAGCACCGGTCGACTCCTTCGGCTCGCGAGGACTAGGACTCAAGCCGCTAGATCTGGCCGTCGGAGGCCAGATCTGGCCGTCCGGAGGCCAGATCTAGCGGTCTGGAGGCCAGATCTGGCCGTCCGACGGCGAGATATGGCCTTCCGACGGCCAGATCTGGCCTTCACCCCCCCTCGACCAACCCGACGGCCCTCCCGCCCCGCCGTTCTGGGACGCCCCCGACTTCTAGTTCTCCACCGGCCCCGCTGCCGCCTCCGCCTCCACCGTTGACGCCTTCCTCTCCTGCGGCAGATCCATCCCCCTCCGACTCCTGCGGCTCACACAAATCAGGCCTTCTAGAGGCCAGATCTGGCCGTCCGGCGGCCAGATCTGTCCTCTGCGACCGTAGACGACGGCGTGCATCTACGGTCTGGAGGCCAGATCTGGCCGCCGGACGGCCAGATCTGGCCGACCGGTCGCCGGATTTATTTTCAGATTTAAAAAAAATAAAAAATAAAAGCAAAAGCCCATTTGTAATAAGTTTTGCCAAACGGTATTTTTACACAAGTCACTTTCCAATGCGTAATTTGCCAAACACCCGAGCATTCTCGAAAACCCCTTTACGCTAAAGATATTTGCATTTGGCTAAGGACATTTCCCCAAAGCCGAACCAAACGGGCCCATAGAAGAGGTAAAGCTCAGAAAACAAGAAATGAGACAGACAAATGGACTAAAAGAGAAGATCCAGTAATTAGAACCTTCTCTAGCTTTTCATAGGTTTTTAAGGCATCTCTTCTTATATTCCTCAATGCCACCTGATAAGAAAAAAAAGGAACAGAGTTGAAAACAATGGTGGTAGAGGATAGTGTGAACCACCAATCACACATATTGATCTCCAATGCATCATATGAAATGAACATGCACAATTCGACACGCGTCAGCTAATTATTTGCAAGCTAAGCAATTAAATCAGTGATGTTAAAGACTAGTAGTCACCAAGATCTGTTCCACTATCAAGACTACCTGCAACATAGCAGGAAGCTACAGTCTGTGCCAGATTTAATCTTTGGAGTTCTTGTACAAGGTAAGTGGTTTTTTTGCCTTCTTAACAAGATGATGATGATCACAATACCATGGAAACGATTTATTTACTTGAGAAGGTAAATTTCTAGTTGTCATAAACATCAATACAATATGTACATCTACCTTCCCTTCTTCAGCCTGCTTTGCCACAATCTTTGACAACTCCTGCAACAGTATTGTGAGAACCAGTAATCATATTAATTTATTAGCAAGCAGTTAGAAGTAACATTGAATGTATAAAATTATAAAGGAGTACCTTCCTTCTTTCAGATGTGAGTTGTGGGAGAGATAAGCGGATCACTTCTCCATCATTATTAGGTGTCATACCGAGATCAGAGTTGACAATAGCTTTCTCTATGGCCTTTAAGCTGGAATTTTTATAATTCAAAATGCATGCCATTATTTAACTAGTGGGCAAAAACAAAGATACATCTCTTAAATCAGAATGCATTCTCTAGCGAGAATGCTTTCCCCACCATTCAACAGTAATGACAACTATAAATTCACCAATCAGTAGAAAATGAAGACCAAAACATCTAAAAATAATCTGTAGAGTTCCTACAATTCCCTGATCTGTATCAAACAAACTACTTCAAGGATTTAACATGACACCATCAGTTCCAAGCTTAAAGGAACAGAAATATACAGCATGAGATACCAAAATTCTGCAATGTGTCAAACATACCTGGATTTATCATATGGCTGAATTAAGAGAGAACTCGATTCAGGTGTACTGATTTGAGCAATGCTCTTTAAGCTGACTGGACTCCCATAGTACTCCACCTAAAATAATGTCACATTACTGTTACTGGAGATAGCAGTACAGTGCTCCAGAGAACTATGATTGTTAAGCCAACATAAGAACTTCAGAGATGTGCCAAGATTGAGCATAGTTTAGGCCTGGGGAAAATGACAAACAATTCCTGAAATTCGACCCAATATGTAATTTAGTCCCGAACTTTCAATTTGTTTAATTTGGTCCCTGAACTTTTAATTTGTTCAATGTAATCTCTGAACCTTTGGTACACGTTTAATACAGTCCCTATATTGAACATGAATCAAATTCAATACTAGGGATTGTGTTGAACATTCTCATACAGTACAAGGACTGTATTGAACATGTACTAAAAGTTCAAGGGCTACATTAAACAAATTAAAAGTTCAAAAACCATATTGTTCATTGGACAAAAGTTCGGGAACTATATTATATAAATTAAAAATTTAGGGACCAAGTTGCATATTTGGCCAAAGTTCAAGGATTGTTTGTGTCATTTTCCCTTTAGGCTTGTATCTAGGGGCAAACAAAAAATCAGCATTTACTCTATTCATTTTGTCATCTTCCCCCGGAAGTTGTTCTCCACATACAAGGAATGTCACAATCACAGGAATATAAAGAAGGAATTGCCACACCAGAGAAAAATCTCATGGAAAAGTCAGTATGTGATGATAACACCTAAAGAAGGAATCAAAGTAAAGGCATCAGTCTTCTTAAGTTGAGACAACCTAAAGGAAGCAAGAAGGAATGAAAGCGGCAACCCAATAAGGAAGCTAATCCCAGAAATTCTCGAATATTGGCAATTAAAGTCTATGCCCTGACTTTAAAAACATGCAAAGCGCAATCAAAAGCAGAACTTCTGCAAAATAGTTCTAGTTAGAAACACATGCTCATCAGCTTCTGACTTCAGCCACAAAATTGGTATGGTTTCAGATGATAGGATACTAGCCTCCTAAGGCGTCTATGATTCTTAAGAGAGAGAGAGAGAGAGAGAGAGAGAAGGGACATAGGTATAACAGCATTAGAGTTCATATACAAGATGGTTGGAAACAGATCATGCAGCCCCTCTTAGATGGAGCGAGATCATCAGGTATCAACATATATTCTCAGCCATAAGGATAAAGGGAGAGAAGGGCCGTCATAATAGCAAAAAAATGGAAAATTTTACTGACCAGATGGCTTGTTTTGGGTCAGAAAGAAAATGCTTGTTTGGGTACAATAAGCTTTTTCAGAAACATATTTGTACCGAAGGAATAAGCACAGAGATGATACCTCAACTTTGTCCAGCATAGCTGGGTTCGTCCTTCCAGTTCTGATGGAATTAAATTTTGATCGAACTGTTTCGATAGTCTTTTCCATTCTTTCTTTCTGAGGGAAAAACAACATAGTAAACAAACCGCTATGTAGCATGACTAAGCACATGCAGAACAACGTGCCCATTCTATCTAATTTTCAGGACACTAAAGTCCAAAGTAGTTATGCAAGAGACACTCACAACATCTTTTTCAATCATAGACTTCTCAGCTTCTATTTCTTCAGTAGTAGCACATGTCACAACTCCTGCTCTGAAATGGAACGAAGTAATCTCAAGTTTAACACCGCTCTACAGAATACAAGCAGAAGAATAGTAGCTCACTCAAAGCAACTTCAGAAGATTGTAGACAGAGTGACTTGGGCCTCCAAACAAACCAAGGTAACTTAATCAAGTAAATCTAGACTCGCTAGCTACATCAACTCAACTTGACTCAAGTACCGAATAAAGAAAAGCTTGGGCTTGCTAATACTTCAATCAAGTAGCTCAAGAGCCTAATTTAAGTTGCTGCATTCTTTTATATCTTTGGCGCCCTATATTTGTAATGAAAACTACGAAAATGATTTAACTTCTGGTTTTCACTTTACTTTGATAGCTCTAGTTCGAGCTCATGCGGGGAGCTTACATCAAAACCTCTTTGTGACAACCGAGTCGAGCCAAACTCAAAGTCGAGAAAATCAAAACAGCGACACTGCCTCCGGTCAAGATTACAATTTGTAGTCGAGTTACTCGACATCAAATTCCGCAAGTAAGGCGAGTCCGAACTTCACCAGACTCCCTCACACGCTTCAAGCAGACTTCCAGTACACAATGAAGCAATGCAACAAACACATTGCTCCATACAAACCAACATACCATAACCGCAACCGCAACAACGTAATCCAGAAGAGGAACCAAAAAAAAAAAAAAGGACTCGCCTCTTTTGTAACAATCGTCTGGGGTTAACGCGCCCGTCGCGACAGAGACTCGCCGCGGCCGCCCCGCCGCCGCCGCGGATGCTCGCGTAGCTCGCGGCCGAGCGCAGCGAACACGCGGCGGCGCCGCTGCGCGACCGGCATCCGGAGACGTCCGACCATCCGCGATGCGAACCTGCAAACCGAAAACCTCTCGTCACTCCCAAAAAGTCACCTCCAAGACGCACCAACGGGAACCGCGGCCACTCATCCTTTCCATCGCACTAAAATCGAACGAAGCGAGGCGAGGCGAAGGAGCACAAGCTATCGCCGGAACTTGGCGCGCGCGCGCGCGAACCGACGGGGCATCGGTACCGGTTCCCGGCGATCGAGCGACGAGGCACGGGAAGAGGATGGAGCGGAGCAGGACGGACGTACCTCGGAGAGCGAGGAAGGTCCCCCGGCTCGGGCTCGGGTTCGGGTTCGGGTTGGGCTGGAGGAGGGAGCGAACGGGAGGCGTCGATGAGAATGGCGACGCCATTGCTTGGTGCGAAGTAAGTGAGAGAGAGAGAGAGAGGGGGGGAGAGAGGGAGTGGTCAATTTGGCGCTGACGTGAGAAGAAAAATGCAGAGGAGGAGGAGGAGGAGATGGTCCGAAATGGATAAGAGCTCCTCGGCCCGGCGGTTCTTTCGGGTCGGGTATGAGCTTGTCGGATTTTCAGACCAAGGTGGGCCGAATTGGGCCGGGCCGGGCCGGATTAATTGTTGTCCAGGCCCGACCGTCAATTGAGTGTGTAGCTGCTTGGCTTTTCGAAGGGCCTTGCCTTTACCCCTCCTATTTACTTTTTGTGAGCGTGAAAATATCGTCGATTTTCTTTTTCGTTTTTTATGAATTTGTAAATTTTGGAACGAGTTCTACGGAATCTGTAAGACAAGCTGACAAGGAAAAGCGAATTAATCTTGTCAAAGGCCGTAAAAGAGCTGGGTTTAGAGAAAACGATTCATTAGAAACTTATATGTTCTCCTTTGACCGAGTCATTTTTACTTGATTTAATTTATTTAAGACTAACAATACGGAATATTCTGAAATAGTACCGCTGCAGACATTGACTCCTCAAAATTATATATCGCACAACAAAAATTTCCATAATGGTACCATTATTCTAATTCAATTTTCCGCCGGCATTCTATCTTTTATGCTCTCGATTGCCCTACATTTTATTTTATGTGGTGCATCGACAACTTGACATGGATTATTGTTACACAAAACCTCCCTAAAAACTCGCTGCTCACTCTCAACAAGGGCCTTTTTTTTCTTTTATAGCTTTTTTTTTTTTTTTTTGGATGGACTTTTATAGCTGAAACGACTCGTTTCGGCGTGGCTAGAATTGGGAGGTGAATCGAAATGGTTCTTCCAGGGATATTTGTCAAGTGATGGTTGGGAACCAAATTGCACTTGAGCAACCAAAATTCATCTCAACTTGGGCACCTTTTGAAGCAATGTTGTCGGGGTTCCATTCGTATCCTAATTCACAGCAAACACTGAAAATCCTAATTTGGCAAAGTTGGTATTGAACCCTTATCTGTGTGTCCTCATTTCAATTAGTAAAGTCTATTATGAACTCCATACACGCCAAATTCTACATTTGGAAGCGCCTTGACAGGTGAGTAGTAATCAATTGGGCATCAACTACTTTTGCCTAACGTCTAGGACCACTATCAACAAAATTGGTTGGAATGCTAATAGAAAGTTAATTTGGAAAAAACGACTTTGGGACAAAAATTACTAGACCAATTTTAGGATTTTTATATGATATCAGTCCATTAGTTTATCTGTTTGTCCACTAGACCATATATTTGTTAGGAGAGAAGAAAAATAATCGTAGAAACATAATCGTGTTGGGATCGAGGAGAACAAATAAAGGGTTTAGGAGAGGTCAATTTGATTAATTTTATGTAAAATTTTAAATCCCTCCAATTCTTTTCAAGTATAAAGCGAGAGATTTAGTAAAATTCTATTTATACCATCTCACGTATCTATTTATAAATGCACAAATAAAATTTTCATCGTAATTAAATTTTTTTCCTTTTTTCTCTCCTTATAATTTCTTTATCATTACAAGTTTTATAATCTCCAAATCCTTTTTCTACTCTTTCTTTCTCGTAATTACTTTAATTTATACAATTATCCTTTCGTCTCTAATCGCACCATCCGCCGATATAAAAAGAGGTGTAATTCAAAGCACGGGTTTCGCTCTCTCGAGGCCACGATCGCTGTCTCTCCACCACCAATTCCGACAAAGCTTCAGGCGCAAAAAGGAGAAATTCCATCTCCTCCTTCTTCGATCCGCCAGCCTCCACAGCAGCATCGCTTTCAATCCAATTTCGTCCAAATCGAGAATGGCCAGCGTGAGGAGGTCCCTCGTGGGCGCGCACAGGATCTTCAGGTGCGCCGCCGCCGCCGCCGCGTCCCGCCGGAGCTCGGTCGCCGCTTGGCCTCCGGGCTGCTCCGAGGCCCCCCTTCTTCTCAGGTTCTTCGCCGCCCCGCTCGCCGACCCTTTTCGTTTCGTTCGGTCGCGCGTCCAAAGGAAGTTGCTTTGATGGGTTGTTTGTTTGTCTTTTCTTTTGGGCAGGCCTCAGAATGGGTGGGTCTCGCGCTTTTCTAGCGGCGGTGACGGCGATCGGTTCCTGGGCGTTGATTTCTCCGATGAAGAGAGCAAGAGGCGATTGTGCAACAGGTTCTTTTTTGTTGTTGTTGTTGTTTATGTGTATTTACCTTTGCGGTTTATGGATTCTTTTAGATGATGTTGCGAATTGATTTGGACAACCCGGTATGATTGGTTGGCTTTGGGTTCGCATGGAGTAGGTTGTTGTACAGGAGCAGGCAGAGAGGGTATCTGGAGCTGGATCTGGTGTTGGGGCAATGGGTGGAGGATAATATTTATTCCATGGATGTCGATGGGATTAAGGCACTCGTCGATGTTCTTGACTGGGTATTTCTTCCTCAACCCTGCTCTCTCTCTCTCTCTCTCTCTCTCTCTGGCCGATTTTCCATGTCCATGTCACGATCAAGTTATGCAATTTCAACTTTTCATTGTCTTGCTTGTCATTTTGGATGGCCGGCAAATGCATCTGTTTTTTGTATTTCGTTTGTCCCCGGCAACAATTAATCACTGTAAGTGAGATAGAGTCGTTGGTTGAGATCTTTGAGTTATTAAGGAGAATACAGCTATTTTTAATCTTGTGTGCACGGAATAGATTGTTTTTGAAGAATTCTGTGCAATTATGTATTTTGGATCTGTGTTCATGTGTGGATAATGGTAACAGTTTTGTTAGGTTTTAACTGAGTGTAAATTTTATTGAAGGTCTTTGCCAGAAAAATATCAAGCATCGAGGCTTATAATCTTACAATATGATTGGTTTAAAGTACTTATTGAATTAATGGTTTTGCTCCTATCAGATGTACCTTTTCTTAGTCGGGTTATTTTGTTTGAAGAAATTCTTGTTTCAGCCCTGCAGTTGCATGGTAAGTGGTGCTATTTAGAGTTTGTGTAGAGAGAGAAAGAGAGAGAGAGAGAGAGAGAGAGAGAGAGAGAGAGGCAATTGAGATAATTTCCTGTCAGTTGTTGGTGGCATAACCTGCTGCCTTTTGAAGCAGTGTAATCTTGGGTTGCTGTGCCTGTGATGATGCTTACTTTGTTGTCTTCTCTAATGTGACTTTGCCTGAGTTTTTTGGGATGACATAAATTTTTATCACAATGGTGCCTGGGTGTAAAATTATAATTTGTGCTCTCTATGGCTGGAATATGCTTATTTTTCATGAGAGCTTGTGCCCTGTTTGTAGAATGTTTGTGTTCTTGATTTTAAATGGAGGCATGCAAACAATGTTATCATCCGCAGATTGAAGTTGGCTTGTGTGAGATGCTTAAGGACATTGTAAAATATTCTTGTCCCAGTGGTGGAGCTAGGCCATCCCTCGTAAGGGCGACTAAGAAAATTAATTAATTACTCTTTTTGTTAAACTTTTATGAAATAGATTTTTTAGCTTACGATCTGATAACCATCTATCCTTCCAATATTATTTTTTTGCAAATAACATAGTATTGTTTGAGCTCGTCTCGGTGTTTATAACTATAGAAGAACATGCACTTGCCTGTGATTCTCCAAAAGTAATCTTTTTGGTCTGAGAACAATATGCCAACATGTATGTCAATCAACAATAAACTTTGTTAAATTAGGTCAAGACTTCATTTTGCTTATTTTTACTGAGATCCATCATACAATTCTCCCTATTTTTGTAGTTTAAAAGCCAATAACTTGAAAGTAGGAAAAGATCCGGCAACACTGACTATCAAAGAAGAGGAAGTGGGTGCAAACGATGAGAGAGAGGCTTGCTTCGGAGAATGAATGCCATGAGGAATCATTAGCTTCATATGTCAGAACAAAAAGTTAGGGATGTAGATGATTATGAAAGAGTAATCAACTTTCTTTTTTCTTCCCGTGAAGTGAATGTCTTGGATCCTCAGTCTCCACTCTGCCGAGAGACAGAAGTACAATGGCCTGCAAAGAGTAGAATTTTGTGTGCCAAAAAATAACATGTTGCTGCAAAATCATAAGCTCCCTGTGACACCTGGGGTGGATAATGACCCTCAAGTCTGAGATGATTACTTCTTCATCTTTTCTGTTTGTCCAATCCCCTGATTTGATAAAGGAATGAGTTCCTCGTGAAGCATTCTCCTTGTGGCAGGAGCTAATAGCTTATAGGTAGTAACAGTTACAATGCTGCAGAATCAATAATCACCATTGGGACCATATTTTTATTTTGCCAAAGCAAGGAGACTGCTTTTCTCTTTTTACTAATGCTCATTCAATCCTTTATGAAGGAATCATTGTCTGGCTGACATTGGGTGTCCTTCTGTCTGGGTGTGGGAATTACTTTATTTGGATTGCTAGCACTTATAAGACCAACTTGTAATGCAGGAAAAGACCAAATAATGATCCTTCAATCCATTAATTTTGCTTGCTCAATGACTTATTGTGCTGAGCAGTAAGCACTGAAATTTCTGTGTTTCACATTTAGAGTTGTCAATTTCTGTCGATTGGTCATGTTAGTGCATGAGATTGGTGTGCTCAATATACTCAAGTTTTACTACAATTAGTCTAAAAGTCTATGATTTTAAGATGACATAATAAAGATTACTATCAACAATTACTTATAATATAGCCATAAGTAGTAAATAATAGATAAGTCTAACTACTTCTAGCAAAATAGGTCAATGTAGGTCGGTCATTAATCAAGTGGACACAATCCATTTAATTGAACAGGTTGGACAGGTCAATGTTGGGTCTTATTGGTTGAACCAAAACCTAAATCGGTTCTAATCTTGTCAAACAGGTTGATATAATTATGACACGCACAGAATTAGCACAGACTAAACCTGCTGACTTCCTGTCTGGTTTGAATTGTGTAGGTCTATTCTGTTTGACATTGTCACCCCTACTCCTGTACTCTGCATCTATGTCTTCTTTCCTTTGTTTGAGTTGGTAATGTGATGGAAAGTATCTGGCTAGTTAAATGTTGCGGATGGCATCTCTGGGAATCTTCTATACTAGTTCCATAGGTTGCAGTTAGTAACTCATGTGACCTTTATGCGTCTTGATCTTTTATTTCCCATCACTAGGAAAACCCTGATCTCTGGAAGTGGCTGACTAACCAGGAGCAACCCCCAGAAGCTGTGAAAATGAATCCGGTGAGTTCAAACGTGCCGAAACGTGTCTGTTGCTTTCAATCTGAAGAGGTGGTCTTGGTATCTAATCTTCTTTTAACTATCATGGTTTTGTTCTTCAGGTTTTCTCCGCTGTGCAGAAGAAAGTCATGAACAACCTCAATAGTCACTCTGCTCCTGAGACACGGGCATTACCCGGGCAGCCATGGGTGAGAGGGTGGGATGATATCAAGAAAAGCCGAGATGGCCCCATCACCGGGAATCAGTAACTCTGGCTATATTTGTGACATTAGAGGGTTTGGAGTACATTACAAGTGATGGGCAAGGATTTAAAGCTGTGTTAAGTTTGTCATTATAATGCGTACGATGTAGTCTATGACATGAATAAGGGCAGTGTTTGTATAAGGACGAAATAATTTTTGCCCCTTATTTCTGTTACGGCGTCTCTTTTCATTTGTATAACGGCTGCCATGAATCTATGCTACCTTGCTCAATGTCCCAAATGAGGGCTCTAGAAATTTTGAGTTCTGTAACCTATGTTTGCCTGGGGAAGCGATGAACACGCCTGCGAGAGTGAAAAGGTACCATTTTCTGGGATGAGAAAGTCCTACTAGAGATGGAGAGAATTCATTGACAGAATTTCATCTTTCTGGATGCAAAACCCTACATGATGATGAGTCAACATGCGAAATCAATCATTAAAGTGTAGAACGAAAAACCGTGGGCACTTTAGTTGTTGAGTACTGTCGGTATAAGCGGAAGGTGTGGGTGTCATGCTGCATTCATGAAACCGCCTAGTACTGACGCTACTGACTGGGGTCATGGCGTGTTGAAACCGCAATCGAAGCCATGCAGTGAAGTCAGTGTTCAGTACATGCAGCGCTAGGCCGAGGCCATTATCACTTGAAAGGCTTGCGCAGACCGTGCGATTGTACGTGGTTATATGCATTGAAATCGCGAGAAGAGGGGAGAAAAGGGAGGGGGGACATGAGTCTTCGACAAAAATAGATAATTGAGATTGGGATTAGCTGGAATCCGTCGTGGTCCTATTTTTGGATGCATGGGTCTTGGAAACGTACTAGAGAGTTTTTCCTCTTGATAAAGTCGAGTGCCTCCTCAAATCTTTTTTTTCCTTTTGAAGACTGGTTGCATTGGATCCGATCTTGGTATCTTAATACCTCGATTCTTGATTGGCACGACCCATTAAAGACTTTAGTGATATCTGGCAGACATTGTTGGAGCAATTTAGGGATGGATTGGATTCTCTCTTTCAATGGTGGAGGGGGTTTGGTGGGAGTGGTTCAAGAATCTATATGCCCTCCGAAATCTTTAAATGCTTTCTCTCACTTTGACAATAAATATGTTTATCATGATATAACAAACATATCCAAGGGCGTGGCAAGTAAATTGAATGTCAGAGAAGTAGTGTTTATTTAAACCCACGTTTTCTTTTCTTGGTGAGGCTGAGGATGACTACGTACCGGCAAGTTTCTTTAATATGGGTATCTTTAGTTGTTTTGGATACAAACACTGGACACTCGATAAGACTAGAGATCTTGTTATCCAATACGACAGGTGAGTATAAAACTCGTGGAGATTCTTTTCGTGGAATGAGCGAGAGGCATCGGCTTAGAGATCATGCTATCTAAAAGCCCATGAAAGATCTCACAAACTCCATGAATCAGTTAAGTTTGGGCCTTTGACCTATGCAATTGACTCCAACTTAAAGTAGTTTGCATGCAAAATTTATGCTAAATCAGATAAGGTTCTTGTTTTTAGTTGATGAAACCTTGATTGCCCTGATATAAATTCCAACTCCAAAATTGTTAAAGAAAGTAGGATTCATAAAGGTCTTCTATACATTCTGCCACAAAAATATTGTTCTTTAAACCGGTCCATTTTCAATTACCATGCCAAAAATCCAATAGAATGATGACCAGCCGATTCTATTTACCACACCACTATCGAATACAACTATCCAACCCATTTTTTCCCCGCGATTTCGACAGAGGTTCGATTTAGGTGTTAGGGTATAAACCCTATTAAAAGTGGTGATTCACAAATTTAAATTCAAGAACACATTTGAATGAGGACCCCAAAAAAGGCGAGAGAGAGCGAGAGAGAGAGAGTGCGACCACATCAATAAGTTAATGGTAGGTTGGTAGCTCAAACAGGGCCCCTTTTGGCACTTATTCTGCCTTCTTTCCATAACGTAATTAAATTCTTGATAGGTGAAGGGAATCATTCCTTTTTTAATAAAACAAAGAAACTAGCCACGAAAGAAAAGTGAAAGCAGCCTCTCAATGCTTGGTTTGGTGAAGGAATGAATGAAGAGGATTCTCTGAGAGCATTGCTTAGATCTTTAATCAAATTGGGTTCTCGATTGTCCCGCGACATAACGTACAAAGACTTGCCTAACATTAGGTAAACTCTAGAGAAATATTAAAGCGAGCCAAAGTACGTACTTCCCACATTGACATCTGGCTTTTGAGGTTATGGAATGGATTTGCAATGTGATGATGATGAAGGGGGTTGTTAATTTGAGTTCTCAAAGTACATGCCGAGCGTCGCTGAATATTAGAAAGCATGGGGGGTTTTTTAATTAGTCAGTAGTAAGTTGTAAGTAATGAATGCTAAAAAGCAAAAGAATTCATGTGTACTATTTTAAGCACCGGCAAGGGAAAAGATTATTCCCGTTAGCTTCTTCAGTCATCGAATGATTATATATAAGTGGAAGGATGGACAACCACCGAAATGAACAACCAGCACACGAAGATATTAGGGCCAACTTGTGGAGAAGTGGTGTTTATGATACGATCAGCATGCACAAAACTTTATCTAATCTCTTGGATTAGGTACGCTTAAACCCCTTCATCCGTCAAACATATAATTAACTTCCAAACTTTTTCACGGTCAAGCCACCCGATTTATCTATGCAATTGAGTTCTCCCTTCATTTTTTGGCAACTTCACTTATGTGAAGTGAAATTGTCATTGCGATATGACGTGACACACCATATTAGCAAAGCAAACAATTAAATAGAGAAGACTCGACAAGGAGGGCTCTCTCTGTTTTTCCATTCTAGTTGCTTCTTCTTTGTAAATTTGTCGATGTGATGCTCTTGTTGACAAATTCATGCATGAGGTATGCTAGATGAACAAAATCAATGGAACTATCGATAGGGTATACCACAAAATGTTCCAATTGCACTAATTAATCTTATCGTGCATGGCCAACAACCTACCAGAACCCTATTGGCATGGATCATCATCACCTACACCAACCGATTCATGCCCTATAGTCTTTCAAGGGTTGGGTGCAAACTCTCAAGTCCCCAATCTTATCTTGAAATCAAATCACATAATTGAGGTTGATAAAGCCCTAGAATCTGCTTTCTCAAAAGACGGACGGCTGCCTCTTAAAGGGAGGAGCGATAAGAAACCACATCAATTAAAAGGGAAGGAGAAAGCCTATCAAATAATTAGTGAAGGCTAAAGGGATCGTACCGCTTACCAAGTTGCTTCGCATTAATCTTCTCTTTATTTCACTGTTTACCGTGGTTGGGTGTGAAAGGAAGGGAAAGTAAAATGAGTCGAGCGCGTAAAAGAGGGGCCTGGAGCCTTCTCTAGGGGTTAGAATCTTTAGCTTTTCACTCTTTTTGTAGCTATCTGATTGATGGCAAAAGATCATGGGCCATGCAGCTTTTTTCACGACAAGGACCGTATGCATTACTGCCTGGGAAAACTAGAAATTTTGCCTTTTTGTTGTTCTTTTGGCTGGGAGAAATTTGGCGAGATTGTTTCTCTTTGATAAGCAAGAAAATCAGGAGTTGCATGCAGTTAACTTATGGAAAAGGAAAATTTTGGGGAATAGGCTGTGAACCAAAGGTTCGAATGCAACCGGATTATGAGATTTTGGATATTTTGTGGACCATCAAATTATCGGTCGTCCATGTGCGAGTTCCTGAATTATTTACAAAAAAAAAAAAAAAAAAAAACAAACTTGGGATTAACAATAGTAGTAGTGAAAGAATATGTTGCACAATAATATTGTATAGACAATACTCTGAAAAAACACTTACAAATAAGAATATTGTGTGCATAATATTAGCATTTGGAGAGGGGAGAAAAAGCTAAAGAATTGAACACATCATTTTAGCACCTTGAAAATAGAGCCTAACTTCGAATTTTTCATTTCCTTTCTTATTTGAGAACTTTAGTTGATTACAATGCAAAACGCGTCTATAATGTTAAGGTGACGGTACCTAATATGTATGTAAGACAACAATGGTAAATATTGGAATAAATTTATAAGTGAGTTGGTGGAACTTTGCCATACCTAATTTGTGAAATTACGAAGTGCAAAACTTCGTTTGAGATATAATGGATCGTTAAGAAATATACCAAATATCGAGCACGTCGCCCTCACCAGTCACCTCGTCTGTCTTGTCATTGAACAAAAAGACAAACATTTCATGGATGCCTAGCTTCAAATAAAAACTTCTCTCAAGTGCCATACAAGCAAAAACTTGAAATCTTTCCCGGCAAGACTCATAATTGGGTTTATGTATAAAGCATTAAGCAATCTAAGGGCACTTTCAGCAAAAGGTGAAAACGATACCTTTCGAGGCAATTTAAAAATGAGAAAAAAATTTACATTTCTAATAAATTACTCACCGCAGATAATAAAACTTTATTTTCCCAAGGCCCATTAGAACTGCCTAGAAGGCACCCTTTATTATTTGTTTCTAGATAAATGTAGGCATGGCAACTAAGTAAAAAAAAGAAAAACATAGAGCCACGTATGGAATTTCGTCTTTACTGCATGCATTAAATAAAATAAAATATTGGGAAAAAAAGAATAAAATAAAACCACAAGAAAAAAGAAGTAATTAAATACAAAGGAGGGAGGATTAAATTTAATACGGTGGGCCAAGGTCCGAAATCGAACTGATATTTTGTCGGGTTCGGTTCGGCTGCGCCCCGATTGCGAGCCGTTTTAGCCGACTCTCGAGCCGCCAATTTCGGAGTCTCCACGCCTCCCTCCGTCCTATTAGCCGCCTCCTTTTGACCAGTATTTCATGGACACTTGGTATATATATTTTATAGAAAAATTTCGTTTTTAAGGCATTGATTACATAACTTAGTGAAATAATTAATGCATCTGATGAGAATAATATTTACTCGTTTAGTTATTTAACAAGTGGCACGAAGAGGCGTCTTATCCTATTCCTATGAATAATTGGATATTTAGAATTTTCAAAGTCGATCGATTATTTCAAGCAAAAAAGTCAAGGTGGACGTGAAGCTTTTATCGTCATGCCTTAGGTATTCCCAAAGTTGATCAGCCATCCCACACTTTTTTTATCAAATGAAAGTATGTCAATTCAATACATCATGTCATGTCCCCTTATAGCTTATGTCAGGTTGGATTTGACTATAGGATAGTGAGGTTTTCTTATGTTTCATTTTGGCATGGTATCATTAAGCAAAAATATGGAAATCTCTTGGTGCAACATCTCGACTTTGCTACTCTTGTCTAAATCTCGTATCCTTCTTGTTGATTAAGTACGTGGGTAGATCTTTATTCATGAACGATTTTGATGATTGAGATCTTGCTAGCTCAATGAACCTTTGGTGAGGACCATTGAATTGCACTATGTGACTACGACACCAAGCGTCCGGTAACTTGGGAAGGTGTTCCTTCGGTTAAATATTCCAAATACTTTAGAAGTATTTAATTACAAGATACATATATATTAATATTAATATAAAGGTAAATTGCATTGACTCGCTCCTATGAACATCACACTCTAGCTTTTAGGCGATACTTGCAATTAGGTCGCTAAACTTTATTAAAGTGATGTCATGTTAGCATTTGGCTAGAAAGTCAATTACATTCTAGTCAAAGTGCGTCAATTGAAAAAAGAAAAATGTAGAGGTTCAATGCATTGGGTGGTTGAAATCGAAGTTCATTTTCCCAGTTGCCAATACCACCTAAGTTACCGATACCAACTAAATCTATTCATATTTTCCATCTTAAGGTTATGATACTTGAAGACACCATATGAGGGCCTTTTTGTGGTAGGGTTGGCAATCCTAAATATAAATTCGTTCGTATGACATGAAACTAGACGTAAATGCAAGAAGAAAAAAAGAAGAACGTAACATGTCATGGTATAATTGATGTTTATATAGACATGCGAGGATATGTGATTGTTAGCCAAATCATTTGACTTGTTTCAATGTTACCATGAGCCAATACATATTAGAAGTAAGTACGATACGTCGACATGAATGAGTCCCATTGTGCATTGCGAACTTGCACCTTTCCAACCAGGAAAAAGAAAACTTGCGCCTTCCCTTGGCATCATATCGCATGTAAAAAGCTCAATACATGTGGCCCCGGTGAATATTCTATCTAGGAGTCACATTGTCACATTCATCCGGGATCGATTAACTTGAATGCTCAAAAAGAGTCTTGAAAACCCAATTATTCGTGATCACAAGCCTAGCGACTTGGCGGGACAGCACATCATTAGGTGCGAGTCTTGACAACGTTCTTCGACTCATCCGTTCGAGTCGGAGAGAGGGCACGATCGAATTAATTTCGCTCAAGCTTTCTCAGAATTCTTCTCGCAGGGTATGATTATGCAGTCGTCCAGGAGATTCATGCGCCCCATAAGACCTCCTGTCCTTGCATAATATGAACAGGTAATGATCTCAATGTCGATCGATGTTCACATCCATTACACATCATTGTTCAATGTGTTCTCCACAAACCCTAGGCATGCTATTTCTTGAATCAATCCTCCACACAAATCTCCAATCTCTACAACATATTCTCAGTTTATGTAGCCTGATAAGAGAGTCAATACCAAACTCAAGAGAGCAGAGATCATGATAATTTTGTCTAATAGGCAATAAATTGTTTATCATGCCACTTCTTCTCTTGTAGATATCTTAATATTCCTAATGACATATAGATCCATGTAAGGACAAAGCATGCACCTCCCATCGCATGACTTCTCCCTCTAACATGCAATTTCATCCTGTAACTTTCAATTCGTGTAACTGTTACACCTGCAACGTGTTGCGCATGTGCAAAACATCTCGTATCATATACGATTTCAACCCTGTGCTTATATTCTCTAGGGGTTTCGACTAAAAGCTGGCAGATGACATTTTAAAATGAAGTTACTATTATCTTGAAGATATAATCGGTAAAGGTGTTTGTTAACTGTTGGATCTACTTCAAACAAATAAAAAAAATCGCTCTCAAGAAGGTACGAGGAACATGCCTACCGCACAGCCCAGGAAACCTCCTAACAACTAATTGAAGTGAAGGCCAAGAAGTGTCTGACCGGTGGTTTCCATAAGATCGACGAGCTCTCACTTGACCGATCGATCCGTTCGGGCAAAGGGTTGCACCAAAAAGGGAATTAGGGTATTATTACGCGACGCCGACGGCATAGTACACCATCAGGCGAGCGGGCAAAGGTCCTGGTCCCGACCCAACATGGCAAAACGAAAACAACTCTTACTTTAAGCCGTAAATCTTGTCCTACCCCATGTCCTCATCGCCCCAGCTCCGAACTTAAATGTAGGTGGGGGCTGGCCCTTTTGCCTACATCGCTCTCTACCTAACTCAATAAAAAGTTATCCCCATCCCATGCCATCTCATCTCCCCCCACGCCCAACCCCACGAAAAAGGTTAGGACAAAAACCCTAAATTTATAAAGGCGAGAGAACGCATCCCCCCCGAAAACAGCACCGATTTCAATACTATACACTCCTCTCCCTCGATCGCTCGCGTCGACACGATCGCACGTAGAGAGGACAAAGTACGGTCTTCCTTCGGGTACCTACCGGAAGAGGACGAAAGGGCAAATTCAAGAGGGAGCAAATTGGGGAGGGGAGGGGCCTCTTTCTGCTTCCGTGGCTTTCTATCCTTGTTAAATGTAGTAATTCTACGGGAGTGGAAGCTGGTTCTGCCTCGCTGTATTCGAGCAAATCGGCTCCCTAATTTTACCCGATATCCCTCAGGCTGTCATGCACCCTTTTCCGTACTTCTTCCTATTGGGGTTTTCATATGGGGGGGTTCAAGGAGTTTTTAGCTAGGCTCCAAGGTTCTTTCTCGGTTTTCGTATTTCGTGTTGTGTGGGTTGTATAGAAAAAGAGACAGCTGTTGGTGGTCAGATCTCAGGTTGTACATTCTTGCGGGGAAGGGTAAATTCAGGGCCGATGGAGGTCGGGAATAGTTAATGTGCGACCCCTTTTTTTTTAGCCATTGCTCGGTACCACTTGGGGTACGTCGTCAGCCCTGAGATCTCACAGTGAAAACCGTGTGCATTCAATGATGGTCAATGGAGATTCATGCTGGATCTTAATCGGGGGTTTACATTCAATGAACCGTGTCATTCGCCGGACGAACTAATTGAAGATAATGGAGAAACTCAATGCCGATTCCATGGCAACCTGCCCCGTTCATCAATTTAGCTTTTACTTAACGGGGATCGACCCGATTGAAATTGACGATTTGGGTATTCCGTGTCGTGTCTAATTATCACTAGCAATGTTGTCGCGCTCAATGGCATCTTTTTCTCTGGTGAGTAATGTAATGTACCAACTAAAACTACCAAAAGCAGCTAAAGAAACTCCATTTTTCTTCTCGCCACATACACATTGAGAGGGACGCATCTCAGGCTAATTGGCTCCCACCTAAATCTAAAAAGCCATTGGAAAAGGCAAAGGCCAAGTTAAGCTGAGGCTCGTTACACAAAGTTACAACAAAGTGGGAAAACTACCCCCCCAAAAAAAAGGAGACTAAGGCAAGGAAAAAAGGCAAAAAAAAATAAAAATTAAAGAGAGAGCCTAGTCAACGGCCGTTAACGAGGGGGCTAACGGCGGGATGCGAGTCCTTGCAGGGGCTCGGCGGCAGGCTACTCCTCCCCGAGGCGGCGGCGACGAGCCGTTGCACGAAGCCGTCGAGGCGCTGCCCGTTCGTCTCCGTCAGCAGCCGCTTCCCGCCGAACGGCAGCGACTCCACCCCCCTCTCCGCCAGCACCTCCTCCTCCTCCCCTTTCCGGCATTCTCTTCCCACCCCGCTCGCCTGCGGCATGTCAATAATGAGATATTGTCAATTTCAATATATTAATTCTTGATAAATTATAAACATTTTTTTACCAAAAAAAAACAAATTAAGACGAATTTTCACAAGGGAAAATGGATTGAGTGAAAAATTGGGTTTTCATTTATTTTATTTAATTTTTAGTACCTGAATCCTGACGTAGTCCGCTCGGTTCCAACAGAAGGCGTTCCCCAGCATCTGGTCCACCGCCTCCGACACTCCGTCCAGCGCGATGCTCACCACGTCCGACGTCGAGCACTCGCCGCCGCGCTGCGGGGCCTTGCCGGCGGCCGATCCGTTGCCCAGGGACAGCACCAGCAGGTCCTCCACGCCGTTCACCGACGGGAAGTCCCCCTTGTTGTGGAGCACGTGCGTGACGGCGGCGGCGGTCGGGTTGTTCATCACCAGGCCGCCGTCGACGGCGGCGCAGCAGGTCTTCCCGTCGACGGAGGCCAGCGCGAACGGCTTGAAGTGCCCCGGCGTCGCCAATGTAGCCCGGCAGGCCTTCCAGAGCTCGAAGTCGAAGCTCGGGGAGTCGGTCGCGTCGGCGCGGGAGAACACGAACGGGGCGGAGCTGTTGAGGTCGAAGCACGGGATCAGCAGGGGCTTGCGCGCGTCCTTCAGGGTCAGGCACCTCCCGTCCTCCCGCGTGAACAGCTCCTCCAGCACCTTATCCATGCTCCTCCCGGAGAACCTCCGCCGTCGCCGGCGGAGGATCCCCGCGGGCCGGAACATCTCGGGGGCCCGGGCGGTGAGGGCCTCGACGGCCTCGCGGGCGGAGTAGAGCGGGCGGCCGGAGGCGTCGCCGGCGGCGAGCATGGCGGCGAGGACGCCCCCGAGGCCGGTGCCGGCGAGGAGGTCGAAGGAGTCGGAGAGGGAGGCGGCGGGGTCGCCGGTGCGGAGGCGGATCTGGTCCTCGAGGCGGACGAGGGCGGCGCCGGCGACGGCGCAGGAGGTGCCGCCGCCGTCGATGCAGAGGAGGCGGGTGCGCCGGGGGGGCTCGCAGCAGTGGGAGAGCCACTTCTGCTCGAGCTTGGTGAAGATCTCCAGGGTGACCTTACTCAGCTCCATCCTCAAGTTCTGTCTTTGCGCGTGAAGGGAAGCTATTCAAGGGAGAGGGCAGCGACGTCGTTGCGTGAAGAGGGCAGGGTCACGCAGAGGAGGAGGGAGGGCATTAATGGCGCGGGATCTGCTGCTTCTCTGAGCAGTTCTCTCTCTGGCCGGAGTTCAACGGGGAGTTTTGGAGGAAGGGGGGGAGGAGCACTGTAACCGTGCAGAGGAAGATGTTGTGGGAGTGAGGGAGTGAGTAGTGGTTGATCTGAGGGTTAAAGAAAAGGAGAAGGGAGGAGAGTGGTGGTGGTGGTGGGTGGTTCTGTGTGTGTATATATATATATATATATATATATATATATATATATATATATATATGACCTACCTCTCTCTCTCCCTCTCTCTTTCACCCTCTGTCGTCGGTTTTATTTTTTATTATTATTATTATTATTATTAGACGTACTGCGCAAATGGGATCTTTCTTTCTCGTTATTTTTCACTGTTCGTTCAGATTTCACTTTAACTCCCCCGTACCCCACCAAAAAATTAAAAAAAACAGATTTAACCTACGTCCCCCCCAAAGAAAAATAAATCAGATTTGACTAAGGTTTGTATATAGTACGTATAAACCCATCACGGGTGCAGAAATATATCTATGAGGAGAAGGAAATAATTTTTTTTTTTTGATAAGATCCTAGAGTTCGGGGATTTCTAACTCGAGAACTGGAGTTATTCGATCTAATCTTGCAAATAGCTCGTAAAAACTGTAGATCACATGCTGGATTTGTGAGATTTACAAGATTTATTGGTTGTTTCACGCACCTTCGAATAATTGGGCTTCTATACCTGTTTTTCTAGATTAATAAAAATTAATACTTGAATTTTTTATAACGTTATACTGAGAACTAAAGGATCAATATGTAACGACTATGCCTTAGACATGCACATTTAAATGTATCGTATAGAGTACTTATTATATTTGGTTATTCGAGAAACTTTTCTGTAATTACACACTTTTTCTTATTGTTTTCTTTTTCAGATAAACACCAATGCAATGGAAGACTCATTTTTCTTTCTCAAATGATTATATATATTTTCTTCAAACAAAGGAAAAATATAGAAAAGGGTCGTCTATTATCTCAATCTATAGAGAAATATGTAGTTTTGCTTTGATTTCTTTATCTATTGTATAATTGGTAATGTCTAGCAGTTATGAAATAGAGAACTTAGATTTTGTTTATTTTGTGAAAAACAAATAATCTACAATATTTTTTCTAAAAATTATCATTTGTATTGCTTATAAAAATTAATGAATCAAAAATGTTTTTCACTGTTCATAAAAATATCTAGATGTAAATCTTGTCATCATTTTATCAAAAATAATTGGAACCTTATACTATACTAAAACTGACTTAAAATGCATTTAATGTGGATATCCATTAATTGAAGCCTCTTTTCTTCCTAGAGAAGTGTAGTAATAACCCTGTGAAACTTTAATTTAAATATAAATATCTGAATCCGTTACATAACATTCAAGTTACGTGCATTGGTAGATAAATTCTTTCCTAAATTTGTGTCCTCTTTATTATTGCTCAAAGATAAATGCCAATCCAACGCATGAGGCTTTTCCTTGTCTAATAAACGCTTAAATTTTCCCAACAATTTATATCTCAATCTATAAAATAATATTTATTGGTACTATAATGTTTCATAGGTAGTATAATTGATGATGTCTAATATTTAGGAGGCTGGTAAATTTTCTAAATTTATCGCAATTCACGACATATACACAGTAAAATTAACTATACTATACACAATAATAATTCATATATTTTATTCGCATCATGTGAATGTATCATACGGGAAAATGATTTTTTCTCCTTTATAAATTGTTAATGATTAGGGCGAATAGATTTCTTCACGATGGATTAGAGATTTCATACCATTTCCTGTCTCATCGCATCCCATTCTCAGACCTAATGCAATCTTTCCTGTTCCATGACTCCTGATTCGATCCCTAATTTTGTATTAATGTCACGTTTTGATAGTTTTTAATGCTCATAATGGATTCCACGTGCCATGAGATTTTATGGCAGAACTAAGCATCCAGACCTCTCTTTATTTAGGTTTAGTCATAAAGTGACGATAAAATTTATGTAATAATATATCATACAATGAAATTAAATTTTGAACATTACATGCATTCAACTTATTGAAAAGACTCTTCTTTTTTGGTAAGGGAAAGGACTCTTCTTTTGTCCATGCAAAATTCAAGATTTTTCCACGAAAATGAAAAATTCAGAAAAAATATCTCTCGATATCTCAATCTAACTACAAATAATCATATTGTCCTATTTTATATATATAGTAAAATAGATTATGTACAACAATGACGCGATATAGAGAGAAGTCTTTTATTTTTCTTTTTCTTTTTTATTCGAGAAATTTCAAAGGAAGAAAATTGCTCATATAAGTGATTAGAGTTGCAGATATTCCCTGAGACCGACTAGATACATCTAATTTATATAGCATGTAATTTGGATCATTTCTTGTTCCTTAGTTGGACTTTTTTTTTTTTTTTTTAGATTCCAAAAAGAATATTTTCAATTGTACTGCTCTAGGTGGGATAGAAGTAGGAAAATAAATAATAACAGGCTCTCTGAATGTGTCCAATACGTTTAAATCACATATTAAGTACTATAGTCGATAGTTCTTGATGAATGTTTCGGATAGCTCTAGTAATATATTGTCGGAAGCACTTCAATAGTAAAAATAGCCGTGGCTTGGGGCTCGGCTTGAATGACAATGTCTCGACTTGAATCTTGGCCTTAACTAAATCCTCTCTTTTTTTCACGCTTTAAATTGACCTCAAATGCGTTAATTGAAGCTCAAGTCAAGTGACTAACAAGACCACTCAAGGATCTCCATCTTTAATGCTTTTTAGCATGCTCTTGAAAACATGTCAAAAGAGAAGAGTACTTTGATGTTTAAACATATGCGTTCTTGCATTTTAAGTAATGTGGAGGCCAATCTCGTAATTCGAGGTACAAAATTTAGTGGGGTTAACAAGATATGTAAGCAATTATTTTCAGAAAAATATTTTTTATATAATTAAGCTCAAGTGTGCTTAAATTTAACGTTTGAACCGCCCAGACTTGAATTAAAAAAGAATAATGAGATGGGTTGAGTGCTTGGCAAGCTAAGTTACACGCATTGTAGTGTCAAAGGTTTAATATAGTCCAAACCATTAAAATAAAAAAGTCAAATTTGTATAAAGATAAAAAGTTGGGTCAACCGACCTTCGCTCAAGAAGAGGTGCTTCGCCCCTGTTCAAGTCCCTCGTTTTACAGTCTTTATAGTATTTCCTTCATGTGAATGTTTTATTTATGAAATTCCTTGTGATTCTGTAAAAGACGTAAGTTTTTGTATGCAAAATAAATTTATGCCGTTTTGCACACGCATCACAGGTGCATCATATCGCTAATTTTTTTTTGTAAATTCAACCAAAACATGTGTGTTGTCAAGTGATGTTATTAGTTAAAGGTGTGGTTGAATATTTAAATATTTTAACGCTCCAGCTTACATGCGATAGCACTTATTTTCATACCATGTTAGGAAGTTTAACTCAAAATCTTAAATTATTAGATAGAGGAAAACTACATGTATATAAAGAGCATGTAAGATTCATTGTCAAGTGATGTGAGATAATATTTCAAATTGTTGAATCAAAAGTCGAAGCCTCATTTTTTTATCTCGATGCTTTTTCGTTAATTGGAATGGGTTCTGCATTAGTATAATTTCATTAGAATGGAAGGAGGTGGAATTGAGTGAGAATCAATGCGAACGAGTTAATGAAAAAAAAAGCAAGTAGATAAGAGGATGGTCAATTAACAATGGAATTTGGTAACTTTTGTACGGTAAAAAAAGAAATTGAGAATGAATCGAAGAATTTGAACTTTAACAATGGAATAGTTGCATTATTTTAATTTTGTTTGTTGAGAATCAATTTGGACAAAGTTATTTTCTTTTATTCACCAACTTCTTTGCCCAAGTAGTAATCCTACAAAATTTGCATAAATTGACTCCCCTTATACTTTTCCCCACATGTTAAATTCGACTATACTAATATTGAAAACAAAAGGCAAAGAAATGGAGAGCTACTTTAATGTACTAAATCAAAATTAAGGAAAACACGTTTGCACATTCAACGCGATAGTGCTACCTTCTAATTATTATAATGCAGAGCAAAAGTTCTCTATCTAATCACACACACACACACGAGAGAGATAGTCTAAATTGAGCTGATTAAGATATATAATTACACTAATTTTCATTGAAGAGTTTAAATTAATGGGTCTTTCTCTTTTGGGAAATCGATGTTCTCGGACATCGGATGCCTGAAAAAAAAATATGGTAGAAACAAAGAAAAAGGAGGGAAGGCTTCTATAATCTAAAGAAATGTTGTATTTTCTTTTTCATGTGTGTTTTATTGTCAGAGAATCGGGTTCCTCATCGGTCTTTCCCTCTATCTCCCTCGATCCGTGGACTCCAGTCAGCGCCACGTTCCCGACAGGCTTCGTCAAACAGGTGATCATAGCTACCTTAGAAAAGCCTGGTGGAAATCAATAATAATTGAAAAGGGAAAAAAGGCATCTACATCTTGAGGTGAAATCTAGGTGATTTGCCAAAAGCAAACATGCGTGGACTCGGGCGCCAAGAGGATTCGATCCGCTCCTAGTGAACTTTCACGTAAGTCTTGTTGAGAGCACTCCGAAAATAAGATATTGAACGCACTAGGAAATGGATCGATTGAGGTGCGCAACTGCTGACTCAAGAACTACTTAATCGTAAAAATTGTAGGACCGACGTTTCTTATAAGCCACTCCATTCATGCAAGCTTGCTCAAGACATGGATTGGACTTCATTTACCTTAGTCACAAAAGTAAACTTTTGCAATTGGATAATTACATAAATAGTTCTCGAATCTTCATTAAATGTGTAATGTGGTCTCTAAATTTTTATAATGCTCAATCTAATTCATACATTATATAAAAAAATATTTAATACAATCATTTTATTAATTCAAGTTTAGGGAACGATATTAAATATTTTCATATAACACTTTGACTAAATTAAATATGTATCGATAGTTTATGAATTATATCGAATAAATTAAAAAATCATGAATCATATTACACATTAAATTAAAATTCATGAATCACGTTATACATACTAAAATTCATAGATTACATTACATATTTTTATCATTTTCCCTCTGCAATCTGGGTCACAAGGGCGAACTTCAACGCAGGTAAATCCAACCGACCAAGATAAAAGCAAAAGCGTACGTACCTCCATCCACTCACACATCCCTCTCATCGAAAATAATATACATATATAAAATAAAATAAAAATGATCAAAAAAAATAAATGGAAAAATCCACGCATTTAAGTTCACTCGCACGGACCACCCATCACTCCGTGTCCCCACGCCATTACTCCCATGCAACGCACACGTGTGGCCTCATCTCCTGAATATCTTAGACATCAATTCTCGCACCAGACGCCTTCACGATCCTACTCAATCTCAGCCGCTCAGCGGCGCGGGGCCCCACGGCGGCGGAGGGCCCAGATCGAGCGAGCGGGACTCACGGATGCTGCCGCGGTCTAGGTCAAGAGCCTTTTTTCGTCCCTGAGCAATATGCGCATTAAGATCGCGATAAGATCCTGTCTCCCGGGGGAAACCCGCGTAAAGCTTTTACTCTCCCATCTCATCGCTCCCGTCGGCGTCATTTTCCTTCTGCTCAGGCGGTGAAGACTTGAGACTGGGAGTTGAGATCTGGAGCTGGAGATTTGATATCTACAGATGAATGAATACCGACAGAGAGAGAGAGAGATAGAAAGAGAGGGAGAGACTAGATTGATGTGGACGTGTGATCAGAGCCTGGATTTTCCATGTTTTCCCGTCCCAGCCCACCGACATGCAGCTCGACTCCAATCAATGAACCCGAACTCTCTTCTTTCTTTTTCGTCAGATCTAGTGAGGATCAATCAATCATCTCGTCCGCAATCAGGATGATTGATTTTACATCACTCGTGCAGCATTGTCCGCGTACTTTGCATGGTGCCCGCCACTCCAGTGCTTGGTGGGGTGATGTTCCATTGCGGTTCACCTTTCTTTTTCAAAGGAAACTTCGGCATTTAGGTTTTGGTTTTCACTGTGACGTTGGACGTGCTAAATACCCATGTTAAGGATTTGCCTGGAGTGGGTTTCTGCTCTTCTTCGAATCTAATGATATCCGAGCAAACTGATGCGATTCTAGTTTTCGTTTCACGCTGTTCTAGTTCAAGATATGATGGATGAACTACCATTGCGGTAATTTATTTTTGGTGAAACGAAGATGGAGCAGGCGATGCCTAGAAGTACCTCGAGGGTCCGTACGATCCGCTGGACCGAGTCAAGAACGAGTCGCCCACGTACGTATCGAGGAGAAACTTCTTCCACGAATCAAAGTCATTTGTACGGCGGTACAGGTTGTTGCGAGTGTCCTGTCCTTGTCCCCAGTTGGATGATTCAGAGCAGATTTTAAGGTTAAAAAAAAAGGCCCAACCACGGAATTGCCGTACTCTTATCGGTCTGCGAATCGTAACTCCATGGAGTAATTGCAAATGCGGTTTCGATGCACTAAATTTCGGTGCACTAAACGCATGATGAGCGTTTCAACGTCGAAACTCCTCGGTTAAATGCTTACAAGCATCTCGAGGAGACTTGTTCGCAATGACCCTTTTGTGTAACACTATTTTGCCGAAAAGATGCACAAAGGTTGATTGAGGGTGCATTTGTCTCGGTGGAAACTTCATGACAAAAAAAAATAATATATTTTTCATAAAAATCATTTTCAAGAAAAATGTTTAGTTTTTATATGTTTGGTAATTTTAAGGGAAGTGATTTCATTTTTACTTGAAAGGGAGGCCGTTTCCCTTCAATTTAAGTTTATTGTTTTTAGTTCATGGAAAGCATTTTCCGTAAATTGGTTAGCTTTTCGTCATCCAAAAAACAAAAAATTGGAAGACAACTTCCCAGAAAAACACTTTTTCTTCAAACACACAAACCCTAATTGATGGCCTAAGACTTGTTGATACGTGTATTAGCTTAACTAAATAACTTTAGATGCCTATACCAAAGATTGTCAAATTTAAATTTGTTGGAAAATCACTCAATGCTTTGAAGACGACAAAATAATGAAAAGATACTAACGTATTTAATATTTAAGTAATCAGGTGAAAGATGCACAAGTCATTATGCATATAATATTCAAATGGGAACGTCTAAAGGTCATGAGTTTTCTATCAATGATGAACCAGGCACTAGACATAGAAGTGTCTACAAGCTAGAGGTATTGGAGTAGTAGGTGAACAAGCCTAGAATTGGGAGTTTGGTAAAGCCTAGAAATACCTTGGATAGGTGAACGTACCCTAGATAAGTGAACGGCATGGTAGAACCATGATTGCCAATACACTTGAATATATCATCACATCAACAATATGGATATCAACAAATTTTACACGCTGGTATCATCAATGCATTTGATTACTTCGGATCCTATTGCTAAAGCTAAATCTATTTCTAATTATATGTTCAAACACAAATCCCACTATTTACATCATTATAGTTAGTGACTTGACTTGGATTTCCAATAGAAAACATTGATTGATCTTCAATCTTGAAAATTATCTTGCAACGAAATCCTTACGCAAGACATCTTTGATTGATTGACAATCATTTCAAAGGTAAACTACTTTCCTTAATTGAAGAACTCTACTTATGGCAAATGAAGATTTGCTTGAATGAGCAACCAAATCGATGGGGATTCCAGTATTATCTCTTAACAGCAACTTAATCTTTCTTTTGCATCTTGTATAGTGGGTTGATTGGAGAGTATCCTCTGAAGACATCCAAAGGATAGATTGGAAGTGAATGAGTATAGAAGGAGACCAAAATGTTGAAGAGTAAAGAGAGGTCCAGAATAAAAAATTCCATAGTTCAAGAGAATTTCATCTTACATACTTACCCTATTGTAATCCTTGAGAGGCATTAAAAAAGTGACCGTGTGATATTGTGAGACCAATCACTTCCTTTTGTAATATCTTATTTATTGACCAATGAAATCCAACCAATATGTTATTAACGTGAAAGAGTGGATGTAAACTTACTTAAAGCAACTGCTATATATTCTATATGCAATTTCTTCTATCTTTAATCTCTCATAAATTATTTCTAATATACTTTTGCATATTAGCGAATATCATCGTATCATTGTCAATATTCAAACTTTGACCTTTGCACGCTGGTGAACATCATCATGTCACTGCCGATATTCAGACTCATATTCCCACTTGAATCAATAATATTCAACTTGGTTGTTTTTACTTTCGCATTAAATTGTCATTTTTTTTTTTTTTGGTTTCAAAACGATACCGCTAGTTCCAACAAAATTTAATGGTTAGTAACTAGGTGCTACTACATGTGTTTCGTAGGCACTCTCTATGCTACTGCATGCAACTATCACACCTAACTTATCGTGCAAGCCAATCGAGATCGTGGCAATGCGAATAGTCTTCCTCAACTAACACTAGATCCAGCACCAAAACGAGAGATAACAGCTGCCTCGCTAGGTTCCACGACAGGATATCGGGTTGGTTTCGCATTCTCCTTCCTCTTAGGATATCGAGATCGATGCTGCGGGGGTGGCTGGGCTGCGCGGGCGCGTGTCCGCGCGAGACACGTGGGGAACATGCGGGTGCGTGCGTCGGGCCTCGGTTCCTCCGGCCTCGTGCGCGCCATCGGTTTCCGGGGCGGTTCCCCTTCACGGCCCCGACAGCCTCTGACTCCCGGAGCCAGAATTCACCATCTCCATGCAGCATCGTCTTCGAGGCGGGGGCCAGGGACGATCGATGGCTGAGTTGAGCGAGGGAGTGAGTGAACAGCAGAGTCAAAACTCCCAGTTCGACCTGAATGATTTCCGGATCAAAAGCGCGCTCCTTCCCGGAGAGCTTTTCACCAATCAGATTTGTCACGACATCTGGAATTCTGCCCGGACGGTACGGGACAAGAACTGCATGTCACGTTCATGCTGCGTTCTGGCATAAATGGAACTTCAAAAGGCAAATCAATTACGAAGAGATTCGGCAGAGCATTCTGATCATCCGTTTATGCCTAGGGTTTTTCGGAATAATAGTGTCTGAAATGATGAAGGGAATGTAGGTAATGGCATTCGGATCAAGCTTAATAACACTCCCACAAAAATTCCGGTTCCTAATCAAACCCTACAAGGGGAAAGGACATAATTATGGGTTAGTTCGTTTAGTGAAAAGATGAGTAATTAAAAATGATCAATGAACTTTGATCCAATCTATTACGTGGTCTATAAGTTTTTTTATTTGTTTAATGTAATTCTAAACTATAATTTAGCTTATAAATTATGTGAAAATGTTTAATATCGTCATTGAACTTGAATTAATAGATGGACAACGTTAAACATTTTCATATGATTTAGGGCCTAAATTGAACACGTACCAAATTTTCAATGATCATATTAAATAAATTAAAAATTCATGGATCACATTGCACTTTGAATTAAAATTTAATAACTATATTGAATAAATTACAAGTTCATGCTTCAAGGATCATTTGTGACTATCCCTTATACTAATGGTCAGAGATGGTCATGTCACCCTCTCTTGTTGATGTCATGAAGGAAGAGTTAGAGAGGCAGCAATGACGCCCGTGCCATAGCTCCATCAGTTGTGTTGATGGGGCGGCCCCAAGATCTAGGGACTTGATATTTCAACCAAAACAAAAGGTACTTGATTTATTTAGAAGCCCATTTATGATGACAATAACATCAGGAAAATTACCAAAAAAAGTTCTAACCTTATTGTAATTATGTTAATTCAGTCATAAATATATATATTTTTTTTACAAAGTCAGTTTTGAATCTTTTGACAATTCGTCAATTCTATTCATCCAATCAATTTTGATCGGAAATCGCCAATGTAAACGTTGGTTGTTTTACGAGGCACCGCCGGTGCTAATGTAAATAGCTTTTGATGATATTCTAATAATTTTTAAAATTTTTTTTACAATTATATAAATGATTAATGAACTTTGACCCGTTGTGTAATATGATTCATGAAATTTTAATTTATTCTACATAGTCCCTAAAATATAATCCAATGTGCAATGTGGCCTTTGAATTTTTGGTTCAAATTTATATAGTTCTTAAATTATATAAAAATATAAAATATTGTCCATGAACTTGAATTAATATATGGATAACATTGAATATTTTCATGTAATTTATAGACAAAATTGAACGTGCATCAAAAGTTAATGGATTATATTGAATAAATTGAAAGTTGAGGAATCACATTACACATTGGATTAAAGTTCAGGGATCATATTGAACAAATTAAAAGTTCTTGGACCTCATTGTATATCGAGCCAAAGTTCAACGACCATTTGTACTATTATCCCTTAAACTAATGGTCGGAGATGATCGTGTGACCCTCTCCCGTCGCCATCGTGAAGGAAGAGGTTGAGAGAGGTGGTGACGGTGCCCATGTCATAGCTCCATCGACCATGTCGTGGGGCAGCCCTGAAATCCAAGGACTTAGTATTTCAACCAAAATTAAAAAATGCACACGAATTGTTTTGAAGCCCATTCACGATGACAGCAACATCACATAAGCATCAATGTAAGTATTAGGATGACAATACCAGAAAAATACAAAGAAAATAGAATAAAAAGGGACTAGATGACAAACAACCCCCAATTTGAAAGTGGAAAAATCCAGGTGATGAATGAGCTGTGAGTGAGCTCACGGGGGGGAGCAAACCTAAATTCATAGCATAGGATGGAAGGCTTTTTAGATAGGAGACACGACCCACGAATGGAACAAAAGATACATTTCCTTGTCATATCTTTCCCGTGAAGAAAGCTCCAATCCAGAAGATGCTTTCAAGGGAGTCACCAGCTGTCTTCTTTTGACCTCTTATATGTACGTTTTGCATTAATGTATTTTCGACATTCATTTGCATGCGACCATGCAATAGCGATGATTTGCAGTGACTGCATACATTAATTTGAGGATACTGTCCCTTGGATCCATGCCTGCCCGTCTCTCCATACCATGAATTTTTCTGGCTTTGGGACAGTTCAAATGGGGGCGGGAAATGGGTACCGCCCCCTTGGATATTCTCGTATCCATATCTCAATTTCAATTTGAACGCTGCCCGAATACCATCACATGGCTTCTGAGAATGGTTCACAACGGAGAGAGAGAAAATCAAGATATGCTAAAGCCCACGTTTATGTTGATAATCATTCTAGCCATTATTAGATCGAACGGATCTCTAGGGATTGAGTGTCAAATCAAAACTCGAGTGATTTAAAGCATGCTTAATGATCTCAGATCTAAAGCCAGGTCTTGGGAACAGGCCAATACCTGTTGTACTGCTCTTAGGAAGACCAACATTGACCATGACTTGATATATGTCGAATCTTCATCACGAGACTGATTAGATATGTTTGGGCATTAATAATACCATTTGCATAGAGGAATCGTTGGAATCGTTTGCTGACCTATTACGGGGCTCGTGGAGAGTACCTTATTAGTACATTATCACATGGCTAGCTATAGCTTCTTATGGGGAAAAAGGTGTCAAGGAAAGGACGTATTTGTGTGCAGAGAAAATTTTTAGTGCATCCGACACATGTGAACTTTGGGCATATCGATCATCTCATATAGATCTCATGGAGATCTTGTCTAATTTAACGATATACATTAGTCACACGAACCGAGAAGAAAGAAATAATATTTTTTGCGTCCGTGTGGGTGGTGTTTTATGGTTTCAAGACAAAGATGTGGAGATGTATAACTTTACATAAGATGCGATTTACTCGTTTGTCATTTATGACTTAGAGAGAGAGAGAGAGAATCTGCCTGATAAGACTGTACTACTATACTATTCTGCCCACTCTCAACATAGAAAACAACATAGGTTATATCATAAACTAAGCCATTTTTCTGATGGAGATCAAGCCAAAATAAGTGAAAAATATGAACACAAAAATAACGCCAAAAACAAATCTAACTTAACACGAAATTTATCCTCTTCAACTCTTCATCAGTAAGGCGCCGGAGGACTTTTAACTCGGAAACTGGAGATCATCTATTCCAATGTAACTGACTACATACAAACCATGTCGAATCGGGATCACCTGCAAAGGTTAAAGATCCGAATCTGAACGGCTCATGAGATTTAACCGCGAAATAGCAAGTCAGAGTGTCGTCGGCCGTACCCCCCAACCAACACTGTTTCCCCGGAAAAGAAAAGGGAATCGCACGCTGTGCAGCTAAAGAAAAGAATAGGATGTTGAACAGGGTTTTGGTGAGAATCTCAGGAGGGGGCATGTGCCTGCAGGAAAGACGACGGGAAGCTTCTCCCGTCGTGGTTTGTTCACTAGCGGCCGTGGCTTTAGCGAGAGAGAAAAGATTCTGTCGCCAGCCCCTCCGCCGACAGTGTCGTCCTTAGTTGGCAAAGTCAAACCTGTGAAAAACCAGGGACTTGTACCGAGGCGTATTTCGTAGTTTTGATGTACATGCATCTGAACAAGCGAAGTCAAAATACTTTCAAAACTCGAACGCCGGGAACCGAGTCGAGTCGTTTGACACTCAGTGCTTGACTTGATCCGAATAGCTGGATTGAATCGAAGCTCGATTCCTCTTGAATATTCTTTCTTTTAGTAGATCGATACCTCTAACTTAAATATGCAATGCTCGATACTCGAGTCAAGCTCGAATTGATGAAGTCGAAATAACCTCGCCATGCTAGCTCGGTGAGCTTTTGTCTGAGACTCGAGTGAAGGTCAAAAGCCCGAATATGGAAGTACAGTGTAGAATGGATAAATCGATGTGTTTTATCTGTTTATTTATATGTCAAAATGTGTACTGACTAGACTTGGAAGGCATTCATTCAAATAGTTATCAAGCTTGAGCTTAATTATTGATTAAATACTAGAGATACTGAAACTCGAAAGGAGTCAAGCCTGTTTCGAGTAACTTGATAATCGAGCTAGTGAATAGTGCAGAAACATGACATAAGGTCTCGGTCATTAGTCAATTGAGAATTTAGGCTACATATGGTCGTCGGGTACTGAAGTCTGATTGAAAAGCGAACTTTCCATTTCATTCGTCCAAGCTGTCCGCTCTAATCTTTGGTCAAATCTTGTTTCCCAATTCTCCACTGTAGTTGTCCAAGGGTCAACAAGCTACGATGCTTGGTTCAAGCCGTCTGACTCAAGCCCTAAGGAGATGAAGATCCAGCTCTGGATCTCGAGCCCTTTGTCATGGTTGTCTTTTTTACGATGCAGGATTCATGTCAATTGACGTCTTTTTCAAGTTTGTAAATTTGTGGTAATTCTGAGTGCTACATGAAAAGAGGAAAGGCCGGTATCGAGTGATTTGTAAGAAAGATCCACTCTGAAATGATCGGCATCGCATAGGTTCGTGGTCACCGAATTCGTGTTTTCCTCTTAAAAAGCTTGGTCCGCATAGTAAAATGGTAACCGAATAATGATAATAGGATTTGTGGGTCACGGGCCCATCGTGATTCTGACCCATCATGCTTCCGACACAATCCGGCCGATCCCATGGGAGCCAAGCTCCGAGACGAGGACAATCGTGACCACACGAAGTGGTGATCACTTGAAAATTAATCTTACTTACGAATCACTCGATGGAATGTTACTACGCCGTTTAAAGGTTGTTGTCATCCGCAGAAAAGGTAGGAGTAGACTTGCCAAAATGAGTTAGACATGATACTGAGGTCGGTGGGGGTGAATTTTTGTCTTATGGACAAGTGTATTTCGGTGAGGAATTTTGTTATCTTGCCACTAACGTTCAATGTATACCTATGCCAGATGGAATTTGCCATCTCATAGCAAAAACTGAGTAGTTTACTTCTCGATTTTAAAAGTAGGATAAAATGCCGTGTATTATTCTCAATAGGGGTGGAAATAACTCTACCCTGCCAAAACTTGTTAAGATAAAAATAGTGTGATCACCATGTTATTATCCTGATATAATTCACCTGACTCGATTGAAGTTTCTAGAGTTGTGTCCAAATAAACATTTACTCTATAATGCAAAATTGGCAACGGACACCTTAGATTTTTTTTTTTTTAAATCCGAAACATCAAAAAATTTCACAATATACAAATTTTGCCGTGAATTTTTTTCATTGTTTTTTTTTTAAGGGGAATAATTTATTAAATGTCGGTGAGTATAAAGGAAAGAACCTATGACAAAGTCCAAAAAGGAAAATGAATCCACAATATACTGCCATAGGGAAAGCAAAGTATGCTTTCACCATAGAAATAATCATCCAATGCAGGTTTAAATTTCAACAAATAATTCAATCAAAAACTATCCCCTCTTTTTTACCTTACAATTGACAAATGCAATATCTTTCTACCTTCAAGATCATCTACTAGCAACTGTGGGAGTACCAAGTGGAATCTTCCTTGTTAGACCAGCTTTCTGTGATCCTGCAGGACTGAATCGACCGCTCAATTTGCAGTCCTTCCGACACTTCCTTCTCCAACAGCAGGCAGTATCGCTGGAACGTGTCGATGCTTACGTATAATCGGAAATCTATGCTGAACAGGAACTTCATCTCCAGCCGGTTCAGCTCCGACGTGCTCACTCCGCCAACCTTGGCGTAGTACGCATTGTTAAAGAACCTGCAGAGAACATAAGAAATAACCACTTCAGAAACTGGCGAAGCGTGCAACAAAGAATTCTCTCTGCAAGCTGAGAGCTCGGGACATGAATTCACATTTCAAGACTACTAAAGCTACACCCAACACATTAGGAATTGATTCACGAGGCAAGTACTTACGCATCGTCGACAAATTTCGCTGCTACAGTGAGACTTGTTATAAGAAGGCGATGAACGTTTAAAGAAGTCAAGAGAACATCCGTGTTCTGGACGAATCTATCCATGTAAATCTGAGCAATTATGAAACAGGATGGACTGCAAGCCGAATACTTGAAGATGCGTTCAATGTATTGGCGAATGGTCAGAGCGGGCGGTCTTACGCCGTGGAAAATGGTGATTACATCTTTAGATTGCGATGTCTCCAGAAGCCTCTCATTCTTCTGGACAGATCTATCAAGTGCTGAAGAAAGGAGCATCAAAACCCGAGGATAGCCCAATATTTTTTTGCCCTGTTCTCTGAGACCAAGAGAAAGGTACATGTCTGCAATATCGGGTGACAAGGTTTCCATGTCAGGGATTCCTGCAAATTACAACTATCATTAATGAATCATTTCCAAGAATTTAGTTGAAAACAGTCCAGAAAACATTCTACAAAACAAGCATCTCAAGGAACTTAAAACCAATACAAAAGGCACTCTTCAGAATCTTAGAATGTCCTTCATTCACTTCTGAGTTTCGATCTCTACCCATGACTGGTAAAGCATCAACGAACATGCCTCCCCCTATTCAACTCAATCTAATCGACTCATTTTATCAATCTACGATAAGAGGCACACCCATTATTTACTTCAATCAAATTTAAGTCCCTCGTAGGAATTCTGAACTTCACCTCCTGTTTAGGATGTTCCTCATGCCAATTCATGTTTGCGGAATGCATATGCATTCTAGTCAGAAAGCAAATAGAAATGAAATGTAGGGGTTGCACCACAACTTCGCCAACACAAATGACCAAAAAATTGGAAACCATCACACAATTAGATGCAATCATTCTAATTGCATTCACAGAACACTCTGATTTAAGAAAGCAACTTGAATATTGAACAAGCAAACAAAAGAGAGATGATACTAAGTTGCCCCCAGGTGCAGCTTCAATTTATGAAACTAGCAAGACTGTGCCGCAAAAGTACAGTGCACCACCAGTAATGATCAGTGCGAAACAGTCGATCAAGACTAGCCTACATTCCAAAAGGATATTATTCGGAATGTCCATACAGAGATTCACACTTATCTCAATCCTCTCAAACTCTTAAGATCTCAACCACTGATTCAACCATAATTATGCATTAATGCTCCCAATTTGCGTACTGCTGTAGTACAGTCAAATATGTATGATGAATTCATATTACTATCTTCTTCGATAGACATGCTTGGGATTGTTGCTTAAACAACTTTTCAAGGATAAATCTCAGACTCTTAGCTCCGCATAAAGGGCGAGAACGACATCTGTAGAAAGATCCTGACGAGATATAAATGTAGTTATAAGCATCAACATACACAAACACATACTTACATTAATTAATGTAGTAGGTATTCAAATTCACTGGAGGTACAATGATTTGGAAAAACCAAAGAAAATTTTTCTCAGGTTTGGAGAAATTTCAGAAGGAATGAAGCTACTTGGACTAAGCATACAATCAAAAGCTCAATATTGAACAGACAGATTAAAAGATACTCATGGCCATGCTCGTGACCCAACTAATTTCTTCTTCTTTTTTTCAAACAACACTTAAGAAGAGTGTACTTCACCATTATGTGACTGGAGAATCCATCTAGCCAGCACTCCAGGAGCAGAGTCTAAGCTGCCTTAACAGAACTTTACAAAATCTTAAGCAGAATTTTCCATCTTCGCTACAGAACTTGACATGGCAAAGATGAAGGTTCTCTCCTCCAGACAAGATGAAGCACACTTGACATTACTTCAAGTTTAAATCAAATCGCTATGCTTTTCTTGATAAATGCCCAAGGATCTCCCCACGCACGAACAAGACTTACCACGACCCTTTGGAAAATTCAACTTTGCTACCTCGCTATGCAATAGATTTCATGCCCACATCGCTCATCCTCCGGAGTACTTCAAAAGGTACTGAATTGCTCCACTAAAGAAATGGGTTTTTTACCTAACAAGCTTGATTAAGCTGTCCAACTAAGCAGTAGCCGAAAAAACTTAAAAGCTGAAACAAGAAAATTCTCAAGAGACATCGAAGCAGGACATCAAGAAATCGAAAATTCCCAATTAAAGAAAACGAAATCGACCAGATCTGTCAAAGAACGCCCCCATCCGAATTAGCACTTGACAATAGGAGCGAAAAACCAAGACATTTCACTGCTTCACGCTAGAAACTCAGACAACCAAGATCGATTCTCTCATCGCAAAGATCAAATTCTGAGACCGCAGCCGGGCAAACCCAGGTCCGGCAAGATCATACCTCACCCAGAAGGCTAACATAATCCATCTAAACCTCAGAAAAGAGGGTTGAGAACGAAAAAGAAGAAAAAGAAAGAAACTTGAGGGTCTTACCTCGTCTCGAGAGCTCTGTATCTCGTTGCTTCATCCTACCTGCACGAGCATATATGGAGGCGAACAGCAACAAGATACAGAGCACTTTGATAGATCATTCGTACTTCCTTCAGGCTCTCACATCCTTTCCCCCCCTATTCTCGGCCATGTCTCCTCTGCACTAGCTTGCCACCGGCCAAGACACAGAGAGAGAAAGAGAGAGATTGCTTTCTTTATCATCTATCCATTCACAAGTGTCTCACCCTCTCCCTTCACATGGAAACCTCCTTTTACTTTTGCACACTTCCCCTGTTCCTCTCTCTCTCTCTCTCTCTCACATTCCATTTACTTTATGGAGAAGACAGTGTCGGCAGTGGAAGCAACACTTGCTTGTAATTCTTGGTGGGGTGGAATTATTTTGGATCCTTGGCTTTCGTGGTGGTTCAACCAAGGGACCCACCACACACCCCTCACCCTTCTCTGGTCTTGATCGCTGGTTTTCACTTTTTTAGTTTCCCCCAATCTTCACTGGCGCAAACCAAAAAGCTCACTGCTATTCCTTTTTCAAGGTTAGAAAAACAGGGGACCTGCGCAGTCTACCCCTTACCTTCTTCTCAAGATTTCGCAGGAATCACGGGCTTGGCATTTGGGGATACTGTGAAGAAAAATATCGTCACAAAGAAAAGACAGCATGACAAGAATTTCCGAACTGCTCCCGATATTTGCTGAGTCTACTAAATTTCACTTGTCAAATAATGGGGACCCATAAGTTTCATTGGTCGAGATCGACCGAGCTCGTACCTTTCAGGAGCACCAAGGAATGGCGTGCGGTTTATTTGCAGCACTACAAGTGGTCTACTTTGTCGTAACTTACGTCACCGAATAGGGACCGGCAAAAAAAGAGAAGATCATCCCAAATACGGATTATCAATTTGGAAACGTGACGTCGAATGCCATGTAGAATATCAGGTGACAAACTTTTGACTTCATGACATTTTTGGTCTCTCACATAAACGGACTGTCAGTGTATAGTTATGGCTAGATGTACACTTTACATATGATACAATAGATGGACTTTTTAGGAAAATCAGTACAAGTACAAAATCACATATCTTAAGAAACTTTTACCAACTTGCAGACTCGTAAGCCTCCAAGGATCGCTTGCTCAAATTTCATAACCGCATATTCTTTTAAGTTTTGGATTGTATGGGTTAGGCTACTTTGTCCTCATGACATCTTACTCTTGTATTATGACAAAAACAACAAGAAAACAACAAGAGTTCGATACCAACACGTTGGACATTGATATGACTTTGAAAGCCTACGAGGTGCACCTCATCCGAGCTAAAAAGATCTATTTATCCCTTCCGCTCGACCCTTACACTTTTTTCCTTTCAGTGAATGCATGATTTGTTATTTAAATATTTTAACAATTCATCATCCTCCTCCCATAATTAGAGTGCTCTTTTTGACTAATGCTAATTTAACCTATTAGATAAAAATGTGATTTATGACTCTCCTTTTGAGAAGGCAAATAAGTCTTGGATAAATTTAGATATGAGATTTTGTGAAATTACCATCAATTTTTCTAAAAGTTCAAATAATTTGATAAGACGTAATTTATTATTTAAATATTTAAAACCTTTTCTCCCGTCTCTCACTAGTGCTCTTGACTCGAGGCCATGGGAGATCCAGCTAGCGCAAGCTAAAGATGCGGAAGTCAACTGTGTTTGATTGGTAGATTATGAAGTTGATGACATGAAGGGTTTTTAAGCTTTTCCTTGAATATCACGGTCAAGTGGTATTTTGTGCCAATTTTTAGATATTAAATTTAGTGACGATAGAAGATGTATAATGCTGCTTCTATGTGATCCCGAAGCCTAATGTTGTGCTACGGTACATTCAAATCCAAATCGCTCCAAAAGTGATATCTCCCAAACTTCACATCGGGGATAAGGATCAATTCTATGAACCTTGAATCGGACAAACATAATCACAGCAACGGAATTATGAATCAAGGAGACTTGCACTGTCCTTCAAGGGAACGATTCCCCGATCTTAAGTTGTAATAATAGAGCAGGTTGTCGTAACTCAAAAGTCGTCAGGCATAAGATAATACTACTTCATGATCTAACCATCATGAGATTATAGAAATCCGCCGTGGCACTGTCACTGTCAATGGTCCAATCATTTGCCACCCAAACGAAAGCTTTGTTGCACCAGACATCAGAGGACGGGAGATGCTTGGTATGCATGATGAGGTGGACCACTTTTCTGTCCCTTCCACCTGACGGTGGCCTGTCAATGGATTGCATTAATTAGATTTATTAGAAGAAATACATAATATAAACATATGTTTATTGGCGTATAAGATATCTCCCGGAGGCATGGTTAGGTTAGACGTTGCGTCCTTACAATGTCCAATTCAGCCCGCAACGAGAGAACGTGCCACGAAGCATTTATTTTGAAACTAATTTATTTTGGCAGAGCATGGGAAGGCGCAACCCTTGGTGGGCTCATTTGTCCATCAACATTCTATGGACGAACCGACAAATAAATATACGATAATGTATGCATATATTTATATGATAAATAATGAGGAGGATAGCATTTTAATGATAACTAAAATAAAATATCATGCAAATTTATTGATATCTTTAAAGTCAGAGAAGGGGTGGCCTTCCTCTTTATTTCCCCTTTTCTTTTCTATTACAGTGGAAATTCATATTAATTCGGATCTCGGAGGATGGTTACACACAAATTATATGAAATCTTAAGACATGCTAGAGCGAGTAGCCCCGATCGACTATTACAGCTCAATGCGCGGATTACCATCTGGCCACCACCTCGTCATTCCACGAGACATCTAGTGAGGTTGTTGTCTTATGAAGTTATTAATTTTTCAACTTAAAAGGTGTATCGGGTAAGCAGAAGCCTCGTGTGTAACGACCCGAGCCTACTGTGTGATATTATCCGTTTTGGACACTGAGTCCTCACGACTTTAAAATGCGTCACACAAATTAAGGGACCCAAATCATTATAGACTGACCCTGGACTCCCTCCCTAAGCGATGTGGGACAAGAGAGAGAGGACCCGGAGACCGAGGCGCGGACGCACCACCATTCCTCCTCCCCGCGCACCACCGCTCGGGTCGTCACATCGTGCACGTAAGCTTTTGGAGTATGCGGATTCCATCCAAAGACCCGCGTCATCTATGCACTAACAAAAAACAAACTATGCAGTTAGTGCATTCACCACAGGCCATTGAGGACATTTTTTCCTCGTGGACGTTCGAGATGAATTCCAAGTTTAGTTTAATGCAATTGTGTGCGGTCCAATCGTGGAGACCTTAAAGGGCAATTTCGACATCCATTGGAAGAAAAAAGGACAGATGCACAGGATTATCGAGAGTGACTTTGCAACAAGAATGTTTAATGTTACTAAATTGTATCGTACTACTAAAATTTCCGAACGTGCATATAAAATAGCTAAAAATGCATTTCATTTGTAAGCTTGAGGGACCCAACTACTCACTTCTTTGTCCTGAGCTGAAAATGGGGGACAATTAACAAAAAAAAATATTAAATCTATTATACTTATAATAATTCGGTTTTAAATCTTTTAGTTGTGATAATTAAGTTCATTCAGCCAATTTGAAATCTCTGATGTGAACGTTCACTACTGTCTAAAGTGACATGATTAGGGTTGATATTGATATTTTGAATTTTTTTTTTTCATATCTTTTGATTTTTTTTCTTTACTTTACTTTGTTTAAGACTAAGGGCTACTACGCCCTCGCCCAATGCTCTTGCCAACCACAGTAAGAGTGTTGCGACCATTGCCCAAATTTGGAGAGGGTTGCAATGCTGTTAGCATAGCCAGTGAGGCCATGGGAAAGCGCTGTGATGCTCTCACCAGCCAAAGCGAAGTGTGTGACCCCTCGCCTAAATCTGATGATAGCAAGGGCTGCAATCCTCTCACTTTGGTGACCTTGCTTGCTCTTAGTTCTATATATATATATATATATATATATATATATATATATATATATATATAAAAGTAAAGAAAAAATAAAAAGTTATAAACAATTTAAAAATTCATTAAAATACTATTTAAAATGTTTATGTCGGCATCATTTGTGTCAGTAGAATGGCAATATCTATGTCAACAATTTCCATATAGATTAATTGGCAAAACACAATAATGTTTGGAATTAAATTAGTATAACTAAAATGTTTATGAGTAAATTAGTACAAGTCTAGTAAGTTTATAATTTTTTAAATAATTTTTTCGCAGAAAATGGACATTAAGATTCATTGTTTTTTTTTTTGGTCAGTCCTACTTTATTCCTACCTTATACTCACTTTCAGACTTTTGCCTTATCTCTTGCAAGGCGTGGGAGTCGAAACTCACTCCTGAAACTTATGCGTCCCCACCCCATCTCCACCTGAGAATGTGGGGATTTGAACCCCTCACCTCCCCCTTCCATGTTGGAAGGGTGGCTACTGAGGCGAATCCCAGTGGTTATTAAGATCTATTGTTGTATATAGAAGAAATGAACAAAAGTTCAAATTTCCTAGTCCGCCCGAATTCTGAAATTTACGGTGATAAGTCTTCAGAATATAACCCAAAGAAACAAAAAAACCAAACTACTCTCAACCACTTCCAAATCCCAAACCTCCCTGTCTCTCTCCCTCTTCAACCACTACTAGCGTAGCCTCCAACTAACGCCGCCATCTCCGACGGCGACACGACAACCCAATGCCGCAATGGAGGTGAGCCAACCCTCCCTCCCTCCCTTCCTCTCTTTATCAGATCGACACCGCTGTCGAGCTGCTTGGTAGGGAAGACGAAGAGAGAGAGAGGGATTCATGACATAGACAAACCAAGGAAAGGCGGAGAGATACGAACGAACATCATGGATGGCAAGGCGGCGACTCGGCCTCGGGTGGCGACGGCGGCAAGGCGGGTGTGCGCGGCGTGAACAGCCGGGCGGCCATTGGCACGGGCTGAGACAGGGAGGAGAGGGGAGCGAGTTGTGGGTTGGAATAAAAAATGGCTGTTTGGTAAATAGGACTATCATAATAACTTAAGTTAGCTGCAACTTGCAACGGAATCACGAAAGTGAGAATGAATACTGTAGAACTAAATTCAGGGAATGGTAATTGATATAGCTACAAAATGTGAGATAAAACTTGTTTTCACAAACAAATTTGACATTTTGGTTTTCCTTGGTTCAACTTCCTCCTCGTGATCGTCAATTTCATTCCTCTTTCCATCACATTTACTCCTTTTAGAATCGCAGTGCATGACCGTGTTTTGGTCGCAGGGATAACGACCTACAATAAGATTTAATTCATCTTATCCTTTGAACGGTAATCGGCATAAGAGTTAGGATTGCTGATGATTTTACTTACCTCGTCCTTGCTATCTCGCCTTCTTGAATTGAATGTACCCGAATTAGGCGCAACAAGGGCCCGGATATCTCATCCTAGGTCTAAGGGGTGGATAAATTTCAACACATCCAAATCGGTCAGCACATTAACAAAGAAAAGCACATGGGAGTAACGCTTCATTCTTCTTTATTAGACCAAAAACAATGGGCACCAACGTCGAGGGCCGTCAGCCCGACGACATTGTACAGTGAATGCTGGATTGCCTATAACAAGTTAATCTCGTAGTTCTTGTCTCATCAATTTCTAAGTTGTCCTAATTTAGAGATAATGACTTAAAAGGTCCCTAAATTTTAACCGAATGTATAACATAATCCTCGAATTTTTAATTTATTTAATATGATCTTTAAATTTTAGCAAAATGTGCAACGTGGCTTCTGAACATTTTATTTATTCAATATGGTCATTAGATTTTTTTATATATGTTCAATTTAGGCCTTGAATTATGTGAGCATATTCAATATTGTCCATCCATGATTCAATTTCGAGCGCAATATCTTAACATAGTTTATAGAATAAGTTGAAAATGTACAAAAATTCTATGGATCATATTGAATAAATTAAACATTATATGTAGGGCCAAAATTTAAGGACTGCTTATGTCATATTCTCTCTTAATTATGTCCGGACGACGAAATGCAGCCTGAGAGAGGTGAAGGCAAAGTAGAAGAAGGGCCGGGCTCGAGCCCAGAGAGAGAGAGAGAGAGAGAGAGAGAGAGAGGAGAGGGCCCACGGAGGGCCCACGGAGACGCTCCCGCGCGAGGAGGGCTTTCTGTCGCGCTGCTGGAGGAAACGGACAGCGAACACTGCTTCGCTCCCAATCTTTCAATTTTTTTGAACTTTTGAGTTGAAAGGGCCAAAAGGCGAATCTCAATGGCTTGGCTTCCATCATTTCCCTGATTTGTTCCCTCCATTTCCACCCCCACTCTCCCTCCACCCACCATTCCGAGCGCACCAGCCACGTCCGACCAATCTCGGGTTGCTCTCGTTTCTACCCAACAAGGTAACCATCTGTGTGTGTGTGTGTGTCTTAGGGTTCATTTCTTCGATGTTCGGCGGTTGTCGCGGCTGTTCTCGTCGGATCTGTCGGTTGTTTGCAATTGGGTTGCTTGCGGGACTGGTTGTTAGTGGAGCGAGCGGATAAAGCTTGGTTTTTTCTTCTTGCGAGTAGAGTTTTTCGCTGTGGCGTGACTGTTTATGTGGTGCTGTTGCGGTTGTCGTTGATGGGTTTCTGGTGCCGGTGCGGAGTTCTCGTGGCATTTTAATAAAAGGGTTTTTGTGGGTTCTGGAGGTTGTACTCGGTCTGTGTCCCCTCAGTCGTTTGTGCCGGCCAATTGGGTGACTTCTCCTCCTTCTAGTTGGTTTCTGTACGAGTGTTGGGTCCTTCGTATTTCGGAACTGCCCATTGCATTTGTACAGTCTAATCTAGTGAAGAAATCGGAGCATACGGTTATTTGAGATTATGAACATTTCCGCGTGAATGAATGGCAGGGGTCTGTTTAGTATTGGATTTTATTTGGCTCGTGGTAGAGTAATTTTTGCTTTCCAAATATTCTGAGTTGATGTCTTTGTTTTTGGTAAGAAGATGTCTCTTGCGCACCTGAGTTATCGGGATTGGTTCGCCTTGGGCGGAGTAGAGGAAATCATTTTTCGACTGAATGGGCCTTTGGGAATCCGTGAGACCTGTTAAGGATATCTCGTGTCATAAACTACTTGGTCCTATTCTTGGCCAACATTGGTCTTTGGAGAAGAGTCCATCCATGTAAATAGGGGGATTGTATTGGATATAATTTGATATGTTGCTCTTGATATATGGTCATATGTGTTTGCTTTTTGGCTAATTAATGGTTGGATTATGATCTATAGCATCTTAGAGAGCCAGGATTTGCTATTCTCATTTGGTTAGGTCGCCTAGTCAACAACACTTTGTAGGTTAGTTTGAGAATTTCTAAAGAGAAGTGCACATGGGCATCTGAGAAGATTACATCTGCGTACAGTGTAGAAGTCAACTATTCCTTTACTGATATGCACGTTTTGCTGCATGATATTAGAAATTGTCAATTGAGTCGAAGCCTGTATTTGATTTCGTAAGAATAATAGAATCATGACATCTATAGTTATTTTGATCTTTGATCCATATAAATCCAGTAAAACAGATTAGATTCAGCTTTTATGGCATATGACTTGAAAAGCATAGATTTGCATGATTGTAGTATTGTTGTGACTCAATGTGCAGGTTTCCTTGGGATGGATTCGACCACACATGGTTTCCAGCGTCGGCCACTCTCGATAAAACTCTGGCCGCCTAGCCAAAGTACTAGGATTATGCTCGTGGAGCGTATGACAAAAAATCTAATAGCTCCATCTGTATTGTCTAGAAAGTATGGCCTTCTGAGTAAGGAAGAGGCCGAGGAGGATGCCAAGCGCATTGAAGAGAGCGCATTTGCTATTGCCAATCAACACATGGAGAAGGAGCCAGATGGTGATGGGAGTTCTGCAGTACAAGTTTATGCTACACAGTCAAGTAAACTTATGCTGGAAGTCATCAAAAGAGGCCCAAGGACGAAGGTGGATGGCGAGGCCATTTTACCTGCAAAAGCTATTGCTGCAAGTGAAACTGTCTTTGACATCTCTGGAGGTCGACGGGCCTTTATTGATGCGGAAGAAGCTGAGGAGCTTCTTAAACCATTGAAGGCACCAGGGAACTCCTACAAGAAAGTATGTTTCAGCAACAGAAGCTTTGGCTTAGATGCTGCCCGAGTTGCTGAACCTGTTCTAGTATCTGTCAAGGACAAATTGACAGATGTTGATCTGTCAGATTTTGTTGCAGGAAGACCGGAAGCCGAAGCTCTTGAAGTGATGAATATTTTTTCTTCAGCCCTTGAAGGTTGCAAGTTGAGGAGTCTGGACCTATCCAACAATGCATTGGGAGAAAAGGGTGTCAGGGCATTTGGAGCACTTCTAAAGTCTCAAAATAATCTCGAGGAACTTTATTTGATGAATGATGGTATCTCTGAGGAAGCTGCTCTGGCAGTTTGTGAGTTACTTCCTTCTACTGAGAAGCTTAGGATCCTTCACTTCCATAATAACATGACTGGAGACGAGGGAGCGCTTGCCATTTCTGAGATTGTGAAGCATTCTCCGGTGTTGGAGGACTTTCGATGTTCTTCTACGAGGGTAGGCTCAGATGGTGGAGTTTCTCTGTGTGACGCACTTAGCGCATGTTCCCGGATCAAGAAGCTTGATCTGCGGGATAACATGTTTGGTGTTGAATCTGGAGTTGCTTTGAGCAAGGCTATCCCTTCATTTGCTGACCTAACAGAGGTGTATTTTAGTTATCTAAACTTGGAGGATGAGGGCACAGAAGCTCTTGCCATTGCTCTCAAGGAATCTGCACCTTCCCTTGAAGTTTTGGAAATGGCAGGGAATGACATTACTGCAAAAGCTGGTGCTGTTTTAGCAGCCTGTATTGCAGCAAAGCAGTTTTTGACCAAGTTAAATCTGTCCGAGAATGAATTGAAGGATGAAGGTGCAATATTGATCGGTAAGGCTTTGGAAGAGGGCCATGGACAGTTGGTTGAAGTTGATTTGAGCACAAACTCGATTAGAAGGGTTGGAGCAAGAGTCCTAGCCCAGGCTGTTGTGCAGAAACCTGGATTTAAAATGCTGAATATAAATGCTAATTTCATTTCGGAGGAAGGGCTTGATGAGGTAAAGGATATATTCAAAACTTCTCCTAATATGCTTGGTCCACTTGATGAGAATGACCCTGAGGGCGAAGATTTTGATGAGGAGGCTGATGAGGAAGGCGCTGGTCACGAGGATGAATTGGAAGCCAAGCTCAAGGATCTGGAAATAAAGCATGAGGAGTAGTTTGGTTGATTCTCTGATTGTTCGATTGAGAGAGTTTTTAGTATTTTTAAAACTGGTTCAGCTCTATTTGCAATGTCTAGTTGCTTAATTTTAGGTTAGTTAGGTGATGTTCTTGTCAAATCTGTCATTGCATGTGAAGTTCAGAAACATGTAAGATGATGATTTTTCTTGCTGGCAAGTTTAGCAGATCATCATAGCAAAGCTCCATCTGAAGGGTATTTGATAAGGTTACTTGGGAAAAATTTTAAGCATGTTTTGAAGTCTTGTATATCCTCGTGCACTTCTCTACGGTGAAAATGGTCGACAGTTAGAAAAGGTAGTGGTACTGGCACTGCTGCAGCCTAAATTGACTGGATATCCTCGTGCATTTTTGTATGTGCAGATTCCTTATATGTGCAAATCTAATGGACCGTAGTTTCATGTTAAAATCTTGGAAGTTGATTTGGATGGGATTATGTTTGCATAAATACCAGTGTCTCATCGCCTTTGAGAGTGTACATGCAGGAACCTTAGGCAAGAAATTAGTGGGAACCATCAATAGCCTGATCTTTTAGTTCTCACTTGGAGTCTTGTGCCATTTAAGAAGTCGGAGTACGACCATAACAAGTGACGTATGTCTTCAATAAGCCAATACGAGAATTACAAGGAGGGGTCAAAGCCGAGAAGGGGTACTTGCGCAAGTCGATATGACATCTAGGGGGAAAATTTCGTGAGACGCATCCTTTTTACACAGCCACTGGGACTTTAAGAGACGCTAGTATCTTATCATCTATCGGAAATTCCATTGGCTTCTTGTCTCTCCCGATCTTCACATACTCCTCAAACCGTTCCTTCAAATCTTCAGGAAGGTTTGTGGTACCTTTCCACCCCAAAATCTCTTTCGCTGCTCTTGGTTCTGCATAGAAGTGCTGCACAAGCAGAGAGACAATGTCAGATAATTCCACAGTCAAGGACACAAACAGGCTGCGATTCGGAACTAATGACATTGTCAGGCTGTAAATAATTTCTTGTGAAGTATATCTGTCGCCGGACGAGGTTTCTCTCGCTAAATGCTAATTAATTCGTATCATTGCACGCGTTCCTATCACTGTATAAAAGGGGGCTACTCTGAGAATTATTGTGACATACATAGGTACGGAACGGGAAGGCTTTCTTGGCATCTACTCCAACTGTCTTGGGATCGTAGTGCACGATATTGACGTCTCGGCCAGCAGCCTTAGCACATAGCCTTGCCATCCCATCCAATGTCACGGCTCGGTCGCTGACACAGTTGAAGATGTTTCCAGATGCAGCAGCTGGGTTCTCAACGGCAACAGTGAGCATAGATGACAGGTCCCTAACATGGGAAATGTTGGTCAGCTGCATCCCTGGACCGGGGATCAGTATGGGCCTGCCTCGGACGATGCCTATTTTACCACCATGAAAGTTAGATTCTTGTGATAGAATTTCACTTGCTGCAATGCAGAATGGCCATTCACTAAATACAAAGTCGACAAGAACAACAAAAAAAGGTGGTTAATTTTGTCGGCATTGTCTCTGATTTGATCTGCACATGTTTGAAACCTGAGTACAGCTAGCAATTGGAACAGGATTGGTCTTAACAAAATCTAGCCAGTCTCAATGACGTTCGGACGTGAAAACAGTCTAATCAAAATGAGCGCTGGACAAAACGAGAGAATAGATGCTAGGATGAACTGTAAAGTGATAGGACTCCACCCTTTTGCTGTTAAAATCTACATTTCCATCCCCTAAAAGAGCTAACTGGTGCGTCTAGGCGTGGTGTTTTTGAAGAGCCGGCTGGTTCATGTTTGTCAAACATCAGAGATAATTGTTTTAGCTTCATCTAGGTTATAGATATTTCACAAAGGTATCTTTATGAGGTATACGACAGTAACCACGGCGGGGGTGGTGAGGAAAAGTGTCTCTGAATAATTTCGCTGGAGGCTTCGTACACGGATACAACTCCTTTTTAGGCCAAAATATGACAGAAAAGTAGTCATTAATAAATTTCTGAGCAAAGACTTGAGATCAATACTTACGATCGAAGAACCACTCCTCGCAATCTTTGTTGTTGCCCGATCCAATCATGTACTGTGGACGGAATGATGCCCAGTTGTCGAAAATCTCTGAAATGTACTTCTCTACTCCCACGTGACCGGCATCAGCTTTCACGACATCCTGTAATAGGTTCAATTTGAACCAGTTCAGTTGGATATCCTATGTCTCATTTGTGAATCTATGTCCTCATCCCCAGTTTAATCATACCCCTTCAACATGAGGCGGTTCATCAGTCGGCTTATAGATTCCGGCGCTGCTGATGAAGAGGAATTGCTTCACTCCGGTGCTCTTTGCCCAATCTGCTACCGGCCTGTTCATGCATGCGAGAAGAGATGTTTAGAAGATACCGCTTTGGGTCCCATAGAGCATGCAAGAGCGTCTGCCCATATTCATATCCTATCTATCTTCGACTTCTTTTCCAAATGCTTGCAGAGCAATGCAGTACACCAAAATACCAGCAATCAAAGCATCGAACATCATCTTAGATATCGTGAAAGTAAGAGGGAAAATGAAGCATGACAAGCGTGCACGGGCAATTTTCAACGTACCAGTCAGTCTCGATCATCCAATTTCACTTATTTGATCATTGTTCAAGATAAAGGAGAAAGTGATGATGGGTGATGATTAGTTAGCAGTCAGACATCGAGCCAGTCGATGGCGTGGTGTCTTCAATGTCTAAGAAAGCTATGAACAGTCGCAAATATGAAAAGAAGAAAGATCAAAGAGTAATGACAGTAACGAGAACAGAACCTGACAGCATCCAAGTCCTTGCCATTGTTGTCAAGAACCGCATCAAATGCTTCTCCTCCCACCGCTTTCCCCACATCCGCAGGGTCTCCCCACACCGTTTTCCCCCCTCCACTCACGATTTCCTGCAATACAACATACAAATAAATAACTCCAAACGGAGAAATTTGAAAGTTCATAATTCACTACAGAGTCCCGAAAGCACAGACACTGCAGCACAACACACATCCGACACGAAACTACGCAAGAGCAATGCAATGCTGCTGCTAAAACTAAGTGCCGGCTATTGCCAATATCAGACGTTCAATAGAACTTCATGGATTGTGGAAAGCGTTGAAATTTGCGAAAATAAAGCCGGACCGAGAATCGGTTGAAAGGGGGCTTCTTCATCTTGTCGGAGCCCTCCTCGCCGACGGTGAGGACGGTGACGGAGTGGCCGGAGGCCAGGAGCTCCTTGGCGAAGTAGAAGCCGATGATGGCGTGGCCGCCGCTGTTGGTGTTGACGATGAGCACCTTCTTCTTCTCGGCAACGGCGGCATTGACATAGAAGGAGGAGGAGGAGGAGGCAGAGTGGGGAATGGAGTGAGGCTTCGCCAGGAAAGAAGGAGAGGAGGGGGAGATGGAGAGGGAGAAGGAGAGAGGAGGAGAGGAGCGAGGGAGAGAGGGGAGGGAGAGGCGGGGGGTATGGGGAGAGGAGGAGGAGAGGGAAGGTGGAGAGAAGAGGAGAGAGGAGGACGAGGAAGCGAGAGCAGCCATTGATCCTTTGGATGATCCCCTTCTGCTTCTGCGTCTCCGCTCAGGAGATATGGGAGCCAGCAGTTTCTGTTTGTTTTGGATAGGAAGGAGGGATTCGGTTGGCGAACCGGACCGGAGCCTAACTGCCTGCCTGTCCGGTTCAGTTAATACAGTTTATCTCCCTCTCTTTTTCCTCTTTTGCTTTCGTTTTCTTCAGAGTTGGAAGATTTCAGAGAAATGTGGCAATTTGGCTCAGCTCCATCAGGCTTTTAGCATTAAAGAAACTTACACACACACACATATATATATATATATATATATATATATATATATATGTGTGTATGCATGTTTGAGGTGTTTAATGTTGGCTATTAATAAATTAATCCTACCTTGAATGTGAGGATTCCTCATTGGATTGGGTGGCTACCGCCCTTGCTTGGGTTGGCAAGGGTAGCCCTTCGCCAATCCAGGCTTGTGCATCCCTCGATCGAGGGCATTGACCTCCATTGGTGAGGGATGAGGCTCAACAATGGCTGGTAGAGGAGAAAAGGTAAAAAGGAAGGGAAGTAAAGAAGAAAAAGAGAAGAAAGGAAAAATGAGGAACATAAAAAAATTAATTAAAATTTTAAAAAATCATTGAAAGATGTTCTATTTAGTGCTGGTCGTGCCATGAAAGACAACAAGTGTTCACATGAATGATTTTCAGCTAAAATTAATCATATGGACTTAATTGACAAAAATATGAAAAGGTTTAAGTTTCAATTGATAAAATTAAAAAGTTTAAACTGAATTAGAAAAAAAAATGTAATAAATTTAGGACCTTGACAATTTTCCCCCGGTAAAAGAATGTCAAACTCTTCTTCTTTTTTCCTTTATTTTTGTATAACATAATATTGAGGATTGCAGGCTTTTCCATTTTAAAAAAGAATGAGGTCTAAATCAAGTCCTCTATTTTCTTGCATTTCAGTAATTTTAATTCCTTGACTTTGTTCTAGCAATCAATAGTTCTAATTGATTCGATTTGCACAATCAAGCTTTTCAGTCACCTGATTACCTACGCAGGAAAAAATGTCGAGTCACATATTTAACATCGTGCTTTAGGCACCGCATCAAAATGATAAGAAGAGAAGGAAAAATGAGAAAAAGAAAATGAAATCGCGAAAGAAAGAGAGGCTCCCAAGGCTCAATTCAAAATCCTTTCGTTGACAACTTTGACTAGTTGGTGAAGCTACTTTGAAGATTGGGAGGCCCTCTTGAACAATTTCAGAAAAGCACAAGGACAAAATGGGGCCTTGTAAATTGCAGAGACGGAATTAAACATTCGACTAAAGAAAGTTCTGAAAACTTTAGTGTCATCAATAGTTAGACTTATAGTTTTTATCTTCTGAACATAACGTTCACATGTTATTCGAGTGGCATCGAAACCTTCGAAAATGATGAACTTGGGTTCTACCAACCGATTTAAACTAGACTTGCGCAAACGTACAAATTAAAGTCAAGCTTGTAGGTGGCCTCAACTTGATCTCACCATAGCTCACAAAGTTGGGGCAAACCTAGCCCAAGGCAATGCTAGTCTCGTTCTCATTTTGTCTTTCTTAAACTAGGTTGCTCGCCTTGTCCAAAAAGCGTCAAAATCTTCGAAAACAGTAATTCCATATCTTACAAAGGAATTCAAAGTAGAGGCGTGTCAAAGTCGGGCTGGTCATTGGCCCCAATTTTACTACTCAAGCCTATTAATCGTAAGAAAATAGTTACACTTTAATTACATCATCAAGTCTAGATCAAGTTAAATTTGAGTCAAACTAAGCTTTATATATAAGAACATTTCTTTTTTTTTTTTTTTTAAAGACTACATATATCAAAACTTGTTTACAAAATTGGTTTGTCAAGAATGCATTATGTTATTCTTGATTTTTGAATGAGCCATGTTAACTTGAAGGGTCATTCATAATCTAACACATCACTTAATAAATCGATTTTATTAGCAGTTTTATGAAAAAGCTCAAATCCATATAATATGGCACGGGTGTACTAGTTTAAAAATTTTCTCAACAAATTATTAATTTGGGACAACTAAGATAGTCGTGTACCAAATTGAAAATTTTGATGATATTATCCCAAAGAAGTCCCATCAACAAGGCTCCCTCAGAAGGCGCGCTCACGAGTAATTCCTCCTTTACTTCAATTATCTTTTTGACCTTTTGGATGCGGACCGGATTTTCTTATAACCAAGATTCACGGGGCTTTCCAGTTAGATGAATTTAATTTAAATAATAAACATATGCATTTTTCAATATATTTTTTTGTAGATTTCGGATATCAGAACGTTACCCCAAATCGGCGCCCTCCATTTAAAAGCCAGTTTACCTTCTTCTCCATCGATCTCTCTGTCTCCCAAGTCAAGGCACGCTGAAACTAGCCGTTACCCTCTCTCTCTCTCTCTCTCTCTCTCTCTCTCTCTCTCTCTATTCTTTCTCTCTCTAAAGCTCCCATGGCTGCTTCAGTGGACTCCCCTCCACCTCCCCACGTCAAGGTATCCCCATCTCAATCCCTTTTCGACATGGGTTTTTCAAGCGAGATCGTCTTACCGAAACTGGGCGCGTTTGATCAGTTGCAGGACGGCGCGGGCGGCGGCGGCTTCGCCATGGGCTCTTCTCCTACCCTCTCCGCTTCCCCCCTGTTCAGCCCCTCCTCCGACAAGCGCTTCTGGAGCAACCTGCGGTGCCGCGTCGACGCTCTCCTTGAGAATCGAGACCGCCGCGGGGTCGCCGGTGGTGGCAGAGCAGATGGAGGTAATGGGATGAAGGAGGACTCGATGCTCTTGCTCAGAGGGTTCGACTCTGTCGCCCACAGTCTGTCTCAGCTCTCCGACAACATCGACAACGCCCTTCAGGTGAAATTGGATTTTCTTCCGGCGTTTTCCCATTTGGACCCGTCTTCCTTCTTGATCCGTGAAAAATGTTGATCTGAAGAGTTTCAGAGCGTTCGACGATGGCGGTCGTGTAAATTTTGAGGCTTTTGCGGCTGATTCCTCCCTCTGTTTTTCATCAGGGAGCTAGAGATCTGGCAAAGCCGCCTACTCTGACGGCCATCTTCCACAGCAATCTTAAGAAGAGTTCAGATGAAAGCAGAGAAACAAAGCAACATTCCGGAGAAGAGGGAGAAGAAGAAGAAGAAGAGCAAAAGAAGAAAGTGTTGAAAAGAAAGTTTGATTCGAGCAATTGCCCCGAAGAAGGCGATTCGCAGGACGAAAATGCTCCAAGCCCGAAACTGGCAAAGCTGAACAAAGCCAAAAATGTCGGTAAATGTCGATTTTTTTGCTCTTTTGTTGTCTTAAATTGACCATCTGATTTGTCGGTACCTTTTTGAGCTGACTTAGGCTTTTCGTGATTTGGGATTCTTCTTCAGCTTGCAGTGTCTATGGCAACAAAAGCGGCCTCGTTCGCGAGGGAGCTGAAGTCGATCAAGTCGGATCTGTGCTTCGTGCAGGAGCGATGTGCTCTGCTTGAGGAGGAGAACAGAAGGCTTAGAGACGGGTTTTCCAAGGGGATTAGGCCTGAGGAAGACGATCTGGTACTTGGTTTCATTACAATATCTTAATTTGAATTATTCGAGACACTATTCGAGTGTCTCACAGCGCTTGATCATCTTGTCTACTGATCCTGAACACAACCCGTCTCATGAACACAACTAGTGTCTCTATCTTAGGACCAAAAATCAAAGATTGTACGTCTGCTTATGGAAGTGGGAATTACAGAGATGTACAAACTTGCCTGCCCATGATGCAGTTCAATTTGGTTGGTCTTGTTTCTGTTGACTTCCTCATAAGAAGAGGAAATCTACTGAGAAGTTGAGGAGTATAAACTGAGTTACTGCTTACCAGTTTAAGCGCTTCTTGCTGCAATTGACATTGAGTGGTGACAGAGCAGAATTTGCAAGTGGTAGATAGTGCTGATAGACTAAACATGGCGGATCGCGCTTTTTTGCAGGTGAGGCTTCAGCTGGAAACCCTACTGGCTGAGAAATCCAGGTTGGCAAACGAGAACGCGAACCTGATTCGAGAAAACCAGTGCCTCAACCAGTTGGTCACGTATCACCAGCTCACCTCACAAGACCTCTCGGACTCGTATGAGCAAGTCATGCAGGGCATATGTTTAGACTTCTCGTCTCCGCCGCCTACCATAGCTGAAGACGAGGCAGAAGATGGTGATGATGATGGAGCTTCTGCGACTCCTGGGGACGACATTTTCAGTTTTTCCACTTCTCTCGAGGGGAATTTCCAACAGGAACTGTTGTAGGAAGTGGAAGTGGAAGTGGAAGTGGAAGTGGAAGTGTTCATTGTATCAGAAGTCCCAGAAGAGCAGCAACAATGGCTTTGTTGCCTAATTTTGGTTTTGAATTGGGAATTTGGTGGATCAGCCCTTTCCACAAGTGATAATGTTAGAATTTTGTACTAGCCAATATCAATAAAATTCTTCATGAATTTGAATGAGAAGTATGTGCACTATCCTTCACGTTTTGAATTGATCAACATCAGCAGTTACATTCCGGACTCTAGTTTTGCCAGCTAAACCAGATGCTGGAAACGTGCATATATCTACCACCACAGAAGGTAGCAAATCAAGCAGATTACAGGCGAAATGTTTCACCATTTGTGTGTCATATATCCTGCAGAACTTGATGCAGAGATGGATCGAGAATTTCCCGGATATCAAACTGTTAGTGAGTCTGATAATCGTTAGATCAGGAGAGCCAAGCTGACTTGCCTCCATTTAAGCTTTTGGACTGACTGTTGCCGCGTCGGTTAACTGATATAGCACGTGACTTTCTTAGTAGATGCTAACTCTAAGAGAGTACACTCAGTTTCTAGTTGACTGTTGGGAAAGTATCGATCGGGAGGAAAAAGAATAAAGTCAAACTTTGAGACGTGAATATACTATCTTTTAAGGAATTATTGCCTCACAATATTGCTAATAGTTATCGGCAAAAATCCTTCAAGATACATTGCAAAATAGGCTGAAGGTGGCAGCCTTCTCACATTTATTTCTGTGTTGCTTCAAGGATTCTTTTGTTCATCCCTCAATAAGGCTTGATAGAACCGTCTCTTTATGCTAAGGTCAAGGTGCCTTAAAAGTTTAGAATACCTATATGAGAAATATGATGACACCTCTTGCTCGAATATCCCTCCACAGACTTCTCTAGTTCAAATGACCTAATATGTGGACAACGTGCTCTCAATGATTCAGTCACTTCAAGCGAGCTTGACAGGCCTTATCCTACGATGGTACATCACAAAAAAAATCAACCTTCTTGAAAGTTGGGAGGATGTAATTGATGCCTTTCTTCAGCAGTTCAAATTCAATATGGAGATCACTCCATCATGTCAGAATTTAGTCCACACAAAGAAGAAGGAAAGCGAGTTTTTTAAGGATTACGCCACAAGGTGGAGAGTCATGGCTGCCCAGATTAGCCCGGAATCAACGGAGAATGAGTTGATGGACCTTTTCATGAAGACACCCCCACCTGATTATCGAAACCAAATGCTGGGCTCGATCTGCCGTGTTGTTCAATCAGCTTATCCCTATTGATGGGCGAATTGAGGTGGCCTTCCGAGATGGATGGGCCACTGAGCAGGCCTCGAGTGCTAGCAGGTTCACTGCTAAGAAAGAGAAGGAGCCCATAACTGAAGTCAATGTGGCTTACACCCAACCGAACCATGACAATCATAATCACACTCTAACGATTCAAGTTGCTGGAGGCCAACAAGATGGAAGAAGCCACTTCTCCGATCAACAAAAAAGCTCTAGGAGACGTCAATTCACACCTCTACCGGACCTCTGTCCAAAGTCTTGCTAGTCGTCCGAATGAAGGGACTACTCTCTAGTGAGCCGAGGCGAGGAAATGCTAAGCTCTATTCTAGATATAATGCCTCTATGAAGTATGATTGCTAGTTGTATCTTGGTTGGACGTGATGCCATCTCCGAAGAGCGAAACGTGTTCAACACTTCTCACCAACAAGAAAGTTGGGGGTCAAGTAAAAAAAGATGACCACAGTGTGAAAGGATAAGGTACATTTTGTTTCTTAACAATAATTCTGGAAATGATACTCTTTTCCTTCTCTCTTGCAGATGGCAAACTGAGGGGTATATCAGAAGACTTCGATGGTGATAGCGAACCAACTAATCCGATCAAAATAGTAACTCGATGGATGACCGAATTTCTCCAGTCCCAGCTTGCATTTTGTTTGTATTACGTAGTGTCTTATTTATACACATTCTCTTTTGCAGGGGTAAGAGCAAAAGCAGAGCGCCTATCAAACCAAATATTAGATTTCCAATCCTAATTGATCATTCATGTGTCATTTTCCCATCAAATAGTGCCTCTGGGTTTGGTCTTCTAGATATCTTCGAGCATGATAGGTTATTTATTTTGAAATTACAAACTCTTTCGTGCTTAAAGTCGATAAGCTCATACATTTTGAAAAGAGATTTTGTTTGCAGATTTTTGCTTGTTTATTTCACTAATTCCACATAAGATTGTCAAAATTGACCAATTTAATGAATGATGTGGAATTACTTGGGTATAATAAATGAGACGTATTAAGATGATGAAAGGCAAGCCCTGTATTGTACAAAATCTCCTATTTATATACTGTGAAATAAGTGAAAAAATTCCACAACTTTAATATAAAGGTTTTTCTTGTAAAAAGGTACACAAATCGCAATGATGAGGGACATTTTACTTATTTATTCTAAACACTAGGATGCGCTTGGTAATATTCTATTATTGAGAGCAATTTCTACTCAGAAATAATTCTTTTTTTTATTTTGTTTCCTGAATAAATTTTTGAGCATTTGAATGTGTTTGGTAACTGCTCAAAATTTCTATTCTCGGAATAAAAATGCATTTGATATGACATTTGAATTTTTTTGTGACTTAGAATTTCTTTTAATTTTTTATTACTTTTATTATAATTTTCTCTTTTAATTATTTAATAAATTTATTATATAACTTTATTTTATTTTTAAGTTATTATATAATTTTATCATATTTTAAATATAATTGTATTATTATTTTAAATATATCTTATATCATAATTTTATTATATTTTCCAATTATATTTTAATTTTTTAAAAATAATTTTACTATATTTTTACCATCGGCTATAGGAAGAAGAAGAGAAAAGAAAAGGAAAAGGAAAAAAAGAAAAGAGAAAAAAAGAACATGATTTGGCCTAATTTTGAAGTTGTTCTCGGAAAAAAAGAAGTAATTTTTTTTCTTGATTATGTTTCAAATCTATTCTCACAAATTTGTTTCTGGGAATAAAAAAAAGTTACAAAATAGCTTTTTATTCTTTTTTATTTATATTTCGGAGAACAAAAGAATAGAATCAAACATTGTTTGACATGTTATTAAATAAGCCCTAAAGATAAATCATTGCTTAACCCATTTAAGCGTGAGTATTTAGAGAATTCTTTTATATTACTTCTGCCAAGGACCATCCACATAGGGGCAGAATGGTAGCAAAGTTGACATTACAAGATGAGAAAAATGCATAAAATTTTCTTGCCCTCACTCGTATCAACTTTCGAGTGTTTTTATTACAAATGAACTCAAATGGAATCTAAGTAATTTAGATGACGATGAATATTTTTTTTTCTATCATATACACTTTTATTTATTGCATAGCCTAATTGAGCTTGCAAATATATTTATGAAAACCTGGGGGCAAGCAAATGAGTTACTTCATTGAGCCGGAGTGTCAATTGAAGAAGAAGAACCCAAGAGTTCAACAATACTGAATTGATCAAGAGCCGAAGATACTATAAAAGCCAGAGTTTGACTGATCCACGAGTGCACCGCAAAAAATGTGTCCAGAAGAAGAAGACTCTCGTATTTAATGAAAAGACAAATCCCCAATGAAGGACCATATTGTTAATGATGTCGAGATGGTCACCAACTACAATACTTTTTCAATGAAATTTTTTTGGGTGAAATGAATCCTTTCATTTCTTAACTCATTAGTTGGGCTTATGTATGTCTCTCATAAAAATTCTTCAAATTAAGGCATTTGAATTAATGTAGCAGATTTAAATGTTAACAGGCATAGCTTGAAAATGTGCAAGCAACATATAGTTTCCAACTCATTTACAAGGCTCATGACTTGCGATAGAGATGATGAATAATAATTTTTCTTCAAATCAGTGAAGGGAATTATCTTTTTACTAAGCCGTTGGTCAAATCTACATTATGATCTTCATAAAAGCCCTATGAGATTACTAAAACCTTATCGCTTGCAAGAAAACTCAGACCCTTGTGGACACGATGATAATGGTAAAATTGAGTGATTCTCGCATTAATGGACATAATAAAATAGCTTCTCTAGATGAAGAGTGAAAAGTCATTTTTAGCTAAAATTTCTCATTCAACATTTTTAAAGAAGTCCACATTATGGGTGAATTTTCTTAATAATGATTTTCTTGGCGGAAATTTGATGATGCATATATGAGGAAACCATTATGCATAAATCTCATTAGAGTTGATAAAAACCTTAAGGAATTTTTAAATGTGTCTAAAATAGCTTTAATTGTCTATCTCTTTGATGAATGCATAAGTCTATGGACCCCAATATTCCCTGACAGGTAAAATTTCCTCAAAGACTTTGGATGCCTGGCGTTCAGGCTGCTATCCGAAGTCTTGGGTTTGTCTATACACTTTGAATCTCTGGGACACCTAAAGCAAAATCCAAGTATCTCACAGAAGCTCTTTTTGAATATTCGAAATGGAATCCGTATATTTCAGACTAGTACTTTTACAAATGTTCGAAGTAGAATCCAAATATTTTGTAAAAAGAATATCCGAAGTGAAATTCGGATATTTCAGGAACTCTTTTTCAAATACCTTAAGTAAAATCCAAATATTTCTTAAAAATTAAAAAAGACATTTTTCAAATGCCTTAAGTGAAATCCATGTATTTTGTAAAGTCTTTTCGAATATCTAAAGTGAAATCCAAATATCTCATAAAACCCCATTTCAAGGATCCAAGAAAAAATCTATGTATTTTGTAAAAGCACCTTATGAATAATCCGTAAAGACGCTTCTCGAATGCTTGAGCAGAAATCTAAATATTTCATGAAAGCACCTTTCGAATACCTGAGGAGAAATCCAGATCTCAAGTCAAGACACTTTTTCCAATACCTTGACATGTCGAAACGTCAATAAGGGCTGTTTCCTAATTTGAGAAACAAGTTGCCACTGAAGTTCAACGATTGCATTACTTCTGAAAGAGTCTTGAAACGCCAATCCACTCAAGTTGCTTTCTAGACAAAACCAACTAAAAAGCTAAAAAGAGACTTCAACTAGAAACTGAGCGAAGGGCGGATGCACAAGATGCCTCAACAATGCACGTACCATGAACAAAACCAGCCAAAAAGCTAAAAGAGACCTCAACTAGAAACCGAGTTGCGCTCTGATAGAGTCAGGATCTAATGTGAGGTACTATAGTCAGTTAACCGACATGCTAACGAAGGAAAAACCTAATGCCATTGAGGAACTCTTTTCTTCTTTTATTTTTGGCCTGGCATGCCTTTGAGAAACTCAGCTCTTCTTGGTTTCATCTATCGATCTCTTCCTCTTCCTCTCTTGGGAGAAGCAGTATTTCCAACTGCATCCGGAGAGAAAGAACCATCACGCATGTCTGGAGAAGTAGCATTCCCCACTGCACCTGGAGAAAAAGAACCATTCCGCGTGGCTTGCTTTCCATGAGCAACTGTTTCAGCAGGTTTAGTCAGATCGAATAGCACGACCATTTGTTTCAGTTTGTCCAATACTTCGCTGAATATGCGGTTCCCTTGCTCATACTGCAGGTAGAAGAACAAAAGTAAAGTACCGAGAACGAAGAAGCGCAATCAGTAAAGGTTAGATAGAACTGTATTTTCAGGTGATTCCAAAATTTGAATTAAATGAACAGAAAGATCAATTACTGGACAAGTTTCCAGCATAATGCTCAATTACTCCAATTTTTATCGGAGCACAAGTCATGCAGAATATAAAGGATACAAGAGACATGTTAATAACAGTGCACTACAAAAGAGAGAGAAAAGAGCAACTCCACAAGTGAGATCGAGTAGATCAATGCCATATGCAGATCTCACATACATATTAACTAAAGTAGTTAGCTGAAACAGGAAAAAGCTCTCGAATATAAACAGATCAGAATTACAAGGTCATAAAGTTCTTACTGAAGCATACTGACTTGTCAACAAATGCTCCTAGACTTTATAAAAGCATGTACAATCAAGAAAACTCTAGCATTTGCAAGGAAAAGCCAGAAGCCCAATTCAAGATACTATGCTATTCAAACTATGGAAAAGCAAACAAACACCGAGTGATGGTAAGCATGCTAATTCAATATTCTAGTAGATAAAATTTATGTTAAGTTCACATTGAAATGGTCAGAAGGGGAATGATGTAATGCAAATTCACGTTTTTCAGTGAAATGCAAACAAAAGCAAACCTGACTCTTTCAGTGAAACAGGCCAGTGTCTTGGGAAGGCTCATTTGTCAATAATAGCAGCAGTTCAAAAGCTATTAATTGAAACAGCAATTTTATCATATGCAGCAAGGTTTTGGAAATTCAGACAAGCCACAAGACAAGATCCATGCATATTGCACACTCCCAAAACATACCATTTCAAGTTTGCTGACAGCATTTTCTAGCTTCACAGTAAGGAGATGATTCTCATGTAGCAGGGCTTCAATCTGCATTTATAGTCAAAGAAATAGATAAGCAGAAAGCAAAAGTGTAGTCGAACTACTTTCTTGCTAGAAACAGGAGAATTGGCAAGGCGGCCATAACAACAACCTTCTTATCACAATCCATATGCAAATTTTTGTATTTAGGATCTGCATTGGAAGCACTTCCACTCGGGAAAAAATCCCCAGCCACCTGTACCATTATTATAAACATGATGTTCGCAAATATCATCAAAATCATTCCACAAGACAGCATAAAAAGTATAAAGAGTTTTCTGCTAGACCACGTAAATGAAGGAATATTGGACCTTAGAATTGGAAGGAACCATGAAACTTGCTAGCAGTTCCACTTGTTTGAGCAGGTAATTGACTTTTGCCTCCAAACTCATTTCACTCAAGCTTTGCTTTTGCAATGGATCTTCTTCAGGTAAAGGTGACCCATCTTCGTTCTCACTGTCAATGGCAGTTATATCTTCAAAAACAGGTCCTATGTCCTTACACCTAGCGGGAACCACAGCATTTTGAAGACGTCCAGATCGGCGGATCGAACCGTACTCCTCTCTCGACTTCTTATAGGTCGACAAGCCGGCAGGTGCTTTCCTTTTAGGCTTTGATGTTTTTTCCACAGAAGGGTCTGCACTCTGTGGCATTGGTTCTGCTTTTTCAAGCAAAGGATTTGGATTTGCAGACTGCGTTTGTAGTCCATTTGGTGGTGATTTTGTACCTTCAGGCGGTAACTCTTCATTCCTCTCAGGGACAATTCTGCTTCCAACCTTTTGACAAAGCCACAAAAAAACAAGCCGCTTAAAATATGATTTGTGCTGCAATTTATTTGATGCACGCGGAAAAAACAAAAGAAGTGTTGACAAGTCATGATAAAAGGCTCGGAAGTCAAGTTGGCATAAATTAATAACATTACTTGACCAGGCACCAGATTTCCATGACTGGATAATATCTGATACTATAGCAAATCAACAACTGCTAAACTTCACAAGTTGGCTACTCTTGAAATTCATTACTTCAGGGCACTTGTCGAGCATATTAGAAAAAGAAGAACTCGACTTTTCGAAGCACTACTAATTGCGCATATCACAAGAAAACCCATAAGCTCAGAAATTCAATTACCAGAGGGCACTTGTTACCAAAATCCTCAAAGATTCGCGTTTCCCCACGGGATAAAAGAATTCCCTAGAGACCTCTTGAAATGCCTACACTTTCCTCATCATACTATAAATACAAGCTCTAACATGTCTTCAAATATGGGCATTCCTTCAAGCAGCCTCTAACACCATTCCATATCCTAACTAGAACATACTTAGCACAGTAATGGTGAGAACAGAAAAGAACGAGAACAGGTCTTTGAAGAGGCGTAAGCCATCCGAGCCATCGCGCGACTACACTGTCAACTACAAGCAAACAAAACAAGCCACTCTACAGAACCGCCCTTCACAAAACCTACATTTGCCACCCTCGCTAGCGCCAGAGCGATCGAAACAGACCCAATGGGCGTCGACGGAGGGGACGCAGCGCCCGTCCCGCATAACACGAACCGGAAAGGAAGATCGACGAAGGGCCCACGCGAGTCGGAACCCTACTCAGGAAGACGCGCATTCGACCCGATTCGAAGGGCGAAAGCAGAAAACTTAGATGAAAAAAACCGAGAAAGCCAGCGTCGGTCGACGACGGAAGGCGACAGGGCATCGAAGAGCAGCAACGCGAGAAGACCCAGAAGCAGAGCATGAAAAGGGAGCGGCCTTTACCGGCTGAGCCTTCTCTCCAGCCTTCGCGACCTTTGGTTTCCTCTTCATGGCGCTCCACACACACTCTCTCTCGCTCGCTCGTTGTGCGAGAACCGGAAGGTCTCCTTTTATGGCGTCCGCTCAGGGGGCGCTTCGGAGACCGCGCCGGCGACGGCGGCGACGGCGGCGGCGACGACGATCGCGGTCCCTCCACGTATCGGGACGCTATTCGAACTCGAAGCCCGACGGAAATGACGCATCGCGATGATGCGGCTCCTTTATTGTTTCCATCCCGTACGTGATGTCTCGATCGGACGGCGCGGTCGCGGCTCTCTGGTTCCGAGGGACGATCGCGGCCGTCGGTTCGTTCGAGAGCTGGGGATCGGCTCGGCTGTTTCCCGCCCTCTCCCCGTCGGGCTTCGAGCGTCCGCCAGGCTAGTTGGTGCTCTGTCCCGATAAAATCGAACGGGGTATTTTTGGAAATAAAAAATATTATTCGAAATTAAAAAAAAAATCGTTTGAAACAATAAGTTAATTAAAAAATATTTTTGTCCTTGATATCAATGACAATGAAAATATTTTTTGTTTATTCAATTTTGTGGAGGGTGAAGGTAATTATTTTTAAGAAAATGTTTTCAAAATCATTCATTTTTTACAAAATAAACGCGTCCTTAGAAAAAGATTTTATTAACAACTGTTTCATTAAGAGTCGTCATCTCCAATGCAATCTTTCTTGCGATATTAATGACATTAATATAAAAAACACAAGTATTTCATTATTTTAAACATGGTTAACAAGTTTTTTGAATGCCCTTTTTGATGGAGCCTATTGAAAAAAAAAATCCTCAATATCCTATTATCCTAATTTTGCAGATGAAATGAAAAGGCTCACCGTGGGCTTAGAAAAATGTTAGGCATACATCTATGCTATTAGTCTCTGCTAATAATTGAATGAACGGAATGATGACTTCAACTTTACACTTATACTAAAATCGTTCCATGAAAAGCCCTTTCACATATTAGTAAAAAATGTGTGAATAAGATATTATTTTAAATAAAGATTTGAAATGACCGGATTTATCTCAATTAAATGCCCGACTAGTAGGCCACCCGAATCTTTCCCTGCTAGCAAGTTCCAACTAGTGGAGCAGGGGCACCTTTGTCCAAATCAATTATGGGAAGAAATCTTTTGTTTTTCTTCCTTTTCTTTTCCTCTTTATTATTTGAGAACTAGCATGGTCGGTTTGCTTCTCCATTCCATCGATCAAGTCTGGTTCAATCATCACCTCATTCTCAAGGTACGAGTTCTATATTCGTATGCTCTTTTGATTTACTAAGGCTGCGTTTGTTTGTTTGTTTTTTTTTTTGTTTCTAAACACTTTTTTTGTTTTTTTGTTCTTGGGAACAAAAAAGAACAAAAACGTGTTTGTTTACGTTTTTATTCAAAAACTATTTTTTTGTTCATAGAAACACATTTGGAAGTTGTTTCTTGTTTCTGGAACAAAATTCAGAAACACTTCTCTCTTTTTTCTTCTTCTTTTTTCTTTTTTTTTTCTTTGGCTGGGGGGAGCGACTGCAAGTGAATGGCAGCGGGCTCCAACTCAGGGCTGTGGCCGAGTCGGGGTTGGGTCGCGGGTCACGAAGCTGGGTCGCGGGTGGCTGGGTGGCGGCAGTGGCTGCGGTGCGGGGCTCGGCCGTGGGGTCTTGAGTGGCGGACGTCGAGGAGCGGAGTGGCGAGGACGGCCAGTCAAGTCGTGGGCCGGCGCGGGGTCGACGATCGAGCGGATCTCGAAGTCGTGGGTCATGGCGCGGTGAGATCTGATGTGGCGGTGGCGAACGGAGGCTTGAGACCTGCAGATGCATCGATCGGGCGTGAGGCGGAGGGGCGGTCTTTGGGGCTCCGGCGTCGCTGGGTCGTCGGTGGAGGCTACGGGTGCAGGTCTGGTGTCGCGAGGGGAGAACACGGAGCGGCAAGCGATGGATTTGGGGACGCAGAGGTCGGCGACGCCGTTGGGCGCAAGTTTGGCGTCACGGCGTGCAGGGGGCGCGGTGGCTGCTTTGACGAACGGCCGGTACGGTGGCGGTGAGGAGGCGTCGAACGCGGTCGTCGATGCGGTGGAGGGAGACGACGGTGTGGCTTTAGGTCACCATCGGCTCGGGTGTCGGCACGAGCATGCTGGCACGGTTGTCCGAGGAGACGCCGGGGAGAAAGAGCAACCATCCAAAAGAAGAAAAAAGAAAAAAAGGAAAAATAAATAAGAAAATAAGAAAGAAAATAGAAAAAATAAAATAAAAATATAAAAAAATTAAAAGAAATAAAAAAAAAATTATACAAATTTAGCAAACGTATTTCTGTTCATTTTTTATTCCTGGAACAAGTTTACTAAACGCTTTTTTTTTATTCAAAATTTTTCCCCGGAACATAAACACTTTTTTCTATTTTTTTCTTGGAACAATTTTTAAACAGAAATGTTACCAAACGAGCCCTAATTTGTCCTTCTATAGCTCTTTTTTCCACTTTGATCTGGCGAACTTGACTGTAATTGCATTTCTCTGGAACATGACGTTGTTTTGTGAAGAATTGAGCAATTGTTCTCATTAGGTGGGAAAAAGAGCTATAGAACCTCAATTAGTCGATAGTCACAGTCCCTTGTTCTTGCAATGGATACAAATTAATTCATAATTTGGATTTAGCAATTCGCAACGAGGGTCACATCTTAAAGTCCCAAGATCAAAATTTGGGTTTAGCTAACTTTTGTGAACGACAGCAAAGTCAGGGTAGGTTTCTTCTATACATAGTGAGTATAATTTGCGCTTCCTTTACGAGAAATCCGCATCACTAGATGTGAGAACACCAAGGAACCAGCATCGATCTTAGACGTGCCTCAGTTGTGGCCTAGTACTTGCATTGATGGTTGAGTAGAGGTGTGTAATCGGACTGGGTATACCCGGTTCTCGGATCGACCCACTCGGAAAATAAGGTTAGGAACTGGTTCCCAAAATTCAGAATCGGTTTGATTGGTCCGAAAATAGGTTCCGAGTGATTACCCACTCGAAAACCGATTTCTGGATCGGTTTTGGAATCGATTCCTAGACCGGTTTTATAAGTAGAGATCCAAAACTCTTTTTTTTTTCCCCCGATTTCTTTTCTTACTCTTGCAATCACACGACATTTTTCATCTTAGCTTTTTCAAACACGCACGGCACTCCTCTTTTGTCATTCCTCTTCCTCACTTGCTTCCCTCCCTCACCGGCTCCCTCTCACACCGTCCGATGGACGGACGGTGTTCGTCGCCGCCAAATTCTTGTGTATCAGATGGATTGGCTCGCCTAATTTCTTTTTTGTAGGAGGAGTTATGCTTACATAAATGAGTAGCTTCATGTAGTAGTTATGGGAATAAGACTAATATTAGACCCATGTTTGTTATTAATTCTTTACCTTATGATTTTATTTATTATAATTAGCGTTGTGGATCCTTAATTTTTTGTTTAGTAAAAAGTTTATGCATTTATTTATTACAAATGCTTAATATTTCAATACAAATTAGGATGATTATGTTATTTTCTCATGTATTAATATAAAATCCGAAATTGTATAGGATATCGGGAGATTACAAAACATGTTTTAGTGGAAACAGGGTTGACCCTGGAACCAGATTGGAAAAATAGGGTGGGTCGAGTATAGGGTCTAATACAAACTAGGGTAGAGGGTCTAGAAAAAAGGAACCGATTATAACAGGGTTGGGTACAGGGTCCAGGGTCCAAGTCTAGACTCTACCCACCTTGGACCCAATCACCCTTATGGCTGAGTATAGGTTGTGCGCTTCAAGGCCTTCCATTTTTAGAACTATTTGATTTGGTAGGTGAGCTGTTATACACTCCTTAGTGAATTTCAACTTTCATGATCATCGTATAGTGAATTTCAACTTTCATGATTATCATCTTGCTGTCTTAATTGACCGACATGGTTGTAATTATTAGCTAGCAGGTTCTACTTCAGTTGATTCTATTGCCACGGTGATTCTTGACAAGTTCTATTCAGTTGATTGCAAATTACTTTGCTCAATTTATGTTGTGAATTCAATGAGTGGTACTTTTTAGTTTCATGAGGAAAATATTGTTCTTCCCTTTTTGGATGGGTAATATGTGCTTAGGGGTTTCCTAAGAGCCTCATAAACCCTTTGCATTTGGCAATTATGATAAAATTCAGGATATGATAAAATTTATCATATCTTACATTTGGTGTTTGCTTACGACAGGATAAAGTTGGATATAAGGGGGATATAAACTGGATAAAATTATCCCATGATGAATATATGATAAAAGTTGATAGGATTTCTAACATTCATAGTAGGAAAGTTATTTTTCTCGAATAACAAACGTATTAAATTAACAAAAATAACTAAATTAAAAGTATTCGACCAAAAAATTAAAAAAAAATTGAAATATATTTGAATTATAATATAAAAAATTCAAAATTCAAAATAAAAAGTTAGTTATATTAACTTAATCTTATTTTTACTTATATATTTGTATTTAATTCTATTTTAGAATAAAAATTCAATATATAAATATAAACATATTTTTACATTTATTACATATTTTAGGTATTTTAATATTTTAGATATATTAGTATAGTTTACTATTTTATAAAATTTTATTAGAGAATGGTAGAATGGGAAGAAAGAAATAACAAAGAAATTAATTAAAAAAATATAGGAAAATAAAAAATAAAATAAAATAAAAATAAAATATGCAAAAGTGTCGCAAGAAATTTTTACTATTTTCGTTTGTAAATTTTTTGATTTATTTACACTAATATACCGTTTATACAAAATAATGTACATGATATGATATTAATATATTTAACTACAATCATCAAACGATGGATAGAATAGTTGATAGGATATAGTAAAATTCGTATATTTCATATCCTATCATATTCAATCCTATCCTAATTAGAAATCTAGATATCAAAATGTAGCTTTTTAGTTTTCATGTATTAAGACATTTTGCATAGGGGTCATAGAACCATGTGAAGAGTTATGGTAAGTTTCAATCAAGTGGATCCGTCCATCAGGGACGATAGAAGGTGCCGTGTGCTCTTTTTGAGAGAATTGAGAGATTTTAGTATGTGGTGATATATATAAGCCTATTTATAGGCTTAGACAAAAGAAAATAAGGGAAATCAAATCAGATGTGCATAATCAAAATAGGTATAGAAAATTATAGAAAATATCATAAATATCTCTAAAATATATTTTAATATTGTTAACATCTCCCCTTAAACTCAAAGTGACATTGTCAATTGGAGTTTGAATTAATGTCACATAGTGCCACGAAAAACTTGTTCCTTTGACAACAATGCGGTACTGGCTTGTTGATTTGTGGTGGGCGGTGTGTGAGGCGGCATCTTCCAATCTGGATCATTTGAGGGCAATGAGTCATTTGGTGGTGATGTTGGCCTCTTGAAACAACACACGAAATGTTGAGGATTGGAATGGAAAGAGCAAGTGGCCATTGTGGCCGGCTTACGAAACAGTAACTAAGTGACATGGCCTATATAGCTAGCGCCGTAGCCATAACATCAAGTGACCTATGTAGCCGACTTGGGAAGATAGATACTACGCAATGCAACTTGTGCGATTGGCATTGAAAGAAAGCCTCTTCCATAAAAAAAAAAAAAAAAAGGCTTGACTATACGACACACAATCGGTGCAACTAGCATCAAAATGGCAACTATTATGGAATCAACTCAATTAAGTGCTTCTTCAAATAAGACTCTGTTCGTTTCACGAAAAATAATTTCCAAGAAAATGTTTTTGGGATTTTTTGACGTTTATTTCACGAAAAATGAATTAGCTGGAGAAAATTTTTTTCCATGAAAGAAAAAAAATCCTCTAAGATTGAGGAAAATGTTTTCCACATTTGAGAAAGAAGAAAACATTCTCCATATATTCTTTCACCTTACTTTCCTTCATCAAATACCTTTTTCCTTTTATTTTTTATTTATTTTTTTTAAAAAAAAATCTATTTTTAATTATTTTTTGTTATTTTCTTTTTCATTGGTTGGTCGCTAGCCATGGCAACGATTGGTGATTGGCCATAAGTGAGCTAGAGCCTTGTGTCATGGGCCGATCGATCAACTCTCAATCATCACGCCCGTGTTCGAGAAACCTCTTGGACATGCTTTCTTTCGGGTTGTGACACTTGCCTGATTAGGCAAGGGTGAACTTGCTTGATGTTGGCAAGCTTAGCCTTGCCACAAGCCAGCGAGGCTCCAGCTCACTTGTGATTGGTCACCGGTTGTCGATGGTGGTGACTGGCTAAGTAAGAAGAAAAGGAAAAGGAAATTAAAAAATCAAAATTTAAAAAATATAATAATAATAATAAAATTATTGAAAGGGGTGTATGGAGGAAAAGATTTTCCTTATTGAATAGCAAAAAATATTTTCTAGTACATTTTTAGGTTTAAGCTAAACATTGAAAAATATAGTCATTTTCTTGAAAAAATGGCTACTTGGAAAACATTTTTTATAAACGTCATATTTTCCGGAAAACGAACAGAGTCAAAGACTTGTGTGATGAAGTCATCACTGTTGAGATATGGGGATGACTTATTTGAATGTGTAGCGGGACACTCGGTGTGCACTAATGTGCATTCAGTGCATGCACTTAAGTTTCCCCAAAAGATCTTATACCAAGTTGGACATAAGAATGTGGAAGAGAGAATTAAGAGATTTTAGTATATTTCGATATATATATTTTACTGTCCCTTTTGGCCAATATGAATGGAATGTTATGCCATTTGGCCTAAAAAATACCCCTTTTATAGGCTTAGACAGAAGAAAACGTGAAAAATCAAATCAGATATGCATAATCAAAATATATATAGAACATTAGAGAAAATATCCTAATATTTTTAAAAGATATTTTAATATTGCTAACATCTCTAATATCGCTAACAAAAGGAAATGCTGATGCAAGACGAGTCAACACATTCCATACGCTCTTCATCGTTGAAAAGAAGCCTTGCTTTGATGTTGCCTATTCAAGTGTAAGGTTCCTGGTCTGCCTTAGGAACTGTTAGAATTCCTGCAATTGATTATCAACGCATATGCATTTTGTATCCATGCTGGTTATGCCGTCTCCTTCGATATGCGCCTCTTGTTCTCTTGTGTTGGCATATTCTCTAAAGATATTCGCCAGATGTACAGCACGAAAATACTGACTTCAAGGGCAATTTCTAATTTAGCATCAAGTTATAATTATCTTATTCCAATATGGTATTTTGATGTCCCAAATTATACCTAAGGTTCCTTAGTAGGAAAGGACATGGTTACATGGATTCCTTCCCACCTCCTCTTAGACCAGGAGGGAGTCTGGCTGTCCTTGATATATAATGACGGCGGGCTGCCTAGATTCTCTCGATATAATTGCCTTGCGGACTCGGCTCCTAATACCCCCAGTCCTCTACCAAGTTTATCTTCCTGCGGGAGAGGGGAATATGGAGTCTAGACAATATGGGTCTCTCACCTTTGGGTGGATCTCTTGTGTTTTCTCCTTGAATCTTTTAAGGACTTGTTCAAGCTCAATATGGTGTAGAGAAAATGAGAAGCAACTAACCTATTGAATAGCTAAAGATGTCTAGTCCTTCTAGCAAAAACTCAATACTCTTCTCCCAAAAGATACTAGAAAGACAAGATCAAATGTGTTTGAATGATATGCAAACTAAGCACGAGTATATTGGCAAGTGAAGTAAATCAATTATACAAAGGACTCAAGAATTTGCTCGATCAATTTTATAGTGGTTCGGCCCAAATTTGGTGCCTACGTCCACTCCCCGTGCCTAACCGGGAGTTTAAAAAATCCACCATCTCAACATTTTTTTACATTGTGGTCAATGAGGAGCGCCAAATACCTCGGCACAACTCAGATTCATAACTAGTACAAGTGACCGTCTCTCTATATAGACAATGCCAAGTCATTCGCACTACTGCTTCAGTAATCTCCAACAAAATACAAGTGTTTTGCCCAGGTAAAAAAACTCGAGAGACCTCACTATTTCTGGGAATATAATCTAAAGAAAAGCTAGCCATTGCAGCTTCAAAATCAAATTACTTGAACATAGGGCTATTTTGACTGGCATGAAGGACTTGGTGACCAGGTAAGTTCTTTCCACAATCTGTCTGGTCCAGATGATCACTCCAATGTTGCAAGGCAATCCGCTCATGACTTGATCTGATCTCCTTCATGAACCCGGGATTGACTTCGGCTTGAGTTGTTCCGGTTCTTCTTCGCCAGTTCTTCACAACAGCATTACTCTTGGAACCACCTCTTTACGGCCTATGCAGCAGCCACATAAGTCGATTGAGTTGGGTACCGGGCACCTCACTAGCGGTCTGTCTGGTTCAATGGCTCACTGTGGCTATGGAATGAAACACTTTGAAAACCAACATATGTTAAAATAGTTCAAGCCACCTCGACTCCTGGCAGAACTTACAGAATAACTTGGAGTAGCGCTTATACGATCCTAATCAACAGTCTAAAACAGCAGTATGATGTGCCTGTCCCGCCTGATTTGGTAACGACTATTCGGGAATCACCACACTAGCAATTCTTCCAAACATTCATCCGCAGATGTGGGCAAACTCGTGACAAATCAGTTCATTTTTAAGAGCAGCCCTAAAGAATCAACAAGCTGGGTTGCTATACATGCAAGACATGATAACAGTCAACAATAAAGAATAAGACGTAAAAGAAGATCCTACCTGCAGAGCGTCGTGCATGATTTCGCGATACTTCACCAAGCGAGATTTGTGGGACTCAAAAGGCATGAGGAGATGAAATATTTCTTCATGATGTATATAACTGGCAGATCTGGAGAAACCGATCCTTGTGACAAATGAGCAAAAGAATTGCAGTAGTTGAAGCAAGTTCTCCCAGTGAATACGTGAATCACCTAGAACAAGGCGTATCATTCGCCTGCAACATTAATGTCACCAATCACGGTTTTAACGGCATCTTTGGTGCATGCCCAACGGCAAGAACCTACAAGGCCCTCTTGATACAGTCGTCAACCAATAGATGTTAGACCCTCTTGACAAACTCTTCAATTCTACCAACAAGAATTAGATCAAGATAGGGCACCTTACTCGAGGTGAAAAGAGATGACAATTTTGAGCAGATGAAGTAAAAGAAAGGCATCACGATGTTTCCTCACCTAGCATCAAGAAAGTGGCATTGCCAAGAATCTCTCATGAAAGACTTTGGACCAAAGAGCATATTCAGTGAAGATTACCATGTTTCACACAATATTTCAGAGTTCCATGAACGAGTCTGAAAATATGACACAAAAGGAAGCAGATGATTACACAAAGCATGGCCCCATCACGATCTTGTACTCATTGTCAAGCGACGACGATGGACACGAACCGGGACTTGATTCTTTTGGCCCCAACTACCGACACCCATCGAATGGACGATGAATACCTGGAAAAAGAAAGAAATTATCAAGCAACCAGTAGGGATTCGAACGTTACCGGATTCGCAGAGAATGTAGAAGGATAAGGTTAAAAAGCCTTTGGAAGTCCAGCTACCATCTTGGATACGAGAGAGTCGAGACATACAGGGGTCTTGCTTTGCGGCGACCACGAGAGATGGCTAAGGGGAGCGAGACGAGAGGCGCGAGAGAGCAATGGGGAAGGAGCGAGCGAGCGAGCGATTGAAATGGAGGGACGGAGGGGATGCGAAGAGCGTTTAAATGGTGAGGAAATGACGGTGAAATTCGAAAGACGGCCTCGCGTCGTTCCTTGAAGACCGTTAAACGGCGGGCGGTTTGACAGTTGGTACCCCAAATTTATGATTCTCATTTTAATAAAAAAAGAATTAAGCGCATTATCGATTTTCCGAATAATGTTACTGGGCGAATTTTGATGATTTACATTATGTTATCTGCTCTATCGGTAATAAATATTTCGTTGATATCATTTTTACCACGATAGTGACACCGTAATATAACACTTTTTTTTTTTTTTTGGTTAGAAACTAATAAATAGATACTACTAGATACGGTTTAAGTTAATTTTTAATCTGAAAAGGGAATAGGAAATTGAAAAGATAGAAAACAACGGTCAAGAGGGATATTATGACTGATTTATTTAAAGAATTGTAAATAGGAACTTCCTAACGAGTTATACGTACATTATAAAGAAGAGTTTTATCGAAATCCGTTCGTTTTTTTTTTTCGTTTGACAAACATTGATCATTCGACGACATGTAGAGTTTTCTGAAGCGTTGCTTCCAAAATTTACAGAAGTAGTGGACCCATTAGAAATTATAATCTTTTCTTAATTGATTATTCTATAAATATCAATAATCATGAGGACAGAAACAAGATTTTAATGTCACGGCAACGTCGAAATTACTAACAAGGTGTGGAAGCAATCTTGTGATTTACCAATAGATCCAAAAATCTTCCAAGAACAACTTTCATCAATACATTTTACTCTAATAAATTTCTTATTTTTCTTTATAAGTTTTTTTTTTTTTTTTTTTTTTATGTTGAGTCATTGATTTTTCAAACCATCTTTGAATTGCCTACAATTATCAAATGACAAATGTCATAACCATAATAAACATAGGCACAACACAATTGGGATTATATCATGGAAACCCACTGCTCCTTGTAGCAAAATTGTCATTTTTTCCTTTTATATCAAACCCCAAACTATTATATATGTGTAGTTCCATAATACTCTGTCTCATAACTAGTTCAAACATTAACTACACTATTTACATCAAATGGTTGGGATAATGCCAATGCTATGGACAATTCCCCTATAATTAAATCCCTCGTGGCCTTCCCGCAAAATTTGGTCACGTTTTTCCTTATTTCTTAAAGTTTCTCATTATCAAGATCATCATCGTTAATCTAGAATCTTACATCGTTGAGAAAATTTGTCTCATCATCATCATCATGATCCACAATATCATCCTCTATACAAATATAATCACCTTTATCAACTAAGTTATCAAGATGTAAACCACCCTTGTGCTCAACAACCGTCTCATTAACTTAAACTAATATCATCATGAGCACCCTCACCAATTAGGGGTGTGCAACGGGAATCATCTGAACTGGACTGGATCGGTCGGTTCCATGCAGCAATTTGATACCCAGTTCCTATTTTTGGAAGCGGTGGCTAGTTGGTCTGATTCCAATTTCAAGGTTGGGGACCAGATTGATTGTGTTTTATAGATTTTAATTATTGAATAAATTCTAACTTTCCTTCCCTCAATCGTTCAACTTCAATCCCTCACTCTCGCTCACGTCTCTCTTGCGCTTGACGACGAGCCTAGCAACTACTTTCGACCAACCCAGATGCTATTTTGTCCTTGTTTCTCTCTTCCATTTGTGCAAACCTTTTCCATTGGGTGAGGAGGAGGAGGAGGAGTGCTTCAAGTTCATCAAGTGCGTCATCGTTGGAGACAGGGCTGTGGGCAAGACTTGCATGCTCATCTGCTACACTAGCAACAAGTTCATACGATTTGTCCATCTCATGTGAAATGATATGCTCGAACTCATAGTCTTAGGACGAGCCATTAGCAGTAGTTCTAGTTTTTTGAGTTCTTGCTACACCATGGGTTTCTCTTATGGCTGTGACAATCTTGATAGTTGGTTATGTATCTATTTTGGTCAGCTGGGATCCTTTATTATTAGAGTTTGCGGGACTTTTTTTTTTTTAAATTTTATTTTATCTCTTAAATGTGTCAACTCATCACCAAATTGCTGCCAACATAGCAAACCGACTAGTTCCACTAGACCAGTTGGTTAGTTTGGTTCCTGATTCCAAGATTGATTGGTCCGGTCCATGGCTCTAGAAATTGGAAACCGGTCCTCTCAAACTAGTTCCCAATTCCATCTTGTAAACGGACCGAATTGGGAACCGATCACCCTTATCACCAATCCCTAGACCAACATCCTCACTCGGACCAATACCCTCACCCTCACCATCACCACCCCCTAATTGATGCCTTCTCTTGGAACAACACTCTCATTTACACCCATATTGAGACCTTGACCATCACCCCTGGCTACTTTATCTGTGCAAAATTTTCTTCATATATCTTAATAATCCATAATGCCAATAACTGAAGTAAATCAACAACATTGCTCTCTCATTCCATATAAATATCTCAACCCATCCTATATAGACTTTCTAGAAAATTTAAAATAAAGCTTTTAAAATTTGCAATTTACCCATTTTCAATGTCTCTGATGAAGCATTCATAGCTTCTTGAATTGATATCAATTCTTACTAAATCAATCTTTTCCCCAATATGTACAAGTATTGGGCAACAATAAAAATTTCCATCATGGAAAAAGCAAATCCATGCTCACTTGTATACCAAAAAAAAAAAAAATGAAATTTATGTTGTAAGTAGCCTCATAATTGATATTTTAACTTCAGCAACCTAAAGTGCTATCAATATGTGAAGATTTTGATTTGAGCATAAGGGCTTATACCGCCTAATTTTGGTTATTTCTATTTTTTAGTTCTACGGAACAAAAAAAGACTAAAAAATATTTGATAATGTCAATTAATTTTTATACTCTTTGGAACAAATTTATTTTCGGGAAGAGATTTGGAATATAATTAAAAACTAGAAAACAATTACTTTGTTGTTCTCAGGAGCAATTTTAGAATCAGGCCAATTTTTTTCTTCTCTCTTTTTCTTTTTCTTTTCTTCTTCTTCCTCCTCATCTTGGATGGGCAAGGCTGCAGCTAAGTAGCATTGACATCGACACGTGACATGTGGCACGCGACACGATACGACATGACACACTGACATACCGTTTTTAAAAAAAATAGAGAACTCTGATACGTTTGGACATGTTTATATTAAATTTATATTTTTATATATTCATGATAAATTATTATTTTTATGATTATTTTAATCAAATTATTTTGGTTCAAATTCATAATAAATAATTAAAAAAGCCTAAAATAAATTTACATTAAAAACATTAATCCATAAATTTTTAATATCATTTATTGTTTTAATTTGAAAAATTCAATTCCACTCCAATAATTCATTAAAATTGGAGAAAAAACAAGTAATATATATTTTGGACTTGCGTGTTAGAGTGTATCGGAAAAAAAAGATGAAAAAATAAACTTGAAGAGTGAATTTTGTGTTATGAGAAGTGAGAGTTAAAAGAGAAGAGAATGTTAGGTTTTTCTTCTTTCCCAATTTATTATTTTATTATTTATTATTTTCTTATATATTTATATTTTGACCATTTATTTATTGACTATTTAAAAATTGACCTATATGTTTTAGAATTACATGTTAGAATTCCAACTTAACTCATGTGTCAAAAAGTGTCAGGAGAGTTGACTAAGTATTACATTTTTGGGTTAATACCCTAAAAAATCCCAAATTGATACACTCACGACAAATTTATCCCAAACTACTTTTTTGACCATGAAAAATCCCAAACTAATACACCTATGACAAATTTACCTCGACCGACCATAAAAAACCATAAACCGGTACATTTATGACAATTTTACCCAAAACTAATTTATTCGATCGCAAAAAACCCAAATTGGTAAATTTGTGACAAATATACCATTCAGTAAATTAGATTAATACCACAAAAAATCACAAAAATTGTAAATTGTCAAAAACGGAGCGTAAAATCTCAAATTGGTATAGCGATCAATTGTTACATGTCATTTAACTTAATAATTTGACGGTAAAATTTAACGAAAATTAACAAAGGGTAAATTTGTCAAAAGTATACTAGTTTGGGGTTTTTGGTGATAAAAAAATAGTTTGTGATAAATTTGTCACAGGTGTATCAGTTTGGAATTTTTCAAAGTATTAACACTAAATTTTTTGACACATATTGGAGGGTGTAAGACATGTGTTGGAATGTCTGACAAGACATGAAAGTTCTTAGAGAGTGTCGGTACTTTCTAAGGCTTTGACAATGTTGCCAAACCTCAAGGTCGGTGATCGGCTAGAGGAGGAAGAAGAAGAGAAGGAAAAAAGAATATAAAGAAAAGAAAAAATGAAAAAGAGAGAAAAATCTCATAAAATTATTAAAAAGTTTAATGAAATTCTATAGTGCAAATTTTTTTAGAATTGTACCAAATGCACTTATGTTCTTTTTTTAGTTCGAAAATAGAAATTTTGTACAATTATTAAATGCTTTTAAATGTTCAGAAACTTGTCCGGAGAATGAAATCAGAAAAAGCTATTTTTGAATAAAAATTGTCCCTAAAAATAGAATGATTGTCAAATAGAACCTCATATAATTACAAGCTGAATTTCTCTCTATTTTATGAGAATTTAACTACATCAGTTTTCTAACTAATCTTTGAGCAATGACGTCCTCTCTAATTTATGAAATTAATTAGGTCAATTTACTAACTAAAATTTGGTACCTTGTGGTAGTAGAGTTCATGGTGATTATTAGTTAGTTTTACTTAGCATAATCATTTTACTTTGAAGATCACCAATCATGGGGCAAGAATAATCCCATGCTCATCTACTTTCAAGTTCAAAACTAAACAGTCAGTTTACTCAATATACACGAACAAATGAGGTAAATAGATTATATAAAATAAGATAGACAACACTTAGTTTGCAATCGTGACAATATACCTTTAGACTATTTTTTCGCTGACTTTGTGACCACCACATAGCTCAACACTTGCTCACGGCATAATCAGACTAGGACCACAATACTTGCTTGAGTGCGAATACTCCAATCAGGCTCAATGCCTTTCGTTGAAGACTTTTTCTTTTTTTTTTCAAAGTAAAATGACGTGATTTTGTTTTCCAGTACCATTTAGTGCCATGGACTAGCAACAATGATTGACGTTGATATAAGACCATTCGGATTATGTACGATCAAATGGACTAGATTAGTATAAATATAAAATGTTTAGAATTAAATTGATAAAATAAAAATAATTTGAATTAAATTAGCATAATTATAATAAATTTAAAACTTTTTTTTTTTTTGATAATTTTCCCAATTCTAACGGTCGCAAGCGAGTGGGTGGCTGATTTTGACATCAAGCATATTCAAATTACTCTCATGCTCATTTGTCAAGTAACTAATGTTTACTTCATGCAATGCCGTGCAAGAAAAAGAAATCACCGCCTCGTGTTCTCATTTTCTACTGGCGGCGGGAACCGAAGCATCGGCGACGGCGGCCGGTCCGATTCGGGCTACGCAGCGACGGTTGTCGTCGTCCGCATCTCCTCCCTCCTTCACCGGATAAGAAGATAAAACAAGCAAAAACCACACACGCACGAAGCAGAAAAGCACCACTCTCTCTCTCTCTCTCTCTCTCTCTCTGCAACTCCTCCTCCTCACTTCCCATGGTGCCTCTCCTCTCTCCCCACGCCGCCGCCACCGCCACCGCCACCGCCGCTCCTCTCTTCTTCGCCGGATCCCCCCCTCTCTCCGCGGCTCCCCTGTCTCGCTACCTCTCCGCGCGCCGCAGGGCTCGCCGCCTCCTCCTCCTGACCGGCTCGCTCTCGAGCGACCGGTTCCGGTCGGTCGAGGGTCGGTCCGGGCTCCCGCAGCCCCGGACGCTCTTCCCCGGCGGCTACAAGCGCCCGGAGATCAAGGTCCCCACCCTCGTCCTCCAGCTCGACCCCGACGACGTCCTCGATGGCTCCTCGGCCTCCGCGGCGGCGGCGGCGGCGGCGGCGGCGCTCGACTCGATCGACGAGGCGGTGTCGGGCAGGGTCGGCATCGTCGTCCTCGGCGGCGGCGAGGGCACCGGGAAGAGGCTCTACGAGGCGGCTTGCCTGCTGAAGTCGGTCGTGAGGGACCGGGCTTACTTGCTGATCGCCGAGCGGGTCGACATCGTCTCTGCGATCAATGCCAGCGGCGTTCTGCTGTCTGATCAAGGTTAGTGATGACTGATGAGGCCATTTTGTGAATTCGGGGGGAAAAAGAGTTGTGCATTTGAATTTGATTTTCGGCCTAGCAATCGGGTCTTGGTAGAAGTGGTCAACATCGCTCCGGTGTTTGAAACTTTTATAGTCCTAGAGTGTAGTTTAGGGCTTGGACAATGAATTTTGTGTAACAACTCTGTAGAAGTACTGCCATATGGAGATCCTCACGAAGTTGATTTTTAGTAAGTGGAAATGCTGTGAGAAATGCTTAATCTGTGAGTTAGGGCACTTAGCTAGTTGCAATGGTCTGTCCGTCTCTGTGGTTGGTTATGAAGGCGTCCTTATGCTTTCTTCCCATGTGCTTTTTCAAGAGAAGATAATTCAAGGCCAGAAAACTTGAAGTTGTACCTTCGCCTAGGCTATATGAAGGGTGATTGGGCTACCTGTTTCTTCTGCAATTGAACCTGGATAATTTGATTTTTGTATCTCTAGTGCCTTGGTGTTAGTGTCTGTGATGTGCAGATGCATTTGGCCAAGGTGGGTCTATTGATTGTCCTCTTTGGTAACTGGAAAAGCAAGGTTATTAAGCACGCTTGTATGCACATATGCACAACAATATGTGCTGCTGTGATCATTAACTTCTCTTTTAAAGATAAGTATCAAGGACAAAAATATTCAGCCTTCTATGATTCTAATCCTTTCAAAAGCTGTACAGCAATTAGTGTTTGACATGTGGATTCTAATGGAAATCGTCATAGAACAAGGTCCATTATGTTTCTATCGTTATTTACAGGACTTCCTGCTATTGTGGCCAGAAGCATGATGGCAGATTCTAGGTCTGAATCAGTGGTTCTCCCATTGGTGGCAAGGAATGTGCAGACTGCAAGTGCTGCATCAAGTGCATCTACTTCTGATGGTGCTGATTTTCTTATATGTGACATTGGTGAAGAGAACCATGAGGATAACCTTGTGTCATCCATGTTTGAAGATGTAAAGATACCAATATTTGTTAAGCTTAATTTAAGTGGTAATGGAATAGCATTGGATGAGGCATCGAGGTGGATCAAATATGGTGCTAGTGGTTTGGTGATTGGATTGAAAGATTTGGACTTGTTTACTGATGGTTTGCTGCACCAATTATTCAGCACTATAAGTACATTGACGGAGGACACAAAGTTTGAACGAGGCATCCCCAATAAGGTCATATTGGAGGAGATGGGGAATGATTTTTTTAGAAATGAGAGAGTTGCTGGCTTTGTGAAGTTGGAGGACAAAGAAAAGCAGTTAATAGAAACCGAGAAGGTAGTGTTGCTGGAAGCAGTAAATGTCATCCAGAAAGCTGCTCCGCAGGTGAGGTTCTTCATAAGTAGAGGGAAGCTTATGGCCAAAAAAATGAACAAAGTTGTTGAGATCACTCTTTAAATAATCAGCCATAATCAGTTCTTACAGTTTTCCAGTATCTGCCTTAAACAAATACTGCTGGTTGTCAATGACAGATGGAGGAGGTTTCGCTACTTGTTGATGCAACTTCTCATATTGATGAGCCATTTTTGCTGGTTATAGTGGTAATTGTGTGCTGAACTTCGACAAATTCTGGTTCCACGGTATACATTGGTATTAGCCCTTAATTTCAAACAAGTTCTTTTATTATTTGAAAGAGTTTTTGATTAATATTGTTTTTTTGTTTTTTGTTTTTTTGTTTTTCCTGCATTTAGCTCTAGAAGTTTTCAAATTTAAAAAAAAGTATGTAAATGCAATAGGGCGTAAAGGCTTCCTGGATTGTCCTGTAGGTTTATGTTTTAGTTTGCATGACAAAGCTGCTTGATGAATAAAATGCAAGCAAACCAAGTCAACTGAAGTTGTCCTGATTAGCAGGGTTGGTTGAGGAATTTCATTGACCTTTTCTTTGTGGAGAGATAAATGATATTATATAACAGATGTGGATACGTCTGGCTATCTATGAATCCTTTGTGACACTACTTTTGGCCTTAATTTTGCATTGAGCTAGTGATTAGATGTGTTGAAGTTGAACTTGAAGTAGATTTATATGGTGCCAATGGGGACACTGTTTTTCAGTTGCAGTTTGGGGGGCCTGAGCATTTTTTTAGCTAAAAAAGTTGCAGTTTGGAAGAGAATAAAAGTGATATAAGTACAGATGTTTGCTTATGAACAAAGATAACAACACCTTAAAAGAATTCCTGATTTTAAATCAGTGCATACTAAACTCCAAGTTAAGTTTCTGTTATTTGTTGGAATTTGGTAATTACCTGTCACTGTATCCAAATGTATTCATTGTTGTCTTAGCAAATAGTAGTGCGAACTGCAAAATAAAGGGAATGGTAAGATATGATGTCTGTGCAATCAATAATAATTTGATCATGTAGCTTGTATCGTTATTTTCTTTCTGTAGAACCACTATGGTATTTTTCTCCAAGCGTCTTGCTCATGTTCCAGTACATGTTTTGGTCCGAATCACATGATCTTGAGAATTATTTTACTCGAAGCAGACAATGTACTACCATTATTAAGTAGAAAAACTTCAATACCAGGGGTCGTGTTGCACTCTTATCTCCCATGGTTAAGTCTTTCCCAAGTATCATTTGCTTTTTGGTAACGTGCCAACCAGAAGCACTCACATTTAATATGTTTTAATGCTGTTCAAATTTGTATTTTTTTTCCTTGGCAAAATAGATTTTCTGTAACCATCGCGATAAGGTTGGATGTAAGCAGACTGGTGGCATGCGATGGAGGCTCCAAAAAATAAGATGAAAAAATTTACAACTATTTGAAAAGAAAACCGGCTGAGGAAGGTGATTGTAAAACTTGATCTTTTGGCAGTATGAACACTTACAAAAACTAATAATGTTATATTCCAAATCAGAAGCTTTGTAGTATATGTTGGCTTGGCCATTGTGCTGTAGACCGTATGAGTCTTTATTGAGGTTTTGGTCCTGAGTTCTTTATTCTGTGTTTTATCACCAGGGTGAATTTAACTCTGGTAAATCAACTTTTATCAATGCACTTCTTGGGGAGAGATATTTGAAAGAGGGAGTTGTTCCCACAACAAATGAGATCACCTTTTTACGGTATTCCGAATCTGATTCTGATGAGAAACAGCGCTGTGAGAGGCATCCAGATGGTCAGTACATATGTTATATTCCTGCTCCTATCCTTAAAGAAGTAAGCAAATCTAATCTGTCTTCAGCAAATGCTTAATGCTGTGCATTATGTGAGCATTCCATCTTCTTTAATAATACCTTTATATATAAAAGTGTGGATGTCTTATTCATTAAAAGAATTCTTGTGCTTGGTGGCTAGGAATGGTGAGAAATGATTTCTGCAGTTTTTCTACCACTCAAATTTTAAGTGCTTATGCTGGTCATTACTAATCTTTTGCTGTAAGACTTTAGACCTGAATGCCAAAGTCAAAAGTCAATTTCTTGCCCAATGACACTCCATAAAGTCATCAATTAGTGACAACATTAATGTCTATTAAATTAATTTGGTGCTGAACTTTGTGAACATATGGTAGCTGGGTCAATGTCCAGATGCTAGCGTCATCTTCATGGCTGGCAAATGAATAAAGTAATAAGTTTATTTTGTAAATAAAGTTTCATTTTCAAAAGACTAGTTATACACTTTACAAGAAAAGTTAAGGTATCAAAAACTGTAATATTTCCTCATTTGGATACTCATGAAGTGCCCTGGACCATCGTTTCAAAATCCAACTATATAAAATAAATATTCTTTTCCAAGAAATCAGAGAGAAATCAAGATCTATTTTTTGATATCAGATGTCAAAGATCCAGAAATAGAGTGCAGTTAATTGAAAGGAAAAACTGCTAGTTTGATTGTCTGAGAAAGAAACGCTTAATGTTGCAGCTATCTCAGATCCTGTGGAGTGGGGGACCCAGAATTTAGCTTTTGGGTGCAATGAAATATCTCACATAAAATTTCAAGTATACAGTTTGAAATTTTTTCTTGGTGGCAGGGGGCACCAGTGCAACCCTAACTCCCCACCACAAGTCCACATTTTGTGGTGTATTTGTTTCTCATTACCACTCCAGAGATGTGATTTCGTTAGAAGTTAACAATTGTAATTTATTTACCTCAATAAAATATTGTTACAATTTACCTCATTCAACTAATTTATTCATGCAATTTGGGTGCAGATGATTATTGTTGATACTCCTGGAACAAATGTGATTCTCCAAAGACAGCAACGCCTAACTGAGGAATTTATACCTCGTGCAGATTTGCTAATTTTTGTAATCTCTGCTGATCGTCCATTGACTGAAAGTGAGGTAAGTTCAAGATAAAGTAATTTATCTTCATATAGGTTTTCATTGCATTGAAAAGAGATGCCATGATTGTCTATGATGAGTTTACATGTTACTTTGGTTCTAGAATTATTTTTCTAATATGTCTGCGGGTCATGTAGGAATAATTCTTATCATGGTATTATAGCATCTTATGAAAGCAACAAACTCTTTGAAGGGTCAAGTAAACATCCTTCTCCTTGCACTGTGGTAAATAGCATGTGGCATTTGGATCTTTTAGCTTTTCAGGGATGGAGTCAATGGATATATCCTTATAAGAAAATTAGTTTTCTGTACTGTGTGTACTGTTCTCGGCATCCTTAGCTTACTACTTGATCATTTATAGTTTACATAACAACGAAACAACTACAAACCGAGCTTTTCTCACTAAGGCGCCCTTTTATTTTCTATAGATCTAATTTTCTGGTTGGTTGATAGATTCTGATGTTGGCCATTTCAGCTTTTGATAATCATCTCTCTATTCAATGTCATTCTTTGTGTTATGCACATCCATTTTCCATTAGTCTTTTGTAATGGCTTTCTTAGCAACTTTTATAGCTAGATACTAATTTATGACATTAGTCTGCAACAATTACTGACTTGAGCTTTTGTTCATGTTTTTTTAGGTAGCTTTCCTCCGGTACACTCAGCAATGGAGGAAGAAAGTTGTCTTTGTTCTGAATAAATCTGACATTTATCAGAATGATCTTGAGGTATAAATATTCATTCAATGCCTTGACTTTTAGTTATGCATTTATTTGTTTTAATTTCAGTGACGCTTTAGTGGAATTTGTGCTTCTCTAATTGAGAACTATCTTATTCTATGCTACTGGCACAGCTTCAGGAAGCTACGTCTTTCATCAGTGAAAATGTGCAGAATTTACTTAATGCAGAGAATGTGGCATTATATCCCATATCTGCACGATCTGCTCTTGAATCAAAGCTTTCGGCTTCCTATGAGAGTGCAAAAGAGTATACAAATATGTTGGTCTCTGATTCTCGATGGAGAGTTGGTAGCTTTTACAAACTCGAGAAGTTCTTGTACAGTTTCTTAGATGGGTCAACAAGCATGGGAATGGAAAGAATAAAGCTTAAACTAGAAACGCCAATTGGAATTGCTGAGCGGTTAGTTTCTTCATGTGAAACTGTTCTGAGACAAGACTATGAAGATGCCAACCAGGATTTGAACACCGTACTTGGCATAGTTAGTAGTGTTAAAGAGTATGTGATGAAAATGGAAAGGGATAGCATCTCTTGGAGAAGAAAAATCTTATCACTGGTACCCCCACAGAAATCTCTTTCTTATTACCCTATCATGTTATCCCTTCTGTTATAAGTATCATCTGTCACACTGCAGGTTGACACAACAAAATCACGTGTTGTGGAGCTGACTGAATCTAGCCTACAGTTATCAAATTTAGATCTTGTTGCAACATACGTTTTTAAGGGTGAAAAGTCAGCTACAATGCCAGCAACTGCTAAGGTGCAAAATGACATACTCGGCCCTGCACTTCTTGATGCAAATGTAAGTAGAATCTCGTCTGCTGAGGATCCCTTTAGAACACAGAATACACTACAGCTCTTTGTGAGGATCATCTATCTTGTAGTTTTAAAATTGTTCTAGAAGATTCTTTAGTCTGAGAAAATCTAGGTGCTGGCTTTTCAGCCTGATCTCCTGGATTTTAACTAATGTACTATTTTAATGATGAAGTAAACCATAGATATATCCTGCCGTTGTTTCTGCTTATTTATGTAGGAGTAGCTGGCTCAAATTAGCATTTATTGGTGTTCTTTGGATTTTTACTGTGTAGAAACTTCTGATAGACTATGTGAGTTGGTTACACTCGAGCAATGACAGTCAAGGCAGGCTTTACAGGGAATCTTTTGAAAAAAGATGGCCATCGTTAGTACATTCAAACACTCAGATGACATTGGAGAGGTTTGACTTGCTGAGGAAGTTAGATGAACAGTGTCTGAAAGTCATAGAAAATTTCAGTGCCAGTTCTGCTTCTAAGACATTCGACCAAGAAATTAGAGAAGTGGTGAGTTGTGTTTTCCCACTATTCTTGAGCTCAACATCTGCATGAGTGGGTTGTTGTGACTACTTATATTACATTCTCTTGCCAAGCATTTGGAAATTTAGCTTGGATCACGTCAATAGTTATACATGCTGTGCTATTCATCTGTGCATGCCTTATTCAAGGATCTCTTTTCTTCTGGACTGCTAGGTTTGGTGAGCAATTCCTTTTGTTCAAGTGCTGTTGCAGTGTGATTGGTACTCAATTCAATCATATCTAATCATCTGACTGTCCAGAATCCATGTAATTAGTATTTATGCATAAGTATGTACTATTCTTGGATATTCAGAATCAGGAAAACATATCTCAGAGTTTCCCCAGTAATCAGTTCGTTTTAGCAGTTAAGCCATAATCAGTTTGCTGAGCCTTTCTTTCTCCTATTGTGGAACCTCCCTGATTCAGATGCGAATACCCTCTAATTGAAATGGGATCCCTTTCCTATCCTAATAACATTTTGACATTGAATACTTGTTAATTTACTGGATATGTCACAAAATTAGTGATTTAAACATTCACTTCGTTTAATTTGACATTGATGTGGGATATGTCTTTGATTCAGTTTCTGGGGACTTTTGGTGGGCTTGGAGCAGCAGGGTTGTCTGCTTCCCTGTTGACATCTGTGTTAGATACAACTCTGGAAGATCTTCTGGCACTCGGCCTTTGCTCAGCTGGCGGGTAATGGGTCTCCTTCCAATTTGAACCCCTTCATTTGTAGATTGTTTTCATAATTTTAGTCTCTCTTTTTGAAAGTTCTGTTTGACTCTCTTCTCACTGTGGGCAGCACCTTGTCCCAATGATACTTCGGGTGTGTTTGGTTCAGCTTTGCAAATGAGCTTTGGGTGTAACGCAAATTGTGTTTAGTTAAAACCTCTTTACAAATAGACTTTGAGTTGAATGTGTGTTTAGCAAACTAACTTTTGCAATGGGCTTTGGGTATATTATATATTATTATTTTTCTTTTTGAAAAATGAACCAAACCCTTTGCCGGTCCAGCGAAGGGTTGTCTCCTTTTATTAATAAAGAAAAAATAAAATTAACCAGGGACAAAATCGGAAATTTGAAAAATTGGTAAGGATAGTTTTGGATGGAAAAAATTAGTTTCAGCATTTGGTCAACGCTGAAACCCCTATTAGTATTGGGCTTTTAGCTTTCCCAAGGTTAGCATTTGGCCGAAAGCTCATTTAAAATGGTTGCTAAATGGTTCAGCATTTCCCCAGGGATTTTGGGGGCCAAAAGCCCCTTTGGGAATGCTGAACCAAATGCACCATTCTTGTTCCACTCTCGTCCCTCTTAAATACTCGGCCATGAAACTTAAAATATCACTTGGACCTCATATTTTGTCTGTCATGTGGCTTTGGAAGTTCCCCCACCTATTTCAGAAAGGCATATGTAGATTAAATTCCTTGCCACTCCCTCATTTGGAAATTTCTTGTGGTCTATTAGGACTTTCCATTGCGGATACACGTTAGATATATTTTACTTTATATTTTCTTTCGCATTTGGGATTAAGTAACCTTTACTCAATGCGAGGTATCCCTAATGACTCATGCACAGCTCATAAAGCTCTTGAATACGAAGTATGGATGATTGCGACATTACTTGAAAAATCAATGCCTTTTTTCAGAAAAGTGGTAATGCGGGACTTTTTGCTATTTAAGTATCTGGACTGATAAAAAGAAGAGGAGATGTTGAATTGGATAGCGTGAAAATGATGGCCCTGCCTTTGAATTCTGTATCATCTGGGTTTCGTGGATCTGCAACTCATCTTTTCTTGGATGAAACAGAAGTTCTGAAATTATCGCAGCCCTCTATTCTTTAATTTTATCTTCCATCTAATCTTACTTTTTCAATTACAGGCTATTAGCAATTTCAAATTTCCCGGCTCGTAGGCAGGTGGTGGTGAATAAGGTGAACAAGACTGTTGATGCTTTGGCACGCGATCTTGAAGAGGCCATGCAGAAGGATCTCCTTGATACTGTCACGAATATGGAAAACTTCATAAATATTATCAGCAAGCCTTATCAAGAGGCAGCTCAAAGTAGACTGGATAAGATACTAAAATTGCAGGATGAACTGTCGGCTGTTCAGGATAGACTTCGCATGCTGCAAATAGAAATTCAAAATCTTCACACGTCGTGAGATTTTTCTGGGTTTTGTTTGCCACATTTTGAGACACAAGAGGGGCACGATTTGCAACGGAGATGTAGATTTTCTATATACTGGGTGAAGTGAAGTTCGGCCAGGGTATTTGAGCCTTGCTTGCAGGAACTACTCTGCTGTGTATTTTTATTTTTTATTTTTTGGTAAGTCTGCTGTGTATTTTTTTCTCCCTCCTGAATGTATAAATATCAGCATCTTCATAAAATATATTGAAATGTCCAAGGAAATTGGTTTTGGACATTGTAATTCTGAAAATTTGCACAAAAAGATCTAGACAGTTGTTTTTATTACGTCATCAGTGTTAGTGAGAGGGAGTTGTCAACCAGCACGGGAAGTTTGAATCATCAGGATACAAATTCACCGTTGGTCTTCCTTTCTACATTGGCCTTTCCATGATGCATCAAGCCTGAAGCTACATCAGGCTTTTCGTGCTAGCTGAGTAAATCCTGCATAGGGTCGAAACTCCACTTGCTAGTAGCTCAAGTTCAGATTTGACGATGCATTGACTTCGACTTCCCTAAATTTAAGTGAAGCTTGAGCTCGAGCTACTTCAGTATCTTGTCCGATCAAGCTTGGAGCTTGCCACTTCAACGGTTCTCTCTGTGGACTAATGGCCCAGGCTTGACTCAATGATTTCATCCCATTCTTGCTTGCTAAAGGTCCACGTCCCTCTTGGGTTATAAAACCAAAACAATTACGTGAAAATGCGATCATCAGCATGCAAAATAACAGAGGACATGGAGGCCCTCCTTCCGAAATCTGTAGTCACGGAGAGAGACATTCTCTCCCCCACGTTCAGATACCGATAGTAGTTTATCACGTCATTTAACGTATTGATATTGTAAACAAACAGGGACAATGATGGGGAGATTCTCTTCTCCACGTCCGGACACCGTTCGAAAAGCAGAGATTTGCAAAAAAAAATTATGTACCGTCCATAAAGGTCACTTTGTACCAACAAGAATCTCTTTACCTTTTGCAATTAACATGGGAGCGACCAATTGATGTCATGACGTGTCTGCATTAACGTAGAGCTCTCAATGAATTCCTCATACAATATCAGCAGAAAAACGAAGAAAAAGGTTGAGCTAAGCTATGGTGGTCAAAAGTTGAACAGAAAATTGCTGCGGTCGCGACATGTCCTGTAGGCTGTAGGCCATGAATTTGATGCCACCACTTCCCGAAGATTGCAACTCGTGAACACACGATATAAAATATGGAAAAAAAAAAAAAATAAGAAGAAGAAGAAGAAGAAGAAGAAGGAGAAGAAGAAGAAGAGAGAGAGAACTCCAAGCAAGAACTTTGACCACTGCACAAAGGTAATAATAAAAGCAATAATAAATATTATCAATAATTGTTGTCGCCTGTTGGTGCTGTTATCATTAGTATAATTGTAATCGTTAATACGGTTATTATTATTATTATTATTATTTTTTATTGTTATTATTGTTAGATGATGCTTTGCCCTTTCGGGTGAGAGGTGCTCCTGTCATTCCGTTTTTCTTGGGGAGAATTACACCATAAATATCTTAACTTGCGTACAACATTCACTTTAGTACCATAATTTTTCGTCGACTTACTTAAGTGCTAAAATTGAATAAAAACAATCGAATGCTTTTGGCGAGCGAGATAAATTACGTAGTTTTTATAATTAAAATTTTTATCTGATGTGGCCTTTTTTGGCATTGGAATGATCACTTTTTAACAATGATTAATATTAAAGTGATCATTTTTTTTTTTACAATGACTGGTACTAAAATGATCACTTCTTAACTTGTTATATGACATTGCTTAGAGTTTTTTTTTTTTTTGGCATGAAGTGATCACTTTTTCAATTAAATTAGTATTTAAGTTATCACTTTTAACAACAATTGACATTGAGGTGATCAATTTTTAACTTACTACACAACGTTGTTTAGAGATTATATGCTGACTAGACACTCTGGCAAGTCATGTAAGATTGAGAAATTAATAAAATATTGTCACATTAGATTTTTGGAGTTGACACTTAAGTGATTTTTTTTAAGTGACACTTAAGTGAGTTGACAAAAAGTTGTAGCACTAAAGTGAGTGCCATATACAAGTTAAGGTACTTTTGGTGTATTTCTCCCGTTTCTTTTGTTAAATGAATTGTCTCAAATAAGAAGATTGGGATCAACAGTGTATTGATTTGAAGTTCTTTGAACGTAATCCAAATGGGGTCTGTCTACAATTCGGCATAGATATAGACCCTCGTAAATATTTTTCTTTATTGATAAGTGAACTATAAGGTGAAAGAAAAGAAGAAGAAAAAGAAAAGGAGAAGATGGAATGAGCAATCAGATCCAACTTTAGTCAGATTATCTTGGACCAAAGAGAGGGAGACGGTGGTAAGAGAAGAAAAAGGTCCCTTTTCCTTAGTCTATAAGGGTCTCCCTTTTCCTATGGTTGGCTAAATTTTACGACAAAAGCAAAGAAGCAAAAGGTGGATTGTGAAAGCACCATTGGTGGTCAGGGCTGCGCACAGAGAGAGAGAGAGAGAGAGAGAGAGAGAGAGGGAGGCACATATTCCTGTCTGCACTGTTTTCACACCCTATCTCCTTTCACTTTCTTCAACGCTACATGCATGCTCTTTAGTCCCACCAATAGGAGTAATCGAGCGGTGACGCGATGTGGTTCGCTGCTTGCTCTTGATTCAACTCAAATGTTCAAAGCTGAATACCCTATGCAAGTTCGAAAAGTCGAGCTCAATTAAACTATATATGATCTCTAAAGCTTGACTCGACTTAATTTGATTATCAAAATACAAATTCCGCTCTAAGTTTGCATGGAACTCAAGCTCTAATTTGAGCTTGTGCTTAGCCGATCTCAAACTCAAACTTGAGTTTCGAGAGTACAATACATATATTTGAAGAACCATTTTGTTCAAATGGGTATAATGTCTTATTCTTCTATTAACAAAACCCATTATGTTAAAAAAAAAAGGGACCTACTTTGGAATTTGTAAAATCAAATTCCAATATATTTCCTTAAAAGTGGTTAGTTTTTTATTCACTATATCATCCATAGAAGTGATGTTTTCTCCTGTATAATGATACTTCCCCTGACAGGTCCCTACAGTGGTTTTGGTGCAACTGTCTATCAGCTGGTGCTGCCTAACTTCGTAATAACTTTTCTAAATCAAACAAAAAAGAGTAAACACCTGTGTTTTATTTCCTGCACTGCACACTAGGGCAGCATAGGAAACATAAACAAATGAAGCACCATCTGTGTCTGATATAATCAAGACAAGAACAAAAAAAAAAAAAGGGAGAGCAAAACAAAATGCAGTAGGAAGTTTATGATTGGACTTGCAACTTCCACCTGCTTTCATTTTCGTTAAGTTTTGTACTCTTGGCTTTTGGTGTCCAAATGTGATGTCTACAGTGTTAGAGAAATTCGATGCTAACTGCATTCTGTAAGCTAGGAACACCAGGGGCGAGATCCAGTTACTTGCAAGCTCATGAAATACCTTGTAAATCTTAGGTACTAGTGAAATTCAGGTTTTTGACCTATGTAGTTTAGCCTGATTCAAAATAATCTGCAAGCAATTAGGCAATTGGACTTAGAACAAATTACCTCAAATTCTCGAGCTAGTTAGAATCCACAAACATTTCAATGAACTACACAACCTTGGGATAAATTTTGTGTAATCGCTGTTAATTATTTTAAAAGCAAAATAAACTAATTTTTTTGTTCACAAATACCACATTAAGCGCAAGCAGTTACAGCTTCCACCATTGTAGACGATAATCTTTTATTTCTAGTCACAATAGTGGAAAACTATGGGTCGACTACCTGTATCACAATAGAAATGTAAGGAGTACTTGCTGCATTGCATTGCCAATATTAGAAAATCATGTGCCTCAGATTTGTGCTAATTGTCACTTCAGATGGCCTAATTTAGGTCAATCCATTGGTGGTCATAAGCTCATTGTGGGCTGCTTCAGAGGACTTGGCATTAGAGGGTCAAGCCCTTGCATCCCCCTGCTTGGCTCCATTATTCATGGATTGAGATTTATTATTACTTGTGATTTTGTACCAACTCTCGTTGCACAGCTAAAAAAGCGTTTGGAAATTCAAAGTAGCTTTGAGCACTTAAAAGTGTCTTGAGCAATAGTTTGGGTGTTTGATAATTGTTTTTTAAAGAAAATTTTGGTGTGAAAACTGCCTTGAAAATGTTCAAAACCCAAAGCCTCCCCTCTGCATTGGCTTCTTAGCAATTTCAGTAAGCACTTTGCCCTTTAATGAGTATTTTCAATTTTAGCCCGATCAACTAAAAATGTTTCCTCTTCTAACCTTTTATTTGCATTTTAAAGAGAGTGAAAAATAGAGCGATGATCGCGATTAGTTGTCAAAGATGGGGTCATGTGACGCTGGCATCTCAGGCTAAATAGTCCCTAGGTCACATGACTTTAATGCCACCTTACATGGGGCTGCGCAGCCTCTGACAAACACTTGTTAGGATCACATGACCTCAATGATGCCTTGCCAAGATCGTGCGACCCCGACAACACCTTACCTCGGATCCAATAGCGGTCTCTGTGGTGACGCCTTTTGCTTCTCCTTCTATAGCATTTTTTTTTCTTTTAAAATGTTCCAAATACCAATTATTAAATGCTATTTGCTTGAGTTGGGAACATCTTTAGTCAAAGGAAGATGCAAAGTCTTATGGCCAAAGATATGGCAGATACTCTTATATGACGGTCAACAATAGCGTGAGTTCAGAGCAGAATCAGTCGACCTATCAGCGTAGCCCTACTTTAATTTGAGTTCGCAATCAGGTAATCATCGATTGGTCATTCAAAAGTATAAGAATACTTTTATCAAGGGGCAATCCCCATGTAGATTACATATATCTCGATGGTTTAGACCGCAAAACAGCGTCAGGTGTACTGCCATGGCCAAATCATGTTCACGGCCAAAATCAATTGAGACTATTTTATGACGCTGACTCGCGTGTAGTCCAAGCATTTCTTGAACTTTTTGGGTTTTGAAGATTCGGAATATCAAACTAGCTGCATGGCCGCCTGGAAGTGGGAACAAATAACACTTTCCATGTGCCCAACACTGGTGGAAAAAGTTGCCCTTGTCAGCGGGAAATTTACGTCCTTTGATAACTATTGACATCCATAAATTAGATAAACAAAGCTTTTGAATATCTTCAACCAATGAGCGGTTCCGTACACATTTGGCATTTAGTTAGCCATTCCGCATCAGCCAACAAATTTCCTTTTCGAAAAAGGGATTAATAAAGCTAAAGAACAAGGGCTGCTAGCTTTTACTCTTAATAGAATGGTGCGCAATTCATGTAAAACTAAGTTATAATGCTCTCATGAGAGCCACTATCATTTAAAGAATTCGTGCATTGGCTCATCCGAAAAGCTAAGAGATATTCTTAGATATTGGAGCGCACCAATAGGTTGCTTTACATATGGTCGGTGGTTTTAAAGGTTTTATTGTGGGTATTTTCAAATTGGCAGTCTATCATGCCTTGATGATATTATGTCATTATAATTTAAAACCATTGGATCATGATTTTTAAACTTGACATCTCAATGATCAACGGATAGGATTCGATTCGATTCGATTCGATATGGGTAATCAAGCGGTTGTAGTAACCTGGCCCGTTTTTAGTTCCGTTTGAAATGGGGGTGCAGTCACTTTCCTATACTTAGAAATCTGTCGGGGAGCTTTTGCTACTTTCACGTGGCAGTGTTGTTGGGCTAAAGAGCTAAGCCATGCACCGACAGTATATATGGTACGTAGATTTTGATTTGACGTTGTTGTTTCATGCAAGGAATTGAGAAGGTTTAGAGGGTAAACGGACACGTCGTTTGGGTTCAACGGAGAGAGAAAGAGAGTTAGGCCTTCATGGGCACTAGTTGGTAAATCAGTGAAAGACTGGGGGAAGAGTTTCTGCCTTTGGGTCAGCGAAAATGCATAGTTTTTTGATTTCATCATGCAGTGACGGAGGAGCAAATATGCAACATGGCCAGATCTCAATAGATCTTTGAGAGATCGTGTAAGAATTGGCATTTAATTCAGGAACAGTGACCTTTCGTTTTGTCTCTTTTTTTACAACGTAGGACTCGTGGGCCAAAACTGTTTTTTTCACTCTCATTTGGGTTGCTTAGTTGGCTTGCTTGCTGACTCCAAGTTGGTTTTTCGCGCCCTAGGATTTGGTCAAACCTAAGATAAGGTGTGTGAGATCAAGAAGTGACTGTCCTTCTCCCTACATTAATGTTTTGTCTTTGACTGAATTGGAAGGCTAATTAAATCTGAAGTTCGATTGTAGGACCATGAGATAGCGACCAGACATCAATTGACAGAAAAAAGAGAGTACATTTTTAGATGAGTGGTTAGTGATGATTATTGTGATTAGGGTTTGGAAGTTTTTCGTCATAATTTATGCTCACGAATGCATGTGGCCCTCGTTAACATGAAAAGAAGGTAAAATCAAAGTAGGGATCGCAAAGTAAAAATTAGAATGAGAGCCTTCTGGTTCATTTGATCTTCTTCAAAGTAATCTGAATAAAACATTTAAAGTCAGTCTCAAGGCATTATGAAATACATGATTGAGCTGTGGATGTTCAAGAGTCCTCCAAAACGAATTCTCAGCAACATAATAATCTCAGGAAAAGTATAAAAAAGTCATAAACTTATTGCATTGATACAAATTCAGTTCTAAATATTTCAATTTGACTAATTTAGTTCTAAATTTTTTAGCATTGATACAAATTCAATCTATCTAGCGAATTTAAGCTAGAAATTGCTGACGTGGATGCCGTCGATCTTATGTGGCACACTGGCTATGACGTGAACAAATTTATAAATTTTAAATATTTTTCAGAATTTTTTAATTATTTTTTTTTCTTTGCTTTTTTTTTTTCCATCTCTTTTTCTTGACCCTTTGGCCAGTGAGGTCGTCGGCTCACCATTGTTGGTCACAAGTTGGTTTGGGCAAGGGCCTTTGCGCTCTCGCTAGCCATAGGCATGGGCATTGAGCCCCTGCCCAGATCCAAGAATGATTTCCGTTCATTTTTTTTTCCATTTCTATTTTTGGAAACATTGAAGTAAATTTTTAATTGTATTTCTTGTTTCTGTTTTAAATCTATTTTCTAGCCATTTTTCTATCCATTTTTCTATTTCGAGGAATAGAAAAATTAGCTGATATTATCAAACGAATTGTTGTTGTTGTTTTTTTTTTTTTTAATTCTAAAGAACAAAAGAATAGAAGTATAGAAAAATTAAATGGTTACCAAACATGCTCTTAATATAATAAGCTATGCATTAATTAATCAAATGAATGGTTTAATGAAGATATAGTAGATATTGATGAACTTAAGGGTTTCTTGGCTTATAGCTAAAAATAACCAATTTTTTTTTTCTTTCCCATGAAAATTTAAAGTATTTAGATTTGAGAAAATTATGAATAATTTATATGTGAACTACGCGAGTCAGTATTTACGTATCGTGAAAGTTGTAAGGATTATGCATTTAAAAAGTCGAAGTGCGTGAATTACAAATTTTAGAGTAAGTATGAAATATAAAAGGTAAAACTCAATCCATTATTTTGGATATGCAGTGTTGGAATTCATTTATTAAACTTTAGATGCATTAAATTGGTTGGTTGGTGTCCATGGAAGCCAAGCCCTAGAACATTGTGAAATGCATGACTGACAAGTGTGTCGTTAAGAGTTCTTCAAATGTACCTAGAATGCATATAAATGCATAAAATAATTAGGCTAATAAATCATTTATTATTTTATCAACTTACAAAATTTATCGCCTAAGATAAAATTTTGTTTTGCTAAAATTGTTATCAGTCCATTACTCTAATTGCCGGTTTAGTTGAACATACAATCTTTCATAATCATAAAACACTAGAATTCAAAGATAGGCATTCTTACCAAGATTTTACGTGAAAAATGACAAGCCTTATTCAAAGTTTCCAATTCTCTATCTTTAAAATACACATAACATGGATCAATAGATGAGGAACATCTACCTTTTTCAAGTTTGAGAAAAAATACAAATCAAAGCATGACCCGAGCAAAGCACAGTATAAACAACTTATATACAAGTAAGTTTGCCTACAAGATGTGGTCGATGAGCGGCCGGCCCTCCAAGCAACAATCTTACATGAGAGCCCTGGCTGCAAGGCCTAACCCAACCTAGCCTGCAAACTTCTATGTAAAATTTATGAATAAATGTATAAGAAGTCCTAAAACTTATAAGAAAATGCAATTACGTTTTAAAACTTTTAAAAAATACAATCAAGTCCTAAAACATGTCACGAAAGTGCAGTTGAGTTTTAAAAATTTCAAAAAGTATAATCAATGGAAGGACTTGATTGGATCAGTTTGACAAGTTTTATAATACAATTATACTTTTTGAAAGATTTAGGACTCAATTGCACTTTCTTTGATAAGTTTTAGGATTTTATTATATTTTTTGAAATTTTTATAATTAAATTGTACTTTTATAACAAGTTCTAGGATTTCTATTGTACTTATCCCTGAAATTTATGTTATGGGTTAGACTTGCGCTATACATTAGGCACAACCTTTAGACCTCATTTGAACCTATCCAGTAATCATTTCTATGGATTGCCATCTAAGGGTGCGTTTGGTAAAGATTTTGTTCCCGTGAATAATTTTTGATTCTAAATGGTTTTTTTATTCTATTTATGGGAACAGTTTTTAAACAAAAGAACGCACTTTGTAATTGTCCAAAATTTCTATTTCTGGGATAGAAATGCGTTTGATAGGATTATTAATTTTTTTTTGATTTTTAATACTTTTATTATATTTTTATTACATTTTTCTTTTTCTCTTCTTCCTCCTTCTTCTTTGTAGCTGGTTGCCGACCACCGCTATAGCCGGCAACCGGCTGGGCGAGGTCCGGTGAGCTTGCTAGATCTGGGTGCGGTCGAGCCTCATTGTGGCTGTGTGAGGCTCGGCCTCGCCTTGGCTAGGTGAGCTTGGCCTCACCAGATTTGGGTGAGGTCATTGTGGCTTGATGTCGTTGGGAGCCAGCGACGCTTCGTCGAGGTTGTCGGCTCTCGCTTGGCTGATCGCCAGCCATAGCCAACGTCGGAGACTGGCCAAAAGGAAGAAGAATAAGAAAATGGGAAGAGAAGAAGATAAAAGAAAAGACGAGAAAAGAAAAAAAAAATAGAAATAGATTCTACGAATTGTTCTTGGGAACAAGAAATTACTTGTCTATTTCTTGATTCTATTTCAAATCTATTCTCGAGAACAAAAAAAATATTTTTGTTCTTGAGAACAAAAATTTTATCAAATGAATTTTTGTTCTTTTTTTTTTTTATTCCAGAGAACAAAAGAATATAAATAGTTATTCTCTGGAAGGTTACCAAATAGGGCCTAAGAGAGCAGCAATGAGGGATGCGATTTATTCTACTTGGTCAAAATTGGTGGGTCAATTCATTTTCTTAGAACCGCACCCAAAAGTTTCCTTCCTCACCGTTCATTCTCTTAATTTCTTTTCATTTCTTAGGTTAACCGAAAAGCAAAAGAGGTTAACTTTATGAAGTTTCAATCTTGAAGTTTGAACCCCACCTTCTTAGGGAGGGATGGGGTGGGGACGCGTAAGTTTCAAGAGTGGGTTTCGATTCCCACGTCATGCAAGAGGCGGGACAAAAGTCTGAGAGTGACTGTAAAGTAGGGATAGAGTAGGACTGACCAAAAAAAAAAAAATCTTGAAGTTTGATCGATAGCAATAAATAACCCTGCGTCTTTAGTTTTAACTTTTCTGCTACCTTCACAAGAATAAAACATTGACATTTTTACCACTGCTAGAATTTTTCTCATGGGTAACTGTTTGGGTTTGATAGATAAATTGATATAGAATCCTTGAAGTTGTTTTCATGAGAGGCAATTCCGTCAAAAACTGGTTTGTTTTGCTTCGATTTTCTTTCCCCCACTTTTTCTAAGAAAACGAAAGAAGTGATCCACCAATTGATCCACCTTATGTTCCCGCTCACCCATGCACAAACCCAATTACCAACTTTGATTGAGCAATTGTAGCAATACTTCCGGGTCTACGGTGGTAGATCAAAACCTATAAACATTTAGAACTACCTTTTTAACTCTACGATAAATTCATATCGCGCTAATTTTCAAATTCACTTAAGATATTTATTGATTCCCACAAAGAATTATATTTGCAAACGTCGCGATTCTCGATCCTCATTTTGAGTGGATTGATAAAGGAGCATCAGTTAGAGTCGAAACAAATTTAGTGGGGAAATACACGCTTTCTGCGTCATGTTTGGTCGTCGTGATTACTTGACCACATAGGCTAGAACACACAAACTCATTGCGGTGGCCTGACCTACTAAAAAGCATATAAACTCATGAAATGTTCTGCCTTTCTCCTCCGCCAAAAAGGAGCACATTGCAGCCCCCTTCTTTCTCCCTGCCTTCACCTATAAATTCAGCTTCAACTCCTTTCACTCCTCTCTCATGTTCACTCCTTCCTCTCTTTCCCCAACCCACCTCTCTCTCTCTCTCTCTCTCTCTCTCTCTCTCTCTCAAGAATGCTCTCCTATCTTACTTCAATTTCCATCACATAAGTCCAAACAACTCCTTTTTTTACAACCCAATTCAAACCACAAAGCCTGCCCTGCATCTCCCCTGTTTCTCTCACGTTCTAATTTTCCATCAGTTAACCAAACTGCGCAATTTTGTGGATAAGGAGAAAACGAAGGAAAGAAAAGAAATGTCCTCAAGCGTGTGCCAGGGGCCGCAATCATGCCTCGAGCCCGGACTCGTCGAGCCACGCGTTCTCAAGCTCAAGCTTGGCCCGCGCAGACCCTCCGCCGGCTCTGACGCTGCAGCCAAGATGAAGACAGCGATGGCCCAGCCGGGCACTGAAGCCATGGACTGGAGCTTCCTTCAAGCTTTCGCCCCCGCGGAAGAGAAGAGCAAGGGTGAGCAAGCCGCTGTCTATGTCCACCCGCTCCTGAAATGCTCCTCCTCCTTCCTCAGCGACCAGAGCCTTGAGATGTGCACTGAGTCACTCGGAAGCGAGACTGGCAGCGATGTCGGCGATGGTGAGGCCCCGCTCCTCTCTCCTAGAGGAGGCAGAGACTACTGCCCTGCGATTCGGCCGGTGAGGAAGAAGCTGAGCCAGAGCGGCTCGTTCCCGCCTCCACTAACGTCGGTCGGCGGCTCCACGGGGCTCCAGGTGCGGTCCTGCCGGGAGGGGGGGAGGCTGGTGGTGGAGGCGGTGGCGGTGTCGTCCTGCCACAGCTTCTTCCATGTGGAGCGGAGCCATGGCCGTCTCAGGGTTCGCTTCTTGGAGGAAAGCGATGGCCCCGAAACCGAAGCTGAAGAAGAAGGGGAAGGGGAGGAAGAGGATGCAGAGAGGGAGGAGGCAGAAGAAGAGGAGGAGGATGATGAGGAGGAGAATTTGAGGGTGGAAGGAGAAGACTTTGATGATGAAGAGTTTGAGGAGGAGGAAGAAGAGGGCATGGAGGGAAATAGGGGGTTCGTCGGGGGCGAAATTGGAAACGGAAAGTGCTTGAGGACGAGCATGAGGTTGTGCAAAGAAGGTGCAGCCTTGAATTGGAAGCCCAAGCCATGTTGGGTGGCTACTTGAGACCTCTCTATCAAACACCAATCACTATCATAACTAAGCACATATACTCTCCCTCTCTTCTATGGACTGATTATTGATGTTGGGTGAGGAATTATGGTAGTTAGACATACTTGATTTTGTGACGGCAATCCTGTCTCGACTTTCTTTTGTGTAATGTGAATTCAGAGGGGTTGTTTGCGACTACAACAATTTGCTAAGGATTAGGGATGTACTTGTTAACCTGCTGGATGAGGTGATGTGACGTGTCTTTAGTAATAGCTTTCGTTATGTCACCGGGAGGTTTTTTGCTATCTATTTGCTTTATGAGTTGCCTCCGGGCCATCTCCCTCACAAGACAGTTGGTATGGATATGTGATTCGAATGTTTTTGCGGTTCGCATGGGCCATGCGTAATTTCCCTCCATCTTTAATGACTCAACAATGAAACGGGTCACGCTGATTAGCAAACATCGATCTCGACTAATACTCCGGTGGCGACTTTGGATTTTGCGATTCATGACTCTATTCGGCATTTTGAATTCCTTTAAATCACGTCCTTATGAACTCAACTATTTTCTTGGACGACAAGGGTATTTAAAAGTATATGAGGCGTGAAGACCACATTTGCTTTGAGGACCTAGCCACTTTATTGTCATGATGCATAACCACATGCATCCCACCTCAGCATGGTGGTCCTCACTCTATCCGCCTAAACGAGAAGGAAAACCAAAACTTAAAAAATTGTTGACATTTCCAAACATAGTTTTCATAAAAAATGAGCATTAAAATATTGTAATATTGTGGAACATCATTTGACGATGCGTCCCAAATACTCTTTATATTCATGTGGTTTTTCTTAATATGATAATTTAAGCTTTTGATTTAGAATTTTTTTTTATACAAAATTCATGGCGAATTCGCAAACGTACGTACAAACTACACCAAGATGGGGGCCATCTGATGAACAGTGGACTTGAAGGAAAAGCTGACAGTTGTCCTAAGTACGAAACAGGACGCCTCACGTGTAGAAAAACGTGGGTAAGGAAGAATTCCCATTGGGCGTCCGAGCAGGAGGGATGGTACGAACGTCTGGTAACGATCAGGTCGGAGGCCCACGACGAAGGCATCGACGGGGACTGAGCTCATGCACGATTTCATCGGCCATGTGGCTGCTTTTTCTTTTACCCAAATCCTCCCCAGATTTTTAAAGCACCCGAGGATGACGTGATATTTTCTTACCGGTTCTTGAAGGATCCGATCCCTCTACTTCTTGGAAATTGCAAAACCTCCCCCACTTCATCAATCTTTTCTCTCAATCTCCTTTCCCTAGAGCTCTTCCATTTCTTTGTAAATCGGCTCTTGGTAATCACTTGATAATGTATCATGTTCTCCTCCTCCGAATAAGCCTTTACTATGTGAGTAACAAGAGAGTACATTATCCGCATGCAAACTTAGCTTAAGCACGATCAAATTCATTCTCTCCCTATTTCCTCCGCCTCTCTCTCTCAGCACTGCCTATACCGTGGCTGTTGTATCCCGCACTGTCGCCTGTCGATTGCTGTCTTTGACGCTTGTCCTCTTCGTCCGTTCATGCAACGCCATTCATCATCCACAGCTATCTTCAGTGCTCGTTCACCAATCACTACCTTCCCTAGTGGTTAATCTCTCTCTCTCTCTCTCTGTTCGAGCATTGTTGCAACCATACCTCCAATCCACTAGGTCCGATGTAGTGGACCTTGAGCGACCTTAGCGAGTCCTGACAACAAAGACGGAGCAATAAAGATGACAAAGCATCGGTGGGACAATGAAGATGGCGGCGGCTACGGCGGCGGGAGGAGTGCGGCAGCGTATATTTATCATCAAAGTAATGACATTGGAGCTTGTGCATATTCAGTCTGTAATTGTGTTGTTAATTCTCGGCTGAATTTCGTCCGGTCGATCCCTACTCTTGGAATAGGGATTTCTTTTATGGACTATATAGGGGTGTTCAATCTCAGGACGTGACAGAAAGATAAATATTGGGATTTGTGGGGGGTGAAAAGTGGGTATTAAGAGAAGGGAGGCCCTAGGAGAACTTGGAAAAAGGACATTTTTGAAAAAAAAACACTGCACTGTGGTTGGTTACATGTTACATGGGCCATCACGTGATGGTGGGTAACATTCCTTGAAAAGAGGAGGACAGTGTCCGATCGTGGAGTTTGGCCATCCATTCGTTGATGTTTTCAGCATTAACTGATGGGGATGTTGTCGTCAACATGCACATGCACTACCCTGTTTTCCTTCTGATCTTCTCCAAAGAGAAAAAAATACTTTCGATGAGAAACTTGTTTATACAAAATATCTTTTCTTGAACTTTTGTTATATACACGATCCGTGTCGAATTTTCTTTTGTTCCTTATGCTGCGGAGAACAAGAGGTTGAACGATAAAATAAACAAAATGAAGAAATAAATCAGACACCGAATATACGTGGTTTAGTTGGTGTGACTTACGTTAATAAGTTAAGTAGTAAAGAATTCTAATATAGACTAAGAATGAACGTGGATTATACTCACACTCGAATTGCTCAAATACTCTTGGTGTTTCCCAATCCCAATTATGCTCAATAACTCACACAATAATTAGCACCACAATTTTTCACAAAATAATCTTTCAATCTTATAAAAGAATCACACAAGTTTTATCACAAGATATATTAGCTTCGACACTCTTGGTTTAAGCCAAGTTGTAATCGCTTAACTAGAATCTGAACTTCGTTGTTAGTCTCCCACAACCAATCGTGAGCTTAACTGCCATGGAGATTTTCTAGGTTCAAGTTGCACTTGAACTTTGCCATAATTGTGGATTTCATCATAATACTAACTCCACTTGTACCTTTCACTACTCCATAAGGATTTTTTGACATAATAATCTCAATCATAGATAAGGCAATGCCACTGTTGCATTCATATTCGTTGAGAGATCGAACACACATATTGTTAAACTCAACAGCTACAATAACTTTTGGCTCCATAGGCTTCACCTCGCTATATGCGCCATCCTTAGATTACCTTGCTAATACCCGCTACTTCAATAGCTTTTATTTTAACTCCATTTTGAGCTAAACACTATCTAAATCAATATAAACATTGCTGCAATCACTCCTATCCACAAAGAAGTGTTGGAGACTCAATTATGCAATCTTTGTGGTTGCTCTAACGATCGTACTGAATTGCAGTTTTCACTGTGTGCTTGAGTCATGGCACGTGCATACATTTAGTTTATCAATCATATAACCACACATCGGATTCTTTTCACTCAAAGCTTGTAGACTTCTCTCGTCAATATACACAATTCAAACTCTCAAATAGATGTATCCAATGTCTCTGTGGCGGAATTTGTTACCGTCTCTCCTTGAAGCTCATCCAAGCCATTGTGCTTGATTACTCTCATTATCACTTGGTTACCTTAGACAACTTATAGATACTATCTTTTGAAGTATACAAAGACCTAGCTAAATCTAAGGTTCTCAAGAAAATTAGGTTCTTCTTTAATTTTCAAACATAGTTCACTACAGTAAATATTCCCACAATAGCATCATACATTTTGATTCAAACATTAGTAACACTTGCAATATCGCACTTAGTATTGTTTCCTAATTGCACTTTACTACCATCCATGCATTGATAGCAGTAAACCAGTTCTCGTTTAATATAGTGTGAAATGAACAACTAAAATCCATAACTCATATATTAAATGCCGAATTTTTAATGATAGGCAAGACTTGATTATCACAGCTCAAATTACAATCATGTACAATTGCAACATTATTAGTAGATTCAACTCTAATTCCTTTACCTTTCTTGTTTTTAGCTAAAGACAGTCCCTTCTAAAATGGCCCCTTTTGCCATAACTCCAATACATAACACCACTACTTTCAAATTGACTATTCCAGTTGAGATTTGTACTATTGCTAACACAAGAGCTAGTTCTTTCCGTATTAAAGCAGTATGTACAGGGTCACCCTATTCTCTTCTACTAATACCTTCACTCAAAATAAATTGTGAACTTTATCAAACGTTAAACTTATTGACCTAGATGAATTACTAACAACAATAATGATATTATTCCAACTATTATTAAGTAATGAGGATTATAGAATCAAAGCGTGTCCTTTATTACCGTAGTCAATCTCAAATGAACTCAATTGACTAACGACCATGTTAAATTCATTGATATGCTTAGCAATTGATGCACTCTCGCCCATCTTTAAATGAAATGGATTTTACATCAAGTAGACATTGTGGATTGCAGAAGGATTCTCATACATGTTCCATAGGGTCTTCATCAAACCTACAATAGTCTTCTCTTTCATGATATTAAACGTGATATTATGAGCCAACGTTAACTGAATAACATCCAACCATTGTCTATTTAGTAATTCTCAATCAGCTTACTTTTTCGACTCTAATTTCTTCCAAAGTTGGGGTAGTGTAGATTCTTTTGGTAAAGATAATCTTCTATCTGCATCTTCCAGCAACCAAAATCCTTCATATCAAATTTGTCAATTTTCACCGTTCCTTTTTCTATCGGCATCGATTCGCTTTAACTTAACAAGCCTAGCTCTAATACCAATTGTTGCAAAAAAAATAAGTGATCGAACAATAAAATATATAGAATAAAAAATAAAGAGGATACCCAATGTGCATGGTTTAGCTAGTGTGGTCTGCATTCACGGAGAGAGTAATAAAAAAATTCAACAACAGATCAAGCAATACAAATGGAGATTACAATCATATTCGAGTTACTCAAACACTCATAGTATTTTTCAGCCCCAATTACACTCAGTAACTCACATGGTATTTAGCTTCAAAATTTCTTACGAAATAATATTTCAATCTCGCAAAAGAATTATACAAATCTTACCACAAGATTTATTGACTTCAACACCTTCGGATTACTTCAAGGTGTAATTCATGAAAAAGTTGCCTCTTTATTCTCTTCTCGAAGAAAATACCCTTCTTTTATAGAAAAAAATTGGATTCAAAATAGGGAACATACTCAAACTAGGTACTCAGTCAATTACAAAACCTACTTGAATTAGAAATGTCTTCTCGTCAATCTTGAACTCGAGACATGTCTTCAACACCTTGAATGATTGGCAAGCAAGTATTTGAATCTCGAAAACACGATTAACCTCTGTAAACTGGACTTTCCTTTTTTATTTTTTTGATCGAAAGAGTCGATTGCTTATTCGGGAGTTGATTGCCTACAAAATTTCTTTATGAAAAGCAAAATCCTCCCATGCAGACCGGAAATCATGAAGGTATCAAACCCTTGTGTGGTATCCAACCCTCAAAAGTTTTTTTTATAATATCAACAAATGCTCCCATGAAGGCCGGAAATCATGAAAGTATCAGGTATCTCAAAGAAATCAATGCCCGAGTTGAAATTTGCTCAAGAGTAAGTCCCAGCCAATCAAATCAAACTCGCCAATTCCTCTCATGCACATGTGACATCTTGTCTTGAACATCATAAGATATGAGCAACCAAATCCGATCAGTGTGGATTTTTCGTAGCGGACTTATTAGGCAGATGTTGCCTGGGACAATTGTATTAGCTATACCTAATTCAAAAACGTTTCGAAAAATTGAAATCGATCCTGACTAGAACCAGCATAAAAGATCGTAAGTAACCCCACATATGTATTTCCCAACGCTTGATTGTTTCAAATTCATGCGTCGGCAATTGAAATGAGTCTCTATACTAAATGTTTCTTTGTATTCTTTATGTCGTCACTCTTTTGCTCCACAATGATGGGAAAATCCCTTGTGGGGGCACATGCCTACCTAGGTGAAGCAAAATGTGCCGTCCGAGATATTTCTTATATTTTCTTTGCCGTCAATCGTCATGCTCGTTAGAGTCATGAGGACCCCTTGGTGAGTATTCTCTACTGATTGATTTAGAGAAGAGAGCCTAGCTTTGATTTTTTTTTTTGTTATATTTCTATGGTACGTGTATGATGGGGTCAATTAAGACGTACCGATTCGTCTTGATGGGACATAATGGAGAGACATTTTTGCAAGGATGTGAGGGGAATTAAATAAATAATTTCTGAAGATAACCGTTGAGATGGTTGGCAAAAAGAACGTTCTAAAAGAAACTGTTCTCTCTTCTTCTCCTCTCTTTATCAAAGAACAAAAGGGATTGCATTACTACTTTAAGAAGGCAATTGGCATTAACACTGTGGAAATTGAATGCTTTCCTTGTGATTGCATTCGAACCATCGTGAAATCGTATCATCCATCGTTCGCTCGTGATTCAACGTTCCTTCCTAGGTAATTTGTTCATTGCACATCAAAAAGGTTAGTCGTTTTCTTCCATTGTCTTTCTTCCTACATTGGTATCAGAGCCTGTGTTATGATCTTTGCCCTATTCTTCTGTCGAATTTTTTCACTTGTTGTTGGATACGAGGATCAAGAGGATAAACTTCATATTGTCTGGATGTTCATTGCTGGGAAATTGCAATGTGAATCGTTGAAAATGAACTGAAGCGAAAAACGGGTTTAGAGGTTGTGGACTATTTTTTAGAATATTTTTTTTTTGGCCAAAATCAACTTTTGAATATACGGGATGAAAGTACTCATAGAGATGAGTAGAATGGCGGGTCGAACGTTGCCAGACGACGCCGGACGCGTCCATACACTTGGCGAAGTTGCAGCGTGTGGGCGCCATGTGCCTCACATGTTAGGAACGCTAATTGCGTGAGAGACACGTACGCGTCAGTGAATCTATGTTTGTTGACGTCAGCAAATGGTTAGTAACCGACATGCTTACGTCATTAATGATGTCACCACCGATTGTTTGCCCATTGGCAATTGACCGATAACCCGACCAGACCACTAAGTCGACCCGATGACCTGGCCGATTGACTGGTCAACTGGTCCTATGGGTTGGACCGATAAGATCAATTGCCGGTTGGACTGGTCGGCCGGTTGGACTGACCAAGGCCTTTTTGGCTCATTGGCGCATGTGCAACATGTGTTGCGCATTTAGGCGGTGCGTGTGGGCACGTGTGGACTCTGATGGGTGCATGGTTAGTGGTGTTTGATTTGTATGTATATGCTATACATTATGATATAGTTATTTTACATGTTTGAGACTTTTAAAGATATAAAAATGTGTACAAAACACTAAGCACATGTATTTTTGAGGTATTAGTGCATTGTTTATTTATTTTAACCTGTATTTTCATATGGTTTTGGAAATACAAAAGCTAGCCTACCGGTAAATGATCACGCATATGTTGTATAAAGCTTGGGTCGATGACAGCATGTATATAGTTTAATGCACTTGCAATTTTTTGGTTCCGAGCAGACTCGAACAATGGCTGAAGATCCTTGATTTTTTCGTTATGTCGTGAATTCCGCTTTCAATTATAGTTATTGCATGAATGTTTTGTACGTTGATTCACGTCATGCTATGTCTTTTGATATTAATGGAAAAGTGTGGAAAATACACAATGTCATGTAATTATTTTTCAAGTAGGAGTTCATAGGTTAGTAGAATTCGAAGGAGTCACCTAGAACTTAAAGTTTGCACAAATTAAACTAGTTAATGATAGTTGAGCAATAATACACAAAAACTGATTGGGAACATAGTGAACTTTTGTTTCTGTGTCTTTTGTTGAATTATCATTAATTTAGTCTGTCTTTGCTGTAAATTAAATATGTGTCTTAATGTGGAAAATGTGCTAATATTGATTTTGCATTTATTATGTTAATGTAGCTATATCAATTGATTATGATTTCGGCAACCAAGATCATTGTGGCTAACCTCAATGAGAGTGAGAAGCTGAATGGTGACCATTATGATATTTGGCATCAAAAGGTTTAGTACAGCCTTAAGGAGTAAGAGGTTTTGGAAACCCTCTAACACACCATAGATGAACCTAAGCATAGAACCTTAACTTAGTATATAAGAGATCTAGAAGCTTATCAAGCTCAAAAAAAGAAAAATAAAATTTGCTCACATCATGTTGCTGAATTTCATGCAAGATGATATCATGTGTAAGTTTAAAACTTTATGATAAAAGTCAAGCTATGTGGGTTGCCCTAAAAGATAAGTTTAGGGGTACGTCTGCCACTAAGTTGAGGAGATTGACCATCAAATTTGACACATACCGAAAGTGCTCAAATCTAACGATGATACAGCGTCTTTGGGAGATGTCAAACATGATAATGATGAACAACAAGTTCATGTTATTATAAGATTTCTTTCTAATAGTTGGAGTATACGAAAATCAACATGACACACAATGAGAATATTGTCACTTTTGACGATATAGTGTGTCATTTGGAATTAGAGGATGAACACCTAGAAGCTATGAGATCCTCTACCAATGGTTATGTTGCTGAATCGAGTTCATGCAAAGTTTTGGGCTTCAAGCGCAAGGGGAACCATAAATTCAACAATAAAGGGAAGAAGATTGATTAAGCAGTCACGAGAGCTAAGATCTTCCGACGCAAGAAGCACGGTGGGAAGAAGGACAAGACCAAGATGAAGTGTTACAATTGTGGCAAGCTGGGTTACTTTGCTCGTGAATGCACCAAGCCAAAAGAAATACCCGATTACTCTAGTACTTCAAACAATGCTTTTGTTTCTAGTATTGTAATGCTTGTTGAATCTTATTCAATGTGGATTGTAGACTCGTGAGTAATAGAACATGTAGTTAGAGACCAAGGAGCACTTGTGGAGTATTGTCAGATACAGCTTGAAAAAATATGGATATATGTTTGGAATAAATCAAGAGTTGAATTGAAATGTATCGGCACATGCAAATTAATTTTTACGTGGTGGTCGAAACCTATTCCTACATGATGTCCTCTGCGCTCCAGATATTTAACAGAACTTGATCTCTGTAGTTGTTCTTCTAAGCTTAAGTTATATATTGAATTTCGATGATAATTGTGTTGACATTTTGTTTGGAAGAGTTTATTATGGTTCTGGTTATGTATTGAATGGTTTTAAGATGTTAAATATTGACTATACTGTTTACAATGTTGATGGTTGTTTTTCTTTGATTGTATCTTCTAGTAATGTTGAGATTGATGTGAATACTTGGCATACTAGACTAAGTCACATTGGGTTATAAAGAATGTAAAAATTAGCTGGAGAAGGCCTTTTAGGGTTGCTCGCTAATGTTGATTTACCTGTATATGAACATTGTCTAGCGGAAAAACAACTAAAAAACCATTCGATAAAGGAACTGGAACTGAACTTTCATTGTAACTCATACATTCTGACATTCGTGATCCATTAAACGTGAGGGTGAGACATGGAATCTCATATTTTATCATTTTTATAGACGACTTCATGCTTTTCTATTATGTCTTTCTTATCTCCCATAAGTCAGTTGAACAAAACAATAAATGTATTGAGAATCGATCGTGGATGTGAGTATCTATCTAAGCAATTCAATGCTCTTTGTGATGAGAAGGAAATTATAAGACAATTGACTATTCTTGGTACTTTGCAACAAAATGAAGTTACCGAGAGAAGGAATAGAACATTTTTGGAAATGGTTAGATTTATGATGGCGCAATCAAATCTACCTATCTCATATTGGGGAGATGCGTTATTGACTGCTACCTATATGCTTAACCATGTGTATTCTAAATCAGTCACTTCCATCCCTTATGAGATGTGGACTGGTATGAAACCAAACTTAAGTAATTTACGAGTTGGGGGTGTGTGGTTTATGTTCATGATTCTTCCTATAAATATGACAAATTAGGCTATAGAGGGAAAAAAATGTTTCTTTCTAAGATATTCTAACCACTCCAAAGAGTGCGTGTTCTTTGATGAACGAGCTGATAGAAGTGTGACTGAAATGGAGTCACGAGATATCATGTTCTTATAGAATGATTTTTCTAGTAGAAGTGAGATTAGCAAGGATTTTCAATTATATGAGATGGAAGATCATGATAACATATCCACTAATGTTGTCGAGGGAAATAAAGATTTTCTCAATATATAAGACCAAGTGAGAGTGTCACATCATCTAGTGAATTGAATTCAGAAGATGTTTAGTTACGTAAAAATAATAGTAAAAGTATTTCTCATTGTCGTTTTAAGATTGAATGGGAAGCATTCATGATTGCTTCACAAGATGACGCCGAACCTAAGACTGTCTTAGAGGCTCTCTCATCTTCTAACATGAAAGCATGAAGAAAAGTTTTGGAAGATGAAAGGAAGTCAATGAGGGCAAACCACATCTAGGACTTGATCGATCTCTCACCCAATCACAAGGTTATTGGAAACAAATGGATTTTCAAGATTAAATGAAGGATGGATGCATCCGTTGAAAAGTAAAAGGCTTGTCTTGTGGCAAAAAGCTATATTTAATAAGTATGCATAGATTATGAGGAAACATTTTTACCAGTTGTAAGATTTGCCTTTATATGCTTTATCCTAACCATCATTGTACATTTAGACCTAGAATTACATCAAATGGATGTAAAGACGGCATTTCTCAATGGAGAACTAGATAAATAAATATATATGAATCAACCAATAGGTTTCATAGCTCAAGATGAGGAGCATAAAGTTTGCAAACTTTATCGCTCAATATATGGCCTCAAGCAATCATCTAAATAGTGATATTTTTGTTTTCATCGAGTCATAACGTCTTTTGGGTTTATGATGATTAAAAAGGATCATTGTGTAGATGTCAAATGGTCCGAATATAAATTTGTGGTTTTATCACTTTATGTGGACAATATACCGTTGGTTGGGAATGATAAAGGTTTTGTTATCACCATTAAATAAAAGTTGTCCTCTAATTTTGAAATGAAGGACATGAGAGAAGCTACTTATATATTGGGAGTTAAGATCGAAAGAGATTGATCAAGGAAATTTCTTACTCTATTACAAGAGTCTTATATAATGAAGATTCTTGATCGTTTCAATATGTAGTATTGTAATCCCATGGAAATTTCTTACTCTATTACAAGAGTCTTGTATAATGAAGATTCTTGATCGTTTCAATATGTAGTATTGTAATCCCATTAATACCCTTGTCATGCAAGGCGAAGGCTTGAGTGCTAAGATGTATCCTAAGACTCTGGAAGAAAAGAAAAAAATGAAAACTGTTCTTTACATTAGTACAATCGGAAGTTTGATGTATATTATTATGTGTACTTGACCTAACATATGTCATGCTGTGGGTTGGTGAGCCGACATTAATCAAATCCCGGTTAAGCAAACTAGAAAGCAGTGAAAAGGATCCTCGAATACTTGAAAGATACCATGGATTATCGATATTGTTATTCAAAGAATGATTTATGCTTATTAGGCTACTTAGATGCTGATTGAGGAGGAGATCTAGATGAGCATAAATCGATTTTTGGATATGCCGTGGGTTGGTGAGCCGACATTAATCAAATTCTAGTTAAGCACACTAGAAAGCGATGAAGAGGATCCTCGGATAATTGAAAGATACCATGGATTATTGATTTTGTTATTAAAAAAATGATTTATGCTTATTAGGCTACTTAGATGCTGATTGAGGAGGGGACCTAGATGAGCGTAAATTGACTTATGAATATGTACTACATATGCATTGTATGACCGATAATTGAAGGAGAGTGAAATTATCTCTATTTATTCATCGTGTGAGCCATTGATGTAATTTATAATTTACTTCATTTTGTGCCATATGTTACTTCTGACTATATTCTCGAAGTAAAATATCAATGTTTCTACTTTAGCATGTTATCGACGATTATGAATATATATGACTTTATAGGACATGTCTAGGAAAGCAATTATTCTGAAATGGAAAGAAAATGAGTGCGAAGGAAGACTATTGTTGTTTTATATCTATCACATGTATTTACTGGTCAACCAAGTATATCGCCTTTGATAGTTTTGGATATAATTGTAAATACATGGTATTATGAGAATAGTCAAGTATGGCATTTAAGGAATATGTATACTTGAACTGATGTAACAAAATATGTTTGAGGCACTATGAGACATCAATTATTTATTTCTTTTTGGGGTTGTAGTTATAATAACATCCCTAACAGGTGCATAATTTGAGTTGTCAAGTGTAGGTATACTCACAAGTCACATGGTTTTTTGGTTAGTATGAATTATTTCTAAAGTAAATGAATGTTGAATGCCTTATATTCTTGATAAAGCATTATCAAGTTCATCATGTTTGAGTGGGAGATGTTATATTTTTATGGTACGTTCGTGATGGGGTGCAATTAAGATGCACCGGTTCGTCTTGATGGGACATAATGGAGAGACATCTTTTTGAAGGATGTAAGGGGAGTTATATAAATAACTTCTGAAGATAATCATTGAGATGGTTAGCGGAAAGAATGTTTTTAAAAAAATGTTCTCTCTTCTTCTCCTTTCTCAATCAAAGAACAAAAGGTATTCCAATATTGTTTTGAGAAGACAATCGACATTAACGAAATTGAATGTTTTTCTCGTGATTGCATTCGGACCATCGTCAAGTCGTATCATCCGTCGTTCACTCATGATTCAACGTTTGTTCCTAGATAATTTGTTCATTGCGCATCAAAGAGGTTAGTCATTTTCTTACTACACTTTTTATTGGTTAGATGATTGATAAACATACATGGAAATGGATAGTAAATGTGCGGGAGGGCTTCTTTCATAAGGACTTTTTTCCATGATGGGTTAACCTAACGGTAAGGTGTATCCAATAAAATTAGGTACAATTATGCAAGGAGTGTTAAAACCCGTGGTGATTGTGCATTAAAACTTTTACTTCGTTTGTTCAATCCTAAAACTTGTGTTGAAATGCACGTGACGGGGGATTCCGTTAGTTGTACATGGACGAAAATTTTACTTGACATTATCTGACTTTTCTTTTTTTGTCTTACTTTATTCTTACTATAATTCTCATTCTCAAACTTTTGCTTTGTCTCCTTGCTGGCATGAGAGTCGAAATCCACAACCTTATGCTAAATTGACCTCACCCTAATCCTTCCAAAAGGTGGGGATTCGAAACCTCTACCTTCCCCTTCTCAAGTGGGAAGGGTGACCACTAGGGTAGTGGTGGATATTCTCTTATTGATTTTCCCTTTCTTTTGTGGACAAAATGTGATAGTGATATGGTGACAAGCGGTCATCGCATTAGAATAGGAGACCAAAGAGAGGAAAGGGGGAACGAGGGCCTGCTCGCCACTTACAAAAGGGTGAGGGCCTACTTGATCGAACATTTCACGTGGGAGTCACTTGAACATCCGACACTTTAATTTCACCGCGGGGGAGCTCGAGCCCTGATTAGGGCCTTTAATTCTTAAATCCTCAATTGATGACAAAAATAAAACGTCAAATCTTCAATTGACCAGCAACCAAAACCGTACATCTTTTTTATGCATGTGGATGGTACAAGGCTACACAATCAAAAGTTGGAGCAGGATAAAATTTCCTCTAATTATTCATATTTGGAGAAAAGATATCCCTAATTTGGCATTCTATATTAACATGAAGACCAATTTTCAAAGAGATTCAAGACATAGGCAAATCAGTGGAGATATTCAGATTTGCCAGGCTGAGGGAAGGATTATTGTTGACGCCTCAAATTTTAATTAAGTTAATTTTATCTTATTAATTAAGTTTTTATTTTATCTTGTCTTTTTTTCAAAATAAAAACAGCAAAGCAAAGCAAAAGAAAAAAAAAAAGAGCAGCCTTTGTATGGGCCCTCGGCCCATTTCGTCTCAGCCCAGCCCCCCCACTTCTTCTTCTTCCTCGCGCAGTTGCAGCGCACGCACAGAGGGCGCGACGCCGGAGCGGAGGGGAGGAGCAACAATGGCGCACGTGGAGCAGGGGGCGGTTGGCATCGGATAAGAGCGTGGGAGGGGCAGCTGGGGTTGGATGGGACGCCGGTTTGGCCGGCGGAGGCCGCTTGGCGCACGGGGACCGATGGTCGAAGCTCCGTCGACGGCTGCTCCCTCGCCTATAAATAGGCCCCCGTTTTCGTTGTCGAAGGGGCACGCCAGAAGATCGCAAGCTTGGAAACTTCTTCCTGAGAGACTTCGGAAGAGGTTGAAGAGCGAGCGAGAGGAAGGCGAGTGAGAGAGAACTCGGGTCGCGAGTTCGGCTGACCTCCCACTGAGAGACTTCGGGGGAGGTTGCCGGCGAGCGAGTCCGAGGCGGTCAGATCCGGCCGGTGGAGGCTCGGATCTGACCGGAGGGAGAGAGAAGCGAGGTCGGAGGAAGCGAAGGAGTTCTAGATCTGTGAAGAGGGGCGGAAGAAGAGGTCCCCCTCGACGCCGCTGCTGTGCCGAATCCCGCCGTGCCGCCGTCTCGTTGTCGACACCGCCAACTGAGTCCAGATGCCACAAACAGGTAGCAGATGCCTTCTAATGCGTCGTCCTCGTCAATCCGTTGTTGATGCCCTGTCGGAAACCCTAGCCGCCGTTCGCCGCGTTGCTATCTTGAGCCACCGCGAGATCCAATCTCCGGTCGCCCTCTATCCGCCATTCCCCTCGGCATCACCATCCGTCGCCGCCGTCGTACTGCTGCACCACGTCCTCCTGCCGCTGCTGTCCTCTATTCGTGTCGTTGCCGTCGCCGCCGCTGCCGCCGGGACGCCTCGTCCCCCTCCCTCGGCGCCGCGAATTGGGAACCCTAGGGTTCCCGATTTTCCGGGTTGTGGCCTCGGGTCATCGAATCGGACCCGGGCCACGAACCGGGTAGGGTTTTTGCGTTCTGAGACCGGGCTGAAATCGGGTCGGAAGTCGGGTTGGGTGCTGGAGCTGGGTCGGGTAGGGTTTTGTCGAGGAAGCGAGTCGTGGACCCGGGTCGTCAGGCCGGGCCGGGCGTCCCCAAACGCCCAGCCACGGTGTTGTTTTAACAAAATAAAAAAATAAAATAAAAAAGATGAAAAATTCGAGTCGGGCCCGCGTTTGGGTCGCCGACCCGGGTCGGACCCAACCCGCGGATCCGACCCAGGTCGGTTTTATTTTATTATTTTAATATAAAATAATAAATATTTTATTTTCAAAAGAAATCAAAAAGTGTTTTATTTTCAAAAAAATATTAAAAAAATGTTTTAATTTCCAGAAAATTGAAAAATATTAAAAATTGTTGAAAAATGTTTTATTTTCTAAAAAATCGAGAAAAATCAAAAAAATAATTTATTTTCCAAAAAAATCAAAAAAATAAAAAATATTTCATATTTTCCAAAAAAAAGCCAAAAATTCAAAAAAAAGCCAAAAAGACTTGTATTTTTCTAAAAAAAAAATACCAAAAATACCAAAAAATCCCTTTTATGTCCAAAAAAATGAGAAAAATACTCAAAAAATGTTTTTCCTCCCAAAAATGCATGGAAAATCTCTCAAAAATCCAAAAAGCCTTAGGGTTTAAACAAGATTAGGTACCGAAAGGACATTAGTGATTAACTAGTGTAATCAAGTCCCCGATCCTAATTTCTCTGGTTGCGCAGGAGTGAGTATTTCTCCCGATACTTCACTTGGGTTTCTAATCAACCCACCCCAAATCGATTAGTGGTGACTCCATTTTAAAAATTGATTTATAGGTTAAAAACTCAAACTATTAAAGTCGTGAATTGGTGGACTTGGGAGAGTCCGGGCATAACTAATTTCAGCCGAGCCATTAGCCTCCTTTAGGCGCTCGTACTCAATTGCGGGCGCCGAGAAAAAAGAGGTCGCGGCAATCATTAAGACTAAATTCTCCACAAGGATGGTCTGGTAGCACATAGCTATTCTTTCTAGATAGGAAGCTGAAATGCACCGATAATCTATATAGCTATCTAGCTGTTTGAATTGCTCAAAACGACATGAATTCGCTGAGAAATGGTGGGTGTACTGTCGACAGTTCATGTTCTAATCTTAACATTACCAAACAACGTGGACGAAGAAAAATGTCATCCTGCATGAGGAAGACGAAATGAAAAGGTCAAATGGCAGTACCATTTTCAAGTGATCTGGCACGTGAGAGAGAGAGAGAGAGAGAGAGAGAGAGAGAGTAAATCCCAAAAGTTGCGGAAGCCGAAATGAGGTTTCAATTGGTCGGGTAAGGAAGGTGGCTACATGATAATGCAATGAACGAAGGAAACGAAATTAAACAAGGACAAAAAATAAAAGAAGAAGGAAACTAGCAAAACAAGAACCTAAAATGACGCGAAAAAGCATTGTCTTTGTTGGGTCTACCAATTTCAATTGCCAACAATCGCAGGAATTAGTCGTCGAGGCCCCTACCTCTCCTGTCTACCCAACCATGGACACCACAAACCCCAAAAAGAAAAGCATTCTATGGAGAATTGACCTTTTCTCTCATACCATTTAATAATAAATTGGCCTTTTAACAGGCTACACAAAATGTCATTTTCTGCTTGTGGATGACAAAGGCATACCTGAGAGACGAGCCACATATACGTGCGACATGCACAGTCACATGTATGTAGGCGCTGGAGTGTTGATCCCGGAAGACATGGTCCAAGCTCATCGTGCCAACGCAAATCAAGATTTCTTGTCCCTATCCCTTTGTGTTTTTGTGGTTATCCACTTACTTTTGTCAACTATATGTATTCTTTTTTCCTACGTGTGCTAGTTCGCTTTTCGGCACACGCACATCCCTTCAAAAATGCTCGACTAATCATCCTTGTTGGACATCCATGTCACCATCCTAATCCACTCTCTCTCTCTCTCTCTCTCTAGGGTACGCAACTAACTTGACATATAAACAAGAAATGCTTGCAACAATCACTCCATTTTCCAAGAATTTAGGGTTTAATCCTCTCTTTTGTTAAAGAAGGGCAAATTATTTCGGAGAGTTATTCAAAATTCACAAGCTACGGACAATGGTTCAATTGAGCTTTCACGGGCGATCTTGGTCCAAGAAGTCCTACATCTATGGTGACCACTACTTGGGAATGAGTTATTATTTTCTAAAAGAATTATACGTCATGTGCATGTTATATGGTTGACACCAACTCAAAGCAAAAAAACTAGAGGTGCATGCTTATTGTGAAACCACGAAAAGGAAAAGAATGGATAGGAAAAGGAGCATTTTGGAAACCATGTTTCATGGAATTGAAAGGGCCCGTGAAAATGTTGCCTTTGAATGAAGGCCAGAAGTTTGGTACTTATCTTACCACAGAGATGTCCCTCTTAGTTGTGCTAAGCGTTTGAAGATGTTCAACTCTTGTTTCCTAATGATTTTCCAGTACATTATTGTTCGCGCGTGTGAGAGAGAGATGTTCACACCTAAATTTGGCTAATCATTTAAAAATTTATTGCATAAAAAATTAAGAATTGACCCTGATTCCAAGAAAAATTAAATTTTATTAAATTGCATATTATTTTTATGACTATGTTTCATTAATAAATAAGTTCATAAAAAGTATTACAATTGAATCGGTGGAGGATGGACTGATTAAAGGTTCTGAACTTAAGAAAATAATTGAAATTGAGCTCATAAGCGAGTGAAATTTGGTCAAACCCATGCACACTAGGACTGGCAAAAATTCACTAGAGAGCGAGGAGGGGCCTTATTGAGCTTTAATTGATTGAAATTTAGCTCATAGAATTTAATTAGTAAAAGGCCTTAGGTTATGCAACTCCATTATATTAATAAAGTCGAAATTAAGCCCGTAAGATAGAATTATACCTAGGTTTTCCACTATATCAGCACATTAGGTCTTCAATCGTGGTCGACACATATTTATTAGAGAGCATACAAGAGCACAGAGAGAAAAGGAGAGCGAGAGCCCCCACGGCCGAGCCTTCCCAGTCGTGTCTGGCTTGTGCACCGCCATGATGAGCCGAGCTCCGAAATCCAACTGGCACGGCTGCAACATAGCAGCCCTCGCGATTCCACACTGATGATCTATTGTCGCCGTAGCTCTTCCAGCCATGTAGATTTATTTTCTAGATAGGATGGCATGTTAGGATAATATTTATCTAGTTATGGTAGGTTTCCAAATTAGAATAAGATAGATTATTTCCTTATTCAAGTTGGATAATCTTTTACTTTAGTTCGTTTATTTTCATTTTCTATTAATAAAAAAATAACATGTGCATGTCATATTGATTTAGCTAAATCGTGCTTGCATCACTATTTGTTGTGTCTTTTTGTGATGTTGTTTACACATAAATTTTGATGACCTGATTAGTAATTCATTGCATAGGAAGATCAGCAGTCGATTCTTGACTCCTAGAAAAAAAAAAAATTAGTGCATATTGTGTCCGAGTTGGTCCAATATGACCTTGCTCAACGCACACGAAGCACCCATTCATACATACACATTTGGCCGTTGAGAGATTCAGTTCCTACTGAAGGGATAAATTAAGAACAAGGAAAGAAAGAGTTGGAGAGAAACGATTTCCGTAAAATATTCTCCTCAACTTTGGCAAAGAATTCCCTCGCATGGGAAAGCTCATCCCCATCATATTCCTCGGATTGTCTTTAGCATAAAGAGGGGAGTTTGTTTCGGCAATCACCAAAATAAAAGCATGCGTTTTCAGCTGCTAAGATGGGAATTAGACGGCTCCGTCATGGGAAGATTGGGAACTTGAAGCGAAGAGGACGAACCCAAACCCCATCCTTTCGTGGGCACCTCCAGATTTCATTTATGTTGCATCTAGATCTAAGATTTATTAAACTCGAGTCATACAAAAATATGACTAGTCATCCTATAATTTTGACTCCACTTTGAGCCGTTTACTTAAAAATCAAGCTGCACATATCATTTTCGTGTCTATATGGTTGCCATAATCTTATGGTGAAGTAAGTTTTCTACCCTTTCACTATGTAATTTTCTTACTTTATTGTACCTTTAGTCGGTCGATCGCATTTAGTTCAATCATGAGTTTTGGTCTATATACAATGGGGAGGTTTGATATTCGACTCATTCCTACTCCAAGGGCCGAGCTCAAGTTGTGGTGTGACTGATAAGACCGTGATGGCCAAGCATACGGGGAGACAAACTCGATTGGCTCCTCCATCTCCAAGCATACGTGTAAACACTATCACATTTCTAGTGTCCTTTATATTTGGTAAGCATGAAGTGACCCTGACTTTGGAAGAATATAACAGTGTCATTGGAAAATTTTTGAAGTCTAAATTGATTAGTCCGCCTATCGGAATATAGCCTCTATTGGTCCCGTCTAATTTCTTAGGATTAAGAGAAGATGAAATAAGAAAGGGTTTTGAAAGATTACTGCAATGCATGTCCACTTCCTTTCCTAACTCAATATTTCTCAAATTACTTGACATCTCAAATGAGTAGGATTTCCTCTTAGCTTTGTTAGGATTCATAGTTTTCCCTTACCATACAAATGCTATTAATCCTTCTATTGCTTGTGTAGTTAGTTAGACAAGTATGTGCTGGAATGAATTTTCTCGACACTATCTTAGTCGAGACTTTCTTGTCTCTCAGGGCATTCTAAACTCCAAGTTACTGTTTTCTGTTGGACTTTGGTAATTTGTTGTTGCTGTAGCCAAATGTATTCAATGTTGTCTTAGCAAATAGTAGTGCGAATTGCAAAATAAAGGGAATGGTAATATATGATTTATTGTCTACACAACAACGAAACAACAAACCAAGCTTTATCGCATTAAGGCGCCCATTCATTTTCTATATGTCTAATTTTTTGGTCGGTCGATAGATCCTAATGTTAGCCAATTTTGCTTTTTCGATAATCATTTTTCTAGTCATTGTCATTCCTTGTATTAAGCACACCCATTTTCTCGTAAGTCCTTTGTAATGGCTTTCTTAGCAACTTTGACATGTGACGATTACTGAGTTGATGCTTTTGTTCATGTTTTTTAGGTAGTTTTCTTCCGGTACACTCAGCAATGGAGGAAGAAAGTTGTCTTTGTTCTGATTAAATCTGATATTTATCAGAATGATCTTGAGGTATAAATGTTCATTCAGTGCCTTTACTTTTAGTTATGCATTTATTTATTTTGATTTCAGCAACACTTTAGAGGAACCTGAGCTTCTCCAATTGAGGACTACTTTTTCTATGCTACTGGCGCAGCTTCAGGGAGCTACGTCTTTCATCAGTGAAAATGTGCAGAAGTTACTTAAAGCAGAGAATGTAGCTTTATATCCTGTATCTGCACGATCTGCTCTTGAATCAAAGCTTTTGGCTTCCTACGAGAGTGCAAAATAGTATACAAATTTCTTGATCTTTGATTCTCGATGTAGAGGCGTGGGAATGGAAGGAAGAAAGCTTAAACTAGAAAAACCAATTGGAATTGCTGAGCGGTTTTTCTTCATGTGAAACTGTTCTGAGACAAGACTCTGAATATGCAAACCAGGATTTGAACACCGTACTTGGCATAGTTAGGAGTGTTAAAAGAGTATTCGATGAAAATGGAAAGAGATAGCATCTCATGGAGAAGAAAAATCTTATCGCTGGTACCCCCACAGAAATCTCTCTCTCTTACTACCCTATCGCATTATTCCTTCTGTTATAAGTACCATTTGTCACATTGCAAATTAACACAAAGAATTGCACTCGGCCTTTGCTCAGATCTCGTTCCAATTTGAACCACGTCGTTTTTGGACGGTCTTCAAATTTCTCTCTCTTTGAAAGTTCCGTTTGACTTGCCGCTCAATGCGGGCAGCACCTTGTCGTGATTGACAATTCATGCTCCACTCTTGTCCCTCTTATAGACTCAGCCACGAAAATTAAAATATCACTTGGACATCATATTTTGTCTGTCATGTGGCTTTGGAAGTTCCTTTCCGCCTATCTCAGAAAGGCATATCTAGAAATTTTATGTGGTCGATTAGTACTTTCTGCTGCGGACACACATGTTAGGTATAAATTACTTTTATATTTTCTTTCACATTTGAGATGAAGGGACCTTTACTCATTGTGAGGTATTCCTTCTGACTCATGCCCAGCTCGTAAAGCTCTTGAACTACAAATTATGGATGATTGCGACGTCACCTGAGAACACAATGCCTTCTTTCAGAAAACTGGTAATGCAGGACTTTTTGCTATTTATGCATCAATGAGTTTGGGGTAGTTCCTCATGGACTGAAAAAGAGAGGTGATGTTGAATTGTATAGCGTGAAAATGATGTCCCTGCCTTTGAAATCTGTATCATCTTGGCATCTTGTATCTGCAACTCATCTTTTCTTGTCTGAAAAAGTTCTAAAATTATTGCATCCCTCTGTTCTTTTTTATCTTCTATCTAATCTTATATTTTCAATGACAGGCTATTAGTAATTTCAAACGTCCTGGCTCGTAGGCAAATGGTGGTGAATAAGGTGAACAAGACTGTCAACGTTTTGGCACACAATCTCGAGGAGGCCATGCAGAAGGATCTCCTTGATACCGTCATGAATATGGAAAACTCAGCAAGCCTTATCAAGAGGAAGCGCAAAGTAGGCCAGATAAGATATAAAAATTGCAGGATGAACTATCGGCTCTTCAGGATAGACTTCACATGCTGCAAATAGAAATTCCAAATCTCCATGAATCATGAGATTATTCTGGGTTTTGTGTCACGCCCTGACCCGCTTCGAGGTCGTGATAACCCGCACCATCTCTCACTTAGGTCATTTTGCTGCAACGTCCTAGGAGGCGTCACCGACCCAATCGCTTTATTGATTAAGTAAGCAAGTGGAAGCATAAACACATCACTCAACCAAACAAACATTGATAGTATAAAACACACTTATATACATTCATAACAACATATTTTCATACAAACTTCTTCCATACAACTTTGGCATCACACACTACGCCACTTTTCATAAAAATTCCAAAGCGTGGTCACACACTTCCATAAGGTTTTGGGTTAAGCCTAGCACATTTAGTACTATGAGGCCATCCAAAAAAATGATTCTTACACAGGCACCAGTTCACTAAAGCTGGCTATCAAGCCTAAAGAGATCCCCATTAAACTTAATGAACTAGGCCACAAAACGATGGGGAACTAGATGGCCTACTCCCTCGTTAACCCACATTGTGTTGGCGTGCTTTAGAAGAGTCACCTTTGTCCCGTCATTGCATACTCCACCGCTATCACGCCCCGAACCTCGAGCGCACGCACACCCCTCGGTGGTCGATCAAATTGCGGCGTTCCTAGGATGCATCGCCGACCCATTCATTTTATTGTACAGGCGGAAGTGAAATAAACAATCTCCAGACAATAAACAAACATGGATAGAAAAGCAGGACAACAAATTTCACAAACACACTTAAATAAACAAACCAGGTCAACCCTACAGAGTTATGTATAGGAGGTCAAGATCCAAAAAGGACTATCAAGCTAACCCTATCCTGGACCCTCCTACTTGGGATCTGAGTCCACTACGACACTGTTAGGGATATCAAGATCTAGAGGGTTAGCTATCTCCTCTACTTCGGGCTCCTACTCATCCTCGGACAACTAGTTCTCCAAGATATTTGCAATAATATCAGCGTCCACAACAGGGTCGAGTATCACATTATTCTCATCCTCAATGGCAAGTTCGTTAAAACCATCCATGAGACCTTCCCGAACCCCACTAGGCTCGTGACAAAACCATGCTTTGAATCGATGAGGTACCAACTAAGGTTGGCCCTCATCGACCCAAATCGTGATCACGACGAGCTCGAGGGTCCAAGGATTCACAAGGACAGGAAAGACAGTACGTTGAGTCTCGGCCTCTCATGGCCACCCAAAACTCATCGGGCGCACCTCCATTTAAGGACTTGAAAGTTGTAAGCCACGATGTGATGAGACAATATCTTAGCAAGTCTACACCCTAAACCCCGATTAGGAAGATGATACACCTAGGGGCAACCTAGGCACACATCATATAAAACTTACCTCGCCTCAGCACTTTTCTGCATGTTGGTACAGTTCATATCATATATGCATATCGTACATGCAATCAACAATTGGAACACTTCAACTCATATATCAGTCAATCACAAGGGTTCCAATTATAAGGCCAAATTATTATGACACGATCCATTCTGTGTTACACAATTTTGTCCCATAATCAAGCACGATCATTTCACTCATTCAAGCGTTCCAATTAATTACGGTTCTATGCGCACGACTGACTCAATAGTCAGCGGTCTTTCGGTATAATCGGGCATCATCTTGCTCTAGACGGCATTTCCGAAAGAGTATTGGTTCGGCCTCTACCGTGATCCGGTATCCGTTGACGTGGGGTATTCTCGAAGGAGCATCGTCCACCCGACCTTCATCAGGTGATGGGATCTCACAACGATCACATGCCAAGGACATCGTGGCTTATACTCAAATGCCTCAATTTAAATAATGTGTTTGGCCTATTTTCTTCATATTAAAAACACTCGGTAAAATAAGTATGCGTGGACACATGGTCAAATCGAACCATAAAGCGTGATATCTTATCATTTTAAAATTCCACGACTTTACATAGTATTAAAAACATTTTCAGCGTTAAAAACTGACACCCGATATTTTTCTAATTAAATACCCAAAATTTCATATTTTTAAAATAATAATTCAAAATCAACACTCAGCATCAAATTGCACAAATTAGCACCCAATTGCACAAATTAATTGCACCACGATGAGCAACACAAAATTCTAATGACTGGCTATCCTGATATAATTTTCGAAAATAAATAAATAATTAATTACAAAATAATTAAATCAATGCAAATTAATTAAATAAATTACTAATTAAGCTATATACACTAATCTAACCACCTAATTGGATTAATTAAATAATCTACTAAGCTAACTAAATCACATAATCTAATTAACCTCTAACTAAACTAATCTAACCACCTAATAAATCTAATTAATCAACTAAATAACTAATTACACTAACTATTCCTCCTAATCCAAACTTAGTCTAAACTAATTCTCCTTTAAGTATAATTAACCTAATAAGTAGAGTTTATGAGGTAAACTCATCGGATTAGCAAATGCACCGGTTCACGATGACAGCGACGCGGAGGCAAGCAAGACTCGGGCCTACTGCGACACCAAAGAAGGCTTGGACCAGGTTGAAAACAACCCACAAGCTCTTAGCCCAAAGCTGAGATTTGGACCTCGTTTCTCTAGAGGGTTGTTGGCCACAGGACTTGGGGGACGGCACGACGGCATTGTTGAAACGATGAGGGCTGACGGTCGGCTAGGGGTGGCTGACGGCAGCAACGGATGCCTGCCAGTTGGAGTTGTGACAGTCGAGCGGCATGAACGGGCGTGGGGATGGTAGTGACAATGTGAGGCAGACCTTGGGCTTGTAGGCGGCTCGGTAGGGCATGGGTAGCTCGAATGCACGACGAGGAACCTGGCGGTGGCTAGATTGGATTGTAGGGGTGGTGGTTGCTTTGTTGGTTCTTTGGTTCTATTTCAACAACAATGGAGAATAATGAAGCAAGGAAGAAGGAGAAGAGGCTGTTGCAGCTTGAAGGGAGACAAGAGGCCACAAAAGTCTTGTCAAAATATCTAAACACTCAAGTAGAAGCCCCTAAAGTCCAAGCTCTATCACCACCAGCCATTTTCCCACTCAATTTTCTTCAACAAGCCACACTTGAGGTCCAAATGTTGCAGCCCTTAAGGCCTACGAATTTCACCAATTCCAACTTTAATTTCACACCACTTAACCTTCAATTGATGAGGAGGAAGCTCACACCAAATTCCACAATCTTCCTCATTGTTTGATTGATCTTGAATACCAAAAATGCACTCAATTTAGCCCATTCAAATTCTTGAGCCAATTTCGACGAATTTCAATTTTTCGCCAAAAATCCCAAGCTTGCCGAAAGTTCTTTGAAGGATGAGTTGATGTTCCTAAAATAAATCGTGACATACTAGAACTTTCAATTTCTGAAACCGGGTTCAATTTTATGGTTAATTTCAACCGAACGCGATTTAAACGTGACCTAATCTACCAGGTAACTTTTAGGAATTTTTAGCGCGTTTGACCCATGGTTGATTATTTTCGATCCACGTAGTGCATCTTTGACCCATAGGCAATTCTTGGTTGTTGTAAAAATCCCAATGTTTTAATTACGAGCACATGGTACAAAATCGATAGAAAAATCGGTTTAGTGACATTCGACAAGAATTTTACAATCAGGTGGAATCATCAACAATTAAATTACACGCCTCTGTCAAATTGACATATTTTCAGTCTCTAATCAATTTTAACAATGCCGTATTGACCCTTGCAGATTAGCATGGTCGAGCAGTCGATTTCTGATTGAATTTTCATACTAGTCACGTTTATATTCCTTAACGACTTCACCTGATAAATTAGTTATCTAATGAGTGATCAGCTCAAAGAAAAAGACTATATGCGCGTCGATGAAAAGCCCAATTCATATTATCGACATAGGGTCGAAAATCAGGATATCACAATCTGATCCATTCAGTGGACACATGGACCCCAAAATGAATAGGGTGTATATCCATAACTATAGGCTTGAAAATATTTAAACAACGATAGTGGGATAAACTCAATCAGTGAACTTTCTAGACCTTGCACAAGGAGGTTGTTCACCTCGGAATGGCCTAAATGTGCAAGTTATTTATCGATGGTAGATCAATAACAAAGCCCTTGCTTTGCCTTGACTACTCACATGAACGAGTTACTTTCACTTTTTCAAGACCATCAAATTGAGCACATAAGCAAGTCTTAAAACAATTCCTATCCTTAGGAGCCAAACAAAAAAACGTACAGTATACCATAATCATGCGCTCATGCCATGCAATAATCTTGACCTGCTCATATATCAATCTCATGTCACACATGTGCATACCATAACATCATTTCTCAAAATATGTATTCATGCACTTATGCACTTTACACATGTGGCATCTTGAGAATTGCATGTATCCCATACTACCATGCAACCCTCGAGACCGTGTTTTTAGATTATAATGGTCGCTTAGGACCTAAGGCCAACTCGAAGGTTCGCAATCATCTGGCGTTACCAGGCATCGTCCATGGCATCGACCTGCATATGCATACGCCTCTGGACGACATTCCACTAAGGAGTTTCATTCCGAAATCTATTCACGAATGGATTCCGTTGACTTGAGGGCATCAGAACTGAATCGAGTATTGTCCCGCATAAAATGCATACGGATGGGTTCATTATCCCACATAAAACGCATCAAGATCTTTATGTGAATACATGGACATACCAATATATAGTTCATTTCATGTCCTTTTCAATGTGAGATGCTCATACAATATGCAACAACTTTTGCCACATACATCATGCCATACTCATATCCCATGTCACATTATACAAATGCACCACTGACACACTCCAACTTGTTATCCTTCCCACATATCATTACATGCATGATGATTGGCTAAAATCCTGAGATGCCATGAACGCACATCATAATTAAAATTAGCAATTAGTAATGCATCAAAAATGGAACTCAAGCATATAGGACACTTCTTTAAGATAAGTCATTTTATAAGGGTCTAATTTATTAAGATAAACCAAATGATAACTTATTTTAATAACATAACCTATCACAACATTATATCACATACCACATATCATCACGTAATAGTTTATCACTCTAATAAGGCACATCCTATCAATATATCATATTTCACTTATCATATTCTATAACTTATTGCATAATTACTTATCGCATAACGATAACTTATCGGGTAAAACTTAATAACTTATCGCGATAACCTATTGATAAAAAATGATAACTTATTGGTAAAACTTGATAACCTATCGCAATAATATATCAATAAAACATATCGATAAAACATGATAAGTTATCAGTAAAACTTGATAATCTATCGATCAAACATGATAACTTATCGGTAAAACTTGATAACCTATCGAGATAATTTATCGAAACCCTAAATTAACCTGTTACACAAAACTTGCTTATCACATCAACAAAGTACCATTTAACCTTTATCTAGTCCTAAACTAACTCCAATATGTAACAACAATCCTATTCAAGACCTACCACTCACACCTAAGTCTAAGCTTTGAAAAGTGTTGAGGGAGGTGTGGCGAGGCTGGACAGCGGTTGTGGAGGTTGGACTAGCACTGATCAATCCCCGGTGAGGGCTGTGGGGCGTCTTAGCAGTGGTGCGGAGGTGGCATGGTGGTCGGCACTCGGCTTGACAACAAGAACGGCGGTGCGGACTAGTGGTTTAACGGTGGGATAGCGGTGGACGATGATCAATGAGGCAAATATGAGGAAAATGGAGAGACTGACTTGCTAAGAAGATGGAGATGGAGATGGAGAGGGAGGCGTTTAGTGGTGGTAAGGGGAGAAAGAAGTGAGATTGAAAGCCAAAAAGTGAGAAAATGAGAGCGAGGGAGAGAGAGCAAGGGATGGCCGATGGTTTGGAGGGGAAAGAGAGAAGAGAGAGAGCTACTCAATCCTAAGTCACTTGAATAGCCAAGATTGCATCTTGCCATGTCCCATCCAAGATTAAGGGTTTTGATCTTTTCTCACTTTACTTCCTATCCAAGTCCCATTAATGCCATTCAATGCACATTAAACAAACTCATCATGGCTAGACTAGAAGATAGAATAGGTATGTTTAGCTAGGCTTTAGGGAATGACATCACTCACCTCATCTTCAACACATGGGTGCCCCTTCCATGCTCCTTTTCCATCTTGCCTTTTTATCCTTAGTTGAATGAGATGGCAATTTGGTCATTTCACCAAGATTGCACACTATTCATGCACATGAGTTGCATTAAATGCCGAGACCTTGAAATGATGGCTTGATGGATTTAGAGGACTTATGGCCCCCTTGACTGCCCACCCCTTGGGCGTGTGGGCCTTGGGCCACCCTTATGGGCTTAGGCCCAAATGAGTTGTCCATGATGGGCTTGGGTCCATTGGGCTACTCAACGTGGGCTTGGGCCCACTTATGTTCTCACCCATGGCCCATTTCCACTTTTCTAAACTTTTGTGTCTCGCTGATGAAAACCCAAGTTTTCACCCTAAAGTGATACTCTTGGCACTGTTGGGACCTACCAATCCTCATTGTGATCTCGTTCGAAGATTGATCATCGATATGATTCCGTTCTAAAAATTGGGGTCAAATTGAGGATGTCACATTTTGTTGACCACATTTTGAGACATGAGAGGGGCACAATTTGCAACAAAGATGTAGATTTTCTTTTTACAGGGTGAAGTGAAGCTAGGCTAGTGTATTTGAGCATTGAGTTCAAGAACTACTCCACTGTACATATGTGTGTGTGTGTGTGTGTATATATATATATATATATATATATATATATATATATATATATATATATATATATATATATATATATATTGGTAAAGGTAAGAGATATATTGAGGATAGTCCAAATGTACAAAAAATTGTGTCACCAGAAACTTACACTCCAAATGCAGTAACAAAAGGAGTGGAAGGGTGATGAGATGAAAAAGCTGCAAAACGCGGCACAAACACTACAACACCTAAACCAAAAAGAAGCATGGCATGGTCAACCGGCTATAAAAGACGCCACAGGCGAGGAAGAGGTCACCGTCGAAATGAACTACCTACGGGTACCCAGTGAAAATAATCGGATTTACGCCCCAACTTCTCTGCAATCTTCTGTTTTTGAAATTATCTTCGACGTTCTTGAATGTGATAGCTTTGTCTCGAACCACCTTGAAGAGGTGGTTCTTCATAGCCGGGACCGTCAAGGGGTTGGTCTCTAAAGATGATGTTATTCTTGTTTTTCCAAATGATATGACAAAGTGTGCCAAAGAAAAAACAAGCAATGCACTTGTAGAAATCTTTACCCATCAAATAGGTAGCGGCCCAAAGGAGGTTCTCCCTCCAAGTTCTATTGCACTAAGGCAAATTGCATCTGAAAGCCCAAAAGAAAGCAATGCTAGTCGTGACACAACAATAAAAATATAGGTGATCAACAAAGTCAGGCATACTCTTACAAAACGCACATGCGGCACTTCCAATTCTACCATAGGACAGAAGGAGAGCTTGGTTTGGAAGTCTGCGCTTGGCAATGAGCCAAAGATTAAGCTGATAGCGATGCATTATGGTGTTGTCCACAAAGGAGTGCCAATGGACCCGTGATCTCTTCTTCCTAATGGAGTTCTACGCCGTTGTCACCGTGAACCGGCCCAAAGAGCTTTCTCGCCAACAAAAATGATCTGGGTCACCCGACAAGACCGAGAGAGGATGACCCCACGATTCAAGCACCATCTTGAGAGCTTGGCTAACATTTGAGAAGAGATCAGCAACACAGGCCAGCCTAGAGAGCCTTAAGTTGTAGATAAGTGAATTTGAGAAGAGCAGGTTCAGGGGCCCCTTAGGGTGCCAATTATCAAACCAAAGAGAGGTTGTTTGGCCATCGCCAATTTTCCAGTAGAAGGCCATACAGAAGTCACTCCTCAGGTTCAACAAGCTCTTCCGGGCCCAGGAGCAACAGGTTGGCCTCCTAGCAATCCAAAAGTTTTTGTTCTTTAAGAAAGTGGAATGAACCCACCTACACCATAGCGCTTCATTGTCAAAGAACAAGAGCTAGATATGCTTCAGCATGGCAGCTTTATTGCAATCTCGGAGTCTCCTGATACCTAGTCCTCCTTCAACCTTTGGAAGGCAAACTTCATCTCAAGCTACCTTAACACCACCCCTACCTAGATCCGGACTTTTCCACTGGAATTGTCTGAGAATTTTCTCTATCTAATAAGCTGAAGCCGTCTAGCAAGAGAGAGGAAATGGCGAGTCCAAGACTGAACCTTTGCAGTGATACGGTTGACAAGGGCACAACAGTATGCTTTGCTTATCCTCGAAGTGATTATAGGAATGCCCAAGTACTGAACCAGCAAGTTTCCTTCTCGAAAACCCAACTCCAAGAGAATACCATTCCTTAAGGAGGGTGCGCCACCCGCCAAAAAAATTTCACTCTTGCACAGGTTAGGACAAATGCCACTCCAAGAGGAAAATATATGAAGACCTTCCTTGAGGAGAGCCACCATAGAAAGGTGACCGTAGGAAGGTGAGCCTCACAAAAAAGGAAGACATCATCCGCGAAAAAAAAGATGTGAAAGACCCGTTGCCTTACACCTCCAGAAGATGGAAAAGGAGCATTCTCTCACTCATGTTTGCAAACATGTAGGTCCTAAAGCCTGTTGCCTTACTCCGCTATATATTTTCTTCTTTCCTTCTGAATGCATGAATATCAGCACCTTCATGTAATATAATGAAATGTCCAAGGAAATTGGTTTTTGACATTGTGGTTTCCAAATATTTGCATAAAAACAGCAAAACGGTTGTTTTTATGAAGTCATCGGTGCTAGTGAGAGGGAGTTATCAACCAGCATGAGAAGTTTGAATCATTGTAGTGATTGGCAGGATACAAATTCACTGTTGGTCTTCCTTTCTACACGAGCCTTTCCTTGATGCATCCACCCTGAAGCTACATCAGGTTTTCGTGGGGTCGAAACTACTCACTAATATCTCGGTTTCGACTTGATGATTACTTTGAGTTCGACTTCCCTAATTTTAAGTGAAGCTTGAGCTCAAGCTACTTCAGAATCTTGTTCAATCGAGTTGGAGATGGGCCCATCATCTGCTTTTCTTTTTCTTTTTCTTTTTCTTTTTCTTTTTGTTGTGGGGAGGGGGGGGCGGGGGGTGCGGGGGGCACTAGCTGCGTAGGCTTGACTCGAATTGTTTACACCCTATTCTTGCTTCCTAATGATCCATGTCCCACTTGTGTCATAAACCAAAACGACTATGTGAAAATGGAATCGTCAGCGTGCAAAAGAGGAGTGAACATGTAGGTCCTACTCTCTAAATTTGTAGTCACAGAGAGACATATTCTCTCGCTCATGTCTAGATACTTATAGTAGTTAATCACTTCATTTAGTGTATCGACATCGTAAACAAACAGATAAATTATGGGGAGATTCTCTTCTCCCCGTCCGGACCATTATAAAAGCGGAGGTTGCGAAAAATTTATAGTACCGTCCATATAAGGTTTCTTTCTCCTCGGGTCTGTCTCTTTTTGTCCTCCTTCACCTTTTGCAATTAACGATGGACCTACCATTGATGCCATGACATGTTCGCATAATAACCTAGAGCTCTCAATGAATCCCTCGTACTGTATCGGCAGAAAAGCGAAGAAAGAGGCTTAGCTAAGCTATGGCGGTCAAAGCTTAGAAAAATGTTGCATTCTGGACTTGTCCTGTAGGCCGTAGGCCATGAATTTGATGCCATCACCTTTCTGCCCGAACATTGCCACTCGTGAGCAAAATAAAAAAAATGGAAAATGAAGATAGAGAACTTCAAGCAAGCACTTTGACCACTTCACGCAGGTAATTATAACAGCAATGATGAAAATTGTTAATAATTATTGTTGGTGTTGTTATCATCAGTATTTAGTATTATTATAATTGTTAGTACTGTTATTATTTTTTATATTATTAGATGATGCTTTGCCCTTTGGTGAGACGTGCTCTTGTCAATCCGTTTCTCTTGTTAATTGGACTCTCTCAAACAAGAAAATTGGGATCAACAGTGTACTAACTCGTGCAACTCTGCATGTTCTTTGAACATAATCCAAATGGGTCTGTCTGCAATTAGGCATGGATGCAGGTCTTTGTATATATTTTTCTTTCTTCATAAATGGACTATATGGTAAAAAAGAAAAAGCAAAAAAAAAAAAAAAAAAAAAAGAAGGAAGGAGAGGATGGAATGAGTTATCAGACCTAACCTTAGTCACATTATTTTTTACCAGAGAGAGGGAGGAGGTGGTAAGAGAGGGAAACCTCTTCCTTAGCCCCTAAGGGTCAACCTTTTCCAATGGTTGGCTAATTTAATGACAAAAGCAAAGAAACAAAAGGTGGTTTGTGAAAGCACCATTGATGGTGAGGGCTGGGCCGAGAGAGACAGACACATTCCTGTCTGTATTGCTTTCACCCTCCAAAGCACCCAATCTCCTTTCACTTTCTTCAATACTACATGCGTGCTCTTTATTCCCACCAGTGGGCGTAATCGAGTCGGGTCGCGTTGACGCGATGTAGTTCACTGCTTTCTCTTGACTCAACTCGAATGTTCAAAGCTAGATGCCCCATGTCAGCTCGAAAAGTCAAGCTTGACTAAACTATACAAAATTTGCAATCCGACTCTACTAAATTTGATAATCAAAATGCAAATTCCGCTCTAAGTTTGCGTGGAACTCAAGTTCTTATTTGAGCTCATGCGTAGTCGTAGGGGTGCACATGATATCAGGGTAGAATTGAGAACCTAACCAGTGGGAATTGGTTCGGTTCCAAGTCCCCAGATTTCAAAAATTGAGGAACCTATTTCAATAAGTGGGTTGCTTCTAAATGAAACAATTCTTTGTGTTTTTTTGTTCAATGTCTTCGCGTGATTCTGTGACATTCCATGATGTCCAATGACGAGTGATTAATCTGAAAACACCAAGTTGAACTTCTATTTTTGGGAATATCCATATCTGACAATCTTATTTTATTAGTTTATCATAATCTTTGTGTGTATACTTATGAGTTATGATCAGTGGATTATAGCAAATTGTGATCAATAGAAGTAATGATTCATTGCAATTGTTTAATTAATAGTACATGTGGAACCTAGGTAAACTTTGGAATCGACCCTAGAACCTAAAACGGGATAGGTTTTGGATTTCTGGGTATACAAGGTAGTTTCCGGGTTCCAAAAATTAGGGAACTTGTTATGACTGGTAGGTTTTAGATTTTAGATATAACCTAGACGAAACCTAGTACTACTCAACCCTACTTAGCCAACCTCGACCTCAAACTTGTGTTCCAAGATTACAATACATAAACTTGAAGAACCATTTTGCTTGAACATTTATATTATCAATCATATATATCTAAAACTCGTTCTTCTTCTATTAAACAAAACCAATTATGTTAAGACAAAGGAGACCTACATTGGCATTCATATAAACAAATTCCAATATATATCCTACAAAATGGTTAGTTTTTATCCGCTTTATCACCTACAGAAATTGTGTTTTCTCCTTTGTAATGATACTTCCTTTTAGAGGTCCCGAAGCTGCATATTCTCTTTATATCTCGTTTAGAATCAGACAAAAGAGAGTAAAAACCTGTGTTTTGTTTCTTGCACTATACACAATGGGCAGCATAGGAAACATAAACGAATGAAGCACCATCTATTTTTGGTAGAATCAAGACAAGAACCATAATGGGAGAGCAAAACTAAATGCTCTACTCTGCGTTCACTCGGAAGCGTTAATTGAACCTGCAGCTTCCACTTGTTTTCATGTACATTCAGTTCTTTCCTCTTGGATTTTGGAATTCAAACGTGATATTATATGGTTTCAGAAATTGAATTCTGATTGCTTTTTGGGCTGCTTGCAAGGAATACATCCTTTTGATGTCGACAAATTAGAGACTCTTGAAATACCATATAAGTCATAGATACTAATTAAGTTCATGTCTTTAACCTATGCAGTCTGCTTTGATTCAAAATAATTTGCACGTAGTCAATTGGATTTAAACATATATCTCGATGATTTGGACCACGAAATAGTGTCAGGTGTACCACCATGGCCAAGTCATGTTCACGACCAAACTCGATTGAGACTATTTTTATGACGCTGGCGGGTGTGTAGTCCAAGCATTTCTCGATCCTTTTTATTTTATTTAAATTTGGGCGTATCAAACAAGCTGCATAGCTGCTTGGAAGTGGCAACAGATAGCACTTTCCAGGTGCCCAACGCTGGGAAAACGCTGCCCTTTTTAGTGGGAAATTTATGTTCTTTTAATAAGTATTGGCATTTTCCAAAAAATTAGATAAACAAAGCTTTGAATATCTTTTCAACCAATGAGCTGTTCCGTACACATTTCGCGTTTAGTTAGCCATTCTGCATCAGACAACAGAATTCTCTTTTCAAGAAAGAGGTTGATAAAGCTGAAGAACAAAGGGCATGCCGCTAACTTTTGCTCTTAATAGAATGCTGTGCAACTTTTGGGTTGTGGTTTGCCAGGGGAATATAATGATAAGATGCTCTGGTTAACTGCATGCCCTAATTACTATACGCATCACTGAACACTCATCTTCTAAAATTATTCTCTCTTGTTGTCATCTGATGTTTGGTCGCTGTCTCATGGTCTCATGGATTGAACATCATATTAAATTTGTCTTCCTATTTAGGCAAGACAAAACATTAATGTACGGACTAGAAGAGTCAGTCTTTGATGCCACACTCCTGATGTTCATTCTGATAATAAGTGATTTATTAGCCTAATTATTTTATGCATGTAAGGATAAAATATAAAAGGTAAAAACTCAATCCACTATTTTGGATATGTAGTGTCGGAATTCATTTACTCAAATTTAGGTGCATAAAATTTGCTGGTTGGCGTCAAAGGACGGCGAGCCCTAGACCATTGTGAAATGCATGAATTTCAAGTGTGTCATTAAGAATTCCTCAAATGTACCTAGAATGTACGTGCATAAATAAAACAATTAAGCTAATAAATCATTTATTATTTTATCAACTTACAAATTTTACAGCCTAAGGTTAAATTTTATTTTGCTAAAATTGTTATCAATCTATTACTCTAGTCAACCGGCTCAGTTGCACGGATTTTTCATAATCATAAAACATGTATTACGAAATGGGCATTCTTACCAAGATTGTGCATGGAAAATGATTAGCCTTACTCGAAGTTTTCAATTCTTTATCCTTAATATACGCATAACATGGATCAATGGATGAATAAGATCTACCTTTTTTTCTAGTCTAAGAAGAAATGCAAATGAGAGAACGAACCCAAGCAAAGCACGGTACAAGCAACTAGTATACGAGTAAGTTTATCTACAAGAGAGGGTCGACGAACGGTCAGCCCTCCCAGGCTCGAGAGTTAAATGGACAGGCTCAAGCAATGTTCTTACGTGAAAAAGCCTCGGCTGCCAACTTTGGCGAAGGCCTAGCCTACAAACTTCTAATATATGTTGTGGGCAGGCTTGGGCAACATATTACGCACAACGTTCAGGCCTCGTTCAAGCTTGTCCAGTGATCATTTCTATAGATTGCCATCTAAGAGAGCGGCTTTGAGAAAGGTGGTTTATTCTACCAGTCAAAGTAGGCTGGTCAATTTCGACCAAAAAAAAAGTAGGCTGGTCAATTCATTCTCTTAGAACCGATATGCTTTGGCACTTTGGTCAGGTCTGCAGTACAGCACTGTCGCTAAGATATTAATTTGCTCAGTTAAGAAATTCATTAGACTTCTTTTTTAGACTTGATTAATATTTTTGTCATTCTTTTTTCAAAGACGTGGTGCCGAAGTGGTTGTACTTGAAGGTCAATGTCATGATCCAAACTTAGGACAATACGGAGGGATGGACTAAGATTGCCTTGACGGCACACGGGTGAGGCTAAGCGCATATCTCATGTCCCACATCGTTTATGAGGGAGTCTTGAGCTGACTTATATGGTTTGAATTCTTTATTTTGTATAACACATTTTAAAACTGTAAGGGCCAAAGGCTAGAAGTGGACAATATTTGGTGATATCAAAGTTGACTCCTACGCATTTTAAAGCGTGGAACATTGTCCCAAAACAGATAATATTACACAGTATTCTTACCGTAAATGTCACCAAGTGTGGGACATTGTCTAGTCAGATTCTTGCCTAGATTTGCACCTGATCGGGGGCTGCTCGGGCAACTATTTGTTGTTTGATAGATTGATAACTTGATGTAGAACCCTCGAAGTTGTTTTCATAAGAGGTTTGATTTGCTCTGATTTTCTTTTCCTGAATCCCCCCTCCCCCCGGCGCTTTCCCAAAAAAATAAAAGCAAAACAAAACAAAAAGCCAGAACTAATCGGCCATCTAATCCTCCTTCATTATGTTCGTAGTTACCATTGCACAAACCCAACTTCCGCATTTGGTTTGAGCAATTCTAGCCGTACTCACCGTCCAAAACCTATTAAATGCTACGCTTACCATTTTACTTTTATAATAATTTTATATCATGCAAACTCTTAAATTCACTAGAGCTATCTACAGATTCCCACAATGGATCATACATACAAAGGTCTCAATTCTCGATACTCATTTCGAGTGCATTAGCAAAACAAGAATCGATTAGTGTCTCGACAAATCTAATGGAGAAATACTCGCTTCATGCTGTGTTTGGTTGCCTTTATTGCTCGACCACATAGGATGGCATAACTCATTAAGGTGGACTAACCTACTAAAGCATATAGTAGGACAAAAAATAATGACGGGCGTGTGGACTATACTTGCCATCACAATGCCCCCATTTTCCCTCTCCATAAAGGTCACACGGCAAAACCTTTTGTACCAATGAAGATTGTTCATTTCGACACGTTTAGGAACACTACCTCTGTACCGGCGAAGGCTGCACGAATTTCGACAGGTTGCTCAGTAGATATTCGATAGTCGATGAATGCTTCCGTGAAATGTTCTGCCTCTCTCCTCCTCCGTTCACCATGGCTAAAAGGGAGCGCATTCAAAACCCCTCTCTCCCTCCCTGTCTTCTCCTATAAATTCAGCCTCGACCTCCTTTCACTCCTCTCTCACGTTCACTCCTTCCTCTCTTTCCCCGACCCACCTCTTTTCTCTCTCTCCATCTACCTCTCTAAAGAATGCCCTCCAGTCTTATTTCAATTCCCGCCGACTCCGACGCTGCGGCCAACATGAAAATTGCGGCGTCCCAGCCAGGCACTTGCGCTGTGGACTCGAGCTTCCTGCATGCTTTCACCCATGCAGAAGAGAAGAACGAGGGCGAGCAAGAAGCCGTCTACGTCAACCCGATCCTGAAATGCTCCTCCTCGTGCCTTAGCAACCGGAGCCTCAAGATGTGCATCGAGTCACTTGGAAATGAGACTGGCAGCGATGTTGGTGACAGCAAAGCCCTGCTCCCCTCGCCTGGAGGAGTTAGCGGCAACCATCACACGGCAATTCGGATGGCAAGGAAGAGGCTGAGCAGGAGCGGCTCATTCCCGCCGCCACTGATGTCGGCTGGCAGCTCCATGGGTGTCCAGATGAGGTCCCGCCGGGAGGGGGGAAGGCTAGTGGTGGAGGCAGTGGCAGTGTCATCCCACCGCAGCTTCTTCCACGTGGACCGGACCCACGGCCACGTCCGGCTTCGCTTCATGGAGGAGAGCAATGCCCCCAAAACCATCTTGTGATAGAATGGGGAAGAGTCTCTGCTTTTGGTTCCCTGGAAATGCATGGTTTTTATTATTTCATCATGCAGTGACGGTAGGAGCAGATAATGTAACATGGCCAGATCTCAGTAGATCTTTGAGAGATCGTGTACGGATCGGCATTTAATTTAGGAAGTCACCTTTCATTTTGTCCTTTTGCCAACAAAAGATCGTGGCTCAAATCTAGTTTTATCCACTGTTATTCGCATTGCTAGTTGGCTTGCTTGCTCACTCTTAAGTAGGTTGGCAACCCAAAGGATTTGGCCAAATCTAAGATCAGGTGTGTGGGATCAAGAAGAGCTTCTCCTAGTCCCTACATTAATGTTTTGTCTTAACTATATTGGAAGGCTAATTTGATTTAATGTTCGACCAATAGGACCATGAGATAGCGACCCAGCATGAGTTGACAGAAAAGAAAAGAAAAGAAAAGAAAAGAATGATGTTACAAGATAAGTGTACAGTGGTGCATATAGTAATTAGGGTTTGGAAGTTTTTCTTTATAAAATATGCTTCACAATTGCATTTGACCCTCGTTAACATGACAAAAAGGTCAAATCAAACCAGACCTCGCAAAGTAAAATTGCTCTCCTTCAGGTTCATTTGATCTTCTTCAAAGTAATTTGATGCCTGTAAAATTTAAAGTTAGTCTCAAGGCATTATGAAATATATGAACAAGCTGTGGATGTCCAAGAGTCCTCTGGAATGAATTCTCAGCAACATGATAATCTCTATGGTTTTAACTGATTATCTTCTATTCATCTTTGTGAAAAACGCTAGACACAGCTCCAAGGCGATAGGGAAAGATGTATATTGGTCACCCTTCACCCTGTTCAATTTATTTCTCTCAATTTGGATGCCATAAAGCGGATGAGATGCTGCTTTGCACATTGGGTAAAAATGCAAATCTATAGTTGCAAAAGGGAGAATAAGCCCTCTATTGTATAATGCATAATTTTTAGGCTGATAAAGGGATGCAATGGTTAATTTTCTAAAAGAATGATACTGATGGTACTAGCCATGAAGTTTCGTTGTTTAATATAATAAACAATCCATTAATTAATCAAATGAATGATTTAATGATTTAATGAAGATATAGTAGATGTTAATCAACTTAAGGGCTTCTTTGTTAATAGTTAAAATTAAGCAAAAAAAAAATCTCAAAAATTTAAAGTATTAAAGTTCCAGAAAATGTGATAAATTTATATGTAGATTAGGGAGTCAATTATTAAGTGTTATGAAAGTTGCTTGAGTTCTGCATTTAAAAAAAATCAAAGTGCGTGAATCTACTATTTTGGAAATGTAGTGTTGGAATTCATTTATTAAACTTTAGATGTAACGACCCGGGTCCTACTGTATAATATTGTCCGCTTTGGACATTGAGTCCTCACGGCTTTAAAATGCGTTATACAGATTAAAGGGACCCAAGCCTTTATAAACTAGCCCATTACTCCCCCCTAAGCGATATGGGATGGGAGACATGCCCTTAGCCTCACCCGCGTACTACCATGGTAGCCTCACTCGCGTACTACCAAGGCGATTTTAGTCCATCCCTCCATACTGCCTTGGGTCTGGGTCGTCACATTCTCCCCCCCTTAAGGCACAGCGTCCTCGTTGTGATCCCCACACACGGTCGAGAGTCGGCTCTAATACCATTTGTAACGACTCGGGTCCCACTGTATAATATTGTCAGCTTTAGACATTGAGTTCTCACGGCTTTAAATGTGTTATACAGATTAAAGGGACCCAAGCCTTTATAAACTAGCTCATAACTCTCCCCCCTAAACGATGTGGGATGGGAGACATGCCCTTAGCCTCACCCGCATACTGCCAATGCGATCTTAGTCCATCCCTCCGTACTACCCCGGGTTTGGGTCATCACATTAGATGCATAAATTGGTTGGTTGGCATCTAAGGAAGCCAAGCCCAAGAACATTGTGAAAGGCATAACTGATAGGTGTATCGTTAAGAGTTCCTCAAATGTACCTAGAATGCACGGACATGCATAAAATTATTAGGCTAATAAAAAAATTATTATTTTATCGACTTACAAACTTTATAGGCTAAGATTAAAGTTTGTTTTGCTAAAACTGTTATCAGTCTATTACTCTAATTGCCGGTTCAATTGCTCATACAATTTTATATAATAAAACGCATGTATTCCGAAACAGGCATTCTTACCAAGATTGTATGTGAAAAAGCCTTGTTCAAAGTTTTTAATTCTCTATCCTCAATATACGCATAACATGGATCAATATATGAATAACAGCTACCTTTTTCTGGACTAAGATTTTGAGAAAAAACACATGAGAGAATGAGCAAAGCACGGTATAAACAACTCGCATATGAGTAAGTTTGCCTATAGGAGTGTTGTGACTTTCTTAGAGGTGAGCTACCAATGAGAAAGCTAATGGATTACCAAGCTAAAGACTTAGCATAGACTCTTCCAAGCCATACCAATCGTAATTTGGTACTCAATTAAACTTAAAACTTTTGTACCATTTGATATCATCACCAATCAATTAGGGTCGATTAGAAACCCATATAAAGTATGTGATAATACTTTATCTCTGTGAACTAGCTATTCAATAGAATAAAAGACTTGATTAAGTTTGATTAATCTAACACCCTTTCAGTACCTCATCTATTAATTTTCAAAAAATATTTTGCAAGCAATCTTAGAGATTTAAATGTAAGCCACCAACATGCACTGGGTGATCAAACGGGTATGCAATCAAGAATTTAACACTCAATAACCAAAGCAAGAAATAAATTGCTAGATATAAGGCAAATACATAAATACCTTAAGCAAGCAAAAGCCCATTAATTGCAATGCATCAAATATTCTACAAGATTTTACTAGAAATGTATGCATGTCCTAAGTATGACTTGTAAATGATTATGCAAATGTAAGGGAAAAGTACCGAAAAAGTCTTAAAACTATGGCATTAGCACCAATTGAGTCCTAAACATTTCAATTTGATCAATCCAATCATAAATAATTTTACATTGGTATCAATTTAGTCCATTCAGCCAATTTTGGCTGGCCGGTGCTAACATGGCAATTTTTAATAACATTTTTTGCCTTTTCCTTTTTCTCTTCTTCCTCCCTAGATTCCTTGCAATGGTCAGCAAGCCTTCGACAAGGCTTATCAGCCACTGGCGAAGGCCATCAAGCCTTGTCAACTATTGGCGAAGGTCACAGCCCTCTGGCGGCCAGCAAGGGCTTCAAGACTCTCACCTAGTGGCCAACGAGTAGCCGAAGGTTAGCCGACCACTGCCACAAAAGAAGGCCAAGAGGAAGAAGAGGAAAATGAAAAATTAATTCAAAAAATAAAATAAAAAATTATTTTAAAATTGCCACATCAGCATTTGTTGGCTAGCGGCGTCCATGTCAGCATCGGTTGGCCAAATTTGGCCAAATGGACAGAATTTGTATTAATGTGAAAAGGCTTATAACTAAATTGGTCTAATTGAAAGATTTAGAATTAAATTGGTATAAATGGCATAAGTTTAGGACTTTTTGAGTACTTTTCCAAATCTAACTATTTCTTTTTTAGTTTTTTTTTATGAAAACTAAATTATATGCAATTTTAATATGCATGAATTATTAAACTAATGGTGTGTGACATAACCTAAATTTATTAAACTAATCTATCATGACATGCAATCTAATCATATGACCCTAAACATATAATCACCAAATGACATGGAAATATGATATGGCAGCAATGACATGGCAGCGATGCAACTAATTCTGTATGATATGTAATCCTATGGCTAGTACGCAAGAACAGTAATTTATTTTATCTTTCTGTTAATAATATCACCCTAAAAAAAATTATGAATAAGAGGAAATTAAATTATACTAAGGATGATGCCAATAAGTATGAACGCGACTGAGTGACAAATTTGAGCCTAAAGAAACTTAAGAATAACTTGGAACTAAACCCAATATCATCAAGCCAGCACGCTGAGGACAAGATTGGAAATCTGGAAGTTGGCAAGATACTCTCAATGTACACTACTTTCCACTGAATTGCACCCAATGCGATTCACCTTCTGGTAAAGGAAAGAAATTGGTTCTTTCTAAGAGCAGAGTGGCAAATCCGATGTCGAATATGAGAAGCATTCCCGAATGCTCAGAAATATTCATGTGCACTAGCTTCAGAATGCCATTAACAAATAAGGACGCTCAATACGCAGATCAAGGAAAGCAATCCAATGTAATAATACGTGCGTTTAACACATGACTCCACATTTGATTTTCTTCTTTCTCTCCTAGGAGACCGCAATCGTCTCGTGATCACATCTCAAAAGTCCACGCCATCATCGTCTCCGTGTCTCAAGGACCTGCAAAACAATCTCGGAGAGCAAAGGGAAACGGATGTTCCACAGAGCGAGAGGGGGACTGGTCGTAATCATGGTTATTGACTGGAGATCAACAGCGAGCTATCACATATGAGTTTTAGAGGTGTGCTTGCGCGTTGATGATGGACGCTCAGATGTTCCTCTTCTTGCCGAACATCGCAACTCCGGATGATGGTGCTCAGAGAGATCCGAGAGTCCTTCGTCCGAGCCTCAATATATTCTCCTTTCCTTTTTCCCAGTGAGCGTTGGTGATGATGGCCTGATGTCAGGAACACAGGAACACCAGGAAGGCAAGGAATTCGATTGAGGCTTCACAGCGCTACTGGGACTAATCGAAACCACCACTGGTCAGCTCCTGGAACTTTGCTAGGCGGACGCGGTAGCGAGACTGGTCTGGGCGTGCTGTAGGCGGAGGTGCTGCCGAGAGCTTGCAAGTGTCGCTGGGGGAGTTGTACCCTTGCTGCTACACTTGACGGGAAAACCTGCAAAGATTAACGAAGCTGCTGAGATTCCTCCGGGGCTGCTGGGTATCCGCCCGGAGGTTTTGTCGGTGTAAGCTGCAGCAAGGAGTCTGCACCGAGGTCTCACCACGCGACGGGGGACCTGCTCACGGCTAGAGACGGCACGAGGAGCGGCGAGGGTAAGTACGATGGGGAGACAGGTTGTGGCTGCATGCAAATTGAAGAACTTCGTTTCCATTTCTTTCTGAATATATATCGCTTGCACGATTTTGGGCTCTGTTCCTATTTGTAAACCTCCCTCTCGTCTTTTCCTCTCTGACCTTTTCTCCCTCACCTTTTCTCCCTCTTTGGAGTCTTCTGCAGCGCCTTTCATTATCTCCCAAAGCGAAGACCCCTTTACTCCCTCATTTTCACGATTTTTTCCTCTCAATGTGCCGTGTACTTTGTCAAGCGCCACTCTAACTGGGAACCTATGAGCCTTTGTATGGAGTGCAATTGGGGTTTGTTTCAAGAGCACCAAAGAAAATCGTATTCCCTATATTGACACAAGAAGAAATGCATTAACTTTAACGGAAATATTTTTAATACCTCTTCAAATTGCAATATTGTCAACTAAAATTGTTCATCAAGTTTTCTCCTAAATAAATCAATTTTCCAAGGTGGCATCATATACGAATTTTGGTTTATTAAAAGAAATAATGGGCTTGGCCAAAATTTAGTACTCTTTTGGGCTTAGTCCAATTTGTTCAGAGCCATCATATAAGCCTGTCCACCACCACCACAATTAATATGAAAATTATATGGCCTTAATTAACTACTAATGTAAATGCTCCTAATATCTATATGCAATTTAGCTTAATATCTTTGTTTGAAGGCCAAAGTTATTCCCTAATTTTCTATGCATAAAAGACTAATGGGATCGTCAAAATTTAAGTGTCAATAAGGAGGTGGTCAATGAGCAATTGGCCCTCCCAACCCTAAGAGGTAAATAAGCCCTAGCTGCCCAACTTTGTCCATGGCCTAGCCCAACCTCGCATCTAAACTTCTATGTAAATTTTAGAGATTAGTGCATTAGAAGTCCTAAAACTTATCACAAAAGTGTAATTGAATTATGAAATTTACAAAAAGTGCAATCAAGTCATAAAATTTGTCAAATTTGTGTAATTAAATCCTTCTATTAACTTCATTCAACTTGGTTAGCAAAATATGCTGACATTACTTTTTTGATATTTTCTCTTCTATGTGGCGATGACATGATTAAAACATGAAAAATAAACTAAAACGATGTCGTTTGGTCCAAATTTAATTTTTCACACAAATTTTATTTAAATTAAATTAAAAAAAGTTAAATAAAAAATTGGGGTGGGAAACCAACATCAAGGGCAAGTTGCCAATACCCCACTATCGCTAGGAAGAGCCAGTGAGGGTTTCCGAGCCCCAACCAGTGGCTAATGATCCTCGCCGACCATAGGTGAGGGCATGCAAGCCCTCCTGCAGATTAAGCGAGGGTCGCAGCCCTCCCCCATAGCACATGAGGGCTAGACGCCACTAGTGAGGGTTGGCCTCCACTAGAGGCCCTCGACTAGGTCTAAGCCGCTGGCTTGGGCCTGGCAACTCTCGCCGACCACTAGTTAGCCTTCCCCCACCATTGCTAGCTTGCCGACGATGGTGGGATGGCGGCAGTAAGGGCCTCGCAAGCCCTCGCCAGTTGGCCTTCAACCTTATTTTATGCGTTTTTTAAAAATAAATTTAGTTTAATTTAAATATTATTTAAATTCAAAAATTATATTTGGATAAAAATGATGTTGTTTTACCCTTATCCTTTATGTTTTAACTGCTAATAAAAAGGCAGGTTAGTATTTTCTATTAGCCAAATTGGACGAAGTTACAAAAAAATTTGATTGCACCAATTTAATAAATTTTATAATTTTTAGTGCACTTATCCTAAATTTTACGTTGTGGGCAGACCTGAGTAACACGTTAGCACAACTTCAGGCCTCGTTCGAGCCTGTAATCATTTCTATGGCTTGCCATCTAAGAGAGCAGCCATGAAGGAGGTGGTTTATTTGACCTGGTCAAAATAGGTCGGTCAATTCACTTTCTTAGAACCAGACCCGAGAGTTTCCTACCCCGCCGATCACGAATCATTCTCGTGATGTCTTTTTTTTTTTTTTTTTAGGTTAACCGACAAGCAAAAAAGGTTAACTTTATAAATTTTCAGTCTTGACTTTTGATAGATAACAATAAATATTAATTATGTTTAGTTTTAACTTTTCAGAAGAATAAAACATAAACATTTTCACCACTGCCAGAATTTTTCTCACAGTAACTATTTGGGTTTGATAGATAAATTGATGTAGAATCCTCGAAGTTGTTTTCATAAGAGGCAGTTCTGTGGAAGACTGGTTTGCTTGGCTTTGATTTTCTTTTCCCCACCTTTGCTAAGAAAGAAAATAACAGATCCACCTTCATTATCTTCCCACTTGCCACTGCACAAACCCAACTACCAAATATGATTTAAGCAATTGTAACAATAATTCCAGTCTATAATGATAGATTAGAACCTATAAACTGTTGAGCTGCCTTTTTAACTTTACGATAATTTCATGTTGCGTGAACTTTTAAATTCACTCGAGATATTATGACGCTCATAATGAAATATACTCACGAAGGTTGCAATTCTTAATGCTCACATTGTGTGGATGAACAAACAAGGATTGGTTCGGGCTACAATAAATTTAGTGTAGAAATACTGACTTTCTGAGCTGTCTTTGATCATCGTGATTACTTGACCACGTAAGCTAGAAATAACTCATTACAGTGGCCTAACCTACTAAAGCACATGGCAGGGTAAAAGCAATTACCGGCCTGTGAACTCTACTTAGCATCACAATGCGCCAGTCCCCCTCTCCATAGACGTCACATGGCAAAACCTTTTGTACCAATGAGGACTGTTCGATTTCCAACACAGTCGATGAATGGCATCATGAAATGTTCTGCCCTCTCTCCTCCACCAATTCACCATGGTAAGAAAGCTAGAGAGGCTACAGGCCAAAAATGAGAGCATCACAACCCCCCCACTCCCTCCCTGCCTTCACCTATAAATTCAGCCTCGAACCCCTTTCACTCCTCTCTCACGTTCACTCCTTCCTCTCCTTACCCAACCCACCTCCTCTCTCTCTCTCTCTCTCTCTCTCTCTCTCTCTCTCTCTCTCTCTCTCTCTCTCTCTCTCTTGCCTAAAGAGTGCCCTCCTATCTTACTTCAATCGCCATCACATAAGTCCAAACAATCCCTTTTCATTTTTCAACCCGATCCAAACCGCCGGACCTCCTCTGCATCTACCCCGTTTCTCTCACGTTCTAATTTTCCATCAACAAACCAAACTACGTAATTTTGTGGATAAGGAGAAAACGAAGGAAACAAAAAAGAAATGTCCCCGAGCGTGTGCCAGGGGCTGCAAACATGCCTCGAGCCGAGGCAGATCGAGCCACGCGTTCTCAGGCTCAAGCTCACCCCGCATGGACCCACCGCCGACTCTGATGCCGCAGGCAAGATGAAGATGGGGACCGCCCAGCCGGGCACCGATGCCGCGGACTGGAGCTTCCTGCACGCTTTTGCCTACGCGGAAGAGAAGTGCGAGGGTGAGCAAGGTGCTGTCTACGTCCACCCGCTCCTGAAATGCTCCGCCTCGTTCCTTAGTGACCGGAGCCTCGAGATGTGCACCGAGTCACTAGGAAGTGAGACTGGAAGTGATGTCAGCGACGGCGAGGCCCCCCTCCTCTCCCCTGGAGGAGGCGCAGACCGCCGCCTGGCAGTTCGGCCAGCGAGGAAGAAGCTGAGCCGGAGCAGCTCTTTCCCACCGCCACTGACGTCGGTGGGCGGCTCCACGGGGGTCCAGGTGCTGTCCCGCCGGGAGGGGGGGAGGCTGGTGGTGGAGGCGGTGGGGGTGTCGTCCCCCCACCACTTCTTCCAAGTGGAGCGGAGCCACGGCCATCTCAGGGTTCGCTTGTTGGAGGAGAGCGATGCCCCTGAAACTGAAGCTGAAGAAGAGGAGGAAGAGGAGGAAGTGGAGTCAGAGAGCGAGGAGCAAGAAGAAGAAGAAGAAGAAGAAGAAGAAGAAGAGGAGAAGGAGGAGGAGGAGGAGGAGGAGACTATGAGGGTGGAAGGAGAAGACTTTGATTATGAAGAGTGCGAGGAAGAGGAAGGAGAGGGCATGGAGGGAAATAGCGGGTTTGTCAGGGGCGAAATTGGAAAAGGAAAGTGCTTGAAGCCAAGCATGAGGTGTTGCAAGGAAGGTGCGGCCACGAATTGGAATCCCAAGCCACGTTGGGTGGTTACTTAAGACCTCTCTATCAGACACCATTCACTCTCATAACTAAGCTCATATGTTCTCTCTCTCTCTCTCTCTCTCTCTCTCTCTCTCTCTCTCATGAGTAATGTGAGGTCCGGCCGGGTTGTTGTCGACTACGACAATTTGCTAAGGATTAGGGATGTATTTGTTAGCTGGACGAGGCGATGTGCCTTGTCTCAATAATCGCATTAGTTATGTCCCATAAAGATTTTTGCTATCTAGTCGCTTTCATGAGTTGCTTTCGGGCCGCCTCTCTTGCCCGATGATTGTTATGGATATATAATTTGAATGTCTTTGATCGCAACTTTATATTTCGTGATCCACGGTTTTATTCAACATGTTGAATTCCTTTGAACTGCATTCTTATGAACTCGACTATTTTCCTGGATGACAAGGTGTGCTTAAATGTGCATGAGACATAGTCGGCCTTCATAAAAGTGAGCTTCAAAACTCCTGAGGCCCGCCCGACCAGTCAGAAAGCGACACATGCGTTCAAGAACTTGGCTGTATCAGAATAAGACTAACCTAATCATGTCGAAACAAAGCTCGACATAGCCGGTTTGCGAGTAGAAAAGATTCCGACTCAGGAGCCAGAGATCGCTCAGGTTGAATTCACAAAAACATACGTGCAAATTGCACTGAAAGAGAGTCATCATGTAACATTGGACCTAAAAGCTGGGGTTGCAACCCTATCTCCAATTGAGGAGGTCCGATGTCGTTGCCCTCGAGTGACCTTAGCGAGTCCTGACAACAAAGATGGAGGAGCAACAAAGACAGTAAAGCAACGACGACAACAAGGCATCGACGGAGCGATCAAGATGGAGGCGGCAGTTGGACGAGTGCTGGCCCTATATTTATCATCAAATTAATCACATTGGAGCTAGTGTATATTCAATCCGTAATTATGTTGTTAATTCTCATCTGAATTTCGTCTGGTTGATCCCAACTTTCGGAATAGGCGATTTCTTTCATGGACTATATATGGATGTTCAATCTCAGGACACGACAGAGGGATAAATATAGGGATTTGCAGAGGTGGAAAGTGGGATTTGAAGAGAAGGGAGGGCCCTTGGAGAACTTGGAAAAAGGACATTTTAAGGAAAAAAAAAAAAATGCACTCTGGTTGGCTACATGGGCCATCGCATTATAGTGGGCGACATTTCTCGAAAAGAGGAGGACAGTGTCCGATCGTGGAGTTTGGCCATCCATTCGTTTGATGTTTTTAGAGTTTTAACTGATGGGGATGGTGTTGTCGACATGCACATGCACCAAACTATTCTCTTTTTTAATTTTCCCAGGAAAAAATAATAATTTGTCCATAAACAATTTACCCAATTAATTATCAACATATTGTAAAAATGCCAATTTAATTATAAACTTTTCAATTTTAACAATTTAGTCATCAATCTTTGCTGAAAATTTCAATACAACCCTTTAGATTAATTCATCGGATTTTCTTGGTATGGCAATCCAATCATCGTCGTTTATCCTATATGACACATTGCCGCATTATCAATTTTTGATGAAAATTGATCAGAATGTCTATATTGAAATTTCACACATAAATTCAGGACAAAATTTTTTAAAAAAAAATTAGAATTAATTGGACAATTTCTCCGATCTTCTCTTCAGGGTTTGTGATGTACGCAATCTCCGTAAAATCTTTTGTTAAAGGTTTGTTATATTCGGTAATTGATTGCCTAGTGAAGCTTTTTATGACGTCGGCGAAATGCTCCCACGTACACTGGCGGAAATCACGAAGGTGACAAACCCTAGCGTAGTATCTCAAAGAAATCAATACCCAAGTAGAAATTTGCTCAAGTGTAGGTCCTAGTCAATCCAATCAAACTCGCGAATGCCACCTACGCGCATGTAACATCTTGTCTTAAACATCATGAGATACGAGCAACCAAATCCGGTTAGTGCGGATTTTCATACCGGACTTATCAGGCAGATGTTGCCTAGGGCAAGTGGAGTAGCTAATACCAAATTCAATAACGTTCTGAGAAATGGAAATCGATCCCAACTAGAACCAACAGAAAGGATTGTAAGTAAACCAGCATATGTATTTCTCAAACTCTTGAATGTCGCAAATTCATGTGTTGGCAATTGAAATGAGTTCCCATACAAAGGCTCAATTTGTTCAGCAGAAAATAAATGATCTGGATAATATTATTTTTAGAAACGATCATTTTTGTCATTTGACATAATTAATTAATAAAACATATTTTTATTATCTACAACAATTTATGTATATATAATTTCATGGACACTGAAAATATTTTTGTTCATTCATTTCAATACAAACAATCATTTTAAAAAAATATATATTTTTCGTGAAATAAATGAAACCGAAATAAATCTTTGTTTATTTTCTATGGTCTCTCTTTATAGCTCCAAAGTGATGCGATAAACCCTTGTGGGGACACATGCCTACCTAGGCGGAGCAAGATGTGCCGTGCGAGATAATCGGTATATTTTCTTTGCCGTCAATCATCATGCTCATTTAAGTCATGAAGACCTCCTGGTGAATATTCTCTTGGATTGATCTAGAGAAGAGATCCCAGCTTTGAATTTTTTTTTTTTTTTTGTGGCTTTTTTATGGTTAGATGATTGTTTAACATACATGGAAATGGACGGTCAATGTGCGCGAGGGCTTTTTTCATAAGGACATTTTCCATCACGAGTTCACCTATTGTTAAGGTGCGCCCCATTAAATTAGGTTCAATTATGCTAGGATTAAACTTGTCATGACCATGTATTAAGGTTCTGTTTGGTAAAATTTCTCTTATTTTCTGTTATTTTATTCCTCGCAATAGGAAAAAAGATTCATTTGGTAATATCATCTAATTTTTCTATTCCCCATAACAAATCAATGGTTAGGGAATAGATTTGAAACAAAAATCTGTTTGGTTTTCTATTTGAATCTGAGTCTCTTTTTTAAGAATAATAATTCAAAAAAATTTAGAAAATATAGAAATTAGAATTTGAGTAGTTTTACTAGATTTTGATGTTAATTCTTGTTTAGAATTAGTTTAACATAAAAAAAATGTGAAGATATTTTAAAGAAAACGGGATTCAAAATCAAATAAGCTTTTAGGGCTAGACTATATGGATTTTTTAATGTTTTTCTTTTTTTTTTTAGAAATAATGCTAGGTCATGAAAGCTTGGTGACTCCGAGCAACATTTGCTCTTCTTCTCAAAAGATTTATACACCTATTTATTGTAATGCCTAAAGATTTACTATCATTTTATGCATACTGTGAGTTATAAACCAATAGGATTTTCTATTGCCATTTCCAGTCATCCATTTTTGACTAACTATTATGTTAAATTTTCTTAGGTCATTTTAGAATATCTTGATCAATTAAATTATTACAAAAGTCTAGGGTTATCCAAACATGAAATGTTAAGTCTCTTTATAGTTAAATAAAAAACTAGACATAGAAATTTTAGGGTTATATCAAATGCATTTTTGTTATTTTTATTTCAAATAGAAATTTTGTACAATTAGGATGCATTTGGTAACGATTATGTTATCGGGAACAATTTTTTATCAGAAATAATTTATTTTATTTTAATTTATTCTTGAGAACAATTTTTAAGCAAAAGAACGTGCTTGGTAACTGTTCGAAATTTATATTCTCGGGATAGAAATGCGTTTAGCATGATTCTTAAATTCTTTTGTTTCTTTTAATTTTTTAATACTTTTATTATCTTTTTCTTTTTCTTTTTCTTTTTCTTTTTCTTTTTCTTTTTCTTTTTCTTTTTCTTTTTCTTTTTCTTTTTTCTTTTTCTCTTCTTCTTCTTCCCTCTTTGTAGCTAGTTGTCAACCACCGCCTTGGCCAGCAACTGGTTGGGCGAGGTCCAACGAGCTTGCTCGAGCCTCACCTGGCCCAAGCGAGCCTTGGCCTCGCCCATCCAACGCAAGGTCGGCCTCACCCTAGCCTGGGGAGGCCGAGCCTCGCATTAGCTAGCGAGGCCGAGCTCACCTAGCCAAGGTGAGGCTAGGGCCGACAAGCCTCACCATGGCTCAGTGATGCTCCGGTGAGGTCGTCAACCCTCATCTAACCGGTCACCAGTCATAGTCAAGGTTGGCGATTGGCCAAAAGGAAGAAGAAGAAAGGGGAAGAGAAGAGAAAAGAGAAGAAAAGAAAAAAAAAAAAAAGAATTGTTCTTGGAAATAAGAGGTAACTTTTTTCTGCTTCTTGATTATGTTCTAAATCTATTCTCAAGGGGATCAAAAATTTTATCTAACGGATTTCTATTCTTTTTTTGTTCCGAGGAACAAAAGAACAGAAATAGTTGTTCCAGAGATGGTTATCAAATAAGGCCTTACTAAATGTATCTTTATGCTCAAAAATTTGTTTAAGGAATAGCAATAGAATAAACTATTCTTGAATAAAAATCATTCCCGAGAATAGAGTTACCAAATGTACTCTAAAACTTTCATTTCGTTCGTGCCAATCCTAAAACTTGCGCTGAAATGCACTTGACAGGAGATTCCGTTAGCTGTTCCTAGATGGGAAATTTTACTTGGTGTCCTCTAATCGATTTTCCCTTTCTTTTGTGGACATCATGGGATTGTGATGCGATGGCAAGCGGTCATCACATTAGGATAGGAGACCAAAAAGAGACGAAAGGGGAAACGAGGGCGTGCTTGCCACTTACCGAAGCTTAGGGGCCTGCTTGGTGCCAATCGGTCGTGCCACCACCAGGTGAGGGTCTTACCCTTGCCTGCTGGTGGTTGCCTTTGCTATGACTTAGGACCCTGACAACGGTCGTCAGCCCTCCCCCTTTAAAGGGCAATACCACCGGTCCTTACATGGCACCACGTTGAACGGAAAAAGCAATCAAAATCTTACGCAGATTTTTAGCCCAAAGAAAATCGAAGAAGTCAAGAGAATTATTCTATCACATTTTCTTATGAAAAGTTTACTCGGATAACCAAAAATGTGTACCATGTTTAGGATTCAATTCTACTAGCGTAACGTGTTTTAAAACTCCAAGTGAACTTGTCCCAATAAAATTACATAAAAATGTGTATCTTACGTATTGACTAAACTATATTGTTGGTCCATCGATCTCCTTGTAAGCTTAAGAAAGCAAGTGCTGGGGCCGTGCCCCTTCAACTCTTAGGCAATTTTGATTGTTCCGCTTTACTACATGTTACTTTCAAGAGTGCTTATAGTTTCTCTTTATGAGTAATGGATTGTTCTTTATAAGAAATTGTGAGAGTAAATGATTTTTGTTGTAACTGGTCGTGAAGAATACTCGACAAGACATTGAGGTGTATGATTCTCCATCAGATATAGTGGAACTTTGTTACTGCTTTTCCTGTGGAAGTAGGTTATGTTGACCGTTTCTCGTGTAAAATGCTTTTGTTTATCGTTGTATTGCTGTGTTTGTCTGCAACGGAATTAAAGAGCGAGCCCATGTTTGATCAAACATTCTGTGTGGGGGTCACGGTGAATTTCCGACACCTGAATTCCACCATGGGCGAGCTCGAACCCTGATTAGGGCCTTTAAATCTAAAATCCTCAATTGATGACAAAAATGAAACCTCAAATCTTCATTTGACCGCAACCACAACCCTAAGTCTTATTTATGCACTTAACCCCTTTCTTTAAAAAAAAAAAATAGTTACTTGGGGATGGGACAAGGCTACAGAATCAAAAGTTGAGCTGGATAAAATTTCCTCTAGTTAACCAGATTTGGAGAAAAAGATAACCTTAATTTGGCATTCTCTAATAACACGAAGAATAATTTTTAAAGAGATTGGCAAATCAATGGAGATATTCAGATTTGACTGGCTAAGGACAAGATCATTAAGATAAAATCCTCCACATGTATGGTCTGGTAGCACATAGCTATTCCTATCTAGAATAATCTCATTAGTGAACTAAGAACACATACCAAATTTGATAGTACACCTAGCATTTCTGAGCGATTACATATCGTTTTAAGCAATTTAAACAGCTAGATAGGTATACAGATTATTGGTGCATTTCACCTTCCAGAGTAAAGGCTACTCACTGATCAATAGTTCATATTGTAATCTGAACATTAGTAAAGAATATTGATGAATGAAAATGTCATCCCGCGTGAGAAAGACGATGTAAGATTTTATGAAATCATTGTCAACTATCATAAAAATTTAAGCAATTAGATGAAGGTGAGATTTAGTACATAAATGTTCTCACACTCCTCACATGTAAGCTGATCTTTAGCCTAAGCCTAAAGCCTTGGAATATGTAATTGTGGAGGTAAATAGAGGTCTAGAAGATTTGAATTTAGAGCCTTCTGCTCTGATATCATGTGAGAATTTAGGGAACTATTGTCGACTATTCTAAAAGTTGAAGTTATTAGATGAAAGTGTGGTTTAATTTATAAATTTTCTAATAGAAAAAATGAAAAGGTCAAATGGCTGGTACTAGTAAATCCCAAAAGTTGCGGAAGCCGACATGAAGCTCGATTGGTTGGGGAAGAAGGTGGCTACGTGATAATGCAATGCACGTAGGAAACGAAATTAAACAAGAAAGAAAGAACCTAGCAGAACAAGAACACAAGATGACGCGAAAAAGCATTGTCTTTGATGGGTCTGCCAATTTTAATTGGCAGCAATCGCAAGAATTAGTCGTCGTGGCCCTACCACTCCTGTCTACCCAACCATAGACACCACAAGCCCCAAAAAGGAGCATTCTTTCGAGAATTGACCTTTCCTCTTGTACCATTCACTATCAAATTGGTCTTTTAACATGCTACATAAAGTGTCATTTTCTGCTTGTGGATGACAAAGGTATATCAGAGAGATGAGCCACATAAAAACGCTAGATACACAGTCACATGTGTAGACGCTCGAGTGTTGATCCCAAGAGACATGGTCCTCGGTCGAGCTCATCGTGCCAACGTAAATTAAGATTTCTTGTCCCCACCCATTTTTGTTTTTGTGGTTATCCGCTTACTTCTGTCAACTATATGTATACCTTTTTCCTACGTGTCCTGGTTCGCTTTTCGCCACACACACACCCGTTCAAATTGCCCGACTAATCATCGTTGTTGGACATCCATGTCACCATCCTAATCCTCTCTCTCTCTCTCTCTCTCTCTCTCTCTCTCTCTCTCTCTCTCTCTTTCTGGGATGCATGACTAACTTGACATATAAAAGAAATGTTTGCAATAATCACTCCATTTGGCAAGAATTTAGGGTCGCTATGAACTATGGTTCAGATGAGCTTTCACGAGCAATCTAGGTACAACAAGTCCTACATCCATAGTGACCACTACTTGGGAATGAGCTATTATTTTCTAAAAATGAAACGTCAAGTACGTGTCATATGGTCGATACCAATTCAAAGCGAAAAAACTAGAGGTGCATGCTTAATACGAAACCGTGAAAAGGAAAGTAATGGATAGGAAAAGGAGCATTTTGGAGACCATGTCACATGGAATTGAAAGGGCCCCAGGAAAATGTTGTCTTTGAATGAAGGCCAGAAGTTTGGTACTTATCTAGCCACAGAGATGTCCCTCTTAGTTGTGCTAAGCCTTGGAATATGTTCACCTCGTGTTTCATAAGAATTTTCTGGTACACTATCTGCCGGGAGAGAGAGGGAGAGAGAGAGCCTTGAACATAACAGAAACTTAGCATAAAACCTTAGTTTGCTGGTAAAAAAATTCATCAAAATGAAACATATGGAGATGTAATTTGTCGAGGAAAAAAATTCGAAGCACGCTAAAGCTGTGTTTAGTCATCTAAACATTTTTACCGGATACAATAATGCCGAATAGAATAAGAATAGAATAGGATTTTACATATCCCATATGATATTTGTTGATATCTGGATATAGCATGGATTCATATAAATATTATCCAAATGAATATTTGATTTGAAGGAATAAAATTAAAAACAAATCATGAAATTGTAAAATCTATTCATCCTTCTACAATCCGCCATCCATGTCAGACAGGAAAAAGTATCAAAAAAGTCCTCAACCTTTTGGTTTTGTGCCGATTTAGTCCTAAACAATTTTTGTGCTGATTTAGTCCTAAACCTTTTTACGTTGTGCAAATTTAGTCCTTTCCGGCCAATTTTGACTGGATTTTGCTGACTGGATGCCGGCCGGGTGATGTAGCCTGATCGGCACTGACATGCACAACTTTTAATAATATTTTAATATTTTTGAATATTTTTTATTTTTTCTCTTTTTATTTATTTTTTATTCTTTTCTTTTTTTATTTTTCTTTTTTCTTCTCATCTTCTTCCTCCAGTCGGTCGCTGAAGCTTGGCGACTGGCCAGAGGCAACGACCTCGCCAGCCACCTCGCCAGTGGCCGTGAGGGTGAGCCCTGCCAGCTTGGCGCGAGGCTAGCTGCCTTAGAGAACCTCAGGAATCGCAAAACCCCCACTCCCGATGGATCATTGCCGCGGGAGAAATAGGCGAAAATCCAGGGTCGGAGCCGCACGACTGAAGGCACCCCGAGCTCCCGTAAACCCTAGAGACGACGACGACGACAAGCGGAGGAGGGAGGAAATTTCTAGGGCGAGATTAGGATCGGAGGACGAAGCCAGGGAGGGGTCCAGCTGGCCTCACGCCGAGCTAGCGAGGGTCAAGCCTCGCCCCTCACCAACCATGGGCGAGGCTTGACCCTCACCACGCAGGCCGTGAGGGCAACCTCATGGCCACTGGCGAGGTGGCCGGCGGCCGTTGCCTCTGGCCGGTCGTCGAGCTCCAGCGACCGGCTGGAGGAAGAAGATGAGAAGAAAAAAGAAAAAGAATAAATTAAAGAATAAATTAAAATATTATTAAAAGTTGTATACGTCAGCGCCGATTAGGCCACGCTAGCCGGCCAGCATCCAGTCAGCAAAATCTGGCCAAAATTGGCCGGAAATGACTGAATTGGCACAATGTAAAAATGTTTATGACTAAATCAGTACCAAAAAAAAAAGTTTATGACTAAATCGGCACAAAACCAAAAGGTTTATGACTTTTTTGGCACTTTTCCCATGTCAGACACCCCTCTTGCTCGTAACTTTGGGAACGCCTTCTCCTTTTGCAACATCCCTTACGTCACCCTCGACGGACCTAGCGGATTTTGCACTGCTCAACCTTCAACTTCACTGTTCTGGAATGCCCCCAAGTTTGAGTTCTCTGCTAGTCCCACCATCTCCGCCACTGTCGACGCCTTCCTCTTCCGCAGCAAATCCATCCTCTCCTTCAATCAAACACAATGTCTCCCTCTCCTACGTCCGATGTTTACCTTCGATACAACTATCTCATCAAATCCAAAAGAATTGATACAATGATCACGCCGAATCTCAATTGCAGCATCCGACCAGCGGGCAAAGTTCCTCAAGGTTTCACGGAGCCTGCCGAGACGACGCGCAACTATGGTTTGCAAGCAGGCATCTCCTCTGGTCCAACTCGCTTCAAGTGATGCGGTTGAGGAGCATTTTGCCATGGTTATTGCCTCCATCGGATCAGCTTCTTCGCGAAGTAGGCACTAGGCTCTAATTGAGATCATGAAGTTCCCCGCCAGGATAGAGTTGAGCATCATAAATTTTCCTAGTCGCTGAAGGTGGGAACGGGTCATCATCAATGGAAGGAGGCTTGGCCATTGTAGTCTAATGATGGTGGTGGGGGGCAAAAGAGAGAAAGAGTGATCAGCGAGCGAAATGGGAAAAAAAAAACATAATTTTTTTTTATCAATTTTCCAAATTTCACATATCTTATTAAGGTCTATCCCACTCCCTAAGAGTAATTTTTTTATTCAGACTACATCCGGATTTTGTATCACTCCAAACACCAAATAAGATAAAAGTTATCTTATTCAATGTTTTACCTGGCCCACCAAACGCAGCATAAGAGGTTTTGAGCTGCCAGTTTCTCTTAATTTGGCACACTGCATGTTAATCATTTGTAGGTATTGATGCTAAATTGGTAAGATAGAAAGTTTCTCCATTGACTACGTAAATTGACATCCTCAATTAATCTCTCAACTTAAAAAGAAAAATAATGAGCGAAGGATAATTCAATTAGAGCCATATTAAAAGCTTCAATCGAATTAATTTCGCTCATAAAAATCTACTAATCTCTCTCTCTCTCCCTCCCCGGGGGGGGGGGGGGGTGTAAATAAAATAATCAAGTTAGGTTTGATCAATTAACACATCTATTCTCTTAGAGCCAAACCAAGATGTGCAAAACATGTGCGTTCAACAATCATCCCGCAATGCATCAGCAGGGAAGACCATAATGTTAGTGAGGAATAGTCAGAGATGCTCCAAAGAGTCTCCGATGCCTCCTCGTCAGCCCGTAGAAAAAATGAAGCAAAAGTGACCTAACGGAAAAATAGCCTCAAACCTAGCTGAGCCGTAGTGCTGGTGCATGCAGGTCATGCACTGATGCATCTGCTTTGGATCGTAGTGCAGTGTTGGAGCTACAGCGCAAGCAAGTTGAGAGCAACCGGTACTCGTAGGGTGGAATAATTTCAGTTAAGAATGCAGGTCATGCACCGATGCATCTGCTTTGGATCGTAGTGCAGTGTTGGAGCTACAGCGCAAGCAAGTTGAGAGCAACCGATACTCGTAGGGCGGAATAGTTTCAGTTAAGAAGGCTGGCCAAGGTGGTCCTCTCTCTATGGTCGGCAGGTGAAAGTGGAAGCAAATGAGTGTATGCATCGATTCAGAGAATCCAGCATGGTGTTTGATTCGGAGGACCCACGAATCCTATAGCCCTTCGGAATCCTGAGATACATATTCTGCGATCTACTCTCTTTCAAGTCATGAGACACTCCCTTGTCTTCTTGTAATAAGCATAGCTTTGAACCGTTTGTATATCCATGAGCTATGCCGCGTTTAGATTCACGTCATTCTAATGCGGGTATACACGGAATGAGGATCAGAGTAAATTGCATGTTTTGACAAACTGCAAGACTTAAACTTCGTTTCAAAGAAAAGTTAAACGAATTCCCGCTACTGTAGTTAGTTTCACTTACCATGTCGGCTATGAAATAAGCGTAGACAATACAATTTGAATATCGGCAAGGAATGGTCCAAAGGGCACTCGTCAAGCAATCAGTTCATTAATGTAGTATGAATCTTATTAGAGAATACTCCAAAGGGCACTCATTAAGCAATTATATAAAGAAATACTGTGATTTTAATGTATTAATTTTTCTCATAATATATAATTAATATTTAAAAACTCAATATTTTATCGTTAAATATATTTGATTTTCGTTTGGAAAGTAGCCGTTGACATGACATGTAAAATTTATCCAATATAGTATCCGAATATTCTTTATAATCCAATCGAGACGAGCCACCTTTTGGAAGTCATGATTTCTCTCTCATGCCTGGCTATGCACGAGGCAGAGATCTGCTCCATGAGTAAGATCACAGCGCAGGAGCATTCCGACAGGAGAAAATATTTTGAAGCAGGAATCCAGGAACATATTCTGATCATATGTAGCTTGCCACGGGTAGGGAGAGAGAGATGGTACTTGCATGCATGTAATGAACGACCGATGAATTACTCGCCTCGATATTAGCTGCGTTGCTAGCGTTTTAGGCAAAAAATATCAAAACAAAATTATAAACTTATTATATTCTTATCAATTCAATCATAAATCTTTATATTATAACAATTGAGTCCTAAATAATTTGACTACATAATCTCTCTTGACAATATTGGCCATAAATCGCTAACATGAATGACAATCATTCAATATAACACGATTAACACTTAAGTGGACAATTTTTACAATTTTCTTAATTTTTCTGATTTTTTTATTTTTTTCAGTTTTCTTTTCTTTTCTTATTCCAACTTTGGACCAGTGACCTCATCAACCATAGGTGATGTTTGTGCGAGGGCCTCCACCCCTCATTAGCCACGGGCAAAACCCTCCACCTCCTTGTTCGCCAAAGGCAAGGACATTGGGCCCTCGTCCAAATCAAGAAAGGGGGTTGCAACCCTCATCTGTTGCAACGCCGCAACCCTCATCTGTTGCAACGCCCTTGATTGGTCTAGATGAGAGCATGGAGGCCCTCGCTCGTGGTCTGCGATTGCATCGACCCTCACTTGGATCTTGGCGAGGACATGATGCCCTTGCCTATGGCCAATGACAGTCACGATGCCTTGCCCAGACCAAGCGATGGTTGGCCATCAACCTCGCATGCATAGAATTGTTTAAAAAAAAAGGAAAAGAAAAATCATAAAAAATTGAGAAAAAATATTTAAAATATTTAAAATTTATTCACGTCGATACTAGGCATACCGTATAGGATGGCCATCATTTATGTTAGCAATTCTGTCCAAAATTGGTCAAGTAGTTTATATTAATGAATTGTCAAAAAATTTAGGACGAATTGATATAAGTATAGTATATTTAGACTTTGTCAATAACCCCTAGTTTTGTTCCTGATTTGTCTTAGAATAATATTTAGAGTTTGTTTGTTTTAGAAAAAAAAACTGTTAAGAGAAATTGTTTTCTAACTTTCCGATATATGGATGACAGAAAACTAATTGATCTACATAATGTTTCCTTGGATTACAAACAATACCTAGATTCAGGGCAAATGAGTTCCCTTTCTAGCAATAAGAAAACCACTTCTCCTTGATGTGTTTTTTTTTTCATTGGAGAACTACATGAAAATGAAAAATATTTTCAATAGACATTAATTATTATTATTTTTTTGTGACCCAGGATCCGCCGAGCCCGACTTTCGCTTACGCTAATTGCCAGCCCACGGCCTGTATAGTGGGCGGCGCACCTTGGATCAAGCGTCAATACCTGAAGGGAAGCTAGTACAGGACCCCACCACCATGACCTCCCACTTAAGACGTGTTAACAGCTGCAGAATTTTGACCTTATGACCTCTGTGATGAAGTGCCCAAAGCTAAACCAACTCAGTTACCTACCGGTGGGTTAATTAGTTTTTATTTGTTTAGTGATTTAGGGGAAAAATTTTCTTCTCACCAAAAGGAGAAGTTGTTTTCCTTAATCTAAACTTATTGTTATTAGCCAATACATTTTGCATAGATCAATTAGTTTGTATCATTCAAATAGTGGAAAGTTGAAAAACAATTTTCCAAAAACGGCTTTTCTTCAAATAATCGAGCCTTTTTTGTAGTTCATTTTGGGCAAGAAGATTACTATGATTTTTTCTTAATAAAAAAATATGCAAATAAATTTTTGTAATAATAGGAGAATTGTTTAAAAAAATTCTAATCCTATTACATTTTTGCTAATTTAATTATAAACCTTTTAATATTGTTAACTAAGTCATAAACATTTTTATGTTCTGCCAATTAAGTCTATCTGCCCAATTTTGACTATAAATCACTGGCATGAATACTAGTCATCCTATTTGGTATGATCGGCATTGATGTGGACAAATTTTAATAATATTTTAATATGTTTTGAATTTTAAAATTTTCCTTTCTTTTTTAGTTTCCTTTTCTTTTCCTTCTTCACTACTTTCTTACTATGGCTGAAGCAAAGAGTGCCATTGAGGCGAAGCAAGCATGCATGGCTGCTTGGGCGTGACCTCTTGTTAATGGTGATTAAGTTAGATAACTAGCAAGGAGCGCCATTTCCCTCTTTTTTATTTCTTTGTTTTGGCTAACTTAATTAAATTTTACAAAGTGGTGCCGCCATATGACAGAAGCTCGAGCACGTTTTGTAGTTTTCAGGCCATTCGCACTCACTCCCCGAAGCCACAGCTACAGGATGGAGTGTATTTCGCGCGTCAGTAGTGCCATGAGTCGTGTACCTCTCAATTTTCAATGGGCAAAGGCATATCATATCTACCCTTACCAAAAAAGAAAAAAAAAAGGCATACCATATCATGATGAATGTACTGAAAAAAGGCCACAGGTCATAACGCACTCTTCGTACCACAAATCCACTTTAAAGTTGACTTATTCGCCCGGCTGTGTGCGAAATAATTGGATCCAAATCACCGGGGGATAGCCCGGTACAGGAGTCAATGATTGGAGGGCATGGTGATGATCATGCTGAACTTCTCTATATATTAGAAATTTACGTTAGAGATTTTTTTTCTATGAAAAATGCTTGCTAACCAGATTGTTACTCTTGGCAGAGTAAAGGTGTATAAAATACAATATTTTGCCAAAAGTAAGCTTAAAGGGAAAAAAAAAAAAACCAAGAATTATTGATGACCAAAATTCAGAAAATTACAAATATGAAATGATATTTAGTTTATTTAATTCTTCTATTACATTTTAAGGCGATTTATCTTCTTCTTTTTTTTGCGTCAATCTTCAATCACATTTTAAAGAATTATACTTTCATTACTATTTTCCCTTTTATACGATTTTAAAAATTTAAGTTAGTAATCCATTGTTTCAACTACATTAAACCAATTGAACAATAATTATGATTTTAATAGAACTAATTAAGCGTAAGTTACTGAAAAACGGTCATAGAACCAAGTTCCAATATGATTGTTTGTGTTATACAAACATGTTGTGATGCATCAGGTTACACGCAAGAACTATAGTCATTCTTTCTATTGCAAGTATTGAAGGCTATTTTCTTTTATTAAGTTTTTTGATTGCCTATGTCAATTAAATCGCAAGAACACGGTGGCAAATTAGTTTTAGACATGTGACAAGAGTATGATTTATTTTTTACTTTTGAGGCTATTAAATGAATTTTAGCTTATATGACAAGAGTTACTTAGTTCGATCATGTGCAAGATAGAGTTCCTTGTTTGTTGCAAACAAGTGTCGTAGACAAAAGAATTCATATAAATGCAAAAAATTTAGAGACTAAAATATCAATTTTCAAATTTCACAAAACTTTTACAAAATTAACAAAAATTTAATTTGATGGAACTATGGATGTAATATTCTTCATATTGAAATAACTGCATATATTTCTTTTGATTTACTAGTAAAAAGCCTTAAGTCCGAGTAGTGATCAAACTTTGTCATTTGTAGTTTATACGAAACTAGTGAAAGATGTTTACAAATGAAAATCAGTATACATAGAAAGCTAATTACATTATTTAAATGTTGCCGGTTGACCATCATTTGGAAAGGAGTGTTGGTGGCCCAGAATGCACAGTGGTTCTCTTGGAATAACGGTGCCGTTATCTTAGCATGACCAATTTCTTATTAATTAAATTGAACTCTATTTAATCCCTCCCTCCCTCAATCATGCTTCCAATTCCAAAGTTTTAGCTCTAAACTTTCCTATTTCCTTTTTATTTTTCTTTTCATTTTCATTAATCAAGGGGAACATGTACCAAGATCAGACAACCCGGAGGTTCATGAAACACCCAGCAAGCTTAATAACATCGTTGCCTTGTTTTACCTCAACCAAAGATCACTCGCGACGTCATTCCCTTTCCTCAAGGGCGTGGATACCGTGGACAGCTTCATGAAGGTCTCCATGGGCTGGAACGCTCTCAGTTCGTGGCCTTGAATGGCATCGCATCCTAAGAGCTCAGGTCTTCCATGGCGCATCGACCTCAACTCCAAGTCAGAATACTAGGGCTTCTTTATCAAGGGAATGGCAATTTGATCATTTCAGTTTTGTCAGGGTAGGACTGAAGTTTGAAGCCTGATTAGGGGATGCAAAAATGGCGAAGCCGGGAAAAGAGGGGCGTCTTGATATTTAAATCGTATGGGAATCTGGCCAGATTCGGCCTTGTTAACATGTACTCTGCTCGAGATTAATTAGACTTGGGCTAATTCTAGAGAGATGAGCCCATGGACTGAGCCCAACTAAGAGCACTATAGGGCCCAGCAGATAAGTGATGAAAGCCCAAAATATGAAAAAATTAAAATAAAATAACGCAACTAAAATACTATTTAAGTTTATTTACTCCGTGTTATTTTCCCTTAATGATCCGGGATGCTTGGCATATTTGAGGTTTGAGTGGAAGTTGAGATTTTTTTAAGACATGATAAAGCCCATGATAGAATTGAAATTGTACTTAGGTTGAGTGCTTAAAGAAAATCAAGTCACATAAAAATCGAAGTTTGGATTGAGTAGCTCGGTTGTTTCAAGGTCTACTCCAAAAATCATAAGAGGTCAAAAATTGGTTCAATCACAAGAACCAACAAGTGCTATGAAAAAAAGGAGAAACCAACAGAAAGTTTTTGAGAGTTTCAAAAGTCCACACGCGAGCCAATCACTCAACCGCCGCTCAGTCGAAAATCTCGTGGAGGTCCGAAAGCAAGCCGCGACCCGACTCCGGGTCGGGCCGAAGCTCCGTTAAGAGAGGCCCACATTCCATTCGGGTCGAATCCGGACGATCAGTCGGGCCGGGTCGTGGGTGGTGAGCGGAATCCCCAACCCACCCGGAATTTCAAAAAACGGAGCGGCATTCATCTCCCTCCCTCCTTCCCTCCCTCTGCATCAAACGAGGCTGCAGAGATGGAAGAGGCTACGGAGATCGAGACGAGCGCGGACTCCATCGACGGCCCCCTCATCTTCCACCTCGTCGCCGACCTCCTCGGCTTCGTCCTCTACATGCACCAGCAGATCCCCTCGTGAGTAGCCCCTCTCTCCGACGATCCAACCCTTGCTTCTTCTTCTTTTTTTGCTTCCTTCTTTTGATAATCTTTTTCATTCTTTGAGTTGCACTGTCCGTTTCGCGTCGGGTTTCTAATCGCTCGTCGAAATTGCTGCCGAGTCGATGCTCGATGTTGGATGCTGCAGTAGTTCAGCTTCGTTCCTGGATTGATCGAGTTCCGCCGCGAAGAATTCGTGCGAAATTTGTTTTATTCTGCCGATAACTCATGCTGGGTATCTGTAAATGGCAGAATTTTGCAGGACATGAGCCTCGAATTCGATTCGATGCGTAGCGAATACGCGGAGATGGTACGTGAGGATGAACACCGACTCTTTGCCCTTCGACCCTTTTCGGCCTCGATTAGTGATTTCCCCTAAGCAAGTTCGATTTATAGGAGGCCGAGCTAGCGCGGAGCGGAATGAGAGCGTCGTTTAGGAGGAAACATAGCGGAAGGATGAGGGAACTCAAGCGGGGATTTAGGAGCTCGGAGAAGCTGATGAGCGCCATCTCGAGTCTCCAGGATGCCTTGCGGCTCGTGATTAGCGAAAGCCCCCACGTCCGGGAAATTCTTCTGATTCTCGGAGGTAGTCCGTTGAGGCCTCGGTATGTCTACCGATTGTGCTTTTCGCATGGGAAGATGGTTTCGAGAGATGCGAGTGATTTCACCAAGAACAGGGCGGCGGAAGTGCTTTCGAGAAAGGTTGAGCTTTAGCTTCTTCTTAAGTTCGTCTTGTACTTGGACAGGACTTAATGTCGTATACTTAATTGAACAGGCTATTCGGGCATTGGTCTCTGGAGGTGCAGGGTCTGGTGGCTATCCAGGTAGATAGGTGACTATGATCAGTCCATCAAAGTCTGGTTGAGGTGATTATGCTGCATCTGAAGAATCTTTTCTTTTCCTCAATTTGAATAGGTCCAACGAAGTTGTTCCTCTTGGTCAAAGCTCCGACTTCTTTTAATCAACCTTCGTATTTTCTTCCAAAACGTGACTTCAGATACAACAAGAAGGTTAGTGTAATGGGCACTCATCTGCTTTCTCCTTTTATGCTGTGGCATTTGAGGTCGGGTTTTGAGCTTTGATAAATTTTCTTCTTCTCTGCTCCTTACCCTGTTTTGGCCTTTCCAGAAATTGGCAATGCCTAGAACGCCAAATTGAATATTGCATCATAGATGGGTCCTGCTATGGTTGTATTGCAACCAAATAACCTCTTTCTTTATCTGATATATAGCATCTTTATTGATTTTATCTTTCCATCTGATAAATTAATAGCGTCTCATGCCTATATGCCATTGAAGACAAACATAGTCAAACAATGTTTGTATTAGCTTTAAAGTGGTTTTCTCCGCTCATAATTTTTCCGCTCAAAGCATTGGTGTTGTCATTGCCATGCAGTATTCCGTGTCCTTTGCTGCTTCTATCATGTTTTCATTCTTTATTTAGGTTTCTTTTTATTGACTCAATTTTATGGGTGATCCATTTACAAATACCGATTGGTTTTGGCAGATTGTACCATTTTGCCTACGAATTAAGTGCAAAAGCCAACAGCAGGAGAGAACTGAGATTAATGAAGATCCTCAGACAGGCATGAGTGTTAGCTTGAAGGATTGCAGGTCTGACGATTTGATTTGGTACGTGATAGTTAAGTATGTTAGAAGTGACACAAGTTTTTTTAATTAATAAAATACTTGACTCTTTTTTATCAAAAGTTATGGTGATCCAATGTGCTTCAAAGTTTGAAAAGTGGTGATGGAATAAAAAGGGGAAGAGAAGGCTGAGGCAATGATCTCATCAATGAGTATTTAGAACTTGGCTTGAAAATGTCTCCTTGTCTGGCTTTTTATCAAGCCCAATAATGGACTTTAGTCGTCAAATAACTCAGGCCCTATTTTTTGAGTCTTAAAGCTTTGGTGCTTGTGAATAAAATATGTAGCTGTTTAGCTAAGTCAGCCCAAGTTAATGGTTCTCACTGCTTCAATTTCTTCAGGGGGCATGAGCGAGCAACATGACCTGATACATTATTATTTGGCTTAACATGGTAGTTGCTCCTAGTTTAGTCTAGCAAATTTGCAATGGGAATAAAAATGAAGTAGCAGAAATGGGAAGACGAGATACTTTAGTTTGGATTATTAGGTTAAGTGTGCTGTTCTATGATGAACAAGAGCGTCCACATTCTTGTATTCGAAGGAGCACCTTACCTTCTGATTCTTTTATGTGTGCATTGCAGGTTCCAATGCCGGCATGTTATAAAGGGTCTCGCGTCCACGGTACCATCAGCAGAAGAATGATACAACTTGTATTGAGAAATGTTGTCCATACATGTCAGTCCTTCTTCAGGGCCTCTTTAGTATAGGCCTGTTTTACCTTGATGATTGTCATGACCCATATCTGGTATTAATTACTTCACCCATTTTTGGTGTCTCTGGTAATCTGGCTTGGCATGATATTGAGTTTCTTCCTCTTTTTTTGATTTATTGCCTAGTAGATAGCTTTGTACAAATCCTCATCTTCGGTGTTAAGTTTCACCTTGAATTCCATTTCTTAGCTATGCAAGTTTGTTCGATTCTTGATTTCTGCAGTAGACTGCCTCTTCTTCTTTTCCTTTCTATCGTGTTTAAGAATCAAGAGCGCAACCAACCAATCATCAAATGTGCAAATCCTCAGGCGAGCAAATCATCACTTAGAGCCCGTACTTGTATCTCATGTTGAGACGTAAGTGACTTGGACTGGAATGAGGCCGCTCCAATTCATTTAAGGTGTTAAAGCAGCAGCGTGGCCAAACAGGATAGAGTTCCTGTCTTGCTTGCTAGATGCTCAACTTGGTTAGAGTTACCTGAACTAATCAGTTCTCCACTTGACAATGACTCATGAGTTTTAAGGAAACCTTACCGAGATCCTGATCAAATACTGTTGGGGTACTTTATGCACAGTTCTCTTTTTCTGGTTTTTGAAGCTTCGAAATTTTTCACGCTGATATGATAAAAGTTTGCCCGGCTTCTTGACCATTTTCTTTGGGCATGCATCTTTCTTTTATTTTCCTCTTCTTTGTAGTTGAAGATTCAGTTAATTATGGCAGAGCACGGTGGTGGTTGCATTTCGTAGCTGTTATGTTCCCATTAGCTTCTTCATGGTTTTGCCGTTACAAACAAACACCGGCGCATACCGTGGAATCACATGGGGTCACGAGTAGGAACCGTTGAAGCCACAAGAAGAAAAGCTATTGTTATTTTATCCCGCATGTTTTGGTGAAAATTTTATGCGTGCTGCGTCATTACTATGTTAGATTACATTTCGCGAATACTACTTGATCTGTCAGAAGGTACTTATGTTGTACATGCCTACACAGAAATCGTCCGAAATGGTCAGTTCTTGGTGCATTTTTGCCTGATACATGACACCTGATGTAATTAGGAGTCTGTGTGGGGAATGAGCTGTTGAATTGCTCTCTTTACCTCAACAATACTCGCCTTCTTCCCATTGACATTTTCCTTTACCTGGAGTAATGGACAGAATGATCAGGAGCCATTCAAGACCGAAAGAGCCAATCAAAACCTAGAACTCCGAAAATGTAAGAGGGCATTACCTTGGCTCTCAATTCGGCCACGAAGAACCCGTTTGTCAACGAGGATTGGACCGCCGTCGTCTCGATCCTCAAATCTCGGAGCATTTGCATTAGGTCGAGCAACAACCCTTCTCTATGCGGGCATTGGAGCTCCAACAGTGCATCGCTCTCGATGATCGACACTTGCACGCTAGTCTCGGATGACGGGGGCGGGAGAGGAGGTGGCGGCGACTCCACGGCCTTGGGCTTGGCCCCGCTGCCGCCCTCGACGATCCTCATTTTCCTCTTGTCAGACCCAGACCCGGGCAAGCTTGCTCGGGAGGACCGTTCTACTGACGAGGCCGCGCTTCGTAGATCCTTCAAACTAGTCGTCCTCTGCAACTCTCCTTGTTTTGTCCTGTGGTCGGCCTCCATTTGTCGATTCCTCGCTTCGAGATCTTGGATCTTCTTCCTAAGTTGCTTCACATATTCTATGGTATCCCCCAATATGGAGGCCTTATCCATTTTGGTCACGAACGGCACCAGTGACCTCAGTATAATGAACCTCTCGTTGAGCTTCTCGCGGCGGCGGCGCTCCGCCAGGACATGGTTGGCGCTGAGCTCGTCCTGCGGGTTCCCTTTGCGGAACCGCGAGCTGGAGTCGCCGTCCCGGGACTTGGGCGAGTTCTCGTCGCGGTACTTGGTGTGCAGGAACGGTATGGTGAACAGGATGTACTTCAGGAGCCACTGGGAGGTGCCCTCGGCCGGGACGTGGAGGAGGTGGTCGGAGCGGCTTGTCCACTTGGAGAACGCCGATTGGGTGGAGTAGGAGACGTAGCTGGTGGAGTCGGCCCACCGCGGCTGGTTCTGGAGGATGGTCGAGACGGTCTGGGAGTAGTGGGTGTCCTCCTGCGACAGCTCGTCTAGCGCCGGAGGAACTGCGCATCCATAAAAAAAAAGCATGAGAAACGACACTCGATCTAAAAGAAATTCTAACGGCGGGTAGATTTCAGAGCAATTTTCGCAGGCATTACGAACAAATCGTGATTAATTTTTTCACGATTAGCGTTGTCGGTACCCAAACCCGTTTCCCACCGACCGATATGAAGTTATTATTTTAATGATCAGTTTGACAATCCAATACGAAAAGTGAGATCCTCTTGAGGTCAGTGGGCCACTGGAAAGTGACCCACGATCTCTCCACCTTCTCTTCCGGTGGGATTAGGTGGAGTTTCGCTGGTAATAATTAAAGCAGAGAAACTTAGGTAAACCGTGCACGTGTCACGAGGATGGATTCGTCCTTGTACGAAAACGATTTGATTTTTTCCCCTTTGTCCCAGAAATTAGATTTAACAATGTTGAATTGGCGCATGAATCAGTACTTGCGCATTGAGCGTAGGGACATTGGCGTAGGACGCGGAAGTACATGGGACGAGGCCATTTAATAAAGGATGATGAACCATGTGGACTTGCCATATCTAGGTTATTTAAAAATTATAAATGTTGAAAATGCATAATCCATAATAAATGCAGCATTTGGGTCTACTTAAGTTTTGAAAATTAGATTGGTGCAATGTTCCATACTCCACATGGGAACTTGCACTTCATTAAAAAAAATTATTTTGTTTTACCTAAAATTGTACGGGGTTGCAAAAAAAAAATTAAAATGGAAAGAGCAAAAATATTTCAAAATTCGAGTTAAATTTGAATTGTAAGGTGAGGCTTGGACTTCTATGCTAGATGCAAAAAACATTTTATGTACTTACAAAAGGATCTTGCTAATGAGTGCCCAAGATACTTGCTATAACATACTTACCATGTAATCCAAAAGGTTAGCGAGGAAAATTTTGGATCACTATAAGAAAAAAATTTTATTGTTAATGCGTTGATCATCCATAACATAAGAAAAACGGCGCATTGAAAATGTTGACCTTTCTAAGTAAGGCTTAACTAAAATATCCTATGAAATATAAGATTTCTTGTTAGTGTCTAGTTGTGTGCATGACTAAGGTAGAAATGCATTTGAGAATCCCATGGAGAACCTTCACCAAAAGAATTTATCGTGCCCAAATTTTACTTGTATGTGTCAAAAATTGGGAGGACTATGAACATAATTTACAAATTTTTACTTTGCAAATGTCCTATGCATATCAAAATCCGAGCGCGTGCGGTAATTTTTGTTTTTTCTCCCCTTTTTACAGTTAATGGTATTCTAAAGATCAGTTTCACAGATAAAGAAGTTGGAGGTCGACTATAGCATGCCACAGGTCCCAGGACATTGACCTATTTCTGTGTAAAGTTTCGGTGCATTAGACAGACAATCATTCTATCACCAGTGGCCCCGCTGGCCAGTGAGATTGGGTACTTTGTCATTCCATGCACGGCAAGTGCAAAAGCAATGTGATGATTGAACCATGCAAAGAACGCAGAATTTAACTTCCAACTGCAAAAGTTAGATGATTTACCTGACGGCGGGGTTTGAAGGCCACTCCTCGCTGGATCCTGCATCATCTGCCACCTCCGGGTCGTCTCGGCCCGGAACGAGTCAACCTGGCGCTGGTGGTCCGCGGCCGTCGAGTTTATGGTCAGCATGGGGAAGTCCGAGTCCAGGTTGTTTGACCCGTCGTCTGGCGAGCCGAGCCGGATGTCCTCAGACATCTCGAACTCACTGGGCTCGGCGTTGTTTGCGGGCCCTGCGCCGTGAGGGTTCTGCGCTGCCGCCGCCGCCGCCCCCTGCCGGCCGGTCTCGGCCTCGGAGTCGGACTCTCCCTCGTCCTCGTCGTCGTCGTCGTCCTCTTCCTCCTCATCCCCTTGGTTGGCTGCAGCGGGTGGATCGGCCGGGGCGTAGGAGGGGACGGGCGGGGAGTGGAAGCGGTGGTGGCCGGACGAGGTGGCGGCGGGGTTGGAGGTCGAGTGTTCGGAAAGGGCGGGTTTCGGTGGGTGAGGGGGGTGGTGGTCAACGAAGAAGGTTTTGACATGATTGACGAGTGAAATGTCCTCTTGAACCTGAAATTTCACGAAAATCGAAGCATTTTTCAAGGCCGTACTACAAATATTCAACTATAAAATAAAGATCAATTGCTTGTGACGAGGGTCGGGATAGGATTCATTGACGTTTTGTTAATGGAAATAATTTGCGATTACCCTTTCCGTGGTGCCAAATTCCACTACGCCGTCTAGAAGAGGGATGCAAACCACGGTCTGCAAAATTCGTCAAACGGAGAAAGTCAAGGTAAACTCTCATGAAATTTGCATCCGAAAAACGGAAAAGTAAGGGAAAAATAGGTAAAAAAAAATTAACACCCGAGATCTTACCTGAATACGAGCACTCTGGTGCAATTGCAATAGAGACCGAAGCGGCAGAACGACAAAGGCCAAAGAACACAGTTAAAATAATGCAAAACGCGCAAACTATATGCATAAATAGATATTATTTTCTTCAGAACCATATATAATCGTACATTATTATCTCACAAATACACATGCACAACTTCAATCCATACCTTTGCAAGAATAGCTCTCGAAAAAGTCTTGCTATCAACCTCATTAGCTCCGGTGAGCCACGCGTGCTGCCTCCTCGCGTACGCTTTTCCAGGCAAGCTGCATGGTAATAATTATTTTTCACTTGTCAAGTAGTTCGAACATCATCGAGATTGCCTCTTTTTCGACAATTAGATACATGAAGCAGATGAATTTCATTCAAAAAAATCAAGATTCCTACATGGGTTTTCTCGAGGGTTTGCAAAGTTGATTTATGCATCGGCTGTGATTTCTAGGGGAGTCAGTGTCGAGAGACCAATCAATGCTTCCCAACGGTTTAAGTCTCAAGACTTATGCAGACTTCGATAATGAGGAAGTGACGGGATTTTTAGGAACCCACACACTAATCGAAGCTTCATTTTAGTGACTCGACAGCAAATTGCATAAACACCATGCCCTATGTTGTGGAGTGTCCAATCAGTTGACCTCACTGAAAAACGACGAGAACTATATATGTAGTTTTATACAGATCTTGGTCTCGGGTACTTAATCAGCCCTAGTAAACTCATGGTCTCCGGTACATGGAAATTGGAAACATGTATAAAAAATATCCGTTCAAACACATCACAAGAAAAATATTAGTATTAAAAGACCACGTCTGTCATTTCCATTAGTAATTACATGAGCATTGGGATGATCACTGAGGAAATGATCAAAATAACCTATGCTAGATAGACGAACATTCCAAATAAAGAATTATTAGACACTTAGAGTCTTTTTAGTAAAAAGAAGATTATTTGACAACTGGGTATCAAAAAACTCAAATATAGATCTATTCAAGTATCATGTAATACATTTCACATCTTTGAAGCTTGTATATATATGAATCTCCAAGGAAAATATATCTGTGCATGTTTTCACTACTTATTTCTTGCTATGTACTCTACCAGCTTGAGAAATTTGATTTTCGTTGAGCTGGTAAAGAAATTAATCTCTTTTATTGAAACTCGATTACAGCTTGAGTTACCCTCTCCAATCAAGGTAATGGAATGACTAGTTCTTACATGGATTATATATACCTATGAACAAGCTAGAAACATAAACTCCATCAAGTATTTGCAAACGTGACCCATATGGTTCCCCATATACCTAACCATATTTACACTTTTTTTTTTAGGATTGCTTCTTTTATAACAGGGAGCTCACCATACGCGCATGATTTCAAGACCCCTATGATACTGCACCGATCTCGTGGACAAAGTGAAACGTGAGCCAAAACCGGTGACTGTCCAAGCTCTTTCATTTAAATCCTATAATAGAAAGCACTCTAAAACCTGTAAGTTCTGAGGGGATTCTAGCTGCACGTGAAAAATGGTTGATACCCCATTGTCGCTTGACGTTTTCCGAAGGAGTAGAAAGAGCTTCCCTCAGCAGACAAATCTAGAAGGAAGGCCCAACTAACTCTCTCTCTCTCTCTCGCCCCTGCTAATAATCTATATCAGCTGCTAGTGTAACACTTTTTTCGTTCCGAAACGACAATAATGTAACTCATTCACTCGCTCAGCTCGAAGGAGGCATAGGTTTGGTTTCCGAGAGCCTTGGAGGGGTCACAACATCAACTGTACAGACATGGAAACGACCGGTCTGCTATTTGATAGGAAAGTGTTGTCCATCGCATTACTTCAATCCACTTTTTTTAGGTCCCGACTTCCGAGTACGGTCGGTGTGCTCATTTAATTCCAACTATTTTGTTTTGGTTGTGTGTGTGTGTGTGTGTGTGTGTGTGTGAGCCTCTCGTTTTTACTTTTGTCTGTCACTGAACAAGGGCGGAGTTGGGCGGTTAGCCCATTATTTGTCTTCGCAGCCCTTTTATAGCATAAAATTGAATTCTGCGCCTCTCCCTACCATAAATAGTCCCCCTATAACTTAACAGAAATAATTGAGTTTTCAAGGCAATGAAGGCGGGAATATTAATTCTTGTTAAACATATGTTTCGAGAGATGTTTTAAATTTTAGAATACTGACCACGCTCTTCACAAGAACAGTCAATGCGTAGAATCTACGAAGATATGCGGTGGTGTAACGAGTCAATCTTATTGGAAGCCTAGTAACTTTTACATTTGAATTTTGAAGAACCCATCTCCTATTTCTTCGTTTGCGTTCTCAACGCATGGTATGTACACAAAATACGTTCTTGACCTGGAGGGTTCTTCTTTTTCTTTTTTTCTGTTTTTGGTTTTGGTCACAGAAGGAGGGGTTTAATGTTGGAAACCACCGTATCTATCTAAACAATGTGACAAGGAGTGTAAAAACAAAGGAGAGAATCTCGCATTCTGTCAGCAACTTCTATTTTATCTACTTTTCGCTTGCAGTGTTCCCTCGCTACACAAGGAATTTCTAACGTTCTAAAGCAGATTGCAAAAGATGGAAAAAGAGGAAGAGCTAAAGGAAACAAACACACACATTTCAACTTTGGTGGCAAAAGAAAACGGTAATTAATGAAAGCATTAATAATGTGTAGCATAATTAGCTAGACTGTTCAAAAAGAGTAGAGAGAGAGAGAGAGAGAGAGAGAACTTACCCAGCCCCAGGAGGAAATGAGAAGGAGACGCACATCAAGTAGAACCACTCGGTCTCGGTCAAGTCCTCTGGCGAGAGGGCCGCACATGGGCGGCGTGCCGGCTGGTTCGTCTCGCCGGCGGAGAGCGACTCATAGAGCTCCCGGAGCTGCTGGCTCCGCTGGAGGGAGGCCTCCTCCGCGCTGACTTCCATCGGCTGGACGGTTTTTCGGGTCTTGATCGGCCCATTGTAGTACCCATCTCCCCATATCAATATCCTAGTTAATTAAACCCAATTACCATTAGAAACACATATTGCGAAGATGATTTTTCAAGGAAACCCGCTGCTGAAGCTAATGAGAATTGGTTATGTCATCCGTCAAATCAATAGCGAGAAAAGATGAGATCGGGACGGGTTAATAACTCAGTCTTGATGAAAGAAGTTAATGAAGGAGACGGAAAAAGAAAGTGGTTTACCCTTGTTGGGGGCAGATTTGCCAGAAGAGACTGTAACTCCATTTTATGGATTGCACGGCGGACTGCAACATGGACTGAAGCCGGCTGCTCGGCGGCGTGGCCATGTCGTACCGCCGACCAACACTCTTACTGGCTGGCTTGGTCTCTCTCTCTCTCTCTCTCTCTCTCTCTCTCTCTCTGTCACAAATACTCAGCTTAGATGTGAAGGAAGTAATAAAGGAGGGCAAGAAAAAGGCAAAAAATCAGAGAGAGAAGAGAGAAGGAAAAAAAAAAAAAATCTAGTATTGGATTACAAAGACATGTAAATAGAGAAGGGAGGGAGGGAAGAGGGAGAGAGAGAGAGAGAGAGGGGAGAAGCAAACGTGTGAGATTGGATTCCAAGTAATCTGATGCTTTATCTAACTGACAAAAAGGAAGAAGAGAAGGTAGATAGATAGCTCCAGAGAAAGAGAAGCAGAGGAGAGATATTAAGAGGTTGAAGAGAAGGTAAACATGGCACCCGCAGAGAGAGGGAAGAAGAGAGAGAGAGAGACCCGCAGGTGACGAAAGAGAGGAAAAGGTAGATGATGACTTTGAGGAGAGGACAGAGAATAACCTAAGAATCGCCAACTCCACAACTTATTATCACCTTATGATGACGACGCCGATCAAAGGATTGAAGGGTCGTTAGCTCCGAAAGTCGACCGGTAAAATATAAAAGGGAAACCCAGAAAACCAAGAATTGGAGAGACAAGAGAGACAGAGGAGAAAGTAGTTGGTCGTCGTGGGTTTCACTTTGCTAGGGTTTTTATCATTTGACCGGATTCGAGCGTCGTGCGTGCGGGGAGGGGCATTGGAGGTTTTGACTGGTTGGTTCACCGGACAGCTCCCACAGCTGTCACGCCGCGGTCGCGCGTGGGCGACCCGTCAGTTGGGCCACGCGCCCGCGCGTGCGGTGCCTTGTCCCTGAGGGAGATTAGGTGGCGAAGACTGGGCGTTGGAGAAGGAGGAACAGACACTTTCTCTCTCTCTCTTCTCTCTCTTCTCCCTTTCTTTCTTCTATTCTATGCCCTCTTTTACCTATATTTCCTCAACGGCTGATCAAAGGCCAAGACAATATTCCGCACGTGACTCATAAATAGTGTCTGACCAAAGGGTGGCAAGGCAGGCCTTGTTCGAGATGCGGAGATGATTGCTCCCTCCCTGTTTGATAACTATCTTCAACTAATCGATGGATTTCGTGATGTAAAGTGGAACTCGTTTTTTATGTGATTTCAATTGGATCTTTTGGAGAGGGGGAGGTTGGGTGGTGGCTACAGCCCACGAGGGTTCGTTAAAAGTACAGCGACTCTTCTTAACTCCTCCCTTTGTGGTCATGGGACTCTCGCAAGCCTTGATGTGTATGCGTGCGCAGCCTATAGCCACCAAGGTACGGCCCGTTATTGATGGTATTCATATACTAAAATCACGCCTCCTTTGTCCAACGGTTTGAACTTTGTGAAATAACCAACGGTGGTTCCATGTGACTTTTTGGCCCTCTGAAATTTGAGAGGATAGTTACCCAAAAAGTCGTAGATCTAATGTATGAATGTCAATTGTACCCTAAACTCTCCGATCTAAAAAGTCAGCTTCTAGAACATGTAAAATAGATTTCAAATTTCAAAAATTGAAAAGCGTGTTCTAATGGGTAACTATCCTCTCAAATTTCAAGTAAACTTGAAACCCAAAATCTAGAATTTAGAACCTAAAATAAGTTTATGTTTTTATTGTTTTACGTTTTTGCACGATTCTGTGGTATTCCATAACGCCCAATAAGGAGTAAGTAATTTGAAATAACTAGTATGAATTTCCATTTCTATCGATATTCATAATTGGGACTTTTACTTTGTTAATATTTTTTATAATTTTTTTGTGTCTAAATATAAGTTGTGATAAGTGAATAGCAACCAATAATGATTATTAGATGTGATGATTCATTGTAATCATTTAATTAAGAATACAAGTGGAATATAGATAGACCTTGAAACCTATGACAAAGTAGATTCCAAGTTCCTAGATATATAAGGTAAGTTTCAGGTTCAAAAAATTAGGAAACTTGTTTTGACGAATAGGTTCTAAGTTTCATATGGAACTTGAATGGAACTTAGAACACAAAACTTAGAACTGCTCACCACTATAGTCGAGTCCTAAAACTTTTGAAGATTTGATAACGGAGTCCTTCTTGCCATAATTAGCTAGAAATTGCTGACACAACAGTTTGCTCAACGCTGGCTACCTTATGTAGCACAACTAGTACTAATGTTAATGATTATTGCCATTTTTCAATATTTTCATTTTTTTTTCTCATCTTCCTTTTTTTTTTTTTTTTCTTTTTCCATTGACAATAACACCCTTATTGGATATGGTGAGGGTCTCACTTGCTGCATCTAGTACCGGGACCTCGCTATTCTCTAGCTCTACTAAGGGCGACCTTCACCTATGGCCAACGTGATGACCAACAAAGGAAGAAGGAAGAACAATAAAAGAGAAAGACCACCACCTTGGTGGCCGCGATGGTTTGGGCTCTCTCTCCCTCATGAAGGGGAGGAGTTTGAATCCCCTCACGGTTGCTTGGGGTTTTAAGTGTGACGTCAGGATGGTGGGTCATCCGCTAGTGTCACTTTAGGGTTTACCCGCTGACTGCCAGCTATACAGGGTTCCCTAGGTATCAAAAAAATAAAAAATAAAAGAGAAAGTAACAAGGGATAAAAATTCATAAAGTAACAAAAACTGTCACATATCAACATTTTCTAACAAAAATTAAATGGAATAGCTACTTTGACAAATCGTCAAAATGTATATGACGCATTGGCCAAATTGAAAAAATTATGACTGAATATAACTTCTGTATAAAAGGTTTAGAGATTTTTTTGGGTAATTATCCCAAAATTTTATCCATTTAATAATTACTACCTATGTGTCCTACCATACCTAATATTTAGGTGGATTTTTAATTGGCCAACATGTGTGCACAGTGCACTCGTTCTTCCTTTCTTGCCGGAATATGTATGAACTTGTTGGGTCCTCTAAACTCTAGTGAAAAAAATTCGATTTTCACTATATCCTGATAATTGACATAATTTGCTATTTATTAAAGGGCTCGGATACGGTTTCTTTACCTCACCTCGTAACTTGACTTTGACAAAAGCGCCACCCCACATGTTGGAAAAGAATCACACACACGCACACACCCCATCAAAATCCTAATCCCCAAACCTTCTCTCTGGCGGTAACATCGACTTGGTCAGGACATGAAGACGGCTAGCGTGTAGTAGTGACAACAGCCGCATGAAGCCGGAGGAGCTGCTCGGGGATGGCGGGTAGAGGAAGAAAAGAGGAGGGAAGAAAGGTTGTTGTGAAAAACAATAAGGAAAACATGAGTCAGAAAATGAGGAGGTCATGTTAGTCGTTTGAATCCAATAGGCTAATATGTCCACATATGAGTGAGCAACCGGATCAATTCAACTCGAGAGTTGGACATAAATGGCGTCACCCGATCAGTTCAAATTCAAACCATGTTAGCCTTCTCATATGTCAGAAATTAGTTAAATTATGGTCAAAGAATCAAATTGATAGACAAACTAGGGTATTTCAATTGATGTATTACTAGTAAACCTTATGTTTGTGATAGATTTTTGGGAAAAATGATAGTAAAAGTGCCAAAACTTTAATACACTGCTCATTTTAGTGTCAAAGTTTTCACTAGTTTTTTTAGTACCAAATTACATAAAAAAAATAATAATTATTTAAGTGTTTCTTGCGACAAATTCTTGCCAAAAGTCCTACATGGCTTTCGTAATAAAATGTTTAATATGGCATGGCTTTTATATATGAATAAAGGAGTGCAACATGGACTTCTGAGGTGACCAGCTTGGCTTAAATGATGTCGAATGGATCTTCTCTAAAAACAGACAGATTTCTCTTTTGTTCGTTGCTACGTTTGCTTGCTAGTCTCTCTCCCTCTCACTGTCATTGACGGTTCGAAGTCATCGGTCGTCGACGCACGCTCACTTGTGTGCCATCTCTCTCGCTCTCGCTCAGTCACTCACTCGACGAACATCATCCTCTCTCTCACTTGCTCAATTGGCATGGGAAAAAGCTTGGGTTTAGCAGTCTAAGGAAAAATTGACTCTCGAATCTAAGAGAAAAATTTGGGGCTCGGTACTAGAGGAGGAATCTCATAACAGATAAAAGATGAATGATTTAATGTGTTTGGTCCATGGAATCTTATCCCAAGATTCAACCGAGTCCAAGATGTTCTTCTTTAGCTTCTGAGTCCACAATAACAATAATACTCACCTTTGTCCTTGCTTCATTGAAACGATGCTGCTTGTCCTCTTCTTGCTCTCAATTGCAAGATGTAGCTGTTAATTTTGGGGGAAAACCGAATTGGGGTTTCAAATTTAGGAAAAGGCTTCATTGTTTGATTTAGGGTTTATATTTGGGGCGTAACATGTAGACGACATTATATCGAGATATATATGTTGACTAGGCATGTTGATGAGCCACATTGATTGGAATGATTAAGTGATTGTTCATAATCCATTATGAGATTAACAGTTTATTATAAACCACACAAGAAAAATTCAATAATATGTGGCTCACGATATTTTATTACTTTCACAGTGAAAAAACAAATTATTATGTTAGGAAAGCTCTTAATAAAATATTAATATGTTAAATTTCTAGCAACTCAAATTGGAGTTGACACTCAAGTGAAGTTCCTTTTTTTTTTTAATTTATAAAAGTGACACTAAAATAATTCAACGAAAATTCTCGGCATCAAAATAAGCAAAACTTATGGACGCTTTCAGTGCCATTTTTTTTTTTGTATACATTTCTCCACTCGATTGACTTTTGCCTCTAAACTATTGAGCTTTGGCAGCAACCACAGCCGGATAAAGTCGAAAGAACTCAGAGTAATCTCTTGGGACTTGATGACCGTAATCTCTTGGGAAATGAAGAGACTTGCTTAGCTTAAGGTTTTCGTACGTGTCTTCCGGTTTTGTGTGAACTCCTAGTGGAGGCCAGACCAGACTGTCTTCTCCAAGAATGGAAGCAAGTTGCTGCTAGTACACGGATCTTAATGGGCTTCTTGGTGTTTGGTGTTCTTGTATAAATGTCCTAGAGATTCGGTTTATCTTTCGGCAGAGCATAGCATAGCTTAAAAAAGTTCGTTGAAATTTTACTCTTCCGTTGACCTAGCAAATTGGTATAGAGTCGATCGTTTTAATGTAGCAATACTTATAGCCCGTTTGAGTTGGTTATGGAAATGGAGTTAGGCTCTAGTGTAATAATAAGCGCGATATAATATGATCGAATTTAAATTAGCTGTTGTGATGATTGATTTTTAAGTAATGTAATAACTCTTCAACTATATGATCTCATGAGTAGCATATGCTATAAGGAGGATATAAAATCACAATTCCGAGGTACCACTAAAATCAGAATTATGGAGAATACAATATTTATCACTTTAATAGCCAATCGTGAATTAAATTCCTTATACACACTATAGTTAAATTCCTTATACACACACACATATATTATAAACTATTACACTTTGTTACATCGAACGTTTCTTTAATTTTTAGATCATCATCACACACACATAATTAATAGTTGAGATCATCATCTTATTATGTAATATTACATTTAATTGGAAGTTTAGATAACCATACTTATGAATGAGCAACTCAAGTTAATTATTGTATTTCAAATATATTTCTGAGAATACATAACTGAGTTTTTCTTTTAAAGATAACATAATTTATTAAATTAATTATTACTACTATTATATATATACTCATGATTCGTGATTAGCTATTGTATTGATTTCATAATATATGTTTTTGTCGAAATAATTGCTGTGAGTATCATTATCATTATACAAATAATATAAATAAATGGACTATAATTATATATATATATATATATATATATATATATATATCTTTATAGTTAGTATAATCCAACATCTGTCGGGTGTGCAAAAGGAAAGGGCCGGGTATTTTCGGGATTAAATGTTAGAGCCAAATTATAGTAGCTATTGCAGGTTTTGCAGTAACATGGATTACATAGAAGCAACGATTACTGCTAGCAAGCATTGTAATAATAATCAGTCAGTTTATAATAAACATGTAATGTAATATTCATTATCGTAGTCAAGGGTTTGATCTGGTCGGGCTACCGAGCCTTTTATCTCTTCATACAGTCAATAAATTGATAAGGGTCCCTCTCTTCGTCTTTCCTCATTCTCTCAAATCCCTCCTCAATCCTCTTTGACTTGATTGAATTTCGGGCTCGCCCGAAACCGGCCTAGAATTGGTCCGGTCCAATTCAATTCGGGCCGACATATCTTGCTTTTTGTTCGGGCTAGCCATTTGTGCAGAGAGACACGAGTCCGATATGGTCAAAGCCAGGCTTGAATTTACTGGGAGCCCAGTTTTTCTTTAACAAAATAACTTTGCTGACAGTGGCTGAGGACGGAAACGCCTAAAGAATGTGTTGACTAATCCTAAGACGACATTGAGTTATAAGCTACACTAACGAGAGGAGGAGCCCCCATTGGAAGCCCAGCTTGATCGGCGCGGTGTTAACCCTAATGGCAAATTCGAGGGACTCTCGAGAGTTTCAAAGGCATTCCAAATCGAACTATAGACAGAGTAGAGAGAGCTTCGGGATTTAAATGCAATCAGGTGAGTAGATTCGGTTAGACATGTTTGTGTGGATGAAAATCTGAATTGAAGGGAAGTAGGGCTAGTAGATCAGGTCCACAAAGTGAGAGGGGACTTGTTGTCATGTGTTCGCGAGTGTGTTGGTGGCACAAGAAATCTCTTATCACATTGAGGGGAAATGGTCGCTTAATATATCTACTTGTCTTAGACTTATTAATTTAATAGTTTCAATAAACATAAGTATGATCAGATGCGTGGACAAGCTCGGATTCAATCTCACTCTTCAACTTCTCTTGGAATAAGGGTGGCTCCTTTATTGCTAGTCCCATCACATTTCTTGGACGAGTTGTGGAGCTTGCACAAGTTTCTATTTGGGTCTGATTTAATCTGGTATGTTATGTTAGATGATAATTTTTTTGAGCGCTTCTTTGAAAGGATGCTTGTCATGAGTTGTCCTCCAACCAATTTTGCAAAAGGAACCAACGTGGAAGCAAACTATGCTACATGTTATGGCCAGCGGAAGCCATCAACCTCAAACTAGGTTAGTGAAGGTCGCCTTTGCTTAGGTGAGCATGGGCCACCCTCGCCAAAGCAAGTGAGGGCAACCCTCGCTAGCTCGCCCAGTCTAGCGTGGCGGCCCTCGCTTGAGGCTGGCAACCTCCACCAGCCATCAATGAGGCCCTATAGTAGCTGGTGAAGGAAAAAAGGGAAAAAGAGAGAAAAGAAAAGGGGAAAAGTGAAAAAAGAAAGGAAGGAAAAGAGAAAAGAAGAAAAAAATGAAAAATAATAAAAAATAATTCAAAAATATTAAAAATATTATGAAAAAATTTTATGTCGGTATCGGCCATACCATGTAGAATGGCTAGCATCTACATTAGCGATTTCTAGTTAAAATTGGCCAAATGAACTTAATTGACAAAATATGAAAAATGTTAAAACTTATTGGCAAAGTAAAAAAATTTAAGACTGAATTAGCAAAAATATAATAAATTTTTAACTTTTTTGATTATTTTCTTATTGGACCATATGACTCAAATGATGGTGAAAGATATCCATAAGATTCACAAATCGATGGTTTTCTTAGTTCGATTAAATTTCCGGATTCGATAGTGTCACCTCTAAAATATATTGAGGCTGGTTTTATTAGACAAACCCATAAGTCGAAATATGCTGTTACATAAATTTTTTATTTTATTATGTTTCGCTGCTAGTAGAAAAACAGATTAATGGATATATCTCAAATGTAAGGGGTGTTAAAGTTTTCGGAGCGGCAGGTGGTAGATACAAGCACAAATAAATTTTGCCGAGGTCCCGTCGATGGGCACTATGCAAAAGCCAAGGTTAATTAAAGTCAAGAATGAAACTATATGACGGCCAGAATGGATACCGATTCGCTATTTATTTAATTTAATGGAAAAAAAAGAAAAAAAAAAAAAGAAAAACTACGTATTTGGCTAACTACTCGTCTGGAAAAGAAAAAAAATGCTAACTTTGCACGAGAACAAAATTGGGCCTTTTAGAGTGATCAAGATGACTATTACTAAGGAACTCTCCTTTTTCACTTAAGCGGAGAGAAAGAAGACTCGCTTCCGACTGGGCGTCCGGTTCACTGTAGCTCGCGAACTGGTCTTCAAGCTGTCCCGGCCGATTCAGCCATCCATTGGGCGAGATTTTTGGAGGGAAGGCTCGCCTTTCCACCCTTCGAATCCTCACCGAAGCATTTCGCGTGATATGGCTTGAATCAGGAGATCTCTGCGCTCGATCGTTAGGGTTCTGGTGCGATTTTCGCCTCCTTTCTTGAGTGCGCGGACTGATTCGGGCTTCTGTTGATTGCATCCTTTTGAGGTAAGCCTCGCCTTTTTCCTCTTAGGATATATCTTGAAGCTGTCCCTGTGCCATGGCCCGCATTTTTGTGTCTGGTTGATCGATTGCTGGTTTCTGCTGCATTTTCTGGGTTTGTTGCTGCTGTTATGGCATCGACAAGCGAGGATCCTCTTGGTAGGGGAAAGGAGAAGCCTCAGGCTCCCAATGCACGTAGTAGGAGCAGGGTTCGTTATGTATCTCGTGGCAGAGACACAAGACGTCCCAATGCTGGTCGGAACAGATCCAACGTTCCTCAGAATCGCTCTTGGGCGAAAGTGGCGAGCCTATCTACTAAGGGCTATGATCTGGACTTTGCTCCACCTATTTCTGTGGGTAGGAAATCGATTGTCCGTTTATCTGATAATGCTAAGCATGCGGGTGACCCTAAATGGGATAGCTGTTTAGTCGGGTATTATGTTGGTAAGAATATTCCGTTCAAGATCACAGAAACTGCTCTGAAACACGCCTGGGGATCGCACCTTGCTGAAGTTCTGGCAAATGACGATGGTTTTTACTTCTTCATCATTCCGGATGATGAATTTAGGAGAAGAATTCTTGATGAGTGCCATATAACGGTGGCGAGAGTACCTTTGGTGCTGAAGCAATGGCACCGTGATATGGAACTCAAGAAGGATCTGCAATCTTCTGTTCCAGTTTGGATACGCCTCAAGAATATCCCGTTTGCCTACTGGTCGGCGCCTGGTATAAGTGAGATTGCAAGTGCTATAGGGAGACCCTTGTACGTTGATCCCTTGATAGAGAAGATGAAACGCCTGTCCTTCGCCAGGGTATGTGTGGAGATCTCGGCAAAGCTGGAAAGATGTGAGGAGGTTGAGGTACTGGTGGATGATAAAGCTTTTTCGGTGGCTGTCCTATATGAATGGAGGCCTAATTCATGTGCTAAGTGCTGTGTGTTTGGGCATGATTGCTTAACAAAGGAGGTACCTAAGATGCCTCCGAAACCCCCTGCTACAATTCCCACTGCTGTTGAGCCTACTGATACAGGAACGCTTACTGGTAACTCGAATCATCATATACCACCTATTATGGCTACTGATATAGACCTGGTTACATCATCCCCATTAGATGATGGATGGAAGCAAGTTTCCAATAGAAAGAAGAGGCTGAATGTGGGCCAAAGTGATAAGGCGGTAGTTAACCCCCTATCTCGGTTCTTAAAGCTCCATCTATTGAAAACCAGGCGATCCAGATTGCCTCTGATGATCATGACAACCCGAACAAAGGAGAAAATACTGGTTCTATGGCTCTAGTAGTCCCCAATCCTGCGGAGGCCTCCGCAGCTCTATCCTCTGAAGAGGAATCTGAGGATGAGGCAAATGCTGTTAGTAGTAGCAGCAGTGAAGGGGAGGACCCGGTTAATGTTGCGCTTGAATGTTTGAATGACCCTTATCCTAAACCGAAAGTCCCCCCTAATCGAAAGATCATTCCAAAGGCTGCTCTTGAGACTCCTGCTTCTGTTTCGAAGGGCTCGAGCAGGAGGAAGCCCTTCAGGCGTCGGTAAGGGTCCTCTCTCTCTGTTTTTTGACTATGAATTTTGGTGTTTGGAATATTAGGGGCCTTGGTAGCCCCGTTAAGCAAGCCGAAGTTAGAAATTTTGTTAGGTCCAATAATCTCTACTGTGTTGGAATTGTTGAGACCAAGATCTCTGTTGCTTCTTCTAGTTCGGTTTCTCCTATTTTGTTGCCGGGTTGGCGTTGGGTTTATAACTATAGCCACTCTCATAAAGGGAGGATTTGGGTGGGATGGAATCCCCGTGTTGTTGATTTTTTGATTAACTCTGCCTCATCTCAAGCAATCCACGGTAGGTTGCTGTGGTTACCGTCTGGTACTGTTCTGTTCCTTTCGGTCATTTATGCCGAGCACAGTTTTGTTGCTAGACGTCCGCTGTGGGAAGACCTTATTCAGTCCAGTGGTACTCTTTCGTCGGTACCTTGGATTGTTGCTGGAGACTTCAATGCCATCCGGGATCCTTCGGATAGAATGGGAGGATCCAATGCCTGGATCCCGGCCTTTGAGGAATTCCGTGATTGTTTGAACCAAGCTGGCCTTGAGGATTTGCGGTTCACCGGTTATAGATATACATGGGCTGCCTCGTCGGGGACCAACAGAAAGCAAAGGAAGATAGACAGGGTTTTGGTGAACGGGTGCTGGAATTCGGCGTTCTCATTCTCGGAGGCCTCCTTTTTAGCGCCGGGTATCTCCGATCATACGCCTATGGTTGTAAAGGTTATGCCAACTCCCAAGACTTCTAAGCCATTCAAGTTCTTTAATTTTTGGATGACTCATCCGGATTATGCTAGGATGGTTGTGGAAACTTGGGATTCTCCATTCTATGGATCACCTATGTTTATTCTATACTCTAAGCTTCGCCTTCTCAAATGCAAACTAAAGCAGGTTAATAGGGAATCATTTTCTGACCTTTCTTTAAGAACTGCGGAGGCTAGAAGGGTGTTACAAGCAACGCAGGATGAGTTGCAAGTTAATCCTCTCAATGTGGCTCTTGCGGAAACAGAAAAGGAGCAGATCCAGGTATTTACGGACCTCCGCCTCCAGGAGGAATCCTTCTATCGTCAAAAATCAAGAGTGAGATGGTTGAAAGAGGGTGATCTTAATACTAGATTCTTTCACCAAATGGTGAACAAGCGCCATCTTCAAAACAGAATTATGTCGATCTCCAATGGTGATGTTTCTACCTCTGATCCTCTGGAAATTCAGCGAACTTTTGTCCATCACTTCCAATCTATCCTTGCTGCTTCGCCGACCCCTGTTCGCCCGGTTAAGGAGGAAATCAAAGCGGTGCTTAAGCATTCTCTTAATGAGGACCAGGTATGTCTTCTTTCTGCCCCTGTCTCGGATGCTGAAGTGCGTGATACTCTATTCTCGCTTGCTCCCGGTAAAGCCCCTGGGCCGGATGGGTTCAATGTGGAGTTCTTTAAGCACTCTTGGGATGTTGTTGGTGAGTCGGTCATAATGGCAGTAAAGGACTTCTTTGTGACGGGTGAACTCTTGAAGCAAATCAACACTACCATTATTTCTCTGGTGCCCAAAATCCCCAATGCCTCGACTGTTAATGATTTCAGGCCTATTGCTTGTTGCAATACCATTTACAAGTGTATAACCAAGCTCATTGCTAATCGCTTGACCCGGGTCCTGCCCTCTATTATTAGCCTACCCCAAAATGCATTCATTAAGGGGAGACATATTAGCGATAATATCTTACTCGCTCAGGAGCTTTTTAGTGGATTTCATCATGATCCTTATCGAGCTAAATGTGTAATCAAGGTCGACTTTAAGAAGGCGTATGACACGGTTAGCTGGGAATTTGTCGAAACATGCCTTCAAGCTTTCGGATTCCTGCAGATTCTTATAGACCGAATTATGACTTGTGTTCGATCCCCCAAGTTTTCGATATGTCTAAATGGGGAGCTCCATGGATTCTTTTCTAGTGGGAGAGGAATTCGTCAAGGCGATCCGATGTCTCCTTATTTATTCACGCTTGTGATGGAGGTACTTACGGGAATCTTGGATTCGAAGACTAGTCAGTCTGACTTCGGATTCTTCTGGAGATGCAAATCAACGAAGATGTCTCACCTATTCTTCGCTGACGATGTACTCCTCTTCTCCGAAGCCACCTTGGCTTCGGTTGGCCTTCTAAAAGCTGGAATTGAATCCTTTTCGAATTGGAGTGGTCTAATACCAAATTTAACCAAAAGTGAAGTGTACATCTCCGGTGGCTCGACTAGTCTTCGGAATGGCATTGTCAATCTTCTCGGTTTCCAGGTTGGTTCTCTTCCTTTCCGCTACCTGGGGGTCCCTGTCATTTCTACAAGATTAGGGAAAGCTGACTGTGTAACGTTGGTTAATGCAATAACAGCCCGAATTCAATCGTGGACTCATAGATTCCTATCCTTTGCGGGTAGAATTTTGCTTATTAAGTCTGTGCTTCATTCCATTCAAGTGTTTTGGGCTAGCGTTTTCTTCCTGCCCTGTGCTGTGTTGGATCGAATTGAGAAGATCTGTAGGCAATTTTTGTGGAAAGGGCCGGCGTTGGGTCCGGGTGGGGCCAAAGTGTCGTGGCAAGACATTTGCCTCCCGAGAAGAGAGGGAGGGCTAGGGATTCGGACGCTCAGGGAGAATAATCTAGCCCTTATGCTCAAGCACATATGGAAGCTATTCTCTGATAAAGAATCTCTTTGGTGTAAATGGGTTCATGCCGTCTTCTTATCGAGGAAGAACTTCTGGATATCCCCGACCCCCACCTACTGTTCTTGGGCCTGGAAAAGGCTCCTCCGCCATCGTGGCATGTATCAACAACATTTTAGATGGAAGATAGGCAATGGCAAAGCTGTCTCTTTCTGGTTTGATCCGTGGCACCTTAATGGCCCGCTTAACCTCCTTTTCTCCAACCAGCAAATATACAGATCGGGGATTCCTCGAACTGCTTCCGTGGCTGATGCATTTTCTTCGCCTCTTGGGTGGTATGTCATTAATATTATGGCTGATTGGTGGGATCCTCTTCCTCAACTTACCCAGCTCGAGGACTGCTTCCAATGGATTCGTCATCCCTCGGGGCGGTTCTCTTCGGCTTCTGCGTATGACCTCTTTAGACCGAAAGGAAATGTGGTGCCGTGGTCTTCTTTTGTGTGGAGTACAGCCATGCCGCCTAGGTACCAAACCCATTTGTGGCTTATTGCCCGTAATAGGCTGCCTACTCAAGTTATGCTCCTCTCTTGGGCAGCGATTCCAGCAGCCTCTTGCCCGTTTTGCTCGAGCAGACCCGATTCCGTGGATCATCTGTTCTTTGCTTGTCGTGTTCCAGGTAACCTTGCTTCCTATTGGGCTGCAAAGTTTAATGTCAGTTGGCGCAATAAATCGTGGCGGGAAAATCTTGATTGGGCCTCCAATCGTTTCTCGGGTGGGGGATTCTATCAATCTCTGGCTCGTTTTAGCTATGGTGCTCTTTGTTATATCATATGGAAAGAACGCAACAATATGATTTTTAGAAATCAGGCCCTCTTTATCCCGGCGATGAAGATGCATCTTTGCAAGGCCGTCAAAGACAAAGCAATGACATTCAAGCATGTGGTGGATATCCCGAAGAATAGACGGCTGCAGCGGAGTTGGGACTTAAGTCCTTCTATTTTCTTGTAATAGAGGGTTGTAGGTCTTAGTTCTTCCCTTTGTTGTTCGGCCTCTCGGCTTGTTGGTTGTTTTGTTCCCTTTGGTCCCTTGGCACCCCTTCACTCTTCTTGGACTGTCTTGTAGAGTGCTTATTTCTTGATGCCTCGTGGCCCGTTTACTTGTTTTTCTTTGCAGAATCAATATATTTCTTACCTTAACCAAAAAAAAAAAAAGATGACTATTACTTGCTACTCGCTCTCAAAGCCCAACTATAAGCCCATGAAACCAGGCCTGGTCTGGAGGTGTAGCTGGCGTGGCCGGCCGAACTTGCAGCGGCTCATGCTGGTTGAGGACAACGACAACTTTGCGGCCATGGCGAGGCGGCTCCGGTGGATAATGGCGGCTCCCTAGTTGGTGTTTGGCCTGCAACACCGGTCGTGCTCATGAGAAATGGAGGAGGGCAGTCCGGGATGAATAGAGAAAGGGAAAAGGAAAAGAAAAGAAAAGAAGAGGACAAGAAAGACCAAATTTAGGGAGAATTGATATGTCAATCTCTTAGGAGGTGATTTTAACACGAAAACCATAAATTTAGAGGATCCCCGCGTGCTCGAGCATAGTTTTTCATAATTTGTGAAAAATTCGAGTAATATAAACTTTTGCCAGGAATGTATGTTTTGACCATTTCTTTTTTTTTCAAAAAAAGTTTGCAGCAAACAAACCATTCATAATTCAAGTTCAAATATCCAATCATAACATGATCAACAGTGCATTAATTTAAAAATCTCACTCCCCTCAACTTTAGCGTGGATCAATTTTTTAATCCGACAAGAATCGTGAGACCCATAATTACCACCACATGGAAAGCTTGTCGAAAGCAATGAGATTGGACTTTTCCTACGCGTTTTGCAACGCGTTATTTTTCACTTATTTAATGCTTAAATTTGTGATTGAACTTGTCTTTTACCCCTATCCTCATATCGTTTCTATATGTGTGTGTGTTATTTTTAATGAATAATTTTGCTCGATTTTCCAAGGCTGAATTTCTCAAGCCCGAAGACTTGGATCGTTCCCAAAGAAAAAACAAACAAACAAACAAACAAACAAACAAATAATAGGTAGGCTCAAGCCTATCAAGGCTCAAAAACAGTCTATTCGGATCAAGCAGCCCGAACTGCGATTTTGGATTCTCAACCTCTTTGCATAAGTCACTTGAATGGTTGCTGAACTTTGGTTTAATATGTGATTTAGCTTCTGAACTTCAAATTTATTCAATATGGTCAATGAATTTTAACTCAATGTATATTATCGTCCTTGAATTTTTAATTTGTTCATTGTCATAATTGGACTTTTGTTATAAGTTCCATGAGCTATATAAAAATGTTCAACATTGTCCCTAAACTTTTTATAAATGATGGTATCGAACATTGACTAAATTGAACATGTACAACAATTTCAAAGACCACATTAAATAAATGAAAATGTTCAAAGATGACATTATACATTGAATTAAAGTTCATGAGTCACATCGAACACATTTAAAGTTCAAATATCACATTAAATATCGCATCAAAATTACGGACCGTTTGCATCAAAATCCCTTTGTCTTTTTTAGCACACCCTTAGCAGGGAAAGGTCTCTATAAACTAGTTTTCTAAAATATCTGGTCCTCTCCTATATTCCACCATGAGTGCATATTGTTCTATCATCCGAGGGCAGGGCACTTGCGTCCAGGGAACGATCATCGATGGAGAGCCCACCAGTGCTTGCACGGATCAATTTAGCGAAACGCACGCTTTCCCTCCTCCTCACATTTGGCGAGATACTATGTAACCTCAGTGGATCACGACGGTGAGACTTGAATATACGGGCGATTTTCTTTTTGGCTATCATAAGATGTTGGAAGCATTAAGTTTCCAAGCGGCAACTACCCAAGTCGTCGTGTGCAAATAAGGGAAAGTGGTTAGAGCAACTTATCTGAGCAACTCCCCCGCAGATAAAGGTGCACGAACGCATAGTGGTGTCGCCACTTATCACTTGTCCTCACTTCTCACCTATTTTCATGGCTTGTCACAAGGAAGAAGAACAGAAAAAGAAGCAGAGTAGCTGCGCTTGTTCAAACCCTCATTGAGTGCATCATCTCGTGACATGAAGGGGATCGAGCTAACGATGGGAGTTACATGTGTTTGGATGTATGAAATTTGTTAGAAAAAAGGCAGATTCCCCCAGGTCCATATCATTTCGTTGTCTATTGAGAAAAAAGTTATATGAAAAATATGAAATTAGTTGATATCGATACATATGAGGAGGATGACAATCTAATATATACACAAGTATTGCGTTTCTCGAGGACAGTTGTCGAAAAAATTCTCAACTTATTATATGATAGTAAATTCAATCTTAAATTTTTCAATTTGACTAATATAATGCTAAATCTTTTTGACGATTTTCCAATATAATTATTCTGATCAATTTTAATAAAAAAAAAATTGTTGATATGGACATTAACCATTCTATGTGGTACATATAGTGTCGACATGGATTTGCAATTCTTGTAAATTTTTAGAATTTTTTTTTTCTTTTCTCCATTTTTCCTTTCGCGGGTTGCCAAGCCCTCAATAATGGCCAGTAGGCCGTCATGCACAATTGAAGGTTGGGATGCCCTTATCAGATCTAGGTGAAGGCCATGACGTCCTCATTGCCCATATCGAGGACCTCTAGGATAATGCACAATTCCAAAATTATCGAAGAATACTTTAGAATACAAGTATGAATGATTCCAAAATTATCTTCAAGAACGTTCAGGAGTTTGTTAATTAACCCTAGATATAAGGAGGATCCTAGACACTCGTGGGTTATCCTGTAGCCTCTCCGGTCAGTTGCGCTCCATCGTCACGAGCCTCCCCTCCATGGCAAATGCACCTTCTGATCAGTCTTTTTCTAGGTATGTATCCTCAACGTCTTGTGGTGCATCCAGAAGCATTCGCTTCCTGTACTCTCCTTGTAAGAGACGTGTCGATCACCCCATCGCATTCTCTCCAATCTTCTTCCCGGTCCCTCACCAAGAACATGGCCTGCTATTTCATACTTTAATGAGAAAATCCAGAGATAGAGAGAGAGAGAGAGAGAATACAGTTCCTCTACTGTTGGAACCTGGCTGATGACTGTGAATCAACTAGATTTGGACAGACATGAATGGGGCCAGGAGAAAAGCTGCTTTCCCCAGACAGAATCAAGAGCTTTGCTAAATTTGCAATAAATAGGCGTACGGACGGTGAAAATCCGTGCCACGGACTCGGAAAAGTCTAAAACCGGTGAGGTCTCGTGATGGTTCGTACGCGGAATCATCCGAGTGCGCCTTCACGCCGGCGTGACGTCGCCAGTGAAAGCAAGGGAAGGGCAAAATGAAATTTTCTTGGTATTTTATAGGAATTTTAAAATGGAAGGGTATTTCTTTCTTTCTTTTCTTTTTTTATGCGGCAATCATTATTATCTTATTGGCTTTTTGGTTATTAGTTGGATTCTAAAAAGTGGTATCACCCATGGGTACGTAAAAATAGGATGCCCAATCAGTGCACCTGAAAATTTTTTTATAAGACAAAATGAATTCGCATAATTAAACTTAATGATCGTGATAAATACCGGATGATATACAATTTCGATCTCATTCTAAATATGAGAAAGCTCTAGGTTTTTTTGTAGTAAATAATTGGTGCATACTAAGGGTAAATATGGTTACATGATTGGATTTAGAACCTGAAAATCGATTCGATGAAAACCTATAAGTTTTAGGTTTCAAAAAATAAATAATCTATTTTGATGGGTAGAATCTAGGTTTTTAATTGGAGGAATCTAAAATTTGGAATCTGTAACTTATAACATAGAACTCAGAACAATTTTTGATGTTTTTTCTTGATTTATATCTTTGCACGATCTTGCAATATTTTATGTCATTCGATGATGAATATACAATTTGAAAACACTGGTAATGTTTTTCGCGTGTCTTTATGATGAGCGAATTGTAACAACAAATAGTGGTCATTAAAGGTTTTAATTCACTGTAATCGTTCAATTAGTAATATATATGGAACATGGATAGACCCTGAAATCAATTATAGAACCTATGACAATATAGATTCTAAGTTTTAGAATATGAAGGCTAGATTTCATATTCAAAAAAATGATGAACCTGTTCCTACGGGTAAATTCTAGATTCTATATAGAACCTATATGGAATCTGGAATCGCTTATCCTTGGTATATACATTGCTCCATGGACTTTATAAACTAAGCAAGACATGTTTAGAAGCTTAAGTAGAGATGACCCCATCATGTGAATGTGTACACTTGGTAGTGTGAGAACACTAACTTGTATTGTCGACGAATTGACACACATATCGATCTCATGACGTGTGATGGAATGAGATTTTAGAACTATTGCAAGACTAAAATAAACAACAATGCAATGCATTAGCATTATATAGCATCAACTGTGCTATTTTAGAGATATCAATGCTATTGTAAGCCAATTTGCAAGATATGATCAGTCAAGAGATAAGAAATATTGAATTGAGTAGATCACGAGTTAGAAAAGTTTCCAACGCTAGGATTAATAGTCTTGTAATTCAAATCTGAATTGAAAAGTTCTTCATTGCCGAATCTTCTTTTCCACTTAGAAATTCAATGGAGTGAAAACATTCCTAAAGAGCTTGCTTGAAATTAAATTCAAGCGCATATGATGCTGTGAATTAAAATGAAGATGATGCTATAACCTGCTTTTGAAACACTTAGATTGCATCTAAAAGTTAGGACAAATTTAAGATGGGATAAAAATTTTCATATCCTACATGGAGAAATTGTCTAAAAAGTCTTAAATTTATTATACTTTTACCAATTTAATTATAAACTTTTCAATTTTATCAATTGAGTCCCAAATCTTTTCAATTCCTGCTAATTGAGTTCATCTAGTCAATTTTGGTTAGAATTCGCTAATGTAGACGGCAGTTACATCACATGGCATGGCCGGTGCTGACATAAACATTTTAAAATAATTTTTAATATATATTATGTTTTTTTTTCATTTTTCCTTTTATTTATTTATTTATTTATTTTGGGTTTTGGAGGGTTGGCAAGGTGGCCTAGCCATGCTCGCTAGCTCTGGGCGAGGGTGTCATGGCCCTCATCGATTTTGGGTGAGGGCTCGCGTGCCCTTGCCTTGGCTTGGTGAGGGCTTGGCATCACTTGCTCGCCCTAAGCCATGGCCGTGACCTCACTTAGGATCAGTAAGGGTCACCAAGCCTTCGTTGGGTCAAATTTGGCAAGGGTGTCACCCGAAGGCTCGTGTGCCCTCGCTTTAGCCAGCGATGGCGTCACGACCCTCATTCATAGCAAGCAAGTGGCTCAATGTCCTCGCTTAAAGTTGGCGAGGGTACCGGCCCTCTCCTATGGCTAGTGAGGGTTTTCTAGCCATCCTTGTCAACCTTCCCCAACCCCCCCCCCTCCCCCAACAAAAAATGCAAAGAAAAGGAAAAAAAGAAGAAAAAAATCATAAAAAAAATTAAAAATTATTTTAAAAATCCACATCAAAATTGACCATGCCACGTGGGGGTAGTTCCACATTAGCGAATTCCAGTTAAAATTGGTTAGATTGACTCAATTAGTAAGAAGTGAAAATGTTTATAACTCAATTGATAAAATTGAAAAGTTTATAACTAAATTGACAAAAGTACAATAAGTTTAAGGTTTTTTTTTTTTTTTGGCAATTTTCCCTATCTAGTGTTTAGGTCTTACTTAAGTTAGGATAAAGTCAGATACAAAAATGATATAACCTTGGAAAAAATTATCCTATGAGAAACGTAGGATAAAAATATATAGGATTCTAATATCCATAATGAAAAGTTATTTTTCTCGCATAACAAACTCCATAGATTAATAAAATTAAAAAGATATTTCAATATAAATAAAAATTCATGGATTTCTATTATATCATATCTAATTCCAATCGGATTAGAATTCTAGATGACCAAACTTAGCCTAAAATAATAACATCAAACACCACGAACTATTTTCTTATATTAAGTCTCTATTTGTTTCATGAAAAATAAATGAGTTGAAAAATATTTTTCTAAAAATTATTACTAATAAAAATGAGCGAGTGAATAATACTTTTATCATCTAAGAAAAATTTTAAAAATAAAATGTTGTTGATAGTGAAAATATTTTCTATTGACTAGGATTTAGAAGGAAAAATTCTCAACATAGAGAGGAAATTTGTCAACACTATGGATGAACGGAATGTCTAGACACCCGAGACATGGTTGATGAGGGCATTTTTTTTTCTTTGGGGCCTCTAAAAAGAAAATAATCTAGTACATTTTAGCTACATAGAATCAATGGCAAGTATGCATGGTTGAAAAAAGAAGAAGAGAAAACCATCAAAGTTTTAAACTTATTGTAATTTTGTCAATTCAATCCCCAATTTTTGTTCCTTTTTATTGATCGAGTGTTAAAACTTTTACATTTATGCCAATTCAGTACATTCAACCAATTTTAGTTGAAAATCGCTAACATGTATGCCGACCATTTTACGTAATATAGTAGGCACTAATGTTGATAGTTTTAATAATATTTCAATATTTTTTCAAATTTATATATATATATATATATATATATATATATATTTCTCTTTTTGTTATCTTTCCTTCTTTCTTTAGCTAGTTGCAAGACCTCAATGACCAACCGAGGTGAGGGTCAACTAGGTCGACCTCGCTAGCCTTCGACAATGCTCACTTGCCCCTGGCGAGATCGGCCTCACCATGGCTAGGAAAGGCCTGACTCGTCAGCCATTAGTGAGCTTCACCATTGCTAGCCTTTGCCTTTGGTTGGTCATCGAGTTCTAACAACCAACTAAAGGAAGAAGGGGAAAAAAGAAATAGAAAGAAAAGAAAAAATAAAATAAATAAATACATTCAAAAAGATTATTAAAAATTATCTACGTTAGTGCCGGCCGTGTCATATAGGATGACTGTAATTTATATTAGCAATTTTTGGACAAAGTTGATTAAATTAACTAAATTGAATACTTATGTGATTAATGATCCCATGAATGAGTTTTGTATGGTAATAACAAATCACTTGTTGATTTAGTGATGCGCTATTAAAAATATTATCTCTCTTAAGGTATGATATTGCAAAATTGCAATGAAAGAGATGTTGACTTAATATCTTAATGAATTTCATATCCACTATTGATAGTGTATTAAATTGCAGTATATGTTGACACCCACATGATCACCCTTTATATATTAGTGGTAGAAGACAAAACCGACAAGGATTGCATAGAAAAACATTCTCAAAATACAAAGAGAGGTATTGAAGCGTTATAATAATCCAACATAACCAATTTTCGTCTTTAGTATCCCTAATTCATAGAAGATAGAATTTGGTGCTTTATTTGACTGTCTAATCAACCCATAATTGATTAGTGGTTGCTTCAAAATGTAACTTTAATTATGAGATTGAATAGAGATCCCAAGTTACGATTGCTATGGATTTGGGATTGCCCATTCTAGGCAACAACACCATCTCTTTAGTGAACAACCATTGTGTTCTACTACTAATCCATTAGCTTTCCCTTGGTAGTTTACCTCAAGGAATGTTGTGACAATATGCACTTGATGGAATTACTATATAAGTGTGGAGTAAGACCACTCCCATGAGAATTTTGGCAAAATCCCTGAAGCACATATGATTAAACTAGGCACGTGCATGGCTTATTAGTGCCAAATTGCGTTGATCGACAAAAAATTGTGGGGGTATAATGAGATTGGTGAAAATTATAATTCACTAAAAAATTCTTAATTCATAAAGGTGTCAAACTTCACCAATAATTATGTGAATTATATTTCATTCTTTCTAGATCCGGTTCATGGAAAGACGTTAGTTTTGATGCATTACATTCAATTGAGTTTAATCCAACACAATTATTTTCTTCTCTTTCAAAACCTTATGAAATATGTGGGAGATTATTAAATATTTCAACAATCATGAAAATTTGAAATCCATTGTTTTGACACCCTTTAATTGGGAATTCCAAATAACGGCTTGAAGTACTTTCATTTTCTCAAATGAGGGCTCAAAATGGATTTTGTTTCAAATAAGGACTTGAAGTGGTCAAATCATCTCAAATAAGAGCCTAGAGTGGAACTTATTTCAATTGAGGGCTTGAAGTGGCTATATCAATTTCAAAAAAAGACCTAACCTCTCTTGGACCAAAGGGCATTTTCGTCTCTTAATTTATTTTTCTTTCCTTTTTCTTTTTTCTTTCATTCTTCTTTTTCCCCCTTCCCTCTGCTAGCCATGACAGAGGTTGTCGGACTTAGGTGAGGGCCACCCTCATTGGCATCGGGCAAGCCTTGCCCTCACTGGTGTCGTGCGAGGGCCATAAGTGACTTCGACCTCATTCAACATTGGAGAGGGCGAGGGTCGCCCTCACCAGAATTGGCTTGGGTGACCCTCGCCCCACCTAGAACAGTTGAGGTGACCCTCGCCAAATGTTGGCCAGGGCGGCCCTTGCCAGATTTGCCGACCCTTGCTTGAGGCGAGCGACCTTCGTTGGCCATTAATGGCGATGGCCAGGGGAGGGAAGAGGAAAAAAGTAAAAAATAAAGGGAAAAGAAAAAAAAGGAAAAGTTTTTTTTTTTTTTTTATAAAAAAATATGGTTACAATTATTTTTACCAAAATACCCTTTCTTCGATAACCAGAATGGTCATCGACCAACCAAAGGTTTTTATTTGAGACGATTTGGCTACTTCAAGCTCTTATTTGAAACAAAATCCACTTTGGGCTTTTATTTGAGAAAATGAGGGTACTTTAGGTTATTATTTGGAATTTTCTCCCCTTTAGTTTGATGACTATAATTTTTTTTTTTTGTAACAATTTGACAGCTATCAATTTGATGAAAAATGGCTTGATTTTTGAACTTAGTGAATAATGGATGACGTGAGAATTGGTGAAGGATAAATGGCATGATTTTTAAATAATACATATGGTAGGATTTAATTTGTTTCTTAAAAACCCTCTCTTATTTGTGTATAAGTAAAATCTACAAACCACAATCCAAATAAAACACACATAAAAAAGAAAGTTCTCTCTTATCGTTTCTTTTCCTTCTTTCTTTGTTGGGTTTACATATAATTTTATTTTATTTATTATTCTATACTGAATAGTGTGGAAGGTCTATTATATCCTAAGAGATAGTCGATAGAGTCTACTGCATCAAATTTCATATTTTAAGGGGTGAAATTATCCTTAAGGATAATTCTTGCATGCTTTAAGAGAATTGATTTTATTTTAATTTTCTCCAAAATTTGCCAAAAAAGTTTGACCTAGAGAGAGAGATTCTCCAAAATTTGTCGAGAGAGAGAGAGAGAGAGAGAGAGAGAGAGAGAGAGAGAGAGAGAGAGAGAGAGAGAGAGAGAGAGAGAGAGAGAGAGAGAGAGAGAGAGAGAAGTTTGTATGTATTTGAGGGGCAGTTTGGTCTTTTTAGGTTGTGGATCTTGTCTTCACATACAAATCGAAGAGTTTTAAAGTTGAGAATGTAAATAGACGTGGAAGATGTATTTGAGGGGCAGTTTGGTCTTTTTAGGCTGTGGATTTTGTCTTCACATGCAAATCGAAGAGTTTTAAAATTGATAATGTAAATAGATGGGGAAAGTAAAATCAACGATGGTTCTTGAAAAAAAATTTCTAAAAGAAAAGTGCCTGATCTTTTGTCTATTTCCCAAAAGAAATATCATTATACTTTTCAAAAAACCGGTTTCTGTCAATATCAAAACGATAAGCTCTCCCAAAGTCTCACGTTCGAATAGGCCAAGCACTTTAGAGCCATTCACACATGGTCACTCGCCAGATTAGGACGTATTGTCTGGCTGATTTGATCGTGAAATAAAGATTTGAATGCTTTACCTAATTAATTTGACTATTCTCCAATCTCCTCCGTCGAAGTGGGTGGTTTGAGCACCCCATCAGTTCGTACCTTTTTCGTACACAACGAAATTAATCATGATGAATAATGTCTGAATAAAATATAGAACAATGTGGAGAATTTGTATTCCACTTGCCCCGTTTACACTTGGTGGCTGTAATAAACCTCAAATTTTCAATGAGATGAAGTTTCGAAGATGGTGCGAAGTGGAGAGTACGCTTCGATGAAAAAGGGGGTTTTCTCTTCTTTTATGATTATATCAGATTCACTGCAAGAAGCTCTTGCAATAATCTATGAGGAACTCCCGTGGGTTGCGTATCATTTTCATAGATTAACAGTGCTTAGTTGGAAGCCGGTAAGGAACTTGGAAAACTACTAATGTTGGTGGACCAACATGACTAGATAAGTTCAAAATGAGTGTTAAAAGTGCATTTAAATCTTAATTTGAGTAAGAAGGAAATCAATGTCCAGATCGAGCTTAATTGACTCACATTTTGAGATTGATTCAAACTGATTTAATTGAATTGACCCAATCTGCCGTCCATCAAAGGCACATAGTTATGGGAGAAAAAGAAGGTCACTTGAGGACCGTATATGTGCTCAGGGGCGCGTAGTAAGTCAGAGAGAGAGAGAGAGAGAGAGAGAGAGAGAGAGAGAGAGAGAGAGAGAGAGAGCATGTGGTGATGATCTTGGTTGTGGCGGAGGGGAGGGTTGGTAAAGGAGAAGTATGGAAGTGGTAATAGGCTAACGGAAGCGGCGATAACATGGTGGTCTAGAGGAAGAAAAAGGAGAGGAAAAAGAGAAAATATAATAAAAAAAATTATCTCCACTTTGAAATTCGATTTGCCTAGACCATGTCACTTAGTACTTGTCCTATTGCAAGAAGTTTAAGAGAGAAACATTTTCGGAAGAAAATATCTCACGCGTAGGCATCTTTTTCCGATGGTCTTATGTAGGACTTTCTTTTTGACACAGTTCACACATGCAACTCAGCATCACTCTATTTATAGAAGCAATCGGATTTCTCTAGAAATGAAATGATATTTTAGCGGGCAATTTGTCTGCCAATAGTAATTGGATAGATGATATTTACCATTGTGTTTATGCAAAGAGAGCACACCACTAAAGACGTTCCATGCGCAACAAAGGAGCAGCAGACACGATCACGTAAGAACAATAGCGAGTGGCCCATCTGGAGATAGCGTTAGCCCACTAAATATTTGCAAGTGCTGTCACTGACTCGTTATCGGCCTCACTATTTTAACTTCACTAATTAATGATTATAATTCGTCAGTATTCTTCGTCTTAAAGATGATGGTTCAGCAAATTGGTGACTTCCGTCCCTTTACTTGGTTCCAGGCACTTTCCAGGTTAAATATCATAAATGATTAAAGCATAAGGAACATAATCTTTACCTTTTGACTCATGAAATTTCTTGTTTGATATAGCATGATTGTGATGAGATAAATTAAGGTGTAATCTTTCTTTCCTATGTGGATCGACAGAGGTCAATAGTCAACTCACTTTCGCCAGAAGATGAATTAATTTAGATCTGCCAGAAGAGTTAGAAAACCTAGATTGATAAGGGATGCTAGTGATATTTGAGATAATTCGTCGCAATTGGTTCACTAAGATGCAGCTACTCATTAAAATTTAAAAACAAAGATTCATTGCACGAGTTCCCTGTTTAACCTACTAACTAGATGATGCCTCATCAATTAGATAATTTAAACACTATTAAAAGTTTTGGATATTTAGATAAATAGTGTAATTACGTCTGCTTCACAAGGTGCATTTCCTTTTCTTATAATTAACTACTAATTTTTTATTACTGGGGAAAAATTCTAGACGGATCCCATTTCTTCATATTAGAACGACTCAATTTTCCAAATTGTCCGTGGCAAGGGAGCATCACCCTAGAAGCATTCTGGGCACATTTTTGTAATTACAAAAGTATGATGGACATGGGTGAACTTGGTAAGCTAGGCGCCACATTGGACACTTGATCATATAGGTTTTCTAGTCCAGTCAAATTGGCGACTCTAATGCCTATCTACTTTTATCTTTTGTGAAATGGAAAACATCAAGTTTTGCATTTTCTTGTGGTCATCATGACATTAGAAGGGCAAGATCAGAGCCTTTAGTGGTCAAGACAAGTGGAAGAGGACAAAAGTTAAAGGAATAGTAAATCCCAGGCCAAAGAAAGCACAAGGAGAAGAAACTAAAAAGAATAAACCTTTCAACTAATATGCATAGCAAGAAAAAAGTTACCAGGCAATCGGTTCTAGGATAGATAGATTCCAATCTGTTAAGGTCGGCCCTTTCGAACCCGACTTGCCAGTTCCAAGATTGACCTTTTGAACTAGACCTACATTTTCGGAGGACCACTTTAATAATATAACTATTGGTTTCGGAATATAGACTATGTGAACAAGGCATAATGGTTAAGGCATCGATGAAGTTTAGGCTTCCCACGTACGAAACCCACTCCATCTTTTTTATACTTTTCTTAAAAAAGTAATAAAAAAATGGCTGCTAAAAACCGGTTCAAAGCTAGTTCCCCAATTTAAGCTAGTTTTATTATTAACAGTATTTGATGATTTACATTGCAATGGACTAGGTTGGAAAATGACTAATGAGATCGTTGAGGCATATTTCACATTGTCGATAACAAAACCACAAGTGTAAAATTCATTTAATTTGGTAGATTCTTACAGGAAGGAGGTATAATTTGGTAAGGGTGCAATTCATATTGCTATACCTTTCGCTACATAACCTCAAGGATTTATGCAATGAAGATGGTACAAGAACCTCAAAGAAAAAGAAGCAATGGACAAATCTAGCGGACTAATGATTCCACATTTCGATATCGAATACTGCAAAAAATCGGGGCACAGACGTACTCTCCGATGTTGCTCCCTCCTCCTCGATCCTCTGTACTAGCGCCAAGCCACATAATCACGCACATACTGAGACGTCCCACATGATGCGACATCGTTACCACTCATGCAACCCTTAGCACACACAAGTCAATTACAACTTAGACTTGGCTCATTTTGCAGAACACCTTAGTGTGGTTGCGTCAGTCGCGTAATGGTCCCTGCTTGTGAGACCAAAATCATAGCTCAATGGACCGAAATGCGTGCGGGGTCTTATCTTGAAAACCCTACTTGCAGAAGTTCGGCAAATGTGAAATCCAACTCTCGAACCAAAAGCTCGATTGTGATTGGACGCCATTCGAGCAATTAAAAAATTTGTGCGCGGGCGAGCGCTAGATGCGAGTGCTGTGACAAGACCATCGTCCACATAACTGTACCGAGGAAGGTACAACTCGTGCCACGCAATCGTGTTCCACTACGTTTCTGTCACTAAAAGCTTTCGCGAATAATCAGATGAATATATGGGGCACGAAAATTTTCTCCCATGTTTCACGTTATTGAGTTATTTCCTTGTGGAGAGAAGTGCAATATAGGGCTGCGTCCACTACGAAGTTTCGAGATATAAAGTTATATTTTTTTGTCTTGATTTTTTCCTTTTAATTTATCCGTGGGAGAGCTTTGTGCATATATAAATGGACGATCACCAACTCAGATTCTCATCACCATCAACCAAGTGAGCATCAGAGGACAAGAGTAAAGAAAGTTAGGAGAGGGTTGTGCTGCACGATGAGCTCTTCCGTGGTGATCTCGATTCAAGATGGAGGAGTAGGGGCTGCTCCGAAGACGGTGGAAAAGGAGAGCCTTGGGAAAAATCTCTCGCCCGTCGCGTGTTTACTGAGAGGAATGAAGGGCGAGCATGACGTGAGAAGAGTGGTACATAGTATCAAGGTCGGGGTCGCGCTTGTTTTGGTCTCACTTCTCTACCTCCTCGATCCGCTCTACAAACAAGTCGGGGAAAATGCCATGTGGGCTATCATGACCGTCGTCGTCATCTTCGAGTTCTATGCAGGTTCGGTACCAATTAGTTTGCTATAAATTAATGAACTCCTGTGCTCATGATGTTGTTTGATGCAAGTTCTAATGAGATTGATTGTACAATATATCAGGGGCGACATTGAGCAAAGGATTGAATCGCGGGATGGGGACTATATTGGGTGGCGGGTTGGGGTGCATAGCGGCGGTGTTGGCTCAAGAGATTGGCGGGGTCGGGAATCCCATTGTCATTGGCACGGCGGTATTCATCTTTGGTAAGTCATCTTTGGTAAAGACATTCAGAATACTGAAATAAACGCGACTATGCATTCTGATCATGGTTCAATAAAATGCTAATCTCAGGTGCTGCGGCTACATATGCTCGGTCGGTTCCTAGAATAAAGAAGAAGTTCGACTACGGTGCCATGATCTTCATCCTCACCTTCAATCTGGTGGTTGTGTCCGGCTTACGAGCTGGAGAGGTCATGGGAATTGCCCGCCAACGCCTCTCAACGATCGCGATGGGGTTCTCAATCTGCATTTTCACGAGCTTGCTCGTCCTCCCTAATTGGGCTAGCGACGAACTTCACATATCTATTGCCTCCAAATTCGAGCACCTTGCTTTTTCGATTGAAGGTAATCAAATCGCGACTCCATTAGCAATACGACTTTAAAATATCTCATGACATGAGGCTTGTAATGTCACATATGATTGACTTTTGTCTGTCGACTTTAATGGCAGGACTACTGGATAAGTACTTTGAGGTGGTGGCCGATAAGGAAAGCAAGGCCGACGGAAGCTTCAAAGTCTGCAAATCGGTTCTGCATTCGAAAGCAAAGGATGAGTCCCTGGTAAGTATTCTTTCCCCTCTTTAATTTCCCAATCTGCTGTGGCTGGGTCGATTCATCTCAAGCTTACTCTAGCATGCTCTTTCGAACTCGAGGATTTACCGAATTGGTGATATTGCAGGCGAATTTTGCGAAATGGGAACCGTGGCATGGGAAGTTTGGGCTATCTTATCCATGGGACAAGTATCTCCAGATTGGAGAGCTTCTTAGGGAATTAGCAGCCACCATTGTTTCACTTGAAGTTTGTATTCAGTCTTCTAGACAGGTACTTCACCTGACCCTCAACTATCTTCTTCTTCTTCTTCTTCCTATAGCTGTTTTTCTCCCCCTAATTTCAACTGGAAAAAAGGAAGAGAAAGATGAGGAGCGTCAAGATTTGAATTCATCACGTGGCTCTAATACCATTTTAGTCGACTAGCAGTTTTTTCAAAAAGTTTAAACTGTCAGAATATATATGAATGAGAGGATACTAAGATTTTTCCATTAGAAAGCAATTTAAAACATGGTATATAAACTTGTAGTAATTTAACTGAAAAATGTAGTGATCCATATTTCTCAATGCTATAAATATGGCGTGGAGTCAATTTCATCATCTGCTGGCTGACATTGAGACGCGCAAAGTGGACTCATTGTTTCGACCAAAAAAAAAAAAAAAAACAAACAAACAAACAAACAAAAAGTGGACTCATTGTCATTCGGTTTCAAATTCCAATACACAGAAGTCCTTCCTTCGATTTTGAAAGTTTCTTGTCTTACTGAACCAATTATTCATGTTATCAGCCGACCGCCGATCTAAGACAGTCAATCAAGGAACCCTGTGAATCGGTCGCGTTATCCATAACGTGGACTCTCCGGGAGCTTGGAGAGAGCTTCATGAAGATGAGAAGATGCCAATCACAAGCACTTCTCTTGCCAAAGCTCAAGTCAACGAGGTTTGAACTGAGGCACTTCATGTCTCCCTCCAAGCTCGAGCATGCGTGCGACTCAGGCGAGGATCTCGCTGTCTCGACCTTCGTGTTTTTACTCACAGAGATGGTGGAGAAGCTCGAGGGGCTGGCGAAGGAGGTGGAAGAGCTCGGCAAGCTCGCTGAATTCAAGACTAATGATCTGTAGTCGGAAATATTTTATGAGGATCGACTACCCAATTAATTATATCGACTCAAATGACCATTTTGCCAATTGTTCGTGCCGTGTTTCTCTGTGTATGCATTCATACAAGGAAGATGATTAAAAGAAGAAAAAACCGGTGTATGGTACTACGATATGAACATGAAAATGGTCGCGATCGTGGAACCTCTTTGTAGTTTTCGTGAGTGCGCGAAGACGTCTGATTGGAAATTCTAACCTTGTAATCTCACCAATGATGAAGTGATACTATTTGTTAATATATATACTCTTGGACTGCAGCCAAACAATTTATAGTTTTCGCTACGAACTTGAGCCTATTCGAAAATCGGTTCTAGTGCTGAAAATGAAAAACTCAGCAATAACCTCACCTACCCTGGAGTTAGCAAAATTAGTTGGAGTGTCGGTAAAAAAAAAATCAGGTGAAGAGTTGGAGGTCATCCCTTTAAATCCCCATTAACTACGTGAAAACTCCTTAAAGTTATGGTTACTTGCATATGTAAAACGTCTAAACTTAATTAGTTCACGTGACCTTGAGGATTTTCATAAGCCTTTGGATAAATGGGTTTCTAAGCTTGTATCTCTAGATTTACAAAGAGAAGTTCCGTGGTTAATGAATTTAAATTTCGTTGACAACCTATTTATCATATTCGCTTAAAAGATTAAATTAAGAGAGAATTGCAATTAATGTGTTAAGTAAGTAAGAAAACGGTCACTTAATTCGTTCACTTAAAAGAACTAGTTAATTAGAATCTTACTGATTATATTGCCAAAACCTATCAAAAGGTATCACAGTTCCATGTTTGATAGTAAATGAATAACATTCAATAATAAATTTTCAATTACAAAAAATAAATTATATTTATTCACGCACTTCAGATTGTCAATATTTAAAATTCAATATGTAATTTTTTAGCTTTTATGTTTCAATTGGATTTTCTTAAATAGTGTTCAAGATCACTAGTTAAGAAACTAATTAAGGAAATTTTGACAGTTGTCAATGTACTGATCACTATTACATGATGTGAAATCAATGCTTTTAGAAGTGAATTATTCCAAATCGAATATGCTTAGCAAGTTCCTTGAGAGCACTCCATAATCCTTTTTAAAATTTATTAAAGAAGTTGTTAGTTTGGCTTCTTATAAAGTTTCCTTAGTATTAGGTATTGACATCCAAATGCTACTGGTTCAAACTTCATTGCCATTTACAAAATATAAGAAAATGCCAAAATTTTGGGATGCTTGCCAATTCATTTGCCTAGCTCATTTTTGCAAGTTTTTAGGTCATTGCACTTAGGTAGTCTAAGGCGACAAAACGTTAATCTTGTAGCCTTTCGAAGCATTTACCAAAGTGGATGACAAATATTGGATTTTATTCGACCTTTGAATGTGCTCTATGATAAGGAGAAAGAGATGGATTACTATAGATGAATATATGGCGCACTTGTAAGGTGATTGGCACTATTTACCAATCTTATAGTCAAAAGGAGAAAACAACAGCAAAGTAGGTATCTCCGAGAATTCAGCTTAGAAAAGGAACACGTTAAGCAAATCGAACTGTAACTTTCGACCCGTCACTTTCGAGCCTCGAGATTTCTGGACTGAACATCATCAAACCATCTCAAAACCCATCATGATGTCCATTTAGAAGCAGGAAATAATTCTACCACGTATGACCATTCGAAGCACGTCGCGGTAGCCGACTAGTCCCGTTGAATCATCAGTTCTAGAGAAAACAGCACAAACTGAACTGCTCGTTGGAATAACGTGATCTCTTATATTCACTAGTTCATGCTCTGAGGAAAAATTAAATAAAGAAATAAATAAATGATTGAGTGATTCACTTGGTATTTTAGGGAGATGCGTGTAAGCCTTTGTCTTTCATTCAAGGTTGATTAACTGCTATTTTAACAGCAACCTTAGGATAAATTAATTTCTCAATAATTCACCGTCGGTGTAAACGTTTATATTTTCACATATTCGCTATTGATGGGGATGTCAAAATTATCTGACCCACCTGGCCTGAACTAAGACCCAAAAATTTCAGGTATTTTCGATTCGGGTGATAAGCAAAGAATTTTGCCCTCGCGCAGCCCTCTCCTTCCATCCCGCTTTGCCCTCGACAGCCCGACTTCGCCGAGTCGGTCGATCTCCATCTCGCAGCTCAGCAGCAGCCAGTTCGTCAGGTCGAGCAGACAAAAGCCGGTGCCGCAGAGGACCTGCATGTGACACATCCCGGCTCGTCGTGGTGCTGCTTGCATTAATGTTGTGGATCCTCGAGCGTGGCTGTCGGTGCCCTTGAGCAATGTTTTCTTTTCAGCGAGTCAAGACCGAGTAAAATGAAGATAGAAAATGAATTGTTTATATGTGTTTGGAGCTAGTAAACTAAACGGGTTGAATATGGGTCTTGCGTAAACCCACATACTCATAGAGCCATATAAAGTTAGGCTCAAATGTCAAAACCCATTTTCACCCGTTCGCAAAATGTTGAGTCACCCACTAGCAACTTGGCCCACTGAAAGTGAGTTGAAATATGGGTTTCCATCTCATATTGACACCACTAAATGGATGGAGGCATTGGATACTGCCCTCGAGTGCCCTCCATTTTAATTGCATTATCAAAATAAATTAGAAAATAATTCAAAGATTATCAAGTTGCGAGGGTCCCACCGTTGGATTTTCATTCTCTTCAGAAATGAGAACTGTCGCTCTAAGACCCTTCCATCAGAATTTTCAATATCAATATATACTTAACAAATAGCAATAAATAAATACAATGAGTATCGTATAATTTAAATTAACATTCAATTTTTCCTTTGCCCGCTTCCTCAATACAGCGTGTCAGAAAAGACAGAGGCTCATAAATACAAAGTGAAAATTTCCCAAACTTTTCCTCGTCTGTTTTCATGTAGCCTTGATAATTACTTTCCTACACTTTTTCATCCATCTCTCTATCTCTCTCTCGCCGTTTCGAGAGAACACGAGCGGCTGCGGCTGCGGCTGCGGCTGCGGCTTCTGTAGAGTTTCTCGATCCTGGATGTCATGAGGAAGATGATCCAGAAATCTTGCCTAGTCCAATTGAGTTAAATATGTAGTCGGATTAAACATGAAACTTAAAAGCAGTTCTTTTATTTTGTTCACCTTTCTTAGATAGTTGTTTCCAAGTAAACAACACTAAATCGATTACAACAGAAAATATAAACAAACTGCAGTACACGTTACATTACGCATTAAAGTAATTCAAGAGGTTAGAAAGTCCGACGTGTCAAGTTTAATGATAAGGAGATCACTTTGTGAAGTTGGAATTGTATTTGGCAACTTTTTTTAATTTTTTTAAATCTGATATAAATTCTTACCGTTCTCGCCGGATGGCCACTTGTTCCGAGTGGAGTACGCCGTCGAAGCCATTCACAAGGGCATTCCACGGCTCCAACATCTTCGTTGTCTTTGGCTCAAGAAGAAATCCAGGACTCCGATTTTGTATAAATTTGAGTAATATTCACCTTCACCTTGGCTTTGATAACACGAATTTGTGCCGCTTCTGCTTATTCTCCTCTCCATTACAAGATTCAGCCCTTAATTTTGCTCCGAAATAGTAGGTTTGAATTGGGGTTTTAAGGAGAAGTGAATTTTGGGACAATTCGGCAATTAGGGTTTGACGAAGAGGGGAAATTTGGGGCTTTTCCGCACATAGCAACGTCATTTCAGGGCTTTTCCTTTGAATTTTGCCATGTTGGATATGTAACAAGCCATGTCAACTAGAAGAAATGTTGAAATATTATTATGTTGAATTTTTTGCATTTCAAATTGAAATTGACACTAAAATAGTCTTTTTTTTAAAAAAAGTGAAATCTAGGTGATCCAATAAAAAGTTTTGGTGCTAAAATGAGCACCATATCAAAATTATGACACTTCTAATATTCTTTCTTTCCTTTTTCATCAACTCTCTCTCTCTCCACACTTCAGAAGAACTTGAGCGGCAACGGCTCTAGAGTTTCAATGGAGCTGACTTGAGGAAAACGTCCAGAAATCTCGCGTAGTCCAAACGGATTAAATATGTTGTTGGATTAACACATGAAACGAAGAAGCAATTCTTTTATTAGGTCTACATTTTTTAGATAAATGTTTAAAGGTAAACAACACTAAATCGATTACAAAAAATGAAATAATAAACAACAATACATCACATGTTACATTACACATTAATGTAATTGAGGAGGTCACAAAGTCTGACAAGTCTAATTTAATGAAAAGAAGATTATCTTGTGAAGTTGGAATTATATTTGACAACTTTTTGTTTTTTTAATGTGATATAAAGTTTTGTCAAAATAACATGTTTAAATGAAAAGCTCAAAATAGGTTAAATCGATGGGTTAGAGGTCTTTAAGATGAGTTAGATATGGATGTATTTTAGTAATGTGGGCCCAAACTGGTATACTTGGGTTAAGATTGAGTTAGGCATGAATCGCTAAATTTATATATATCCATTTTTCACTCGACCCAACCCACCCATGACAGGCCTTTTATCAGTACATGTGATTCCTAAATTTTTCGAATGCATGAATGATCTTTTAGTTGAAAATTTAGAAGTCAATCGCAACCGTTTGAAGACGGTTCTTACTTGTAAATTACTTCCCGAGACCTTCAATCTGTCTGAATGGTATACACTTCATTTATGATGGCAAATTACATTATGTGGAGCAAAGAAATGATGATGATGGCAGCTTGGAGCTACAAGAACAACAAGCACAATTGATCAATTTGTTACATCTTATTTAAGTTGCACAATTACCACGTCCAGCTTTCATTACGAAAAAGCACTCATTTATTTAAAAGGGGAGACGCGGTCATTTACACATGTGAAGGATGAAGATTGGTGGAAGAGAAGCGCCAAGCTTTTTACAAGGGATTAAACGTATCTACTCACTAAATGCATAATCTTCGGATTCGGCAGTCTTGAAATTGAAACTGAAGCCTGATGCTGTAATGACAATCTTTATATATCCTTTCCAAATTGCATCCAAACATGAGGTGCAACCTGCATGAGAAAGCGTCCCGTTACACGCCTCAAGGCCCGTAACATCCTTTCTGACCTTATGTAAACCGGCGATGACAGCGGTAACTTGTATCCGCCACAAAATCATGCAAACACTGGAGAACACTCTCTACAAAATACTTATAGCTGCTGAATGGGGAATATGTTCCTCCATTGCATATTTTGCTCGCCAGAGTCGTGTCAGGATTGCTCCTAGCAACAGTGCAAATAAAAGAACACCGCTTATTGTTGAATCAATCCTTCGAATAGAGGCCATTTGTTGCCTTTTGATTTTGTATCTATAGCTAATTAGCTTGGCTATATAGACGGTTTGTTCTTAAATTCAACTCCTGAAATTTTGGTGTTGCCAATCACTAGCTTTTACCAGTTGTGAAGTGCTTCCTTATACTTCATCGAAGTTCATCTTCTTGTGCAGGACTCATTGTTGATCATTCGGCTGGGAATTTTTAGTTGACTGTGATACTTTGATACCCTGTCCGACAAGAGCACATATGCGAGAGTACCTTGTTGATGTCGCTTGACTTCAACGAATCGGAAACTTCAGCGCCATCTATTCTTCTTTGTTAAACAGACCATGACGATCGAGAGAGGAACATCGACTCGAGACCCCAAAATCGATAGGATATGAACAGAGAATTTGCTTTCAGACACCGAAATTGATAGTGGCTCTCACTTTGAGCACAATGCACTTTCTTGCCCTCTTAACTTGCTTATCACCACTCATTCAATTATAACAAAAGTAACCAAATATTTCAAAAAATAGAATAATTAACAACTTGATCTGACCATACTTCTTCATGTGTCAAACATCCGGTTGCTTTAAATTGGGATCTTATCGCTAGATAGCTCATTATACTAAGCGCATCTATTAGGACCCTCGGCCATTCTAGCACTAGTGCATTTAATGGGCTATCTCTAGTGCTCATCAACTGTGTGGCTTGTGGTGGTTATTGGCTCTAATGCAATGTCTCACTATGCCTTCTTCCTTGCAAGATTCATTGAATAGCTTTGAGCAAATCTTACGCTAATGTCAATGGCACATGCTTGATTGTCTTGTCGGGGCTCACACCCATCAATGTCTTTATGATACTACCATACATTTTGAATTTTGTGATTGCCAACACCCACAACATCACACTCAATGTTACTCCCCAAGTGTACTGATGAGTGTTAAACCAATTTCTATTCGGTGGAAAATGTGAAATGACAACTACAATCCAAGAACCATACATTAGATAATAAATCCTTGGTGACAAACAAGACATAAATAGCACCATTTGAGTTAATATAAACTGCAACTGCATCATCATCTATTGACTTAGCTCTAATTCCCTTATCCTTCATTTCTAAACTTTCGGTGATCAATTCTAAGATGCTCCATTTTGCCATAGTTCCAACAAACAACGTCGGTCTTCGACTAATTACATGTATTTATATTTTTACAACTCTTGCTAACACAAGTACTAACTCCTACTTTACCTTCACCTGATAAACTAGTTGGCATGGGTTCATCTAAATCTATCATAAGGATTTCCTCACTCATTATCAAATTATAAACCGCATTAAACGTCAATTTCCTAGACCTCAAAAAACTACTGATAGTAGTAATAGTAGCACTCTAACTTTCATGCAATGAAAATATTAAAGTGAAAGCACGTACCTTATTATCAAAATTAATCTCAACTAAAATCAATTAGCTTATGACCGCGTTAAATTCGTTGATATGACTTACAACCATGCATCTTTCCCATCTTTAAGTAGGTGGACATCGTATTGAATAGACCATAATAAAAAGGGATTTTCCTGTACATGTTTGATAGCATAAGACGTTATAGGACAATATTAGGAAAATAATACCCAATGCTCGTTTATTTACTAAATCTCAGTAAACTTGCTTCATTGACTCTTGCTTCTCTTAGACATGGTAAATGCAAGTTCCTATAATATATATAATCTCAGTTTACATATCAAAAACCGAAATCTTTCTCATCATTGGTCAAATTCAATTTTTTGTTTTCTATTGCCATTGATTCGCTTCAAGTCAACTGACTATGGCTTTGATATTAATTGTTATGCAAGCAATCAATGGAACATAATGATTAACAAGAAAATAAATTGAATTCTAAATTTGTGTTCTACAGTGTTTCCCAACCTCAGTTACATCTATAGAGTCACTGTTTCCGTCACGGTCTCTCCCTAAAGAACACAAGTGGAGATGCGCTACATACTAGCTTTGACGATCTTAGATTGTAACTTCAGTTGTCGTGCCGACAACATCTGCCTGCGACACCTCGAGGTTGAACCGTTTCAAGCGACAAAACCAGGTTTCGGCTTCTTCTCGATGCAAGGCCCCAAAACCAATGAAAAGTATCTTCTGCCCCCCAGTAATTGCTTGAAGACAAAACACCCATGAATATACTAATAAATTTGAAGCCGTGCAGCCGAATCCAACAAGGAAATAGATTCCTCGTTTTGCCTATTTTGCATCAAATCACCGACTTGTACACGGTTGGATACAATGATATCATGATAATGAACACAATAATGTCGAATCAGAAATTTCTGTTTATAAAGTGAAAATACATTTTTCTTGTTCCAAACGATGAAAAAGATTTTTTTTTTTCTCATTTCTATGAGTTCGGCCAAAACGCTGAAAAATGCAATCATTTTCCTAAAAAATGACCTTTTGAAGACCAACTTTCAAACACATCGAGTTTTTCACAAATAAACGAAAATGTTTGTTTTGTGAAAAAAAAAATTATTCTATTGTTTAGTAATGTACCTCAAAAGAAGAAGTAAGCAATTTCCGGATATCAGGTTTCAATTTTGAAAAAGTCATCTGTTGCGTTGTAAGATTTATAAATGTTTTAGGCGAAATTATTCAAAAGATCTTTAAGACGATGTGGGTGAGACGGAGGGAGAGAGAGATCAGCCAGTCAGATTAATTTAGGATAGTCGCTCTTCAATTGCAAAACGCTTTCCCCTTACATGATTGTCGAGTCACTTTCCACTTTTGTGCTGTGGTGATTTCCTTAGATTGAAAATGGTCTCAACTTGGCCATTTATTTTCTATATACCAAACACTTGAAATCAACGAAGACATTTTCCAAGAAAATATTTTTGGCAAAACAAACATATCCTAATTGTAATACTCGATTCTTCTTGAAAAAGTTTCTTGATTTGTTACTATAACAACTAAGCTCGATTTAGGTGGCCCAATCAATCAAAAGGGGTATTCGAGTGTCATCAATTAATATGAAGACCATTTGAGTCGAGTAGTTATAAATCACTTTCCCGAGCCATTTTTCTAATTATAATGTGATTTGGAGCTATAAAATTTTATCAATAATATTCTTCACCACAGGGAATTTCAAATTTCATCATATTCAGCGCAAAAATAACAACGCTTTGCTTTGGAACTCCAAGAGTAAGAGTAAGAACCACAAGGACCGTTTGTCTTATATCTTTATTGAAATCATAAAATTTTCCAAGCCCTACCTTCACTATAAAATTACAGTAAGTGTTTATCACTCATTTCAAAGGGAAAACACAGCCGTTCACACGCACATGAGAATGAAAACTTGGAAAAAGGAGCTCCAAGCTCCTTACGAAGAAGTAATTACGGCTACTCGGTAAATGGATAATGTTCATATCGGAATCTGCAATCTTTTAATTGAACTTGAGCCCCGATACTGTACGTACGGTCATCAAATATGTATTTCCAAGCTTCACTCAGGCAAGTGGTGCAATCCGGATGAGAAATCGCGCCATTGCATTCCGCATGGCCGTAACATTTGTTGTCATCCCCTGTGGACTGGCAGTACTTGTTATAACCCGAATCTGCCGTAGAATCCATTAAACATTGGAGAACTTCATTGACGTTATAATCGTAGGTACTCCATGGCGAATATGTTGCTCCGTTACATATTTTGGTCACAAGAGTGGTGTCGGGATTACCCCTGGCAACATGATAAGTGAAGAAAATCGCACTAGCGATTGCTGCAATCCTTCGAAAAGTGGCCATTTTGCTGAATCTTAGTTTTGCATCTACGGCTAATCAGTTTCGCTATATATAAAGGGGTTGTTCTTGAATTTATCTCCACAAGATTCCACATGAGGTGCGTCAGAAGAATCCTGGCAGCAATTGTTCTACCTTTTTCTGTTGTTTTGTGCTATTGATTCTAAGTAATGGCGCTTCCAACTGCGATGACGTCAGAAATGCTGCCTCAGATTTTATCGAGGTTCGCCTTCTATGCTGAACTTATCGTCGACCATTCGGCTGGGAAATTTAATGGATTAACCCGCGTTCATCGCATGCCTTTGTCAAAACGACAACCACAGTAGTGATCCATAAAATTGTTTCTACAAGACGTTTCTCAAGACAAGTAAAGTTCTATCCTTTTTGTCCGAAAACACTTCGTATTTTGCAGCAATTAACATTGAAAGTGTACTTCTTGTCAGCAGAGGATGAGAAAGTTGGAGTTGGGAGGGACGAACGTAAATGGTCCTATCAATGCATTGTTTGTGCATTGTTTGGACAATCTACAGTGGGCTATTAAATTTCTCTCAGGCAATGATTTCTATTAAACATTACTCAGTTATCTTTTGGAGCCATGTGCCATTTGATTTGGAAGACGATGAACAATATTCTATTTTGGAACCAAGCCTTGTTTGTGCCGGCTTTGAAGAACCATCTCGTCAAAGTCGTCAAGGACAAGGCCATGACATTCAGCAATGTTGCCGACACATCAAGAAATAGGAGGATTCAAAGAAGTTGGGGTCTTGATCCCTCTATTTTCTCCTCTAAGGTGTTAGTTTCTTTCCTGTAATTTGTTTTGAGGGTTGCCGCTGTTTGACTTCCCCTCTCTTTTCTTTTCTTTTTTCTCGGCACCATTCCGCTTGTTATGATATATTTGTTATCATGATGCAAGTTTTGTTGGTGTCGAGTTTCTTTTACTGTAAAGCTTCCTTGGTTAAAAGTCAATATATATCTTACCTTACTAAAAAAAAGAAAAAAGAAACGTAAATGGTCCTAAAATCATAACATATCAAATATTGTTATGACAAGATGTATGCAAATCGCCATATCTATATACGCCTGGTAAAGGTTCACCCACACTGTTGCAGATTGCCCCACTCAAGTTGCTATGATTGTGTCTGAAAAAAAAAAAAAAAGTTACTATGATTGTGTTTTCCCTAAATTCGCACGACAAAGACCTGGCAAATGTGAAAAACATGGAGTCTTGGTATTATTGATGAGATGATTACAGTCTAGATAGGAACATGAGCTAGACTCGAGGATGAATTCGAAACTGAACCCAATAACACAAACCAAAATCAAACTCGTGAGAACGAGAGATTGGCATAATGAAAACAATGAAACAGGAACGTGAACTAAAAATAACTAAATCTTGCAGTTTTATCGAGTAAATGTGTCTTCTTCTCTTCTATGACACCCTTCTTATAGTCATGAATTTTAGGATCTCACTTCCACTATTTAAGACTCTTTCCAATGTTCTGGATGTGTTTCCATGGTTTTAGATACGTCGCCTCCATTGAGATGTGGACCTCATTTACTGGTATCAATTTCGGGTCACAGGTTTGGTACCCATACCACCACTTCTCCACGCATGCTAATTTGCATATGCCATGTGTCTGGTCAGTCTCCACCCCTCCTATATTTTAGAGATAACATTTAACTAGAAAATAACTGTTCTCGCAGTCTTCTCAAACTTTAGTTGGTTTGGCATCCTGCCATCCGTTTCTTCATATATACCAATTCGCTTCGCCACTTGCCCGTCCACAATCTGCATCGCTATTGTATTTTAAGGATCCACGATCCATGATCTGCACATCCCGAGATTCCAGAGTTGAAACCGAATTGCCTCGTATTTCTCTTTTTCCATCTTCATTGTCACAGTTGGTTAATGTCGATCTCGCACATGTCAAATCCCCTGTTAGTCAAATCGATGCAAGTCACAAACTATTTGGCATAATTATATGCCAAGGCGACAATTACCGCTTGTCTTATATCTTTATCGAAATAATACATTTACCAAGTCCTACTTTCACCGGAGAATTATCAAAACATTCCTAAACTTATTACGATTTTTCAAATTTAGTCCTATACCTTTTTTTTTTTGGGCCAATTTTGTCATATTTTTTTTTGCATTTATGCCAATTTGTTCCATCCTGCCAATTTTGGCCGGCTAACATTGACGTGTCAATTTTTAATAGTTTTCATTTTTTTTCCATTTCTTTTTGTTTTCCCTTTTCTTCTTCCTCTGGCCAATGAGGTCGAGTTGCCTAGCAAGGTGAGGGCTAGCCTCGTTGTTGGGCGAGGGTGAGCCTCCCCAATGGCCGGCAAGGTTGACTTCACTAGCCCTGGCCTCTGGCCCGTCCAATGACCAACCAGAGGAAGAAGAAAAGAGAGAAAAAAAAAAAGAGAGAAAAAATTATTTAAAAATATTTTAAAAAATGGCACGTTAGCGTTAGCCGGCCAAATTATCCAAATTGACTGCATTGACACAAATACAAAAAAATTTATGACTAAATTAGAAAAAAATATAATAAGTTTATGACTATTTTGATCATTTTTTCCGACTTTCACTATAAAACTATAGTAAAGTGCTTATCACTTATTTCAAAGGGACAGCACAGTCGCCCACACACACGTGAGAATAAAAACTTGTAAGAGGAGCTTCAAGCTCTTTACGAAGAAGTTAATGTGGTACTCGGTAAATGGATAATGTTCATATCGGATTCTGCAATCTTTTAACTAAACTTGATCCTCGATATTGTGCCTATAATCATCAAATATGTTTTTCCAAGCTTCACCCAGACATGTGGTGCAATCTAGATGAGAAATCGTCCGATTGCATGCCGCATGGCCATAACAATTTTCGCTATCCCCTGTGGACTGGTAGTACTTATTAAAACCTGAGTCTGTCGTATGATTAAATGAGCACTAGAGACCTTGATTGACGTTATACTCGTAGGTATTCCATGGCGAATATGTTGCTCGATTACATACTTTGGTCGCGAGAGCTGTGCTGGGTTTACCCCTCGCAACATGAAAAGTGAAAAAATCGCACTGAGGGTTGCTGCAACCCTTTGAATAGCAGCCATTTTGCTGAAGCTTAATTTTGCATCTAAAGCTAACCAGTTTCGCTATATAAAGGGGCTGTCCTTGAAATTATCTCGCAAAATTCCAGATGAGGTTAGTCAGCAGAATCGTAACACCCATTGTTCTACCATTTTCTGCTGTTCTATGCTATGGATCCTAAGCGCCGGCACTTCCAACTTCGATGACGTGAGAACGCTGCCTTAAACTTCATCGAGGTTCACTTCTTATGCTGAACTTGTTGTCGGACATTCGGCTGGGAAATTTAATGTATTAACTGGCAGTCTAAGCATGCCTTTGTCACACCAACAACCAAAATACTAATACATACAATTATTTCAACAAAAATTTTCCTAGGACAAGTAAAGTTCTATCATTTTTGTCCGAAGATATCTGGTAATTTGCAACAACTAACATTGGAATTGTACTTCCTGGCAACAGCGGACGTAGGAGTTCGAGTTAGGGGGGACGAACATAAATGTTCCTAAGATCACGAAATATCAAATGTCACTTTGACAACATGGCATATGGACAAATTCTTAGAATGAATGCAAATCGCCATGTCCATGTACTTTGGGTAAAGGTCCATCCACAATATTGCACATTGCACCTCTCAAGTTACTATGATTGCCTTCTTCCTAAATTCGCCAAATGAATCTTAGCTCCCTCGGTAAAGACTTTTCAATGAAGACCAAACTCGGAATTGGCAAATGTGAAAACACATGGAATTCTTGTATCATTAATGAGACTATAACGGTCTAGAAAGGAACATGAACTAGACTTAAGTATAAATCGGAGCTAAAATGACAACACGATCAAACTCATAAGAGCAAGAGCTTGGTAAAATAGAATAAAAGAAACAAGAAGCCAAATTACAAGAACTAAATTTTGTGATCTGATTGAGTGTGCGTCATTCTTCTCCTAACACTTCCTTTCTCAAGTTATGAATTTTTAGGATTTCATTCTACTTTCTAAGACTTTTTCCAATGTTCTAGACGTGTCCCTCATATTTGGGACATGGGCCCAATGGACCGGTATCGATTACCAGTAGTTGTCTATGCTATCGTTTCTTCACGCATGGTCATTTCTATCTATTAGGTATCTAGCCACATTCTCCAGCACACCTATATTTTAGGGATAACTTCGACCAAAAAATAATCGTTCTCACCATTTTCTTGGACATTAATCAGTTTGGCATCATGACAACCATCTATCCATATATACTAATTCGCTTTGCCACTCGCCCGACCGTGATCTCTATCGCTCTTTCATTTGAGGGATGCTATTGACTAGAAAACGTATATCCTCGCACTTATTTATTTAATTTTTCCCTACTTCTAATCGGCTTGACATCATGTTCACCACTCTAACCACATGTATGCCAGTCACCGATGGCATCGAGAGATTTCAGATTGCAGCCCAATTGTCTCTCCTTTTCTTTTCCCATTTTGGCATCGTCGTGTGGCATTAAATTCATAAATTACGATCAACTATTACGGTATGATTATTATGTTGATTCTTATTCTTATTTTAAGGGTTACTTTGAATATTCTGATGCCATTTCCCCATTCCTACACGTCATTCATGAAAGAAAACAGCCTAGCAAGTATCATATTACTTTAAAAAAAAACATAATATAGTTATAATAGCTCTACTACATTACAATGTTGTAGCATTTTACATCACGACTTTATTCTGTAACCAAACGATCTTCCAAGTACATTTCCTATTCCTTATCATTTTTCTGTTTTGTTTTCAAATATCCTATAGCTAATCAAATAACCGACCGACCAAGGATCGGTGGATCGGTCCCTAACTTGATACACAAGTCGAAGTTACAAGTTCGGTTCCCTAATCTACCATGGGTCTCGAAAAAACCCTGGTTAGTCCGAGTAGGACGGGTCTGGATTTATATACATCGTTGGTCGTGGGCTTCCCGACTTGCGCTCGGTGAGCCCTATATCGAGCATTCCAGCAACGGGTGAGGTAGGCTTTGATCCTTTTTACTCTAATCTTGTTGCTTCGGGTCAACGTGCGGGTAACGACTAGTTCTAAATCTTGAAGAAAAACCCTAGCGGCCCAGGCCCAAGCCCATTTAAATTCTCTCTGCTTCTTCTCCTTCTTCTCTCTTCCACCTCAGAGACCCGCTCGGCTAAGCTCGCAGCGCACCGCCGCACCGCCGCTGCCCCGCAGCCCTTACCGCCGTCGCCGTCGTCGCCGGAAATCAGGTACCCAGCAGTCCCACCATCTCTCTCTCTCTTTCTCTTTCTTGTGCCCCATCTCGTCCTCCTCTCTCTCTTGATGTCTAGCGTGGGAGAAGGGGCGGGTTCTCTCTGTTTTCGGTGTGTGTGTGGGGGGGGGGGGGGGTGTTGAAACTTTGGGAATTCGAATTTGCGGCATAGTTCGAAGCTTGGCATGCGGGTATGTGATTTGTCTTTCTGAAGTTTGAGAGAGATTGTGAATGTGGAACCATGCTTTTTCGAATGGGTCGGTTGTATATTTTGGTTTCGGAGTCTCCGTGATTGAGTGAAAGTAAAGGCGAGAAATGATGTGATAGGCGTCAATGAAGCGAAGGAGCTTCCATGGCCGAATGGAAACTTTTGGCCGGAATTTCCCATCCCTTGGTAGGGAGGTGATTTTCTAGAACAATTCGTTATCCGTCCTTCGCGGAGATTGGATGTTACTAATGTCCATCTATTTCAGTTTGTGCATAAGTGGTCATCAGGTAGATGACTAACCCAGAAACTTAGATCTAAATAGTTATATCCTCGCTTTATAATTTGTAGTTTGACCCCATTTTTTCTGCGAAGACAATTCAATGTTACACTGCGAGCTAAATTATTATGTGTACGTTCTTGCGTTTTGAGCTACTTATGAGTTCCTTAACGTGATACGTGTTAATCTGACAGACCGTAAGTTTGTTTCCGGCTGGAAAAAGGTGGTTTTGGAGAGACACCATAAAATGTCTTCTATACGATGTGGAAGAAATGCCATTCGGCAGATTGTCCGAGGCGCTTCCGTCCGGAGTTCTGATGGTGGAGTGCATCCACTCTTCCATGCCTGTCAAGGAGTCAGATACAGGAAGTTGGAAGTTATACTCACCACGGTGAGAGGATTGAAAAACTGAGTTATTGCCTTTTCTGTTGAATTCTTGGCATCTATATAGGAACTCCTTTTGTATTTTTTTCAGAGCATAGAAAAGCTTGGAAAAGCAGGTGAAACTGTGAAGGTTGCTCCAGGATATTTCCGAAACCATCTCATGCCCAAGTTGTTGGCGGTCCCGAACATTGAGAAGTTTGCTTATCTCATTAGGGAGCAGCGCAAGGTTCGTTCCAGTCTACACTAGTGAAATTGATAATTTAGCTAGTTGCAAATGCATACCCCCATTATCTGCATTAAAAAAAAAAAAAAAAAAGACTTCTTTGAGAATAGATCATGGTTCTGTCCTTGTTCCTTCGTATCTGAATAATTAGCAGATTACTGATAATTTCTTTAAATGAAACTTATCTAAATCTGAATAGTTAGTAGAATATACTTTTCGTATATTTATCAATGAGCTAATGATGTTTCTCTTTTAATAATTGGCAGATTTACCAGCCTCAGGAAGTAGAGGAGGTCAAAGTAGTCATTGAGACCGCGGAAGATAAGATGAAAGAATATGAGGCAGCTGCAAAACGCCTAGACAATGCACGACTGGTTTGTAACCGATCTTTGATGTTCTTCATTGTGGTGATAAATGACACTTATTATAAATCAGAATTTCAGATTCTCCATTTACGCAAATAAACTTTTATCTAAATGCTCAGATTACATTTTTTAGATAAATCAAGTATGAAGAAGCCTTGAGAATCTTGAGGGAGCGTTGTTTAATGCGTAGGTCTAAGCTCTTACAAATCTTGGATGATGGTCTAATATAGATCAGATTCAACAAGAAATTTCAGTATAGATTGTGTTTGGTTGACTTTCTGTTATGTAAGGGAGACACACGATCATTACCTGTGAATAAGTTTCGGATCTCTTTCAATATTACATTAGGATTATTTGCCTTTGACTTTCGTTTCCCAGATGGCTTATTTATATGGCTTTGTGTAGGTACTGAGGAGGTTCATTAATGTTGAGAAATTACGTGCGCGTGCTACAAAAGATGAGCCAATAGAATTGAGGTCACCTGTAATGAAAGAAGAGATTGTCTCTGAGGTATGTCACAGGCTCCTCTGTCCTGTCTACAAAAGTTTCTTTGTCATATGAAAAGTAGTTTGCATCTTGTTGCTCACTTGGCATAACCACTAGCTAAAATTATGTGTATTGAAGGGATGTTTGGAGCAATTTATAGTATTCTATCAAAGAATAGTTGATTTGGAAATGCAGCTTTCAGTGTTCTTAGCTTGTTTGTATCATGTGAGAAAGCCTGTTGAGTTATGAGCCCCTTGTACCATTAGATTAATTGCTTCAAACCAATGCTAGGCATTCTGATACTGGTATTCAAAATTGGTCTGCTAAGTAATGTACTAGATTTGCAAGTTTTCATCGAACTAAGTCAGCCATACTCAAGACTCAATTGGAGTCTGTCACCTGCATCACTTAATATACTAGTTTTGCAAATCAGTCTTGGTGTACCTAGTATTGTTCAAATGTTTCAAGGTGTACACTAGTTTATCAAGCAAAACGGGGGAAAAAATGGAGGACGCAATGGAAGAGGTTGTCGGTTTTCATTCACTATGCATACTGATGATTATGTGTGGAACGGAGATTATATTGCAACTTTAATTTTAGGAATCCATTATACATGATCGATCATAAAGACACGAGCTGTTTCATCTCAAATCTATTGGTATGACGAAGAGTTAGGAGAACTATTGCTAATTACTCTAGCCAGGATAGTGAACATTGCAGTAATGTTTATTAGTCGAGTAAGCAGGGAAATGCTGAGATGACCTTGGAGACCATTCTTTTGATGCTCTTTGATCATATACTTCGCTGCCGAGTCCAGTGAATTTCATTTGCCATTATCTACCTACCCATTTGAATGTGATTGGAATATCACCATGAATGAGAGGCTTGAAAAGTAAATTATATTTTTATGGTAAGCCTCTGTCCTCTCACTCGATGCAACCATCTGTACTCTCAGGTGGCAAGGCAACTTTGCGTGCAAATTGACCCTGAACACCTTCATTTGCCGAATCCACTAACAAATGTGGGAGAATATGAGGTGCCCCTACGTCTGCCAAAATCCATCCCTCTCCCAGAGGGTAAGATCCAGTGGACCCTTAATGTCAAAGTACGGTGCAAATGAAGCCGACACTTTCAATTTGATGACATTCTCAGGCATTTTCTTTCGTGCCCCAAAATTTGTATTGTGAACGAGCACTCTGAGGAAACAGGTTACTCTGTATCATTTGTCTATTTGCTGCTGGCTGCACATGGAATTTCTCTGCGATCATCAATGGATTATTGCTCCCTCAGTATTCTGGTTCCCTTCTGAGAGCCCGTTTCTTTACATTTCGAGGAAGAATTTAGATATTCTTGTAATTTCAGGAGATTATGAAGAAATCATATATGAACGGAGTATCAACATTTGAGAATTCTTAAAGTTTCGAGAGTTGCAGATTTAGAAAAGGACAGTGTATGATTTGCAAAGTTTAGATTAAGTTGAAAGTAAAAGTTATGTGAGTTTAGTTTTCTATTTCCTCTCCTCTTCAATCATGTTACGGCAGGTTTTTCTCATTAAAGTTTACTGAACTATGTGAGAAAAGTTAACGTAAGTTAAGAATATGGAAATTTCAATTTTACCATCTAAATTGTAGCTTGAAATAATCATTCGTATAGAGTTTCTACATATTAATTCGGTCAAGAATTTACTTATATGTTCCACCATTCTATATTCTTCTTATATGGTCGTAACAATTACTTTTCATGAGAGCAATTCATTTTATGTCCTCAAAAAGAGAACTCAAAATTCTCTCGGATAGGTTTCACCGGTCAACAGTACTTACTAAAAATTCTTGAAGACTGAATCGCATGGCACTTGAAGCTTCACAAATTAGACAAAGGCATGCTAAGTTGCCAAGATGAAATACAGGGCCGTCGAAACATTTGAAGAAAGTCTCCATGAAATCACATGGACTTTTAGATAATGTATTTTCCATTAGGGCATCGACTAATTGAACCTAAGGAACCCTTCCTTCTTCACGGGAAAAGTTTCATTATTTGGTGTGATAACGATTGGACCAAATGGCCCAATCTCACAAAAAACTACACACAAGTACTTCTCACTTATTTCAAAGAAGAGATATAACAGTCTCCATGTGAGTATACATTTATGGAAAGGAGGAGAGCTTGGAGCTCTTTACCAAAAATTAAATATGGCTATTCAATAAATGGATAATGTTCGTATCGGACTCTGCGGTCTATAAGCTGAAGTTGAGCCCCGATGCTCCAGTGACACATCCTCTATCCTATCCAACGCCGCATACAGGCATGCGCTGCAATCTAAAGGAGAAAGCGCCCCACTGCGTACCGCATGGCCATAAGCATCGTCGTCATAGTCCATGCATTGGCAGTACTTATTGAAACCTGAATCTGCGGTATTCTGATATAAGCACCGGTAAACATTCGCGACGTTGAATTTCTATTGACTGAATTGTGAATATGTTTGTCCGTTGTATACTTTGTCCACCAGAGTTATGTCTGGTTCACTCCTTGCAACACTAAGAATGAAGAAAATCATACTTCTGACTGCAGCAGTCCTATGAAAGGTGGCCATTTGGCTGAGTTTTGATTCCGTGTCTATGGGTAATCAGCTTGGCTATATAAAGGTGCTGTTCTTGAAATTATCTCCACAAATTTCCAAATTACTTTAATCAGCAGATACGAGGGTTGCTTCCCTGACTTCTATGGAAGTTTAACTTCTCATGCTGAACTTATTGCCGATCATTCGGCTGTGGAATTTAGTTGATAAACCAGCGGTGCACAGGGGTCGTCCACCCAATGAGAATAATAGTAATATATACTACAAATTCAGCCAAATATTTTTCTCAGTACTGAAGTTTTATCATGAATAAGGTTTTCATTGTTGATACCTAAATTTTAGCTAAAATTAGGGGTTAGTCTGACTCCTAAACAAAAAATATCGTTTACATAGTTTGCATTTGCATTTTATCTAGGTCATGCATTACACATGCTTCTCATATGGCCATCCCATCGCATCTGTGTGCACAAGCACACACGGAATTACCTCCAATGGATAACCCGCAATTACATCCTCTCAATCTCTATCTTAAATTTCAAAGGAAGAAAAAGAGAGAACACCCACGGCTACGTTGGTGGGATAAAATCAAATCTTGAAAGGGAAAAGTCTTGATGGTGAATCTTTCTTCGATTCAAATTTTTCACGAGAATCGCCATCGCACTCTTAGCTTATTTTATGGTTATTTAATTGAAGATTACGGCCCTATTTAATTGAAGAAGAGCTTGTCTCTGAGGTACGTCACAGGCTTCAGTTTCCTGTCTACAATACTTTCTTTGTCATATGAAAAGTTGTTTGCATCTTCTTGTTCACTTGGCATAACCGTTAACTAAAATTATGTGGATTGAAGTGATGTGCATTCTAGCAAAGAATATTGGATTTGGAAATGCAGCTTTTAGTGCTCTTTGCTTGTCTGTATCATGCGAGAAAGCCTGTTGAGTTAGGAGCCTCTTTTGCCATTAGATTAATTGTGTCAAACCAATGCTAGGCTTACTAACACTGGTATTCAGAATCGGATGCTAAGTTGGCCATACTCGAGACTCAATAGGAGTCCGTCGCCCACACCACTTAATATACTAGTTTTGCAAATTAGTCCTGGTGTACCTAGTATTATTCAAATGTTTCGACGTTTACACAGGTTTGTCAAACAAAACACCAAAAAAAGGACACAATGGACAAGGTTGTCTGTTTTCATTCACTATGCGTACTGGTGATTACATGTGCAGGAGTGATCTTCGTGCAACTTTTCGGACATAAAGACACGAGCTATTTCATCTTATTTCTGTTAGCACGATGAAGAGTTGGGAGAACCATTGCTCTGTTACTCCAGCCAGGATAGAAAAATTGCAGCTATGTACCACTTAGTTCACTGTGCAGATAAATTTTCTTGCCAGAGAAGTGGAAACCATTTGCTGCACTAATCACCCCGGCCCTACTTATTAGGGATGGGCACAGGTCGTAGGGAATCTGTGTCCTCCTGTGAACCAACCTATCTACACATTCAGAAACAAAAAAAAAAAATTATTTATTTTATTCCATTTCATGTATAAATATGAAATAGTAGTAATAATAATAACAACAGTAACAACATAACTTAAGAACAATTTCTTCTCCTTATAAGCTTTGCTTTTTATTGAAGACGCAAGCTTGGAAAGACCGGCATTTCTTTTTCATATTATCACTCGTTGACTAATTTGTGGAGGTTGGAGCTTGTTTGGCTTTGTACGATCAACCAATAAGGCTAATCTTTTTTGACCAGATCCACTCAACAGGTCCTTCTTCCTCTTCATTAAAAAATAAAATAAAATAATGAAAATGTCAAAGAACCATCGTGTTATTAGTGGTTTTTATGAGAGAAACAATTAATTCATCGACCGTGTGTTGACACCTAAATTTTAACGGCCTGTTTAGTTATTTATTGCATTAAAAATTAGGGTTTAATTTTATAGCATATAGATTTAGGTGCATTTTATTTTAATTTGCATTTTATTTTGGGACCGGTCGCGGATGAGTTCGAATTAGATGGATCAGGCCCACGAAGCGAGCAGGTTGGCCCAAGCCTGCGTTTTTTAATAATTAAAAATTATCTCATGGGAATATAAATTTTCGAAATTTTTCCGGGATATGAATCTTTTGAATAGGGCACATGTGTGAAAAAATATTGTGATTTATCTTTTTCGAGATTTGGATTTCGAGAAAATATTTATCGTAATCTCGAATTTTTATGAATAGTGATTAGTTGGTTAAAATATATTGCGGATGTAGATTTGAAGGGGAAATTTAAATCTTATCCCCTACCCCCTATAAAAGCAGCAAGTGTACGAAGGCGTAAGGGGGCTTCTCGGAAAAAAATTGAGAAAAGAAAAAGTCAGAATGTGAGAGAAAGAGAGAGTGAGAGAAAAAGGAGAAAAGTAAAAACAGTAAGGTTGATTTGACCTTTACTGTTCATCTTCCCCAAATCCATTCCCTCCGCCTGAGATCCGGCCACGACGCCACGACGCCACGCCTCCGCACCCCTGCGCCGTCGCCACCCTGCCACCCACGCCGCGTCTCCGCCTCTCCGCGATACCACCGCTATCCTGATCTGCCCACTCGAGAGCCCCGACGACCGTAGATCCGAGCTGGTCGTCGTTCCATCGCCGAGTGAGCCCCCGTACCGGCCCGCATCTCCTCTGTTGTTCGTGCCGCGCCGACCCACGATTCCGGTGACCCGTTGCCGCTAGAGACTCTCTTCACCGCCGCCTGCTGCTACTCGGAGCCGAAGACCCGTGCGTCGCCGACACTGCTGCCGAACCGCGCCGAGACCCGACGCCAGCCGAGCCCTGCACTGCTGCCGACGTCGCCACCCAGCGACCCGCGGTCCAGCTCCGCCTCCGCCGCTGCTCCAAGCTCGTGCCCCTCACTGTCGCTGTCCGCCAGCTCCTGCCGGAGTCCCGACGTCGGCCACCGTCCGTCCGGCACCCATCAACGCTGCAGCAAGCCCCTCTTTCTTTAGGTGGTTTAGCTTTTTCTTTTATTTATTTTGTTCTATTTTATCTCATTTTTAGTTCATCTATTTAACTTGTAATATTTGATGTTAATATTTGTGACTTTAATATGCATTATCCGTAGGGATTTGGTCCGAAATTAATATAATTATTAATTTGATCCGAGAGACATCGGATCATTTTTCTAATTATTTTTAATTTTTGGGCTTTTTGGTAGAATCTCAATTGTTAAATCATGATAATTATTTAATTTGGTCCGTAAGACTTCGGACTAGATTTTTAATTATTTTGAGTTTTGTGATAGTTAGGGTTAGAATAATTGTTAATTTAACCTGTGAGACGACAGGTTATTTTTTCAATTATCTTGATCTTTTATTGAGTGATTATATTAACTGTTTAGATTTAATGTTTAGTTGATAAGTGCTTGATCACTAAAAAACCCAAAAAAAAAATTTTGAATTAAGATTCAGGTTGTTTTAGAATATTTCTTGTTATCTTGCATATCTAGGATAGCGATTTTAGTTCAAAAAAATATAAAAAAAAATGCATTAAGTTAGGATTTTAATTGCATGTTTAATTACGTGGCAATTTTAAATTTTGAATTTTAAATAAAAAACAAAAGATATAAAATATCATGCATATGTCATATAGAATTAGGGCATGCTCCGCATGTCATTGCATATTAGATAAATTGCATCATAGATTTGGATAATGTCTTAGTTTAAATTAGGATTTGATATAACTTAATCCCTAGTTTAAGTTGGATAGAATCTTAATTTGGCTAGATCATCCTTTGCGTTTTTAAATTTCGAATTTCATAAAATTTGTCTTAGGATAAATTAGTTGCAATTTCTAGGAATAGATTTCATTTTTAGAATAGAAAAATCATGTGCACGTTATATAAAATTAAGTCCATAAAATCCACGTCATTTTAGTGCTTATTGTTAGGCTCATTTCTAATTAGAAATTGCCCGTCATTAGATTATGTCATTTAATAAATGTCGCTTGACATATAGCTTGCATGTAATTTTAGGTTAAATAATTTTGTATGTCATTGCATCGCATTGCATGTCATTAGTAAAATTAGGTCATGAGTGCACGTTAATTTGCATAATAGGCCCATTTAATTAAAATTTGCATATTAATAAGATTAAGTCATTTGGTCTAAAAATGCATTTTCATAAAATCATTCTAATTTTTAAGAAAATCCAAAAAATGATTGCTTGCTTTGTGTGATGCAATTTATTTGATTGCTTTAATAATGGATGAGTACCCGTGTGGTCGCCACATTTGCATGATAGTAATTTAGGTTAAAATAAATCAGCTGCTTGCAAAAAACATTTTGAAAAATTAAAAAGAAATGGTACCGAATTTATATTGGGGATAATAATACAAATAGTCCATAATTTCTCAGTCTATGACTAACGCTGCAATCCTTTGAAAAGTGGCCATTTTGCTGAGTTTTGATTTCGTGTCTATAGGTAAATCAGCTTGGCTTTTTCAAGGGGTTGTTCTGGAAATTATCTCCACAAATTTCCAAATTACTTTAACCAGCAGATACGAGGAATGATTCCTTGACTTTACCGAAGTATTACTTCTTATGCTGAACTTGTTGCCAATCATTCGACTTCGGAATTTAGTTGATAAACTAGTGGCGCACGTGTGTCGTCGACCCAATGAGAATAATAGTAATATATACTACCATTTCTGCCAAATATATTTCTCAGATTACTGAAGTTCTGTCATGAATAAAGTTTTCATGAATAATATATATTCTATTATATTATATTGAGGGGCTACAACTGAAAGGATAATAGTTAAGTAGGACAAGATTGAAGGCGGATTTTTTTTTTTTTTTAGTCACCTCTATTTGCCTTTTGGAATTGTCAAAAGTCTAAGACAAATGGGCACTTGCCATGAGCTTTAGGCTCTATGAAGGCAGCGTTCCATCCGAATTATTATCTTTTTTTTTTTAAATTTTTTTTACCAAACATAATATTGGACCGTAGAAATACGTTGGTGTTGGGAAGAACACGGGAACAACAATTCACCACAAACTAAACCAAATCCAGGATCAATTTCTCCGCCGAAACTAAACTGACCAAATTCAACTTAGCCCCATCAATAACCAATCATATATATATCCTCACAATATGCAAATATAATGCCGAAATGAAAAGTCGACAAAGCGAACAACAACATCAAGGTTTAATGTGGAAACTCAATGCGGGAAAAACTACGAATTGCCCAAAAAAACGATACACTAAAGGCTTGACATAGGCATCACAAGCTAATTTCCTCACTATAAAGGTGAATAAATATAAATGGGGTTAGAAAACTCTAACCATGGTTAGAGAATTCGGAAGCTGTTCTCGAGAATGAAAATAATTAACTCACAGCTCTCGATCTCACAAATAACAAATTTAAATTTGAGCCAATTTCATCAATGTTTGGCCTTCCAATGGTCACTACAAAATTGTAGCCCTCTTCTTGGTTTTCACCTCCCTCGTTCTTCAATGCTCTCAGGTGAGGGGGCTCACTTCTTTCTCTCTCATCACTTGCTTGGGCATGCACAAAGTAGCTCCTTCTTTTTGTTCTTTTTACTTTTGGACTTTTGTCGTTTTTCTTTTCTTTTGTTCAATGTGTTAGTTGTGCTCCACATGAAGGTGGACCTAACCAACCAATCTCTCCTTCTACCTCATGTGGGAAGACCCATCATGCTTGCTTTCCTTCTACAAGAATTTAGTTTCATAACAGGCAATGCCTTAGTCATCATATCGGATCCATTATCATTGGTGTGGACTTTCAGATCCAATGATATTTGACATCAACATGCTTCGATCTTGAATGCAATGCTGGATTCTTACTGAGATAGATAGCACTCATATTATCACAATATAAAATAAATTTCTTTTACTTCAAGCCCAACTCTTGTAGGAATTTTTGCATCCATAAGAGTTCCTTACGTCCTTCAATAATAGCGACATACTTTGCTTTAGTTGTAGATGAGGCAATATATTTTTGCAATCTTAATTGTCACAAAATAGCTCCCCCTGGAAAGGTCATCATATGATTTGATGTAGATTTCTGAGAATCAACATTACCGGTATAGTTTGCATTTGAGTAGCCACTCAACGCAGGCTTTGTATTCCCATAACACAAGCAAAGTGTAGAAGTGCCTCTAAGATATCTCAAAATCCATTTAATAGTAGCCCTATGCTCCTTAGCTGGATTTGAGATAAACTTACTCACAACACTAATTGCATGAGTTATATCGGGTCTTGTACAAATCATAGCATACATTAAACTACTTATGGCCAATGCATAAGGACTTTTCTTCATCTCTTCGTTCTCTTTCTCACTTGAATGACACTCATTACTTCTTAACTTGAAATGGCTTGCAAATGGAGTACTTACCGATTTATGTGCTCATGTTGAATCTTTCAAGCACTTTTTCAAAATATTTCTCTTGAGATAGCCAAAATTTCTTCTTTTTTCTATCACGAGTAATTCTCATTCCTAAGATTTGTTTAGCTAGGCCTAGGTCCTTCATTGCAAAAACTTTACTCAACTGATTTTTCAAGCTCTTGATTTTCTTAGTATCATACCTAACAATCAACATATCATCCACATAGAGTAAGAGAATGAGAAAATCATTATCCCATAATCTTTTCATAATGACACAAAAATTGGAGATGGCAATCTTGTTTCCATTAAGTACTTGTTCTTTAAACCAAAAGAAAAAGAAAAAGAAAAAGAAAAAGAAAAAGAAAAAGAAAAAATACTTGTTTTATTGCTCATTGGCGGGTGGGGTGGGCTGGCATGGCGGGGGGGGGGGGATCTTTTGTTTGTTCTTAGATAATTAATATTCTTTTCAAAAGTTTAACAACAATATTAACTTCTTCTTAACTCAATTATATTTTGAATTATTGAAAAATCTTTAGGCCCGTTTGTTTACATTTCGAGGAAAAAGTTCTTTTTTTTTTCCTTTCCTCGTCAAATTTGGATGTTATTGTAATTTTAGGAAATTATGAAGAAATCATATATGAACAAGGCATCAACATTTGGGAATTCTAAAAGCTTCGAAAGCTTATAGCCTAGAAAAGGACAGTATATGATTTGCAAAATTTAGATTAAGTAAAATGTAAAAAGTAAAAGTCATGTGAGTTTAGTTTTCTATTGGATTAATACCATTTTTTTTAATAAAAAAAACCTCAAATCAATACATTGATGACAAATTTACTCTAAATTAAATAAAAATTTATCATCTGTTAGTTTTCGTTAATTTCTATAGTCAAATTATTGAGTTGGATGACTTTTAATTTGGGATTTACTTTTCATTTGTCACATCTATACTAGTTTTAATCCAATTTAACGGAAACTAATAGACGAGATATTTATCATAAATATATAGTTTGGGGTTTGTGGTAGTCAAAAAATTAGTTTTGGATAAATTTGTCAAAGATGTAACATGTTGGGGTTTTTGGTGGTCAAAAAATTAATATAGAGAAAATTGTCATAAGAGTAGTACTAGTTTGGGGTTTTTCATGCTATTTTGTCTCCTCATCCATCAAGATAGGGCATTCTCTATTTTCTTGTTAAATTGTTAGAGGTCATTGAACCATGTGAGTAAAGTTAACGTAGTTTATTAATATGGAAATTTCAATTTCAATTCTAACATCTAAATTGCGAGAATTACCAAAAAGTCCTAAACCTATTGCAATTGTGCCAATTCAGTCATAAGCTTTTTTTTTTGTCCAATTTAGTCATAAATCTTTTATAATTGTGCCAATTCAGTTCATCCGGCCAAAATTGGCTGGCCGGCGCTGACGTGGACGCTGGCGGGGGATAGCTGGCCAGTGAGGTAATTTTTAAATATATATATTTCGAATTTTTAAATATTTTTTTAAATTTTTTAAATCTTTTTTTTTTTTGGCCTTCTTCTCCTTCCTCTGGTCGATCGGCCAGAGGTGAGGGCCGGCGAGGTCAGCCTTGCTGGGCGAGCCTTGCCCAGCGACGGCGAGGGCGGGGGTCGATCTCGCCCAGTGGCCGGCGAGGTTGTTGTCGCCATCGCCGCCCTCACCGCCTCCACCGCCTCCCCTATCCCCCCGATCATCAGCACGATCTCCCCCTCCAAGCTCAAGCAGCCTCCCTGGCTGTGATCGTTGCCAAAACCCTGTTCCAGTGCCTCTGGACCGACGAGAATGAGATCGAGCTCCTCCGCGGGTTCCTCAACTACACAACGCAGTGCAGCGGGGCCTCGCCCTCGCCAGTGGTTGATGAGGGTCGAGCTCGCCAGATCTGGCGAGGCTGCCGTCGCCAATGGCCGGCGAGGCTGACCTCGCTGGCCCTCACCTCTAGCTGGCGCCGAAGGAGGGAGAAGAGGGCTAAAAAAAAAAAATTATTTAAAAATTTTAAAAAATATTTAAAAATTCGAAAAAAATATAAAAAATATTAAAAAATTACCTCACTGGCCGGCTGTCTCCCGCTGGTGTCCACGTTAGTGCCGTCCGGCCAATTTTGGCCGGATGGACTGAATTGACACAATTATAAAAGGTTTAGGACTAAATTGGATAAAAAAAAAAGTTTAGGACTGAATTGGCACAATTGCAATAGGTTTATGACTTTTTTGGTAATTCTCCCCATCTAAATTGTAGCTTAAAATAATCATCCACCTGGAGTTCCCATAAATTAATTCCCTTAAGAAATTACTTATATGTTCCACCATTCTATATTGTTTTATATGGTCATTACAATTACTTTCCAAGAGAGCAATTCATTATATGTTCTCAAAATATAGAAGAGATTTACATCAATTTAATGATGTGGCAAATTGCTCTAAGATATTGAATATGATACGCTTGTTCAAACGGCTAGTGCTTGAATACTAATGTCTAAAACAAGCTTCATATACAGGTTTGCCACAATTTTCTTGAGGACTAAATCATATGGCACTTGAAGCTTAAGAAATTAGACCAAGACATGCTAAGTTGCTGAAACCAAATACAGGGCCCGTCGAAACATTTGAAGAAGGTCTCCATGAAATCACTTGGACCTTTAGATAATATAATTTCCATTAGGGCATCGCCTAATTGAACTTAAGGAGCCCTTCACTCTTCATGGGAAAAGTTTCGTTCTTTGGTACTATAACGATTGAACACGATGGTCCAGTCTTACAAAAACTACACACAAGTACTTATCACTTATTTCAAAAGGGAGATATAGCGGTCCCCATGTGATTATAGATAATTGGGATAGAGGAGAGCTTTGGAGCTCTTTACAAAGAAGTACATATGGCTATTTAGTGAATGGATAATGTGTACCGGACTCTGCAGTCCATAAGCTCAAGTCGAGCCCCGATGCTCCAGTGACACTCATCCTCTACCCTTTCCAACGCTACTTGCAGCCATAAGGAGCAATCTGAAGGAGAAAGCGCCCCGTAGCCTACCGCATGGCCATATCAATCGTCGTCATAGTCCGTGCATTGGCAGTACTTATTAAAACCTGAATCCGCCGTAGTCTGATATAAACACCGGAAAACATCGTCGACATTGAAACTGTATTGACTGAATGGCGAGAATGTTTGTCCGTTGCATGTCTTGTTTACCGGAGTTACGTCTGGATCACCCCTTGCTACACCGAGAATGAAGAAAAACGCAGCTATGACTCCTGCTGCAACCCTTTGGAAAGTGGCCATTTTTCTGAGTTTTGATCTCTTGTCTATAGGTAAATCAGCTTGGCTTTATCAAGGGGATGTTCTTGAATTTATCTCCACAAATTTTCAAATTATTTTAACCAGCAGATACGAGGAATGCTTCCTTGTCTTTATCGAAGTATTACTTCTTATGCTGTAACTTATTGCCGATCATTCAGCTGCGGAATTTTGTTGATAAACTAGTGGTGCACGTGTGTCATCGACCCAATGAGAATAATAGTAATATTTACTACCATTTCAGCCAAACATATTTCTCAGATTACCGAAGTTCTATCATGAATAAGGTTTTCATGAATAATATATATTATGTTATGTTATGTTATGTTATGTTATATTGAGGGGTACAACTGGAAGCATAATAATCTAGTGCCGACAAGATTGAAGACGGATTTTTTTTTTGTTAATCCCCTCTATTTGCCTTTTGGAATTGTTGAAAGTCTAAGACAAATAGGCACTTGCCATGAGCATTGGGCTCTAACAAGGCAGCGTTCAGTCCAAATTGTTTGAAAAAAAAAAAAAAACTTTACCAAACGTAATATTCAACTCCAAAAGTACAGTGGAGACCTGAAGTTCCTTTAAAGACTCTCCCAAACACATCATAAAAGTCGAATTATCTCCATGCAGTCCACCCATATGAATAACATCTATAACGGGACTCCTTGAGAGATACGGAAAATGCAATGGCATGCTTTTGATAACTAGAATTGAAGTCGTCTATCAATTTACCTTTTCTACGCTGTGTAGATAAATTCTCTTGCTAGAGAAGTCTAAACCATTCACCGCATTAATCACCATGGCCCACTTATTAGGGATGGGCACAGGTCACAGGGAATTTGTGTCCTATGAATCAACCCCATCTACACCTTAAAAAAAAAGATTTTATCTCTTTTATTCCATTTCCTTTATAAATAAGAAATAGTAGTAGTGGTAGTAGTGGTAGTTGTGGTAATAATAGTAGTAGTAATAATAACAATAACATAACTTAAGAACAATTTCTTCTCCTGACAGGCTTTGCTTTTTATTGAACATGCAAGCTTGAAAAGATAGGTACTTCTTTTTCATGTTATCACCCGTTGACTAATTTGTGGAGGTTGGAGCTTGTTTGGATTTGTACAATCAACCAATAAGGCTAATCTTCTTGACCATATCCACCCATTTGGTCCTTCTTCTTCTTCACAAAAATAAAAAATAAAGAAAAATATCAAAGAGGCATCATGGCAATATTGGTTTTTGAGAGACCTTGATTCTACGGTAGAGCCCCACCGGGCCCGTACATGTGAAGGCAAAACCATCCCTTTCCTTCCCTTGTCCTTTAATGAACCCTAAATGAAAATGCGCATTCATCTTCCAATTCTTAGTATTTTATATTGGGGATAATAATACAAATAGTCCATAAATTTTGACATGATCTATAATATTTTTAGTTCTCTAAACTTTTCACACAAGTTAAATATAACCCTTGAACCATATGAAAATGTTCAATGTAGTCATTTCATTAATTCAAGATGAGAGGCAACATTGAATATTTTTATATAATCTAAAGACTAAAATGAATACATATCAAAAGTTTGAAGATTACATTGCGTATTTGGCTAAAGTTTATGGACCATGTTAAACAAATTAAAAGTTCAAAAACCACATTACATATTGAGCTAAAATTTAGGATGATTTTATATCATTTTCTCATTTGCCATCTTTGACTCCGAGGCCATGTTAATCTATCTATTCAGCTTTCAGGAGGAGGAAGGGGGTCATGAGCATAATGTGCCATGAGAAAGTTTACTGTTCAAAGAGAATATGTAAAAACATCATAAATCAGGCGACCACTTAGCTGATTAGGGTACATGCACCTAAACTGCACCTTGCTTACAACCCACGTGCACCTAGAAAATTCTACCCTTTGTCACACGTCTCTCTTTTCTTCTTCTCTCCATACGGTTGTTTCCTTCCGCCAGCTCTTCGCCCCCATTCTTGATCTGCAACTTGAGACCATGGCCATCACCCCACATACAATCTCTCTCTCCCCACCAAAAGAACGAAGAAACTGAGACGGAGTAAAGGAAAACAGGGGGGAAGAAAAAATGATCTTTCTCCATGTGTGATCAGGTCTATAGAGGAATAATAAGGAACACCGCTCGGTGAACTATGTCTCGGGAGCAGCAGCCGAATGAGGCCGCCGCACCAGCAGCTAATCTGAGCCATACTAAAATTAAGAGCATGCGGTAGGTGATACTTACAATGACTAGGACCGGAATGACTCTCGGAACCTGCGAATTTTAGATCTGCACATTGTCTCGGTTTACCGGGAGGGAAGGAAGAAAATCAGAAACTACACCAGGAGGCTCATCGCCCACCTGAGAGAAGCGATTCTATGACAGAAGATGATTGCGCCAAACTGTTGAAAGCTTGGCGATGACCAAATTTTAACCCGGAAGACGAGATTCCGATGGACGACAATTCAGGCATCGGAAGATCGCCCTCCAAGTACTGCAATACTTGACGCATGCTTGGCCTCATCAACGGATCGGAGTGGGAACACATCAACCCGAGTTTCAGCACCAATTCCATTTCTTCTCCCACAAACTCCAACCCCAATTTCGGATCTCTTGCCTCGAGAATTGCACTTCTGTCCCAGCAAGAAAATACCCAGTCCACTAAGATCACGTCCTCCGTGTCCCCATGCTCTATCGGCCTTCTCCCGCACGCGACCTCGAGTAAAAACACTCCGAACGCAAACACGTCGGTATTCGTAGTGGCCTTACCTGTTCGCATATGCTCAGGGGCGAGATAACCGACCGTTCCCGCGACTTGAGTCGTTTGAGGGTCGGTTCCATGATGGTGTAGTCTTGCGAGCCCAAAATCTCCGAGTCTTCCATTAAATTCAGTGTCTAGCAAGATGTTGCTTGCCTTTATATCCCTGTGGATCACCACTTGCTCCCACCCTTCATGCAGATAAAGCAGCCCAGAGGCCACTCCTTTGATCACCCTTAATCTTTGCATCCAATTCAGGGTGACCTTCGGTTGGTTATAGAGGTACTTGTTGAGGCTCCCGTTGGGCATGTAGTCATAAACCAGGATCAACTCCTTTTTCCGGCGGCAGTAACCATGGAGCGTCACTAAGTTGCGGTGACGGAGCCGACCCATGCTGACAATCTCCGCCACAAATTCTCTCATGCCTTGTCTCGACTCATGGGAGACCCTTTTCACTGCAATCTCTGTTTTCGATGTAGGTAAGATTCCTCTGTATACCTGGCCGAACCCACCAGCCCCTAATAACTGTTGGTCCCGGAATCCTTTTGTCGCAGTGTAAAGATCTTTGTACTTGAACCGGTGCGGGCCGTAGTCCCTCTCCCAATCTTCAAGGACCTCCGCCAATTTCCTTTTCCTTCTTATCACGTAAACTGCGCCCAAGATCAGCACCGATACAACGAAAGGAACCATCAGCGGTAACCCGATAGTCATTACTTTCGATGTCTCCTTCTTACCGGCCTGAGAAAGCTTAGGAAGTTGGGACAGGGCAAGTGCCTGAGCCTCTCCATTCACGCTGAAGCTCCAACCCATAACATATTGAGAAGTTAGAAGCGAATCAATCATTGATGAGAAGCCCACATACATGTTCTCGTTGATGATTGGTGAGAGATCCCGTGGAAGAGACAGAAGTGGAGTCTTCGGTTTTTGCCCATTGATCGGAGCCAATGTGACGTGGATCAGTTTGTCCGTGCCATCATAGTCCACCCAAACTTGCATTGCTTGACCGCTGATTAGAGACAAGTTGTTGAACTCCCCATTATCTTCATAATACCCCGCCGGAGCTGCCATTACTGACTTCAGCCCGTCCAAGTCGATGCCGATGTGATTATCGTTGATGTCCTGAAACTCGCTGCTCTGCATTGTGCCGAGTTCTACACCGAACACATGATTGGTAGAGCTGCTGTTGTTGGTGTAGTTGAACATGCCGAGATTTATGCCTGGCCGGGACTTGGGGAGGCCTCTCTGTGGCGTGACTACAAAGGCAAAGCCGTTGCCACTCACACTTGCATACAGAGGTTGAATTGCGAAGACGAACGTGGTGGAGAAGGAAAAGACGGAGCCGTTCGGCGAGTTCTTGAACTGGACTGGGTCGGGATGGAAGGCGTGGCCGTCCTGCTGTCTGGCGTCGTTGTTCAGCTTCAGGAGGCCACTGGAGGTGATCTCAGCCATCCCGTTGAGGCTCAGACTGGCCGATCTGAAACCGTTGTACACGAAACTGGTCTCTTGAGCGTAAGTCAAAACTGCTAGCAGAGAGACCCGAAAAAGAATCTCGACGGACATGGCTCAAACTCAAAGTCCGCTTCGCAATTAGCTGAAGAACGATGCGGTTTACCAAGGCTATAAAGAATCCAAAAGAATCTTCATCTCACGGCATCAAACGAATGTCGCAATTCTTCATCCTAGGTGAGACGAATTGTTCAATGTGTTGGACTTTTTCAATGGGCGTATGCAACAGTCCCCTGTTCATAAGGCAATTAGGAATTTGCGGTCACGATGACTCTGGAGAAACCAATCCGAGTCGGAGAGTGACTTTTTTGTCGAAACTAAGTCTGGTGAAAGAGATTGAAGGAAGGTGGGTGGGCTAAAATCAAAAGCCCATGAGTTTTCTTCCGATGAGAAAACCGAATGGTAATCGTGACACTTGTAACACGAAGGGCCTGTTTGGCAACGTGTCAAATAGTGCATGATTCTGATTTTTTGTTCCTAGAATCAGTTTGGGACGAGAATCACGCTTGGTAAAATTTTTGTTCCCGGTAACATATTGGGAAGAGAATTGAGAATAAAAAAAAAATATGATTCTTCGTCCGAGAATTAAAAAAAGAATCAAAATAGTGCAATTCTCATTCTTCCCTTTCGTCATCCCGCGATTGCTGTTCGCCACCACCCGCCACTGTTTGCCGCCGCCCGCCGCCGCTAGTTGTCAGTCGCCGGTCCAGCGAGCCCACAGCCACCGGTGAGGCTTGGCCTCCCCAGATCTAGCGAGGCCCAGCCTCACCGGTGGCCAGGCTGGCCTTGCCTAGCCCCGGCAAGGCCGACCTGGCCATCGGCGGGGTTGGGCGAGCCTCGTTGGTGGCTAGGCGAGCCTCACCAGTGGCTAGGCGAGCCTTGCCGGTAGCTGGGCGAGGCTTGGCCTCGCTAGATCGAGCGAGGTCGAGCCTCGCCGGTGGCTTGGCGAGCCTCACCTAGCTGTCGGCGAGGCTCGCCTAGCCATCGGCGAGGCTCGGCCTCGCCAGATCTGGCGAGGACGACCTCGCCGAGGGCCGGTCGCTGGTCCGGCGACCGCCACATGAAGAAGAAGAAGAATAGGAAAAAAGGGAAAAAAAAGAAAAGAAAAAAAAAAGGAAAAAAGAAAAGAAAAAAAGGAGAAAAGTAAAAAAATTATTTAAAAATTATTTAAGAATCAAAAGAAATTAATTTGGAATAGAATTAATTAGCACGATATCAAACGCAATTCTATTCCAGAATAAAAAAATTTGGATAGTTACAAAACGCGTTTTTTTACTCAGAATAAGTTCCCAGGAATAGAATAAACAATAATCATTTCTAGTCAGAATCAGCTCCCGGGAACAGAATCATTACCAAACGCGCCCGAAGTGTCCACGGAATTTTGGAGGAAAGACTAAAGGTCACAAATCTACGATAAAACGGGGAAAAAAAAAAGAAAAAGAAAGAGATTTGGATAACCACGATTGAGGAGAGAGAGAGAGAGGGGAGGGAGAAGAAAAGAAGGGCTGTGACTGCCTAACATATTTTTGAAAAGGTATAATAAATGAACTTCCATAAAAGAACAGGTCATACTATTCAAATAAGAGAAAATAACACAAATGATCTCTAAATTTTAGCTCAATGTGTAATGTGATTCTCGGACTTTTAATTTATTCAATGTAATGCATGAACTTTAGCCTAAGGATCAATGTGGTCCTTAAATTTTTAATTAATTTAATTTGATCCATAAACTTTTGGTACATGCTCAAAATATTCCCCAAAACTCTATGAAAATGTTCACTTATAAACATTTTCATATAGTCTAGGAACTAAATTGAGCATGTACCAAACATTCAAGGATTATATTGAACAAATTAAAAGTTCATGAATCACATTACATATTGAATCAAAATTCAAGGATCATTTGTATCATTTTCTCATTAAATAACTTAAAAAAATAGATTCCGAAAAATTATAGAAAAAAACTGATACGGTCTTAAATGACTTTACGTAAATTGTTAGAGATATCAGATATTTAGTAGTAAATAAAACCTAAAAGTGAAAGTAAAGGCCAAAATGTGAAGACTAATTGGAGGACTTGGCATTCTGGTTTATAGATTGCCATGCAGCAATCAGCCACTAGAGTACCATCTCTTTCTTGATGAAGTACTGAAGTTAAGGCTCCGTTCGTTTCGTGAAAAATGTTTTCCGAGACAACGTTTTTCAGATTTTCCGGCGTTCGTTTCATGGAAAATGAATTCTTGGGGGAAAATGTTTTCCATGAAAGGAAAAAAGTCTTCTAAATTAGGGGAAAATGTTTTCCACTTTTGAAAAGTGGAAAACATTTTCCCCACTTGATCTCTCTTATCTCACACCTTTACAAATCCTCACTTCCTCCTCTCCTTTCTTCTTCTTCTTTTCTTCTTTTATTCGAATTATTTTCAAATTCTTTTTCTTTTTTAATTTGAATTATTTTCAAATTTCCTTTTATTTTTTAGGGTCCATTCATTTCGCGGAAAATAAGTCATTTCCGGAAAATATTTTCCCAGAAGTCATTTTCTAGAAAAATGACAATATTTTTTAATGTTCGGCTAAAACTTGAAAATTTTTCAAAAAATATTTTCTGGTGTTCGGTAAGGAAAATATTTTCTGCTCACCAAATTGGTGAGCTCGAGCATCAAGCTCGAGATGCTCGCGCTCACCAGATCGACGAGCGCGAGCTTGAGATCGACGAGTTTGAGATTCACCTAGTGACGACTGATGACTAGCCAAGAAAGAAGAAAATGGGAAACAAAGAAAAGAGAAAAAGAAAAAGAAAAGAAATTAAAAAAGAAAAGGAAATTAAAAATAATTCAAATCAAAAAAGAAAAAGAAAATTTAAAAATAATTCGAATAAACGAAGAAAAGAAGAAGAAGAAAGGAGAGGAGGAAGTGATGATTTGTAAAGGTGTAAGATAAGAGGTATCAAATGGGAAAAATGTTTTTCACTTTTTAAAAGTAGAAAATATTTTTCCTTAATTTATAAGACTTTTTTCCTTTCATGGAAAATTTTTTCCCCAAGAAATTCATTTTTCGTGAAACGAACGCCGGAAAATCCGGAAAACGTTTTCTCGGAAAACATTTTTCGCGAAATGAACGGAGCCTTAATTTCTTTTTCTTTTTCTTTTTCTCTTTTCTTTATTTCTCATTTTCTTCTTTCTTGGTTAGTCATCGGCCATCAGTAGGTGAATCTCAAGTTCGTCGATCTCAAGCTCGCAATTGTCGATCTGGCGAGCGCGAGCATCTCGAGCTTGGTGCTCGCACTCACCAATTTGGTGAGCAGAAAATATTTTCCTTACCGTCCACCGGAAAATATTTTCTGAAATATTTTCAGGTTTTAGTCAAACACTAGAAAATATTGTCATTTTCCTAGAAAATAACTTCTGGGAAAATATTTTCCGAAAATGGCTTATTTTCCGCGAAACGAATGGACCCTAAGATAGAAGTCACAACTTAAATTGGATGGACTCAACAAGAAGAAAACTCATACCTCTTTCGGATAAGTTTGACTTGTCAATGGTACTATTCACCACAAATTTATTGGAGATTAAATTGTGGAGCACTTTAGACAAAAAAAAAAAAAAAAACTTGTGGAGCACTTGAAGTTTCAGAAATTAGACTTAAGACATACTATGTCGATAAATTGAAAAACAAGGCCCGTCCAAACATTTGGAGGAAGTCTCCAAGAAATTACTTGGACATTAAGATAGTGGATTTTCCATTCAAAGCATCAACTAATTGAGCCTAAGCGACACTTGATTCCTCTAAGAAAGTTCCATTGCTTGGCACTATAATGGCTTGGCCCGGTTCAATTGATCCAGTCCTCTAAATATAGTTTTTCGGTGTGACCGTTCTATAAGATGACCATTTAGAGTAGGATCTCACCCCATGAATCTCTTTGTCATGCTCCGATCCTCGGGTACGCACCCATCCCTCATCTTGGTCGATTATTAGCGACGTCCCAGGACGCATCGCCGACCCTTTCATTTTAATACACATGCGGAATCAAATAAAAATCCCCAGATAATAAAACAATGTGATAGAAAAGTAAAGCTATATTTTTCACAATAGAAAAACTACAACCACACTTCTATACAAGCAAACCTCGTAGTATATATTACAATACTATTAACAAGTCAGATCTATCACATATCAGATCACAACTTAGAGTTTGCAAAATAGGGTGAGGTCTCGGTCCTCATCCGAGTTATACTCTGGATCATTCTTGGGATCCTCTCCCGGTTCCTCATCAGGGTTCTCCTCTTTGGGTTCTTCTTCCTTAGGTTCCTCTTCTAGGTACACCTCTTCTTGATCGACCTCTCATTCTTCCATGCTCCAGCTGGAGTCTATTGATGATTGCTTGGGAGAGTCAGTTTCACTCTTGAGCATCGGTCACCGCTCTATCCTTGAGATCCGCAGTCCCTTCTCCGAATGCTTCCTCTAAAACGAACATAGGTACATCACCCTCTAGTATCGGACCCTCTCTTCGTCCATCATGGTATGACGATACCATGATTGATATTCATGGGGCCTTAAGTCATCTCTACCCACATCAATCCATACGGTTGATTTCACCAGCACATACTTTAGACCTTCTGAGTGAGGGTGTATTGGGAAGTGGTACCCTATCTCAATGATCTCCTCGGGTATACCAAAATGCATGGGAGGATGAGGAGGTGGAAGTGCTGCCATCTGGGGACCTGAAGTGTTGTCCCACAACTAGGATGAGACTATGTCTCAGTAAGTTCTACCCTCTAAGACCTGATTAGGAAGCAAATATACTCTAGAGGCTGCCTAAGCACAATACGAGTAAGAGAACTTACCTTGGCATCGGTTCCTTTCTGCAAATTAGTATATATCGGGTATATAGGAATCACATGCATTTATCGTATCAGATCAAATCATTGATCAATTGACCTAGTCGATTACATGTCAAGCATACCATTCTTCGGTCATCTCAATCAATACTATCTATGAGTCCGACCATAGTTCAAGATTGCTCATTCTAAGCTAATAATAGATAGTATAGCTTGCTAGAAGCTACCTTAAATATTGAGATAATATACTATATATATATGCTCGCCAAGAGCTACTTCCATTTTCTAATATAGTATATTATATTATGCTTGCCAGAAGTTGCCAGACATACTTTCATAGTATGCTGAGAATTATATATGCTCACCAGAAGCTGCCAGATCCATTGATTTGTTATTTTATATATGTTCACCAGAAGCTGCCAGCCATACTTTAATAGTATGCTAATAATTGATCATTTAATCAATTCACTGTTTTTATCCTTCCCGATAAAAATACTCGTGCGTGAGTACACGGTTGGTCTTAGTCAAAATATAAGATTTTCACTTTTGAACCTCCCATTATTTTAAGCAGTCCTAAAATAGATTTTTGGCGCTGTAGACCAACGTTCGGCAATTTTCCACTTAATTACCAAATTTAATTAATTTAGGAATAAAATCCAAAAATCATAATTAATTCAATTCAGCACAATTCAATGCTTAAATAAATAAACAGATCACGCCATCACACTTAGCAAAATTTTCCGGTCATCGGCTATCCCAGCCTAATTTCCGGAAAATAATTAATTAATTAAATAATTACGAAAATTATTAAATAAATGCAATAAATCTAATTTAGGCCCATAATGCCTAATTGAAAGCTGAGACGAGCCCAAAAAATTACCAAGACTCGTTTAATAAAAACTATGACCTATTTCCTTGCTAAGTACACTATCCATTTACTTAACATGCATGAATAAGTATCTAATTTAATTATTCTAATATAATCTATCTACCTAATTGCACTTAATTAAATCTAATCAATCTCTAAGCATCATTAGCATACTAATAAGGGATTAGTGAGCAAAACTCACTTGATTAACGAGTGGGTCGGATCAAATTGATGGGAACGTCGCGGGGGACGTTTCTTCTCAAAGCGGGCCTAGGTTTCGAGGCTCGAAACCACCTTAAAATGGGCTTGACATCTTGCTGGAAACCTATTGCTTTCCCCCTCTGATTTAAGCTGCAAACAAGGGAAATGAAGTTGGTTTGGTGCGGGAATGGCGATGGTGGATGGCTTGTAGAGGTAACCGGTGGCCAAAAGGCGAAGAAACGAGTTGATTAGAGCTCTGATGAGCAGGTGGTTGGCAATCGGTGGCTCTCGGGGTTAAGGGGGGATGTGCTGGTGGTTGGAACGAGCAAAGGAATCAGAATTGGGAGAAACTCGCGAAAAACGCAAAACAGTTCACTTGGTAGGGCTCTAGACGGTCCGACGACCGGTAACTTCACATCGGCGTACCAGACGGCCGACGGCTTCGTTTGGGGTGAGGTCGGGCTTGATGGAACGGTTTGGATATTCTCATCATGATGATGGGTGGCTCGTTCGCTAATTCATCCAGGAAGTCGACTTTTTACTCGGATCTTTGGCGAAAGGTTAGCTGGAGGAGAAATCGACATAAGTGAAAATAGAGGAGGAAAACAATCCGGCGATGGTGTGGCTGCTCCGGTGACTTCCTTGGCTGCTAGTTGTCTTCGAATAGCAAGGATGGAGGGAGAGAGAGATGGCTTGGATGGAAATGAGGGAGAGAGAGAAGGAAGAGATGAGGTTAGAGTTGGAAGGATAAGGAGACAAGGGCTCCACACTTACTTATCTTCCAATGCTTTATCCCCTTGACCCATCCATGGCCATGCACACCTTCCTTGGTTCTCAATGAGCCACCAAGGTCCTCTTTGCAGCATTGATTTGGTCCAAAATGGCTAAGGGAAGGGGGGCATACGGATTTGAGAGGCTTTGGCTTCAATTGGACATAGTTTCATCTTTAATTCAATCTCATATGGCCTTTATAAATTCAATTGACATCTCAATGCTACAATTGATATTTTTTTCTCACCTATGGATCCATCTTGCATTCCAAATACGCGATCAAAAATAATCCCGGTATTTTTTGAACAAAAACGGTTTTGTGACTACTTTTTCCCAAAAAGTCTCAGGTTTCAGAAAAATATTCTGAGACTAAGTCGATACTCCTATAATTTATTGTGACATGATAGGATCTTCAATTTCTGAAATCGGAGTTGAACTCACGGTTAATTTTTATTCGGCGCGTTTTTAGTGTGACTTATTCTACCGGATAGTTTTAAGAGATTTTTAGTACAAATGACCCAAGGTCGATTTTCTTCAAACCATAATGAACCCACTCGACACATTGGCGACTCTCGGTTATTGTGAAAATCTCGAGGATTTAAATACGGACACAGGGTATCCAAAACGACAGAAAATCGGTCTAGTGCCGATCGGCGCGAATTTTGTAATCTGGTGGAGTTACCCACACTTTGATCACACATCTCAGTTGAATCGACCCATCTCTGATTTCTGATCAATTTTGATGATGCGGTAATGACCCTTGCAGACTAGCATGGTCGAGTAGTCGACTTCTAGTTGAATTCTTAAGCCCATTGCATTAAAATCTCTAAATGACTTTTTCAAATAGTCTAGTTATCTCACGAGTGATCGGCTCTGAGAATAGTACTATAGACGCATCAATGAAATGCCTGATTTATTCAGTTAAAACAATACTGGAAATCTGGGATGTCACACTCTTCGTGGCACATTTCTTAATCGAAGTAGGACTTGGAGCTATACAAATATAATTTCATTCACAATAGGGGATGTGATATTCCCTTATGTTGGAGTGAAGAATCAATAAAGATTTGGAACTCCAAGCGAGAAAAAAATCCAAATTTGCAATGACCACTTTGCGAGGATAAATAATTATCACTTATTTCAAAGAGGATACACAGCAATCCACGTGTGAGGCTGAATAATTTGGTAGGAGAGTCCATTTTCACTTATTTCGAAGGAGAAGACAGCTCTTTACAAAGAAGTAAATATAGCTATTTAGTAAATGGATAATGTTTGTATCAGATTTTGCAATTCTCTAATTGAACTTGAGCCTCGATGCTATATGGACAGCCCGTAATTATCCTTCTCCAGAATGCTTCGAAGCATGTGGAGCAGTCTGAATAAGAAAGCAACCCATTACATGCTACATGACCATGACAATTGTTGTCATTCTTCGTGGACTGGCAGTACCTATTGAAATCCGAATCTATCGTATAATCATATAAACACTTGAGAACATGATCGATGTTGTAATTGGATGAACTCGATGGCGAATATGTTGCTCTGTTGCATATTTCGCTCACAACAGTGGTGTCTCGATTCCTTCTCGCAACACCAAAAATAGAAAAAATCTTGCTGCGATCCTTTGAGAAGTGGCCATTTTGTTGACTTTTAATTGTGTGTCTATGGCTAATCAGCTTGGCTATGTAATGGGGTTATTCTCGAAATTATCTTCACAAATTTCCAAATTACTTCAGTCAGCAGGTTTGAGGAGCGCTTCCTCGAAATTTATCGAAGTTCAACTTCTTATGCTGATCTTGTAGGCGATCATTGGGCTGGGCAATGAGAATGATAATAATATATACTATTATCGCAGCCGAACCTTTTCTAAGATTAGTAAAGTTCTATCATATATAATTTTTCTTGTATAAGTAAAAAATTCATATTATTAACATTTTTGTGTACTTCAAGATTTTATTAGCGAGATGAGTGGACATGCATTGAGCATATTATTCTTTAATCTTTTGAACATTTTTTATTATATACATTATACATCTTTAAAAATGTTCGAGGAACGACCATATAAGTTGACAAGTTACACGTCAAACGTAGATAGTGTCCCCAACTCTCTCCCATGAGTAGAGATTATCGCCACGCTCTCTAAAATATGGTCAGCGAAAAGTTAATGTTACCATCATTTTCTTGCACTCGGGAATGTTAGATGCACTACGAACGACAAGTAATTATCCCCTCTTTAATTATCCATTTCTTTTGTACATTATTTCATTACCTTTGTTGTTGTATGAATAAAAAGACTGAGGGGAGACCAGAGATACCCATCCTTTCTACGCGTTACACACCCATTATGAAATGTTCATTTCGAGATGTAGTTACTCCACATCACTCATGACTCAAAGGTCTCAGATTAAGGAGCTCATTGCCGCAGCCACGCCACAATACTAGCAGTCAATAAGTCTTTCAACACAAGATATGCCACACTTAGTCAATGCAGTAGAAGTTGTTAAGAGGTTGCCTCGTAACATGCATCGAGCGTGTAACCTTGTGAAAAATAACTAATCCTCTTACTATTGAACCAATGAGACAAATCCATATGCTCAATATTTAATGAAGAGAATAAGTTCTTGGGAAAATTCTAAATAGAGATATAAAGTGTTCTCATTTTCTCAAATAAAAGCTCGAAATGGACTTTGCATCAAATAAGGGCTTGAAATAACTATAATTATTTCAAATAAGAGCCTAAAATAGTCATAGTTATTTCACTAAAGGTTTGACATCAGCAATTGTCGGCTGGCTAATTCAGCCGGTCAAGGATGTTTTCATCCAATTACAATTTTAATTTAAATTATCTTTTATTCTTTTATTTTTATTTTTCACTTTTCTTTTCCCCCCTTTTTGGTGAGGGCCAGTGGTTGTTGGTGAGGGCTCACCTACCCTCGCTAGATTTGGCGAGGGTCGGCCTCGTTTAGGGCTAATGAGGGCACGGTGACCCTCTTCAACCACTAGTGAGGGTCTACAAACCCTCACTTGGGGTCGGTGAGGGTAGCCTCACCCAGGGCGAGGGTCGCCTCCCCAACCGTCAGCAAGGCAACCCTTGCCTAGATTTTGCAATGGCTGACCTTGCTGATGGCTGCAAGGGAGGCCTCCCTTAGGGTGATGCCATCCCTCGCCAGTGGCCATCCCACCATCGACAAAGAAGAAACGAAAACTAGAAAAAGGAAAAAAAAAGGGGGAGGGGGAAAGGAAGATAAATGACAAAAGTGCCCTTGACTAACCGAAAAAAGACCCTTATTTGAAACATATATAGTTACTCTAGACCTTTATTTGAAACAAGATCTACTTCGAGCCCTTATTTAAGAAAATAATGTCACTTTTGGCCTTTGCTCGAAACAAAGTTCACTAGGCCCTAATTTGAGAAAATGAAAGCACTTCAAGCCCTAATTTCATTGTGGCTGTTCGCTTATTCGGATTCATAGAAATTCAAAACCTTGATACTTGGCCGAAGATTGAGTAGCATTTCTGGGAAGTTTTAGTCGTGAGCTTTCTAAGTAAGAGTTATTCTATGGTAGTGACTGCAGAGGGATACCTGCGACTCTAATGCCTTGATAGTCCTGCACTATTTTTCACTTGATTTGATCAAACACCATTTGACGGCAGTAATGCAGAACTGTGAAAGCACAGACAAAACGAAACAACCCATGCGAGAAATAAATGCAGAAAATAAATCTGACGAGGTGGATTTATGTAGCTCGGTCTACTCTTTTCAAAGGGAGAGATTGACAAAATATTCCACTTAGTCAATAAGAAGATATCACCACTACAGGAAACACACAATTCTCAAAAACTTCCCAGATTCCCCTTACACTCGGAAAATCTCACCAACTCAAATTCAAGTGATACAACATGTTTTCGTCACATGCTCAGATTTCTTGACAGCTCCCTAAGCTCCCTAAGCTTTCGTTTTATGCGGGATTAGGTGGAAAACGTCTTTAGGAAACATTCCCTTTCGCGTCCAGCCTCAAAAATAGTACTTGAAGCATATACAAGTCTCCTTTAAATGAATTATTCGATTTGGAGGAGCCAGTGAGTCAGCGCACGGCCGCTTTATGGAAGAAAATCAATGTGCTTTCTCATATCCGAAGAGAGGATTGTGCTGAAGTAATATGTTTGTCTACCACAAAACAACACCACATTTGGAGAGAGTTAAATACATTAGGGCGCAATCAATTTCTATTAACCCCCTTAAGAATTTACGACACTGAATACTAGTGTCTTGATAATGTGAAACCTAGGCTTGTCAAATGGGTAGGATGATCTGACTAAAAAAGAAATGATGGGACAAATTTGGTTCAAGTCAAGTCAAAAAAGATTTGACCCCCAAATCGACCCTCATAATCCATAATGACAATGCAATTTTAATGACAAATACCCGATCTGACCTAGACTTAAGCGATCCCAAACCAAACCCGAGTTCCAATTATTAGCAATTTTTCTCCTTTGATTGTTACCTTTGAAGAACAGGCAACTCCATGAATCAACTCCCCGGTTGGTGAGGGAGCTTAGGTGCTTGGGCTGGGTTGTACCATAGAACTTAGTGTGGCACATTAGCAACGTGGAGACGTAGGTGACCATTGCACTGTCGGACAAGTGGACGGGTTCAAGGTCAAGTTATGTATAGGGCCTCAAGGTGGGGGTAAGGCCAAGGGGGGTGGATCTTGATTGGGTGACAAGCAATGCCCTCACTCTTGTGAATCGGTTCATTTTTCAGGCATCAACCGACCATGTTGGCCTGAGATACGATCCACACAAAGTGAGAATCGATGGTATACTGTTAATACATTGCTACAACATATGTTGAGATAGCAAATCTTGAAGGACTATTGTAGGTGTACCATGTTGGCAAGAATTGATTGCACCAATTTGATAAGTTTTAGAATTTGATTATGCTTTTTGAACAACTTACTTACACTTTCCTAACAAATTTTAAAACTTTTAGTACACTTATCCTAACTATAAAATAATTCAAAAGCCTGGAAATCATATAAAAGAGATCCCTTAGTTCGGACCAGGCCCATAAAAAATCACTTGCTGATGATGTATGATGACGATCTATATATATAATAAACATTACTCGTAAGAGCACTCTGTTTTGCCCAAGCTGAATTTCCTTTTCCGATTGAAAAAAACAATTGAAACGCTTCTTATGCTGTCCTCCCGTGCTTGTTTGCATCAGGCTAGGGCAGCCCAAGGTTGCGCAACCATAGGGACAAACTAGGCCAGGGTCGTGCAACTACAGCCCATATTTTCTCTGGATCTCCTTAGGCCACGATAGATCTCGCCGATGTCATCTTAGCCCAAGCGATGTTTTTCTTCTTGGTAGTTTTTGCAAACATCAATATAATTCTTCTGTTCCCCTCTTAGAGTTGTGCAAATGATCCGGTTATGTATGGGAATTGGAATGAACCGGTTATGAAAACAGGTTAGCTCCTAGTTCTAGTGAAAATAGACACGATTCCTAACTCTAAAAATTTGAAGTTGGTACTATGCAGGTATGTTCTATGTCCTTAATGCTGAATTCACCCACCCACTTGGAAATCAGCTATTAGAACATGTTTTACAAAGTTGGAATAATATGATTTATCTATCTTAAATGAACTTATGTTTCCTATTGTTTTACATTTTTTTTTTTGTTTTGTATCGATATTTTACTTTGTGCCGTTTTATTGATTATATGATTTTGTCGTAACTATTATTTGTCTCATTTTAAAAAATAAAGCAAAAAAAAAAAAGAAAATAAACCGGTTCCAGGGCTGGTAGACCTTGGAACCAAACAAAAAAAATAGGGTAAGATTCTAGGCTTGGCTCGAAGGTAAATAGAGGAGGTTTAAATTTCAAATATTGGGAATCGATTCTAACATGAGAAGTTCCAAGTTTGGAATTTACCCACCCTTTGTATGACATCCTGATTTTCAGGCTCTGTTTTCGATTGAATAAGTTGGGCTTTTCATCGACATGCTTATAATTCTTTTTTTATGAGTTGGCTACTTAGGAGATAACTAGCCTATCAGGCGAAGCCGTTAAGTGATTTTAACGCAATAGACTTGAGAATTTAATTAGGAATCGACTGCTCGACTAAGCTAATCTGCAAGGGTTATTACGGCACAGTTAAAAATTGATTAGAGACCGGAGATAGGTCGATTCGAATGAACCATATGATTAAGTGTGGGTGATTCCACTTAAATGCAAAATTCTTATCGATCGGCACTAGACCGATTTTTCTGTCATTTTGGTATCTTGTGCCCATATTTGAAATCTCAAGATTTTCATGGCAACGAGAGTTGCCAATGTGTTGAAGATGTATAATGTGGTTCGAAAATAATTGACCATGGGTCAAATGTGCTAAAAACTCCTAAAAGCTACTCGGTAGATTATGTTACGCTAAAATTGCATTAGATTGAAATTAATCGTGAATTTGAACCCAATTTTAGAAATTTAAAGTTCTATCATAGGAACGTCGACTATTCTTTGAAGAATTTTTGGTGAGCTTGGGATTTTTTTTAATGGAAAATCAATTCGGACGATTCGGAAAAGAAAGGAAATTCGGTTGGCCATTTTCAAGGGGATGTTTGGCCTCTAAAGTGAGCTAATTGGTGAAGGGAAATTGTGGAAATTGTGTGGGCTTCTTCCTCAGCAAAATTGGACACCAAATTGGAGAAATTGATGAAGAAATGAAAGTCCAATTTGATGGAATTCGTAGGCTAGAGGGGCTGTCACATTTTGGTCTTCATTTGGACTTCAATTGGGGTACGTTGGTGTTGAAATTGGCCTTGGGTGACCAATTGACATTGTTGGCTGACGATGGGCTGAAGATAAGGATGGATAAACACTCAAGTGTTCAAGATAATTGTTTTGACTTTCTTCTTTCCCCCATCGGCGTCTCACGCATGTCTCCCTCTCTCTCTCTTTCTTTACTTTTTTGCACGTTTCTTTTCACCCTCTTGGCTGACATTCTATGCTCCTTTATCCCTTCCTTTTCTGTTTGCTTCGCACACCAGGCGACCGAACCCATCTCCCTCACGGCTTCTGCCCATTTCCCCGTAGCTTCATCTTATTTCACTTTCTCTCGATGCAGCTCCTCCCTTTGAGTCCTGTGGTCCCACCTTCCTCTGTCCCTCAATCAAAACCACCACCCCATCTCCACCGATCTTCCGTTTGCTGCCGTGTCCGCGACTCACCCCTCTCTTCCCCTTCTGCCAGCAAAGCCCCAACGTTTCCCCCCCCTCTCTCTCTCTCTCTCTCTCTCTCTCTCTCTCTCTCTCTCTCTCTCGCTGCCACGAAGACCCAGCAACGACGCCCATCTCCAAACTGAATCTACTGCTCCTTCACTTTCATTTTTGCCGCTCCACGCTCGGTCTCTGCCCTATCCTGCTGCCACTCGTCCGCTCCTCTAGCAAAGCCTCCCACCTTTGACTGCAAGCCTTCATCCACGGCGTCCCCAGTAGCTTCTTCAACGCCAGTTGCTCCTTCATTGGTCTTTCTCTCGCTACCACAGACGTCCATGACTCGACTCACACATCAGCCCACCTCCACTGAAGTAAGCTTAGTCGCGTCTTCGCCAAGACCGATCTTAACCGAGCCGAGGTTAGCCCACTTGGATCGACCAATGACTCCCTCAAGCCAGGACCGAGCCCAGCAGCTCGCTGTGGGCTTGCGGGGCTGTTTTCAGCTTGGTCCAAGCCTTCGTTAGCGCCACCATAAGCCCGAGTTTCGGCCGCCGTTGTGCCGCCATCACCGTGGACTCACTTGCCCGCTAACCCGGTTAGTTTACTCACTAAACTCTGCTTAGAGAGTTAATGATGATTAATGGTTGATTAGTTTAGACTAAGTATGACTTAGGTGGTTAGTTAGAACGGATTAACGATTTAAATATTCGTTTATGCATGTTAGGTGGTTAGAACGGTTAATTAGAGACTAGATAGATCTTATTATTTATCTAGATCGGTTCGGAAATTTTTCGGGCCCATTTTGGTATTTAATTAGGCATTTCCGGCCTAAGTTTCTATTTTCGACATTCAATTGTATTTATTTAATTATTTTTGGCATTTATTTGATTATTTATTATTTTTCAAAAATTAGACTGGGATAGCCGGTGACCGGAATTTCGTGCTGATTGCATTGGTGTGCTTGGTTTATTTAATTGAATGCTAATTTGTGCTATTTGAGTGGTAATTGTAATTTTGGGTATTTATCTCAAAATTGTGTAATTTCAGTATTTAATTAGGAAACATCGGGCGTTGGTTTATAATGCCAAAAAATATCTTTATTGATTATATAAAATAGTGGAATTTTCTAAAATAAATATATTGCATTTTTGGCTTAGACAGACCGTGTACCCACACACGATTATTTTATTTAGGTATTATAAAAGCAGTGGATTGTCAATTAGTGAGAACAATATACTATATTAACTTGTGGACTTTGATATGTCAGTTTTGGTGAGCAGTATACTATATCAGCTTTGGAGAGTTATATTATCTAGCAACTTTGCTGAGTAATATTATCTAGCAGCTGCGGTGAGCATTAATATATCTATTTCAGCTTCGATAAGCATTACTATTATATATCAACTTTGGTGAGCTATACCATTTATTTCAGCTTGGGTGAGCAGTGATTGTATTGATCAAATTTGTAGATGGTATTGTTGGTATTGAATCGAGTGGATTGATGGATCGATGATTTGATTTGAATTGAGCTGATTGATTGAGTATATGAATCGTACTGACTTGTAGGAAGGAACTGAGGCAAATGTAAGTCCTCTGTCTTGTGTGTGCATAGATGACCTTTAGGCGTATTTCCTTCCTAGGGGGTGAATTTGTTGAGACATTATATCACCCTGTCGTTGGCTCAAACTTTTCAAATCCTTAGATGGCGGTTCCTCCAGAATGTTTTGGATAGCCGCGGGCTATTACTAAGCAGGGTATGGATATCCCGATCCTCGGTAGTCATTGGGTCTATGAGCTAGTGGTGACCATAGTGTAGGTCAATGAGGACTTACTTGAGAGGGCACCTCATCGATTCAGGGCATGGTACCTCCATGGTCTCAATGGGTATAGGGTAGGCCCCATCCATGGATTTGATATCCTACTGTTGCGCTCAACGCCACTTTGGGTGAGAATGCAGTTGACCCTCCTGATGGTGTTATGGAGGACCTAACGCCCCCGGAGCTTGTGATACCGAAGGATCGGCAAATGTGTCCGGCTAGTTGGTCATAGGACAACTTTGTTTTGAGGACTGGTCTTTTGTAGACTATTGACTTAGTCTTTTGTTGTATATAAACCGGGGTGTTTATAAAAGTGTTTTGGTTGTGAATATGTTTCCTACTTTTCTATCCCTTGTTGGTTGTTGTCAGGGGTATTAGTTTGCTTCCGCATGTGCTTAAAAATTGAATGGATCAGTGACGCGTCCTGGGATGTCACAATTTAATTGACTACCAAGGGATGGGTAGGCACTCGAGGATCGGGGCGTGACACTTTCCTCTCTCTACATGTGTGTGTGAATAGTTTAGTGAGGACAAGTTTGAAGGTGAAAAAATTTGTTAATCCCCTCTATTTGCAATTTGTAATTGTTGGAAGAAGACAAATGGGCACTTGCCATGAGCTTCGGACTCTTTCAAGGTTGCGTTCGGTTCGAAGTGTTTCAAAAAAGAAGTTTAACAAACATAATATTTGACTCAAAAAGTACACTGGTTACCCGAAGTTGCTATAAAGACTCTCCCAAATGCATCATAAAAGTTGAATTATCTACATGCAGTCCATCCATACAAACACAGTCTATAATTATTAGAGTAGGAGATATGATTTGATTCTAATTATTCTAATTTCAGGTTAATTGATCTGATCAATCTGTAAGATTAATAGCGGATCAATTAACTCGCAATTAGAATAATCAGAATCAAATTATATCTCCTACTCTAATGATAATGGGACTCCCTCAGAGATACTGAAAATGCAATGACTTGCTTTTAATCCTTTGATCCCAAGAATTGAAGTATGTCCATCAATTTACCTTTATTACATGCACCGGTTAGTTCATTGTGCAAATAAATTTTCTTGCTAGAGAAGTCGAAACCATTTAACGTGATGATCACCTTAGCCCTACTAATTAGAGATGGGCATGGGTCGTAGGGAATCTATATCTTGTGAATCAATCCCATCTACACCTTAAAAAAAAAAAAGAAACGTAATTTTTTTTTATCTTTTATTCCATTTCATTTATAAATATGAGATAACTAAAGAACGATTTCTTCTCCTTACAGGCTTTGCTTTTTATTGACGATGCGAGCTTGGAAAAACCGATGTTGTTCCTCAGTGACTAATTTGTGAAGGTTGGAGCTTGTTTCGCATTGTACAATCAACAAATAAGGCTATTCTTTTTGACCAAATCCACTCATTAGGTCCTTCTTCTTCTTCTTCTTCTTTTAAAAAAGAAAAAAAGAAAGAAAGAAAAATGTCAATGAGCCATCATGGTATCAGTGGTTTTTGAGTGAAATAATTAATTCTACGGCGGTGCCTCGCGGCTTGTTGCCCTTAGAAGGCAAAGTCATTCGGGCGCTCACCCCTAAATTTTATTAAGAAACTTTACTACCTTTGTCCTTTAATAAAGCCTAAACCAAAAGGTGCATTCATCTTCTATTTCTTGATAGTTTATATTGGGTTTATTGACACAGATAGTCCACAAATTTTGATTCAATATGTAATATAGTGTGGTTCCTAAACTTTTAATTTATTTAATTTGATTCATAAAATTTTCATCAGCATAATCTCCCATGAGAAAGTTTACTGTTCACTTGCTTCAAGCCAGTCAAATTCGAAGAGAATATGTAAAAACATCATAAATCAGGCGACTACCGAATTGATTAGGGTACATGCACCTACACTACACCTTGATTATAACTCCCATGCACCTAGAAAATTCTACCCTCTACCATGCATCTTTTCTCTTTTCTTTGTCTCTCTATACGGTTGTTTCCTTCTTCCACCTCTTCGCCTCCCTTCTTCATCTGTAACTTGAGACCGTTTCCACCACCCCACACACAATCTCTCTCTGTTGTTTCTCTTTTCTTCTTCTAAAGATGCTGCAAAGGCCTTTACTCATTCTTTGTGCTTTACAATGGTTTCCAGCACAAGTTTCCCATCTCCATTCGCTCATTCAAGATGTTTTGCTAGGAATACCGTGCGCTTTGTTATTGGTCTCTAGCGATGGAGATTCGGGGGCATTATCCAATGTATGTCTGATCAAAGTTGCTATTCGTCCGAGTGTGACTGAGTAAAGATCAAGGCAGTGGAGCAATCGCCGACTTGAGGAGGTGGCTCTATCTCCTCCTCCCTCTTACGATACACGAATGAGTGGTGTCAGAAAAATCTTGCATTGGAGAATCGGTGTAGCGTGGAGTAGTAAATATATTCTAGTTGGCCTATAATTTATTGGTTCAAAATTTTGATTGAAGGTGGGCCCAACAAAATTTATTAATGGCCTTGGACTTAGGCTCCCTTTTACTAATCTTCCTAGATGAAAGGTATTAGGCTAGGTGGATCTTGTGGTGTTGCAACAAGGCAAGCAGACTTCATGGTTCGGTTCGAAAAAAAGAGACTAAGGATGAAGTTGGCTAGTTGGGTTCAGAAAGAGAGACCAAGGCCAGTAGATTTCATGGTTTGGTTCAGAAAAATTGAGATTAATTGATGCAGAAAGATACTTGCAAGAGCTCTTTTAGGATTCCTTGGGAGGCATGCATGACTTTGAGAGGAGTTACAGTAGTTGTTCAAAGAACTAAAAAAATATGATCGTTGCGGGGAGATATGATGCCATAAGCTCTGAAGTCGTAGCCTTGACGTACATGCACATTGGAGATATAAATTGGCTAGAAACTCCACCGGAGATGATAACCTTGTTTGCATTTAAGTACCTATTCTATTGCTGATTCTGGGGTAGGATGGGCTAGGGGGTGATCTTTTATTTGTTCTTTGATAAATAGTTTTATTTTCAAAAGTTTAACAACAATAGTAATGTAACATTCTTGATTTCGGGCTTGTAAGGATTGACCATAAGGTCCTAAAAGGATCGATCATGGGCCATTGGCCATGGATCATCAGTTCGATTGGCAAGGAATCGCGGATTGGCCATGGATCGATTAACCGACCAGTCATGAATTGGTCGAGGTGTTGGCCCCGAATTTTCTACCGATCATACCAATGGGATAGGATCACCAGCTCATAAGATGACATTTTTGATCATGAGAATTGGTCATGGGATGATTTTGGATCAGTGGATGGTCATGGGTCGATTCGACCGGTCACAGTTTCTTGTCGCGGGTGATTCTGCTTGGTTATGCACCGATACATGGACGATCCAAATTGATCAAATGTGACCATCTTTTGACCAAAAATACATCATTTCCTATTTTATTCTTAGTGATTAGAAAGGATTCTTGAATTGGTGATGTCCGATCATGGATTGGTAATGCGCCAACCATGAACCCTACCGGTGGATTAGATGCCGATCGGAATGAGCCCAGAGATAGACCCGGCTATTTCGTCACTAATTCTAAGATCCATGAGTGCCTTGACTTAGTGCTAGGCCATGGGTAGCTTTAGAATTGGTCTCGAACCGATCAAAGGGCAATTGACCATATTGGTTAACTGACTGTCCAAAGGAACGATATAGGCAAATATGGGGCATGATGGCCAAACCTCAGGTGTACGTGATTTGATTTTTCGAGGTGTACCTAATAATCTCTTCTCCGGCCCCCGAACCAACTTGGATGATAGGATTCTTTAGACCGCCTTATTAATGAAGAAAAAGACAAAAGTAAGGAAAATTCTAGAAATTCTTCATTAAATGAAGGGGTGAGTTGTTCTTTGAATAGTCAAAAGTTATGATGGAAGCCAAAATATTTTTGAAGATTATAGAAAAAGGCAGCACATATGCGAACCAATTATAGAGCAATACACGAGTCCTCATTAATGACCGAATGTTCTAGAATTGCCGAGTTGACAATTATGGTACAACTATTGTCAAACTTCATTGAATGTCCATTAAATGCGGCATATAGGTGGACCAATGGAAGAGTGAAATGTAGGCCATTGTCGATGATGCCTAGGAGCTTAGATTGCAAAGCAAGGCCCTTAGCCATGCCAACTCACTTTCTAGGTGTAATTATGAGGCAAAATAGACTTGCCACCCAAGGACTTTAAGCGGGACACTTGGAAAAATTAGAATGAACCATTTGGCTTGGTAATAATGGTTTGAGGTTTTCCTTGGAGAAGAAGTTGGTGACTCATAAGCTTAGGTGTTGTCGCGACCAAATTTTCAGGTGTGAACCACTTAGGGTTTGGCTAATGGATTGTTAAGCCTAGACTTAACTCGGGCTCTCCCAAGCCCATACCAATTCACGATTTAAGTTCAAATTTCTTAACATGCAAATGGATTTTATCTAGGAGTCACTACTAATCAGTTTACGGTAGGTCGATTAGACACCTAAGTAAAATAATGGGAGGATTATTTTACTCCTAAATCTCTGATTTTTCATCCGATAATTTCTTTTTCCGAAATTTCAGACTCGCTGACAATTCGACGGACGATGAGACGACGTCCAATAATTAAATATGGAAACCCTCGAAAATTCGATACTCGAAATTGAATTAAATTTCATGATTAAAATTGATTGAACGCGACTTTAGTACAACCTAATATATCGGGTGGCTTTTAGGGGTTCTCACAAGGTTGACCAATGATCAATAATTTTCAATCCACGTTTGTGCATCTTCGAATTGTGAATGACCCTTGATTGTCATGTAATCGCGAGGGTTCAATTACATACCCTTAATATAATATCAATAGAAAATTGGTTTATTGTCATTCGACATGAATATCATAATTATGCGGAATTACCCATGAACCAACTATGCACTTTAGTCGAATCGATTTATATTTGTTCACTAATTGATTTATACAGTATAGTATTGACCCTTGTCGATCCTTATGGTCGAGCGGTTGATTTTCGATCAAATTTTCTAGTCTTTTGCATTTTAACCATTTACGGCCTCACCCAATGGATTAGTTGACGCATGAGTGATCAGTTCAGAGTAAAATAACCATAATTGCGTCAATGAGATAACCATTTCATAAATTTCGAAATAGGCCAAATTTCGGGATGTCACAACTCTTCCCTTCTTATAAAAATTTCGTCCTCGAAATTTAAACCGTTACATATCTCAAACAAAAAGGTGGGGATATTGTCATCTCATCACATCTTCACTTTCCCAGGTTGCTCCTTCGGTGCCATGGTGTTGCCAAACCATTTTGACTAATGGAATTGTCTTGGTACGCAGAACTTGTTCCTTTTGACCTATAATCTGAATTAGTTTCTCCACGTATGACACTCTATCGTCCATGTCTAATTTTTCAAAAATTAGTATGTGGGTCAAGTCAGGTTCGTACTTCCTCAGCATCGACACATGGAAGACATTATGAACTTGAGCAAGTCTTAGCGGTAATGCAAGGCAATATGCCAAAGTCCTTATTCTTTCTAGAATTTCAAAAGGGACCTACGTACCTCGGACTTAATTTCCCTTTCCTGCCGAAGCGTGAAGTACCCCTCATTGGTGACACCTTCAGAAAGACGTGCTCACCAACTTGGAATTTTAGTGGTTTTCGTCACTTGTTGGCATAGCTTTTCTGGTGACTCTGAGCAGTATTTGTGGCATCCCAGAAATTCAAAGCCAAGCCGTAAGGTGTGTTAAAGTCTCTAATTAGGTGACAAAATTTCCATGGCTTATGTTTTAGCCATTAGTCTTTTCATTTGATGATTTGTGCTTGTGTTGTGGAAATTTAAATTTAATAGATGAATAATTTATGCTTGGCCATATGATTAAATTTCAATGAGCAAAAGTATCCTAAGACTTTGGCCAAGATTGAAAATTGAAATTTAGAAATATTTATAGAAGGAATTTAAAAAAAAAAAGGGAAAAGAGGGTTAAAATTGGAATGGGCCTTGGACCCATTTGGCCTAAGCTTAATGGGCCAAGTCGCCGCCCCAATAGTGGCCCAAGAGGGAGTGGTCGCCGGCCATAAAGGCCCAAGCCCAAGAAGCCCAAAATCAATTCAAAATTTAAGGTGACAAGTGGCAAGGGGCAAGAGCATGCATTGGGTGGTTTGTAGGCAATCTCATGATTGCTAATCATGAGAAGATGGGGATATAAAAAGGGAGAGAGAAGGGAGAGTGGCCGGTTCTTTGCTCATTCGGCCGTGCGAGAGAGAGAGGTGAGAGAGAGAGAGAGTTCGAGAGAAAGGGAGGAGGAGCCGAGAGGAAGGAGTCGCCGTTCGTTCGCTGTCCAATCGCCGTGTCCCGCCGCCGTTCGTCGTCGTTTGTCCATCTTAGAGGCAAGTGGAGTCCGTAACTTCTCTTGCATGTTTGTTTTGGTGGTTGCATGTTCGATTTTAGGTGTGATTTGTGCGAAAAACCGAGGTAAGAGTTGGTTATTTTCAAGCCGTGTGACTGTTCTTGTTCGGTTTGTAGGAGTCAGTAACTTGTTCGAACTTGCATATGTGTTTGGAGTCCGATTTTGGCTTTGATGTCTTCATGAAAGTTGTAGCTAACATATTTTAGTATAACATACTGAAATTTCGTGAAAAATGATGGAGATTTGAGGGGTTAAAGCCTTGTTATACGGAGACCCCAGATCTGTGATGTTTTCACTGACTTCTTGTTGGATTCTTGGTTGCATGTTAGTTTGTGATGAAAATATGACTTTGATGTCTTCATGAAAGTTGTAGGTAACATCTTAAACTACAACATACTCAAATTTTAAGAGAAATGAACAAGTATATCCTAGTAAATCGGCTAGATCTTGGAGGTGATGATTCTGGTGATGTGTTCCGAGACACCCAAGACTTCATGGACTTAAATGGTGACCATACTTTGGTTATTTGACCTAAATCTCTTCATGAAACTTGTAAAGGACACCTTGGTACATAACATACTCAAATTTAAGAGGAAACGAAAGAGAATAGGTGGGTGAAATCTAAAAATTTCGGAGAAGTGTATTCTGGACGACGCGGTAGTGGTTCCAGAGGTTTCGTGGGGTTGTATAAATTAATATAAAAAGAATTTGGCTTGGATTTCTTCATGAAAGTTGTGCGAAAATGTCTTGGATATTACCCTGTAAAATTTCGTAATTTTTGGAGGCCGAATGGATATTTTAATTGAATTTATTCGGAAACTGTGCATTTGGTTTAAATCCGAGAATCATAGGATGTTTTGGGGAAATTGTGGAATTTGGTAAAAAAATTCATATTGGCCATGAATTTTGCAAGTAAATATCATCCTATGGGTTTTTTTAATAATTTCTTGGTTTTTTGTAATTTTGGGAATTTATTGATATTAAATAATAAAATAAATAATAATAATAATAAAATAATAATAAAAAAATGGATTTTTATTTGGCCATGGATTCAATTCTATTTGTGTGGCATATGTGTGATGAGGTCTTTGGACATGTATTGGATTGAGATGTATATGTGATAAAGTCTTGGTATGCATATGACATGGTCCTTGTACATGTATTGAATTGAGATGTGCATGGGATAAAGTTTTGGCATGTGTATGACATATGAATTGAGATGCAAGTGTGAATTCCATGTCAAGTGTGATTTGTTTGATACCATGCCAATTGCCATGTTAAATTGAGAAAAAGAAATGGTATATGTGGATGATGGTAAATGAGGAAGTGGTTGTGGTAGAGGATGATGGCCGGAATGTATAGATACATTGTCGGAATTCCCTGGGAGATTCAAGATGCCTGGAATGTGGGGGGCCGGAAGCCTTGTCGGAGGTCTTTGCCCGAAAGGAATGCCTCGCGATGCCAGTATTGGGGTGCGGGATGCCTGGCTAGAAGGGTAAAGGCCGGAAGCCCTGTTGGAGGTTTCTGCCCGAAGGGAATGCCTCGTGATGCTAGTTGAGATGTGAGATGCCCGGAATGTGGGGGGCCGGAAGCCCGGTGGCCATGGGATGGCTGAGTTTGCCGGGAGCCCTGTCGGAGGTTTTTGCCCGAAGGGTTGATGATGAGATTGATGAGTGGGTGATGTGGTGATCAAAATTGAAAGATAAAGATGAAAAATTAAACTATGGCATGATGATATGACATGATATGATATGCATGATGATATGCATGATGATGATGAAGATGATGATGATGATGATGACATGTGATGTGATATGATGATCACCCATGATATGATATGCATGATGATATGCATGATGATGATGATGATGATGATGATGATGATATGTGATGTGATATGATGATCACCCATGATATAATATGATATGCATGATGATATGCATGATGATGATGATGATGATATGTGATGTGATATGATGATCACCCATGATATAATATGATATGCATGATGATATGCATGATGATGATGATGATGATATGTGATGTGATATGATGATCACCCATGATATAATATGATATGCATGATGATATGCATGATGATGATGATGATGATATGTGATGTGATATGATGATGCGTGATAGTGTGTGCCTGGCTTCAAGGTAAGTAATGCCTGCAATGCATGTGTAATTTGCATGATGCATTGAGTTGTTATTGGATTTTCCTATCTGCTTAGTGGTTGTACTCACCCCTTTTGGGGATAACATTTCAGATTAGCCAGTATGCCGCTTCCTGCCGTCACGCGGGGTACATTTTACGGGATACCATCCGATGTAGAGGTCGAGTGTGTTGGGATAGACTGTCCCTCTGTTCCCGGACTGACTTATCCGAGTACGTTGTCTAGTGATGTATGATGTGGGCCTGGCTGGGGGTCCTGTTATTCAGGAGTTTATATCCGTACACGTTCGTCGGGATGGAGCTATGCGAGGGATGCTGCCGCTGCCACCGCCTGATGCACCGGGTTGGGTGTAAGACCTGCGCGCGACGAGTAGGAGCTGTTTCTTTTTGGGGATAGATAGCCGACACTTATGATGGGGGTTGTTGCACGTGTGATGTTGAGGGTCGAGGTTTCTTTTTAAGGTTTTAGGCTGGACGTGGCTGAGTCCTAGCTTTTCCTTTTTGATGTACCGACCCAAAAGAAATCCCATCTTGAAAATATATATGTGAAAATAAAGTGTCGTGGCTTGTTTATAAAATTATGGTGATTAGTGGTGTGTATTTGTATCATGGATTGGTAGGGGGATAGACGGTGATGTTTAATTTGCTTCCGCTATGAGTCGCGTTGGGACCGATCGTTTTAAAAAAAAAAATTGTGTCTGCAAATTAGAACGCTTGTTTGAAAGAAAGAAAGGTAATAAAGTGTAACATCAGAGCTTGTGGTGATCACCGAAGGGTTTGGGGTGCTACAGTATTTAATATGTTTCTAATAACTATAATGGCATCGACTGACTGCTGGACTAAGTCTGGGCCTGTGATCTTTCGGTCCCCAACTTCATCCCAACACACTAGTGTTCTACACGCCCGGCCATACAATCCTTCAAAGGGAGCCATCTGAATGCTCTGATGGTAGCTGTTGTTGTAGGCGAATTCGACGAGATGAAGTTGTTCTTCCCAGCTTCCTTTGAAATCTAGTACACAAGCTTGTAGCATGTCTTCGAGGGTTTGAATGGTCCTTTCAGGTTGGCCATCCGTCTGAGGATGATAAGCCGTACTGTACAACAGCTTTGTTCCTAATGCATTTTGTAGACTTTTTCAAAAAGCAGTTGTAAACCTCGAGTCTCGATCGGATGTAATTATTACTGGCACTCCATGCAGACGAACAATCTGACAGACATACAACTCTGCATGCCTATCTAAATTAAGGTCTTTTCGCACTGTGATGAAGTGAGCCGACTTCACCAGTCTGTCAACCACTACCTAAATAGAATCATTACCCCTTTGACTTCTCGGTAAGCTTGTCACAAAATCCATTGTGATATACTCCTATTTCCACTCGGGAATCTCAAGAGATTGTAAAAGTTCTATTGGTTTACAATGCTAAGCCTTTACTTGTTGACATGTCAAACACTTGGTGACTTGCTTGGCTATGTCTGCCTTCAAACCAGACCACCAATAGTGTTGATGCAGGTTCTAATACATTTTCGTACTGCTAGGATGAATGCTGTAACTGCTATGATGAACTTCTGATAAAATCTCTTCCTTAAGCTTGACATTGTTGGGTACACCCGATCGTCCACGAAACTTTAATGTTCCATCTTCAGAAATTTGAAAGTCTGGTTCTCTATTTTCTACCTTCAGTTGTACAATCTTTTGGATCTCTAGATCTGTCCACTGAAGTGTCTTGATCCTTATCGGTAGTTTCGCCTTAATTCTAAGGGTGGCCATAAGATTTAAAATGTGGCCTACCTCAAACTTGAAATCCAAATCTCTAATCTTCTCAATCAAATTCCATTCCTTGAGCACCATCTGTGCTATTGAAGACTTCGGACTCAACGCATCTGTAACTTTATTTGCTTTTCCAAGGTGATACAAAATATCACAATCATAATCCTTTAGGAGTTCCATCCAGCGACACTATCTCATGTTCAACTCCTTCTGAGAGAATAGATACTTGAGACTTTGATGGTTCATGAAGATCTAGAATCTTTCTCCACATAGATAACATCTCAAAATCTTCAAAGCGAAAACGATTGCTGCGAGTCCCAAGTCATGCATCGGATAGTTCACCTCGTGAGCTCTCAACTGACGGGACGCGTATGCAACAACTCTACTATGCTACATTAATACACAACCCAATCCTTTAAATGATGCATCACTGTAGATCTCATACCCTTCAGGACTAGATGGAATGGTCAGCATAGGTGCGGTAGTTAGCTTGTGCTAAGGCTCTTGGAAACTACATTTGCACTTGTTTGTCTAGACAAATTTTTCTTCCTTCTTCAACAATTGGGTCAACGGTGATGCTAATGTTGAAAATCCTTCCATGAACCGTCTATAGTATCCTGCTAACCCCAGAAAACTTCTGATCTCTGTCACTGATGTCAATCTTGGTTAATTAATTATTGCTTCAATTCTGGACGAGTCCACAGAAATTCCTTCACTTTTAATCACGTGACCTAGGAAAGCAACACGAGTCAACCAGAACTCGCACTTGCTAAACTTGGCATACAACTCATGAATCCTTAGAGTCTGGAGTACCGTTCTCAAATGTCCTTCATGTTCCTCTAGACTTCTAGAGTACACTAGGATATCGTCAATGAACACAATCATGAGCTGATTTAGGTATTCCTTGAACACTCAATTCATCAGATCCATGAAAGCAGCTGGGGCGTTCGTCAATCCGAATGGCATTACAGTGAATTCATAATGGTTGTATCGAGTACAAAATGCTAACTTTGGAATGTCCTCCTTCCTGATCCTCGGCTAATGATATCCCGTCCTCAGGTCGATTTTAGAAAATATCAATGCTCTTTACAATTGGTCAAATAGGTCGTCTCTCCTCGGCAATGGATATCTAACAATTCCTGCATCTGTACCTTCAATTCTTCAACTCTGATAATGCCATTCGGTAAGGAGCCTTAGAGATTGATTCTGTCCTGAGGGCTAACTCAATCACAAATTCTATCTCCCTTCCTGTCGGTAGACTTGGCAATTCCTTTGAAAACACATCAGGAAATTCTTGTACCACTACAATATCTTCAATCTTCAACTCTTCAACTGTCATGTCCATGATTGTTGCCAAGTAACTCTAGCAACCCTCATCTAACAACCGAGTGGCCTTAAGTGACGAGATTAGGGTAATCAAAGGTTCTCCCCGACTTCCATTAAATTGGAAACTTTCACTCTCTAGGGAGTTGAACTGAATCTTTTTATGATAGCAGTCCATCTTAGCACGTTGCTTGGTGAGACAGTTCATGCCAATTATTACATTGAAATCATACATAGCTAGAACTATCAGGTCTATTCTCCCATCTTGCTCACCAATCACCAACTTGCAACCAGGACAGCCCATCGTAGACAATACTCTATCTTTTAATGGCGTCGATATACTAACAACTGATTCCAACAATTTAGGACTCAATCCGATTAACTTAATAAATTGCTCAGCTATAAATGAGTGAGTTGCATCGGGGTCAAATAAAGCATATGCAAAATGGTCATACAGGGAAACAGTACTTGTGACCACATTAGGTGTGTCCTCTGCCTGCCCTCTAGTGATGGCATACGTCATTCCTTGTGCTGGAGGTCTGCCTAGTATGCCCCGCTATGCATTTGAGGGTGCGTACCCCTGGTTCTGTCCCATTGGTGGTGGAGGTGGTAACTGCTGTCCCATTTGTCTATGGAGACAATCTTTGATCTGTTGGCCCCATTGGCTACACCCATAGCAGGCTCCCATCCTAGCATTGCATGGTGTAGATTCATGTCGTCTCCTACAGAAGCGACATATTCCATTATTGCTTGGTGCTGACTTACCCACCCCACCTTTCCTATTAGGTGGAATAGGATATCTTTTTCCCACCATAGGTTTCTTCCCAAACTTGATATTGTTTCTATTCGTGTTAAACCTTGACCCTGACACAGTAGCTTGCTCGTTCAGATCCCTCTCTATTAGTTGAGCTCGTCGATAAATTTCTCGATAGTCATTCAGGTTAAAAGGCATAAGCGGTTGCTTCAACTCTAATCAGAGGCCATTCTTGAACCTTCGAGCCTTTTCCTCAAGATCCTCTACCAATCTTAAAGCATATTGAGAAAGTTCCGCAAACTTGACCTCATACTGGTCAACAGTTATTGATCCCTGGCGGAGACACTAGAATTCTTCCATTTTCTGCTCTCCGGTGCTCTTCGAGAAATACTACTCGTTGAATGACCTGAGGAAGATGTTCCACGATGGAACTACTCCTCCTGGAAACACGGTCTCTGGGACAGCTCTCTACCAGGTGTTAGCATTGCCCTACAATTGATAGATTGCTAGGGTTACTTTCTCTTCCTCACTGCACCTTAAAAGAGCAAATGCCTTCTCTAAATCTTGAATCCAATGAGAGGCAATCTCTGGATCCCTAGTACTGGTGAATCTTGGTGAATTCAACTTCAAAAATTGTTCCACCAACTTGTACATAGGTCTTTCCACAACCACGTTCCATGGTGGAACTTCAACAGGTGGAGTAGTAGGTGAGCCAGCAATAGCGGCATTGGCAGCAACAGTTGTGGCAGTTATAACGGCAGTAGTAATAGTGGCTGTTTGATTCTGGACCTATTGCCTCATCAGATCTCTTATTGCTTTTAGCGCCTACATGATCCCAACAATTCCCGGATCACTAGGTGCTGCTATACCAGCACCGATTAGAGGCGGTGCTACTCTACTAGCACTGGCTTGAACCGGCGCTTTACCTCAATTACCTCAAGCACCGATCCCGGTTGGCGTCCTAGCCCGAGTAATGAGTCCTATCGACCTCTTTCTAGGCGTTCTCTGCTCTTGCTCACTCATGATGTAGATTCTCTATAGAAACCTACTTTCCAATTCCTCATCGAATTATAATTTGAGTGATTTCATAACCAAACTACCAATCAACTATCAACCACATACATCGACATATTAAAAACCTTTCATACTAATTATCTCATGACTCATCGCACCTTATTACTCCAAACTCTAACCTACTTTGATACCATTTAAACGGAGATGTCACGACCCAAACCTCGAGCGCATGCCGTTCCATCAATGGTCGATTAAAAATTTGCAACATCCTAGGAATTGTTGCCTACTCATTCATTTTATTACGCAAGCGGAAACGTAATAATAACCTCTAGACAACACAGAAATGGGATAGCAAACATAGGATTATATTTTCATAAAATACACATATTTTTACAGTAGTATTTATGTACATAAAAGTCTAACATAACAGGGGTCTATATAAAAAAGAAGAGCTTCTAGGCTTTCTACGCTCCAAGCTCCTCATCCATGGGATCAAGTCCCTCCCTACGACTCTGCTAGATTTTTCAATAGTCCCGAGTGAGTTGTCACCCATTATCCAGATCAGAGGGAAGACCCGTCAACATCTAGAAAAGGCTATAGAAAAACTCATACCCCACCTCCTGCAACCCTCTGCATCTGGCTTGACAGTCTTCCATCTAAGGACCTAAAAAATTTAGCCTACAACAGGGTGAGACAACGTCTCAACGAGTCCATCCCCTAAATCTTGATTAGGAGAAAAGTACATTGACATGCATCTTAACCATATCTCCCATAATTCTAGTAACACTAGCACTTTCTTACATGTTAGTATCAATCGAAACATACATAACTATATCGAGATCACATATCATAGGAACATTTCACTATGTGTATATATATGCATGGGCGTACGTATCATCACAATCATACGGCCCCCCAATTACCAGACTAAATTATTATGATACATCCTATACCACACCATAAAATTCCGTCTCCTAATTATGTCCCTCAATTTCAATCATTCATAAGTCTCAACTGACTTTGACCCACCAGCCACAACCCACTCAATAGTTAGCAGTCTTCCGGCCTGACTGGGTATCGTCTTGTACCATCGAGCACGGCAATGTCTACATCTAGATGGCATTTCGATTAGGAGCATTGACCCAACATTTATTGCGATCGGCATTCGTTGACTTGGGGCATTATTCTTATTTGTACAAATGGTACTTCGAACTTGGAACGAGCATGAAGAAATTAACGATACTTCTTTATCTTCCCGAAGGAGCATCATCCGGCCCCAAAAGCTCGTGATGGATTGTCATATCATTTATGTATTTATCAAATTTCATAATTTATCAATCGGTTGCATAATTCAATCCCATCACCAAATATGCCATTTCTAGCAAGCAAAGCATTAAGAATAATCACAAACTCTACCGGCCCTAACCGGCAGAAATGGTCCACCTGCACGTCTCATGTTTTAACTCAAGAAATATAATTAGACAATTTTAGAAAATTCTTGAATTGGAACATGTTGTAAAGAACACATAAATGAAAATTTTTCAAGAGACACCGTAGCCCTGATCATTCTAGATTCGGCGTTGTAAATTGCTCAATCCATCACCAAAACTAGGTCCGTTCCCATAAAGTATGCTTTCCCGAAATCAGTTTGGTTCGAGGTTCAAAACAGGTCCGTTTGATTTGAAATTCGAGTATGTTAAAATAGAAGAGTTGAGAAACAACCTTTGTGAAGAAACCATTTTTAAATGAGGGCTCCAAGAGTTGATAAAAGCCCCTAGAATCCTAAAAGGTCACCGGTTCCAGCTAAAAGTGAAGTTCTGTTTGAAAATGACGGAGCTGATATCTCCTACTTCTGAGTCCCTAAAAATCTTGAGAAAAATATATGTTGTAGCTGAGGATGTCCTAAACATTTCTCTAGAGGATATTGGCTTCAAATTCATGACCGATTTCAATCTACAAAAATTACAAACAACAAGTGTCCAAAAATCAGTTCTGAAGAACAGCCCCAGTTTTTGACCTACCCATCCTCAACGGTGCAAATCTCCCTAGTTTGACTAATATTAGCCCATTCTAATACTAATCCAACTATTATAGATTATCAATAACCTCTACTTAATCTAACCTAAACCAATCTTAAACGTAATCAATCTCCTAAGAAAGTGTAATCAACCCCAAATCAAAACATAGGGAAATTAACTCACTTAATTTGTGGATTGAAGAACTTTTGGCAACGGCGGCGAAAAAATCATGAGGCTCACAACTCGAACGGCAACGGTTCGTTGAAGTTGAGCTCAAGGCCAAGGGCGCTCGACTTTAGCGAATGGTGTGCAACGGTGAGGATGATGGTGGCGCAGTGGTGGTGGAAATGGAGGATGGTGGTGAGACTGGTAGATGATGAAGTTAGAGAAAATAAAAGCAAATATATGGAGGTGACAAAAAGATGGGGGTGCTACAGTAGAAGGGAGAATGCGTGAGGGGGAGAATAGAAAGAGAGAAGGGAGAGAAAAAGAAAAAAAGAAGGGAGGGGATGTTGTCGAGAGGAGAAAGGGGGGAAGAGGAGAGAGAAACAATAAAGTAATGGAGGGGAAGTTGGGGGGAAATTGCAGCAGAAGGGTTAGTGTAAGTGAGAGGTGGAAAAGTGGGGGAGAGAGAGAGAGAGAGAGAGAGAGAGAGAAAGAAGAAAGAGAGAAGAAAAGGGAGGGGAGGAAATTGCGTGTGAAGGAAGGGGGAAAGAAAATGTGAGGGAGAGAGAGAAGAAAGAGAAAAAGAAAAAGAAAAGGGAGGAAAGAAATTTTGGCCGAAGGAGGAGGATGTGTGAAGGAGAGGTGAAAGAGGAGAGAGAAAAATAATAATAATATTGTTATCATTTTTCTTTTTCTTCCAATCTTCGATTTTTCATTCGATAATTTCTTTTTCAAAAATTTTGAGCTCGCCGACAATTTGACGGACGATGAGACAACGTCCAATAATTAAATATGGAAACCCTTGAAAATTTGATACTCAAAATCGAATCAAATTTCATAGTTAAAATCGATTGAACACAATTGTAGTACAACCTAATATATCGGGTGGCTTTTAGGGGTTCTCACACGATTGACCCGTGGTCGATAATTTTCGATCCACGTTTGTGCATCTTCGAATTGTGAACGACCCTCGATTGTCGTGTAATCGCGAGGATTCAATTACATACCCCGAATATAATATCAATAAAAAATCGGTTTATTGTTGTTCGACGTGAATATCGTAATTGTGTGGAATCACCCATGAACCAACTACGTACTTTAGTTGAATCGATTTATATCCATTCGCTAATTGATTTATACAGTGTAGTATTGACCCTTGTTGATCCTTATGGTCGAGTGGTCGATTTCCGATCGAATTCTCTAGTCTTTGACGTTTTAACCATTTACAGCCTCACCCAATGGATTAGTTAACTCGTGAGTGATTAGTTCAGAGTAAAATAACCATAATTGCGTCAAAGAAATAACCATTTCATATATTTCAAAGTAGGGCCAAATTTTGGCATGTCACACAAACAGCTCTGGAGATGGCCTGGGGTCACGGTGGCTAGGGACACGCGGGTCTGGCGTGTGAGTAGGCAGATGGCAAATGGGCTCCGTGGCTTGATGGTGGCATGTTGGCAATCTAACGGGGCTGCTTAGTGGTTGAGGGGGCTGCTAGTTTGGTGCTTTGGAAATTTTAAAGGTTTCACACTTGCTGGAATGGGGGGCTCGACGGAGAGGAGAAGGATAAAGAGGGGGACCGGCTTATGTAAGGGGGGCCACCTTAGTCTCTCTCTCGTCTCTTTGTCTCACTCAACTTGGTCCCACTTGCAAGCTGTCTTCCTCAACTGATTTTCCAGCCCTTTGGCTTCCTCTAGAAGTCTTGAGATGGTCCAAATGTTGAAGGTAAGGGGGGGGGGGGGCTACGAATTTGGTGTGATTTCCCCAAAATTCTCCTCAATTCTCACTTGAATGAATTCAAACCGGCTTTCATAAATTCCATTATCGAGTCGCTGATCAAATTGATATTTTTTCCTCACCAATAGAACCTACTTGCATCCTAATTTTGCGATAAAAAACGTTCCTCTGAAATTTCCGGTTGAAAATGGTCCTATCTAGAATTTTTCCGCTATAATCTCGGTTTGCAGAAAAATTTTCGGAAACTAAGTTGATGTTCCTAAAATGACTTGTGACATAACAGAACTTTCAATTTCTAAAATCATATTCAAATTCACGATTAATTTTAATCTGGCGCGATTTTAGCGTGACTTAGATTACCGGGTAACTTTTAGAAATTTTTAGTGCAAATGACTTGTGGTCGATTTTCTTCGAGTCACAATGAACCTCTTTGACACATTGGTGACTCTCAATGGTCGTGAAAATCTCAAGGTTTCAAATATACACATATGGTACCAAAATGATAGAAATTCAATCTAGTGCCAGTTGACGAGAATTTTGTAATTTAGTGGAATCACCCACGTTTAGCCACGCATCTTTATCGAATCGACCTATCTCTGATCTCTAATCGACTTATAACTTTGCTGTAATGATCTCTGCAGATGAGCATGGTTGAGTAGTTGATTCCTGATCGAATTCTCGAGTCTATCGCATTAAAATTACTTAATGGCTTTACCAACTAGTCTAGTTGTCTTAGGAGTGATTAGCTCTGAAAATAGCACTGTGGGCATGTTGATGAAAGACTTGATTTAATAAATTGAAAATAGCATTGAAATTCTAGGATGTCACAACTTGGATCCACTACTCATCTGCAGCTGCATCATCATAGGATACAAGGTCACATTCTCCAAATAAACAAAAGTTTACTATTGTTTCATTAATGATTTCGTCATTATCAATTATTATCAACTCTTGTGACCACATAATTCTTGAATTTTATTGGCATCTTCCGTGGTCATTGTGAATGACGAATCAATAGTACTTTAGTTGTTAGTGAAGAGAATAAACTATCGGGTGAAAGTGATGAATCTATTGAAGATTTTTTTGTCTCTTTTGCCAATGGTTCATCTTCAATAGGGATATCTTTCTAGTCAATCTTTTGGTTTCACTCCCAGGCTTCATCTTCAAAAAATTGCACATCCCTGCTGATAATTACATTCTTCGTGACTGGATTATATAGCTTGTAATCCTTAGTCACATCACTATAGCCGATGAAAATGCACTTATGTCTTTTATTATCCAACGTTTTCCTTTGTTCGTATGGTATATGGGAATATGCCACACACCTAAATAATCATAGGAATGAAACATCTGGCTTGTTGTTGCTTCAAGCCTCTTCTGGGGTCTTCCAAGAACACTCCTTATTGGACATCTGTTTAGCACAAACACAGCACAAGCAACGGCTTATGGCCAAAACTTTTTTCAAGACGTGCAGACCCTTCAAGTGCCATAACTTTGTACAAAGGGATACTTAAGTGCCATAATTTATGAAAGGTACACTTAAGTGCCAAAATCAGAGTAAAAGGGATCACTTGAGTGCCAATCCGGCCAAAGTCCAGCTAAAATGCCGATGTGGTATTTTTTCGGCGAACCAAGCCCAAAACGATGCCGTTTTGCACGCTGACGTGGCCAAATAATGTAAAAATGGCGTTGTTTTGGGCTGATGTGATAAAAAATAATATAAAAACTAAATAAATTAAATTTAAAATTAGATTTAGTTAAAATATTAAAAAAATAATTTTAAAATTAAAAAAATTAAAAAAAAAAAAAGAAAAAAAGAAAAAAGGGGGGGTGGGCGGTGGCAACCACCGTCGCCTCCTCGCCGTCGCTGAGAAGGGTCGGTGACGGAGGGGGGAGGGTCGGCCGGGGTTGCCAGCCCCAAATCGGGGTGAGAGTCGCAACCCTCGCTGACCCTCCCCCCTTCGTCGCCGGCCCTTACCGGCGACGGCGAGGAGGCGGCAGTGCCCTCAGCCATTGCCCCCCTTTTTTTAAAATTATTTTTTAATATTTTAATTAATTTAAATTTGAAATTATTATTTTTTAATATTTTAACTAAATTTAATTTAAAATTATTATTTTTTTAATATTTGAACTAAATCTACTTTAAATTTAATTTATTTAGTTTTTATATTATTTTTTTACTACGTCAGCCCAAAACGACTCCGTTTTTGCATGATTTGGCCACGTCAGCGTGCAAAACGGTATCGTTTTGGGCTCCACTAGAAATTCACCGGAAAAATTGCCACGTCAGCCTTTTGGTCGTAGTGGCACTTAAGTGATCCATTTTTCTTTTAATGTGGCACTTAAGTATATATTTCGTAAGTTATGACACTTAAGTGTCCATTTGAGCAAAGTTATGGCACTTGAAGTGTTCTTTTGCCTTTTTTTCAAGAATATGTATGATCGCAACAATGGGAACACAGCTTTAAAAGAAATCATTTATCAATTTACCTGTGGCGACATACTTTAGCGCGACATACTCGTATGTTCCCATGACATGTGTAGTTACATTCTTTCTATTATACCATTTTGCTGACGAGTATAGCTAGCAGTCAACTGATGTTTCATTCCACGAATTTTATAGTAATTGTCAAATTCATTGGAAGTAAATTCTCCACCTCTATCTGATCTCAAAATCTTTAATTTAAAGCTACTATGTTTCTCAACATAGACTTTGAATTCTTTAAATTTACCAAAAGCATTGGATTTTTATCTCAAAAAATATACCCATGTTTTTCTGGTAAAATTATCGACAAAAATTGGCATGTACCTTTTTTGTCCAATTGATTCCACCTCAACAAGGCTATAGATGTTTGTATAAACCAACTCCAAAGGTTGCTTGGCTCTTCTAGCTTTTCCAATTGGGAAAGATTCTCCATGTTGTTTTCAAACAAGACATCATTTACATGAGCGGTTTGGACTATCAATCAAAGGCATGTTGGTCACCACCCTTTTTTGGACTAGTATATTTAGTACAGGAAAATTTAGATGACTAAATAGAATATACCAAAGCCACTTGCTATCTTTTGTCATCGCTAGGAAGCTCAATATAGTCTTCGTTAGAAGGGATGGAGGGTACATTGGTTCTTCGTCATTTGTGTTGTAGCAATCAACTTATTGTTTATACCTCTAAAGGTGCAAACTCCATTTTCAATGTTAACTCTGTGGCTTTTTTCAGAAAGTTGCCATTACTTAGCAAATTCCAGAAAAGTCTAGGCATAGAGTAAATGTCTGCAATAGTAACATTAGTGCTATCTTTTGATTTGATATCAATGTTACCTTTGCCCATCATAGGAATTTTGGATTTATTCTTGAAGTTGACTTCATCATTTATTGTCTCATCTAACTTTGAGAATACCTCCTTTCGACCATACAAGTGATTACTACACCTCGTATGAAGGTACGGATTTTTGCATCCACGGTACTCAAGTCATCCATTTTGCATGCTAATACCACATTTTCATTGGCATTGACGACATGTACATGTTTTGGCTGCTCGTGTCCCATGTTTGCTTGGCATTCGGATTTGTAATGTCCGAATCTATTGCACATAAAACACTTGACTTTTGATTTGTCTTGTGTTTTATATCTTCGAATGGAATTCGAATTTCCACCTCTACCTTGGGCACCTCCATGACCTCGACCACCATGACAATCTCCTCAATTTCAGTGAGTGACCCAACTTTGCAATGCTTCCTCGGGATTTGAACCGATGGACTTCTAATTCATTATTTGCTCATGTGAGCATAATGAACCCAGCAACTGCTCCAACGTCATGGTTGATACATCTTGGCCTTCTTCAATCACCGTAACAACGCAGTCAAACCATTCGGTCAAAGACCTCAAGATATTTTCTACAACTCATACATCTTGGAATTCTTTACCATTAATCCTCAGTTGGTTAACAATGGTTTGCACACGATGAAAGCACGCCGAGATAGATTTGAAATCATTCATGCGTAAAGAGTCAAAATTTCCTCGAAGTGTTTGGAGTTGTACTCACTTGACCCAATCATTGCCTTTGTAGGATTTTTGCAATATATCCCATGCTACTTTTGCGATCCCTGCAATTGATATTTTCTCAAATATTGATTCCTCTACAGCTTGAAAGATCGCATGCAATTATTTCTAATCTTTCTTTTAGGACTCCACCAATGGTTCTTTCTCCTCCTTTCTCAAGGCATTGAATTGTTCAACATTAGCCACTTCAGTGTAGCCGCTCTCCTCTAGGTTCCACAAATCTTGGAATTTGAAAAGAACCTTCATCTGGACGGACCCATTGTTGAAATTTTTTCTATTCAACTTTAGAAGTTGCAATTGAATAGAACTAATGGATGCTATTGCTAGCTCTAATACAATTGTTAGAACCAGTTTTAGTTTTGCCAAAACTCGTGTCTAAAACATAACAAGAAAGGAGATGAATGAAAAGATCAACAATGACACAAGACAAGAAAGTGTTTAGTGTATAGTTAGGTGCATTACAAAGCAAATGAAAGCTTTTTGCTACATGTGAGAAAAAATCACTAAAAAAAAATTCATGACTACTATATTTATATGTATAACCACCTCAACTACACTAACTAGAATTAAGTTGGCTTCATGTACAAAACAAAGTTGAACTTTTAGTCTGCCGACGTCAGTGTGAATGGGAATTGCCAACTTCAAGAAAGAAACAAACAAAATTGCTTTGATGAGTCCACACCTAGATCAACTCTTCAAAGGCGATTTGTAGAGGCCATTTAATGAAGTTGGTTTTAGGAGTAGCAACTCCACTGCAGCCCCCCTTTTCTTGATCAACGTGTGGCTTCTTGAAGAATAATTTTCTTGGGTGGTTTGCAAACCGCCATTCTTCTAGTTTTCACACACTTGACCAAAAAACCTAATGAAACTAAAATCAAATATCCATTTTCTTAAATAAAAAAATTAATCTTACTATTTTCAAATAGCAGCATGCTGGGTATTTCCATTAATAACAAGTGATTCATCTTGACGAGGTTGTTGCCCAACTATGCCATTAAGATCAAAGACTCCTTGAGGAATGGACCCATTAATTGGGTTGTCAAAACCATTTCTCACCTTTCCAAAATCCTTATAGTTTCTAAGGGCAGTACACTTTGCCTTGCAGTTGCAAAACTTATTGTAGGAGGTGATGGCAAGGAGGCTACCTTTTTGTTATGAGAGCATGAGGCTGGGCTGATCCTATTGGGATTCCAGGTTGCCCTTGAGCACATTCATGATACATGTTGATTATTAATGGCCTAACAACATAAGTTATCCATCTCATCATATAATTAGCAGAGTCATTATGAGTTTCCTCTATAGCTCATCTCATTGACAAAAGCATGACAAGTTTCATTTCTACTGATCTTGTCACGCCCCAAACCTCGGGCACACACATATTCCTTGGCGGTCAATTAAATTGCGACGTTCCTAGAACTCGTCGCCGACCCATTCACTTTATGCACATGCAGAAGTGAGCTCATAATTACCCGACCAATAGACAAACACATGGGATAGTAAAAGCAGGACAACAATTTTCACGAACCACACTTTATAAACAAACCAAGTTAAATCTACAGGCTCATATACAAAGGTCTGTCTCCCAAAAAGAAGTCCTAATTGACCTATACCCAGATCCTTTCGACTCTGGCTCTAGATTCTCCACCCTAGGGACCTAAAAAAGGGGTAACACAACGGGGTGAGACAAGGTCTCGGTGAGCCAACACCCTAAACCCCAATGAGGATGAGAATTCACTCAAAGGCAGCCTAATATGCACCATATAGGACTTACCTCGCCTTAGCATGTCCTTGCACATTAGTACATCACATATGCACTCATAAACGCATCAAGCGTAAATCAATAATTGGAACACCTCATATTATTCATCAAATATTCACCGGGGTCCCAATTATAGGCCAAACCATTATGACATGTCCCATTCCGTGCCACACAATTTTGCCCTATAATCAGGCGCGGTTATCTCAATCACTCAGGCGTGTTCCAATTACTTATGACCCAACGGCCACGGCAAACTCATCAGTCGGCGGTCATCTAGCATAACCGAGCGTCATCCCGCTTTGTCAGGCACGACAACGACTACATTTAGATGGCATTCCACACAAGAGCATCGGTCTAGCCTCTACTATGACCAGCATCCGTTGTCAAGGGCATTCCACATAAGAGTACCGGCTTAGCCTCCACTGCGACCGGCATCCGTTGTCAATGGCATTCCATATAGGAGCATCACCTCCCCAACTTTCATTAGGTGACGGGCTCTGATAGTGATTGCACACACACCCAAACTCAACCAAGAATATTGTGCTTTGCACTCAAATACTTCTATTTCAAATAATGGACTTGGCCAATTTTCTTCGTATTAGAAATTCTTGGTAAAATAATTGTGCATGGTTACACTTTTAAATTGAACCATAAAACATGATACTCTCTCATTTCAAAATCCCACAATTTTATATAGTACATAAAATACTTTTGGCATCAAAAACCGACACATGGTATTTTTCTATTTAAATACCATAATCCATTTTTTGCAATAATAATCCATAACAACAACCAAGCACCTAATTGCACAATTAAGCAATTGATTTCACATATTATCAAGTACAAGCTCTAAGCATGCCAAACATCAACCACATCACCAAATATGCATTACCTAGCAAGCACAACATCAAGAACAATCCCAAAACCACTATTAGTCCTAACTGGCAGAAACTAATCCACTTGTGCGTCTCCAAGTTTAAATCCAAAAATCTAATCAAATGAGTTCGGAAAATTCACAAATTTGAATATGTTGTAAAGGACACATAAACAAAACATTTTTCATGAAGACACCTTAACCAGATCATTCTAGATTAAGAGAAGTAAATTGCCCAAATCATTACAAAAATTGTGTCCGCGTCCAGAAAGTCTGTTTTCATAAATCAATTTGGTTTGAGGTCCAAAACTTGTCAGTTAAACTACAAGATATGATGAACAACTTTTGTGAAGGAACTCTTACGAAAATCAAAACCTAAGAGTTGATGAAAATCCCTTGAACACCAAAAGGTTACATTTTTCAGCACAAACAGAGGTTCTATTTTGTTTTTAACGAAGCTGAAATCTTGTTCTTTTAAATTCATAAAATCTTGAGTAAAATATATATCATAGCTGAAGATGTCTAGAACATTTTTTAAGAATGACTCAACCTCAAAATTGTAGCATATTTCGATCCACAAAAATGGCAAACTGCTAGCGTCCAGTAAACTGATCCAAGAGAAATCCACTAATTAGACTAAACCACCCTCATTAATGATAATCTAACTAATTAGATTAACACTAATCCATCTTAAGGCTAATCTCACTTAATATTAACTTAACTAAGCTAATTAACACTAATCTAACCTCCTAAGTGCAATTAACAATATAATCAATGATTAGGGAGTTAACTCACCGGATTAGCAAGGAAATGGGTTCACAGCAATAGTGACGTGACGGCGGTGAGATCCCGTGCCTACGACGACTCCAAAAGAGGCCTAAAAAAAGCTGAAAAAGGCCAACAAGCCTCATGGCTTTCTGTTGGAAATCTAGTTCTGTTTTGTCGTTGCTGGTGGTGCGCTGGTGGTTAAGGTGCAATGGTTGTTCAGCGGTGACGACGCGGCTGTTGGATGGAGCTAGTGGGATAGGTGCTACTAGGGTGACGTTAGGATGAGTGGTAGCTGTCACGCCCCAATCCTCTGAGCACATGCCCATCCCTCCTTGGTCGATTAAGTTACAACTTCCCAGGACTAGTCGCCAACCCTTTCATTTTTTTATGCACATGCGAAAGTGAAATAATAACCTCTGACAACATGAGATACGAAAGCACGGCAACATTTCACCAAAGCACACTTTTATAAACAACTAGGTTTATATACAATAAGAGTCTAGGTAAAGGTCTACAAAATGATTGACTCACAAAAGAAGCCATCCTACAACATCCTAGTAGGACACATACGCCAATCCTCCAGACTTTACCTCTATAGACTCCGGGGCTTCGGTCCTCCACGACCACCATCTAAGGACCTGAAAATGGGTATATAATAACTAGTGAAATGATGTCTCAACAAGTTCAATCCCCTAAGACCTAACTAGGAAGAAAATACGCCATGAGGGTTGCCTAAGTACAATCACAAGTCGGAGGACTTATCTTAGCCACGATTTCCTTCCTGCAAGTTAATACAATTTATAATTCATCAAACCACATGAAATGAATTCATCACATCAGGACAGATCAAACTATCGATCAATTGACTTAGTCAATTACATGTCAACAAGACCATTACCCGGTCATCTCAATCAATACTACCTATAAGTCTGATCATACCTAGAACTGCTTATTATAAGTTGATAATAGGTAGTATAGCTCGCTTGAAGCTGCCTCAAATATCGATATAATATATTATATATGCTCACCAGAAGTTGCCACAAATGTCGATTCTAATCGCCTGATCAAATCATTATTTTTATCCTTTCCGATAAAAATACTTGTGTATGGGTACATAGTCGGCCTTAGCCAAAATACAATATTTTATCACTTGAAAATCCCACTAATTTCATCGATCCATACTCATTTTTGGCATTCTAATTTGACTATCCAGTTCAACTCTAAGGGTGGCCATAAAATTCGAAAGGTGGCCAATCTCAAATTTGAAAACCGAATTTTCAACTTTCCCTAGTAAGGTTCATACTTTAACCAGTATATGCACAATTGAAGACTCTCGACTCAATGCCTAAGTGACTTCTTTCGTTCTTCCAGGGTGATATCGCGTATCACCATCCTAGTCCTTTCAAGGTTCTGATTCAAAGCGCTATCTCATATTCAATTCATTCTGAGAGAATAAATACTAGAGACTTTGTTGGTCAGTGAAGATCAAGAATCTTTCTCCACACAACTAACATCTCTAAATCTTCAGCGCAAAATTTAATATTGCGAGTTCTAAGTCATGCGTTGAGTAATTCAACTCATGAGGTCTCAACTAGCGAGCCGCGTATGCAACAATCCTACCATGTTGCATTAGCATGCAACCCAGTCCTCTGAATGATGCATCGCCATAGATCTCGTATCCTACAGAACCGGATGGAATAGTCAATACTAGTGTGGCAGTCAACTTCTATTTAAGCTCTTGGAACTACGATTGCACTTGTATATTCACACAAACTTCTCTTCTTTCTTCAGGAGTCGAGTTAACAACAACACTGATGTTGAAAATCCTTCCACGAACCTTCTGTAGTAATCTGTCCAACCAAAATGGCTTCTGATCTTAGATACTGTTGTCAGTTGTGGTCCACTGATAACTTCTTCGATCTTGGTCGGGTCCACGGAAGATTCCTTCACCTAAAATCACGTGGCCTAGGAACATAACATGAGTCAACAAAAACTCGCATTTGCTAAATTTAGCATTCTATCCATGCCTTCTTGGGGTTTGAAGTACTATTCTTAGATGATTCTCGTGCTCCTCAGTACTCAAGTACTCTAGAATATCATGGATAGACACGATCATGAATTGGTCTAGATATTCCTTGAACACTCGGTTTGTCAAATCCATAACAGCAACTAATGCGTTTGTTAAATCAAACGGCATAACAATACTCTAATGATGGTCACCTTGGGTACTAAACACTGAATTTGATATGTTGTTCTTTCTGATCCTCAACTGATGATGCCCTGTTCTCAAGTCGATCTTCGGCAAGGAACACTTGTTCTTGATTGTCACTTGATTGGGTTGACGATAGTCAATGCATATGTAAAATGAACCATCTTGCTTTTTGACAAATAAAACTGATGCTCCCCGAGGTGATGCACATATGTGCATAAATTCCTCATCCAGTAATTCTTGTATGTGCACCATCAGTTCCTTCAACTCAAATAACGACATCCGGTAAGAAGCCTCAGAGAGTGGCTTTGTCTCGGATGCTAACTCAATCGCGAATTCTATCTCTTTCTCCAATGGCAAGCCTGACAATTCCTGTGGAAATACATTTAGAAATTCTTGGACTACTTAGGTGTCCTCAATCTTCAGTTCTTCAGTCTATCTTATCTATGATAATCTTCAAGTAACCTTGGCAACCCCCGTCTATTATACAGGCTGCGTTCAAGCAACGAGATTAATGAAATCAAGGGTCCCTAATAAACTCGACACTTCCATATGCTACCGAGTTAAATTGGGTTACTTTACGACAACAATTCCTTGCCACAAAATGCTCTTGGAGTTTAACTTCTTTTTTTTTCTTTTTTTTTTTTATACAAGACGTCAAAGTTAAACATCAACCAACTAGTCAAGTATAGCTCTAATCAATGGTTCTTCTTTCTACACCTTTATTACAACAATCTAAAATTCCACGAACTTAACCCCAAAACTCTACTGTGCTACTCCGATAAAAACACCCCAAACATTCTTCCTCTGATCAATGCATGGTCGGTTCCATTTCTTTCCCTTTCGCGATCCTAGTGGTGTCCCATCTACGGTAGTGATGTCTATGCTCCTTTAGACTTTCACCAACAGTCCCTCACCTGATAGCCATACAGGTCACAATCACAACATGTTCTAGCCATGCCCAGACACTGGATTTATCAATGCTTCCTTCCACAATTTTGGCACCCATCTAGTGAGTCCTTTATCTCCTGTCAAGTGACAACATGCACTCTTTCTTGTACTAGAGGTTTGTTCCAACCCACTGAGTGTCCTGCAGTGCATTCCCTTTGATTTGTTCCATTGACCTTCTAAGACAGTTTCTAACCGGGTGACCCTATTGGTCACACTCAAAACGAATTCTTGTCCTAAAAGAAACACGAGGCTAATCCTTGTCATCTCCTAAGGGAACAACATGCTCCATTTCAACTCAATGCTGACCTGACTATCCCATCGTTCCTATTGGGTGGAATAGAATACTTTCTCTCAACATCTGTCTTTTCCCTAACCAATTTCCATCTCTGCCTGAATTGAATCTTGACTCAGATACTGAAGTCTGTTCCCTTATAACAATTCCAAGTTTGACCTCAGCAAAGGCGACAACAACAATGGTGACGTGGCATTGACGGCGGTAGTGACAGTGGCAATAGCGGTGGCTTGGTTCTAAGCTTGCTAGCTCAACCAATTCCAAGGAACACTAGCACTTGAATGATCCCATTGAACTTAGGATCGCTCGGTGTTGCTACACTCTCAGCATCGACCTACGGCAGTACTCTTACACTCGCGTTGGCTAGAGCCGGTGCTCTACCACAACTACCTCAAGTACCCATCCTTGTCGACGTTCCACCCTAAGTCATAGAGGCTACTACCCTTTTACTATGAGTCCTGAGCTCCTGATCACTCATACTACAGGATCTTTATAGAAACATGTTTTCTAATTCCAATGCCATATTAGAATTTGAGTGACTCATGCAAAAAAGCTACCAATTAGCTATCAATCACATGCATCAACATGAAATAGAGGTTATTTCTACTAACTATCTCATGACTCATCACACCTTATCACTCCATACATAGACTTGCTCTAATACCACTTAAACGTGGATGTCACACCTCGATCCTCTGAGCATGTGCCCATCCCTCCTTGATTGATTAAGTTGCGACTTCCCAGGACTAATTGCCGACCCTTTCATTTTTTTAAGCACATGCGGAAGCGAAACAATAACCCCTGACAACAAACAACATGGGATAGGAAAGCAAAGCAACATTTCACCAAAGCACACTTTTATAAACAACTGGGTTTATATACAAGATGAGTCTAGGTAAAGGTCTACAAAATAATCGACTCTCGAAAGAAACCATCCTACAACATCCTAGTGGGACACATATGCCGATCCTCCATACTTCACCTCCACAAACTCCGGGGCTTCGATCCTCCACAACCACCATCTAAGGACCTGAAAATGGTTATACAAAAAACCAGTGAGACGATGTCTCAGCAAGTTCAACCCCATAAGACCCGACTAGGAAGAAAATACGCCCTAAGGGTTGCCTAAGCACAATCATGAGTCGAAGGACTTACCTTAGCTTGGATCTCCTTCCTACAAGTAAATACAATTTATAATTCATTGAACCACATCAATGAATCAATTCATCACATCAGGATAGATCGAACTATCGATCAATCGACTCAGTCAATTACATGTCAACAAAACCATTCCCCAGTCATCTCAATCAATACTACCTATAAGTCCAATCATGCCCAGGACTATTTATTATAAGCCGATAATTGGTAGTATAGCTCGCCATAAGTTGCCTCAAATATCGATATAATATATTATATATGCTCACGAGAAGCTACCGTAAATATCGATATAATATATTATATATACTCATCAGAAGCTACCGCAAATATCGATATAATATATTATATATGCTCACTAGAAGCACACTTTAACGGGGATGTCACGCCCCGATCCTCTGAGCATGTGCTCATCCCTCCTTGGTCGATTAAGTTGAGACTTTCTAGGACTAGTCACCGACTCTTTTATTTTTTTTATGTGCATGCGGAAGCAAAACAATAACCCCTGGCAACGAACAACATGGGATAGGAAACCAAGGCAACATTTCACCAAAGTATACTTTTATAAACAACTGGGTTTATATACAAGAAGAGTCTAGGTAAAGGTCTACAAAATGATCAACTCTCAAAAGAAGCAATCCTACAACATCCCAGTAGGACACATACGCCGATCCTCCAAACTTCACCTTTACAGACTTCGGGGCTTTGGTCTTCCACGACCACCATCTAAGGACCTGAAAATGGTTATACAAAAACCAGTGAGACGACGTCTCAGCAAGTTCAACCCCCTAAGACTTGACTAGGAAGAAAATACACACTGAGGGTTGCCTAGGGACAAGCACGAGTTGGAGGACTTACCTTAGCCCTGATTTCCTTCATGCAAGTTAATACAATTTATAATTCATCGAACCACATCAATTAATCAATTCATCACATTACATATCAACAGGACCATTCCCTAGTCATCTCAATCAATACTACCTATAAGTCCAATCATACCCAGGACTGCTTATCATAAGCTGATAATACGTAGTATAGCTTGCCAGAAGCTACCTCAAATATCGATATAATATATTATATATGTTCACCGGAAGCTACTGTAAATATTGATATAATATATTATATATACTCATCAAAAGCTACCGCAAATATCTACATAATATATTATATATGCTAACCAGAAGCTGCCGCAAATATCAATATAATATGTTATATATGCTCACTAGAAGTTGCCACAAATATGCATATAATATATTATATATGCTCACCAGAAGTTGCCACAAATATCATTATAATATGTTATATATGCTCACTAGAAGTCGCCACAAATATCGATTATGATCGCCTAATCAAATCATCATTTTTATCCTTTCCGATAAAAATACTCGTGTATGGGTACACGGTCGCCCTTTGCCAAAGGACAATATTTTCTCACTTGAAAATCCCACTAATTTCACCAATCCATCAACTCATTTTTGGTGTTGTAAACCGACGCCCGGTGATTATCCAATTAATTACTGAAATTAATTATATTTAGGAATAAATTCCTAAAATATAAATCATACAAATCTGCACAAATTAAAGCTCAATTAAATAAATAGATCATACCACTGCAATCAGCATAAAATTTCGGTCACCGACTATCCTAGTCTAATTTCCAGAAAGTAAATAAATAAATAATTAATTACAAAAATTAATTAATAAATGCCATAAATACGACTTAGGCTCGAAAAAGCCTAATTGGAAGCCGAGACGGGCCGAAAAAATTACCTAACCACTCTAGTTATATACTAGAGCTTGTCTAGGCTCTAACTACACTAACTATTCACCTAACATGCATTGGTAATTAATTAAATTCACTAATCAAATCTAACTAACCATCTAATCTTAACTTAGTCTAAACTAACTAACCCTTAAATGTCATTAACTTACTAAACAAGAATTAGTGAGTTAAACTCACCTGATTAACGATCAGCTCGGATCAAAACGATAGGGATGTGACGAGGAACGAAAAGCTCCAAAGCGGCGACACCAATGGGGCAAGAATTGAGCCCAAAAATTGGCCAGCAAAGCCTCATGGCGCGACTGGTTTTCCACAGCTAATGGCTGCTTTGCGTGGATGAGTCGGTGGGGAAGAAACAGTTGGCTTGTGGCTTCAAGCGGGCTATTGAGTGAAGACGCGGAGCTGGATGAAGATCGAGCAGTTTAATGGACTTCAATTCATGTGGATTGCTTCGGTTTATTGTGGGATGACAACACAACTCGGAGGAAATGGGGGCGACAACACGAGAACGAGAGAGAGAGAGAGAGAGAGAGAGAGAGAGAGATTGAACAAAGAGAGGTTGAGGGGGTGTGTCGGTCAAAAGATTAAAGGATAAGTATGACCAAAAGTCAAAGAGAAATGGGAGAGAATGAAAGACATGGCAGATAGGAGGGAACGTTGGTGTGGGGAGGGATTCGCGGGAGTGAGAGAGAGAGAGAGAGAGAGAGAGAAAAGGAAAGGGGGGAACGTGCGTGGCCAAGTGGGGGAAGGAAATAGGAAAAATACAAAGGAAATTAAAAGAAATCCTATAACCGAAATTTCTTGGTCCCACTTGCTCTTGTTTTGTCCAATTTGATCTCGAAAAATTCCTATGCTGAAGCACTTGATCCTCACTTGCTTTCTTGCACGCAATTTTCCTCAAACAACAAATCTCGGGCAACAAAAATGACCATTTACTTCAACTTCGAATTCTAATTCATTTTTCTTGGAATTCGATTTTCTGAACAAACCTCTTTGATTGAGGTCCAATTTGGCTATAGAAAAAGCCCACAAAATTTCCTTTCACCCAGTAGCTCACACCAGAGGCCGAAAATCCCTTCAAATTGACCAATTCAAATTTCCATTTGTTTTTCGAATTGTCCAAATTGATTTTCCATAAAAATCCCGAATTTGCCAAAAATTCCTCGAAAGATGAGTCGACGTTCCTAAAATGACTCGTGACATGGCATAACTTTCAATTTTTGAAATCGGGTTCAAATTCGCGATTAATTTCAATCAGACGCGATTTTAACGTGACATAATTTACTGGGTAGCTTTTAGGAATTTTTATTGCAATTGACCCATGGTTGATTTTCTTCTAGCCACATATACCTCTTCGACATATTGGCGACTCTCGGTTGTCGTGAAAATCTCAAGATTTCAAATACAGACATAGGGCGCCAAAACGATAGAAAAATCAGTTTAGTGCTGATCAACAAGAATTTTGCAAATTAGTGGAATCAACCACATTTAGCCACACATCTTAGTCAAACCGACCTATCTCTGATCTCTACTCAATTTTTAACTATACCGTAATGACTCCTGCAGACTGGCACGATCGAGCAGTTGATTCCTGGTCGAATTCTCAAGTCTATTGCGTTTAAAATCCCTTAACGACTTTACCTGATAGGCTAGTTATCTCGTGAGTGACCATCTCAGAGAAAAGCATTGTAGTCACGTCGATGAAAAGTCCAATTTATCCGATCAAAATCAGAATTTGAAATTTAGGATTTCACAACTCTTCATCTCTTATAAAAATTTTGTCCTCGAAATTTAAACCTTTACCAATCCTTAAACAAAAAGATGGGGGTATTGTCGTCTCATCAAGTCTTTACTTTTCCCGGTTACTTCTTTAGTCCCGTGGTGTGCTCAACAATACAACCTTTTTGGCAGCTCTAAGCGATCTTTAATTTGTCTCTGATCACGACAACTACAATCACTGACTCTAGGCTGCGATCTTCCATTCTTTGACCTCGTCTCAACAAACTAAAGTTCTGTCCACTTTGCTCTGCCCTACTTCAAAAGGAACCATCTTACTGTTCTGCTAAAACTGGAAATCCTCAAATCTAGATCTAACATAAATTCGTCACTAGCACTCCATGCAGATGAACTATTTAATGCACATACACTTCTGAATATCTATTCAAATCGAGGTCCTTTCGTACTGTGATGAAGTGAGTCAACTTCATCCATTTGTCAACCATTATCCAAAATGGAATCATTACCCCTTTGGCTCCTTGATAAGCCCATCACAAAGTTCATTGTGATATACTTCCATTCCCACTTGAGACTCTCAAGCGGTTGTAAAAGTCCTCCCGACTTGCATTACTAAACTTACACTAATTAGTACATCTGACACTTGTAACCTATCCGTCAATATCTATCTATCTATCTATCTATCTATCTATCGGTCTACCAATTGAGCTGGCACCGATTCTAGCCTACTTTGTACTGTCTAGTTGAATACTACAACTACTATGGCGAATCCCTACCCAAGCCTCTTCCTTGAGTGCTACATCGTTAAGTACACCCAATCACTCTCGAAACTTGAGTGTTCCATCCTCATAAATATGAAAATAAGTCTCTTTCTTATCAATATCCTCTTGTAAGATGTTTTGAACATCCTGGTCTGTCAACTGAAGCGTCTGTTTCTAATCTGACTATCCAGTTCAACTCTGAGGGTGCCCATAAAATTTGAAAGGTGCCAATCTCAAATTTGAAAATCGAATTTTGAACTTTCCCTAGTAAGGTTCATACTTTAACTAGTATATGCACAATTGAAGACTCTCGACTCAACGTCTCAGTGACTTCTTTCGTTCTTCCTGGGTGATACTAGGTATCACCATCCTAGTCCTTTCAAAGTTCTAATTCACAGCGCTATCTCATATCCAATTCCTTCTGAGAGAATAAATACTGGAGACTTTATTGGTTAGCGAAGATCCAAAATCTTTCTCCACACAACTAACATCTCCAAATCTTCAATGCGAAATTTAATGTTTCGAGCTCTAAGTCATGTGTCGAGTAATTCAACTCAGGTGGTCTCAACTGGCAAGCCGTGTATGCAACAATTCTACCATGTTGCATCAACACGCAACCCGGTCCTCCAAATGACGCATCACCATAGATCTCGTATCTCACAGAACTAGATGGAATGGTCAACATAGGTGCCATAGTCAACTTCTATTTAAGCTCTTGGAACTACGATCGCACTTGTCTATCCACATAAACTTTTCTTCTTTCTTCAGGAGTCGAGTTAACGGTGACACTAATGTTGAAAATCCTTCCACAAACCTTATGTAGTAATCTGTCCAACCCAAACGGCTTCTGATCTCAGATATTGTTGTCAGTCATGGTTTGCTAATAACTGCTTCAATGTTGATCGGGTCCATGAAGATTCCTTCACCTGAAATCACATGGCCTAGGAATGCAACACAAGTCAACCAAAACTCGCATTTGCTAAACTTAGCACATTATCCATGCCTTCTCGGGGTCTGAAGTACTATTCTCAGATGACTCTCGTGCTCCTTAGTACTCATCGAGTACTCTAGAATATCATGGATAGACACGATCATGAATTGGTCTAGATATTCCTTGAACATCGGTTTATCAAATCCATAACAATAGCTTATGCGTTTGATTTAACAAACGGCATAACAATACTCTCATGATGGTCACCTCGGGTACTAAACACTGAATTCGATATGTCGTTCTTTCTGATCCTCAACTGATGATGCCCTATTCTCAAGTTGATCTTCAACAAGGAACACTTGTTCTTGTTCTTGATTGTCACTTGATTGAGTTGACGATAGTCAATGCAAATGTAAAATGAACCATCTTGCTTTTTGACAAATGAAACCGATGCTCCCTGAGGTGATGCATAGATGCGCATAAATTCCTCATCTAGTAATTCTTGCATCTACACCATCAGTTCCTTCAACTCAAATAACGACATCTAGTAAGAAGTCTTAGAGAGTGGCTTTGTCCTAGGTTCTAACTCGATTGCCAATTCTCTCTCTTTCTCTGATGGCAAGCTTGACAATTCTTGTGGAAATACATCTAGTAATTCTTAGACTATTGAGGTATCCTCAATCTTCAGTTCTTCAATCTGTCTTATCTATGACAATCTTCAAGTAACCTTGGCAACCCCCACCTAACATACAAGTTGCCTTCAAGCGACGAGATTAATGAAATCGAGGGTCCTTTTTGACTCCTAATAAACTCGACACTTCCATCTACTATCGGGTTAAACTAGGTTACTTTACGACAACAATTCCTTACCACAAAATGCTCTTTAAGCCAAACTTTTTATTTATTTATTTATACAAGACGTCAAAGTTATACATCAACCAACCAATCAAGTATAACTCTAATTAGTGGTTCTTCTTTCTACAGTTTTATTACAACAATCTAAAATTCCACGAACTTAACCCACAACTTTGCTACGCTACTCTGATAAAATCACCCCAAACATCCTCTAATCTATGCATGGTTGATTCCATTTCTTTCCCTTTTGCCATCTTAGTGGTGTCCCATCTGTGGTAGCAATCTCTATGCTCCCTTAGATTTTCATCGACGGTCCCTCACCTAATGGTCATGCTGGTCACAATCACAGCACGTTCTAGCCATACTCGGATACTGGATTTATCAATGCTTCCTTCCACAATTTCGGCACCCATATGGTGAGTCATCCTATCTCCTGTCAGGTGATAGCATGCACTCTTTCTTGTACCAGAGGTTTGTTCCAACAACCCCACTAAATGTCCTGCAGTACATTCCCTTTGATTTGTTCCATTGACCTTCTAAGACAGTTTCTGATTGGGTGACCTTGTTGGTCACACTCAAAATGAATTCTTGTCCTGAGAAAAACATGAGGCCGATCCATTTAATCTCCCAAGGGAACAACATGCTCCATTTTAACTCGATGTTGACCTGACTATCCCATCCTTCTTATTGGGCAGAATAGAATACTTTCTCTCGATTTCGGTCTTTTCCCTGACCGATTTCCATTTCTAACTAAATTGAATCTTGACTCAGACACTGAAGTTCGTTCCTTTATAACAATTCCAGGTTGGACCTTAGCAAAGGCGACAACAACAACGATGACGGCACTGACGGCAGTAATGACAGTGGCAACAACAACGGCTCAGTCCTAAGCTTACCAACTCAACCAATTCCAAGGAACACTATCACCAAAACGAACCCATCGAACCTAGGATCCCTCGGTGCTGCTACACTCTTAGTACCAACCTACGGCGGTACTCTTACACTCACGTTGGCCTGAGCCGGCTCTCTACCACAACTACCTCGGCTACTGCCCTCTTACTATGAGTCTTCAGCTCCTGATCACTCATACTACAGGATCTTTATAGAAACTTGTTTTCTAATTTCAATACCATATTAGAATTTGAGTGACCCACACAAACAGACTACCAATCAGTTGGTAGGAATGATATTTAGTTCATGCTGGTGTATGTGATTAAGTTGCGACTTCCCAAGATTAGTCGCCAACCCTTTCTTTTTTTAATGCACATGCGGAAGTGAAACAATAACCCCTGACAACAAATGACATGGGATAGGAAAGTAGGAGAACATTTCACTAAAACACACTTTTGTAAACAACTAGATATATATACAAGAAGAGTTTAGGTAAAGGTCTACAAAATGATCGACTCTCAAAAGAAGCCATCCTGCAACATCCTTGTAGGACACATATGCCAATCCTCTAGACTTCAGCTCCACAAACTCCAGGGCTTTGGTCCTCCACGACCACCATGTAAGGACTTGAAAATGGTTATACAATAACTAGTGAGACAACGTCTTAGCAAGTTCAACCCTTTAAGACCCAACTAGGAAGAAAATATGCCCTGAGGGCTGTCTAGGCACAAGCACGAGTCGAAGGACTTATCTTAGCCTCGATTTCCTTCCTACAAGTCAATGCAATTTATAATTTATCGAACCACATCAATTAATCAATTCATCACATCAGGATAGATTGAACTATTGATCAATCGACTCAATCGATTACATGTCAATAGGATCATTCATCGGTCATCTCAATCAATACTATCTATAAGTCTGATCATACTCAAGACTACTTATTATAAGTTGATAATAGGTAGTATAGCTCGCTAGAAGCTAGCTCAAATAATGATATAATATATTATATATCATCACCATAAGCTACTGCAAATATCGATATAATATATTATATATGCTCACCAGAATCACACTTAAACGGGGATGTCACGCCCCGATCCTCCGAGCACGTGCTCATCCTTTCTTGGTCGATTAAGTTGTGACTTCCCAGGACTAGCCACCGACTCTTTCATTTTTTCTATGCACATGCAGAAGAAAAACAATAACCCTTGACAACAAACAACAAGGGATAGGAAAGCAGGACAACATTTCACCAAAGCACACTTTTATAAAAAAAACTAGGTTTATATACAAGAAGAGTCTAAGTAAAGGTCTACAAAATGATCAACTCTCAAAAGAAGCCATTTTACAACATTCTAGTAGGACATACATGCTGATCCTCCAGACTTCACCTCCACAGACTCCGGGGCTTTGGTCCTCCACGACCACCATTTAAGGACTTGAAAATGGTTATACAATAATCAGTGAGACAATGTCTCAGCAAGTTCAACCCCTTAAGACCCCTTTAGAAAGAAAATACGCCCTGAGGGCTGCCTAGGCACAATCACGAGTTGGAGGACTTACCTTAGCCTCAATCTCCTTCCTATAAGTCAATACAATTTATAATTCAGTGAACCATATCAATGAATCAATTCATCACATCATGACAGATCGAACTATCGATCAATCGACTCAGTCAATTACATGTCAACAGAACCATTCCCCGGTCATCTCAATCAATACTACCTATAAGTCCGATCATACCAAGGACTGCTTATTATAAGCTGATAATAAGTAGTATAACTCGCCAGAAGCTGTCTCAAATATCGATATAATATGTTATATATGCTCACTAGAAGCGGCCGCTAATATTGATATAATATATTATATATGCTCACCTAAAGCCGTCGCAAATATTGATTATAATCACCTGATCAAGTTATCATTTTTATCATTTTCGATAAAAAAATTTGTGTGTGGGTACACGGTCAGCCTTAGCCAAAACACAATATTTTTTCACTTGAAAATCTCACTAATTTCACTCATTCATAAACTCATTTTGGCGTTGTAAACCGACGCCCGATGATTATCTAATTAATTAATGAAATTAATTAAATTTTGGAATAAATTCCTAAAATACAAATCATCCAAAATCTACACAAATTAAAGCTCAATTAAATAAACAGATCACACCACTACATTCAACATAAGATTCCGGTCATCGACTATCCTAGTCTAATTTCTGAAAAAATAAATAAATAAATAAATAAATAATTAATTACAAAAATTAATTAATAAATGCCATAATATGACTTAGGCTCAGAAAAGCCTAATTGGAAGCTGAGACCGGCCCAAAAAATTACCAAACCACTCTAGTTAAGTACTAGAGCTTGTTTAGGTTTTAACTACACTAACTATCCACCTAACATACATCGATAATTAATTAAATTCACTAATCAAATCTAACTAATTACCTAATCCTAACTTAGTCTAAACTAATCAACCATTAAACGTCATTAACTTACTAAGCGAGGATTAGTGAGTTAAACTACATGATTAACGATTCGCTTGAATCAAAACAAAGGGGATGTGATGAGGAACGAAAAGCTCCAAAGTGGCGACACCATTGGGGCACGGATCAGGCTTGAAAATTGGCTCGCAAAGCCTCACGGCGCTGCTAGTTTTCCATGGCTGATGGTTGCTTTGCGTGGCTGATTCGGTGGGGAAGAAAAAGCTAGCTTTCGGCTTCAAGCGGGGTGTTGAACGAAGACACAGAGCTGGGTGAAGATTGAGCGATTTAATGGACTCGAATTCGTGTGGATTGCTTCGGTTTATTGCGGGATGACAACACAGCTCCTCGGAGGAAATGGGGGCAACAATGCAAGAGAGAGAGAGAGAGAGAGAGAGAGAGAGAGAGATTGAACAGAGAGAGGTTGAGGGGGTCTGTTGGTCAAAAGATTAAAGGATAAGTATGACCAAAAGTCAAAGGAAAATGGGAAAGAAGGAAAGACACGGTAGAGAGAAGGAGGGAACATTGGTGTGGGGAGGGATTCATGTGAGGGAGAGAGAGAGAGAGAAGAAAAAGGAAAGGGGGGGACGTGTGCGACCAAGTGGGGGAAGGAAATAGGAAAAATAAAAAGGAAATGAAAAAAAATCCTATAACCGAAATTTCTTGGTCCCACTTGCTCTTATTTAGTCGAATTTGATCCCCAAAAATTCCCATGCTAAAGCACTTAATCCTCACTTGCTTTCTTGCACCCAATTTCCCTTGAACAACAAATCTCGGGCAACAAAAACGGCTATTTCCTTTAATTCCGAATTCTAATTCATTTTTCTCCGAATCCGATTTTCTGAACAAACCTCTTCAATTAAGGTCCAATTTGGTTGTAAAAAAAGCTCACAAAATTTCCTTTCACCGAGTAGCTCACACTAAAGGCCGAAAATCCCTTCAAATTGGCCAATCCGAATTTTCGTTCGTTTTCCAAATCATCTAAATTGATTTTTCGTAAAAATCCCGAATTTGACGAAAATTCCTCGAAAGATTAGTCGACATTCCTAGAATGACTCGTGACATGACAGAACTTTTAATTTTTGAAATCGGGTTCAAATTCGCGGTTAATTTCAATTAGACACGATTTTAGCGTGACCTAACCTACCGAGTAACTTTTAGGAATTTTTAATACAATTGACTAGTGGTCAATTTTCTTTGAGCCACATGTATCTCTTCGACACATTGGCAGCTCTCGGTTGTCATGAAAATATTAAGGTTTCAAGTACGAATACAAGGTGCCAAAACGATAGAAAAATCAGTCTAGTGCCGATCGACGAGAATTTTGCAAATTAGTGAAATCACTCACGTTTAGCCACACATCTCAGTCGAACCGACCTATCTTTGATCTTTGATCATTTTTTAACTATGCCGCAATGACCCTTCCAGACTAGCACGGTTGAGCAATCGATTCCTAGTCGAATTCTTAAGTCTATTGTGTTTAAAATCCCTTAACGGCTTCACCTGATATGCTAGTTATCCCGTGAGTGGCCATCTCAGAGAAAAACACTATAGTCGTGTCGATGAAAAATCCAATTTATCCGATCGAAATTAGAATATGAAATTCATGATGTCACAGTAGCTGCTTGTCGTTGGGTGATGATGGGAGTTGAAAACGCTGGTGGAGTTGCGGCTGTGGTGTGATGGTGAGCTGATGGGGCTGTTAGGGTGGTGCTGGACGTGAAGTGGTGAAGACATTGCTGGATGATGAAGATGAGGAGATGGTGGGCGTGAAATGAAGGAGGGCGTTGGTAGTGGATGGGGGAAGATGGTGTGGGCGTGAGGCAACCCCAAAAAGAAAGGAAATGAAGAATTGCAGAAGGAGGGATGGGTTGCTTCGGCTGAGGAGGTTCTGCACATAGGGGGATAAGGGAGGGAAAAGAAGGGGAATAAGAGGGCGAGAAAGTCCAAGTGAGGGCCAATGGTAAGCCAAGCCAAATATCAAGCAATGATCACAAATGGCACAAAGTCTTCAGCCCACAAAAGTCCTTGCATCCTTCAATGGCCATTTTCCACAAATTTCTTCACCAAATAACTCATTTTGGTGTCCCAAAAATCCAGCCAAAGCTGCCCTACGAATTTCCCTTTTATTCTGCACAATTTACTTCAATTTGGTGGCTAAAATCTATCTAATTCAGCCCACAAAGTCGAAGCACCAACCAATGAAGAATTAATCTTCAAATTCTCCCAATTAAACCCTTTTGGCAGCCTAAAATGCCTCCCAAGCTTCCCATCCGAATTTCACAAATTCTAATTTGCCAAAATTGATTTTTCGTAAAAATTTCGGGCTCAATGGAAATTTTCCAAAAGATGAGACGATGTCCTAAAGATAAATCGTGACACGCTCGAACATTCGATTCCAAAAAATGAGTTCAATTTTGTGTTTAAAGTCGACCGAACATGATTTTAGCGCAACCCTACCTACCATGTAGCTTTTAGAGATTTTAGCACGTTTGACCCGTGGTCAATAATTTCAATCAACATTTATACATCTCTAAATCGTAAGCAACTCTCAGTTGTCATAAAAATATCAAGGTTTCAATTACGGACACTGAGTATAGAATTGACAAAAAAATCGGATTAGTGCCGTTTGATTCGAATTTTGTAATCATGTGGAATTACCCACAATTTAATTACGACATTCCATTGAATCAACCTATAGCTTATCACTAATCGATTATAATGGCGTCATATTAACCCTTGTCGATTATCACGGTTGAGCAGTCGATTTCCGATCGAATTCTCTAGTCTACCGTGTATATATCTCTTAACGGCTTCACCTGATAGATAAGTTATCTCGAGAGTGATTAGCTCCAAAAAAATGGACCATAGGCGCGTCGACGAAATGCCCATTTCATATTATTGGGACGGGATTGAAATTCAAGATGTCACAGTTCTTCTTGGTTCCTCCACATGTTGCTTTGATAATCTACATTCTCATCTTGAGCTTGATTCAAAGTAGGTTGAGCAGATGAGGACTTTGCACGTGAGATATCCTCTATTGATGCAAGGGTTTGTTTGTGGCACCATCTAGATTGTTGCGACTTCTTGTGCGTGGCATAGCAGTGCCTTCAACTAACACCAAGTCCCACTGGGTGTGCCAAAAAGATGTTTTGCTAGTTTTGGATCCTGCAACAGCATATTTTTCCCAAGTGCTATATTTTGGCTTTTATTAAAGGAAACTCAAGTTTTGTGTTCATTTTGGATAAAGAGGGTCAAATGCAAACGAGACCACATATATTATATAATCCCAAATCTAAAGGAGTAACGTAACACGAGCTCAAAACCAATGATAATCAATGTCAAAATATAATCAATGATTCAATCCGAATTCACTTTGATGTAATGATGAAGGCCTATTAAAATTAAAGTGGTTTATATAATATCGAGGATGGTTCAACAACACTGAGTATTAACAAAAGTGCCTGTAAAGCACTGCTTTCGAATAAATTCTAGGGCATGACATCGGAACCCAATCAATGATGTTAGATAGCTTGAATGACACCTAGTAGACACTACTCCTATGTGGATATGAGAACACAATGTCGAAATCTAATCGACAACGCTTGACAATGTGGATAACACCTAGTAGACGCTGCTAGATGGATATAAGGACATAACATCGAAATCTAAGCGACAACATTGAACAACAGTGATAACACCTGGCAAACACTGTTCCCACATTAGTATGATGACACACCATCAGAATGTAATCAATGATGCTAGATGGTAGTAACAATACCTAGCAAATATTGATCCCAGATGAGTATGAGGACACAACGTTGGAATATAATCGATATTGCTGGATGGTGAGTTAGCATTGGAATCTAATCAGCAGTAGTGTCCAAGATATAGACACTCGTTGGAATTGAACTTACGATAAGAATCTTAAGCTATAGCTAAGCTAGACTAAGCAAAGATAAATGGTAAGATAGAGTAGTTTTGTGTGTAGTTCAGGGAGGCTTCTCTATTGGATTATCTATGGCATTTATAGGCCAATTTGGTAAGTGTCAATAGTTGGTTGTTTCCTTATGCAGAATTGCCTTATTCACATCTAGTTACTTTCTAACTGTTTGCCAATGCTCTTATGGCTTATCTAGCAAGTATTAACTGGTCCTCTTAAGTTTGGCACCCTTTTAAATATTAACCATTGCCATCCAAATTTGCTATCAATGTTATGTTTTCAACAGTATCTCTTGGTTTGGACATGTGGCAATCAATTGCTTCATCATAGAATTATGTATCTCTACTTGTAGGTCCATCAAAACCTAGCCTAAGGGTCCTCAAAATCCTTGGCTAACTTTTGTTTTCATGACCACTATGGGCTGGGCTAATGTGAATCATAGCCCACATGTGGCAACGAGGGTGATTTTAAAGGTTTATGTTGCTTGTGACCCGCACGAGATTGTATGGGTATTTTGGGTTTCAACAATAAATAAATAAATAAATAAATAAATAAATAAATAAATAAATAAATAATAAATAAATAAATAAGAGGAAAACCGAACTGAATTGCATTTTTGGTTTAGGTCATATCTGGTTCTTGTCGCATTTAGGTTTGGAGCAAGCACACATCCAAATGGTTCGGGTATCCCAAAAACCCGAGTCAAACTAAACCGTTGACACCCCTAAATCTATATATTCAGTTTTCGGGGGAGGAAGTGTGTAAGAAAGAAAGAACTCTTCTGTTCCTTCCGTCCTAGGATGATTGCTTCTGTCCAACTCACACAGAAAGAGCTTACGCGCGCGTTATCCCTGGCTAGAACTATTGCACAAAAAATGAAGACCATGTTTTCTAGCTAAGCTTTCTGAACCAAAATGACTACTTTCTCTGATCGGCCTAAGGAAGGATCAAACCCCTCCCAAACGTTTCACTCAAGTTACTCCCGCCAGACTCTCCTAAACAGTGGAGTCCCATTCCTCTTGCGAACTCAAGCCATTCTTGAAGCAAGAGCTTTAGCTGAGATTTGCTGGAACGTCTTAAAGGCATTCGTATCTTATCCTCTTAGCGAGTAAGAAAGCTGCTTTCGAAAGGTATGAAGATGATAATGTTGAGGTGTTCTCCTCTACCGGGTTAGAACTCAGAAGTAGGGGTGAGTGGAGCAGACTGCTTTGCTTATACCGGATTTTAGGCTAGGGGACCGCGTAGGATTGACTTAAAGCTCTCCTAAGAAATCTGTCTTCTTCTTGACGCACTGGACCGAATGGCTAATGTCACGCCCCGAACCTCGAGCACGCCAACATCCCACCATGGTCATGCAAATGCGACATTCCCAGGTAGTGTCGCCGACCCCATTCATTTATTATTGCGCAAGCGGAACGTATTATAAAACCCCTGATAATAAAATACGGGATAGAAAAGCAGGAAACAATTTCACAACCAATCACTCAGTTACAACCACATAGGTTTAAATATAACACTGGACCGTCTACAAAATAGACCAGCTCGACAAAAGTGGAACTATCCTAAAACCAACTAGCAGGACACATTCACCGATACTTTAGTATCCACCTTTTCAGACTTAGGGCTTCGGGTCCTCCACGACCGCCATCAAGGGACCTGAAATTTTAATCCCACAACCGGGATGAGACGATGTCTCAGCAAGTTCAACCCCCTAAACCCCTATTAGAAAGAAAATACACCCCGGGTGGCCTAGCCATATCACACAGAGAACTTACCTCGCCTCAATTCTTTCCTGCAGGTTACCACAGTTGATATCACTCAATCATATGCAGTAATAAGAACTTAAACAATCGGAACGCATTCACTTTCATATAACCAACAACTGCGGGGGTCCTGATTATAAGACTAAATCGTTATGACACGTCCCATTCCATGCCACACAATTCCGTCCCATAATCCGGCACATCAATTTCACTCAACATGCATTCCAATTGTTATTCATTGCCACACAAGGGCATAGCCTACTTGCTGTTCGGCTATCTACTGGCATATAGCTAGGCATCGCCTCCCCCCTTGGAGCGCGGCTTCGTCAGTACGTTGACGGCATTCCCGAAGGAGCATGGGCCCAGAATCTACTGCGACCCGCAACCACCGCGTGGGCATCCCATATAGGGGCAAGTCCGGCTCAACAGCCCAGGACGGTTCCTCTTAATTATCACACAGCCAAATCATACTCGGCCCCGGGACACTTTGCATTTAACTCAACGCTTCCACTTAAAATAGTGATCCCGGCCATTTTTCTTCATATTAAAAATATTCCATAAATTACTCATGTGTGTGGGGACACGCTAATTTTGAATCAAAAAGCCAATATCTCACTTTTTCAAACCCCACTATTTAATATAATAATTAAAATCCAATTTTTGCATCAAAACCCGACACTTGGGTTTTTATGAATAAAATCCATATTTATCACAATCAACACTCAAATTGCCACATCCATTCATCAAATTCAAATTCTAAATGCACAGCAGTGATCAGCACGAAATTCTGAGAATTTAAGGTCCCAAAATAATTTTTCGGATTATTAAATAATTAAATTTATTCCAAAAATTAATATAATAATAATATCCATGTTCTTCATGATCCACGCTCAATTTATAATATCCAATCATCAATTTCAAAATCCGACTACACAGCAGCGATCGGCATGAAATTCTGAACAACCGGGATCAAAAATAAATTTTTTTTATAAATAATAATATTTTAATAATTTCGGAATATAATATAATATTATAAATTCCAGAATTCGAAATCATTAAATAATTCAAAAATAAAACCCTATTATGTCACATCAAGGCTTTATATTAAAAATAAACATACTTAACCTTAAACTAAACACACTTTAACTTAATCAAACACCCTAATCTAATCATCAACCAAATAAACTAATCTAACCACCTAAACTTACTTAACTTAGACTAAGCACACTTAGGGCATCATTAACCCTCTAATCAAGATTTAGTGAGTTAAACTCACCGGATTAGCGAGCCGAGCGGACCAAAACGACGAGGACGACGCGAGGATCGACTTTCCTCAAGGCGGGCCGAGCATCCGGGATCGGGAAGACGGCCAAAACGGGCCAAACATGGGCTGTCATACCCATTTTCTGCAACTTCCGGTTGAGGCCGAGAAGAGGCGGATCTGGGGCTGGTTCGGCGGAGGAACGGCGGAGGAAGCGGCGGCTGCAGCTCGGCGGGCAAGGCGGCGACGAACGGCGGTTCACGGCAGGGAGGATGAGCTCCGGCAGCTCTTGCACGAGCTGAACAGCAGCTCGAGACGACGAGCTGGGCGAAGCGGGCAGAGTGGCAAGCCGGCGAGCTGACCGGCGGAGCGGCGGCGGCGACGAGGAACTCCGGCGGCGGCGACGACGGCGTGCGAGCGAGTGGCCGAATGGCGGACGAAGGGGTGGCGTCGGGGCTGCTGGTCCGGCCGAAATCCCCCCCCCCCCTCTCTCTCCTCTTTCTTTCTCTTTCAAAGTCCAAGGAAGAAGATGATGTTGATAGGTGAGAGAGAAACCCCACTTTATGAGGGCCAATGGGCTCTTGCCACTTGTCAACACCCCATTCGCTTGGCTTCAATCAGCATGACATCACCTGCATGATGTCATCTTCCACTATCTCCTCTCCCACAACATCATTCAATGGGTGCAATTTATTTTTCCGCCGAGGCATGAAACTTTGTACATCAATTTCTTTAATTCCATTCAATCATCTCCCAATTGAGTCCAATTGAAGTCCATAAAATTAATCCAATGTCACCACCCTTCAATTCACATCTTCACTTGTCCATAAAACCAACTTAAGTCCTAAAAGCAAGACCAAATGCGGGCCTACTAATTTCTCGAGCCAAAATAGCCATTTTCTGACTTAATTGCTGAAAAAACTCTAATTGCATGAAAAATCTTCCGAAGATTAGTCAATGATTCTAAAATGATTTGTGACACCCCCAGACTTCCAATTTCTGAATTCGATTTCAATTCCACGGTTAATTTCACTTTGACACGATACTAGCGCGGCCCAACCTACCGGGTAGCCTTTAGAAATTTTCACGCATTTGACTTGTGGTTGATCATCTCAAGCCACAATGTACATCTTTGAAACATTGGCGACTTTCGGTTGTCGGGGTAATCTCAAGGTTTCAAATACGAACACAAGGTACCCAATCAATAGAAAAGTCGGTCGAGTGCCGATCGACAAGAATTGTGCGATATGGTGGAATCACCCACACCTGATCACATGCCTCTATCGAGTCAACCTATCTCCGATCCCTAATCGATTTTAATTGTGCCGTAATGACCCTTGCAGATTAGCTCGGTCGAAAGGTCGCTTCCTGGTCAAATTCTCGAGTCTGATGCATTAGAAACTCTTAATAGCTTCACCCGATATATTAGTTTTCACATGAGTGGCCGACTCAAGGAAAAGAACCATATGCGTGCCAACGAAATGCCCATCTCAATTTATTGAAAATAGAATCGGAAAATCGGGATGTCACAGCTAAGATCTCATCATATGCATAATGTGCCACGAGAATTTTATTGTTCAATTTGCTTCAAGTTAGTCAAATTTGAAAGGCCACGAAGTACATTGCGTCCATGACTCGCGAAGAGAACATGTAATATACCAGAATCATGCCATCACCGAACTAATAAGGAAACATGCACCTACACTAGGCTTTGATTATAACCCAAAATATGGTTCCCCCATGCACCTAGAAAATCCTATCCTCCATCACGCGTCTAACCTTTTCTTTTTATCTCTATATGGCCATTTATCCCCTCTCATTGATGTTCTCCACATACGGAGGATGGAATAAAATCAGAAATTAAACCGGAGGCTATCGACCACCTGAGAGGAGCGATTCAGCGACAGAAGACAATTGCGTAAATACCTTGCCCGTGGAGGACGGACAAGACACGGCCAAATCATCCAAACCTTCGGGATGAGCGAATGTTAAACCGCTGGAAGAAATGCCGGTGGATGACAATTCTGGCATCAGAAGATCGCCTTCCAAGTACTGCAATACTTGACGCATGCTTGGCCTCATCGAAGGATTGGGGTGGGAACACATCAACCCGAGTTTCAGCACGAACTCCAGTTCTTCTCCCACAAACCCCGCCCTCAATTTCGGATCACATGCCTCAAGAATGTCGCCTCTGTCCCAGCAAGAATATACCCAGTCCACTAAGATCACAACCTCCGTGTCCCCATGCTCTATCGGCCTTCTCCCACACGCGACCTCGAGCAAAAACACTCCGAACGCAAACACGTCGGTGCTCGTAGTGGCCTTGCCAGTTCGCATATGCTCAGGGGCCAGATAACCGAACGTTCCCATGATCTGAGTCGTTTGAGGGTCGGTTCCATGATCGTGGAGTCTCGCAAGCCCAAAGTCTCCAAGTCTTCCATTAAATTCAGCGTCTAGCAAGATGTTACTCGCCTTTATATCCCTGTGGATCACCACTTGTTCCCACCCTTCATGCAGATAAAGCAGCCCAGATGCCACTCCTTTGATCACCCTTAATCTTTGCATCCAATTGAGGGTGACCTTTGGTTGGTTATAGAGGTACTTGTCGAGGCTCCCATTGGGCATGTAGTCGTAAACCAAGAGCAACTCCCCTTTCCTGCGGCAGTAACCGAGGAGCGCCACTAAGTTGCGGTGACGGAGCCGACCGATGCTGATGATCTCCGCTACAAATTCTCTCATGCCTTGTCTCGATTCATGTGAGATCCTCTTCACCGCAATCTCTATATTCGATTCGGGTAAGATTCCTCTATAGACCTGGCCGAACCCACCAGTCCCTAATAACTCTTGGTGCCGGAATCCTTTTGTCGCAATGTAAAGATCTTTGTACTTGAATCGGTGTGGGCCGTATTCCCTCTCCCAATCTTCGAGGACCTCCGCCAATTTCCTTTTCCTTCTTATCACGTAAACTACACTCAATATCAGCATCAATACCACGAAAAGAACCATCAGTGGTAATCCGATAGTCAGTACATTCGACGTTTCCTTCTTACGGATCTGAGAAAGCTTAGGAAGTTGGGACAGGACAAGTGCCTGAGCCTCTCCATTCACACTGAAGCTCCAACCCAGAACATAGTGAGAAGTTAGGAGTGAATTAGTCGATGATGAGAAGCCCACATACGTGTTCTCGTTGATGATTGGTGAGAGATCCTGTATAAGAGACAGAAGGGGAGTCTTCGGTTTTTGCACATTGATCGGAGCCAATGTGATTTTAATCAGTTTGTCTCTGCCATCATAGTCCACCCAAATTTGCATGGCTTGACCGCTGATTAGGGACAAGTTGTTGAACTCCCCATTATCTTGATAATAGCCCGCCGGTGCTGCCTTTACTGACGTCAGCCCGTTCAAGTCGATCCCGATGTGATTATCGTCAATGTCCTGAAACTCGACGCTGTGGAATGTGTCGAGTTCTACCCCAAACACATGATTGCTGAAGTTGCCATTGTTGGTTTCATTGAACATGCCGAGATATCGGCCGGGCAGGGACCCGGGGAGGCCACTCTGGGGTGTGACGACAAAGGCAAAGCCGCTGCCTCTCATACTCGCATACGGAGGTTGAATCGCGAAGACGAATGTGGTGGAGAAGGATTTGACGGAGCCATTCGGCAAGTTCTTGAACTGGACCGGGTAGGGATGAAAGGCGTGGCCCTTCTGATGATTGGTGTCGTTGGTCAGCTTCAGGAGGCCACTGGAGGTGATCTCGGCGATCCCGTCGAGGCTCAGATTGGCCGATCTGAAACCGTTGTACACGAAACCGGTCTCTTGAGCGTAAGTCAAAACTGCTAGCAGAGAGACCAGAAAAAGAATCTCCACGGACATGGCTCAAACTCACAGTCCGCTTCGCAATTGGCTGAAGAATGATGCGGTTTACCAAGGCTATAAAGAATTCAACAGTCAAGTCCCCTGTTCATACGGCAATTGGGAATTAGCGGTCACGATGACTCTGAATAAACCAATCCGAGTCGGAGATTGACTCTTTTGTGGAAATTAAGTCAGGTGAGAGATTGAAGGAAGGTGGGTGGGCTAAAATCAAAAGCGAATGACTTTTTTTTGTGGAAATTAAGTCTGGCAAGAGAGATTGAAGGAGGGTGGGCGGGCCAAAATCGAAAGCCCGTCAATTTTTATCCGATGAGAAAATTGTAACATGAAGTGTCCACGAAATTCTTTGAGGAAGGACAAAAGGCCCCGAGTCTACGACAAAAGGTGAAAAAGAAAAGAAAGATATTTGGATGATCACGATGAGCAATGCTAGCATGATAGGAACAACGGTGGCCTCTCGACCACAATTATCTCACGCCAAGATAAGGCCACAATCTTAGTAAGTTAAGGTCACCGTTGACTGAGAAAGGAAAAAAAAGGCCAAATAAAGAAATAAATGATCCGTCCATTACTAAACAAGAGAAGGAGGAAAGATACTGAATAGCCAGATATTTAATTTGTCTATTTGTAGATGACTTATTTAGAGTTATTTAGAATCAGACCACATCAAAAATTTTCTTGTTAATTATCCGTTTGCATATAACTTATTTCTTACTGAATTGAGATAGAAAATGTGTATTCTGCTACATGAAAATCATGTTAGAAACCATTTTTGTTGTAACAATAGGAAAAAAAAAATTAAAGTGTGACATGAAATTGGTAAAGCAAATAGAGAATAATAAGGACAATGCTAGCCTAATAATGCCATAAATACTTCAAAATAATGGTGCATTTTGAGCCTTTAGTATCACTTCAAAAGCAACGTCCTATCAAATATTTGACTAATTAATAATTCAGCTTCACTAGTAGAAGATTGCAGGCATTTTATGGAAGAGAGAAATGAACAATTTTGTTTAATTTAATAACTTAACATTGATATAAAATCTATTTCATATAAGACAAATCCACCTAGAAAATTTGAAAAGCAGATTTTAATTCTTATTCAAAAAACTAATAAAATCCAGGGCAATAAGATCTGAAAAATTCCACTCAGAATCCCAGATTTCTCAAAGAAACGGGACAAACAAGTCTTCTAGTTTCCTTGAGAAAATATGGGGTCAAGACTGCACTGTTACTCTTTGTAGGGTAATAATGCAATCATGTAACATCCTGAAATTCAACCTCATTTCAATAAAGTGAAATGGGCATGCCGTCGACATGCCTACGGTCCTTTTTCTCTGAGCTTATCACTCATGAGTTAACTAACCTATTGGGTGAAGCCGTTAAGGGATGTATCTGCAGTAAAATCCTTAAAAACTACTCAATTGGTTAGATTGGACTAAAATCGCATCTGATCGATTCTAACCATAAAATTTAATTTGATCTCGGGAATCGAATATTCGAGCGTGTCACAATTCTTTTTTAGGACTGTCTCATCGTCAATCAATTTATTGTTGAGTCTGAAATTTCAAGAAAGGACTGTCTCATCGTCAATCAATTTATTGTTGAGTCCAAAATTTCAAGAAAGAAATTATCAAAGGAAAAATCGAAGACCAAAAGAAAATAGAAAGGGAAAGGGAAAGAGAAAAGAAAAATAAGAATAATAGTATTATTTATTTTCTTTTTCTCTCTCTCCCTTTTCTCTCTTTTTCTCTCTCCTCTCCCCTCCCACTTCGTGCGAATCACCCCCTCCCCATGCCGACTCTCTCTCTCCTTTTTTTTCCCTTGCTGTTTTCTATTTTACTTTCTCTTCCCCCTTTGACTAGTCAAACCCCCTTTATCCTTCTCTCTCCTCTCTCCTTCTCTCTTGACGCTCTCTCTCACGATACTCTCTCTCTCTCCTCTGGTTCGAACAAATCAGCAAGACAGAAGCAACAGCTTGCCAAGACAGCAGCTGGCCACCGTCGCCGCCCGCGCCCACTCGTCCGCCGCTCACCACGAGCTCCACCAGCCCCCGTCCCCTAGTGCCCAGGTGTCCCCCGCGCGATCCAGTCGCTACCCAGCCTCTGTCCAACCCCCATTCGGCCACCTCCGGCCACCGTTTAAAGCCGCCAAACCTCCATCGGCCCTCCCCGGAGCTCCGCCCGCTCTCTCGACCACTTGCTGCCCCTAACCATCTCATTTTCCCCTTGTTTTGCAGCTAGGTTAGCAACCCACCGAATGGGTTTCTACCTCACTCGTGGGTCATTTTGGGCCGTTTCCGAGCCCTGAACCCAAGACCCGCTTTGGGGTTAACCGTTCCTCGCGTCGCCCCCGTCGGATTGATCCAATTTGCGCGCCATTCCGGTGATTAATCTCACTAATCATTACTTAGTGGCCTAATTATACTTAATGGTTGTTTAGTTTTATTTAATTAGGTTTAGGTGGTTAGATTAGTATTTATTAGTTAATTGTGATGCAAATTAGACAAATTGAATGTGTATTTAGCAAGTAGACATAGTCTACTATTTATTGAGGGTAGCTTGGGATTTTTCCAACCCTTTATCGGGCTTCAATTTGACAATTCGGGCCTAAGTGGAATTTTTGGTATTTAAATATTATTCTTCAGAATTTAATTAATTAATTAATTAATTTCCGAAAATTCAACTGGGATGGGCAGTGACCAGAATATTATGCTGATGACCATGGTGAAGTCTGTTTATTTAATTAGGCTTTATTTTGAGCTAAATTAATTTTTAATATTAATTATTTAATTTTCGAAATTAATTAATTAATTATTTATTTTTCGGAAATTAAGGTTGAGATGGCCAACTACCAAAATCTTGTGCCGATTGCCGTGGCACAGTCCGTTTATTTATTTGAACTCTACGTTGCATGGAATTAAATAAATTGTGATATTTTAGGGATTTACCTTAAATTGATTGGAATTGATTGAGATTGAATTATTGATTGGTAAATGGCCAAGTATGTTTATTCAGCATTTATAATGCTTTGTTGAGTTGTAAAGTGAGTAGAATGGTGAGGGTGAATCATAAGTACTTTGGGCTTGGACTGATAAGGAACGGTGTATGGGCCTACGTGGTTCGGTGACTAATGATGTCACTGGCAAAAACGGCACCTTAAAGAATGCATGTATCGGTCTATTACATATCCCATCATGGACATACGTGGTTTGGTGATTTGGGATATCACCGGTGAAAATGGCGCCTTAAAGAACGCACGTAGTTGTCTATTGAATAGATGATTATAGGCATGTGTGGTTCGGTGATTAAGGACATCATTGGCAAAAATGGTGCCTTAAATAACGCACGCAATTGTCTATCGAACAAATTGTTGTAGGCATGTGTGGTTCGGTGATTTGTGATATCACTGGCGAAAACGGCGCCTTAAAGAACGCACGCAATTGTTTAGTGGATACATCACCTTGGCGAACTTGATGCCCAAGAGCATTGATGTGGCTCTGTGACCGAGTGCTCGATGGAAGGTTATATGGTGTGGAATCAATGACCTAGAATGGTCCGTCTGACATGTAATCGACTAGTTTGATTGATCAATGATTTGATCAGATTGTCGTGATTTGATTGATTGTTCGTTATAATTGTGAAGCATTCATATATAACCTTGAATTGCAAGTTGACACCGAGGCTAAGGTAAGTCCTCTGACTCGTGCTGTGCTTAGGCAATTGAGTAGTGTATTGGTTCCCTAATTGAGTCTTAGTAGGGTAGAACTCGCTAAGACGTAGTCTCATTCCGATTTGGGGAAAACATTTCAGGACCCCGATGAGAAGCTGAAAAGGAGGAATCTGAGAAGGAGAACTCTGAGGTGAAACCTGAGGAGAATGATTTTTGGAAGAAGAAGATAATACCAAGAAGAATCATGAGTACGACTTGGATGGGTTGAGATTCCATCTTCTTTTATGAACTCCATTTTGATGTGAATAGAGTAGAGTAATAAATTGTGAATAGTTGTGAAGTACTCTGCTTTATGTCATGTATAAAGGTTTGGTTGTGGATTTCAATATGAAAGTATGGCCTACTTTTCTATCCCACTGTTTTATTGTATGGGGATTTATAACTACTTCTGCATGTGCTTAATAAATGAAAGAGTCGGCAATACATAGTCCTAAGATATCGCATTTTAAAATCAACTAAGTAGAAGGATGTGTGCGTGCCCGAGGATCGGGGCGTGACATCTCCTTTTTGTGGTATCAGAGCTAAGTTCAAGATTGGAGTGATAAGGAGTGTTCACCATGGGATAGTTAGTAAGAAAGGCCTTTAAATTCATGTCGGTGCATGTCTATGTGAGCTGGATGCTAAAATTGCTTGTTGTTTGAATCGTTCTGTTTCTAATTCGGTGTTGAATTGGAAGCAGGTGTCAATAGATGAAAGCAACACCATGAGCGATCAGGAGCCGAGAACTCCTAGGCAGAGGACTTTGTCCTCAGTGACTCGGGCTAGGACGCTGACAAGAGTTGGTGCCCGAGGCGGCCGAGGTAGAGTGCCAGCTAAGGCTAGCATGAGTGGAGTAGCACCACCTCCTGTTGGTGCCGGGGAAGCAGCCCTAGTTGATTAGGGAACATTTGGGATCACGCAAGCGTTAAGATGCATAAATGTCAAATAAAATTCATAGGCATTAATAATGGAAGATAACTTTATTAAATGTGAACACTTAGAGAAATTACTGTAAGTGCTAATATAAACACCTAAGGGGAGGTGAATAGATGTGAAGAAAATTTTTCACAAGTAACAGTAGAAATATTTTGCTTCTAAAACTTAGTTTGAAGAACAACAGACTTTGAACGAGTTCAGATTTTAGCAATTAAATAGAACTACAAATAGAATAAAGGAGTTCAAGAAAGAGAATAGAAACACAGAATTTATAGTGGTTCGGTTTAGATCAAGTCTACGTCCATTCTCTATGCTGACAACCTTCTGCTGGATTCCATTAAGAATCAAAAGAGATTTTATAGCCTTGTGATCTCAACTTCACAATGAAGAATCTTTACTACTCTTTCACAAAGTCACACTATAATTTTCTCTCTTTTGAGTACAACTTTGAGCTCAGAATATCGAGTGATAAGAAAATGGTAAGTTTCAAACTTTGAAAAAAAAAAAATTCACGCATTCTGTCGAACAACTAGAGAGTCCTCCTTAAATACTTATTCATGCCTTTTTGATCGTTGGCACTTTCCAAATGAATTCTTCCAATCTACTCGTTGGACGGAATCAATTAAGGAGATCTCAAGCCATTTGAAGATTGTGATAAAAGCAAGTCAATCATGTTCGCCCATGCAATCAGGATTTTAGTTTCCATAACTAGATTCTTTCCATATTTAATTACAATCCGAAAAGATTTGATATATCTAAATTGTCTCCAATAAAAATAATTAATCACATAGGTGATATTTCCATCCAGAAGGTCATATATAACCTGTACGAACCGATCTCTTGAAGTAAGAAAGATAATATTGCATCTGGAGAAGTCTTCTTTCTTCACTTACGTTCAGTCTGAAATTTGTCAAAGTGGACAGGCTTTTGATGTTGAACAGACTTTGACACTGAAGTCTGGCAATCTTCAAATTTTGACACTAAAGTCTAGAAATCTTCAAAATAGACTTTAGATAAATTTTGACAACTTCAAAACATCGAGGGAGTTTTCTCCAACAATTACAATATTCAATACGTTAACTTTTACATGATCCTAGATATTTTACATGACCACAGAAAATATTTATAGATATTAGCTGGGTCATAGGATCTATTATTATTCTATGCATAAATTGACATCTTTTCATGCAATAATATCATTGATAAAGTTATATTTTATATTTATATATTTAATCGTGTCATGATATTTTAGATCATTGGTATACATTATCACTACTTGACTATTGCACTTAACCAACAATGATTTTGTAGCATTCTTAGCAACACCTAAATGATCCAAAAATCGTTTAGGCCAAATATCCTCTTGTATAGCTATTGATAATGTCATGAACTTGGCTTCTATCTTAGACAAGACTATATACATTTTTTTTTAATTACTGCTACAAGATATGCCACCATTATACATTAAGAAAATGAATCTAAAGGTAGATTTCTTTTCATTAAAATCTCATCTCCAATCAACACCTGAGTAGCCTTCAAGCCACAAATCATTTCCTTGATAACTTAGTGAAAAATCAGTAGTATACTTCAAGTACCTTAATATTCCTTTGACGGCTATCTAATGTGCTTGACTTGGCTTGGATTGGTATCCACTTACCATTCCAATTGTAAAACATATGTTGGGTTTTATACATATCATAGTGTACATTAAACTTCCAACAACACCTCTTGTACTAGGGAAAGGTCCTCTCAATGCTCTAATGCCCACACCGGATATAGACTGAACTGTTTCATGACATTCTAGCATAAGGGACACATTGAATTTGTTTTTTCTCTTGTGGAGTCTTTGGACACAGTTTATAACTCAATCTTTCACCATTTGCAATTGGAACATCTATGGATTTGCAGTCTTACATTCTAAATCGCTAAAAAACCTTGTTTATATACGTTTCTTGTGAAAGAGACAATGATCTCTTCGAAAGATCTCTTGAAATTTTAAATCTAAGGAATATATGCAACCTTACTCATGTCTTTCAATTCAAAGTTCGGAGATAACCAACTTTTAACAGTATAAAAAAATTCCATAGTGCTTTTGACAATTAGTATATAATCAACATTTAATGATATAATTACAAATTGATCTTTGGATCTTTTGATATATACAATGATCCTCATCAATTATTGTAAAATCATATGCTATTATGGCATTATGAAAATGTATATAATATTGTCTCGATAACTTCCTCAGGCCACATATTAATCTCAAAAGTCAACATACCTTTTATTCTTAGCCTTTCGAAATGAAACCATTGGTTTGTTCTATATAAATTTCTTATTCTAATTTTTTATTGAGAAAATCAATCTTTACATCCATTTGATGTAATTCAAGATCCATACCATCCACTGTTACCAAAATAAGGTGAATTGAGATAAATCTCATTATAGGAGAAAATGTTTTATCATAATCAATTCATTTATGTTGATTATATCCCTTCACCACAAGGTGAGGGTTATATATCTCTATTAAGTCATCGGCTTTACACTTTATATTGAGACCTACTTGTTCCCAATAGCTTTGTGTCATTTTGGAAGATCTATCAGTTCCAAAACATGATTTGACTTCATTTACTATTCCATTGCACGCATTCATTTTTTTTCTTTTTAGGGCAATTTATATCATCATTTACATTACTTGGCTCATTTTCATCTTATGGAGCGACCATAAAAGTGTTCTCTTCAATGTCAAAACGTCCAAGTGGAAAATTTTTGTGACTTGTTCATCGTACGAGAAATTGTACACTTTGCATATTATTCTTTATTACACTCTTACTCAAATTTGATAACGATGATATTGTCTCATCAAGTGTTTGTAATTAAGTCTGAGTCGAATTTAATTCCCCACTTCTCATATTGCTCCCACTTGGACAAACTCTATTAAGTTCATTATCTTGATCTAAAGTTTCAAATAATGAGTGGTCATCACATATTTTGCCATTTTTAAAGGAAATTCATTCTCGAAGAATATATCTTTTGATTCAAATTCAATTATACTCTCATTTGCTTGCTCACCTATAAATATTATACCCGTTCGAGTACTCTGAATATCTTATGAAAACATCATCTTGCTTTTGGGACCTAAATTTTTCATATTTGTGAAAGGGTTCGTGAGTATAGGCAGTACAATCCCATGGTTTAAGAAAACTTAAGTCGGATTTTTTACCTGTCTATAACTTATATGGAGTGGAAGTAACTGATTTGGAAGGCATAAATTAAGTATATAAGCATTAGTTAACAAAGCATCACCCCAAAAAGTGATATACGCGATCATGAACCTAACCATTTTTAGTAGGAGTATGTTTTTCTTTTTCATAACACCATCTTTGTTGAGAAATATAGGAAATAGACAACTATCTTTCTATTTCTTTTTCATCACATAAATTTCTAAACTCATCAGATAAATATTCTTGACATCAATCAGATCTTAATGCTTTTAGTTTCTTATCTAGTTGATTTTCTATCAAGCTCATAAACTTCATAAAAATAACTTAATACCTTAGACCTATGAGAAATCAAATAGACATGTTTGAATCAGGTAGAATCATTTATAAACATGATGAAATATACAGCCCTATGCCTTACTCTCACATGTATTAGATCAATGATGTCAAAATGAATTAAATGCAAATGAAATTCAACTCTTGTTCCATTTCCAAATAATTTCATTGTTGTTTTCCATGCTAGGCAATGCTCACATATGGACAAATTAACATTTTCAATAATGCCCAATAAGTCTTATTTGGCTAATCTATTAATATTACCATAGTCAACATCCAACATAATAAAATGAGTCCACCACATATATTTAATTGGCATGTGCTAATCATTTTTACTTCAGCTCTAAAATTGTTTCTCACATAAATCCATTTTGTTCTAGTCAGAACTTGTCAGAACTCCACGAAGCCACTATGTTCTTAGAAACTGAACCCATTGTATATGAACAATTCAAGCATATTTGCATGAATTATTGATGCCTAATATTTATGTATCTATTTTGCATAAACTAATCATATTAATGAATAAGATCATATAAGACTTTAGAGTCAATACATCCACTTTGTTTCCAATCATCATCCAAAATTTGTAACTTGAAATTATCATTAATATAATCATTTATGCAAAAAGAAGTTCACCAAAGTCACTAAAATTTTCTTGAACTTCCCACAAATAATTGTAAATTAAAATAATAATTTACAACAACAATTAATATTGAACTTCCATTAACTAAAAATGCCATTTATATGAAATAATATATCTAGTAAAAAGATAGCAACATCAACATGGAAAGAAATATTTACACAAGGATTGGGGCATGACAAATATCCAATATTGTTCTTCTATTAATTCAATTTTAATAATATTGAACATTAGCATGTAGCTAGAGATTACATTATATATTGAGGTAAAGTTCACAAACCACATTGAACGAATTAAAAGTGTAGGAACCATATTGCACATTTGGCAAAGATTTAGGAACCATTCATATCATCATCCCCTTGATAAACAACACTAATTATAATTCAAAATTTCAGATTCCCCATTTACGCAGATAAACTTTTATCTCAATGCTTAGATTGCACTTTTAAATGAATAAAGTATGAAAAATCCTTGAGAAACTTGAGGGAGCATTGTTTAATGCATAGGTCTAAGCTCTTACAAATTTGGGGTGATGGTCAAATATAGATCAGATTCAACAAGAAATTTCAGTATAGATTGTGTCCAGTTGAGTTTCTGTTATGTATGGAAGATACACGATCATCACCTGCGAATAAGTTTTGGATCTCTTTCCATATTGCATTAGGATTATTTACTTCCGACTTTTGTTTCCCAGATGGCTTATCTATTTGGCTTTGTGTAGGTACTGAGGAGGTTCATTAATGTCGAGAAATTACGTACGCGTGCTACAAGGGATGAGCCAATAGAACGGAGGTCACCTGTAATGAAAGAAGAGCTTGTTTCTGAGGTATGTCAGATACTCCTCTGTCCAGTCTACAGAAGTTTCGTTTGTCGCATTAAATGTAGTTTGCATCTTGTTGCTCCCATGGCATAAACGTTCGCAAAAATACCTGCATAGAAGTGATGTCTGGAGCAATTCTTATAGTATTCTATCAAAGAATAATTGATTTGGAAATGCAGCTTTCACTGTTCTTAGTTTGTTCGTATCATGTGAGAAAGCCTGTTGAGTTTTGAGCCCCTTGTGCCATTAAATAAATTGTTTCAAACCAATGCTACGCCACTAACACCAGTATTCAAAATTGGTATGCTAAGTAATGTACTAGATTTGCAAGTTTCCATTGAACTATGTCGGCCATACTCAAGACTCAATAGGAGTCCATCACCCGCATTACTTAATATACTAGTTTGCAAATTGGTCCTGGTGTACCTGTTATTATTCAAATGTTTCGACGTTTACACTGGTTTGTCAAGCAAAACCGGGAAAAAAAGTAATATATAAAAGAAAAAGGACGCAATGGACATGGTTGTCTGTTTTCATTCACTATGCATACTGTAGATTATATGTGCAACGGTGATCATCGTGCAACTTTAATTTTAGAAATCCATTATATATGAACGATCATAAAGACACGAGCTGTTTCATCTCATATCTGTTGGCATGACGAAAAGTTAGGAGAATTATTGCTCAATACTCTAGCCAGGATAGAAAACATTGCAGTTACGTTCATGAGTCGACTAAGCAGGGAAATTCTGAGATGACCTTCAAGTTCATTCTTTCGGTGCTCTTTGTTGCTAAAGCCGATGAACTTCATTCGCCATTATATATCTACCTGTTTGTACGTCGATATTTGTGATTGGAATATCACCGTGCATTATTGTTAGCCTCCGTCCCCTCACTTGATGCGACCATTTGTACTTCTCTGAGGTGGCAAGGCGACTTCGCGTGCAAATTGACCATGAAAACCTTCATTTGCCGAATCCACTAACGAATGTGGGAGAATACAAGGTGGCCCTACGTATGCCGAAATCCATCCCTCTCCCGGAGGGGAAGATACAGGGGACCCTTAATGTCAAAGTACGATGCAAATGAAGCTGACACATTCAGTTTCATGACATCCTCGGGCGTTTTCTTTTTGGTCCCCAAAATTTTGTATTGTGAACAAGCATTATGAGGAAACAAGTTATACTGTGTCATTTGTCCAGATGCTGCTGGCCGCACATGAATTTCTCTGTGATCGTCAAGGGGTTATCGCTGTCTTAGTATTCTGGTTACTTTGCTCTATTTCCTTTTGTTTCTTGCTTGTGCCTGCTCATATCCTGAGAGTCCTTCATTCTGACTAATTTTACCAACATCTAGCGGACAAGCAATGCCATATATTTTCAGCAAAGCGAGAGAAATGGAGAATCGCACACAGAATTCGAGAAATTCAAGTTCATGTATGTAGCAATGGCAACATGTTCTTCTTTTGTGAGAATCGCACACAGAAGTTGTTGCTCATTCAAGATGTTCGCTAGGAACCCCATACACTTTGTTATTGGTCTCCAGCGATGGAGATTCAGAGGCATCATCGTTGTACGTCTGAGCAGAGTCGCTGTTCGTTCTAGTGTGACTGAGTAAAGAACAAGGCAGTGGAGCAATCACTGACTTGAGGAGGTAGGTCTATCTCCTTCTCCTGGGCTATGATGCTATGTTGATGCCTCAAGATATCATGAATAGAAACTGTTTTGAGAATGTATAGTTTGTGATTGCTTGAGGCATGATGAGCGTGCTCACTGATGTCTGAAAAATTTGTAGGGGTTCTCTCAGGATTTCTTGAGAGGCATGCATGTGTCACAATCTATGATTCTCTCGTACTCATAACACTCGTGAGTGGAGCTCGGGCTTATCGAGCGAAGAGTGAATGATGTAGAGGGGATGAATACAACTAATTTGTGGGAGTAGCATCAGAATGGTTGATGCTAAGAGTTCTAGGATGGAAAGATTATATTACTTTAAAGCTCTAAAAACAAAATTGGCTTCCTGTACACAAACTAGTCATGAGCTAATGTTTCTATCTTGATGAGACCACGGTAGGCCAAAACCAATTATCTAGAGCCTAGAAGGATCTACTATCTCACTCAAGGGATTAGATACCCGAGCTAAGATGGACGTGATACAATCTCATATAAAGAAGCTATTTGCCATATAATTCTTGGGAGCAACCAAAGAACTAAGGTTGGCGTGGTGAATTTCACTCACCAAGCACCACATTGGTCATTCCACGGCCAAGAAACTACCAACTCATGAAAGATGATATCAAAGAAGGATCCCTCTAGTGATAGGGTTGAGTTGGAGAAAACCTATGGTCTGCCCGATCCTATGAGGATGGAAAGTGAATCACCGGGGCAAAAGATGCTCGAATAAAGTGCAGCTCTCAACTAGCTTCTAGAATACAAAGGGGGCACTGGAAAGATCTGATTCCTCACTAATTAGGGAAATGTTCCTGGATCAATTGGCAAATCTCAAGAAGAGATCTACTGCCACATTTTCAACAAGGAGAGAAACTTCCATTGGTGTTGACACCTATTTCTTAAAAAAAAAAAACAAAAAACAAAACAAAACAAAAACAAAAACAAAAACAAAAGAAAAAAGTGAGAGAGGTTGGGTTGGGCTGAATCCGACCTTGGCCCAGCCCGCCTCTCCTTCCTTTCCCTGCATGGGCTTAGGCCCTTTTCTTTTCTTTCATCCCTTTCTCGTGTGGCCCAGCCTTTCTCCCCTTTTTTAAGCTTGGCCTAACCCCTAACTTGTCTTCTTCCTCCCGACAATCTTCACGCATGCAACCTGCAGAAAGAAGAAAAGGATAGCAGCAATGGGTGAGCAGAGGCAAGGACGAAAGGACAGGAGCAAAGGAATGTTAGGGTCGGGCAAGGCAAGGATGGCAAGGACAGTCGCTAGCTAAGGCATCTTTGCTGAGAGCAAAGAGAGAAGGATAAGGGGGAGAAGGAAACAAGAGAAAAGAGGGGAGAAATGGAGAGGGAACAAAGAGGAAAAATAGGAGGCAAAGGGGAAGGAAAATCTCGTGGAGGTTAGCTAAGGAGACGAGGAGCCCTCAGAACACCTAGTCATCGTCGGTTAGCCACCCAATTGACGCTGATCGCCACCATATCCTCTGGAATTCAGGTTAGCATTTCATCAAACACTTTGTGCGCGCAATTTAGAACCGAGCCAGTCGGAGCTCACCCTGACTAGTTTGGGTGAGCTCTGGCCCCCATTTGTCTCTCATAGTGTTTCTAAACCCTGGTGTGTCTCATTAACCCCTTGGATTTGCACTTGGGCCTCGACCGAACCAAAAGTCCTGATTTTCACTAGCACATATCACATGTTTGATGAAATGCCCAGTTGAGACTCGCCCCTGTTTTCATTGTTTAGGACCTCGGTTGCATCTCTCTCTCTCTCTCTCTCTCTCTCTCTCTCTCTCTCTCTCTCTCCATCTCTCCCTCTCCCTCTTCTATGTGTCAATTAGGTCAGGACCCTGGAGCTACATTGTCGGAGCCAAGGGAGAATGGAGTCGCGGGTCTTCATACATGTTGTCGTCAGAGCTCGCCCCAAAGCGGCCCCTGCCGCCGTCGCTGAGACTCTCAACCTTAGGGGTGGAGAGTTGTCCCCCCCCCCCCCCAACCCCAATCGAAGAGGAGCTGTCGTGGCTTGGCCAAATAGTTGCCTGGGTTGCCTGTCACCGTTGCTTCCTTGGTCACGACTGAATGGTCACAGACTAGGGTTCGTGGGCTGAACCGACCTCTTTTGCTCCGTAGGCCAATGGCCCAAAATCGATCTAGGCTGTGGGCCTACGAGGAGCCCTTTTTTGCAAAAGGGGGATTAGGCCTGTCAGTTGGGCCCAACCCAAACTAAGCAAAGACCCGACCACCCCTAGACGGGCTTGGTCCTTTCAAGCGAGTTGAATGCCCACCTTAACCAAGTCAGGCCTAGGCTCGAGTTAGACTAGACCTGACTTGGCCTAATTGGAAAAAAAATTTGAAAAAAAAATATGTATATATTTTTCAAAAAATAAAAATTAAGAAATTAAAAAAATGCAAAAATTTGGTTAGGAATTTCAATGTCTTGCTTTCTTAGTGTAATTAGGCCTTTGTTTGCTTGCACATTGATTATGTCGCATTTAATTTGTATATTTAATTACGTTTGTGAATATTTAGTTACACGTGTTAAACTTACTGCAATTAGGACCCTCGTTATTTTATTAACACTACTTTTGAGCCAATTGTTTAATAATTACCATTTCTAGAATAGGTTGGAGTTAGTTTAGACTTTAATGGGAACAAGACCTATAAGAGACATTTGCATGATCACTTAGTGGACAATTGCCTTTAGAATCATGATTGAAAGATCAAGGTTGTTTGAATATGTTAGTTGATGATCGAATAAGATTAGGTACCGAAAGGGCACTAATTGGTTTATTAGTGTAACCAAGTCCATCGGCCTAGATTTTCTGGTTACATAGGAAGTGTGGTATACTCTCATGTCTCACTTGATTTCTAGCCGACCCTAATAAGCTAGTGGCAACTCCTTATTATGAAATTCTCAAGAACACCCCAATGTGGCGCGAGGTATGGGCTTGGGAGAACCCGTGCGTAATCATGGGCCTTAGGTTCGTTCTTTAGGCAATACCTCTAAACATATTCCCTTTCCCCGAGGGGTAAGTCGTGATAGCTTGGTGGCTCCGCTGGAGACTTGGTTTTAGACCTTAGAGGACTTAGGCCGAAATTGATCTTGTTCAAAAAAATATTTTTATTTGGCAGCAAGGATCCAAGGTATGCCCTAATGTGTCAGATGTTAAATGTTCATGCATAATGGGAGGTATAAGGGGAAGTGATTGCTAACCCTTGTTTTGTAGGGGTGTAGGAATGAATGGTTTATTTATGTATGAAGTGCTGCTTGCTTATAAATTATCATGCCTATGTTCCTTGAATTGCACTACACCATGACACACACTACCTATCGTTGAACTTGGGTCGCATATGATCATCTAGGATGGTGTTGAGGTGAATACCACTCTAACTATAACCATATAGTACGAGTCGCTCATCTTAACCCTGAAATTTCCTTCCTAATGTCAAGGGTCCACACCCTGGTCTACAACCACGAGACACAGGTTGGCCCTTTGATGAAGCCTGAGTCAGGGGAAACACAACCTAGCCGCGATCATGCCGGTTCGGTCCGGTGATCCTATGGCTTCATTTTGGGCCATTTAAAGTAGAAATCGAACCACCGCCCCATTTGCATGTCTATGTCATTGGCATTACTACTCAATTAGTACGGTAAGCTTTTCAACCCCTTTTACTCATAATTTACTTATTCAATTTCCTTTTGGTCGGTCCATGACAAATTAGGTTGGTCGTAACTTTGGTTGGAATATGATGGGGATACTCGAGCTTCGCATCATTTCTGCCTCGAAAGCCTAGCTTCGAGCATGGTGGGCTAGGCTTGATCTGACTGGTCGTGATTGGGTGCGATCCCATGTCGAACTACTACTTCCCCTACTGGAGATAGAGACTCATTATGGTGTCATGAGAGCATTGGCACATGTTTGGTGCCTTAAGACTTCCATGTTCATATTCGGTGACCACAAGCTCACCCCAACCTTGGAAGGATACAGTGTTGCCATTAGGAAACCCCTAGTGTCAGAGTTGGTTAACTCACCTATAGGGACTGAGTACACATCGATCTTATCTGAGTTCCTTAGAGTTAAGAGAAAGGGTGCGAGAAAAGTTTTGAAAGCCAATCGCAAAACTTATCCATTTTCATTTCTAAATGAGTTTTTTCCAAAATACCCCATCTTTCCAAAAGAATATGATCTTCCTGTTAGCTTTCTTCAGGTTCGTGATATTCCCACATTGTAGGAATGCTATTAACCCCTTCGTGGCATGGGTAGTTCGTGAGTTATGTATGGGAAAAGGGCTTTGTTAATGCCATCTTAACTAAAACTTTTCTTTCCCTTACTCATTTTAAAGAAAACAAAGACGAAGATTTTTATGCTCCTCCTGAGCTCTTGCAAATTTGATTTATCTCTCACATTAAGGGGTTCGGTGGCTTGATAACCGTGAACGACATTTCTGACTCTAGCCACCCTATCCTAAAATTTAGAGATAGGAAATTGTTTGACTCAGACTATCATTATTCTAAGTTCTTAGTTTTCATGACTAACCCTAAACCTAAGGATTTCCAATGGCACGCTAAATGGCTTCGAGTTCATGAAACGCGGTTCACGTGTAAGCTTACTGGACCTATTCCTTTGCTGGGAATCATTGGAGTCACTAAATATTACCCGACCCAAATTGCCCGCCAATTCCAAGAGGTTCAATAGCTTCCACCGGCATTTTAAAAGGACTTGCTCAGGATAGACGTCCCTGATGGATGCCAAGATCACGAAGACTTCATTGCACTGATCAAGTCGATGTGGGATATGTGCCACTCCCGGAAGTTAATGTGGCTTGAAGAGGAGTTGGAGGGGCAAGAGAAGACCTACTATGCCTTGATGGAGTATATCCCTAGGCACAAGATTTCGGAGAACCTACGCCCGAAGATTCCTGATGTACCATTGAAGATCACCCATTGAGCTGAGATTAAGCACCTCAAAAGGGAACTCGAGGAGGCCGAGGAGCGTGCCTAGAAGTTGACACGAGTTAGTAGAGCTACCACGAGCGAAAGCTATCCCCATTAGTATAGATCAAGTCAAGTGCAACATGGAGTGGGCCCCTGCTCACATACAATACTTCACTAAGAATGTTTAAGGAGTTTTATTTTGTGTCTAAATGTTGGGAGTTAAGAGTCATGTCTTACCGTTTTCAAAATAACTTAAGTGTTTAAGGGTTCTCTCTCATGTCTTTTCCTGCATTATGTAGCAACCTTGCTTTCGATGAAATGAAAGAATTGGAGCGATTAGATCTTTGTCATGGGTTGGCCACCTATTTAATTCTTGTGCTTATATATGCTTATTTACCTTTGCACCAACTACTAGCCAATCAGTTGCATTGTTTCGATCGTCGACACGGCTAAGTAGAGGTCCCCAACTCACACTCGCGCGAAAGTCAGGATGGAGAACGAAGATACCAACACGCGCATAGCCAAGATGGAGAATTAGCTGGCCCAACTTACTGCGATGATGCTTGAGATAAGCCAAAAGCTCAAAGAGCTCCCTGTCGTAGCTGTCACCGGGACATCCACTCCTACGTCATTAGGACATGCTCCCCCATTGACAGGAGAGGCCCGCACGTCACCAACCCCCCGAAAAGGAAACTGCTAGAGAAGCTTCTTTTATCACGCCAATTGTCGTCAAATTTGATCTTCTTCTAAAGGAAGAGCCAACACCTCACTTAGATGAAGAGAGTGAAAAACACTTGGCAAAGATGAAAGAGCAATTGTGTGCCTTGCAAGGATACAAGCTTAAAGGAGTTGATAAGCTATCCCCATATACCAAGATGAACTTCCCCGAGACTTGCTAAGAGCTTAAATTCATGAGGAAAGATGACGGAATAGGATGCCCCAATACTCACCTTAGGTACTACTTGAGGAAAATGGCTCGCTATGTTGACAACGTGTCATTCCTCATTCATACGTTCCAAGATAGCTTAAAAGGCATTGCCTTGACGTGGTTCATCGCATTGGACATCGAAGAGTTCACTAGTTAGGAAGACTTAGCCAATGATTTCCTATAGCAATACAAGTTTAATATCGAGCTCACCCCCATAAGGGAAGAGTTGACTCGCATAGAAAAGAAGAAGAATGAGTCATTTAAGGCCTTCACATAAAGGTGGAGGACCATGGCCTCATAGGTGAAATCGGCCTTGAATGAGAGGGAGATGAAGCAGTTATTCCTCAAGACATTGCCCCCCGAATACTTCCAAGAATTAGTATACTTAGGATACTAGACGTTTTCACAATTGATAGATGTGGGTGAAGGAGTCAAATGGGCAATTATCGAGGGGAGGATACCTACCGAAAGTGCTAAGAAATTCCCGGCAAGGAAAGATAAGGAAACCACGGTTAAAGTAGTGCTTGTTCAAGAGCCACTTTTCCTTAGGCCACCTTCAACACTGTGCATAAGTCATTAGTTGTTCAAGGGAACTCATCTTGGGGATATGACAAGGGCAAGAGGCCCATTCGAAAGGAATTTTCCCCGTTACGAGCCAGTTGTCAAAGTTGTTGCCCATGCTTCTCGAAAATAGGATGGTTGCAAAGGAGGTACCTAGAGACAATCCCGTGAAGTTTGTCGAATTCGATGTGACCAAAACATGTGAGTACTACATGGGAGAAAGGGGGCATGACATAGATAATTGCTACATACTAAAATACAAAGTCTAACAGCTACTAGCTAAGGGCATCTTGACTTTCAGGGAAGCTCAGCTTAATGTGCAGTAGAACCCCCTACCAAATCATGCAGAGAGAGTGAACTCAATCTTCGAGGAGATGCGGGCAGGTCAACAGTCTTTAGTGGTAGATGCTTCCAAGTTATATGAGTCCCTGATGTTAGCAAGATACTATGGAGGTGGGGAAGATGTGACCTCCAAGGAGAAACTAAATCGCGTCCACAAAATGGTAGCCACGGGGGTAGTCTGACGTGGAGAAGAGGAAGAGAGGTCCATGTCCATGATAGTGCCATCATCATTCCATTCATCCTTTTGCAATCGTGCTTGTATCCCCTAGGCGAAGAAGGTTGCGCCTGGTGTTTCGAAGACACTAGCATTGTACAAGGAATGGGTGGTAGCTATGATAACCCAAATGGTGATAAAATTGTCTGATGAAGAACCCACTGCTGATGTTGAGATGAAAAATCCCTAAGCCCACGATGATTGACCTCATGATTAAGGAGCTGTCGGCGATTGAAACCACGAGAGAGAACATTATGCCGGTCAAAATTGAACTATCACACCAAGAGGAAAATGGAATGGTAGTGTTAGAGCACATTCCCAAATTCGATCCCAAAGCAGTACCTTAGAATTATGAGATGAATGAGGTGGCCGCAATCACACGATCGAGCCGCTATTACACACCCAATAAAGGACTCGAAAAGAAGGTCGTGATCGAGGAGGAGGTGAAGCAATTTCTGGCTATAATGAAATCTAATGAGTTCAATGTAGTGGACCTGCTACGAAAGTTGCCGGCTTAGATCTCTCTCCTAGAGCTGTTCAAATCTTCCAAGAAGCACAGGGACGACTTGCTGAAGGTCCTTAATGAGGTACACGTGCTAGAACAATTGATGAAGTCCAATTAGAAGAATTTGTTGGGGCCATTCTATTGAAAGATCAAATTTCTTTCACTGATGAGGATTTTTCCCCCAATGGTCCCAATCATACCAAGGCACTGCATATGTCAGTGAAGCATGAGAGCACTCTTGTCTATAGAGTGTTGATTGATAACGGTTCTGCACTCAATGTATGCCTGTTGGCTATGGTCCACCGTCTTGGCATTGATCTTGGGATTCTCCGCACCGGCAAGTTGATTGTGCGGGCTTTTGATGGGATGAAGAAGGAGGTGATAAGGGAGATTGAACTTGAGTTGCTGATTGGCCCTGTGCTTTTCCAGTTTTCTATTAGATTAATACCACAAAAAAAAAAAACCCAAAACCGGTATATCGGTAACAAATTTACATCAAATTAAAGACAAATTTACGATTTGTTAATTTTCGTTAATTTTTATAGTCAAATTGCTCAATTGGATAACTTCATGCTTGGGGTCTTACTCTTCATTTGCCACATGTATACTAGTTTTAATCCAATTTAACAAAAACTAACATATGATATATTTGTCACAAATATACCAGTTTGAAATTTTTGTTAGTTAAAAAATTAATTTAGGGTAAATTTGTTATAGAATAAACTATCACAGGTACTAGGTTGGGGTTTTTAGTGGTCAAAAAATTAGTCTAGAATAAATTGTCAAAAATGTACTAGTTTGGGATTTTTCGCAATATTAATCCTTTTCCACTTTGTCTCCTCATCTATTATGAGGAGGCATTCTCTTTTTGCTCCTTAAATTGTTAGAGGTCATTGAACCACGTGAGGAAAGTTAAACATAGTTTATCAATATGAAAATTTCTTCTACCATCTAAATTGTAGCTTAAAATAATCATCCGTATAGAGTCTATAAATTAATTCAGTCAAGAAATTACTTATATGTTCCACCATTCCATATCGTCTTTTATGGTCATTACAATTACTTTCCAAGTGAGCAATTCATTTCATGTCCCCAAAATATAAAAGAGATTTACATCGATTTAATGATGTGGCAACTTGCTATAAGATATTGAATATGATACGCCCGTTCAGATGGCCACTAACAATCTAGTCCCGATACATCTAATAGTGCTTGAATACTAATGTCTAAAACAAACTTCATGTACAGGTTTACCACAATTTTCTTGAGGACTAAATCTTATAGCACTTGAAGCTTCAGAAATTAGACCAAGACATGAACATTTGAAGAAGATCTCCTTGAGATCACTTCGACCTTTAGATAATGTAATTTCCATTAGGGCATCGACTAATTGAACCTAAGGAACCCTTCACTCTTCATGGGAAAAGTTTCATTATTTGGTATTGTAACGATTGGAACTGATGGCCCAATCTCATAAAAACTACAGACAAGTACTTATCACTTATTTCAAAGGGGAGATATAGCGGTCCCCATGTGAGTATAGATAATCGGGATGGATGAGAGCTTTGGAGCTCTTTACAAAGAAGCAAATATGGCTGTTCAGTGAATGGATAATGTTCGTACCGGACTCTGCCGTCCGTAAGCTCAAGTAGAACCACGATGCTCCAATGACACTCATCCTCTATCCTCTACTTGCAGGCATAAGGTGCAACCTGAAGGAGAAAGCGCCTCGTTGCATGCGGCATGGCCATAACAATCGTCATCTTAGTCTGTGCATTGGCAGTACATATTAAAACCTGAATCTACCGTAGTCTAATATAAACACTGGAAAACATTGTCGACGTTGAAACTGTATTGACTGAATGGCGAAAAATTCGTCCGTTGCATGTTTTGCTCACCGGAGTTACTTCTGGATCACCCCTTGCAATACCGAGGATGAAGAAAAGCTGCTATGACTCCTGCTGCGACCCTTTGGAAAGTGGCCATTTTGCTAAGTTTTGATCTCGTGTCTATAGGTAAATCAGCTTGCTTTAACAGGGGTTCTTGAAATTATATCCACAAATTTTCAAATTACTTTAACCAGCAAATACGAGGAATGCTTCCTTGACTTTATGGAAGTATTACTTCTTATGCTAAACTTATTGCCGATCATTCGGCTGCAGAATGTAGTTGATAAACTAGCGGTGCACGTGTGTCGTCGACCCAATGAGAATAATAGTAATATTTACTACCATTTCAGCCAAATATATTTCTCAGATTGCTGAAGTTCTGTCATGAATAAGGTTTTCATGACCAATTTATATTATATTATATTATATTATATGTTATGTTATATTATGTCATACTGAGGGGTACAACTAGAAGCATAATAATCTAGCGTGGACAAGATTGAAGGCATAAATTGGCTTTTGTTAATCCCCTCTAGCTGCCTTTCGGAATTGTTGAAAGTCTAAGGCAAATAGGCAGTTGTCATGAGCTTTGGGCTCCATCAAGGCAGTGTTCAATCCAAATTGTTTAGAGAAAAAAAAATTACCAAACATAATATTCGACTCCAAAAGTACATTGGAGACCCAAAGTTGCTTTAAAAACTCTCCCAAACGCATTGTAAAAGTCGAATTATCTCCATGTAGTCCATCCATATGAACAAAGTCTATAATGGGACTTCATGAGAGACACAGAAAATGCAATGGCATGCTTTTGATACATAGAATTGAAGTCATCCATCAATTTACCTTTCTTACGCCTTCATCGTGCACATAAATTATCTTGCTATAGAAGTCGAAACCATTCACCACACTTATCACGCCATAGGGAATCTATGTCCCGTGAATGAACCCCATCTTCACCTTCAACAAAAATATATATATATATATATATATATTTTATATCTTTTATTCCATTTCATTTATAAATATGAAATAGTAATAGTAATAATAATAATAATAATAATAATAATAATAATAATAATAATAATAATAATAATAATAATAATAATCACAACAACATAACCTAAGAACAATTTCTTCTCCTTACAGGCTTTGCTTTTTATTGAAGATGCAAGCTTGGAAAGATCGGTATTTTTTTTTTCATGTTGTCACCCGTTGACTAATTAGTGGAGGTTGGAGCTTGTTTGGTTTTGTACAATCAACCAATAAGGCTAATCTTCTTGATCAGATCCACCCATTAGGTCCTTCTTCACAAAAATAAAAAATAAAGAAAAACATCAAAGAGCCATCGCGGTATTAGTGGTTTTTGAGAGACATTAACTCTATGGCAGTGCCCCACCGGGCCCGTGCATGTGAAGTCAAAACCATCCTTTTCCTTCCCTTGTCCTTTAATGAACCCTAAATAAAAATGCGCATTCATCCTCTAATTCTTAGTATTTTATATTTGGGATAATGATACAAATAGTCCATAAATTTTGACCCGATCTATAATATAGTCCATGAATTTTTAATTTGTTCATTTTAGTTCTCTAAACTTTTCACATAAGTTAAATGTAGCCCTTGAACTATATGAAAATATTCAATGTAGTCCTTTCATTAATTCAAGATCAAGGACAACATTGACTATTTTTATATAGTCTAAAGACTAAAGTGAATATGTATTAAAAGTTTGGGGACTACATCGCGTATTTGGCTAAAGTTCATGGACCATGTTAAACAAATTAAAAGTTCAAAGACCACATTATATATTGACCTAAAATTCAGGATTATTTTATATCATTTTCTCATTTGCAATCCTTGACTCTGAGGCCATGTTAATCTATCCATTTAGCTTTCAAGAGGAGGAAGGGGGCCATTAGCATAATGTGCCATGAGAAAGTTTACTGTTCAAAGATAATATGTAAAAACATCAGAAATCAGGCGACCACTGAGCTGATTAAGGCACATGCACCTACACTGCACCTTGCTTATAACCCACCTGCACCTAGAAAATTCTACCCCTTGTCACACGTCTCTCTCTTTTCTTCTTCTCTCCATACGGTTGTTTCCTTCCGCCAGCTCTTCCCCCCCATTCTTGATCTGCAACTTGAGACCATGGCCATCACCCCACATACAATCTCTCTCGCCCCACCAGAAGAACGAAGAAACTGAGACGGAGTAAAGAAAAACAGGGGGGAAGAAAAAATGATCTTTTTTCATGTGTGATCAGGTCTATAGAGGAATAATAAGGAACACAGCTCGGTGAACTAAGTCTCGGGAGCAACAGCCGAATGAGGCTGCCGCACCAGCAGCTAATCTGAGCCATACTAACATTAAGAGCATGCGATAGGTGATACTTACAATTACTAGGACCGGAATGACTCTTGGAACCTGCGAATTTTAGATCTGCACATTGTCTCGGTTTACCGGGAGGGAAGGAAGAAAATCAGAAACTACACCAGGAGGCTCATCGCCCACCTGAGAGAAGCGATTCTGTGACAGAAGATGAGTGCGCCAAATTGTGGAAAGCTTGGCTGTTGACACCTATTAGGTGGTGCACCCAAAAAATTAGGTCGCAACAGCGGCGATGAGCAAATGTTAACCCGGCAGAAGAGATTCCGGTGGACGACAATTCAGGCATCGGAAGATCGCCCTCCAAGTACTGCAATACTTGACGCATGCTTGGCCTCATCAACGGATCGGAGTGGGAACACATCAACCCGAGTTTCAGCACCAATTCCATTTCTTCTCCCACAAACTCCAACCCCAACTTCGGATCTCTTGCCTCGAGAATTGCACCTCTGTCCCAGCAAGAAAATACCCAGTCCACTAAGATCACGTCCTCCGTGTCCCCATGCTCTATCGGCCTTCTCCCGCACGCGACCTCGAGTAAAAACACTCCGAACGCAAACACGTCGGTACTCGTAGTGGCCTTACCTGTTCGCATATGCTCAGGGGCGAGATAACCGACCGTTCCCGCGACTTGAGTCGTTTGAGGGTCGGTTCCATGGTGGTGTAGTCTTGCGAGCCCAAAATCTCCGAGTCTTCCATTAAATTCAGTGTCTAGCAAGATGTTGCTTGCCTTTATATCCCTGTGGATCACCACTTGCTCCCACCCTTCATGCAGATAAAGCAGCCCAGATGCCACTCCTTTGATCACTCTTAATCTTTGCATCCAATTCAGGGTGACCTTCGGTTGGTTATAGAGGTACTTGTTGAGGCTCCCGTTGGGCATGTAGTCATAAACCAGGAGCAACTCCTTTTTCCGGCGGCAGTAACCATGGAGCGTCACTAAGTTGCGGTGACGGAGCCGACCCATGCTGACAATCTCCGCCACAAATTCTCTCATGCCTTGTCTCGATTCATGGGAGACCCTTTTCACTGCAATCTCTGTTTTCGATGTGGGTAAGATTCCTCTATATACCTGGCCGAACCCACCAGCCCCTAATAACTGTTGGTCCCGGAATCCTTTTGTCGCAGTGTAAAGATCTTTGTACTTGAATCGGTGCGGGCCATAGTCCCTCTCCCAATCTTCAAGGACCTCCGCCAATTTCCTTTTCCTTCTTATCACGTAAACTAGGCCCAAGATCAGCACCGACACAACGAAAGGAACCATCAGCGGTAACCCGATAGTCATTACTTTCGATGTCTCCTTCTTACCGGCCTGAGAAAGCTTAGGAAGTTGGGACAGGGCAAGTGCCTGAGCCTCTCCATTCACACTGAAGCTCCAACCCATAACATATTGAGAAGTTAGGAGCGAATCAATCGATGATGAGAAGCCCACATACATGTTCTCGTTGATGATTGGTGAGAGATCCCGTGGAAGAGACAGAAGGGGAGTCTTCGGTTTTTGCCCACTGATCGGAGCCAATGTGACGTGGATCAGTTTGTCCGTGCCATCATAGTCCACCCAAACTTGCGTTGCTTGACTGCTGATTAGAGACAAGTTGTTGAACTCCCCATTATCTTCATAATACCCCGCCGGAGCTGTCATTACTGACGTCAGCCCGTTCAAGTCGATGCCGATGTGATTATCGTTGATGTCCTGAAACTCGCTGCTGAAACTCGCTGCTCTGCATTGTGCCGAGTTCTACACTGAACACATAATTGGTAGAGCTGCTGTTGTTGGTGTAGTTGAACATGCTGAGATTTTTGCCTGGCGGGGACTTGGGGAGGCCTCTCTGTGGCATGACCACAAAGGCAAAGCCGTTGCCTCTCAGACTTGCATACAGAGGTTGAATCGCGAAGACGAACGTGGTGGAGAAGGAAAAGACGGAGCCGTTCGGCGAGTTCTTGAACTGGACTGGGTCGGGATGGAAGGCGTGGCCCTCCTGCTGTCTGGCGTCGTTGTTCAGCTTGAGGAGGCCACTGGAGGTGATCTCAGCGATCCCGTCGAGGCTCAGATTGGCCGATCTGAAACCGTTGTACACGAAACTGGTCTCTTGAGCGTAAGTCAAAACTGCTAGCAGAGAGACCGGAAAAAGAATCTCGACGGACATGGCTCAAACTCAAAGTCCGCTTCGCAATTAGCTGAAGAACGATGCGGTTTACCAAGGCTATAAAGAATCCAAAAGAATCTTCATCTCACGGCATCAAACGAATGTCGCAAACCTTCATCCTACGTGAGACGAATTGTTCAATGTGTTGGACGTTTTCAATGGGCGTATGCAACAGTCCGAGTCGGAGAGTGACTTTTTTTGTCGAAACGAAGTCTGGGGAGAGAGATTGAAGGAAGGTAGGTGGGCTAAAATCAAAAGAACGTCAATTTTCTTCCGATGAGAAAATCGAATGGTAATCGTGCCACTTGGAACACGAAGTGTCCACGAAATTATTGGAGGAAAGACTAAAGTCCACGAGTCTACGACAAAACGGGAGAAAAAGAGAGAGAGAGAGAGAGAGAGAGAGAGAAGAAAATAAGGGCTGTGACTGCCTAACATATTGTATAATAAAAAAACTTTCATAAAAGAACCGGTCATACTATTTAAATAAGGGAAAAATAACACAAATGATCTCTAAATTATAACTCAATGTGTAATGTGATTCTTGAACTTTTAATTTATTCAATATAATGCATGAATTTTAGCCTAATGATCAATATGATCCTTAAAATTTTAATTAATTTAATTTGATCCATAAACTTTTGGTACGTGCTCAATATATTCTCCTAAACTCTGTGAAGATGTTCACTTATAAACATATTCATTTAGTCCAGGGACTAAATTGAGCATGTACTAAACGCTCAAGGATTACATTGAACAAATTAAAAGTTCATGTACTACATTGCATATTGAATTAAAGTTCATGGACCATTTGTGTCATTTTCTCAATAAATAACCTTTAAAAATAGATTCTGAAAAATTATAGAAAAAACTGATATGGTCTTAAATGACTTTACGTAAATTGTTAGAGATATCAGATATTTAGTAGTAAATAAAAGCTAAAAGTGAAAATAAAGGCCAAAAACGTTTCAAAAAATAGAAAGTAAAGGCCAAAATGTTAAGACCAGTTGAGGACTCGGCATTTAAGTTTATAGATTACCATGGAGCAATGAGCCACCGGAGTACCATCTTATTCTTGATGAAGTACTGAAGTTAAGATAAAAGTCACAACTTGAATTGGATGGACTCAACAAGAAGAAAACTCGTACCTCTTTTGGATAAGTTTGACCTGTCAATGGTACTTTTCACCACAAATTATTGGAGATTAAATTGCTCCACAATTGGAGTTTGAGAAATTAGAATTAAGACATACTAAGTCGATAAATTGAAAAACAAGGCCCGTTCAAACATTTTGAGGAAGTCTCCTTGAAATTACTTGGACATTAAGATAGTGGATTTTCCATTCAAGGCTTCGGCTAACTGAGCCTAAGCAACTCTTGATTCCTCTAAGAAAGTTCCACTGCTTGGCATTGTAATGGCTTGTTCCGATTCAATCAACTTAGTCCTCTAAATGGAGTATTCGAGTGTGATCATTCAATAAGATGACCATTTAGAGTAGGATCTCACCCCATGAATCTCTTCATGGCACATTTCTTAATCGAAGTAGGATTTGGAGCTATACAAATATAATTTCATCGCGACAGGGGATTTGATATTCCGTTATGTTGGAGTGAAGAATCTATAAAGATTTGGAACTCCAAGCGAGAAAAAAAATCCAAATTTGCAATGACCACTTTGCGAGGATAAAAACTTATCACTTATTTCAAAGAGTAGACACAGCAATCCACATGCGGGGCTGAATAATTTGGTAGGAGGAGAGTCCATTTTCACTTATTTTAAAGGAGGAGACAGCTCTTTACAAAGAAGCAAATATAGCTATTCAGTAAATGGATAATGTTTGTATCAGATTTTGCAATTCTCTAATTGAACTTGAGCCTCGATGCTGTATGGACAGCCCGTAATTAACCTTCTATAGAATTCTTCGAAGCATGTGGAGCAGTCTGAATAAGAAAGCAACCCATTACATGCTGCATGACCGTGACAATTGTCGTCATTCTTCGTGGACTGGCAATACCTATTGAAATCGGAATCTATCGTATAACAATATAAACACTTGAGAATATGGTCGATGTTGTAATTGGATGAACTGGATGGCGAATATGTTGCTCTGCTGCATATTTCGAGCACGAGAGTGGTGTCTCAATTCCTTCTTGCAACACCAAAAATAGAAAAAATCTTGCTGCGATCTTTTGAAAAGTGGCCATTTTAATGACTTTTAATTGTGTATCTATGGCTAATTAGCTTGGCTATGTAATGGGGTTATTCTTGAAATTATCTCCACAAATTTCCAAATTACTTCAGTCAGCAGATTTGAGGAGCGCTTCCTCGAAATTGATCGAAGTTCAACTTCTTATGTTGATCTTATTGGCGATCATTGGGCTGGGCAATGAGAATGATAATAATATATACTATTATTGCAGCCGAACCTTTTCTAAGATTAGTAAAGTTCTATCATATATAATTTTTCTTGTATAAGTAAAAAAATCATATTATTATCATTTTTGTGTACTTTAAGATTTAATTAGCGAGATGAGTGGACATGCATTGAGCATATTATTCTTTAATCTTTTGAAAAAATTTTATTTTTATTTTTATACGTAATACATCTTTAAAAAAGTTCGATGAACAACCATATAAGTTGACAAGTAACATGTCAAACGCAGATAGTGTCCCCAACTCTCTCGCATGAGTAGCTCTCTCTAAAATGTGGTCAGTGAAAGGTTAATGTGACCATCATTTTCTTGCACTAGGTAATCTTAGACGCACTACGAACGACAAGAAATTATCCCCTCTTTAATTATCCATTTCTCATTATACGTCATTTCATTACCTTTGTTGTTGTATGAATAAAAAGACTGATCACAAACCACACTTTATATACATACCAAGTTAACCTAGGAGTTATATACAAAAGTCTGTTTCAAAAAGAACTACCGGGCCACCTACACCTCAAAACCTTTTGACTCGAGCTCTGGGTTCTCCATGACACGATTCGGTATATTGATGTCCATGGGGTGAGCTACCTCCCCATCCTCTATCTTGACGAGAGGTTCATCAAAACCCTATAGGGGACCCTTCAGAGCCCCGTTGCAATAGTTAATGAACCACACTTTGAAGCGATGAGGTACCAAATGAAGAAGTCTCTCATCAATCCAAATTGTGGTCACCACTAGCTCGTGGGTTTGGGTGGTCCCAGGAATGGGGAAAAAGGTAGACTCAGACTCCATCTCCCATGGACGACTTGAAAATATTTAACCATGACGGGGTAAGATAATTCTTAGTGAGTCAAAACCCTAAACCCCAATTAGGACGCAAATTTGCTTCGACGGCGGTCCTAAACACTCCATACAAAACTCACCTCGTCTCGGCGTGTCCCTACATATTAGTTCATCACATATGCATTTATAAATATCACAAGCATACTTAATGACAAGAACACTTCATTTTCATCCATCAAACTTCACATGGGTCCCGATTATGAGGTAAAACCGTTATAACACGTCTCATACCGTGCCACACAATTTTGCTCCATAATCAAGTGTAGTTATCACTTCCAATTATTATGATCCAATGTCCACAGCCAACTCAATAGTAGGCGGTGATCCCGCATAACCGGGCATCATCCCGCTCTGTCAGGCACGGCAACATCTAGCATCCTCTGCCTAGACGGCATTCCACAAAGGAGCTTTGTTCTGAAATCCATCAGTGAACGACAACGTCTAGCATCCTCTGTCTAAATGGCATTCTTCAAAGGAGCATCATCCTGCATAGTCATACGCATCAGGACGAGTTCCACTTAGTGACCACACAAGCACATACTTGGCCAAGAACACTGTGCTTTTCGTCTAAATACCTCGTTTTCAAATAATGAACTTGTTCACTTTTTCTTCATATTAAAAATTCCCGGTGAAATAATTGTACGTGGTCACGTATTTAAATCGAACCATTAAAGATAGTACACTCCCATTTCAAAATTCTATGATTTTATATAATTACATAAAAATTTGGTGTCAAAAACCAACATTTGGTATTTTTCTAATTAAGTATCCATAAAATTGAGTTTTACAATAATAATCACTAACTATCATCAAGCACTCAAATGCACATCATAGCACATATAAGTCATCAAATTCACATATCAATTCATACATGAGAACAAACGTAAAATTTCACTAAACGGCTAATTCGTCACAATTTACGCTCATTACAATTAATTAAATAGATTGAGATTAATTAAATAAATCGAACTTAATTAACCTACCCATGATTAATTAATCTAACCATGGTTAACTAACCTAATCATGGTTAACTAATCTAACCTAAGTTAACTAATCTAACTAGGGTAGGCTAACCTAACTAAACTAACCACCTAACCAAACTAACCTAACTAAACTAACCGACCTAACTAGGCTAGTTATACTAACTAGGATTAACCACTAATAATAATTAACACTAATCTAACCCCCTAAGAGAAATTAACAACCAAATCAAGAATTAGGGAGTTAACTCATTGGATTAGGATGGTGGAGGGTTCACGGCGACGGCGGTGAAAACCCGAGACAATCGTGTCTCCAAGAAGGCCTACCAGTGATGGAAAATAGCCCTACAAGGGCTCGGCCAAGGGTTGTTGGGTTTTGCTTGGTGGGTTAGTTGAACAATGGCAGCTTGGTGAGACGATGTGACTGGATGAGTAGGGGTGGGTGGCTGGTGGCAGTGATGGGCTGAGTGAACAGGCTGGGGCGTTAGACGGTTTGGCGGGGCTAGCAGCTGGGCGGATGGACGGGCTGGGCTAAGGTGGTTGGTGGGCTGAGCTGGTGGTGCTAGATTGAAGATGGCGGGCTTGGCTGGTTGCGTGGAGATGGGTGTGCGGGTGTGTCTGTGGTGGAGTGTTGTGTGGTAGCAACCAAATGAGGAGAAGCAGAACTAGGGGGAGGGAAATAGAAATGAAGAAGAAGAAGAAGAAGTAGTAAGGAGGATCGGCTAAGGAAGGGGTGCAAGCATGGAGGAAATTAGGAGGAAAAAGAGGGAGAGAAAGGAAGTCAAAGCAAGGGCCAATGGGGAGCCTTGGCAAAATATCAAGCCACTCATGACCAAAGCCTTAAAAGTCTTCAGCCCTAGAAAGTCAAGAGGCCACCCAATGGGAAGATTGCTCTCATTTCACCAAATTAAGCCATTTTGGTGTAGAAAAATATGCCATTCTTCAGCCATCCGAATTTCCATTTCTTTTCTGATTTGTATGAAATTGATTTTTCCGCAAAATTCTAGACTCGATGAAATTTCTTCGAAAGATGAGACGACATCCTATAAATGAATCGTGACACACTCGAACGTCTGATCCGTGAAACTAAATTTAATTTTGTGGTTAAAATCAACTGGACACGATTTTAGTACAACCTAACCTATCGAGTAGCTTTTAGGGATTTCAGTGTGTTTGACCCGTGGTTAATAATTTTCAATCTACGTTTGTGTATCTCCAACTCGTAGACAACTCTCGGCTGTCATAAAAATCACAATGTTTCAATTATGTGTGCCAAGTACAATATCGATAGAAAATTGGATTGTTGCTGTTCGACACGAATATTGCAATTATGACATCCCAGATTTTCAACCTTATTTTCTATTGAATAAATCGGGCATTTCATTGACGCGCATATAAGGTTGTTTTCAGAGCTGATCACTCTCGAGATAACTAGACTATCTAGAGAAACCATTAAATTTTTTTAAGGCAAATAGATTTGAGAATTCGACTAGGAATCGACTATTCAACCGTGCTTATCTACTGAGATCATTACGGCACAGATATAAATCGATTAGAGATCATAGATAGGTCGATTTGACTGAGATATGTGGCTAATCATTGGTGACACCACTAAATTAGAAAATTATCATCGACCAACACCTAATTTGATTTTTCTATCGTTTTGGTACCTTGTGTTCGTCTTAAATCCTCAAGATTTTCATGACAATCGAGAGTCGCCAATGTATCGATTGGGTTCATTATGGCTTGAAAAAAATCGACCATGGGTCAATTGCTCCAAAAATTTCTAAAAGTTACCCAATAGCCTAGGTTACGCTAAAAACACGTTGAATGGAAATTAACTAAGAATTCAAGTCCGATTTCAGAAATTGAAATTCCTGTCGTGTCATAATAAATTCTAAGAACGTTGACTTAATCTCAAAAGTTTTTTCAAAGATTCTGATATTTTTACGGAAAATTGGTTCGGACGTTGTGGAAAATTAGCGGAGATTTAGATGGGCTAAATCGATGGAAATTGGGACTTCTAAATCGAGCCTTTGAGTGTTAGGGACTTATCGAGAATTGTAAGGGATTTTTCCTTGTCAAATTTAGATCTCAATTTGGGAGGTTGTTGGAGGAATTGGAACTCCAATTTGTCAACTTCGGAGCTAGGGTAAAAGGGGGTGCAATATTTGCATTTAAATTGGATTATAATGAGCTTTATTTGTGGAAAGTAATGGGGGACATTGAGTTAATGGAAGAGATGAGATTTCTAACATTGGGCCCCTCCCGTCACTGTCTCCCTCTCCTTCACCGCTCTTGTCAATTCCGGCTTCTCCTTCTTTAGCATCGATCACCGCAGTTCTCTCTCTCGGCCAGCATTTGCTCTCTTTTTCCCTGCGTCTTTGCCACCACATCTTCGTCTCTCTCTCCCTTCGCACGCTCAATCCAATTTTTCAGTAGAAGCCCGAAGTGGTGACTGAAGCAGCTCTCCTTGACGCTGCCACTTGCCAGTTTCTCCATCTGCTTCGGTCAACAGGAGCAACAACCGAAGCTCCTTGGTTGACCGCAAAAGCCCAACAGCAGCGACATCCACGAAGCTTCTCCATCATCCACGTCCACACGTCTCTGCCATCGTTTCTTTCCCCTCGGAGTTGCCACAAAGATCAAAGGAGCCCCAACAGCTGCTTTGGCGTCCGTTCCATCTCTCGGCAACGACGCCAGTTACACCTCCGCGGACGTCTTCGCCAGCAGCTACTTCTTCGGTCAACACTGCAATCCACCGAAGACCAGCAAATCTGTTGTAGCTGCTTCGTCGTCCATGCGTCCCTTAGCTCCAAGCTAGCACTGGTCAACCTTGTGTCTTCTCCGCTGGTTTGTTGACCAGCAACATCCCCTGAGGACGCCAGCGAACAGCTTCCTCCTTCGCTTGCGTCTTCTCCAGTTCGTGGGCCAGCTTCAGCAACCCATCGAGTCCATGAAGCAAGCCATGAGATCCCGCAGTCCTCAAGCCAAGCAAAGCCAGTAATCTCGGCCCATAGTGCAGTCTCCAAGCCCAGTCAAAATTTCACCAACAGTAGCTCCATTGAGCCCAAGTCAGCAAACCCAAAAATCCAGTAGTTCAACCCACGTAGAGCTCGGCCTATCTTCAGCAATAACAGCCCAGCTTTTGAAGCCCATCTTCAGCAAGCCCAACCCAACTTGGGTTTAGCCCAAAATCAAGAACAAATCTCACTTGGGCTGAGATTTGTTGGGCCCGTTCTAGGCCCAGTCCAAGCCTACCAATATCCTGGTCTTCGCGTTTATCAAGTGAGTTTTATTCACTAATGCCTTATTAGTTTGCTAATTATACTTAAAGGTTGATTAGATTTAATTAAGTGCACTTAGGTGGTTAGATTAGTTTAGAACAATTAGATTAGTGACTTAATAATGCATGTTAGGTGGTTAGACCTAGTCATTAGCAAGTAGAAATGTTCAGTTATTTATTGAACGGGTCTCGGGATTTTTCCCGATTCGTCTTGGCTTCCAATCAGGCATTATGGGCCTAAATTGGATTTTTAATATTTATTTATTTATTTTTCGAAATTATTTATTTATTTATTTATTTTTCTAGAAATTAGACAAGGATAGCCAACAACCGGAATTTTATGTTGATTATCGTGGTGCAGTCTATTTATTTAATTGAGCTTTATTTTGTGCTAAATTGATTTATGAGTAATTTTAGGATTTCCTAAATTGAATAATTTTTTGTTATTAATGAAAAAATAACCAGGCATCGATTAACAGTGTCAAAAATATTTTGATGGGCTACAGAAAAATGTGGGATTTATAGAAAGGAAATTACTATATTTTGGCTAAGGCCGATCGTGTGCCAACGCATGTGTACTTTTATCAAGAAAAGATAAAAATGGTAAATTGATTGTGTTTTTAGAATAAAAATATTATACCGACTTGGTGACTCATTATGTCATTTTGGAGAATAGACGTTATGATGAATATACTCGATATACCATGTCGACTTGGTGACTCTATAGGTCATTTTGGAGAATGGACGACATGCCATAACGGTTAGGTGACTCAATATGTCATTTTAGAGAATGGACATTATGATGAATATACTTGGTAGCTTGGTATGTCAATAAGGAAAATGAGTCTTATAATATACCGGCTTGGTAACCCGATGTGTTATTTTAGAGAATGGAGAGTATGGATTGAAATGACTAAGAATGGTTTGGTTGACATGTAATCGACTAGGTCGATTAATTGAGATATTGATCCGTGAGATAATAATTGGGTGCTTATTTGAACTGTGCTAATATGCAGGATGTAATCTGAGGCCAAGGTAAGCTCTCTGACTCGTGTTGTGCATAGGTAGCCCTAAGATGTATTGGTTTACTAATCGGGTCTTAGAGGGGTAAAACTTGCTAAGATATTGTCTCATTAGTTATTGAATAACCATTTCAGGTCCCTAGATGCAATAGACTTGGATTTTGAAGATCTCGAAAGTTTGGTGCGGTTTGCTGGAGGCTTCAGTTGGAGTGTGAAGGATGATGAAGAGGAGGACGGGGACCTGTAGCTTGTAGAACCCCACTTCTGCTTGTAGACCTTGTTTTAAACTAGCTTAATGTGAATTAGACTTAATAGTTCACCTTGTATATATATGTGCATTGGTTTGTAATGTATATAAGAGTGAATGTTTTTAAAGGTTTGAAATTTAGTCCTACTGTTCTATTCCAATGCTTTATTATCTAGGAATTTATAATTACTTCTACATGTGCATATGAAAATGAAAGGGCTGGCGATACGTCTTGGGATATCGCAAAATTTTAATCAACCAAGGCAAGGGATGGGTGTGCCCGAGGATCGGGGCGTGACAGTAATTGTGCGAAATCACCCGTAATTCAATTATGTGTTTCCATCGAATCGACTTATATCCGATCGCAATTTAATTATAACGATGTCGTATTGACCATTGCCGATTATTATGGTCGAATAGTCAATTTCCGATCAAATTCTCTAGTCTGTCGCTTTTAAATCCCTTAACAGCCTTACTTAATAGGTTAGTTAACTCGTGAGTGGCCAACTTAGAGTAAAATAACTATCGGCGCATTGACGAAACAACCATTTCATATAATCGAGACGATGTCAAATTTCAAGATGTCACATATTTTATAAATAAATTGGAATCAATCACGAATTAATAAAATCAATTTTGAAGACAAGTTCCTTTTTGGGAAGCATCTACATATGGAAATTTAGATTTCGATTATATGGACAACCAGAATCATCATATTTTCATCTCAATCTTCAAACAACTATAAGATTTCCTTAATCGATTCTGTCCAATGGATTGATTGGAAGAAATTCCTCTGAAGAATGCCAACATTTTGAAAGGCAAAGAGAAGTATTTAAGGAGATCATTTAGTCCATTCGAGAGAGTGCGTGAAAATTGAAATTCCAAAGTTTGAGGCATTTCCAATCACTTGTTCTTCGTTAATAGCCCTTGCAAATTGTATTCAAGAGAGAAAAACACAATAAAAGTGACTTAGTGAGAGAAAAAGAAATCCTCCACTGAGTGTTCATACTCAAACCATTGTATTTCTCTGTTGATATCTTAGTGAATTTTAGCCAGAAGACTGTTAGTGTGGGAAAGTACATGTAGACTTGATCTAAACCGAATTACTATAAATCTCGTTTTCAATTTTCTTTTCCCTTAACTCTTTTAATTTGTTCGTCGTTATCTTTTTCTAAACTCCTCGAATTTCTAAACCATCTTTAATTGAGTCTAAACTTATTTCAAAAGTCTAGTGTCACTTTTAGTCCAACTTTGCACACGAAATAACTTATTATGTATTTATTTGCTTAATTTGTTTTTACATCGGCAAAAGATCGCTTCAAATGCCAAAACTTGGCATAAAATGATACTTAAGTGCCATAACTTATGAAAAATAATACTTAAGTGCCACATTTTAAGAAAAGTGGAACATCTGAGTGCAACCTCCGACGAAGCCGATTGGAAATCATACGTAACAATTAAATAATATGTATATATATAATTAAAAAAAAAAACGGAGGAGGAGGAAGGCAGCTGGTGGCTAAGGGCTGAGCACTCGCCGTCGCCACCACCCCGCCATCATTAGAAGGTTGGGGAGGGTTGGCTAGGGCCGTCGATCCTCGAATAGGGCTCGATGGCTGACCCTCCCCCACCTCCCCGGCGATGGAGGGGAGATGGTAGTGATGACAGCAAAGGCTAAGCCCTTAGCCACTGGCTGCCTCCCCTCCTCCTTCTCCTCCTCCTTCTCCTCTTGCCAGATCTGGGCAAGGCCCGCGACCCTCGCTGGGGGTCGCCTCAGTGGGTGGCAGCCCTTGGCCCGGTCGAGCGAGAGCTACAACCCTCCCCCTAGATCGGGGCGAGGGCTCGTGGGCCCTCGCCCCTAGTTGGCCAACCCTCTCTCCTCCATCGCCAGCCCTTACCGGCGGTGGTGAGGAAGCGGCGGGGGCTAAGGGCCGAGCCCTCAGCTGACTCCTTTTTTTTTAATTTAAATTTTAGAATTTTTAAAATTATTTTTAATATATTTATTATTTGCATATATTTATTACAAATTTTTTAAATAAATTTAATTTTGATATCAATTTTTTTTACCATGTTAGCACCAAAATGGCGCCGTTTTGCATTTACTTCTTCAGAAAATTGACACATTAGCTTTTTAGTCGGATTTTGGCCAAATTGATAATTGATTTATTTTACTCTGATTTTTGCACTTAAATGTCACTTTCGTAAATTATAGCACTCGAGGGATTCGCGCGTCCACCTATTCACCTCCCTTTATGTGGTAAAACTAGCATTTTCATGGCTAAGTCTCAGGTCATTCATATCAGAACTTCTCACGTCTAGCAGCTTAGAGGACTAATATTATGTACATCTTCAACATCAATTAACACAGCAAATGCACACATGAACATCGAACAGCACATCAATGACACAACTAAACAATTCCACACACCAGGACATATGAACAGCAAGCAAAGAAATATTGATACTAAAGAACAACATAACTCTGGACGTCTTTATAAACAAAAACACATAGAGTTTAGATTGGGAGAACACAAATAAGCTACTGGGTAAAGTGATTAGTGTTAGAAATTGGTTTGATGGTGGATATCTAATATAAATTATCAAACAACATAACTTTGCTAAAAAAGAGAATAATAGAGCAAGATCATTCCACATGTGATATACTTTTTTGTATCATCAACCACAAAATCTATGCTTAAAAGATCGTAGGAAAGTGGCAGACAATCAAGCCCACGCAAAAACAGAATATGCATTTCTGACCAAGGCAAATTCTAGATTTCAGAATGGATTAGAAAAAAAATGTTAAACATGGCAAATGATGGTTGATTTAGGCATGCAATATGTCATTTTAAAGCTTGAGATGCCTATTACAATTATCTAGAAGACATTAAGTCCTAATAACATCATCTACCAGCTCATTCTAGTTAAAACATAAAATCACAGTAAGTCAAAACAGCAAGTCAATCTAAAAAAAATACTGCAGAATCAAAAAAAAATTGTATATGTTTTTGAGCGACCAAACGACATCCATTATGGGCATGCGACATATCAAATCGAAGCTCTAGAAGTTTATTTTTTACGTCTAGAAGGGCTCGAGGTCAAAGAACCTCATCTAGGACCTCGTTTCAGCCAAAACAGCCAGTGACATATCAGGTATACGAAATTGCAGATCAAGGCGAATCAAGCCCAATCAACTTCAATGTTCATCATCAAAAGTCATCAACTTATCGCAAATCATGTGAGATCAGCATCATAGGAAAGATTAAAATGAGCCTACTTCTTAAGAGAAGTTGAGTCCAATTGACGTCAAATTGATAGTCGAAAAATGATCATCATGAGGACATACAAATCACCACAAATGAATTAGAATCATAATGCATAATTAATGGTTTATAAAACCATCCAGACAATGCACAAAGAGTAGTTTTAACAATGAATCACAGCAAACCCTGTAACCTTAAAAGGGTTGACAAAAGTAACAAACCATGTTTCTATTTCTACAAATTTCTACTTATATCCGCCAACTTCAGCCATCACTTTCATCTATCAATAGATCTCTACTTGATCGAGAAAACTTCCCAAATTTGAGTAAAACAAGACCAGAACAGAGATTTATTACTTTCCAAAACTCAATCTGATTCGAAGTGGAAACGAATATCACTCAAAGTCGGTGAGGCCAATAAGCACAGGTTTTAAGCATGCCATAATGCTGAAATTATTCAGATTGATTGGATCAACAGTAAGCAAGATGAAATCAATATGGGCATCATGATTTAAGTAAACCATGAACATTTTGCATATAGACTGATGAAAACACTATGCAGATATTCATTCAGGCATTTTCACAAACATATGGTAGGCATCTCAGCTTAGTGACCAAAGCGAAAGAGAGAATTAGGAACTTAAAATCACACGACCACATCAAAATCCAAGCAGGCTCAAATTAATAGCGTATCTTCAATAAGATGCTGCTTTCCTCTAAAGTTCTCAATCTCCACCTTTGAATTAATGACCCCTACTTGTTTATTCAAACCCTCAGTTTTTGCCCTCACATGACTAGCATTCGTAGCAACATCACATTTATATTTTGACCATGAAATCCAATCACAACTAGTTCTGCTCTACAGCAGAAATCCTGATCTACTTCAACACCAGTTACAGAACCTAGCGGTTTTCCATATACAAATCGTGATCGAGCCACAGAGAGCAATCCAAGAGAGAGAGCGACAAAACTAGCGCGAGACAGAGCGATCGAGAGAGAACCTGATCAAGCCAGAGACAGAGCCGAGAGAAAACCCCAGCGGTAGATGACGAACAGAGGAAACCGAGCCTCACACCTCAAGCTCTTCAACCGGCAGATACTCTGTCTTCTCCTTCCGGTTCTCTATCGAACCAACGCCTCCATGGAGATCGATTTAGCAGCGGCAGAAGAGAATTTATGTCAGCGCACCGGACGAAGAGAGACGAGGAACGGGAGGCAATTCGCGATCTCGGAGCTCGGAGCACGGAGTCAGAGCCGAGGTGAGCAGGCGGTTGATGACGAACAGAAGAGGTCAAATCAAGCTCCGCGGCCGCTGCCGTCGCTGCTACTGACGCCGATCGGTTTCGGAAACCGGATCCCCTAGCAAGCTCTTCGCCGAATAGAGAAAACACCTCCGATCGCGCACCGACGGAGGAAAACCCTAGCCTTCGATGAGAATTCCGAGAGAGAGAGCACACTCCATCGAGAGTGTCCTCGAGAGAGAATGCCAGAGAGCGGGAGAAAACGGTTCTAGAGAGAGAGAGTTCATATTTTTTTTTGAGAGAGAGAGCGCCAAAAAAAAAAAAAGAATCCCGCTCATCAAAAAATAAGAGAGCCCTTTTTATATTTTGTTCGTTTTTTGTTTTTTTGTTTTTTTTTATCTCTTCTTTTTTTTTCTTTTCTCTCTTTTTTTTTTTCGTTTTCCTTATTTCTATTTTTTTTATCTTTCAATTCAATTTTTTTTATTCATTCATTTTTTTTTTGAAAAATATTTGTTTAAAATGTCGACAAAAATTTCCGGTGTCAACACAGTCAAATTTGAAAGGCCACAAAGTACATTACGTTCGTGGCTTGCGAAGAGAATATGTAATATAGTAGAATTCAAGCCATCACTGAACTAATAAGGAAACATGCACCTACACTAGGCTTTGATTATAAACCCAAAATATGTTTCCCCCGTGCACCTAGAAAATTCTATCCTCCATCACGCGTCTAACCTTTTCTTCTTATCACTATATGGTCATTTATCCCCTCTCATTGATGTTCTCCACATACGGAGGATGGAATAAAATCAGAAATTAAACCGGAGACCATCGACCACCTGAGAGGAGCGATTCAGCAGCAGAATACAAGTGCGTAAATGCCTGGCGCGTGGAGGACGGACAAGACATGGCCAAAGCATCGAAACCTTCGGGATGAGCAAATGTTAAAGCGCTGGAAGAAATGCCGGCGTATGACAATTCTGGCATCGGAAGATCGCCTTCCAAGTACTGCAATACTTGACGCATGCTTGGCCTCATCGACGGACTGGGGTGGGAACACATCAACCCGAGTTTCAGCACGAACTCCATTTCTTCTTCCACAAACTCCGCCCTCAATTTCGGATCACTTGCCTCAAGAATGTCGCCTCTGTCCCAGCAAGAAAATACCCAGTCCACTAAGATCACATCCTCCATGTCCCCTTGCTTTATTGGCCTTCTCCCGCAGGCGACCTCGAGCAAAAACACTCCGAACGCAAACACGTCGGTGCTCGTAGTGGCCTTGCCAGTTCGCATGTGCTCAGGGGCCAGATAACCGAACGTTCCCACGACATGAGTCGTTTGAGGGTCGGTTCCATGATCGTGCAGTCTCGCAAGCCCAAAGTCTCCAAGTCTTCCATTAAATTCAGCGTCTAGCAAGGTGTTACTCGACTTTATATCCCTGTGGATCACCACTTGCTCCCACCCTTCATGCAGATAAAGCAGCCCAGATGCCACTCCTTTGATCACCCGTAATCTTTGCATCCAATTGAGGGTGACTTTTGGTTGATTATAGAGGTACTTGTCGAGGCTCCCATTGGGCATGTAGTCGTAAACCAGCAGCAACTCCCTTTTCCTGCGGCAGTAACCGAGGAGCGCCACTAAGTTGCGGTGACGGAGCCGACCGATGCTGATGATCTCTGCTACAAATTCTCTCATGCCTTGTCCCGATGCATGGGAGACCCTCTTCACCGCAATCTCTATATTCGATGTGGGTAAGATTCCTCTGTAGACCTGGCCGAACCCACCAGTCCCTAATAACTCTTGGTCCCGGAATCCTTTTGTCGCAGTGTAAAGATCTCTGTACTTGAATCGGTGCGGGCCGTATTCCCTCTCCCAATCTTCGAGGACCTCGGCCAATTTCCTTTTCCTTCTTATCACGTAAACTACACTCAAGATCAGCATCAATACGACGAAAATAACCATCAGTGGTAATCCGATAGTCAGTACTTTCGACGTTTCTTTCTCACGGATCTGAGAAAGCTTAGGAAGTCGGGACAGGGCAAGTGCCTGAGCCTCCATTCACACTGAAGCTCCAACCCAGAACATAGTGAGAAGTTAGGAGCCAACTAGTCGATGATGAGAAGCCCACATACATGTTCTCGTTGATGATTGGTGAGAGATCCTGTATAAGATATAGAAGGGGAATCTTTGGTTTTTTCACATTGATCGGAGCCAACGTGATTTTGATCAGTTTGTCTGTGCCATCATAGTCCACCCAAACTTGCATTGCTTGACCGCTGATTAGAGACAAGTTTTTGAACCCCCCATTATCTTGATAATAGCCCGCCGGAGCTGACATAACTGATGTCAGCCCATTCAAGTCGATCCCGATGTGATTATCGTTAATGTCCTGAAACTCGAAGCTGAGGAATGTGTCGAGTTCTACCCCAAACACATGATTGCTGAAGTTGCCATTGTTGGTTTCATTGAACATGCCGAGATATCAGCCCGGCAGGGACCCATGGAGGCCAGTCTGGTGTGCGACGACAAAGGCAAAGCCACTGCCTCTCATACTCGCATACGGAGGTTGAATCGTGAAGACGAATGTGGTGGAGAAGGATTTGATGGAGCCATTCGGCAGGTTCTTGAACTGGACCGGGTAGGGATGAAAGGCGAGGCCCTTCTGCTGATTGGTGTCGTTGTTCAGCTTCAGAAGGCCATTGGAGGTGATCTCGGCGATCCCGTCGAGGCTCAGATTGGCCGATCTGAAACCGTTGTACACGAAACCGGTCTCTTGAGCGTAAGTCAAAACTGCTAGCAGAGAGACCAGAAAAAGAATCTCGATGGACATGGCTCAATCTCACAGTCCGCTTGGCAATTGGCTGAAGAATGATGCGGTTTACCAAGGCTATAAAGAATTCCATAGTCAAGTCCCCTGCTCATACGGCAATTGGGAATTTGCGTTAACGATGACCGAATAAACCAATCCGAGTCGGAGAATGACTTTTTTCAATCTCACAGTCCGCTTGGCAATTGGCTGAAGAATGATGCGGTTTACCAAGGCTATAAAGAATTCCATAGTCAAGTCCCCCGCTCATACGGCAATTGGGAATTTGCGTTAACGATGACCGAATAAACCAATCCGAGTCGGAGACTGACTTTTTTGTGGAAATTAAGTCCGGTTAGAGAGATTGAAGGAAGGTGGGTGGACTAAAGTCAAAAGCCCGTCAATTTTCTTCCGATGAGAAAATTGTAACGCGAAGTGTCCACGAAATTGTTTGAGGAAGGACAAAAGGCCCCGAGTCGACGACAAAAGGATAAAAAAGGAAAGAGACTTGGATAATCACGATGAGCAATGCTAGCATGACGGTCACTGTCATTAGTAGGTATGACGGTGGCCTCTCGACCGCAATTCTCACGCCAAGATAAGGCCACAAGCTTGGTAAGTTAAGGTCACCGTCGACTAAGAAAGGAAAAAAAGAAGAAGCCAAATAAAGAAATAAATGATCCGTCCATTACTAAACAAGAGGAGGAGGAAAATGGAAACTAATTTAGTTCAAGATCTCTCTATCCGCCCCCCTCTTAGGGTTTTTTCTCTCGCTGAAGGTGAGTCTTCCTCTACCCCATCCGGTGGTAGATTCCCTGTTCTTTTCCCAGATTGAAGGTAGCTTTCGTGCGAGTATGGCCATTTACAAAGTTTCTCCACCTGACTAATCAAATCCCATTTCCTCTCGTTGAACCCCAATAATGAAGAAATTGGGTCCCGAAACCCTAATATGGCTGTCCCCATAATTTTAGAATGATTTACAGAGCTCCCTTCACTCCCCCACTCAATCCATCTTCCAAACAAAATCCCTAACTATCCCCGACTACCCAACCCTGGATTCACATAGTTTCTCTAGCATTTCGGCAAGAAGATCTTCCTTTATGGAGGGTAACCACGAAAATCACCTCCGATTGTTGATGCTCTGCAAACGGATGGGGGACCTATGGACCGCAGATGAAATCACGAAGCTGAATATCAACATTCCTGAGGTACAAAACCAGACTGATGAGTATTTGTTGTATGGGCAACTATTTTCAAAACCTAATGTAAACTTTCCAGCATTCTGGGCTACAATGCAAAGGGCTTGGAAAGTAGATGAGGTTAGATATGAGGTGATAGAACCGGGTCGCTTTGTCTTTATATTTAAATCAGAGGTGGAGCAGAAATGAGTTTTACAGACAGGGCCATGGTCATTTGCTAGTAATTTACTAGTTTTACAAGAAGGGGATCCTACCATTCCCGAGCATTGTTATGAATTCACACATTGTTCCTTTTGGGTTCACCTTGTGGGGCTTCCTCGTGCTGTTCTGTCGGAGGAGTGTATTCGACTGATTGCTGGAAAAATGGGAGAGATAGAGGAAGTTAGAATTGAAGCTCGAAACAACAATTCATGCAAGATAGGGAAAGTAAGAGTGAAACTGAATCTACTTCGCCCACTAAAAACTGGCACTATTATTCATGTGGGAGATCGAAACTGGTGGATTGATTTCAAGTATGAAAGACTGCCACACTTTTGCTATTCTTGCGGTTATACAGGTCATTATGCAAACTATTGTCCGACTTATCCATATGAAGAATCAGGCATTCCTCAGGATAGATCAGGTCGTTATAGGTCTTGGTTGAAAGCAGAGGTGAAGAATCTAAGCCCTTGCTAGAATACTTTCTATGGAGAGATTGATTTTACCTTAGAAGCAGATGATATGGTCCCTGAGACTCCTATTATACCATCAGGGGATGATTCGAACAACAACTCTTCTACAGATGGTAGTCAAGCCATAGTGCTTTATAACCCTACAACACAGCCAACACAAGAAATATCAGCATCAGAAGCACTAATTGCTTAGAAAAAAGGCAAGAGAATACAGCAATCTCCGGAATAGCAAGGAGAATCCAAATTTCTTGATGCAGGGTTGGGGATACAGGTTATAGCACAGAGTGGTCCAAAGAAACAAACTCCTAAAAAGTTAAAATGCTTTTCGCCTTATGAGAAAAATGCTTCTCTGACATCTCTTGTTGATATGAACAACCTCTTGGATACACCAATTTAGATGTGGGAAGGTAGCACAGTAGGGGCTTTGGTGGCTAGCCCTAATAAGCCACCAAGAAAGCCATGTAGGTGTTAAGTTGGAACTGTCAAGATTTAGGCTCTCCCTTGACAGTCCATCACTTAAGAGCCCTAATGGCTCGAGAGAGGCCTAATCTGGTTTTTCTTATGGAAACAAAGAATCAATATAAGATGGTGGAGAATATCAAAAGAAGACTTAATTTTCCTCTATGTTTTCTATGGATCCAATTGGATTAGCAGGAGGTTTGGCCTTATTATGGGATGAATCAGTGTAGGTTAATATAGAATATAGCTGTTAGGAGGTGATTGAACTCTCATGTAGAGATGCTGGAATTGGATTTCAAATGAAGATATCTTTCCTTCATGCGCCAACTAATTTCCAAGAGAGAGTTTCGCATTGGAACCTACTTCGAGCTAGAAATGGCACTACAACATTACCTTGGCTCTGTATCGGGGATTTTAATGAAGTATTATATCATTGGGAGAAAGTGGGTCGCCGAGTAGTGGAAAGATTTAGAATGACAGCTTTTCGGGAATTTATCGATACCTGTTCTTTAATAGACATTGAGAGCAAGGGATGTGCTTTTACGTGGACAAATAAAAGGGAATGAGATGAATTAGTTAAAAAACACCTTGACAGAGCACTGTGTAATCTAGAATGGAGGCTTCTTTTTCCTAATGTTGAAACGTTTGTATATTCGGCCATTGGGTCTGATCATGGCCCTCTACTTCTATGTCTAGATCCAGTCGAACCGAGGAAACATAAATTATTCAGATTTGAGGCTTTCTGGTTAGATAACCTTGAATGTGAAGCTGTAGTAGCCAAGGCTTGGAAGACAAAAACTGAGTATCAAGAAAAAATGGTTAGGAAGACAAAAAAGGTTGCTCGGGATTTAGGACAATGGAGCCGAAAATCTTTCTAGAATGCATCAAAACAGATAGACTATCTCAAAAACTAGCTCACTCATATTATGAACAAGGCAGACAAATCAGATACGGGAAAGGAACATTCTACCATAGTTGAGAAATGGGTACCCTTTGGCATCAGGAAGAAATGTATTGGGGTATTAGATCCAGAGTTAATTGGTTAAAATGGGGCGATCGGAATACCAAATCTTTCCATGCCACGACTATTCAGCAGAGACAAAGAAATAAAATTACAATGCTAAGGCTTGAGGAGGATGCTTGGAGTCGGGATCCTCAGATAATCAGACAGCATATCATAGAGTATTATAAAAATCTATATACATCAGTGAGGTCTCGATTCTATTAGCCAGTTCTAGAGCAGTGTCCAATGGTTATTTCTGAAGAAATAAATGAGAATTTAACAAAACAAATCACTATGGAGGAAGTTCAGCATGCTGTTTTTCAAATGGGAGTAGCTAAAGCCCCCGGACTTGATGGTTTGAGTGGTCTTTTCTATCAAAGTCAGTGGTATATTATCAAAGAGGGTGCATTTACAATGGTGGAATCTTTCTTTAATGAAGAAGCCTTTGATCTTGACTTGAACGAGACCCATATCACAATAATTCCTAAGGTAGCAAATCCCGAAAGTATAACTAAATTCTGACTCATTAGTCTGTGTCATTTCAGCTACAAAATTATTACAAAGGTCATGGCGAATCGACTTAGACCTTGGCTCCCACTTCTTATCTCACTGGAACAGAGTGCATTTGTTGGAGGTCGGCAGATACAAGACAATATATTTATTGTTCAAGAAGTTCTCCATCAACTAAGGGTTAAGAAGAGAAGGCGCAGATTCCAAGCGGTACTGAAGTTGGATATGCAAAAAGTGTATAATAGAGTTGAGTGGGATTTTCTATGTGATTGTATGAAGAGGATGGCATTTAATGATAAATGGGTGAACCTGGTCAGGTTTTGTATCTCTTCAACTAAATTTCGTGTCCTTATTAATGGAGAACCTAGCGGAGTTTTCAATCCAACAAGAGGTATAAGACAAGGTGACCCTCTCTCACCTTATCTTTTCATTTTAATGGCCAATGTCTTATCCCACATGGTGAATAATGCTGTAATGGATGGAAGTTTAAAGGGAATCAAACTGAATCCCCACTATCCTATCCTATCCCACCTATTCTTTGTGGATAATGCTATTTTCTTCTTGGATGGCACAATTAGGGAAGCTCAGAACCTAGCCAACTTACTGAATTGTTACTGTTTTGCTTCTGGCCAGTCAATTAACCTTAATAAATTTGGTGTCTTTTTCGGGGCAAGCTACCCACAAGAGTTAAAAAGAAATATTGCATATGAATTGAGGGTTCCTATATTGGACAAAACTAGCAAATACTTAGGGATACCATTTGATTGGGGGCCAAACTAAGAAACAAATGTTTGATTGGATCACAGCAAGGGTTGAGAAAAAACTGGAGGGCTGAAAAGAGCAATTAATGTCGAAGGCGGGAAAAGAGGTGCTGATTAAGATGGTAGTCCAGGCATTACCACAATATGCCATGAATATTTTTAAAATACCTATCTCTATATGTAGAGCAATTGAGAGGAAAATTTCAGCTTTCTGGTGGAAGCAACATGCAAAACAAAGAGAGATCCATTGGAAGAGTTGGGAATACTTGAAGATGAGAAAGGAACAAGGAGGAATGGGATTCAAAGATTTGGTGGAATTTAACAAGGCTATGCTGGGGAAACAAGCCTGGAGATTAAGTCAAGCTCCAAAAGCCTTATGGAGCAAAATTTTAATGGCCTCTATTTCCCTAATGGTAACATATGGACTGCCACAAGGGGGGCTAAACCATCATGGGGTTGGCAAAGTCTCATTATAGGTCGAGATGCCCTAGAAGCTGATATGAAATGGGAGGTAGGGGATGGCAAATCTATCAATCTAAGGGAAGATCGTTGGCTATTGTCCGGAAAGATTGGAGGACCAGCAAATCAAAATGATCCTAAGCTGGTTGCAGATATTATCGATCCTACTGTACGTGCATGGAATACTCAGCTCATAAATGATATTTTTGATAGAAATATTTCAAAGGAAATTCAAGCAACCCCCCTTAGTATTATCCCCAGACCCGACCATCTAGTCTGGATAGGGCACATCTCGGGACGGTATCAAATCAAAAATGGGTATTGTAAATTACGAGAAACTAATGCAATCACCACAGCAAATCAGGCATCCTCTTATCCCATAATCAAACATTTTTTGTGGAGCTTATGCAATGAAGGCCTTCCTACCAAAACCAATTTGCATCGGCATAACATCATACCTGAGCCAACTTGTTCCTTGTGTCATCAATTTCCAGAGTCATCCAAGCACCTCTTCATGCTGTGTTAGTGGACAAAAGAAGTATGGTCAAATTACATCGTGGACATAGATGTCTCTCGACTGTCTATCGCATGCATGGATAAATGGGTAAGCAACTACCTCCTATCTGGGATCTCAACACACCAAAAGGCGACCTTTGCACATCTTCTCTGGTTAATATGGAAGGCCCGCAATACCTTGCTATTTCAAGGCTGCAAATCAAACCCAACTAAACTCATTAGCGAAGCACTTCTCTCCCAGCAGTTATACGAGAAATGGAATCCACGAATGGGAACGATTACCTCTAAACAGGACACATGGGTACCTCAGGATCCGGGCTCTTTGAAGCTAAATGTTGATTGTTCTTGGCAGGGAAGGAATTTGGAGAGCATTATCGCTGGAATCTGTAGAGGAGCAGACAGGGTTTGCATTGCTGGCTTCGCGCAAAAGATTCACGCCCAATTGGTTTGTATTGGCAAAACCCTAGCTATCCTTCAAGGGCTCGCGTGGCTGAAGCAGTTCTAAAGTACTCTGACAGGTGGAACTCCAAATGCACAAACTGATCTGCCTATGTCTATATCCAGCGATTGTCTTCAAGCGGTGGATTCCATTTTGGGCCGACAAGAACCACCTTGGGCTTTTCTTCCTTTTGTGCTTGATTGTCAACAGATGCTAGCCCAAATGGAGAGTGTTCATTTGCAGTTTGAACCAAGCCAAACAAATCAGGCGGCTGATTGGATCGCAAAATCCTTTCAAACCGGATCTCTACCGAATAATTGGATCTCCAAGCCTCCGCATGATCTTTATCTTATTTTATGACCAAAATACTACAAAGACTGACTTTTCAAAAAGAAGTGGTCTTAATTGACCTACACTTTAGATCACCTCCTTTCAACTCTAGGTCCTCCACTTAACGACCTTGAAAATTTAACCCACGACGATGTGAGATATAAATCTCAGTGAGTTCACGCTCTAAACTCCGATTAAAAGGGAAATATGCCCAAGGCATTCTAACCATTCAGTCACACAATCATAAGGACTTACCTTGACTCAGATCCACTCTGCAGGTCAATACAATTTATATCACAGACAGCCATACAGATATGAGCAACAATCAAGCTCCAACAACAGGAACGTCATACTCAATCAATCATGCATTCCTAGTTTTACTCTTGGCATATAGTATGGCCTCCTTTCTATTCAGCGGTCCTCTGGCATTGTCAGGCATCATTTCACACCATTGTGCACGGCATCGTCACTACATCGACAGCATTCCATGAAAGAGCATCAGTCCAGAATCTATTGCGACCGTATCCATTGGTAGGGCATCCCATATAGGAGTAACGTCTAGCTTAATAGCTTGAGATGGGTTTTCTTAACCAACACACGATCACTCAAACATGGCCGAGGACAACATGCATTGCACTCGAATATCTCCATTAAAATGGTGAACCTAGCCTATTTTCTTCTTATTAGAAATACCTATGAAAATCGTCATATGTGGGTATACGGTCAATTTATCTCAAAAGATTGATATCATTTCTTTTCAAAATCCCATTGGTTTATATAGTATATAAAACCATTTTCGGTATTTAGAACCTAACACCTAGAATTTTCTGGATAAATATCAAAATTCACAAATTTTGGAATAATTGACTCAATTCTCAATTAGCACTCAATTTTCACAATTTAACACTCGATTTGAGAAATTAACTATACCATTGCAATCGGTATGAAATTCTGGTTACCGGTTATCCCAGTCTAATTTCTGAAAATATTTAATAATTAAATAATTATTGAAATTAATTAAATAAATCAATTTAAATTCTAAAATTACTAACCTAGGCCAGAATCATTAAATTAAGTACCAATACGGACTCAAAAAATTCCCGAACCCCTTTAGATAAGTAATGCAATTTATATAGGCCTCACTTAATCTAGTCTAACCACCTAACATTCATAATTGAATAATTAAATCACTAATTTAATCTAACTAACCACCTAATTCCTAATTAAAATAAACTAAACACCCCTTAGATGTCATTAGCCTATTAAGAAGAGTTTAGTGCATAAACTCACTAGTTTATTGCGGAAACCGGTTCACCGTGATGACGGCGTGACAACGGCTGAACTTGGGCTCGTGACGACACCCACGGGCTTGTACCGGGCCTAAACTTCGCCCAACAAATCTCAGCCCAAGCTGAGACTCGTTGCTGAAATGGGCTGGGCCTGAAGCGGGCTGACCTCGAGGGCCCAAGATGGGCTGGACTAATGAACTCTTGGGCTTCAAATGAGCTGGGAATAGGCTGAGGATGGGCTGTAAGTCTGGGCTGGGCTGCTGAAGTTGATGGACTGAAATTTTGTTGGACTTCAAGGCTGGATTTCACGAGCGGCAGCTTGGGCTTCGAGCGTGGGCTGGCGCGGCAAGACCGAAGCTGTTTCGGTGGAGGAGCTGCGAAGAAGCAGCCTCGGGCTGGGCTGCTTCGGTGCCCGCGTGCGACTCAGTGGAAGCGGTGGACTTGGACGTGGCAGAGCTGGGATCGCTTCGGTGGTAGGCGGACGCTGCTGCTGGCGTTGGAGACGCGAGGCTGAGGAGCTGCTTCGGTCAACAATCCAACTGAGGGAACAGCAAGGTTGACCGAAGGACGTGGCAGCTGCTAGAGCGGTTTCGATGGGGTTTTCTTTCGTGGGTGGAAGCTGACACGGACGTGGCAACGATTAAGCTGCAGGAGAATGGCTCGGTCAATGATGATGGTGGTCAGTTCGGTGAGAAGCAGCGTGTGAGTGGAGAGATGGGGGAAATCGTTGGGTGATGGGTTGGTTATGATGATGGGGGAAAAAAGAAAGATGATGTGGTGGATGTTGGATGATGGTGATGATGGGAAGAGACGTGAGGAAGAAATGAAAAATGGGATGCGGGCAGAAAGAAAAGATGAAAGCGAGACCAGAAGCAAGAGGGGTCGACGGATTGAAAAGCACGAAGAAGGAGGGCGGCGATCTTGGCGTGCTTAGGAAGCCTCGGAGGAAGAAGTCATCGAGGGTTATCCCTCTAATTGAATGCATTGTCCCCCCTTTAATACTTTCCACAATTTAAATTCCATCAATTAACTAAATTGATGCCATAATTCCAATCAATAAACTGGTCTTAGGTCCAATTTTGATGAGGAAAAAACCCACATAATTTATACAAGTCCCTTTTGCCAAATAGCTCGGTTTGCAAGTCGAAAATCCCTTTAATTCGGCCAATCTGAATTTCCGTTAATTTTTTGCGACGTCCGAATTGATTTTCTGTAAAATTTCTAAATCTCTGAAAATTCTTCAAAGGATGAGTTAACGTTTCTAAAATAGATCATGACATGATAGGACTTTCGATTTATGAAGTCGGGTTCAATTTCATGGTTAATTTTCATCTGACGTGATTTCAACGTAACCTAGTCTACGAGGTAGCTTTTAAGAATTTTTGGTGCAATTGACCCATGATCGATTTATCTCGAGTCACAACATATATCTCCGACACATTGTTGTGAAAATCTCGAGATTTCAAATACGGATGTCGGGTCTAGAAATGACAGAAAAATCGGTCTAGTGCCATTCAACGAGAATTTTGTAATTAGGTGGAATCACCCACGCACTAATCACATATCTCAATTGAATCAACCTATCTCCGGTCTTTGATTGATTTTTGACTGTGCCGTAATGACTCTTGCAGATTGACACAGTTGAGCAGTCGATTCTTGGTCAAATTCTCAAGTCCATTGCGATAAAATCCCTTAATGGCTTCTCCAGATAGTCCAGTTATCTCGTGAGTGATCAGCTCAGAGAATAGTACTATAGGCGCGTCGATGAAAGGCCCGATTTATTTAATCGAAAACGAAATCTAAAAATTCAGGCTGTCACATATATATTCAATAGAGTCCCTTAAACTCTATGAAAATGTTCACAATAAGGAACTATTAAATAAATTAAAAGTTGATGGAGCACATTACATATTAGGTCAACGTTCATGAACTATTTGTATCATTTTTTCAATAAAAAACTTTAACTTTGTGCAAATTTTTAGAGATTTAGATATTAGTAGTAAATAAAATCTAAAAGTAAAATAAAGGGCAAATGTTAAAGACCGGTTGAAGGACTCCACATTCAAGTTCATAGATTGCCATGTAGAAATGAGCCACCGAAGTACCAAGTTTTTTCTTGATGAAGTACTGAAGTTAAGATAAAAGTCACAACTTAAATTGTATGGACTCAACAAGAAGAAAACTCGCACTTCTTTAGGATAAGTTTGACCTATCAATGGTACTCTTCACCACAAATTTAATGGAGATTAAATTGTGAAGCAATTGAAATTTCAAAAATTAGACTATGACATATTATGACATCCTAAATTTCGACCCCATCTCGATAATATGAAATGGGCATTTTGTTGATGCGTCTATAATCATTTTTCTCTGAGTTGGCCACTCACAAGTTAACTAATCTATTAGGTGAAGCCATCAAGGGATATAAATATGAAAAACTTGAGAATTCGATTGAAAATCGATCGCTCAATCATAATAATTGGCAAGGGTTAATATGACACCATTATGATCACTTAGTGATCGGATATAGGTCAATTCGACGGAAACGAGTAATTGAATTGCATGTGATTCAGCACAATTGCAAAATTCGCGTCAAACAACACTAACATGATACTTTGTCGATTTTTTACTCGGTACCCATAATTGAAACTTAGCAATTTTTACAGCAACCGAGAGTCGCCAACGAGTCGAAAATACACAAACATGGATTGAAATTTATCGACTAAGAGTCAAATGCGCTAAGATCCCTAAAAGCTACCCGGTAGGTTAGGTCGCGCTAAAATCACGTCTGATCAATTTTAACCACGAAATTGAATTCATTTTCAGGAATTGGATGTTCGAGCGTCACTATTTATTTTTAGGATGTTATCTAATCTTTCGAATAAATTCCGTTAAGTTCGGGATTTTTGCGGAAAATCAATTTCAAACAAGTTGGAAAAGAAGAGGAAATTCGTATGGGTTGCTGCCATGAGATTTTTGGCCATTAAATTGGCTTGTTTTATGAAGATTTGAGAGGAAAATGCCTCAGCTCCAGTCATCTGCCCCTCATGCCGTCCCTGCGCCGTCGCTCCCACCAAGCTAATTTAGTGTCCAGCCAAGCTAAGCTGAGACCAACCAACCCCCTCTTCAGCCATGAGCCTTGTGGGCCATTTTTAGCCCCAGTCAGTCCTCCGTCAGAGATGCGGTAGCTTCGAGTCTTGGTCACCATCATGCCGCCATCGTCATGAGCCCACCGCCGTTGAATTCTAGTGAGTTAACACCGTAATCTCGGATTAGGAAGTTAATTGCACTTAGTAGGTTAGTTAGTGTTAATTAAAGATTAGTGGTTAGTCTAGTTAGAGTAACTAATTAGTTAGTATTGGTTAGTTACCTAGGCCAGTTTGGTTAGGGGTTAGTTTAGTTAGCCTACCATAGGTTAGTTAGTTAACGAGGGTTAGTTTAGTTAACCATGGTTAGTTAACTAGGGTTAGTTAACAATTGTTAGTTTAATTAAATAAGATTTACTTAATTAATTGTTATTTTTTAATTAATTATAATTAGCGTAATTTGTGATGGGATAGCCGTTTATTGGAATTTTACATTGATTGTCATGGATGAATTCATATGTGAAATTTATTGTTAATTTGTGCAATTGAGTGCTTGGTGATGATATTTGACTATTATTACAAAAATTGATTTTTATGGGTATTTAATTAGAAAAATACATGGTGTCGGTTTTTGACACCAAAATATTTTATGTACTATATAAAATTGTGGAATTTTGAAATGGGAGCATATCACGTTTATTGGTCCGATTTAAATGTGTGACCACGCACAATTATTTTACTAGGAATTTTTAATACGAAGAAAATTGGCTAAGTCCATTATTTGAAATTGTAGTATTGAGTGCAAAGCACAGTGTTTTTGGCCAAGTATGGATGTGCGTATGGTCACTATCGAAACCTGTCCTAATGCGTATGAATACACGGGGCGATGCTTGATTAAGATCAGATACCCCATGTCAACGGATGCCAATCGCAGTGCAAGTTGGGCCAATGCTCCTATATGGAATGCCGTCTAGATAAAGACGTTACCGTGCTCGACGAAGCGGGACGACACCCAGCTATGCCGGATGATCGTTGACTGTTGAGTTAGTCCGTCGATGGATTTTAATAACTGGGACACACTTGAGTGGTTGAGATAGTTGCACCTGATTATGGGACAAAATTGTGTGGCACAGAATGAGACGTGTCATAACAGTTTAGCCTTATAATCAAAACCCATGTGATTGTTTGAAAGATGAATTGATGTGTTCTTGTTATGAAATTCGTTTGCTATATGCATATAATATATGTGACTCTTGGAGGTCAAGGGGGACTTGCTGGTCGTTGGTATGGGTGGAGGTATGGTCAAAATGGGGAGAAAATGGCTGAAAGTCACGAAACAGGCAAAACAATGCAAGCGGGGGGCTTCTAGACGGTTCGGCCACCGGTTTCTTCTCATCGGCGTACAGGATGGTTGGTGGCTCCATTCGATGCAAGGTCAAGCTCATTTGAACGGTTTGGATGTGCTAATCACAATGGTGGGTGGCACGAAGGCTAATTCGTCTAGGAAGACCACTTTTAACTCAGATCTTTGGCAAAGAATCAGTTGGAGCATAAATTGGAATGAGGAGAAAACAGGGGGAAAAAATGGGTCGACAGGCTTGTGACAGTGGAGGAGCTACTGACTTCCTTTCTCTCTAAGTTCTCTAAGGACTTAACAATGGAGAAATGAGGGTAAAAGAGGAAGAAGAAGCAGCTAGTCAAGGATGGGGGGTCCCCTAATGAATATGTGGAAATTCTTCTATCTTCTATTCCCTAGTGTTCCTTGAGAAGTACTGTTCATTGAATGCCTATATGAATGCATCCCACAACTGGACCACTCTTTTGGGAAATACTATCTCTCTGGCGGCTCTCCACCAGGTATTGGCATTGTCCTGCAGCCGATATATGGCTAGGGTTACCTTCTCTGTCTTTGTGCACGTCAAGAATGCAAAAGCCTTCTCCAGATCTTGTATCCACAGAAACAAGGCCTTGGGGTCTCCAGTACTCATGAATCTTGGTGGGCTCAACTTCAAAAAATGCTCCACCAGCTTGTGTATCAGCCTCTCTTTTTGCACCACTACGTTTGGCAGGTGTTGCAACAAATGCAGCGGCGGGTGTGGCCTCAGCAACGGTGGCAACAGTAGCAACAATAACGGCTTGATTCTGTGCCTGCTATGCCATCACGCCTCTCATGGCCTTTAGCGCCTACATGATTCCTTCAATTCTTGGATCACCAAGGGCTGCTATCTCGACACCAACTAGAGGTGGCATCACTCCACTCACGCTAACCCGTGATGGCGCTTGACCTCGACCTCCTTGGGTATCGACCGTGGTCGGCGTCCTACCCCGAATCATGACCTTAATGGTCCTCTTATTAGGAGTTCGTGGCTCCTGATCACTCATGACTCAGCTTTCTCTACTAAAGCCTACTTCCAATTCCACATTAAATTAGAAACAAAGTGATCTAAACAACAAGCAATTCTATCAATTAGTTATCACAAACATGTAACAGCATGAATTTAAAAGTCATTCCTACCACTATCCTATAAACCATCGCACCTTATCACTCCAATCCTTAAACCAATTCTCTGATACCATTAAACGGGGATGTCACACCCCGATCCTCTGAGCACATGCCCATCCCTCCTTGGTCGATTAATAGCGACGTTCCATGATGTATCGCCGACCCATTCATTTAATATACGCATGCGGAAGCATATGAAATCGCCAAACAACAAAACAATGTGATCGGAAAGTATGGCCAATTTTTCACAAAATACTTGTTTATAAACACACAAGTCTATACACAAACGTTTACAGAAGGGATCAGCTCTCCACAAAAGAGAATTGTCCTACAATTAGCTAGCCAGACAAGATCGCTGATTCTTCGGGCTTTACCTCTTAAACTCTGGGGCTTTCGGTCCTTCACCAACACTACCTAAGGACCTGAAAATGGTTATACAATAATCAATAAGACAATGTCTTAGTGATATCTACCCCCTAAGACCCGATTATGAAGCAAATACGCCCTAAGGGCTACCTAAGCACAATCAAGCGTCAGAGGACTTACCTTGGCTTTAGTTTTTCCCCGCAATTCAACACAATTCATAATCTCATCAAGTCACATCAACAAATCAAATCATTCACTCAGATCGACTTATCGATCAATTGACCTCGCCGATTACATATCAATCAGACAATTCCCTAGTCATTCTAATCAATATTACGTATTCTCCAAGATGATATATCTAGTCACCGAGCCCACGTGCGTTCTCCAAGATGACATACCTAGTCACCGAGCCCATGTGCATTTTTAAGGATGACATAGCTTCTCACCAAGTCCACGTGCATTCTCCAAGATGACATACCTAGTCACTGAGCCCATGAGCATTCTCTAATGCGACATTTCGAATTACTAAGTCAACGTGCATTCTCCAAGAAGACATATTGAGTCACCGAGCCAACATTCATTCTCCAAGATGACGTACCAAGTCACCGAGCTAATATAATATAATGTTTTTCTCCAATATGACATACTTGGTTATCGAGCCGACGTAATATAATGTCTTTCTCCGAGATGACATACAAAGTCATTGAAACGACATTGTATACGTCTTTCTCTGAGATGACATACTAGGTCATCGAGCCGACGTTCATTCTCCATCAATTTCTCACTTTTTATCATAACCGATAAAAATAGCAGTGTATGAGTATACAGTCGGCCTTAGCCAAAATACAGTTTTTTCACTATTGAAAATCCCACCATTTATATGGTCCACCAAAATATTTTTGGCACTGTAACCGACGCTTGGTTATTTTCCAATCAATTACCAAAATTAATTAATTTAGAAATAAAATCCTAAAATTATAATTAAATCAATTTAGCATAAATTAGAGCTCAAATAAATAAATAGATTGCACTACAATAACTAGCATAAAATTCTGGTCGCCGGCTATCCCAGTCTAAATTCCAGAAAAAATAATTAATTAAATAATCAAAGAAAATATTAAATAAATGCTAATAAATCCAACTTAGACCCGTAATGCCTAATTGGATGCCAAAACGGACCCGGAAAAATTTCAAGGTTCACTAAATAAATATTAGAATGTGTCTACTCCCTAAATGCACTAACTAACCACCTCACATGCATTGGCAATTAATTAAATTCACTAATATAATATAATCTAACCACCTAATCTATTTTAGCCTAAACTAATTAATCCTTAAATGTGATTAACCTACTAAGCGAGAATTAGTGAGTTAAATTCACTTGTTTGGCGATCAGATTGGTGCAAATTGACGGGGACGCAACGGTACTCGATTCTCTCCAAAGTGGGCCTAGCTTTTAGTGTTTGGAACAACCTCAAAACAAGCCAACACAATGCTGGAAATCCACACAGTTTTGCTTCTATTCGGGGCTGCAAAAGAGAGAAACAGAGCCTGATTGAGGCAAGCAAAACCTGTAACAGGTAGGTGGAGCTTCAGCAAGGTTTCATGGCAATGGACAGGCAGCCAAGTGGTTTCGGCGACCTCCACATAGCCCTGGGAGCACCTTGGATGACGGAACAGATGGTTGGAAGCAACAGGGGATGTTGGGGTCTTGTGGCACGCAAATGGAGGCAGAAATGACGAATGGCAAGGAAATAGGCTAATTGGAGCTCCGGCGAGCAGGTGGTCGACAACCGATGGCTCTCGAGGGTCAAGGGGGACTTGTTCGCGGTTGGTGTGGGTGGAGGTAGGGTTGAAATAGGGAGAAAACAACTGAAAATCATGAAACAGGCGAAACAGTGCTGTCGGGTGGCTTCTAGATAGTTCGATGACCGGTTTCTTCTTGTCGGCGTATAGGACGGCTAGTGGCTCCGTTCGACCCGAGGTTAGGGTCCTTTGAATGGTTTGGATGTGCTGACCACAACGGTGGATGGCACGAAGGCTAATTCATCTTGGAAGACCACTTTTAACTCAGATTTTTGGCGAAAGGTTAGCTGGACCATAAACTAGAACGAGGAGAAAATAGAGGGAAAAATGGGGTCGATGGACTAACGACAGTGGAGGGGGCTGCTGGCTTCCTTTCTCTCTAAGTTCTCTAAGGGCTTAACAATGGAGAAAGGAGAGGGAAAGAGAAAGAAGAAATAGCTGGTCAAGGATGGGGGGTCCCATTTTCCTCCAAAGTCTATCTTCTTGTCCCCTTGACCCTTGTCCACCATCAATTGGTCCCTTGGCCACGAATCAGCCACCAAGGCTTGCTTCTAGAAGTTCAAGATGGTCCAAAAGTCGTGGGTGGTGGGGGCACACGAATTTGGCTCGATTTCTCCTCAATTAGACCTCGAATCCTCCTCGAATTAATCCAATTCGATCTCTAAAAATTCAATTATCGAGTCAATAATCAAATTGGTATTTTTCCTCACCAATTGATCACACTTGCATCCCAATTGCATGATAAAAAACAGTCCATGGCATTTTTTTTGGACAAAAAGGACCCTATGATGACTTTTTCCCAAAAAATTTCGGTTTGCTGAAAAATCTTCAGAATTGAGTTGACATTCCTAAAATGATTTATGACATGACAGAACTTTCAATTTTTGAAATCAGATTTAAATTTGTTGTTAATTTTACTTTGGCGTGTTTTTAGCATGACGTAGGCTACCGAATAACTTTCAAGAATTTTTATTGCAAATGACACGAGGTTGATTTTTTTCAAGTCACAACGAACCTACTTGACACATTGGTGATTTTCGATTGTCGTGAAAATCTTGATGACTCAAATACAAACATAGGGTACCAAAATGATAGAAAAATTAGTCTAGTGTTGGTCGATGAGAATTTTCCAATTTAGTGAAGTCACCAACATTTAGCCACACATCTCAATCGAACTGATCTATCTCCGATTACTAATCAACTTATATCTATGCTGTAATGATTTTTGAAGATTAGTACGGTCGAGTAGCCGATTCCTGGTCGAATTCTCAAGTCTATTGCATTAAAATTCCTTAATGGCTTTCATAGATAGTCTAGTTATGTCGAGAGTGATTATATCTGAGAACAGCCCTATAGGCGTGTCGATGAAAGGCCCGATTAATTTAATTGAAAAAAAAAAGTGATTAGCTCTGAGAACAACTCGAGTGTGATCATTCAATAAGATGACCATTTTAGAGGTGGATCTCACCCCGTGAATCTCTTCATGGCACATTCCCTAATCGAAGTAGGATTTGGAGCTATACAAATATAATTTCATTCGCGACAGGGGATTTGAAATTCCCTTAAGTTGGAGTGAAGATATGTTACGATTTGGAACTCCAAGAGAGAAAAAAAAATCCAAATTTGCAATGACCACATTGTGTGGATGAATACTTATCACTTATTTTAAAGGGGAGATACATCAATCCACATGTGAGGACGAATAATTTGGTAGGAGAGTAGTCCGTTTTCACTTATTTCAAAGGAGAAGATATTGCTCTTGACAAAGACATAAACATAGCTATTCAGTAAATGGATAATGTTTTTATTAGATTTTGCAATTCTTCAATTGAACTTGAGGGTCGATGCTGTATGGACAGTCTGTAATTATCCTTCTCCAAAATGCTTCCAAGCATGCAGAACAGTCTGAATAAGAAAGCACCCCATTACATGCTGCATGACAGTGACAATTGTTGTCATTCGTCATGGACTAGCAGTACCTATCGAAATCCGAATCTATCTTATAATCATATAAACTCCTGAGAACATGGTCAATGTTCTATCATATATAATTTTTCCAGCATAAGTAAAAAATTCACATTATTATCATTTTTGTGCACTTCAAGATTTTATTAGTGAAGTGAGTGGACATGCATTGAGCATATTATTCTTTAATCTTTTGAACAATTTCTTTTATACGTAATACATCTTTAAAAAAGTTCGAGGAACAACCATATAAGTTGATAAGTTACATATCAAATGTAGATAGTGTCCCCAACTCTCTCGCATGAGTAGAGATTATCGCCGCGCTCTTTAAAATGTTTTTAGTGAAAGATTAATGTTACCATAATTTTCTTGCACTAGGGAATCTTAGATGCACTACGAACGACAAGTAATTATCCCCTCTTTAATTATCCATTTCTAAATGTACATCATTTCATTACCTTTCTTGTTGTATAGATAAAAAGACTAAGAGAAGTGACCAGAGCTAGCCATCCTTTCTAGGCGTTACACACCCATTATGAAATGCTCGTTTCGAGATGTAATTAATCCACATCACTCGTGACCTAAATGTCTCAGATTGGGGATCCAGTCGCCACAGTCATGCCAAGATACTAGCGGTCAATAAGTCTTTCCACATGAGATATGCTGCACTTAGGCAATGCAATATGAGTTGTTAAGAGGTTGCCTTGTAACGTGCATCGAACTTGTGACCTTGTGAAAAATAGCTAATCCTTTTACTATTAAACCAATGAGGACAAATCCATACGCTCAATATTTAATGAAGAGAATAAGTTCTTGGAAAAATTCTAAATAAGTATTTGAAATATTCTCATTTTCTCAAATAAAGACTTGAAATTTATTATGTATCAAATAAGGGTTTAAAGTAACTATGGTTGTTTGAAATAAGAGCCTAAAATGATTTTCTAATTCTGTTTTCGATTGAAAAAGTTGGGCTTTTCATCGACACACTTATAGTCTTTTCCTCTGAGCTAATCACTCACGAGATAACTAATCTATCTAGTGAAGTTGTTAAGGATTTTAACGCAATAGACTTGAGAATTCGACCAGAAATCGACTACTCGACCATGTTGATCTGCAAGGGTCAATATAGCACTGTCAAAATTGATCAGAGATTGAAGATTAGTTGGTTCATCAGAGGTATGCAATTAAAGCGTGTGTGATGAATGGCACTAAACAGATTTTTCTGTCATTTCTGTAACTTGTGCCCATATTTGAAACCCGAGATTTTCATGACAACTGACAGTTGCCAATGAGTCGAAGATGTATAATGTGGCTCGAAAATAATTGATCACAGGTCAATTGCACTAAAAATTCCTAAAAGCTACATGGTAGGTTAAGTCACACTAAAATCGCACCCGGCTGAAATTAACCGTGAATTTGAACTCAATTTCAAAAATTGAAAATTCTGTCTTGTCACGATTAATTTTAAAAACATCGACTCATCCACTAAAAAATTTTCTGCAAACCCGAGTTTTCGGCAAAATTCCAAAGTTGGACATTTTTGGATCGAGAATTTAAGAGGGCCATTTTTGGGTGAATGTTTGGCATCTAAGTTGGATCCTTTGGCAAGGAAAAATGTGAAATTAAATATGGACACCTTGGCTAAATTTAAGGGCATCAATTTGAGTTAATTTTAGTTGGGATTGAATGAAATTGGAGGGGAAATATTGCAAAATTCGTAAGACCAAGGGGCTGCAACATTTTGGACTGTTTAGGAAGCTTGTTTGGGAAGTGTTAGAGGGGAAAGTGGCTGATGATGATGGCTAAGGATGGTGGCGGCAAGTGATGAGTGTTGAGATATTATTTGTGGACTTTGGAGGCCAATTGGTCCCCCCTTCAGTTGCTGGCTTCTTCTTTTTCCTTGGCTTCACTTTATCCATTGTTGGAGTGTTTGAAAGCTCAATAAAACCAGAGGAAGCTAGCCAAGAGCCAGTAGCCACCGTTGATCACCTTAGCCACCCATGCACGCCCACGAGCCCAAGTCGCACATCGCTGTCATCCCGCATCTACTTGTTGGCCCTCCATCTACCCAGGCCACCGTTGCAGATCCCCGAGCTCGCCTGGCTGCTCGTCCAAGCCACTGTCGCCACCGCCTGGTCCACCATGACGAATGGCACTAAACAGATTTTTCTATCATTTCTATACCCTATGCCCATATTTGAAATTTTGAGATTTTCATGACAACCGAGAGTTACCAATGAGTCGAAAATGTATAATGTGGCTAAAAAATAATCTACCACAGGTCAATTGTACTAAAAATGCTTAAAAGATACCTAGTAGGTTAAGTCACGCTAAAATCGCACCCGGTTGAAATTAACTGCAAATTTGAACTCGATTTCAAAAATTAAAAGTTCTGTCATGTCACGATTTATTTTAAAAATATCAACTCATCCTCTGAAGATTTTTTTTGCAAACCCGAGTTTTCGGCGAAGTTCCTAAGTCGGGCATTTTTGGACCGGGAATTTAAGAGGGCCATTTTTGGGTGAATGTTTGGCATCTAAGTTGGATCCTTTGGCAAGGAAAAATGTGAAATTAAGTGTGGACACCTTGGCTAGATTTATGGGCATCAATTTGGGTTAATTTTAATTGGAATTGAATGAAAATGGAGGGGAAATGTTGCAAAATTCGTAGGACCAAGGGGCTGCAACATTTTGGACTATTTACGAAGCTTGTTTGGGAAGCATTAAAGGGGAAAGTGGCTGAGGATGATGGCTGAGGATGGTGGGGGCAAGTGATGAGTGTTGAGATATTATTTGTGGACTTCAGAGGCCAATTAGGTGCCCCCTTCAGTTGTTGTCTTCTTCTTCTTCCTTGGCTTCACTTTATCCATTGTTGGAGTGTTTGAGAGCTCAAGAAAACCAGAGGAAGCTAGCCAAGAGCTAGCAGCCACCGTCGACCGCCCTAGCCGCCCATCCACGCCCACGAGCCCAAGTCGCGCATCCCCGCCATCCCCCATCTGCTCGTTGGCCCTCCATCTGCCTAGGCCACCATTGCAGATCCCTAAGCTCGCCTGGCCACTCATCCAAGCCACTGTCACCACCGCTTGGTCCACCGTGATGAATGGCACTAAACAAATTTTTCTGTCATTTCTGTACCCTGTGCCCATATTTGAAATTTCGAGATTTTCACGATAACTGAGAGTTACCAATTAGTCAAAGATGTATAATGTTGCTAAAAAATAATCGACCATAGGTCAATTGTACTAAAAATACCTAAAAGCTACTTGGTAAGTTAAGTCACGCTAAAATCACACCCGATTTAAATTAACTGCAAATTTGAACCCGATTTCAAAAATTGAAAGTTCTATCATGTCACGAATTATTTTAAAAACATCAACTCATCCTCTGAAGATTTTTTTGCAAACCCAAGTTTTCGGCGAAGTTCCTAAGTTGGGCATTTTTGGACCGGGAATTTAAGAGGGCCATTTTTGGGTGAATGTTTAGCATCTAAGTTGGATCCTTTGGCAAAGAAAAATGCGAAATTAAGTGTGGACACTTTGGCTAAATTTATGGGCATCAATTTGGGTTAATTTTAGTTGGGATTGAATGAAATTGGAGGGGAAATGTTGCAAAATTCGTAGGACCAAGGGGCTGCAACATTTTGGACTGTTTAGGAAGCTTTTTTGGGAAGTGTTAGAGGGGAAAGTGGCTGAGGATGATGGCTGAGGAAGGTGGGGGCAAGTGATGAGTGTTGAGATATTATTTGTGGACTTTGGAGGCTAATTGGGTCCCCCCCTTAGCCCACAACTGAGGCTTCGTGGGCCTTTTACGGGCTTGTTTGGACTTCCATTGGTGTCACTTCAAGCTTGGTTCTCACTTGCCTTGGCGTCGCCAATCGCTGTGGACTCACCGGCCTACTAAACCAATGAGTTTAGTCACTAAACCTTGCTTAGGAGGTTAATAATGCTTAAGGGGCATAGAGATCAAATTAAGATTAGATTAGTGTTATTATTAGCTTGTTTAGTTAATTTAGTTTAGTTAAATTAGTGAATTAGGTTGTTAGAAATTTTAGTTAGTTAGTTTATTATGTGGCCTTGTAGTTAGATTGGTAAGGATAATTTAATTAGTCCAATAGGTGCTTAGATTGGCATTATTAGGCCTAAGTATTTTTTTTATTGATTTAATTTGTATTTATTTAATTAATTTTGTAATTTATTTATTATTTATTATTGATTATTTTCTGAAAATTATACTAGGATAGCCCGTGACTAAAATTTTGTGTTGATTGCAGTGGTGTGCTTAGTTTATGCAATTGAGTATTAATTTGTGCAAATTGAATGGTGATTGTGGTTTTGAGTATTTATTTAAAAACTACCTGTGCGGGTAGTAATCAATTGAAACGTGTGATTAATTGAAATAGACACGCTGGATTATGAGAAAAAATCATGTGGCATGGAATGAGACATGTCATAATGATTTGACCCTATAATCAGGACCATTGTGATTGAGGTTGAGTGAGATGTTCCAATTGATGTGTGTATTAATTATATGCATCTGCAATATGAATTGTACTAATGTGCGGGAAGGAACTGAGGCGAGGTAAGTCTTCTGTGATGTGTAGTTAGATTACCTCTAGGTATATTTTCTTCCTAAGTTGGGGCTTAGGGAGTAAACTTGCTGAGACATTATCTCACTCTGTCGTGGGCTCATTCTTTTTAGGTACTTAGATGGCGGTCCTTGTAAAACGTTTTGGTCAGCCTCGGGGGGTTACCGAGTGGAGCATAGACGTCCTTGTCCTCGGGAGTCATTGGGTCTATAAGCTTATTGTGACCACTGTCTGAGTCAGTGAGGGTCTACCTTAGATGGTACCTCATCGATTCAGGGCATGGTTTCGTCATGGACTTAATGGGTATAGGGTAAGTCCCCTTCAAGGTTTTGATATCCTTGCCGTTGTAGTTAATGCCACTCTAGGCGAGGGTGCAGCTGACCCTCTTAACAAGGTTGTGGAGGACCTGAAGCCCCCGAAGTCTATGTAGGTGGAGTTCGAAGGATCGATGAATATGTCCAACTAGTAGGTCCTAGGACAGCTTCTTTTTTAGAGCCGATATTTTTGTAGACACACTGGTTTGTTTATAAAAACATTTTTTATTTATGAATTTGTTGTCTTGCTTTTCTATCCCATATTTGTGTTTCCGGGGATTTGTTTATATGCTTCCGCATGTGCATAATTGATTGGGTCGGCAATACGTCCTAAGACGTCGCAAGTTTTATCGATCACTAAGGGATGTGCGTGCGCTCGAGGTTCAGGCCGTGACATCTCTACCTAAAGTGGTATCAGAGTCAGGTTTGTGGTTGGAGTGATAAGGTGCGATGGATTATGGGATAGTTAGTAGGAACTACCTTTATTTTGTGCCAATACATGTGATTGATAACTGTTTGGTAGTTTGGTTGTGTGGTCGCTCAATTTCTAATTCTATGTAGAATTGGAAAGCAGGTTCTATAAGAATCCTGCAAGATGAGCGATCACGAGCAGAGAACTCCTAGGAAGAGGACCATTAGACTAGTGACTCGGGGTGGGACACGAACAAAGGTCAGTACTCAAGGTGGTCGTGGTAGAGCGCAGGCTTAGGCTAGCGTAAGTGGAGTAGCACTGCCTCTAGTCGATGCTGGGGGTAGTAGCCCCTGGCAATCCTAGAATCGATAGGATCATTCAAGCGCTTGAGATGCTTGGAGCTTTGATGGGGCAGTAGGCCTAGAATTAAGCTACCGCCACTACCACCACCACTATAGTTGCTGCTACTTTTGCCATTGTTGTCGCTACCGTACCTACCAAAGTTCCACCTGGGAACATGGTTGTTGAGAGAGAGATGCCGATGTACAAGTTCATGAAGCAGTTCTTGAAGCTTAACCCACCGAGGTTCACCGGTGCAAGAGATCCTGACGCTTTAACCCTTTGGATACAAGACTTAGAGAAGGCCTTTGCATTGCTGATGTGGACTAAGGAAGAGAAGGTTGTCCTTGCAGTATATCACTTGCAAGGTAATGCAAGTACACAGTGGAGAGCCACCATAGGGAGAGTGACCACAGAAGGTGAGGTTCCAGTGTGGAACACCTTCCTTGGAACCTTTAATAGCAAATACTTTTCTGACAGCGTAAGGGAGCAGAAGATGGAGGAATTCTAGCACCTCCGTCAAGGGATGTTGACTGTGGATCAGTATGAGGCTAAATTTGCGGAGCTGTCGCAATACGCTCCCAGACTAGTGGAAGATCCTAAAGATAGAGCTCGGAGGTTTAGGAACGGCCTCAGACCAGAGCTGAAAAATCCCTTAGTACCGTTCAACCTAAAGGACTACGACGATTTATATGAATGGGCACAACTAATGGAGAGGAACCTGAGTGAGCAAGCTACTATATCTGGGTCAAGGTTCAACTTGAACAGAGATGGGAACCGGTTTAGGAAGAAGCCCATGACCAGAGGAATGTATCTTGTCCCACCTAACAGGAAAGGTGGGGTAGGTAAGTCAGTACCGAGCTTCAGTGGATTATGTTGCTTTTGTGGAAGGCGACATAGATCAGCCCCATGCCATTTTAGGACGGGTGCGTGCTATGAGTATGGCCAACAAGGTCACTTGGCTAGCGACTATCCCAGAAAGCTAAGGGGACCATAGCAGTTATTGCCGCCGCCACCGATGGGTCAAAATAGAGGGTACGCGCCGCAGAGTGCACAACAAGGAGGATAGAACAAGCCTCTAGCTTAGGGAAGGGTGTATGTTGTCACCAAAGGATAGGAAGAGGACTCGCCTAATGTGATCACATGTACAGTCTCGCCAAACGACCATGCTGCTTATACTTTATTTAACCCTAGTGCAACTCATTCGTTTATAGCTGAGCAATTTGTTAAGCTAGTAGGATTGAGTCCTGAAATGTTGCCTCAAGCCTCTACTCTGTTAAAGGATAAGGTGTTGTCTACAATGGGCTGTCCTGGTTGCAAGTTGGTGATTGGTGAGTGAGAGGGGAGGATAGATTTGATAGTCTTAGCCATGTATGATGATAATTGGCTTTGACGTGATAATTGGCTTTGACTAGCTCACCAAGCAACGAACTAAAATGGACTACTATCATAAAGCGATTCAGTTTAACCCATTAGCAGGTGAAAGTTTTGAGTTTATTGGGAGTCGAGGAGGACCCACGATTACCTTAATCTCGTCACTTGAGGCAACCCATTTGTTAGACGTGGGTTATCAATGTTACTTGGCGACTGTCGTGGATACAACATTTGAGTTAAAGATCGAAGATATCATAGTTGTTTAGGAGTTTCCAAATGTGTTTCTGAAGGAATTGCCAAGCCTGTCGCTAGAAAGTGAGATTGAGTTCGTGATTGAGTAAGTCCCCAAGACAGATCCAATCCCTAAGGCTCCTTACTGCATAGCATTTTCTGAGTTGAAAGAACTAAAGGTGCATATGCAAGAGTTGTTGGATAAGGAATTCATACGTTCCAGTGCATATGCAAGAGTTGTTAGAGCACCAATTATGTTCGTGAAGAAGAAAGATGGTTTGTTGCGTCTGTTCATCGACTATAATCAACTCAATCAAGTGACGATGAAGAACAAGAACCCGCTGCTGAGGATCAACAACTTGTTTGACCAATTGCAGGGAGGGTCAATATTTTCTAAAATCGTCCTAAAGACAGGGTATCATTGGTTGAGGATCAAAAAAGAGGACATACTGAAGTTAGCGTTCCGTACTCGATACAACCATTATGAGCTTATCGTAATGCCGTTTGGTTTGACGAACACCCCCACTGCTTTCATAGATTTGATGAATCACGTGTTTAAGAAATATCTGGATCAGTTTGTGATCGTATTCAATGACGATATCCCGGTGTACTCGAGAAATCCTGAGGAGCACAAAAGACAGTTGAGGACAGTACTTCAGACACTAAGGAATCATGAACTATACGCTAAGTTCAGTAAGTGCGAGTTTTGGTTGACTCGTGTGGCATTCTTAGGTCACGTGATTTTAGGTGAAGGAATCTCTATGGACCTGACTAAGATCGAAGCAATTATCAACTGGCCAAGACCGACTACAGTGACAGAGATTAGAAGCTTTTTGGGATTGGTAGGATACTACAAAAGGTTTATGGAAGGATTTTTAGCTTTAGCCTCGCTGTTGACTTAATTATTGAAGAAGGAAGAGAAATTTGTGTGAATAAATAAGTGCGAATGTAGTTTCCAAGAGCTTAAGTAGAAGTTGACAATCGCACCAGTGTTGACAATTCCATCTGGTCGTGGAGGGCACGAGATCTATAGTGATGCGTTGTTTAAAGGACTGGGTTGCATGTTAATGCAGCATAGCAGAGTCGTTGCATACGCGTCTTGTCAGTTGAGACCTCATGAGCTGAACTATCCGACGCATGACTTGGAACTCACAGCGATCATCTTCGCTCTAAAGATTTGAAGACATTATTTATATGGAGAAAGGCTCCAGATCTTTACACACCATCAAAGTCTTAAGTACCTATTCTCTTAAGCATCGCTGGACGGAACTTCTTAAGGATTATGATTGCAACATCGTGTATCACCCTAGAAAGGCTACTAACGTCGCAGATGCGTTGAGCCGAAAGTCTTTAGTTGTGCAGATGGTGATTAAAGAGTGGGTCTTAGTGGAAGGAGCTCGAGATTCGGTTTTCAAATTTGAGGTAGGCCACCTTTCAAATCTTATGGCTACCCTCAGAATTAAACCAGAAGTGCAGATTAGGATCAAGATGCTTCAGCTGATAGACCCAGAAATTCAGAAAATCCTGCAAGAGGATACTGAAAAGAAAAAGGCTAACTTTCATATTTTTGAAGACAGAACACTGAGGTTTCGTGGATGATCGTGTGTACCTGATGGTGCAGAGCTTAAGGAGCTCATCATAGTAGTTGCAACATTCATCCAAGCAATACGAAAATGTATCAGAATTTGCGTCAACACTATTGGTGAACCAATATGAAGGTGGATATCACCAAGCATGTTGCCAAATGTTTGACGTGTCAACACGTGAAGGCACGTCACTGTAAGCCGGGAGGACTTATGCAACCTCCTGAGATTCCCGAGTGAAAATGGGAACACGTCACGATGGACTTTGTGATGGGCTTACCGAGGAGTCAAAGGGGTAATGATTCTATTCGGGTTGTGGTCGATAGATTGAAGAAGTCGACTCACTTTATCGCCATACGAAAGGACCTTACTTTGGACAAATATGCAGAATTGTATGTGTGTCAGATTATTCGTTTACATGGAGTGCTAGTGACAATCACATCTAATAGAGACTCGAGATTTACAGCTGCCTTTTGGTAAAGCTTACAAATCGCCTTGGGAACGAAGTTGTAATTCAATATAGCTTACCATCTGCAGACAGATTGCTAGTCTAAAAGGACAATTCAGACTCTTGAGGACATGTTGAGAGCGTGTGTGCTAGACTTCAAAGGAAGTTGGGAGGAATAGCTTTATCTCGTCGAGTTCGCCTACAACAACAGCTACCAGCAAAGTATACAGATGACACCTTTTGAAGCGTTGCATGGCAAAGCGTGTAGAATGCCAGTGTGTTGGAATGAAGTCGGAGAATGGAAAATCACAGGCCCAAAGTTGGTTCAGCAGTCAATGGATGCAGTTGTAGTTATCAAGGACAGATTAAAGACCACTCAGAACCACCAAAAAAGCTATGCAGATAAGCATCGAAGACTCTTGGAATTCCAAGTTGGTAAGCACGTCTTTCTGAAGGTGTCACTAATGAGGGGTACTTCGCACTTCGACAAGAAAGGGAAGCTGAGTCCAAGATATGTAGGTCTCTTTGAGATTATGGAAAATATAGGGATTCTAGCGTATTGTCTTGCGTTGCCGCTGAGACTGGCGTAAGTGCATAACGTCTTCCACGTGTCGATATTGAGAAAGTATGAGCTTGACCCAACCCACGTGCTGAATTTTGAAGAATTAAACGTAGACGACAAAGTATCGTACGTGGAGAGACCAAATCAGATTGTGGATCACAAGGAACAGGTTCCGGGATTGTCAAAGTGGTCTGGCAACACCATGACATAGAAGGAGCAACCTAGGAAAATGAAGACTAGATGAGACGATATACCCTCACCTTTTTGTTTAAAGATTTGTAATGATTTAAATTTCGAGGACGAAATTTTGATAAAACGGGAAGAGTTGTGACATCCCAATTTTCTGGTTCTGTCTTTGATTGAATGAGTGTTAGGGAAATCCCTTATGATGCTTTGAAGATGACAAAATAAGTCAAAGGCTGCTAACGTGTTTAATGGTTAAGTAATAGACCATACAGATAATAAAACATGTAAAGGATATTGTCAAAGTCTGAAGATGGCCAGAATACTAAACGTAACACATGCCCAAAGTATATTTGGAAGATCTGCAGACTTTTGTGTTAAAGTTTGAAGATTGCCAGATTTTAGTATCAAAGTCTATTCTACATCATAAGTTTGTCAACTCTGACAAATTCCAGATTGAACGTGAATGAAGAACCAGAAGACAAACTCTATGCTAAAGTTGAACCAGAAGACAGATTCTATGCTGAAACTAAACTTATTCAGACCGTGTTTAGACCTTAAAGCTAAATCTGTTCAGAAGCATAATATGTTCAGACCCAAATTGTGAAGTCTATTGCACTCAAACTCATATTATAAAGTTTATTGCACTCAGACTCAGATTGTAAAGTCTATCACACTTAGACATTACATCCAGATTCGACATAACGTAATACAAGCCTAATTATATAACGGCTAGTGATCTGGTTTGGATTCTACATCAAGATTGATTTTATTGACTAAATATAATTGATTGACAATTGAATATTAAAGACAAGGACTTTCTATATGAAGAAGCTCTACTGATGGAAACCAAGATTCTGTTTGTATGGGTGATCGGAATCAATTTGGGATTTTACTTTTGTCACTTAACGGCTACCAAATTTTCTAGATATAGATCTGTCCAATAGGTAGATTGGAAAACGATCCTTGAGATACTATCTAACGGCTAGTTTGGAAGTGGAGGAGTATTTAAGGAGATGAAGGACCGAAGAGCAAGTAAGAGACGGAGCGTAGAGTTTATAATTCCAAAGTTTGAGCGATCTTCAATTATACACTTGTCTTTGGTAAGCTTAAATGTTTGTGATCATGAGAGAAATACCAACAGAGTGATTTAGTGAGATAGTGTAATCTACTAAGTGTTTGCATTCAAAGTTGTAATCTCTTGTTGATTGCATAGTGGAATCCAACCAAGAAGGTTGTTAGCGTGAGAGAGTGGACATAGGCTTGGATTAAGCCGAACCACTATAAACCTTGTGTTCTTATTCTCTTCCCTGAATCTCTTTATTTTGTTTGTAATTCTATTTAATTGCTAAAATCTAATCTCACTCAAAGTCCGCCACTCTTCAGACTTAGTTTTAAAAATTTGTTCTTATTCAAACTTAGGTTAAAAGTAAAGGTTTTCACTACATTTTACAGAATCTGTTTTTACACATATTCACCCATCTCAAGGTATTCATACTAGCACTTTCAATAAGTTGAGCTTTTCATCAACATGCCTATAATCTTTTTTTCTGAGCTAATCATTTACGAGATAACTAATCTATCTCGTGAAGCCGTTAAGGATTTTAACGCAATAGACTTGAGAATTCAACCAGAAATTAATTGATCGATTGTGCTAATCCGCAAGGGTCAATACAACACTGTCAAAATTGATCAGAAATTGGAGATTGGTTGGTTCGACATAGGTATGTGATTAAAGTATGGGTGATTTTTTTGTCATTTCTGTACCTTGTGCTCATATTTGAAACCTTTAGATTTTTACAACAACAGAGAGTCGCCAATGAGTTGAATATGTACAATGTGACTCGAAAATAATCGACCATAAGTCAATTGCACTAAAAATTCCTAAAAGTTACCTCGTAGGTTAGGTCACACTAAAATCACGCCCGGTTGAAATTAACCGTGAATTTGAACTCGATGTCAAAAATTGAAAGTTCTGTCATGTGACAATTTGTTTTAGTAACATCAACTCATCATCTGAATATTTTTTTAGCAAACCAAGGTTTCGGCGAAATTCCAAAGTTGGGCGGTTTTGGACCGGGAATACAAAAAGGGCTATTTTTGGTGAATGTTTGGCGTCCAAGTTGGATCCTTTGGCAAGGAAAAATGTCGAATTAAGTGTGGACACCTTGACTGAATTTATAGGCATCAATTTGGGTTAATTTTAGTTGGGATTGAAAGAAATTGGAGGGGAAATGTTGCAAAATTCGTAAGACCAAGGGGCTGCAATATTTTGGACTGTTTAGGAAGCTTGTTTGGGAAGCCTTAGAGGGGAAAGTGGTTGAGGATGATGGCTAAGGATGGTGGGGGCAAATGATGAGTGTTTGAGATATTATTTGTGGACTTTGGAGGCTATTTGGGTCCCCCCTTTAGCTACTATCTTCTTCTTCTTCCTTGGCTTCACTTTATCCATTGTTGGAGTGTTTAAGAGCTCAAGAAAACGAGAGGAAGCCAGCCAAGAGCTAGCATCCACCGTTGACCACCCTAGCCACCCCTGCACACCTGCGAGCTTGAGCCGCGTGCCCCACCATCCTACATTTACTCGCTGGCCCTCTGTTCACCTAGGCCATCGTCGTAGGTCTCCGAGCTCACCTAGCCGCCCGTCTAACCACCGTCATCACCGCCTAGTTTGCTGTTGCCGCCTGCCGCTCGATTGGTTCGTTTCCGCACCTAGCCGCCGCTCGACCAGCCTTCTCGACCCAAGATTAGAAGCCAAAACCTCAGCACATAGCAGAGGCTTCGCGGGCCTTTTCTGGGCCTGTCCAGACCTCCGTTGGTGTAACTCCAGGCTTAGTTCTCGCCTTCCTTAGCGTTGCCATTGCCGTGGACTCACTAGCCTACTAAACCAGTGAGTTTACTCACTAAACATTGCTTAAGAAGTTAATAATACTTAAGGGGTGTTTAGATTAAATTAAGATTAGATTAGTGTAGTTATTAGCTTGTTTAGTGAATTTAGGTTAGTTAAATTAGTGAATTGAGTGGTTAAAAATTATAGTTAGTTAGTTTATTATGTGGCCTTGGAGTTAGAATGGTTAGGATAATTTAAATAGTCCAATATGTGGTTAGATTAGCATTATTAGGCCTAAGTATGTATTTATTGATTTAATTTGTATTTATTTAATTAATTTTTAAATTTATTTGATTATTTATTATTTTTCGTAAATTATACCGGGATAGCTGGTGACTAGAATTTCATGTTGATTGTAGTGGTCTACTTAGTCTATGCAATTGAGTGTTAATTTGTGCAAATTGAGTGGTGATTGTGATTTTGAGTATTTATTTCAAAATTATAAAATTTTGGTATTTAATTAGAAAATACCGAATGTCGAGTTTTGATACCGAAAATGTTTTTAAGTACTATATTAAATAGTGAGATTTTGAAAGGAACGTTATCAATTTTTATAACTCAATCTAATCGTGTACCCACACAAGATTATTTCCATCGAGCGTTTTTAATATGAAGAAAATAGGTGAAGTATATTATCTTAATTGAATATGACGTGTCATAATGATTTTGCCATATAATCAGAACCCTTGTGATTGATTGAGGTTAAGTGAGACGTTCCAATTGATGTGTACATTGATTATATGCATCTGTGATATGAATTGTACTGACTTGTAGGAAGAAACTGAGGCGATGTAAGTCTTCTGTGATGTATGGTTAGATTACCTCTAGGCGTATTTTCTTCTTAAGTCGAGGTTTAGGGGGTGAGCTTGCTGAGATATTGTCTCATTCCGTTGTAGGCTCATTCTTTTCATGTCCTTAGATGGCGGTCCTTTCGTAACCTTTTGGTTAGCCTCAGGGGATTACCAAGTAGAGCATAGACGTTCTTGTCCCCAGGACTCATTGGGTCTATGAGCTTGTTGTGACCACTGTCTAGGTCAATGAGGGCCTACCTTAAAGGGTACCTCATTGATTCAGGGCATGGTTTTGCCATGGATATAATGGGTATAGGGTTGGTCCCCTTCAAGGTTTTGATATCCCCACTATTGTGGTCAACACCGCTCTAGGCGAGGGTGCAACTGACCCTCCTGATGGGGTTGTGGAGGACCTAAAGCCCTCGGAGTCTGTGGAGGTGGAGTTCGAAGGATCGGTGAGTGTGTCCGAGTAGTAGGTCGTAGGACAATTTCTTTTTTAGAGCTGATCTTTTTGTAGATAGATTAATTTGTTTATAAAAGCATGTTTTATTTGTGAAATTGTTGTCCTACTATTCTATCACATATGTGTGTTGTTTGGGAATTTGTTTATATGCTTTCACATGTGCATAATCGATTGGGTCGGTCACGCGTCTTGGGACATTGCAAGTTTTATCGACCACTGAGGGATGTGCATGCGCTCGAGGTTCAGGGCATGATAGTGAGCCACTAGTAAGGGCCTGCAAACCCTTGCCTAGGGCCAATAAGGGTAGCCTCACCCAGGGCGAGGGTTGCTACTCCAGCTACTGATAAGGCAACCCCTGCCATTTGGTGAGGGCTGTCCTTGCTGATGGCCGCAAGGGTGGCCTCCCCCAGGGTGAGACCATCCCTCACTGGTGGCTAGCCAACCACTGACGAATAAGAAAGAAAAACTAGATAAAGGAAAAAATTCAAAAAAAAGATAAATGACAAAAATGCTCATGATTAGTCAAAAAGAGACCCTTATTTGAAATAAATGTAGTTACTATGGGCTCTAATTTAAAACAAGATATACTTAAGGTCCTTATTTGAGAAAATGATAGCACTTATAGTCCTTGTTTGAAATAAATTTCACTTCATGCCCTAACTTAAGAAAATAAAGGCACTTCAGATCCTTATTCATAATTTTTCCTAAGTTCTTTTCTTTCATTTTGTTTCTTTCCTTCTTTTGTGTGACATCCCGAAATTTGACCCTGTTTTGAAAATATGATATGGTTGTTTTGTTGACACGCTTATGGTTAATTTACTCTGAGCTGGCCACTCATGAGTTAACTAATCTATTAGGTGAGGCCATTAAAGGATATAAACGTCACAGACTAGAGAATTCGATAAAAAACCCACTGCTCAACCATAAAATCGGCAAGGGTCAATACGACATTGTTATAATCGAATTATGATCGGATATAAATCAATTTGATGGAATCACATAGTTGAATTGTGGGTGATTCCGTATGATAGCGAAATTTGCATCGAACAACAATAACCCGATTTTCTATTGATATTATACTCGAGACACGTAATTGAAACTTCACAATTTTTACGACAACTAAGAGTCATTTACGAGTCGGAGATGCATAAATGTGGATCGAAAATTATTGACCATGGGTCAAACGCACTAAAATCCTTAAAAGCTACCCGATAGGTTAAGTCGTACTAAAATCGCGTTCGGTTGATTTTAACCACGGAATTGAATTCGATTTCAAGAATTGAACGTTCGAGCGTGTCACAATTCATTTATAGGACGTCGTCTCATCTTTCGGCAAAATTTCGTCAAATCTGGAATTTTGCGGAAAATCGATTTTGGACAAACAAGAAATTAAGAGAAATTTGGAGGGGCTGATTTAATGGGTTATTTAGCTGCCCAAAAGGTTATATATGTGGGAAATTAGATTTAATTTCTCATTTGATGATCATTTGACCTTTACGGCTAAAGATTTTGGGGCATTCTCATGATCATTTTGATATTTTACCAAGCTTTCTATTGGTTGCAGTTTTGACTTCCAATTTCTCCCCTTTCTCTCCAATCTCCCTCTCCCTCATGCATTCACCCCCACTTCTTCTTCAGCCAACCAACCCCTTTCCCCCTCAGCTCCATCTTCTTTCTTCCACCTGGTTCTACATCCATTTTCATTTCTATTACTACCCACTACCCCATCTTCCACCACGCCCACTAGCTGGCTCTCATCTGTCCTCACCCCACCAGCTCACCCTATAAGTCCCCATCTTCATGCTTAGCTCCACCCCAACGCATCCAGCCAGCCTCACATCCAGCACCACATCGCCATCTCAACTGTTGCCACCAACTCCGCCTAACCGCCAGCCCTGCCAAACTGTCTGACGCACCCAGTCCATCCGTTCATCCAACAGCCCCGCCGCCGTCCTCACCTCCACAGACCAAGCTTTGGCCGAGACTTGTAGGGTTGATTTCAGCTTCCATTGAAGAACGATAGTTTCAGGCTTTCACCGCCATCGCATTGTCATCACCATTAACCCGCCACCATCCTAATTCGATGAGTTAACACACTAATCCTTTATTAGATTGTTAATTGCTTATGGGGTTAGATTAGCGTTAATTAGGATTAGTTAGTTAATCCTAGGTTAGTGTAACTAGCTTATTTAGGTTAAGTTAGTAACTTGATTAAGTTAGTTTAGTTAGTTTGGTTAGGTTAGTAGCTTAGGTTGGATTAGTTAACCACGGTTAGGTTATTTAATCACGGTTAGGTTAATTAAGTTGGACTGGCTTAATTAATCGCAATTTACCTAATTAATCGTGATTAGCATAATTAGTGACGGATTAGCCGTTTCGTGAAATTTTACGCTCGTTCTCGTGGATAAATTTATGCATGAATTTGATTGTTTATATGTGCTATGATGTGCAATTAAGTGTTTGATGATAGTTAGTCATTATTATTGCAAAACTCAATTTTATGGGCATTTAGATAGAAAAAATGCTAGGTGTCGGTTTTGGGCATCAAATTTTTTGTACTATATAAAATCGTGGAGTTTTGGAATGGGAGCATATCACATTTAATGGCTTGATTTAAATAGGTACCGCGCACACTTATTTTACCAAGATTTTTAATGTGAAGAAAAATGGCCAAGTTCATTATTTGAAAACGAGGTATTTAAACGCAAAGCATGGTGTTCTTGGCTAAATATGTGTTCTCATTGTCACTATCAGAACCCATCAGCTGAAGAGAGTCAGGGAGGCAATTTCTAATTAAGTTCGGATGCCCCACGTCAACGGATGCTGGTCGCGGTGGAAGTCGGGCCGATGCTCCTTTATAAAATGTCGTCTAAATAGGTAGTGCTAGACGTTGCCGTATCCGACAGAGCGGGACGATGCCTGGTTACATCAGATGATCACTAACTATTGAGTTGGCTGTGGTTGATGGGTCATAATAAGTGGAACAAGCTTGAATGGTTGTGATAGTTGCACTTGATTATGGGTAAAATTGTGTGGCACGATATGAGACATGTCATAACAGTTTTACCTTATAATCGAGACCCATGTGAATGTTTGATGGATGGGAATGATTTATTCCAGTTATTAATTACACTTGTTGAATTGATAATAGCATACGTGATGAGCTAATATGCATGGACGTACCAAAGCGAGGTGAGTTCTGTATGGGGCATGTTTAGGACCGCCTTCGAGGCGAATTTGCGTCCTAATCGGGGTTTAGGGTTTTGATACACTGAGATTTATCTCTCCCCACCATGGTTAACCTTTTTCAATTCTTCAGTATGGAGATACGTCCTGTCCATTTTGGGGTTCCGTGGGAGATGGACTATGAGCCCTCCTTTTTCTCTATTCCTAGGACCACCAAGACCTGCGAGTTAGTGGTGACCACGATTTGGGTCGATAAGTGCCTCCCTCACTTAGTGCCTCATTGCTTCAAAATTTGGTTCATTAACGAACATAACGGGGCTCGGGAGGGTCCCTTGCAAGGTTTTGATGGATTGCCTACTGGGACGGAGGATGGGGAGGTAGCTCACCCAATGAACATTGACATACCGGATGGTGTCGTGGAGAATCCGGAGCCCAAGCCGGAGGAATCCGAGGTGTAGGTTGCCTAGGACCTCTTTTTGGAATAGATTTATGTATATAAACTAGTAGGGCTAACTTGGTCTGTCTATAAAGTGTGGGTTATGAAAAATCACTAACGTGTTTTTACTATCCATGTGTTTGTTTGTTGGCCAAGTGTTTATTTAATTCGCTTCCACATGTGCTTAATTGAAAGATAAAAAAAAAAAAAATTAGTCGGTGATGCGTCCTGAGATGTCGCATTTTTAATCAACCGCTGAGGGATGTGCGCATGCTCGTGGTTTAGGGCGTGACATTTTGTCTCTCTCTCCCCCCCTCTCCCTACTATCTTCTTCTTTTTCCAAGACGATTGAAGAGCATTTGGGTGTCACTACTTGCCCATTGCCATCACAAATCCATGCCAACATGCTTGAAACTATCGCAGCTGCCATTGTTGACCACCTCTCCACATGCAAGTAGTGTGCGTATGCGGAGCTCGCAAGCAAACCATCGCCATGCGTCCATTGACATTTTTTAGGAGAAGTACACTTAGTGCCATAAGTTGTGTACAACGCTCACTTTGGTGCCAAAAGTTTCCGTCAAATCACTTAAGTGCCAAATCGAAGGAAAAACAATCACTTTGGTGCCATTGACGAGAGATTATGGCCAAAATGATTATGTGGCTTTTATATTTAAAAAAAAATCGACAAGCCCTTTAAACGACGTTGTTTTCTATCCTTCTTAAGAAAACGACGTCGTTTTGCCATCCTAAGTGGATGGCCTCAAGAAAATGACGTTGCACAACTCATTTGGGTTTATTTATTTATTTATTTATTTGGGGATTGAAATTAGGGTTTTTTTGTCTGATCCTCGCCCAACGCTGGCTGCCGTCGCTAAAACTCCATCGCTCGGCCTCCATCGTAGTAGCACCATGTCCCAATCTCGATAACATTTCACTAGCTTCAACGTCCTCAAATTCTTTGAGCTAGGACCATGTCCAGCAGCTTCGAGTGGGCGTGGAGGGCGAGCCTCTAGCGACTTTGGCCTTTGGTCACAAGCAATGGTGACACACGAGGGAGCATCGACCCCAGTTGCCAGAGCCTAGGTAATGGAAGACACAGATTAGGCACTCGTCGGGGAGATCAGAGATGGAGAGGGAGAGATTGGGGGCAGCGCACTCGTCGGTAGCCTCCCCGAGCACCGGCCAGATCACGGCCTTCGACTTGGCCACTAAGTGGCCATCTTCGGGGTTGGGGTCAAGGTCGGAGCTGCGGCTACCGAGCGCGGGGGCTGTTGAGGACAACAACTAGCCCATCTCTGGTGGCTTATCTTTTCTCTCTCTCTCTCTCTCTCTCTCTCTCTCTCTCTCTCTCTCTCTCTCTCTCTCTCTCTCTCAATTTGAGGATTTAGGGTTTTGAATCGGGGGAGAGACATAAAACGACATCACTTTGTTGTTTAAATGCTGATTGTACTTTGCGGTGATCCACATCAGCTTCAAAAATTAATAAAAAAAGTACCACGTCAGATTTCTGGCCAACCAAATCGGAGTTGGCACCAAAGTGAGCGTTTTTGAAACTTTTTGGCACTCAAGTGATTCGATAGAAACTTTTGGCACTAAAGTGAGTGCCGTATACAACTTATGGCACTAATAGTGCACTTCTCCCAACATTTTGTTTGGAAATTTAAATGAGTCTATTATTGAATACGATGGTTTCTTATGATAGTTCTTGAAAATTTAGCTACTAACATGTCATATATAATTTTTTATGTGAATAGCAATACGTGTAGGTTTCATTTATTTCATGAAAAATAAATATTTTGCTAAATATTTTTTTCTAAAATTAATCACTTGTATCGCTCAACTAATTAGTTGATGAAAACATATTTTCATTTATTGACAACAATTCATGTCTAAATATTTTCATGAAAGATAGAAATATTTGTTATTCATTCATTTTTAAAAGTGATGGTTTTTTAAAAACAATTTCCATCTTTCGCAAAATAAACATAACTATAATGATTAATTGTCTTAGCTTGATCTATTTGCATCAAAATGATATTTTAGTCAAAAACCTAAAAGCAAATATCTAAGGAACAGTCAGCTTTTGTGAGTGGATGACAGATTCAAGATAATATTTTAATCTTTTAAGAGGTTCTTCACCAATTCAAGACTAGGAAGAGAACTAGGAAATTCAATGCTATCCTAAAGATAGACATGCAAAAGGCGTATGACAGAGTTGAGTGGGATTTTCTTTGTGATTATCTTCTGAAATTGGGATTCCATCCTATTTGAGTTCAATGGATTATGCATTGTGTGTCGACAACAACATTTAGTGTGAAATTTAATGGCGCATCCCTTCTGTTCTTTACTCCTTTTCGAGGCGTTCGACTGGGTGATCCTTTATCTCCATATCTAGTCATTTTGATGGAAAATGTCTTATCAACCTTAATTAATAAAGCTGTCTGTGTGGGACATATTAAAGGCATCAAGTTTAATAGGTGGTGTCCAAACCTTTCCCATCTATTTTTCACTTATGATGCAATTTTCTTCCTAGACAAGACTATTAAAGAATGTTAGAATCTTGCAGCTATTCTACATCAATATTGTATGACAACTGGTCGAGTAGTGAATCACAATAAATCCGGTATTATTTTCAGCAAAGACTGCCCTTCTCGCTTGCAAGATAACATGTCAGGGGAGCTTCAAATGCCTTTGTTGCAAAGATATGGTAAGTATTTGGGAATACCATTTGACTGGGGCCATTCAAAGAGAGAGATGTTCTCTTGGCTACTAGCAAGAGTCAATGCTAAGATGGAAGGATAGAAAGGTAAGTTGATATCCAAGGGTGGTAAGGAAGTACTTTTTAAATCTGTTGTACAAGCTTTGCCACATTATGCTATGTCTATCTTTAAGATTCCTCTTTCACTTTGTAAACCGATAGAGAAAAGTATTGCAAGATTCTAGTGGAGAAATGATCAGAACAAGGTGGGTATTCATTAGCGAAGCTGGGAAGTTTTGAGAGAAAGCAAAGATAATGGCGGGTTGGGTTTCCGTGACCTAATAGCTTTTAACAGTAGGCTTGGCGCTTATTGCAACAGCCCCAAGCTCTATGGAGTCAACTTTTTAAAGGGTTGTACTTTCCTACAAAAGACCTCCTATTGGCAACACCAGGACCTTGTCCCTCCTGGGGATGGAAGAGCCTTTTGTCGGGCAAAGATGCTATCTCCCCCCACCTTTGTTGGTCTGTGGGTAAGGGTCAAAATATCATAATAAGAGGCGATCGCTGGTTACCGATGGGAATTCTCCATGGACCTAAGACTCTCAAGGAACCACTGATGGTGGTGGATCTTATTGATCCGATCCACCAGGATTGGAACCAGGCTCTACTCCTCAGTCTATTCGAAGAAGAAGTTACAGAACAAGCCCTTAAAATCCCAATCAGACCTCTAGTCACTACAAATCAATTGATTTGGACAGCTACAAAAGATGGGGGCTATACAATTAAGAGTAGATACTACAATATTCTCCATACAGTAGACAATACCAATAGTAACAGCGCATCCACATCCTATCAGACACCCAAATCTTTATGGCGAAGAATATGAAAAATGAAATCCGCACCAAAACTCAGAACATTTACCTGGGCGGTTTGTCAGAATGCACTTGCAACTAGAGCCAACTTGTTTCGTAGACACATTGTTTTGGATCCCTACTGCAGTCTCTGTCAACAGCACACTCCCGAAACCATCGAGCATCTCTTTCTTCAATGTTCGTGGACTCGGGCTATATGGACAAATCCAAAGCTTAATATTAACATTTCCCCTCAATCCATCCATCGGATTGATCAATGGTTATCGGAGAGAGCAGCCATATCAAAAACCATACCTGGATTCGAACTAATTGCCAATGTTTTTTGGCAAATTTGGAGGATGCGCAACAACTTTGTCTTCCATGATAAAAAACCAGACCCAACATCTTGCAGTTGAAGTGGCAATTGCTTAGACCAGAGCTTTCATTGTTCCTATGGCCACTTGTTCGGGATCCATATTGGATATGTTGAATCCCGACCAGCTATGGCAACCTCCAGACCCCAAAACTCTCGAGTACAACATAGATGGCGCATATCAACCAAGGAGCATAGAGGGATCGATGGTGTGTGTCTACAGAGATAATCGAGGTAGGATTAATGATTTATATTCCACAACGTTTCGATCTCATTTGGCTCTAGAAATGGAGATTAAAGCACTCACCTATACCCTTCACCACCTGCTACGTCAAGAACTTCAAGATAGCAAACTGGTGCTTGAATCTGACTGTCTCATTCTCATTAGAGCTGTGAGGGATGATCGATCGATGACATGGGTGCTTCGGCCGTTGATAGAGGAGGCTGCCTTTTTGGTTTCAAGGTTTTCTAACCTAACGTTGAAACACACTATAGGCGAGAAGCAAACAGGGTTGCAGACTGGGCTGCGAAGGCCCACCGTAATACCTTCTCGGCCCCAAACTAGTTCTTTCACCCTCCTGCTGTATTTCTTGATCTCTTATTTGCAGATGTAGTAGCTTCAGGGTGTACGTTTCCGGTTATATAACTATGAATGTTTATGTCAACCACATATATATATATATATATATATATATATGATTTAAAATAGTTAATCGATCATTTCCGTCCATACATTGCTAATGAGCGGAAGTCATATTGAGTGAGTTTTCTTCACTAATGTAACTATGTTTCCGTTCTTTTGTTATCATAAAAGAATTCTTAATACCTAGCATATTATTCACTTGAGACAATATGTGTAGACTGATTTATTTATTTTAACTGGGATGTTGACCGAAAAATTAACCGCGCAAAAAAATATGATCAAAGGGTAAAATTTGGTCGTGGTCTATGAGAGCTCTCCAACGATTTCCATTTTGACTCAATCAGACTGCTGGGTAATTGTATATTGTGACTTCTAAGCGGGACCTGCCTTTCTAAGGAAACTCACGGTTTTCCCAAATCATGTGATGAGATCAGGCAGATTTGGCCATAAGCTCTCTAACTTCGCAAGAATCACTTCAATCGCAATTTTCTCGAGAGAAATATTGTAACATTTCACCATGGCAATTCACTCGGTCAGATTCACAGAAATTCATAACTTTGACATTTTGCCAAAGGTCGAGTAGCTTTTCTGGGAAGTTCTGGTCGCGAGCTTTCTAACTAAGAGTTATTTTATGGTAGTGACTGCCGAGGGACACCTGCGACTCTAACGCCTTGATAGTCTTGCTCTATTTTTCGCTTGATTTGATCAAACACCATTTGATGGCGGTAATGCAGAACGGTGAAAGAACAGACAAAACGAAATAACCCATACGAGAAATGAATGCAGAAAATAAATCTGACTAGGTGGATTTATGTGGCTCGGTCTGCTTATTTCAAAGGAAGAGATCGATGAAATATTCCACTTAAGTCAATAAGAAGAGATCACAACTACACGAAACACACAATTCTCAAAAACTTCTCAGATTCCCCTTATACTCGGAAAATCTCACAAACTTAAATTCAAGTGAGACAACATGTTTTTCTCACACGCTCAGATTCTTGACGGCTCCCCAAGCTCACTAGGCTTTCGTTTGATGCGGAATTAGGTTGACAACGTCTTTAGGAAACATTCCCTTTCGTGTCCAGCCTCAGAAATAGTATTTGAAGCATATGAAAGTCTCATTTAAATGAATTATTCGATTTGGAGGAGCCAGTGCGTCCGGCCGCTTGCTGGAAGAAGATCAATGTGCTTTCTTATATATGACAGAAACGAATCCCTAAGAAAAAGCATACTCAAACTATCGAGTCAACACTAAAACACAAATGTAGAAATGTGCTCGAGGATTCTTGTAATACCAATTGTAAAGCACTTCACCAAGACAAACATATATTGTTTTCCACAGATTAAATGCTGTTGCAATCTCAAGAAGAATCAATCCTCGATCTTTAATTGAAGAACTTAAACTGCACTTAATTGAGGGACTCTTTTCCTTAAGAGTCTCACATGGTATAAAAATTGATATCAAAAAATTTTGCCAGTATAATTGGTTGTCCTATGCATACTGTTGACACCTAAATTTTGGTAACCCGGTCATTTATTTATTGCAAAAAATTAGGGATTAATTTTTAACCTCTAAGACCACCCGCCGCGGTGGCTCCATTGGGTAGGCTCCAGACTTCCACATAGGAGGTCTGGAGTTCAAAGCCCCTGCAACGCAAGTTGCATGGAGGCTGACGGATCATTTGGCGACTTACTCGAGGTGCGTGGGTGATGGTTTCCTACGTGCCTCCCCAGGGTTTACTTCCTAGCTGTCGGCTGTGCAGGGGTTCCGTGGGTCACCAAAAAAAAAAAAATGAACCTCTAAGCAAAAATATTAGAATTAAGTTTCATGGCATATATTTTAGGAGCATTTTTTTTTTTTTTAATTTTGCATTAGGCTAGTGACAGATGGGTTTGAATTGATAGTTCTGAACTTTAACTTGACAAGTCAGACTAAACCCACGAAGAGAACAAAATGGCCTAAGCCCATATCTATGAGGAGAAATTACGAACTCATCTTTGCGAGATTTCAAATTTGAAAAAAGTCCTATTGTAATTTTGAAAATATCAGTGGAGGATATTGCATTTGGGAGGTGATCTTTGTGGATGTTGATTTGAAGAATGAAATAAAACCCTAGTTCACTCACCTATAAAAGGGTTGCTACGCTAAAGAAAAAAGGGAAGGCCACGCACCATAGAATACACATACGGCCACATTGAGAGCTCGAAGAGAGAGAGAGGGGGACGATCGAAAAAAAAAGGGAAAAGAGAGCAGAGAGAGAATTCATTGAAGAGGGGCTCAAGATTAGAGAGTTCGGCCACAGTTGCCACGGTGCCATTACGCTTTTCTGTGGTTTGCTGCACGTAGCCATCACGCTCCCCACGATTGCTGATGTGCCGTTGCTGCTGCCACACGCCTGTTCCAAAGCCGCTTCAAGTGGAAGACGTATGTTTTGATTCCGAACTCCCACAACAACAACAACGCGAAGAGCTGCCGGGTCCCTCCTCGGCGAAATCCGATCTGATCTAAGCCCCATTGACGAAGCGTGGAGTTCCTTGAGATGAACCAAGCACATTAGCGCCAGCAATTTTCCCCGGAGACGCTTGCTGCTTTCTGACGAACCCCCGCTCAGCACAGAGACGTGAAGGGAACACGACACATGCAGAACGGGATATGCGATTCACGCTTTGGCTTCTTCTTTGATTAAAATCTCGTCATATGTCTTTTATTTATTTATTTAAGCATAGTCTCATGAATGATCCCACATTTTGATCATCACCATATTGACGTCATCTCCACTTTTGCATTCTGCAACACACGGACACATATACGTGGACGTAGTAGAGGGTCTTAGTGGACAAGAGACAGCCGTGAAGAGAACGACATGGAAAAAGGCTCGCCGACGATCGTGAGGACTTCAGGCACACCAAAAAAATCATGCCTTATCTCACCGAACTCTCACCGCGAGCCCCTCCGTGGACAACCGCCATCCACCGCCCTATTGCACCCCCATTGCGATCCCGATCTGATTGCGCAAAATCCAAATTTGGAAGCCAATATTCAGATTAGGTAAAAAAGTTGTCTAATTTGGTTCCCAAATATTCCGTTTCTTTATTTAAAATATCTCGATGTGCATGATCGAAGTTCATGATATATAATCATATTTGCAACTCGGGTAACATTCTTAAGTTGGGAAATCTGCCCAATTTCACAACGTGCATATGATCAATAGTCTGATTTCACGCTCGAAATCCAACTTACAATAGCATGGAAAATAGCCAATCCGATCTCACACTCGTTTATTTAAAATTGACCAATCCGATTCCCATGCGTGGGATATGATTAGTTAATTTATGGATATTGATCTTGTCTTGCCTAATTTGATGTCGTGTAGTTTGATCGATTTTGTTTTTAGAAAAGAAAATCCAAAAATTTTGAGTTATATTAGGTTTACATTTTAGGGTTATTTTGCATATGGAATTTATTTATTTTGAATTTTTGAAAAATAAAAATCCAAAAACAAATGAATTCATTTAGGATGTTAGTTTTAAAAAAAAATAAATTGCACGTTTAATTATGTGTCAATTTTAATTTCGAATTTCGTAGAAAAGAAATAACTAAAATTAGGACATTCTCTACACGTCATTGCATATTAAGATAAGATTGCATGTTTATTATTTTAATTATTTATAAGTTTAGATAATTTTTCATAGATAGATTGCATCTTAGGTTAGAAATTAACAAGTTAAGATAACATTCAAGTTTAAATTAGGGTTTGGCCTAACCTAATCCTTAATGTGAGTTGGATGAGATCTTAATTTGCATTAATAACTTTCGGAATTTTTGTTAATCTCCTCTATTTGCCTTTTGGAATTGTTGAAAGTCTAAGACAAATAGGCACTTGCCATGATCTCCAAAATTACAGCGGAGACCCGAAGTTCCTTTAAAGACTCCCAAATGCATCATAATAGTCGAATTATCTCTATGCAATCCACCCAAATGAATACCATCTATAATGGGACTCCTTGAGGGATACGGAAAATGCAATGGCATAATTTTGATAACCAGAATGGAAGTCATCTATCAATTTACCTTTTCTACGACCAATTACTTTACCATGCAAATAAATTGTGACATCCTAAATTTCGATCCCGTTCTGAATATATGAAATGGGCATCTCGTCAACGCGTCTATGGTCCTTTTTCTCTGAGCTAATCACTCACGAGTTGTAAAATCCCTAAAAGCTACCCAGTAGGTCGGATTGGACTAAAATCATGTTCAGTCAATTTTACGGAAATTCAATTCGGACAATTCAGACAATTCAGAAATGAATGGAAATTCGGATTGGCCAAATTAAATGGATTTTTGGCTTCCAAACCGAGTCATTTGGTGATGGGGACATGTAGAAATTGTGCGGGCCCTTTCTTCTACAAAATTGGACCTCAATTGGGGAATTTGTTGGAGAAATTGAAGCTTAAATGGAAGAAATTCGGAGCTATGGTGGGGGGTGCAACATTTGATATCAATTTGATTTATTTGTGGATTAAAAGGGCAAGAAAGAATAAGGGGATATGAGGATAAGCTTGAAAGACTTCTTGGACAAATGATGATATTAGATATTTAATTTGACTATTTTGGCTCCTACTAATCCGTTCCTCAATCTTCTCTCGCACGCTCCCCTTCTTCCTTCTGTCCTTCGAGCATTTCTTTCCCCTGAATTCCCCTCTGTTCTGCCTTCATTTTCATTTCCTCGCTTATCTCTCTCTCCCTTACACTTGCAACTCCCTCCGTTTCTCTTCATTCACACTGCCTCACGCATACACACCCATCCACTCACAAAGTCCACCGAAATTGTTGCTACATTCCCCGTGTCATCCTATGAATCAACCCCATCTACACCTTAAAAATAAAAATATTTTATTTCTTTTATTCCATTTCATTTATAAATATGAAATAGTAGTAGTGGTAGTAGTGGTAATAATAATCGTAATAATAATAATAACATTGTCACATCCTGATTTTGAACCATGTTTCGATTAAATGTAATAGGCTTTTCATCGATGCGCCTATAGTTTTTTTCTCTGAGCTGATCACTCACGAGATAACTAATCTATCAGGTGAAGTTGTTAAGGGATATAAACGCAACAAACTTCAGAATTTGATTAGAAATCGACTGCTCGACCGTGCTAATCGGCAAGGGTCAATACGGGACCATTAAAATTGATTAGAGATAGGAAATAGGTCAATTCAACAGAAGCACATAATTAAATTATTGGTGATTCAACCAGATTGCAAAATTCGCGTCGAATGGCACTAAACTGATTTTTCTATCGATTCTGTACCTAGTACCTGTAATTGAAATCTTGAGATTTTTACAACAATCGAGAGTCACCTATGAGTCGGAGATGCACAACGTGGATCGAAAATTATCGACCACGAGTTAACGCCCTAAAATCCTTAAAAACTACCCAGTAAGTTAGGTCACATTAAAATCGCGTCCAGTTGATTTTAACCACAAAATTGAACTCAGTTTCAGGAATCGAAAATTCAAGCATGTCACAATTTATTTTTAGGACATCGTCTCATTCTCTGAAGAATTTTCAGCGAGCCCGGAATGTTTGGCAAAAAAATCAAATTTGGCAAGTGAAAGTTTTGACTTCATTGGAAGTCGAGGAGGATCCTTGATTATCTTAATCTCGTTACTTGAGACAACCCATTTGTTAGACGGGGTTGCCAAGGTTACTTGGCAACTGTCATGAATATGACAATTGAGGAGCTGAAGATGGAAGACATTGCAGTGGCACAAGAGTTCGCAAATGTGTTTCCAAAGGAATTACCTAGTCTGCCCTGGAAAGGGAGATCGAGTTCGTGATCGAGTTGGCCCTTAGGATGGAGCCAATCTCTAAGGCTCCTTACTGTATGGCGTTATCAGAGTTAAAAGAACTAAATGTGTAGATGCAAGAGTTGTTAGATAAGGGATTCAGACGTCTTAGTGCATCACATTGAGGAGCATCGGTTATGCTCGTGAAGAAGAAAGATGGTTCGTTGCGTCTTTGCATCGACTATCAATAACTCAACCAAGTGACGATTAAGAATAGGTACCCACTACTGAGGATCGATGACTTGTTTTACCAGTTGTAGGGAGCATCAATATTTTCTAAGATTGACTTTAGGACAAGGTACCATCAATCGAGGATCAGAAATGAAGATATACTGAAGACAACGTTTCATATGCGTTACGGTCATTATGAGTTTACCGTAATGCTGTTTGGTTTGACAAACGCTCCAGCTGCTTTCATGGATTTGATGTGTTGACACCTAAATTTTGGCGACCCATTTAATCATTTATTGCAATAAAAAATTAGGGGTTAATTTTATCCCTGAAAAAATATTAATTGCATAGCATATAGATTTAGGTGCATTTGTTTTTAATTTACATTTTTTATATTTATTTACTGGACCGGTGGCGGATGGGTTGAATTAGTGGTTTGAATTTTAAATTAACAGGTCGGACTAAGTCCATGAAGAGTGCAAATTTGCCCAAGCCTGTTTTTTGAAATTGAGATTTGAAATGAGCATTTTTGGAATTTAAGAAAATTGGGTTGTAATCTTATCTTTAAAAATCAATAGAAAATATTTGGGAGATAAGGAAAATAAGAGGATTTTTATAATCAGGAGGTTATAGGAAAATCTTCATGTATATTGAAAAGTGGATGAAATATTTCACAAATATCACATCTTTATTTGCCTATAAAGGGAGCCGTGTACGATAAGAGAAAGGGTGGGGGCTTTTCTAAGGTTTTCTTTTGATTGACCAAAGAGGAAAATTTCCTTCGGTTCTTAGGGTTTGTGGGAAGGGAATAGCATAAAAAAGGCCATCTTTTGATGGGGGAAGAAAAAAGGTCCAGGCTTTTTCCTTCTACAAAAATGGCTGCGGAAAGGACTGCAGCAAAGAGAGAGAGAGAGAGAGAGACAGAGACAGAGAGCCAAACAGAGACAGAACAGAGAGGGAGAGGACGTGAGAGTGACACGGAGAGAGAGAAAAAAAAACAAAAAAAAAAAAAGGGAAAAATCAAGAATAAGAGCAGAAGAAGAAGCGGTCGTGTCGTTCGACCTCTCGTGCACGCAGACCCTCCACCGTCACTATTCGTTCGTCCCACGCTGGCAACCACACTAGCATCGCCACTTGTAGCTCAGCGTCAGTCATCACCCGCGAACTACAGCTGACGGGCCATCTTCCGCTGTCACCAACTTCCGAGTAGCAACGCTGCCCCTACCTTCATCGTGATATGCCTCTACTCCGACGATCCAGCGTTGCTCTTGCCCTATTCATTGCTACCGAGCCCTTTCCGAGTGACACCGTTGTATTGATGCCAATCCTCCTTTGCTGCCGTGACCAACGACTACGCCGGCTGTTCCCCCCGTGTCGAGTGATGCCCATAGCAGTCTTCCACAGATTCGGTTCCCATCCGTGACATGCAGTTCCCTCTGTCGGACCATCACTGCTTCGAGATCTTCCGTCCGAACACCACTGTGTTGTCTCTGTTCCGGCTCCCCTGTTTTGTTGTTGCCCCCATGCCGAGCTGCCCTAGTCCGTTGGCTAACACCCTTCGCCGGACCTCCAATCGACGACGAACCACCACTCACAGTGACCCATTGCCACAGCTGCCTGTCCTTGAGCCACACTAAATCTCCATCGTGATCCATATCTCACCGTTTGGATTTTTGAAAAAGAAAATCAATTTAGGTAGAGATTTATTTTATTTTTAGGTAGGTTAAATTTCTTAGGTAGATTTTGTTTTATCTTATTTTAGTTTTTGATATTTTATCTATTTTTTTGAAATATTTTCCAATGCATGATTGAAAGTCCATGATATAGCAATCAATTCGCAACCACACGAATTTTTATTTCATCTATAAGACTTTAGATGGAATAATTATTCACGCGGGAGTAAAATTGATATTTTGATCTTTAAGACTTAAGATCAATTTATAGATTTTATTAGTGAGATAATCGAGTTTAAATTTCAAATTGAGTGATGGATAACATTTTGAATGACCATGAATGGTTTGAATATTTATATCTTAATTGCATTTCGCATTCCATGTAGATTAGGATTAATAGCATGATAGGTTAGTTTTTTTTTTTTAAATGCATGTTTAGAAGGCATTTAGAATAGATAACATTTCATTTTAGTTAGATTTTTATTGATTTTAATTATGAATTTTCATAAAAGAAAAAATAAAAAAATCATGCATATCATGTAGGATTAGATTCATGAAATGCCCATCATCTAGTGATTGTTGCTAGGTTCATTAAGTTAGAAATTACTTGTCATTAGAATTAGGTCATTTGATTAATTTACATTGCATATTTAATTGTTGCATTTCTTAATTTCAAATTTCATGGAAAATACAAAAAATTTAGAATAAATTCATTTCATGCTTTAGGATAGATTGCATGCTTATTTATGTTATATAGTTTAGGTCATGTTGCCACGTCATATCATTTCATGTTTAAGTTAGTAGCATGCATTGCATGATTCTCATTAAATAAAGTGAAAATCAAAATTGAGTGATTGCATGTTAATTATAAATCATATCTAGAATTGTCGATCTAAACTCTGAACTAACATTGTAGATGCTTTCGTTGCTATGAGGTAAGTCGTGCAATTTATTCATTGCTTCATTTGGGTGTTTAATTGGTAGTTTGCACACCTGCATAATCACCTCACATGTTGGGGAGGTAAATTAAAATCAATTCAAGCTGCCTGCAAAATATTTTTTTAATAAAAAGGGAAAGGTAGAAATCTAGCATAACCAAGTCCCCAAACTCACAATCTCTGGTTCGTAGGAGTAAAGTAAATCTCACATTACTTTACTTGGGTTTCTAATCGACCCACCAAAAATAGATTAGTGACGACTCTTAATTAAAAAATCAATTGAATTTAAAAACTTGAACCTTGGTCGTGAATTGGTATAGGCTTGGGAGAGCCCGAGTTAAGTTTAGGCTTAGTATTCCATTAGCCTAATCTTAGGTGGTACACCCGAAATTTGGGTTCTGACATGATGAATCGAGTGTTTAAAGAATATTTAGATCAGTTCGTGATAGTGTTTATCAATGACATCCTGGTGTACTCAAGAAGTTCAGAGGAGCACAAAAGACAATTGAGGACAGCGCTTCAGACTCTGTGAAATCATGGATTGCACATCAAGTTTAGTAAGTGTGAGTTTTGGTTAACTTGTGTGGCTTTCCTAGATCACGTGATTTCAGGTGAAGGAATTTTCATGGATCTAACTATGATCGAAGTAGTGATCAACTGGTCAAGACCGACCACAGTGACAGAGGTAAAAAGTTTCTTGGGTTTGGTAGGTTATTACAGGTGATTCGCGGAAGGATTTTCAACGATAGTCATCCCAATGGCGCGATTGCTGAAGAAGGAAGAGAAGTTTGTATAGACGGATAAGTGTGAGTGTAGTTTCCAAGAGCTTAAGCAGAAGCCGACTACTGCACTCGTATTGACAATTATATATGGTCCTAAAGGATAAGAGATCTTTAGTGATGCGTCATTCAAGGGATTGGGTTGCATGTTAATGCAGCATGGCAGAGTCGTTGCATATGCGTCCCGTTAGTTGAGACCTCATGAATTGAATTACCTGACGCATGACTTGGAACTCGCAACGATTATCTTCACTCGGAAGATTTGGAGACATTACTTGTATGAAGAAAGGTTCTAGATCTTTACAAACCATCAAAGCTTGAAGTATTTGTTCTCTCGGAACAAGTTGAACATGAGATAACGTCGTTGGATGGAACTTCTCAAGGACTATGATTGCAACATCCGGTATCATCCGGGAAAAGCTAACAAGGTTGCAGATGCGTTGAGTCGAAAGTCTTCGATATCGCAGATGGTGATTCAAGAATGGATCTTACTCGAAGGAGCTTGATATTCGGTTTTCATATTTGAGGTAGACCACCTTTCAAGTCTTATGGCCACCCTCAAAATTGAACCGGAAGTGCAGATAAGGATTAAGGTGCTACAATTGATAGACCTAGAGATCCAGAAAGTTCTGCAGGAAGATGCATAAAAGAGAAAACTTGACTTTCAGATTTTTGAAGACGGAACATTAAAGTTTCATGGATGATTGTGTGTATCTGACAATGTAGAGCTTAAAGAAGAGATTTTGTCATAAGCCCATTGTAGCAGTTACAACATTTATCTAGGCAGTACTAAGATGTATCATAATCTATGTCAACACTATTGGTAGACCGGTATGAAGGCAGATATTGCCAAGCATGTTGCTAAGTGTCTAACATGTCAGCAAGTGAAAACAAAACATTGTAAGCCGAGAGGACTTCTGCAACCTCTTGAGAATCTTGAGTAAAAGTGGGAGCACATCATAATGGATTTTGTGATGGGCTTACTGAAGAGTCAGCGAGGTAATGATTCCATATGGGTTGTAGTTGATAGATTGACAAAGTCTACTTACTTCATCGTCGTACGACAGGACCTTGCCTTGGACAGATATGCAGAATTGTACGTGTGACAGATAGTTCGTCTGCAGGAAGTACTAGTGACGATTACGTTTGATCGGGACCTGAAGTTTACAGACTGCCTCAAGAACGAAGCTGCAGTACAGTACGGCCTATCATCCGCAGACTGATTGCCATTCTGAGAGGACAATTCAAACCCTTGAGGACATGTTGCGAGCTTGTATACTAGACTTCAAAGGAAGCTAGGAGGAATATCTTCATTTAGTTGAGTTTGCCTACAATAACAATTATCAGCAAAGCATTCAGATGGCACCATTTGAAGCGTTATATGGTAGAGCGTGCAGAACTTCAGTTTGTTAGGATGAAGTCGGAGAATGGAAGATTACCAGCTTAGACTTAGTTCAACAGTCAGTTGATGCCGTCACAGTTACTCAAGAAAAACTAAAGACCACTCAGAGTCACTAGAAAAGTTATGTAGATAAGCGGCGAAGATCATTGGAATTCTAAGTTAGTGAACACGTCTTTTTGAATGTGTCACCAATGAGGGGTACTTCATGCTTCGTCAAGAAAGGAAAGTTGAGTCTGAGATACGTTAGTCCCTTTAAGATTTTTGAAAGATTAGGGACTTTGGCGTATCATCTTGCATTACCGCCAAGACTAGCCCAAGTGCATGATGTCTTCCACAAGTCGATATTGAGAAAGTACAAGCCTGACCCAACCCACGTGCTGAATTTTGAATAATTAGATGTGGGCGACAGAGTGTCGTGCATGAAGAGACCAGTTCAGATTGTGGATCGCAAAGAGCAAATGCTATGTACTAAGACGATTCCCTTGGTCAAAGTCATTTGGCAACACCACGGAACAGAATGAGTGACGTGGGAAAGTGAAGAATCAATGAGACGATAATACCCCCACCTTTATTAAGAAGAATTGTAATTGTTTAAATTTTGAGGACAAAATTTTTATAAGAAGGAAAGAGTTGTGACGTCCTGATTTTCTATCATGTTTCGATTAAATGAAATAGGCTTTTCATTGACACGCCTATAGTCTTATTCTTTGAGCTGATCACTCACGAGATAACTAATATATCAGGTGAAGTTGTTAAGAGATATGAACACAACAGACTTGAGAATTTAATCAGAAATTGACTACTCGACCATGTTAATCAGCAAGGGTCAATATGGCACCATTAAAATCGATTAGAGATCGAAAATAGGTCGATTCGACAAAAGTACATTATTAAATTATGAGTGATTCCACCGGTTACAAAAATTGCGTCAGACGGCACTAAGTCGATTTTGTCGATTCAGTACCTGATACCTGTAATTGAAACCTTGAGATTTTTATGACATTTGAGAGTTGCCTATAAGTCAGAGATGCACAACATGGATCGAAAATTATCAACCACGGGTCAAATACGCTAAAATCCCTAAAAGCTACCTAGTAAGTTAGGTTACGCTAAAATCGCATACGGTTGATTTTAACCACGAAATTGAACTCGGTTTCGGGAATTGAAAGTTCGAATGTATCACGATTTATTTTTAAGATATTGTCTCATCCTTTGAAGAATTTCCGGTGAGCCTGGAATTTTTGGTGAAAAAATCAAATTTGGCAAATTAAATTCAAGGAAATTTGGATGGGCACTTTGGTGTGGATTTTGGCCTACAAAATCGATTAAATGGTGAAGGGAATGCAAAAAATTCGTTTAGGTTGCCCCCTTGGCATTTTTGGACACCAAATTGAATTGATTTGGTGAGGAATTGAGGTAAATGGGTGCAAATTCGTAGGGCTGCTGCCAAGGGCTATTTTGGGCTTCAATTTTGGTTGCTTTGTGAAGTTTTGAAGGGAATTTGGCATGTGGCTAAAGCTTGGACAGTAAGGGCAACAGACTTTGAGGGTTAGACCACTTGAGTGCCTTGATATTTTTCTTGCAAGCCCATTGGCTCAAGCCAAGACTTTCAAGGCTCTTTGTCCCCCCCCCCCCCCCTCTCTTTTCCCTCTTGTCCCCTTCTCTTCCCCTTGGTCAATCATCCTCAACAGAAACCCCTTGTAGCTACCTTCTTCTTCTTCTTCTTCTTCTTCTTCTTCTTCTTCTTCTTCTTTTTCTTCATCAAAGCTTTCCTTTTCCTCCATTGTTGAAGCTGCAAACACCTAGGGCCAAGCCAACACAGCTAGCTACATCGCCAGCCTACCTACTCGCGTCCAAGCTAGCTGCCCGCGAGCCCATCCTCGAGCCAGCGCCAGCACGCGTCCTCCGTGTCCAACTCCAACCCCACGCCTGGCTGCCCGAGCCAACTATCAACTAGCCCCGCTTGCTCATCCATTGCTACTGCCCGCTGCTCACCGTCCTTATATGCCAGCCACTATCCACCTCAACCCATTTCAGCCCCTACAGCCCTCAAACCGTTCAACTAAGGACCGAGCCTAGCAACTCAAGCAGTGAGTTGCAAGGCTATTTTTAGCCCTTTCCTAGCCTCCTTTGGTGTCACCGTAGGCCCGAGTTTTGGTCGTCGTCACGCTACCACTGCCGTGGACCCGTTAGCTCACTAAACTAGTGAGTTAACGCCCTAAACTCTAATTAGGAGGTTAATTTCATTTAGAGGAGATTAGTTTTAGGCTAATAGAAGATTAGGGGGATTCGTTAGCTTTAATTAAGACTAGAGTAATTTAGTTGGGCCAGCTATTTCGTTAGTTTAGTTTAGTTAGGCCAATTGGTTAGTTAAGTTGATTAGTTAGGGTATTTAGTTAGCCTATTACATTAAATTAGTTAGGTTAGTTAGATTAATTAGTTAGTTCAATTAAATTAGCCCAATTAGCTTATGTTAATTTAATTGAGTGTTTTAATTTAAATATTTTTGCAATTTATTTATTTAATTATTAATTGGCGTAAATTATACCGAGATAGCCGGTTGTCATAATTTTACGTTGATTGTCATGGTGTAGTTGATTGTGAAATTGAGTGCTATGTTGTGCAATGGATGCTTGGTGATGATTTTGAATTATTATTTCAAAAATATGAATTTTTGATATTTAATTAGAAAAATATTGGGTTTCGAGTTTTGACGCCAAAAAGATTTTATATACTATGTAAAATCATGGAATTTTTAAATGAGAGTATATCACATTTTGTGGTTCAATTTGACTGTGTGTCAACGCACAATCATTTTACCGAGTGTTTTTAATATGAAGAAAATTGGCCAAGTCCATTATTTGAAATTGAAGTATTTGAGTGCAAAGCAAGATATTCTTGGCCGGACATGGATGTGCTTGTGATTGCTATGAGAACCTGTCACTGGATGAAAATCGGGGGTGATGCTCCTATATGGAATGCCCCCACGTCAACGGATGTCGGTTGCAGTGGAGGCTGAGCCAATGCTCCTTTGGAAATGTTGTCTAGATGTAGATGTTGTCGTGCCCAACGAAGTGAGATGACACCTAGTTATACCAGATAACCACCAATTGTTGAGTTGGTCATGGCCGTTGGGTCGTAACTAATTGGATCACGCTTGAGTGATTGATATAGCCATGCCTAATTATGGGACGAAATTGTGTGGCATGGAATGTGACGTATCATAATGATTTGACCTTATAATCAAGACCCATGTGATTAATTGATATATGAAATTGAAGTGTTCCAATTATCATTTACGCTTGTTGCGTTTATATATGATATATGAGCTGTACTAATGTGCAGGGAGGTGCTGAGGCGAGGTAAGTCCTACATGGTGTACGTTTAGGTTGTCTCTAGGTGAATTATCGTCCTAATCGGGGTTCAAGGTGTATACTCGGTGAGACTTTGTCTCACCCCGTCGTGGTTTAAAATTTTTCAGATCCTTAGATGGAGGTATGCCATGTACGTTATGCCATGTACCTCACTGGGTACCTCATCGATTCAAAGCGTGATTCATTAACTTTCCTAACGGGGGTCGAGAGGGTCTCATACAGGGTTTTAACAGGCCCTCCTCGAAATCGGGGAGTGGGAAATAAGGCATCCTATAGATATTGACGCCCTTGATGGTGTCGTGGGGAACCCGGAACCCATGACTAAAGAGCCCAGAGTTTAGGTGGCTCAGTAGCTCTTTTTGATCTAGACTCTTGTACATAAACCTTAGGTTTGGCTTAACTGTATATAAACTTGGGTTGTTTGTAAAGTATGTTTTGTGTTAATTGGTTGTCCTGCTTTTCTATGGTATGTTTGTTTGTTGTCTGGAGTTTATTAGTTAGCTTCTGCATGTGCATAAATCAATTGGATCGACGACGCGTCCTAGGAACATCGCAATTCTATCAACCATCGAGGGATGTTTGCATGCTCGAGGTTCGGGGCGTGACAAACATAACTTAAGAACATTTCTTCTCCTTATAGGCTTTGCTTTTTATTGAAGATGCAAGCTTGAAAAGATAGGTACTTCTTTTTCATGTTATCACTCGTTGACTAATTTGTGGAGGTTGGAGCTTGTTTGGATTTGTACAATCAACCAATAAGGCTAATCTTCTTGACCAGATCCACCCATTTGGTCCTTCTTCTTCTTCACAAAAATAAAAAATAAAAAATGTCATCACAAAAATAAAAAAATAAAAAATGTCAAAGAGCCATCGTGGCATTATTGGTTTTTGAGAGACATTGATTCTACAGTAGTGCCCCACCGGGCCCGTGCATGTGAAGGCAAAACCATCCCTTTCCTTCCCTTGTCCTTTAATGAACCCTAAATGAAAATGCACATTCTTCCTCTAATTCTTAGTATTTTATATTAGGGATAATGATACAAATAATCCATAAATTTTGACATGATCTATAATATTTTAGTTCTCTAAACTTTTCACACAAGTTCATTATAGCCCTTGAACCATATGAAGATGTTCAATATAGTCCTTTCATTAATTCAAGATCAGGAGAAACATTGGATATTTTTATATAATCTAAAGATTAAAGTGAATATGTATCAAAAGTTTGAGGACTACATTGTGTATTTGGCTAAAGTTATGGACCATGTTAAACAAATTAAAAGTTCAAAAACCACATTATATATTGAGCTAAATTCAAGATCATTTTATATCATTTTCTCATTTTGCCATCCTTGACTCTGAAGCCATGTTACTCTATCTATTCAGCTTTCTGGAGGAGGAAGGGGGTCATGAGCATAATGTGCTATGAGAAAGTTTTCTGTTCCAAGAGAACATGTAAAAATATCATAAATCAGGCAACCACTGAGATGATTAGGGTACATGCACCTACACTACACCTTGCTTATAACCCACTTGCACCTAGAAAATTCTACCCTTTGTCACACGTCTCTCTCTTTTCTTCTTCTCTCCCATACGGTTGTTTCCTTCCGCCAGCTCTTCGCACCCATTCTTTATCTGCAACTTGAGACCATGGCCATCACCCCACACACATCTCTCTCTCTCCCCACCAAAAGAACGAAGAAACTGAGATGGAGTAAAGGAAAAACAGAGCGGGGGAAGAAAAAATGATCTTCTTTTCCATGTGTGATCAGGTCCATAGAGGATTAATAAGGAACACCGCTCAGTGAACTAAGTCTCGGGAGCGGCAGCTGAATGAGGCTGCCGCACCAGAAGCTAATCTGAGCCATACTAAAATTAAGAGCAGGCGGTAGGTGATACTTAAAATGACTAGGACCGGAATGACTCTCGGAACCTGCAAATTTTAGATCTGCACATTGTCTCGGTTTACCGGGAGGGAAGGAAGAAAATCAGAAACTACACCAGGAGGCTCATCGCCCACCTGAGAGAAGCGATTTTGTGACAGAAGATGAGTGCGCCAAATTGTCGAAAGCTTGGCGATGAACAAACGTTAACCCCGCAGACGAGATTCCGATGGAGGACAATTTAGGCATCGGAAGATCGCCCTCCAAGTACTGTAATACTTGACGCATGCTTGGCCTCATCAACGGATCGGAGTGGGAACACATCAACCCGAGTTTCAGCACCAATTCCATTTCTTCTCCCACAAACTCCAACCCCAATATCGGATCTCTTGCCTCGAGAATTGCACCTCTGTCCCAGCAAGAATATACCCAGTCCGCTAAGATCACGTCCTCCGTTTCCCCTTGCTTGATTGGCCTTCTCCCGCAGGCAACCTCGAGCAAAAACACTCCGAACGCAAACACGTCGGTGCTCGTAGTGGCCTTGCCGGTTAGCATGTGCTCGGGGGCCAGATAACGGAACGTTCCCGCTACGTGAGTCGTTTGAGGGTCGGTTCCATGATCGTGTAGTCTCGCGAGCCCAAAATCTCCGAGTCTTCCATTAAATTCAGCATCTAGCAAGATGTTACTAGCCTTTATATCCCTGTGGATTACCACTTGCTCCGACCCTTCATGCAGATAAAGCAGCCCGGACGCCACTCCTTTGATCACCCGTAATCTTTGCATCCAATTAAGGGTGACCTTTGGTTGGTTATAGAGGTACTTGTCGAGGCCCCCATTGGGCATGTAGTCGTAAACCAAGAGCAACTCTCTTTTCCTGCGGCAGTAACCGAGGAGCGCCACTAAGTTGCGGTGATGGAGCCGACTGATGCTGATTATCTCCGCTACAAATTCTCTCATGCCTTCTCTCGATTCATGAGAGACCCTCTTCACCGCAATCTCTATATTCAATGTGGATAAGATTCCTCTATAGACCTGGCTGAACCCACCAGTCCCTAATAACTGTTGGTCGCGGAATCCTTTTGTCGCAATGTAGAGATCTTTGTACTTGAACCGGTGCAGGCCGTAGTCCCTCTCCCAATCTTCAAGGACCTCGGCCAATTCCCTTTTCCTTCTTATCACGTAAACTGTGACCGAGATCAGCATCGATACAATGAAAAGAACCGTCAGTGGTAATCCGATGGTCAGTACTTTTGATGTTTCCTTCTTACGGATCTGAGAAAGCTTAGGAAGCTTAGGAAGTTGGGAGAGGTCAAGTGCCTGAGCCTCTCCATTCACACTGAAGCTCCAACCCAGAACATAGTGAGAAGTTAGGAGATTTACAGTCGATGCTGAGAAGCCCACATACATGTTCTCGTTGATGATTGGTGAGAGATCCCGTCGAAGAGACAGAAGGGGAGTCTTCGGTTTCTGCACATGGATCGGAGCCAATGTGACATTGATCAGTTTGTCCGCACCATCATAGTCCACCCAAACTTGCATTTCTTGACCGCTGATTAGGGACAAGATGTTGAACTCCCCATTATCTTGATAATACCCCGCCGGAGCTGACTTTACTGACGTCAGCCCGTTCAAGTCGATCCCGATGTGATTATAGTTAAGGTCCTGAGACTGGACGCTGAGGAATGTGTCGAGTTCTACCCCAAACACATGATTGCTGAAGTTGGCATTGTTGGTTTCATTGAACATGCCGAGATATCGGCCCGGCAGGGACCCAGGGAAGCCACTCTGGGGCGCGACAACAAAGGCAAAGCCGCTGCCTCTCATACTCTCATAAAGAGGTCGAATCGCGAAGACGAATGTGGTGGAAAAGGATTTGACGGAGCCGTTCGGCAAGTTCTTGAATTTGACCGGGTAGGGATGGGAGGCGTGGCCCTGCTGATTGGTGTCGTTGTTCAGCTTCAGGAGGCCATTGGAGGTGATCTCGGCGATCCCGTCGAGGCTCAGATTGGCCGATCTGAAACCGTTGTACACGAAACCCGTCCCTTGAGCGTAAGTCAAAACTACTAGCAGAGAGACCAGAAAAAGAATCTCGACGGACATGGCTCAAACTCAAAGCACGCTTAGCAATTAGGTGAAGAATGATGCGGATTACCAAGGCTATGAAGAATTCAATAGTCAAGTCCCCTGTTCATACGGCAATTGGGAATTTGCGGTCACGATGACTCTGAATAAACCAATCCGAGTTCGAGAATGACTTTTTTGTGCAAATTAAGTCTGGTGAGAGATTGAAGGAAGGTGGGTGGGCTAAAATCAAAAGCCTGTCAATTTCTTCCGATGAGAAAATTGTAACACGTAGTGTTCACGAAATTGTTTGAGGAAGGACAAAAGGCCCCGAGTCTACGACAAAGGAAAAAAAGAAAAAAAGAAAGAAAGAAAGAGATTTGGATAATCACGATGAGCAATGCTAGCATCACGGCCGCTCTCATCGGTAGGAATGACGGCGGCCTCTCAACCACAATTATCTCATGCCAAGATAGGGCCACAAGCTTAGTAAGTTAAGGTCACCATTGACTAAGAAAGGGGAAAAAAAGCCAAATAAAGAAATAAATGATCCGTCCATTACTAAACAAGAGAAGGAAGAAAGATACTAAATAGCGAGTTATTTAATTTGTCTATTTGTAGATGACTTATTTAGAGTGATTTAGAATTAGACCACATTGCAAATTCTCTCGTTAATTGTCCATTTGCATATGACCTATTTCTTACTGAATTGAGATTGCAATATGTATTCCGCTACATTAAAATCATATTAGATATCATTTTTGTTGTAACAACGGGAAAAAAATTAAAGTGTGACATGAAATTGGTAAAAAGAAAGAGAGAATGATAAGGACAATGCTAGCCTAATGGTGCCATAAATACTTCAAAATAATGGTGCATTTTTAGCCTTTAGTATCACTTCAAAAGCAACGTGCAATCAAAGATTTGATTAATTAATAATTCGGCTTCACTGGTAGAAGATTGCAGGTATTTTATGGAAGAGAGAAATGAACAATTTCATTTAATTTAATAACTTAACATTGATATAAAATCTATTTTATATAAGACAAATCCACCTAGCAAATTTGAAAAACAGATTTTAATTCTCATACGAAAAAACAAATAAAATCCAAGGGAACAAGATCTGAAAAATCCCACTCAAAATCCTAGATTTCCCAAGGAAACCGGACAAACACGTCTTCCGGTTTCCTTAAGAAAATATGGGGTCAAGACTGCACTATTACTCTTTGCAGAGTAATGGTGCAGTCATCTAAGCTTTTTCCAATCACCATTGATAAAAAAGAAAAGAGAGAGAAGAAAAGAAGGGTTGTAATTATCTAACCCTATTTTTTTGAAAAGGTATAATGGAAGAACGGTCATAAAGGAACCTAATCCTACTATTTAAATAAGGAAAAATAACATAAATGGTCCATAAATTTTAGTCCAATGTGTAATGTGATTCATGAACTTTTAATTTATTTAATGTGATTCATGAACTTTTAATTTATTCAATGTGATCTATAAACTTTAGTCTAATAATTAATGTGATTCCTGAACTTTTAATTTATTTAATATGATCCTTAGACTTTTAGTACATATTCAATTTAGTCCATTAAACTCTATGAAACTGTCAACAATCGGGGCATAGACCATATTATATATTAGGTCAACGTTCATGGACTATTTCTATCATTTTTTCAATAAATAATCTTTGACCTTGCGCAAATTTTTAGAGATTTAAGATATTTAGTAGTAAATAAAAGCTAAGAGTAAAATAAAGGGTGAATATTAAAGACCAGTTGAAGGACTCGGCATTCGGATTCGTAGATTGCCATGCAGCAATGAGCCACCGGAATACCAACTTTTTCTTGATGAAGTACTGAAATTAAGATAAAAGTCACAACTTAAATTGTACGGACTCAACAAGAAGAAAACTTGCACTTCTTTAGGATAAGTTTGACCTGTCAATGGTACTTTTCACCACAAATTTCATGGAAAGCACTAGAAGTTTCAGAAATTAGACTAAGACATACTAAGTCGTTGAATTTAAAAACAAGGCCCGTCCAAACATGTGGAGGAAGTCTCCATGAAATCACTTGGACTTTAGGATAGTGAATTTTCCATTTAAGGCATAGACCAACTGAGCCTAAGCAACACTTGATTCCTCATGAGAAAGTTCCATTGGTGGGCACATTAATGGTTTGGCCCGATTCAATCGATCCAGTCCTCTAAATGGAGTACTCGAGTGTGATCATTCAATAAGATGACCATTTAGAGGTGGATCTCACCCTGTGAATCTCTTCATGGCACATTCCCTAATTGAAGTAGGATTTGGAGCTATACCAATATTATTTCATTCACGACAGGGGAATTAAAATTCCCTTATGTTGTAGTAAAGAATATGTTACGTGGAACTCCAAGAAAGAAAAAAAAAATCGAAATTTGCAATGACCACACTGCGTGGATAAATACTTATCACTAATTTCAAAGAGGAGACATCCATCCACAAGTGAGGATAAAAAATTTGGTAGGAGAGTAGTCTGTTTTCACCTATTTCAAAGGAGAAGATATAGCTCTTGACAAAGAAGTAAATATAGCTATTCAGCAAATGGATAATGTCTTTATCAGAATTTGCTATTCTTTAGTTGAACTTGAGGCTCGATGCTGTATGGAGTCCGTAATTATCCTTCTCCAAAATGCTTCCAAGCATGCGGAGCAGTCTGAATAAGAAAGCACCCCATTCCATGCTGCATGACCGTGACAATTGTCATCATTCGCCATGGACTAGCAGGACCTATCGAAATCCAAATCTATCGTATAATCATATAAACACTTGAGAACATGGACGGCGTTGTAATTGTATGAACTGGATGCCGAATAGGTTGCTCTGTTGCATATTTCCCTCACGAGAGTGGTGTCTCGCTTTCTTCTCGCGACACGGAGAATGGAAAAAATCTTGCTGCGGTCCTTTGAAAAGTGGCCATTTTTCTGACTTTTAATTGTGTATATATAGCTAATGAGCTTGGCTATGTAATGGGGTTATTCTTGAAATTGTCTCCACGAATTTCCAAATTTCTTTAGTCAGCAGATCCGAGGTGTGCTTCCTCGAAATTTGTCGAAGTTCAACTTCTTATATTCATCTTATTGTCGATCATTGGGCTGGGCAATCAGAACGATAATAATATATACTACTATTGCAGCCGAACCTTTTCTAAGATTAGTAAAGTTCTATCATATATAATTTTTCTAGCATAAGTAAAAAATTCATATTATTATCATTTTTGTGTACTTCAAGATTTTATTAGTGAGATGAGTGGACATGCATTGGGCATATTATTCTTTAATCTTTTGAACAATTTTTTTCATACATAATACATCTTTAAAAAAGTTTGAGGAACAACCATATAAGTTTATAAGTTACATATCAAACATGGATAGTGTCCCCAACTCTCTCGCATGAGTAGCGATTATCTCCACGCTCTCTAAAATGTGGTCAGTGAAAGATTAATGTCACCATCATTTTTTTTGCACTAGGGAATCTTAGATGCACTACGAACGACGCGTAATTATCCCCTCTTTAATTATCCGTTTCTAATTGTACATCATTTCATTACCTTTGTTGCTGTATAAATAAAAAGACTGAGGGGAGTGACCAGAGCTAGCCATCCTTTCTAGGCGTTACACACCCATTATGAAATGTTCGTTTCGAGATGTAGTTACTCTGCATCCCTCGTGGCCTAAATGTCTTAGATTAGGGAGCCTATCACCACAGCCACGCCAAGATACTAGTGGTCAATAAGTCTTTCCACACAAGATATGCCACACTTAGGCAATGTAGTAGGAGTTGTTAAGAGGTTGCCTTGTAATGTGCATCGAACTTGTGACCTTGTGAAAAATAGCTAATCCTTTTACCATTGAACCAATGAGGACAAATCCATATGCTCAATATTTAATGAAGAGAATAAGTTCTTGGAAAAATTCCAAATAGGGATTTGAAGTATTTTCATTTTCTCAAATAAAGGCTCGAAATTAACGGTGTATCAAATAAGGGCCTGAAATAATTATGGTTGTTTCAAATAAGGACCTAAAATGGCCATGGTTATTTCAAATAAGGGCTAACATCGCTAGTTGCCAACTAGTAAATATTTCAACTGGTCAAGGACGTTTTCTCCAATTACAATTTTAATTTTAAATTATTTTTTATGCAAAAACCGTGTCTCGTCTAATGCTGAGATAGGGATAAACCTACGAACACTATTTAATATGAAGTATAATGGTTCTGGGGGAGTTAGAGATTATGTTATGAGAATGGTAGATTTGCAAATAAAACTCCAAGCTCTTAATGTTGTTATTCTCACTACTTACATTGTGCATCAAACTCTAAATACTCTTTCTCCTGATTTTGGGATTATCAAGACCAATTATAGTTTCTAAGATGAAACCTGATCAATTAATGACCTGAATGCAAGGGTGGTAGCAGAGGAAGAAAAATTAAAGAAAGATAAAGGACGCATTGCCCTTTATGCTTCTAATTCTGGCGGTGACAAGGGTAAGAAGTTGAAAAATTATACTCATAAGAGCAATTCTAAAGCTGCTGGTCCTACCAACAATAAAGAAAATTCTAAAGGTGCTGGTCATTCTAACAGTTTGGGTCCTAAGAAAGCATTCTTCAAGAATGATTGAGTTATTTGTTACTTTTGTAGGGAGAGGGACACGTAAAGAAATGCTGCAATAAGTATAAAGTTTGGTTGTCCAAGAGAACTAAGAGTGAGCCTAAAAGTAATGATTCTTTGGCATTTGTTTGTGAATCCAATCTATCTAAAATCCTAACCAATTCTTGATGGCTAGATAGCAATGCAACTAATCATGTTGCGTTTACCATACAAAGGTTCATAAACCGAAGGACGCCAAATCAGGATGAATCAAAGCTCACTGTGGGAAACAACATTGAAGTTGACTTTGAATTCGTGAGAGATGTTATTTTAGCTTTAGATTCTGATTTTAGGATGATGCTGAGAAACACTTTTTACGTACCTTCCTTTAGGCGGAATTTAGTTTATGTGTCTTGTTTGGACATGTGTGGATACTCTATTGAAATAAAGAGCAATACTATTTTTATGTTTTATAATTTAAATAAGATTGGGTGTTACAATTTATTCAATGGATTGTATCAATTGAGTTTATCTTCCAACGACATGTATGCTGCTTATTCAGCTAAAAAAATTGTTTCCAAAAGGCCTCTACCTAAGGAACAGTCTTATGCATTGTGGCATAAACGTCTTGGTCACATCTCTAAAGAAAGAGTAGAAAAGGCTTATAAAGGTTGACATTTTGTCTACTCTTAAAAGTGATCTAGAGACTTGCGTAGACTGTTGTAGAGGTAAGATGACTAAGATAAAGAAGAAATCCGCCATACAAAGTTCTGACTTATTGGAAGTTATTCACACTAATATTAGCGGACCATACATGACTACTTTATGCAGAAATTTTTATTTCATCACATTTATTGACGACTATTCCCAATATGGATACTTATACTTGATTAAAGAAAAGTCCGAGTCTCTTGACAAATTCAAGATTTTTCGGACCGAAGTAGAGAAACAATTGACAAAAGTTATAAAGATTGTCAGATCTGATTGTGGTGGTGAGTATTTTAGTAGGTATGGTGATGTTGAACAACTTAAAAGGTCTTTTACTAAATATTTAGAGGATTCTAGGATAATAGGTCAATTTACTATGCCCAAAAGTTCTGAACAAAATGGTGTGGCTGAAAAGCGCAATCGCACTCTTATGGACATAATGAGAAGTATGATTAGTAGGACCAATTTACCTAATTTTCTATGGAATGAAGCTTTGAAAATTGCGCTTTATATTCTAAATCGTGTTCCTACTAAAGCAGTTTTATTGACTCATTTTGAGTTATGAATTGGACGTAAACCTAGCTTAAATAATCTTAAAATTTGGGGATGTCCTATAGAGGTGAAGTTATATAATCTAACATTGAGTAAGTCAGATTCTAAAACTACTCGATATTACTTCGTATCTTACCTAGATCATTTAAAAGGGTATCGATTTTATAACCTTAATGGAGGTACAAGAATTGTGGAATCTCAAATGGCAAAATTTTTTAGATTTGATGTAGCCGAAAAGGGTAGCTGCTCATAAACTATTAAAGATGATAATATGGTCAGAATTACTGGATCCTTATCTCATCCTGTGCAGACAATTATGGAGCCTCCTACGCCTCCAACTAAGCTTGTTGCAGCTCAGGATCCTATTGTTAAGGTAGTTCCTGATGAAATTCCTCAAGCCCCTCAGATTCAAAATAAGGTGGTCGTGGCTCCACTTAGAAGATCAACTAGAGAAATGCGTTCAACTATACCACCAGACTATGTAATCTACCGAGGAGAGCATGATTATGATATTGGTTGTGTTGTTGATCATGTGACTTATACGGATGCCATTTCATGTTCTCAATCAGATTTATGGTTAGATGCAGTGAAAGATGAGATGCAATCTATGAAACACAATAGAGTTTGGGAGCTTATCGAATTGCTTGAAGGATGTAAACCTATTGGCTGCAAATGGGTATTCAAGACTAAAAAGGATTCCAAAGAAAATATTGAAAAATTTAAAACCAGACTGGTAGCTAAGAGTTTCATTCAAAGATAATAAATAGATTATGAAGCAACATTTTCTCTAGTTTCTTCTAAAGATTCTTTTAGAATGATTTTAGCATTGGTAGCTCATTTTGATATGAAGCTACATCATATGGATATTAAGACTGCTTTTCTAAATGAAGACCTTAATGAGGAGGTTTATCTGGCGTAGCCTGAAGGTTTTGTGGCAGATGACTCAGGTAAGCTTATTTGTAGATTAAAAAAGTCTATTTATGGTCTTAAGCAAGCTTCTAGATAGTGGTCTTTAAAGTTTCATAGTGTTGTTACTTTATTTGGATTTATTGAGGACAAAATAAAGCAGTGTATATACTATAAGGTCATTGGGAGGAGATATATTTTTCTCAAATTTATGTGGATGATATATTGCTTGTAAGTAGTGATATTGGATTATTGCATGAGACAAAGCGGATGTTATCAAAAAAATTTGACATGAAAGACTTTGGTGAGATGTCTTTTGTTCTTGGCATTGAGGTTCATGAGGATCGTTCTCAATGTTCATTAGGTTTGTCTCAAAGGCCATATATTAATCGTATTTTAGAAAAAATCAATATGCAGCATTGCAAACCAAGAAATGCTCATATTATTAAGGGTGATAGATTGAGTATTTCATAATGCCCTAATTCAAATTTTGAGAAATCTCAAATGAAGAATGTACCTTATGCTAATGTGCCTGGAAGTATCATGTATGCTCAAGTTTGCACTAGACTAGATATTGCCTTTGCAACAAGACTTCTAGACAAATATCGGTCAAATCTAGAACACAATCACTGGGTTGCTGCTAAGAAGGTTTTAAGATACTTAAAAAGAACAAGAGATTATATGTTGATTTATAGACATGTTCCGAACTTGCAACTAGTAAGGTATTCAGATGCAGATTTTTTTGGCTGTTAAAATGATAAGAAATCAACAACGGGATACATATTTATGTTGGCAGGAGACGTAGTATCACGAAAGAACGAGAAATAGAAATCTATATTTTCTTCAACCATGCAAGCGGAATTTATAGCATGTGTTTCAGTTGCTACTCAAGCTATTTGGCTTTGGAACCTCATAAGAGAGTTAATAGTTTTTATTGTGGATAGGCCCATTCAACTATATTGTGACAATAACTCTATAATGTTGTTTATTAATAACAACAGAAGTCTCAAATGGTCTAAACACATGGAGGTCAAGTTTTTTACCATAAAGGAATCGGTACAAAATGGTGACATTTCAGTAAATCATGTTCCTACAGATGATATGGTTGTAGATCCATTAACTAAAGGCCTATGCTCTTGTGTGTTTGAGCGACTTGTCATTAGCATGGGCTTAGGAGCTTCTTGGGATACTGTTATTTAGTGGAAGCAGTGTTTTATTTTTCTCTAATAAAGTTTACATCTGTACTTGTTACAATTTAGTAACAGTTTGAAATATATAAATATATATATGTCAACTTTTACATTTAATAAAATATTCTTTGAATAGATTGTTATTATGTTGAATATATATATATATATATATATATATTGAAAAAAGTCTCAAGGTGTTGTATAAACCTTGAGTGAAAGCTAGGGACATCTGATTAATAGCATTGTGCATATGTCTTGTTATACATAAATAAATGTTAATCATAAAGACAAGACATATGTGGGTTCATTAGAACCATAAAAACATTCTCTAGTGGCACAAGTTTTGTGACATTTAAGGTAAGAGAATGATAACTGACAAATGGGATCTCTATTTATGAGAGATGTCATCAATTTGCCACGCTATCATATTGAATCCATATCAATAAAGTTGAAAACACTTTTGACCATGTAAGGCTCTATGTGTATACATATAGTTACCTCCATAATTCGATATTTGAGACTTTATGGGATGTAATTGACTATTAAAAATTATCTCTAGATCAAGGTGCGCACATACAGTACAATTTCAATTAATATAATCCAAGTGGGAGAATGTAAAAGTTTTTCTAATATGGACTACATTAATTGATATTGTAATTTACTGTTTTACGGGGTTGATCTAAGGTGAGATATAAGGTTTCTTAATGAGTCTAGTATGGAGCTGGCTAGTGTGAGCCGAGTTGAATCTAGCCCGTAATGAGAGGACCTAGTTGGAAACTCTATAAATAGTACTCAAGTCTCTCATCTAACCCTAATTCTCACAAGTATCCTCACAAAATGAGCATTTACCTAGCACAAAAGGATGAAGGGGTCGTATCATTGAGCTAGTGATACAGAGGGTAATAGAGGAGAAAGACTTGTGCATGGATCATTACTTTTCTGCTTTTGCTTCAAGAATGATGGATTCCAAAATAAGTGCGTTAATATTTCTACTCAATTGTCTATATTCTTGTTCTGGTTACGGAGATCATGCGATTGCACATTTTGCCTTTTACACATGTATGTAGCAATGACAACATGTTATTCTTTTGTGAGAATCTCACACAGAAGTTGTTGCTCATTCAAGATGTTCGCTAGGAACACCATGCACTTTGTTATTGGCCTCTAGCAATGGAGATTCAAGGGCATCATCGTTGTACATCTGAGCAGAGTCGCTGTTCATTCTAGTGTGACTGAGTAAAGAACAAGGCAATGGAGCAATCATCGACTTTAGAAGGTAGGCCTATTTCCTTCTCTTGGGCTATGATGCTATGTCGATGCCTCAAGATATCATGAATAGAAACTATTTTGAGAATGTATAGTTTGTGATCGCTTGAGGCATGATGAATGCGGTCACTGATGTCTGAAAAATTTGCAGGAGTTCTCTGGGGATTTCTTGAGAGGCATGCATATGTCACAATCTGTGATTCTCTCGTACTCATAAGACTTGTGAGTGGAGCTCAGGCTTATCGAGAAAAGAGCGAATGATGCAGAAAGGATGAATACAATTGATTTATGAAAGTAGTGTCAGAATAGTTGATGCTAAGAGTTCTGGGATGAAAAGATTATATTACTTAAAAGCTCTAAAGAAGGAATTAGCCTCTCGTACACAAACTGGTCATGAGCTATTGTTGCTATCCTAATGAGACCACGGTAGGCCGAAACTAATTGTCTAGAGCCTAGAAGAATCTACCATCTCACTCGATGGATTAGATACCCGAGCTAAGATGGACGTAATATGTTCGTGAAATTCTAAACGCAAGTGCACGTATCGAATAAGTAATATAACGATGAGAAAAAGTATCGTCCCATGGAAATCAACGATTAATAAACTAATTAAATACTAAAATAGACTAATTCTAAAATTTATCTAACAGATCAAAATATAATTAAGAATAACTTAAAAACGAAATTTGTAGACTAAATATAGTAAATCGATCAAATAAATATGTTAGAGCATCCGATTTCACCATAACAACTAGATATGAATTTCAGATTGTTGTGAATACAAGAACGATATCAAACATGTGATAGCGGAATTTCCTAATTAATTTACTATCCTATCTCTAGATATAGCAAACCTACTCAATTTATTAATCCACTATATCTCTATGTGAATTAAAATAAACATGAGTGCATTAAGAACTATGAATATTCCCGGCTTACAATGAGTCTTTTGGATCACCTTATCACTTAAAGTTACACAAATAACGCGGTATATCTCTATCCACGTTTAATTCATGGTTATACATTATAATGAGCAATTGCATATTATCACTTCTCAATCTCAAACATGCATATCAGATCATTCAAGTGGTGGCCAGTCACTCAAAAGCATTACGCACAATAAAAATATAACTCACATTAATGAAATCAATTGTAAAACATAAACATCAAGAAATTCAGATCATCATGGTTAGGCTACATCGTAACCCTAACAAAAGAAAATTAGAACATAGTAGAAGAATAAATAAAAATATAGATCAAACCCAGCATCTCGAATCAAAGAACAAGAATTTTGTCACCACTTTTGTCTTCTCTTCAAAATACTTGAAAAACTCTCAGAATAATGAAAAACGATCTAACCCCCAAAAACCTAGCTACTCTCTTTGTCCTCCTATTTGTAGGATATATCCCAGATATCTATCTCCCAATGCTTGCAGATAACATTAGGGAACAAAATCAAGAATTTCCTGATTTGATATCCATCTTCCATTGCTGCTTTTATTTGAATTCATGATAGTTGTCATTCTTTTCCTTATCCTCTCAATATCTCATTATTCTGCATAAACAAGGAAAATTCAAATAATCAGAAGGAAATTCAAATATTATCTCATAGATAATGCATTAATTGCTGCCTAAAATAGGTAAAATAACTCTATTTTTATAGAGTTATCAAACTCCCAAACTTAACATTTTGCTAGTCCTCGAGCAAAATCAAGACATAATACATACTCAACCTAACAACCTTCTCCATGACATCTTTCCATAATTGCTCAAATTCATAATTCAAAGAAAAACACAAATTTCATCCAAACATTGAAATAGATTTATAAGTTAAGACCAATTCTAAATATATGATCCAAGTGTGTGTGTGAGAGTCCTCATCTTTTTCGAATTATATGCAATCAAGATAAATTCACATTAACATGTAACCTCTAAAAAATTCTCAATAATTATGACCAAATCTCATAAGTTTGTTTTTCATTCCTCTCTCCACTAATGTAAGCTAATCATCCAATTAAAAACCAATAGGACTTTTCTTGGGTTGTGATGTAAGACTAGGCTAAATGTGAGACAATGGAAATTTTAAGCTCAAATCACCCATCAACACGTTAATTTTTAGAATCTAATTAGAGTTAATGTCACTATCCAATTTCACTCCTTCAAGATACTTTTTCTGCCGCCATATATTACCATTCTTTCTTCCTTTTTTTTTTCTTTCTCTCTCTCTCTCTCTCTCTCTCTCTCTCTCTCTCTCTCTCTCTCTCTCTCTCTCTCTCTCTCTCTTTGAATTGCTTTATGGTGGAGTTTCTCCCAAAATCCCTCCTAATATAACATGAAAATTTCCAATCCATTGAGTATCCAAAAGGCTCACTCAATTGAAAGTTGGATAGAGAACCATAAAAGCAATTTTTTTTTTTTGACAATACACCCCAAACAACCATAACAATCACTTTTTTTTTCCTTTTTCTTTTTTCCATACTCCATCATTCCTCCCAAATTTCTATCAAGCTCAAATAATTTTTTATCCCAAAAAAAAATCAACATGTTCATAAGGCAAGGGACATAGATATAATTTGATAACAACTAGGCTAAACATATATGGGTGCCAATGAAAAATTGGGTAGTAATTAAGGCTCAACGGGGTGACTAGGGATAAATAAACAGGGTTAGCTTGAAAGGCTCAATCGATCCAAAAATTGCCTAAATCATTTTCTCAATTAGATTTAGCTTAGTATTTCGCCTCAAGAGAAAATCAAACAAATTCTAAGATTTGGGTGAAATTTAAAACTCACATGAATGTTCTCTAGATCTACACATAATTAAAAAAATTAAGGACTTTTAGTGCTCACTAAGTGGATCAACATAATTAGAATTAAGATTAATTCACACATCAATTGCAAGTTTAAATAAAATTTAAATTTTCCTAAGAATCGTAAAAATTCACGACCAGGAATGCAATCGAGATTAAAAATAAATTATCAAAAAAATCTGTCTCCCCCCAAACTTGAATGAAGTAATGTCCTCATTGCGAAAAATAGAATAGGAAGAAGAAAACTCCCCTGGTTGTAGAACAAGTCCATAGATGATCTTGATAATTAAACTCTTGAAAGGTCCTCCCTAAAAAATTAACCTGGATAAAACAGAAAAAAGTTTTTTTTTTTTTTGTAAAACATAAACTTAAAAATAAATAAAAACATAATTAAAATTCTTGGGTTGCCTCCCAAGACGCGCTTGCTTTATAGTTTTTAGCCAAACTATCTCAGATGTCGCTATTCTGGAGGATGAAGTTCAATGATGGTCTTCTGCTGTTGTAACGACCTTCGAAGCAAGGCTTCAAACGTTGACCGTTCACTTCAAATGTGCCCTTAGTGTCATTCGCAACTTCAACTATTCCATATGGGAATACCTATGTAACTATTAAAGAACCAGACCATCTAGATCACAACTTTCCTGGAAAAAATTTAAGACGAGAGTTAGAAAATAAGACTTTTTGACCAATTTTAAACTCTCTTCTGAATATGTGCTTGTCATGCCATCTTTTTGTACACTCCTTGTACAACTTAAAATTTTCATAAGCCTCATTGTGAAATGCCTTCAATTCATTTAGTTGCGATAATCTTTCTTCACCTGCAAACTACATATCAAAATTTAGAAATTTCAATGCCTAATATGCTTTATGCTCTAATTCCACTGGTAAGTGACAAGCCTTTCCAAACACTAGCCTAAAAGGAGACATTCCAATTGGAGTTTTGAACGCTGTCCTATAAGCCCAAAGTGCATCATCAAGTTTTATTTACCAATCTTTCCTAGAGGCATTCACTATTTTTTCTAAAATTCTCTTGATTTCCCTATTTTAAATCTCTACTTGACCACTAGTTTGAAGATGATAAGGGGTTGCAACCTTATGTGTGATACCGTACTTACTCAAAATTTCTTCAAATTGTTTGTTATAAAAATGTGTCCCCCTATCACTTATGATTGCCTTAGGAGTGCCAAATCGGGTAAAAATATTTTTCTTCGAGAATTTGACCACAACTTTCGCATTATTTGTTGGCAATGCTACAGCTTCTACCCACTTAGACACATACTCCACAACCACTTAAATGTATAAATTACCATAAGAAGGTGTAAAGGGTCCCATGAAATCAATACCTCAAACATCAAATAATACACACACAATAATGTTGTTTAAAGGCATCTCATTTTTTCTTGAAATATTTCTAGTTCTCTGACACCTATCACATGAAGCTACATAGGAGTATGTATCTTTAAAAAGTATAGGCCAATAAAATCTAGATTGTAAAATCTTAGCTGCAGTTTTGGTGGAACCAAAATGGCCACCTGTCTCTCCATCATGACAATAATGTAGAATGTTTGTCTTCTCTTCATCTGGAACACATCTCCTTATGACTTGGTCTGCACATACTTTAAACAAGAAAGGTTCTTCCCAAAAATAATTTTTAACATCAGAAAAGAATTTTTTCTTCTGTTGATATGATAATTCAAGAGGAAGAACATTACTGACTAAATAATTTACAAAGTCGGCGTACAAGGGAATTTTCATGGACATGATGGAAAAAAATTTCTCATCAGGGAACTCTTCCAAAATTAGTCTTACCCCTTCCTTTGAATTTGGAATTCTTGATAAGTGGTCTGCAATAAGATTTTCAGTCCCCTTCTTATCTTTGATTTCCAAATCAAATTCTTGCCGCAATATAATCCACCTGAATAGAATCCACCTGATCAACCTGGGTTTTGATTCTTTCTTTTCAAGCAGATACTTAAGAGCAGAGTGGTCAGAATAAACTATAACTTTTGAGCCAATTAAATAATAACGAAATTTATCAAAAGCAAATACTACCGCCAAAAGTTCATTTTATGTTGTTGAATAATTCAATTGTGCACCTGACAAGATTCGACTGGCATAGTCTATGATTCAAAAAAATGTATTCTTCCTTTATCCCAAAACAGCTCCTACTGCAAAATCGCTAGCATCACACATCAGTTCAAAAGGTAAATCCCAATTTGGTGCTGCCATAAATTGGTGCTGATATTAACTTCTCCTTTAAAGTGTTAAAAGCCTGCATGCATTCTACAGAAAAATTAAAATGAGCATCTTTTGACAAAAGATTAGAAAGAGGTTTAGCAAATTTTGAAAAATCTTTTATAAATCACCTGTAAAATCCTACATGCCCCAAAAATCCTCTGACAAGTTTCACAGATGTTGGTGGAGGTAATTTTGCAATGACCTCCACTTTGGCTCGATCGACTTCTATTTTGTTTTGAGAAATTTTATGCCCGAGCACTATTCCTTCTTGCACCATAAAGTGACACTTCTCCCAATTCGAAACAAGGTTAATCTCCTCACATCTTTGTAAGACCAAAGCCAAATTATTTAAACAAGAATCAAATTATAAGCCAAAAACGGAAAAATCATCCATGAAAATCTCAATATATTTTTCAACCATATCAAAAAAAAAAAAATAGCCAGCATACGTCTCTGAAAAGTAGCCGGTGCATTACAAAGACCAAAGAACATTCTTTTAAAAGCAAAAGTACCATAGGGGCAAGTGAAAGTAGTTTTCTCTTGATCTTCTGATGCAATAGAAATCTAATTATACCCTGAATATTCATCAAGAAAGCAATAAAACTCATGCCCAGCAAGTCTTTCTAACATCTGATCCATAAACTGTAAAGGAAAGTGATCTTTTCTAGTGGCATCATTCAATTTTCTATAATCCATACACACATGGCACCCGGTAACTGTTTTAGTTTGAATCAATTCATTGTTGTTGTTTTTCTGAACAGTCATACCACCTTTCTTTAGCACAACTTATATAGGACTTACCCAAGAACTATCAGAGATAGGATAGATGATACTTGCATCAAGTAGCTTAATTACCTCAGCTTTCACTACTTCTTGCATCTTCGAGTTCAAACGCCTCTAATGTTGGATAATGGGTTTATATTGTTCCTCTATCAAAATTTTGTGCATGCAAATTGAATGACTAATTCCCTTGATATTAGCTATTTTCCATCTAATTGCACATTTATGCTCTCTTAATACTCTAAGCAATTTCTCCTCCATCAAATCTGTCAAAGAAGAAGATATAATTACCGATAAAGAATAAACTCCATCTAAATAAGCATATTTTAAATGAGAAGGTAAGGGTTTGAGTTCAAGAATTGGAGGTTCTTCAATTGATGGTTTAGGCTTTGTAATGTGTCGTCCCAACTCCTCAAATTTAATTGCCTTTTGCCTTGAATATGGTGGAATTGCCTCCATGAAATTTGCATACTCTTTTATCTCCTCATTTTAAATATCTTTGTCCATTGGTTGAATCAGACATGCTTCAAGTGGATCTTCAAAAATATTTTCCTGAAAAACCTTATTCACCAACTTGTCAACTGTCTCAACTCTAAAACAAGAATTATCATCAAATGAATATTTCATTACTTTAAAAACATTAAATGAAACAAGATCATCTTGAACTCTAAGGATCAACTTCCCTTATTGTACATCAATAAGAGCTCTTCCTGTTGCTAGAAAAGGTCGACCTAAGATAAGTGGTACTTCAAAATTTTCCTCCATGTCAAGAACTATGAAATCTGCAGGAAAGATAAATTTGTCAACTTTTATCAAAACATCTTCCACAATATCTCTCGAATATTTAATTGATCGATCAGCTAGTTGAAGTGACACTGTGGTTGCTTTTACCTCGCCCAATCCTAATTTCTTGAAAACAGAATAAGGTATCAGATTAATACTTGCACCTAAATCACATAATGCTTTTTCAAAGTAAGAATCCCCAATAGTGCAAGGAATAGTAAAACTCCCTGGATCTTTTAATTTCGGAGGCAATTTGTTTTGTAGGATAGCTGAACACTTCTTATTTAACTTCATAGTTTCATAATCCTCAAATTTCCTTTTGTTTGCCAAAATCTCCTTCAAAAATTTTGCATAACTAGGCATTTGCGCTAAAGCATTTGCAAAAGAAATGTTAATGTGCAATTTTTTAAATACATCAAGAAATTTAGCAAATTACTTATCTATTTTGTGTTGTTGGAGTCACTGAGGGAATGGAATTGGCGACACATATGGCTTGGGATTATCTAGAAAAATTTTACTCTTGTCTCCGTTGATTGTTTATTGACCACCTCTTCCTTATCTCTAAAAATCTCTTTTTCTCCCACTTGTTTACCACTTCTCAGGGTAATAGCCTTTATGTTTTCAATTGGATTTTTCTCTGTGTTGCTCGACAAAGAACCCTGTTGTCTTCCTAACATCATACTTGCTAACTGACCCATTTGCATCTCCAAATTTCTTATTGAAGCCTCTTGGTTTTGAAATCTCACATCCGTGCTTTTGATGAAGTCATGAGTTGTGTTAGCAAGTTTGGTGACTATGTCTTCCAAATTTGACTTTGTCTCTTTTAATTGTTTGAATCCCGGTGGTCTCGTCACATTCTAATTATTCCATGAAAAATTTGGATGATTGCGCCATCCCAGATTATACGTGTTGGAGTAAGGATTATTCTGTGACCTGTTAAAATTCCCAACAAAGTTAGAATTTTCATGAGATTGTTTGAAAGTATTACCTACCTGACACTCTGTGCTAACATGTCCTCCGCCACAAAAATCACATGTCAAATTTTGAATTTTCATGACTGAAACACTCATATTATCAAGTTTTTTGTTGAGTGTTTCAAATTGTGCAGCAATTGCAGCAAAAACATCCACTTCATGAACTCTGCTAACTTTTCGCATTGGTAATCTCTCAGTAGGCCACTGGTAACTGTTGGACGCCATCTCCTCTAATAAATTGTAGGCTTCTTCTAGTGTTTTATTAGTTAGAGTTCCTCCTGCAGCTGCATCAATTATAGAACGAAGATTTGTACTAGAGCCATTATAAAAAGTTTGTACCTACATCCATACAAATAGTCCGTGATGTGGGCATATCCTAAGAAATTCTTTGAATCTTTCCAATGCTCCATATAATGATTTATTATCCATTTGCATAAAATTAGTAATATCGTTACGCATCTTCACAGACTTTGCAGGTGAAAAGAACTTACCAAGAAATTTCTTAGCCATATCATTCCATGTAGTAATTGATCCTGCAGGAAGAGAAGAAAGCCAACTCTTAGCTTTGTCTCTAAGAAAGAATGGAAATAATCTCAATCTAATAACATCATATGTAACTCCATTATATTTAATGGTGTCACAGATTTCAAGAAAAGCATCGATGTGAGCGTTTGGATCATCGCTTGGTAGCCCACTGAATTGCACTGATTGTTGAAGCATCTGAATGAGTGACGGCTTGATCTCAAAGTTGTTTGCTTGAATTGTAGGTCTTCTGATACTTGATGTGATGCCTTGAACTATTGGCGCAGCATAATCTCTTAAAAGTCTACGTGGATTTTCATTCTCACCGTCTGCCATCTTAGCATGATTTCTCTTTTCTCTCAGTCGCCTTTTGAATATACGCTCGATTTTTTGATCAAGTTCAACAAGTTCCCCTTGTTGGCTACGTGTCATAAACCGATGTACACCTTGAAAAATAAAACAAAACGAAAGCTAGATTAAACTTAGAATTATCTGGTATCAATATTAATTAGTATTTAACAAATGATCCCCAGCAACGACGCCAAAAACTTGTTCGTGAAATTCTAAACGCAAGTGCACAGTCGAACAAGTAATATAATGATGAGAAAAAGTATCGTCCCACAGAGATCGATGATTAATAAACTAATTAAATACTAAAATAGACTAATTTTAAAATTTATCTAACAGATCAAAATATAATTAAGAATAACTTAAAAACGAAATTTGTAGACTAAATGCAGTAAATCGATCAGATAAATATATTAGAGCATCCGATTTCACCATAACCACTAAATATGAATTTCAAATTGTTGTGAATACAAGAACGATATCAAACATATGATAGCGGAATTTCCTAATCAATTTACTATCCTATCTCTAGGTATAGCAAACTTACTCAGTTTATTAATCCACTATATCTCTATGTGAATTAAGATAAACATGAGTGCATTAAGAACTATGAATATTCCCGGCTTACAATGAGTCTTTTGGATCACCTTATCACCGAAAGCTACACAAATAACACAGTATATCTCTATCCACGTTTAATTCATGGTTATATATTATAATGATCAATTGCATATTATCACTTCTCAGTCTCAAACATGCACATCAGATCATTCAAGTGGTGGCCAGTCACTCAAAAGCATTACGCACAATAATATATAACTCACATGAATGAAATCAATTGTAAAATATAAACATCATAAAATTCAGATCATCATGGTTAGGCTACATCGTAGCCCTAACAAAAGAAAATTAGAACATAGTAGAAGAATAAATAAAATTATAGATCAAACCCAGCATCTTGAATCAAAGAACAAGAATTCTGTCACCACTTTTTGTATTCTCTTCAAAATACTTGAAAAACTCTCAGAACAATGAAAAACGATCTAACCCCCCAAAACCTAGCTACTCTCTTTTTCCTCCTATTTATAGGATATATCCCAGATATCTATCTCCTAACGCTTGCAGATAACATTAGGAAACAAAATCAAGAATTTTCTGATTTGATATCCATCTTCCATTGCTGCTTTTATTTGAATTCCTGATAGTTGCCATTATTTTCCTTATCCTCTCCATATCTCATTATTCTGCATAAATAAGGAAAATTCAAATAATCATAAGGAAATCCAAATATTTTCTCATAGATAATGCATTAATTGCTGCCTAAAATAGGTCAAATAACTCTATTTTTATAGAGTTATCATAATACAATCTCATATAAAGAAGCTATTTGCCATATAATTCTCAGTAGCAACCAAAGAACTAAGGTTGGCGTGGTGAATTTCGCTCACCAAGCGCCACATCAGTTATTTTGAGGCCAAGAAACTACTGACTCGTGAAAGATGATATCAGAGTAGGATCCCTCTGGTGAGGGGGTTGAGTTGGAGAAAACCTATGGTCTACCCGATCCTATGAGGATGGAAAGTAAATCGCTGGGGCAAAAGATGCTCGGATGAAGCATAGCTCTCAACTAGCTTCTAGAATGCAATGGGGGCACTGGAAAGATCCGATTCCTCACTGATTAGGGAAAATGCTCCTGGATCGATTGACAAATCTCAAGAAGAGGTCCGCTGCCACATTTTCAACATGGGAAGAAACCTTCATTGTTATGCTAGGATGAAGAAGCTTAGTAGGCAAGTTATAGTGCCGCCAAAAGGTGTAGTTGGCAAAAAATGCCACATTTGACATGAAAGCATAGGTGACTGAAGGGGCTTAACAACTGCAATCAAAAGAAGCTACTAATGGAGCAACTTATTTTGTTGAACATTGCCATTAGATGTATAAGCTAAAGTGGGCATCAATGGTTAAGGAAATGCAGGGAAGTAGCAAAATAGCTCGCAACAAAGGCATTAAGTAGGGGAGAATGTCACAGTCCATGATTCTCCCGTACTTGTGACACTTGTGAGTGGAGCTTGGCCTTATCAAGTGAAAAGCGAATGATGTAAAGGGAATGAATACAACTCATTTGTGGGAGTGGCATTATAACAATTGGTTTTATGAGTTCTAGAATAGAAAGATTATGACAAAAGTACTATGCAAGTGCCAAAACTTGTGCTAGGGGACAATTAAGTGCCAAAAATTTCAAAAGATACACTTAAATGCTATTTTTTTCTTAAAATTGGATATTTAAGTGTCAATTCCAACGAAGGGTGCCAAAAATTCAATGTGGCTTATTTTTAATAATATAAGTCACTACGTCGCTCGTCAAAAAGGTAAGTTAGTAAAGAAGAGACAAAACAACGTCATTTTTGCTTCTTATTTAAATTTCAATATAAATATTAATTTAATTTAATTTTAAACTAAGTTATATATATATATATATATATATATAAAGGAGCATTGCAGCACTTGTTTGGCGAGGGCTGTGCAAGCCCTCGCCACCGCCTCCCCACTGTCATAGGGAAAGGTGGGGGGAGGTTAGCCAAGGTTGTTGGGCCTAACTAGGAGCTGATAACCTTGGCCAATCAACAACGAGGCCTTGCAAGCCCTCGTCTAGATCTAGGGCCAAGGTCTCGACAACCACTAGCAAGTGGTGGCCCTTGGCCTGACTAGTTGCTAGTTGGATCCAGAGGAGAGCCGACAACAGTGGAGAGGCAGCAACAAAGGCTTGCACATCCCTCATTGAACAAATGTTGCAATCCTTTAAAATATATATTTAAATTTAATTTAATTAATATTTTTATTAAAATCCGAACTCGAGACAAACAATGTTGTCTTTGGCTTATCTAGTCATGTCAGCATGCAAAATAACGTCATTTTATACTTGTCTCGCTAGAAAAATGTCATGTCGGCATTTTGACTGAAATTTCTTACAATTGACACTTAAGTAATCAATTTTTCTCGGATTTTGACACTTAAGTATCCTCCATGCTAAGTTTTGATACTTAGAGTATCTGGCACTCAAAAGATTATATTACTTAGGATTTTTGAAGGGAGAGTTGACCTCTCATGCACAAACTGATCAGGAGCTAATACTACTCTCTTGATAAGATCATGGCAGGCCAAAATCAATTGTCAAGCCTAAAAGGATCTGTCGTCTCGCTTAATAAACTAGTGCTCAACCTCAACTGGGTGTGATACAATCTCATATAAGGAAGCTATTCACCGTAGGATTCTTTAACACAACTAAATAACAAAGGCTGATCTTGTGAATTTCAATTGTCAAGCACCGCATGAGTTATTATGTGGTCAAGGAATTGCAGACCTACAATAGATGACTTTGGGAGGGGGTTGCAGTAGTTTTTCGAAGAAGTAAAGAATACGATCGTCATGGGGAGATGTGATGTGATGCTATAAGCCTTCAAGCAAACTTTGATGCTGTAAAGGGGGGGGGGATCTTTTGTTTGTTTCCATTGAGTACCTTTTCCATCACTTGTTCTAGTGTGGGGAGGGGGGGGGCGGGGGGGAGGATCTTTTGTTTGTTCTTAAATAAATAATATCATTTTCGAAATTTTAACAACAATATTAACTTCTTCTTAACTCAATTATATTTTAACTTATTGAAAAATCTTTAGGCTTGTTTGTTTACATTTTGAGGAAAGAAAAAAAAAAATTCCTTTCCTTGTCCAATTTAGATGTTATTGCAATTTTAGGAAATTATGGAGAAATCATATATGAACAAGGTATCAACATTTGAGAATTCTGAAAGTCTCGAAGCTATAGCCTAGAAAAGGACAGTTAATGATTTGCATGATATAGATTAAATAAATGGTTAATACCCTAAAAAACCCTAAATTAGTACACGTATTACAAATTTACCCTAAACTAATTTTTTGATTATGAAAAATTGCAAATTGGTACACCTGCGACAAATTTACCCTAACTGACCATAAAAAATCTCAAACTTGTATAATTGTAATAAATTTAGCTAAACTATTTTATTTGACCGCTAAAAATCCTAAATTGGTATATTTATTACAAATATACCATCCGCTATATTGATTTAATACCACAAAAAATCACAAAACTTGTATAAATATGACCAATGGAAAGTAAAATCACAAATTGGTACTCCAGTCAACTATCATTGATCATTCAACTTAGTAATTTGACAATAAAATTTGATAGAAACTAACATAGGGCAAATATATCATAAGTATACCAGTTTGGGGTTAATTTATTAAAAGTGTACTAGTTTGAGATTTTTTGTGGTCAAAAAATTAGTTTGAGGTAAATTTGTTACAGGTGTACCAGTTTAAGGTTTTTCAGAATATTAACCCTTAAATAAAAAATAGAAAGTAAAAGTCATGTGAGTTTAGTTTTCTATTGAATTAATACCAAAAAAAAAAAAAAACCCCAAAATCGGTATATCATTGACAAATTTACATCAAATTAAAGACAAATTTACCTTCTATTAATTTTCAGTAATTTTTATAATCAAATCACTCAATTAGATCACTTCATGTTTGGGGTCTTACTCTTTGTTTGCCATAGGTATACTACTTATAACCCAATTTAATGAAAGCTAACAAAAAATGTATTTGTCACAAATATACCAGTTTGAAGTTTTTGGTTGTTAAAAAATTAGTTTAGGGTGAATTTGTTATAGGTATATTAGGTTGGGATTTTTAGTAGTCAAAAAATTAGTCTAGAATAAATTTGTCAAAAACGTACTAGTTTGGGGTTTTTCACGATATTAATTTTTTTCTATTTTGTCTCCTCATCTATCATAACTCGTTGTGCAGTTTCATAATGTTCCTCACCAATGATTCAAGGTTGGAGCATAGCTGACGTTGAATCCGAATAAAGTCTCTATAAATTAATTCAGTCAAGAAATTACTTATACGTTCCACCATTCTATATCTTCTTATATGGTCATTACAATTACTTTCCAAGAGAGCAATTCATTTTATGTCCCCAAAATTAGAAGAGATTTACATCAATTTAATGATGTGGCAACTTGCTATAAGATATTGAATATGATACGCCCGTTCAGATGGCCACTAACAATCTAGTCTCGATACATCTAATAGTGCTTGAATACTAATGTCTAAAACAAACTTCATGTACAGGTTTACCACAATTTTCTTGACGACTATATCGTATAGCACTTGAAGCTTCAGAAATTAGACCAAGACATGCTAAGTTGCCAAAACGAAATACAGGGCCTATCGAAACATTTGAAGAAGATCTCCTTGAGATCTCTTGGACCTTTAGATAATGTAATTTCCATTAGGGCATCGACTAATTGAACCTGAGGAACCCTTCACTCTTCATGGAAAAAGTTTCATTATTTGGTATTGTAACGATTGGAACTGATGGCCCAATCTCATAAAAACTTCAGACAAGTACTTATCACTTATTTCAAAGGGGAGATATAGCGGTCCCCATGTGAGTATAGATAATCGGGACGGATGAGAGCTTTGGAGCTCTTTACAAAGAAGCAAATATGGCCGTTCAGTGAATGGATAATGTTCGTACCAGACTCTGCCGTCAGTAAGCTCAAGTCGAACCCCGATGCTCCAATGCACTCATCCTCTACCCTTTGCAACGCTACTTGCAGGCATAAGGTGCAATCAGAAGGAGAAAGCGCCCCGTTGCATGCCGCATGGCCATAACAATCGTCATCTTAGTCTGTGCATTGGCAGTACATATTAGAACGTGAATCTGCCGTAGTCTGATATAAACACCGGAAAACATTGTCGACGTTGAAACTGTATTGACTGAATGGCGAAAAATCCGTCCGTTGCATGTTTTGCTCACCGGAGTTACTTCTGGATCTCCCCTTGCAACACCGAGAATGAAGAAAAGCTGCTATGACTCCTGCTGCGACCCTTTGGAAAGTGGCCATTTTGCTAAGTTTTGATCTCGTGTCTATAGGTAAATCAGCTTGCTATAAAGGGGTTCTTGAAATTATATCCACAAATTTTCAAATTACTTTAACCAGCAAATACGAGGAATGCTTCCTTGACTTTGTCGAAGTATTACTTCTTATGCTGAACTTATTGCCAATCATTCGGCTGCAGAATTTAGTTGATAAACTAGCGGTGCACGTGTGTCGTCGACCCAATGAGAATAATAGTAATATTTACTACCATTTCAGCCAAATACATTTCTCAGATTGCTGAAGTTCTGTCATGAATAAGGTTTTCATGAAAAATTTATATTATATTATATTATATTATATTATATTATATTATATTATATTATATTATATGTTATGTTATGTGATGTTATGTCTTATTGAGGGGTACAACTGGAAGTGTAATAATCTAGTGCGGACAAGATTGAAGGCAGAAATTGTTTTTTGTTAATTCCCTCTATCTGCCTTTTGGAATTGTTGAAAGTCTAAAGCAAATAGGCGCTTGTCATGAGTTTGGGCTCCATCAAAGCAGCGTTCAATCCAAATTGTTTAGAAAAAAAAAAAAAAAAAAAAAAAAAAAAAAAAAAAACTTTACCAAACATAATATTCGACTCCAAAAGTACATTGGAGACCCAAAGTTGCTTTAAAGACTCCCAAACGCATCGTAAAAGTTGAATTATCTCCATGCAGTCCATCCATATGAACAAAGTCTATAATGGGACTTCATGAGAGACAAAAAATGCAATGGAATGCTTTTGATGCCTATAATTGAAGTCGTCCATCAATTTATCCGCACGCCTTCATCGTGCAGATAAATTCACTTGCTAGAGAAGTCAAAACCATTCACCACACTTATCACGCCGTAGGGAATCAATGTCCTGTGAATCAACCCCATTTACACCTTCAAAAAATAAAAGATTTTCTATATTTTATTCCATTTCATTTATAAATATGAAATAGTAATAATAATAATAATAATAATAATAATAATAATAATAATAATAATAATAATAGTAATAATAATAATGATGATGATGATGATGATGATGATGATAATAAGAATGATAATGATAATAATGATAATAATGATAATGATAATCATAATCATAATCATGATGATGATGATGATGACGACGACGACGACGACGACCATGATCACAATGATGACAATGATAACAATAATAAGGATAATAATGATAATAACGATAACAACAAGAAATAACGATAATAACAATAATAACAAGAATAACAATAATAACAATAATAATAATAACAACAACAACAATAATAATAACAATAGTAATAATAAGTTAAGAACAATTTCTTCTCCTTGCAGGCTTTGCTTTTTATTGTAGATGCAAGCTTGGAAAGACCGGTATTTTTTATTCATATTATCACTCGTTGACTAATTTGTGGAGGTTGGAGCTTGTTTGGTTTTGTACAATCAACCAACAAGGCTAATCTTTTTGACCAGATCCACTCATTAGCTCCTTCTTCTTCTTAATAAAAAATAAAAAAAAATAAAGAAAAATATCGAAAAGCCATTGCGGTATTAGTGGTTTTTGAGAGTAACATTAACTCTACGGCAGTAGCCCGGCTGGCCCATCGCCATGTGAAGGCAAAACATCCCTTTCCTTCCCTTGTTCTTTGGTGAATCCTAAACGTAAATGCGAATTCATCCTCAAATTCTTAGTATTTTATATCAAAGATAATGACACAAATAATCCATAAATTTTGACAAAATATGTAATATAGTCCCTAAACTTTTAATTCATTCACTTTAGTTCCTTGAACTTTTCACACAAATTAACTATATGAAAATGATCAATATAGTCATTCCATTAATTCAATATCAAAGATAATATTGAACATTTACATATGATTTAAGGACTAAATTTAACATGTATAAAAAGTTTGGAGACTACATTACTTATATGGCTAAAGTCCATATACCACATTAAACAAATTAAAAATTCAAAAACATTGTATATTGAGTCAAAGTTGAGAACCATTTTGTATCATTTTCTCATTGGCCATCCTTGACTCTAAGACCATGTTAATCTATCTATTCAGCTTTCAGGAGTAGGAAGTGGGTCATAAATGTGCCACGAGAAAGTTTAGGCTCGATCACACGTCTCTCTTTTCTTCTTCTCTCTATACGGTCGTTTCCTTCCTCTACCTCTTCGCCTTCATACTTGATCTGCAACTTGAGACCATGGCCACCACCCCACACACAACCCTCTCTTTCCCCACCAAAAGAACGAAGAAGAAGAAACAGAGGAGGAGTAAAGTAAACAGAGGGAGATGAAGGAAAAACATGATCTTTTTCCATGTGGTGTGATTAGGTCTATAGAGTAATAATATGGAACACCACTACGCGAACAAAGTCTGGAAAGCGGCAGCCGAACAAGGCTGCCGCGCCAGCAGCTAATTTGTGCCATTGCAAAAATAAGAGCGTGCAGTAGGCGACACTTACACCGACTAGTACCAGAATGACTCACGGAGCCTGCAGATTTTACATCTGCACATTATCTCGGTTTATCATGAGGTAAGGGAGAAAATCAGAAACTACACCAGGAGGCTCATTGCCCACCTGAGAGAAGCGATTCTGCGACAGAAGATGAAAGCACCAAACTGTCGGAACCTTCACAATGAGCAAATGTTAACCTGGCAGACGAAATGCCGATGGACGACGATTCAGGCACCAGAAGATCGCCATCCAAGTACTGCAATACTTGACGCATGCTTGGCCTCATCAACGGATTGGCGTGGGAACACATCAAGCCGAGTTTCAGCACCAACTCCATCTCTTCTTCCACAAACCCCACCCCCAATTTCGGATCTCTTGCCTCAAGAATGTCACCTCTGTCCCAGCAGGAAAATACCCAGTCCACTAGTATGACGTCCTCCGTGTCTTCTTGCTTTATCGGCCTTCTCCCGCAGGCGACCTCGAGCAAAAACGCTCCAAACGCAAACACGTCGGTGCTCCTAGTGGCCCTGCCGGTTCGCACATGCTCGGGGGCGAGATAACCAACCGTTCCTGCAATGCGAGTCGTTTGAGGGTCATCTCCATGATCGTGTAGTCTCGCGAGCCCAAAATCTCCGAGTCTCCCATTAAATTCAGCATCTAGCAAGACGTTGCTAGCCTTTATATCCCTGTGGATCACCACTTGCTCCCACCCTTCATGCAGATAAAGCAGCCCAGATGCCACTCCTTTGATCACCCCAAATCTTTGCATCCAATTGAGGGTGACCTTTGGTTGGTTGTAGAGGTACTTGTCAAGGCTCCCATTGGGCATGTAGTCGTAAACCAAGAGCAACTCCCTTTTCCGGCGGCAGTAACCGTGGAGCGCCACTAAGTTGCGGTGACGGAGCCGACCAATGCTGATGATCTCCGCTGCAAATTCTCTCATGCCTTGTCCCGATTCATGGGAGACCCTCTTCACTGCGATCTCTACATTCGATGTGGGTAAGATTCCTCTATAGACCCGGCCAAACCCACCAGCCCCTAATAGCTCTTGGTCCCGGAATCCTTTCGTTGCAATGTAAAGATCTTTGTACCTGAACCGGTGCGGGCCATAGTCCCTCTCCCAATCTTCGAGGACCTCAGCAAATTTCCTTTTCCTTCTGATCACATAAACTACGCCCAAGATCAGCATCGATACGACCAAAAGAACCATCAGTGGTAACACGATAGTCAGTACTTTCAACGCCTCCTCTTTCTTTTTGTCTGGCGACGATTTCGCTGTGGAACAAAAAGAGAGAGCGTTCCATCATATGGTGCTTGGTGGACGGCGGGGACGAGCTACGGTGATGGGTCTCGACTTTTTAACTGGGGAGAGACAAGATAGCGGCAGTGCGGCCCAAAAGATGAAGAAACAGAGAGGGAGTAAAGGAAAAACGGGTGGTGTGGAATTATCTGGTGTCATTAGGTCTACAGAAAAATAATGAGGAGCACCAATCGGTGAACGGCAACTAATTTGAGCCATATAAAGCCGTGTATTGTAGTGATACTTACATACCGATCTCAGTTTACGAGTACTACTAATTGATTTATAATATTAATTTCCATAATGTCGTTTCCCTGAAAGAAAATACCAAACTACGAACGGTGTCGACGCAACTTTTTAGGGAAAGTAATAATTTTGGACTCACCCGATTAACATAACGAATATTCCGATTTATATCTATAGAACAACTCTCGGATGGGCAATTAACACAACGGAAAACGAGGACTAGAAATCGAGTAAATGGGTCAAATTCTCAATTGGTCAAAAAAGTCAACGATTATAAAACCCTCCAACTAACCTCTCTGGCAGCCGGTGCCGGCCAAGAACCCGTCGCCGCGGAACCCGTCCTTGCACTTGCACCGGAACCCATTTCCGCCGCCGTTGGGCAGCCCCGAGAGCGGAACGCAGTCCGAATCCTGGGAGCACTCACACTCGTCGCCATTCACCCACCACTCCAGCTGCAAGATCTGGACGCCCAGCGACACCGCCACGTTGTTCACCTCCTCTTCCGACAACGACGACACAAAGTACGTGCAGCCAAGGGCAAAGAGCCTCGTGCGGTTGAGAAATTTCGTGCTGTAGTCGTTCGCCTGCTCGGAGTAGCAGCTCATGCTGTTGTTGGTCTTGTTGCTAGCCTTGCAGAGGGACTGGAACTGGGCCCCGATGACTTGCGTATTGGGCACATTGCATGGGTTGATCTGCGTGCAATTGTCGAGGACGACGGAGTTCTTTACCGTCGGGGCATAGTTGCGACCGTAGAGCTGGTCGATGGAACCGAACGAGCGGTTGCACATGGCCTCGATGGTGATGGTGACGGTGTCTGGGGACGCGGACTGCACCAGGAACTCCCCGATGAGGGCATCCCCACCCTCAGTGCAGTTGAGCCGGATTGGGCAGCCCGGTGAGAACCCGAACGGGTATGTCAGGTTCTGCTTCGCAGGCATGCCGGTGCCGCAGGTCTGGCTGCAGGGTGGGTGGACGGCTTTACGCGCTCCAGCCTCGAGGATCGGCAAGACCACGCCAGCCAAGAGGAGGAGCGTGGACAGATCAGTCTTCGGCATCGTCAGGCGCATCAACCCAACGTCGAGTGATGAATATCTGAGAGTCTGTAGAAAGATAAGTTTCTCTTCACACTCGAGAGATAAAATATAACCCAAGAAAAATGACTTACGGACCGTGTTTAATATACTGTGAGAATAATAATTTATTCTAAATCATAAAAAATTAAATAATAAATTATTACAAATTATTACATAACTCGCTTCTTTTAAAAATTGTGATTGAGAATAAGTTGGAAAAAAAAAAATAATGTTCAATGTTGCACTTTTCATGTGACTCCGAAAATTAAGGAAGAGTCCTAAATGAGCAAGCAATCAAACAATTCTCTATTAATAACAAATTTTTTCCCTCTTTTTAGGTAAATCGTACTAAATGTATTTCTATTCTTTTTCTAATAAAAATCTTATATAATTACCAAACACATCTTTTTATTGAGAAATTATTCCGGAGAATAAAAATAGAAAAAAATTATTTTTAAAAATAAATTGTTCATCAAAATAGAAGCGTGTTAGGTGCGTCATTGCACCCTTTCTCGAGACAATAAAGGACCTATCAGAAATCTGAACATAATAAAAAGGATGAATGAAGAATAATAGCTAAGATTAGGATTTCTAGATAAAGTAAAACTCAACCCATCAACCAAGGCAATAATGCCCCGAAATAGAATGATTACCAAACAAATCATAAACGCCCATGGAGGTCCCCAAACCAAGCAACGCTGACCCTTGACAGCGGGCTAAATGGAGTGATGATTTGTCGTGTTAGGCGCGGCATAGCGCTCTTTCCTGAGACAATAAAGGATCTATCAAAAATCTGATCATGAGAAGAAGGATGAATGAAGAATGATAGCTAAGATTAAGGTTTCTAGATAAAGTAAAACTTCACCCATCAATCAAGGCAATAATGCCCCATCACTTCGGACACGGCATCATCGTTTCTCCCTTGGATTCATGAGTCTAATTCTAAATCTTTTCTGTCGGCCAATAGTGATCGTCGTGCCAAAGAATTCAGAGGAGTGTAAAATGATAATACTCAAAATTAGGCTTGTTCCCAACAAGCTCGCCTCTATATTAAAAACACTGTCCATTTATTTCTTCTACTTCTACTTCTACTCCTCACGGTTATTTAATGTGCACCCTCATCCTGCACCTGCCAAGTCAAGATTACGCTATGAATTAGATTAGCTAATAACCATGATATGTACATTGCGTTTCCACATATGAGAATACATCACCCTTTCAAATTACCATTTAAACTATAGGGATAAATGCTTAAAGGTCTTAAAACTTGTTATGGAAGTACAATTGAATCTTAAAACTTACAAGAAATATAATCAAATAATAAAACTTGTCAAATTGATTTTATCGAATCCTTCCATGAACTCCGTCTAAATTAATTGATGAAAAATACCAACATGACTTTTTCTATTATTTTATTATCCTACGTGATGATGGTGTGGCTAAAACGATGTCATTAAGCTAAATTTAATGCAGCCCTTGCCGTCACTGCCCACCATTGCCGGGAAGTTTTGGCAAGGGTGCGAGATGGCCAACGACCCTCACTCAACCTGGGTAAGGACATGCAAGCCGTTGCTTGTGGTTGAGCCTTCCCGATGATGGTGAGGCGGTAGTAGGGAGGGTAAGTTTCTCCTTAAAATATATCATATTTACCATATTTTTAAAATATAATTTAAATAAAATTCGTATTAAAAATCAAATTTGGAAAAAACTGACCTTGTTTTATTGTTATATTTCATGATTTAGCCACGTCATCATCACGTAGGAGAGAGATAATATTAAAAGAACCATATCAACATTTTATATCAACCATTAGACGGAGTTAAAGGAAAAAATTGATTGTACCAATTTGACAAATTTGAGGACTTGATTGCACCTCTTGTAAGTTTTATGGCTCAATTACAGTTTCGAAATAAGTTTTAAGATTTCTGATGTATTTGTCCCTAAAATTTAATATAAGCAAGTCAGAAAATTTAAAATTCAGGATAAAATATATCAAATGGTTGACAATTACATCATAACCAAATAAAATAGTTAAGAATGAGAACTGTCTAAATGAATCCTTATTGGGTAGTGATATAGGTGAAAATTCATGACGCCTTGAAAAGAGTCATACTTAACAGGCAAAATCCATCCATCTGTAGAGTGAAATCAAGTATTTTACACTTCTATCATTATCATTTTATTTAGAGGAAATAAGAAAAGAAAAAATACGTAACTCTAAACAAATGCAGTTAATCTATCTACAATCATGTCGGATGATGTAACAAGAACTGTAATAACCCATACACTCAACAAGTAGTAAAACTATGATAATGTCTCATAAAAGACTCTTTTTAACCAAGTTTTAGCCGTCTCTTCAAATTATCAGCATATCTTATCTGAATGACAAGATTTCGAGCGAACATGATGTTATAAGTCATCAGCATTTAAACGCTTCATCTGATCCTTTGTTGGTATTTGGTTCATTTCCTAATTTTTCCCTCTTATAAATCTTGATAGGCTTGAGTATTTTCAAATTATTTTGTGCTTGAGAATCTTGAAGTTTATGTCATATATGTTTTTCTAGGCATAATTTCTTCGGCTAAATTTGATCAAATTTCTAGCTGCAAGAGAAATAACAGGAGATGTGTTCTAGTAGCTTGATTCATCAAATTTTTAGTAATTTCTTATTGCTATTTTTTTATATTTTATCCATTTTTAATTGGTTAAGTTTTATTTTATTCTTTCCATATAGTATTTTCCATATTGAAGAGAAAAAATTGCTAATAATTAGAGTCCAAATCATGGTTCGCTATCCATCGCTGAGGTTTTTTCTCAGTTCTATTTCTGGTTCAATCAGGTTGTTTCCCTCTCTCGAGCTCAATTACTCTGTCTTGTGCACGATCTGTTGCTCTCTCTGGCTCGATCGCTATTTGTTTCTCTCTCGATCGCTCTTTCTCTTTCGATTTTGTACTTGTATCTGCTTTCTAGCTCCGAAGTTGCATGCCTTCATTAGCCTCTTCTGCCAAATCACCTTAGCTTGCATGTCGTTTATGATAATTGCCGTGTTCGTGATGTTCTATTTGGTGCCATTTGCTCCATAGCCTGGAAATGTCTTCCACCTGTTTGATGTAATAAACTAATGTCGGCCTTGTCCTTGTTGAAGAAAAATGGTCTTTCGAAGCGTGTAGAAGTCCTTGAATTAGATAGTTATGGAATATCTGTTTATTTTGATATGAAAAGTTCGAAGCTCGGCCTTTAGCTAAGGAAGACGATACATGGTTAGACTTTATTCTGTGGAGATGCCGGTGCTACTCACTTCCAACTTGGAACTGATGGTTATGGATGCTTCTTTTTGCGATATCCTGCAATGGGAAGCTGATGTGGTCACCTTGTTGTATTTGTACTGATGTGTGATGTGTTGTGTTACAAATTGTGTCAATTCTTTGTGTGCTTGCCGTTCTTATGTCCCGGTGCGTGGAATTGTTTAGTTGTGTCGTTGATGTGTTGTTCGCTGTTCATGCATGCATTTGTTGTGTTAACTAATGTCAAAGATGTACATAATATTAGTCCTCTAAGCTGCTGGACGTGGGAAGTTTTGGTATGAATGACCTGAGAGTGATGTTATGTAGTCCTTGAGGTGCATAAATATGCATAGTGAAATGGGCATGTATGGATATGGATTGTTCATTAAATTGTCATCATTTCCAGCTTTCAATATAATAAGGGTGTTTGCTGGCTGCTTTGTTTTCATGGGGAACGTGAGGATCTCAATGTCATTTTGGTAGTGTTCTAGTTGTGTGAATATATAGAGAGATGCTGCATTGATGTTACGTTTGTTTTTCCATCTAATTGGGGCAATTCAAGGCTTGAAACATATAAGAAATAATAATATTCCATGTTGCCCTGTTCTATTATAGATTGACTAGTTCATATTCTAGTATGTTTGGAAATTCATGTGTTGATATGATGCTAGTGTCTTCATGAGATTTGTTTGGGATGTGCTGAACTTTATTGTCAGAAATTTGTAGAAATGAAAACATGAATTGCATACCGACTGCCCAATGATGCATATGTTTAGTAAGTGATCCTTCATCATCTCACTCATTTGTTTGATTAACTGAGAATCAAGGTCATATGGCTTGAATGCTTGTCATGTTATACGCTTTGCATGTGATCATTAGATGATTGATTTAGGTGTGACACATAATAATGCTGAACCTTGGGATATCACCTAGAATTTGATCTAGAGACTTTGTGACTTTAGTCATTCTTTTTTAACACAAAAGTTGTCTTCTTTTTTTTCTTTTTTTTCTTTTTTTGGTTGTTTGATGTGTTTGTTTGTTTTCTTCCGTTGTATGCACCTAGTTGTAGGTTTCTTAGGTTAGGATTAGATTAGACCCTAAAGATAGAGAAAACACGAAGATGGTAGAGGTCGATGTCCATTCTGACCATTATTATGTAATATTCATTTTTTCGACATATGTCTCGGGTTCCCTTTGTTGGCCCCGTTTGGTTCAGCATTCCCAAGGGGCTTTCAGCCCTGAAAGCCCCTTGAGAAAAAATTTAGGTGTTTAGTTCAGTATTTGGAGGTGTCATTGACCAAATGCTAGCATTTGAAATGTTGAAAACCCAAAGCAGGCGGAGACCTACTTTGGGCTTTCAGCATTTCGGAAATGTAAGTCAACATCTACTATTCATCCGTTGACTTCTTTTTCTTTTCTTTTTTAAAACCAATCATCTTCCCCACACCCCAACTGCCGTTGATCGGCGATGGAGTTTCATCGGATATTATTTTTATATTTTAAAAAATAATAAAAACTCTTTGCAAATGTTGGGTTCACCTTCTTCTTCTTTTTTTGTCATTTTTATCTTTTGACAATCAATAGCCCAACTTTTTATCAATACACTAGAATAATCATTAATTAACGAAAATGATTAATGCTACAATAATTAAAAAAAATATTCAAAGTTGAAAACAAACCTAGAAGAACCCTAGGCTAAAAGTTGAGCTTTGCATCTCATTTATAATCAAATTCTTTTAATATGATTTTTAAATAAATTTATTAATATATATATCTTTTACATTACTCTCAACATGAAAATGTAAAAAGTTATATAGTCATTGTTTTTTTTTTTTTTTTTTTTGCAATTTTAAAAATACTAAAACTAAAAAACTTAATTTGGTTACACTAAAAGGCTTTTCAAATATATGTTTACCAAACAGTTTTGCATTTCCCTAAAGCACTTTTCAGTTATAATTTACCAAACAGTTTAGCATTTCGAAAAACCCCTTTACCTCAAAGGTATTCGCATTCTCCCAAGGGCATTTCCCCAAAGCCAAACCAAACGAGCCTGTTATATAAAACCCAACGAGTTGCGGGTTTTCTCTTTTTCTCTCTTTTTTCTTAATTGTGTTCTCTCTTTTATATTTTTCGGATTGCATGATAGATTTACTGCTTTTCTTGATTGTTTACTTCATGTCTTGCAATTTCAATTTCATTAATTGCTTTTCTTTCTTGTTTTTTTTATAAATAGAATAGAATAAAATGACCAACCACACATGATCACTTAGTCTAGAACCGATGATCCCGAAAACGTAAAAAGAGACACATGGGCATGTTAGGAAAAACACATCGAAAATGGTGTTAATAGAAATATTAGCGTAACCCAAGTCCCCGAACCTAGATATCTGGTTGCATAGGAATCGAGGGAACTCTCCCGACCCTCGATTGTGTTTTCTAGCCGACCCCTAAAAAATGAGGCTAGTGGCGACTTCTGTCTATTTTTAGGTTGTTATAAACAACTAGATTGTACAAAATCCGCTATTACGCGGGGTACGAGCTTAAGAGAGCTCGCAATCACGTAGATTGAACTCTCGTGATCAAAGTACCCCTGAACCCGACCTTTTCCCCCTTCCTTTGACATCGAGGGCGGCGAGATCGGGATGCGACAATGCATATTTAGGCTGCCTCTAAGTGAATTCTCGTCCTAATCAGGGTTTAAGGTTTTGACTCGCTGAGATTTTTATCTCACCCCATCGTGGTTAAATATTTTCAGGTCTCTAGGGTGGAGAACCCAAAACTCGAGGCAGAATGGTCCGGAGTGTAGGTGGCCTAATAGTTTCTTTTTGAAGCAAACTTATGTGAATAGACCTGTAAGACTAACTTGGTGTGTATATAAAGTGTGTTTTATAAAAAGGGTGTTAGCATGTTTTGACTATCCCTGTGTCGATGATTGTTCAGGTGTTTGTTTATTTTGCTTCTGCATGTGCATAATTGAAAGATAAAAAGAAATGGGTCGGCGACACGTTCTTGAACGTCGCAATTTTAGTCAACCGCTAAGAGATGTGCGTGTGCCTGGGATTCAAGGCGTGACAGTTAATGCACCTACACAGCACCTTGATTATAACCCATGTGCACCTAGAAAATTCTACCCTCTATCACACGTCTCTCTCTTTTCTACTCTCTATACAGTCGTTTCCTTCCTCAACCTCCTTCGCCTCCATTCTTGATCTGCAACTTGAGACCATGACCACCATCCCCACACACAATCTGTCTCTCTTCTCTCTATATGGTCGTTTCTCTTCTCTTCTTATAAAGATGCTACAAAGGCCCTTACTCATTCTCTGTGCTTTACAATGGTTCCCAAGACAACTTTTCCATCTCCAGTTGCTCATTCAAGATGTTCGCCAGGAACACCGTGTGCTTTGTTATTGGTACCCGGTGATGGAGATTCGGGGGCATCATCCCATGTATGTCTAAGCAAAGTTGTTATTCGTTCAAGTGCGAATGAGTAAAGATCAAGGCAGTTGAGATCTCACCGACTTGAGGAGGTAGGTATCTCCTCCATGTTACGATACACAGGTAAATTGTGTGAGAGAAATCTCACATCAGATAATTGATATAGTGTGGAGCAGTTAATATATTGTAGTTAGCTTATAACTTATTGGTTTAAGTTTGTGAGTCAAAGTAAGTCATCTGGATATATTAATGAGCTTATACTTAGGCTCCCTTTTGCTGATCTCCCCAAACAAAAAGTATCGGGCTAGGTGGGCCTTGTGATGTAGCAACAAGGCAAGCAAACTTCGTAATTTGGTTTGGAAAAAGAGACTAAGGATGAAGTTGGGTAGCTGGGTTCAGAAAGAAAGACCAAGGCCAACAGACTTCATGGTTCGGTTCGGAAAATTTGAGATAAGTTAATTTAAAAAGATACTTGCAAGAGATCTATGAGGATTCCTTGGGAGGCATGCATGACTTTGAGAGAGGGTTGCAGCAATTTTTTTTTTTTTGGTCGGTCCTACTCTACTCCTATTCTAACTCTCACTCTTAGATTTTTGCAATGTCTCCTTGCAAAGCGTGGGAGTCAAAACCCACTCTTGAAACTAATTCATCCCCACCTCAACCCCCTGAAAAGGTGGGGATTCGAACCCCCCACCTTCCCCTTCCATGTTGGAAGGGTGGTAACTAGGGTAAACCCTAGTGATTAGTTGTAGCAGTTGTTTAATGAAGTAAAAAATACGATCATCGCGAGGAGATATGATGCTGCAAGCCTTGAAGTCGTAGCCTTGAGGCACATGCACGTTAGAGATCTGAAATTGGTCAGAAACTCTGCTGGAGATGGTAACCTTGTTTCCATTAAGTACCTCTTCTATTGCTAATTCTGGCGTAGAGTGGGCTGAGGGGTGATATTTTGTTTGTTCTTAGATAAATAATATTATTTTCAAAGGTTTAACAACAATAGTAACTTCTTCTTAAGTCAATTATATTTTGAATCATTGAAAAATCTTTTGGCCTGTTTGTCTACATTTTGAGGAAAAAGTTTCTTTTTTTTTTTTTTTTTTGCCTTTCAAGCCAAATTTAGGTGTTATTGTAATTTTAGGAAACTTGAAAATATCATTTATCAACAAGGTATCAACATTTGAAAAATTCTAAAAGTTTCGAAAGCTATAGACTAGAAAGGGACAGTTTATGATTTGCAAGATTTAAATTAAGTAAAAAGTAGAAAGTAAAAGTCATGTGAGTTTAGTTTTCTATTAGGTTAATACTACCAAAAAAAACCCCTAAACTAATATATATGTGACAAATTTATCCCAAACTAATAACAAATTTACCCTTCATTAATTTCCGTCAAATTTTTTACTGTCAAATTGCTGAATTGAATGTAACAATTGACGAGTGAACCAATTTAAGATATTACCATTCGTTTGTCACAGGTATGCTATTTTTCATCCAATTTAACGGAAACTAACGGAGGATATATTTATCACAAATCTACCAGTTTAAGATTTTTGGTAGTCAAAAATTTAGTTTGAGTTAAAGTTGTCATAGATATACCAATTTGGAGTTTTTTGATTGTCAAAAAAATAGTTTTAATAAATTTATCACAAATATACTAGTTTGGAGTTTTTCTTGATATTAACCATTTTCCATTTCTTTACCAAAAAAAAAAAAAACCATTTTCCATTTTGTCTCCTCATCTATCAAGATAGGCCATTTTCTATTTTCTCCTTAAATTCTTAGAGGTCATTAAACCATGTGAGAAAGGTTAACATAGTTTATCAATATGGAAATCTTAGTTCTACCATCTAAATTGTAGCTTAAAATAATCTTTCGTCTAGAGTTTCTATAAATGAATTCAATCAAGGGCTACCATTCTATATCTTTTTATATGGCACAATTTTCATGAGGTCTAAATCGTATAGCACTTGAAGTATCACAAATTGGACCAAGACATGCTAAGTTGCCAAAATGAAATACAAGGACCGTCGAAACATTTGAAGAAAGTCCCCATGAAATCATATGGACTTCTAGATTCATCGTGGGAAAAGTTTCATCATTTGGTATTATAACGATTGGACCCGATAGCCCAACCTCACAACACACAAGTACTTGTCACTTGTTTCAAAGGGAAGATATAGCGATCTCCATGTGAGTATAAAAATTTGGAAAGGAGGAGGGCATTGGAGCTCTTTACAAATAAGTAAATATGGCTATTCAGTGAATAAATAATGTTCATACCGAACTCTGCAGTCTATAAGCTCATGTCGAGCCTCGATGCTCCAATGACACTCATCCTCTACCCTTTCTACCCCTACTTGCAGGCACAAGGTGCAATCTGGAGGAGAAAGCGCCCCGTTGCATACCGCATGGCCGTATAAGTCCTCGTCATAGTCCGTGCATTGGCAGTACTTATTGAAACCCGAATCCGCCGTATTGTGATATAAACACTAGAAAACATTGTCAACGTAGAAACTGTATTGACTGAATGGCGAGTATGTCTCTCCGTTGCATGTTTTGCTCACCGGAGTTACGTCTGGATCACCCCTTGCAGCACCGAGAATTAAGAGAAGGGCAGCTATGACTGCTACTGCAATTTTTTGAAAAAGTGGCCATTTTGTTGAGTTTTGATCTCCTGTCTATAGATAAGCAACTTGGCTTTATCAAGGGGTTGTACTTGAAATTATCTCCATAAATTTCCAAATTACTTTAACCAGTAGATCCGAGGGATGCTTCCTTGACTTTGTCGAAGTATTACTTCTTATGTTGAACTTATGCCGATTATTCAGCTGCAGAATTTACTTGATAAACTAACAGTGTGTTGCGACCTATCCCTCAGGGGGAGGGAATAAGTTTAGGGGTATTGTCTACAGATCTGGCCTACGGCCCATGACCAGACACGGGCTCTCCCAAGCCCATACCTTGCACGACATTAGAGGATTTATAAGAATTTTGTAACAATGAGTTGCCACTAGCCTATTGGTATCGACTAGAAACCAAATGAGGCGTGTGAGTATACCTCACTTCTTACGCAACTAGAGAATCTAAGTTCGGGGACTTAATTATACTAATTAACAAATTAGCGTTTTTTCGATACCTAATCTTGTTCACTTAAAAAAAAATGTTTTTGTCAGGCAACATGGATTGATTTTATACCTATCCATTAACATGTGAGGTGATCGGGTACACAATTATTAAAATAACAATTAGCAATCAAGGAAAGCAATTAAATAAATTGCATGGAAGAGCAAAAATTTAACATCAAAGAAAAGATAAATACTAATCCTAACTAGATTAAGGCTGCGCATGGTAACATTTATGTTTTTCCCAATTTCTATTCTTTTGTTCCTCAGAACAAAAAAAAGAAGAATAAAAACCTGTTTGGTAACGTCAAGTTATTTTTCTATTCTAAGGAATAGAAAATTAGCCTAGGAATAGATTTGGAGTAGAAACGAAAAACAAAAAATTGCTTCTGTTCCCGAGAACAATTTCTAAAAATAGATGAAATTTTTTTTTCTTTTATTTTTCTCTCTTGCCGTGGCCACCTTCAACCGCCCGGAGCCACCGCTAACTGCCAACGACACCGGTCGCCACCGCCGCCGGTCGCTAGCCGCCACAGCTGCCGCCGATCGCCACCTGCCGCCGCCAGGCGGCTGTCGTTGGCAGCCAATGGGCTATGCGAGGCAGTCGGCGGTGACGGTCAACGGCAAACAGTCGTGCCGCAGCAGCAAGCGGTCGGCGATCGTTCTGCGGCGGCCGGCGACAAGCGGCGGCAATGGGCGGCGATGGGCGACGACAACAAGCGACGGCAGTTGGCAATCAGCAATCCATGAGCAAGAATAAAAAATGAAGAAAAAAAAACGGTTGCGTTACCAAATGCATTCTATTTTTTTTCTATTCCAAGAGTAAAAATTTTGTGTAGTTACCAAACGGATTCTTTTACTCAAAAATTGTTCCTCGGAATAGAAATGGAAAATAACTATTTCTGAAGAAAAAAAAAACTCTTCCCCAACCAAGAAGCGTTTCATGCACACCCTAAATGGAAGCCAAAATCAACATACTAAAATTGCACAATCAAGGGCATTTGTCCTTAAGGACAATTGAAACCCTAGGTAAAACCCTAAAGGCTTAACCAAATTTAAGCATAATTCTAAATTAAAATACTTCTATTTTTTAAGGAGAAAATAACCCAAGAGATTGATTTTAAACCTTTTTGAAGATTTTTTAATTTTTTAGATTTTTTTTAAAATTTAATATTTTTCTTTCTTTTTCTCTCTTTTTGTATTTTTCCCACCTTTGTCTTTTTCGGCTGCTTCACCTTCTCCTCACGCCTTTACACCTCTTTTCCTCCTTTTTATATTTTGCTTTTGCTGCACTTTTTCTCTTACTTTTTCCTTTTGTTTTTCTCCTCCCCTTCGGTCTACCCTCTGCACGTTCTCTTCTTCGGGCGTCGTCTTCTTCCCCGACGCCTTCCTTCTCTCCAACTTCATCTTCTTCTTTTTTTCTTTGTTTTTTTTAAAACCCACATAACCAGACACTAAACCATCCTTTACGGACACCGCACCGCTCCACCATCGCTCCGGCCAACAGCACCCAACTCCGGCCAACAACACCCAACCTCGGCGACCACAACAACCAAAGGAAATAACCATGCCGAAACTAACATTTTCGATCCCAGGCTTTCGCCAAACAAAAAGGGTACACTAAAATAAGAAGAAGTGCCGACTAGGACGGCCTTAAATCACAGGACCTGCCAGAGAGGGAAGGTAGTTCCGCTAGAGGTCCTTCCCGCGATAGCTCAAAAAGATGGTAGACATGCAACGGAATCACAACAAAATATACCCAAAAAAGTGACAGCAGACATAGTTCAACAATACAAAGGCAAACAATCATCAAACTGGATTATTGAACATCGAGGACTTCGGCCATTCACTCAGGCATTTTATCGAACACCAAGTAGGTACTACTGAAACGACACATTTTGACTCGATCAAGACTCAAACACACAGCAGAGCATAACCCTAACACACAATAGAGTCGACGGAGGATCAACGGGACTGAAACTCGTGAGCTACGGTCCGACACCTCTCAAAACGGAGCACCCATGGTTCGGAGGACTTACCAGTTCGGACAGCGAGCCACGAGCGGACCTCAAGCGGACCTCAAGCGACAGTTATACTCTCTCGATTTCACTCTCTCTAGATCCCTCTCACTTGCTCAGAAACTCTCTCCCGTGCACTCACACTCTTGTTGGTCCCTCTCGGCCAAAACCAACGTCGGAGGACATGGAAGAAGGGGGGAATCGTGAGCTCCGTTGCACCGGTTTGCGCCGAGGACCGCTGGACGACGCCCACCCGGGGCTAAATTTCAGCCCTCACGCTCTCTCGGTTGCTCTCGCTCGAACTCCCTCAAGCTCTTTCCCTCTCTGTCTCTAGCGCTCTCCCTCTCTCCGCGAACAAATCCCCCTCCAGAAAAGCCCCCTTTCCGTCCCCTTTTGAGGGCATCGGCCAGTGCGCATGGTTTCTGCCATCATCAGCTCGCCGGTCGGTCTGGCCCCGACCCGCGGATCGTGCTGCCCTCTGCCGCTCGCCATCCGTTTCCTCTCTCTGACCTGTACTCTTTTTAGCAGAGCGTGACCGGCATGAGGAGGAAGAAGACTAGCACGCGGGCTGGGCTTAGAGAAAAGTAAATAAAGCTGGGCTTGGCCCAAGCGAAAAGACATACAAAGGAGAAGAGAAAAGAGAAGAACCGGACCAAGCCCGGTCCGCTTTTTTTTTTTTTTTAATATTCGATTTTTTTTTTTACTTTTTTAGATTTACTAATTAGTGATAGTTATGTAAATGCTCATAATATCTACACGTATACACTATGCATTTTAATGAAAGCTATTTATTTTACTCTTTGCTTTCTCATTTATTTTTAGCGACTAATTCTTCATATTGTATGCAATTAAGTCCTAAATAAAATGGTAAAAAAATTTAGGTGTCACCACAGTGTACATATGTTGTCGACCCAATGAGAATTATAGTAATATTTACTACCATTTCAACCATATATATTCCTTAAATTACTAAAGTTTTATCTAGAATAAGGTTTTCGTGAATATATTATATTATATTATATTATATTATATTATATTATATTATATTATATTGAGGGGTTGGGGTGTCACACCCCAAATCCTACAGGGATGGAGTAACAACGCCTTCCTTCCACCCAAAGAATGCAACCTCAAATCATACCCAAAGTCTACTTCTAAAAGGTCCCCATCGATAGCATTCTTTGACCTACTAGCTGCTAACCAAAGGACTTGAAAAAGTTTGGAAATAAAGGGATGAGCAACCACAAGCTCAATAAATAATACATATCTTCTAAGTAGATCGAGCAGCCACTATGCATATATATAAATATAGACCACTATCGAAAAATCATAATCCAACTCATTAAATTTATATATCAAATCAAGAACGAATTGTTCATTTCAACAAAACTTTATACAAGTCGGAAATACACATTTAAATCCACCATCACAATTCAAATATCAATAGTCAAGTCCATTGATTAATCTCCATCAAAACTACATCAATGGTCTATCCATTGATTCATCTCATATCAAAACACAAATCGATGGTCCATCCATCGACTAATCTTTTGCTCAATACCTAACTATGGTCACGACACAACGTCTTGTGACAAGGTGATCAAGATTCTCCCCTTGGCAAGGTCTCCAACTACAAAGCTGGTGGCTTGGCCCAAAAGGATATCCTAAACCCGGTATGGATACCCCAAAAACCTCACCAGGTTCACAATCATATTAAGCATAAAAAACTATTCTCCAATATTAGAAATCCAATTCATAAATCAATATCGTAAACTAGCCCATTTCCTATCCATTTCTCAAATTATCATAAACTTTTCCATAAATTAGTCGCGAAGCAATTTCATATATATTTCTCTACAAACTTTGTATAAAACGCTTTTTAAATATTCATAATCAATCAAAGAGTAGTAATTGCGCAATCTGGCTTTTATGCAATAAAAATGCTCTCCTCAATTCAATATATATACTTTGCTCAAAAAAAATTCAATATATATACATAAATAATGGAAGACATGATTTTACAAAATCAAAGATGATATAGTACCACTCACCTCGTCGCCTATGATCAAACAACAAACAATACTCATATCGTCGAACTCAATGTCCTATCAAATAACCGAGGAATAATGTTAAAATCAAAATAAAACTCTATCTCAACTACGAAACGACTAAACTATGCCTTAACTCTAACAAAAGACTCGCACGCACTAACAAATTGCATAACCAAAGCGATTGTTCAAGCCGTTCACAATACGGAGTTTAAGCGCAAAACTTGATCGTAACTTAACTTTCTCTTCCGAACAACGTAGTTATAGTCAATAGAAAGCCCTTCAAACATGCTACAAGAATCTCAACTTGGCCGCCCCAAATCAAGTCAAAAAAATGACAAAATACGGGCCCAAAGCTCTTGGACGCGTACTATTCACTGCGCGTGGGAAACTTCGAAATCTTATTTCAAACTCACCATAAGCTCAAATCACAATCCATAAAATCGTATGGCTCCACAACACCCTAAACTATTATTTCTATAAAAATACACAGCTCAACAACTCCAAAATCGAACTTCACCACTCAATTTTCCCAAAACTCCAAATTTCAAGCTCTAAGTCCGAAACTACTATGATTGGAAGAATGAAGGGCGCGATCACTTACCGGGCATTGCAAATAAGCTTAGTGAGGTGCCCATAGCATGAACACATAAAGCCCTCTCTACTCTTTCTTCTTCTTCTTCCTTCTTCTTTTCTCCTCTTTTCTTCTGCCTGACCTTGTGCCCGAATGTGGGCTTTCTTTTCCTTTTTATTTCTTTTGCTTTCTTTATTTAAAGTGGGTCCCACCACATTTTCTTTGACTTTTTCAAAAATCTCAAATATTACATGGGGTACAACTGGAAGCATAATATTCTAGTGAGGACAAGATTGAAGGAAAAAACTTTTTTTTGTTAATCTCCTCCATTTGCCACTCGGAATTGTTGAAAGTCTAAGACAAGTGGGCACTTACCCTGAGATTTGGGCTCTATCAAGGCAACGTTCAGTCCAAATCGTTTTAAAAAGAATGAAGAAATTTTTTCACCAAACCCAACATTCAATTGCAAGAGTAACATTGGAGACACGAAGTTGCTTTAAAGACTCTCACAAACGCATCATGAAAGTTGAATTATCTCCATGCAGTCTTTCCACACGAAAAAAAGTCTATGATGGGACTCCGTGAGAGATACAGAAAATGTAATGGCATGCTTTTGATACCCAGAATTGAAGTTGTCCATCCATTTACCTTTCCTATACACTAATTAGTTCACTGTGTAAATAAATTCTCTTGCTAGAGAAGTCAAAACCATTTGTTGCATTGATCACCACGGCCCTACTCATTAGGGATGTGCACAGGTGGTAGGAAATTTGTGTCCCATGAATTAACCTCATGTACACCTTTAGAAAAAATAAATTCTTTTATTCCATTTCATTGATAAATATGACATTCATCAATTCATGCATTCATCTTCTAAGAAGTGACAAAACACAAATTTCACTGGAGTTTCTCGATTCTGCAATCCCCACCGAGTTTTTTACATAAAAATCGAGCGCTACATCAAAAATCACCTAGATCAAAAGAGCCCTAAGAGCTGGTGAACTAGGTCATCGCCTTGGTGCTGTCCGCCACGACATGCTTGGCGAGCCGGGAAGCACAAGCTAGACGGCCGTCTAGATCTCCCATGAGGTGATGGTCGGCTTTTGGTTGTAGCGCATGAGCCACAACGACTCCTGGGCCAGCGTATTGAAGATGAAGCTATTCATGATGACCATGGCCTTACTCGAGATGCCAATGTCCTGGTGGACCGGCTTCAGCATCTTGAAGATGTAGATCTTGTATGTCTCAACGCTCCTCTTCGCCCACTTCTTGTCGCCGGCCCCCTCATTCGGGAGCTTCTGCTCGACCCTTGACTTCTTCTCCGCCATCCCCTCCGACTACACTGCTGCTTCGGACTTCTCAGCCACCACTTCCCCCTTGTACTCGAGGAAGCTTGCTTCTGCCGGGGGTAAGGGTGGGGGGAAGGAGAAGCGCAAAACAATACTATACATATAAAAGTGCAAAACAAAACCAAATTGCGTATTCAGTTCAGGTCATATCTGGTTTGTATCGTGTTTATGTTCGGAGCCAGCATACATCCAAATGGTTCGGGCCAAATCAAATTGAACCAAACCGTTGATACCCCTAAATCTATGTATTCAGTTTTCAGGGGAGGAAGTGTTTAAGAAAAAAAAAAAGAACTCCTATTCCTTCCGTCCTAAGAAGATTGCTTCTGTCCAACTCACACAGAAAGAGCTTACGCGCGCGTTATCCCTGGCTAGAACTATCGCACAAAATATGAAGACCAAGTTTTCTAGCTGAGCTCTCTGAATCAAAATGACTATTTTCTCTGATGGGCCTAAGGATGGATCAAACCCCTCCCAAACGTTTCACTCGACTTACTCCCGCCAGACTCTCCTTGACAGTGGAGTCCCATACCTCTTGCGAGCTCAAGCCATTCTTGAAGCAAGAGCTTTAGCTGAGATTGCTGGAACATTTTAAAGGCATTCTTATCTTATCCCCTTAGCGAGTAAGAAAGCTGCTTTCGAAAGGTATGAAAATAATAATGTTGAGGGGTTCTCCTCCGCCTCGTTAGAACTCAGAAGTAGGGGTGAGTGGGGCAGACTGCTTTGCTCATACCGGATTTTAGGCTAGGGGACCGGGTAGGATTGACTGAAAGCTCTCCTAAGAAATTTGTCCTCTTCCTGATGTACTAGACTGAATGGCTAAGATCTCATCATAATGTGCCACGAGAAGTTTATTGTTCAATTTGCTTCAGGCCAGTCAAATTTGAAGGGCCGCGAAGTACATTGCGTCCATGACTCGCGAAGAAAATATCTAAAATATCAGAACTCATGCCATCACTGATTGTAGCCCAAAATATGCACCTACACTATGCTTTGATTGTAGCCCAAAATATGGTTCCGACATGCACCTAGAAAATCCATATGAGGATGAAATAAAATAAGAAATTAAACCGGAGGCTCATCGACCACCTGAGGTGAGCGATTCAGCGACAGAAGACAAGTGCGAAAATGCCTTGCTTGTGGAGGACGGATAAGACATGGCCAAATCATCCAAACCTTCGCGATGAGCGAATGCTAAACCGCTGGAAGAAATGCTGGTGGACGACAATTCTGGCATCGGAAGATCGCCCTCCAAGTACTGCAATACTTGACGCATGCTTGGCCTCATCGACGGATTGGGGAGGGAACACATCAACCCGAGTTTCAGCACCAACTCCATTTCCTCTTCCACAAACTCCGCCCTCAATTTCGGATCACTTGCCTCAAGAATGTCGCCTCTGTTCCAGCAAGAAGATACCCAGTCCACTAAGATCGCATCCTCCGTGTCCCCTTGCTTTATTGGCCTTCTCCCGCAGGTGACCTCGAGCAAAACCACTCCGAAAGCAAACACGTCGGTGCTCGTAGTGGCCTTGCCAGTACGCACGTGCTCGGGGGCCAGATAACCGAACGTTCCCACGACATGAGTCGTTTGAGGGTCGGTTCCATGGTCGTATAGTCTCGCAAGCCCAAAATCTCCGAGTCTTCCATTAAATTCAGCGTCTAGCAAGATGTTACTCGCCTTTATATCCCTGTGGATCACCACTTGCTCCCACCCTTCATGCAGATAAAGCAGCCCAGATGCCACTCCTTTGATCACCCTTAATCTTTGCATCCAATTGAGGGTGACATTTGGTTGGTTATAGAGGGTACTTGTCGAGGCTCCCATTGGGCATGTAGTCGTAAACCAAGAGCAACTTCCTTTTCCTGCGGCAGTAACCGAGCAGCGCCACTAGGTTGCGGTGACGGAGCCTACCGATGCTGATGATCTCCGCTACAAATTCTCTTATGCCTTGTCTCGACTCATGGGATACCATCTTCACCGCAATCTCTATATTCGATATGGGTAAGATTCCTCTATAGACCTGGCCAAACCCCCCGACCCCTAATAACTCTTGGTCATGGAATCCTTTTGTAGCAATGTAAAGATCTTTGTACTTGAACCGGTGCGGGCCGTAGTCCCTCTCCCAATCTTCAAGGACCTCGGCCAATTTCCTTTTCCTTCTTATCACGTAAATTGCGCCCAAGATCAGCACCGATACAACGAAAAGAACCATCAGTGGTAACCCGATAGTCATTACTTTCGATGTCTCCTTACCGATCTGAGGAAGCTTAGGAAGTCGGGACAGGTCAAGTGCCTGAGCCTCTCCATTCACACTGAAGCTCCAACCCAGAACATAGTGAGAAGCTACGACCGAACCAGCCGCTGCTGAGAAGCCCACATACATGTTATCGTTGATGATTGGTGAGAGATCCCGTCGAAGAGACAGAAGGGGAGTCATCGGTTTTGGCACATGGATCGGAGCCAATGTGACATTGATCAGTTTGTCCGCACCATCATAGTCCACCCAAACTTGCATTTGTTGACCGCTGATTAGGGACAAGTTGTTGAACTCCCCATTATCTTGATAATACCCGGCCGGAAATTCCATTACTGACGGCAGCCCATTCAAGTCGATCCCGATGTGATTATCGTTGATTTCCTGGAACTCGGGGCTGAGGATCGTGTCGAGTTCTACCCCGAACACATGATTGCTAGGCTTGCCATTGTTGGTTTCATTGAACATGCCGAGATATCGGCCCGGCAGGGACCCGGGGAGGCCTATCTGGGGTGCGACAACAAAGGCAAAGCCGTTGACTCTCACACTCGCATACGGAGGTCCAAACGCAAAGACGAACGTGGTGGAGAAGGATTTGACGGTGCCGTTCGGCAAGTTCTTGAACTGGACCGGGTAGGGATGGAAGGCGTAGCCCTGCTGCTCCTGATTGGTGTAGTTGTTCAGCTTCAGGAGACCATTGGAGGTGATCCCGGCGATCCCGTCGAGCCTCAGATCGGCCGATCTGAAATCGTTGTAAAAAACGGTCTCTTGAGCGTAAGTCAAAACTGCTAGCAGAGAGAGCAGAAAAATAATCTCGACGGACATGGCTCAAACTCAAAGCCCGCTTAGCAATTAGGTGAAGAATGATGCGGATTACCAAGGCTATGAAGAGTCCAAAAGAATCTTTATCTGACGGCATCAATTAAATGTCGCAAATTTCAAAAATGTCTGCTCTACGTGAGACGAATTGTTCGATGTCCTGGATTTTTCAATGGGCGAATGCAACAGTTGTTTCAATCATGATGACTCTGAATAAAAAAATCCGAGTCGAAGAATGACTTTTTTGTCGAAATTAAGTCTGGTGAGAGAGATTGAAGGAACATGGGCGGCCTAAAATCAAAAGCCCCTCAATTTTCTTCCGATGAGAAAAACAAAAGTTGATCGTGTCCACGAAATTGTTTGAGGAAGGACAAAAGGCAACGAGTCCACGACAAAACGACAAAAAAGAGAGAGAGAGAGAGAGAAATTTGGATAATTACGAGTGACCAAAAAAAAAAAACAGAGAAAAGAAAAAGAAGACCCATGACTGTCTAACACCATTTTTGAAAAGGTATAATAAAAGAACTTTCATGAAGGAACCCAGTCCTACACCATTTTTCCAATAAATAACTTTACAAAATCGATTTCGAAAAATTATAGAAAAAAATTGATATGGTCTTAAATGACCTTACGTAAATTTTTAGAGATTTAATATATCTAATAGCAAATAAAAGCTAAAAGTAAGAGTAAAGGCCAAATAGTGAGACAGTTGAAGGCTCCGCATTCAGGTTTGTAGATGCCCATGCAGCAATGAGCAACCGGAGCACCATCTTTTTCATGATGAAGTACTGAAGTTAAAGATAAACACCACAACTTAAATTGGATGGACTCTGTAACATCCCAGGCCCCACCGTGTAATATTGTCCGCTTTGGGTCACTCGCCCTGGCACGGACGAACCGCCATCCCAGCCACGGTCTTTTCCCTCACGGCTTTAAAACGCGTTACACAGATTAGAGGGACCAAAGCCTTATAAACTAACGAAGACCTCCCTCCCTAGGCGATGTGGGACAAGAGAGGAGGCTGTCACACTCTCCACAAGCCTTATAAGCTAACCAAGACCTCCCTCCCTAGGCGATGTGGGACAAGAGAGGAGGTTGTAACACTCTCCACAAGCCTTATAAGCTAACCAAGACCTCCCTCCTTAGGCGATGTGGGACAAGAGAGGAGGCTGTAACACTCTCCACAAGCCTTATAAGCTAACCAAGACCTCCCTCCCTAGGCGATGTGGGACAAGAGAGGAGGCTGTCACACTCTCCACCTCTTAACAGAAGAGCGTTCTCGAAGAGCGTCCTCGCTGTGGCCCCACGGGCGTCAAAACAGCATTCGAGCGCGGTCGGGAGCCTCCCTCCCTAGGCGATGTGGGACAAAAGAGGAGGTTGTCACACTCTCCACCTCTTAACAGAAGAGCGTCCTCGCTGTGGCCCCACGAGCATCAGAACAACATTCGAGCGCGGTCGTGGCCCCACGAGCATCAGAACAGCATTCGAGCGCGGTCGGGAGTCGGCTCTGATACCACTTGTAACGCCAGCGAGGCCCCACGGGCGTCAAAACAGTATTTGAGCATGGTCGGGAGCCTCCCTCCCTAGGCGATGTGGGACAAGAGAGGAGGTTGTCACACTCTCCACCTCTTAACAGAAGAGCGTCCTTGCTGTGGCCCCACGGGCGTCAGAACAGCATTCGAGCGCGGTCGGGAGTCGGCTTTGATACCACTTGTAACGCCCCACTGTGTAATATTGTCCGCTTTGGGTCACCCGCCCTGGTGCAGACGAACTGCCATCCCAGCCACGGTCTTTTCCCTCACAGCTTTAAAACGTGTTACATAGATTAGAGGGACCCAAGCCTTATAAACTAACCAAGACCTCCCTCCCTAGGCGATGTGGGACAAGAGAGGAGGCTGTCACAGACTCAACAAGAAAAAAACTCGTACTTCTTTCGGATAAGTTTTACCTGTCAATGGTACTTTTCACCACGAATTTCATGGAGATTAAATTGTGGAGCACTTGAAGTTTCAGAAATTAGACTAAGACATACAAACTCAATAAATTGAAAAACAAGACCCGTCCAAACATTTGGAGGAAGTCTCCATGAAATTACTTGGACTTTAGGATTGTGGATTTTCCATTCAAGGCATCGACTAACTGAGCCCAAGCAACACTTGATTCCTCATGAGAGAGTTCCACTGCTTGCCACTGTAATGGCTTGGCCCTATTCAATCGATCATGTCCACTAAATGGAGTATTCGAGTGTGATCATTCAATAAGATGACCATTTAGAGGAGGATCTCACCCCATGAATCTCTTCATGGCACATTTCCTAATCGAAGTAGGATTTGGAGGTATACCAATATAATTTCAATCACGACAGGGGATTTGAAATTCCCTTATGTGGGAGTAAAGAATATATTTGGAACTCCAAGAGAGAAAAAAATCCAAATTTGCAATGACCAATTTGTGAGGATAAATACTTATCGCTTTTTTCAAAGGGGGAGACACAGCAATCCACATGGGAGGATGAATAATTTGGTAGGAGCAGAGTCCGTTTTCACTCATTTCAGAGGAGAAGACATAACTCTTTACAAAGAATAATAAATAGCTATTCAGTGAATGAATAATGTTTGTATCAGATTTTGCAATTCCTTAATTGAACTTGAGACCCGATGCTGTATGGACAGTCCGTAATTATCCTTCTCCAAAATGCTTCCAAGCATGCAAAGCAATCTGAATGAGAAAGCACCCCATTACATGTTGCATGACCGTAATAATTGTCGTCATTCTCCGTGGACCGGCAGTACCTATCGAAATCCGAATCTGTCGTCTAATCATATAAACAACCGAGAACATGGCCGACGTTGTAATTGTATGAACTAGATGGCGAATATGTTGCTCCATTGCATATTTTCTTCACGAGAGTGATGTCTCGATTCCTTCTTGCGACAGTGAAAGTAGAAAAAATCTTGCTGCGATCCTTTGAAAAGTGACCAATTTGCTGACTTTTAATTGTGTATCTATAGCTAATCAGCTTGGCTATATAATGGGGTTATTCTTGAAATTATCTCCACAAATTTCCAGATTTCTTTAGTCAGCAGATCCGAGGAGTGCTTCCTCGAAATTGATCGAAGTTCAACTTCTTCTGCTAATCTTATTGTCGGTCATTCGGCTGGGCAATGAGAATGATAATAATATAAACTACTATTGCAGCCAAACCTTTTCTAAGATTAGTAAAGTTCTATCATTTAAAAAAAAAACTAGTATAAGTAAAAAATTCATATTATTATCATGTTTGTGTACTTCAAGATTTTATTAGCGAGATGAGTGGACATGCATTGAGCATATTATTCTCTAATCTTTTGAACAAAAAACAAAATTATACGTAATGCATTTTTAAAAAAGTTCGAGGAACAATCATATAAAGTGATAAGTTACATATCAAACGTAGATGGTGTCCCCAACTCTCTCGCATGAGTAGAGATTATCGCCACGCTCTCTAAAATGGGGTCAGTGAAAGGCTAATGTTACCATCATTTTCTTGGACTAGGGAATCTTAGATGCACTAGGAACGACAAGTATTTATCCCCTCTTTAATTATCCATTTCTAACTGTACATTATTTCACTACCTTTCTTGTTATATAAATAAAAAGACTAGGAGAGGTGGCCAGAGCTAGCCATCCTTTTTAGGCATTCTGCACCCATTATATAATGTTCATTTTGAGGTGTAGTTACTCCGCACTACTCGTGGCCCAAAGGTCTCAGATTAGCAAGTCCGTCACTGTGGTCACCCCAAGATACTAGCGGTCAATAAGTCTTTCTACGCAAGATATGTTGTACTTAGGCAATGCAGTAGGAGTTATTAAGAGGTTGCCTTGTAACATGAATTGAACTTGTGACTTTGTGAAAAATAGGTAATTCTTTTATTATTGAACTAATAAGGACAAATCCATATGCTCAATATTTAATGAAGAGAATTAGTTCTTGGGAAAATTCCAAGTAAAAGCTTGAAGTGTTTTCAATTTCTTAAATAGGGGTCCGAAATGAATCTTGTATCAAATAAGGGTCTGAAATAACTATGGTTATTTAAAAAAAAAAAAGCCTAAAATGGCCATGATTGTTTCAAATAAAATCTAGACCTCACCAGTCGCCAATTGACTAAATATTTCAACAGATCAAGGGTGTTTTCATCGAATTACAATTTAACTTCAAATTACTATTATCCTTTTCTTTTCCTTTATCACTTTTCTTTTTTTTCTTTCAGGCGAGGGCTAGCGGCGGCTGGCGAGGGCTAGTAGTGGCTAGCGAGGGCTCAGCCACCCTCGCAAGCCATTGATAAGGGCTAGCAAAGGCCTGTAAGCCCTTGTTAATCACAAGAGAGGCCACCCTCGCTAGCTGCTAGCAAGTAGGGGTGAGCGGTTCTAGATTCTGGTTCAGTTTCATCTGAAACCTGGAACTACCCTCAGGTACAAGTTCCTCATTTTTTGGAACCTGGAACCTACCCGTCAAAATCAAGAACCTGGGACCTATCCTGTTACAGGTTCCAGGGTCAGTTCCAGGTTCCAACAGGTTCTTTCTTCTTCTTTTTTCCTTTTTTTTTTTTTTCATTTTCAGATTTAAACTATAACGTACGTGCATATTCTACGGTAACTCCCACGTCTTAGCAAACAAAGGAGTCATGCATTCCTCATTTTATGTCCGCATATCTCGGATAAAATGCCTTCTTCAATCGAATCACTATGGTAAAATTGACATCTTCATTTATTTTTTGCAGATAACAGACTTCTTGTTTAACCCATACCTCAAACGCAAAGCTCCAAAGGCCTCAGCAAAATATATGAGATTATCTATATGCTCCAATTCAAACCCAGCAACCAGAGCACGAGCATAAGCCATCGCTTGCTCCTTCCGAAGCACTGCCTTTCGAGTCTCCAGAACCCGTTGGAGATGGACCCTGTTACCATCCAGAGTGAAATAGTCAATGAGCTCGGAGATGTATATCTAATGGCCTATGCTTTGACCAAATACTATTGACAAGGTAGTTTACTTGGAATTTTCTTCTGAGGCAGTGACAGCATCATCAGCTCCATCATATTTTGCTTTGGACTGAGAAGCAACATCACAACACAGATGTCCACCATCATAATCTGATGTTAGCGCATGATATTCCATTATTTGCTAGAACGATCACATACCTTATAGGACACAGATGACTTTGTGAAGTTTCCCTCAGAAACTGATGCATTTCCTGTCAAAAAGAGAGTACAGAGCTTTCAGCTTATCAGCAGGTAGGAATAAATTAATGCCAAAATCAATATGCAGTTCATTAAGGCAAGGTTTGATTAAGAAAACTTTGTGCTTTCCACAAAAAATAGATAAATAAATAATGCAAGGCAATTACATTACTCTTTTCCTTTCCAGAAAAACCTGCTCGCAGTCAGAACCAAGCAGGTCGACCAAACTTTCTATGTAAATTCAGAAAGTCCTGCTCACAGTCTGGGTATTCAAGCATGTAATGCCGACCCTACCTTCCATTGCCATATCGATGTTTTGAGCTTCATTGGATAGGATTGATTCTTGTATCTGGGAAATCTCCCTCTCTAATGTGACAAATCTCTGTAGAACTTCAGGCGTCCTAACAAAACTTACAAATCTGCATGAAGACGAGAAAAGAAAAACGGAGAGAAAATTCAGTACATTCGACATTGATTACAACCATCAAGCATATTTTCTTATTTAGTATCTTATCAATAGGTAAACTGATCCATAATCAGCAATCAGGTGTAACGACATTCACATATTATTCCTTTTTCGCCCTTTCGATTGATCTCCTTGACACATTCCAAAGAGCATAACGTATTTAGAACAAACTTCCAAATTTTGCAAGTAGTAAGGAAATCAAATGCAATTCAATGCAGGGACAATTTACTTGAAGCAATTGAAAGCATGGATGCTTGCTAGATTACCTCTCCAGAGTGGCTTTAGTGAACTAGGAAGCATCTGATCTCAGAGTGGAGTAGCCACCTTTAGATATCTGATCTTTCGCGGATTTAAGATGCGAAAGGAACGGTTCAAGTAATCCCGATGCCAACTTCTCATTCGCCTTACCAGTGTAAATCACCATATCACACCTTCCATTCGTATAACAAAAAGGCACATGACAGAGCGGCGTCGGCGATGGGCAGAGGCAGAGCACGACAGCGACTGGTGTCAAGCGGCGAGGATTCGCGCAAGCGGCTTCGGCGACTGGTGTCCAGCGGTGTCCAGCAGCAGCAGTCTTGAGGGCGAGCGGCATCCGGTGGCGAGAGTCAGAGCGGCGTCGGCGACGGGCAAAGGTAGAGCACAGCAGCAACGGGCATCAAGCGGCGAGGGTTTGCGCGAGCGACATCGGCAACTGGTGTCCGGTAGTGTCCAGCGGCGGCAGCCTTGAAGGCGAGTGACATCCGGCAACGAGACTCAAAGCGACGTCCAGCGGCGAGAGTTCCAGGTCTAAAATCTGAATAGGGAGCACCGAGCAGGGGAGAGGGGGCTCCTTTTGGCTTTTGGAGCCCTAACTGGTTCTGAAACCAGTTCCGAAACCAGTTCCAGTTCCGGTTCCGCAATCGAAACCAGGAACCGGAACCGGTCCTTTAAGAATCAAGAACCGTGCTCACCCCTACTAGCAAGGACGGCCTCACCTAGGGCAAGGGCGACCTCCCCCAAGGCAAGGTCATCCCTCGCCAATTGTTGGCATGGTGACCCTCGCCTAGCCCTTTTCGGCATTGCCGATGGTTGACAAGCCACCATCAAAGAAGAAAGAAAAGCTAGAAAAATAGACAAAATAAAGAAAAAATAAATAATAAAAATAAATAAGTAAAATGTCCTTGATCAGTCGAAAATTCAAGTCCTTATATGAAATAAGATCCACTTCAGACCTTCATTTGAAATAATCTATTTCAAGCCCTAATTTAAGAAAATGAAGGCACTCTTATTTGAAATTTTTCCAAAGTTCTTTATTTTGTTTCTTTCCTTCATTTTTCTTCCCCCCCCCCCCCCCCCTCTTCCTTCGCTCTTCTTCCTTTTCCAAGACAATCTAAGTGCCCTTGTGCGCCGCTGCCAGCCCGTTGCCATCACAAGTCGATGCCAATGCGTCTGAAAATATCGCAACTGCCACTGCTGTCCACCTTGCAGCGTGCAAGTGTGTGTATGTGGATGAAAGTCTAAGACAGATAGGCACTTGCCATGAGCTTTGGGCTCTATCAAGGCAGCGTTCGGTCCAACTTGTTTTTTAAAAAAAAATTAACAAACATAATATTCGACTCCAAAAGTATATTGGAGACCCGAAGTTGCTTTAAAGACTTTCCTAAACGCATCATAAAAGTCAAATTATCTCCATGTAGTCCATCCAGACGAAGAAAGTCTATAATGGGACTCCTTGAGAGATACAGAAAATGCAATGACATGCTTTTGATACGTAAAATTGAAGTCGTCCATCAATTTGCCTTTCCTATGCATCAGTTAATTGACCATGCAGATGAATTCTCTTGCTAGAGAAGTCGAAACCATTCACCACACTAATGACCATGGCCCCACGCATTAGGGATGGGCATGGGTCGTAAGGAATCTATGTCTCGTGAATCAACCCCATCTACACCTTCAAAAAAAAAAAAGATTTTATTTCTTTTATTCCATTTCATTTAGAAATATGAAATTGTAATAATAATAATAATAATAACATAACTTAAGAACAAATTTGGTCCTTCTTCTACGGCAGTTAGGTCCTTCTTCTACGGCAGTGCCCCACCGGGCCCATTGCCATGTGAAGGTAAAACCATCCCTTTCCTTCCCTTGTTCGTTAATGCACCCTAACGAAAACGCCCATTCATCCTCTAATTCTTAGTATTTTATATCGGAGATAATGACATAAATAGTCCATAAATTTTGACCAAATTTGTAATATAGTCCCTAAACTTTTAATTTGTTCACTTTAGTTCCCTGAACTTTTCACGCAAATTAAATATAGTCATTAAATTATACGAAAATGTTCAATATAGTCTTTCCATTGATTCAAGATTAAGAGTAACATTGAACATTTTCATATAGCCTAAGGACTAAATTGAACATATTTCAAAAGTTGGAGACTAAATTGCGTATTTGGCTAAAATTCATTAACCATATTGAATAAGTTAAAAGTTCAAAAATCACATTGCATATTAAGCTAAAATTCGGAGATCAATTTGTATAATTTTCTCATTTGCCATCCTTGACTTTGAGACCATGTTAATCTATCTATTCAGCTTTCAGGGGGGAGGAAGTGGGTCATAAGCATAACGTGCCATGAGAAAGTTTACTGTTCACTTGCTTCAAGCCAGTCAAATTCGAAGAGAAATTTTGAAAACATTTAGAAATCAGGCGACCACTGGACTGATTAGGGTACATGCCCACGTGCCCCTAGAAAATTCTACCCCCTATCACACGTCTCTCTCTTTTCTTCTTCTCTCTATACGGTCGTTTCCTTCCTTCACCCCTTCGCCTCCACTCTTGATCTGCAACTTGAGACCATGGTCACCACCCCGCACACAATCTCTCTCTTTCCCCACCAAAAGAACGAAGAAGAAGAAGAAACTGAGAGGGAGTAAAGGAAAAACAGAGGGGGAGGAAGAAAAAAATGATGTTTTTCCATGTGGCGCGATTAGGTCTATAGAGGAATAATAAGGAACACCACTCGGCGAACGAAGTCCGCAAAGCAGCAGCCGAACAAGGCTGCCGCGCCAGCAGCTAATTTGTGCCATTGTAAAAATAAGAGCGTGCAGTAGGCGATACTTACACCGACTAGTACCAGAATGACTCACGGAGCCTGCAGATTTTACATCTGCACATTATCTCGGTTTACCATGAGGTAAGGAAGAAAATCAGGAAACTAAACCAGGAGTCTCATCGCCCACCTGAGAGAAGCGATTCTGCAACAGAAGATGAGTACGCCAAATTGTCGAAACCTTCACGATGACCAACTGTTGACCCGGCAGACGAAATGCCGATGGACGATGATTCAGGCATCGGAAGATCGCCCTCCAAGTACTGCAATACTTGACGCATGCTTGGCCTCATCAACGGATTGGCTTGGGAACACATCAAGCCGAGTTTCAGCACCAACTCCATCTCTTCTTCCACAAACTCCAACCGCAATTTCAGATCTCTTGCCTCGAGAATTGCACCTCTGTCCAAGCAAGAAAATACCCAGTCCACTAAGATCACGTCCTCCGTGTGGCCATGCTTTATCGGCCTTCTCCCGCAGGCGACCTCGAACAAAAACACTCCGAACGCAAACACGTCGGTGCTCGTAGTGGCCTTGCCAGTACGCATGTGCTCGGGGGCCAGATAACCGAACGTTCCGGCAAACGTGAGTAGTTTGAGGGTCGGTTCCATGGTCGTGTAGTCTCGCAAGCCCAAAATCTCCAAGTCTTCCATTAAATTCAGCATCTAGCAAGATGTTGCTCGCCTTTATATCCCTGTGGATCACCCCTTGCTCCCACCCTTCATGCAGATAAAGCAACCCAGATGCCACTCCTTTGATCACCCTTAGTCTTTGCAGCCAATTGAGGGTGACCTTTGGTTGGTTATAGAGGTACTTGTCGAGGCTCCCATTGGGCATGTAGTTGTAAACCGAGAGCAACTCCCTTTTCCGGCGGCAGTAACCAAGGAGCGCTACTAAGTTGCGATGACGGAGCCGACCAATGCTAATGATCTCCGCTACAAATTCTCTCATGCCTTGTCTCGATTCATGGGAGACCCTCTTCACCGCAATCTCTATATTCGATGTGGATAAGATTCCTCTATAGACCTGGCCAAACCCGCCAGCCCCTAATAACTCTTGGTCCCGGAATCCTTTCGTTGTAGTGTAAAGATCTTTGTACTTGAACCGGTGCGGACCGTAGTCCCTCTCCCAATCTTCGAGGACCTCAGAAAATTTCCTTTTCCTTCTGATCACATAAACGACGCCCAAGATCAGCATCGATACAACCAAAAGAACCATCAGTGGTAACACCATAGTCAGTACTTTCAACGTCTCCTCCTTCTTTCTCCCTGGCGACGATTCTGCTGTGGAACAAAAAGAGAGAGCATTCCATCATATGGTGCTTGGTGGAAGGCAGGGACTGACACGGCTGCGAGAGATGGCGGGGACGAGCTACCATGATGGGTCTCGATTTTTTAACAGAGGGGAGAGACAAGATAGCGGCAGCGCGGCCAAAAAGATGAAGAAACAGAGAGGGAGTAAAGGAAAATGTTAATTTATAACTCGAGTTTGAGATTCACTGATTTTTTGATGGATTAACAAAAGAGGAAATAATTAAAAGAGGAATTTTTTTCTTCTTTGGAATGAAGCTGCGGAAGCCCCATGCTCTGCCGAAATCTTTTGGCATGAAGCCTCTGTACGTGAATTGAAAAGTGGTGGGCCCAGAGTCAAAGTGTTGACTCTGGACACACACACAAGTTCAGCGTGAAGCCGAAGCAAGGAGCGTAGGTGGGCCCTTCCCTGGGCGCACATATAAATAATGTGCCAACGTCTCCAGGAGTTCTTTGGACGGCTGAAACCCTATGTAATTCACAAGAGCTGCAAGGAAATTGAAGCCGCACGAAGCAAAACAAGCCACACATCCGCAACGCTTGCAGAAGCCCTACGAAGAGGATACATACGTGAAGATGCTGTTCTTGTTTGATGTACGTAGAGTGTTTCGTTCGAGCTTGAATGCGTGGTAATTTTGTGCCGTGAGTTGGATTTGGGTTCAATTGGGGCTTTGTGGCACTCCTCAACGGCCCCTAAACCGTTAGGGTCACCACAGTTCGATTACCATTCATTCGCTTGACCTGATAACATGTCACTCTGATATCATTTCAATTGCGGCGGGTCCATACAACCATGGGGTTTACATCTTTTATTATCGGTCCCTTGCGCAGTTTATATGGCGGAAGCACATCTATCAACTCCCTTCCCTATATTCAGAAAACGATGCACACATACTAAACATTTATAGGTAAAAGCCGTACACTTTTATTTACTTAAACCAAATGGACATCATTCACTGCTAAATCAACATGCCGTAGTCTTCTATACTCGGCTATACTTCAAAAGATGACCGACATATCCTCCAACAGTCGTATACTTAAAGTTCATCGATTAGTGTCGGCGTCCAAAAGTTCATTCCTTTGCTATCCTCCTCCTCGCGGTCATATCCAACCACTTGATCCATTTACTGGTAGCAGTGGCAGCGGTATTTTTTCTAGTCTGAAATGTTATTGCCCAAAATGGGTAAGTACAACCACTCAGCAGTAAAGGTCCACCACACTACTCAATACGTCAAACAGAACAATCAAGAAATCATAACAAAGTATATATCATTCATGCATATCAAGCATACCTCACCTTGCAACCATACATATATCACCATGCCATCATCATCAAGCATTCATGTATACCCATGCCATATGTGCATATACCACCATGCATTCATCATCAAGCATTCAGGCATACTCATACCATATGTGCATTTACCACCATACACTCATCATCAAGCATTCATGCATATATCACCATGCAACGTGCATATACCACCATGCACTCATATCATCAATGCTATCAAGTATACATCACCATGAGATCCATTCATGCATTCATGATCGCATTTTCAATATCAAATAGCATCAATTTACTTTCATAAGCAAATCATGCATCATGCCATATGCATACATCCATGCACATGATTCATTTTCAATTTTTATATTTCACAAGGATCTCATCAGTTTTTCTTTCCAGGGATCAATGTTTACATCCCACAATTTATCGCTCGCATCCAACTAGGCATCGTGAGGAACCTCTGGGCATGTATTAAAAATACAACCGGGCATCCGGCACACACCTCCGGGCATCTCGCATCCCAACTAGCATCACGAGGTATCCCCCTGGCACACACCTCCAGGGCTTTCGGAATTACATACCGACATACCACCAGGATCCCCCCCTCTGGAATTACGTACCGTATACCACCGGGCATCTCAAAACTCCCGAGGACTCTCTGGAATTATGCCACTAGGCCACCGGGCATCTGGCACCCCCACATTCCGGGCATCCCGACACTCCCGGGGCATCGTCGGCTCACACCTCCGACAGCCTTCTCATCACCACAATGCATATTCCCATACATCTCATTTTCAATTTCACATTTGATGCAACAATGTCAATGATTTGACAACAGCCCTTTTTAAAATCATATAATATGCCTTGGGAAAAGTATCATTTGATGCAATGGTTTTGAAAACTTCATTGAGTTCATGAAAATCCATCAATCATGTCATATGAAATGTATGAATGTCATCATGTCATTCCATGAATAATAATCCAGTATATCATGATTTGCATAATAAATCCAATAAACAATAAATAAAACAATTTCCAGCTTAAACAGAATGCGTGCTATTCATGAAAAATTCTAGAAAATTAGCAAACGATGGAAATAAATTCTGAAAATTTACCACAACGTAGATAAGATCTAAGAAAACATATTTTTTGAAGGACACCATATCAAACAAGACTTCTTAGAATACGTACAGGTTCATACATCACCGAAAAAGGATTTTAACATTATCCATGCACAGTTTTGAAAAAAAATTCGATTAAACCCTTAAATAAACTCAGAAAATTCTGAAATTTTGACACGCTGTACGTAAGATCTACAGCTACAAGTTTCATGAAGGAACCGAAGTCAAATTTGTTCCAGATTAAAAGTTAAAACCAGCTTAATTTCCTGTTTTCGGGTTTATCTTTTCCAGACTATCATCATTCAAAGAAACTCGATTCTTCGACTTATATATGTTCATTTCTTCAAATATTTCAGTATGTTATTCCTCAAAATATTAAATACAACTTTCATTAAGAACATATGATCAAATTTTGACCACATGATTTTATAAAAATCACGGAGTCTTACTGGGTCGAAGTAATATTTTCCAGATCCGGTTTTCTCAAAGAAAAACGATTTCACCAACTTACATTTCTTTTCCTTTGAATTTTTGATTTTTTTTTACCTCAAGAAGTATACTACAACTTTCATTAAGAGATCAATGTGATATTTGTTGAGAATATCACCGACTCTCTCTCTCTAGAATTCTCTGGATTTCTCTCTCTCGTTACTCCTCCAGATTTCTCTCCCTCTCTCCAGACAATTCCTCAGCCGCAATTGTTGACCCAAGTTGCAATAAAATAATAGGAAGAAGATGGTGTGGGAAGTCGGTGGATGTGCCGACTTTGGCTCCTATAAATAGGGGCTGTTGTCTCTTGAAGCGTAAGTGTGAGGGGTGTTGTGATGTGAGTGGAGTGTGTACGTGAGTGAGTGTGTGAGTGGGTGGGAGTAGGTGGCGTGTAGTATAGAGAAATAGAGAGTAAGTGGGTGTGTGATAGAGTTGTGTCCGTGTGAGGTTTGTGAAGTGAGTGAGCGAGCAAGTACAATGAGTAGTTGTGAGAGTGTGATGATATAGAGTTTGTAATATTGTTTATAAAAAATAAAAGTAATTATTTCACTTCTACATCCACTTACTTCTCAACAATATTTTCAAAAGAAAATCACTTTATAGTCCACGAAATCAGTGAAGCTCAGTACAACATTTCCAGATCTAACGTCTTCAAAGGAAAAATCGTTTCACCAAGAAAAAGTTGTTCGTTTTCTCTCAAATTTGAGTATGTTAATATTCAAGATGTTTTATACAACTTTCATGAAGAGGTAGAAGTGAAATTCCAAATAAAAAGTCACATGCAACACACGAAATCAGCAAGAGGTCAACAAAACAGTTTCCAGATCTAATGTTTTCGTAGAAAAGGGGTTTCACCCCTCAATACTTGTCCATTTTGTCTCAAATTTTATTATGTTATACTTTAGGATGTTCTCTACAACTTTCATGAAGCGGTTGAATTGAAATTCCAAATAAAAAGTCGCATGCAACCCCCAAAACTCGTGAACAGTCAAGCTGATTTTCCAGAAACAGCATGCAAGACCAACAAACCTCTCCCCAAAACTCCGAAATTGCACCACTTACCACAACCACGATTTATCATCTTCTACACACACTTTACAGCAAGCAAACGGTAGGTTTTAGGACTCTACTTGCCTTAGATTCAAGCACAAAAACAGCAACAAACAATGACAAAGCAGCAACGAACGGCAGACGAATCCTCCTCCTTCTTCTTCGCACAGCCTCCCTCTTCCTCTCTCGGTTTCCCTCTCTCAGTCTCTCGACAGCTCTCTCTCACACCCCCCTCAAAACCGGTCACTTCCCTTCTCTTTCTTTCTTTTTGGTGGTTTATATACTTGCATGCATCCTTATTTTGCATGGGGGACACTTGTCCCCAAGAAGGAGACAAGTGTCTCCTTTGCCGAAGACACTTGGAGGAGGCCATGCAGCTCCTCCTCCCCCTCCCCTCCATGCGTTGACAACCTCATGGGCTCTATGGGCTGGGCCTCTTGGCCCACTTTAGGCCCATCTCACTTGGGCCTAAAGTCCAAACTTAAATGGCCCAAGTTTATTTTTAATAATACATCTTAATCCTCATTTAAATAAATACCAAATTGCATAATAAAATGGCCAAAAGACTTTGCAACATAGTTTAATAAAATCCAACTTATAAAATTCATGGCCAAAAACATAATTTCCTCATCAAATAAAATCCTTGGTCTCACATGGACATAGGATGCGTTTCCAACAACAATAATGATCCATTTATATAAATACCAGATCATTCTTATTCACTTGGCCATAAATCTTGAAATCATAATTCAATAAACTCCCACTTATAAAACACATGGCCGTGAGTTATTTTTGGGATGCCACAGGCTTAGGAAACATCGAGACAGTGTTTGAGTGACTTGAGTGTGTAATCTCCTTGTATCGCTTGATCTATAGTGAAATTCGCTGCTACTCTCCCCGTGGACGTAGGTCTTTACGATTGAACCGTGTAAATCTGGTGTCCGATTTATTTTATTCTTTTGTCTATATTATTGTTCGATCGCTCGCCCTATCGCAACAAGTGGTATCAGAGCCAAGCTTGGATAAGTTGAAGCGAATCGATGGCAACAGAAGAAGTAAAAGTGAGAATCAACAGATTTGATGGGAAAGATTTTAGTTTCTAGAAGATGCAAATTGAAGATTATCTTTACCAGATGAATCTGCACTTGCCTTTATCTGGGGATAAACCAGAGACGATGAAGCAAGCTGATTGGGATTTGCTGGATAGATGAGCTATGGGTGTTATTTGGCTGACGTTGGCTCGTAACGTCGCGTTTAACATCCTGAAGGAGAAGACCACTGCTGATTTGATGCAAGCCCTGTCGGATATATACGAGAAACCCTCTGCGATCAACAAGGTCTGTTTGATACGACGTCTGTTTAATTTGAAGATGATTGAAGGTGCGTTAGTTTCAGATCATATCAATGAATTCAATGTGATTGTTAGTCAATTGAGTTCAGTTGAGATTGATTTTGAAGATGAGCTACGTGCTTTGATTCTATTATTCTCATTGCCTGATAGTTGGAATACTACTGTTACTGTTGTTAGTAATTCCTCTGGGTCAACAAGTTTGACGTTTGATGGGGTTCGAGATTTAATTATGAGCAAGGATATTCGTAGAAGAGAATCTGGCGAACCTATATCTGCTGATTTAGTAGGTGAAAATAGAGGAAGATCTGTAACATGTGTGGGTAAGAGTAGTATTAATATGAACAGATGCAGTCAATCTAGGACTGGTAATGTTGTCTGTTGGAGCTGTGGCAAGAGAGGACATCTTAGAAGGGATTGCCTTAAGTTGAAGAATGAGAAGAATAAGGATATTATGGTTGATTATGCAGATAATGTTGCAGTTGTAGCAGATAATGCCGATTATGTCTTGTATGTCACCAATGATTCATCGCTTGATAGATGGATTTTGGATTATGGTTGTTCTTTTCATGCCACACCAAATATAAACGGATTTATCACTTATCAGTGCATGGGTAGTGGTAAAATCCAGTTAGGGAACAACGTTGAGTGCGATGTTGTGGGTGTGGTGATGTTAAAATCAGAATGCATGATGGAACTGTGAGGATATTGACTGGAGTAAGACACGTTCTAGAATTGAAAAAGAGCTTAATTTCCTTGGGTGCCCTAGATTCAGCTGGTTGCAGGTATTCTTCAAAAAGTGAAGCTCTGAAGGTTGTTCGAGATGCCTTGGTAATAATGAAATGAATCAAGCATGGAGGCCTGTATAAACTTCAAGGTGAGACAGTGATAAATTTCGCTGCGAAGACGTCGGATGCATCTGTTCGAGAGTCTTTTGACTACTCGAGGAAGACCTGGGTGTTTGTGCCAAGGCACAAGTTTGATGCTGGTGTCAATATCACGCAGTCAAGAGCTTTGATCGAGAGGGAGACTGGTAAATCGATCAAGCATGTGTGGACTGACAATAGTATGGAGTTATGCTCGGAGCTGGCAAATAAATTCTGCATGAAAGAGAGCATAGTGAAACACCGCGCCAATAAATCACAACAATTTGCAGAATTGTCGAGTAGAAAATTACTAGAGATGGCCTAAAAAATTATCTCTAGTGCTAGTATGGTTAGGAGATTCCTGGTTGATGTGCTAAGTACGGTAAGCTACCTGGTCTGAAGAAGTGTGGTAAGGTAACATTGTTGATTATTCTATTCTTAGAATGTTTTGTTGCCCGTGTTATTTTCGAGTGAGTGATGGTAAGCTTGATTGGAGGGCAATGTGCATATTCCATGGCTATGCACAAGGTGAGTGGGGCGATCAGTTGTGGTGTCCGGATATAAATTCACCTGTTAATAGCAGTTATCCTTGATGAGTCTCCAATACTTCTAGCTAGGAGCGTCTGTGGCAGTGTTAATACGGATCTGGACGGTGTTCAGCTTGAGGTGGAGTTGCGACTAGAAACTTCTGAGGTAGCGAGTATGAATACTAGCAAAGTAATCGACACAGATGGTGCTTATAGCGAGGTGAAGCCTATAGAACCAACAATTGTTGTAACTTCTGAAATTAACAAGGTACGTATTCAATCTCCTGATAGATATGGATGCAACAATAGTTTTGCTTTATTTGCGGTTAATGATGTTGTGTCGAAAAATTCTTGCAGAGTAGTTAAAAGTGCATGTGGAGTTGGTATTTTGATGAGATCCTCAATTATGGCGAACTGCAAGCGAAGCTTGGACTTGGATAATATTTGTGGCGGTTGAGCCCATCGGGGGCTATGGAAAAGTAGCGGCAGAGTTTGAATTTTTTGTGAAGCGATTGCGACTTGGCTCAAACGTTGAGCCAATGTGGAGATTGTTAATTTATGACTCGAGTTTGAGATTCACTGATTTTTTGACGGATTTACAAAAGAGGAAATAATTGAAAGAGGAATTTTTTCTTCTTTGGAGTGAAGCTACAGAAGCCCCATTCTCTGCCGAAATCTTTTGGCATGAAGCCTCTGTACGTGAATTGAAAAGAGGTGGGCCCAGAGTCAAAGTGTTGACTCTGGGCGCACACACACAAGTTCAGCGTGAAGCTGAAGCAAGGAGCGTAGGTGGGCCCTCCCTTGGGCTCACATATAAATAATGTGCCAACGTCTCCAGGAGTTCTTTGGACGGCTGAAACCCTACGTAATTCACAAGAGCCGCAAGGAAATTGAAGCCACACGAAGCAAAACAAGCCGCACGTCTGCGCCGCTTGCAGAAGCCCTATGAAGAGGATACGTACGTGAAGACGCTATTCTTGTTTGATGTACGTAGAGTGTTTCGTTCGAGCTTGAATGTGTGGTAATTTTGTGCCGTGAGTTGGGTTTGAGTTCAATTGGGGCTTGGGAAATATCGAGACAGTGTTTGAGTGACTTGAATGTGTAATCTTCTTGTATCGCTTGATCTATAGTGAAATTCACTGCTGCTCTCCCCGTGGACGTAGGTCTTTACGACTGAACCACGTAAATCTAGTGTCCGATTTATTTTCTCCTTTTGTCTATATTATTGTTTGATCGCTCGTCCTATTGCAATAGAAAAACAGGCGATGTGTGGAATTATGTGGTATCATTAGGTCTACCGAAAAATAATAAGGAGCACCAATCGGTGACCGGCGACTAATTTGAGCCATATAAAGCCGTGTATTGTAGCGATACTTACATACCGATCTCAGTTTACTAGTACTACCAATTGATTTATAATATGAATTTCCATAATGTTGTTTGCATGAAAGAAAATACCAAACTACGAACGGTGTCGACACAAATTTTTAGGGAAAATAATAATTTTGGACTCACCTGATTAACATAGCGAATATTACGATTTATATCTATAGAATAACTCTCGGATGGGCAATTAACACAACGGAAAACGAGGTCTAGAAATCAAGTAAATGGGTCAAATTATCAATTGGTCAAAAAAGTCAACGATTATAAAACCCTCCAACTAACCTCTCTGGCAGCCGGTGCCGGCCACGAAGCCGTCGCCGCGGAACCCGTCCCTGCACTTGCACCGGAACCCATTTCCGCCGCCGTTGGGCAGCCCCGAGAGCAGAACGCAGTCCGAATCCTGGGAGCACTCACACTCGTCGCCATTCACCCACCACTCCAGCTGCAAGATCGGGATGCCCAGCGACACCGGCACGTTGTGCAGGTCCCTGTCCAACAACGACGACAGAAAGTACTTGCAGCCAAGGGCAAAGAGCCTCGTGCGGTTGAGAAATTCCGTACTGTAGTCGTTCGCCTGCTCGGAGTATCAGCTCATGCTGTTGTTGGTCTTGTTGCTAGCCTTGCAGAGGGACTGGAACTGGGCCCTGATGACCTGCGTATTGGGCACATCGCATGGGTTGATCTGCGTGCAATTGTCGAGGACAACGGAGTTCTTTCCCATCGGGGCATAGTTGCGACAGTAGAGCTGGTCGATGGAACCGAACGGGCGGTCGCACTTGGCCTCAATGGTGATGGTGACGGTATCTGTGGACGCGGACTGCACCAGGAACTCCCCGATGAGGGCGTCCCCATCCTCAGTGCAGTTGAGCCGGATTGGCAGCCCGGTGAGAACCCGAACGGGTATGTCAGGTTCTGCTTCTCAGGCATGCTGGTGCCGCAGGTCTGGCTGCAGGGTGGGTGGACGGCTTTACGCACTCCAGCCTCAAGGATCGGCAAGACCACGCCAGCCAAGGGGAGGAGCGTGGACAGATCAGTCTTCGGCATCGTCAGGCACATCAACCCAACGTCGAGTGATGAATATCTGAGAGTGCGCAGAAACTTTTGCTTTTGCTTTTGCTTTATTTTATGAATTTGCTAAATCAGATGTTTGACCTGAAGACTGTACAAGGACTACTCATCTTCAAGGAAAGGTACATTTCTCTCAAGCGAGACAGACCAGATAGATTCAACTTGCTTGAGATAGCAGGCAATTGCTTGTCATGGATCAATTTCTGAGAGTTTTGCGTTCGATTAATTAAGCCGTGTCTTAAACAGTGGAGGGATTATGCTTTTCTGTTGCGCGAAAATTCAAAAAAAAGATATAAAAAGTTTATAGTATTATGGTCAATCGACGTATTAAATTGAACGGAATCAAAGTGGCTGTGAACTTGATGTGTTTGGTTACACAGGAATGTGCTGAAGGCAACAATAGAAGTGCCTCATGTTGGGGAAGTGAACTTCCAGTGCACCCACCTGGATCATCTTGACGAGAATTGGCGGATGAAGCAGGTTGGCGCCATCATCCAGTCGAGCGACTCCCCCCACATCTTGGCTGGCGGCCTCAACTCTCTCGATGAGACTGATTACTCGCAAGAGCGGTGGACTGACATCGTCAAGGTATGCACATGCTCTTTTTAATCATTAGCATGCGAAACTCGATTACTTGATAGCTTAAGCTATGGCGTTTGTGTAATCACGGACACTTTTTCTTATAGTACTATGAGGAGATAGGAAAACCAACCCCAAAGATTGAAGTCATGAGGTTTCTGAAGAGCAAGCAGTACACCGATGCTAAGGACTTCGCTGGAGAATGCGAGTCCGTGGTCGTCATTGCCAAAGGACAAAGTAAGAACTCACTCGTTCGCTTTCCCAGCTTTCATTTTGTTTTTCACTTTGTCAAATGGCTAAGCTAAGGCAATTTTTGAGCACGATGCTCCTTTAGCTCGATGATCACATGATCGGCTTGAATGGATGGAAATTCATAACATTTGAAGCATGATGCTCGCGTTGAATATATACATGTACACACCCGTTATTGTCATTGCTGTGTCGATATCAACCTTTGATGTGAAAATCTGTGGAATAAAAATTGAAGTCCAAAGTCATTATTTGAGAGACTAATGTCCGAATATGTAATCTGAAACTGTTTATTCTATTTTAGGTGTGCAAGGGATGTGTAAATTCGGTACGAGGGTGGACTATGTACTCCACATCGTAAAGGTTGACATAACGAAATGCGCAAACAACCCTCACCGTGAAGGTGACGGCAACAACAATAAAATTACCAAGAAAAGGCAACGATAGCAAGCACCATACGGTCGTAAAGATCACAGGCACTGCTCCACCTTCAAAGGATATCTGGACAACAAATACATTAAGCAAAGTCGAATGACATTACATGGATATCTTCCTTTTCTGTCCGCTCCTTTCTTGGCTACTACTGTGACATCCTGATTTTTCAAATATGATTTCAATTGAATAAATCGGGCATTTCATTGACGCGTCTATAGTGCTATTCTCTGAGCCAATCACTCATGAGATAACTAGACTATTTAGGAAAGTCATTAAGGGATTTTAACGCAAAAAACTTGAGAATTCGATAAGGAATCAACTGTTCGACCGTGCTAAATTACAAGGGTCATTACGATACAATTAAAAATCGATTAGAGATCAGAGATAGGTCGATTCGATTGAGATGAGTGATCAAAATGTGGGTGATTCCACCTGATTGCAAAATTCTCATCAATCGGCACTAAATTGATTTTCTATCGTTTTGAGTACCCTGTGTCCGTATTTGAAATTTTAAGATTTTCACGACAATCAAGAGTCGGCAATGTGTCGAAGATATACATTGTGACTCGAGATAATTCGATCACGGGTCAGTTGCACTAAAAATTCATAAAAACTACCCAGTATGCCAGATCACTCTAAAAGCGCGTTGGAGTGAAATAAACCGTGAATTTGAACCTGATTTCATAAATTAAAAGTTCTGTGGTGTCATGAACTATTTTAGGAACGTCGACTTATTCTCCAAAGATTTTTTTAGAGATTTCAGGATTTTTACGGAAAATCGATTCGGATGTCGTGGAAAATTAACGGAAATTCAGATGGGCCAAATTAAGAGAAATTTGGACTACCATGCCGATCCTTTGGGTATTGGAGACTTATAGAAAATTGTTTGGGATTTTTCTTCAGCGAAATTAGACCTCAATTTGGACAACCGGAGAGGAAATTAAGCATAAAGCTGAAAATTGGGACTTCAAATTGGATTAATTAGTGATATATGCATTACAAGAAAGCATTAAGGGGGAACATGAATTTAATGGAGGGGATAAGGATGCTTGACTTGGACCCCCTCCTCCTTGGCTTCTCCTGCACGACTCCTCCTTCACGGTGCTGCTTCGCTTTCATTTATCTCTTTCAGCTGCTGCCTTTCTTTTCTTCTATTTTTGTTTCTTCCGAAGTCGCTCATCCCCTCCACCGAAACAAATTCTGCTCAGCCCCTGCCACACGCCCATTTCCCCATTGATTTCTCTCTACCACTTGCCGAAGCCAACCCCACCATCCCACTTTCATCCGTTCTTCTCCAATTCCCTACCAGCGAAGACCTCCACCTCTTGTTCTTCAGTCAATCTTCAGCCGAAGTCTTCAAGCGATGCCACCTGGTTGACTCCGCAAGCTGCGCGCCTGCCCCCACCTTCTTCGTGTCCTTACTTGGACGACACGAGGTCAAAGCCTTCAACTGAAGGCCCATCATAGACTCATCTCCTGCAGCAACGACCGGACGCTAGTTGCCTGTTCTCTCCCGTGCCAGTTCGCAACTGCTTCATCCATCTTGCAGCGTGAAAGTCCACCGAAGCTGCTGCCATGTGTCCAACGCCGTAGCTGCTTCTCGCATGCTAGTCCCCTTCGATTGAAGCTGCGGCCCGCGAATTCTTCAGCCTGTCCGTCTCATTCAACGAGCGCCAGTCCACGTCTTCTCCTTTCAACAGCAATTCGGCCCAGCATCTCCAGCGAAGCCCAGCCCAATTCGTGAAACTTAGCTCTTGAAGCCCAGCCACAGCAGGCCCAATTCAACAGCCCAGTATCGCAGCCAGCCCACCTTCAGTTATATTTGAAGCCCAGCCCAAGTTAAAAGCAAATCTCAAATTTGGGTTGGGATTTGTTGGGCCAAGTTTTAGGCCCGGCTCGAGTGTCCACTGACACCGCCGAAAATTTGGATTTCGGCCGCTGTCGTGCCGTAGTTGAGGTGAACCGGTTTTTGCAATTAATTGGTGAGTTTATACTCTAAACTCTGCTTAGTAGGCTAATGACGTTTAAGGGCTGTTTAGATTTATTTTATTAGGAATTAGGTGGTTAGTTAGATTAAATTAGAAATGTAATTATTTAATTGAGCATGTTAGGTGGTTAGCATGGTTTAACTAAGGCCTAAATAAATTGTACTGTTTATCTAGAAGGGTTCGGGAATTTTCCGGGTCCGTATTGGTTATTAATTTAATGATTCTGGCCTAGGTTAGTATTTTTAGAATTTAAATTGATTTATTTAATTAATTTAAGTAATTATTTAATTATTAATTATTTTTCCGGAAATTAGGCCGGGATTGCCAGTAATCGAAATTTCGTGCTGATTGCAATGGTGTGGTTAATTTATGCAATTGAGTGTTAAATTATGCAAATTGAGTGCTGATTGGATTTTTGGTATTTAATTCCAAACAAATTGTGAATTTTCAATATTTATTCAGAAAATTCCGGGTGTCGGGTTTGACACCGAAAATAGTTTTTAGTACTATATAAAATAGTGGGATTTCAAAAAGAAAGAATATCAATTTTTCTGAGTCAAGTTGACCATGTATCCACACACGAGTAATTTCATGTGAATTTCTAATACAAATAAAAAGGCCAAGCTCACCATTTTAATTAAAGCATTTGAGTGCAATGCATGGTGCCTTGGGCCATATTTGAGTGATCGTGTGATGGTTAAGAGAAATCGTCCCGGGCTGTTAAGCTGGACGTTATCCCTATATGGGATACCCCTGGACAACGGGAAGCCGGTCGTAGTAGATTTTGGACCATATGCTCCTTCGGGAAAGCCGTCTAAAAGAGACATGCTGTGCTCAATGGGGTGAGACGAAGCCTGGCAATGCCAGAAGACCGCCGAACAGAGAGTAGGCCGTGCTATATGCCGAGATTAAAACTAGGAACGCATGTTTAATTGAGTTGAATGCGTTGGATTATGGGACAAAATTGTTTGGCACGATATAGGACGTGTCATAACGATTTGGCCTTATAATCAGGACTCTTATGCTTATTGAGAATTTTGATATGGCGTTCCAGTTGATTGAGCTTAGTTGTTGTTCATGCTTTCATGTTGTTTGAGTTATAAACTGTACTGACCTGTAGAGTGGATTTGAGGCCAAGGTAAGGCTCTGTGATTGTATGATTGCATGATTAGGATACTTCTGGGCATATTTCCCTCATAATTGGCGTTTAAAGCTTAGACTCACTAAGATTATATCTCCCCCCGTTGTGGGACAACATTTTCAGGGTCGTCGAGTGGTGACCTAGAGCTGAGAGAAGGTGGTCGGAAGCGTAAGTCAGTTAGGACTGCTTCTTTTTGGAAGGCCAGTCTTTTGTAGTCTTTTGACCATAGACTCTTATACATGACTCAGTGTGAATATAAAAGCATGTTTGTTTGTGAATTCGTATCCTGCTTTTCTATCCCGAGATGATTATGGTCAAGGGATTTATAATCCACTTCCGCATATGCAACAAAACAAAAAGGGTTGGCGACTAGTCCTGGGAAGTCGCAAAATTTATCAACCAGAGAGGGATGGTCACGCGCTCAGGGTTCGGGGCGTGACAGCTGCTGTTGCTATTGTTGCTGTTGAGTGATCTTGGGCATGCTGTCTTCGTCAATCTTTGTGTAAATCTTCGATTGTTTTGTGCATCTTCTTCTTCTTCTTCTTCTTTCATTTTTCAATTTAGAGTTGAAGAGGGGAGTGTTCTGGGGTGATGGCTTCCTCACATCTGTATAGATTTCAACACGACAGAAGTGAATTCTTACCTTTCAGCTGGGGATTGGAGCCGAACGGTTCTAGCAAGTTCTTTTTGAGTATTGTATGCTTTTTTCTTCTTCTTTTTTTTGCTTGTAATCTTAATTGCAAGATTCAGATAAGTTTTTGTTGAGGACGACATCTTGAGTTGACTTTGATGAGGTTAAGGTTAGAGAATGCGATGTTGTATCTTAGATTTAACTGGAAGTCCTTGGAATAAAATTGCAATTTTCTAAAATTGAAATGATTTTTGTTAAGCTGGACATCCAGCGATCATAATAGACCCAAAGATTTCAAATGAAATACCATTAAAAAGCAAACTATGGAAAACAAAAAAAGCTATAAAGTCCGGTGATTATGAATTCTAAACATTCGTGAAAGAATTCAATGTCTTCATTCTTTTTTCGTCCGGTTTCAAAATTAGTATTGGAAAGAAGTGAAGTGGTAAGTACAATCTACTTTGATATCTTTAAAAATACCTTACGTGTGATAATGCTAGTACGAGTACCTAGAGGGGGGTGAATAGGTTTATAAAAATTTTCTTGAAGATTGCACAATACTTAGACAGATGAAGGATTAAAAAATCAATCGTAAGACTGAGTAAAGGAAAGAGAGAATTAAACACAAGGTTTATAGTGGTTCGGCTTGATTCAAGCCTACGTCCACTCTTCTGCACTGACAGCCGATTGGCTGGATTCCACTATGAACAAAGAGATGTTACAGTGTTGATCTTCCTTGATTTCTCGATGTAGATGATCTACTACACTCGCTCAAGGTATCACCAAGTATAAACACTCTCTGTGTATACAATTTTGCTCGAACTGTATCGACTAACAATCAAGGTTCTTCAGACTCTGGAATTTTTCTATCGATCACACACTTAAAACAACTAGAACGTCTTCCTTTTATACTCCTTTATGCCATCATAGCCGTTGGCACTTACCAAAGGAATTCCTCCAATCTACCCGTTGGACGGAATCAATTAAGAAGATCATCCGAGCTATTTAAGGAATCTGATGATAGCCCATCAATCCTGTTCGCCCATACAATCAGGATTTTGGTTTCCAAGAATAGAACATTCCAAGAATGTTTCGTCGACCATCGGATCTTCTATTGTTCTTAGATAAGAATAAAAAAATCCGAAGTGATTATCCAACCAAGGGATCTTTTCCAGAGGATTGGATCGAATCCCCAACCATATACTTTGGCTTCGGATATCCTTCGCCACTGGATTAGAAAGACTGTCAGTGAGAATAATCTTGAGTCCTGAGTCTTGAGTCTTGAGATTACAAAGTCTTGAGACTTTAACTATCGATATCCAGACTAGACTGATAGAAATGTTTTGTCAGCTTCAAAATATTATGGAAAGATTTCTCCAACAATCTCCCCCTTTTTGATGGTGACAAAACTTTCTTGTAGATTTGAACAACTTTGACCTGCAAAAACATTTCTCAAGCAATATGGCTAACTCATAAAGATTAATAAACAACCAGACTCTGCATCCACAGCAAATTGGTTAGTCTTTCATGAGTAATACCATATAACAATACTTGATATAAATGCAACCAGTCAAGCATCAAAATCCACAGCCAATTCAGTCTCACACCCAAGTTCAAGTTCTCAAGTCATACTCAAAAATAAACATAACCACAAAAGTCAAAGTTTTAAAATAATGTTTGTTCAAATTGGTTCTCCCCCTTTTTGTCATCATTAAAAAGAGGGTGAGAAAGGAGTCATGTCTGCTTGGGAATGCGCACGATCTGGAATTCTCCCATTGACTGGACTACGCCTTCTAGCCTCTTGAAGTCCTCCCTTAGATGAGCTACCTCCTCTCCTTTGGCATTGGCTTGAATTTGCAGAGCGAGGTCTTTCATCTTGTCCTCCAGGCTGACTGAAGATGCTTGTCCAGCATTCTTCATGGCTTGAATTTCACAGTCCAGAGCATATATTTGGCCACGCATTTCCAGAAGAATATCCATGATGCGATGAAAATCTGCAGAATTTTCTGTCTGTGTACTGGCATGAGCTTTTTCAGATGGAGTAAGAGTATATGATGGCGCTTCTGTATAGTCTTGCAGATTTAGTGTCGACGTATCACCTTCTTCAGGCAATTGAGAAGCCTGAAATTCTTCTGGGTCTGCTGGAGATTGTCTTGGACCTTCACTATCTGCAGCATGAGGTGTAGACTTTTCTTGCTCGCCAACTCCCCCTGTCTCTAGGACATCCATAGGGGAAGAGTGATGATCATGCTCTAGATTTCCCTTCTCTCCAGTTTCAGCAGCAGACTTTTCTTTCTCTTCTTCAGCTTCTTTCTCCTTCTCTCTCTGCTCTTCTTCTTCTCTCTGGTTCTTCTGAAATTCTCTCGGCTGAGACACAGAACGTCTGGTTCTTGTCAGTGCTTGGATAGTAGGATCTTCATCCTCCAGGATGAGAGATCTTTTCTTCTTTTTCGATGGGGCTCCAATGGCCTCCTTTCCTTTTCTCTTTGAAGCAGACTGAACAGGAGATTTCACTCTGAATTTCTCCATTGCCTTGGAAAGTTCTTGCAGACGCATCTTCGTTAACATCTTCAAACCTACCACCATCTTATCACACGGTTGAACACAAAGAGATTGAGGCGGTTCAATATTCATGTGTCTGAAGATCTTGGTCACCAGACTAGGATAAGGCAATTGTCCTTTGTCTTTCGACATTGATTTGTACATATGGAAGAGAATAGTGTGCGGGAGAGAGAACTTTCGTCCTGTGTTGATCGCGTACATCAACTTTGCTTCAGAAAGAGACACAGAAGTCTTTGACGTAGACTTTGGTCTAAGACAGTTGATCACAATCTTATGAAGCACAATGTTGATGGCATTCATCCTGGAATAGGTAACTTTCTTCTCTGCGTCCCTATCTTTGACCAGTTCCAGAGTAGTGCGAGCAGGTGAGACTTTGATTGGTAGATAGCGTCCTCGTTCAACTCCAACTATATCAGCCAACATATTCACATCTACCACGTAGACTTTGTCTCGTACACTAAATGATATTCTATTCGCATCCAGAAAGCTAAGATTTGAATATAAATAAGCGGTCAGATGAGCATACCCGTTCGTAGAGTCAGAGCAAAAATTCTCAAGTTGAAACAAATTCAACTTTTCTCTTAAATTTATGTTGATGGCGTCCAGGAAGTCAAAATCGACACTTCTAGGGTTTATCACCCCTCTTTTCAACAGCCTGGAATACACTTTTTCTTGATCCTTGGATTTGAACAAATCCATCCGATTTCCTTTCACCTTTGCTGCCACTCCCATTTTCGGTTGAAATTCAAGGAACATTCTGTCATCATCGTTCCCTTCAATTAAATTTTGTCCTGGCATACGAGGATCACTTGGAATGTTCGCAAGTGCTTCCTCTGCTTTTCCTTTCGGGGCAATTCCCAATTCCTCCATTTTCTTCAGAAAAAGATACTCATTCCCATAATTTTTGTCCTTAAGGAAGTCATCTATATAATTCAATGGAGTACCTGTGCTTTTCAACGCACGATAAAGTTTATACATAAAGGAGGGCTTTTGGACTCTTACTGGGTCGGCATCCTCGATTATCTCTTCTTCCAGATTATGACTTGCACCTTGTGGGGCAGGAGGCGTTGAATGACGTGGATGAGAGCGAATCGGACTTTGTCGCTGACTTGTTAAGTCTTCTTCCTCAGTGAGATCGAAGTGAGTCGGTCCCTTCTCCATTCTTTGTGGTCCCCTGCTTGCGATTCTTGATGATTTCCTCGAAGAAGACATCTTTCTTTGTCGATTGGAAGATTCCTTCACTTGCTTTCCCAAGAAAAATGACCACTTTCTCGACGATGAACAAGCAGTAGAAACAGTATCGGGAGGAGAGTGCCTTTTAGGGTTTTGAAGATTGAGGAAAAGAAAAACTGTATATATATATATAACTCAGTTTTGAAAAGGGAAGTTCAATCGGTGGAAGGAAAGTGAACGATCACTTCTTTTCAAAATCAATAACTGCCAAAATTATTCTTTTTAAAAAATCTTCAAATTTCATTCGGATTATAGAATAACTGAACAAAAGATCATACCTTTTCGAGTTAAAATAACTAAATGAAAATTCGTACCTCTTACAACTTACAGTCTATAGCCACGAATGTCTGAGTCTGAGGATTTAAAGTCTGAAAGATTAGAGTCTTAAAGTGGGTGAGTCTCTAGACTTTAACTTCTTCAGGCTTCAAAATGTTGAGTCTTGAACGGATAAAGTCGAATTGATTTTTCTCCAAAGGCTTTGTGAATATATCCGCTAGTTGACTCTTTGAATCAACAAATTGAATCGAGATTTCTCCATTTTGAATATGATCTCTAATGAAGTGATGTCGAATCTCAATATGCTTTGCTCTTGAATGAAGGATTGGATTTTTGGTGAGATTGATCGCACTGGTGTTGTCACATCTGATTTCTGTGCATGAGTCTTCAATCCCAAAGTCTTGTAGCTGTTGTTTTATCCATAGAATTTGCGAACAGTAGCTTCCAAGAGCTACATACTCTGCTTCTGTCGTTGAAAGAGCTACAGTGCTTTGCTTCCTCGAAAACCAAGACACCGTTCTGTTTCCAAGTAGTTGACAAGTTCCAGAGGTGCTTTTTCTATCGACTCTGCAACCGGCCAGATCTGCATCTGAGTATCCTAGAAGATTATAGTCTCCCTTCTTGGGATACCAGAGACCGATGCTTGAAGATGAGGCAACGTATTTGATAACACGTTTTACAGCACTGAGATGGGATTCTCTGGGATCTGATTGAAACCTAGCACAAATGCAAACACTCAACAAAATATCAGGTCTAGAAACAGTAAGATAAAGAAGTGAACCGATCATGCTCCTGTACAGCTTTTGATCTACTTTCTTCCCTTCTTCATCCTTGTCTATCTTCTGAGAACATGACATTGGTATGTCGGTCTTTTTGCACTTTTCCAATCCAAACCTTTTGACAAGGTCATTCGCATATTTTTCTTGATGAATAAAAGTTCATTCCTTCATTTGTTTCACTTGGAGTCCAAGAAAGAATGTTAACTCTCCCATCATACTCATTTCAAACTCATCCTGCATAGACTTAGAAAATTTCTTGCATAGACTTTCATTAGATGATCCAAAAATAATATCGTCCACATATATTTGAACAAGTAAAAAGCTTTTGCTTTCCTTTTTGATAAACAATGTAGTATCTACTTTGCTTTTGACAAAACCATTATGTAATAAGAACTTACTTAGTCTGTCGTACCAAGCTCGAGGTGCTTGCTTTAAACCATACAAGGCCTTTTTCAGTCTGAAGACTGAGTCTGGCTTCTTTGGGTCTTCAAACCCAGGTGGTTGTTCCACATAAACTTCCTCATGGATGAATCCATTTAGGAATGCACTTTTGACGTCCATTTGGAATAACCTGAAATTTTTATAACAAGCAAACGCAAGTAATAGACGAATAGCTTCTAACCTTGCTACTGGAGCGTAAGTCTCATCATAGTCTATTCCTTCTTCTTGCGTATTTCCTTTGGCCACGAGTCTTACTTTGTTTCGTACGACTTTTCCTTCTTCATTCATCTTGTTCCTGAATACCCATTTGGTTGCAATAACAGTTTTACCTTTTGGTTTAGATGTTAATTCCCAGACATCATTGATGTTGAATTGTCTGAGTTCTTCTTGCATAGCCTCGATCCAACTTTCATCAGATAAAGCTTCTTCTATGCTTTTTGGTTCAATTTTAGAAATGAGAGCCACAGCACTAGATTCTTCACGCCTTTTTGATCTGGTGCGGATTCCTTCATTGATTTCGCCAATAATGAGATCTTTAGGATGACTAGATTTATGCTTCCAGTTGCTGGTTGTTCTGCCTAGTTGATGATCTCTTTCTTTGTTTGAATCTTCATGTGCTTCTTGATGTTGGACTTCCAGAGACTGAGATGCTTCTTGAGTTGTAAGCATTGGAAGGTCTGGAGTAGGTTCAGACTCTTCATACTGAGTCTGGCTGGATTCATCTTGCATTGAGTCTTGGAATTTAACATTCGTTGATTCCTCCACTGACTGGCTTTTCTTGTTATAGACTCTGTAGGCTTTGCTTGATGTAGAATATCCAAGGAAGATGCCTTCATCTGATCTTTCTTCAAACTTACCAACTCGATCATTTGCATTTTTCAAAACAAAGCATTTGCAACCAAACACATGAAAGTATGAAACAATAGGCTTTGTACCTTTGAACAATTCATAGGGGGTTTTCTCTAAAATAGGTCTTAAAAAGACTCTATTTATAATATAGCATGCTGTTGAGACAGCTTCAGCCCAAAATCGTGAAGAAATTTTGCTTTCAATTAAAAGTGTTCTAGCCATTTCTTGAAGAGATCTATTTTTTCTTTCCACAACTCCATTTTGCTCTGGAGTATATGGAGAGGAAAACATATGATTAAAACCAGATTTATCACAAAATTTCGTAAAATCTTGATTTTCAAATTCACTTCCATGATCTGTTCTTATGCTTGAGATTGCACATCCTTTTTCATTTTGAACCTTTTTGGCAAATTTTTCAAAATACGAAAATGTTTCTGACTTACTTGTAAGAAAATATACCCAAGTAAAGCGGGAGTAATCATCCACAATTACTAGGCAATATTTCTTACCTCCAATGCTCTGGGTTCTGGTTGGTCCGAAGAGATCCATATGAAGCAACTATAGTACATGATTAGTAGAAACATGGTTTATTTGCTTAAATGAATTTCTTACCTGCTTTCCCAGAATGCATGGAGTGCATGAATCAGACTTTTGGTATGGCAATTTAGGTAGACCTTGAACAAGCTTCTTTGATGAGATTTTGGCTAATTGTTTCATGTTGACATGGCCAAGCTTTCTGTGCCATAAGACTGCTTCATCTTGAATTGAGATTAGGCATTGTGCTTCATTTGGTTTTACATCAAGGAGGTAGATATTTCCATGCCTTCGACCCATGAAAGACTGAGTTAAGTCTTTGCTAATTCCAGAACATATGCCTTCTTGAAAGGAGATCTTGAAACCAGTATCACACAATTGGCTAATACTTAGAAGATTGTAGTTGAGTCCTTCCACTAGAGAGACATTGCTTATTGTGAGATTTCCAATTTTCACAGTTCCAAATCCCACAATGCTTCCTTTGCTGTTTCCTCCAAATGAAACTTTTCCACCATTCACTTGAACAAGCTTTATGAAGCAATTTGAGTCTCCTGTCATGTGTCTTGAACATCCGCTGTCAAGATACCACTTAACTTTCTTTTTGACAGAGACCTACATTCAAAAGAGAGTCTCAAGATTTCTTTGGTACCCAAATTTTCTTGGGTCCTTTGGCGTTAGTAGAATAAGCATTACTAGGCCATACTTTCTTAACAGGCTTCCAAACCATAGAACACTCTTTTTCAAAATGATCCTGACTGTTACACTTTGAACACCTTAGAGCACTTCGACCTACAGACTTTACAAAGACTTTCTTGAAATGATTTTTGTAAGCCTCTTTTGACGGTCTTTTCTTAATTCTTTCTTTTACTTTTGGAAAATCAATCAAAGGAATTGTTTCTGCTGTCATACCCAAACCAGACTTGTTAAAGTAAGGTCTTTGGACTGAAAGAACTTTTTCAAGTTTTTCAGACCCTATTGAAAATTTCTTTGAAATATTTGATAAGTCAGTTTTTAAGAAAGCATTTTCTTTTGAAAGTTTATCTTCATTCTCCTTAAGAGTAGAAACATTCAAGTCTAAACTTTTCACTTTTTCTTCTAAAATATTTTCCTTTTGTTTTAAAACTGAGTTTTCCTTTTTAAGTTCGGAAATCCTTTTTAGAGAAGTCTTAAGACTAAAACATAGTTCATCAATGTATTTAGAGACTTTGACAGGGATTTTATAATCACTTACCTCAAATTCACTGTCTGAGTCTGATCCAGAATCTGAGTCTGATTATGCCATTAGACACAGGTTGGCATATTCCTCATCACTTTCTTCACACTTTGTATCGCTCCAAGTTTCGGCTTTGAGAGCTTTTCGAGACTTTTCAGCTTTTCCTCTTTTCTTCTTCAGGAGAGGACAATTTGGTCTGATGTGTCCCTTTTTCTTACGTTCGAAACAAACTACATCTTTGTTTGGTTCCTCATTATCAACAAACTTGGTTTGCTGTTTCTGAAGACTTTGTTTCCTTGAGTTGAACCTTCTCCCTTTTCTATTCAGCTTTCTGAACCTTCTAATCATAAGAGCAAGCTCCTCATCATCCAGATCTTCTTCAGAGTCTGTATCATTAGAATCATCGTTAGATTTTAATGCAATGGATTTCTTACCTCTTGGATCTTCGTCTTCATTAATTCATTCCACTTCATAAGACTGAAGAGTTCCAATTAGCTCGTCTACAGATAATGGCATAATTCTTTGCGTCTCTCTTATTGAAGTCTTTATATGATTCCAATCCTTGGAGAGTCCACGCAGTAGCTTGTTCACCTTCATAGGATCAGAAATTTTCTGTCCTTGATTCTCAAGGCCATTGACAATATCTGTAAAACAGCTAAACATGTCAGTTATAGATTCTCCTTGTTTCATTTTGAAGGCTTCATATTGACCAAGGAGAATGTTAATTCTGGTCTCCTTCACTCGGTCTGTCCCTTCATAAGTGATATGTAATCTGTCCCAGACTTCTTTTGCTGTATCACAAGAAGATATTCTGTTATATTCAGTTGGTGATAAAGCACAATATAAAGAGTAAATTGCTTTTGCATCGAGTGCTTGTCTCTTGTTTATCTCTTCTTGAGACATTCCGCTGGTTTCAACAGTTTCTTTCCCTCTTTCGGATGCTGATGCAGCAGTAGGAGTAATTCCTCTTTCCACCACATCCCATTCCAGAGGATCCTTTGATCGTAGAAAAGCTTTCATCTTATTTTTCCAGATGTTGTAATCCTTTCCATCAAAGTAGGGTGGTCTGGTATTGCTTTGCCCTTCCACCAGCCCTGGTGCTAGCATACTAGCCATGGATCTTTTACTCTGAAGTAAAACACTTCAAATAAAGTAAGAACACAGGCTCTGATACCAATTGATAATGCTAGTACGAGTACCTAGAGGGGGGTGAATAGGTTTATAAAATTTTTCTTGAAGATTGCACAATACTTAGACAGATGAAGGATTAAAAAATCAATCGTAAGACTGAGTAAAGGAAAGAGAGAATTAAGCACGAGGTTTATAGTGGTTCGGCTTGATTCAAGCCTACGTCCACTCTTCTGCACTGACAGCCGATTGGCTAGATTCCACTATGAACAAAGAGATGTTACAGTGTTGATCTTCCTTGATTTCTCGATGTAGATGATCTACTACACTCGCTCAAGGTATCACCAAGTATAAACACTCTCTGTGTATACAATTTTGCTCGAACTGTATCGACTAACAATCAAGGTTCTTCAGACTCTGGAATTTTTCTATCGATCACACACTTAAAACAACTAGAACGTCTTCCTTTTATACTCCTTTATGCCATCATAGCCGTTGGCACTTACCAAAGGAATTCCTCCAATCTACCCGTTGGACGGAATCAATTAAGAAGATCATCCGAGCTATTTAAGGAATCTGATGATAGCCCATCAATCCTGTTCGCCCATACAATCAGGATTTTGGTTTCCAAGAATAGAACATTCCAAGAATGTTTCGTCGACCATCGGATCTTCTATTGTTCTTAGATAAGAATAAAAAAATCCGAAGTGATTATCCAACCAAGGGATCTTTTCCAGAGGATTGGATCGAATCCCCAACCATATACTTTGGCTTCGGATATCCTTTGCCACTGGATTAGAAAGACTGTCAGTGAGAATAATCTTGAGTCTTGAGTCTTGAGTCTTGAGATTACAAAGTCTTGAGACTTTAACTATCGATATCCAGACTAGACTGATAGAAATGTTTTGTCAGCTTCAAAATATTCTGGAAAGATTTCTCCAACAATGTGCTCTCCAATGATAAAATATAGTTTTAAGGGGGAAATCAAGTATAGGAAGTAATTATTTTATAATAAAGTAGAGGATCTTTGATTGATCTATCGATGATAAATAGAGAAAATCAATTATGGAAGCAAGCAAGGATGAGAGAGAGAGAGAGAGAGAGAGAGAGAGAGAGAGAGAGAGAGATTTTTATTGAAGCTCTAAGTTTGGTCGAAGTCCATTGATGTCCCGATGACATGGAATATAGTGATAAAGCTAACGAATATAAATATTTTTTTTAGCATTATAAGGGAAACTGTAATCAAAAGAGAAAGAAATAGATTTTCTATACAGTAGACATTGTTGATTGATGTATAATGCTAGTTAGCTTATGAATAAAAAACTGCTTGTCCCTTATAATGGTTGTCAAATTAATCAGCATAGTAGAGGATACGAGTATCTCTCAGTTGGTGTATGCTCTTCAATCCTCCTTGATGTAATGTATATATATATTTATAATTGTTGACTAATGGATAATGCTAATTAGCTTATGAATAAAAAACTGCTTTTCCCTCATAATTGTTGTCAAATTGCACACCTTGCATCAGCATAATAGAGGACGCGAGTATCTCTCAGTTGGCGTATACTCTTCAATCCTCCTTGATGTAAATATATATATATATATATATATATGTGTGTGTGTGTGCGCGCGCGCGCGTGCATATCTATATCGATTGAATTATTTATTTCGATTTTGCTTGGGATCAATTTAGAAAATCATGGGGTCTAAAGCACAAATAACAAGAAGAGCAATAAAAAAAGAAGTTAAGATGTAGCGTCAATATCGTTGACCGGTAAGAATCCCCGGTGCTAGCGATCTTGCAGGTTTGCTACTCGAGACCACACTAACATATGTGATATGACATGAAAAATTAAAATAAATGAATTTTTTTAATGAGTCAGAAAGATAAATAATCATTAATATTTGATACTTTTGCCGTTTGTTTAAGGGCTATGCTAGTAGTCACACGTGCACCTAATGACGTTTTAACTGCACATGTTCATTTTTTTTTCTATAGTAATATGGTCACTTATTAAAATGTTGTATCTTTTCCGTTTTTGTTGCGAATTTCTCCTTCTAGAAATCACGAACAAGAGCACAATTTTTTTTTTGGTCGAAATAATTGGTCTATTTAGCACGTGTTGATACCTTTAATTGCTTTCTATATCATGAATAAAATATTCAGTGATGATTGGTCAAATCATTAAATAGAAAAATCTCTTGATGAAAAGTAGCTTGGATTATCTTGAGCGTGTATTGTCACGCCCCGATCCTCCGAACCCATGCCTATCCCTACTTGGTCGATATAATAGCGATGTCTCAAGACGCATCGTCGACCCATTCATTTTAATATACGCATGCAAAAGTATATATAAATCTTCAGATAATAAAACAATGGGATGGGAAAGCAGGGCAAATTTTTTTACAAAATATCTTTTTATAAACACACAGGTTTATACACAGAAGCCTACAAAAAGGAATAAGCTTTTAACAAAAGAGAATTGTCCTATGACTGACTAGTCGGACAAGTTCGCCGGGTCTTTGGGCTTTACCTCCTAAACTCTGAGCTTCGGTCCTCCATAACCATCATCTACAGACCTGAAAATGGTTATACAATAACTAGTGAGATAATGTCTCAGCAAGTTCTATCTCTTAAGACTCGATTAGGAAATATGCCCTAGGGGTTGCCTAAGCACAACCAGGCGTCAGAGGGCTTACCTTGGCCTCAATTCCTTCCTACAAGTCAGTTTAACAATAAACACTGACAATCACATCAGTCCATCAATTCAACCAATCGGATCGACTTAGTCGATTACATGTCATTGAGACCATCACACGGTCATTTCAACTATTCATTCTCGACTCTTGATCACCGCCCTACAGGCATAATTTATATTTAGTGGAATCACGACCTCACTCGGCAAATTTAGACTTTAGTGGCATCACAGCCCCACTTGGCAATTTTTGGCTTAGTGACATCACGGCCCCACTTGGCAATTTTAAACTTAGTGGTATCATGACCCCACTTGCCAATTTTAGTCTTAACTCACAACCTCACACGGTTATATTCCCTTCAAATACTGATATTTTCCACTTTTGGGATAAATCCTCATAATCACAAATTTACTTAATTTTCACAAACCGGTACTCAAATAAATAAACAGAAAGCACCACTGCAATCAGCACGAAATTCCGATCACCGGTCATCCCGGTTGAATTTCCGAAAATTAATTAATTAATTAATTAATTAATTAACGAAAATATTAGATAAATGCGATAAATCCAATTTAGGCCCGTTATAGCCTAATTGGAAGCCGAAACGGATTTGGAAAATTTCCAAGGTTCATTAAATAAATAAATAAATGAGTCTACTCGCTAATGCCACTAACTAACCATCTAACATGCATCAGCAGATAATTAAATTAACTAATCTAATCTAATATATCCACGTAAACATGCTTAATCTAATCTAATATATCCACCTAAACATGCTTAATTTAATCTAAATAACCCATAAGTATCATTAGCATACTAAGCGAGGTTTAGTGAGCAAAACTCACCAGTGCAAAGCGAAGACCAGTTCACTGCGTCGGCGGCACAACAGTGGCTGAACTTGGGCTCGCGACGACACCGATGGGCTTGGACTTAGCCTTAAACCGGCCTAACAAATCTCAGCCTAACTGATATTTGTTATTGCGTTGGACTGGGCTTGCTTAGATACTGGGCTTGGACCTCAAAATCGTGGGCTTCTGATTTCGCTGGGCTTCAAAAAAGGCGTGGACTTGCTGCTGGGCCGAAACTTGGGCTGAACCAGGACAATTGCGAGCTGGGCTTGAAGATCTTGCTGGGCTGGACTCCACTGGTTTGTGGGCTGAAGACAGGCCCAGCTGTTGGGCCAAATCACGTTGAAGATGCGTGGGCCGAAGACTGCAGGAATTCAGTGAAATCATGGGCTGAGACGCTGGGCTTCGAGTTGCTGGGCCGCGACAAACTGAAGCGAAGAGGGGCTGGAGTGCGTGGGCGTGAAGCAGCTGGGAGCTTCGGTGCAGGGGGGTCTTCAATGGTAGAGGGACATACGAAGCAGAGACAAAAGATAGTGGGGAGGCGTGAGGCTTGCAGAGTCAGCGGCGGAGTGAGAGAGAGAAATTGAAACTGAAACAGAAGCAGCGAATGGATCAATGAAACCGGCATTAACGATGGTGGCTTCGGTTTACTACTGGGTTGACTGGACGCGTGGAGATGGCACGCGGCAGCGAGGAAGAGATCACGGGGCTGCTTCGGTCTCTGCTGGGAAGACACCACAACGTGGATGGCAGCTGAGTGAAGAAATCGGTGGAGATGTGGGCGTGTGGTTGCGGCCAAAGATGGAGCAAGGGTGATGGTGGATGAGGCGGTTGTAACGATGGAGCGACAAGGGTTAGTGGATTGTAGCGGCAGAGAGAGAGAAGAGACGGTGAAGATGTTTTCGTTTTGCTCAAAGGAAAAAGAAGGAATTAAAGGAAAGTAGAAATAGAAGGGATAAGAATGAGAGAGAGATGTCGTGGAGATGGAGTCGGCGAGACTTGCTGGAGAGGGCGCCGGTGGGGAAGAAAAGTCAAGCAATTATCTAATCCATTAATAGCATGTTCCCTATTTCTTTTTCACATTATAATTTCCATAATTAATCCAATTTTGGTGCCAAAATGCAGCCCTCCTCTTTTGATCCGAATTTCTCTTAATTTAGACTTCAATTTCATCCTTAATTTCTCAAATTCAAAGTCCAATTTCGATGAAGAAAAACCCCATACATCTCCACAAATTCCCATCCCCCAGTAGCTCAGCTTAGAAGTCAAAATTCCCTTCAAAAGAGCTAAACCGAATTTCCTGTGGCATCCAAAATTTTAGACAACCCTCGGACAGGTGACAGTCACCGAATTGTGACTTTGTCTTTATTTTATAGGCATTAATTTGTATTTGTTAATTTGGAATAGTATTTCAATTTTATCCTTTGAACCAAAAGGATGGGATTTGATCTTGCATAAGAATTATATGCGCTAAAAATTTAAAGAATTAGAACTTGAGGATATTGAGCGGGCCGCAAGAATTTGGTGTGTGTGTGTGTGTGTGTGTGTGTGTGTGTGTGTGTGTGTGTGTGTGTGTGTGTGTGTGAACCAATCTAAATTTTTGTTATTAAATTAAATTTGATAGAGATAAAATACTATTATATAAACCAATCTAAATTTTTGTTATTAAATTAAATTTGATAGAGATAAAATACTATTATATAAAAGGGGAATTGGGCTTTATTTTAAGGACTCTTGGGCCCAAGGATTCGGACCCAAGCAAGCCCAAGGACACCCCATGGGCGTCGTACGAAGCAAGAGGAGGGGGAGGAAATCGCATGCCTCCCACGCTTGTCTTCCTCCACAATTACACTTGTCCCTTGCCATTAAACAGTTGTCCATCCTACATCCACTTAATCATTTTCTTTCATGCAAAATGGAGGAAATTAATTAATAAAAGAACAAACAAAGGGGGAGGGGGGTTTTGTACGAAGGCAGGAGAGAGACCAAGAGAGAGTTTGAGAGGAAACCAAGCAAGGAGAAAAGGAGGGTCGATCGTGGGTGCAGGCAGCGAGGGAAAGAGAAGGAAGGGCCGCCTCTTGCCGTGTCCGTGCAGCCGCCGTTGACGCCACCGGTTCCCATTGCCGACTGGCCCAGCCGCGACCCCCGAACCTCCATTTTCAGATAGCCACCGAGTGAGAGAGTTTAAGGCAAGCAATTGTTCTTCAATCTGTTGTTGCAAGCTGTTTTGCCTAGAAAAGAAGTGAAATAGGTGAGGAGAATGGAGTACTTGAGCTGCATGTGGAGTCTTTGATATATAGGAGGGTGTTAGATCAAGAAAACTGGTTGTGGATGAGGTTCATGTGCTGGATTTTTGAACTTGCAAGTGAAACCAAATGAATTTGAGATTCTGATCATGAGGAATTTTAGTGATAATCATGCTGTAGTAAGGTGTATTGTGTGTATGGACAAAGAGTATAATGATGGGAGGTTGAAATCTAATGTATAGGAGGAGTTTTGTGAACCTGTGAACTGTTTCTGTGAAAAACAGTGTGACCTTAGGCGACATTTTAATTTTTCTGTAATTATTTGGCCACAATTTGATTTCTAACCCCTGATGAAAGTTTTAGAGCACATATTCATGAATAACATATCCAAAATTCAGAGAAAACGAGCAAAGTATGACCCTCGAAATAATTTTCGTACAAAAATATGAAATCTGGAATTTTACAGAATGTTGGGTAGGAAGAAAATCGAAGTTTTACCCTCGGTGCATATGGAATATGACCTAGTGGCCTTCTTGAGATTTTTTCCTTTAGGTCTTATCGATAATGTGTCAAAATTTTGTAATTTTCTGAGCTCGTTTAGTAATTAATTCGGAATTATTTCTAAAACTGCGCAATTGTAGAAATTAAGTTACTGTTCTCGAATTGCCATGTGACTTAATGATGCTGATGGTGGGAGGTTTGTGACTTGATGATGCTGATGGTGGGATATTGTGATTGATAAAAAGTTTGTGAGATATCTTGTTTGACATATAATGATGCATTTGTGAAATTAAAATGCGATTTGTTACCCATTGAACCCTCGGATTAATGATGCCCCGGGAGTCGGGATGCCCAAAGGATCGAGTGAGTCGATGCCTTGTGGATGCCCGGTGGCCTTAAATGGCTAAATGCCGGAGGAATTTCCTCGGGAGTTTCGGGATGCCCGGTGGTATACTAGTCGGTACGTAATTCCGAATGGCTAGGGTAACCATTTTTATGGGAGGCCCTCGAGGTTCCTTGTGATGCCAGGTGGGGTACGAGATGCCTAGAGGCGTGATTCACTCCAGATGCTCGGTGGCCTTAAATGGCTGAATGCCGGAGGCTTTCGTGATGCCTGGAGGGATGCGAATGCCGGAGAGATGCAAACATTGGTCCTCCGGGGATGAAACCCTTTTGAATGATAAAATGAATGATTTTACTATAAATGTGTGGGGTCTATATATAAGACTGAGTGTATGGCATGGAACGGAACATGATATTTTAGTTTGGCCCTATGATTGAAATTTGTCTATCTTGGATATGTTGTCATCACATTGAAGGGTTTGATGATTGTGATCTGATTATGTGGCATATGATTCTTATAGAATTACAATTGCTTTAATATTGAAGAATTCCATGATATTGATATCCATTTATCCTTTGACTTCCTGCCTTGTCTATCTTGTATGAAATTAGATGCTGATTGTTATGCTCGACATAGCTTGTTGAATCTTTTGCTGCTGAGTGGTTGTACTCACCCCGTTTGGGGATTAACATTTTAGACTAGATAAGATACCTCTACTGCCACTGCCGCCGGTAGATGGATCAAGTGGTTGGATATGACTGCGAGGAGGAGGATAGCAAAAGAAGGAACTTTTGAATGCCAACACTGACCGATGGACTTTAAGTATACGACTGTTGGAGGAGATGTCAGTCATCTTTTGAAGTATAGCTGAGTATAGAAGACTATGGCATTTTGATGTACCGATGAATGATGTCCATCTAGTTTAAGTAAATAAAAGTGTTCGGCTTTTACCTATAAACGTTTAGTTGGTGTGCATCATTTTCTGAATCTAAGGAAAGGAGTTGATGGATGTGCTTCCGCCATATAAATTGCGCAGGGACCGATCTAAAAGATATAAACCCCCAGGATCGATAGACCTTCAGGTCAAGCAAGAGAATGGTAATCGAACTGTGGCAACCCTAACGGTTCGGGGGCCGTCAAGGGGTGCCACATTTCCGCTAATTTTCTGCGATGTCCGAAACAATTTTTCGTAAAAATCTCGGAATCTCCTAAAATTCTTCGAAGGATGAGTCGACGATCCTAAAATGATTTGTGACACGATATAACCTTCAATTTCTGAAATCGAGTTCAGTTTTGCGGTTATTTTCAATCAAACACGGTTTTAGAGTGACCTAGCCTATCAGGTAGCTTTTAAGAATTTTTGGTGCAATTGACTCGTGGTTGATTTTCTTCGAGTCACACGTATCTCTTCGATAGTTTGGTGACTCTCGATTGTCGTGAAAATCTCAAGATTTCAAATACAGACACAGGGTGCCAAAACGACAGAAAAATCAGTTTAGTGCTGATCGACGAGAATTTTGCAAATTAGTGGAATCATCCATGTTTAGCCATACATCTCAGTCGAACCAACTTATCTCTAGTCTCTGATCAATTTTTAACTGTGCCGTAATGACCTTTGTAGACTAGCACAGTCGAGCAGTTGATTCGTAGTCGAATTATCAAGTCTATTGCATTTATATTTCTTAACGGCTTCACCTGATAAGCTAGTTATCTCATGAGTGACCATCTCAGAGAAAAGTATTATAGTTGTGTTGATGAAAGAGCCAACTTATCCAACTGAAATCATAACTTGAAATTCAGGATGTCACATGTATGCTGAAGTTCTAGACATACATTATGGTATTTTAGGGTACAAGATTGGCTCTCTCTTTGTTACCAATTTCATAACTCATAATTGTCCTTTTGCAACAAGATGGTATTTGTCCTTTTTCGGAGCCAATGCGTGACCAACAAAGATGAAAATCAACTTCAAAACCAGCAATGACCAGGAGTAACCATCATCATCACGCCCTCTTAAGTGAAAACTCAAAAAGAATTAGTCTCTTAATCGCTGGAATTGTGGTAAATCAGAGGTATTGTGTGTAAATATCATGAATAATGGCAAAATTTCCAAAAAAGTCCTAGACTTGTTGTGCTTTTGCCAATTATGTGATAAACCTTTTAACTATACCAATTGAATCCTAAATATTTTCACATTTTTCCAACTAAGTTTATTTGGTCAACTTTAATAAGAAATTATTGACATGAATGACAGCCGTCTTATGTAGGATGGTCGGTGCTAATGTTAACAAATTTTTATATAAATTTTTTTTATAAATGGATTTATTTTACATTTTTTTTTATCATGGTTGGTGAGAGTCATTGGGTCCTCGTGGCCGCTAGCGAAGACTTGGTGACCCTCATCAGCCACAGTAAAAAAAGGTAAATGAGGAAAAGAGAAGAAAAGAAAGAAAGAAAAAGGAAAAGGAAAAAGAAAAAAAAGTTCATACAAATTTTTAAAAAGCATTAAAATACCATTAAAAATTCTCAATGTTTGCACCAGCTATGCCATGTAAAGTAATAGGTGTCCATGTTAGCAATTTCCTGACAAAATTGGTTAGATGGACTCAATTGGCATCGTGAAAAGATTTAAGATTCGATTGGCATAAATGAAAGTTAATGACTAAATTGGTAAAAATATGATGAGTTCAGAATTTTTTTGATAATTTTCCCCATAAATAACTAGCATCTCTCATCCTTCCTGATTCTGATGATTGTTTGAATAGGGCAAAGTCCAAAACTTATTGAAAGAACTTAATCTCCAAAAGAGATTAAACTCAATATTTAGTATGACCTTTACAATTTGCATCCAGTCACGTTGCACTGCTACAGTAGATTGTTTGGAGACATGTTTCGACTGGTCTTTCTATATGCTAAACATGATATCATAAACAAACTACCGAGAAGGTTAGTTTGGAACCTTTATTTATTGTTTTGCCGATAATGTCCTTCCATCATCATCTTTCGATAAAAATTCTCAAGTGGCCTTCGTAGAGAAATGTTTTTTTTTTTGGTAGGAATAATTAGTATATTGGGGCAAGAATTGGGGCAAGAAAAAACTTTACAAAAGATCAAAGCACCAAAAACTTACACTAAAGATGAGATAGATCATTATGAGTGGAAGGATGCCAAGATGTAAAAGAGAAAGCAACTAAGAGCAAAGATGCCAAGAACAACTGTCAACCAGAAATAACCAGCAAAAGCTAAACACCTAAAAGACTAGAACCACAAGCATGGCATGAACAATCGGCTGCCAGATACAACACGCACACAATGAGCAAGCATGTAGCACCCCGAACCCTTCGAAGGTCGCCACAAGCATCGATGTTACATCTTATTTCCCTTTTGTTCTACACTTAGAAGAAGCGTCGTTATTCACAGGCATTTTTTTTTAAAGCGGTCCCAGCGTGACTCACTAGCGGAAGCAAATTTAAAACATCACCATCTCTCCCCCCACCAACCATGATACCAATACACACCACTAATCACCATAATTTTTTATAGACAAGCCACGACACTTTATTTACATATATTTTCAAGATGGGACTTCTTTTGGGTCGGTACATCAAAAAGGAAAAGCTAGGACTCAGCCATATCTAGCCTAAAACCTCAAAAAGAACCCTCGATCCTCTACATCACATGTGCACAACCCCCATCATAAGTGTCGGCTAACTATCCCAAAAAGATCCAGCTCCTACTCGTCACGCACGGGCCTCACACCCAGTCCGGTGCGTCAGGCGGCGGCGGTGGCAGCATCCCTCTCATCACCCCATCGCGGTGAACGTGGACGGAGACAAACTCCGAGACAATCGGGCCCCCAGCCAGGCCAATGTCGTACGAGACAAAACAGCGCACACGTATGTATGTCAGTCCAGGCACAGAAGGACAGCTGTACTCCTCACTCTCTACCTCGACGTCGGACGGTAACCCGTAAAATGCACCCCGCGCGACGGCAGGAAGCGACATACTGCTAATATGAAATGTTGGTCCCCAAAGGCGTGAGTACAACCACTTAGCAGATAAAGAATCCAACAACCACTCAATGCATCATACAAGTCATACATGCATTGCAAGCGTTACTTACCTTGAAGCCATGCGCATACTATCATGCATCATTATCATAATCATATACATGTCATCATCATCATGACATCATCATATCACACATGTCATCATCATCATGGCATCATCATATCACACATGTCATCATCATCATGGCATCATCATATCACACATGTCATCATCATCATGGCATCATCATATCACACATGTCATCATATCATGACATCATCATATCATACATGTCATCATCATCATGACATCATCATATCACACATGTCATCATCATCATCATCATGCATATCATCATGCCATATCATATCATGCATGGTTCAATTTCAACTTTTAATTTTTTATTTGATCACCACATCATCCTTCCTCGGATCATCAATTTCATCTCACATTATACACTCGCATCCCATGCGAGAAAAACCTCCGACATTCAGCCATTCCAGGCCACCGGGCATTTGGCCCGCCACATTCCGGGTATCTCACATCCCAACTAGCATCACGAGGCATTCCTTTCGAGCAGAAACCTCCGACAGAGCTTCCGGCATTTATACTCCCTGGCTGGGCATCCCGCACCCCAATCTTGGCATTGCGAGGCATTCCCTTCGGGCAAAAACCTCCGACAGGGCTTCCGGCCCCCCACATTCCAGGCATCCTGAATCTCCCAGGGCCATCCGGTAATGCATCTCTATACATTCCGGGTATCATCCTCCACCACAACCACCTCCTCATTTACCATTATCCATGTTTACCAATTTCAGTCTTAATTTAGCATGGCATATGACGTGACATCAAACAAGTCATACTTGGCATAGAATTCACACATGCATCTCAATTCAATGTCATGCACACACCAAGACCTTATCATACATGCAACAATGTATAATTATTTATTAATAAATTTAATGGAATTTATGGCCAATAAAATAATCCATTTTATCTTATTTATTTATTTATTTTTAAATTTCAACTTATGCCACTTTCATAAATATTAAATTTAATATCTATAAATTCCCAAAATTATAAAAATTGAAGCAATTATCAAACAAGCCAATAGGATGATAATTACAAGCAAAATACATGGCCAAATAGAATTTTACACAATCTCACAATTTTCACAAAACATCATATGATTTTCGGATGAAACCAGAATGCACGGTTTCCGAAGAAATTCAATTAAAATATCCATACGGCCTCGAAAAATTACGAAATTTTACCGAATGATAGCCAAGCAATTTTCGTACAACTTTCATGAAGACATCCAAACCAGATTCTTTTTAGATTATTTTATACAGTCTCACGAAGCTTCTGGATCCATTACCGCATCGTCCAGTGCAAGCTTCTCCGAAATATTGAGTTTTAACCTACCTATTCTCTTTCGTTTCCACTGAAATTTGGATATGTTATACATCACGATGTTCTCCACAAGTTTAATGAAGAGATATAAGTCAAATAACCAGAGTATGATCGTCATTTAGGTCCATGAAGTCTCGGGTGTCCCAAAATACATCTCCAGAATTACCGTCTTCAAGATCTAGTCGATTTACTAGGCTATAATTGTTCATTTCACTTCAAATCTGAGTATGTTATAGTTTAAGATGTCCCCTACAACTTTCATGAAGAAATCGAAGAGAGATTCTTAACACAAACTAACATGCAACCACAAATCCAACAAAAAGTCAGTAAAATCTTTCCAGATCTGAGGTCTCCGTAGGATGAGACTTTAACCCCTCAAATATCCATCATTTTCCACGAAATTTCAGTATGTAATATTTCAAGATGTTAGCTACAACTTTCATGAAGAAATCGAAGCCAAATCGGACTCTCAACATGCATGCAAGCTCACACAACATCCTGACTCACACTGTTCGAGGGAAAACAGCCAAACCATTCAAACACAAACCATCCATACGTCGGTTTTTCTCACCTAAACACCCAAAAATTCAACATGCAAGTAACATTCACACATGCAAGAGCAGCTAGAGGACTCCCACTTGCCTCTAGACTGGTCGGTGGACGGCGTAAGGCGGCGAGCACGGCGGCACACGGCGGACGGACGGCGGTTCCTCCTCCTCTCTCTCAGCCGCTCCCCCTCTCTTTCGCACGATCTCTCTCCCTCTCTCACTCTCTTGGCCGAATGAAGTAACCAGCCACCCTTCTCTCTCTCTTCCCTTTTATCCCCCCTAAAGCTCATGATTTGTAATCATTAGGCTGCCTCCTAATTAGCCAATGCATGCCCTTCTTCTTGCCACTTGTCTCATTGCATTCATAATGGGCTTGGGCTTTTGGGCTTGGGCTTGGGCCATCAGTCCACTCTTGGACCTCCCCTTGGGCTGGTCGACAGCCCCCTTTAGTGGGCCTAATTGGGCCGACTAACTTAGCCCATCAAGGCTTCAGCCAATGGGCCTAAGGCCCAACCTAAAAATTGACTTTTTCCCTTTTTTTTTTTTGAATTTCTTCTATAAATATTTTTAAATTTTTAATATTCAATATGGCCAAAGTCTTGTGACATTTTGTTTATTGAAATTTAATTTATAAAGTGCATGGCCAAACATAGATTATTATCATTAATCTATCAAATTTAAATTCTCATAAACACAAGCACAAATCACCTAATCTTAAAAAGACTAATGGCTAAAGCATAAGCCATAGGAAATTTCATTACCTAATTAGAGACTTTAACACACCTTATGGCTTGACTTTGAATTTTGGGATGCCACAATTCTCCCCTCCTTAGATAATTTCGTCCTCAAAATTTAAGCACCACTCGTGCCTTCTTGAAACAAATAGGGATACTTTTCCTTCATCTGATCCTCACTTTCCCATGTGGCTTCCTCCATATCATAATGTCGCCATAATACCTTAACCAGAGGAATCTTCTTAGTCCTAAGAATTTGCTCCTTTCGATCCAATATCTGTATAGGCTCTTCAATGTACCTTGCTCTCTCATCCACTTTGATGGCTTCATGATCGAGTATGTGACCAGGATCCGGCTGGTACTTTCTCAACATCGATACATGAAACACATCATGCAGATTTTCTAACTTAGAAGGTAATGCTAAACGATAAGCTACATCCCCTATCCTCTCGAGTATTTCAAAAGGTCCAACAAATCTAGGGCTTAACTTACCCTTCATCTCAAATCGAGATATTCCTTTCATTGGAGATACCTTAAGGAATACATGGTCTCCTACACTAAATTCCAAAGGCCTTCTACGCCTATCTGCGTAGCCTTTCTGTCTACTCTGAGCTATTTTTAGTCTTTCCTTGATAATTTCAACAGCTTCAGTGGTAACTTGTACCGGTTCAGGTCCTGTCAATTTTCTTTCACCTACTTCACTCCAACAAACAGAAGTTCTACATCTCCTTCCATATAATGCTTCATAGGGAGCCATGCCTATACTCTTCTGAAAACTATTATTATAGGCAAACTCTACCAAATGCAATCTTTCATCCCAATTTCCTTTGAAATCAATTACACAAGCCCTTAACATATCCTCCACTATCTGGATTACTCTTTCTGTTTGACCATCTGTCTGGGGGTGAAAAACAGTACTAAACTGAAGCTTAGTCCCTAATGCAATTTGAAGACTTCACCAAAAGTTCGAAGTAAACCTCGAATCTCGATCTGAAGTAATGGTCACCGGAACACCATGTAAGCGTACCACTTGACTTACATACATGTCTGCATACTTATCCATTGGGTAGTCCATGCGAATTGCTAAGAAATGAGCCAATTTAGTCAAACGATCCACTATAATCCAAATTGAGTCATGACTACTTGACGTCCTTGGCAATCCTTGCACAAAGTCCATCGTTATATGTTCCCATTTCCATTCTGGAATGTCTAATGGTCTCAAGAGTCCTTCGGGTTTACGATGTTCCGCTTTCACTTGCTGGCACGTCAAACATTGAGATACGTACTTAACCGTATCTGCCTTCATACCGTTCCACCAAAATTGCTGACGCAAATTCCTGTACATCTTTGTACTACTTGGGTGGATACTATAATTACTCTTATGTGCCTCCGACAGAATTTCCTTCCTCAATTCTTCATTGTCGGGAACACAAAGTCGTCCTTGACATCTTACTATTCCATCATCAGAGATTTGAAATTCCGATCTTTTTCCTAAAGATACAGCATCTTTCACTTTCAAAATCTCTGAGTCAGATTCTTGCAGGATTTTGATTTTCTGAATAATCTCGAGCTCTATCCTTAATGCACTAAGCATGCCAGTAAGACAATTCATTTCCAATTTAAATTCTGAATTTGCTACAGATTCTAACAATTCCCATTCTGCCATCCTCAAACTAGCCATTTCCATAGCCGACTTACGACTAAGAGCATCCACTACTCTATTCGCTTTCCCTGGATGATATCTTATCTCACAATCATAATCCTTCAACAACTCCATCCATCTCCTTTGTCTCATGTTCAACTCCTTTTGTGAGAACAGATACTTCAAACTCTTATGATCCGTATAAATCTCAAACTTTTCCCCATACAAATAGTGTCTCCATATCTTCAAGGCAAACACTATAGCTGCTAGTTCTAAATCATGCGTCGGGTAATTCAGCTCATGGGGTTTCAATTGTCTAGATGCATAGGCTACAACTTTGCCATGCTGCATCAACACAAATCCCGGTCCTTTGTGAGATGCATCACTATACACTGTGAAACCATCTGGTCCAGTAGGTATAGTCAAAATTGGAGCCGAAGTCAATTTCCTTTTGAGCTCCTGGAAACTCCTTTCACATTCCCCATTCCATTCAAATTTCACATTCTTTCGGGTTAACTTAGTTAAAGGTCCTGCTAGTCTTGAAAATCCTTCAATGAACCTCCTATAATAACTAGCCAGTCCTAAGAAACTTTGTATTTCGGTAGGTGTCGTTGGTCTCGGCCAATTTACTACCATTTCAACTTTTGCTGGGTCTACTGCAATTCCTTTTCCTGACACCACATGTCCTAGAAATATTATCTGGTCCAACCAGAACTCACATTTACTAAACTTAGCATACAACTTATGCTCTCTCAGAGTTTGTAAAACTATTCTCAAATGTTGCTCATGCTCTTTAGGCCCTTTTGAATATACTAGAATATCATCAATAAAAACAATCACAAACTGGTCTAAATAAGGCTAAAATATTCTATTCATCAAATCCATGAATGCAGCCGGCGCGTTAGTCAATCCAAATGGCATAACAAGGAACTCGTAGTGTCCATAACGAGTCCTGAACGCAGTCTTAGGAATGTCCTCCTTCTTAATTCTCAACTGATGGTATCCCGACCTCAAGTCAATCTTAGAGAAGACCGAACTTCCCTGGAGTTGGGCAAACAAGTCTTCAATTCTAGGCAAAGGATACTTATTCTTAATGGTCACCTGATTCAATTGCCTATAGTCAATACACAAGCACATCGATCCATCTTTCTTTTTCACAAACAAGATCGGTGCACCCCAAGGTGAAGCACTTGGTCTAATGAATCCTCTGTCAATCAACTCCTGCAGTTGCACTTTCAACTCCTTCAATTCAACTAAGGCCATCATATATGGGGCTTTTGATATTGGTCCTGTTCCAGGCATTAATTCAATTTCAAATTCAATCTCCCGCTTTGGCGGCAATCCAGGCAATTCCTCAGGGAATACATCTTGAAATTCGTTAACTACACGGACTTCCTCAAGTTTAGGCTCCTCCCTTGCATAATCTCTAACTATGGCTAGGTACCCCTGACATCCTTTGTCAAGTAACTTACAGGCTTCTACTGCCGAAATAAGTGCTAAAGGAAAATGGGTTTGACCTCTTAAAAATTCACAAATAGACTGATCAGGTAAAACGAATTGAATCACTCTTCTATAACAATCCATTCTAGCTCGATACTTACGAAGCCAGTCCATTCCTATAATAACGTCAAAGTCATACATAGCCATTACAACCAAGTCTATTTCCATATCCTTTCCTCCCATTGATATCTTACAATTTCTACACACCAGCGTGGACAACACCATATCCTTTAAAGGCGTGGAAACACAAAGAGGCGTCTCAAGAGGCATAACTTTTATCTTATTCAAACATCTATATCTTTCAGACACAAACGAATGCGTTACACCCGTATCAAACAATGCATATGCCTTTTCACCATTAATAAGGATCGTACCTGAGATAACATTTTTGGAAGCTTCCGCTTCCTCCTGGGTGATCGCATACACCCTTCCTTGTGCAGGTGGTCTCTGAGGATTTCCTTGTGGGTTTGACCTAATAGCACTATGATATCCCTATCGCACCGAGCCAACACTCACTTGCGACCTCTCTTGTGGGCAATTTCTCCTAAGATGACCCACTTGTCCACAACCAAAACACTTCGGTTGTCCATTGCAAGGTCCTGGGCCATGGCGTCCATTACACTTTTGACAAATACCAGGCTGATAGGGCGCTTTCCCTATATTCGGACCACTCCTCGCCCCTCCAAAATTCCTAAAGTTACTCTTCTTCTTCACATTCCAGGTCTGACCTTGACCAGAATAAGGTCTCTTACCCCTTCTCACATCATTAAAATTCAACGGTTTCTTAAACTCCGACTGCTCTCTCAACAACTCCTGCTCCACTAACTGCGCCATTTCATAAATCTCATTATAATCTCTTATGTTCAAAGGCACTAGTTGCTTCCTGATGTCAGTCCTCAATCCTTTCAGAAATCTCTTAGCCTTCTCCTCCTGATCCTCAATCAATCTAGGAGCATATCTAGACAATTCAGAAAATCTAGCCTCATATTGATCTACCGTCAACTCCTTTTGTTCTAGCTGAACAAATTTTGTAATCTTCTTATCCTTAGCACAGTTAGAAAAATGCTTCCTATTGAAAGCTCTAACAAACTCCTCCCAGTTAACATCAATACCTGGTGGAAAGATTATGTCTTTCGAAGCTCTCCACCAAAACTTCGCATTTCCCTCCAACTGGTACTCTGCTAAAACTATTTTCTCAGCATTAGTGCAGTCCAACAGCCGGAAAATTCATTCCATCCCATCAATCCATTACTCCGCCTCCTCAAGACTTCCCATTCCATTGAACTTAAGTGGCTTCAGTTTCAGAAACTGCTCCACTAGTCCTTGAGTACGGCGTTCTGCTCCGGGTTGTTGCTGCGCCTGCCTTTCCATCAGATTTCCAATATTGGCTAATGCCTGCAGGATGTCTTCCATTCGGGGTTTAGCCCTTATAGCAGAGGCCTCAGCCCTCGATGGATGAGCACTTCCAGCTCGCACCATGACTTTCCTGCAATTTCCAAGCATTGCCTCAGGAATAATCTGAGACTCACTGCCTCCATTCAAAGCAACTACTACTACTACATAAGTAACATATACATGTTACTGGTACCTAAAGGAAATTCAAAGTAAACTACTAGGGATCTACGAGTGAGTTCTCATCACCCGTTATTCAATTATTCCGTTTTACATCCTATGGTGTGCATGGTCATCATGTTCCTCAATTTCCAAATGAGGCTCCTTATCACTTCACCTATAACCATTCGCTCTGATACCAAAAAGGGGCGTTGTAGCACCCCGAACCCTTCGAAGGTTGCCACAAGCACCGATGTTACATCTTATTTCCCTTTTGTTCTATACTTAGAAGAAGCGTCGTTATTCACAGGCATTTTTTTTTTTTAAAAGCGGTCCCAGTGCGACTCACTAGCGGAAGCAAATTTAAAGCATCACCATCTCTCCCCCTACCAACCATGATACCAATATACACCACTAATCACCATAATTTTTATAGACAAGTCACGACACTTTATTTACATATATTTTCAAGATGGGACTTCTTTTGGGTCAGTACATCAAAAAGGAAAAGCTAGGACTCAGCCATCTCTAGCCTAAAACCTCACAAAGAACCCTCGACCCTCAACATCACATGTGCATAACCCCCATCATAAGTGTCGGCTAACTATCCCAAAAACATCCAGCTCCTACTCGTCACGCACGGGCCTCACACCCAGTCCGGTGCGTCAGGCGGCGGCGGTGGCAGCATCCCTCTCATCACCCCATCGCGGCGAACGTGGACGGAGACAAATTTCTGGACAATCGGGCCCTCAGCTAGGCCTATGTCGTACGAGACAAAATAACGCACACGTATGTTTGTCAGTCCAGGCACAATAGGATAGCTGTACTCCTCACACTCTACCTCGACGTCGGACGGTAACCCGTAAAATGCACCCCGCGCGACGGTAGGAAGCGGCATACTGCTAATTTGAAATGTTGGTCCCCAAAGGGGTGAGTACAACCACTCAACAGATAAGGAATCCAACAACCACTCAATGCATCATACAAGTCATACATGCATTGCAAGTGTTACTTACCTTGAAGCCATGCGCATACTATCATGCATCATTATCATAATCATATACATGTCATCATCATCATGACATCATCATATCACACATGTCATCATCATCATGGCATCATCATATCACACATGTCATCATCATCACGGCATCATCATATCACACATGTCATCATCATCATGGCATCATCATATCACACATGTCATCATCATCATCATGCATATCATCATGCCATATCATATCATGCATGGTTCAATTTCAACTTTTAATTTTTTATTTGATCACCACATCATCCTTCCTCGGATCATCAATTTCATCTCACATTATACACTCGCATCCCATGCGAGAAAAACCTTCGGCATTCAGCCATTCCAGGCCACCGGGCATCTAGCCCTCCACATTCCGGGCATCTCGCATCCCAACTGGCATCACGAGGCATTCCCTTTGGGTAGAAACCTCCGACAGGGCTTCTGGCATTTACACTCCCTGGCCGAGCATCCCGCACCCCAATCCTGGCATCGCGAGGCATTCCCTTCGGGCAAAAACCTCCGACAGGGCTTCCGGCCCCCCACATTCCGGGCATCCTGAATCTCCTAGGGCCATCCAGCAATGCATCTCTATACATTCCGGGTATCATCCTCCACCACAACCACCTCCTCATTTACCATTATCCATGTTTACCAATTTTAGTCTTAATTTAGCATGGCATATGACGTGACATCAAACAAGTCATACTTGGCATAGAATTCATACATGCATCTCAATTCAATGTCATGCACACACCAAGACCTTATCATACATGCAACAATGTATAATTATTTATTAATAAATTTAATGGAATTTATGGCCAATAAAATAATCCATTTTATCTTATTTATTTATTTATTTATTTTTAAATTTCAACTTATGCCACTTTCATAAATATTAAATTTAATATCTATAAATTCCCAAAATTATAAAAATTGAAGCAATTATCAAACAAGCCAATAGGATGATAATTACAAGCAAAATACATGGCCAAATAGAATTTTACACAATCTCACAATTTTCACAAAACATCATATGATTTTCGGATGAAACCAGAATGCACGGTTTCCGAAGAAATTCCATTAAAATATCCATACGGCCTCGAAAAATTACGAAATTTTACCGAATGATAGCCAAGCAATTTTCGTACAACTTTCATGACGACATCCAAACCAGATTCTTTTTAGATTATTTTGTACAGTCTCACGAAGCTTCTGGATCCATTACCGCATCGTCCAGTGCAAGCTTCTCTGAAATATTGAGTTTTAACCTACCTATTCTCTTTCGTTTCCACTGAAATTTGGATATGTTATACATCACGATGTTCTCCACAAGTTTAATGAGGAGATATAAGTCAAATAGCCAGAGTATGATCGTCATTTAGGTCCATGAAGTCTCGGGTGTCCCAAAATACATCTCCAGAATTACCGTCTTCAAGATCTAGTCGATTTACTAGGCTATACTTGCTCATTTCACTTCAAATCTGAGTATGTTATAGTTTAAGATGTCCCCTACAACTTTCATGAAGAAATCGAAGAGAGATTCTTAACACAAACTAACATGCAACCACAAATCCAACAAAAAGTCAGTAAAATCTTTCCAGATCTGAGGTCTCCGTAGGATGAGACTTTAACCCCTCAAATCTCCATCATTTTCCACGAAATTTCAGTATGTAATAGTTCAAGATGTTAGCTACAACTTTGATGAAGTAATCGAAGCCAAAATCGGACTCTCAACATGCATGCAAGCTCACACAACATCCTGACTCACACTGTTCGAGGGAAAACAGCCAAACCATTCAAACACAAACCATCCATACTTCGGTTTTTCTCACCTAAACACCCAAAAATTCAACATGCAAGTAACATTCACACATGCAAGAGCAGCTAGAGGACTCCCACTTGCCTCTAGACTGGTCGGTGGACGGCGTAAGGCGGCGAGCGCGGCGGCACACGGCGGACGGATGGCGGTTCCTCCTCCTCTCTCTCGGCCGCTCCCCCTCTCTCTCGCACGATCTCTCTCCCTCTCTCACTCTCTTGGCCGAATGAAGTAACCGGCCACCCTTCTCTCTCTCTTCCCTTTTATCCCCCCTAAAGCTCATCATTTGAATCATTAGGCTGCCTCCTAATTAGCCAATGCATACCCTTCTTCTTGCCACTTGTCTCATTGCATGCATAATGGGGGCTTTTGGGCTTGGGCTTGGGCTTGGGCCATCCGGCCACTCTTGGGCCTCCCCTTGGGCTGGTCGACAGCCCCCTTTAGTGGGCCTAATTGGGCCGACTAACTTGGCCCATCAAGGCTTCGGCCAATGGGCCTAAGGCCCAACCTAAAAATTGACTTTTTCCCTTTTTTTTTTTTGAATTTCTTCTATAAATATTTTTAAATTTTTAATATTCAATATGGCCAAAGTCTTGTGACATTTTGTTTATTGAAATTTAATTTATAAAGTGCATGGCCAAACATAGATTATTATCATTAATCTATCAAATTTAAATTCTCATAAACACAAGCACAAATCACCTAATCTTAAAAAGACTAATGGCTAAAGCATAAGCCATAGGAAATTTCATTACCTAATTAGAGACTTTAACACACCTTATGGCTTGACTTTGAATTTTGGGATGCCACAAAGCATGAGGGAAAGACACCCCCCACAGAGGCCACAACAACCTTGAGTGAGAGCCATAACTGAGAAGAGGCACTGGGCACGAAGGAATCCTCAGATAAGACGATCAAGATTTCTAGAAGAGAAGATAATCGGGTCACAACCCCAGTTGTGCTAAAACCTCTTGTTCCAAGTAGAATCCTCCACATTCCTAAAGGTGAGAGCTTTGTATTTGACAACTTTGAAAAGATGATTCTTCATGGCCGGGACGGAAATGGGCTCATCTCTAAAGAGAATGTTGTTCCTGTTCTTCTAAATGATATGACAAAGGGCCCCAAAAGAAAAACGGGCAATACTCTTATAAAAATCATTGCCCGTCAGCAAGGTAGTGGCCCAATGAAGATTTTCAGCCTAAGACCTATTGCGCCAAGGAAGATTGAATCTGGCCGCCCAAAGAAAGCAATTCCGGTTGTGACACGACACCCAAAAAAAAGATGGTCCATAGAGTTAGGCGCTTCATTGCAAAAAGGACTGGATCCATTATCAATCCTACTATAAGATAGCAGAAGAGCCTGGGTAGGAAGCCTACCCTTTGCCATAATCCAAAGGTTGAACTGATACCTAGGCGTGATGGCACTGTTCCAGATGAGAGCGTGCCAAAAAACATGGGGCTTCTTTCGCCTCAAGACCTCCCAAGCTATCGCAACTGTAAAGCGGCTCGTCACGTTCTCCCTCCAACAAAAGCAATTGTGATTCTGAGATAGGGAGGGAAGGGGGTACTCCCACGACTCTAACACCACCTTGATAGCCTGACCATCATCAGAGAAGAGGTCTGCCATTGTAGCCTGCCTGGAAAGATAGAAACTATAAATAATCAAATTTGAGAAGATTGAGTTCAGAGGGCCCCTAGGGTGCCAATTGTCAAACCAAAGTGACACAGAGAGGCCATCCCCTATTCTCCAAAAGAATGCATGTCGAATCTCCCTCTTGAGTTGTAAGATCTTATTCCAAGCCTAGAAATAGTAAGTTGGCTTCCTCATGACCCAAAAATTCCTGTTTTTTAAGAAGGTCGAGTGGATCCATTTACACCACAATGACTCATTATCCGAAAACAGGATCTAGATATGCTTCAACATGGCAACCTTGTTGTACTCACAAAGTCTTCGGATACCAAGCCTCCCTCCTCCTTTGGGAGGCAAACATATTCCCAACACACCTTGGCACCCCCTCTTCCCAATCCGGGCCTTTCCAAAGGAGTTCTTTGAGAATTCGCTTAATCTGCTCTAACACAGCCATAGGGAGAATAAAAACACTCGCCCAATAGGACTGGATAGCATGAAGAACTGACTTGATCAACTGAACTCTCAGATGTACCCTCATTGTAATGTGACTGACAAGAGTAGCACAATCCGCCTTTCGCAGCCTTGATGTGATAATAGGAACTCTCAGATAACGTACTGGAAGGTGCCCTTCAGGGAAACCAAGGTCATGGAGGATTTGGTTCCTTACGGCTGGCGAGCCCCCTGACAAGAAAACCTCACTTTTCCTCGAATTAGGTTGCAACCCACTCCAAGCTGAGAAAGTTTGGAAGCCTTCTTTGAGGATCGTCATAGAAGGCATGTGAGCTTCACAAAATAAAAACACATCATCCGCAAAAAACAAATGTGAGAGGTTGGTAGCCCTGCACCTCCAAAAGAACCTAAAGTCCAGCCACAAAGAGCTCTTGACGAGGATCTTGTAGAGTACCTCCATAACCATATGGGATCACCTTGCCGAAGGCCTCGATCATTAGGAAAAAACCCATGTAACTCTCCATTCAAGGCAATGGAAAACTTATAGATAGGAAAAAACCCATGTAACTCTCCTAAAATTTGAGTCCTTTGAGGAATGAATGGATGTGAATTTCGTCAGTGCATTGTTGGTTGATTTCACTTGGAATTGATTACTCTTGAGATATTGACCTTGAGGGGAAAGCCTAATAAGGACAGAACTCGTACTACTAAAGGACTCGACCTGGGAAAATGACTTGACCATGAGACTTGCATGAGGACGATCTTATAGATAGGCAGGCTGATTTCAAGGACGACTGGGAGTCGATTCGCGGACAAAACATAATGGAACAACGGGTGATTTCGTTTACTGTTATCGAACCCGCGAATGACCCAATGTCGATTCTTAGTAATCGTGTACTTTAAAATAAGAATCTATCCTCCGTAATTTCATGTAGTCAAGGACGTCCATGCGTCGAGATGTCTTGAACGTGATTTGACATGAATCGATTACACGGGAATCCTCGGAGCCACTCATCAGTCTGAGTTGTATCCAAAATGGCATTAGACGAAATTGACATGGCATGAGAACTAACAATTGGGCTTCAAATTATCGGGAACATCCGGGACGGACTTTGGATGAAGTTACTTCAACAGTCGACAGCGCCAATTAAGCCGAGCAATTGGAAAAGGGATTTTCGTACCAAGGAAGCGAGCCCATAAGGATGTGGGCCAGGCCAAGCCAGTGTGAGCCTTAGGCCCAAGGTGGGACAACCACCATAGTGGGCCCAAGACAAGCAAATGAATGAGCCCATTGGACCCAAACCAATTATTCATCTTCTAAGCCCATGAGCCAATTCTTAACCATTTCAAGCCTAACCAATTCCTAAGCCCATTCCAATTTATGGCCTAGCCCATTTCTTAGGCCCAGCCACCAATTTAAGCTCAAGGACAGATTGGTAATTTGCGCAAGGTGAAATGACCAAATTACCCCTATAAGCTAGTGGATAAGGGCAAAGGAAGAGAGAGAAGGTGATGTCATCATGCATGGGGACTTGGGGCAAGCTTTTAGGGCCTTAATGGGGGTGTAACATTAGCCCTCACTTCACTCTCTCTCTCTCCTCTCTTCAGCCATTTTCGACCGGACCTCTCTCTCCCCCTCATTTTCTTCTTCCTTCAATTTTTGCTCCTGCTAACCTTTCTATGAAAACATGAGTTGAAAGTGGTCTTCCCGTACGAATCAGCTCACAAAACACCCACCATTGTCTTCGGGACATCGAAACCATACGAGAAATCTCGGTTTCTCACCGAACGAAACCGCCGGCCGGCCTGGACGCTGGCGAGAAGAAACCGGTCGCTAGTCCTTCGGTCCGCTTGCACCCTACACTATTTCGCGTTTTCAGCCATTTTTCTCCCATTCCAGCCCTTCCTTTGCCATCCTAACCTCCCATAAGACCCCCACGGCCCTCGGGAACTGCCGGTTGCTGGCCAACCCCCTTGCCGGACTCCGGCCAAGCTGTTCAACTTTTTTTCTCCTCCGGCAGGGCTATTTTTCAGTGTTTTCAAAGGGAGTCCGAGTTGTGGTTGCTGTGTTGAGCTTGGGACCACCTTGGATTGTCGTGGTAGAGGTCTTGGTGCGTAGCCACCATTGTTGCTGCCGTGTCGGTGTCTCTGGCTTGCTTAACGGGTGAGTTTAGCTCCTGATCCTTCGATTAGTGCCTAAATTTGCTTAGGGTTGGTTTATTTATGATTAATTATGGTTTAGGAGGTTTACTTAAGTTGTATTAGCCCTAAGATAGGTGGTTAGATGGATGAATTAGATTAATTTAGCTCAATTTCGCTTTATTTGCTTAATGATGCTTATGTGCTTGATTAAGTATGTTTAGCTTTAATTGATTGATTGTTCGCTTTAATTAATGTTTTAGTTAATTTATTACTTATTTAATGCTGGAAATTTACTGTTCACGCGACACTATTCACAAGATTACTGTTCACGCGATAATGTTCATAGAGTACTGTTCATTCGCACTGTTTGCGTGCACTGTTCATCCATAATGCGAAAAGTGGTCTAATTTCATGTGTGTTGATTTTTATGAAGTGAATGGATGTGTAAATGCATGGGCATCCGCATGAATTGAGTGATGATATGTGATAACTGAGTGAAATTGGTGATTATGAGGATTTATCCCAAACATTGGATAATGTGGGTATAAATCTAAGAATTGCCGAGTGGGGCTATGATACTACTAAATCACACCAAACTTAAGAATTGCCAAGTGAGGCCGTGATGCCACTAAATATGGAAAATTGCCGAGTGGGACCGTGATGTCACTAAATATGGAAAATTGCCGAGTGGGGCCATGATGCCACTAAATATGGAAAATTGCCGAGTGGGGCCGTGATGCCACTAAATATGGAAAATTGCCAGGTAGGGTTGTGATGACCACCAAATGTAGAAAAGATGCCAGTGGGGCCATGATTACCATTTAATTAAGAGTTGAAATTGATTAATCGAAATGACCGTGTAATGGTCTTGATGACATGTAATTGATTGAGTCGATTGATCGATAGCTCGATTTGAATTGATGCATTGATGTGTGAAATTGTTAAATGCATTAATTATATACATGAGTGAATCACATCGTTTATGTCACACACGCATGAATCGATAATGTGCAGGGTGTGGCAATGACTAGGTGAGATCGCTTGTGATGCGACTCGTATGCGATTGATGAATTGCATCATTTAATGGCCATGTGCATTGCGTGTATTGTGCTAAGATATAACGTGCAGGGTATGGCATGTCGGTAAGGTTGCATGCGAATCGAATATTGATTGTTGGTTGTTAATCAGGGTTTGTTTGAGGGGTGGTTCTGAAGAGATCCCCCGAGTCGAGTTGGTGTACTAATCGGGGCTTAGGGGAGGACTCGCTGAGATTTATATCTCACTAGTTATTGTATAACCATTTTCAGGTCCCTAGTGTGAAGAACCCGTAGCTTGAAGCGGAAGGGTCAAGAGCATGGGTGGCTCAATAGTTCTTTTTGGCATAGACCTTCTGTATAAGCTTGAAGTGTTTATAAAAGTGTATTTGATTTGAAATTAGTTGTCCTGCTTTTCTATCCCATGTATTTTGTTGTCAGGGGATTAGTTAATTCGCTTCCGCATGTGCAATAAAAGTAAAAAGGGTTGGCGACACGTCTTGAGAAAGTCGCAAATTTCTATCAACCACCGAGGGATGTGTGCGTGCTCGAGGTTCGGGACGTGACAAGGCCTGTAGTCATCCACAGTGGTCGCATTCGGAACTTTCGATACCAAAACCAAAATGGTGTTATTGATCTCTCTGAAGAGCCTCCCCATAGTGAAGAAATCCGTCACGGCTGCCATGACAAGGTCTCCAACCGTCCCCCAATTCTCCTTAAAGAACTCAACCGAGAAACTATCTGGACCTGGAGCCTTTCCCCAAGCTAAAGAAAAGAGAGTGTCCCGAATCTCTAAGTCAGAGACTAGCCGCGCAAGAGAGATGATCTAGTTGTCTTCTAAAGGAGAGTGAATGACCTCCCAGATCTCTCGGACCAAAGGTGATCCGTGCAACACCTATGGTGAGAGGAGGTCCTGAAAATAATCAACAAAGTGCTATTGGACTAGCTACTCCTCAGTGATTTGGTTGCCCAAGGAATCCATGACAGAGAGGTTTCCGTTTCTCATATGCCTCTTATTAACATAATGGTGGAAGAACTTTGTATTATGATCCCCTTCCTTGAGCCATTTGATCCTAGCCTTTTATCTAAAAAAAGACGACCCCTTCCAGTGAAGGTCCAAGAAAGTGCGGCGCTGGTTCTTCTCCAACTCAGCAAACTCAACATTAGTAGGGTCCTGCTGGAGGCCAACCTGAGTGATCTTTAAAGCATCCCTCGCTTGCGCAGTCCTATTGGAAATGTTGGAGAATGACTCTCTATTTAACTGTCTAAGTCAACTTTTAAGAGCCTTAAGCTTACAGACAAGTCTATACATGGGCACCCCCTCATTGGGAACCTCCCAGATTTGATTAACAATGGTCTTAAAGTCCAGATGCTTCATCCAAAAAAAAAAAAAAAAACTTGAAAGGTTTCCTCCTAAGCATCGGACTCACCACTTTGACTACTATAGGCGAGTGATTATAGATCCTAGGAGGAAGGAAAGACGCTTTCGAGTAGGAAAAAACTTGGCTCCAATAGGAATTCACCAAGACTCTATGTATCTTCCTTGCCTTATGAGAAGTACCAGAAGAAGTAGACCAGATGTACTAAAAGCCAACATATCTGAGGTCATCAAGCTCAGAGTGATCTAAGCATTAGCCGAACTCATCAAAGCATGGTACCCAATTATCAGATCCACCTAGCCTGTTAGAGGGGTCCTTTATAGCATTGAAGTCCCCCATAACAAGCCAAGGTATATTCCGTAAAGTAGCACTCCTAAGAACAAGGTCCTCCCAAAGAGGTCTTTAGAAAGTGAAGGTGTGCTCGGCATAGATTATTGAAACACAGCAAACAACCCACGAAACCAAACATTGGAGATACCTATGAACCGCCTGATCAGTAATAGAAATAGTTTCGAAAAATACATGAGAGGGGTCCCGGCCAACCTAAATCCTTCCCTAATAGGAGTGCTCATAGTTTGCCAACCATCTCCAATTCCTCAACAAATTTCCAGAAAATAGAATTGAACCAATTCTACGGGACCTTCATCTCCACTAAACCAACCAAAGCCAGCTGATTCACTAACACCAAATTCCTAACCTCCGCTCGTCTAATGGGGCCAACCAAACCCCTAATGTTCCAGCACTCTATATATATATATGTAAGATAAAAGCAAGAAGTAAGGATGGTTACTTCCTTTTGGAGGCCTTACATGTAGATGGAGATGAAGTTGTACAAGCAAAAGGAGGGGGCGGATCTGGAGCCAAGATTAGGAGCTTGTCTTGCATTGTCTCCACCCTCCTACTACCAATCGAAGCCTTCGGCGAAGGACACGGTGAAAGAAGGTCATCGTCCGAGTTGCTCAGGAGGTTATTTGAACCCTCACACTCCACGCCAGGATTGGGTATCTTGGAATCGACAGCCTCCGCTGGGCTAGAAGCACCTTTTGTAGGGGCGGCGCCAGGAGCATCCTACTAAGAAAGGATCTTGAGTCCACGCTGAGCCTTGTGAGTAAAGGTAGCTGGCAACCCCATCTCCAAGGCACTAGCCTTCAACTTCAAAGACCGAACCTCATCACTGGAGCTAACCTGAAGGGTAGAGGTTCCTTCCACGGGAGGAGGCGGCTTCTTCTTCTTCCCCTTAACTTGCTTCCACTCTAGCTCAAGAATAGTAGGGACTTTCGAAGCAGGCTCGGGAAGTTGGATCGAAACCAAAGAGGTAGGGGAGGCCTAGACTTGCTGAGAAGTCACGTTCTGTCTGGAGGGGACTAAGGGATCCTAGCATTTATGGCCAAAGACGCCACACCTGAGGCACTCTACCGGCTTCCATTCGAAATCAATGTCTATCGACCTCAAAACTCCATTCACAACCACTTCAACCAACGAACACCTCGGCTGATTTGCTTGAATTTCAATGCATACCCTAGCAAAAGAAAGCAATCTCATTTGCTCCGTGGGTTGATCCACATAAAGAGGTTTACCAATGGTGCTTACAATGGCACTTATCGCCAACGCCAACCATAAGTCAAAAGGGAGATTCTTTAGCCTAATCCATACTGGAACGGAGGATTGCTTGTCTTTCTTCAACTCCATAAGAGGCTTCTATTGCTGTAAAATAAGGGGCACCCTTGCCAGCGTAAGGGGCCCCTCCTCCAAGATCTTCCTACAAAACAAGGGATCCAGGATATGAAAAAAGAAGAAACCTTGGTCGTTGGCCATCGCTTCCACAAGCTTGGGGTCCCAAGTGTTTTTCAAAGCTTTCTCAGTGAGCTGAAAAGGAAGTTTCTTCCCCAAAAAATACGCTACTAAGCAATCATGCCACTTGGGATCCGTCACTTGAAGGACCTGTTCGGGCAAGTTAACAACCAGCCTATCGTCCACAAAGGAAGGAGGGACATAGGTTAGATCATAGCCCTTTGCAAAGAGGCACGCCACATTGGCCCAAGACCGTGCAGGGGGAGGTCTTGAGTTTCTGGAATTCTGGCCCGTGCCTTGTGGCCGCTTGGAAGACAAGCGAGGATGACTTCTACCGCGGGAACGTCCATTACGGGAAGGCCTGAAGCGTGGCCCTCGCCTCAGCTCAACTTTACCAGTAGCCGGAGCCCCTTCGAGAGAGAAGACCTGATTCGAAGGCTCAGCAGGTCGGGACAAAGCAACATGGGAAGAGGGGCTACGGCCCTTACCACCAATGGCCCCCCTCTGGGCCTCATTTAAGAGGTCACCCCCTTCCGCCGACGTAGATGCCATAAATGCAGAAGAAACACCAACAGCCCGCGGACCCTCTACATTACAGACATTGCAGGGAATGAAGCCATACCAGGGCAGAGGGTAACACGGGCTGAGAATGGGTGCTGAAGAGACAAACTTCCACCGCACAGGCCTTCAGCACAGCTCCGGCCCCAGCACGAACAGAAACCAGAGCAAGCAGCAGCAGTGAAACGGCGAAAGGCTAGGGTAGCTTCGGACTCCACATGTCAAGCAAACCAGATCAATCCACTTAGTGGGATCCAAGAGTGAAGCCAGAAGAAGCTAACCTCCAAAGCTTGAGCCAATTGAGCAGCTACAGCGACCGGGCAGAGCAGAAAACCAGACGGAAGGAACAGTAACCATTCGCAGCTCAGAGAGAGCACAGATGAATAGTAAACCGAGAATGTGGCCCCGTGGGGTTTGCTTTTTTGTAGAGAAAAGTTTTCATCTTGCCTCACTGGCAAAATGAAAATTGTAATGGTCATATGAGTAAACAGTCAAGATGAGCAACAACAGTAAAAAGCACTCGCGTAGTTCTTCGCCTATTAGTACGCTTTTATGGAAGATGTCGAATCAACATCAATTTAACACTCTCTCTACTTGAATAGCTACAGGACTGTAAGAAAACACAAGGAAGAAGAAGAGAATCCCGAAGCTCTAGACACGGCATGACCATGAAAAATCCACCGAGAGCTGGTTTTTGTCCTCGGAGCAGATGTGAAAATGTTGCAGAAATAAAGAATAAGCCGAGATTCTTCGTATCCAGCACTGAAAGCTTGCTCAATATGGAGCAAAGCGAAGGGATCTTGCATAGAGTTTGTACCTGTATGAAGTTCAAGATGGCCGGGAGCAATCCCTGCCACATGACCTCACCTTAAGTGCATCGCCTTGTCAACAATCAGTTCCTCCACAAGCGAAATTGATACACAATTTACGCCCGAATTGTCCTCTGCTCACCTTTCACTTGGGGACGTTTCCCATGAATCTCTTCAGCTCCTCGAGCCACTTACCGAGGGCTCTTCCAAGTGAGGCCATCTGTTTATTATTATTTGCTTCTGGAAGTCCGTTTATGGAGACCTTGATGTTCAGCCTATGAATTTTGCCGTCCATTAGACGAGTCTAGTTGTCATACCTTGAACACTTCGTTATGTTCTTGTCTTCCATTCATGGTCTAGCCGAGCAACAAATGTTAAATGAACAGGAAAAGACAGCTCCACAGTCTCCTGTCACAACGGTCTTTCTCATCAGGATGATTCTCCAGTGAGCGTGACGAACTACGGGAACCTTTAGTTTCTCATCAAGAAACTCGATTCTTGAGATGTTTCCGTGTGTTTCCGTGTCATATCGTTTACTTTTTCTCCATCACGTCGAACATAGTACCTACTCTGGCGATGAGCTTAACTAGTCATCTCAATCTGAAAGCTACTTACCAACTTGATAAGATTCTTAATATAAATTACCTGCTTGTGCACACTATTTTACTTGGTGAATTCTGTCATCTGCACTAGTTTAAATACCTGCATCGTTTGATAGCACAGGTACCTTTGTCGACTTACGGCACGAGGCATGGCAAAACTTTATTTGCCTCGTCAAGTCTTGCTTCAGAGGACATGAATATTCTTTCGATGGTAATTGTATGTTTAGATGATCATAATTGCTACCATTGGTAGAACACACTACCAATGACAACATGATTGTCGCGGTGTGCGTTCTAGTCGAACAACGTAGTTTCAACTTCGAGTTGTGATGCTAACTGTGCTTGCGCCTGTGGTTTAAGACGATGATGAGCAGAGCTGAATCTGACAAGCTACCTGCTATTCCTATCGGCTTTGTCGGATTAGGACAGGTGGCAGGGTCCGCTCCACATCTCGTAACCGACGGTAATCTTGCTTGTCCTTCACTGGAGGCACAGGGAATGAGAATAAATGCTCTATTTGACGCTGCACATATGCCAATTTCGCTAGTTCTGAACCTCATTGCAGGTGGCCCCCAGGCTGCAAACTTCAGGGAACCTTTCCAACTGTCGACTTGTAATGGCTCGAAGCTTGAGCTACTTGGATTCAAACCGTCTTTACTTTCTCTGAAGGCATTCATGATATTTAACGCTATTTAGCTCGATATTCAGCATCGTCGCCCTTACTTGGTTTGGACTTTGTACTGGCGAATCTCTTCATGTAAAGGTTTGGCTTGGCATTATACTAGTCAGCATACTTGCATAGACATGGTGGTTCTGTTCGTTTGCCCATCAGTGCATTCGACTCGTGGTGCGTCTAATCTGAAAAAAAGCTAGTAGTATGCGATCAATCAATGTATCAGTCAATACATCTCTTTATACGTGTAGACACGGTTTGCCATTTCCAGAGTCGAGAGTTACCTTTCGGGAGTAGTCTTGAACAATTTCGTATTCTCCAAACCGAGACTCGTTCAAAGTCATTGAAAGCCTTCAATTTTTGACCTTGTACGAGGATGGTCCTTTCTGCTTTATCTATTTCTAGATACTTTAGAAACCATTTGAAGCAATTGAAAAGACCTTGCAGAAAATGTTAATTGCTTTTTTACTTGGCGAGACGACCCAAGTTTTAAGCAGCAGCGTGCACTTTCGCTGCTTTTCTATGTTTTCTTAGTCCTGATGAATAACATTATTTGAATCTCATTGGGGAGTACCTCGCTAATTTGGCATTAGGTCAAGGCTCTCTGTTTGCGATCTCTTAGTGAAGTGGATATCGCGGGTTCCTTATTGACATCAATGTATGGAGGAATATGATACTTGTTTGGAAGAACATAAGGCACCATCTCATGTCTTATCATCGAGTGAACGCATAAATTCTTACTGCATTTAGGGATTGAGCTTTTGCAATACATCACATGCTCTAAAACGACACTAAGTGTTCAATTTCCATTCATCATAATGGCAAAATTGTCGGCCTACTCTGTCTTTCGTCTTTGACATGTGCCAGTCGTTCATCGGTTAGGCCCTAACCCATCCCGTGGCATGAGGTCGAAGTCGGAGATTGCTTGAGCATGTAGCAGTTGTAGAGGTGGGTGATCGAGCGGGGTCGAAGGGTGGGGGTGAGAGGTTTTGATGGAAATGAGAGAGGTTTACACAAAACAAAAATTAAATGAATGCCATATGACATTCATTGTCAATTATAAAATGTGGACATAATGAGTCTATCAGAAAACACTGGTACTATATGAAAAATATGTAAAAGCTTCAAAGATTACATTGTGAATGATGATATGTGACATCCTGATTTTCGAGTCTGATTTCGATATGATGAAATGGGCTTTTTCGATCACGGGTCAATTGCACCAAAAATTCCTAAAAGTTACCCAGTAGACTAGGTCACGCTAAAAGCGCGTCAGATTGAAATTAACTGTGAACTTGAACCCGATTTCAGAAATTGAAAGTTCTCTCATGTCACGAGCTATTTTAGAAAAGTCGACTCATCATCCGAGAAATTTTCGGAGATTCCGAGATTTTTACGGAAAAGCGATTCGGACGTTGCGGAAAATTAGAGGAAATTCGGATCGGCCGAAATTAAGAGATTTTCACCTTGCAAACTGAGCTACTTGGCGAAAGGGACTTGCAGAAATTATGTGGGTTTTTTCTACATCAAAATTGAATGTCAAATTTGTGAATTTGTCGAAGAAATTGATGTCCCAAAAATTGTGAAATTCGGATCGGGCAGCATATATTGGCATCAAAATTTAATCAATTGGTGGAAATTATCTTGGAAAGTATTAGGGAGACAAAGCCATCAATGGAAGAGATAAAAATTGTTAACCTTGGGCCCCTCCACCTTGGCTTTCTCGGCACGTCTCTTGGCCGACCTCCTCCTTTTGCAAATTTCTAATCTTGCTTTCCTTTATTTTCTTCATACGAAGCCAGCCGAGTCTTGCTGTTGCTTTTCTTTCAATCTTCCATCAAATTCTGCAGCCCCTCACGGTTTCTTCAGCCCACGCCCACGATCATTTTCTTTTTTTTTAATCATCTGCCACATACCACCGTCTCTCTCCTCAAATTCTCTCCACTCACTCTCTTCCTCACGGCCACAGAAACCCACTGATGAAGCCTCCACGGAGTCAAACTCCCTTGGCCTATTTTGGTTGTTGACTTCTCTTGCCAAGCGGCTTCAATCCACCGAAGTGAAACCAGCAACTCTGTGTGCGTCAGCCCATCTTTCCCCCACCGAGCAAGCTCAGTCTACGCCAGCTTCCTTGCCACTTTCGCTGCCACCGGAGATCAACGAAGCTGCTCTCCCTCTTTCGCTCATGTCTTCACCCAGCGTCTTCAGCCACGTGAGCAGCAGCAGCCCACGCAAATTCTCGGGCCCAGCTTTGACCGTAGACTCCAGAATGTTCGGCCCAATTGAAGTCCATCAACAGCCCATCTCAGCCCGTGAATTTCAGTCCAGAATGTTTCGCAGCAGCCCAGCCCAAATTTAAAGCCCATCCTCGGCCCAATTCCAGCTCACTTGAGGCCCGCGTAGTCAAGCCCAGTTCCAAGCCCAAGCCTGCGAAGCAAGCCTAGTCCAACGCAATAACAAATCTCAGTTTGGGCTGAGATTTGTTGGGCCCGTTTTAGGCCCGGCCCGACTGTCCGCTGACGCTGCCGAAAATTCAGATTTCGGCCGCCGTCGTGCCGCCGTTGCGGTGAACTGGTTTCTGCAATTAACTGGTGAGCTTATTTACTAAACTCTTCTTAGTAGGCTAATGACGTCTAAGGGGTGTTTAGATTTATTTAATTAGGAATTAGGTGGTTAGTTAGATTAATTTAGTGATTTAATTATGCAATTATGCATGTTAGGTGGTTAGATTAAATTAAGTGAGGCCTAGATAAATTGTGCTATTTATCTAGAAGGGTTCGGGAATTTTCTGGGTCCATAATGATATTTAATTTAGTGATTTTGGCCTAGGTTGGCATTTTAGTATTTAAATTGATTTATTTAATTAATTTTAGAAATTATATAATTATTAATTATTTTCCAGAAATAAGTTCGGGATAGTCGGTGACCGGAATTTCATGCTGATTGCAATGCTGTGGTTAATTTCTGCAATTGAGTGTTAGTTTGTGCAAATTAAGTGCTGATTGGAATTTTGAATATTTAATTCCAAAAATTGTGAATTTCATTATTTATTCGGAAAATCCCGGGTGTTGGGTTTTAAACACCGAAAATGGTTTTATATACTATATATACTAGTGGGATTTTGAAAAGAAGGTTATGAATTTTCTAGGTCCAATCTGATTGTGTACCCACGCACAACTATTTTCATCGAATGTTTTTAATACAAAGGAAATAGGCCAAGATCACTATTTTAATGGAGGCATTTGAGTGCACTGCACAGTTTCCTGGGCCGAGATTGAGTGGTCGTGTGTTGGTTAAGAGAACCCATCTTGAGCAATTATGCTGGACGTTACTAAATCCCTTTTCAAGTTACCCATGCATTAGGGTAGCGAGTCGCAGTAGATTCTGGACTTACGCTCCTTCAAGGAAGTCGTCTAATTGAGCGACGTCGCCGTGCTCAAAGGAGGTGAGACGACGCCTGGCAATGCTAGAAGACCGCCAATTTTGGAGTTGGCTGTACCCTGAGGGGTGTAATTAACAATTGAAATGCATAATTGTTGAGTTTGATGCACCCAATTATGAGACCAGTATGACATGAAATGGGACGTGTCATAACGGTATAGCCTTATAATTAGGACCCTGGTGATTAATTGAATTGATGAGGTGTTCCAGTTGTTATGTGTATTGATTATATGCATTGCGATATGAATTGTACTGACGTGCAGAAAGGAAACTGAGGCGAGGTAAGCCCTCTGTGCCAATTGTGTGGTTGTGTGGCTAGAGCGCCTTGAAGCGTATTTCCCTCCTAACATGGGTTTAGTAGGTGGACTTGTTGAGACATTGTCTCACTGGTTATTGAATAACCATTTTCAGATCCTTAGAAGGTGGTCGTGGAAGACCAAGGTCTCGAAGTCTGAGGAGGAGGAGTATGGAGGATTGGTGGATATGTCTTATCAATATGTTGTAGGACAATGTCTTATGAGAGTCGACCTTTTTGTAGGCTTTCTGTTGGAGAAATCTTCTTGAAGTGTTTTGAAGTTAACAAAACGTTTCTATCAGTCTAGTATGAAGGCTTGCAGACTTTGTTATTTAAAGTCTGAAGACTTCCGGACAGCCAGACTCAAGACTCAAAGTCTATCCTCATTGACAGTCTCTAATCTATTGAAGAAAGGTTATCCAGAACTGGATGTTTCGTTAAGGATTTCACCTTATCATCTGGAGAAGATCTTGTGGCTGGAAAAGACGAAACAGAATCCTTTGATTGATCAAGATTGATTCGATGATTGAAGATTCGATGATTGTCTAAATATTATTGGAATGTTCTACTTATGGAAATCAAGATCCTGATTGTATGGGCAAACATGATTGATGGGCTATCAACACGTTCCTTTAATAGCTTGAACAATCTTCCTAATTGATTCCGTCCAATGGGTAGATTGGAGGAATTCCTTTAGTAAGTGCCAACGGGAATGATGGCATAAAGGAGTATATAAGGAAGACGGTCTTAGTTGTTCAAGAAGTGCGCGATAGAAGAATTCCAAAGTCTGAAGCTCCTTTTTGTTTAGACAATTCCTTTGAGCGAATACTTGTATACAAAAGAGAGTCTAAATTTGTGAGAAACCTTGAGGAGGTGTGGTAGAACATCTCCACTGTGGAATCAAGGCAAAGCTGTGCTGTAACTTCTCTTTTGATCATAGTGAAATCCAGCCAGTGGGCTGTCAGTGCCGAAGAGTGGACGTAGGCTTGGAATAAGCCGAACCACTAAAAATCCTGTGTTCAATTTTCTCTTCCTCACTCTCTCTACCTCGATCGTATTTCATTTTGTTAATCAAGAGAGAATTTCCTTTCTATCGTTTGCTAAGAATCGCTTCCGTATTTCGATAAATTGTTTGTGCACCTATTCACCCCCCCTCTAGGTGTTTATGCTAGCTATCACAATTGGTATCAGAGCTTGTGTACTCACTTTGTTTGAAGTGTTTTACTTCAGAGTTAAAGATCCATGGCTAGTATGCTAGCACCAGGGCTGATGGAAGGGCAAAGCAATACCAGACCACCCTACTTTAATGGAAAGGATTACAACATCTGGAAAAACAAGATGAAAGCTTTCCTACGATCAAAGGATCCTCTGGAATGGGACGTTGTAGAAAAAGGAATTACTCCTACAGCTGCATCAGTCTCTGAAAGAGGGAAAGAAACTGTTGAGACCAGCGGAATGACTCAGGAAGAGATAAACAAGAGACAAGCACTCGATGCAAAAGCAATTTACTCTTTATATTGTGCTTTGTCACCAACTGAATATAATAGAATATCTTCTTGTGTTACAGCAAAAGAAGTCTGGGACAGATTCCATATCACCTATCAAGGAACAGATTAAGTGAAGGAAACCAGAATTAACATTCTTCTCGGTCAATATGAAGCCTTCAAAATAAAACCAGGAGAATCTATAACTGACATGTTTAGCCGTTTTACAGATATTGTCAATGGTCTTGAGAATCAAGGACAAAAAATTTCTGATCCCATGAAGGTAAACAAGCTACTGCGTGGACTCTCCAAGGATTGGAATCACATAAAGACTTCGATAAGAGAGACACAAAAAATTATGCCACTATCTGTCGACGAGCTGATTGGAACTCTTCAATCTTATGAAGTGGAACGGATCAATAAAGATGAAGATCCAAAAGGTAAGAAATCCATTGCATTAAAATCAAATGATGATTCTGATGATACAGATTCTGAAGATGATATGGACGATGAGGAGCTTGCTCTCATGATAAGAAGATTCAGAAAACTAAATAGAAAAGGAAAAAGGTTCAACTCAAAGAAACAAAGCTTTCAAAGACAGCAGACCAAGTTTGTTGATGATGAGGAACCAAATAAAGATGTAGTCTACTTTGAATGCAAGAAAAAGGGACACATCAGACCAAACTGTCCTCTTCTGAAGAAGAAGAGAGGAAAAGCTGAAAAATTTTGAAAAGCTCTCAAAACCGAAACCTGGAGTGATACAGAGTGTGAAGAAAGTGATAATGAATATGCCAATCTATGTCTGATGACACAATCAGACTCAGACTCTGGATCAGACTCAGACAGTGAATTTGAGGCAAGTAATTTTAAAATTCCTGTCAAAGTTTCTAAATACATTGATGAACTGTGTTTTAGTCTTAAGACTTCTCTCAAAAGAATTTCCGAACTGAAAAAGGAAAACTCAGCTCTAAAACAAAAGGAAAATGTTTTAGTAGAAAGAGTTAAAAGTCTAGACTTGACTGTTTCCACTCTTAAAGAAAATGAAGATAATCTTTTAAAAGAAAACGCTCTTTTAAAAACAGACTTATCAAATATCTCAAAGAAATTTTCAATAGGGTCTAAGAAACTTGAAAAAATTCTTTCAGCTCAAAGACCTTACTTCAATAGGTTTGGTCTAGGTATGTCAGCAGAAACAATTCCCTTGATTGATTTTCCTAAAGTAAAAGAAAGAATTAAGAAAAGACCCTCGAAAGAGGCTTACAAAAATCATTTCAAGAAAGTTTTTGTAAAACCTGTAGGTAGAAATGCTCTCAGATGTTCAAAGTGCAACAGTCCGGATCTCTTTGAAAAAGAGTGTCCTATGGTATGGAAACCTGTTAAGAAAGTATGGGCTAATACTGTTTATCTTACTAACACCAAAGGACCCAAGAAAATTTGGGTACCAAAGAAAGTTTGAGACTTTATTTTAAATGCAGGTCTCTGTCAAGAAACAGGTAAAGTGGTATCTTGACAGCGGATGCTCAAGACACATGACAGGAGACTCAAATTGTTTTATAAAGCTTGCTCAAGTAAATGGTGGAAAAGTTTCATTCGGAGGAAACAGCAAAGGAAGTATTGTGGGATTTGGAACTGTGAAAATTGGAAGTCTCACAATAAGTAATGTTTCCTTAGTGGAAGGACTCAATTATAATCTTCTCAGCATTAGTCAATTGTGTGATACTGGTTTCAAGATCTTCTTTCAAGAAGGAACATATTATGGAATCAGTAAAGAATCTACTCAGTCTTTCATGGGTCGAAGACATGGAAATATCTATCTTCTGGATGTGAAACCAAATGAATCGCAATGTCTTATCTCAATTCAAGACGAAGCAAGCTTATGGCACAAAAAGCTTGGTCATGTCAACATGAAGCAATTAGCCAAAATCTCTTCAAAGCAGCTAGTTCGAGGTCTACCCAAATTGCCATACCAAAAGACTAATCCATGCACTCCATGTATTCTGGGAAAGCAAGTAAGAAATTCATTTAATCCAATAAATCATGTCTCTACTAATCATGTACTACAGTTGCTACATATGGATCTCTTCGGACCAACCAGAACACAGAGTATTGGGGGTAAGAAATATTGCCTAGTAATTGTTGATGATTACTCCCGTTTTACTTGGGTATATTTCCTTGCAAGTAAGTCCGAAACCTTTTCATATTTTGAAAAATTTGCTAAAAAGGTTCAAAATGAAAAAGGATGTGTTATCTCTAGTATAAGAACAGATCACGGAGGTGAATTTGAAAATCAAGATTTTACAAAATTTTGTGATGAATCTGGCTTTAAGCATGTGTTCTCCTCTCCATATACTCCTCAGCAAAATAGAGTTGTGGAAAGAAAGAACAGATCTCTTCAAGAAATGGCTAGAACTCTTTTAATTGAAAGTAAAATTTCTTCACGATTTTGGGCTGAAGCTGTTTCAACAGCGTGCTATATCATTAATAGAATCTTCTTAAGACCTATTCTATAGAAAACCCCTTATGAGTTATTTAAAGATAAGAAGCCTATTGTTTCATACTTTCATGTATTCGGTTGCAAATGTTTTATATTGAAAAATGCAAAAGATCGAGTTGGTAAGTTTGAAGAAAGATCAGATGAAGGTATCTTCCTTGGATATTCTACATCAAGCAAAGCTTACAGAGTCTATAACAAGAAGAGTCAGTCTGTGGAGGAGTCAATGAATGTCAAATTTCAAGACTCAACGCAAGATGAATCAAGTCAGACTCATCAAGAAGAGTCTGAACCTGCTCCAGATCCTCCAAAGTCTACAACTCAAGAAGCATCTCAGACTCTGGAAAACCAGCATCAGGTTGTTCGTGAAGATCTAAACAAAGAGAGATATCATCAACCAGATACATCAACAAGTAACTGGAAGCATAAGTCCAATCATCCCAAAGATCTTATTATTGGCGAAATTAATGAAGGAATTCGCACCAAATCAAAAAGGCGAGAAGAGTCTAGTGCTGTGGCTCTCGTTTCTGAAATTGAACCAAAGAGCATAGAAGAAGCTTTATCTGATGAAAGCTGGATTGAAGCTATGCAAGAAGAGCTCAGACAGTTCAACATTAATGATGTCTGGGAATTGACATCCAAACCAAAAGGTAAAACTGTTATTGGAGCTAAATGGGTGTTCAGAAACAAGATGAATGAGAAAGGAAAAGTCATACGAAACAAAGCAAGACTCGTGGCCAAGGGATATACGCAAGAAGAAGGAATAGACTATGATGAGACTTACGCTCTAGTAGCAAGGTTAGAAGCTATTCGACTATTACTTGCGTTTGCTTGTTATAAGAATTTCAGGTTATTCCAAATGGACGTCAAAAGCGCCTTCCTAAATGGATTTATCCATGACGAAGTTTATGTGGAACAACCACTAGGGTTTGAAGACCCAAAGAAGCCAGACTCAGTCTTTAGACTGAAAAAGGCTTTGTATGGTTTAAAGCAAGCACCTCGGGCTTGGTACGACAGATTAAATAAGTTCTTAATAGAAAATGGTTTTGTCAAATGTAAAGTAGATACGACTTTATTTATCAAAAAGGAAAACAAAAGTTTCTTACTTGTTCAAATATATGTGGATGATATTATTTTTGGATCCTCTAATGAAAGTCTGTGCAAGAAATTTTCTAAGTCTATGCAGGATGAGTTTGAAATGAGTATGATGGGAGAATTAACATTCTTTCTTGGTCTTCAAGTAAAACAATTGAAGGAAGGAACTTTTATTTATCAAGAAAAATATGTTAATGATCTTGTCAAAAGGTTTGGACTGGAAAAGTGCAAAAAGACCGACATACCAATGTGAAGTTCTTTAAAGATAGACAAAGATGAAGAAGGGAAGAAAGTTGATCAAAAGTTGTACAGGAGCATTATTGGATCACTTCTTTATCTTACTGCTTCTAGACCTGACATTTTGTTGAGTGTTTGCATCTGTGCTAGGTTTCAATCAGATCCTAGAGAATCACATCTCAGTGCTGCGAAACGCATCATTAAATACGTTGCTTCATCATCAAGCATCGATCTTTGGTATCCTAAGAAGGGAGACTTTAATCTTCTAGGGTATTCAGACGCAGATCTGGCCGGTTGCAGAGTTGATAGAAAAAGCACTTCGGGAACTTGCCAGTTGCTTGGAAGTAGGACAATGTCTTGGTTTTCAAGGAAACAAAGCACTGTGTCTCTTTCAACAACAGAAGCAGAGTATGTAGCTCTTGGAAGCTGCTATTCGCAAATTCTATGGATAAAACAACAGCTAAGAGACTTTGAAATTGAAGACTCATGCACAGAGATTAATTGCGACAACACCAGCGCTATCAACCTCACCAAAAATCCAATTCTCCATTCAAGAGCAAAGCATATAGAGATTCGACATCACTTTATTAGAGACCATGTTCAAAATGGAGATGTTTCAATTCAATTTGTTGACTCAAAGAATCAACTGGCGGATATATTCACAAAGCCTTTGGAGAAAAATCAATTTGAATCTATACGTTCCAGACTCAACATTTTGAGGTATGAGGATATCAAAGTCTAAAGACTTTCAGACTCAGACTTACAAGACTTTATCTAAAAGACAGTCTTGGCACGACTGTCAGACTGTAAGTCTTTCTCTCTCTAATCTTATCTTGAAAATGTATGATCGTCAAACTGTGTTTTAATTGTTGCTATATTTAATCGACGTAAGTATTGCATCGTTTCATTTTCAAAAAAAAAAAAAAAGAAGAAGTTATTTTTGAAATGGCTATTTTTGCGGAAGAAGACAGTTATTTTGAAAAGGTATTTTTTTTTTATTTCCTTTGTGACGGTTCGTTTATTTCTCTTTTTAACCGATCGTGCACTGTCGATTCCTCTTCACTTCACTTTTGAAAACCCTAGAAAGCATCGATCCTCCATTCCCGTTTGTCTTCTTTGTTTAATCTTCAAAAAGTTGTCATCTTTCCTAGGAAAGTCAAGCAAGGAATCTTCCAAAAAAACTGAGAAAGATGTCATCTTCAAGAAAGTTTTCGAGAATTGCAAGCAGGGGACCACGACGAATGAGTGAGGGGCCTACACACTTCGATCTTACTGAGGAGGAAGTGAATCCAGAACAGCAAGCGAGCCCACAACATTCTCAGCAGCATCATTCTCCACCATCTAGTCCTCAAGGCGTTGTTCATCAACATCAAAAAGAAATCATCGAGGATGCAGACCCCGTAAGAGTTCAAAAGCCCGCTTTTATTTACAAGCTATATCGTGCCTTAAAAGGAACTCGTACTCCTTTGAACTATGTTGATGACTTTCTTAAAGACAAAGGATATAGGAACGAATATATCTTTCTGCGAAAAATGAAAAGTTTGGGAATTGCTCGTAAAGGGGTGGCTGAGGAAACCCTTGCGAATATCCCAAGTGATCCTCGTGATTGGGGGCCGAATCCTGTAGATGGGAATGATGATGACGACAATTTGTACAGCCTATTTCAACCGAAAATGGGTATTGCGGCTGAAATTTAAGGAAAAATGGGAGATTTGTTCAGATCAAAGGAACAAAAGGATCTGTACTCGAAATTGCTGAAGCGTGGGGTAATAAACCCTAGGAGTGTGGATTTTGATTTTATGGATGCTGTGAATGTGAACTTGAGGGAAAAGTTCAATCAACTTCAACTTGAAAAGTTCTGTTCTGACAATACAGAGGCTTATGCTGAATTAACTGCATATTTCTATTCAAATCTTAGCTTTTTGGATGCGAATAGATTCTCCTTCAGCGTTAAAGACCAAGATTATGTTATGGATATGAATATGCTGGCAGATGTGTTAAGAGTTGAAAGAGGAAAATATCAACCGATCAAAGTTTCCATTGCTCGAGCCACACTTGAATTGGTGAAGGACAGGAGAACAGATGAGAAGATCACCTACTTAAGGATGAGTGCATTCAACATCTTGCTTCACAAGATTGTGATTAATTGCCTCCGACTGAAATCAACCTCCAAGACTGATGTCTCAAGTTCAAAGGCCAAGCTGATGTATGCCATTCTCTTTGGAAAAAGGTTTTCTCTCCCTCACACTGTTATGTTTCACATGTATAGAGCAATGATGAAGGACAGAGGTCAACTCCCTTACCCAAGCCTTGTTACGAAGTTATTCAGACATCTGAATATTCAGCCTCCACAAATCTTTTGTGTTCGACCATGCGATCATATGGTGGTTGGACTGAAAATGGTGACCAAAATGCGTCTGAAGGAACTGAGCAAGGAATTGGAGAAATTCAAGGAGAAGACTCCTGCCAAATCTCATCAAATCTCTTCTGCATCTAAGAGAAAAGGGAAGGAGCCCATGGTTGCTCCATCCAAGAGAAGAAGAGCTCTCCTCGTTGAGGATGAAGATGATGACGAAGACATCACCATCTCTGCAATGGCTTTGAAGAATTTAAGTCGTCCTGTTCCACAGAAAGAATCGGAACAAATGACGAAAGAAGCAGAGGAGAAGGAAGAAGAAGAAAGAGAAGCTGAAAAAGAAGCAGAGGAAGAAAGACCTGAAGAAGAAAGAAGAGAAGAAGGAGAACCTGATGAAATCTCTTATCCACCTGTAGGCATGGAAACATGGGGAGATCAGGAGAAAGGAGTGAAGTCTTCATATCCTGATGCAAGTGAAGGAGTCAGTCGCTCGCCTGCAGACCCAGAGGATATTTATGCATCTCAATTTCCAGAGGAAGGTCATGAAGCTTCATCGCCCAACCTGCGAGATTATGCTGATCTACCATCGTCTGCATTTACTCCATCAGATCGAGCCGAAGCAAGTACTCAGACTGATAATGGAGCAGATTTTCGCAGAATCATGGATATTCTCTTGGAAATGCGAGGTCAAATTTATGCCTTGGGATGCGAAGTTCAAAGCTTGAAGAATGAAAGTCAAGCTTCTTCATGTTCATTGAATGATAAGGTGCAAGCCCTCTTTGTTCAGAATCAGACCAATGCCAAAAGTGAGGAGATTGCACAGCTGAAGGAAGACTTCAAAAGGCTGGAAGGCATCGTTCAGTCTATGGAAGATTTCCAGCTTGTCCGCATTCCCAAGCAATCTTGAATTCATCTCATCCTTTTTAATGATGACAAAAAGGGGGAGAGATGCTAGATTTAATCAAAATTTGCAATCATTAAACTTTTAACTGTTTGTTGGATTGTGTTGTTGTTTAAACTCTGTTTGACATACTTTGACTTTGTTTTGTGTCTGGATGAGAACTGAACTAGACTTGGACTTGACTGCTTCTATTAACGAGTATTGATATCTTATGGATGGCTTTATCATATACTAGACTAACCTATTTTCTGTGGTTGCAGATTCTAGTGTTATTTTTTTTAGCCATTTATCTCTATAAGATATGCATATGTGTTTGAGAAATGTTTTGCAGGTCAAAGTTATCCAAATCTGCAGGAAAGTTTTGTCACCATCAAAAAGGGGGAGATTGTTGGAGAAATCTTCTTGAAGTGTTTTGAAGTTGACAAAACGTTTCTATCAGTCTAGTCTGAAGGCTTGCAGACTCTGTTATTTAAAGTCTGAAGACTTCTAGACAGCCAGACTCAAGACTCAAAGTCTATCCTCATTGACAGTCTCTAATCCGTTGAAGAAAGGTTATCCAGAACTGGATGTTTCGTTAAGGATTTAACCTTATCATTTGGAGAAGATCTCCTGGCTGGAAAAGACAAAACAGAATCCTTTGATTGATCAAGATTGATTCGATGATTGAAGATTCGATGATTGTCTAAATATTATTTGAAGGTTCTACTTATGGAAACCAAGATCCTGATTGTATGGGCAAACATGATTGATGGGCTATCAACACGTTCCTTTAATAGCTTGAACAATCTTCCTAATTGATTCCGTCCAACGGGTACATTGGAGGAATTCCTTTGGTAAGTGCCAATGGGAATGATGGCATAAAGGAGTATATAAGGAAGACGGTCTTAGTTGTTCAAGAAGTTCGCGATAGAAGAATTCCAAAGTCTGAAGCTCCTTTTTGTTTAGACAATTCCTTTGAGCGAATACTTGTATGCAAAAGAGAGTCTAAATTTGTGAGAAACCTTGAGGAGGTGTGGTAGAACATCTACACTGTGGAATCAAGGCAAAGCTGTGCTGTAACTTCTCTTTTGATCATAGTGAAATCCAGCCAGTGGGCTGTCAGTGCGGAAGAGTGGACGTAGGCTTGGAATAAGCCGAACCACTAAAAATCCTGTGTTCAATTTTCTCTTCCTCACTCTCTCTACCTCAATCGTATTTCATTTTGTTAATCAAGAGAGAATTTCCTTTCTATCGTTTGCTAAGAATCGCTTCCGTATTTCGATAAATTGTTTGTGCACCTATTCACCCCCCCTCTAGGTGTTTATACTAGCTATCACACTTTCGACTAAACTCGTTTTGTGCTTGAATCTCGTTGTTTGTAAAAGTGTGCTTTTATGAATTGATATCTTGCTTTCCTATCTCGAGATGATTATTGTCAGGGGATTTATTTTCGCTTCCGCATGTGCTTAAAAATCAATGGTCGACGACTCGTCCTGGGAAGTCGCAAAATTTTATTGACCAGAGAGGAATGGGCATGCGGTCGAGGATCAGGGCGTGACATGATACATGTTGATAGTTTTATTTAAATTTTGCACCTTATTTCTACGATAGGGGAATGATCACACAATACATGATTTTGTAAACTCATTGTCATAGTAAAATTGGTAACTGTTCGAAATTATTGAAGCACTTGACGAAGATGAGACCGTTTCAAGTTCTATATTAGTGTCAACATCATCAATTGGTGCCTCTCTTGGATACAAAAGCGGTTTTGGAGGCAATTGTCGTTTAGCCATATGTCCTTCAAGCATATCTAGGACTTTCCTCATTGACGGCCGATCATTAGGACTCAATTGTACACACCATAATGCAACGACTATCATCTTCCTCGTTTCTCTTTCCTCTTCTATGACATCTACCATTTCAACCTCCTTTTCTTTGCCAAGTTGATCATAAACCTACAAAGGAAAGTAAATTTGACTTGAATGCTCTACACGTACATTTAGATTTCTCCTTCTACCGGCCATTTCCATCAACATTATCCCAAAACTATAAACATCAGCTTCATAAGAAATGCCATTAATGTCTTCATAGAATAGCTCAGGTGCCATATAATCTAAGATTCCTCTTGCTATAGTCAACGATACTATGCTGTGATCGGTGGGATAAAGTCTTGCAAGTCCAAAGTCAGAAACTTTCGAAGTGAAACTTCGGCCAAGGAGAATGTTGTGAGGCTTGATATCAAAATGTAAAATTTGTATATCACATCCCCGATGTAGATACTCTATCCCTCTAGCTATGCAAGAGAGATCTCTTACATTTTCTTATAATTAAGAGGATCATCACCATCCTTATTCGAAATGTGTTTATCCAGGGAGCCATTCGGCATGAAATCATAGACCATAGCTTGTTTGGAGTAATCGAAGCAAAAACCAACAAGTTGCACCACATTGACGTGGTGGATCCTTTCAATTATTGCCACTTCGATAATAAAATCTTAACCTTTTGATTATGGTTTGTTCAAAATCTTAACCGTAACTTCATTGCCACTTCTAAGGATTCCTCTGTACACAAAACCATATCCCCCCTCACCTAATTTACATTTGAAATTTTTTGTAGTCTTCTTAATATCTGAATAAGAGTACCTCATGGGTAGAAAGCTATTGTGAGCTTGTAGGAATTCTTCGATGTTTGCGTCAATCGCTTGGTGCTTTCTCATCCGCTTATAGAATAGAAGTATTGTCACGCCCCGATCCTCCGAGCGCACGAACATCCCACTTTGGTTGATACAAATGCGACTTCCCAGGACACGTCGCCGACCCATTCATTTTTATATTGCACATGCGGAAGTGAAACAAATCTCCTGACAACATTTAACTTGGGATAGAAAAGTAGGCAATCAATCACAACCAAACAAGCTTTCTATAAACACATAGGTTTATATACAACACTGGATTGTCTACAAAATAGACAGGCTCAACAACTAGGGAACTGTCCTATGACCAACTTATCAGACACGTTCGCCAATTCTTCAGCCTCCACCTTCCGAACTCTAGGACTTCCGGTCCTCCATGACCGTCATCTAGGGACATGAAATATTATCTCACAACCGGGATGAGACTAAGTCTCAGCGAGTCCTACCCTCTAAAACTCAATTAGGAAGAAAATACGCCTCAGGGCACTCTAGCCACACAAATAGGATATAGGACTTACCTCGCCTCAATTCCTTCCTGCACGTCAGTTTAATCAATAAATATTGACAACCATATCATCCAAACAATTCAATTACTCGGATGGATTCAGCGATCAATCGACTTAGTCGATTACATGTCATCGAAATCATCACACGGTCATTCTGACTATTCATTCTCGACTCTCAATCACAGCCTTACAGACAAGTCTATATGTAGTGGCATTATGGCCCCACTCGGCATAATTTAGATTTGATGGCTTTCTAGGTTCAATTCACAACCTCTCACAATCATTTTCCCATAAAAAACCAACACTAATGAACTTTGGGATAAATCCCCACATAAACATACATTCAATCAATCGATACAAACTGGTCCTACCAACTAATTACGGTGCCAAAAGCCAACACCGGGTATTTTCAAGTTAAATACCAAAACTTCATCAATATCACTCAATTCCACACTTTTGGAATAATTAACCATAACCATCAATCACTCAATTTCTCAATTTAAGCTTACAATTAACACAAACCGACCGCACTGCTGCGATCAGCGCGAAATTCTAACGACCGGCCATCCCGGCAAAATTTTCGAAATTATTAAATAATTAAATTTAATTCCGAAAATTAAATAATTAAATATTATATTATAATAATATAATTTAATAAAATAATGTTTATAAATTCGAAATAATTAATTAATTAAAAATAATTAATTAGGGCTTAAACAAGATTACACTAATTTAATCATACAATTAGCCCTAATTAAACATCCATTAAGCTAATCATACAACTAATCTAATTTACATTAAAATAATATAATCTAACCACCTAAACCTAATTAGACTAATCTAAACACCCCTTAAGCGTCATTAACTCACTAAGCAAGGATTATAGGATAAACTCACTGGTTTTGCGCGTCGGTGAGTTCACGGGGACAACGACACCAAGGCGGTCGATAAACCCTAAAGCGGCGACACTAACAGAGGCCGGGAAGGGCTTGAAAACGGGCCACGAAGTTTGGAACTTCTTTCTGTCTTCTGCTTCTGATATGGGCTGAATTGCAGAGAAGAAACCAGCAACTTCAAATGCGAAAATGGGCCGATTGGAGCTCCGGCGAGCGGGTGGTTGGCAACTGGCGGCTCCCGACGGTGAGAGGATCTTGTTGGTGGTTGGTATGGGTGGAGGTATGGTAGAAATGGTGAGAAAATGGCTGAAAACCGCGAAACGGGCGAAACAGGCGGACCAGGCGAGTTGAGACGATCTGGCGAGCGGCGGCTTCGGGCGGCCGTACGGGACGGCTGGAGAATCGTTCCGGCGAGCGGTGAGGTGCTCCGGAACGGTCTGGATGTCGTCTTCGCGGCGATGGGTGGCTCGTTGGCTAATTCAACCAAAAAGTTATCTTTTTACTCAGATCTTTGGCGAAAGGTCGGCTGGAGCAGAAACTGGAACGAGGGGAAAACAAGGGAGGAAAACGGCTGATGATGGCCTTCCGGGCGTGCGACGATGGAGGGGTTAGTGCTGCTCGGTTCCCCTCTGGTTTTTGCTAAGCTTCTCTCCTTCAACAACAATGGAGAAAGCCAAGAAATGGGGAAGAAGAAGCTGCTGAAGAGGGGGGCTCCCTTGGTGGCTCTCTAGTTTGCAACACTTGTCAATCTCTCCTTCCACTCGCCCCCACCATGACATCACATGCCATCAGCCACTCTCTCTCCTCAAGCTTCCTCCACAAGCTTGTTAATAGGTGCAAAATGTCCCTAGCCCCATGGCATACGAATTTTAGACATTTGTGCATCAAATTCTATCAATTCTCACTCAATTCCATCCAATTGAAGCTCAATTAAATCAACCCATGTGTCCTCGGTCTTCTCATGACATTTCCCCATCAAATGATCCAACTTGCATCCCGAAGATTCAATTAAAAACGGCCCTCTGACAATCCCAAACAAAAACGGCATCACTTTGCTTTTCCGCTAAAAATCTTGGTTTGTAAAAAAATCTACTGGACATGAGTCGACATTCCTAAAATGAATTGTGACTTGACAGAACTTCCAATTTTTGTAATCGGGTTCAATTTCACGATTAAATTCAATCTGGCGCGACTTTAGCGCGTCATAATCTACCGGGTAGTTTTTAGGAATTTTTTGTGCAATTGACCTGTGGTTGATTATTTTCAAGCCACAAAGTACATCTTCGATACATTGGCGACTCTCGATTGTCGTAGAAATCTCAAGATTTCAAATACGGACACAGGGTACCAAAACGATAGAGAAATCGATCTAGTGCCGATCAACAAGAATTGTGCAATTAAGTGTAATCACCCACACTGGATTACATGATTATGTTGAATTGACCTATCTCTGGTCTCTAATCGGTCTGTGCCGTAATGACCCTTGCATATTAGTACGGTCGAGCAGTCGTTTCCTGGTCGAATTCTCAAGTCTATTGCGTTTAGATTCCTTAACGGCTTCAACTGATAGACTAGTTATCTCGTGAGTGGCCAACTTAGAGAAGAAAGCTATAGACGCGAAGATGAAATGCCCGACTTATTTAATTGAAACCAGAATTGGAAAATCGGGATGTCACAACTCTTCCCCTCTTATAAAAATTTCGTCATTGAAATTTAAACCAATAAAATTCTTCTTCAAAATGGTGGGGTATTGTCGTCTCATCAATTCTGCTCCTTCATTCTACTTCGCACTGCTATCCAAGATCCTCGGTGCCAACGAAACGTTTCCAAATTGACCAAACCAATTCTTGATTCCCAAAAAGGCTAAGCACTTGTCCAAATTTACAAAAATGAAAGCTGCAAAAATTTTGGTTCTTTTTCTTTTTCTTTTTATTTTTCCACAAAGCTGCTAACTGTCACGTCGAGGATTCGAACTCTCGACTTCGGATCTGCAGCTTCATCCCGGACACCACTTGGCTAAAGGCGCCGACAGTGTCCCAAACCGCTTTCTTTATCAATTTAAAGCCAAAATTCTCCTTTGATATAAAACTCGAAATATTCCGCCGTTTAAACAGTTCTAGCTCTCTTTTCTTAGCAATTCGAGATGTACCTATCCTAGGCGACATTCAAGAATGAACAGGATTCTCAACCTGAAAATTCAAAGGTTTCTGACGCTTAACCACGTAAATTTCCCAACGGCTCTGAGCGGTCCTTAATCTGTCACTGATATTTGCAATTTCTTTCATTGATTGCTGAACTGACTCTGAGCTATAACCTTTCATTCTCTGATCTCAACTCAACAACTGAAGTTCTGAACACTCTGCTCTGCACTAACTAAAAAGGAACTATCTGACTGATCTGCTGAAACTAGGAACTTCTGGTCAAGGTTTGACTTAACTCTGACACTGACACTAACACTCTATGCAAATGAATTATCTGATGTACAAACACCTCCGAATGTCTAATCCAATCAAGATCCTTCCGCACAGCCACAGGGTGGGTTGATTTAATCAATCTGTCAATTACTACGCAAAATGAAATTATTACCACACTGACTCCCCGATAGACCTGTCACAAAAATCTATTGTGATGCGATCCCACTTTCACACGAGGATCTCGAGAGATTACAAAGGTCCTCTCGAATTGCAAAACCGTGCTTTCTCTTGCTAACACATCTGACACTTGCGACCTGTTAGTGATATCTGTCTTCACAACGGTCTACTAATCCTGTTGATGCAAATTCGGACTCATCTTCGTACTGTCTGGATAATGCTGAACCAGATACGACAAGTTTCCGATAAGATCTCTTCTTTAATCTCGGTATCATCAAGTACATTCAATCGTACTCAAAAATCTGAAATTCAGTTCTCTTCTTCTCGGTATCCTCTTGCATAATCTTTTGAGTCTCTGAGTCTGTCCACTGAAGCGTCTGATTCTAACCTGAATATCCGGTTCAATTCTGAGGGTGGCTATAAAATTCGAAGGTGGCCTACCTCGAATTTGAAAACCGAATCTCGAACTTTCTCAAGTAAGGTCCATAATTTAACCACCATATGCACAAATGAAGACTCTCGACTCAACGCATCAGGGACTTCTTTCATCCTTCCAGGGTGATACCAGATACCACCATCCGAGTCCTTCAAAAGATCCGGTTCACAGCGCTATCTCATATTCAATTCCTTTTGAGAGAATAAATACTTTAAGACTTTAATGGTCAGCAAAGATTTGGAGTCTTTCTTCACACTAACAAAATCTCTAAATCTTCAGAGCGAAAATTATTGCTGCAAGTTCTAAGTCATGCATCTGTAATTCCGTTCACGAGGTCTCAACTGACGGGACCAGTATGCAACAACCTTGCCATGTTGCATTAGCATGCAACTCAATCCTCTAAACGATACATCACTGTAGATCTCGTAACCTCCAAGACCAGATGGAATGGTTAGCATAAGTGCGGTAGTCAGCCTCTACTTAAGCTCTTGGAAACTACGCCTGCACTTGTCTATCCGTATGAACTTCTTTTCTTTCTTTAGTAGTCGAGTCAACGGCGACGCTAAAGCTGAAAACTCTTTCACAAACCTTCTGTAATACCCTGCCAAACCCAGAAAACTTCTGATCTCTGTTACTGTCATCGGTCTCGGCCAATTGATCACCGCTTCAATCTTAGACGGGTCCACTGATATTCCTTCACTTGAAATCACGTGACCTAGGAATGCCACACGAGTTAACCAAAACTCGCACTTACTGAACTTAGCGTACAGCTCATGATCCCTCAGAGTCTGTAGCACTATTCTCAATTGCCTTTCGTGTTCTTCTGGACTTCTCGAGTACACCAAGATGTTGTCAATGAACACAATTACAAACTGATCTAGATGCTCCTTGAACACACAGTTCATCAGATCCATAAAAGCAGCTGGAGCGTTCGTCAAATCAAACGGCATTAGAGTAAATTCATAATGGCCATATTGAGTACGAAATGCTGACTTCGGTATGTCTTCATTCTTGATCCTCAACTGATGATACCCCGTCCTCAAGTCGATCTTTAAAAATATTGACTCTCCTTGAAGCTGGTCAAACAAGTCGTCGATCCTCGGAAGTGGATACTTGTCCTTGATCGTCACTTGATTTAGTTGACAGTAGTCGATGCACAGACGTAACGAACCGTCCTTCTTCTTTACAAACAGAACTGGTGCTCCCCAAGGTGACGCACTAGGGCGTATGAATCCCTTATCAAGCAATTCTTGCATCTGCACCTTCAATTCCTTCAATTCAGACAACGCCATCCAATAAGGAGCCTTAGAGATTGGTTCTATCCTGGGTGCTAACTCAATCACAAACTCGATCTCTCTCTCTGGCGGTAGACCTGGCAACTCTTTAGGAAACACATCTGGAAATTTTTGTACCATGGCTTAGCTCTCCATACTCGGTTCCTCAACTGTCACATTCACTACAGTTGCTAAATAAATCTTAGCAACCTACAATTAGAACCCGATCGTCTTTAGTGACGAATTAATAGGGATTGAATGTTCTTTTCGACTCTCGGCAATACAAAACTTTCACATGCTAATTGTTCAAATTGCAATATATTACTACCACAATTCCTTACAACAAAAGCTCCTCGAGCCGAACCTTTTCACATACATTAAAGTTATACTTAAACAATCCGGTCTTGTACACTATAGTCATAAATACTTCTTTCTACTACTTTATTACAACCACGGAAGTTCTACAACCTTTCTCAAAATCCTACTACGCTACTCTGATAAAAACACTTCAAAAACATGCTTTCCCCTGATCAATGCATGGTCAGTCCATTCGTGCTCTTCTCGTCCTCCTAGTGACGTCCTATCTGCGATGGTAGTGCTTACGTTCTCCTGGACCTACGTGGGCAGTTCCTCACCAGATGGCTGTGCTGGTTACATTCGAAGCACTCTCCCGTTATACTTGGACACTAGGCTGACACATGCTTCCTTCCACAGATTTGACACACATTCGATGGGTCCTCTAACTCCTATCGAGTGACAACCTATACTCTACCTTGCACTGGAGGACTAATCCAAGTATCCCACTGAATGTCCTGCAGCGTGTTCTCTCTGTTTTGTCCCATCGGCGATGGTGGCGGCAACTGTTGCGGTTTCATTTGCCTGCGTAGACAGTCTTTGGTCAGGTGACCTTGCTGGCCACACTTAAAGCAAGCACCAGTCATGAAGTGACACGGGGTTGGTCCATGTCGTCTTCCGCAGAAGTGACACACAGCATTCTGACTCTACGCTGGCTTACTGACTCTATTCCTTCGATTGGGATGAATGGGGTACTTTCCTTTAGTCATCGGCTTCTTCCCCAGTCCGTTGTCCTCTTTGCTAGAATTGAATCCTGACTCGGATGCGGTAGCTTGCTCCTTGATCACAACTCCGCATTAAACCACAGCAGGTGTGGCAACAACAGCGGTTGTAGCACTGGCGGTGGTATGAATAGTGGCAATAGCGGCAGCTCGGTCTTGAGCTTGCTGACCCAACAAGTTCCTCAGGTTCACTAGCACCTGAGCAATCCCGTCGAACCTAGGATCACTCAGTGCTGCTACACCAGCACCAACAGGAGGCGATGCTACACCACTAGCGTTAGCCTCAGCTTGCGCTCGACCACGTTCACCTCAGGTACCGACCCTTGATGGCGTTCTACCCCGAGTAACTGGACCCATGGTCCTCTTCCTAGGAGTTCTCTCCTGATCACTCATAACACAAGTTCTCTACAGAGACCTATCTTCCAATTCACATTGAATTAGAATTGAGTGACCTACCAAACAATTTACCAATCAACTATCAGACACATGCACCAGCATGAATTAAAAGCCATTCCTACTACCTATCCCATAAATAATCGCACATTATCACTCCATTCATAGACCCGCTCTGATACCACTTAAACGGGGATGTCACGCCCCGATCCTCCAAGCGCGTGAACATCCCACTCTGGTCGATACAAATGCGACTTCCCAAGACACTTCGCCGACCCATTCATTTTTATATTGCACATGCGGAAGCGAAACAAATCCCCTGACAACATTTAACTTGGGATAGAAAAGCAGGCAATCAATCACAACCAAACAAGCTTTCTATAAACACATAGGTTTATATACAACACTGGATTGTCTACAAAATAGACAGGCTCAACAACTAGGGAATTGTCCTATGACCAACTTATCAGACACGTTCGCCAATTCTTTAGCCTCCACCTTCCGAACTCCAGGACTTCCGGTCCTCCACGACCGTCATCTAGGGACATGAAATATTATCCCACAATTGGGATTAGACTAGGTCACAGCGAGTCCTACCCTCTAAAACTCAATTAGGAAGAAAATACGCCTCAGGGAGCTCTAGCCACACAAATAGGATAGAGGACTTACCTCGCCTCAATTCCTTCCTGCACGTCAATTTAATCAATAAATATTGACAACCACATCATCCAAACAATTCAATTACTCGGATCGATTTAGCGATCAATCGACTTAGTCGATTACATGTCATCGAAATCATCATACGGTCATTATGACTATTCATTCTCGACTCTCAATCACAGCCTTACAGGCAAGTCTATATGTAGTGGCATTACGGGCCCACTCGGCAATGTTATATGTAGTGGCATTACAGCCCCACTCGGCATAATTTATATTTGATGGCTTTCTAGGTTCAACTCACAAATTTTCACGGTCATTTTCCCATCAAAAACCAACACTAATCAACTTTGGGATAAATCCCTACGTAAACATACACTCAATCAATCGATACAAACTGGACCTACCAACCAATTACGGTGCCAAAAGCCAAAACCGGGTACTTTCAAGTTAAATACCAAAACTTCATCAATATCACTCAATTCCACACTTTTGGAATAATTAACCATAACCATCAATCACTCAATTTCTCAATTTAAGCTTACAATTAACACAAACCGACCGCACTGCTGTGATCAGCGCGAAATTCTAACGATCGGCCATCCTGGCAAAATTTTCGAAATTATTAAATAACTAAATTTAATTCCGAAAATTAAATAATTAAATATTATATTATAATAATATAATTTAATAAAATAATGTTTATAAATTCGAAATAATTAATTAGGGCTTAAACAAGATTACACTAATTTAATCATACAATTAGCCCTAATTAAACATCAATTAAGCTAATCATACAACTAATCTAATTTACATTAAAATAATCTAATATAACCACCTAAACCTAATTAGACTAATCTAAACACCCCTTAAGCGTCATTAACTCACTAAGCAAGGATTAGAGGATAAACTCACCGGTTTTGCGCGCCGGTGAATTCACGGCGACCACGACACCAAGGTGGTCGATAAACCCCAAAGCGGCGACACTAACAGAGGCCGGGAAGGGCTTGGAAACAAGCCATGAAGTCTAGAACTTCTTGCTGTCTTCTGCTTCTGATCTGGGCTGAACTGCAGAGAAGAAACTAGCAACTTCAACGGCGAAAACGGGCCGATCAGAGCTCTAGCGAGCGGGTGGTTGGCAACCGGTGGCTCCCAGGGGTTAAGGGGATCTTGCCGGTGGTTGGTATGGGTGGAGGTAGGGTAGAAATGGCGAGAAAATGGCTGAAAACCGCGAAACGAGCGAAACAGGCGGAACCAGGCGAGTCCAGATGGTCCGGCGAGGAGAATCGTTCCAATGAGCGGCGAGGTGCTCCGGAACGGTCTGGATGTCGTCTTCGCGGCGATGGGTGGCTCGTTCGCTGATTCAACCAACAATGGAGAAAGCCAAGAAATGGGGAAGAAGAAGCTGCTGAAGAGGGGGGCTCCCTTGGTAGCTCTCTAGCTTGCAACACTTGTCAATCTCTCCTTCCACTTGCCCCCACCATGACATCACATGCCATCAGCCACTCTCTCCCCTCAAGCTTCCTCCACAAGCTTGTTAATAGGTGCAAAATGTCCCTAACCCCATGGCATACGAATTTTAGACATTTGTGCATCAAATTATATCAATTCTCACTCAATTCCATCCATTTGAAGCTCAATTAAATCAACCCATGTGTCCTCAGCCTTCTCATGACATTTCCCTGTCAAATGATCCAACTTGCATCCCGAATATTCAATTAAAAACGGCCCTCTGACAATCCCGAACAAAAACGGCATTACTTTGCTTTTCCGCCAAAAATCTCGGTTTGTAGAAAAATCTACTGGAGTTGAGTCAACATTCCTAAAATGAATTGTGACTTGACAGAACTTCCAATTTCTGTAATCGGGTTCAATTTCACGGTTAAATTCAATCTGGCGTGACTTTAGCTCGTCCTAATCTACTAGGTAGCTTTTAGGAATTTTCTGTGCAATTGACCTGTGGTTGATTATTTTCAAGCCATAAAGTGCATCTTCGACACATTGGCGACTCTTGATTGTCGTAAAAATCTCAAGGTTTCAAATACGGACACAGGGTACCAAAATGATAGAGAAATCGGTCTAGTGCCGATCAACAAGAATTGTGCAATTAGGTGAAATCACCCACACTAAATTACATGATTCTGTTGAATCGACCTATCTCTGGTCTCTAATCGGTCTGTGCCGTAATGACCCTTGCAGATTAGTACGGTCGAGCAGTCGTTTCCTGGTCGAATTCTCAAGTCTATTGCGTTTAGATTCCTTAACGGCTTCACCTGATAGACTAGTTATCTCGTGAGTGGCCAACTCAGAGAAGAAAGCTATAGACGCGAAGATGAAATGCCCGACTTATTTAATTGAAACCAGAATTGGAAAATTGGGATGTCACATGTATCAGCATGCATAGAGCTCCGAGTATGAATCTTGCTGTGATGTAGTTGGCTACGTAGAAATTGTTCATAGATTAGCGTAGTGCAATAAAAGAATTTTAAAATTAATTTTTTTATTAGAGTGATGCTTGAGATCTTCATAGTTGTGAGGAGAACAGGGGTAGGAAGTCATACCCAAGAAAACGGCGAGGCTCTGGCCCACATATGGCGCAAAATAAAGGCTGAACCCCGTAACATAATCAAAGGTGACCGAAAATGACTACTTAGAATCGATGATCAATCAATGAAGAATTAAATCTATCATTTTAGCATTTAAACATAAAAAATAATTTACTCTTTCAGATAAGCGCTTAGATCACAGTTTATTCTATTCACTAGGGGAATCCATGTTATCGTAACACGACCATCTCCCTGGAAAAAACACGATTTCGCTTTTGTCTTCTCAAGGAGTATCAAATGATTCATAAGTTCACATCTCACTGCAGCATAGTTCTAATTTACAAACATCATCCAAAAGGCGTGCAATTTATTCACCCGCATAAGAATAATAGCCATGCAAGGGATACGAGCAACTATTAAATCAACCATTTTTCTCCAAACAAATATAAAGTGATAGTGTCAAATCCAGAAAAAAAAAAGGTCCATAAATTGTAAAATTAAAAAGATCAATGCATGCCGAATCTACTAAGAAATCTTATTAAACTTTTGAACTTAGGTGATGTGGCAATTATTTTTGTGTTTTTTTTTTACTAGTGTCTTAACATGTGGATTGTATTAAAAACCCCCAACTAAAACTTGCCACATCACTTGGTAACTAAATTTTGGTAAGATCTCTTAAGAAGAAGAAGACCTTTAAGGGGAAGTCCCTTGCGGAACAGAATGTAGCGACACCCCTGACATGGCCCAAATGCCTCCCACATGGGAGAGATTGAATCCCTCGGCCATCTTGCTGTGGAGGTCCTTGTATGTTAAGCTCCCATTCTGATCCCCTGCCTGTAAAATGAGGGGTTGAAAAGTCAAAGGTAGAGGAAAATGGTAGAAGCTTCAGCAAAGAGAGAGAGAAACCAAGTATTCGGGAACGAGGAAAAAGAAGAGAGAGAGAAAGAAATATAGAAAGAAAGAAAGGAAAAAAAAAAGAAAAAAAGAAAAAGGAAGAGATAAAAGGGAAAGAGGGAAGGAAAGAAGGAGAGAGAGAGGGACGGCAGAGAGCTCGCACAAAGAAAGAAAAAGAAAGAGAGAGAAGAAGAAGAAGAAGAAGAAGGGGGAAAAAGGGGCTTCGTGCATTCTCATCATGAGAGCCTTGCCAAGCCACCTCAACTACATAACGCAATAGTCGGTAAGTGCTTGTGCTCTCCATTCGTTCAAAAAGAGTAATTTCGGGCTTAATGATTGAAATTCGGAATTTTGGGAAAATCGAACGGCGAAAACCGATGTTTGAGTCGTTGAGCCACGTATTTTTATAGAAATTATAGTTTAGGGTATTGTGGATCCATAGGATTTTACGGATCATGATTTGAGCTTACGATTTGCTCGAAACAAAATTTTGAAGTTTATCGCACGTGATGAACAGTGCGCGACCAGGACTTCAGGGTTGTAATTTGTTAGTTTTTGGCTTGATTTTGGGTCGACTAAATTAGGGTTATTGTAGTATGTTGGAAGGGCTTTCCATTGACTATAAGTACGCTTGAAACGGGGTTTGATGGAGAAAGTTATGGCATGGCGAAAATTTCGCGCTTAAGTTTCGTGCTATGGAAAAATTTGAGAAATTGCTTTGGTGAGCGATTTATTGGCACATGGGAGTCGTTTTGCAAGCATTAAAGCTTAGTTTAGTCGAATTGTAGTTGAGGTAGCGTTTTACTCGATTGTAACGTTGCTTCTCGCTTATTTGATAGGATCGCAAGTTCGACAATTCGAGTAAAGCTTGTTATTTGGTCCTAAGTATTCCAAGATGAGTGGTTATATCTCTTCTAAGAGTTTATAAACCCACGTCTTCAAAATGACAAATATTTGATATTTTACGAGATATGAAGAAGCATATTTGTTGCATAAAATTGGATCGGACATTTACTACATTTTGATATTTATAAATAATGTGATAATTTTTTGTGGGAAGATATATTATGTTTGGGAAACGAAATTGAGAAATATTATATATTTTGGGTTTTCGAAACCTTTTTACGAAAAGCTTTTCGAGCATGGGTTATGAAATATTATATATATCAATTTGAGAAATGTCTTATGACATACATTTGATTTGATTTGGTTTATAAAATCAATTTATGAGAAGAGCTTTGAAATTAATTGAGAATGTTTTATGAAAAGTATTTTTGGCAAATAAGTTGAGTTGCGAAATCTTTTGGTGATATATGAAATGATTTATGGATTCGGCTTTGTGGATTATGGATGGTATTGTTCTGGATTGATATTGTCACGCCCCAATCCTAGGGCATGCACCCATCCCTCACCTGGTCAATTAATAGCGACGTCTTAGGACGCATTGCCGATCCTTTTATTTTAATATACGTATGTGGAAGTATATATAAAATCCTTAAACAATAAAACAATGGGATAGAAAAGTAGGACTCCAAATTTTCATACTTTAAAAGCAACCACACTTTATACATTGCAAATCATAGTGCAATATATACAAGGTGAATTGTTAAGTCAAGTTTTAAACCACAAGTTCATAAAACAAGTCTGTAGAAGGGAATCAACTTCCATCAAAAGAGAATTGTCCTACGATAGGATTGTCAATTCTTCAGACTTCGCCTTCTACTCTTCAGGCCTCTGGTCATTCACCGATGCCATCTAAGGACTTGAAAATAATTATACAATAACCAGTGAGACAACATCTTAGGGAGTTCTACCCCCTGAGACTCGATTATGAAGTCAATACACCTTAAAGCTGCCTAAACACAACACGAGTTAGAGGACTTACCTTAATCTCAGTTCCTTCCTACAGGTTAGTATATATCAGATGTACAGGAAACACATCAATTCACAGCATCAGATCAAATCATTGATTAATCGACTTAGTCGATTACATGTCATCATGACCTTCCCCTAGTTGGTATATTCAATACTATTTATAAAGTCCGACTTTAGTCTAGGATTGCTGAAAGATGATAATATAGTATACTGTATATATGCTCACCAAAAGCTGATAATAAGGTATACTACTCACCCAAAGCTGACATATCGCCCGTAGGCTGATATAGAATACCGATATACTGCTCACCCAAAGCTAATATATCGCTTGTAGGTTGACATAGTATACCACTCAAATCATATAGTCAATTTCTCATTTTCATCATACCCGATAAAAATATAGCCATGTGTGGGTATATAGTTGGCATTAGTCAAAATATCATAATTTCATATTTACAAATATTCCACTAGTTTCAATAGTCCATTACATATTTTTGGCACCATAAACTGACGCCCCGTTAATTTCCAATCAATCACCAAAATTAATTAATTTAAGAATAAAATCCTAAAATTAGAATTAAATCAATTCAGCACGATTTAGCACTCAAATAAATAAACGGACTACACCATGATAATCAACATAAAATTTCTATCGTCGACTATCCCTGCCTAATTTCTGAAAAATAAATAAATAAATAAATAATTCAAAAAATTATTAAATAAATAAAATAAATCCAATTTAGGCCCGTAATGCCTAATTGGACGCTGGAATGAACCTGGAAAATTTCCGAGATTCGTTCAATAAATACTAGGACCTATTTCCTTGCTAACTACACTAACCATATGCCTAACATGCATTTTATAAGTCTCTAATTTAATTATTCTAATCTAATATATCCACCTAATTGCACTTAAATAAATCTAAACAACTTCTAAGCATCATTAGCGTACTAAGTGAGGATTAGTGAGCAAAACTCACTGGATTAACAATCCGTTCTGATCAATTTGACAGGGACGCGACGGGGCTTGATCTTCTCACCAACGGGGCACAAATCGGGCCCAAAACTTTGCCTCTAAAGCCCATGATGCTGCTGGTTTTCCCTTGGCTGTTGGCTGATTTGTGCAGCTGATTTCGCACAGAGAGAAGTGCTGGATTTGCGGCTTCAACGGGTTGCTGAGAAGTCGTGAAGCTAGACCAAAATCGAGTAGGCCGCGGGCGGTATTCTAGAGCACGAAGCTGCGGCAGATGGAGTCTTCGACGGCGGGGGAAAAGGAAATGAACAAGGCCGAAGGTTGCTGGTCTCTTTGATTGAGCAAAAGAGAAACAGACAAAAGCATAAAAGAATAAAATAAAAACAAAGGGGAGGGGATGTCGGCAAGAGAGGAATGAGAGAGAGAGAGAGAGAGAGAGAGAGAGATCAGGTTTGAAAAGTCAAATGAGAAGAGGAAGCAAAGTGGAAAACGGCAAAGGGAGCCGTCGGCGTGGGGAGGGGGTTTCGCACGGAGAAGAGAGAAAGAGTGAGAGAGAGAGAGAGGAGGAAAGAGGGGTGTGCGACCATGGGGTGGGGGAAAGAAAAAAATAAAATAAAATGAAATTAGAAGAAATTTCCTAAAACCGAAAATCCTTAGTCCCACTTGCTTTTGTTTAGTCCAATTTGATCCCCAAAAATTCCCATGCTAGAGCACTTGATCCTCACTTGCGTTCTTGCATCAAATTTCCCTCAAACAACAAATCTCGAGCAACAAAAATGGCAATTTCCTTCAATTCCGAATTCTAATTCATTTTCTTTTCGGAATCCGATTTTCTGAATAAACAAATCCGGTTGAGGTCCAATTTGAATTCAGAAAAAGCCCAAACAACTTTCATTCACCAATTCACTCACACCAGATGCCAAAAATTCCTTCAAATTAGCCAATCCGAATTTCTGTTTATTTTCCGAATCGTCTTAAACGATTTTCCGTAAAAATCCTGAACTCGCTGAAAATTCCTCGAAAGATGAATCGACGTTCCTAAAATGACCTGTGACATGACAGAACTTTCAATTTCTGAAATCGGGTTCAAATTCGCGGTTAATTTTAATTAGGCGTGTTTTTAACGTGACCTAGACTACTAGGTAGTTTTCGGAGATCTTTAGTGCAAATGGGCCGTGGTCGATTTTCATCAAGCTACTATGAACCCACTCGATGCATTGGCAACTCTCAGTTGTCATAAAAATCTCGATGAATTAAATAGGGACATAGGGTACCAAAATGACAGAAGAATCAGTTTATGGTCAATCGACGAGAATTTTCTAATTTAGTGGCATCATCCACGATTAGAGCCACATCTCAGTCAAACAAACCTATCTCTGATTTCAAATTGATTTTATATAGTGCCGTAATGGCCTCTAAAGATGAGCACGGTCGAGAAGTCAATTCCTGGTCGAATTCTCAAGTATATTGCCTTAAAATTCCTTAATAGCTTCCCCGAATAGCCTAGTTATCTCGAGAGTGATCAGCTATGAGAATAGCCCTATAGGTGCATCAATGAAATGCCCAATTTATTCAATAGAAAACAAGACTGAAAATTTGGGATGTCACAAATATTGATACTCAATATCGCTATGAGCCTAGTGAGGGGCTTATAGGTATGTGCATACTATTATAGGATATTCTTGTGGGTCGAGCCATCAGCTAATAATAGGTGAAGACCTTGCCAAGGGGGAATCTTGATTGCCTTGTCACTAGGCATTATATCGTGACCATGGTTTGATATTGAGCCACGGATTGGTCAATGGAGTTGACCATTGACATGTGATATGAGTTTGGTCAATGGAGTGAACCATTGACAGGTGATTCGAGTTTAGTCGATAGAATGTACTATTGACGTATGATTTGAGATTAGTCGTTGGAATGGACCATCGACGTGTAATTTCATTAGACCATTGATATGTGGTATGAATTTAACCAATGGAATGGATCATTGGCATGCAAATTAATGAGATTGATCAATGGATTAGACTATTGATGTTTATTTTGATATTATTGTGAAATGATTATCTTTGCTATAAATATAGTTATGTTGAAGCGTATGTATTTATTCTTTTACTGTATGTTTGTTATATCCTGAATTTGAGTTAAAAGAATTATGGTTTGATTTATAAATATGCATAATGGGTACTTGATCTGCTTAAAAAGGATACACTACTTACTGAGTTGTGGTTGCTCACCCCTTTATTTTCCAATCTTTTTTCAGGTTTCTTAGCTAATGATAAGTAGTACAAGAGCGATATCGACAAGGGGACCTTTTAGGAGTTAGATTTTGTAAGCTTTGAGACTACGTCCTTCAGGTGGAAGGACGGCTGTGTCATACTCCATTCATGATGGTTTCGGGTGTGACACTTCCCGCCCCGAGATTTGATCTAATACGAATGCTGTCATGGTTACGATGTAGGAGTCCTTGAAATCCCCTGCTTTTAAGTGCTATACAGTGTATGAGTACACCTTCATTTGGGAAAAATGAGGAGGCGCGTCGGCAGAGTATGTTCCCTCAATACATGGTTTGGTATCGACATATGAAGTAGAGGCAATAGGTTGGGAAACACTTGATGAAGGCCACCACCGTAGCGTATCCATAATCAAGACTGAAGTTGGAGTACATCAATGGGTAACGAGGGAAGTTGGAGCACCTCGATGGGTAATGAAAGAGGGACGAGAATTACCCTTTTGCAGTCCATCATCAACCACCATGATATTACCATTGAAGTCATATTGGTTATCATAGAAACTGTAATGGATCAACTTCACATAATATCGGCCAGTATATAGATATAGAATAGTGCGGTTATTTTCACAAGCTAGCTCATAGTGAGAGTTGCCGCAGTATTTTGGATCATCTTTCAATCGAAAAGGATAACTTATGTTACTGTTCTCACTACAAGATGAAGGAGCGCACAAATGATTGTTCTTCGCATCGCAACTCATCCCTAATAGTAGCAGAACATGCGATATGAGAAGTAAAACACGGAGCATAAATATGGAGTTGAGAGAAATAATCATCTCTTTATCGTTTGGTTTGATGCAATGGAAGTTTTAGCTCATTTGGTAATGCGAGAGAGGCTTAATAAAGGGTTAGGAGTCGTGGTTATCGAAATGTCCAAGTCAACCCTAAAACAAAGTCTAGTGAAGAAAGTCTTAAAAAAAGTATGGCCCAGCTAAAACACGGTCTCGGAATTAGTGATGGATAGCTTCCACATTCATTACGGAGGAAACCTCTCTGCATTTTCCAAATTTGATTTTTCTTGGCAATTTAATTCTTTTTATTTTACCCTAAACTCAATCAAAATCCTTTCAAATATGCCATCTGGCATTCTATTTTATTTTCAAGGCCAATATTTCGTAAGTGTCATTTCTTTAAATTTTGAAGACGAAAAGAAAAATGATGATGTATTTCATCGTATAAGGTTTTTCATTTTTGAGAAAAAAAAATTAGTAACCAAGAAAGAGGATCATGTTAATTAATGGGTACATAGATTTTAACTCATATAATGTGGCTTTCCACAAATACAGAAAGAAAATAAGGAGCGGGCGCTTTTTGCTCATGGATGTTGTGAAACTTTATGAAAGAAAGAAAGCAATATGGTAAATTCTCAACTAGCAATGGGACCGATGCATCTCAATTAGAAACTCACTTGCGTCACCATGGATCAACACACGCAAGGACTATAGATGTGACATTTGAACTCACAAAATAATGAGATGTTTACTTATTCACTATGCTTAGATTTTAAAATCACTCTTTGGTAATTATGCTATAATTATGAATATGATCATCATCTCTTTTCCATAATTGAACCACCTAATGAATGAACAAACTGATCTCAACAAAAAAGGCAATATGATAATTTCTCAACCAATGATCAATTGATGTGGGTCTCAATTAGAAATTCACTTGCTTCATCATTCTCGACACATGCAAAGACTGTATGTGTAATATTCGCATGCACAAAAATCAACTAATACGTACTTATTCACTATCAATTGAAATATCATTTTTTGGATCGGTCAATCACTCGCTTATAAAATAATCTCATCTTTTTTTCACAATAAATTGAACTGACCTATTACAATATCCAATTAAAATGTGCCACATCACTCAGTAAGTAAATTTTTATACAATCCCTCAGTAGAGCTAACATTTAAGAAAAGGATGAGGATGAAGAAAGAAACAAAGAAAGAACTGGGAAAGTCAGCTTCTGGGAATCATGGTGTCTGCACCTCTCCCTTTGGTATCCGAAACCTAATTAGCAAAACTTGAAACTTGTTGGTGGCGAGAGTTTATAATAGGAGATAGTGAATCCCTCGACCGTCATGTTGTGGAGGTCCTTATATGGTGAGCTCACACGATTATACCGATCCTTTTTCCACCCTGGGATATAATGCGATATTAAAGCCTTTATGGTCATGGTGTGAGTATTCTTGATGTCCCCTACTCGGAGATCAAACCCATGTACAGCGTATGAGTACACCATCATTGGGAAAAAATAGAGGGCATATCGGAAGGACATGCTCCCTCATTACATGGTTCAGTATTGACTTACGAAGTAGAAGCAAGGGGCTGTGAGCACTTCATGAAGACCACCGGCACAGCTAATGAACCGTATGGATCATTATCACTAAAGTTGGAGAGCGCCAATGAGTAATGAGGGAGGGATGAGCAATTACTTTTTTGCAGTCCATCGTCAACCACTGCGATTTCGCCATCGAATAAACATTTGCTAAGATTGGAACGGTAGTAAATTGATTTCACATAATATTAGCTGGCATATAGATATAGAACAATGCGATTATTTTCACAAGCTAGCTTATATTCATAGCGGCCGCATCCTTTTGGGTTGCCTTTCAATCAAAAGTGATAGCATCCGTAACCTCACCGCAAGATGAAGCGGCAAAGAAGTGATTCTTCTACGTACCACAACTCGTCCCAAGTAGCAGCAGAACATACAATATGAAAAGCAAAACACTAAACATGCTTATGGAGCTCAGAGACTTAATCATCTCTCTATCGTTTGATCCGATGCTATGAAAGTTTTTGCTAATTGGTAACGTGATGGAGGCCCGGTAATATGAATGAAAAGAGCCTAGAGTCCTCGGTCATACAAATGTCTAAGTCAACCAAAAAAGCAAAGTTTAGTGAAGAAAAAGTGGATATCGCGTGAAAATTTTAGTCCTTGCAGTCAAGTTAAGGTGTCAAAACACGGTGGTGGAATTATTTATGCATAGCTTTCACATTTATTAATAAATAAAAAAAAAACTTCTCTGCAGTTTTCAGATTGAACCAAAATCCTTTCGAGTGAGGCAATGTCGTTCTATTTTCTTTTCAAGACTAATATTTCATAAGTGTCTCTTTGTTGAATTGTGAAGACGAAAAGGAAAAAGATCGTATTTCATCATCTAAGCTTTTTATTTTTGACAAAAAACAGAAATTGATAACAAAAATAGACTATGAACAAGAATATTAACTTGTATAATGTCGCTTTTGGCAAAAGTAAAAGGAAAATAAAAAATAAGTGCTTCTTGGATGGCGTAACACGTTATGAAAGAAAGAAAACAATATAATAAGTTCTAGTGGTGGACCAATGCGCCCTGATTAGAGCCTCACTAACTTCGTTGTCACGCAAACACTATAGATGCAAATTTCTAAGTCAACCATCAACACAAAGTCTAGCAAAGAAAAAGTGGGTCTCATGTGGAAATTGCAGACCTTGCGGTCAACGCAACAAAAACACGGTGTTGGAATTATTTTTGGCGTGGCTTTCACGTTGATTAGACAAGAAACTTCTCTGCAGTTTTCAGATTTAACTTTTCTTGGCAAATTGACTCTTTAGGAATCAATTTTAGTTCAGTAAAAAAAGAATCTATTAGAATGTTATGTACTCTAAATTGAATTAAAATCCTTTCAAGTGAGGCATTGGCATTCAATTTTATTTTCAAGGCCAATATTCCACGAGTGTCAATTCAATAAATTGTGAAGACGAAAAGGAAAAAAAAATGTCGTATGTCACTGTATCAGCTTTTTCATTACTGACCAAAAAAAAAACCAGAATTGGTAACAAAGATAGACTATTAAAGGGAATATTAACTTGTATAACAAAAATAAAAGGAAAAACAAGAGATAGTGCTTCTTAAATGGTGTAAAACATTATGAAAGAAAGTAATTCGATAATTTCTAGCAATGGGACCCACGCGCATTGACTAGAACCTCACTAATTTGGTCTGTGCAAAGACTAAACATGCAATATTCAAGTTCACAGAAAACAAAAAGTAATGTTTACTTATTCACTATCAACTTCAATATTACAATCACTCTCTTGTAATTTTGTTAGATCTATGAACAATATTGTCATCTCTGTTGCTTGGTTTTATTTAAAACTGAATCAAAATGATAGCTGGGTCTAGTTTTCCCTGGTCTACGAGCATGCCGGGTTTGAACGAGCTGTCCTTTGTCGAGTTTGAGTGTCATTTGTTGTTCTCTTTTGAGTTTGGACATGAGCTAGAGTCTAGAATCGAGGACCATTCTCATGTTGAATTTCACGACCACTAAAGAGATTAAGTTTGTTAATTTTTTTTCCATTTTCTACTTTTTTAGCATCATTTTTTATGCTGCTTTATTTTGATAATAATAAAACTTAAAATTTATACCTCTTTGTCTGTGATCTCTAAACGAAGTGGAGATCTCGCGTTCCTTATGAACATCGGTGTCTCGGGGAATGTTTGCTTAGTAGGAAAACTCATGTGCAGGGGACAACAGTGAGGAATATGATACTTGTTCTGAAGAATGCAAGGCACCATCTCATGTCTTACAATTGACTGAAAGCACAAGTTCTTACTGCATTTAGGGATTGAGCTTTCATAATACATAATATGCCCTAACATAACATCACATGTTCAATTTCCATTCATCATAAAGGCAAAATTGTCAGCCTACTCTGTCTTCACCCTTTGACATGTGCCGGTCATTCATCGATTAGGCTTGGATCCATCCTGTGACATGAGGACCAAGTTGGAGATAGCTTGAGCAGTTAACCATCTTCGACGTGGGTGATCAAACAGAGGTCGAAGGGTGGGGATGAGAAGTTTGATGGAAATGAGAGAGATTCATTGCTCAAAATGCAAACATTGACACGAAGAAAAAATTACTTTGTTATACCAGGAGGATTCACATGAAACAAAAATTGAATGAATGCCATACAACATTCATCGTCATTTATAAAATATGGACATAACGAGTCTACCAAAAAACACTAGTGCCATATGAAAAACATGTAAAAGCTTCACAGATTACATTTTGAATGATGATACATGTTGATAGTACTATTTATAATTTTTGCTTCTCATTATAGGGGAACAATCACACAATACATGGTTTCATAAACTCATGGTCATGGTAAAATTGGGAACTGCTAGAAACTATCGGAGTACTTGACGAAGATGAGACTGTTTCAAGTTCTATCTCAGCATCAACATCATCAACCGGTGCCTCTCTCGGATACAAAAGTGGTTTTGGAGGCAATTGCAGTTTATCCATATCTCCTTCAAGCATATCAATGACTTTCCTCATCGACGGCCGATCATTAGGGCTCAATTGTATACACCACAGTGCAACGATTATCATCTTCCTCGTCGTTTCTCTTTCGTCTTCCATGACATCTACCCTTTCAAGTTCCTTTTCTTTGCCAAGTTGATCATAAACCCACAAAGGAAAGTAAATTTGACTCGAACGCTCTGCATGTGCATTTAGATTTCTCCTTCTACTAGCCATTTCCATTAATAACATCCCAAAACTATAAACATCAGCTTTGTAAGAAATGCCACCAATGTCTTTATAGAATAGCTCAGGAGCCATATAACCCAAGGTTCCTCTTGCTACAGTCAACGATACTATATTGCGATCGGTGGGATAAAGTCTTGCAAGTCCAAAGTCAGAAACTTTCGGAATGAAACTTCTATCTAGGAGAATGTTGTGAGGCTTAATGTCAAAATGTAGAATTTGCATATCACATCCCCGATGTAGATACTCTATCCCTCTAGCTATGCCAAGAGAGATCTCATACATTTTCTTATAATCAAGAGGATCATCACCATCCTTATAGGAAATGTATTTATCCAAAGATCCATTCGGCATGAAATCATAGACAAGAGCTTGTTTGGAGTATTCGAAGCAAAAACCAACAAGTTGCACCACATTAACGTGGTGGATCCTTCCAATTGTGGCTACTTCGCTTATAAAATCTTGGCCATTAGATTTTGATTTGTTCAAAATCTTAACCGCAACTTCATTGCCACTTCTAAGTAGTCCTTTGTATACAGAACCATATCCCCCTTCACCTAACTTGCATTTGCAATTTTTTGTGATCCTCTTGATGTCCGAGTAAGAGTACCTTATGGGAAAAAAGTTATTGTCAGCTCGTAGGAATTCTTCGATGTTTTCGTCGGTCGCTTGATGCCTTCTCATCCACTTCAAGATTAGAAATATCAACACACACGGAGCTCCGAGTATGAATTTTGCTGCTATGAAGTGGACTGCGGAGAAATTTGGCCATCGATTAGCATAGTGTGATAATTTTTTTTACACATACAATTTTTGTTTGTCATAGTGCTGAATGAGAACTTCATAGGTGTGAAGAGAAAAGGACTTATCATACCCAAGACAAAGAAGAGATTGCATGCGGCAATTACAGGAAATGCGTCCATGATATTCAACGGAGCATAATCTGTAGATAGTAAGAGAATTCGTGAGAGATTACTAAATATGGTTAATTAGAATTAACGACCAATCAATAAAGAACTAGATCCATTGCTTTAGCAGTTAAATAATAAAAGCAATTCACGTTAAGATATACCCCAAGTGAAGGATAACTTCATACAGTCATTGCAAAGTGCAAATACACACTTTTGTTAATTGAAATTTGCAAGTGGAGAAGTCTAGAATAAAAAAAAAGAGTGAACGAGTTTCACTTTTCTAGATAATGCTTAGATCCAACTTTATTCTATTCACTCATGAAATCCATGTTATCGTTGCATGATCTTTTCTATTGAAGAAACACGTCTTTGCTCTTGTTCTCCTAAATGTACCAAATGTTCATAAGTTCCCCATAACAATAATAGTGATTCAAGGACACAAGCTACTATCAGATCAAAGAATTTTCCCCAAAAAAAGGCCTAATTCCCTAAAAAAACCATTCAGTTCTAGTCCAATTTTGGCCCAAATTTTTTTTATCTCAGAAAAAAGCTCCGAACTTTAGGTACAATTCCAAATTTGCCTTGAATTTTGTTTTGTTTAAAAAAATCACCAACTTTTAATATATTCCCAAATTTACCCCCATGGTATAGTTCCAACTTGACGTAGCATTTCCACATCGATAACAAATCCACTTCAGTAAGGTGACATGAAAAATTATTTCCAAAATTAAACCGTTCTAAGATATGACAATTAGGGACGACTAACGGCAATTTTTGGTCAGAGGGCTAATGGGGTAGATTTGGGATTAGAGTAAAAATTGGTGATTTTTCTTTTAGACAAAAACAGTTTGAGATAGATTTAGGATTGGGCCTAAAGTTTGATGTTTTTTCTAGACAAAGAAAAGTTTGAGACAGATTTGTATTGGACCTAAAGTTTAGGGTTTTCTTTAGACAAAAAAAGTTCGAAGCAGAATTGAGACTAAACTTAAAGTTATGGTTTTTTTTTTTTTCAGTAAATAAGGCCCAAAAACAAAATAGAAATAAAGAAAGAGGGTCAAGTCTAGAAAAGCTCCATAGATGTAAAATAAAAGAGCAATGCACGCCAAATCTACTAAAAAATCTTACTGAACTTTTTCACTGAACAGATGTGGCAATTTTTTTATTGGGTACTAAAGAAAGTAATGACTTAATAAATCGAACCAACGTATTACAATATCAATTGAAACATGCCACATCACTCGGTAAGTAAATTTTGATAAGATCCCTCAGTAGAGCTAACGTTTGAGAAAAGGATGCGGATGAAGAAGAAGAAGAAGAAAGAAAGTAAGAGAGTAAAGGAAGAAAAGCTTCAGAGAAAGTCAGCTTACCGGGGTCATTTTGTTGTACGCAATCCTCCTTTGGGTAAATAAGCCAGCAAAGCGGGGAATTTACTGGCAAAGGCAGCAATGACGGCGAAGATGGCAATAACGGCGAAGACGGCGAAGGAGGAGGTCCAGAATACTGGAGATTGAATCCTTCAGCCATCCTGTTGTGGAGGTCCTTATACAGTAGTCTCCCACGATTATAAGACTCCATTTCCCCCGTCGGGTTATAACCCGAGAAGAAAGTCGTCATGGTTATGTTGCAAGAATCCTTGATGTCCCCTACTTGTAGATCAAACCCAAACCCACACATAGCATATGAGTACACCTTCATTTGGGAAATATTAGGGGGCGTATCAAAAGGGTATGCTCCCCCAATGCACGGTTCAGTATCGAAATACAAAGGAGAATCAACGGGCTGTGAGCACTTCATGAAGACCACTAATGAAGCAGCTTGGAATGAATAATAAGCACTCAAGTTGGATTTCGCCAATGAGTAACGAGGGAGGGATGAGCAATTATTTTTTTGCACGCTATCGTCAACCACTTTGATATTACCATAGAAACCATCTTCGAATAAATCGTCATAGGAAATTGACTTCACATAATATCGACTGGCATAAAAATATAGAACAGTACGATTACTTTCACAAGCTAGTTCATACTCAGAACGGCCGCAGCCTTTCGGATCGCTTTTCAATCGAAAAGGATAGTGTATGTCCCGAACCTCACCACAAGATGAAGCGACACACGAGTGATTATCCATCGCACCAGAACTCATCCCCAGTAGTAGCAGAACATGCAATATGAAAAGCAAAACATGGAACATGTCTATGGAGCTCAGAGACTTAGTCGTCTCTCTATTGTTTGATCTGATGCAATGAAAGTTTTTGCTAATTGGTAATGTGATGGAGGCCTAGTTATATAAATGAAAAGCATCGGGAGTTGTTGGTCATTCAAATGTCCAAGTCAACCAATAAAGCCAAGTCTAGCGAAGAAAAGTGCATATCGCGTGGAAATTGCAACCCTTGCAATCTAGGTGACAAAACATGATGTTGGAATTATTTATGGGTAGCTTTCACATTGATTAGAAAAGAAACTTCTCTGTAGTTTCCAAATTGACTTTTCTTAGTACCATAAAAAAGAATCTATTTGAATGTTTTGTATTCTAAAATGAATCAAAAATCCTTTCAAGTGAGGCATTAGCGTTCTATTTTCTTTTCAAAGCTAGTATTCCATAAATGTCGCTTATTAAATTGTGAAGACAAAAAGGAAATACATATCGTATTTTATTGTATGAGCTTTTTCACTTTTAACAAAAAACAAAAATTGGTAACAAAAATAGCTTATTGATGAGAATATTAACTTGTATAATGTCGCTTTTGGCAAAAGTAAAAAGAAAATAAGAAGTAAGTGCTTCTTAGATGGTGTAACATGTTGTGAAAGAAAGAAAGCAATACAATAATTGCTATCAAGGGACCGACGCACCTTGACTAGAACCTCACTAACTTTGTCATCACGCAAAGACTATAGATGCAAAATTTGACTTCAGATATATAAAGCGATGTTTATTTATTTACTGTGAACTTTAATATTTCAATCACTCTCCCACAATTGTGCTAGATCTATGAACAATACTATCATCTCTTTCCTATAACATAACCACTTAATGATTGAACTGATCAATTTCAATAATACTGTCATTTTATCAAATGAAACAAATGTTGTTGCCCACTTCATGATCATCTTCCATATTTGAATGTGTGGAATTGAAGGTGTCGTGTAAGCTCAAATGAGACTAACAGTCAAGTCACCATTGTTAACATAACATCAGAGAGTTTCGCATAGCAATTATTCTCAGCGAAATAGAAACGCCTTCAAATAGTTGTAATTAGCACTTACCATATAATTGAAGAGACTAAAATGGATTTTCCATATAATACAACAAATTTTATTTTCACTGACGCAACCAATGACATTTTAATTGCACATGTTCAATTTTTCATAGTAATTGTAACATCCTGGGCCCCATTGTGTAATATTGTTCACTTTAGGTCACCCGACCTGGCGCGGACGAACTGCCATCCCAGCCACAGTCTTTTCCCTCACAGCTTTAAAATGCGTTACACAGATTAGAGGGACCCAAGCCTTATAAGCTAATCAAGACCTCCCTCCCTAGGCGATGTGGGACAAGAGAGGAGACTGTCACACTTAAAATGTCACACCCCAAAACTACAAAGAATGGGGATGACACGGCCGTCCTTCTTTACAACGGACGCAGCCTCAAACAACCAACAAACTGATATTAACTTATATATATCTCAAACCATATATATATATATATATATATATATATATATATATCAGATAAACCAACAAATTGGTTGCAACATCAGAGTTTCTATAATTCACCAAAAAGAGAAAATAGATATACGTTTAAAACTCAGACGATCCAACTACTAGTAAGTATCATTTGCACCACTTCCTTAAACCATACCAAAAACAAAATAGAACTTCCCAAAAGTTTCCCACCGACGGCGCACTCAGAGGAAGTTAGACTTGGAGGTGTTGGTGTAGCAGCTTGGTGCTCAATTAGCTAATCTTCAAGTACAACCTATGTTGATTGACAGAATTAAGGCTAAACAGAATTGAGATCCACAATTACAAAAATTAGAGAAGGTGTGGAAGCTGGAAGACAAGTGGATTTTAGTTTACATGTAGATGGATCCTTGAGGTTTCGTGGTTGACTATGTGTTCCTGAGGACTCAAAGTTGAAAAAGGAGATCCTGCAAGAAGCTCACAGTACTAGATTTTCAATTCATCCGGGAAGCACAAAAATGTATAGGGACTAGAGAGAAAAAATTTGGTGGGCCAACATGAAAAAAGATATTATAAAATTTGTTGATCAATGTTTAGTTTGCCAGCAAGTGAAAATTGAGCATCAGAAACCAGGTGGACAGCTGCAACCTCTAGAGATACCTAAATGGAAGTGGGAGCATATTGCCATGGACTTTGTAGTCGGTCTATCGAGGACGCCAAGTGGTAAGAATGCTATATGGGTGATTGTTGATCGATTGACTAAGTCCGCTCACTTTTTGTCATATCGATTTGGCCTTTCAATTGAAGATATGGCAAAGCGATATGTTAATGAGATAGTGAAGCTTCATGGAGTTCCAGTAAGCATTGTTTCTGATAGGGATCCCATGTTCGTGTTTAACTTTTGAAAGAGTTTGCAAGGAGCATTGGGCACTAAACTCAACTTGATTGCAGCTTTCCATCCACAAATAGATGGACATTCAGAGAGACCGATCCAGACATTAGAGGATATGTTGAGATCATGCACCATTGACTTTGGTGGTTCTTGGGATGAACATCTACATTTGGCAGAATTTCTTATAACAACAGTTATCACTCCAGCATTAAGATAGCACCATTTGAAGCTTTATATGGCCGAAAATGCAGAAGTCCTATTTGTTGGGACGACGTTGGTGAGAAAAGACTAACTGGCCCTGAGTTCATTCAACAGTCAGAAGAAAAAGTTAGGTTAGGTCGGGAACGTCTCAGAACAGCTCAAAGTCGTCAGAAAAGTTATGCGGATCTGAAAAGATGCAAGTTAGAATTTAATGTGGGGGATCACGTATTCTTAAAATTTTCTCCTACGAAGAGTGTAATGAGATTTGACACACGTGGGAAACTAAGTCCAAGGTACGTGGGACCATTCTTGATCTTAGCGAAAATTGGTGAAGTCGCTTATAAATTGGCCTTACCACCGGCACTATCAAGTGTCCATAATGTGTTCCATGTCTCTTTGTTGCGGAAATATGTGCCAAATCCTGAACATGTGCTAGACTTTACTCCATTGAGATTACAGGAGAACTTGACGAATGAGGAGCAGCCTATTCGCATTGTCAATAGGAAGGATCAGGTATTGCGGCGACGAACTATTCCTTATGTAAAAATACAATGGCAAAACCAAACCAAGATAGAGGCTACTTGGGAACTCGAGGAGGAGGCAAGACACAAATACCCTCACTTGTTTCATAATTGAAGTACATGTAAATTTCGATGATGAAACTTTTTTGAGGGTAGAATGTAATATTATGTTACTGGGCCCCAAAAGAAGAAACTGAAAAAGAAACTAAAAAGTCATTAAAGCAAAAAGGAGAGGGGAGAGGGCTCGGCTAAATAGAAGTTAAGAGTTCCTTCGACCAAAAAGAAAAGAAAGAAAAGAAGAAGAAGAAGAAGAAGAGAAAGGGCGAAGAAAGGAAAGGAATTTTGGCACCACGCCTCGGATGCCTCGCCAAGCCAACTCGACTCCATAACACAGCACCCGGTAACAGCCTAAACAGATTAGGCCCCTCGTTCGTCCAATTGAATTAATTTATGGGTTTAGGGTTCAAATTCAGAATTTTTGGAAAATCGAGCGGTGAAGTCTAATTTTGGAGTCGTTGAGCTGCATATTTTTGTAAGAATGGTAGTTTAGGGTGTTGTGGAGCCATGGGATTTTACGGATCGTGATTTGAGCTTATGGTTTGTCCAAAACAAAATTTCAAAGTTTCCTGCGCGTAGTGAACAGTACGCGTCCAGCAGCTTTGGGCCTGTATTTTGTCATTTTTCGGCTTGATTTTGGGATGGCCAAGTTGGGATTCTGGTAATATGTGTCAAGGGATCTCTATTGACTATAAGTACGTTCGGATCGGGGTTTGGAAGAGAAAGTTAAGGCGCAATCAAGTTTTGCGCTTAAACTTCGTGTTGCGAATGGCTTGAACAATCGCTTTGGTTATGCGATTTGTTAGCGCGTAGAAGTCATTTTGTTAGAGTTAAGGCGTAATTTAGTTGTTTCGTAGTGGAGACAGAGTTTTATTAGATTTTAACATTTTTCTCGGTTATTTGATAGGGCCTTGAGTTCGACGAAACGAGTATCGTGAGTGGTATTATATCTTCTTTGGTTTTGTAAAATCATGTCTTGAAGTATATATATGTATATATATATTGAATTGAGAAGAGCATTTTTATTGCTTAAAAGCCAGATTGAGCAATTGCTACTCTTTGGTTGATTGTGAATATTTGAAAAGCGTGTTATACAAAGTTGTGGAGAAACATATATGAAATTGCTTTGCAACTGATTTATGGAAATGTTTATGATGATTTGAGAAATGGATATGAAATGGATGATGGGTTATGTTGCAAAATGTTATTTGTTTGGTTTAAGATATTGATTTCTAGATTGGATTTCTGGTATTGGAGAATGGTTATTTATGTTCAATATAACTGTGAACCCAGTGAGGGGTTTTTGGGGTATGCATACCAGGTTTAGGATATCCTTGTGGGCCCAACCATCGGTTTTGTAGGTGGAGACCTTGACAATGGGAGGATCTTGGTCGCCTTGTCACAAGGCGTTGTGTCGTGACCTTGGTTAGTTATTGAGCAAAATATTGATCAATGGATAGACCATTGATATGTGTTTTTTATGGAGATTATTCAATGGATTCGACCATTGATACTTGACTTTTGATTGCGATTTAAATGAGTTTTCCATATTAGTATAAAGCTTTGATGATGAGAAATAACTTTTATATGATTCGATATGTATTTTATATATTGAATGGGTGTTATGAAATTTAGTATTGTTTTGTATACATGCATAATGATTGTTCGATTTGCTTAGAAGATATGTACTACTCACAGAGCTGTGGTTGCTCATCCCACTCCTCCTTTGATCTTTTTAGGTTCCTTAGTTAGCGGCGAATAGAGCGAGTGCGCCATCGACGGGAAACTATTGGGGAGTTCTATTTTGTTTTTGGTATGGTTTAAGGAAGTGGTGCAAATGATACTTACTAGTAGTTGGATCGTCTGAATTTTAAACGTATATCTCTTTTCTCTTTTTGGTGGATTATAGAAACTCTGATGTTGCAACTAATTTGTTGGTTTATCTGATACATACATATATATATATATATATATATATATATGGTTTGAGATATATATAAGTTAATATTAGTTTATTGGTTGTGTTTGAGGCTGCGTCGTTTGTAAAGAATGGCGGCCGTGTCATCCCCATTCTTTGTAGTTTTGGGGTGTGACATTTTAAGCGTGACTGCCTCCTCTCTTGTCCCACATCGCCTAGGGAGGGAGGTCTTGGTTAGCTTATAAGGCTTATATCCCTCTAATCTGTGTAACGCGTTTTAAAGCCGTGAGGGAAAATACCATGGCTGGGATGACGGTTCATATGCGCTAGGGCGGGTGACCCAAAGCAGACAATATTACACAGTGGGGCCCAGGATTTACAAGTGGTATCAAAGCGGACTCCCGACCGTGTGTGAGACCATAGCTTGAATGATGTTCTAACGCTCATGGGGCCACAACGAGGAAGCTCTTCTATTAAGAGGTGAAGAGTGTGACAGCCTCCTCTCTTGTCTCACATCGCCTATAGAGGGACGACCGCGTGTGAGACCATAGCTTGAATGCTGTTCTAACGCTCGTGGGGCCACAGCGAGGAAGCTGTTCTATTAAGAGGTGGAGAGTGTGACAACCTCCTCTCTTGTCTCACATCGCCTATGGAGGGAGGTCTTGGTTAGCTTATAAGGCTCGGGTCCCTCTAATCTGTGTAACGCGTTTTAAAGCCGTGAGAGAAAAGACCGTGGCTGGGATGGCGGTTCGTCCGCGCCAAGGCGGGTGACCCAAAGCGGACAATATTACACAGTGGGGCCCAGGATGTTACAGTAATAATATTACTGATTATGTTTTTATTTTTTTTATTGCATATTACCCTTTCTGGAAATCGGTTTGTTCTGCGAGCATCTCCACAGCAATGACACTTTAGTTGCTTTCTATCATCATTAAATATTCAGCAATGATTAGTCAAATTTTAAGTAGAAAATCTCTCGGTGAAAGTATCCTATATTATCTCTTGCACGTATACCAAAAGATTTGGACATGCAAATTGATGTATCAACTATCAATTCATTCAGTGCCATAATATGCTATAAAAATAATAATCTATTTCGTAGTGTTGGATTTTTCATTTTTGACAAAACTGAAATTTATAACTGAAAAGATTAATAACGGCACTGAAAACTATTGTTGCATATTACGAGAAAAGAATGAAGGCCATACAATAATTTCTCAACCAGCAATAGATGGACGTGAGCCTTGATTTGAAAGTCACTTGCTTCGTCATTGCCCGACATGCACGAAGATTATAGGTGCAATATTCACATTCATAGAAACAAAGCAATACATGCTTTTTCACTAGCAATTCAAATATTATTCTTGTAGATCAATCAATCACTCTCCTGTAAAATAATCCCATCTCTTTCCCACAATAAAACCAAATGAACTGACAGATCTCAACAATAGCGTCGTTTTATCAATCGGAAGATGTTGTTGCCTGCTTCGTAATCATTTTCCATCTCCGAATGTGCGGTATTGCAGGTGTCATGTAAGCTTAAATGGGACTAGGGACTACAAGGAAGAGTGCCGCCATTTTCATTCTCTCTTGATGGCTGCTTGAATCTGCTCAAGACTCCTCCCTTTCGCTTCAGGGACCACCGCGATCACGAACACCATACCTGCGGCATTAATCGCCGCATAAAGAAGGAAGGTACCTGTGAAGCAAGCAAGCAGAGTTATTTGCTTTCGACAAGTTTTTCGGAAGCATATTCTGACATTTTTTTCATGGGAAGAATGCTTTAGTATATACTACCTGTCCGTTAATCATTCTGCAGAAAGACCCACTTAACCTTTTTCTTTTTTAAATGACACGTCGGCTCAATTTTCGTGATATTCGAATCTAGGTAGAAGTTGCTGTAAACGCATTGATTGAAAGAAATGGATTGAATATGCATTCGAGAGCGTGAAGAACAGAGTGACAGACACCTCCAGCTCCAAATAAAATTGAAATGTTCAGGAAAAGCTAAGCCTCAAGTCTGTAGTTTGGTCGAATTCGCGCAACTCATGTTCCAATGTGACAAAATGTTTATCGAGCTCCTGCCAGAGTAACAATTCAAAGAGTGTTTTCAGCAGAGTCGTACCGTAGGAGCTCCAGCTCTTTTTTTTTTTTTTTTTTGGGTCGGTAGCTCCAGCTCATTAAGTAGTTGAAAGTGTAGTAAACTGCCCAAGCGCCGAGCCAGTTCACTAGTGTTGCGAAACCTCCAGCTACTCCTTTGATATTAAAGGGAAAAATCTGAACACCAGCATACATTATATGATTGGCAAAAGAATTTTGAAACTCTCGTACTAATAACACCAGTTACGAAAACAACCCTTTAATTTGATAAGCATGAAACTTCAGGGGATGTTTAGGATTACCTCGGACATCACGACCCAAGGAACCACGCCCATTCCAGCCGAAAATGCTGCTATGTATAGCTGAGCATTGGAAAAAACAGAACAGAAAAATTTTATAGTAGGGAGTTGTTGCGGCGGCCAACCGGATAGAGCCAGAAAGAGATCAAGGCAGGTGAGATTATTACCAGAATGCCGGTGACGGCAAGTATTGGGACAGCATCAGCTGCCAGATCATGAACCTGGCTCGGAAGATTCTCAAAAAATTACTGGTTGACAAGTCTTGCAAAGCGGAAGGAAGATACTAGGGCTGATAGTATTTACCTTTAGAAAGAATGAAAGGGCAGTTACTATGCATCCCAGGACCAATCCTGTCCCCGAGATCTGCGATTGAGAGAGAGAGAGAGAAGGTTATGGTTCAAGTTGCAGAACTTGCGAAAGGGGCAGAACCAGAAAAGCTTTGTTACTATAGACATGATTTCTTAGCTTTCATCTATTTTACCAAGAGAAGGAGCTTTCTTCCAGCTCTATTGAACAGTGCAGCGCCAATAGCCATGACAATAACCTGCAAAAATTTACTCTTTAAGCGTGACGAGTATAAAACTAGATCCCCAGCAAAGAGGAAAGGGCGAGAATTACAGACCTGGAGGATTGCATAAGTTATGGTTCCAACGCTGGAGGAGAAACCTGAGGAAATTGTACAAATGCGATTATAAAGGCGAGACTAGTACCTTGCTTGTGAGATTCAACACTAAATTATGTGAACAGCTCATTCAGTGATAATTAAGTAGACCAAAAGCATTCGACATTGTGAATTTTACTAACCCATTTGAATATTAACTGGATTATATAAATTGGAAGCCCTGCTTTGCTTTTTATTTAGCTTTTCGTTCTGGAATCTCAAAATGCAAAGCATACTTTCATTTTTGTGGTGCCCAAGAGCTTCTTGCTATGAACTGCATACCTGCTTCTTCAAAAATATTGCTTGTATTGAAACAGACGCCATTAATCCCTCCAAACTGCTGGACGACCATCAATCCAACACCAATCTGGCCAAAATTTAACAAATTTGTCAGCAAAAAGAACAACAATGGGAAATATCACCAAAAGTACAACTACTGCATATTCCCGATCCACAGGGCATTCCAAGAAAGCAACGAAGGAGGGACTTTATTGGATACTAGCAGTAAATACAGAGAGAAGATTACAATGACAGAGCTCAGATATCTTCTCTGAAATAAATCGAGAATGCTGGCTTTCAGGAGCAGTTGAAGAGTTTTGATGTAGTCCTGTCATAAAAAACAAATTCGATCATTCTGTCAGCTATTCGTACTTATAAAGTTGGGGCACTATGATGAAACGAGTATTAGACTTAAAGCCTTTTACTTGTATTTCAGCAGCCTCTTCAGAAATGTCCACATCCTTTCCACGGAGTTTCTGCAGTGTGGCTTCAAACTCCTTTTCGCGGCCCATTTTCACCTGCATTTGGCAGAATCCTAAAATTCATTCCAACACTACAATTCCCTCTCTTCCAACAATTCAGATAAGAAGAGTCTGGTGTTCATCTTGATTTGTTACCAGCCATCTAGAAGACTCTGGAATGAAAAACAGGCCAAACAGTAGGACTGCACAGGGGATTAGATGTGCATAAACCGCAGATGTTCAAGGTGGTTTCAGACTTGGAAATTTCTATACAACATTGGCACTAAACTTGAATTATGCTACTTTTTCTGTTTTACCAATTAATGCCAAAACCCTCCAAGCTAATACTGTCCTGATTATGAAGGAAACGGGCACTCCAGCAACGATCATAAGCTGTGGAGAGAAGAGAACATGTTAGGCCCAGTAGGTTCTGTAGGATGTACATATATACACCATCTTGCACTTGCAAGAGGGCAAAATTTGCTACAAGCTAAGGCCTTTTGCCAATAGCTCCATGCTTGCAATTTTAACAAAGAATGTTCATACAAAATCTTTGCCTAATTGACAGCAGTCAAAGCTTCACGGAGATTTTTGGGTGTAATTTCAGCTATAAATATCGGTACCTGGACATAAATTAGAAAAAAGATTAACCAATCTAAACCGAAGAGAGAGCCTCATGTTGTCACTGTGAATCGAGTCCAGCATGTTGTCGTAGAACAACTTGCTACATTGAATTTGTGTGGTACGAAGTGAGGAATTACCACATAGGAAAAGACTCCCATTCCATATCCCGTGGCCAATCTTCCGATATCCAGAGCAAGTGCTCCCTAATTTACTCAAAATTAAACAGAACAGAGAGTTGACGAGACTTGAAGTTCATATGCAACTAATCGATCTCCATGTATGATAAGGCTTGTAAATAGGATATGGACACACCTCAGCAAAGTAAATAGCAAGCCATCCTGCTACACAGAGCGCTCGCTATTCTCATTGTCTGCATTTTGAGGCAAATTTTTATGCTGTCAGTCCTCCGTCCATGATATGACTAAATCCCAAAGCTAAAACTCTCAAAGAGTCTTGAACACCACTGTTCTGTTTTACATTGTGAAAGACGCACTCATTTGCTGCTTAGCCATTTACGGCCAACAAAATCAGCGATTGGTCCTCCGGTAATTGCACCAATCATTTCACCGAATGTCAGTATGGATCCAAAGACTGAATACTGTTGAAAGACACATAAAGAGTAACTGCAAATCAGCTTGAGTTCAGTGAGAGCAAGAACTTCAGTACCATCTAGCTAACGATGCTATAATTCACCGAATGTCCGAGAATCTCAGTGGAAAGCTATTCTGAACAAACCTATCACTTCGATCAGAAACCTGAATGATATGCAGTCACAATTTTCAGCTGACGATACCCAGTCTAAATCTCCCCATTTTTGGTTTTCTTGTCCTGAGGTGTCCAACAATGGAACTCTGCCAAAATTCGGTATACATTTCACTCGTTACAATGCAGAAAGAATAAGATGTCTAGAGAAAGAAGTATCTCTACCTCAAAGCCAACATCCTTATTTTTGAGAGTGTGACGGCACAGGCGACGGTGCGCGGGGAGGAGGGATGGCGATGCATTCATGCCTCGGTCCCTGGACGTGTGCAGGAAGGGGGCGTGTCTCTTGTCCCACATCGCCTACGGAGGGAGTCCTGGGCTAGCTTATAAGGCTTGGGTCCCTATATACGCGTTTTCTTGGGATAGTATGGGTTGCCCTGAGAGGAATAAAACCGTGAGGACTTAGTGTCCAAAGCAGACAATATGTGTATGTATATAGTGGCGACCCAAGATGTTACAGAGTCTTGTTTATAAAGTTTTTGATCATATAACTCGTCCATATTATGGACCCGGGATATGAGCAGATCGTTACTTTGATTTTCTTGTATATGGGCGCCTTCAGTGACAAGTCCAATATTGAATCGAAGCAACGAACAAAGACAACGTGACATGTGCTTCCCAACACCCGCAGGTAAATTCGACATACCTCAGCTGTAGAGAGACTAAGTTCCTCCACTATAGCATCCTGAGTTGGTGATGAAAATCCAATGAAACAATTTCTCATTAGATTCAATTAATCACATCCTTTTCATTTTAACCATTACTATTGGACCTGGACTTTTCAAAAAAAAAAAAAAATTGCATTTCCTACTTACACAGGTCCCGAATTCATATGAACCACAAACCGCAACGAATGTGGTGAAATAGACCATCCACGGACGACCCTTATCGGTTCCTTCATCTTTGCCAGCTCGGTCCTTCTCTTGCAGCACGAGGAGCCGCTCTCTTACTCCTCTGTCCCCGGTTTCTTGATTTTCAATGTCCTCGTTAATCGCCATGTTTGCCCGCCTTACAAAAATGCTCCTTCGATCTCTATCTGACTACGTACGAGGAACTAGCAAATCTATAAGCTCCAGAGAAGATAAGTTCTCTTTCCAACGTGGCTAGTCTGCTTGCTTTATATAGATGACTCGAAATGAGAAACCCCAAGTGCTAATACGGAAACCCCATCTCAGATCGGTTTATACTCGTGCTTTCTAGGAATTCCTCGCGGACTTCAGTCTTGCAAACTGGCAAGCAACTCTTCGCTTTTCTGACTCGCCCCAGTTAATGGTATTGGAATCACTAATGGAACAGAGTCTCCGAATACAGCAGGATCACAGATGTAAAGGGCTGCATCGCACTTTATGGGCAAGGAGTAAGTAAAAACATGGAACTGGACTTTCTCAATGACACGGCTCTGGATAAAGACAAAGTAGAAACCACGCCACCGGCTAGGAAAACCAGAGTGTTTTTCTGACCTGGAAAGTAATTAAGTTCTGTCCATTTTTCCATGGAGGCATTGTTATCTTCAACTTTAACCCACGTTTATCGTGTAAGAAAGATAAGATCTCGATTAGTAGTTTCTTATCTCTTTGGTGCAATAAGAAACTATCAAGAAAAAGAACTGTTCTGCTAGAACATTACTTTTCGTTTGGGAATTTTCTTGACCAAAACCCTTTTTTTTTTCCAATTGGACGATGAGCACAAGATAATTTCGGCCGGACCTTCTTCTGGGGACACATTATCTTCCTTTTCTATTTTTTTAAAAGAACCACTACATATGCGAACAAAAAGCATGCATATAGCCTCCTTTGTGGTCAGTGACGCTTTTGATGTCTGCTCAAATGGTAAGACTAGATAGCAGGAATTTCAAAAAGGGATGTTTTTCATCTTTCCATAGCGGCCAATTTTGCGGAAAATGGCAATTTATAGTGGCAAGAGGTAGACAGAATTGCTTTCTACCAAGGACGTCATGTACTGCCGAGGCCCATGAATCTAAAGAATTCAGCCACCATGAAGCCAGCCGACGGGAAAGAATTCACAGGCACAACGGAATGGACCATAAAGTTGCAGAGCACATTGGCCAAAAATATCCAACCACCATTCTCCAACTACTTTATTGGTCCACAATTGCTGCATCTCCGTCTTCTTTCACTTCACGATTCAGAATAGGCCAACAAAATCCAGCAAGAATATATAAGCTGTGGCCTGCTCGAAAAAGGGAAATATCAAAAATATATCTTACTCTTGATCTAATAGCCACTCACATATTTTCGTTTTGATCAATATCATTCACATTCTTCCAAGAAAAACCCCACATTGAGAACATTTATTTGCCCCTTCATGTGAACTCATTTTAGTATCTTCCTTACCGTTTGAGCAGACTGAAAAAGTGATTTTTGAATGGTAGAATTAGTGTAGATATTTGTTATTTTCAAAAGAAGAGGGAAGTGGTCATGGGATGAGAAATAAGGTGTATTTCGTTATATTTTTCTCAAAAAACTTAGACAAAACAAATATGCTAGTCTTATAAGCACATAGTGGGATTTGTATTCCAAATGTATTAGAAGAAAAAAGACACAATAAATGTTATAACTTTTGTACAATAATCACTTAAATACCATAACTTTTTATTCAATCACTTAAATGTTATAATCGATCACTTAAGTGCTGTAATTTTTCATTAATAAGGAAATCCGAAATGAACATTCTTTAAAAGTTACAACACTCAAATGATCAATTAAAGGTTATGGCACTCAAGTAAAGATTTTTTTTTTTTTAAGTCATGACACTCAGGTAATCGAAAAACAATGTTATAACACTTAGGTAAGCACTGCACAAAAGTTATGATACTTGTGGTATCCTTATCTCAATATCTTAAAATCCTTCTTCCATTCATGACACCAAATCCCATAAAATATAATAAAGAGCACACGGAAAAAAAAATATTTTAGTTAATGTTATGTAATTGTAAGCATCTAATTAAGTAGAGATTAATCAAGCTGATTCAGGTTTTAGAGTCTGCCAATCATTTTTGCTTAACCCCTACTAAACAAAGCTACGAACAACAAGCAATTGTTTTAAGCTAGTGGCTTCGTTTAAGCATCCAATAAAAATCAGCAAGATTATTTAGCACAACGCTTTTAATATAAGAAGTTTTAGGAACTCTTATCATCACCTTGAAGAAGGGTAGCTGAGCAAGCGTGATTAAAACACCCAGGACAAGGACAAAGCAGCCTTCCCTAATTTAAAGGGAAAATAGGTGGACGCGATACAACTTGCCTCACCTTACACATATATATATTCCCAGTGGCATGGACTAAAATAAGTCAATTGCGGGGTCCCCCTCTGATAAGGTCAATCCACTTGTTGGAATGTAATGAATTTGATTGATAGAGAGGCTTTGGATTGCCTGATGGAGCGGATATATCCTGATTGCAGAAATAATATATTAAATGTAATATAGCATATGCCACTTTCATTTTGCATGATTGCATCTAATCTCAGAGATCTGGACTCCTTTCTTTTCTTTTCTTTTCTTTTTTTATTTTCGCTCCAATCTTCCAATTTGTGTAGAAAAATATGATCCTATCAGCAAGAGGAACTTGAAAAATCGTTCTGCCGGCCTCGCATTGACGAAACAAAGATAATAGAGTGAAAACTGACAGATTATTACCAAAATTAAATTGACAAAAAGCTGAGAGGTTAGGTGAGGTGAGTTGTGGAAGAAATTTGTGTATGAACCAGATTGCAAAATAACCTTAGTCGAAGTTCTCAATGTTTCTTTTGCTATAGGTTCTGAAATGAAAAATCTCTATTTGGACAAGAAATTTTTCTTTTCTTGATGACTGTGGATGATAATTATACAATTATGCATTACTATAAGTTTTCACCAACCTGTTCAATGTGATAGTGCTAGTACGTACACCTAGAGGGAGGGTGAATAGGTGCGTAGATAACTTTTACAAAATACAGTATCAAACTTTACTTTTAACCTGAGTCTGGTTGACAATAGGTCTTGTAGAGAATATCAGACTCTAACAAATAAATAGAGTTACGAGCGAAATAAAAGAGTTCAGGGAAGAGAATAAGAACACAAGTTTTATAGTGGTTCGGCTTAATCCAAGCCTACATCCACTCTCCCACACTGACAGCCCATCGACTGGATTTCACTAAGAATCAAAAGAGTCGTTACAGTATCATGTCCTTGATTCCACAGTGTAGAGACTCTGCTACACTTCCTCAAGGCCTCACAAATGTCAAAAACTCTCTTTTGAGTACAAATATACGCTCAACAATTGAATTAGCAAAGAACAAGGAGCTTCAGACTTTGGAATTTATCTATCGTGTACACACTCAAATAACTGGAGCGTCTTCCTTATATACTCCTCTATGCCTTCATAACTGCTGGCACCTTCCAAAGGAGTTCTTCCAATCTACCCGTTGGACAGAATCAATTAGGGAGATCTCGAGTTATTTAAGGAATATGATAATAGCCCACCAATCTTGCTCGCCCATACAATCAGGATCTAGGTTTCCATAAGTAGAACATTCCAAGTATACTTTGCCAATCAACGGATCCAAATTACTCATATTGATTTCAAAACGAATAATAGATCTTGAGATGCTATCTCCAACCGTGATAACTTCTCTAGTCGCTCGAATCAAATCTTTAAAGAAATACTCGATTCTAGATAAGTCTTCTTCGTCGGTCTAAAAACTGTCAATGAGGGCAAACTTTAAATCTTGAGTCTGGCAGTCTGGTGATCTTCAGACTTTGACGGAAGAGTCTGCAAATTTTAAGACTAGACTGATGGAAACGTTTTGTCAGCTTCAAAACATAATGAACATGGCTTCATCCATAAGGATACATCCAAGGATGCACAAGAATCAAATCCCAAGTCCAGAGAACTAAACAAGGCCCAGTTTTCCTCTCTTTAGGTAGACATCTTGATTGTGTTGACAATCTTGTCCACCAGGACATGTAATTCCTTATTTTCAAGAGTATGATGCCTAAGGAAACGAACATTTGGTACTCTTCTTTCATCTTGCTCTTATATTTTACTAAACAAGACAGATTGCCATACGTATAGAGATGTATAATTAGAGAAGATCCAAGAGAATATATTATTAAAGGATCTATTAAAGGATTGACTTATTAAGACATGACAAATGCAACTTGAGTTCATTATTTGATCAGCACCTTTTAAATAAAAATACAAATATCTTTTCGTTACTTATAAGTTCCTATGTAGGCTTGATATTAATATATATATATATATATATATATATATATATATATATATATATAGTCCTGGCCATTATTATTTTACTGCCATACACTTTTTATGCCCAACAAAAGAAACAAAGAAAAGATTTGCATATATTTCGAGAAAAAAAAAATCTAGAGATTTCGATTTTGCCTATATGGATGAAACAACATTTTTATTTTTTATTTAATTTGAGAGATTTTTGTTCTTATCTTATTAATCAATATCTTTGCTAGTGAATACAACATATTATTATAATTTTCTTTTTTCTTCAATAGAAAAAAGAGCTTGGGCTCGAAACCAAAGATAGTATTACTTTTTATGTAATATAGATTATAAATTCTTTATTTTAAGGAAGGGCATGGGTGAATCACCTATAATTAAAATTTTTCCCCTAGATATCAACATAGAGTACATAAAACAACTACTTGCCCCCTTTGGACTTTTGTGGTTCTGCACAACGTATATAAATCAATTCAATTTGTTTATGGCAACATGGAATGTTCTCTGAGGAACGAACTGTTGCTTTGACATCACTTCCTCCTATTAGAGAAAAATCCTTTACTATTTTGAAGTTAACAAAACATTTCTAAAGTCTAGTCTGAAGAGTTCCAGACTCTAGCATCAAAGTCTGAAGACCGCCAGACTTTAGATTCAAAGTCTACCCATACTGGCAGTTTCCAAACTGAAGAATGAAGACTTATTCAGATGCAAGATTATCTTTATTTCTTCAAGGATACGCTTTGTATGGCTTATGGATGACCTTATGGCTAGAAATAGCACTTATATGGTTGACTATCTTTATTGGAGACAATCCTGATAATCAAATCTTTTGGAAGATGAGTAAACTTGGAAGGTTCTACTTATGGAAACCAAGATCCTGATTGTATGGGTGAACAGGATTGATGGGCTTTCATCACAAATCATCAAACGACTCAAGATATCCTTGATTGATTCTATCCAACGGGTAGATTGGAAGAATTCTTTTGGAAAGTGCCAACGGTCGTGAAGGCATGAAAGAGTATTTAAGGCAGACTCTCTAGTTGTTCGATAGAGTGTGTGGAAGAAAAATTTCAAAGTCTGAAACTTCCTAGTTCATTGATATTTCATTCATTGAGCTCAAAGTTGCTTACAAAAGAGATAAACTCATAGTGAGACTTTGTGAGAGACCAGTAAAGACTCTTCATTATGAAGTCGAGATCATCAAATTATAAAATCTCTTTTGAATTCTTAGTGGAATTCAACCAATAGACTATCAGCTCAGGAGAGTGGACGTAGGCTTGATCTAAGCCAAACCATGAGAAAAGTACATTACAAGTAGGGGTGTGCATGGTCCAGGCGGGCGGTTCCCGACCTAGAACCGAGAACTACCCGCTAAGGACCGGTTTTGAAAAATTAGAACCGGGAACCACCCGTTTGTTGCATGGATCCACCCGAAAACCGGACCGTCAATCCGGTCTGGTTCCCGGGTGGATCCATGGAACCAATCTTGACGTGAAGCAATTTTGGTTTTCAACATAGAACGACTACGTGACATCAAAGCAAGCCAAAGAAAGAAAAACTAAATTTAAGTACGTGGAGATGCAGACGGCGGGAGAAGTAAACGCAATGAAATGGTGATAGGATTAGGAGCCAAAGACGAAAGGAGTGAGATGAGATCTAGGATTTCTTTTAGTAATTTTTTTTTAATATTAAAAAGGTTCCGGTCCGGTCTGGGTGGACGGGCGGGCGAATCCAACCATGGAATCGGGAACCGAACCGGTACCCACCAGTTCCCATAAATTGGAACCGGGAACCGGACCGGCTCCCTCAAGAACCGCCAGTTCCGGGCGGTTCCGATCCGGTTCCGGGCGGTCCGGGCGGTTCCCGGGTATTTTGCACACCCCTAACTACAAGTGCCATAACTTTGTCCAATGGGATACTTAAGTGCCATAATTTACGAAAGGTACACTTAGGTGCCACATTTGAAGAAAAGTGGGACACCTGAGTGCCACCTCCAGCGAAGCCAGTCGGAAATCATACGTGGCATTTAAATATTAATATTTCTCGCCAAGGTGGCTTGCCGGAGAGTTGAGTCAGCTCTAATTCACCCAAAACGGCGTCGTTTTGCACTCGCTTCGCCGGAAAAATGCCACGTATGCAATTTGGTCGGATTTTAGCCGAACTGGCACTCAAGTGAGTATTTTTCTCCGATTTTGGTACTTAAGTGTACCTTTCGTAAGTTATGGCACTTAAGTGTCCATTTCTGCAAAGTTATGGCACTCTAGTGGTCCACGTTTCACCGAAACACTATAAACTTTGTGTTATTATTCTCTTCCCTCAACTCCTTTATTTTGATTCATAGCTCTAATCATTTGTTTAAGCATAAACTCCTTTATTTTGTTTAAAGCTTTATTTAATTGCTAAAGTCTGAATTCATTTGTGCTTTTCTAAAGGCAAAATTATTTCTATTGACTTTGCGAAGAATTTTTGCTCACACCTATTTACCCCCTAGGTGTTGTTACTAGCCCTTTCAATTGATATCAGAGCTTGTGTGCCCATTTTATTGAAGTATTTTTACTCTTGAGTTAAAGATCTATGGCTAGTATTTTGGCTCCAAGTTTGGTTGAAGGCCAAAGCAACACTAGACCTCCTTACTTTGATGGAAATGAATACAATGTGTGGAAAAACAAGATGAAGGCGTTCTTGGGATCAAAAGATCCCTTGGAATGGGATGTGGTAGAAAAAAAAGGATCAATCCCAAAGCTACAACAACCTCATAAAGAGAAAAGGAAGTTGCAGATGCTAGCGAAATAACATAAGAAGAATTAACTAAGAAACAAGCTCTTGATATTAAAGCTATCTACTCTTTATATTTTGCATTATCTCCTACTGAGTATAACCAAATTTCTTCCTGTGAAACAACCAAAGAAGTTTGGGACAGACTATACGTTACCTATGAATGAACTGATTGAGTAAAAGAAATGAAAATCAACGTTCTACTCGGACAATATGAAGCCTTCAAAATAAAGCCTGGAGAATCCATTCCTGATATGTTCAATCGTTTCATTCAAATTGTGAATGGATTAGCATATCAAGGACAACCAATCTCAGGACCAATGAAGGTCAATAAACTGTTGCCTGGACTCTCCAAAGACTAGAATCACGTGAATACATAAATTAGAAAAACCCAAAGGATCATGCCTCTCTCAGTAGACAAACTTGTTGGCACACTTCAATCATATGAAGTGGAGCAAATCAATGAGGAAGAAGATCCTAAATGTAAGAAGTCAATTACTTTAAAATCTAATGATGATTCTGATGATACAGACTCAGAAGATTAAATGGACGATGGGGAACCAGCGCTTATGATCAAGAAGTTCAGAAAGTTTAACAGGAAGGGAAGAAGGTTCAACTAGAAGAAGCAAAGTGCTTAAAGATTCCAAAACAAATTGACTGAGAAAAATGAAATCAACAAAGATGTGATATGCTTTGAATGCAAGAAAAAGGGGCACATCAGACCCAACTGCCCTCTATTGAAGAAAAAGAAAGGAAGAACAGAAAAATACAAAAAGGCACTCAAAGTAGAGACATTGAGCGATACCGAATGCGAGAAAAGTGATGAAGATTATGCCAACGTATGTTTAATGGCTAATTCAAAATCAGACTTAGACTTTGAAACAAATTCTAATTCAGACTCAGACAAGGAAGTTGAGGTTAGCAATTTAAAAATTCATGTTAAAGTCTCGAAGTATATAGATGAACTCTATCTTAGTCTCAAAACACCTCTTAAAAGGATTTCCAAGCTAAAGAGGAAGAATTCCAAATTAAGGCAACATGAAATTTTTTGGAATGAAAAGTTTGAAAGTCTGGATAAAAGTTTTGTTGATTTGAAATAAAATTCAGATTCTCTTTCAAAGAAAAATGCCTTTTTAAAATAAGATATTTCAAATATCATAAAAAGATTTTCAAAAGGATCTAAGAAGTTAGAGAAGATTCTTTCTGTACAAAGACCTTACTTTAACAAATCTGATTTGGGTACGCCTCTAGAAACTATTTCTTTAATTGATTTTCCCAAAGTTAAAGAAAGAATCAAACAAAGACCTACAAAAGCATTTTACAAAAATCATTTTCAAAGAGCTTTTGTAAAACCTGTTGGCCGAAGTGCTCTCAAATGTTCAAAGTGTAATAGTCCAGAACATTTCGAGAAAGAATGTCTCAAGGTTTGGAGACTGGTTAAGAGAAATTGGGCAAATGCTATTTTCAATACTAACTCTCTTGGACCTAAGAAAATATGAGTACAAATAAAACTTGAGTTCTTTTTATAATTGTAGGTCACTATCAAGAAGAAGATCAAATGGTATTTAAATAGTAGCTGTTCGAGACACATGACTAGAGATTCAAGTTATTTTATAAAGCTTATTCAAGTAAATGGTGGAAAAGCTTCCTTTGGTGGGAACAACAAAGGAAAAACTGTTGGATATGGAACCATTAAGATTGGAAGCCTCATTATCAACAATGTCACATTGGTGGAATGTTTGAATTACAATATACTCAGCATAAGTCAGCTTTGCGATACTGGATTCTATTCAGGAACAAATAAAGACCTTCTCGATATTTCACTGGACGAAGGCATGGGAATATTTACCTTGTGGATATAAAACCAAAAAATTTTCAATGTCTTATATCCATTCAAAATGAAGAAAAATCTTTGGCATCGAAAGCTTGTTAATGTCAACATGAAGCAAATTGCCAAGATTTCATCCAAGAAGTTTGTTCGAGGTCTCCCCAACCTAGCCTATCAAAAATTTGAATTATGCACTCCTTGTGCTTGGGAAATTAGGTTAGAAGTTCATTTAAACTTGTAAATCAAGTTTCTATTAATCGAGCTTTGCAGCTTTTGCATATGGACCTCTTTGCACCAACCATAACTCAAAGCATTTGTGGAAATAGATACTACCTAGTAATCGTGGAAGATTACTCTCGCTTTATTGGGTTTACTTTCTAGCAAATAAGTTTGAAGCCTTCTCTCACTTTTCAAAGTTTACCAAGAAAGTTCATAATGAAAAATGATATGTTATTTCAAGCATATGTATAGACCATGGAGGTGAGTTTGAAAATCAAGACTTTGCTAAGTTCTGTGATGAATCTGGTTTCCAAGCATGTTTTCTCTTCTTCATACACTCCAGAACAAAATGGGGTTGTGGAAAGAAAGAATAGATCCTTACAGGAGATGGCAAAAACCCTCTTAATTGAGAGCAAAATTTCCTCTCGATTTTGGGTTGAAGTGGTTTCCACAGCTTGCTATATCTTAAATAGAGTGTTCTTGAGGTCTATTATAGAGAAAACTCCTTATGAAGTATATAAAGGAAAGAAACCAAATGTTTCTTACTTCTATGTGTTTAGTTGTAAATGTTATGTTTTGAAAAATGCAAATGATTGAACTAGGAAGTTTAAAGAAAGATCATACGAAGGAATTTTCCTTGGCTATTCAACCACAAGCAGAGCATACAGAGTATTCAACAAGAAAACTCAATCTGTGGAAGAATCTATGAACGTCAAATTTCAAGACTCTATGCAGAATCAATTGGATCAAACTCAACTTGAAGAATTTGAACTTGCTCCCGACTTTACAAAGTCTACCTCCCTTGAAGTAGTTCAGACTTCTGAAGATCATCAACAAGAAGAATTAAAGGATTCAACAGAAGCAAAGGATCAGCAAACTTTTAGACCAACCAACAACTGGAAGCATAAATCAAGTCATCCTATAGATCTCATCATTGGCAATATTGATGAAGGAATTCACACCAGATCCAAAAGGCAAGAAGAGTCTAGTGCCTTAGCACTTGTTTCTAAGATTGAACCCAAAAGTGTAGAAGAAGCCTTGTCTGATGAAAGCTGGATAGAAGTTATGTAAGAAGAGCTTAGACAGTTCAGCATCAACAATGTCTGAGAGCTAATTCCTAAACATAAAGGTAAGTCTATTATCGAAACTAAATAGGTTTTCAAGAACAAGGTGGACGAGAAAGGTAAAATGGTCAAAAACAAGCAAGACTTGTGGCCAAAGGATACACGTAAGAAGAAGGGATAGACTATGACGAGACCTATGCACCAGTAGTAATGTTAGAAGTAATTAGATTATTACTTGATTTTGCTTACTATAAAAATTTCAGGTTATTCTATATGGATGTAAAAAGTGCATTCCTAAATGGATTTATCCAATAAGAAGTCTATGTGGAACAACCACAAGGATTTGAAGATCCAAGAAGGCCAGACTCAGCCTACAGACTAAAAAAGGCTTTGTATGGATTGAAGCCTATGTAGGACCGACACTCTCCGGAAGCCTTCGTATTGTGTCCAACACTCTGACATGCTCCGACATGTCCCGACACGCTCTGACACGCGGTCAACAAATGTCGAAAAATCCGACACGTGGTCAACTTTCTCCGACACGCGAGTCTAGAATTTCGACATGCAATTTCGATACGCACGGGGTCAATTTTAAAAATTTCTAATACTTGAGGGGTCAAAATATAAATATATAAAAAAGAAGTAATAAAAGAAGTAATAAAAGTTCTATAAATATACACGCACGGGGTCAATTTTTTTTTTCAGTTTTTTTTTTAGAATTGTTTTAGTTTTTTTACTATGAAAGAAGTAATAAAAAAATGCTATATATGATAAATAAATAAATTTAAAAATATCATTTCAGCATTTTTCTTTAAACAATGTTGTTTTCCTCTAAGTTTTATGTATTATTGTAACAAATTAAAATAATGAATGATATTATTTAATTTTTTCGTGTAAATTAATTCTAGGCAATTTTTGTTATTATTTATTTATGTATATATAAATATATTTAATATATAACGTGTCGGAATTCTCTATTTTTAATAAATGACGTGTCGGCGTGTAGTATCGTGTCGTGTCGCGTCGCGTGTCGTGCGTCTGTGTCGGTGCTACATAGACTGAAGCAAGCACCTTGAGCCTAATATGAAAGGTTAAATAAATTTCTAACCCAAAATGGTTTTGCTAAAGGAAAGATAGATACTACTTTGTTTATAAAAAGAGAAGGTAACGATTTTCTACTGGTTCAAATTTATGTTGATGATATCGTTTTTGGATATCCTAATGAAAATCTAAGCAAGAAATTATCTAGATGTATGCAGGATGAATTCAAGATGAGTATGATGGATGAGTTAACCTTATTTCTGGGATTGCAAGTTAAACAATCAAAGGAATATATCTTTATTCATCAAGAAAAGTATGCAAAATCAAGAAATGTGGTTAGAGAATTGCAAAAAGACAGAGACACCTATGTCAAGTTCCAAGAGCATTAGTGGTTCACTTCTTTATCTTACTGCATCTAGACTTGACATTTTGTTTAGTATTTGCATTTGTGCTAGATTCCAATCAAATCCCAAAGAATCTCATTTAAGTGTTGCAAAATGGATCATCAAATACGTTGCAACTACTCCAAAGCTAGGTCTGTGGTATTCTAAAGGAGGTGACTTTACACTTCTTGGATATTCAGACGCAGATTTAGCAAGTTGTAAAGTTGATAGAAAGAGTACTTTTAGTACTTGTCAACTGCTGGGCAACAAGCTAGTGTCTTGGTTCTCAAGGAAGCAAAGTACTGTAACTCTATCAACAACAGAAGTAGAGTATGTGGCTCTTGGAAGTTGTTATTCTTAAATTTTATGGATAAGGCAACAACTAAGAGACTTTGGAATTGAAGAATCGTATACCGAGATCGAATGCGACAACACCGATGCCATCAATCTCATGAAGAATCCAATTCTTCATTCAAGGGCGAAACATATAGAGATTCGACACCATTTCATAAGAGATCATGTTCAAAATGGAGAAATTATGATTCAGCTCATTGACTCGAAGAATCAGCTAGCAGACATATTTACAAAGCCACTAGAGAAAAGTCTATTTGAGTTTATTCGCACTAGACTGAATATTATATCTCCCACCGGTGAAAAGTCTGAAGGTGGTCAAACTCAGAACATCCAGAAATTACATCTGTAAGTTAATGTCTTCTATTTGCAAATAATTTTAGCATAAAAATTTCGAACGGGTATGACTGATTTTTGAATCATTACTTGTTTATTTTTAGAAATTATTTTTTTCAAATATTTGGTAGTTTTTATCTTTGAAAAATGAAGTTTATTTTTTCCTTTGTGACTGTTTGTATACCATGTTTCACTTGCTTTATATACCGTCTAAGTTCTTCTTCTCCATTTACATTTTCAAAACCCTAGAATACAGATTTCCTACTCTCACTTTTTCTCTCAAGTTTACTCTACAAGTTTTCACCTTTTTCAACTGAATGAGTTTGAGAAATCCTTATCGACTGTGAAGATGTCTTTCCAAACGAAATCGTCTCAGATCGTGAACAGGGACCACGGCACATGCTAGAGGGTCCTACGCATTTTGACTTGACTGAGGAAGAAGTTTCTCCTCAACAATAACAACAACAATATTCTCAATAGCGTCAGCGTGCGACTCAAGATCCTCCACGCCAACCAATGGAAGAAGAGATCGTGGAAGATGTTGAACTCGTAAGAACATTGAAACCCCAATTTCTCTTTAAACTCTATAATCAGTTGAAACAGGGTGGTACTGTGATGACGTTTATTGATGAGTTTCTACAAGAAAGAGGTTACAAGAACGATTTCTAAGGCAAATGGAAAGGTTAGGCATTGCGCCTGAAGGTTTGGCTAACAAAACTTTTACTAACTTTCCAAGTGATCCACGGTTTAGCTCTTTTAATCAACCTAAGGTGAAGGATGATGATGAGAAAATGTACGCGAATTTTCAGCCAAGGATGGGCGTGGCTGCTGATGTGCGTGGTGAGGGAACGAATTTGTTTCATTCCAAAAACCACAAAAAGACTTATTCGAATTTGCTGAAAAGATGGGTGATGAACCCTCGATCTGTGGATTTTGATTTCCTGGACTTTTTGAAGGTGAACCTGAGGGAGAAGTTTGCTTTCCTTCAACTTGAAAGATTCTGTTCTAAAACTTCTGTCGCTTACCTGAATTAACTGTTTACTGAAAAGGCTAGAAAGAACACCTAGAAAGGGGTTGAATAGGTGTAAATAAAATTTTCTCGCAAGACTGAATAGTAATAAATTGCCTTTTAAAAATAATTGACTAAGCACATAAACATCTTTAGCCAATTATATAAAGCAACGAATAAAAGTAAGGAGTTAAGGAAAGGGAATTGGAACACAAGGTTTATAGTGGGTTGGCTTAGATCAAGCCTACGTCCACTCTCGCGCACTGATAGCCCACTGGCTGGATTTCACTATGAATCAAAAGAGATTTTACAGTCTCACGTCCTTGACTTCTTAGTGTAGAACCTCTACTACATTCTTACAAAGTCTCACAGGTGTTTGCTCTCTCTTTTGAGTACAGCTTTTAGCTCAACAATTGAAGTAGCAAAGAACTAGGAAGCTTCAAATTTTGAAAATTTTCTTTCACGCACACACTCGAACAATTTAAGAGTCTTCCTTATATACTCCTCCATGCCTTTACAACCGTTGGCACTTTCCAAAGTAGTTCTTCCAATCTACCCGTTGGACAGAATCAATTAAGGAGATCTCGAGTCGTTTAAGGAATGTGATGATAGCCCATCAATCCTACTCGTCCATACAATCAGGATCTTGGTTTCCATAAATAGAGCCTTCCAAGTTTGTTCGCCCTTCAAAAGATCTTCATATCATAGTGGATTTCAATAAGAATAATTGATCATAAGATGCTATATCTATCCATAAGATCTTTCGTGAACCAAACGAACCGAATCCTTAAAGATAAACCTTCTTCTAGATAAGTCTTCATTCTTCGGTCTGGAATTTGTCAGTAAGGTCAGACTTTGAGATTAAAGTCTAGCAGTCTTCAGACTTTGACAGTAGCGTCTAGAGTTCTTAAGACTAAACTATAGGAAATGTTTTGTCAGCTTCAAAACAATGAGTTTTCTCCAACAATCACCCCATTTTTTATGATGATAAAACTTTCCTGCGGATTTGAAAATTTTTAACTTGCAAAACAGCACTTAAGCCAAATATGATATTTTGTAAAAAATAAGTTGATTAGGACTTGGATAGCATCGATTTTGCATCCACAGAAAACACGTTAGTCCAGCAAGATAAAATAACTGTTCATCCATAATTAGTATCATAGGCTAAGTTACTGCAAGCCTCAAGATAGCAATCAAAGGTCCAAAGTCAGAAGTTCAAAAATAAAAATACCAACCAAAGGTCATCAAAATCAAACCAAAAACCAAACCAAAAGCTTGAGAGATGTGCTAAAAAAGATAAAGATACATCTGCACAAATCTGCACCACTTCTCCGAACGAGCTGAAATCAGTGCTGTTTTGGAATCCGAACGAGCTGAAATTCTCCCATGGATTTGACTGTGTCCTCAAGCTTTCCAAACGTCTCATTCAATTGTTGTAAATCTTCATCCTTCATAGTATCTTGCACTTGAGTCTTCAAGGCGAGTAGTTGTTTTTGCAAAGAAACTGAAGTAGTCAAGAAAGCTTTCTTTAGATCTTTTATCTCAAACTCCAAGCCATATTGATGTCTCCTAAATCCAATAGGATATCCAACATTCTTGAAAAGTCTGTTGTTTATTCTGGTGCAGCACTTGGTCTAGCTGAGTCACTTGCAGGAGTCTTGAGATTGGAGAGTTCTTCAGCAGTTCGTCCACCATGACTAGGAGTAGATGTTTATATTTCCTTTAAGGTAAATAGAGGCATACACATCATTTGGATCTACTGCAGATCGACTAACATCATTAGTAGGAGATGCTAGAGCAAGTGAAGAAATACCTTGTGTTTCAGCAGCTTCCCTTGTTTACATGTCTTCAGGTGGGGAAATTAATTCCTCTTCTTGTTCTGCTTCAACTTCAACATTTGAGTGATGTGTCATTTCTCCTCTTTCTCCAGTAGTTCCACTCTTGTCTTTTCAGAGTCACTTGACAAAGATACAGCTAATGTTGGTTCAAAAGAGTCCTCTTGACCCTATTCTTCTTCTTCTCTTCTTCCTTCCTTTGTTCTTCCTTCTTCTTCCTTTGTTCTCATCTCTTCTCTTCCCTCATCTCTCTTCTCAATCTCTTCTTCTTCTGTTGTCTCTCTTCCTTCTTGAAAGCTAACAAAACTTTGTAAATTCTTTAAGGCAAAGGTTGAGAGAGTAATGTCATCCTCTTCTTCGTCGTCCTCCAAGATGAGTGTTCTCCTCTTCTTGATAGGTTCAATCATTGGTTCCTTGCATTTCCGCTTTGTTGTTACAGAGTCCTTATTTGCCTTGATAAGAGACTTCTCCTTCATGCTCTCTAAAGCCTTGCTGAGCTCCTTCAGACACATCTTAGTGACCATCTTCAATCCAATCACCATTGGAGCAATGCTTTGCATACACAAAGGAGCAGGAATATGAATGTTGAAGTGTCTGAAGAGTTTTGTGATAAGATGTGGCATCCCGATTTTCCAAATCTATTTTCAATAAATTGAGACGGGCATTTCGTTGGCACGCATATAGTTCATTTCCTTGAGTCGGCCACTCATATGAAAACTAATCTATTGGGTGAAGCTGTTAAGAGTTTCTAATGCATCAGACTCGAGAATTTGACCAGGAAGCGACCTTTCGACCGAGCTAATCTGCAAGGGTCATTACGGCACAAATAAAAAATCGATTAGAGATTGGACAGAGGCGTGTGATTGAGTGTGGGTGATTCCACCAGATCGCACAATTCTTGTCGATCGGCACTAAACTGACTTTTCTATCGATTGGGTACCCTATGTTCGTATTTGAAACCTTGAGATTACCCCGACAACCGAAAGTCGCCAATGTTTCAAAGATGTACATTGTGGCTTGAGATGATCAACCACAGGTCAAATGCATGGAAATTTCTAAAGGCCACCCGGTAGGTTGGGCCGCGCTAATATCGTGCCAAAGTGAAATTAACCGTGGAATTGAGATCGAATTCAGAAATTGGAAGTCTAGGTGTGTCACAAATCATTTTAAGAATATTAACTTATCTTTGGAGGATTTTTCATGCAATCAGAGTTCTTTAGTAGATTAAATCAGAAAATGGCTAATTTGGCTCGAGAAATTAGTAAGCCCGCTTTTGGTCGTACTTTTGGGACTCAAGTTGATTTTATAGACAAGTGAAGATGTGAATTGAAGTGTGGTGACATTAGATTTATTTTATGGACTTCAATTTGATTCAATTGGAAGAGAACTGATGAGAATTGAAGAAATGGGACGTACAAGAATTGGACCTCGGCGGAAAAATAAAATGGACCAATTGGAAGAGGTTGTGGAGGATTGGGTGAGTGGAGTGTGATGTCACCCATGATGTCATGGTGGTAGGCCATTTTTGTGGGTTAAAGAAAAAGAAAATGGCCCCATCTCTCTCTCTCCTCCCTCTCTCTCCCGTCGAGCCTCTCTCCTCCATAGGGGATCTTCTTCTTCTTCTTCAGACATCACCGGAAGCTAGCAGCCGTCGCAGCTGCAGCCGGAGCAGTCGCCGCCTTCGCCCGTCCGCTCCTCGTCGCCGTCGCCTCAAGCCGCTTCGCCGGTCAGCTAGCCGACTTGCCGCTCCGCCCGCTCCGCCTCCGTTTGCTGCTCGGGATCTCAAATCTGGTCGGACGCCGAGCAGAAGCAGCAGCCCATGTCGCCGGGAGCTGTCGCCCGCCGAACGCCATCCTCGCCTCGCGTCGCCTCTCCGCCGTGCTGCCGTCCGTCTCCCTCTCGCTCGCTCGAACACCATCCGCCCCGTCCAGTTGAGCTACCGTCGCTGCCCAGCCCTGTTCGGCCAGCCAAGGCCACGAATCAGCCGCCGCGAGCCACCGTGCTCCCCCACCGGAGCCCGCCTGAGCTGCTGCCGCCCATCCCCACCGTTCCTTCGCCAAATCGCCGCCGGATCGCCGCCGTATCAGCCCCTTCTCGGCCGCAACTAGCAGCTGGAAAAATGGGTATTCCAGCTCGGTTCTGGCCCGTTTTGGCCGCCTTCCCGAGCCCGGATGCTCAGCCCGCCTTGAGGAAAGTCGATCCTCGCGTCGTCCCCGTCGTTTTGGTCCACTCGGCTCGCTAATCCGGTGAGTTTAACTCTCTAAATCTTGATTAGAGTGTTAATGATGCCCTAAGTGTGCTTAGTTTAAATTAAGTAAGTTTATGTGGGTGGATTAGTGTATTTAATTATAAATTGGATTAAGAGGTTGGTTTATGTTAAAGTGTGTTTAAATTAAAGGTTAAAAGAAGTTATTTAAAGTTAAGCCTTGATGTGACAAAAAAGGATTTTAGTTTTGAATTATTTAAGTGCTTCGAAATTCTGGAAATTATAATATTATTTTATAATCCAAAATTATTAAAATATTATTTAAAAAAACGAAAAAATTATTTGTGACCCCGGTTGCTCAGAATTTCATGCCGATCGCTGATGTGTATTCGGATTTTGAAATTGATGGTTGGATATCATAAATTGAGGGTGGATTGCGAAAAATATGGATATTATTATTTAAGTAATTTTCGGAATAAAATTTATTTTTTATTAAAATTCAAAAATTTCGTCGGGACCCTAAACTCTCAGGATTTCGTGCCGATCGCTGCTGTGTATTTAGAATTTGAATTTGATGATTGATTGTGGCAAATTGAGTATTGATTGTGATAAATATGGATTTTATTCATAAAATTCCAAGTGTCGAGTCCGGCATTGAAATTGGATTGTTAATGGCTAATATCGTAATTGGATTATGTGAGTGAAATGTAAAGTATCCAAGGATCGGTATCGAATTGTCGTGTGCTAGTTGAAAGGCTCGGGTCGCAGTAGTGGCTAGGCCGACTGGGTCCTTATTCTCCTAGAAATGCTGTCGATAGAACGACATGGCTTGGTCGCAGTAGTGGCGAGACCGACTGGACCTTTATTTTTCTAGAAATGCTATCGATAGAACGACGTGGCTTGGTCGCAGTAGTGGCGAGACTGACTGGACATTTATTTTTCTAGAAATGCTGTCGATAGAATGACGTGGCTTGGTCGCAATAGTGGCGAGACCGACTGGACCTTCATTCTTCTAGAAATGCCGTTGATAGAATGTCGTGGCTTGGTCACAGTAGTGGCGGGACCGACTGGACCTTTATTCTTCTCGAAATGCCGTAATGTTAATAGATAGCTGACCTGTGAGTAAGCTATGCCCTTGTGTGGCGGTGAATAATAATTAGAATGCGTGCTAAGTGCGATCGTGATTTATATGAAAGTGATGGCGTTCCAATTGTTTGAATTATTATTACTACCTGAGATTATGTGATATAAATTGTGCTAACCTGCAGGAAGGAATTGAGGCGAGGTAAGTTCTCTGTGTGATGTGGCTAGGCCACCCTTGGGCGTATTTTCTTTCTAATAGGGGTTTAGGGGGTTGAACTTGCTGAGACATTGTCTTATTGGTTATTGAATAACCATTTCAGGTCCCTGGTGGACAGAGCGGCCAGATAGCTTTGGTTGGCCTTGAGGAGTTGGAGAGGTGAAGTCATAAGGATTGGAGATCGTGTCCGACTTGTAGGTCGTAGGACAATTCATTTTTAAGGGAAGGTCTTTTGTAGACTTTTGGCCGCAGACCTCTATTTGTAATTCTGTTGAATTATGAAAGTGTTATGTTGTGATTTTGTTTCCTACTTTTCTATCCCGTATGTTATTGTCAAGGGTTTTATAATACGTTTCGCTTGCGCATTAATAAATGAATGGGGTCGGCGACACTACATGGGAATGTCGCATTTGAATGACCATGGTGGGATGTTGGCGCGCTTGAGGTTCGAGGTGTGACATAAGAGCAGAGTAAGAGAGTTGTCCCTTATCCTTCACCACTGTCCTGTACATATGCATGAGGATAGTGTAAGGTAGAGAGAACTTGTAGCCAATTTTGATGGCATACATCAGCTTTGCTTCTGAATGAGAAACATCAGTCTTTGATGTAGACTTGGGCCGGATGTAGTTGATCACGATCTTATGAAGCAAGATGTTGGAAGCATTCATCCTTGTGTCGGAAATTTTTCCTTCAGCAAACCTGTCTCGTACATGTTCCGGTGTAGCGTGAGCAACTGATACACTAATTGGTTGGAAATGCCCTCTTTCCACCCCAATCACGTCAGTCAAGGTGCCTACATCGACCACAAATTCCTTGTCCCTAATTGTAAAGGAAAATCTATTCGCATCCAAAAATGATAGATTTGAATAGAAGTACACTGTGAGTGCTAGATAGGCAACTGTTGTCTCAGAGCAAAATCGTTCCATTTGAAGGAGTGCAAACGTCTCCCTCAAATTTTCATTCACCGAATCAAGAAAATCAAAATCAATACTTCTAGAATTCATAACCCCTCGTTTCAGCAAATTTGAGTACGTCTTCTTATGATCCTTAGAGCGGAAAATACTTGCTCCATCACCACGAACATTTACAGCCACTCCCATCCTAGGCTGAAAATGTGTGAACATCCTTTCGTCGTTGTCTTTTCCTTCAGGCTGATTGAAAGTACCAAAACATGGGTCACTCGAAAAGTTGGCAAATGTTCTATCAGCCAACCCTTTAGGCACAATGTCCATCTTTTCCATCTCACGTAGGAATAAGATTTCATTCTTGTAACCCCTCTCTCTCAAAAATTCACCGATCAAAGTCATTGCAGTACCACTTTCTTTCAATTTAGAATAAAGTTTGAAAAGAACTTCAAGAGTCAGCATTCTTATAGGTTCTACATCTTCCACAATTTTTTCTTATGGTTGATTCTATGGTGGATCTTGTGTCCTGTATTGAGAAGACTGGGGTAGTTGAGAATGTTGTTGTTGACTTTGCTGCTACTGCTAAGAAGAGTCATCTTCCTCGATCAGATCGAAGTGCGTAGGACCCTCACGCATATGATGTGATCCCCCACTAGCGATTCTAGAAGACTTTCTTGAAGACATAGTCGCTTTTTGGGTGAAATTCTCAAACACGTTCGTGAAAAAGATGAGATATTTTTGGAATAAACTAGAGAGAAAGTAAGAACAAATGGGAATTTCATATTCTAGGGTTAGAGAGTGAAAATGAAGAAGATGAAAATCAGCAATACATAAAGCAGATGAAACGATGTATACGGATCATCATAAAGGAAAAAGTAAAAATTGCCATTTTGAAAATGAGAAAAAAAAAACTGTCTTTTTGAAAATGAAAAACTGCCATAAATTCAAAAACTGAAAAAGATAATTTCTAAAAATAAAATAAGTAAACAACGATTCAAAAAGTAAATGTACCTTTTCAAGTTTTTATCCAAAAATTAAATTACTAGAACAAAGATAACTTATAGTCGCAACTTTTGGTTATTCTGAGTCTGATCATCTTTAGACTTTAACTGATAAATTGTATAATGTTCAGTTTGGTACGAATAGACTCAAATAGACTTTTCACCAGTGGCTTTGTAAATATGTGTACTAGCTGATTCTTCGAGTCAATAAACTATATCATAACTTCTCCATTCTGAACATGATCTCTAATAAAATGATGTCGAATCTCTATATGCTTTACTCTTGAATGAAGAATTGGATTCTTTGTGAGATTAATAGTGCTGGTGTTGTCGCATTTTATTTCGGTACACAATTTTTCAATTCCAAAGTCTCTTAGCTGTTGCCTTATCCATAAGATTTGAGAGCAGCAACTTACAAGAGCTACATATTCTGCTTCAGCTGTTGAAAGAACTACGGTACTCTTTTTTTTGAAAACCATGATACTGGCTTGTTTCCAAGCAATTGACATGTACTAGAAGTATTCTTTCTGTCCACTTTGCATCCTGCTAAATCTGTGTCTGAATATTCAAGGAAAGTAAAGTCTCATTCTTTGGAATATCATAGACCTAGCTTTGGAGTTGTTGCAACGTATTTGATAATGCATTTTGCAGCAGTTAGATGAGATTCTTTGGGATATGATTGGAATCTAGCACAGACACAAACACTAAACAAAATGTCAGGTCTAGATGCAGTAAGGTAAATAAGTGAACCAATTATGCTCTTGTATAACTTCTGGTCTACACTCTTCCCTTCTTCATCTTTATCCAGCGTCGAAGAACTTGACATAGGCGTCTGTGTCTTTTTGCAATTCTCTAATCCAAACTTCTTGATAAGATCTTTTGCATACTTTTCTTGGTGAATGAAAATTCATTCCTTTGATTGTTTAACTTGTAATCCTAGAAAAAAGGTTAACTCACACATCGTACTCATATTGAATTCATCCTGCTTGCATTTAGAAAATTTCTTGCGGAGTTATTCATTAGGTGATCCAAATATGATATCATCAACATAAATCTGAACAAGTAAAAAATCTTTACCTTATCTTTTAATAAACAGGGTAGTGTCTACCTTTTCTTTAACAAAACTATTTTGAGTTAGAAATTTACTTAACATTTCATACCAAGCTTGAGGTGCCTGCTTTAGTCCATATATGGCCTTTTTCACTTTATAAACTAAATCTAGCTTTCTTGGATCTTCAAAACTAGGTGGTTGTTCCACATAGACTTCTTCTTGGATAAATCCGTTTAGAAATGCATTTTTCACGTCCATTTGGAATAACATGAAATTTTTATAACAAGTAAAAGCAAGTAATAATCTAATTGCTTCTAACCTTGCTATTGGTGTATAGGTCTCATTATAGTCTATTCCTTCTTCTTGTGTATATCCTTTGGCCACAAGTCTTGCTTTATTTCTAACCACTTTTCCTTTTTCAACCACCTTGTTCTTGAAAACCCATTTAGTTCTAATAATGGATTTACCTTTAGGTTGATGAATTAATTCCCAAAAATCATTGATTCTGAACTGTCTAAACTTTTCTTGCATGGCTTCAATCTAGCTTTCATCAATCAGGGCTTCTTCTACAGTTTTGGGTTCAATTTCAGAAACAAGTGCTAAAGCACTAGACTCTTCTCGCATTTTAGATCTAGTGCGAATTCCTTCATCAATGTTGCCAATGATAAGTTCTTTGGTATGACTTGACTTATGCTTCTAGTTGCTAGTTGGTTTGTAAGTCTGCTAATCCTCTACTTCAGTTGATTCTTCTAGAACATCTTGTAGTTGAGCTTCAGGAGTTTGAACCACTTCGGGAGAAGTAGACTTTGGAAGGTTTGAAACAAGTTCAGAATCTTCAAGTTGAGTCTAATCCAGTTGAATCTACATAGAGTCTTGGAACTTGACGTTCATAGATTCTTCCATAGACTGAGTCTTCTTGTTGAATACTCTGTAGGCTTTGCTTGAGATTGAGTACCCAAGGAAAATTCCTTCATCTAATTTTTCCTCAAACTTACTAGTTTGATCATTTGCATTCTTCAAAATAAAACACTTACAACCAAACACATGAAAATAAGAAACATTTGGCTTTTTCCCTTTAAAAACTTCATAAGGAGTTTTCTCTAAAATAGGCCTTAAAAACACTCTATTAATAATATAGCAAGCTGTAGAAACTGCTTCAGCCCAAAATCAAGAAGAAATGTTACTTTCAACTAAAAGGGTTCTTATCATCTCCTGCAAAGATCTATTATTTCTTTCCATAACTCCATTTTGCTTTGGAATATATGGAGAAGAGAAAACATGCTGGATACCAGATTCATCATAAAATTTAGCAAAGTCTTGATTTTCAAACTCACATTCGTGATCTGTTCATATGCTTGATATAGTATAACATTTTTCATTTTGTACGTTCTTGGCGAATTTTAAAAAGTAAGGGAATGTTTCAGACTTATTTGTCAGGAAGTATACCCATGTAAAGCGAGAGTATTTCTTTCCACCATTACTAGACAATATTTCTTTCCACCAATACTTTGAGTTCTAGTTGGTCCAAAGAGATCCATATATAGTGCAAAACTTGATTAGTAGAAACTTGATTTATAGGTTTAAAAGAACTTCTAACATGTTTTCTCAAAACATATGGTGTGCATAATCTGTCTTTTGAAAAGTCAGATTGGAGAGTCCACGAACAAGTTTCTTGGAGGAGATCTTGGCAATCTGCTTCATATTAACATGGCCAAGCCTTCGATGCCAGAGATTTGCTTCATCTTGAATGGATATTAGACACTGAGAGCTTTCTAGTTTTATATCCAGAAGATAGATATTCCCATGTCTTCGTCCAGTGAAGGATTGAGATAAATCTTTACTAGTTCCCGAACAAATTCCTTATTGGAAATTGATTTTGAATCCAGTGTTGCACAATTGACTAATGTTGAGTAGATTGTAATTTAATCCCTCCATCAAGAAAACATTATTGATTGTGAAACTTCCAACTTTCACAGTTCTACATCCAACAAGTCTTCCTTTACTATTTCCACCAAAAGAAACTTTTCCACCATTTATTTGCACAAGCTTAATGAAACAGCTTGAATCTCTAGTCATGTGTCTTGAACGGCTACTATCCAAGTACCACTTGATCTTTTTCTTGATAGTGACCTGCAATTATAAAAAGAACTCAAGCTTTCTTTGGCACCCATATCTTCTTGGGTCTAGGGGAGTTAGTACAAAATACAGTTTTTGCCCAATCCTTATTAATAGGTCTCCAAATCTTGGGACATTCTTTCTCAAAATGTTATGAGCTTTTACACTTTGAACATTTGAGAGCATTTCGGCTAACGGGTTGTGGCACCCCCTCGGCACGCTCCCCGATTCATTAGGGTCACCACAGGTACTTATCACTTATCCTACTATATACCAGTCTAATAACTTTTTAATTAAAGTGGAACCATAGTTCATAGGGGTTGATCAATAAGATTCTTCTCCCCTTTTTTATTTTTTTGTAAAGGTCCCAGCGCAATTCATCAACGAAAGCATAAACGAGTCTCACTATCCCTTACTCCAATAACAATAATGCAATGCACACCAACTACGCACCAAATGAAAAGACAAAGCCGAGTCACTTTTATTTACATTTTCACGATGGACATCTCGGGTCAGTACAACAAAAGGCCAAGATTTTTAATTATACTTGGCTATAACTCAAAAGAGAACTCAACCCTACATCAAACATATGCACCCCTCCATCAACAAGCATTGACTATCCCAAAAAGTGTCAGCTCCCACTAGTCATACGTGCCATCACACCCAACCCGGTGCATCAGGCAACGACAGTGGCAGCATCCCTAGCATCACCCCATTGCGTCGAACATGAACAGACAAAAACTCTTGGATAACAGGGCCATCAGCAAAACCCACGTCGTACATCACCAAGACACGGACTCGGACATACACCAGACCAGGTACACTAATACAGGAATGCTCCATGCACTCCACCTCAACGTCAATAGGTATGCCATAGAAGGTACCATGCACGACTGGTGAAAAAGGCATCTTTCTAATCTGAAATGTTAATCCCCAAAGGGGTGAGTACAACAACTCAACAGTAAAGATCCACCAAACTACATAATGCGTCAAACAAAACAATAAAGGTATCATGAATAAAACACATATCATTCATACATTCAAGCATACCTCACCTTACAGCCATGCACATATCACCATGCACTTGTACTTATATCATCAAGCATCCATGCATATAGTACCATGCAACGTGCATATACCACCATGCACTTATACATGTATCATCAAGCAGCCAAGCATATATCACCATGCAACATGCATATACCACCATACACTCCATGCTTGCATTCCCATGAGGTTCGTCCCATGCCATATGCACACATCCATGCACATGATTCAATTCTCGATCTTTATCTTTCAATTAGATCACATCATTTTTCTTCCCAGGGACCAATGTTTGCATCCCACAATTTATCGCTCACATCCAACCTGGCATCGCAAGGAGCCTCCGGCACACACCTCTAAGCATCCGGCACACACACTCCGGGCATCCGGCACACACACTCCAGGCATCCCGTACCCCTACTAGCATCACGAGGTATCCCCCCGGCACACACCTCCAGGGCTTCCAGCACACACCTCCGGGCATCCCAACACTCCCGGGGCATCTGGCACACACGCTCCGGGCATCCGGCACCCACACTCCGGGCATCCCAACACTCCCGGGGCATCGTCGGCTTACACCGCCGATGGTATCATCATTATCATAATTTATATTCACATATGTATCTCAATTTCAACATGGCATTTGATGCAACAATATCAAATGTCTCAACCAGCTTTTGATGCCATATAACATGCCATATGTCACCACATATGCAGCATAATCAACCACTCAAGACATTATACCACATGGAGCAATTTCATTTATTTTTGAAAATACAGCAAAATTTCGGATAAAAACAGATTGCGCTCCTTTGGTCATAATTCTTGAAAAATTAGTAAAAAGCCTTAATAAATTATTAAAATTCGACATGTTATATACAAGATCTAGAGGAAAATATTCTGTGAAGAACACCATGTCAAAAGAACATCATACAATTCGGTACAGTCCACACATCAGTCTTTATAATTTCGGAATATTGCCATACACAGTTTCATTCAAAAATTCAGTACAAATGCTAAATTAACTCCAAAAATTCTGAAATTTTTATATGTTATAGACCAAATCCATAAGTGAATATTTTATGAAGAACTCGAAATCAGATTTGTGATAGATTAAAAACTATAATAACCATAACTGTCCATAACCCTCGACATCAAATTCCAGATCTAACCCTTTCGGATAAAATTGTTTCACCAACCTAAACTCATCTATTTCCTCTAAAATTTTAGTACGTTACTCCTTAACATGTCATCTTCAACTTTCATTCACAACACGAGATCAAATGTCAACCGGAAAATTTTATAAAATTCACAGAATCACACTAAGTCAGTATTACGATTTCCAGATCTAACTTCTTCAAAGAAAAATATGTTCACCGGTCTATAATTGTTCATTTGTTCTAAAATTTTGATATGTTACTCTCCAAGAAGTCCTTTACAACTTTCATCAGGAAGTCAAAGTCAAATTCTCACTAGAACATCGCATGCAACTCCCGAAATCATCAAAGGTCGGACTGTTTTCCCAAAAACAGAACACCAGGCTAGAACACAACTCTTGTAGCTTCGAGATTTCACACTTCATCCACATCCGAAATTTACCATTTTCTACACACACATCACAGCAAGCAAAGGGTAAATTGATGTACTCTACTTGCCTCTAATTCGAGCACAACACAGCAAGCAAAGATGGTGGGGCAAGGCGGGACTCGGCGGCTCAACGGCAGCGACGAACGGCAACGAACGGCAACGAACGGCCTCCCTCTTCCCCTTCTTCTCTCACACGCTCGCTCTCCCTCTCTCGATTTCACTCTCTCTCTCTCTCTCTCTCGGTTGCTCCTCGCCTAATCCGCCCCTTCCCCTCACTAATTTCTTCCCCTCAATGATTAACCATCATTAGCTTTGCATGCAATGTGAAACTTGGAAGACCCCTCACGCCACTTGCCATTCTTCATACAAGAAGGTGGCTTCATCCGGTTGGGCTTGAGCCAACCTTGGTCGACGGCCCATTGGGCCTCTTGGGCCGGGCCTTTGCTGGTCGAAGGGTGAGGGATTGTTGGCTGGTTTGGTTCAAAAAAATCAGCCCACTCCCTCTTTTAATAATCCACTATTATTTTCCACTTAAATAAATACCTAATTACAAAATACTATGGCCAAAAACTTGCAACATTAATCCATAAAAATCAAATCCATAAGGTGCATAGCCAAGAATAAAATTCTCATTATCAAATTATCCTATAGCACCAACTTTGATAACCCAAGAACATAAGATATCTTTCCATTAAAGTGTTCGGCCTTAATCTATTACAATTCTTCGGTCTAGTGGCCACAACATACTTCAACGACACAACCATTCACTTTTCCATAGGTCGTAATGCTTGTAAAAATTGCCATGAAATTTTAGGATGCCACACAGGTTTTACAAATTACAAAAACTCTTTGAAAATGATTTATGTAAAACGTTTTTGTAAGTCTTTGTTTGATTCTTTCTTTTACTTTTGGAAAATCAATTAGAGGAATGGTTTATGGTGTCATTCCCAAACTAGATTTGTTGAAATAAGGTCTTTGAACTAAAAGAATCTTTTCCAATTTCTCAGATCCTTTTGAAAACCTTTTTGTGATATTTGAAATATCCTCTTTCAAAAAGGTATTGTCTTTTGAAAGAGAATCTGCATTTTCTTTCAAATTAGGAAACTTTTGTCTAGATTTTCAAACTTTTCTTTCCAAAAAGTTTCCTATTGCTTAAGTTTAGAATTCTCCCTCTTCAGTTCGGAAATCCTTTAAAGAAAGATTTTGAGACTAAGACAAAGTTCATCTATGTACTTCGAGACTTTAGTAGGAATTTTTAAATTACTAACCTCGATTTCGTTGTCTAAGTCTAAATCTGTTTCAAGATCTGAGTCCGATTCTGAATTTGCCATTAGACATATATTGGCGCATTTTTCATCACTTTATTCGCATTCAGTATCACTCCATGTCTCTACTTTGAGAGCCTTTCTGTATTTCTCAGTTCTTTCATTCTCTTTCTTTAGTAGAGGACAATTGGGTTTGATGTGCCCCTTTTTTCTTGCATTCAAAACAAATAACATCCTTGTTAACTTCATCATCCTCAGTTGATTTGTTCTGAAATTTTGAGTGCCTTGCTTTTTCCAGTTGAATCTTCTTCCCTTTCTATTCAACTTTCTGAATCTCCTTATCATGAGTGATAGTTCTTCATCATCCATATCATCTTCTGAATCTGTATCGGAATCATTGTTAGATTTTAAAGAAATTGATTTCTTACCTTTAGGATCTTCTTCCCCATTGATTTGCTCCACTTCATATGATTGAAGTGTGCTAACTAGTTCGCCTACAAAGAGCAGCATGATCCTCTGGGTTTCTTTTATTGAAGTTTTCACGTGATTCTAGTCTTTGGAGAGTCCACGCAGCAATGTATTAACCTTCATTGGTCCTGAGATTGGCTATCCCTGATATGCTAGACTGTTTATAATTTATGTGAAACAACTAAACATGACAGTGATAGTTTTCCTGGCTTCATCTTGAAGGTTTCGTACTGTCCGTGTAGAATATTGATTTTTGTTTCTTTCACTCGATCAGTTCCTTCATAAGTAACGTGCAACTTATCCCAGACTTTTTTGGCTATTTTACAATATGAAATTTTGTTATATTCAGTAAGAGATAAAGCGCAATATAAAGAGTAAATGGCTTTAGCATTAAGAGCTTGTCTCTTGGTTATTTCTTCTTGTGTCATTTTGCCAGCATCTACAACTTCTTTTCCTCTTTCTGAGGTGGATGTAGCTTTGGGAATAATCATTTTTTCTACTACGTCCCATTCTAGGGAATCTTTCAATTTCAGGAATGCCTTCATCTTGTTTTTCCACACATTATATTCCTTCCCATCAAAATAAGTGGGTCTGGTGTTGCTTTGGCTTTCAACCAAACCTGGAGCCAAAATACTAGTCATAAAACTTTAACTCAAAAGTAAAAACACTTTAATAAAATGAGTACACAAGCTCTGATACCAATTAAAATGGCTAGTAAGAACACCTAAAGGGGAGTGAATAGGTGTAAATAAAATTTTCTCGCAAGACTAAATAGTACTAAATTGCCTTTTAAAAATAATTGACTAAGAACATAAACGACTTTAACCAACTATATAAAGCAACGAATAAAAGTAAGGAGTTAAGGAAAGGGAATTGGAATACAAGGTTTATAGTGGTTCAGCTTAGATCAAGCATATGTCCACTCTCCCGCATTGACAGCCCACCGGCTGGATTTCACTATGAATCAAAAGAGATTTTACAGTCTCATGTCCTCGACTTCTCAATGTAGAACCTCTACTACACTCTTACAAAGTCTCATAGGTATTTGCTCTCTCTTTTGAGTACAACTTTTAGCTCGACAACTGAAGTAGCAAAGAACTAGGAAGCTTCAGACTTTGAAATTTTTCTTTCACGCACACACTCGAACAACTTAAGAGTCTTCCTTATATACTCCTCCATGCCTCTACAACCGTTGGCACTTTCCAAATGAGTTCTTCTAATCTACCCATTGGACATAATCAATTAAGGAGATCTTGAGTCGTTTAAGGAATGTGATGATAGCCCATCCATCCTGCTCACCCATACAATTAGGATCTTGTTTTCCATAATTAGAACCTTCCAAGTTTGTTCGCCCTTCAAAAGGACTTCATATCGGAGTGGATTTCAATAAGAATAATTGATCATAAGATGCTATATCCAGCCATAAGATCTTTCATGAACCAAATGAACCGAATCCTTAAAGATAAACCTTCTTCTAGATAAGTCTTCATTCTTCGATCTTGAATCTGTCAATGAGGTTAGACTTTGAGATTAAAGTCTAGTAGTCTTTAGACTTTGACAGTAGCGTTAGGAGTTCTTCAGACTAAACTATAGGAAATTTTTTGTCAGCTTCAAAACAATAAGAAGTTTTCTCCAACACTTACTTCTATTCAAATCTATCTTTTCTAGATGCGAATAGATTTCGTTTTATGGTAAGGGAAAAAGACTTTGTGGTGGATGTGGACACATTGGCGGATGTCATTAGTGTGGAAAGAGGGAGTTTCCAACCAATAAATGTGTCTATTGGTCATGCAACAACGTCTTTTGTTTGGGATAGACTTGCTGAAGGAGGAATTTTATATTCCAGAATGTCTGCCTCCAACATTTTGCTGCACAAGGTTGTAATCAATTGCATCCGACCCAAGTCAACCTCCAAGACAGATGTATCTCATTCTGAGGCAAAGCTTATGTTTGCTATCAACAATGAGATGAAGTTCTCGCTGCCACACACTATCCTGATGCACATGTACAAGACTGCGGTGAAGGACAAAGGAGAACTTCCTTACTCCGCGCTGGTTACAAAATTGTTTCGACATTTTCAGATTTAGTCTCCAACATCTCTTTGTGTCAGAACCATTGCTCCTATGGTGATAGGATTGAATATGGTTTCGAAAATGAGACTGAAAGAACTTAATAAAGCATTGGAGCACTTGAAGGAGGCACTTGAAGGAGAAGTCCCCAACCAAAACAAAACAAGACTCTACCGCGAAGAAAAGGAAAGGCAAAGAGCCAATAACTGCACCTATCAAGAAGAGAAGAGCCCTTATCTTGCAGGATGAAGAAAAAGATGAGGATGATCTCACTCTCTCTGCTTTTGCCTTGAGAAATTCACGTAGTTTTGTTAGTTTTGAGCAGACGCAGGATAGAGAGGAAAGAGGACAAGAAGAAAGAGAAGAAAGAAGAGAAGGAAGTGAAGAAAGAAAAGCAAAGGAAGAGAGAAGAGCTAGAAGAGAAGAAAGAGTAGAAGAAGAAAAGGAAGCAGAAGAAGAGGAGGGTAAGATGACTCTTTTGATCCAACATTTGCAGTATCATTGTCAGAGGATTTTGCGAAGACTAGGAGTGGAACTGTAGGAGTTGAACGAGAAAAAGAACATCACTTGGGTGCTAATGATGAGCAAGAGCAAGAAGAAGAATTCTTTTTTCCACCTATAGGCACAAAGACAGGAGGAGCTACTGAAAAAGGAGATACTTCTTCACATGTTTTTACAAGTGGTGATGTGAGTAGATCTCGAGCAAATCCAGAGGATGTGTATGCCTCACAATTTCCTAAAGCTGATATTGAAGCATCCTCTCCAACTTTTAGAACTAGAGGAGCTGATGACATTCCACAAACTGAACATGTTGAAGCTTGTACTCAAACAGACAATACTGCAGACTATCAAAGGTTGCTAGAGCACCTTGTGGAGATAAAAGCTCAACAATATGGCGTGTAATGTGAAATTCAAACCCTTCAATCTGTATTGAAAGCTACCTCTATCTCTTTTCACGATTAGGTACAAGACCTTAAACTTCAATTTAAAGAGATTGCCAAGTCTAAAGATGTTGAGAAGGTGAAGGAGTCACTGTGAAAGCTGGAGGACACAGTTCAGTCGATAGGAGATTTCCAGCTTGTTCACATCCCTATTGAACTTTTTATTCTTCTCCACTTTTTGCTGTTGACAAAAAAGGGGGAGAATGCATGCAGATTTATCCTTTTTGATTATCTGTTTGGACTTTTGATTGCTACCTTTTGGTTTAGACTTTTGACTATTGAACTTTGTTGGATTTGTTGGACTTTTTGATGTCTGTAATAACTTACTTTGGTAATACTGATTGTGGTTGGATAGTTAATTGACTTATTTTTTCAGGATTAACATGTTTTCTGTGGTTGCAAAATCGATGCTATCCAGGTCATAACCAACTCAATTTTATAAGATATTATGTATTGCCTAAGAGTTGTTTTGCAGGTCAAAAGTTCTTAAATCTGCAGGAAAGTTTTGTCACCATCAAAAAGGGGGAGATTGTTAAAGAAAAATCATTTACTGTTTTGAAGTTGACAAAACCTTTCCAAAGTTTAGTTTGAAGACTTCCAGACTCTAGCATCAAAGTCTGAAGACCGCCAGACTTTAGATTCAAAGTCTGCATGCACTAACAATTTCCAGACTAAAGAATAAAGACTTATCCAAATGCGAGATTATCTGTATTTCTTCGAGGATACGATTCGTATGGCTTACGGATGACCTTATGGTTAGATATAGCACATATATGGTTGACTATCTTTATTGGAAACAATTCTGATAATCAAATCTTTTGGAATGCGAGTAAACTTGGAAGGTTCTACTTATGGAAACCAAGATCCTGATTATATGGGCAAACAGGATTGATGGACTTTCATCACAAATCATCAAATGACTCGAGATCTCATTGATTGATTCTGTCCAACGGATAGATTGGAAGAATTCCTTTGGAAAGTGCCAACGGTCATGAAGGCATGAAAGAGTATTTAAGGCAGACTCTCCAGTTGTTCGATAGAGTGTGTGAAAGAAAAATTTCAAAGCCTGAAACTTCCTAGTTCCTTGCTATTTCAGTCACTAAGCTCAAAGTTGTTTACAAAAGAGAGAAACTCATAGTGAGATTTTGTGAAAGACTAGTAGAGACTCTTCACTATGAAGTCAAGATAATCAAGTTGTAAAATCTCTTTTGAATTCTTAGTGGAATCCAGCCAGTAGGCTGTCAGCTTAAGAGAGTAGACATAGGCTTGATATAAGCCGATCCATTATAAATTTTGTGTTCTTATTCTCTTTCCTCAACTCTTTTATTTTGATTAATAGCTCTAATAAATTGTTTAAGCATAAACTCCCTTATTTGTTTAAAGCTTTATTTAATCACTAAAGTCTGAATTCATCTGTGCTTTTCTAAAGGAAAAATTATTTCTATTGACTTAGCGAAGAATTTTTGCTCACGCCTACTCACTCCTCTTTAGGTGTTGTTATTAGCCCTTTCACCTCCTTCCTCCTCCTTCCCTCGCTTGGATGTTAGCTCCAAGACAAAACAGAGAGCGGGTCGCTGGCCGAAGGACGCAAGGACGTGAGGCTGCGCGTGACGTTTGCCCAGGAATGTCATGCGATACAAAGCCAGCTGGTCTCATCATTGAAGAAAGGGATAGAAACAAGATAAATGGGAGAGAAAGGCGGCAAACGAAAGAGGGGTCTCTCCAATCTTTTTGGGTTTGTTCAGCCAAGGTAGAGCAACCAAGAGAGAGAGAGAGAGAGAGAGAGAGAGAGAGAGAGAGAGAGCTAGTGAGAGTGAGAAGGTGAGCTCAAGAGAGAGAGAAGGAGCGAGCTAGAGAAGAGAGGGAGCTCGGGGGTGGCTGCTTCTGGAAGGGTGTGGCTAAAAACCAAGGAGAGGCTAGAGCTGCTCAAGAGGGGAGACCGAGAAGGTGGATAGCGAGGGAGAGCCGGAGAGAGAGGCGACTGTGTTCTCGAGTTCTTCGCGAGAGGTTAGAGACAGCGAGAGCAATAGAGAGAGTAAGATCTGAGAGAGGGAGCAAAGGGTGAAGAGGAGAGAGAACCAAGAGTGAGCAGAAGGATGGACTGAGAGAAAGCGAGACCCAGGAGCTGAACTTCGTTCTCGCACAAGCGTTACCCGACCATCCCCAACATAAACCGGCAATCTCCAGCCAACACCCTTGAGCACGTGGTGAGTTTTCTTTGGGTTCAATCTTTAGAGAAAACTTCTTAATTGTTTTGAAACTGACAAAATATTTCCATAAGTCTAGTCTAAAGACTTGCAGACTCAAGTTTTATAGTCTAAAGAACTTCAAACTCTATTATCAAAGTTTAAAGACCACTAGACTTTAATCTCAAAGTCTATCCTCACTGATAGTTTTTCAAACCGAAGAATGAAGGTTTATCTAGATGCGGAATTATCTTCAAGGATTCGATTCTTATGGTCTTGGAAGTTCATATGGCTAGATATAGCATTTATGATCAATTATCTTTATTGGTATCAATTCGGATAATCAAATCTTTTGAAAGGCGAAGTATACTTGGAAGGTTCTACTTATGGAAACCAAGATCGTAATTGTATGGGCGAGCATGATTGATGGGCTCTCATCACATTCCTAAAATGACTCGAGATCTACTTGATTGATTCTATCCAACGGGTAGACTCATTTGGAAAGTGCCAACAGTCGTGAAGGCATGGAGGAATATTTAAGGCTGACTCTCAAGTTATTCGGACGAGTGTGCGTGATAGAAAAATTTAAAAGTCTGAAGCTTCCTAATTCTTTGCTATTTCAATTGTTGAGCTTAATCTGTATTCAAAAGAGAGTAAACACTTGTGAGACTTTGGAAGAGTGTAGTAAAGTTTCTACATTGAGAAGTTAAGGACGTGAGACTGTAAAATCTCTTTTGATTCATAGTGGAATCCAGCCAGTAGGCTGTCAGCATGGAAGAGTGGACGTAGGTTTGATCTAAGCCGAACCACTATAAACTTTGTATTTTTATTCTCTTCCCTGAACTCCTTTATTCATTCATAAATTTATTTGCTGAACTTGCTCTAGTTCATTACTTAGTAGATTCCAGTTTGAAAGAAAAAGTATTCATAAATGTTTCCGCAAAAATTTCTTTAAACACCTATTCACCCCCTCTAGGTGTTCGTACTAGCCCTTTCAATTGGTATCAAAGCTTGTGTACTCATTTTATTGAAGTGTTTTTACTTATGAGTTAAAGATCTATGGCTAGTATTTTGGCTCCAAGTTTGGTTGAAGGCCAAAGCAACACCAGACCTCCCTATTTTGGTGGGAAGGAATACAATGTTTGGAAAAACAAGATGAAGTCATTCCTAAGATTGAAAGATCCCCTGGAATGGGATGTGGTAGAAAAAGGGATCATTCCCAAAGCTACATCAACCTTAGGGAAGGAAGTTGCAGATGCTGGTGAAATGGCACAAGAAGAATTAACCAAGAGATAAGCTCTTGATGCTAAAGCCATCTACTCTTTATACTATGCTTTATCTGCTACTGAGTATAACAGAATTTCATCTTGTGAAATAGCCAAAAAAGTCTGAGATAGGTTGTACGTTACTTATGAAAGAACTGATTGAGTTAAAGAAACAAAAATCAATATCCTACTCGGACAGTATGAAGCCTTCAAGATGAAGCTAGGAGAATCCATTATTGACATGTTCAGTCGTTTTACTAAAATTGTAAACAGCCTAGCCTATCAAGGACAACCAATCTCAGGACCAATGAAGGTCAATAAATTGCTACGTGGACTCTCCAAAGACTGGAATCACGTGAAGACTTCAATAAGAGAAACCCATAAGATCATGTCTCTTTCAGTAGATGAACTAGTTGGCACACTTCAATCATATGAAATGGAGCAACTCAATGAGGAAGAAGATGTTAAAGGTAAGAAGTCAATTGCTTTAAAATCTAATGATGATTCTGATGATACAAATTTAGAAGATGATATGGACAATGAAGAACTAGCACTCATGATAAGGAAATTCAAAAAGTTGAATAGAAAGGGAAGAAGATTCAACTGGAACAAGCAATGCACTCAAAAATTTCAAAACAAATCAACTGAGGATGATGAAATCAACAAAGATGTGACTTATTTTGAATGTAATAAAAATAGGCACATCAGACCCAACTGTCCTCTATTGAAGAAAAAGAAGGGAGAATTGAGAAATATAAAAGGGCTCTCAAAGTAGAGACATTGAGCGATACTGAATGCGAAGAAAGTGATGAAGAATATGCCAATATTTGTCTAATGGAAAATTTAGAATCATACTCAGACCTTGAAACAAACTCAGACTCAGACCAAGAAATCGAGATTAGTAATTTCAAAATTCCTACTAAAGTCTCGAAGTACATAAATGAACTTTGTCTTAGTCTCAAAACCTCTCTTAAAAGGATTTCTGAGCTAAAGAGAGAAAATTCTAAACTTAAGCAATAGGAAACTTCTTGGAAAGAAAAGCTTGAAAATTTAGACAAAAGTTTTGTTAATTTGAAGGAAAATGCAGATTCTCTTTCGAAAGAAAATACATTTTTGAAAGAGGACATTTTAAATATTACAAAAAGGTTTTCAATAGAATCTGAGAAGTTAGAAAAGATTCTTTCAGTACAAAGACTTTATTTCAACAAATTTGGTTTGGGTATGACATCTGAAACTATTCCTTTAATTAATTTTCCAAAAGTAAATGAAAGAATCAAACAAATACCTACAAAAGACATTTTACAAAAATCACTTTCAAAGAGTTTTTGCAAAACCTGTTGGTCGAAGTGCTCTCAAATGTTCAAAGTGTAACAGCTCAAAACATTTTGAGAATGAATGTCCCAAGGTTTGGAGACCTGTTAAGAGGGATTTAGGAAAAACTGTTTATAACACTAACTCTCCTGAACCCAAGAAAATATGGGTACTAAAGAAAGGTTGAATACTTTTTATAATTGCAAGTCACTATTAAAAAGAAGATCAAATGGTATTTGGATAGTGGCTGCTTGAGACACATGACAAGAGATTCAAGTTGTTTTATAAAGCTTGTTCAACTAAATGGTGGAAAAGTTTCTTTTGAGGAAAACAACAAAGGAAGAATTGTTCGATGTGGAACTGTAAAAATTGAAAGTATCACAATTAACAATGTCTCCTTGGTGGAAGGTTTGAATTACAATTTACTAAGCATTAGTCAATTGTGCGATACTAGATTCAAAATTTATTTCCAAGAAGGCATTTGTTAGGGAACTAGCAAAGATTTCTCTCAATCTTTCACTGGACGAAGACATAGGAACATTTATCTTCTAGACATAAAACCAGAAAGTTCTCAGTGTCTAATATCCATTCAAGATTAAGTAAATCTTTGGCATCAAAAGTTTGGTCATGTTAACATGAAGCAGATTGCCAAGATCTCCTCCAAGAAGCTTGCTTGTGGACTCCTCAACCTGACTTATCAAAAGTCTAAATTATGCATACCATGTGTTTTGGGAAAATAGGTTAAAATTTCTTTTAAACCCATAAATCAAGTTTCTACTGATCGAGTTTTACAGTTTCTGCATATAGATCTCTTTGAACCAACTAGAACTCAAAACATTGGTGGAAAAAGATATTGTCTAGTAATTGTGGATAATTACTCTCATTTTACTTGGGTTTACTTTCTAACAAGTAAGACTAAAACATTTTCTCACTTTTCAAAATTTGCCAAGAAAGTTCAAAATAAGAAAGGTTATGCTATTTCGAGCATTGAAACATACCATGGAAGTGAATTTGAGAATCAAGACTTTGCTAATTTTTGTGATGAATTTGGTTTTCAACATGTTTTCTCTTCTTCATATACTCCAAAACACAATGGGGTTATGGAAAGAAAGAATAGATCTTTGCAGGAGATGGCAATAACTCTTTTTGTTGAAAGCAATATTTTTTCTCGATTTTGGGTTAAAGCTGTTTATACAGCTTGCTATATTATTAACAAAGTATTTTTAAGACATATTATAGAGAAAACTCCTTATGAAGTATTTAAAGGGAAAAAGCCAAATGTTTCTTATTTTCATATGTTTGGTTGTAAGTGTTTTGTTTTGAAAAATGCAAATGATCGAACTGATAAGTTTGAGGAAAAATCAGATGAAGGAATTTTCCTTGGCTACTCAACCTCGAACAAAGCCAACAGAGTATTCAACAAGAAGGCTCGGTCTGTGGAAGAATCTATGAACTTCAAATTTCAAGACTTTGTGCAGAATCAACTAAATCAAACTCAACTTGAAGAACCTGAATCTGCTCTAGACCTTACAAAGTCTTTTTCTCCTGAAGTGGTTCAGACTTTTGAAGATAAACAATAAGCTGAACTAGAAGATTCAACTGAAATAGAAGATCAGCAAACTTTTAGACCAACCAGTAATTGGAAGCATAAGTCTAGTCATCCCAAGGAACTCATCATTGGCAACATTGATAAAGGAATTCGCACAAGATCCAAAAGGCGAGAAAAGTCTAACGCCTTAGCACTTATTTCTGAACTAGAACCTAAAAGTATAAAAGAAACCCTATCTGATGAAAACTGGATTGAAGCTATGCAAGAAGAGCTCAGACAGTTCAGCATCAACGATGTTTTGAAGCTAATTCTTAAACCAAAAGGTAAATCTATTATCTGAACTAAATAGGTTTTCAGGAACAAGGTGGACGAGAAAGGAAAAGTGGTCAGAAACAAAGCAAGACTCGTGGCCAAAGGATACACGCAAGAAGAAGGAATAGACTATGATGAGACCTATGCACCATTAGCAAGGTTAGAAGCAATTAAATTATTATTTGCTTTTGCTTGCGATAAAAATTTCAAGTTATTCCAAATGGACGTCAAAAGTGCATTCCTCAATGGATTTATCCAAGAAGAACTTTATGTGGAACAACCACTTGGTTTTGAAGATCCAAGAAAGCCAGACTCAGTCTACAAACTAAAAAAGGCTCTATATGGATTGAAGCAAGCACCTCGAGCCTGGTATGACAGGTTAAGTTAATTTTAATTCAAAATGGTTTTGTTAAAGGAAAGGTGGATACTACTTTGTTTATTAAAAGAGAAGGTAAAGATTTTTTACTTGTTCAAATCTATGTTGATGATATTATCTTTGGATCACCTAATGAAAATATGTGCAAGAAGTTTTCTAAATCTATGTAGGATGAATTTAAGATGAGCATAATGGGTGAATTAACTTTCTTTCTTGGATTACAAGTCAAACAATTGAAGAAATGAATTTTCATTCACCAAGACAAATATGCAAAAGATCTCATCAAGAAGTTCGGATTGGAGAATTGCAAAAAGACTAAGATACCAATGTCAAGTTCTTCGAAGCTGGATAAAGACGAAGGAGGAAATAAAGTTGACCAGAAGATCTACAGGAGTATTATTGGTTCACTTCTTTATCTTACTGCTTTTAGACTTGACATTTTGTTTAGTGTTTGCATTTGTGCTAGATTCCAATTAGATCCCAAAGAATCTCATCTAAGTACTGCAAAATGCATCATCAAATACGTTGCAACTACTTCAAAGCTAGGTCTATGATATCCCAAAGAATGAGACTTTACTCTCCTTGGATACTCAGACGCAGATTTAACAGGTTGCAGAGTTGATAAAAAGAGTACTTCCGGTACTTGTCAACTGCTAAGTAACAAGCTAGCGTCTTGGTTCTCAAGGAAGCAGAGTATTGTAACTATTTCAACAGCAGAAGTAGAGTATGTAGCTCTTGGAAGCTATTGTTCTCAAATCTTGTGGGTAAAGCAGCAGCTAAGAGACTTTGGAATCAAAGACTCATGCACCGAGATCAAATGCAACAACACTAGTGCCATCAATCTCACAAAGAATCCAATTCTTCATTCAAGAGCAAAACACATAGAAATCTGACTTCATTTCATTAGAGATCATGTTCAAAATGGAGAAGTTATGATACAGTTCATTGACTCGAAGAATCAATTGGAAGACATATTTACAAAGCCACTGGAGAGAAGTCTATTTGAGTCTATTGCACCAAACTAAACATCATATCTTTTATCAGTTAAAGTCTGAAGGTGATCAGACTTAGAACGTCCAAAAGTTGCGACTGTAAGTTATTTCTGTGTCAGTAATTTAATTTTAGGAAGAAATTTTCAAAAGGTACGTTTATTTTTTGAATCATTAATTGATTATTTTGTTTTTAGAAATTATCTTTTTCAGTTTTTGAATTTATGGCTGTTTTTCATTTTCAAAAAGGCAATTTTTGCTTTTTCCTTTATGACGATCCATATACCCCGTTTCATCGGCTTTATATACTGTCGATTTTCTCCTTATTCATTTTCGCTCACAAACCCTAGAATACAGAACTCCACTTTCTCACACTTTCTCTCTAGTTTAATCTGAAAAGATCACCTTTTTTTACGATCAAGTTCAAGGAATCCCTTAAAGAAAGTGACAATGTCTTCCCAAAAAAAATCTTCTAGAATCGTGAGCAGGGGACCACGGCATATGCGTGAGGGTCCTACGCACTTTGAGTTGACCGAGGAAGAAGAGTCTCCTCAGTAGTAGCGGCAAAGTCAACAACAACATTCTCAACCGCGTCACTCTTTACAACAAGAGACTCAAAATCCTCCACAACATGCTGAAGAAGAGATCATTGAAGATGCTGAACCTTATGGGCATTGCGCCTGTAGGTTTGGCAGCAAGGATTTTTGCCAACTTTCTAAGTAATCCATGGTTCGAAACTCTTAATTAGCTAGAAGAGAAGGATGATGATGAAAGGATGTACACAAACTTTCAGCCTAGGATGGGCGTTGCTGCAAATGTTCGTAGTGAAAGGACGGACCTTTTTCGTTCTAAGGACCACAGGAGGACTTATTCAAAACTGCTAAAGTGAGGGGTGATGAACCCTAGAAGTGTGAACTTCGATTTTCTCGATTCGTTGAAATTTGCACTCCTTCAACTTAAACGTTTTTGCTCTGAGACGATTGCCGCCTACCCAAAACTTACGGCTTACTTCTATTCAAATCTTTCTTTTCTAGATGCGAATAGGTTTTCTTTTACGGTTAGGGACAAAGAATTTGTGGTCGATGTAGACACATTGGCTGATGTGATTGGAGTGGAAAGAGGGAGTTTCCAACCAATCAGTGTATCTGTTACTCATGCTACTTTGGAACTTGTTCTGGATAGATTTGCTAAAGGCAGAATTTTTTACTCTAGAATGAATGCCTTCAATATTTTGCTTCAAAAGATTGTGATCAACTATCTCCGACCCAAATCCACTTAAAAAACTGATGTCTCTCACTCTGAAGCGAAGCTGATGTATGCAATCTCAAAGTGCTAGTATGAACACCTAGAGGGGGTGAATAGGTGTTAAAGAAATTTTTGCTAGACTTAACAACTTAATTCGACTTTTATGAGAATTGTAGACTGAAAACGTAAAAGACTGCAAACAGTTATATAAAATTATGAATTAAAGTAAAGAGTTTAAGGAAAGAGAATTGAAACACAAAGTTTATAGTGGTTCGACTTAGACCAAGCCTATGTCCACTCTCCCACACTGACAGTCCACTGGCTGGATTCCACTATGAACCAAAAGAGATTTTTACAGTCTCACGTCCTTGATTCCACAGTGTAGACACTCTACTACACTTCCTCAATGTCTCACAAGTATTTAATCTCTCTTTTTAGTACAACTTAAACTCAGTGAATGAATCAGCAAAGAACTAGAAGCTTCGGACTTTGGAATTTTTCTTTCACGCACACACTCAAATAACTTGAGCGTCCTCCTTAGATACTCCTCCTTGCCATTAAAACTGTTGGCACCTTCCAAAGGAATTCTTCCAATATACCCATTGGACAGAATCAATTAAGGAGATCTCGAGTTATTTAATGAATGTGATGATAACTCACCAATCCTGCTCGCCCATACAATCAGGATCTAGGTTTCCATAAGTAGAACCTTCCAAGTATACTTCGCCAATCAACAGATCTAATTATTCAAATTGATTTCAATAAGAATAATTGATCATGAGATGCTATCTCCAGCCGTGAGATCTTCTTCAACCGTATAAGCCAAATCCTTAAAGATATGCTTGGGTCTGGATAAGTCTTCTTCATTGGTTAATTCTTTTCTTTATCAGTATGGTAGCTATTAGTGATGGTACACTTTAAATCTTGAGTTTGGAGGTTCTCAAACTTTGATGATAGAGTCTACAAGTCTTCAGACTAGACTAATGGAAATGTTTTGTCAACTTCAAAATAGATACGGAAGTTTTCTCCAACAATCTTCCCATTTTTTATGGTGACAAAACTTTTCTGCAGATATAAACACTTTTGTCCTGCAAAACAGTACTTAAGCCAAACAAAGTATCTCATAAAAGATAAGTAGATTAGGATGTAGATAGCAACAATTCCGTAACCACAGAAAACATGATAGTCCCGGAAAACAACTATCATTTCCATAATCATCATGGCCTAAGTTACTGTAAGTATCAAAAGATCAAATCAAACAGTAATCAACTAGTCCAAATCACACCAAACAAAAGATAAGTCCAAAAGCCAAAAGTCCAAACCAAAAGTTAAAACAAGTTTGCATCAAATTTCTCCCCCTTTTTGTCAACAGCAAAAAGTGGAGAATAAATAAAAAGAATTGTTGAAAATAAAATCAGAATCATGGCTATTTTAGAAGGCGAATAAGCTCGAACTCTCCCATAGAATTCACTGTCGTCTCAAGCCTTTCAAAACTTTGCTTCAGTGACTGGAAATCTTCACCCTGCACAGTAGACTGCACTTGATTCCTTAGGGCGTTTAATTGATCGTGCAGAGACACTGAAGTGGCCATGAAAGCGTTCTTGAGATCATGCATCTCATACCCCAAAGCATATTGCTATTTCCTTACTTCCAATAGAATCTCTAGCAGTCTCGAAAAGTCTGCTGTTTGAGCTATTGTAGCACTAGGTCCAGCCGAGTCTATTCCAGGAGTTTTGAGAATGGAGAGATCTTCAGCAGATTGTCCACCATGACTATGAGTGAATGCTTCTGGATAATGAGAGGCATACACATCCTTTAGATCTGCAGTGGAGCGACTCACATCACTAGTAAAGATAGGTGAAGAAGTACCTTTTTGCTTAATAGCTCCCCTTGTTTGTTTGCATTTAGGAGGAGTAGACAAATCTTCTCTAAGTGCAACTTCAACTTCAGAGTGATGCTTGTCTAAATTGTGTGCTCCAGCAGTTCCAATGTCAGCCATCTCAGAGTCACTTGATAAGGGTACAACCAAAGTTGGCTCAAGAGAGTCTTCTTGACCCTGGTCTCTCTCTTCTTCTTCCTCTTCTCCTCCCTCTTCTCTTCTTTCTTCCTCTGTCCTCCTCTGTTCTTCATCTTCCTTCTCTGTCTCTTCTCTCTCTTTTTCTCCTTCTTCTGGCTCTTCTCTTGTCTCTTGAAAGCTGACAAAACTCTTCGAGTTTCTTAAGGCTGAAAGAGTCATTTCATCATCATCCTCTTCATCCTACAAGATGAGAGTTCTCTTCTTCTTTATTGGGGCATTCATGGGCTCCTTGCCTTTCCTTTTGGTTGCAGCAGAGTCTTGCTTTGCTTTGATCGGAGACTGCTCCTTTATGCGCTCTAACACCTTGTTAAGCTCTTTCAAACACATCTTTGTGACCATTTTAAATCCAATTACCATTGGAGAAATGTTTGTCTACATAATGGTGCAGTGATGTGAATTTTAAAATGTCTAAAAAGGCACGTGATAAGGGCAGAATAAGGGAGTTGTCCCTTATCTTTCACCACTGTTCTGTACATGTGAAACATGATGGTGTGAGACAGAGAGAATTTGTACCCAATATTGATGGCATGCATGAATTTTGCTTCAGACTGAGACACATCAGTCTTGGATGTTGACTTTGGATGGATGCAGTTAATTATGATCTTGTGCAGCAAGATATTGGAGGCATTCATCCTAGTGTAGGAAATCTTGCCTTCAGCATCTCAATCTTTCACCAATGATAGAGTAGCATGAGAATGGACACACTAATTGGTTGGAAACTCGCTCTTTCCACCCCAATTATGTTAGCCAAAGTGTCCATATCCACTAAAAACTCATTGTCCCTCATTGTGAAAGAGAAACTATTTGCATTCAAGAAAGATCAATTCGAATAAAAGTATGCGGTGAGTTATGGATAAGTAGTAGTAGATTCAGAACAAAAGCACTCAAATTGCAGTAGAGCAAACTTCTCTCGCAAATTTACTTTTACCGAATCAAGGAAATTGAAATTGACACTCCTAGGGTTCATAACCCCTCTCTTCATTAGATTCGAATAAACCCTCTTGTGGTTATTCGATCTAAAAAGACTTGAACCATCACTAACAACATTTGCAGCAACTCCTGTTCTAGGCTGAAAATGGGTAAACATACAGTTGTCATCATCTAGTCCTTGTGGTTGATTAGCAGTACCAAAACGCGGGTCACTAAGGAAATTAACAAAGGCTTTCTTAGCCGATCCCTTTTCTACAATACCCATCTTCTCCATATCGCATACAAATAAAGTTTCATTCTTAGGTATTCATCGATCAAAGACATGGCAATTCCTCCTCTTTTCAAACTAGAATAAAGCTTGAAAGCAACCTTAGGAATTAACATTCTTATAGGTTCAACTTCTTCCAAAATTTCTTCTTATGGTTGAGTCGGTGGAGGAGACTGACACTGCTAAGAAGGTTGTTGCTTACTTGGTCATTTTGTTGGAGAAGAATCTTATTCCTATGTCTAATCGAAATGCGTAGGACCCTCAAGCATGTGTCATGGTCCCCTACTTGCGATTTTCAAAGACTTTCTTGAAGACATTGTCGCTTCAAGGGAGAAGTTCACAAACTTGCTCAAAAAGGTGAAAACTTATTGGATAAAACAACAGTGAAAGTGAGAGCAAGTGGGATTTCAGTATTTTAGGGTTTGAGAGTGAAAACGAAGAAGACGAATTTCAACAGTAAATAAAGCAAGTGAAGCGAAGCAAACGAATCGTCGTAAAAGGAAAAATAAAAATACATTTTCGAAAAAGAATAACTTCCTTTTTGAAGATAACTGTCTTTTTCAGAATTGATAACTGCTTTTTTGAAAAGGAAAAACTTGGAAAGATAATTTCAATCAATTAGCAATTAATAAGTAACCATACATTTTCAAGTTTTTAACCAAAAATAACTAGTGCCAAAATAACTTACAGTCGTAACTCTTAGTCTTCTGAGTCTGAGCATCTTCAGACTTTACTTTTAAGTCTAAGCTCTTTCAGACTTTAATGGATAATAGATGTGATGTTCAGTCTAGTGTGAATAGACTCAAATAGGCTTTTCTCTAGTGGCTTTGTAAATATGTCCGCCAGTTGATTCTTTGAATCAATGAATTTGATCATAACTTCTCCACTTTGAACATGATCTCTAATAAAGTGATGTTGAATCTCTATGTATTTTGCTCTTGAATGAAGAATTGGATTCTTTGTTAGATAAATTGCATTGGTATTATCACATTTGATCTCGGTACATGAGTCTTCGATTGTGGCATCCTAGAATTTCTTGTCAATCCTTAGAGGTGCTTTAATTTATGTTTTGCATTGAGATTTTGGCCAAGCTTTTGATGGGTAATTATTTGATAGGAAAATTCTATTTTTGGCCATGTGATTTATGGGTTGGAATTTATTAAATTAGGTCACGAAGTTTTGTGAATTATGAATTTCAATTAGGTGTATATATAATTAAGGTTTAAGGTGGATTATTAGGATGAGGGTGGGCTGGACATTTAAAGACCAAACCAGCCCATAGCCCCACCCCTTTTTCGACTGGCCCACGAAGCCCAAGGAGGAGGAGCTGCCATCAACCCAAGGCTGGCCCAAGCCTAGCCGGATGAAGCCCATCATGAGCATGGGAGAATTGACAAGTGTTACTCCCCTAAGTCCAAGTGTCTTGCATGCAATCAAATGATTGCTCATCATTGAAGGGAAGAAAATAGGAGAACCGGCTTGATGATGAGGGGGGAGTGTCGACCGAGAGGGAGAGGGAGAGAGAAATCGAGAGAGAGGGAGAGTGAGCGTGCGAAAGAAGAAGGAAGGAAACCGACCGCCGCCGTCGAGTCTGCCTCGCCCTCCGTTCGTGCTTGCTGTGTTCGCTCAGTTTGGAGGCAAGTGGGATCCTTTGATCTACTCTTGCATGTTGTGCTTAGTGTGTGTGATTGAATGGTAACAATTTCGGATGTATAGAATGTGAAAAAAAAAAATTGAAGTTATAAGAGTGGTGCTCTAGTCTAGTGAACTGTTCTTGAGAAAAACAGCTCGACCTTGGATGTTCTAGTGACTTGCATGTGATGTTCTAGTTGAATTTTGGCTTTGATATATAAATGAAAGTTGTAAAGGACTTCTTGGAGTATAACATACTCATATTTGGGACAAAAAAACAAGTATAAGTGAGTGAAATTGTTATTCTTTGGAAAGACTGGATTTGGAAATTTCGGTACTAGGAACAGGGGTTTTAGCTGTCCATATTTAATTACCTAGGATGAATCTGACTTTGATGTCTTCATGAAGTATCTACCTTATGGTCTTGGCTATCATATAGTCGAATTTCATAATTTTTTAAGGTCATTTGGGTATTTAATCGGAAATTTTTTTAAAACTGTACAATCTGATGTGTTCGGACCTTGTAAGTTGCAATGTGTGGACTATATCATTTTTTATGAGGTTCTTTTGGAAACGTGTTCTGCATGAAATATCTCTCTTCATGTCTTCCCTACAACATATTCAAATTTCGTAATTTTTTAAGTTTATTTGCCTATTTAACCAAAAATGTTTCAAAAACTGTGCAAGTTGAACTGGTAGAATAGTAGTGCCGTGATGCATGGTCTATACCGAATTATATGGGGATCTTTTTTTGGCATCCTAGAATTTCATAAAAAAATCCCTAAATATTCCATGAGACATGGATAGGCGATGGAAACACCGTTATTGTATTTTTGTAGCCTTCTAATCCATGATTCGTGATGAGATGTATGGTCAAGTTTTTAATGAATGAATTTTGGGAAAGGAAGTTCTATCTTTGGCCATATGTATTATAAATTGAAACTTATGAATTTATAATTGCAAGTGTATAGTTATCTTAATTTGCAATTTAGTACTTTGACTTAATAGAGATTTAATTAGTTTTTAAAAAAGGGTCAATTTTAGATTAATTAAGCTTGGGTCTTAGGCCCAAGAGGGATGGGCCTAAGATGGGCCAAGTTGGCCGGCCCATAAGCCCATGAAAGGGCTGTCGACCGTGCAAAAGGGGAGGGGAAGAGACCGGTTGCATGCCTCCCCCGCTTGTCCTTTGAAGTTTGCCAAGTGTCACCCATGCATACCTAATGATGACTAATGATTGAGGGGAAGAAATTAGGGGATGATGGTGCCGGTTTAAGCGAGAATGAGAGGGAGAGAGAGAGGTTCAACCGAGAGAGAAAGAGAGGAGAGAAAGAGAAGAAAGAAAGGAAGAAAGGAAGAAGAGAAGAGGAAAGGAGGAAGGGACAGTGCGTTCGCTGTCCGTCACCACCGTGTCCCGTCGCCGTTGTGCTCACTGCTTGCTCAGTTTAGAGGCAAGTGGGATCCTTGATCTACTCTTGCATGTTGTGCCTAGAGTGTGTGAGTGAGTGATGATAAACTTCGGATTGTTTAGAGTGTGAAAAACGGATGTTTTAAGAGTGGTATTCAAAAACTAGTAAACTGTTCTTGAGAAAACAGCTCGACCTTGGATGCTCTAGTAGTTTGCATGTGATGTTCGAGTTGGATTTTGGCCGTGACTTCTAAATAAAAGTTGTTAAGGACTTCTTGAAATATAACATACTCAAATTTGGGACAAAACGAACAAGTATAGGTGGGTGAAATCTCTATTTTTCGGAGAGACTGAATCTGGAGATTTCGGTGACTACCTTTCATGAATGCATGGACTGTAAGGCTATCTTTGTAGGAGATGGTAAGAACACTCTTAATTGAGAGTAATATTTCCTCTCGATTTTGGGCTAAAGCAGTCTCTACAGCTTGCTATATTATTAACAAAGTTTTCTTAAGTCCTTTTCTAGAGAAAACTCTTTATGAGGTATTTAAAGGAAAGAAGCCAAATGTTTTTTTATTTTAATGTTTTTAGTTGTAAATGTTTTATCTTGAAAAATGCAAATGATCGAACTGGTAAATTTGAAGAAAAATCAGATGAAGGAATTTTTCTTGGCTACTTAACCTTAAGCAAAGCCTATAGAGTATTCAACAAGAAGACTCAGTTTGTGGAAGAATCTATGGACATCAAGTTTCAAGACTCTATGCAAAATCAGCTAGATCCTCAACTAGAAGAATTTGAACCTGCTCTAGACATCATAAAGTCTACTTCTCCTGAAATGGTTCAGACTTCTTAAGAACAACAACAACAACAACCAGTAGATTCAACTGAAACAGAGGATTAGCAAACTCATAAATCAACCAATAACTGGAAGCATAAGTCTAGTTATCCCAAAGAACTCATCATTGGCAACATTGATAAAGGAATTCGCACCAGATCCAAAAGGCGATAAGAGTCTAGTGCTTTAGCACTCATTTCTGAAATTGAACCCAAAAGTATAGAAGAAGCCTTGGCTGATGAAAGCTGGATTGAAGCTATGTAAGAAGAGCTTAGACAGTTTAGCATCAACGATGTTTGGGAGCTAATTCCTAAACCTAAAGGTAAGTCCATTATAGGAACTAAATGGGTTTTCAGAAATAAGGTAGACGAGAAAGGAAAGACTGTCATGAATAAAGCAAGACTCATGGCCAAAGGATATACGCAAGAAGAAGTGATAGACAATAACAAAACCTATGCACCAGTAGCAAGGCTAGAAGCAATTAGATTATTACTTGCTTTTGCTTGCTATAAAAATTTCAAGTTATTCCAAATTGATGTAAAAAGTGCATTCCTAAATTGATTTATCCAAGAAGAAGTCTATGTGGAACAACCACTTAGATTTGAAGATCCAAGAAAGCCAGACTCAGTCTACAAACTGAACAAGGCCCTATATGAATTAAAGCAAGAACCTCGAGCCTGGTATGAAAGGTTAAGTAAATTCCTAATTCAAAATGGTTTTAATAAAGGAAAGGTAGATACTACTTTGTTTAATAAAACAAAAGGTAAATATTTTCTACTTATTTAAATTTATGTTGATAATATTATCTTTTGATCACCTAATGAGAATCTGTGCAAAAAGTTTTCTAAGTCTAGCAGGATGAATTTGAGATGAGCATGAAAGGTGAGTTAACTTTCTTTCTGGGATTACAAGTTAAACAATCAAAGGAATGTATCTTCATTCACCAAGAGAAGTATGCAAAGGATCTCATCAAGAAGTTTGGACTAGAGAATTGCAAAAAGACGGAGACACCTATGTCAAGTTCTTCAAAGCTGGATAAAGATGAAGAAGGAAAGAGTATAGACCAGAAGCTTTACAGGAGCATTATTGGTGCACTTCTTTACCTTACTGCATCTAGACCTGACATTTTATTTAATGTTTGCATTTATGCTAGATTTCAATCAGATCTCAAAGAATCTTATCTAAGTGCCGCAAAGCATATCATCAAATATGTTGCAACTACTTCAAAGCTAGGTCTATGGTATCCCAAAGAAGAAGACTTTACCCTCCTTGGATATTCAGACGCTGATTTAGCATAATGCAAAGTTGATAGAAAGAGTACTTTGGTACTTGTCAATTGCTAAGCAATAAGCTGGTATCTTGGTTCTCAAGGAAGCAGAGTACTGTAGCTCTTTCAACAGTTGAAGCAGAATATGTGGCTCTTGGGAGTTGCTGTTCTCAAATCTTGTGGATAAGACAACAATTAAGAGACTTTGGAATTGAAGAATCGTGCATCGAGATTAAATGTGACAACACCAGCGCTATCAATCTTACAAAGAATCCAATTCTTCATTCAAGGGCAAAGCATAGAGAAATTCAACATCACTTCATTAGAGATCATGTTCAAAATGGAGAAATTATGATTCACTACATTGACTCGAAGAATCAGTTGGCAGACATATTTACAAAGCCACTGGAGAATAGACTATTTAAGTCTATTCGCGCCAGACTAAACATCATATCTTCTACCGGGTAAAGTCTGAAGATGTTCAGACTCAAAATGTCCAAAAGTTTCGATTGTAAGTTTATCCTTTCTAAATGCATATGATTTTATTTTAGGATAGATTTTTGAAAAGGTACGTTATTTTTGAATTGCTACTTGGCTATTTTATTTTTACAATTTATCTTTTTCGAGTTTTGAATTTATAGTAGTTTTTCATTTTCAAAAATGCAGTTTTTACTTTTTCCTTTGTGACGATTGGTATACCCCGTTTCATCTGCTTTATATACTGTCGATTTTCTTCTTCTCTATTTTCACTTACAAACCCTAGAATATAGAACTCCACTTTCTCACACTTTTTCTCTAGTTTAATCCGAAAAGATTTCACCTTTATTTTCACAATCGAGTTCGAGGAATCCCTCAAAGAAAGTGACAATGTATTCTCAAAGAAAGTCTTCTAGAATCGCGAGCAGGGGACCACAGCATATGCGTGAGGGTCCTACACACTTTGATCTAACCAAGGAAGAAGACTCTCCTCAGCAGCAGCAGCAGCAAAGTCAACAACAACATTCTCAATCGCGTCACTCTTCTCAACATAGGATCAAGATCCTCCACGGTAACAACTAGAGGAAAAAAATTTGGAAGACGTGGAACCTGTAAGAACGCTGAAACCCAAATCTCTTTAAACTCTACTCTAAGTTAAAAGAGGGTGGAACTGTGATAACTTTCATTGATGAGTTCTTGGGCGAGAGAGGGTACAAGAATGAGACTCACTTTTTGAAAACAGTGGAAAATATGGGCATCGCACCTGTAGGTTTGGCAGCAAGGACATTTGCCAACTTTCCAAGTGATCCACAGTTTGGTACCTTTAATTAGCCTGAAGGGAAAGATGACGATGAAAGGATGTTCACAAATTTTCAACCTAGGATGGGCGTTGCCGCAAGTATTCGTGGTGATGGATCGAGTTTATTCCATTCCAAAGATCACAAGAAGACCTACTCAAAACTGCTAAAGCAAAGGGTTATGAACCCTAGAAGCGTGGATTTCAATTTTCTTAATTCATTGAAAGTGAAACTGAGGGAAAAGTTTACACTCCTTCAACTCAAACATTTTTGCTCTGAGACGACTGTCGCCTACCCAGAACTTACAGCTTACTTCTATTCAAATCTATATTTTATAAATGCAAATAGATTTTCTTTTACAGTTAGGGACAAAGAATTTATGGTCAATGTGGACACATTGGCTTACGTGATTGGGGGTGGAACGAGGGAGTTTCCAACCAATCAGTGTGTCTGTTGCTCACGCTACTTTGGAAATTATTTTCGACAAATTTACTGAGGGTGAGATTTGTTACTCTAGAATGACCGCCTCCAATATCTTGCTTCACAAAATCGTAATCAACTGCATCAAACCCAAATCAACGTCAAAGACTGATGTCTCTCACTCGGAATCGAAGTTGATGTATGCTATCAACATTGGGTACAAGTTCTCTCTGCCTCACACTATCCTGATGCACATGCATAAGACAGTGGTGAAGGACAAGGGGCAACTCCCTTACTCTGCTCTTATCACTCGACTCTTTAGACACTTCAAAATTCAACTTCCCGTTACTCTTTGTGTAAGAACCATTCCTCCAATGGTCTAAGATGTGTCTGAAGGAGTTGAACAAGGTTTTGGAGAGCATTAAAGAGAAGTCCCCTGTTAAGGCAAGACAAGACTCTGTAGCAGGAAAAAGAAAAGGCAAGGAGCCCCTAAGTGAACCTACCAAGAAGAGGAGAGCCCTCATCTTGCAGGATGAAGAAGATGAGGATGACATCACTCTCTCTGCCTTTGCCTTAAGGAATTTACAGAGTTTTGTTAGCTTTCAAGAGCCAAAGGATCGAGAGCACAAAGAAAGAGAAGAGACAGAGAAGAGAGATGAGGAAAGAGAAGATAGAAGAATAGAGGAAGAGGAAAGAAGAACAAAGGAAGAAGAAAGAGGAAGAGAACAAGAGGAAGAATAGGGTCAAGATGACTCATTTGAGCCAACATTTGTTGTATCCCTATCAGATGACTTAGAGAAGTCAAGGAGTGGAACTGTAGGAGAAGGAAGAGGAAAACATCATTCAGAATTTGAAGAAGAACAAGAACTGGAAGAGAAATTCTTTTCTCCACCTGAAGGTACAGAAACAGGGGAAGCTACTGACAAAAGAGGTACTTCTTCACCTGTTTTTACTAGTGATGTTAGTAGCTCTCCAGCAGATCCAGAGGATATCTATGCCTCTCACTACCTTGAAGCAGACACTGAGGCATCCACTCCTAGTCCTAGTGATCGAACTACTGATGTTCCCTCACATCTCAAAACTCCTGGACCTAATGCTACAATAGACTAAATAGCAGACTTTCACATACTGCTGGATATCCTTTTGGATTTGAAGAAACAGCAATATAGCTTAGAGTTTGAGATGAAGGACCTTAAGAAATTTTTCCTGTACACTTCAGTTTCTTTGCAAGAACAGCTACAAGCCCTGAAGCTTCAAACACAAGACTCTGTGAAGGGTGAAGATTTAGAACAACTGAAGGAGACTATACAGAAGCTCGAGGACACTGTCAAATCAATGGAGGAATTCCAGCTTGTTTGAATCCCCAAATAGCCATGATTTTTTTACTCAACTTTTTCATAGCTATTCTTCATTTTTTGCTGTTGACAAAAAGGGGGAGAATTTGTGCAAATTTGAAACTGACTTATCTTTTTGGGGCAATTTTTTGCTTGGTTTGATTTTGATGACTTTTTGATTGGTTTGCACTTTGGTATTTTGTTTGGACTTTTGACTGCTATTTAACTTTGAATATTTTTTATGCATGTAATAACTAAGCTTGTGATATGGATTGAGGCTGGATAGTTGTGACATCCCAGATTTTCACTGTTGTTTTCTATTGAATAAATCGAGCATTTCATTGACGCGCATATATGGTTGTTCTCAGAGCTAATCACTCTCGAGATAACTAGACTATCTGGAGAAGCCATTAAGGAATTTTAATGCAATAGACTTGAGAATTCGACTAGGAATCAACTTCTCGACCGTGCTCAACCTTAGAGGCCATTATGGCACAGTTAAAAATTAAATTAAGATCAGAGATAGGTCAGTCCGATAGAGATGTGTGGCTAATCGTGGGTGACGCCAATAAATTGGAAAATTCTCGTCGATCGACACTAGTCTGATTTTTCTATCGTTTTGGTACCTTGTGTCTGTATTTGAATTCTCGGGATTTTCACGAAAAGCAAGAGTCGTCAATCCATTGAGTGGGTTCATTGTGGCTCGAAGAAAATCGACCACAGGTCAATTGCACTAAAAAGTTATGAAAACTACCTAGTAGCCTAGGTCACGCTAAAAACGCAACGAATGGAAATTAACCACGAATTCAAGTTCGATTTCAGAAATTGAAGATCCTATCATGTCATAATAAATTCTAGGAACGTTGACTTAGTCTAAGAATATTTTTCTACAACCCGAGAATTTTTGGGAAAATGTCAGCATATGACCGTTATCGTGCAGAAAAGGCCGATGATTGTTTTTGGTTGCAAAATAGAGAAGCAAGATGGATCCAGGGGTGAGGGAAAGTGCCAAGATGATTGAGAATGGATTAATTGAATTTATGAGAATCAATTGAGTTTGATTTCAAGTGACCAATAGAAGTCAATTCTTGCAAAATTCTTGTGCCCCCATGGCCTAGCCATTTTTAGACCATCTCAAGGGTTGTGAGTAGTGTAGGGTGAAACTTGGAGGACAAGTGTGGAAAAATTTGGCTTGGTGGAGCCCTCCATTCCCCTCATCTCTATTCCATCTCTCTCTCTCTCTCTCTCTCTCTCTCTCTCTCTCTCTCTCTCTCTCTCTCTCTCTCTCTCTCTCTCTCTCTCCCCTTAATCGGCCAGCATCACATTGCTCTCTCCATTTGCTTTATGCGAAACCAACAAACCAAGGAGCAGCCACTGGAGCATGCCTAGACACCGTCACCGCCTCACACCACCGCACCATACCGTTCGTGCCTTGCTTGCGCGCGCCATTAGCCGCACACCGTTCGCCACGACCCCACCTCTCTCTCTGTCCAACCTCTGTCCAGCAAGCAGCCGTGATTACCTAGCCCACGCCGAAGCCAGCCAAGGCCGCCGGAGTCCCCGCCGTCGGTCCTTGATCGCCCAAGCTGCCTCCACCGACCGTGTTTCCTCATTCTAGCCGCTAGTGCCGCATCAATCAACCAAGAACAGCCAGTAGAAAAGTGGGTCTCACAGCACCTTTGAAGCCCGCTTTGAGGTATTCTAGGCCACGGACTTTAGGCCCACTTTGGAGTAAAACGTCCCCCGCAACGTTCCCGACGTTTCAATCCGAGACGATTGTTAAACGGGTGAGTTTTGCTCACTAATCCTCACTTAGTAGGCTAATGATGCTTAGGGGTTGATTAGATATAATTAAGTGTAATTAGATGGATAAATTAGATTAGAGTAATTAAATTAGAGACTTATTGATGCATGTTAGGCAAATGGTTAGTGTAGTTAGCAAGGAAATAGGTCCTAGTATTTATTGAACGAGTCTCAGTAATTTTCCGGGCTCATCTCGACTTCCAATTAGGCATTACAAGCCTAAATTGGATTTTTTGTATTTATTTAACAATTTTCGGAATTATTTAATTAGTTAATTATTTTTCGAAAATTAGGTAGGGATAGCCGACGACCGGAATTTTATGTTGATTGTTGTGGTGTGGTCCATTTATTTATTTGAGTGTTGATTTGTGCTGAATTGAATTAATTATGATTTTAGGATTTTATTCCTAAATTAATTATTTTTTGGTAATTAATGGAAAAATTACCGAGCGTCGGTTTATAGTGCCAAAAACATTTAATGGGCTGTTGAAACTGGTGGGATATTCGAAAAAGTGAAATTATGATATTTTGGCTAAAGCCAACTATGTACTCACACACGGCTATTTTTATCAGGAATCATACAAAGATGGAATCGATTGTTTGATTGGGATAGTATACTATATCAGCCTATGGGCGATATGTCAGCTTAGATAGAGAGTAGTATACCGATATACTATATCAAGCTACGGGCTCTGATATGGCAGCTTAGCATAAAGCGGTATATCTTGTCAGCTTAGCAGAGAGCAATGTCGGTATACTATATCAATCTACGGGTGATATGGCAACTTAGCAGAGAGCAGTATACCTTATCATCTTAGATTGAGCACTGTCAGTATATTATATTAGCCTACAGGCGATATGGCAGCTTAGGAGGGAGCAATATACCTGATCATCTCAAAAGCAAGCTACACTATCTATTTATCAGCTTAGCAATTAGCAGTCCTGATATGAACAGACTTGTAGATAGTATGAGATGAGTCGACCAAAAAATGATCGAGATGACATGTAATCGACTAAGTCGATTGATCAATGATTCGATTTGATTGATGTAATGTGATGCGATCGTGTGTATTTGATATATATAATGACTTGCATGAACGAACTGAGGCCAAAGTAAGTCCTCTAACTCGTGTTGTGTTTAGGCAGCCTCTAGAGTGTATTGGCTTCCTAATCGGGTCTTAGGGGGTAGAACTTGTTGAGACATAGTCTCATCCCAGTTGTGGAATAACATTTCAGGAGGAACCTGAGGAGGAAGAACCCGAAGAGAAGGACCCTGATGAAGAATCGGAGGAGGAGTCCGAGGAGGATCCCAAGGATGATCCGAAGTATGACCCGGATGGGGATAGAGACCCCACCCTGTCTTGTAAACTCTAAGTTGCGATATGATGTGATAGATCTGACTTGTTAATAGTATTGTACTATATACTATCAGGTTTGCTTTGTATAGAAGTGTGGTTGTGGTTTTTCAGTTGTGAAAAATATAGTCTTACTTTTCTATCCCATTGTTTTATTGTTTAGGGATATTTTTATCTGCTTCCGCATGCATATTAAAATGAAGAAGTCGACGATGCGTCCTGGAACGTCACTATTAATCGACCAAGATGAGGGATGGGTACGTGCCTGCGGATCGGGGCGTGACATCCCCGTTTAAGTGGTATTAGAGCAGCGGTTAGGGATTGGAGTGATAAGGTGCGATGGACCATAAAATAGTGGTAAAAAAGACATTTAAATTCATGTCCAGTGCATGTCGATATTAACTAATTGGTAGCTTGTTTGTGTGGGTCACTCAAATTCTAATATGGTATTAGAATTAGAAAACAGGTTTCTATAAAGATCTTGTAGCATGAGTGACCAGGAGCTAAAGACTCCTAGTGAGAGGGTTGTAACCTCTAAGACTCGGGGTGGAACACCAACAAGGATTGGTGCCCGAGGCAGTTGTGGCAGAGCTTTGGCACAGGCCAGCGCGAGTGTAAGAGTATCGCTGTAAACCGATACTAGTGTAGTAGCACCGAATGATCCTAGGTTCGACGAGATTGATCTCAGACGCTAGTGTCTTTGGAATTGGTTGAGCCAGCAAGCTTAGGACCGAGCCGCCGCTGTTGCCGCTGTCACTACCGCCGTTGTTGCCATACCTGTTAAGGTCTAGTGTAGAGATATGATCTGGGAGCGAGCTGTTGCATCCAAGTCAAGGTATAGATCCAGTTCAAGCAAAGATGGAAATCGGTCAGGGAAAAGACTGATGTTGAGAGAAGAGTATTCTATTCCACCCAATAGGAAGGGTGGGATAGTTAGGTCAGCACTAAGTCAACATGGAACATGTTGTTCCCTTGCATGATGGCAAAGATCGGCCTTATGTCTTTCTTAGGACAAGAATTTGTTTCAAGTATAGCCAACAGGGTAACCTGGCCAAAAACAGTCCTAGAAGGCCGATGATGGGACTGATTAGAGGAAGTGCGCCATAGAACGCACAGTGGAGTTTTGGAATAGGCCTCTAGTACTAGAAAGAATGCATGTTGTCACCTAACAGGAGATAGAAGATGCACCAGGTGGGTGTCGAATTTGCACAAGGAAGCATGGATAGATCCAGTGTCCAAGTATGGCTAGAACGTGCTGTAATTGTGACCTGCAAGGCCATCAGGTGAAGGACTGTTAGTAAGAATCCAAGGGAGCACAGACACCACTACCGTAGATAGGACGCCATTAGGATGGCGAAAGGAACGAGAATAGATTCGACCCCGCACCAATCAGAGGAAGAATTTCTTGAGGAGATTTTATCAGAGTAGCGCAGCAGAGCTTTGCACTAAGGTTGTAGAACTTCACTTGTTGAAGTAAAGTGAAAGAAAGGGGAACCATTCGCTATAGTTGTGCTTGACTAGTTACTGAGGTGTAAGTTTGATGCCACATGAATAGAGTGGGCTCATGGAGCATCTTGTGGTAATGAATTATGATCATGGAGTAATCCAGCTTAGTCCATTAGCAGGTGAAAGTGTCGAGTTTATTGGGAATCGAAGAGGATCTTCGATTTAATTAATCTCGTCAATTGGAAGCAACCCATTTATTGGAAGAAGGTTGCCAAGGTTCATTGGTGATTGTCATATATGGGAAAAATAAAAGAACTGAAGATTGAGTACGTCTCAGTAGTCTAAGAGTTTATAGATATGTTGCCACAGGAATTGTCAGGCCTGTCAACAGTGAAAAAGATAGAATTTGCAATTGAGTTAGCACCCAGGACAGAGCCACTCATTAAGGCTTCTTACTAGTTGTCGTTATCTGAGTTGAAGTAACTGAAGGTGCAAATGCAAGAACTATTGGATAAGGGATTTATTCGTCTCAGTGCATCACCTTGGGGAGCGCCAGTTTTGTTTGTAAAGAAGAAAAATGATTTGTTGCATTTGTGCATCGATTATCGGCAACTAAATCAAGTAATGATCAAAAACAAGTATCCACTACCAAGAATTGATGACTTGTTTGATCAATTGCAAGGAGCACCAATTTCCTTAAAGATCAACTTGAGGACAAGATATCATCAGCTAAGGATCAAGAATGAAGATGTTCCTAAGTTAGCATTTCGTACTCGATATGGTCACTATAAGTTCACAATGATGCCGTTCGGGTTGACGAATGCTCCAGCTGCCTTTATAGATTTGATGAACCAAATATTCAAAGAATTTCTAGATTAGTTTGTGATCGTGTTCATCGATGATATTCTGGTGTATTCGAGGAGTGATGAAGAGCACGAAAATCATTTGAGATTAGTGCTGCAGAAGCTGAGAGTTCATCAGTTGTATGCTAAGTTTAGCAAGTGCGAGTTTTGGTTGACTCGTGTTGCATTCTTAGGTCATGTGATTTTCGGAGAAGGAATTTCAGTGGACCCGAGCAAGACTGAAGCCATGATGAATTGGCCAAGACTGACTATAGTGACAGAGATCAGGAGTTTTCTAGGTTTGGCAGGTTATTACAGACGGTTTGTGGAAGGGTTCTCATCTCTAACATCGCCATTTACAAAACTCTTGAAGAAAGAGGAGAAATTTGTATGGACAAACAAGTGCGAGAATAGTTTCCAAGAGCTTAAGGAAAAGCTGACTACCGCGCCTATATTAACAATTCCATCTAGTCTTGGAGGATTCGAGATCTATAGTAATGCATCACTCAGAAGATTGGGCTGTGTACTAGTGCAACATGGCAGAGTTGTTGCATATGCTTCTCATCAGTTGAGACCTCATGAGTTGAACTACTCGACGCATGACTTAGAACTCGCAGCAATTATATTTACGTTGAAGATTTGGAGGCATTACTTGTGTGGAGAAAGATTTCAAATCTACACGAATCATCAGTCTCAAGTATCTATTCTCTCAAAATGAGTTGAACATGAGACAACGCTGATGGATGGAATTGCTGAAGGACTACGACTATGATATCCTATATCACCCGGGAAAGGCGAACAAGGTCACCAATGCTTTGAGTCGAAAGTCTTCAATTGCACACATATTAGTTAAGGAGTGAAACTTAGTCAAGAGAGCTCGAGATTCGGTATTCAAATTTGAGGTAGGCCACCTTTCGAATCTTATGGCCACCCTCATAATTGAACCGAATGTCCAGGTCAAAATAAAGCTACTCCAACCGATGGACCCTGATGTACAGAAAGTCTTGCAAGAGGATTCTATTAAGAAAGAGGTTGACTTTCAAATTTCTAAGGATGGAATACTCAAGTTCCAAGAGTGATTGGGTGTACCTGACGATGTAGCACTCAGGGAAGAGACTTAGTTAGGAATTCACGATAACAGTTGCATTATTCAACATACAGTGAGAGATAGGTCAGAATCAACGTCAGCTCGATTGGTAGACCGATATAAAGATAGTTATCGTCAAACAAATTGCAAGTAACAGAGGTGCTAGTAAGTGAAAGTTCCGTAATGCAAGCCAAGAGGGCATTTACAATCAATCGAGAAGTCCCGAGCGAGAATGGAAATATATCACGATGGAATGTTGTGATAGGTTTACCAAGGAGTCAGAGGAATAATGACTCCAGTTGGGGTAGTGGTCGACAAACTGATGAAGTCAGCTCATTTTATCGGAGAATGGAAGGATCTTGATTGGAATAGGCATGCAAAAGTGTATGTGTGTCAATCAATTCGTCTACAGGGAGTATCAGTGACAAACTTATATCAGAACTAGAACCAAGGTCCCCAGTTTCAGCAGAACGGTCAGATAGTTCCTTTTTGAAGCAGGGTAGAGCAAAGTGTACAGAACTTCAGTTTGCTAAGATGAGATCAAAGAAAGAAAGATCACAGGGCCAAAGTCAGTTCAGCAATCAATTATTGCAGTTGCTGTAATCAGAAACAGATTAAAGACCACTCAAAGCCACCAGAAAAGTTGTATCGTTGAGCATTGAAGGCCCTTAGAGTTCCAAATTGGTGATTACATCTTTCTGAAGGTGTCACCAATGAGGATACCTTGCACTTCAGCAAGGAGGGGAAAAATTGAAATCGAGGTACGTAGGTTCCTTAGAGATTTTGAAAAGAATTGGGATCCTAACGTATCGTCTTGCGTTGTCGCCAAGGTAGGCACAAGTGCACGACGTCTTTCACATGGCAAGGTCGAGGACGTATGAGCCTGACCCAACCCACGTGCTAAATCCTAAAGAATTAGATGTGGACGACAGAGTGTCGTACGTGGAAAGCCCGGTTCAAATCGTGAATCAAAAAGATCGGATTCGATGAACCAAGATAGTCCCCTTGGTCAAAGTGGTATGACAACGCCATGGGACTGAAGAAGTAACCGGGGAAAGTGAGACTAGATGAGACGACAATACCCCCACCTTTTTGTTTAAGGATTGATAAATGTTTAAATTTCAAGGACACAATTTTTATAAGAGGGGAAGAGTTGTGACATCTCAGATTTTCACCGCTATTTTCTATTAAATAAATCGAGTATTTCATCACCACACCTATAGAATTGTTCTCAGAGCTGATCACTCTTGAGATAACTAGACTATTTGGGGAAGTCATTAAGGAATTTTAATGCAATAGACTTGAGAATTTGACTAGGAATCGGCTTCTCAACCGTGCTCATCTTTAGAGGCCATTACAGCACAGTTAAAAATCGAATTGATATCAAAGATAAGTCGGTTCGACAGAGATATGTGGCTAATCATGGGTAACGCCACTAAATTGGAAAATTCTCGTCAATTGTCACTAGTATGATTTTTCTATCGTTTTAGTACCCTGTGTCCATATTTGAATCCTCAAGATTTTCACGACAACCGAAAGTCATCAATCTATCAAGTGGGTTCATTGTGACTCAAAGGAAATCGACCACGGGTCAATTACACTAAAAAGTTCTGAAAACTACCTAGTAGCCTAGGTCACACTAACCATGAATTCAAGTCCGATTTCAAAAATTGAAGATCCTGTCATGTCACAATCAATTCTAGGAACGTCAACTTAGTCTGAGAAAATTTTTCTGCAACCCGAGACTTTTTGGGAAAAAGTCGGCATAGGACCGTTTTTGTGCAGAAAAGGCCAGTGATTGTTTTTGGTTGCAAAATAGGGAAGCAAGATGGATCCAGGGGTGAGGGAAAATGCCAAGATGATTGAGGATGGATTAATTAAATTTATGAGGATCAATTGAGGTTGATTTAAAGTGAATCAAGTGACCAATTGAAGTCAATTCTTGCAAAATTCGTGTGCCCCCATGGCCTAGCCATTTTTAAACCATCTCAAGGGTTGTGAGGGGTGTGTGTGTGGCTGAATGAGAGCTAAGGAAGGGTGAGTGGTGTAGGGTGAAACTTGGAGGACAAGTATAGCAAAATTTGGCTTAGTGGAGCCCTCCATTCCCCTCATCTCTATTCCATCTCTCTCTCTCTCTCTCTCTCTCTCTCTCTCTCTCTCTCTCTCTCTCTCTCTCTCTCTCTCTCTCTCCATTTGCTTTATGTGAACCCAACAGACCAAGGAGCAGCCACCAGAGCAAGCCTGGACGCCATCACCGCCTCACACCGCTACGCCGTCACCGTTCATGCCCCCTCGCACACGCCATTAGCCACACGCCATTAGCCACGACCCCGCCTCTCCCTTCGTCCAACCTTTGTCCAGCAAGCAGCCGTGACTACCTAGGCCACGCCGGAGCCAGCCAAGGTCGCCAGAGTTCCCGCCGTCGATCCTTGATCACCCAAGCTGCCTCCACCGACCGTGTTTCCTCATTCCAGCCGCTGATGCTGCATCAATCAGCCAAGAACAGCTAGTAGAAAAGTGGGTCTCACAGTACCTTTAAAGCCCGCTTTGAGGTATTTTCAGGCCTCAGACCTTTGGCCTGCTTTGGAGTAAAACGTCCCTCGCAACGTTCCCAACGTTTCAATCCGAGCGGATTGTTAAACGAGTGAGTTTTGCTCACTAATTCTCACTTAGTATGCTAATGATGCTTATGGGTTGATTAGATTTAATTAAGTGCAATTAAGTGGATAGATTAGATTAAAGTAATTAAATTAGAGACTTATTGATGCATATTAGGCAAATGGTTAGTGTAGTTAGCAAGGAAATAGGTCCTAGTAATTTTTCAGGCTCGTCTCATCTTCCAATTCGGCATTATAGGCCTAAATTGGATTTATTGTATTTATTGTATTTATTTAATAATTTTCGGAATTATTTATTTATTTATTTATTTTTCGAAAATTAGGTAGGGATAGCCGACAGCCGAAATTTTATGCTGATTGTTATGGTGCAATCCATTTATTTATTTGAGCATTGATTTGTGCTTAATTGAATTAATTATGATTTTAGGATTTTATTCCTAAATTAATTAATTTTGGTAATTAATGGGAAAATTACCGGGCGTCGGTTTACAGCACCAAAAATATGTAATGGGCTATTGAAACTAGTGGGATATTCGAAAAAAGTGAAATTATGATATTTTGGCTAAAGCCAATCGTGTACCCACACACGGTTATTTTTATCAGGAATGATAAAAAGATGGAATTGATTGTATGATTGGAATGGTATACTATATCAGCCTATGGGTGATATGTCAGCTTAGATAGAAAGCAATATACCGGTATACTATATCAACCTGCGGGCTCTGATATGGCAGCTTAGTAGAGAGCAATATACCTTGTCAACTTAGCATAGAGTAGTGTCGGTATACTAAATTAGCCTATGGGCGATATGGCAGCTTAGCAGAGAGCAGTATACCTTATTAGCTTAGATTGAGCACTGTCAGTATATTATATCAGCCTACGGGCAATATGGCAACTTAGGAGAGACTAGTATACCCGATCATCTCAGAAGCGAGCTATACTATCTATTTATCAGCTTAGCAGTGAGCGATCTTGATATGAATGGACTTATAGATAGTATGAGATGAGCCGACCAAAAAAGGTTCGAGATGACATGTAATCGACTAAGTCAATTGATCGATAATTCGATCTGATTGATGTAATGTGATGTGATCATGTATATTTGATATATATACTGACTTGCAGGAATGAACTGAGGCCAAGGTAAGTCCTCTGACTCGTGCTGTGCTTAAGCAGCCTCTAGAGTGTACTGACTTCCTAATCGACTTTTAGGGGATAGAACTTGCTGAGACATAGTCTCATCCCGATTGTGGGATAACATTTCAGGAAGAACCTGAGGAGGAAGAACCCAAAAAGAAGGACCCTGATGAGGAATTGGAGGAGGAGTCCGAGGAGGATCCCAAGAATGATCCGGAGTATGACCCGGATGGGGACAGAGACCCCACCCTGTCTTGCAAACTCTGAGTTGCGATCTAATGTGATAGATTTGGCTTGTTAATAGTATTGTACTATATACTATAAGGTTTGCTTTGTATAGAAGTGTGGTTGTGGTTTTTCAGTTGTGAAAAATTTAGCCCTACTTTTCTATCCCATTGTTTTATTGTCTGGGGATTTTTTATCTACTTCCGTATGCGTATTAAAATGAAAGGGTCAGTGATACGTCATAGGACGTCGCTATTAATCGACCAAGATAAAGGATGGGTGTGTGCCTGAGGATCAGGGCGTGACAATAGTTATCTTATCTTGTAGGATTAAAATATTTTCTATGATTGCAGAATCGATGCTATTCAGGTCCTAATCAACTTATTTTATAAGATATCATGTATTGCTTAAGTGTTGTTTTGCAAGTCAAAAGTTTTTAAATCTGCAGTAAAGTTTTGTTACCATCAAAAATGGGGAGATTGTTGAAGAAAACTCTTTTACTGTTTTGAAGTTGACAAAACATTTCCAAAAGTCTAGTCTGAAGATTTCCAGACTCAAGTGTTATAGTCTAAAGAACTCCAAACTCTACTGTCAAAGTCTGTCCTCACTGACAGTTTCCAGACCGAAGAATAAAGACTTATCCAGATGCCAGATTATCTTCAAGAATTTGATTCGTATGGTTTTTGGAAGACTTTATGGCTGGACATAGCACCTACTCGTTTGATTATTCGTATTGGAATCTACTCCGACATGAAGATCTTTCAAATGGCGATCAAACTTGGAAGGTTCTACTTATAGAAACCAAATATCTTGATTGTATAGGCAAGCAAGATCGACAGACTTTCATTACAAATCATTCAACAACTTAAGATCACCTTAATTGATTCTATCTAACGGATAGATTGAAAGAATTGCTTTGGAAAGTGCCAACGGTCGTGAAGGCATGAATGAATATTTAAGAATGACTCTCCAATTATTCGAAATAGTGCATGAAAGAAGAATTTCAAAGTCTAAATCTCCATACTTCCTTGATCCTTCATTTATTGAGCTCAAAGTTGTACACAAAAGAGAGAAACACATAGTGAGACTTGTGAGAGATCAATACAAACTCTTCACTGAGAAAGTCGAAGATCATAAGTTGTAGAATCTCTTTTGATTCATAGTGAAATCTAGCTAGTGGGCTGTCAGCACGGGAGAGCGGACGTAAACTTAATCTAAGTTGAACCATTATAAACCTTGTATTCCAATTCTCTTTCCTTAACTCCTTACCTTTATTTGTTGCTTTATATAATTGCTTAAAGCTGTTTACGTCCTTAGTCTATTATCCTTAACAAGAAATTTATTTTTGGTAAAAGGTAAGAATCTTAAAAAGAAATTTATTTCTACTCAGTTTTGCGAGAAAATTTTATTTACACCTATTCACCCCCTTCTAGGTGTTGCACTAGCCCTTTCAATAATATGGGTTTATAACCCATTTTGCTAGCTCTAGCAAAAAGATAAGTTTCTTTTCACACTCGAGAGATGAAAAATAACCCAAGAAAAATGATTTAGTGACGGTGTGTAATATATTATGAGAATAATAATTTATTAAAAATCGTAAAAAAATTAAATAAAAAATTATTATAAATTATTATATGACTCACTTCTTTTAAGAATTGTGATTGGGAATAAAGTTGGAAAAAAAGTAATGTTCATTGTTGCACGTTTCACATGACTCCACAAATTAAGGAAGAGTCCTAAATGAGCAAGCAATCAATCAATCCTATGGTAATAACAATTTTTTTTTTTCCATTTTTGGGTAAATCGTACCAAACACATTTCTATTCTTTTTTTCAATAAAATTTTTATATAATTACCAAATGCATTCTTTTATAGAAAAATTGTTCCAAGGAATAGAAATAGAAAAAAATTATTTCTGAAAATAAATTATTCCCCGAAATATAAGCGTGTTAGGCGCGTCATAGCACCCTTTTTTGAGACAATAAAGGACCTATCAAAAATCTGAACATGAGAAAAAGGATGAATGAAGAATGATAAAATAAAACTCGACCCATCAACCAAGGCAATAATGCCCCGAAATATAATGATTAGCAAACAAATCCTAAACGCCCATGGAGGTCCCCAAACCAATCAACACTAACCCTTGACGGTGGGCTAAATGGAGTAATGATTTGTCGTGTTAGGCGCGGCATAGCACTCTTTCCTAAGACAATAAAGGATCTATCAAATCATGAGAAAAAGGATGAATGAAGAATGATGGCTAAGATTAAGGTTTCTAGATAAAGTAAAACTTGACCCATCAATCAAGGCAATGATGCCCCATCACTTCGGACACGGCATCATCTTTTCTTTCTTGGATTCCATGAGTCTAATTCTAAATCTTTTGCGTCGGCCAATAGCGATCGTCGTGCCAAAGAATTCAGGAGTGTGAAATAATACTACTCAAAATTAGGCTTGTTCCCAACAAGTTCGCCTCTATATTAAAAACACTGTCCATTTATTTCTTCTATTTCTACTCCTCACGGTTATTTGATATGCGCCCTCATCCTGCACCTGCCAAGTCAAGATTACGTTATGAATTAGATTAGCTAATAACCATGATATGTACATTGCGTTTCACATATGAGAATTCATCACCCTTTCTCATTACCATTTAAAATATAGGATAAATGCTTAAAGGTCTTAAAACTTGTCATGGAAGTATAATTGAATCTTAAAACTTACAAAAAAAACATAATCAAATCCTAAAACTTATCAAGTTGATTTTATCGAATTCTTCCATGAACTCTGTCTAATTTAATTAACGAAAATACTAACATGACTTTTTTCTATTATTTTATTATCCTACATGGTGATGGCGTGGCCGAAACGATGTCATTAGGCTAAATTTAATGCAGCCCTTGCCGTCGCTGCCCACCATTGCTGGGAAGGTTTGGCAAGGGTGCGAGATGGCCAACGACCCTCGCTCAACCTGGGTAAGGACCTGCAAGCCGTTGCTTGTGGTTGAGCCCTCCTGATGATGGTGAGGCGGTAGCAGGGAGGGCTAGTTTCTCCTTAAAATATATCATATTTATCATATTTTAAAATATAATTTAAATAAAATTTGTATTAAAAATCAAATTTGGACAAAAATGACATTGTTTTATTGTTATATTCCATGATTTAGCCACGTCATCATCACATAGGAGAGAGAAAAAATTACAAAAACCATATCAACATTTTCTATCAACCATTAGATGGAGTTAATGGAAAGACTTAATTGTACTAATTTAACAAATTTGAGGACTTGATTGCACCTCTTGTAAGTTTTATGGCTCAATTATAGTTTTGAAATAAGTTTTAAGATTTCTAATGTATTTATCCCTAAAATTTAATATAAGCAAGTCACAAATTTAAAATTCAGGATAAAATATATCAAATGGTTGACAATTACATCATAACCAAATCAAATAGTTTAGAATGAGAACTTTCTAAATGAATCAATTATCGGGTAGTAATATAGGTGAAAATTCATGACGCCTTGAAAAGAGTCATACATAATAGGCAAAATCCATCCATATGTAGAGTGAAATCAAGTATTTGACACTTCTATCATTATCATTTTTTTAGAGGAAAAAAGAAAATAAGAAAAGAAAAAATACCTAACTCTAAGCAAATGCAGTTAATCTATCTACAATCATGTTGGATGACGTAACAAGAACTGTAATAACCCATACACTCAACAAGTAGTAAAACTATGATAATGTCTCATAAAAGACTCTTTTTAATCAAGTTTTAGCCGTCTCTTCAAATTATCAGCATATCTTATCTGAATGACAAGATTTCGAGCGAACATGATGTTATAAGTCATCAGCATTTAAACGCTTCATCTGATCCTTTGTTGGTAGTTGGTTCATTTCCTAATTTTTCCCTCTTATAAATCTTGATAGGCTTGAGTATTTTCAAATTATTTTGTGCTTGAGAGTCTTGAAGTTTATGCCATATATATTTTTCTAGGCGTAATCTCTTCAGCTAAATTTGATCAAATTTCTAGCTACAAGAGAAATAACAGGAGATGTGTTCTAGTAGTTTAATTCATCAATTTTTTTAGTAATTTCTTATTGCTATTTTTTTTTATGTTTTATCCATTTTTAATTGGTTAAGTTTTATTTTATTCTTTCAATATACTATTTTCCATATTGAAGAGAAAAAATTGCTAATAATTAGAGTCCAAATCATGTTGGGTATAGGTTGTGAATTGGTCGAATCAAGTACAGGTCGCTAAATGATATTACATATTAATTGGCCAATATGGATTAAATGAGTCAACTTAGGTCAAACTCATTTTTTGACCGGTCTAAACTCGACTTCATACACCCATTTCACAAATCTAATTTTATTGCTTCTCTTCTTCATAAATGGGGCTACTCTTTAATGTTGCATCCTTCGGTTAGATGGAAGTAGTACTAATCCTTCCTTTTCTTAAGGCTCTCATACCTTCTAAACCCGTGAAGTCACACCTTGAGAGAAGCATCTAATATGAATAGCAGACAGAGAAGCTTTAACATCTTTGTTCTCTCATTGGGCGCCTCAAACATCCCAATCGCTAATCCACGTGAGAAAAAATAAAAAATAAAATACAGTTTGAAACCTTGTACCTCGATGCATCAAAGCCTGAGATTCATGAGATGCCATAAGAGGTACTTACTGGTAAAAAAATCTTCATCCAGTAATACATGTAGCAAATGCAGCACTAGATGCGGTCAGTCTCTGATAGTTATCATGCAAATGTATTGAATTCACATGTGTCGGGTGTACGCAACACTAGCTTCCCATTGATCAAATCAGTTGCGTCACTGGTCTAGGCCGCCGCGCCAAAACGATTTTGCATCGTTTACAATTAAAGTCATTGCTTCTTCTTTGCCAATTAAAAGCCAATACTTTGTACATTAAAATATATTGTCGAACATAAAGATTACACCTAGAAATAAGTTTGGCACTGCTATTTCATTCATATGTTTTTGTTTTTCTTTGAAAATACCACTGCCACTATTCTAATTTCCAACCATCCTAATTCACAAAACCTTAATCCATAGCAACTTTCCCCCCCTCCCTATGCTCATCGCGGCCACAAGCCTGGTTGCACGCCCAGGCAACGGAACTCGCGGCCCCCTCCACCACCATGTTAGTGCCATCACTAATTTACGGCCCCTACTCTACCTCTCAGCAACCCAAAACTCAGCGAAACCCGACCCATGAAACCTGAATCAAGAGGTCTTGGAAGACTTGGTGTCCAAGTTGTCCGACCTCAATCGAGGTCGTACATTGGATTAGATTAAGGAGTAAGATGCACTGGGCTCACGTGCACTCAAGTCACCTAAGAATTTATTGAGATAACTACAATATATGCTCACACTCCACGATGGCTCCCCAAGCTATCACTTGAGCGTAGACTTCTGTTGTATACTGCATAAGGTTATATACGTAGATAGTACTTCAGCATATTCAAGTGCCATTCAAATGATTTATTCGATTTGTAATAGGGGGTCAGCGCATGGCCTCGTGCCGAATCTTTAATCTGTATCTATAGCTAATCAGCTTGGCTATACATAAAGGGGGCAGTTCTAGAAATTATCTGCACGAGATTAAGAATCAGGCCAGCCAGCGGAATCCTAGCAGCCGTTGTTTTACCTTTTATTTTTTGGTTTTATGCTATTGATTCTAGTCACCAGCACTTGCCCCTTGGCCGATATAGGAAATGCTTCCTTAAACTTTATCGACGTTCCTGTTCTTATGGACTTAACGTTGATCATTCGGCTGGCAAATATCGTTACCTTCGTTACAATGAGAATATAAATTAATATGATTATGCCAACCAAATTTTTCCTAAGATCTATAAAGTCCATCATTTATCTTGCCAAAACCAACGTTAAAACGTAGTTTTTGTCAGCGGCGGAAGCAGGATTTCGAGTCTGGGAGAACTAACGTGGACGGTCCTAGAATCACGAATTATCAAAATGTCATTTTGGCTGGCAAATTCCGAGGATGCATGCAGATCACTATGTCCAAGTATACTGGCTAAAGTTCCACCCACCATGTTGCGGATTTCATCTCCAAAGCATCTGGGATTCGCCGAATGAAGTCGGCATCGGCAAATGTGAAGAACTGAAAATGTTGATATTTCAGTCTTAAACTTATTGTACGAATTTTATTTTACTCATAAACTTTTCAAAAAATTTAATATAGTCCTACACCATTTATTTAAAATAAAATTAAGTCCTCCCAGCCAAATCTCACTTGAAATTACTAATGTAATGATTTAGTCAATGTGACGGTTTAGTTATCATCAATCGTCCTGTATGTAATGCTAACTTTATATGAAAGGGCACTGTTTTACTTGATTTTCTGAATTTTCTTATTTTCTTTTCTCTCTTTTTCTGTTTGATACTGTTCATCGTCTTTGTGATTCGATGTTTTGGAAATCGATCATGCTATCTCGTCCTACTTTTGACCTCATCCGAGAAATTATGTCTAATAACACAATCGAGAAAATGGAAAAATTCCGTATGAATTTGTAATCCGAAATCAAGAATCTCAAACATTCTTTGCTTCTTGGATCCACATCTCTGCTTGTTCGATTAAATGTAAGATATTTTTCGTAGCACGTAGTCTTCGACTTTTTTTCACTTCTGATTACTGAATTTTCTGACTATAGAAAGAATTTTGTATCTTATCTAGGTTTCAAAAAATGAATAGAAACTATATATCGTTCTACATGTCCATATTTGAATATTTTGAGTGGTTTTAAGTGTTTCGAACCAAACAAGGTCGAAGAAAGTGAGCTCCTCAAAATGACATAAGAGTCAAGAGTTGGTTCCATTCAATAATAGATCGGTCGAGTCTCTAAGTATGTACTAGAGGTGGCAAAATAAGTCATCGACCCATTTTGCACCCATATTTTTCACAGATGGGTCGAATGTGGGTTATGAAGTTGTAATGGGCCATAACCCACATTCGACCCATTTTAAGTTCAGTTTTATATGGGTTGAAAATGGGTCACACGTTCTGACCCATTTTCGACCCATTTTTAAAACCTAAAAAACCCACATTCGCTGAGTCAGCGACAGCCCTTCAACCTTTGTCCTCCGCCGCTCGCCTCCACCACTCGCCGCCTCCGCCACTCGCCGCCGTGGCTTGCCTCCGCCGCCCGCCTCTGAGGCTCGCCTCCGCCACTCCCTCAAAGGTCGCCGACGACTGGTGAAGCTCGAGCTCGCCAACGTCGAGCGAGGTTCAAGCTCGCCAGCGTCAGGCGGGGCTCGATCTCGCCAGATCTGGCGAGGACGAGACCTTGCCCGATGCCGGCGAGCTCGAGCCTCACCAGATCCGGTGTGGCTCGGCCTCACCGACGACTAGCGAGCTCGATCTCTTCTGTGGCCAGTCGCCAGCCATCGTCGTGGCTGGCAGCCGGCCGAAGAAGAATAAAAAAAAATTAAAAATATTTATTAAAAATTAAAAATTAAAAAATTATATTTTTAAAATAAAAATAATTAAAATTTTATTTTTAAAAAAATTCAAAATATATATTTAAAAATTTTCAAAATTCAATTTTAAAAAAATTATAAAGAATTATAAAAAATTTCTATTAAATTTGTATTGCATAAAAATTGTTAAAATTTTGTATTGTATAAAAATATTTTAACAATAAGTAGGTTTTAACAATACGGGTCAGGTCGGGTATGGGTTGGATACGGGTCAGGTCGGATATGAGTCATTAGATTTACACTACAAGAATATGGGTCAAAACGGGTTAAATGAGTCAAATATGGGTCGACTCATTTTCGATCCGACCCATACCCGACCCGACCCACCCATTTGCCACCCCTACTATGTACCACTCAATTTCGTATGTCATGGATAGTCCGACCAAGTTCTAACCACACTCTTTTGCTTGCCACCGCTACCTTCTTCTCGGTCAAAACCAGCTTTCTAACGATTTGGTTGGATCGTTTATTGAAGTGCATCTCAATGTCATCTTTTTCTTATTCGTTCTATCAATACGAGGGCGAAGAAATATCGACAACTCACACTGTTGTTGTCTCGTTAAACCACGAACGTCAATTCCAATAACATCATACCCATCGCAAGCGCAACTCATCATTCTATAAAAAAAAAAGGTAACTCTCTAAATTACTCTTTTTCTTACCTATATGTACCTTTGACATTCGAGCCACTAGTGAAAACACTTCCCAACTTCTAATACAACGATAATCGAGCTCATCAGCCTCAGACCTGCGGACTTAACCTAGACATGTCGTGACGGCAACAAGACCCGAAATGGTAACCTCCCACCTCACCACTTGGCAAAGAAAATAGAGAAATGAAAAGGATGAGGCTCGAAGTCTGCAACTCTTTACTCGCTGTGAGGCCGCTTTGGCTATTTGAAATTTGTTTATTCCAGAGAACAGAAATAACTCGGGTCATGCCCAATCCCTGTGAATAAGATAACCGGTTGCCCCGTGTGACAAAGAGGACTTAAATACAGAGACCTTGGGAAAATCTATCGCTTCACCTGCGATATTAATAAACTTTTGAGTTAGGTTCGTGTGTTGGAACAGAGAGAGAGAGAGAGAGAGAGAGAGAGATGGCTAATTACAATCGTGAAGAAATTTCAGTTGCATCGTCGTTCTAAGGATGATAAGGACAACAAAAGAGTGGCAACGAGTCCTATCTATAACTGACGAACATCGTCATCTTCCCTCAAACTCAGAACCCAACCGAAAAAAAAAGGAAGGGGGAAGGTTCAGAAGTGTCTATATTAATGGCATTGAATAATAGATTCATTATTATGTGAACAGTGAGGGTAAAGTGAGAATATCGTTGCCATGTTTTTCTGATCGATAGATAATTGCATGTATAGGGCGTTTCCGAAGTGAATGACTTCACTACAAGAGGTCTAAGAAGTTTACTCATTGAGTTTATCTCATAGTTATTTGTTAAATGTTTACAAGCCCTAAGAATGGCCAAGCCATTCCGTCAAATTCGGTTTGGCCTCCCCATAGAACACAGCTGGGAAGTGACAAAGTATCCCGTAGAGGGAGAGGCCGACGTGCATTCCACGCGCTGTGTCACGACCATTTGGATCAATGAGGGCCTACCTAACCTTGTGCCTCACCAATTCGTGGCCTGGTACTTTTAGGTGGGTAATGAGAGCCATGGTCCCATCCGCATTTTCGATGGTCCACCGGGTGTCAGAGGTTCAGGGGGAGGCATTAGTTGAGACCGATGGGGAAGTGTCCAACCCTAAGTTCGACCCAGAATTGATCGTCGAGCCAGAGCCATGGATCCCAAGGCCATAGGGGCTTAGGTAGTAGTGGGGTGATAGCACTTTTGAACTGCCCTCGTAGTATTAGAGGTGTAGGTGTACCTTGGGCCCCTATTTGATGAAGGTTGTAGTAGTGCAGTTGGGTGTATCAGATGTGGCGGAGCTATTTGTTTAACTCTTGAACTTGATGTGTATGTGACAATGACTTTTGATGCATATATATGAATATGTTTGTTTTTAACTATCCCCGTTGAATGATGGATTGGAGATTTGTTTATGCTTCCGTTTGTGTGTTTTATCTTTATAGTGAATTAGGTCGGCAACGTCTCCTGGGACGTCGCAATCGAACGACCATCATAGTCGACCCAAACTTGCATTTCTTGACCGCTGATTAGGGACAAGTTGTTGAACTACCCATTATCTTGATAATACCCGACCGGAGCTGCCGTTACTGACGTCAGCCCGTTCAAGTCGATCCCGATGTGATTATCGTTACTGTTCTGAAACTCGGAGCTGAGGATCGTGTCCAGTTCTACCCCGAACACATGATTGCTGAAGTCGCCATTGTTGGTTTCATTGAACATGCCGAGATATCGGCCCGGCAGGGACCCAGGGAGGCCTCTCTGGGGCGCAACAACAAAGGCAAAGCCGTTTGACTCTCAGACTCGCATACGGAGGTCGAATCGCGAAGACGAACGTGGTGGAGAAGGATTTGACGGTGCCGTTCGGCAAGTTCTTGAACTGGACCGGGTAGGGATGGAAAGCGTGGCCCTCCTGCTGCTGATTGGTGTCGTTGTTCGGCTTCAGGAGGCCACTGGAGGTGTTCCCGGCGATCCCGTCGAGGCTCAGATTGGCCGATCTAAAACCGTTGTACACGAAACCGGTCTCTTGGGCGTAAGTCCAAACTGCTAGCAGAGAGACCAGCAAAAGAATCTCGACGGACATGACTCATATTCAAAGTCCGCTTAGCAATTAGCCGAAGAATGATGCGGATTACCAAGGCTATGAAGAATCCAAAAGAATCTTCATCCCTCGGCATTAAACGAATGTCGCAAATTTCAAAAATGTCTGCTCTACGTGAGACGAATTGTTCAATGTCTTGGACTTTTCAATGGGCGAATGCAACAGCCCCTTGTTCATAAGGCAATTAGGAATTTGCGGTTACGACGACTCCGAATAAAAACATCCGAGTCGGAGAATGACTTTTTTGTCGAAATTAAGTCTGGTGAGAGAGATTGAAGGAAGGTGGGTGGGCTAAAATCAAAAGCCCCTCAATTTTCTTCCGATGAGAAAACCAAAAGGTAATCGTGCCACTCGTAACACGAGTGGCAATGACATGCTTTTGATCCATTGATCCCAAGAATTGAAGTCTGTCCATCAATCTACCTTTCCTACATGCACCAGTTAGTTCATCGTGCAGATGAATTTTCTTGCCAGAGAAGTCGAAACCATTCGCCGTACTGATCACATCAGCCCTACTTATTAGGGATGGGCACGAGTTGCAGGGAATCCATGTCCGGTAAATCAAATCCCATCTACACCTTTAGAAAAAAAAAAAAAATTTATCTTTTAGTCCATTTCACTTATAAATATGAAATAACTAATAAACAGTTTCTTCTCCTTCTCCTTACAGGCTTTGCTTTTTATTGAAGATTCAAGCTTGGAAAAACCGGTATTCCATTTTCGTATTGTCCCCCAGTGACTAATTTGTGAAGGTTGGAGCTTGTTTCGCATTGTACAATCAACGAATAAGGCTATTCTTTTTTACCAAATGCACTCATTAGGTCCTTCTTCTTCTTCATAAAAAATAATAAATAAAGAAAAATGTCAATGAGCCATCATGGTATTAGTGGTTTTTGAGTGAAACAATTAATTCTATGGCAGTGGCCCGCGGCCCCGTTGCCTTGGGAAGGCAAAACCATCCGGGCACCCACCCCAAAATTTTATTAAGAAACTTGACTACCCGTGTCCTTTAATAAACCCTAAACCAAAACGTGCATTCATCTTCTAATTCTTGATAGTTTATATCAAATTTATTGACATAAATAGTCCGTAAATTTTAATTTAATGTGTAATATAGTGTGGTTCATAAAATTTTAATTTATTTAATTTGATTCACGAACCTTTCATAAAAGTTAAATGTAGTCTCTGAACTATATGAAAATATTTAATGTGGCCCATTCACTAATTCAAGATCAAGGACAGATACCCATAGTTCAGGAAATATATTGAACAAATTAAAAAATTTAGGAACTACATCACGTATTGAGCTAAATTTTAGGAATCATATTAAATAAATTAAACGTTCAAAGACCATATTGCACATTAGACCAAAGTGTAAGGATCATTTGTATCAATTTCTCATTTATGTCGCAAGTTCAGTTTTTTAATTTTAAATTGCCAAGACTTCTGCTGCATGCCATTCTTGACTTTGAGGCCATGTTAATCTATCTATTTAGCTTTACGGGGGAGGAAGTGGATCATAAGCATATTGTCCCATGAGAAAGTTACTGTTCACTTTCTTCAAGCCAGCCAAATTCGACGAGAATATGTAAAAACATCATAAATCAGGCGACCATTAAACCGATTAGGGTACATGCACATGCACAGTAAAAGGGCTAGTAATAACACCTAGAGGGGGTGAATAGGTGTGGACAAAAATCTTTGCAAAGATCAGTAGAAATAATTTTCCTTTAGAAAATCACAGATGAATTCAGATTTTAGCGATTAGATAAAACTTCAAACAAAATAAAGGGCTTTAATTAGAGCTACGAATCAAAATAAAGGAGTTTAGGGAAGAGAATAAGAACAAAAGGTTTTATAGTGGTTCGGCTTAGATCAAACCTACGTCTACTCTCCCATGCTAACAGCCCACTGGTTGGTTTCCACTAAGAATCAAAAGAGATTTTACAACTTGGTGATCTCAACTTCTCAGTGAAGAGTCTCTACTGGTTTCTCACAAAATCTCACTATGAATTTCTCTCTTTTGTATACAACTTTGAGCTCAGTGAATGGAATAACAAGGAATTAGGAAGCTTCAGACTTTGAAATTTTTCTTTCACGCACTCTATCGAACAACGAGAGAGTCCACCTTAAACACTCCTTCATGTCTTCTCGACCGCTAGCACTTTCCAAATGAATTCTCTCAATCTATCCGTTGGACAGAATCAATTAAGGAGATCTCGAGTCATTTGATGATTTGTGATGAAAGCCCGTCAATCATGTTCGCCCATATAATCAGGATTTGGTTTCTATAAGTAGAACCTCCAAGTTTATTCGCTTCCAAAACATTTGAATATCGGAATTGATTCCAAAAAGAATAAGCAATAATGTAGGTGCTAAATCCAGCCATAAAGTCATTCATAAACCATACAAATCAAATCCTTGAAGAAATAAAGATAATCTCGCATCTGGATAAGTCTCCATTCTTCAGTCTAGAAACTATCAGTGTGAGGAGACTTTGAACCTAAAGTCCGGCGATCTTCAGACTTTGACACTAGAGTCTGGAAGTCCTCCGACTAGACTTTGGAAAAGTTTTGTCAACTTCAAAACAGTTAAGGAATTTTCTCCAACACACAGCACCTTGATTATAAACCATGTGCGCCTAGAAAATTCTACCCTCTATCACATCTCTCTCTCTTTTCTGCTCTCTGTACGGTTGTTTCCTTCCTCAACCTCCTTCACCTCCATTCTTGATCTGCAACTTGAGACCATGGCCACCACCCCTCACACAATCTCTCTCTCTTCTCTCTATATGGTCGCTTCTCTTTTCTTCTTCTAAAGATGCTGCAAAGGCCCTTTTACTCATTCTCTGTGCTTTACAATGGTTTCCAAGACAAGTTTTCCATCTCAATCACTCATTCAAGATGATCGCCAGGAACACCGTGCACTTTGTTATTGGTCTCCAGTGATGGAGATTCAGGGGCATCATCCAATGTATGTCTAAGCAAAGTCGTTATTTGTTCAAGTGCGACTGAGTAAAGATCAAGGCGGTGGAGCAATCACCAACTTGAGGAGGTAGGTATATCTCCTCCTCCTTGATATGATACACAAGTAAATTGTGTTAAAAAAATCTCACATCAGATAATCGATGTAGTGTGGAGTAGTCAATATATCCTAATTAGCTTATAACTTATTGGTTTAAATTTTTTAGTCAAAGTAAATCCATTTGGATATATCAACGGGCTTGGACTTAGGCTCCTTTTTGCTGATCTCCCAAAATGAAAAATATCAGGCTAGGTGGGCCTTGTGATGTAGCAACAAGGCAAGCAGACTTCATAATTTAGTTCAAAAAAATAGACTAAGGATGAAGTTTCAGAAAGAAAGACCAAGGCCAACAGACTTCATGGTTTGGTTGGGAAAAATTGAGATAAGTTAATGCAAAAAGATACTTGCAAGATCTCTATGAGGACTCCTTGGGAGGCATGCATGACTTTGAGAGAGGGTTGCAACAGTTGTTCAAAGAAGTAAAAAATACGATTGTCACGGGGAGATATGATGCTACAAGCCTTGAAGTCATAGCCTTGAGGTACATGCACATTAGAGATCTGAAATTGGTCATAAACTCTACTAGAGATGGTAACCTTGTTTCCATTAAGTACCTCTTCTATTGCTGATTCTAGCGTAGGGGTGGGCTAGGGGGTGATCTTTTGTTTGTTCCTAGATAAATAATATTCTTTTCAAAAGTTTAACAACAATAGTAACTTCTTCTTAACTCAAATATATTTTGAATCATTGAAAAATCTATAGGCCCGTTTGTTTACATTTCAAGGAAAAAGTTTCTTTTTTTCTTTTTCCTTTTTTCTTTTTTCTTCTTTTTTTTTTTTTTTTTTTTGCCTTTCCTGTCAAATTTAGGTGTTATTGTAATTTTAGGAAACTTTGAAGAAATCATTTATGAACAAGGTATCAACATTTGAAAAATTCTAAAAGTTTCGAAAGCTATAGACTAGAAAGGGACAGTTTATGATTTGCAAGATTTAAATTAAGTAAAAAGTAGAAAGTAAAAGTCACGTGAGTTTAGTTTTCTATTAGGTTAATACTACCAAAAAAAAAAACCCAAAACTAGTATATATGTGACAACTTTACCCCAAACTAATAACATATTTACCCTTCATTTTTTCTATCAAATTTTACTATCAAATTGTTGAATTGGATAACATATAACAATTGATGAGTGAACAAATTTAAGGTTTTATCATTCGTTTGTCATAGGTATGTTAGTTTTCAATCAATTTAATGGAAACAACAGAGGATATATTTGTCACAAATCTACCAGTTTGAGGTTTTTTGTAGTAAAAAATTTAGTTTGAGGTAAATTGTCATAAGAGTACCAATTTGGAGTTTTTTATGGTCAAAAAATTAATTGGAATAAATTTGGAGTTTTTTGTATTATTGGTTCAAGCTAATATATTCTTACCTTTTACCAATATATATATATATATATATATATATATATATAGTTAGAATAAATTTGTCACAGACGTACTAATTTAGAGTTTTTCTTGATAATAACCATTTTCTATTTTGTCTCCTCATCTATCAAGATAGGGCATTCTCTATTTTCTCCTTAAATTGTTAGAGGTCATTAAACCATGTGAGAAAGGTTAACATAGTTTATCAATATGGAAATCTCAGTTCCACCATCTAAATTGTAGCTTAAAATAATCATTCGTCTAGAGTTTCTATAAATTAATTCAGTCAAGGGATTACTTATATGTTCTACCATTCTATATCTTATTATATGGCACAATTTTCATGAGGTCTAAATCGTATAGCACTTGAAGTATCACAAATTAGACCAAGACATGCTAAGTTGCCAAAATGAAATACAAGGACAGTTGAAACATTTGAAGAAAGTCTCCATGAAATCATATGGACTTCTAGATTCATCGTGGGAAAAGTTTCATTATTTGGTATTATAACGATTGGACCCGATGGCCCAATCTTACAAAAACCTACACACAAGTACTTGTCACTTTTTTTTGTTTGTTTGTTTTTTTTTTTTTTTTGGGGGGGACTTGTCACTTATTTCAAAGGGGAGATATAGCGATCTCCATGTGAGTATAAAAATTTGGAAAGGAGGAGAGCTTTGGAGCTCTTTACAAAGAAGTAAATATGACTATTCAGTGAATGGAATAAAATAAGAAATTAAACCGGAGGCTCATCGACCACCTGAGGTGAGCGATTCAGCGACAGACAACGAGTGCAAAAATGCCTTGCTTGTGGAGGACGGATAAGACATGGACAATTCATCCAAACCTTCGCGATGAGCGAATGTTAAACCGCTGGAGGAAATGCCGGTGGACGACAATTCTGGCATCGGAAGATCGCCCTCCAAGTACTGCAATACTTGACGCATGCTTGGCCTCATCGACGGATTGGGGTGGGAACACATCAACCCGAGTTTCAGCATCAACTCCATTTCCTCTTCCACAAACTCCGCCCTCAATTTCGGATCACTTGCCTCAAGAATGTCGCCTCTGTTCCAACAAGAACATACCCAGTCCACTAAGATCACGTCCTCCGTGTCCCCTTGCTTTATTGGCCTTCTCCCGCAGGTGAGCTAGAGCAAAAACACTCCGAAAACAAACACGCCGTTGCTCGTAGTGGCCTTGCCAGTACGCATTTGCTCGGGGGCCAAATAACCGAACGTTCCCACAACATGAGTCGTTTGAGGGTCGGTTCCATGGTCATATTGTGACGGCCCGAGCGACGGTCCTCGGACGTGCACAAAGAATGGGTCTCTCTCTTCTCTTGTCCCACATCACCTAGGGAGGGAGGTCTTGGTTAGCTTATAAGGTTTGGGTCTCTCTAATCTGTGTAACACGTTTTAAAGTCGTGAGGGAAAAAACCGTGGTTAGGATGGCAGTTCGTCCGTGCCAGGGCGAGTGACCCAAAGCGGACAATATTACACAGTGGAGCCCGAGATGTTACAAATGGTATCAGAGCTAACTCCCGACCACGTGTGGGGCCACAGCAGGAATGCTATTCTGATGCCCGTGGGGCCACAGCGAGGACGCTTAACAGTTGGACAATATTACACAGTGGGGCCCAGGATGTTACAAGTGGTATCAGAGCTAACTCCCGACCGTGTGTGGGGCCATAGCAGGAATGCTATTCTGATGCCCGTGGCGCCATAGCGAGGACGCTCTTCTGTTAAGAGGTGGAGTGTGACGATCATCGAACGTGTGCAAAGAAGGAGTCCATGTTACAAGTGGTATCAGAGCTAACTCCCGACCGCGTGTGGGGCCACAGCAGGAATGTTGTTCTGACGCCTGTGGGGCCACAGCGAGGACGCTCTTCTGTTAAGACCCAAAGCAGACAATATTACACAGTGGGGCCCGGGATGTTACAAGTGGTATCAAAGCTAACTCCCAACTGCTCGGACAATATTTACACAGTGGGGCCCGGGATGTTACAAGTGGTATCAGAGCTAACTCCCGACCACATGTGGGGCCACAGCAGGAATGCTATTCTGACGCCCGTGGGGCCACAGCGAGGACGCTCTTTTGTTAAGAGGTGGAGAGTGTGACGGTCATCGAACGTGTGCAAAGAAGGAGTCCATGTTACAAGTGGTATCAGAGCTAACTCCCGACCGCATGTGGGGCCACAACAGGAATGTTGTTCTGACGCCCGTGGGGCCACTGCGAGGACGCCCTTCTGTTAAGAGGTGGAGAGTGTGACAGCCTAAACGACGGTCATGGAACATGTGCAAAGAAGGAGTCCATCTCTTGGGGCCACAGCAGGAATGTTGTTTTGACGCCCGTGGGGCCACAGCGAGGACGCTCTTCTGTTAAGAGGTGGAGAGTGTGACGGCCTGAGCAACGGTCATCGGACGTGTGCAAAGAAGGAGTCCATCTCTTGTCCCACATCGCCTTGGTTAGCTTATAAGGTTTGGGTTCGTCTAATTTGTGTAACGCGTTTTAAAGTCGTGAGGGAAAAGACCGTGGCTGGGATGACGGTTCGTCCACGCCAGAACGGGTGACCCAAAGCGGATAATATTACACAGTGGGGCCCGGGATGTTACACATATAATCTCGCAAGCCCAAAATCTCCAAGTCTTCCATTAAATTCAGCGTCTAGCAAGATGTTACTCGCATTTATATCCCAGTGGATCACCACTTGCTCCCACCCTTCATGCAGATAAAGCAACCCAGATGCCACTCCTCTGATCACCCTTAATCTTTTCATCCAATTGAGGGTGACCTTTGGTTGGTTATAGAGGTACTTGTCGAGGCTCCCATTGGGCATGTAGTCATAAACCAAGAGCAACTCCCCTTTCCGGTGGCAGTAACCAAGGAGCGCCACTAGGTTGCGATGACGGAGCCTACAGATGCTGATGATCTCCGCTACAAATTCTCTTATGCCTTGTCTCAATTCATGGGACACCATCTTCACCGCAATCTCTACATTCGATGTGGGTAAGATTCCTCTATAGACCCGGCCGAACCTGCCAACCCCTAATAACTCTTCGTCATGGAATCCTTTTGTCGCAATGTAAAGATCTTTGTACTTGAACCGGTGCGGGCCATAGTCACTCTCCCAATCTTCAAGGACCTCAGCCAATTTCCTTTTCCTTCTTATCACGAAAACTGCGCCCAAGATCAGCACCGATACAACGAAAAGAACCAACAGTGGTAAGCCGATAGTCATTACTTTCGATGTCTCCTTACCGATCTGAGGAAGCTTAGGAAGTCGGGACAGGTCAAGTGCCTGAGCCTCTCCATTCACACTGAAGCTCCAACCCAGAACATAGTAAGAAGCTACGAGCGAACCAGCCGATGCTGAGAAGCCCACATACATGTTCTCATTGATGATTGGTGAGAGATCCCGTGGAAGAGACAGAAGGGAGTCTTCGGTTTTTGCACATGGATCGGAGCCAATGTGACATTGATCAGTTTGTCCGCACCATCATAGTCCACCCAAACTTGCATTTCTTGACCGCTGATTAGGGACGAGTTGTTGAACTCCCCATTATCTTGATAATACCCCGCCGGAGCTGCCTTTTCTGACGTCAGCCCGTTCAAGTCGATCCCGATGTGGTTATCGTTAATGTCCTGGAAGTCAAGGCTTTGGATCATGTCGAGTTCTACCCCGAACACATGATTGCTAGACTTGCCATTGTTGGTTTCATTGAACATGCCGAGATATTGGCCCGGCAGGGACCCGGGGAGGCCTTTCTGGGGTGCGACAACAAAGGCAAAGCCGTTGACTCTCACACTCGCATCCGAAGGTCGAACCGCGAAGACGAACGTGGTGGAGAAGGATTTGACGGTGCCGTTCGGCAAGTTCTTGAACTGGACCGGGTCGGGATGGAAGGCCTGGCCCTCCTGATCCTGATTGGTGTCGTTCAGCTTCAGGAGGCCATTGGAGGTGATCCCGGCGATCCCGTCGAGGCTCAGATTGGCCGATCTGAAACCGTTGTACACGAAACGGGTCTCTTGAGCGCAAGTCAAAACTGCTAGCAGAGAGACCAGAAAAAGAATCTCGACGGACATGGCTCAAACTCAAAGCCCGCTTAGCAATTAGGTGAAGAATGATGCGGATTACCAAGGCTATGAAGAATCCAAAAGAATCTTCATCTGACGGCATCAAACGAATTTCGCAAATTTCAAAAATGTCTGCTCTACGTGAGACGAATTGTTCAATGTCCTGGACTTTTTCAATGGGCGAATACGACGGTCCCTGTTCATAAGTCAATTAGGAATTTTCAATCACGATGACTCTGAATAAAAAAATCCGAGTCGGAGAATGACTTTTTTGTCGAAATTAAGTCTGGTGAGAGAGATTGAAGGAACATGGGCGGCCTAAAATCAAAAGCCCCTCAATTTTCTTCCGATGAGAAAACCAAAAGTTGATTGTGCCACTCGTGTGTTACGAGTGGCAATGACATGCTTCTGATCCATTGATCCCAAGAATTGAAGTCTGTCCGTCAATCTACCTTTCCTACATGCACTAGTTAGTTCATTGTGCACATGAATTTTCTTGCTAGAGAAGTCGAAACCATTCACCGTACTGATCACATCGGCCCTACTTATTAGGGATGGGCACGAGTTGCACGGAATCTATGTCCGGTTAATCAAATCCCATCTACACCTTTAAAAAAAAAAAAAAACACATAAAATTTTATCTTTTAGTCCATTTCATTTATAAGTATGAAATAACTAAAAAAAACAGTTTCTTCTCCTTACAGGCTTTGCTTTTTACTGAAGATGCAAGCTGGGAAAAACCTGTATTCCATTTTTATATTGTCCCCCAGTGACTATTCTTTTTTACCAAAAGAAAAACATAAAATTTTATCTTTTAGTCCATTTCATTTATAAGTATGAAATAACTGAAAACCAGTTTCTTCTCCTTACAGGCTTTGCTTTTTACCGAAGATGCAAGCTTGGAAAAACCGGTATTCCATTTTCATATTGTCCCCCAGTAATTATTGTGAAGGTTGGAGCTTGTTTCGCATTGTACAATCAACGAATAAGGCTATTCTTTTTTACCAAATGCACTCATTAGGTCCTTCTTCTTCTTCATAAAAAATAATAAATAAAGAAAAATGTCAATGAGCCATCATGGTATTAGTGGTTTTTGAGTGAAACAATTAATTCTATGGCAGTGGCCCGCGGCCCCGTTGCCTTGGGAAGGCAAAACCATCCGGGCACCCACCCCAAAATTTTATTAAGAAACTTTACTACCCGTGTCCTTTAATAAACCCTAAACCAAAACGTGCATTCATCTTCTAATTCTTGATAGTTTATATCAAATTTATTGACATAAATAGTCCGTAAATTTTAATTTATCGTGTAATATAGTGTGTTTCATAAACTTTTAATTTATTCAATTTGATTCACGAACTTTTTATACAAGTTTAATGTAGTCCCTGAACTATAGGAAAATATTTAATGTGGCCCATTCACTAATTCAAGATCAAGGACAATATTGAACATTTTCATATACCAATAGTTCAGGAAATATATTGAACAAATTAAAATTTTAGGAACTACATTATGTATTAAGCTAAATTTCAGGGATTATATTGAATAAATTAAACATTCAAAGACCACATTGCACATTAGACCAAAGTGTAGGGATCATCTGTATCAATTTCTCATTTATGTCGCAAGTTTGGTTTTTTAATTTTAAATTGCCAAGACTTCTGCTGCATGCCATTCTTGACTCTAAGGCCATATTAATCTATATATTCAGCTTTCGAGGGGGAGGAAGTGGGTCATAAGCATATTGTCCCATGAGAAAGTTACTATTCACTTTGCTTCAAGCCAGCCAAATTCAACGAGAATATGTAAAAACATCATAAATTAGGCAACCACTGAACTGATTAGGGTACATGCACCTGCACAGCACCTTGATTATAAACCACATGCACCTAGAAAATTCTACCCTCTATCACACGTCTCTCTTTTCTGCTCTCTATACAGTTGTTTCCTTCCTCAACCTCCTTCGCCTCCATTCTTGATCTGCAACTTGAGACCATGGCCACCACCCCACACACAATCTCTCTCTCTTCTCTCTATATGGTCGTTTCTCTTTTCTTCTTCTAAAGATGCTGCAAAGGCCCTTACTCATTCTCTGTGCTTTACAATGGTTTCCAAGACAAGTTTTCCATCTCCAGTCGCTCATTCAAGATGTTCGCCAGGAACACCATGCGCTTTGTTATTGGTCTCCAGCGATGGAGATTCGAGGGCATCATCCAATGTATGTCTAAGCAAAGTTGCTATTCGTTCGCTGCGAGTGAGTAAAGATCAAGGTGGTGGAGCAATCACCGACTTAAGGAGTGAAAGGGCTAGTATAAACACCGAGATGGGAGTGAATAGGTGTAAATAAAAATTTAACGAGACTTAGTTGAAATAATTTGCCTATATAAGATAACAGGTTGTAACTGTATTTTAGTTTTGAGCAATTAAGTAAAGCTACAAATAAAAGTAAGGAGTTCAAGGAAGAAAATAAGAACACAAGATTTATAGTGGTTTAGCTTAGACCAAGCCTACGTCCACTCTCCCGCGCCGACAATCTATTGGCTAGATTCCACTATGAATCAAAAGAGATTTTACAGCAGTGTGATCTCGACTTCACAGTAGAAAGTCTCTACTAGTCTTTCACTAAGTCTCACAAGAGTTTCTCTCTTTAATTTACAACTTGAGCTCAGTGAATGAAATAGCAAGGAACTAGAAAGCTTCAAACTTTAAAATTTTACTGCCACGCACACTCTTGAACAACTAGTGAGTCCTCCTTATATACTTTTTCATACCTTCACAACCATTGGCACTTACCAAAGAAATTCTTCCAATCTACCCATTGGACAGAATCAATCAATGAGATCTCGAGTCATTAGATGATTGTGATGAAAGCCCGTCAATTCTGTTCGCCCATACAATCAGGATCTTTGGTTTCCATAAGTAGAACCTTCCAAGTTTACTCACCTTTCAAATGATCTTCATAATTAAATAACTTTCAATAAGAATAGTCAATCAACTAGATGCTATATCCAGCCATAAGGTCTTCCAAAAACCATACGAATTGAATCCTTGAAGATAATCCTGCATCTGGATAAGTCTTCATTTTTTAGTCTAGAAACTGTCAGTGAGAGCGGATTTTGAGATTAAGGTTTGGCGGTCTTCAGACTTTGACACTATATTCTAGAAGTCTTCAGACTAGACTTTCTAAAAATGTTTTGTCAACTTCAAAACAGTAAAGGAGTTTTCTCCAACAAGGAGGTAGGTGTATCTCCTCCTCCTTGTTACGATACACAAGTAAATTGTGTTAGAGAAATCTCACATCAAATAATCGTCGTAGTGTGGAGCAGTTAATATATCCTAGTTAGCTTATAACTTATTGGTTTTAGTTTTTGAGTCAAAGTAATTCATCTAGATATATCAACGGGCTTAAACTTAGGCTCCCTTTCGCTAATCTCCCCAAGCGAAAAGTATCGGGCTAGGTGGACCTTGTGATGTAGCAACAAGGCAAGCAGACTTCATAATTCGGTTCGGAAAAAGAGACTAAGGATGAAGTTGGGTAGCTGAGTTCAAAAAGAAAGACCAAGCCAGCAGACTTCATGGTTCGGTTTGGAAAATTTGAGATAAGTTAATGCAAAAAGATACTTGCAAGAGCTCTATGAGGATCCCTTGGGAGGCATGCATGACTTTGAGAGGGGGTTGCAGCAGTTGTTCAAAGAAGTAAAAAATACAATGGTCACAGGGAGATATGATGCTGCAAGCCGTGAAGTCGTAGCCTTGAGGTACATGCACGTTGGAGATCTGAAATTGGTCAGAAACTCTACTGGAGATGGTAACCTTGTTTCCATTAAGTACCTCTTCTATTGCTGATTCTGGTGTAGGGTGGGTTAGGGGGTGATCTTTTGTTTGTTCTTAGATAAATAATATTCTTTTCAAAAGTTTAACAACAATAGTAACTTCTTCTTAAGTCAATTATATTTTGAATCATTGAAAAATCTTTAGGCCCGTTTGTTTACGTTTCAAGGAAGAAGTTTCTTTCTTTTTTCTTTTTTCTTTTTTCTTTTGCCTTTCCCGCCAAATTTAGGTGTTATTGTAATTTTAGGAAACTTTGAAGATATCATTTATGAACAAGGTATCAACATTTGAAAAATTCTGAAAGTTTCGAAAGCTATAAACTAGAAAGGGACAGTTTATGATTTGCAAGATTTAAATTAAGTAAAAAGTAGAAAGTAAAAGTCATGTGAGTTTAGTTTTCTATTAGGTTAATACTACAAAAAAAAATCATAAATCAATATTTATGTGACAAATTTACCCCAAACTAACAACAAATTTACCCTTCTTTAATTTCCGTCAAATTTTACTGTCAAATTGCTGAATTGGATAATATGTAACAATTGACGAGTGAACCAATTTACGATTTCTACCATTCGTTTGTCATAGGTATTGTGACATCCCGGATTTTTAACCATGTTTTCTACTTAATAAATCGGGCATTTCATTGACGCGACTATAGGGTTATTCTCACAACTGATCACTCTTGAGATAACTAGACTATCTAGGGAAGCCATTAAAAATTTTAAGGCAAATAAAATTGACCAGGAAACAGTTTCTTGACCGTGTCCATCTTTAGCGGTCATTACGGCACAGATATAAATCGATTCGAGATCAAAGATAGGTCGATTCAACTAAGATGTGTGGTTAATCGTGAGTGATATCACTAAATTGAAAAATTCTCGTCAGCCAACACTAGACTGATTTTCTTATTGTTTTGATACCCTGTGTCCGTATTTGAATCATCGAGATTTTCATGACAACCGAGAGTCGCTAATGTGTTGAGTGGGTTCATTGTGGCTCGAAGAAAATTGACCACGGGTCATTTGCACTAAAAATTTCTGAAAGTTACCCAGTAGGTTAGGTCACGCTAAAAACGCGTTAAATGGAAATTAACTGTGAATCGAGTCCAATTTCAGAAATTGAAGATTATGTCATGTCACAATAAATTCTAGGAACGTCAACTCAGTCTCAGAAGATTTTTCAGAGATTTCGAGATTTTTACGGAAAACCATGTCGGACGTTGCAGAAAATTAGCGGAAATTCAGATCAGCCAAAATGAAGAGATTTTCCCCTTGCAAACCAAGCTATATGGTGAGGGGGACTTGTATAAATTATGTGGGTTTTTTCTACATCAAAATTGGACGTCAAAGTTGGGAAATTGTTGGAGAAATTGAAGTTCTAATGGATGAAATTTGGAGCCTAGGATGAGGGGTGCAACATTTGCATTAAAATTGGTTTATATTAGAAATATAATGCAAGAAAGTATTAGGGGGAGACAAGGTTTTAATGCTAGATATTTATCTTTGATCTTATCCCCTTTTTGCTACCAAACTTCACGGGCAAGCTAGCGTTGCCGACCTCATTTCCATTAGTCTTGCTTTACTTTTCATTTTTCCTCAAGTTCAATCACCGAAGCAAGCTGCCTCTCTCTCCGTGGGATTTCTCTCTCTCTGCACGCATATTTTCCTTCCAAATTCGCTGACTTCCCTGCGAATTTTTGCTGCTCCTTGGTCAACCATCAACTCTTGAAGCCCCTTGTTTGACCGAGACAGCCCCACCGATCCACTCTGCCGTCCACCGAAGAAATCTCCACGCGTCCAAGTCCACCGAGGCCGTCTTTAACGACGCTGCCCAAAACACCACCAACAAAGCTGCTTCGTTTCCTCCATCGCTGCCTGCTTCTCCACGTGGAATTTCTGCTCCACTTTGGTTGTCCCCCGCTCAGCTGCAAGAAGTCAGCCGCAAGAAGCCCAGCCCAGCTCGATCTCCGCGGCATCTTCTCCCCTCTCGAGGTCAGCCGAGCAAGCCCTTGTTTAACCGTCCCAAGAGACCGAAGCCGTCCACGTTCCAGCAAACCGAAGCAGCTCCGTGTCCCGCTCCTTCCTTGGCCTGCGATACCAGCTCAACGCCGGCAAGCTGCTTCTTCGTTCGCGCGCCTTCAGCCCATCTGCAGAAGCATTCCAGCCCAATCCCCCGGGATTTGGGCCCGGTTCACCAGCCCATCTTGAAACCAGACCAAGCCTAGCTTTTGGCCCATCCAGCGTCTTCAGCCCGTGACTTCAGCTACAACAGTCAACCCATCAATTGAACAGTTCAGCCCACGCAGATTTTCAGTTGTTATCCAGCTCACCTGAAGCCCAAGAAGTTTCAGCAGTTCAGCCCGCGAAGAAAGTCAGCCCAAGTTCAGCCCAAGCCCAGATTTTTCTATGGGCTTGCAAGGTTTCTTGGCCCAGCCCAAGTGTCCATCAACGCCGCCGAAAATTCGGATTTCGGCCGCCGTCGCGTCATCGTCGTAGTGATCCGGTCTTCGCGTTTAATCAAGTGAGTTTTGCTCACTAATCCCTTATTAGTCGGTTAATGATACTTAGGGGTTGTTTAGATTTAATTAAGTGCAATTAGATGAATAGATTATATTAGAGTAATTAAATTAGAGACTTACCTATGCATGTTAGGCAAATGGTTAGTGTACTTAGCAAGTAGACATGCTCTATTATTTATTGAACGAGTCTCGGTAATTTCCGGTCTTGTCTCAGCTTCCAATTAGGCATTACAAGCCCAAATAGGATTTATTGCATTTATTTAATAATTTCTAAAATTATTTAATTATTTATTTATATTCCGGAAATTATGTTGGGATAGTCGATGACCGAAATTTTATGTTGATCGTGATGATGTGATCTGTTTATTTATTTGAGAGTTAAATCGTGTTGAATTGATTTAAAGATGATTTTAGGATTTTATGCCTAAATTGATTAATTTTGGTAATTGAGTGGAAAATTACCGAGTATCAGTTTACAGCACCAAAAAGATGTTATGGGCTGTTGAAACTAGTAGGATATTCAAAAAATGAAATTATAATATTTTGGCTAAAGCTGACCATGTCCCCACACACGACTATTTTATTGAGAATGATGAAAGATGGAATTGATTGAATGGTTGGGATGGTATACTATATCAGCCAACGAGCGATATCAGCTTAATGAGAGCAATATACCGATATACTATATCAGCTTATGAGCGATATGTCAACTTAGCAAGAGCAGTATATCCAATCAGCTTAGAGAGAGCATTATTAGTGTACTATATCAATCTACAAGCAATATGTCAGCTTAGTGAGAGCAGTACACTATTTATCAGCTTAGTGCAAGCTATACTATCTATATATCAGCTTAGAGTGAGCAGTCCTGGACTATGGTCGGACTTATAAATAGTATTGATTGTACTGACCGAGGGAAAGGTCGTTGTGACATGTAATCAACTAGGTCGATTGATCAATGAATTAATGTGGTTCCTGTATATATAACATATACTGACATGCAGGAAGGAACTGAGGCCAAGGTAAGTCCTCTGACTCGTGTTATGTTTAGGCAGCCTCGATAGTGTATTGGCTTCCTAATCGGGTCTTAGGAAGTAGAACTTACTGAAACATTGTCTCATTGGTTATTGTATAACCATTTCAGGTCCTTAGATGGCATTGGCAAAGGACCAGAGGCTTGGAGTGTAGGAGGTGAAGCCTGAAAAATCGATGATCCTGTCAAACTAGTTAGTCATAGGACAATCCTCCATTGATGGAAGTCGATTCCCTTTTGTAGGCTTCTTTGTATAAACCTGTGTGTGTGTGTGTGTGGTGTGTGTGTGTGTGTGTGTGTGCTTTTTTTTTTTTTGTAAAAGATGAACCTGTGTGTTTATAAAAAGGTCTTTTGAGAAAAATTGGCCCTACTTTCCTATCCCATTGTTTTATTGTCTAGAGATTACTTATATGTTTCCGCATGCACATATTAATTGAATAGGTCAGCGATGCATCTTGGGACATCGCTATTATATCGACCAAGCAGTGATGGGCACGTGTTCGAAGGATCCGGGCGTGACAAGTATGCTAGTTTTTATCCAATTTAATGGAAACTAACGGAAAATATATTTGTCACAAATCTATCAGTTTAAGGTTTTTGATAGTTAAAAATTTAGTTTGAGGTAAATTTGTCATAAGCGTACCAATTTGAAGATTTTGGTGGTCAAAAAATTAATTGGAATAAATTTGTCACAAGCGTACTAGTTTGGAGTTTTTCTTGATATTAACAATTTTCCATTTTGTCTCCTCATCTATCAAGATAGGGCATTCTCTATTTTCTCCTTAAATTGTTAGAGGTCATTAAACCATGTGAGAAAGGTTAACATAGTTTATCAATATGGAAATCTCAGTTCTACCATCTAAATTGTAGCTTAAAATAATCATTCGTCTAGAGTTTCTATAAATTAATTCAGTCAAGGGATTACTTATATGTTCTACCATTCTATATCTTATTATATGGCACAATTTTCATGAGGTCTAAATCGTATAGCACTTGAAGAATCACAAATTAGACCAAGACATGCTAAGTTGCCAAAATGAAATACAAGGACCGTCGAAACATTTGAAGAAAGTCTCCATGAAATCATATGGACTTCTAGATTCATCGTGGGAAAAGTTTCATCATTTGGTATTATAACGATTGGACCCGATGGCCCAATCTCACAAAAACTACACACAAGTACTTGTCACTTATTTCAAAGGGGAGATATAGCGATCTCCACGTGAGTATAAAAATTTGGAAAGGAGGAGAGCTTTGGAGCTCTTTACAAAGACGTAAATATGGCTATTCAGTGAACGGATAATGTTCATACCGAACTCTGCAGTCTATAAGCTCATGTCTCCTTACTGATCTGAGGAAGCTTAGGAAGTCGGGACAGGTCAAGTGCCTGATCCTCTCCATTCACACTGAAGCTCCAACCCAGAACATAGTAAGAAGATACGTGCCAACCAGCCGATGCTGAGAAGCCCACATACATGTTCTCGTTGATGATTGGTGATAGATCCCGTCGAAGAGACAGAAGGGGAGTCTTCGGTTTTTGCACATGGATCGGAGCCAATGTGACATTGATCAGTTTGTCCGCACCATCATAGTCCACCCAAACTTGCATTTCTTGACCGCTGATTAGGGACGAGTTGTTGAACTCCCCATTATCTTGATATACCCCGCCGGAGCTGCCTTTTCTGACGTCAGCCCGTTCAAGTCGATCCCGATGTGATTATCGTTAATGTCCTGAAACTCGGAGCTGCGGATCGTGTCGAGTTCTACCCCGAACACATGATTGCTAGACTTGCCATTGTTGGTTTCATTGAACCTGCCGAGATATCGGCCCGGCAGGGACCCGGGGAGGCCTTTCTGGGGTGCGACAACAAAGGCAAAGCCGTTGACTCTCACACTCGCATTCGGAGGTCGAACCGCGAAGACGAACGTGGTGGAGAAGGATTTGACGGTGCCGTTCGGCAAGTTCTTGAACTGGACCGGGTAGGGATGGAAGGCGTGGCCCTGCTGCTCCTGATTGGTGTAGTTGTTCAGCTTCAGGAGGCCATTGGAGGTGATCCCGGCGATCCCGTCGAGGCTCAGATCGGCCGATCTGAAACCGTTGGACACGAAAACGGTCTCTTGAGCGTAAGTCAAAACTGCTAGCAGAGAGACCAGATAAAGAATCTCGACGGACATGGCTCAAACTCGAAGCCCGCTTAGCAATTAGGTGAAGAATGATGCGGTTTACCAAGGCTATGAAAGAATCCAAAAGAATCTTCATCTGACGGCATCAAATGAATGTCGCAAATTTCAAAAATGTCTGCTCTACGTGAGACGAATTGTTCAATGTCCTGGACTTTTTCAATGGGCGAATGCAACAGTCCCTGTTCATAAGTCAATTAGGAATTTTCAATCACGATGACTCTGAATAAAAAAATCCGAGTCGGAGAATGACTTTTTTATCGAAATTAAGTCTGGTGAGAGAGATCGAAGGAACTTGGGCGGGCTAAAATCAAAAGCCCCTCAATTTTCTTCCGATGAGAAAACCAAAAGTTGATCGTGCCACTCGTAACATGAAGTGTCCACGAAATTGTTTGAGGAAGGAAAAAGGCCACGAGTCGACGACAAAAGGACAAAAAAAAAACAGAGAAAAGAGAAAGAGAGAAATTTGGATTATCACGAGTGACCAAAAAAAAAAAAAAAGAAAGGAAGGGCCGTGACTGTCTAACACCATTTTTGAAAAGGTATAATAAAAGAACTTTCATAAAGGAACCCAATCCTACTATTTAAATATGAGAAAATAATATAAATGATCCATAAATTTTGACCCAATATGCAATATAATTCTTGAACTTTAGCCTAATGATTAATGTGGTCTATGAAACTTTGATTTGTTCAACGTAACTCCTGAACTATTGTTACATGTTTAATGTAGTTCCCAAATCATATGAAAATATTTAATATAATCTTTCCATTAATTTAAGATCCGGACAATAATGAACATTTTCATATAGTCTATTGACTAAAATGAACATGTATCAAAAGTTCAGAAATTGCAGTATACAAATTAAATGTTCATGTATCACATTGCGTATTTGGCCAAAATTTTGGACAATTTGTTTCATCTTTCCAATAAATAACTTTAGAAAATCGATTTCCAAAAATTATAGAAAAAAATTTGATATGGTCTTAAATGACCTTACGTAAATTTTTAGAGATATAAGATATTTAATAGGAAATAAAAGCTAAAAGTAAAAGTAAAGGCCAAATGGTGAGACAGTTGAAGGCTCGGCATTCAGGTTTGTAGATGGCCATGCAGCAATGAGCGACCGGAGCACCATGTTTTTCGTGATGAAGTACTGAAGTTAAGATAAACACCACAACTTAAATTGGATGGACTCAACAAGAAGAAAACTCATACTTCTTTCGGATAAGTTTGACCTCTCAATGGTACTTTTCACCACAAATTTCATGGAGATTAAATTGTGGAGCACTTGAAGTTTCAGAAATTAGACTAAGACATACAAAGTCGATAAATGGAAAAACAAGGCCCGCCCAAACATTTGGAGGAAGTCTCCATGAAATTACTTGGATTTTAGGCTAGTGGATTTTCCATTCAAGGCATCGACTAACTGAGCCCAAGCAACGCTTGATTCCTCATGAGAGAGTTCCACTGCTTAGCACTGTAATGGCTTGGCCCTATTCAATCGATCTAGTCCACTAAATGGAGGACGTGCGGACCCTTCAAGTGCCATAACTTTGGCCAAAGGGACACTTAAGTGCCATAACTTACGAAAGGTACACTTAAGTGCCAAAATCGGAGTAAAATGGATTACTTGAGTGCCAATCCGGCCAAAGTCCGGCCAAAATGCCGACGTGGCATTTTTCTGGCGAAACACACCCAAAACGACGCCGTTTTGCACGCTGATGTGGCGAAATAATGCAACAACGGCGTCGTTTTGGCCTGACGTGGTAAAAAAAATTAATTAATTAAATTTAAAATTAAATTTAGTTAAAATATTAAAAAAATAATTAAAAAAAACTCTAAAAAAATTTTAAAAAAAAATAGGGAACGGGGGGAGGCGGCTGAGGGATCAACCCTCAGCCGCCGCCGCCCAGCCCCCGCTGGGAAGCGTCGGCGATGGCAGGAGGAGGGTCGGCTGAGGTCGCCGGGCCCTGGCCAGTGGCCGGCAACCCCGGCCGACAGACGGCGAGGGCTCGCGAGCCCTCGCCGGATCTGGGCAAGGGCCGCGAGCCCTCGCCACTGGATCTGGGCGAGGGCCGCGAGCCCTCGCCGCTGGATCTGGGGGGGCTCGCAGCCCTCGCCACCTGTCAGCCGGGGTCGCTGACCCCTGGCCAGGGCCCGACGACCCCGGCCGACCCTCCCCCCGCCGTCACCGGCCCTTCCCGCCGGCAACAGCGGCGGCGACGACGGCTGAGGGCTGATCCCTCAGCCGCCTCCCCCCGTTCCCTTTTTTTTTTAATTTTTTAAAGTTTTTTAGATTTTTTTTTTAATTTTTTTAATTATTAATTTTATAATATTTTAATTTTAAATTTAATTTAATTTTTTTTTTTTTACCACGTCAACCCAAAACGACGCCGTTTTTGCATTATTTCGCCATGTTATCGTGTAAAACGGCGTTGTTTTGGGCTCGCTTCGCCGAAAAAATGCCACGTTGGCATTCTGGCCGGACTTTGGCCGGAGTGGCACTCAAGTGATCCGTTTTTCTTCGAATATGGCACTTAAGTGTACCTTTTGTAAGTTATGGCACTTAAGTGTCCCTTTGGCCAAAGTTATGACACTTGAAGCGTTCTTTTGCCCTAAATGGAGTATTCAAGTGTGATCATTCAATAAGATGACCATTTAGAGGAGGATCTCACCCCATGAATCTCTTCATGGCACATTTCCTAGTCGAAGTAGGATTTGGAGCTATACCAATATAATTTCATTCACGACAAGGGATTTGAAATTCCCTTATGTGGGAGTAAAGAATATATAAAGATTTGGAACTCCAAGAGACAAAAAAATCCAAATTTGCAATGACCAGTTTGTGAGGATAAATACTTATCGCTTTTTTCAAGGGGGGAGACACAACAATCCACATGGGAGGATGAATAATTTGGTAGGGGGAGAGTCCGTTTTCACTTATTTCAGAGTAGAAGACATAGCTCTTTACAAAGAAGTATAAATAGCTATTCAGTGAATGGATAATGTTTGTATCAGATTTTGCAATTCCTTAATTGAACTTGAGCCTCGATTCTGTATGGACAGTCCGTAATTATCCTTCTCCAAAATGCTTCCAAGCATGCAGAGCAGTCTGAATGAGAAAGCGCCCCATTACATGTTGCATGACCGTAACAATTGTCGTCATCCTCCGTGGACCGGCAGTACCTATTGAAATCCAAATCTGTCGTCTAGTCATATAAACACCCGAGAACATGGCTGGCGTTGTAATTTTATGAACTAGATGGCGAATATGTTGCTCCATTGCATATTTCGTTCACAAGAGTGGTGTCTCGATTCCTTCTCGTGACAGTGAAAATAGGAAAAATCTTGCTGCGATCCTTTGAAAAGTGGCCAATTTGCTGACTTTTAATTGTGTATCTATAGCTAATCAGCTTGGCTATATAATGGGGTTATTCTTGAAATTATCTCCACAAATTTCCAGATTACTTTAGCCAGCAGATCCGAGGAGTGCTTCCTCGAAATTGATCGAAGTTCAACTTCTTATGCTAATCTTATTGTCGGTCATTCGGCTGGGCAATGAGAACGATAATAATATAAACTACTATTGCATCCAAACCTTTTCTAAGATTAGTAAAGTTCTATCATTAAAAAAAAAAAAACTAGTATAAGTAAAAAATTCATATTATTATCATGTTTGTGTACTTAAAGATTTTATTAGCGAGATGAGTGGACATGCATTATATTATTCTTTAATCTTCTGAACAAAAAAAAATTATACATAATGCATTTTCAAAAAAGTTCGAGAAACAACCATATAAAGTGATAAGTTACATATCAAACGTAGATGGTGTCCCCAACTCTCTCACATGAGTAGAGATTATCGCCACGCTCTCTAAAATGGGGCCAGTGAAAGGCTAATGTTACCATCATTTTCTTAGACTAGGGAATCTTAGGCCCTGCATGGTAACACTTCTCATTTCTGTTCCTGGAACAGATTTTTTGTTTTTCTGTTCCCGGGAACAAAAAAAGAACAGAAACGCGTTTGGTTGCGTTTCTGTTCTTTTTTTGTTTTTTTGTTCCCGGAACAAAATTGGAGCAAAAAAACGAAACACAAAAAAGTTGCTTCTCGTTCCAGAAACAATTTTGAAGAAACGCTTCTTCTCTCTCTTCTCTTTTCTTCTTCTTTTCTTCTTCTTTTTTTCTTTTTTTTTCTTTGGCCGGTCGCCGACCTCGGCCATGGCCGGCGACTAGCCGTCGAGGGCCGGCGACGCCGTCGAGGGTCGGCGACCTCGTCGGAGCGTCGCCGGCCCCCGGCGAGGCCGAGCCTCGCCTTGGCTGGGCGAGCTCGGGCTTGCCTAGATCCGGCGAGGCCGAGCCTCGCCATGGCTGGGCGAGCTCGGCCTCGCCCAGATCCGGCAACGCCGAGCCTCGCCTTGGCTGGGCGAGCTCGGGCTCACCCAGATCCGGCGAGGCTGTCGGCCCCGTCGGCCGGTCGACGGAGGCCGGTGACAGGCCGAAAAAATAAAAAATAAAAAAGAAAGGAAAAACTGAAAAATAAAATAAAAATGTTTAAAAAATCAAAAGAAACAAAAAAAAAAGAATAAAATTTACCAAACGTATTTCTATTCATTTTTAATTCCCGGAACAAACGTTACCAAACGCGTTCTTTTGTTCAAAAATTATTCCCCGGAACAGAAACACTTTTTTTTTTAATTTCTGTTCCCTGGAACAAAAAAGAACAAAAACATTACCATTCGCACCCTTAGATGCACTAGGAACGACAAGTATTTATCCCCTCTTTAATTATCCAAATTATCCATTTCTAACTGTACATTATTTCACTACCTTTGTTGTTATATAAATAAAAAGACTAGGAGAGGTGGCCAGAGCTAGCCATCATTTTTAGGCGTTATCCACCCATTATATAATGTTCATTTTAAGGTGTAGGAAGTCCATCACCGTGGTCACGCCAAGATACTAGCGGTCAATAAGTCTTTCTACACAAGATATGTTGTACTTAGGCAATGCAGTAGGAGTTATTAAGAGGTTGCCTCGTAATGTGAATTGAACTTGTGACTTTGTGAAAATAGCTAATTCTTTTATTATTGAACCAATGAGGACAAATCCGTATGCTCAATATTTAATGAAGAGAATAAGTTATTGGGAAAATTCCAAATAAAAGCTTGAAGTGTTTTCATTTTCTTAAATAAGGGTCCGAAATGAACCTTGTATCAAATAAGGGTCTAAAATAACTATCGTTGTTTCAAATAAAAGCCTAAAATGGCCATGATCGTTTCAAATAAAGTCTTGACCTCACCAGTCGCCGGCCGACTAAATATTTCAACAAATCAAGGGCGTTTTCTTCCAATTACAATTTAATTTCAAATTATAATTATCCTTTTCTTTCCCTTTTTAACTTTTCTTTTTTTTCTTTCAAGCAAGGGCTAGCGGTAGATAGCGAGGGCTCAACCACCCTCGCCGGCCACTGATAAGGGCTAGCAAAGGCCTGTAAGCCCTCATCAATTGCAGGAGAGGCCATCCTCGCTAGCTACTAGCAAGGGCGGCCTCACCCAGGGCAAAGGCGACATCCCCCAAGGCCAAGCCATCCCTTGCAAGCTATTGGCATAGCAACCCTCACCTAGCCCTTTTCAACATTGCCGATGGTCGACAGGCCATTGTCAAAGAAGAAAGAAAAGCTAGAAAAATGGAAAAAAAATAAAGAATAAATAAAAAATAAATGATTAAAATGCCCTTGACCGGTCGAAAAGTCAAGCTTTTATATGAATAAGATCTACTTCAGACCTTCATTTGAAATAGAATTTATTTCAAGCCTTAATTTGAGAAAATGAAGGCACTTTAGCCTCTTATTTGAAAATTTTCCAAAGTTCTTTTCTTTTTATTTTGTTTCTTTCTTTCTTTTTCCTTTTTTTTATTTTTTTCCCCTCTCTTCCTTCTCTCTTCTTCCTTTCCCAAGACAATCGAAGTGCTCTTGTGCGCCGCTGCCAGCCCATTGCCATCACAAGTCGATGCCAATGTGTCTGAAAATATCGCAACTGCCACCGCTGACCACCTTGCAGCGTGCAAGTGTGTGTATGTGGAGCTCACAAGCAAACCGCCGCTGCGCGTCCATAGACATTTTTGTTGGAAATTTAAATGAGTCTATTATTGAAAAGGATGGTTTCTTACGATAGTTCTTGAAAATTTGGCTACTAAGATTTCATATATAATTTTCGATGTGAATAGCAATACATGTAGATTTCATTTTTTTCACAAAAAATATATATTTTCAAAAATATTTTGATAAAATTAATCACTTGTATCACTTAAATAATTAGTCGATGAAAAAATGTTTTCATTTATTGACAACAATTCATGTCTAAACATTTTCGTAAACGATGGAAATATTTTTTATTTATTCATTTTCATAGGCGATATAAGTGATAGTTTTAAAAAAAAAAAATCTAAATCATGCATTCTTCGTAAAACAAACAAAGTTGTAATGATTAATTGTTTTAGCTAGACCTATTTGCATCGAAACGTTATTTTAATCAAAAACCTAAAAGCAAATATACAATTTAAAAAAAATTAATTGATCATTTTCGCCCATAAATTGCTAATAAGCGGAAGTCATATTAAGTGAGTTTTCTTCACTAATGTAACTATGTTTCGTCCATAGATTGAATTTTTTTACCGGGATATTGACCAAAAAATTAACCGCGCAAAAAATTATGATCGAAGGATAAAATTGGGTCGTGATCTATGAGTGCTTTCCAATAATTCCCATTTTGACTCAATCAGACTGCTGGGTAATTGTATATTGCGACTTATAAGCCGGACCTGCCCTTCTAAGGAAACTCACGGTTTTCCCAAATCATGTGATGAGATGAGGTGGATTTGGCCATGAGCTCTCTAACGTCTCAAGAATCACTTCAATCACTGTTTTCTTGAGAGAAATACTGTAACATTTCACCTTGACCGTTCGCTCGGTCAGATTCACAGAAATTCATAACCTTGACACTTTGCTGAAGATCGAGTAGCATTTCTGGGAAGTTTTGGTTGCGAGCCTTCAAACTAAGAGTTATTTTATGTTAGTGACTGCCGAGGGACACCCTGCGACTCTAATGCCTTGATAGTCTTGCTCTATTTTTCACTTGATTTAATCAAACACCATTTGATCGCGGTAATGCAGAATGGTGAAAGCGCAGACAAAACGAAACAACCCATGCGAGAAATAAATGCAGAAAATAAATGTGACTAGGTGGATTTATGTGGCTCGGTCTGCTTATTTCAAAGGGAGAGATTGACGAAATATTCCTCTTAGTCAATAAGAGGAGATCACAACCACAGGAAACACACAATTCTCAAAAACTTCCCAGATTCCCCTTACGCTCGGAAAATCTCACAAACTCAAATTCAAGTGATACAACACGTTTTCCTCACATGCTCAGACTTCTTGACGGCTCCCTAAGCTCACTAGGCTTTCGTTTTATGCGGAATTAGGTTGAAAACGTCTTTAGGAAACATTCCCTTTCGCGTCCAGCCTCAGAAATAGTATTTGAAGTATGTACAAGTCTCATTTAAATGGATTATTCGATTTGGAGGAGCCAGTGCGTCATCGCACGGCCGCTTGCTGGAAGAAAATCAATGGGCTTTCATATACCCAAAGAGAGGATTGTGCTGAAGTAATATGTTTGTCTTCTACAAAACAACACCACATTTGGAGAGAGTTAGATACATTTAGGGCGCAATCAATTTCCATGAACCCCCTTAGCATTTTACGACACTGAATACAAGTGTCTTGATAAGTGTGAAAACTGGGCTCGTCATATGGGTAAGACAATCCGACCCAAAAAAAAGGTGGGACAAATCTGATTCAAGTCAAGTCGAAAATAATCTAATCCCCAAATCGATCCATTTAATCCATAATGACAATGCAATTTTTAATGACAAATACCCGATCCGACCTAGACTTAAGCCATTCTAAACCAAACTCGAGTTCCAATTATTAGTAATTTTTCTCCTTTAATTGTTACCTTTGAAGAATGGACATCTCTATGGATCGACTCCCTGGTTGGTGAGGGAGCTTAGGTGCTTGGGTCAGGTCATACTGTAGAACTTCATGTGGCACATAAGCAACGTGGAGACGTAGGTGACCACTACATCTTCGAACAACAATATCTGTGTGGGTGGGTTCAAGGTCAAGTTATGGATAGGGCCTCAAGGTGGAGGTGAGGCCAAGGGGGGTGGATCTTGCTTGGGTGATGAGCAATGCCCTCGCTCTTGTGAATCCGTTCATTTTTCAGGCATCACCCGACCATGGTGGCCTGAGATACGACCCACATAATGTGAGAATGGATGGTGGATTGTTAATACGGAATTGTTTGCTACAACATATATTGAGATAGCAAATCTTGAAGTACTCTTGATAAACTAGCGGTGCACGTATGTCGTCGACCCAATGAGAATAATAGTAATATTTACTACCATTTCAGCCATATATATTCCTCAGATTACTGAAGTTTTATCTAGAATAAGGTTTTTGTGAATATATTATATTATATTATATTATATTATATTATATTATATTATATTATATTATATTGAGGGGTTGGGGTACAACTGGAAGCATAATAATCTAGTGAGGACAAGATCGAAGGCGGAAACTTTTTTTGTTAATCTCCTCTATTTGCCACTCGGAATTGTTGAAAGTCTTAGACAAATGGGCACTTACCCTGAGATTTGGGCTCCATCAAGGCAGCGTTCAATCCAAATCGTTTTAAAAAGAATAAAGAAAAAATTTTACCAAACCTATTGGAGACATAAAGTTGCTTTAAAGACTCTCACAAACGCATCATAAAAGTTGAATTATCTCCATGCAATCTTTCCACACAAATGGGACACCCTGAGAGATACGGAAAATGTAATGGCATGCTTTTGATACTAAGAATTGAAGTTGTCTATCCATTTACCTTTCCTATACACTAGTTAGTTCACCGTGTAAATAAATTCTCTTGCTAGAGAAGTCAAAACCATTCGTCGCATTGATCAGCACAGCCCTACTCATTAGGGATGTGCACGGGTCGTAGGGAATTTGTGTCCCGTGAATTAACCTCATGTGCACCTTTAGAAAAAGTTTTTTTTTAATTATTTTATTCCATTTATAAATACAACATTATAATAAGAATATGATGATGATGATGATCGCCTAGAACAAAAGAGCCCTAAGAGCTGGTGAACTTGGTCGTCGCCTTGGTGCTGTCCGCCACAACATGCTTGGCGAGCCGGGAAGCACAAGCTGGCCGGCCGTCTAGATCTCCCATGAGGCGATGGTCGGCTTTTGGTTGTAGCGCATGAGCCACAACGATTCCTGGGCCAGCCTATTGAAGATGAAGTTATTCATGATGCCCATGGCCTTACTCGAGAAGCCAATGTCCTGGTGGACCGGCTTCAGCATCTTGAAGATGTAGATCTTGTATGTCTCAACGCTCCTCTTCGCCCACTTCTTGTCGCCGGCCCCCTCATACGGGAGCTTCTGCTCGACCCTTGACTTCTTCTCCGCCATCCCCTCCGACTACCCTGCTGCATCGGACTTCTCAGCCACCACTTCCTCCTTGTACTCGAAAGTTTGCTTCTGCCGCCGGGGGGGGGGGGGGGGGGGGGGGGGGGGGGGGGGGGGGGGGGAGAGGGGCGGCGACGGTGAGCTCAGCAACAGCGTGGCCTTGTCACCAGGCCGGATCGGGAAGGGGAGGGTGAGAAGGGAAGGAGAATTGCAAAACAATAATATGTATATATATAAAAGAGGAAACCAAACCAAATTGCATTTTCGGTTCGGGTCATATCCGGTTCATGTCATGTTTAGGTTCAGAGCAAGCACACATCCAAATGGTTCGGACCAAATCAAACTGAACCATTGACATCCCTAAATCTATGTATTCAGTTTTCAGGAGAGGAAGTGTTTAAGAGAAAAAAAGAACTCCTGTCCTTCCGTCTTAGGCAGATTGCTTCTGTCCAACTCATACAGAAGGAGCTTACGCGCGCGTTATCCCTGGCTAGGACTATTGCACAAAATATGAAGACCATGTTTTCTAGCTGAGCTCTCTGAATCAAAATGACTACTTTCTCTGATCGGCCTAAGGAAGGATCAAGCCCCTCCCAAACGTTTCACTCGAGTTACTCCCGCCAGACTCTCCTTGACAGTGGAGTCCCATACCTCTTGCGAGCTCAAGCCATTCTTGAAGCAAGAGCTTTAGCTGAGATTGCTGGAACATTTTAAAGGCATTCTTATCTTATCCCCTTAGCGAGTCAGAAAGCTGCTTTTGAAAGGTATGAAGATGATAATGTTGAGGGGTTCTCCTCTACCGGGTTAGAACTCAGAAGTAGGGGTGAGTGGGGCAGACTGCTTTGCTCATACCGGATTTTAGGCTAGGGGACCGGGTAGGATTGACTTAAAGCTCTCCTAAGAAATCTGTCCTTTTCCTGACGTACTCGACTGAATGGCTAAGATCTCATCATATGCATAATGTGCCACGAGAAGTTTATTGTTCAATTTGCTTCAAGCCAGTCAAACTTGAAGGGCCGCGAAGTACATTGCGTCCAGGACTCACGAAGAAAATATGTAAAATATCAGAACTCATGCCATCACTGATTGTAGCCCAAAATATGCACCTACACTATGCTTTGATTGTAGCCCAAAATATGGTTCCGACATGCACCTAGAAAATCCATATAAGGAGGATGAAATAAAAAAAAGAAATTAAACCGGAGGCTCATCGAACACCTGAGGTGAGCGATTCAGCGACAGAAGACGAGTGCCAAAATGCCTTGCTTGTGGAGGACGGATAAGACATGGCCAAATCATCCAAACCTTCGCGATGAGCGAATGCTAAACCGCTGGAAGAAATGCTGGTGGACGACAATTCTGGCATCGGAAGATCGCCCTCCAAGTACTGCAATACTTGACGCATGCTTGGCCTCATCGACGGATTGGGGAGGGAACACATCAACCCGAGTTTCAGCACCAACTCCATTTCCTCTTCCACAAACTCCGCCCTCAATTTCGGATCACTTGCCTCAAGAATGTCGCCTCTGTTCCAGCGAGAAAATACCCAGTCCACTAAGATCACGTCCTCCGTGTCCCCTTGCTTTATTGGCCTTCTCCCGCAGGTGACCTCGAGCAAAACCACTCCAAAAGCAAACACGTCGGTGCTCGTAGTGGCCTTGCCAGTACGCACGTGCTCGGGGGCCAGATAACCGAACGTTCCCACGACATGAGTCGTTTGAGGGTCGGTTCCATGGTCGTATAGTCTCGCAAGCCCAAAATCTCCGAGTCTTCCATTAAATTCAGCGTCTAGCAAGATGTTACTCGCCTTTATATCCCTGTGGATCACCACTTCCTCCCACCCTTCATGCAGATAAAGCAGCCCAGATGCCACTCCTCTGATCACCCTTAATCTTTGCATCCTATTGGGAATGACTGATCCCCGAAAAACCGGATTCGACACTAAATCGAACCCCTAAATCAATGCGGAAGACGAGCCCTGGAAAAACAACACGTATCACCGATCCTAAAGCACACCACGGATTCGAGCGTACTTTTTAGTCACAGATTAAACACCGACGCCAATAGAGGAAGAGAAACTTGGTCCTGTTCGATTCGGTGAAGCAAATTGGCATACGCGCTTCACTGTTTTCCTTTTTGCTTTGAAGAAAACGAGAGAGAGACGGAGTGTGCGTTGAGAGAAAAAACGTACGTCTTTTTCTAAAACAAAACAGTGTTTTTTTTTTCTCTCTCTCCTCCCTTTTATACCTCTCTCCTTCCACGGGCCCTATTCCCGTGGGCCGGGCTTTCTGGGCCCAACTTGGGCGGACGGGCCTTAAGCCCAATACTAATAAGGCCTTCATCTCCCACTCGCACATGGTGGGCTGAACAGGATTCTCTTTACCTCTTTTCAACATTCATACCGGTGAATAATCCGTGCGACTAGCATACTTTGAGAGCTCATTGCTATACATCTGTTAGGAATATATAGCAGCTCATAATGGGAGTCACACTCCGAGTAGACTTAGTATGCAGTACCCTAGATTGATCGATCACATTTTATATCTCTCTTGATCTCTTTTAAACATGATATATATTGTGTTCACAATTATAATTATCACAAAGACAGTCATAATTGGTCGACCAGTGAATACAAAACTATAATGTGATTCCCCAAAATCGATCTTCATCTTTCCTTCAAACTCTCAATTTCAGTTCAGCTTGCTTTTCTAGAAATGTCCCATTAAATCGAATCAACTCATGACCATTGGCAACATCCTAAGATAGCAAACACTAAATAGAAACCTTGAGAATAAGTAAAAGTCATGAGGGCACTAAAATTAAGGAACTCTTTTCCTCAAGAGTCTCACACATCATAAAAGTTGAGATCAAACTTTTTGCCACTCTTATTGGTCGGCTCATGCATACGTAGTATGAAATACGTATTACAGTATTAACTCCTTTCCCATGGAGCGTATGTCTACACCTTTCAATACTGTACAGATGATAGTTCAGACATACCCAATGTCTAACTTGAGTTCACGTATCTACTCTTTTACAAAATTCATCAGAACTCACATCTGGCATCTTAGACAGATAAAGTAAAATATGTGGGGTATTTTACTTTCGGACATAGTAAGTATTATGTCATCATCTTAACACTCAGTTAAGGCGACATACGTATTTTAATCTTGAGCTCTCGATTATCACCTAGATAATAAGCTTAAAAACAGTCTCATCTCTATTTATCACACAGTAAATAGAACACCCGTGTGAGTGGGCTAATCTTTTATCTGTCCGACATACTTTCTCAACATAAAGTAATGCACTGAGCATTAAGATGCATAAAGATCAAACAAATATTCATAGGCATTAATCAATGAAAAACAAAATTTCATAAATGTGAACAATTCAGGGAAAATACAATTCAGTACATCAGACTCTACGCAATCCTAGAGATTTTACATGACCACAAAACACATCTCTAGGTATTGGCTTTGTCATAGGATCTGCTACCATTCTATGCGTAGATATGTACTGTAAGTTCACATCCTTTCGTGCAACCATATCTTTTACAAAGTTATACTTTGTATCTATATGTTTGGTCTTGCCATGATACTTTGGATCTTTGGTGTATGCTATAGCTGCTTGGCTATCACAGTTAACTAATAATTGATTTGCAACTTTCTCAATAACACCTAAATGATCCAAGAATCTCTTAAGCCAAACTGCTTCTTGTACTGCTCTGATAATGCCACGAACTCAGCTTCCATCGTGGATAAGGCTATGCACGTTTGCTTCTTACTACTCCATGATATGGTGCCATTGCTCAGTAAGAAAACAAATCCTGAGGTAGATTTTCTTTCATCTAAATCTCCTCCCCAATCAGCATCTGAATAGCCTTCAAGTCGCAGATCCTTTCCTTGGTAATTCAACTTGAAATCAGCAGTTCCCTTCAGATACCTCAGTATTCTCTTAACGGCTTTCCAATGTGCAAGACCAGGATTGGATTGGTATCTACTCACCATTCCAACTGCAAAACATATGTCGGGTCTTGTACACATCATAGCGTACATCAAGCTCCCAACAGCACTTGCATAAGGAACATGTTTCATTTGTTCCTTCTCTTGTGGAGTCCTTGGACACAGTCTATGGCTCAATCCTTCACCTTTTGCAATAGGAGTGTCTATGGGTTTACAATCTTGCATACGAAATCGTTCAAGAACCTTATTTATATAGGTTTCTTGTGAAAGAGACAATGATCTCTTCGAACGATCTCTTTAAATCTTAACTCCAAGAATGTATGCAGCCTCACCCATGTCCTTCATCTCAAAGTTGGAAGACAACCAACTCTTGACAGTCTTAACAATTTTCATATTGCTTCCGGCAATTAGTATATCATCAACATATAATGATATGATCACAAATTGATCCTTGGATCTTTTGATATATACACAATGATCCTCATCAATCATTGTAAAATCATATGCCATTATGGCATTATGAAAACGTATATACCATTGTCTTGATGACTACTTAAGACCATATATCGACCTCAAAAGTCGACATACTTTTTCTTCTTGGCCTTTCACTATGAAACCAGCAAATTGTTCCATATATATTTCTTCCTCTAATTCTCCATTGAGGAAAGCAGTCTTTACATCCATTTGATGTAACTCAAGATCCAGACTAGCCACTATTGCCAGAATAATGCGAATCGAGGTAAATCTCACTACAGGAGAAAACGTATCTTCATAATCAATTCCTTCATGTTGATTATACCTCTTCGCCACAAGGCGAGCCTTATGCCTTTCAATCGAGCCATCAGCCTTTCGCTTTATTTTGAGAACCCATTTGTTTCCAATAGCTCTGCGTCCTTTTGGCAGATCAACCAGTTCCCAGACTTTGTTTGATTTCATTGACTCCATTTCCTCTTCCATTGCATTAATCCATTTTTCCTTACTAGGGCAATTCAGAACCTCATTAATATTTCTTGGCTCATCCTCATCTTGTGGAGCAACCATAAAAGTTTCCCCTTCAATGTCAAAACGTCGACAAGGAATACTTTAGCGACTTGTTCGCCGTATGGGAGATTGTACACTTTGCACATCATTCCCCATCATGCTCCCACTTGGATTAGGTAATAATGATGTCGTCTCATCATGTGGTTGCAATTGAGAATGAGTTGAATTCAATTCATCACTTCTCATATTACTCCCACTTGGACGAACTCCACTAACATCATTATCCTGATCCAAGGTCTCAAATAGGGAACGATCTTCCCCTATTTCGCCCTTCTTAGGAAATTTATCTTCTAAGAATGTGACATCTCATGATTCAAACTCAGTTATACTCCCACTTTCCTGCTCACCTATGAACACATATCCTTTCGAGTGTTCTGAGTACCTTATGAAAATACTCTTCTTTCCTCTGGGACCCAATTTCCCAAATTTGTGAGAGAACTCATGTGTATAGGCAGCACAATCCCATGACTTAAGAAAACTTAAGTCTGGTTTTCTACCTGTCCATAACTCATATGGAGTGGAAGTAACTGATTTGGAAGACACACGGTTAAGTATATAGGCAGCAGTTAACAACGCATCACTCCAAAACGTAATAGGTAAGTTAGCATGCGCCATCATGGACCTAACCATTTCCAGTAGGGTTCTGTTTTTTCTCTTCGCAACACCATTTTGTTGAGGAGTATATGGAATAGACAACTGTCTTTCTATTCCTTTTTCATCACATAATTTTCTGAACTCATCAGATAAATATTCTCGACATCGATCGAATCTCAATGCTTTTATTTTCTTGTCTAATTGATTCTCTACCAGGTTCATAAACCTTTTGAAACAACTTATTGTTTCAGATTTATGAGAAATCAAATAGACATATCCGAATCGAGTATAATCATCAATAAAAGTGATGAAATAAACAGCCCCATGCCTTCATTTCACATTCATTGGACCACAGATATCAGAATGGATTAAACTCAGAGGAAATTCAGCTCTTTTTCCTTTTCCAAATGGTTTCCTTGTCGTTTTCCCTTCTAGGCAATGCTTACATATGGACAAATCGACTTTTTCAATATTGCCCAACAAGCCCTCTTTGACTAGTCTATTCATAATACGCTGTTGGCCAATGTGACCAAGTCTAGCATGCCACACATTCACATCATTATCATATTTATTAGGAGACGTGAGAAGGGAATAACAAACATTAGCACTAATATAATCAATATCTAATACAATAAAAACATCCAGAAAATAACCACAACCATAGTAATTTGTATCCAAAAACAAATTCACACCTCTACTATAGAAGTTCATATTAAAACCTAATTTAACCAACACTAATACAGACACTAAATTCTGACGAATCTCCAGAGCATACAACACATCATGAAGGAAGAAAGTGCGTCCACCACGCATATTCAGTTGGCATGTGCCAATTCCTTTCACTTCAGCTCTGGAGTTGTTTCCCACATAGATCCACTTAGTTCCAGTTGGTACTCGTCGGAATTCCACGAAGGATCCTCTATCCTTCGCTACATGGTCCGTCGCTCCTGAATCCACAATCCACAAAGGATTAGACTCAGTTAAGAACATAGAACTCGACACAAAAGCAAAGTTCTGAAAAGTACAAGGGGTGCATACCTTCTTTGGCTCATGACAGTCGCGAGCATAGTGACCCTTCTTGTCACAGTTGTAGCATTTCACCCTTGCAAGCTTTTTCATGCGAGGACGCTTCCCTCTTTCATGTTGGTTAAACTTGGGTTTCTTCCCTGAAGGACCTGCTTCATCCTTGCCTTTCCCCTTATCAAACCAGTTAGGGCGCTTGCGCTTGGAGCTCAAAGCTCCATTTGAGCTAGAACTAGCATGATAGAGTTCAGCATCCGGCTTAGCCGCCAACAGGCGGTCCTCTTCCAGCTCAATATGACGCATTGCATCCTCAAATGTTTTGATATTTTCATCATGAGTCAGGTGCACCTTCATATGCTCCCAACTCTGAGGCAAGGAACGAATCACTGCTTGCACTTGCTGCTCATCTGTGAGGATATGGCCAGCATCTTTCAACTCAGTTATCATGTTTGACATCTTTCTAAGATGTTGCTTCATGGTCTGACCATGAGGCTTCTTATAAGAGTCAAACCTGATAGTGAGCTGCCTCAGTTTAGTCACCGAAGTATGACCAAATCTAGCTGCCAATGCTTCCCACATTTCCTTGGCATTGTCAAAACGCCGGAACTCTCGCATGACGTCATTTTCCATGCTGCTCAACAACGTGATGCGAGCTAGAGAGTTCTTTCTTTTCCACGCAGAAAAAGCTTCTTTGTCTCTTTTGTGCTGTGCAGTGGTTCCCTCTTCAGGTTCTACCATGGTCAGGTTAAGAGCCTTAAGTGCTTCTTGCTCTTCCAGCACATACTGGATTTTCATTTGCCAAATTTCATAGTTGTCACCATTGAGCTTTTCACATTTGTTCAGCTCGGCAACTATGCTCTTTGTGGTTGAAGCCATTGATCTGAACACATCAGACAAATATGCACGAATTATTAATGCATATCATTTATGCATCCCTATTTACATAGACCCATCATATTAATGAATAATTTCAAGTAAGGCTTCAGAATCAAAAGGTCACTATGTTTCCAATCATCCTCCAAAATCCTAACTTAAAACTATCATCAATATAATTGTCTTATGCAAAATCAATTCTATGAAGCTACAAAAACTTCTAAAACTACCCACAGCTAATTACCCATAGCAATCAACAATAACAGAAAGCAACATATAATAGACATCCAATAAAACAATAATGCTTTCAATTAACACAATTAGGTAGTAAACAATACATAAGATGTCCACAAAAGCACACTTAGTTAAGAAAATAGCCAATACATCTAACACCAAGCCAGCACACGAACTGGGAAAGATCCTCTTTTGTTCAATTTCTTAATCTTTTCCCTTGAAACAATACAGTAATATTCATTTACAAAATCCATCACAATTTTCTTAGAGGAAGCAGCTCCGTTGACATCCCATATGCGATTCAACACATCTTGCCATTCAGGTGGAAGAGTGTTTATGAAAAATCGCACCATCTCTGACTGTGACATAGGACGACCATTCCATATGACCTGTTGAATTTTCCCGTTGACTTCAAGGACATGGTCAATTAAGTCACCTCTCTCCCATCGATGATCAGTCAGCTCAGCTATCAACTTAGACAGCCTATCCTTTTATTCATCGGTAACTGCGCGAATAGGTGTGCGCAACCTCAGGGGAGGCATTGTTCTTGCAACAAATGCAGAACAAATAAGGGATCACATTATAATCCACATAGACTTAATTGAAAAAGAAACACATTCTTTTCCTTTTTTTTTTTTTGGTCAACGATCAACGGTCGTCAACGGTCAACGGTGGTCAACGGTCAACGGTCGTCGGACCGGTCGGACCGGTCGGACCGGTCGGACCGGTTCAGGCGAACCGACGGCACGTGCCACACGCGTGCGCGGGATGACGTCACGCAGACGTCAGCCGGCACGCGCGGCGCGCGTGCCGACGTCCTCGATCGGGTCGGGTCGGGTCGCCGGTCGGGTCGCCGGCCGATGACCGCCTGGCGAAACGTTGTCGTGCTGACGTCAGCACGCGTCGGTCCGCGAACCGGCGCGTGCCGATTCGCCGGCCGGCGGCGAGCATGTGCCGGTTCGCCGACCGGCGCGTGTGTCGCACGCGCTGGGCGAGCCAGCGCCTCCGGGCGCATCGCGCCCATGCGCAGCGGCTTCCGACCACGCGTGTCGGCGCGTGCAGTGTCGCCCAGCGGCGCACGACGTATCGTCAGACTCCTCTCGACGTCGCCTTTCTCCCCATGTGTTCAGAAAACGATTTCGACTTACGAAAACTCAGAAAAATGGCCGAACAACGCTCGGGTGTCGAGATTTCTCACCCCGATCCGTACGGCAGAATTGCTTTTGCGAAAAAGCAATCAAAAAACGTCAAACAAGTCGGGAAAATGTGAACTAGGGCTCTAATACCAATGTTGGGAATGACTGATCCTCGAAAAACCAAATTCGACACTAAATCGAACCCCTAAATCAATGCGGAAGACGAGCTCGGGAAAAATAAACGTATCACCGATCCTAAAGTACACCACGGATTCGAGCGTACCTTTTAGCCACAAATTAAACACCGACGCCGATAGAGGAAGAGAAACTTGGTCATGTTCGATTCGGTGAAGCAAATTGGCCTACGCGCTTCACTGTTTTCCTTTTTGCTTTGAAGAAAACGAGAGAGAGAGGGAGTGTGCGTTGAGAGAAAAAACGTACGTCTTTTTCTAAAACAAAACGGTGTTTTTTTTTTCTCTCTCTCCTCCCTTTTATACCTCTCTCCTTCCACAGGCCCTATTCCCGTGGGCCGGGCTTTCTGGGCCCAACTTGGGCGGACGGGCCTTAAGCCCAATACTAATAAGGCCTTCACATCCAATTGAGGGTGACCTTTGGTTGGTTATAGAGGTACTTGTCGAGGCTCCCATTGGGCATGTAGTCGTAAACCAAGAGAAACTTCCTTTTCCTGCGGCAGTAACCGAGCAACGCCACTAGGTTGCGGTGACGGAGCCTACCGATGCTCATGATCTCCGCTACAAATTCTCTTATGCCTTGTCTCGATTCATGGGATACCATCTTCACCGCAATCTCTATATTCGATGTGGGTAAGATTCCTCTATAGACCTGGCCAAACCCCCCGACCCCTAATAACTCTTGGTCCTGGAATCCTTTTGTAGCAATGTAAAGATCTTTGTACTTGAACCGGTGCGGGCCGTAGTCCCTCTCCCAATCTTCAAGGACCTCGGCCAATTTCCTTTTCCTTCTTATCACGTAAATTGCGCCCAAGATCAGCACCGATACAACGAAAAGAACCATCAGTGGTAACCCGATAGTCATTACTTTCGATGTCTCCTTACCGATCTGAGGAAGCTTAGGAAGTCGGGACAGGTCAAGTGCCTGAGCCTCTCCATTCACACTGAAGCTCCAACCCAGAACATAGTAAGAAGCTACGACCGAACCAGCCGCTGCCGAGAAGCCCACATACATGTTATCGTTGATGATTGGTGAGAGATCCCGTCGAAGAGACAGAAGGGGAGTCATCGGTTTTGGCACATGGATCGGAGCCAATGTGACATTGATCAGTTTGTCCGCACCATCATAGTCCACCCAAACTTGCATTTGTTGACTGCTGATTAGGGACAAGTTGTTGAACTCCCCATTATCTTGATAATACCCGGCCGGAAATTCCATTACTGACGGCAGCCCGTTCAAGTCGATCCCGATGTGATTATCGTTGATTTCCTGGAACTCGGGGCTGAGGATCGTGTCGAGTTCTACCCCGAACACATGATTGCTAGACTTGCCATTGTTGGTTTCATTGAACATGCCGAGATATCGGCCCGGCAGGGACCCGGGGAGGCCAATCTGGGGTGCGACAACAAAGGCAAAGCCGTTGACTCTCACACTCGCATACGGAGGTCCAAACGCAAAGACGAACGTGGTGGAGAAGGATTTGACGGTGCCGTTCGGCAAGTTCTTGAACTGGACCGGGTAGGGATGGAAGGCGTAGCCCTGCTGCTCCTGATCGGTGTGGTTGTTCAGCTGCAGGTGGCCATTGGAGGTGATCCCGGCGATCCCGTCGAGTTTCAGATTGGCCGAACTGAAACCGTTGTACACGAAACCGGTCGCTTGAGCGTAAGTCAAAACAGCTAGCAGGGAGACCAGAAAAAGAATCTCGACAGACATGGCTCAAACTCAGAGCCCGCTTAGCAATTAGGTGAAGAATGATGCGGATTACCAAGGCTATGAAGAGTCCAAAAGAATCTTCATCTGACGGCATCAAACAATGTCGCAAATTTCAAAAATGTCTGCTCTACGTGAGACGAATTGTTCGATGTCCTGGATTTTTCAATGGGCGAATGCAACAGTTGTTCATAAGTCAATTAGGAATTTTCAATCACGATGACTCTGAATAAAAAAATCCGAGTCGAAGAATGACTTTTTAGTCGAAATTAAGTCTGGTGAGAGAGATTGAAGGAACATGGGCGGCCTAAAATCAAAAGCCCCTCAATTTTCTTCCGATGAGAAAAACAAAAGTTGATCGTGTCCACGAAATTGTTTGAGGAAGGACAAAAGGCCACGAGTCCACGACAAAAGGACAAAAAGAGAGAGAGAGAGAAATTTGGATAATTACGAGTGACCAAAAAAAAAAAAAAACAGAGAAAAGAAAAGAAGACCCATGACTGTCTAACACCATTTTTGAAAAGGTATAATAAAAGAACTTTCACAATGGAACCCAGTCCTACTATTTAATAAGAGAAAATAATACTAATGTTCCATAAATTTTGACCCAATATGCAATATAATTCTTGAACTTTAGCTTAATGATCAATGTGATTTATGAAATTTAGATTTGTTTAACGTGACTCTAGAACTATTGGTACGGGTTTAATATAGTTCCCAAATCATATGAAAATATTTAATATAATCTTTCCATTAATTTAAGATCCGAGACAATAATGAACATTTTCATATAGTCTATTGACTAAAATGAACATGTATCAAAAGTTCAGAAATTGCATTATACAAATTAAATGATCATGCATCACATTGCATATTTGGCCAAAATTTATAGACAACTTGTTTCATTTTTCCAATAAATAACTTTAAAAAATCAATTTCGAAAAATTATAGAAAAAAATTGATATGGTCTTAAATGACCTTACGTAAATTTTTAGAGATTTAATGTATCTAATAGCAAATAAAAGCTAAAAGTAAGAGTAAAGGCCAAATAGTGAGACAGTTGAAGGCTCGGCATTCAGGTTTTTAGATGGCCATGCAGCAATGAGCGACCGGAGCACCATCTCTTTCGTGATGAAGTACTGAAGTCAAGATAAACGCCACAACTTAAATTGGATGGACTCAACAACAAGAAAACTCGTACTTCTTTCTGATAAGTTTGACCTATCAATGGTACTTTTCACCACAAATTTCATGGAGATTAAATTGTGGAGCATTTGAAGTTTCAGAAATTAGACTAAGACATACAAAGTCAATAAATTGAAAAACAAGGCCGTCCAAACATTTGAAGGAGGTATCCATGAAATTACTTGGACTTTAGGATAGTGGATTTTCCATTCAAGGCATCGACTAACTGAGCCCAAGCAACACTTGATTCCTCATGAGAGAGTTCCACTGCTTGGCACTGTAATGGCTTGGCCCTATCCAATCGATCAAATCCACTAAATGGAGTGTTCGAGTGCGATCATTCAATAAGATGACCATTTAGAGGAGGATCTCACCCCATGAATCTCTTCATGGCACATTTCCTAATCGAAGTAGGATTTGGAGCTATACCAATATAATTCCATTCACGACAGGGGATTTGAAATTCCCTTATGTGGGAGTAAAGAATATATAAAGATTTGGAACTCCAAGAGAGAAAAAAAATCCAAATTTGCAATGACCAGTTTGTGAGGATAAATACTTATCGCTTTTTTCAAGGGGGGAGACACAGCAATATACATGGGAGGATGAATAATTTGGTAGGAGGGGAGTCCATTTTCACTTATTTCAGAGGAGAAGACATAGCTCTTTACAAAGAAGTATAAATAGCTATTCAGTGAATGAATAGTGTTTGTATCAGATTTTGCAATTCCTTAATTGAACTTGAACCTCGATGCTGTATGGACAGTCCGTAAATATCCTTCTCCAAAATGCTTCCAAGCACGCATAGCAGTCCGAATGAGAAAGCATTCCATCACATGTTGCATGACCGTAACAATTGTCGTCATTCTCCGTGGACCGGCAGTACCTATCGAAATCCGAATCTATCTTCTAATCTCATAAACAACCGAGAACATGGCTGACGTTGTAATTGTATGAACTAGATGGCGAATATGTTGCTCCCTTGCATATTTCATTCACAAGAGTGATGTCTCGATTCCTTCTTGCGACAGTGGAAATAGAGAAAATCTTGCTGCGATCCTTTGAAAAGTGGCCAATTTGCTGACTTTTAATTGTGTATCTATAGCTAATCAGCTTGGCTATATAATGGGGTTATTCTTGAAATTATCTCCACAAATTTCCACATTTCTTTAGTCAGCAGATCCGAGGAGTGCTTCCTCGAAATTGATCGAAGTTCAACTTCTTATGCTAATCTTATTGTCGGTCATTCGGCTGGGAAATGAGAATGATAATAATATAAACTACTATTGCAGCCAAACCTTTTCTAAGATTAGTAAAGTTCTATCATAAAAAAAACTAGTATAAGTAAAAAAATCATATTATTATCATGTTTCTGTACTTCAAGATTTTATTAGCGATATGAGTGGACATGCATTATAATATTCTTTAATCTTTTGAACAAAAAAAAAAAGATTTATACGTAATGCATTTTTAAAAAAGTTCGAGGAACAACCATATAAAGTGATAAGTTACATATTAAACGTAGATGGTGTCCCAACGCTCTCGCATGAGTAGAGATTATTGCCACGCTCTCTAAAATGGGGTCAGCGAAAGGCTAATGTTACCATCATTTTCTTGGACTAGGGAATCTTAGATGCACTAGGAACGATAAGAAAACGCAGACCCCTGGAATAACATAACTTGGCAGAAATGGACACTTAAGTACCATAACTTACAAAAGGTACATTTAAGTGCCAAAATCGGAGTAAACTAAATCACTTGAGTACCAATCCAACCAAAATCCAGCCAAATTGCATATGTGGCATTTTTTCGGTGAAGCGAGGGCAAAACAACGCCATTTTGCACGCTAACGTGGCCAAATAATGCAAAAAGGGCATCGTTTTGAGCTAACATGGTAAAAAAATAATATAAAATTAATTAATTAATTAATTTAAATTTATTTAAAATATTTAAAAATAATAATTTTAAAATTAAAAAATAAAAAAAAAAATGGAGGGAGGTGGCAGCTGAGGATCAGCCGCCGCCACCGTCGCCTCCCCGCCATCTCCAGGAAGGGCCAACGACAGAGGGGGAGGGTCCGCTAGGGTCGCCAGGCCTTAGCCAGGGGCTGGCGACCCCGGCCGACCGATAGCCCTCACCCCAGATCGAGGCGAGGGTTGCAGCCCTCGCCCAGATCCGGAGAGTGTCGGCAGCCCTCGCCCGACCAAGGCAAGGGCCATTATCCGCTAAGGCGACCCACAGCGAGCGGCAGCCCTTGGCCCAGCCAAGCAAGGGCCATCGACCCTCACCAAATCTAAGCGAGGGCCGTGACCCTCGCTTAGATCCGCCAAGGGGGGGGCAAGGAGGAGGAGAGGAAGCAGCCGACAGCTAAGGAGGAGGAAGAAAAAGGGGGTGGAAGAAGGAGTGTTGCCGAGGGCTGGGGCCATCGAGCCCTGGCCAAGGACCAGCGGCGAGGGCCTACGTGCCCTCGCCCAGATCTAGGGCGAGGGCATGCAGGCCCTCGCCATCGGTCAGCTGGGGCTACCGGCCCTCAGCTGGGCTAGACAGCCGCAACCGACCCTCCCCTACTTTCTGGCGATGGCGGGGAGGCGACGGCGGTGAGGCGGCAGCGGTGAGGGCTCAGCCCTCAGCCGTCGATTACCTTCCTCCTCCTCTGTTTTTTTTTTAATATATAAGTTATATTATTATTTTGTTTTAAATTTAATTTAATTAATTTTTATATTATATTAAAATTCAAATTATGCCAAAACGATATCGTTTTAGCCGATTTAAGCGCTCTATTTTGGCCAACACCCGAAACGACATCAATTTGGGTGAATTAGAGCTGACTTAGCTCTCCGGCGAGCCACCTCGGCAAGAAATATTAATAGTTAATTGCCACATATGATTTACGGCCGGCTTCACCGAATTTGGCACTCCGGTGTCCCACTTTTCTTAAAATGTGATACTTAAGTGTACATTTCATAAGTTATGGCACTTAAGTGTCCATTTGTGCCAAGTTATGGCACTTGTAATTTTCTTTTTTCTCGAAAAACAAGTATTTATCCCCTCCTTAATTATCCATTTCTAATCGTACATTATTTCACTACCTTTGTTGTTATATAAATAAAAAGACTGGGAGAGGTGGCTAGAGCTAGCAATCCTTTTTAGGCGTTATGCACCCATTATGTAACATTCATTTTGAGGTGTAGTTACTCGGCACTATTCATGGCCCAAAGGTCTCAGATTAGGGAGTCCGTCGCCGTGGTCACGCCAAGATACTAGCGGTCAATAAGTCTTTCTACACAAGATATGTCGTACTTAGGCAATGCAATAGGAGTTATTAAGAGGTTGCCTCGTAACGTTAATTAAACTTGTGACTTTGTGAAAAATAGGTAATTCTTTTATTATTGAACCAATGAGGACAAATCCATATGCTCAATATTTAATGAAGAGAATAAGTTCTTGGGAAAATTCCAAATAAAAGCTTGAAGTGTTTTCAATTTCTTAAATAAGGGTCCGAAATGAATTTTGTATCAAATAAGGGTCTGAAATAAATATAGTTGTTTAAAAGAAAAAAAAAGCCTAAAATGGCCATGATTGTTTCAAATAAAATCCTGACCTCACTGGTCACCGATCGACTAAATATTTCAACAGATCAAGGGCGTTTTCATCCAATTACAATTTAATTTCAAATTATTATTATCATTTTCTTTTCCTTTAACACTTTTCTTTTTTTTCTTTCAGCCGAGGGCTAGCGGTGGCTGGCAAGGGCTAGCGGTGGCTAATGAGGGCTCAACCACCCTCGTAGGCCATTGATAAGGGCCAGCAAAGGCCTATGAGCCCTTGTCGATCACCTAGCCCTTGTTGGCATGGTGACCCTCGCCTAGCCCTTTTCAGCATTGCTGATGGTCGACAGGCCACCATCAAAAAAGAAAGAAAAGCTAGAAAAATGGAAAAAAGAAAGAAAAAATAAATAAGTAAAATGCCCTTGATCAGTCGAAAAGTCAAGTCCTTATATGAAATAAGATCCACTTCAGACTTTCATTTGAAATAGTCTATTTCAAGCCCTAATTTAAGAAAATGAAGGCACAACCTCAATTTTGAAATTTTTTCAAAGTTCTTTATGTTGTTTCTTTCCTTCATTTTTCTTTTTCCCCCTCTCTTCCTTCTCTCTTCTTCCTTTTCCAAGACAATCAAAGTACCCTTTGATATAGCTAGTAATAGCACCTAGAGGGGGGTGAATAGGTGTTTAAATAATTTCTCGGGATATGAAAGCAATACTAGGCAAACAATAGAAAGGAAGCTCTCCTTTAGTTAACAAAACGAACTATGAACAAAATAAAGCAAAGAGTAGGGAAGAGAAAATTGAACACAAAGTTTATAGTGGTTCGGCTTATTCCAAGCCTACGTCCACTCTTCTGCACTGACAGCCCACCGGCTGGATTTCACTATAAACAAAAGAGATGTTACAGTAATGCTTTCCCTTGATTCCACAGTGTAGATATTCTACCACACTTCCTCAAGGTATCTCAAAATATAGACTCTCTTTTGCGTACAAGATTTCGCTCAATAAGTGAATTGACTAAGAATCAAAGAGCTTTAGACTTTGGAATTCTTCTATCGTGCACCACCTCGAACAACTGGAACGTCTTCCTTTTATACTCCTTTGTGCCATCATACCCGTTGGCACTTACCAAAGGAATTCTTCCAATCCTCCCGTTGGACAGAATCAATTATGAAGATTATTCGAGCTATTAAAGGAACATGTCGATAGCCCATCAATCCTGCTCGCCCATACAATCAGGATCTTGGTTTCCATAAGTAGAACCTTCCAAGAATACTTCGCCAATCATCGGATCTTTAATCATTCTTGATTTGAATAAAGGAATCCGTTATGTCATATCTAGCCAAGAGATCTTCTTCAGTCGATATGGCCAAATCCTTAATAAAGCAGTTCTGGATAGCCTTCAACGGATTAGAAACTGTCAATGAGAATAGACTTTGAGTCTTGAGTCTGGTAGTCCGGAGGCCTTCAAACTTTAATAGAAAAGTCTGCAAAACTTCAGACTAGACTGATAGAAACGTTTTGTCAGCTTCAAAATATTCCAGAAGAATTTCTCCAACACCCTTGTGCGCCGCTGCCAGCCCATTGCCATCATAAGTCGATGCCAATGTGTCTGAAAACATCGCAACTGCCACCGCTGTCCACCTTGCAGTGTGCAAGTGTGTGTATGTGGAATTGTTGAAAGTCTAATACAAATAGGCACTTGCCATGAGCTTTGGGCTCTATCAAGGTAGCATTTGGTCCAACTTGTTTTAAAAATAATAATAATTAACAAACATGATATCAACTCCAAAAGTACATTAGAGACCCAAAATTGCTTTAAAGACTTTCCTAAATGCATCATAAAAGTCAAATTATCTCCATGTAGTCCATCCAAATGAAGAAAGTCTATAATGAGACTCCCTGAGAGATACAAAAATGCAATGGCATGCTTTTGATGTGTAAAATTAAAGTCGTCCATCAATTTACCTTTCCTATGCACCAGTTAATTGACCATGCAGATGAATTCTCTTGCTAGAGAAGTCAAAACCATTCACCACACTAATGACCATGGCCCCACGCATTAGGGATGGGCATGGGTTGTAAGGAATCTGTATCTCGTGAATCAACCCCATCTACACCTTCAAAAAAAAAAAGATTTTATTTCTTTTATTCCATTTCATTTATAAATATGAAATGGTGGTAATAATAATAATAACATAACTTAAGAACAATTTCTTCTTTTACAGACTTTGCTTTTTATTGAAGATGCAAGCTTAGATGACCGGTATTTCTTTTTCATATTATCACCCGTTGACTAATTTGTGGAGGTTGGAGCTTGTTTGGCTCTGTACAATCAACCAATAAGGCTAATCTTTTTTACCAGACCCACTAGTTAGGTCCTTCTTCTACAGCAGTGCCCCACCGGGCCCATTGCCATGCGAAGGTAAAACCATCCCTTTCCTTCCCTTGTTCGTTAATGCATCCTAAATGAAAACACCCATTCATCCTCTAATTCTTAGTATTTTATATCGGAGATAATGACATAAATAATCCATAAATTTTAACCAAATTTGTAATATAGTCCCTGAACTTTTAATTTGTTCACTTTAGTTCCCGAACTTTTCACGCAAACTAAATATAGTCATTGAATTATATGAAAATGTTCAATATAGTCTTTCCATTGATTCAAGATTAAGAGTAACATTGAACATTTTCATATAGCCTAAGAACTAAATTGAACATATTTCAAAGTTGGAGACTAAATTGCGTATTTGGCTAAAATTCATTAACCATATTGAATAAGTTAAAAGTTCAAAAATCACATTACATATTAAGCTAAAATTCGGAGATCAATTTGTATAATTTTCTCATTTGCCATCCTTGACTTTGAGACCATGTTAATCTATCTATTCAGCTTTCAGGGGGGAGGAAGTGGGTCATAAGCATAACGTGCCATGAGAAAGTTTACTGTTCACTTGCTTCAAGCCAGTCAAATTCGAGAGAAATTTTGAAAACATTTAGAAATCAGGCGACCACTGGACTGATTAGGGTACATGCCCACGTGCACCTACAAAATTCTACCTAGGGGTGAGCAGCGGTCTAGGGTTGACCCTGGACCGACCCTGGACCGGCCCAACCCTGCCGGTCCTAGTCTGGTTCCCAGGGGGACTGGGTCGGTCCTTGGTCCTGAAATTCCAGGACCAACACTGTGCGGGTTGGTCCTCGGTCCTAAGAGTTTTGGGTCAGTCCAACCCTGGACCAACCCTGTATATTATATTATATATATTAGATTATTTATAATTCTTTTATATATTCAAACCTAAGTAAAATGTTTGTTATATTATATTATATTGAGATGTTCTATCAATAGCACTAATAATAATTTCAATTTAAAACTTTTGTTGAGTATTAATTATGTGTTGTTTGTTTTGCTTTAAGGTGTTTAGAAGTTCAAGTGAATTAACAAGATGTGAAGTTATATATTCATGGTTTATATTAAGTATTTTCAACTTTTTATTGTTTAATTATATTTTACTAATAAATTTCAGTTGCACTTTACTTTTCAATTTGTGTCAAATGGTAGAAGTTTTTGAAGAGTAGAGTAGTACTGCAGTTGCTACGATGATTTGCTAGTCAAGTGGTGTGAAGTTCATTTTTTGGTTGAGTGGACTCTACATGATCAAATCCAGGAAAACGCTTTTGCATATGGTGTTATGAATATTAAATATAGATGATTACAAGAACTTTCCATCTTGTCCTATATTTCAATGAGCGGTTAGTAGGTACGAAATTTATATTATTGTGTCATCTTAAATTTGCTAAATATGTATTGGTATTTATAGTTTAGTTGCACAATACCGCATTGTCAATGGATGTGTAATTTGAATTTGTAGGTTTGCATTTTTAAGAAGTATAAAAAATAAGACGAAAAAAATTATTGATCGGTCCCGGGTTGACCCTAGAACCGGACCGAACCCATTGGGTTGGTCCGGTCCTTGGTCCCAAGCTCAATAGGGTCGGTCCTCGGTCCTAAAAATTGAGGACCGACACTGTACGGGTTGGTCCTAGGGTTAGAGGGTGACCCGGACCAACCCGGACCATGCTCACCCCTAATTCTACCCCCTATCACACGTCTCTCTCTTTTCTTCTTCTCTCTATACGGTCGTTTCCTTCCTTCACCCCTTCGCCTCCACTCTTGATCTGCAACTTGAGACCATGGCCACCACCCCACACACAATCTCTCTCTTTCCCCACCAAAAGAACGAAGAAGAAGAAGAAACTGAGAGGGAGTAAAGGAAAAACAGAGGGGGAGGAAGAAAAAAATGATGTTTTCCCATGTGGCGCGATTAGGTCTATAGAGGAATAATAAGGAACACCACTCGGCGAACGAAGTCCGGAAAGCAGCAGCCGAACAAGGCTGCCGCGCCAGCAGCTAATTTGTGCCATTGTAAAAATAAGAGCGTGCAGTAGGCGATACTTACACCGACTGGTACCAGAATGACTCACGGAGCCTGCAGATTTTACATCTGCACATTATCTCGGTTTACCATTAGGTAAGGAAGAAAATCAGAAACTACACCAGGAGTCTCATCGCCCACCTGAGAGAAGCGATTCTGCAACAGAAGATGAGTACGCCAAATTGTCGAAACCTTCACGATGACCAACTGTTGACCCGGCAGACGAAATGCCGATGGACGATGATTCAGGCATCGGAAGATCGCCCTCCAAGTACTGCAATACTTGACGCATGCTTGGCCTCATCAACGGATTGGCGTGGGAACACATCAACCCGAGTTTCAGCACCAACTCCATCTCTTCTTCCACAATCTCCAACCCCAATTTCGGATCTGTTGCCTCGAGAATTGCACCTCTGTCCCAGCAAGAAAATACCCAGTCCACTAAGATCACGTCCTCCGTGTGCCCATGCTTTATCGGCCTTCTCCCGCAGGCGACCTCGAGCAAAAACACTCCGAATGCAAACACGTCGGTGCTCGTAGTGGCCTTGCCAGTACGCACGTGCTCGGGGGCCAGATAACCGAACGTTCCCACGACATGAGTCGTTTGAGGGTCGGTTCCATGGTCGTATAGTCTCGCAAGCCCAAAATCTCCGAGTCTTCCATTAAATTCAGCGTCTAGCAAGATGTTACTCGCCTTTATATCCCTGTGGATCACCACTTGCTCCCACCCTTCATGCAGATAAAGCAGCCCAGATGCCACTCCTTTGATCACCCTTAATCTTTGCATCCAATTGAGGGTGACCTTTGGTTGGTTATAGAGGTACTTGTCGAGGCTCCCATTGGGCATGTAGTCGTAAACCAAGAGCAACTTCCTTTTCCTGCGGCAGTAACCGAGCAGCGCCACTAGGTTGCGGTGACGGAGCCTACCGATGCTCATGATCTCCGCTACAAATTCTCTTATGCCTTGTCTCGATTCATGGGATACCATCTTCACCGCAATCTCTATATTCGATGTGGGTAAGATTCCTCTATAGACCTGGCCAAACCCCCCGACCCCTAATAACTCTTGGTCCGGGAATCCTTTTGTAGCAATGTAAAGATCTTTGTACTTGAACCGGTGCGGGCCGTAGTCCCTCTCCCAATCTTCAAGGACCTCGGCCAATTTCCTTTTCCTTCTTATCACGTAAATTGCGCCCAAGATCAGCACCGATACAACGAAAAGAACCATCAGTGGTAACCCGATAGTCATTACTTTCGATGTCTCCTTACCGATCTGAGGAAGCTTAGGAAGTCGGGACAGGTCAAGTGCCTGAGCCTCTCCATTCACACTGAAGCTCCAACCCAGAACATAGTAAGAAGCTACGACCGAACCAGCCGCTGCTGAGAAGCCCACATACATGTTCTCGTTGATGATTGGTGAGAGATCCCGTCGAAGAGACAGAAGGGGAGTCATCGGTTTTGGCACATGGATCGGAGCCAATGTGACATTGATCAGTTTGTCCGCACCATCATAGTCCACCCAAACTTGCATTTGTTGACCGCTGATTAGGGACAAGTTGTTGAACTCCCCATTATCTTGATAATACCCGGCCGGAAATTCCATTACTGACGGCAGCCCGTTCAAGTCGATCCCGATGTGATTATCGTTGATTTCCTGGAACTCGGGGCTGAGGATCGTGTCGAGTTCTACCCCGAACACATGATTGCTAGACTTGCCATTGTTGGTTTCATTGAACATGCCGAGATATCGGCCCGGCAGGGACCCGGGGAGGCCTATCTGGGGTGCGACAACAAAGGCAAAGCCGTTGACTCTCACACTCGCATACGGAGGTCCAAACGCAAAGACGAACGTGGTGGAGAAGGATTTGACGGTGCCGTTCGGCAAGTTCTTGAACTGGACCGGGTAGGGATGGAAGGCGTAGCCCTGCTGCTCCTGATCGGTGTGGTTGTTCAGCTGCAGGAGGCCATTGGAGGTGATTCCGGCGATCCCGTCGAGTTTCAGATTGGCCGAACTGAAACCGTTGTACACGAAACCGGTCGCTTGAGCGTAGTCAAAACTGCTAGCAGAGAGAGCAGAAAAAGAATCTCGACGGACATGGCTCAAACTCAAAGCCCGCTTAGCAATTAGGTGAAGAATGATGCGGATTACCAAGGCTATGAAGAGTCCAAAAGAATCTTCATCTGACGGCATCAAACAAATGTCGCAAATTTCAAAAATGTCTGCTCTACGTGAGACGAATTGTTCGATGTCCTGGATTTTTCAATGGGCGAATGCAACAGTTGTTCATAAGTCAATTAGGAATTTTCAATCACGATGACTCTGAATAAAAAAATCCGAGTCGAAGGATGACTTTTTTGTCGAAATTAAGTCTGGCGAGAGAGATTGAAGGAACATGGGCGGCCTAAAATCAAAAGCCCCTCAATTTTCTTCCGATGAGAAAAACAAAAGTTGATCGTGTCCACGAAATTGTCTGAGAAAGGACAAAAGGCCACGAGTCCACGACAAAAGGACAAAAAGAGAGAGAGAGAGAGAGAGAGAGAGAAATTTGGATAATTACGAGTGACCAAAAAAAAAACAGAGAAAAGAAAAGAAGACCCATGACTGTCTAACACCATTTTTGAAAAGGTATAATAAAAGAACTTTCACAATGGAACCCAGTCCTACTATTTAAATAAGAGAAAATAATACCAATGTTCCATAAATTTTGACCTAATATGCAATATAATTCTTGAACTTTAGCTTAATGATCAATGTGATTTATGAAATTTTTATTTGTTCAATGTGACTCCTGAACTATTGGTACGGGTTTAATATAGTTCCCAAATCATATGAAAATATTTAATATAATCTTTCCATTAATTTAAGATCCGAGACAATAATGAACATTTTCATATAGTCTATTGACTAAAATGAACATGTATCAAAAGTTCAGAAATTGCATTATAAAAATTAAATGATCATGCATCACATTGCATATTTGGCCAAAATTTATAGACAACTTGTTTCATTTTTCCAATAAATAACTTTAAAAAATCGATTTCAAAAAATTATAGAAAAGAATTGATATGGTCTTAAATGACCTTACGTAAATTTTTAGAGATTTAATATATCTAATAGCAAATAAAAGCTAAAAGTAAGAGTAAAGGCCAAATAGTGAGACAGTTGAAGGCTCGGCATTCAGGTTTTTAGATGGCCATGCAGCAATGAGCGACCGGAGCACCATCTCTTTCGTGATGAAGTACTGAAGTTAAGATAAACGCCACAACTTAAATTGGATGGACTCAACAACAAGAAAACTCGTACTTCTTTCTGATAAGTTTGACCTATCAATGGTACTTTTCTCCACAAATTTCATGGAGATTAAATTGTGGAGCACTTGAAGTTTCAGAAATTAGACTAAGACATACAAAGTCAATAAATTGAAAAACAAGGCCTGTCCAAACATTTGAAGGAGGTATCCATGAAATTACTTGGACTTTAGGATAGTGGATTTTCCATTCAAGGCATCGACTAACTGAGCCCAAGCAACACTTGATTCCTCATGAGAGAGTTCCACTGCTTGGCACTATAATGGCTTGGCCCTATCCAATCGATCCAGTCCACTAAATGGAGTATTCGAGTGTGATCATTCAACAAGATGACCATTTAGAGGAGGATCTCACCCCATGAATCTCTTCATGGCACATTTCCTAATCGAAGTAGGATTTGGAGCTATACCAATATAATTCCATTCACGACAGGGGATTTGAAATTCCCTTATGTGGGAGTAAAGAATATATAAAGATTTGGAACTCCAAGAGAGAAAAAAAAATCCAAATTTGCAATGACCAGTTTGTGAGGATAAATACTTATCGCTTTTTTCAAGGGGGGAGACACAGCAATATACATGGGAGGATGAATAATTTGGTAGGAGGGGAGTCCATTTTCACTTATTTCAGAGGAGAAGACATAGCTCTTTACAAAGAAGTATAAATAGCTATTCAGTGAATGAATAGTGTTTGTATCAGATTTTGCAATTCCTTAATTGAACTTGAACCTCGATGCTGTATGGACAGTCCGTAAATATCCTTCTCCAAAATGCTTCCAAGCACGCATAGCAGTCCGAATGAGAAAGCATTCCATCACATGTTGCATGACCGTAACAATTGTCGTCATTCTCCGTGGACCGGCAGTACCTATCGAAATCCGAATCTATCTTCTAATCTCATAAACAACCGAGAACATGGCTGACGTTGTAATTGTATGAACTAGATGGCGAATATGTTGCTCCCTTGCATATTTCATTCACAAGAGTGATGTCTCGATTCCTTCTTGCGACAGTGGAAATAGAGAAAATCTTGCTGCGATCCTTTGAAAAGTGGCCAATTTGCTGACTTTTAATTGTGTATCTATAGCTAATCAGCTTGGCTATATAATGGGGTTATTCTTGAAATTATCTCCACAAATTTCCACATTTCTTTAGTCAGCAGATCCGAGGAGTGCTTCCTCGAAATTGATCGAAGTTCAACTTCTTATGCTAATCTTATTGTCGGTCATTCGGCTGGGAAATGAGAATGATAATAATATAAACTACTATTGCAGCCAAACCTTTTCTAAGATTAGTAAAGTTCTATCATAAAAAAAACTAGTAAAAGTAAAAAAATCATATTATTATCATGTTTCTGTACTTCAAGATTTTATTAGCGATATGAGTGGACATGCATTATAATATTCTTTAATCTTTTGAACAAAAAAAAAAAAGATTTATACGTAATGCATTTTTAAAAAAGTTCGAGGAACAACCATATAAAGTGATAAGTTACATATTAAACGTAGATGGTGTCCCAACGCTCTCGCATGAGTAGAGATTATTGCCACGCTCTCTAAAATGGGGTCAGCGAAAGGCTAATGTTACCATCATTTTCTTGGACTAGGGAATCTTAGATGCACTAGGAACGATAAGAAAACGCAGACCCCTGGAATAACATAACTTGGCAGAAATGGACACTTAAGTACCATAACTTACAAAAGGTACATTTAAGTGCCAAAATCGGAGTAAACTAAATCACTTGAGTACCAATCCAACCAAAATCCGGCCAAATTGCATATGTGGCATTTTTTTGGTGAAGCGAGTGCAAAACAACGCCATTTTGCACGCTAACGTGGCCAAATAATGCAAAAAGGGCATCGTTTTGGGCTGACATGGTAAAAAAAATAATATAAAATTAATTAATTTAAATTTAAATTTAAATTTATTTAAAATATTTAAAAAATAATTTTAAAAATAAAAAAGTAAAAAATGGAGGGAGGAGGCAGCTGAGGATCAGCCGCCGTCGCCTCCACAGCATTGCTGAGAAGGGCCAACGACAGAGGGGGAGGGTCCGCTAGGGTCGCCAGGCCTTAGCCAGGGGCTGGTGACCCCGTCCGACCGGCAGCCCTCACCCCAGATTGAGGCGAGGGTTGCAGCCCTCGCCCAAATCCGGCGAGGGTCGGTAGCCCTCGCCCGACCGAGGCAAGGGCCATTGTCCGCTAAGGCGACCCACAGCGAGCGGCAACCCTTGGCCTAGCTAGGCGAGGGCCATCGACACTCACTGAATCTAAGCAAGGGTCGTGACCCACGCTTAGATCCGCCAAGGGGGGGAGGGCAAGGAGGAGGAGAGGAAGCAGCCGGCGGCTGAGGAGGAGGAAGAAGGAGTACTGACGAGGGCTGGGGCCATCAAGCCCTGGCCTAGGACCGGCGGCGAGGGCCTACGTGCCCTCGCCCAGATTTGGGGCAAGGGCATGCAGGCCCTCGCCATCGGTCAACTGAGGCTACCGACCCTCAGCCGAGCTCGACAACCGCAGCCGACCCTCCCCCACCTTCTGGCGACGGCGGGGAGGCGACAGCGGTGAGGGCTCAGCCCTCAGCCGTCAATTGCCTTCCTCCTCCTCTGTTTTTTTTTTTTTTTTAGTATATAAATTATATTATTATTTTGTTTTAAATTTAATTTAATTAATTTTTATATTATATTAAAATTCAAATTATGCCAAAACGATATCGTTTTAATTGATTTAAGGACTCTATTTTGGCCAACACCCGAAACGGCGTCGTTTTGGGTGAATTAGAGCTGACTCAGCTCTCCAGCAAGCCACCTCAGCAAGAAATATTAATAGTTAATTGCCACATATGATTTCCGGCCGGCTTCACCGAATGTGGCACTCAAGTGTCCCTCTTTTCTTTAAATGTGGTACTTAAGTGTACATTTCGTAAGTTATGTCACTTAAGTGTCCATTTGTGCCAAGTTATGGCACTTGTAGTGTTCTTTTCTCGAACAACAAGTATTTATCCCCTCCTTAATTATACATTTCTAACCGTACATTATTTCACTACCTTTGTTGTTATATAAATAAAAAGACTGGGAGAGGTGGCTAGAGCTAGCCATCCTTTTTAGGCGTTATGCACCCATTATATAATGTTCATTTTGAGGTGTAGTTATTCTGCACTATTCGTGGCCCAAAGGTCTCAGATTAGGGAGTCCGTCGCTGTGGTCATGCCAAGATACTAGCGGTCAATAAGTCTTTCTACACAAGATATGTTGTACTTAGGCAATGCAATAGGAGTTATTAAGAGGTTGCCTCGTAACGTTAATTAAACCTGTGACTTTGTGAAAAATAGGTAATTCTTGTATTATTGAACCAATGAGGACAAATCCGTATGCTCAATATTTAATGAAGAGAATAAGTTCTTGGGAAAATTCCAAATAAAAGCTTGAAGTGTTTTCTATTTCTTAAATAAGGGTCCGAAATGAATTTTGTATCAAATAAGGGTCTGAAATAAATATAGTTGTTTAAAAGAAAAAAAAGCCTAAAATGGGCATGATTGTTTCAAATAAAATCCTGACCTCACTGGTCACCGATCGACTAAATATTTCAACAGATCAAGGGCGCTTTCATCCAATTACAATTTAATTTCAAATTATTATTATCATTTTCTTTTCCTTTATCACTTTTCTTTTTTTTTCTTTCAGGCGAGGGCTAGCGGTGGCTGGCGAGGGCTAGTGGCGGCTAATGAGGGCTCAGCCACCCTCGTAGGCCATTGATAAGGGCTAGCAAAGGCCTATAAGCCCTTGTTGATCACCTAGCCCTTGTTGGCATGGTGACCCTAGCCAAGCCCTTTTCAACATTGTTGTTGGTCAATGGGCCACCATCAAAAAAGAAAGAAAAGCTAGAAAAAGGGAAAAAATAAAGAAAACATAAATAAGTAAAATGCCCTTGATCAGTCGAAAAGTCAAGTCCTTATATGAAATAAGATCCACTTCAGACCTTCATTTGAAATAGTCTATTTCAAGCCCTAATTTAAGAAAATGAAGGCACAGCCTCAATTTTGAAATTTTTTCAAAGTTCTTTATTTTGTTTCTTTCCTTCATTTTTCTTTTTTCCCCCTCTCTTCCTTCTCTCTTCTTCCTTTTCCAATACAATCAAAGTGCCCTTGTGCGCCACTGCCAACCCATTGCCATCACAAGTCGATGCCAATGTGTCTGAAAATATCGCAACTGCCACCGCTGTCCACCTTGCAGTGTGCAAGTGTGTGTATGTGGAATTGTTGAAAGTCTAATACAAATAGGCACTTGCCATTGTTGGAGAAATCTTTCCAGAATATTTTGAAGCTGACAAAACATTTCTATCAGTCTAGTCTGGATATCAGCAGTTTAAAGTCTCAAGACTTTGTAATCTCAAGACTCAAGACTCAAGACTCAAGACTATTCTCACTGACAGTCTTTCTAATCCAGTGACGAAGGAAATCCAAAGCCGAAGTATATGGTTGAGGATTCGATCCTATCCTCTGGAAAAGATCCCTTGGTTGGATAATCATTACGGATTCTTTGATTCTTATCTAAGATCAATTGAAGAACCAATGATCGACGAAACATTCTTGGAATGTTCTATTCTTGGAAACCAAGATCCTGATTGTATGGGCGAACAGGATTGATGGGCTATCATCAGATTCCTTAAATAGCTCGGATGATCTTCTTAATTGATTCCGTCCAACGGGTAGATTGGAGGAATTCCTTTGGTAAGTGCCAACGGCTATGATGGCATAAAGGAGTATAAAAGGAAGACATTCTAGTTGTTTTAAGTGTGTGTTTGATAGAAAAATTCCAGAGTCTGAAGAACCTTGATTGTTAGTCGATATAGTTCGAGCGAAATTGTATACACAGAGAGTGTTTATACTTGGTGATACCTTGAGCGAGTGTAGTAGATCATCTACATCGAGAAATCAAGGAAGATCAACACTGTAACATCTCTTTGTTCATAGTGGAATCCAGACAATCGGCTGTCAGTGAAGAAGAGTGGACGTAGGCTTGAATCAAGCCGAACCACTATAAACCACGTGTTCAATTCTCTCTTTCCTTTACTCAGTCTTACGATTGATTTTTTAATTATTGCAAATCCTTCATCTGTCTAAGTATTGTGCAATCTTCAAGAAAATTTTTATAAACCTATTCACCCCCCTCTAGGTACTCGTACTAGCAATATCAATTGGTATCAGAGCTCGTGTTCTTACTTTATTTGAAGTGTTTTACTTCAGAGTAAAAGATCCATGGCTAGTATGCTAGCACCAGGGCTGGTGGAAGGGCAAAGCAATACCAGACCACCCTACTTTGATGGAAAGGATTACAAAATCTGGAAAAACAAGATGAAAGCTTTTCTACGGTCAAAGGATCCTCTGGAATGGGATGTGGTGGAAAGAGGAATTATTCCTACTGCTGCATCAGTATCCGAAAGAGGGAAAGAAACTGTTGATATCAGCGGAATGTCTCAAGAAGAGATAAACAAGAGACAAGCACTCGATGCAAAAGCAATTTACTCTTTATATTGTGCTTTATCACCAACTGAATATAACAAAATATCTTCTTGTGTCACAGCAAAAGAAGTCTGGGACAGATTACATATCACTTATGAAGGGACAGACCGAGTGAAGGAGACCAGAATTAACATTCTCCTTGGTCAATATGAAGCCTTCAAAATGAAACCAGGAGAATCTATAACTGACATGTTTAGCCATTTTACAGATATTGTCAATGGCCTTGAAAATCAAGGACAGAAAATTTCTGATCCTATGAAGGTGAACAAACTGCTGCGTGGACTCTCCAAGGATTGGAATCATATAAAGACTTCAATAAGAGAGATGCAAAGAATTATGCCATTATCTGTAGACGAGCTGATTGGAACTCTTCAGTATTACGAAGTGGAACGAATTAATGAAGACGAAGATCCAAGAGGTAAGAAATCCATTGCATTAAAATCTAACGATGATTCTGATGATACAGACTCTGAAGAAGATCTGGACGATGAGGAGCTTGCTCTAATGATTAGAAAGTTAAGAAAGCTGAATAGAAAAGGAAGAAGGTTCAACTCAAGGAAACAAAGTCTTCAGAAACAGCAAACCAAGTTTGTTGATAATGAGGAACCAAACAAAGATGTAGTTTGCTTCGAATGTAAGAAAAAGGGACACATCAGACCAAATTGTCCTCTCCTGAAGAAGAAGAGAGGAAAAGCTGAAAAGTCTCGAAAAGCTCTCAAAGCCGAAACTTGGAGCGATACAGAGTGTAAAGAAAGTGATGAGGAATATGCCAATCTGTGTCTGATGGCACAATCAGACTCAGACTCTGGATCAGACTCTGACAGTGAATTTGAGGTAAGTGATTATAAAATCCCTGTCAAAGTCTCTAAATACATTGATGAACTATGTTTTAGTCTTAAGACTTCTCTCAAAAAGATTTCTGAACTTAAAAAGGAAAACTCAGTTTTAAAACAAAAGGAAAATATTTTAGAAGAAAAAGTGAAAATTTTAGACTTGAATGTTTCTACTCTTGAGGAGAATGAAGATAAACTCTCAAAAGAAAATGCTTTCTTAAAAACTGACTTATCAAATATTTCAAAGAAATTTTCAATAGGGTCTGAAAAACTTGAAAAAGTTCTTTCAATCCAAAGACCTTACTTCAATAAGTCTGGTTTAGGTATGACAGCAGAAACAATTCCTTTGATTGATTTTCCAAAAGTAAAAGAAAGAATTAAGAAAAGACCGTCAAAAGAGGCTTACAAAAATCATTTCGAGAAAGTCTTTGTAAAGTCTGTAGGTCGAAATGCTCTAAGATGTTCAAAGTGTAACAGTCAGGATCATTTTGAAAAAGAGTGTCCTATGGTTTGGAAGCCTGTTAAAAAAGTATGGCCTAGTAATGCTCATTCTACTAACGCCAAAGGACCCAAGAAAATTTAGGTACCAAAGAAAGCTTGAGACTCTCTTTTAATACAGGTCTCTGTCAAAAAGAAAGTTAAATGGTATCTTGACAGCGGATGTTCAAGACACATGACAGGAGACTCAAATTGCTTTATAAAGCTTGTTCAAGTAAATGGTGGAAAAGTTTCATTTGGAGGAAACAGCAAAGGAAGCATTGTGGGATTTGGAACTGTGAAAATTGGAAATCTCACAATAAGCAATGTCTCTCTAGTGGAAGGACTCAACTACAATCTTCTAAGCATTAGCCAATTGTGTGATACTGGTTTCAAGATCTCCTTTCAAGAAGGCATATGTTCTGGAATTAGCAAAGACTCAACTCAGTCTTTCATGGGTCGAAGGCATGGAAATATCTACCTCCTTGATGTAAAACCAAATGAAGCACAATGCCTAATCTCAATTCAAGATGAAGCAGTCTTATGGCACAGAAAGCTTGGCCATGTCAACATGAAACAATTAGCCAAAATCTCATCAAAGAAGCTTGTTCGAGGTCTACCTAAATTGCCATACCAAAAGTCTGATTCATGCACTCCATGCATTCTGGGAAAGCAGTTAAGAAATTCATTTAAGCCAATAAATCATGTCTCTACTAATCATGTACTACAGTTGCTTCATATGGATCTCTTCGGACCGACCAGAACCCAGAGCATTTGAGGTAAGAAATATTGCCTAATAATTGTGGATGATTACTCCCGCTTTACTTGGGTATATTTCCTTGCAAGTAAGTCAGAAACCTTTTCGTATTTTGAAAAATTTGCTAAAAAGGTTCAAAATGAAAAAGGATGTGCAATCTCAAGCATAAGAACAGATCATGGAAGTGAATTTGAAAATCAAGATTTTACGAAATTTTGTGATAAATCTGGTTTTAATCATATGTTTTCCTCTCCATATACTCCAGAGCAAAATGGAGTTGTGGAAAGAAAGAATAGATCTCTTCAAGAAATGGCTAGAACACTTATAATTGAAAGCAAAATTTCTTCACGATTTTAGGCTGAAGCTGTTTTAACAGCATGCTATATTATAAATAGAGTCTTTTTAAGACCTATTTTAGAGAAAACCCCCTAGAATTGTTCAAAGGTAAAAAGCCTATTGTTTCATACTTTCATGTGTTTGGTTGCAAATGCTTTATTTTGAAAAATGCAAATGATCGAGTTGGTAAGTTTGAAGAAAGATCAGATGAAGGCACCTTCCTTGGATATTCTACATCAAGCAAAGCCTACAGAGTCTATAACAAGAAAAGCCAGTCGGTGGAGGAATCAATGAATGTCAAATTCCAAGACTCAATGCAAGATGAATCCAGCCAGACTCAGTGTGAAGAGTCTGAACCCATTCCAGACCTTCCAACGCTTACAACTCAAGAAGCATCTCAGTCTCTGGAAGTCCAACATCAAGAAACTCATGAAGATTCAAATAAAGAAAGAGATCATCAACCAGGCAGATCAACTAGTAACTGGAAGCATAAATCCAGTCATCCCAAAAATCTCATTATTGGCGAAATCAATGAAGGAATCCGCACCAGATCAAAAAGGCGTGAAGAATCTAGTGCTGTGGCTCTCATTTATGAAATTGAACCAAAAAGCATAGAAGAAGCTTTATCTGATGAAATTTGGATCGAAGCTATGCAAGAAGAACTCAGACAGTTCAACATCAATGATGTCTGGGAATTGACATCTAAACCAAAAGGTAAAACTGTTATTGGAACCAAATGGGTATTCAGGAACAAGATGAATGAAGAAGGAAAAGTCGTACGAAACAAAGCAAGACTCGTGGCCAAAGGATATACGCAAGAAGAAGGAATAGACTATGATGAGACTTACGCTCCAGTAGCAAGGTTAGAAGCTATTCGTCTATTACTTGCGTTTGCTTGTTATAAAAATTTCAGGTTATTCCAAATGGACGTCAAAAGTGCATTCCTAAATGGATTCATCCATGAGGAAGTTTATGTGGAACAACCACCTGGGTTTGAAGACCCAAAGAAGCCAGACTCAGTCTTCAGACTGAAAAATGCCTTGTATGGTTTAAAGCAAGCACCTCGAGCTTGGTACAACAGACTAAGTAAGTTTTTATTACATAATGGTTTTGTCAAAGGTAAAGTAGATACTACTTTGTTTATCAAAAAGGAAAACAAAAGCTTTTTACTTGTTCAAATATATGTGGACGATATTATTTTTGGATCACCAAATGAAAGTCTATGCAAGAAATTTTCTAAGTCTATGCAGGATGAGTTTGAAATGAGTATGATGGGAGAGTTAACATTCTTTCTTGGACTCCAAGTGAAACAAATGAAGGAAGGAACTTTTATTTATCAAGAAAAATATGCGAATGATCTTGTCAAAAGGTTTGGATTGGAAAAAGTGCAAAAAGACCGACATACCAATGTCATGTTCTCAGAAGATAGACAAGGATGAAGAAGGGAAGAAAGTTTCAATCAGATCCTAGAGAATCCCATCTCAGTGCTGCAAAACGTATTATCAAATACGTTGCCTCATCTTCAAGCATCGGTCTCCGGTATCCCAAGAAGGGAGACTTTAATCTTCTAGGATACTCAGATGCAGATCTGGCCGGTTGCAGAGTCGATAGAAAAAGCACTTCTGGAACTTGTCAACTGCTTGGAAACAGGACAGTGTCTTGGTTTTCAAGGAAGCAAAGCACTGTAGCTCTCTCAACGACAGAAGCAGAGTATGTAGCTCTTGGAAGCTGCTGTTCGCAAATTCTATGGATAAAACAACAGCTACAAGACTTTGGGATTGAAGACTCATGCACAGAAATCAGATGTGACAACACCAGTGCGATCAATCTCACCAAAAATCCAATCCTTCATTCAAGAGCAAAGCATATTGAGATTCGACATCACTTCATTAGAGATCATATTCAAAATGGAGAAATCTCGATTCAATTTGTTGATTCAAAGAGTCAACTAGCGGATATATTCACAAAGCCTTTGGAGAAAAATCAATTCGACTTTATCCGTTCAAGACTCAACATTTTGAAGCTTGAAGAAGTTAAAGTCTAGAGACTCACCAACTCTAAGACTCTAATCTTTCAGACTTTAAATCCTCAGACTCAGACATTCGTGGCTATAGACTGTAAGTTGTAAAGGTACGAATTTTCGTTTAGTTATTTTATCTAAACTCGAAAAGGTACGATCTTTCGTTCGGTTATTCTATAATCCGCGTGAAATTTGAAGACTTGTCTTTTTTTAAAAAGAAATAATTTTGGCAGTTATTGATTTTGAAAAGAAGTGTTCGTACACTTTCTTTGCACCGATTGAACTTCCCTTTTCAAAACTGAGTTATATATATACAGTTTTTCTTTTCCCAATCTTCAAAACCCTAAAAGGCACTCTCCTCCCGATACTGTTTCTACTGCTTGTTCGTCGAGAAAGTGGTCATTTTTCTTGGGAAAGCAAGTGAAGGAATCTTCCAATCGACAAAGAAAGATGTCTTCTTCGAAGAAATCATTAAGAATCGCAAGCAGGGGACCACAAAGAATGGAGAAGGGACCGACTCACTTCGATCTCACTGAGGAAGAAGACTTAACAAGTCAGCGACAAAGTCCGATTCGCTCTCATCCACGTCATTCAACGCCTCCTGCCCCACAAAGTGCAAGTCATCTTCTGGAAGAAGAGATAATCGAGGATGCCGACCCAGTAAGAGTCCAAAAACCCTCCTTTATCTATAAACTTTATCGTGCGTTGAAAAGCACCGGTACTCCATTGCAATATATAGATGACTTCCTTAAGGACAAAAATTATGGGAATGAGTATCTTTTTCTGAGGAAAATGGAGGATTTGGGAATTGCCCCGAAAGGAAAAGCAGAGGACGCACTTGCAAACATTCCAAGTGATCCTCGTATGCCAGGACAAAATTTAATTGAAGGGAACGATGATGACAGAATGTTCCTTGAATTTCAACCGAAAATGGGAGTGGCAGCAAAGGTGAAAGGAAATCGGATGGATTTGTTCAAATCCAAGGATCAAGAAAAAGTGTATTTCAGGCTGTTGAAAAGAGGGGTGATAAACCCTAGAAGTGTCGATTTTGACTTCCTGGACGCCATCAACATGAACTTAAGAGAAAAGTTGAATTTCTTTCAACTTGAGAATTTTTGCTCTGACTCTACTGACGGGTATGCTCATCTGACCGCTTATTTCTATTCAAATCTTAGCTTTCTGGATGCGAATAGAATTTCATTCAGTGTACGAGACCAAGTCTACGTGGTAGATGTGAATATGTTAGCAGACATAGTTGGAGTTGAACGAGGACGTTATCTACCAATCAAAGTCTCACCTGCTCGTACTACTCTGGAACTTGTCAAAGATAGGAACGCAGAGAAGAAAGTTACCTATTCCAGGATGAATGCCATCAACATTGTGCTTCATAAGATTGTAATCAACTGTCTCAGACCGAAGTCTACGTCAAAGACTTCCGTGTCTCTTTCTGAAGCAAAGTTGATGTACGCGATCAACTCAGGACGGAAATTCTCTCTCCCGCACACTATTCTCTTCCATATGTACAGAGCAATGTCGAAAGACAAAGGACAATTGCCTTATCCTGGTCTGGTGACCAAGATCTTCAAACACATGAATATTGAACCGCCACAAACACTTTGTGTTCAACCGTGTGATAAAATGGTGGTAGGTTTGAAGATGTTAACGAAGATGCGTCTGCAAGAACTTTCCAAGGCAATGGAGAAATTCAGAGTAAAATCTCCAGTTCAGCCTGCTTCAAAGAGAAAAGGAAAGGAGGCCATTGGTACCCCATCGAAAAAGAAGAAAAGAACTCTCATCCTGGAGGATGAAGATGAAGAGGATGAAGATCCTACTATCCATGCACTGACAAGAACCAGACGTTCTGTGTCTCAGCCGACAGAACTTCAGAAGAAACAGAGAGAAGAAGAAGAGCAAACCAAGAGCAGAGAAGAAGAAGAGCAGAGAGAGAAGGAGAAAGAAGCTGAAGAAGAGAAAGAAAAGTCTGCTGCTGAATCTGGAGAGAAGGGAAATCAAGAGCATGATCATCACTCTTCCCCTTTGGATGTCCTAGAGACAGGGGGAGTTGGCGAGCAAGAAAGGTCCACACCTCATGCTGCCGATAGTGAAGGTCCAAGACAATCTCCAGCAGACCCAGAAGAATTTCAGGCTTCTCAATTGCCTGAAGAAGGTGATACGTCGACACCAAATCTGCAAGACTATACAGAAGCGCCATCGTATACATTTACTCCATCTGAGAAAGCTCATGCCAGTACACAGACGGACAATTCTGCAGATTTTCATCGCATCATGGATATTCTTCTGGAAATGCGTGGCCAGATATATGCTCTGGACTGTGAAATTCAAGCCATGAAGAATGTTGGACAAGCATCTTCAGTCACCCTGGAGGACAAGATGAAAGACCTCGCTCTGTAACTTCAAGTCAATGCCAAAGGAGAGGAGGTAGCTCATCTAAGGGAGGACTTGAAGAGGCTAGAAGGCGTAGTCCAGTCAATGGGAGATTTCCAGATCGTGCGCATTCCCAAGCAGACATGACTCCTTTCTCACCCTTTTTAATGATGACAAAAAAGGGGAGAACCAATTTGAACCAACAATTTTTAAAAACTTTGACTTTTGTGGTTATGTTTATTTTTGAGTATGACTTGAGAACTTGAACTTGGGTGTGAATTTAAATTTGACTGAATTGGCTGTGGATTTTGATGCTTGACTGGTTGCATTTATATCAAGTATTGTTATATGGTATTACTCATGAAAGACTAACCAATTTGCTGTGGATGCAGAGTCTGGTTGTTTTATTAATCTTTATGAGTTAGCCATATTGCTTGAGAAATGTTTTTGCAGGTCAAAGTTGTTCAAATCTACAAGAAAGTTTTGTCACCATCAAAAAGGGGGAGATTGTTGGAGAAATCTTTCCAGAATATTTTGAAGCTGACAAAACATTTCTATCAGTCTAGTCTGGATATCGACAGTTTAAAGTCTCAAGACTTTGTAATCTCAAGACTCAAGACTCAAGACTATTCTCACTGACAGTCTTTCTAATCCAATGACGAAGGAATTCCAAAGCCGAAGTATATGGTTGAGGATTCGATCCTATCCTCTGGAAAAGATCCCTTGGTTGGATAATCATTTCGGATTCTTTGATTCTTATCTAAGATCAATTGAAGATCCAATGATCGACGAAACATTCTTGGAATGTTCTATTCTTGGAAACCAAGATCCTGATTGTATGGGCGAACAGGATTGATGGGCTATCATCAGATTCCTTAAATAGCTCGGATGATCTTCTTAATTGATTCCGTCCAACGGGTAGATTGGAGGAATTCCTTTGGTAAGTGCCAACGGCTATGATGGCATAAAGGAGTATAAAAGGAAGACATTCTAGTTGTTTTAAGTGTGTGTTTGATAGAAAAATTCCAGAGTCTGAAGAACCTTGATTGTTAGTCGATACAGTTCGAGCGAAATTGTATACACAGAGAGTGTTTATACTTGGTGATACCTTGAGCGAGCGTAGTAGATCATCTACATCGAGAAATCAAGGAAGATCAACACTGTAACATCTCTTTGTTCATAGTGGAATCCAGCCAATCGGCTGTCAGTGAAGAAGAGTGGACGTAGGCTTAAATCAAGCCGAACCACTATAAACCGCGTGTTCAATTCTCTCTTTCCTTTACTCAGTCTTACGATTGATTTTTTAATTATTGCAAATCCTTCATCTGTCTAAGTATTGTGCAATCTTCAAGAAAAATTTTATAAACCTATTCACCCCCCTCTAGGTACTCGTACTAGCAATATCAGCCATGAGCTTTGGGCTCTATCAAGGCAGCATTTGGTCCAACTTGTTTAAAAAATAATAATAATAATAATTAACAAACATGATATCAACTCCAAAAGTACATTAGAGACCCAAAGTTGATTTAAAGACTTTCCTAAATGCATCATAAAAGTCAAATTATCTCCATGTAGTCCATCCAGATGAAGAAAGTCTATAATGAGACTCCCTGAGAGATACAGAAAATGCAATGGCATGCTTTTGATACGTAAAATTAAAGTCGTCCATCAATTTACCTTTCCTATGCACCAGTTAATTGACCATGCAGATGAATTCTCTTGCTAGAGAAGTCAAAACCATTCACCACACTAATGACCATGGCCCCACGCATTAGGGATGGGCATGGGTTGTAAGGAATCTGTATCTCGTGAATCAGTGAATCAACCCCATCTACACCTTCAAAAAAAAAAAAGATTTTATTTCTTTTATTCCATTTCATTTATAAATATGAAATGGTAATAATAATAATAATAACATAACTTAAGAACAATTTCTTCTTTTACAGACTTTGCTTTTTATTGAAGATGCAAGCTTAGATGACCGGTATTTCTTTTTCATATTATCACCCGTTGACTAATTTGTGGAGGTTGGAGCTTGTTTGGCTCTGTACAATCAACCAATAAGGCTAATCTTTTTTACCAGATCCACTAGTTAGGTCCTCCTTCTACGGCAGTGCCCCCACCGGGCCCATTGCCATGTGAAGGTAAAACCATCCCTTTCCTTCCCTTGTACGTTAATGCACCCTAAATGAAAACGCCCATTCATCCTCTAATTATTAGTATTTTTTATATCGGAAATAATTACATAAATAATCCATAAATTTTAACTAAATTTGTAATATAGTCCCTGAACTTTTAATTTGTTCACTTTAGTTCCCAAACTTTTCACGCAAACTAAATATAGTCATTGAATTATATGAAAATGTTCAATATAATCTTTCCATTAATTTAATATTAAGAGTAACATTGAACATTTTCATATAACCTAAGGACTAAATTAAACATATTTCAAAAGATTGGAGACTAAATTGCGTATTTGGTTAAAATTCATTAATCATATTAAATAAGTTAAAAGTTCAAAAATCACATTGCATATTGCATATTAAGCTAAAATTCGAAGATCAATTTGTGTTATTTTCTCATTTGCCTCCCTTGAGTTTCAGACCATGTTAATCTATCTATTCAGCTTTCAGGGGGAGGAAGTGGGTCATAAGCATAACGTGCCATGAGAAAGTTTACTGTTCACTTGCTTCAAGCCAGTCAAATTCGAAGAGAAATTTTGAAAACATTTAGAAATCAGGCGACCACTGGACTGATTACGGTACATGCCCACGTGCACCTACAAAATTCTACCCCCTATCACACGTCTCTCTCTTTTCTTCTTCTCTCTATACGGTCGTTTCCTTCCTTCACCCCTTCGCCTCCATTCTTGAGCTGCAACTTGAGACCATGGTCACCACCCCGCACACAATCTCTCTCTTTCCCCACCAAAAGAACGAAGAAGAAGAAGAAACTGAGAGGGAGTAAAGGAAAAACAGAGGGGGAGGAAGAAAAAAATGATGTTTTTCCATGTGGCGCGATTAGGTCTATAGAGGAATAATAAGGAACACCACTCGGCGAACGAAGTCCGGAAAGCAGCAGCCGAACAAGGCTGCCGCGCCAGCAGCTAATTTGTGCCATTGTAAAAATAAGAGCGTGCAGTAGGCGATACTTACACCGACTAGTACCAGAATGACTCACGGAGCCTGTAGATTTTAGATCTGTACATTATCTCGGTTTACCATGAGGTAAGGAAGAAAATCAGGAAACTAAACCAGGAGTCTCATCGCCCACCTGAGAGAAGCGATTCTGCAACAGAAGATGAGTACGCCAAATTGTCGAAACCTTCACGATGACCAACTGTTGACCCGGCAGACGAAATGCCGATGGACGATGATTCAGGCATCGGAAGATCGCCCTCCAAGTACTGCAATACTTGACGCATGCTTGGCCTCATCAACGGATTGGCGTGGGAACACATCAACCCGAGTTTCAGCACCAACTCCATCTCTTCTTCCACAAACTCCAACCCCAATTTCGGATCTCTTGCCTCGAGAATTGCACCTCTGTCCAAGCAAGAAAATACCCAGTCCACTAAGATCACGTCCTCCGTGTGCCCATGCTTTATCGGCCTTCTCCCGCAGGCGACCTCGAGCAAAAACACTCCGAACGCAAACACGTCGGTGCTCGTAGTGGCCTTGCCAGTACGCATGTGCTCGGGGGCCAGATAACCGAACGTTCCCACGACATGAGTCGTTTGAGGGTCGGTTCCATGGTCGTATAGTCTCGCAAGCCCAAAATCTCCGAGTCTTCCATTAAATTCAGCATCTAGCAAGATGTTACTCGCCTTTATATCCCTGTGGATCACCACTTGCTCCCACCCTTTATGCAGATAAAGCAGCCCTGATGCCACTCCTTTGATCACCCTTAATCTTTGCATCCAATTGAGGGTGACCTTTGGTTGGTTATAGAGGTACTTGTCGAGGCTCCCATTGGGCATGTGGTCATAAACCAAGAGCAACTCCCTTTTCCGGCGGCAGTAACCGAGGAGCGCCACCAAGTTGCGATGACGGAGCCGACCAATGCTAATGATCTCTGCTACAAATTCTCTCATGCCTTGTCTCGATTCATGGGAGACCCTCTTCACCGCAATCTCTATATTCGATGTGGGTAAGATTCCTCTATAGACCTGGCCGAACCCGCCAGCCCCTAACAACTCTTGGTCCCGGAATCCTTTCGTTGCAGTGTAAAGATCTTTGTACTTGAACCGGTGCGGGCCGTAGTCCCTCTCCCAATCTTCGAGGACCTCAGCAAATTTCCTTTTCCTTCTGATCACATAAACGGCGCCCAAGATCAGCATCGATACAACCAAAAGAACCATCAGTGGTAACACGATAGTCAGTACTTTCAACGTCTCCTCTTTCTTTCTCCCTGGCGACGATTCTGCTGTGGAACAAAAAGAGAGAGCATTTCATCATATGGTGCTTGGTGGACGAGGGCGAGAGATGGCGGGGACGAGCTACTGTGATGGGACTCGATTTTGCAACAGAGGGGAGAGACGAGATAGAGGCAGTGCGGCCAAGAAGATGAAGAAACAGAGAGAGAGTAAAAGGAAAAACGGGTGACGTGTGGAATTATGCGTTGTGATTAGGTCTACAGAAAAATAATAAGGAGCACCAATCGGTGACCGGCTGCTAATTTGAGCCATAAAAAGAATAAGAGCGTGTATTTTAGCGATACTTGAACCGATCTCAGCTTACTAGTACTACTAATTGATTTATGATATCAATTCCTATAATGTCGTTTGCATGAAAGAAAATGCCAAACTATAAGAGGTGTCGACACAACTTTATAAGGATTTAACCCAAAAAATAAAAGAAAAAACTTTATAAGGAAAGTAATAATTTTGGACTCGCCTGATTAACAGAGCGAACATTCCACTTTATAGAACTACTCTAGGATGTGCAATTAACACCACGGTCGACTAAGACTAGAAGTTGAGTGAATGGGTCATATTCTTAATTGGTCATAATAGTGAACGATGATAAAACCCTCCAACTAACCTCTCTGGCAGCCGGTGCCGGCCAAGAACCCGTCGCCTAGGAACCCGTCCCTGCACTTGCATCGGAACCCCTTTCCGCCGCCGTTGGGCAGCCTTGAGAGCCTAACACAGTCCGCATCCTGGGAGCACTCACACATGTCGCCATTCACCCACCACTCCAGCTGTAACATCTGGACGCCCAGCGACACCGACACGTTGTTCAGCTTCTCTGCCGATATCGACGACAGAAAGAACTTGCAGCCAAGGGCGAAGAGCCTCGAGCGGTTGAGAAACTTGGTGCTGTAGTTGTTCTCCTTCTCGGAGTAGCAGCTCATACTGGTGTTGGCCTTGTTTTTAGTTTCGCAGAGGGACTGGTATTGGGCCTGGATGACCTGCGTATTGGGCAAATCGCATGGGGAGATCTGCTTGCAATTTTTGAGGAGGATGGAGTTCTTCCCAATCGGGGCATAGTTGCGGCCGTAGAGATTGGTTATGGTTTCAGACGGGCGGTCGCACTCGGCCTCAATGGTGATGGTGACGGTTTCTGTGGACGCGGACTGCACCCGGAACTCCCCGATGAGGGCGTCCCCATCATCGGTGCAGTTGAGCTGGATTGGGCAGCCCGGTGAGAACCCGAACGGGTACGTCAGGTTCTGCTGCGCAGGCTTGCCATTGCGACAGGTCTGGCTGCAGGGCAGGTCGACAGCTTTATGCGCTCCAGCCGCGAGGATCGGCAAGACCATGCCAGGCAAGAGGAGGAGCATGGACAGAGCGGTCTTCGGCATCATTGGGCACATCGATCCGACTTCGTCGCAGCCTCGAGTGAAGAGAAGTTGATAGAGAGATTGTTGTGGAAGGACCAGTAACTGGCCGAGGGCCCGAGAGAGCAAGTTTTACTTCAGTTTCCCTCTTCAGCGGATGAGGTTTGGTTTTAGTGGGGAATCATGTTGGGAAGAGAGGGAGAGTCAGAAGAAGGACGTGATGAATCTTTGAGAGCGCGGCAGTGCTTAGAAAAGTCCTGATTAAGCAAGCAAGCGATCAATTCTCTGGTCTTTTTTTATATACTTATTTTCTTTTTTTGGGGATTCTGTTATGTTGGGGTTTTATTAAGAAACTCCCACGTTGTAGGTCCCTAGGCTAGTCAACATTGACCCTTGACGGCCGCCAAAATGGAACGATGATTTGTCATGTTGGGCGCATCGTGTCACCCCCTCCTGAGGAATTTTAGACAAGAAATAGGAGGAAAAAGGAATGACCCAGTCAAAAAAGGAACAACGATTTGTCTGTCACCTTTGCTTTTTTTGATTCCGTGTGTCACAGTGTCTAAAACACGTCCGTTGGCCAATAGGGGCCGTGCTAAGATTTCTAAGGATCATGAAATGATAAGAGTCAAAAGTAAGGCTTGTTCCCAGCAAGTTCACCTCTATATTAAAACGCGCTCCATTTATTTCTTCTAACTGTACTTCTCCCTGTTCACTGATATGCACAGTTATCTTGCACCTTCTAAGTCAAGATTACACCATGAAGTAGATTAGCTAATAGCTGATAATCATGATATGTATATTGTGTGCTTTCCAGATCATTAATAACTCAAGACTAATTTGGATATGAGTATTCATCACCCTCTCTCATTACTATTTGAAATTTAAGATAAGTGAGTTGCAAATTTGGAATTCATGATAACATATATCAAACGGCTTATGATTACATCATATCCAAAGAATAGAGTTTTTATTGAGAATTTTGCAAATTAAACCACTAATAGGTAGAAATATAGGTCAAATTTCAAAAATTATATTTTAATCTCCTTGAAGAGAGTTACACATTACAGGCAAAATTTCATCCATCCATAGAGTGACAATTAGGTATTTAAATCCTTTTTTTTTCAGAAAATACGAAAATAAGACAAGAAAATATAAGTAAATCTAAACAAATGTAGCTAATTTATCTACAATCACGTTGGATGATGTAGCAGGAACTTAAATCACCTATACACTCAACAAGTAGTAAACCTATAATAATGTCTAACAAAAGTCTCTTTTGAGTCAATTTTAACCGTCTTTTCAAAATAGTAACTCGTCTTATATGAATGACAAGATATCAAGTGACATTATAAGTGATCAGCATTTACATGCTCCATCTGGTCCTTTGTTGCATTTGGTGCATTTCCTAACTTTCCCTCTTGATGTCATAAATCTGGATAGGCTTGAGTATTTTCAAAAAAAAAAAAAAAATGTGCTTGTGAGAATAGAAGTTTATGTCACATATATCTTTCCAGGCATGGTTTCTTTTACTAAATTAGATCAAATTTCTAGCAGCAAGAGAAATAATAGAGGATATGTTATAGTAGCTTGATGTGTCAAATTCTTTAGTAATTTCTTATTGCTAACTTTTTTCACGTTTTACTTGTTTTTAATTGGTTAGTTTTTTCATGTATACCAATTTTCATATAGCAAGCAAAAAATTGCTAAGAAGTAGAGTAGAAGTCGAGTTGGGCATGGGTTACGTCCGTGTTAGATCAGATATGAGTTGCTTAATGATATTACATATTAATGGGTCAATATGGATTAAATAATTCAACTTACATCAAACTCATTTTGGACCAATCTAAATCCGACTTGACCCACTCGTTTGACGGATCTAGTTATGCTATGGCTCTTCTTCATAAATGGGGCAACTCTTTGATGTTACATCCTTCCGTTAGATGGAAATACTACTAATCCTTTCTTTTATTAAGGCTCTCATGCCTTTTAAACCGGTGAAGTCACGCCTTGAGAGGAGCATCTAATATGAATAGCAGACAAAGAAGCTTTAACCTCTTTTTTCTCTCATTCGGCACCCCAAACATTCCAATCGCTAATCCACATGAAAAAATTCGGTTCGAAACCTTATACCTCGATGCATTAAAGCCCGAGATTCATGAGATGCTATAGAAGGTACTTTACCGGTAAAAAAATCTTCATCCAGCAATACATGTAGCAACTACAACACTAGATGTGGTCGGTCTCAGATTGTTATAATGCGACTAGTATTGGATTCACATGTGTCAGGTGCATGCCGCTCTACCTCCCCATTAATCAAATCAGTTGCATCAAAACGATTTTGCATCCTTTACGTTTAAAATCATTGCTTCTTGTTTACCAGTTAAAACCCTATACTTCACATGTTGAATTTATTGTCAAACGTAAAAATTACACTCAGAAATAAGTTGGCACTGTTATTTCATTTTCACATTTTTGCTTTTCTTTGGATATACCTGTACCACCATTTTAATTCCCAACCATCCTAACTCACAACATCTTAATCCTCAGCAGCTTTCCTCCCTTCCCTATGTTCGTAGCCGCCACAAGCCCTGTCGCGTGCCCAGCCAAAGGAACTCACGGCTCCCTCCACCACTATATTAGTGCCGCCACTAACTTTTGGTCCCTCCTCTACCTCTCAGCAACCCGAAAACTCGGCGAAACCCAACCCATGAAACCTTATAATCAAGACAAGAGGTCTTGAAGGACCTGGAGTCCAAGTTAGACGACCTCAATCGGGGTTGTGGGTGTGAGAGAGACGAGGAGGAGGAGATGACGGGGAAGGGGGGTGACGATGACCATCGTCATCGGCACGGATTGCAGCCCTCATGGGAAAAGGTATAGGAAGGAGTGATGACTTTCCCTCCCCTAAAAGTACCATTTGAGTGAAGGTCGAAGAGGGTTTTTGGTAATTAGAAAATAACATGTTCATTGAACGGCAATTTTTATTTTTTTTTCGTTTTTGGCTAAAAGAAGCAATTGGCATATCAAAATCATATTCAGTTAATAAAACCCCGACTGCGTATCTTCTGAATTTGACAACTTGATTTAATAAAAACAAAAAAAAAAACAAAAATTGCAACATGTCGGCCAAAAAAAAACATATTTGAAATGATCGGGATGCTCCTCTTGTTTCCTTTGTTTTTTTTTTTTTTTTTTTTCCTTTTAAACTTTCGCTTTGTGAGGGGGTAAAATAAAGAAAATGAATCTTCACCAAAAAAAAGAAAAAGAAAATGAATTTTGCTAGAAACTTTATTAAATCGGTCTCACGACGTATATTCATTCTCATGTAAAGACAGAAGTCCATCTTCAACTAAGTTTTAATCAGGACGTCTGCGTGGGAGCTTGACTAAGTTTTAGTCAGGACGTCTTCGTGGGAGCTTGACTACTTTGACATCGACCAGCAAAGGATTCAAGGACTCGATCAACCGGGTCTTGGAGTCTACAAGATGCATGTGAATATAGTGGCATGCCAGCTTTTAGATCACTTAATTTCCATATAAGACTCATCTACTTTGAGGAGTCAGATGCATTGAATTCATATGCACTCAAATCACCTAAGAATTATTCTTGTTTGTTGTTCTATTTAGTGTTCCTCATCTTGGATCCCTCTAGAAGTAAAAGTTGATTAATAATTGCAAGTTTAAGGGTCTTTCTACAATGTCGCTTCCATAAGGCCACGTTAGAGTCTTCTGTTTGATTTTTCAACACTCCGTCAGTTCATTTGAATATCTTGACTACTAAGTCACATATGAGCAAATATATTTTTCTTGAAACAAAAAGAAAATATTCAATCGGTATATACTTTCTTGGAACAAAAAGAAATTGAATCAATATTTATGTTTCTTACATCTGTTTTCCCACCTTACTAGCATATCAGGAATTTTTCGATAATCAAATACTTTCGGTATAAAACTCTTAACACTTCAACTTTTAGAATCGAATAAATATTCAATTATGAATACAGCAATGCTAGATTTATTAAAATTGATTTTTTGGTCAATATCAAATGTATTCACTGATGAAAAACAAGCTAGGATGTTGATACCAGAAAATGTCCCGAGTGTTAAAACAAAAATCCATGACGAAGAAAATTGATTTTGCTAGAAACTTTATGCAATGAATGTCTAGCCCCTCGAGAAAGACTTCTTAATGAAAGACTAAAGTCGGTATTGGCAATTGTGAAGAATAGGAAAATGCTGCAATTTCAATTATAAACTTATTGTACGAATTCTAATTCAGTCATTAAACCTTTCAAAAAATTGATGTACTTCGACACTATTGACTGAAAATAAAATCAAGTCCTCCCAACCAAATCTCATTTGGGATTATTAACATGATGGTCGAACATTCTATATATCATGACTAGCGTTATGACGTGGATAACTTTACTCGAAACAGCACTATTTTACTTGATTATCTGATTTTCTTTTCTTTCTTTTTTTCTGGTTGATATTATTCATCGTCTTCTTCTTGATTTGATGTTTGGGAAATCAATCGTGCTATCTCTCCATGGATTTGACCTCATCCGAGAAATTGTGTCTAATAACACTAGTGAATTCCGTATGAATCTGTAATTCAAAATCAAGAATCTCGAGCATTATGTACTTCTTGGATCCACATCTTTACTTGTTCAATTAAATGTCTGTAAAATATTTTTGTTAGAGCGCATTCTTCAACTTATTTTCACTTCTGATTACAGAATTGTCTAACAACAGAAAAAATTGTGTATCTTATCTAGGTTTCAACAAATGAATAGAAACTATATATCGTTCTACATGTCCAAATTTGAATATAAATTTGAATATTTTGAGTGATTTCATTTAGTATTTCAAACCAAATAAAAGTCGAAAAAGTGAGCTCCACAAAATTTACAAAAGAGTGGAGTTGGAAACGTTGAATAATAGATCGGTCGAGTCTCTAAGTACCCCACAATTACGCATGTCATGGATAGTCTGACCAATTACCTTCTTCTCGATCAAAACCATCTCTTTTACTATTTTGTAGGATCGTTTATTGAAGTGCATCCCAATGTCACCTCTTCTTCATTCGGCGAAGAAGCATCGACAACTCTGTTGTTTGTCTCGTTAAACCACGAACGTCAATTCCAATAACATCATACCCATCGCAAGCGCAACTCATCATTCTAGAAAAAATAGAACCCTCTAATAACTCTTTTTCTCACCACCATGTGCCCTTGACATTCGAGCCACTAGCGAAAAGACTTTCCGACAAGACCCGAAAAGGTAACCTCCCACCTTAACACTTGACAAGGAAAAGAGAAATGAAAAGGATCAGGCCCGAAGTCGCATAGTACTGCATCGTCATCGCCCATCAAACTCAGAACTATAAGTTTATAGTTTATACCAGGATAATAAAAACCCAACAAAGAAAAAGAAAGGGGGAAGGTTCAGAACCTATGGTTTTCTCTTGTAAATGCATAAAACACAAAACTTCAAAATCCCAATGCATCATTACTTTGAAACAAATTGGAATTGCTCAAGCTAACGCGGCATCAAAGTATTCAAAGCACAGCTTTACCTAGCCAAAAAGATGGCGGTAGGATTTCCAGGAGATGGCGGATTCTGTTTCAGTAGCGAGGCAAGATTACCAGCCATTGTTAGAGCATTGGGGTCCGTCGCCGACAAAACTTCCACTTCTTCAAGACCGAGCTGCCTTCTAATTAAGTCCAGGTTTTCTTGAAGAACTTCAATCTCTCCAAAGGGGAGCTTCAGATCCAGAGCTTGAGCCCCAAGAGTCATTGCTTCATCTTTCTTGAACTTCAAAAAGGGCATGCAAAGCTTTTGGATTTTCTTGAAATCACTGGACTGGCCTACAGTGCTCTGCTTCAAAGCTTCCATTATCTCGCTATCGGGTGCAAAGGAACGCGTTGTCCTGTTGTACTTGTTCTGCAGTATCCTTAGACACTCAGCTTTCCATCCATCATATTGTTCGTTCACATAAATCAAACCTCTCAGCTTTTCCTCACTCAGAGAAGTAACTGGGGCTCCCTTATTTGCCTTCTTCGAGCCAAAAATCTGTTTCTGAAGCAGCTTCCTCATCAAGACAATTGAATCTTGCAAATACTTATTAGCACTCTTGAGGGTTAGATCTGGAGACTCAGATAGAGGCCAGCCTGCTTTTACCACGAAACCATCCTTTTTGAGAAGTACCCTCCACACATACTCTGCATAATGAGGACAAATAGGAGCAATAAGCCTTGTTTGCACATCCATAAACCTCCACAGCAGATCTCGGTTCATGCCACCAGTACCACACGACAGTCTGTATTCATCTCTAGCAGCCTGAAGATCATAAAAGCCAGTCTTGAGAGCTTCACGGAACATACAATCCTGGTAATTCTGTTCAGTCAGTTTGACAGCAAAATTCATTTCATTAGCAAACACTCTATCTGCATAAGTAGACGGCGGACCAGTTCTCAAAGAGGACTCTGCTTCCATAACTTCTTCCATCCATGAAAGTTCCTTTGTGAGCCTCAAAATTGCAGCATTTGCAGTCTCAGATACAAAGTTGGCATCATCAACACCGTCACCAGCATCAGCCAGAGAAAATCGTGTGGCATCTGCAGAAAATTCCTCAATGGACTGGCGCAATGTTTTGAAATTTCCAGTAGACTTGGACATCTTTTCAGAATTGAGCATGAGGTGGCCGTTGCACCTGAATCCACGAGGCCAATGTCGGTTAGCCATGATTGCCGTGTGATTGTAAATGGAGAATGTCAAATGATTCTGGATGAGGTCCTTGCCAGATACTCTTAGATCAAAAGGATACCAATATTCAAACTCCTGCTTCATGTGGTTAAGCACAGATGATGGAATATCAGATGACTGAGGATAGGGACCACCATAGAAAACAAAATCCCACACCTCATCGGTCATTTGTTCAGGTTTCATCGAACTGCTAGAACCATACATGTCATTTTTATGCAAGAGGTGGGCTATCGTGTAGTAAGCCATGTAAATAGTAGAGTCAGATAATGACTCCACAAGGAATTGCTCGTCCCAAGGGATGCGAGTGCCAAGGCCAAATGATCGTGAGCAAGCCCACTGGTTAAGCCAGCTCAATGTATGCTCAAAGCCATGTCGTGTCTCATCAGAATACAGATTCATGTTAGATAGGCATTCCTCAGCCAGCTTCTTCCATTCAGATTCCCCATAAGTGATGTACCACTGATCTGTAAGAGCAACAACACATTCATCACCTGACCTTGACATAACCCTTTTTTCAGGTTCACTGTACATAATAGCCTGTCCAGTCTCTATAAGCATGCTTCTGATCAATGGCTTCGCTTCTTGCACTTTCATCCCTGCAAATTCCCCCACGAGCATAGTTCCTTCAGTAAATCCTTTCAAGTATGTCTTCTGCTTTGCTTCTGCAAGCTTATCTTTTTCATTCTGACTCTTAATTTTCATATCTTTGCAGACTTTTTCCGCAGCTTTATCTCCAAATTCTGGAATATTAATGATTGGCACAATCTCAAAGGGCAATACCCAGTCATCCTTCACACCAAACTTTTCCCTGAGACCTGGCTTTGCTTTCAAATCATGCAATGCCATGTAGTCATCAGGAGCATCGCTGGGTACACTAGTCACAATCCCAGTTCCTTTGTCCATAAGGATGGTCAACATGGGTAGAGCATAAATAATCTCATTAAATGAAAGTGGTGACTTCAAGGGAAGACCAATAAGATCATGACCAGTCAGCTCCACCAAGCAAGTAGGCTTCTCTGGTATCTTGGAGAATCTCTGGTAGGCCAGGTTGAGGGCGGCCCTGTGAGCAATAATGAACACATCGGTATCATTGATCTCAAAAGCTCCATATTTGCCATCTGGCAACACCCATGCATTTGTTTGCCCGTACATGGTCTCAGGTCTCAAAGTTGCAGCAGCCAAGAACACTCTCTTCCCTTCCAAAACTCCCATTTTTGGTGGAAATGGTGAAACTACCTCCATCTTTATGAGAGTGTAGTCCTGAGGTTGAACTCCTTCACCACTTGCCCGGTCATGATCTGCACATGGTTGGCCATCTAGAGGAGAGTAAATTGTGTACCGCAGATCTTTCACAATTTTACCCATGGACTTCAGCTTCCTCATTTGCCACCTCACAAAGGAGTCAAAAAATGGGTTCATTTCAGTGGTGATGAAGGAACGTCTCCAGTCACAACCCAACCCAAAAACCTTGAGATCATCCATCGCCAATGGAGGAAAGAAACTCAACCAGTTGTAAGGATCCTGAAATTTTGATATTTCACCATCCGAGAGGCCAAGACTGCGCATAATCTCCCACTGATACATCTGCCCACCTGATTTTGAAGCAGCCTTAGATTTCTTCCCCTTGAACTTGTCTTTCATGGCTGGTTCAGATGCATTTTGGTCCTTTGGTTCCAACTCTTGATTTACCTGATTCTCCTCTTCACTTGGAAATACTGGAGGATCACCAAACTGTTGGATCTCCCTGGCCAGTTTGTCAGCCGATGCCTTGATGGGCATACCAGTGCAGTGAAAAGCAAATGGCAAGAGCACATTTGCCCCTCTTAGTCTGTGATAGGCTGCGGCAAATTCAAGCTTGGAAAGCGAAAATGCATGTCCAAGATGCAAAAACCCATTCATATATGGAAATGGAAAGTTGCCAAAAAACTTTTCACCCTGTTCAGGAGGTTTTTCACAAGATTCAGCATTGAAAATGTCTTTTTCTGTCCACCAGGTTCGCGCCATAGCCTCAATCTCCAACAGACGATCCCGTCTTGCGAAGCTTTTCCCTCCCTCAGTCGTCATCCCAATAAAACGAGAGAACCTACAGAGTTCAAATGCGCAACTAGATTAAGTACTTCAGGTTCTAAAGGGCAACTACCAATGGCAAACACAAGGTAGCCTGGTAGTCCACAAGAATCAGGCATAATGTAGAAACAGAAAAAACACATCAACTTGAAAAGCAGAAAGAGAAACAATTGATAATTGGAAAAGAACAGTGGCTAGTACATGGTGCTGTAGTAATGCGACTATATTTGTGCCAGAGAGAGAGAGAGAGAGAGAGAGAGAGAGAGATCCATTACAGACTGGATAAACCAAAGAGAAAATGCAACACGAACAATTTGGCATCAGCAACCATTGGAGTGATTTTATCACAACTTAGGTATCTAGGAAATAGTCGCTTCAAAATATACAAAATAAAAAATAAAAGGAATAATATTACACAGATTGGACAAACAAAATCAAAAAAGCGACACAATTAATTTAGCATTATTAACCATGAGAGTGATTTTCAAAATACACAACATAAAAATAAAAAATAAAAAAAAAAAAGAAACATTGCCAAAGAGCTAAAGCTAAAAGAGCTTTGCGCTTTCCTGTCAACCTATTCTATACCGGATAAGACATATGGACTTGGAAATACATTTAGAGATTAATATCCTTTAAGAAAACACCACACATATTATCATCACCACTCAATTTTTTTTATTTTTTATTTTTTTGGTGAAAAATCATCACCACTCAATTCCTCATTATTAAAAGCTTAAAACAAAAGACAGACCGAAGATACAATAGAAGATGGTGAGTCAAGAAAGTCCATCTCTTAGGTGAAAAATGAAGAGAAATATAAGGAAAGTAGTGAGGGAAGGAAGACAATGAGTAGATATACGGGAAGGAAAGATAACCTTTATAGGTCTTCATAACAGCTTAGTCATCTTTTGTTAAGGCATCTTCAGTTTGATGCTCATTTATTTTGTAGTGGCCCTCCAATTTTGTTTCCTTTAAAGATGAATACTTGTGGAAGGCAGACTGCAGCTACATCTAATGGGCTTTGATGACTTTTACATGGGGTTTGATATCATGTAGTGTTTTTCCATTATTAATCTTAGCCAACAAGATTACATCTCGTACCATGATATGAGCATTCATAAAGAGTAAATGTATCATCATCCAAAACTGTACGATCAGATGCAAAAGAAAGAAAGAAAAAGAAAAGAAAAGAAAAGAAAAGAACATGAAACAACTCACCGAAAATATATACGAGGAGAGAAAACGATAGGGGTCCTTTTATAATGCATGTAATTCCCAAACCCACTCTACCATCTTCTCCTAGAATAACAAAAATGAAGGAAGGAAAAACATCTTATATGACTATTATGATAGAATGAACAAAAAACAATTGCCGAAGCACAAAATCAACTCATCGTCAACAATCAACCTCAATCTTGAGTGAAGAGAGAGGCTTGAAGCTAAGGAATGAAGATTATCAATAATTGAAAGAGAGATTTACCACAGTTGAGGAAGAAAACAAGAAATTCTCTAAAGTAGAAATTGTGTTGGAGAATGAACAGATAATTTGGCAATCACTATGATTATTTACTCAAGCCTCATATGAAGACTTGACAACAACTTGAAAAAAAGTAAACTCTACGGAAGCATCTTGCAGAATCTCAATGAGTTGCTTAGACTAGCTACGGCTGGGAGGCATTGATGCCAGATTAAAAAGTATAGCATTTCTCAGAGGTTCGACGAAAAGTGTAAATATTGAAAACTTTGCATCTGAAAAAGATTATATTCCCTTCAGTGGAGTATTTTGACCAGTACCAAATAGCCAGTGTATCAAGCTCTATATGAGATCCACTAGACTACCTTGTATAAGAAAAAGCACTCTATCGCGTTAGGAATGAACAATTCCCACAAGTGCCAAAAGAAGAACAAATTATGCTACAACGAATGAGTTGGGTACATAGTATCTACACATCAAATATTCATGCATAGTGGCTAAATATTTTACTGAAAAGGTTTGAACAGTCAGACAAACCCACTCATTCGGTTATGAAAATGCCAAACTTCTTCCAGCCGGCTCAAGGATTTAGAAGCAGAAAAATTTGAACTTGATAAATAGATCAGCAGGAAAAAATAAAAAATAAAAACCAATGATCTGAAAATTGAACCAGTTATCGAACTGAAAAGACAGTATGAATGAGGACAAAATGCTGCCTCATCAGAGCAAGATGACTCCAATATAACACTTAGCAAACCCTGCGATAAAATTTACAAAAAGTATGGGAATTTGCAAAAGGGACTCAGCTTTTCTAATTCACAGCAAAATTCAAATTTTTTCGACATAACCGCAGCCACAAAAAGCCCAAGAACACAAATCGCTTTCGAATTTTCTTCCACATACGAACATCAACCGTAGCGATAACCCACAAATACATTCGACCGTTCCTAAGCCACTCACTACAGCCTCATTCGATCTCGAATCGAACGGGCTCCGTTTCAACCAAACCCGTTTCCGACCAGAACCATCGGCAGTAGCTCATCTCAGACCGAATCGCAAATCGAGCGGCATTAACAATTCCTTCCGCTCGCCGCTTAACACTCGACCTCTAACGGCAGTAAAGCTCGAACGGCAGATTTTTGCAGAGGGATAGCAATTCAACTTTTACCTGACAGCCCTCTACGGCGACAGCCTCCACGCACCTCGCGGCGGCACCAGCCTCGCGCCTTCCCGACGACGCTGAAGATTCTTCGACCGGCCGCGGCTTCTTCCCCTACACCCAAGAACGGCGCGAAGCTCGTCAATCTCGAGCCACAGCTCGACGCTTAACCCGAAAGGGGGAGCGAAAACAGGGGGGGAGGACCTACCGGCGACCTCGACCGCTCGTCTGCCGCTCGGGCGGCGGCGGCGGCGGAGCGGGAGGAAGGACGGGCGGCGGAGCGGGAGAAATCGGGAACGAGATGCCGATGAAGATTTTTTTTGCGTCGAGCGAACGGCCGAGAAGGAAAGCTATACAGGACGGGAGATGCTTGCGAGAAACAGGAAACCCTGCGGGCTGGAATCGAACCCGATCCGACGGCTGGTAGAACGCGGGGGACGGTGCCGGGGTGGACGCTGCAGATTGGACGGCCCATTGGTTTGTAGTTTTTACGCGGATTATTACCTAAAAAAATCTCAAACCGATATATTTATAATAAATTTACCCCAAATTAATTTTTTAATCAATAAAAATCTCAAACTAATACACATTTTAAAAAATTTATCCCAAACTAGTATATTTATAATAAATTTACCCTATATTAATTTTCATTAAATTTAATAGTCAAATTACTAAGTTGAATGATATATAATAGTTAACTGGTGTACCAATTTACAGTTTTTTTTTTGTGTACCAAATTACAGTTTTACTCTACATTTGTCATAATTATACAATTTTTTTATGGTTTTTTGTAGTATTAATCCAATTTAAATAAGGGTATATTTGTAATACATGTATCAATTTAGAGTTTTTGGCTGTTGAATAAATTAGTTTTTGGTAAATTTATCACAAATATATTAATTTGAGATTTTAAAGTTAGTTTGGGTAAAATTGTCAAAAGTGTACCAGTTTGAAATTTTTTATAGTCAAAAAATTAATTTTTGGTAAATTTATCACACGTATACATATTTTTGGTTTTTCAGGATATTAACCCGTTTTTACCCTGAAAAAATTTATTTTATTTCCATTTTGTTCCTTCAAATTTCTTTTTTCTTTCTGCCAAAACTTAATTTCTCCAATTTATTTTTGAAAAAAATTCAAATAAAAATTTGAAGCAAATTTTATTTCAAATGAAAGTCTAAAGTAGTTTCATTATTAAATAAGGGTATCAAGTGATTACATTAATTTTAAAGAAGGACTTAACTTTTCAATTAGTCAAGACATTTTCATCATTTACCTTTTTTAAGTTTTTCTTTTTATTTTTTCTTTTCTTTCTTTTTCTTTCCTTTCTTTTTCTAGTTACCCTTTTCTCTTCACCGATGGCCAACTATCGACGAGGGCTTAAACAAGGTGACTCTCACTAGCAATCGGTGAGGGCTTGCAGGCCCTCATCTAGAAGCCAATGAGGTCACTAGAAAAAACTAGAAAAGAAAAAAGAAAATGTAAATATAAATTATTTAAAAATAAAATTGTCTTTTGACGAAAATGCCTTTGTCCAACCGGAAAAATTCAATTGGCTGCGCGACCACCAAAGTTAGGCCCTTTTTTGAAACTATCATAGCTACTTCAAGTCATTATTTAATACTAACATAATCACTTTATGTCTCTATTGACATAAGATCCACTTGAGACCCTTGTTTGAAAAAAATTATGACACTTCAAGCTTTTATTTAAAATATTCCCTTAGTTTTTTTAATCAAAAAGAAACATTTATGTTCATTAATTAACGGTATTTGAACAACACATGAGCTTAGGAACACAAAATATTTCGTTGAAATTTGCGTTTGAGTTGAACTTGGAGAAAATGCAAAGCCATCTTCCAAAGCATCTTTGGCCCAAGGTTTATTTGATTAAAGCAAATACAGTTTGTTTGCTTTAGCTTCACTAATTCCATGGGCTAATCACCACTAGCAGTAGCCCCCAGGTCGGCTTAGCTTTCAGCAGAAATGTCAAGGAGTGGCTCAGGCTTTGGCAGAAAATGTCGATGAACTAAGCAAGGAGGGGCCGAGGAGAGCGCCGATGAGCAGAGCAACACCACGTCCACAGCCGAAGGCTTCAACCCAGATTCTGTGCCTGAGATGAAGTCCAAGTCGTACGAGGTCCAGAGTTCTGCCGGAGGACGTCGTCGGACCTCAGCAACCGCGGCTGAAAAGCCAAATTTGGGTCGTGAAATAGGATGCGCGCTTGGAGACTAAGTTCATGCCGTACAAGGGCTAGATCTGTGCCGGAGGAGGTCCTCAAACCTCCACAACCGCCGTCAAAGGGCCACGAGGATCGGCATAACCCTTTAGACAAGCCAAATATAGACTCTAGAATCGAGCATACTAGACAACAAATTTGGACTCTGACGTTGCACAAGCGAGGTGACAAGTCGCCAAGGCTGTACAACCCCAACCACAACGCAACACTAGTGTTGCGCGACCCAAGTCGACCCATTACCAGCATCTGTCCAACTCCTCCATCTCCAGCAACTTCAGATCTGCAAAGAGAATAGGAATAGTTGTGAGAGTAAAATCGAAATATGAAATTATCAGCGAAGGTAATTTGGGTAAAATTTTATATTTTATGTGAAACATAACATAGATTTTTAGCATCTTTAGGAGGCCTAAAACTTCGTCCAACACCTTAACTTTTTGGCAATGCTAAATTGTGCCTTTTGAAAATGCTAAAGCCCTTACCTTGCGCTTTAAGCTTTGCCAATGCTAGCATTTTTCCAAAGTGGCCGAATAAATTATTGCCAGACATCTTAACTTTTCTAAACAAATCTTAAAGACCCAAAGTCCGTTAAGAATGTTGAACCAAATGTGCCTTAAAAGTCTCATAAATTTCCATGCCAAATAGAGTTGGAGATCTTGCCATAAGAGCCCTTTAATTAAATTCTTCAAGAAGGAAAAAAGAGATTGGATACTTAGTTGCAATTCAAGTGATGAGTCATTACAGTTCAACAAAGAATATAAGTCATGACAGATTTTAAAATGCATGCACCTTAATAGATATTCTATAAAATCTCTCATGATGTTTTTCTACCTTTTCACTTGAATTAATTTGTAAACTAATCTCTAACATAGTGCATAAATTGATGAAAAAATTCCAAATAAGGATTTAAAGTATCTTTATTTTCTCAAATAAAGCTTGAAGTGAACTTTATTTCGAATAAGGACTTGAAGTACTCTTATTTTTTCAAATAAAAGCTTGAAGTAGATTTTGCTCCAAATAAGGGCATGAAACAGTTATGTTAATATCAAAAAGGGGCCTAATTTTCTAATTGATCAATGGAAATTTTATCATTTACCTTTTTAAATTTCTTTCTTTTTTTTCTTTCTTTCTTTCCTTTTTTTTTTTTTTTTGCTTTTCTTTTTCTTCTTTGCTGATGGCTAGTCTCGAGTGATAGCCAGCCACCAGCAATGCCTAGAGAGGGTTGGGCAAGAGCCTCACCCACAGTTGATGAGGGTGTGGATGAGGCGACCTCGCTAGTGGCTAGCAAGAGCTTGCAAGCACTAGTCGGCGCTTGCTAGAAAAGAAAAAAAAAAAAGCAAAAGAAAAGAAAAAAAAAGTAGAGTAAAGTAAAAGAAAAATAATTTAAAGATTAAAATTGTCTTTTGACGAAAGTGCCATTGATCAACCAAAAAATCTAGCCGACCGGTGACCAGCGAGATTAGACCTTTATTTGAAATTCAAGTTTTATTTGAAACCAGCATAGTCACTTCAGCTTTTTATTTGATACAAAATTCACTTCAGACTCTTATTTGAGAAAATAAGAGTATATAAGGCTTATTTAGAATTTCCCCTAAATTGATTGATTTTTTTTTTTCTGTGAATTTGAAAAGATATGCTCTATTAAAACTTGTGTCGGACGCTAAGGCCCTGTTTGGTAACCATCCAAACAGGGCCAAATTCTGATTCTTTGTTCCCAGAATCAGTTTCGGCCCAGAATCGCGTTTGGTAACTTTTTTATTCCCGGGAACAAATTTGTTCCCAGAATCAGTTTTGGACAAGAATTTAGAACCAAAAAAAAGTTGATTCTTGTTCCGGGAACGAATTTGAGAATCAAAATCAACAAATTTTCTTCTTCCCTTCGGCCATCTCGCGACCGCCGTCCACCACTGCCCGCCACCGTCCGCCATCCGCCACCGCCGTCCGCCGCCGCCCACCGCCGCCGCCGTCCGCCGCCGCCGGTCCGGCGAGCTCGCTGGAGGCAAGCCCAGCCACCGGCGAGCTCGCCGGAGGCTTGCCCAGCCACCAGCGAGGCTCGGCCTCCCCAGATCTGGCGAGGCCGAGCCTCGCCGGTGGCCAGGCGGGCCTCGCCGGGGCTGGGCGAGGCCTCGCCGAGGCCGGGCGAGGCCCGCCTCGCCGGGACTGGGCAGGGGCTGGGCGAGCCTCGCGACGCCCAGCCCCACCGGTGGCCAGGTGAGACTCGCCTGGCCACCGGTGAGGCTCGCCCAGCCCCGCCGATGGCCTGGCAGGCCTCGCCCAACCCCGACGAGGTCGGCCTGGCCACCGGCGGGGCTCGACCTCGCCAGATCTGGCTCGGCCGAGCCTCGCCCGGCTGCCGGCGAGGCTCGGCCGACGAGGGCTGGCCTCGCTGAGGGCCGGCGACGCTCCGGTGAGGTCGCCGGCCCTCGTCTGGCCGGTCGCCGGTCTGGCGACCGGCAGGAAGAAGAAGAAGAAGAAGATGAGAAAAAGAAAAGAAAAAAGGAAAAAAAAAAGAAAAAAAAAAGAAAATGAAAAGGAAAATGAAAGAAAAAAATGAAAAAATGAAAAAAAGAAAAGAAAACAAAGGAAAAAAGTAAAAAAATTATTTAAAAATTAAAAGAAATTGATTTGGAACAGAATTAATGAACACGGTACCAAACGCAATTCTATTCCAGAATCAAAAATTTTGGACAGTTACCAAACGGCTTAAAATGCTTAGAATCAGTTCCCAGGAACAGAATCAAAAAGAATCAGTTCTGATCAGAATCAGCTCCCGGGAACAAAATCGTTACCAAACGCGCCCTAATCCTCCCGCATGCAAAAAGGGTCGTGGAGAGCAAACCTACTTGAGAATAATCAAGTATATAATAACTACTACGACGCATTTAAAAATGCATAGTTTCGCGGGCACACGGATTCTAAAGTTCAAAATGGGGAACGAGTCAGCAGCAAGTCGCATTTATCAAAAGGAGGTTGCACATTCACGTATGCTGAACACTTCAGTTCGAGGTACAGCACCAGCGAATCCATTTGCTTAGAGTCCCCGAAAGGATCAGAATCAACGGGCGGGTGCTAGTACAGACGCTGTCGTTGTCGAACCTTGATCTGCTGGTCTTGTCTTTGTTTTTGTCCTCCAAATCAGGAGGAGCATCGAAGAGGATCCTGGGTGGCGCACCGGGTTCGCACCTGGAAATGCTTTGTCCCGAGCATCCTAGAGATTCTCCGTGGGCGAACCGAATTCCCATCCGGAATGCTTTTCCCCGACATTACAAATGTACGCGTTGTTAAAAGATTTCCTCCGGATACTTGATATCGAAGTCTTCGTCCAAAGACAGCTCCAATGCTGGGGAAACTATCAAAAAGTTCCCAAACATATTATGCTTGTGCTAATTCAAATATAAACTTTTGATTTAGTTAATTTGGTTCTAAAGCTTTTGACAATATGTCAATTTAATTCTAAACATTTCAATTATGTCAAATTAACTCTAAGCGTTTTGATTATTTACCAATTTAGTCATAAACTTTTTAGTAATTTGTCAATTTAGTTCTTCAAAACAATTTTAGTTGGAAAATACTGATGTGGTAGTTTGATTAGCACCAGCCGTCCTGCGTGACATGGCCGGTAATAACATGGATAAATTTTGTTATTTAAAAAAAAAAAATTCAGAATTTTTTATTTTATTTATCTTTTTTATTTTCTTTTTCTTTTTCAACTCTTGGCCGGCAAGGAGTTGGTTAAAAAAGGAAAATAAAAATTAAAAATAAATAAAAATTACAAAAATTTAGAAAAAAAATTAAAAATTATCCACGTCAACAGCCTCGTTTCCTATAAGATGTCCAATGTTCGCTAAACCACCACGTTAGCATGTTTTGGCCAGGAGAGGAGATTTAGACAGCCTCTCGTTTCACAAAATCAAACATACAAATAGCACCGCTTGCGCACGCTCAAAAGATGCGGGACGAAGTCCCGAAGGTTGATGAAGATCGATTCATCACATGGGTATGTCCTCAGTTTTAGTAAAACATGGACACGAGTTTTGAGCTGGCTTAGGCAGGTTAGGCCTTCTGCAATCAATTGGTTTAAATTCCTAAATTTTACACCCGGGCTGAGATGGTATGCTTTTATATTTCTCAGTGCATTCCTAGGTTCATTTAGAGAAACATGACTGAGTTACTGCGTATCAAGAGAAACATAAGCGTGTCTTGTCTACATCTCAACTCACGTTATTCATGGCCGGCAGAACTCGCACGTAAACGGACACACTTCGAAATCAGATCCGACGTCGGAAAGTCGCGCGCTTATTCCGAGAAATGGATAATCCTCGTATCTGATCCGGCAATCCGTACTCCGTTCACATAGCTTCACAATATAGTCAAAAGTCTCTTTCAAGCAAGCACCGCAAACCGTAACATGGACCACCGTCCATGGTAGATTGTCTGTACTAGTTGAATCCCGAAGTCGCCATCTTGTCGCACAAATCATATAGGACATCGTAGTGATTATCATGCATTTCCTCCTCAACCTCATCATCAACTTCCACTTCTTCTTGAGCTTCCATTTGATCATCACCACCGTCTCCATTATCAGTATCTTGACATCGACTCTTTCGGCAACATCATCATTGGATCATTCTCGGCTTCTTCTCATGCTCCTCCGTCAACAGAATTTTCTGATGAGTTTAAGGACTCCAAGTCTACTAGCTCTTCCTCCACATTTGAAGTTTCCCGTGCTTCTTGAAGTCTTTGATAGTGTGATTCTCAAATAATGCCACATCTCTACTTCGAAACATCTTCTTGCTTCAGGATCCTACAATCTATAGCCAAAATCCTCATGAGCATATACTAAGAACCTGCACTCCTTTGCATTTCCGTCTAGCTTTGCTCGTTGTCTCTTGATATGTGTGCAAATGCCTTACAATCAAACATTCCCAAGTGACTATAGGATGAATTCTTATCATTCCATACACATATAAAGTATCATCTTAGAGTGGAATCGAATGTGATAGATTTAACAAAATCACTACCATCCTTATTACCTCCCCAAAAAGAGTTTGACGGCTTCGCATGGAAGAGCATACACCTTATTCTCTCGTTTATTGTTTGATTCATTCTCTTGGCAACACCATTGTGCTGTGAAGCCTTATGCAATAAGCTTTGTGGTAATCCTTAAATGACCATGATATTCCCTACCATTGTTAGTCCTTACTAGCTTCATTTTTCTACCGATCTCCCTTTCGAATTTCACATGCAAATCCTTGAAGATATCAAGAACTTGATTTTTGCCTTTAATGCGGTGCTTCATACCTTCCTTAAAAAATCATTTATGAAAGTAACATAATAGGAAGTACCATCGGTAATTCTCAAAGTCATAGCATAAACAACAGTATGTAACAAATCAAATCGATTGGTCTTTTTCAATGGTGGAATAGATTTAAAGGCAGTTCTATAATTTTTTTTCCTACAACATAGTCTTCGCACGAGTTTTAGAGGTACTTTTTATGTTCAAAAATAATTTCTTCAATGTAAGAACCTTCATTCAATCTCCACTCATATGCCCAAGCCTTTTGTGTCAAAGCTCGGTAGATACCTCCCTTATTGCATTAACATCTCTGCCGCATAATTTCACTTGTGTGGTATAGAGCATGATGTTTTTCACTCCTCTCACTACTGCCAGGCTGCACTTGATTAACTTCAACTTTTTTTCACCAAAGTAACTCGCATAACCATTATCATTTAGCTTTCTTGTAGAGATCAGGTTAAAGCGAATATTAGGGACATGTGATTAAAGTGAATATTAGGGACATACCTTACCTATTTTAAGGTCAACTTGCATCCACCGTTGGTCTTGATCTCAACCTTCTTATGCCAACAATTTTTTATGAGCTATTAATACTCATCCTTACAAGACCAAAGTCTCCAACTATATATAAAGAGAAAATTTCTCTTTTGGGGACTACGCGAAATCCAAAATCAACTAGCAAAATGGTGTCCTAACATATAAATCTAATGCTCTCATCAGTGTAGATAACCATAATGTCTTCAAAAAACTGTGGTGACATTTACAACAAGTGCTTCAACTTGCTCCTTGGCTGCCTCTCGACAATCTCTAATGGGATGCTTGGATTTTCCACAACAAAAACAAGCTCTCTTCTCAGTCTTTGGCCTTGAGGTTGAACGACCTTTAGATCCATGGTCTTTGCTTCTCCCATGATCTACTTTCTTCTCTTGTTCATTGACAACAAGAATTCTATCACCATGTGTTGTAACCATCATCTTTTAATTCTACTCTTGAGTCAGCAATTTGTCTTTCACTAACTGTATGATCAATGCTCCATCAGGCATGGAATTGTGAATCGATGCAATTAATGGGTCGCAAATTTTTGGCATAAAACTTTATATTTATTACGTATACATATGTAAAGTAGTGAACAAACAACAATTGTTAGGAAGTGTGCATGCAAGTTCAGTGTGATCATCCTCTCTATTGCATTGATTTGATTCACCAAACCCCCCATAGCACCTATGTATTTACAAACATATGTTTCATTTTTGTACTCCGTACGTGACACCTTCTTTATCAAAAAGCTTGCTATGTTTTAAGATGTATTTATTGTGTATGTCCAGTCCAAATTTCTCCACAATCATAACCATTGTCTTCTTGGGTGAAGATTTCAAAAATGCTTTAATCAAGCCACTTTTTAATGGTGCCAACTCTTCTTTTGTTAAGAATAGTCTTCTCATCCTCCACCTCCTCTTCTTCTATTGCTAGTTTAAGGGCTTTTGAGGAGTCTTCTCCTCCCCCTCCAACTATTGCTGATTTAGTAGTGCTAGAGTCTTTGCCAAGCTCTTTGGAGGTATTCTTGTCTTGATTGGCTTGGGCAAGCCTTTAATGTAAAGATGATCCTCCATCTTGCACCTCCATATTGCATAATTCGTAGCTGTGAGCTTGATCATGTTGGCCTTGTCTTATGACATCTTGCTCTGATTCCCTTTTGTTGTAAATTAAGTTGGATCGTGTTGGCCTTGTTTTCTGACATCTCGCTCTAATACCACTTTGTTGTGAATTAAGTCGAATCGCAACCAATCACAATGACATTCTAATGTCAAAATTGTGCAATATGCAACCATATATTCTCTTTGCCAAAAAAAAAAAAAAGACATAAATAGCACAACTAACAAGAGAGAAAAAGAACAATACACTAAAATTTTTATGTAGAAACCCAATATGGGAAAACCACAAAATGCTTATTCAAGAACTGCTACACTATTATCAAATGATTATAATTGACACTAATGATGTTTTTCTCATAATAGATTTTCATAATTGTCACAAAATGCATAATCACTTGATGAATTCTCAAGATCTCTCATCTTTATATACATATTGTTGGAAACTCTTGTAATCTCTCTCGAGTTTTTTTTTGTGCACGCAGAAACCTCCACTTAAGCCCTTCTATCTATAGTAGTAGACCTACACCCAAGTTAGGAATCCTCCTTAATTGATTGACAATAACATAATAATTAGAAATCTCCCCAATTGATAAAAAATTCTTTAATTGAGTAATCATCAAAATTGATTCAATTTTGGTATTCTTCCTAATTAAGCCTTCTTATTTAGACTTCTCCATTTCAGCGTCCTATCATAATAGGACTCCTTCCTATTAGGCATTCTCAATAAGCAATTGTCAGAATATTTCAAATCAACCTCGAAGCATGTTGGGCCGCTCCCAACACGGGCTACCGTTAAGCTATATCCTAGTCACAAATTTCCTTTGAAGACCATCTGGAATTTGAAGAAGACAGCGCGGGGGAAGAAAGCAAGACCCCTTTGAATTTTGTAGTTTTTTCGGTCGGACAAAACCCCATGGATTGAAACCTCCAGTTTTGTAGCAGAAGGAAGAAACCGGAGTTCCTTAAAGTTCATCAGATTCGGAGACACCCATGTTCCATTTGTCTCGCGAAGCCCTGCTTCACGTTAGGGTTCTTCAACTCGCTCCACAAGCCGATTCACTCCGCCTGCTGCTCAGATTTTCCTCGACCTTGTCGAAATCTCGAGCGTTCAGAGTCTCCTACCTCGTCAACTCTTGTGGGTTGTCTCCAGAATCGGCTCTCTCCGCTTCCAAGCTCCTCAAATTCAAAACCCCATCAAGACCGGACACAGTCATCGGCGTCTTCAAGAACCGAGGTTTCACTCCGGCTCAAATCTCACAGATCATCGCGAGGTTCCCCACGTTGCTTTCGTTGGACCCAGATAAGATTCTCTCGCCAAAATTCGATTTTTTGCGCTCCAGAGGGATCTCCGACCTCGAATTAGCCAAGCTCGTGGTTGTGGTCCCGTGGATTTTGGGCAGGAGCCTAGAGCAGCATTTGGTACCCACTTTTCGTTACGTTAGTAATTTGTTACAATCCGATGAGAAGGCCATCGCAGCCATCAAACGTGCTCCTCGATTATTGTATGATAATCCTCAAGTTGAACTTGTTCCTGAAGTCACGGCTTTGAGGAATGCCTGAGTGCCGGAGGGGAACATCCGGCATTTAGTCCTGTACCACGGGCATATGTTTTGGAGCCGGTCCTTCCGATTTGAGGAGAACATGAATAGGGTGAAGGCAATGGGTTTTGACCCTTCCAAAGTGAGTTTTGTCATTGCTCTGCGCGTGCTTATGGGCATGAGTGAGTCGGTGTGGAGGAGGAAAATTGGTGTGTATGGCCAGTGGGGTTGGTCCGAGGAGGTGGTTATTTTAGCTTTCAGGAGGTATCCATTGTGCATGATGTTGTCGGAGAGCAAAATTACTGCCACAATGGACTTCTTTGTCAATGTTGTGGGGCTTGATCCTTTGGTTATCTCCCAACGTCCACTAGCCATCGCATTTAGCTTAGGGAAGAGAATTGTTCCTCGGGGTTCAGTCTTTCAAGTTCTACTGTCTAAAGGTTTGGTTAAACCCTGTAGCCTGTCTACATTGTTGACTATTTCGGAGCAGAAGTTCCTGGAGAAGTATGTGACTACTTATTTGCGGGAAGTGCCACAGTTGTTGGCTCTCTATAATGAGAAGATGGGTCTTGCATGCTAGTTTGGAATTTTTGGTACTTGTTCGGGTTAATCTAGGATGGGATGCTGGTAAAACCGAACAAAAATTTGGCTCTTCTTTTGTCTTTTGTCTCCGTGCTACTTGATAAATTTAAATTCTCTATTTGTGAGGTTATTGTTTCATCCCTCCATGTTTAATATTTAATCCTCCTATCTTCTGTGCAATATCTCCAATACCAAAACTAAAATTGAACTTGAGGAAAAATCGAACGATAGTGGTTCTTCCTTCTTTTGACAATATTAATTTTCCTTCCTGTAAATTCTCTTTGCCTATCTGTGTTCCCCTCATAATTATTCTTGCAATGTGTTCCCGTAATAATGAAACTATTGGCTGTGCTCGAACCTAAGGTATTGAACTGACTTAAGGCAACTCCTAATTAGTTTTACTTTATTTTACTATTAACTTAGCTTTGTTCCCTGTCACCTGGTGCCATGCTAGTAGTTCTTCATGTTCAGATAAATATTCTTTATTTTTGCCAGGTTTGGAGATATCATGATGAAATGCTCTGATTAGTAATTTGTACTTTCGTAGATAATGACAAAAATTACTTGTTTACAGTTTTGTCTAGACTCAAATATGAAGTGGATATGTTCCCTTGGAGAAGTTAGATTCCAAATTTACCAGTATAAAAGGCAACTGTGTTTTGAGCCTCTGATGGGTTTTAATCATGGATTTCAGTGTAATTAGGGCAACAAATGACTTGAGACAGGGGACAAATCAATGTATGCTGCAAGTCAGTTGATCCTGGGCAAAATCTGTTTTAAATTTAAAGAGGCATCCTTGGTGTAAGGAGTCATCTGAGAGTGATATTGCAGCGGCGATGAACTTTTTTGTCAACATCCTTATCACTCAAAATCCCATAAAGATGCTGTCCAACAGTTTGTCTGGAGAGGCTGTAGCTTGCTCATATGCGATTGTTTCACCCAATTTCATGAGGAATTTTGTGACTGCTAATGGGGGATGGTCCTCACTCATTTGAACTATGCAGAGAAGATGTGTCTCACATGCTTGATTGGAACTTGAGGTACTTGGTGGGAAATTAGAATGTTCATAAACAAAAGGGAAAATTCTCCTTCTCTTGCTTGGATTTTTGCTGCTTGGTGAAGCTTGTTTCGTCATTTAGTATCTTATTCATTTCATTCTTCTGGGTTTAAAACTTAATCCAATCTTCATTGCAATTTATTGGATACTAGAAAGGGAAAGTTCAGGCCTAGCAGGGAGTTGAGTGGTTCTGCATTCTCTTTGCAGCTGTTTAAATGTCAACCTTTCTACACAAGGAATTATTCTTTGTAATTTCTAATGGTGAAACTTCTGGTTTTACTTGAAACTCTTGTCCTATAGTAACTTACTGTAGCTCCTAAAGTAATTGGTCTAACTATACTTTAGTTTTTAGGAAACTTGGCACTTTGTCCTTACATCTATATCTTTCTTTGTTATCCAATGCAACTGTTGCTTCATAAACAAGTTACTTTATGCTCTTAAATCTTACTTGGGAATATTTCATGGAGATTAATTTATCCATTAGCTTGATATATCCCTGGATTTTTTTTTCCAGAAGCACGGCTGGTCAATGGACGTGCTTCTCCATCATTGTTACTTGTCCTGAGGCCTTGGAAAATTTCAAATGACAGTAATAACACGTACCTAAATTGTGAGTGCAAGATTGTGATGGTTTAAGATTGATATTTTTGTGTGCTTGTTGCTTTGAATTGAGCTCTATGCAAGTTCTTTCAGCTGTGTGGTTGGAAGGAAGTGACTTTCCGGTTGATTGGTGCTTCTATCATGTATGTAAATTCTTTTCCTTCTCAGCATCATACAAAGCATCACACTGAGTTGAATATTTCAATCTTCATCTGTTTTTTGGGTATTCAAATAAAGTTGCACTACTTGAAAAGATCTTGGTTATGTGCTCTGTCTGCAGCATAAACAGCATCGGGAGGAATAGAGAAGCATTTCTCTATTGCTTATTTCACAATATAAACCAACATCATTTTAGTAAGCCGTCATAAGACTTTCATTCAAGCATCTTTTGGTCTGTTCATTCCCTACATTACCTAATGGGATTCAATCATTCTTCATTATGTAAATAGGTCTTCTCTGTTTTCTGCTACATTACTACACTTGATGAGAAATGGTGGTGAAATGCTCTGGCCAGATTAGCTAATCGTGCAATTTTGATACCCAAGGCGAGGTTACAATAGATATTCCGGAATTCACTTCAAGATAAAAGCATAGATTCTTTCGGAAGCTACGTTTTGCTCTTAAGGATGATAGCCTCTCTGAAACTTAACTTCAAATTAGATGTTTGCATTGTCACTAAATCTTGTCTATATAAAGATAGTGCCACGAGAGCAATTTTGGATGGGTTTGGGCAAGTCTATTTAGCTAGATAGCTCAGCCCAGCGCTTTTTCCCCCCTCTTTTTGTCCTATTTCCCCTCTTTATAGAGTGTGAGAGTTAAATTTCACATATGTGATACTAATGTCCTGACCCATCTAGGCCGCGTTTCTAGTGGCTAGCCTAGCCTCTTAAATTGTACTTCTTATCAGGTGAAACGAGAAACAAATTAGGGCATGTCTAATTATCACTTTTTACTTTTTATGCAAACTCACTTATCATAGATCTAGCAAGTCTTTAAAAAGATCAAGGAAGAAGAAATAGGTGGTAGATTCGTCGTAGGTTGAGAGATTCCGTAATGTCACCTCTCACATTCCCACTCACCACGGAATAAAAATATATGACAGGAATTTGGAAAAATTATCAAAAAAGTCCTAAAATCTATTATAATTGTGCCGATTCAGTGTTAAATTTATTTTTTTGGTCAATTGAGTCTTAAATTTTTTGTAATTGTGTCAATTCGATCCATCCGATCAAAATTTGACTGGCTGGCGTTGACATGGACATCGGCGGACAATTTTTAATAATTTTCTTTTTTTGGAATGTCTAATTAATATTTTGTCTTATCTTTTTTTCCTTTTTTTTTTCTTTCACTTTCTCTTCTTCCCCCCGCCCTTTCTCCTCCTTTTGGCGATTGGCTAGTGGGGAAGGCTAGTCGCTGAATTGAGACAGCTAGCTAGAGGTGAGCTTGCCTAACCACCGGCGAGATGAGCCCCCAAAGAGATAGGGATGGGAGTTCGAAGAAGAATCAGAACAAGGGCTTCTTCACTGCTATGAGTTCGGGGCTGTCCATGTTTGGCAACATTGTGCACAAATCTATTAATGGGTAATCCTTGCTCCTTTGTCACCCTCGTGCCTTGCCTAGCGATGGCGAGGCGAGCTGGCCATTGGCTAATCGCCTTAGTTGGGTGATCAGCCCTCCCCTTTGGCCAATCATTGAAAGAAGGAGAAAGGAGGGGAGAGGAAGAAAAAAGAAAAGAAAAAGAAGGGAAAAAAAAGGAGAAGAAAAGATAAATAATAATAATAATAATTTAAACATTCAAACAAAAATTATTAAAAAAATTATCTTTTGGCATTGGTTGGTATTCACATAGCATCGACTGACTAAATTTGGTCGAATGGACTGAATTGACACAATTACAAAAGATTTAAGACTCAATTGGCTAAAAAAAGAAAGTTTAGAATTGAATCAATATATTTGCAATAAGTTTATGACTTTTATGATAACTTTCCCATAGGAAATCGGAGGGACCTTCGGTGGTGAAGGTAGACATCATGTCAAAACTTTGGTCTGGGCTACTTTCGACTAGGCAAGTATAATAACCTCCCGCGCCTAGGTTGAGAAGGTGTGGCTTCAAAAGTGTTGCAAGATAGGCTGAGCTTCGCTCAAGTCTCTCAGCCAACTGCTTGCTCCCGTTTTCTTTTTTCAAAGTTTAGGCAAAACAGAACTAATGCCCGAGCCACTCATTTGCTAATTGGATTATATTCCTAATCCTTATGGAATAACGAAAGAGGTCTACCATTTACTTCTCTTGGATGGGAGCGTCTCGACATTACTTTTATTCGAAGTTGATTATTTCTTTGAAAAAATCTTGATGTGCTTAATTATAATTTATTTAAAAAAAGGATATTCGATAATATATTTATAAAGAAATTGTACAGTACGCCTTGAAAGTGATGGAGCACGCTTATGGATCAAGTCAATTTAAGTAATGGATGTAATAAAAACGCATGCCGGAAATAAATTGCATGTTTAGCTGTGTAGTTTGTATCTCCAGGATATTATAAAGAGAAAAGTGCAAGGAAGAAAAACAATCTTGGACGAACGAGGAACGATTCAACCAGCAGTCTCTACATTACAACAGATGGGAAAAAGTGAGGTCCGCAGCTGATGATTCCCTTTGTGTATGTACCCTTCGGATGCTCCGGGGCAAGAAATCCGGTGATCTGGTCAGGGTCAAGATAACGTCTCAAAGTCGTCTTTGACGCACCAAACTAGATCCATCTTTTTAGTCCGATAAAAGTCGACTCCTTTGCGTTTGCGTGTTTTTGAGGATTCTTTTATTTTTTGGGTTTGCGTCAAATTGTCGAGGAGGATTCGAACTTGAAATGGGAGATCTCTTAGACAAAAGTTGATAAATCAATCTAATTTAAGTTTGATAATCTCCCCCACAAGAGTTAATAGGTTTAAGAGTTAGTTATGCAAATAAAATTGAGCAAGTTAGCACAAAAAAGGGTAATTCACGAACTGTAATAAAAATTGGTAATTTCCAAAGTAAGTTACTAACTAATTTCACCAGCAACTTTTTGATACTTGCTGACATTTATCGAAATTTGCTAGCACGAAATAAAATCTGCAGTTTGTGACATGGAAAAATAGAATTCTTCCTTGTAAGACTCGTGGAACTAGGTGACCAATGCACAATGACCCAAAACCAATGAAGCACGAACAATTATTCAATGGACCTAGCACATGTATCGACTGAGTCTAGACGGCCATACAAACGAACCTGCGAAAGACCCATATGGCACTCATCACTACGCTAGGTACTTACAGGGAACCACAACACCTCGTTTCCATCAAGCATGATGGGAACAATGCCAAGAGAAAGGATCAGATTGCTCCTAAAAAAATTTGAAAGGATACTAATATGTTCAACAGAAAAGTATTCTGGAGCACAGTTTAAAATATCACAAGAGAAAAATAGGTTGCTCCATCAATCGAGAAGAGATATCATAGAACCATACTTTGTCGAAAATTTTGTCAAAGAATCCTGTACTAGTGGTCAAGTGGGAATCAGCTTGAATGCTGCTTCTAAGCAACAGAAAGATAAAGCAGGATTCGAACTTGAAACTGGAAAATTCGTGAGACAAAGTTTGATAAATCAATCTAACTTAAGTCGATAGTTTCATGTATGAGTTAGTAGGTTCAAACATTGGTAAATTATGCAAATAAAAGTTGATGAATTAGTATAAAAACTGGTAAAAATTTGCGAACTATAATAAAAGTCAATAATTTCAAAAGAGTGTCGGTAAGTTGCCAACTAATTACATGCAAAAAAAAAAAAACTTGTTCATATTATTTTTAATGGTTTTTTTACGCTTATCAATGCGTATCGAAATTCAGTAGCACAAATTTGACATGGAACTAGGTGACACCTGAAACAAATGAACCACGAGCAAATGTTCAATGAACTGATAAATATACCATACTGAATTCGGAACCTACAATAGACCTATATGATCAAAAAAATATTCAATCAATCATAAATTTATTGTGCGGATGCTAATTTAATCATAAATTTTTCAATTTTGTCAATATAATCATAAGCATTTGTTTGAAATTTCAATGTAGACTTTTTGATCAATTTTCATAAAAAATCGCTGGCATAGCAGATTTGTCATTACTAGCTATCCTATGCGGCATGCTATCACGTCTATGAGTCCCATTGAAAATCGACTAAAAGGACTATACTGGAATTTTATATAAATATTTGGGACTAAACTGATAAAGTTAGAAAGTTTAAGAATAAATTCGATCCATGCAATAGATTTATGACGAGTGCTAGACAACTAAAGTGTCAAAACTTAATATGGGAGACACTTAAATGCTAAAAGTTAGGAAAGTGACAATTAAGTGTCAAAATTAGAGCAAAATGGATTAATTAAGTGCTAATAGCAAGAAAATCCAACAAAAATGCTGACGCGACGATTTTCCAGTGAGACAAGTGCAAAACGATATCATTTTGTACATTGACGTAACTAAACAAATACAAAAACGACATCATTTTGCAGCTGATGTGAGTAAATAATTAATATCAAAATAATTTAATTTAATTTAATACTATTTTTTTTAAAGGAATATGATAAATAGTTGTAGGCAACTGAGGGCTTAACCCTCACCACCACAGCCTCCCACCGTTACTAGGAAGGGCCAGCGGTGGTGGCTAGGGGCCGGCAAGAAGGTGGCGATGGCAATGGCGAGGGTTAAGCCCTCAACCACTTGCAACTATTTATCTTCTTTATTCTTCTTTTAAAAGAAATAATTTTTAATTTTTAATATTAAAATTCAAATTTATGCCAAAATGACATCGTTTTGCATTTCTTTGCTAAGTCAGCTCTCCGACAAGCCATGTAGGCAAGCAAAATTAATAAAAAAAAAAATTGCTGCATAAGATTTTTGGCGATATGCTACTCAAGTGTCTCATTTTTTTTTTTTTTTTAAAATGATACTTAAGTATCACTTTCCTAATTTTTAGTACTCAAATGTCTCCTCATGCTAAGTTTTGGCACTTAAAGTGTACTTTTGCCAATTTATGACTAATTGGCCAGTGTCTTCCCTCGAGGCCTGCGGAGCTAGGCCAACACCCAAAACCAAGTGAGTTAAGAAGCTCAAGGGCCATTCTACACGCATGGTCATGATAAGCAAAGCAAAACATTTTGCTCTATGGAGTTAACCTCAAAATACAAGTGGAAAGGGAAGAAACCAGCAAATGACAGAGTATGGTGGCTTCAAGCAAACAAAAATTAAGAACATAACATGAAAACGGTCTATTTGAAGACAGGAGAATCCAAAGAAGGAAATTGCCTACTTATAGCCGTTAGAATTTGGGATTCCGAGTGCATCAAATTCGATAGAAAATTAAGAGGGAGACAGAATAAGAATATCTATGGCTGTTCTTCCACGATCCGTATTTTACGCCATCGCCCCTCTGCTCAATACATACTCTTATACATGTGAAACGCGTGTGGGTATTTTACAACCAGCAGAGTACAGAAAAGATTAGAGCACAGTTGATATCCCAAAATCTCTAACAGAAGCACTCCTTTAGACATATTCCTTTCAATTGTGTATAACTATGGCATGTACAATGAAAATGTGTGTATCTACTTTCTTTGTAGCCCCCGTCGTGCTCTTTGACATCCATGGGGTCATATCATACACCCAAAAAAAAAAAAAAAACAGAGAAGAAGAAGAGGAAGAAGAGTAAGAACTTTCCACCTGTGGCTGAATCCTGTCCAATCGCGGGCTTCTCAACGACTTCCCAAAATTCTGATGGGCACGGGTAATTGAGAACAAAGAGTGAACCAAAGGCTATGTGATCAATTTGCTGTTGCAACTCCTACAACGTAAAGCTCTTCATGTACGTATAAACACCGCCGCATTATACTCGTTCAGCACGAAAATCATGAGGCATTGGTCAAATTTCGTGACCGCACAGAGTCACGCTTGAGCAAAAAAGCATAAAGAAGCTCATTCCACACGTCCGGAACACCAGGCAAGCACCAATGGCTACAATCCTGCCTATGGAGCGAAGCAGGACCCAACTTAGGCCCCAGGTAATACAAAGAGGAATGGCCATCTTTTCTGCGCGCTGTCATAGCTGTGATATTCAGCACGTGAAGGTTATTCTTTACTGTTTGGTTGGACCTTAACAAATCGGTAAGAATTTTCAGATGGACCAACGAAACTGGGGAGGAGCCCAAGTCGGGTAGAGTCTCCAAATGACATGTTCCTCCAGACTTCCAGTCTCCACCTCTGTTAAGAACATACATGCCGTGGTTACTTTGAATAATAAAAAACCGGTAACAACAGATAAGCAATATCGTATAACTGACTATAAAATGAAGCTCAATATGCTCAAGAGTGTCAAAATTATCTCCCTCATCTTCCAAACCAAGTGACTTGCATCTCAACCACTCTCTACAGTGATGCAGTGTTCAAGGGGCATGATATCACAATTACAAAAAGATTTTAAACCCAATCACCACTTCTTTCTGAGGCTTAAAACAAGTCCTCGATTATTTGTTAAAGTTTTAAGAAAAGAAAATGCTGCTAATTATAGAGAATCTGCAGCGCTATGTCAAACGTAAGGAGGAAAGCCACTGATAAGCCATGATCCAAAATAGACATGTCACATCCGAGAGAAAAGACAATGTCATAGTACTTGCATGGATCCACACGACCTCATTTTCATCTAGCCTAATGGGATTAAATGCCATGGGTCAGGATCATATTGCTCATACTAAATTTGAAAGAATAAAAATAGTCAACAAGAGAAAAATCTCACGAGACAAAAACAGGTTGCTTCATCTTGCAAGAAAAAAATATCATAGAACTATATACAGTTGAAATTTTAGTCAAAGAATCTGGTATCAGTGGTTTAGTGGTCATCAGCTTAAATGCTGCTTCCAAGCAACAGAAAAGAGGGAAATAAATATCCAATGTCAACATGAAAGAAAATCGCGCTCTTCTGATGCAAAGAAGATGAGTGAATTCACTGAGGTCAATAGAAATCAGCTTACCTAAAATGTACAGGTGCATAGGATCGAAAGTAGACCTGACTTTTGCTCATATTCACATGAGCACTGATCCAGTCAAGTACTGTCTCTAGCGATCTCCGATATGCATCTTCAACAGTCATATTCATCTTAACCTCATTTCCAACCTGGAAGTAAGAGCCCCTGCCATAGACATTCAGAGGAATCAGATCTAAGTTCTTAACATTCATTGTGGAAAATGGAACCACTTCTCAAAGAAACATAGGGCAAGAGTAAGGCTAAAGGCCCGAGGTTGCATCCAACAAAGGTGACCAAAGCAAACGGAATTTTGTATTTCAGGGAGAGAGGGGCTTCCTTAGTCAATGACTGGATAATGAGTCTTATGATTGATTGTAAAAGAACTAAGAAAACATGGTCTGCCGAGGATACAAGAGAAACATCCGGCAAGCATAGCAACATTAACTATGAAAAGCCCTTTAACTTCCTATATTGCACTCATAACCGACATTCCAGATCTTGAGGGAATTAGTAAATTCACACACAATCTCCTTAACAAAAACATGGCCAAACGACCTAATATATTATGAGCCAAAGCAATGACTTCCCATCTGAATCAGAGGCCACACTTGTAAAGGTGGTGCAGAGGGGGACATCAAAGGGAAACTTGCCGGTGTGCAATCTAGACCAATGTATCATTCAGCCATATGATCAAACTGCTTAAAGTAGCAAGTAAAGTGTCATTTTGCAATTTGCAATCCAGGAGTAGTGCTTGGAACAAAGTCCCTGTATTTTTTAGGGGTCAACCACTTAACGGGACAAAATATGACAACGGGATGATATAACATACTTACACGCGTACAGTCTTCTCATAATTCCACCAATGCCCAGTATTGAGAACCAGCACATCAGCATCTGCCCACTGTTTAGAAGTCCAGTCAATCTGATCCAACTTCAGGGTAATCTTCACGTCTTCTGGAGATCCAGCCGGAGCTCGGCCTTGCGCCACTAGAAATGGGGATCTGTAATATTCAACTGTGCAGTTGAAGTCTCTGAACTTGTATACCAAGAATCCAGTGTGCTTAGTGATTGGTCTACCATTCACTTCGTAGACTGCAGCCTTATCCGAAAGAGCAGAGGAGAGCATGCAGAGTAGGGATTCCCATTGGTTCCGACCAATTGAGTCACCAACGAACACGATCCTTTGGTTGCGCAACCTTTCCAGCATCATCTTTGCATCAAATCTGTACTCGATTAGACAGAAAGAGAAATGTCAGTATATTTGTTTTCTTGTGGGAAATTGAGGACAGGATTCATGTAAGAAATGCTCTGACATTGGATGTTTGGTTCATCACCACCTAATTAAAACAAGGAAAAAGAATTAATCGAAGATGGCTCTGATCATGTAAAATTATCCTCAGGATACTGCCAAACAAAATACCAATTAAATATTTGATCCATCGCCATCTAATTAGAACGAGGAAAAAAATTAATCCAAGGTGATTCTGAACGTACAGAATTTAATAAAAGATGATATCATATCACCAAATGAATTACAGGTTCAATCATCATAAGACTTAGATTGACCCCCTACTGCCTAAAGCTAATTTGAAGGCCTTCTGTCAGTCTCAATTTTCCTATTGGAACAATTAATTGAGCACTTATCTATGACATCTGTTGAATTGGAATTATGCAGCATGAGTAAAGTAGATCCGTTACAGGCTCTGCAGTTGACAGACAGATCAAGGAAATTCAAGGGCAAAAGAGAATCTCCTATCAGATGCTTGTTAAGGCCTTGCTAAGGCATGAAGATAAATTTGGCTATTGGATATCATCCATATATACATCCACTAGGTCATCCAAAAGATAGTAGAAAAAGAACAAACAGAGCACGACAATGACATACCTAACCACATGCTGGAGACACCTTCATCAAGTTTCAACATCTAAACTGGATTATGTGTAATTTGTCCAATAACAGTAAATTTGATTACTAGCAAGACTCTATATGCACTGAACCTGCGCAGCAGCAATTCAACTTAAAATCTTTATTCTTTACATACTACAGAACTTAAGCATAGTACTTACTTGTAAACTACACTTATGTCTGATGGTCTTCTATAACTCTGCATAGTATCAAAACAGTCTTATGCTCAAACCTCCCCAGACCCTCAGTATGATCACTTTCACGTTTCAATCTTAGGACAAACAGACAACAGACCCAAAACGAAAAGAAAAGTCTTAGGACAAACCCTTCAACCGCGCATGGAATGAGTGCTAGCATTCTATATTGAACCCATGTCGTCACCTAGAAGGTCCCCCCTAATCACCAGACAAGTTGAACATCGATCTTCATTTCCTCAAGCTCTAGCATGAAGCCCTCCCTTTCCGACACCATGTAAGTTATTTGGAAGAAAGTTTATCTTTTTTTCCTTTATTTGCTCCTCAATTAAATTTTGCTAATAAATTTTCCTTGTAACCATCGCATATGGACAAACTATTTGAAAAAAGGGGATTGAATCATTTCTCTTCTTCCAGATTAGGATTGAATAAATTTCAATATGACAGTGAAAAAAAGTTAAGTTTGAGAAATCATTGGCCGAGAGTAAAGCACCGAGCTAGAGTTCCGATGAAGCTTGAAAAAACAAAGCATGAACAGAAATTTCATCAAATTGGTCCTTCACAAGAACATCCACACTAACAAGTTCACAACCTATCAAATGACTGGACAGTGAGCATCCAGACCTGCCTTACCGCATTAAATTCCGAACAACCCCAAATGGAGAGAAAAGCACCAATCAAGAAAACCAACACATGAACAATAAATGCAATCATCCTTCAACAAGCAACACACAGCGTGACAGATATGTCTCAGAAACAGCTAGTCATAATACAAACTCCTCAAACAATTAACGCGAAAAATTAATAGCAATAAAATGGGAAATTGGCAAAGCAAATATTACAAAATTATTCAAAAATTGACACAACAACAACAATATCAAAAGGTGCGAGTGAAGAAACCTGGGCAAGTCACACATCTTGGGTTGCCATCTCCACTTGGTGTAGAAACTATCAGGCCTACCATTCTCAGAACATCTGAAACCATCATCTAACAAGGCACAATCTCTGCTCTCATACAGAGGATACCTCTCGTCCCACACCCAATTCCCATCAAACACGTCACATCCGCCACCGCTCTCGTCAAGAAACCTGGGCCGCCCAGCCGCCGCCTCATCCAGCGGCACCCGGCCGCCACGGAGCCAGGACTGCCCTGTATTCCGTAGCCTCTGAGTCACTGTGCTGTAGTCCAAGTAAAAGCAAGAGCCGATGAAGAGGGCGGCGACAAAGAGGAACCCAACTATTCCGAAAGAAGGCTCAAGAGGACTCTTCAGGCGCTTAAATTTGTTCAGCACGCTCAAGTGGGTCACCATTTCTGAGCACCCTGATGGTTTGTTCTTGGACATTTCGGGGGAGAGAGATGAAGGCTCATGGGAACTGGGAAAAGACAAGGTGCAAAGACAGGCCTAAAAGGTGGGTTCAGATGGATAGCGAGACACATAGAGAGAGAGAGAGGTGGATGTGCGTGTGAACGTGCTTGCTGCTTCTTCTTCTTCTTCTTCTTCCTTCTTCTCCTCGAGTGGTGGGTCTCACAAACAACTGCGACCAGTAAGAGCATTAATTAGAGATGCTGAGTAAAATTATGGGAATTATTTGCTTGTCTGATTCGGGCATTTAACCTTTCCTTTCTTGCCGATTCTTTACTCCTTCTGTGAGTGAGTCAGAGAGAGAGAGGGAGAGAGAGAGAATTTGTCTTCTAGGAAAATTTGGGAAGAACAAGAAAGAAAACGAAACCGAATTCCAAATCTGGCGGCAGAAAGAGAGAGAATGCAAGAACCCACCAGCCCAAAAGTCACCAAAATCTTGCAGTGGGGATTCGAAGCGAATATTCACGGACTAGAGAAAAGGACAGAAATTCATCGACCAAAACCCAAACCCCCAAAAATAAAAAATAAAAAGAATACTTTTTCCGACCATAACGTTAGACTGGGTCTAGGCAAAATTCAAGAGCAGGATTTTATTAGTGGACGTCGTGTTGCTCGGGGCCGACGTGGGTCTCGTAATGCGTGCAGGCCTGCTCGATAGCGCCACACCGCGACGACCACGACTTGCAGAATCCAATGACTCGTTCCTCGCCCGTGCGTTCTTGAATTCGTCTACCCTTTCTTGATTTTTGCTTCTTTGATTAGAAAATGGGGGTGGAGTAAGAACACCCGCGCTCTCCGACAGCGACAGAGATACGGCATTGAGTTGAGTAAGAGAGAGAGAGAGAGGGACAAGAAGATTATAGTAAAATGGTCGTGATTACATTATTGTGAATGGACAAAGAAGAAATCGTCCGTTTGATTGCGACGGCGGAGTAATCAGTGCGCGATTTCCGGGACGGCGTCCGACGTGCGCACTACTCTGGGCTTCCGGTCACAGCACGGAATTCCCAAACCCCACCCCCCCCCCAAAAAAAAAAACGAGGAATAATCCCTACCGACCTACCGACCCAGTAGAATTGTCGGGCTTTTCTATATTGTAAGATTTCCTAGAGAAATGGTTTCGGATGGAACGCGTAGGTAGCTTAATGAATAATAAATTGGTGTATGCCGCTTCTAATTATTAACAATGATTTTCCCCCTCATTCACTACTATTTTCACTAAGGGTCTGTTTATTTCGTGAAAAATGTTTCCTTACCAAAACTTAAATTCGAAAAAATAATTTTTTTTTTTAAAAACCTAAAAAACGTTTTTCAAAATATGACAATATATTGATACTTGAACCAAAAACTCTATAATTGGGCACGGAAACCTTGATATTAGTTCCCAAGTCCCGACATTCAAGATCAGGTCTCCAGCAACTAGACACGGGTCCATTGAGACCAGGCTTGGGTCTCCGATGCTCAAACCAAGGCCCCAATGCCCCGTGCCCAAGTCCATCGAGATTAGGTTCAAACTACTAGTGCCCATACTCAATGCTCCGGCATCGGAAGTCAAAGACTATAAAGATTGTACTTGGGTCCTTGATGCTCGAGCTTTGGTCCCGAGCATTAAGCGTGAGTCCTTATAAATGAAACATTTGTTATTATGAAAATATTAAAAATCAAGTTTGTAATTATTTTTTAATTTAATTTATTTTCTTCCTTTTTCTAATTTCTTCATCCTTGCTGATTGTCGCCTATAGTGATAGTTGGTGAGTTCATTGTCTCTAGCTATGAGGCTAGAGCCTCGCCAGATTGAGCGAGCTCACGATGAGGTTGTGTGAGCTCGTGGCCTCTGGTGATGAGTTCAAGCCTCACTAGATTGGACGAGCTTGTCGAAAACCCTCGAACTTAGCCTTACTAGATCAAACAAGCTCATGGCCTCTAGCGGGGATCCTCGATCTCACCTGTGGGCATTGTCATGGTCGATGATTGGCTAAGAAAGGAGTAAAAAGAAAAGAAAAATATATAATACTTAAAAAAATTCTTTTATAATTCTCCCCATCAAATTTTTCTTACCAAACAATATAAAATACTTTCTAAATCCTTTTATGGTTTCAACTAAATGCTGAAAAATAAAGTCTTTTTTTGTAAAATGACTTTTTAAAAAATATTTTTCAAAAATTGTACATTTTCCACCAAACAAATGGAGTCTGACTATATTTTAAGATTACGCGAGTAGTCACGAAAATCCTATATGATTCAATTTTAAATATTGTTGGATGTTTCGACCATCTCGCATTTAATAAAAAAAGCGAGTTTGCAAAATTTACAAGGAAAGGTCGAAGTTAAGAAAAGATGTCGCCCAAAATGGGTTAGAAATTTTGAGGAGAAAAAAAATCTCCCGATATAATATAGCAAACTTTACAGACGGTGCATCCTCAAAAAACAAAATTTCCCAATAAATTCCATGATTATATTGTTATGATTGCAAAGAAAGAACGAAATCGTAATTCGAAAGTAAACCAGATATTCAACATTTCAAATCATGGGTCTTTTAACGCTTTGTTTGGTAGAGGTGATTAAAGAAAGAAAAGAAGAGGTCAAATAATTACGAGAAAGAAGAAGAGAAACGAAATGGAGGAATTTAAGTTAGAAATTCGATTGAATTTTACAAGTGAAAAGAATAAAATGGAACGCGGTATGAATTAATCGACCTTTTTGTGTACTTGGGAAGGGTAAAATAATATCAGGATGGAGATAGGTGAGAAACAAGAAAAAAATTATCTATTGAACAAATTAAATCCTCCATTTTAGAGGGGTTTGGGGGGATTCAAAAGAAACACATAACATTAGCTACATCAATCCTAATTAATCCATTCTTTGAGAACCTTTCTCTTCTCTCACAATCTTCTCAACTAACATGCAATCTCTTAACAATTTCCAAATTTAAAAATTGAAAATTGTTGTTTATCTTTGGTAAGTTTAATCTTTCTCACATGGAAGAAATTTAAGCCCTTCTCTCTAAATATACCAACCTGTTATACAAGCCCTAAAATGCATAAGGAAACGGAGACCAAATGGGCATAACTTTGGCTACTTCTGGTGGAAGGATTAGGGGGGATCCTTTTCCCAGTTCCGTTTCATTCTTTGGTGTACAGTTCAGATCGAGGATGAGCATTTAAGAAAGACTGATGATATGATGGATGGAATGAAGCTTGCAGCAGAGCGATGGTCGCTTTGCGGCCGGCTTGCCGGCCAATGATTCGGTTGTATGGTCTAGAAGGGGGGAAGAGGAGAGTAGGGGAAATATGGAAAACATAAAAAGGAAAAAAAGAAGAAAAAGTAGAACATATCTGGACCATTGAGCATTCAATAATTCAGGTGTGCTTTCCTTTAAGGCTTCAATTTAAAGGATCTTGTCCTAAAATTAAAGGGGCTCGAAGAATTGGAAAAGAATACTATTCGGCATGAGAATCAACTTATAATTTCCTCGTCGACCAACCAATCGAGGCCTTAGTAAATTGACCCGCAAGCAGCAATACTTAGAAACCTATTAAATTTTTTCACACCAAGTTCATGAGCATTGAATACGTCTAGACAACCCATTTCTATAAATCGTGCCTAGAACTGAGCCCGATCGAGTGATCAAATCATGGTACATCTCCACCGAGCTCATGTTAGAATTTTCCGTCAAAGGGAAACACTTCCCTATCCAGAAACTTTACAGAACAAATTCTCAAGATCATAAAGATGGTGAACTTTTCTAGATTGAAAGAAACTGATAGATCCTATGGACGCAGCCAGACATTCTCCAGCATTTATTTTGCTCCTGTAGGTCATGTAGAGAATTGGAGATTTTTCATTTTCTGGGTCTTTGTTTGTTTTCGGCTAACACTGGATCCACAAGCACAACACCCTTCAGAACTTCACTTGAGAGGAGATCCAAGGAGGGGGTCCCCCAAAATCTTCTGATTCGTGCAAGAAACACTCCACCTAACCAAACAATCATCTGTACGGTCCAAGATCATTTCGGCCATGACACTTGAAACAGACTCCTCACCAACAACCTGCTCATGAATGATATTCCTCCTTTGGTCGTTTCTAGGTTGCTTTGCATCTACATCAACAGCTCTTTTGTACACATGCAAATTATGAAAATGACGGAGTGGGAGGCCGACTATGTGCCTTCTGATATAGACAAATTTCACACCAGTATAGTAAAAGTGGAAACTTTAGCGAGGCCATAATCTGTTGGTTTCGTCTAATAAACTCATTGCATCTTGTGCCATGATTCATTTCATTGCCCTCGATCGCATACTGAATAAAAATGAGACAAGTCCATAGAAGCTACTAACACGTGGCTTGGTAAGAACTAGAAAACAAGCCACTGGACCCAGTGGAAATCAACCGACTTCTCTGTATTCGATGATCCAAATGCGTTGGGTCCATATGCACTGAATTCAGGTAAGAATTGTTTTGAACCCCATGGCAAGTTCATAGTGATAAGGCCTAATCTATACAAGCAAGTAAGGATCTACGTCAGTAAGGCTGCTTGCAAATCTGGCTGCGGAAAACAAAAGAAGAATTTTGAAATTCCTCACCAGTGGCTATAGTATCGCGCCTCAGCGATTCATGAGTGCAATATTCAACTGAAGAATGCCCACTGCCTTCTTTATTGACTAAATGATCGACCTGTAGACCGTTGTTGTTATCAGTTTCAGCAACAAAATCAAGCAACAATTAAGGCAATTGTCATCACCATACCCTAGATATGGAAACTTCGTTCTGGCGAGGAAGAGAGGCATGGCCACAGGAGAATGAGCTGCCACAGACTTAGAATCCTTGTCTATCATAGCTAATTGTTGTGCCAAAAAGGCTCAGTTGTACTCTATATTACAAACTTAAGGATATTAAGATCCAACTCAAGGGAGACTACAGTTTCCATGAAGTAGATCAATGAAAAGAATTGCAACTCCAAAGTTCTCACGCCTAAATCAACATCAAATATACCTCCGAACCATAAAGACAATATAACCAGCATTTGCTTGTTGTTCACAGGACTAGTTCCCAAAGGAACAATGTAAGTCGGAAGGGGCAAGTTAACATCCATGCCCCCGTCCACGGAAGTCGGAAGGGGCAAGTTAACGTCCACGCCCCCGTCCACGGCCTCGGCCACGGCCACGACCACGTCCCACAGCCCTCCCTAACATAGCAAGTAGCACAATTGTTCATGACATAGCAGAATGTAAAAGGAAATGAGGACCAAGGCAGGTAAGTTAAGAATGATTTCGACAAATTATATATAAAGTTCACATACCTGCAGTAGGCTTCTTGGGCTTGACCCTTGGTGTCTCTTCAACCAACAGGGTCTCTAGATTCAAACTGTCAGGAAGGATGTAGTAGCGAATGTTGTTACCCCTCACACTCAAGTGATCAAGAGTCACAGGATTTTTCCCCTTCAGGGTAAGTTTCACAGTCTTCAGATGCGTGTTCATGCTGATATCAACACCTGTAATGACCCAACACTGTACTCTGATCAGATCAGTCATGCATCTCATAACTTTAGAAGCAAGTGCTTTTTATAAGTAATATCCACAAATAAAGCGTCATCAAACCATAAGTACACAGAAGTTGTATCCTTCTTGTAGTAAATAGTGTTAACTACAATAAATTAAGACAAATAGTCTTAACTACAAGAATTTAAATCAAAATATCATTTAATAACAAGTCAAGGTTAAGACACGACAGTACCATCGATTACAAAATTTCATCAACTTCTTCAATCTAGAGGAGCAGAAACAATAGTACATCAAACAAATTCCAGAACTTCAGTATGCTTGAGTGATTTAAGCCAATACCACTCAGCATAACTTCTCCTTGTCAAAAAAAAAAAAAAAAAAAGATATGAAACAAAGACCATAATAACCCAAATGAACAAGTTCTTTGGCCAAATAAATACTACAATCTCTAACTTCCATCCCATTTCAATTATGGTCCTTTCACTTTCCAACATGTCAATTTTTTGTTCCATAAAAACATGGAGGATTTAACTTCAATTTACCCATGTTTCAATCGCCCCGTTTGATACTGAGGTTTTAATAATTAGGAAAGTCATCAGGCAAGAAAAGAGCAACAACTTAACTTAGGTAAAGTAGAGGTCATCAAAATTGTATCCTCCATTGAACATACAGCTAGCCAATCGATGAATGACACTACCACAATAGATTTTATCATCAGAACGGGAACATCTCTTAGTCTGAGATAATATAATCACCCCAATAAAATTTCTTCTGGGTTCCACAGATATTAATTGAGAACTAACGTATTTTAGAGATCACATTTACTCAACTCAAACAACTTTTGATATAATATGATCCCAAGCCCAAAGAAGCAGTATAACTTCATGTCCCAATACTGAGGAGCAGTATTCTAGCATCTTCAACTCAACCCATCACTAAAGCAAACAAATGGCAGTCCATTTAATTTGGCAGACCTAAATTTGAAAAATAATAATTCATGTATGGACATGTGCATCCTCACTAATGGAATTCTCATAAAAGGTATGGACATGTTCCTATACTCCCAACCGTCGCTATGTTTATTGTGCTTACAAAAGTTCCATGAAGACATACTGTTATTCATGACCAACATCACAGGAGAGGGATTTTTCTGGTTCACAAAGTCATGCAGCATAAGAGTTTCAGCCAATGTGTCCAGGGTAATCGTGCAGAAATATGACAACAAGCCGTTAATTTTATTATTTATGTATTCGGCTAATAAACTGGAACTACTATATTGACAAATCTAACATAAGGATGCCTTTTGAACCAATCCTCATACAAACCAATGTACAGAATCCAGGATGCCAACAACTAGTACTAGAAATCAAAAGAACTTTACACAAAAGCAACTCACTCACAAACGTCTGAAGGAAGAGGATAACCCTTGAATGCAACACTTACGCATACACAAAGTGTTCCATAAAGCTCAAAGATCTTAGATGGAGAACATTTGCATACATTCTCCTAACACTAAACACGACACCACACATTATGGGTCATTATTAGCGAGCAATTTGTTGTCAGAGAAAGGGAAAAACACACGACAAGATGAGCAAAATGACATAAAGAACATGAAAATATACAGAATTTTCCCATTTCCCGGAATAAGTAGCATCTGACGAGCCAAAAAAAAAAAAAACAAGCACGTACTATATCTTGTTGGTAGGAAATTGGAAAACAATTCAACCTATCCATCACACTCCCTCCAAACGTAAAGACACGAACTAGTCGCTCGTCGATGCAATTCAGAGGCCACTCAGGACCTCTTTCACAGAAGGAAGAACGAAATCCCGCAACTTTAAAAAGCCACCCTCACCCATCCCACAGTACCAGCACACCGTTCCTGGGAAGTGCCCGAACACGCTTGCCGACACGTCCACGAGCTCAAAGTTCATCCAACGAGTCCAACATCTAGAGCAACTGAAAGTCATAGATTGAGCAGAACTCCAAAAGACGTCTAAGCTAATGCGAATTACATTCTTTTTTTTCCAACTCCCGCCCCGCCCAAAGGATCACCCAACCATCTAGCGAAGCAAGATTGAAACTTCTCTAGGCATTATCTCCGAATGCAGAGATATATCTCGAACTGTGCAGGGAAAAACCAAAAAAAAAAAACCGACCCAGAGAGAGAGGGAGAAAGAGAGAGAGACCTGTGATGGTGCCATGAACGACGGTCCCGTTCTTGAGCTCGATGGAGACGGTCTCGTTGTTCAGCTTCATCAAAAACCTGACGAGCTTCATCGTCGCCTGTTCGCGAGGAAGACGATGACTAGGGCTTTTCCTCCCCAGTTTCTCTACTTAACTAGCCGACAGAGAGGGCCGAACTTAGTTAAGGTTTGGGCTTGAACATGGGCTTGGGCTTTGATATTAGGCTTGGATTGGGGCTTCACGTGTTCAGTGCGATTTTATCTTATCGCTTGCGTGTGTACATATCGATCGAACCATCAGCATTCTTGTTTGATTCGATCCACCAATTGCGACCGATAGCATGATGGGCGCGGAAAAGATTTGGAGTGTGATTATTAAAAATCGATCATGAAATTCATTCTGCATAGCAGGATGCCCCCTTCGGATCTTAATTTGCTATTGGAAAGAACAAGTCGTGTACTCCTGCAAAGTATTAGAGAGAGTAAATAAAAGTATTAAAATGTTATTTTTAAAAAAATGTCAACGTTAGAGTTGATCATGCCATGAAGAACTCAATCAACACAATTTTATTTGCGCTTTATTTTATTTTTTAATTCTTTTTCTCTCTCAATTTATATTGAGGAGCTCTCTTCTCCCGTTCTAGTACTTAATTTTGTTTGCGTTTTATTGCTCTTTCCTTACTTTTTTTTTTTCTCTCTCTTGGTTTAGATTAGGGAACTCTCTTCTCCCGGTTTAGTTGTCGATTTGAGAGTGTGAACTTTTCTGATCTAATTCTAGATTTGAGTGATATATTCTCCCAAACTAGATTTAAAAGTTTAATAAATATGTTTTTGGAGATTCGGTATCCTTCTACTATGTTCGTGTATGAGTTCTCTATAAGCTTTGGATTATGAAGATTTGCTTTTCCACATATTAGATCTACGTTTGTTCAATAGCCTAATTTGATTATCTCTGTATAGCAATGCTGTAGAAAAAGCTAAACCTAGGCACACACCATCAACTAACAATATCGTGATTATTGGAGGAGTTTTCGACATATGCTCATTACTGACAAAAACACATGATCTAATGATTGATCATTAATTATTTTATTTGACAGATCCATTCTTGTGAAACGAGTGTGTGTTTAACTTTGCCGGTGCTTCATTGATCCTCCTTATTTTCTGGATTTGATTTTGCTTTTTCAATATTCTTGCTTTGTTTAGATTTGTTTTGTCATAAAAACTATATACTTTTTATGTATTCTTTTGAGCAATTAATACAATTTGGTACAAGTATCATAATAGGTTTAGGACTTTTTATGGTAATTGTTTCCCAACACCTTCAAGGAGGACAAGGTCTATGGTGTTTGACGCCATCGCCTCACCGGCGACTCCCACTTCATTTAGGCCATCATCCTCTCCTTTGACGGCCAGTTCGTGCTCTTCGGCTCTTGGGATGGCGAGCTCCGCCTCCGCCGGCGTCTCAACCCACGGGTGATCATTTCCCTTCCGCCTACACTTTAAACTCTTGTAGCATCCCATCTATGGCATTTCGAACGATGGTATCATGATAAGATTGTGGCTTCCCCATGTTAATGTTGGATCTTCATGGTGGCTTCCTTATATGATCATTTGGTTAAAGATAGTTGTATCTGGTTTATCAATGAGATCTAATATTAGAGAACTGGCAATCAACTTTCACCAGGGTTAGCCTGATGAGAAACATGATCATGAAACTATTCATCAAGGGAAGATTCCTTCGAGGCAAGTGCTTTATCTGTTGTCATGGATCTCGTGGAAGACTGATTTTTTAGGGTTCTTTCTCGATCGATGGCGCATGGAATGGTCTCAGAAGCAGGAGGAATTTAAGGGTTGGGCAGCAGGATATTGACTTTGGAGTAATGACAGCTAGGGCAGTCCAAACGAGATATTCAAAGCTGAAAATTGCAACTTACTCCTCTCAGCTTTGACTTTGTTGCGTGGAATTATTAACTACATTCAGATGCCAGTAGATCAGAGTATATTAAAAAAAAAAAAAGAAAAAAGAAAAGAAGAAGCTAGATCTATTAAATCTTGTGTACTAAGCTTTAAGTTTTCTCCGGTGAATTAATAAACTGAACGGTGATTACCAGTCAAGGAAGTGCCTCCGGATTTGTCGTCAAATCTAAATAAAAAAAGAATTGAAAAATTCTAGGGGCGATTTTATGTATGGTTATAAAATTGGTAGTTAATTGGTCCGATAAACTGCAAGTGGGGCCACATCAAACATTCAAAAACATTGCGTCGCCTCAATTCGAGTAGCTAATAATATTATTTTAGTAGAGCGATGGCTGTCAAATTCTAGTATCCCTAAGCACTATTGCTAGCAAAGGTTAAATATTGGCTATCCAAGCTGTGTAATCTAAATTCTATACGTCCCATGTCTGATACAATGAATATGGGCATATAAACCGCCCGTGCAAACTAGGCATGACCTATGTAGACAGGAAGAACTTATGTCAAAAAATAAGTAATGGTCAGTAAATTACAGAAATAAATGATGGGTCATTAAATGTGATAATTCACTGTAATCATTCGATTAATAATATAGGAAGAATCTATGTAGACTCTAAAATCTATGATAGGATAAGTTTCAGGTTCCAAAAAATGAAGAGTATGTTCTAATGTAGGTTCAAGTTCTAGGTGTAATCTATACGGAACCTGAAATCGCTCACCCATGAGGCAAAGACAATTTGGGATTTTTGTAAAGTAAATTCATTTAAGTTTTCAGATCCTGTTCCTAATATGAATCACGGCTCCTCGGACAAAATTCAAATTCACCCTAATTTAATGTCAACGCTCCATCGCTGTCGCTCGAAACCCCTACTTAATGAGCTCATCCTCTACTCCATCAAAGCACCAACATCACCCGTTTGATCCTCAAGCTAAAACAATGATGCTTCTTCCTCCTCCTCCTCCCCCTCCTCTCACCATCATCCTCATACTGCTACTCGCTATCAGCACTATTGCCTCTTCAGCCCAACCCTACCATGCCCTAGTTTCGCCCATCACCAAAGACTCGTCCACTTCTCTCTACTCCATCACCCTCGGTCCGAAGGACGGCGGCTATGTCATCGACCTCTCGTCCCCGTTCTCATGGCGTCGCTGCGACCCACATGATACCATCCTTCCCTGTGGTTCCCAGCAATGCGTCGCCGCGGGACGCTACCAGCCCCATCCCAAGTCTTGTCCTCATCAAAGTAGGGTCCAAATCGGTGGTAAGAATGACTCGAGGTCCGGTCATCAATTTTGCTTGTGTGCAGTGACAGAATCGAACCCCGTCACCAAGTCATGTGCGTCGTCGGAGCTGGCGGCCCACAACGTAGTGATTCCTTCGACGGATGGCCACGTCCCGAAAGCAAATATTACCGTGAATGGCGTCCCGTTCGCCTGCGCTCCAGAATCGCTGTTTCATGCTCTCCCGTCTGGATCTTCAGGAATGGCAAGCCTCTCACCCAGTTCCTTGTCTCTCCCCTCACTGTTCAAGAAGGCTATCGGAGCCTCGGCGGTCAACAAGCAGTTCGCAATTTGCATGCCGAGCAGTTCTTCATCCCCTGGAGTGAGCTTCTTCGGAAATGGGCCGTTTTACTTGCTTCCACCACCAGGTATCGATGTCACACAGCTCATCTCGTTCACTCCATTGCTTAAGAACCCGGTGATGAAGCACAATCTCGACTACTACATCGACGTCCGATCCATCTGCATCAACGGTGAGCCGGCTTCGTTCTTGCGGCGCATGCTCGAGTTCGACTCTCTCGGCCACGGCGGGGTCAAGCTGAGCACGGTGGTTCCATACACGACGCTCCGGAGCCACGTGTACCGGCCTTTCCTCGCGCTCTTCGCACGGTTGACGAGAGGGATCCCGCGTGCGAAGAAGGTGAAACCTTTCGATCTGTGCCTCAACACGAGCGCGCTAGGGTCAACGAGGGTTGGGTTGCCAGTGCCCTGGATCGATCTTGTGCTCGGGAACGGGAAAAACTGGACGATCGTCGGGGCGAACTCGATGAAGCAAGTGAGCAACGACGTGGCGTGCCTCGCGTTCGTCAACGGCGGGGAGAGGGCGGAACAAGCGGTGGTGGTCGGATCGTATCAGATGGAGAACAACTTCTTGTCGTTTGATCTGGTTAGTCAAAAGCTAGGGTTTAGCTCGTCGCTGCTGTTCCGTCAGACCACGTGCTCTAACTTCAATTTCACGTCTTCGAGTTAATAGTTTTCTTCGCGTAAGTGTGCTCTGCTTTGGGGTCATTAATTACAAGGTCAATGGTTCTGTACAATTTCCGCAATCACCTAATTAAATGTCCAGGCTCGTGGTCGGTTTGAGCCAGATATATAAATAAAGCATGCCTCGAACAAAGAGACTTGCTGTCAGGTTTTCATATAGCCATCCTTCCCACCCTCCCCTGCCCCTTTGATTAGGAGATTACAATCATAAACATCCATCGAATTTATATTTAATTGACTTCTTGCAACAGTTCATGTTTCCCTCTAACTTTGGTTAGAGAAAATTCCCCCTATCCTTTTTAATTGTTGATTATAGCCATAAATATCATTTATATTTATATTTAGTTAACTTTGCATGTGAGTGATATCCCTAATTTGTAACACACTAATTAAAAAAAATGACGTTGGAGAAAAATATAATTCTTATAAATGATGTCCACAATCTATAACTCACCAATCAGAACAATGATATAACTTATTATTTCATTAACCCTATTAAAAAGGGACAAGCAAATCTTGGATTGGAACTTCAACTGTTACATGGCTCTTTTTCCATCCTTGATTGGAGAAAGGCTTGTGATGATTGGCGAGTCATAAAAAAAGATACCATTAGATTTATGTTTTTTTTTTTTTTTTAAGTTTTACGTTTCGACCATGTGTATAAACGTAATCCACTAACAAAAAAATCTCCCCTTTAACTAGAGATAGAAGAAAGCACAACCTCTATTGTACTTAGGGTTTAAGGGCTATATTTCCCTCAATTCATATATCTAATTTAATGAATATCACCCACATGCAAACTAACTAAACAGATATGATATGGATGGTACATGTTATTAACCCACCAAAATCGGGTAAGAGAAATTTTCTCCAACAAAAATCTGGGAAAGATGGCTCGAAAATAAAACCGGGGCAGTCTTTTTTCCCCACATTCAAATTGGAGGCGACTTTATTCTCTCCAATTTTCGATTGTCCATCTATTTCCTAATTAAATCACCCATATGTAACTTTCCAAACATAAAAGAAAGACAAATACAAAAGAATCCCAGCGCCATTAGTCGGTGAAATAGAAAATTATGTGGTGTCTGGCAGCAATTATGAGTATTAAGAGCATGAGTATTTGGATTATTATATTGTCAATCGTCCCCGGCGGAAACAGTACAAAAAAGCTTGTGCATTAGTGTGCCAATTAGTTTATGCGCACACCTTTACCAAATGTGCACTGCATCATTCTGGATAAGAGTTCCCATCGGATGCGTCCGATCATCATCCTCCTGTTGACGCAATCTCCCTCCTCATCCCGCCCGCGGACTCGATTCTTCGCGAACACAGCGCGTCGAGCGATAAGGCATGAGCCTCGAAAGTAGCTATGGCGCCCGGTGCATGCGGGACTGGCGAGAGTCAAGTGAGTGAGAGTGAGTGACTTTGTAATGCTCGTAATCTCCAGCGCTTGGTCAAAGAATTCGTGCGGAAACCAAGGCGATTCGATCCCGAAAGTCCAAAGCTGGAGATAAGATCCCGAGCATGTTGCCTAATCCAGTGGGTCAGTGCACGATGGATTGGACTTTTTGGCGTATTTCGCTCTTGCTATTTTAATGGAAAGTTGTCCAAACCCTTCATCTCTCACCGACAAAACTCATGAACAACCTCACGAATACAATGCCAATCCACATCATCTTCCTCGCCGCCGCCATCATCACTCTTGCCCCTCCTCCAACGCTCTTACTCTCGGCCTCCCTGCCGCCGTCGCCGCCGCCGTCCTTGCCCTTACTCGCGCCGATCCAGAAGGACCACACCACCCTCCGGTACACCCTCTCCGTTTACCTCAAGACCCCTCCCCAGCGCCTCGACCTGCTCCTCCACCTCGGCGGCCGCTTCTCCTGGGTCGACTGCTACTCCGGCAACTACTCCTCCGCCACCTACCGCCACATCCCCTGCAACTTCTCCGTCTGCGTCCCCCTCGACTCTCTCGCCTGCGGCTACTGCTACGACCGCCCGCCCAGCCCCACCTGCTCCAACGACACCTGCGAGTACTTCCCCGAAAACCCCCTCACCCGGAAGGTCGGCCTTGAGGACGCCCTCCTCGACGCCCTCGGCCTCCCTTCCACCGACGGGTCGAGCGCGGGGCGGGTGGAAGTCGTGCCCGACTTCCTCTTCTCCTGCGCCAAGCCCGACCTGCTCGCCGAATTCCCTAAGGGGACCTCCGGCCTCGCTGCCCTCGGTTTCTCCAACGTCTCTCTTCCCGTGCAGGTCGCTGAGGCCCGGTCCCTGCCGCGGTGCTTCGCGTTGTGCCTGTCCGGGTCACGGTCGGCGGCGGGCGTGACCTTCGTGGGCACGGCCGGGCCCTACAACTTCCTCCCGGGGATAGACCTCTCCAAGGGCCTCACTTATACGCCGATTCTCCTGAACCCACAGGGAGACACCGTGATCACATACGCGCGGGAACCGGCGGCGGAGTACTACGTTGGCGTGACGGCTGTCAGGGTCAACGGGAAGGTCGTGCCACTGAACGCCACTCTGCTGGCGATCGACGAGGAGAGCGGTCGCGGCGGGACCTTGATCAGCACCGTCCTGCCTTACACCGCGCTCCAGACCTCCATCTTCAGGGCAATCACCCAGGCGTTTGCGCGGGAGGCCTCCGCCGCGTTCAACCTCACCACGATACAGTCGGTGAAGCCGTTCAGCTTGTGTTACTCCGCCAGAGATGTGGGCGTCACCCGCGCGGGCCCAGCCGTGCCGGCGATCGACCTGGTGATGCAGAGCGAGGACGTGTTCTGGAGGGTGCTCGGGGCGAATTCGATGGTGAGGATCCAGAGGAAGGGGACGGACGCGTGGTGCCTGGGGCTTGTGGACGGCGGGGCCGAGGCGCGGGCCGCGATCGTGATCGGAGGGCACCAGGTGGAGGACAACCTGCTGCAGTTCGACCTCGGGTCGATGAGGTTGGGTTTCAGCTCCTCGGTGCTGGTGCGGGGGACCACTTGTGCCGATTTCAACTTCACGACCGACGATCATACGTGATTCGAACGCGCACTTTGGCTGGTCGGAACGCCAACCTCAATCTTGAACGATGATGGTGGATGGTTGGTTTTGAAATAACATGTGACACCCATCTATGGCAGCATGAAAGAAGGGAGAAAGTTGATGAAATAATGCAGTTATACTATAATTAATATATAAAATTAATGCATTATACCCACTGGTGGGTAGTTAAGTTGGTTCGGCTTTGGGTACTTCATCGCGGAGGTCCCAAGGTTGAAACTCCGCAATTGCTAACACGTCTTAAGTGAGGGCCATGGTAGTGGGGTCCTGTGTACACCACGTACTCTACGAGCCCTGGGCTGCTTGGCGGGCTCGGCGGGCTCAATGGATCCTGGGCATCAAAAAAAGAAAAAAATTAGTGCATTATAATGATATGAAAGATTTTTATTTACTAGGCAATTTTAAAAACGTGAAAGATTGTTAGTAAGCAATTAAACCGATGGGTCGTTATTTAAGTATATGTATATCAAAAGAAGTGCACTTGATAAAATTATAATTATAATAATATTAAAAGAAGTTCAAAGTCATTTTTATCTAAAACCAGCTTAATTTGAAACTGATTTTGAAAAATAGAGAATAGAGAAGTTCGAATCTTTAATTTATTATCTTAATTTGGAACTTATTTTGAAAATTCCTCTGACCACCCTTTTCATTGTTGGATCTAGCCATGAGTATCACCTAAATTTATATTTAGTTAATTTTACATATGAGTGAAATCCATAACTTGTAACACATTAATCAAAAGGTGCAGTTGGAGGCTTGAGGGTGACATTCACAATCTGTAACTCATCAATAGAATGGTGGTTGGAGAAAACATTAACCCCAGTAAAAAAATAGAAGCAAATCTTGGATTGGAAGATCAAATGTTTTCCCATCCTGGATTGGAGAAAGCGTTGTGACAATTGGTAAGCCATATAAATGGATATCATTAGATCTATGTTTTGTTAAGTTTACACTTCGATCACGTCAATACACATAATTCGCTGACAAAAAAAATCTTCCCTCCAACTAGAGATAGAAGAAAGCACAAAATATATCATACTTAGGGTTACAATTGAAAAATAAAAAGGACTATATTCCTCTCAATCTATGTATCTAATTGATTGGATATCACCCATATGCAAATTAACTAAAAAGACATGATATCAATGGTGCACATGTTATTAACCCTCGGAAATCGGGTAGGAGAAATTTCCTCCAACCAAGAATCACGGGAAACATGGCTCGAAGAATAAAAGAGGGCAGTCCTTCCCCATACTCAAATTGGAGGAGACTTTATGCTCTCCAATTTTCGATTGTCCATCTGTACCCTAATTAACATCACCCATACGTAACTTTCCAAACTTAAAAGAAAGACAAACAAAAAAGAACGCTAGCACCAGTAGTCGGTGAAATAGAAAAAGATGTGGTATCCAGCAGCAATTATGAATATTTAAGATTCCCATACATTCAAAAGGATGAGTAATTTAATTATGAGAAATAATTGCGTGACAGTTTTTAATCTACTAGTTAAAATAATAATTTATTCTAAACAACAAAAAATTATATTATAAAAAATTATAAATTTTTGTGAGACCCGCTCCAACAAACCCTAATTCAAAGCCCTTTAATCATTATGTGATCAAATGTCCCCGCGGAAACAGTACAAAAAAGCTTGGGCATTAGTGCCCACTGGTTTATGCACACACCTTTTGTCTTGACCGAGCTTATATTGCGTCATACAAAATAGAATTCCCATGGGACGTGTGCGATTGTCCTCCTCCTGTTTACGCAACTCCCTCCTCATCCCGCACGCCGACTCAATTCTTCGCGAACACAGCACGTCGAGCGATCGGGCATGAGCGTCGAAAACGAAGCTATCCTGCCCGGTGCCTGTGGGGATGGCGAGTCAAGCGAGAGTGACTTTGTAATGCTTGGTCAAAGATTCATGTCGAAACCAGGACAAATACTGAGATAACGGCACGATTATTCCTAAAGAACAACAGCATCTTTCGAACCACAAAGTCACTTTTTTTTTCTAACAGGCAACCGGCTGTAATAAGTCGAATACAGCACGTAAACAATTGGGCATGAGCATTGAAAACGAAGTTATCGCGCCTTGTGCATGTGGGAGTGGCAAGTCAAGCGAGTGACTTCGTAATGCTTTTGTTGTAGGATTCATGCCGAAACTAGAGTAATGCTGAGATAAAGGCACCATTATTCCTGGAGAGTAACGATGCCTTTTGAACCACAAAGTCACTTTCCTTTCTTATAGGCAATCGGCTGTAATAAGCTGAACAATAATTCCGATTTTAATAGAATTACTGTTAAATTATTATTGTTATAACCAAATTCCAAACAGTTTTACAATAATTTCGTAAAACTATTGTTAAAATTAAAATTTGGTTCTATGATATTTTTCAGTAACTTGGGCTTGATAGATCACAACATGTTTGTGTAACATATCAGGCTTGATAAGATCTATGCCACTCAAAATAACAGTTGCCTATAAGTTGAACGATAATTTTGATTTGAAAAGAACTTATCAAGCTCAACTTGTTGAAAAAAAATCATAAAACCAAATTCCAAAGATGGTTATCTATGTTATACAAACATGTCGTGATCTATGGATGAAATTATGTCCATAGTTATACCATATCAAATTTCAGTTAATTTTGTAAAATATCTACGATATTTGAAAATCCACATTTCGGGTCCCTAAATTTGTTGTACTTATACGATGCACATATCTGGCAACACTAAAATTAAGAATAAATCCCACTCCTGTAGCATGTCTAAAAGTAAAACATCATTGAGTATTTGCAATATAATTGCCATAAAAACAACCAGTTTTTTTTGGGGGGGGGGGGGGGGGGGGGGTTGGGGTGGGCGAAGTAGCTTTGAATTTTCACACAGATAAAAGAATAAATAGTCCTTGTACGTATCCTAATTTATACCATAACATGTTTGTATAATTTAGATAACCATCTTCGAAATTTGGTTGACTTTTTTTCAGTCGCTTAGGCTTGATAAGTTATGTTAAAATCAGAATTATTGCTCAACTCAATTACAGCCGCTTGCCTATTAGAAAGGAAATTAACTTTGTAGTTCAAAAGGCACCCGATGAATTGGATTTTGGCATATTCCGCCCGTGCTCTCTTGATAGAAACTCGTCCAAACCCTTTTCTCTCAGTGACCAAACTCGAAGGCACCGAACCCATTCCAACCTGATGAATACAATGCCACTCCACGTCCTCGTCATCTTCCTTTTCCTCGTCACCACCATCTCTCTCACTCCTCCTCCAACGCTCTCACTCTCGACCTCGTCACCGCCGCTGCCACGGCGGTCCTTGCCCTTAGTCGCACCGATCTAGAAGGACAACACGACCCTCCGATACACCCTCTCCGTTTACCTCAAGACCCCTCCCCTGTTGAAAAAGCACCGCCTCTCTCTCTCTTGAGTTCTCCAGATCTCTCTCCACTTCTGCAGATTTTTCTCTCTAGATAATTCTTCAGCTTCAGCCACAATTGTTGACCCAACAAGTTGCAATAAAATAATAATAAGTAGAAGAGATATTGGGAGAGGGAAGTCGGTGGACGTGCCGACTTTGGCTCCTATAAATAGGGGCTGTTGTCTCTTGAAGTGTAAGTGTGTCAAGGGGGTGTTGTGTAGAGTGTAGGGGGTCTTGTGCAAGAGTGTTGTGTGGTGTGTAAGAAGTGTGAGGAGTGTGTACGTAAAGTGTGGGGTGTGTACGTGAGGGTGTGAGTGGGTCGAAGTAGGTGGCGTGAAGTGTAGAGTGAGAAAGAGTGAGTGGGTGTGTGCAAGAATTGTGTTTGTGTGAGGTGTGAGAGGTGTATGAGAGTGGTGTGTGTAAAGAGTTTGCAATATTGCTTATATAAAATAAAGTGATTATTTTACTTGCATATCCACTTGATTTCTCAACAAGTGGTATCAGAGCAGGTCGTCGGAAGCCGTACGAAAACAGTGGTCGGGGACCATTGTACGTGAGCAAGGCGGTCAGGGATCGTCGAGCCAAGGAGCGAAGAAGCGAAGGACGTTGGAGTTCTACCAGTGCACAATCTAGGATTGTGAAGTCGGTTGGTCCGGGACTAGGCTTACTTGGTATAGTGCGGGGCATTATACTCAAGTCACCATGGTGGATTTCTCAAGTCCGGTGAACGGGATGGAGAAGCTCAATGACTTTAATTATAATAATTGGAGTACCCGCATGCGGTACTATTTGCTTGGACAAGATTTATGGGATATTGTTGGCGGCAACAACACCACACCACCCACAAATGATAGTGATTTAAGAAAGTGGAACGTCAAGTCAGGTAAGGCTCTTTACGTTCTTGCCATGACTATTGATGATGAATTATTGCAACACATAAAGAGTGCGAAGACCCCGAAGGAGGCCTGGGATAACTTGGCGACGCTATTTGCGAGGACAAACGATGCCAAGTTACAATGCCTGGAGAACGAGCTCCTCTCAATCTCGCAACAAAGTATGACGGTAAGTCAATACTTTTCTAAAGTTAAATCTATTTGCGAAGAAATTTCAAAATTAGATCCTCAAAATGCCATCTCTGAGACAAGAATGAGAAGAATATTAATTCATGGGTTAAGGCCGGAGTATAACGGTATCATTACGGCCACTCGTGGATGGGCAAATGAGCCAACTCTAACTGAGTTGGAAAATATATTGGCCAATCAAGAGGCCTTAGATAAACAAATCCCTAAGGTCTCAATTAAGGAGGATGAAAGTGCCCTCTTCAGTTATAAAAGAGGGTTCAAGGGCCAGAATAGAAATAGAGCAGGTGCAAGAGATGGCAAACCATGGAAAGATCATGGAGATTGGTGGAGGCAACCCGAAAAGAAGGGTTATCAGCCAGGGGGAGCTTGTCAAGATCGTGACGACGACAACGACGAAGATAAGAGCAACAAAAGGCGTAGCAAACGGTGCTACGTTTGTGGCAAGGTAGGACATATTGCCAGATTCTGTTGGTACAGGCGAGAAGAAGGAAATGTCGTCACTTCCTGCAAGAAGGAGATTGAAAGTGAAGAAGAATGGGACTTTCAAGTGCTTGTTGCAATGAAGGAACGAGAAGAGCTTGCAACAGCTTGTATAGTTGAGTTGGATAATTCGACAGGTTTCATCACAACCCCGAATAAGAGCAAGCCAAGGGAGAACTCGAAGAAGCAACTAACAATGCCAACAAGCAGTCGTGAAAAGAAATTGCATGAGATGCAAGATATGATAAAGAAGCTGAAAGTTGAGAAGACAAAGATGGAGAATATGTTGAAGAAAAGGGATGAGATGATAAGGCAGAAGGATGGAGAGCTCAAGGCAAAAGAAAGGGAGCTAGAGAAGTTCCGATGTGAGTTCAAGAAGCTGCAAAAGTTTCAGGATCTCAAGCCCGCTATGATGTTCCCAATTGGTCATACTAAGAGAGATATCAAACACATGAAGGAGAAGAAGAAAGGTTTCTTTGAGGAAAGGAGGCCATCTACACCCTACATCCCATGGTGCAAGGATAGGTGGAATAAGATCGAGGAGAAGAATAAATTTTATGAGAAAAAGGATCAAGAGGTCTACATTGAAGTGCTTCGGATGGGATTGGATGGATTGAAGCACGAAATGAAAGTCACAAATGAGAGGATTGATCGAATGAGTTCCAACCTCAAAATTCTTATAGGAGATATGTCGAATACGAAGATCAAATTGGGTGAGAAGAAGGAAAAGGAGACCAAAGGGCAAAATGAATTGGCATTGCAAAAATTCAAAGATCACAAAACTCAATGGAAAGTCGTAGCAAGAGAAGCAACTGAAGATGGAGCCATAAAGCCATCCACATACGAGGAAGCTTCGCAATATGCTGAATGGAGGGAGACAGTTGAAGAGTCCAAAAGCAATATCAGCATGGCTACTATAAGAGAGAGTAGTCGGTGAGGGGGAGTGTTGAAAAAGCACCGCCTCTCTCTCTCTTGAGTTCTCCAGATCTCTCTCCACTTCTCCAGATTTTTCTCCCTAGATAATTCTTCAGCTTCAGCCGCAATTGTTGACCCAACAAGTTGCAATAAAATAATAATAAGTAGAAGAGATATTGGGAGAGGGAAGTCGGTGGATGTGCCGACTTTGGCTCCTATAAATAGGGGCTGTTGTCTCTTGAAGTGTAAGTGTGTCAAGGGGGTGTTGTGTAGAGTGTAGGGGGTCTTGTGCAAGAGTGTTGTGTGGTGTGTAAGAAGTGTGAGGAGTGTGTGCGTAAAGTGTGGGGTGTGTACGTGAGTGTGTAAGTGGGTCGGAGTAGGTGGCGTGAAGTGTAGAGTGAGAAAGAGTGAGTGGGTGTGTGCAAGAATTGTGTTTGTGTGAGGTGTATGAGAGTGGTGTGTGTAAAGAGTTTGCAATATTGCTTATATAAAATAAAGTGATTATTTTACTTGCACATCCACTTGATTTCTCAACATTCCCAGTGCCTCGACCTCCTCCTCCACCTCGGCGGCCGCTTCTTCTAGGTCGACTGCTACAGCAACTACTACTCCTCCTCCACCTACCGCCACATCCACTGCAACTCCTCCATCTGCGTCCCCCTTGACGCCCTCGGCTGTATCTACTGCTCCGGCAACCCGCCCAGCCCCACCTGCTCCAATGACACCTGCCTGTACTTACTGGAGAACCCCCTCATCCTGAAGGTCGGCCTTGAGGACGCCCTCGTTGACGCCCTCGGCCTCCCTTCCACCGACGGGTCGAGCGCGGGGCGGGTGGAGGTCGTGCCCAACTTCCTCTTCTCCTGCGCCAGGCCGGACCTGCTCGCCGAATTCCCAAATGGGACCTCCGGCCTCGCCGCCCTCGGGTTCTCCAACGCCTCTCTTCCCGTGCAGGTCGCTAAGGCCCGGTCCCTGCCACGGTGCTTCGCGTTGTGCCTGTCCGGGTCGCGGTCAGCGGCGGGCGTCAAGTTTTTGGGCACGGTTGGGCCCTGCAACTTCCTCCCCGGGATAGACCTCTCCAAGAATCTCTCCTATACGCCGATCCTCCTGAACGCACATGGAGACACCTTTGTCGTATACGCGCCGAAACCGGCGGCTGAGTACTACGTCAACGTGACGGCTATCAAGGTCAACGGGAAGGCCGTACCGCTGAACGCTACTCTGCTGGCGATCGACCAGAAGAGCGGTCACGGCGGGACCATCATCAGCACCCTCGTGCCTTACACCACGCTCCAGACCTCCATCTACGGGGCGGTCGCCAGGGCGTTTGCGCAGGAGGCCTCCACCGCATTCAACCTCACTGCGACACAGCCGGTGAAGCCGTTCGGCTTGTGTTACTCCGCCAGACACGTGAATATCACCCGCGCAGGCCCAGCCGTGCCGGCGATCGACCTGGTGATGCATGGCCAGGACGCAGTCTGGAGGCTGTTCGGGGCAAATTCGATGGTGAGGATCCAGAGGAACGGGACGGACGCGTGGTGCCTGGGGCTCGTGGACGGCGGGGCCGAGTTCCGGGCGGCGATCTTGATCGGAGGGCACCAGATGGAGGACAACCTGCTGCAGTTCGACCTCGGGAAGATGAGGCTGGGGTTCAGCTCCTCGGTGCTGGTGCGGGGTACCACCTGTGCTAATTTCAACTTCACGACCGGCAATCATGTGTGACGAGGTCCCAAAAGAAGCCGCCGCATGATTCTAACGCGCACTTCGGATGGTTGTTGAATTAACCTGTGATGCCCATCTTTTGCGTCATGAAAGAGTGGAGTAAGTTGATGAAATAATGCAGTTATACTAAAGTCAATATATAAAAAACGGTACATTATAATGATGTGAAAGATTGTTATTTATTAGGCGATTGTAAAAAAATGTGAAAGATTGTTGGTAGGGAATTAAACCAATAGGTCGTTATCTAACTATATGTATTTCAAAACCAGTAGACTTAAAATGAATAAAGATGGAGTTGAAGAAGAAGAAGAATAATAACAACTAGAAAAACAATAAAAATGATAATAATATTAAACCAAGATCAAAATCATTTTATCTAAAAACGGCTTAATTTGAAAGTGATTTTGAAAAAGAGATAAGAGAGAAGCTCAAAGCTTGAAATTATAATTTATTATCTTGTTGTTTAACTTTTTTAATTTATAAATCTCGTCGAGTAAAATTGGAATGGGAGAGATGACCTCGAGTTTTATCTTAACCATTAATATGGAATCATAACATCGTCTAAAGAGTACAACTGAGAATAAACCTATCCACATAGAAGAAAACAAAAATTGTAGTTTTGATGAAGCTAATAGTATACAAAACCCCTCTTTTATAATAATTCCACAACACAAGTACCCAAAAAAAAAAAATTGTTACCCATCTAATTTATCAAATTTAAAGTTTAATCATGAAGGCAATGTCTTTTGTGTCTAAATTGAAAAATACTTTTACTTAGGAAAAATTACCAAAAAACTCATAAACCTATTACAATTATGTCAATTTAGTCTTAAACTCTTTTTTTTTTATTTGTCAATTCAGTTTTAAATCTTTTATATTTGTAAAATCCATTTGGCAAAATTTGGCCAGTCGGTGCCAACATGAACCCTGATCGGCACTGACTGTTCAGCTGACGTTGACATGATAATTTTTTTAGATAATATTTTATTTTTTGATTTTTTTATTAATATATGATTTTTTTATTGTTTTATTAATTTATTATTTTTTCTTTTTCTTTTTTCTATTCTTCCTACCGTTCTTCTTCTTCCCCTCACCTAGCCACTCCTAGATCTAGGTGAGGCTTGAGAGCCACGGGCGATGCGACCTCACCAACCACAGTGAAGGCGGTCTTGTCGACGACTAGGGAGGCCGTGGCCACCTTCTCCCATGGCCGGTGAGGCCCTCATGGCCCCTAGGCCTTCGCAAGGTGCCTCATGGTCCTCCCCTTCTGCCTTATGGTCCTCCCCCCCTCTACCAATGGTCGTTGGGCTCGATTGAGCTTTGCTGCTGCACTTCAACGTCGATCTAACATGGCTGTGCCTCTCAAAGGCCTAGAGGCCATGGGTAAGGCTATTTTCGCTTGCGACCAGCGAGGCCATGGTGAGGTTGCCCTCACCTAGATTTGAGTGAAGTCACCTTGCTTGCAATCCCCAAGCCTCACCTAGATCCGGTTGAGGCCGAGCAAGGGCTTCGTGGCCCTCGCCAGAGCCTCACCGACCACTAGGGGGAAGAAGAAAAACAGTAGGAAAAAAAGAAGGAAAATGGAAAATAAGAAAAAAGTATTCATATTAATAAAAAAAATTGTAAAAAAAATATTATAAAAATTGCAATGTTAGCATCAGCTGGACAATCAATGCTAACTAGAGTCTATGTCAGCACCGGTCGGCTAAATATAGCCAGATAGACTAAATTGGCATAAATGCAAAAGATTTAAGATTGAATTAGCAAAAAAAAATGTTTAAAATTGAATTAACACAATCACAATAAGTTTATAACTGTTTAGGTACTGATGCTGGTAGCAAAGAAGAGAAACGACACATATCAAAACATGTTTATCAATATATGCTCACGCAAAACGCAAGCAACTTGCCTAGTTCAAATTCAAGTTTAAGAGGTGATGAAGATCTAAGAAATTGCAATATGAAGTGTTGGAGATTCGGTGTATCTTAAATTACGATAGCGTGCCTCGATCGATGTCACGTCATTATAAATTGACTACCGGTGTCATATGAATTTATTACACCATCACAGCGTGGAAACTACAGTCGAAAGCGAGGTAAATTACAAACATTGCATAATTAACAACTAAGACCGGCATGCCATCTTAGTATATTTTCATTTGCGTTTACCAGGAAATCGATTACGAGGTCAACGAGACCCGGGACATGAGAAATCTCGCAAACCTTATTCCGGAAGCAAAAGCCATTGAAAACGAAAGCTCATCTCAGTCATACATTGGGGCGTGCATTGATCTGGTTCCCAAGTTTTGGTTCTATTCGGAAAATGGGCCGAACCAGGTATCTCTCAAGTGATTTTCGGAAGGATTGGTTCAGTTTTCAATTCCACAAAAGGAATTGGATTACCCAAACTAACCAATATATCTTTATTTATTTATTTTTGAGGCAAACCCTAATTAGTAATTTTTTTTTTATTTCAATGTTGAGAAACTCCTACTTGTAGAGAATAGATGAAACCAAAAAAAAAAATCACCAATTTTGGGACTTGACTAAACTGGACAATCAGGTGAGCTAGTTCCACAAATGGAAAACTAACCTTACTCAATCTGATTTCAGGTTTCAAGGTGAGAACCAACCTACCTTGTAATTAGAGCTCTGAAAAAAGCCCAACTTGCCCCACCCTAGCCCGAACCAACCTGCCTTTGGGGTATTTTTGGGTCGGGCCTTAGTTCAATTTGGATAAGTGTTAAAGTGTGTGGGTCATGCCAAATTCGGTTAGGTTTGGGTGACAACCCTACCCATTGGAAGACCCTCTCAATTGTCACTCATCTCCCCACACTTTCTCAATTTCTATCGTCTCTTCCACAAACCCTGAACACAATGCTGTTCGCTCCATCCCTAACCGTGTGAATGCCCAAGTCACCAGAAGTAGCCACTCATACTCAATAGTCGCACATCTTCAATCGGGAGAGGCTGGATTCGTCATGCGTCTTCTCCATTTCTCTAATTTGTCAGTGAGCAAGTGATGATTCACGTTTTTACAATGCATGATAGGGGTGTCATTTGCTTGGGTGGGGTAGGCTTTCCACACTACTCGACCTAACCCAAACCTTAAAAGATGTGTGTTCTCTTTGACTCGAACTGCATAAGAGGTCCATGTGTCAATTGTAAGATAGACTCTTGGAGATATATCGGAAAAAAAAAAATCAATTTGCTTTATAACTCATAGCAGACATGCCTTAGTGTGTTACGTGATGGGATTAAAAACTTCAATTAGATTCCATTCATGAATTGTTGAAATTCTCATTATTCTATGAAATTGAAAGGTAATTCACTACTGATAAACATAGCGGCTAGGCCTTTTTGACCCCAACAAGTTGACCAGAGGCATTTTTTTAATCTTTTCTTGACATTTGCATATGGGTATTCCTTAGATACAACTAAATGATGATGTATCGAACTGCTCCCTTGATCACTAACACAACCAATATGATCCCCACAATATAATATTCAGCCTTTTCTTAACCAGAAATCCTCATTATAAATCTCGTTCTTCTATCTATAACAATAGAATTACTTGTTGAAGACATTAGCAACCCTTTTATCTGTGATATTCTTAGAACCCGCAAATAATTATTACAATTAGTAATTTAGTCCTCAACATATTCTTGACAAATACAAAAACAGCTAGCAAGCACCAGCTCATTAACAAAAATTTATACATAAATTATTAATCAAATTCGGTCACTACCACGTGGGGAAATGAAGCAAAAGTCTCACTTCGACGAACATAAGAAAGAAATGTCGGATGCATCGAATAATCCTAATACAAACCCTCAAAACTAAAGTTGCGCATGACAAAATTTCTGAAACAGAAATTGATTTCTGAAATCAATTTCTTAATTTCTATTCCCCGGACAAGTTTCTGAGCAAAGAAGCCCGTTTGATAACGACTCAAAATTTCTATTTTTGAAACAGAAATCTGTTTGATAACATAACAAAATTTCTATTTTTAGGAATATAAATTGATTAGATAACAACATAGGAAATCCTCAAATACAAAATAATAGTTGAAATAATACTAAAACAACATAGGAAATCCTCAAATACAAAATACTAGTCGAAATAATACTAATACATTACAAAAGTTAAAAATACAATTTCATGGAATTTCCGACATATTACTATTCCTTGCCATTTTATTAGCAATTGTTTTCATAAGCATATTTATTTGGTTTCTCTCCTCGGTCAATGTATCGTTTGTAAGCTCATCCTACGTAGGTTCAGACAAGTACTGCGGAAGTATGAATATGGGTGCCATTAATGGCGCCTATACAGCCTTGTCATTTTATCAAAAACTAGTATTATACAAGATTGTCAACAAAATAAAATTAATGGTGTAAAGGAATATATAAGAATTCTACCTTAAAGTAACGTTTATGGTTAGGAACCAATCGGGGGAAGGTCGGTTTATTTTGATTCTCGAATTAAATCAATCCAATTGCTCATCCCTAATTTCTTTATTGTTGCTCAATGAACCTTTAATGGCCCTTGCATAGCAAAGAGAGAGATTCTCTTGAATCTCTTGCCTTCGAATTAAAATTCGAGATTGTGTAACAATCTAATTATTTTGATTTTGCAAGAATTTTGAATCCGTAAGAAAATAAGCACATTTTTTATTCATCTATTATGTAAGAACTTTTTCTTCAACTGGTCATATGCGTGCCTTTCCTAGGAGGAAAGAGCCTCGTTGTTTTTAAGTAAGTATTTAAGAACTTTGGTTGTTTTTTAAAATTGGGGACCCATTCGATTGCCTTTCATCCTAAAGAGGAAGTTATAAAAAAAATAAAAAAAAAAACACGAGCAAAATAAGAAAAAAAATTAGCAATAATTTGTGAAGTTGTGGTTATGAGTGAATTAAGTTAGCAAGAAAGCACAATGTTCTTTTATATAGTTTGATTTCAGTTTATGATTTTTTCAGAAACTGAGAAGTTAAAAATTTCAACTTCTAATTTCTTCAATTTCTCTATTTCTGGAACAGAAATCTGTTTAAGAAATAGAGAAATCAAATTGCGCTACCAAATGGATTTCTGCTTCAAACCTGTTCCGAGAAACAGAGAAACAGAGAAATCGATAAATAGAAATTTTGTCATGCGCACCCTAAGTAACAAGTGGGTTTTATTTATTTAAATTTAAACCTATGAAAGAATTTCTATTTATTTGTTCGAAGTTGTCACATGTAAAAAAATAAATAAAATGGACAAATATCTCCACAAACTAACCAACCAAACCGACCATTCAATCAACCGTCCACAGCGTCCAAATTTGACTACATGTGAAACCCTAGTTATAAATATCGCGTTCATATCCTATGGTCATTTAAAATATACGAATTATTCTCTAGAAGACGGGAACCATAATTATTTATCACTAGCCCTATGTCAGATACTAATCTCTGGACGCGAAATGGCATTATAAATTTTGGATAAAAAAATAAAAGTACGAAAAAAAGGATAAGGGGGGATGCACTGTTTTTCCATATTGATTAAACCTCACTTCTTTCGATGTGTTCAAACCTATCCAATTTCGTTTTTTGAGGAAACCCCCCCCCCCCCCCCCAAAAATAAAAACAAATAAAGAGATATTCTTCAATAAAAAAAAAAAAAATCCGATGCAAGACGCTGACTCGGACTTTATTCTTGCTTCGTTATTTTATTGTCGACCTTATGATTAAAATCACTGCACCATTAAGTATTTCTTCTCGATCTTACTGCTAATGTATTTTTTTTTTTGTGTATTTCAGAATTTTATTTAAATAATTTCCCGCCCACGAAGGGAGAGGTCCACTTTGTTATTATTTTATTTGATGTTTCGTATTTAAGTCATGGTCTTAAATCGAATATTCGGCTCCCTCCCCTTTTTTTGGGGGACCAACGTATACACCTCCCCCTTATTGAAATGGCTGTAAATCATGGGCGCATCACATGCCTCATGCAAATTATTGATTCGAAATTCGAAGTAATATATATGGCATTATTAATAGAGACCAAGCATACAAGCCGTGAGTAAAATCTTATTCTTCATTAGGCCATTGCATGTCTAGTTTTGCAAGAATTCTTTTTATGAAAACGGACACGATTGAGCTAGGACATACGAGTTGAGAGGCATATGAAGCTTGCATGGCTGAAGTTGGTCATGTTATCGGTCGTGCGTGTAGTGCATAGCTCTTGGTGCTTCTACAATATAAAAGTTGTTCCCCCACAAGATTTTTCTGCTTGGCTAATGGAGATTGAATTAAAAGGGAGTGATGAGGCTACTAAACTTCCTAGTGTACTTTCGTTCCAGCATAGACCTTTCATGCCGTGAGTCTTAGAATAATTACAAGCCAGAAATAGTCAACTTCAGCTAACAAATCTCAATTATACTGAGTCAAGAAATTGCCCATTTCATCACTTCAGGGAGAGAAGTACAATTTAACTTTTGCGCATGAGACAAGTTATCGGTTGGAAAGGCAATTTTATCATGGAACACTTGACACTTGAAAGAGAGAGGTTTACCAAGGACAAAAATTAGGTTGTGAAGATTGTTTCATCAATTCATTTATCTGCAAACTTTGTTTATATGTGCAGTTTCAACTCGTTGACATTTAACTAAAATGGGAAAGAAACCATCTAATATCATATAACCTCGTTTAGAGAAATTTGTCAAATGTAGTTCACACGAGTATGTACTCTTAACACATAGCAATTGACTTGGCATTGATCGGAATGTCGTGTTCGTACGTACTTACGACTTTTCAACTGAATGATTGCATCTATCTAGCACAATATAGAATCGTTTTTGTTTCAAACAAACATCTAGTTTTCCAATTTAGAAGGCTCATTGATGAAATTTTTCGATAACAATAGAGATGATTCTAATACAATTGAAGTGCAAATCAAGATATTATAAAGAAAATATTCAATCTTCATGAGAAAGTATTTGAAGGATGAAAGCACTTTATGATATCTCGAGCGCCAATTGATGTGACGTTGTTAATTGATCAAATTGTCTACAATTGACGACATCGCGAGCACAACCCCCCCCCCCCCCCCCCCGGGGCACTCTTTCCCCCTGAAAGCAAAAATAAAAATAAAAATAAAATGAAATCCCCATTTTAAATGTTTAAAACTAGAAACAACCTCCATTGTCAATTCTGCATGTATCTTTCATGACACAGAACATCATGCTTCACGTATCTTCATTATCTCTTTCTTTAATTCATCAGAAAACTTCATATTCAAGACGAAGATAGGAGGGATTCACGTGTAGGGCTGCGTGTGGAAGCGTGCACCATGTGCCATCTGCGGTTGACCCAACTTTTTTATTGGAAAGCAAGTGACTATTGATTAGCTCGTCTCACGGATCTTGTCTCTCTCTATCTTTCGCTTGTGCTGTGTTCTTATTTAAACTTCTCCGAGACCAAGCCTTGGGACTTCAGCCTTCGCGACTTGCCGCAGAAATCACCAAACAGAGAACCCAAGAGAGCACAAGCATGGCAGCAGCAGCAGCGACAGCACCAGCCTCAGAAACCCTAAAAATGGCTTCATGGAAGAAAACCATCTCGTCCCCATTCCGGAAAGCCCGCACTTTCTTCAACCAGAGCCCCTCCCGAGACAAGAAGCCCCGCCAAGGTCTGCCCGTTTTCACACCATCACGATCCCCATCTCATCTAAATCCATACGCCCTAGAATGAGAAAAGACTCTGCTTTCGTATGATCTGTATACTGATACGTTTCTCGGGGCATTTCGTTTGTCTTGCAGATCACGGGAAGCGAGTGAACATGACGAACTTGCAGGGCGATGTGATGGCCTGCGCTTACGAGGATGTTCAAGTGATGTGGTCGATCCTCGACAAGTCCAAGGCCATTACATGTGACTGAACAAGAAAGATCTCGAAAGAAAGGCTCCAAAATCTTCGCACTGCCTTGAGCAACCGATTTCTATTGTAGATAAGGTGATCGACCGGTGGTAGTTTTAAGTTTTGTATTGGGGTGGTGCCCCAGAAAAGGAGGAGAAGAGAAGGTGTTTCTTATAAGAAGGGTAGATTTTGAGAGGAGACCCTCTCCATTGTAATTTTGAATTTTGCTGATTTGGGGTTTTGGCAGGAAAGGAGTTAAGGAGTGTTTTGGAGCTTGATCAAGTTGGTAATTCTTGGTCTTATTTTATTTTTTATTTTATTTTTTCCTGCTGAGTCAGGTTGTCATTATCTCCATAGGGAATCCCCATGATTAATAAAAAATGTCATGGCGAGATTTAATGAAAGTCTCATTTTTCTATTATTGTTCCATTATACCACATCCTTTCTTCCTTGATTTCCCTCTTTTTTAATACATTTTTGGGATTGTTACTTGCTAAATTTTTATATTAGAGCTTAGGAATCCTCAATAGATTGAGATATTAAACGCTTCTTTTTTTATTCCTGTCTTAATTGCACCGACCACATCTTCACCCTTTTGCTGTTATGCTTATCCTCCACCGCCAAGAACCGACCACAATCATACCGATAATGTTTCCAGAGGAAGTGAAAGACGAAGGCGAATAAAAAGTCAAAGGACGGGGAGGAGGAGGAGAGTCTTGAAATTCTCATGAAAAACACAAATTCTTGTGGTCAATATCAATTTGAAACGGGATGTGTTTGGTCCCGTATACACTTCGCCTAAATTCTTTAGAGTATGTAAAGATATATTTCTTTAGAGTAAGAAGATATACTTCTTCTTACTCTATTTATAGTACAAAAGCATATTCCAAAGAGTAAAATTTTGATAAAGTATGTATTAATAAATTTTTGATGGAGTATGTAAATATTAATATCATTACTATAGTCTAAAAACTAAAAAATTTTAAAACAATTAATTATGATCCAGCAAAACTTTTTATGGTATTAGAGCATAAGCCAAAGTCTGGCCTGGGCATGAGTAAGCGTGTTAGCACATTTAAACGAGTTAAACTTTTAGAGCAATTGGTCATGGTTCACAAAGTTTTTTCTAGTATTAGAGTTGGGGTCATGAGCTCATTTTTTTCCAAACCTTATATGTCCCTCCTATGTAAATGTTTCCACGCTTTAATTCTAAGCCAAAATCTAAGCTACACGTGATAGGAAGTATTAGAGTATCTTCGACGTAAAACCACAGATCAGTCCAAAGATTAAGATTTTGCAATTGTTGGCTGGGGTCAATGAAATTTTTCAATTTTCTAGATTATTAAGAATCAACACACAAATTGGAAACTTCGATCTACATTTTTTTAAGTCTGATGTTTCTAATAATTGCTCTTTAGTTCTTTACTAAAACCCTGGAAAAGTTAATCTTTCCATTGATTTTAGAATTCCATTTCAAAATAAACTATATAGAAAAGAAACCATTTCATTTTATTCGAAGGTCCTTTTACTATGCTATATCAAAGGGCACAATGACAATAATGAATGTTTTGGTCCATCTTGGAGGTATAAAAATGGAGATAAAATCCCGAGTGCAAACTGAAGAATTTATTGTGGAAATTTATTAGCTCAATTGTCGATGTAAGGGGAAAAAATGAATGAACTCTACCATATAGGGGGGGGGGGGGGGGGGACCAGCGCGTCCCTTGAATGAGAAGAAGAGAAATAGTGAAAATTTTAAATTAAAAGTAAAAAAATAGAAAACACGGTAAGGATTTTGATCCTTCTTTGTAAAAAATTTTAATCGTCATAGAAAGAAAGATGGGTGATTTACAGAGCTCTTGAAACGCTTGGAGTTTCCTCGGTAGTTCTTATCATTTCGTGTACGTCCAGTGGTTCTGAGACTCCGGTATCGGAAGGCCAACGGATGGAGGAGGTGGCGATTTGGTGATAGCTGAAGATGATGTTTCCAGTACTCGATATTGATAGATGGGGGATCGTCTGATTTTTAGATTTACAAAGGATACTGATATCTCGTTTGTTTGAGTTTCGTTGTTTTGTGATTGTGGATGTGGGATAACTGGTGGTCGTGAATGGTGCACGGTGACCCGCAAAACCGGTGCTACTTCAGTGGTGAGCAGAGGTCCGGCGATGAGCGTATGTGTTTGATTGTGAAGTTTGCGTGTTCATTGTCTGATGTTTGGCCCCTTTTGCTATTGAAGTTTGGGACTAGTGCAGGGAATCTTAATCAATGGGCAATTTCCAGGGAAAGTTGATGCAGTCTGTAATGACAACTTGGTTATTAGCGTCGACGACTATTTGAAAGCGTCATTCATGATTTCTTGATGATAAATTTGTCGCTTACGTGGAAATCTGTCTCCTTTTGTTTGTTTCCTTTCTCAATTTTTCGGTCGTTGCTCTGTTTTCTTAGCCCATAACGTGGAATGCCTCCCCAATTCACCAATGTATGAGTCCACGAGACAGAGCCACCAGACAACAATGCAGAGTCGCGCAACGTGGACTTGTCCTTTCCTGTCAAGCCCTAACAATCGGACGTTCTTTTTCTTGATGTGTATGATTAGATTTAGGTTTTTTCAAGTTTCATCACCGTTGGAAGATATGCTCAAGATATACAATCCGAGATACACAATCCATTTGGATTATGATTGTCCACTAAATCAATTAAAGATTAAATTGAGATTGTGATTGATTCATAGAATACATTCTTTCCAATTATTATGTAAATCTTGTACTATATCTACAAAATCTTGTACATTAGGGATTATTGAAGAGAAATACAAAATTTTCCCTAAAGCCTACCCTCTTCAGTCTCTATTTCTTCTTATCTTCCTTATTCTTCTTGCTTTCTTTTATGGTATCAAAGCGAGTCAAGTTCCTGATTTAGCTTTTGTCCATGTCAACCTATTGCCTGCCAAAGAGCTCTAAACCTGCAAAACAAAGTTAATCCTCTAGTGTAGGAATTAGTTTTTCAAAAAGGAAAAAGAAGCAAGCGAAAAAAGGATTTTTTTTCAATACCACCACCTTGACCCAAAATCTACCATCAGCCTTTGACGAGCATCTCTCAAAAGAAGTTACACCACAAATCTTAGAAACTCAAGATCTAAACCTATATGTTGTGATTCTTGAGACTCAAGAGCAACTCATCCAAACCCAGCATGTGCATTGGTAGCCCTTCCAAGCTTAGTCAAATCTGGGGCAACCCATTTTGAGCCAGCCCTTTGTAGGCCATCCTTATCAATGGCTATCTTTTTAGATGCAACCCAATCCATGGTATTTTGGGCCAAGCCCAAATGCATCATCACTAGGAAATCAGGGCTACCAAAGCTTCACCCAACCAATCATAAATGGGACAAGCATGACAATCGGGTCAGATCCAGTAAATGTGGGGCAACGAACCGGGTATGAGAACAAATACCTACCCATGATTTTTCAATGTAGGGCAAGGATTCGGGTCAAATAATCCCGGTATGGGAACAAATCCCTACTTGGGATTTTTGCTCGAGTTTTTACTGTATCTAGTCATGGCCATTATCAGTTGTCTGGAACTCGGCGACCCCTTATTTGTATCGACTGTTGCCAAACTAGAATTGCAACTTATCAACCAACAATTGTTCGAGCCGAAGAACTATTTCAAGTGGTCACAAGAATTCTGACGAGCCCTTGTGACGAAGACAAAGACGGCTTCCTCGACAGAGCCATCACAATTCCCTCCGATAAGCATTTGGCTTGACACTAGAGAAAATACAATCAACTCATTTGTATGTGGATTGTCAATTACATATCTCCAGAAGTTACAGCTAGACTTCCACCGATGAAGGACGTGAGATGCATGAGGGAAAATATCAAAGAGATGTATGGTAAATTAGACTGAGTGAAAATATTTTTTTCTCATGCAGGAACTCAGTGAGCTCAAGTAAGGGAATATGACGGTCACATCTTTCTTCAACAAGCTCTCATCATGATCTTGAAGCGGCTGAGGAAAAGCTCAAAGGGCTAGAGACGGCCCTTAAATGGTACAGATCTATGAAAGAAAGGGAAAAAGCCACTCAATTCCTCTTGATATTGAACGAATCTTGCCTAACTTTTCAATCGCAAATTCTAGCCATGGACCCAACATCACCAATCAGCCAAATCTTTCAATTGGTTGTTTAGGAGGAGAGCCAGCAACTTGCGTTGTCGAAATATGCAAGAGAAAGTGCGAACATCTCCCTCGCGGCTTGCAACGAATAGCGAGAGTCAGGCATCAAAACCCTAAGCCAAGAAAGAGAATGACAAGGGGGGTTTGGTAGTAACTTGCGTTCCCTTAAAAGGGAGAGGGAGAGCAATCCAGATTGCATGCGTGGATCAAACGGCTCTCTAGGGGTCGAATATTAAGTTGGATCGGATAGTGGACATGAGTTTGTGATTAAAGCATTCGACGACCAAATTTTTGTCACTAATTCAAAGGGGAAAGGTAAATTATTTTACAAATATTACAAGCGTCCGCATAATACAATTGATAATTGTTGGAAATTGCATGAAAAGCCCAGAGAAAAAGGGAAGAAGAAGGAATTTTCTACAACTTACCAAGTCATTGGCCTCACTACTCAAAATACTAATCAACCCATTACATATGGGCAATATAGAGAGTTTCTCAAGTACCTTTCACTACCTGGTAAATTATATTTTAAGAAAGACATAGATAATTGACTCAGGAACCAATGATCATATAATCTGCAATAAATGATTTTTTTTTCAAGTATGCATAAGAACTTTAACCTTCTTGTTTCTGTGTAATTACCAAATGAAAGTGTCACTCATGAACATTCAATCTTAGCCCTCATATCATCCTTCAAAATGTCCTTTATGTCTCAAAAGTTTAGTTTAATCTCATTTTTGCCTCCAGAGTTTGTAAAGAAAATTCCTATCAAGTCTTCTTCGATTCTAACACTTGGTTTTTTTTAAACCCTTTCGACTGGCAAACTGATGGGCTTAGGTAATCTTTTCGAATGACTATTTTTTCGGTCTAGTTTCTAATTAATTTTAATTTGTCCTGCATTTCCTTGAAAAAATATCATTATGTAACATGACTGCTAATGATAAAAATTTTGTTATGCATTTGAGGATAGGTCATAGAGCTTCATTTCCTTACTCTTATTATCGCAAATGCCTTCTAGCAAAACAGTCATATACCCCCTTTCCATCTAGCAAAACTTGTGCTAGTGATATTCTTCCATTAATTCATATGGATGTCCAAGGATCTCATCATACATCACATTATGATGGATCTCATTACTTCCTTACGATTGTGGACAATTAGTCTTGTGCCACGTGAGTTTTTCTGATGCAATCAAAAAGTCAAGTTTTCTCCCATTTACAAATGTTCATTACTTTACCAAAAAATTAGTTTGGAAAATCTATTTAGCAAATCTACAATGATAATGAGAGAGAATTCTTCAATTATGATTGCACTTCTCTTTATTTGTTTGATGGCATTCTACATGAAAGTTCTTACATTTACACCCCATAATAGAATAGGCTGGTAGAGCGCAAACACCACCATCTTTTAAAAGTTACATGCGTACTAAAATTCTAAGCATCTATCTCAAAAAATTATTGGAGAAACTGTGTTGCTACAACGGCTTATTTGATCAATTGTATGCCCCCCTCAAATACTCAATGGACGAACTTCTTTTGAACTACTTTTTGGGAAGAAACAAGAACTGGATCTTCTAAAGGTCTTCGGCTGCTTATGTATGCCACTACAGTAAGCCTTCGGGACAAGATGGGTCCCTATGCTAGGCATTGTATATTCATGGGAATCCCAGTTTACAAAAAGGATATCGTGTTCATTCCATAAACTTTTGTCAAAATATAGGTACTGCAATAGGCGTATATCAAAAGGGAACCATTTAGTTATGATGAAGCATCTATTGAATCCACAACTTTATGGTTGATACTAGAATTGAATCTACATCCCAAGACTTGCAAATGTCAAACAAGCCAAGAAATGCAAAACTTTATGGGCCATTAAGGATGCTAGAACTGGAACCACGTCCCAAGACTTGCACAAGCCAAACAAGAAATCCAAAACTCACCAAGGATGCCAGAAATGAAACCAGGTTCGAAGACCTGCATAGGCCAAACAAGCCAAGATTTGCAATACTTTATCGATCATCAAGGATACTAGAATGGAAATAATGTCCCTGAGACTTGCAAAGGCCAAATAAGAAAAGCAAAACTTTATGGGTCACCAAGGATGCTAGAGATGCTCTTCTCTGTTTCTCTTTTTTTCTTTTGGAAAAAACCATCCCAAAAACTAATCTTGAAAGCCTCACATGTTTGCTAATGTGGATGGTGGAGCACAAACAGTACTTGGCAATAGCGGAGAACAGCGTATTTTGCATGTGACACCATTGGCTCTATCTCTCTCTCTTATTCCCACCCTTCCTACTTGAGCGCTTAGTGTCTAAAGCTCTATTTGTCCATGCAAAGGAACGCTGCTTGCCCATCTACGGTTGCTCCACAAAACTCAATTCAGAGCTTTTAAGGCTAGCATGTTGCTCGATTCAAAGGAATCTCGATCTATTCGAAGCACGTTTGTTGGCTAAAGATAACTTCGGGCTTTGGGGTTTTATATGCTGCTTGATTCTCTCTCGCAAGAAAGTTCGGTTTGTTTGATTTGTCCAAATACGTTACATGATTCTCTTTGTGTTTAAAGCTCCATTTGTTCATGTAAAGGAATATCGTTTGCCCATCTATGGTTGCTCCACAGAATTTGATTCATAGCTCTATAATTAGCATGCTACTTGAGTCACTCCCTTAGGGAAGCTCGATTTGTTTGAAACTCGTTTGCTGACTGAAGACGATTTGGGGTTTTAAGATTTCATACAGGGTGATTCTCTTTCACAAAGAAACTCGATTTATTCAATTTGTCCCAATATGTTGCTTGATTCTCTTTGTGTCTGAAACTCCCTTTGTCTACGCAAAGAAACACCATTTGCTATCTACAGTTTCTTTATATAACTCAATTTGAGGCCTTAGGGTTAGCATGCTGCTTGATTCACTCTCATAAGAAAGCTCGATTTGTTCAAAGCTTGCTTGCTAGCTTAAGACAGTTTGGGGCTTGAGGAGTTCATATGTTCTATCCTCATCTTCTTCACCTCTCACAGTATTTCCTTACTCATCCTCATGTTCAGCAATGACATGTAAATCTAGAACTCCCTCAGGACTTCTATATCAAACTTGGCCAGCTTGTTTAAGTATCTATACTTATTGCAAAAATTGAGATGGTGGATCCTTGAGCCATTCTCAACCAGTCTTTTGCCTTTATTAAATAGGTTCCTAATTAGATCGATCTCATTCCATGATGATTGAGTCTATTTTGCTCAAGGTGGATTCCATTTTCTTGAGTTGGGGACCAAATGCTCTGATAGTTTGCCCTACTTTCTTAATGATCAAGAAGAACTTACTAAATGCTATTCTTGTAGTAGCTTTTGCAAAATCAGTTGGCATTTCTTGTTCTTTTTGTCTTCACAGACCAAACAAGCCAAACAATCCAAAACTTTATGGGTCAATACTAGAACTGAATCCATGTCCCAAGACTTGTAAATGCCAAACAAGCCAAGAAATGCAAAAAAATTTATGCGTCATCAAGGATGCTAGAACTGTAAACATATCCCAAGACTTGCACAGGCCTAACAAGAAATCAAAAACTCACCAAAGATGTTAAAACTGAAACCATGTGAGACTTGCATGGACCAAAGAAGCCAAGATTTGTAATACTTCATCAGTCATCAAGGACACTAGAATTGAAACCACGTCCTCGAGACTTATAGAGGCCAAATAAGAAAGGCAAAACTTTATGGGTTACCAAAGATGCTAAAGCAAAAATTGGAGATGATGCTTTTCTCTTCTTCTTCTTCTTCTTTAAACTTTTAAGGTTAGCATGATGCTCGATTCACTCTCTTAAGGAAGCTTGATTTATTCCAAACATGTTTGCTAGCTGAAGACAACTTGGGCTTTAGGGATTCATAGGTTGCTTGATTTTCTCTCACAAGGTAGCTCGGTTTGTTCAGTTTGTCCGAATACATTACTTGATTCTCTCTGTGCTTGAAGCTCCATTTGTCTATGCAAAGGAATACCATTTTTCCGTATACGGTTGCTCCATAGAACTCAATTCAGACTCTACAATTTTGATACACCCCGATTGACTCCCTCAACTCGATTTGTTTGAAGCTCATTTACTGACTAAAGACAATTTGGGATTTTAGGGTTACATACGTTGCTTGATTCTCTCTCACAAGGAAGCTCAATTTGTTCAATTTGTCATAATATGTTGCTTGATTCTCTATGTGTCTAAAGCTCTATTTGTCCATTCAAAGGAATGCCATTTGCCCATCTACAGTTGCTCCACAAAACTTGATTTAGAGCTTTAAGGTTAGCATGCTGTTCGATTTACTCTCTCAAGAAAGCTCGATTTATTCGAAGCTTGTTTGTTGGCTGAAGACGACTTGGGGTTTAGGAGTCCCTACATTTTGTCCTCATCTCCTTCACCTCCCACAATATTTCCCCGTTCATCCTCACGTTCAGCAGTGGCCCGTAAATTTGGAACTCTCTCAAGACTTCTATATTGAACTTGGTTAACTTGTTCAAGTGCCTATACTTCTTGCAAAAGTTGAGCTGATGGATTGCACTTCTCGAACAATCTTTTGCCTTTAATAAATAGGTCCTTGATCCAATCGGTCTCATTTGAACTACATCCTAGCCATTCATTGCAATCGATGATTGGGTCTATTTTACTCAAGGTGGATTCCATAATCTTGAGTTGGGGACCAAATGTTTTGATGGTTTGCCCTACCTTCTTAACGACCGAGAAGAGCTCGTTGAATGTTGTGCTTATAGTTGCTCCTTCAAAATCAATCGACATTTCTTGTTCTTTTGTATTCACAGACTAAACAAGCCAAGAAATGCAAAACTTTATGGGAGATCAAGGATGCTAGAACTAAAACCACATTCCAAGACTTGCATAGGCTAAACAAGAGATCCAAATCTCACAAAGGATGCTAGAATTGAAACCACGTCTCGAGACTTGCATAAGCCAAATGAGCCAAGATTTGTAATACTTCATGGGTCACCAAGGATACTAGCATTGAAACCATGTCCCTAAGACTTGCAAATGCCAAACAAAAAAGGCAAAACTTTATGGGTCAGCAGAGATGCTAGAGTTGAAACCACAACCTAAGAATTGCAAAGTATGTTTTTCTCTGTTCTTTTTTTGTTTTTTTTTTTTGTTTTTTTTCTTTCGCAAAAAACCATCACAAAAACTAACCTTAAAGTCCTACGTGGCTGCTGATGTGGACGATGGAGAACAACGTGTTTTGCCTGAGACATCGTTGGCTCTATCTCACTCTCACTTGCTCGCGCCCTTCCTACTTGAGCGCTTGGTGTCTGAAGCGCCATTTGTCCGCACAAAGGAACACCATTTGCCCACCTACAGTTGCTTCATAGAATTAGATTCAGAGCTTTAGGGCTAGCTTGCTGATCAATTCACTCTCTCAAGGAAGCTCAATTAATTCGAAACACGTTTACTGGTTGAAGACGATTTAGGGTTTTAGGTTTCATACGTGCTTAATTTTCTCTTATAGGGAAGCTCGGTTCATTATATTTATTTGAATATGTTGTTTGATTTTTTCTGTATCTCAAGCTCCATTTGTCTACGCAAAGGAATGTTGTTTACCCATCTATCATTGCTCCAGAGAACTTGATTTGGAGCTCTAGGGTTAGCATGTTGCTTGATTCACTCTCACAAGAAAGCTCGATTTGTTTGAAACTTGTTTGCTAGCTGAAGACAATTTAGGTCCCTTGTAATTGTCCGATGAAATGAATGAAATTCATGACCATTTTCATGTAACTTTTAGAAAAGAGGCATTCTGATTAAATATTTATCGTCGTTCCTTTTTAATTGTATAATTTCTTTTGAGGAAATTTTGATAAGAGGAAGTTATATGATACTGGGATCATATACACTTCTTATCATTATTTCATCTCAAGAAAATATAAAATTGACTAGGGTTTGTACTTTAATGGTTTCTTTTGATTGGTACTAATCCGAATCATTTTCTTTTGCAGGAGGTTTTGAAAAAAAAAACGGCTGAAGAAAGATTTGTTATACGAACTCGCCGCCAAATAAAGATGGAAAACGAAGATACTCGAGCCCGTGTCATTAATATGGAGAATCAAATGGCACAAATGATGACATTATTGGCCGATCTCTCTAGCCAAGTCAAAAACTTGACGTCTGTAAATTCTGCTTCTTCTACCATGAATATTCCTACCGCGCCTCCTGAAGTGTCGGTAGTAGAGCCTGCGGCAAAAAGGCATGCGGAAGAGATTCCCACTGCAATCCCGATAGTTATTGGTCTAGAGCCTTCATCTAAAGAGATTCCGACTTCGCACTTCGATAAAGAGAATTCAAGGCGCCTAGCAAAGATTGAAGAGCGCCTTTGTGTGCTGCAAGGCTATCAATTGCAAGGGTTTGATAAACTGTCACACTTTGCCAAAGTTATGGTCCCTGAATTCTATAAGGAGCCAAAGTTCACAAGAAAATACGACGGCATCGGCTGTCCTAAGACACATTTGAAGTACTACCTGGGCAAGATGGCCCGTTATTCAAATAATCCTCCACTCTTGATCAATTCATTTCAGGACAGCCTGGTTAGTCCTGCGTTAACCTGGTTCATAGAGTTGGACATGGAGAAAATCCGTACTTGGAAGATCTCGTTGATAAATTCCTTCAGCAATATAAATTCAATACTGAAATTGCTCCGACTCGGGAGGAATTAGTCCGGGTCAAGAAAAAGAGAGCTGAATCATTTAGGGCCTATGCCCAAAGATGGAGGGTCACTGCGTCTCAAGTAAAATCGCTATTGTCTGAGAAAGAGACCATGAAATTGCTGCTTCAGGCTATGCCCCGTGATCTTTTTGAGAAGATGTACAACCATACTTGTATGAACCTTGCTACATTTGTAGAGTTGGGAGAACGTATCGAGGGGATCATGCGAGAAGGAAGGTTGTCTGAGAACACAAATCATCGATATACCCCGAAGAGGGATAAAGAATCGACTGTGGAGATTGCCTATGTACAAAATTCCTCTTCTCAGAAGCCGTATAATCCTCAAATTCATAAACCTGCCATGGAAGTAGGGGGTTCTTCCAGAAATTTTGAGCACAAAGGAAAAGCCCCTCAAAGGCAATTTACTCCACTGCCTAGGCCCATGTCCTAACTACTTCCAATGCTAATCGAAAATCATCTTTTCATAAAAGAGATCCCGATGAATAATCCGCCAAAGTTTGCCGGATTCGATCTTAATAAGACATGTGAATATCATATGGGTGAAAAATGTCATAATGTAGATAATTGTTTTGTGCTCCGTTATAAGATCCAGAATTTGCTAGATAAAAAGTGCTCACTTTCAAGGATTCAACACCGAATGTCCAACAAAATCCCCTTCCAAAGCATTTTGAAGATGTCAACATGATTTATGGGGATGTTGACGAGGATATACTCCTGATGAATATCCAAGAGATAGAATAGAACATGCCATTCAATGATTACCAGTTGAAAGGTCACATCGTTCATGATGAAGACAACTTTATTTCAATTTTGCCAAAGGATAAAGAGTTCTACTCATATAACGCAGAAGAGGATGAATACAAAACTTCCCATGTTGTTCATTCCTCTCATTGACTAAACATGCAGAATGCTGAAGTAGAATAGGTATGAATCAAATTCAAATATGCTCAACAGAAGTTGACCAAGTACTCTGTACATGTTTACTCATCCATGTACAGTGAGAGCGAAATAAGAAATAGAAGCACGCATACAAATCCTGTTCATACATGAAAAGTCATTACTTTTTTCTTCTACCCACCAACAGGCCCACAATTGATTGGCTAAAAAAATTATCAAAATGATCAAATGTATGTCTAATCTGAAAATTTCAAGAATAAATCCCCAAATGTATAGCTACTAAATTTGAAATGAAAAGAAACAAAACAAAAGTAAATTTTATACGACATATAAAATGAATTGATTAAGTGGTGGAAAGCCCTGTGTCAGAATCTAAATCAAAACATACACTAATCTAGTTCGGGAATTTTATCGAACAGGTGCTAGACACTTCGGCCAAAGGATCTAGATGCGGAAATAAGAGAGAAGCCATATTCAAACTTATCACAGAGGCTCGAATGTCATTGGATTTCATGCAGGAGTAATTGAGCATTCAATCTTTACCCTCAGCAGAAACAGAGCATGCGAATTAAACACCTCACCTGACTTCACCAGTTGCTGGGAACCACGACCTATAGAAGAGAGCGTTCCTTCTGACGTCGTAGAACAAACTTGTGCTGTACTGACAGGCGTGGCGATTCCAATGGTTTTCAGTCTCGCTTTAGGAAGATGCCAGGTTCGATTGATTCAATGGCTGAATTGACAAGAGAAGGATCCTCCATCGTCCGTCGGCGTGAAAAAAGCACATGTTCGAAGGGAACAAAGAAAACGAGAGCTGAGAAGGAAAACCCTCGGAAATGACTTGATCGAGAGAAAAATCGTTGGCGAACCTTCTCCAGACTCAGCTCAGATCTGAGCCTCGCACCTCCAACTCCTCAACCGGCAGTAGCTCAAACCAGCCGGATCGAGAGATTCCGATCCTCAAATACAGAGTCGAGAGAAAAACCTCGACGGTAGATGATGAACAGGAAGATGATCGGAAGCCGCTGTCGTCACCGCTGTTAATCGAGCTTCAGATCTCTATCCTCGGAGCTCGGAGCACGGAGTCAGCGCCAAGGCAAGCAGGCGGTTGATAACGAACGGAAGAGGTCGATATGCGTTGCTTGATTCTCTCTCACACAAGGAAGCTCGATTTGTTCGATTTATCCAAATACATTGCTCGATTCTCTCAGTGTCTAAAGATCCATTTGTCCACGCAAAGAAACGCCGTTTGCATGTCTCCGGTTGCTCTACAGAACTTGATTCGGAGGTTTAAGGTTAGCATGCTACTCGATTCACTCTCTCAAGAAAGCTCGATTTGTTCGAAACTCGTTTACTAACTGAAGACAATTTAGGGCTTTAGGATTATATACGTTGAGAAGCTCGATTTGTTCGATTTGTCCCAATACATTTGTTGATTCTTTGTGTTTGAAGCTCTATTTGTCCACACAAAAGAACACCGTTTGCCCATTTACAGTTGCTCCACAGAATTTGATTCAAAGCTTTAGGGTTAACATGGTGCTCTATTCACTCTTTCAAGAAAGCTCGATTTGTTCAAAACTCGTTTGTTGGCTAAAGACAATTTTGGGCTTTAGGTTTCATATGTTTTATCCTCATCTCCTTCACCTCCCACATTATTTCCTTGTTCATCCTCACGTTCAGCGGTGGCATGTAAATCTAGAACTCTCTTGGGACTTTTGCATCGAACCTGGTCAGCTTGTGCCTATACTTCTTGTAAAAGTTGAGGTAGTGGATCCTTGAGCACTTTTCAATCAGTCTTTTATCTTTAATAAATACGTCCTTGATTAGATCTATTTCATTTAGACGACAGCCCAGCCGCGCATTGTAATCGTCACATTCCTTGATGATTGAGTCTATTTTTCTCAAGATAGATTGATCTTCTTGAGCTGGGGACCAAATGCTCTCATAGTTTGCCCTACCTACTTAACGATTGAGAAGAGCTTGATGAATTATGTTCTTACAGCAAGTCTTAACAATCAGCCGGCATTTCTTGTTTTTTTTTTTTTTGTCTTCACAGACCAAACGAACCAAAATAATCCAAAACCTTATGGGTCGATGCTAGAACTGAATCCACGTCCCAAGACTTGCAAATGCCAAACAAGCTAAGAAATGCAAAACTCCGTGGGTCATCAAGAATCCTAGAACTAGAACCACATCTCGAGACTTGCACAGACCAAACAAGAAATCCAAAACTCTTCAAGGATGCTAAAACTGAAACTATGTCCAAGACTTGCATAGGCCAAACAAGCCAAGATTTGCAATACTTCATGGGTCACCAAGGATACTAGAATTAAAACCACATCCCCAAGACTTGCAGAGGTCTAACAAGAAAGGCAAAACTTTTTGGGTCACCAAGAATGCTAAAGCCAAAACCATGTCCCGAGACTTGCAAAGGATGCTTTTCTCTTTTTTTTTCTTTTTTCTTTTTTGGAAAAAATCATCTCAAAAAGTAATCTTAAAAGTCCTACGTGCTACTGATGTAGACAACATAGTGCAAACAACGCTTGGCGCCAACTAAGAACAACATTTTTGCATGTGATGCGGTTGGCTTTGTCTCTCTCTCACTTGCTCCTGATGTTAATATAGTTAAATTTTAAATCATGTATTCATCTAGTGAGTTAAACTTTTAGAGCAATGGTCATTGCTCACAAAATTTTTCATAATATCAAATTTGAGGTTATGAGCTCAATTTTTTCCAAATTTTATATATCCCTCCTATCTATATGTTTCCACACTTTAAATTTTAGCAAAAATTTAAAGTTACATGTGACAAGATGTGTTAAGAGTATTTTAAAATTAAACCACATGTCAATCCAAAGATTAAGATTTTACAGTTGTTGGCTGTGGTCAATAAAATTTTTCAATTTTCTAGATTATTCAGAATTAGTACGTAAATTGTAAACCTCGATCTACATTATTTCCAGTCTAATGTTTCTAATATTTTTTTCTTTAGTTCTTTTATAAAACCTTGGAAAAAGTGACTTTCCATGGATTTTAGAATTCCATCCATATAAAAAAGAGACCATTTCATTGTAATTGAAAATCCTTTTTATTTGCCATGTTAAAGGGCACAATGACACTAGTGAATGTTATGGTTCATGTGGAGATAAAACCCAATTCGTTCCCATGTTTGGAAAACATAACATACGAGTCCAGATTGAAGACATTATGAAAGTTTATTAGCTCAATGGTTGATGTAAGGGAAAAAAAAAATGAATGGACAATACCGTATGCATGCGTTCAAGAGTTGAATCCATGTAGAGAAGAAATATAGCGCGAATGAGAAGAAAAATCGTAAAAATTCTAAATTTAAAAAAAAAAATCAGAAATTCCATAAATATTTTGATCCGATTTTTAAAAAGATAATTTTTATCGTCATAGAAAGAACGGTGGGTGATATATGAAGCTCTTGAAATGCTTGGAGTTTCCTCAGTAGTTCCTAGCATCCTGTGTAAGTCCAGTGATTTTGAGACTCCGGTATCGGAAGGCCAACGGATGGAGGGGGCGGTGATTTGGTGATCGCCGAAGATGACGTCCTAGTAGTTGATGTTGACAGATGGGGGATCGTCTGATTTTTAGATTTACATAGTATACGGATATCTTGTTTGTTCGAATTTGGTTGTTCTGTTATTGTGGATGTGGGATAACTGGTGGTCAGCAATGGTTGCCAGTGACCCGCAAATTTGGCAACACTTCAGAAGTGAGCATAGGTGGCCAACGGCGGAGGTCCGGCAATTATCATATGTATTCGATTGTGAAGTTTATGTGTTCATTTTATGATGTTCCAGCGTTCTGTGCTTTGATTGATGTTTTGGATTGATGAAGAAAATATTCATCAATGGGCAATTTCTAGGGAAAATTGATGTAGTACCTAATGACAACATGATCATTAGTATTGACAACTATTTGAAGGCGTCATTAATGATTTCTTGATTATATTAATAAATAGGTCGCTTGTATGGAAATCTGCCTTCTTCCTTTTTCGTTTCCTTTCTCAGTTTTTTGGTTGTTGCTCTGTTTTCTCAGCTTATAAATTTATGATGCGGAAAGCTTCCCCAGTTCACCCATGTCTGATTGCCCGTCACCTTCATCAGAAAATGATCAGCTCTCAAGTCCACAGACATAGACGTACGAGTTCACGAGACAGAGCCGCCAAGGAACAATCCAGAGTTGCGCAACATTGACTTGTCCTTTTTGTCCAGCCCTAACAACTAGAAGTAATTTGTTCCTAATTTGTCCCTAATGGGTGTGGTTAAATTTAGGTATATTTCATATGTCGGTCACCATATTCATTATAGTCCAAGAAAAAGCCTGAATGTCCCATTTTTATGAGCAGTGCTACTTTCATTCCCGAATCAATATCGTCAAATTCTAAATACAAGCTTCTAATGGCATGAATCGAAAACAAATAAAAAAAATCACCGGACCAGAATCATATTTTCAGTTCGGTCATGCACAATTCGGGTTGGGTTCGAATAAGAGAGAGCACACATCTCTCGTAGTTCAGATCAGGTCGGACAGCATGAAAATTCAACCCAACCCAATCCAACTCAACCCGGTCCACTGGCACTTGACCTGAAACTGATCATCCATAGTCGGTGGACTCAGTGCATTCCCACGGACGAACGTGCCCTCGGCGAGACCCCGAAATAACAGGACGAACCGAATTCCTTAGCCGCGTTGGTCTCCTGCGCAAGACGAAAGCAACAGCCCTCGACCCCCCGATCACACTACAATACAAATTCTCTCCCTCTCTCCCTCTCTCTCTCTCTCTCTATCCTCCCTTCTCTCTCTACAGGACTTTGGTGCGGGGTGTGTGTGTGTGTGTGTGGCTCTTGAAAGGTCAGTACTTTCTCTCTCGCTTTCCATGTAGTTTCGCTTTCCTCCCCCGTCGTCTCTTTTCTGTGAACTGGCGATGATCCAGACGGGGGCAAAAGCACGCCGCGGTCTAGAATTTCGAGTGTGAAAGGCCGAAACTTTGCGGCTGGGAATTCGTGTTTGCTCTTTTTTCCCCGAGCTCTCCGCTCTCGTGGGTAAATGACGATCGCCCTCTTTTCGCGTCCCGGGGTTCGATCTTGCTGGAGAATTTCGCTTTTTGATTGTCGGTGCCCTGTTTTCTTGTTCGGTCGGGAGGTTGTTTTGGGTCTTGATCGTTTCGGGTTTCTTTCTTTCTTTCCTTCCTTGTGATTATGGTCGCTAGTGTGGGGCGAGTGAGATTTCGGTGTTTCGGAGGTCGATTTGTTTCTCCGATGCGGTTCTGCTCGAGTTTGCTGCTTTTGGTGATCTGGGCTGGGTAGATTCGTATGTGGTTTTCTTGAATTTGGAGTCTTTTTTTGGTTTGCCATGGAGAGGCTTGGAGTTTTGTTGAGTTTTATGTTTTGAATGGAATTTCTTGTCGTTGGAAATTATGGGGCGTAAAAATTATGTTGTTTTTCCCTTATGGGTTGTGTGTAATCCCTATGTAGATGATGTTCTTGTGTGCACGAGGAACGACTAGAAATTCTTGAATTGCCTTGCTCTCCTTTGTGCTTACTTTTGCCTTTTGCACTTGTAATTCTTTATTTATTTATTGGGAGGGGGGTGGGGATCAGACCCTTGGAATTTTCTTTTTAAAATTGTTTTGTTGCAATAGTTAAGCACTTTCAGCTTGTTGCTCGCTATATCTTTCTCAATTTTTTGTTTGTCAATTCTCACTGTGATCTCAATTTCGTATAATGCAGGCAGTAGCTTTTGAAGATGGGTTTTGCTGCTGTCTACCAATGCCTACAGGAACTATTCCCACAGGTGCCTAGTGCATTTACGTAGTTAGGAGCATTTATACTTTTTGAAATCAGTAAACTCCTCTGTTATTTACTGCAAATAGGTTTTGGATGTGTTCATTGAAAATATTCATCAGCTCAAATGTCGATTTTCTTGATTTTTTTGGATGTCTATGTTTTCCTCATGCATTGAAATTTTTGTGCAATCAAATTTTGCGCTCTAGACATTTCTTTTAGCTAAATCATATTTTTGATGCTGTTTACTAGATAAGATTTTGTGGGGAGCGTTTCATTTCTCACATCCTTGCTCATTATTCCTGATCTTTTTCATTCTTCAATCCGCAGCTTGATGCACGCTTGCTGAAAGCTGTTGCTATTGAACATCCTAAAGATGCTGATGCAGCTGTGGAAGTTGTTCTTTCTGAAGTTCTTCCTCATATGCTGCAAAAGGAAAAAATTGCTGATTCTTGCTCTGAGAATACGAGTTCACTTGGCCAATCAGTTGGAGAAGGTGACACAATTTCCTTTCCACCACAGCATTTTGTTGTCATTAAAATGTCGTAAAGCAATTGTCCAGTCCTCTGTTTTTCCAACCTTTATGTGCGTTTTAATATTGTGCCTAACTTTTCCTACTTCTGTGCTTATATTGGTGAAGTTGAATCTGACGAGCAAACTTCATTATCACGCCGCCGACGTAAGTCTAAGAGGGAAGCTGTTGGTTCTTCGGTGACAAAAGAGGCGTTTAGTGGAGGTGGTGATGCTTCTAACACTGCAGGCAATTCTGTGAATGCTGATTCAACACTTGGTGATGAGGGTCCTTTCTATGATGCAAATGATGGGAACAATCATCCATTTAGAGCTGTTGATAATGAAGCCATGATTGTATCTGAAAATAGTCAAGAAACGACTGTCGTTCAAGCAGATAAAAATTCTGAAGTCTGGAAACATTCTGGTTTGCATCCATGTGATGCTATTGATGACAATGTGGTACATGGAAATGTGGATGGGGAAGAGTTAATTTTGTTAGGGATGGAGAAAGCTCTGGAGCCTATGCCAGTGTCTGAGAAAGTTCAGGAGCCTGGCCCTTTTCATGGTACCACTTCAAGTTCTCATCTGGTGCTCACTTCAAACCGTGAAAATGGCAGTTTGGGCGGCAGTTTGCATATTGGTTTGAAAGGTTCTAGTTATTCTGATGCTGGTGTTGGTGTTGGTGAAAAGAGCTCAATCTTGGACACACCTTTGTCTGAGGATGAGAATGCTGATGTTGAACTGGCATTGTTGTCTCCTCAAGAGCATTCCTCAGAGGCTCCAAGCTGTGCATCTGAAGTTGATACTCACGCTCACGAGAATAAGTATGCTGATGGGAATGTAGAATTAGAATCTAGTGCTGTTGCTCAGGAACTGGACCTCAATAGCACTGGCACTGTTGATGTGGATGATGATCCTGCACTGGACATGACTCGCTCTGGACAGATTTGCAGCGTTGAACTTCTTGAAGAGATCATCGAGGATGCAAAGAATAATAAGGTGCTTAACATTATCTAAAACCAAATTGATAGTATTTGCTCTATGTTATTTGAAAGCACTAACCGGGAACTGTATTGCTGTTGCAGAAAACTTTGTTTTCAGCAATGGAATCAGTTATGGACATGATGAAGGAAGTTGAAGAGCAAGAGAAAGCTGCAGAAGTAGCCAAAGAGGAGGCTGCTAGGGGAGGTCTTGATATTTTTAACAGGGTTGAAGAACTGAAACAGATGCTGGCACATGCCAAGGAAGCTAACGATATGGTTGTGCCTTCTTTAAATTGCAGTATGTGAGGGGATTATCTTCAGAGTGAATAGAATAGCTTATTATAGTTTATATTTGCAGCATGCTGGAGAAGTGTATGGGGAGAAGGCAGTTTTAGCAACTGAAGTTGGGGAGCTACAGTCTCGTTTGCGCGGCTTGTCAGATGAAAGAGATAAGTCTCTTGCTATTCTTGACGAGGTACTTCCTATATCTTCTATTAGATTCATTGTGCGTAAAACTAATCATCTGTTGGGAATTAATGGATCCAAGTTTGCCACACTGCCATGTCTTGTGAAGTAAAAGCTCCTGTTGCAGAAGCTAATGGACGAATTGGAAAATGAGAATTTTTAGCACACATTCTGCCAAAAGATGAAATTAATATCTCTGCATACAGATTGGTGTGTTTTAGAGAAATTCATGTATGCCTCTCATTGGTTTTGTGGAGCACTTGACCAGTGAATATGCTTCCTAAAGCAGTTATCTTGCTTAAAATTAGAAATTCTTAGAGATTTAAATTTTGGGATGTGAAGATTATAAGATCTTGTTCTGGATCACAACAATGCAGGAGACACCATAAATTTGATTTTGTATATATAAATTTGGTTGACTATCATGATAGATTTAGAAACTGTTTGGTATAGGTTTTCAGCAACAGTTTTGATTGTGAACATGGCTGTTGTAGCTTTACTAGGGTGTTTGGGAAACATCTCATATCTGCAATATCTCTAAAATTCCAATAGTCCAACAACAGTTTGAGAAAACTCCCTCACTTAGCTCTAAGGTTTTGTAGCTGTAAATATTATTACCAAACATTTAGTGTTTCATAGCATAGTTATAATATAATACAGTTACAATATAGCCACAGTTATGCAAAACTGGTTTTTGGATAATTGTATATAACTTGCTGGTCTTTGGCATACGAAGTGCTATAATCTAGCCACATAGTCATAGTAGATATTTATACAAGGATAACAACATATTCTGCCTGTCAGTTTACGGTTTTCATATGCATGCAATCCTGATGTTTTTCATATTATGGGCTTCATATTGGCATATCTGCTGCCTTAATTTTTTTTGTTTTCTTTGTACTGGAAGATGCATGAAGCTCTTGAATCTAGACTTGCTGCTGCAGAGGAGGTGATGAAAGCTGCTGAGAATGAAAAACTGGAAAAAGAAGAAGTGGCACGCAGTGCTCTAGCTGAACAAGAAGCCATAATGGAGAAGGTGGTTCGAGAATCAAAAGTACTACAAGAAGAGGCAGAGGAGAATTCTAAAGTATGTTCTTTTTAACAAACTGTTGATTGAATTCTGAATTTTAATATTTGACCAATAAATAACCTACTGACTGGCACCTATTACTTCTCATCACTGCAGCTAAGGGAGTTTCTTATGGAGAAGGGGCGAATTGTTGATATATTGCAGTAAGCATTTAATACTTAATCCTGTGCACATACAGATCTTAAGTGGAATTTGTGTGTGAATGTGGGTGTCGTTTTCTCATTGATGTCAACTGATGTCTGGACTCTATCAGCTGTCAGTTCGATAGGCCAATACTCGTATAGATCCCTCAATTAAATCTCTTGCCTTGAATCAAACCCTTATACACGTGAATTTGTGAATACGGATTGAGAATTTGGACTTGAAGTCAATTTTCTAAAACTGCTGTACATGAGTACTTGTGGATTTCTGTGGGCATTATCTGGAGGTTGTTCTGTCCTTGATTATAAGAGTTAAAAACTGTTATAGGCTTACAGTTGATTTTGGGTCTTTTACATCTTTCACTTTCTGTCTTGGTATCCTACGGGCATAAGCTGAGTCATGAGTACTCATAATTAGGTGCCAGCTTAACATTCCTGGTTGTTAAGTGCTGTGCCTATCTTCTGATATTGACTATGAAGTATAAACAATCCTTTGTAATATATGAATAGCGTACTTCTTTGGCATGGAAAACTTATGGTTGATGCTATCTGTGAAAAAGTGACTATTAATGGACACTTTTGGTGAGTGCCTGTGATGATATTGCTTCCAAGTCTCTGTTCATCTTCAAATTTATGTTTTTTCAGTTCATTAAGTCATGTGTTGCTTGTTTCTTTGTTTTTACATTTACTTATTTTGCCTTAGTGGGGGACTCAAGTCATACTCAAATTTCATGTGCTCATTTGAAGGATTGAGTTGGGCTTGGGAATTAGGATGTTGATATGCATATAATATTACTAGCCACACATTCCTTAGTTGCCTGCATCTCCTTATGCTGTGATCATCATCATATACCAAAGATTTGGAGTTTTGAAGAAACTGATTGAGTCAAATCTGCAGAGGTGAAATATCGGTTATATGTCTGGACGTGAAGTTCCTTAAGGAGAAGTTTGATGAGCGGGTGCCTCTGAGTAAGTCTCTTTCCTCTAGTCAAACTAGTTGCCTTTTGGCCTCATCAAGCTCTTCTCGGAAAAGCACATCGAACAACCCAATTCTCAATGAAGCTGAAACATGCGGGACACCAAAAAAGATTGCTGAGACAGCCATGATCGAGGACATATTTCCTGAGACAACTTTCGAAGAGGAAAAAAGCAGAGTCGATCTGAAAGAGCTTACAGATTTAGGGTGGGAGTTCTTCGATGAGGACACTCTATTCAGCAATGGGAATCTGAGCCCCACTGCTAACAGAGAATTTAGGGGCTCTGAACCCGACATCCTTGGTGGCCATTGATGAACACGGGGAGCTTTTTATGTTGTTTATTTTTCGGGCCCTTTTGCTGAGTAATTGGAGAATCTGGTTGTTTTCGATATCCTGGTAGAAATCTCAGCAGTTAGCACCCTGCGAGAAACCATGTTTTGGACTTTTTAGGTGCAGCTCTTTTCCTCTGTGTATAGCTTAAATAAGGAGGAATAATACTTTGAATATTGCTGTACAGCATTCCTATAGTTACTTTTCACCATCTTAGCACGACTTGAACTTTTGGCAAACCTAACATGGTGCTTCATCTTCTCCTCATGCTTTTGTAGTTTTAATAGTCTACTCTCTCCCCCCACCAATATTTCCTTATGATCATAACGTCTGTAGTAAGTCGAGTATGTTCAAATCCATACAAGTGCTATTCATGTCTGCCATGCCGAGCGTAGGGAATATATTGAAGCCAGAAAAGCTATGTTCTCGCCACAAGGAAAACCCAAGTTGAAAGCCAGAAAGAAGGTTCTTTTGGGTGGATGGATCGACGCGAATTTGTTCCTTTTTTCGGCAGCATGAGTCCTCTTCATAAGGCAAAGCAGAGCAGATCCTTGAGGAACGCCAAGACATGAAGTTTGAAGTGAACAATAGCAAGCAACTTAGGATGTCACGAGATTCAGAATGAAACAAGCCTAAGATGCTGCATAATTCTCTTTTCATTACTTGCGTGTAGCTGTGATACTTTGGCGTGTTGGGCCAGCGCAAAGTAAGCTCTCTAGAGCAGCAAAAGCGCGAGTTGTTCGGCTCATCTTTTTCCCTCCTTGGCTGTCTACATTGAAATCTGCTAGAATACAAGATGGTTGGCCATTTGATGACCAAAATAGGTGGTGACCGTCTAAGTTGTACTCAAATTGGATTTGTCGGATCAGCCTAAAGGTCGGGATAGAAGTCGGACTTCCTCTTTTGGCCAGCCATATCTGATCTAATTGGTGGCTAGTTCGGTATGGTTTTCATGACACTGGAGCACTAGTCTTTGAACATGGTCTTAAAGGGTGCATTTGCTTTGTGCTAAAAATTAATGCTTGTATTACTTACAAAGTTGTACGGACAAAAATTTTCATATTGATCACGAAAATAATCATACATGAATCCGGTAATGATAACACCTTTAATTAATTAATTATTTCAAGCAATATGAACGATTATTTTCAGAAAAATATTTTCTAAATTGTTCAATTTCTGTGAAATAAACAAGGCGTAATTGTGGAATGAATTAACCAAGCCTAATTTTATCTGTTTAGTTAGGTTTTAATAGTATTTTTTTTGGTGGGGAACCCGAATTAGGTTTTAAAAGCTCACTAGCCCTTTTTTTGTAAATTATTTAACGGGCTTGATTATGGCCAGAACTGAATAATGAAATGCCCCCATTGATCTCAAGGAGTATGTCTAAGAGGGGGAGACAAGTTGAGAGGATGAAAAATAATGATCAAAATTTCCATTATATAAAAACAGTAAATTCATTAAATTGCACAAATAAATTTTAGCACGCATCAAACGTTGGCGCGTCCAAGATGGGAACGAGGATAGATCCACCGAGTGAGTTGTTCTATATATCATTTATATAGAGCTTGTTCACGTATGGGGGAGTGAAAAAAAGAAAAAAAATATATATATGTAGTATGCTAAATTACACAATCTCCCAAGTAATCGGTTTCTAATGTTTTTATGACATGGGAATTTTGGCTTTTATTTGACGTCAAGGGCTCGATACCATCCAAATTAGAACTTCATGAGTCATGGCTACTAATTCGACTTTCCATCGAACTACAATTATATGTAAATATATCGAGATATAAAGTCATGATTCCTCTCATAATTTTCTAAGATTTAATGTGCTCGTCATTTATTTTTCAAAGCTCTGTGAAGATACTAAAAAAAAATTCCTTTCTTTCTCAAAGGCCAGATCGACTCTATATCAGCAAAATACATCGAAAGTGGAAAATGAAGAAAGGAGAGAAAGAAAAGATAGAAGCTATGAGTCGCACCTCTCTATTTAGCTTTGCATAATTTATCTACTCATTTATTTTCCATTGAATCAACCTTAACCAACTATATTAAAAAGGGGAAAAAAAGGAAAATAAAAAATAAGAGGCTGTACATTCATGCAAACTTTCAGAGCTTTCTGCACTTGAGAAGAAAAATGCTTCCCCGGCTCAATAGCTTCTACTTCGTACGTTGTGATCTTGATCTCTCTGTACCTACGATCCTTTCTCTTTCTCTCTCTCTCTCTCTCTCTCTCTTTGACTCTTCTGTGTTCTCGATCAGTCTTGCCAGCAGATAAGCATGACCGTGCACCTCCAGATGAGGTAGAGGCGGGCCCTCTGCTCCCTGATGTGCTTTGAGCAGCACCGCTGCCATGAACGCAGCTTCAAGCTCGTCCTCACTGCGCTTGTGCTTGAGTTACCCCCTCCCATTCTCTCTCCCTCTCTCATACACCAGAAGCCCAAAACCCACAGAAAATAAAGGGAAAAAGAAGACGGGTTTGGATTCTTTTCTGAGTAAAGAGTTGTTTGCTCTTCTTGTGCTGAGGCAGCGAGCAATGGAGGCTTCCGGGTTAATATATAGAGCGCGCGCGAGCGAGAAAGAGAGTAGACGAGGAGGAGATATGAAGGAAGAGACCCTGTGGTGGATAATGAAAGAGGGCCCGCCGCGTCGGACCGGCGAGCCGGGTCGTCCGATGAGCTTAATCAGCCAGATGGAAATGGCACTGTTGGAGGTGGCTCTCGAGCTTTGATTTTCTGTCTGCTTGGTCATGTCCCCATGAAAGGGACGGGTCATCTTCTCCAATAGGCTCATCTCTGTCGACGGGCCCTCCCTCTGTCTTCTCCCCCCCACACCCTAAAACTCCAATAAGCCTCGCGCCCGATCATCGTCATTACGTGTGGCGCTGTCATTTCCGTTTCCAGGATTGGCACGGTGGTTGCTGTTGTCCACTAAGTGTAGGGAAAAAGAAAAACAAAATGCTTTCTTTCTAGGATGAGAGAATTCTAAATGGGGTTGTCTATTCTCTCTCACTGTGGCAGCAGCTGAGTAGAGGCGTGTGTGGTTGGTCATCGTCGCATGTTCGAATCCTCCGGGTCGCTCGTCGGTCTCGGAAAGCCTCAGTTCGCCTGTGGTGCAGATTCGACCGCGTTGTTGCGTATGATAATTTCAGCTCCACTCCTATTGGCACCTTAGCGGGATGGTAGTGACGGGCTTGCTCAAAATGAACGGTACTTGTGATTCAGGTCGAACATTTGGTTGCTGGCGTGGGACTCTTACGGTAATTCTTAAGAGGTCGTCGATACCAGCCACCTTTTCTCTCCCTTTTAACTGATAAAAAGACAACCTATCTCCTGTCAATTAGCTTTTGATACGTGTCTTACTTACATTACTTGACTTGTGCCTTCCGCCATGGAATGTTTTAGATGATTTAATTCCTATGATGCTTGGATGGAAAAGATTATGTCATCGTTATATATATAAATAGCATTTATAATATAGGGAAAAAGTCACAAAAAAAAAATCTCAAACTTCGCTAATTATGACATATTTACCTAAACTTTTTTCTGCGATACCAAATATACCAAAATTGTACCCGTGTGATACATTTACCCAAAAATTTTTCTATAGCACCAAAAACACTACACTTATACTTGTATGATACATTTATCCCAATTTTTTTTCTATGACACTAAATTTTTGAGGTCACATAGATATAAATTTTGAGTTTTTGATGTCACAAAAAAAAAAAGTTTGGGATAAATGTGTTATAGTAGACATAACTTAAGATTTTTGGTGCCTTAAACCCTACAATATATGATTCAAATTGTAAAGATTAAGTACCTGAAATTAGCATTTTGTGTGTAGATATTTATATTTTATAAAGACATGAGTAAGATTTATAATGTATGATTCAAGTACATATGATGATTCCTATGCATAAATAGACATATTTTTTTTTTGTTTTATTACTATTTTGTATCAACTATCTTGTAACCATCAAAATATGGCGTACATCAGAACGTATGACCAAAGTTAACTCTTAAAAAGAATTTGAATTGCCAAATCGACAGATACATATCAAACCATAAATTCACGAATGAATCGATAGATTCGCTTGCTATTAAAGAGATTATCAATACATCTAATTAAAATATTTCACTTAGATTTAAAATCGAATCAAAGATTTTACAATATGAATCGACTTATTCTAATATTCATTCAGCTGATCGTAATTTTTCAACATCCTCTTTTCTTTTTCAAGTATACGAAAGAAAAATCATCAAATATTAAACTCAATTATCTCATAAGGTATGGATTAGAATAGCACCATCTAATTACAAAATCTAACATTACATAATGTGTACCACGAAAATAAACGATACAATATTTAGGTTAACTCAAATTTGTCGAGGGCCACTTCCGTTACTCTTCTCTAACTCAAATTTGTCGGGGGCCCCTACCATTTCTCTCCTTATCCTCCATTCATTCTTTATAGGTGCACCGATAAAGGTCGTCGGCAGACTACTCAATTGCCGTCATTTTGAGCGCACATAGTTAGTCCCATCCGACGTACAATCGAGGAGACATTGGATTGGATTGGATTGATCGAGATCATCACGATGGGTCAAGTAATGCTGACGTGGCATGCATCACTTAAATGCTGCGCCACGCTTCTCAACATCGATATCGGAAACCCTAACCCTTCAACAACTTTAACCCAACATAGTCCACCGAAGTGGCCTACCTTTGGGGGGACAACCGGGTCTAGGGAATGAGTTTTCTTTCACCGTGTGGGCCCAAAGCCCATGTGCTCAGCCTGGCCCATTTGCTACGGTGAAGATCGGCAAGAGGGAAAGTTCCCTCAGCTCACATCTCAATCACAAGTTGAGGTGGGGGCAAGAAAATGAAAAATCATACGTGGGAATCGGCCAGTCTCATTCATTTTCTCATCACTTGGAATCCCTTTGCTTTGAAAGAAAGCTTTTCAGGATGGACCGCTCCCGCGACCCGACAAGTGAGCTCGAAGCACCTATCTTTTAATCATGGATGGTCGCCGTACCGGTATATTGGGTTTGTGTGGTTCTGTTTTGAGGTCAGTTTAAGAAGGAACGTCGTCTAGTTTGGATGATAAAATTGTGAATATTGATGTAATGAAGTCGGCAAAGTAGGTTAGGAAAAAGAAACATTATCTTCTAGCGTCGGAATTATTTATTCTATGGGTGTCTGTGGCTTGAATACTGTTCCAAAAAAGGATTTCGATGATGCTGCTGACTGTTGGCTTTGTATGCTTGTGAGAAGAGTTGAGAATGCTGTGGGTCTTGGTCACTCGATGCGACGAAATTCTTGAGAAAAGAAAAGGGAAAAAAAAAAACAAGAAGAAAAGAAGGGGAAGAGATGGAGAGAAAAATCCATGTTGTCGGGTGGGAATGTTGTTCTCTTCTGATGAGTAGTGAACCAGAAGAGAACAAGACATAATGCCCCATCTCATTAAAACTTTTCCTTTATATCTGTCTCATGATCCTTGTGCACGTGTGGACCTTGAGAGAGAGAGAGAGAGAGAGAGAACGAGAGAGATTGAGCGTCGATTTCACTGCACAGTAGTGGGTGCTGGCACCGGTCTAGTTTTCTTGGGTGATCATTCGAGATCTTTTAGCTTTTGAACTTCGAAATACTACAAATTATTTTCATAGACTTCGGTACTGTACATGTGTCACTGCTTTCGAATGACAAATGATTATAGATTACTCTCATAAATTTTGACATCGTATGTGATAGTACACTATGAAACGTTACTCATTATCCGAAACTTTGATTTTTGTTGCATCCCCTATTTTTTTTTCGGTCTGTATAATCATTAAGTATTACACAAACATGGGCTAACTCAATTTTTAACCAAAATAATCTTTACTGTATATATATTTATGTGTGTGTGTGTGTGTGTGTCTATATATATATATATATATATATATATATATATATATATATATATATAATTTTTTTTTTGGTAATTTCATTAACCATGTCTTCATTTCTATTTGAATAGCATTAAAAAAGTGTTAGAGAGTTTAACACTTTAACAATTACCTGATAGAAAACTAGCGGCTACACGCAAAAAATCTAAGTTCAAAAGGGAGTAATATGTAATTCTTCAAAATTCAAGGGCCATTATGCACCAATGCCAAAGTTTAGGAGGGTAAATTGTAGGTTGTCAAAATTAGGGGGCTTTTATGCAAGGGCTGTCGAGGATTTTGAACAACTATCCCTTTTCTTCATTTTTTTTCTTTTTTTTTAAATTTATTTTAACAAATATCATGACATATTTGGGGGATATTTCCTCATTTATCTTCACAAAATCATCCAATAAAAATTTTGGTATATTACATATATATACATTTTTATTTAGTTATGTATTTATTATTGATAAGATAGTTTTCTTCTTCCCCCAATATTCTTGTAAAAGATTCTCAAATTGCAAAAAATGAGGATAAGTGCATGACTAGAAATCTTTGACAAAATCATATGTAAGTAATCAACTTCATGCACCTTTCTTCCTTTAAAACCCAATCATTTCATTTTTGCCAAGATGTTTGATACCTGTGTACTCAAATCTTTCAAAAGCGAAATGTTTTTCTTTCGAAAAATTAGTTCAACATGCAAAGTGGATATATAGTGTACAATTAAATCCATCTTGAGATTTCAAATTCAATTCTTACTCGGTGCAATCCCTTTGATCGAGGTCATAAAGGATTACCTCTTTATCAATTTCCTATTAGCATGATGGCATGCCTTTAACTGGATTAGAGAGGCCGTATTAGATTCAAAATTGATCCGACATACCACCCGACCTTTGTTCTATTTGCTTGGTACGTTCCTGGCCTTGCTGTATCTGTTAACATCAGCATGAATGGTCAAGAGAACGCAAATCTTGGCAGAATCAGGTTCTTCCAGTTTAATTATGATTCCTGAGTCAAGTTTTACTTAAGCAAAAGCTTAACCAAATCGGAAAAGAGCCCCTAAATCTTTATTAATCTTGCCTATGTCATTGCTCCTTCTGGCTGGAGTTTCAGAAGCATCCAAAATTTCATGCCTCATGAGTATGCAAAAGATGAAAAAAGAACAAGCAAAATCACTGTAATTAGAACTAACCAGATCTGCACATCCGCATTAGCGGAGCTTCATCGCTAGTTTCATTTATTCTACTTCCCAAGACACTGTTACGCCTGAAAAATGAGGCGATAAACCCTGAGAGCTGATAAATCTAGAAATGAATGCACACGTCGCATGCATGTATGAGCAAATTCGAGCATTTGTCGACTGTATAGGAAAGATCAGGCTGAACTTCACCGCTGGTGCCACAAAGCGATACAATTAAGCAAGGTTCCTAGTCCCGACTCATGAGTTGGTCGAGCCCCTATTGCAGGATCAAACTCAGAAGCCATGTCCCTGTGAACTTGAGAAGGACAAGATTCAAACGATATTCAATTCAGTAATTACTTGCAGGGGCTAAAATCCTATCAGGATGCTGTCCAGCACATGTATGTGCATGAAACTGCAGGTATTAACTCGGCTTACTCATGATGTTACGATGACTAAATTTTCTATAGTTCTTTAAAGAATGGGACCATGACAGCACAAATACTGTCCCCCATTATATCAACCACTTGCAAACACAATGTCCCACTCCTAGCAAAATCTAAAACAGTACAAGAGCTCAACGCGTTGAAGGAATTTATCATTATGAACGTCCTGACTCTTGTGTGCCTAGCATATTGAACTGCAAGCCACACTGTGCATTTCAACAAGAATGAGCTATAAAATATCTTGATCTGCTTCAACCATATTCAGAATCCGGATCTGTGGAATCTCGAAGAAAGATGTCTAGCAACAGGGTCTTCTTTACACATCTAAAACGTGTTTAACCAAAAATTCCCAGTCAACCCGACCAGGTAATGTTAACAGAATAAAGCATTGTGAGAATCAACTTAGAAAATAAGCACTTGGTATAAAGATAATCAGTCACAGCAACAGAAACCTCTGTTACTTTCATATACTTTATTCTGTCTCCTCGTCATGACAAGTTAAGCCAACTTATATAACATCGATAGGCCACAGAGTGACAATCATGCCATTCCCAATGCTTTCTGGATGTCTTCCTGCATAGAAAATATCCATGAATGTCAATGAACAACTAGGAAAAGTATCTTGCAAAGCTAAGTGAAATGGGTGGTTCAGAGAAGTGAGCACTTGAGGGCCAGAACAGACTGTCGGCTACCTCGATGGCTAGTGGAGGTGTGATTGTTCCGTAGCGGCTGATGACTCGCCCTTCCTTGTCTACTAAAAACTTGGTGAAGTTCCATTTTATTCTTGAACCCAAAAATCCAGTTTTACGTGCTTTGAGGTATTTGTAGAGGGGCGCTGTTTCTTGCCCATTGACGCAAACCTACAACCACAGGCACCTACTGAAAACTTCAAATAAATCGACTGGTCATATGAAATGAGCAAACAAATTGCATGAGATAACCAATATTTATGGTATATAAACCCACAGAGCTATTACATCTATCATGAGCGGTGCAATGTGGAGTACAAGGAAAAGTGTCCAAGAAATCATAAAGTAGTAAATATGTGTCGATATAGTTCTTAAAAATAGGTAACTTTGAGTTTTCTATCAACAACTAGAAAAATCTCCCGACAAACACTCATAATGCAATCAGATGTGACTTGTCCCAAGATAAGGGTAGGCCCAGCGGCCACAATCCTTAAGAGGCAGATTGTGAATCTTAGACCACCGGGAGTTGTACAGCCTTTAATAATATGAGAAGCCAAACGTGTGAAGCATTTTCCTCATTACAACTACATTGCCAAACATACTAACAAACCACGCTCTTCATGTGAGAAGTCAAGTACTGGCTGAATTTATCTGAGAGATCAAGTTATGATCTTCTTCTACAGAACATACCCTGAAAAGAATCTGAGAATTGCAAACCTATGAAATGTTTTTGAATTATTCTTCTCTAATAATTTTCCAAAAGATCGTCTGAGTTTTACTGGTAGTGACAGAAGACTGATGATGTGTTTGGGAAGTATTCTCAACTGAAAAATAATTGCTGAATAAACAAAGAAAACAGATGGACTATCCTGATGGAAATCAGGTTACAGACTTCTTTGTAAATAACTTCACCAACAAGGAAAATCGTAATCATTGAAAACTTGCAGTCCAAGCAAAAAAAATTCACAGTATTTCTCCTAGAGACTTTCTAAAATGTCATCTGAATCCTCGGTTGACTTGGCCATCCCACCAGATGGAATAAAATGTGGATATGGAAACAAATGAAGATAAGTTGTGTAAATCAATGTACAAGCTGTGGAGCTTACACAACGGATCTTTTCAAAGAAGAATGTGTTAATAATGTACTCAATTTTGGATATGTTTACTTCAAGTTTGGGTAATGCATTTGGGTAATCCTCTAAATTTAGTTGTGAAGCCAGACGGTTTTGGATGTGTTACAGAAAGGACACCAGTATTGCAACTTCTCCTCAATACTTTCTAGCCAGAAGCCTTCTATATTTTGGTTAATCTAATTGTTCCTTATCCTCTCTGGCAGTTTGTCTTTCACCTTTTCTTTTTGCCATTTCAATGTTAATTCTGGCTAATAATTTACAGGTACAAGATGCAGAACAAATTTTCCAGCCAGCGGTGACCAACTCATATAAAGAATTATGTCTTGGGTTTGATCCTTATTTCCTCCCTCCACATAATTTGCCCAGTGTAGAGACAGTACTGATGAAAGACAAGAATAACAAGCATATGTGCAATGTCCCAGTACACTGGTAAGGCTTGATGATTTTCAGTAAGTCAAAAGAAATTCAAAGGTATAGAACAATCGAATCTTCTATGATTCTCTTTATCATAACCTCTAGTAAAGGTTTAAGAACTCTTAACAATTTGATTTTCTACGTACCTCGTGATCCAAACCTCCAGTCAAGGTATAAAACCTCTTAACCTTCTACGGAGAGATTTTCCTTAAAGAGTCCAAGAAAAAGAATCCTTCTGTAATTACTTCTTGAAACATTTTTCACAGCTGATTGCAAAATGTAATGACAAAACTCTTGACTACTAAAATGACGGTTGAATCAACTTGAAAAACGGCCAGACCTATTAGATAAAACTTGTTCAACATTTTAACCAGTCTTGATACGATGTGACAAAAGAACGAGATCAAAGCATGTACACTTCCAGACAAATTAATAATGCTACCGCATAACTCATATTTATATAATTCAGGGAACTCAGAGGAGAGAACTATCCAGCAAGTATTAAAAGGCTACCAAACCGTGTGAACTTCAAAGCAGGTAGCAGGTATGCTTCACAGGTTTGGAGCGACCATTTTCTAATTTCTTATTTGGGGGGTGGGGGGGGGGGGGGGTGGTGGGTGGGGTGGGTTTTGTTTTAATGAAACATATTCCCACGAGTCTTGATGATGTTATACAACCAAAAAAAAAACCCAAATGGGATAAAGAAATGAGCAGGGCACAATGGTATCCAGAATTCCAACTAAAATGGCCACAAGTCCTATGACTACAAACATTTCGACCCACTTATTAACCATTGATAAACATCAAAGACCACAATAGATAAGTCATGATTTCGTAGAGTTTGCACCCTGCGGAGAAGCAACAAAAATAAGTAATTATTGAGAGACAAAAGCATCAGTTCAGTCATAGGCCACAGCAACCAATTAGAGCCGAAAAGAAAGAAGAGATCTTGGAAATCTATATAACTGCCTGGCAGAAACATACAAGAGGAGGGGAACATACAAAGAAATGGACCTAGTTGATAAAATAACAATTCAAATGATCAATCTGAAAAGCTAAACAGTTGCGAGAGAGCAGCTAAAAAGCATACCTTCTGGAAAATTGGAAATTCGACTTTGTATCTGTTACAAGCAAAATCTTCCACCTCCTGGCTAGTGTCTGGCTCTTGTCTGAGAAATTGGTTGCATGGAAATGCCAAGATTTCGAATCCTGAGAAAAACCCAGGAGCAGCCATTCCCTTCAATTTCAAACTCATTAAACTCATCTTGGGAGGGGCTAAGAAGGAAAGGTCGGCAGTGCATGCTATGATCTTTGGAATAATCAATATGGAAAATGACTACTCTCTATTTAAAAATTTCCAGTGGAAAGAACTTTCCATGGCAATGCACAGCATGAGGGACAAATTATTACGAATGTTCACAAATTTCCAAACAGACAATGAACAAAGCAAAGAGATTATTACAACATTAGACGAAGAACAAGTGCTCTGCAGATTGACAATGAATAGGGATTTCCAGAAGGAAATGAAGCTCAAAATTGGCATCTGCAATTATTTGGGTTGACTCGATCATCCCAAGTTATCTGATTCTTACTTGCATGCATGGCCAACCCCCTGGAAGTGACCGCAACCCCAGCAAAGATGCCAAGGCAGAGTAGTGCATCATCAAGCATTGGAGCAGTTACAAAAAGAAATTAATAAATGTAGAAGACAAAATTCGGTTTGACTCGATTCATCCTCATGATCTTATCGGACAGTATACCTCGGACAAAAGCAGTATAAAGACAATTTATGCATCACTTGGCCAACATTTACAGCACCAGGCTATTTAGCTTCTCATGAAGATGTTTGAGTACCCCAACACTGGTTGATTTTGCATTTTTCCTATTTTTTGGGGCATAAACATACAGTATTTCTTTCTATGGTTTTCTTTCCCCACTTACAAGCTCAACTGATGGTGCTAGTCACCCATCACCATACTTACTTCCATTGCATGGTCGAAAAATGTAGGAATTCCCATGATAATCACCACGGAAACATACCCATTATAACAAAAGACGACATCCATGAATGCAACAAAATGCAACCGAACAGAAAATGGCGAAAGAACCGACCTTTATCCTTGTACCTATTGTGAAGTTCAGCGAGCTGCGTGTAGTTCTGTTCGGTGAACCCACTGTTTCAAACCCACAAACACCCACAGATCAATCTTGTTAGTTTGAGAGCGAACGCATCACTAAAAAGAAAAGGAAGAAAATTGATGAGAAGAGAGAGGTGGGTGAGAGAGACCATTTGGAAGCAACGTTCACGACGAGAAGAACCTTCCCTTCGTAAGCACTGAGATTCACCTCATTGCCCTTGCTGTCCTGCATCATCATCATCATCAGCATCATCATCATCAGCATTAACATCAAAACATCGCGATTCCACGTAAATTTCGAGCCCGTGAAAGAGAGATTCGCGAACGATTCGCGCAGCGACACGCCCACCTTGACGACGAACTGGTGGAGGGATTTCTCGTCCGCGGATTGGGCGGCACCCATTTTCTCCGCTACCTTTTCTTGCCCGTTCCCAAATGGGAAGGAGGGGTTCGCGTCTGGTTATCGAGAACCGAAACTGCATGGGCTCGACGGCGGCGACGGCGGCGGCGGCGGCGATGGAGATAAACGAGCGCGCGGAAAGGGTGGCCTTCGTGCCACGTCGGAATTCAAACTTTCGATGTGTGAGTGCATAATCTCCAGATCAAGACCCGCCACGTGCGGTTTCATGACACTATAAAATAGCTAGGATATAAATTCTCTCCGCAAAGATGTGAATCGGGAAGGATTGGTCGACGAAATATGGATGATGACTGAACAAATAATTTTTCATTTTGTCTGCGCCAGATGTATTGGCGGCTGCTGCAACCATTTGAAAAAACAATTATAGCAACGGATGTGCGAAAATTCATCAATCTAGTGACAAGTGATGTTATCAAAATAATGAATTAGTAAAAAGAAATTAAAATATATTCTTTTATGTGGAGAGAAAGGATGATGTCAATGATATCAATTCATAGGTTTTAATTTATTAATTCGTTATTCTCATAACTTCAATTCTTTTTTATTTCAAAGAAAAAGAAGTAAATGAAGATTACTCAAGCCTTTTACTACTGATCATGCGGCACTTCACCTTATCTTTATGTGTTTGTGCTATGCCAGTGCCTAGTGAAATAGTTTTGCCATGTGACCAGATAAGATTAAATGTTCGACTTATATGATTAGTATTGGAACGCTAATTTTTAAAATTTTGTACCCATTAGGCATATTTTATAATGTTTTAAATCATTTCAGTCATTCGACCAAAAACTGAAAAATCATTTCAGTGGGCTAGGCTAAGTTGCACTTAGGCATCGTGGGCCGACACATCGGACCGGCCCGGACCAAAATTTTAAAAAGGCCCGAAGACCCGTTTGAACGAAGTTCACCAAAATCTTGCATCCCGCGAGGATTTCTCGCCAACGGCACTTCGAGCGATAGATGCAGGATTGTTTCTTCACCAAAATCTTCAGAAACTCCAGATTTATTGTTTCTTTGATTTGAAGCCAAAAATTTTTTTTCCCAGTTTGTTTCCGGGAAAACTTCCCGAGAGCTCTAATTAATTGGATTTCAATTCATTGATAGCAATAGTTCGGGTAAGCTCGACAGTAATATCTTGCGGAAAGCCCGAAAAGGTCTAAATTAGACCCAACGGGTCACTTCTAATTCATGTGGGGGAACTGTAGAAACATTTTATCTTATCTTATAAGCCTCGACACAATTATAGCATAAGCTAATCCAAGCAACATAACACACAAGTAAAATTATATCAAATCACGAGCAAAAAAATCCCATGATGAATGGAACTAGTCAAGTTAAGAGTGTAATTTCAAGTTTCACTTTCTTGTGACTTTATACAAAGCTTTTGGTTCGGTCCATAATTTCTCCAAACATTCGTCCAAGCAAAGATGGTACTTGATATCCTTTTCCTCCGTAACTTTCTACTTCTTTGAAGTTTGGTTTGAAAAAAATACTAAAATTAGTTACATGTATCGCTTATATAAATGAATGAACGAAAATTATTTTCATTGTTCACGAAAATATTTAGGATAATCACCAAAAAAAAAAAGGTCATAAATCTATTAATTCAATCATAAGTTTTTCTTCTTCTTTTTTTCCAATTGAGTCATAAACATTTGATATTTGTTCCAATTCATTCCATTCGGCAGATTTTGGCTAGTCAGTGCTAACATGGACATTGGGCATCCTACATGGTACGATCGACACTGACAATAATTACTTTTAATGATATTTTTAATATTTTTCAAATTATTTATTTGCTTATTTATTCTTTTATTTTCTTTTCTTTTTCCCTTCTTTTATTTCTCTTTCTTTTTTTTTTTATCTTCTTCCTCTAGGCAATCATCCAAACTCTCGGGAAGTTTTTGAGGAAACAAACAGGATTTTTTTTCCTGTTCACTTAATTTCTTTATACAATTATTTTTCAATTTAATTATTTTGTTTTGACGGGGTCTGTTAAGCAATCATTTGATTTTAGTCTTAGTAGCCACACTCCAAGTCATAAATAAATTCTACATAAATATTTTTTTTAATGATAAAATAAATTGAATCTTTTAAACTCATATGTAGTTGAATCATTACGACTGAATTAAACAAATAATACTATTTGAAATAAATTGTCCAACTAAAACCTCTATAGTATTCAAGAATATATAATCAAGACATAACGCTCAGTAAGAGGTATTTTTTTTCTTTTATTCCTTTTTAAAATTTAAACTCGATATAAGTTTAGGTATAACAAATTAACAAATTGAAGCTAAATCATCGAATGCCACATGGCAGCACTATGACATGTGCCTAAAGCATGGCAATAAAAAAAGACAAAAAGAAAGTGTCGCATGCTCAAGCACATGAGGGAACATCCTCTCAGTTCCGACTTTTGGCCATAAAGAATAGGTACCGCACGAAAGTCTTCAGGCCGCTAGAGGTTGGATATGTGACGAGGCATTTCAAAGACACTTATTGATTTCAAAATGCCATTCACAAGGGAACTTACTAAACAAATTTTCAACTACTAAAGATGAATTATTCTAGAATTATGGAGAGGGGATATAATATCGAACTGATCGGTCATTTAGGAAATTATTGTCGGTAGAGCTCTCTCTGTCTCTATCTCCTTCCAGGGGCTTTCCATCTCTCAATTTCTTGCGAGTTGAAAGTGCACGGGACCTTCTTTTCAAAATTGACCAGTTAGGCATCGATTAATCTCTGGATGACATTGCTGAGATGGAATTTTGGCCGGACATGATGGCAACAATCGGGAAGTGGGGGATTGGCTGCACCAAGGTTTGAAAAGCGGGTCTATCATTTCTAGGTGGTCGGTGGAAAGGGTGGCAGGTCTATTCTAGGAAAATAAAGTGTCGATTTGGTAATTAAACCCGCATGATTGTGTTGTGTTGAGTTGGAATTTGGTCCATGAATGCGAGGACGGAGAGTGCACAAATGAATTTTTCTAAAATCGAAGGGTGCAAAATTGGATGAGCGTGGATCTTCCCATTTTCAAATTTCAATGGAATGGTAATTATCTGACGAGTCTTTATGACGACTGCCCTGCCCTGTGGAGTACTTGTTGGACAAATTTGATATAGAATAGTCAAAAACACTGTTGCACGGTGACAGAATCCCCATATAACTGCAGTGCCTCGGCCATAAATTCGACACCTAAAATACTTTTGTCCCTATGTGATTTTGAGCTACACCGCCACGCACACATGACGGTTGATTATCGTGTTTTTTTTTTTTTTTTTGCAGGTGGCAATCATTTTCCTATGATCACAAATGCCTAAACCAGATGTAAATGAGCCAAATTGACACCTACCAACGAATTAGGTGAATCCCATATGGATCTCATATGATATGGGCAACTCGAGTCAATTGGGCTTATGTGCATTAACCACAGAGTCGACACGTGAAATACTTTGTCCTTACATGATGCTAAATAGTTACGTGTACGTTATGATTGACTAACGTGTTTTTTTTTTTTTTTGTGTATGAAGGCAACAATTATTTCCCTAGCGTAAATATGACGTGAATAAGCCAAACCGACTAATCGACGAATTTGGTAAATCCCATATGGACCTAATATGATTAGGCAACTCAAGTCAATTGGGCTTACGTGCATTGACCAAAAAGTTTGACACTTGAGATATGTCGTTTCTATGTGATTTTGAGCTAAACAACTACATGTACATTACAGCCGATTGACGTGTTTTTTAAGCGTGCAAACGTTTTCCTATAATCACACATGCGTAAATTGGATGTACACAAGTCAAATTCACGCCTAATGGATTAGGTGTGTGATCGGTGCAACTCAAGTCAATCGGGGCTTACGTGCATCGACCATAAAAGTCGACGCGGGCAAAATACTTCGTCCCTACATGATTTTGAGCTAAATAGCCACATGTACAGTATAATTGACCGACGGGCATTTCTGTGTGCGAAGCTGACAATCGCTTTCCTACAATCACGAGCCGTACGTGCGTAAAATCGGATGCGAATAAGCCAAATTGACATCAATCGATGGATAAGGTGAATCGGGCAACTCGAGTCGATCGGGCTCACGTAAAGCTAGCAGCAGCGAATAACTTTTCCGCAACTCCAGCACCCGCGACGAAGCACAACAAGACAAGACAATCAACGACAAAGGAACCGTCGAAGGCATCCGTCGGAAAAAGTGGTCCCGCCCCGAATTCAGAACCGCCGCGTGTCCTCGAGGAGGGAACCCATCTGGCCCTAATCGCGCGCCACGTGTAAATCCCAGAAAAACCAAAAGCGAAAAAATCCCTCCATCGAATCCATCCCCCAATTTTTTCAAGCAGCAATCATTCGAGCCACGCTTCCCCCCATCGAATGGATGGGCCGCCAGCGGCACTTCCGGATGTCGGCTCCCGATCGGGACACGCGGCGGGTCCTGATAGGGCGGGGCCGCCTATGTTGGTATCGAAGGATGCACGAACGGTTAGGCGACGAGGGGCCCGTCGCTCGACGCGTGTCCTTAAGTCTCCCGAAGATTGACCGAGAGCATCGATTGACTGACCGACCGACCTGTCCCCTTCGATTCCTCATCCCAGAAAACTTTGGTCAGGGTCAACATCAAGCGGGGAAAAAATCACGAGTGTCGAGACGAGCTGCGGAGGAATCTTCCGGGGGCATCTCCTGGACTAACATTTCGATGCTTGAATTCATGCCGAGTTAATAATGTTTTCTGTATCGAGAATCTGATACAGACTCAACCTAACTTTCTAGATGCTTTTTTCATCTGTTCGATACAAGTTTGTGTTTAATCTACTATACTTCAAATTTTACAGATCACCATTGCTCTTAAGCGTGTGTGCACACTTAATTTGGTGAAGTCTTGACTAATTCACTTCCTTGCTACTATATGTTATATAGACAAAATGAAATATTAAGAAAATATTTACATGATAATTTTTATTAATGAACATTTTTTGGGTAAATATTATCAAAAGTGAAGGTCCTTAAACAAATTGTTTGTAGGCTCTGTGTCTTTTACAAAATCAGATGGCATCATAAAACTAGAGTGATAAAAGTTTCTAATTTTGAAATTATGGGTGTGGAAGTTACAATTACAATACATTAGATTTCCTAGTCTCTCTCTCTAGATACTTTCTCTCTTTCAAAACGCGTTTTTACCTGTTAACTTTATATGTCACCAACCAAGAATGGACTTTGGTCAAAAGGATAGCCTTTGTTTCTAATTTTAGAGATGACTAATCCTATGGCCTCTCCCTTAGATTGTTTGTTTGCATCGTAATTTAGTGTTGATACTTTGTTAAATTAGAATTAGCCCGAACGCAAGCACGTTAGATTCTATTGTGTGCGAAATTGTCGGAATTTGCCATCACAACTACGCTAGAATTATTCGGTTAACAATGCCTTAACAGGTCAACAACTAAGGACAAATTGTAGAATTTAGATTTGAAAGAATTCAGTGTACCATTCAATTCTCTATTGCAATTTCATAATTTGGAACTTCTCATTCCTGAATTTCATAACCATATCGAATTCAAGTTTATCGAATTCGAGTGTGGACAGTGTGAATGCCAAAATGGCTGAAAAAAAATATTTAAAATTAAATACAATTTAAAATATAAAAAAAAAAAAGTTTTGCTTTCATCATGTTAGTTGGGTCGGTTCTTGTCCCCCCCCCCCCCCCCCCCCAAAAAAAAATCCAAAAATAGGTAGAAAAAAACTGAAAAATAAATAACCGAAAACACCCCCCACGATTGACGCTTTTCCGGGTCACAAAGCCGCATGTCTCCATCCCAATCCCACTCCCCTATTCCTCCCCCCTAAAAACAAAGCAAAAGCTTCGGCTACTTCCGCCATCCTTCCGGTCACCACGTGGAGGCCCCTCCGGCGACGAACCCACCATCAAATTCCACGAGGAGAACGCGTGTCCCTCCTGAGCTCCTTCCACGTACCCCTCAGCTTTGTCGGAGGGGGACAGGAATTATTGTTCCCCATTTTATAATTTTTCCCGTGCGGAATTCCGAACTTTATTAAGTGGGGAAAAAAATAAAATAAAAAAAGGAGTCGCAGATATTTCTAGGGCGCCCCCGGGCACCGTCGGAATCCGACACATCGGACCTCAGATATTTTTTTGGTGCCGCGGAAAGGAATGTGTCCGAATCTGGATCCGTGGACACGTGGCGGCCGATGCACCCCCCCGCTCCCCCGCCCCGGTGATTGCATCGCCTTGATTCCCCCCCTCACGGCACCACCGCAATGCCCACCCTACACGTGTCCCCCGCCCAATATCCGCCGTCCACGTGCCCCCCACCATTTTCCCGAGAGTATCCACGACAGTTCTTTTCCCCATTCCGTACGGGACACGTGTCCTCGATCAGATCTCCCCCGCTTCCTATGTATATAACGACCCCCGCGGGGCGCAGAGGCGCCACCGTCACCGGTAGACGACTTCACCCCCCACGCCCACGCCCACCAGATAATGAATGCAAACCAGCGACTCAAGCCGAGCCACCAAGGCGGCGGCGGCGGCGGCGGCGGCGGCTGCGCCGACTCGCCGGAGCCCGGCATCCTCAACGAGCGCGTGCTGCTGCTGGTCTTCGAGTCGATCCAGTGGGACCTCCGGGTGCTCTGCCTCTTGTCCTCGGTGAACCGGAAGCTCCGGGCCATCGCGAAGCGGCTGCTGTGGCGGGAGCTCTGCGCCTACCGCGCGCCCCGCATGGTGGCGACATTGACCACCGGGGGGGCCCGGATCGGCGGGGGGTGGCCGGCGGTGGCGAAGCTCATGTTCTTCTGCTGCGGCGCGGAGCCGAGCCGGAACTTCCGGATGGGGCAGCAGCTGCCGGGGCACTTCGCGAGCACGTCGCGGTTCTCGAAGACGTCCGGACGGAGCTTCCTGCCGCGGCGGTGCCGGGGCGACGTGCTGTACGTGAGCGACCCGTGCGAGCACGAGATGAAGAAGGCGGGGCACCAGGACGACCTCGGGGTGTACCGCGGGGTGTTCAAGGAGTTCAGCGGCTCCCGGACGCGCGCCTGCCTGATCGGGCGCCGGGTGGGGCTCGAGGACCGGGCGTGCCCCTACTGCGGCGCCCGGGTGTGGAGCATGACGACGGCGCGGCTCGTGCCACGGAGCGCGGCGCGGCGGCTTGGCTCGCGGAACGGGCGGCTCGAGTACTTCGTGTGCGTGAACGGGCACTTGCACGGCACGTGCTGGCTGGCCCCGCTCTCGTCGGAGGAGGACGACGACGGCGACGGCGGCGGCGGCGGCGGCGGCGGCGGCGGCGAGTTCGAGGACGACTACGACGACGACGAGGACGGAGGAGACGACGACAAGGAGGGAGGCCGGAGCGGTCAGGATGCGGTCAACGAGGGTGACGATCGGGCGGCCACGGATGGCAGCACGAGCTCCACGGGGGAAGAGATAATCGGGGAGTGGGGGCCCGCGGAGTGAGCGGAGGTTGACTTTCTCGGCCGCTGATTGGTGGAGCGCCCCGCTTGCGTGGCGAATTATTCTTATTATTATTAGTCTCTCGACCTTTTTCCCGGGCGCGAGCTTCCCGAAGGTCGAGTGCTCCGCGATTGTAGGTGGGAGCGCGATTCCGTGAGGTAGCGACCACCGTATCGATTTTCGATCTCATTAGATCGTGCGGACACGATTTCCTTTTGTAAGCGTCGTGCTTGACGGTGACCAATGAGGTTTCATTAGCGTTACAACCTCCTGGGGGACATATATTTTAATAAAATTTTTGTTTCATCATCACGGCCGTGCTTCTTTCTTCTCGCGATGTATATGAAATTTTGGCGAAGGTGAAAAATCAGCAGCTCCAATTCAAGGCGCGACTCCAGCTTTAGCATTCGACCGAATAGCGTGTCGGAAAACTCGTACCGTCCCGTCACCTCGATCCCCGATAACTGGCAGCTTGGAAGGTGTCTGCGTTCCACGAAGCCTTCGGTAGTTCGATTTCGTGTGCGGCGAGATAGAGAGATGTTACACCTGGACGGGACGCCATGGATTTCGACCGAAGCCAAGATTGTAGTGCCCAACATTGTGGTCCCTAGCCCGGCCTCCCTGGACCCGAGTATAGACATTGGGTCTCGAGCTTGGTCTCGATGGATGTAGCCTAGCTTTTGTGGACCCAAGCCTGGTCGATGGGGATTCAAGCACAATCATCAAGGCCTCTGTTACACTTGAGCCCGAAACCCTTAGACCTGAACACGAGGGTTTCAATCCTAACCTCTCTGAATCCAAGCTTGGCCTAATGGATCCCAAAGGACTCGGCTGTGGCATTTAGACTTGGGTATGCTGCGGAGAAACTAAGAAGTAGAGTTGGGATTCCCATGGCCGAACACAAATTTTATAGTTTAAGTGCCGATATCTAGTCATATATTATAAAATTATTTTCGATTTTTAAGGTATAGGCTTTTCGTTAACTCATTTTCATAAGTGATCTAAATATCCAAAAATGGGGAGAATATTTTCTTGGAACATATTTTTTCTTGAAACAATGAAGCATAAGTTTTAAATTTCTATCTATCCGTGGATAGCTGCGTTGGTTGAGAGTCTCTCCCTCATTGCAGAGGTTGAGAGTTCGAAACCCGCGGGTACTAGCAATTTAAGTGAGGGGCCCTAGCGGTAGATTATTGGACTAGTCTCCTCCGAAGTATAAGGATCCGGCCTTCAGGAGCCGTTTGGGCACGGGGGGTCCGTGGTGGAGTCATTGCTTACCAAAAAAAAAAAAGAGTTTCAAATTTCTAAGTTGCTCTCGAAATTTGTTGTAATTATGGACCTTAACAGAAAGACAATTTCTCTAGCACCTTTAATTACTCAATAAAATTTTCAGACATAATCTCCTCTATCAAGATAAAGTAAAACCACTTTTACATTCATACTTATTAAGAGATGAAATTCATGCCTTGTTAAACTCAACAACTACAATAATTGTTGTTTCTTTAGGATCCGCCCTTTACGAGCACCATATATGTCAATTACAGCATTAGAATCCACAATATTGAGATTTTATAGTTAAAACTCCACCTTGAACTAAAACCTTCGCTATTCGTATAATTATTGATGCAAACATTTTTATCTAGAAGTGCTAGAAACTTGTTAATGTAACTTCTCCGTTAATTCATGTGAATTTATTTCCAATTGTCATAACGAATAGCCCCACTCACCTTATTCCTAACCTAGAAACCTTCACTACTTTTTGTCTCCCATCAAGTTTACCATCACTCACTCAAACATAAACTAAGTAATCAAATTTTATAAGAACTGAATAATTAGCAAAGCTATATTAACAAACTTTCTTAGGAGTCAACAATGTTGATGATGGGAATCTATTCACCAAGTTGATCATGTTACCAAGTGCCACTATTAATTTTGTAGCCATACCAAAACTAAAGAGCATTTATGAACCATCTTTGGTAACATTTTACTGATCAACTCTACAACATGCTATGGTTCATTAGTGCTAGTGTGGTGTCTCACTAGGACCTTGTTGCATGATTCATTATATAGCTTTGAGCTAAACTTGATGTTATTGTCAATTTGCACATACTTGATTGTCTTTATTTTGATCAAAGCTCTTAATTGCCTAATTGTAACAACAACATCTAACTTGTGTCTTCGTACAAACACCCATGTTTTGCTTGAGTAGTCAAGCATTACCATTAACATAAATCTAGTACTCTTCCTCAAAGAAAGCCAAGATAACAAATTCCACTATTTCCTTGGATTATTGCATTTGCATACATTCAAATCCTTAGTCATATAAGCACACAACAAATTCCTTTAACTATGTATCTTTTAACTTCTTTCACCAATGTATTGTAAAGGCATATGCCACATTCTAACTTTCAAGGGAATGTGCATCCGACATCTTAGCAGCGAATTCTATCACTATCTTCTTTGGAGTGCATACAAGCCATCGTACCTAATTGCTTTTACTATCACAAGGGTGCCTCCGAGTCTCCGACCACCTTCATAACTCTACTATATGAACTCAACCAACACTCAATTAAATCTAGAGCACTCAAGATATTTGTCTTCTTTGACTCAAGAACTTGCCTTACATTAGTTAATCTCCTCACTATAGTGTCATGCATTCTAATTTTGCTTTCACCAACACCCAAAGCATCATACTTAGCATTGTTCCACAATAGCACTTTACTACCGTTAGTGCATTATTAAGTAATAAACCAGTTTTTGTTCGGTATAAAGTCAAACAAACAAATAAAATTTACTAGCCTCCGTTGAACCACTCTCCAATAACAAATAAGACATAGCTAGTACTTTCTGAAACACAATAAGTTACAACTGCAACATCATTTGTAAATCCAACCTTAATTCCCTTACCTTTTCAGGTCAGCTTGAGACAATCACATCTGACATGCTCCGCTTGTTGCAATGCCGATAGATGGCTCCACCAATATCAAGCTAACTGCTCTGTCCTATTTCTAGCTTAACTTCCTGGCGTATCTAGTAACTTCTCGAGATGGGACAGCAGCGAAAAGGTCCCTGATTTGCAGCTATTTCTGGACGCTCTCTTGACAAAGAAGATAATGGTCAAAAAATTAATGTTCAGAGATGAAGTTCTGGTGCGTTTGATTTTCTGATTCTCCATCTTTAGCGCTCCACAGAAGCGTCGACATAAGGAACTTTGGGTTCGACTCCTCGGTCTCTTCTTTACCATGTTTGCAATCCGGTCTCTTCTTTAGCATGCGCACAATGTAGTGGAAAGGTCATTAAGTTGCTGCATTGACGTGCCTTACGGAAGTAGATAATGCAAAAGTGAAAATGCTCGTGTGAAGCCTAATTGATCTGAAAGTTCATCCGCAAATACCGCGTTGGAACTGATCGGTTTGTTTGCACAACCACAGGAACTTCGGACTTTTGCCCGCCAAGCAGTGATTCCAAATGATCTTTATCTACCAAGCAGTGGAGGTCCTGGAGCCGTCTAGGCACTAGACAGCTAGGAATCAATGCCTCTTTTGTTGATCACTGGGATACATTTCTGATCTGACGCTCCTCATTGCATACATTACGGAGACCGATTTGTTGAATCTCTAGCACTCCACGCGGCATTCCTTTCTGAAAAATTAAAGCCAAGGACGCTACCAGCTGGAGCTGCCTCTGAGAAACACTACCGAGACCATACAACATTCTGGTGATTCTATAGCCAGAGAAAGCAAGTTTCAGTGCATCTCTGCACTGATTACAGAAGTTGTTGCTGCCTCAATTTCAGTGGATTTAGCTGAACATGAAGGATGGAGTCGTGGAAAGTGAACTTCTGAAGTAAAATCCTAGACATCGGACAAGATATTGCGGCAATCTCAAAAGTCGTTCATCGGGCAACCTATTCTATTACTGGGGATGTCTTGTTCTTCAGCCGCGCTCCTGAAGCCTGTTTCTTGCGCTGACGGATCGTTTCTTCTCGAGCATTTGGTTTATTTGATGTAAATGCCTTGCTTGATTCGGAGTCGGTTGACGAAAGTGTTGGTTCTTAGCACAACTGCTGTTCTTGATTCAGCAGGAGTCTCCACCGGTGCTATCACTGAGTGATCGTAACGAATATGAAACTACAGGGTGTGAAGCCATAATAACTAAAACTGGATGTTGCGGCTCTTTTTCCTTCACTTGGCCTATACAATTCTAGCACAAGAAGTAATCAAGCCAAAGTAGCTTTCTTGAGATTGACAGGAACACGTCTCCCAACCGGAAAGATAAATAAACTCATCTCACTACCTCATTCCATACCATTAACAGTGACATAACCCATCTTGCTGCAATGACGAGGCTATCTTATCCAATGAAGAACTCCACTCGATATATTTACACAAAAATTAGCACAATAATCCAAAGTGATGGTCTAAAATTAGTTAATGAAATGTAAAATATCTATAGTTACAAGATGCAGAAGAATACAATCTGATTTACTGTAACATACCTATGATACAAGATACGGAAGATTACAATCTTCCTCTATTCCCTACTTTAAACTATACAACAGATTTTTCTCTAAGGAAGCTATAGTAACTGCAAATTGATGCAAAATTGCCATCTCTACAAATTAACAGAAACGGCCGTACTATAGACAACGAGTCACCCTGGCTGTCCCAAGAATCAGCAGCCAATTTCGATTATCAGTTCAGCAGCCGAGCCCACTGCATTAATCCCACCCTGTCCCAGCAGGGCTACCGCCAATTCTTCTTCATTCCAGTGCCTCAACCCATTGCTCAGCCTCTTCAAGACATCCACATCAACCTCTAGCACCCATTTAGGCGCACAGGTCACCATCAAGCCCACAAAACCGGACACATAAGCATGCCAAGTGGCCGAATCACAGCCAAGTGAAATTTTACCATCTAATGCGCTAGCAAGGAATTCCAAGTGGGATCCTAGGACCTTCGGTCGCCGCCTCGATACCGGCGATGCCGAATCTGTACCCCAAGCGAATGCTCCACAAAGAAGGGCAAAGTATGCAAGAGCATAACCTCTGAGCATGGCAACCATACCGCCCATATCACCTCCTTCCTGCTCCGACTTGTGACCCGATATAAACCAAGAGGGTAAAGTTTCTTTGATCAAGGACTGTACCAAATTCACCCCACCAGAGATCCACACGAATGAAGCCCCCAAGGAAGCAGCAACCTTGACACGTGTCATTGCTGCAGCAAGAGAGACTTGCCCATATCTCATTCCATACTTGGTCTTCCTCAGTTTCTCTGCTCTCTCTCTCGGCAACCCACTATTTGCAATCTCCCTGACAAAGTGCATCAGAAGAGAGAGAATCACTTCGGACATGAACATGACATCCCTGACGTACCGATGTACTCTTAAATAAAGGATTCCTGGGGCAACAGGGGAAATTCCCCCAGAGAAGAGGGAACCAAGTCCTTGGCCAAGAAGAGCACCAACACCACCGTTGCTAGAGATTTGTGAGGAGCTTAGTCCTAGAGTCGATGAGAAGCAGCTCTTAAGGAGGTGCACAACAGCATCGCTATTATGGTGGAAGACAGTTTGAGAAGCTCGAAAGATTAGGAAGTCACTCCAGCGCTTCACCTTTTGGGCCCATAAGGAGGCTATGATGGGCATGCATGGCCAGGGGCAGCCAGCAGCCAGGGAATTCAAGGCTGGACCAATAAACGTGAGGAGACGTTCAGAGGCTTTATCAAGCTTGTATGTTATTGTAAAGCTCACCAGTGCAGCCAACGGCAAAGGTAGTGTAGCTGGAGCGCTTCCCCCTGCCAATTTATAGTCAGCCTCAGGCAATGAAGAATTTGTTTAGCGGCTGATACATTATTAATCCATGAAGAATTTATGTCTTAGCCCGACTAACTATTAACTCATTCAAAAAGGTTAAATGGTTACTTGAATAGCTTCAGTTTTTACCTTCACACTTCAAATTAAAGTTGCCGGAAAAAAAGAGTCAAAAGTACAAAAAAGAAGATTAGCTAATGCACAAGGACCAATGACAGTAAGTATGAACGCGTACCCACAGCTAGACTCGGAACATCAACACCAATAGCAGCAATATTATTTTTTATTTGCTGCTCAACCGTTGATAAATTTGCAGCAGGGCTAGGCCAATCACTTCCATTCATAATAACTGGTTTCCATATACCCCTGGTCACTTCTGCAGAAAAGTAGCTCACTATCGTTGCCAAGGAGGCTGGAAGATAATCAGCAAGATCCTTTAGACCTGAAACAGAGCAGTGAGAACATTAGCAAGAGAAAAGGAAATAGGTTTCTTCCATATTCTGCTCTTGCATCAACACTGCTTGATTGAGCTAGCCCAAGAGGAGGCAAACATAATGAGACTAGAGTTTAACTTGAGAACCTTCAATCATGAAAGCACAGATAGAGAGATTATATTTAATCATGTAATCCAGTGGTGAACAAGAGTGAACATCCAGAAAAAAGAGTGTCAGTTAAGGAACGTGAATAAAAGATCCAAGATTAGCTGGAAAAGAGACCATATCTCAAGAACATGAAGATAGACTTGACTTCACAACTACATGCGGCTGAGATAATCTAGAGATCTCACGAAGTAGAGGCTACAGAGTCACGTCCCCATATGCTTTGCCATTATCGAGGCATTGACATATCACACTCTTTCATACAGTGACTACATTACATCTGAGCATGTGTATTGCAAATTTAACTTGGTGCATGGATATCAAATAAGTGTAGAAAAAATGCTGTACAAGTTGAAGACAAACCTGTAGCCATCTCACGAGGGGAGACCCTCTTATGGGCACAGGCTGCCAGAGCAGCATCAAGGACAAACGGAGTTGCCTCCAGAATATCCCAAGCAGGAACTTTGAGTCTGATTGCTAATTCCTCTGCTGCTGCAGACCCAGATGAATTACTACTTCCCGAAGTTGTAGGCGCCACAGGACCACCTCTAACAATCTTTCTGAACATCATACTGAGGAGGGCATCTACAATCTGATGTACGCTGGTGCCTTGTACAAGACCAGATAAGGTGGATGTAATACATTTTTGATGCTGCCTATACCAGCGTTTAAGTTTTGGAAAGGAATCCATAAAAAGAGGTTCCGCAGGTGATGGGACCAGAGTGCCAGAGAGGCTTTCGCTACTAAACCGATTATTGGTGGAATTTCCAGAACGTGCTAATTGGGAGTTTCGAACTAATAGGAGAAATTCGGGACATAAATGGGTTCCTACAGGTGGCACATCTCCCATCACATGCTCAAGTGGTGGGTGATCAAATCTCCACAGCCTCAGCAGAAGTGTAAATGCATTTGAGAATACCGCATGAGAGGACAGTTCCTCCCCTGACATACCAGCCCACGAGACATTTGGAACAGTTGACCCAAAAATTTCACAGATCGGCATCAATGCGGCAGCGAGCTGTGGAACCTGAATGAATGTGAAAATAAAATACTTGATCACAAATGGGAATTGCACAAAATATACATAAGATGCCAACTCCCAACTTCTATGCATTGTTGCAAGAGAAGCAAGTGTAATTGGCATGAGTTCCTGATACCGTAAGAAAGCAGATGCTTCCCAAGTACATGCAAGTACTGTTCTTTCAACATCAAATATCACAAATCATGAAGCTGCTCAAAGTACCCTTTACCAACTGGAATATGCCTCTTGGCACATAGAGTGATGGGCCAAATCTTATATCAAGAAAGCTAAAAGTGGCTCGCTTCCCAACTAAATGCACACTACACAAACCCAGCTTCAAGTTTTCAATCATTCAGCCTCACAATCCTTGGGTCATATTCAGACATGATATTACCTTTTCAAGTCCAAATAAGAATCATCCATTTAAATATTCGATTTCAACTTAATTTTCTTCTTCACATAGTAGCATAAAAGAATGCAAGTCTCTTGTTCAACCTACCAATCCATGCAGAGAGAATATCTGAACGCAATCCACTGATGATATTCCAAGAAGAAGAACATTAAGAAAAGCAGCATAACCAATTAAATGGCTCTCAGGTCCTGAATAATCTGGAGGAAGAGGAGGCGACAGCAATCTTGTAATTAGAACAACAATGTGTTCCTGCAGGCAACAAGGACAGACATTAACCTTGATTTAGCTTATAAAAGTACATCATTATGTGCTCTAGTGTAATTCTCTGATAATATTAAAAAAAAAAAAAAAAATCCTGCCAGCATATACCTGTATATTCCAACCACGAACGAGAGATGCTCCACAGAGAATGGTAGCAGCAGATATCTTCTCCTCATCAGAGCCATTGAGAGCAATCTCATATATTTTCTCAATCTCTGCTAAGCTTCCATCAAATCCATGAGCTAATATCAGTTTCCATAATCCATACCACTGGATAATAACTTATAAATCAGCTTAACAAAAATAAGGGCTTGACTGGAGACCATATCATAATGGAAACTGCGGTATGACTATTGCATCTCGTTGCATCTCATGGTTAATTTCATATTGCTTCCTCATGTCAACCACTCACACATGACACACACCCTCCTTTCTTTCTAGTTGCTATTACATTTCATAAATCAACTTGTATCAAAGAAGGAAGCAAAGAAAAAGAAAGAAACACCTGCCACCCTCCCATAAAATTTTTTCCACATCCTCAATTCAATTTTCATGAGTTTCTCAAGTAAACAGAAACTAAAATGACCACTGAGTTGACATTGACAAAGACAACTAGAAAGATCAAAACCTATTTATTAGGTGTATTTTGAGTATAAGACAATACTTTTAAATCCTATTTCTGCCCTAGAAATATATCGATTTCATCAAGCATCTGTGCAAAAGCATGCAAATTGAATAGCATGAAATAGGGGATCATCAACCTAAACCGAGTTAACTGCAATTGGTGACTTAATTTTTGATAATGGAGAACTGCACAGTTTCTTCTGCCGAAAGGGAAACTGTTAGTTCATTTGGAACTATCAACTATACGAACACTATAGAAGACTAAATCAGACAGCCTATGTACATACACATATTTGAAACGATAAAAAAAATATAAAGTCAACATGAAGAGGTATATAAATGTAGCAGTAGCATACCTTGAAGCAGGAACTGAAACCAAAGTACTTGTCAATGAGGGAGTCAGAGGTGACCCCTTCATCAATGATGACCAGCCAGGCGTTTGACTTGGAATATTTCGAGGTATTTGACTGCTGCGAGTATTCACATAACCTGACCAGAGATATGCAGATGTGTCGAGTAGATTTCTTGCTATACAAGCCTCAACAATCAGATGCCGCATGTTTCCAGCTGCAAGCAATACGAATTTCAGGAGAAGTAAACCAAGGAGGGAAGCTAATCAGCCATGAAACATAGATATCTCAGTGCGCCACAATGGATAATACTAAGAAATGGTCAGCCGCAGACACCGAGGATTATGATACTGCCCATCATGATCTCCGTAAGGTGTTAATTCAGAATGAAGCTATATCATCAATTATTCGATCTCATCCATTGATGTCTGCTAAATTCATTTTGACAAAACACCAAAAAGTATAAACCTACTAATGACGCCAATATATTAGAGAAAGAAACTCTGATACTTACAACAGTTCATTGCCATCTCATTCATGCTTATGCATTCATAGAATCCATTCCCTGCAGTTAGACCTGAAATATACATCATCGCTTTGGCAGCAGCCTGATTGGCCACAGAACAAACAGACTGAGGAGGTGTTATCAATCCCTCATAGTCACCCAACTGTTGTAAACTTGAAATCAAATCTTTATGACGCTTTCCCTGAGAATGCCTCTCTTTCCTTTGATAACTAACTACAACATCAGTTTGTTCCGCAGTGCTTTCCTCTTCCTCAATGATACTAGCAATTGCTAGCGTTGTGACAGACAATAACATGCACAGACAGGTGTCCACGCGAGGTACAGGACCCTCATTGGAATCCCTTTCCTGAAAACGAATAGTTGTAAGGAAAAATCAAACTAGAGAACCGAATGAGCATATTTTTCATACTAGGCACATGAAGTTCTTAATAACTTGTGAATCATGCTTCCTTCGCTTATTTCACAGTAAAGCCTATACTTCCCCCAGATATGTAAATCAGAAAGGACATAAAATGTTGTCAGCATCAACTTATTTAACTTCTCTCATGATATTAAATTATAATCTCTCAACAGTTCCCTATAATAAGCATGGATAGACCAAAGAGCCCAACTCAGGTCCATAGAATTGTAAATGATGGCAAGAATTCGCACAAATCATATAGATCATGGAGATGCCCGCCACCAAAAAACCCCCTAAAGCAACAAGGATGCTGCAAAATCAGATTATACCCTCCAAACGGCTTGTAGACTTGATCAGCTCCAAGCAAAATAAGAAGAAACGAAACAGTAGGCCAAAGTGACACTCAGTATAAAGGTAGGGCTTAAATGTTAGCTTTCCCTTCAACATAATTTCTACCAGAATATCACACCAGCAAAATTTAATGAAAAGGCACCAAATACCTACCCTTTGAACAAGGCGCAATGCTGAAATCCACAATCCTAGAAATGTATCATGCCATGTAGTATTGTTAGCTGACCGAAGAGCCTTTGCTAAAACTGCAAAGCGACAACTCCATATAAGTAAAATACTGATAAAGGCTCTAAGATGACTGAATTCCAAATATAATTAATAATGCTAACAGTAAATAAACGATTTGCACCTGTAAGCGTTTCAACGGCACTAGTAGCTGTAACTTGTGAACCATCCATGGCATCTTCCAAAAAAAGATCAATAGTAAGCCAAAGAGCAGATTGGCTAGCCCCATGGCATTGTCCTGCAGAAGATATCAGAGAACCAGAAGCAATAACTGCATGAAATTCTTGCTGTGATACGGTCTTGCCTTCCCGAGTTAAGACGTTACGGCTATCAGATGTCAATTGCAAAAGTGCTTCTGGAGTTATGTGTTTCAAACTCCTGAGCACTACTGAATTTGCAGCTAGTAGTCGCAAGCGTTGAATAAAACCAACCCAATGTGGTGGCCTACACAGACAGAACATGTGAGAAAGAATTACTTCTGATTTAATCATCACACCTCACTTCTGACAAAATATTATTCTAACATCACATGATAATAACTTTCATTTTATAGTGAACAGAATTGTGATTAACGAGAAATAGATGAGTTGCACAAATAGAACCAGTACATGTTCCGTCGGGCCAAGAAAAGTATCCTTGCAGTTACTGTGTTCTGCAGAAACGCTACAATCACCTCAATAGCCATGGAAGTATTTGCTTTGTGCAACATCTCCTGCCGTTCTGTTTCCTTTCCACTAAAGGTATCTGGACCATCAATATCCATATCCAGTGGCTTGGTTGCCCATCTAGACTTCTTTTCTGGAGTCATTTCAATCAATCCTTCATCATCTAATGATGCATCAAGTAACTGCCATACAAGTGAAAAAACGAATTCCATAACCAGGATCCCAGGTTCACACGCGTCAAGACCAAATATCTGGGAAAGATTAAGAACGTTGTCAATTGATTTCATGACCCTGAAATAACACATAAGAAACGATGTAAGAGGGAAAATTCTCAACCATGAATTTGGAGTAAAACTACAGGATCACAACATATTAACACTCAATCACTTCATTTATAGGAACAAGACTAGCCTATAACAAGAAACCTCTTGCACAAATTCGAGACCCAGCAAATTTTAATAACTCCAAAATTGTAGTGCAAGAATTCTACCCTCTTAAACATGTAGATAACACCCTTAATTTGCCAATTGTGTAGAACCAAACTCACCTTGACAACCACATTAACTGGAAATTTGCATACAACATATTTCTTTCAACATTTTCTTAGTTAGGGAGCCAATAACTAGATTGAAGCAAAGATAGAAACCTTCCCTAAGACAATGTATTCTTGTACTATCACTCTTGAACCTAGTCCTACATTTACGTTAGGGAAAATGAAAAAAACGGTCCCTTAACTTTAGCCCAATATGCAATGTGATCCCTGAACTTATAACCTATTAATGTAATCCCTGAACTTTAGCCCAATGTGCAATGTTGTCCCTGGATATATGTTCAATTTAATCCCCGGACTATATGAAAATATTCAATGTCATCCTTAATATTGAATTAATGGAAAGACAACATGAATATTTCATAGAGTTCAAGGACTACATTGAACATATACCAAAAGTCTAGGGATTGCATTCGACAGATCAAAAGTTCAGCGACCACATTGCACATTGGGCTAAAGATCTAGGACCACATTGAACAAATCCAAAGTGCAAGAACCAAATTGTACATTAGGCCAAAGTTCATTGACCATTTGTGTCATTATCCATTTAAGTTATCATCTAATAGAGAGTGGATGAAGGCCCATGACAATACAAACAGAAAGAATCCTCACAAGTTCAAGGAAGCCTAATCCATGAAGATTCAAACAATATCAAATTATATAAGTTGTGCCAAGGATGTGAACATTATCACGTTATAAAGTTGTGCTGACAATCACTACCACATTCACGCACATAAAGCTTCACATTGGTACTTAAGTCAGTATGAAAATCGAAGGGGAAATCCCTACTTTTTCAATTTCAAAGACTGCCAAAGATTTCGAAGAAAAAAAAAACAGGTGTTATTTGATCCCCAGGAATTGGATTGACATGAAGGGCCATTTCTTGTGAAAATGTGAGACAAAAAGTAATCAAGAAATGTCAAACTGTCTTCCTCCCTGAAAAATATGAGCTACTGAAAGAAACGAAAATTTTCCAGAGGAAAAACTGTAGCGTGAGCAAACCCCGAGATAACATGTTGAACAAACAAAATGCACGATGACAAGATTGCAAACAAAGGTGTCTATACTTTCTGCAATGGAACGTGGAGGAGGAGGCAAATCATCTGCATATAACCTTTGAAGAGAGTTCCCATTTTTTATCCTTTTTCTTCCTAGGTCAATAGGATGCTCATTATATTTTTAGAAATGCTGAACTTAAAAGTCACTATCATTTCAATACAACCCAGTCGATGTTAGTATTTAATCATGAATGCAATCATTCAATTTTATTTTTCCATTCAAAGCATAGTTAATTGCCACAGTAAGAAGAGAAGACAAGAACTTTTCAGTGACCTCAACTACAGTGCACCAGAAATATGTCAAATTAGATGTAATATAGAACCTGCGTAAGATAGTATTCGCTTACTTCTGATAATCTGGCCCATTTATAAGAGCGCCAAATGAGAAGGCATGTCTCTTAAGGAGCTCCATATAGAGCCTATAAGCTGTAGGATAGGTGTGCCGACTGGGAATCACCCTGTAGTTATGGAAGGAAAAAAAAAAAGAATAATTAAGGAAATAATGTCACTTAGTATGATCTGTCCAGACATATAACCGTAACACAGAAAAACTCATCATGCCCGCAAGGAAATATGAGAAGGGAGTTGCAGGTGGTTCATGTAGACTGTTATGCCCACAAGCAGAATTTCACTTACGCTCCCACACAATAAGCGCGTGAATTAACAAAACCATAAGGCTTAGCCTTCAACCACAATACTTAGTAACCTGAAGGCCTTCTAGAAATGCTTTCCAAGCTCTTAACATCACAGAGGAGCGAAAACTCGTCGGTTGCGTTTAATGACTCTTCTTGAATTCACGGAGCACCAAAAACTCTTTTATACTTGTTTCCACTCTTGCATCCTCTAAATTTCCAAAAATTTCCAAAAACGAAAAGCAAGAGATGCAAACTAAAGAACTCCGACTGTCAAGTTTGCGGATTTTTTTTTCTTTTTTATCGGGACGAACCACTATCGCGTCTCTCGTATTAACAAGTCCTCAAATACGCAAACGAGCTTCAAGTTTCTATTTTTAGCGTTACCCATCCTCGCCCCGCGAGGACCCACTTCCGGAAATGATATGCCCTAAAACTGTCATCAGTTGCCACACAAGAAACTCTACCTATCACTAGAAAAAGAAGAAGAAGAAGAAGAAGTGAAAGGCGAAACTATCGAAAAATCAGCGACTTTCCCCTACAACCACGCGCCGACGACCTACTCTAAGCTCTAGCCGGAACAGCTAACCGAGCACGTGACGCTCGCGGATTCCAGAACAGAGGAAAACGACGGAGGAGGAAAGGAGAGGAGAGGAGGACCTGGTGGAGAGGACGGCGAGGACGAGCATGGGGGGGACGATCCCGACGGCGAGGGCCTTGTCGAGGAACTTCCAGGCGGTGGGGACGTGGTTGTCCCAGCATATGTGGGAGACGAGGAGGTGGGCGAGGTCGAGGGAGGGGAGCGGGACGCCGGCGGAGCCGAGGCTGGAGCTGAGCCGGATCGCCCACTGGATCGGGTCGCTGTTCTTCTCCTGCGCCGTCCTCGTCATCTCCAGCAGCGCCCCCCACAGCTCCTCCCGCGGGCGCTGCCCCTGCACGGCGGCGGCGGCCATCTCGGCGGCGGCGGCGATCGTCTCCTTCCTTCCTTGTTCTCCTTCTGCTTTCTTCAGGCGAGGGATCAGCTGCGGCGGAGGAGGGAGGAGGAGAGAGAAACCATGAGAGAGAGAGAGAGAGAGAGAGAGAGAGAATGGGTAAAGATTGAATCTTTAGCTTTTGAAGTGAGATAGAGAGAGAGAAGACAAGAAGGTCAGTTTTGAGGGGCGCGGGGGGAATTTCTGCTTCTTCTTTTTTATTTATTTCTTTGCTTTTCCTATTTTTATTTTTATTTTTATTTTTATTTTTGGTGTTCTTCATCGGTGTTGTTTCTGGTGATGGTTTGACTGGTCATCAACGGGGGGAAATCTCTTTTACTTTGGCCCTAATGCTAACTTTTCTTAGCTTTGATTACATGATTACATCGTGCCCTTTAGAGAGATGGAAGTTGTACATATTTTGGTCAAAAGTTTCGGCTCCCCGTTTCACAGTTCTACAGCTTCATCAGGACTAAATTTGAATAAACCTGAAAACTTGCTTTGAGTTTTAAGCAACTTCTTCCTTTCAAAATTTTCAAACGTCACTTTTATTATTATTATATATATATATATATATATATATATATATATATATATATAAATGTGTATGAAACTCTTTGCTTAGATAGACGCATCAATATTTCAAATGTTCCAGCTTTAAAGGGTCGGAATACATATGCTAGATTTTCAATAGGTACAAAGTTGAAAAATACCGATTTGGAAGGACCATGAATGATGATATGTATTTTATTTTTTTTTGGAATAAACTAATTCCTATTGGTATAATGGAATGAGAAGGAAAAATTTGGTTGGGGATGGAATGATCCGAATAGGCAAAATGGAAAGTCTTATCGAAATCACGTCATTTGTCGAATTCATGTGCTATCTATCTAATATTTCGACGTGCTTTCTAGAAGAAACAGTGGTGGTGATGCCGAAACTTAAGGAGTTGGAAAAAAAGGAAAACTTAGAGAAGTTGAGAAAAGGATGAATCAGAAGTTGAGAGAAACTTGCAAGAAAGGCCACAGAGAACTCATCATCAAGACAGCACACGGACTTATTAGAACCTTCGATCCTATGTTTTTCTTCTTATCCTTTGACCTTTCCCACGCGGCTTGAACTTTTTGGTACCTCCCCGGGTCCACTGCATTCCTTCGGTGCACCGCCACCGTCGATTTTGTGAATTCCATGCAAGCTTACCCTTTGATCTCACAAAGTAAATGATCGTGATTTATTTGATCCGCTGGACCCAAATCCAAATAAGTATTTTTGCTTCATCTAAGTAAGTATTTTTCATCTTCAAGTTTTTTACCTGCACGGAATATGCAATTAAGATATTACCGTAAATTGGGTTCTCCACATTTTCTTTAATCTCTAGGTCTATTCATTTCACGAATAATGAATAATTTGGAATATATATTTACTAAAAATGATGACTTGCTTTATGAAATATTTCATCCATGTTTTGCAATATAAAATAGAGCTTAAACATTAATGAAGCCTTCAGAGTATAGAAGCCCCCACTACGACATGCAGTGAAGTCAAGGATAATCTCTTCCGATCAAAGATTTAGATGCAAGCTGATTTTGGTGTGTAATACTACGAAAAACTCTCCAAGAAAGTTTGCTCTCATTAATTCTATATATACCTGTATTATCTGAAAAAACTCTCTCTTGTTCACTTTATTAACGGATTACATCACTCAATTGGTAAGCAAAAAGGAAAAAAAAGGGTACATGTCACTAGCGCCAACGGGGTTGAGGAAAAATCAAGGATAAAGTGAAATTATTTTGTCTTATTCGGAAAGAGCCTGACTGTAAACCGAACGTCTTTTTCTTTAGGGTTTTCGGTCAGCCTACGGCTATAAATGCCAACCTTCTTTTCGTCGTATTATTACACGCCAAAATCAACATGCCATGCGCCAAAATCAATTTGGCGTACACTATTTTTCTGGTCCCCAACTTGCGGATTACGTCTATACCCTTCCTTTTTTTCTCTCTTTTTTGTTACCAAATTGGCGAAGTAAGTAATTAATAAAGTGAACAATAAGATTTTTTGAATGACACGGAATCGGTAAAGTTAATGGGTGGAAACTTTTCTAAATACTTTTCCACAACATAATTATCCCGTGTGTATAGGACGGAAAAAATTGTCATGGTCAATGGAAAGTACTCGCTTGTTTGACAATCTTGTAACCCCCCATTGCTAAAGCTAGAAAAAAACCTTCATATATCAAGTAGAACTCTACAAAGGGATTGAATCTTTATTTCAACTATGGGGCAACTCTCCATTTTAATTAGGATTGTGCAAAAGAATCGAGACTCGTTCGGACCTGAATCGCCTGGAACCAATGGTTTTTGAGAGAACCGGTCCGGTTCGTAGTTTCAATTCATGGGGACTATTGGGTACCGGTTCGATTTCCGATTTCATGGGCGAATCTGTCCACCCGCCCACCCGGACTGGACCGATTATATGAAATAAAAAATGAAATTACAAATTCATAAACCCAAATCAAATAATTAAAAAAAATTAATTAAAGTGAGAAAAAAGTCCAAAGCGTACCAAATGGAGAGGCACTAAAGCTAAAATGTCCAAAGCGCATCTTGACAAAACGTCGAGCAATTGGTGGGCAAAAAGCAAGCACATGAAGAAGCAAGGCTATAGGAGGAAGAGAAGAAGAATAGGTCGGGTGGCGAAGAACTAGCAATTTTGGTCGAAAAACAAAGTCGTTTTCCGTTAAGATCGGAGCTTTCAAGAAAATGATATTATTATTATTGTGAGACCGGTTCCATGGATCCAGCCGGGAACTGGACCGTATGGTTCAGTTCCTGAGTGGATCCATGCAACTAACGGGTGGATCCCAATTCCAATTTTTTGGAACCACTCTTTAACGGGCGATTCCCGGTTTTAGGTCGGAAACCACCCATCCGGACCATATACACCCTTAATTCTAATCCCGATACTATAATGCCCTACTTAATTCTAGAACCCGAGATCGCTTGCTCTGGCTTTTAATCTCAGTTGGGAAGCTCTAAATGTGAATCTTTCACCCTCGAAAACATTCAGATACCGTCCATGACATCTGCATATCGGAAGGCTTACTCCCCCAATTAACCGGTCGCGCAAGCTGAGAGCATTCCGCATAAGTTCATCGCCAACAGGACATAAAAGGTAGTCGAACAACAGAATAGGGACTTCAACTCGGATTCCTCAGGGCCTGCTATGAAATTCCTTCCATCGTGTTCGACCGCATCTTCCAACCAAAACAAAAGGTTGCTACCTGCAAGGTTGCATTATCACTGCTCCAGTTACAAAATCCAGAGTCCAAACAATTGCAAGTTGTGCAGATGATTCTTTTCTGTCAACTTTCCTCGGTCGAAAGCTGGCCATGGCATGAGGAAAACCACTTTGAGACCTTTCACTCGCATGATGGTACAACTTGCCATTGCAATGGCAAGAAACCAAACAGGACAGAGAAAAAGATTATAAACTCTCCATGTATTTCATCTCATTAATTCCATAACCAGTGACCAAAAACAATATCCTTCCATAAGCGACACAGGTCGGGACATGGACGAGGCTCATGATGCATTTTTTCCCGATTCGCTTTCTCCCTTCCCGTTCTTAGTGAATATTCCCCCCCAAAAAAAATGGAGCAGTTAAAGCCACCGTTGCAATCTTCTCATCTTGGTACACGGTACATAACCAGACATCTCCAAGAATGGTCACAGATCTCGGACCACGATTAATTACAGTTTACAGTGTTTACTGTTAGAAAGAAGGGATAAAAAGCACGAACTGTCAAAAAAGAAAAAAGAAAAATGTAATTGTTCACACTCCTAATACTAAAGATCATTAAAAGGAAAAAGAAAAAGGCACTTTGAAACTGGTTCCTATTTGAAGCCTTAAGCCTATAGTGAATAGGTATGTACGTAACTGCATGGATTCAGTCACCTTGAGAGGGAATCTATAAGGCAAAAAAATACATTTGGACGATGCTACGGGGCATTAGCTTTTTGTCATAGCGCGCGTTTCGAATCCAGACACCAACATCTATAATTAGATCTTGATATCTCATAAAGCTCATCTGGTGACATCTTCTCAAGTTCCTTATTTGAAAATTCGAAGTTTCTGAGTAAGTTTTGCCCATCATCAAGCAAAGCAGATACTTTAGCTCCTTCCAATTGATGGTCTTGAGCACGCATTCTCTTGTAAATCCTCATCACAGAGACACAATCTTCATATGGATCATGCAAACCACACTGAATGTCATACCTGTCAAGCGCGAAGTAAGATAATCATGGAAAAAAGCACAAGCAGTATAATCAGAACACACTCTGGAGAGAATAAACCCTAAAACAATATGACAAAGCAACTTTTGATACTTATCAGTTTCTAGGTATAGAATACTCCCGTTATCATATTCATCATGCATGGTTAATTTCACAGAAAAGATTGTACTATAATTTCCTCAGTGACGAGGTTATAACTCAAAGAGGTAATTGCAAATTTTAGATAGAAAACAAGATAACTGGAAAGCGAAATATATCACCAAGGTTAGGAAAAGGATTATTCGTTAGTGTCTGCAGACTATTCTGAACATAAGATTCAAAACTACCACAACAAGTGCAGTTAAATAAAGAAGTCACCCTAGATACTGGCGGCAGGCATTTGGTTCTGATGGTGATGGTGGAGTTGGTTCAGGGGCATTTGCAGGTTCCAAAACCAGTATAAGCAAAAACAAAAGAAGAAAGAAAAAGAAAAAACTACCCGAGATATTTCCTGGTGAGGTACTTGAGCGAGTGGCTAACCAAATTTGTTCTCATTAATGGACGATATTTGGCGGTATCCCTGCATTTTGAAGAAGTAAATGTAAGATAAAAATGGCACAATGAAAAAGGAATTGCAAACTTCACTTTGCAAGGAAAGAGACATCCATATAATCAGGTATATGGTGTTTTTTATTCTCCCCTTTAGAGGGGAAGAGGGCCCAACATAGCTTCTGTTAAATTGAAATAAAGTGCGTTTGTTCATCATAGTGTAGTTAAGAGAAAGCCAAAAAACATGCTCTAAAACAGTCACCAGGTTGCTAACACTGTTTGATAAACATATTACTTTGTATTTTCTCTTTACTGCACAACATCAATGAATATGATCCCATTACTTGTTATTGAGGCATAGGATCATCCTGATTGCTAGACCAAAAAATTCATAACTGCCAGATGAGTGAAGAAAAATAACCCTCTGATCACCCAAAAATTGACACAAGTTCCAGATATGTTCTTCTGGCTTTCTCAAGCGATTTATGGTGTTTTAGAATTAGTTGAAATAACTGAAATACAAAGTACCACTGAGGCAGTCTGAAGCACTGGAAACTTAATCGGAAAACAAGTGATGCAAGTGCACTGGCTTGTTGGCTTAACTAAGACATATGAAACCTTTTGGGATAATTTTTTCATTGATAAACAAAAAAAGCATCATAATGCTCATCACATGAGAACCGTAATAGTAATCTTTGAATTCTTCAGATGGCCCAGCATGTAAAGTACATGCAGCACACCCTGCTGATTGATTTAAGAGAAGTTCTCATATCACAAAGTGCTATGTAATTTAGATTATAGAACAGAAATATAAGTTACTAGTATGGAAGTCGAGTAGATTACAAATCACAATTGGTAACAAATATAGAAACAGCAGCAACAAGATATCCTGTGGCTTCAACTCCACAGGGTTCACTACCAAGTCAACAATCTGCTCTCAGGACTGTATTTCAATTATTAGATTTAAATAGATGCAGGTAACAGATAAATCCATCCATCTTGAAAAGACAACAGTTGATTATCTTTATACAGTTCAGCTAAGAATTTGGTCTAAATTTCCATGAGCCTGGCATATCAAACAATTCTCTTACAAATAGGGAAATCAATTCTGCAATAGTCTCCACACATACAATTCCACAGTCCAGTATGTCAGCAGACACACTAAAGTTTACATTTTTTGGCTAAAAGGGTTAGGAAATTCTCTCTTTAAAAATTGATTCCATGAAATCACCTGCCCTGCAAATGCATGTGTCCAAACAAATACAAGCAGCAAAATGCTGGTTGATTTAACAAAAGCTATCATATCACAAAGTACCATATAATGTAGACTATAGACAGACATATAAGTTACTAGTATGAAAGTCAATATTATATTATGCATTATACTTGTAATAAAAACGGAAACAACAGCAACAAGATAACCTGTGGCTTCAGCAAAACAGGGTTGATTGACAAGTCAACAATTTGCTTTTTTTTTTTTCAACAATCAGATTCAAATAGATGCAGGGAACAGTTCAATTCATCCAACTTGAATTGAGAATGATTGGATTATCTTTAGATAATTCAGCTAAGAATCTGGTCTAAATCCCATAAGACTGGCATGTCACGCGATTCTGTTTCAAACATAGAAATGATTTCGGCAATAGTCTCCACATACAACTCTACAGTCCAGCATGTCAGCAGACACATTAAAGTTTAAAATTTTTGGCTGAAATGGTTATTCTATCTTTAAAATTGTTCCACAAAATGACTGAGCACTGCAAATGCTTGAATCCAAAAACACAATCCAAAAGAAAACTGCATTTGCATAAGACCAAACATAAGATACTTGATTAGCAGCTAACATGCAAAATTGAACTCAATTTCTTTATAAAGAAAGGCTATAAAAACAACGAACAGCATCACACTTGGTTCATAGTAAGTAACTAGTAGCTGTAACAGAAAGATACTATCAGCACAAGGACCGCAAACATAATTTTCATTCGAGAGACATCCAAGCAATACCTAAAATTAAGAAAAGTAAAGGTAACAAGATGCATATTTCACCGCATTTTTGTTTATGTTTACCCTGCATCGTCCTCCATATGGAAACTGATGTTCTTTTTTATCCATCACTTGAACCATAAAGAACACCTCATACCTCAGCAGGTGATCTGGGTAGTTCATTCTCAAGCAGTCCAGGTCATGCTCTATGTCATGACCTACCAGTAGCCTGGCCTTTCCTCCATCTAACCTTACTTTCCCAATGGACTCACCATTGTACAAAATTTCCAATATTCTTTCTCGGACTTCCTTTAGTGGCATGGCATCTCTAAGTTGCTCTTCTGTTAACCCAGTTACTTCGTACCTGAGAACACTCATAATATCCAGAGGATTAGACACTCAGTTTTTGTTTAGGATTGGGAAACTTAAGGAGAGAAAGAAAATTTTAAAATTTTCCCTCTCTTTTCCTCTCACACAAAATTATGAAATTCTTCTCCATTTTCTGCACCCACCTCCTCTTTCCCTCACCTCAACCACTTCCCTAGTAAAGTCTCAGTAAACCAAATCAGAAAAATCACAAGATCTGAAGTGCAGATGTACCTATAATCAGTAACAGGAATTTGGGGCTGTACATAACTGTGGAATGTCAAATTTTCATCTTCATCAACAAGGCATACCCGAGCACAAAGGTCAAGAGATCCATCACTTCCGCCACCCACCATCTCACAATCCAGGGCAATTGTCTTAGGTCTTCCTTGTTGCCAATCATCATAGTTGCATCCATCAACTGGATCAGAAATATGGACTTGGGAGTCTATAGAAGATACAGAAATCATTTCCTGCAGATGGTCAACAAAGTTAATGATCAATGGACTACCTGCATTTGACATAATTTGTAGAAAAATCATAACTACTAAAGCCACCCTCATTCTAGGTTTCAAAGTTTACTTGCTAATAATATTGCTTACAAATGGACAAGGTGCAGGTAGACAACATGTTTCTCTATGTTCCGTAAGGGCACTCTGACTATCAAAAAGTTTCAGACAAAGATCACATCCTCGTTCAGAGAAAATGTTCGAACAATTTGCTTTGGGCAAAGGACCTGTGCCACGAATGATATAAAACAATACAGCAATTAGAAGATAAAGAATCCTTCACGGAAGATCCATGGAAAGTGAGAAATGATATTCACCAATGAGATGCTCCCTTAATGACTCTAGAGATTTGCAGTGCTTATAGCAAACGTCACATTTGGGCTGATGAACAGAGTGGTAGGAGACCTTCATGTGGGCAATAAGATGCTCCTTTTTCTTGTATTGCTTGTAGCATGCAGAGCACCTGTGCCTGTCAAGTATTTACCAACTAAAACCATTGTCAGTAAAGAGAAATTAATTTTCAGGGTGTAATAGTTAAAGAATTTACTTGTTATGGATTTTAACTTCAATAATCCTAGTGGCATAATGACACAATGAGAAATGAGTGCAACTCCCTTCAAGATAATTGTGTATTAACTCAAGTGATTAGAGGATTTAACAATGTCAACACGTGAACTCATTATAACTCGTCGTGCTATAAGTAATCCAGTATGGAATAGCCTAGGTGGTAGACAGAAACAGGAGGAGAGCTTGCTTTGCACTGATGATATGCAGAAACTTATATAAAGATCAAAACAATGTATGGAAATTCCAGCCCAAAGAATGAGCAATGTCCATAAATGCAGATGTAATCGTGTCAAGAGTTGAATTATGACAATGAAATGCATCTTTATTCCTCGAGTTTTAACATTGATCTGGGAAATTAAAAGACCTCAACTCAACCAAAAGCAAAGCAAACCAGCAAAACCAAAAAGGAAATCAAGCTAGAAGCTGTATTTATTAGTTCCTTCCATATATAATTTAATAGTGGCGGCAGGCAATATTTATCACTTAACAGCAAGTCAACTAGGGGACAAAAGAATTTTTTTTTTTTTTTTCGCTCTTCTACATCCATGGATTTTCTTTCCTTTTGCCACATTTCACTTAAAGGGTTGAAGGGAGTTGATTTAACTTTACTTCTAGACATTGACAGAGCCACTAAAATTGCCTAATCATGCTATTGACAAGTAAAATATATAGTCGTGTTGGCAACAGAATTTGACACAATTGACATAGGTACAATATTGACGGTTTGGCATCAGCATCAGTGACAAACAGCAGGATGAATCGGCAGAAAAGTGTTGGCATCTAAAACTGAGTGATACCAGACCATTATGATGTCAAACTGAGATATACAGAAACGGTCATGTGATGGTACTAGATTCTCGGACGAGAAAAACGGTGGCTAACAGACAATGCCAAATCATGAAGGCACCAACTCTGGAGATATGGAAACAGGTGAAACCATAATCTGGAAAAATATGGGGTAGGCCTAAATGGTTAAACCTGGGGAGACTACTGTCCAAAGGGTCCTGGAAGCCGTGGTTAATTACTCTAGACGTGGGGAGCAAAGGCTTGGAAGTATAAAAGTAGCTCGAGACTCAGAAGAAGGCACGCACAGGCAACAGCATTTAGTCACTGTTCATTTTCTTCCAACAAACTCTTGCTCTTGTGAGTGTGTTTTGCCGTAAATCGATTCATTATTCACAGAAGCGCATCGTGTAGCCTCGCATTGCCAATTTGCAAGCTTGTCCGCTGGTTCAAATTGTTTGGACAAGCTTGGTATCAAAATTACTGATTTTTTTTTTCTGTTTTTTTTTAGGGGGGAGGAGGGGGGGACAAGTCGTCCTCGAGAGCCAAAGCTACGTGCATTCGATTCGAAAACTCCGTCCAAGAAAAGGGTCGAAATAATACATAAAGAGGGCTCACTAGCGATCGAGTTCAAAGAGCGACAAAAGAGCAGCGAACCCAGAAGGGAACTCTGATTATCGGACGCGACCCACGTGCTATTTCCTGCACTACCAAAGCAACCGCACAGAAGAACCAGCGCAGCCAGACAGAAACAGAGGGCGAGAGAGAAGAAACCTTGTGCCAAGGGACTTGGCAGGGCTTGCTTCCTGGGTTTCCATGAGGAGGGAGGGAGAAGCCACGGCTTCGATCACTTAAACCTGCAATGGCGGGAGACCAGTGCCCGAGGGGCTTCTCAGCAGTGGAAACTGGAAGGACACAAGAGAACGTGAATTCGGCGTTTGAAGACGGACATTAGAGAAAAATTCAAAGCTTTCGAGCGAAGGAATTCGTAAAGGGTGGTCGATCGTCCTGTTCCAGGAATTCTACGATTTTTCTTGGCAAATGCGGAAATCAAACCATGCCATTTAAGCTAAGTTACCTGTTAAAAATTGGATTTTTAAGCTTCTGGAGAGCCGGGAAGTAAGGAGGCAAGAACTAGAGCTTGCTCGCTCAAGCTTCCTTATTAAAATGGGTTCCATCTTTGCTTAAATGAGTTGTCAATGAGTCAGGCCTTATTTTTCAAAGTATAATGAGTTTTAAAAATAAAAGAACTAAAATATATGAGTCTTAAATGGATATACTCTGTATCTATCTATTTAAGACCAAATTATCAACTCATTAAATATAACCCACGATCTAATCTATCCTACTAGAGGTAGTAAAATTATAATTATTTTATTTTATTTTATTTTTTCTTTCTTCTTCCTTTGGTGGCTGGCATGCTGATGGCCAGCAACCGGCCAGGTGAGCCTCGAGGAGGCGGAGGTCTCCCTAATGTTCGGCGAGGCTCAAGCCTCGAGGGCGTCAACGAGTCGGGTGAGCTTGAGGCTTGTTTGTGGCTGGCGGCCGGCCAAAGAAGAAGAACAAAAAAGAAAAATTATATTTAAAAAATAAAAAATTATAATTTTTTTAAAATAAAAATAATTAAAATGATTATTTTAAAAATTATAATAATTGTCCATTAAATTTGTGTTATAGTTTACCATTTATATATATATATAAAATAAGCTTTCTTAAATTTAGTTAAATTGGTTGGGTCGAATATGGGTCGGGTCGAATATGGGTCAAAATTTTTGTATTATAACAAATGGATTATAAATGGGTTATAAATGGGTTGATTTGGGTTGGACCATTTATGACCCAATCCAAACCTGACCCGACTCACCCGTTTAATGGGTCTATTAGACAATAAGGATCACATGGGCCTCGGTATGGGCCTGCCTATGCTAGGGCCCAGCCACAAGGGCTTTTCTTGGTGTGAGAGATGAGAATGGGCCCGAGCCAGGTTTTCCTTGGGAAAGTTGAAAAGGGGAAAAAAATGATTTAACTTTAACAAAAATAGGAAAATCCGGATTAGTGTATTTGAAGTTAGACGCTCCTCTTCAAATAAAAGCTACATTACAAGAGCGCACCGTATTCTGAAAGTATAAGTTAGAATTAAAAGCGGAATTCGTTGCCTAGTCGATGAATTGTGTTTTCTTGAAGGAATTAAAGGGGGACGGATTTAGCATGGCTCGGGAACCCCTGAATTATTATCCATATGGATGTCATTTTCTTTCAATTTTATGTAATAGGTAAAGCCAAGAATGTTCATGCTTGTACTTGCCACGCCACACATGATTTTGCACGGGCAATTTCTTGGAATAGATTTGCTTATAAGCTTATGGGAAAATTCCAGATAAAGATTCGAAATATCCTCATTTTCTAAAATAAAGGCTTGAAGTAAACTTTATTTTAAATAAAAGGTTAGAATTGCTCATATCAATCTCAAAGAAGAGTTTAAAGTGGTTATGACTATTTTAAATAAGGGCCTAGCCTCATCGGTCGATAAAAAATTCCAAGCGATCAGGATTATTTTGGTTCAAATACAATTTAACTTAAATAAAAAAAATTGAGAGAGAGAGAGAGAGAGAGAGAGAGCAAGTGGGAGGGTACTCCCTTCCCCTTGTGGCCACTGCTGATGGGGCTATGGTGAAGGTGGGAGAGGGGGATGACCTCTCCCAAATCTAGGCGAGGGTCGCTTGCCTTCACGTAGGCCTGACGATCCTTGCCCAACGCCACTGACCTCCAGAGATGTTGGGCAAGGGCTGCCAAGTCTGCACGACTGCTAGTGAACCTCACCCAGTCTAGGGGAGGGCGGACAACCCTCGCCTAGATCTTGGAGAGGGTTGCAATTCTCAACTCTAGTTGGCCAAGGTTGTCGCCCCTCCCCTAGGCGTCAGTGACCTCATTAGCCTTCACCATTGCCCCCATCGACGATGGGACAACTGTTTTCTTTTTCTTTTTAAGTTTTTTTGGAAAAAAAAGAAAAGAAAATTATAAAAGACGAAATTGCCCTTCACATTTAGTGAGTTCAAACCCTTCTCTGAAACTGATATATGCACTTTCGACCTTATTTGAAATAATGTTCACTTAAGACCCTTATTTGATAGAACAATGACACTTCAGGCTCTCATTTGGAATTTTTCCTAAACTCATTACCTTGTCATCCTAAGAAAATTTATATCTTGTTAAGGTCTAAACTTGAATTATGGGGTAAATTAAACAATGGATGAAGAGAGATGGTCTTGAAATTTAGTTTAACCATCGGAACAAGAATTACGCAAACAAAGTGAAGCATTGAAAAAAAAATCCCAATTACCTAAAAATACAAATCAAGTAATTATAAAATGGAGCTTATAGAGAATATATTAGATTTTTTTTAATGAATAGAATATAATTAGATTATGTAGTTGTTTGTCATGCCGTTTCAATTTCATTCAATTCAAATTATAATGTATTTCATTCCAAACAAACGTACTTTACTAACAATGGAAAAAAATTAGAAACTCATTCAATTCAAAAGTGAAATCAAATTATGAAAATCAGGAGTTGTTTAAAATGGAACCCCTTGAGCTTGGTAATGTTTCTATTTTTCAGTTCTTTTGTTCTTTATAATAAAAAAAGAATAGAAATCCGTTTGATAACGTCAATTAATTTTTTTAACTTTTGAAATAGACTAGTGGCCAGATAATAGAGTTGGATAAAAAAAACAAGAAGTAGAAAAAATCTACTTCTTTGTACTAGGGAACAATTTCTAAAATTTGTCATTTTCTTCTTCCTCCTCTAATCGGTCACCAACCTTCTGCAATGGCCGACAACTAATTAGAGATGAGGTCTAATGAGGTCAAGCCTCATTGTGGCTAAGCGAGATCACCCTAGCCATGGCGGGGCAAAGCAGACCTCACAGTGCCTAAGTAAGGTTAAGGTCAGTGAGGTCGCTGGCTAGAGGAGAAAGAAGAAATGAGGAAAAAAAATAAAAAAAATTTAAATAAAAAATTCTCCAAAATTATTATTATTTTTTTAAATCTACATTACAAAAAAAAAATGAGATTTATACCAAATGCATTTGCATTTTTTTTATATTCGAAAAATAAAAAAATTTGTACAGTTACCAAATATGATCAAATACTTAAAAACTTGTCCAAGGAATAAAAATGGAAAAAACTATTCCTGAACATAAATTATTCTCGAGAACAAAAATATTATTAAATACATCCTAATACACTAAAGTAATATAAAAGACCATACGTCTCTCTCATCTTTAGTTTCATACAAGATTTTGGTAGAAGAATAATATTTGGCTAGCAAAATTGCACGTACTAGCGTGTATACATAAAATCGACATTTGAAAGAGTTTGCAAAATTACTTTACTAGGGATTATTTTACTAAGGAAAGACAATATTGACATATTTTGCACTTATTTATATGTTATCTTTCATATTTATATCTTACGTCAATTTACATCAAACATTATTCAAATTAACTTTTGAATTCACATGTTCCTTAAAGAATTATTAAAAAAGTCTTGAACTTATTACATTTATACCAATCTAGTCATAAATATTTCAATTTTGGCCAATTTAATTTTAAATCTTTTAACAATTTGCCAATGTAATCCATCTTGCCAAATTTGGCTAGAAATCACTAATATGGATGTCAATCATTTCACGTGGAATGATCAGCACTTCAGCACTGACGAAAACGAATTTTGTAATTTTTTTAAGATTAATTCAATGAAAAACTCAAAATTGGAAAACTTGTGACAAATATACCTAAAATTAATTTTTTTGGCAACAAAAATCTCAATTAGTATATTTGTGACAAATTTTCCCTTCTTGAATTTTCGTCAAATTAGATTAATACTACGAAAAATCACAAATACTCTCATCAACTGCTATGTGTCATCAAACTCGACAATTTAACAGTAAAATTCATCATAAGTATATTAGTTTGGGGTTTTTACTGTTAAAAAATTAGTTTTTGATAAATTTATCACAAATGTATTAATTTAGAATTTCTCGTGGTATTAATCCAAAAATTTAAGTTACCTATCAATCATCTACTTAGAAATTACACTTGAAATGGTCACCGACATGTAATGATGGTAGATATTGTACTTGATTTAGTGTTTTATAAATCATAAATTATTTGAGCAACCTTAGTAATTGTTTCAAAGAGTAAGGCCAGTTTTCTAGTATAAAGGGTGGTAGTAGAGTAGTATACATTGTTTAGAATGCCAACTGCGAAAGAATGCTCAGTTTTAGAATCTATTTTAATATATGTAATTAAAGTCGAGGTTAAGAGAATGTTCATTCATGTGCTTGTCACGCGATATTAACTTTGCCTCTGATATTGCCATGTGGCAGGTTACGTGGAAATAATTGTGCTACAACCCAATACTCGACCAATTAATACCTGTTTACTTATGTCATCCTCAAAACTTCTATCACTTATTTAAATTAAATTAAATTTAAACATAAACGAAAACAGTATCTGCAAGAGTATTATTAGATGTATTGATCAATGAAAAAGATAATAGAAAAAGCATCTTGAAATAATTTTTTTATTGTCATTTTCAAATATTTATCTCTTTCAACTTATCTTGTTGATTTTGAATTTGAAAAAAGTACAAATATTTATATTTTTAATTATTCCATTTAATTTGAAGTTTACTTAAAACGAGAAACATATCCTATCACATGACTAATACACATAACTTGAAGTATGGCTTTTTTGTTTTTGTTTTGTCGATCATACTCTATTCTTACTGTAACTTTCACTCTTAGACTTTTGTCTTATGTCATTGTAGGGCGTGAAAGTCAAAATCCATATTTGAAGCTAAATTGTTCCCACCTCAATCCACCCTAATAAGTTAAGGATTCGAATCCCCTACATCTTCCTTTTTCATATAGGAAGGATAGTCACTAGGGTAAACTCCAGTGATTGAAGTATGGCTTTTGTTAACTATGTGAATAAATGCATTATTTTGTATAACTTCTTTCGTTACTTGAATAAATTTCATTAAATATTCTCTAAATATAAACATTTCAATTAAATAATAAAAAATGCAACTTATTTTAAATATGTAATGATTAAATCACATAGGAAACTGTGTTGCCAACGAATGGCCCCAAAAAATTACTGGGTCTTACTTATTTTGCTAATAAAATGTACACAAAGTAAGATTCGAACCGATTATTCATAATACAATGGGAAAATGTCTTTCTTGCATGCAATATTAGAATATTGAGAATTGTATTGGTAATTTAAGATGTAGAAAGAATACTAATTATTATTTTTTAATTGACAAGTGGAGAAAAAGGACATAATATATAATCTGGCACGTAATTTATTTTGTCAATTATCGTTCCAATCTGGGATATGTCTTTATGAATTCTTTGTTTTTGTTTTTACCTAGCCAAACTAACATTTCATTTACAAAATAGACCATTCACAGTATACACAACAATAATTCTACCTCAATTATAGTTTATGGACCATTTATTGCTTTCTTTTTCTATTAATCAGGAGTGCTCAACCTGAAGGTTCTAACAAGGGCCTCCAACAGTACTCCACTAACCCAATGCTCAACCTGAATATGTTTCTTATTTGGACGGTGTTGGGACCTACACACCTTACCTCTCAATTTCCTACTCATATTTTTCGTCTTTGCCAAGTAGGAATGCAAGAGGTGATATCGGGAAATCCCATTCCTCGAAAGTTCTTCCCCCTATTTCTTCTTCTTTGAGTCTTTTAAGAACCTACTTAGATTCTATCCATTCACAGTAGACACATCAATAATTCTACCTCAACCACAATGTATGGGCCATTTATTGCTTTCTTTTTCTTGTCTCCCCTGCTTTCATTTTGTTTTTATATATTTAAGGAACTCGACTAAATGAGATTTGAGCAAATCCCAAGTGAGATTTTCTATATTAGATTTCATAATATTAAACAAAGACCCCGCTAAACAAAACGCATTTATAACCTTCAAATCAAATACAGTGGCAGAGCAAGAACAGATTTTTAGTGTGGTCAATTTACTAAAAGCACAGAAGAGTTGTGAACCCTTATGATATCTCGGGATGGACCAGTCGAGAGGCACAAAAGCTAATCGAGACATTGAAAACAAAACTAGAAAAAAAAAGGCACAAAATATTTATTAATGTGAGTATATATGTGGAAATATTGAATCGTTGCACCTAACAAGTTGGCTTAGCGGGTGAGGAACGAGCATCTGTGTGGATATATTAAGCGCATGACATAAGTTTCTCTTCCTCCTAAGGAAAAAGAAAATACTGACGAGATAAAACAGTGATTGTAGAAAGTCGACAATCTACAAGACATGGTGGATTTCTATAACTAAATTTGGAGCATCTACAGGCTTGGTGAAAAGAATCTGTCTTCAAAATTTAATTTGCACTTAACTGGTTCAGTGCCCTGAAATATATGGAAAGCATGTGTCAGTTTTTGAAATCCATGGACAGTAGGTTAGAGAAAATGGATTAGTTTTTAATTTCAAGAAATGTGCGGCGAAGAAACGTAAATTGCATTGAAATTGAAATTACACTGAAGGGAAATACATTGGATTGGAATTGAAATCATTGAGGAAATTACAGAGATAAAAAAGTAAATGAAAGGGGAGAACAAGAAAATTGAAAGGATAAACTCGGTGGGAGTTCTTATGTTGTTTGTGCGCGTGTCCAGGAGTGGTCGAGTCCTCTCGTTCTTCTCAAGCTCCCGCACTTCACATGTTCCGTAACTTCCTATGTCTTCATGTTGTGCATCGCTTGCTCAACTCACTGCTTGATAACTTCTAGCAACTTCCCACTCTTCGATCAAATGCACCTACACGTCCACATCATGCACCATGCCATCTTACAATGAAAAAGGAGATAAACTCAAGCGATGATCTAACTTCACATAAAGAAACTAGAAAAAGGAGATAAACTCTCATTTCACTGATTACGGTTCTGATCGGTGAGATATAACATGCACATGCACATGCAAATTTAACGAAATGTGATGTGGATAATGTTGATGTTTGTAACCGACTAAAAAAAGACTGACTAGAGAAAGTTTCCTCTAATTAGCGATGGGAAAAACAAATGGCCCTCTTAAAACTGAAGGAAAAATAAATCAGGTAAAAAATTTTGAACATCATCACGTCTTGTGTTAGTAATAATCTCATAGACAGATGACCATATATGCACTTCTTGGTGAGAAAATGGAAAAATTACCAAAATAGTTTTAAATCTTTTGCATTTTTGCCAAATCAATCCATCCACCCAATTTTGGCTTGCCGGTACTGACGTGGATGGTAGCCAACGCCAATGTGTCAATAATTTAATATATATTTTTTCATATTTTATTAATCTACTCTCTCTCTCTCTCTCTCTCTCTCTCTCTCTCTCTCTCTCTCTCTCTCTCTCTCTCTCTCTCTCTCTCTCTCTCTCTCTCTCTCTCTCTCTCTCTCTCTCTCTCTCTCTCTCTCTCTCTCTCTCTCTCTCTCTCTCTCTCTCTCTCTCTCTCTCGGTTTTCTCTTTTCTTCTCCCGTCAAATTGACTGGAGGCTAGGGTTGGCAAGGTCGCCCTCATCAGCCACTAGGGTGGCAAGGGCGAGCCTTGTCGTTATTGGGCGAGGTTGAGCTTGCCCAGATTTGGCTGGGTGAGACCTTGGTTGTGACAATGAGGGCGAGCTTAGATCTAGGTGGGCAAGACCTTAGCTAGCGCCGTGACGGCAAGGACGATGGTGAGACTCGCCCTTGCCCTCACCACTCGAGTGGCTGGTGAGGTTGAGCCTCTGGCTGGTTTGATAGAAGAAGGAAAGAGAAAATAAGCAAAAGATTAAAAAAAAAATTGAAAAGATAAAAATTTTTAAAAAATTGAATGTCAATGTTAATTGGATAGTTGATGTGCTCGTCAATGTCAAGCGATTAAAATTGATTGGATGGACTAATTAATATAAATGTAAAATATTTAGGATTAAATTAATAAAAAATATTTAGAATTGAATTGGAAATATTACAATAAATGTATGACTATTTTGATAATTTTCTCACGAGAAAACCCTAAAAATCTCTCATGTTTCGAACCGGGAGTGATTGAAACTCCCTGCACCAGAACAATCATGATTTCTTCCTTTTACAACCCATGTTGGAAATATATCTTGAAGATTCCGATTTCGTGGATTAGTTTTGGTAAATAGGAAAATAGGAAAATAGAGATTCATTTATTATTTTTTCCTGTTTTATTCTTTTATCTCTTACATTATAAATTCGCCAGTGTAATGTGAATATATACAATGAATATACAGAGAAAAAGCTTTCCTCAAATCTCCATTACACTTTCTGTCATGGTATCAGAGCCGATACTCGTGGCCTAGCTTCCGCATATTCTTGAATTGCCATTGTTTTTTTTTTTTTTTTTTGTTGCATGATCTTTACCTGCGAAACAGACCAACAAAACGGTTAGGAATTCAATTTTCTTTTGGTGCCATGATGAATAATGTTGAGAACTCCTCAACAGAGGAGACACCTACCTCAAATCTAGTTGTTTCCGTTGGCGGCGACCGAACTTTTGTTCATCCATCAGAAGAAACCGTTTCTGCAAGATTGATTCCAGCGTTGGGCCAGACCTCCAGCCTAGTCCAGTGGCCTCCAACCTTTCCTCCAGCATATGGACAGGTATGGACCCAGTACCTTTTTGGCCCGTCACTAGGACAAGTATGGACCCAATATCCTTTTGGGCCGTCGCCGTTCGTAACGGGCCCCACAGAGACATCGGGCCAAATGAATCCTGCTTAGGAATTCGGATCCGTTCCGAGTCAAGGGACCGGATCTATCCCGGGTCAAGGGACAAATCCCTACCTGGGATTTCAACTCGGATACGCGCCGCCGGGTTAGGGATCCGGATCTATTCCAGGTCAAGGGACGAATCCCTACCTGAGATTTCGACCCGGATACGTGCCACCGGGTCAGGGAACCGGATCTATTCCGGGTCAAGGGACGAATCCCTACCCGGGATTTCAACTTGGATATGCGCTGCTGTTTTTTCCGGTTGGTAGCGGCGGCCGGCTTGAACCTGGCAACCCTCTGTACACGTTGCCGGCCGATGGACCCGAATTGAAGTTCCTCGGGATGTAGCTTACCGAAGCGGAGAACTACACGGCTTGGGCTAGGGATCTCCGACGCGCCCTTGTCACCAAAGACAAGGACGGCTTCCTTGACGGAGCTGTTCCTTTTCCGGCCGACGAACGACTTCAATGGCAATGGCGCAAGTGCAACCAACTGGTTCGCACATGGCTCGGGAACTACCTCGCACTGGAAATCGCAGCTGGACTTCCACCTACCGAAGACTCCAGAACCCTCTGGGATAGCATCCGCGAGATGTATGGACGCCTCGACTGAGCAAAGCTATTCACCGTCACTCAAGCTCTGTCGGAGTTGAAGCAGGGGAACCTCTCGATTACCTCTTGCTTCAACCGCCTCTCTGCTCTATGGAATGAGCTTGAGGCTGCCAAAGAACGACTCGAGGGGCTCGAGGAAACCCTCCAATAGTATTGCAAAATCAAAGAGAGAGAGAAGACGACGAGATTCTTACTGATTCTCAATGAATCTTTCTCGGCTTTCCGGTCGCAAATCCTCGCGATGGACCCTCCACCACCGCTCGGCTGCATTTACCAGTTGGCCGTCCAAGAGGAGCATCATCGGATGGCTGCCGCTGAACATGCTCGAGTAGGCGAAGGCATAAGCCTGGCTGTTCTTCCCTCCGGCAAAACAACCCCTGGCGGAACCTCCACAAATCTGGAGAGAAAAATTGTGGCTGCAGCTACGACGAGGAGAACCGGAGGAAACCCTAAAACCTTGCGATCCGACGACTCAGATCCAAGATCTGGAATGGATGGCTAGGATCGCCGATCCATGATGGACGGCTCAGATAGACGTGCTGGATCTGACGGCTGGGATCTCAGTGTTGGAACGAACGGACGAGATCGGCGCGCTGGATCTGACGGTTGGGATCTCAGCGCTAGAACGGACGGACGAGATCGGCGTGCTGGATTGGACGGCCATTATTTATCTGCAGCTTCAACAGAATCGGACGGCTGGGATCGTGCCACGTCAGCAAGAAAGGTCAGTGGGCAAAATTCCAGATTTAAAAATAAATATTGCAACTACTGTAAACGTCCGCATCATACAATTGAGACATGTTGGAAGCTGCATGGAAAACCTAATGACAAAAAGAAAGAATCCATTATTTCCCAAGTTTTTGCACAAAAGGCAGAAGGATCACCTCACCAGATGATCACTCAAGAACAATATAAGAATACTGTGCAAATGCTGGATCAACTCAAGACTAGCGATAAAAGTGCAGGATTCTGAGGTACTTTCCTATACAACAAGAATTCGATTTAGGTGCTAGTGATCACATAGTATGCAACAATTTTTTTTTCTCACACATATAAAATGCCAAAATCCCCTATCACGGTGCGTCTTCCAAATGGGAACATCACAAATGTTACCAAAATCGGCACCGTTCATCTTGGTCAAAATTTAATCCTGAAAAATGTCATATATATCCCATAATTTGGATTCAATCTTTTGTCTGTCTCAAGAGTATGTGAGGATAACTCTTGCCATGCCACATTCAATTCAAACAATTGTCTTTTTCAGGACCATTCGACTAGCAGAGTGATGGCCTTGGGTATTATGGTAGAGGGACTCTATTTCTGGAACAATTCCCCAAGAGATTTAGAATTATTAAATAAGCATGTTTCTTGTAATGCTATCAGTTCAAATAAAAATCTCATTTCTCATTAACGATTGGGTCACAATGCTTCTTTTCCTCATCCAAAATGTCCAATATGTCCTTTAGCTAAACAATCTCGAGCACCTTTTCCGAAAAGTACATCTCGTACAACAGATTCTTTCTTTACTTCATATGGATATTTGGGGACCTTATCATACTCTTCACCATGACAGATCTCGATTTTTCCTTACAATTGTTGATGATTACACTCGAGCCACATGGGTTTATCTTATGCAATCGAAAAGCCAAACTTTTGGTCATTTATCAAATTTTATTTCCATAATTAAAAATCAGTTTGGTAAATCTATACAAAAAATTCGTACAGATAATGGACATGAATTTTTCACTTCTGATTGTAACACATTTCTGTCTTCCCATGGTATACTTCATGAAAGTTCCTGCACTTACACTCCGCAACAAAATGGAGTTGTTGAGCACAAACATAGGCATCTGTTAGAGGTTGCTCGTGCTCTAAAATACCAAGCTTCCATTCCAGAAGATTTTTGGGGAGATTGTGTGGTCACAGCAGCTTACTTGATCAATCGCATGCCAACTCGAATTCTTAATGGTAGGACCCCTTTTGAGATGCTTTACAACAAATAGCCTGATAATAATCATCTTAAAGTATTTGGTTGTTTATGCTATACAACAAATGTGGGTCCTCGAGCCACTCGGGGTGTCTTTATGGGATATTCTTCTCTTCAGAAAGGATATCGAGTTATGGAGATCTCTACAGGGACTTTCTTCATTAGCAGGGATGTTGTATTCCATGAAGATATATTTCCATTTGAGGAAATGGTTTCTTCATTACAGTCCTCTTTACCATCAGGACACAACAGACATTTTTTGTCCGATGAATCTTTATCCTTAGCACCAAGGTGTCTTATTGCACTAGGATCACCCATATCATCAGGACCATCTTCGTCTGCATCAATGGAATCTACACCTTCAAAAGCAACATCGCCAGGATTATCTGAGGACATTTCTCAATCTCCTTTAACAATAGCTGCTTCACCAGTTCTTCCTGAATCATTAGATCCTCTAGCACAAATCATCGAGCAGCCTCGACGATCTGGAAGGCACACTCGTCCACCTACATGGACAAAGGATTACATATGTTCTGTAAGAAGTTCTTCAGGTACACAATATCCCATTGGCTCATATGTATCATTTAATCAGTTATCGCCAGGACATATGTATTGTATTAGTCGCATATCTGAAGAACGAGAACCATTCTCATTCGCTGAGGCAGCACGAGATCCTAGATGACAACATGCGATGGAATCCGAACTTACTATTCTAATGGAGAATCACACATGGGATATTATCCCTTTGCTGCCAAGACAGAAACCGATTGGCTGCAAGTGGGTTTACAAGATCAAATTCAAGGCAGATGGTTCTATTGAGCGCTATAAGGCTCGATTAGTTGCCAAGGGATTCACTTAAAAGGAAGGTTTTGATTACCATGAGACTTTTTCTCCAGTAGCTAAAGAAGTCACTGTATGTTCCTTCTTATCCATTGCAGCCATACGGAATTGGTCTCTCCATCATATGGATGTGCATAATGCTTTTCTCCACGGTGATCTAGATGAAGAAATCTACATGGATATTCCTCGAGGATTACGCAGACAGGGAGAGTCTCGGGTATGTCGTCTTCGCAAATCCTTATATGGATTAAAACAGGCATCTAGACAATAGTATGCCAAATGCCAAATTCACTGCTGCACTAACCAATGCAGGTTTTGAGCATTCTAAGTATGATCATGCCTTGTCTACATGTACTACAAAAGAGTCATCAATTTATTTGTCGATATATGTTGATGACATACTTGTTATGGGAAATAATGATTATGATGTTGCCAAGTTCAAAAGATATTTACACTCCACCTTTCACATCAAAGATTTGGGACCACCAAAATATTTTCTCGGCATCGAGATTGCTCGGTCCAATGAAGGAATTTGCCTCAGTCAAAGGAAGTTCATCTTGGAGATTGTTTCTGAAGCAGGTCTATCGGGATATAAACCAGCAGTCATCCTAGTTGAGCAGACTGTCAAGTTGACGACGCATGAATATGACATAAGTTCTCCTTCAACCATTAAGGACTCAGTGCTCAAAGATCCTTCAGAATACCAACGACTTGTCGGAAAGTTGATATATCTTACAATGACAAGACTTGACATATCATATGCCGTACAAATACTCAGCTAGTTTATGCATATGCCAAAGCAATCACATATGGATGCGGCGTTGAAAGTTGTGAAGTATTTGAAGGGATGTCCAGGTCTTGGTATACTTCTATCTCGTGACTGCAATATGAAGATGACAGTTTTTTGTGACACAGATTATGCCACCTGTCCAATGACCAGAAGATCTATTACTGGTTTTTGCATAAAGCTGGGAAAGTCATTGATTTCTTGGAAGACAAAGAAGCGGTCAACTGTATCACCATCATCAGAGTATCGGGCTATGGCAAAGGCCACCTGTGAAATAGTCTGGATATAAGGACTACTCCTGGATCTCGGAATACAGGTCAGTGGACCAACTAAATTGTTTTATGATAGTGATGCTGCACTCAAATTAGCGGCAAATCCAGTCTTTCATGAAAGAACAAAACACATAGAAGTGGATTGTCATTTCACTGGGATAGGATCAAAGATGGAATCCTCATGACAAAAGGAATCGGAACAATGGAGCAACTTGCAGACGTCTTTACTAAAGCGTTATGTCGGAAACAGCATAGATATCTATTGAGCAAGCTAGGTATCCTGGACATTTATAGGCCACCAGTTTCAGGGGGAGTGTTGGAAATATATAATGAAGATTCCGATTCCGTGGATTAGTTTTGGTAAATAGGAAAATAGGAAAATAGAGATTCATTTATTATTTTTTCCTGTTTTATTCTTTTATCTCTTACATTATAAATTCGCCAGTGTAATGTGAATATATACAATGAATAAACAGGGAAAAAGCTTTTCTCAAATCTCCATTACATTTTCTGTCAACCAATGGTGATCGTGTTGATCTTTGATGTAGTGTGTTCAAACTTCGAGAAACCGTCCATAGGAGCAGCGTACGTCAAACGCATAGAAGGTACAAGATAATGACAGGCATCATTCGTAGCATGGTCTCGTGTCAGGACCTTATTCATTAGGGTTTCACATGTATTCAGATAAAAAGAGCATATCGTCTTTGTAATAAGTGCGCATAGAAGGTACAAGATAATGACAGGCATCATTCGTAGCATGGTCTCGTGTCAGGACCTTATTCATTAGGGTTTCACATGTATTCAGATAAAAAGAGCATATCGTCTTTGTAATAAGTGCGGATGACATGTATATCTTATTTATTTTGGGATTCTTTTTTTGTACTGTGAATAGATTTATAACATTTTGGGGGTTGATTAATGTATATCGTACTGTGAATATGCTGGGATTTTTTTTTTTTTTTGTACTTGGATTCTTTTTTGTACTGTGAATAGAAGAATATCGTACATCATAAAGGAGCAAACGGAAATTGGGATTAGCGAAGGCCATCAGCTCCTTTGCGCGTTCTGTATTCACTGCAGTTTGAAGGACCCAAATGCAAGTGGTGAATGGAGCATGGGACATGGTATTGTCAAGATATGTGGATAGCCTTGGCGGGCAGAAAGTGAACAATCTACAAGACATGGTGCATGGCTCTATCTGCTAAGTTTGGAGCATTTATAGACTTGGTGAGAAGACTCGGCTTCAACATTACCTGGATTTGAAACTTTGAAATTCATGGAAAGCAGGCCAGAGAAAAATCGATTGGCTTTTGCCTGTTTTAGGTCAGTATGGAAGGCGACGGTGAATGTCGAAAGCAAAGAAAACATTGTGAAAAATCCGTCTCTGAAGACTTACAGGAGGACATTATATTGGCTGCCAGGGAATACAGCCAATTGGAATTTGAATTTACGGAGTCACTTAGAATTCATCACAAAATTCCCAACGAGGTTCGAGTAGGACCCAACTATAATCCCTGAATAAAATCGTTGTGATACGGTCCCATCACCAGGGAACTCCGATGAATAAATAAGTATTGACAACTGATAACATAAATACCACCATTAGTTAGCTATTAATGACACTTGAAGAGTATGTATAATTATAAGGGAAATTCCAAAGAAAAATTTGTGATGGATGTTGTGTCAAATAAAGACTTGAAGAAGACATAAAGTTTCAAATAATGACCTAAAGTGGTCATGGTAGTTCTAAATAAGGGTTTGACCTTGTGGTCATGGTAGTTCCCTCCACCTTTCGATTAACTAGAATGACTTAAGAATTCGATATGCTCCTTTTCATCAAATTGCCTTCAAAGCGTGATTCTTGCCCTTGGACGCCTCCTCATCAGGATATAGACATATATTCATCACCATCAATCCATTAAAACAGCCACTCTTCAATAAACTTTGCATCTTACCATGTCAAAACCAACGATATTCCTTCTCTTTCTTAGGTCCTCCAAAATGACATGAATCCCTTTAAACTAGAAGCAACTAATTTTTCTTGTCAAATTCAAAGACTATCTAAAATGAAGAACCTTCTAGTAACATTCATGAAATGATCTGAACTGGTTGGTCGTCGGTGTAGCTATCATGGCTAAGAGGTTTCCAGGGCTAAAGGGACGTGCCTTGCCACGGAGGACCTCTTGCGATTGCTTGGATTCCCGACAAGACTCATTTCATAACTTTCCAAGGGCGAGCGATACGGTCGTTACGCCAATTCTAGAAGTCTCCTGTCATTAGTGTTGGTAGTTGGTAGCTGTCATTAGTGTCGATAGGTTTGGCGGTGCGATCTCATCCGCCGGATAAAAAGTCGATTAACGGATGTAATTTGAGGGCCTCTAATATAAGAAGGGGTGTCCTCCCCCTCATTTGTATCCATCCAATCTTTTCAGTAATATCAAAGCTCTTTTTTTTTCGAAGCTCCTCTGTCTAGAGACTTTCTCTTTCTACAATCCAGGTAAAGCGAGCAAGTGTGCGATCGATTGAGCAAGGCTTGGCTTAGGCGATCCAAAAGTGCCTGAGTCGCCGCACGATCACGATCCCAATTGATTGACCTGTGACATAGCTCTCCCACCACAGCACTTCATATTCCGAGTTCGTTTTCCTCTTCAAACTATGAAGAGTTTGTAATATCAAGAGTTCCACATTGGATGTCTTGTTATGCTATTCATAAGTGGGATTCCATTGTTCTACATTATTGTTTATACTTGGCTAATATCACGACAAAAATAACATAGCGATTTATAAAGTATAACAAAACCATCATAGTTGACCGTTTCAAATAAATTATAACATCACTTTTTTTATTATAACTAAGTTGTAAAATAAACTCATGACCGTTAAAAGCGTGCCAATTACAACCGCATTAAGTTACAGAGGGCAACTCTCCAATTGTGGAAATTGAGTTACCATACATATACAATCTATTTAGGATAAGTTTGGTTCATCTTTGCAAATAGGTTTGTGTGTAATGCAAATGCCGAAACCCATAATCCTTTAGAGAAATGTAAATTGTATTTGGTAAAAACACTTTCCATATGAACTTTAGGTTGAAGTAGTGTTTTGGGAAAAAAAAACTTTTGCTATGAACTTTCACTATATTTTTTTTATTAAAAAAGAGTTGAAGCCCTTTCCTGGAGTTGGCAAAACGCTACAATCACCGGTGAGCAACATCTAGCTTCATCCATTGTTAGCTAAGGTTGCCTAACCTTAGATGACCTCTGGCGAGGGTTGTGCAAGACCTAGGCAAGGGCTGCTTGAGGTTGCATGACCTTAGGTAACCCTCAGCAGGGGTCGCGCCACAACATAGGCAGCCACCACTTGGGTTGCGAGGGTCGCACCAGACCTAGGTGATTGTTGCCTAAGGTCATATGACCTTTGGTGGAGGTCACCGGAGTCACACGACCCTCGCTAGCCACTCGTTGGCCCTTTGCTAGCCACCCTCTTGTGAAGAATATGAATAGTTAGAAGGAGTGGCGAAATTGGAAAACCAAAGAACTGGTGAGGGTAGTTTCCAAAGGAAAAAAAAAATTAATCTCAGTTTTAGCATTCTGCAAATGCTACTTCAAAATGCCGGCAGAATGCTCGATGGAAATAGTATTAGGCTTTCAACATTCTCAATGCCAACATTTGGGTGAAAGTTATTTCAAATTGTTTGCCAAACGCTTTAGCATTTTCCTAAGAGGTTTTGCGGGCTGAAAGCCCATTGGAAAAACCAAATTAAACTCACCCTTAATCTCACATGCAAATTACCTTAATATCGTTGCTTGGTACTTTGTACCAATTTCAAATACCCACCTGAATAAGCATTGAATAGCCATGTGAACTGGAACTTACATTTAATTCGAGAAAAATATTTTAGAGAGAACTATAAATCCAATGATAATCATATACTGTAAATCCCTATTAAGTAAAACCATTATGTTTCTCCTAAATTAAGTTACTTTTTCAATTATTGTTTTTGCGCGCTTTTCTGATATCTTTCCTTCTGCTTTTTTCATTTATTATTTTGAACGGACATAAAATTATTACAGTTAGATTGCATTTTGTTTTAAATTTACTTTTAAAGAAAAACTTGGCTTGCATTCTGAATTATATCAACTTACAATTTCCCATCGGTCATACCCAACCGGACCCCTCATATTCGAATGGAGAAAAGAGAATGCAGATTTATAGATACAATCCCCACAAAAAAAGCCAGAAAAACAATTTACGGGATGAGAAACCAAAAACATAAAAAAAAAAAAAAATACAGAAAACTGAAAAAATTAACTCAACAAAAATAGAATAAATGCACCATGAACTTTTATTTAGGATAAATGCACCAAAAATCCTATAACTTATGACAAAAATATAATTATATCTTACAATCTTTACAAAAAGTGTTATCGAGTCCAAAAACTTGCTAATTTGATGCCATCGAATTTCTCTGTTAATTCTGTCTAATTTAACTAACGGAAAATATTGACGTGATATTTTTTTATTGGCATGGAGCTTAAAATGAAAGAAGTCAGCGGGCAAAACGTCGTGATTTAAGGGTTGGCCCAAATTGTCAAGCTCTAATTGAGTTTTCTTCTCAAGTTTTCCTTCACTTCATCCGTGTTTCTCATCCAGAGTGTCCTTGTTCGTGGAGTCCGCTTCTTCGCCGACGATCCTCCGGTTCCTTGTCCGAGTGTCCTTCCTCTTCTTCATCGAGTCCCCTAGTTTTCCTCTTCTTCCGAGTGCTATTTATTTTGGAGCGCCAATTTTCAAGGACAATCTGGTCTGAGGTGCCGAAGATTTTACCGGTAGAGGACCATTTCTGCTTTGGGTAAAAGAAGCGTTTTTTCAGTGTTACAATCCATCAGCTCTAGATTAGGGAAGACAGTACTCCTTGATATTCTTTCATGTTGCTGACTTTGTTGCTTGGAGCCTTTCAGGCAAAGAAGCAAAAACCTGAATAAAAAGCGTTTATGAATTTTAAAGTTGGACTGGTTAGGTCCTTGTCAAATCGAATTCGAGTAAAGCCTAGAAGAGTTGTTTGGCATTCCGCAATTAGCTGCAGCAACTCATTAAAGTTTAGTTCACAGACAAAGCAGCAGTTGCAGCACTATGTTTTGCTTTATTCTGCATATTGACCTCGAGTTGCCGGCGATTTAGCGCCAGACACACATAGTACTGCACCAGCAACTGGTATTTCGATTTCTGAAGGCTATCATGAAGCACCCACTTTATCACTTGCTCTATAATAAAGCATTTTCTGGATATAGAACATTATGTACCCTTACGCTGCTTTCACAATGTTCTCATTCACTTGGGTAATCCAAGCATCGCACTTGTACCGCTGATTGCTCAGACATAGATAAGTCACATAATGGCCCACGTCTAATTTACCAACGTGAGTGGCAGCGAACAGCTCAAATTCTGAGGAGAACTCGTTTGATGCATAGGTTCATCCCCATCAAAAGAGAAAATCCTGTTCCCAAATCTTCTCTACAAAATGGAAGAAGAGAGGTTAGGGGCCATGTCCATGGAAAATGGAAAATGCAGATATCGGTCTATCCTCCTTGACATCTTCCATATGGAAGAATGTTCAAATCTTTTGATAGGAAAGCAAGAAACCAATGGGAGCTTCCGTATGGACATCTGCTTGAGAGACTCCTGACTCACTTGACACTGTTGGCGGTCTGTCGTAGTAACCAGAACCCTGGCCGTTGTTCTCGCATTTCTTCTTGTACCATTCCAAATTAGCCAGGCAAACTTTCATGTCATTCAAACGCTCTGTAGGATTAAATGCTTAATTATTTTGTTCTAGAACGTCTTTTTCAGACTTGACAATCTCTCTCAACAGAGTATCAATATTCATATTCTGCGGCTGCCATGACAATGAGAGTTCAGTAAATGACCTTCCAAAGGGTAAAAGGAAAGCATTCATAAGGGACTATTTAAGTGAAGCAAATTTTCCTGGTTAAGAATGTGAAGCTAAAAGCACAGATACAGTTCATTTTGGTTTATGTGGCAAATCGCAATTATCCTTCTGGTTTCAACTAGAATAATTGTGAAATTCCCTTCTGAGATGTACTGAGACCATGTACGCAAAAGAAGGTACAATAAATAGTTACCTGAATTTGCATAAGGCTGATTGCTGCAACTTGCGCAGTTATCCCAGCTTTAAATGAATCAGTATCAGGCACGTTAACTGCAGAATAGTTCTTGCAAATCAATCACCTTTCAAGACATTTAATGATGCTCTTGTAATTGATGATTTGGGCACTTTCCGGGCTCCTAGGGGCAAGCACCTGAATTATGGAATTAGGGGCTTCGAAACATGCATCACCCGATTCAAAACATTGCTTGTACCAAAAGGTTTGTATAGACTTTGCTCCATGGTTGACGAGTGAAAGGGTTTAGGGAAACAGTCATCCTCATGAGCCACATGCAAGAAGCAAGTACTCCAGGTTGAATGTTGCGATATGGCCTGTTGGAAGCCACCGTTCCCAATGAGGGGCGAACCGAATGTGATGCAAAGTGGACGCTTTGTGGTTGCTGAATCGAGTGTACGTAGAAGCCACAACGTGAAAAGAGAGGCAATGGATCCACCCAAACAATCTCCAGTTATGACGTGTGGAATAGACTCCGAGGAAGTTGCAACCTGCATCAAAGCAGGATGAGCAACGACATACACAAGTCTATGGGGGCCAATCGGATTTTATTACTTGCACATGTGTCCCCAAATCAGTTTGCAAATGTAATTACGCTATTTCGCACTTGACATTATTGCGAAAATCAAGCACTTACATAATAAAATAAACAGAATTGGACACTAAAATTATAAACACACTCGAATCACTCAAAACACTATCACTATTTTCCAACTACCAACTATACTCAATAATTCACACAGAATTTAGACCTCACAATTCCTCACGATACAATCATCAATCTCATAAAGGAATTCACAAATTAAACCATAAGATTACTGGCTTCAAAGCACTGGTAATTCTTCATGAGGGAATTCAAGAGCACGCCGCACAATCAAACAGCCAAAAGCTGAGGCATATTGATAGGGTTGCTCTAATTAGAAGTGCTCTCAACTGATATCGTGGCCAAGTCAGACAAAATCCCGAACCAACTTTTGCACACCAGACTCGGCAGTCAGTCAAAGAAAGGAGATTGACAATTGACACTAAGATTAGGAAATTCATGGTGACTTGCTTCCTTATTCTCTGGCTAGCTTCGCTAAGTGACATCGAGCAAGATTTGAAGCTGGTCGCCATGAATTCCCTGATCCTAGCAGTATGCTTAAGATTAACTGGAACTTTTTGTTCCTTTTTCTATCTTCTGCTATGAGTAGGATTAAGGTCCACCCAACTAAAAAAGAATGTAAAAGGCAGTGGGCAATCAATGCTAGAGGAGCTGTTCAGACAATTAACTGACTGCTCATCATCAGCCACTTTGCTAAAAAGAAGCAAAAGGGGATGATCCACTTTTCAATCAAATAAAGCTAATATTATGTGAAGAAACAGCTCAAAATGATAATCACTGAAGCAATTATTGGAGCACATGTATGTATTGCAGGAACCCACTTCAATAAGACCTAATTCCAAGATCTGAGATCAACTTGTTATGATTAGAAGCGGTAACTAAGCAAAACTCATTGACCTTCAAACTTAGTAACTAGAGCTCATTGATTACTTGAAAAGAAACGAAAGATAAAAGGGTATTACCTGAGCTTTCAGGGGAGACAGCTTATCTTGGAGAGAGTTGAACAGAGAAATCGCAGCTTTGTTTATGGAAAAAGACGGGTTCTTCTTGAAGCAGAGAACCTTAAACTCAGAGGTCTCTGATGAAGAATAAGGGACCAAACCTCTCTCTTCTTGGAGATAACTGGTAACAACTGGTGGGGTCACAAAAGCAATGATTTTGTATTTAGGGTGCTCAAATTCTTGAATTTTACTGTGTCAGAAGATGGCGGGCTTTGGTGATCGCAGTCAATCTGGGACTGGAGTTCAGAGATTGCAGCCCGTGAATTGAAAAGAATACCGGAGGACAGGGCCAAGTTCGCCAAATCGAGTCCATTGCTGAATCTGCCAAAGAACCAAAAAAAAAAAAAAAAAAGTGAAAATGAAAATGAAGAACAAGAGACCAACTGAGAAACAATAACAAGAATGCGTCCTTTCGGATGTCGAATTGCGAAAAGGGCTATCGTCTGAGAAAGATAAAAGGTTTTAATAAGGGATATGTGCAACACAAGTCCTAAAACTTACAAAGAAAGTGCAATTGAGTCTTAAAACTTGTCAAATTGGTTCAATTGAGTCCTAAAGTTAATACCGTTAAACTCAATAACGGAAAATGCTGACATGGCGCTGATGTAACATTTTAAATGATTTTTTATTATACACATGGCTTTTAACATTATTTTTATTCTTGTTTAAATTAGATTTAAAAACAGAAAAGAAAAAGATAAATTTATTTCAAAAAACAAAACCGTGCAAAAAAGTAAAAAGGCACTGGTGGTGCTTCCGCCGTTGCCCATCGCTGGAGTGGTCGGCAACGGTCGCCGACCTTGGGCGGGGTGGCCTGCCCTCGCCCGGGCGAGGCCTTACTAGCCATCCCTGCTAGGTTGGGCGAGGACGCCCAGATCTAGGCACGCCGGCCCAAATCTTCGATCGCGTGGAGTCGTTGGTGGCGGCTGGGCAACAACGGTAGTCCGATGTAGCAATGGCATCATGGGGGTCAGCGGTAGGACGTCGGGGAACGGTGGCAGCCCAGCACCGCAAAGGGTCACGATTGGTCTGCTGGGGACGGTGTCGGGGCTACAGCGGCACGACTCGGCAACAGTGCAGTGCAGTGACGGCGACGGAACCCCTGCCCTCCGGAAGCCACTCACTCAGATCTGGACAGTGTCGGGGCACGGCGTTGGGAGTGCGACGAAGCTGAATCAAAACGCCCAGATCTGGGCGAGCATCGCCGACCCCAGGCGAGGGCTGGTGAGGGTCGTCTAGCCCTTGTGAGGGTCGGTGTGCCCAGATCTGAGCATCCTCGCCCGACCTGGCAGGGGTGGTCAAGCCTCGCCTGGGGCCGGCGAGGCCTCGCTTGGCCTTGCCCAAGGCTGGCGACCGTCGCCGGCCCCTCCGACGAGGGGCGGCGACTGCGGCAAAAATGCCCGCCAGTGACATTTTCTTCATTTTTTTAACAAATTTGTTTTTTAAATAAATTTTAGTTTTTCATTTTTAGTTTTTAAATCTAATTTTTAAAAATTTTGAATAAAAAATAATTTAAAAAAGCCACGTGGAAAATATAAAATTTAAAATATGACGTCAGCGCCACGTCAGTATTTTCCATTAGTAAATCTAACGGTGTTGACTTTATGACTCAATTGAACCAATTTACAAGTTTTAGGATTCGATTGCACTTTTGGTAAATTTTAGAACTCAATTGTACTTTCCTTGTAAGTTTTAGGACTTGTGTTGCACATATCCCTTTTAATAACGTATAGAGGTTTAGCGACTCCCTCGAAGTCCATTGTCGGAGCTCGTTGTTGGTGTTCTTTCGCAAATGACGTGCCTTTATGAACAAATTCCCCGGCCCGGTGTCCACGCGTTCTTCCTAAAGCTCCACCGACCATGGGAACGTGTTTTTCTGGAGCTGCAGGGCTGTGATGTGTTTGGTGGTTTCTTCAAAATGGAATGACTTGGGGTGTCTCACCGATGAAGTTGGAAAAGAATAAAATCTCAACAACTCTGCACGGTACAATGCCGCTGAGCTATGCTGACCCTGTTGCCTTCGGGAGCAAGCGTTTCCAGGGTCCACCATTTGATCGGACATCAAGACTTCCCTTTTATGCACTTTTAAGTGCATTCAAATCCAAATAATCTTGTTTCTATCAAGGAAATCGACGGCCTGGATATGTTCAAGGCCTCACGTTGGAGCCAATTTAGATCTCTTTGGCTTTTTTACAAAGTATACTACATACAATCAACCTTCAATTCATATGAAGTTATAAGGAACTGAATGGACCAGCTTACCAAGCTGGTGAGGGAGCTCGGACAATGTGAAGACGTGGGTAACTACCACACCGATGGACAAGAAAACGTGCATGGATGGGTTTGAGGTGAGGTTATGGACGAGGGTATAAAAGCAATGGTAACACAAGAGGGTGGTGGATCTCATCTGGATTTTTATCACCTACATTTTGTTTTTCATCTATCTTCTATCTTCATTAATGAAAGGACAACTTTAATTATTGAAAGGTCGATGATATGGAACCATAGCTTGTCAGACATTGTACTTCATGCATCTTTGTTCATCTTCCCCTTAGGGTCTGTGTAATATAGAATCGCACGGAGGATTCCTAGGTTTGACTATGTAATTGACAAACCAATTTATTAGTTAGGTCCATATCATAGTCAAAATTCAATATATACTAGAGATGATAGGTTGGAAATTTCAAATTATGTAGAGTGTTAGCTTATGTTAAATAAGAAATCATTACTTTGAGACTTGGGATAATCCTAAATTCAAGTTTGCGATCAATGTCACAAAATAAAAAATACCCTCGTAAAAACTAGGGGTGTGCAAAAATATTGGGACATGCCTGGACTGCCCGGAACCGGACTGGAACTACCTAAAATTGGTTGTTCTTAAAGGAACCGGTCCGGTTCTTGATTCCAATTTATGGGAATCGGTAGGTACTGGTTTGGTTCTCGGTTCCATTGGTGGATCCGTCCACCCGTCCACTCAGACTGGATCGGTTATATTATAATAATATATTAATTTTAAATATTAGAAAAAAAATTAAAATTAGCAAATATAAAATTTAGGACTTCAATCACCATCTTGTCTCAATTCATTACTCTCCTAATTTATCTCGTCTCTCTTAGTTCAAAATCTCTCCGAGCTCCATCTTCCTCTCTAATTTAGCTCCAGATTTATTCATCTCTCTTCGAGTCCTAGTTCGAACTCAGCGAAATAGTGAGTTGATTCTCTTTTCCCCCCTCGAACTTGAACTCTCTCTCCATGTCATCGCCATCCTCGTTGCCAACTCCGTATTCACTGTCACTATTGTCCTCTTTATTGTTGGGCTCGTCCCGCTTCTACCTCCCCTCTTCCTCCTCCCCAACCTTGGGCCTCCCACCATTGTCCTCATTTTCAAGGACAAGGGCAAACTCCAAGTCTAAAAATGGCTCATCATCCCCATTTTCCTCCTCATTGTCAGTCTCAAGGGAGGAGCGGGAGACGGTGGAGGCTGTGGCGAAGATGGTGGCGGTGGTTGGGATGAAAGCGGCGTGAGGGTTGCAACCGCTATCGCCACTGCGCTAGTACTTGAAGAGGATAAAACTACCATGGTCAAAAGAGCTAGAATAAGTAGATGTGGGGAAGGTGAAAAGGGAAAGGCGCAGAGGTTGGACTGGTTCTATGGATTCACCTGGGAATTGGACCGGACCGGCGGTCCGGTTCTCAGGTGGATTCATGCAACTAGCAAGCGGTTCGCGGTTCTAATTCTTCATAATCGATTTTTAGTGGGCGATTCTTGGTTCTAGATTGGAAATTGTCCATCCAGACCATGCACACCCTTAGTAAAAACTACATAGCTATGAAAATTTGAGACAGTTTGTCAGTCCATATACTATTGGGAGTATGTATCGCAACTCCTAAAAGAAACTACAGTGGGTCTAATTGGAGGGGAAAAAGGAAAATCCAAGAAGATCACAACTGTTAGACATACAAAGCTCCCTTCAGAGCCGTGGTCAGGTGTAAATCTAGAGAAAACATAAAATAGGTTAGTCTTGCCAAGTAGACAATGGAACACTTCATTCAATGCTTGCCACGTGTGATGGAGCTTACTCTAGGATTTTGGAAAACAAGTGATAGGCAACAAAAGAAGCTAAAAAGTCGCCCTTTTAGCTTCTTTTGTATATAGTTGCCTTCCCCTTTGCCCGAATTTCTCGAGTTAGAGTTATGGTTTGAAGAATATTTGTGATTTAGCTCCAATTCCTTAATTTCAGACAAACAAAAATGTTAACACCAATTATGCTGGCTCACTTTGTTGGCAAGCCGCATCAAATAATTAATATTAAAAAATTGTTACATTGGATTTTTCAATCAAACAAATCAACAATGGCACTAAAGTGATTTTTTCAATAAAAAAAATAGTATTTAAGTGATCATTCAAAAAAATTAATATTAAAATAAGCGTTGTAATGGACATTACAATATCATTTAAAAAAATTCATATTCCATGTGTTGCAAAATTTTAATAAAAGGCAAAAAGTAAAAACCACTTAAAAAAGCTTTTAAATTAAATAAAAATTTAAAAGTAAAAAATTAATTTAGATACACTTGGAAAAAAGTAAAATAGATTATATTAAAGAGCGAAAGAGGATAAATGGGAATTAAAAAAGAAGCAATGTTTTAAGCTAGTTTATACTTGTTTTTTTAAAGATGTTTTTGATTGTGAAACTAAATCCCTCGGGTCTCTAAGAAATGTTTCACAGTAAGGACTGATCAAATGGTGATCTTTGAACTTCTTTTTAATATTCAATACTGTTTTGTTGACACCTAAATTTTGGCGATCCATTTAGTCATTTATTGCATAAAAATTAGGGGTTAATTTTATCCTTAAAAAATATATATATTAATTGCATAGCTACATTTAGTTTGCATATTTTGCATTTTATTTACTGGACTGGTGGCGAATGGGTCGAATTGGTGGTTTTGGGTTTTAAATTAACAGGTTGGACTAAGCTCATGAAGAAAATTAACCCAAGCCTGTCGTTATGTTTAATTAATTATCTTGTGAAAATTTAAGATTTGATGCGATATTATGATGATTTTTGGAAATTAAAAAATCGCACTATAATCTTAAAGTTGGGAATATTAAGGAGGATAAGGAATATTCTAAAATATTTTGTTACGGATAGAGATTTCGAAAGATTTTAAAGTTGGTTAATGGAGCTTTATCTTGAGTGAACTATCTAGAAAATCTTCACAAAAAAAATTTCAGATTATCTTCAATCGTTGAGTCAGTATATAAAATCTTCAATGGTCGAGTGAGTCAGCTTGGAAGATTTTAAAGATGATTTTAGATTTTGGAACCTCTTTTTGGTTGAGCACATCTCGTCTTTTCGAAGGTAATCCCCAGCGATTGGGTTGTTATGCAAATAATTCGTAGGTAGAACAGAATGGGTTTTCACTCTATAAATAGGGGATTCAATTTTTGCTTTCGGGGGGCTTCTCTGGAGAAAAAAAATTCAGAAAAAGAAAAGAGAAGGAGAAGAAAATTTTTCTGCAGAAAGTGCAAAAGGAAAAACTGTAGAAAAAAGAAAAAGTCAGAACGTGAGAGAGAGCGAGAGAGAGAGAGAGAGAGAGGAGAAAAGTAAAAAAAAACGGTAAAGGTTGATTTGACCTTTACTGTTCATCATCTTCCCCAAATCCGCTGCCTTGCCAATTCGCGTGCTCCGCCTCATCTCCAATCCGCGCTGTGTCATGACGCCAGAGCCACTCCTCACCCGCCGCCGCTGCAACTCACGGAGACCCCGACGCGCCGACCGTGCGTTGCACCGGCACCGCGACGCCAGCCTCCAACGCACCATCGCCCCACTCCGCCGCGCCACTGCCAGACCCTCTGCCCTCACCAACAGCATCGAACGCCAGGCAATCCGACGACCAAGCCTCCACAGCCGCGAGCACCCGAGCGCCTCCGCCCCCGCACCACCTCACCGTTAGATCCCAAGCCACCGATGACCCAGAGTTGCAACCGAGTCGAGATCCAGCACCCGGAGTCCCTCCGCTTGCAAATCCGAGGTCCCCGACGACAGAAGCCCCGGACCCAGCTCGACGCTTCCCTTTCGTCGGTGCCGAGCCTCATCGCAGCCACCAGAGGCCTCCTGCCGTCCCTGCAGCGCCCCGCCGGCTGAAGCTCGTGATCCGAGCGCCTCGACGCAGCCCTCGCGACGCAGGCCCGTACCGACCCACGACAATCTCCTCGCCGGAGCTCCTCACCGTGCACCTACTGTGCCCTCACCGGAGCTTTGACGCCGGCCATCCTCCGTCCGGCGCCGTCCACCATTGTTGCCTTTTTTTTAATTTCCTTTTTAGGTGATTTACTTTTTATCGTTTTATTATTATTTTTTATCTAGCTATTTCAAGTGCTATCATTTTTGCTTAAGTTAGAGCATGGGATGTCAATTTTAATTATTTGTATAGTTTAGGCATTATCCTTAAGGTTTTGCCCAAAACTATATAATTATTAATTTGGTCCGTAAGACGTCGGATCATTTTTTTAAATTATATTAATTTTTGGACATTTTGTCGATAGCACATTAATTGTTGAATCAATATAACTATTAATTTGATCCGTAAGAATTCAAATAAGATTTTTAATTATTTTGATCTTCTTATCGTGACATTCAAGATCGTTGGTTATTTTTTCGATCATTGTAATTCTTTACTTGATTGGATGCCTTGATTAGTTCAAATTTAATGTTTAGTTGATAATTGTTTGTTTTTTGAAAACCACTAACAAAATTATCTAAAAATATTTGAATTAAGATTCAGTTTGTTTTAGAATATTTCTTGTTATCTTGCATAACTAGGATAGGGATTTTATTCTGAATTTAGAAAATATATAAACAAAAAAATGCATTAATTTAGGATTTTAGTTGCATGTTTAATTACGTGGTAATTTTAAATTTTGAATTTTAAATAAAAAATAAAAGATAAAAAAATATCATGCATATGTCACGTAGAATTAGGGTTTGCTCCGCACGTCATTGCATATTAGATCAATTACATGTTAGATTAAGATAATATCTTAATTTAAATTAGGATTTAATATCTTAGTTTAAATTAGATAGAATTTTAATCTAGCTAGATCATTTTCACATTTTTAAATAGAAATATCAAATGCAAGTCATTTAGTTTTTATTAGGTTCATTAGAACTTCCTCGTCATTAGACTAAATCATTTAATAAATGTCGCATGACATATAACTCGCGTGCTAAATCATATGCGGCATGTTATCTTAGTTTAAATAATTTTGTATGTCATTGCATCGCATTGCATGTCATTAGAATTAGGTCATTTAGATTGCATTTAATTATTGCATTTCATCATGTCATATAGCTTAGGTCATGCTGCCATGTCATATTAGATTATTAACATGCATTGCAAAAGTCATGATTTTCATTAAATAAATTGAAACAAAAATTGAAATTGCGTTTTAATTAAAAATCATATCTAGGGCTGCTGATGTGAATTCTGATTTAACAATGCAGATGCTTTTGTTGCTTCTAAGTATATTTTGCAATATTAAATTGCTTTCTTGAGTGTTAAATTGGTGATATACGCACATGTATGATCACCTCATATGTTAGGAAGTTAGATTAAAATCAATTCAATTGCCAAACATTTTTTTAAAAATAAAATAAAAATGTACCGAAATGACACTAGGATAGTCTAGTGTAACTAAGTCCCCAAACTCATAAATCTCTAGTTCGTAGGAATAAAGTAAATCTCCTGTTACTTTACTTGAGTTTCTAATCGACCCACCAAAAATAGATTAGTGGCGACTCCTGATTAAAAATCATTTGCTTGTTAAGAATTCAAACCTAAGTCGCGATTTGGTATGAGCTTGGAAGAGTCCGAGCTAAGCTTAAAGATTTAGTAATCCATTAACCTAGTTTTAGGTGGTGAACCCGCGAAAATTAGGTCGCGACATGTCTTTTTTTAATTCATATTAATATTGAATTTTTAAAAATTAGGACAAATCTCCCGCCTTATTTCTTCTCTCTTTAAAACATTTTAAGGATTTGCTCAGATTTAGCTCAATTTATATTTTCCCTTGAAAATTTGATGCCATCAACTGATGAGAACCTTAATGGCTAAGGAATTAACTTGTGCGGCATCCTTTTTTCCTCCGTCCCTCTCTCATGAAAAGAAATGCGGCACCACCATTGCTGAAGGAACGCCACCACTGGCAACGATTATCTGCCGCTGCGCCACTTAGACAGCCTTCACCCCACTGAAGTTGCGGTCAAACACCACCGAAAGCTTTGCTCAGATGAAACAAAGAAGAAAGAAAAAATAAAAGGAATTTTTTTTTACTCGAATACATTAAAAAATTATACGACGCTACTCACACTCATCAATCATTTGGTCTAGTTAACAAAGCCACGGCCGTCCACATTGGGAGAAAAAAAAAAAAGGAGGGCAAAGTACAGGAAATAAAACAGACAGTTCAGAGATAACATGATTGTCCTCTTCTTAATCACGCAACTAATCTAAGTTATCCTCCTCTTCATATGCTATTGCATTCAAACCATTGAGACTGCTCCTAAGAGGCTCCCACAAGACTTCTTTTTCTTTGTCACAAACCACCTTCCTTAGGTTTCTAAGCTTCACGATAAACCGTGATAGCACAGACAACCCCATGCAAATGGAACATTCTCGAGACCCTGGCCAAATCTTCAATTTCCTAAAGCTAAGGCTCTTGTCTTGAACTTCGAGACCAACATTCAAACCAAATCTTATGCTTTGCCTGAATTCATTGAGAAAGTTGATAAGCTCAAGGCCTTAATAGTAACAAACTACAGTCTCTTTCCAGCTGAGCTAGGCAATCTCCATGTCATTGGGTCCAATTTAAGGAGGATAAGGCTCGAATGCGTCACGGTTCCTTTCGTAAGCGTGAGAAATCTACGCTTGCATAGTCTACAAAAGATGTCCTTTTTCATGTGTGGGATCGGTCAAGCTTCAACGTTGGACAACGCCAAATCTCTGATACAATGCCAAACTTAGTAGAGCTCGTCACTGACTATTGCGATGATCTTGTGACATTATCGGATGGCATTTGTGAGGTAAAACCCTTAAAAGCTTGTCATCACAAATTATCATAATTTTTTTGCACTCCCTGAACAGATTAGGCAATGAGTGTTCCTTGAAGTGGTAAGGTTTAATTCTTGAAAAAACTTATCAAAATTGCCGAAGTTTATTGAACCCTCCGAAAATTGATACCTTTAAATATATCTGATTGCTTGCACCTAAGCATTTTGCCTAATCAAATTGGTCAATTGATTAATCTCAAGAGGATGAATATGAGAGGATGCATGAGGTTGTCTGTGCTGCCACGATCTATCGTGAAGCTTAGGAAGGTGGTTGTGGAGAATAGTCTCAATGGTTTGAATAGGTGTAGGCAATCAGATATATTTAAAGATTTCAATTTTTGAAGGGTTCCAATAGACTCTGGTAACTTCAACAAGTTCGTACAGGAATTAAGCATTACTACTTCATGAGACACCCATTGCCCAATCTATTCAGGGAGTGCAGAAAAATTATGACAATTTATGATGTCCTCAAGGGCTTTATCTTACAAATGACATTCGGTAATGTCACCAAATCATCGCAATAGTCGATGACGAGCTCCACTAAGTTTGGCATTGCATAAGAGATTTTGGCGTTATCCAACGTTGAATCCTAATCCCGCACATGAAAAATGACATCTTTCGCAGACTATGCAAGCGTAGCTTTCCCATGCTTACAGAATGAATTACGACGCGTTCAAGCCTTATCCTCCTTAAATTGGACCTAATGGCATAAAAATTGCCTAGCTCAGCTAGAGAGAGACTGTAGTTTGTTACTATCATACCTTGAGCTTATTAGCTTTCTCAATGAATTCAAGTAAAGCATAAGATTTAGTTTAAATGTTGGTCTCAAAGTTCAAGACAAGAGCCTCGACTTTAGGAAATTGAAGATTTGGCCAAGGTCTCGAGAAAGTTCTATCTACATCATGAACATATAAAGTTAAAAGGTAATTTCAGTTTTAACTGCTAACCAACTGAATTTTTCCCCATAAGTCATTGAAAGAGAGAGAGTGTTCCCAACCTGTGGAGATGGACACTAGACAAGCACTAAGAGTTGATTGCTTTTGCTCGCTCCACCAATCAGGAAAATTATTTCCGGTCAAGTCAAGAATAAGTCTCTCTTTTCTACTTCCCCCTAGTTGCACTCCATGATAGCCAGTTCTCTAAGCATATCGTGTTGCATAGCATAGTGGCTACTGTAACATTTGTCCTCATCCTCACTTGAATCTCTTCTATATGTATGCAATCAAACCCTCAAATATAAGCATTTGTGCTCAAGTTTCTTGTGCCAAAATCTAACGCAAGGCATTTGATGATACCAATTTACCATTAAAGAAAGACATTTGATCCTTCCCATGCTTAATATATTAAGTCAGAAGATAGAAATATTTTTTTACAAGCCTTTGTATAAACCATTTGAATTTTTCAATGCAGAACATGTCTGGAGGTTTGGTGCAGTATTTGTGGTGTGGATTCAAAACACCTAGTATGCCCATTTTTTGGGGAAACAGAAAGTTTGTTGTGCATAAATTACTCTCTCAATCTTCGTGCAAAGAATTCAAAACACCTAGAATGCCCATTTTTTGGGGAAGCAGAAAGTTTGTGCATAAATTACTCTCTTAATCTTGGTGCAAAGATCTAATAATGCCTTTGCCCATTTCATACATGCATTCTAACCGTCACGTATCAGGGAAAACTAATCATTTGCCAACAAGAATAGTAGAATTTTATGAGGTACATCTAGAGCAGTAGAAAACTAGAAAAGTAAGAATGAGAGAACAAAACGTACTTCGGAGCCATACCTGGTGACTACAAGGTCAGCTAGGTTCCTGTAAACGAGTTCATGGAGGTCAGCAACAGCACGCACGCCATCAAAATCTAGCTTATACAATTCCACCCACATATCAATGAGGGCAGTGGCAGGGATCTTGCGATCCTCCAGAAATGAGCCAAGATCCATGAAATGTTCCTTGATTGAAGGGTAACCATCCAAGACATCCAAGCTCTGAGGCAATCTAGAATGTCACTGTCCAAATCTGAACTGCACCAATCAAGAAGCTTTGTTTCCCAGAACGAACGATCCTTTCCACAGAGAGACGTGGCAATGACTGAAAGAGCCAATGGCAATCCCCTACAGCGTTTCACTATCTGCCACAGGGAAAAAGAAAACAGAAACAATTATGGGAACTTTGATAGGATCTGTGATTAGTACAAACCAAGGCCTCTATTTGATGAAAGAGAGATCAAAGGATAGGGAGGTTGAATTTCATTGATCAATTTCATTCAAGAAAAAAAGTTAACTCAAAATTTCAACAACCATAAGAAATCCTATAATGGATGTACTCAAGCAGGTATATACCTGGTCCAACAGCTCATCATCTGGTGCATCCATGCTAGTATCATCAACAGTAACAGATTGACGAGGTTCAACCCGGTCGGCTTGGGTCCGACCGGACCAGGGCTTGGTCCGGTGGGGCGAGGCCGGACCGGTCGGGCCTCCGTTCAGCCTGACTTGGGCTCAAACGATGGGCCCAAGCGGGATCAAAGGCCGAGTGAGCCAGATCACAGATCTGGCCCAACTCAGCTGATCTGGCCCACTCAGCCTGCCCTCTGGTCTGCGACCAGAGGGAGCTGCGGTGGCGTCCAGCTCCATGGGGGTTGCTCTGGTGATGGCGCGACGTGCCTCCTCAGCTAGGCAGGCGGGGCGAACGGCCCGGCTTCCTCGGTCACGGCGGCGTCCCTCCGGCCGCTGGTAGCCCTAGGGTGCTCTACACGGAGGAGTCGAAAATGGAAATCTCGTTCGGTCATTTTGGCGAGCAGGTGGTAGGCACGAGCGAACAGAGAGACTTCCTACCCAACCGGCGCTCAAGACGGGCCTAGGGTTCTCGGCAAGTGACCAGCAGACAAACGGCGACCTATGGGGGACCTACGGAGGCCGGAGCTCGCCCGAAATGAACGGAACGAGCTCCGGCCAACTCGACTTCAAGGACCGCACAGCAGGTGTCCGATGAAATACCAACTTGAGTTCCAGCGGGAATGGCTGCTCGGAGACGTGTTGGAGGCGGCGACGGTGGCCTGGGGACGCGTCGGTGGCGGTAGCAGCGACCCGGAGGCGCGTCGGCGGCGGTAGCCTCGGTCGGTTCTCGCCTCTTCTCCCTGCCCTCTACCCCCGGTTCTTCTCCCTCTTTCGGTTCTCGCCGTTCCAGAAGAAAGGCGTCGGGGAGGGGGATCCCGTGCACAGTCGAGCCTTCCTTTGGCTCGACACCCTCTTTCCAGCACCACCCCTCGCTCCAAACTCTCTCTCTCTCTCTCTCGAGCCCCTCTCTCCCTCAAGCTCTCCCCGTGCCTCTGTCCTCTGGGTTCCGGCGGGGGTTGGAGGCGGTCGGAAACTCCGGCAGCGATCGACCGCAGCGATCGACGGCCCGAGGGGTCTTCTCCTCCTCTCCCTCTCTCTGCGTTTTCTCTCTGTTTCTCTCCTCGCTGGTGTTCTCCTCCCCCCCCCCCCCCCCCATTCTTCCTGTTTCTCTTATGTTTTTCTTCTCTCCGCGGGCGCCCGGCCTCCTGCCGCGCCAGCTGCTCTTGCCGGCCTGATCCGCGACCACCAACTCCAGCCGATCGTCCCCTCATTGGGCTGTTCCCTCTGCTCCTCCCATTGCTGTTGCTGCTTTCCTCTCTTTTTGGCAGGCGTGCGCGAAGGACGGCAGGTGGGAGATGACCAGCTCGCGCCTGGGCTGGGCTAAACCGGAAAGGAGGATGGGTCAGGCTAGTGGGCCGCGCGAGGGAAAGAGAAAAGGAAAGAGAGGGAGGGGCCAGCCCAAGGTTTGTCCGAACCCGGCCCGACTGCCCCCCCCCCCCCCCGCCTTTTTTTTCCTTTTTTTAATTTCGGATTTTTTATTTAAAACTTTTTGTTAATTCTTTTTTGATAAATTGTAAAACTAGTGATGCAAATGCTTCTAATGTCTATATGTGATGCGATTTTAATGAAAACTTTTTGTTAAGGGATTAGAAATTAATCTCTAATTTTTCAATGCAATTAATAAACACTTAAACAAATCGTCAAAAATTTGGGTATTAACACGAGTGCTTTGTGTTTGAAGCTTCATTTGTCTATGCAAATGAATGTCGTTTGCCTATCTACGGTGGCTCCATAGAACTTGATTCAGAGCTTTAGGGTTAGCATGCTTCTCGATTCTCTCTCTCAAGGAGGCTCAATTTTTTCGAAACTCACTTGCTGGTTGAAGACAATTTGGGACTTTATGGTTTCGTATGTTTACTGGTTGAAGACGATTTAGGCTTTTGGTTTCATATGTTGCTTGATTCTTTTTGGCTCCATTTGTTTCATGGAAAATGTGACGTTTTAGAAAAAATTTTCCAGAAAATCATTTTCTAAGAAAATGTAATTATTTGTTGGTATTCGGATGAAATCTGAAAATGAAGCAAAAAAATATTTTCTCAATCTTGTATGTGATTAAGTTCTAAATAAAATGGTAAAATTTAGGTGTCAACAAGGTTTAAGATCCCCATTGCTTAACAACAGTCAGTCACTTGCAGAATGTCAAGGAGAGAAAACTCTAAGCTCCATTGAAACAAAAGCTAACGCGCTGGAAACAAAGCACAAATTCTCCGCTCTCACAAAGCCAAGAATAAACCAGCAGGACAAGCTCCAGAACAAGCAAACGCCGATGACGATTAAATCTAGGAAAAAAAAATGCACAGCAAATCGACGTCCTCTAGGATGCGAAAGAGCATGGACGTAACGGGCCAATCGGAGGGCACGAGAAACTCACGTCCAGGTGAAAGTGGCCATGGATCTCCACCATGGGAGCGACGCACAAGGTTGCCGGTCATTGGCGGCGAGCGAATTGGTGATCGAGCGGCTGGCGACGAGCCCCCTGCAGCAGGAGTAGATTCGGGAGGGAAGCGGCAGGAGGCACTTCGAGTTGCGGTGCCTCAGGGCGACAGCAGCCATTTGGAATCGGCAGCGGGGAGGGAGGGACAGAGCTATGAAGTTTTTTAATCAAATTCATGCACGAGGGATTTGTCCGAATCAAAAGTTGGTCGATGGCTTCTCCCAACAAGAATTATCGAAAGCAGACCAGTTTCATGAATTCACGGGGGACCGGACCGGACCAATGATCTGATTCTTAGATGAGTCCATAAAACTACTGAGCAGTTTTGAGTTTCCATTTTATGGCACCAGCCATTAATGGGCAGTTCTAGATGGAACTAATCACCCCTAATTTGGATATGCTAAATACTTCGATTCTAACTAAATCAGGTACATAGTAAATTTTTGGATGCATCATCACTTGTACATACTAAATGCAATGTTACTTGTTGACTGTTCTTGTGACTTTGTTCGTATCAGCATGAAATGCTCAAATTCAATCTAAGAACTAACCAACGAATGTAGTTTTGGAGTGATACATATCCATGCTACAGCTCAAGAAAGACGTTTACAGAGGACAAAAATATCGGCAACTCTCACCGATAGTCAGCAAGGGCTTTACGGCCCTCGCACAGTGGCTAGCAAGCCTCCACCAAGAAGAGAGAAAGAAAAGGAAAAAGAAGAAGAAAAAAAATTAAAAAAATTACATGTCCGGCCACTGGTCGGTGTCCACATCAACACCGGTCTACCAAAATTGGTCGAATGGACAATCAATAAAAGTTTGTCGAATGCTTAATAGGAAGAAGAAGCATTTATATATAATTAACAATTGGACATAATCGTCGCTAGGTCCAAATTCCGAACCCTCAATTCGAAGAACTCTTTTTGTAAGCACGGAGACATGGCTCGTGAATGCATCACATCACTTTATTCCCTACGATATTATTTAGGAATAACACGAGAAAGTACCACATTCATGAAGAAACTAAAACTTAAGAGAATATGCATGATTTTATTCATCATCAGAACGGAGATAGAAATCAATCCTTCGCCTGGCCGCTCGACCCACCTTGAGATCCTTTTTCACTTGCCGAGGAAGAACCTTGCTTCGTTTGCTCTTCCTTGTACTTCTTCTATGTTTCTTCAAATCGCTCCACAAAGCTCGTGTACTTCTCATCCGATTTGCTTTTCTCATCCGATTTGCTTTTCTTATCCGATCCCTTACTTTTGGAATCCATTGAACAACTTCGAATTTCGAATCTCCAAGGGCTCTTCTCAGTGATTTTAACGCGCTTATATATATATATGGCAATTTGGTAATAACATTGGAATTAATTTAGTAGATCATTGAAATTAAGTTTAGTGGATCGTTGAAATTAAGTTCCCTGAAGTGAATGGCAATTTGGTGTTAAAATTGGAATTTTCATGCGCAGATGGATTAACTCATTATATACCACCCCCATGCGTCATCGTCCTCGTCATCATCGTCATTATAATATAGTTCAACGAATGAAGGCAAATAAAGGAAATATAATGAAGGAATTAGAAATTGGATAATAATTTCATATATATTTGTTTGTGGTTGTATCTATGACTGTATATATTCTTAGACATTGTATCAGACAAATTTCAAAGTGAATATATCGAGTCTGCCCGCGTGGTGAATTGATTTTATTTTCTTTTGTATTCTTAATTTGGTTGCAAGAAAAATGGACAGGCAAATAGAAAAAAAAATTAATTCAAAGATCTCGTTTAATTTCATGCAATAAGAAAGTTTATAACTTACCAAGTATAAAAAGGATTTGAATTATGTTTGGAAAATGGTATAAATTAAATAAATAAATAATTCACGATCTTCACTTGGAAATACGATTTTTCCCCTTATTTGATATTGTAGGAGTGTAGTTCAACAGCAAAATCCTATGGAACTTAATGCTTTTTTGTACCGGCATCGTAGGCCGGGGCCGCGGGATGGGCAGGTATCTGCAGTATTAAAGTTTCAAATTGTATTACATATATCGCATCTTGGAGGATATCCTTCATCAGTCCGGATTGTAATTGATCATCTCCAGATCATGATTGATCATCCTGATATTATGGTTGATTGGATAAATCAATCTTGGGATAGAATTGATTCACGTGGGAGATATTTGTAGGAGATATTCTTTCCTTTTGTCATTCTTTTACGTATTATATAATGTACGTTGTACATGTTCAATCGTTGTATTTGTTCAATCAGTACTTTCAAAAGTTCTAAAATTCTAAATTATTATTTAATTAAAAATACTAATTATTATTTTATTTTGAATTTTATATGTCTTTTCAAAGTAATCTTGGAATACGTACCTGTTCACTTTGCAATATTTCCTGAAGGATTGTCTCTGTTTATTAAGACTAAGATAAATACATCAATTTTAAAATGAATGAGAATCAAGTCTTTTTGAGTTTTCTTTCCAAAAATATAATTATTATTTCAATTGTTTTCTTTGAGAGATTCTAGAAAAATACTAAAATTGCTATCTAATACTCTCAATTATTATATCTTGGAGGAAATTTGTTGATAATCATTAGCAACTTGTGGGCAAATAATTCCTTAAGAAAAGTGATATCGCATCTCAAAATTTGATTCCATTGTTCTTCCCAATCGTTAATCATATTTTCCCAACACATACTCCCTCGCCTCTCTTGCCACCGAGCTGCTTTACCTCATTCTTTGCTCTTTCTCGATCTTACGCTATCTCTCTCTCGAACTCATTTGGCTGAATTTACAATGGTAGAGGCATTCGATATTTGTCGAGGACATCGTTTTCATTGCCACCTAGCTGGTCCCGCTGGCTTGGCTCGTGAGTCGAAAGTGGCAGCGATTAGGCAAGAGGAACCGTGAGATAAAGCGACTGCTGCTATTGGTTTCGAAGGGAGCCACAAGGGCCAAGCTTTTGAGGCCTCGACTGTTGCATGGGTAGGCCCTATTGAGGCCTTGGTCCTCTGCACTCTTTTGATGCCGCCACTCGTCACATTGTTAATCCAAAGGATTTGGTGGAGATTAGTCGAGAGGAGTTGCAGGACTGAGTAGCTTCCAGCGTCGGCCTCGGAGGAAGCTTCAAGGGCTGGGACGGAGCGCTGCATCTAATCTGCCAAATTCTCATTGGGAAAAGTGTCAAAAAAGTCCTAAATATTTTGCATTTGTTGCTAATTTAGTCTTAAACATTTTATTAGTGTTGATTTAGTATTAAATATATTCACTTTATGTCAATTTAGTCTTTTCGGGCTAATTTTGGCAAGATTTTGCTTACTAAGACCGGTTGGCTAACATGACATGATTGGTACTGATGTAAACAACTTTTAATAATATTTTAATATTTTTTGAACTTTTTTATTTTATCTTATTTTATTTGTCTTTTTATTTTTCTTTTTTCTTTCTCCTCCCCCTTCCTCCGGCAGGTTGCTGGACCTCGGCAATCAGCCGATAAGCCTCACTAACCACTAGCAAGTCTCAAGCCCTTGCCAAAGGTCACAAGGACGGCCTCGCTCTAGGCTGGTAAGGCTTGCCCTCGCTAGATCTAGCGAGGGTCAAGCCTCACTCAACCTCTGGCGAGGCTCTCCAGCTATTGCCTCTGGCTAGTTACTGAGGTTTGGTGACCAACTGAAAGAAGAAAGAAAAATAAAAAATAAAAAATAAAATAAAATAATTCAAAAAATATATTAAAATAATATTAAGAGTTGTCAACGTCAGCTGGTCGGCGCCTAGTCAATAAAATCCTACCAAAATTAGCTAGAAATGATTAAATTAGCACAAAGTGAAAATATTTAAGACTAAATTTACACCAATAAAATATTTAAGACTAAATTGGCATAAATACAAAATTTTAACGCTTTTTTGACATTTTTCCTCCGTTCTCGCTAGTGTCCATTTGCTGTGCTGTAGTTAGATGCGCATTGCGAGGCAATTTAACACTAGTAAGTCAACTTTTTTCTTTTTTGGACTAGAAATACAGAATATATGCGCAGAATGTGCGTGCAATTCTTCTTCCTCATAGTCTTAACGTGCCAAATTTACTTGTTTTAGTTCTGCTCGATGTCAGAAAACTCACTGGCAAGAAGGCCATAGCCAACAATGCCATCCTCTTGAGTCATAGTGAGCCCCGAACAGATTGGTCTTAACAAAATCATGTCTTAACAGTCATTTGGTTGCACCAAATAGTTTGATCCTAACTAAATTATGTACATAATAGTTATTTGAATTCGGAGTGTGCAAAAAAACCAAAAATCTTCCGGACCAGACCAAATAAGTCTGTTTAGGGTGATTTCTGATTCCAATTATTAGAATGAATGAGTCTAGTCCAATTCAAGGTGAGGACTACTCATCTAAATCACTTGGACCGGATGGGCACACATTATATATTTGAATTTATGTTTGCAAAATCAAAGCCCTTATTCCCACATCTCGCTCTTAGTCTCAACTCTCTCACCTCATCTCGCTCTTGATGACCTTTCATCTAAGCTCTCACCTCCGGCCACAATTCGCGGCATCACAATCGCAGCTTCACTTCCAGCTATCCCTTGCAGTCATTTGCCCCTTTCCTAGTTTCTTCACTCAACCGTCGTTGAAAGATTTGGAACCTAATGTGATATCACATACTTTGATCATTAATGGGTTGTGTAGAGAAGGGAAAATGAAAGGAACAAGTGATGTTTTGAACGAGATGAGCAGAATGGGCTTCTTTCTGACGAAGTCACGTATGATACACTCATAAATGGCCATTGCAACTTGCAAGGATAATAACTTCAATCAAGCACTCGTTTTGCATGTAAAAATGGGGAAAAAGTACCAAAAAAATCCAAAACCTATTGCATTGGTACAAATTCAGTTCCAAAATTTTCAATTTGACCAATTCAATCTTAAACCTTTTAATATTGGTACCAATTCAGTCCATCCAGCCAATTTTGGTCAACCGGTGCTAACATGGTAATTTTTATGATTTTTTTCGAATTTTGCATTATTTTGTATTAATTATTATTATTTTTCTTAATTTTTATTAATTTTTTTCTTTTTCCTTTTCTTTTCTGCTTTCTTCTTCGCGGTTGCTGGCGAGCCTCCTCGCCAGCCATTGGGCGAGGGCCATGAAGCCCTCGCCCGCCGCCGGCGAGGGTAGAGGCCCGGCCTCTCTTGGCTTTGCCCGGATCTAAGCAAGGCTAGCCTCACCTGCGATTGGCAAGGCCATGGCGGCCATCGCCAGGGCAGAGGCGAGGGCCGCGAAGCCCTTGCCAGCCGCAAGCGAGGGTCGCAACCCTCGCTCGGCCTCGCCCAGGGCCACGGGCAAGGCTAGCCTTAGAAGAAGGAGAGGAGGGTGTTGGGGTGGCTGGCTAGGGTTTCGGAGGTGAAGATTGGGCGAAGGAGCGACGGTGTGAGTCGCAGGAGGTGGGGGACCAGGCCCTCAAATTGGGATTTCGTGGAGGTGAGGGCGGCGGTGATGAGGTCGAGAAGCTCCGGGGCCGACAGTGGAGGAGACGCTGAGGACTCAGCAGCAAGGCTAGGGCGAGGCCGAGTAGGGGTCGCAACCCTTGCTAGTAGCTGTCGAGGGCTTTGCGGCCCTCGCCTCCGCCCTAGCGATGGCCGTCATGGCCTCGCTAGCTGCGCAGCCCTCGCCGGCAACCACGGAGAAGAAAGCAGAAAAGAAAAGGAAAAAAAAAAAGAAAGAAGGAAAAAAATTAATTAAAAAAATAATAAAAAATCATAAAAAATCATAAAAATTGCCACGTCAGTGTCCAGCCATCGGCCGACGTCTACGTTAGCGCCAGCTGACCAAAATTGACCGGATGGACTGAATTGGTACCAATATTAAAGGGTTTGGGATTAAATTAATCCAATTGAAAAGTTTATGACTGAATTGGTACCAATGCAATAGGATTAAGACTTTTTTGATACATTTTCCTAAAAATGGTGATAAACGGATTGTCGCCAAACGTTCACTTATACTTCCTTGATAAATATTTATGTGTAAGCTAGTAATTTGAACAGAACTACGGAGTTTTTTTTTTTTTATCAAATTCATGCTCGAAGGCTTCGTCCGAATCAAAAGACATACATGATGTTGGTTGATGGATCCCAGCAAAGATTATTGAAAGGAGACAGTTTCGTGGACTCACCCGATGACCAGACCAACCAGACCAGTGATTTGATTCTTAGATGCGTCAATGAAATCAACAGGCAATTCCAAGTTCCCATTTGGTGGCATTAGCCCTTAGTGGGTGGTAAGAGTGTGCAAAGAAACTGAGAACCACCCAAATTGCTTGGAATTTCGAATGCCGACGGTTTTCATAGTAATCGGTTCGATTCTCAGTTTCATTTTAGTGAAATCAATGAATACCAATCTAATTCCTTGTTCTAGGCTTGGAATCACTCACCCACTCATATATATGTACATATATGTATATTTGTAGTTGTTAGATATTATTAATTAATTTTGTTTCTTGGGTGTGTAATAGGTTAACCCCCTACTTTTTTTTTTAATTCTAATAAATCATTTACTTGTTTTCTCAACCAAACAAAATAAACAAACAAAGAGGAGGGAGGGGACCGATTGGAGATGTTCATTAATGTTGCGGCACTTTGTTGTCTTGTACAAAATTGAAAGCCAATAGCTTGTTTTAATGGTATAAATAGATATTGGATACACCATGATATTGATTGATGAATATAATTTGTAGGTATTTGAGACGAATTCCATGGATTCACTCGAGAACCGGACTGGCAATCCAGATCTCCGATGGATCTATGGAACCAACAAGCAGTTCCTAATTTTAATTTTTGCAACCGATTCTTAATGGGTGGTTCTCGTTTGCAAGATGGGACCACCCACCCAGACCATACTCATCCTTAGTGGGTGGTTCTTGGTGGAACCGATCACCCTTAATTTCGATACACTAAATACTTTGATTCTAACTAAATCAGTGACATAGTAAACATTTCGATGCATCACCACTTGTACATACTAAATGCAATATTACTTGTTGACTGTTCTTGCAACTTTGCTCGCATCGGCATAAAATGCTCAAATTCAATTGAAGGACTAACCAATGAACGTAGCTTTCGAGGGATACATATCCATGCTACAGCTCAAAGAAAGACGTTTACAGAGGACAAGTGCAGTTATAAATTATTAGAAGAGCCAAATCATGGGCAACTCACTAACTTTGCAATAAAACTAACATTTCAGTTGAGCTTCCTCCTAGTTCAATTTATCACCCCTAGCAATTGCTAACAATAGTGCTCTGCGTAAACATGAAGAGTAAACCCGCAGGCTATGAAAGTAATTGCCGCACTTCGCGTCTCAAAACTCAGGATTTGCTTTCACGAATTAAAAATTTGACGAATCTCAGCTCAGCTCAACACTTTTGACACTACACCTGCACCAACCGTCCTACCTCCCTCTCTCAAGGCAAATCTTTGTCCTGTCATACAAGGATCAACAAGAAGCTTATTGAGAAATCATATTCTAGGTTCTCAGCTACAATGAAAATCACAACAAATAGCAAAATTGAAACATCAGTTCCACATACCTGCTTCAAGTGGAACTGCTGAAATAAGCTCAAAAACTGCTGTCACGTTGTCTCCAGGCATAACCATCTTAACTTCTTCAGGTAGTTCAACTTTTCCTGTGATATCTGCAGTTCTCATGTAAAACTGAGGCCTGTAATTTGAAAAGAAGGCAGTGTGGCGTCCACCTTCATCTTTTGTTAGGACGTATATTTCTGCCTCAAATCTCTTGTATGTTTTGACGGTACCAGGTTTCGCAATGACCTACTCAAAGAGAGGAAACTAATCACATTCTCTCCAAAGCAATCCTTGATAATGTCACATCTGATTGTTTATATCCTATTCAGAGCAAAAAGTATACAGGCCTTGACATCGTCTCTAAATCGTCCATCAGTAGGCCAAAGATGTACAAACACGACGACAATAAATAGCCATCACTAGAGCATAACAAGAATGTATGCGACATCACTTAACTTATCAATAAAAACTCCACCTTATATAATTTAAGCCTGATTACTTACCTGACCACGCTGTATATCATCCCGCTTCAAACCACGAAGGAGGAGGCCAACATTGTCACCAGCCTACAAGTTTGACAGGATGTATCAGAAACATCGCTGCATAAGGTTCTGGAGAGGTCTGCAAAGAACCAGAGCCTTACCTGTCCCTGATCCAAGATCTTCTTAAACATCTCAACACCAGTCACTACAGTTTTCAGAGGAGCACCCTACACAAAAAACTTAGGCATCAGGCTCAAACTTTCCTCTTACTGATTGATGAGATGAGGTCAATCCAAGTAAAATCACCCATGATATGCCATGTTGACTGAAATATCTCCAGAATAGATGATAAAGGAGAAGATTTATTCTGATATTCACCTGCATTAAACCCAAAACCTCAACTTCCTCCCCAACTTTAATAATTCCCTGTTCAACACGGCCAGTTGCAACAGTACCACGTCCCTGAAACACAATCAGAGTTGCAATATTAGCAAACAGTGACACTACCCTTTTGGTGGCATGGAAAGGGAATTCAAGACAAGAAGCATCTATGCTAGAAAAGAGCAAGTACTGTGATCCTAACAGTCAGCTAAATGAGCCAAAGAAAGGAGCAGCGTCCTCTTTCAAATGTTCAAAATGCATAAACATGGTTGATGGTGGGGATTTGGGTTTAGAATATCTGTAAACGCAGTCTCTTATAAAAATGTAAGACAACACCAAAATGATATCATGTTATTGACAAGTGAACTTCTACTTCACCTGGATTGAGAAAACGTCTTCAATTGGCATGAGGAAAGGTTTATCAAGTTGACGCACAGGATCAGGAATGTACTCATCAACAGCCTCCATCAACTTCAAAATAGCTTTCTTGCCTATGTCTTCATTTGTCCCCTGTAAAGCGGACAATGCCGAACCGCGAACGATAGGAATTTCGTCCCCAGGGAACTTGTAGAAGCTAAGAAGCTCTGGAAAACATTGAAGTTCATATAAAACCTTTCTAGCTCAACCTCACAACAAAAAAGAGTAGATATCCAACAAGAGAACTTCCATAAGCACCCTACCCCTAAGTTCCATTTCTACAAGCTCCAAGAGCTCTGGATCATCAACAGCATCAACCTTATTTAAGAAACACACAAGGGATGGCACCCCAACCTGCTCAATGCAATAAAAAATGCTTATTATTTACACTGCTACTCAAGAATTATTCAATGACAAGCAAGCTTAAAAATCTGCTGGATATGTATACGGCTTTTACAAGCAATATACAGACCTGACGTGCCAAAAGAATATGCTCCTTTGTCTGGGGCATCGGACCATCAGGGGCAGATACAACAAGAATACCACCATCCATTTGAGCAGCTCCAGTTATCATGTTCTACAAGATGAACACAGTGTGTTGATTATTGCAAGGAATCATAGCACACGCGAAATTCCCATCTCTAAATTAATATATCAAATATTTAAATATATTGACATTAAAACTATGCTGCCATTAAAGCACAATAGCACTTTTATGAGATATATCCCTTGCTGATAATTTAACATCTCATAGCTCTCACACTTGCCCAAAATTGTTCCAACTGAAAAGATTGGTCCATTCACATCTTACTTTAACGTAATCAGCATGTCCTGGGCAATCTACATGTGCATAGTGCCGCTTAACGGTCTCGTATTCTACGTGAGCCTGCAAAATCATGTCCAATTGAGGTTAAACAGACAACATGCAGTTTATAACTAAACAAACTACAAAGTGAATTAAGATGCATAAAAGAGCTTAAATCGTGCCGATAAATTAAGCAAGCAGTTGATATCTTACAGTTGCAATAGTAATTCCTCTTTTTTTCTCTTCAGGAGCCTTGTCAATTTCATCAAAGGCAACAGCCTTTGCTTTTCCTTCTTCTGCCAGCACCTAAACATACCGTTAAACGAAAAACTTAAGCCACTTCTTGTCTTTATGATTCGAGGCTTTCAAAATCAATCTTTAAATAAACAAAAGAGAAAAGTGACGAAGGATGGCATAAGCCTTCCCACCCAAAACCCACCCTCGTAATTGCAGCAGTAAGCGTAGTTTTTCCATGATCGACATGGCCAATTGTACCGACATTTACATGAGGTTTTCTGCAGGAAAAGAAAATTATAGAAGTAAATTCAAGATTTACTGGAAAAAAATATCATAACTAATCTTTCTCCTCTCACCACTGGAAATTGCCTATAGCATATTTTTTAAAGAACATTTTTTTATATCAATAGCTAAGACAGTGAAAAGGAAAACAGACAATATCGTATTGGAAACAACTTTACTTTTAAGCAGGGCAAGAGTTACATTTCTGAGGAATTTAAAAGCAGGTCAGAAAAATAATGAAAAAGCGCAGTAGGGAAGTCAATTTATGCCAAGTGAATCAGCTAAAGAAGAACAAACACCATGCAGACAATATAGGCACACTGCATTCAAATTTATGTCCTAAAATCCCAATATCATGCCTGCCATTAATATTTCTACATAGTGGGATCCGCCATATTTCTCCCTCAAAGATGATAACAGCACACACACAAGTTGCTACTCAAAAACCCCAGTACACATTCAAGTTCACTGTTCAATGCAGTAGAAATGATATTCTAACCTTTACACTACTCGTTCAGCTAAACGAATTCACCAAACACTCCAACGCCCCACATCATCCCGAGCTTTAAGCAATGGCAAGAAGACTAAAGTTTAATACTTCCACCAATTGCTTCCATGTTCTTAAAAATTCATCCTTTCCTTTCCCTGCACTATCACTTTTTTCCGTCTGGCAAAGCTTAAACAAAAGAAGCTTCATTTTTAACCATGCCAGGTCAAGATCCCCACCGTTTAACAACAGTCGGTCACTTGCCGTATGTCAAGGAGAGAAAACTTTAAGCTCCATTGAAACAGAAGCTAACGCGCAGGAAACAAAGCACAAATTCACTGCTCTCGCAAAGCCATGAGAAAAACCAGAAGGACAAGCTCCAGAACAAGCAAACCCCGACGAAGATAGGATAGAAAGAAGGAACAGAAAAAGGGCACAGCAAATCCACATCCGCCAGGATGCGAAAGAGCACGGACGGAACCGGCCAATCAGAGAGCGAGAAACTCACGTCCGGGTGAAAGTGGCCATGGATCTCCACCACGGGAACGAGCCGCCGGCGGGTCGGTGGTCATTGGCGGCGAGCGAATCGGCGATCGAGCCGCCGCCGGCGAGCCCCCCGCAGCAGGAGTAGATTCGGGAGGGGAGCGGCAGGAGGCGCTTGGAGTGGCGGTGCGTCAGGGCGACGGCGGCCATTTGGAATCGGCGGCGGAAGCAGCGGCGGCGGCGCTCGACGGAGCAACGAGGGGGTTTTAGGTGGGGGCTTTGCTCTCGCAGCTCGTTTTTGCTTTGCTAGCTGCTTCGAAGGGTTTAAGGAGGAGAGAGAGAGGGAGAGGGGATCTGGCCAGTTTGTCCTGAAAATTACGGAATTGCCATTGATTGTTGACTTAATAAGAAAAAAATTTACTACTTCATTATTTTCTGTTCAATGGTACCCTAAACTTTCATAATGTTGATTAAAATGTCAATTCGCCCATTATATTTTTCTTATTTAAATATTATAAAAAAATATGAATTTTTTTAAATTTGTTCTTTAACGGTAAATGAATGACCCTAACTTCTTGCTCTCTCTTTCTTTCTTTCCTTCTTTCTTTCTTTCTCTAGGTAAAATGAACATTACATAAGATATAGCCTCCGAGTGAAAAAGAGTTATGTAATGCTCCAATCATTTCACGAAAAATATGACATTTCTGAAAAAAAATTTAAAAAAAATAATCATATTTTCTACTATTCGACTAAAATTTGAAAATATACTAGAGAATATTTTTCATTATTTGGTAAAAGAAATATTTTCCTCCATGCACCTCTTAATCATTTTGTTATTAGTAATTTTTAGAAAATCAATTTTCTTAACTTTTTTTCTTTTCTTTCTTTTTCTTCTCCTCCTTTGTTGGCCGATCTTTAGCCACGGTAATGATCGGTGACTAGCCATAGGCTGGTGAGCTCGAACATCACTAAATTCGGCCACTTGGATAAGGCTTGAGTCTCACTGAAGGTTACTAGAGCCTCATCAATGTCTGGCAACCTCAAGCAAGGATTGAGCCTTGCCGAAGTGGTTGGATTTGTTGAGGCCTAAGCTTGCTTAAGGGTAGTTGGATGGGCTGGGGTGGGCGAGGCTTGATTCTTGTTGGAGGTAGCTAGAGCCTTGCCAACATTTGGCAACCTCCAATGAGGCTGAAGCCTTGCCTAGGTGATCGAATCTGATGGGACTCAAACTCACCGACTTCAGGGGAGCTTAGCATCACTGGCCTATGGCAAGGCTCCAACTATGGCTTGTTGCTGGCCATTGTTGTGGCGGGGGACGGGCCAATAAGAAGAACAAAAGAAAATAAAGAAAATAAAATATATATTTAAAAAGAATTAAAAAGAAAAGATAATATAAAAATAAAATGAGAATTGATTCAGTGAAAGAAAGTGACATGAAAGAAAACATTTTCCTTAACTAATTCATTTTTTATAAAACGAACATAGAAAAAATCAGAAAATTATTTTCAGAAAATTATTTTTCATGAAACAAATGAAACCTAAAATCATGGTCAATTGATCACCAACAGTTGCAAGGTTGAATTTTATGGGGCTTTTATGGATTTGCACATTATTATTTATTTTGATAGATCCAATTTAAATTAATGAGTACATCAATTTATTGAATAAATTTTGATATAGCTTATACGATTGTTCTCGATATTTCCTATTTCCTTTTTGTAATAGAATTGCGCTTCTTGGTTTGGCCATTTGGGCTTCCGTTTTCTCAATATGCTTTATACTTCCATTAGACAAAACTTTTATGAAGATTAGGTTTTGAAAAAACATATCAATATTATTAAATCATATGTTTCTTAACACATTCTCATTTGGAAAAGTACAAAAAAAAATTATAAATCTATAACATTAGTATAAATTGAGCCATAAACTTTTCAATTGAACCAATTTAATCTTAAACATTTTCACATTAATATTAATTCAGTCCATCCATTCAAATTACGTTGACATGGTAATTTTTAAATAATCTTTTTCATTTCTTCTTTTTTTTTTCTTTTCATTTTCTTATATACTCTTCTTCTTCTTGGCCAACAAGTCTCTCGTAGCTTGCCAGCCAATGGGTGAGGGCCACAAAGCCCCGCCGGTCACTAGAAGGAATATAAGGGAGAAGAAGAGAAAAAAGAAAATGAAAAAAATTTTAAAAATTTGCCACGTCAACTTTGGCTAGATTGCTAGCATCAACGTCAGCACCGACCGATTAAAATTAGTTGAATGAACTAAATTAATGTCAATGTGAAAATGTTTATAACTGAATTGATTCTATTAAAATGTTTATAACTAAATTAGTACAATTGTCATATATTTAGGACTTTTTTGGTGCTTTATCCCATTCTCATGTGTAAATTCCAAGTCTTACATATGAAAACTATGAACTAAACCATCTTTAGTAGCTTTTTCCCTCTAATTAAGTGAACCTAACATGGGTGAGATAAGAACATTATCATCGTTTGAATATAAATACAACCATGTCGATCGGGTAATCAAAGGGATGGCAAGCAAAATAACAACATTGAGAACGAAAGTTAAAGAGCATCGAGAAGCTTGGGTTAGTATGATGGACAGCCATTTTTAAGAGGGTTGAAAAATTCAATCTCTTTGGAAACGAATCCGCGATGTTTGTAAATCAATCATTTTCAGTAGAATTCTATCTAATTGGGAAAAAAACCCACTTGAATATGATTAGTGTCTTAATCTCTTTGAGAGTTGGATAAAATAATAATGATCTAGGATCCAAATAAAAGATGATCATAAATTTATATTTACGTGACAACCTTAAATTTATATCTAATGATATATTTATATTAAAAATTTAGTGTCACGGAAAAAAATTTAAGATTTTTGGAGTCATAGAAAGATTCGGGATAAACTTCACAAAAAAAAAAAGATTTGGGATAAATATATCTCAGTGGAAAGGTTTGGAGGTTTTTTAAAGCTTTTTCCACGCATCAAAATAATCCTCAAAACTTCAGATTCTGTCGAACATTTATTCTTCAGGTGTCGCACCTCGGCTTCTCTGGCCTACTTTTGGGCCGCCAGATGTAACCTCCCATGGCAGAATAGATGTTGGAAAGATATCCTCAGTTGGGCCTTAAAGTTCTTATTTGGTAAGGACTTCTTCCATTGCATTGCGCGGTTCTCGTTTGGAGCTATGTGTCACCTTATTTGGAAAAATATGAATGCGATTATATTTCAGGGCGAATCCTTAGTGGTCTCGGCTCTAAAAAACCACATTATTAAGGTTATGAGGGATAAAGTTATAACATTCAAAGATGTTCCTCCTACCCCGAGGAATAAGAGGCTTCAGCGTGGTTGGGGGTTCAACCTTGCGGTGTTCTCTCGGCTGACTAGTGCTCCTTAGTTGCTGCTTTGCACGAGTTGCTCCTATCTTTCTTGGCTCTCCATTCTTAGCCACTTTCTTAGGGGGCTGAGGGTTGGTCAGCCTTGTTGTTATCTCTTTCCCGCTTGTTTGTTTTGTTGCTGTACCTTTGTGGCTTCCTTGTTTACCTATGTGGCCTCTTACGTTGGCTCCCCTACACTTTGTCTCATTTTGAGGAATGAGTGTAGGTTTTTGATGCCGATCTTTTGTATATTGCCTTAACTTTATTTATACATTTATTACCTTTACCAAAAAAAAAAAAAAATTAATAATAATCCTCAAAACTTTCGACGACAACGGCGTCGTGTCGTCGCTATAAAGCGTCCTCCCGTCGGCCGTGCATCCCGAGATACTCTGTCCCTCTCCACACGGCCGGTTCCTCACATCCTCACCTCCCACTCATCGTATCCGATTCCTCTCCGCCGCCGTACCCTTCGATCGTTTCTTGTTCTCGTCCCTCCTCTTCCTGTTCTTGTCCTTCCTCGATCCCCGCGACCTCGGTGCCCCTGCGTTCGGGGGAGCTCGTCCTCGCCGGTCACGCTCTTGTGGCCTTCCGGGCTCCGTTCGGGGGTGGGGGCTTGATCTCGGTCGGAGGTCCCCGGGCTTCGGTTTCTTGTTCATGGTCAGCACGTGGGTCGCGGTCGCTTCCACACATGATTCCCTGGGGCGGCCTGAGCTGTTGCCTGAGCGCGGCGGCTCTCTACGTGCTCGGCAGGAGCAGCGGAAGGTAATGCGTACTTCCGGTGCTGCCCGAATTGCTTCGGATGGAGTCGGGGTTTCGAGCCGTTTGTTTGACTTTCTTGGATGTCGAGCTGAGCTAAGTTGTGGAGTGAGAGGTTCTGGGACTAAGCGTCGATGAGGCGTCGAGGGTTTTCGATGGTTTGGCTAATTTTGAATCTTGTCGCAGGGATGCGGAGGCTTTGAAGTGTGTTTTTCGGGTGAACCAATTGAAGGAATTAGGTGAGCGCACTTTCGAGGCCTTGGATAATGTTCCTCCTTGCTCTTATTGTCTCTCCTGGACTGAGTGGTTTATGACTTGTCGCGAATTTGACGTGGGCATTTTTCGGCTTCATTTTCTGGCATTCTTGCTGTTTGTGCTCCGGCGAAGAAATTTTGAAATTTGTAATCTTATGACTGCAGCTTTTGGGAGATGGCGATCTCTTTTGTTAAATTTATGCGGGTATTGGAGGCCTAAGAATTTATGCGGGGTGATATTGTTAAATTTAGCATTTACCTGACACGGGGCAAGGCATAAAAAGTGAATTTGTATATCTTGCACAATTGGGCACCTAAGGGAAAGGGGAGGGGGGGGGGGGGCGGCTTTGGGGTTGAGTTGGAGGCCCCAGTAAGCCCTCCCTCAGCTGGCCATGACCTAAAGGGAGGAGAGAAACTTCCATCATCCAGCCTACATGCTTTTGAAATACTTTTGTCATTTTCTAGTAGCTGCTGTTGTAGTCATTGGAGTGCTCTGAACATATTTTGGATCTAGAAATCAGGAAAAAAGCTCTGAGAATTCAACATTCCTCATTTTTCATGTTCACTATCCTCTAGTTGGGGCGTTGTGTACTTTCTCTATCATATGGATATATTCCTGTCATGAAGTGAAAGAGTAGTGACTTCTGAGTGCAATTCCATTTTGCTTAACTGCATAAGTTTCTATAATAGCTGAAATGACTCAGTACCTGTTTGCTTAAACTTATCTGAAGAATGGTTTTTACATTCCCTTTGCCTGAAACAGCACAGCTTTTGGATACGGAATGTAAGGTGTTACCTTTGGTTGTCACACTTTCTGGAAGAGTTGGCTCTGACACGCCAATTAATTGTGAATATAGTGGTCTACGGGGTGTGATAGTGGAGGAGACGGTAATAGCCTTTCACTTGATTGTAATACTTGCTTAGTTGGTTTTTCGTTATACTCCACCCTTTGTGATACTAATGTTGTTGGCTTGTTCTCAGGCAGAGCAACACTTTCTGAAGCACAATGATGCTGGTTCTTGGATTCAAGACTCTGCGTTGATGCTATCTATGAGTAAAGAAGTTCCTTGGTACCTGGTGAGGAATGGCTGCTCTCTCATGCTTTTCTTATCTTCCTTGTTCACTTTGATTTGGCGGTCCAAGTAAGTTTGCTTAATACTGATTGCATAGCTGACTAGTCGCGAGTTTGTCTTGTCTAGAAAGATTGGAGCCTTCTCTTCTACTTTTTGAGAACATCTTGTTTTCTGCTCTATGTTCAAATGATGATCTGAAAATAGGCCTTGATTATGTCTTGTTCATATGCGTAGGATGATGGTACTGGCCGTGCGCATGTATTGGGGGCCCGAGGAGCCTCAGGTTTTGAACTAAACATTGCAAGTGAAGTGTTTGAAGAGTCTGGACGATCTCTTGTACGAGGAACATTAGATTATCTTCAGGGTCTCAAGGTTTGTCTGTCTCATGGCTTCCTGTTTAGCGAAGACTTTGTTGATGGACCATAAGCGAAGCTCATTGAGGATTCACTTGATTCTTTTTCCATCTATTCACCTTCTGTTTTTATTCCAGATGCTTGGGGTCAAGAGGATTGAGCGTGTTCTTCCTGTTGGTTCCTCCTTGACTGTTGTTGGTGAGGTAAGGTTTCTGCCATATCGTGTTGTTTAATGAGCCTGTGCTGTTATATGCTGAAAAATGAAACATTGGCAACTTGGCAGCTATTTGTGTGATAATGATGGATTGACCAATGTGTTGTCATTTGATAATCAGTTCTGTTGGGCTTTTCAAGTAGTACTTTGTGTCATTTCTTATGACATGATTATTGATGTGAAATATTGGGTGTGGTTGAGTAAGAATCAAGCAACTGAGGACAGTGTTGTGAAGTACCGTATCATTTTAACTTAAATGCTTTAGGATGAGCTGCAATTCAATGGGTCTGCTGCTGAATAAGATTGGGTCAATAATAAGTTGCCAATAATCTGTAGCCTGGATGCTGTGCGATAACTGGTAGTTGCTGCTGAATAAAAATTCATAATATTAACAAGAGCAAAAAAAAGAAAAAAAAGATCTTGTTAAGCCTATGATGTGGTAAAACCAACTTGTAGACTTAGAAGTATTTAAACCATGAGTTAGTAACTAACATTGTGCTACAATGCTCTTCACTGTGTTGTTATATTGATAATGCTGATTTTGTCTTCCATGAAAAAGACGTCAATCTCTCGGACTTCAGGGCATATGATTTTATGAGCATTGTCTGGAGCCAACAGCAAATTTATGCTAATTTTATTTATTGAACTTGTTTAGGTTGGTAGTTAGAGCCTATGGTGGTCTGTATAATGCTCTTCATTATCCTCACAAAGAAAACCGAGTTTCCAAAATGAATATGATGGGTAGTAAGGGCCACTGATTGTGTAGATTTGTTTCTGTTAAAAAAGGTGTCCCCTATAAATTTTACATTTATTATTTTCTTGAGCTGATTTCTGACTGAGTCTGACTAATCACAATTTCATAGTAAGTTAAATCATCCAATTGTGGAGTTGGCTGTTTTAAGAGATTTAATGTACATCCTCCTGTCTCCTCCTTAGAAAGGAATGTTACTGTCAATTGATTGTACCCTCATCAGGATACAAATAGCCACTTATCAGGAAAATTGGCAGTTTATTGAAATATGACCCTTGTAGATTTTCGTGAGGATGTGTGTTACTTAGCTAATGACCAGCCAGTGGCTTTTCTCTAAATTAATTGCACTCAGCAATGCAGTGAAGTTGACTTACATTTTAAACCCCTCCAATGGGAAGGCTTGATCTCAATAGCTAAAGCCAAAAACGGAGAGATTACTAACACACTCTAGAAAAATGTCACTTCTGTCAGTGTATAAGCATTTTAAGCATAAGCATTTTAAGCGTCTGAAGAATCAAGTCCTGGAATCAGTTGTAGTCATTATGTAAGGTATGGCAACACTTTTATGAGTTTTGGTTGTCTTAAGTGAGTTAGTATGTTTAAATTGGTCCTCGCGAATGCTTTAAATTGTAAATTGAGTACTTCAAGTTCTATACTCATATACCTATCAGACCCCCCCAAACAAAAAAAGAAGAAGTCATCCCATATATATATTGATGAACTGGGGCAACTTTCATGGAAGAGCACTGCGGCGTGCTACTTGTACATATGCAAACAATTTCAGAGTACAGGATTTAACTTGTCTACTTTGTTGAGGCATTTCTCGCTCCAACTCCATTTGATATTGTTTCTTCTATGAATTTGCCATATTTGCTTCTTTGCTTGAAGTCAGGCCGTCAAAGATGATATTGGGACGGTGCGGATCCAGAGACCACATAAGGGGCCCTTTTATGTATCTCCTAAAACTATTGACCAGCTCATTTCAAATCTTGGCAAATGGGCTAGGTAAGTATATTGGGGGACAACTGTGGCCTCATTAATTTCTCTGTTTCTTTCAAATGCAAGCTAACTAGAAGTTTGAACAGGTGGTATAGGTATGCTTCCTATGGGTTTACAGTGTTCGGCATTTGTTTGATTGCAAAACGAGCTATCCAATACATCATGGAGAGAAAGCGACGCTGGGAATTGCAGCGAAGGTACATTTAGTGAAGCTAGTATTTTTAGAAATGGAGATCACTGGTTTGTTGAAATTATCATTCTTTGTTGTTTCTTCATTTGTCTACATGCTCTGAAGTATTTGATGGACTGGATGTGGCCATAAGTTCTGTGCCAGCAACTAAAATTGGATGACTATTTTTTGCATCTTGCAAAATCCTAGGCCAATCTTAGCCTTCTTATGTCATTTATTTTGTTCAAAACTGGGACTTTTGGGGAGATATATTTAGCTATTTCCTTCTCTTCGCACTTTGCATTCAATTAGTTAACATCGGAGTTTTATTTGATGACTGTTCTTTGTTGCTTCCTCTTCTTCTCCACTTTTGTTGTTCTTAACTGCAAGGATTTCGTCGAAGTATATTTTAATGGATATTAGTCAGGAGTTACTAGGTAGTCAGGAATGAGGAGATTGGGATTTTGTTAGCATCTCTTGTGCTCTATAAATTGAGCTATCTTGTGTGCCCTTTCATCAATCTATTATGTAAAGATTTACCCTCTGAATTTCTCTTGCTCCCTCTTGAAGATCCTAAAATATTTCTATGGTATTAGAGTCACCAAGAGGGAGGGACCCAAATCAAGACCCTAGAATGCCAATACACAACTTTTTCTTGCTGTTAATCATAAGAAAAAAAAAGAAGGGTTTTTGTCTTCTCCACCAAGCCAAGTATTGTGTTCTTTTGTTGCAAGCTCTACTCAGTTGCTCGCTGTTACTTTTCCAAGCCTGTCTTCAGTAACACATCAAAATCTTCTTCTCTGGCAAGGACTCAAGCTTTGTCCCTCGCTGTCTTCTTTCTTCCTCAATTTCTTCCCGTCATCAGGAGGAGCTTGTTGCGAACCCAGGTCATCCAGATGTGGGAGTCGTGCGTGTTCCTATGCTCACTGCCACCAGTCCCTACTGGACGAACTTCCTCCATCAGCTACAATTTCTCTCTTGCGGGCCATTGTTCTTCTTCATCTTGGTCAGCCTTCCATTGTCATCCTTGCAAGCTGTCCTTCTGGCCATGAGCTCATCCTCCACATTTGTCTCTGACAAGCACATCCCGTTTAATTTCAGCGTTTTTCATCTTTTGTCTTTAGCAAAATGCCCCAGTTTTGGTCCTTTAAAATCTTAACAACCTCTACTGTGAATGTCTTCTGTTGTGAGACTCATCTTTGATTGTGAGCATCATGAACTAGCAAAATCGGTGTCAAGTTTTCGGGCGGCTGTGAGTGTTGGAGTCAAACACACCTTTTTTGAGCAACCAGAGTGGGTTGATACAGTACATTTTGCTGCAACGATTAAAGTCATGTTGTCACACGATTTTATCTTCGTTGTTTGAGGAAGCGGAAGGTGTCAACTTTCCAGTCTTGATTTTTTTTTTCAGCGCTTCTGTCAAATACGATGTTAATATGGCTTACATATATTTTGTCAGCTTACACACTTGTCGTTGTCTTAAATCCCTTCAGACAGGACCCTTCTGATGAGATGAAGAAATTATCATTCAAGACAATTGCTGGAACTTTTGAAGTTTCTTCCTCACACTGATTGATTTTCAGATATTTGACCTTTTCTTTGTCTAGCTCAAATTGCTATCTTTGCTGGGTGGTCTCTGATTTGTCCTCAAATGCCTCTTCTACTTTTCAGAACGTCTCTTTTATTTGTTTTCTTGATATATTTCCTAGTTTTACTTGAGATTTTTTGTTTGCTTTTTTGTTGGTAATCGATCAGGTGCTTTTCCTTCTGGAGACTGATCAGTTATCAGTAGCATATCTCGGTTATTGTTCTCTCTTTCTGCATAATGTTGATTAAGTCTTCTTCATGCAGGGTTTTTGCAGCTGTTGCTAGGAGATCAGAACAAGATACTGAAGGTAACTTGTGTTACATAATTGTTACTTCAAACAATCGATCTATTCACATAGTGACGGTTATGATTTATTCTCAGGCACAGATGACAAGACCAAGAATGCACCAGGCAGTGCTAAGAGAGACCGTTCGATGCCAGATCTCTGTGTCATATGCCTTGAGCGGGAGTACAATTCCGTCTTTGTCCCGTAAGCAATCTTTTCTTTATTAGATACAATGTTATTAGAGTTTGCTGTCGATGGTGCCTTTGTATATTTACCAATTCCACTCTTCCATGTCGCTGCAAGCCTCAGGTGTCTAGAGGGTTGTGTTCAGTGAAGAGACAAAAAGCTTTGATTTGATTTTCATTGTCCTGGAAGAAGTTTTATATGATAAGATGGTTAATTTCCATGTGCAGGCTTTGCAGTGCACGATATTAGTTAGTATGTACATAACTGTGTAATCTTTAACATTTAGTAGCTTTGGAATACACTGATCCTCCAGCTTTATTCTGCCCACTTTTGTGTTTTAAGTTTTGGCCTCTGATGTTCGAGCTTTCTAGGGTCCTAATTGCGAAATGCTATGGGCAATTGCTTCCTTATAATTGGATGAATGATACTCAACATTATAATCCCTGTGGAAGGTATCTGTCAAAAATATAAAAGAAATAAATCCCTGTTGGAGGCATATAATTTTTATCCATGACCTGAAAAACAAGCATCTCTTCCCTAGCGCATGTTGGAGTAGAATTGAACCTTGTAAGATGTTTCATCTTTGCTTCTTCTGATTGCCTTTTAAACTTGTACTTAGCATGCTACATGCATTTCTTCAACAGGTGTGGGCATATGTGTTGCTGTACAACATGCTCATTGCAGTTGACAAATTGTCCACTTTGTCGGCGGCGGATTGAGCAAGCTGTGAAGGCCTTCCGCCATTGAATTAATTGTATTGCAGTTTGGATCTGATAAATTCGGATGTAGTCAAGGTTGGGAAGGCTAAATTCCGTTCTGGCTGCATTGCTTCTCATCTTGCCATGTAAATTTTCATACTACAGAATTCTTGCATTATGCTCGTGGTTAACAGGCCAACTTCTTGGATGTCATTAGTCACTCCCACATAATGTCTCTCAACAACAAGTCTATCGGTATACTCCACTATTGTAAGTTCAAGGTCAGTTGTCGCTTGTCCTTGTATATTTTACACGGACCAGCAGGAATTATGCGGGTCTCTGTTGCTTCTACCATTTTGGGATCATCTATTCCATTCTCTACAATTTGCTTATAGTCTGGCAATTTTTTCATTCTGGTGGGCGTTCATGGGCTGCACTTAACCTGGCCTTTATTACTAATGTCAGCAGTGAACTCGAGTACATTCCTGATGTAAGAGTTGCGCCTGCTAAATATTTACTTTTGCAAGGGTTAAGCTACTCAACTGTTTAATCCACTGATTCTTGAGTTGGATGCCTCTGGTAGTTGGACAAAATAGAGATGATTTATTCGTTAAATTTTGACGATGCATGTGGTGCCAACTCAGAATTTCTCTTTCTTGCTTGTCATTGTTATCGGAATCACTTTTTACTCCTTTCGTCTGTACAACTCTGCTATTAGATTGCTGTGGCAATTTTTTCCAAAGCAGTAGCGACAGGTTTGCCAATCCCCAGTTTGATGTGTTAGAATGCTATTGTTAGATTCCCTTTCTAGTTCTTCAGGATTGTTTATGGGAAAGTAAAGTGGGAATTTGATCCTATACTTCAATTCACCGGGACAAATTGGGAAAAGCCTGCTTTCTGGCTGATGTTCTAATGTTTAATACTCGTTTAGATCATGGCATCTTGATCTTTCACGCAACCAAGTGATGTCTGCACCATTACGTTCTCTTTGTTCCATTCTCACTAGGCTGGTTTAATCTCGGCCTCATTTTTCCCTCACATGACTCGGTATATAACACCCGCACAAGCACTTATGCATACTCGGCCTTCCTCATTCCCTTGAAACGCCTCTAGGGGGAAAAGACTCTGATTTGACTTCCCATCTCTAAGCCCTTCGTCGTGCCCCAATGTACCCGCGATCTGTCGCCGCTTCTGAAGCAGTTCCTGTCGAGTTTGAGTATGCGAATCCGCCAGAGGCAACGTCCGACTTTGAGGCCCCTGTTCACAAGAACGATCAAGTGGGAACAAAGCCTACCACGGTCGAGCCTGGGAGGCAATCGTCTCCTGGAATGGCCAAAACCAAGTTGAAGGCCAATTCGGTTGTTTCTCCCCAGGGGCGTGGCCAAGCAGTCGGATTTGCACCGAATCCCGAACCAGGAGCATCTGTTGCTGTTGTCCGAGAGAAACCAAAGTTCGGAACAGAGATGGCATCTCCTTTAAAGGTGGCCGTTGGCCAAACTACTGGCGCTAGGAAAGTTGAGTCCCATCCTCACGGCTTGACTCAAGAGGAGACTCATCAGGAGAAAGCTAAGCCTGCACCTCGAAATGCCCCGAGGAAAGATCGAAGTAGGGAAGCGAAGGAGGAAGGAGAGGACATCAATACCCGAGTGTCCATCTTCATTGATCGCGCCAAAATAAGAATGAGCACCGCGTCGAATGCCGGAGGGACGAAGGGCGCAGGGCAGAAGGACAGCGGGAGCAACCATATTGAGAACTTTATTCAACAAACTAAGATGAAGATCAGAGCCATGTCTGGCATCGGTGGTGGAGGCGGTGGCGGTGGCGGTGGCGGCAAGAATGCTCAGTCTAAGTGAGGCCGCAAATATCTGACTGATAGCGCCTTTACTTGATACTGAATAATTCAGCGCGCGATGCTTGGCCATGGTTACTCCTCAGGATCTAGGAATATGTATCGGATACAGGTACTGCAAGAACAAGCTTCTGCTTGGTTCTAATGATGTAGCTTGTCTCAGTTTCAACTTGCCAGAAAAGATTGCCTATTTGTGCCAAATTAGCTTGCTTTCTCCGTAAATACATGGCGTCCGATAAAACCACAAAATTGTCAGTGAAAACATCTGGCACGATTAAGTTAGATTAAGTGGTTACAGCGCAAAGAAAGTTGGATTAAGAGATTGCCTTAGCACCAAGGGATACACATTAAACCGCCTTTAAGCTTGCACTTATCTCATCAATTCTAAATTTATTATATGGATACTAGTTCAGTCCTAAACTTTATAATTTTTCCAACTTAGTCCTAAATCTGTGTGATTTGAATATAATCCTTTCAATCATTTTTTGTCAGAAATCGCCAAAATAGCAGTTCGGTTATTGTTGGCCATCTTACGTGACACCGTGATACACCGCCGCGTTAGCAATTTTTGACGAAAATTGACCAAGAGGACTATATTTAAATTCCGCGTAAAGGTTTAGGACTAAATTGGAAAAATTGAAAAGTTTAAGATTGATTGGACAAATTCTCCTATAGTAGGCATCGGACCAGATTAAGAAACAACCGTACCGAATCTCATGTCATCGGAATGTTCATGATTGCTCGTGCATGACCCAATCTGTAAGCTCATAATTAGAGGGATTTTCAGACGAGTTGAGCTAATTAACAGCTAAATTAGCCAGCTAATTGATGCATATACAATAATTTTGGTTGACGACCACTTTAAGTTAATGTAATCCAAACCATCAGAAGGGCAACATCGGCAGTGACTTGGACCAGCATCGTAGTATTCACAGTACCCTTGTCTGAAAAATTCAGGCCGACCATCATTTCCTTCTGCTGGCCCAACAAAACTGATCAGTAACGGTTAGATATGATCCTTTGTCCAAAAAGTTTTGAGAATGAAATCCCGACGTACATTAGATACTTTAACACGCCCTCTCTCGTGCATAAGCTCGCCTTTACATGTAAAACATATCACGTGAATGTAGGATTCGGACGCACAAGGAGGTGGATTGGGCGTCCGGTCAAACCTAAGCCATCCACAACTCGGCCGGACATCTGACCTGACGTCGAGAAAAGTTGGAGAGATTTTGATGGGCTGGATGTTCCAATATAGATTATAACTTAACTTGCTCGACAACGTCCAAACCTAACTTGTTTGTGAGAGATTGTGAGGATAACTTGCTTTTCATTGACTAATTATTGTAGGGGCACTGAGGTGTAATTAGGATATAAGAAACACTTCGAGTACATGAGAATTCGAGCAAATTGCAATCTTGGCATCTTGACTATCGTGGAATATCCCATCAATTTATCCCTTGGAGTTTTTTTTTTTGATTTATCCCTTGGAGTTGGCACAGTGCCGAATCATGTAAATTCTCTATGTCATATTTATTTCTTTTCACATTTATTTCTTGCTCAATTTTTTTTTCGGCATTTATTCTGTGCTTCCGTCATTTTACGTGACAACACGATAACAAAAATAAGGGATTGAATGATTGTTACGCGTGGAATGGTAGAATTAACATACTTTTAGCATGCAACTCTAATATCACATCAGTCTAAATCAAATTTAATAAGATCATGCATACAGTGTGTAGCAAGTGTTGCTATTGTCGCCATTGTGGCCATGACAAATCAATAGAGGATTGGTGGAATTAGTAGACAAGGTCAATGGTCCAAAAGTTGAATTGGAGCTTTCATATGATTGGATTACTAAACGTCCCCATTCCCCTCTGTAAAGAAGTAGAGTTGATCACGAACAAGTAATTACTATATAAGAGTACAGGTGCTTCTAGGTCTCGTGAGTAAGGGCACAAATCGTAAATTTTTTGAAAGCATGAGAATCGGGGGGCAAGTGCAACTCAAAGATTGTAGAATTGGATATGGGGATCATGATTCCATCATATAGCCTGTTTCTTGTAAACTAGTTGATGGTTTCTTGTTTGATTAATATATTACATTTCTGCCAATTTAGCCATAAACAATTTGATTTAGTGCGAATTCAATCATTCCAGCTAAATTTGGTTAGATATTATTAATATTAATGCCAGTTGACTTACATGGTACAGTTGGTGCTGACGTCGATAAATTTTAATAATATTTTGAATTTTTTTATTTTGTTTTTTCCTCTTTCCTTTTTTTTTCCCTTCCCTTCTCCAGTCGGTCGCTAAACCTCAACAACCGGCCAGCCCCAACCTTGCTAGATTTGGCGCAGGTGGTGAGGTCGAGGCTAGTTGTTGGGAGAAGGAAAAAAAAAAGGAAAGAGAAAGACAAGCAAAAAAATAAATAAAAAAAGGAAGAAGAAAAGAAAATAGAAAATGGATATACAATTTGAAAAATATTAAAATATTATTTAAAGTTGTTCACAACGTTGATGTTCACATTAACAATATTAGGTTAAAATTAGTCAAAATGATTGAATTTGTACTATATTAAAATGTTTGTCACTACAATAGCAACATTAAAAAAAAATTAAGTCTAAATTAATATCATCACTTCTGTCGTTTCCTTCTCTGACAGCTACATCACGTGTATCCTCATTTTACAGGGAAAGAGTCACCGTCAAACCATTGCTGTACATATTGATACTTCTGATTGAGCACCTGATATCCTAAGCAAACTCACCTCTTTAGCAACTCCATTGGGGGAGCACCATATACTTGCACCTCTCCGAAGTGTTGAGTGTCTGGTCGTATTGAAATCACGTGGAACACCAGATAAAGCAGCGCAAACACGTTCCCCCGAGGAAAGTATAAAACTTCAATGTATCTTATCTTTTCGCCGAGTAATGCTGTTAACAATGGATCGAATCACTTAAGAGAGGAAAACCGATAGAAAATACTCCAAATGACAGCATGGCGGGAAGTCACATTTCTCCATGGCTCTTCACGAAGACAACCTTGTCAAACCCAAAAACTATGGCAAGGCATTAGCAGCTAAGACTGATTCTATTAGGAAAAAGGAAAAATCTAACGTCTCTACTTGTCAACAATAGTCGCACGCGCGCGCACTAACAGGCAGGTTGATTTCATGAACTGCACATCTCTAGCCTTACTTTATGCTGCGAAGAGAAGTGCCCGGTGCTAGAGTTTGAGTCCGAATTTTTAAAGACTGCTGAATGAGCAAACCGAATGTTCCATTTCAATCTCTTTGCGTCTTCCTATTAGATTGTATTAAAAGCGCTAATGCAAGAAATGACGACGGCACGATAGAAAATTACCTCTCCTTTAACGTTTTCAATGAGAGCAGCAACTCGCAACCGAGCACTTGCTAGTATAGTATGGGGGTCTCATGAAGCCAACAGACAAACGTCAAACATCATGTAATTTAGTTCAGTATAATGGCACTTCCTGCCAAATTACCATAAAGTATTGCAATGAACCGTCTATTTCATAACCAAACCCATCAAACTTTCCTTTAGAAATAGAAGTAACAAGTATGGACTATCTATGTTAATATGATGTTAATATGGCTTACATGTATTTTGTCAGCGCTTCTGTCAAATACGATGTTAATATGGCTTAAATATATTTTGTCAGCTTACACACTTGTCGTTGTCTTAAATCCCTTCAGACAGGACCCTTCTGATGAGATGAAGAAATTATCATTCAAGACAATTGCTGGAACTTTTGAAGTTTCTTCCTCACACTGATTGATTTTCAGATATTTGACCTTTTCTTTGTCTAGCTCAAATTGCTATCTTTGCTGGGTGGTCTCTGATTTGTCCTCAAATGCCTCTTCTACTTTTCAGAACGTCTCTTTTATTTGTTTTCTTGATATATTTCCTAGTTTTACTTGAGATTTTTTGTTTGCTTTTTTGTTGGTAATCGATCAGGTGCTTTTCCTTCTGGAGACTGATCGGTTATCAGTAGCATATCTCGGTTATTGTTCTCTCTTTCTGCATAATGTTGATTAAGTCTTCTCCATGCAGGGTTCTTGCAGCTGTTGCTAGGAGATCAGAACAAGATACTGAAGGTAACTTGTGTTACATAATTGTTACTTCAAACAATCGATCTATTCACATAGCGACGGTTATGATTTATTCTCAGGCACAGATGACAAGACCAAGAATGCACCAGGCAGTGCTAAGAGAGACTGTTCGATGTTATTAGAGTTTGCTGTCGATGGTGCCTTTGTATATTTACCAATTCCACTCTTCCATGTCGCTGCAAGCCTCAGGTGTCTAGAGGGTTGTGTTCAGTGAAGAGACGAAAAGCTTTGATTTGATTTTCATTGTCCTGGAAGAAGTTTAATATGATAAGATGGTTAATTTCCATGTGCAGGCTTTGCAGTGCACGATAGTAGTTAGATAGTATGTACATAACTGTGTGCTCTTTAACATTTAGTAGCTTTGGAATACACTGATCCTCCAGCTTTATTCTGCCAACTTTTGTGTTTTAAGTTTTGGCCTCTGATGTTTGAGCTTTCTGGGGTCCTAATTGCGAAATGCTATGGGCAATTGCTTCCTTATAAGTGGATGAATGATACTCTTCATTATAATCCCTGTGGAAGGTATCTGTCAAAAATATAAAAGAAATAAATCACTGTTGGAGGCGTATAATTTTTATCCATGACCTGAAAAACAAGCATCTCTTCCCTAGCGCATGTTGGAGTAGAATTGAACCTTGTAAGATGTTTCATCTTTGCTTCTTCTGATTGCCTTTTAAACTTGTACTTAGCATGCTACATGCATTTCTTCAACAGGTGTGGGCATATGTGTTGCTGTACAACATGCTCATTGCAGTTGACAAATTGTCCACTTTGTCGGCGGCGGATTGAGCAAGCTGTGAAGACCTTCCGCCATTGAATTAATTGTATTGCAGTTTGGATCTGATAAATTCGGATGCAGTCAATGTTGGGAAGGCTAAATTCCGTTCTGGCTGCATTGCTTCTCATCTTGCCATGTAAATTTTCATACTACAGAATTCTTGCATTATGCTCGTGGTTAAAAGGCCAACTTCTTGGATGTCATTAGCGACTCCCACATAATGTCTCTCAACAACAAGTCTATCGGTATGCTCCACTATTGTAAGTTCAAGGTCAGTTGTCACTTGTCCTTGTATATTTGACACAGGGACTTGCAGCAATTATGCGGGTCTCTGTTGCTTCTACCATTTTGGGATCATCTATATCATTCTCTACAATTTGCTTATAGTCTGGCAATTTTATCATTCTGGTGGGCGTTCATGGGCTGCACTTAACCTGGCCTTTATTACTAATGTCAGCAGTGAACTCGAGTACATTCCTGATGAAAGAGTTGCGCCTGCTAAATATTTACTTTTGCAAGGGTTAAGCTACTCAACTGTTTAATCCACTGATTCTTGAGTTGGATGCCTCTGGTAGTTGGACAAAATAGAGATGATTTATTTGTTAAATTTTGACGATGCATGTGGTGCCAACTCAGAATTTCTCTTTCTTGCTTGTCATTGTTATCGGAACCGCTTTTTACTCCTTTCGGCTGTACAACTCTGCTATTAGATTGCTGTGGCAATTTTTTCCAAAGCAGTAGCGACAGGTTAGCCAATTTCCAGTTTGATGTGTTAGAATGCTATTGTTAGATTCCCTTTCTAGTTCTTCTGGATTGTTTATGGGCAAGTAAAGTGGGAATTTGATCCTATACTTCAATTCACCGGGACAAATTGGGAAAAGCCTGCTTTCTGGCTGATATTCTTATGTTTAATACTCGTTTAGATCATGGCATCTTTGATCTTCCACGCAACCAAGTGCTGTCTGCACCACCACGCTATCTTTGTTCCATTCTCACTAAGCTGGTTTAATCTCGGCCTCATTCTTCCCTCACATGACTCGGTATATAACACCCGCACAAGCACTTACTGCATACTCGGCCTTCCTCATTCCCTTAAAACGCCTCTAGAGGGAAAAGGAACCACTCTGATTTGACTTCCCATCTCTAAGCCCTTCGTTGTGCCCCAATGTACCCGCGATCTGTTGCTGCTTCTGAAGCAGTTCCTGTTGAGTTTGAGTATGCGAGGCCGCCGGAGGCAACGTCCGACTTTGAGGCCCCTGTTCACAAGATGGCATCTCCTGTAAAGGTGGCCGATGGCCAAACTACTGGCGCTAGGAAAGTTGAGTCCCATGCTCACGGCTTGACTCAAGAGGAGACTCATCAGGAGAAGGCTAAGCCTGCACCTCGAAATGCCCCGGGGAAAGATCGAAGTAGGGAAGCGAAGGAGAAAGGAGAGGACATCAACACCCGAGTGCCGGAGGGACGAAGGGTAAAAATAAGAATGAGAACCATGTCGAATGCCGGAGGGACGAAGGGCGCAGGGCAAAAGGACAGCTGGAGTGACCATAGTTCGGCCTTTACTCTAAGAGTTACGATGACGATACCGCTGGCTGGCATCGGTGGCGGTGGCGGTGGCAGTGGCGGCAAAAATGCTCAGTCTAAGTGAGGCCGCAAAAATCTGACTGATAGCGCCTTTACTTGATACTGAATAATTCAAAGCGCGATGCTTGGCCATGGCTACTCCTCAGGATCTAGAAATATGTATTGGATACAGGTACTGCAAGAACAAGCTTCTGCTTGGTTCTAATGATGTAGCTTGTCTCAGTTTCGACTTGCCAGAAAAGATTGCCTATTTGTGCCAAATTAGCTTGCTTTCTCCGTAAATACATGGCGTCCAATAAAACCACAAAATTGTCAGTGAAAACATCTGGCACGATTAAGTTAGATTCAGTGGTTACAACGAAAAGAAAGTTGGATTAAGAGATTGCCTTTGCACCAAGGGATACACATTAAACCACCTTCAAGCTTGCACTTATCTCATTAGTTCTAAATCTATTATATGAATACTAATTCAGTCCTAAACATTATAATTTTTCCAACTTAGTCCTAAATCTTTATGTGAAATTTGAATATAATCTCTTCAATCAATTTTTGTCAAAAATCGCCAAGGTAGCAGTTCGGTTATTGTTGGCCATCTTACGTGACACCATGGTACACCACTGCGTTAGTAATTTTTGACGAAAATTGATCGGAATGACTATATTTGAATTTCGCGTAAAGGTTTAGGACTAAATTAGAAAGATTGGAAAGTTTAGAATTGATTGGACAAATTCTTCTATAATAGGCATCATACCAGGTTAAGAAATAGTCGTACTGAAAATCTCATCTCATTGGAATGTTCATGATTGCTCGTGATTGACCCAATCTGTAAGCTCATAATTAGAGGGATTTTCAGACGAGTTGAGCTAATTAACAGCTAAATTAGCCAGCTAATTGATGCATATACAATAATTTTGGTTGACGACCACTTTAAGTTAATGTAATCCAAACCATCAGAAGGGCAACATTGGCAGTGACTTGGACCAGCATCGTACTATGTCACAGTACCCTTGTCTGAAAAATTCAGGCCGACCATCATTTCCTTCTGCTGGCCCAACAAAACTGATCAGTAACGGTTAGATATGATCCTCTGTCCAAAAAGTTTTGAGAATGAAATCCCGACGTACATTAGATACTTTAACACGCCCTCTCTCGTGCATAAGCTCGCCTTTACATGTAAAACATATCACGTGAATGTAGGATTCGGACGCACAAGGAGGTGGATTGGACGTCCGGTCAAACCTAAGCCAGCCACGATTCGGCCGGACATCTGACCTGATGTCGAGAAAAGTTGGAGAGATTTTGATGGGCTGGATGTTCCAATATAGATTATAACTCAACTTGCTCGACAACGTCCAAACCTAACTTGTTTGGGAGAGATTGTGAGGATGACTTGCATTTCACTGACTAATTATTGTGGGGACGCTGAGGTGTAATTAGCATATGGGAAACACTTTTGAGTATTTGAGAATTCGAGCAAATTGCAATCTTGGCATCTTGACCATTGTGGAATATCCCATCGATTTATCCCTTGGAGTTGGCACACTGCCGAATCATGTAACTTCTCTATCTCATATTTATTTCTTTTCACATTTATTTCTTGCTCGATTTTATTTTATTTTTCGGCTTTTTTTAGTGTTTTCGTCATTTTACGTGAGAACACAATAACAAAAATAAGGGATTGAGTGATTGTTACATGTGGAATGGTAGAATTCACATGCTTTTAGCATGCAACTCTAATATCACATTAGTCTAAATCGAATTTAATAAGATCATGCATACAGTGTGTAGCAAGTGTTGCTATTGTCGCCATTGTCGCCATGACAAATCAATAAAGGATTGGTGGAATTAGTAGACAGGGTCAATGGTCCAAAAGTTGAATTGGAGCTTTCATATGATTGGATTACTAAACGTCCCCATTCCCCTCTGTAAAGAAGTAGAGTTGATCATGAACAAGTAATTGCTATATAAGAGTACAGGTGCTTCTAGGTCTCGTGAGTAATGGCACAAATTGTAAATTTTTTGAAAGCATGAGAATTGGGGGGCAAGTGCAACTCGAAGATTGTAGAATTGGGTATGGGGATCATGATTCCATCATATAGCCTGTTTCTTGTAAACTAGTTGATGGTTTCTCGTTTGATTAATATATTGTATTTCTGCCAATTTAGCCATAAACAATTTGATTTAGTGTGAATTCAATCATTCCAGCTAAATTTGGCTAGATATTATTAATATTAATGCCAGTTGACTTACATGGTACGATTGGTGTTGACGTCGATAAAATTTAATAATATTTTGAATTTTTTCTTTTTTCCTCTTTCCTTTTTTTTTCCCTTCCCTTCTCCAGTCGGTCGCTAAACCTCAACAACCGGCCAGCCCCAACCTTGCTAGATTTGGCGCAGGTGGTGAGGTCGAGGCTAGTTGTTGGGGGAAGGAAAAAAAAAGGAAAGAGAAAGACAAGCAAAAAAATAAATAAAAAAAGGAAGAAGAAAAGAAAATAGAAAATGGATATACAATTTGAAAAATATTAAAATATTATTTAAAGTTGTTCACAACGTTGATGTTCACATTAACAATATTAGGTTAAAATTAGTCAAAATGATTGAATTTGTACTATATTAAAATGTTTGTCACTATAATAGCAACATTAAAAAAAAATTAAGTCTAAATTAATATCATCACTTCTGTCGTTTCCTTCTCTGACAGCTACATCACGTGTATCCTCATTTTACAGGGAAAGAGTCACCGTCAAACCATTGCTGTACATATTGATACTTCTGATTGAGCACCTGATATCCTAAGCAAACTCACCTCTTTAGCAACTCCATTGGGGGAACACCATATACTTGCACCTCTCCGAAGTGTTGAGTGCCTGGTCGTATTGAAATCATGTGGAACACCAGATAAAGCAGCGCAAACACGTTCCCCCGAGGAAAGTATAAAACTTCTATGTATCTTATCTTTTCGCCGAGTAATGCTGTTAACAATGGATTGAATCACTTGAGAGAGGAAAACCGATATAAAATACTGTCGCGACCAATTTTTTCGGGGTTTAGACCACTTAAGGTTTGGCTAATGGATTGTTAAGCCTAGACTTAACGCGGGCTCTCTCAAGCCCATACCAATTCGCGACTTAGGTTTAAGTTCTTAACACGCAATTGATTTTCAATTAGGAGTCGCCACTAATCTATTTTTGGTGGGTCGATTAGAAACCCAAGTAAAGTAATGGGGGATTTACTTTACTCCTACGAACCAAAGATTTATGAGTCCGGGGGCTTGGTTACGCTATATTTCTCTAACGCCCTTTCGGTACCTTTCTTTTTTATTTTGAAAAATATTTGGCAAGCAGTTTGAATTGATTTTAAATCTATTCCCCTAACATGTGAGGCGATCATGTGGGTGCGCAAACCACCAATTTAACATCCAAGAAAGCAATGAATAAATTGCAGAACTTACCTCGTAGCAATGAAAGCATCTGTGTTGTTAGTTTAGAATTCACATCAACAATCCTAAATATGATTTCTAATTCACACGCAATTTCTCTTTTTGTTTTCACTTATTTAATGATAATCATGCAATGTATGCTACTAATCTAAGATGATATGACATGGCAATACGACCAAAGTTGTATGACATGAGTAAAATAATTTCTAAAGAAATGCAATGATTAAATGTGCAATCTAAATTAACCTAATGACTTAATTCTAATGACGGGCAATTTCTAATTAAATGAACCTAACACAGCTAGTTTTGGACGGAAATTTCAGAGATGCTCTCTGTTTGAGCGTCGGTGTTGGTGGCACGTCCGAACAGCAGCTTCGTCATTAAGATTGGAGCTCGCGGCAGCAGGTGCTCAATGTCGCTGGGCTCCGAGGCGGAGGGATAGCACGAGCGGTGTTTCGACCAAGGCTTGGCCGAAGGACCTCTCCTCTCTTTCTCACGTGTTTTTTTTCCCTCAATTCAGTGTATGGGCATGTCCTCAATTGTGTGGCCCCGCCCTTTGCTTGTCCGTAGATGGTCCTTTTATAGGACTAACCTAGGTTTTCGAGGAAAGAGAATAAATCTGCATATTATATTTTAGAACAATGACATTTGTAGCCAAAAATTTTCCAATTCCTTTCCATCCACGTTCCTCGATCCTTTTACCCGCATCTTCGTAAAATCAGCCGAATTCTTTCTTCTTTTATTTGCTTTATGTGTCCACGTGTGTCCATGAAGCAAATTTCTTCAAGACAAACCAAGTACACTGCCATAGACACGCATGAAGAGAATATATGGTCAATATCTCTAAATTTTACTTCCTTTATCTTCATTATCTTTCTCAGCAGAAGCATTGGTGAGCCCTTGGATTTTTCTTTTTACCCAAGCCAATTTTTGGAGTTCACGCATGAGTGGGCTCCTTGCCAGCAATATTGAATGTCCACTGCCAAATTTCGCATGAGATCCACGCAATGTAATTTTATGTGGACTCAAAAAATGTAAATGCACCTAAATCTATATGTTATGCAATTAATTATTTTTTTCAGGGATAAAATTAACCCCTAATTTTTTAATGCAGTAAATAACTAAACGGGTCGCCAAAATTTAGGTGTCAACAAATACTCCAAATGACAGCATGGCGGGAAGTCACATTTCTCCATGGCTCTTCACGTAGACAACCTTGTCAAACCCAAAAACTATGCCAAGGCATTAGCAGCTAAGACTGATTCTATTAGGAAAAAGGAAGAATCTAACGTCTCTACTTGTCAACAATAGTCACGCGCGCGCACACACTAGCAAGCAGGTTGATTTCATGCACTGCACATCTCTAGCCTTAATTTATGCTGCGAAGAGAAGCGCCCGGTGCTAGAGTTTGAGTCCGAATTTCTAAAGACTACTGAACGAGCAAACCGAATGCTCCATTTCAATCTCTTTGCGTCTTCCTATTAGATTGTATTAAAAGGGCTAATGCAAGAAATGACGACGGCACGATAGAAAATTACCTCTCTTTTAACGTTTTCAATGAGAGCAGCAACTCGCAGCCGGTGAGAAGCACTCGCTCGTATAGTATGGGGGGTTCTCGTGAAGCCAACAGACAAACGTCAAACATCATGTAATTTAGTTCAGTATAATGGCACTTCCTGCCAAATTACCAGAAAGTATTGCAATGAACCGTCTATTTCATAACCAAACCCATCAAACTTTCCGTTAGAAATAGAAGTAACAAGTATGGACTATCGAGTTTAACTAAATCTCACTGGGGCCAATATTAATCCTCAGCCAAGAAAAAAAAACATATATATGTATCTCTGCCATAATATCCACAAGGTGCAAATATTGGAAGGGCAATTTGATATACACAAACTCTTTTACCTGCAACGGACGAATACCCAATAAGAACAATTAGACTGCTTTTGGGAATTAGGATAAAATTCAGGATATGATAAAATTTATCTTATACTACATTTGGTGTCTGGTCAAGATAGAGTAAAGTCGAATATAAACAAGATATAAGCTAGATAAAACTATTTCATGGAGGAGATGGTAAAAAAGTGGATATGATTCCTAACATCTATAATAGGAAAGTTATTTTTCTCAGGTAGTAAACTTCTTAAATTAACAAAATAAAGATCATAATTCAATATAGATAATGTGTGTGTATATATATATATATATATATATATATATATATATATATATCTTGGCATAAGAAATCTAGAATAACAAAAAAAAATTAATCATTTTAATTTAATCTTATTTGTATAATATATTTGACTATAAATTCAATATATAAATATAAATATATTTATTATATATTTTAGGTGTTTTAGTATTTTAGGTATATTATACAATTTACTGTTTAATAAAATTTTATTAGAGAATGATGGAAGGGGAAGAAAAAATAAAAAATAAAATTAAAAATGAGAGGAAAATAAAATAAAGAAGCAGATAAAAATAAAGTAAGTAAAGAGTGTTGCAAGAGATTTATACTATCTTCATTTGTAAAATTTTGGTTCATTTATACTATATATTGTTTATACCAAATAATGTATATGATATGACGTAAATATATTCGATTTTATTATTATAATCATCAAACAGTGGATAAGATATAGTAAAACTTTTGGATTTAATATCTTATCCTATCAAGTGTTATCTTGATTAAAAATTTGGACAATTAAGCGTAGCCTTAGAATAAAAAAAATAAAATTGGTACTCTTATATGTTTCCAGCTTGACATTGAAGCTCCGAGCAAAAGGGCAAAGACATCAGCATCCATATGATCCTTCAACCCCACAAAGCCTCCATTATTTAAATCCGCAATCCCTTTAAGCTGATCGACTTGAATGACGGGCATGCTACTGGACTTGCAATCGATAGTCTTGTTCCCATTTTTCATAGACTTTTATTCGGTCTTGAATAAATTGCTCGCACAGCAATAATTAGTGGAACAAGTAAAAATATATGTCGCTGTGGATGCCGTGCAGGTTTTTCTAACAGGTCGAAAATTTGTGGTTTTTTTGGTTCAGGTAATAGTTGTAAAATTCGGATATCATCCTTGTTTTGGGTGGGTGATGTAGAACAGCTTGCACATACTTATATAAAAACCTTCGGACTCTACATCATATATGCTGAGTTGACTTCGAAGATCATAACTTTTTCTTTTTTTTTTTTGGTGACCTAGAGAATCCTGTACAGCCGATAGTCGGTAAGCAAATCTTGGAGTGATGCTAGCGAAGGATTTATTATCCCGAAAATCATAACTTTTGTTACAAGAAGAGTTGTGATGCGTACAACATGTCAAATCGAATATCACATCAGTCTAAATCGAATTTAATAAGATCATGCATACAGTGTGTAGCAAGTGTCGTTATTGTCGCCATGACAAATCAATAGAGGATTGGTGGAATTAGTAGACAGGGTCAATGGTCCAAAAGTTGAATTGGAGCTTCATATAATTGGATTACTAAACGTCCCCATTCCCCTTTGTAAAGAAGTAGAGTTGCTCACGAACAAGTAATTGCTATATAAGAGTACAGGTGCTTCTAGGTCTCGTAAGCAATGGCACTAATCATAAATTTTTTGAAAGCACGAGAATTGGGGGGCAAGTGCAACTCAAAGATTGTAGAATTGGGTATGGGGATCATGATTCCATCATATAGCCTGTTTCTTGTAAACTAGTTGATGGTTTCTTGTTTGATTTTAGTTTAAGTGAAAACTGTTAAAAAAGTCATAAATATATTGCACTTCTGTCAATTTAGTTATAAACAATTTGATTTAGTGCGAATTCAATCATTCTATCTAATTTTGTCAATATATTGTTAATATGAATGCTGGTCAATTTATGCAGTACAGTTGGTGCTGATGTTGATAAATTTTAATAATTTCGAACTTTTTTTGTTTTGTTTTTTCCTCTTTCCTTTTTTTCCCTTCCTTTCTCCGGTTGGTCGCTGGACCTCAACAATCAGCTAGAGGTGAGGGCTGGCAAGGCTTGCCCTTGCCAAGGGCTGGGCGAGGCTGGGCGAGAAGCCAACCTCGCTACATTCGACATGGGTGGTGAGGTCGAGGCTAGTTGTTGGGGGAAGGAAAAAAAAAAAAGGAAAGAGAAAGACAAGCAAAAAAATAAATAAAAAAATAAAGAAGAAAAGAAAATAGAAAATGAATATATAATTTGAAAAATATTAAAATATTATCTAAAGTTATTCACAACATTGATGTTCATATTAACAATATTATGCTAAAATTAGTTGAAATGATTGAATTTGTACTAGATTAAAATGTTTGTCTCTAAAATAGCACCGTTATAAGGCTAAATTAATATCATCACTTTTGTCGTTTCCTTCCCTGACAGCTACATCACGTGTATCCTCATCCTACAGGGAAAGAGTCACCGTCAAACCATTGCAGAACATATTGATACTTCTGATTGAGTACCTGATATCCTAAACAAATTCACCTCTTTTAACAACTCCATTGGGGGAGCACCATATACTTACACCTCTTTGAAGTGTCGAGTGTCTGGTCGTATTGAAATCATGTGGAACACCAGATAAAGCAGCGCAAACACGTTCCCCCGAGGAAAGTATAAAACTTCAATGTATCTTATCTTTTCGCCGAGTAATGCTGTTAACAATGGATTGAATCACTTGAGAGAGGAAAACCGATAGAAAATACTCCAAATGACAGCATGGCGGGAAGTCACATTTCTACATGGCTCTTCACGAAGACAACCTTGTCAAACCCAAAAACTATGGCAAGGCATTAGCAGCTAAGACTGATTCTATTAGGAAAAAGGAAAAATCTAACGTCTCTACTTGTCAACAATAGTCGCACGCGCGCACACTAGCAAGCTGGTTGATTTCATGAACTGCACATCTCTAGCCTTACTTTATGCTGCGAAGAGAAGTGCCCGGTGCTAGAGTTTTGAGTCCGAATTTTTACAGACTACCGAATGAGCAAACCGAATGCTCCATTTCAATCTCTTTGCGTCTTCCTATTAGATTGTATTAAAAGCGCTAATGCAAGAAATGACGACGGCACGATAGAAAATTACCTCTCCTTTAACGTTTTCAATGAGAGCAGCAACTCGCAACTGAGCACTTGCTAGTATAGTATCGGGGGTCTCATGAAGCCAACAGACAAACGTCAAACATCATGTAATTTAGTTCAGTATAATGGCACTTCCTGCCAAATTACCAGAAAGTATTGCAATGAACCGTCTATTTCATAACCAAACCCATCAAACTTTCCGTTAGAAATAGAAGTAACAAGTATGGACTATCGAGTTTAACTGAATCTCATTGGGGCCAATATTAATCCTCAACCAAGAAAAGAAAACATATATATGTACCTCCACCATAATATCTACAAGGTGCAAATATTGAAAGGGCAATTTCATCCACACAAACTCTTTTACCTGCAAAGGACAGATACCCAATAAGAACAATTAGATTGCATTTAGGAATCATGATAAAATTTAGGATATGATAAAATTTATCTTATACTACATTTGATGTCTGCTCAAGATAAAGTAAAGTCGAATATAAATAAGATATAAGCCAGATAAAACTATTTCATGGAAGAGATGGGAAAAAAGGGGATAGGATTCCTAACATCCATAATAGAAAAGTTATTTTTCTCAAGTAGTAAACTTCTGAAATTAACAAAATTAAGATTATAATTCAATATAGATAATATATATATATATTATGGCATAAGAAATCTAGAATAACAAAAAAAAATAATTATTTTAATTTAATCATATTTGTATTATATATTTGAATTTAATTATAATTTATAATATAAATTCATTATATAAATATATTTATATTTATTACATATTTTAGGTGTTTTAGTATTTTAGGTATATTAGTTCAATTTACTATTTAATAAAAGTTTATTAGAGAATGATGGAAGGGGAAGAAAGAAATAAAAAAGAAATTAATAAAAAAAGAGAGGAAAGTGAAATAAAGAAGCAAGTGGATAAAAATAAAGTAAGTAAGAATGTCGCAATAGATTTTTACTATCTTCGTTTGTAAAATTTTGGTTCATTTTTACTATATATTGTTTATACCAAATAACGTATATGATATGATGTAAATATATTCGACTTTATTAAACCTGGTGTCTTCACTGCCATCTTCCAATCTTTGGATTGGATGCGGTTTGATGTCAGCTGACGCTTCTACTTCTGGTTTCTGTTCTTTTGTTGCTGTTTGGTAGTGTAGGTTTTACCTGCCTTTTCCTTGTTCGCTGCCCTTTTTGTTAGCGGCTTTTTGCATTCAGCTTCCTTTTACTCAGGTTGACTTGTTGTCTTCTTGAGTACAAGTTTTGTGGAGCCGAATCTTGTGTATATTGTTGGTTTAAGCTCAATAAATTATTACCTTTTACCAAAATAAATAAATAAATATATATTCGACTTTATTACTATAATCACCGAACAATGGATAAAATATAATAAAATTCTTGGATTTAATATCATATTCTATCATATTTAGTCCTATCTTGGTTGGAAATTTGGACAACTAAACGTAGCCTTAGAATATATATAAAAAAAAGTGGTACTCTTAGATGTTGTTTCCAGCTTGACATTGAAGCTCTAAGCAAAAGGGCAAAGACATCAGCATCCATATGATCCTTCAACCCCACAAAGCCTCCATGATTTAAATCCGCAATTCCTTTAAGCTGATCGACTTGAATGACAGGCATGCTACTAGACTTGCAATCGACAGTCTTGTTCACATTTTTCACACACTTTTATTTGGTCTTGAATTAATTTCTTGCATGGCAATAATAAGTGGAACAAGTAAAAATATATGTCATTGTGGATGCCGTTCAGGTTTTTCCAACAGCTCGAAAATTTGTGGTTTTTTTTTGGTTCAGGTAATAGCTGTAAAATTCGGGTATCATCCTTGTTTTGGGTGGGTGATGTAGAACATCTTGCACATACTTATTATAGAAACCTTGAGTGTCAAAGAGTGGCTAGCCCCATCTACATCATATATGATGAGTTGACTTCAAACAATTATAACTTTTGATATAAAGAAGGGTTGTGATGTGTACAACATGTCAAATCGAAGAAGATTGTGGAATCTTCAAAGGCATAAAAGGTTTTGCCGGTTTGGGCAATGCTTGACCTTTTCCTTAATTTTCAGGCCTAAAAAGATTTTATACATGTTTTGCAAACCTTTAGGATGCGTCTTAAATCTTTCCCCCTTACTAAAATTTTTCCCTTAAATCTATTATTTAATTTTAATTATTTGATTGTTTCTTAAAGAGCGACCTCCATATAAATAGATGCTTAAAATATTATAACGATATTCTATTTTTTAAAATAATCATTAACCTTTGAAATATTTTTTCAAATATGTCTTCCTTTGTGTCAGTAGGGTTAGGTCGCGTTGAGCTTTTTTGACATCCCTATACGGATGAAATAAAAATTCATCCGTTGATTTATAGCCTAAGGAAACTAATAAAAAGAATCTGTTATTCGAGGGCTTCTCAAGAAAGATGGTGAGGAAAAGAGAACGCAAAACGAAGCTAATTTACGACAATAAATAAGGAAACTAATTTAGCGAAAAGCCCTATCGGATCGAAGAGACAACCTTTTGAAAACTCCAAACCGAATCAAATTGCTTTCGGAATCAAACTACAATCAATCGTGTGGTCATGAAGTAGGGGCGTGGGAATCTTTCATCTGCAGAGAAGAACAAGAGATCACCCGAAATGAAACAACTACTGGACGGAAAGAAATGTTGGAGATATGATTTAATATTATTAAAGATTCTGATTATAGTACCGATCTTGATTATAGACTATCTGATTCGGTTAATTCGCAATTGATTTGGTAAATAGGGAATTGTAATCCTTGTATCCTAATATTTTCTTTCATTCTTACACTATAAATCATCTGAATACATAAAAAAAAAGGAGAAAGAAAAAATAAAAAACAATTTCTCTCCAATGTCCCTTTCAATTTCTGTCAAGAAAACAAAGCGAGAAAGCGACAATATTCAGCAACAATAAATGGTTTCGAATGCGGCGGACGCCACAGAGGGAGAGGCGTGCTTTGCTCGTCGACCTTCGAGCATAGCCACGCCATAATAACAAAAATAATTGAAAATAAAAATTAAAAATTTATCTGATACGATGACGAGTGGAATGATGCATGGACGGAGACCCGATAGACAAATAAATAAAAATAAAATAAAATAAAAAGCAGAGTCTTTCCCAAGAGAAACAGAAACTGACGAAAAGATTGAGGGGAGAGTTGTCTGAACCCCTGAACCCTCCCTGCCCAATAATACATTGGAAGAGAGAAGGCCGCTCCATCTTTAGTTTTCTTTTTTTTAGATTAATATCATGAAAACTATAAATTACTACACTTTCCATAAATTTACCTCAAAGTACAGTGAAATACAGATGCTAGCGTAATCTTTGAGGCCTCGACAACGTCTACAGATTGAGTTGCTTCTTCGTTGAATTCTGTCGCCATTTAAAAGGAAAGATTCTAGGGTTTTGGATTTATTCTCCTTTTCTGTGGCTAATTCAGGTCTGATCACGTAGACAGGCACAGGTTAAACTCGCAAATGATTAATCAATGACATAGCAGTTACAAGGGTAAACTAGGGCGAGGCGAGCGGTCAAAAAAAGAAAAAAAGCCCTTGTGCCCACCAGTAACTTCATCCCCTTACCGATACTCCTCTGTAAGGAAAATATAGGTAGAACGTTCAACACCCAATACCGATGTTTACCAATGAAAGCAATCTTTTTGGCCATCTATATTTACCCAGGCAGAACCACCGTCATGGAGACGGATGTTTTGTCTTCATGGGAGCAGATTTTTTTTTTTTTAATTGGAGCATCTAAAAGTTGACATTACGCGACCGGTATAGACTATATTTAATGTGGTCATGTGTACAGAAAAAAAAAAAAACCCGGAAGTTTTAATTCGTCAAAGCCGTGTTGTTTCTTTTTTAGGCTGGGCCCTACTCTACTCCTATTTTATAGACTTTTGCGTTGCTTTCGTGCCGCATGTGGAAGTCGAAATCCACATTGAAACTAAATTGTCCTTGTCCTAACCTCTCATGGGAAAATGGGGATTCGAATCTCCCATCTCTCCCTTCTCATGTGAGAAGAGTGATTTCTAAGGCAAACTCTGATGGTTAATAAAGCTATGTTTAATAGGTTTATTTTTACTGCAAATTCCCACGATTATTGTAGTAGGTGTGAATCGGTTTTAGATGGGTATTGATAGAATAATGATTTTACCACTGTCATATTCGATATGTAACCTGGTATGCAATTTTCAATGGTAACTAGATGGGACCGCTTAGAAGCTTTGATGGTCCTCCTGATTACGTTGTCGATGAGTTGACGTTGGGGGATATTATTGATCCTTAGATATTGGATCGGTGTTATATAGGTAAGCTTTTATGAGTGGGGTATGGTAGTGGAAATAGGAGTTACTGGTATTTTTATGTTGTGATGTTTAAATGTAAGTGATCCATATGTGCATTATTAGGTATGCGAAATAATGATGTGACATGTTTAATTATTTTGTTGTGCTTTTGCTTAGGAATATATCAATAAGATAGAAATTAAATACGACATATGTAGTGTTTGAAGTACTCGGGCATCTCAAATTAGGTGGTGGAACATCCGCCGCGTCGGTGATTGCCATGGGTAGAAATCTTGGAAGAAGGAAGAAGGCTGTCTCTGTGCGTGACAAAGTGAGACAGAAGAAAGAAACAGCGTTGTTGCTAGGCAGCCACGTCGGCTCATGCGACATTGTTTTGCACGTCTACGTGGATTGATTTTTAATACAAATATGTCGACTTATATTAAAATTTTAATTATAAAAACAGTGTAATCATTTTGATTGATATTTCCTATCAAAGGTACATGAGTAATCATTTTTTTTTTATTGATTTAGCACCTATGTAAGCTAGTAAAGACTTTTGCCACTAAAGTGAGCGTCGTACATAATTTTTGACACTTTTAACGTGCTTTCCCGAATATTTCTAAATTATATATCATTAATCTTGAATTTAGCGAGGTCACCAAGCTCTTCCACCTCCTTCACCAGCCATTCCAGCTTCTCCACCATCTCTGTGAGTAAGAACACGAAGGACGAGACAGCGAGATCCTGGCCTGGGTCGCAGACATGCTCGAGCTTGGCGGGAGACTTGTAGAGCCTCAGTACAAGCCATGACGTCCTGAGCTTTTGCACGGCTCGCACATTCGACTGGCACCTTCTCATATTCATGATGCTCTCCCCAAGCTCCCGGAGAGTCATCGTGAGGGATGACGCAACCAGTTCGCAAGGTTCCTTGATCAACCGTCTTACATCTGCGGCCGGCTGATAACGTGGACGGTTTGGTATAATAAGACGAAAAAACTTTCGAAATCAAAGGAAGGCCTTCTAAATTTGAAAGCGAAAGACAGAGTCCACTTCTCGGGTCTTAATGCCGGCAGAAGATAAAATTGACTCCACACCACATTTACTGCCTCGAGAAATATGGATCACTGCATTCTCAGATGAATTACTTCAAGTCTATATACTAAGTTTTAAATTGCTTTCCAATGAAAACATCTCATTCGGTTTAAGCTTTTTGAAAAGATTATATATATGAGCTTTCTCTTCCTTTTCTCCAGTTGAATTTAGGGGGGAAAACGCTGATGGAAGAAGAAGAACATAATGGTTGAGGGTCAGGTGAAGTACCTGCCTAGAAGACTTAATACAAACTTCAAGTGCAACAATGGTGGCTGCTAACTCCCTAAGAAGCTCTCCAATCTTTAGATACTTGTCCCATGGATAAGATAGCCCAAACTTCCAGTTCCACTTTTCCCATTTCGCAAAAAGCGCCTGCAATAACATATTAAATTATGCCTTAATTTAATAATTTAAGTTTTTAAAACAGTTAGTAATAATATTATAAAATCTTACGTGATATCAAAATTAGAGATTTTGAATTCAAATTTTTCTAGATTTCATCACTAGATCAGATATGAGGGTAGATTGCTAGAATAATTAAAAATAAACTATGCCTCAATCTAACAATTTAAAATTTTAAAATAGTTGATAATGATATTATAAAATCTCACAAATTATTAGCTAAATCCTCGAGTTCGAGACAGCATGCTAGAGTAAGCTAGAGATGGACCGACTCGGCTACAACACAATGGGAAATTAAAGAGGGGAAAGAAGACTTACCAGGGACTCGTCCCTTGCTTTCGAATTCAGAACCGGTCTGCTGCTTTTGAAGCTTCCGTCAGCCTTGCTGTCCTTATCGACTCCCACGTCAAAGTACCTCTCCAATAGTCCTGCCATTAAAGTCAACAAATATTCGACCAAAAAAATAAAAGTCAATTGATAAAACTCAATCATACGTGACATTACAAGCGCCGGGTCATGAAAAGTTTTAAAATCGTACTGCTGATGTAGTCACGATTTGATTACCTTCCATCGAACAAGCAAGGAGCTCGAATTTTGGGGCCATAGATGTGTGGAGTTCAGCGCCAGCCCAAATAGGGAAGATGAACAAGCTCGTGAAAATGGAGGCCGCAAACCCTATCATGACCGTCCCGAGGCGCAGAAGGGCGATCGTCAGGATGTCGTGGGGGCTGTCGGATCGGGCACCGGACACGGCCACCAGACTAAAGCTGAGGATGAAGATCATGCCACCGTAGTCGTACTTCCTCTTTATGCAAGGAATTGACCGAGCATATGTAGCCGCAGCACCTGAGATTTAGCATTTTTTTTAAACCATGATCAAAACTGTTCAACTCTCGATATATTGCAAATGCATGCCTGCAGTAAGAGCACCATATATTCTCGACATGCTTAAAGATGGCTAATTTCATGTAAACTTCCTTGCTAATAAATTGTGTTTCGTCGTCGTGTTTATTTTGATATTTTGAATGCCTTACCGAAGATGAATACCGCGATGCCAACGCCAATGGTGCTCCCGACCTCGCTGTGAATAAGTTTAGCTATGACCACCGACAGGTACCCCAACATGCCACCCGATAAAGTCCCCACCGCACGGTTCAATCCCTTGCTCAATGTCGCGCCTGATATATCGTTCAATCAATCTTATTAGAACTCGCACCAAACGACATCACGAGCACGGCAGTTCATTAGTCCATAGCAAAAAAACGGGGTACCGAACCTGCATAGAACTCGAACATGACCACGACGGTCATGACAGCCCACGCGGCATCTTCCTTGAATATCCTGTCGAGCGGACCTACAAAGGAGACAAGCGAGGCCAAAACGAGCGCGATCCCGGCCTTGATACCATGGACTACTCTTCTATTGTCATGCTCGCCGTTCACTCTTCTCAGGAAAGCCGCGACGGCCGAGAGACGATTCCCGAGGGTCCTCCGAGCGGCCTCTTCTCCTCCCTTTCCTATCGGGAACACCACAGAAGACCTCGTCATCGGTGCACCGCGGCCCTCTTCACTCTCTTCCTCTTTGCTTCGATGCTCACTTGGTGATGAGACCCTTGAGTAGGTGATCGAGCGTTCACATATATACACAAACTTGAGCTGCCACGGACATATTAAAAGGAAAAAAATAAAAAAACTAAGGAAGATAATAATATAACTTTTTATGGCGAAACTTCGTAATGGACGCTGGCCAATAACATGAGACGTGGAAGCAAAACATTTCATGACTAATATATTCATCTTGATCATCGGTGGAGCTTTTAGCGACGGCAACGTAGCGGAACACGATCGTGGGCCACGAGTGAAATGGCCTTTTCGTGACACTCCCATCTCGCTCGCGAGCACACGCAAAATGTTTTGATTGCTCGAATGGCGTCGAATCGCAATCGAGGGTTTGACTCGGGAGTCGGATTTCGCGTTTGCCGAGCTAATGCAAGTAGGGCTTTTGAAGATAGAACCTCGCGCGCGTTTCGGTCCATCGGGCTATGATTTTGGTCTCACGAGCACCCCCATGACCCTACTCGACGCAACCATTTTAGGGTTTTTTGCAAAATCAGCTAATTCTAAGTTGTAATCCACTTAAGCGTGGTAAGGGTTGCATGAGTGGTACGCAGTGTCAAGTCATGCGAGATGTCTTAAGACATGCGCGATTATGTGCATGTACAATGGATCGAAGACAAAAGAGGAATACCGAAGAGAGCTTGGGTGCACCGAATTTTTAGTATTCGCTATCGAAATGTGGAATTAGGGAAAAGTGTTATAAAAGTTCTAAACTTATTGCATTGGTGTCAATTTAATTCTAAACATTAATCATTATAAATTTTTTACATGAAAAATGTGTCTATTGGGGGAAATCACAGTGGTTATTAAAGCTGTGTTCGATAGCTTGTTTTACTGCAGATTCATAGGATTATTGTAATAGGTGCGAATTTTTTTAGATGGGTACTGACGGGATCATGATTTTATCAGTATCATATTCAATCATAGACTAAAAACTACTTTATATTTTACTAGTAGGTTAAATTTGGCTGGTTAGAAATAACTTCAACGCTTTTGGATTCCATAATAGACTAACCAAGTGTTCTTCAATTTTACTACTCGACCGTTTTATTACTTAGTAACTTGAAACAATGATCTCTTTGAAGTTCCAGTAGATTATGCTCGAGGTTGTTGGTTTAGGTTTCTTCTTCAACGAGAGGATCAAGGGAGGTGATTCGTTTCCCAAAGCAAGCCAGGCAAGTATAGGCAGCCAATGATAATTTGTCATGTCAATTTTGATAGGAGAACAGTAACAATTTGAACAATATCGAATTAACGCAATAGAATAAAATAATCTCCCATCTTGTGTAAACCTAATAGGAATCGATAAAGTAGATTAAAATAAATACCAAGCACGCGAACACAAGACGTTTTTCTTTATGTGGAAAATCTCTTTGATGTGAGGAGATAAAAAAACCACGGGACCGGAGTCCACTCAAAATTCTTCACTATCAATAAAATTGGGTGAATAATGTTCTTCTCTAGCAAGTACTAGAGGTACATAGCAGCAAATACCTCAAGAATATAATTCTTGGCAATACACATGAATTTCACAAGAGATCAAGGACAAATCTGACCAAAAACGCAAGTTTTGATCAATTCACGAAAAACCTAATGTAGGGAGCTTCAAATGAAAATCAAACCGTTTAGATTTGAGAAAATTACGCCATAAACATGCTGACAGAATTTCAGCTCAATCGGACCACGAATCGACCTCCGATGCTAGCTTGATATAAATCAGACTTTGCCCCCAACCCCCAAATTTTCTACTTTCTCTTTTTCTCTTGTTATTATTTCCTTTTGTGGCTACCACTTTATAAAGATAGTGAAAAACCTTATTTCTTCATAAAACTTTTCATACGGGCTCAATCCCTTTTTGGGCTTGCAATTCATTGGGTTTTCTCCACATAGGAGTGAACTTAGCTAACAAATCTCTCCCTGACGACAATGTGGAGGGATTTATCATCATTGCTATCAATTGGTAATGTTCAAGCTTCTCTCTTGATAGAGTCTTCGTCATCATATTAGAGCCATTATGATCCATATGAATTTTCTCAAGTTTCAACAACTTTTTATCTACAACATCTCTTATCCAATGATATCTAACATTAATATGTTTCGATCTAGAATGAAAAGATGAATTGTGCTTTGATTATCATAAAATAGCACATATCTCTTTTGCTTGAACCCAAGTTCTTCTAAGAACTTCTTCATCCATAGCATCTCTTTACTAGTTTTAGTCACTGCAATAAATTCTGCTTCGGTTGTAGAAAGTGCAACACACTTACGCAATCTTGACTTCTATGACACAGCTCCACTCACAAAAGAAATCAAATAACCAAAAGTAGATTTACGAGTATCAATATCTCATACCAAGTCAGAATTTGTGTATCCATCTAACTCAAGTTTCCTGGTCTCGAAACTGAGTTTCAAATTTGAAGTTCCCCAAAGATACCTCATAATCCACTTCACTACATTCGAGTGCTCTTTGTTTGGATTTGACAAATAGCGACTAACAACGCCAACTGCATGAGCTAACTCTGGGCGTGTACATACCATCGCATACATTAAGCTTCCTACAGCTGAGATATATGGAACACTTTCCATATCTTTCTTCTCTTTATCAGTCATAAGACTTTACTTCATATTTAACTTAAAGTGGGCAGCAAAAGGAGTACTAACCACTTTAGCCTTGTCCATGTAAAATTTCTAAAGGATCTTCTTGATATAATTTCCTTGCGACAAAAATAACTTCTTAGCATCTCTGTCTTGGGTTATTCTAATGCCAAGAATCTACTTCACCGAGCCCAAGTCTTTCATGGCAAAAGACTTGCTCAGCTGTTTCTTCAAAAACTCAATTTTTAAAGCATTTCTGCCAACAATCAGCATATCATCAACATAAAGCAAGAGAATAATAGTCGTCATCAGAAAATTTTTGGACAAACACATAGTTATCTGAAGAAGTCTTCTTATAGCCTTGTTTTGTTATAATTGACGCAAACTTTTTGTACCACTACCTCGGTACTTGTTTTAGGTCATAGAGACTTTTTTTTTTTCAATTTGCACACATAATCCTCTTTCCCTTTCACTTTAAAACCCTTAAGTTGTTCCATGTATATCTCTTCCTCCAAGTCACCATGTAGGAAGGTTGTTTTGACATCCATTTACTCAATTTCTAAGTCTAGGGTAGTTGCTAAGCCTAGTACAACACGGATAGAAAACATTTTCACAACCAGAGAAAATATATCATCAAAATCAATATCATTTTTTTGACCGAATCCTTTAACAACCAATCTAGCTTTGTATCGTGGTTGTGAAGTATGTTCATCTTGCTTCAACCTATACACCCACTTGTTCTTCAAAGCTCTTTTACCTTTAGATAACTTCACCAACTCAAAAGTATGATTATCATAAAGTGATTGCATCTCATCTCGCATAGCATCAAACCAATTGCTTTTGTACTCATCTTCTATTGCTTCTGCATAGCACTATGGTTCATCTACATCAGTCAATAATACATACTCATCTTCAAAATACTTGGTGGAAGGTTATCAATCTTTAATGGATCTCCAGACTTGAACATCTAGTGGAACATCTAATTGAGCCTCTAGTTCAGGAATATTATTATATGTTTTAACATGTTCATGAGCATGTGTGTTATTTGGAACATTGACTTCCTACTGCTCTTCATCAACCTGTGTAGGAATATTTGTAAGAGGAATTGGATCTAAATCAACCAAATTATCACTAACATGTGGTGCTGAAATTATCTCTGCTTTCTCAATATCCTCTATTGTTTGATCTTCCAAAAACACGTCTTTGCTTCTTACAATTTTATTTTCAACCGGATCATAAAATTTGTAACCAAGCATATCTTGTCCATAACCAATAAATATGCATTGTCGTATTATCACATTAAGTTTAGACTTCTCATTTTTGAGAATATGCACAAATGCTTTACATCCAAAGATGCGCAAATAATCATAAGAAACATCTTTGCCTGTCCAAACTCTATTAGGAACATCAAACTCTAAAGGAATGCATGGAGTAAGATTTAATACATGCACAACTGTACTTAAAGCTTTACCCTAAAAGGATTCAAGTAGCTTTGACTGTGAAAGTAAGCATCTTACCCTTTCAACCAGTGTTCTGTTCATTCACTCATCTAAGCCATTTAACTAAGGCGTCTTGGGAGGTGTCTTTTGATGTCGAATACCTTGTTGTTTGTAATATTCATCAAAAGGTCCAATATACTCTCACCCGTTATCAATTCCGATGCATTTCAATTTCTTTCCAGTCTGTCTCTCAACTGAAACTTGAAATTGCTTAAAAGCATCTAACACTTGATCTTTAGTTTTCAAGTTATGAATCCAATTTTTCCTTGAAAAATCATCTATGAAGGTAACAAAATAAAGAGAGCCACCAAGTGATTTTGTTTTCATAGGACCGCAAATATCAAAATGCACTAAGCCCAATATACCTGATTTTCTTGAAGGAAGGGAACTTTTAAATGCAATTATGTTATGTTTGCCTCCTAAACAGTGAGCACACTTCTTTAACGCCAAACTTTTCAATCTTAAAATGAGTTTCTTCTTGGCCAATATTGACAAAATCTTCTCACTTATGTGACTAAGCCTCTTATGCCATAACTCAGCTGCATCTTCGTTATCTACTGCATTAATTTTTGTTTGTGGACAACTTTGCCTACATAATGTACAACGAATAATATTTTCACCTCTAGCCACAACAAGAGAACCTTTTGTGAGCTTCCATTGACCATTACTGAAGTTGCTGCAATACCCCTCATCATCCAACTTGCATGTATAAATCAAATTTAAACGGATATTAGGTATATGTTTAACATTATTCAATACTAACCTTGTGCCATTGCTGGTTTCTAGGCACACATCACCGATGCCTACAAGTTGAGCTAATCCATTGTTTCCCATCTTCATAGATTCGAAGTTACCTGACCTATATGATGTAAAGAAATTGCTACGAGACGTAGCATGAACGGATGGACCACTATCAATTACCCAACTGGTCTCATAAGATACAAAATTCACCACATCACCATAAAAAATAATGAGAAAGTCTTCTTTAAGTGCAGCAACATGATTGTCATTACTGTCATTATCGCTTTTCTTCTCTTTACCTTTCTCCTTCTGTTTTTTCCTTTTTAACTAGCGACAAAACCTCTGAATATGTCCATTCTGATGATAATAATGGTACTCAACATTAGCAAATTTATTATACTTACCTCTGCTTTTATCTTGACTTTTATCTCTATTTCTCGAACCTCGAGATTCACTTCTTCCCATTTTCTCGACAACCAAAGCATCAGAATGTGAAGAGGACGATCCTTGTGTCTTCCTTCTGATCTCTTCATTCAAAATACTACTCCTGGCCAAATTCATGGTAATCATACCATCTGGGGTAGAATTAGACAAAGATGTTTGGAACGTTTCCTAGGAGTCCGGCAAAGTACCAAGCAACCATAGTGCTTGTTTCTCATCATCAAACTTGATTCCCATCATAGCCAACCAATTTATGATTCCTTGAAAAGAATTTAAATGATCAGTCAAACAAGTACCATCTTAATATCTCAGAGTCATCATCTATTTTATAAAAAATAACTTATTATTCTCAATCTTTCGAGCATATAACTATTCGAACTTATCCCATAAACTGCATGTATTTGTTTCTTCAATAAAATGATTCAAAACATTATCATCCACCCACTGCCTAATATAACCACACACTTGACGATGAAATATAGACCATTCAGCATCGGTTTTATTCTCTGGTTTCTCCTCGGTAGATACGGGCAAATAAAAATCTTTCACATATAAAAAGTCTTCCATCTTCCCTTTCCAAGTGTGATAATTCGAATCATTTAGTGTAACCATTCTACTTGTATTTGTTTCCATTGTTTACCACAAGGCAGAAAAATCAAGTAATAACCAGATGCTCTGATATCACTCTGATGGGAGAATAGTAACAATTCGGATAATATCGAATTAACGCAATCGAATAAAATAATCTCCCTTCTTGTGTAAATTTAATAGGTATCGATATAGTAGAGTAAAATAAATACCAAACACGCGAACACGAGATTTTTTTTTTTTTTTACGTGGAAAACCTTCTCGATGTGAGGAGATAAAAAACCACGGGACCGGAGTCCACCCGAAATTCTTCACTATCAATAAAATTGAGTGAGCAATGTTTTTCTCTAGCAAATACTAGAGGTACATAGTAGCAAACACCTCAAGAATATAATTCTTGGCAATACACATGAATTTCACAAGAGATCAGGGATAAATCTGTCCAAAACCGCAGGTTTTGATTAATCCACGAAAAAACTGATGTAGGGAGCTTCAAATGAAAATCAAACTATTCAGATTCGAGAAAATTGCGCTACGAACATGCTGACAAAATTTCAGCTCAATCAGACCACGAATCGACATCCGATACTAACTCGATATAAATCAAACTTTGCCCCAACCCCTAGATTTTCTGCTTTTTTTTGTTTCTTGTTACTATTTCCTTTTGCGGCTACCACTTTATAAATATAGTGAGAAACCATATTTCTCCATATAACTTATCATATGAGTTTAAGCTTTTTTTGGGCTTGCAACTCATTGGGTTTCCTCCACATAGGAGTGACCCAACTAACAAATTTTTGAAACAAATTCACATTTGCAATATTTGAACTCATAACCCATATTTGTTTTCTAGCATCACGTTGATATTTTCCACAAACATAACACTTTTACTAACCTAGCAAGAGCCTAAAAAACTTGCAAAAATGAGTTAGGCGAATGAATTGGCAAGCATCCCAAAGTTTCTGGGCCTTTTTATTTTCTAAATGTGGCAATGAAGTTTGAACTTGTAGCTTTGTGAAGTCAATATCTAATCCTAATGAAACTTTATAAAAAGCCAAACTAATGCGGTTGTGGGATGGGCTATTGTTGATCAACATCATTGCCACTTATGGAAGAGGGAGCTTTAATTTTTCAAACTAATCCAAAGGAAACTTTAATCTTGTCACCTATCGAAGGATTTGCCAAAGCAGTGATTAGGCATTGACATTGAAAAGCTAAAAATATTAGAGCATGCACTTAGGTGTAGTCTAAGGCGACAAAACATTAATATCGTTGCCTATCAAAGGATTAACCAAGCATTAATTTTACATTACATGATAGTAATTAGTTCATAGACAACTGTAAAACTTCTTAATTAGTTTCTTAATTAGTGGTCCTAAGCACTATTTAAGAAAATCCAATTGAAAATAAGAGCTAAAAATTACTATTGACAATTTTAAGTGTGTAAATAAAAGTAAAAATTTTGGGTAATTGAAAATTTATCATTGAATGCTATGCATTTACTGCCAAACATGTTGATAGGTTTGAGCAATATAGTAAGTAATTATCATTAATTAGGTTTTTTTAGTGAATGAATTAAGTAACCATTCTCTTAATTACTTAAAACATAAATGACTCTTAATTGAATCTTCCAAGTGAATATGTTAAATAGGGTTGTCAAAGACTTAAATTGAGTAACTGAACTCTTCTATTCATAATCTAGGGATACAAGCTTAGAGATCCGATTATCCAAAGGCTTATGAAATACTCTCAAAGCCACATGAACCGATTAAATTCAGACACTTTGACTTGTGTAGGTAGCCATGATCTTGAGCAGTTTGCATGCAGTTAAAGGGATTTAAACAGATGCCTCCAGCTCTTCACTCGAATTTGTCAAGCATAGGTGAGGTCATTGCCAAATTTTGTTAGTTTTAGCACTAGATATGATTATCAAATACGCCTAAGTTTGTAGCGAAAACTATGAATTGTTTGGCTGCAATCCAATATATTTAATAAAAAATAGTATCACTTCATCATTGGTGAGATTACAAGGTTAGAATTTCTAATTAGACGTCGTCCACTCACAAAAACTAGAAAGAAGTTCCACGATCTCAACCATTTTCATGTTCATATCATAGCACCATACGCCGGTTTTTTCTCCTTCTAATCGTCTTCCTCGTATATATGCATATACATAGGGAAACACGGTGCGAACAATTGGTAAAATGCTCATTTTATTCAATACAATTAATCTGGTACTTGATCCTTAAAGAATATTTTTGGGAGAAAGTATATTAGAATTGCCAAAAGTTGTGTACGATGATGTTTACTCTAGTAGTTTTTTTTTTTTATCATTTAAGTGCCACTTTAAAAAAAAAAACTATTACTTAAGTGCCAATTAAGATTTGGGTCGCCAGAAATCCGAGGCCATATTTTATTAATTTCTTTGGCTAACGTGGCTTGCCGGTGAGCCTAGTCACCATATAGACCCTAAATAGCGTCGTCTATAGTGTTTGCCCCAAAATATAAACCTTAAATTGAAAACCGAGAGAAATCTCATAGAAACCCTAATTGATTTGCAATCAAAACCCTAATTCGGTTTGCCCCCAAAATTGAAACCTTAATTGGTGAGCCAAGGAGAGGAGGAGTAAGTGGTTAGGTTGAAGGAAAAAGAGGAAGTTACGGGCAATGGAGGTGGGGATTAAGCCACGTGCCAAGGACCTAGTTTCCCTTGTAGTGAAGAAAGAGAGTGGTGACGGCTTCACGTCGGACTTGGTCGGGGAGATCATGTGACATCGGGAAAATTCTTGCATTTATTAATATGTAGGAATTTGGTTGCAATCAATGTCATGTGTGAGAAATTTATGCGATCGATTAATGTGACTATTATGTGTGAACGATCGGTTAGAAATTTACTAAGTTAATTATTTACTTATGTTCAAAAAGTTGTGCCAATGTTTTGACAGGTTCAAAATATTTTCAGATTTATTGATATTTAGAACGGAAACTTTTTCTTTTATGTATTAATTTCCTTGATTCCTTAGTTATTCAATTGTAAAAATTACTTTGGAAAGTTATTCTTTGGGCTCTCTCTTTCCATTAGCAAACGAGGCTTTGAAATTTAAATTTCTAGCTTTCCTCCATCAGCAAAGTGAAACATTGAATTTAGCCTTTGTTGATGTCGTGCCTATTTTATCTATATTAACTTATATTTCAGTAATGCAATGGGTGACTTACTTCTTTACTTAGCCAAAGGATATGAATCTCTCCTAAATATCTCTTCTCTTGGCTTATAAGAATGTGCCACATGCCTAAACTATTCACATAGAGGCCACATGAAGATATTCCATCTGAACACTTACCCTCTCTACTATTAGATTCAACGGTTCACCCTTTGAGTACTAAATTCACTAACCATGGTTAACCCATCTCCTCTTTCATTCTTTGTTATGGCCGTGTATAAAATCAAAGAGATAGAATTCCCAAGATAAGGCCCCACTCCATTACTTTACTAATACTATCCACTTTCCTTTCAACTTTCGCTTTCAATTCCAGGAGTAAAAGGAAAAAGGTCCATGTTCGTATTTTATTAAATTTAAGTTTGTTTCTGTTTGGATGAGGTGAACTCATTAATTTCTTCTACTCTTCAGAAATGGGTTTGTCATTTTCAAGACAAAAATCATTGATTCCGGTTTTGCTTTACTTTGAAGGAAAACTAAAGCTTTGATTTTATGCAAGTTATTATCAAGGTTATCGATTTTACCAGGTTACCATATTTGGAAGTTACCGAATTTAATTTTTTTTTTTACATGCTTTATGTTTTCTTGATATCTTAGTTCTTCGTGTATTTTAAGCATCATTATTTAATAAATGCATATTCGTTTAATTTGAGAAAAATATTCATAGAATGTTGATGTTGAACATGTTCATTTGATGATGGTTATGTGAAATAATGCAATGCATAAAATATTGATGTTGAACATGTTGAGTCGATGAATGATTAAGTGAAATAATGTTGTGCATTGAGTGTTAATGTTGAACATGTTCATGTACATTAATGTTGCATGATAACATTGAACATTGAAAAAAAAAAAAAAAGCCATTGTCCACGTAAGGGTGGCGACATTGCCTCCTATCAGGATGCCTTAGGAAACATTTCGGAATGTTTCCAAAGTTGAGATGCCTCACATTTAAAATTATGTATGAGTATGGCGGAACACCTCATGGGCGGATGTTAGATAAGATGTCTTGTGTATCAAGATGCCTCGGGAGTGTTCGGGAGAAGAAGTAAACAAGATTATGCACTCTTATGAATATACATATATACATGTTGATAAAGCACCAAATGATACTGATGCATTAAGAAATTATATGCCATATAGATAATACATGCATTCATGTGAGGCACTTGCAAAGAAGGTAAGATGTGTGCTCATGCATTGATTATGTTATTTCGAATGTTTATGATTATTATGCTAGGGCGGGTGTGAAGGTGAACTCCTAGTTTAGACTTATTGTGCATTTAATAACCATCTTGTTCCTGAGAACAATTTCTGCTTAAAAATAGTTTTTTTGTTCTATTTCATTAATGAGTTTATGAGCATTCAAAGATATTTATAATTGTACAAAATTTCTATTCCTGGAATAGAAATGCGTTTTGTACTATTCTTAATTATTTTTTTTTTGTGACTTAGAATTTTTTCAATTTTTAATAATTTAATTACATTTTTCTCCATTTTTTTTTCTTTTTCTTCTTTTTCTTCCTCTAGCTGGTTGCTGGCCTCAACCATGGCTAGGGATTGGTTAAATGAGAGCCGACGAGGTTGCAAGCCTCGGGGGAGCCTCATCATGGCCCTCGAGCCTTACCTGACCACCAGCGAGGCTTGACCTCACCCAACCACTATGAGGTTAGCCTCCAGCAATGTCGACCTTGCGGTGTCTAGGTGAGGTTGAGCCTCCCTGGGCTAAGGTGAGGCCGAGCTAGCCTAGCCACTAATAAGATTGAGCCTCATCGGAGGAAGCTCAAATGAGGCCGTCAACTCTCATCCAGCCAGTCATTGGCCATTGCCAAGGTTTGCAATCGGCTAGAGGAAGAAGAAAAGAAAGAAAAAAAAACGAAAAATTGCTTGATTCTTGAGTTATTCTTAGGAATAAATAAGCAACTTTTTTTTTTTTTTACATCTTGATTATGTTCCAAATTTATTCTGAAAATAAAAATGTTACTAAATGGATTTCTATTCTTTTTTTGTTCCGGGGAACAAAATAATAGAAATAGTTATTATTTAGCTTGTTACCAAACAGGGTCTTAGAAATTTCATTTGCTAAGCTTTGGCTCGTTCCTTTATTTTCCTAAACAAGTGGGATACCCTTTTTGCCGTCGCCGCTTTTTGGAGCCCCGATACATATTGAGTATATGTATGAGGATGTTGTGTTGCCTAATTGACTTTTATGTATACTAAGTGTACTACCATAGTATGGGTCAATGTACTATTTGCCAAGTATGTTCCCCATCGATATGTAACCTAGTACACGATTTTTTATGGTAACTGGATGGGATCGCTTAAAAGCTTTGATGGTCCTCCTGGTGATGTTGTCGATGAGCCGACATTGGGGGATGTTATTGATCCTTAGATGTTAGATCGGTGTTGTATAAGTAGGCTTTTGAGAGCGGGGATATGATAGTGGAGATAGGAGTTACTGAACTCTTCCTAGGCGTTTTGTCTTGTGATGTTTTAATGTAAGTGATGCATATGTATGTCATTAAGTATGTGAAATAATGATAAGACATGTTTAATCATTTTGTTATGCTTCTGCTTGCGAATAAATTAATAGAATATAAATTAAATACGATAGATGTAGTGTTTGACGTACCCGGGGCATCTCAAATCAGGTGGCGGAACATCCTCTACGTCGGGGAGGATGCGTCGATGACTGCCATGGGCAAAAATCTCAGAAGAAGGAAGAAGTCTGCCTCTATGTGTGATTGAATGAGAGAGAAGAAAGAAATGGCGTTGTTTTTAGGCAGCCAGCCACGTCAGATTGTGCCGCGTGGTTTTGCATGTCCACGTGGACTGGTTTTTCATACAAATATTTCAACTTACATTAAATTTTTAATTATAAAAACTGTGTAATCATTTTGGCCAGAATTTTTTGTCAGATGCACTTAGGTGATTGTTTTCGCATCAATTTGACATTTATATGAGCCGATGAAGACTTTTGGCACTAAAGTGAGCGCTGTACACAATTTATGGTGCTTCTAGCGTGCTTCCCCCGAATATTTCCGACTACATATCATTAATCTTGAATTTAGCGAGCTCACCGAGCTCTTCCACCTCATTCGCCAGCCGTTCCATCTTCTCCAACATCTCTGTGAGTAAGAACACGAAGGTCGAGATAGCGAGATCCTCGCCTGAGTTGCAGGCATTCTCGAGCTTGGTGGGAGACATGTAGAGCCTCAGTACAAGCCATGACGACCTGAGCTTTCGCAAGACCAGTGCATCCGATTGGCACCTTCTCATATTCATGAGGCTCTCCCCAAGCTCCCGGAGAGTCCTCGCGAGGGATGACGCAACCAGTTCGCAAGGTTCCTTGATCGACTGTCTTAGGTCACCGGCCGGCTGATAACATGGAGTTGTGGTATAATAAGACAAAAAAGCTTTCGAAATCAGAGGAAGGACTTCTAAATTTGAAAGCGAAAGACAGAGTCCGCTTCTCGGGTCTTAATGCCGGCAGGAGATAAAATTGACTCCACACCACATTTACTGCCTCGAGAAATATGGATCACCGCATTTTCAGTTAGAATTACTTCACGTTTATATTCCATGTTTTCAATTGCGTTCTAATGAAAACATCTTATTATTCTCTTATTTTCATGTGTATATATATGTGACGGTTTAAGCTTTTTGTACCTGCCTAGAAGATTGAACACAAACATCAAGTGAAACAATGGTGGCTGCTAGCTCCCTAAGAAGCTCTCCGACCTTTAGATACTTGTCCCATGGATAAAATAGCCCAAACCTCCTGTGCCATGGTTCCCATTTCGCAAAATTCGCCTGCAATAACATATTAAATCACGTTTTAATATAATAGTTTGAACTTTTAGAATAGTTGGTAATGATACTGCAAAATCTCACATGATATTAGAGTTAGAAATCCTAAATTCAAATCTTTCTAGACCCTATCAATAGACTAAACATGAGAGGGATTGCTAGAATAGTAAAATATTGAACTATACTTTCATCTAACAATTTAGAGGAAGAGTGCTAGAATAGTAAAATATAAAATTACGGATTCATCTAACAACTTAAAATTTTAAAATAGTTGATAGTGGTATTATAAAATGTCACATATTAGGGAAAATTTCAAATAAGGGTTCAAAGTGCCCTTGTTTTCTCTAATAAGAATCCCAAATGAACTTTATTTCAATTAATGGCCTAAAGTGACCAAATCGTTTCAAATAAGGACATGAAGTGATCAAATCGTCTCAAATAAGGACCTTTGGCTGACCGGTGACTATTCCGGTCATCGGAAAAAGGGTATTTTGGTAAAAAAATTGTAACCTTTTTTAATTTTCTTTTTCTTTTTCTTTTCTTTTTTCATTTTCTTCTTTTCCCTTTGCTAGCCATCGTCGTCGATGGCTAGTGGAGGTCGCCTACCTTAGGCAAGGGCAAGGCTAGGGCGATTCTGCGAGGGTTGATCTTGCCCTCATCAGCATCGGGTGAGGGTCTCCCTCGCCTTGGTTGATGAGCGTTGCTTGGCGTCAGGCGAGGGTTGCCCTAGCTAGATTTGGTGAGAAGTGTGCCGCCCAACACGGCAGGGGCTGCCCTTGTTAGCCTAGGTGAGGGTGACCCTCGCCCAACGTTGGCGAGGGTGGCCCTTGCCGAAGCCCAACGACCTCCAACATGGCTGGTGGAGGGAAGGGCAAAAAAGAAGGAAGAAAGAAAAAGAAATAAACAGAAAAAAAAAGTTAAAAGACAAAAATGGCCTTCATTCTAAGAGGTTCAACCTTCATTTGAAATAAGTACAACTTCACATCCTTATTTGAGATTATTTAGCCATTTCGAGTTCTTATTTGAAATTATGTTTACTTCAAGTCTTTATTTGAAAAAATTAGGATATTTCAGGCTCTTATTTTAAAATTTTCTTATAGATTATTCGCTAAATCCTCAAGTTTGAGGGAGCATGCTAGAGTAAGCTTGAGATGAACCAACCCAGTTAAATTAAAGAGGGGAAAGAAGACTTACCAGAGACTCGTCCTTTGCTTTCGAATTCAGAACCGGTCTGCAGCTTTTGCAGCTTCCGTCACCCTGGCTTTCCTTATCGGCCACCGCATCAAAGTACGTATCCAATAGTCCTGCCATTAAAGTCAACAGATAAAAGTCAACCATACGTGACATTACAAGCCCCGTGTCATGAACAGTGCTAAAATAGCACTGCTAACGTAGTCACGATTTGATTACCTTCCATTGAACAAGCAAGGTGCTCGAATTTGGAGGCGATAGACACGTGAAGTTCGTCGCCAGCCCAAATAGGGAAGATGAACAAGCTCGTGAAAATGGTGGCCGCAAACCCTATCATGACCGTCCCGAGGCGCTCGGCGGCAGTTTTCAAGATTTCTTTGGAGCTTTGGGTTTGGACGCCGGATACGGCCACCAGACTGAAGCTGAGGATGAAGATCATGCCACCATAGTCGTACTTCCTCTTTATGCAAGGAATCGATCGAACATATGTAGCCGCGGCACCTGAGATTTAGCATTTTATTGAACCGTGATCAAAATTGTTTTCAACTATCGAAATATCGCAAATGCATGCTTGCAGTAAGAGCACGTAGGACATATGCAATATAAGCAAGAACACGCTATATTCATGACATGCTTAAAGATGGCTAATTTCATGTAAACTTCCTAGCTAATATATTGTGTTTCGTCATTGCGTTTATTTCGGTATTTTGAATGTCTTACCAAAGATGAATACCGCGGTGCCAATGCCAATGTCCTGCCCGACCTTGCCGTCAATGAGTTTAGCCAAGACTGCCGACATGCACCCCAACATACCACCCGATAAAGTCCCCGCCGCACGGTTCAATCCCTTGCTTAATGCCGCCCCTGATAATCGTCCAATCAATCTCATTAGAACTCACGCCAAACAACATCACGAGCACGGGAGTTCATTAGTCCATAGCAAAATAACGGGGTACCAAACCTGCATAGAACTCGAACATGACCACGACGGTCATGACAGCCCACACGGCATCTGTTTCGAATATTTTGTACGTGGGAGTGATAAAGGCCACGATTGAGGCCAAAACGAGCGCGATCCCGACTTTGATACCATGTACCACTCTTCTCAGGTCATGCTCGCCGTTCACTCTTCTCAGGAAAGCCGCGACGGTGGAGAGATAATTCCCGAGGGTCTTCGGAGCGGCCCCTTCTCCTCCCTCTTCAGTCGGGAACACCATGGAAGAGCTCCTCATCGGCGTGGCGTGGCCCTCTTCACTCTCGTCCTCAATGCTTTGATGCTCACTTGGTGATGAGACCCTTGAGTTGGCGATCGGCCGTTCACATATATACGCAAACCTTGAGCTCCCACGGACATATTATAAGGAAAAAGAGCAAGGAAGATAATAATATAACATCGAGCAACGCTTGGAGGACAATACCGTCACTTTCCACAAAGTAATAGTACCATCCTCATCACACATCTCCAAATTCATTGTTAATAAAATCTTCTGAGACCGTACAAAATCTACTGCCAGACAATACACTTGGAGATGAGTGGTTAGAACTTAGGAGGGTATCGTTTCTTTCCACAAAGTGACGATGCCGTTCTCTGAGCATTTTTCTATATTTACCTCACGAAGCGCCGTACTGGACGCTGGCCAATAACATGACACGCGGAAGCAAAACTTTTTATGCCTGATATATTCATCTTGATCATTGGCGGAGCTTTTAATGACGGCAACGTAGCGGAACACGATCGCCGGGCGCGAGTGAAATGGCCTTTTCGCGACACTCACACCTCGCTTGCGTGCACACGCAAAATGTTTTGATTGCTCGAATGGCGTCGAATCGCAGTCAAGCTTTTGGTTCGGGAGTCGGATTCGCGTTTGCCGAGCTACCGTAAGTAGAGTCTTTCCAGACAGAGACCTCGCGCACGTTTCGGTCCATCGAGCCATGATTTGGGTCTCATGAGCAGGGACCATGACCCGCGACGCGACTACGCCAAGGCGTTTTGCAAACTGAGCCAATTCTAAGTTGTAATCGACTTGTGCGTGCTAAGGGTTGCTCGTGTGGTACACGGTGTCGCATCATGCGAGACGTCTTAGGACATGCGCGATAATGTGGCTTGCACTAGTGTGGAGGATTGAAGATAGAGAGGAGCACCAGGGAGTACTTGCGTATGCCAATTTTTGATAAAATTCGATATTGAAATGCAGAATTAGGGAAAAGTATCGTAAAAATGTTAAACATATTATATTAGTGCCAATTTAGTTCTAAATATTTTGATTTAGTGTCAATTTAGTCATTATGACTAATTGTATTGATATAAATACCAGTTAGCCTACGTGGCATGAATGATGCTGATGTAAATAACTTTCGATGATATTTTCATATTTTTTCGAATTTTCTTTTCCTTTTTTTTTCTGTTTTTTTTTCCTACCGCCTTTCCTTCTTTGGGAAGTCAATTGAGTGCTGCCGGATGCTTTGGTCGTCATCGCCATCGTTTCGAAAAAATTAATGAGGCCAATCGTTGAAGTTATTGAAAAACGTGGTATTACTCGAGTCAAACGCTTCTTCAGAGGCTTCCCACGCGGAGTCGAGTTGGCGTTTCCTGTTCCTGTTCCTCTTCCTGTTCCTGTTCAAGTTCCTGGGTTAGCGATCCGTAGAATCGTAGCCGTTGGATTACGCCGCCCGGATCATCGTCTTCACTTATCCAACGGCTGCGATGGAAGAGATGCTGACGTTGCTATTACATTGGTTGGCTGGAGTAAAAACGTACGATTCACGTGGCTAAAAGTTCTTAATCGCTGTTATATAGCGCCATGCTTTCACGTAACGCGCGCTGCCACGTGGTTACCTAGGGTTCGTGAAATACCCTGTCAAGTGCATGAACAGGTTAAGTCTCAACCTTTCACCTGCGTAGATGACGCTGATTCGGAGCAGTGGAACGTAGTTAGTGAAATTTGAATGGGCAATTTCCATTATAAATTGAATGGGAATTTGAGTCTTTCTTAAAATCAATTCTTTCATAATTCGAGGGCAAACGTACAACCACCCGAAAGACTATGGACCTAAAAAGTGAAAATTTGTGCTATTACTAACATTTAAAGTAGAGAAATTTATTATAAATGTTAGTTTTTAAAAGAATTTCATCTAAGAAAATCACTTGAATCCATGGATTTATCATGACCACTACCCAATTATACACACCATTTTGCATGTGTTACAGGTTGGCAATTCCTTAGTTATGGAATAGCTCATGCAACACTTGGCGAGACAAGAGCACCGGGCTAGCTTTCCTTCTCTAGTTGTTCCTAAGAATAATATGGCAAATCGCATTCTCTTACCGGTTCGTAGGCGTCTAGTCTACCAAGCAATATAGCAGAATGCTTTAAACATGACAATTGGTTTCAACTTGCCATGACCTCTTCAGGAGAGCAGTATCAACCCTGATCAATTTGTAAACGAGAGGCCAACCCCGCATTCAAAGTTCTATAGAGATATAACTATTCTATCACAAAACTACTAGCACCAAGCGTCCTAGCGCCACTCCCATAAGCTAGTTGTATTTATCCTTTCTACATCACTCACTCTTCACCTAATAATCCCAAACTTTACTCACAAGTTACGAGAGTACAGGAGAATCCTTGTCACTTTGGTTCATAACATTCTCCCCTACTTCATTCCACAATGTCTTCGTTGTTGTTTAGTCGCTTCCCTACGTTGCCTTGGTACCATCAACATCGATTTTTTGGGACTTACATGCATGGTAAATGCTCTCTCAACAGGGTAGGCAATTTTACTAGCAGCTTGTTTTGATCGCGATTGTTCCAGCATTTCGAGCCATTTGTGCTTTCCCTAACAAATGGGGCATTTGGAGAAGGGGAAAAAAGAAGAAGGAAAGAGACAAAAAATAAAAAAAAATCCAAAAAAATTATTAAAAATTGTCTATGTAAGCACCAACTATGACTGACCATGCCATGTCAGCCGGTCAGTGTGCATGTCAGCAATATCTTACTAAAATTAGCTGAAATGATTGAATTTGCATTAGATCAAAAAATTTAGAATTAAATTGGCATCAATATGAGGTATAGGACTAAATCGATATTATTGCAATAGGTCTAAGGCTTTTCTAGCGTTTTTTCCCCTCGGTTTGGCTCTGGGGACAATAATTCATGACACACCATACTTTGTTTATATAATCTATACACAAATCAATACAAAAAATAATTGCTTATATCGCTTGAAATAATTAATCAATGAAAAATATTTTTATTATTGACAATAATTTATGTCTAAATATTTCATGAATGATACCAATATTTTCCCTTTTTTCGTTGATGTAAGACTCATAAGAGATCATTTTTGGGAAAACATTTTCAAAATAATTCATTTTCTGCAAAACAAACGCATCATAAGTGATGATAACATACTTAGTAATTGTATTCAATAATTGTAATTTTTCTATTAGTACTTGTAAATGACGAGACAATAACCATCCTTAATGTGTAATATACCACAAAGTGTTGTACGAATGAATATCCTAACCTTTGTAACTTTTCACAATAATCATTATCCCCATGAATTTATCCTCAACCTTTTCTTTCTTAGTAACTTAACTTCATGATCGTAACATTCCTTCACAGTTCGTAAACTTAGAAGCCCTATCGGTGAGCAACTCAAATGTCCTAATTACCCTTAATCGATAGTTACATTGACAATCTTAAAGTCAATGGTTTTTAAAGTCAATGGTTTTCCCAAAAACGATTATCAGTTAATATTTTTGTAAAATCAGCCGACCGTGAAAATTTCATTTATTTACTCACAATCTAAATTACATAAGGCACTCATCCCATAAATTGCAGGAAAAGTGTCAAAAGATTCATAAATCTATTCATTAGTGTCTATTTAGTCCTAAACATTTAAATGGTGCCATTTAGTCCTAAACTTTTTGACATAATGTTAATTCAATCCTCTTGCTAATTTTAGTCAGATATTGTTGATGTGGATGCCGGTCGACTTTCGTGACACCACCGACGCTGACATTAATAATTTTTAATAATAATTTTTTATTATTTTTTCTTTCTCATTTCTTCTTTTTCCTTTTGTTGGTGACTTGCCAAGGCGATGGCTCGCCATGGCTGAGTTGGCCTTGCTTGGGTGAGGCTCGTCGTTGCCCGCCATAGGCGAGGCCCGATCGAGCAAGGGTGAGCCTTGGCGAAGGTTTCCCTCACTAGATTTGGCCTAGGCAAGGCTAACGCCCATCGAGGGTCGGCCTCACCAAATCTAGCTTGGGCGAGGCCGAACCTCACTGGGCCTTGCTAGATCTAGCAAGGGGAGCCCTCACCTATGGCAGGTGGCGGGGAGCCTTGCCCAGGCAAAGCCAACCCAACCATTACCTTTGGCTGGTGGTCGATCATCGGCAAAAGGAAGAAGAAGGATGAGAAAAAGAAAAAAGAAAAAGACAATTAGGAAATAATTAAAAAAAGTTTAAAAATTAAAATATTATTAAAAATTATCCACGTTAATACCAACGGTATCACATAAGTCGGCCAGCGGTCACATCAGTAACATTTGGCCAAAATTAGTCGGAATGATTGAATTGACATTAAATTAAAATTAAGAATTAAATTGGCATCGTCTAAAGGTTAGTATTAAACTTACACTAATACAATAGATTTACGACTTTTCGACGCTTTTCCCCGTAAATCATTGGCTTGGGTCTGGAGTAGGGAATCTCCCATTTTAGCACCGCTCTTTCGCAAAAGGTCCTGCGAAAACAAGAAATGCCATTGCTTATATCACATAAAAGTTGCATTCTTATGACATAAATTTGCTACAAACCCGGACTTTAGTTCGAGGAAGATTTCTATATGCCGGAAGACACTCGGAAACGTGCACGCCAATAGTTGACCGTTTGTTTACTGAAAAATGACAGTTGCTGTATTATAATTGCGATCCCTCCTCCTCTCCCTCTCCCAATCTCTCTTGTCTTGCTTCGTCACGGCTGAGTATCTTTTAACCTCTTGAGGACGAATCACGAGCGCATCGGGGTTTTCTAATGTCAGTGTGGACGGTCTGTCCGAGACCGGACTCGCACGAAAATGCTCTCTGGGTCGGTGAATTAACAAACGTACAAACGGTCGCTCTCTCCGTGACGGCTTGCTAGCTTTTGTACCTATGCGAAAGCGCTTGCAGATCGACGGATGAATTGACTAAAGAAGGCGTTGTTTAGCTAGTGTGCAATAGATCTACTCGCACGAACGTCAGCGACATCTCACTCGAGGAAAGGGCCGCCCTCGATCACCAAAGTCAGATCGCCCTTCTCTAGGGTTTCTTCAAGAGGCACTAGTTGCGACCTCAGCCTCATTCGTTTAGATCGGATTCGATATCGTCTCCTGGATTTTCCGTACTTTCTGACTCGTTCTGTCTATGGCTCGCGGGTTATTCGAAATATTTTTTTTAATAAAGGAAAAAATAACGTCATCCAATCTTGAAAGATTTAACGAACAGCCGTGGCTCGTAAAATTTTGTTTATCTTATGGAAAATCTTATTTTTCTCCTGGGAAAACAAGTGGTGGGAGAAGGAAAACCAGGAAGTCAGCCGACCTGCACGCCTTCTTCGGACACCATCTTACCAATAACCATTACTCATGCTCACCAAGTTGAGAAGAAATAAATGATACCGCCAGACAGATATACATCGAGCTCATGTATCTAACCTAATTAGACTTTTGTAGAACCATTTCTTATTCAAATCTTCTGATGTTTTATCTCGAAAATAGTTATTAAAACTGCGTTCTAGAATATCCATCGAGCATATTCATCGAGATAATTATACGTGGAGATTTGCATCGCCAATTGGGCCGCCTTTGTATCCTTTTCCGTGACAAAAAAAAGAAAGAAAAGGAAGAACCCTTCAAAAGGTTTGGCCGGATCGTACAACATTTGTTAATTACAAAGATCTGTAGGCCGGTTTTCGCCCGTCACTCTGAGATGAACACGTAAGTTTTGCTTTGAAAGCTACAGAAAGACCAGAAAAGAAAAGAAAAGAAAAGAAAAGAAAAAAAGAACAGCTACATGAAGACAAAACCGACTTCTCGAATGCTCGTGGTGATTTTGTCTAAATATCAAGGTGATGGTGACGATGGTTGAGCTCCCAGACGAATGAGACCCACAAGTCCATTCAGCCAATACACCAAGTTGTCTCAGACGATAGAAAAGGCAAAGCGGAAGATGTCATCGAAAAGAGAAATTCCCTTTTCTTTCAATATTGGATCCGACGGCACGCGACTCTTGATCCCCAAAGCCTAACTTTCACGCTAACTGATGTAATGTGATGGCACGAGAAAGAGCCCCCCCGCCCGCCCCTCCGGTCCAAACGATCCGTCGACATCATCCTTGCCTCGCCATTTCGCTTGGACACGCGAATTCCAACTCGAACTCTGCAAAAATTTAAAAGAAAGTCTCGAGTTGACGCTTGACGGTTTCGCGCATTTCTTTCGCCCAATATAATAAGCACCAAACGTTGGTGTGCTAAACTTCTACTCTTGTCTTTGTTGCAGCTGTGATGGAACCTCACATCTCCACGTGGAGTCGCGGCAGTAAGTGCTAAGTAACATATGATGCCCAAACGCTGCTCCAAGGTTTTCACACGGGGAAAAATATATATAAATATATATATATATATATATCTTAAATTTATTGTAATTATACTTATTCAATTATAAACTCTTTTTTTTTGGTCAATTCAGTTATGAACATTTTGTAATTGCACTAATTCAGTCCATCAAGTCAATTTTGGCTCGCCATTCGATGTTGACATGAATAATTTTTAATAATATTTATTTTTTATGAATACTTTATTTTTATTTGTATTTTTATTTTCATTTTCTTTTTGTATTTTCTCACTTCTTTTCCTATTTTTCACCCACAGACAATTTTTATTAATATTTAATTTTTTTTATCTGTATTTTCCTTTTTATTTTTCTTCTCTCTTCTTTTTTCCTTTCTTTCACCAACAGTGGCCGGCCATTATGTGTGAAAACAGGAAAAAGAAAGAGAAAATGAAAATTAACAAATTAAAAAAAAAGGTAAAATTTTATAAAAAATTGTCTTCATCAGTGCTCGCTAATAAATATTACATGGACTCAGCTCGCGTCGAGAGCAAGTACATGGGATGGCATTTAATTGCTATTGATATGCCGAAGTGATGATGGCTTCATCTCGTGTAGCTAATAAATAAATGATAATTGGTTACCACATTACTCTACGGGGTTGTTTGATTTATGCTGATCCATGTGCCGAGAACAATGCAATAGAATGATCGGCTTGGTAATGCCCCAAGTCCCACATGAACTGTGAGAATTTTTTTAGAGATTTACATTCACGATGACCGCTAGAGCAATATTTCCAGTATGGTTCGACCCTCTTGTTTCCAATTAGGTTTCATATCAACTACTTCAGTCTATGATCATGCTCCAAAATAAATCGCGCAAATAAACTGGGTTAATTGCCACGATGAATTCTCGATTATTTCTGACTACTTTAAAATGATGTGGATCTACGGGTGGAGAAATTGCATCGAAAGCCATAAAGTTTAAGCATCGAGTGCGATCAAGTGTCAAAATGGCATCAAAAAGTCGTAAAAACTATTGTTATCCATGCCCTTGTCTGTTCACCCTTTGGTGGTTCCACAACTTGATATATTCGAACATATAGTGGGGTTGCCTTTCCAAAAAAGGGGAAATCACCGAGCCTTCGCTGTCCCACGAGTCGTGTGGACTTCCTCTACTGTCTTAGATTAATACGTGTGTCGTTCCCCGAAACCCCAAAAAGATATCTAGTCCAAAGAATAAAAAATCATCGTAGAAAGTTGAAAAGAACCAGAGAGAGAGAGAGAGAGAGAGAGAGAGAGATGATGATGCTGTGGGAGTGGGAGAGAGAGTCAGAGAGAAAGGGGGGTTGGCTTCTGCTAAGATTCTTTGGAGATTGATAGCAATTTCAATGGCGGGTGACCGAGATTCCCCCCCATGCCCCCTTCGGCCAAAGATAATGGATCCAAAAGGAGAGAGAGGGAGACGCTGTCATGTCCCTAAAAACAAAGGAAGACCAAGCATTTTGCGGCATGACTCGAGCCCAGTTCCAGCACTACATGTACAGAACCTCCCCTCCGTGATAACCCGTTCAAGCGTCCGTGTTCAGACACGGACGCTGATGTCAACGGATGCAGCAGTGTCCTAACGGGCAACAACTTACCACGTAAACATCCTCTAAATCATGATTAACCCAAAAGACGAAAAGCGAAACAGAAAGTGGTTCGCCACTGACGGGGGGGACGGGCGAGCATCGACCACAAAAAACATCGATGAAACAGAGCGCAGCACAGCACAGCACCTCTCCAGTGGCCGCTCACCCCACTTGACTCTTTCCCTGTCAAAAAGCCAACCCCGCTCGAGCCGCCGGCTCGGCTCGGCTCGGCTCTGCTCGAGATGGGCTTCCCACATGAAGGAGAATCTGAGGCCTCGCCGTGCCCTCCTCCTCCTCTCGCAGGTGGATTCTGCTTGTCACCTTGGGGAATCTTGGCGGCGAAAAGCTAAAGTCAAAGTTAACAGCGAAAGGGAAGAAGGTTCCTTTCCAGGCGAAGGCCTCGTCCGTGCCTTCTTTCCCTTTGGCATTCAAAGCTGATTCCTCCTCTCCCCTTTTCATTAATACTCCCTTTCAGAATTATGAAAAAAAAAATGCGTGGAAAAAGAGGCTGAGGAGAGCATTGCATAGCGCCCTTTTATCAGATTTGTTGATTTTAAATGGATCAGAGGAAGAAATGGAAAAAAAGTTTCAGCTTTCGCCGGAGTTCACTTTTCAGATTTCCGAATTAATGGGTTTTTAGATAGTAAAGCTGGTTTTCTCTAAAAGAATAATTGGATGAGCTGATTGATTGGTTGATTGATGCTCGATCCCTTTTTGGAGGAGGGTATCTTATACCCTGCAATGATTGACCGGCACCAACCAGCTCATTTTGGTCACCAATCCGTCGCTAAGTAGACGTGCTGATAAAGGCAAGATTTACTTTAAGGTAGCACAGCCGTAGATTAATGTTTGTTACTCAAAAGGGTCTTTTTTTTTTTTTTTTAACTTTTGTTGGGAACAATCTTGAAATAGGTCTATCCGGCGAAGTCAAGAGATTGCGCGGGACAGTTGTTACTCGTGGGTAACTTACCTGATCGAAGTAAGGATTCCTACATTCATGTCATGCGAGACAGTAACATATGTTCTGCCACTTGTCTCTCCTTCTTGTCATTGTTCTCTCTCTCTCGCTTTTCCTATTTCGATCATGTGCCCCACCAATGACGTCATTTCGCAAATTTGACCTAGCAATGTCATCGACAGAAAGATACGGTCGAACAAATATTTATAGAAACAAAGAACTTGACAGCACAAATAAGAGGATTGAATGGTATCATTGGTGAAAATTATAAGACCCAAACTGTATTGGCTCAATTTAAATTCATTATTTAAATTCAGATCATTTTAAGTGGTGCCCTTATATGCGGAAAAGAAGTATCTGTTAATTTTTTAATCGATGGCTAGCCTTATTCTTCATATTCCTATGACATCTAGAGGACTTAAAAAAGATCAGCTCGATGAGAAAAGGAACAAGCTTTGCACATAATTTCAGAATAAAGACGCTAGACCCCTTTGGCACCTTTTCTTCTATGAGTACCTTTCGCAATCTATGAAATTACTTCTAAACTAAAGACAAACTCATTTAGTTAAGATGCGACCTGTAATCTTCAATGGTATAGAGAATGGAATTATTTTCAATGAGAAGGGAATCTTATTTTTGTCGGATACCTGATCAGTCGCGAAAAGATTAGCATGTTTATATTAACTTGGCAGCGTGCCGCATTCCGAACATTTTCATAGCTCCTAAAAAATCCGAAATCTGGACAATGCGTAGACGTTGATAGGTGAATCTTCATAGAATTTTTCATAATTTTAGAAATTTTATCATGACCGCTAGTTACGTATCTCACTTTAATACAATTGCGCGCGCCGATTCAGAACTTCGCCATTTCGCTTTCCCAAAAGCAGCACCCGTCGCCTTCTCTCGCCCCCGCGTTCACACTTGCGCAAAGATGAAGTTACCAAAGGGAGAGGCGAAACGAAATCATCGACCAGACGGGGAATAGGTCTCTAGAGCAAAACGACAAAGGACTCCCGAACGGTCAAACATCAGCCGTGGCACGAGCACGGGCCCGGGGGTGGGGGGGGGGGGGGGGGGGAGAAATGGTCGATGCCGGCGGCGATGCGGCTGCCCCAGCCGGCGAAAGGTTAGGTGGCCGACAGCGGGCGCTGGGACGTCACGAAGAAGGATGTGGTAGTAGTAGTCACGGGAGAGTTCGCGGGACGTAAAAAAGAAAATAAAAAAAAGGAAATAGAAAAATGACAGACGCACGAGAAAAGTAAAGTAAATGCCTTTTTTTAATTATTATTATTTTTATTTTAAAATATTCACGGGGAAAAGCAAGACGGCGACTGTGGTAAGAAAAGGTCACAATAGTCGGGCGCTCAGCCGAAGCCGAAGCCGGCGCCGGCGCCGGAGCGGGAGCCGGCAGGCCGGGTGGGGGGAGCCGTGTCGTTAGCGGGTGGTGGGGAGGGGGCATCGTCGGCATGTGCGAAAATGCGCATCCTCGGTGGCCTACCCCACCGGGCCCCACCTTTTTACACCTTCCCTTCCTCACCAACATCGCCATCGCGTATAAGCCAACGATTGAGGAAGGCGCAACAGGCACCACCGGTGGGGCCCCCCGCCTCCCTCCCCCTCCTTCCATCGAACGTGATGATGGGTCCCACCCGGCGACGTGGCTCCTTCTCAGCCGTCCCTTGGTTCCTTCCTCTTTCCAGGCCCCCCCTGCTACCATTTCGCAAATTAGGCGTGGGGCTCCTTTTTTTAATTTTTTTTTTCTCTCTCTTTTTTATTTTTTTTCTCTTTTAAATATCGATTTGACCGAAACATCCTTTTCTTTTGGCATTTCCTCCACATGTCATCATTCGCCGGCATTTCCTTCGCTGCCTAATTTAATGAATAAATAAATAAAAATATCGTGGCCCAAAAGAAAAATGAGGGGATAAAGAAATATACTCTAGTAGTTCCGTAGATAGTGACGGCAATTCTATTGATCTAGAGGAAGCTTACCGATAGCAAATATCAGTTATAACTGTTGTCCAACTGTAGGAAATTAACAAAAATGCAAATTTCCATTTTTGTGAACTAAGTTCGTACGTCGAAATTCGATAATCGTGATAATTTCACTTGCTTTCTAATAACATATGAAAATAGGAAAGGAAAGGATTAAAAATGTGATTTTTTTATTGTCTCTCTCTTTTTTTTTTCTCTTTTAAATATTGATTTGACCGAAACATCCTTTTCTTTGGCATTTCCTCCACGGATCGTCATTCACCGGCATTTCCTTCCCTGCCTAATTTAATGAATAAATAAATAAAAATATCGTGGCCCAAAAGAAAAAGAGGGGAAGGAGAAATATACACTAGATCTGTAGATAGTGACGGAAAATCTATTGATCTTCTCGCGAGGCTTACCGATTGCAAACATTAGTTATAACTGTCGTCCGACCGTAGAAAAGAAACAAAAATGCAAATTAAGATTTTTGTGAACTGAGTTCGTACGTCGAAATTCGGTAACCGTGACAATTTGGCTTGCTTCCTAATAACATACGAAAATAGGGGAAATAGGTATGCGGGATCGCGTTTCTTTTTTCTTGGAGCCCATTAAAAATCTCACGTATAATTCTTGAGAATAAAATAACGACGACGCTTCACCATACGAAGCAGCGACCACCCACTTCGAGGCATATTCCATTGGAATAATGCCCCCCCGCCCCCCCGCCCCCCTTCGGACATCGGCTTTGCCCCCTTCCATTCACCCTTTTTTTTTTTCTTTTTAGTGTCCCCATCACATCAATGTGGAAATCAATTATAAAGCTTAACACAGCAGCTTAAGCTCTCGACAATTTCCATTCGAACTCGTCGTGCCTCATCAGGCGTCGGATTTCCTCCCTTTTGAATCCGCGGTTTGAAAAACGTGCACGATGACGACTTTTCTTTTTTGTGGTGTTTTTCCTGCGTAAGCATCATTAGATCGTTCTTGCAAAGGTCGTAATTTCGTGGTTAGAAAATAGGTGGGGGATCCTTTGACCGTGCCTCCTGTCTCCCCTACTGACCATTCGTTGGCAGCCATTATTATGTCCTTTTTTTTCCTTCCCTACCCCTCTATTTTTTTTTTATATATTTTTATTATTATTATTTTTGTTGCTTATTTGTGAAGGCGTTCATTTACCCGCAACGTAACAAGCATCATGATTGGACGGACAGGAGGCTGGTTTCCTCATGCGCGTCTCGAGAGCTCGATGCCAAAAAAGAAACCCTACGAGGGGGCGGCGACATCGGTACGAGATTCGTGACCGGTCGAAAGGGGGTAAATCCGAAGTATGATGATGGGTCTCTTTTTGGACTCGCTCTCCAACGGGGAAAACTCGAAACTATTACATGTACCGACCGAAAAATGAAGAATAAAAAAGGGCAGGAGGCCACCTGAATTGTCGCGCGTGATTATATTCCTAAGTCCCTGTTTTAGAAAGCCGGTCGAAAATGTAATATTAAAAGGGAGTCCGGAAGGGGAACGCGGGTCAAAGCTTTAGCATGCGTGATGTGTATGTCCGATGATAAAAGAAGCTTACTCGCTCCGAGCATCATGGTTTTCTTAGCAAGGAACACGCGACGTACCATAGATTAATGCACGCTGATGGCACATTAGATCACAAGCGCGATTGCATTTACTTCCGAGCTTGAAATGACGCATTCCTATTCAATTAAAGAAAGGGCGCTTTCGAGTCCATCGAATCTTTTGATAGTCAATCGGGAGAACTCATGAAATTAAAGATAAATAATTCACCCCTCTTCTGTTTTAATAATTTTTATAAAATCTTACCAAACGACATATTTCCACGTGCCCGCCGGTCCACATCTGTACTCTCCGCTCACCCTACTCCCGTAATTTCGCTCCCCACCCACCCTCGCACCTTCCTCTCAACGCCCGCCGCACAGCCGTCTCCAGCTCGATCCCCTCCCCAACCATCCCCCGTCCCGGCCTAACAAACCTTCGCGCCCCCCGATGCCTTGTGCTTGCCACGTCACCGGCTTTTCAATGGCCGCCAAGTCATCCCCCCGTGGGGCCCTCCCGGGCACGTACGGACCTCCCCACACCACACTCCCACCCCTGAACTCCTCCATAATATAAATTCCACCCCCCCACAAAAAAGAAATGAAAATGAGAAATAAATAAAGAAAAAGGCCACCCTTCTTTGAGCTCCACGCCACCTTCTGCTTCAACCCTTCTCTTTCTGCGATATATAAAGCGAAAATCGCCCCCCATATTTCGGTCAAATTCCCAACGAAACACTCCGAAAACCCACCCCAAAATCTCCAACTTTCCATAACGGAGACGCGAAGCTGCGGAAGGAGCCGTAGCAGCCAGCTGCGCAGCCCGATGCCGATGGCGGTAGTAGGTCCCGCATCGCCCCCGACGGCGGACAGGGCCCCGGCGGCTGCGGCGGCGGCCCCACTGGTGCCAATGCTGCCGCAGCAGCAGCAGCCGCCGGCGATGCTGGCGGCGGACGCGCTGGCGCGGGACTCGGTGATGGCGTGGTTCCGCGGCGAGTTCGCGGCGGCCAACGCGATCATCGACGCGCTGTGCGGCCACCTGGTTCAGCTCGGCGGAGGGGGGACGGAGTACGAGGCGGTGTTCGCGGCGGTGCACCGGCGGAGGATGAACTGGATCCCCGTGCTGCAGATGCAGAAGTTCCACTCGATCGCCGACGTGGCGGTGGAGCTGGACCGCGTCGCGTCGAGGAGGAAGAAGGCGGCGGGGGGCGGCGGCGAGAAGGAGCCGGAGGAGGGCCTGGCGGCCGAGGAGGAGGAGGAGGTGGAGCAGGCGAAGGAGGAGGACGAGGCGCGCGCGGATGGCGAGAAACAGGCAGCCGCCGCCGCCGTCGACGGCGGGAAGGGGAGCGAGAGCAATTGCGACGGGAGCGCCAACGGCGAGGTCATCGACGTGGAGGAAGAGGAGCAGGAGGGGGAAGAGGAGGACGATTCGCCGGACAGCGACATTACTGATTCAGGTAAGTCGATTCTCTCCCACCTTCCGACGGCGGTAATCGGTAGAACTCCGCAGTTCACGGACGAGATCGACTTTTTCCGGTCACCGTCACGTCACCTTTAAAGCCGTGTGAACACGAACGTAGCCCGTGATCCTCTCTTCCAGTTTTCAAAATTCGACGTCCGGAAGAGGGCGATCCTCTTCGCCTTTTGACCAATCGATTCCAGCGTTTTCCATGAATCTTGGGTTCGATCCTCTTTATGGAAAAACGTTCATAAATCTCCGAATTACCTTTCCCAGAAAATCTTTCTGCTGGCGTCCTCGCCGTTCCGTTCGGTCGCCGAGAAAGGAAAGGAAAGGTAAAAACCGGAAAAAGAAACGAGAAGGGAATCGGGCTAATTCAATTTTCGTTTTTTTTTTCATTTTCAATTTTTCATTTTTTTTCTGGGATTTAAAAAAGGGGAGAAGAAATTAAGGCCGCCACATGCCTGATGATACGGCGACCACGGGACATTAAACTATAACCTGTCATTTTCTCTTTTTCATCAAATTAATAATAATGTACGTTTCTTTCCAATTTTCATGTGTGTCGGGGGGCAAACCGAGGAGGAGAAATCGAACACGCTGTTGCTTCCAGGAGGAGCCGGATCCAAAGATCCGATACCCCGGTCGCCACCACGTGTTTGACGTGTCGTCCGGCGGTGGTGGGTGGGTCGGGGTCATGATCTGTCTTAGTCTAGCAAACGGTTCGGTTCTAGGATTCGGGTGGGGGACTTTCGCGATTTGGTGGAATTTCGTTCCCCTAGTAAAGTTAAATATTCTCAACCCAAAACTATTCCGATGCTTAAAAAAAGTATATTTTTCGAAATGAATTTAGAAATCAAACGGAACGGAAACGACCGGACGTTGCCCCGGGGGGGGGGGGGGGGGGGGGGGCGAGATTTTTCTCTTTAAATATGAGACGCGGGTCGCACGGCGCCGGAGAGGAGGCCGGGGTCGGCGGAACGACAGAGCGCAGCGAGTGGGAAAGGGGCAAAAAGTCCTAGGGAAAAAAATTTAAGGTTAAGGTTAGGTTATGTTCCCGAGGTTTTCACGAGCGGGTGGGGTTGGGGGGAGGTTTTGAGGTTTCCGAGGCGATGGTGGGGGCGGGGGGTCCGCTGGCAACCGCGAATACGGTTGCCATGTTGGGGGGAGGTGCGGGAATCGGTGACGTCGTCCGTCGGGCGGGTGGGGATGCTTTCGTCGAGATGCGTGCGGCGATGGTGTCGATTCGGGGCGGGCGGCTGCGCATCGTTGACCGTCCGATCTCGGTTTAGATCTGGGAGAGTTACTCGGCCTTTCGCTGGGGCCCGCGGGCGTTTCTTTTTTTTCCCACCCGTCTGGGGGGCTTTTTGTCCCGTGTCTTGACCGGCGACCGAGCTGGTTCGGTCTGTTGGTCTGCGGTCCGGTCTGGGCGTGGGGTGGGGCGGGTAGGTGGGTAAGTAGTGGGTCAAAATGTGAAATGGGCCCCAAACCCCGAGTCCGAAAATGTGGCAATAGGCCCGCCTACAAAATTGGGAAAAAGAGGAATGTTGGCGTAGGACTAGAAATGACACGGCGACAGGCACCCAAACGTCAACATTCATGTTTTTAGGTACTAAGGTCGAGAAATGACAGCTGGGATTAGTAAAGAGGTTTCGTAAGGAGCACTGCTCCATTGAATTATGAGCTTTAACGTCGCAAATTTATGAATTATGAAATTATTTTAGGATTTCCCATAACTCTACCTACTAACGTTTTTCCTTGGGAGGTTTTTTAATTAATCCCTCTTGGTATTTGTATTGTAAATTACGTTCGTTAGAATAATGCATGGATGTTGAGAGAGCTTTTAGCTATGGAGTCTCAACTTTTGAGTTGTCTTTTTTTTTTTTTTTTTTCAATTTCGTGTTCATTGTCGATACATTGATTATGAGATTTGTATTTATTTTGATTTGTTAAAATAAGTCCAAAAGAAAAAATATTAACAAGTTAAGTGTTTTAAAAAAAAGAGTGTGGCCTGCACTTATATCTGTATAACTTAATTACTTAGTGCATGTGCATGTGCATGTGCATATTTAAAAATGCATAGGTATATTTTTAAACATTTATTTTGCATCTCAATTCTGTATGACTTAAAATATTATAGGAAAACACTCATGGATCTAACTCCCAACCGACCATCCAAACATCTGACCTTCTAGCCTTCTCCACCAACCTCTGTTTGACCTTCTATCGTCCCCTGCAGGTGTTTTTTGTATTGAGAGCCAAGTTAGGTGAACTGCGATGTACTAAATTTCCCTTCTTGGAAAATCTTCTTTTTATTTGTACTTTGTGCACTGGATTGAAAGGTGGAAAAAAGGGATGTTCTTGCTGTCTTTAGCAGGCATTTTTGCTTTTGTCACTGCTAAATGCCTGAAACTGATTCATTAGTATCGATGCTGTGAAATACTAATGCTGTGAAACACTACAGCTTCTGCAAACTCTGTATGTACCCCGGAAGATTAAAAAAAATGCGTGCTTTGGTAACGATGGCTAATCGACCGTGTTCCTTTAATTTGATGGCAGGATCCCATGAGATGCAGCCTGCACTGGAGAACCTTGAGATATGCTCTAACCACGAACTCTGCGAAGCCCGAGCGGCTCAAATCAAGCTGACAAAAGGTTTTACTGCCAAGGAGCCAGTGAAAGGGCATATGGCGAGTCCATTTTCTTTCATAATTTAAGCACATTACATTCTTTCCGTTGAAAAGGAATTTCAGATGGGTTAGGCTAAGGAGTACATGTAAAAAAACAAAAAGTGTGGCTTTCGATACCTGATGGAACGAACTTCAACTGGCAGGTCAATGTCGTGAAAGGGTTGAAGCTATATGAGAACGTTTTCACCGATTCAGAGCTCTCGAAGCTGACAGATTTCGTCAATGACCTCCGTGCAGCTGGTCAAAATGGAGAACTCTCAGGTTATTTTGAATAGTTTACTTTCATCTTTCAATAGAGGATATCATGCATAAGGATAAAAGATGTGCAAGACAGATAGATGCAGCCGCAGAGGCTGCAAACGGATGGCAATTTTAGAAATGAATAGACTGAGGCGAAATCTTCATGCTTTAAGCATGGGATTTTTCTTTCAAACTGGTTTTATCTCGTATTGCCACTGCATGTGAAATCCTTCTTTAAGATAGGAATTTCAATCTGGCAATTTACAACTAAACTCGTCTAATGATGTTTTTGCTTTTTCTATGGTTTTACCTTGTCTACAGTAACCTCACTATGACTTGATGCAGCTTCGATTGCTCAATTTCTTTGTTTAACCTACTTAGAGAACAAGCCATACCATGATTATTGCATGTTTTCCCACAATTCTGTTCTGAAAGGTTTTCTGCTTATGACGTGCTGAGTAAATCTTCAATTCCTACAGGTGAGACCTATATTTTATTTAACAAGCAAATGAAGGGGAACAAACGAGAGTTAATCCAATTTGGGGTCCCTATTTTCGGACACATACAGGAGGAAGGAACATGCAACAGCAAAGCAGGTAACTTGCGCCACGTTCAGATAAATTTTATCCCATAGAAAAGGAGTTCTCTCCAATGTTCATTCTGATGAATCTGTTATATTCGAAGGTAACATAGAGCCGATTCCGGCACTTCTGGAACGTGTCATAGATCATCTGGTCGAATGGCAGCTAATACCAGTTTACAAAAAGCCGAACAGTTGCATCATTAATTTCTTCGACGAGGTACACTTTGTTTCGCTGCCACAACGTGTTCATCTAAGATATGGTTCGAGATTGGTGGGAGGATATATGCTGAGTATGGTTATTTCAAGTTCTATGTTCTGTGTTTCCTACAAATCGTCGAGAGAATAGCATGTGATCCCAACGTAACTCTCATGCAGGAAGAGTATTCTCAGCCTTTCCTGAAGCCTCCTCATTTGGATCAGCCCATATCATCTCTTCTCCTCTCTGATTCAACCATGGTTTTTGGCCGGTTTCTTGTTAGTGACAATGAAGGCAACTATAAAGGACCACTCATGCTTCCATTGAAAGAGGGGTGAGTAGTTAGTAGACATATTTCATGGGTAGCTGATCAATACTCTTCACTCCTCTTTCAGTTATACTCGTAATCACTTTCAACTTAGATGAAAAAAGCAATCTTGTGACAATAGTATATCTGAGTTTCATGTGAGATGAATAGGTAGCTCATTTTCATTTTTTCTGCAGGTCTCTATTGGTGATGAGGGGTAACAGTGCTGACATGGCAAGGCATGTAACGTGCCCTTCTCCAAATAAGAGGGTCACCATCACATTCTTCAGGGTCCGACCAGACAGCAACCAAGGCCAACCATCGAGTCCTCTTTCTGGCTCCATGACTCTGTGGCAAGCAGCCAACCCGAGCCCTTTCGCCATGCCAACCGGAGGTCTCGGTGCTTACGAGGCAGTTGACATGATGCCTAAGTGGGGAGTCCTCCGAGCACCTGTGGTAATGCTGGCCCCGGTAAGCCCCATGGTTTTGAGCCCCAAAAAGATCCAGAACGGTGGCACTGGTGTTTTCTTGCCGTGGGCTTTAGGAGCACGAAAACCCACCAAGCATCTTCCGCCGCGTGCACAGAAGGGACGGCACCACATAGCAGAGTCCTCTTCTACAGCCAGCGTTGGCTGTGAAGGGAATTTGGTTTCCACTTAATAGCTTCACGCCTGCTCTCATGAGTCCTCCCTTCGATGTACAAACTCGGGGCCTAGGTGCCGCTAGAAGAGCGTTCTCTCTCTCTTGTCCAGTTCCATCTTCCTTCCCTCTGCGGTGGCTGTGATGATAGGACAAGGCTCTAGTAGTCGGTCCTTGTATTTTCCTTTCTTCTCCCGAATGCAACGAAATGTAGAGGCATGGTGTTAGTTCCGGTTTTGGATTTTCTGAGCGTTGAATTAGCTTTGTGGTAGGAATTTTCTAAGTTAAAAATGGTTTTGGTTATCATCGCTTTTTTCTTGTTCAATATTGAATATGAAGTCTGGAGTGCAAAATTTTCATCTCACTCTGAATATGAAGTCATGCTGTACTTTACGGTGGTAACGTGAGATGATTCTAAGTGATTACTGCGGCTTTCTTTGATTATTTCTACATATTCAGATTGAAATGAAGTTGTCTGTCAAGCCTTGCCCATTTAGGTTTTTGGTCTTTACCCTTCAAATTGCAATGGTGTTAGGCATTTGTTGAAGTTTTACTAGATATATCCCATCGAAATTGTAGTTTCTATTTGATATTGATGTATAAATATATTCTTATTTCCTATATATCGTAGGAAAAGAATTTGCAATGTATATAATCTCTTGGAACGTGATGATACAAAGCTATACACATGAGAAATTCACAGAGTAATTTCATTAATCAAGCAATAGAACTTTCTATACATCAATGGAAAAGTTCTGCAGTGTATCTAGATTGTGCAGTATACCTAAATTATATAGGTTAGAAATCCATCAAAACTATGCAGGCACATAATTAAAAATCCTAAAAAGTGATTAGTAAATCATTTAACCATATGCGCATGTATCAAATTTCGATCAGTGTATATCAATACAAAATGGGTACCATTTACGAATGATTATGTGTACATGGCACAACCACACGCGAGCTTTACCTACAAAGACCTGTTTCCTATCGTACATATCCCATTAAACTTGGATTTTGAATTCTTATGTGTTTAGACCATTTTGGCAATATTACCTTATAATCGTAGAAGCACTAGTTTTTCTTGATATCAAGAATGTCTGCATATATTGATAAAGAGAACCATTTTTTAAACACTGTTTTATGACAGTTGCACAAGGCATACCAGAGACACAATTCCAGAGAAACATATGCATCTCTAACAATTGAAGTTGGAAATGAAACATCCTCCTGGGAACATACTTTGCATAACCTTAATACGTCAGGAGGAACCACGACACAGTGATAAATCTAATCAAGCTTTGGCAGCAGGCTCATCATCATCATCTTCGATGTCCCAACTCAAGTCTTCTTCCTCCTCTGCAACACTCAGCCTCTTTCTCAGATCATCCCTACCTGCACTTGGAGTCCCGCCTGGAGTGACTCTCTGATCGTCAATGCCGCTAAGATCCTCAATCTCATCCCAACCAAGGTCCTCCTCCTCAGCTGCTGATGGATTGCTCAGTGCGGCAGCAGGGTTACTCTCTTTCGATTTCCCAGGCTCAGCTATCGCGTTTGAGGCTGAATTCTCTTGGGGTGCTGACGAAGGATTTCTGATGTTTACATCAGAAACCTTTTCCAAATGCACGTCCTCTTTGGGCGAATTTCCTTCATTTGGGACAAGAGCGACACCCTCACCGCTATCCTTACCGCCCACATTCTCCACCTTCTCACCAACAACTTCAGGAGTTGGACTAACTTGCGATTCCCCACCCTGATTCTCCGCCTTCTGTTCTTTCGATTCTTCAATGTCTACCTCCGTCCGATGCAGATCACCACCCAACTTCCCAATTTTCTCATCGGCTCTATCCTCTGTTTCCTTCCCATAGGCATCCTTTGATTCCACACTGCCCATCATCCCCGAAGCCACCTCCATTTCCTCCTCAAAGGAACCATCCTTCTCCTTCTTCACAGCTTCCCCCAAATTTCCATCCTCAACATTGCCCATTCGAACTGCCTCTGCAGAAGACACCGCATTACTCAATCTACTTCCTTTCTTCAATTCCTTCTCGCCGTCGTCGACATCCTCATCATCATCCTCATCATAAACGTCCCAACTCAGCTCCTCCTCCTCGCTCGAGATCGCCCTCTTCACCAGACTAGCCCTTACATTCTCAGCCTGCTCGAGCTTATGCACCCTATAAAAGTACCTAAGCCAGAACGTATCCCCGTCGATGCTACCGGGCACTAGCCTATAGTAGAATCCCCTGACGGGCCCATCTTCCTCCCTCAACCTCTCGATCTCTTCCCTCTTCTCCCCCAGATCGAACCCCGACTTCCACCCGCCGTAGTCCTCCGCATCCTCCGGCTCCTCGCTGAAGGTGCCGGCATCGGCCCGGATCGCGCGAACCTGCGCGTCCAGCCGACTGTACCTCGCGAAAGACTGGTGCCCGCCGCCGCTGCCGTGGCCCTGATCGGAGGGGTCCGGACTGAGATCGGCGGTGAGGATGGCCTCCTTGCCCTGGGAGATGATCTGGGCCGTCCCCTTGATGACCGAGGACCCGAGCTCGTCGATGGCCTGGCCGACGTTCTCCAGCGAGCCGTGCGCCTCCTGGATCTCCTTCCGCAGGCCCAGCCCGAACTCCTGCAGGTCGCGGCGGTACGTCTCGAGCACGGTCTCGGACTTGGTCGTGAGGGTCTTCACGAGGCCGCCCAGGCCGCCCCACCGGGAATTGGACGGGCGATGCGGCTCCGGAGCGGCGACGGCGGCGGCTTCTTCTCCTCCTCCTCGTCCTCGCGACGGATCGTCGTCTCCGGGAGGCGATTCGGGTCGGGCGGGATCCGGGTCGTCGGAGAAGACAGAGTTGAAGAAATTCATGACGAGTTTTCCGGGGGTTTTCCTCCGGTGGAGCTGACAGAGAGAGAGAGAGAGAGAGAGATCGGCGGTGGATGTGGAGTGGCGGAGTGGAGAAGAAGATGAATTCGATGGAAAGTTATCGATGCAGACGGAGGAAGAGAAGAAGAAGCATCGGTTGGCTGAACCGGATCGAGCTGGTGAGTCTGGACCGGGCAAGTGAACCGGATCTAGTGAGACTCTATAATTTCTGTTCAATCTTTAAGATTGTAATTCTGTTTTTGATAAAAAAAGATTTTTCTCATCTTTTATTGGGTTAATATGATGAAAAAGCCTAAATGGGTATTGCTCATAATATATTTACCCTACGTTAATTTCCGTCAAATTTTATCGCGAAATTACTGAATTGTAATAACTCAATTGATGTGACAAGTTTATGTGGAAATTCATATCAATTTGGATAAATTTATCACAATTAAACTGGTTTGAGGATTCTTATGACTCAAAAATTAACTTGAGGCAAATTTGTACACTTGATTATCGTAAGTGTACTAATTTAGAGTTCTTAATGACCATAATATAATTTAAATTAAATATATCACGGATGCAATAATATAATATTTTTCATGGTGTTGACATGTTCTTAAACTTTATTTGGAAAACAAGTGAAAGAGCACATGGCACAACCATGCCACAAAAGTATTTTTAGAAATTTTTTTTAACCATGTTTAAAAACACCTAGACATGTTAGGAAACTTGAGTTGCAATAGTCGTAGGAAAAGAAAATGTATATAATTTGGCAACAGAAGCTTAATCTCTTGTTTATTATCCTCCTAATTGTACATGATTGCAGAAACCATCCCGAGCTAGGGTACCTTCGTTTAATGAAAAATAAATGATTTAAAAAATATTTTCTAAAAGATGATCGCTTATATTGCTTAAGAAAATCATCGGACGAGACAAATTGATAAAATTTATCAAACAGGTTCGGACCTGTACCAAGAAAACCAGACGGCAGATCATCTGCAGAAGCAAAAGGTGAGCGAGCTCGACCATTACAAATAAGGAAGGAGGAAGGAGGAAGGAGGAATCCCCTCTGTCTCGACCCTTTCTTGCCTAGAAAGTAACCCTCGAGCGAGCCAAGGAGAGCTACTGAGAAGTTTCCGCTTTCACGGTTGTGTAGGCCAAAGGAAAATTTTGACTTTAGGTGTGAATGCAAGATCTTCCGAGGCAAAGATTATAAATTCTCCCCGGTGTTAATTACCTTTCCTGGTTTCTATTTCCTATTTCGAATCACCTCGTTCTCCTCCATATGTGCCCCGGTACAGAGCGCCTTCATCAGGATATAAACCGGCTCGATCCTTCCTGCGGTCAAGGCCTGCTCAAGGCTTGCCATGGCTACATAAATATTGTCAAGCAGTGTCGAGTCGTGTCTCTCCCCTGTCATGAGTCCCTTTCATCGCCCCGAGTAGTAGAGTCGAGGTCGAGAGTGTGCGACGGCCGGAGCAAAACAGGGCAGTCGAAGAAAAACAGAGCGATGGAAGGGGTGATGACCCCTGACAGGAATAGTGACGTTTCGGGTGAGGAGGATGATCGGTTCCCAAAGGGTTTAAGGGTTCTTGTGGTTGACGACAATGTCACCTGTCTCCACGTTCTGGAGAAGATGCTTCGACATTGTTCGTACCGAGGTAACTTCGCTGCACTGCTTCTGTGTTTCTCTCTTTTTTCTTGCTTCATCTTCGCCTCTGCAATTACAATGCGTTGGTATGCTGTTTCCTGAGTCGATCGCTGCTGTTCACTGGCGGTACGTGTAATTAACTAACCATCGTGACTGAACTGCAGAAGAGAGAATTATGAAAGATCTGGATGATAGAACCAGCACAATCAGGAATCAAATAGAAAAAATTACAAAAGATAATAAATTTCTCGCTTTTGTACTCGAAGTAGTCAAGGAATTAGTTTCGTGCTTCCTTGATCGCGGGTTGATATTCAAATAGCCTAGTTTAATTCCAGGATGCGTCTTGTGATCATAGTTAGTCGAGAATCTGCGTATATATGCGGTGTATTTGTACAGTGACCAAGTGCCGGCACGGAGAGGAGGCGTTGTCCTTGATTCGAGAGAATAGGAGCGGCTTCGACATCGTCTTGACAGACGTTCACATGCCTGGGATGGATGGACTTCAGCTTCTCACCGAGATCGCTAACATGGAGATAACCTTGCCTGTAGTCAGTAAGTTCTCATATGCCAATTAATTCAAGCGAGACTAAGAGAATTTATGGAATGTAATGTGATCGATATATTCACGTTTTTGTTTAATTTTGCCAGTGTTTTCAAGCGATGATGAAAAGGACACTGTCGTGAAAGGAGTGCAAAGTGGGGCTTGTGATTTTCTAGTGAAGCCGATTCAAATCAGCACTCTCAAGATTCTATGGCAACATGTTCTTCGGAGCAACCCATCGTTGAGGAACAATTCAACTAAAGAATTAGATATGCCGCATGCTGTGATCACATCGACATCTAACGATACCCATCCTCAGGCAGAGAATGAGGAAGAGAATTCTAAAACCTTGCAAAGGAGCAGCGAAGATGAAGGTGATCAAAGTCAGACTAAAAGCGAGGTGAAGAAGCCCCGCATGGTCTGGACACCTGAGCTAAACCGAGTATTTATCATGGTCGTCGATAGTCTTGGAAGCGATGGTATGCGATGTGTTTAAGGACCCGTTTCATGATGATTTTTCAAGTAGCTTTCTTATATGGCTTCTCCTTTTTGAGTGAGATAATAGTTGATCTTACCGATGGGTTCCCATATGACGTGATGCAGATGCCAAACCTAAGAAGATATTGCAAATTATGAGGAAAATAACGGGTGTTCCTCATCTCACTCGGCAAAATGTCTCCAGCCACCTTCAGGTAAGAGTCCCTTATTCAACCTCATTCAGAAAGATCAAGAGCAAACAATTGGGAAGAACATATCAGTGCTCTAACAATTGTATTTAATTCCATGAACTTCCGTGAGAAATGCTTGTCAAATCAAGCTTGTTAATTGTGCAGAAATACCGCATGAACTCCAAGAAGACAGGTGAAGCCTCAAAGCATCAAAGTGCACATTCTTCTCTCGTTGATGGCCCTGGCTTTGCCAATCCAACCCATTCCACTCCTCTACCATCATCATCATTAATTGGGTGCGGCGGTACCCAAAATGATGCAGCTTCAGCTCAATATCCATCACAAGCTATGAGGATTGCCCCTCAAGGGCCATGCACAGGTTGTAGAATGAGGATGCCTAATCCAGTTGAGTTCCCAAATAATGATGCGCTCCCAAGGTACCAGATAAGGCTCCAATCGCAGCCACATGCACCGTTGCAGCAATTGAATCCACTTCTCCAAAACTTCGGTTGCCAACAGCAAAGGAATGAATCAGCTCAACGCTTTTTCTATGCTTCTGCACCATCCGTTGGGTTCACTTCACCGATGAATAACATCACGCACCCAGTTCTTCCTAATCAGAGTGACACCTCACTCATTGTGCAGATGTCCCAAACACCTTCAAATAGGCAAATCCTAGATGAGACTGCAGCTGCAAGACACTATCTTTCCACCCCTACTCACCCTCATCCATTGTATGGCCAGATTTCAACACATGACAGTCGAAGCCTTAATCAGAGTGATGCCTCACTCATCGTGCAGATGTCCCAAACACCTTCAAATATGCAAATCCTAGATGAGACTGCAGCTGCAAGACACTATCTTTCCACCACTACTCACCCTCATCCATTGCATGGCCAGATTTCAAAACATGACAGTCAAAGCCTTAATTCAAGTACTCCCTATCCCACTTCTGAGCAGGGTCTGCCTGGAGCCCTCAGCACCATCGGAGCTAAAGTGAATGAATCCTGCAGCAGCAATATCGCGCCAGTCAAAGGAGAGTTCTCTTACTGGAACTACCATAATGCTATTGCTGAGGACTGCCAAGTATATGGTGACGAGGCCATGTTTGCAGATAAGCTTGATCCGGTTAGTTGATTTATTTGGTTGGTCAGTTTAATTTTGATATAGGGATTGGCAATGACGACTCATTCTAATGACTTATTTTTGTCTTTAATGCAGAATATCTTCAAGGATCTCGGGTTTGGGGAAGACGTTCCCTCTTTTGGCAACTTCATCCAGGACAATGGTGCCATTTAGGAGAAGACTAAAAGAGTAATCTTCCTACGGCAGCATATTTCTGTTAATGATTGCATGGATGAACTTCAACTCTAGTTATGGTGTTCTGTATTGAAGCGATAGTTAATTGCAAATATTTCATTAAAACCATCAACATTCTCTCTCTCTCTCTCTCTCTCTCTCTCTCTCTCTCGACCGTGCGTCACGTCTAAATGCTGGCACATGTGTATCTGTGTGTCCAGGTTGTTGGTGTTGCCTCAAAATCCTGAATTTGTTCAATCTTGTAACAAAGAATCTTAAGCTTACTCTGAATTTAGCAGAACAATTCCCCACTTAAAGTTGAAAATGCTCGAAAACTGACCGTATCAGTATGGCCTGTTCATTTGTAATTGGAGATAGTTAATTGAACTAGCCTTGACATTAGCTAAATCAATTAGCAAACCATACTTCGATCAGCCATCATTCCTCAAGGACATTTTGGAATAAAATAATGCTGCAAAGGTATTCGAATCATCAATTAGGCAATTTTGACTGAGAGTGAACTCTAAACGAGAGGAGAAGGTGCAGATAGAATCCAGCAGCGAAACTAAAAGCTATCAAATCCCTATTCAAGTTAAAATTCAGCAGCATAAGTAAAAGCCATCAAATGCTTACTCTACGTTGATCAAATTCTAAGTTTCTGCATCCAAACCACCAGTATTCAATATCTAATGGTGAGGTAATGAAAGCATATATACTAACTGAACAGTAATATTCCAAGCAAAGAGTTCTACGGAGAAAATACGGGCTGATTTGTCACTAAAGCAGCAAGAATATACGCTCTGAGGTTCATTCTCTTGCACTGGATAAAAGCTTGGTCTAGAGAATGTCTCTTCTAGCATGAGCCAAACAAAACGGAGAGATGATACTAAGGTAGAAAGTGATGGCAGCACTCAGCAAGAATACCGACAGGAATATCGGTACTTCAATCATCTCTTCCTGAAATGTGTTACCGGGCACAACCAGCACACTTTCCTGGCCACAAACTCCAGTTGAAGACTCCAAACACAAGTTTGGATTTGCAGCAAATGCTCCTGGAAATCTCCAGCACCCCTGTTTTTTAGAGATATATCCAGAGAAGCAGTTGGATGATATATCCAACACAGTTAGATCTTCAAGTCCAGAGACATGTTCCAGTACCTGACCTGATAGCGAATCATATGACATATCCAAGGCTGTTGCTGTTAACATGCCTTCATCTAACCAACAAAGCCCATCGGAACTCCAACAGCCATTAAAAGATCAAGAATAAAATCCCAATTGACAGGGTCAAATGCTTTCACAATATCAGCCTTTACATAGGATCTGGCTGATAGTCTTGTTCTATGATGGTACTTCCCAGTTTCATGAGGGAGCAGTTCATCATCTGTAATTTCCCTGTTTTCTATGAAAGAACTCTCATTTGGAGCTATAAAAGAAGGCAGAATCCTCCTCAGTCTGAGAAAAAAATATCTTAGTTACACATTTGCAGACCACCATCGCAGCATGAAAATGGTCTCATACTGTGTCATCTTTGAAGGATTAGGGACTTCCAGTATAGAGGGATGGCCGTAGCATTGATAGCTCCAAGGAGCTTAGAAAATGAGGGAAAAAATCTGGCACTGCTCTAATAAAATCAGTACCAGCAATGTTCCAGCCGTTTTCAAACGAGCAAGAGGTGAGGCACATTTTCTTAATCAGCGATTTATTGAGGACACATGTAAAATGATTCTTTCTTGAAACCCGTTGTAGATGTCATGGTAGAAAAGTTTTGTAAGTTTTTACGAAAACCTCATCACTGTATATTTTTTGGTGACTAAAATGAATACTGGATTCAAGTAAAAAGTTGTTGAAGCTCCCTTACGAACTTACTATGACAATTTACCTGATGAAATGAATGTTGTTCAAACGATGGAGAAACCGTGTTACTATACAATTATGTGTAATAGCCAGATTTAGGGACGACAGCTAGCTCCCAGACCTAGGGTATCATCATCTTCCTCCAGTCACTTGAAGAACAAGGTACAAAGATAGGAAATCCAGCATCTTATCTGGTGCTCTTCCCTTCAGTGCTTGATTTGTTAACCCCTCCAAATTTCGCAGCAGCATCGGAAATGCTTGTCTGTAGGAAAGATTGGACAAACGCCAAAAGAAGGCCACAATACAAAACTTGAGGCCTTATCGAGCTACAAGTTGGACCGAAGATTGTGCACAAACACTCAGCGCCTCAGTCTTGATGCAACAAGGATAAATGCATTCGGATTCACATCGAAGGTTCTTTCCACAGGAAGAATTCAATGTTTCACAGGTTCATTGGAAAACTAATTCAAGACTTCAATTTTGATTGTTTGACCAAGAAAATGTATCAAATTCGAAAATGTATATCACATCAAAAGCTTGTATTTCTTGCTTACTGTTGTCACAACATTTTTTGGGGGTGACATTCCCACTCTTAGGCTTGATGATATGCAATCTTTTTTCAGCTTGAAAATACATTCGTTTATACCAAAAAGTACACTTTTCTTAAGCCATGAAAGCAATGCAAAATTGAAAGGACATGTCGCTTCCATTGCTAACTGTTGCTACATCTGTTTCATAGACCTCTCAGTTAAAGACCAAAATTACTAGGGGCAAATGGCCAATAATACAATAAAAAGGGAGAAACAACTGTACAAAACGAATGACAGTGCTTCAATTTGCAATTTAAAATCCACGAAGATAAAGTCAACACCATCTAATTACTTTTGTCGGGGTTGTCCCTATGTATCCATGGCCAATAATATGCATTTCTCTTCTTTTTTTTCGCCTTTTAAAGTTTGACCCATGATCGAGATCGTTCAAAGCCTTAAGAGTTCTTTTTTCTCTCCTAAATATCCCCCAAAACTGTACAAAATCATGTCTAAAAAAATAAAAAATAAAAAGAGAAAAAGAAACAAGAGAAAAAGAGGTTCTGTAATCCCTCCAGAGCAAACGTTAAACGCGATAGCTGTTATATATATTTCCAAAATGTCACTGGAGTCTGAATCTCTCTCAAATCATAGAATAAGAGAAATCTTTTCATGCTCTCATAGAAGAATAAGGGATCAGGGGGGGGGTCCTGTAATCCCTTCGTCTTCCCTGGCTTCCTCCCCCGCTATTCCTCGATGGCATGCATGGACGAAAGGTAGAGGTCGTAGGGCGCCCACAGATGGTCGACGCTGCATGGCCTCCTCGAGTCCAGCCTCAGCCATGGCTTGCCCTTCCCGCTCCAGTGCAGCAGGCTTATTGGGCCAGCGTTGAGAGCCCTGCACTTGCCTTCGAGGTTGTCCCCCCCGAGGCCGTGCTGGTTCCACCTGTGGTCGACGGCCTTGATGTTGCCGCCCAGGACGAGCAGGAACGGCGGCAGGGAGCCCAGGTGATAGATCCTCTTGCGCTTCTGAACCCCCATCCAGGACTCCACCTTCTCCGTGTACCCTCCTTGCCTCCACTTGTCCACATCCACCACCATCACCCCGGTGTTGAAGTAGCAAGGTTTTCTCCCCTGGAAGGTCCTTGACAGGGCCGGGTCCGACCAGAAGAGGTTCGTGAAGTACTTGGTGAAGTTGGCGTGGCAGTACTCTGGGGCCGCCAGGACCTTGCCCTCCAGGCTCACCCCCCAGAGCTTGGCAATGTCATCGACCACGACAAGGTCTGAGTCGAGGTAGATAACCCGCTTCACGTCGGTTGGCATCATGTCCGCCAGGTAGATCCTCGCGTAGTTGAGGGGCTGGTCAAGCGCCTGCCGGATTGACTTGGAGATCTTGCCGCGCACCCGGCCGGAGTCAAAGCGGTAGACCTTGAAGCGGAGGTACGGGAATGTGGACCGGATGCTCGAGAACACCTCTGGCTCGAACCGTGCCCACAGGAAGTGGAACTCGAAGTTCTCCGGGCACATGGAATGCTGGAGAATCGACAGGACCGCGGCCATGGTGCCCCGGAGGTAGTTGGAATCAAGGGTCATGGCCACGTGGATCCTATTGGCCTGGTCGCATGCATCTGCATTGCGGAAGGCGGGGGCCTCCCGGAAGACGGAGACAGCAGGGGACGGCTTCCGGATGATGCCGAGGCGGACCCCTGGGGAGGCATTGCCGGCGACGGTGGAGGAGTGGCATGGGAAGAGGAGGAGAGACAGGAGGCCAAGGAGTGGGAGGAAATGGGGGCTCCAATAGGCCATCCTGTCCCAAAGTCATTAAAGGTTGGAGTAAGTGGATAAGGGATTATCTCTGGAAGGCTAATTGAAACGGTAGTGGCCATTCTTAGGTTGTCCTTATGAGAGGAGGTTAAGGAAGAAGAGGGGAATGATTGACTGATATTTGGAGGAAGAGGATGAGAGGGAGGGAGAGAGAGAGAGAGAGAGAGGGTTGGTGAGACTGGGAGGAAGAGAAGATTTTGCGGAGGCTCTCTCTCGTGTGACATATCAACAAGTGATTGCAGGACATTCACCAAATTAAAACAATTTACTCCTCACAAACGTTAAAGACAAAAGAAAAAGAGTTTTAGGCAATGTGCATGTCCTCATTGAATGAGAACCTAAAAAAAAATTACATGATTCGGCCTATATGATCTATGAATTTCCATAGAAGGAGATGTTTTATTGATCCATATTATACAGCTGAAGTTTATCCTGAACTATTTTTTCATAAATTTTAGTGGGCTCATGTCCTCAAATCTATTAGATAAAAACATATGACACAATAAAATGGACTATTAAAATACGGAAAACTTCGAATATAGCATGCAGGTCAACTACCAGGAACCCTCTTTCGGGTATATCTCAACCTATATCAAAAACTGTATGATCTCGACATACGCCTTTTTAATATTTCTAAAAGTCAAAGGCACGTATCACCATCTTACATATGTAATTGGTTAAATGGATACTGTCATAAACCTTTATTACCACCAGACCCTCTTGTTCTATCATCGGCACAGGCATATTTTAAAGAAAATAATTTTAAAATTTTTAAACTTATTATACGGTTGGCTAATTTTAGGGCTTTTGGATATATTCTACATGTCAAATCGGGTAAATGAGTTGTTATAGTCTCTAATAATAGGTTAGCTCAAGTCAAAACAACAAAAGAGAGAGCTTGAGAGATTCCAAATCATGCATTTAATTATTCTCAATAAACTGAATATCCTCACATGAATCTACACTGCATATTCTTCAAAGTAAATATTTTATATTGCAATAAACTCAATTGGCTTCAGCCTGCATTCAACAACATCATCTTTTATTATAGATCCATGTCCCACAACAAAGACACAAACAAAGCCATACTCTCACCCGTTTTTGAACGCTTTGCAGACCAGTTCAAGCCCCTCCCGCAAAGGGAAACAAAGCAAGTCATCACTCGGAGACTGGATAGTTAACACATCTGATTCTACAGTCCTGAAGCTCGAGTTGAGCCCCGATGCTAAACCGACACTTGAGGTTCCTCACACAATTTAGAGTATAGTTTTATTAGCATTGAAAGAAAGCAAGAACCGACAAGGAGAAGAGAATAATAGAATTTGTGGGGGAAATTTTCTGTATGTATTGCGTATTGTCTCAATGTACAAGCTTCAAATTATAGTACAAAGTGTATACAAGAAAAGGCAATAATGCATTCTACAAATCAGAATTGATATTAAATTGATCTCAATTGATTTAATGTATTGATCTCAATCCAAATGAAATTGGAAGATTCATGCATATCTTCCAATACTCCCCCTCAAGCTGATGGCTTGTAGATGTCCAATATGCCTAGCTCGCTCAATAGATATGCGTGCTGTCTTTGACATAGAGGTTTGATAAAGATGTCTGCAGGTTGTTCTTGGTCCCAATCCCTCTTGTCTCAATTACTTTCTCTTGAATTTTCTCTTGAGTGAAATGGTAGTCCACCTCTATATGCTTCATTCTCTTGTGCACTATTGGGTTAGACGTAAGTTTGAGGGTTGTCATTGTCATGGAACAACTTAGTTGGTCCCTTAATTTGTATCCCAAGGTCCTGAAGCAAGCCTTGTAACCACACTATTTCACAAGTGATTTTTGCCATAGCTCGATATTTTGCCTCTGATGAGGATAATGAGACAATTGTCTATCTCTTTATCTTCCATGAGAGTAGAGATTCTAATATAGAAACCCATGATGGATCTTCTACTCATAGGACAAGTTGCATAATCTGTATCGCAATAAGCGGTCATTTCCATATTACACTTCCTAAAAAGAAGGATCCCAACTCCTAGGCATTTCTTTAAGTATTTCACAATCTTTAGGGCAGCATTCATATGAGATTGCTTTGGCTTATGCATGAACTAACTAAGCGTCTGCACTACATAACATTTATCCAATCTGGTCATAGTCAAATATTTCCCAACAAGTTTTTGCTTACATGATGGATCTCTGAGTACGGGATCATCTTCTTGAGATAGATACTCTTACATCATAATTCATCGTAGTTAACTTCATATTTTGCTTGATTGGAACAACCCCTGTCTCTGTAAACCCTAAGAAACTTCCATGTAAATTTCTTCATCTAAATCTTCATGAAGGAAGGCATTGCGGATGTCCATTTGGTGTAATGCCCAATCTTGGATAGTTGCAATTGAAAGAAATGAAGGGATTGTAACATCTTTGGCCACGGGAGAAAAGATTTTGTGATAATCGAATCCTTTCTCTATGTGAATCCTTTAACCACCAACCGAGCCTCGTATCGTTCAATGGATCCCTCTGCCTAATATATAATTTTGTACACCCATTTGCATCCAATTAGCTTGCGATGAGGGGGCAAAGTCACAAGCTCCCATGTTTGATTATCTACTAGGGCCCGTAGTTCTGCTTCCACAGCTTTTTGCCATCGTAGATTGGAGTATACTTCATCATAGCTTGATGGTTCTCACTCTTCAGATATGTGATTGACACAACATCTATATTCCGGAGATAGTTTATCAAAGGAAACATAGGAGGAGATGGGATAATGAATACCTAGTGAGTTTTGCGTAGAACAGACGTAGTCTTTGGTCCAAGTTAGTGGGTGTGTGGCACGTCCAGAACATCATGGTGGATCTTGCTTTGGGGGTGAACCTCTGGAGTTGGTCCCATCGTGGGATTAGATGTTTCCTCAATAGCCATTTCATCATAAGTTAGGTCCAACATTGCCATCAAAGGAATTATTTTTGCAGTTGATTCGACATCGAAGGGTTGCTTGGATTCTTTGGTGATGCAATCCAAATATAATTTGGATTGTTGAAGGCTTCCTTAATGGGAGAAATGCGAGAAGTCCCCATGTCTGCTATTGGTGACCCTTGTTCATTGAATGGAAAGATATCTTCATAGAACATGATGTCCCTGTTAACAAAGAACTCTCCTGTGGACTGTTCAAGTTCACGGTATCCCTTTTGTAGATTGGGATATCCCATAAATATACAACACCGAGCACAAGGACCCATTTTGTCCCAAGGGCCTATTGTAGTGGTGTAACATAAGCACATAAAGATATTAAGACAATCTAGCTTTGGCTTTCTTCCAAAAAGTAGTTGGAAATGAGTCTATCTGTCAGGTACCTTCATTGACATGCGATTAATCAAGTAAGCTATAGTCATCACACAATCCCCCCAAAAATTGTCAGAATTGAAGGCTTGAAATTTCAAAGCCCATGCAACTTCTAATAGGTGACGGTGTTTTTGTTCCACTACTCCATTTTATTGTGGAGTGTATATGCCCCAACTCTCGTGTAATATGCCTTAAGATGAGAAAAGAGCAGCATGCTCGTGATTGAAAAATTCTCTTCCATTATTTGTCCGAACATGTTGCATAGATTTTCCAAATTGGGTCTTCAACAAAAAAACGAAAGTCTTCAAATTTGAGAGAACTTGACCCTTAGATTGCATACGAAAGACCCATGTGACTCTAGAGTAGTCGTCCACAATAGTGAGAAAAAACCGAGACCCATCATGATTTAGAGTATTATAGAACCCCAAGCATCAATATGAAGTATTGAAAGGATTCTATTTGCACGATTTTTGCTTAGTGAAAAAGAGGAATGCGAATTTTTTGCAAGCGCACAAATATGACATTGAGGATAAGGAAATAGAGAACTATGGTCCATTGAATGCAAACATAATTTTTTTTATCATTGGTAGTCACTTACACAATGATTGTTTATTGAAGGAAATACGAGATAAATTAAGACTTCTTGGAAAACCGATCCAAAAAAATAATCCTTTAGAGAGATTACCCAAGAAGATTAGTTTGCCGGTCGAAAGGGCTTGAAAAAAACAAGTATCAAAATCAAAAAGAACTCGGTAGGAATTTTATTTTCAGGCTCTAGACACAAAAATGGAATTAAATTGAAAATCCAACATATAAAGGATATTTTCGAAAGTAATTTAGGAACTAAAATTTACTGTCCCAATCATAGTGACATGAGTAATGTTTCCATTGGGTAATTGCATAGAAATAGGAATATCCAACTCTTCTTGAAAAGTGGAAAATAAACCCTTATCACAAATGATATGATCATTAGCTCCCAAATCAATGATCCAAGCATTTCTTGAAATGGAATTTATTAGGTAATGAGAAATACATGAGAAGTTACTTCCTTTGTTGGAATTGCCTATATAAGTTGTTAATATTGCCCATATGTGATGGGCCGATCTAAATTTGGATCTGCCGACCTAGTAATTGGATAGGCCACTTCTAAAATTGCATTCCCCTTTCTTTCCTTTTCTCCGGGGTTACTGTGTAACTTCCAACAATTATCAATTCTATGATGGGGCCACTTGCAATATGCACATAATAATTTTCCTCTATTTTTGAATTGGGCCCATAATTTCTAGAAAATTGGCTGCTATTGGATCCTTTAAGCCCATACACTTATCCATTGTCTAGATCTAATGAGGAATCACTACCTCTGGAATCGTAAGATCGATGCGCTCGATATGAGTCGTTGGCTCCAGATCTTTTAAAGGTGTGCTGTTCTCCCCCAAACCCTAGCCCTTCTTGTTGCTCTTTCTCTTGGTCTAGGGTTTTGTGGCCCCTCTCGCCCCTCGCTGTGAGCTACAAGAGCAAGACTCTTGGCTCCTTTTGCATGCTCCGACGAGGTGAGTCGCTGGCTCTCTTCTTGCATAGCTAGTTCAAACATGCAACTGAGTGAAGGTGCGAGTTCCATAGCTGAGAGCTGGGACCTGAAGGTCAAGTAAGAATCATTTAAAATTGGGAGGAAGAGTGTAGCTTTCTTTCTTTCAATCTGTCTTTCATCACCTTATATTGTTGTAGGGTTGCCTCTAGCCCTTTGAGTTTTTCTTTGGCCACTTCCAACTCATTCTAGATCATTGATAGCTTGTTGAAGCATGTTATGATAGTCATGTTTTGCTTCAACTTTGTAAGGGCTTGATAAAGCAATTTTTTTTTTTTTTTGCCCGATCCAATTTCTAGTACATCTCTTTTATGCTATCCTACATGGTTTTCAAGTCTTCTATGGGGGTTAAACCAATGGTAATTTATGGGCTTATGCAATTTCCTATCCAAATTCTTACTAACTGATTGCATTTTTTCCATTGCCGTGTCATTCTCTTGTTGGTCGGAATCGAAATAATTCCGTTGATAAAACTGTCTTTATCCTTTGTAACAATTGCCAAAAAGCCCACACCCAAGACAAATAGCTCTTAGGTCCTTTGAGAATGTGGCTGATGAGCTTCATCTTCGATCCATTAGTGGTGGAGATGAATAGCATGTCATCGGATTTTGGGCGACCTGTGGCGGTCGCAATGGGAAATGGCAAGAAACTGAGTGAGAAACCTGGGTTGGGATTTGCACCCTGACCCGGATTCACCTAGACCCATTAGACTCACTTGCCTCATTTGTGGCTAGTGGGCCGTCGTTAGGCTGGATATTTTCCCCTTGAATATGGATTCCTCAAAAGGAAAATTTGCGCTTCGCCCAACATGGGATAAGGCATCCACTAGCATGGTTGGCCCACAATGTGTTGGCTCAGAATGGGTTGCCCCAGATTAGGTTGCCACTAGGGAAAGTGGCCCAGAATGAGCTAGCTTTGGGCTCTAATGGCTTCAATGGCTGCATTTTGTACGGGATCTTATATCTCTAAGGTAGGCGTTTCCATTAGTGGGATACACTATTTAGAGATTTGCTTGTCGGCCTTGGTGGTGGTAAAAAAGAAATCATTTCTTCACTTGCTTTAACAATTTAAACTTCAAGAGACTGATTCCTACACTAGAGTACTAACGTTGTTTTGCAAGTTAGCGTCTCTTTTAGCAAGCAATCAAAGAGTGTGGAAGCTAAGTGAGAAGCACAACTAGTGCTCTAATACCATGAAAGAAAACGACAAATCGTAGACAAGCAAAAGAGAATAAGAGAATTTGTGAGGGAAATTTTATGTACTTTTTCTATTGTATATTGTCTCAATGTACAAGCTTCATATAATAAGGGCTAAGTGCCAAAATTTGGCATAATGAGACATTTAAGTGCCAAAAGTTAGGAAAATTATATTTTTTTGAAAAGTGGGACACTTGAATGCCACATTTGGTGAACTCCATCAAAATCTTACGTGACAATATTTTTATTAATTTTTCTTGCTTATGTGACTTGTTGGAAGACTGACTTAGCAAATAAACATAAAAACGACGTCGTTTTGACACAATTCGAATCTTAATATAAAAATTAATTTAATTAAATTTAAAAACCTTTAAAAAGGAAGGGAGGAGGAAGATGAATAGGTGGTAGCGATTGAAGGCTGCCCTAGCTGGGGGTCAGCGACCCTAGTCGACCGGCGGCGAGGGCTCGCCGAGGGCCTGCAAGCCCTTGCCTAGATCTAAGGTGAGGGTCGTGGCTCTCCCCCCGATCGGCAAGGGTCGCCAACCCTTGCCTAGCCAGACCAAGGGTCGCCATTGGCTGGGGGGCCATCTCAGCAGGTGGTGGCCCTTGGCCCAGCCAACAACCCTCGCCGAATCTGGGGGAGGGCCATGACCTTCGCCCTAGATCTGGGTGAGGGCCCACAGGCCCTTATCGCCAGTTGGCTGGAGTTGCTGGCCCCAATCAGGGCTCAATGACTCCGGCTGACCCTCCCCCCACCTTCTCGATGATGGCGGGGTGGCGGCACCGACTGAGGGTGAGGGGTGAGGCCCTTAGTCGCTACCGCTTGTTCATCTTCCTCCTCCTTAAAAAAAAAGGTTTTAAATTTGTTTTAAATTTAATTTAATTAATTTTTATATTAATTATTTACCAATTAGCCCAAAAATGATATCGTTTTGGCACTGTCTAGTCACATTAGCATGCAAAACATCGTCATTTTACACTAGGTTCACCAGAAAATCGCTACGTCAACGTTTTGGCTGGATTTTCTTGCCATTGGTATTTAACTAATCAAATTTGCTCCAATTTTGGCACCGAAGTGTCATTTTCCTAACTTTTAACACTTAAGTGTCCATTCGTGCCAAGTTTTGACACTTAAGTGTCTCTTCATGTCAAGTTTTGGCACTCCAGGTATCCTTGTGTCCATATTATAGTATAAAGTGTATATAAGAAAATCCAATAATGTATCTATGAATTAGATCTGATATTAAATTGATCTTGATTGATTCAACGTATCGACCTCAATCCAAATGATACGGGAAGATTCATGCATATCTTCCAACAAGTGTGGCCGGCCTTTATAATAGTTAAATTCATCATCGGGGTTTCGTTATCTGCGAGAAATATTTTATTGCGCCGATGAATCTTATCAGAATCTTGTACTCAGATTTCCTTCCGAATTGGGAACTTGCTAACAACACTTTTGTCCCCACACGTCCTGATCGTATGTAAGAAGGGGATATTTCCACATCCCATGTTTGCTTTAGCACAGCTTGTTTTAGCATAGAGACGGATCTATCCTTAAGCAAAAGACAGATTATCGGCCTGTCAAGCTATCAGACAGCTGGCGCTTCTCTCCTTCGATATAAAAAAAGTCATGCCTGGAGTCTCCAATGTCATTGGTGACTCGATAGCCAACAATCGGAGATCTTCGTGCTTCACGCTACAGTTTCAAGATTTCGAAACGAGAATATTTAGGTAAGCCCTAAAACTCATCATATTATATTAGTGCATTAGAATTTTATAGTTTTTACTCGTATATTTAATTTTAAAATTCGTTATTTTGATGAATTTGAATCCTTTTATTGACTCTGCCATTTTCAAGTGGGCGGAAAATGTCACGTGTTCTGTAGATTATCTTTCGATCTTTGGATGGACTTTGCCATCATTTTTTCAGTTCTCGAAAGCCAAAAGACATGTATTTGTGACGCTGACCGCCCCAAAACGAGGCTCACCAACGAAGGGGTTGCCGGCACTATCTTTTTGTTTTTTTACTATTAGTTTGATCATTTTCAGATTGATATTTCAATTTCAATACTTAATTCTTTTAAATTTATACACTTATTATTTTTTTTAAAAATCAATTTGATTTTAATTTAATGTTTAAATAATTCTTGTAGATACGGCACCGAGGATGTCATTTTTTGTGTTGGGGGACCTCCAGCCATAACTTTAACGGACTCTTGAGATTAGGAATATAATTTAAGTTAAGTCACGTGACGGTTTCCATCCATAGAGTTAATTAATGACTGAAGCACATTTAAGTTGCAAATTTTAGAATTCATATGCATAGAATAAAAGTTTTAGGACTTAAGTGTGTGGACGTGACAAGTTCCCGGACTCACGGTATATTTATCCAAAATAATTTGGAGCTTTAAGTCATCGGGGATTGGGAAAAACCATTTTGCCAATGGTCTCTTCACTGTATTCGTTGTTAAGATCTTGGTAGTTTTCGTTCATGTTGTTAAAATAAAAAAAAAAATAAGAAAAAGCTACAGTACTCGTTAGAAGTTCTTTTCAAAGTGCCACCTGGTTTCGTTATCAAACATGGGTTCCGGACAGGTTTACCATCTTTTAGTTGCAGACCATGAAATTTGTCTAAATACATGTTTTAAGCTATTGTTGTCATCAAGCATGGGATTCCAGAAAAATTCAGAATCAGGGGACTAGGACAGCATGTCCTTATGGCATAGCAGAGGTGGAGGCATGATATAGACAACAGACATAATCAATAGAACGAAAGATTTTATCCAGACCACCGTCTGTAAATGGGATGCTGGGAATCCAAATCCAGGCAATAGATGAATTTTCTCTAGTCCTAGAATGGATTGACGATGATTATTATCGTTTTTTATTTGGAAGTATGGGGAATTTTTAAGTATATTGTATGATAAATATGTCACAGTGGGCAAAATTTTGGGTTTTTGGTGACTTTTACGCTTTTTAATATTTATAATAGGAAAATTGTTTTTCTCAAATAAAACACTTTTTAAATTAAAAAATTAAAAATTATATTTCAATATAAATAATATTTGAATTTTAATATGAGAAATTCAATATAACAAAAAATGACAATTTAGTTTTTTAGTTTAATCTAAGTTTTATTTATATATTCGAATTTAATTCTATTTTATAATATATATATGTTATTTATTACATATTTTAGATGTTTTAGTATTTTAAGTATTTAGTACAATTTACTATGTAATAAAATTTTATTAGAGAATTGTGGAAGGGGAAGAAATAAATAAAAAATTAATTAATTAAAAAATAGAGAGGGAAATAAAATAAACACGGAAAAAAATAAAGTAAAAAAAAGTGTCGCGAGAGATTTTTACTATCTCCATTTATAAAATTTTGATTCGATATGATACGAATGTATTCGATTTTATTATTACAATCATTAAATAATTGATAAGATATAGCAAAATATTTGAATTTCATATATTATCATATACGTTCCTATTTTGGTTAGAAAAATCCATATGTCCAAATTTAGCCATTATATATATATATATATATATATATATATATATATATATATATATATATCATCGACACAAACGTGATTGGGATTAGAAGTGTATTTATTTCATTTTAAATTTGTGCTTTCCTAACTTATATTCACAAATATGTGTCAAATCTTATTTTTAAACAATTTTAAAGTTGCTTGAAAACAAGTCGATACTCTTATAGTTTTTATTTATATTTATACCTTCCCAAGTAAATTTTATATGATAATTATGGATTTCTGTTATTACTGTAAAAGAAAATTTCGAAGCAAGAGCTAAAGACATAAGCACAAAATGCCCCAGCCACAAGTTTAGTTAATTTTGGGAGTAAAGCTATGCACATCCTCACGTCATATCATGCCCCAGCCCCAGCCCCAGCCCCGGTCAACGGTTTCCTCATGGATTTTTTTGTCCGTCATTGTACAGAGGACGTATATAAATATTTTTAAAAGTTTCCCAAAAAAGGTTTACAATTGATTCAATCCCAAGGTGGCCATCCTATCGATGAGTGCACGAAAAATCATTCCAAAAAGCGTGCAAATGACAACCCATTCTTCCTTACCCTGGACAACCTCGCGTTCGAATGTCCAGCCCCCCGCCGGATGCTCTTCTTTTCCTCGACCATGGCTCGGATGGAGTAGGGACATTTTCAGGCATTTGGTTCTCGAAGTCGTCCTGCGGTGCGAGTCTTATCTTCATCGGCCTAGTGTTGTGCCGGCTTGGGGGCCGAGTCGATGAATTCGGAGAACAAGCCATTCCAGCGTGGAGAAGCACTTGAAAAGTCAAGTTTGCGATTAAGATTGAAAGGTCGAGAGGTCCCAGTGACTGCTTGAATGGTCGAGAGGTCCCAGTGATCGCGTGTTCTAATTTACAGAACGAAAGGAATCGTTGAAAACGAGCGTTCCGTTTGAAGTGGGGACATAAAAAATTCGGAAGAGTGAGGAATTCTTTTTCGAGGTCGTCAGCCACTCACGCCTTTGCATGCGCGCTCCCTAATGATGCATAGGCATCAGCCTGGGACGGTGTAAAATATGTATGATGTAGCTTTTGAATAGTAGAATCAAATTAGAATGACGTATCTCTTGAATAATAGAATCATAAATTAGAATGACGTATCTCTTGAACAGTAGAATCATAAATTAGAATGAACGAGGTTGCGTATGCTTATGTAGGATGCACTTCTCATGACATCATTACTTTGATCTGCATAAAAGTAGGAATTTGAGCATCCTTCCAGGTCCCTGTGCAGCCCAAAACAGGAGTGAGAGATCAGAGCGAGAGAGTGAAGGATGCAGGCTCTGAGCACCGCTGAGTTGTTCTGCAGAGGCTTAGACGAGCCGCCGGTGAGCCTTCTCTACTCATTGGTCTCCGTCCATTCGGATGTAAGGCATGCTCAGTGGCCCCGATAGACGACGATTTCATTCCCCTCTCTGTTTAACCACCGGCCCGCAGGTACTGTTCGAAGAAAGTTTAGGAGCGAGGAAGGTGGTCCTGAACCGGCCTTCCAGGTTGAACTCCATCACTTTCGAAATGGTGAGAGCGTCCCTCTGCTTCGTTCTTCACTTGTTTGCATGTCTCCATTGCTTATGCTTGTAATCGTCCCGTCCGAGTTCGCAGGCTTCTCAGATGATTAGGAAGTTGCGAATCTACGAGGACGATCATACCGCCAACCTTGTTATTTTGAAGGTAATTAGAGATTGTGCTTATGCATGTCCCTTCTTCCTAGTTGCCAGTACATATCTAAGTAAATAACACTAGTTGATGGTTCATTAACCAGTCAATAAAAGTTAACTTATTAATTTTGCCTTTTCTTTTCGTCTAAAATGATAAATTATGCTTGATGTTTCATTTTCATCATAGTGTGAGAGTAAAAAAGTACGTGGCTAAAGCAATTAATACAACATATGGATGATTTGTACAGGCAGCGAATTAAACATTTGTCCATGTCATGAGTACTTTCAATTGGAAAACACTAAGTGTATAATTGAGATGAAGAAAAAGCCAAATAAATGAAGTAATGAAATTTATAAAACTAATTTATTATACCTTTCATTAAGCAAATGTTGATATAATAAACCGAACAGGACATTGCTGAGAAAAAAAAAAAGAAAAAAAAAAGCAGGCATATATGAAATTATTGAACAATACAACAACTATAATCGTGTGGTCCCACTGTTGCTTTGTTCTTCGGATAAACACTGATTATTTTCACTGTCTTAACCGTCACGATTTGCGCTCAATGTGCAAATCATCATATAAAATGGCAAATAATTATGAGATCCTAAGTTGGTCACAACAAAAACATGTAAAATGACTCGATTCCCTTAGATATCTGATTAAATTGATCTTCAAATCCAATTTGTTTATGAGCAAGATAAAATTAATTTGTGGGTTAATTAATCAAACATTTAGATGACTAGTACTTCACTTAAACTCAATCAACAGGACACTGGAAAGATGGCATCAAACTTTTTGTAGTAATATGAATGATTTTTCCTTTAAAAAAATATAAAAACCACACATCGAAGAAAAAAAAATTGTTTTGAAGGCAAGATCGATAGATATATTAGGACTGTAAAGTCGTGTTGCCTCAGATACGGAGAATATGAGTAAAGGTTGTGTAATTTCACATATAAAGGGCATGGAGTTTGATAAACTTTTAAAGTGGCGTGTGTACATGAAGAGAGGCCTTGTATTGTGATTTGAAAGTAGATAATTGAGTGCACAAGTTTTCATTTGTACGCCCCACATGAATAGATCATCCTCTGTCTGATCGAATAATACATTCTCTGAGATATGCGTGAGCTGATTTTTGTCATTTATGTTATTCTTTGCCTCTTGCTCACATGTTCATTAGGGAAATGGCCAAGCATTTTGTTCGGGTGGTGATCTTATTGCAAATATGTGCTTCATGTTAACAGGTGATCAAATCCAGATCTGCTCTCTTTTAATTGTGTTTCATATCACTATAACCCCGGAAAAATGCAATAACTTAGTTTATTAGCTGGAGAATAGTTTAGTAGCTGGAGAATCATATATTCGTGCCAAATTCTACTATCGCAGGTAAAAAAATGTGGAACTTTTTTTCTGTGCCGGTAAATTTCTGCAGACGTTAGCAACTGTCAAAAGACGATTGGTAAAAATAAGTGATTGGTGACTTCTTTCCTAAGTGACTTGTTGGAAGCCTACCGACACTTTTGTGAAATTGCCAACGTTCTATGATAATTACGAATTATCAACGATAGGAAAATTTGGCATATTAGAAAATAATAAATGTTGTCAAGTAACTCAAATAAGAGATGGAAAGCCGCAACTACTTGGTAAATTAGCTGGAAAAAAGTTGGGAAGGCACAAATAAAGACGGTGATTTCATATAATAGTTAGCAAAGTTAAGGTGTTGTAAAAAAAGGTGAAAAAAAGTTGATAAAATATAAAATAATACTTTTGTCAAAGATATAAATTGATCAAATAATTGTTGGTAACATAAAATTAGTTGGTAACTTAATTGGAGAAAAGTCAGTAATTACTTTATTTAAAGTTTGTAACTTCTAAAAAAGTTAGTTGATTTAGAAATTTGGTGAGCACTTAGAATGGCAAATGATAAGAAATGTGGTAAATTAAAAGAACCAAATAAATATTGTTAGGTTTCTCATATAGCAGTTGATAACCCAAGATTAATTTGTGAGTTAATTAGAGAAAAGACGAAATTCAAATTAAAATTAATAATTTTGTATGATAGATGTTGCATTTATAGGGTAAGAAAGGTAAATAAAATTTGGTAAAAGATGTTATAATTTTTTGTTTGTTATAGATAAGAAGTTGGTAATAAAAAAAAGTGGGTAACTACTAACTCAAGTAAGAGTTGAGAATGCAAAGTTCGTTGGTGATTTATCAGAAAGAATATTGATTACACTTTAATTAATGTCGGTAATATCTAGAAAGAATTGATAAATTTAAATAGTTAGTAAGCAAGGGGAATAAAAGTTAGGAACTTAATAGAAAAGTTGGTAACTTTTAAAAAAAACCTACTATATGTTGGTAAGTAACTAAAATGAGAATTGGTAAAACAAAATTTATTGTAATTTGATAGGAGAGAAATTGGGAAGTCACACTGATAAAGCTGAGTGAATTCATATAAGAGTTAAAGAAAATTTTAAAATGCTCGTAAAAATGACAAATAAAATTTGTTAAACAATAACAAAAGTTGATAAATTATGGAAAACCATATAAATGTTTGTGGTTAACTTAAATGAGAGTTAATAATCCAAAACTAATTGATAGTTCAAATGGAAAAGGTTGGTAAGTCTTTCATATAAAGATTTGTAATTCATAGAGAGCCGATGGATTTACGGCATTGATATAAAAGACAAATAAAAGTTGGTAAAAGATAAGAAAAATTGATGATGTGTGAATTGTTGAAAAGATGGTAATTTAAAAAAAAAATTGTTAGTAAGCGACCAATAAATTATCTAAAATCAAATGACAACGGTTCTTCTTATATATTTATTTTTTTTTTTACACCTAGCAACGTTTTTGAAAATTGACCAACTCGAAAAAAAATGTTTTTGTTTTTCAATAGAACCGTTGAATCAGCCTTTATAATTACATATACCTAAGTTCAGGTAGACATTGTAATTGATTATTTTTCAGGAATTATTTTCACATTTCCCACCTATTGCATTGAGATTAGAAGTCTTAAATTTTATTTTCCAAGTAATTTCTGGTATTACTCAAGCTCTTCAGGACATTGGAGCTTCGGAGCAATCGCTTACAAGAAACTGCTCACCTTGAGTTACTTGATAGCTTCCTATAAAAAGCCTTTGGTGAGATCTGCAGGCTTTTCTTCTTATACAATACTACACGTGGCTGAAAAATCAAATGATTCAGCATCTGTAATTAAGTTAACCATCCCTTCTAAATCAACTTGAACATTATCAAAAGGTATGCCTCATCGACGGAATTGTAATGGGCAGTGGAGCCGGAATCTCCATGTATGGGAGCTTTCGAGTCGTGACAGATAATACGGTAAATGATCTTCATCTATGGTTTTATTCGATATTCAAAAACTGAACTCAATGTTCATGAATGCAGATTGCGTATGATCTTTGTTCATTGCAATGTGTCTGCCGAGACATCTGCTAAAAGTTCTCTTCTTACCCTAGAAAATTGATCTTTTGAAGATTGTTGCAGGTATTCGCAATGCCTGAAGCATCAATCGGACTTTTTCCGGATGTGGGTGCATCTCATTTCCTATCCAAGCTTCCCGGTTATTTTGGTAATTTTCTACGGCCTTTTCTCCTTCTTTTTGTCCTTCTCGATGACACGGAAAACGTATATTGTCCTTTGTGGGAAGGGAATTAAAGTGGCAGAGAATTACGTTGAATCAAACTTTCCCATCTGTCGTCTTTGTGTTTTTTCCTTATTGGCAATTTCTAATTGATCAGTCAGTGTGCGTATATTGTACCAAGTTTTCCAATTGTCCATTAAACAATCTACCTTATGTGTGGAGTGGATTTTACTATCATTTTGATTTTACGAGTGGCATCACGTCGAGCAGGTGAATATGTAGGGCTAACGGGAGCGCGTCTGAATGGAGCAACGATGCTTGCGTGTGGCCTCGCAACTCATTTTGTCTTTTCCAAGGTAACTACTAGTTAGTAGAGATTCTAGAAGGAAAAATCAAGGCATAATAGATGTATTTATTAATCAACATGATTTTATTTACGCGGGTAACCCTCTATTTTCTCAATAGGATCTTCCTTCTTTAGAACATGCTCTTTCTTCGGTGGATTCATCAAATGCATCAGAAATTTTATCTGTCATCGACAAATTTGCTCAGAAAACCAATACGAAAGAGGAAGATTTCCACAAAAGGTTATTGATATTCCATCCTAGCATTTCACTCTATTCCTGTCAAATATAATCTCTTCACCAGAGCCAGTAAGAAAAATTCCAACCAGTCTTCATTGTTGGAATAGATTGAAGAGCATAAACAAATGCTTCTCAAGACAGACTGTGGAGGGCATACTGCATTCTCTTGTAAGCATATATTAGGGTGATTCTTCCTTTTTCTTTCTTCTAATTTATCTGCAAAGCAGCGATCGCAATAGCGGCATGCCTGAGAAATTATACGGTGCAGGAGAAGGAGTTGGAAGATAACTTGACAGAGAAATGGATCGCCGATGCAGTGAACAACATGAAATCTGCTAGTCCGACCAGCCTAAAGATTTTTCTGAGATCGGTAATATGCAAGAAGAATGAGTATACTCTCTGCGAAAATATTACTAATTAACACTTCTAAACGATAGGGAAATTTAACAAATAGTTCCCGCTTTTCAAAATCTGCTCTTAAAGTGTGTGCGCCGATGGGATCTTGAGAGTAGAAAATATTCAGCAATTAGTAACATTACCGTATGCGTATGTATATGTTTATTTCTTTAGTTGTAGAGTACATGGTACACGTGATTGCATGCATGACATCGACCATCATTAGTGTGCAACATTACGAGGAGCACTCCGTTCGAACAACCAAATGAGCTCGTTGATTTTGATTATTAGATAAGAGAAGGGCGTGGTCAGATGATTGAACAATGTCTCGCTCGTGAGTACACCATCCACAGCAACATTATCCGGAGGAAGATCACCAATGACTTCTACGAGGTAGTCCAAGAAAGAGTAGTGAATACGATGAAATACAAACAACATGTGAAACTTCATTTATAAATGATGTCACAAACTCTAAATGGACATTTCTCAATACAAAAGACATACTCAAGTACCTAATGAGAGTTTTAATTCATCACTTGACCTTTTCAGGCAACTTCATAAGAAGTTATTAAATGGACTTATATACGACATAAATCAATATCATCTCAATCATTGATTATATGGGTCCAACTATGAGGCCTATATCATCAGCGGTGGAGATGACCTTGGTCTAAATGACCTACAGACTATATAATATTCATGTAACCACAGTCGTCGGCGAGCATTTATGTCATTTTCCACACTTATTGTTCTCCTTATCAATCTGTGTAATGCATTGTTGAATCCGTTTTGGTGCAGGGTTCAAGGGCAATGTTATTCGATAAAGACAAAAAGCCTAAGGTGCAAACATATGAGCTATTACCCTACTATTTGACTTGTCGAGGTGGATCTTGAAACTTTATTCAGTAAGAGCAGCGACATAACCCTTTATTTGACAGATAATATGGTCATGAAATCATGCTTTAGACACCATGCTTTAGATATCTGTTTTCTTTAATGCCAAATCCTTTGATTGATGCTTAGCTTTATGTGTCATTGGTAGTATGTTGCCAAAACTAAGACGGTCCAAATCAGTTGTTTCACTTAACTATGACATCCTATAATCATCCGTAAGTACCGAGCAAGTTAGAATTCTGTGAAATCATATGCTATAAATATATTATTAATCTGTTTCATAATAACTTAACCTTTTAAGATAAATGATTTATCTAACAAATTGGATGCATCAATTAGCGTGGTTGAGTATAAGGCTGATTTTAGTTTGATGAAAACAGTGGGACCCGCCAAACTTAGAGTTAGTCCGAGCAGACAGGGTGGATATGGTATTCAAAGCATTAGAGGATGATGATGATTGGAATTGTCTGCAGCTCCCCGCACGGTCATTCAACTGGCTTGACCATACGAGATCGAAGCTTTGAAAGAACATATCTGTAGTTTTTCGTTATGAAGGCAGAGGGACCGTCATCTATGTATCTATCAATTTATATATTTATGCACGGGACCTATCTATTTTTGTTAGCGATATCAAAGGCATAAGATCTCGACATGTCTTTTTTGATATTTCCAAAAGTCAAAGGCACGTATTATCATCTTATATGTGATTGGTTAAATGGGTATAGTCATAAAACTTTATTATTACCATACCCCTTGTTCCATCATAGACACTAGTAGATTCTCAAGACGACCATCCAAAAAGTTTTAATCCTATTATACAGTGACCATTTTAGGACTTTTGGATATATTCTACAAGTCAAATTAAATAAATGAATTGTCACAATCTCCGATACGAGGTTATCTCAAGTAAAAGCAACAAATGAGAGAGCTCAAGATACTCCAAATCATGCATTTTATTAATATCAATAAACTGAATATCCTCACATGAATCTTGACTGCATATTCTTCAAATTGTATATTTTATATTGCAATAGACTCAATTTTCGTCGCTCTGTATTCGTCAACATCATCTTTCATTTCAGATCCATGTCCCACAAGATAGACCCAAACGAAGCCATACTCATAACCCTTTTTGAACGCTTTGCAGAAAAGCTCAAGCCCCTCCGATAAAGGGAAACGAAGCGAGTCACCACCCAGAGAATGGATAGTTCTCCTGTCTGATTCTACAGTCCTGAAGCGTGAGCTGAGCCCCGATGCTAAACCAACACTCGAGGTTTATCTGCTCTGTCTTGGAATTCAAGTATTTTGTACAATCTGGATTGTCGATGGCCCCGTTGCAAGCCCCATAGCCGTAGCACAATCCTCGCGAGCTGTAGTAGCTATAACCTTTGCTCGCCGTGTTCCTAATTATGTCATTGAGAACCGAAACTAAATCGGTTCCAAATGCGTCATCCGGTCCGAAATGTCCTCCATTGCAGATCTTGTCCACTACACTCGTGTTCGGATCACCTACCGCACGACAGATGAAGTTTAGCCCGATGACAGGTATAACCAAGATTTTAGCCGAAATAGCCATGTAATATGTCATTCTTTCTCCTGTTCTTCTTTAGGCATGCTGCTCTCTAAAGCTGAGTTTCGCAGGCTATTTAAAGGCCTTGATGGAACTCTCCATTGCCGATCCTCACACAATTTAGAGTAAAGTTGAATTAGTATGGCCGGCCTTCATAATAGTTAAATTCATCATCGTGTTTTGTTATCCAAATCTTTTCTTGCGCCGATCGATCTTTCAGAATCTTGTACTCAAAGTTACTTCGAATTGGGAACTTGCTCACAACATGCTCTGAATATTTGTCTCCACATGTCCTGATCATACGTAAGAAGGGGATATTTCCACAGTCTATGTTTGCTTTGACACAGCCTTTTTAGCATAGAGACAGGATATCCTTAAGCAAAAGACAGATTATCAGCCTGTCGAGCTATCAGACCGCTGGCGCTTCTCTCCTTCAGAGATTTAAAAAATAATAAAGAGGCGTGTCTAGAGTCTTGCCCCTAATCCCGGACATGCACACATCCCTCGGCGGTCAATTAAAATGCGACATCCCAAGATGCGTCACCAACCCTTTTCTTTTTATTTTTCAATTAAGCACATGCGGAAGCGAATTAAATAAACACCCAGCCAACAAACAAACACAGGATAATAAAACATGCTAACTTTGAATTGTGTTATTAGTATCCACAATTTTGTCCTTTTTAGGATATCTTCACGAAGGAGATAATTGGGCATGGTACTAAGAGGGGGGCTCTTTTACTTGGATGACTTCAGTTTTGGGAGCGTGCACCAGGTGCGAGGGCTTATCTAGTAGCAAGGAGAAGCAAATTTGGCTATGGCATTGCCAATTGTAGCATCCTTCATTTGGCTATACGAGACATTTACTTCCTGCATTATTTTGCATTTTACCAAATTTAGTTTTTCAATGTTAGACTTATAGTTTGGCTAAAAGCCATCGAATGCCACTTTACAATCAGTTTGAATTAAAGTAGTGTTGCATTTTCCTTAGTCCATTTTGATGTTTGAGGGCCTTCTCCTATTACTACAGTTTCAGGAAATCATTGGTTTGTTATATTTGTAAATGATTGCACTAGATGACTTGACTTTATTTTTTTGAAACATAATGATGAGGTGGCTAATGTTTTTTGAGTGTTTCATAAAATGGTGCAAACACAATTTGGTGGGAAGTTACAAATTTTGAAAAGTGATCATGGTGGAGAGTACACTAATGCCAAATTTAAAGAATATTTTCAGGAACATAACCTACTGCATGAAACATTATGTTCTCAGACATCAGAGCATAATGGATTAGTGGGGCAAAAGAACGGACACATTTTAGAGACGGCTAAAATATTTGAAATATTACCAAACAGATCCTTAGTCAAGAAAACTTCTAACAACATTCCAGAGATTTATTCTTACCTTTTATATTTAAAAAAAAAAAAAACACATTCCAAAGATTCCAAATCGTGGGCTCCAAGACTCACGGCCCAATGTGGTACAAGCCCGGCCCACCTATCCCCTCCACGTCATCGTCGTCGTCTTCGTCATGCTGGAAAAGCCCTCAGCTGCTTTTTTTCTCTTGCAGAACTTCGAAGTCCGAAGAACAAGAACTCGTTCCACCCTCGAAATCCACTCTGCCCAGCAGCTGCGAAGCTCGAGCGGCCAAACCAAGACCGACCCAAGAAATAATGGGGAGCAGACTGGGGCGACGGGTCGTCCACTTCGCGAACCTGCCCATCAAGCTCCTGATGCCGACCTCCTTCACCAACATCACCGAGATCGCCCTCAAGACCGTCCCGTCGGCATCCAAGATGGAGATCAAGCGCGTGCTGGAGTCCCTCTACGGCTTCGAGGTCGACAAGGTGCGGACGCTCAACATGGAGGGCCAGAAGAAGAAGCGGGGCGGGCTGCTGGTCGCGAAGCCCGACTACAAGAAGGCCTACGTCACGCTCCGGAGCCCGCTCTCGGTCGCCCCGGACCTGTTCCCCATCCGGGCCGTCGAGGAGGACAGGCGGAGCGCCAACAAGAAGGGCGGGTCGAGCATGGTCGAGGAAGGGGAGAGGAGGTGGCATTGGCTGGAGGGGGAGGATGGGGAGAGGAGGAAGCGGGAGAAGGAGTTTGGTGAGAGGGTCAGAGGAGGGAGGGGTGCCAAGTTCCCTTGGAGTTTCATGAAGTCTGGTAGGTAGAATTTTTTCTTTGGGTTGGGGATTTTTTGGGAGTTTTTTTGGTGTTGAGGTTAGTAGTGTAATCGTCAGTTTAAAACATGACTTGGTGGCATTTGTTACTTCTCATTAATACATGTTCTACCATCCAATGGTATGTTTTGAATCATTGTTGCCAACTCTTCTTTCCCCCGGTGACTGTGAATCCATATGTAGTAGTTCTGGAGTAACCACGGGCAAAGTCCGAGATTTTGTCGTGGAAAGTCGATGAATATCTTTGGCTCCGGATGTTGCTGGAAGAATATATTATAAATGGTTATGTGGAATTATTCTTGCGGTGTCTACATTTTGCGATGTAAACTCTGGGATGGCATTGGAGAGCGGATAAGATGGCTGAATTCATGTTTTGTTGGCTCTTGCCATGATTCTTTGTTGTCCGATTGTATGTGAAGCTTGTTGGAAAGCCTATAGATGAAAGTTGTTTCTCTGCATTGGGGATATTTAGCTTCAAAAGGGCCTCTCTTATTTTCTCATAGCAATTAGCATGTTATGCGGCTGAGATGTTACTTGATTTTGCTTTCTTCTCCCTACGTGTGGAACCTGATGGATTTAGGAGAAACACTGGTTCTCTCTGGGTTATGTATATACAGTTTCGATGTTTCTAGTCATATTAGTATTGTTAGTTTTGATTATTGCAGTTAGGATCTCGTCACTTTCTTTGGCTGTGCTGGCAAGGTCATGCAAAAAACACCATCTAAACAGCGACCCTTTTATATGTTCAGATAACTTGACAGGCCATTTTTTGTTGATCTGATCTTCCCTGGTATATAGCTAACTAGATCTAATTGTTTTCTTGTCACTTAGTTGTACATCTTTTGTCATATCTGGGATTATTGCATCTTGGATTTTACTCTTGTTGTTTATCACCTAAGTTGTTTATATTCATCATGCTTCCATCTCTGTTCTGCTTTGTTCATTCCTTGCACTTAGCACAGATCGAGTTTCACTTCATCTGTACATTGCAAACTTAGAAGTAGCTCAAGATAAAAATGAAATGTGGTCAAGAGACTTTTACTTCTAAACCCACACTCAGCTGTCGCGACCTAATTTTTGGGTGCATCATCTAAAACTAGATTAATGGATTACTAAGTTTAGAACTCGGACTCTCCCAAGCCCATACCAATTAGCAACTTAGGTTTCTATTTTTTTTTACATGCAAATGATTATTATCTAGGAATCGCCACTAATCGATTTTTGATAGGTCGATTAGACAATTAAGTAAAATAAAGGGAGATTTATTTTACTCCTACGAACTAGAGACTAAGGGTACGGGGACTTGGTTACACTAGAATTTTCTAATGCCATTTTGGTACCATTTCTTTTAATTTTCAAAATATTTTTGCAGGCAGCTTAGATTTATTTTAAGCTAAATCACTATTATGCAAAAAGGTGATCACACAGATGCTCAAGCATTCAATAAATAAATTGCATCACACAAAGCAAATAAATTTTTTCTTTTTTTTGGTTTTCTTGAAAATTAGAATTCTTTTACAAAAATACATTTTTTTAACTAAATGACTTAATCTTATTAATATGCAAATTCTAATTTAATGGGCCTATTATGCAGACTAGTTATTATGCACCTCCCTAACTTCACTAATGAACAAATTCTTATTAAATGATCCTATTATGTGAACTAGTTAACATGCACCTAGTATTTTCGTATTTTTCTATTGAAATTCAAAATTAATAAAAACCCTAATTAAACTATCTAAAAAGTGATAATTTTCTAATTTATTCTTGGGATTAATTTGATTTAAACCCTATCTTATCTTAGAAAACTATTTTTTGAAAAATGAGATAATTAAAATGTGCGAGCATTATCTAAAAAGATTAATTTAGATCCAACCCTAACTTATTTCTAAAAATGCAACCCTAAAAATGTAATCCTAAGAAAATTCTAATTTACTAAACCTACATGTCTGATTTACTAAACCTATATGCTCATGCAGAATTTTGATTTTTTTCTTCCTGATTTTTTTTTTGTTTTTTTTAGATAAGTAAGTATTGAATAAATATTAAATCTAAACTATCAACAAATTAAAGGATTTGAATAATCGAAAAAAATAACCAGTTGTCTCACAAGTCAAATTAACGATTATCTTAACCATAATTATCACGACAAAGAAATCAAAATAATTAAAAATCCAATCCAAAATTTTACGGATCAAATTAATAATTATAATGATTTAACAATTAAAATTCTACCAAAAAGCCCAAAAATTAATATAATTAAAAAAATAATCCGACGTCTTTCGAATTAAATTAATAATTATATTAATTCCGAACAAAATCCTAGTGTATGATGTCTAACAAATGCATAAATATTAACATTGGCAAACCATATTCTAACTTAAACAATAATAACAAAATTTAAAATGAATAAATAAATGACAATAGAATTAAAAAAATGAAAAATAAACTACCTAGGGGAGAATGCAGCAGGGACAAGCAACGGGATGGAGTGAGGGTGGCCGGCGTGAATGCTCCGGTGAGGGGACCGGCGGAGGTGTGACGTCTGGCGCGGCTGGCGGGGATCACAGCGGCAGGCTTCGGCCGCCAGGCGAGCAGGGGCAGGGGGCGACGTTCAGCAGCGGCGGAGGCGCTCGGGTGCTCGCGGCTATGGAGACACGATCGTCGGATCGCCTGGCGTTTAGTGCTGTTGGTGCGGGTCACGGGTCTGGAGTTGTAGGGGGACGGGGCGTCTGGTGGTGCTCGGAGACATCGGCGTCGGCAGCAGCACGGTGGATGCGCAGGCGCGGGACCGGCGCGGATGGGAAACGCGTGCGGCGGATGCGGGGGGGTCGTCGGGTGCTGTCTCGCGGGCGGAGGTGCGACCGTGGAGGTGGGCTGAGGCGCAGAGGCGCAGAGACCAGTGGAGGTGGTCTGGGCGGTGGCCGGCGCAGAGGATAGCAGGCGGTTGCTGCGGGCGTCGAGCGGCAGTGGACACCGGCTGAGGAGTCTTCACTAAAAAGATGAACAATGCTTCATCTTTTTCCTTTTTCTTCTTTCTCTCTCTCTCTCTCTCTCTCTCTCTGATGCACGTCCCTTCTTTCTCTCTCTGTCGCTGCACTCTCTGCCCTCACGTCTCTTCGCTCCTTTCTTTTTTTTTTGACTTTTTTCTTTTGGAATAATACCCTAAAAAACCCCAAACCGGTACACTTATGACAAATTTATCCCAAACTATTTTTTTTTACCACCAAAAACCCCAAACTGGTATATTTTTGACAAATTTACCCCAAACTGATACATTTGTGACAAATTTACCCTATGTTAGTTTTCGTTAAATTTTATTATTAAATTATTAAGTTAAATGACACGTGACAGTTAACCAGTATACCAATTTAGGATTTTACGTTCTGTTTGTCACAGTTTACAATTTTTTATGATTTTTTTGTGGTATTAATCCAATTTAGCATAGGGTATATTTGTCACAAATTTACCAATTTAGGGTTTTTTGCAGTCGAATAAATTAGTTTGGGGTAAATTTGTCATAAATGTACCAGTTTAGGGTTTTTTATAGTCAGTCGAGGTAAATTTGTCACAAGTTTACCAGTTTGGGGTTTTTCAAGGTATTAACCCTTTTCTTTTCTAAAGCTTTTTCCTTTTGTATGCTCTCTCTCGAAGAACGAAGGAAAAATCTTTTTTTTTTTTACGAATTCTCTCTTGATTTTTCCGGATCCCCCCCCCTCCACCCTCTTTAGTTACGAAAAATGAACCTCTTTTTATAGTGATTCTAAATAGTCGCTTTATATGGCATTTCTCGAATTTCCATATCCTATCACATTAAATCAAATCTGTAAATTATGGCATAATTTCGAAATCAGTTCAATCTTGCTCAGATTTCTTCCATTTTGCAAAAAATTATTGCCCCATATTCACATGGTTTTTAAATTGCTTCCGCATTTGACAAAATCCGAATATCCATCAAAATTCCAATTTTCCCTGCATAATTCAATCAAATCAATTTTCTCTATTTTAAAAAATGCAATTTTATTTTTCCAAAATTAGGTGTCAACATCGGCTAAACTGCATTTGAATTGAATCCAACATTGTTTTGAGTTGTGGTCAGTGTGTAGAATTTAATATGTTTTCTTTTGGTGTTAGGATTTAACTGTCTACATGCCTGTTGGGATAAAGTTTTAAGGGAATTTTACTATGGAAGATTATGGATTGGGCTTTACAAAGGATGTGTTAGGTCTGTTGAGAAGTGATTATGGATTAAAAGATAAACATGTGTTAATCTAATTGGTTTAGCATAAAAATTCAAATTTTGTGCTAAGAGAGTACTTAGAAACCTCCTCGTGCCTTCCAAAGAACAGTAAATAGGCAAGTTGCATCATGTAATGGTGGATTTTCCTTTTCAGAAGCAGAGAAGTGCTTTTTCCCAATAAATTGCCCTCTGCAGAAGTGAAATTAAAAATTAAAAAAAAAAAAAAAGTTGCTGGATGATGCTTAGCTTGTTTTTCAAACTGTTTCCTGTATCTACTGAGACAAAACCTGCTTGAATTGCATATAAAATTCTATTTTTTCCACCAGAACTGTTGTTGTCACTCTTGAGAGAGAATCTTTTTGATCTCATCAAGACAATTTCAGCTACCCAAGGTCTGAAAGGTTTTCGGAAAGGAATTTTGTCAATAAACTTCGTATGGCTCCATTTAAGGCCATCAACTTCTATGCCTATGACACATACAGAAATAAATTGCTGAAGTTGTCTTGGAAATGAGTAAGCTACGGACTTTGAGAGATTTGTCGCTGGTGCCGCAGCTGGGATTACAGCTGCTTTGCTGTGCCTGCCAATGGACACAGTATGTGAAATTTAGTCTTGTTTTCTCTTTTCATGCCTCATAAGGAGCTTTACCTCTGTGCTGTACATTGTAAGATAACCCATACTTTGTTGTAGAGCTGAATCACTAGCTGCATAACTGCAAATTGAAGTATGTTTAAAACAAGATAACTGCATAGACTGAACAAATCAGCAGAATGTGTACAGCAATGAGACTGCAGCAAAGTTACCATTGTAGTGATTTGATTGTTTAGCTTCTAAAAAGCAAATTAAGAGCCTTACAACTACATGATCTGTACTTAAATTACGGTCCAAATTTTTTTGACTCCACATAAATCAAAATTGTAAATATAACATTCGTTATATTTAGTGATTGTTGTGTTAACTGTCACGCACTACAGAATTGAAGCCTTGCATGTTCGTTTGGTGTGCTGCTTATGCATCAAATTGGTTCACATCATCCCTGGATAGTACACCAAAAAGTGATATTTTCCTGTTTTTCCTGTCAGATAAGGACAAAGATGGTGGCACCAGGAGGGGAGGCTTTGGGTGGCATAATTGGCACTTCAGGACTCATGGTGCAAACTGGAGGATTCTTCTCTCTCTACAAGGGTCTGATGCCTGCAATCGTAGCCATGGCGCCTTCAGGTGCTGTTTTCTACGGTGTTTACGATATACTGAAATCGCTTACCTGCATACACCTGAGGAGAGGAAGAGACTCGTACATATGAAGCAAGAAGACCAGGAATTGAATGCCATGGAACAACTGGAACTTGGTCCCATTAGGACCTTGCTCTATGGAGCAATCGCTGGTGCATGTTCTGATGCAGCAACTTACCCATTTGAAGTAGTGCGGAGACAACTTCAAATGCAATTATGGACAACAAGATTAAGTCCACTTGCAAGTTGCGTCAAGATTGTTGAGCAAGGTGGTGTTCCTGCCCTCTATGCTGGTTTAATTCCCAGTTCACTGCAGGTATGAATCTGATCTTAATACATCAAATTCTTTGACTAATGTGCTTGTGCGTAAATTCCTTATGCATATTACATTTAACTATAACCAAAAACGACGAAAAAATGAATAGGAAAAAGAAAGCAGAGAAAGTGTGGTTTGCAATAGGCATTGAACCCCTCCATTTGTCTGTCATCTGTTGAAGTCTATATTAGATAATGTGGATTGTGAGAGCTCAGAGTGACATTCATCTCCATTGCCTTTAAAGAAGCATATGAGTCTGACATCAGCAATTTCTTTGCCACTTATGAACTCCGTGGCTGTTTGAGGTTCGTGCTTTATCTTAGACCAGTATTTTAGTCTTTACCAGCAATGAAAGAACACAATTGCGTTATAATGCCATCTTTCTGCATAGCTGTCGTTAATATCATGTCAATGTGTCAATTAGATTTGAACTTTTTTTGTGGAAATTAGTGGTCCTTCTTCTATCACCCTTGTCCGACTTTGATCCTCGTATTTTATTTCGTGACAAATTTGATCCTAAACTAATCTCCAGTCACAATTTTGGGACATATTCCATATTTTCTGTCTGAAAATCATCAGAAAATGCTGTATAAGTACCAGAGATGCACACGTGACACTGATGTGGAATAAAAAAAAAATTAGTGTAGAGGAAATTACAATAACGGTCCATGTACTATTGCCTCCGTTCAATTTTTGGTCCATGTATCTTTATTTTATTTTATTTTATTTTCACTGAGCTAGTTGATCTTCGATCCTGCTTTTTTTTGGGACGCTGATTAAGTGCTAAAGACTGACAGTTGGGTCAAACATGTTGTAACTGGTACAAAACTGGAAACCTCATAGCAGTTTTCCATGAATGGTCAATACTTGAGTATTGCTTTTGAGGAATTTGGCCCATGAGGATCGGATGAGATAATTAGAACTCTAGGGTAAGGTCATTTTTTCTTACAGTTTTATCCACCTTGACACCACATAGGTTCTTTGACAATTAAACCAACAAGTTTTATTTGTGTTCATTGAAATAAAATTTACCTTGGTATCAAGCTAAAAAATTACTTTAGGAACCAAATATGTCACTAAATAAAGTACGAGGACCAAAATGGAAAGTGGACTGTCTTTGCAATTTCTCCTTCAACTTTTTTTGTTTTATATATATATATATATATATATATATATATATATATATATATTTTTTTTTTTTATTTCATGCTGGTGTTGCGTGTTCATGTCCGACGCTCGGTTAGCATTTTCCATTGCAATAATACAGTGACTGTTTTGGTAATTTCCCTAGTTTCAAGAAAATATTGACCTGGTATGTTGATGGTCAGTTTGTTAATGTGTTTTTATTTTAGGCATTCTACGCAATTTTCAGGTTTTGCCTTCAGCTGCTATAAGTTACTTAGTATATAAGTTCATGAAGATAGTTCTCAAAGAGGACTCAACATAAATAGTTCTCAAAGAGGAGTCAACATAAAGAGCTTGTCGCGACCTCCCCGAAGTTGGTTGGACCACCTAAGGGTTCGGCTAATGGATTGTTAAGCCTAGACTTAACTCGGGCTCTTCCAAGTCCATACCAATTCGCGACTTAGGTTCAAGTTCTTAATATGCAAATGATTTTTATCATGGAGTCGCCGCTAATCTATTTTGGGTGGGTCAATTAGAAACCCAAGTAAAGTAATGGGAGAATTACTTCACTCCTACGAACCAGAGATTAAATGAGTTCGGGGACTTGATTACGCTAAATTTCTCTAACGCCCTTTCGGTACCTTTTCTTTTTTATTTGAAAAAAATATTTTGCAGGCAGCTTGAATTGATTTTAATTTATCATCCTAACATGTGAGGTGATCATGCGGATGCGCAAACCACCAATTTAACACCCAAGAAAGCGATGAATAAATTGCAGGACTTACCTCATAGCAACGAAAGCATCTGCATTGTTAGATTAGAATTCACATCAACAGACCTAGATATGATTTCCAATTAACAAGCAATTTCTTTTTTTTTTTTGGTTTTTACTTATTTAATGAGAATCATGCAATATGCAATGCATGCTACTAATCTAACATGGAATGGCATGCCAATGTTTTCTAAACTACATGACGTGAGTGAAATATATATATATATATATATATATATATATATTTGTGTTTTCTTAATGAACATGCAATAATTAAATATGCAAATCAAAATGACCTAATTATAATGACGGGCAATTTTTAATTAAATGAGCCTAATCCTACATGACGTGCCCATGATATTTCTATTCCTAAAAGTGCAATTTATCCTAAAAATTGAAATTAATTTATCTAAAGACAAATTTATGATATTCGAAATTAAGACAAATGCAAAAATTACCTAGCTAAATTAAAATTCCATCCAATTTAAATTTAGGATTAAGTCATGCTAAATCCTAACTTAAACTAAGACGTTATTTTAATCTAGCGATTTCTAACTTAAGATGCCAATTGATCTAAACTTAAAATGAGACATGCAATTCTATTCTAAAATGCGTGATGATTTTTTATGAAAATTCGTAATTAAAAAAAAAAACACTAAAAAAAGAACTACTAGAGTGAAAATTAAAGGGACATGTTATCTCTTCTAAAGCATGCATTTTTTAAAAGAAAGCCTATTATGTAACCTACAAGAAACTAGCATATCCTAAATTAATTAATTTTTTTTTGGGATTTTTTTGTTATAAAAATTTGAAGTAAAAGCCTAATTGACACGTGCAATTCTAAAAACTAATATCCTAAATGCATTTTTTTGGATTTTTTATTTAAAAAAAAAGCGAAATAACTAAATATGCTAACCCTAGCCCTAATCTAACTTGCATTTTTTGAATTTTTTATGCGAAACTATCCAATTCAATCAAGATAAGATTAATACCCAAAATTGACGAACCATATCTCGCGCATGAGATCGGGTTTGTCAATTTTAAATTAAATCGCGAATCGAATCTCGGGTATGAGATTGGATTGTCAATTTTTATACGAGATCGTGAGTCGGATTTCGGGCGCGAAAATCGAACTCATAATCCCTAAATTGAGGAGTTATTTCACATTGAAACTTCAATCATGCGGCTGTGGGTGCGGGCTGCTGGGCAGGACTCAGCGGCGGCGGGTGTTACAGCTTGTAGGTGTGCTGGGTGCTGGTGGATGCTGGTTGCAGTGGGCGGCGCGAGCTGGCGGCTGTTGGCGTCGGAGAGCAGGCGAGGGGACCGGCGGCGGGCAGAGGCAACTGCAGCGACTGGTGCAGCGGCAGAGGGCGGAGCAGCTTGGGACGCCGGGGTGGAAGTGCAGGCGCGGGCAGCGGCGACTTCACGGGCTGCTGCTGCTGGTGTCGCGAGGAATTGAGCGGCGGTGGAGAGCAATGGCGTCGGGCAGCAGCGACTTCACATATGGACGGGATGAGGGACAGCAGGAGCGGCGTCGTGGCTGGGTCGCAGTGACGTGCAGAGGCGCGGCAGCAACAGGGACGGTGGTGCTGCGACGAAGGAGCTGGGGCGCGGTGACGGGTGCTCGCGGCATTGGGCGGTGGTGGCGTTCGGATCTCGCGAGTTGCAGTGGCGACGGGTGAGGAGTGGCTCCGATGTCACTAACCGGCGCGGATCGGAGATGAGGCGGAGCACGCGGATTGGCGAGGGGTGGCGACGGCGCAGGGGTGCGGCGGCGCGGCGTCGTGGCTGGATCTCGGGCGGAGTAGCAGAAACCGGTGGAAATTTAGCAGCGAAGAACTCCTGGACAAGATGAACAGTAGAGGTCTTGTCTTTGCTTTTTTCTTTCCTTTTTTAATCTCCTCTCTCTCACGTCTCACTCTCTGCAGTCTCTCTCTCTGCTTTTTCCCTTCTTTTTTTTAATCTCCTCCCCCTGACCTCATATTTTCTTTTTGCAGGTTCTCTCCACACGGGCTCTTTTTTTAAATAGCTCTCACAATCCTCTCAAGGGAATTTTTCGTTCTGCCACCAAAACTGACATATTATATAATATTATGGGCATATTATAATAATACAATATGGGCATATTATATAATATATTATGGGCTGCTTTTGCTTCTTTGAAGATTTCTCCCGAATTCGCACTCCACCGAATTTGTGTATGCATGTACATGCATTAATGAGGAATAGACAATGGACGAGCGAGAGCTTCTTTCCTCATTTTTTTCTCTTATGCGTGTTTGGACTAGCGAAAAACGGACCATCCTTTTGTGCATTCGATCGACCACGAGCCCTTGCTTCTTGTTGTCCTCTTAGTACCAATGCAAATGCGACTACATGAAATGCAACTATTTTTTTTAAAGGAGTTAAAGATTAATCCCTAATTTTCTATGCAATTAATTACTAAATGATTAGTCAAAATTTAGGTGTCAACAGAGCTCATGAGCTTATCATTGAGGATATACCCAGGAAAGTCTTGAGGATAACATTTAGACTTGTTTCATTGAAAGGTGCTTTCTGATGTTTCAGAAAGGAAATTCTTTCTTCTTTTGCACTGTCAAAATTCGTCGAAATTTCTATGATTGTCCTCAATTTCTTCTGTTTTTGAATGGTAAAATGCTTGCGATGAACTTGAAGCGAAGAGAGGAAAATGTTTATATCATGCTTACTTAGCTTAATTTCTTACATTAGGTGTAACACAAAAGCAATTTTTGATTTTTAGTTTGTCAATCTAGTGTTTGTTGATGTGTTGATGTTTATGATGATTTAAGAGGTGCCTTGCCGTTGCATTAGGTTTTTCATGGCTTTTACATCTGCAAAGCAAGACCCGTCAGAGTTTATTTATTTACTAGTTGTGTATTTGCGCGTTTAGCCGGAAATGTAAATGTAGATGTTTAGGAAAATATGTTGAGTATAGAAGGTGCTACTCCATTCTTTACGTGCCTGACACTACTTGGATTTTTGCCGAAGTTCTCTAATTTTTTTATTTCTGAGTGCAAAAAACTCTATCCAACTGCTATTGACATGGTAATAATCCACTTGAAAGCTGATTATTCACCTACTTAATTACCATTTAGGAGTATGGCATAAAAGGAGAAGTTGTTATCATTTAGCATTTAAGTAGGAAGCTTCTACAGTGATTCAATTTGGCACTGTCCAGTTTGTAAACATAGATTCTAAGGGTTCGTTTGGTTCGCAAAATTGCTTTTGGTTTTCATTTTCAGTGAATTTCTCAGAAATGTGTTTGGTTCTTGCCAATCTAGTTCTCAACTCGAAAAAAACGTCTTTTAAAACATATTCAGTTGTATGATCATTTTATAGGTAAACTGCATGATCATGTTCCATTCAAATGACAATATTGACAACTCCTTTTGAAGCTTTCAACTAGCAATTATCAAAGCAAAAACAGCTTCCCTTGTTGTCATTCAGAAGCGGTTTTCAGTTTGTAACCATATGCCTCTTTGGAATTATTCAGAAAACTGGACCATTTCTCTTAAACCAAACATGCCCTAAAGCAAACCGGAGACTACTGACGCTCGAATCTCAAGAAATTCTAGATTCAAATTCATAACCATTTGTAAATACCTGCTGCTGCTGGTAGCACATAGGTACCTACATGGTAATCTTTATAAATGTTTGCTCAAACAATCCCAAAATGCCTGATATTGCAATATATTCTCATCTTTAAGCTTTGCATATTTACTTTTCCAGTACTTTTAAAAAAATTTGTACCGGTGACTTTCTTGCAATCTTTAATTCTGGTAGTTGCATTTTTCAATTCCTTTACTTTTCGGTTATTCACTTTTCTATCCAAAATCAACAAAAATAGTTTTTTTTACCCTTAAAAACCATGAATTTCTTGCATATGATTAGATTTTCACTTTTCGGTGAAGCATGATATTTTAGAGTGAGATAATAGACTAATTAGGAGCGATGTTCATTATACACACATTTATATATACTCAAGTTAAGTTCAACTCAAAATAATCTAAATTCAATATGTTATTGCGCTTTAAGCTTAAATTGCAATTTAGATCATATACTTCATTCTCTTTTTTAAGCATTGGTCAAGTAATGGTATAAAATTTAAACAATTGCTTAACATAATCTCTCTTGATGATTCTCTAATAGACAATTCTATAATTCAATTGAAAATAATAATAATAATAATAATAATAATAATAATAATAATAATAATAATAATAATAATAATAATAATAATAATAATAATAATAATAATAATTTTTTCCATACTGATAAATTACTAAAAGAGTTTATAAGTGTAAAAAAAAAAATTATTGCCAAAAAGTATTTACTTTATCCCATTCTCGAGTAACATGTTGGTAAGTGCTAAAACAAGTCTTAGAGTTTCCAATTTTTAGTCAATTTTAGACTTGAAAGTTTTAGTTTGGTCAACAAAAGACTTGTTTAAGAAGTCCCACTCAAATCATGTGCTCACCGCTAGTAAAATTGAAGCGTAGGAAATCCAACGTGGCTTCCATGTGAAATATTTGGCTACTTGCCACTTGCCATTTCCAATCGTGTAATTCCATCAAAGGTGAGCTTGAGATTTGATTGAGGCTTTTTTGAAACCTTAAATTATCATTTGATAATAATAAAAGCTTAAGCTCTCAATCAACCAGTAGCTGAAACGTTCAATCTTGTTTCTACATTATAAAATTGGTAATTTGAAAGATAATTTCATAACAGTGTCGATAAGTTTTCTTTTAGTAATTTAGATTTCATTCACAGCAAATCACAAAGTAGGCCAAGCAAATGTGCTACAAGCTCAATAAAATTATCAAACTAAGAGACCCAATCATCAATTATGCGGTTGCAACCCATAGTATTATGCCTTTCTATAGATACCTTTCTTTAAACATTGAAAAAATGCAAATCTTATCTCTATTCCTCGCACTCCAGAAGAGGAGTTAAGGAAGAGCTGATAACAAAAAAGGAGTTAACAACTATTCCTCGCATTTCAATTATAGTAAAGAAAAACACGCTAAGAGAACTTAAACAACAAACGGGGGAATGCCTTTCCCCTAAAAACATAACAAGCCCAAGTAACTTTTATCTCTCAATCTCCAGGAGCTCTATCAACAAGATGAAATTGCAAAATGGCCCTTCAAACTTGCAAAGGGAGAACATAAAATAAAAACACACACTAAGAGAACTTAAAAAAAAAAAAAAAAAAGTTGGGTCCCAGTTGTTTCTTAAGAGAACTTAAAAAACTAGTCATAGCTGACTAGGGGTGTGAACGGAACGGTCTAGTTCGGGTTCCAATTGATACCCAACATGACCTAGACATGAAGGATATAGGTTTGTTTTGTGACCGACTCCAAATCTGACCCGTGTAGAACCGGAACTGAAAAAATAAGTTGGGTCGGCATATTTAATTTTTCTATTTAGGACTGCATAGCCATCCTTGATTGTCTTGATCCAAACTTTAATGAGGTTAATGCGTGCTTAGCTGCGCACTTGTACAAATTTACTGTGATGCATGAGCTAATATGAAATGATTTCTGAAAAATAACTTCACTGTTGTTCCCCGCTCTTATTAGTATTGGAAAAGAGGACAATGTGTTTTCATCATAAGCTATACATAGACCATCAAAGCATACACTTTCCAGGAACCATCTTATCTCGATGATATCTTGCGAACTCATCCCTGAGAGGTTGTAAAGAGGGACAATACCTTTGTTAGGGTTTTGCCTTTAAAACTAAAGTGAAATCGAGGACAAATTCTCTCTTTCTCCACCTTAGTGTCCTTGCGGTTAGTAACCTACGAGGGATTTTTATTTGGTTTTAGGGAGAAATTCAGAGAGAGAAAAAGAATGTTGGGCCACAAGGACGAAAAAAGGATCAAAATGATTTAGGCAATTAAACATTAACGGTCTATGGATAAAATTGTTTATATCATACATGGCATAATACAATTTTGATTTCATGCATAATGCAAGGTTGGTGGGTGAAATCTAAGGCCGAAGAAATCAATTAGGTAGAAATCAGTATTCCTTCAAAGCATTAATAAATTAGAAAGTATTTGTTAATTGGTTATAATTATAATGGCCTGTGGATTGCTACTTTTACTTTTGATAACCCCTACTTAAAACTAGGGGTCTATCAGTCACCAACGATAAATATTATGTCATATGTCTTTCACCTTCATCATCGAAAGATATTTATTGATTTCAATCAACTAAAATTAAGAGCACCAGATTCATTTTGCTAATTCATTTTCCTCACTGACATTGTATTTGGATGTTGCAAATCTATTAAGATCTAAAAAAAATATAATATTAGGAAGATGTCAGCCAGTCAATCACATATTGAAGTAAAGGAGTTCGAAGGAAAGGGTTTCAAGTTATGAAAATTGAAGATGGAGGCCTTGCTAGTGGATAGAGATCTGTGGCACATGATTGAAGATGATAAACCTAAGGAGTCCTAACGAGTAGACGTAAGAGTCCACGTCCATTGAATTGAAGAAGTGGAATAGCAATGATCGGAAGGCGTAGCTTGATCTAGCTATGTCTTGCTAATAATGTTCGATGAACGTGACCTCTAAGAAGACGATGAAGGATCTTGGACGAAGCTGGTATGTCTTTATCAGAGCAAGTTGCTCATGAACAAGTTGTTTCTATAGAAGTGACTGTACAACCTTCAAATGAGTGAAGATGTTTCCTTTTCTGCACACTTAAATGAATTTAATACTATTTGTGGGCAACTTGCGTCTATTGATGTTAAATTGGATTAGGAAGATAAAGTATATACTGTGACATCCCGATTTTCCAATTCTATTTTCAATAAATTGAGACGGGTATTTCCTTGGCACGTATATAGTTCTTTTCCTTGAGTTGGCTACTCATGTGAAAACTAGTCTATCAGGTGAAGCCGTTAAGAAATTCTAATGCATCGACTCGAGAATTTGGCCAGGAAGCGACATTTCAACCGAGCTAATCTGCAAGAGTCATTACGGCACAATTAAAAATCGATCAGAGATCGGAGATAGGTCGACTCGACAGAGATATGTGATCAGGTGTGGGTGATTCCACCAGATCGCACAATTCTTGTCGATCGGCACTAGACCGACTTTTCTGTCGATTGGGTACCCTGTGTCCATATTTGAAACCTTAAGATTACCCCGACAACCGAAAGTCGCCAATGTTTCAAAAATGTACAATGTGGCTTGAGATGATCAACCACAGGTCAAATGCATGAAAATTTCTAAAGGCTACCCGGTAGGTTGGGCCGCGCTAATATCGTGTCAAAGTGAAATTAACCGTGAAATTGAGATCGAATTCAGGAATTGGAAGTCATTGTGTGTCACAAATCATTTTAGGATCATTGACTCATCTTTGGAAGATTTTTCATGCAATTAGAGTTTTTCAACAATTAAATCAGAAAATGGTTAATTTGACTCAAGAAATTAGTAGGCCTGCCTTTGGTCGTGCTTTAGGGACTTAAGTTGGTTCTACGGACAAGTGAAGATGTGAATTGAAGTGTGGTGACATTAGATTAATTTTATGGACTTCAATTGGATTCAATTGGGAGAGAATTAATTGGAATTGAAGGAATTGATGTACAAAGTTTCATGCCCCGGCGGAAAAATAAAATGGACCCATTGGAATAAGGTTATGGGAGATAGTGGAGTGTGATGTCATGCATGAGGTCATGGTGGGCCTTTTTGTGGATTAAAGAAAAAGAAAAAGAAAAAAAGAAAATGGCCCCCCTCCTTCTCTCTCCTCCCTCGCTTCTTCCTCCTCCCGTCGGCTCCCTCTCTCCCCAATTTCTTCTTGCCGTTTGAAACCCAGCAACCAGCGAAGCCGGAGAAGCCGCCGAACCTCACGCCTTTGCCCGTCCGCTCGTCATCGCCGCCGCCAAGCTGCTTGCCGGCCGCGCCACCGTCGCCCTCTCTCCTCTCTTCTCCGTCTCTGGTTTCTGCTTGAAAACCCAGCAGATCTGAGGAGGTGTCGAAGCTGGCTGCAGCCCAACCGGACTGCCGTCCGCCGCTCGTCGTCGTCCTCGCCTCGCGTCGCCCGCCGCCGCTCGTCGTTCTCGCGCACGCTGCTGCCGTGCGTCTCAGCCCGCCTCTCTCCAAGATCCAGCTCGTCCTCGCCTTCGTGGGCTGTTGTAGGTCGCGGATCAGCCACCTCCAGCCACCGTGAGACCCCACCTGGCCGCCGTGTGCCACCGTCCAAGCTGCCGCCTCTTTTCTCCGCTGTTCCTCCGCCCATTCCAGCGCCGGATCTGCTCCCTCTCGGCCCCGATCAGCAGCAAACAGAGAAGAAGGAAATGGGTATGGCAGCCCCTTCGTGGGCCGTTTTGGCCGCCTTCTCGAGCCCGGATGCTCGGCCTGCCTTGAGGAAAGTCGATCCTCGCGTCGTCCCCATCGTTTTAGTCCGCTCGGCTTGCTAATCCGGTGAGTTTAGTTCACTAAACCTTGATTAGACGGTTAATGATGCCCTAAGTGTGCTTAGTCTAAGTTAAGTAAGTTTAGGTAGTTAGATTAGTTTATTTGGTTGAAGATTATATTAAGATGTTTAATTAAGTTAAAGTGTGTTTAGTTTAAAGTTAAGTATGTTTATTTTAATATAAAGCCTTGATGTGACATAATAGTGTTTTATTTTTGAATTATTTAATGATTTCGAATTCTGGAATTTATAATATTATATTATATTCCGAAATTATTAAAATATTATTATTTATAAAAACAAAAAAAATGGAAAAAAAATTATTTTTGACCCCGATTGCTCAGAATTTCGTGCCGATCGCTGCTGTGCATTCGGATTTCGAAATTGATGGTTGGATATTATAAATTGAGCGTGGTTCGTGAAATATATGGATATTATTATTTAATTAATTTTCGGAATAAATTTAATTATTTAATAAATTCTGAAAATTATTTGGGAACCTTATTTTCTTAGAATTTCGTGCTGATCGCTGCTATGCATTTAGAATTTGAATTTGATGAATGGAGGTGGCAAATTGAGTGTTGATTGTGATAAATATGGATTTTATTCATTAAAAACCCAAATGTGGGGCTTTGATGCAAAAATTGGATTTTAATGATTATATTAAATAGTGGGGTTTGAAAAAAAAATGAGATATTGGCTTTTTGATTTGAAATTAGCGTGTCCCCACACACGTAAGTAATTTCTGGAATATTTTTAATATGAAGAAAAATGGCCGGGATCACTATTTTAAGTGGAAGCATTGAGTGAAATATAAAGTGTCCTGGGGCCGAGTATGCTTTGATTGTGTGATAACTAAGAGGAATCGTCCTGGGCTGTTGAGCCGGACTTGCCCCTATATGGGATGCCCACGCGGTGGATGCCAGTCGCAATAGAGGCTGGGCCGACTGGATCGATGCTCCTTCGAGAATGCCGTCGACGTAGTGACGAAGCCGTGCTCCAAGGGGGGAGACGATGCTCCTTCGGGCATGCCGTCGACGTAATGACGAAGCCGCGCTCCATGGGGGGAGGCGATGCCTGGCATTAGTGTCAGTAGATAGCCGAACTGCGAGTAGGCTATGCCATTGTGTGGCAGTGAATAATAATTGGAATGTGTGCTAAGTGCGACTGTGATTTATATGAAAGTGATGGCATTCTAATTGTTTGAATTATTATTACTACCTGTGATTGAGTGATTTGAATTGTGCTAACCTACAGAAAGGAACTGAGGCGAGGTAAGTTCTCTGTATGATGTGGCTAGGCCACCCAGGGTGTATTTTCTTTCTAATAGGGGTTTAGGGGGTTGAACTTGCTGAGACATTGTCTCATCCCGGTTTGGAGATTAAAATTTCAGGTCCCTAGATGGCGGTCATGGAGGACCCGAAGCCCTAAGTCTAGAAAGGTGGAGACTAAAGTATCGGTGAACGTGTCCTGCTAGTTGGTTTTAGGATAGTTCCCCTTTTGTCGAACTGGTCTATTTTGTAGTCAGTCTACTGTTGTATTTAAACCCTTTGTGTTTGTAAATGAGTGTTTGGTATTGTGATTGATCGCCTGCTTTTCTATCCCAAGTTAAATGTTGTCAGGGGATTTGTTTCGCTTCCGCATGCGTAATAAAATGAATGGGTTGGCGACATATCCTGGGATGTCACATATTTGATCGACCGCAGTGGGATGTGCGCGCGCTCGGGGTTCAGGGCGTGACATATACTTTGCTGTGTTCACTGTCAAATTCATGAAAATATATGATTGTTTTGATTGACACTAGTGTTAGTGTATTATCCTCTTAGGGTATTGTAGCTGCTCTATTGTCTGAGGAGATGAGGAGCAAATGCTGATAATACAACATATGAGGTTTTTTTTTTCCTAAGAGGAAGGAACAGTAAACGATCCAAATCAAGATTTGTTGGTAAGAACAAAGTAGAGATCAATTAGTAATAATGTGTTGGAAGAATGATTGCAAAAGGAACAGTGTAGGTTCAGAGAAGCGAGATGAGACACCTTTCTCTAGTACAATGAAGGATGATGACAGTAACACAGGAGACATGCATCTTGTCTAAAACTCAATTGTGGGTGACTGTAGTGCATGGCTAATTGATACTAGAGCATTTTTCCACATGATGCCTCATAGAGATTGGTTTTATGAGCCACATTAGGGAGGTAAAATGCGAATGAGAGATGGCATGACACTTGATATTGTAGGTCATGGAAAAAGTGAAGTTGAAGTTGAAAGATTAGAAAATCAAGAATCTTCAAGCCGTGATGCATATTCCTACTTTTACTACGAATATTATTTTTCTAAGAACTATGGCAAATGTTGACATTACTTTTATCATCGACAAGTATTCATGCAAGTTAAGACGCAGACCTATGGCGATCGCCAAAGGAAAACGATATGGAAAACTATAAGAGTTATTGGGAAGCACAGTGATCAATGGTGAGTTTAACATTTTAGAGTAGGTGGAAGAAGATTCTTCGATGTTATGACATAAGAGATTGGGTCATGATGGTGAGAAAGGGCTGATGACCCTTACCTTAAGGAAGATGATGGATATAATCCCAAGTTATTATATGGGTTTCAGATTTTGTAAACATTGTCTACATGGGAAACAAAATCGGGTATCTTTTGAATTCATAGGAGGAAGAACGAAAGGGATTCTAAATCTAATCCACAATGACATCTTCGATCCTACACCTATAGCATTGTTTGACAAATTAATGTATTATGTTTCTTTTATTGATGATTATCCTAGATATGTGTGGATATAACTTTTGCAAAGGAAACATGATGTGTTTGAAAACTTTCACGAGTTTAAAGCTATGGTGAAAAATTAGTTTGATAGAAAAATCAAAATTTTGCGGATTGACAATGGAGGAGAATTATCTTCAGTGAAATTTGATCAATTTATGCGATTGGTGACATTGCAAGGTAGAAGACAACACCCTATTCACCTCTGTAAAATGGGGGTGGGAAAGACACTTAATTGGTCTTTCATGGAGAAGGCAAGGAGTATGCTAAGTAGTGTAGGCTTAATAGTTGAATTTTGGATAGAAGCAGTGGCTACCGCGTGCTACTTGAAGAAAAAGTCTCCCCACATCAGCCTTGAAGGATCAAACATCATTTGAGGCACTGTTCGAGAAGAAGCCAAACATATCCCATGTTAAAGTGTTTGGCTGTGAAACGTATGTACATGTGCCAAAGAACAAGAGGAGCAAGCTTGAGAGCAAGTCAAAGAAGTGCATTTTCATTAGGTAAAATGATGGTGTCAAAAGGTATAAGTTGTGGAATCTTGATACTGAAATTATTATCTACAACAAAATTGTGGTGTTCGAGGAATCTACTGATAAATCAGACTGTTCAACAAGCTCTAAAAAAATCACAAACAGTTGAGTTAGATGTTGGTTTGAAGAAAGAGAAAGATGTTCCACAATCTGGATGAGGAAATTCATATTTTAAAGTTGATGAGCTTGACAAAGTGGATGATATAGTAGATTTTGAAATTAAGTTTGAAGTTGAAGCAATACCTAAACCAATCTTAAGAAGGTTCAAACGGCTGAAAAGATCACTTGAGAGGTACACCTTGTGAATTGGTAATGAGGATTGTTTTCTAATTGTTACAGGTAATGATCCGAGTACTATCAATGAAGCAAAAAGCACGGAGTATGCCAAACAGTGGGAGAAAGTAATGAAAGATGAGATTGACTCGTTGGATAAAAACAAAACTTGAAGTCTAATAAAACTAATTGCAGATTGAAAGGCAATTGGATGCAAGCGAGTGCTTAAGAAGATTTTTGCAGATGAAGAGATGGGAAGATACAAAGCTCATTTGGTTGCAAATGAACACTAGTAGATAAAGGAAGTCAGTTATGGTGAGATTTTTACTCTCATTGCTAAATTGAATTCCGTAAGCCTTGTCTTATTTATAGTAGCTGCATACAATCTGGAGGTAGAGCAGCTTGATGTGAAAACAACATTCTTCCATGGTGACTTGAAGGAGGATATTTATATAAGCAACCAAAGGGGTCCGTGGTCAAAGGGAAAGAAGATTTTCTTTGCAAATTGAATAAGTGTTTGTATGGCTTGAAAAAATCTCCAAGAATGTGTTACTAGAAGTTCAACCCATATTTGTTTGGAAGCTTGATTTTGTTCTTTGTGATGTTAATCATTGTATCTACGTGAAAATGTTAGAGGATGATTTGTTATCTTAACCTTATATGTTGATGATACGCTACTAGTAGGAAATATTTTGATAATGATCAGCATTGTCAAAGGATTGTTAACAAAATAATTTGAGATGAAAGATCTAGACCCAAAAACTTCATCTTAGGTATGCTGATAAAAAGGAAGTGTGAGAATAAGAAGTTGTGGCTAAGTCAGAAAAAATATGTTGAAAGTGTGCTGAAAAAAGTTCAACATGGCAGGCTGTAAACCAAGTAGAAACCTCCCAAGTTATTAGCGCTCAAATATTCGGAGACTGAACAGCAAGCTGAAGAGATGGCGACAATCCCATATACAAGCATAGTTGGGAGCTTGACGTATGCCATAGTGTATACTTGTCCAAATATTGCCCAAGAAGTGAAAGTATTGAGTAGATATATGTCCAATCCAGGGAAAAGTATTGGATGGCAGTTAAGCGAGTACTTTGTTTTTTTCATGGCACATCCAACTTTGAGTTATGTTATGAGGGCATGAAAAGTTCAAAGGGATAGCAAGCACTCTAACTAAAGTGCTTTGTGGATGCTAATTAGGAATCTGACATTGATAACAAGAGATTGACCAATAGGTATGTTGTTTCCTTATTCAGCAAAGTTGTGAGTTGAATGAGTAAGATAGAGAACATAGTTGCTTTATTTATTATTGAGGCGGAGGACATGGCTCTCACTCATATTGCTAAGGAAATGATTTAGCTGTGTAGATTGTGTAAATAGCTTGGTTTTACACAAGGAGAAGTAAAGATTGGGTGTGATAGCTAAAGTACTATATTCTTGGCTAATAATCTCGGATTTCATGTAAGAACAAAGTACATCAGCACACAACATCACTTCATTCGAAACAAAATGGAACGAAATATTGTAGTGTTGGAGAAATTTAACATAGCTGAATAATGCAGATTTTTTTTACCGAGGCAGTAAGTGTAGAAAAATTTGAATGGTGTACAAGTGTTTCACAAAGTGGGAGAATGTTGGGGTGTGGTTCATAGTCCATATCAACGGAAAGGCATAGGGATGGGGGGCTGCCCTAACGAGGGTCATAAGGGGCAATGCCCATGTAACGACAGAGGGCCTTTATAGTTTGAACCCATTTCTTATTGGTATTTTGGTTTACACCCATGAATAACTACTATGTTGCCTATGTATAATCTCTTTTGCTTGTAATTGAGAATGATGTAACAGAAAGATGTGATGTGCTAATTATAATGGATTTCTTTGTTGGACATAACTCTAGGTTAAGGTAGAATCAAGGTAAAAACCTTTATGTCTTGATTTTTTTTTTTTTTTTTTGCTTATATTTTCTATTTCTTTATTATTGTGCGTTGAATCCTAACATGATGCACACCTTCAAATCACAACCCTGAACTACCCTGCTTCAAGCATTTCTCTTTCTCTCTCCGTTTGGAAGGCGTACACACATCTCTGGCAACCGTTAATTCAAAAAATTGGTTTAAACTTCAGCTGCACTTGTGGAGCTACGCATGGAAATGTCCCCTTGCTTTCCGAAAATGAAGATTTCAGAAGGGAATGAGAATCACAACTGTAGAAAGCATTGCATTCTTTTTCTTTTGGTGAGATGATCATATTATCAGTCCATGACATGTAATTCAACTGGTCCCCTCAGGGTATTTTTTGGACGGATTGCAACAAATGGAATATCAATTCCAAAGAAAAGCGCAAGATGGCAGACAAGTGCACAAAGTCAAGCAGCACACAGAAAAAAGAACCCTCTGTTTAGTGGCAGTCATTAACTTTTGCCCGGGAGGGCATCATTCACAAGTTGACTTCTCCATGCCATTTGGATCTTGTACGTACACAAAAGAAGAAAAGAAAGAATCGAAGGATAAGAGGTTTAATAGTCCTTTTGCCAAAAATGCTCGAGCTAAAGGAAGATAGCTTAAAATAGAATCCAACTCTGGTCAAGAATCCTATTGTCGTGCTTTTGGTGGAGAAAGGTCCGAAACATTCCATGTGGAGGTATTATGAAGGTCGGGAACAGAGACACCTATGCAGTGTTGACAACAAGAGTTGTCGGTATAGAGAATCAAATTATCTTTGAATTCAAGCTAAAAGCTGCATGGCTAGCTTTGCTTTTTGGACCAAAGTAGCACCCTTATCTTGGAAAATGTCAATTTTATTTTTCAGCCGCTCATATCTAGCGTTGGAAAGCGGTTCTCGCAAAGAAATATATACTCAGTTCAAACTCTGCATCATAAAGGACCTCATTTGATCATCTTTTTCAGGATAACATGGCAAAAAATCATCTGATATAGTTCATTGCCAAGCTGGTCCATGAAATGCAATGCGATAAAGAATGGTATGAATCAAACTTATCACCGAAATGCAACTAAAGCCCCGGAATATTGACCTCAACCCAAGTTAGCGCAAGGAATATGTAACAGGATGAAGCTGATAAATGACTGATTAAGAGCCATCCATCGATATCTTCTCATAAATTTTCGACTGGCTCTTTTGAGCAGTTGCACGCCTGTAAGCCCTCCGCATATAAAACGATGACATTCTAATATGGAGAGCTTGATTATACCTACGAGTGTGATAACTATTGTTACATGCTTTTAACACTCCCCCCCCCCCCCCCCCCAAAAAAAAAAAAAAGAGGACAAATTCAAAAGAGAAGATTTGTATGGGGCAAATTGACTAAAGGAGGTCCTACAAATATTGACATTCGAAATACCCCACTAATAAAAGTTTGAATTGGCTTTGATCTGATCTCATATTCTCTTTCATTTCCTATAAATAGAGATACGAATGCAAACAAAAAATTGAAGCATTGGACTTGAGTAGGAGAATAAGAAGAGAGACTAACATGAAGATAAGAGTCTCATTTGGTAGCCAAGGATGACTTGCCTACTCCGAAGTTGCTCTATTCGAGCTGAACTAAGTGTTCGAGTAGTTCGTCCCGGTATCAGGCAGTCTCCTTGGCTAGTCAGAAAGTCTCTAATCTTTCATGTCAGGCTTCTTCTTCCTTCTGAAAGCAACTAATCCTTGAAGGTACAAAATTTGTTTGTTCTTTTTCTTCATCACATCACATACCGAGAGACATTGGAATGTTTTTGTAAGGAAGAGAGGCCTTACATGACATGACGAGTCTGGTTTGTTAGCCATGGATGACTTTCCTGCTTCGTGCAAGAGGCTTCGATTATGAACGCCATTCTTGTCCATTTATAAACACGATTGCATGATCACCAAGCAAGTCATCCTAGCGTATTTGACGTGCTCTTCATGTTTATGTTAGGCCTTCTCTTCTTCTTTGAAAGCATCTTCCTTCCTTGGGCCACAGGTGCATTGAGAGTCAGCACAAGAAAGTCTGCAAAAGTCGCAAATGGCATTAACATAAAAATCCGAAAAGGAAAGGAAAAACGAAAATTGATTTTCGCGGTTTTACTATGGGGATGGGATACTAAAATTGTGCAGCTTTGATTATCGAAATCATCTGACTTTGAGGGAATGCTTCAACGCATGGCCATGTGCAGATGATGTGTGCGTCGAGAATGTGTGGCTATATGCACTGTTGATAATACATGAAAATCAACAGTTTTTCACCGACAAGTTCGAAGATTTGATGACTCTTCGGGTGCTGGCCACTCTCCCATTTTGGATTTTGCCAGCACACACTTGAAGCGAACACTTTAAGTGCTATGCACTGGTGTGAAAATTTAAGATTTGTAAATGGACATTTTTGAAAAGAAAACATTCCAATTGCTATGCACTAGTGCGAAAAGTTAGGATTCGGAAATGAACATTTTGAAAATAAAATGACATTTTTTGTAAATGGGGACACCATGATAATCGATGTAAAAGTGCAAAATGATCTCCACAAAAGGCAAAACTTACGCATGCATATGGAATATAAGTGATCGCTAGATCAACTGTGAGGTATGCTTTTGGTATTTTCCCTGGAAATTTTGAAGAAAGAAAAAAGTGGCAAAGTGCGTGTGCCCAGATGTGGGTGCTCAAGAATTTGTATGTTCATCGATCCTAATCTTATCTCTTTATCTCTCAATCAAATGACAGCTTGAATCCGATGTTCGTTGTCATAGTTCACCGGATCATACGGGTGATTCATGCCCGATTGACCTAATACGTGATTGGTCAGATCCACATCAATAGGATATGTTGATAGTGTAAATAAGAATTTTTTATGAGACATTGGTCAATGACTTTCATGGAAACGCATCAATAGTGAATTTGGAACTTTAAAAGTAAAAAATTTGGGTAACGCCAATGTCACCACATCCACGCATGGAATAGATGCTAAATTCACATTTAGGCCTTCAAGGAAGTTGAAAAGGCATCAATTCTTCAAGATGGAAGTTCCTTGGAGGCCTCTTTATTTTGGTTGGCGATGTCAAAGGCATAAGATCTCGACATACGTCTTTTTTGATATTTCTGAAAGTCAGGCACTATTATCATCTTATATGTGATTGGTTAAATGGGTACAATCATAAACCTTTATTATTACCATATCCTCTTGTTCTATCATAGACACAAGCAGATTTTAAAGATAACTGTACAAAAAGTTTTAAACTTATTATATGGTGACCATTTTAAGACTTTTGGATATATTCTACATGTCAAATCTACAAAAGCCAAGTACATGCTATTCAAAGGATCATATGTAACATAATTTACGAAGAAGTTAATAATTGTCACGTTAATTAATACATGTGATTGAAAATCTGCCGGCAAGTTTGAAAAGTTTGGTAAGTTAACAATAGTACGAGGGTAATCTAAGTAACTAGTGTCACTGATAAAAAGTTTCAACCCATACCAACGGTGCTACTTATTGCAATGAGTTTGTAACTCTCATATATAGGTTGTTAGAATAGTTACATATCACACCGCTCCTTCATTTAACAGTACAAGTTTTAGAATGGTTGGCAATGGTCCCACAAAAATTCACATAGTATTAGAATATGAGAACCTAAGTTTAAATCTTTCTAGGCAGGCCCCTTAGGCTGCGTTTGTTTTCACTTATTTTTTATGTTTTTAAACACTTTTTTTTTTGTTTTTTTGTTCCTGGAAACAAAAAAGGAACAAAAACGCATTTGGGTGCGTTTTTGTTTCAAAATTGTTTTTTTTGTTTCTAGAAACACATCTGGAACAGAAATAAGAAACAAAAAAAAAAATTGTTTCTTGTTTCTGAAACAAAATTTAGAAACATTTTTTTCTTCTTATTTTTTCTTTCTTTTTTCTTTGGTCGGTTGCCGGCCTTGGCCATGGCCGGCGATCGGTCGACGAGGGCCGGCGTCCTCGCCCAGTCACGGCGAGGCTTGCCGGCCCCTAGCGAGGCCGAGCTCGAGCTCGCCCAGATCTAGCGAGGCCGAGCCTCGCCGGCCGCTGGGTGAGCTCGGTCTCATCGGATCTGGGCGAGCTTGGCCTCGCCATGGCTGGGCGAGGTCGCCGGCCCTCGTCGGCCGATCGCCAGCCATGGCCAAGGCCGGCGACCGACCAAAAGAAGAAAAAATAAAAAATAAAAGAAAGGAAAAATAAATAAGAAAATAGAAAAAATAAAATAAAAATATTAAAAAATAAAAGAAATAAAAAAAATAATACAAATTTACCAAACGTGTTTCTGTTTATTTTTTATTTCCGTAACAAGTTTACCAAATGCATTTTTTTGTTAAAAAATTGTTCCCCGGAACAGAAACACTTTTTTTCTATTTTTGTTTCCTGGAACAATTTTTAAACAGAAATGTTACCAAATGCACCCTTAGTTGCCTCCCCATTACATATTTCCATGCTTAATACTATGCCAAAGTTCAATCCAAGCATAAAAGAGAGTGTTAGAATATTTAAATACTAAATCACACATTAATCTAATAACTTAAACTTTTATAACAGTTGGCAATGGTCCCAAAAATTTTCATATGAATTAATATTATTATTTTTTTGCAACAAATCACCAGTAGTATCGCAAATGATTTGGTAAGTTGACCGTTATAGTGGTAATTTGAATAATGTCATGGTATTGAGCTCTTATATTAAATAATGAATTTACTATCACCAATAGTATATGTCTTTCAAACTATGAAGGCTTGGTAATGTTTATTGTAATGTGTTAGTAGCCCAATATGTGGACAAAATGCAGTCGGATCTTGATAGTAACTTCTCGAGAAATTTATGGGTTGACTCTATTACACGATAAGAGCTATAGCTACCTAATCTGCATACAAATATTTTGATAGTATATGTTCACATTGGTATTGGTAATCAAATGTAATAACTAATGGTAGATTGTCTGCCCTTATGAATCGACAAATTATGATCTTATAGAAGACTTCTAGGGTTGTAAAGTCTTAGAATAGATGGGAAGTTACTATCAAGGAATCGGTTCAAAAGGTTGAGCAGTTTTGTTTTGCTTTCGGCTCTTGGTCATGTACGGCCAACTTGTAAATACTATATAATTATCTTGGTTGAAATGCGACAGAAGTAGACCGTCACTTTTCTTGGCAACATATATTAATGAAGACTAGATGAAATATTAGTTAATAAGTAAGCTCGTGTGTGATGATGCAATGCATTGAGAAGAGTTGGCCAGAAGCGTTTGGTTCAAACTTTGACATATGTGGGGTTTTTAATTTTTATTAACGTCTACTTAATTCCACCGATAAGTGAGGGTTCTGTTTCATGACTGCTCGTGTAAAAAATACTTTACACTGATGGTGTATTTTATATAAATCCTTAATTGATTTCATCTAACTCTGAAATAAAAAAATTTGGCTTCAACAAAAGATAGAGAAAAAGTTTCTTTTTCCAAAGTGATGAACCCGTCAACCACTTTCTTAGCCTGAAACGTATTATTATTATTATTATTATTATTATTATTATTATTATTATTATTATTATTATTATTATTATTATTATTATTATTATTATTATTATTATTATTATTATTATTATTATTATTATTATTATTATTATTATTATTATTATTATTATTATTATTATTATTATTATTATTATTATTATTATTATTATTATTATTATTATTATTATTATTATTATTATTATTATTATTATTATTATTATTATTATTATTATTATTATTATTATTATTATTATTATTATTATTATTATTATTATTATTATTATTATTATTATTATTATTATTATTATTATTATTATTATTATTATTATTATTATTATCATTATTATCATTATTATCATTATTATCATTATTATTATCATTATTATTATCATTATTATTATCATTATTATTATCATTATTATTATCATTATCATTATTATCATTATTATTATCATTATCATTATTATTATCATTATCATTATCATTATCATTATCATTATCATTATCATTATTATTATCATTATTATTATCATTATTATTATCATTATTATTATCATTATTATTATTATTATTATTATTATTATTATTATTATTATTATTATTATCTTCATGATAAAATAAAATAAAATCTTGACAAGACGAAAAACCTAACATAAATAATATTAAGAAATCATAAATGAAGTCATATAGATGTCATTCCTCAATCTTTCATAACATGAAAGTATGGTACATCTATTAAATCCATATTGGTTTTTATTTTTTACACAATTGTCATATAAGTACACCTATTAAATCCCTAGACAATTTCTTACACATGTAAAAGAGGGAAATTGGGAGATATAAAGATAATAACAAGTGTATCTGAATTGAAAATATGGCATTTCTCCCAGGCAATATTATAAGTCTATATAATAAGCAACATGATGGTAGAATATGTCCAAGCCTTAGGGTTAATGGTGATTGTCCATACTTCATTAATTTGTCTAAACAGAAAAAAAAAAAAATGGTGCAACTTCCAAAGTAGGTCTCATCTCAATTTCTAGATTTGAGCTCCTTCAAAATTTGAAACCTTCTGGTTTGCTTTCAATTTCTGTATGATTCTTGACACCGGAGAAAGTGTGGGAAAGTAGAAGGTAACATAAGTAAGAACTTAGATAAATAGGTTGCTCATTGAGATCCACCTAAGAGATAATCACAAAACAAGAAATCCTTCTCGTTCTCAAGCCAATGGCTAAAAAATTTATCACTCAAAACAAGTCTACCCTCTTATTCATCATAGCATACTTATATAGACGAATTTGGAACAACCTTCCAACCATGAATAATTACTATGACACTTTGGAAAGACAAAAGGACTCATAGGGAAGACAATTAGTCTTGTTAGAAAACAACGACAATTAAATAATGACTCTAAAAACTTTAAATGACATTTATTAGCCCTTAAAAATATAAGAAATAATTTTTGTAGGGTGCATGTATCCAAATTTGTTGTTCGAATGTTACTGAGTTAATGACCTTCTAGGAATGTAGACACTCTCCAAATGCAAAGTGATTGAAGTAGTCTTGGAATTGATAATTGTCTCGTCGATCGACGACTAGGTGGTTAATTGATAACAATGCGATTGATGACTTGCCCATTAAATCGACAATTCCTTTGTAGAATCGATGACTTTTAGGAATGCTACGGCATCAATTGTTCACCAGACTTTTTATTCGACACGAGGTACAAAGTGGGAAAACATGCAGGGTACAATAGTAATGGCACGAAGAAGCGTTTCTCGTTAAGCACGAGCAAACACGCCGAAGGCGGGATTGATGGTGGTGAAGCCCCCATCCACCGCCAGATTGTGGCCGCTGATGTACTTGGACTCGTCGCTCCCCAGAAAGAGAGCAGCCTCCGCTACATCTTCTTCCTGAAGAGTGACCCCATCCAAGTTGGAATACACTCGGAATTCCGGATTCTCGTCGAGCTTGAACATCTCCTCTGTCAACGGCGTTCGGATGAAATAAGGCGAGAGGCAGTTGACGCGGATCCCGTATTGCCCGAGCTCGGCGGCCGCGTTCCTCGAGAGCCCCACGATGGCGTGCTTGGAGCTGGCGTACGCGTGGGACGCCACCCCGCCCACGCTCGAGCTGACGCTCCCGACATTGATGATGCTTCCCCTTTGCGATGGGATCATGGCTCGAGCTGCGTGCTTGGTCCCTAGGAAAACGCCCGTCAGGTTCACGCTGATCACTTTCTCGAAGTCGGCCTTGTCAATGTCCAAGATGTTGAGTTTGGTTGGGTCCCCGATCGCAGCATTGTTCACCATTATGTCCAGCTTCCCATGCTTGTCAACTGCGGTGGCAACGGCATTTTCAACGTCGGGTTCGCTTGATACGTCGCAATGCACAAAGGATGCGGTCTCCGGCCCCAAGTTCTTGCACACCGATTTGCCCAAGTCGTCGTTGATGTCGGCTATAATGACCTTAGCCCCATGCTTCGAGAAGAGCCTCGCGGTAGATTCTCCGATGCCGCACGCCCCGCCAGTGATCACCGCCACCTTTCCCTCTAGCCTGCACACAATATGCTAGTAAATCCCACTATCTAGTTCACCACGAATAATAGAAATTCAAACGGAAGTAACTTCTCGCCTCGACGAGCACAAACTCTACCCTTAAATGCAATCTTCACGACGTTAGATCGTGCGCATATTGCAAAAAGGCAACACGAATGAGCGATGTGGTGCTTGCTCTTTTCGTTACCGGACTCGTGAAAACACACTTGTGCTGCTTACCTTCGCGCTGCCAGGGAGAGGAGGGTTCTGGCGGCCATGGTTCAAAGATGGATAGCAAAGATGGCTCTAGCTAGCTATCAGCGAGTGGGGTTTTTGTATGATCAGTGACAGCAATCGGACCAAAAGCATCTCATTATATAGACCTTTGGAAGGCTTTGGAGACCTAATCTGTACCCATTGAGACAAAGGAGTCGTGCGTACTTGTAGTGATAATAAAAATTATGGGGCAACCCTTTGCGTGAACATCATCCCAAACACCCTTGGCCATCTCTATCTTATCGTTGCTCGCGACAAGAAGAAGCGCCGTGGAGAAGTTTCATCCTGGTTTCGTTCATTATTATACAGTTGACCATAACAGGCTTCGTCCTACGTTAAACCGAGAGACATGCATGGATCGGTCTTTGATGTTTCTCCAAAACAAGAGGTCTTTTTCTTTCTTTTTTTGCCCCCCCCCCCCCCCCCAACCCCCTCGAGCATCTTCTCTCGTGGCCTATCGTACGGTCATCGCTTACGTCGAAGATGCCTCCTGTGGATTTATTAAGGATTGTAAAGTACCAAGTAGTCCGTCCGCAGATATACAAACATCTCCCCACTTGTTCACATGGAGCTAGAAAAATGCCTTTTGATGAGTAGCTTTATAAAATCAGTTGCGTCTTAATAGCTAAAAATAGGCCGGGATGTTGTTTGTTATTTATGGTCTTATTATACGAGAAAAGAGTCGTTAGGCTTGATAGAACTTATCTTGAATGTAACATAGTTTATGGAAAATGTCATCTTTCAATTACTGGTTCTCCAAGTGTCTTCTTACGGATGAAGGTAATGACAAGTCAACGTTCGAATGACCTTTTTATATGCATAGTATGTGTCGTCTTGTTATCTAGTAGATGGTGCTGTCCATGCATATGTATTTCGCTGGTAAATACAAAGAAAAGTGATGGGTTAGGCATCATTACTGATAAAATAAGTGTAGAAAAATTCAATGAATTGATCAGTTTTTACATTATTGCGGAAACAAGGGATTAAATATAATAGTAAATGGATCGAAGATTTGATCAGATATTAAGGCCGTGCATGGTTGCGTTTATAATTTTTGTTCATGAACAGATTTTCTGTTTTTTTTTGTTCCCGGGAACAAAAAAAGAACAGAAATGCGTTTGTTTGCATTTTTGTTCCAAATCTATTTTTTTGTTCCTAGGAATTTAATTGGAACAGAAACAAGAAAAAAAAAAACTCATTTCTTGTTTCTGGAACAATTTTTAAGAATAAATTTTCTCTCTCATTTCTTTTCTTCTCTTTTTTTTCTTCTTCTTCTCTTCTTCTTTTTTCTTTGGTCGATCGCGGACCTCGGCCATGGCCGGCGACCGGCCGTCGAGGGTCGATGACCTCGCCGGAGCGTCGCCGGCCCCTGGTGAGGCTCGACCTCGCCTAGATCCGGCAAGGCCGAGCTCGCCCAGCCACCGGCGAGGCTCAGCATCGCCGAACCACCGCCAGGCAACCGGTGGCTGGGCAAGCTCGGCCTCACTGGATCTGGGCGAGCCCGAGCTCGCCCAGCCAAGGCAAGGCTGCTGGCCCTCATCAGCCGGTCGCCAGCCATGGCCGAGGCCGACGACCGGCCAAAAGAAGAAAAAAGGAAAAATAAAATAAAAAATTAAGAAAAAAATTTAAAAAAATTAAAATTAAAAATTAGAAGAAACAAAAAAAGAACACAAATTTACCAAACATGTTTCTATTCTTTTTTTATTCCCGAAACAAGTTTATCAAACGCGTTTTTCTGGTAAAAAATTGTTCTCCGGAATATAAATAGTTTTTCTATTTCTGTTCCCTGGAACACTTTTTGAACAGAAACACAAACAAATGCACCCTAAATTTACATGGTTCGGTTAGTATGACCTATTCCACAAGGAGAAGAATGCACTATTCTATTTTAAATCGAGCAATACAATGGAAATTACAATCACGCTCAAATTATTCAAGCATTCTCATTATTTTATCGCTCTTACCCAATAACTCATATAATGTTCATACCTAAAATTTTCATGAAACAACCTCTGAATCTCGCAACGGAATATAAGTCAAAGCCACACTTGAACTATGCCATAATTATGAATCTCGACAAACGCCAACTCCACTCGCCCTTTATCTAATCCCCAAAGACTCTCGGACATAACCTTCTTTAGCATACATGAAGCAATGCTGATATTGCATCCATACATGTCAAGAGATGGAACTCAAAACTTATCAAACTTAGAAGTTATAACAACTATTGATTCTAAAGACTTCGCCGTGCAGCGAGCACTTTCAATATTGATTACTGTATTATCACAACCTCTCAATCTCACAAGAAAATACACATCCTCACAAGACTCCATGACTACAAACACAAATTCTTTTAGGACATATTCGTGAAATATTGTTTTTACATGAAAAGCCACATAAAACCCTTTTCTTGACTTGGATTCAGCCCAAATTAGGAAAGTCGATATCCTTGTTTTGTTAGTAAATTTAATTTGGACTTTCTTCTACTATGCCACATCCGAGAGTCATACACCGTGCCGGATTTCCACATGCCTCAACTGGGGTTGGGTTTATTCATGGATCCAAACTCGAGACATGATTCATGTAGATATAAATTGTTCTGTTAATTAAAGAGAGCCGTGAAACAAATCAAAATAATTGAAGGTTGATGCGGGATTTTCAAAGCCGGGACGAAAAAGAAAAAAAAAAATGTGCTAGTCCATTGTTGTCAATGAGCTTTTCCTTAAGAAGAAAATATATTCTTATGTAGACCATATAACGGAGCTCTTCCTCATCATACATTTTAGTTTTAAGTACTCACGGGTCAAATCACGATGAATAACAATTGGCATCTCTCGGGGTCGTTTTTAAATAGATATCAATCCTACCGCTATTGTCCAAATAGCTCAACCAATTTCCGTTAAATTACAGATCAAGCAAGAGTTTGGAGAAGATTCCCGGAAGTAGATCGCCAGAACTTTGAGATAACCGCATTTTTACAAAATCGTTGCAAATTTCGAATTTTAGATACAAAAATTCCTTGACTGATTAAAAAACCATCTCTCATCAACCCGACTTTTTGTCAAAATTATTGCACTTATAGGAAAGCAAAACCGGTTATTTACCAAATTCGAGTAATCTTTCTCGTGCATTTGCAGTTACAATTCAGCGAATGCTACATCCAAATATGAGGGACTAAGGGCATGTTCCTATATTGAATGTCGATTTCTTAAGATGAAAATTGGCAACACTTGAAAAGTTCAATACAATGCGAATCAAATAAGAAAACCAATATCGCACGTTTTGCTACATTTTCTATTACCTTTTGTTCTATTCACACCTCACCTTTTTATCTCTAATAAATTTGTTAAAATAGCTCGTCGCAATGCACGGGCTTTCAATTAGTTAATGTAGAAGGTAATGGTTTCAAGCTATATGAAGAGAAGTGGAAAGGAACGTACCAACCTTATATAGATAGATTACGACATAGAGCGGCTTTTGTCAAGATTAAATGATCGATTTAATCCTTCCGACCGATTTCAAAGTTATCCAGAGGACGCCCACCCGCACCCACGCGCTTTGACTATCTTGCTCCCCGTGAAACACAAAGAATCGAGACCCATGAGGAAGGCGTTTCCTCACTCGCAAGGCTGAGTCTTTGTTTATTCTACTTGATGATTATCGGAACTTGCAGCACATGATCAAGCTTACGAACGCACGTCCGACGTCGGATGCATCTAATTCTGGTCGGAGGAACATTTTTTTTATAGTTTGCCCGAAAGTCTTAGACGGCGTTCCAGTCAGCTCCTTCTCGTCGCACATGGAGGAGCCAGCCAAAGTTGAGTCACGTTCGCACTGTTGCTTTACATGTTTGCGGTTCTTATTTCGTTTAGTTTGCCTAACATTCTTAGATGTGATACTCTTTTTACTTTACCAGTATGAGAAAACATAACCATGTTTAATTGTTTAGGTCGCTGAGTACAAGCTATTCAGGTCTAGGTCACTCGCCTAGGATTCAATCACTGTTTTAATTAAGGTCGACCAACTATGGAAAGATGTTTGGAAAATTATCCAATTAGTCCTAAACTTATTATACATATGTCAATTTAGTAGTAGACTTTTCAATTATGTCAATTTATTCCTAAACCTTTGTATGAAATTCCAATGCAGTCATTCTAGTCATTTTTCAAAGGAAATTGTTACATGGTGGTTCAGTCATTGCTAGCATGAACAACTATATTGAATATTTGTACAAAATTTTAAGGCAAAAGTGACAAAATTGAAAAGTTTAGAACTAAATTGGCATCTATATCATATATTTAGAACTGAATGGACAATTTTCATGAAAGATGTTTTCGTCATTTTTTGTCATTTGGCATCGTTTAGCGGAGAGTAAACCTTTGGGACCTAAGATCCAGTCCTCTAAACTCAAGACTAGATGCCCCACCGACTGACCTAGGACCCCACCGAGGCAAGACCGGAGGCTCTAACCCCATATCTTGGATCTCAATACTCAAATCTTGGGACCTTGACACAAGTCTCGTTGCCCTACCAAGGATCTCAAGGGCTGGACCCAGGGCGTCGACCCTCGGGCACGGGACCTAGGGGTGGGTTAAGCCTAGTGATCCATACGCCAAGACCCGTGCTAGACCGTAATTTTGGGTATCCTAGTTTGACCTCTAGAGTCCAGAGTTTGGCCCGTGGGGGCTTGGATGCCAGGGTCGAGGTTCTATAGTCGTTCTCAATTTTCCAAAACAAGTTTTAACGTTATTCAGAGACAAATTGAATATGATTTCTCATTCAATTGAAAATTCGCATGAACATGGGACAATTGAATCATTTACTTAAAATAACTTGGAAAATATTTCATGTAAACATTCATTTTAATGTGAGACAAGTAGACACATGTACATGGTTTACGAGGTAAGTGGAGTATTCATGTTCTGGAACTTATTGTTCTGGAACTTATTTACCATGTAACTAGTTTCTATCGAGATGCACGTTGGGTAATTTTGATGACAAGGAATCCAACATTTGCAAGGGATGAGGGCTTGAGCAGTTAGTATCTCTAGTAGGTCAATCACTCCGGTATTTGCACTTCTTAATAAACGTGGGTTCTACTAGATATATTGACATTGCCCAGACCCAATGTTTCTGTTGGCAATATCCTAAAGAAGAGATACCATATGTATGGATATTTCGTGAATTTCTATACGAAGGAATTCCGTGAATTATAATTGTTAGGTAGTTGAGAATTGCCATCGCAATTCAGTCTAGCATAAGAGACCGTTAGTGTAGCCAAAATGGTGTTGTGGCAACACATTCTCGTAATCGTGTGCCACCATCAACGGAGAGCCAAACAAGAGGGAAGCTCGCGTGACGCGAGCGGAGATATGTTAAGGTTCGCATGTGAAGGTATAAATATAAATGGCCACATTTTTGGCAATTGGCAATGACGAATTTGACAATTAATATATCTATGTGAGCACATCAGCAGCTCAACGCATTGGTACAAACACAACGCAGTGAGCACATCAGCTGGTTATGAACGAATAGAAATCCCAATCGAAGTGCGGGCGGATGACCTGATACATAGGTGATGGAACCGAAACATAAGACGCCTGACATCAACACAATCAATGAACGGATAGGTTTCTAGTACAAACGGATCGTGGACAAGCATTTCATGTTGTCACTATGAATCGAATCCAGAATGTTATCGTAGAACAAGTAGCTATGTCGAATTTATGTGATAACGAAGCGAGGAATTACTACATTCCCTATCCTATCGCCAACCTTTCCATATCCAGAGCAAGTGCCACCTAATTTACTCAGAATTAAACAGAAAAGTGAGTTGGTGAGGGGGAAGATGAGAATGGTTTAACATTTTACACTTTCTTGTAGATTTCTTGCTTAGGCCTCCATGGGACCACCTGCTTAAATCTTTCACAAAACATTGTTCACGCTTAAGAAAATGCATAAATATATGCTTAGATTAAATACTTTGGATCCATTTAACATTCCTCTTAAGGAAACATGTAATTTGTGATTGGACTTAATTGAAAACAAACAGATTTATTAGAAATGACCCAAAATTTTTAACCAGAAATATACCAACTGACACGAACATACTTGGAAGGAAACAGAAGAATGCCTTCCAAAGAGACTGATATATATATATAACAAAGGAAGTTGTTCGATAGGTTGTCAATCATTATCACATGATGTTGCATATGCTCGGTGGGTCCGGTGAATATTGCGCTACATCGTAGACCGGGTAGTGCGGGTACTCAGTATAATAGGCCCGCGAATATTGCCTCGGCCATGTGTAACCATGATCATGAATTGGACAAAAATCTTGGCCGCACCGCCGACGGCTGCTTCCTTCATCATCACTAATTTGTTGCACGCTCAATATGGTCACTTGCCGGAATTTCTTCCTAAGCGACTGAACCAGTGTGGCCGGGTCTACTCCTTCTCCCGTCACAACCAGCTCGTCCTCATTCAACCCTCCTATCGACACGGAGATTATAGTCCCTGTCCAACAAGAAAATAATGAAAAACATTTTTCAACAAAGGGTAACACTCGAGACAAACAAAAGTGAATTATGAAATTACTAACCCTGTGCACGAGCAACAATCCGCAAGGCTCTTGATTTGCATTCGTCGCTGTTCATTGGCATCCTTATAATCATCTTTTGCTGCACCATGGCCCCAGCATATTAATTAGCAGTCATCCAACATGATAGCATTTTTCTTTCCCATTGTTTTTCCTCATAAACAATAACATATGTCAAACAAATAATCGAAACATCAAGTTAATTACCTTCAGCTTCATGGGCGTTCCCTGAGTGTATTGTATAGATATATGAGATGGGAAATAAGTTTAACTTGGAAGGGATATGAAGTGGTTGATAGAAAACGGGGTTGATTTGCATATTTATGGAGTCATTCGACAATAATTTCTAAGGCAAGAACAACTGTAAGTGATGATATCCAGTAACCACATTTGATGAGTTACCGTACTTAGCTCAATAAGGTTTGGCAAGTGAGTATTAATAATAACTTTGTTTCCTTTCTTGTGAGGTGTACACATTATGAATGTATACTTCAGCTTATACATTATTTCACTTCTACTCTAGGTAGGTAATTTATTTCTCCAAGGACTTTGCTCTTTATTATATATTATTATTTCTAGCTATTGATGAGATGTCTTGAATTCTTCGAGCACCCAATTAGTTCACCTCAAGTAATTAGGTCTATTAATGACACATTTTAATGAAGATAACAAAAATTTTGGCAATCAAAGAAAAATAAAAAAAGCACCGTGAAAGCCTACAATTCATTTCATTTTTTTTTCCTTCTTATTTATTTATGTAGATATATGAAACAATTCTTTTTCTTTTGCAGAAGAACGAAATTCGATGATTCCACGGCAGAATTGCATGATCATGGTTGCATTTGAGAAAATATTTGTCAAATCCCTAGCTTATTTTGGTTTACAGATTCCTTTATTTTATGTGTATATATTTCTGATTTAGATAGAGCTATGTACGCTCCTCTGTTTATCAAGTGCGAAAATATATATAGACACACATACGTGGGTGAGCCCTCGGTTCTTGTTAATTAAAAACCACACAAGTGCTCCACTAGAGGAGATAAATGGAAATTACCAGGCTTGATTTTTGTGCTCTTAATATTCACGCTGAATTTGTAGATTAATGTGGACAATTATCTGCATGAGAGGAACAATGAGCAATACTGAGCATTTTAAATGAAAATAACCTTGGATCGAAACTAGCACATATTTCATGTTCAAAAGGGGTAAATTTCAACATAATACTTGATTCAGTCTAATCTTAAATGTGCGAGCCCATCATCTTATCTTTGTTGTCACCAGGTTGGCAATGTGAACTCATTCATAAATTGAACAAAAGAGGACTTTCCAACAAAAATGTAATAATGTAGTGTAAGGAAAACAAGCTACCTAATATACAAATCCATAAAACAAATTAAAATTTTCTACTACAGTTTTTTGGGTTCATTTTAAGTGAATTATATTCATATTTAGGTGCCCATCCCTCGGTGCTTGGCAATTAGTCCCGCTAATCAGGTTTATGAATTGAAGGAAGAGGTGGCAATCGGTTGAGGAGAGCTATGGGATTAATCATCCCTCGCATTGCACGTGTTTGGCACGCGTTTTGCAAGAGTTATAATCTTTTTTATTTCAATGAAGTCGAACTTGAAAGTATTATTCTGGGACATACCAAGTCAAAATTGTAGAATTTTTTTTTTTTTTGACTTAAGCTCCTGAGCATTCTTGAGTGTATCATTTTGAGTACGATTTTTTACTCATTACCAAGTCTGCAGATTTCAAAAGGTCACATGTTATTAACTAAATTACTAAGCTATTACTATACTAATAATCAGATATTAGTAATAGAAATGAAAACACAGTCAACTTTCTTCACTGAAACAACTCCAATACCTCCTCAACGTCGGCAAAATCATCTTTTACTGTCCTATGCAAAAACATAAGCCCAATTTCATCGGCTGAACAAATCCAATCTAGAGCACTGAAAATCAAACAATTCAACTCGGTAGCTACGATGGTAGTGAATCCAATATAGGGTGTTCATGGAAGTTGGTGATGGCGCACTCTCCCCCAGCTTTCTCACCACCTTGTCATAGGCCATCGCTACCTCCTCAACCATGTTGTAGTTGTCTAAGATTCGATGTCACTTCTAGTCTTGAATTCTTGCTGCCCATTTCCCCGAGCAACTCAACGTTACTCCCGGGAGCCTCTGGCTGCTACTGCATGCAGACAAGTCTCCACCACTCCCAGACTTCCCGATGGGCCTTGGGCATCTAGTCCTCTCACCGGTATCTTCATGACCACCAAACGGCAAATCTGTGGGTTTCATTTTGGTTTGGTTTCTAGGCAAGGGGTTTGCTGTCTCAAGTCTTGGTGTTCAGGACTGAGAGAACTTCTTTTAAGGACTAGATTTATGCGCTCTTAATATATGGTGAGTTTGTAGATTAATGTGAATGATTATCTACATGAGAGGAACAGTGAGCAATACTAAGCATTTCAAATAAAAAGAACCTAGATTGGAACTAGCATATATTTCATGCGCAAGAGGGGTCAAAATCCAACATGATACTGGATTCGGTCTCGTCCCATATGTGCGAACCCACCCTCCTCTTTGTTGTCACCGGGTTGGTAATGTGAACTCATTCATAAATTGAACAAAAGAGGACTTTCCAACAAAAATGTGATAATGGGCTGTAAAGAAAACAAGCTACCTAAAATACAAACCCATAAAACAAATTATACTTTCTACTTCAGTTTTTTGGGTTCGTTTTAAGTGAATTATATTCATATTTTCCTGTCCCTCGGTGCTTGACAATTAGTCCCACTAATCGGGTTTATAAGGAGAGCTGCGAGATTAATCCACCCGCACATTACACATGTTTTTGCACGAGTTATAAGCTTTTTTTATTTCAATGAAGTTCAACTTGAAAGGATTATTCTGAGACATATGTGACGTGAATTTTTTTCGGCTATTGATTCTTTTTGCATGTAGTAAAGTCTAGAGAAAGAAAGCACTAGGAAAATGATCTAGTCTCCCACGATGTGTTTCGACCAATAGGCGGGCTATCTTACATGCAAATTTTGAATCACCATGTCTCAACTCTCACACGATTGCTTTATGCCGCTCTCTGGCCAAACAGTCACTGATCTTAGGGGGAAAAAACAGTCCTCTAACTCGCTTTATTGAGGATGCATGAATCGTCAGGATGGCGATGATCTGCCGGGCATGGAGTAATGCCGCTTAGAATTAGTATGGCCATCCTTACATTGAGATATGAGTCAATCCATGGCGTATCAATAGACCCATGGATTTGTCTTAGGACTGTTTCATGGAAGTGCAGAGAAGGAACAAGAGAATAGAGGATTTGGGACTGTGTTATGTGGCAGGATAAACCCTTAATCATCAGATTTCAAATGGCAATGGTATCGGAACCTGTACTAAGTAAAGAGCTTAACAAGCATGCCTGAAATTAAAGGCTCGAGGAAACATTCTGCGCTATTTTGGGGCCACCACTGGATACTTTTCATTTTTAACAAAGGGTATCCGAACTTTCAGGTTTTACCAATTGTTATTCTCAACATCAAATCAAAAGAAATGAGAAAACAAAGTTGATCACAATATATCTTTCCACTTATATGTCATTCCTTTCCATCATTGCAAGAAGGCAATACATGATTATACAGCTTGCAAAAGAACACCTGTTCAAACCCAATTACCTGTACAGCATGCCTTTGTACGAAGCAACACGCAGGGACAGCAAATCCAGCTACACCTAGCAAGAGCTTTTTAACTCATCTCCTGCCCCAAAGCAACCACCCTTCATAAATTGTAAGAATTTCATCTGCAAAAAATGTACATAACAAAGATTTTCACTATCTTTGTGAACCAATTATCTCATTCTTTTTTCCTTCACTTTTATCTGTTGGGGTCGGGGAGCAAGAGACTGGCACAAAACTTGAGCCAGCAAGGTGGACTCTAGCCATGAGCAGTAGGATCAGAATAGATGCTGCTTGATCTAAAGCAATTCCTTGACGGTAATCCACTACTCCATGACTCACTGAATTCGTGTGGAATCATAGGAAAGCGAAGTCGCCGATTAGTTCACATCGAGTACCTAGGTGATTATCGAAGATCTGTTAATGACGCTTTTAAATCAAGATAACAAAAAATTCTATGAATCAAAGAAAAAAAAAAAGCACCGTGAAAGCCTCCAATTCATTTCGTCTTTTTTTTTTTCCTTCTAATTTCTTTTATGTACATATATACGGAACAATTCTTTTTCTTTTACAGAAGTACGAAAAATTTGATGATTCCACGGCAGAATTGCATAATCATAGCATAACAAGAAGAAATTGAATTTACTACATAAAAGTAACCAAGAATGTGCAAAATATATTGTGGCTTGCATATTTATGGCATGGATCTATAGGAGTTGCATGAGACACATGCGTGAGTTTATTATTATTTTAATGACTTCGGTGGCACGTGCATGCATGATTAATCCTATCTATAAACCGAGACAAATTTAGGTTGAGGGTAAATCCCTTCATATTAAAGTTAAGGTAAAGCCAAAACTTTTACTATTGATCTGACATCGACAATTACGTTACATGTCTAAGGCGTCTCCGAAGTGAAGTACCTTCCTATGCGAGGTTTAGGAAGTTTACTTACTGAGTATAACTCCTTCATTATTGTTAAATGTTTCAAGCCTTAAACATATCTAGCTCTTTCCGCCACATACATTTTGGGGTGCCTGTGGACCAAGACACCAAGGTGACCTTCTATCCAAGGGAGGTGACGGCACCAAATACAAGACGATTGTTACCACCATTTGAGTTAATGAGAGGCTGCCTAACCTAGTGCTCCATAGGTTCGTGGCCTGATTCGTTTGGTTTAGAGGGGAGCTCTGGGGCCCTCTTTTGGGATTTGATGGATTGCTAGGTAGGAAATCAGGGGATGTTACTTGGGACCCCATGGTTGTGGATATCCCCGATGGCGATGTCACTAACCTGGAGGTGGACCCAAATTTGGAGTCGGACCCTAAGCCTAAGTTGTGGTATTATAACCTAAACACATACTGGATGCACAGGGGATATCACCTTTTTGAAGTCGTCTTTGTAATATAGAGGTGCTAGGCTAACTTCCAACCCCTTTTTAGACTAATCAAAAATGATCTGCAAGGCGGACATGTAAATGTGAACTTCCAATGTTTAAGCTTATTTTTAAAGGTTAATATATATGAAAGTGTGTTTTGATATGTGTTTTATACTATCACTGTTGATATGAATAATTAGGCGGTGTTAATTTTGCTTCCACTTGCGTATAATCAAAAGATTAAATTAATGGATCGATGACGGCTCCTAGGATGTCACAATTAAATGACTAAAGAGAAGGAGGATTGTTGCGCGCCTAAAGGTTAGGGCATGACATAGGGTTAAAGAAGATACTTCAGTACTATTTATAGAGTTATTACAGGTCGAACATGGAATAGGGGATGAGTTAAAAAGGTAAATTACAATATTAATTAATGTAGTCCACGCCTAGAAATATTCTTACGTCAGCGTGAACATGGAACAACACAAGCACAATACCTACGATAACTCCCCAGAATGTAGTAATTATCTATTGAGATTCTTGTTTTTTTTTTTTTTTTTGGCTGCTTTGCTGCGTAGAGATTTAATTTGGGTGGGTATACATATCATTTTCTTGTTCCTTGTAGGGGTTGACATTTTAATAGGCTCCTGCTGATTTAATGGCACGGCTCCTCCGTGGCCTCAAGACTCGATGACGAAGGCGAGATCTCAATGGCAATGGAGGAGCCGCAGAGAACGACAACTAGAGAGCGAGAGAGAGGCTACATGGCTAGAGGCGGCACGACGGCTTAGAGGTCCGTTAGCCCCGTCCATTTCAAAACATACATCATGTACTTTGCTCTATCTTGATAAAATGACCCCAATTAGGACAAACGCAAGTAAGTACACGGATTTATTAGGTCCATAAGCAGTACTAGATTTCTCAAGGTGGCAAGAAAACTATCACTCGGTGAAAGGATAATTCTCGTACCTAATTCTACAATCTTGGAGCTGGAGTTGCCCCCCGATTCTCATATTACAGATGAGAGCCAACTCATTTCTGGCTGAAACCAGGCAAGAAGTGCAGTCCCCACCCGAGAGCGCCCGATTGCAAGCTCCGTGGGCATAGCATGTCGTACCGAGGTGCGTAGTTGTCGCATAGAAATCGTAATTGTAGCTCTGTGTATCGGTACATACGCTGGCCAGAGCCGCATTGCAGACGGACCCGAAATCATCGCCGGGACTATAGGAATTTCCATTGCACACTGAGGATGTCAGGGTCGTGTCCGGATCACCTCTCACAACGTCGAGAACGGACAAAAGACCGATTAAAATTACTGCCTTGGCCCTCTGGAGCTTTTCCATCGATCCTTTTAGTTTTTATCCTACTAGTTCAGAGCCACCTTGGTAATTAGAGACCCAATCAGTTGATTTGCTCTATTTATAGGTGGTGAATTATGATATTCATTTTTTTCCCTTCAATGTTGTGGCTACTTCCAAAGATCACATTATAAGTTTTGCCGCTGATTCTTCGAATCAACCGAGTTTCTTGTTCGCTTTTCTTTGTCTGCCTCTCCTTTTGAACTCATACTTGATCACCACGATAATGGCAAAATTCCTTTCTCGTTTAGATAGAATATTTGCCTCATATGCTCATCTCCTAATACCTGTTCGACTGAGAAATTTAAGCACAGTTGTTTTTTCAAAGTAACTTCTTGATAACCACGACCAGCTAAAGACGTTGAAAAAGAAAATATTGTATATTCTTTATATAATATATAATGTAAACTAAGTTCATCTCGAACTTTGATTTTGTGAGCCACACAATAGGACGCACAAAATTAATGATTGAAATGATATAAGCCTGCATTATTTATAAACTATGTAATAACTTCTTGACGAGATTGCTCCTTAGATCAACTTGTCTCATGGAATCAAACTGAAGTATTATTTTAGAAGAAACTATATTTGCGATCATTGTTAAGTATATCAGAGCTAATATTTCTCTAAAGTCTAACTAGTTTTGCTTTTCAAATTGTGTGATTCTAGTCGGTCTATGTTTGCATTTTAGCTCTTGAAGGAAATTTCTACCGTCTCCCAAGTATTTATGGGACCATTCCAATATTCAATGAGAGGTACATGGCTTGCCGGCTGGCAACGATTTGGCCAGTTGAGGAGCTCAAGGCCAATAGACAAGGTTGGTCACTTCAAATTCTTATTTAAGATAAAATCCACTTTAGTATATCTTTTAAGGAAATGGCCCCACTTGAAACCTTTATTTGAAATTTTTCACAAATTACATAACGGAGTAAAAAGGACAAAAGCATAGCCTCGGAAAGATGATTGTTTGATTTGGTGAGTGGAAATTTGAGGAGGGTCTAACATTTCACACTTTCTCATGATTTTCTTGCTTTCACCTCTATTAGAATGTTTAAATAATAAATCATACATGTATTTAATAGTTTAAGCTTTTAAAATAATTAGTAGTGATCCTATAAAATTTCACGTGGTATCATGGCTAGATGTCTTAAGTTCAAATTTTTTCAAGCTTTAATTGTCTCCACAATTAAATATGTCCATGTTTAGTATTAGGCAAAAAGAACATTTGACAGCAACCCTATAAAATCTCACAGCCTTCATGGTTAAATTAAAACACTTTGGAGCACGTAAAAATTCCTCTTAAAAGAAACATGCAAACATGTAACTAATGCTACATGATACAGTAGAAAAGCGAAGCACTGAGTTTTTGAAAAGACGGCACAAATGACCTTCTTTTTAGCGGTATATTATGCACTTGTGTGCTCCTAATAGAGAGAGATTTCGAAAAGACAGCACAAGTCGTAGCACAGAGAGAGAGAGAGAGAGAGAGAGAGAGAGAGAGAGAGAGAGAGAGAGATGTAACCTTGTTATGCGTTTCTGTATCATGTCCGCTTAACAACGGCCTTTGCAAGCACGCATTGACCATTCAAAACAATAAAAGACTGCTTCTATGGTAGTTGTATATGACATGTAATATTGCAGTAATGTTGCTCGGTTATCATGTCCTTCGATCGGGATATGGCTCGATAGACATATAGCTTCGGTTGATAATTGTAATTTAGCAAATATACACATGTTGATGGGGATTGTAAATTGTAATGAATAATTGGGGACAAGAAAAAAAGAAAGAAATATTCAGTACTTATCTTTCAACAATCCCATATTGTAACATAAGCATTTTATATCTATACAAGTTCCAAGAAAATTTAAAAAGAACAAAGCATCGCCGCGAAGGATGACCATCCGATCTGGTGAGTGGAAAGATGAGGACGGTTTGACATTTTACACTCTCTCATAATTGTCTTGCTTTCGCCTCCATGGAACCACTTGCTTAAAGTTTTCACAAAGCGTTGCCTGCGTTCCAAAAAGACCAAGGAACATGTAACTTGTGATGGGACTCAATAGAAGAAGAAAGTTACATCAAATACATAATAAACCAATTTATAAATAAAGATATTGCTAGTTTAGAGTATTTGAATATCAATCCACGTGCTTATAAAACCCAAGCTTGTTAAGTAAGTCGGTAAGATATGTATGTGTCGTGAGTCACACTTTGATTTTTTCCTGTTCTCTCATCTATCACATCAGTCATATTTATGCTATGAATTTTTGCCAAATGTCAAAATGTGAGGAGAATTTCAAAGAATTTGAATATTAAACCTTGTGCTGATTCAAAACATTGCATATTGAATAGATAAACAATCTACTCCTCGCATTGCATACTGCACTCCATCTATTGTGCCGATGTGCTAATGGGTCTAAGCTTGACTTAGAGGCAGAAAATAAAAAACAGATCTAGAATAAATGAGTAGAAAAAGATTTAACCAAAGTGAAAGAGCATATAATAAAAGCAATCAATTATTTTGATAAAATTAAACAAGTTAATTTTTGCTTACCCACAAATGTGACTTCGATTGAGATAGACCAACGAAGCCCCCTCTCCTCCTCCTTGTGTCGGCATGTGAAAAACAATCTGTGCCGGCACCGGCACCGATGCTGTCGCCGTCGCTGTCGCCGCTTCTAGCTCCACGGAATGAGGATGAAAACCCAGAAATATCCTCCACGTCGTCTATTTTCTCCCTTAGTATCCCCCACCTCATCGACCCGAAAATCGACGTCCTCTCCTTCCCCTCTCCCTTGCTCCTCTTCTCCGGGCTCCGGAAAGACCCTCCTATCTTCCGGAACGAGAATGTATGACCCGAGCGCCGACCCATGTAAGGCCCATCGAGCACACTTGAAGGGGAGGGCGTATTGGTAAACCTGCCCTCGTCCCACAGCCTCGGAGGCGGCTCAAGACACGGCGGGCCCGCCACCGCGCTTGGCTTGGGCTGGTCACTGGCCCTTTTAGGCTTCCCCGGCACTTCCTCCCACTCGAACGGTACGGAGATCGTGGTTTGGAGCGGCGGGTCGGGCATGTCCGATGGATCTCGCCGGTGGTTCGGAAGCGATAGCAAGGAGAGTTTCGGAGTAGATCTCCGTTGATCCTCTTTCTCGGACTCTGAACTCATCTCTCCCTTCCTGTCGCTCTGCGTTTTTGAAACTCAGGATCAATCTATGGACCTTGAGGGGGATTCCTCCAAGGATCTTGAGCTTTTATAGGTAAACAAAAAGCTCTGCCTAACATTCTACATATATGATGTGCAGGGGATGGCCGCAGAGTTTGTGCAGTAAAGTGAATTCTTAGGGTTAGATAAAGTTAAGGGCTTGACGTTCTTTATTGGAAAAATGACCCTTTTCTCTTCTTTTCCCAACCAGTGCACATCGATCATCAGCAGATAATGACAGCATGACTTTAACTTTAGGAAATGGTCCTTGAAGGGTGCCAGCTCGTTACACGTAAGATAAGGTTCGAAACATCGTCATAAAAAAATGGGACAAAAAATCATATCCTTGGACGTGCGGCCCCAAATGAGTGGTCAAATATAAGACGTAGCAATTTAGTGGCATTTACCAATCCATTCGGTCAAAAAGGAAGTCTTACGCGCTGTGGGGACAAACATAACTATGATAGAAAATAAACCGAAGAGTAAAAGAAGGGTTCTTAGATCAAGGTTGTCTTTATCTGGAAACTATTCAATGATGACGACAAGGTTATCGTGCATCGCAGAATGGTTGGCCCTCTCAAAAGCCGTGGGAAACCAGAGAATTATTTTCTTCATGTTCCTTCTTTTTCACCTCAATTTTGTGGGGGAAAAAACGCTATAATTCAAAAGTAAGAGCTCATTTCGCTTTTGTTCGAAAACAGAATCTTTCATGCTGTTTAACTTCTCGTAAAAGAGGAGAAAAACTTTTATTCGTGTCCGGCGGGCGGGAAAGAACGGGCGTCTTCACATAGATTTCAGGTGAAAGAGGGCCCGCATTGGCTGATTATTTAATATATGACAAAAGACCATGCGAGTCAAAAAAGCTAGTGTCAAAGCTGGTTGCACTTGCACTTGAGTACGCCTTCTGTTTCTGTCAATCTTGATTTTCTCGCATGCATGTTAGGGCAAACAAAAGGTGAAAGAGACGTCGACGTGAACGTGACTCGGGAGCGTCGCGTTTGGTCAAGTACACGGTAAATTATAAGACTTTTTGTCACGGATATGGATCTTGTCCTGACTTAGCATGTTCCATGATAAATTGTACATGGTTGTAAAATATAACTTTAAAAGGTAATCTTATGGTTATAATATAAGCAGTGGAACGTAAATAGATTTTCCCCTAATTTATAAAAGGTCATGTCTCCAACGTCTACGAGAGGAGTTGGAAGGAAATAGGGAATTCAAAACGTAGTTTTGGAGGAAAAGTGGACATTTTATCTCTCGAAGTTCTCTTTTTTCTTCTCCTTTTTCCTTTATTTTGAAATAGATTCCTTCCGTGCTAAAGAAAACCACCCTCAAAAGGTTCACATCATTGAGACAAAGTCATCAACGGGAAAGAGAATCCGGCTGAATGATGCGGAGCCGTTTGTCTTTGAAATTTGTCTAAGTTGTCATGTACACGTTACTCTTCTCGACCTAATAATTCAAACTTTCGGATGGAGCATTCGATCATGGCGTCTTATTGGAGCTAAATTTCGATTTCTTCATATCCTTATTAAGATTGAGTTTTGCGTGTCTTTTAAAGGGTATTAATAAGTATTTCAACTTGAGTCAATTCTCATTCAATGAAGGTGCTCTACTCAAGTATGGAATGAATTTAAGTCCCAACTTAACTGAACTCAAATTTTTTTCATGAATTGCCATGCACATATGAAGCAGACTAATGTTATTAATTTTCTTGGGCAAAGGCTCCTAAAGTCAATTTTGATGTTAAGTTTGAGCTTAATACAGAGTTAACTTGAGCTTTGAGTGATCTTTGGTGGGGTCCAGGTGCTAAAACCATGTGATTTTGAGGGGCCTAACATTGTCGCTTTTGAATATTAATACACTAAGAGCCATGTCGTCGTCTGACAATTGAGGAGATCATGTTAAATTTGAAATTGTGGCAAAAGCACAGGAGGGTTGTGCAAAAGTACCCAAGCAATACTTATCAATTAGCAAGTCAGTCGATGTTGACACCCGATTTTTTTTTTTCAGTGATCAAGCGCGCATTTTAATAAAAAAAAATAAATAAATAGTGCAGAGAGCAAAAAGATATACAAATCATGAGCCAGAAATTTCAGAGCTTCGGTCCATTTCGAGAATTCAATTCGGCCCTGAAACTGACCCATGAGGCCCAAGATCTCGCGGCCCAGGTTTGGTCCAAATCCGTTCCCATCAGCTTATTAGATAAGCCCAACCCACCTAACATGGGCAGTCGAATGGCCGGAGCTATTTGCCTCTTCCTTTCAGTTCCATCGCCATCAGTCGATCGTCTACCATCTCCGACCAGCAACAGCCGCCGTCAACTCTCCCTCGCCAGCCACCACAGCCTCGGCTGCGACGGAGCGGAGCATCGGCACTCATCACCGCCAGAGAATTTACAACGACAACCACGACAAACTCTCCGAAGCTTGGAGCGTACGTGAGCAATGAGGAACCGAGCGAAGCAAGCAAGAGCACACGCAGGCCGAGAAAATCTCTCCCTCTTCTCCATCGCTCTGGACCAAGTCCAGTGTCTTTGCCCATGGTCGAAGCCAGTCGCTGTCGAATATCTTCGTCGAGCAATCTCGTCTGCCTATAGAAAATGTATGGGAATTACACTAAACACTATGCGGTTAGAGGAGACGACCACAGCCGCCAATCCATCCGTTAGGGTTTGCCTCTAACCTCGAAATACTCTTCATTGCCTCAGAATAAATAAATCTTGGCTCACTTCTTCATCCAATAGATAATGAAACATATGGATAATTGGTTTCAAGATGGGTAGATATTAATCTAACTTGTTAAAACCAATTCCTATTAAAACCTAAAGCCTACCTTGTTTTTCTTATTCGGTTCTAGGTTTTACCCAAAAACTTGCTTTACTTTTTTTTTTTTTGTTTCTTTTTTTGGTTTCATTTTTTTATGGTAAAATAATATGAGTAACAAAATGAGTCAAATTAAAAGATGAATAAGAGCGAATGAGCAAAGGCTAGTCGGGAACAAGTGAGAGTTGTGAGGCTTAGTTGTGAGGCAAGGAGAGAGAGAGAGAGAGAGAGAGAGAGAGAGAGAGAGAGAGTCATGAAATATCTAAATAAGGTTGGAGACAACATAAATAAATTAGGATTTTTAGGTTTACATGGTCTCAAATTTGGTCCGATCGATTCGATTTCCAAGTGGCTCTTCATTTGGAATTGGGAAACAGTCTTGGTTCCATTGGTTTTCTAGACAGTCTAGTTTGATTCCTTGGTAGAACCAATTTGGTTGCCCAACCCTAATGAAACACCATCATCAAACAAGTTAATCTTGGTTTCAAATGTTATTCAAAGGTGCATTTATTTGGGGATTTTTAGAAGAAAAAAGTAGTTTGTCAGCTTTCTCAAAAAATTTACTAATTTAAATTTCAAAAAAAAAAAATCGGACAAAAAAATTGAAAAAAAATGATGAAAAACTTACAAACGGATCTACGTGCCAATTTGTGATTAGTGTTCTCTTTATTAGACTTGCCAAAATTGGGCTCGTTATTGGCAATTTCAAGCCTCTATGTAAGGATTACTACTATAAAAAATTATAAACTGATACACTCATGACAAATTAAATTTTGCTGTCAAATTGCTAAGTAGAATAACAAATGGCAATTAACTGTACTTTGTTTGTCATGGGTTTATTAGTTTGTAATTTTTCATGGTATTAATATGATTTAAGGAAAACTAATGAAGGATAAATTTATTATAAATATATTAGTTTGGGGTTTTTAGTGATTAAAAAATTAGTTTGGGGTAAATTTGTCACATGTATATCAATTTAATTATTTTGTGGGACCACTGGGATTCGCTCCAGTGGCCACCCTTCCAACATGGAAAAGAGGGGTGAGGGGTTCAAATCCCCACATTCTTAGGCGGGGATGAGGTGAGGACGCGTAAGTTTCAAGAGTGGGTTTTGATTCCCATTCCCTACAAGAGACAGAACAAAAGTCTAAGAGTGAGTGTAGAGTTGGAATAAAATAGGACTGACAAAAAAAAAATTATTTTGTGGTATTAAACCTTCCTATAATAATGAGCCTAATACCCTAAAAAATCTCTAACTTTAGTTTTTATCTCAACCATACATTTTGTCTTATAAAATCCCTCCAACTTTAGGTCTTGTCTCAATTATACAATAAACTTTTTTTTTGTCCCATAAAAAGCCCTTAACTTTAAATCATGTCCCAATTATACCATTTCACTATTTTTGTCCTATGAAAAACCTCCAACTTTATATCTTATCTCAATTTTACCATCCCATCCTAATTATACCCTTAAATTTTTATTGTTTCATAAAAAACCACAAAGTTTTACTAGAGTCACAAATTTGCTCCAATTGACCCTTCATTCAAAATTTTTTGTTGACAACCAAGAGATGGAAAACTCCCGAGCACAATCTATTTGAGAGTCCCGAGTGCAAGTTTTTTTTACCACAAGAGATGGAACATTTACAAGCATGAAAGATTGAAGACCGAGCGCAAAATCAATAAAGGCAATTTTGGCTTTTGGTTAATGGAGAGCAGATTTAAGACTCAAATAAAATTTGATGATCTTTAAAGAGACCAAAAAAAAAAGTGAAATTGAAATTGGACCTAAAGCCAGGACTTTTTATGAAACAAAAATTTTATAGTAGCATTGGTATTGGATTTAAAGTTGATGGGTTTTTATGAAATTAAAAAAAAAAAAGAGTAGAATTGGAATTTGACTTAAATTTTGGGGTTTTTTATGAGAAAAAAATTAGGGTAAAATTGAGACGTGACCCCAAGGTGGGAGAAAATATTCAATGGTTCACAATCACCACGTCATTGTCCTATGTGGCACGCGTGAATCTAGGTGGCTCCACTAAAATGTGAACATGTGTCCTCTAACTTGGAGTGACTTGGAAAATAGAAAGATCTAAAATGTTAAGTTTTGTGCCCTCTCTCTTCTCTTCTACTAGCCGATTGAGCAAGGATAGAGAACAATTTAGTTGCCGCTTAAAACACCCTCTTCTCTTTTCAATTTTCAAGCGTCAAGAAGAGAAACAATGATGCATTCTCTCTCTTTTCTCCAGCATGTCCCTTCGCCTCCGCCTCCCTCTCCTTTTCCTCCTTCGTCTCCCCCTCCCCCAAAGCCACCAAAGCCACCGCTGGTCGCTGCTGTTGCTCAAATCTGCCTCTGGCATGTCACCTCCCCCAAGAGCCTCGGTCGGTCATAGTTGTTAGGTCTCAAGCCCCCTTGGCCTCCACCATCGCCTCTGGAGCCTCATCGCACTAATATTTGGGAACCCTAGCAATGTTTACTTTGGCTGCACCATCTCTCTTAGCCTCGGCAACTTCGGGCCCTCGTCCAATTGCGTCCCTCCAACGCGCTCATCATCATGCCTCACCCTGTCCACAATCTCATCATCTGGGAACATTTTGGATATCAGCAGCTAACAGCGTTGTTTGGGTATTCTTCTTCCTCAACTGAGCTATAAAAAACCTGGAACATCGCAATCAGTGTTGTAATATTATCATGCTTTTCAACATCATTTAATATCTATATTCAAAGAAATTTGGTGTTCAAATTCATAACCTTATTTGTACTTCCTGATGGTCGAATGAGCTTATACCTTGATTGCAGGTATTAATGGCTGAAGCTAGCTAGATTTGTGTTTTTAAATTGGATGATCTTGTCAATTTATTTGTCCTACTCAATTAAAAAAAAAAATTGGCTCTTTGCTTATAGTACTGAGGAAGCATAATAAGTTGGTCGAGCCTACTATCTACTCGCAATTAGGCATTTCAAAGTAAAATACATTTTCGACTTTGTTCTAAAGTTCATAGTCTCTCTCTCTCTCTCTCTCTCTCTCTCTCTCTCTCTCTCTCTCTCTCTCTCTCTCTTTTGTTTTTTCAGCTCGAGCTTTATTTATATTTGTTGTGTCATAATGAAAGGGATGTTCTGCTTTTGTTGGCATTCTTCTTGTTCAATGATGTAGTGTAAATTCTATATATTGGATGAACATGTTCTGTTCTTTAGTTAAGCTCAGTGAATAAATTGAGTCACTTGATTAATTTCCTCATCAACGTATCAGAGGTAACACCCCAAATCATTTTCTGCTTGGGTACTAGTTTTATTGATGATGTAGACTTGAGAGATTGAATAAAAGATGTGGTGTTTTTGTGGACTCTTGATATGTGTTTTGACAATTATTGAACTATAACTAGATGAGTTTACAAGTTTCCTTACATGACTTGTTTACATATTTTTCTAGTTGTTGTTTGATATGGAACTGCTAATATGGCCAAATCCAACTAAATGTGGAAAGTCCAATTTTCGACGAGAATTTGATGTTTCAAGTAGTGTGGCTTTATTCATGATTATCCTTTTTTGGCATATATTTAATATTTCTGCACAAACTTGTTTCACTTGGAAGTTTTCTATATATGTAAATCATTGTTATCTTGTAGGTTAATCCAATCAAGTATGACAACATTTATTCATATTTCACTACTCTATTGAGAGAGCAAGACCCTTTGTCTGTTGGGCTACCAAGTTCTTTGAATATGGTGCTCAAGGTTGGTGCAAATTCGGTTTTTATGAGTACTTCAAATGGGTTTACTCCAATGCCTTGGTAGGCAGCAACATGAGCTTGATTTTTTTTTTCTCAACAGTGCTTCAACGGAAGCATTTGCAAATGTGGCACTTTGCCATTTTGAAGCCATTAAAATCCGAGTTCAAGCATAGCCCCAATTGCTTAGCCAAGCCAATTGCTTAGCCAAGAGAATGCTCGGAGAAGTTATATCTTAGTGATTTGTAGTGTGAATCCTCTAGTAGGTAAGATGGGTTGAGAAATATCACAACATGTTACGAACATGACTAAAACATAGAAATGCATGATAAAATTGCTTAGCCAAGAGAATGATCGGATATAATCTAATCTAATAACAACAAAAAGACAAGCAAAATAATTCCTTGCACAAGTGATACAAATATTGGTGCAAGATGGGTATCAAGGATAAATTATTCAGATGAAGACTACAACAAGATCCATTCAATTCAAAACCAACCATTTCAACCCAAGTCCACCCTTTATAGATTTTCATCATCCCACTTACTCTCAATTATCCATATACAAAACCCAAAGTTGGATAATAATCATCAACAAAGCACTTCAGGGTGGGCGACAGCATTACATCTCGACTGAATTATCAAAAAGTGAGATTGTATCTGGTCCACTGTAGTAGCAACACAATGTAATCTGTTTCTAGTTAAATTTCCAACCATGACTAAAGTGAAGAGTAACCAGTCTCGCAACATCAAATATATAAGAGCAAAACTCATTACCTTCTCTGAAATTACTCTTGAACCTCCGAGATTGAGTTTTTCTTCAACAACTCTACTGGTTGTTATCCAAGAGATGAATAAATTTTACTCCTTAAGAGTTGAAGCTATCATTTTATGTCTAGCACACAGATAAAAGAAAGTTTGTACTTACTTTCTCTTATTACGTTATTTGAATATTTAAGAATATATTGTAATGGTGTCCAAAAACAAGTAGACATACAAGCATCAAAATGCTGCTACATGATTTTGAGCTGCTTAAATAGCTTGGTTGTTCATCCCAACATTGAAATAAAAATGCCTCTTAAAGATCAAATGAATCTCAATGTCAAATATTGAGAGAGAGAGAGAGAGAGAGAGAGAGAGAGAGAGAGAGATTATATAGATCTAGATGGAAAAATATAAAGAAGCATAAATAAGATTTTTTATCATAAAATTTTCAACATGTATTGCTCCAATTTCTATTGATTGTCCCTTCTCTAAACATAATTGATTCACAGTGTATTTATGTTTATTCCAAACCACAACCAGTAACTTAAGGGCAAAAGAAGGTAGATTCCTAAATAAAATCTAACGAAAAATAATAGATAACTAGTAACAGATATTGTGTAGTCTAAGTTAGTAAAAAAATTGTTTGATGAGGGAAGATGCAACAATAATGACCATAGAATGTCAATTCTACACATAAGTGGAAGTATCATAAATTTCGTGCTTTTTATTAATGAAATCATTCTATGAAATTAAATAAGCATCATACCTTATGTGAGGTGCCTCCAATGCATGAAGACACTTCTTTCTTTCGCTTTTCACTACCGCCTTTTTACCGAATAGTTGGTATACCTTTTGGTCTTCTTTGAAAGGGATCAAATATTCGAATTTCATAGTTTTATATATATTCAGATTCATCGTTTCTCACCAAGAAATTAATATGATCATTACTCATCAAAGATTGTATTTTGTTTGTGATATGAGAGTGATGACGCGGCAAGGTTGTAGTCGCAAGCTCATCCATAACATCATGATTTGCATTAATATTCATAACATTGAAAAAATAATTGCATCAATCTCTTCAAGTATAATGTTTTTGACTTTAACGTAATATAAGAGCTTTATCAAACATCACAATAAACCCCTTGTTTTGTTGCTTTTGTCCACCTCTTTAAAATGTATTGTGAATAAATATTTCTAACATTTACAACATTTGTCAAAATGCATAAAGTATGCATACACAACCATCATCGCATTTCAAATAACTTGCAACTACATGTAATAGTTAAATCACTCGGAATAAAATGAACAATATGCCTCATTTCACTACTTTCAATTGCCACGATATAAGTGTGCAATGGCCCATCAGTTTTTAATCTATAAATAAACACAGAAAAACATGCAATAACTTAACCTGAAAATTCCTATAAACAACATGAGTGTATACATTTGCAAAATGTTTCAAAATTCCACTATTTCCAACTACAATATGCAACTTTCCTCGAGCACATTCAAAATAATCAACTTTAGAGTTACGCATTTTTTTTGTTTGTTTCTCATAATGACTGACAAATTCTGATAAAATCATAGTATTACATATCATATCTTAAAAAACATTATTTGTGCGTTCACTTCTTTGTATGAATATGATTCCTATAGAAAAAGTATCTTGGCTAAATGGAGGACACCATTTATGATGCAACTGGTACATACTGTTCGACCACTTGTGGTCCTCCAAGCTTCATATATGTTCTTCATTTCCAATTGAGATTCACAATGATATAAAAGCTTATACCAGTATTTATCGTGAAACCCGACTTTCCAAGAAGATGCTTAATACGATGCATAGCATTTTTCCCAATATGTCATACACATAAACGGTGATTAGTATTTTGAAGAACAATCTTAATAGCATTCGTCATGACATGATATTAATCGGTGAAAATAGTATTATGTGCTTTGTTACCCATTGCCTATAAAAAATATTGAAATGCCCAAATAAAAGAAATAATTGTTTCATCCAAAAAAAATGCATAACCAAAGAGAACATTCTTCCAATAATGATTCAAGCTAATGAAAAGAGTGCATATCATATGGTACTTATTTGTACGATAAGTTGTATCAAATACCACCACATCTTTAAAACTTTCATGGTCTAGCTTAGATACACTATCACAACAACAAAATTTGGTCAATCTATGTTCCTCATTTAATTGAAATATATAAGAAAAATTGTTTCCATTTGATTGTAAGCAATTAAAATGGTTAATGTTTGTAAGAAATTTTGACAATCACCTGCACTAATCAAGTTTATTCTCTTCGATTGTAAGAAATTTTGACAATCACATAAAGTAAAGCCAATATTCTCCTATCTCGTTACTTCACCACTAAGGTAGAAATATGCTTTGGTAACTTTTATACTAGCTCTAGCAATAGAAGTCAAAATACTTTTATTAGTATTCGTCGTGTGTCGGTATGATCATATGAAATGTTTCTATTTATCATCATTGAAATGATGATTATGAATATCCTTAAACTTGTCCACTATCAATATTCCATTTTCAGTTTTGAATTTTATACAAGTTTGACATCATGTTCTTTTTACAGTTCTATAAATATCTCTTTGTTCATGAGGTGAGATCAATGAAAAATGTCTTTTACAATTACAAAAAAATGTGCATGTTCGTAATATTTATTTACTATTATTAGCCTTTTGTCCTTTTTCTCACTCCAAATCCCATGGAAATTACATATACATTGTATGTCTTATATACTTCATCATCATTAGCAAATGTCATATCAATTATAAATTGAAATTCTTTATCAACATTATGCACAATAATATTATCCTCTGCGGTCTCTACAAATTTTTGAAAGAAAAAATTCAATCATTTAAAGAAGACAAATAAAGGAAAAACTAACTTTAATCCTAAAAAGATGGATTATACTTATTTATCCTTAGAATAAGTCAAGCTAGTAGTAAAGTACTCAGAATAATCTGTCGAAAATTTATACAAATACAAGTTAGTGACTTCAAAAGATTGTGAACTTTGCATATTCCAGTCATAATATAATATGTCACACCCACTTATCTATGGGACACTCCTATTTTGTTCTCACTCTTGATTTTGCAACCAGCGTAAATTTTACTTTCTCCAACTACAAGCTCAACAGAAGAATTTCCAAAGATACAACCCACAATAAAAAATTCAGATTTAGTTTCACATAGTTAAAGTAGCTTATGCATGAATAATCAATAGTTCCAAAAGCAAATAAATGAAGGCGCACATTGAATAATTCGACAGGGAAAAAAAATCTAGATAACTAGTCTAACTTTGTCATAACCCATCAAAGACTTCCGAGGGAAGGGGAAAAAGAAAACTTACAAGGTAAGGATAAACAAAAAATGAACTATTAGCAATAATCATCACATGAAAACTTAAGATCGATATTAATACGAAAGTATGAATCAAATCAATCATTTTGGTCAATATCGACTCAAACTAGAGAAATTCTAAGCTTAAAGACCAATATAAATGTTAAAACATGAAAATGTAAAAGCTTAGAATTATAAAATTCCCAACCTACTTTGATGAGGGTTTGTTACATTATCTAAGACTTTTAGAAGTGATGCTACCCGAGCCAATACTCGATTCATATGGGAATGTAAAAGTAATTTTAAGAAGAACGTAAACTCAAAAAGGTAATTATACATTCAACTTCATGAATTCGAAAGCATGACCTTCGCTAAAAAGAACTATATAGCGAGGTATAAAAAAAAAACAAAATCATAAAAGGAATTCAAAAGAACAATAGAAAACAAAGAACACACTCTTATAATCATTACGCTACTGCCACAAAAATGAGATGGTCATGCAATTGTTCTTTTGGATTGAATCCTTTGTGCTAGAAATTTGAGTTTCTTACACAAGTCATTATGAAAATTATTATTTAGGAGAGCGAGTTTACCTTTTAGAACTTCTCCAAAAATCTACATCATATCGAACAATACTGTCCAAAATAATAGTTATTGCTCAAAGTTGAAGTTATTAGGAAAAAGTAAATAAATAGAAGTGACTTTTAACCAAATAAACAATTAACATATGCTTCTCTTATTCTAAATTTTCCAACCCTAACAACATAAGAGAAAGCAATTAAGATAAAACACCTCGTTGGCCATTTCACTTGGATGTGTTGCATATGTTTCTCTGTAAAAAAAAAAAACAACTTTTTTGACATGCTTTCCCCAACCAAGAGCCACTTCCTCCTCACTTTGATATTTCTCCCATCTACAAAACACAAGTGATCATAAAAAGCATTAAAGGCAAGAATCTTGAAAGATGGAGGGTCATATTTTTTACTTACTTAGAGTTATAAAACAATCATTCTGATAAAGGATTTATTCCTCCTACCAAAGAAAAGGAGAAAGATCCATTAATTTTTCTTTTTTCTTTTTTCTTTTTTCTTTTTTTTCAAAATGATAAGTATTGATAATCTAGCATTCAAAAACTAGGGGGTTATTTCTTCAAAGTAAGAAAGGTAACAACTACCACCACTAATTTCAAGCAATTCCCATCACTATAACAAAGTTTAGTGACATCACAGATTTAATATAAAGAGAGCAAAGATCAAGTTATAATTGACATAATGTGAGTGCAAGACTATGTGAAATGGATTCAAAGTGCAAAAGGTCATGAGAACATTATAGTTTTCACATCAACAACGATCCTGATACTAAAGAATGATCACTTTATTACCGGGATAAGTACACTAATGGTGCCAAAAGTTGTGTACGGCGCTCACTTTGGTGCCAAAAGTTTCCGCCGGATCACTTAAGTGCCAAATCAGAGAAAAAACGATCACTTTGGTGCCACCGGCGAGAAATTCCGGCCAAAATAATTACGTGGCATTTTTATTTTAAAAAAAAATTTTGCTCGGCTTTTAAACGACGTCGTTTTGCTCTTCTACGTGGACACCCTCGCAAAAATGACGCCATTTAGCTCGTATATGGGTTGGAATTAGGGTTAGGGTTTCTTCCTCGCCGCTCGGCCACCATTGTTCGCCGCCAACGCTCGGCCACCGTCGCTCGGCCACCATTGTAGATGCTCGACTAGGTGAGCGAGGAGGGAACCAGATCGTTGCTGAAACAAAAAGTGGCAGAAAGAATAGGAGGCGAGGCGGAGGAGGAGGAGGAAGAAGAGGGGTTGAAGGTGCCGCAACGATGCGCCGTCGCCGCCGCCGCTAGTGCCGTTGTTGGTGCTGCTACTGGTGCGCTGATGGTGTTACTGCTGGTGCCGTTCGCTGCTGGTGTCGCTCTTCAAGGAAGAAGACGGCGTGCCTCCTCTCTCTCTCTCTCTCTCTCTCTCTCTCTCTCTCTCTCTTCAATTTGGGGATTTAGGGTTTCGATTTGGGGGAAAAAAGCCAAACGACGTCGTTTTTGTGGTTTAGATGCTGATTGTGCTCTCCGGCAAGCCACGTCGGCGTCAAAAATTAATAAAAAAAGGCCACGTCGGATTTTCGGCCAATTTCGTCGGAGTTGGCACCAAAGTGAGCATTTTTCAAATTTTTTGGCACTTAAGTGATCCGACGGAAACTTTTGGCACCAAAGTGAACGCCGTACACAACTTAAGGCACCATTAATGTACTTATCCCCTTTATTACCAATTATAACTTCATGGAGAGTGAGAATTATAATTATTCCTAGTAACTGAAGAAACACCATTTTCAAAAGGATGAAGAAATAAATCATAAGAAAGCAATAGTTGATTAAAGAGAGCTCAAATAAAGTCAAAGGCCTCTACAAGACAAGGGGAGAGATGCCTCAATTTCATTTGTTGCGGGACATGGTCCAAACATTTTGTCTCCCAGATATATACATTCCTATCTAGTTAAGAAGAAAAAAAAATATTCTATCCCAATGAAAAAAACTAAGCTCAACAATCATGCCACCTTTCTTTGAAGAATTAGACAGTATTAAAGGCAAATAAGAACAGGTAAGGAAGGAAAAAAATTGAAAATTTAGATGTATTACCTCTCTCAGAGAAGTCTGTTCCATTCATTTCTTCAGAAACAGTAATAACACTATTTTCTTTCTTCATAGAGTTTGTAACACATACATCCTCGCTCAAAATAGGAGGTGATTTCTTCCATCAGCTCATCATTCTATTCGAGGGACTGATATGTAAACATGGAGAAAATTATCTCGAGAAATCAATATTATTTAAGCAAAAATTCCATTAAACTTATTGAAGTGAAATACATTACAAGAGCACCTAGATCAAGACAAAATTCATCAATGTGTAGAGAAACATTTTTCATTGCAGATTCCCGATGCAATTATTCATCATTCACACTTACGTTTTATATCAAATCACAAACTACACAATTACGTTTTAAATCAACTTCTTACATACTAGAGGATTCACGCTACAAATCACTGAGAGATAACCTTTCTCTCCCACCCAAGTTCACTAAAATAGGAAATTGTGCCATTCTCCAAAAAGATGTCACATCATAAGTTTTGAAATGACAAAATTTTAATTTACCAATCATTACTTTTGCATGAAAGAGGTACATAAAAGAATCAATTTATAAAGTTGCAACTAGCGAAACATCCATATAAAGGTGTTCAAAACTCAAGTAATTAAGCAAAATACCCCACCTTCACTGAACCAAGTAAAACGTTCTCTCCCTCAGCGCACTTAATGGAAACCCTTTGTAAAATTTGAAAGCAAGAAAATCATTAGAATGTTTGCACTCAGTCAAAGCCCAAAAGAAAGGGCTTATAAATGGACATACTTAGTCCCAAAATAGTAATACTTTTCTTGCTTTAAGTTGTCCCTCCTGCCTCTTGATTGGAGCAAGTGCAGACCATGGACAATTATCACTCATGTGCTCTTTCTCATAGCAACAATGATAAGGTTAAAACTTTCATACCAAAGGTCACGATGACAAATATTCTGGTGGAAACAGCAGGACGTGACTTGCTTCAGGAGTCAAAAGGGCTGACGAAGAACTCTCCCTCTTAGCCTCCTCATAAGCTCTCCGACTTCGGCTCAACCTAGAAACCAAAACAACCACTATCACCAAGCCTCCATGCCTCCTGAAACAGAGGCAATAGAAAAGAAAAAAAAAAGGCAAAGGAGAAAGAGAGGTCTCACGGTACCCATATGCCTTTCTCTCCTCTGCCCCAATATCCCTCGCGGCCGTCACGGCGTCGCTGAAACCCCAAAACTTAGCACCGACACTAGTATATCTAGCCTCACAAACCTCTCTTGCTTCAAAATCCTTGGCTACGTACTTGAGCTTGAAATCAGGACCAAATAAGGAGTAGAAGACAAAGAAGCTCGAGAAGCTAGTCGGCGGCCAACAATTTCTGGAGCCGTGGCTGGAAAGTCGATGATAGCGACAAGGACAAAGGTGAGGAGGGACGCGCTTAGGTGAGTGAGAGGGCTCGAGATAGAGAAGAAAGGAGTGCTTGAGAAAGAGAGACGCAGAAGCGGGAAGAAGAAGGGTGCACTTCGTTGAAAAAATGAGAGAGAAAATGCAACAGGCAGTAGAACAAAAGAGAGAAAAAACAAGCTTTCAGTTTATTTTTTTAATCCACGTTACAGACACGTGTCGACTTTGTTAGTGGGCCAGCTAGGCTTATGCGTGCCACGTAGGACGATGACGTGGTGATTAGCAACCAATGAATATTTTATTCCAATGTGGAGATCTTTTATGAGACAAAATGTGAAATTGGGATAAGAGCTAAAGTTGAAGAATTTTTAGGGTATTTATTGGCTTACATTAAAGACATTAATGTTTTTGACCTAGCCTTGTACTCCTTTTTCAACAAATAATGTACTTAAACCAAAAAATATTATCATAAAATAATCAGCACGATAATTCTTGAATGTACCTTAAAATTTGTCATTCAAAAGTATAGATTTGTCACTTTTCTGAATCTGACACCTCACACCGTGTATTTGTTTTTTGTGTTAAGCTTATGCTTTTGATTTGCTTAAGAGCTAACTACTTAAGAGTATCAATAATTACTTACTAATTTTCAAAATATGTTCATTAATCCAAATTAATTCCGATGGGTGTGGGCCTATCCAATGGATTTACTGTTGGTAGGCTGATAGGACTGTGTTTTTTGTTTTAGTGTATCAATATTCGCACGCCTTAGACCCTGTTTTTAGCACAATATATTTTATCAAGCCTTGTACATTTCTCTACCCTCTAAGCGTTTTACATCAAAGGATGCTGAGGTCCACGAAGCAATTTTAGGATTTACTCAGTCCAACAAAATAATATACTTAAACCAAAATGTATTATCATCAAAAAATAATCAACATGATAGTTCTTAAATGCACCTTAAATTTTGTCATTCAAAAGCATAGATTCACGCACTTTCTAAATCCAACACCTTGTGCCATGTATTTGTTTTTGTGTTAGGCTTTTGCTTTTGATTTGCATAAGAACTAACTACTTAAGAATATAATAATTACTAGCTAATTTTCTAATTACATTTATTAATACAAATTAATTCTAGTGGGTGTGGGCTTTGGAGCTTGAATATGAAATTTGGCCCAATACCAAAATGAAGGAACGAGAATGAATTAGGGGCAAGCAAAATGGATCGATTGAATCGAGAACCGTCTAGACTTGATCAAATTAGTCAGTTTCCAAGAAGTATCGGTTTAGTTCCCAATTCCCAAACTGGACCGATTTATTTATTTATTTATTTTTTAAATATCTCATGCGCACCTTCTTTTCTCTTCCAATCTTTTTCTTTATCTACAGCACTCGTGACTACTCTTCTCTTTCAAGTCTTTCCCTTCTTTGAGTCTTCTCAACAATTTCTCCTTTCAACTTGACCAATTTGATTCTAGTTCCACGAACCTCTAGTTTGGTCCCTAGCTCTGAAAACTGGAAATCGATCCTTTTGGTCTAGTTTCCAATTCCAAGAACTAATCCCTCCGGAATGGATTGACTATCAACATTGGAGCCCCTTCAAAGAAGGTTTTCTACCGACAAACGGAATATAAATTTTTTATTTATTAGCTCAAGAACTAATACGATGGTAATTAATTAATTATATTACCCAATATCTCGATCGATTTTAATTTCGACTCAAAAAAAAAAAAAACAAAGGAAAAAATAGAAAACGGAGGCTTGGGCTTGTTGTTTAAGACCTGAGACGGCGCGGGTCGGATCGATCCGACAAACCCTCCCTTAAACCTCAGACTGCTCCGACCTCTCCTGTCTCCACCATCGACCAAGGATCAAACTCGCCGCCACCGCCGCCGCCACCGCCGCCGGAGCTGCCGCTCGCACAGGTGAGTCCGCCCGCTCAAGCCTCGCGATCCCCGCAGCCCTTTTTATGTTTGCTCCGTTCATGGCTGAGTAAACCGATTGATTCGTTCTTCCGTAGCTTCGTGTCATTTTGCTCCGTCGTTTGTTTCTGTTCAAGTGCTTCAGGCCGTGATGCTCTGTTCTTGTGGTTTCTTCTATGTTGGATTATGGTACTTCTCATGATATTCTGTAGCACGTTCATGGTATCGATGTTTGGTGACGTTCCGATTCTCGGGAAATCGGTTTCGGTTTATTTGGATTAGAAGGAAGACACGGCGGAGGATTCTGCGGCGGGCAGTGAGGGAGGGGGAGCAGAAAAAAGGTGAGAGATGAGAGGGTTGCATCTCCCGCTGACTCAAACCCAGAAGGTGAGGCTGCAGAGAGCGCTCGAAAAGCTGGAGGCTTTGTCGACGAAGGCCAACTCCAATGCCTCCGTCACCATTGCCGACACGATCCCTGTCAACTACGAGGACGGCTTTCTCAAGTAATGATGCTGACCTGATTCAGTTATTATATTAATAGACCTCATAAATTATGTGTTTTGATATGGTATATGATACTTTTACCTAGACGTCGGTTTTGCTAAGTTCGCCTAGTTTTAAAAGGACTTATTCTGCAAATTTTGAAACTGGCCTCAGCATATTGCAGGGTTATCTTTGCAAGTACACGCATAATCAATTGTCTTCTTTTACGTCTTTCTTAACTGGGTTGTCTTTATTGTGTTGGAAACCAGGGGCCATGGAACCACTGAGCTCAATGGCGAAGTTGTTGCTACGGTTTGTGGAGTAGTTGAGCGAGTCAACAAGCTGGTCTATGTTCGTACTCTGCGAGCCAGGTAGCAAAATGTCAGAATTTTTTCTGGATGAGAAGATGCTATTTGTTTCTTTTCTTATTTTCTTTAGACCTTCTAAAACAAGTCTTCTGCTTCTTCTTCTTCCATTAACATCACAATGAGTGTAGATACAAGCCAGAGGTTGGAGACATCATTGTTGGTCGCGTTATTGAGGTGAAATACTCTATGCAATTTCATAATTAGTTGGTGCATACGAATAATCAAGTGAACTTCAGTGTACTTGAACCTTATGTCAATAACTCATGTCACTATGTGCGCATGTGAATGTCGACATAGCCTCAACCATGCATGCTTTATTTCAATTTTCCTTTTCATCGATAATTACCATTATTGGTTTTTGTTTGGCAAAGCTTAACTGCAAGGTAGCATAGGATATTATTCCTCTCTATATGATGGCAGTAGATGAATGTAGATAATTGCATATGCATGATAAATATGTAGAGTTGATTCACTTATATTGCTGGCAAAGATATGCATGATAAAAATGTAGAGTTGATTCATTTAGCTTGCCAGGAAAAGGCTCTCTATTTTGTTCATCAGATAAATGAAGTTTGATATCCCATGTCACCCAATATTTAATATCTGTTTGTAACTTTGCAGCGAAAATGCAAATTATTTTCTCTTGTTAGTGACCTTGGCATTGACAATTTGCCAGGCTGCAATATCTCTCTTGCATATCTGCTGAAACTATGTGAAACCTGCATATTCTGTTTATCTATCTTATTGTAACATCGTCTTACCTTTAGGACTTAATGTGAGGAGTTTTCATTCAATTTTCCCAGTTTGTATATTTCAGGTAGCTCCAAAGCGTTGGCGACTGGATATAAATTATAGTCAAGATGCTGTGTTAATGCTTTCTTCAATTAATTTGCCTGATGGAATTCAGGTAACTATGTAGCATGTTCTTTTTCTTTTTTTTCTTTTTTCTTTTAGATGCTTTGGCTTTTGTATGTTTTCACAGGTGATATGCAGTCTTTCAGCTTCTCTATGTTTTCTGTTGTTTGGGTTTTTTTTTTTTTTTTTTTTTCTGTATTAATAGTTATCACACAGATTGAGAATGATTGGATTTGTGATAAAGTGGAATGATGAGAGCTACTAGTTCTTTAGTTTTTATTCTGTTCAATGAATCTTAGAATGCTGGAAAATCCTTGAAACAGAAAAGTCAACATACGAAGGAAAAAAAACGTGTTGCAGACTCTACCATAAACTTATAGTGTGCATAAGTTAGTTACACCATAGTTTTCAAGATCTGTTTTTGTAGAATACATGATTATGCACAATGTGAAGCACTCATCTTTTTCTTAGTCCTTGGAGAGTGAGTGATGTCTTCTAATCATTCCCGAGGCTCAATGATTGTCTGATGGGCAGATATAACTTGATTGATATGGGGCCTATCTAGATTCTTAGGGGACATATAATTCTAATGGTTGGTATGATAGTGATTCTAGAATGAGCAATTTGGCTTAGAAGGATTTTCTTTCATTTTCCTACTTGCAGTTCCGTCGATACTTATCAGTCATATCGCATTATTGAGCAACTACCAGATTTTATAATCCTTTACAAACATGCTGCATCCATATTTCTTGGATTCATGAAGTAGAGAAGCTCGCTTTCATACAGATAAGCTTTTAAAGCTCATTGTTGAACTTCTCTGTTTTCTCCTGCTTTGATTGTTAGAGGCGACGAACTGCAGAGGATGAGCTTAACATGCGCAGTATTTTCGAAGAGAATGATGTCATCTGCGTAAGTCAAATTTCCTATCTTTGTGTCTCTTACAATGGTGAACCTGGTCTTTGAATTGACTAGCAGATCTTCAGCTTAATGTAAGGGTTTTTTTTTTTTTCCCCTTTCAGGCAGAAGTTCGTGGCTTTCAACATGATGGTCTGCACCTCCAAGCAAGAAGTCAGAAATATGGAAAGGTTTGCATTTTGTGCTTAGATGCAGAGGCCTGAAGATTTATGTTTTTGTAAACCTGTATCTAGAGAATACAAAGCCTTTTACTGGGGTTATCTGTTGAATGGTTATTCTATAATTCTCTTCTTTCTTTTATGCATATTTCTTCTGCTTTTCTGTTGTTCCACTTAAGTAGTGTCGGGGAAAGACTGATTTAGTGCTCGAACTTTTGCAAAGGGAATAAACTGAGGGGATTGGAAACCATGCTTAGGATGAAATAATATATATAAGAAAGTGTTTTTGTGTAATATTTGCGAATGCCGTGACTGATTGAAAGTCACAGTTGAGCTGCAGTTTCTGTTAATATGCTCATCTTCATGCATTTGGACTTGCTCATTGCACATCATTTCTTTATGCTGTTGATAGAACACACTTGTGTTAACCTTCTCAATTGTACTCTTGCAGCTTCAGCGGGGACAGCTTCTCTCGATCCCTTCTTATCTTGTAAAGAGACGAAAGCAGCACTGGCACTACCTAGATGAGTATGGGATTGACCTAATACTTGGTTGCAATGGATTTGTCTGGGTCGGCGAGCACTTGGAAACCAAGGATGAAATGTTGGTGGATCAAGCGGACAAGCCTGATTCACAAACTTCAAAAACAAATGATCACTCGATGAGTCTTGAAGGGCAAGAGCAGACATACACCCCATTGGAGACGAGGCAGAACATATGCAGGATTGCAAATGCCATACGAGTCTTATCTATGTTAGGATTTGTCGTCACAGTAGAAGTGGTCATGGAAGTAGTCAATCTGGGTGTCTCCCAAAACATGGACACACATGAGATGCTAGGATCGGAATTTTGTGTATTGGTTGCAGAAAGGGAGGCTGAACGGCGGAGCCAGAAAAAGAACAAGGGATAACTAGGTGTCTGTTCAATGAGTTAGATGTTTCTAATGTTGCCTGGAGAGCGACTGGGTAAGCTAATGAAGTTCAAAGGATTAAAAAAAAAATTCTGAAAGTGGCATTGTAAGATGACAGGATTGGTTTTCCTTTTCCAGTGAATTGTGTATCATCCACGTACGTTTGTTCATTGATTCCTTGCTTCCAATATGCTGATCTAGAGGCGAGCAATCTTATTTTTTTCTTTTTCCCTTGTCAACTAAAATTTAGATTTTTGGATTGAATTGTCATTGACATTTCAAATAATCGGAATAATCTGCAAATTCCTAAGAAATTAGAAACCTCATGGAAAAAGATAAATGTAGAAATGGCACTTCAGTTTCTTCATTGGAGTTTTCACTTTCGTTCATTGTCTTGGACCGCTGTAATGTTTATTAACTCGAGCCAGCCATTTGTTGAGTGACAATGAAACAATTAACAGAGAAGCAATCAATCTGGATGAGTGAAGGTGATATCTGAGGATATCTAGAAATAGTTCTATGCTCAGTCACCGAAGAGAAAACATTTCTGATCATCATTACAGTCGTGGTTGATACCATTAGATTTACAAATTCCCCTTCCTATTTTCCCATTGATATGAAAATCAAGAGCCGTCTCTGAAATAGCACGAGTCTAGACATTAAGGGTTGCCCTCCCTAGATTCTTGTTGACACTCTTTGTCCCGGAAGATAGGAAAATTCAGTTTAGCGGCAGTACGTGGCATGAACCAGTCTTCATATACGAACCTGTAAAAGCCAAGGCCACTGAATGACAACGTTTTGAGCCAGTTTGCCTTCCAGAAATGAAATAAAGAAGGGAAACTTTTTATCCTTGTATGCAGAGAGAGCTGTGGTGTTCTGAAGAACTTGTACAAGCAGGACAGATCGATAATGTCTAAAGACATCAAGAAGACAAAGGCCAGTCTCCAAGTTTGATGGTTCGGCTAATCTGCTGATACATCTAGCATTATGTCTCCAGATGACGTGCAAGATTTGTAAACACGGTCAACCATTGGTGAGACCATAGCAAGAATAAACTTCTCACTACCAAAAAATACAGAAAATGACAGCTAAATGGTCAAGTGCAGCTCTCAATCAGTACAATGAGTTGTAATCAGTACAATGAGTTGTACCTCAGTTGAAGATGGTTGTGAGGTGCATCCAGATTTTTCTGCATATTTATTTCCGTAGAGTTTTGCGAGCTGAAGGGGAATTCCAGTTTTTTTTCTCCTCCGTCCTGTATTCTTAGCCATACTTTCATGCACATGATTGTATACAGATCCAGCAGATTCTCTTGACCTCCGTCAACCCATAAACAATGACTTCTGCCCGCAAATGTCAACTACAGGTGACCTAAGTTTCCAGGATACACTTTACCCTATCCCAGAGACTTAATTAACAAATTGAGAGGGAAAAGTTAAAGTGATAAATAAAACAGCATCCCCAATAAAAAATTGAGAAAACCGTAATGAGAAGGTATGTATGTTGAATTAATGATAAGAAGCAAATAATGCAGGCAAATAGGAAGTAAATATGCTTACCCTTTCCTTGGCAGACGAGATATGATGGCAGTGACTTGCAAATCCTTGTATCTTTTGTATCCCGTACCTGCAAGTGTACTACTAAAGTTCGAGAATGCTAGATGATTTATATGAGATCCTTAAAGAAAGTTCAAAAGGCCACAGAAAGAATTGCTAGACATGTCAAAATCTTGCAAGGAAAATCTGTCTGAACCTTTTGCTGTATCTAAGGCTCCTCAGAAGAGGAATCGTGATCATTGATCAACAACTCTGGATATTACTGAAATTGTAGTGCACCATAAGAACCATTACCTGTTGAGCACCATCAAAAGGGATAAGGAACACGCTGTTCGGAAGGACGCAGAACTTCTGAGGTGTTCCCAGGTTCTTCTCATGAGAACTTGAGGCAAGATAAAGAGGACTGCTCTCCTTGAGGACCACAAACATATCTTCACAGGAATGCAGGTGAATTGGTGTGCAAGCCACAGGAGAATATGTATGTAGCCATACGTCAAACTGTTGATACATGAAAAATGACAAAAATCTGATGCCCTGAAACTTTGTTGAAAGCCAAAAAAGGATGGCACCGCATTTGTCCCATGAGAGTGAGCCTGCCTCCATTATGTGAGAAGAACCTCCTATTCCATAGTTACCTTGTGGTAGCTCGCCAATATTCCTCACTAGTGGTAAACTTGCGCCAGAAACCAAATGTCACCTTCTTCTAACAGTGGATAAATCGTTGAATGTGGGTCTGAATTTGCCAGCAAGATACTAATTAGAAAGAAGCAGAAAAATAAAACAGAATGACAATGCTAATGCAGCATTTTGACGAACGTAGGAGGAAAAGGACTTTGAAACAGACTTTCTTTTCCTTCGGGCTACACCTAGCAGGATGCTCAACAATCCCATATATCCTATCATATACAGTTTTCAACGCTCACTTTGCTGATCCAAGTGATGTGTCAAGTACGTAAATAGAAGTCTATTCTTTTCATTTCAGCTGAGACCGACCGTGTGAATTCCGTAGTGCAAAGGAATGCGTAAAAAAACAAGAGGAGCGCACTACTGTTGTGGCAAAAGTGCAGAAGCAGACCTTGACTTGAGCGCCAAGAATCAACAATTGCAGAGATGAGGAAGGTGAAGATAAAGAAGTTAAGAGTCCAATCATTGTCCAATCACGAGCACTTGTCACCGGTCCCTCTGTTCCATTGAAAGTGTTTGCTGTCAAAAAACTTCTCGTGCCATCAAAATGGCATGTCAATGTTGGAGTTCCAGATGATGATGTCGACTCAGTTATGGTTGGGCTTTTTCAGTTGGCTGATGCCAGAGGAACTTTCACACACAGAAGCAACAGCGACATGTTTAAACATTCTCCCATGTTAGCTGAGTGTATTGATGACTGAGGACTCCACCACGTGCCCCCTATGCCCGAACGCTCCTGAAGGCCGAGCCCCTATACCTTGGGGAAGACTAGCATAGCAACCCACCACCATGGCCCCCCACTTAAATTGCTCGCAATGCAAGGCTTCGAACTCTCGAGTTCAGCGATGAGGGAGGGATTCTCAACCAACTGTGCTACCCACGGATGGGGAGTGTAATTTATTAATTGATATAGGGAAAAACAAAAACAAGTTGCCTATCCAGGGTAAGTCCTTGGAAAGTGACATCTTATATCATACTTGTGATTCAATTGACTGTATGCCATGTAAAACCTCCGGGAAAACAGTTCTACAACACTAGTTACACCAGTGTATTCTGTGGGATGAATTACTTTACCTTCAGTGCATGGAGTTTGGCTGGGGAGGTTGCTCTTCCTATTAGCATTGCATCCTGAGTAGTCCCATGACGTTATCGAGCTAGGGGTATATAGAAAGATCTTACGGTCCTTCACAGTTAACGCCTATGCATATGTGAGTTTATGATCATGAAGCAGACAGCCACATCAGATTTCTCATATGAATGAACTTCCAGACTCATGGTTGAGTTACTCAGTTTATGTGCTACTCATAGTTTAAGGTTCTGCCTTGGTCACCAGCGTCATGACCATACGCATGAAAATTTGTAACTTAATTAAGTAATTCATGTTTGGCCCCTAAACAAAAGTAATGCTTAATCTGTCTGCTTTTCAGGCTCAATTTCGCAGCTTCCAGAAAGATGATCCACACCTCCGAACACAAAATAAAAAATATCTGAATGTTTTGCTTTGCGCACTTCAGATGCAATAAGAATGTATAACTGTCTCCAGACTGTAGATGAAGGTGAACCAAAAGATGGTTCCTCTATATGCAATCATATACATCAAACTGACTGATCGAACATTCGGGTAGGCAGTTGCAGAAAATTATATTTACAAGGCTGGCTAAGTTCTGTTATTGGACAAGGACACAATGCATTTCCAAGTTCCCTCCATCCCTCATTTATGTATCCTAAACACCCCACGGGACATTATCAGTCAGAAAGTGGCTGCAAGGACATCAAAGCTCATCCTTCCTAGAAGCTTGGAAACATTCCTCATCCCAGTAGTAAGGATACTTCAGTTTTGCAGCAGTATGAGGCATGAACCAGTCTTCATATATGAACCTGAAAAATGAAGGTTGCTCAATATAAGTTTAGTCTGCTAACTAAAAGTAAAAGGACCGCGAAAATTTAATGAGGCTCGGGAACAGCAAACGGAGTGCAGGAAAATGAAATTTTCATCCATACAGTAACGACACTCGTCAATTTTCAAAAAACTTGCAGAGCTTGTAGAGTATTTTCTTAAGTGAGTAACGAAGTAATTGAAAGTGCACAATCATCACACAAAAGAAAATCTAGTTTAAGCTAGAGGTTTACCAAATATCACATTACACCTGACACCATCTTTGCCAAAGCAGCGTAAGATGGTAAAAGAGGGATTCTAAAACATCCCAATGAGGTCAAAAATTATAACTATAAATTGCAAGTTCAAGTAGGCCTTGCCAATCACAGCAATAAATCCATTCTTAGTGGAAGATGGTCATCAGGTCCATGCATTTCTATCACTACACTTTTGAGGGCCAAAGCAGTTCTGCAGTTGTTTTGATTCTTTCTAGCATTCTCTTTTCTCTCAGTATCATCCATATCAATGGCATCGAGAGTCGTCCTTTCTCTTGATCTCGAACCCTGTCAAAACTAACTTCTGCCACAGATTGGACCAATACACCTGAAGTCTATTGAAGAGATTTATTTTGCAATTAACAGGCTTAAAAAAGAAAAGCCAGTTGGGCCAAGATACTGTAAAGCCGGAAGTGTGAAAAGAATACAAACAGAGAATGAACAATAAGAAGTAATGAGTCTCAGCAAAAGAAATATAATTTGCTTACACTTTCACTGGTGGACGAGATATGATGACAAGAACTTGCAAATCCTCATGTTTGTTTGTATTCCATACCTGCAAATGTATAGCTAAGTCTAAACACTTGAAGTTTGACATAACTTTGGAAGTGCCTATCAGATGCAAAAGAAAACTGATAACATTATCTAACCAAAAAAAATATAAGATGAAAAGCATGACATTGCAATCTCAAATAGCAAAGACCTTGAACCATTTATTCCATAGAAAGATTAAAGACATTGAATCAGAGCTTCAGCAGCTTTTCAAATTGCCTGAAATGAAACACCCTGTCTCCCCTCAACCAAACACCTCCCCTCTCCCCCCCCCCCCCCCCCCCCCCCCCAAAAAAAAAAAAAAAAACCTCCTCTCCTCCTCAAAATAAGAAAAAAAGAGGATGCAAGTAATGCCTTCTTTAGCTGCCAGACCCATCACTGAGACAACCTGCTAAATAGGTGAGTAATTGTAATCTTTAGTCGTTTTATTGAATGAATCAGATTATAAAGCTAGTTCTGGTCCTCATTATGTGATGGAGGGATGCGCTTGAAGACCAAGACCCCTAATACCTTATTTAAAACTAGCAAATTCTCTCAGAAGACACCTCAAGAAAGTGCATATATAGTGGGCCAAGAACTCCACATATCAACAAAACTGAAGATAAATAGGAATCTTTACCTGGTGAACATCATTAACTGGAATGTGAAATGTGCTGTTTGAAAAGATAGAGAACTCCTGAGGTGTTCCAGGGTACTTTCCATGAGTATCTGAAGCAAGATAAAGAGTACCACTCCCTTTGAGGACAACAAAAATTTCTTCACAAGAATGCCGATGTATTGGTGTGCGAGTCCCTGGAGAAAAGGTTTGTAGCCACACCTCAACCTGTTGAAGCACATAAAATTACAAATACATGATGCTGAGAAACTGTCTGTCATCTGAAACACATCCACTGATGGAGCACAAAAGTAGGTTCAAGAATATATTGAAGATGGAACAAGATGAAGTGAAGCCTGTAAAAAAATGCACACTCATTGGATGGAACGGTAATTTGTGTTAATGGTTTAAATATATAAATGACAAAATCAAACATTTTATGAAATTTTGAAAGACAGAAAGATCTCTGAGGACTAGTCAGCCCATTCCATTGTATTGACAATTTCAAAAAGCTGTTCATACCAAAGCATAGTATCATACGATGGCAGTTGGGCAAGTATGCCCCCATCATCTAGTGGTAATATGTTTTTATTCTGTATAAAGATGTGAGCATGCTCCAATGAAGTTTCAGAAGGAATTACATATTGAAACCTATCTATTTAACCTCATTCCCTGCCTTTCACTAAGCTAGCACTAGCCAAGTCATTAAGCTCTTGCAGTGTGGTCATGGTCTTCTAAAGCACTTCACTGGCTTAAAATAAATGGGGGAACAAGAAACTGCATCCAGAAGATATCAACAGAGAATAAAACCCTCAAAAAGGGTACCTCTTTCATCCCATGCATGAACGAACCTGCAACAGTTATGTGAGATAAACCTCCTCTTCCATAGTTATCTTGTGGTAGCTCACTGATGTTCTTCACTAGTGATAAATCTGCACCAAAATCGAATCACCACTTTGATATTCTTGTAAAAGAAAAATTCAAGTATTGAAGGAAGGAAGTACTAGAAAATAGGTGGCCAGTGCACTCATACTTGGTAAAAAATGTTGAATTTGACTTAAAACTTTGCCAGCAACTTTGCAATAGAAGCGAAATGACAATACAGAAAAACTATTTCATGGTTCATACCAATTACTACAATGTTGGGTAGAAGAATAGTGATGAAGAATCACCTCAAGAGTTTTTAAGCCTCATCCAACCCTTAATACAAAAGTGCTTAAAGACTGCTATGTTCAATTCTGCTGGCAGAATATTAAGAGTCACTTTCTTGTGCATTTAATGAGAATTTCTTGCTCCAAACTGGTCCCACAGTATATGGTCGGAAAGCCCTATATGACTAGTTTTAGATGCATCAAGTTTCATGCAATTTGGAGTATTCCAGAAAAAGTTATGCTCAAATTTCTATGTGCTGCTTGATTTTCCCCGACAATTGAGTCTTTGTATTTCAATGAATTTCTCAGGTGCTATGCATATTATTTACTTCCTGGAGTCTTCTTGAGTCAAAAATTAATCCTCTAATTTATGTTTTGTCTGGGAATTGTCGGTCTTGTCTGGGAAAATGAAAGATAAGGTGTCTTGGAATTGTCTACTTGGAAGGATGTTCCAAGTTGAGTTTATATAAACCCCTCTAACGCTTTCTTGAGGGTTAGAGTGTTTTGATTAATGTCATTTCAGATATGATCTCTCGGATTAGAATATCACCAAAACTCTCTCTGACTCCTCGGGTAGTAAAAAGAACCGCAGCAAAATACTTAACATTCTACACTACATTAAACACAGTTCTCAACACTGTCACTCTGCTGCTAACCCAAGACACACTGCAAACTATGAAGCCCGCATCAGTCGAATGAGACCCATGATTAATCAAGAAACAAGAAAACGACGCCCAATAGTCAATCTCCCCAACCAGGACACCGTACACTGCCACATAAATCAGAACGGGTTTCCGCAACGTCAGGAACGTAAAGGAAGTAACTTGAACATCCCCAAATGACCACGCCCCCAAGTCCTCAAGCCATCGATTCCCAGCGAGAGGAAAAAGAGAAGTAACCCCCACTGAAAAAAAAAAAAAACCAGCCTACAACCAAGCACCCCCTCTGAAACAACGTTGTCAACCACAGACAAAAAAGGAGCTAATCTCCAGGGGACGATGGAAAACATCGAACTAAGAAAGAAACGACGGAAAGCACCCCGATAGGCAGAAGGCGCGAAAAGCCGAACCTTGAGGCGACGACGAGCAGTGAGAAGCGCCGGAGACAGCGGCGAGGAGGAGGAGGAGGGCGGCGGCGGCGGCGGCGGCGGCGGCGGCGAAATGGGGCCGGGCTGCGGCCATCGTCCGACGGCGGTCTCTTCTCGATTCTCGGAGCAACTACGCAGCGCGCTTGCGAATCCAAGACCGGATTCTGGAATGGGAAAGGAAGGATCTTTTGTTTTCTCGAGACGGTTCTCGAACCTTTTTTTTCCTTTTCAGTTAGTACGCAGGTTCCGCTGCACCGGTTTCGTGGCGACCGTTAACTTTTATGGGTCCCACGTCACGTGTGGAGCCCACGTAAGGACCTATCGAAATCGACCGGTTTGCGGCCCACCGGATTCGGATCCAGAAGAGAATTTCCTGTGAGATCCGTCCAAGTGGACCAATACGACATTTCACCGTGGAATAAAAATATCGCAGGGTGCTCTAATTAAGTTGGGCTGGCTACTTTTATGCTCTATTTTTTTTTTTTTTTTGGTTATAAAACACAATCCCTTTTGGTTAACTAATCAAATGACACATAATATGACGGATTTACCCGATATATCAATTATTATTGATCAATGATAAGAATATACAACTTTTCAATTATGCATCACTTTAGATAAATCAACGATTTGTTAAATTGTTTGAATTGTGATCAGAATTTTACTTTTTTATATTTTTTGCAATCTTAAAAAGGACATAGTAAAACAATGTGAAATTACAAAAAAAAAAACTCTAAATTTAATAGAAATGAGCCGATTCAAAAGATGAATAAGACAACATCATTGAGATTGGAGGACTTTTTTCTCTCTCCTTTTGCATCTAGTTTGACTTTGGTTCAATTCAAGAATTAAAGCAAAAGTAGCCGAAATTCAAACACTAGAGAGATGATGGCTATCTGATTCTCTAACAGAGTGTAAATAACACCAAATTTGGTCCTTAACTTAATGACCTCTTTAGCTCCTCACACTTTAATCTAACAAGTTGTTAATCTAGTTAGGATTGAATTTAAATGTGTGGAACCATGAACCTAATAATTGAGTCCTCTTGAAACCGGTTTGGAGCTGAACGAATTCTTGAATGGACCCACAAGAGAGATGAGGGGATAAGCATTTGTGGAAAAAGACAAATGGCAGACGAGCATGAGAAGATAGAAAGATACAATGAGAGGCGTTCTATATATGTGACTATCTCACTCCACAAAGAAATGAAGGCTTTGGTTTGGGAAAAATCTTAATGTTCATTCTTGTGCTTTTTATGATTTTATTCCATGTATTTTAGTTTTTTTTTTCTAAATATGTCATTCTATTTGTATAAAATATCTAATCAAGTCTCTACAATAGATCAAAAAAAAAAAAACTTTCCTCATTTCAAACAAGAGCCCATATAGCAAGAAAACAATGTCAATTGAAAATTGGGCTTGATCGCCTTAAACATGGAGCCGAATTGATCTGCTTTTGATTCTTGACTTTATTTCCATGAACTATCTCGAGATTGGCTGATCTAAGCTAATTTCCCGACCAAACAACGACACATGCACACTCCTCCTTATCGTCACGGATGCATCTTTTACTTGAGGCCATCCCTCAAGACTCTTGCTTATCACCTAAGTACTTTCTTGGCACGTTTGGGCTGAGGGATTGCCTTTGCCACACTCAATAAATCTCTTTTAAATATAAAACATATGAAAAAAATTAAAAATGCAAACTTTCAAGTTGACGATAATGCCCTCCCTTAGAACGCGCGGCTTTATCTTTAACCTCCCTCGGCAAGGATATTCCAGTTTAACTTCCCAAGGCAAAGGCACCTCCCCAGCAGAGCAAACCCCGCCCAACAGATCCCATGCGTTGGGGCCGAAAAAACCCAGCTTTACAGCCAAAAAAATCGTTCCTTTTTTCCTTTTTTCCTTATTTTAATCTAATTTCTTACAACCCATTTGTCTCGAAAAGCCCCACATGCATCGGATCACAAGCGCGGGACGAAAGATCAAGAATTCAGTGGAAATCTTGATGCTTTAGAGCTCCCGGTACGCAGATTTCCTTGCAAATCTCTGTCACTACGGCACTACGTCGTCGTGCGCGTTCGAATGTAAGAACGAGCAGATGGGATAAGACGTGCGGTTGAGACTGGTGGTTGCGTGTGTTCGTTTCTCCCGTAGGAATTTTCTTCGGGGGTTGCATTCCGACCATAATCAACGTCGTGTTCCGGTTTTATTTTTTATTTTTATTTTTTTGCCACGACCATTTATTTGGGAAACTAACGGGAGCCGGTTCTTGTTTCCGTTCTCCCCTTTTCTTGGATTATTGTTCCCGTCCGGGCAGAGGGTGAGGGAGGCTCCACTTTCCGGGATTCGAATTGGTAGTTGCTGGATTACGAGGGGGAGTTTCCGTGACATGGGTTTTCGTGATATAGGTTGAGATCGAAAACCCAAGTTGTTAAAATTCGCAGAACGCTATATATAGAAGGAGTTTCATCGCGAGTCGAGAAAGGGAAGGAAAATTTCACAATGGGGCACTTCATTTCTGGAGTCTTGTTGCCTCTGCTGCTTTTGGCAGGTAGGAGTTGTCCTCTGTCTTCAGTGTGATTTTGCTTCTTGTATATACTAGCTAGAACATTGGGGAAGGTTGGAGATATTGTGCATGTCGTTTCATCGTGCTTTATGTTTTGGCAAGCTGTTTTGTAGAATCTTAATGCAGGGTTATAGTGAGCTTTTATGCAACTTCTTGTGTAGGGCCATTGCTGTTGGCTTTTCTGTACAATATTCTATTTTTCTCTCTAAAGTAGGCTTGTCATGTGTTCGCTGTAATTCCAGTGTAGCTTTGTGGACTGGATGTTTGTTTTCTGGAATAGGTGTTTTCTCTCTAAACGTTAGTGTTTTCTGGAATAGGTGTTTGTTTTTCTGGTGCCACTTTGTCAGGTACAAATGAAAGAAGTTCACTTTCGAGAATACCTGCTTACATATGCATGTGAATTTTAGGATTTCCCCCTCCTTCTCTATCTCTCTCTTTTGGACTAATGGTGGACTTTTCCCTGATCAATTTGCTGATTAAGGACCCTGGTTGTTTTCATTGGTTGCTAATAGAGAAATAGGTTGTCCTTTTCTTTCCTGTTTTTCCTTTTCTATCTTTTGCAGAGTTGTTCATGATTACTCTCCCTTTTGAAGCTTACAGTATGGCATGGTTGCTTTTTTGCTTTTTTATTTTTTATTTTTTTATGCCATATTAATATTATCAACTTCATGTGGTGCAGCTGCTTTAATCAACTGGAGTTTGATATGTCTGGCAGATTTGATTGCATTCCTCGTGTTTCTGTTTAACGTATCGAAATTGGGTAAGCTATATTTTTTCTGTCTCTTATGATGTGAGTCCTTGTTCCTGATTGAGCAATCTTCTCCTCCTTCCTCTTCCATGTTTAATGGGTATATTTTATGAATTGGACATTTGAAGGAAAGAGATGCTCTTGAATGAGAAACCACAGTTGCAAAATCCATATGGTGCATAAATTTCATACATCATGCTAATGGAAATTGATTTCTTATAGTCTCCATTAGTGATTTTCCACTTCTAAGCAAATCTTTTGCATCTTAATGCTATTGTCATGTTTGTTTCTCAGTAATTTTGTTGCTTTAAAGTTATCCTGTCTAACTTAACGGGTTTGTTGCAATAGTTTCCACCTGTTACTTTATTTGGAATTTTTACGTGTACAAACTGGCATTTGTTTTACTTGTAGGCTTTCGTCGTCAGAGGCCTCCCTGGTTGCTGTGGTCCATCATCATGTTTTCAATACTAGTAATGCTCTGTGAATCACTATTTCTTATCATATGGGCTATCCATGGGGGAAGATGGAGCGAAGCAGATGCTTCATGGGCTAAGCTTTTTGGATTCCTGACGTGAGAGTTTATTTTTCAGTGTCGTTGTTCTTTTTAAAGAATCATGTCTGGTTTTTCTGAAATTATTCACGTTTGGTATGTATGCAGAGTCCACTCCTGGAAAAAGCCCTCAGCAATTTACTTTTTGGCATTACACCTTTTAGCAGTTACTGTTGCTTTTCTCCAAATCAACTGGAATAGGTTTGGTCCAATTATATCGCCAGATTCATGTTGGGGGAGCTTTGTGTCCGTTATTCAACATTTGGGTGAGTAATTGTAGGAGACAATTTAGTATGTCTTCTTAACTTCTTTAATTAATTAGCATGTCATATCAAGTTCGTAACTTACCATCTGTAAATGTTATCTGAGACATCTTGAAAATTATGCGGCTGATCTAATATATGGAGAAGATGAGTAACAGTGAATTCAGTTCTACTGGAAAACTCTAATTTGCCATGGCTTATAAGGATGAATTTCATCCCATTATGTCCTCATGTTTATGGCTGAGGCTTTTATCAGTCAATGCTACAAGTTTGGAGAGGCCTCTGTTATATTACCTATTTTAGGTGGCTTGGTGGATACAGTAGAGATTACAAGAAAGATAAAGACCTAAGAATTGAAATGCAATCTGTTGATAATTATTCTTACTAGCTATAGATGAGTAAACTCTGCAATAAAAACCTTGACTGTGGTTTTTTTCACGAACTTTGTAATCTAATGTCATGCATATGTAAGAAGGTGCAATTTTAAGTCCAGTGTTAATGCCTTATAGGAGGTAGACCATTAAAGAGCTGAGGTAATAGAAAGTTAGTGACAAATCTGTTTGTCGTGCTAATGTGGGTTGGTGCTGTAACTGTTAATTATTGATATACACTTTACTTAGGTCCGTCTTAATGGCTTTTCAAGAGTGAGACAGTGTCAAAAAGAGGTTGCTTAAGACTTTCTTGGTTCGTCAAATATCCTAGGGTTTATGTGAAGAGGTTCAACAAAAGTGAAACCAAGAAAGTTTTGCACAATCTTGCTTTGCCTTCGTCACCCAGATGCCTAGCCGGAATCCACACTTGCATTGCCCTATGGTTTTAGGTACTTGTCAATTCACAGCCATCAAGTGCTTCTGAGGAAGTCCAGATGTTAGATGATAGATATGGTATACTGCAACTCCGCTATTCATGCAAAGCTGTACAAATCATCTTGCATCAAGTGGGCTTCTATCTGATTAAAAATAATCTTTGGTGCATTGGCAGCATCAGTTTTTAAGCTAGCAGATATCCTGTTACATGTTATTGTGAATTTGGTTTCTCCCTCTTGATAATGGGTTCGTGACTTTGGCTTTGGTTGTAAGAAGAGTATATTCTTCTTCTTCGGTGAAGTAATATTCTACACGAGGGATAAGCTTTTGTAAGAAGAGTTAATAGTCTTTAAGTTTGTTTTTTGCCCTCCAACTGACAATTTTGCTTGAATTTTCTTTTACCTGTCTATCTTACAATATCATAGGTTCCCGACTGAGGATTGCTTTCTGTTTGGTGTTGCCTGCCATCCAGCTTGTTGTGGGAATCAGCTACCCTTCATGGATTTCTCTGCCATTTTTTGTGGGCAGCTGTGTTGGCCTTGTAGATTGGTCTCTAAGTAGCAACTTTCTTGGTTTATTCAGGTAACTTATTCAGTGGCATGTAAAGTTTCTCTTCTTTTGCTCATTCCATTTGCACAACATGCCTGCTCTTAATGAATCTAGTGCTTTGCAATTATACGGTTTTGAAGGTGGTGGAGGGCACTTCAGCTTTATGCGGGCTTCAACATTGTTCTGCTTTATGTGTATCAGCTTCCCGTAGACTTCCCTGAGATATCAAATTGGATAGCTGACTTCATTGGTTTATATAAAATATCTACTACTACTGAGTGGCCAAAGATTTGTTCTGGTCTTTCCCTTGTTCTTTTCTATATGATGGTACGTAGCTTCGAGTTCTTTGATCAAATGACTCCTGGTTGAGATTAGTAACATAGATCCTTGTTGAGACAATTTGATTGTTGTGATCTCTGTCATGTGTTGCATTTTTATCTCATTCTGTGTTCAACTACATCTTTTTCTAGAAAAAACTTTATCGATTGCCTGTTTGCTGGGTTTTTTTTGGAGTATTATGCAATTACAGGGGTTATTTTTCTCAAGTTATTGGACCTCTTGGAACGGAAGCACTTTCATTTAGTTGTTTAATTGGAGAAATGTTAGATCATCTAGCCAATGACAAATTGTAATCCTTCAGTGGTTTTTTGTTGACCTTAAAGTTGCATTTGGACATTGATCTCATGTTTCAGCTCTTTAACTAGCATAGAATGGATACCTGCGACATTTCCTTTGATTCATCAATGTTTACCCAAAAATGTGGGTACATCGTAGTCATGCACATTGGATAGGAAAAAGAACCTATTACGAAATTAAAATTGCAGTAAGAGGTCAAAACATAATTGATGCTGTGAATGTATAAGAGAATCATGTGTACAGTATATATTCACTCACAACAAGAATTCACTTAAGTCAAGATCTGGTCCAACTTTGCTTTCTTTCTCATAATTGGAAACTGTTATGTTGACAGTTAAACCATTTTTATTTGAATCGTTTATAAAACCCCTGATTGTTTTTGGTTGGGTGAGTGCATTTGTTGCTTTCATATGGTTATAAGTACTTTCCTTTTTACTGCAGCTATCCCATGTCAAATGTAATTTAGAGGAGATGGATCTCATTCTATCAACAAACGAGAGTAGTTTGACAGAGCACCTTCTTCCTTCCAATTCATTTTTCATTCGTGAGTCGAGGTACAGTTCCTTATGAGTTTTCTCCCCAGTCAAATCTCTGTATTTTAAGTGATAATTTCTGTTTTTTACTTGTATAATAAACAAGATAGAACAATATCTGCATCTACATATTGCCTGAGCTCTTAATTTTTTTTTTTTTTTTTTGGGGGGGGGGGGGTGTTGGTGTGGGTTATAGTGTATGATGAAACTTGACACTCCGCAATATATTTTCCCTCTTAATACTCTTTTAACAGTTCCTACTACTTAATATGAGAGGCTTTTCTTGCAGTTGCATTATACGTTCTCTGATCTCTTTTTTGTCTTTCCATGTAAGTGTAAGTTTCTACATGGGATGGATGTTCCATGAGGTAATGGCAAATTATATGTAAGCAACCTGAATAATGGGTCATGCCTAATATATTTTTAATTTAATTAATTTTGGTCGGCATCTATCTTAGTTTATTGTTTAACTCCAGAGGTTCCTACATGAAATCACTATATGGATAAAGCATATTATGTATTGTTGCAGCATGTGTTTGCTGTCAAGTTTAGATAGGTGAACTTTGAGTTATTATCACCTGCCCAGATCCATGATTCCCAAGGGAGGCTTTGCACCTAAAATTGACATCAAATATAGCGTAATTTCACATCTCATGTCTACTTTTTATGTTGGATAACATCTTTTTTTTTTTTTTTTGGTGAAATGTTGGATAACATCTTAACCTTTAACTGCGTCCAAAAGATATTGGAAAAGGCATTCTAACATGATCCCTGTGTCTACTAAGTGGAATGCGAAGTGGAGATTGAAAACATACATGTCATTGAAAGTGGTTGCATATTCTTTATAATCGAGCCGTGGGAGGACAGTAGCTAACTAGAAGTGATAGTTGTAAATTAAAATTTTTGTTTTTGCATATATAGTCTCTTGAATGACTTCGTCTCTACCTCCTTTACCTGGGATCAAAGTCTAGCTGCTACTGTTCGTCTAACTGTCTTTAAAGGAGCAGACAGTTTGAACTTTAGAATATTCTTATGCCATGTTTGGCTTGAAATACCTTTATAATTGATGAATTACATTGTCTAATTACAGATCCGGCGTAAGACATACCAATGTGCTATTGAGGGGATCAGTTTTTCGAACCTTCAGTATCAATTTTTTCGCATATGGTTTCCCGGTACACATTGCTAAAACTGCTATTTTATCATGCTCGCACTTTGTCTCTTTCTGATAATACGTGTGATAATTGTCTTCATTCCTTTTTTTTTTTTTTTTTAACTTTAGAGCATAATCCTGATTCTTAGCGGTGGCTGAATCCTCTTTTAAGGAAAAGTCTTTGTTTTGTCCTGCACAATAGTGTTTCGTATTTAACATAATGTTCATAATTAGCTGTTCTCTGCTTTCTTTCAGATGGGAAATATGATACCAGTTAAATCTAGATTATAATGGATGAGTTCTTTTTGCTTTTTCCTAGACTAATTTGCTTTCATCTTGCTGTCAATCTTTTTAAAGGTTATGCCTTTAATAATACCAACCAATTCAGCATTATGTGTGATGTATTTGTTGCTGATAAGATGGAGCTAATCAGTCACTATGCTCAGACCTTAATCTTTAGCAGGCAAAATAATTCCTGACTTATTGCGCCTCTTCTTCCATTAAATGGACGCAATACATGTGCCATCGATCTAGCTAACCTTTTCTGTCATTAAATTGAGCAAATTGAATGAAAAATTTCATGCTTTTCCCATTCTAGTTATGTATGGTCCTAACTTCTTATGCTGGCTTGAATCTCAATCCCTGTAACTCACATGCCAAGTGGTTTGGGAAGATTATAATTTGCTAGGAAGGAAATATTAGTTAAAATGCTTTAAAGTGATAAAGTTGAACACCTGGCATTCAACTGATGTACAACTAACTAGCTTTCAACTGAGAGCCATTAGAGGCTTCATCTACATGATGGTTAGTAAATTAAGCTAAATAAGAATTTAAACCAAAAGCAGGTGGCATGTCACCAAGTGAGGGTATTCCAGATCTACATCAGCCATCTCTGTGATTGATTATGGGTTTTTTTTTTTTTTTCCAAGAAGTAAATGTGATAATCATTTGGTTGATTCAACAGACACTTCTGATGGCCAGTTGTCTTTGGAATAAGACAGGACTGCGCAACTTATGCTCCATATGGTGCCTGTCCAAAACTGAAAGTACTCAAAGTTCTCATTTGATTATTAAAGCCTTAACTTCAGAACTGTGATATCATTATTCAGGGTTTACTTTTCACTGAAAAGGTTTTGCTTGTCTGAGGTGTGCCATGTCTGATTTTCTCTGAAGTCCATACCCTGCCTACAGTTTTTCATTTTCGAGCTATGAGCATGAGGGTTAAGCACTCAGGTGCTTGTGCACTTGTTTCTCAGAAATCTAGTTGTATGTCTCTAAAATTTTGTATTGAACATGACAGGTCTCCTTGTTTGCCCTCTCATTTTGGAGTTTCCATTTTGCCAGCATATGTGCCTTTGGCTTACTTGCATATGTTGGGTACATTGTTTATGCGTTTCCTTCTTTGTTTCGATTGCATCGATTAAATGGGCTTCTGCTGGTCTTCATTCTCCTGTGGGCTGTGGCTACATATGTATTCAATGTAGCATTTGCCTTCTTCAAATGGAAGCTCGGGAAGGTATCTCCCTATTTTGCATTAAGTTTTACATCCTCTTCTTAGAAACTAGTAGAGATGTTAATTATTGGTGCATGTTCAGGACACGGAAATCTGGGAGATGGTTGGTTTATGGCATTATCCAGTTCCCGGATTCTTTCTTCTTGCTCAATTCTGTCTCGGTGTTTTAGTTGCCTTGGGAAATCTTGTGAACAACTCTGTTTTCCTCAGCTTATCTGATGAGTATGGGCGACATCCAAATGATGACTCTTATGGAGAAGGTAATTTTGGGAAGAGGTGGAGGAGTACTATTATTTATTTTATCATGGGGATTGGCTAGTCATCCTTGCCATATGATCATGGTGTAATGTAATTGCTTTAGCTTGATAGTTTACTTTTCATTTGCGTGCATGGACCTTATGCATTGTTGTTCTTCCTGGTGTAGCCAATTTTGTTTTCAACGTTCTGCAAATAATTTTTTGCTAGCAACAGGGATCAATTTGAATTAGATGCCAAGGCAATTGAAAAGACTGTAAAAGGTGGACTTTGTTTGTCATGTGTTGCAAAATACGGATGTATAGGATATTAATGCTCTAAGTCAATGACAAGACAAGTTCATTAAATTCTAGAGAGGAATACCTGCAGTTGTATGGCATATATATTTTCTGTCAGGGAAGTATGTTGCTGAATGTTAATAAACCTCTAGATAAGTAGTTCATAGAAAATTTCCTCTGCTAAATATTGTGTTGATATTATGTGTTGGGAAAGAGTACACTTTTTTTTTAGCATTGGAAAGAGTACACTTAACTTAGTAAGAAGATGCACATGAATCAATGTATCCTCGATTGTGATTGTTTAAAATATGAGAGTTTATCCAGAAACATTTGTGGGGTCCAAAATTGAGGATAGGATGAGGGAAACACAAATCAACGCTTCGTGCGAGGATGACCTCAAGATTCTTCAATGAGAAGACATGACTTTATAGGAGGAGATATGTCAAAAGGATATGAAGATGAACCCTTTAAAATGAACATTATTAGAAGTATCTTACAGAACAAACGGCGTTGAATATTGCCTATCCTTGTAAGATGATTCATTTACCCCACTCCAGGAAGAGAAAAAGGTCCTTATTTGATGTTGAGGAGACTTCAAGTTGATGAATGATGGGCATGTTTATCTATCTGTCATGTTCTCATTTGATGGTGCTACTTGCATGAAAAATGTTTTTGAGTCATGTGTCGATCGTATTGCATAGCATCATATCCGAATGTGGTTAATATAGAGTCTTGTTGACAATTGCCAGGTCATGATTTCAGGAAAACTAGTTTTTGATGTTGTGGTCACTGTTTTAATGGACTTTTTGCTGCCTGTCATACCTCCCGCCCCTGATAAGGAACTTGATACAGCTTATCCACAAACTTTTGGGTCGGCATTCTGGCTGAGAATACTGCTTGCTAGAAATATGATCCTGATTCACCTAAAATGATGATGATGGTCAAAATGAGTGCTTTAAGACTGATTAGGAAGCAAGAATACCTCAAGAAGTAAGACATTGACTTTTAAACTCTATGGGATAACAAAAAATGGGGTAATTTTGAGGATTGCTGGTTCATTTCTCCTACATTGATGTTCAGTGATCTACTTCAGTATTTTGGCGGTCCCTCCCTTTTGCCTCAAAAAGTATCTTGTTTTAGGATATTATGGCACCATTGATGCATGTGTTTAGTGGGACATTATGCATTAAATGAAGCTGACATCATCATGTATGCTTTTTATTACTCCTCCATGTTGGATACAAGTATCTCAATGTCCCTGTTTTTTATTTTGTCATGTCATACTTAGTCGCACATTTCGATTTTTTAGACTTTTCTTGTTTAAGTCATGTCTTGCTATTTAACATCCTGAAATAGGCATATCTCCAGTTTGTCTTCTGAGGTTTTGTATTTTGAATGCAGTAGAGGATACCAAAGTATTGATTGTTGCTACTGTTGCTTGGGGACTACGAAAATGTTCAAGGGCTATTATGTTGGCTTTGATATTTCTCATAGCAATGAAACCTGGCTTCATCCATGCTGTATATAGTAAGTAACTGCTGTGTGCTTTCATATTCAATTTAATTGAGTTCTCACAACTAAATTTATTTCATTCCTCAGTCTCTTGTAATGCTTATTATGTGAGATAACAGGATTTCACTAATTTCTGCATCCTTCTGATCTTTGCCTCAGTGATATTTTTTCTGGTGTATCTATTGGGCCATGAGATCGGCAGACAGATACGACAATCCCTGATCCTCCTTTGTGAGGCTCATTTTGCACTGCTTTACATTCTTCGGATTAGTTTGATTTCTAGAACTTTAGAAGATACATCCTCATTGAGCATGCAAATTCTGTCCCAGTTAGGTATGCCAAACCTTTCATGCTTCACTTTTACACCTATTCTTTCTTCTAAATTGCCACTAAGTGATTGGTCTATATTCTGTTGCAAGAGTCTGAATTTTGTTTTTCTTTTGTTTTGGTGGGGTTGGCTGGGTAAATTGCTGCAGGTCTTCTGGATCGTGACAGTTCCTGGGACTTCCTTGAAATCGCTCTGCTTGCTTGCTTCTGTGCGATCCACAATCATGGTTTCGATATGCTATTTTCCTTCTCAGCGGTTGTGCAACATTCACCTAGCACCCCAATTGGATTTGGCATTTTGAAAGCTGGTCTGAGCAAATCAGTTTTGCTGTCTGTGTATGCTTCTCCAAACACTAGATGCACCCAACGAAATGCTTCCTCTGGTATAGTTTGTTATTCATTTTCACCCAGAAAATGGGGTTAAAATTTACATTTCGGCACATTAAATAGCACTCTGAAAGTGTAGTCTCCTTTAGAAATTGTCTGGACAACTGTTAAATCTATGCAGTAATTTTTTCGAGTGCAGTGCTACTGTATATTGTATTTCTCCTTGAGTTTATTCTTATGTAGACTTCTCGTGACTGCACAGTTGTACTACGTGTAGAGCAGTTGAACAGAAAACTTTCTTGTGTACCATCAAAACAAAGATGAATTGGGATAATTTAACTCTGGATATAATACCAAGCCCACCATCCTCTGCCAAAATCTTTCAAACCCCAATACACCCCTTAAATTCCCCCATGGAGTTTCTGCATGAAAATTGATTATCCACTGGTTTAATCGCATGCGAGTAATGACTGGGCTTTATCTATTTAGATGTGGTGGTGGACTTTTGACTAGTTATGCACTGTTCAGGATGCCAGATTCACTTGTAGAGGTTTATAGAGGAAGGGTTTTGTTTACTGTTTTTCTAAATTATACGACAGGTATTTATAATTTGCATTTCTAAAATGTAATTTCCTTTCAATTTCCAGAGAGAAGGATTGCGTCGTTTCTCGGTGCAATTGGGCAGAAGTTCCTATCTGTGTATCGCTCATGTGGCACATATATTGCTTTTTTGACAATCCTTCTAACGGTTTACTTGGTGACACCCAATTGCATATCGTTTGGCTACATTTTGCTTCTCCTATGTTGGATCATAGGAAGACAGCTTGTTGAAAGGACGAGAAGACACCTTTGGTTTCCATTAAAGTTTTATGCAATCACTGTGTTTATCTTCATATACAGCTTGAGCAATTTCTCCACCTTTGAGATGTGGTTGTCGGGGTTGATTGATCTTCAGTTTTACTTGGCCTACAACTCAGAAGCTTTGCTGTTGCAGAATATTTGGCAGTCTCTTGCAATCCTGATTGTGATGCAGCTTTACAGCTACGAGAGGAGACAGAGCAAGTATATCCAATCTGACAATGCCAAACTTATGGAATTTGGAGTAGTTGGATTTATTAAGAGGCTCCTCATTTGGCACAGTGACAAGATAGTGTATATAGCAGTGTTCTATGCATCATTGTCTTCAATTAGTCTCTTTGGTTTCCTTTATCTGCTTGGTCTTGTCATATGTTCCCTTTTACCTAAGGGATCTCGAATCCCATCAAAGTTATTCCTTCTTTATACGGGAATTCTGGTGATGACAGAATATCTCTTTCAGATGTGGGGTGCCCTGGCAGGAATGTTTCCTGGACAGAATAACTTTAGTTTAGCCAATTTCTTGGGTTTTGAGTTATTTCAGTCAGGCTTTTGGGGTTTAGAATTGGGTTTAAGGGGAAAAGTGCTGGTGATATCTGCTTGTACCCTTCAATACAATGTCTTCCGTTGGTTACAAAAAGTACCAACTCACATTTTGAGCAAAGATTACGCCGAAGAACCTTGCCCTCTTTTTGTATCAGCAGAAGTGTTTAGGGATTTTTCTAATTCAAACGGGGAAAGCAAGCCACCTGCAGATTTGCCTGCAATTCCTTGTGAAGCAGAAGGCGTGAGAGACAATTTGTCTTCCTCAGCCTCTGGTTTTTCTCAAGCATCAAATAATGTACCCAAAGCTGGAGGCTCTGCGGCTGGCATTGCTAGAAAATATTCATTTGGATATATTTGGGGAAGCACCAGCGAAAGCCACAAATGGAACAGGAAAAGGATTATCACCATGAGAAGGGAGAGATTTGAAACGCAGAAGACAATCTTCATAGTCTATATAAAGTTTTGGATGGAGAACATGTTTAATCTCTTTGGTCTCGAAATTAACATGGTGGCCTTGCTCCTTGCCTGCTTTGCTTTGTTAAATGCCATTTCTATGCTCTATATTGCACTTCTTGCTGCTTGCATACTTCTAAATCGCAATGTCATTCGGAAATTATGGCCAGCACTTGTCTTTTTGCTTGCTTCCATTCTTGTCCTAGAATACCTTGTCATTTGGAAGAGCACACTATCTGCCAATTCACAGACATCAAGCAAGGCTGAGGTACATTGCGATGATTGCTGGCAAAGTTCAAGCTCGCATTTACGTTACTGTGAAAGTTGTTGGTTAGGTAAGGCTGCCTAGTAGTTTAATACTTTTGCCAGTTGAGAGTTTCTCTCCGTTATTGCATGAGAGCACTCCTAAAATCGAACATAGCATGTTAGAGGCACATCAACTCATCATAGTTTATATCGTTCTTGATCTTTTTCGGATGTCCCTTTGCTTACATGTTTATTAGTACATTTCACTTATTTTGTCTGTGTTCATTATTTCCATGGGAGTGTTTTCTCAAAATCTGTGATACTTGTGCCACTTTGATGCAGGTCTTACCATTGATGATCCTTGTGTCCTGATCAGTTACTTCATCGTCTTCATGCTTGCTTGTTTAAAACTTCGTGCCGATCACAGGTCCAGCTTTTCAGGGTCATATACTTACAGAGAAGTGATATCTCAGCGCAAAAACATATTTGTATGGAGAGACCTCTCATTTGAAACTAAAAGCATGTGGACAGTTCTTGACTACCTGAGGCTATATTGTTATTGCCATCTGTTGGATCTCGTGCTTGCTTTAGTTTTAATTACTGGGACCCTGGAGTACGATATATTGCATCTTGGATATCTTGCCTTTGCTCTGGTTTTCTTTCGAATGAGACTCACTATATTGAAGAAGAGAAATAGGATTTTTAAGTTCTTGCGGATGTACAACTTTGCAGTTATTGTTCTATCTCTTGCATATCAATCTCCTTTTGTTGGGGATTTTTGTGCCAAAAAATGCAAGACAGTAAATTATATATTTGAGGTGATTGGTTTTCACAAGTATGATTATGGTTTCCGCATCACCGCAAGATCTGCACTGGTTGAGATCATCATCTTCATTCTCGTGTCAGTGCAATCCTATATGTTTTCTTCCTCAGAATTCGACTATGTCTTCCGATATCTTGAGGCAGAGCAAATTGGTACCATTGTAAGTGAACAAGAGAAGAAAGCTGCATGGAAGACTGCTCAGTTACAGCACATTCGTGAATGTGAGGAAAAGAAACGTCAGAGGAACACACAAGTGGAGAAAATGAAATCTGAGATGCTCAACCTGCAAATTCAACTTCATAGTGGAATCCCCACTGCAAACTGTGACAGCACTTCTCCAGGTAGCGAAGGGCTTCGGAGGAGAAGGAGCTCTTTAATTTCAAATAAAGATGCTGGGATGTGGGATAATGAGAATAAATTGGTGAGAAGACAAGATCATGCTGTTGGCGAGGAGTCTGTATTTCCTTTCGAATTTTATGATTCTCCTGCCAGCATGAATGCTGAAAGTCTTCCTGTGATGAATTCAGCTGATCATTCATTTGAGTTTTCTCATTGTGAGATCACCGCGGCTGAGGAGGATGGTGGAGGTTCTTTATATGATTCAGATAAGAGAGAGAAAGTCAGAGGTCAAGCTAAGGATAACCCTATAGTTTCTGCTGTACAGCTTTTAGGAGATGGTGTTTCCCAGGTCCAATCTATCGGAAACCAGGCGGTTAGTTCTCTTGTAACCTTCTTGAACATCATGCCAGAAGATATGGATGCCAATGAACCCACATCACAAGATGATGGGAAGTATGAAGAGATGGAAAGCCAGAACATGGGATTTACAGATTTGAATCGTTCTTCATCTCTGCAATCTGATAAGAGTGCTGATGCTGCAAGTTTCCAACTAGGGAGGATATTATATCATATATGGTCCCAGATGCAGTCCAATAATGACATTGTGTGTTACTGTTGCTTCGTTCTGGTCTTCCTGTGGAACTTCAGCCTGCTGTCAATGGCATATCTTGCTGCACTCTTTTTGTATGCCCTTTGTGTAAATACTGGTCCTACTTATATTTTCTGGGTTATTGTGTTGATCTACACGGAAGTTTATATTCTACTTCAATATCTTTACCAAATTATTGTCCACCACCATATATGGACTGCTGATTCGGGCCTCCTTCATGAGTTGGGATTTCCTGAACATAAAATGACATCTTTCTTTGTTATTGGGATACTGCCGCTATTTCTAGTCTACCTATTTACCCTCATACAGAGCTCAATAACTGCAAAGGATGGTGAATGGACGTCGTACACTGAGATAAATTGCCGTAGGGTGAATGCTCTGTGCAGAAAAGAGGTCCTTGTCAGGGATAGCTTGAGCAAGAAGGCTGAAGAGCTGCTGTGCCACATGATAAACATGGTTAAAATGACGATCAGAAACTTCTTTTGGTACTGGAAGTCACTGATACAGGGGGCAGAATCTCCACCTTACTTTGTTCAGGTGTCTATGGATGTTGGTTCATGGCCTGATGATGGGATTCAGCCAGAGAGAATAGAATCTGGAATCAACCAATTGCTGAGAATAGTTCACAGTGAGAGATGCACGGATAGAAATCCTCATCTTTGCCCATATTCTAGTAGGGTTCATGTTCAAAGCATTGAAAGAAGCGAAGAAAAGACGAATATAGCTTTGGCAGTTTTTGAGGTGATATATGCCTCACCTCCAACAGAGTGTACTTCTGCGGAATGGTACAGGTCATTGACTCCTGCAAGTGATGTAGCAAAAGAGATTATTATTGCACAGCAATCTGGATCTGTTGAAGAAATGGGATTTCCTTATATCATACTTTCTGTAATAGGAGGTGGCAAAAGAGAAATTGATCTGTATGCCTACATTTTTGGTGCAGATTTGACTGTTTTCTTTTTGGTGGCTATTTTCTATCAATCTGTTATAAAGAACAAAAGTGAGTTTCTTGATGTATCTCAGCTCGAGGATCAATTTCCGAAGGAATTTGTCTTTATACTAATGGTAAGTCATTCTTCAACCACTCTGTTGCTTTTCTTTCTGGTGACGATTGTGTCTATTCCAAAGGAATCCAAGCAGATGGTTTTACTCAGCTTGAATGTATCAACCGTACACTCTCACCAATTTGTTTGGTCGTTTGTGAATGCCTTTTCTAAATTGGAAATTTGAAGACTATAAAAATATAGCCAAAATCTGAAGTTTTGTGCCCTAGAATGCTTGAATGTTTTTCTTCAATTATCAGCTAGTTATGGGGCTAATAATGTTATTTACTGGTATATGACATCAGTTGAGTATTCTTTGCCTACTTAGTGCAGTCTGTTGAAGCTGTGACCCTTCAGTCTTATTTCTAGTATTCTTCTGAGCTAGCATGACACATCACTTTGCTTCTTACCGCATTAAGTTCTTTCTTGCAGATAATCTTCTTCATGATCGTGGTTGACCGCATAATTTACCTATGTTCATATGCGCTGGGGAAAGTGATTTTTTATCTTTTTAGTCTCATTCTTTTCACATACTCAGTAACTGAGTATGCCTGGCGCTTGGGGCCTTCCCAGCAACAAGCTGGAGTTTTAGCTCTTCGTGCTATATATGTAGCAAAAGCTGTTTCTTTGTCATTACAAGCCATACAAGTACGCTATGGCATTCCTCATCAAAGCACCTTGTATCGACAGTTTTTGACCAGTCGCGTCTCTCGGGTCAATTACTTAGGCTATAGGTTGTATCGAGCTTTGCCATTCCTTTATGAGTTACGGTGCGTGCTGGACTGGTCATGCACAACCACATCCTTGACTATGTACGACTGGCTAAAGGTGAATTTCTCTCCCTTTGCACCCCCACCCCCTCCTTTTTCCTGAGAAATAAAAGGGCACCTGAGTGTGTCCTGATTCTGATCTTGTTGCTTGAACAAATTTCTTTTGTTTTGGGAGTAGTGACGTGGATAAATTCCATGCTCTATTTTAGTCTCAGGTACTTCTATCAAATTAAGCTCACTCAATGATATAGGAAAGAAAAGGAATAAGCACCTAATTGTTCTTCAGAACAAAGATATTTTATAATTACAATTCCTGGCTGCTTGATCATCATCCTTACCATTTTTACTCTGTTGCGAGACCTTTTACGTAGCTAGAGAATCTCATTACTTGGCTAATCATGCTGCGATACCTCAGAACGTCGTGTAGTGAACTTCTAATGGCAGTAGACTTTAGATACTGGAATAACATGATGACTTTTGCTCTGTCCTTTTTCACTAATGCCAGTTTTCGGTAGTCTCTATTATCTTCTTTCAACAGTGGTTGTTGGTCCTAGGATTTGAGGTACAACTACATAGCTTGGAATTCACTTGAGTGGCCATTTCTTGAGATGAACGAGATATCCCTTGACAAGTTGATGAATCATGTATACTCTTGCTTCAGCATATTTTAGTTCTTCCATCCTTATAGAACCTCCAGTTTAAGGATGATTAAGCTGATATTTAGCTTTGGAACAGTTTTAGAGGCCCCATGAACACCTTTTATGTGACTTGGTTGGATCTGTAAGAGCCCTGATTGCTATAGACAATGCAAGAGTGGAATGTGAAGCATTTATTCCTCTGTCGCCTTCTTTTTCTTCCCGAGGCCTCGAGGTTGAACTCAGACTCTTTAATTCACATTTGATCTCATTCCTGATGGCTAACTCAAGTACTTTTCCCGCCCTGCCCTAGTTTTGCCATACCTGGTAGTGTTCTAGACGATCCTTAAAGATCTGCTGCCATAGGATGACCCTTTATCTTATTCTCTTCTTTTACCAATTTTCCATCTTCCGCATAGTTGAGAAGTGAGAATAACATAAAAGGAATGTAATCATGGGGCCTTTGCTGTTAATTATGTTATCTTCTGGACTTATTCTACCTTATTTATGTGACTGTAGTAAAGTGGGAAATGTCTCAAGGATAACCACCATGAAATCATCTGTGGACACACTCAAGGATTTCAAACAGAATAAATGTGCTAATTGTGATAATTGTGGTATTGTATATATTTTCTTTCTTCAGGGAGTTGATTTTATCTGGGGCCTCTTGCTGCATTATAATCTGAGCACCTTGTTATTATTGACAGACAATCTTATTGCTCTGTGATTTTAGTTCTTATATTTCAATAGAGTACGAAAGTATCTTTGTTTCATGATCTAAGAATGATTAACCTACTTACCTCCGAGGCTATTCAATGGACTTTGCATGTCTGTATAGTGCATAGACTGATTCAATGCCTTCTCTCTTAGTTGGAAGACATTTATGCGAGCCTATACCTGGTCAAGTGTGATGCAGTCTTAAATAGAGCCAAGCACAAACAAGGAGAGAAGCAGACCAAAATGACCAAATGTTGCAGTGGCATCTGTCTATTTTTCATATTGATATGTGTTATCTGGGCCCCAATGCTGGTAAGACATCAGAATCTTGTTAACTCTACATGATGTTATTTATCTTCCAGTTCTTGTAATATGCATTTAGAACTTGTTGGTAGAATTAGACTGTTATAGATGAAGTACTCTCAAGCAACTTTTCCCCCTTGACTTTGTCAGATGTACAGCAGTGGTAACCCGACTAATATTGCAAATCCCATCAAAGATGCCAGCGTTCAGATTGATATCAAGACCATCCGTGGAAGGTTAACTTTGTATCAAACCACTTTATGTGAGAAGCTCCCATGGTACGAGCTCAACACTGACGTTGATCTAGATCCTGAAGGTTACTTGGATACTTTTGATAAGAATGATATCCAATTGATATGCTGCCAAGCTGATGCAAGCGAGTTGTGGCTTGTCCCCAATGTGGTTCAGTCTGGATTTTCTAAGTCCCTTGAACATGATGTGGACATGGGCATATCGTTTACCTGGGTACTTACGAGGAACCGACCCAAAGGAAAGGAACTTGTGAAGTATGAGAGGCCTGTCGATTCTCAGGATCTTCCAAATAGAGAAAATATCCAAAAGGTCCTCAATGGCTCCAGCAACGGCTTTAGGATACATAATATCTATCCCAGGTACTTCCGTGTCACAGGTTCCGGTGAAGTCAGACCTCTTGAACAGGAGGTAAGTTGGTTAGTGAGTCATTGGTCAGTTGTTTACCTACATACTCTCTGTATCTCTCTCTGTCTCTCTGTGTCTCTCTTTTTCTCTCTGTCTCTCTCTCACATACACACACAAACTGCAAAGAAGTCCATGCATTACATGCCTATATCTTTGTGCAATCAGGTCGTCACTGAATGTTTCAAGAGTGCATTTGTGCTCACTTTTTAGTACATGATGCGTGGTTCATCTGCACTTATATGATATCTTTCCAACTATTACTTAATAAACTAAATCGGTGAAAATACGGGTGTACAATTTATATTCTGATTAACTTAATAAATTAGATACATGTAAGAAACCTATGCTGCTAGTGTAATTTAAGAATATTCATACAAAAGTATATTTCGTATGGCTTTACGCAAGTTGATTGTGCAATTTTACTGTAGTATGGCAATTGAATATGAGAATGGGGCAGGAGACTCAAGCTTATAGCAAAACTTGCATGTAAACTGCTACTTTTGATGTTCAGATCCATTCTGTTCTTGCATTGTTCTACATATTGGTTTTAGCTGAAAAATGTGGAAGTAGTTCTAGAATTGTGAGGAAATATAGGGTTAGATATGTAATTACATCCCTCTAGGATATATGATGCTAAGATTCACGGGACACCCACCATTGTATATCCAATCTTTCGCTGATTGATAAATGCATGGTTTCGTATATGAGAACTCTGGAAATCTCAAAGTGAATTCCACATGATGTAGCTTGAATTTCTTTTTAAAAAATATTGGGTCATGGCAGCCTTTTTCTCTCACTTCTGGCAGTGGGCAATGGCAAATTCTTTATGAAAAGAATGAGGGCTTAAAAATCTCACATTAATTACTTGATTGGGGTATGTGCTCCAAAGAGTTTTTTTCATTCATTTTCTCATTTTTCTTTAGGGAATCCACCAAATTTTTTTGGCTTGAGTCTTTCCCAAGCAGTGGTGGGAGAAACATGGAACCGATATAGTTGACATGTGTAGATCTTGATGTCTCCACTTCATGTTGCTTGAAATAAAATAACTGAACTCATCAGGATCTAATTAACAAATTTACAATGATGTGCTTAATCATATCATGAAGTTAGATGACATGGAAGAGGTAAGCCCATCCCTTTTTGAATTTTAACAAGGCAGTGGACTCAATTCCTGCAGTAATTTTCCGACATAGTTGCAGCCTCAACTGTTTGTTTCCAATGGTGGTTCTGTTAGGATTAAATTCAATGATATGATACATGGCATCTGGGAAAGCTTTTAGATCTTTACTCTCTTCATTGGGCTTGTACTTGTACTTGTACTTGCATACTGATATGAATTTCGAGGACAACTGATCCACCATAAATTATCAGGTTAATGCAGTTAGTGCAGACCTTGTCATGAATCGTGCAGAACAGCCGTGGTGGTCCTTCCATGATATAAATTCATCAGACGTCAGTGGATGTGGAGGATTGAAGGGACCGATGGCAATTATAGTGTCTGAAGAAACACCGCCCCGTAAGTCATGGAAGTACAGATGGTTTTTTCTAGTGAATCAGAGAACTATCAGGATATTGTGTGACAATTGCGGTTGACTAATTTTTTGAATGTATATTTTAGAGGGCATCCTTGGTGACACGCTTAGCAAGTTCAGCATCTGGGGCCTCTATATTACTTTTGTGCTGGCTGTCGGTCGCTTTATCAGACTCCAGTGTGCTGACTTGAGAATGAGAATACCCTATGAAAATCTTCCTTCCTGCGACAGGTAGTAGATTTCTATATTGCCTTCTCTCTATTTTCTCATCACCTTGATTCTCATAAATGCTCATAACATTATGCTGTATATGATCAATGTTGGTTGCCATTTTTTTGTCAAGCTTGCTTGCCGGATACAATTCATTAAGAGTATTTTATTTTTCTGAATAAAACTGTGAATAAGTTTGAAATGAAACTCCTTAATACAATAATGCTACTATTGCATAACTAGGGTCCAGATGTAAATTGTTGTCCCTTGCATTGTAAATGTCAGCTTTAAGAGCAATGGTCTAAAGTTTAGAAGAATTTTGTTTTCTGAATAGCCAATAAAGTAATTGCTTGAAGAGTGCACTGTTCTCGAGAATAATGTGTGAGGACAAATTGAGTTTTACTTTTGAAGAATACTTATGTATTGTAGGTTTCACATATTTACAATCCGTCTTAGTTGAGGTTTATTTTTGTTTGAGACATGGACATACGGGTCCAAGTTTAATCTTTTATCGGCTTTTCAAATTGCAATGTGGTATTTGGTGGAGTGCCAGTTCCATATGTATATACTTTTTTCTTTTCTCTATCTACTGTCCCTGAAGAAAGCAAAAAGATGGATGAGTTGTTTCCTTAAGCCAAAGCAAAAGGCCTTGTCTAAATTTTCCAAAATCAATATATTAAGGGTGGGGCTATTTCCACACCATTTTTGGGTAAAATACACCCTTTCTAGTTAACTGACCAAATTACCTTTTAAACAGCAATACTTTTCATACTTACTTTTTCTAGTGCAAATTCATAATGATTGATTATCACTTTACTATTTTAGTTTACTTAAAAGGTTTTCCTTTTGTATTCTTTGAACCTAGAACAAAAGGAAATTTTATTTTTTCACCGAAAGGAGAAACCACCCATCGAAAGAACAATATATGGAGAGAAACCAAATTCGACATTTAAATATTTTGTTGTTGTGTAATCTTGAAAACATAGTGCCGCCTGTGAGATTAAAAAATGCTCAAGATTTGGTGCATATGAGTCGATTTGAAGATGAAAAAGACGTCATTTTTCAGATCTAGCAAGTTTTTTGTTCTTCCCTTTTTCATGTTTCCAGTTTGACTTTGGATGAAGTCATGTGTACAAGAAGTAAAGCTAATGACCCAAATCTGAATACAATAGAGAAGGTGGAGATCTGCGGTATGGATTATGTGATTACATCAGAAGATAATTATTATATGTGAGACAGATATAATAAATATTTGATTTATTTAGAGGGTAACCTGGTCGGTCAATTTTAAAATAATGTGTTTGAGCTGTCGCACCCGAATTGTAATTTAACTTTTAAACGTTATGAAGAACTTTAGGGTGACTTTACATTTTGACATTCATATATTTTTAAATATTTGAGGCGTTTAACATCAAGACTCCATTTACTTCACGGAAAATAAATGATTTAGAAAACATTTCTCTAAAAACAATCGCTTGTATGGTTTATAATAATTAGTCAATGGAAAATGTTTTTATTATCAAAAACAATTAATTTTTAAACATTTTCATAGGCGATGAAAATATTTATAGATTTTCAATCATTTTTGTAGATGATACAAGCCATCAGCTTTAGAAAAATATTTTTCAAATCGTTCATTTTCCAAGAAGCAAACAGAGCCTAAATAAAATCAAACTGTAAATGCTTAAGAAAAAGACAAGCTGAAAGCAAAAGTTGCACCAAATTTCAACTGTTGTAGCGGTTCTCTTGGTAATGAACTCTAATATTGTAATAACTGGCAACATTATGCTTGTGTTACCTTCACTCAAGATTACTTTCAGTTCTCATTTATCCAAATCTGGAATTACTACTTTTCTGGATAATCTAACTTCACTATAGAAAAGTTTCATAAAAGATTTTGGATAAAGCATCTACTGGTATAGTTTACAACACATATTAAGCAGCAGATATTTGTCTTGTGATAGGTTGATGGCAATTTGCGAGGATATATATGCTGCAAGAGCAGAAGGTGAACTTGGAGTGGAGGAGGTCCTTTATTGGACACTAGTTAAGATTTACCGGTCCCCACACATGCTTCTTGAGTATACCAAACCCGACTAGGTCATGCAAAACAGGATCCGAATCTTGATCTGATCTGACTTGGGAGTTTGGCTAGCATTCAGTTGAGAAGCTGACAACATGCTTCATGGATTGGAGCTAATGAGCTGCAGGACCTGTGTTCCTTATTCAGAGGATTCAGAGGACTTAGTCTGTTTCTTGATAAGAAATAGGCCTTGCTCTTCTGATTCATATTGGTCAGTGTTCATCGAGGATTGTGCTTTTAATGCTAGTTCTCCCACTGGGTATTCTATGGCCAAATCACAGGTTTTTCCAAGCAACTGAAGGTGACCTTTTGCCTCTAGGCTTAGATGTACATACCCTGTTACTGCCCGGTTAAGTTGCTGAGTTTTGATATTAGAAGAGAAATGTAGGTTCCTAGAAGGTGATATTTGATGAACCCTTGATAACATTCTTTTGTTTGTAAATACTTTGGAACAAGTTGGGAAAAAATAGTTTCTCCAATCTAAGCAAGTTTGTGAAATGGAATATCTGTGGCTGTCCCAAAGACTTCTGTCTACTTATCTTGCAGATTGGAGCTTTGTGCTGTGCTTTGCTTTGGGGAAGAACTTGCGATACTTACATTGGTGGAAACACAAGCTTTTGTGATATTTTCTCAAGGAAGACACAAGTGGTGGGAAAATGGGGAGGTAAGATCAGCACCATGCACTGCACTGGGAAGAAACAAGAGCTTTTCATATGCTTACTATCTGCATGAATAAAGGAGGGAATGGAAGTTGGACCCTGTAAAGACATTTTGTCAACTAAACTGACTTTCTTCATAGCTAAGGTAGACGGATTAATAGTTATCCACATGATCACCTTTGGTCCAGTCATTCCTCACAATTGAAACATGAGAAGTTTCCATCCAATTAGTCGTTTTTTGGATTGGTAGCTTAATTTGTTTGAAAGACGAATACCTGCTTCAATAATGAAATTGACAGATGGATTGTGCTTTGAATTCTCAATTTGGCGCTGTACGTCTTCAATTTGTTTTTAGTCAGTTCGTGCTCTGGCCATAAGGTATCACTAGCTCTTGCAAACATGGCCTTAATATTTACTACGTGACATATAGACTGCATCTTAATAACAAAATCTGTTCCCTTCCATGAGAGTTTTGTTTTTTCTGTTTTGGATGCTTCGGATTTCAATGGCAGCAAATCCAGTAAGCCGCAGTGTCATCTAATAAATCTAAATTGAAATGTAATGGAAGATGAGGTTTCATTTCCTTACTGAGATTGAAGCATGATTTTTTTTTGTGTTTTTTTTTTTTTCTCGGTTTAAGTCGGGCAAAGATGGAGCACATGGAGTGTGAGCTCGGTAACACCAGGGGTTTGCATACGCTGTAGGGAATTTGCAGATCAGGAAGTTCCAAAGAGTGAAACTCTCTTTCTTGGATTCATTTTGCAAGATGATGGAGAATAGACACAGACCTCTCTCGTGTACTGCCTGTAGGAAATAGAAGGCCGCCAGATGCTTGTTATTATGAGATCGTCGGTGGGGATGAAAGGGTAGAGAGACGGGAAAAACAACTTCGAAGGAGACAAAACGTAGTAAAGCTCCTAAGGGTTAACTACTTAGATCTTTCGGAGTCCTTAATAGATAATCGAGTGCAATGATATAAGAAAATTCATATAAACAATCACATCTTGGGAAATGTTACCATCTTGACGTCGCTGCTACTGCTGCTTGTGGCGAGGTTTCATTTTCTCATTGATGATCAGAAATGCTTACGAGACAATTGCCAGATTGAGCGTACTGACAATGTCACTTTTTTATCGCCTCTCGCTGTGTCATACCTTTTGGCATGTTGCATGCTTGTCCCATGGTATGGAAGCTAGCAAACAAGTACTCAAAACTGATTCGGAAGCACCTTTATTTCATCCATAAGAAAGGACCTGACAACAGCAGAAAAAAGAGGTGCATATAAAGACCAGAGGTCAAGGATCTTTTACCCAACGTTTTTTCATACGTGATCAAGGCTTTTGTTCTCGGAATTAAACCTCGTCCCTGAGAAATTCAGACCAGAGGGGCTCCTTCCAACATGGAAAAGAGAAGATTCGAAACAACTCCAAACGCAAACGGTCATTGCTATCAATACAATAATGTTCCAGACTGCAAATGGCAAACCATAGCCAGCTTTCGGGCCCATTTCTTATATGAAGACAATAATGAACTTTGAACATACAACGCTCGAAAGAAAAGTTCTTCGTATCGTGTCAAACTAGAACATCTCAAGAGTGCGCTCGATCGCCATTCCAAAATTAAAACTCTCGCATTACTCGGTATCTGCAAGACGCACTCCGAATTGTGTCAAGCAACACGCTTGCAGGAATACTCCTGCTAAAACTTTTAAGCCAAATTTCTCAGTTTTGGCTTGGAATTAACAAAGCTTCCTTTCCTGGAGTACCTCTAATCGCATTTCAGAAGAAAATATTAACCCACAGGAACACAAAGCACTTGCTCTCACTACGTCCATATGTAAATTAGATTTCAAGTGCATGCCAGGGAACAAACAGAGAGCCAAGCCTGGAGATCCCCCAAAATTTTACCCCATCATGCTAAGCACACGAACATACTACGTTAAACAACAGCTTTCCTAAGTAGAACCGAGCACCCATCACCAGCAACTGCTTATTCTTGATCTTTCATTGTTTTAGATTTCTTATTACTCCCACTGCCACCGCCGGAAACTCTCTTCTCGACATGCTCCGGAATGGTGTCCTCCACTATCTTGGGGCAGTGAAAACTGAATTCCGAGATGGACACACCTTTGTATTCAGGATTGGCTTCCAAGAAAGCTGCTATTTCATTGCGGGTCCTCATTTTCTTCCCGGAAGGTGTGATGTAGTAAGCATCTAACTTGGTGAAATCTCTTCGCAGAACCAGGCTCCTCTTGAAACCTTCCGGAGTTTTCGGTAAGTTTGGCTTGTCAATGACCCATGTTCTAGACGCATTGTACTCTATATCCGCCGCATCGTTGCACGAAATGCCAGGTTTCCTGCTGCAATAGAAGGGGTTCCCCGAGAAGTTACTTCTGATCTCCTCGTACTCTTCTTGTGAGTCGATCACCCTCCATTTGTGGCACTTCCCACATTGCACGGCATATATGTCAATTGAGCCACTCCCAGATTTCTTAAAGAAACAAAAAACAGAGAAACAGAAAATTAACTCAGCATTCAATCAACCACGATATTCAACCCACGCAACAAGATATATCCTTCCCTCGCGAGTGATGTGATATCAATAGTAACTAATCGATTCCTTCTCCCACTAAAGCAAAGATCATCAACACTCAACACACAGACACTGACAGAACAGCAAATGCGCTACAGATTGACCTCGAAACAGCAGACGCGAAGCACAAGACCGTTCGCCTACTCACGCAACAATCCAATCCCACATGGACCTACGTGCAAAGTTATCTTGCTTACGCCGTAAAGCTCCAATCAATGAACACAGTATGGACCCGTACCAAAAGTTTCTTTACTAAGCTCGCAGATAATATCACCGCATCACCTCCACGCATCCTGCAATACCATTACATAACAACCGAACTCAACACGGAAAAAAAACAAGGCACAAGGACCGTGATGCCAACCCCACATTCCGATTTCCACGACTAAATTTTTCCTTCACTCATCTAATCCCAATCTCCCTCTTCCCCACCAATCAAAACCCCCGGCGGGAATCACCCCGCTCGTGAACGCCGCCCTAACAAAACCGGAAACCGCAACGATAAAAACCGCTAGACCCAGCCAAAATCATCCTCCGGAGCTCAAACGAAAACCGAAAAGCTTCAACTTTCCCAAGCAATTAGCCACATTCACCTCAATCAATCCCGCCCCTCCATAATTGCAAGCAGACAAAAAAAAAACAAAAAAATAAAAATAAAAAACGGACACCACACTCCCAATCCCACCGAAAAAAGTCAAAAACATAACAACAGAAGAAATCACGTACTTCCCCCGAATCCCCGCCGCGCCGACGCGCCGGGCGCTCGCCGGCGGCGCGACGGGGACGACCGGGGCGCAATCGAAGCAGGAAAAACATCGCCGCGGGGGGAATCGATCGGGAGGGCGACCGGCGGGCGATCGCCGGCGGGCGGGGGGCGGGTCTTACCTTGGCGGAGGGCTTAGGGTTTTCCTGGCTCTCCACCATCATCAGATTCATCACTGCTGCTGCTGTTCCTCCTCTGCTCGGGGCAACTGCTCAAGCCCTCATTTCCACGCGCTCTCTCTCTCTCCCCGCCTTCTCCTCTCCTCTCCACACCTCCCCGGCAAAACAGTCCTATAAATACCGAATGGGCCGGAGCTCGGGGGGCGGCGATAGCCTCACCCGCAGTAGGACGCGGCCCTGCCCTCCCGATCTGTCCACCGCTCGACACGTGGGGGCCGTGCCGGTCGTAACTCGTCAGTGAGCAGCGACAGGGGGCTGATCGTCGTCTCGTCTTCTACTGCGTAAGTCGAGCGTGGGGGGGATATTCCGTGATTGTTACACGTTGCGCTTTCGAATGGCGCGACACGAGACGCATGTAAAAGATCGTAATTGTATTTCGTCGATGGTGATGATGCGCGTGCCACGTCAGAATTAATATATAAGTTTATAACGTGAAAATTCATATATGAAAATATTGTCGCTTTCGATGGTCGTATTGCGGTTTTCGCTATTGAAGTGTTCCATAGCTTAGCGATAACTTAAATGGTTGAATGAATTATCAGCGCATTTTGCTATTCTGGGTCTTTGGAAATCCTATTAATCTCACTTTGAAAATGAAGTATTGAACTCTCGTTGTGGGAATTTGTGGGTTTGAAATAAACTTCGTATAAAACACATTATCAAGTAGATTCTCAAAATTAGTTGACTAACCCATCTTGACATGTGAACCTCCTTTAGTTTCATAGTCTTTTATAAAAAATTAGGACGAAAATATATTTGTCGGATTAGCTTTTTAAATTTAGGGTTTGTACGTTATACCTTAATTTATCTAATTAGGTTGGCCTAAGTTAAGACTACACTACAACTCCTCTTGGCAAGGACATGCCAACTCGATCACCCCCACAATCCGCACATGGATTCCCTTCCCTATAGACATTGGTATGTTGTCGCCTCCAGGAAGTGACGACCGCAACATGGTAACCCTGCCCATCTTCAGGTTGACCAAAATAATATCAACCCGACATAAACTTTAAAAAAAGGTTCTACTTTTGCTATTATAAAGATCATAAAATAAAGTATACCTTAAAATGAACTATCATAGTATTTATAAAGACCAAAAAGGTAAACAAAGTAATAAAAAAGAAAGTATATTTGTTGTCAATTTAGGAAATGGATTGAAATGAAATTGTGTATTAAAACCTGTACAATATTCTAAAAATGAAAAACTCATGAATAGTGCTAAAGGGTTGATTCTTTTACTTTGTCATAGAGAGCTAAGTACACATTTCGCAACAGTTTAGGGACTTGCGGGAAGTTTCTCCCTTGTTTGATAAAAAAAAAGGATTATATTGAATATTTACGAACAGTTTAAGTATCACATTTAATAAATGAAAAATGCAAGTACGACATAAAATGTTAAACATTAAACAGTGACTATGTAGACACAAAAATCTGTTCTTGGTGTCATTGTGGGCCTCTCGAGGAGTGAATAACTAGCCCACTAAAATGTCTAAGTTACTCACTTAGCCCCCCTAAAGCTCTTGCCTTTAGGGTTTGGGCTTTGTCTAAAATCTGTACAATCTATACACTTCCACTATAGGGGCTCTAATAATTTCGAAAGAGCAAAGATTAAAAGTTGTGCAAGCCCATTATAAACCTGAGAAAATCTATGCACATGCTTTTCAGAAATGACCATAGAATAAGTTCCAGCAAGAGCCTTCTCTTTTCAATTTTAGGCTCAATGTTATAGTTCTAGTTGCATTTATTTCTATTATTTTTGTTTTGCAAGCTGATTGTGGGTTGGCCTTTTTAATGAAGCGGTGGCGGTAGACAAATTTAACAAAAAGGAAATAGCTAGAGCTACATGGTCTAGTTAGGGCTGTGGGCAATGCTCAAATTCAGTACAATAATTGAAAGTTTCTCAATTTGTTCCTGTTTTACTTCCCCGGTTAACACTTTATTTTTTTAGGGCTAAACCCCTAAAGTACATTTTGACAATAGAATGAAAAGGAGCTATATTGGTAATGCAAACCCCGGTTTATAAAATTAAGTTGTAAGCGACTGGGACCGTTACTTAATTAAGCAAGTTATATTTAAAGCCCAACAAACACACGTCGCCTTATTTGGCGAATCGATTTCCCTATTTCTGGTATTATTTTATGGAAGAAAATTAGCTATTCAAATGGAAAGAATTGATGGCTGAAGAAGAAATAAATCGACTTCCCCTTTTTTTCGGAGGGTTGCGCTCGTGCTATAGTCCCCCAAAATACTTATTTCGCCCATGTTTGACATACATGTGCGCGCGCGCAGATATTTAATTTTTTTATATATATTTTTTGACACTCGAATGCTTACTGGTAGATTTCAAAGCAATTTCTGTGTAAGAATTTTGACAGGCATATCATACACCGATTGCATTCAATTTTGCTCAAAATTCAAATGGCTGCACATTTTTTCTAGCAAGAATTATTTTTCCATTAATGATCAGCACAATTTCTTTTGGGTTTTGGACGCCACGTGCGCACAGCCGCTGTGCTGTTCCGGCAATGAATTAAACTATTTTATGTCCTTTTTTTTTTAAGGCCGTGGGAAATTTATACAACGTCGGTTTTAGGAATAATAATAAAAATAATGTGAAATTATGCAGCTATGGCTGTAGATGCCCATTTGATTAATGTGTCCGGACATTGCAAAACACTGAATGCGACCCCTGCAGTGCGGCTATAGTTGCGAGGGAACAGGGGTCCTTTTTAGGTGCATTCAGCTTTAGCCGCCATTCTTTTTTCATCAGGATTTATTGAACAAGGCGGCTAATTGACATAATGCGCTTCGACTTTGCATTTATTGTATATTATAGATTTGTGTTTTATCTGTTCATAAGAAGATTACACACACGTATATACGGATGTATATATGCAAGTATATATATGTATGTATGTACGTATGTACGTTCATAATAATCATGCACCCTCACTTTGCGTTGAGTAATTTCCAATTTTTCTAATATTTTTTTTTCCTTTCGAGAAATTAGCTAGCACTAGATCTTACTCTGGAGTAGTGAGCATGTTCTTTTTTATAGTCAGAGCCTGAATTCAAATCACTAGTGTTGCGAACTTATGGGTAAATGACGAGATACTTTCCGTGAAGCCTAAGAGAAGGTAAGTATTATCTTCTAAATTCAGCTAGGGTGATTATCCACTTGAGTGGGTTCACAACCATAAGATGGCAAAGCCTAATTCTTCGGAGAGATTTCTCCCTCTTGTTAATGGATCAAGATCACTGCACATTTCTTTTACTTTAACATATGAAATCGTTCATTAAGAAACATCAGAATCATTCTTTTATAATTGCCATTTTGAGGAGAGACATGTGAAAAATGGGACTTTAAATTGCAATGCAAGATCGTACTAAAAATTTCTTAGATGCTTATAAAAATGAAGCAGATCTCACGTACGACTCATATGATTTAGAGATTTGCAAGTTGAGCTCATCCTACATCAAGCGTACATAACACGCTCAAATTCTAACTGAGAAAACCAATGACCATATCTATAGCTCAATCTTTTTTTTTTTTTAAATCACATATAAAAAAATCATTTATACATAGTCTGTTTCAATAATCCATCTACTTTAATGATGTGGATTGACTTCTGAAAATCGATCATTTCTTTTTTTCAATAAGAGACATAACAAGAAAAGATAAAATTATAAAAGATTCTGGAACCCTCAACCAAGTTGCTGTAATTAAATTATATAATCTCCAGCTAGTTAGCCTCAAAGAAGAAAAAATTAATAATAGAGACAGATCACTGAGATTATGCATGGGAAATACCCAGCAGCATCTAACTATCCAAGTAGGACCATCCCCAAATATATACAAGAGCTGTCATCTAGCCCAAAAAGACCTCAAAAAGAAGAAAAAAAAAAGCCTAATCCAGCTACACACAGCCCTAGAGGCCACCACCATCATGAGCCAATAATAGCTGAATCATAGATCACCTAATCCTCACTATTCTATCATTTTCTTCTTCTTTTTTAATTAATCAATTAATACCTAGTCTTATTTATGGATTTATGTACGGTTTTTGCATGTGTATATTAATTTATATTGATTTGTCAACCTTTTGACGTCTAAGATAACATTTTTTATTCACTCAATTAACGCACCTCGTGATGTCATTTCGGCCCTTCTACTTTTCTATTATTTTAATTCTCTTGTTTTTTAATGTCTCCTAGTTTCATTGCAAAAACTTATGGAGGAGAAACCACTCGGCAGGGAAAGTTGCTAAAGAGCTTACGAAGCTCAGCACGCCAATCCCAAACCCTAAGAACTAAGAAAACCAAGTCGGGAGCCATTCAACGACTTTATATATCATCAACTCGGGAATCCTTTTCCTCATCTTAGCACTTTCGATTTCTCAAAGAAACATGGCCACCGGAGAGGTCAAATTGCTTCCACTCAAAAAGTCCTTCCATGCCCAAAATTTTATTTGGAAAGTTTTCTCAAACTTACCCCTTAAGGATGAGGGAAAAACGTTGTAAAAGGGAATGTTATCTCCAATTGAATAGCCAAAAGCAAGGGGAAAGATAAAGGGAAATCATTATTTTGAGATCACGCCTTTACACAAGCCATTAATGCAGAAATCATAATATTCCATGTGAGCTCTCATGATCCTTTCGTTTAGATAGTAGATGGTCTTAACATGGACCTTACTAAAATAAAGAACCATAGTAAATTGTACTTTGCTAACATGAGGAAAATAAAGAGAAGAAGGCCGCGTCATGGCCAACGTTTTGATAACCGAGCTAGAATGCCTAATTTAATTGAGCAATGGTAATTTTGTTGTCGATTAAAGGTTTTTTCGATCAAGAAGTTGCGACTTAAGCTAAGCCAAATCGAACGCGTGGCGATTTGATCAGCCCTCTGGTTCCGTGTGGGAAGAGACTGATGAGGGGGGCCACGCCAACACAAATCATCCGTACAGCGCATCGGACCTAACTCGCCATTTCAACCGGAAAATCTCAGTTTGGCCTTAATAAAGAAAGGCGTGATCTTCTCAGCCCTGAAAAAAGAAAAAAAGAAAAGAAAAAATAAAAAATAAAATAAATAAATAAATAAAAGAGGGTTTTTTTTTTTTTTTTTTTAAGAGGGGGTTGAAATTGGGGGAACAATGCATGGGAGTTAAGTACGCCGGATTTCAGGTGACGTGGCGTCGAAAATAAGAAATTCATGTTGGCTGGACTGGAGTTGTTGGAGGCGTCTCCTCCTCTGCAATTTCTTTATCCCCCCCCCCCCCCCCCCCCCAAAACGACAATTTCTGTACTCTCCTCCCAGGAAACTCCCCTCTCTCTCTCTCTCTCTCTCTTTCTGCGTGGAGTAGTTGGCATCTCTCTCTCTAGCCCCCTACCTCTCCGCCACGTGTCGCGAACCCATTTCTCGGAAGACCAACCTCTCTTCAAAGTTCCCCTCCCTCTCCGCCAAGGAAGGCATTTGGACCCAGCGGTGCTCCCCCCCCTCTCCTTCCCCCTTACAATTATGAGGATTTTCGAAATGATGCAATAAAATTGCAAAGCTGATATTTTTCAAATAAATTAGCCATATTTTATATCTTAAGGTCGCACGATTTATATCTATAAGTCTAAGTCTGGAATGCTTGTGTTCTATAAATCGTACGTTTAACGTGAGGCTATCAAATGTGGCGTGACTTTATAAAGAATTATTTTGAATGTTGAGCGGCAATCATGACAGATCGAGCGGGAGCGAGAGAATAAGAACATGAGGATCGATTAATTTCAAGGAAATGAGATTGTGTATTTTCACAAAAGTGTAAAGTAAATAGTTGACGTAATGTACCATGCTTGTTGACACCTAGGATATATACCTGCGGTTCTCTATTGCAGGCCAAAGGTTTTATCTTCTTCCATGATGATTAAAAAGTTATAATCAAATCAGCTCACAAATCCTTATTTGGTTTCTTCGCGTTATCATTAATTTTTTACGTCACATGTGACTAAAAATAAAAAACAATATAAACTTTCTATCTTCTTTTTTTCTCCCCCTACATCAAATGCCTCCACCAGGCCACCACCATAGCATAAAACTTTCCACTGCCCTTTTACACATGACACCCCAAGATAGTGCTTGACTACTACCCATTCATGCCCAGCATCACTCTAGCATTGCCAATGTAAGACTCCCCGTCCTGCGCCCCAGAAAAAATGCTGAGCCTCCTCAACTCCAAGCTCCGCCGCCTCTGCCGCCGCCTCCGGTGGCCCTTCCGTCACCGCCGCTCCTCCGACTCCAAGGTCGTCGTCGTCAAGCAATTCGGCAAATCCCCCTCCGACCGCGGCGCCGCGAGCCCGCGCCCGCACCCGCCTGCCGCGAACGGATCCTCGTCCACCGTCCACCCGAACGACTCGAGGCCGCCCGGGTCGATCCGCATCGCGACATTCAACGCCGCGCTCTTCTCCATGGCCCCCGCCGTCCCGAAGCTGGAGAAGTCGTCGAGCCTCGACTTCGACAGCGAGGGCGCCGTCGTCGGCGGCCTCCGCGCCAAGTCGGCCAATCTGGACCGCCCGCGGGGCATACTCAAGCAGTCTCCCCTGCACCCGCTCAACGGCCAGGATCACCTGACAAAGCAGCAGAAGTTCGCGAGATCGAAGCTCCGGGTCTCCATCAACCTGCCGGACAACGAAATCTCCCTCCTCCGCAGCCGGCGGAACCTGAGCTTCAGCGAATCGTCCGCCGCCGCCGAACCTCCGAGTTCTCCTTCTCCATCTCCCCACTCCTCGTCCTTGGCCTCAGCGTCGATCGGTCGAATCTTCAAAGGGAAGGCTCCGGCGACGGCGAGGGGGAGCCTCGAGAACGGCGGTAGCGGCGGCCACCCCCGCGGCGGCCGGCAGGCGTACAGGAGCACGAGGACGGTGGTGGAGGTGCTGCGGGAGCTGGACGCGGACATAGTGGCGCTGCAGGACGTGAAGGCGGAGGAGGAGAGGGAGATGAAGCCGCTGTCGGAGCTGGCGGCGGCGCTGGGGATGAGCTACGCGTTCGCCGAGAGCTGGGCGCCGGAATACGGCAACGCCGTCCTCTCACGGTGGCCGATCAAGCACTTGAAGGTCCAGAAGATATTCGACGACACCGATTTCAGGTCCGTCATTTAGTTTTATTTTATTTTATTTATTAATTTAATAATTTCCACATATTTTTTACCGGTTATTCTTGCTATCATTTTCGTAATTATGGTGACCATGATATGCTCTCTTTTTCATTGAGCAAGTGGCCTTCCTAGGCGATTTCGAAATTTAAAAGATATTTTCATTTGTTTATTTAGGCGTCCACAATTGAAAGCGAAGTTTGATAATATATCATAAATTAATATTCCCACTGGACATATTATATAATTTTTTCTTATATTTTTCCAAGTGAAAAGATTAATTTCGCAGACCCATCTACAACAGTGCAAATCCACTTCGGACAGTTGAAATTTTCGTTGAAATTAAGGTAAGATGGATGTAATAAAAATTCACAAGACCAAAAAATAAAAGCAAAAACATAAGCTTTTGCCTAGCCATCAGAATTTGTGGATGAAAATCTTGCTGTCGCTTGGTTTATATTTTGTCTTCTTTTTTTTTTTTTCCTTCCCCCTTTTTAAACTGTTCTATTTGGAATTATCTGAATGGAGTTGTCCAGTAACTGATCTGGGAAGAATTTGGAATATTATTCACGAGAACCCTACCACCAAAAATTCAAGAATTCCCCAAGGCTTTTCTCCCACAGCCTGTTGCCTTTGTACAACTTACGGAAAGCTATCTGCAACAACAGTGGTGGGCCTTTCCAAGGATCCCAGCACCAGCTGTGAGCAATGCCAGTCAGAATTAAAATATGAATTAAATTAAAAAAAAACCCATTTTTTTTCTTTCTCTGATTTTAGATATGGGTTCTCCAGAGTATTGTTATTTATCAATAATAATAATAATAATAATAATAATAATAATAATAATAATAATAATAATAATAATAATAATAATAATAAAATAATAATAATAATAATAATATCTTCGGTTATAACTATTCAAAATTCGTGCGAGTGTGTGTGATGAAAGACTGTCTTGGACTTCTTTCATTCCTCTTTTTTTCATTTCTGGTTGCATTTAGTGGGTTGATGAGAGTCAGCGTTGAAGATCATTCTGTATTAATTGCTCATATAGTCAAGAGAATGCTTAGGAACCTGCTAAATTACATATATATTTTTTTTGTTCTTTAGTATTTAAATAAGGAGTTGGGAAGATAAACGAAGGATAAGATCAATGGCGTACATTAAATGAGGGCAGGGTAAGGTGTATGTAGGTAGGACAGTAACGTGGGGAGGATTTTGCTTTTGCTTTATTTTATGTATTTGCCAAATCAGATGCTTGACCTGAAGACTACAGAAGGACTACTCATCTTCAAGGAAAACTACATTTCTCTCAAGCGAGACAGATCAGATAGAATCAACTTGTTTGAGACACCACTCAATTACTTATCATGGAGTCAATTTCCAAGACTTTTGCGTTCGATTAATTAAGCTGCGCCTTAGATGGTGAAGGGATTATGTGCTTTTGTTGCGCGACAATTCAGAAAAAGAGAAAAGGGTGGATTGAGATATAACATATTAAATTGACCAGGAATCGAAGTGGCTGTGAACTCGATATGTTTTATTACACAGGAATGTTCTGAAGGCAACAATAGAAGTGCCCCATGTTGGGGAAGTGAACTTCCAGTGCACCCACCTGGATCATCTCGACGAGAACTGGCGGATGAAGCAAGTCGGCGCCATCATCCAGTCGAGCGACTCTCCCCACATCTTGGCTGGTGGCCTCAACTCTCTTGACGAGACGGATTACTCGCAAGAGCGGTGGACCGACATCGTCAAGGTATTTACATTTCTGTCATGTTTGATGTGATATTCGTTAGCACGACAAACTCGATTACTAAATAGCTTAAGCTACGGAGATTTTGCAATCATGGGCACCTGTGTTTCTTACAGTACTATGAAGAGATGGGAAAACCGACCCCAAAGGTTGAAGTCATGAGGTTTCTGAAGAGCAAGCAGTACACAGATGCTAAGGACTTTGCCGGAGAATGCGAGTCCGTTGTCGTCATTGCCAAAGGACAAAGTAAGAACTCACTTGTTCGCTTTCCCATCTTTCGATTTTCCTTTTTCGCTCTATCAAATGGCTAATCTAAGGTACTTTTCGAGCACGATGCTCCTCTCGCTCGATGATCGCATGATTGGCTTGAATGGACGGAAATTCATAACATTTGAAGCATGATGATCATGTTGAATAGATACATCCGTTGTTGTCATCACTTTGTCAATATCAACCTTTGATGTGAAAATCCGTGGTATAAAAATTGAAGTCCAAAGTCTTTTTTTCGAGTGATTATTGTCTGAATATGTAATTTGAAACTGTTTATTCTACTGCAGGTGTCCAAGGGACATGCAAATACGGAACGAGGGTGGACTACATACTGGCATCACCAGATTGCCCATACAAGTTCATTCCGGGGTCGTATTCGGTCCTATCATCGAAAGGGACATCGGATCACCATATCGTAAAGGTTGACGTAACGAAATGCGAAAACAACCCTCCCCATGAAAGCAATGGCAACAACAATAAAATTACCAAGAAAAGGCGACGACAGCGCAAGCACCAAGCCATTGTAAAGATCTCAGGCACAGCTCCTCCTTCAAAGGGTATATGGACAACGAACACATTAAGCAAAGTCGAATGACATTACATTTATATCTCCCTTTTCTTTCCACTCTTTTCTCAGCTGCTGCTCCTGTTGCTGCTGTTGACTGATCTTGGGCGTGCTGGCTTCGTCAATCTCTGTGTAAATCTTCGATTGTTTTGTGCATCTTGTCTTCTCTGTTTTTTTGTTTTTTTGTTTTGTTTTGTTTTGTGTTTTTTTTTCTTTTCAGTTTAGAGTTGAAGAGGGGAGGGTTATGGTGTGATGGCTTCCTCACACATTTGTATAGATTTCGACACGACAGAAGTGAATTTTTACATTTCAACTAGGCATTGGAACTGAGCGGTTCTGGCAAGTTCTTTTTCAGTATTTTATGCCTTTTCTTTCCGTTTGTAATCTTAACTGCAAGATTCAGATTAGTTTTGTCGAGGGCGACATCTCAAGTTGACTTCACTGAGGTTGAGGTTAGAGAATGCGATCTTCTATCTTTAGATTTAATTGAAAGTTGAAACGTTTTAGATTAAAAGTCCTTGAAATAAAATTGCAAATTTCGAAAATTGAATTTTTTTTGTTAAGTTGGACATCAAGTGATTAATAGAAGACCCAAAGATTTCAAATGAAATACCTTTAAAAAGCAAATAAGGAAAAAAAAAAAAAAAAGCTGCGGAGTCTGGTGATTATGAATTCTAGACAATTGTGGCAGTAGTCAATGTCTTCATTCTTTTTTCTCCGGTTTTGAAATTAGCATTGGAAAGAAGAAAAATGGTAAGTTAGTGCAATCTACTTCGACATCTTAACAAATACCTTCTGTGATCTCTAAATGGAGCCTTAATGAGCATTATAAGTAAAAGTGTAATGAAAAGAGAAAGAAATAGATTTTCTATATAATAGACATTGTTGGCTGATGTATCATGAAATATATTTTCTATATAATAGACATCGTTGGCTGATGTATCATGCTAATTAGCTTATGAATAAAAAAACTGCCTCTCCCTTATAATGGTTGGCAAAATGCGCCCCTTGCATCAGCATAGTAGAGGATGCAAGTATCTCTCAATTGGCGTATACTCTTCAATTGATCCACCTTGATGTAATTTATATCAATTGAATTATTTATTTCGATTTTGCTTGAGATCTCAATTTAGAAAATCATGGGATCTAAAGCTCAGATAACAACAAGAGGAATTATAAAAAAAAAAAAAAACAATTAAGACATTGTGTCAATATCGTTGACCTGTAAGAATCCCGTTACTTGCGATCTTGCAGGTCTGCTACTCGGGACCTCACTAATATATGACATTAAAAATAAAAATAAAAATAAATTTAATTTAATTATTTTAATGAGATAGAAAGATAATTAATCATTAATATTTGATACTTCTGCCGTTTGTTTAAGGGCTATGCTAGTAGGTCAAATGACACATCCAATGACGTTTTCACTGCACATGTTCATTTTCTATAGTGATATAGTCAATTATTAAAATGTTGTATTTTTTTCCCTTTTTGTTGCGAATTTCCCTTCTATAAATCATGAACACGAACATGAGCACAAATTTTTTTTGTCAAAATAATTGGTCTATTTAGCACTTGCTGATACCTTTAATTGTTTTCTAAATCGTGAATAAATTATTAAGTGATGATTGGACAAATCATTAAATAGAAAAATCTCTTGAAGAAAAGTATCCTAGATTATCTTACGCCCGTATGCCGAAGATCTACATTATTGTATTTTAGGGTACAAGATTGGCTCCCTCTTTGTCACTGATTTTGTAAGTGTCCTATTGCCTTTGGATGGTAATTCTTTTTGTAATTGTTCGACTTTAAAATCGGCAATGACCAGGAGTAACCATCATCGATCAAGCCCTCTTAAGTGAACACTTAAAAAGAATTAGTCTCTTAATCACTGGAATTGTGTTAAATCAAAGGTATTGTTTGTAGATATCATGAATAATGGGAAATTTTCCAAAAATGTTCTAAATCTATTGCACTTTAGCCAATTAAGTCATAAATTTTTTAATTATGTCAATTGAATCCTAAACCTTTTCACATTTGCCAACTGAGTTTATTGGGTCAATTTTAAGAAAAAAAATCACTGATGTGAATGCCAACCATCTTATGTAGGATGGTTGATACTAATGTTGGCAAATTCTTATAATTTTTTTTAAAAAAGGATTTTTTTAAATTTCTTCTTTTTTATTTTTTATTTTACCATGGCTTGTGAGAGTCGTCAAGTCCTAGCAGCTACTAGTGAAGACTCAGTGACCCTCGTTGGACATGGCGAAAAAAAGTAAAGGAGGAAAAGAGAAGAAAATAAAAAAATGGAAAAAGAAGAGAAAAAGGTTCATAAAAATTAAAAAAAAAAATGTTTAAAATATTTTAAAAATTCTCCACGTTGGCGTTGCTTGTGCCATGTAAGATAACCGGTGTCCATGTCAGCGATTTCCTAACAAAATTGGCCAGACGAATTCAATTGGCAAAATGTGAAAATGTTTAAAATTCAATTGGCATGACTAAAAGATTAATGACCGAATTGGTAAAAGTACAATGAGTTTTTTCTGGTAATTTTCCCATGACTAACTAGCATCTCTCTTCCATCCTGATTCTAATCATAGTTTAAACAGGGCAAAGTCCCAAACTTATCTAAAGAACTTAATGTTGAAAATTTCCTATAATATGGGCTTACATTAATTAATTATTTTATATTTTAAATAATCGGGTTAATGGATATTTCAATATTTGTTGAACCCTAAAGTGATCTAATTGAATTGGGTATTGGCATCTATTGTTAACGGGCCTAGTTGAGCAACAAAGTGTAGGCAATTGTGTTTGACTGAAGCTCGTAATGGGAAGGGTTCAGTTGACACGCTATTGATTAGAGTTTGCTAGGTCCCTCTCTAGCCTATAAAATGGTAGGTTATACCTATCAGTTGCTTTAATCCCATTGAAAGCTGCTATATCGAAATAGGTCATAGAGAGGAAGATCTGGTATTTTTATAGATCCCTGATTATCAGAGTGATCTATTTTTCTGCAAGTGAAGCAATGGCTCAAACAGGTACGCTTTAATTTTGTTGTATTTATTTATCTCGGTGTTTTACAATCATGTATGGATCCGTTTGTTCTTAATTGATTAATTGTTTATGAGAATAATATTTTACATGTGGTATCAGAGCAGATCGTATATGATTGTAGGACCCAAATTTTTTTTTATAAACAAATTCGAAACCCTCCTCTTTGAGCCAAATATGGGTATTATTTTTTTTTCGTGTATATTTTTTTGCTTGATTAATCTCGTAACCATAGGGCTTTTGTTCTACATGTTGAGATCTTTCCAACCATATATAATTTGCATAATTTCATTGAGAATTGAGAGAGAATTTTGAATTTGAAATTCTAGGGATTATGCATGAAAAAAGTTTTAGAATTTTCGAATTACTTGCAATTGATTGATGTTAGATGCAAATAGTTGTATGGGTATTGTTATATATTTGTTTTAGTATCCTTTTTTTGTATTAAATTGAGTTTTTAGGGGATAAATTTTAAGAAAACCTAATTTTCGGCCATGGGAGCTTTAGTCCGAAACTTCAAAGCTTGCATGTGGTAGATTTAGTTGGTTTTTCTCCGTTTAATTAAATATAATTAATTAAATTGATGTTATAAGCAAAACCCATGAGGAAATTTCATCAAAAACCATGTTAATTTGTGGTTTTGGAGCTTCGGGTCGAAACCGGGTCGTGCAACCTGGTTTGCTGCAAATTCGTGACCCGGCTGGAGGTTGAAGAAGACCTCCAGCTGGGCCAGGCCAGTGGATGGGCGTAAGCCCATCCTGCCTTAATTTTATTTTATGTCTACGCCCAGAACCTTGTTTTTAAAGTTGGTATGGGCCCACGCCCAGAAAGTTTCTTTTCTTGGTTCATGGGCGTGAGCCCAAAACCAGAATAAGAACAAATATTATAATGGGCCTAAAAGGAGTGAAAAGAACAGCTTGGGCCGCGCGCACGTCAGGCCCCGCGGTCTGATTCAGGCTGCTCGCGGGTCCTGGGCCCGCGGGAGTCCGAAATATTTAAATAATATTATAATAATAAAAAAATTTAAAAATTAAAAATTTAAAAAAATGTAAAAAAAGAATTGTGGCAAAAATTGTTGTTTGAAAGAATGCAATATGATCTTTGGAAACACATGTTGTGAAGTGTTTCATATTGTTTGATGAATTTTGGGCATGAATTTTGGAGTTCCCTATTGATAAAAGATTAATATATACAATTACTCGCCCAAAGGGAGTTATTGTGTATATTAATTTGGAAAATAGCATGAAATTTATTCCCATATTTTAAAAGATGGGGATGTATAATTGAAAAATATTTATCTTCCCAAAGGGGATAAATGTTTTGAAAATTATATGTAATTCCCCTCTATGTTGATATTTATGTTGATATTATGGAGATGTATGATTTAAAAAATTTGTCTGTCCAAAGGGGATGGATTCTTGACAATTATATGTAATTCTCCTTATTGTTGCTTTATAAATTTCATGCTTGGAAAAATAATGGTGCATTATACACTCTACCCAAAGGGGAGTTTATGATGTACTTATTATTTTTGTTGAATTGCTTATTGCCCATGATTGATCTTATTGCATTATGTGTGTTAAATAGTTACATTTGCTGTAAATAACAACAATGCCACGGTTGAAATGTTAACTGGATCAAACTTCAAGAGATGGAAGCAAGATATAGAGTTTGCTTTGGGCATCGTACATATGGACTTGGCTCTACATGAGGATGAACTTGCCAGGCCCAATGATCAGAGTACTGTAGATCAAAAGGCCCATTATGCTAGATGGGAAAAATCTAATTGACTGAGCCTTATTGTTATGAAGAGGTCCATTGCTGAGTATCTGATTAGTGGTTTGCCGAAAGATACGAATGTCAGACAGTTCCTTGAAGTAGTGGGAGAAAGATATAGAGTCTCAAATAAGGCTGAAGCTGGGAACTTGCTAAGTGAGTTAACGAACATGAGGTATGATGCTGCTATGGGTGTTAGAAAATTTATACTGAAGATGGTCCACATTCAATCCAAACTTAAGGCCCATGAAATTGTTCTTTCTGAAAATTATATTGTGCATCAAGCCTTAAATGTTTTGTCAGCTGAATTTAGCCAGATTAAGACTGCTTATAATGCTTAGAATGAGACATGGAGTGTTAATGCCTTGATTACTAAGTGTGTGACTGAGGAAGAGAAATTAAAGAAGGAAAAGTATGAGTCTGCCCACTTAACTACCAATGCCAAGTTGAGTTCGTATAAAGGCAAATGGAAGCCTAAGGGGTCAAATGCTCATGGCCCAAAGAAATGGCAAGATTTTAGGAAAAATGAGAACTATGGGAGGAATGGAGATAATGATTTTAAATGTTTTCACTGCAAGAAGCAGGGTCACAAGAGAGCCAATTGCTACAGATTTCGAGCTTGGCTAAAAACAAGAAAAGAAAGTCACCAAGGTGAGTTGTTGGTTTGTTTTGAATCAAATTTGGTTGATGTTCCTTTGGATTCTTGGTGGCTTGATTATGGTGCTACTGTTCATGTGACTACTATCTTACAGGGTCTCACAAATCTAAGGAGTCCAAGTCTGAGGGAGTCAAAGCTTAAAGTTGGGAACAATACTGGAGTTGATGTGGAGCGCATAGGGACAGTTGTTTTGAATTTAGATTCTGGTTTTCAGCTTGTCTTGAACAATGTCTTTTTATATTCCTAATTTTAGGAGAAACTTAGTATCTCTTTCTTCGCTTGACAAAGCTAGATATTGTCTTCATTTTGCGAATAAAAGAGTGGATTTGAGTTATGATTCCAGAATTATTGGGAATTGTGTTTTGTCTGATGGATTATATCAATTCTCCTCATCTCCTGATAGACCATATTGCTCTTTTAATGTCGAGAATGTTGTTGCTAAGAGATCTTTAATCAAAGATAGATCTTCAATGCTATGGCATAAGCGATTGGGGCATATCTCCAAAGAACGGGTAAAACGACTTGTCGTGGCTGATATTCTCCCTCCTCTTGACTCAGATGATATTGAGACTTGTATTGATTGTGTGAGGGGAAAATTAACTAAAACAAAGAAGAAAGGTGCTACTCGCAGTCAAAGTCTATTGGAGATAATTCATACTGATATTAGTGGGCCATACTCAACCACCTTGTGTGGAAATAAATATTTCATCACGTTATTTCTCCCGTTATTATTATGTTTATCTAATTAAGGAGAAGACTGATGCTCTTGACATGTTTAAAGTGTTTCGTACTGAAGTTGAGAAACAATTGGGAAAAATTATCAAGATTGTCAGATTTGATCGCGGTGGTGAGTGTTATGGGCGATATACTGAGGCTGGACAACAAAAGGGACCGTTTGCAAAATATTTGCAAGACTGTGGTATTGTTGCTCAATATACAATGCTTGGGAGTCCTGAGCAAAATGGTGTAGCTGAACGGCGAAATCGTACACTCATGGAGATAAAACGAAGTATGATGGGCAGTTCTAATTTGCCTGAATACTTATGGGGTGATGCGATTAAAACGGGAACTTATATATTGAATCGTGTACCTAGTAAATCGGTTCCGAAAACACCTTTTAAATTGTGGACTGGGAGGAAACCTAGCTTGAATCATTTTCGAGTTTGGGGTTGTCCTGCAGAGGTGAAAATTTATGATCCTTCTCAGAAGAAGACCGAATCCAGGACTACTAGATGTTATTTTATTGGATATCCTAATCATTCTAAAGGGTATAGGTTCTATTGTCCTTCTCGCGGCACTAGAATCATTGAATCTCAAACTGCTAAATTCTTGGAATTAGTTGTTGCTGAAAAGAGTTCCTCTCAATCTTTTGAAAGGGAAGAACCAAACAAAACGGTCTCTATTCAATTGCCCATCTTACATAATGATTCTATGCGAGATCCTAACAGTGTGGAAATTCAGCAAGAAGTAAATACTGAAAATATGGCGATAGATCATCCCATTACAAATGAAATTCCCTAGATGAATGATGCGGCTCCAGAAATGCCTATGCGAAGATCACAACGACAAAGAAGACCAACACTTTTAAATGATTATCATGTCTATCTTGGAGAAACTGATTTTGACATTGGAAGAGTAGTTGATCCGACGACCTTCAAAGAAGCTCTTAATAGTGATCAGGCAGATAAATGGTTAGGAGCGATGAATGACGAGATGATGTCCATGTCAACTAATCAAGTATGGAAACTTGTTGATTTACCTGATGAGCATAAACTGATCGGCTGCAAATGGGTATTCAAAACTAAGAAAGACAATAAAGGCCGAGAGATTCAAGGCAAGGTTAGTCGCAAAAGGGTACACACAAAGAGAAGGTATTGATTATAATGAAGTCTTTTCCCCAGTATCTACTAAAGACTCTTTTCGGATAATCATGGCTTTGGTGGCTCATTTTAATTTAGAGCTTCACCAAATGGATGTCAAGACAGCTTTTCTAAATGGAGATCTGGATGAAGAAGTATATATGCAGCAACCTGAAGGGTTTAAAGAAGCCGGAAAGGAGCATATGGTGTGCAAACTTCAAAGGTCCATATATGGTCTCAAACAAGCATTACGTCAGTGGTACTTAAAATTTCACAAAGTTGTGAGATCATTTGGCTTTAAAGAAAATAAGTTTGATCAATGCATCTACATGAAAGTAAGTGGGAGTAAATATATTTTCTTAGTACTTTATGTAGATGACATTTTACTTGCTAGCAGTGATGTTGATCTATTGAATGACACCAAAAATTTTCTATCTACAAAGTTTGATATGAAAGATCTTGGGGTAGCCTCTTTTGTTCTAGGCATTGAGATTCATCGTGACAGATCTAAGAAGGTTCTGGGGTTATCTCAGAAAAGTTATATAGATCGTGTTTTGAAAAGATTCAATATGCAGACCTGTAAGTCAGGTGAAGCTCCTGTTGTGAAAGGAGATAAATTGAACATAGATCAATGCCCCAAGAATGATGTTGAAAAGGAAGTCATGAAAAATGTTCCATATGCTAGTGCAGTTGGCAGTCTTATGTATGCACAAGTATGTACCAGACCTGATATTGCTTTTGCTGTGAATACTCTTGGAAGATATCTGTCGAATCCAGGTCAAGAACATTGGGTTGCAGCTAAGAAGGTGATGAGATATCTACAACGAACAAAGGATTTCATGCTCGTTTATAGCAGAGTTGAAGACCTAAAAGTGATTGGATGTTCAGATGCTGATTTTGCTAGTTGTTCAGATGATAGAAAATCAACTTTTGGATATATTTTTATGATGGTTGGAGGTGCTATTTCTTGGAAGAGCACAAAGCAAATCTTGATTACGAACTCTACAATGTATGCTGAGTTTGTAGCGTGCTACGATGCGTCGGTTCAAGCAGTTTGGCTCAGAAATTTGATCTCAGAATTGCATGTTATGGACTCTATTGCTAGACCTATGGTGATCTACTGTGACAACACTGCAGCTGTGTTTTATTCCAAGCATGACAAGATTAGTAATGCGTCCAAACACATGGAGATCAAATATTATACTGTTAAGGACTTGGTCAAAAATGGAGATGTTGTAATTGAAAACATCAGAACTAAGTCCATGTTGGTTGATCCTCTAACAAAAGGCTTACGACCCATTTTGTTTAAAGAACATGTAAAGAATATAGGTGTTTTAGATTCTTTTGATTTCTTTTGTTAGTGGGAGTTAATGATTTGTATTTCTGGATATTATAGTTATATGCAGACTGATAATGCTTTTATGATGTCTATTAAAGCATTTATTTTCAATGATTGTTGTTATTAATTCTATTGTTATTTTTTTATCCCGTTGACTGAGAAATGGAAGTATAAAACAGTATTTTTAAACAAATTTTAGTTTAAAGATGACTGTATGTCACTGTTTATGAGATCTCATGTTGGATTGTGACATAATTGTGCAATTTCATGTTGTTTAGAAATCGCACTAAGGCAATTTCATATTGTTTAGAAATTACGCTAATGCAGTTTCATGTCGTTGAGAAATTGCATTGAGGACCGATAAGAAATAGTGTATATCTTGATCACATGTTGGTACTATTTCTTACTACACTACTAGGTCTATGATCCATGAAAATATAACACTTATTATATGTGATTATGGAAGGTCTTGTGTTATGGTATTTTCTTAACACATTGATCTCCATAGTCCTATATTGAGGTTATATAGGATTGGATTGGTATTGAGATGCCATTATTGGAATATTATTTTTAAAAGTTGTGGCCACATAAAACAAAATTTTAGTTATTAACCTAATAGTGTCGTTTTCAATATAAAATCTTTTTCAAAATAAAATAAGTTAATTAATGTAGCCCAAGTGGGAGAATGTTGGAAATTTCCTATAATATGGGCTTACATTAATTAATTGATTTTCTATTTTAAATAATCGGGTTAATGTATATTCCAATATTTGTTGAACCCTAAAGTGGTCTGATTGAATTGGGTATTGACATCTATTGTTAACGAGCCTAGTTGAGCAGCAAAGTGTAGGCAATTGTGCTTGATTGAAGTCCGTAATAGGAATGACCCAGTTGACACGCTATTGATTAGGGTTTGATAGGTCCCTTCTCTAGCCTATAAAAAGGTAGGTTATACCTATCAGTTGCTTTAATCCCATTGAAAGCTGCTATATCGAAACAGGTCATAGAGAGGAAGATCTGGTATTCTGATAGATCCCTGATTATCAGAGTGATCTATTTTTCTGCAAGTGTAGCAATGGCTTAAACATGTACGCTTTAATTCCGCTGTATTTATTGATCTCGGTGTTTTACAATCATGTATGGATCCGTTTGTTCTTAATTGATTAATTGTTTATGAGAATAATATTTTACACTTAAATCTCCAAAAGAGATGCAATATCTAGTATAAAGTTCACACTTTATGACTTGTGTCCAATCACGTAGCGTTGCTGCAACAGATAGTTTGGAGACATGTTTCAGCTGGTCTTCTAACATGCAAAACATGATATCATAAACAAACCACTAAGAAGGTTAGTTAGTAACCTTTTTTTATCGTTTGCCAAGCATGCCGTTCCATCATCTTTCAATAAATTCTCAAGTGGCATTTGTAGAGAAAAGTTTTCATCTCGGCTCACTGGCAAACTGAAAATTGTAATGGTCATGAGTAAACGGTCAGGATGAGCAACGATATTTAAAAGCACTTGCGTAGTTCTTCGCCTGTTAGTATGCTAAACATGGAAAATGTCGAATCAACATCAATTTAACACTGTCTTTACTCGAATAGATACAGAACTATGTAAGAAAACACGAGGAACAAGAAGAGAATCCCGAAGCTCTAGACATGGCATGGCCATGAAAACTCCACCGAGAGCTGGTTTTTTGTCCTCGGAGTAGATGTGAAAATGCTGCAGAATTAAAGAATAAGCAAAGATTCTTCGTATCTAGCACTGTAAGCTCGCTCGATATAGAGTGAAACAAAGGGACATTGCATAGAGTTTGCACCTATATGAAGTTCACGATGGCCGGGAGCAATCCGCACCACATGACCTCAACTTAAGTGCATCGCCGTATCAATAATCAGTTCTTCCACAAGTGGAATTGATATGCAATTTACGCCCGAATTGTCCTCTATTCGCCTTTCACTTGGGGACTGTTTTCCATGAATCTCTTCCAGCTCCTTGAGCCTGTTATCGAGGGCTCTTCTAAGTGAAGCCATCTGTATATGATCGTTTGCTTCTGGAAGTCGGTTTATGGAGACCTTGAAGTTCAGCCTATGAATTTTTCTGTACACTAGACGGGTCCTGTTGTCGTACTTTGAACACTTATGTGAGGTTTCAATTGTTCTCGCCTTCCTTTCATGGTGCAGCAGAGCAACAAATGCCAAAGGAATTGGAAGAGACAGTTCCACAGCCTCCTGTCACAATGAATGGTCTTTCTCATCAGGATGATTCTCCAATGAGCGTGATGAACTGCAGGAGTAAGTAAGAAACTCGATTTTTGAGATGTTTCTGTCTCATATCGTTTACTTTTTCTCCATTGCGTCGAACATAGTACCTACTCTAGTGATTAGCTTAACTTTTCATTTTAATCTGAAAGCTACTCACCTACATTTATAGGATTCTTAATATAAATTACCTGCACTACTTGGCGAATTCTGTCATCTGCACTAGTTTAAATACATGCATCATTCGAGAGCGCAAGTGCCTTTGATGGCTTATGGCCTGAGGCATGGCGTAATTGTTTTTTTGCCTCGTCAAAAGTGTTGCTTCAGAAGACCTGAATTTTCTTTTGAAAGTGATGCTTCAGAGGACCTGAATATTCTTTTGATGGGAATCGTCTGTTTAGATGATCATAATTGCTACCATTGGTAGAACACACTACCAATAACAACATATAGTCGCAGTGTGCATTCTAGTTGAACAACGTAGTTTCAACTTCGAGTTGTGATGGTAATTGTGCTCGCACTAGTGTTTCTAAAATGTTGATGAACAGAGCTGAATCTGACAAGCTACTAGCCATTCCTGTCGGTTTTGTTGGATCAGAAGAGGTGGTAAGGTCTGCTCCGCATCTTGTACCTGGCGGTAATCTTGCTTGTCCTTCATTGGAAGAACAAGGAATGAGAATAAATGCTGCATTAGACGCTGCACATGCACCAATTTCTCATCTCTCAAACCTCATTGCCAACGGCCACCGGGCTGCAAACTTCAGGGGACCTTTCCAACCATCAGACTTTTAATGGCTCGAAGCTTGAGCCACTTGGATTCATACCCTATCCCTTACTTTCTCTGAAGGTATTTATGATATTTAACACTTAGCTCGACATTCTGCATCGTCGATCTTACTTGGTTTGGACTACCTACTGGCGAATCTCTTCATGTAAAGGTTTGGCTTGGAATATTACTTGTCAGCATAGTTGCATAGACATGGCGGTTCTGTTCTTTTACCCATCAGTGCATTCAACTCGTGGTGCAACAATTTGAAAAAAGCTTTTAATATGCTATTTGAGAGTCAGCTTTCAGCAGTGATCTCGAACGATTTCGTGTTCTCCAAACCAAGACTTGTTCAGAGTCATTGAAAGCCTTCAATTTCTGAGCTTGTACTAGGAAGGTCCTTACTGCTTTATCTGTTTCTAGATACTTTAAAAACCATCTAAAGTAATTGAAAAAGACCATGCGGAAAAAGTTAATTGCTGTTGTACTTGGCGAGGCAACCCAAGTTTAAGTAGCAGCATGCGCTTTTGCTACTTCTCTATGTATTCTTACTCCTGAGGAATGACGTTGTTTGTAGCTTCCATTCAGGAGTACCTTCCTAATTCGGCATCAGGTCAGGGTTCTCTGTCTGCAATATCCGAGTGAAGTGGATATCGCGCATTCCTTATCAACATCGGTGTTTGGAGGAATGTTTGCTAAGCAAGAAAACTCATGTGCAGGGGACAACAGTGAGGAATATAGTACTTGTTCGGAAGAATGTAAGGCACCATCTCATGACTTATCATCGAGTGAATGCACAAATTCTTACTGCATTGAGATATTGTGCTTTTGTAATACATCACATCCTCTAACATGACATCACATGTTCAAATTCTATTCATCGTAAAGGCAAAAATTGATAGCCACAATCGTTCATCGGTTAGGTCGAAGTCAGAGATTGCTTGAGCATGTAGCTGATGACGAGCTGGTTGATCGAGCAGGGGTTGAAGGGTGGGGGTGAGAGCTTTTGATGGAAACGAGAGAGATTCGTTGCTCAAAATGCAAACATTAACATGATGACAAAATTACATCGTTATGCCGAGAGGATTCACACGAAATAAAAATTATAATGAATGCCATAAGACATTCATTGTCATTTATAAAACATGGACATACTGAGTCTAATAGAAAACATCGATGCTATATGAAAAACATGTAAAAGCTTCATAGATTACATTATCAATGATAGTACATGCTGATAGTGTTAATTATATTTCGCATCTCATTTCTACAAGAGGAGAACAATCACACAATACATGATTTCGTAAACTCATTGTCGTGGTCAAATTGGTAATTGCTAGAAATTATTGGAGCACTTGATGAAGAGGAGACCATTTCAAGTTCTATCTCATTGTTGTCATCATCAATTGGTGCCTCTATTGGATACAAAAGCGGTTTTGGAGGTAGTTGCAGTTTATCGATATCTCCTTCAAGCATATCTAGAACTTTCCTCATTGACGGCCGATCATTAGGGCTCAGCTGTATGCACCATAGTGCAACGATTATCATCTTCCTCGTTTCTCTTTCCTCTTCTATGACTTCTACCCTCTCAACCTCCTTTTCTTTGTTGAGTTGATCATAAATCCACAAAGGAAAGTAAATTTGACTTGAATGCTCTGCATGTGCATTTATATTTCTCCTTCTACCGGCCATTTCCATCAACATCATCCCAAAACTGTAAACATCGGCTTTATAAGAAATGCCACCAATGTCTCTGTAGAATAGCTCAGGCGCCATATAACCCAAGGTTCCTCTTGCTGCAGTCAACGATACTATGCTATGACCGATGGGATAAAGTCTTGCAAGTCCAAAGTCAGAAATTTTCGGAGTAAAACTTTGGTCTAGGAGAATGTTGTGAGGCTTGATATCAAAGTGTAGAATTTGCATATCACATCCCCGATGTAGATACTCTATCCCTCTAGCTATGCCAAGAGAGATCTCATGCATTTTCTTATAATCAAGAGGATCATCACCATCCTTATTTGAAATGTGTTTATCCAAAGAGCCATTCAGCATGAAATCGTAGACCAGAACTTGTTTGGAGTAATCGACGCAAAAACCAACAAGTTGCACAACATTGATGTGGTGGATCCTTCCAATTGTGGCCACTTCACTAATAAAATCTTGGCCATTAGATTTTGGTTTGTCCAAAATCTTAACCGCAACTTCATTGCCACTTCTAAGGATTCCTCTATACACAGAGCCATATCCCCCCTCACCTAATTTGCATTTGAAATTTTTTGTAATCTTCTTGATATCTGAGTAAGAATACCTTATGGGCAAAAAGTTGTTGTGAGCTTGTAGGAATTCTTCGATGTTTGTGTCGATTGCTCGGTGCCTTCTCATCCACTTATAGATTAGAAGTATCAACACACATGGAGCTCCGAGTACGAATTTTGCTGCGAAGTAGTTGGGGGCTACATAGAAATTGTCCATAGATTAGCGCAGTGCAATAAATTTTTGGTAAACATAATTGTTTTTAATCAGAGTGCTTCTTGAGATCATCATAGTTGTGAGGAGAATAGGCCCAGCAGTCATACCCAAGAAAAAGGCGAGGCGCAAACCTGCAATTTCCGCGTACCAATGCTTGGTCCACGTAGAATTAGGGGTAACTGCAACAGATTAATTAGAGTCGGTGATCAATCAATGAAGAATTAAATTTATCATTTTAGCAGTTAAACATAAATATAATTTACTCTCCTTGACAGCGCTCAGATCACAGATAATTTAATTCACCTACGGAATCCATGTCACCGTAGCATGATATTTTCTCTTGAAGAAAAGCGATCTTGCTTTTGTTCACCTATATATACCAAATGATTCATAAGTTCACGTCTCGCTCCGCGTAATTCTAATTTGCAAACGTCATTCAATACGCGTGCAGTTTATTCAACCGCATAACAATAACAGCCATGCAAGGGACACGAGCAACAATTAAATTAAGCATTTTTCCCCAAACAAAAATGAAGTAACAATGTCAAATCCAGAAAAGCTCCAAGATTCGTAAAATAAACGAGAGCAGTGCATGCCGACCCTACCAAGAAATCTATTTTAACTTTTCTACTTAAGTGATGTGGCAATTTTTTCTATTATGTTTTTAAAGAAACTAGTGTCTTAATGTGTGGAAATTATTAAAAATACCCAATTAAAACCTGCCACGTCACTTCGTAAGTAAATTTTGATCAGATCTCTTAGTGAAGCTAGCATTTAAGGAAAGGAGGAGGAGGAAGAAGAGAAAAAGAAAGAACAGCTCAGGGGAACGTCACTTACGGAAATAATAGCCGCAATATCCCCCTCGCTTAATAAAACTTAAGAAGTGACATGGAAAGGGGCTTCGCACATAATAGAAGTTCGGATAGGAGAGATTGAATCCCTCGACCATCTTGTTGTGGAGGTCCTTGTATGGTAAGCTCCCATACTGATCCCCTTTCCGCCCTGAGATTTGATCCGATGCGAATGCCATCATGGTTACGGTGCAAGAGTCCTTGATATCCCTTGCTCGTAGATCTCCATGTACAGCGTATGAGTACACCTTCTTTTGGGAAAAATAAGGAGTTGTGTCGGCAGAATATGCGCCCTCAATACATGGTGTGGCATCAATATAAGAAGTAGAAGTAACAGGTCGTGAGCACTTCATGAAGGCCACAGTGTCATTTAGAGATGAATATAGATAAAAATCACCAATTGAACTAGACCAATTGGAGAACATCAATGGGTAACGAGGAAGGGATGAGCAATTACCCTTTTGCAGTCCATCATCAACCACCGTGATATTACCAGAGAAGTAATTTTGGTCAATATAGGAATCGTAATGAATCGACTTCACATAATATCGGCCAGCATATAAATGTAGAACAGTGTGGTTATTTTCACAAGTTAGCTCATACCAAGAGTGACCGCAGTCTTTTGGATCGCCTTTCAATCGAAAAGGATAACTTATGTTACGGATCTCACCGCAAGATGAAGGGGCACACAAGTGATTCTTCTTCGCATCGCAGCTCGTCCCTAACAATAGCAGAACATGCAATTCAAGAAGAAAAACACCGAGCATAAATATGGAGTTGCGAGAAATAATCATCTCTTTATGGTTTGGTCTGATGCAATGGAAGTTTTAGCTCACTTGGTAATGCGAGGGATGCTTAATAAAGGGTTGGGAGTCATCGGTCATCGAAATGTCCAAGTCAACCCTAAAACAAAGTCTAGCGAAGAAAAACTTAAAAAGTATGGCCCCGCAAAAACACGATCTCGAGTGAAGAAAAAGTGGGTCTCATGTGAAAATATCAGCCCCTGCAGTCAAGGCGACAAAAACACGGTGTTGGAATTATTTATGGTGTGGCTTTCACGTTGATTCGAAAAGAAACTTCTCTGCAGTTTTCAGATTTAATTTTCTTGGCAAATTGACTCTTTAGGAATCAATTTTACTTCAGTAAAAAAGGAATCGATTGGAATGTTATGTACCCTAAATTGAATCAAAATCCTTTCAAGTGAGGCATTGGCATTCAATTTTATTTTCAAGGCCAATATTCTCACGGTGGTGGGCTCACACGACTATACCTATCCATTTCCCGCATCAGGTCATCATCCGATAAGAAAGTCATCATGGTTATGTTGCAAGAATCCTCGATGTCCTTTACTTGTAAACCTAACCCATAAATAGCGTATGAGTACACCTTCATTTGGGAAATATTAGGGGGCGTATCGGAAGAGTATGCTCCCTCAATACATGGTTCAGTATTGATATATGAAGGATAAGCAACGGGCTGTGAGCACTTCATGAAGACCACCGCAGAGGATGAAGCATTTTGATAGTACGGATACCGATAACTCAAGTTGGAGCTCGCCAATGAGAAACGAGGGAGGGATGAGCAATTACTTTTTTGCAATCCATCGTCAACCACCGTGAAATTATTATAATTGTCAATCGACTTCACATGATATCGACCAGCATATAAATATAGAACGGTGCGATTATTTTCACAAGCTAGCTCATACTCAGAGCGGCCACAGCTTTACGGGTCACCTTTCAATCGAAAAGGACAGCGTATGTCATGAACATCACTACAAGATGAAGCAATGCACAAGTGATTATTCTTCGCACAGCAACTCATCCCTAGTAGCAGTAGAACATGCAATATGAAAAGGAAAACACGAAACATGCTCATGGAGCTTAGAGACTTCTTTGTCTCTTTATCGTTTGATCTGATGCAATGAAAGTTTTTGCTAATTGGTAAATATGAATGAAAAGCGTCGGATCGTCGGTCATACAAATGTCCAAGTCAACCAATAAAGGCAAGTCTAGTGAAGAAAAAGTATGCATCGCGTGGAAATTGTGACCCTTGCAATCTTCGTGACAAAACACAGTGTTGGAATTATTTATGCATGGCTTTCACATTGATTAGAAAAGAAACTTCTCTGCAGTTTCCAAATTGACTTTTCTTAGTACCAGAAATAAGAATTGATTTGAATGTTTTGTATTCTAAAATGAATCAAAATCCTTTCAAGTGAGGCATTGGCATTCTATTTTCTTTTCAAGGCTAATACTCCATGTATGTCACTTATTAAATTGTGAAGAAAAAAAGGAAATACATATCGTATTTTATTATATGAGCTTTTTCATTTTTAACAAAGAACAAAAATTGGTAACAAAAATAGCTTTTACATATCGTCTTTTCAATGCAATAATTGCTATCGAGGGACCGACACACCTAGAAAGCAATACAATAATTGCTATCGAGGGACCGACGAGAAAGCAATACAATAATTGCTAGCGAGGGACCGACGCACCTAGAAAGCAATACAATAATTGCTAGCGAGGGACCGACACACCTAGAAAGCAATACAATAATTGCTATCGAGAGACCGACGCGCCTTGACTAGAACCTCGCTAACTTCGTCGTCACGCAAAGACTATAGATGCAAAATTTGACTTCAAAAATATAAAGCAATGTTTATTTATTTACTTTCGACTTTAATATTTCAATCACTCTCCCACAATTTTGCTAGATCTATGAACAATACAATCATCTCTTTCCTATAACATAACCACTTAATGATTGAACTGATCAATTTCAATAAAACTGTCATTTTGTCAAATGAAAGAAATGTTGTTGCCTACTTCATCATCATCTTCCATATCTCTGAATGTGTGATATTGAAGGTGTCATGTAAGTTCAAATGAGACTATCGGTCAATTTACTTTTGTGAACATAATATCAAAGAGTTTCGCATAGAAATTCTTCTCAGTGAAACAGACACGCCTTCAAATAGTTGTAATTAGCACTTACCATATATTTTTCAAGCTAATGCGTACACCTAAGTATAATTGAAGAGACTGAAATGGATTTTCCATATAATACAGCAAAGTTTATTTTAACTGACACATCCAATGACGTTTTAACTGCACATGTTCAATTTTTTGTAGTAATCTTATTACTGATTACGTTTTTAGTTTTCTTTTTATTGCATATTACTCTTTCTGGAAATTGGTTTGTTCTGCGAGCAGTTCCACACGCAATGATACCTTAGTTGCTTTCTATATCATCATTAAATATTCAGCAATGATTAGTCAAATTTTTAAGTAAAAAATCTCTTGTTGAAAGTATCCTATATTATCTCTTGCACGTACACCAAAAGATTCTGGACATAAATATGCAAATTGATGTATCAACTATCAATTCATTCAGTGCCATATAATACTATAGAAAAATAATAATCTGTTTCGTAGTGTAGGATCTTTCATTTTTGACAAAACTGAAATTTGTAACTGAAAAGATTAATAACGACACTGAAGACTATCGTTGTACGTTATGAGAAAAGAATAAAGGCCACACAATAATTTCTCACCCAGCAATAGATGAACGCGAGCCTCAATTTGAAAGTCACTTGCTTCATCATTGCCTGACACGCACGAAGACTATAAGTGCAATATTCGCATTCATAAAAATAAAGCAATACGTGCTTCTTCACTAGCAATTGAGAGTATATTCTTGTAAATCAATCACTCACTCTACTCACTCTCCTGTCAAATAACCCCATCTCTTTCCGCAATAAAACCAAATGAACTGACAGATCTCAACAATAACGTCGTTTTGTCAAACAAAAGATGCTGTTACCTGCTTCATCATCATTTTCCATCTCCAAATGTGTGGTATTGCAAGTGTCATGTAAGCTCAAATGGGACTACAAGGAAGAGTGCTGCCATTTTCATTCTCTGTTGATAGCTGCTTGAATCTGCTCAAGACTCCTCCCTTTCGTTTCAGGGACCACCGTGATCACGAACACCATCCCAGCGGCGTTAATCACCGCATAAAGAAGGAAGGTACCTGTGAAGCAAGCGAGCAGAGTTATTTGCTTTCGACAAGTTTTTTGGAAGCATATTCTGACATTTTTCTCATGGGAAGAATGCTTTAGTATGTACTACCGGTCGGTTAATCATTCTGCAGAAAAACCCACTTAATTTTTTTCTTTTTTAAATGATATGTCGGCTCAATTTTCGTGATATTTGAATTTAGGCAGAAGTAGCTGTAAACGCGTTGATTGAAATAAATGGTCTGAATATGCATTCGAGAGCATGAAGAACGGAGCGACAGACACCTCCAGCTCCAAATAGGATTGAAATGTTCAGGAAAAGCTAAGTCTCAAGTCTGTAGTTTAGTCGAATTCGCGCAACAACTCATGTTCCAATGTGAAAAATGTTTATCGAGCTCCTGCCAGAGTAACAGTTCAAAGAGTATTTTCAGCAGAGTCGTACCGTAGGAGCTCCAGCTCATTAAGTAGTTGAAAGTGTAGGAAACTGCCCAAGCGCCGAACCAGTTCACTAGTGTTGCGAAACCTCCAGCTACTCCTTTGATATTAATGGGGAAAATCTGAACTCCAGCCCACATTACATGATTGGCAAAAGAATTTTGAAACTCTTGTACTAATAACACCAGTTACGAAAACAACCCTTTAATTTGATAAGCATGAAACTTCGGGGGATGTTTAGGATTACCTCGGACATCACGACCCAAGGAACTGCGCCCATTCCAGCGGAAAATGCTGCTATGTATAGCTGAGCATTGGAAAAAACAGGAGAAAAATTTGTAGTAGGGAGTTGTTGCGGCGGCCAACTGGATAGAGCCAGAAAGAGATCAAGGCAGGGGAGATTATTACCAGAACGCCGGTGACGGCAAGTATCGGGACAGCATCAGCTGCCAGATCATGAACCTGGCTCGGAAGATTCTCAAAAAATTACTGGTTGACAAGCATTGCAAAGCAGAAGGAAGATACTAGGACTGATAGTAATTACCTTTAGAAAGAATGAAAGGGCAGTTACTATGCATCCCAGGACCAATCCTGTCCCCGAGATCTGCGATTGAGACACAGAGAGAGAGAAGGTTATGGTTCAAGTTGCAGAACTCGCGAAAGGGGCAGAACCAGAAAAGCTTTGTTACTATAGACATGATTTCTTAGCTTTCATCTATTTTACCAAGAAAAGGGGCTTTCTTCCAGCTCTATCGACCAGTGCAGCGCCAATAGCCGTGACAATAACCTGTAAAAATTTACTCTTTAAGCGTGACGAGTATAAAACTAGATCCCCAGCAAAGAGGAAAGGGCAAGAATTACAGACCTGGAGGATTGCATAAGTTATGGTTCCAACGCTGGAGGAGAAACCTGAGGAGATTGTACAAATGCAATTATAAAGGCGAGACTAATACCTTGCTTGTGAGATTCAACACTAAATTATGTGAACAGCTCATTCAGTGATAATTAAGTAGACCAAAAGCATTCGACATTGAGAATTTTACTAACCCATTTGAATATTAACTGGATTATATAAATTGGAACCCCTGCTTTGCTTTTTATTTAGCTTTTCGTTCTGGAATCTAAAATGCAAAGCATACTTTCATTTTTGTGGTGCCCAAGAGCTTCTTGCTATGAACTGCATACCTGCTTCCTCAAAAATATTGCTTGTATAGAAACAGACGCCATTTATCCCTCCGAACTGCTGGACGACCATCAATCCAACACCAATCTGGCCAAAATTTAACAAATTTGTCAGCAAAAAGAACAAAAATGGGAAATATCACCAAAACTACAACTACTGCATATTCCCGATCACAGGGCATTCCAAGAAAGCAACGAAGGAGGGACTTTATCGGATACATAGCAGTAAATACAGAGAGAAGATTACGATGACAGAGCTCAGATATCTTCTCTGAAATAAATTGAGAATGCTGGCTTTCGGGAGCAGTTGAAGAGTTTCGATGTAGTCCTGTCAAGAAAAACAAATTCGATCATTCTGTCAGTTATTCGTACTTATAAAGCCGAGGCACTACGATGAAACGAGTATAGACTTAAAGCCTTTTACTTGTATTTCAGCAGCCTCTTCAGAAATGTCCGCATCCTTTCCACGGAGTTTCTGCAGCGCGGCTTCAAACTCCTTTTCGCGGCCCATTTTCGCCTGCATTTGGCAGAATCCTAAAATTCATTCCAACACTACAAATCCCTCTCTTCCAACAATTCAGATAAGAAGAGTCTGGTGTTCATCTTGATTTGTTACCAGCCATCTAGGAGACTCTGGAATGAAAAACAGGCCGAACAGTAGGACTGCACAGGGGATTAGACCTGCATAAACCGCAGATGTTCAAGGTGGTTTCAGACTTGGACTTTTCTATACAACATTGGCACTAAACTTGAATTATCCTACTTTTTCTGTTTTACCAATTAATGCCAAAACCCTCCAAGCTAATACTGTCCCGATTATGAAGGAAACGGACACTCCAGCAACGATCATAAGCTGTGGAGAGAAGAGAACATGTTAGGCCCAGTAGGTTCTGTAGGATGTACATATATACACCATCTTGCACTTGCAAGAGGGCAAAATTTGCTACAGGCTAAGGCCTTTTGCCAATAGCTCCATGCTTGCAATTTTAACCAAGAATGTTCATACAAAATCTTTGCCTGATTGACAGCAGTCAAAGCTCCACGGAGATTTTTGGGTGTAATTTCAGCTATAAATATCGGTACCTGGACATAAATTAGAAAAAGATTAACCAATCTAAACCGAAGAGAGAGCCTCATGTTGTCACTGTGAATCGAGTCCAGCATGTTGTCGTAGAACAACTTGCTACATCAAATTTGTGTGGTACGAAGTGAGGAATTACCACATATGAAAAGACTCCCATTCCATATCCCGTGGCCAATCTTCCGATATCCAGAGCAAGTGCTCCCTAATTCACTCAAAATTAAACAGAAAAGAGCGTTGATGAGACTTGAAGTTCTTATGCAACTAATCGATCTTCACCTATGATAAGGCTTGTAAATAGGATATGGACACACCTCAGCAAAGTAAATAGCAAGCCATCCTGCTACACAAAGAGCGCTCGCTATTCTCATTGTCTGCATTTTGAGGCAAATGTTTATGCTGTCACGTCCTCCGTCCATGATATGACTAAATCCCAAAGCTAAAACTCTCAAAGAGTCTTGAACAACACTGTTCTGTTTTACATTGTGAAAGACGCACTCATTTGCTGCTTACCCATTTACGGCCAACAAAATCAGCTATTGGTCCTCCGGTAATTGCACCAATCATTGCACCGAATGTCAGTATGGATCCAAAGACTGAATACTGTCGAAAGACACATAAAGAGTAACTGCAAATCAGCTTGAGTTCAGTTAGAGCAAGAACTTCAGTTACCATCTAGCTAACAATGCTATAAGTCACCGAATGTCCGAGAATCTCAGTGGAAAGCTATTCTGAACAAACCTATCACTTCGATCAGAAATCTGACTGATATGCAGTCGCAATTTTCAGCTGACGATACCCAATCTAAATCTCCCCATTTTTTGGTTTTTTTGTCCTGAGGAGTCCAACAATGGAACTCGATGCGAAAATTCGGTGTACATTTCACTCGTTACAATGCAGAAAGAATAAGATGTCTAGAGAAAGAAGTATCTCTACCTCAAAGCCAACATCCTTTTTTTTAGAGTCTTGTTTATAAAGTTTTTGATCATATAACTCGTCCATATTATGGACCCGGAATATGAGCAGATCGTTACTTTGATTTTCTTGTATATGGGCGCCTTCAGTGATAAGTCCGATATTGAATCGAAGCAACGAACAAAGACAACGCAACATGTGCTTCTCAACAACGAACAAAGACAACGCAACATGTGCTTCTCAACACTCGCAGATAAATTCGACATACCTCAGCTGTAGAGAGACCAAGTTCCTCCACTATAGCATCCTGAGTTGGTGATGAATAACCTGCCTGAAAATCCAATGAAACAATTTCTCATTAGATTCAATTAATCACATCCTTTTCATTTTAACCATTACTATTGGACCTGGACTTTTCAAAAAGAAATTGCATTTCCTACTTACGCAGGTCCCGAATTCATAGGAACCGCAAACCGCAACGAATGTGGTGAAATAGACCATCCGCGGACGACCGTTATCGGTTCCTTCATCTTTGCCAGCTCGGTCCTTCTCTTGCGGTACGAGGAGCCGCTCTCTTACTCCTTCTCTGTCCCCGGTTTCTTGATTTTCAATGTCCTCGTTAATCACCATGCTTGCTCGCCTTACAAAAATGCTCCTTCGTTCTCTATCTGACTACTTACGAGGAACTAGCAAATGTATAAGCTCCAGAGAAGATAAGTTCTCTTTCCAACGTGACTAGTCTGCTTGCTTTATATGGATGACTCGAAATGGGAAACCCCAAGTGCTAATACGGAAACCCCATCTCAGATCGGTTTATACTCGTGGTTTCTAGGAATTCCTCGCGGACTTCAGTCTTGCAAACTGGCAAGCAACTCTTCGGTTTTCTGACTCGCCCCCGTTAATGGTATTGGAATCACTAATGGAACAGTCTCTGAATACAGCAGGATCACAGATGTAAAGGGCTGCATCGCTCTTTATGGGCAAGGAGTAAGTAAAAACATGGAACTGGACTTTCTCAATGACACGGCTCTGGATAATTCTTTATGAACCAGAGTGTTTTTCTAACCTGGAAAGTAATTTAAGTTCTGTCCATTTTTCCATGGTGGCATTATTATCTTAAACTTTAACCCGCGTTTATCGTGTAAGAAAGATAAGATCTCAATTAATAGTTTCTTATCTCTTTGGTGCAGTAAGAAACTATCAAGAAAAAGAACTGTTCTGCTAGAACATTACTTTTCTTTTTGGGAATTTTCTTGACCAAAACCTTTTCTTTTCTTTTTTTCCCAATTGGACGATGAGAACAAGATAATTTCGGCCGGACCTTCTTCTGGGGACACATTATCTTCCTTTTCTATTTTTTAAAAGAACCACTACATATGCGAACAAAAAGCATGCACATAGCCTCCTTTGTGGTCAGTGACGCTTTTGATGTCTGCTCAAATGGTAAGACTAGATAGCGGGAATTTCAAAAAGGGATGCTTTTCATCTTTCCATAGTGGCCAATTTTGCGGAAAATGGCAATTTATAGAGGCAAGAGGTGGACAGAATTACTTTCAAGTTTCTACTAAGGACGTCATGTACTGCCGAGGCCCATGAATCTAAAGAATTCAACCACCATGAAGCCAGCCGACGGGAAAGAATTCACAGGCACAACGGAATGGACCACAAAGTTGCAAAGCACATTAGCCAAAAATATCCAACCACCATTCTCCAACTACTTTATTGGTCCACATGTGCTGCATCTCCGTCTTCTTTCACTTCACGATTCAGAGTAGGCCAACAAAATCCAGCAATAATATATAGCTGCGGACCTGCTCGAGAACAAGAAAATTCAAAAATATATCTTACTCTTGATCTAATAGCCACTCACATATTTTCGTTTTGGATAAATATCATTCACATACTTCCAAGAAAAACCCTACATTGAGAACATTAATTTTCCCCTCCATGTAAACTCATTTTAGCATCTTTCTTACGGTTTGAGCAGACTGAAGTGATTTTTGAAAGGTAGAATTCGTGTAGATATTTGTTAAGTTCAAAAGAAGAGGTAAGTGGTCACGGGATGAGAAATAAGGTGTATTTCGTTATATTTTTCTCAAAAAACTTAGACAAAACAAATATGTTAATCTTATAAGTACATAGTGAGATTTGAATTTCAAATGTATTAGAAGAAAAAAGACACTATAAATGTCATAATTTTTGTACAACGACCACTTAAATACTATAACTTTTTATTCAATCATTTAAATGTCATAATCAATCACTTAAGCGTTGTAATTTTTCATTAATAAGGAAACCTGATGTGACATGGCACTTATGGTAAATGTTCTTTAAAAGTTACAACGCTCGAATGATTTATTAAAAGTTATGGTACTCAAGTAAAGGTTTTTTTTTTTTTTTTTAAGTTGTGACACTCAAGTAATCAAAAAATAATGTAATGGCACTTAGGCAAGCACTGCACGAAAGTGATGACACTTGTCGTGTCCTTATCTCAATATCTTAATATCTTTCTTCCATTTATGACACAAAATCCCATAAAATATAATAAAAAGCACATGGAAAAAAATTATTTTAGCTAATGTTACGTAATTGTAAGCGTCTAATTAAGTAGAGATTAATTAGGCTGATTCGGGTTTTAGAGGCTGCCAGTCATTTTTGCTTGACCCGTACTAAACAAAGTTACGAACAACAAGCGATTGTTTTAAGTTAGTGGCTCCGTTTAAGCATCCAATAAAAATCAGCAAGATTATTTAGCACAACCCTTCTAATATAAGAAGTTTTAGGAACTCTTATCATCACCTTGAAGAAGGGTAGCTGGGCAAGCGTGATTAAAACACCTATGACAAAGACAAAGCAGCCTTCCCTAATTTAAAGGGAAAATAGGTGGACGCGATACAACTTGCCTCATTGAAAGTGATTTGCCGATCCACTTGTTGTAATGGAATGAATTTGATTGATAGAGAAGGTCTGGATTGCCTGAGGGAGCGGATATATCCTAATTGCAGAAATAATATATTAATTGTAATAGAGCATATGCCACTTTCATTTTGCACAATTGCATCTAATCTCAGAGGTCTGGACTCCTTTCTTTCTTTCTTATTTCCCCTCCAATCTTCCAATTTGTGTAGAAAAATATGATCCTTTCAGCAAGAGGAACTTGAAAAATAATTCTGCCGGCCTCGCACTGACGAAACAACAATAATAAACAATAATAAAGAGTCAAAAGTGACAGATTCTTACCAAAATGAAATTGACAAAAAGCTGAGAGGTTAGGTGAGGTGAGCTGGGAAAGAAATTTATGTATGAACCAGATTGTAAAATAACCTTAATCTAAATTCTCGATATTTCTTTTGCTATACGTTATGAAATGAAAAATCTCTATTTGGACAAGAAATTTTTCTTTTCTTGATGACTCTGGATTATAATTATAGAATTATGCATTACTATAAGTTTTCACCAACCTGTTCAATGAACATGGCTTCGTCCATAAGGATACATCCAAGCATCCAAGGATGCACAAGAATCAGATTTCGACCAACTCCAGAGAACTAAACAAGGCCTGGTTTTCCTCTCTTTAGGTAGACATCCTGATTGTGTTGACAATCTTATCCACCAGGACATGTAATTCCCTATTTTCAAGAGTACGATGCCTAAGGAAACGAACATTTGGTACTCTTCTTTCATCCTGCTCTTATATTTTACTAAACAAGACAGATTGCCATACGTATAAAGATGTATAATTAGAGAAGATCCAAGAGAATATACTATTAAAGGATCGACTTATTAAGACATGACAGATGCAACTTGAGTTCATTATCTGATCTGCATCTTTTAAATAAAAATAAAAATATATTTTCGTTACTTGTAAATTCCTATATAGCTTGATATGAAAAAAAAAAAAATTCCTGGCCATTACTATTTTAATACGAAACTTAAAAAAAGAAAAATCACCCACGAACAGACATTTTTTATGCCCAACAAAAGAAACGAAGAAAAGATTTGCATATATTTCGAGAAAGAAAATCTAGAGATTTTGATTTTGCTTGTATGGATGAAACAACATCTTTTAATTAATTTGAGAGATTTTTGTTCTTATCTAATTAAGCAACATCTTTGCTAGTGAATAACAATTTTTGTTTTTCTTGGACAAAAAAAGAGCTTGGGCTTGAAACCAAAGATAGTATTACTTTTTTTATGTAATATGGATTATAAATTCTTTATTTTAAGGAAGGGCAGGGGTGAATCACCTATAATTAAATTTTTTCCCCTAGATATCAACATAGAGTACATAAAACAACTACTTGCCCCCCCCCCCCCCCCCCCCCCGGGACTTTTGTGGTTCTGCACAGTGCACAGCGTATATAAATCAAATTCTATTTGTTTATGGCAACATGGAATATTCCCTGAGCAACGAACTGTTACTTTGACCTCACTTCCTCCTTCCTCCTCCTTCCCTCGCTTCGACGTTAGCTCCAGGACAAAACAGAGAGCGGGTCGCTGGCCGAAGGACGCAAGGACGCAAGGCTGCGCCCGACGTTCGCCCAGGAATGTCGTGCGGTATGAAGCGAGCTGGTCTCGTCCTTGAAGAAAGGGACAGAAACGAGACAAATGGGAGAGAAAGGCGGCAAAGGGAAGGGGGGGGGTCATTTTGGGTTTGTTCGGCCGAGGTAGAGCAACCGAGAGAGAGAGAGAGAGAGAGAGAGATAGAGCTAGTGAGAGTGAGAAGGTGAGAGAGAGAGAGAGAGAGAGAGAGAGAGAAGGAGCGAGCCAGAGAAGAGAGGGAGCTCGAGGGTGGCTGCTTCTGGAAGGGTGCGGCTGAAAACCAAGGAGAGGCTAGAGCCGCTCGAGAGGGGAGACCGAGAAGGTGGATAGCGAGGGAGAGCGGGAGAGAGAGGCGACTGTGTTCTCGAGTTCTTCGGGGGAGGCTGGAGAGAGCGAGAGCAACAGAGAGAGTGAGATCCGAGAGAGTGAGCAAAGCGTGAAGCGGAGAGAGAACCGAGAGTGAGCGGGGGGATGGACTGAGAGAAAGCGAGACCGAGGAGCCGAACTTCGTTCTCGGACATGCGTTACGCGGCCATCCCCAACATAAACCGGCGATCTCCAGCCAACACCCTCGAGCACGTGGTGAGTTTTCTTTGGGTTTGATCCACTTTTATCTCGATGATCCTGGCTCGGTGCAACGTCGAGGCGGCCGACCATAGCTCGTTTCGCTTCAGGCTCACCTTCTGGCCGTCGTTGCCGAGCCGGGTAGGGATATTCGTGGTCAAACACTTCTCTCTGGGAACTCCGTTGCTTGGTTTTATTTAAGACGGAACCGAAACGATAGCTGGGTCTCGTTTTCCCTAGTCCACCAGCATGCTCGATTTGAACGAACCGTCCCTTTTGTCAAGTTTGAGTCATCACTTGCTGCTTTCTTTTGAGTAAATGACTTTGAGTGCTGCCATTTTCATTCTCTGTTGATGGCTGCTTGAATATGCTCAAGATTCCTCCCTTTCGTTTCAGGAACACACCCTTTAAATCCCCCCCTGGAGTTTCTGCATGAAAATTGATTATTCACTGGTTTAATAGCATGCGAGTAATGACTGGACTTTATCTATTTAGATATGGTGGCGTACTTTTGACTAGTTATGCACTGTTCAGAATGCCAGATTCATTTGTAGAGGTTTATAGAGGAAGATTTTGTTTACTGTTTTTCTAAATTAGACGTCAGGTATTTGTAATTTGCATTTCTAAAATTTAATATCCTTTCGATTTTCCAGAGAGAAGGATCGCGTTGTTTCTTGGTGCAATGGGGCAGAAGTTTCTATCTGTATATCGCTTGTGTGGCACGTATATTGCTTTTTTTGACGATTCTCGTAGCAGTTTACTTGGTGACACCCAATTGCATATCGTTTGGCTACATTTTGCTCCTTCTATGTGGGATCATAGGAAGACAACTCATTGAAAGGACGAGAAGACACCTTTGGTTTCCATTAAAAGTATTTGCAATCACTGTGTTTATCTTCATATACAGCTTGACTCCACCTTTGAGATGTGGTTGTCAGGGTTGATTGATCTTCAGTCCTACAACTCAGAAGCTTCGCTATTGCAGAATATTTGGCAGTCTCTTGCAATCCTGATTGCGATGCAGCTCTATAGCTACGGGAGGAGACACAGCAAGTAAATCCAATCTGATGACTCCAAACTCATGGAATTTGGAGCACTTGGATTTATTCAGAGTTTCCTTATTTGACATGGTGACAACGTAGTGTATATAGCAGTGTTCTATGGATCATCGTCACCAATTAGTCTATTTGGTTTCCTTTATCTGCTTGGTCTTGTCATATGTTCCCTTTTACCTAAAGCATCTCAAATCCCATCAAAGTTATTACTTCTTTATACAGGAATTCTGGTGATGGCAGAATATCTATTTCAGATGTGGGGTGCCGAGGCAGGAATCTTTCCTGGACAGAATAAGTCTAGCCAAGTTCTTGGGTTTTGAGTTATTACAGTCAGGCTTTTGGGCTCTAGAATTGGGTTTAAGGGGAAAAGTGCTGGCGATATCTGCTTGTACCCTTCAATACAATTTCTTTCATTGGTTGCAAAAAGTACCAACTCACATTTTGAGCAAAGATTACACCGAAGAACCTTGCCCTCTGTTTGTATCAGCAGAAGAAGTGCTTAGGGATTTTTCTAATTCAAACGGGGAAAGCAAGCCACCTGCAGATTCGCCTGCAATTCCTTGTGAAGCAGAAGGCATGAGAAACAATTTGTCTTCCTCAGCCTCTGGTTTTTCTCAAGCATCAAATAATGTACCCAAAGCTGGAGGCTCTGGGGGTGGCAATGCTAGAAAATATTCTTTTGGATATATTTGGGGAAGCACCAACGAAAGCCACAAATGGAACAAGAAAAGGATTATCACCATGAGAAGGGAGAGATTTGAAACGCAGAAGACAATCTTCATAGTCTATATAAATTTTTGGATGGAGAACATGTTTAATCTCTTTGGCCTCGAAATAAACATGGTGGCCTTGCTCCTTGCCTCCTTTGCTATGTTAAATGCCATTTCTATGCTATATATTGCACTTCTCGCCGCCTGCATACTTCTAAATCGCAATGTCATTTGGAAATTATGGCCAGCACTTGTCTTTTTGCTTGCTTCCATTCTTGTCCTACAATACTTTGTCATTTGGAAGAGCACACCATCTGCCAATTCACAAACATCAAGCAAGGCTGAGTCTGTATTTCCTTTTGAATTTTATGATTCTCCTGCCAGTATGAATGCTGAAAGTCTTCATGTGATGAATTCAGCTGACCATTCATTTGAGTTTTCCCATTGCGAGATCACTGAGGCTGAGAAGGATGGTGGAGGTTCTTTATATGATTCAGATAAGAAAGAGAGAGCCAGAGGTCAAGCTGAGGATAACTCTATAGTTTCTGCTGTGCAGCTTTTAGGAGATGGCGGTTAGTTCTCTTGTAACCTTCCCAAACATCAAGCCGAAGACATGGATGCCAGAGGCACAATCAAGCAGTTTGCACCCGATTAACATTTTTTCTATTGCTTCTGGACACCTGTAAGAATTCCTATTAGGATCTTTCTTACATTGTTGAGAATATTGCATGCATAACTTAATATTTATTTGTAAACTTACTTCACGTCCTGAAGTAATTTCTCGTAACATATAATTGTTATTGCACATAACAATCGGTATCAAGTGCAAATTAAAACATTTGTGGTACTTTGCAATAGGACTAATAGTTTTGCTTCGTTGTCCCAGCTTTAACATTTTCATGGCATCTCATGGCAGGTATGAACGTTTTTTGAAAATCATGATCTTGAGTGTCCTCAAGAATACACAGCGCCCTGTAAAATTCTGGTTCATAAAGAATTATCTCTCCCCACAATTTAAGGTTTGTTCTGCGTCTCTCTTAGCAGCCTCTGCCCTTGCTAAAACTATGAGAAGTATTGATTTATACTTGCATACTTTTCTGCTTTGAACTTCTCAGGATGTGATCCCACATATGGCTCATGAGTATGGTTTTGATTATGCATTAATCACCCACAAGTGGCCTACATGGCTACATAAGCAGAAGGAAAAGCAAAGGATTATATGGGCATATAAAATTTTTTTCCTAGATGTTATCTTTCCCGTTTCTCTAGAGAAGGTAAGCATGTGATATCTATGACTTTGCCTTTGACTGTCTACTCATGCTATTTTCAGTTCTCTGTGACATCTAAATTCTATTGACCCCTCTTTGCAACAGGTTATATTTGTTGATGCAGATCAGGTGGTGCGAGCAGACATGGGAGAACTTTATGACATGGATCTGAAAGGAAGACCGCTTGCATATACTCCTTTTTGCGACAACAACAAGGAGATGGACGGATATCGCTTTTGGAGACAAGTACATATTGAATCAATTTATTCTTGTGTTCTATTTCAAGCAATAGAATGCCTTTGCCTTTTCCGATCAATCTATTCGTGTTTTATTACAGGCAATAGAAGGTTCTTGCCCTTTCAGGTCATTACTGTCTACATCCCTAAGTAAGCTCTTTTATTTTCTCACAAAAACAGGGTTTCTGGAAGGAGCACTTACGCGGAAGATCATATCATATAAGGTAGATTTCTTAGGCGGTTCCATTCTGTCCACGTGATCCTTTTGGCTCCATTGGTATCATATATGGGTTTTAATTATGATATCGTTCTGCTGTGCACTGTACGTTGTTGATTTGGAGAAATTTTGAGAGACTGCGGCAGGAGATAACCTGAGAGTGTTCTATGAATCTCTCAGCAAGGATCCAAACAGTCTGTCCAATCTTGATAAGGTCAGTTCTTGGATAATAAACTGCAAATTCTTCAGCATGAGATATTCTTTGCGAGCTTATAGCTGTAACTTTCTAAAAAGATTCTCGCAAGGTGTTAATTTGTAAAAGCACTGCTTAAATATCCGTGAGCATAAACATATCAGTTGTTTGTCTAAGTGCCCTCATGCTTCAGGACCTCCCGAATTATGCTCAGCACACCGTGCCTATCTTCTCATTACCCCAAGAATGGTTGTGGTGTGAGTCGTGGTGTGGTACAGCCACTAAATCCAAGGCAAAGTCCATTGATCGTTGCAACAATCCTATGACGAAGGAACCAAAGCTTCAGGAAAGTTCATTAGGTTGGGTTCTTTTCCCACTGCCAAAATGATTCGTATAGTTGTGATGTAATTTTGTTTTTGTTGTCCTCTCAGGGTGCGAAGAGAATAGTTTCTGAATGACCTGATCTTGACTTAGAGGCAAGAACGTTTACTGCGAAAATTCTCAGAGATGAATCTGAGCTTCAAGAAGCAGTGGCTTCAGATAAGTCGCAGGGTTCACAGGGTGATGAGTCATCGGTAGAGGAACTTGACCTTGAATCCAAGTCAGAGCTGTAAGGCATGGTTTCATTCAGCCATGACATGATTGATCCCAAGTGTAATCCTGATCGAGGATGGAAGGGTAACTATCAGCAAAGAACGTTTTGGAATTGCATCAACTAAGGAAAAACAAGTGGTTATGGTGTGCGTATGCTGTCAAGATTGGGGATGGAGATGCACACCATCGAGAAAATGAGGTCATGGGGAGGCTGTGAGAAAGGCAAGGTAGTGCCGGTAGAGATTTAAAATTTTCTCGAGAATTTTAGAGAGAATCAAGCTATTCATTTTGCTTAGTTTTTGTTAATTGACCGGGTAATCTTATTTTAACTGGGCTATTTGCAAATGCGTGAAATGACGCACTTGATTGTGAAATTTCTTGCTTGCTGATAAAACCACAGGTAAAAAGCCAACGTTCCGATTTTGTTAGAATGCCCTAGTACACACACTTGGTTATGTAGTCAAACAGGGAAAAGCTGTAAATTTTTTGATGGATGAACTTTTTATTGTGATGCTTTCGGAGACTACCGAAAATTACGTACTAGCCATAAGTGCTATGTTCGATTATTTTAATGGAGGCATGGAGTGGGCCTGTGTGTTTTGCTTAAACCTGATCTCGGGTCTCGGCCCGGCCTAGTTTAATGACCTCAACCGGTCATTGCCCCTCGTGCCTTAAAATGTCCACACCTGGCAGCGCTGGACGTTTGGGCCTTCCTCTACCCACTTCTTAGGCGTTTGTCGTATGGCCCGGCCCATTATTTGGCCTATACTTATCGGTCCGGCCCATTATTGGGCTTAACTTGGGTCCTCTTAGCCTTTGCTGCCGATGTCACCGCCTTCGGATCTCTACCCTCGGAGCCGAACTGATATCTCTGAAAACTCGGCGCGAATCCGAGCCTCGCGCCACGAGTTCCTCGATCAGCAGCTGCTCCGTCTTCTAGGGTTCGAGAGGGTCCGGAGGAGGTAGAGATCGAGAGAGAACGAAATCGATCCCCCCTCGCGATTCCCAACCGCCGGCGCTCAATCTCCAATCGCCCGCCAATGGAGGAAAACCCTTGCGGCGAGATCAGCTCCGGCGATGACAGCGTCGCCGATCAAAAACCGCGCTTCGTCACGGATGATTCCGCTCCGGTAGGACGCCAGATCGAAGCTCCGGGTCTCCATCAACCTGCCGGACAACGAAATCTCCCTCCTCCGCAGCCGGCGGAACCTGAGCTTCAGCGAATCGTCCGCCGCCGAATCTCCGACTTCTCCTTCTCCATCTCCCCACTCCTCGTCCTTGGCCTCAGCGTCGATCGGTCGAATCTTCAAAGGGAAGGCCCCCGTGACGGCGAGGGTGAGCCTCGAGAACGGCGCTAGCGGCGGCGACCCACGTGGCGGCCGGCAGGCGTACAGGAGCACGAGGACGGTGGTGGAGGTGCTGCGGGAGCTGGAGAGCTGGGCGCCGGAGTACGGCAACGCCGTCCTCTCCCGGTGGCCGATCAAGCACTTGAAGGTCCAAAAGATATTCGACGACACCGATTTCCGGTCCGTCATTTTGTTTTATTTTATTTTATTTATTTATTTATTTATTTTGACATATTTTTTACCTGTTATTCTTGCTATCATTTTCGTAATTATGGTGACGATGATATGCTCTCTTTCTCGTTGAGCAAGTGGTCTTCCTAGGCGATTTCCAATTTTAAAAGATATTTTCATTTATTTATTGAGGCATCCACCTTTGAAAGTGAAGTTAAAATAATATGTCATAATTAATATTCTCTCTGGGCATATTATATCATTTTTTCTTACATTTTTCTAAGTGAAAAAGATTAATTTTGGTAGAACCATCTATAACAGTGCAAATCCACTTCGGACAATCAAAATTTTCGTTGAAATTAAGGTAGGGTGGATGTAATAAAAATTTGCAAGACCAAAAAAAAAAGAAGCAAAAAAAACATAAGCTGTTGTCTATCCATCAGAATTTGTGGATGAAAATCTTGCTGTTACTTGGTTTATATTTTGTTTTTTTTTCCTTCCCCTTTTTTTAACTGTTCTATTTGGAATTATCTGAATGGAGTTGTCCAAGAATTGATCTGGGAAGAATTTAGAATATTATTCACGAGAACCCTACCACCAAAAATTCAAGAATTCCCCATGGCTTTTATCCTCCAGCCTGTTTGCCTTTGCACAACTTACGGAAAGCTATCTGCAACAACAATGGTGGGCCTTTCCAAGGATCCCAACCCCAGCTGTGAGCAATGCCAGTCAGAATTAAAATATAAATTAAATTAAAAAAGAAAACCCATTTTTTTCTTGCTATGATTTTAGATATGGGTTCTCCAGAGAATTGTCATTTATCAATAATAATAATAATAATAATAATAATAATAATAATAATAATATCTTCAGTTATAACTATTCGAAATTCGTGCGAGTGTGTGTGATGAAAGACTGTCTTGGACTTCTTCCATTCCTCCTTTTTTTCATTTCTGGTTGCATTTAGTGGGTTGATGAGAGTCAGCGTTGAAGATCATTCTGTATTAATTGCTGATATAGTCAAGAGAATGCTTAGGAACCTGCTAAATTATATATATATATATATATATATATATATATATATATATATATTTGCTCTTTAGTATTTAAATGAGGAGTTGAGAAGATAAACGAAGGATAAGATCTATGGCGTACATTAAATGAGGACAGGGTAAGGTGTATGTAGGTACTACCTACTTGGTAGGATAGTAACTTGGGGAGGATTTTGCTTTTGCTTTATTTTATGTATTTGCCAAATCAGATGCTTGACCTGAAGACTGTACAAGGACTACTCATCTTCAACGAAAACTACATTTCTCTTAAGCGAGACAGACCAGATAGAATTAACTTATTTGAGACAGCAAGCAATTGCTCGTCATGGAGTCAATTTCTGAGACTTTTGCATTCGATTAATTGAGCTACGCCTTAGATAGTGAAGGGACTATGTGCTTTCATTGCGCGAAAATTCAGAAAATGAAGAAAAGGGTGGATTGAAATATAATTGATCGACATATTAAATTGACCAGGAATCGAACTGGCCGTCAACTCGATATGTTTTATTACACAGGAACGTTCTGAAGGCAACAATAGAAGTGCCCCATGTCGGGGAAGTGAACTTCCAGTGCACCCACCTGGATCATCTCGACGAGAACTGGCGGATGAAGCAAGTCGACGCCATCATCCAGTCAAGCGACTCCCCCCACATCTTGGCCGGTGGCCTCAACTCTCTCGATGAGACCGATTACTTGCAAGAGCGGTGGACCGACATCGTCAAGGTATTTACATTTCTGTCATGTTTGATGTGATATTCGTTAGCACATCAAACTCGATTACTAAATAGCTTAAGCTACGGCGATTTTGTAATCATGGGCACCTGTGTTTGTTACAGTACTATGAAGAGATGGGAAAACCGACCCCAAAGGTTGAAGTCATGAGGTTTCTGAAGAGCAAGCAGTACACAGATGCTAAGGACTTTGCCGGAGAATGCGAGTCCGTGGTCGTCATTGCCAAAGGACAAAGTAAGGACTCACTTGTTCGCTTTCCCATCTTTCGATTTTTCTTTTTCGCTCTATCAAATGGCTAATCTAAGGTGCTTTTTGAGCGCGATGCTCCTCTTGCTTGATGATCACATGATTGGCTTGAATGGACGGAAATTCATAACATTTGAAGCATGATGATCATGTTGAATATATACATCCGTTGTTATCATCACTTTGTCGATATCAACCTTTGATGTGAAAATCTGTGGTATAAAAATTGAAGTCCCAAGTCTTTTTTTAAAGTGATTATTGTCTGAATATGTAGTTTGAAACTGTTTATTCTATTGCAGGTGTGCAAGGGACGTGCAAATACGGAACGAGAGTGGACTACCTACTGGCGTCACCAGATTGCCCATACAAGTTCATTCCGGGGTCATATTCGGTCCTGTCATCGAAAGGGACATCAGATCACCACATTGTAAAGGTCGATGTAACGAAATGTGAAAACAACCCTCCCCATGAAAGCAATGGCAACAACAATAAAATTACCAAGAAAAGGCGGCAGCGCAAGCACCAGGCCGTTGTAAAGATCACAGGCACAGCTCCTCCTTCAAAGGGTATATGGATAACGAACACATTAAGCAAAGTCGAATGACATTACATTTATATCTCCCTTTTCTTTCCACTCTTTTCTCAGCTGATGCTCCTGTTGCTGCTGTTGAGTGAACTTGGGCATGCTGGCTTCGTCAATCTCTGTGTAAATCTTTGATTGTTTTGTGCATCTTGTCTTCTTTGTTTTTTTTTTCTTCAGTTTAGCGTTGAAGAGGGGAGGGTTCTGGTGTGATGGCTTCCTCACATCTGTATAGATTTCGACACGACAGAAGTGAATTCTTACGTTTCAACTAGGCATTCTAAGCGGTTCTGGCAAGTTCTTTTTCAGTATTTTATGCCTTTTCTCCCCGCTTGTAATCTTAATTGCAAGATTCAGATTAGTTTTGTCGAGGGCGACATCTCAAGTTGACTTTGCTGAGGTTGAGGTTAGAGAATGCGATCGTGTATCTTTAAATTTAACTGAAAGTTGAAAAGTTTTAGATTAAAAGTCCTTGGAATAAAATTGCAAATTTCAAAAATTGAATTTTTTTTGTTAAGTTGGACATCGAGTGATTGATAAAAGACCCAAAAGATTTCAAATGAAATACCTTTAAAAAGCAAATAAGGAAAAAAAAAAAAAAAGCTGCGAAGTCTGGTAATTATGAAATCTAAACATCAGTGACAGTAGTCAATGCTTTCATTCTTTTTTCTCCGGTCTTGAAATTAGCATTGGAAAGAAGAAAAATGGTAAGTTAGTACAATCTACTTCGACATCTTAACAAATACCTTTCTGTGATCTCTAAATGGAGCCTTAATGAGCATTATAAGTACAAGTGTAATGAAAAGAGAAAGAAATAGATTTTCTATATAATAGACATTGTTGGCTGATTTATCATGCTAATTAGCTTAAAAAATTGCCTCTCCCTTATAATGGTCGGCAAACTGCGCCCCTTGCATCAGCATAGTAGAGGACGCAAGTATCTTTCAGTTGGCGTATTCTCTTCAATTGATCCTCCTTGATGTAATTTATATCGATTGAATTATTTATTTCGATTTTGCTTGGGATCTCAATTTAGAAAATCATGGGATCTAAAGCTCAGATAACAACAAGAGGAATTAACAAAAAAAAAAAAACAGTTAAGACATTGCGTCAATATCGTTGACCAGTAAGAATCCCGGTACTTGCGACCTTGCAGGTCTGCTACTTGGGACCTCACTAATATATGACATTAAAAATAAAAATAAATTTTAAAACTTTTTTTTTAATTAGACAGAAAGATAATTAATCATTAATATTTGATATTTCTACCGTTTGTTTAAGGGCTATGCTAGTAGGTCACATGACACATCCAATGATGTTTTCACTGCACATGTTCTTTTTTTTTTTCTATAGTGATCTAGTCAGTTATTAAAATGTTGTATTTTTTTTCCCTTTTTGTTGTAAATTTCCCTTCTATAAATCATGAACACGAACACGAGCACAAAATTTTTTCGTCGAAATAAGTGGTCTATTTAGCACGTGTTGATACCTTTAATTATATATCGTGAATAAATTATTAAGTGATGACTGGATAAATCATTAAACATAAAAATCTCTTGACGAAAAGTATCCTAGATTATCTCGCGAGTGTATGCTGAAAATCTAGACATACATTATTGTATTTTAGGGTACAAGATTGGCTCTCCCTTTGTCACTGATTTTGTAAGTGTCCTATTGCCTTTGGATGGTAATTCTTTTTGTAACCGTTCGACTTTAAAATCGGCAATGGCCAGGAGCAACCATCATTGATCAAGCCCTCTTAAGTGAACACTTAAAAAGAATTAGTCTCTTAATCGCTGGAATTGTGTTAAATCAGAGGCATTGTTGGTAGATATCATGAATAATGGGAAAATTTTCCAAAAGGTCCTAAATCTATTGCACTTTAGTCAATTAAGTCATAAATCTTTTAATTATGTCAATTGAATCCTCAACCTTTTCACATTTTGCCAACTAAGTTTATTAGGCCAATTTTAAGAAAAAATCATTGATGTGAATGCCAGCTATCTTACGTAAGATGGTCGATACTAATGTTGGCAAATTCTCATAATTTTTTTAAAGAATGGATTTTTAATATATATATATATATTTATTTATTTTACTGTGGCTTGTGAGAGTTGTCGGGTCCTTGTAGCTACTAGCGAAGACAGTGACCCTTGCCGGACATGGCGAAAAAAAGTAAAGGAGGAAAAGAGAAGAAAAGAAAAAATGGAAAAAGAAGAGAAAAAGGTTCATAAAAATAAAAAAAAAATGTTTAAAATATTTTAAAAATTCTCCACGTTAGCGGTGCTTGTGCCACGTAAAATAAGTAGTGTCCACGTCAGTGATTTCCTAACAAAATTGGTCAGATGAACTCAATTGGCAAAATGTGAAAATGTTTAAAATTCAATTGGCATGACTTAAAGATTAATGACCGAATTGGTAAAAGTACAATGAGTTTTTTCTGGTAATTTTCCCATGACTAACTAGCATCTCTCTTCCATCCCGATTCTGATCATAGTTTAAACAGGGCAAAGTCCCAAACTTATCTAAATAACTTAAATCTCCAAAAGAGATGCAATATCTAGTATAAAGTTCACACTTTATGACTTGTGTCCAATCACATAGCGTTGCTGGAACAGATAGTTTGGAGACATGTTTCAGCTGGTCTTCTTATATGCTAAACATGATATCATAAACAAACCACTAAGAAGGTTAGTTAGTAGCCTTTTTTTTATCGTTTGCCAAGTATGTCGTTCCATCATCTTTCAATAAATTCTCAAGTGGCATTTGTAGAGAAAAGTTTTCCTCTCGGCTCACTGGCAAAGTGAATATTGTAATGGTCATGAGTAAACGGTCAGGATGAGCAACGATATTTAAAAGCACTTGTGTAGTTCTTCGCCTGTTAGTATGCTAAATATGGAAAATGTCGAATCAACATCAATTTAACACTGTCTTTACTCGAATAGCTACAGAACTATGTAAGAAAACACAAGGAATAAGAAGAGGATCCCGAAGCTCTAGACACGGCATGACCATGAAAAATCCACCGAGAGCTGGTTTTTGTCCTCGGAGTAGATGTGAAAAATGTGGCAGAATTAAAGAATACGCAGAGATCTTCGTATCTAGCACTGTAAGCTTGCAAAACAAAGGGACATTGCATAGAGTTTGTACCTATATGAAGTTCGCAATGGCCAGGAGCAATCCGCGCCCCATGACCTCAACTTAAGTGCATCACCGTATCAATAATCAGTTCTTCCACAAGTGGAATTGATACGCAATTTACGCCCGAATTGTCCTCTATTCACCTTTCACTTGGGGATGGTTTTCCATGAATCTCTTCCAGCTCCTTGAGCCTGTTATTGAGGGCTCTTCTAAGCGAGGCCATATGTATATGATCGTTTGCTTCTGGAAATCGGTTTATGGAGACCTTGAAGTTCAGCCTATGAATTTTGCTGTACACTAGACGGGTCCTGTTGTCGTACTGCGAACACTTATGTGAGGTTTCAATTGTTCTCGCCTTCCTTTCATGGTGCAGCAGAGCAACAAATGTCAAAGGAATCGGAAGAGACAGTTCCACAGCCTCCTGTCACAATGAATGGTCTTTCTCATCAGGATGATTCTCCAATGAGCGTGATGAACTGCAGGAATAAGTAAGAAACTCGATTCTTGAGGTGTTTCTGTTTCATATCATTTACTTTTTCTCCATTGCGTCGAACATAGTACCTACTCTAGTTATTAGCTTAACTTTTCATTTCAATCTGAAAGCTACTTACCTACATTTATAGGATTCTTAATATAAATTACCTGCTTGTGCACACTATCTTACTTGGCGAATTCTGTCATCTGCACTAGTTTAAATACATGCATCATTCGAGAGCGCCAGTGCCTTTGATGGCTTGTGGACTGAGGCATGGCGTTATAGCTTTTTTGCCTCGTCAAAAGTGTTGCTTCAGAGGACCTGAATATTCTTTTGAAAGTGATGCTTCAGAGGACCTGAATATTCTTTTGATAGGAATCGTCTGTTTAGATGATCATAATTGCTACCATTGGTACACACTACCAATAACAACATGATAGTCGCGGTGTGCATTCTAGTCGAACAACGTAGTTTCAACTTCGAGTTGTGATGCTAACTGTGCTCACACTAGTGGTTCTAAAATGTTGATGAACAGAGCTGAATCTGACAAGCCACAAGCCATTCCTGTCGGTTTTGTTGGATCAGAAGAGGTGGTAAGGTCTGCTCCACATCTTGTACCTGGCGGTAATCTTGCTTGTCCTTCATTGGAAGAACAAGGAATGAGAATAAATGCGGCATTAGACGCTGCCCATGCACCAATTTCTCATCTCTCGAACCTCATTGCCGACGGCCACTGGGCTGCAAACTTCAGGGGACCTTTCCAACCATCAGACTTTTAATGGCTCGAGGCTTGAGCCACTTGGATTCATACCCTATCCCTTACTTTCTCTGAAGGTATTTATGATATTTAACACTTAGCTCGACATTCTGCGTCGTCGATCTTACTTGGTTAGGACTACCTACTGGCGAATCTCTTCATGTAAAGGTTTGGCTTGGAATATTACTTGTCAGCATAGTTGCATAGACATGGCGGTTCTGTTCTTTTACCCATCAGTGCATTCGACTTGTGGTGCAACAAATCTGAAAAAAGCTTTTATATGCTATTTGAGAGTCAGCTTTCAGCAGTGATGTTGAACAATTTCGTGTTCTCCAAACCGAGACTTGTTCAGAGTCATTGAAAGCCTTCAATTTCTGACCTTGTACTAGGAAGGTCCTTCCTGCTTCATCTGTTTCTAGATACTTTAAAAACCATCTAAAGTAATTGAAAAGACCATGCGGAAAAAGTTAACTGCTGTTGTACTTGGCGAGGCTGATGGATTTTTTCTTTATTGATGGGCCTGAGTTGGCCCGTCCGCCCAAGTTGGGCCCAAAAAGCCCGGCCCACGAGAATAGGGCCCGTGGATGGGGGAAGGTATAAAAGGGAGGAGAGAGAGAGAGAGAGAGAGAGAAGACACCCTTTGGCCATTCTAACGTACGCTTCTCACTCTCTCTTTCCCTCCAAACGCTTAAGGCACGTTGTTTCCCTTTTCAAGGCAAATTGACATCATCGAATCAGAATTTCTTCCTCAGTCTTCAGCATTGGTGTTTAATTTGTGGCTAACAAGGTACGCTCGAATCCGTGGTGTGCTTTAGGATCGGTGATACGTGATTTTCCCGGGCTTCGCTTCCGCATTGATTTAGGGGTTCGATTTAGTGTCGAATCCGATTTTCGGGGATCCGTTATTCTCAACATTGGTATCAGAGCCCTAGTTCGCGTTTTCCCGATCTGTTTTTATGTTTTTGTTTGATTTTTCGTGAAAGAAATTCGGCCGTACGGATTAGCGCGAGAAATCCCGACACCCGAGCACTGTTCGTCCTTTTTTCTGAGTTTCCGTAAGTCAAAATCAATTTCTAAAGGCACTGGGTGAAAGAGGACGCCGAGACGAGTTCGGCGACATGTCACGCGCCACCGGGAGACGCCGCACGTGCCCACACGCGCGGCCAGAAGCCGCTGCGCGTGGGCGCGATGCGCCAGGAAGCGCTGGCTTCGCCAGCGCGTGCGCCACACGCGCCGGTGGCGAATCGGCACGTGCGCGCCGGCGGCCGGTGAACTGGCACGCGCCGGTCGGCGGACCGACGCGTGTTGACGTCACCGTGACGTCACGGTAACCGCCGGGATGACGTCATCGGTGACGTCATCGCCGACGACCGTTAGCTGGCCGGCGACCCGACCCGACCCGACCCGACCCGAACCCGCGGAGCTTGGCATGCGTGCGTCATGTGCCGACTGACGTCTGCGTGACGTTAGCCTGCGCACGCATGCGGAACGTGCGGTCGGTTCGTCCGACCCGGTCTGTCCGGTCCGACGTCCGACGACCGTTGACTGTTGACCGACGACCGTTGACCGTTGACCATTGACCGAAAAAAAAAAGAAAAAAAGAAGTAATTGTTTTTCTTTTTCATGTATGCCTATGTGGTTTATATGTAATCAATTATTTATTCTGCATTTGTTGCATGAATTTTGAAAAATTATGTATTTTCCCTTATGTAAATTATGGATTATGAGTAATCCATTTTTAGGTTTGCATTTGTTGCAGGAACTATGATGCGTTATGCACGGATACCTGCAATCCCGAGAACAGACGAGGGAAATACAAGACTTAAAAGGCTGATTTTAGATTTAGCTAATTATCGTGGCATAATGGTGATTTAGTATCACATGTGGTCAAGGTCAATCAGATGATACAAGAAATCATCAGTAATGGTCATCTTATGCCGGATTTTGAGAAGATGCCGGCTTTGATGAACACTCTTCCACCTGAATGGTAAGCAGTGTTAGATCGGCTATGGGAGGTCAACGTGGTCCCGGGTTATAGGAGGCTGGTGGAAGCTTTTGTAAGAGAGCACTATATGATTGAGTTAACCAAAACTTCAACCCTTAGGTTGAATGCCACTTGGCGCAGAGTGAATGCGCCTTGGTGGCGATATGAATGCTCTCCAAAAGTTTTTCCATGATTGGCAAATGTGCCTTCAGTTTTCTCAGATGTTTTGATTGATAGATTAGAAGGGACATTCCCTATTTATTTCTTTGATTAATTATGTAATGTTTACTACCTGATTGTTGTTGATGTTTAATCGATATGTTAGTTGTATCATGTGAAAGCATTGTTATTTTATTGGATGTTAAGATTTTATTTGCTTTCTGTTATTGTTGGTTTCTATGGGTAATTAGCTGTGGGTAGTAATAGAAGTTTTTGTAACTTCATAGAATTTATTTGCATAAGACAATTATATTAATAATAATTTTGAGTTAGGATTTTTGGAGGATGATTGAAAACATAGTGACCTTTTGATTCTGAAGCCTTACTTGAAATTATTCATTAATATGATGGGTCTATGCAAATAGGGATGCATAAATGATAGGCATTAATTATTCGTGCATGTATGTCTGATGTGTTCAGAACGATGGTTCAGCAACTAAGAATGTAATTGCTGATATGAACGGCAACAATTGTGAAATATTGAATATGAAGATTCAATATGTGCTGGAAAAGCAAGAAGCACTAGAAGTTCTTGACCATGTTATGAAAGATCTTGAGGATGCCATGCGCCACCTTAAGCTAGCTGAGGACCGCCTAACGGCATTTGAGCCGAAAATAGATATTTTCAATGCTGGTTCTAGCTCAGAAAGGGCTTTATGCTCTAAGTGCAAGCGTATTGATTCGGTCAATATGTGGGAATGCAAAGGATCAAGTCCTTCTTGCAAGAAATCAAGAGTTAACCAACACAAGAGAGGAAAACGTCATCAAGTGAAGAAAATGTCAAGGGTGAGATGTTACAATTGTGACAAGAGAGGTTACTATGCTCGCGACTATCATGAGCCAAAGAAGGTATACACCTCTTGTACATTTGAGAACTTTGCTTATGTGTCAAGTTCTGCATTATAGGCTGAATCCAATCCTTTGTGGAATGTAGATTCATGAGCGACAGACCATGTAGCAAAAGATAGAGGATCCTTCGTGGAATTCCGACGATACCAACTGGAACTAAGTGGATCAATGTAGGAAATAACTCAAGAGCTGAGAGTTAAAGGAATTGGCACCTGCCAATTGAACATGCGCGGTGGACGCACCCTGTTCCTACATGATATTCCATATGCTCCGGAGATTCGTCGAAATTTAAGTGTCTGTTTTGATGGTGGCTAAGCTTGGTTTTAGTGTGAACTTCCATAATAGTTATGTAGATTTGTATTTGGATACAAACTACTATAATTGTGGTCACTTTCTGGATGGTTTTATTGTACTAGATGTTGACTGTGGCGATGTAAATATTTGTTATTCCCTTGTTTCACGTCTTCTACTTAATATGATAATGATGTGATTATGTGGCATGCTAGACTTGGTCATATTGGCCAACAACATATGAATAGACTAGCCAAAGAGGGCTTGTTGGGCAATATTGAAAAAGTCGATTTGTCCATATGTGAGCATTGCCTAGTAGGGAAAATGACAAGGAAACCATTTGGAAAAGGTAAAAGAGCTTAATTTCCTCTGCATTTAATCCATTTGGACGTCTGTGGTTCAATGAATGTGAGAGGAAGGCATGGGGCTGTTTATTTCATCACATTTATTGATGATTATACTCGATTCGGATATGTCTATTTGATTTCTCATAAATCTAAAGCAATAAGTTGTTTCAAAAGGTTTATGAACCTGGTAGAAAATCAATTAGACAAGAAAATAAAAGCATTGAGATCTGATCGAGGTCGAGAATATTTATTTGATGAGTTCAGAAAATTATGTGATGAAAAAGGAATAAAAAGACAGTTGTCTATTCCGTATACTCCTCAACAAAATGGTGTTGCAGAGAGAATAAACAGAACCCCACTGGAATGGTTAGGTCCAAGATGGCGCATGCCAACTTACCTATCACTTTTTGGAGTGATGCGTTGTTAACTGCTGCCAATATACTTAACCGGATGCCTTTCAGATCAGTTATTTCCACTTCATATGAGTTATGGACAGTTAGAAAACCAGACTTAAGTTTTCTTAAGCCATGGGGTTGTGCTGCCTATATTCATGAGTCCTCTCACAAGTTTGGGAAATTGGGTCCCAAAGAAAATAAGAGTATTTTCATGAGATACTGCGAACACTCAAAAGAGTATGTGTTCATAGGTGAGCAGGAAAGTGAGAGTATAATTGAATTTGAATCACGGGATGTCTCATCCTTAGTGGATGAATTTCCTAAGAGGGGCGAAATAAGGGAAAATTACTCCCTATTTGAAACCTTGGATCAAGATAATGATGTCAGTGGAGTTCGTCCAAGTGGGAGTAATATGAGATGTGATGAATTGAATTCAACTCATTCTCAATTGCAATCACCTGATGTGACGACATCATCATTACCTAATCCAAGTGGGAGCATGGTGGGGAATGATGTGCTAAGTGTACAATCTCCCATACGGTGAACAAGTCGCCAAAGTATTCCCCGTCAATGTTTTGACATTGAAAGGGAAACTTTTATGGTTGCTCCACAAGATGAGGATGAGCCAAGAAATATTAATGATGCTCTGAATTGCCCTAATAAGGAAAAATGGATTCATGCAATGAAAGAAGAAATGGAGTTAATGAAATCAAACCAAGTCTGGGAACTGGTTGATCTTCCAAAAGGACACAAAGCTATTGGGAACAAGTGGGTTCTCAAAATAAAGCGAAAGGCTGATGGCTCGATAAAAAGGCATAAGGCTTGCATTGTGGTGAAAGGGGTATAATCAACAGGAAGAAATTGATTATGAAGATATATTTTCTCCTGTAGTGAGATTTACCTCGATTCGCATTATTCTAGCAATAATGGCAAGTATGGATCTTGAGTCACATCAAATGGATGTAAAGACTGATTTTCTTAATGGAGAATTATAGGAAGAAATATATGGAACAACCTGCTGGTTTCATAATGAAAGGCCAAGAAGAAAAGGTATATCGATTTTTAAGGTCGATATATGGCCGTTGTTGACACCTAATTTTTTGCCCAAATTATTGCATATAGATTAATTAATTTTAAAAAAAAAAGAGAAAAAAGATTTAAAAAAAAGTTAAAAAAAAAGAAAAAAAGTTGTGGCCAATGATCTAAATGTGACTAGCCAAGCCCAGGAGGTCAGATTGGAATTAAAATGGCAAATTGGGGCAAAAATGCAATTTCCAAAAGTTGAGGGACCAATTCGCAAATTTTGCAAAATTTCACCCGAGCCCTTAGATCATCATCTTAGCCCCCAATTAAGTTGAAATTGAACTTGGGTCAGGTCTAATTAATCGAATCGGGCAAAAAGGACCTAATTGCATTGAATTTGACATTTTCGGGCAAGAAAATGGCCAACTTTGAGGGACTCTCTTGCAAAATTGAGTGGAGACAATTACGAAAAATGGTCAAGATCTTAAACTACTATACATGAGGTTGCTAATTGATCAGAAACCGCGGCCAAATTGATGGATTAAAGCACACAAACTAGCTACCAAAACCCAGCCCACGGTTAGGTCTTAATTCGGAGCTGATAAGTAGGCGTATTGGTGGCCCCACCATATCTCACTCAGCCACCCATATAGCTCGATATTTGCACGTGATGGAAAACCATATATAGCAGTGCAAGTGGACGGAAATTGACCAAGGATAAGCTCCTGACAGCACCGGAAAATTGCAGCAAAACCTGCACACTCAACAGCTGCAGAATTAAAAAATTGGCTTAAGTCAGGAGAGTGGGTGGACTAGCTCAGTTGGCAGGCTTGGTAGGGGGCAAAAAGCTGATCAAAAATCCCTCAATTCAGGGGATAAGATCACGGAAGCAAGGTCTTTCAAGCGAGGAGAGAGAGGAGACGAGAGGGACAGGAGAGAGCTCGGAATTGTCCCCCAAAGAGGCCCTTAGAAGCAACTCAAGAAAAGCAAACCCAGAAATTCCAGATCAACCTTCTGAGAGAAAAGTGAGATTTTCGTAAACCTACAGCCAAAATTAGCCAAAACCTTAAACTAGAGAGTGAAACTTCACTTAAATATATTTCCATCCATAGGTCGTACGTCCAAAATGGAGATCGGGAAGGCCTCCTAAAGCCCCCCGAAACAGTGCCCTCCTGTCGGGCCAAGAAAGTCCGAAATTTTTCTAAGTGTCGAGACTGGTTGGTCACGAGTGAGGAAAGCCAGTGTTTTTGAGAAAGTTGAGAGACAAATGAGGAAAATATTGACTTTTAACCCAGACTAGAATACATATGGTTTGGCGTGGTGTCAATTTTTCCAACAAAATACGTCTTGAAGTCTAATGTTAGAGCTCAACGAAAACCTTCGTTGTCAGTTCGTTTTTTTTGCAGATCTCATTTCCAGTTGAAGAAGCCAACTTCCACAGGCCCCTGAGGATAATTTGTCGGTTTCATCGGCCAAGAACCACTTGAAAAAGAAACTAGGAAGAAAGGTAAGCACCCTAGATGTATTTATTTTCGAGTTTGAGCATGTTTTGATCATGAAAATCAAGAGGAAAATCGGCCCGGAAAACTGATTTCTGAGGTTGAAATTTTTCTAAGTGTTTGAAATCTCTTCAAGAGTATTGCATGTGTGCTTCTTGGAGAGGTCGTTTTGATGTTGTTCGGTGGGTCATTCTCTGTGATGTTTATTGCATTTGAAAGCTCATGTTACCTACTTTCATTCGGATCAAGTAATGTTTCCCTTAGATCTCGTATGTGATAGGTGTCGGGGCTTGAATATGGGCACTCAACCTGTTTGCTTGACTTGGGTTCAAACCCAGATTTGCAAAATCAGATCAAACCCGCATATTTGATGACGATTCCAGCTTGGTTTTCGTGTGTTTTAAGCTGTGTTTTTTATCTATCTTACTCCTTGCATGTTGTAGTTTAACCTTGATGTTTTAGTTCCACATAATATTGCTCATGAGTTGAGATTGAAGACCGCAAACATGGCCTGAGGAAGCTGATTGGGGCTAGTTTAATGCACACCAAGTGTTCGACAAAAAGCTCAAACTAAGCTTCGATCTTGAAACGGTCGATTTGAGCTTGATTATTGTGATATTCATGTGCTGTGTTACTCAATGTTAGCATAGATCGGTTTAAGGAATTATTATTTTTTTAAAAAAAAATAATTAAAAAAGAGAAAAATATGAAAATTTCAAAAATATCAAAAAATGTTAGATAGCATCAAATTAGGATATAAATGACATATATGAAATTTTCCTAATTTTAAAAGGTCATTTTCCTAATTTAATGCTATTTTGGTATTTTATAACCATTTTTGTAAATAATCCATTTTGTGTAGATTAAAACTATTTAAAGCAATTTCATGCATATAGAGTAATTTCATGCATATTTGAACTCTCATTTTGCTCATGGGGGTCCTGTCCCGGGGCGTGATAACAAAGCCATGTAATATTATTTGCCCGACTTGTATCGGGTTTACCTTTTCCGCGTTTATTTTCAAGTCATTTCAATTTCTTGGATGTTTACTTACGCGCCGCTTTTCATTATTGTGAGTGTAAATTTCTCTTCTAAATTATGTTAGGATTAGTCTAGACATTAAAAAAAAAAAACTACAAAAACATTTGCATGGACACTTAGTGGTTTCATAAAGATTATAATTGGTAATCAAGATTGTATGGCCATTTAGATAAACAACCTTCCAAGTTAGTGGTACCGCAAGGGCACTAATAGAAACATTGGCGTAAACAAGTCCCAGTTCCTAGAAATCTCTGGTTGCGTATGAATCGAGACAACACTCCCGTGTCTTGATTGGTTTCTAGCCGACCTCAATAGGCTAGTGGCGACTCCTAGAATTACATAGGTTGTTAATAACTAAAAAACGAATCCAACGTCGCGCGGGGTATGGGCTTGGGAGAGCCCGCGCCTAATCTAGGGCCATTGGTCCACCTCTTTACGCAAAGACCCCTAAACCTTCTTCTTTTTCCCCGGACGGAAAAAAAGAGGTCGTGACAGCCGTAAGCAGTCATCGAGACAATGGTATATACGTTTTTCATAGTGCCAAAATGGCATATGATTTTACAATGATAGATGAGGATTATTGTGTATATATCAAAAGATACAAGGATCAATTTGTGATCATATCACTATATGTTGATGATATACTAATTGCCAGAAGCAATATGGAGTTTGTCAATACTGTCAAAAGTTGGTTGTCTTCCAATTTTGAATTGAAGGATATGGGATTGTAAACCCATAGATACTCCTATTGCAAAAGGTGAAGGATTGAGCCACAGACTGTGTCCAAGGACTCCACAAGAGAAGGAACAAATGAAACATGTTCCTTATGCTAGTGCTGTTGGAAGCTTGATGTACATTATGATGTGTACAAGACCTGACATATGTTTTGCAGTTGGAATGGTGAGTAGATACCAATCCAATCCAGGTACAGCACAATGGAAAGCCGTTAAAAGAATACTAAGGTATCTAAAGGGAACTGCTGATTATACGCTGAGTTATAAAGGAAATGATCTGCAACTCAAAGGCTATTCTGATGCTGATTGGGGGAGGAGATTTAAATGAAAGGAAATCTACCTTTGGATTTGTTTTCTTACCGAATAATGGCACTATATGTTGGAGCAGTAAGAAACAAAAGTGTATAGCCTTGTCCACGATGTAAGTTGAGTTCGTGGCATTATCAGCAGCAATGTAAGAAAGTGTTTGGCTTAAGAGATTTTTGGATCATTTAGGTGTTATTGGAAGTGCTGCAGATTAATTGTTGGTTAACTGTGATAGCCAAGCAGCAAAAGCGTACACCAAAGATCCAAAATATCATGGCAAGACCAAACATATAGATACCAAGTATAATCTTGTCAATGATATGGTTGCACGAAAAGATGTGAACTTAGAGTACATACTATGCATAGAATGGTAACAGATAAAGCCAATACCTAGAGATGTGTTTTGTGGCCATATGAAATCTCTAGGATTGCGTAGAGGCTAATGTACTGAATATTGTAATTTCCCTAAGTGTTCACATTTGATAAATTTGTGTTTTCATCACTAATGCCTATGAATCTTTGTTTGATCTTTATACATCTTAATGCTCTGTGCATTACTTTAAGTTGAGAAGTATGTCGGACAGATATAAGATTAGCCCACTCACACGGGTAATCGCCTCTATTTACTGTGTGATAAATAGAGATGAGACTGTTTTTAAGCTTATTATCTAGGTGATAATTGAGAGCTCAAGCTTAAAACACGTAAGTCGCCTTAACTAGGTGTTAAGATGAGGATATAATACTTACTATGTCTGAAAGTAAAATACCTCACATATTTTACTTTATCTGTCTAAGATGCCAGATGTGAGTTCTGATGAATTTTGTGAATGAATAGATATGTGAACTCAAGTTAGACATTGGATATGTCTGAACTATCATCTGTACGGTATTGAAAGGTGTAGACATACGCTCCATGGGAAAGGAGTTAATACCATAATACGTATTTCATACTACGTATGCATGAGACGACCAATAAGAGTGGCAAAAGTTTGATCTCAACTTTTATGCCATGTGAGACTCTTGAGGAATAGAGTTCCTCAGTTTTAGTCCCCTCAGGACTCTTACTTATTCTCAAGATTTCTATTTAGTGTTTGATATCTTAGGATGTTGCCAATGGTCATGAGTTTGATTCGATCTAATGGGGCATTTCTAGAAAAGCAAGCTGAACTGAAATTGAGAGTTTGAAAGAAAGAGGAAGATCGAATTTGGAGAATCGCATTGTATTCACCGGTTAACCAATTATGACTGTCTTTGTGATAATCATAATTGTGAATATATATATATATATATATATATATATATCATTGTTTGAAAGAGATCAAGAGAGATATAAATGTGATCGATTGATCTAGGGTACTGCATACTAAATCTACTCAGGATGTGATACCCATTATGAGCTGCTATATATTCCTAACAGATATATAGCAACAAGCTCTCAAAGTATGCTGGTCGCACGGATTATTCATCGGTATGAATGTTGAAGAGAGGAAAAGAGGATTCTGTTTGGCCCACCATGTTAAGTGAGAGTCTATGATAGATTTTTCTCTGATGGGGTTGAGTAGGGCCTGTCCGCCCATGTTGGTTTTGGACCACCATGTGCGAGTGGGAGATGATGGATTTTTTATTTATTGATGGGCCTGAGTTGGCCCGTCCGCCCAAGTTGGGCCCAAAAAGCCCGGCCCACGGGAATAGGGCCCGTGGATGGGGGAAGGTATAAAAGGGGAGAGAGAGAGAGAGAAGACACCCTTTGGCCATTCTAACGTACGCTTCTCACTCTCTCTTTCCCTCCAAACGCTTAAGGCACGTTGTTTCCCTTTTCAAGGCAAATTGACATCATCGAATCAGAATTTCTTCCTCGGTCTTCAGCATTGGTGTTTAATCTGTGGCTAACAAGGTACGCTCGAATCCGTGGTGTGCTTTAGGATCGGTGATACGTGATTTTCCCGGGCTTCGCTTCCGCATTGATTTAGGGGTTCGATTTAGTGTCGAATCCGGTTTTCGGGGATCCGTTATTCTCAACAGAGGCAACCCAAGTTTAAGTAGCAGCATGCACTTTTTCTACTTCTCTATGTATTCTTACTCTTGATGAATGGCGTTGTTTGTAGCATCCACTCAGGAGTACCTTGCTAATTTGGCATCAGGTCAGGGTTCTCTATCTACAATATCCGAGTGAAGTGGATATCGCGCGTTCCTTATCAACACTGGTGTTTGGAGGAATGTTTGCTAAGCAAGAAAACTCGTGCGGGGGACAACAGTGAGGAATATAGTACTTGTTCGGAAGAATGTAAGGCACCGTCTCATGACTTATCATCGAGTGAATGCACAAATTCTTACTGCATTGAGATATTGTGCTTTTGTAATACATCACATCCTCTAACATGACATCACATGTTCAATTTCTATTCATCGTAAAGGCAAAAATTGATAGCCACAATCGTTCATCGGTTAGGTCGAAGTCAGAGATTGCTTGAGCATGTAGCTGATGACGAGCTGGTTGATTGAGCGGGGGTTGAAGGGTGGGGGTGAGAGCTTTAGATGGAAACAAGAGAGATTCGTTGCTCAAAATGCAAACATTACCATGAAGAAAAAATTACATTGTTATGCCAAGAGGATTCACACAAAACAAAAATTATAACGAATGCCATACAACATTCATTGTCATTTATAAAACATGGACATAATGAGTCTAATAGAAAACACCGATGCTATATGAAAAACATGTAAAAGCTTCATAGATTACATTATCAATGATGGTACATGCTGATAGTATTAATTATATTTTGCATCTCATTTCTACAAGAGGAGAACAATTAGACAATACATGATTTTGTAAACTCATTGCCGTGGTCAAATTGATAACTGCTAGAAATTATCGGAGCACTTGACGAAGATGAGACCATTTCAAGTTCTATCTCATTGTTGTCATCATCAATTGGTGCCTCTATCGGATACAAAAACGGTTTTGGAGGTAGTTGCAGTTTATCAATATCTCCTTCAAGCATATCTAGAACTTTCCTCATTGACGGCCGATCATTAGGGCTCAGCTGTATGCACCATAGCGCAACGATTATCATCTTCCTTGTTTCTCTTTCCTCTTCTATGACTTCTACCCTCTCAACCTCCTTTTCTTTGCTAAGTTGATCATAAATCCACAAAGGAAAGTAAATTTGACTTGAATGCTCTGCATGTGCATTTATATTTCTCCTTCTACCGGCCATTTCCATCAACATCATCCCAAAACTGTAAACATCGGCTTTATAAGAAATGCCACCAATGCCTTTGTAGAATAGCTCAGGTGCCATATAACCCAAGGTTCCTCTTGCTACAGTCAACGATACTATGCTATGACCGATGGGATAAAGTCTTGCAAGTCCGAAGTCAGAAATTTTCGGAGTAAAACTTTGGTCTAGGATAATGTTGTGAGGCTTGATATCAAAGTGTAGAATTTGCATATCACATCCCCGATGTAGATACTCTATCCCTCTAGCTATGCCAAGAGAGATCTCATGCATTTTCTTATAATCAAGAGGATCATCACCATCCTTATTCGAAATGTGTTTATCCAAAGATCCATTCGGCATGAAATCGTAGACCAAAGCTTGTTTGGAGTAATCGAAGCAAAAACCAACAAGTTGAACTACATTGACGTGGTGGATCCTTCCAATTGTGGCCACTTCACTAATAAAATCTTGGCCGTTAGATTTTGGTTTGTTCAAAATCTTAACCGCAACTTCATTGCCACTTCTAAGGATTCCTCTATACACAGAGCCATATCCCCCCTCACCTAATTTGCATTTGAAATTTTTTGTAATCTTCTTGATATTTGAATAAGAGTACCTTATGGGCAGAAAGTTGTTGTGAGCTTGTAGGAATTCTTCGATGTTTGTGTCGAATGCCCTGTGCCTTCTCATCCACTTATAGATTAGAAGTATCAGCACACATAGAGCTCCGAGTATGAATCTTGCTGCGACGTAGCAGTTGGCTGCGTAGAAATTGTCCATAGATTAGCGCACTGCAATAAATTTTTTGTAAACATAATTGTTTTTAATCAGTGCGCTTCTTGAGATCATCATGGTTGTGAGGAGAAAAGGCCCAGCAGTCATACCCAAGGAAAAGGCGAGGCTCTGACGTACAGGTGCCGCATACCAATGCCTGACCCACCCAGAATTAGGGGTGCCTGCAACAGATTAATTAGAGTCGGTGATCAATCAATGAAGAATTAAATTTATCATTTTAGCAGTTAAACATAAATATAATTTACTCTCCTTGACAGCGCTCAGATCACAGTTAATTTAATTCACCTAGGGAATCCATGCCATCGTAGCATGACATTTTCTCTTGAAGAAAAGCGATTTTGCTTTTGTTCACCTATATATACCAAATGATTCATAAGTTCACGTCTCGCTCCGCGTAATTCTAATTTACAAACGTCATTCAATACGCGTGCAGTTTATTCAACCGCATAACAATAACAGCCGTGCAAGGGACACGAGCAACAATTAAATCAACCATTTCCCCCCAAACGAAAATGAAGTAACAATGTCAAATCCAGAAAAGCTCCAAGATTCGTAAAATAAACGAGAGCAGTGCATGCCGACCCTACTAAGAAATCTATTTAAACTTTTCAACTTAAGTGATGTGGCAATTTTTTCTTTTATGTTTTTAAAGAAACTAGTGCCTTAATGTGTGGAATTTATTAAAAATACCCAATTAAAACCTGCCACGTCACTTGGTAAGTAAATTTTGATAAGATCTCTTAGTGAAGCTAGCATTTAAGGAAAGGAGGAGGAGGAAGAAGAGAAAAAGAAAGAATAGCTTAAGGGAACGTCGCTTACGGAAATAATAGCCGCAATCCTCCCTTCGGTATCCAAAACTTAAGAAGTAACATGGAAAGAATCTTCCCTCAAAATTGTAGGATGGATAGGAGAGATTGAATCCCTCGACCATCAGGTTGTGGAGGTCCTTGTATGGTAAGCTCCCATTCTGATTTTCTTTCCGCCCTGAGATTTGATTCCCTGTGAGTGCCATCATAATTACTGTGCAAGAGTCCCTCATATCCCTTAGTCGTAATTGCTGTACAGCGTATGAGTACACCTTCATTTGGGAAATATAAGGAGGTGTGCTGGCAGAGTATGCGTCCTCAATACATGGCGTGACATCAATATAATTAGTAGAAGCGACAGGTCGTGGGCACTTCATGAAGGCCACGGACTCTGATGAGCGTGCATCAAAAATGTTGGATGGATCATCCATACTGAGGTTGAAGCGCGCCAATGAGTAACGAGGAAGGGATGAGCAATCATTCTTTTGCAGTCCATCGTCAACCACCGTGATATTACCACGGAATATATCTTTATTAAAAGAGGAACTATAATGAATCGACTTCACATAATATCGGCCGGCATGTAGATATAGAACAGTGCGGTTATTTTCACAAGCTAGCTCATAGAGAGAGTTACCGCAGTTTTTTGGATCACTTTTCAATCGAAAAGGATAACTTATATTACGGATCTCACCGCAAGATGAAGCACACAAGTGATTCTTCTTCGCATGGCAGCTCGTCCCTAACAATAGCAGAACATGAGATATGAGAAGTAAAACAGGGAGCATGAATATCGAGTTGCGAGAAATAATCATCTCTTTATGGTTTGGTCTGATGCAATGGAAGTTTTAGCTCACTTGGTAATGCGAGGGATGCTTAATAAAGGGTTGGGAGTCATCGGTCATCGAAATGTCCAAGTCAACCCTAAAACAAAGTCTAGCGAAGAAAAACTTAAAAAGTATGGCCCCGCAAAAACACGATCTCGAGTGATAGATAGCTTTCACATTCATTAGGGAGGAAATTTCTCTGCATTTTCCAGATTTGATTTTTCTTGGCAAATTAATTCTCTCTAGAAATTTATTTTAGTATCTTAAAAAATAATCGGTTTGTTTTGTACCCTAAACTCAATCAAAATCCTTTCAAACAAGGCATCTGGCGTTCTATTTTATTTTCAAGGCCAATATTTCATAAGTGTCGCTTCGTTAAATTTTGAAGACGAAAAGGAAAAGGATGATGTATTTCATCATATAAATATTTTCATTTTTGAGAAAAAATAAATTAGTAACCAAGAAAGAGGATAATGTTAAATAACGGGTACATAGATTTTAACTTTTGTAATGTCGCTTTCCACAAAAATAGAAAGAAAATAAGGAATGGGCGCTTCTTGCTTATGGATGATGTGAAACTTTATGAAAGAAAGAAAGCAATATGGTAAATTCTCAACTAGTGATGGGACCGACACATCTCGATTAGAAACTCAATTGCGTTGTCGTGGATTGACACACGCAAGGACTATAGATGCAACATTTGAATTCACAAAAATAATGTGACGTTTACTTATTCACTATGCTTAAATTTTAAAATCACTCTCTTGTAATTGTGCTATAATTATGAATATGACCATTGTCTCTTTTTCATTATTGAATCACTTAATGAATGAACATACTGATCTCAACGAAAAAGGCAATATGATCATTTCTCAACCAATGATCAATCAATGTGGGTCTCGATTAGAAATTCACTTCCTTCGTCATTCTTGACATGCGCAAAGACTATAGGTGTAATATTCACTTGCACAAAAATAAACTAATACGTACTTATTCACTGTCAATTGAAATATTATTCTTGTGGATTAGTCAATCACTCGCCTATAAAATAATCTCATCTTTTTCTCGCAATAAATCTAACCGACCTATTACAATATCCAATTGAAACGAGCCACATCACTCGGTAAGTAAATTTTTATACGATCCCTCAGTAGAGCTAACATTTAAGAAAAGGATGAGGATGAAGAAAGAAACAAAGAAAGAACTGGGAAAGTCAGCTTTCGGTAATCATGGTGTCTGCACCTCTCCCTTTGGTATCCGAAACCTAATTAGCAAAACTCGAAACTTGTTGGTGGCGAGAGTTTATAATTAGGAGATAGTGAATCCCACGACCGTCGTGTTGTGGAGGTCCTTATACAATGAGCTCGCACGATTATACCGATCCTTTTTCCACCCTGGGATATAATGCGGTATTAAAGCCTTTTATGGTTATGGTGTAAGTATCCTTGATTTCCCCTACTTGGAGGTCAAACCCATGTACAACGTATGAGTACACCTTCATTTGGGAAAAAATAGGGGGCATATCGGAAGGATATGCTCCCTCAATACATGGTTCAGTATTGGCTTACGAAGTAGAAGCAAGGGGCTGTGAGCACTTCATGAAGACCACCGGCACAGCTAAGAACCACATGGATCATGATCACTAAAGTTGGAGGGCGCCATTGAGTAATGAGGGAGGGATGAGCAATTACCTTTTTGCAGTCCGTTGTTTCGCCATCAAATAATTATTTGCTATGATTGGAATGGTAGTAAATTGATTTCACATAATATTGGCCAGCATATAGATATAGAACAATGCAATTATTTTCACAAGCTAGCTTATGTTCATAGTGGCCATATCCATTTGGGTTGCCCTTCAATTGAAAGGGATAGCATACGTTATGGATTTCGTCGCAAGATGAAGCAGCACACAAGTGATTCTTCTTTGCCACAACTCGTTCCTAGTAGTAGAACACGCAATATGAGAAGCAAAGCACATAACATGCATACGGAGCTCAGAGACTGAATCATCTCTCAATCATTTGATCTGATGCAATGAAAGTTTTAGCTATTTGGTAATGCGACGGAGGCACAGTAATATGAATGAAAAGAGTTGAGAGTCGTTGGTCATACATATGTCCAATTTAACCACTAAAACAAAGTCTAGCGAAGAAAAAGTGGGTATCACGGAGAAATTGCAGTGAAGGTGACCAAAAACCGTGTTGGAATTGTCGGTCATGCAAATGTTCAAGTCATCCAATACAATTCTTTTCGTCTTCACAATTTATTGAAGCGATACTCATGGAATATTGACCTTGAAAATAAAATAAAACGCCAATACCTCACTCGAAATGATTTTTTTATTCGTTTTAACGCACATAACATTCAAATCGATTCTTTTTCATGGTATGAACAGTCAATTTTGCCAAGAAAAGTCAAAACTGCATTCAATTTTGCCAAGAAAAGTCAAAACTGGAATTGCAGTCCTCGTAGGCAAGGTGACAAAACACGGTGTTGGAATTATTTATGGTTAGCTTTCACATTGATTAGTCAAGGTGACAAAACACAATGTTGGAATTATTTATGGTTAGCTTTCACATTGATTAAAAAAGAAACTTCTCTGCAATTCCAGTTTTGACTTTTCTTGGCAAAATTGACTGTTAGTACCATGAAAAAGAATCGATTTGAATGTTATGTACACTAAAATGAATAAAAAAAATCCTTTCAAGTGAGGCATTTGCGTTCTATTTTATTTTCAAGGTCAATATTCCATGAGCATCGCTTCAATAAATTGTGAAGATGAAAAGAAAAAAAGATGTATTTCATCGTATAAGCTTTTTCATTATTGACAAAAAACAGAATTGGTAACAAAGATAGACTATTAAAGGGAATATTAACTTGTATAATGTCACTTTTGAAAAAAATAAAAGGAAAAATAAGAGTTAGTGCTTCTTGGATGGTGTAACACTTTATGAAAGAAAGAAAGCAATTCGATAAAATGTAGCGATGGGACTGAGGCGCATTGAATAAAAACTCACTAACTTCGCTATACATGCAATATTCAAGTTCATTAAAAAAAAAAACAATGTTTAGTTATCCACTATTAACTTCAATATTACCATCACTCTCCCGTAATTGTGTTAGATATATGAACAATACTATCAAATAATAAAAAATTATTATTGCTTGTTGTTGACACCTAAATTTTTCTTTTTTATTTAGGATTTAATCATATAGAAAATTAGGGATTAATCTCTAAAAAAAGTAAAAATTAAAGTAAATAATTTTCATTAAAATATATCACATTTTCATTAAATTGCATCGCATATAGACATTAGGAACACTTGCATTACTAGTATTAAAAAAATTAAAAAAATTAACCAAAAAAATGCAGCCGGGCCGCGAGGGCCAGCCTTAGCCCGGCCCCTCCTTCCTTTCTCTTTTCTATTTTCCCCCCCGTGCGGCCCAGCTTGGTTCTGTTTCTTTTATTTCCCCCGCGCGGCCCACCTTTCTTCTTCCGCAGCCCAGCTCGCTCTCATTCCTTTTGCCCCCTCCTTCCCTAGCTTGGATGTTAGCTCCAGGACAAAGCAGAGAGAGGGTCGCCGGCGGAAGGACGCAAGGCTGCGCGCGACGTTCGCCGAGGAATGTCCTGCGGTACGAAGCCAGCTGGTCTTTTCCGTGAAGAAAGGGAGAGAAAGGCAGCAAAGGAAAGGGGGGTCTCTCTGGTTTTTTTGGGTTTGTTCGGCTGAGGAAGAGCAACCAAGAGAGAGAGAGAGAGAGAGAGAGAGAGAGAGAGCTGGTGAGAGTGAGAAGGCAAGCTCGAGAGAGAGAATGAGTGAGCCAAAGAAGAGAGGGAGCTCGAGGGTGGCTGCTTCTGGAAGGGTGCGGCTGAAAACCAAGGAGAGGCTAGAGCCGCTCGAGAGGGGAGACCGAGAAGGTGGATAGCGAGGAAGAGCGGGAGAGAGAGGCGACTTTGTTCTCGAGTTCTTCCGGGGAGGCTGGAGATAGCGAGAGCAACAGAGAGAGTGAGATCCGAGAGAGTGAGCAAAGGGTGAAGCGGAGAGAGAACCGAGAATGAGCGGAGGGATGGACTGAGAGAAAGCGAGACCCAGGAGCCGAACTTCGTTCTCGGACAAGCGTTATGCAGCCATCCCCAACATAAACCGGCGATCTCCAGCCAACACCCTCGAGCACGTGGTGAGTTTTCTTTGGGTTCGATCCACTTTTATCTCGATGATCCTGGCTCGGTGCAACGTCGAGCCGGCCGACCATAGCTCGTTTCGCTTCAGGCTCACCTTCTGGCCGTCGTCGCCGAGCCAGGTAGGGATATTCGTGGTCAAACACTTCTCTCTGGGAACTCCGTTGCTTGGTTTCATTTAAGACGGAACTGAAACGATAGCTGGGTCTCGTTCTCCCTAGTCCACCAGCATGCTCGATTTGAACGAGCCGTCCCTCTTGTCGAGTTTGAGTCGTCACTTGCTGCTTTCTTTTGAGTAAATGACTTGAGGAGTGCTGCCATTTTCGTTCTCTGTTGATGGTTGCTTGAATATGCTCAAGACTCCTCCCTTTCGTTTCAGGAACACACCCTTTAAATTCCCCCCTGGAGTTTCTACATGAAAATTGATTATTCACAGGTTTAATAGCATGTGAGTAATGACTGGACCTTATCTATTTAGATACGGTGGTGGACTTTTGACTAGTTATGCACTGTTCAGAATGCCAGATTCATTTTTAGAGGTTTATAGAGGAAGGATTTTGTTTACTGTTTTTCTAAATTATACAACAGGTATTTATAATTTGCATTTCTAAAATGTAATTTCCTTTCAATTTTGGGAGAGAAGGATCGCATTGTTTCTTGGTGCAACTGGGCAGAAGTTTCTATCTGTGTATTGCTCGTGTGGCACGTATATTGATTTTTCCTCACAGTTTACTTGGTGACACCCAATCACATATCGTTTGGCTACATTTTGCTCCTCCTATGTTGGATCATGGGAAGACAACTCGTTGAAAGGACGAGAAGACATTTTTAGTTTCCATTAAAAGTATATGTAATCACTGTGTTTATCTTCATATACAGCTTGAGCAATTTCTCCACCCTTGAGATGTGGTTTTCGGGGTTGATTGATCTTCAGTTTTACTTGGCCTCCAACTCATAAGCTTTGCTATTGCAGAATATTTGGCAGTCTATTGCAATACTGATTGTGATGCAGCTTTACAGCTACGAGAGACAGAGCAAGTATATCCAATCTGATGACTCCAAACTTATGGAATTTAAAGTACTTGGATTTATTAAGAGTTTCCTCATTTGGCTCAGTGACAAGATAGTGTGTATAGCAAAGTTCTATGCATCATTGTCACCAATTAGTCTCTTTGGTTTCCTTTATCTACTCGGTCTTGTCATTTGTTCCCTTTCACCTAAAGCATCTCGAATCCCATCAAAGTTATTCCTTCTTTATACAGGAATTCTGGTGATGACAGAATATCTCTTTCAGATGTGGATGCCCAGGCAGGAATGTTTCCTGGACAGAATGACTTTAGTTTGGCCAAGTTCTTGGGTTTTGAGTTATTTCAGTCAGGCTTTTGGGGTCTAGAATTGGGTTTAAGGGGGAAAAGTGCTGGTGATATCTGCTCAGTACAATGTCTTCCGTTGATTGCAAAAAGTACCAACTCACATTTTTTCCAAAGATTACACCAAAGAACCTTGCCCTCTGTTTGTATCAGCAGAAGAAGTGTTTGGGGATTTTTCGAATTCAAACGGGGAAAGCAAGCCACCTGCAGAGAATCTTCAAAGGGAAGGCTCCGGCGACGGCGAGGGGGAGCCTTGAGAACGGCGGTAGCGGCGGCGACCCCCGCAGCGGCCGGCAGGCGTACAGGAGCACGAGGACGGTGGTGGAGGTGCTGCGGGAGCTGGAAGCGGACATAGTGGCGCTGCAGGACGTGAAGGCGGAGGAGGAGAGGGAGATGAAGCCGCTGTCGGAGCTGGCGGCGGTGCTGGGGATGAGCTACGCGTTCGCCGAGAGCTGGGTGCCGGAGTACGCCAACGCCGTCCTCTCCCGGTGGCCGATCAAGCACTGGAAGGTCCAAAAGATATTCGACGACACCGATTTCAGGTCCGTCATTTCGTTTTATTTTATTTTATTTATTAATTTATTAATTTCCACATATTTTTTACCTGTTATTCTTGCTATCATTTTCGTAATTATGGTGACGATGATATGCTCTCTTTTTCATTGAGCAAGTGGTCTTCCTAGGCGATTTCGGAATTTAAAAGATATTTTCATTTATTTATTGAGGCGTCCACCGTTGAAAGCGAAGTTTGATAATATATCATAAATTAATATTTCCACTGGACACATTATATAATTTTTTTAATATTTTCCAAGTGGAAAGATTAATTTCGCAGACCATCTACCCCAGTGCAAATCCACTTCGGACAGTTGAAATTTTCGTTGAAATTAAGGTAAGGTGGATGTAATAAAAATTCACAAGACCAAAAAATAAAAGCAAAAACATAAGCTTTTGCCTAGCCATCAGAATTTGTGGATGAAAATCTTGCTGTCACTTGGTTTATATTTTGTCTTTTTTTTTCCCTACCCTTTTTTAAACTGTTCTATTTGGAATTATATGAATGGAGTTGTCCAGGAACTGTTCTGGGAAGAATTTGGAATATTATTCACGAGAACCCTACCACCAAAAAAATTCAAGAATTCCCCAAGGCTTTTCTCCCACAGCCTGTTTGCCTTTGTACAACTTAAGGAAAGCTATCTACAACAACTATGGTGGGCCTTTCCAAGGATCCCAGCACCAGCTGTGAGCAATGCCAGTCAGAAGTAAAATATAAATTAAATTTTTAAAAAAACCCATTTTTTTCTTTCTATGATTTTAGATATGGGTTCTCCAGAGAATTGTCATTTTTCAATAATAATAATAATATCTTCGGTTATAACTATTCGAAATTCGTGCGAGTGTGTGTGATGAAAGACTGTCTTGGACCTCTTTCATTCCTCTTTCTTTTCATTTCTGGTTGCATTTAGTGGGTTGATATAGTCAAGAGAATGCTTAGGGACCTGCTAAATTACATATATATTTTTTGCTCTTTAGTATTTAAATAAGGAGTTGGGAAGATAAACGAAGGAAGGGCAGGGTAAGGTGTATGTAGGTAGGACAGTAACGTGGGGAGGATTTTGCTTTTGCTTTATTTTATGTATTTGCCAAATCAGATGCTTGACCTGAAGACTATACAAGGACTACTCATCTTCAAGGAAAACTACATTTCTCTTGAGCGAGACAGACCGGATAGAATCAACTTATTTGAGACACCTCTCAATTGCTTGTCATGAAGTCAATTTCCAAGACTTTTGCGTTCGATTAATTAAGCCACGCCTTAGATGGTGACGGGATTATGTGCTTTAGTTGCGCGAAAATTCAGAAAAAGAAGAAAATGGTGGATTGAAATATAATCGATCAAAATATTAAATTGACCAGGAATCGTAGTGGCTATGAACTCGATATGTTTTATTACACAGGAATGTTCTGAAGGCAACAATAGAAGTGCCCCATGTTGGGGAAGTGAACTTCCAGTGCACCCACCTGGATCATCTCGATGAGAACTGGGGAAGTGAACTTCCAGTGCCCCATGTTGGTGGCCTCAACTCTCTCGATGAGACCGATTACTCGCAAGAGCGGTGGACCGACATCGTCAAGGTATGTACATTTCTGTCATGTTTGATGTGATATTCGTTAGCACATCAAACTCGATTACTAAATAGCTTAAGCTATGGCAATTTTGTAATCATAGGCACCTGTGTTTGTTACAGTACTATGAGGAGATGGGAAAACCGACCCCAACGGTTGAAGTCATGAGGTTTCTGAAAAGCAAGCAGTACACAGATGCTAAGGACTTTGCCGAAGAGTGCGAGTCCGTGGTCGTCATTGCCAAAGGACAAAGTAAGAACTCACTTGTTTGCTTTCTCATCTTTCGATTTTCCTTTTTCGCTCTATCAAATTGCCAATCTAAGGTGCTTTTCGAGCATGATGCTCCTCTCGCTCGATGATCACATGATTAGCTTGAATGGACAGAAATTCATAACATTTGAAGCATAATGATCATGTTGAATATATACATCCGTTGTTGTCATCACTTTGTCGATATCAACCTTTGATGTGAAAATCCGTGGTATAAAAATTGAAGTCCAAAGTCTTTTTTTCGAATGATTTTGTCTGAATATGTAATTTGAAACTGTTTATTCTATTGCAGGTGTGCAAGGGACATGCAAATACGGAACGAGGGTGGACTACCTACTGGCGTCACCAGATTGCCCATACAAGTTCATTCCGGGGTCGTATTCGGTTTTGTCATCGAAAGGGACATCGGATCCCCACATCGTAAAGGTCGACGTAATGAGATGCGAAAACAACCCTCCCCATGAAAGCAATGGCAACAACAATAAAATTACCAAGAAAAGGCGACGACAGCGCAAGCACCAGGCCATTGTAAAGATCTCAGGCACAGCTCCTCCTTCAAAGGGTGTATGGACAACGAACACATTAAGCAAAGTCGAATGACATTACATTTATATCTCCCTTTTCTTTCCACTCTTTTCTCAGCTGCTGCTCCTGTTGCTGCTGTTGACTGATCTTGGGCATTCTGGCTTCGTCAATCTCTGTGTAAATCTTCGATTGTTTTCTGCATCTTGTCTTCTCTGTTTTTTTTTTTCTTCAGTTTAGAGTTGAAGAGGGGAGGGTTCTGGTGTGATGGCTTCCTCACATCTGTATAGATTTCGACACGACAGAAGTGAATTCTTACATTTCAACTAGGCATTTTAAGCGGCTCTGCCAAGTTCTTTTTCAGTATTTTATGCCTTTTTTTTTCCGCTTGTAATCTTAGCTGCAAGATTCAGATTAGTTTTGTCGAGGGCGACATCTGAAGTTGACTTTGCTGAGGTTGAGGTTAGAGAATGCGATCTTGTATCTTTACATTTAATTGAAAGTTGAAACGTTTTAGATTAAAAGTCCTTGGAATAAAATTGCAAATTTCGAAAATTGAATTTTTTTTTTTTGTTAAGTTGGACATCAAGTGATTGATAAAAGACCCAAAGATTTCAAATGAAATACCTTTAACAAGCAAATAAGGAAAAAAAAAAAAAAGCTGCTTAGTCTGGTAATTATGAATTCTAAACATATGTGACAGCAGTCAATGTCTTCATTCTTTTTTCTCCAGTTTTAAAATTAGCATTGGAAAGAAGAAAAATGGTAAGTTAGTGCAATCTACTTCGACATCTTAACAAATACCTTCTGTGATCTCTAAATGGAGCCTTAATGAGCATTATAAGTAAAAGTGTAATGAAAAGAGAAAGAAATTGATTTTCTATATAATAGACATTGTTGGCTGATGTATCATGCTAATTAGCTTATGAATAAAAAACTGCGTCTCCCTTATAATGGTTGGCAAACTGCGCCCCTTGCATCAGCATAGTAGAGGACGCAAGTATATCTCAGTTGGCGTATATTTTCAACTTATCCTCCTTGATGTAATTTATATTGATTGAATTATTTATCTCTATTTTGCTTGGGATCTCAATTTAGAAAATCATGGGATCTAAAGCTCAGATAACAACAAGAGGAATTAAAAAAAAGAAAAGAAATGGTTAAGACGCTGCGTCAATATCGTTGACTGGTAAGAATACCGGTACTTGCAACCTTGCAGCTCTGCTACTCGGGAAAATCACTAACACATGACATTAAAAATAAAAATAAATTTAAAAACTTTTTTTTAATGAGACAGAAAGACAATTAATCATTAATACTTGATACTTCTACTGTTTGTTTAAGGGCTATGCTAGTAGGTCACATGACACATCCAATGACGTTTTCACTGCACACGTTCATTTTTTTTTCTCTATAGTGATGTAGTCACTTATTAAAATGTTGTATTTTTTCCCTTTTTGTTGCGAATTTCCCCTTCTATAAATCATGAACACGAACACGAGTACAAAATTTTTTCGTTGAAATAATTGGTCTATTTAGCACGTGCTGATACCTTTAATTGCTTTCTATATCGTGAATAAAATATTAAGTGATGATTGGACAAATCATTAAACAGAAAAATCTCTTGACGAAAAGTATCCTAGATTATCTCGCGTGTACGCTGAAGATCTAGACATACATTATTGTATTTTAGGGTACAAGATTGGCTCTCTCTTTGTCACTGATTTTGTAAGTGTCCTATTGCCTTTGGATGGTAATTCTTTTTGTAACTGTTCGACTTTAAAATCGGCAATGACCAGGAGTAACCATCATCGATCAAGCCCTCTTAAGTGAACACTTAAAAAGAATTAGTCTCTTAATCGCCGGAATTGTGTTAAATCAGAGGTATTGTTTATAGGTATCAAGAATAATGGGAAAATTTCCAAAACGGTCCTAAATCTATTGCACTTTAGCCAATTAAGTCATAAATCTTTTAATTACATCAATTGAATCCTAAACCTTTTCACATTTTGCCAACTGAGTTCATTGGGCCAATTTTAAGGATGGTCGATACTAATGTTGGCAAATTCTTATAATTTTTTTAAAGAATGGAATTTTTTTAATTTTTTTCTTTTTTTATTTTACCGTGGCTTGTGAGAGTCGTCAGGACCTTGCAGCTACTATCGTAGACTCAGTGATCCTTGCCGGACATGGCGAAAAAAAGTAAAGGAGAAAAAGAGAAGAAAAGAAAAAATGGAAAAAAGAAGAGAAAAAGGTTCATAAAAATTCAAAAAAAATGTTTAAAATATTTTAAAAATTCTCCATGTTAACACTGCTTGTGCCACGTAAGATAACTAGTGTCCACGTCAGCATTTTTCTAATAAAATTAGCCAGATAAACTTAATTGGCAAAATGTGAAAATGTTTAAAATTCAATTGGCATGACTAAAAGATTGATGGCCAAATTGCTAAAAGTACAATGAGTTTTTTATGGTAATTTTCCCATGACTAACTAGCATCTCTCTTCCATCCTGATTCTGATCATAGTTTAAACAGGGCAAAGTCCCAAACTTATCTAAAGAACTTAAATCTCCAAAAGAGATGCAATATCTAGTATAAAGTTCACACTTTATGACTTGTGTCCAATCGCATAGCGTTGCTGCAACAGATAGTTTGGAGACATGTTTCAGCTGGTCTTCTTATATGCTAAACATGATATCATAAACAAACCACTAAAAAGGTCAGTTAGTAACCTTTTTTTTTTATCGTTTGCCAAGCATGTCGTTCCATCATCTTTCAATAAATTCTCAAGTGGCATTTGTAGAGAAAAGTTTTCATCTCGGCTCATTGGCAAACTGAAAATTGTAATGGTCGAGAGTAAACGGTCAGGATGAGCAACGATATTTAAAAGCACTTGTGTAGTTCTTCGCCTATTAGTATGATAAACATGGAAAATGTCGAATCAACATCAATTTAACAGTCTTTACTCGAATAGCTACAGAACTATGTAAGAAAACACAAGGAACAAGAATAGAATCCCGAAGCTCTAGACATGGCATGACCATGAAAACTCCACCGAGAGCTGGTTTTTTGTCCTTGGAGTAGATGTGAAAATGTTGCAGAATTAAAGAATAAGCAAAGATTCTTCGTATCTAGCACTGTAAGCTTGCTCGATATAGAGTGAAACAAAGGGACGTTGCATAGAGTTTGCACCTAAATGAAGTTCACGATGGCCGGGAGCAATCCGCGCCACATGACCTCAACTTAAGTGCATCGCCGTATCAATAATCAGTTCTTCCACAAGTGGAATTGATACGCAATTTACGCCCGAATTGTCCTCTATTCACCTTTCACTCGGGGACGGTTTTCCATGAATCTCTTCCAGCTCCTCGAGCCTGTTATTGAGGGCTCTTCTAAGTGAGGCCATCTGTATATGATCGTTTGCTTCTGGAAATCGGTTTATGGAGACCTTGAAGTTCAGCCTATGAATTTTGCTGTACCCTAGACGGGTCCTGTTGTCGTACTGCGAACACTTATGTGAGGTTCCAATTGTTCTCGCCTTCCTTTCATGGTGCAGCAGAGCGACAAATGTCAAAGGAATTGGAAGAGACAGTTCCACAGCCTTCTGTCACAATGAATGGTCTTTCTCATCAGGATGATTCTCCAATGAGCGTGATGAACTGCAGGAATAAGTAAGAAACTCGATTCTTGAGATGTTTCTGTCTCATATCGTTTACTTTTTCTCCATTGCGTCGAACATAGTACCTACTCTAGTGATTAGCTTAACTTTTCATTTCAATCTGAAAGCTACTTACCTACATTTATAGGATTCTTAATATAAATTACCTGCTTGTGCACACTATCTTACTTGGCGAATTCTGTCATCTGCACTAGTTTAAATACATGCATCATTCAAGAGCGCAAGTGCCTTTGATGGCTTGTGGTCTGAGGCATGGCGTAATTGTTTTTTTGCCTCGTCAAAAGTGTTGCTTCAGAGGACCTGAATATTCTTTTGAAAGTGATGCTTCAGAGGACCTGAATATTCTTTTGATAGGAATCGTCTGTTTAGATGATCATAATTGCTACCATTGGTGGAACACACTACCAATAACAACATGATAGTCGCGGTGTGCATTCTAGTCGAACAACGTAGTTTCAACTTCAAGTTGTGATGATAACTGTGCTCGCACTTGTGGTTCTAAAATGTTGATGAACAGAGCTGAATCTGACAAGCTACTAGCCATTCCTGTCGGTTTTGTTGGATCAGAAGAGGTGGTAAGGTCTGCTCCCCATCTTGTACCTGGCGGTAATCTTGCTTGTCCTTCATTGGAAGAACAAGGAATGAGAATAAATGCTGCATTAGACGTTGCCCATGCACCAATTTCTCATCTCTCGAACCTCATTGCCAACGGCCACCGGGCTGCAAACTTCAGGGGCCCTTTCCAACCATCAGACTTTTAATGGCTCGAAGCTTGAGCCACTTGGATTCATGCCCTATCCCTTACTTTCTCTGAAGGTATTTATGATATTTAACACTTAGCTCGACATTCTACGTCGTTGATCTTACTTGGTTTGGACTACCTACTGGCAAATCTCTTCATGTAAAGGTTTGGCTCGGAATATTACTGGCCAGCATAGTTGCATAGACATGGCGGTTCTGTTCTTGTACCCATCAGTGCATTCGACTTGTGGTGCAACAATCTGAAAAAAGCTTTTAATATGCTATTTGAGAGTCAGCTTTCAGCTGTGATCTCGAACAATTTCGTGTTCTCCAAACCGAGACTTGTTCAGAGTCATTGAAAGCCTTCAATTTCTGACCTTGTACTAGGAAGGTCCTTCCTGCTTTATCTGTTTCTAGATACTTTAAAAACCATCTAAAGTAATTGAAAAAGACCATGCGGAAAAAGTTAATTGCTGTTGTACTTGGCGAGGCAAGCCAAGTTTAAGTAGCAGTAGCAGCATGCACTTTTGCTACTTCTCTATGTATTCTTACTCCCGATGAATGGCGTTGTTTGTAGCTTCCATTCAGGAGTACCTTGCTAATTCGGCATCAGGTCAGGGTTCTCTGTCTGCAATATCCGAGTGAAGTGGATATCGCGTGTTCGTTATCAGCATCGGTGTCTGGAGGAATGTTTGCTAAGCAAGAAAACTCATGTGCAGGGGATAACAGTGAGGAATATAGTACTTGTTCGGAAGAATGTAAGGCACCATCTCATGACTTTATCATCGAGTGAATGCACAAATTCTTACTGCATTGAGATATTGTGCTTTTGTAATACATCACATCCTCTAACATGACATCACGTGTTCAATTTCTATTCATCGTAAAGGCAAAAATTGATAGCCACAATCGTTCATCGGTTAGGTCGAAGTCAGAGATTGCTTGAGCATGTAGCTGATGTTGAGCTGGTTGATCGAGCGGGGGTTGAAGGGTGGGGGTGAGAGCTTTTGATGGAAACGAGAGAGATTCGTTGCTCAAAATGCTAACATTAACATGAAGAAAAAATTACATTGTTATGCCAAGAGGATTCACACAAAACAAAAATTATAACGAATGCCATACGACATTCACTGTCATTTATAAAACATGGACATAATGAGTCTAATAGAAAACACCGATGCTATATGAAAAACATGTAAAAGCTTCACAGATTATATTATCAATGATGGTACATGCTGATAGTGTTAATTATATTTCGCATCTCATTTCTACAAGAGGAGAACAATCACACAATACATGATTTTGTAAACTCATTGACGTGGTCAAATTGGTAACTGCTAGAAATTATTGGAGCACTTGACGAAGATGAGACCATTTCAAGTTCTATCTCATTGTTGTCATCATCAATTGGTGCCTCTATTGGATACAAAAGCAGTTTTGGAGGTAGTTGCAGTTTATCGATATCTCCTTCAAGCATATCTAGAACTTTCCTCATTGATGGCCGATCATTAGGGCTCAGCTGTATGCACCATAGCGCAACGATTATCATCTTCCTCGTTTCTATTTCCTCTTCTATGACTTCTACCCTCTTAACCTCCTTTTCTTTGCTGAGTTGATCATAAACCCACAAAGGAAAGTAAATTTGACTTGAATGCTTTGCATGTGCATTTATATTTCTCCTTCTACCAGCCATTTCCATTAACATCATCCCAAAACTGTAAACATCGGCTTTATAAGAAATGCCACCAATGTCTTTGTAGAATAGCTCAGGTGCCATATACCCCAAGGTTCCTCTTGCTGCGGTCAACGATACTATGCTATGATCGATGGGATAAAGTCTTGCAAGTCCAAAGTCAGAAATTTTCGGAGTAAAACTTTGGTCTAGGAGAATGTTGTGAGGCTTGATATCAAAGTGTAGAATTTGCATATCACATCCCCGATGTAGATACTCTATCCCTCTAGCTATGCCAAGAGAGATCTCATGCATTTTCTTATAATCAAGAGGATCATCACCATCCTTATTTGAAATGTGTTTATCCAAAGAGCAATTCGGCATGAAATCGTAGACCAAAGCTTGTTTGGAGTAATTGAAGCAAAAACCAACAAGTTGAACTACATTGACGTGGTGGATCCTTCCAATTGTGGCCACTTCACTAATAAAATCTTGGCCGTTAGATTTTGGTTTGTTCAAAATCTTAACCGCAACTTCATTGCCACTTCTAAGGATTCCTCTATACACAGAGCCATATCCCCCCTCACCTAATTTGCATTTGAAATTTTTTGTAATCTTCTTGATATCTGAGTAAGAATACCTTATGGGCAAAAAGTTGTTGTGAGCTTGTAGGAATTCTTCGATGTTTGCATCGATCGCCCGGTGCCTTCTCATCCACTTATAGATTAGAAGTATCAACACACATGGAGCTCCGAGTACGAATTTTGCTGCGACGTAGTTGGCGGCTACATAGAAATTGTCCGTAGATTAGCGCAGTGCAATAAATTTTTGGTAAACATAATTGTTTTTAATCAGAGTGCTTCTTGAGATCATCATAGTTGTGAGGAGAAAAGGCCCAGCAGTCATACCCAAGAAAAAGGCGAGGCGCCGACCTACACGTGCCGCGTACCAATGCTTGGTCCACGCAGAATTAGGGGTGCCTGCAACAGATTAATTAGAGTCGGTGATCAATCAATGAAGAATTAAATTTATCATTTTAGCAGTTAAACATAAATATAATTTACTCTCCTTGACAGCGCTCAGATCACAGTTAATTCAATTCACCTAGGGAATCCATGCCATCGTAGCATGACATTTTCTCTTGAAGAAAAGCGATTTTGCTTTTGTTCACCTATATATACCAAATGATTCATAAGTTCACGTCTCGCTCCGCGTAATTCTAATTTACAAACGTCATTCAATACGCGTGCAGTTTATTCAACCGCATAACACTAACAGCCATGCAAGGGACACGAGCAACAATTAAATCAACCCATTTTGCCCAAACAAAAATGAAGTAACAATGTCAAATCCAGAAAAGCTCCAAGATTCGTAAAATAAACGAGAGCAGTGCATGCCGACCCTACTAAGAAATCTATTTAAACTTTCTACTTAAGTGATGTGGCAATTTTTTCTATTATGTTTGTAAAGAAACTAGTGTCTTAATGTGTGGATTTTATTAAAAATACCCAATTAAAACCTGCCACGTCACTTCGTAAGTAAATTTTGATCAGATCTCTTAGTGAAGCTAGCATTTAAGGAAAGGAGGAGGAGGAAGAAGAGAAAAAGAAAGAACAGCTTAAGGGAACGTCACTTACGGATATAATAGCCGCAATACTCCCCTTGGTTAATAAAACTTAAGAAGTGACATGGAAAGAAGCTTTCCTCAGAAATGAGGCCCGGATAGGAGAGAGTGAATCCCTCGACCATCTTGTTGTGGAGGTCCTTGTATGGTAAGCTCCCATACTGATCCCCTTTCCGCCATGAGATTTGATCCGATGTGAATGCCATCATGGTTACGGTGCAAGAGTCATTGATATCCCCCACTTGTAGATCTCCGAGTACAGTGTATGAGTACACCTTCATTTGGGAAAAATAAGGAGTTGTGTCGGCAGAATATGCGCCCTCAATACATGGTGTGGCATCAATATAAGAAGTAGAAGTAACAGGTTGTGAGCACTTCATGAAGGCCACAGTGACATTGCCATATGGAAATCCATATAAATCAGCAAATGAATTAGAGATATTGAAGAACGTCAATGGGTAACGAGGAAGGGATGAGCAATTACCCTTTTGCAGTCCATCATCAACCACTGTGATGTTACCAGAGAAGTCATTTTGGTGAATAGAGAAATAATGAATCGACTTCACATAATATCGGCCAGCATTTAAATATAGAACAGTGCGGTGATTTTCACAAGCTAGCTCATACCAAGAGTGACCACAGTCTTTTGGATCGCCTTTCAATCGAAAAGGATAACTTATGTTACGGATCTCACCGCAAGATGAAGGGGCACACAAGTGATTCTTCTTCGCATCGCAGCTCGTCCCTAACAGTAGCAGAACATGCAATATGAGAAGTAAAACACGGAGCACAAATATCGAGCTGCGAGAAATAATCATCTCTTTATCGTTTGGTCTGATGCAATGGAAGTTTTAGCTCACCTGGTAATGCGAGGGATGTTTAATAAAGGGTTGGGAGTCATCGGTCATCGAAATGTCCAAGTCAACCCTAAAACAAAGTCTAGCGAAGAAAAATTTAAAAAGTATGACCCGGCAAAAACACGATTTCGGAATTAGTGATGGATAGCTTTCACATTCATTAGGGAGGAAATTTCTCTGCATTTTCCAGATTTCATTTTTCTTGGCAAATTAATTCACTCTAGAAATTTATTTTAGTATCGTAAAAAAGAATCGGTTTTAATGTTTTGTACCCTAAACTCCATCAAAATCCTTTCAAATGAGGTATCTGGCGTTCTATTTTATTTTCAAGGTCAATATTTCATAAGTTTCGCTGCGTTAAATTTTAAAGACGCAAAAGGAAAAGGATGATGTATTTCATCGTATAAGATTTTTCATTTTTGAGAAGAAAAAATTAGTAACCAAGAAAGAGGATAATGTTAAATAACGGGTACATAGATTTTAACTTTTATAATGTCACTTTCCGCAAAAATAGAAAGAAAATAAGGAACGGGCACTTCTTGCTTATGGATGATGTGAAAGATAGCAATATGGTAAATTCTCAACTAGTGATGGGACCGACACACCTTGATTAGAAACTCACTTGCGTTGTCGTGGATCGACACACGAAAGGACTATAGACGCAACATTTGAATTCACAAAAATAATGCGATGTTTACTTATTCACTATGCTTAAATTTTAAAATCACTTTCTTGTAATTGTGCTATAATTATGAATATGATCGTCGTCTCTTTTCCATAATTGAATCACTTATTAAATGAACATACTGATCTCAACGAAAAAGGCAATACGATCATTTCTCAACCAATGATCAATCGATGTGGGTCTCGATTAGAAATTCACTTGCTTCGTCATTCTTGACACGCGCAAAGACTATAGGTGTAATATTCGCATGCACAAAAATAAACTAATACGTACTTATTCACTGTCAATTGAAATATTATTCTTGTGGATCAGTCAATCACTCGCCTATAATATAATCTCATTCTCACAATAAATTGATCCGACCTATTACAATATCCAATTGAAACGTGCCCCATCACTCAGTAAGTAAATTTTTATACGATCCCTCAATAGAGCTAACATTTAAGAAAAGGATGAGGATGAAGAAAGAAACAAAGAAAGAATTGGAAAGTCAGCTTTTGGGAATCATGGTGTCTGCACCTCGCCCTTTGTTATCCGAAACCTAAGTAGCAAAACTCGAAACTTGTTGGTGGCGAGAGTTTATAATAGGAGATAGTGAATCCATCGACCATCATGTTGTGGAGGTCCTTATACGGTGAGCTCACACGATTATACCGATCCTTTTCACACCTTGGGATATATTGCGATATTAAAGCCTTATGGTTCTGGTGTAAGTATCCTTGATGTCCCCTACTCGGAGATCAAACCCATGTACGGTGTATGAGTACACCTTCATTTGGGAAAAAAATGTTGAGAAGTAAGTGGATGTAAAAATAATTACTTTTATTATAAAACAATATTACAACTCTCTATTTTATCATCCTCTCACAACAACTCATTTTACTTGCTTACCCACTCCCTCACAAGCCTTACACGGACACAACTCTCGCACACACCCACTTACTCTCTATTTCTCTACACTTCACGCCACCTACTCCACCCACTCACACACTCACGTACACACTTCACTCACGCACACAACACCCCTCACACTTACTTCACACACTCACTCACACAAGGGGCAAGAACCCCTATTTATAGGGTGTAAAGTCGGCACACATCCACCGACTTCCCACACCAAATTTGTCTTCTTCCTTATTATTTTATTGCAACTTGGGTCAACAATTGCGGCTGAGAATTGTCTGGAGAGAGGGAGAGAAATCTGGAGGAGTAACGAGAGAGAGAGATCTAGAGTAATAGAGAGAGAGAGTAATCTAGAAAAATCCAGAGAGAGAGAGAGAGGTGGTGCCATTCTCAATAAAAAATAGGGGGCATATCGGAAGGATATGCTCCCTCAATACATGGTTAAGTATTGACTTACGAAGTAGAAGCAAGGGGCCGTGAGCACTTCATGAAGACCACCGGCACAGCTAACGAACCGTATGGATCATGATCACTAAAGTTGGAGGTCGCTAATGAGTGAGGGAGGGATGAACAATTACTTTTTGCCGTCCATCGTCAACCACCGTAATTTTGCCGTCGAGTAAATATTTGCTAAAATAGGAACGGTAATAAATCGATTTTCATATAATATTGGCCAGCATATAGATAGAACAATGCGGTTATTTTCATAAGCTAGCTTATGTTCAGAGTGGCCGCATCATTTGGGATTGCCTTTCAATCGAAAGTGATAGTCTATGTCGCAAAACTTGTTGCAAGATGAAACGGTGCACAAATGATTCTTCTTCACACCATAACTCATCCCTAATAGCAGCAGAACATACAATATGAAAAGCAAAACACTTAACAGGCTTATGGAGCTCAGAGACTTAATCGTCTCTCTATAATTTGATTTGATGCAATGAAAGTTTTTGCTAATTGGTAACGTGATAGTGTATGTCATGGATCTCGCCGCAAGATGAAGCGGTGCACAAGTGATTATTCTTCACATCGTAAATCGTCTCCAGTAGCAGTAGAACATGCAATATGAAAAGCAAAACACGGAACATGCTCATAAAGCTCGAAGACTTAATCGTCTCTATCGTTTGATGTGATGCAATGGAAGTCTTTTTTAATTGGTAATGTGATGGAGACCCAGTTACATGAATGAAAAGAGTGGGAGTTGTCGGTGATACAAATTTCCAAGTCAACTAATAAAACAAAGTCTAGCGAAGAAAAAATGGGTCTTACGTAGAAATTGCAGCCCTTGCTTTTACGGTGACAAAACACAGAGTTGGAATTAGTTATGCATAGCTTCCACATTGATTAAAAAAGAAACTTCTTTGTAGTTTCCATATTGACTTTTCTTAGTACCATTTAAAAGAAAAAGAAATCGACTTTAAACCAAAAGAAAAAAGAAAAAGAGAGAATCGATTTGTATGTCATGTACTCTAGAGCCACAATGAACCCACTCAACACATTGGCGCCTTTCGATTGTCATGAAAATCTTGAGGATCTAAATACAGACGCGGGGTACCAAAATGACAGTAAAATCAAACTAGTGCCGGTCGACGAAATTTTTCCAATTTAGTGGAGTTACCAATGATTGGCCACACATCTCAGTCGAATCGACCTATCTCTGATCTCAAATTGATTTTTAATTGTGCCGTAATGGCCTCTAAAGATGAGCACGGTCGAGAAGCCGATTCCTGATTGAATTATCAAATTTATTGCCTTAAAATTCCTTAATGGCTTCCATGAGTAATCTAGTTATCTTGAGAGTGATCAGCTCTGAAAACAACCCTATAAACATGTCGATAAAATGCCTAATTAATTCAATAGAAAAAAGAGTTGAAAATCTGGAATGTCACAAGTGGACTGTCACGTCTTCTAGAACCTCACAAACTTCGTCGTCACGCAAAGATTATAGATGCAAATTTCCAAGTCAACCATCAACAACACAAAGTCTAGTGAAGAAAAAGTGGGTCTCATGTGGAAATTGTAGCCCTTGCAGTTAAGGCGACAAAAACACGATGTTGGAATTATTTATGGTGTGGCTTTCACGTTGATTCGAAAAGAAATTTCTCTATAGTTTTCAGATTTAACTTTTCTTAGCAAATTGACTCTTTAGGAATCAATTTTAGTTCAGTAAAAAAAGAATCGATTGGAATGTTATGTATTCTAAATTGAATCAAAATCCTTTCAAGTGAGGCATTGGCATTCAATTTTATTTTCAAGGCTAATATTCCATGAGCGTTCGTTCGATAAATTTTGAAGATGAAAAGGCAAAAAAATGTCATATTTCACTGTATGACCTTTTTCATTTGACACAAAAATAGGATTGGTAACAAAGATAGACTATTAAAGGGAATATTAACTTGTATAAAAAAAAAATAAAAGGAAAAACAGGAGTTAGTGCTTCTTGGATGGTGTAACACATTATGAAAGAAAGAAAGCAATTCGATAATTTCTAGCAATGGGACCGACGCGCATTGACTAGATCCTCACTAACTTCATCGTTGCACAAAGACTATATGTGCAATATTCAAGTTCACATAAAAAAAAAAAAACAATGTTTACTTATTCACTATCAACTTCAATATTACAATCACTCTCCCGTAATTGTGTTAGATCTATGAACAATATTGTCATCTCTTTCCCATAAGAGAACCACTTAATAAATGAACTGATCTATCACTATTGTTCAATCAAATGAAAAAAAAATGTTATGTCTGTTTTTGACATCTAAATTTTGCCATTCTTATTTAGGACTTAGTCATATAGAAAATTATGGATTAGTCTCTAAAAAAAGTAAAAAGGTAAAATAAGCAATTTTCATCAAAATGCATCACGTTTTCTTTAAATTGCATCTCATATAGACATTAGGAACATTTGCATTACTAATATTAAAAATTTTAAAAAATAAATTTTTAAATTAAGATTAGAAAAAAAATTAACAAAAAATAGAAACGCAGTAGGGCCGGGCTAGGGGCCAGCCTTAGCCCGGCCACTCCTTTTCCCTTTCTTTTTCCCCCCTTGTGGCCCAGCCCGCTTCTGTTCCTTCTATTTTACCCGCGGGGCCCACCTTTCTTCCTCCGCGACCCAGCTCGCTCTTCTTCCTCCTTCCTCCTCCTTCCCTCGCTTGGACGTCAACTTCAGGACAAAACAGAGAGTGGGTCCCTGGCCAAAGGACACGAGGATGCGAGGCTGCGCGTAACGTTCGCCCAGGAATGTCGTGCGGTACAAAGCCAGATGGTCTCGTCCTTGAAGAAAGAGAGAGAAACGAGATAAATGGGAGACAAAGGCAACAAAGGGAAGGCGGGGTCTCTTTGGTTTTATTGGGTTTGTTCGGCCGAGGAAGAGCAACCGAGAGAGAGAGAGAGAGAGAGAGAGAGAGAGAGAGAGAGAGAGAGAGAGAGAGAGAGAGAGAGAGAGAGAGAGAGCTGGTGAGAGTGAGAAGGCGAGCTCGAGAGAGAGAAGGAGCGAGCCCAGATAAGAGAGGAAAGAGAGGCGACCGTGTTCTCGAGTTCTTCGGGGGAGGCTGGAGAGAGCGAGAGCAACAGAGAGAGTGAGATCTAAGAGAGTGAGCAAAGGGTGAAGCAGAGGGATGGACCGAGAGAAAGCGAGACCTAGGAGCCAAACTTCGTTCTCGGACAAGCGTTCCTCGGCCATCCCCAACATAAACCGGCGATCTTCAACCAACAATCTTTGGGTCCAATCCACTTTTATCCCGATGATCTTGGGCTCGGTGCAACAACGAGGCAACCGACCATAGCTCGTTTCGCTTCATCCTCGCCTTCTGGCCGTTGTTGCCAAGCCGGGTAGGGATATTCGCGGTCAAACACTTCTCTCTGGGAACTCCGGAACCGAAACAATAGCTGGGTCTCGCTTTCCCTAGTCCACCAGCATGCTCGGTTTGAACGAGCCGTCCCTTTTGTCGAGTTTGAGTGTCACTTGCTGCTTTCTTTTGAGTAAATGACTTGGAGTGCTGCCATTTTCATTCTCTATTGATGGCTGCTTGAATATGTTCAAGACTCCACCCTTTCGTTCCAGGGACACACCCTTTAAATTCTCCCATGGAGTTTCTGCATGAAAATTGATTATCCATTGGTTTAATAGCATGTGAGTAATGACTATAACTTATCTATTTTGATATGGTGGCGGACTTTTGACTAGTTGTGCACTGTTCAGAATGCCAGATTCATTTGTGGAGGTTTATAGAGGAAGATTTTGTTTACTGTTTTTCTAAATTATACGACAGGCATTTGTAATTCGTATTTTTTAAAATGTAATATCCTTTCAATTTCCAAAGAGAAGGATTGCTTCGTTTCTCAGTGCAATGGGAAGAATTTTCTATCTGTATATTGCTCCTGTTACACATATATTGTTTTTTTTTATTGACAATCCTCCTAACACTTTACTTGGTGACACCCAATTACATATTGTTTGGCTACATTTTGCTCCTCCTATGTTGGATCATAGGAAGACAACTCTTTGAAAGGACGAGAAAACACCGTTGGTTTCCATTGAAAGTATATGCAATCACTGTGTTTATCTTCTTATACAGCTTGAGCAATTTCTCCACCTTTGAGAAGTGGTTGTCGGGGCTGATTGATCTTCCGTTTTACTTGGCCTAAAAGTCAGAAGCTTCGCTATTGCAGAATATTTGGCAGTCTATTGCAATACTGATTGTGATGGAGCTTTTCAGCTACGAGAGGAGACAGAGCAAGTATATCCAATCTGATGACTCCAAACTTATGGAATTTGGAGTACTTGGATTTATTGAGAGCTTCCTCATTTGGCAAAGTGACAAGAAAGTGTGTAACTGTGTATAGCAAAGTTCTATGCATCATTGTCACCAATTAGTCTCTTTGGTTTCCTTTATTTGCTCAGTCTTGTCATTTGTTCCCTTTCACCTAAAGCATCTCGCATCCCATCAAAGTTATTCCTTCTTTATACAGGAATTCTGGTGATGACAGAATATCTCTTTCAGATGTGGGGTGCCCAGGCAGGAATGTTTCCTGGATAGAATGACTTTAGTTTAGCCAAGTTCGTGGGTTTTTAGTTATTTCAGTCAGGCTTTTGGGGTCTAGAATTGGGTTTAAGGGGGAAAAGTGCTGGTGATAGCTGCTTGTAGCCTTCAATACAATGTCTTCCGTTGGTTGCAAAAAGTACCAACTCACATTTTGAGCAAATATTACACCAAAGAACGTTGCCCTCTGTTTGTATCAGCAGAAGAAGTGTTTAGGGATTTTTCTAATTCAAACGGGGCAAGCAAACCACCTGCAGATTCTCCTGCAATTCCTTGTGAAGCAGAAGGCGTGAGAAACAATTTGTCTTCCTCAGCCTCTGGCTTTTCTCAAGCATCAAATAATGTACCCAAAGCTGGAGGCTCTGGGGGTGGCAGTGCTAGAAAATATTCCTTTGGATATATTATGGGAAGCACCAACGAAAGCCACAAAAGGAACAAGAAAAGGATTATCACCATGAGAAGGGAGAGATTTGAAATGCAGAAGACAATCTTCATTGTCTATATAAATTTTTGGATGGAGAACATGTTTAATCTCTTTGACGTCGAAATACACATGGTGGCCTTGCTCCTTGCCTCCTTTGCTTTGTTAAATGCCATTTCTATGCTATATGTTGCACTTCTCTGCATGCATACTTCTAAATTGCAATGTCGTTCGGAAATTATGGCCAGCAGCACACTATCTGCCAATTCACAAATATCAAGCAAGGCTGAGTCTGTATTTCCTTTCAAATTTTATGATTCTCCTGCTAGTACGAATGCTGAAAGTCTTCGTGTGATGAATTCAGCTGATCATTCATTTGAGTTTTCCCATTGTGAGATCACTGAGGCTGAGAAGGATGGTGGAGGTTCTTTATACGATTCAGATAAAAAAGAGAGAGCCAGAGGTCAAGCTGAGGATAACTCTATAGTTTCTGCTGTGCAGCTTTTAGGAGATGGCGGTTAGTTCTCTTGTAACCTTCCCGAGCATCAAGCCAGAAGACATGGATGCCAGGGGCACAATCAAGCAGTCTCCCCTGCCCCCGATCAATGGCCAGGATTGTTAAAAACCAGAGGAGATGCAGATATGCAGATGTGCACAAGAACATCGTTAAAACAGAGGAGAACAGAGGAGATTTTCTGATATGCACAAAAAACAGAGGAATCGTCTACATAACCACACACACTAAAAAAAAAAAATGACACCATAGCCTTTATATAGGCTTTACAAAAACAAATAACCACCACACCCCACTAACTTCACACGTATAGTAACCAATCCACATAATAAAAGTACTTAATAGACTATTAACACATAAAAAACAAACCAGAAACATAGACTCGTTCAACATTCCCTCCCTTAAACTGATGTTGCAAACAATCAGTTTAAAAGACCTTCTCTCAATTTGGAATATCCAATAAACGAACACCAAGGAGCTTTCTCAGCTTCTGAAACATGGACAACTTTAGGGGCTTGGTGAATATATCAGCCACTTGATCTTCACTTCTACAGAAAACTAGCTCAACTACTTCATCCTTTGTAAGATCTCTTAAGAAGTGGTACTTCACATCTATATGCTTGCTCCTCCCATGTAGAACTGGATTTTTGGACAGCTTGATAGCTGAGCTGTTGTCACAATAGATTATACTTGCTTTTTGCTGTTTGAACTGAAGCTCTTCAAGAATCTTCCGTAACCATATGGCTTGACAAGCGCATGAAGTTGCAGCAACAAATTCTGCTTCAGTTGTTGATAAAGTAACAATTGATTGCTTCTTTGAAGACCATGAAACCGCCCCTGAACCAAGCATGAATACATACCCTGAAGTACTTCTTTTATCATCAACATCTCCAGCATAATCGCTATCTGTAAACCCAAACAAATCTGACTTTTCTCCCTTTTTATAGAACAGCCCAAAATTTTTAGTTCCTTGCAAATAGCAAAAAATCCTTTTTGCAGCTTGTAAATGTAACTCAGTTGGGTGCTCCATATACCTGCCTATAAGGCTCACAGCATGCATGATATCTGGTCTTGTCCCCGTCAAATACATCAGGCTTCCAACAATCTGCTTGTAGAGAGTGCTATCCACCTTGCTTCCATAAGGATCTTTCAAGAGCTTCAATCCAACTTCAGTTGGAGTAGTCACGGGGTTACAATTATTCATTTGAAACCTGTCCAAAATCTCTTGAACATACTTCTTTTGAGACATAAAGATTCCAGCTGCAGATTGAATAACTTCTATGCCCAGAAAATAATGCATTAATCCAAGATCAGTCATCTCAAATTCATCCATCATAGACTCCTTGAATTTGTCAAACATGGCACTATCACTCCCAGTAAAAATAAGATCATCCACATATAAGCATACAAGAAGCAACTTTCCATCATCACCAATTTTAATAAAGAGTGTATGCTCATATGGACATTTTCTAAAACCTTTCTTCAAGAAATAGGCATCAATGCGACTATACCAAGCTCGGGGAGCTTGTTTTAACCCATATAGTGCCTTTTTTAATTTATAAACTTTATGTTCACTACGGAGCTTCACATAACCAGAAGGTTGATCAACAAATACATTTTCTTGAAGATCACCATGCAAGAATGCTGACTTCACATCCAATTGGAAGATAGGCCATGAATTCTGCGCTGCTAATGCAATTACCAATATGATTTGTCAAGTCTTGCTACAGGTGCAAATACTTCTTTGTAATCCACTCCAAATTCCTGCTTGTAGCCTTTCGCCACCAAGCGTGCCTTATACTTATCAACTTCACCATTCTTGTTCAATTTTGTCTTGTACACCCACTTGACTCCGATTGTTTTGTGTTCTTTTGGAAGATCTGTTAACTCCAAAGTGTTATTTTTCTCAATAGCTGCAATTTCTTCATCCATTGCTATCCTCCAATTTTCTTTTTGTACTGCTTCATCAAAAGTTGTTGGATCATAATCTGAAAACAAAGCAAAATGGATAAGTGGATCTTCATATTGATTAACTCCTGTTACTTCATAATCACTCATCCATGCAGGCCTCCGTCGAACACGATGAGGCCGATCTTTAGGTTCCGCAACTGTTGCTGTACTTTGGACACAGCCTGTGGCGATTTGGGTTGTTGTGGATTGCTGCACCAGCCCATTTTCATCTTCAAAATTCGTTGGAATTTGCTTACCAACACCTTGTTCACCCCACGGCCAAGTTTGTTCTTCATCAAATATCACATCACGGCTGATAATGATTTTCTTGGCCATAGGATTATAAAGTTTATAGGCTTTTGATTGATCACTAATGCCAAGAAAAACACATTTGACTCCCCTGTCATCTAGCTTCTTCCTCTTTTGGTTAGGAACATGGGCGTAGGCAATACACCCAAAAATCCTGAAGTGATCTACTGCAGGTCTTTGGCCGCTCCATGCTTCTTCCGGTGTCATATTTTGAACAGCTAGAGTGGGACTTCTATTTAAAATATGAATGCTCCAATTGACTGCTTCAGGCCAGAAAATTTTTGGAATTCCACTTCCCCTCAAGAGACTTCGCACCATATTCAGAATGGTACGATTCTTCCTCTCACATACGCCATTTTGCTATGGTGTATAGGCTGCTGTAAGTTGTCTCTTGATCCCATGCTTCATACAAAAATCTGTAAACTCAAGCGAGTTGTACTCTCCACCACGATCCGTGCGAAGGACCTTTATTTGATTTCCTCCATCCTTTTCAACAAGTGCTTTGAAGTTCTTGAAAGCCACAAAAGCTTCATATTTTTCTTGCAAAAAATACACCTAAATTTTCCGGCTAAAATCATCGATGAAGGTAATGATATACCGTTTACCTCCATTGGAAATTGGAGATATTGGTCCGCAAATATCTGAATGAACCAACGCCAATGGACTTTTTGCTCTCCACGATTTTCTTTGTGGAAATTGAGCATGATGTTGCTTGCTAACAACACAATCTCACAAATTTCCAAAGGAGCAGAGATTTGAGGAAGACCCTCCACCATCTCTTTTTTATATAGTGTTCGCAACCCACCGAAATTAAGATGCCCATAGCGAAAATGCCATAACCATGCTTCCTCCTTCAATCTTGCAGAGAAACATGAATTTGTAGTGTTGTGGAGATACAATGGAAACATCTGATTGCCCGTCATTTTGACTTTAGCAATTAAACCCAACTTCTCATCTTGGATTCTACAAAGCCCACCTTTAATAGAGATTTCATATCCCTTCTCTTGCAGCTGACCAGCACTTAATAGATTAGTCTTCAATTCAGGGACATACAATACATTTGAGATAGTTTGTACCGAAGTCCCTTTTGGATGAATTGCCACTGTTCCTTTCCCCATCACCGACACAATGGAATTATCACTAAACTTTACGGTGTTGTTGTACGTTTCGTCTAGATCAAAAAACATTGTCTTGTCTCCATACATGTGATTGCTACAACCAGTGTTGAGATACCACATGTTTGGTTGAGTTTCTTCCTTCTCATGGCAAACCATCAAAAGAGATACTTCTTCTTCTTTTTCAGCAAAGTTAGTTCTTTCAACTCTTTGTTTATTCAAATTAGTTCGACATTCAGATTTGTAATGCCGATACCTGTGGCATCTAAAACACTCCACTTTAGATTTATCTGCTGACCTTGGCCTAAAACCAGTTGAATGTCGTCCTCCACGACCTCTTCCTCTCCATTGGAAATCACGATAGGAATAGCTTTCAGACTTTTGATCAAAGCTGAAGCCATTGCGATCGTTGTTCTCCCTTCCTCTGCCTCTTCCTTTGTTCACCCTTGTTGCTGATGAAGAATGATCTCCAGTTGAGACCTTCTAAGCTTGCTCTTCTGTCTCTTGTTGTAGGAGTTTTTGTTCATGAACTAACAAGGATCCTTGCAACTCATCAATGTAAAGTTCTTCAATGTCCTTGGCTTCTTCTATGGAACAAATAATAAAGTTGAACTTTGGTGTCAACGATCGAAGAATCTTTTCAACGATGATGACATCCTCCGTCTTGTCGCCATGAATCCGCATCTTATTAACTATTGCCATTGTCCGAGAGAAGAAATCTGTGATTGTCTCTCCTGACTTCATTCGTAGCATTTCAAACTCCAAACGAAGCATTTGAAGCTGCTGCCTATTTCCTCTTGCTGAGCCTTGATACTTTTTCTTCATGGAATCCCATATTTCCTTGGAGGTATCCTTGCAAAGAATTGTCTCCAAAATGGATTTGTCAATTGCTTGGAAAAGATAATTTTTGGCCTTGAGATCCTTCAATTTTAACGCATCCAAAGCCGTTCTTTGCGTTGCCGTTAACACAACTCCTTCATCAGGTTCGGCAACTCCCGAAGAAACAACATCCCAATACTCCTTGGACTTGAGAAAATTCTCCATTAGCATGCTCCAATGATCATAATGACCATCAAAGTGTGGAATAGCAGGTTGTACAAATGTTTCTGAGGCCATTACTGCTGATGCAAAATAGAACCACCACAAAAGCAACCTGCTGCTGCTACAAACGAAAATAACCTGCTGCAATACTCTCCCTTGACTGCTGCAAACGAAAGTACTTGCTGCAATAAAAACTCTCTTTTGGTTCTCACCTTTTTACAGCACTCAAACACACACTTTTCTTCCTAACCTCAGCTCTGATACCAATGTTAAAAACCAGAGGAGATGCAGATATGCGGATGTGCACAATAACAGCGTTAAAACAGAGGAGATTTTCTAATATGCACAAAAAACAGAGGAACCGTCTGCATAACCACACACACTAAAAAAAAAAATTGACACCATAACCTTTATATAGGCTTTACAAAAACAAATAACCACCACACCCCACTAACTTCACACGTACAGTAACCAATCCACATAATAAAAGTACTTAATAGACTATTAACACATAAAAAACAAACCAGAAACATAGACTTGTTCAACAAGGATCACCTGATGAAGTAGCAGCAGTTCGCCAAATCGAAGCTCTGGGTCTCCATCAACCTGCCGGACAACGAAATCTCCCTCCTCCGCAGCCGGCGGAACCAGAGCTTCAGTGAATCGTCCGCCGCCGCCGCCGCCGAACCTCCGACTTCTCCTTCTCCATCTCCCCACTCCTCATCCTTGGCATCGACCTTGATCGATCGAATCTTCAAAGGGAAGGCTCCGGCAACGGCGAGGCGGAGCCTCGAGAACGGCGGTAGCGGTGGTAACCCCGCGGTGGCCGGCGGGCGTACAGGAGCACGAGGACAGTGGTGGAGGTGCTGTGGGAGCTGGACATGGACATAGTGGCGCTGCAAGACGTGAAGGCGGAGGAGGAGAGGGAGATGAAGCCGCTGTCGGAGCTGGTGAAGGCGCTGGGGATGAGCTACACGTTCGCCGAGAGCTAGGTGCCGGAGTACGGCTACGCCGTCCTTTCCCGGTGGCTGATCAAGCACCGGAAGGTCCAGAAGATATTCGACGACACCGATTTCAGGTCCGTCATTTTGTTTTATTTTATTTATTTTTATTAATTTCCATATATTTTTTTACCTGTTATTCTTGCTATCATTTTCGTAATTATGGTGATGATGGTATGCTCTCTTTCTCGTTGAGCAAGTGGTCTTCCTAGGCGATTTCGAAATTTAAAAGATATTTTCATTTATTTATTGAGGCGTCCACCATTGAAAGCAAAGTTTGATAATATATCATAAATTAATATTCCCTCTGGACATATTATATAATTTTTTCTTACATTTTTCCAAGTGAAAAGATTAATTTCGCAGACCCATCTACAACAGTGCAAATCCACTTCGGACAGTTGAAATTTTCGTTGAAATTAAGGTAAGGTGGATGTAAAAAAAATTCACAAGACCAAAAAATAAAAGCAAAAACATAAGCTTTTGCCTAGCCATCAGACTTTGTGGATGAAAATCTTGCTGTCACTTGGTTTATATTTTGTCTTTTTTTTTTCCCTCCCCTTTTTAAAACTGTTCTATTTGGAATTATATGAATGGAGTTGTCCAGGAACTGATCTGGGAAGAATTTGGAATATTATTCACGAGAACCCTACCACCAAAAATTCAAGAATTCCCTCGGGCTTTTCTCCCACAGCCTGTTTGCCTTTTGTACAACTTACGGAAAGCTATCTGCAACAACAATGGTGGGCCTTTTCAAGGATCCTAGCACCAGCTGTGAGCAATGCAAGTCAGAATTAAAATATATTTTAAATTAAAAAAAACCCATTTTTTCTTTCTATGATTTTAGATATGGGTTCTCTAGAGAATTGTCATTTATCAATAATAATAATAATAATAATAATAATAATAATAATAATAATAATATCTTCGGTTATAACTATTTGATATTCGTGCGAGTGTGGGTGTTGGAATTCGAGTCGGCGGAAGACGACTTACCTAATTCCGATGCGCAAACAGCAAATAGCCCTGGAACGAACGTTGAATTGCGAATAAATCATGAACAACACTTCCTCACGTTAGTCTGGATGCAATCACAAGGAAGACACCTGATTTCCACGGTGTAAATGCCGATTGTTCTTGCAAAAGTGAAATGGAATTCCTTTTTCTTCTTTGATGGAAATGGAGAGAATTTGGCGCGAATGAATTGCCAACTGTACCAACGGTTGTGTTCAGGAGGCTTTTATACGTCTCCCTTCATACCCCTTCATTAGTGACTTTCCATCATAACGCATCAAGACGAAACAGTGCGTTCCAATCGCACCCTATCATGGACGTATCAGCTAAAGTATTACATCTCCCACTCGGACATGATGGGTTTGATGGCGCTCTATCAAGAATATAAGGCATTCAATATTCACCAATTTTACAAAACAATTCATACTGGCAAATAAACCATGCGACCAGTGAGTACACCTGCATTTGGGAGCTCAAATTATGCACATGTTAAGGATGACATAATGGCTACAACCCCGAAAAGAAATAAACAATCGATGTCTCACAGTGCCCCAGACATATTTTGTTACATTAGTCTAAGTATACCTATCCCTTAAAGGCCATACTTGACTATTCTCAAAAACACAATGTATTTACAATTACATCCGCAACCACATAGGGCGATATAATTGGTCAACCAGTAAATACATGTGATAGATGTAAAACAACAATAGTCTTCCTTCGCACTCATATCTCTCTCAATTTCAGAACAACTGCTTTTCTAGACATGTCCCATAGATCATATCTATTCATGACCGCCCGTAACATGCTAAAGTAGCAACATTGATCTTTCACTTCAAGAACATAGTCAGAAGTAACATAGGGCACAAAATTGAGGTAAATTATAAATTACCTCAAAGACTCACACGATGAGCAAATAGGGATAGTTTTACTCACCTTCCCTTATTGGTCGTACAATGCACATGTAGTATGAATTACATTGTATAGTGGATTTCTCTTTCTATAAGAGCGTATGTCATTTATCAAATATATCCACCATACAGATCTTAGCCTAAACATAGTCACGTGCCTCTCATGTACTCATGTTTAGCCCAAGTTCTATATCAGCTCGCTTTCTATAGCGCCCAATTAAGTACTCGCATCCGACATCTTTCAGGCATACATGATTATGGGACTATCATGTTCGGTCTTGTTATAAACCAATCACAGACCTCATCTTGACTCCAATCAAGGCGACATATTTTATGTACCAAAATTGCTCTTCAGCATTTATTTGTACATAACGTCTCATCTCAACGTGCTAACTACAGCACCTGAGGCGATTGCTTGTGTGAGTGAGCCAATCATTGCCTACTGACATACTTTTCAATAATATATATGTGTTTGTGCTAGTCTCATAGTGGATTTGTACTTTTTGATAAAACGTCAAATCACTAATAAACAAACAAGTACAATACATCTGTCCACAGATACATAAACTAATGATCCACTACAATAACAGATATCACATTCTACGCAATCCTAGTGACATCTTATGGGTCAAGAACATGTCTCTAGGAATAGCCTTCGTAAATGGATCAGCAACCATTCTATTGGTTGAAATGTATTGCAGGATCACTTCTTTTTGCGCTATAATATCTCTGATGAAGTTATTCTTTATGTCAATGTGCTTTGTCCTTCCATGATACTTCGGATATTTCACATAGGCAATGGCTGCTTGACTATCGCAATAAACTGTCATCGCTCTTGGAACTTCAGTGACAGTGGCTAAATTTTCCAAGAAACGTTTTAGCCATACTGCTTCTTGCATTGCGGCAGAACATGCAATAAATTCTGCCTCCATCGTAGACAAGGCCGTGCATGTTTGTTTCTTGCTATTCCAAGAAATCACACCTCCATTGAGCAATAATGCATATCTAGAAGTCGATTTACGCTCATCCAGGTCTCCACCCCAATCGGCATTTGAATAACCCAATAGGCGTAAATCATTCTCCTAGTAACAAAGTCGATAGTCCATGGTGCCCTTCAAGTATCTCAGGATCCTCTTCACTGCTTTCTAGTGTGCTTGACCAGGATTTGATTGATATCGGCTTACCAATCCCACGGCATAACATATGTCGAGTCGAGAACACATCATATCATACATCAAACTTCCGACCGCACTAGCGTAAGGAACAGTTTCCATCACTTTGATTTCTTCTGGAGTCTTAGGATGCATCTTAGTACTTAGGCCTTCACCTTGCATGACAAGGGTATCAATGGGATTACAATGCCGCATATTGAAACGCTCAAGAATCTTCATAATATAAGACTCTAGTGATAAAGTAAGGAGTTTCCTCGATCGATCTCTTTCGATCTTAACTCCTAATATATAAGCAGCTTCTCCCATGTCCTTCATCTCAAAATTAGAGGACAACCATTCTTTTATGGTGATAACCAAAACCTTGTCATTTCCAGCCAACAAAATATCGTCCACATAGAGTGATAAAATCACAAATTTATCTTTGGATCGCTTGACATATACACAGTGATCTCCTTCGATCATCGTTAAATCAAAAGTTATTATTGCTCGATGAAAACAAAGATACCACTGTTTAGATGATTGCTTAAGCCCATATATTGAGCGATGAAGCTTGCAAAATTTATGCTCTTGACCTTTAACTATGAAACCTATTGGTTGTTTCATATAGATTTCATCTAATTTTCCATTGAGAAATGCCGTCTTTACATCCATTTGATGTAATTCAAGGTCCAAATGTGCAATGATGGCTAAAATAAGGCGTATTGAGGCAAACCTTACAACTGGTGAAAAAGTTTCCTCATAGTCTATACCCTCTTGTTTAGTATAACCTTTCGCCACAGGCGAGCATTATAATTTTCAATGGATCCATCCGCCCTTCGCTTAATCTTGAAGACCCATTTGTTTCCAATGGCCTTACGATTGGGTGGTAGATCAACCAAGTCCCAGACACGGTTTATCCTCATTGACTCCATCTCATCTTCCAAAGCTTTTCTCCATTCTTCCTTGTCAGAGGATGAGAGAGCCTCTTGAACAGTCTTAGGCTCGGCATCGTCATTTTGAGCAATTATAAATGCTTCCCCTTCAATCTCAAAACGACAACGGGGAATACTTTTACGATTACTTTTACGCAATTGAATTTCTCTTGAATTCAATTCATCAAGCGATGCAACACTCCCACTAGGTCTTGTGTGTTGAGGTAAATCTTTATTTCCCTCTACAACATCAGTGGGTGTGTTATCAGGATCCTCCATCTCATATAATTGGAAGTCATTATCAATCTCACCTCTACTAGGAAAATCGTTCTCCAAGAACGTGACATCTCGTGACTCCATTTCGGTCACACTTCCATCAGCTTGTTCACCTATGAACAGTACCCTTTGGAATGTTCGGGATATCTTATAAAGATACATTTCTTCCCTCTAGGACCTAATTTACCATGTTTATGGGAAGAATCATGAACATAAGCTGCACATCCCCATGGACGTAGACTACTCAAGTCTAATTTCCTACCAGTCCATAATTCATAAGGGGTGGAAGTGACCGATTTTGAGGGCACACGGTTAAGTATATAGGCAGCAGTCAATAACGCATCTCCCTAGTAGGAGAAAGGTAAATTTGCTTATGCTATCATAGACCTAACCATTTCCAATAGGGTTCTATTCCTTCTCTCAGCTACCCCATTTTGTTGCGGAGTACCATGAATAGTCAATTGTCATACAATTCCCTTTTCATCACAAAGAGCCTTGAATTGCTCCGATAGATACTCACGTCCACGATCGGTTCTCAATGCCTTTATTGTTTTGTTCAACTGATTCTCTACCATCACTATATATCATCTAAAGCAGTCCAATGCTTCTGACTTATGGGAGATCAGAAAGACATAACTGAAACGTGTGAAGTCATCTATGAAAGTGATGAAATATGAGGCTACATGCTTCTCCCTCACATTCAAATGACCACAAATGTTAGAATGTATGAGATGCAATGAAAATTCAGCTCTAGTCCCTTTACCGAATGGTTTTCTAGTTGCTATTCCCGCTAGACAATGTTCACATACGGATAGACTAACATTAGTGACTGACCCTAAAAGGCCTTCTCTAGCTAATCTTTGCATTCTTTGCAATCTAATGTGACCTAATCTAGCATGCCAAGTGCTTGCATCAATCTCAACGTTATTAGAAGATGCAATTAAAAAAAAAATAACAATCAACATTAACATTGTACTGATCATAGTCAATGTCTAACACCATAAAACCATTTGATACATGACCTGAACCATAATAAACTGTTTCATATAATATGTCAACACAATCACCATGGAAATTTAATACATAACCCAAGCTAAGAAGAACAACTACAGAGACCAAGTTTCGTCGAATATCTGGAGCATAAAGGACATCATGCAGGAATAGGTTTCGACCACCACGTAAGATTAATTTACATGTGCCGATTCCCTTCACTTCAACTCTTGAGTTATTCCCAACATATATCCATCTTCTTCCAGGCGGTATCCGACGATACTTCACAAATGCTTCTCGGTCTCTAGCTATATGGTTTGTTGCTCCTGAGTCTACAGTCCACATTGGATGAGATTCAGCAAGCATTATAGTACTAGAAACAAAAGCATTACTCAGAGTAATTGAGTAATAGGGTACCTTTTTCGGCTCAGTGCATTCACGAGCAAAGTGACCCATTTTGCCACAATTGTGGCATTCTATCTTGGCCTTGTCCTTCTTCCCACCACGCTTCTTGCGTCGGAAGGTCTTAGCCCTCTTGGGTGCTTGATCAGTTATCTTCCCTTTGTTGTTGAACTGAAGATTCCTCTTGCGCTTGAAGTCTGAAGCTTTGCGTGAACTCAATTAAGCAACATAAGCATGGGTAGAGGATCTTGCAGCCTCTAGGCGCTCATCCTCTAATTCAAAATGACGCGCAATATCATCAAAAGTGACGATGTTCTCATTATGCATCATATTGATCTTCATATGCTCCCAATTATCAGGAAGAGACCTTATAACAGCATGAACTTGCTGTTCATCAGTAAGGGAGTGACCTGCCGACTTCAACTCACGGATCATGTTTGACATCTCCCGAAGATGCTGCCTCATCGTTACATTTGGGCGCTTTCGGAATGTGTCAAACTTGATGGTGAGTCTCCTTAGCTTAGTGGCAGATGTACCCCCAAACTTATCCTTCAAGGCAATCCACATAGTTTGAGCTTTGTCATAACTCTCAAACTCACACATGAGATCATCTTGCATACAGCTCAGCAACGTGATGCGAGCAATGCTATTTTTCTTTTTCCAAGCTTGATAAGCTTCCAAATCTCTCCTGTGTTGGGCTGAAGTTCCATGCTCAGGTTCATCCATGGTATGGTTGAGGGTTTCCAAAACCTCTTGCTCCTCAAGGATGTACTGAACCTTTCGGTGCCAAATATCATAATTGTCACCGTTCAGCTTCTCACCCTTATTGAGGTCAGCCATAATGGTCTTGGATGCCGAAGCCATAATCAATTGCTATAACACATTGACATAATAAACACAGAATCAATACTAGCACACTATACAGAGTAACACACATATTTAATTTGCAGCAAAGACAAACTAAATTAATGATAATTCAACAAAAGACACAAAAGCAAAAGTTCACAATGTTCCCAATCAACTTCTATGTACAATTGTTCTATTATCATTAATAAGTTTAATTTGCGCAAATTTTAAGTTCTAGATGAGAACTCCTTTCAATTCTACCAACCTACGAACTCCCACTAAGAAAAATAATTACATGACCTTATGTAATTTCTACATTTTTCCTTAACATAAAAACATAGCATGATAATAACCAAAGTATAAATAACAATCATGCTTCAACTATAATTAAAATTGCAATTCAACATGTAATGGATTTCCTACCATTGTTCTAATTTTCCAGTAGCTAGAAAATTGCAAGTATATTAAAATATATACATCTTATCATTGAACCAAGCTCTACAGAGCATATATAACATTATTTGCACACAAGCTAGCTACTGTATTTCCTAAATCATAAGAAAATACTAGCCACAAATGAATAAATTGTATTAAACCCCAAAAATTACGCATACATAGGGTTTCCTACGCATTTTCATGCATTTATAAAATTCAAAAATATAAAATAATTATACTATTGTGTAGAGGACACTCATACGAACCAAACGCCACCGACCACGCTCCAATCGGAGCTCGCACGCGCCCCCACACGCCGCCTGAGTACGCAGTGCGTGTGGCGCACGCGCCAGCCAGCCAAACGGCTCCTAGCCGGTCCAACCGGTCCAACCGGTGACCAGTCCGACCGATTTGACAGCCAGACCGGTTGATCGGTCCGACCGTTGACCGGTCAACGGTCGGGTTGGGTCAACGGGTCAGGTCTCTGGTCGGTTCGGATCTCAGGTCGGGTCGGGTCGCCGGCGCTGACGTCATCGATGACATCATACCAACGGTTATCGACCGTTGGGTGATGTCACGGTGACGTCACCTCGCGCCGGTTCACCGGCGGGCGGGCATCGCGCTTGTGCCAGTTCGCCGGTGCTTCAGGCGCGTGGCGCCCACGCGATCGGCTTCTGGCCGCGTGTGTGGGCGCGTTCGGCGTCTCCCGGCGGCAATCGACCCGTCGCCGGACTCGTCTCGACGAGCTCTTTCACCATGTATATTCAAAAATTAATTTTTACCAAAAAATTGTTTCGAAAAACGGCCAAAACCTCACGGATGCACGCGACCTCGAACCCGTTCTTCGCTCCGGTTCAATTTCGAGTTTTTCATATGGCAATTCCGACTATCAGAGATCCAAACAGTGTAGAATACAAACTCTTGATCTCAATATCAAATAGTAAATGAGAAAACTCGATGAAAAACAAAGTAGAAATCACGATCGAGCTTTGATACCAATGTTGGAATTCGAGTCGGCGGAAGACGACTTACCTGATTCCGATGCGCAAACAGCAAATAGCCCCGGAACGAACATTGAATTGCAAATAAATCACGAACAACACTTAGTCTGGATGCAATCACAAGGAAGACACCTGATTTCCACGGTGTAAATGCTGATTGTTCTTGCAAAAGTGAAATGGAATTCCTTTTTCTTCTTCGATGGAAATGGAGAGAATTTGGTGCGAATGAATTGCCAACCGTACCAACGGTTGTGTTCGGGAGGCTTTTATATGTCTCCCTTCATACCCCTTCATTAGTGACTTTCCATCGTAACGCATCAAGATGAAACAGTACGTTCCAATTGCACCCCATCATGGACATATCAGCTAAAGTACTACAGTGGGTGATGAACGACAGTCTTGGACTTCTTTCTTTCCTTTTTTTTTTTTTTTTCATTTCTGGTTGCATTCAGTGGGTTGATAAGAGTCAGCGTTGAAGATCATTCTGTATTAATTGCTGATATATTCGAGAGAATGCTTAGGAACCTGCTAAATTACATATATATTTTTTGCTCTTTAGTATTTAAATAAGGAGTTGGGAAGATAAACGAATGATAAGATCTATGGCGTACATTAAATGAGGGCAGGGTAAGGTGTGTGTAGGTAGGACATTAACGTGGGGAGGATTTTGCTTTTGCTTTATTTTATGTATTTGCCAAATCAGATGCTTGACCTGAAGACTATACAAGGACTACTCGTCGTCAAGGAAAACTACATTTCTCTTGAGCGAGACAGACCAGATAGAATCGACTAGTTTGAGACACCACTCAATTGCTTGTCATGGAGTCAATTTCCAAGACTTTTAATTAAAGCCGCGCCTTAGATAGTGAAGGGACTATGTGCTTTCGTTGTGCGAAAATTCAGAAAAAGAAGAAAATGGTGGGTTGAAATGTAATTGATCGACATATTAAATTGACCAGGAATCGAAGTGGCTCTGAACTCGATATGTTTTATTACACAGGAATGTTCTGAAGGCAACAACAGAAGTGCCCCATGTTGGGGAAGTGAACTTCCAGTGCACCCACCTAGATCATCTCGACGAGAACTGGCGGATGAAGCAAGTCGGCGCCATCATCTAGTCAAGCGACTCTCCCCACATCTTGGCTGGTGGCCTCAACTCTCTCGATGAAACCGATTACTCGCAAGAGTGGTGGACCGACATCGTCAAGGTATGTACATTTCTGTCATGTTTGATGTGATATTCGTTAGCACGTCAAACTCGATTACTAAATAGCTTAAGCTACGGTGATTTTGTAATCATTGGCACTTGTGTTTGTTACGGTACTATGAGGAGATGGAAAAACCGACCCCAAAGGTTGAAGCCATGAGGTTTCTGAAGAGCAAGCAGTACACAGATGCTAAGGACTTAGCTGATTCAACCTTTGATATATACATGAGGTTTTTGAAGCATGATGATCATGTTGAATATATACATCCATTGTTGTCATCACTTTGTCAATATCAACCTTTGATGTGAAAATCCGTGGTATAAAAATTGAAATCCAAAGTCTTTTTTTGAGTGATTATTGTTTGAATATGTAATTTGAAACTGTTTATTCTATTGCAGGTGTGCAAGGGACGTGCAAATACGGAACGAGGGTGGACTACATGCTGGCATCACCAGATTGCCCATACAAGTTCATTCCGGGGTCGTATTCAGTCCTGTCATCGAAAGGGACATCGGATCACCACATCGTAAAGGTCGACGTAACAAAATGCGAAAACAACCCTCCCCATGAAAGCAATGGCAACAACAATAAAATTACCGAGAAAAGGCGACGATAGCGCAAGCACCAGGCCGTTGTAAAGATCTCAGGCACAGCTCCTCCTTCAAAGGGTATATGGACAACGAACACATTAAGCAAAGTCGAATGACATTACATTTATATCTCCCTTTTCTTTCCACTCTTTTCTTAGTTGCTGTTGACTGATCTTGGGCATGCTGGCTTCTGAGATAGCTAGTATAAGCACTTAAAGGGGGTGAATAGGTGCAAAAACAATTTCTCGTGATATGTGAGCAATATTAGACAATGAAAATGAAGCTCGCCTTCATTTTGATATCACAAGTAATTATGATCAAAGTAAAAGAGAGTAGGGAAGAGAAAATGAACATAAGGTTTATAGTGGTTCGGCTTATTTCAAGCCTACGTCCACTCTTCCGCATTGATAGCCCATCGGCTGGATTTCACTATGAACAAAAGAGATTTTATAGCAATGTTCTCCCTTGATTCCACAGTGTAGATATTCTACCACACTTCCTCAAGGTTTCTCACGAATATAGACTCTCTTTTGCATACAAGATTTGGCTCAGCAAATGAATTGACTAAGAACAAGGAGCTTCAGACTTTGGAATTCTTCTATCGTGCACCCACTCGAACAACTGGAACGTCTTCCTTTTATACTCCTTTATGCCATCATACTCGTTGGCACTTACCAAAGGAATTCCTCCAATCTACCCGTTGGAAGGAATCAATTAGGAAGATCATTCAAGCTATTTAAGGAACATGTCGATAGTCCATCAATCCTGTTCGCCCATACAATCAGGATCTCGGTTTCCATAAGTAGAACCTTCCAAGTATACTTTGCCAATCATCGGATCCTTAATCAATCTTAATTCGAATAAAGGATTCCGTTATGTCATATCCAGCCAAGAGATCTTCGTCAGTCGATAAGATCAAATCCTTAATGAAACATCCAGTCCTGGATAGACCTTCTTCGACAAACTCGAAACTGTCAATGAGGATAGACTTTGAGTCTTGAGTCTGGTAGTCCGGAGGTCTTCAGACTTTAAATAGTAGAGTCTACAAATCTTCAGACTAGACTGAAGGAAACATTTTGTCAGCTTCAAAACACTCCATGAAGATTTCTCCAACAATCTCCCCATTTTTGATGGTGACAAAAATTTCCTGCAGATTTGAATAACTTTGACCTACAAAACATTACTCAAACAAATATGGATATCTTATAAAGATAAATGGCTTAATGATAACACTAAAATCTGCAACCACAGAAAATAGGTTAGTCTTTCATGAGAGTAAAGCCATTCATAAGATATCAGTAGTACTTAATATAAGCAATCAAATCCAAATCCCAAATTCAGTCCACATCCGACACAAGTCAAGTCAAAACATCAAACATCAAAACAAACTGAAAGTTCAACAAGTTCTAGTTCAAAGTTTTCAAATCTCACATCTCTCCCCCTTTTTGTCATCATAAAAAAGGTTGAGATGGAAATAGAGTAGAGTCAAGATTGCTTGGGAACACGAACAAGCTGGAAATCTCCCATTGACTGAACGATGCCTTCCAGCTTTTTCAATTCTTCTTTCAGTTGAGCTACATCTACACCCTTAGCATTTGCTCAAATTTGAAGAGCAAGGGCTTGAATATGATCATTTAAAGAAACTGAAGAAGCTTGGCTTGTAGTATGCAAATTATGTACTTCGTAACCCAAAGCATATATCTGACCCCACAACTCCAAGAGAACATCGAGAATTCTGCGAAAATCTGCTGAATTATTAGTCTGCGTACTGGCTTCTGCTTGATCAGATGGAGTAAAGGCAGATGATGGCAAATCGGCATAGTTACGCAGATTGGGCGATGAAACATCATGTCCCTCCTCAGGAAATTGAGAGGCATAAATGTCCTCTGGATCTGCTGGAGAGCGACTGACTCCTTCACTGGTAGCAGGATATGAGGACATATCTCTTTTTTCTCGGTCTCCCCCTGTTTCCATGCCTTCAGATGGAGAAGAGTGTTCCTCATGCTCTCCTTCCTCTTGATCTCCTTTCTCTCCTTCTTCTTCTGCTTTAATTCTTTCCTTCTCAGCATCTCTTTCTTCTTCTTCTTTCTCCTCTTTCTCCAGATCTTCTCTTTCTCCAGACCTCTGTTCTAAGTCTTTCTCTTGATGTTTCATTGATTCTGGAACAGAACGACTCAGGTTCTTCAATGCCATAACAGAAATGGTGATATCATCCTCATCATCTTCATCCTGAACGATGAGAGCTCTTCTTTTCTTGGATGAAGCAACCATGGGCTCCTTCCTTTTCCTTTTTGCTGCAGAAGAGATTGGATGAGGCTTGACAGAGGTTGTCTCCTTGAATTTCTCCAATGCCTTGTTAAGCTCCTTCAGACGCATTTTAGACACCATTTTCAATCCTACCACCATGTGATCACAAGATCGAACACATAGAATTCGTGGAGGCTGAACATTTAAATGTCTGAATAACTTTGTTACAAGAGCTGGATAAGGAAGTTGACCCCTGTCCTTCACCACTGCTCTATACATGTGGAACAAAATAGTGTGAGGAAGAGAAAATTTTTTCCCTACATTGATGGCGTACATCAGCTTTGCCTCTGAATTGGAAACATTAGTCTTTGAAGTAGATTTCGGTCTGAGGCAATTAATCACAATCTTGTGAAGCAGAATGTTGAACGCACGCATCCTTGAGTAGGAAATCCTTCCCTCTGTCCTTCTATCCTTAACAAGTTCCAATGTGGCATGAGCAATAGACACATTGATAGGTTGATATCTCCCTCTCTCAACCCCAATTACATCAGCCAACATATCTACATCCACCACATAATCCTGATCTCGGACAATAAAAGAAAATTTGTTCGCATCCAGGAAACTGAGATTCGAATAGAAGTATGCAATGAGTTCAGCATAGGCTTCTGCAGGTTCAGAACAAAACTGCTCAAGTTGAAGAAGACTGAATTTTTCCCTCAAATTGACATTCACAGAGTCAAGGAAATCAAAATCTACACTTCTAGGGTTTATCACCCCACGCTTCAACAACTTATTGTAAAGATGCTTGTGTTCGTCCGAACGGAACAACTCTGTCCTTTTGCCCCGAATACTTGCTGCAACGCCCATTCTCGATTGAAATTGACTGTACAACTTGTCATCATCATTTCCGTTTGGCTGATTCACTCCTCCAACACGTGGATCACTTGGGATGTTTGCAAAGGTTTCTTCTGCCAACCCCTTAGGGGCAATTCCCAAACGCTCCATATTTCGTAAAAAGATGTACTCATTACCATACCCTTTATCCTTGAGAAACTCATCGATGTAGTTCAATGGAGTACTAGTCTTCTTTAAAGCACGATAAAGCTTATAAATAAAAGAGGACTTTTGGATTCTTACAGGATCTGCGCCTTCAACAATTTCTTCCTCATCTCGATGACCAACATCCTGTGGGCTAGACGGTGGAGAATGACGCAGCTGAGAATGATGTGGGCTCTGCTGCTGACTAGGAGTCTCTTCTTCCTCGGTGAGATCAAAGTGAGTAGGCCCCTCACTCATTTTCTGCGGTCCCTTGCTTGCGATCCTCGAAGACTTCCTTTCAGACGACATCTTTCACAGTCTTCGGAAGATTCCAAACTTGTTTTTCCCAAGAAAGATGACAACTTTTTGAAGATTAAACAAGAGAAGAAGACGCAAGTGGAAGATCGATGCTTTTTAGGGTTTTTGGAGTAACATGAAGAGGAATCGATCGTATATAGGACGGTCGAAGAGAGGCATACCAAGCGTCATAAAAGAAAGTAAAAAGATGCCTTTTTAAAAAATAACTGCCTTTTTAAAAAATTTAGATAACTGCCATTTAAGATTATCTTCATTTTCGAAAAAGAAAGATAGCGATAATCACGGAAATAGCAAAAATCAATTATGGACAGATAATCATACCTTTTTGAAATTTAATCTGAGAGAAAGAATAAAATAATTTATAGTAAAGAAAACTCGATTGACTGAGTCTGAGAGTCTCTAGAATTTAACCTCTTCAGACTTCAAGATGTTGAGTCTGGAACGAATAACTTCAAATTGATTTTTCTCCAAAGGCTTTGTAAATATATCCGCCAGTTGGTTCTTTGAGTCAACAAACTAAATCGAAACTTCTCCATTCTGAACATGATCTTTGATGAAGTGATGTCGAATCTCTATATGCTTTGCTCTTGAGTAAAGAATTGGATTCTTGATCAGATTGATTGCGCTGGTGTTGTCAAACTTAATCTCCGTGTATGAATCTTCAATTCCAAAGTCTCTTAGCTGTTGTTTTATCCACAGAATTTGTGAACAACAACTTCCAAGAGCTACATACTCTGCTTCTGCTGTAGAAAGAGGTACTGTATTTTGCTTCCTTGAAAATCAAGACACTGTCCTGCTTCCAAGTAGTTGACAGGTACCCGAGGTGCTCTTTCTATCAAGTCTGCATCCGGCTAGGTCTGCGTCTGAGTATCCAAGAAGAGTAAAGTCTCCCTTTTTAGGATACCAAAGACCAAGACTTGAAGTTGAAGCGATGTATTTGGTAATACGCTTTGCAGCACTTAGATGAGATTCTTTAGGGTCTGCTTGAAATCTAGCACAAATGCAAACACTAAACAAAATGTCAGGTCTAGAAGCAGTAAGATAAAGAAGTGAACCAATGATACTCTTGTATAGCTTCTGGTCAACTTTCTTTCCTCCTTCATCTTTGTCTATCTTCAAGGAACTTGACATTGGTATGTCAGTCTTTTTGCAATTTTCCAGTCTAAACTTTTTGACAAGATCATTAGCATATTTTTCCTGATGAACAAAAGTCCCTTCCTTCAATTGTTTCACTTGAAGTCCAAGAAAGAAGGTTAGCTCACCCATCATGCTCATTTCAAATTCATCCTGCATAGACTTAGAGAATTTCTTTCACAAACTTTCATTAGAGGATCCAAAAATAATATCATCAACATATATTTGAACAAGTAGAAAACTTTTGTTTTCTCTTTTGATAAACAGAGTAGTGTCTACTTTACCTTTTACAAATCCGTTTTGAATTAAAAACTTACTCAGTCTATCGTACCAAGCTCGAGGTGCTTGTTTTAAACCATATAAGGCCTTTTTCAGTTTGAATACTGAGTCTGGTTTCCTTGAGTCTTCAAACCTAGGAGGTTATTTCACATAGACTTCCTCATGAATGAATCCATTCAGGAAAGCGTTTTTGACGTCTATTTGGAATAACCTGAAATTCTTATAACAAGCAAAAGCAAGTAATAATCGAATTGCTTCTAACCTTACTACTGTCGCGTAAGTCTCGTCATAGTCTATCCCTTCTTCTTGCGTATATCCCTTGGCCACGAGTCTTGCTTTATTTCTTACGATCTTTCCTTTCTCGTCCATCTTGTTCCTGAAAACCCATTTTGCTCCAATAACAGAGTTACCTTTCGGTTTAGGAGTCAATTCCCAGACATCATTAATACTGAATTGCCTGAGCTCTTCTTGCATAGCTTCAATCCAGCTTTCATCAGATGAAGCTTCTTCTATACTTTTGGGTTCTATTTCAGAGACAAGAGCCACAGCACTAGACTCTTCGCGTCTTTTGGATCTTGTGCGAATTCCTTCATTAATGTCGCCAATAATGAAATCTTTGGGATGACTGGACTTATGCTTCCAGTTGCTGGTTGATTTGTCAGGTTGATGATCACTTCCTTTATTTGAATCTTCAACAATCATTTATTGCTAGTCTTTAGAAGTCTGAGCTGCTTCTTGAGATTTAGACTTTGTAGAGTCTGGAGTAGGTTCAGATTCTTCAAGATGAGTCTGAATAGATTAATTTTGCATAGAATCTTGAAATCTGACATTCATTGATTCCTCCACAGATTGAGTCTTCTTGTTGTAGACTCTGTAGGCTTTGCTTGAGGTTGAATATCCAAGGAAGATGCCTTCATCTGACTTTTCTTCAAACTTGCCAACTCGATCATTCGCATTTTTCAATATAAAGCATTTACATCCAAACACATGAAAATATGAAACAATAGGCTTCTTTTCTTTGAATAACTCATAGGGGGTTTTATCTAGAATAGGTCTTAGAAAAACTCTATTAATAATGTAACATGCTGTAGAAACTGCTTTAGCCCAAAAACGTGAAGATATATTACTTTCAATTAAAAGAGTTCTACCCATTTCTTGAAGTGACCTATTCTTTCTTTCCACAACTCCATTTTGCTCTAGAGTATATGGAGAGGAAAACACATGCTGAAAACCATATTCATCACAGAATTTTGTAAAATCTTGATTTTCAAATTCGCCTCCATGGTCTGTTCTTATGCTTGAAATAACATACCCTTTTTCATTTTCAACATTTTTAGCAAACTTTTCAAAGTACGAAAAGGTTTCAGACTTACTTGCCAGGAAATATACCCAAGTAAATCGTGAGTAGTCATCCACAATTACTAGGCAATATTTCTTACCTCCAATACTCTGAGTTCTGGTTGGTCCAAAGAGATCCATATGCAGAAGCTGCAATACACGATTAGTGGAAACTTGATTTATTGGTTTAAAGGAATTTCTTACCTGTTTTCCCAATATGCATAGTGTACATAGATCAGACTTTTGGTATGACAGATTGGGTAAACCACGAACAAGCTTCTTTGATGAAATTTTCGCTATCTGCTTCATATTGATGTGCCCAAGTTTTCTGTGCCATAGGTTTGCTACGTCTTGAATTGAGATCAGACATTGCGATTCATCTGGATTCACATCCAAGAGGTAGATATTTTCATGTCTTCGATCCATGAATGACTGAGTAGAATCTTTACTGGTTCCTGAACATATTCCCTCTTGAAAATTGATTTTGAAACCGGTATCTCATAGCTGACTGATACTGAGCAAATTGTAGTTAAGTCCTTCCACTAAGGAAACATTGCTGATTGTGAGGTTTCCAATCCTTACAATTCCAAATCCCACAATCCTTCCTTTGCTGTTTCCTCTAAAAGAGACTTTTCCACCATTTACTTGAACAAGCTTTATGAAGCAATTTGAATCTCCTGTCATATGTCTTGAGCATCAACTATCCAGATACCATTTTACCTTCTTCTTGATAGTGACCTTCATTAAAAAAGAGACTCAAGCTTTCTTTGGTACCCATATTTTCTTGGGTCCATTGGTGTTAGTATGATATTCAGTTTTTGCCCATACTTTCTTAACAGGTTTCTAAACCATAAGACATTCTTTCTCAAAATGATCTAAACTATTGCACTTGGAACATCTGAGAGCATTACGACCTACTGGTTTTACAAAAACCTTTTTGAAATGATTTTTGTAAGCATCTCTTGAGGGTCTTTGTTTAATTATTTCATTCACTTTAGGAAAATCAATTAAAGGAATGATTTCTGCTGTCATTCCCAAACCAGATTTATTGAAATAAAGTCTTTGTACTGAAAGAATTTTCTCAAATTTCTCAAATCCAATTGAAAATCTTTTTGAAATATTTGATATGTCATTTTTTAAAAATACATTTTCTTTTAAAAGATTATCTTCACTTTCTTTAAGAGAAGAAACATTTATGTCTAAACATTTCACCTTTTCTTTCAAAATACTTTTCTATTGTTTCAGTGCAGAATTTTCCTTTTTGAGTTCGGAAATCCTTTTAAGAGAAGTCTTAAGACTAAAATACAACTCATCAATGTATTTAGAAACTTTAATAGGGATTTTGAAGTTACTCACATCGAATTCACTGTCTGAATCTGAGTCTGTCTCAGAGTTTGAATCTGAATTCGATTGTGCCATCAAACATATATTGGCATAATCATCATCACTTTCTTCACACTCTGTATCACTCCAGGTTTCTGCTTTAAGAGCCTTTCGATACTTTTCAGCTTTTCCTTCCTTCTTCCTTAGAAGAGGACAATTGGGTCTGATGTGTCCCTTCTTCTTACATTCAAAGCAGACAACATCTTTGTTTGATTCATCATCCTTAACAGACTTGGTCTGTTGCTTTTTAAAAACTCTGTTTCTTTGGATTGAATCTTTTTCCTTTTCTGTTCAGCTTTCTGAATCTTCTTATCATGAGAGCAAGCTCCTCATCGTTCATATCGTCTTCAGAATCTGTAACATCAGAATCATCATTGGATTTTAATGCAATGGATTTCTTACCTTTAGGATCTTCGTCTTCATTGATTCGCTCCACTTCATAACTGGAGAGTCCCAACCAACTCATCGACAGATAGTGGCATGATTCTTTGTGTCTCTCTTATTGAGGTCTTTATGTGATTCCAATCCTTGGAGAGTCCACGCAGTAGCTTGCTTACCTAAAGACCTCAGTTGGTTGGCAAACTGCGCCCCTTGCATCAGCATAGCAGAGGACGCAAAGTATCTCTAAGTTGGCGTATACTCTTCAATTGATCCTCTTTGATGTAATTTATATCGATTGAATTATTTATTTCGATTTTTCTTGGGATCTCAATTTAGAAAATTATGGGATCTAAAGCTCAGATAACAACAAGAGGAATTTAAAAAAAAAAAAAACATTTAAGAAATTGCGTCAATATCGTTGACCGGTAAGAATCCCGGTACTTGCGACCTTGCAGGTTTGCTACTCGGGACCTCACTAATATATGACATTAAAATAAATAAAAAATTTTTTTAATTTTTTTTAATGAGACAGGAAGATAATTAATCATTAATATTTGATACTTTTGCCGTTTGTTTAAGGGCTATGCTAGTAGGTCACATGACACATCCAATGACGTTTTCACTGCACGCGTTCATTTTTTTTTCTCTATAGTGATGTAGTCACTTATTAAAATGTTATATTTTTTCCTTTTTTGTTGCGAATTTTCCCTTCTAGAAATCATGAACACGAACACGAGTAGAAATTTTTCGTCAAAATAATTGGTCTATTTAGCACGTGCTAATACCTTTAATTGCTTTCTATATCGTGAATAAAATATTAAGTGATGATTGGACAAATCATTAGACAGAAAAATCTCTTGACAAAAAGTATCCTAGATTATCTCACGTGCGTATGACGAAGATCTAGACATACATTATTGTATTTTAGGGTACAAGATTGGCTCTCTCTTTGTCACTGATTTTGTAAGTGTCCTATCGCCTTTGGATGGTAATTCTTTTTGTAATTGTTCGACTTTAAAATCGGCAATGACTAGGAGTAACCATCATCGATCAAGCCCTCTTAAGTGAACACTTAAAAGAAATTAGTCTCTTAGTTGCTGGAATTGTGTTAAATCAGAGGTATTGTTTGTAGATATCATGAATAATGGGAAAATTTCCAAAAAAATAAAAAAACTAAATCTATTGCACTTTAGCCAATTAAGTCATAAATCTTTTAATTACGTTAATTGAATTCTAAACCTTTTCACATTTTGCTAACTGAGTTTATTGAGCCAATTTTAAGAAAAAAATCAATGATGTGAATGCTAGCCGTCTTACGTAGGATAGTTGATGCTAATGTTGGCAAATTCTTATAATTTTTTTTTAAACATGGAAAGTTTTGAAATTTTTATTTTTATTTTACCGTGGCTTGTGAGAGTCGTCGTGTCCTTGCAGCTACTAGCAAAGACTCAATGACCCTCGCCAAACATGGTGAAAAAAAGTAAAGGAGGAAAAGAGAAGAAAAGAAAAGATGGAGAAAGAAGAGAAAAATGTTCATAAAAATTCAAAAAAAATGTTTAAAATATTTTAAAAATTCTCCACGTTAGCGCCGGTTGTACCACGTAAGATAACCAGTGTCCACATCAGTGATTTCCTAACAAAATTGGCTAGATGAACTCAATTGGCAAAATGTGAAAATATTTAAAATTCAATTGGCATGACTGAAAGATTAATGACTGAATTGATAAGAGTACAATGAGTTTTTTCTGGTAATTTTCCCATGACTAACAAGCATCTCTCTTCCATCCTGATTCTAATCATAGTTTAAACATGGCAAAGTCCCAAACTTATGTAAAGAACTTAAATCTTCAAAAGTGATGCAATATCTAGTATAAAGTTCACACTTTATGACTTGTGTCCAATCACATGGCGTTGCTGCAACAGATAGTTTGAAGACATGTTTCAGCTGGTCTTCTTATATGCTAAACATGATATCATAAACAAACCACTAAGAAGGTTAGTTAGTAACCTTTTTTTTATCGTTTGCCAAGCATGTTGTTCCATCATCTTTCAATAAATTCTCAAGTGGCATTTGTAGAGAAAAGTTTTCATCTCGGCTCACTGGCAAACTGAAAATTGTAATGGTCAAGAGTAAATGGTCAGGATGAGCAACGATATTTAAAAGCACTTGTGTAGTTCTTCGCCTGTTAGTATGCTAGACATGGAAAATGTGTGGCATCCCAAAATTCAAGGCAACCTCTAGATGTATTAAAGCCTATGATTAGGTAATGAAATTACCCTTGGTTTATGCTTTAGCCTTTAAGACCAAGTGTTATGTATCTTGTGTTCATGAGTTACTAAAAATTAGTATCATAGGATAAGTTGATAAGAAGAATTTATTCTTGGCTATGCACCTCATAGATTTGATCCCTATAGTTTAAATGTTACAAGATTTATGGCCATATGAAATTGAGGATTTGAAATCTATAAAAGGGGGAATAAAAAAATGAATTATTAAAAGTAAAATTGGAATTTATTTGGATTAAACTTTAAATAAGGGTATTGGACCTAAAGTGAGCCAAATTGGCTTGGCCCATGAAGCCCATGAAGAAGGCTGCCGTCGACCACAAGGGGGAGAAGCTGGCCCAACCTCCAAGCCCATCATGCATGGGATTTGTCAAGTGGAAAAAAGGGGGCTTCACCTATGGGTCATTTTGGGTGGCTTCTAATGATGGCTAATGATTAAATTGAAGGGGAAATAAAAGGAAGGGTGGCCGGTTTAGGGGGTTGTCGTCCAAGTGCGAGAGAGAGAGAGAGAGAGAGAGAGAGAGAGAGAGAGCTACCGAGAGAGTGAGGAACCAAGAGAGAGGAGGAAGAAGCTGTGTGTCCGTCCGTCCGCTCGTCCGTCGCTCGTCGCCGTGCGTCCGTCGTCCGCCGTGTGTTCGCCGTAGCTCGGTACAAAGGCAAGTTGGGATCCATATTCTGCTCTTGCATGTTGTATCTTGCATGTGTGTTTGAATGGTGATGAATATCGGACGTTTAGAGTGTGAGAACCGAAGCTTTGAGTGTGTTGTTTTTGAAATAGCATTATGTTTTCGAGTATACCGCCTGACCCAGAATGTTGTAGAGTCTTGCATGTTGGGTTTGAGTCGGATTTTAGCTTTGACTTCTTCATGAAAGTTGTAGCCAACATCTCAAAGTATAACATACTAAAATTTGAGACAAAATGGCTGAGTTTTAAGGGGTGAAACCCTTCTTCTACGAAAACACTAGATCTGAAACTGTTTTGTTGATCTCTTGGTAGTTTTGTGTGTTGCATGTCACTTTTTACTGAGAATTTCACTTCGACTTCTTCACGAAAGTTATATAGAACAACCTGAAGACTAACATACTCAAATTTGAAGTAAAAAAAACAAGTGTATCCTAGTGAAACAATTTTTCCTTTGAAGACGATAGATCTGGAAGTATTATGCTGGACTTCAGCAACTTTGAGGACTATAAAGTGACTAGCCTTTGAGAATCTCACCTAGATCCCTTAATGAAAGTTGTAGTGGACCTCTTGAGGCAAAACATGTCAAAAATTCAGAGGAAATGAAGGAAGATAAGTAGGTGAAACCTTGATTTTTTCGGAGACAGCTAAACTGGACTGTTTGGTACTAGGAACAGGGGCTTCGACCGTCCATAGTTAATTATCTAGGACGAATCTGGCCTGGATGTCTTCATGAAAAATCTACCTTAGGTCTTGACTATCACCTGGTAAAATTTCATAATTTTTGGAGGCCATTAGGGTATTTAAATTGAAATATTTCAAGAACTGCACAATCTGATTGTATCCGAATTTTGTAAGCTGTAATGTGTGAGCTATATCTTTTTGTGTGAAGTTCTTTTGGCATGTGTTCTTCATGGAGTTGCTACCTTTATGTCTTGCCTATCACATGTTCTGATTTTATAATTTTTGAAGATCATATGGATATTTAATTTATATGTTTTCCGAAATTGTGCAAGCTGGAATTTGGTAAATTTCAAAAAAGTCATGATGTATGGATTATTCTAAGTTGTATGGACCCCATGGATTGTATTGTCATAAGTGATTGGATCTTGCTGCATATATGATGATGATTGGAACTACATATAAGAACCAAATGCTGAAAATGATCTTGTTTGCCATCATATCATATGCCATGTTGAAATTGAGCCATAATTATGAATGTGAACTATGATAAATGAGAAGACCGTCGGAGGCGTGAGCCGACGATGCCCCGGGAGTGTCGGGATGCCTGGCCAGGGAGTGTAAATGCCGGATGCCCGGTGGCCTAGTGGCGTAATTCCAGAGGGTCCTCGGGAGTTTCGAGATGCCCGGGAAGTGGGGGTGCCGGAAGCCAGGAGGTGTGAGCCGGGGGATACCTCGTGATGCCAGTTGGGGTACGAGATGCCTAGAGTGTGTGTGCTAGATGCTCGGAGGTGTGTGCCGGAGGTTCTTCGTGATGTCAGGTTGGGTGCGAGCGATAAATGTGGGATGCAAACACTGGTCCCGGGAAAGAGAAATGTGGTGGCCGAAAATGAAAGAATAAAATTGGGAAATTGAAATTGAATTATGCATGGTATGGCAACATGTATGCATGAGTGCATGATGGTGAGTGCATGGATGTATGTGCACCTATGGCATGATGGTACATGTATGACATGATGATGGTGATGATTACATGAGGATGTATGTACATGTGGTATAATGACATATGCATGGCTTCAAGGTAAGTTATGCATGGGTGCATGGATGACAAGTGTTATGCTATGATTGTTATGATTGTAGTGTGTGATGCATTGAGTGGTTTATTGGATCTTTTACTTGCTGAGTGGTTGTACTCACTCCTTCGGGGACCAACATTTCAAATTAGAAAGATGCCGCTCCCTGCTGTCACGCGGGGCGTCTTTTACGGCCTTCCTTTGGACGTGGAGGTCGAGTGTGTGGAGATCGACTGTCCCACCATTCCTGGTCTGACGTTCATTCGGGTTCGTGCATTAGTGATGTATGACGTGGGCCTGGCTGGGGGCTTGGTCATTCAAGAGTTCATATCTATTCACGTTCGTCGAGACGGGGTGATGCGGGGCATGTTGCCGCCGCCACCGCCTGACGCACTGGGATGGGGGTGACCGCCCGTGCGTGAGGAGTAGGAGCTGCAACTTTTTGGACAATAGCCGACACTAGTGGATGGAGGATTTTGCATGATCGACATAGTGGGTCGAGTTGTCTCTTTTTGGCGTTATGGTCGAGTGTAGTCAAAAGTCTTGGCATTTCTTTTGTTGTACCGACCCTAGAAAATTCCATCATGAAATTATGTAAATAAAAGTGTCTTGGCTATTCCATCATTTCTTATGGTGTTTAGTGGTGTGCATTGTATTATGATTGTTGGAGAGAGAATTGGTAAGAACTTGATTATGCTTCTGCAAATAAGATGCGCTGGGACCGTTATAAAAAAAAATGCCTAGGAACTAAGGTTCTTCTTTGGTAATCTGTGGTGACCTTAGGTGCTTCGGGGTGCCACAAAATGTCGAATCAACATCAATTTAACAGTGTCTTTACTCGAATAGCTACAGAACTATGTAAGAAAACACAAGGAATAAGAAGAGAATCCCGAAGCTCTAGACACGGCATGACCATGAAAAATCGACCGAGAGCTGGTTTTTGTCCTCGGAGTAGATGTGAAAAATGTGGCAGAATTAAAGAATAACCAGAGATTCTTCGTATCTAGCACTGTAAGCTATCTTGATGTAGAGTGAAACAAAGGGACGTTGCATTGAGTTTGTACCTATAAGAAGTTCACGATGGCTGGGAGCAATCTGTGCCCCATGACCTCAACTTAAGTGCATCACACAAGTGGAATTGATACGCAATTTACGCCCGAATTGTCCTCTATTCACCTTTCACTTGGGGACTGTTTTCCATGAATCTTGTTAAATTATGACTCGAGTTTAAATTGGATGAGGAAATTCACTGGACTTGTGAAGGGATTTTAAAAGGAGGAAATAAAAAAAAAAGATGGAAACATGTATACGAATTCCTTCTTCGGAATTGTTGCTAAAAGTTGTTATCCTCGTGGGGCCCAGCACACACACGTTTCGTTCCTTTTAGCCGATGAGAGAAAAGTGGAAAGCTCTTGCACGTGAAGAAGGGAAGTGGTGGGGCCCAAGGTCAAAGTTTTGACCTTGGGCACACACACCCACGTATAAAAGCATCGAGCTTTGCAGGTCTTCTTTTTTCTCTCCCGAAAATTGCCGCCGAAGCCCTACGTACGTGAGAAGCCACACGTCCACGCCGCTTGAAGAAGAGCCGCAAGATCTTAAAGCCTCGTTGTATGGGTAGAGTTTTGTCGCGCAGTAATTTTGTTCCGTGAGTTTATACCCAAGTGAGTTGTTTATTTATTCTGAAAGCTAGTACGGGCACCTAGAGAGGGTGAATAGGTGCAAAAACAAATTTTCCAGAGAGAAGTGTGCAACTTTAATCAATAATAGATTATGAAAAGGAAATTAGACTCTTGTAAACAAAATGAGTTACGATCAAAGTAAAAGAGCTTAGGGAAGAGAATAAGAACGCAAGATTTATAATGGTTCGGTTTAATCCAAGCCTACGTCCACTCTTCCGCATTGACAGCCCACCGGCTGGATTTCACTATGAATCAAAAGAGTTGTTACAGTAAAGCTCTTCCTTGATTCCACAGTGTAGAGACTCTGCTACACTTTCTCAAGGTCTCACAAAGATATAAACTCTCTTTTACATACAAGATTTCGCTCAACAATTGAATTAACTAAGAACAAGAAGCTTCAGACTTTGAAATTCTTCTATCCTGCACACACTCGAATAACTGGAACGTCTTCCTTAAATACTCATTCATGCCATCACACCCGTTGTCACTTACCAAAGGAGTTCTTCCAATCTACCCGTTGGACAGAATCAATTAGGGAGATTTCGAGTTATTTAAGGAATATGTCGATAGCCCATCAATCCTGCTCGCCCATACAATCAGGATCTAGGTTTCCATAAATAGAACATTCCAAATATACCTTGCCAATTAACGGATCCAAAATCCCTGAATCAATCTCAATTTGAATAATGGATTTCGACATGCTATATCCAGCCAAGAGATATTCTTCAATCGATAGAATCAAATCCTTAACGAAATACTTAATTTTGGATAAGCCTTCTTTGACGGTCTAGAAACTGTCAATGAGGATAGACTTTGAGTCCTAAGTCCGGCAGTCCGAAGGTCTTCAGACTTTGATGGAAGAGCCTGCAAGTCTGCAGACTAGACTGATGGAAACGTTTTGTCAACTTCAAAACACTCAAGGAAGTTTTCTCCAACAATCTCCCCCTTTTTGATGGTGACAAAACTTTCCTGCAGATTTGAATAACTTTGACCTGCAAAACAGTACTCAAGCAAATATGGACATTTCACAAAAGATAATTGGCTTAGTAAAGATAATATTAAAATCTGCATCCACAGAAAATAGGTTAGTCCTGTAAATGAGCAACTATCTTTGCCATGAAATACCAATAGTGCTTAAGATAAACAAACGATCAACCACTCCAAATCCAAATCTAGTCACAGCCAAACAGCCAAACACAAAAGTAAAAAGTCAAACAAACACAAAAGTTTTAAATCTCAAATCTGCACCATATCTCTCCCCCTTTTTGTCAGCATTAAAGAGTTAGAGATGGAAAGAGAATGGAATTAGGATTGCTTTGGAACACGAACAAGCTGGAAATCTCCCATTGACTGGACAATCCCTTCTAGCTTTTTCAAATCTTTTTTCAGTTGAGCCACATCTTCACCCTTGGCATTTGCTTGAACTTGAAGAGCAATGGCATGAATTTGATCATGCAAAGAAACTGAAGAGGCTTGACCTGCATTCTGCAAGTTCTGAACTTCGTATCCCAGAGCATAAATTTAGCCTCGCATCTCCAAGAGAACATCAAGCACTCTGCGAAGGTCTGCTGAATTATCAGTCTGAGTACTGGCTTCTGCACGATCAGAAGGTGTATTGGCAAATGATCGTAAGTCAGCACGATCACGCAAATTGGGCGATGAAACCTCATGGCCTTCCTCAGGAAATTGAGAGGCATAGATGTCTTTTGGATCTGCTGGTGGACGACTTACTCCTTCACTAGTAGCAGTAATTGAAGATGTACCTCTTTTCTCAACATCCCCCCTTGTTTCATTGCCTTCAGGCGGTGAGAAGTACTCTTCATGCTCTGCTTCTTCTTGTTCACCTCTGCCCTCTTCTTCTTCAATCCTTTCTTCCTCTCCTTCTTTCTCCATTGATTCTCTTTCTCTAGTCCTCTATTCGATCTCCTCCTTTTCTTGTTCCTGTCTCACCTCTGTTTCTGGAACAGAACGACTTAAGTTCTTCAATGCAAGAGCAGAAATTGTGATATCATCCTCATCCTCTTCATCCTCCAAGATGAGTGCTCTTCTTTTATTGGATGGAGCAACCATAGGCTCCTTCCCTTTCCGTTTCGCAGTCGAAGAGACTGGGTGAGTCTTGACAGGGGTTTTAACCTTGAATCGCTCCAAAGCCTTGTTAAGTTCCTTCAGACGCATTTTAGAGACCATTTTCAGTCTTACCACCATTTGATCGCATGATCGAACACAAAGAATCCTGGGAGGCTGAATGTTCAAATGTCTTAATAACTTAGTGACAAGTGCTGAGTAAAGAAGTTAGCCCCTGTCCTTGACCATCGTTCTATACATGTGGACCATAATAGTGTGTGGAAGAGAGAACTTTTTACCAGCGTTGATGGCATACATCAACTTTGCCTCCGAGTTTGAAACATCGGTCTTCGAAGTCGATTTGGGTCTGAAGCAGTTGATCACTATCTTGTGAAACAAAATATTTGAAGCATTCATCCTCAAATATGAAATCTTCCCTTCCGTCGTTCTATCCCGAACAAGTTCTATCGTCGCACGTCCAATAGACACACTGATTGGTTGGTATCTCCCTATTTCAACCCCAATCACATCAGCCAATGTATCCATGTTAACCACATAGTCCTGATCTCGAACACTAAAAGAGAATCTGTTTGCATCCAAGAAACTTAGATTCGAATAGAAGTAAGCAGTGAGTTCAGCATGAGCCTTTGTCGATTCAGAACAAAACCATTCTAGTTGAAGAAGATTGAATTTCTCTCGTAGCTTGACATTCAGAGAATCAACAAAATCAAAGTTCACAGTTCTAGGGTTTATTACACCACGCTTTAGCAACTTAGAATACATTGCTTGTGTTCCTCCGAGCGAAACAAATCTGTCCTTTTCCTTCGGATTTTCGCCACAACACCCATTCTAGGTTTAAACTGAGTGTACATCCTATCATCATCATTCCCATCAAGTTGACTCAATCCTCCAACACGTGGATCGCTTGGAATATTTGCGAATGCTTCTTTCGCTGACCCCGCAAGAGCAATTCCCAATCGTTCCATTGTGCGTAAAAAGTAGGTTTCATTTCGATACCCTTTGTCTTTCAGAAATTCATCAATATAGTTCAAAGGAGTACCACTCCTCTTCAAAGCACGGTAAAGCTTAAAAATAAAAGCGGGCTTATGAGTTCTTACGGGTTCTGCATCTTTGATGATTTCTTCCTCTTCTCTAAGTTCAATATTCTGAGGTCTAGATGGAGGAGATGGACGTTGCTGAGAATGTTGTGGGCTCTGCTACTGTCTAGGAGATTCTTCTTCCTCGGTGAGATCAAAATGCGTAGGTCCCTCACGCATTTGCTGTGGTCCCCCATTCGCGATCCTCGAAGACTTTCTTTGAGACGACATTTTTCACAGTCTTTGAGAGATTCCAAACTTGTTTCGCAAGAAAGGTGAAATTTTTTTGAGGATTAAACAAGAGAAGAAAAGAGAAGTGGAAGATCTATGCTCTCTTAGGGTTTTTATGAGTAAAATGAAGAAGAACCAACAGTATATAAGGCAGTCAAAGCGAGGCATACGGAACATCGTAAAAGGAAATATAAAGATGTCTTTTAAAAAAAATAACTACCTTTTCAAAAAAAAAAAATTAGATAACCATCATTTCAAAAATAACTTCTTTTTCGAAAAGGAAAGATTGCAATAATCACGAAAACTGAGGAAATAACATCAATCAATTACAGATAGATGATCGTACATTTTCGAGATTTGATCAGAGAGATAAGTTTCTAAAATAGAAGTAACTTACAGTCGTAAATCTTGATCGTCTGAGCCTGAGTGTCTTTAGACCTTCAGCCTTAAGTCTAAACTTCCTCAGACTTTAAGATATTGAGTCTGGAATGAATAACTTCAAATTGATTTTTCTCCAAAGGTTTTGTAAATATGTTCGCCAATTGAATCAATAAAATGAATCGAAACTTCTCCATTTTGAACATGATCTCTAATGAAATGATGTCGAATCTCTATATGTTTTACTCTTGAGTGAAGAATTGGATTCTTGGTGAGATTGATTGTGCTGGTGTTGTCACATTTGATTTCAGTGCATGAATCTTTAATTCAAAAGTCTCTTAGCTGTTGTTTTATCCACAGAATTTGTGAACAACTTCCAAGAGCTACATACTCTGGTTTTGCCGTAGAAAGAGCTACGGTACTTTGCTTCCTTGAAAACCAAGATATTATCCTGTTACCAAGTAGTTGACAGGTGCCCAAGGTACTCTTTCTATCAACTCTGCATCCGGCTAGGTCTGCGTCTGAGTATCCAAGAAGAGTGAAGTCTCATTCTTTTGGATACCAGAGACCTAAATTTGAAGTTGAGGCAATGTATTTGATAATACGTTTTGCAGCACTTAGATGAGATTCTTTGGGGTCTGATTGAAATCTAGCACAAATACAAATACTAAACAGAATGTCAGGTCTAGAAGCAGTAAGATAAAGAAGTGAACCAATGATACTCATGTATAGCTTCTGGTCAACTTTCTTTCCTCCTTCATCTTTGTCTAGCTTCGAGGAACTTGACATTGGTATATCAGTCTTTTGCAATTCTCTAGTCCAAACTTTTTGACAAACTCTTTGGTATATTTTTCTTGATGAATAAAGATTCCCTCCTTTAGTTGTTTCACTTGAAGCCCAAGAAAGAAGGTTAGTTCACCCATCATGCTCATTTCAAATTCATCCTGCATAGACTTAGAGAATTTCTTGCATAGATTTTCATTAGAAGATCCAAAAATAATATCATCAACATAAATTTGAACAAGTAAAAAGCTTTTATTTTCTATTTTGATAAACAGTGTTGTATCTACTTTACCTTTGACAAAGCCATTTTGAATTAAAAACTTACTTAGTCTGTCGTACTAAGCTCGAGGTGCTTGCTTTAGACCATACAAAGCCTTTTTCAGTCTGAATACAGAGTCTGGTTTCCTTGGGTCTTCAAAACTGGGTGGTTGTTCTACATAGACTTCCTCTTTGATAAATCCATATAGGAAAGCACTTTTGACGTCCATTTGGAATAACCTGAAATTCTTATGACAAGCAAAAGCAAGTAATAATCTAATTGCTTCTAACCTTGCTACTGGCACGAAAGTCTCATCATAATCTATCCCTTCTTCTTGCGTATATCCTTTGGCCACGAGCCTTGCTTTGTTTCTTACGACTTTTCCTTTCTCGCTCATCTTGTTCTTGAAAACCCATTTAGCTCCAATGATGGATTTACCTTTTGGTTTAGGAGTCAATTCCCAGTCATCATTGATATTGAATTGCCTGAGTTCTTCTTGCATAGCTTCAATCCAACTTTCATCAGATAAAGCTTCTTCTATGCTTTTAGGTTCTATTTCATAAATAAGAGCCACAGCACTAGACTCTTCACGCCTTTTGGATCTTGTGCGAATTCCTTCATTAATATCACCAATAATAAGATCTTTGAGATGACTAGACTTGTGCTTCCAATTGCTGGTTGATTTGTCAGACTATTGATCATTTCTCTCATTTGAATCTTCGACCATCATTTGTTGCTGGTCTTTTGAAGTCTGAGATGCTTCTGGAGATTTAGACTTTGTAGAGTCTGGAGCAGGTTCAGATTCTTCAAGTTGAGTTTGATTCGATTGATTTTGCATAAAGTCTTGAAATTTGACATTCATCGATTCCTCCATAGATTGAATCTTTTTGTTGTATACTCTGTAAGTTTTGCTTGTAATAGAATATCCAAGGAAAATACATTCATCTGATTTTTCTTCAAACTTACCAACTCGATCATTTGCATTTTTCAATATAAAACATTGACATCCAAACACATGAAAATATGAAACAATTGGCTTCTTTCCTTTGAATAACTCATAGGGATTTTTCTCCATAATAGGCCTTAAGAAGACTTTAGTAATAATATAGCACGCTGTAGAAATTGCTTCAGCCCAAAAATGAGAAGAGATGTTACCTTCAATTAAAAGAGTTCTAGCCATTTCCTTCCTGCAGCGATCTATTCTTTCTTGCCACGACTCCATTTTGCTCTGGAGTATATGGTGAAGAGAACACATGCTGAAAGCCAGATTCATCACAGAATTTTGTAAAGTCTTGATTTTCAAATTCACCTCCATGGTTTGTTCGTATACTTGAAATAACATACCCTTTCTCATTTTGGACCTTTTTAGCAAACTTTATAAAATAAGAAAATGTTTCAGACTTACTTGCCAGAAAATACACCCAAATGAATCGTGAATAATCATCCACAATTACTAGACAGTATTTCTTACCTCCAATGTTCTGAGTTCTGGTTGGACCAAAGAGATCCATATGCAAGAGCTGCAGTACACGTTTAGTGGATACTTGATTTATTGGTTTGAATTTCTTACATGTTTTCCCAACACACATGGTGTGCATAGATCAGACTTTTGGTATGTCAGTTGGGTAGTCCACGACCAAGCTTCTTTGCTGAGATTTTGGCTATTTGCTTCATGTTGATGTGCCAAAGTTTTCTGTGCCATAAGTTTGCTTCCTCTTGAATTGAGATTAGACATTGTGATTCATCTGGATTGATATCCAAAAGATAGATATTCCCATGTCTTCGCCCCGTGAAAGACTAAGAGGAGTCTTTACTAGTTCCTGAACATATTCCTTCTTGAAAGTTTATTTTGAAACCAGTGTCGCACAATTGACTGATACTCAGCAAGTTGTAGTTGAGTCCTTCCACTAAGGAAACATTACTGATCGTGAGGCTTCCAATCATTACAGTTCCGTATCCCAAAATTCTTCATTTGCTGTTTCCTCCAAAAGAAACTTTTCCACCATTAACTTGTACAAGTTTTATGAAGCAATTTGAGTCTCGTGTCATATGTCTTGAGCATCCACTATCCAAGTACCATTTAACATTTTTCTTGATAGTGACCTGCATTTAGAAAAGAGACTCAAGCTTTCATTGGTACCCATATTTTCTTGGGTCCATAGGTGTTAGTGTAATATACGGTCTTTGCCCATACCTTATTAATAGGTTTCCAAACCATGGGACATTTTTTTTTTCAAAATGATCTGAGCTATTGCACTTAGAACATTTAAGAGCACTGCGGCCTACAGGTTTTGCAAAGACTTTTTGGAAATGATTTTTGTAAGAATCTCTTGTAAGTCTTTACTTAATTCTTTCCTTTACTTTAGGGAAATCAATTAGAGGAATGGTTTCAGCAGTCATTCCTAAACTTGATTTGTTGAAGTAAGGTCTTTGTACTGAAAGAATTTTTTCAAGTTTCTCAGATCCTATAGAAAATCTTTTAGAAATACTTGAGATATCATTTCTTAAGAATGCATTTTCTTTTGAAAGATTGTCTGCATTTTCTTTCAAATTAATAACACTTTTTTTCTAAAATTTTGACCTTTTCTTTCCAAACATTTTCCTGTTGTTTTAGTGCAGAATTTTCCCCTTTAAGTTCGAAAATCCTTTTAAGAGAGGTTTTAAGACTAAGACACAATTCATCAATGTATCTAGAGACTTTAGTAGGGATTTTTAAATTACTTACCTCGATTTCACTATCTGAGTCTGCCTCAAAGTCTAAATCTGAGTCTAATTTTGCCATGAGACATATATTGGCATAATCATCATCACTTTCCTCACATTCGGTATCACTCCAAGTTTTTGCTTTAAGTGCCTTTCGATATTTCTCAGTTTTTCCTTTCTTTTTCTTCAGAAGGGGATAGTTGGGATTGATGTGTCCCTTTTTCTTGCATTCAAAGCAGACTACATCTTTATTGGATGCATCATCCTCAACTGATTTATTCTGTAGCTTTTGAAAACTTTGTTTCTTTAGATTGAATAGTCTCCCATTTCTGTTCAGTTTCCTAAACCTTCTTATCATAAGAGCAAGCTTTTCATCATCCATATCGTCTTTAGAATCTGTGACATCAGAATCATCATTAGATTTTAATGCAATGGATTTCTTACCTTTAGGATCTTCATCTTCTTTGATTTTCTCCACTTAATAAGACTGAAGAGTCCCAACCAATTCGTCAACAGAGAGTGGCATGATTCTTTGTGTCTCCCTTATTGAGGTCTTTATGTGATTCCAATCCTTGGACAATCCGCACAGTAACTTGTTTTCCTTCATGGATCCAGAAATTGGTTGATCTTGATATTCAAGACCATTCACGATTTCTATAAAACGACTAAACATGTCAGTGATAGATTCTCCTGGTTTCATCTTGAAGGCTTCATATTGACTAAGTAGAATGTTGATTATGGTTTCTTTCACTCGATTAGTTCCTTTATAGGTGATGTGTAATCTATCCCATACTTCTTTAGTCATTTCACAAGAAGATATTATGTTATATTTAGTAGGAGATAATGCACAATATAAATAATAAATTGCTTTTGCATCAAGAGCTTGTCTCTTGGTTATCTCTTCTTGAGTTATTTCATTAGACTCAACAGCTTATTTTCCTCTTTCTGAGATTGTTGCAGCTTTAGGAATGATTCCTTTGTCTACCACGTCCCATTCCAGAGGATCCTTTGATCTTAGGAATACCTTCATCTTGTTTTTCCATATGTTGTATTATTTCCATCAAAATAAGGCGGTCTGGTATTGCTTTGCCCTTCAACCAGACTTGGAGCCAACATACTAGCCATGAATCTTTAACTCTGAAGCAAAACACTTCAACTTAAGTGAGTACACAGGCTCTGATACCAATTGTGAAAGCTAGTACGAGCACCTAGAGGGGGTGAATAGGTGCAAAAACAAATTTTCCAGAGAAAAGTGTGCAACTTTAATCAATAATAGATTATGAAAAGGAAATTAGACTCTTGTACACAAAATGAGTTACGATCAAAGTAAAAGAGCTTAGGGAAGAGAATAAGAACACAAGATTTATAGTGGTTCGGCTTAATCCAAGCCTACGTCCACTCTTCCGCACTGACAGTCCACCAGCTAGATTTCACTATGAATCAAAAGAGTTGTTACAGTAAAGCTCTTTTTTGATTCCACAGTGTAGAGAATTTGCTACACTTTCTCAAGGTCTCACAAAGATATAAACTCTCTTTTGCATACAAGATTTCGCTCAACAATTGAATTGACTAAGAACAAGGAGCTTCAGACTTTGGAATTCTTCTATCCCGCACACACTCGAATAACTGGAACGTCTTCCTTAAATACTCCTTCATGCCATCACACCCGTTGGCACTTACTAAAGGATTTCTTCCAATCTACCCGTTGGACAGAATCAATTAGGGAGATTTCGATTTATTTAAGGAATATGTTGATAGCCCACCAATCCTGCTTGCCCATACAATCAGGATCTAGGTTTCCATAAGTAGAACCTTCCAAGTATACCTTGCCAATTAACGGATCCAAAATCCCTGAATCAATCTCAATTTGAATAATGGATTCCGACATGCTATATCCAGCCAAGAGATCTTCTTCAGTCGATAGAATCAAATCCTTAACGAAATACTCAATTTTGGATAAGCCTTCTTCGACGGTCTAGAAATTGTCAATGAGGATAGACTTTGAATCTTAAGTCTGGCAGTCCAGAAGTCTTCAGACTTTGATGGAAGAGTCTGCAAGTCTTCAGACTAGACTGATGGAAACGTTTTGTCAACTTCAAAACACTCAAGGAAGTTTTCTCCGACATTTATGAACACTTTGGGTTTGGGGTTAAATCTAGGTGTGGGAAACACTTGAGCGATTGAGCGATTGTAAACTATGATACTCCGATTATAGTGAATTATTTACTGCTGGCTCTCCCCGTAGATGTAGGTATCGATACTCGAACCGAACCACGTAAATCTCTGGTGCCCTTATTTTTTGTTTATTTCTCTGGTGATTTCGCGTTGACGTAAATTGCAAGATCGTGTCGTTTTCGCATATTATATCCCAACAATTAGTATCAGAGCTTGGGGTTGGATTTCTTAATTGTGATTTGGAGTTTTTGCTTGTCTGATTATTATCTGGAAATTCTGTTATTGCAATTATGTCTGAGAGGAAATCTGAAATTGAGAAGTTTGACGGGAGCAACAACTTTATGTTATGGAGCATCAAGATGCGGGCTTTATTAACAACACAAGGTTTGGCCAAGGCACTGGATGGTAAAGATGAGTTGCCTATCATAATGAAAGCCTTTGAGAGGATAGAGCTAATGGAAAAAGCAAAAAGCATAATCCTGTTAAATTTGACGGATGAGGTCTTAATAAAGGTTGCTGAGGAGAAGGATGCCGCAGCATTATGGGCAAAACTTCAAGCACTCTATGTGAAGAAAGGTTTGAACAATCGCTTATACATGTTGAAGAAGATGTTTCAATTTAGATATACTGAAGGTACGTCTATCAGAACCCACCTAGATGAATTTAATAAACTCGTGTTGCATCTGAAGAACGTTGGTAAGATACTTGATAATGAAGAACAGGGCATGATGTTGTTAGCCTCTTTGTCGGAGTCATGGGAGCACTTTACTGATTCACTGTTGGAGGGGCGTACTTGTCACGCCCCGATCCTCGAGTACGCACACATCCTTCTCACTTGGTCGATTTTATAAAGCGATATCCCAGGACAAAGTATCGCCGACCCTTTCATTTTTAAGCACATGCGGAAGCAGTTAAAATCCCCAGACAATAAAACGATGGGATAGAAAAAGCAGGGCCATATTTTCCTATTGAAATTTATAACCAAAATTTTATACAAAACACAAACCAATTCATGACTATTCACATCAAAAGAAATTCTCAAAAGAAGATAGACTTTCAGCCCATCCAAGCCATACTCAAGGCCCCTCTCAGGTTTATTTTCTTCTTCCAAAAATCCTTCTCTTTAAGTTTCACCTCCGAATTCTCCTTCTCAGACTCCTCCTCATCAGCTCCTCATCGGGGTCCTGAAATGTTTTTCCCCAAACTGGGATGAGACTACGTCTCAGCGAGTTCTACCCCACTAAGCCCAATTAGTAAACTATTATACTATAGGCTGCCTATACACACATAGGGCAGAAGACGTACCTTGGCCTCATATCCCACCTGCAAGTCAGTACAATTCATAATAGGCACACAAGCAATCATATCACCGATCGAAGCATCGATCAAATCGACCTAGTCGATTGCAAACCAATAAGACCACTCACAGTCCTTTTCAATCAGTCAATCAATTCACAACATCAAATCAAAGCAATGATCAATCGACCACATCGATTACATGTCAGCTTGACCATTTCCCGGTCATTCAAGCTATTGCTATTCAGACTCAATTAACAAAACCAATCACCGAGCCACGTGCATTCTCCGAGGTAATGCATTACTTTACCGAGCCCATGTGCCCTTTAATGCCATTCTGAATCAGCGAGCCCACGTGCATTCTCCGAGGCGATGCATCAAGTCACCGAGCCCACGTGTCTCTTCAAGATGCCAAATGTACTCATTGGGACCACGTGCATTCTCCGAGGTAATGCATCAATTTACCGAGCCCACGTGTCCTTTTAGATGCCAAATGTACTCATTGGGACCACGTGCATTCTCCGAGGTAATGCATCAATTTACCGAGCCCATGTGTCCTTTTAGATGCCAAATGTTCTCATTGGGACCACGTGCATTCTCCGAGGTAATGCATCAATTTACCGAGCCCACGTGCCCTTTTAGATGCCAAACTTAATCACCGAGCAACATGCATTCTCCAAGGTGATATATCTAATCATCAAGCCCCGAGCATTTCATGATGATTCATCCCATTTCTAAAGTAATTATCCACAACCTTAATTCATACTCAATTCACCCAAATAATCAATTTAGGAACATATCCTAAATATCCACAATTAAATCAATTTGGCACAATTCAAAGCTCAAATAAATAAACGGACTGCGGCACGACAATCAGCATGAGATTTCGGTCGTCGGCCATCTCAATCTTAATTTCTGAAAAATAATTAATTAATTAATTAATTAATTTCGAAAATTAATTATTAAATATTAAAAATTCTGTTTAGTTCAAATTAAGATCCAATTAAATAAACGGACTTCACCACGGTCATCAGCATAATTTTCCGGTCACGGGCCATCCCAGTTAAATTTTCAGGAAATAAATAAATAATTAATTAATTCCGAAAATTAAATAATTAATATTAAAAATTCAATTTAGCTCAAAATAAAGCCCGATTAAATAAACAGACTTCACCATAGTCATTCGCATAATATTCCGGTTCTGGACCATCTCCCTTGAATTTTCGGAAATTAAATAATTATTTAATTTAATTCCGAAAATTAATATTTAAATGCCCAAAAATCTCACTTAGGCCCGAATCGCCAAATTGAAGCTCAATTAGGGGTCCAAAAATTCCCGAGACACTCCCAATAAATAGTAGACCACGTCTACTTGTTAATTGCACAATCCATTTATCTAAATCGCATCACAATTGACTAATAATTGCTAATTAATTCTAATCTAACAACCTAAACATAATTAATTAAAACTAAACCAACCTAAAGAATAATTAGCCAACTAATCCAGGATTAGTGAGATTACTCACCAAATCGCGCGCAAATCGGATCAATCCGACAACGGCGATGCGAGGAACGATTCTTCCCAAAGCGGGCCTCGGGTTTAGGGCCCGGAAACGACCCAAACGAGCCTTGAACAGGGCTGGAAACCCATTTCTCCAGCCACTGTTCTTGGCTGGACGAAGCTTGTCCGGCGGCTAAGGCGGCGAGGGGAGGCCGGCGAAGGGCGAGAGGACGCTGGGGAGGCTACGCGGTGGCTAGACGGAGGTAGGCGGTGGCTGGAGGCGGCTGGTCGGGGCAGAACCGAGCTGAACAGAGGCTGGTTCGCTTGAGGAGGTCGCCTGGTGCGAGGGAACGGATCTGGCGGTGCACGGCGGCGCGCGGGCGAGCGCGAAGCAGACGGGGCGGCAGCAGGTGGAGGTCGGTGGCTGCCCTGGTCTGAGCGACATGGTTACTGTCCCTACTTCTGCTTCGTTCGAACCAGAGGAGGGAGAAGGGGCGGAGATGCGCGGACGGCAGCACAGCGGCAGGCTTGGGTGTGCGAGCAGCTCCGGTGCTTGGGGGCGTGCGACGACGACGGCGAGAGGCGGCGACGGGCGGAGCTGCTTCGGCTTCTTCGGCTTCCATGGTGCCGAGCAACCGAAGAGGAAGAAGGGGGGGAATCCATCGACGGAGGAGGAGAGAAGGGAGGAAGAAAAACTCAATTTTCCTTTCTTTTCTCTCACTCTCTCTCTCTCTTAGGTCAGCCGAACCAGCTGTCTTCCACTCCCTTTTCCTTGCCAAAAATGCCCCTTCTAGAAGCTTTAGATAGGCCAAAATGTGGGGGTAAGTGTGGCATACGAATTTTGTTAGGGTTTTCTTCCCAAATTGAACCTTAATCCCACTTGAATCAAATCAATTTGACCCCCATAATTTTATTCAATATTTCATTGATAAAATTGGTACTTTTTCTTATCAGTATAGCCCACTTGCATCCCAATTTCACCATCCCTGGTTTCAACTGAACAAAACGGCCCTATTTATCTAGTCAAATTAAAACCCGAAAATCTGGGTGTCACAGTACTATTATTACCTCAGAAGAGGTAAAGTTTGCCTTATTCTTTAAGGAGTGGCAGAGAAAGTTGCGAGATGACAGTTTGGCGAAAGGAGCAGTGCAAGCATTGACGATTCGGGGGTGAAGAACAACATTGAGAGCCTAGTAGCAGTAGAGATAAAAGCATATCGAAATCACACCATAGAAAGTCCAAGGGATGCGTGAAGTGCTTTGAGTGTCACGGGGAGGGGCACATCATGAGAGATTGTCTAAAGCGGAGAAATAAAATTGATAGGCAGAATGCTACAAGCAGTGTGGCAAACGTTGCTGAGGGAAGCACCAGTGATGCAAAAGTTGATTTATGTGAGATTGCTACTTCGTCAAGAGACGAATGGGTGCTGGATTCGGGGTGTTCTTATCATATGACGCCTCATAAGAACTGGTTTACTACTTACCAAGCTGCAAATGGTGGTAGGGTTCTTTTGGGGAATAATGCAGTCTATAAAGCTGTAAGGATAGGGACAATTCGGATTCGGATGCACGATGGGGTGGTGCGCACATTGACAGATGTGAGGCATGTACCGGAGCTCAAGAAGAACCTTATTTCTTTGGGGACACTCGATGACATCGGGTGTAGGTACACCGCTGAAGGTGGAGTACTGAAGATCTCTTGAGGTGCCATGACAGTGATGAAGGGGAAGAAAGTGAATACTCTCTATTATCTACTAGGAGAGATCATGACCGAAACCGCTGCAGTTTCATTAGGTGAGTCAAACTCTAACTTGACTCAATTATGGCATATGCGTTTGAGGCACATGAGTGAGACAAGTATGACGATACTGAGTGAAAGACGATTGTTGAAGGGTCAGAAGACAGGGAAGCTGGACTTATGTGAGCACTACATCTATGGGAAGCAGCACCGAGTTAAGTTTACTACAGCTATTCATTCGACTAAATGACCAGTTGCATATATTCATTCAGACGTCTGGGGCCCGTCTTCAGTTCATTTGAAATGAGGTGCCCGATATATGCTGACTTTTATCGACGACTATTCAAGGAATGTATGGATTTACTTTCTGAAGCACAAATATGATGTGTTTGATTGGTTCAAGAAATTTAAGGCATTGATTAAGAAGCAGTCAGATAAACAAATCAAGTGCCTAAGAACCAATAATGGCATTGAGTTCTGTGGTAAAGATTTTACTGAGTTCTGCGAGAAAGAAGGTATTGTAAGACACCGCATAGTACCTGGGACACCACAGCAGAATGGCGTGGCAGAATGGAAGAATAAAACTTTGCTTGAGCGAGCTCGATGCATGCTTTCGCATGTAGGACTTGGCAAGGCATTTTGGATCGAAGTAGTGAACATGTCATGTTACCTGGTTAATCGATCTTCATTATCTGCTATTGAGTGGAAGACTCCTGAGGAAGTATAGTCGCGGAAACCTATTGATTACTCCGGATTACGTATATTCGGATGTCCTGCATATGCTCATACGAGTGATGGTAAGCTTGAGCCGAGGGCTAAAAAGTGCATATTTATGGGTTATGCACATGGGGTGAAAGGCTACTGGCTGTGGTGCACTGATCCCATATCACCCGGTTTTCTAATCAGCAGAGATGTGATCTTCGATGAGACCGCAATACTTCAACAGAGGGGTTCTGAGACACAACCAGCAGAGAAGACAGATCATAGTGTCATTAGTGAGGTGGAGCTTCAAATGGAGACTCTAAAGACCTCGAAGGTAACAGAAGTTAAGACTGCAGATGAAGCCGTAGTTCCTGAAGTCGGTGATAGTGAACAACCAGTAAAGTCGCAGCAGACTATAGTTGCAGATAGACAGAGAAGGCAAATTAAATCACAGGTACGTTATGGTTATACAGATATTGTGTATACATTGACTGTAGGTGATGAGGTGGAAATAGATGAGCCTTTGTCTTACTTTGAGGCGATGGCTAGTCCAGAGTCGTCGCAGTGGCTAGGGGCTATGAGTGAAGAGATGGAATCACTCCATCAAAATTAGACATGGGAGCTGGTCAAAGTTTCCAGGAGCCAAAAGATTGTCGGAAGTAAATGGGTCTTTAAACGAAAAGAGGGCATTCATGGTGTCGAGAGAGGTATAAGGCGAGACTTGTGGCGAAGGGATATACATAGCGTGAGGGCATTGACTACAATGAGGTGTTCTCTCCTGTGGTAAGATATACTTCTATTCATGTTTTACTTGCCTTAGTAGCTTCGAAGGATCTCGAGTTAGAATAGCCAGATGTGAAAACTGCGTTTCTTCACGGTGAATTAGAGGAGCAGATTTACATGAGGCAACCAGAGAGATTTGCTATTCCGGGTAGGGAAGATCATGTTTGCTTGTTAAAAAAATCTTTGTATGGGCTGAAATAGTCTCCTAAGCAGTGGTATAAACGTTTTGATGTTTTCATGGCTAGTCAAAACTATTCAAAAAGTCAAATGGATAGCTGTGTTTACTATAGGAGATTGGATGATGGTTTTTGATTTATTTACTCTTATATGTTGATGATATGCTGATAGTAGCTAAGAATATGTCTGATATTGATGTGCTGAAGAGGCAGTTAAATGCTGAATTTGAGATAAAAGATTTAGATGCTGTAAAGAAAATATTTGGTATGGAGATTTTATGTGACAGGACTGTAGGAGTTTTACGTCTATCTCAAAAGAAATATATTGAGAAGATTGTAGCACGTTTTAATATGCAGTCAGCAAAATCTGTAAGTACACCTTTAGCGAAGCACTTTAAACTTTCAGATAAATTATCAGCGCAGAATGAGAATGAGGAGCATATGTCTCGTGTTCCTTATTCTAGTGCCGTGAGTAGTATTATGTATGCTATGGTGTGCACTAGTCCTAATATTTCACAAGCTGTGAGCATGGTTAGTCATTATATGAAGCGTCCTGGTAAAACTCATTGGGAAGCTGTAAAGTGGATCCTTAGATATTTGAAGGGGACAACAAACGTGGGTATAGTATACCAGAGGGATAGCAATGGCAGTGAGACCATTGGTTTTGTGGATTCGGATCACACCGGCGACTTAGATGATTGCAAGTCTTTAGTAAGGTACATATTTACGCTAGCGGGTGGTGCAGTTAGTTGGAAAGTGTCCTTACAAGATCACATTACCTTGTCTTCGACTGAGGCAGAGTACATGGCACTAACCTTTGTAGCGAAAGAGGCGATATGGTTACAAAGTTTGCTCTCGGACTTTGGGTTAGAACAAAAAAAGTGTGGATATACAATGTGATAACCAATGTGCGATATATTTAGCGTATAATCTAGTTTATCATGAGCGAACGAAGCATATCAACATCAGATACCACTTCATCCAAGATGTCTTAGCTAAGGGTATTGTTACTATTAAAAAAATTGCTACAGCAGATAACCCAGCAGACATGATGACTAAGTTTGTTCCTTTGGCGAAGCTCAAGCTCTGCTTGAGCACTATTGGTGTCTGTGGAGAGTGAGCGCCCATCGAGGTGTTGGGAGAGCAGCATGGATGATGAGCACTATAACTTGGTTTCAAACATCGAGCCAAGGTAGAGAATTGTTTTTTTTTTTTTTTTGGGTAAAGAAAGGTAGAGAATTGTTAAATTATGACTTGAGTTTAAATTGGATGAGGAAATTTGCTGGACCTGCAAAGGAATTTCAAAAGGTGGAAATAGAAAAAAAAAAGTGAAAAGAAAGATGGGCACATGTATACGAATTCCTTCTTCGGAATTGTTGCTGAAAGTTGTCATCCTCATGGGGCCCAGCACACACAAGTTTCGTTCCTTTTAGCCGATGAGAGAAAAGTGGAAAGCTCCTGCATGTGAAGAAGGGAAGTGGTGGGGCCCAAGGTCAAAGTTTTGACCTTGGGCACACACACCCACGTTTAAAAGCATCGAGCTTTGCAGGTCTTTTTTCTTTTTTTCTCTTTCGAAAATTGCCGCCGAAGCCCTACAGACGTGAAAAGCCGCACGTCCATGCCACTTGAAGAAGAACTGCAAGATCTTGAAGCCTCGCCGTACGGATAGAGTTTTGTCGCGTGGTAATTTTGCGTGGTGAGTTTATACCCAAGTGAGTTGTTTATTTATGAACACTTTGGGTTTGGGGTTAAATCTAGGATTAGGAAACATTTGAGCGATTGAGCAATTATAAACTCGGATACTCCGATTATAGTGAATTATTTGCTGCTGGCTCTCCCCGTACACGTAGGTGCCGATACTTGGATCGAACCACGTAAATCTTTAGTGTCCTTATTTTTCGTTTATTTCTCTGGTGATTTAGCGTTGTAAGATCCTGTCGTTTCCGCATATTATATCCTAACAAATCTCTTCCAGCTCCTCGAGCCTGTTATCGAGGGCTCTTCTAAGTGAGGCCATCTGTATATGATCGTTTGCTTCCGGAAGTCAGTTTATGGAGACCTTGAAGTTCAGCCTATGAATTTTGCTGTACACTAGACGGGTCCTGTTGTCGTACTTCGAACACTTATGTGACGTTTCAATTGTTCTCGTCTTCCTTTCATGGTGCAGCAAAGCAACAAATGTCAAAGGAATTGGAAGAGACAGTTCCACAGCCTCCTGTCACAATGAATGGTCTTTCTCATCAGGATGATTCTCCAATGAGCGTGATGAACTGCAGGAATAAGTAAGAAACTCGATTCTTGAGATGTTTCTGTCTCATATCGCTTACTTTTTCTCCATTGCGTCGAGCATAGTACCTACTCTAGTGATTAGCTTAACTTTTCATTTCAATCTGAAAGCTACTCACCTACATTTATAGGATTCTTAATATAAATTACCTGCTTGTGCACACTATCTTACTTGGCGAATTCTGTCATCTGCACTAGTTTAAATACATGCATCATTCGAGAGTGCAAGTGCCTTTGATGGCTTATGGCCTGAGGCATGGCCTAATTGTTTTTTTGCCTCGTCAAAAGTGTTGCTTCAGAGGACCTGAATAATCTTTTGATAGGAATCGTCTGTTTAGATGATCATAATTGCTACCATTGGTACACACTACCAATAACTAGTTTCAACTTCGAGTTGTGATGCTAACTGTGCTCGCACTAGTGGTTCTAAAATGTTGATGAACAGAGCTGAATCTGACAAGCTACTAGCCATTCCTGTCGGTTTTGTTGGATCAGAAGAGGTGGTAAGGTCTGCTCCACCTCTTGTACCTGGCGGTAATCTTGCTTGTCCTTCATTGGAAGAACAAGGAATGAGAATAAATGCTGCATTAGACGCTGCCCATGCACCAATTTCTCATCTCTCGAACCTCATTGCCAATGGCCACCGGGCTGCAAACTTCAGGGGACCTTTCCAACCATCAAACTTTTAATGGCTTGAGCTTGAGCCACTTGGATTCATACCCTATCCCTTACTTTCTCTGAAGGTATTTATGATATTTAACACTTAGCTCGATATTCTGCGTCGTCGATCTTACTTGGTTTGGACTACCTACTGGCGAATCTCTTCATGTAAAGGTTTGGCTTGGAATATGACTTGTCAGCATAGTTGCATAGACATCAGTGCATTCGACTCGTGCTGCAACAATCTGAAAAAAGCTTTTAATATGCTATTTGAGAGTCAGCTTTCAGCAGTGATCTCAAACAATTTCGTGTTCTCCAAACCGAGACTTGTTCAGTCATTGAAAGCCTTCAATTTCTGACCTTGTACTAGGAAAATCCTTCCTGCTTTATCTGTTTCTAGATACTTTAAAAACCATCTAAAGTAATTGAAAAGACCATGCGGATAAAGTTAATTGCTGTTGTACTTGGCGAAGCGACCCAAGTTTAAGTAGCAGCATGCGCTTTTGCTACTTCTCTATGTATTCTTACTCCTGATGAATGGCGCTGTTTGTAGCTTCCATTCAGGAGTACCTTGCTAATTCGCCATCAGGTCAGGGTTCTCTGTCTGCGATATCTGAGTGAAGTGGATATCGTGCGTTCCTTATCAACATCGGTGTCTGGAGGAATGTTTGCTAAGCAAGAAAACTCATGTGCAGGGGACAACAGTGAGGAATATAGTACTTGTTCGGAAGAATGTAAGGCACTATCTCATGACTTATCATCGAGTGAGTGCACAAATTCTTACTGCATTGAGATATTGTGCTTTTGTAATACATCACATCCTCTAACACAACATCACGTGTTCAATTTCTATTCATCGTAAAGGCAAAAATTGATAGCCACTCTGTCTATCCTCTTTGACGTGCGCCAATCGTTCATCGGTTAGGCTAGGACCCATCTAGAAACAAGAGGTCGAAGTCAGAGATTGCTTGAGCAGGTAGCTGATGTCGAGCTGGTTGATCGAGCGGGGGTTGAAGGGTGGGGGTGAGAGCTTTTGATGGAAATGAGAGAGATTCATTGCTCAAAATGCAAACATTAACATGAAGAAAAAATTATATTGTTATGCCAAGAGGATTCACACGAAACAAAAATTATAATGAATACCATACGACATTCATTGTCACTTATAAAATATGGACATAATGAGTCCAATAGAAAACACCAATGCTATATGAAACACACGTAAAAGCTTCACAGATTACATTACAATGATGGTACATGCTGATAGTATTAATTATATTTCGCATCTCATTTCTACAAGAGGGGAACAATCACACAATACATGATTTCGTAAACTCATGGTCATGGTAAAATTGGGAACCGCTAGAAACTATCGGAGCACTTGACGAAGATGAGACTGCTTCAAGTTCTATCTCAGCGTCAACATCATCAACCGGTGCCTCTATCGGATACAAAAGTGGTTTTGGAGGCAGTTGCAATTTATCCATATCTCCTTCAAGCATATCTAGGACTTTCCTCATCGACGGTCGATCATTAGGGCTCAATTGTATACACCACAGTGCAACGATTATCATCTTCCTCGTTGTTTCTCTTTCCTCTTCTATGTCATCTACCCTTTCAAGTTCCTTTTCTTTGCCGAGTTGATCATAAACCCACAAAGGAAAGTAAATTTGACTCAAACACTCCGCATGTGCATTTATATTTCTCCTTCTACCAGCCATTTCCATTAATAACATCCCAAAACTATAAACATCGGCTTTGTAAGAAATGCCACCAATGTCTTTATAGAATAGCTCAGGAGCCATATAACCCAAGGTTCCTCTTGGTGCAGTCAACGATACTATACTGTGGTCGGTGGGATAAAGTCTTGCAAGTCCAAAGTCAGAAACTTTCGGAGTGAAACTTTGGTCTAAGAGAATGTTGTGAGGTTTGATGTCAAAATGTAGAATTTGCATATCACATCCCCGATGTAGATACTCTATCCCTCTAGCTATGCCAAGAGAGATCTCATACATTTTCTTATAATCAAGAGGATCATCACCATCCTTATAGGAAATGTGTTTATCCAAAGAGCCATTCGGCATGAAATCATAGACAAGAGCTTGTTTGGAGTATTCGAAGCAAAAACCAACAAGTTGCACTATATTAACGTGGTGGATCCTTCCAATTGTGGCCACTTCACTTATAAAATCTTGGCCATTAGATTTTGATTTGTTCAAAATCTTAACCGCAACTTCATTGCCACTTCTAAGTATTCCTCTATATACAGAACCATATCCCCCCTCACCTAACTTGCATTTGAAATTTTTTGTGATTTTCTTGATGTCTGAGTAAGAGTACCTTATGGGCAAAAAATTATTGTGAGCTCGTAGAAATTCTTCGATGTTTGCATCGGTTGCTTGATGCCTTCTCATCCACTTCAAGATTAGAAATATCAACACACACGGAACTCCAAGTATGAATTTTGCTGCTAGGAAGTGGACTGCAGAGAAATTTGGCCATTGATTAGCATCGTGTGATTTTTTTTTACACATACAATTTTTGTTTGTCAGAGTGCTGAATGAGAGCTTCATAGGTGTGAAGAGAAAGGACTTATCATACCCAAGACAAAGAAGAGATTCCATACGACAATTCGACCAATATCGTTCATGATATACCGCGTAGAATCATCTGTAGATAGTAAGAGAATTCGTGAGAGATTACTAGATATGGTTAATTAGAATTAATGACCAATCAATAAAGAACTAGATCCATTGTTTTAGCAGTTAAATAATAAAAGCAATTCACGTTAAGATATACCCCAAGTGAAGGATAACTTCATACAGTCACTGCAAAGTGCAAAGACACACTTTTGTTAATTGAAATTTGCAAGTGGAGAAGTCTAGAATAAAAAAAAAAAAAGAGTGAACAAGTTTCACTTTTCTAGATAATGCTTAGATCCATGAAATCCATGTTATCGTTGCATGATCTTCTCTTTTGAAGAAACATGTTTTCGCTTTTGTTCTTCTAAATGTAACAACTGTTCATAAGTTCCCCAAAACAATAACATCGATTCAAGGGACACAAGCTACGATCAAATCAAACAATTTCCCCCCGAAAAAAGGCCTAATTCCCTAAAAAACCCTAAATATCTAGTCCAATTTTGGCCCGAACTTTTTTTTTTGTCTCAGAAGAAACCCCAAACTTTAGGTACAGTTCCAAATTTGCCTCGAATTTTGTTTTGTTTAAAAAAAATCACCAACTTTTAATATATTTTGAAGTTTACCCCCATGGTCAGGTCCCAATTCGACATGAATTTCCACATTGATAACAACTCCACTTCAGTAAGGTGACATGAAAAATTATTTCCAAAATGAAACCGTTCTAGGATATGAAAATTAGGGACAACTAACGGCAATTTTCGGTCAAAGGGTTGATGGGGTAGATTTGCAATTTGAGTCAAAATTGGTGTTTTTTCTTTTAGACAAAAAAAAAAGTTACAGATAGATTAAGGATTTGGCCTAAAGTTTGAGGTTTTTTGTATACAAAAAAAAGTTTGAGGTAGATATGGACTGAACCTAAAGTTTAGGGTTTTTTTTTTTTTTAGGAAAAAAAAAAGTTCGGAGTAGAATTGAGACTAAACTTAAAGTTATAGTTTTTTTAGTGAATAAGGCCCAACAAAAATAAAAATAAAGAAAGAGTGTCAAGTCCAAAAAAGCTCCATAGATGTAAAATAAAAGAGCAATGCACGCCAAATCTACTAAAAGATCTTACTGAATGTTTTCACTAAACGGATGTGGCAATTTTTTTATTGGGTATTAAAGAAAGTAATGACTCAATAAATCGAACCAACGTATTACAATATCCAATTGAAACATGCCAAATCACTTAGTAAGTAAATTTTGACAAGATCCCTCAGTAGAGCTAACATTTAAGAAAAGGATGAGGATGAAGAAGAAGAAAGAGAGTAAGAGAGTAAAGGAAGAAAAGCTTCAGAGAAAGTCAGCTTACCGGAGTAATATTCTTCGCACCACCCCTCTGGATAAAAAATCCTACAAAGCCGGAATAATACCGACTGAGAATATTCATTATAAGAGATATTGAATCCTTCAGCCATCATGTTGTGGAGGTCCTTATACGGTAGGCTCACATTATTCCGTTCCATTTCCCCCGCCAGGCCATAACCCAAGGAGAAAGCCATCATGGTTATGTTGCAAGAATCCCTGACGGCCCGTACTGGTAGACCTCCTGGATCAAACCTATACATAGCATATGAGTACGCCTTCATTTGGGAAATATTAGTGGGCGTATCGGAAGGGTATGCTCCCTCAATACATGGTTCAGTATTGATATACGAAGCAGAAGCAACGGGCTGTGAGCACTTCATGAAGACCACATCCGAGGGCCGATCATCACGATGGTATGGATCATAAGCACTAAAGTTGGAACTCGCCAATAAGTAACGAGGGAGGGATGAGCAATTACTTTTTTGCAGTCCATTGTCAACCACCATGATTGTACCAATGAAACGATATGCTGGAGAATAGTGATAGTAAATCGACTTCACATAATATCGACCGGCATACAAATATAGAACCGTGCGATTATATTCACAAGCTAGCTCATACTTAGAGAGGCCGCAGTCTTTGGGGTCGTCTTTCAATCGAAAAGGATAGTGTATGTCACGAACATCGCCACAAGATGAAGGGGTGCACGAGTGATTATTCTTTGCACCGCAACTCGTCCCCAGTGGCAGCAGAACATGCAATATGAAAAGCAAAACACGGAGCATGCTCATGGAGCTTAGAGACTTAATCGTCTCTCTATCGTTTGATCTGATGCAATGAAAGTTTTTGCTAATTGGTAATGCGATGGAGGCCTAGTTATATGAATGAAAAGCGTCAGGAGTCGTCAGTCATACAAATGTCCAAGTCAACCAATAAAGGCAAGTCTAGTGAAGAAAAAGTGTATATTACGTGGAAATTGCATCCCTTGCAATCTAGGTGACGAAACACGGAGTTGGAATTATTTATACATAGCTTTCACATTGATCAGAAAAGAAACTTCTCTGCAGTTTCCAAATTGACTTTTCTTATCGATTTGAATGTTTTGTATTCTAAAATGAATCAAAAATCCTTTTGAGTGAGGCATTGGCATTCTATTTTCTTTTCAAGGCTAATATTCCACAAATGTCGCTTATTAAATTGTGAAGACAAAAAGGAAATACATATTGTATTTTATTGTATGAGCTTGTTCATTTTTAACAAAAAACAAAAATTGGTAACAAAAATAGCTTATTGACGGGAATATTAACTTGTATAATGTCACTTTTGGCAAAAGTAAAAGGAAAATATGGAGTAAGTGCTTCTTAGATGGTGTAACACGTTATGAAAGAAAGAAAGCAATACAATAATTGCTATTGAGGGACCGACGCACCTTGACTAGAACCTCACTAACTTCGTCGTCACGCAAAGACTATATAGATGCAAAATTTGACTTCAGAAATATAAAGCGATGTTTATTTATTTACTGTCAACTTTAATATTTCAATCACTCTCCCACAATTGTGCTAGATCTATGAACAATACTATCATCTCGTTCCTATAATAGAACCACTTAATGATTGAACTGATCAATTTCAATAGTACTGTCATTTTATCAAATGAAACAAATGCTGTTGCCCGCTTCATCATCATCTTCCATATCTGAAAGTGTGGAATTGAAGGTGTCATGTAAGCTCAAATGAGACTATCGGTCAATTTACCATTGTGAACATAACATCAGAGAGTTTCGCATAGAAATTCTTCTCAGTGAAACAGACACACCTTCAAATAGTTGTAATTAGCACTTACCATATATTTTTCAAGCTAGTGCATACACCTAAGCATAATTGAAGAGACTGAAATGGATTTTCCATATAATACAGCAAAGTTTATTTTAACTGACGCATCCATTGACGTTTTAACTGCACGTGTTCAATTTTTTGTAGTAATATTATTACTGATTACGTTTTTAGTTTTCTTTTTATTGCATATTACCCTTTCTGGAAATTGGTTTGTTCTGCGAGCAGTTCCCCACGCAATGATACCTTAGTTGCTTTCTATATCATCATTAAATATTCAGCAATGATTAGTCAAATTTTTAAGTAGAAAATCTCTTGGTGAAAGTATCCTATATTATCTCTTGCACGTACACCAAAAGATTTGGACATAAATTATGCAAATTGATGTATCAACTATCAATTTATTCAGTTCCATAAAATACTATAGAAAAATAATAATTGGTTTCTAGTGTAGGATTTTTCATTTTTGACAAAAATGAAATTTGTAACTGAAAAGATTAATAACGGCACTGAAGACTATCGTTACACATTACGAGAAAAGAATAAAGGCCATACAATAATTTCTCAACCAGCAATAGATGGACGTGAGCCTCAATTTGAAAATCACTTGCTTCATCATTGCCCGACACGCACGAAGACTATAGGTGCAATATTCGCATCCAAAAAAATAAAGCAATATGTGTATTTTCACTAGCAATTGAAGTATTATTCTTGTAGACCAATCACTCACTCTCCTGTAAAATAACCGCATCTCTTTCCCGCAATAAAAACGAATGAACTGACAGATCTCAACAAAAACGTCGTTTTATCGAACAAAAGATGCTGTTACCTGCTTCATAATCATTTTCCATCTCTAGCTGGTACTGCAAGTGTCATGTAAGGTGAAATGGGACTACAAGGAAGAGTGCTGCCATTTTCATTCTCTGTTGATAGCTGCTTGAATCTGCTCAAGACTCCTCCCTTTCGTTTCAGGGACCACTGTGATCACGAACACCATCCCTACGGCGTTAATCACCGCATAAAGAAGGAAGGTACCTGTGACGCAAGCCGGCAAAGTTATTTGCTTTCGAGAAGTTTTGCGGAAGCATATTCTGACATTTTTCTCATGGGAAGAATGCTTTAATATATACTACCTGTCTATCAATCATTCTGCAGAAAGACCCACTTCACTTATTTTCTTTTCTAAATGACACGTCGACTCAATTTTCGTGATATTCAAATCTAGGTAGAAGTTGCTGTAAACACATTGATTGAAATAAATGGACTGAATATGCATTCGAGATCGTGAAGAACAGAGTGACAGACACCTCCAGCTCCTTGAAGTTTTTGGGAAAAGCTAGGTCTCAAGTTTGTAGTTTGGTTGAATTCGTGCAAAAAAAACATGTTCCAATGTGACAAATGTTTATCGAGCTCCTGCCAGAGCAACAGTTCAAAGAGTGTTTTCAGCAGAGTCGTACCATTGGAGATTGTACAAATGAGAATATAAAGGCGAGTTGATCATAAACCCACAAAGGAAAGTAAATTTGACTCGAACGCTGTGCATGCGCATTTAGATTTCTCCTTCTACCAGTCATTTCCATTAACAGAATCCTAAAACTATAAACATCGGCTTTGTAAGAAATGCCACCAATGTCTTTATAGAATAGCTCAAGAGCCATATAACCCACGGTTCCTCTTGCTGCAGTCAACGATACTATACTGTGATCGGTGGGATAAAGTCTTGCAAGTCCAAAGTCAGAAACTTTCGAAGTGAAACTTCGGTCTAGGAGAATGTTGTGAGGCTTGATGTCAAAATGTAGAATTTGCATATCACATCCCCGATGTAAATACTCTATCCCTCTAGCTATGCCAAGAGAGATCTCATACATTTTCTTATAATCAAGAGGATCATCACCATCCTTATAGGAAATGTGTTTATCCAAAGATCCGTTTGGCATGAAATCATAGACAAGAGTTTGTTTGGAGTAATCGAAGCAAAAACCAACAAGTTGCACGACATTAATGTGGTGGATCCTTCCAATTGTGGCCACTTCACTTATAAAATCTTGGCCATTAGATTTTGATTTGTTCAAAATCTTAACGGTAACTTCATCGCCACTTCTAAGTATTCCTTTGTATACAGAAACATATCCCCCCTCACCTAACTTGCGTTTGAAATTTTTTGTGATCCTCTTGATATCTGAGTAAGAGTAACTTATGGGCAAAAAGTTATTGTGAGCTCGTAGGAATTCTTCGATGTTTGCGTCAGTCGCTTGATGCCTTCTCATCCACTTCAAGATTAGAAGTATCAACACACACGGAGCTCCAAGTATGAATTTTGCTGCTACGAATTGGACTGCGGAGAAATTTGGCCTTCAATTAGCATAGTGTCATAATTTCTTTTACACATAAAATTTTTGTTTGCCAGAGTGCTGAATGAGAGCTTCATAGGTGTGAAGAGAAAATGACTTACCATACCAAAGACAAAGAAGAGATTCCATGCGGCAATTCCAGTAAAATCGCCCATGATATACCGCATAGAATCATCTGTAGCTAGTAAGAGAATTCGTGAGAGATTACTAAATATGGTTAGTTAGAATTAAAGACCAATCAGTGAAGAAGCAATTCACACTAAGATATACCCCAAGTGAAAGATAAATTCATGCAATCACTGCAAAGTGCAAGGACACGCTTTTGTTCATTGAAATTTGCAAGTGGAGAAGTCTAGAATAAAAAAAGAGCGAACGAGTTTCACTTTTCTAGATAGTGTCCAGATCCGACTTTATCCTATTCACTCATGAAATCCATGTTAACGTTGCATGATCTTTTCTTTTGAAGAAACACGTTTTTGCTTTTGTTCTCCTAAATGTACCAAATGTTCATAAATTCCCCATAAAAATAAAAGCGATTCAAGGGACGCAAGCTACTATTCAATCGAACAATTTTCCCCAAAAAAAAGACCTAATTCCCTGAAAAACCCTTCAGTTCTAGTCCACTTTTGGCCTGAAATTTTTTGTCTCAGAAAAAACCATAAACTTTAGGTATAGTCCCAATTTGCATCAAATTTTGTTTGTTTTAAAAAATCATCAACTTTTAATATATTCCCAAGCCTACCCCCACGGTCCAATCCTAACTTGACGTGGCATTTCCACATCATTAATAAATCAGCTTCAGTAAGGTGACATGGAAAATTATTATTAAAATGAAGCTATTCTAAGATATGAAAATTAGGGGCGACTAACGGCGATTTTTGGACTGAGGGCTAATGGGTAGATTGGGATTAGAGTAAAAATTGGTGTTTTTTCTTTTAGACAAAATAGATTTGAGCTAGGTTTGGGATTAGACCTAAAGTTTGAGGTTTTTTACGGACAAAGAAAAGATTGAGGCAAATTTGGGCTGGACCTAAGTTTAGGTTTTTATGATAAAAAAAGAGTTTGAAACAGAATTTGGACTAAATTTAAAGTTGGACTTTTTTTTAGTGAATAAGGCCCAAAAAAATATATAGAAATAATGTCACGTCCAAAAAAGCTCCATGAGCAATACACGCCAATTCTACTTAAAAAATCTTACTGAACTTTTTCACCAAACGAATGTGGCAATTTTTTTTATTGGGTATTAAAGAAGTTGATGACTCAATAAATTGAACCAAACGTATTGGAATATCCAATTGAAACATGCCACATCACTGAGTAAGTAAATTTTGATAAGATCTCTCAATAGAGCTAACATTTAAGAAAAGGATGAAGATCAAGAAGAAGAAAGAAAAAAAGTAAGACAGTAAAGAAAGAAAAGCTTTAGGGAAAGCCAGCTTACAGAAGTAATATGGGTCGCACCACGCCATTCGGTATCTGAAACTTATCACGCAAATCTGGGATATTTCCCACGAATAGGGTTTATAATAAAAGAGTTCGAATCCTTTAGCCATCATGTTGTGGAGGTCCTTATACGGTGGGCTTACACGTTTATACCGATCCACTTCCTGGATCAATAAGAAAGTGATCGTGGTTATGTTGCAAGAATCCTTGATGTCCCCTATTTGTAGATGGGGCCCATACAAAGCGTATGAGTATGCGTTCATTTGGGAAAAATTAGGGGGTGTATCAGAAAGGTATACTTCCTCAATACATGGTTCAGTATTGATATACAAAGCGGAAGCAACAGGCTGTGAGCACTTCATGAAGACCATCGGCTTAGCAAAGGGCGAAAGACCACCACGGTTTGGATCATTAGTGCTGAAGTTGGAGCTCCCCAATGAGTGACGAGGGAGGGATGAGCAATTACCTTTTTGCAATTCATCGTCAACCACCGTGATTGTACCTGAAAAATCATTTATATGATCGAAAGTAGAATAGTTAATTGACTTCACATAATATCAACTAGCATATAGATATGGAAAAGTATGATTATTTTCACAAACTAGCTCATACTCAGAGCAGCCGCAGTGTTTTGGGTTGCCTTTCAATCGAAAGGGATAGTGTATGTCACGGATCTCGTCGCAAGATGAAGAGGCGCACAAGTGATTTTTCTTCATACCGTAACTCGTCCCCAGTAACAACAGAACATGCAATATGAAAAGCAAAACACGGAACTTGCTCATACAGCTCAAAGACTTAATTGTCTCTATTGTTTGATGTGATGCAATGGAAGTTTTTGTTAATTGGTAATGTGAAGGAGGCCCAGTTACATGAATGAAAAGAGTCGGGAGTCGTCGGTGATACAAATTTCCAAGTCAACTAATAAAACAAAGTCTAGCGAAGAAAAAAATGGGTCTTACGTAGAAATTGCAGCCCTTGCTTTTATGGTGACAAAACACAGAGTTGGAATTAGTTATGCATAGATTTCAAATTGATTAAAAAAAAAAAAAAACTTCTCTGTAGTTTCCATATTGACTTTTCTTAGTACCATAAATAAAAATTAAAAAATTAAAAAAAAATCGATTTTAAACCAAAAGAAAAAGAGAGAATCGATTTGTATGTCATGTACTCTAGAATGAACAAAATCGTGAGGCATTGGCATTCTATTTTCATTTCAAGGCCAATATTCCATAAGTGTCCCTTCGTTAAATTGTGAAGACGGAAAGGAAAAAGATGTCGTATTTCATCATCTAAGCTTTTTATTTTTGACAAAAAAACAGAAATTGGTAACAAAAATAGACTTTGAACAAGAATATTAACTTCTCTAATGTCGCTTTTGGCAAAAGTAAAAGGAAAATAAGAAATGAGTGCTTCTTCGATGGTGTAACATGTTATGAAAAAAAGAAAGTAATACGACAATTTGTAGCAGTGGATTGACGCGTCTTGATTAGGACCTCACTAACTTCATCGTCATGCAAAGACTATAGATATAAATTTCCTAGTCAACCATCAACACAAAGTCTAGTGAAGAAAAAGTAGGTCTCATGTGGAAATTGCAGCCCTTGCAATCAAGGCGACAAAAACACGGTGTTGGAATTATTTATGGTGTGGCTTTCACGTTGATTTGAAAAGAAACTTCTTTGCAATCTTCAGATTTAATTTTTCTTGGCAAATTGACTCTTTAGGAATCAATTTTACTTCAGTAAAAAAAGAATCGATTGGAATGTTATGTACTCTAAATTGAATCAAAATCCTTTCAAGTGAGGCATTGGCATTCAATTTATTTTCAAGGCTAATATTCCACGAGTGTCAGTTCGATAAATTGTGAAGACGAAAAAGGAAAAATAATGTCGTATTTCATTGTATAAGCTTTTTCATTACTGACAAAAAAAAAAAAAACAGAATTGGTAACAAAGATAGACTATTAAATGGAATATTAACTTGTATAAAAAAAATAAAATGAAAAACAAGAGTTAGTGCTTCTTAGATGGTGTAACACATTATGAAAGAAAGAAAGAAAGCAATTCGATAATTTCTATCGACGGGACCGATGCACATTCACTAGAACCTCACTAACTTCGTCATTGCGCAAAGACTATACATGCAATATTCAAGTTCACAAAAATAAATAAATAAATAAATAAAAACGATGTTTACTTATAAGCTATCAACTTCAATATTAGAATCACTCTCCCGTAATTGTCTTAGATCTATGAACAATATTCTCATCTCTTTCCCATAACATAACCACATAATTAATGAACTAATCGATTACTGTCGTTCTATCAAATGAAAAAAAAAAAAAGTTCTTGTTTGTTTTTGACATCAAAATTTTTCCCCTTTTATTTAGGACTTAGTCATATAGAAAATTAGGTATTAGTCTCTAAAAATAACTAAAAAGTAAAATAAATAATTTTCATTAAAATGCATAGCATTTTTGTTAAATTGCATTGCATATAGACATTAGGAAAATTTTCATTACTAGTATTAAAAATTTTAAAAATAATTTATAAAATTAATATTAGAAAAAAAATTAACAAAAAATAATAACGCAGCTGGGCCGGTCTAGGGCCAGCCTTAGCCTGACCCCTCCTTTTCCCTTTCTTCTCCCCCACCCCCAACCACCCCCCAACCCTTGTGGCCCAGCCTACTTCTGTTCCTTCTATTTCCTAGGCGCGGCCCACCTTTCTTCTTCCACGGCCTAGCTCGCTCTTCTTCCTCCTTCCTCCTCCTTCCCTCGCTTAGACGTCAACTTCAAGACAAAACAAAGAGTGGGTCGCTGGCCGAAGGACGCAAGGACGCGAGGCTACGCACAACATTCACCCAGGAATGCCATGCGGTACGAAGCCAGCTAGTCTCGTCCTTGAAGAAAGAGAGAGAAACGAGATAGATGGGAGAGAAAGGCAGCAAAGGGAAGGGGGGGTCTCTCTAGTTTTCTTGGGTTTGTTCGGCCGAGGAAGAGCAACCGAGAGAGAGAGAGAGAGAGAGAGAGAGAGAGAGCTGGCGAGAGTGAGAAGGTGAGCTCGAGAGAGAGAAGGAGCGAGCCAGATAAGAGAGGAAAGAGAGGCGACTGTGTTCTCGAGTTCTTCCAGGGAGGCTAGAGACAGCGAGAGCAACAGAGAGAGTGAGATCCGGGAGTGAGCGGAGGGATGGATTGAGAGAAAGCGAGACCCAGGAGCCAAACTTCATTCTCGGACAAGCGTTACCCAGCCATCCCCAACATAAACCGGCGATCTCTAGCCGACACCCTCGACCCCGCAACTACCTATTCCCCGGCGGCCGAATTCCCGGTGAGTTTTCTTTGGGTTCAATCCACTTTTATCCTGATGATCCTGGGCTCGGTGCAACAACGAGGCGGCCGACCATAGCTCGTTTCACTTCAGCCTCACCTTCTGGCCGTCGCCGCCAAGTTGGATAGGGATATTTGCGGTCAAACACTTCTCTCTGGGAACTCCGGAACTGAAACAATAGCTGGGTCTCGTTTTTACTAGTCCGCCAGTATGCTCGGTTTAAACGAGCCATCCCTTTTGTCAAGTTTGAGCGTTACTTGCTGTTCTCTTTTGAGTCTGGACACGAGCTAGAGTCTAGAATGGAGGACCATTTTCACGTGGAATTTCACGACCACTAAAGAGATTAAGATTGTTAATTTTTTTCCATTTTCTACTTTTTTAGCATCATTTTTTATGCTGCTTTATTTTGATAATAATAAAACTTAAAATTTATACTTCTCTTTCTGCGAACTCCAAAAGAAGTCATGATCTCGTGTTCCTTATGAATATCGGTGTCTCGAGGAATGTTTGCTTAGTAGGAAAACTCATGTGCAGGGGACAATAGTGAGGAATATCATGCTTGTTCAGAAGAATGCAAGGCACCATCTCATGTCTTATCATCGAGTGAACGCACAAGTTCTTACTGCATTTAGGGATTGAGCTTTCGTAACATATAATATGCTCTAACATAACATCGCATGTTCAATTTCCATTCATCATAAAGACAAAATTGTCAGCCTACTCTGTCTTTACTCTTTGACATGTGCCAGTCATTCATCGGTTAGGCTTGGACCCATCCCGTGACACGAGGACCAAGTTGGAGATAGCTTGAGCAAGTAGATGTCTTCGACGTGGGTGATCAAATAGAGGTCGAAGGGTGGGGATGAGAGGTTTTGATGGAAATGAGGGAGATTCATTGCTCAAAATGCAAACATTGACACGAAGAAAAAATTACCTTGTTATACCAAGAGAATTCACATGAAACAAAAATTGAATGAATGCCATACAACATTCATCGTCATTTATAAAATATGGACATAATGAGTCTACCAAAAAACACTAGTGCTATATGAAAAACATGTAAAAGCTTCACAGATTACATTTTGAATGATGATACATGTTGATAGTACTATTTATAATTTTTGCATCTCATTATAGGGTAACAATCACACAATACATGATTTCGTAAACTCATGGTCATGGTAAAATTGGGAACCGCTAGAAACTATCGGAGCACTGGATGAAGATGAGACTATTTCAAGTTCTATCTCAGCGTCAACATCATTAACCAGTGCCTCTCTCGGATACAAAAGTGGTTTTGGAGGCAGTTGCAGTTTATCCATATCTCCTTCAAGCATATCTAGGACTTTCCTCATTGACGGCCGATCATTAAGGCTCAATTATATACACCACAATGCAACAATTATCATTTTCCTCGTTATTTCTCTTTCCTCTTCTTTGACATCTACCCTTTCAAGTTCCTTTTCTTTGCCGAGTTGATCATAAACCCACAAAGCAAAGTAAATTTGACTCGAACACTCTGCATGTGCATTTAGATTTCTCCTTCTACCAACCATTTCCATTAATAACATCCCAAAACTATAAACATTGGCTTTGTAAGAAATGCCACCAATGTCTTTATAGAATAGCTCAAGAGCCATATAACCCAAGGTTTCTCTTGCTGCAGTCAGCAATACTATACTGCGATCGGTGGGATAAAGTATTGGAAGTCCAAAGTCAGAAACTTTCGGAGTGAAACTTCAGTCTAGGAGAATGTTGTGAGGCTTGATGTCAAAATGTAGAATTTGCATATCACATCTCCGATGTAGATACTCTATCCCTCTAGCTATGCCAAGAGAGATCTCATACATGTTCTTATAATCAAGAGGATCATCACCATCCTTATAGGAAATGTGTTTATCCAAAGATCCATTCGGCATGAAATCATAGACAAGAGCTTGTTTGGAGTATTTGAAGCAAAAACCAACAAGTTGCACCACATTAACGTGGTGGATCCTTCCAATTGTGGCCACTTCGCTTATAAAATCTTGGTCATTAGATTTTGATTTGTTCAAAATCTTAACCGCAACTTCATTGCCACTTCTAAGTATTCCTCTATATAGGGAACCATATCCCCCCTCACCTAACTTGCATTTGAAATTTTTTGTGATCCTCTTGATGTCAGAGTAAGAGTACCTTATGGGCAAAAAGTTATTGTGAGCTCGTAAGAATTCTTCAATGTTTGCATCGGTCACTTGATGCCTTCTCATCCACTTCAAGATTAGAAATATCAACACACACGGAACTCCGAGTATGAATTTTGCTGCTAGGAAGTGGGCTACGGAGAAATTTGGCCATCAATTAGCACAGTGTGATAATTTTTTTTACACATACAATTTTTGTTTGTTAGAGTGCTGAATGAGAGCTTCATAGGTGTGAAGAGAAAAGGACTTATCATACCCAAGACAAAGAAGAGATTCCACACGGCAATTCGACCAAAATCGTTCATGATATAGCGCGTAGAATCATCTGTAGATGGTAAGAGAATTCGTGAGAGATTACTAGATATGGTTAATTAGAATTAACGACCAATCAATAAAGAACTAGATCCATTGTTTTAGCAGTTAAATAATAAAAGCAATTCACGTTAAGATATACCCCAAGTGAAGGATAACTTCATACAGTCACTGCAAAGTGCAAAGACACACTTTTGTTAATTGAAATTTGCAAGTGGAGAAGTCTAGAATAAAAAAAAGAGTGAACGAGTTTCACTTTTCTAGATAACGCTTAGATCCAACTTTATTCTATTCACTCATGAAATCCATGTTATCGTTGCATGATCTTTTCTTTTGAAGAAACACGTTTTCGCTTTTATTCTCCTAAATGTACCAAATGTTCATAAGTTCCCCATAACAATAACATCGATTCAAGGGACACAAGCTACGATCAAATCAAACAATTTTCCACCAAAAAAAGGCCTAATTCCCTAGAAAAAACCCTCAAGTTCTAGTCCAATTTTGGCCCAAACCTTTTTTGTCTTAGAAGAAACCCCAAACTTTAGGTACAGTCCCAAATTTGCCTCGAATTTTGTTTTGTTTAAAAAAATCTCCAACTTTTAAGATATTCCAAAATTTACCCCCATGGTTCGGTCCCAATTTGACATGACATTTTCACATCGATAACAACTCCACTTTAGTAAGGTGATGTGGAAAATTATTTCCAAAATGAAACCGTTCTAAGATATGAAAATTAGGAACGACTAATGGCAATTTTCGGTAAGAGGCCGATGGGGTAGATTTGCAATTAGAGTAAAAATTATTGTTTTTTCTTTTAGACAAAAAAAGTTAGAGATAGATTTAGGATTTGGCCTAAAATTTGAGGTTTTTTCTCGATAAAGAAAAGTTCGAGGCAAATTTGGATTGGACCTAAAGTTTAGAGTTTTTTTTTTTTAGACTAAAAGAGTTCGAAGCAGAATTTGGGCTAAACTTAAAGTTGTGGTATTTTTTTAGTGAATAAGGCCCAAAAAAGGAAAGAAAGAAAGAAAGAGTGTCAAGTCCAAAAAAGCTCCACAGATGTAAAATAAAAGAGCAATGCATGCCAAATCTACTAAAAAATCTTAGTGAACTTTTTCACCAAGTGGATGTGGCAGTTTTTTTTATTGGGTATTAAAGAAAGTAATGACTCAATAAATCGAACCAACGTATTACAATATCCAATAGACATGCCACATTACTCAGTAAGTAAATTTTGATAAAGGATGAGGATGAAGAAGAAAAAGAAAGAAAGAAAGTAAGAGAGTAAAGGAAGAAAAGCTTCAAAGAAAGTCAACTTACAGGAGTAATATGGTTTGCACCACATCTCTGGGTACATAATCACGCAAAGGCGGAAAATTACTGGCGAAGACGGCGAAGATGGCAGAGACGGTGGAGACAACAATGACGGCAGAGACGGTGGAGACGGCGGAGATGGCGGAGACGACGTAGACAGCGAAGAAGACGACAGAGACAACGGAGACTGGGAAGACGACAAAGACAGGGGAGACGGTGGAGACAGGGAAGACGGCAGAAGATAGCAGAGGCGGCAGAGGCGGCGGAGGCATTGGAGACGGTGGAGACGGTGGAGACGGCAGAGGTCCTTGATAATAGAGATTGAATCCTTCAGCCATCATGTTGTGGAGGTCCATATACGACGAGCTCACACGTTTACACCGATCCACTTCCTGGCTCAATAAGAGAGTGATCATGGTTATGTTGCAAGAATCCTTGATGTCCCGTATTAGTAGATCAGACCCATACAAGGCGTATGAGTATGCCTTCATTTGGGAAAAATTAGGGGGTGTATCAGAAAGGGATGCTTCCTCAATACATGGTTCAGTATTGATATACAAAGCAGAAGCAATGGGCCGTGAGCACTTCATGAAGACCACCGGATCAGCTAAGGGCCAAGTATGGATCATGAGCACTAAAGTTGGACCTCGCCAATGATTGACGAGGGAGGGATGAGCAATTACCTTTTTGCAATCCATCGTCAACCATCGTGATTTTACCGAAAAAAATCATATAAATCATCCAAATAAGAATAGTTAATCAACTTCACATAATATCGACCGGCATATAGATATAGAAAAGTACGATTATTTTCACAAACTAGCTCATACTCAGAGCGATCGTAGTGTTTTGGGTCACCTTTCAATCGAAAGGGATAGTGTATGTCATGGATCTCACCGCAAGATGAAGCAGGGCACAAGTGATTCTTCTTCACGCCGCAACTCATCCCCAATAGCAGCAGAACATGCAATATGAAAAGCAAAACACAGAACATGCTCATGGAGCTCAAAGACTTAATCATCTCTCTATCGTTTGATCTGATGCAATGGAAGTTTTTGCTAATTGGCAATGTGATGGAGGCCCAGTTATATGAAAGAAAAGAGTCGGGAGTCGTGGGTGATGCAAATTTCCCAAGTCAACCAATAAAACAAAGTCTAGCGAAGATTGCAGCCCTTGCATTTATGGTGACAAAACACAAAGTTGGAATTAGTTATGCATAGCTTTCACATTGATTAAAAAAGAAACTTCTCTACAGTTTTCATATTGACTTTTCTTAGTACTATTAAAAAACAATCGATTTTAGACCCAAAAGAGAGAGAGAGAGAGAATCGATTTGTATGTCATGTACTCTAGAATAAACAAAATCCATTTGAGTGAGGCATTGGCATTCTATTTTCTTTTCAAGGCTAATATCCCATAAGTGTTGTTGCGACCAAAATTTCAGGTGAACCACCTAGGTTCGGCTAATGGATTACCAAGCCTAGATTTTGTTTGGGCTCTCCCAAGCCCATACCAATTCACGAACCTAATCTATTTTCGGTGGGTCGATTAGAAACTCAAGTAAAATAACATAAGATTTACTTTACTTCTACGATCTAGAGATTTGTGAATTCAGGAACTTGGTTACGCTAGATTTCTCTAATGCCCTTTTGGTACATTTCTCTTCTATTTTGAAAAAAATGTTTTGATTTTAACCCACTCCCAACATGTGAGATGATTATACGAATGCACAAACCACCAATTTAACACCTAGAGTGAATAAATTGCAAGACTTACCTCATAGCAATGAAAGTATCTGCAATGTTAGATCAAAATTCACATCAACAATCCTAGAGTGAATAAATTGCAAGACTTACCTCATAGCAACGAAAGCATCTGCAATGTTAGATCAGAATTCACATCAACAATCCTAGATATGATTTCTAAATTAACACGCAATTACTTTTTTTTGTTTTGTTTTATTTTCACTGAAGATCATGTTTTATGCAATGCATGCCACTAATCTAACATGAAATGATATGACAATATGACCTAATTCTAATGACGGACAATTCCTAATTAAATGGACCTAGCAACAAACACTAAATGACGTGCGTTTCATAAACCTAATTCTATATGACATGCGCATGATTTTTTTTGTATTTTTTTTAATAAAAATTCGTAATTAAAATTGCTAAAAAATATTTTAAAAAATCTAGTGACATATTATCTATTTTAAGTTAGAAAATAAACCAATCTGAATCCAATCTTAACTTAGAAAATTTTTTACGACATGCAATTTAATTCAAAGATATTATCTAACCTAGATACCATCTAAGCATGCATTCTAATATAATCATAAAGGAATCTAACTATTCTATCATGCAACTATATCCAGGAAATCAATTCTAATCTACATGATATGCAAATGCAATTTTTATTTTTATTTTTGGTATTTTTGGGATAAATAAAGCGATTAAAAGATAAGCAAATCATTCACAACCATCAAAGATATTATCCATCATTCGAATTTGGAAACGATATTTAATCAAACTTGATTATTTCGCTAATAAAATCGATAAATTGATCTTAACCCTTAAAGATCAAAATATCAATTTCATTCCCGTGTGATTAATTATTCCATCTATAAGGCTTTAGATGGAATAAAAAATCGGTGTGCAATTGCGAATTAGGCAATAAACCCTAATTGAGGGGATATGCTTGTCACTGAAATATGCAAGTTAGATATTGACAAACATATATTAGGCAATAAAATATCCAAATCAAATTTAGATAAGAAAATTACCTAATTTCGCAAGTAATATTGCCAAACTTGAACTCAATGGGATCGACTCAAGGATGACCAGTAATGGTTGGTGGGCGAGATCGGCGCAATGGTGCTCCTCGGTAAAGGATGATCGTGGGCCCACGGTCAACGAACCTGCAAAAATAGGAACTTCGTGGATCGGCGATTGTGGGCAATTGGCAACGACAGGCTTGTGGCCGCTTGAATCAGGAACGTTGTATGGGATGACTTGTAGGCGAGGCAGAACAGGTGGCCTTTGATGATGAGTGAACGCGTCGAATTGTGGGTTTATTCTTTTTGCCCACACGACTGAATTTGGAGTTCGGACTTCACCACGTTGGCTCTGACATCTTTTGCAAGTCAAAGTGCATGGATCTTCTTCATGCAGAAAGCGGAATTGTCTTCTTTGACTGGATAATATTCAACGTGAATACTTTCGGCAAAAGAACCTCTCCTGGAATTGCTGGAACTTACCGATGAGGGTAGAGCTCGGGGCACGTCCGGACAGCAGCTTAGTCGTTGAGGTTGGAACTCACAGTGTTAGGTGTTCAACGTCGTCGTTGTGGATCCCAGTCAGGTCAGCCCTCATCAATGCAATGGACAACAGGAGCAGCGACGTCCATGGGCGGTGGATTGCAACATCGTCAAGGTCAGCATCAAGCAAGCAGGGGCAAATCAGAACAACTTGTCCTTCGGAAGCTGCAGCTCGTCACGAGGCTACTGGTGGTATCAATGGGCTTGGCGAACCTGGCTTTTCATATGGGACTCCTCAATCGGCAATAGGAGGTGTTGCAATTCCTGGTGCTGTGAAGAATCGGCAAGTGGGTCAACTTCGCGAGTATATGGGGCTCTCTTCCAACCGTGGACTAAGTGTGGCCTTTTTAGCCTCTTTATTCACTCTCACCTTCACGAGCACTCTTGTACAGAAGCTTCCCCTCACGATTTTTCCCTCAATTCAGGGTATGGCCATGTCTTCAATTGTGTGTGGCCCCCTCGCTATCGTGTTTTCTCCCTCCCCAAAAAAAAAAAAAAAAAAACCGAGAAAAGCCCCTTCTACCAAGTGATGAAAAGAGAAGCCCCTTTTTCGTCTGTATGCGAGCCAATTTATAAGCGAGGGACTGAAGCTTTTATCAACATACCCGAAGATCTCATGCCGCCGATATTATCACATATTGCTAAAGATTCAAGATTGAAATATGATTTTTCTCAAATTTCAAATCTTGCAAAGATGAGTTCATGATATCTCCTCAAGGATATTGAAAAATCCACCGTCATATCACCGAAAATATCAAATCTCAATTTCTCACAAAATAATTTTTGGTCATAAAATAAAAAGGGACTCGGGCTAATTTGCTCTCTTCGTGGGCTTAGTCCGACTTATCAAATTAAAGCTCAAAACTACCAATTCAAACCCATTTGTCACCAGTCCGATACAAATAAAAAAAAAATATTCTAAAACTATATACTACGCAATTTAATTCTAATATTTTTTGGGGTAAAATTAATCCCTAATTTTTATACAATAAATAAATGACTGGTTCGTTAAAATTTAGGTGTCAACAAGTGTCCCTTCGTTAAATTGTGAAGATGAAAAGGAAAAAGATGTCATATTTCATCATCTAAGTTTTTATTTTTGACAAAAAAACAGAAATTGGTAACAAAAATAGACTATGAACAAGAATATTAACTTGTATAATGTCGCTTTTGGCAAAAGTAAAAGGAAAATAAGAAATAAGTGCTTCTTGGATGGTGTAGCACATTATGAAAGAAAGAAAACAATATGATAATTTGTAGTGGCGTACCGACATGCCTTGACTAGAACCTCATTGGCTTCGTCGTCACGCAAACAGTATAGATGCAGATTTCCAAGTCAACCATCAACACAAAGTCTAGCGAAGAAAAACTGGGTCTCATGTGGAAATTGCAGCCCTTGAAGTCAAGGTGACAAGACACGGTGTTGGAATTATTTATGCATAGCTTTCATGTTGATTAAAAAAGAAACTTCTCTGCAGTTTCCAGATTGACTTTTCTTAGTCCCATAAAAAAATAATCGATTCATTCAGCGCCATATTTTACGATAAAAAATGATAATGTATTTGGCAGTTAAGATTTTTCATTTTTGACAAAAATGAAGTTTGTAACTGAAAAGATGAATAACAGCGCTGAAGACTATCGTTGCACATTATGAGAAAAGAATAAAGGCATACGATAATTTCTCAACCAACAATAGATGGACGCGAGCCTCGATTTGAAAGTCACTTGATTCGTCATTGCCCGACGCACACGAAGACTATAGGTGTAATGTTCGCATTCACAAAAATAAAGCAATACACGCTTTTTCACTAGCAATTGAAATATTATTCTTGTAGATCAATCAATCACTCTCCTATAAAATAACCCTATCTCTTTCCTGCAATAAAACCACTCTATGAATGAATTGATAAATCTCAACAATAACGTCGTTTTATGAAGGATGCTGTTGCCTGCTTCATAATCATTTTCCATCTTCGAATGTGTGGTATTGCGAGTGTCATGTAAGTTCAAATGGGACTACATGGAAGAGTGCAGGCATTTTTCATTCTCTGTTGATAACTGCTTGAATCTGCTCAAGACTCCTCCCTTTCGTTTCAGGGACCACCGTGATCACGAACACCATCCCTGCGGCGTTAATCACCGCATAAAGAAGGAAGGTACCTGTGAAGCAAGCCGGCAGAGTTATTTGCTTTCGACAAGTTTTGCGGAAGCATATTCTGACATTTTTCTCATGGGAAGAATGCTTTGATATATACTACCTGTCTATTAATCATTCTGCAGAAAGACCCAATTCACTTATTTTCTTTTCTATGACACGTCGACTCAATTTTCATGATATTCGAATCTAGGTAGAAGTTGCCGTAAACACATTGATTGAAATAAATGGACTGAATATGCATTCGAGACCATGCAAAACAGAGTGGCAGACACCTCCAGCTCCAAATAGGATTGAAGTTTTCAGGAAAAGCTAAGTCTCAAGTCTATAGTTTGATTGAATTCGCGCAACAACTCATGTTCTAATATGACAAATGTTTATCGAGCTCCTGCCAGAGCAACAGTTCAAAGAGCGTTTTCAGCAGAGTCGTACCATAGGAGCTCCAGTTCATTAAGTAGTTGAAAGTGTAGGAAACTGCCCAAGCGCCGAACCAGTTTACTAGTGTTGCAAACCCTCCAGCTACTCCTTTGATATTGATGGGGAAAATCTGAACACCAGCAACACATTACATGATCGGAAATTTTTTTTGAAACACTCGTAACAACACCAGTTACGGAAACGGCCCTTTAATTTGATAAGCATGAAACTTCGGGGGATGTTTAGGATTACCTCGGACATCACGACCCAAGGAACCGCGCCCATTCCAGCGGAAAATGCTGCTATGTATAGCTGAGCATTGGAAAAAACAGAACAGAAAAATTAATAGTGAAGAGTTGTTGTGGCGGCCAACCAGATAGAGCCAGAAAGAGATCAAGGAAGGTGTGATTATTACCAGAATGCCGGTGACGGCAAGTATCGGGACAGCATCAGCTGCCAGATCATGAACCTGGCTCAGAAGATTCTCAAAAAGTTACTGGTTGACAAGCATTGCAAAGCAGAAGGAAGATACTAGGACTGATAGTATTTACCTTTAGAAAGAATGAAAGGGCAGCTATGCATCCTAGGACCAATCCTGTCCCCGAGATCTGCAATTGAGAGAGAGAGAGAAGGTTATGGTTCAAGTTGCAGAACTCGCAAAAGGGGCAGAACCAGAAAAGCTTTGTTACTATAGACATGATTTCTTAGCGACTTTCATCTATTTTACCAAGAGAAGGGGCTTTCTTCCAGCTCTATCGACCAGTGCAGCGCCAATAGCCGTGACAATAACCTGCAAAAATTTACTCTTTAAGCGTGACGTGTATAAAAATAGATCCCCAACAAAAAGGGAAGGGCGAGAATTGCAGACCTGGAGGATTGCATAAGTTATGGTTCCAACGCTGGAGGAGAAACCTGAGGCGAGACTAATACCTTGCTTGTGAGATTCAACACTAAATTATGTGAACAGCTCATTCAGTGATAATTAAGTAGACCAAAAGCATTCGACATTGCGAATTTTACTAACCCATTTGAATATTAACTGGATTTTATAAATTGGAACCCTTGCTTTGCTTTTTATTCGGTTATCCGTTCTGGAATCATAAGATGCAATGCATAGTTTCATTTTTATGGTGCGCAAGAGCTTCTTGCTATGAACTTCATACCTGCTTCCTCGAAAATATTGCTTGTATAGAAACAGACGCCGTTTATCCCTCCGAACTGCTGGACGACCATCAATCCAACACCAATCTGGCCAAAATTTGACAAGTTTGTCAGCAAAAAGAACAACAATGGGAAATATCACCAAAAGTACAACTACTGCATACTCCCGATCCACAGGGCATTCCAAGAAAGCAACGAAGGAAGGACTTTATTGGATACGTAGCAGTAAATACAGAGAGAAGATTACGATGACAGAGCTCAGATATCTTCTCCTAAATAAATCGAGAATGCTGGCTTTCAGGAGCAGTTGAAGAGTTTCGATGTAGTCCTGTCAAGAAAAACAAATTCGATCATTCTGTCAGCTATTCGTACTTATAAAGTTGAGGCACTAAGATGAAACTGAGTATAGACTTAAAGCCTTTTACTTGTATTTCAGCAGCCTCTTCAGAAATATCTGCATCCTTTCCACGGAGTTTCTGCAGCGCGGCTTCAAACTCCTTTTCGTGGCCCGTTTTCGCCTGCATTTGGCAGAATCCTAAAATTCATTCCAACACTACAAATCCCTCTCTTCCAACAATTCAGATAAGGAGAGTCTGGTGTTCATCTTGATTTGTTACCAGCCATCTAGGAGACTCTGGAATGAAAAACAGGCCAAACAGTAGGACTGCACAGGGGATTAGACCTGCATAAACCGCAGATGTTCAGGTGGTTTCAGACTTGGACTTTTCTATGCAAGATTGGCACTAAACTTGAATTACGCTACTTTTTTCTGTTTTACCAATTAATGCCAAAACCCTCCAAGCTAATACTGTCCCGATTATGAAGGAAACGGACACTCCAGCAACGATCATAAGCTGTGGAGAGAAGAGAACATGTTAGGCCTAGTAGGTTCTGTAGGATGTACATATATACACCATCTTGCACTTGCAAAAGGACAAAATTTGCTACAAGCTAAGGCCTTTTGCCAATAGCTCCATGCTTGCAATTTTAATTAAGAATGTTCATACAAAATCTTTGCCTGATTGACAGCAGTCAAAGCTCCACGGAGATTTTTGGGTGTAATTTCAGCTATAAATATCGGTACCTGGACATAAATTAGAAAAAGATTAACCAATCTAAACCGAAGAGAGAGTCTCATGTTGTCACTGTGAATCGAGTCCAGCATGTTGTCGTAGAACAACTTGCTACATCAAATTTGTGTGGTACGAAGTGAGGAATTACCACATAGGAAAAGACTCCCATTCCATATCCCGTGGCCAACCTTCCGTTATCCAGAGCCAGTGCTCCCTAATTTACTCAAAATTAAACAGAACAGATAGTTGATGAGACTTGAAGTTCTTAGGCAACTGATCGATCTTCATTTATGATAAGGCTTGTAAATAGGATATGGACACACCTCAGCAAAGTAAATAGCAAGCCATCCTGCTACACAGAGCGCTCGCTATTCTCATTGTCTGCATTTTGAGGCAAATGTTTTTGCTGTCACGTCCTCCGTCCATGATATGACTATATCCCAAAGCTAAAACTCTCAAAAGAGTCTTGAACAACACTGTTCTGTTTTACATTGTGAAAGACGCACTCATTTGCTGCTTACCCACTTACGGCCAACAAAATCAGCGATTGGTCCTCCGGTAATTACACCAATCATTGCACCGAATGTCAGTATGGATCCAAAGACTGAATACTGTTGAAAGACACAAAAGTGCAACTGCAAATCAGCTTGAGTTCAGTGAGAGCAAGAACTTCAGTTACCATCTAGCTAACGACGCTATAAGTCACCGAATGTCCGAGAATCTCAGTGGAAAGCTATTCTGAACAAACCTATCACTTCGATCAGAAACCTGAATGATATGCAGTCGCAATTTTCAGCTGACGATACCCAATCTAAATCTCCCCATTTTTTGGTTTTCTTGTCCTGAGGTGTCCAACAATGGAACTCGAGGCGAAAACTTGGTATACATTTCACTCGTTACAATGCAGAAAGAATAAGATGTCTACAGAAAGAAGCATCTCTACCTCAAAGCCCACATCCTTATTTTTGAGAGAGTCTCGTTTATAAAGTTTTTGATCATATAACTCGTCCATATTATGGACCCGGAATATGAGCAGATCTTTACTTTGATTTTCTTGTATATGGGCGCCTTCAGTGACAAGTCCGATATTGAATCGAAGCAACAAACAAAGACAACGCGACATGTGCTTCTCAACACTCGCAGGTAATTCAACATACCTCAGCTGTAGAGAGACTAAGTTCCTCCACTATAGCATCCTGAGTTGGTGATGAATAACCTGCCTGAAAATCCAATGAAACAATTTCTCATTAGGTTCAATTAATCACATCCTTTTCATTTTAACCATTACTATTGGACCTCGACTTTTCAAAAAGAAATTGCATTTCCTACTTACGCAGGTCCTGAATTCATAGGAACCGCAAACTGCAACAAATGTGGTGAAATAGACCATCCACGGACGACCCTTATCGGTTCCTTCATCTTTGCCAGCTCGGTCCTTCTGTTGCGGTACGAGGAGCCGCTCTCTTACTCCTTCTCTGTCCCCGGTTTCTTGATTTTCAATGTCCTCGTTAATCGCCATGCTTGCTCGCCTTACAAAAATTCTCCTTCGTTCTCTATCTGACTACGTACGAGGAACTAGCAAATCTATTAGCTCCAGAGAAGATAAGTTCTCTTTCCAACGTGGCTAGTCTGCTTGCTTTATATGGATGACTCGAAATGAGAAACCCCAAGTGCTAATACGGAAACCCCATCTCCGATCGGTTTATACTAGCGGTTTATAGGAATTCCTCGCGGACCTCAGTCTTGCAAACTGGCAAGCAACTCTTTGCTTTTCTGACTCGCCCCCGTTAATGGTATTGGAATCACTAATGGAACAGTCTCCGAATACAGCAGGATCACAGATGTAAAGGGCTGCATCGCTCTTTATGGGCAAGGAGTAAGTAAAAAAATGGAACTGGACTTTCTCAATGACACGGCTCTGGATAAAGACAGAGTAAAAACCACGGACAAAGTTCTATCTTTTTCAGCCAACCACCGGCTAGGAAAACCAGAGTGTTTTTCTAACCTGGAAAGTAATTAAGTTCTGTCCATTTTTCCATGGAGGCATTGTTATCTTCAACTTTAACCCACGTTTATCGTGTAAGAAAGATAAGATCTCAATTAATAGTTTCTTATCTCTTTGGTGCAATAAGAAACTATCAAGAAAAAGAACTGTTCTACTAGAACATTACTTTTCTTTTGGGAATTTTCTTAACCAAAACCCTTTTTTTTCCCAATTGGACGATGAGCGCAAGATAATTTCTGCCGGACCTTCTTCTGGGGACACATTATCTTCCTTTTCTATTATTTAAAAGAATCACTACATATGCGAACAAAAAGCATGCATATAGCCTCCTTTGTGGTCAGTGACGCTTTTGATGTCTGCTCAAATGGTAAAGACTACATAGCAGGAAGTTTTTCATCTTTCCATAGTGGCCAATTTTGCGGAAAATGGCAATTTATAGAGGCAAGAGGTGGACAGAATTACTTTCTACTAAGGACGTCATGTACTGCCGAGGCCCACGAATCTAAAGAATTTAGCCAGCCGACGGGAAAGAATTCGCAGGCACAACGCAATGGACCATAAAGTTGCAGAGCACATTAGCCAAAAATGTCCAACCACCATTCTCCAACTACTTTATTGGTCCACATTTGCTGCATCTCCCTCTTCTCTCACTTCACGATTCGGAATAGGCCAACAAAATCCAGCAAGAATATATGGCTGTGGCCTGCTCGAGAAAGGGAAAATATAAAAATATATCTTACTCTTGATCTAATAGCCACTCACATATTTTCGTTTTGATAAATATCATTCATATACTTCCAAGAAAATCCCCACATTGAGAACATTAATTTGCCCCTCCATGTAAACTCATTTTAGCATATTCCTTACGGTTTAAGTAGACTGAAAAAGTGAATTTTGAATGGTAGAATTCGTGTAGATATTTGTTATTTTCAAAAGAAGAGGTAAGTGGTCATGGGATGAGAAATAATGTGTATTTCGTTATATTTTTCTCAAAAAACTTAGACAAAACAAATATGCTAATCTTATAAGCACATAGTGAGATTTGTATTTCAAGTGTATTAGAAGAAAAAAGACACTGCAAATGTCATAACTTTTGTACAACGACCACTTAAATACCATAACTTTTTTTTCAATAACTTAAATGTCATAATGAATCACTTAAGCATTGTAATTTTTCATTAATAAGGAAATCCGACGTGATATAGAACTTATGGTAAACATTCTTTAAAAATTACAACACTCAAATGATCAATTAAAAGTTATGGCACTCAAGTAAAGATTTTTTTTTTTTTTTAAAGTCATGATACTCAAGTAATCAAAAAAAAAATGTTATGGCACTTAGGCGAGCACCACACGAAAATTATGATACTTGTGGTGTCATTATCTCAATATCTTAATATCCTTCTTCCATTCATGACACCAAATCCCATAAAATATAATAAAAATCACACAGAAAAAAAATTATTTTAGCTAATGTAAGCATCTAATTAAGTAGAGATTAATCAGGCCGATTCAGGTTTTAGAGGTTGCCAGTCATTTTTGTGACATCCTGAAATTCGACCCCGTTTCGATAAAGTGAAATAGACATTTCGTCAACGTGGTTACGGTCCTTTTTCTCTGAGCTGATCACTCACGAGTTAACTAACTTATTGGGTGAAGCCGTTAAGGGATGTATCTGCAGTAAACTCCCTAAAAACTACTCAATTTGTTGAATTGGACTAAAATCACGTCTGATCGATTTTTAACCACGAAATTGAACTCGATTTCGGGAATCGAATTTTAAGCGCGTCATAATTCCTTTTTAGGACCTTGTCTCATCGTTCGTCAATTTATTGACGAGTCCGAAATTTCAATAAAGAAATTATCGGAGGAATAATTGAAGACCAAAAGAAAATAGAAAGGGAAAGAGAAAAGAAAAAAATAGGAATAATGTTATTATTTAATTTCTTTTCTCTCTTTTTTCTCTCTTCTCTCTCCTCTCCCCTCCCCCTTCGTGCGAGCACCCCACCGAACACCCCTTGGCCAATTTCAATTTGGCTTCTCCCTTTCCCTTTGACCATTCAACCCTATCTCTTATCTCTCTTATCTCTTCTTCTCTCTCCTCTCTCTTCTCTCCCACTTTTCCCCCCACGTGACCGAAAGCCCCCATTCCCCTCGTTTCTCGCTCGTGAAAACCAGAGACGAGGAAGAAGAAGCCGCACGGGTGCAGCTTGCCGAAGCCGTCACCGCCCGCACCGCCGCCCGGACGCCCGCCGCTCGCCGCCGTTCCGCCGTCCGCGCGCCCCCGCGTCTGCAGCTCGCTGCTGTCCCTCCCCCGTGCGATTCCAGCTGCTGCCCAGCTCAGTCCGGCGCCTCCGGCCACCGCCTACCTCCGTCCGGCCACCGAGCACCCTCCGCCGGCATCCCCTCGCCGCCCTAGCCATCGGACGAGCCTCGTCCAGCCAAGAACAGTGGCTGGAAAAATGGGTTTCCAGCCCTGTTCAAGGCCGTTTTGGGCCGTTTCCGAGCCCCGAACCCGAGCCATGCTTTGGAGTTTGTTGTTCCTCGCGTCGCCCCCGCCGGATTGATCTGATTTGCGCGCGATTTGGTGAGTAATCTCACTAATCCAGGATTAGTTGGCTAATTATGCTTAAGGTTGGTTTAGTTTTAATTAATTATGTTTAGGTTGTTAGATTAGAATAAATTAGCAATTATTAGTCAATTGTGATGCGATTTAGATAAATTGATTGTGCAATTAGCAAGTAGACGTGGTCTACTAATTATTGGGAGTGCCTTGGGATTTTTCCCGACGCTTAGTGGGCTTCAATTAGGTTTTTCGGGCCTAAGTGGAATTTTTAGTATTTAATTATTAATTTTCGAAATTTAATTAAATAATTATTTATTTTCTGAAAATTCAACCGAGATGGTCCGGAACCGGAATTTTATGCTGATGACCGTGGTGAAGTCCATTTATTTAATTGGGCTTTATTTTGTGCTAAATTGGATTTTTAATAATTATTAATTAATTTTCGAAATTAATTATTTATTTATTTATTTTTCGGAAATTAAGATTTTGATGGCCAACGACCGAAATCTCATGCTGATTGTCATGGCGCAGTCCGTTTATTTATTTGAGCTATACGTTGTATGAAATTAAATAAATTGTGATATTTTAGGGATTTACCCTAAATTGATTGAATTTGAGTGAAATTGAATTATTGATTGGTAGATGGCCGAGTATGGCTAGTTAGCTATTGTAATGCCTTGTTGAGCTGTAAGTGGAGAGGAGCGATGAGAGCTAACTGAGAAATCTATTGGTTGAGATCGATCAAGTACGAAGTATAGACAGGCGTGGTTCGGTGATGGGGAATATCACTGTGCGAAAACGGCGCCTTAAAGAACGCACGTAGACTGTCTATGACTTATAGTAGGCGTGGTTCGGTGATTAAGGAAATCACTGTGCGAAAACGGCGCCTTAAAGAACACACGTAGACTACCTATGAATCGTGACAGGCGTGGTTCGGTGATGAAGGACATCACCGTGCGAAAACGACGCCTTAAAGAACGCACGTAGACTGTCAGTGATTTGTGACCTATGACGGGCGTGGTTCGGTGATGGGGAATATCACTGTGCGAAAACGGCGCCTTAAAGAACGCACGTAGACCGTCTGTTACTTATGTCACCTTGGCGAAAACGACGCCCGAGAGCATTAATGAGGCTCTGTGACTAAGTGTACTGCTGGAGATTATCGTGATCGGTAATTGGTACGTCACTTTGGCGAAAAAGACGCCCGAGAGCATTCATCCGGCTCTGTGACTGAGTACCCAAATGGAGATTATAAAGTATGGTGTTGATGTGACTGAGAGATGGTCCGAATGACATGTAATCGACTAGGTCGATTGATTATTGTTTTGATTTGATGTTGTGAATTGATTGATTGAATGGGAATGACCGTGAGTGGTCTTGTTGGCGTGTAATCGACTAGGTCGATTCGATCGATCAATCGGTGATATGATTGCTTGGGTGCCTATTATGAATTGTACTGACTTGCAGGTGGGATCTCATGCCAAGGTACGTCTTCTGCCCTGTGCGTGTATAGGCAGCCTATAGTATAATGGTTTACTAATCGGGCTTAGTGGGGTAGAACTCGCTGAGACGTAGTCTCATCCCAGTTTGGGGAAAAACATTTCAGGACCCGATGAGGAGCTGAGGAGGAGAAGTCTGGGAAGGAGATCTTGGAGGTGAAACTTGAAGGGAAGGATTTTGAAAGAAGAAGATAATACCGAGATGGGCCTTGAGTATGGCCTGGATGGATTGAGATCCTATCTTTTTTTGAGATCTCCATTTTGAAGTGAACTATTATGAATTGGTTTGTGTTTTGTATAAAAGTTTGGTTATAAATTTCAATATGAAAAATATGGCCCTGCTTTTCTATTCCATCGTTTTATTGTCTGGGGATTTTAACTGCTTCCACATGTGCTTAATAAATAAAAGGGTCGGCGATACTAGTCCTGGGATATCGCATTATAAAATCGACCAAGTGAAAAGGATGTGTGCGTGTCCGAGGATCGGGGCGTGACAATTTTTGCTCAACCCCTACTAAACAAAGCTACTAACAACAAGCGATTGTTTTAAGCTAGTGGCTCCGTTTAAGCATCCAATTAAAATCAGCAAGATTATTTAGCACAACCCTTTCAATATAAGAAGTTTTAGGAACCCTTATCATCACCTTCAAGAAGGGCAGCTGCGCAAGTGTGATTAAAACACCTAGGACAAAGACAAAGCAACCTTCCCTAATTTAAAGGGAAAATAGGTGGACGCCATACAACTTGCCTCACCTCATATATATATATAACCCCAAAGGCATGGACTAAAATTAGTCATTTGCGGGTCCCTCTTTTGAAAAGGTCAATCCACTTGTTGGAATGGAATGAATTTGATTGATAGAGAAGGTCTGGATTACTTGAGGGAGCAGATATATCCTAATTGCATAAATAATATATTTAAATGTAATAGAGCATATGCCACTTTCATTTTGCATGATTGCATCTAATCTCAGAGATCTGGACTCCTTTCTTTCTTATTTTCCCTCCAATCTTCCAATTTGTGTAGAAAAATATGATCCTTTCAGCATGAGGAACTTGAAAAATCGTTCTGCTGGGCTCGCACTGATGAAACAAAAATAATAAAGCTGAGAGGTTAGGTGAGGTGAGCTGTGAAAGAAATTTATGTATGAGCTAGATTGTAAAATAACCTTGGTCTAAATTCTCAATATTTCCTTTGCTATACGTTCTGAAATGAAAAATCTCTATTTGGACAAGAAATATTTCTTTTCTTGATGACTGTGGATTATAATTATACAATTATGCATTACTATAAGTTTTCACCAACCTGTTCAATGAACATGGCTTCATCCATAAGGATACATCCACAGATGCACAAGAATCGGATTTCGACCAAGTCCAGAGAACTAAACAAGGCCTTGTTTTCCTCTCTTCAGGTAGACATCCTGATCGTGTTGACAATCTTATCCACCAAGACATGTAATTCCCTATTTTCAAGAGTACGATGCCTAAGGAAACGAACATTCGGTACTCTTCTTTCATCCCGCTCTTATATTTTACTAGACAAGACAGATTGCCATATGTATAAAGATGTATAATTAGAGAAGATCCAAGAGAATATAATATTAAAGGATCGACTTATTAAGACATGACAAATGCAACTTGAGTTCATTATTTGACCTACACGTTTTAAATAAAAATACAAATATATTTTCGTTACTTATAAATTCCTATGTAGGCTTGATATGAAAAAAAAAATTGTCCTAACCATTACTATTTTAATACGAAAGTATCACCCAACGCTTTTTATACCCAACACTTTTTATGCCCAACAAAAGAAACAAAGAAAAGATTTGCATATATTTTGAGAAAGAAAATCTAAAGATTTCGACTTTGCCTGTATGGATGAAACAATATTTTTTATTTAATTTGAGAGATTTTTGTTCTTATCTTATTAATCAACATCTTTGCTAGTGAATACAACATATTATTACAACTTTCTTTTTTCTTGGACAGAAAAAAAGAGTTTGGGCTCGAAACCGAAGATAGTATTACTTTTTATGTAATATAGATTATAAATTCTTTATTTTAAGGAAGGGCAGGGGTGAATCACCTATAATTAATTTTTTTCCCCTAGATATCAACATAGAGTACATAAAACAACTACTTGCCCCCTCTAGACTTTTCTGGTTCTGCACAGCGTATATAAATTCAAATTCATGGCAACATGAAATATTCTCTGAGCAACGAACTATTGCTTTGAACTCACTTCCTCCTTCCTCCTCCTTCCCTCGCTTGGACGTTAGCTCCAGGACAAAACAGAGAGCGGGTCGCTAGCCGAAGGACGCAAGGACGCGAGGCTGCGCCTGACGTTCGCCCAGGAATGTCGTGCGGTACGAAGCCAGCTGGTCTCGTCCTTGAAGAAAGGGACAGAAACGAGATAAATGGGAGAGAAAGGCGGCAAAGGGAAGGGGAAGTCTCTCCGGTCTTTTTGGGTTTGTTCGGCCGAGGTAGAGCAACCGAGAGAGAGAGAGAGAGAGAGAGAGAGAGAGAGAGAGAGCTAGAGCTCGTGAGAGTGAGAAGGTGAGCTCGAGAGAGAGAGAAGGAGCGAGCCAGAGAAGAGAGGGAGCTCGAGGGTGGCTGCTTCTGGAAGGGTGCGGCTGAAAACCAAGGAGAGGCTAGAGCCGCTCGAGAGGGGAGACCGAGAAGGTGGATAGCGCGAGGGAGAGCAGGAGAGACAGGCGACTGTGTTCTCCAGTTCTTCGGGGGAGGCTGGAGACAGCGAGCGCAACAGAGTGAGATACGAGAGAGTGGGCAAAGGGTGAAGCGGAGAGAGAACTGAGAGTGAGCGGAGGGATGGACTGAGAGAAAGCAGAGACCCAAGAGCCGAACTTCGTTCTCGGACAAGCGTTACCCGGCCATCCCCAACATAAACCGACGATCTCCAGCCAACACCCTCGAGCGCGTGGCGAGTTTTCTTTGGGTTTGATCCACTTTTATCTCGATGATCCTGGCTCGGTGCAACGTCGAGGCGGCCAACCATAGCTCATTTTGCTTCAGGCTCCCCTTCTGGCCGTCGCCGCTGAGCCGGGTAGGGATATTCGTGGTCAAACACTTCTCTCTGGAAACTACGTTGCTTAGTTTTCTTTAAGACGGAACCGAAACGATAGCTGGGTCTCGTTTTCCCTAGACCACCAGCATGCTCGGTTTGAACGAGCCGTCCCTTTTGTCGAGTTTGAGTCGTCACTTGCTGCTTTCTTTTGAGTAAATGACTTGGAGTGCTGCCATGTTCATTCTCTATTGATGCCTGCTTGAATATGCTCAAGACTCCTCCCTTTCATTTCAGGAACACACCCTTTAAATTGCCCCCTGGAGTTTCTGCATGAAAATTGATTATTCACTAGTTTAATAGCATGCGAGTACTTTATCTATTTAGATATGGTGGCGGACTTTTGACTAATTATGCACTATTCAGAATGCCAGATTCATTTGTAGAGGTTTCTAGAGGAAGATTTTGTTTACTGTTTTTCTAAATTAGACGACAGGTATTTGTAATTTGCATTTCTAAAATTTAATATGCTTTCGATTTTCCAGAGAGAAGGATTGCGTCGTTTCTTGGTGCAATGGGGCAGAAGTTTCTATCTGTATATCGCTTGTGTGGCACGTATATTGCTTTTTTTTTGACGATTCTCGTAGCAGTTTACTTGGTGACACCCAATTGCATATCGTTTGGCTACATTTTGCTCCTCCTATGTGGAATCATAGGAAGACAACTCATTGAAAGGACGAGAAGACACCTTTGGTTTCCATTAAAAGTATATGCAATCACTGTGTTTATCTTCATATACAGCTTGAGCAATTTCTCCACCTTTGAGATGTGGTTGTCAGGGTTGATTGATCTTCAGTCCTACAACTCAGAAGCTTCGCTATTGCAGAATATTTGGCAGTCTCTTGCAATCCTGATTGTGATGCAGCTCTATAGCTATGAGAGGAGACACAGCAAGTATATCCAATCTGATGACTCCAAACTTATGGAATTTGGAGCACTTGGATTTATTCAGAGTTTCCTTATTTGACATGGTGACAACGTAGTGTATATAGCAGTGTTCTATGCATCATCGTCACCAATTAGTCTATTTGGTTTCCTTTATCTGCTTGATCTTGTCATATGTTCCCTTTTACCTAAAGCATCTCAAATATTATCAAAGTTATTCCTTCTTTATACAGGAATTCTGGTGATGACAGAATATCTATTTCAGATGTGGGTTGCCGAGGCAGGAATGTTTCCTGGACAGAATAAGTCTAGCCAAGTTCTTGGGTTTTGAGTTATTACAGTCAGGCTTTTGGGCTCTAGAATTGGGTTTAAGGGGAAAAGTGCTGGCGATATCTGCTTGTACCCTTCAATACAATTTCTTTCATTGGCTGCAAAAAGTACCAACTCACATTTTGAGCAAAGATTACACCGAAGAACCTTGCCCTCTGTTTGTATCAGCAGAAGAAGTATTTAGGGATTTTTCTAATTCAAACGGGGAAAGCAAGCCACCTGCAGATTCACCTGCAATTCCTTGTGAAGCAGAAGGCATGAGAAACAATTTGTCTTCCTCAGCCTCTGGTTTTTCTCAAGCATCAAATAATGTACCCAAAGCTGGAGGCTCTCGGGGTGGCAATGCTAGAAAATTCTTTTGGATATATTTGGGGAAGCACCAACGAAAGCCACAAATGGAACAAGAAAAGGATTATCACCATGAGAAGGGAGAGATTTGAAACGCAGAAGACAATCTTCATAGTCTATATAAATTTTTGGATGGAGAACAGGTTTAATCTCTTTGGCCTCGAAATAAACATGGTGGCCTTGCTCCTTGCCTCCTTTGCTTTGTTAAATGCCATTTCTATGCTATATATTGCACTTCCCGCTGCCTGCATACTTCTAAATCGCAATGTCATTCGGAAATTATCGCCAGCACTTGTCTTTTTGCTTGCTTCCATTCTTGTCCTACAATATTGTCATTTGGAAGAGCACACCATCTGCCAATTCACAAACATCAAGCAAGGCTGAGTCTGTATTTCCTTTCGAATTTTATGATTCTCCTGCCAGTATGAATGCTGAAAGTCTTCATGTGATGAATTCAGCTGATCATTCATTTGAGTTTTCCCATTGCAAGATCACTGAGGCTGAGAAGGCTGGTGGAGGTTCTTCATATGATTCAGATAAGAAAGAGAGAGCCAGAGGTCAAGCTGAGGATAACTCTATAGTTTCTGCTGTGCAGCTTTTAGGAGATGGCGGTTAGTTCTCTTGTAACCTTCCCGAACATCAAGCCAGAAGACATGGATGCCAGAGGCACAATCAGGCAGTTTGCACCCGATTAACATTTTTTCTATTGCTTCTGGACACCTGTAAGAATTCCTATGAGGATCTTTCTTATATTGTTGAGAATATTGCATGCATAACTTAATATTTATTTGTAAACTTACTTCACATCCTGAAGTAATTTCTCGTAACATATAATTGTTTATTGGACATAACAATCGGTATCAAGTGCAAATTAAAACATTTGTGGTACTTTGCAATAGGACTAATAGTTTTGCTTCGTTGTCCCAGCTTTAACATTTTCATGTCATCTCATGGCAGGTATGAACGTTTTTCCAAAATCATGATCTTGAGTGTCCTCAAGAATACACAGCGCCCTGTAAAATTCCGGTTCATAAAGAATTATCTCTCCGCACAATTTAAGGTTTGTTCTGTGTCTCTCTTAGCAGCCTCTACCCTTGCTAAAACTATGGGAAGTATTGATTTATACTTGCATACTTTTCTGCTTTGAACTTCTCAGGATGCGATCCCACATATGGCTCATGAGTATGGTTTTGATTATGCATTAATCACCTACAAGTGGCCTACATGGCTACATAAGCAGAAGGAAAAGCAAAGGATTATATGGGCATATAAAATTTTGTTCCTAGATGTTATCTTTCCCATTTCTCTAGAGAAGGTAAGCATGTGATATCTATGACTTTGCCTTTGACTGTCTACTCATGCTATTTTCAGTTCTCTGTGACATCTAAATTCCATTGACCCCATCTTTGCAACAGGTTATATATGTTGATGCAGATCAGGTGGTGCGAGCAGACATGGGAGAACTTTAAGACATGGATCTGAAAGGAAGACCGCTTGCATATACTCCTTTTTGTGACAACAACAAGGAGATGGATGGATATCGCTTTTGGAGACAAGTACATATTGAATCAATTTATTCTTGTGTTCTATTTCAAGCAATAGAATGCCTTTGCCTTTTCCGATCAATCTATTCGTGTTTTATTACAAGCAATAGAAGGCTCTTGCCCTTTCAGATCATTGCTGTCTACATCCCTAAGTAAGCTCTTTTATTTTCTCATAAAAACAGGGTTTCTGGAAGGAGCACTTAGGCGGAAGACCACATCATATAAGGTAGATTTTTTAGGCGGTTCCATTCTGTCCACGTGATCCTTTTGGCTCCACTGGTATCATATATGGGTTTTAATTATGATATCGTTCTGCAGTGCACTGTACGTTGTTGATTTGGAGAAATTTCGAGAGACTGCGTCAGGAGATAACCTGAGAGTGTTCTATGAATCTCTCAGCAAGGATCCAAACAGTCTGTCCAATCTTGATCAGGTCAGTTCTTGGATAATAAACTGCAAATTCTTCAGCATGAGATATTCTTTGCGAGCTTATAGCTGTAACTTTCTAAGAAGATTCTCGCAAGGTGTTAATTTGTAAAAGCACTGCTTAAATATCCGTGAGCATAAACATATCAGTTGTTTGTCTAAGTGGCCTCTACCATGCTTCAGGACCTCCCGAATTATGCTCAGCACACCGTGCCTATCTTCTCATTACCCCAAGAATGGTTGTGGTGTGAGTCGTGGTGTGGTACAGCCACTAAATCCAAGGCAAAGACCATTGATCTTTGCAATAATCCTATGACGAAGGAACCCAAGCTTCAGGTAAGTTCATTAGGTTGGGTTCTTTTCCCACTGCCAAAATGATTCGTAAAGTTGTGATGTAATTTTGTTTTTGTTATCCTCTCAGGGTGCGAAGAGAATAGTTTCTGAATGGCCTGATCTTGACTTAGAGGCAAGAACGTTTACTGCGAAAATTCTCAGAGATGAATCTGAGCTTCAAGAAGCAGTGGCTTCAGATAAGTCGCAGGGTTCACAGGGTGATGAGTCATCGGTAGAGGAACTTGACCTTGAATCCAAGTCAGAGCTGTAAGGCATGGTTTCATTCAGCCATGACATGATTGATCCCAAAGTGTAATCCTGATCGAGGATGGAAGGGTAACTATCAGCAAAGAACGTTTTGGAATTGCATCAACTAAGGAAAAACAAGTGGTTATGGTGTGCGTATGCTGTCGAGATTGGGGATGGAGATGCACACCATCGAGAAAATGAGGTCATGGGGAGGCTGTGAGAAAGGCAAGGTAGCGCCGGTAGAGATTTAAAATTTTCTCGAGAATTGTAGAGAGAAGCGAGCTATTCATTTTACTTAGTTTTTGTTAATCGACCGGGTAATTTTATTTTAACTGGGCTATTTGCAAATGCGTGAAATGACTCACTTGATTGTGGAATTTCTTCCTCGATGATAAAATCACAGGTGAAAAGCCAACGTTCCGATTTTGTTAGAATGCCCTAGTACACACACTTGGTTATGTAGTCAAACGGGGAAAAGCTGTAAATTTTTTTGATGGATGAACTTTTTATCGTGATGCTTTCGGCGACTACCGAAAATTACGTACTAGCCATAAGTGCTATGTTCGATTATTTTAATGGAGGCATGGAGTGGGCCTGTGTGTTTTGCTTAAACCTGATCTCGGCTCTCGGCCCGGCCTAGTTTAATGACCTCAACCGGTCATTGCCCCTCGTGCCTTAAAATGTCCACACCTGGCAGCGCTGGACGTTTGGGCCTTCCTCTACCCACTTCTTAGGCGTTCGTCGTATGGCCCGGCCCATTATTTGGCCTATACTTATCGGTCCGGCCCATTATTGGGCTTAACTTGGGTCCTCTTAGCCTTTGCTGCCGATGTCACCGCCTTCGGATCTCTACCCTCGGAGCCGAACTGATATCTCTGAAAACTCGGCGCGAATCCGAGCCTCGCGCCACGAGTTCCTCGATCAGCAGCTGCTCCGTCTTCTAAGGTTCGAGAGGGTCCGGAGGAGGTAGAGATCGAGAGAGAACGAAATCGATCCCCCCTCGCGATTCCCAACTGCCGGCGCTCAATCTCCAATCGCCCGCCAATGGAGGAAAACCCTTGCGGCGGGATCAGCTCCGGCGATGACAGCGTCGCCGATCAAAAACCGCGCTTCGTCACGGATGAATCCGCTCCGGTAGGACGCGAGATCGAAGCTCTGGGTCTCCATCAACCTGCCGGACAACGAAATCTCCCTCCTCCGCAGCCGGCGGAACCTGAGCTTCAGCGAATCGTCCGCCGCCGAATCTCCGACTTCTCCTTCTCCATCTCCCCACTCCTCGTCCTTGGCCTCAGCGTCGATCGGTCGAATCTTCAAAGGGAAGGCTCCGGCGACGGCGAGGGTGAGCCTCGAGAACGGCGCTAGCGGCGGCGACCCCCGCGGCGGCCGGCAGGCGTACAGGTGCACGAGGACGGTGGTGGAGGTGCTGCGGGAGCTGGACGCGGACATAGTGGCGCTGCAGGACGTGAAGGCGGAGGAGGAGAGGGAGATGAAGCCGCTGTCGGAGCTGGCGGCGGCGCTGCGGATGAGCAACGCGTTCGCCGAGAGCTGGGCGCCGGAGTACGGCAACGCCGTCCTCTCCCGATGGCCGATCAAGCACTGGAAGGTCCAGAAGATATTCGACGACACCGATTTCAGGTCGGTCATTTTGTTTTATTTTATTCACGAGAACCCCACCACCAAATTCAAGAACTGCCCAAGGCTGTAAGGCTTTTCTTCTACAGCCTTTTGCCTTCGGACAGCTTACGGAGAGCTCTCTGCAACACCGATGGTGGGCCTGTCCAAAGATCCCAGCACCAGCTGTGAGCAATGCCAGTCAGAATTAAAAATAAAATAAAATAAAATAAAGAAAAAAAACCCAATTTTCTTTCTATGATTTTGGATGTGGGTTCTCTAAACAATTGTCATCTATCGTTCCTCTTTTTTCATTTCCGGTTGCATTTAGTGGGTGGTAGAGAGTCAGCTTTAAAGATCATTCTCCATTAATTGCTGACTTAGTCAAGAGAATGCTTAGCAAGCTGCTAAATCATATATATATATATATTTGCTCTTTAGTATTTAAATAAGGAGCTGGGAAGATAAATGAAGGATGAGAGCTGTGCGTCCGTTAGATGAGGGCAGGGTAAGGTGTATGTAGGCAGGACAGTAACGTGGGGAGGATTTTGCCTTTGCTTTATTTTATGTATTTGCCAAATCAGATGTTTGACCTGAAGACTGTACAAGGACTACTCATCTTCAAGGAAAGGTACATTTCTCTCAAGCGAGACAGACGAGATAGAATCAATTTGCTTGAGACAGCAAGCAATTGCTCGTCATGGATCAATTTCTGAGAGTTTTGCATTCGATTAATTAAGCCGCATCTTAAACAGTGGAGGGATTATGCATTTCTGTTGCATGAAAATTCAAAAAAAAGATATAAAAAGTTGATAGTAATATAGTCAATCCACGTATTAAATTGACTGGAATCGAAGTGGCTGTGAACTCAATGTGTTTGGTTACACAGGAATGTGCTGAAGGCGACAATAGAAGTGCCTCATGTTGGGGAAGTGAATTTCCAGTGCACCCACCTGGATCATCTCAACGAGAATTGGCGGATGAAGCAGGTCAGCGCCATCATCCAGTCGAGTGACTCCCCCCACATCTTGGCCGGCGGCCTCAACTCTCTTGATGAGACTGATTACTCACAAGAGCAGTGGACTGACATCGTCAAGGTATGCACATGCCCTTTTTAATCATTAGCATCCGAAACTCGATTACTTGATAGCTTAAGCTAGGGCGTTTGTGTAATCACTGACACTTTTTGTTATAGCTCTATGAGGAGATAGGAAAACCAACCCCAAAGGTTGAAGTCATGAGGTTTCTGAAGAGCAAGCAGTACACAGATGCTAAGGACTTCTCTGGAGAATGCGAGTCCATGGTCGTCATTGCCAAAGGACAAAGTAAGAACTCACTTGTTCGCTTTCCCATCTTTCAGTTTTTCTTTTTCACTTTGTCAAATGGCTAATCTAAAAGGTGATTTTCGAGCATGATGCTCCTTTAGCTCGATGATCACATGATCGGCTTGAATGGATGGAAATTCATAACATTTGAAGCATGATGCTCGCGTACACGCCTGTTATTGTCATTATTGTGTCGATATCAACCTTTGATGTGAAAATCCGTGGAATAAAAATTGAAGTCCAAAGTCATTATTCGAGAGACTACTGTCCGAATATGTAATCCAAAACCATTTATTCTATTTCAGGCGTGCAAGGGACATGCAAATATGGTACGAGGGTGGACTACATACTAGCATCACCAGATTGCCCATATAAGTTCGTTCCTGGGTTATATTCGGTCCTGTCATCGAAAGGGACATCGGATCATCACATCATAAAGGCTGATGTAACGAAATGTGCAGACAACCCTTCCTACGAAAGCGATGGCAACAACAATAAAATTACCAAGAAAAGGCGACGAAAGCACAAGCACCAGACAGTCATAAAGATCACAGGCAGGCACTGCTCCACCTTCAAAGGGTATCTGGACAACGAATACATTAAGCAAAGTCAAATGACATTACATGCATATCTTCCTTTTCTGTCCGCTCTTTTCTTGACTGCTGCTGCTGCTATTGTTGCTGTTGAGTGATCTTGGACATGCTGTCTTCGTCAATCTCTGTGTAAATCTTCGATTTTTTTCAGTTTAGAGTTGAAGAGGGGAGTGTTCTGGGGTGATGGCTTCCTCACATCCGTATAGATTTCAACACGACAGAAGTGAATTCTTACCTTTCAGCTGGGGATTGGAGCTGAACCGTCCTGGCAAGTTCTTTTTGAGTATTTTATATATATTTTTTTTCGCTTGTAATTTTAACTGCAAGATTCAGATCAGTTTTTGTTGAGGGCGACATCTTGACTTGACTTTGCTGAGGTCAAGGTTAGAGAAAGCGATGTTGTATCTTAGATTTAACTGAAAGTCCTTGGAATAAAATTGCAAATTTCGAAAATTGAAATGATTTTTGTTAACCTGGACATCCGGCGATTGATAAAAGACCCAAAGATTTCAAATGAAATACTTTTAAAAAGCAAATATGGAAAAAAAGAAGCTGTAAAGTCCGGTGATTATGAATTCTAAACATTCGTGAAAGAATTCAATGTCTTCTTTCTTTTTCCTCTGATTTTGAACTTAGTATTGGAAAGAAGTGAAGTGGTAAGTACAATGTACTTCGATATCTTTAAAAATATCTTCTGTGCTCTCCAATGGTAAAATATAGTTTTAAGGGGAAAATCAAGTTATTTTATAATAAAGTAGAGGATTACTGATTGATCCATGAAAAATAGAGAAAATCAATTATGGAAGCAAGCAAGGATGAGAGAGAGAGAGAGAGAGAGAGAGAGAGAGAGAGAGAGAGAGAGATTTTTATTGAAGCTCTAAGCATGGTCGAAGTCCAGTGATGTCCCAATGACATGGAATAGAGCGATACAGCTAACGAAAATGTTTTCTTCTTATTCAAAATGAGAAATCATATTTTTTTTTTTTTTTTGATTTCGAGTGGTGAGCGCTTTTCTATCAAAGATATTTGACGGTTGACTTTAGCATTTTTAACATCAAAAAGTGTTTTAAAAAATATTTTCATTGAAATTCTTTTTCAGCAAAACAAATGGAGCCCTAATGAGCATCATAAGTGAAAGTGTAATTAAAAGAGAAAGAAATAGATTTTCTATGTAATAGGCATTGTTGACTGATGTATATGCTAATTAGCTTATGAATAAAAAACTGCTTGTCCCTTATAATGGTTGTCAAATTAATCAGCATAGTAGAGGACACAAGTATCTCTCAGTTGGTGTATGCCCTTCAATCCTCCTTGATGTAATGTGTGTGTATATATATAATTGTTGACTGATGGATAATGCTAATTAGCTTATGAATAAAAAACTGCTTTTCCCTCATAATGGTTGTCAAATTGCACACCTTGCATCAGCATAGTAGAGGATGCGAGTATCTCTCAGTTGGCGTATACTCTTCAATCCTTCTTGATGTAATCTATATATATATATATATATATCGATTGAATTATTTATTTTGATTTTGCTTGGGATCAATTTAGAAAATCATGGGATCTAAAGCACAAATAACAAGAAGAGCAATAAAAAAAACAGTTAAGACATAGCGTCGATATCGTCGACCGGTAAGAATCCCCGGTGCTAGCGATCTTGAAGGTTTGCTACTCAGGGCCTCACTAACATATGACATGAAAAATAAAAATAAATGATTTTTTTAATGAGTGAGAAAGATAAATAATCATTAATATTTCATACTTCTGCCCTTTGTTTAAGGGCTATGCTAGTAGTCACACAAGCATCTAATGACGTTTTAACTGCACATGTTCTTCTTCTTCTTCTTTTTTTCCTATAGTAATATGGTCACTTATTAAAATGTTGTATCTTTTCCCTTTTTGTTGTGAATTTCCCCTTCTAGAAATCACGAACATGAGCACAAATTTTTTTTGTCCAAATAATTCGTCCATTCAGCACGTGCTGATACCTCTAATTTCTTTCTATATCATGAATAAAGCTTTGTAAGCTTGCTCAATATGGAGATAGAGTTTGTACCTGTATGAAGTTCAAGATGGTCGGAAGCAATCCGTGCCACATGACCTCAACTTAAGTGCATCGCCTTGTCAACAATCAGTTCCTCCAAAAACGGAATTGATACACAATTTACGCCTGAATTGTCCTCTGCTCACCTTTCACTTGGGGACGTTTTTCCATGAATCTCTTCAGCTCCTCGAGCCACTTACCGAGGGCTCTTCCAAGTGAGGCCATCTGTTTATTATTGTTTGCTTCTGGAAGTTGGTTTATGGAGACCTTGATGTTCAGCCTATGAATTTTGCCGTCCATTAGACGAGTCTTGTTGTCATACTTTTTTTTTTGATCAGTCATAATCTACTTCTATTCTAATACTCACTCTTAGACTTTTGTCATGCCTCCTTGCAGGGCGTAAGAGTCAAAACCCATACTTGAAACTAATTCATCCCCACCACAAACTCCTTGAAAAGGTGGGGATTCGAACCCTCTACCTCCTCCTTCCATGTTGGAAGGGTGGCCATTGGGTTGTTGTCGTACTCTGAACACTTCGTTATGTGAGGTTTCGACTGTTCTTGCCTTCCATTCACGGTGTAGCCAAGCAACAAATATCAAATGAACAGGAAGAGACAGCTCCACAGTCTCCTGTCACAACGGTCTTTCTCATTAGGATGATTCTCCAGTGAGCGTGATGAACTACGGGAACCTTTAGTTTCTCATCAAGAAACTCGATTCTTGAGATGTTTTCGTGTCATATCGTTTACTTTTTCTCCATCGCGTCGAACATAGTACCTACTCTGGCAATGAGCTTAACTATTAATCTCCATCTGAAAGCTACTTACCAACTTGATCAGATTCTTAATATAAATTACCTGCTTGTGCACACTATTTTACTTGGTGAATTCTGTCATCTGCACTAGTTTAAATACATGCATCGTTTGATAGCACAGGTACCTTTGTCGGCTTACGGCACGAGGAGTGGCAAAACTTTATTTGCCTAGTCTTGCTTCAGAGGACATGAATATTCTTTCGATAGTAATTGTATGTTTATATGATCGTAATTGCTACCATTGGTAGAACACACTGCTAATGACAACATGATGGTCGCGGTGTGCATTCTAGTCGAACAACGTAGTTTCAACTTCGAGTTGTGATGCTAATTGTGTTTGCGCCTGTGGTTTAAGATGATGATGAGCAGAGCTGAATCTGACAAGGTACCTGCTATTCCTATCGGCTTTGTCGGATCAGGAGAGGTGGCAGGGTCCGCTCAACGTCTCGTGACCGACGGTAATCTTGCTTGTCCTTCACTGGAGGCACAGGGAATGAGAATAAATGCTCCATTAGACGCTGCACATATGCCAATTTCGCTAGTTCTGAACCTCATACAGGTGGCCCCCAGGCTGCAAACTTCAGGGGACCTTTCCAACTGTTGACTTTTGATGGCTCGAAGCTTGAGCTACTTGGATTCAAACCCTGTCTTTACTTTCTCTGAAGGCATTCATGATATTTAACGCTATTTAGCTCGATATTCAGCATCGTCGTCCTTACTTGTTTTGGACTTTCTACTGGCGAATCTCTTCATGTAAAGGTTTGGCTTGGCATTATACTAGTCAGCATACTTGCATAGACATGGTGGTTCTGTTCGTTTGCCCATCAGTGCATTCGACTCGTGGTGCATCAAATCTGAAAAAAGCTAGTAATATGCTATCAATCAATGTATCACTCAGTCATCTCTTTATACATATAGACACGGTTTGCCATTTCAAGAGTCAAGAGTTAGCTTCGGGAGTGGTCTCGAACAATTTTGTATTCTCCAATCCGAGACTCGTTTAGAGTCATTGAAAGCCTTTGATTTTTGACCTTGTACTAGGATGGTCCTTTATGCTTTATCTATTTCTAAATACTTTAAAAACCATTTGAAGCAATCGAAAAGACCTTGCAGAAAATATTAATTGCTTTTGTACTTGGCGAGACGACCCAAGTTTTAAGCAGCAGCATGCGCTTTCGCTGCTTTTCTATGTTTTCTTAATCCTGATGAATGACATTATTTGAATCTCATTGGGGGAGTACCTCACTAATTTGGCATCAGGTCAGGGCTCTCTGTCTGCGATCTCTAAGGGAAGTGGATATCGCGGATTCCTTATCGACATCAATGTCTGGGGGAATATGATACTTGTTTGGAAGCACGTAAGGCACCATCTCATGTCTTATCATCGAGTGAACGCATAAATTCTCACTGCATTTAGGGATCGAGCTTTTGTAATACATCACATGCTCTAAAACGACACTACGTGTTCAATTTCCATTCATCGTCAAGGCAAAATTGTCGCCCTACTCTTTCATCTTTGACATGTGCTAGCCGTTCATCGGTTAGGCCCTAACCCATCCCGTGACATGAGGTCGAAGTCGGAGATTGCTTTAGCATGTAGCGGTTGTAGAGATGGGTGATCAAGCGGGGTCGAAGGGTGGGGGTGAGAGGTTTTGATGGAAATGAGAGAGATTCACACGAAACAAAAATTAAATGAATGCCATATGACATTCATTGTTATTTATAAAATATGGACATAATGAGTCTACCGAAAAATACTAGTGCTATATGAAAAACTTGTAAAAGCTTCACCAATTACATTGTGAATGATGATACATGTTAATAGTACTACTTAAATTTTGCACCTCATTTCTACGATAGGGGAATGATCACACAATAAATGATTTCATAAATTCATTGTCATGGTAAAATTGGTAACCGCCCGAAATTATCAAAGCACTTGATGAAGATGAGACCGTTTCAAGTTCTATATCATTGTCAACATCATCAATAGGCACCTCTCTTGGATACAAAAGCGGTTTTGGAGGCAGTTGTAGTTTAACCATATCTCCCTCAAGCATATCTAGGACTTTCCTCATCGACGGCCGATCATTAGGACTCAATTGTATACACCATGATGCAACGATTATCATCTTCTTCGTTGTTTCTCTTTCCTCTTCTATGACATCTACCATTTCAACCTCCTTTTCTTTGCCAAGTTGATCATAAATCCACAAAGGAAAGTAAATTTGACTTGAACGCTCTGCACGTGCATTTAGATTTCTCCTTCTAACAGCCATTTCCATCAACATCATCCCAAAACTATAAACATCTGCTTTATAAGAAATGCCACCAATGTCTTTATAGAATAGCTTAGGCACCATATAACCCAAGGTTCCTCTCGCTGCAGTCAACGATACTATGCTGTGATCAGTGGGATAAAGTCTTGCAAGTCCAATATTGTTAGCCAGCATATAGATATAGAATAGTGCGGTTATTTTCACAAGCTAGCTCCTAGTGAGAGTTGCCGCAGTGTTTTTGGATCGTCTTTCAATCTAAAAGGATAACTTACGTTACGGATCTCACCACAAAATGAAGGAGCACACAAATGATTATTCTTTGCACCGCAACTCATCCCTAATAGTAGCAGAACATGCGATACGAGAAGTAAAACATGGAGCGTAAATATGGAGCTGAGAGAAATAATCATCTCTTTATCGTTTGGTCTGACGCTATGGAAGTTTTAGCTCATTTGGTAATGCGAGAGAGGCCTAATAAAGGGTTGGGAGTCGTTGGTCATCCAAATGTCCAAGTCAACCCTAAAACAAAGTCTAGCGAAGAAAGTATGGCCCAGCTAAAACACGGTCTCGGAATTAGTGATGGATAGCTCTCACATTCATTACGGAGGAAACCTCTCTGCATTTTCCAAATTTGATTTTTCTTGGCAAATTAATTCTCTCTTTATTTTAGCATCGTAAAAAAGAATCGGTTTCAATATTTTGTACCCTAAACTCAATCAAAATCCTTTCAGATACGGCATCCGGCGTTCTATTTTATTTTCAAGGCCAATATTTCCTAAGTGTCATTTTGTTAAATTTTGAAGACGAAAAGAAAAAGGATGATATATTTCATCATATAAGGTTTTTCATTTTTGAGAAAAAAATTAATAACCAAGAAAGAGGATCACGTTAATTAATGGGTACATGGATTTTAACTCGTATAATGTGGCTTTCCGCAAATATAGAAGGAAAATAAGAAGCAGGCGCTTCTTGCTCATGGATGTCGTGAAACTCTATGAAAGAAAGAAAGCAATATGGTAAATTCTCAACTAAAAATAGGACCGACACACCTCGATTAGAAACTCACTTGCGTCGTCGTGGATTGACACACGCAAGGACTATAGACGCAACACTTGAATTCACAAAAATAATGCGATGTTTACTTATTCACTATGCTTAAATTTTAAAATCACTCTTTTGTAATTGTGCTATAATTATGAATATGACCGTCATCTCTTTTCCATAATTGAACCACTTAATGAATGAACAAACTGATCTCAACGAAAAAAGCAATATGATAATTTCTTAACCAACGATCAATTGATGCGGGTCTCAATTAGAAATTCACTTGCTTCGTCATTCTTGACACACGCAAAGACTATAGGTGTAATATTCGCATGCACAAAAATCAACTAATACGTACTTATTTAGTGTCAATTGAAATATCATTCTTATGGACCAGTCAATCACTTGCCTATCAAATAATCTCATCTTTTTCTCGCAATAAATCAAACCAACCTATTACAATATCCAATTGAAACATGCCACATCACTCAGTAAGTAAATTTTTATACGATCCCTCAGTAGAGCTAACATTTAAGAAAAGGATGAGGATGAAGAAAGAAACAAAGAAAGAACTGGGAAAGTCAGCTTCTGGGAATCATGGTGTCTGGACCTTTGGTATCTGAAACCTAATTAGCAAAACTCGAAACTTGTTGGTGTCGAGAGTTTATAATAGGAGAAAGTGAATCCCTCGACCATTATGTTGTGGAGGTCCCTATACGGTGGGCTCGCACGATTATACCGATCCTTTTTCCACCCTAGGATATAATGCGGTATTAAAGCCTTTATGGTTATGGTGTAAGTATCCTTGATGTCCCCTACTCGGAGATCAAACCCATGTACAGCGTATGAATACACCTTCATTTGGGAAAAAATAGGGGGCATATCGGAAGGATATATATGCTCCCTCAATACATGGTTCGGTATTGACTTACGAAGTAGAAGCAAGGGGCTGTGAGCACTTCATGAAGACCACCGGTACAGCTAACGAACCGTATGGATCATTATCACTAAAGTTGGAGAGCGCCAATGAGTAATGAGGGAGGGATGAGTAATTACTTTTTTGCAGTCCATCGTCAACCACCGCAATTTCGCCGTCAAATAAACATTTGCTAAGATTGGAACGGTAGTAAATTGATTTCACATAATATTGGCTGGCATATAGATATAGAACAATGTGATTATTTTCACAAGTTAACTTATATTCATAGCGGCCACATCCTTTTGGGTTGCCTTTCAATCGAAAGCGATGGTGTATGTCACAAACCTCGCCACAAGATGAAGTAGCAGACAAGTAATTCTTCTACGCACTGCAACTCGTCCCCAGTTGCAGCAGAACATACAATATGAAAAGCAAAACACTAAACATGCTTATGGATCTAAGAAATTTAATCGTCTCTCTATCATTTGATCCGATGCAATGAAAGTTTTTGCTAATTGGTAATGTGATGGAGGCCCGGTAGTATGAATGAAAAGAGCCTGGAGTCCTCGGTCATACAAATGTCTCAGTCAACCAATAAAGCAAAGTCTAGTGAAGAAGAAGTGGATATCGCGTGGAAATTGCAGTCCTTGCAGTCAAGGTGTCAAAACACGGTGGTGGAATTATTTATGCATAGCTTTCACATTGATTAAAAAAAAAACTTCCCTGTAGTTTCTAGATTGAATCAAAATCCTTTCGAGTGAGGCAATGATGTTCTATTTTCTTTTCAAGACTAATATTCCATAAGTGTCCCTTTGTTGAATTGTGAAGACGAAAAGGAAAAAGATGTTGTATTTCATCATCTAAGCTTTTTATTTTTTACGAAAAACAGAAATTGATAACAAAATTAGATTATGAACAAGAATATTAACTTGTATAATGTCACTTTTGGCAAAAGTAAAATAAAAATAAGAAATAAGTGCTTCTTGGATGGTGTAACACACGTTATGAAAGAAAGAAAACAATACGATAATTTCTAGTGGTGGACCAACGCGCCTTGGCTAGAGCCTCACTAACTTCGTCGTCATGCAAACACTATAGATGCAAATTTCCAAGTCAACCATCAACACAAAGTCTAGCAAAGAAAAAGTGGGTCTCATGTGGAAATTGCAGCCCTTGCGGTCAGGGCAACAAAAACACGGTGTTGGAATTATTTATGGCGTGGCTTTCACGTTGATTAGAAAAGAAACTTCTCTGCAGTTTTCAGATTTAACTTTTCTTGGCAAATTGACTCTTTAGGAATCAATTTTAGTTCAGTGAAAAAAAGAATCGATTGGAATGTCATGTACCCTAAATTGAACCAAAATCCTTTCAAGTGAGGCATTGGCATTCAGTTTTATTTTCAAGGCCAATATTCCACGAGTGTCAGTTCAATAAATTGTGAAGATGAAAAGGAAAAAAAATGTCGACATTTCACTATATAAGCCTTTTCATTACTGACAAAAAAAAAAAAAACAGAATTGGTAACAAAGATAGACTATTAAAGGGAATATTAATTTGTATAACAAAAATAAAAGGAAAAACAGGAGATAGTGCTTCTTGGATGGTGTTAACACATTATTAAAGAAAGAAAGCAATTCGATAAATTCTAACTATGGGACCCACACGCATTGACTAGAACCTCACTAATTTGGTCTGCGCAAAGACTAAACATGCAATATTCAAGTTCACGGAAAAAAAAAAGAAAACGATGTTTACTTATTCACTATCAATTTCAATATGACAATCACTCTCCTGTAATTGTGTTAGATCTATGAACAATATTGTCATCTCTCTGGGAACTCCGTTGCTTGGTTTTATTTAAAACTGAATCGACTAGCTAGGTCTCGTTTTGCTTGGTCCACGAGCATCCTGGTTTGAACGAGCCGTCCTTTTGTGGAGTTTGAGCGTCACTTGCTGTTCTCTTTTGAGTTTGGACACGAGCTAGAGTCTAGAATGGAGGACCATTCTCATGTGGAATTTCACGACCACTAAAGAGATTAAGTGTGTTAAATTTTTCCATTTCCTACTTTTTTATCATCATTTTTTATGCTGCTTTATTTTGATAATAATAAAACTTAAAATTTATACTTCTTTGTTTGCGATCTCTGAACGAAGTGGAGATCTCGCGTTCCTTATGAACATCGGTGTCTCGAGGAATGTTTGCTTAGTAGGAAAACTCATGTGCACGGACAGCACTGAGGAATATAATGCTTGTTCTAAAGAATGCAAGGCACCATCTCATGTCTTATCATCGAGTGAACGCACAAGTTCTTACTACATTTAGGGATTGAGCTTTCGTAATACATAATATGCTTTAACATGACATCACATGTTCAATTTCCAATTCATCATAAATGCAAAATTGTCAGCCTACTCTGTCTTTACTCTTTGACATGTGCTGGTCATTCATTGGTTAGGCTTGGACCCATCCCGTGACACGAGGACCAAGTCGGAGATAGCTTGAGTAGGTAGCTGTCTTCGATGTGGGTGATCAAACAAAGGTCGAAGGGTGGGGATAAGAGGTTTTGATGGAAATGAGAGAGATTCATTGCTCAAAATGCAATCATTGACACGAAGAAAAAATTACCTTGTTATACCAAGAGAATTCACATGAAACAAAAATTGAATGAATGCCATACAACATTCATCGTCATTTATAAAATATGGACATAACGAGTCTACCAGAAAACACTAGTGCCATATGAACAACATGTAAAAGCTTCACAGATTACATTTTGAATGATGATACATGTTGATAGTACTATTTATAATTTTTGCATCTCATTATAGGGAAACAATCACACAATACATGATTTTGTAAACTCATGGTCATGGTAAAATTGGGAACCGCTAGAAACTATTGGAGTACTTGACGAAGATGAGACTGTTTCAAGTTCTATCTCAGAGTCAACATCATCAACCGATGCCTCTCTTGGATACAAAAGTGGTTTTGGAGGTAGTTGTAGTCTATCCATATCTCCTTCAAGCATATCTAAGACTTTCCTCATCGACGGCCGATCATTAGGGCTCAATTGTATACACCACAGTGCAACGATTATCATCTTCCTCATTGTTTCTCTTTCCTCTTCTATGACATCTACCCTTTCAAGTTCCTTTTCTTTGCCGAGTTGATCATAAACCCACAAAGGAAAGTAAATTTGACTTGAACGCTCTGCATGTTCATTTAGATTTCTCCTTCTACCAGCCATTTCCATTAATAACATCCCAAAACTATAAACATCGGCTTTGTAAGAAATGCCACCAATGCTTTTATAGAATAGCTCAGGAGCCATATAACCCAAGGTTCCTCTTGCTGCAGTTAGCGATACTATATTGCGATCGGTGGGATAAAGTCTTGCAAGTCCAAAGTCAGAAACTTTCGGAGTGAAACTTCGGTCTAGGAGAATGTTGTGAGGCTTGATGTCAAAATGTAGAATTTGCATATCACATCCCTGATGTAGATACTCTATCCCTCTAGCTATGCCAAGAGAGATCTCATACATGTTCTTATAATCAAGAGGATCATCACCATCCTTATAGGAAATATGTTTATCCAAAGATCCATTCGACATGAAATCATAGACAAGAGCTTGTTTGGAGTATTCGAAGCAAAAACCAACAAGTTGCACCACGTTAACGTGGTGGATCCTTCCAATTGTGGCCACTTCGCTTATAAAATCTTGGCCATCAGATTTTGATTTTTTCAAAATCTTAACCGCAACTTCATTGCCACTTCTAAGTATTCCTTTGTATACGGAACCATATCCCCCCTCACCTAACTTGCATTTGAAATTTTTTGTGATCCTCTTGATATCTGAGTAAGAGTACCTTATGGGCAAAAAGTTATTGTGAGCTCGTAGGAATTCTTCGATGTTTGCGTTGGTCGCTTGATGCCTTCTCATCCACTTAAAGATTAGAAATATCAACACACACGGAGCTCCGAGTATAAATTTTACTTCTAGGAATTGGACTGCAGAGAAATTTGGCCATCGATTAGCATAGTGTGATAATTTTTTTTACACATACAATTTTTGTTTGTCAGAGTGCTGAATGAGAGCTTCATAGGTGTGAAGAGAAAATGACTTATCATACACAAGACAACGAAGAGATTCCATGCGACACTTCCAGCAACTCTGATTATGCTTTTCCGTGTAGAATCATCTGTAGATAGTAAGAGAATTCGTGAGAGATTACTAGATATGGTTAATTTGAATTAACGACCAATCAATAAAGAACTAGATCCATTGTTTTAGCAGTTAAATAATAAAAGCAATTCACGTTAAGATATACCCCAAGTGAAGGATAAGTTCACACAGTCACTGCAAAGTGCAAAGACACTTTTGTTAATTGAAATTTGCAAGTGGAGAAGTCTAGAATAACAAAAAAAGTGAACGAGTTTCACTTTTCTAGATAACGCTTAGGTCCAACTTTATTCTATTCACTCATGAAATCCATGTTAACGTTGCATGATCTTTTCTTTTGAAGAAACACGTTTTCACTTTTTGTTCTCCTAAATGTACCAAATGTTCATAAGTTCCCCATAACAATAACATCAATTCAAGGGACACAAGCTACGATCAAATCAAACAATTTTCTCCCCAAAAAGGCCTAATTCCCTAAAAAAAACCCTCCAGTTCTAGTCCAATTTTGGCCCGAACCTTTTTGGTACTGTCCCAAATGTGCCTCGAATTTTGTTTTGTTTAAAAAAATACCAACTTTTAATATATTCCCAAATTTGCCCCATGGTCCAGTCCCAACTTGACGTGGCATTTCCACATTGATAACAAATTCACTTCAGTAAGGTGACATGAAAAATTATTTTCAAAATGAAACCGTTCTAAGATATGAAAATTAGGGACTACTAATGACAATTTTTTATCAGAGGGCTAATGGGGTAGATTTGGGATTAAGTAAAAATTGGTGTTTTTTCTTTTAGACAAAAAAAGTTCAAGATAGATTTAGGATTGGCCTAAAGTTTGAGGTTTTTTCTAGACAAAGAAAAGTTCGAGGCAGATTTGAACTGGACCTAAAGTTTAGGATTTTTTTTAGACAAAAAAAGTTCATAGCAGAATTGGGACTAAACTTAAAGTCGTGGTTTTCTCTTTAGTGAATAAGGCCAAAAAAATAAAATAAAGAAAGAGTGTCGAGTCCAGAAAAGCTCCATAGATGTAAAATAAAAAAGTGATGCACGCCAAATCTACTAAAAAATCTTATCGAACTTTTTCACTAGACGGATGTGGCAATTTTTTTAATGGGTATTTAGGAAAGTAATGACTCAATAAATAGAACCAACGTATTACAATATCCAATTGAAGCATGCCACATCATGAAGAAGAAGAAGAAGAAGAAGAAGAAGAAGAAGAAGAAGAAGAAGAAGAAGAAGAAGAAGAAGAAGAAGAAGAAGAAGATGAAGAAAGTAAGAGAGTAAAGGAAGAAAAGCTTCAGGGAAAGAAGAAGAAAGAAAGAAAGTAAGAGAGTAAGAGAGTAAAGGAAGAAAAGCTTTAGGGAAAGTCAGCTTACGGGAGTGATATCGTGTGAACCCCGGCGCTACAAAACGTATCCCGGGAAGGCAGGACAATACCGACGGTTTTCGCCAAGACAGCAGAGACCACAAATATAGCCAAGGATCATGTTCAGAATAATAGATATTGAATCCTTCAGCCATCATGTTGCGGAGGTCCTTATACGATGGTCTCACACGACACGTCAGGTTATAACCCGAGACGAAAGTCATCATGGTTATTTTGCAAGAATCCCTGATGTCCCGTACTTGTAGACCAAACCCAGCGTATGAGTACACCTTCATTTGGGAAATATTAGCGGACGTATCGGAAGGGTATGCTCCCTCAGTACATGATTCAATATTGATATACAAAGGAGAAGCAACGGGCTGTGAGCAATTCATGAAGACCACCAGCATTTCTTGGGGTAGAAAATCAGCACGGTGTGGACGATAAGCATTAAAGATGGAGCTCATCAATGAGTAACGAGAGAGGGATGAGCAATTACTTTTTTGCAATCCATCGTCAACCACCGTGATATTACCATAGAATTCATATCTGGAATCATTCTCATAGTATATCGACTTCACATAATATCGACTAGCATACAAATATAGAATGGTGCGATTATATTCACAAGCTAGCTCATACTTAGGGAGGCCACAGTCTTTCGGGTCGTCTTTCAATCGAAAAGGATAGTGTATGTCACGAACATCGCCGCAAGATGAAGGGGCGCACAAGTGATTATACTTCCAACCGCAACTTGTCTCCAGTAGCAGCAGAACATGCAATATGAAAAGCAAAACACGGAACATGCTCATGGAACTTAGAGACTTAATCGTCTCTCTATCGTTTGATCAGATGCAATGAAAGTGTTTGCTAATTGGTAATGTGATGGAGGCCTAACTATATGAATGGAAAGCGTCGGGAGTCGTCGGTCATACAAATGTCCAAGTCAACCAATAAAGGCAAGTCTAGTGAAGAAAAAGTGTGTATCGCGTGGAAATTGCAACCCTTGCAGTCTAGGTGACAAAACACGGTGTTGGAATTATTTATGCATAGCTTTCACATTGATTAGAAAAGAAACTTCTCTACAATTTCCAAATTGACTTTTCTTAGTACCATAAAAAAAGAATCGATTTGAATGTTTTGTATTCTAAAACGAATCAAAAATCCTTTCGAGTGAGGCATTGGCATTCTATTTTCCTTTCAAGGCCAATATTCCATAAATGTCGCTTATTAAATTGTGAAGACAAAAAGGAAATACATATCGTATTTTATTATATGAGCTTTTTCATTTTTAACAAAAAAACAAAAATTGGTAACAAAAATAGCTTATTGACGGGAATATTAACTTGTATAATGTCGTTTTTAGCAAAAGTAAGAAGAAAATAAGGAGTAAGTGCTTCTTTGGATGGTGTAACACGTTATGAAAGAAAGAAAGCAATACAATAATTGCTATCGAGGGACCGACGCACCTAGAAAGCAATCCAATAATTGCTATCAAGGACCGACGCACGAAAAGACTATAGATGCAAAATTTGACTTCAGAAATATAAAGTGATGTTGATGTTTATTTATTTACTGTCAACTTTAATATTTTAATCACTCTCCCACAATTGTGCTAGATGTATGAACAATACTATCATCTCTTTCCTATAATAGAACCACTTAATGATTGAACTGATCAATTTCAATAATACTGTCATTTTATCAAATGAAACAAATGTTATGAAAGAAAGAAAGCAATACAATAATTGCTATCAAGGGACCGACGCACCTAGCCGATGCACCTGGAAAGCAATACAATAGTTGCTATCAAGAGACCGACGCACCTTGACTAGAACCTCACTAACTTCGTCGTCACGAAAAGACTATGCAAAATTTGACTTCAGAAATATAAAGCGATGTTTATTTATTTACTGTTAACTTTAATATTTCAATCACTCTCCCACAATTGTGCTAGATCTATGAACAATACTATCATCTCTTTCCTATAATAGAACCGCTTAATGATTAAACTGATCAATTTCAATAATACTGTCATTTTATCAAATGAAACGAATGCTGTTGCCCGCTTCATGATCATCTTCCATATCTGAATGTGTGGAATTGAAGGTGTCATGTAAGCTCAAATGAGACTATCAGTCAATTTACCATTGTGAACATAACATCAGAGTTTCGCATAGCAATTCTTCTCAGCGAAATAAAATCACCTTCAAATAGTTATAATTAGCACTTACCATATATTTTCTCAAGCTAATGCAAGCCCCTAAGTATAATTGAAGAGACTAAAATGGATTTTCCATATAATACAACAAAGTTTATTTTAACTGACGCATCCAATGACGTTTTAACTGCGCATGTGCAATTGTTTGTAGTAATATTATTACTGATTACGTTTTTCTTTTTCTTTTTATTGCATATTACCCTTTCTGGAAATAGGTTCGTTCTGCGAGCATCTCCACAGCAATGATACTTTATTTGCTTTCTATCATCATTAAATATTCAGCAATGATTAGTCAAAATTTTAAGTAGAAAATCTCTCGGTGAAAGTATTCTATATTATCTCTTGCACGTATACCAAAAGATTTGGACATACATTATGCAAATTGATGTATCGACTATCAATTCATTCAGTGCCATAATAAACAATAGTAAAATAATAATCTATTTCGTAGTGTTGGATTTTTCATTTTTGACAAAAATGAAATTTGTAACTGAAAAGATTAATAATGGCACTTAAGACTATCGTTGCACGATACGAGAAAAGAATAAAGGCCATAACATAATTTCTCAACCAGCAATAGATGGACGCGAGCCTCGATTTGAAAGTCGCTTCGTCATTACCCGACACACACGAAGACTATAGGTGCAATATTCGCATTCATAAAAATAAAGCCATACGTGCTTTTTCACTAACAATTCAAAGTATTATTCTTGTAAATCAATCACTCACTCTCCTGTAAAATAACCCCATCTCTTTCCTGCAATAAAACTGAATGAACTGACAGATCTCAACAATAACGTCGCCTTATCAAACAAAAGATGCTGTTACCTGCTTCATAATCATTTTCCATCTCCGAATGTGTGGTATGGCAAGTGTCATGTAAGCTCAAATGGGACTACAAGGAAGAGTGCCGCCATTTTCATTCTCTGTTGATAGCTGCTTGAATCTCCTCAAGACTCCTCCCTTTCGTTTCAGGGACCACCGTGATCACGAACACCATCCCAGCGACGTTAATCACCGCATAAAGAAGGAAGGTACCTGTGAAGCAAGCCGGTGTTAAAAAAAGAATCGATTTTAAACCAAAAAAAAAAAGAATCAATTTGTATGTTGTCCTCTAGAATGAAACAAAATCCTTTCGAGTGAGGCAGTGGCTACTTATTTTCTTTTCAAGGCTAATATTACATAAGTGTCGCTTCGTTAAGTTGTGAAAATGAAAAGAAAAATGATGTCGTATTTCATCGTCTAAGCTTTTTCATTTTTGACAAAAAAAATTGGTAACAAAAATAGACTATTGATGGGAATAAACTTGTATAATGTTGCTTTTGACAAAAGTAAAAGGAAAATAAGGAATAGGTGTTTCTTGGATGGCACAACACGTTATGAAAGAAAGAAAGCAATATGATAATTCTATCGATGGATCGATGTGCCTTGACTAGAACCTCACTAACTTCTTCGTCACACAAAGACTATAGATGCAGTATTTGACTTCAGAAAAATAAAGCGGTGTTTACTTATTTACGGTCAACTTCAATATTTCAATCTCTTTCTCACAATTGCGCTAGATCTATGAACAATACTATCATCTCTTTCCCATAATAGAACCACTTAATGAATGAAGCGATCAATTACAACAATACTGTCGTTTTATCAAATGAAACAAATGTTGTTGCCCGCTTCATAATCATCTTCCATATCTAAATGTGGGGAATTGAAGGTGTTATGTAAGCTCAAATGAGACTATCAGTCAATTTGCCACTGTGAACATAACATCGGAGAGTTTCGCATAAAAAAAATTTCCAGCAAAATAGACACACCTTCAAATAGTTGTAATTAGCACTTACCATTTATTTTCTCAAGCTAATGGATACCCTTAAGTATAATTGAAGAGACTGAAATGGATTTTCCATATTATTCAATAAAGTTTATTTTAACTGACGCATCCAATGACGTTTTGACTGCACATGTTCAATTTTTTGTAGTAATATTATTACTGATTATGTTTTTCTTTTTCTTTTAGTTACATATTCCCCTTTCTGGAAATTGGTTTGTTTTGCGAGCATCTCCACACGCGACGATACCTTAGTTGCTTTCTATATCATCATTAATTATAAAGCAATGACTAGTCAAATTTTCAAGCAGAAAATCTCTTGGTCAAAGTATCCTATATATCAAGTGTCCTTGACACAGCGTCTCCGTTGTTACTTTCCTCTCTCTGTGGTGAGAGCTTTTCTCTACCTTTTGAGGTAGCTCCCTCAAATCCAAAACCCTAGCTAATCTTCCTTCTCCTTTCACTGAATCAGAAGATGGAAGAATCAATCATCCATATACTGCATAGCCCATTTCCCCCATAACCCAACCAGATAACCCCTCTCCCCCCTTCTTCGGTACGCCATTTGGGTTGTTGAAAAGAGCCACCGATTCCAGCAATCATGGAGCCGAATGAAAAGGAATCCTAACTCTCTCTGTGAATCAGAAGATGGAAGACTCAATCACCCATATACCGCTTAGCCCAGTTTCCCCATGTTGACACCTAAAATTTTGATTAGGTTATTAATTAGCTTAAGTTTCTTTATTTTTGTATTTTGCCTCTTTTTCAGATAAATTCAATAAAAACAAAAAGAAAACAAGAAAAAACAAACAAATAAAAACAAGAAAAGCAAAAAGCAAAAAAGCAGCCAGCCCCTTTTTCTTTCTCCCTTCGCACGACCTGGCCCCCCCTCTCTTCTTCTTCCTCCTATCTTCTTCTTCCTCATCCGCCTCTGTGCATCACGCGCGGCGGCCGGCGACGCGCTCAAGGGTAGCCTACGGTAGAGAGGCACGGAGGTAGGCCGCCGAAGGGGAGGGCGATGCACATGCGCCTTCAATGCGCGCCTTTAATGCTGAGAAGAGACGTCGGTTCAGCCGGGAGGTTCCGGTCGGCGTGCGAGAGCCGACGGCCGAACCTCCGTCGACCGGCCTGCTCCTCGCCTATAAATAGAGGAGCACCTCCGTCGACGAGAGGCACGGTGAACTCGAAGATCTTCCCTTGAGAGACTTCAGGGGAGGATCAAAGAGCGAGCACGCGAGAGATCGGGTCGCGGAGCGGCTTGTCGGGTCGGGTCGTCGGGCCGGGCCAGGTGTCCCCGAACGCCCGGCCGCGACGCCTTTTCACTAAATAAATAAAAAAAAAGAAAAAATCTGAGTCGGGCCCGCAACACGGGCCCGTCCTCATTCGGATCACTAGCTCGGGTCGGACCCAACCCACGGATCCGACCTAGGTCAGTTTTTATATTATTTTAATATAAAATAATATTTTAAATAAATAAATAAATAATAAATATTTTATTTAAAAAATCAAAAAATGTTTTATTTTCAAAAAAATCGAAAAAAAAAATCAAAAAATGTTTTATTTTCAAAAAAATCGAGAAAAATCAAAAAAATAATTTATTTTCCAAAAATATTTTAAAAATATATAAAAAATATTTTATTTTCCAAAAAATCAAAAAAATCAAAAATATTTCATATTTTCCAAAAAAAGCCAAAAATCCAAAAAAGGCCAAAAATTCATGAAAAAGCCAAAAAAATTCAGAAAAAGCCAAAAAGACTTGTAATTTTCCAAAAATACCAAAAAATCCCAAAAAAACCCTTTTGTGTCCAAAAAATTAGAAAAAGACTCAAAAAATATTTTTCCTCCCAAAAATGCATGGAAAATCCCTCGAACATCCAAAAAACCTCAGGGTTTAAACAAGATTAGGTACCGAAAGGGCATTAGTGATTAACTAGTGTAATCAAGTCCCCGATCATAATTTCTCTGGTTGCGCAGGAGTGAGTATTTCTCCCGATACTTCACTTGGGTTTCTAATCAACCCGCCCCAAATCGATTAGTGGCGACTCCATTTTAAAAATTGATTTACAGGTTAAAAACTTGAACCATTAAGTCGTGAATTGGTGGACTTGGGAGAGTCCGGGCATAACTAATTTCAGCCGAGCCATTAGCCTCCTTAGGCGCTCGTACCTGATTGCGGGCGCCGAAAAAAAAAGGAGGTCGCGACAGCTTGGCGACTCCGCTGGGGACTTTGAGGACTTAGGCCATTTTTTTCTTGTTTAAATGCTTTGCTGACTTGGTTTTTTTTCTTTGGTGCAGGGTAATAGCTTAAAGTTTTCTTTTCTGTGAAAATAAAATGTTTTGTGGTTATAAACTGCTGTGCATCCTTAAATGTTTTAGCATTACACATGGCACACACAACCCGGCCGCCGGACCTGGGCCGCCATAAGATTTCTAGGATGGTGTTAAGAAAGATACGACCTCGAACGCGAGACTGCGATGTAGAGGTTGCCTTTCTTTTCCCCGAATTTCTTAGCCGAGGTTAAGGGGGTATGCTGCTAACGCGAGACTGCGACGGGCGAATACCTTTTTAATTTCATCAAGCCTTCTGAGTTAGAAATCGAGCCACACGTCCCATGCGCATGTCCTTGTGCTTGCCATTTTACTTAAAAGCAAAGTGATTTCTTTACTTTTACTTAGTCTTTTTATTTGGCCCATAACAATTTAGGATAAGCTTTTCAAGTCCCAGTTTATATGCGATGGGGAAAGACGATATCCAGCTCATTCCTGCTCCCAAGGCGGAGCTCTTCAGATGGTGGGGTTAATTAGATCAGTTTGCCCAAGAGCGCGTGAAGGCCAAAGTCGGTCATCTCCTATCGTTGATCCAAATCACTGTTCGCCCTGAAGTCATACAATCCATGGCACATTTCTGGTGCCCGAAGACGGTTACTTTTATATTCGGTAGATTTGAGCTAACCCCAACCATGGAAGAATACAGCATCATCACTGGAATGCCTATTGAGAAAAAGCTCGTCAAACCATCGATAGGCGCCCTCCTGTGGCGCGGGTTGGCGCGACTTTTAGGAGCTGAAATCCATGTCATGAGACAAATTCTTGAAGACAACCATAATACCCGCCCACTAGAATTTATGAATGCCTGTTTCCAAAATCAGCCTATGACCCAGAAAATTGAGATTTTCCTCCTGGCTTTTTTCGGGCTCATCATCTTCCCCCATCAAAGAAATGCCATAACTCCCAAGATGGCATGGATAGTTGATCAGATCTTAAGAGGGGGGAATTATGTCAACATGATTTTAACTGAAACATTCTTGTCCTTTAATCGTTTTAAAGACAACTTGGAGAAAATCATGCGAGCCTCTCCTGAAATTTTACAAGTCTGGTTCTTTTCTCACCTAAGCGAATTTCGAGACTTCATGCGATCGTCTGAAACAAATGCTTTTGAAAATCCATTACAAAAATTTATGGTTTTAGGATCGTATATTCCCAATCAAAGTTGTTTAAATTGGGTAAGCTTCCTAAGAGACCCAGCTCCTGAGGCATTCCAATGGTGTGCTGGTTGGTTCTATGAAAAGAGGGCTCGCTTTGCTTACATACGCACCCGCCCAATTCCGTTGCTCGGCCTCACCGGCGCCATTCCCTATTACCCGTATCGGGTAGCACAACAATATGGAGCCCTTCAGGAGATTCCACCGCCTTTTAAGATGATGATCCCTCCAGTTCTTTTCAACATAAACCGTGACTATGCATTCGAAATTGCTACCGCTGAGGAAACTTGGAGCAGCTGCCATCGCAAAAGGATTGTGATACCTGAAGGGCTTGAGGGAGAAGAAAAAGCCCACCACGCCTCCATGTCCTACATCCACAACCATCGCATCCCGAAAAGATGGAAGCCTTTAGTCCCTCACTCAATCAGCGAGAGCAGCCAACACGAGCAAGTAGAGCTCATGGAGAGGGATTTGGGAATGGACTGGATGCACACCTCAGAACCAGTTCAAGGAAGCAGGCGTTCTCGCAAGAACAAGGCTCCCCGTCGCATGTAAATTGGCAATCATGTGCCCCTTAGTGTTGATAGTGCGAAAGTTTTGTCCCATTGTTTAGGGACTCTTGTTTAATATCTAGTATTTCATCCTGTCTTTTCAATTTCAAGTTCTAGAAGTTAGGAGTTGGCAGTCTATAAATCCTCTTTTCATAAATAAAAAAGTAGTTAGACTATTGCCATGGGTCAATCTTTGTTTACTTTCATGGTCATTCATTGTTTTCGCAACGAACGGGTAATTATGAACCGCTAGCCACCAATAGCTTGCGACTGGCCTCATGCATTAGGGACTGATCAGAATGAGGTACAAAATCGCCTCATTAACATTGAAGACGGCGTAGGACAGATGTCCATTGTCCTTCGACAACTCTCGAGACAAATGAAATCCACTCAAGCTGAGCCCAACTCTGTAGTTGCCGTCATGACACCTGCATATTTGCCAGAAAATGGCCAGTACCATAGACAGTTTGACAGGATCATGAAAAAGTTAAGCCAGCTGCATGAACAGAATCCCATGGACCTGTCCAATTACGCTGGCGTTGAGATTCCTGAAGAGCTCAAAACACCTGAATGCGAAAGGTATGCTGATACCTCCCGCCCAGAGACCTACTTGCAGGCCTACCTGGTTCGAAGGATGATTCAATTATACCAATCGAGCTTGACTGGCCCTGCCTTGCGATGGTACATTGTCAGAAAGATTAGTCCCCTTAAAACCTGGAGGGAACTAATTCATGTTTTTCACCAAGAATATGATATTGACATCAGCCCTGACATAGCCTTGCCCTACGAAGAGTCAATGATCGCGGAGCACGAGGAACCGTTAGTCGTCGAGATAAGATAAGAGCATGTCAATGAAGCCTTGCATGATAAATAGGCAGCTGAACAACACCCTGTTACTGGAAAATTTCCCACTAGGAAAGGCAAGGAGCCTTTGTACGAGATCAAAGACACAGCCCCTGTTCAAGACCGGGGCATGACTGGACGACTCCCCAAGCTTACTCCAAGAGCTAGAGTCCAAAAAATACCGACCCCTATCAACCTGGAAAGCGAATCAGACAGTGAAACTCTAATGTCTCTCACTTCCCTTGACAGATCGAGCTGGCAAAACGAAGGGCCTTACTCAAAAGGTCTGGACCAAAAGCCAAGAAAAGAAAGCCTAAGCAGATCAATGCAGATCTGCCGACGAGCCACCACCCCAAAGCTTCGAGCATTCCCAAGAATATAGCTTCGAAGGCTACCATCCCCTAGAATACAATCCCAAGGACTTCCAGCGTTATTTCGACAATGAAATTGACGATTCATCGTATAACTGTTTCCTACTCTCATCCGAAGATGAAGGCCTGTCAGAAGAGGAAGCATACGTCTTTATCCGCTACGATCCTAACGAAGTACTAAGCTTGTCCTCTGACCATGAGGATAGCTTCAATACTTTATCCTCATTCGGGAATTTCGACCAAGAAGAAAGCAATGGGATAATTTCGGTAGAATCCAACTTCCTGAAACAGAAAAATTCACCACTACAACAGATATGCAGTGGGAAAACCAGTGGCCTAATCAAGACATACCAGGCTCGTCTTGCCCTCATAGGATTATGACCCCCATAGAAATGTGGATACTCAATATTCGCAAGTATAACGGCACGACTTGCCCCGTGGCCCACTTGCAATACCTCCATGCTGAAATGAGTCAGTACTATGGCCCAATGTCATTCACAACTCAGGCCTTCCAAGAAAGTCTTACAGGGTCTGCATTGCAATGGTTCGTCACGGCAGATATCAGCCTCATGAGGGATTGGAATGAGCTGTCTTCCACATTCCTGCATCAGTACCAGCACCAGATTGGAGCTGAACTGTCTTGCGAGAGCTTGGTTCACTTTAGAAGAACACCAATGGAGGATTTTCAAGCATATGCAAGGAGGTGGGAAGCTTTTATGATGCAAATCTACCCTCAGCTAGCCGAAGAAGAAATGATAAAGCTGTTCATAGGAGCTTTACCCCGCAAGCACCGCTGTTGGTTGCATGGGTTACATTTCCACAGCCTCAATGAAGTGGTCCTCTCATGCGAATACTTCGAGTCTACTGGAGGCGAGGAACTCAAAAGCGCTTGATTTCAAAACCAGCACTATCAAAGTGCTCCTTTACACAGGGGTTTTCATGAGTTTTACTTGTTTTTATAATTTCATGTTTTTCATCTTGTCTAGTGTGCCACTATTGTATTTTCCATTCCAAGTACTCTATTGTACAGTTCTAATATTTTGTTTTAAGAGCATGAGGCGGTACTCCAAACCAGCCCAGTGATGTTATCCAACCATGAAAAGAAAATATCACCCAAGGAGGATACTGAGGGCTGGGCTTCCTCATGCTTTTTCTCCCCAAAAAATATTTTGAAAATGAAAACTATTTCATCACCAAAAGCTTTTGTCAAAATAAGATGATGAATTTGAGCATGTTTGTCTCTTTAACTTTCTCACTTCATAGCATCCCCTTTTGATTTAGTGTGACAGAAGGCAGTTGAAACTGGCACATCATGTGAACAGACCAAACTCGAGAACACCTTTTTAAGAAAGCAGGGGCAAACAGAAAGGAGCATCACGTTTCAAAATGGTAAGTCCTATTCCCTGAACATAATGTCGAAAATGACATCCTCTCTCTTCCATCTACAGGAGATGAAGGATGGGATGTAATAGGCACAGGCATATAATCAAACTTGAAGCATGCATAGCATGATAGCTCATGGCAGGATGTCGCAAGTTCATTGGCGGGACTTCCAGCTTCAACGAGCCAAGAAGCACAAAGAAGGAATTGCTTCTCTTCCTTTAAAGTGACTACTGTCAACAGGGAGAAAATCTAGACAGTCAAAGCGATCTATAGCCCCACACCCTGGACAATGACTTTGGAATCTAGAAAACTTCACTCCAGACGCATATTCTTCCCAGGAGTAATTGCCATCAGAAAGCTTGAGATTTTTTATCTCAGATTCCATAGAAGCTTGAGGTACATGACTTTTGCCTAATGATGCTATAAGGAGAAATTCCACAGAAGGAAGGCGTTGAAGATGAATCAACAACTATCAATCATGCATACGTGGCCATGAGTGAGGAAGGCCAATCAAAAGAAATGTCAAACTATGCCAAGATAAAAAGGCTGTCATCGACATTCAAATATCCCTACGAGTCAGCAAATACAAACTTTGGAGAAGAGTAATTTGGTATCGTTTCCAATACTCCCAGTGTTTGAACTCGCTTTTGACATGTTTTCTCCTATTGACAGGAAGCATAGGATTCAAGAAACAAGCTTAAAGGTTAATTTGGACAAATCAAGTGACCCATATCGATTTACCTAACTTGGTATAAAAGGACGTGTCGTCCTGGAGCCGGTTCGGTTAAATAAAAAAGGCAGCGGCCTACGGACACCGTCGGCGCCTCTAGCCAAGTGGTATCCGGGAAGAAGCAAAAAGGTCCGAAGTCGGGGGTTCGAATCCCCGACGCGGCAGTTAGCCGCTTGGTAAAAAAATAATAATAAAAAATTTTTGCTTCCCTTGCACTTGCAAATTACGAGAGAACAGGTGACCTAACGAAGCAAAAGACATAGGACTTCATGTCCCACTTGCACTTCAAGTCCATCCAATCATCTGCAAACCAGTGAAGGGTAATTCGGTATCGTTTCCATTACTCCCACTATCTGAACTCGCTTTTGACGTATTTTCCCTATTGACAGGAAACATTGGGAATCAAAAAGCAAACTTGATGGTCAATATTGGCCAAGTGAGGTTTGTGGAAATGACCTGCATCAAATTCACCTGGCTTCGTGTAAAAGGACGCGTCATCCAAGAGCCAATTCAGAGAATAATCGACCTAACGAAGCAAGGGACATAGGACTTCGTGTCCCCCTCTCACTTCAGGTTCACCCAATCGTCTGCAAACCAGTGAAGGGTAAAGTTGTATCACTTCCAATTATTCGACTCTTAAAAGAGTTCATGACTAACACATTCCCTTTTATTTATTGCAGAGTCACCTCACTGTCAAAACACAGATAACAAATCAATGAGAGGCATGACAAACTCTCCCAAGCAAAATGGCGTCTCAAGTATCGCCAAAGCAAATGACAGAAAAGCTTCAGGCCTCAACTCACATTTGATTTTGGCCAAACTAATTGATCTACTTGTACATCTTCTCTTCTACAGGGGCAAAAGCAGAGATGTCCAATCAGATTCCCAATCCTTGGCTGATCATTCATGTGTCATATCCCTAATCAATAGGGACAACCATCGACACCCATTTGCGAATAACCCTTTTGATGTTCAAAATCTAACATATTTGGAAACACCATTATGTTAGCCCCTAAAGTTGTCAATAGGGTCTTTTTTGAGTCAAAACCATTCACTTGTTTTGAAGAGTTCAAACTCCATCATATTCAAAATGTTGCATTTCATTTCCAGATGAATTCTGCATGATGATTTTGCTTGTCTAAGTCACTGATTCCACTGAGGATTATTAGAATAGACATCTAAGTGAAGAATACAAGATTAATTGAGCATGCTGGATGAGGTGCGTCATAATGATGAAAGGCAAGCCATATCCTACACACAGTCCCCCATCTATACACTTGTGAGATGAGTGCAGAAGATTCCATGGCTGCAGGGTAAAGAGTTCTCTCGCGAATGGTACGATAACCAAAACAGTGAGAGGTATTTCATTGCTCACCCTATTGAGCCCCATACACTGGTGAAGCTTCTCTCATACCTCCGTCAAAAGCCACCCCACACTGGGACAGATCGGAGGCGAAACAACATCACAAGGTGAGAAGAGAGATAGAAATTTTCTTGCTCGCACTTGCATCAATCTTCGGGTGTCTTTATTGCATATGAACACTCACGTTAATTTAAGTGCCCTAGAGTCATGAAGAGCAATTCTTTCTTTACGCACTTGTATCTATTGTATAACTCAATTGAGTCTGTAAATTCACCCTCACATGGAGGCAAAGCAGAAGCTACTGCCGTTTGAGCAGCATAATCAAAAGCGCCGACAAAAGATGAAGACTCAATAGTCTAACAAAGGCGTTTGCTTGAACTTGTCAAGATCAGCTCTCAAGCAACAAGAATGAAAAAACATGGGCATAAAAAAGCAGTGTACCTGGTAAAAGCAAGGTCAATGCCCATAAAAGAAGAACTGGAATAAAAATAGGGGCATGAAAAAAGCAGTGTGCCTGGTAAAAGCAAGCCAATGTCCCCCAGTAAAAAATGCAGCCAATAAAATGTTGCTGTTGTGGTCCATAGAACCTCCATTTGACAGTGAGAAGAAAGACTGGAGACAAATGCCAAGGCAATCATCAGCTCTTACCTTTTTACACATGAATCAAGCCTACATTGCATCCCATTGTAAAAGTCTCTTCAGACTAGGGGCACTTCAATTAACGTAGGATTTCATATGTTCATAAACATCGCTCGGAGAAGTACGAGCAAGATTACTCTATCTCTTTTCACAGGGTTCTTGACTTGTAAACCCGGAGATGATCGTGCGGCACTTCATTCATAAGCCTTGACCTCGACGGTCCCCTTTGATGAGTCGCTGACCAAGACTTCATCACAGTTTCAACAAAGACCTCTCACATTGGTAAAGTTGTACCGTTTGCAAGAATACTCGGACCCCTGCTGACATGATGACAGTGAGAGGTGTGGTCCTTATAAATCCTGCATCAATGGTCAGGATAGCCTTTTCCATGAGAGTGAATGAAAAGTACTTTCAGACTGAAAGTCCCTCATCTGGCATGCTCAAAGCATCTACATTCTAAATGAAGGTTGTCTTTCAAAATCTTCCCCGGTGGAAATCAGATGATGCAAAACTGACAAAATTATCATGCATGAATCTCATTTGAACTCATGAATTTATAGCATATACAATCATGTGCGCATATTGTGCAAATAGCAGACATACTCTCAGAGAGCAGAGATATTGCCCGGTAAGCATATCCCTATCCACATTTGTCTTAAGGTACCTACCAGCGTCTAGGTACTCTCTTCTTGACACTCGACCTATTCGAGTTGTCCTTTGAGTTTCGATACTTACTGCTGTTTTAGCATCCCATTGTCTTTGAGTACCGGCCACCGTTCGGATACTCCCTTTTCCTGACACTCGACCTATTCGAGTTGTCCCCAGAATATTGATACTTGTGACTGACCAAGTATCCCTTTATCGTTGAATACCTACTGCTGTCTAGGTATCCCTATTGTCTTTGAGTACCCACCACTTGTCGGGTACTCTCTTCTTGACACTCGACTTATTCGAGTCGTCCCTTGAGTTTGGATGCTTGTCACTGTCCAAATATCCTATTGTCTTTGAGTACCGGCCACCGTTCGGATACTCCCTTTTCCTAACACTCGACCTATTCGAGTTGTCCCCAGAATATTGATACTTGTGACTGACCAAGTATCCCTTTATCGTTGAATACCTACTATTGTCTAGGTATCCCTATTGTCTTTGAGTACCCACCACTTGTCGGGTACTCTCTTCTTGACACTCGACTTATTCGAGTTGTCCCTTGAGTTTGGATGCTTGTGACTGTCTAAATATCCTCTTGTCTTCGAGTACCGGCCATTGTTCGGATACTCCCTTTTCCTGACACTTGACCTGTTCGAGTTGTCCCCAGAGTATTGATACTTGTGACTGACCAAGTATCTCTTGGAATACCTACTGCTGTCTAGGTATCCCCATATTGTCAAGTACCCACCGCTGTCCAGGTACTCTTTTCTTGACATTCGACTTATTTGAGTCATCCCTTGAGTTTGGATGCTTGTGACTGTCCAAGTATCCTTTTGTTTTTTAGTATCGGCCACCGTTCGAATACTCCCTTTCCGTGACACTCGATTTGTTTGAGTTGTCCTCAAAATTGCATCATTAAATACTAGTAGCTGTTCAAGCATTCCACTGCGTTGTGCATCTGCGGCCATCCAGGTAAGCCTTGTGCTACATTCAAGTTTATGTTGCCAGGAGGTGGGAGACCTTCATGAATAGCCGAGGCGCGTCCTCGATATTCTAACTACCAGGAGGTGAGAGACCTTCATGAATATACGAGGCACGTCCTCAATATTCCCAACTACCAGGAGGTGAGAGACCTTCACGAATATGCGGGGCACGCCCTTGATATTCCCAATTCCCAGGAGGTGAGAGACCTTCACGAATATGCGGGGCACGTCCTCGATATTCCCAATTACCAGGAGGTGAGAGACCTTCACGAATATCCCAGGTACGTCCTTGATATTCCCACTACCAGGAGGTGAGAAACCTTCACGTATATGCAAGACCCATCCTCGATATTTCCACACAAATATCTCAGGTATGCCTTGATTCTTCCTTCAAAGTTTGTACCTGTGATCGTCCAGGTACCCCTTCGATACTTGTGATCATCCAGGTATCCCCAAAGAGTTTGTACCTGTGATCGTCTAGGTACCCCTTCGATACTTGTGATCATCTAGGTATCCCCCAAGAGTTTGTACCTGTGATCGTCCAGGTACCCCTTCGATACTTGTGATCATCCAAGTATCCCCCTAGAGTTTGTATTTGTGATCATCCAAGTACTATCTCCCAGCAAACAGATGCCCTGAGAAAGGTCGGCGCATCTCCCGTCAAGGCGAGCGAAGAAAGGTTCGGGTCCTAGACAAAACAACTTATTGCTCTAACAGGCGACCGAAGAAAGGTTCGGGTCCTGGAAAAGCAATCCCCCGTCAAGGCGACCGAAGAAAGGTTCGGGTCCTGGAAAAGCAATTCCCCGTCAAGGCGACTGAAGAAAGGTTCGGGTCCTAGACAACCAACTTATTGCTCTAACAGGCGACCGAAGAAAGGTTCGGGTCCTGGAAAAGCAATTCCCCGTCAAGGCGACCGAAGAAAGGTTCGGGTCCTAGACAAACAACTTATTGCTCTAACAGGCAACCAAAGAAAGGTTCGGGTCATAGACAACCCACTTTTTGCTCTAACAGGCGACCGAAGAAAGGTTCGGGTCTTGGAAAAGCAATTCCCCGTCAAGGCGACCGAAGAAAGGTTCGGGTCCTAGACAAACCACTTATTACTCCAATAGGCGACCGAAGAATGGTTCGGGTCCTAGAAAAGCAATCTCCTCATGCAGCAGGTAAGATGACGCCTTGATACTTGCCAAAACTCGGGGTTCACACCCTATCTCACTCACTCCTGGTAAGTAACTACAGGTATCTTCTTATCTGTTTTAGTATGTGTAATGTTAAATTGCTCTTTTTCTGTATAGGACAGCTGGTCCCAAATAAGATATGATCTATTGCATATGTATAGACAAAATTTAGGTATCAGGGTTATCTTTGAATGCAACCTCTGCGAACTCACCTTCAAAGAGGGGCAGCTGTTGACACCTAAAATTTTGATTAGGTTATTAATTAGCTTAAGTTTCTTTATTTTTGTATTTTGCCTCTTTTTCAGATAAATTCAATAAAAACAAAAAGAAAACAAGAAAAAACAAACAAATAAAAACAAGAAAAGCAAAAAGCAAAAAAGTAGCCAGCCCCTTTTTCTTTCTCCCTTCGCACGACCTGGCCCCCCCTTTCTTCTTCTTCCTCCTATCTTCTTCTTCCTCATCTGCCTCTGTGCATCAAGCGCGGCGGCCGGCGATGCGCTCAAGGGTAGCCTACGGTAGAGAGGCACGGAGGTAGGCCGCCGAAGGGGAGGGCGATGCACATGCGCCTTCAATGCGCGCCTTTAATGCTGAGAAGAGACATCGGTTCAGCCGGGAGGTTCCGGTCGGTGTGCAAGAGCCGACGGCCGAACCTCCGTCGACCGGCCTGCTCCTCGCCTATAAATAGAGGAGCACCTCCGTCGACGAGAGGCACGGCGAACTCGGAGATCTTCCCTTGAGAGACTTCAGGGGAGGATCAAAGAGCGAGCACGCGAGAGATCGGGTCGCGGAGCGGCTTGTCGGGCCGGGTCGTCGGGCCGGGCCGGGTGTCCCCGAACACCCGGCCGCGATGCCGTTTCACTAAATAAATAAAAAAAAGAAAAAAATCTGAGTCGGGCCCGCAACGCGGGCTCGTCCTCATTCGGATCACTAGCTCGGGTCGGACCCAACCCGCGGATCCGACCTGGGTCAATTTTTATATTATTTTAATATAAAATAATATTTTAAATAAATAAATAAATAATAAATATTTTATTTTAAAAAAAATCAAAAAATGTTTTATTTTCAAAAAATCGAAAAAAAATCAAAAAATGTTTTATTTTCAAAAAAATTGAGAAAAATCAAAAAAATAATTTATTTTCCAAAAATATTTTAAAAATATATAAAAAATATTTTATTTTCCGAAAAATCAAAAAAATAAAAAATATTTCATATTTTCCAAAAAAAGCCAAAAATCCAAAAAAGGCCAAAAATTCATGAAAAAGCCAAATAAAATCAGAAAAAGCCAAAAAGACTTGTAATTTTCCAAAAATACCAAAAAATCCCAAAAAAATCCCTTTTGTGTCGAAAAAATTAGAAAAAGACTCAAAAAATGTTTTTCCTCTAAAAAATGCATGGAAAATCCCTCGAACATCCAAAAAACCTCAGGGTTTAAACAAGATTAGGTACCGAAAGGGCATTAGTGATTAACTAGTGTAATCAAGTCCCCGATCCTAATTTCTCTGGTTGCGCAGGAGTGAGTATTTCTCCCGATACTTGACTTGGGTTTCTAATCAACCCGCCCCAAATCGATTAGTGGCGACTCCATTTTAAAAATTGATTTACAGGTTAAAAATTTGAACCATTAAGTCGTGAATTGGTGGACTTGGGAGAGTCCGGGCATAACTAATTTCAGCCGAGCCATTAGCCTCCTTAGGCGCCCGTACCCGATTGCGGGGGCAAAAAAAAAAAGGAGGTCGCGACACCCCATAACCCAAACCAGATAACCCTTCTTCCCCCCCTCTTCAGTACGCACCTGGGTTATTGAAAAGAGCCTCCGATTCCAGCAATCATGGAGCCAAATGAAGAGGAAAGTGTCCGAATGGCATTGCTCTGCAAAAGATTGGGAAAACTGTGGTCAAACCAAGCCATAACAACAGTAGATGATGTTATCTTAGCTAGCAAGGTAAGAGAATGTTAGCAAACCCTAATTGGGCAGCTATATCAAAATCCCAAAATCAACTTCCAAGCTTTCCAAAACACAATGCGTCGAGTATGGAAAGTAGAAAATTTAGACATTAATCTGCTTGCCCCTGGTATCTATGCTTTTCATTTCACTTCGGAAAGGGACAAAGAGCGAGTAATTTCCATGGGCCCTTGGTCCTTTGCAAATCATCTATTACTCTTAAAACCATGGGCACCGAACACCCCTCCAGCATGCTATAAGTTTGATACCTGTGCTTTCTGGGTCCATATTTATGGCTTACTAGCAGAATGGATCTCAGCAGAAGTAGTGGATTGCATTGCAGGGGATATTGGGGAAGTAACAGAAGTCAAGATTGAGGCAAAGGGATATATGCCTTATATGATAGGGAAAGCTAGAGTAGCTATTGACATGTCCTTGCCGTTGAAACCATGAGCTATTTTCAGTAATAAAGGCAAGAAAATCTGGCTTGACTTTAGATATGAACGACTACCACATTATTGCTACTCATGTGGTAGGTTGGGACATTATGCACAGCATTGTGATGAAGTCCCATATTAGGAAGACCACTCTCTAAACAAAAAAGACATGCTGTTTGGCCCTTGGATGAAGGCAGAAGTGAACGAATATATTCTTGGATGTGTATTATGGGACAACAATGGAGGATCTACTGGAGGAGATAAACACCCCTAAAATGCCAATCAGTCAAGGAGAAATGGTTCTCTATGAAAAACAGAAGGGTGTTATCTCAAGCCATGCAAGCCCCATGGAGTGTGGAAAACGAAAGGAAGCTACCCAAGAAGAGATGCAATGGCACCAAACAAATGCAATCTTTGTACTCCCAGCTGATGACCAGCATATTTTACCACAAAAATACAAGCACGGGATTTCTAGATGATGTTATCTTAGCTAGCAAGTGTCCTTGACACAGCGTCTCCGTTGACACCTAATTTATTTTTTTAGAAATTAAAAAAATAGAGCATTTGGTTATAGAGGGAAATTTTGAATTTTCTTTTGAATAATAAAACATTTGATTGTTGACCAAATATCCTAATTTTGAATTCAACAACTCAACCGTGTGATTTTGGAGCCACTATTTTGTTGAACGGTTGAGCGAATATGTGCAAATCTTCACCTGCAAAAACAAATTCGAGTGTTTCCTCTATAAATAGAGGATACAAAGCTTCAGTAAAAAGGGGGGCTTCTTCATTCAATTTTCGAAAAGTTCACAAAAGAAAAAAAAAGAATTTTTGGCAAGGAGAAAAATCAAAAGAAAAGTGGAGAGAAGAGAAGGTACAGAGAGAGATGACGTGAGGCAAAGAAGTGAGAGTGAGGGAGACGTATGAAGGTTCAGCAGAGTGAAAGTGACGTGAGGGAGCGAGAGAAAAATCAAAAGAAAAACAAAAAGAAAAGGACGTGCACTGTGCTTCTTCTTCGCGGTTTCCTTCTCCGTGAAGCCGCACGCTGCTTCGCTGCTGCTGACTGCACCCACACCGCCTCACGCCGGCCACCGTGCCTTCGTCACCACCGCTCAATCTCCCCTGCGGCTCCAATGGCAGCCAGTCTCGCGAGCCCCCCTTGTTGCTCGACCCGATGCCCGTGCCTACACCTCCACCGCAAAGCACCGCCGCACAGCCACTCTAAAGTTTCCTCCCGCGAGCTCGCGTCTAGCCCCCTGCTGCCCGCCGTCCGCACTCAGCCCCGACGCTAGCAGATCTGTGATCCCCTGCAGCAGCCGCATCCCGAGTTGGCTCACCGCCCCTGCCTCCTCATTCACTGGTCGTGGCCCCTGACGGTAGCCAGCCCAGATCCAAGCGCTGACCCCCGAGCTTCGCCGCCGGAGCTCCTCGTCGCACGGCCCTTTCCGCCCGCACTTAGATTCGATGACGTTGTTTGAAGCCCGACGACTGCCGCCCAAGCCGCCCCCTGACGAACCCACTCCATCCGCAGCCGCGAAGCCACCGAGCCGCGCCGGTCCACCCCCGCCGGCTTGACGCCCCTGTTCCGCACCACCGCAGTCGACCCGTGTCACCACCAAGGCTTGACACCACCGCCCACGATGATCCCGACGCTACAGGTCTACGTGCAACCACCGATGCCACCACACTTCTGCAGCTCGAGTTTTCACTAGTCATCACCTTGCCAAGCCGCATCGCCGGTCCTTGAACCCTCCCGATCGCCGCGCTACTGTTGTCGTTTAGCCACCGCGCCTTTGCAATGGGACCCCGACGCCGCCTCCGCCTGCTCGCTCGCGCCCGAACCCGAGCACCTTTGCTGTTGTGACCGACGACGTGCTGGACCTTCATTCTACCCGAGGTCCTCCCCCGTTTTGTTGCAGGTCTACCTCGTTGGACCTTCGACGGATAGCCCCAGCTCCGGCCACCAGGACCCATCACCCTTGGCGAACCACCATTGCCGCTCAGCCATTACTGCTTCCTTGCCATTTCTTCAAGTCAACCGTGAGTTAGACTAGGTGAATTTTTATATTTGATTTCATGTTTTGTTTTTATTCTAACTTGATTTATTTTGATTTATTTTTATTATCTGATTAGGAAATTTGTCATATTAAGCCATGATAATAAAAAATATTGAACCGCGAGACAGCAGGTTAGATTTTTTATTATTTCAACTTTTTATGACAAATTTATGGTTTGCTTTGCATTATTGACTTGCGTTAAAATATATGTCATTGATATACATTGATGAATTATATTTTGGTGCGTCATCATTATTTGCTCCTCACATATTATGCATATCTAGAATTTAAGTACTTAGGTCCATATGCATTTCATATTTAAAGCTTTGCATTTTTGAGATTCATATAGAATTAGGATGATTTTCCTTTAACAAAACCAAAAAAATAAAAAAAAGAATAAAAAAATGTTATTTAGGTCATATAAATCACACCACATGTTGTATTCTAGTTAGTGGGTCATAGATTAATGTTTTAATATTCCCATCATGTAGTTTTTTTAATAAAAGGCCTAAGATTAACATTGCATCATTATGTCGCTTTCTTTAATAAGAATTATTGTCATTTAAAAAAAAAGAGAAAGAAAGAAAACACAAAAGCCGTTTAGTTAGCTAATAAGTTAGTTCATAATTAATCTTATTTTATGTCATCATTGTTTAGTGTAGGTTGCATATATGTATAAAAAAAATCATTAAAAAAAATCATAAAAAGAACATGTATATAGATTTACCATGTCATTCATCCCATATCACGTAGCACATGCATATTTAGGATTATATAAATTAGATTGCATACATATAGTGATAAGTTTAAGTCATACCATATGAATTGCATCTCGCATGTCATTAAAATAAATCCATGCATATTAAATTCAGATTAAGATTGCATATAATTGACATTTTTCTTAAAAAAAGAAAAATTAGGTGTCTTGTCATTTAGAAATCATGTTTAGGGCATGCGTTTTTATTAGCATTTTTCATTGAATGTTATTTTATTGATTGTGCACCCGCATGACCACCATTTGCATGTTAGTAGTTTAGGTTAAAATTAATTAACATTGTCTGCTAAATATTTTTGAAATTAAAATAAAGGGATATGTTTAGCAGAAGTCCTAAAACTTGTCAAGGAAGTGCAATTGAGTCCTAAAACTTACAAAAAGTGCAATCAAGTCCTAAAACTTGTCAAGTTGGTTCAATTGAGTCGTAAAGTTAACACCGTCAAGAAAGTTAACGGAAATTGCTGACGTGGCGCTGACGTCATATTTTAAATGAATTTTTTATCTTATATATGGCTTTTTAAAATTATTTTTTATTCAAAATCTTTAAAAATTAGATAAAAAACTAAAAAGAAAAAGAAAATTTTATTTTAAAAATAAAACTATTAAAAAAAAAGCTGCCGGTGGAGATTCCGCCGTTGCCCATCGCCGGAGGGGCTGACGACGGCCGCCGGACGGGCCGGTGACGGTCGCCGGCCCTGGGCGGGTGGTCGGTCTTCGCCCAGGGCGGGCGAGGCCTCGCCGGCCCTCGCCTGGGGTCGGCAATGCTAGCCCAGATCTGGGCGCCGAGCAACCGAACCTCATGGTCCTCCTCCTCCTCGGCCTCGCCATTCTCGTCGTTGTCGGTGGCGGGGGCAGCGTCGTCCTCGTCGGCGGAGCTGGTGGAGCGGGCGACGGCCTCGAGCTCCTCCTCGTCCTCCTCGTTGGCCGGCTTTTCGAGCTGCGGCTGCTCCTCCCCCTCGGACCCATCCGACAGGGCCTCGTCGGACGACGCCTGCTCGCCCAGATCTGGGCGAGCATTGCCGACCCCAGGCCGATGGTCGCCGGCCCCCCGCGAGGCCTCGCCGGCCCTCGCGAGGGGCGGTGTGCCCAGATCTGGGCATCCTCGCCCGACCTGGCGGGGGTGGCCGGCCCTCACCTGGGGCCGACGAGACCTCACCCGGGCGAGGGCCGGCCACCCCGCCCAGGGCCGGCGACCATCGCCGTCCCCTCCGGCGGCCGTCGCCGGCCCCTCCGGCGATGGGCGGCGGCGGAAGGTCCACCAGCAGCCTTTTTTTTTTTAATAGTTTTGTTTTTTTAAATAAATTTAGCTTTTCCTTTTTAATTTTTATCTTATTTTTAAAGATTTTGAATAAAAAATAATTTTAAAAACCATATATATAATAAAAAATTCATTTAAAATATTATGTCAGCACCACGTTAGCGCCACGTCAGCAATTCCGTTAACTTTCTTAACGGTGTTAACTTTAGGACTTAATTGAACCAACTTGACAAGTTTTAGGACTTGATTGCACTTTTTGTAAGTTTTAGAACTCAATTGCACTTTCTTGACAAGTTTTAGGACTTCTGCTGAACATATCCCTAAAAAAAAAAGTACCGAAAGGGCGTTAGACTAATCTAGCGTAATCATGTCCCTGGACTTATTGAATCTCTGGTTCGTTAAAATAAAGTATTCTCCCATACTTTATTTGGGTTTTTAATCAACCCTAATTGATTAGTGGCGGCTCCAAATTGAATAGAATTGCATGTTTAAATAGATTAATTTCAAGTCGCGATTGGTAGGACTTGGGAGGGTCCGCGCCAAGTCTTCAGACTTAGTAATCCATTAACCTAAACTTTAGGATTGCCCTGAAAATTTAGGTTGCGACAGGAAGTAACATAAGTCAAGATTGAGGCAAAAGGATATATGCCTTATATGATAGGGAAAGCTAGAGTAGCTATTGACATGTCCTTGCCGTTGAAACCAGGAGCTATTTTCAGTAATAAAGGCAAGAAAATTTGGCTTGACTTTAGATATGAACAACTACCACATTATTGCTACTCATGTGGTAGGTTGGGACATTATGCACAACATTGTGATGAAGTCCCATATTAGGAAGACCACTCTCTAAACAAAAAAGACATGCTGTTTGGCCCTTGGATGAAGGCAGAAGTGAACGAATATAGCCCATTCTTGGATGTGTATTACGGGACAACAATGGAGGATCTATTGGAGGATATAAACACCCCTAAAATGCCAATCAGTCAAGGAGAAATGGTTCTCTATGAAAAACAGAAGGGTGTTATCTCAGACCATGCAAGCCCCATGGAGTGTGGAAAATGAAAGGAAGCTACCCAAGAATAGATGCAATGGCACCAAACAAATGCAATCTTTGTACTCCCAGCTGATGACCAGCATATTTTACCACAAAATACAAGCACGGGATTTCTAACTAGTGATGGTGCAAATAGAAAAGGTAAGGGACATAAACAAACCGCTCAGAAAAAGATGAAAAGATACTCACCCTATGAACCACAGGAGATAAGCAAGCCAGACCTTGATGAAACAACCTTACTGGATACTCCAGTTCTTACGGAGGAAGGAACACGACATTGGGCTTTGGTGGCTAGCCCTAATAAGCCACCAAGTCACGAATGAAGATAATGAGCTGGAATTGTCAAGGGTTGGGCACACCCTTGACATTCCAGGTTATTAGAGCCCTAGTGGCTCAAGAGAGGCCAGCCATTTTATTTCTAATGGAAACAAAAAAGAAATAGGAGGTATCTAAGAGACTACAACGTCGATTGCAGTTTCAGCACAGTTTTATCATCAATCCAAGAGGTATTGCTGGGGGTTTGGCACTTATCTGGAATGACCAGGTATCTATCTCTATTATATCGAGCTCCATGCACTCCATTCATATAAGCTGCACTAATGGGGAAACAAATCATAGTATGAGAGTGTCTTTTATTCATGCACCTACCGATTTCCAGGATAGGGTAAGATTGTGGGCTGATATAGCATCCATGCGAACTCTCACTCAGGAACCCTGGGTATGCTTAGGGGACTTTAATGAGATGTTGTACGTATGGGAGAAAGTCGGGAAGTGACTTGCTGAAAATTATAGAGTGAAAGCTTTTCAAGAGTTCCTAGATCATAGTGGACTGATGAATATAGACAGCAAAGGCTGTGCTTATACTTGGGCTAATAACAGAGAGGGAGCTGAGTTTGTGAAGGAATGGCTGGATAGAGCCTCATGTAATATTGAGTGGCGGGTGGAATTTCCTTCAGCGGAGGTTTTTGCCCTTCCAGCCGTAGGCTCATATCATAGTTTCTTGTTGGTGGATTTATTTCCTCAATTAGAAAAATGAAAAAAGGAATTTAAATTTGAAGCTTACCGGATAGAGGATGAGGAATATGAGCATATCATGCTGGACACATGGAGGGGGCTAGCTGAAAGGACAGAAGGATTGTGCAGTAAACTCAAACAACTCACCATGAAACTCCATCCATGGAGTAAGAAAAAGTTTTCTAATGCCCGAAAGGCAATACAAAATTTAAAAGGGGAGATACAGCAACTAACCAACTGCCTAATGCTGAATTATGATAAAAATAGACTGCAATGGCTGAATGATGAGATAGAATGATTATGGCGAGAAGAGGAGATTTATTGGGGGATGCGATCTCGCATTCAATGGCTCAAATGAGGGGATAGAAATACTAAGTTTTTTTCATGCAACAACAGTGCAAAGAAGATAGAGGAATAGAATCACTATGCTGAAAAACCCAAATGGAGAATGGACACGTGACCTAGGACAGATTAGACAGTTGACCACATCATTATTTAAAGAACTCTACACCTCAGTGGGGGATCGAAACTTTCAGCCAGTTTTGGATCAGCTACCATGTTTGGTGACAGAAAAATGAACTAGACACTAACCAGAGCTTTCACACCCGAGGAAATCAAGCTCACCACTTTCCAATTGGCAGCTTTAAAAGCACCAGGACCAGACGGACTGAATGGAATTTTCTTCCAGCACCATTGGAATGAAATCAGCTCAGATATCCATAAAGAAATTAACCAGTTTTGTGAGTCTGGCTGCTTCAATCCAGAATTGAATAAAACTACAATTACCTTCATCCCAAAGGTCAAAAATCCAGAACAGTTGGATCAATTCAGACCTATTAGCTCATGTAATTTTGCTTACAAAATCATATCAAAAGTGTTGGCTAACAGGCTGAAAAAATACCTCCCCCAACTGATTACCATGGAACAAAGTGCCTTTGTCCAAGGAAGGTTAATACAAGGCAACGTGTTACTAGTGCAAGAAGTGCTTCATCAATTGAGAACACGACGTTGACGAAGGAAATTCCAGGCAATCCTTAAACTCGATATGAAAAAAGCATATGATTGAGTTGAGTGGGATTTTTTAGAGGCATGCATGCGAAAAATGGGCTTCCACGACATGTGGGTCTCTTGGGTGATGCAGTGTGTTTCTACAGTCTCCTATAGTGTCAAAGTGAACGAGTAGCCTCTACCATATTTCAAACCCTCTCGAGGACTACGGCAAGGTGACCCACTATCCCCTTATCTCTTCATTATAGTTTCAAATGTTCTATCCCAGTTGCTACATAAAGCTGTTGATGACCGTAGCATAAGAGGGATCAAACTTAACAAGGCCTGCCCTACCCTCTCCCACATAATGTTCACGGATGATCTTATCCTATTCATGGATGGGAAACTTATAGAATGTCAGAATGTGGCTACTGTTTTGAATTAGTATTGTTTAGCATCTGGTCAAGCTATTAATTTAAATAAATCAGGGATATTTTTTAGTAGGGACTGCCCATTAGGCCTAATACAAAGCTTGGCAACTGAGATGAGAGTCCCAAAACTTGAAAAAACAGGAAAGTATCTCAGAATTCCCTCGGACTAGGGTCAATCAAAGAAGGAGATGTTTGCCTGGATTTTATCGAGAGTAAATGCAAAACTAGAGGGCTGGAAAGAGAAACTTATGTCCAAAGCAGGAAAAAAAATACTGATCAAAACAGTGGTACAAGCTGTCCCGCAGTATGTCATGTCGGTCTTTAAAATCCCACTATCCATATGTCGGGCTATTGAAAGAAAAGTTGCAGATTTCTGGTGGAAAACTAATGATCAGCACAAACGAGTCCATTGGAAAAGGTGGGAAGTGCTAAAGGATAGGAAAGAAATAGGTGGGTTGAGATTCATGGACTTGATTATATTCAACGAAGCTATGCTCGATAAGAAAGCCTGGCGATTACTCCAGTAGCCTGAAAATCTATGGGGCAAGGTCTTTAAAGGGCTATACTATCCAAGCAGCAAGTGGCAGTAACGCATCTTGGGAATGGCGGAGTTTAATAATTGGGAGGAATATGCTTATACCATCTTCTCGATGGATTATTGGCAATGGTGAGAAGGTTCAGATTCGTGAGGATCGGTGGCTACCTAAAGGTGTCATTGGAGGGCCAGCGAATAGGGGTGATCCTAAAATAGTGTCAGAATTGGTAGATGAAGTCCAAATGGCTTGGAAGGAAACTAGAATCAGGGAATTGTTTGATCAGAATACAGTGGAAGAAATCCTAGCACTTCCCCTAAGCAGAACAAGTCAGGAGGATAAAATCATATGGACATCGACCAAAACAAGCACATATACAGTTAAAAGTGCATATCATTGCCAACAAGCCATACAACATAATCTAAAACAGAATGAGGCCTCCTCCTCCTTCCAAATTCCGAAAACACTATGGCGTCGCATATGGCAGGCTAACACACAACCAAAATACAAGCATTTCCTATGGCAAATATGTCATATTGCTTTACCAACAAGAGCTAACCTTCGGAGAAGACAGATTATTTTGGATGACCAGTGCCCGTTATGCCAAAGCCTCCTGGAAACAAGCGAACATCTATTCCTCCTCTACCCATGGACGAAATTGGTATGGGAACACCCCCAAATTCAGATCTATATAAATCAACACCAAATCAGCCATATAGAGGAGTGGATCCTCGAATTTCAACACCCAACGATTCCTTTCGAGCTACTTACCCAGCTGATTTGGTAGATTTGGCGAGGAAGGAACGAACTTGTTTTCGGAAATCAGCGACCCAACCTGATGAATCTCCTTGAATTAGCCCTCGGCAAACACCAACATATCAGTAAGTGCATCTCCTGAAGAACTAAAGGAAAAGCCCAAAAATCAGACTCACCAACTCAATGGAACCCTCTAGCTCATGGTTTCTTCAAATGGAATGTAGATGGCTCGTTTATCAGCGACACTAGAGAAGCTGCCGTTGCCGGAGTGTACAGGGACCATACGGGGACACTGATCACTGGGTTTGCTCGGTCGGTGAGAGCAGAATCGACCATCCAAGTGGAAGCCGCAGCTATGGTTGAAACCCTAAGATGGCTATAGAAGAACCCAAGTGCAGAACACGAAGACTCGAACTAGGAAATCCAAACAGATCAGTTTGAGTTAGTGGAAGTGATAAGCCATCTTACAGATCAGCAAAGGGCGCGGATGGATCAGAGCTAGGAAAGTGCTATTGCTGGTCAAACAAGCTGGGAAATCAGGCCTTTGCTTTGTGAAGCCCGTGACCTTTTAGCCAAAATTCGGCCCATCAAAATTACTTATTGTAGAAGAGATGCGAATAGAGCTGCTGACTGGGTTGTGAAAGCCCAAAGAAACAACATTTTACCGGACAATTGGGTCCAATATCCCCGATCGAGTCTCTTGGACATTTTATGTTCAGATGTAACTCATCTAAAATATTATCAATGAAATCTACGTATGTTTTTCGACCAAAAAAAAAGTTATCCTATATTATCTCTTGCATGTAGACCAAAAGATTTGGAAATACATTATGAAAATTGATGCATCAACTATCGATTCATTCAGCGCCATATTTTACCATAAAAAAAATGATAATGTATTTCGGAGTTAAGATTTTTCATTTTTGACAAAAATGAAGTTTGTAACTGAAAAGATTAATAACAGCACTGAAGACTATCATTCCACATTACGAGAAAAGAATAAAGGCCATACAATAATTTCTAAACCAACAATAGATGGACGCGAGCCTCGATTTGAAAGTCACTTGCTCCGTCATTGCCCGACACGCACGCAGACTATAGGTGTAATGTTCGCATTCACAAAAATAAAGCAATACGTGCTTTTTCACTAGCAATTGAAATGTTATTCTCGTAGATCAATCAATCACTCTCTTATAAAATAACCCTATCTCTTTCCTGCAATAAAACCACTCTATGAATGAACTGATAGATCTCAACAATAAGGTCGTTTTATAAAAGATGATGTTGTTTGCTTCATAATCATTTTCCATCTTCGAATGTGTGGTATTGCGAGTGTCATGTAAGCTCAAATGGGACTACATGGAAGAGTGCAGGCATTTTTCATTCTCTGTTGATAGCTGCTTGAATCTGCTCAAGACTCCTCCCTTTCGTTTCAGAGACAACCGTGATCACGAACACCATCCCTGCGAAGTTAATCACCGCATAAAGAAGGAAGGTGCCTGTGAAGCAAGCCGGCAGAGTTATTTGCTTTCGACAGGTTTTGCGGAAGCATATTCTGACACTTTTCTCATGGGAAGAATGCTTTGATATACACTACCTGTCTATTCATCATTTTGCAGAAAGACCCAATTCACTTATTTTCTTTTCTAAATGACACGTCGACTCAATTTTCGTGATATTCGAATCTAGGTAGAAGTTGCCGTAAACACATTGATTGAAATAAATGGACTGAATATGCATTCGAGACCGTGAAGAACAGAGTGACAGACACCTCCAGCTCCAAATAGGATTGAAGTTTTCAGGAAAAGCTAAGTCTCAAGTCTATAGTTTGATTGAATTTGCGCAACAACTCATGTTCCAATGTGACAAATGTTTATCGAGTTCCTGCCGAAGCAACAGTTCAAAGAGCGTTTTCAGCAGAGTCGTACCATAGGAGCTCCAGCTCATTAAGTAGTTGAAAGTGTAGGAAACTGCCCAAGCGCCGAACCGGTTTACTAGTGTTGCAAACCCTCCAGCTACTCCTTTGACATTAATGGGGAAAATCTGAACACCAGCAACACATTACATGATTGGCAAACAATTTTGAAACACTCATAACAACACCAGTTATGGAAACGACCCTTTAATTTGATAAGCATGAAACTTCCGGGGATGTTTAGGATTACCTCGGACAGCACGACCCAAGGAACCATGCATATTCCAGCGGAAAATGCTGCTATGTATAGCTGAGCATTGGAAAAAACAGAACAGAAAATTTTATAGTGGGGAGTTGTTGTGGCGGCCAACTGGATAGAGCCAGAAAGAGATCAAGGCAGGTGAGATTATTACCAGATGCCGGAGACGGCAAGTATCGGGACAGCATCAGCCGCCAGATCATGAACCTGGCTCGGAAGATTCTCAAAAAATTACTGGTTGACAAGCATTGCAAAGCAGAAGGAAGACAACAAGACCGATAGTATTTACCTTTAGAAAGAATGAAAGGGCAGTTACTATGCATCCTAGGACCAATCCTGTCCCCGAGATCTGCAATTGAGAGAGAGAGAGAGAGAGAGAGAGAGAGAGAGAGAGAGAGAGAGAGAGAAAGACGGTTATGGTTCAAGTTGCAGAACTCGCGAAAGGGGCAGAAACAGAAAAACTTTGTTACTATAGACCTGATTTCTCAGCGATTTTCTGAGATAGCTAGTATAAGCACCTAAAGGGGAGTGAATAGGTGTCAAAACAGTTCCTAGGGATAAGAGAGCAATACTAAACAGACAATAGAAAGGAAGTTCGCCTTTTGTTAACACAACGAATTATGATCAAAGTAAAAGAGAGTAAGGAAGAGAAAATGAACACAGAAATTATAGTGGTTCGGCTTATTCCAAGCCTGCATCCACTCTTCCGCTCTGACAGCCCACCGGCTAGATTTCACTGCGAACAAAATAGTTGTTACAAAAAAGCTCTCCCTTGATTCCACAGTGTAGATACTCTACCACACTTCCTCAAGGTTTCTCAAAGATATAGACTCTCTTTTGCGTACAAGATTTCACTCAACAAATGAATTGACTAAGAACAAAGAGCTTCAAACTTTGGAATTCTTCTATCGCGCACACACTCGAAAAACTGGAACGTCTTCCTTATATACTCCTTTATGCCATCATACCCGTTGTCACTTACCAAAGGAATTATTCCAATCTTCCCGTTGGACAGAATCAATTAGAAATATCGTTCGAGCTATTTAAGGAACATGATGATAGCCCATCAATCCTGCTCGCCCATACAATCAGGATATCGGTTTCCATAATTAGAACATTCCAAGTATACTTCGTCAATCATCGGATCCTCAATCAATCTTGATTCGAATAAAGAATTCTGTTATGTCATATCCAGCCAAGAGATCTTTTCCAGTCGATAAGGTTAAATTCTTAACGAAACATCCAGTCCTAGATAGGCCTTTTTCGACGGACTAGAAACTGTCAATGAGAATAGACTTTAAGTCTTGAGTCTGGCAGTCCGGAGGTCTTCAGACTTTAAATAGTAGAGTCTGCAAATCTTCAGACTAGACTGATTGAAACGTTTTGTCAGCTTCAAAACACTCAAAGAAGATTTCTCCAACAATCTCCCCCTTTCTGATGGTGACAAAACTTTCCTCCAGATTTGGATAACTTTGACCTGCAAAACATTACTCAAGCAAATATGGATATCTCATAAATGGCTTAGTGATAACACTAGAATCTGCAACCACAGAAAATAGGTTAGTCTTGTAGATTAGTAAAGCCATAAGATATCAATAGTACTTAAGATAAACAAATGTTCAAACAGTCAAACCCAAATCCAGTCCAAATCCCAACAGCCAAACACAAAATTCAAGTAAAAAACAAATCAAAAGTTCAAAAAGTTCAAATATGGATAACTTTGACCTGCAAAACATTACTCAAGCAAATATGGATATCTCATAAATGGCTTAGTGATAACACTAAAATCTGCAACCACAGAAAATAGGTTAGTCTTGTAGATTAGTAAAGCCATAAGATATCAATAGTACTTAAGATAAATAAATGTTCAAACAGTCAAACCCAAATCCAATCCAAATCCCAACAGCCAAACACAAAAGTCAAGTCAAAAACAAATCAAGAGTTCAAAAAGTTCAAAGTTCAAATCTACATCACATCTCTCCCCCTTTTTGTCATCATTAAAAAGGTAGAGATGGAAAGAGAATGGAATCAAGATTGCTTGGGAACACGAACAAGCTGGAAATCTCCCATTGACTGGACAATGCCTTCCAGCTTTTTCAATTCCTTTTTCAGTTGAGCCACATCTTCACCCTTAGCATTTGCTTGAACCTGAAGAGTAAGGGCTTGGATTTGATCATTCAAAGAAGCTGAAGAAGCTTGACCTGCATTCTGCAATTTCTGTACTTCGTATCCCAGAGCATATATCTGACCCCGCATCTCTAAGAGAACATCAAGAATTCTGCGAAAATCTGCTGAATTATTAGTCTGCGTACTGGCTTCTGCACGATCAGATGGAGTAAAGGCAGACGATGGCAAATCAGCATAGACACACAGATTGGGCAACGAAACATCATGTCCCTCCTCAGGAAATTGAGAGGCATAAATGTCCTCTGGATTTGCTGGAGAACAGCTTACTCCTTCACCGGTGGTAGGGTATGAGGACATTCCTCTTTTCTCATGATCTCCCCCTGTTTCCAATCCTTCAGGTGGAGAAAAGTGTTCCTCATGCTCTGATCCCACTTGATCTCCTCTCTCCTCTTCTTCTTCTTCTTCTTCTTCAATTCTTTCCTCCTCTGCATCTCTTTCTTCTGCTTCTCTCTCCTCTGTTTCTTTCTCCTCTGCTTCCAAATTTTCTCTTTCTCCAGTCCTCTGTTCTGTCTCATCTGATTCTGGAACAGAACAACTCAGGTTCTTCAATGCCATTGTAGAAATGGTGATGTCATCCTCATCTTCTTCATCCTCAACGATGAGAGCTCTTCTTTTCTTGGATGGAGCAACCATGGGCTCCTTCCCTTTTCTTTTTGCAGCCGAAGAGATTTGATGAGTCTTAACAAGGGTTTTCTCCTTGAATTTCTCCAACGCCTTGTTGAGTTCCTTCAGACGCATTTTAGACACCATTTTTAGTCCCACTACCATTTGATCACAAGTTCTAACACAGAGAATCCGGGGAGGCTGAACATTCAAATGTCTGAATAACTTGGTCACAAGAGCTGGATAAGGAAGTTGACCCTTATCCTTCACCACTGCTCTGTACATGTGGAACATAATAGTGTGAGGAAGAGAGAACTTTTTCCCAGCATTTATGGCATACATCAACTTTGCCTCTAAGTTTGAAACATTAGTCTTTGAAGTAGATTTTGGTTTGAGGCAGTTAATCACAATCTTGTGAAGCAGAATGTTAAACGCACTCATCCTCAAGTAGGAAATCTTTCCCTTTGTCCTTCTATCCTTACCAAGTTCCAACGTAGCACGAGCAATAGACACATTGATAGGTTGATATCTCCCTCTTTCAACCCCAATCACATCAGCCAACATATCTACATCCACCACATAGTCATGATCTAGGACATTAAAAGAGAATCTATTAGCATCCAAGAAACTAAGATTCGAATAGAAATAAGTAGTGAGTTCAGCATAGCGTTCTGTAGATTCTGAACAAATCTGTTCAAGTTGAAGAAGACTGAATTTTTCCCGCAAATTAACGTTCACAGAGTCAAGAAAATCAAAATCCACACTTCTAGGGTTTATCACCCCTCGCTTCAACAACTTAGAGTATAGATGCTTGTGTTCCTCCAATCGAAATAAATCCATCCTTTTGCTTCGGATTTTCGTTGCAACACCCATTCTCGGTTTAAACTGACTATACAACTTGTCATCATCGATCCCATCTGGTTGATTAAATCCTCCAACCCGTGGATCAATTGAGATATTAGCAAAGGCTTCTTCTGCCGACCTCGCAGGGGCAATTCCCAAACGTTCCATATTTCGTAAGAAGAAGTACTCATTACTATACCCTTTGTCCTTAAGAAACTCATCGATGTCGTTCAATGGAGTACCGCTCCTCTTCAAAGCACGGTAAAGCTTATAAGTAAAAGAGGGCTTATGAATTCTTACGGGTTCTGCGCCTTTGATGATTTCTTCCTCTTCTCGATGAGCAACATCATGTGGTCTAGATGGAGGAGATGGACGCTGCTAAGAATGTTGTGGGCTCTGCTGCTGACTAGGAGACTCTTCTTCCTCGGTGAGATCAAAGTGCGTAGGCCCCTCACGCATTTGCTGTGGTCCCCTGTTCGCGATCCTCGAAGACTTCCTTTGAGACGACATCTTTCACAGTCTTTGAAAGATTCCAAACTTGTTTTCCCAAGAAAGATGACAATTTTTCGAAGATTAAATAAGAGAAGAAGACATAAATGGAAGATCAATGCTTTTTAGGGTTTTTGGAGGAAAACGAAGAGGAACCGACTGTATATAGGACAGTCGAAGACAGTCGAAGAGAGGCATACAAAACGTCGTAAAAGAAAGTGTAAAGAATCCTTTTAAAGAATAACTGCCTTTTTCAAAAAATTAGATAACTGTCATTTTTAAAATTAACTTCTTTTTCGAAAAGGTAGGTTTGCAATAATCACGGAAATTGAAAATAGCAAAAATCAATTATGGATAGATGATCGTACCTTTTTGAGATTTGATCTGAGAGATAATAAAATAACTTACAGTCGAGAGTCTTGATCGTTCGAGACTGAGAGTCTTTAGACTTTCAGTGCTAAGTCTGAACTTCTTCAAACCTTAAGATATTGAGTCTGGAACGAATAACTTCAAATTGATTTTTCTCCAAAGGCTTTGTAAATATATCCGCCAGTTGATTCTTTGAGTCAATAAATTGAATTGAAACTTCTTCATTTTGAATATGATCTCTAATGAAGTGATGTCGAATCTCTATATGTTTTGCTCTTGAGTGAAGAATTGGATTCTTGGTGAGATTGATTGCGCTGGTGTTGTCACACTTAATCTCCGTGCATGATTCTTCAATTTCAAAGTCTCTTAGTTGTTATTTTATCCACAGAATTTGTGAACAACAACTTCCAAGAGCTACATACTCTACTTCTGATGTAGAAAGAGCTACTGTATTTTGCTTCCTTGAAAATCAAGACAATGTCCTGCTTCCAAGTAGTTGACAAGTACCCGAGGTGCTCTTTCTATCAACTCTGCATCCGGCTAGGTCTGCGTCTGAATATCTAAGAAGAGTAAAGTCTCCCTTTTTAGGATACCAAAGACCAAAGTTTTAAGTTGATGCAGTATATTTGATAATACGCTTTGCAGCACTTAGATGAGATTCTTTAGGGTCTGCTTGAAATCTGGCACAAATGCAAACACTAAAAAAAATGTCAGGTCTAGAAGCAGTAAGATAAAGAAGTGAACCAATGATACTCCTGTATAGCTTCTGGTCAACTTTCTTTCCTCCTTCATCTTTGTCTATCTTCAAGGAACTTGACATTGGTATATTAGTCTTTTTGCAATTTTCCAGTCCAAACTTTTTGACAAAATCATTAGCATATTTTCCTTGATGAATAAAAGTTACTTCCTTCAATTGTTTCACTTGAAGCCCAAGAAAGAAGGTTAGTTCACCCATCATGCTCATTTCAAATTCATCCTACATAGACTTAGAGAATTTCTTGCACAGACTTTCATTAGAGGATCCAAAAATAATATCATCAACATATATTTGAACAAGCAGAAAACTTTTATTTTCTCTTTTGATAAACAGAGTAGTGTCTACTTTACCTTTGACAAAGCCGTTTTGTATTAAAAACTTACTCAGCCTGTCGTACCAAGCTCAAGGTGCTTGCTTTAAACTATATAAAGCTTTTTTCAGTCTGAATACAGAGTCTGGTTTCCTTGGGTCTTCAAACCCAGGTGGTTGTTCCACATAGACTTCCTCATGGATAAATCCATTCAGGAAAACACTTTTGGTATGACAGATTGGGTAGATCACGAACAAGCTTCTTTGCTGAGATTTTGACTATTTGCTTCATATTGATGTTCCCAAGTTTTCTGTGCCATAAGTTTGCTTCATCTTGTATTGAGATTAGACATTGGGTTTCATCTAGTTTGACATCCAAGAGGTAGATATTTCCATGTCTTCGACCCATGAATGACTGAGTGGAATCTCTACTGGTTCTTGAACATATTCCCTCTTGAAAATTGATTTTGAAACCGGTATCGCACAGTTGATTGATACTAAGCAAATTGTAGTTAAGTCCTTCCACTAATGAAACATTACTGATTGTGAGGCTTCCAATCTTTACAGTTCCGAATCCCACAATTCTTCCTTTGTTGTTTCTTCCAAATGAAACTTTTCCACCATTTACTTGGACGAGCTTTATGAAGCAATTTGAATCTCCTGTCATATGTCTTGAGCATCCACTATCCAGATACCATTTTACCTTCTTCTTGATAGTGACCTGCATTTAAAAAAGAGACTCAAGCTTTCTTTGGTACCCATATTTTCTTGGGTCCATTGATGTTAGTATAATATGTAGTCTTTGCCCATACTTTCTTAACAGGTTTCCAAACCATAGGACATTATTTCTCAAAATGATTTGAACTATTGCACTTAGAACATCTGAGAGCATTGCGACCTACTGGTTTTATAAAAACTTTTTGGAAATGATTTTTGTAAGCATCTCTTGTGGGTCTTTGCTTAATTCTTTCCTTCACTTTAGGAAAATCAATTAAAGGAATGGTTTCTACAGTCATTCCCAAACCAGATTTATTGAAATAAAGTATTTGTGCTGAAAGAATTTTCTCAAGTTTCTCAGATCCTATGGAAAATCTTTTGGAAATATTTGATATGTCATTTTTTAAAAATGCATTTTCTTTCAAAAGGTTGTCTTCATTTACTTTTAGAGTAGTAACACTCATGTCTAAACATTTAACCTTTTCTTTCAAAACATTTTCCTGTTGTTTTAGTGCAAAATTTTCTTTTTTAAGTTCGGAAATCCTTTTAAGAGAAGTCTTGAGATTAAGACACAACTCATCAATGTATTTAGAAACTTTAGTAGGGATTTTCAAATTACTCACCTCAAATTCACTATCTGAATCTGAGTCTGTCTCGGAGTTTGAATCTGAATCCGATTGTGCCATTAGACACATATTGGCATAATCATCATCACTTTCTTCACATTCTGTATCACTCCAGGTTTCTGCTTTGTGAGCCTTTCGATATTTTTCGGCTTTTCCTTTCTTCTTCCTCAGAATGGGACAGTTGCGTCTGATGTGTCCCTTTCTCTTACATTTAAAGCAGACTACATCTCTATTGGATTCATCATCCTCAACAGACTTAGTCTGTTGCTTTTGAAAACTCTATTTCTTTAGATTGAATCTTCTTCATTTTCTGTTCAGCTTTCTGAATATTCTTATCATGAGAGCAAGCTCCTCATCATCCATATCGTCTTCAGAATCTGTAACATCAGAATCATCGTTAGATTTTAATGCAATGGATTTCTTACCTTTAGGATCTTTGTCTTTATTGATTCGCTCCACTTCATAAGACTGAAGAGTCCCAACCAACTCATCGACAGATCGTGGCATAATTCTTTGTGTCTCCCTTATTGAGGTCTTTATGTGATTCCAATCCTTGGAGAATCCACGCAGTAGCTTGTTTACTTTCATGGGATCAGAAATTGGTTGACCTTGATTTTCAAGACCATTCACGATTTCTGTAAAACGACTAAACATGTCAGTTATAGATTCTCCTGATTTCATTTTGAAGGCTTCGTATTGACCGAGGAGAATGTTGATTCTGGTTTCTTTCACTCGATCAGTTCCTTCATAGGTGATGTGTAATATATCCCAAACTTCTTTGGCTGTAACACAAGAAGATATTATGTTATATTCAGTAGGTGACAAAGCGCAATATAAAGAATAAATTGCTTTTGCATCAAGAGCTTGTCTTTTGGTTATCTCTTCCTGAGTCATTTCACTAGACTCAACAGCTTCTTTTCCTCTCTCTGAGACAGGTGCGGCTTTAGGAATAATTCCTTTGTCTACCACGTCCCATTCCAGAGGATCCTTTGATCTTAGGAATGCCTCATCTTGTTTTTCCATATGTTGTATTCCTTTCCATCAAAGTAAGGTGGTCTAGTATTGCTTTGCCCTTCTACTAGCCCTGGAGCCAACATACTAGCCATGGATCTTTAACTCTGAAGTAAAACACTTCAAATTAAGTGAGTACACAGGCTCTGATACCAATTGAGATAGCTAGTATAAGCACCTAGAGGGGGTGAATAGGTGTAAAAACCAGTTTCTCGAGATAAGAGAGCAATACTAAACAGACAATAGAAAGGAAGCTCGCCTTTTGTTAACACAACGAATTATGATCAAAGTAAAAGAAAGTAGGGAAGAGAAAATGAACATAGAAATTATAGTGGTTCGTCTTATTCCAAGCCTACGTCCACTCTTCCGCACTGACAGCCCACTGGCTAGATTTCACTATAAACAAAAGAGTTGTTACAGCAAAGCTCTCCCTTGATTCCACAGTGTAGATACTCTACCACACTTCCTCAAGGTTTCTCAAAGATATAGACTCTCTTTTGAATACAAGATTTCGCTCAACAAATGAATTGACTAAGAACAAAGAGCTTCAGACTTTGGAATTCTTCTATCGCGCACACACTCGAACAATTGGAACGTCTTCCTTATATACTCCTTTATGCCATCATACCCGTTGGCACTTACCAAAGGAATTTTTCCAATCTTCCTGTTGGACAGAATCAATTAGAAAGATCGTTCGAGCTATGTAAGGAACATGACGATAGCCCATTAATCATGCTCGCCCATACAATTAGGATCTCGGTTTCCTTAAGTAGAACCTTCCAAGTATACTTCGCCAATCATCGGATCCTCAATCAATCTTGATTTGAATAAAGGATTCTGTTATGTCATATCCAGCCAAGAGATCTTTTCCAGTCAATTAGGTCAAATTCTTAACGAAACATCCAGTCTTGGATAGGCCTTCTTCAACGGACTAGAAACTGTCAATGAGAATAGACTTTAAGTCTTGAGTCTGGTAGTCCGGAGGTTTTTAGACTTTAAATAGTAGAGTCTACAAATCTTCAGACTAGACTGATGGAAACGTTTTGTCAGCTTCAAAACACTCAAAGAAGATTTCTCCAACACTTTCATCTATTTTACCAAGAGAAGGGGCTTTCTTCTAGCTCTATCGACCAGCGCAGCACCAATAGCCGTGACAATGACCTGCAAAAATTTACTCTTAAGTGTGATGAGTATAAAAATAGATCCCCAGCAAAGAGGAAAGGGCAAGAATTACAGACCTGGAGGATTGCGTAAGTTATGGTTCCAACACTGGAGGAGAAACCTGAGGAGATTGTACAAAAGCTATTGAAAATGTGAGAATAATAAATTGCTTTTGAGATTCAACACTAAATTATGTGAACAGCTCATACAGTGATAATTAAGTAGATCAAAAGCATTCGACATTGCAAATTTTACTAACCCATTTGACTATTAACTGGATTATATAAATTGGAACCCCTGCTTTGCTTTTCATTTAGTTATACATTCTGAAATCTTAAAATGCAATGCAGAGTTTTATTTTTGTGGTGCCCAGAGCTTCTTGATACGACCTTCATACCTGCTTCCTCGAAAATATTGCTTGTATAGAAACAGACGCTATTTATCCCTCCGAACTGCTGGACGACCATCAATCCAACACCAATCTGGCCAAAATTTAACAAATTTGTCAGCAATAAAAACAACAATGGGGAATATCACCAAAAGTACAACTACTGCATATTCCCGATCCACAGGGCATTCCAAGAAAGCAAGGAAGGAGGGAATTTATTGGATACATAGCAATAAATACAGAAAGAAGATTACGATAACAGAGCTCAGATATCTTCTCTGAAATAAATCGAGAATGCTGGCTTTCAGGAGCAGTTGAAGAGTTTCGATGTAGTCCTGTCAAGAAAAACAAATTCGATCATTCCATCAGCTATTCGCACATATAAAGTTGAGGCACTACGATGAAACAAGTATAGACTTAAAGCCTTTTACTTGTATTTCAGCAGCCTCTTCAGAAATGTCCGCATCCTTTCCACGGAGTTTCTGCAGCGTGGCTTCAAACTTCTTTTCGCAGCCCGTTTTCGCCTGCATTTGGCAGAATCCTGAAATTCATTCCAACACTACAAATCCCTCTCTTCCAACAATTCAGATAAGAAGAGTCTGGTGTTCATCTTGATTTGTTACCAGCTATCTAGGAGACTCTGGAATGAAAACAGGCCGAACAGTAGGACTGCACAGGGGATTAGACCTGCATAAACCGCAGATGTTCAAGTGGTTTCAGACTTGGACTTTTCTATACAAGATTGGCACTAAACTTGAATTATGCTACTTTTTCTGTTTTACCAATTAATGCCAAAACCCTCCAAGCTAATACTGTCCCGATTATGAAGGAAACGGACACTCCAGCAACGATCATAAGCTGTGGAGAGAAGAGAGCATGTTAGGCCCAGTAGGTTCTGTAGGATGTACGTATATACACCATCTTGCACTTGCAAGAGGGCAAAATTTGCTACAAGCTAAGGCCTTTTGCCAATAGCTCCATGCTTGCAATTTTAACCAAGAATGTTCATACAAAATCTTTGCCCGATTGACGGCAGTCGAAGCTCCACGGAGATTTTTGGGTGTAATTTCAGCTATAAATATCGGTACCTGGACATAAATTAGAAAAAGATTAACCAATCTAAACCGAAGAGAGAGCCTCATGTTGTCACTGTGAATCGAGTCCAGCATGTTGTTGTAGAACAACTTGCCACATCAAATTTGTGTGGTACGAAGTGAGGAATTATCATATAGGAAAAGACTCCCATTCCATATCCCGTGGCCAATCTTCTGATATCCAGAGCCAGTGCTCCCTAATTTACTCAAAATTAAACAGTACAGAGAGTTGATGAGACTTGAAGTTCTTATGCAACTAATCGATCTTCATGTATGATTAGGCTTGTAAATAGGATATGGACACACCTCAGCAAAGTAAATAGCAAGCCATCCTGCTTCACAAAGAGCGCTCGCTATCCTCTTTGTCTGCATTTTGAGGCAAATGTTTATGCTGTCAGGTCCTCCGTCCATGATATGACTAAATCCCAAAGCTAAAACTCTCAAAGAGTCTTGAACAACACTGTTCTGTTTTACATTGTGAAAGACGCACTCATTTGCTGCTTACCCACTTACGGCCAACAAAATCAGCGATTGGTCCTCCGGTAATTGCTCCAATCATTGCACCGAATGTCAGTATGGATCCAAAGACTGAATACTGTTGAAAGACACAAAGTGTAACTGCAAATCAGCTTGAGTTCAGTGAGAGCAAGAACTTCAGTTACCATCTAGCTAACGATGCTATAAGTCACCGAATGTCCGAGAATCTCAGTGGAAAGCTATTCTGAACAAACCTATCGCTTCGATCAGAAACCTGAATGATATGCAGTTGCAATTTTCAGCTGACGATACCCAATCTAAATCTCCCCATTTTTTGGTTTTCTTGTCCTGAGGTGTCCAACAATGGAACTCAAATGCGAAAATTTGGTATACATTTCACTTGTTACAATGCAGAAAGAATAAGATGACTAGAGAAAGAAGTATCTCTACCTCAAAGCCAACATCCTTATTTTTGAGAGAGTCTCGTTTATAAAGTTTTTGATCATATAACTCGTCCATATTATGGACCCAGAATATGAGCAGATCGTTACTTTGATTTTCTTGTATATGGGCATCTTCAGTGACAAGTCCGATATTGAATTGAAGTGACGAACAAAGACAACATGACATGTGCTTCTCAACACTCGCAGGTGAGATAGCTAGTATAAGTACCTAGAGGGGGTGAATAGGTACAAAAACAATTTCTTGTGATATGTGAGCAATATTACACAATGAAAATGAAGCTCGCCTTTTTGATATCACAAGTAATTATGATCAAAGTAAAAGAGAGTAGGGAAGAGAAAATGAACACAAGGTTTATAGTGGTTCAGCTTATTTCAAGCCTACGTCCACTCTTCCGCACTGACAGCCCACCGGCTGGATTTCACTATGAACAAAAAAGATGTTACAGCAATGTTCTCCCTTGATTCCACAGTGTAGATATTCTACCACACTTCCTCAAGGTTTCTCACGAATATAGACTCTCTTTTGCATACAAGATTTTGCTCAGCAAATGAATTGACTAAGAATAAGGAGCTTCAGACTTTGGAATTCTTCTATCGTGCACCTTTTTTGAACTGGAACGTCTTCCTTTTATACTCCTTTATGCCATTATACCCGTTGGCACTTACCAAATGAATTCCTCCAATCTACCCATTGGACAGAATCAATTAGGAAGATCATTCGAGCTATTTAAGGAACATGTCGATAGCCCATCAATCATGTTCGCTCATACAATCAGGATCTCGGTTTCCATAAGAAGAACCTTCCAAGTATACTTCGCCAATCACCGGATCCTTAATCAATCTTGATTTGAATAAAGGATTCCATTATGTCATATCCAGCCAAAAGATCTTCGTCAGTCGATAAGATCAAATCCTTAACGAAACATCCAATCCTAGATAGACCTTCTTCGACAAACTAGAAACTGTCAATGAGGATAGACTTTGAGTCTTGAGTCTGGTAGTCTGGAGGTTTTCAGACTTTAAATAGTAGAGTTTGCAAATCTTCAGACTAGACTAATGAAAATGTTTTGTCAGCTTCAAAACACTTCATGAAGATTTCTCCAACAGTAGGTAAATTCGACATACCTCAGCTGTAGAGAGACTAAGTTCCTCCACTATAGCATCCTGAGTTGGTGATGAATAACCTGCCTGAAAATTCAATGAAACAATTTCTCATTAGATTCAATTAATCACATCTTTATCATTTTAACCATTACTATTGGACCTGGACCTTTCAAAAAGAAATTGCATTTCCCACTTACGCAGGTCCCAAATTCATAGGAACCGCAAACCGCAACGAATGTGGTGAAATAGACCATCCACGGACGACCCTTATCAGTTCCTACATCTTTGCTAGCTCGGTCCTTCTCTTGTGGCACGAGGAGCTGCTCTCTTACTCCTTCTGTGTCCCTGGTTTCTAGATTTTCAATGTCCTCGTTAATCGCCATGCTTGCTCGCCTTACAAAATGCTCCTTCGTTCTCTATCTGACTACGTACAAGCAACTAGCAAATCTATAAGATCCAGAGGAGATAAGTTCTCTTTCCAACGTGGCTAGTCTGCTTGCTTTATATGGATGACTCGAAATGAGAAATCCCGAGTGCTAATACGGAAACCCCATCTCCGATCGGTTTATACTCGCGGTTTCTAGGAATCCTCGCGGACCTCAGTCTTGCAAACTGGCAAGCAACTCCTTGCTTTTCTGACTCGCCCCCGTTAATGGTATTGGAATCACTAATGGAACAGAGTCTCCGAATACAGCAGGATCACAGGTGTAAAGGGCTGCATCGCTCTTTATGGGCAAGGAGTAAGTAAAAACATGGAACTGGACTTTCTCAATGACACGGCTCTGGATAAAGACAAAGTAACAACCACGGACAAAGTTCTATCTTTTTGAGCCAGCCACCGGCTAGGAAAACCAGAGTGTTTTTCTAACCTGGAAAGTAATTAAGTTCTGTCCACTTTTGCATGGAGGCATTGTTATCTTCACCTTTAACCCACGTTTATTGTGAAAGAAAGATAAGATCTCAATTAATACTTTCTTATCTCTTTGGTGCAATAAGAAACTATCAAGAAAAAGAACTGTTCTGCTAGAACATTATTTTTCATTTGGGAATTTTCTTGACCAAAACCCTTTTTTTCCCAATTGGACGACGAGCACTAGATAATTTCGGCCGGACCTTCTTTTGGGGACACATTGTCTTCCTTTTCTATTTTTTCAAAGAACCACTACAAATGCGAACAAAAAGCATGCATATAGCCTCTTTTGTGGTCAGTGACGCTTTGATGTCTGCTCAAATGGTAAGACTAGATAGCAGGAATTTCAAAAAGGGACGTTTTTCATCTTTCCATAGTGGCCAATTTTGCGGAAAATGGCAATTTATAGTGGCAAGAGGTGGACAGAATTGCTTTCTACCAAGGACGTCATGTACTGCCGAGGCCCATGAATCTAAAGAATTCACCCACCATGAAGCCAGCCGACGGGAAAGAATTCACAGGCACAACGGAAAGGACCATAAAGTTGTAGAGCACATTGGCCAAAAATATCCAACCAAAATATCCAACCACCATTCTCCAACTACTTTATTTGTGACATCCTGAAATTCGACCCCGTTTCAATAAAGTGAAATGGGCATTTCGTCGACGTACTTATGGTCCTTATTCTCTGAGCTGATCACTCACGAGTTAACTAACCTATTGGGTGAAGCCGTTAAGTGATGTATCCGCGGTAAAATCCCTAAAAGCTACCTAATTGGTTGGATTGGACTAAAATCGTGTTTGATCGATTCTAACCACGAAATGGAATTCGATTTCGGGAATTGAATATTCGAGCATGTCATAATTCATTTTTTAGGATCCTGTCTCATTGTCTGTCAAATTATTGATGAGTCTGAAATTTTGGGAAAGAAATTATCAGAGGAAAAATCAAAGACCGAAAGAAATTAAGCAAGTGAAAGAGAAAGGGAAAATAATAATAGTAATAAGAATAATATAATTATCTTATTATTTTATTATTTTCTTTTCTCCTTTCTCTCTCTCTCTCCCTGTTCTCTCTCCTCCTTTCACCCCCACATGATCTTTCCCCCTTTCTCTCTCTCTCCTTACCTCTTTTCCCTCGTGCAAAATCTCCCGCTGACTCCTCCCTCTTTGCCGATTCCCACTTTGCCTCTTTCTCTCTCTCTCTCTTTTTCTTTTTGACTAGTAAAACACTCTTATCTTCTTCTTCTTCTTCTTCTTCTTCTCTCTCTCTCTCTCTCTCTCTCTCTCTCTCTCTCTCTCTCTCTCTCTTGACACTCTCTCTCTCCTTCCCCTTGTTCGCGCGACGCCTAGCGAACTAGCGAAGAAGAAGCAAAGACAGCAGCACCAAGAGGAGAAGACCGGAGCAGCTCGCCATCGCCGCCCATGCTCTGCCACCCGCACGTCGCTCGTGCACTCCGCCGCTCACCGCTCGCCTTCGCCTCTCCTTCACGCCCCTCAGCCGTCATCATCACCCTCCTTCTCTTCCCCTTTGTTTTGTGCGAAGACCAACGGAAGTAGAAGCAACAATTAGCCACGCTTGAAGGAGCCGCCGCCCGCCGCCCGCTGTTCCGCTATCCACCACCTCCACCGACCGGCCGTCCCTCCCCTCACGCCAGTCCAGCGCTGTCCAGCTCCAGCCGCCTCTGCCCAGCCCTTGTTTGGCCACCACAGGCTGTGGTTCGACCACCTCCGGCCATCGGGAACCACCATGCAGCCTCGCCGGACCGCCACTTACTCTCCCGACCCCTTGCCGCCCCCAACCATCTCGTTTTCCCCTCTGTTTTGCAGCAACTCAGTAGGTTGCCGAGTGGATTTCCAGCCCCTTCGTGCCCGCTTTTGAGCCGTTTTCGGGCCCTGAACCCAAGCCGTGCTTTGGGAAGGGTTGATCATCGCGCCGTCCCCGTCGGATTGATCCGAGTTGCGTGCAATTTCGGTGAGTAATGTCACTAATCCCTGCTTAGTTTGCTAATTATGATTAGGGTTTATTATTTTTAATTAAGTACAATTAGGTGGTTAGATTAGAGTAGATTAGTGATTATTAGACAATTGTGATGCGTATTAGACATTTTTTATTGTGCATTTAGCAAGTAGATTTAGTCTACTAATTATTGAATGCATCTTGGGATTTTTCCCGACTCTTAGCGGGCTTCAATTAGGCAATTCGGGCCTAAATTGGATTTTTAGTAATTAATTATTAATTTTCAAAATTTATTAATTATTTATTTATTTTTCCGGAAATTCACCCAGAATGGTTGGTGACCGGAATTTCATGCCGATCGTTGTGGTGCAGTCCGTTTATTTAATTGAGCTTCAAATTGTACCAAATTAATTTAATTATGAAATTTTAGGATATGTTCCTATTGGGTTGATTTTGATTATCTGGTTGAGGAATTTAATCATGAAGTGCAATATCGGTTGATTTTGATTATCTGGTTGAGGAATTTAATCACGAAGTGCAATATCGTTAGTCGTGATAAAGTGGTCGAGTGGGACCGTAAAGTCATTGAATATTGAAAGTGGTTGAGTGGGACCGTAAAGCCATTGAATATTGAAAGTGGTCGAGTGGGACCGTAAAGCCACTAAATATTGAAAGTTGCCGGGTGGGACTGTGTCTTCCACCTATACTTAAGTTGTGTCCTGAGGATCGTGATTCGTAATTGGGAATTGAGATGGAATAATTGAAATGACCGGAAGTGGTTTTGTTGACATGTAATCGACTAGGTCGATTGATCGAGATATCTATCTATGATGCGATTGCCTGGGTGCCTATTATGGATTGTACTGACTTACAGGTGGGATCTGAGGCCAAGGTAAGTCCTCTAACCTGTGCATGTTTAGGCAGCCTATAGTATAATGGTTCACTAATCGGGCCTTAGTGAGATAGCTAGTACGAGTACCTAGAGGGGGGGTGAATAGGTATACAAAAAAATTTCTCGAAGCTTGCACGATATTTAAACAATTAGAGAATTTGCAACAGTTAAAAATTCAATCGCACGACTGAGTAAGGGAAAGAGAGAATTGAACACTCAGTTTATAGTGGTTCGGCTTGATTCAAGCCTACGTCCACTCTTCTGCACTGACAGCCGATTGGCTGGATTCCACTATGATCAAAGAGTTGTTACAGTGTTGATCTTCCTTGATTTCTAGGTGTAGATGATCTACCACACTCGCTCAAGGCGTTACCAAGTATAAACACTCTCTGTGTACAATTTCGCTCAGTCTCGACTAACAATCAAGGATCTTCAGACTCTGGAATTTTTCTATCGATCACACACTTAAAACAACTAGAACGTCTTCCTTTTATACTCCTTCATGCCATCATAGCCGTTGGCACTTACAAAAGGAATTCCTCCAATCTACCCGTTGGACGAAATCAATCAAGAAGATCATCCGAGCTATTTAAGGAATCTGATGATAGCCCATCAATCCTGTTCGCCCATACAATCAAGATCTCGGTTTCCAAGAATAGAATGATCCAAGATTATTTCGTCGACCATCGGATCTTCAATTGATCTTAGATAAGAATTAAAGACTCCGAAATGATTATCCAACCAAAAAATCTATTCCAGAGGATAGGATCAAATCCTCAACCATAAACCTCGACTTTGGATTTCCTTCAACACTGGATTAGAAAGACTGTCAGTGAGAATAATTTTGAGTCTTGAGTCTTGAGATAACAAAGTCTTGAGACTATAAATTCTTGAGACTTTAACTATCGATATCCAGACTTAGACTGATAGAAATGTTTTGTCAGCTTCAAAATATTCTGGAAAGATTTCTCCAACAATCTCCCCCTTTTTGATGGTGACAAAACTTTCTTGAAGATTTGAACAACTTTGACCTGCAAAAACATTTCTCAAGCAATATGGCTAACTCATAAAGATTAATAAACAACCAGACTCTGCATCCACAGCAAATTGGTTAGTCTTTCATGAGTAATACCATGTAACAATACTTGATATAAATGCAACCAGTTAAGCATCAAAATCCACAACCAATTCAGTCTAACACTCAAGTTCAAGTTCTCAAGTCATACTAAAAAATAAACATAAACACAAAAGTCAAATAAAGTTTTTTAAAATAATGTTTGTTCAAATTGGTTCTCCCCCTTTTTGTCATCATTAAAAAGAGGGTGAGAAAGGAGTCATGTCTGCTTGGGAATGCGCACGATCTGGAAATCCCCAATGGACTGGACTACTCCTTCGAGCTTCTTCAGATCTTCTCGCAGATGAGCTACCTCTTCTCTCTTGGCATTGGCTTGAAGTTGCAGAGCGAGGTCTTTGTATCTATCTTCCAGAGAGACTGAAGATGCTTGTCCAGCATGCTTCAAAACTTGGATTTCACAGTCCAGAATATATATCTGGTTACGCATTTCCAGAAGAATATTCATGATACTACGAAGATCTACAGAATCATCCGTCTGTGTACTGGCATTGGCTTTCTCAGATGGTGTGTGTGCAGACGATGACACTTCTGAACGGTTTGGCAGATTTGGAATCGTCGTATCATCTTCTTCAGGCAATTGAGAGACCTGAACTTCTTCTGGGTCTTCTGGAGATTTTCTTGGATCTTCAGCAGCATGAGGTGGAGACCTCTCTTGCTCGCTAACTCCCCCTGTCTCTAGGACATCGAAAGGGGAAGAGTGATGATCATGCTCTTGATTTCCCTTCTCTCCAGATTTATCAGCAGATTGTTCTTTTTCTTCTTCTTCTTCTTCCTCAACTTCTTTCTCCTTCTCTCTCTGTTCTTCTTCTTCTCTATTCTGCTGAAGTTCTGTCGAATAAGACACATAACGTCTTGTTCTTGTCAGTGCTGGAATAGTGGGATCTTCATCATCTTCATCCTCATCCTCATCCTCCAGGATAAGAGTTCTTTTCCTCTTTTTCGAAGAAGCACCAATGGCCTTCTTTCCTTTCCCTTTTGAAGCAGACTGGACTGGAGATTTCACTTTGAATTTCTCCATTGCCTTAGAGAGTTCTTGCAGACGCATCTTCATTAACATTTTCAACCCTACCACCATCTTATCACACGTTCGAACACAAAAAGTATGAGGCAGTTCAATATTCAGATGTCTGAAGATCTTGGTCACCAGACCAGGATAAGGCAATTGTCCTTTGTCTTTTGACACTGCTCTGTACATATGGAAAAGAATAGTGTGCGGGAGAGAAAACTTCCGTCCTGAGTTGATCGCATACATCAACTTTGCTTCAGAAAGAGACACAGAAGTCTTTGAAGTAGACTTAGGTCTGAGACAATTGATCACAATCTTGTGAAGCACAATGTTGATGGCATTCATCCTGGAATAGATAATTTTCTTATCTACATCCCTATCTTTGACAAGATCCAGAGTAGTTCGAGCAGGTGAGACTTTGATTGGGAGATAGCGTCCCCGTTCAACTCCAACTATGTCCGCCAACATATTCACATCTACCACATAGACTTTGTCTCGAACACTGAATGAAATTCTATTCGCATCCAAAAAGCTAAGATTTGAATAGAAATAAGCGGTCAGATGATCATACCCGTCTGTAGAGTCAGAGCAGAAAGTCTCAAGTTGAAGCAAATTCAACTTCTCTCTTAGGTTCAAGTTGATGGAATCCAGGAAGTCAAAATCAACACTTCTAGGGTTGATTATCCCTCTTTTCAACAGACTGTAATACACTTTTTCCTGATCCTTGGATTTAAACAAATCCATTCGATTTCCTTTCACCTTTGCCGCCACACCCATTTTAGGTTTAAATTCAAGGAACATTTTGTCATCATCATTCCCGTCAATCAGATTTTGTCCTGGCATACGAGGATCTCTTGGAATGTTCGCAAGTGCTTCCTCTGCTTTTCCTTTCGGGGCAATTCCCCATTCCTCCATTTTCTTCAGAAAAAGATACTCATTCCCATAATTTTTGTCCTTAAGGAAGTCATCTATGTAGTTCAATGGAGTACCTGTGCTTTTCAATGCACAATAAAGTTTATACAAAAAGGAGGGCTTTTGAACTCTTACTGGGTCGGCATCCTCGATTATCTCTTCTTCCAGATTATGACTTGCACTTTGTGGGGCAGGAGATGCTGAATGACGTGGAGGAGAGCGAATCGGACTTTGTCGCTGACCAGGTAAGTCTTCTTCCTCAGTGAGATCGAAATGAGTCGGTCCCTTCTTCATTCTTTGTGGTCCCCTGTTTGCGATTCTTGATGATTTCCTCGAAGACGACATCTTTCTTTGTCTATTGGAGGATTCCTTCACTTGCTTTCCCAAGAAAAATGACCACTTTCTCGACGATGAACAAAGAGTAGAAACAGTATCGAGAGGAGAGTGCTTTTTAGGGTTTTGAAAATTGGGGAAAGGAAAAAAACTGTATATATATAACTCAGTTTTTGAAAAAGGAAGTTCAATCGGTGCAAGGAAAGTGAACGATTACTTCTTTTCAAAATCGATAACTGCCAAAATTATTAAACAAAAGATCGTACCTTTTCGAGTTAATTATAACTAAATGACAATTAATACCTTTTAGATGAAATACAACTTACAGTCTTTAGCCATGAATGTCTGAGTCTCAGGACTTAGAGTCTAAGAGATCAGAGTCTTAGAGTTGGTGAGTCTCTAGACTTTAACTTCTTCAAGCTTCAAAATGTTGAGTCTCGAGCGGATAAAGTCGAACTGATTCTTCTCCAAAGGCTTTGTGAATATGTCCGCTAGTTGACTTTTTGAATCAACAAATTGAATCGAGATTTCTCCATTTTGAATATGATCTCTAATAAAGTGATGACGAATCTCAATATGCTTTGCTCTTGAATGAAGGATTGGATTTTTGGTGAGATTGATAGCGCTGGTGTTGTCACATCTGATTTCTGTGCATGAGTCTTCAATGCCAAAGTCTTGTAGCTGTTGTTTTATCCATAGAATTTGCGAACAGCAGCTTCCAAGAGCTACATACTCTGCTTCTGTCGTTGAAAGAGCTACAGTGCTTTGCTTCCTCGAAAACCAAGACACCGTTCTGTTTCCAAGTAGTTGACAAGTTCCAGAAGTGCTCTTTCTATCGACTCTGCAACCGGCCAGATCTGCATCTGAGTATCCTAGAAGATTAAAGTCTCCCTTCTTTGGATACCAAAGACCGATGCTTGAAGATGAAGCAACGTATTTGATAATTCGTTTCACGGCAATGAGATGTGATTCTCTAGGATCTGATTGAAACCTAGCACAGATACAAATACCAAACAAAATATCAGGTCTAGAAGCAGTAAGATAAAGAAGTGAACCGATCATGCTCCTATACAGCTTTTGATCTACTTTCTTCCCTTCTTCATCCTTGTCTATCTTCTGAGAACATGACATTGGTATGTCGATCTTTTTGCATTTTTCCAATCCAAACCTTTTGACAAGATCATTCGCATATTTTTCTTGATGGATGAAAGTTCCTTCCTTCATTTGTTTCACTTGGAGTCCAAGAAAGAATGTTAACTCTCCCATCATACTCATTTCAAATTCATCCTGCATAGACTTAGAAAATTTCTTGCAAAGACTTTCATTAGAGGATCCAAAAATAATGTCATCAACATATATTTGAACAAGTAAAAAGTTTTTGTTTTCCTTTTTGATAAACAAAGTAGTATCTACTTTACCTTTGACAAAACCATTTTGTAATAAAAACTTACTTAGTCTGTCGTACCAAGCTCGAGGTGCTTGCTTTAGACCATACAGAGCCTTTTTCAGTCTGAAGACTAAGTCTGGCTTCTTTGGGTCTTCAAATCCAGGCGGTTGTTCCACATAAACTTCCTCATGGATAAATCCATTTAGGAAAGCACTTTTGACGTCCATTTGGAATAGCCTGAAATTTTTGTAACAAGCAAACGCAAGTAATAGACGAATAGCTTCTAACCTTGCAACGGGTGCGTAAGTCTCGTCATAGTCTATTCCTTCTTCTTGCGTATATCCTTTGGCCACGAGTCTTGCTTTGTTTCGTACGACTTTTCCTTTTTTGTTCATTTTGTTCCTGAATACCCATTTGGTTCCAATAACAGTTTTACCTTTTGGTTTAGATGTCAATTCCCAGACATCATTGATGTTGAACTGTCTGAGCTCTTCTTGCATAGCTTCGATCCAGCTTTCATCAGATAAGGCTTCTTCTATGCTTTTTGGTTCAATTTCAGAGATGAGAGCCACGGCACTAGATTCTTCATGCCTTTTTGATCTGGTGCGGATTCCTTCATTAAGTTCGCCGATAATAAGATCTTTGAGATGACTGGATTTGTGCTTCCAGTTACCAGGTTGATGATCTCTTTCTTTATTTGATTCTCCATGAGCGTCTTGATGATGGACTTCCAGAATCTGAGATGCTTCTTGAGATGTAGACATTTGAAGATCTAGAGCGGATTCAGTCTCTTCGAACTGAGTCTGGCTGGATTCATCTTGCACTGAGTCTTGGAATTTGACATTCATTGATTCTTCCACAGACTGGCTTTTTTTGTTGTAGACTCTGTAGGCTTTGCTTGATGTAGAATATCCAAGGAAGATGCCTTCATCTGATCTTTCTTCAAACTTACCAACTCGATCATTTGCATTTTTCAAAATAAAGCATTTGCAACCGAACACATGAAAGTATGAAACAATAGGCTTCTTACCTTTGAACAATTCATAGGGGGTTTTATCAAGAATAGGTCTTAGAAAGACTCTATTTATAATATAGCAAGCAGTTGAAACAGCTTCAGCCCAAAATCGTGAAGAAATTTTACTTTCAATTAAAAGTGTTCTAGCCATTTCTTGAAGAGATCTATTCTTTCTTTCCACAACTCCATTTTGCTCTGGAGTATACGGAGAGGAAAACATGTGATTAACACCAGATTTATCACAGAATCTCGTAAAATCTTGATTTTCAAATTCACTTCCATGATCTGTTCTTATACTAGAAATAGCACATCCTTTTTCATTTTGAACCTTTTTAGCAAACTTTTCAAAGCACGAAAAGGTTTCTGATTTATTTGCAAGAAAATATACCCAGGTAAAACGAGAGTAATCATCTACAATTACTAGACAATATTTCTTACCTCCAATGCTCTGGGTTCTTGTTGGTCCGAAGAGATCCATATGAAGCAACTGTATTACATGATTAGTAGATACATGATTTATTTGCTTAAATGAATTTCTTACCTGCTTTCCCAGAATGCATGGAGTGCATAAGTCAGACTTTTGGTATGGCAGTTTAGGTAGATCTCGAACAAGCTGCTTTGAAGAGATTTTAGCTAATTGCTTCTTGTTGATATGGCCAAGTTTTCTGTGCCATAGAATTGCTTCATCTTGAATTGAGATTAAGCATTGTTCTTCATTTGGCTTTACATCAAGGAGGTAGATGTTTCCATGCCTTCGACCCATGAAAGACTGAGTCGAATCTTTGCTAATTCCAGAACATATGCCTTCTTGAAAGAAGATCTTGTAACCAGTATCACACAATTGGCTAATGCTGAGTAGATTGTAGTTGAGTCCTTCCACTAGAGAGACATTGCTTATTGTGAGATTTCCAATTTTCGCAGTTCCGAATCCCACAATACTTCCTTTGCTATTTCCTCCGAATGAAACTTTTCCACCATTTACTTTAATAAGCTTTATGAAACATTTTGAGTCTCCTGTCATGTGTCTTGAGCATCCGCTGTCAAGATACCACTTTACCTTCTTTTTGACAGAGACCTGCATTCAAAAAAGAGTCTCAAGCTTTCTTTGGTACCCAAATTTTCTTGGGTCCTTTCGTGTTAGTAGGATGAGCATTATTAGGCCATACTCTCTTAACAGGCTTCCAAACCATAGGACACTCTTTTTCAAAATGATCCTGACTGTTACACTTAGAACACCTTAAAGCATTTCGACCTACAGGCTTTACAAAAACTCTTTTGAAATGATTTTTATAAGCCTCTCTCGATGGTCTTTTCTTAATTCTTTCTTTTACTTTCGGAAAATCAATCAAAGGGATTGTTTCAGCTGTCATACCTAGACCCGACTTATTAAAGTAAGGTCTTTGGATTGAAAGGACTTTTTCAAGTTTTTCGGACCCTATTGAAAATTTCTTTGAAATATTTGATAAATCAGGTTTTAAGAAAGCATTTTCTTTTGAAAGATTGTCTTCACTTTCTTTAAGAGTAGAAACATTCAAGTCTAAATTTTTTACCTTTTCTTCTAAAATGTTTTCCTTTTGTTTTAAAACTGAGTTTTCCTTTTTAAGTTCGGAGATCCTTTTAAGAGAAGTCTTAAGACTAAAACATAACTCATCAATATATTTAGAGACTTTGACAGGGATTTTATAATCACTTACCTCAAATTCACTGTCTGAGTCTGATCCAGAGTCTGAGTCTGATTGCGCCATTAGACACAGGTTGGCATATTCCTCATCACTCTCTTCACACTCTGTATCGCTCCAGGTTTCGGCTTTAAGAGCTTTTCGAAATTTCTCAGCTTTTCCTCTTTTCTTTTTCAGAAGAGGACAGTTGGGTCTGATGTGTCCCTTCTTTTTACATTCGAAGCAAACTACATCTTTGTTTGGTTCCTCATCATCAACAGACTTGGTCTGCTGTCTCTGAAAACTTTGTTTCTTTGGGATGAGCCTTCTGCCTTTTCTATTCAGTTTTCTGAATCTTCTTATCATGAGGGCGAGCTCCTCATCATCCATATCATCTTCAGAATTTGCATCATCAGAATCATCATTTGATTTTAGTGCAATAGATTTCTTACCTCTTGGATCTTCGTCTTCATTAATTCGTTCCACTTCGTAAGACTGAAGAGTTCCAATCAGTTCGTCTACAGATAATGGCATGATTCTTTGCGTCTCTCTTATTGAAGTCTTTATATGATTCCAATCCTTGGAGAGTCCACGTAGAAGCTTGTTCACCTTCATGGGATCAGAAATTTTTTGTCCTTGGTTCTCAAGACCATTGACAATATCTGTAAAACGACTAAACATGTCAGTTATAGATTCTCCTGGTTTCATTTTGAAGGATTCATATTGACCAAGAAGAATGTTAATTCTGGTCTCCTTCACTCGATCTGTCCCTTCATAAGTGATATGTAACCTGTCCTAGACTTCTTTTGCTGTGACACAAGAAGATATTCTGTTATATTCAATTGGTGACAAAGCACAATATAAGGAATAAATTGCTTTAGCATCGAGTGCTTGTCTCTCGTTTATTTCTTCTTGAGACATTCCGCTGGTTTCAACGGTTTCTTTTCCTCTTTCAGTGATTGATGCAGCAGCAGGAGTGATTCCTTTTTCCACTACGTCCCATTCCAGAGGATCCTTTGATCGTAGGAAAGCTTTCATCTTGTTCTTCCAGATGTTGTAATCCTTTCCATCGAAGTAGGGAGGTCTGGTATTGCTTTGCCCCTCCATCAGCCCCGGTGCTAGCATACTAGCCATGGATCTTTTACTCTGAAGTAAAACACTTCAAACAAAGTAAGAACACGGGCTCTGATACCAATTGAGATAGCTAGTACGAGTACCTAGAGGGGGGGTGAATAGGTATACAAAAAAATTTCTCGAAGCTTGCACGATATTTAAACAATTAGAGAATTTGCAACAGTTAAAAATTCAATCGCACGACTGAGTAAGGGAAAGAGAGAATTGAACACTCAGTTTATAGTGGTTCGGCTTGATTCAAGCCTACGTCCACTCTTCTGCACTGACAGCCGATTGGCTGGATTCCACTATGATCAAAGAGTTGTTACAGTGTTGATCTTCCTTGATTTCTAGGTGTAGATGATCTACCACACTCGCTCAAGGCGTTACCAAGTATAAACACTCTCTGTGTACAATTTCGCTCAGTCTCGACTAACAATCAAGGATCTTCAGACTCTGGAATTTTTCTATCGATCACACACTTAAAACAACTAGAACGTCTTCCTTTTATACTCCTTCATGCCATCATAGCCGTTGGCACTTACAAAAGGAATTCCTCCAATCTACCCGTTGGACGGAATCAATCAAGAAGATCATCCGAGCTATTTAAGGAATCTGATGATAGCCCATCAATCCTGTTCGCCCATACAATCATGATCTCGGTTTCCAAGAATAGAATGATCCAAGATTATTTCGTCGACCATCGGATCTTCAATTGATCTTAGATAAGAATTAAAGACTCCGAAATGATTATCCAACCAAAAAATCTATTCCAGAGGATAGGATCAAATCCTCAACCATAAACCTCGACTTTGGATTTCCTTCAACACTGGATTAGAAAGACTGTCAGTGAGAATAATTTTGAGTCTTGAGTCTTGAGTCTTGAGTCTTGAGTCTTGAGATAACAAAGTCTTGAGACTATAAATTCTTGAGACTTTAACTATCGATATCCAGACTTAGACTGATAGAAATGTTTTGTCAGCTTCAAAATATTCTGGAAAGATTTCTCCAACACTTAGTGGGGTAGAACCTGCTGAGACGTAGTCTCATCCCAGTTGTGGGACAACATTTCAGGCCCGTAGATGAACCTGAGGAGGAGGAATCAGAGAAGGAGAACACTGAAGTGAAACCTAAGGAGGAGAAGATTTTTTGAAGAAGAAGATGATCCAGAAAGGGATTCTGAGTACGATTGGATGAGGACTGAGGTCCCATCCTCTTTCAGGAATCCTGTTTTGATGTGAATAGAGTGAAATTAGAAAGCCGTGAATAGTTTGGTGAAGCTCTTCGAATTATGCTCTTTATAAAAGTGTGGTTGTGAATTTCGTTATGAAAAATATGGCATTGTTTTTCTATCCCATTGTGTTATTGTTTGGGGATTTATAACTACTTCCGCATGTGCTTAATAAAAGAAAGGGTCGGCGATACTTAGTCCTGGGATATCGCATTATAAAATCGACCAAGTAGAAGGATGTGTGCGTGCCCGAGGATCGGGGCGTGACAACCCCTTTCGTGGTATCAGAGCGAAGTTCAAGATTGGAGTGATAAGGATCGTTGTCCATGGGATAGTTGGTGGGAAAGGCCTTTAAATTTATGTTGGTGCATGTCTGCGTAAGCTGGATACAAAAATTACTTGTTGTTTGGATCGCTCTGTTTCTAATTCGGTGTTGAATTGGAAGCAGGTGTTAGCTGAGTAAAGCTACACTATGAGCGATCAAGAGACGAGAACTCCTGCAAAGAGGACCGGTAGGGCCGTTATTCGGGGTAGAGCTCCGACTAGTGTCGGGACCCGAGGCGGACGTGGTCAAGCACCAACATAGGCGAGTGCAAGTGGAGTGATTCCACTTGTCATAGATGTCGGGGTAGCAGCCCCTAATGATCACAGGGTGGATGGGATCTTGCGTGTTCTGGAAGCAATGGGTACTAGAATGGATCAACAAGCTGCTACTGTTGAAGCCGCTGCCCAGGCTGCTGCTACTGTTGTTGCTGCCACTGCCACTGGAGCGGCCCTACAGCCGCACCTGCCGTTGCTCCAACCGCCATGAATGTCGAAGGTTCACCAAGGATAGTGGTCGCTGCAAGACCAATTCATAAGCTGGTGGAGCATTTCCTAAGGTTAAATCCACCATTGTTCACCTAGATAGGAGATCTCGAAGCTGCCGCTTCATGGGTTCAGAAGCTTGAGAAAGCGTTTGCACTGTTGATGTGCAACGAGATTGAGAAGGTAATGTTAGCAACTTACCAGCTGGAGGGAGTTGCAAACACTTGGTGGATGACTACCCATGAAACGATCTTTCCAGAAGGTGTTGTTCAGGACTGGAACACTTTTCATGAAGCCTTCAATGATAAGTATTTCTCCGAGACTGCAAGAGAGGTGAAGATGGCAGAATTTCAACGTCTTCGCTAGGGTTCCCTATCTGTTGATGAGTATGAGGCGAAGTTCGCTGAACTTTCGCGATATGCCCCCGAGTTAATTAAGAATCCTGTGAACTGAGCGAGGAGGTTCAGAGATGGATTTAGACTGGATTTGAGAAGCACCTTAGTCCTTCTGGATCAAACTTATAACAACATATATCAGAGAGCTCAGAAGATTGAGAAAGATCATAATGATAAAGTTGTCTCATCTAGATCGAGGTTTAGCTCTCATAGAGACAACATCCACCAAGGAAAGAAGCTGATGTTGGGAAATAGATTCCAAGGCCCGCCCGGCAAGAAAAGTGGATTTAATAGGCCGGTACCCAGTAGTGTTGGTGCGTGTCACTTTTGTGGGAGAAGACATGGGACAGCACCGTGCCCAGCTAGGATGGTTGTGTTTTGAATGTGGCCAATAGGGTCACATCGCAAGGAATTGTCCAAGGAAGCAAAGAGGACAACCTCAATTGCCACCGCCACCGCCGCCGCCGCCACCAATGAGACAAATATGAGGGTATGCCCCTCAGAATGCATCGCAAAGAGGACAATAGAGACCTCCAGTTCAGGGCACCGTGTACGCAATTACACAAGGTCAGGCAGAAGCTACGCCTGACGTGATTACAGGTATAGTCTCGCTCAACGACCAACCTACTTATGCTTTGTTTGATTCGGGAGCAACATATTCCTTCATTGCCGAGCAATATGTTAGGATGCTATGGTTGAGTCCTGTATTGTTGGAGTCGGCAATTTGCATATCTACACCCTTGAAAGATAAAGTTATTGCTGCTTTGGGATGTTCAGGGTGCAAGTTAGAGATTGGTGAGTGAGTGGGGAAAATTGACTTGTTAGTCCTAGCCATGTATGATTTTGATTTGATAATTGGCATGGACTGGCTCACCAATCAACGAGCTAAAATGGACTGTTATCGCAAGGCGATTCAGTTTGACCTGTTTGGGGGTAAGAGCTTCGAGTTTGTTAGGAATCGAGGAGGACCCTCAATTTCCTTAATCTCGTCACCAGAAGCAACTCGTTTGTTAGACGAGGGTTGCCGAGGGTACTTAGCAACTGTCGTGGATACGACAGTTGAGGAGCTGAAAATTGAAGATATTTCAGTGGTACAGGAGTTTCCAGATGTCTTTCTAAAAGAATTGCCAAGGTTACCGCCAGAAAGAGAGATTGAATTTGTAATTGAACCAGCACCGGGGATAGAACCGATTTCAAAGGCACCTTACCAGATGACGTTATATGAATTGAAAGAACTGAAGGTACAAATGCAAGAATTATTGGATAAGGGATTTATTCGTCCTAGTGCATCACCTTGGGGAGCACCAGTTCTGTTTGTTAAGAAGAAAGATGGTTCGTTGCATCTGTTCATCGACTATCAACAACTCAATCAGGTTACAGTCAAGAACAAGTATCCATTGCCGAGGATAGATGACTTATTTGATCAACTACAAGGGGCATCAATATTTTCGAAGATAAACTTAAGGACAGGATATCATCAGCTGAGGATTAGGAAAGAGGATATTCCTAAGTCAGCATTTCGTACTCGGTATGGTCACTATGAATTCACAGTGATGCCATTCGGGTTGACAAATGCTCCAGCTGCTTTCATGGATTTGATGAACAGGGTGTTCAAGGAATATTTAGATCAGTTTGTGATAGTGTTCATTGATGACATCTTGGTTTATTCGAGAAGTGATGAAGAGCATGATAATCATCTGAGATTAGTGCTTCAGACCTTAAGAACTCATCAGTTGTATGCTAAGTTTAGCAAATGCGAGTTTTGGTTAACTCGCGTTGTGTTCTTAGGTCATGTGATTTCCGGAGAAGGAATCTTTGTCGACCCGAGCAAGATAGAAGCCGTGATCAAATTGCCGAGACCGACGACAGTGATAGAAATCAAAAGTGCGAGTGTAGTTTCCAAGCGCTGAAGGAAAAGTTGACTACCGCACCTGTACTGACGATTCCATCTAGTTCTTGAGGATTCGAGATCTATAGCGATGCGTCATTCAGGGGATTGGGTTGCGTGCTGATGTAACATCGCAGAGTCGTTGCATATGCTTCCCAGCAATTGAGACCTTATGAATTGAATTATCTGACACATGACTTAGAACTCGCAGCCATCATATTTGCATTGAAGATTTAGAGGCACTACTTGTGCGGAGAAAAGTTTCAGATCTTCACGGACCATCAGAGTCTCAAGTATTTGTTCTCTCATAATGAGTTGAACATGAGATAGCGTCGATGGATGGAATTGTTGAAGGATTATGACTGTGATATTCTATATCACCCAAAAAAGGCGAATAAGGTCGCCGATGCTTTGAGTCGAAAGTCTTCAGTGGCTCATATATTGATTAAGGAGTGGAATTTAATCGAAAGAATGCGAGATTCGGTATTCAAGTTTGAGGTAGGCCACCTCTTGAGTCTTATGGCCGCCCTTAGAATTGAACCGGATGTCCAAGTCAAAATCAAGAAACTCCAACTGACAGATCCAGACGTACAGAAAATTCTTCAAGAGGATACCGATAAAAGAAAGGCTGATTTTCAGGTTTTTGATGATGGGGTACTAAGGCTCCGTGGACGTTTGGTTGTACCTGATGATATAGAGCTTAAAGAAGAAATTTTATTTGAAGCACATCGTAGCAGTTATAGCATTCATCTTGGAAGTAGTAAGATGTATCAGAATCTGTGTCAACACTACTGGTGGTTAGGTATGAAGGCAGACATCGCCAAACATGTCGCCACAGCAAGTAAAAGCCCAGCATTGCAAGCCGGGAGGACTTCTACAACTTCTTGCGATCCCAGAGTGGAAATGAGAGCATATCACGATGGACTTCATGACTAGACTACCAAGGAGTCAGAGAGGGAATGATTCGATTTGGGTAGTAGTTGACAGGTTGACAAAGTCGGCTCACTTCATCGCAGTTCGAAAGGACCTCAGTCTTGATAGGCACGCAGACTTATACGTGCGTCAGGTGGTTCGAATGCATGGAGTGCCGGTTACAATAACTTCAAATAGAGACCCAAGGTTTATGGCTACTTTTTGGAAGAGCTTGCAGAGTGCTTTAGGTACAAAGCTTTAATACAGTATGGCATATCATCCTTAAACGGATGGCCAGTCCGAGAGGACGATTCAAACCCTCGAGGATATGCTAAGAGTGTGTGTAATAGACTTCAAAGGAAGTTGGGAAGATCAGCTTCATCTGGTGGAATTCGCCTACAACAACAGTTATCAGCAGAGTATTCAGATGGCTCCATTTGAAGCATTGTATGGCAGAGCATGCAGAACTCCAATGTGTTGGGATGAAGTCGGGGAAAGAAAAATCACAGGCCCAGAGTTAGTTCAGCAATCAGTAGATGTCGTGGCAGTGATCAGAGGCAGATTAAAGACAACACAGAGCAGGCAGAAAAGTTATGCAGATAAGCGTCGAAGGTCTTTGGAATTCTAAGTTGGTGATCACGTTTTTTTGAAAGTGTCACCAATGAGGGGAACTTCGCGCTTTAGTAAGAAAGGCAAGCTGAGTTCGAGGTACATAGATCCATTTGAGACTCTTGAAAGAATTAGAAACTTAGCATATCGTCTTCCATTGCCGCCAAGATTGGCGCAAGTGCATGACGTCTTCCACGTATTGATGTTAAGGAAGTACGAGCCTGACCTGACCCACATGCTCAATTTCGAGGAATTGGACATGGATGACCGTGTGTCATACGTTGAAAGCCCGGTCCAGATCGTCGATCGTAAAGAGCAAGTTCTACGTACAAAGACCATTACGTTGGTCAAAGTGGTCTGGCAACACCATGGCACTGAATGAGCGACTTGGGAGACTAAAGAGTCAATGAGACAGTTGTGGCACCCCGAAACAGCTTAGGTCGCCACAGGTACCTATCGCTCCACTAGTTACATCTCTTAGTAGAAGCATCGCAGCTCATAGGCATTTTTTTTTAAACGGTCCCAGCGCAACTTATTAGCGAAAACATAATTAAGTCTCTCCATCTCTCCCTCCAATAACCATAATGCAATGCACACCACTACACATCATATGAAAAGATAAGGCCAAACCACTTTTTATTTACATATTTTCATGATGGGTTTCTCGGGTCGGTACATCCAAAAAGAAAAGCCAAGACTCTTATCTACGCTTGGCCATAACCCAAAAGGTATCTCAACCGCTATATCGATTGTGTATCATCCCCCATCTACAAGTGTCGGCTACTTTCAAAAAACGTCAGCTCTCTACTCCTCACGTGGCCATCACACCCATCCTGGCGTGTCGGGCGATGGTGGCGGCAACATCCCCCGAATCACCCCATCTCGGCGGACGTGAATCGACAAAAACTCCTGTATGACCGGGCCCCCAGCCAGGCCCACATCGTACATGACCAGCACGCGAGCTCGCACAAACGCCAGACCAGGGATGGTAATGCAATCTACCTTCGAACACTCTACCTCCACGTCAGATGGGAGGCCATAGAAGATACCCCACGTGACAGTAGAGAACGGCATCATTCTAATCTGAAATGTTGGTTCCTGAAGGGGTGAGTACAGCCACTCAGCAATTAAAAGATCCAATAAACCACTCAATGCATCACACAATTCAATCACCACATCATAGAATAGTACATGTCATTCATGCATCCAAGCATAACTTATCTTGAAGCCATGCATATGTCATCATGCCATATGTACATACATCCTCATGTACTCATCACCATCATATCATACATGTACTATCATGGCATAGGTGCACACACAACCATGCACTCATCATCATCATATCATACATGTACCATCATGCCATAGGTGCACACACAACCATGCACTCATCATCATCATATCATACATGTACCATCATGCCATAGGTGCATAATTCAATTTCCATTTTTTATCTTTCGATTTAATCACCACCTCTTTCTTTCTCGGGATCAGTAATTTCATCCCACATTTTATCACTCACACCCCAATCCAGGCATCGCGAGAAAACCTCCGGCACTCACCACCGAGCATCCGGCACCCCCACATTCCACGCATCTTGCATCCCAACTGGCATCACGAGGCATTCCTCGGGCACAAACCTTCGAGGCTTCCGGCACCCAACCATTTCGGGTATCTCGAAACTCCCAAGGACATCCGGGCATGTATCTCAATACAACCGGGCATTCGGCACCCCCCATCCCGGGCATCCTGACAGTCCCAGGGCATTATCGACCACCTCCAACAGTTTTCCTCATTCATCATAATCCATGTTCACCAATTTATGTCTCACAATCAACATGGCACATAATGTAATGGCAACAAAGTCAAATTCAGCATTTTATTCTATATGCAATGCCAAATATCATCACATGCTCAGCAAGATTCAATCACCTCAATCAATATAATTAATAGGTCTCATCCAAAACAGAATAATCACAAATTTCAGCATTTGAAGTTCGTACATCCAGCTTGCATAGTTTTAGAAAATATTTCCATTAAATACCTAAATGGTCTTTAAAAATTATAAAATTCGAACATGTGATAGTCAAGATATAATGGCAGATAAAATGATATGACCTATGCATTGAAACTGATTAAGTCCGAATGCGTCAGATTATAGGGCTTTAGAATTAATTTCGATTAAATACCCTAATAACCTTAAAAATTCATGAAATTTGAATATGTTGTATTCAAGGTCCTAAGGTAGGTTTTTCATGAAGAAACCAAAGTCAAATTCGTTCTGGATAATTTAACATAAACAGTTGAAGCTTCTGTTTCAATACCGAAAATTCCCAGATTCAACACCCTCCGAAAAACCACAAATTCACCTATCTATTCTGGTTTGTTTTCTCTAAATTTTTGATATGTTAATCCTCAAGATGTCCTTTACAGTCCTTTACAACTTTGATTAAGAGATCAATACAACTTTGATTAAGAGATCAAGGTGAGATTTTCAAAGGAAAGTCACTTTACAGTCCACAAAGTCACTGAAGCTCAGTACATCATTTCCAGATCTAACGTCTTCAAAATAAAAATCGTTTCACTACGCTTTACTTTTTCATTTTATCTCAAAATAGAGTATGTTAGCCTTCAAGATGTTTTATACCACTTTCGTGAAGGAGTCATAGTGAAATTTTCAATAAAAAGTTACATGCAACACCCAAAATCACCAAGAGGTCAACAAAACAGCTTCAGATCTAACATTTTCGTAGAGAGAGGGTTTCACCCCTCAAAACTCAACCATTTTGCCTAAAATTTTAGTATGTTATACTTTAAGATTTTATCTACAACTTTCGTGAAGAAGTCGAAGCCAAAATTCGACTCAAACATCGCATACAATCCACTACAACATTCTGGGTCAGACTATTTACTCAAGAACAGATTACTGCTTCAAAACAACACCCATGAAACTTCGGTTTTTCGTACCCTAGACACCCGAAATTCATCACCATTCAATGACACATTCTAGACACAACATGCAAGAGTAGATCAAAGGATCTAACTTGCCTCCAAACCGAGCTTTGGCGAGCATGACGGCGGCAAATGACAGACGCACAGGCGGCTGCGAGCGATGGATGAGCGGCTTCCTCCTTCGCGCGGCCTCTTCCTCTTCTCTCTCGGTTCCTCACTCTCTCGCGACAGCTTTCTCTCTCACTCTCTCTCTCTCTCTCTCCAGCGACGCTTCCCCTTCATCATCAACCGGTTCCTTCAATTTTCCTCTCCACAATGATGAACAATCATTGCTTTTGCATAAAGAACACTTGGACAAAGGAAATCAACACTTGGCAAAATCTTCATGCAAAGGAGTGGGCCTCTCATGGGCCGGTTTCCCTTGGTCGACAGCCCAATGGGGCTCCATTCGGTCGGGCTTGAGGCCAGTCATGGGCCGGCGACTCCTCCTCCTCCTTTGGGCTTCACGGCTGGGCCCAAATGGCCGAAAGGTGGGGCTTCTTGTGGGCTGATCTTAAGCTAATACTTTGGCCCACATCTCATCCTAATAATTCTCCTTAAACCTAGATTTTATAAACACCAAATTGAAATTTATAAATCACAAAACTTTGTGACCTATCTTAATAAATTCCAATCCATAATCCCCCATGGCCAAAAATAGCATTTTCCTATAAATGATTATTCACTAAAAGCTTGGCCAAGGTCTTAATGCAAGACATGAATTTGAGCACCCCTAAAGATTGGCAAGGAATTCTAAGATGCCACAACAGTTGTACCCCCACCTTTGTTATCAAAGTGTGTAATGATTTAAATTTCGATGATGAAATTTTTATAAGAGGGGATGAGTTGTGACATCCTGAAATTCGACCCCGTTTCGATAAAGTGAAAAGGGCATTTCGTCGACGTGCTTATGGTCCTTTTTCTCTGAGTTGATCACTCACGAGTTAACTAACCTATTGGGTGAAGCCGTTAAGGGATGTATCCGCAGTAAAATCCCTAAAAGCTTCTTAATTGGTTGGATTGGACTAAAATCGCGTTTGATCGATTCTAACCACGAAATGGAATTCGATTTCAGGAATCGAATATTCGAGCGTGTCATAATTCATTTTTTAGGATCCTGTCTCATCGTTCCGTCAAATTATTGACGAGTCCGAAATTTCGGGAAAGAAATTATTGGAGGAAAAATCGAAGACCAAAAGAAATTAAGTGAAAGAGAAAGGGAAAATAATAATAGTAATAAGAATAATATAATTATCTTATTATTTTATTATTTTCTTTTCTCCTTTCTCTCTCTCTCTCCCTCTTCTCTCTCCTCCTTTCACCCCCCACGTGATCTTTCCCCCTTTCTCTCTCTCTCCTTCCCTCTTTTCCCTCTTGCGGAATCCCCCACCGACTCCTTCCTCTTTGCCGGTTCCCACTTTGCCTCTTTCTCTCTCTCTTTTTCTTTTTGGCTAGTCAAACACTCTTATCTTCTTCTCTCTCTCTCTTATCTCTTCATCTTCTCTCTCTCTCTCGACACTCTCTCTCTCCTTCGCCTTGTTCGCGCGACGCCTAGTGAACTAGCGAAGAAGAAGCAGAGACAGCAGCACCGAGAGGAGAAGACCGGAGCAGCTCGCCGTCGCCGCCCGTGCTCCGCCACCCACACATAACCTATGCACTCCACCACTCACCGCTCGCCTTCGCCTCTCCCTCACGCCCCTCAGCCGTCGTCGCTGTCCTCCTTCTCTCCCCCTCTATTTTGTGCGAAGACCGACGAAAGTAGAAGCAGCAATTAGCCACACTTGAAGGAGCCACCGCTCGCCGTTCCGCCGTCCACCACCTCCACAGAGCAGCCGTCCCTCCCCTCACGCCAGTCCAACGCTGTCCAGCTCCAGTCGCCTCTGCCAAGCCCTTGTTTGGCCACCACAGGCCGTGGTTCGACCACCTCCGGCCATCGGGAACCGCCGTGTAGCCTCGCCGGACCACCACCTACTCTCCCGACCTCTTGCCGTCCCCAACCATCTTGTTTTCCCCTCTGTTTTGCAGCAACTCAGTAGGTTGTCGAGTGGATTTCCAGCCCCTTTGGGCCTGCTTTTGGGCCGTTTTCGGGCCCCGAACCCAAGCCGTGCTTTGGGAAGAGTTGATCATCGCGCCGTCCCCGTCGGATTGATCCGAGTTGTGCGCGATTCAGGTGAGTAATCTCACTAATCCCTACTTAATTTTCTAATTATGCTTAGGGGTTTATTAGATTAATTAAGTGCAATTAGGTAGTTAGATTAGAGTAGATTAGTGATTATTAGACAATTGTGATGCGTATTAGACATTTTTTATTGTGCATTTAGTAAGTAGATTTAGTCTACTAATTATTGAATGCATCTTGGGATTTTTCCCAACCCTTAGCAGGCTTCAATTAGGCAATTCGGGCATAAATTGGATTTTTAGTAATTAATTATTAATTTTCGAAATTTATTAATTAATTAATTATTTTTCCGGAAATTCACCCGGAATGGCCGGTGACCGGAATTTCATGCTGATCGTTGTGGTGCAGTCCGTTTATTTAATTGAGCTTCGAATCGTACCAAATTAATTTAATTATGAAATTTTAGGATATGTTCCTATTGGGTTGATTTTGATTATCTGGTTGAGGAATTTAATCACGAAGTGCAATATCGTTAGTCGTGGTAAAGTGGTCGAGTGGGACCGTAAATCCCTTGAATATTGAAAGTGGTCGAGTGGGACCGTAAAGCCATTGAATATTGAAAGTGGTCGAGTGGGACCATAAAGCCATTGAATATTGAAAGTGGTCGAATGGGACCGTAAAGCCACTAAATATTGAAAGTTGCCAAGTGGGACTGTGTCTTCCACCTATACTTAAGTTGTGTCCTGAGGATCGTGATTCGTAATTGGGAATTGAGATGGAATAATTGAAATGACCGGAAGTGGTTTTGTTGACATGTAATCGACTAGGTCGATTGATCAAGATATCCATCTATGATGTGATTGCCTGGGTGCCTATTATGGATTGTACTGACTTGCAAGTGGGATCCGATGCCAAGGTAAGTCCTCTGACCTGTGCATGTTTAGGCAGCCTATAGTATAATGGTTCACTAATCGGGCCTTAGTGGGGTAGAACTTGCTGAGACATAGTTTATCCCGGTTGTGGGATGACATTTCAGGCCCATAGATGAACCTGAGGAAGAGGAATTGGAGAAGGAGAACACTGAAGTGAAACTTGAGGAGGAGAAAGATTTTTTGAAGAAGAAGATGATCTAGAAAGGGATCCTGAGTACGATCGGATGAGGACTGAGGTCCCATCCTCTTTTGGGAATCCTGTTTTGATGTGAATAGAGTGAAATTAGAAAGCCATGAATAGTTTTGTGAAGCTCTTCGAATTATGCTCTTTATAAAAGTGTGGTTGTGAATTTCGTTATGAAAAATATGGCCTTGCTTTTCTATCCCATTGTGTTATTGTCTGGGGATTTATAACTACTTCCGCATGTGCTTAATAAAAGAAAGGGTCGGCGACACTTAGTCCTGGGATATCGCATTATAAAATTGACCAAGTAGAAGGATGTGTGCATGCCCGAGGATCGGAGCGTAACATTATTGGTCCACATTTGCTACATCTCCGTCTTCTTTTACTTCACAATTCAGAATAGGCCAACAAAATCCAGCAAGAATCTGTATATGATCGTTTGCTTTTGGAAGTCGGTTTATGGAGACCTTGAAGTTCAGCCTATGAATTTTGCTGTACACTAGACGGGTCCTGTTGTCGTACTTCGAACACTTATGTAGGTTTCAATTGTTCTCGCCTTCCTTTCATGGTGCAGCAGAGCAACAAATGTCAAAGGAATTGGAAGAGACGGTTCCACAGCCTCCTGTCACAATGAATGGTCTTTCTCACCGAGATGATTCTCCAATGAGCGTGATGAACTGCAGGAATAAGTAAGAAACTCGATTCTTGAGATGTTTCTGTCTCATATCGTTTACTTTTTCTCCATTGCGTCCAACATAGTACCTACTCTAGTGATTAGCTTAACTTTTCATTTCAATCTGAAAGCTACTCACCTACATTTATAGGATTCTTAATATAAATTACCTGCTTGTGCACACTATCTTACTTGGCAAATTCTGTCATCTGCACTAGTTTAAATACAGGCATCATTCGAGAGCGCAAGTGCCCTTGATGACTTATGGCCTGAGGCATGGCGTAATTGTTTTTTTGCCTCGTCAAAAGTGTTGCTTCAGAGGACCTGAATATTCTTTTGATAGGAATTGTCTGTTTAGATGATCATAATTGCTACCATTGGCAGAACACACTAAAATAACAACATGATAGTCGCGGTGTGCATTCTAGTCGAACAACCTAGTTTCAACTTCGAGTTGTGATGCTAACTGTGCTCGCACTTGTGGTTCTAAAATGTTGATGAACATAGCTGAATCTAACAAGCTACTAGCCATTCCTGTCGGTTTTGTGATCAGAAGAGGAGGTAAGGTCTGCTCCACATCTTGTACCTGGCGGTAATCTTGCTTGTCCTTCATTGGAAGAACAAGGTATGAGAATAAATGCTGCATTAGACGCTGCACATGCACCAATTTCTCATCTCTCAAACCTCATTGCCAACGGCCATTGGGCTGCAAACTTCAGGGGACCTTACTTTCACTGAAGTTATTTATGATATTCAACACTTAGCTCGACATTCTGCGTCGTTGATCTTACTTGGTTTGGACTACCTACTGGCGAATCTCTTCATGTAAAGGTTTGGCTTGGAATATGACTTGTCAACATAGTTGCATAGACATGGCGGTTCTGTTCTTTTACCCATCAGCGCATTCGACTCGTGGTGCAACAATCTGAAAAAAGCTTTTAATATGCTATTTGAGAGTCAGCTTTCAGCAGTAATCTCGAACAATTTCGGGTTCCCCAAACCGAGACTTGTTCAGAGTCATTCAAAGCCTTCAATTTCTGACCTTGTACTAGGAAGGTCCTTCCTACTTTATCTGTTTCTAGATACTTTAAAAACCATCTAAAGTAATTGAAAAGACCATGCGGAAAAAGTTAATTGCTGTTGTACTCGGTGAGGCGACCCAAGTTTAAGTAGCAGCATGCGCTTTTGCTACTTCTCTATGTATTCTTACTCCTGATGAATGGCTTTGTTTGTAGCTTCCATTCAGGAGTACCTTGCTAATTTGGCATCGGGTCAGGGTTCTCTGTCTGCAATATTTGAGTGAAGTGGATATCGCGCTTTCCTTATCAACATCGGTGTCGGGAGGAATGTTTGCTAAGCAAGAAAACTCATGTGTAGGGGACAACAGTGAGGAATATAGTACTTGTTCAGAAGAATGTAAGGCACCATCTCATGACTTATCATCGAGTGAGTGCACAAATTGTTACTGCATTGAGATATTGTGCTTTTGTAATACATCACATCCTCTAAGACGACATCACATGTTCAATTCCTATTCATCGTAAAGACAAAAATTGATAGCCACTCTGTCTATCCTCTTTGACGTGTGCCAATCGTTCATCAGTTAGGTTAGGACCCATCTAGAAACAAGAGGTCGAGATCAAAGATTGCTTGAGTAGGTAGCTGATGTCAAGCTGGTTGATCGAGCGGGGGTTGAAGGGTGGGGGCGACAGCTTTTGATGGAAATGAGAGAGATTTTTTTTTTTTGGTGACCGAGGAACCGTTGGAGACTCCCTTACGGGGTCACACCGCCCTCTGATGCTCGGTGGCACCATCGGACTTTGTCGCAAACCACTATTTAAACATAAAACCTCGGGGGAGGGGGGCTGGCCCAGTAATCCATCCTGCGACTCCCACTTAAGTCATGGAATGCAACAAGAGGGTTTAAACCCTCAACCTTGACGATGAGGGAGAGCACGCACACCATCTATGCTGCCCATGTGTGATAGTCTGATTTTCCACTTCTGTTTTCAATTGAATGAGCCAGGCTTTTCATCGACGTGCCTATAGTGCTATTCTCCAAACCGATCACTCATGAGATAACTAGACTATTTGGGGAAGTTACTAAGGGATTTTAATGTAATCGGCTTGAGAATTCGACCAGGAATTAACTGCTCGACCATGTTAATCTACAAGGATCATTATGGCACAATCGAAAATCTATCAAATATCGGAGATAGGTCAATTCGACTGAGGTATGTGATTAGGCGTGGGTGATTCCACCTAATTACAAAATTCTTGTCGATCGACACTAAATTAATTTTTCTATCGTTTTGGTATCATATGCCTGTATTTGAAATCTTGAGATTTTCACGACAACCGAGAGTGGCCAATGAGTCGAAGATGTACATTGTAGTTCGAAAATAATTGACCACGGGTCAATTGCACCAAAAATTCCTCAAAACTACCTGGTAGTTTAGGTCGCGCTAAAATCAAGTCGGATTGAAATTAACCGTGGAATTTATTCCGATTTCAGAAATTGAGAGTTTTATCGTGTCACAATCAATTCTAGGAATATTGTTGCATCCTTTCAAGACCTTTTGACAAACTCAAATTTTGGCAGGAAATTCAAGTGCGGCAAATTAAGTGAAAATGGGAAAGACCATGATTTAAAAGGAGTTTTGGCCTTCATTGTGGAACAATTAGAGATGGGAATTATAAGGGTTTAATTGAGGTCTCATCTTTGCTACCTAAGGCCATTAAATGGCAAAGTATAAAAGGGGAAAAAACTAATGCCAAGGCTGCAAATTTCGGATGGCCATTTGCCCAAGGGAATTTCACCTTCATTTGAGTGTCATTTGAAGAGGATAGACTCACTTTTGAAGGGTAGGACCCATGTGGTTATTTTTTCTCTTTTCTCCCCTCCATCCATGCGAAAACCCCCTTCTTGTGCCGCTCGACCGCCTCTATCTCTATCCCTCTCTCTTTCTCTTTCTTTCCTTTTCCTCTCCTTTTTCCTTGCCGTGAATTTCCTTGTCTTTACCCTAATGGTGTGGCCAACAGGGCCACTAGGTCAGAGATTGTCCCCCTAGACCAATGGAACAGCAATTACTGCCTCCACCACCGATGGGTCAAAACCGAGGGTACGCACCCCCGAATGCACAACAGGGTGGACCGACTAGACCGCTAGTGCAAGGAAGGACGTATGCTATCACTAGAGGACAGGCAGAGGACTCACCTAATGTGGTCACATGTACTATTTCCCTGAACGACCATATTGCATACGCTTTATTTGACCCTGGTGCAACTCATTCATTTATAGCTGAGCAATTTGTTAAGCTAGTAGGGTTGAGTCCTAAATTGTTGGAGTCAGCAGTTAGTATATCTACCCCGTTAAAGGATAAGGTATTGTATACGATGGGCTGCCCTAGTTGCAAGTTAGAGATTGGTGAGCGAGAGGGGAGGATAGACCTGATAGTCCTAGCCATGTATGATTTTGATGTAATAATTGGCATGGATTAGCTCACCAAGCAACGAGCTAAGATGAACTGCTATTGTAAAGCGATTCAGTTCAACTCGTTAGAGAGTGAAAGTTTCAAGTTTATTGGAAGTCGAGGAGGACCCTCGATTACCCTAATCTCATCACTTGAGGCAACCCATTTGTCAGACGGGGATTGTCGGGGTTACTTGGCGATTGTCGTTGACACGATAGTTGAAGAGATGAAGATCGAAGATATTGTAGTGGTACAAGAATTTTCGGATGTGCCCGAAAGAATTGCTAGGTCTACCGCCAGAAAGGGAGATAGAATTTGTGATTGAGTTAGCCCCCGGGACGGAGCCAATTTCTAAGGCTCATTACCGGATGGCGTTATCAGAATTGAAAGAACTGAAGGTGCAGATGCAGGAGTTGTTGGATAAGGGATTTATACATCCCAGTGCATCACCTTGGGGAGCATCAATACTGTTTGTGAAGAAGAAAGACGGTTCGTTGCGTCTGTGCATCGACTACCGACAACTCAACTAGGTAATGATCAAGAATAAGTATCCACTTCCGAGGGTCAATGACTTGTTTGATCAATTGTAAGGAGCGTCGATATTATCAAAGATCAACTTGAGGATGGGATATCACCAGTTAACAATCAGGAAAAGAGATATACTAAAGTAGGCATTTCGTACTAGATGCTGCCATTATGAGTTTACTGTAATGCCGTTCGGATTGACGAACGCTCCAACTACTTTTATGGATTTGATGAATCGAGTATTTAAAGAATACTTGGATCGGTTTGTGATCGTGTTCATTGATAATATTCCGGTGTATTCGAGAAGTGCTAAGGAGCATGAGAGGCATTTACGAACGGTACTCCAAACCCTGAGGATTCACGAGTTGTATGCTAAGTTCAGCAAGTGTGAGTTCTGGTTAACTCATGTAGCATTTTTAGGTCACGTGATTTCAGGCGAAGGAATCTCTATGGACCCGTCCAAGATTGAAGTAGTAATCAACTGGCCAAGGCTGACGTAAGTGACAGAGATCAGAAGTTTTCTAGGGTTGGCAGGATACTACAGACGGTTTGTGGAAGGATTTTCAGCTTTAGCATCGCCATTGCCTCAATTGTTAAAGAAAAAATAGAAGTTTGTGTGGACAGACAAGTGCGAGGGTAGCTTCCAAGAAATTAAGCAAAAGCTAACTACCGCACCTGTGCTGACCATCCCGTTTGGTCCCGAAGGGTACGAGATCTATAGTGATGCGTCGTTCAAAGGACTGGGTTGCGTGTTGATGCAGCATGGTAGGGTTGTTGCATAAGTGTCTCATCAGCTGAGACCTCACAAGCTGAATTATCTGACAGATGATTTGGAACTCGCAGCGATTATTTTTGCTCTGAAGATTTGGAGACATTATCTATGTGGAGAAAGATTTCAGATCTTCACGGACCATTAAAGCCTCAAGTATCTATTTTCTTAGAATGAATTGAACATGAGACAACGTCGTTGGATGAAACTTTTGAAGGACTACGATTGTAATATTTTGTATCACCCAGGAAAAGCGAATAAAGTCGCGGATGCACTGAGTTGAAAGTTCTTAGTTGCGTAGATGGTGCTCAAGGAATGGGCATTGATCGAGAAGGCTAGAGATTTGGATTTCAAGTTCGAGGTAGGTCACCTTTCAAATCTTATGGCTACCCTGAGAATTGAACCGGAACTACAAATAAGGATCAAGATACTTCAGTGGACAAACCTAGAAATCCAGAAGATTGTGTAAGAGGAAATAGAAAAGAGAAAACCTGACTTTCACATTTCAAAAGATGGAACATTGAGGTTCCGAGGACGATTGTGTGTACTTGATGATGCAGAGCTTAAAGAAGAGATTTTATCAAAAGCTTATTGTAGCAGTTACAACATTCATCCCAATACGAAGATGTATTATAACCTGTGTCAATACTATTAGTGGTCTGGTATGAAGGCAGACATAGCCAGGCATGTCACCAAATGTCTGACATGTCAGCAAGTCAAGGCCCAGCACTATAAATTAGGAGGACTTTTGCAACCTCTCGAGATCCCCGAGTGGAAATGAGAACATATCACAATGGATTTTGTGACAGACTTATCGAGGAGCCGAGGGGTAATGATTCCATTTGGATAGTGGTTGACAAAATGACGAAGTCGACTCACTTCAGCGCAGTATGAAAAGATCTTGAATTGGATAGGCATGCTGAATTATATGTACGTCAAATCGTTCGTCTACATGGGGTGCTAGTGACGATTACGTCCAACCGAGACCCGAGGTTTATAGCTGCATTTGGGAAAAGTCTGCAGAGTGCATTAGGAATGAAGCTGCTATACAGTACGGCTTATCACCCTCAAACAAATGGCCAGTCTGAGAGGATGATTCAAACCCTCGAAGATATGCTGCGGGCTTGTGTGCTGGATTTTAAAGGAAGTTGGGAAGAACAACTTCATCTCGTTGAGTTCGCCTACAAGAACAGCTACCAGCAAAGCATTTAGATGGCCCCTTTTGAAGCGTTGTATGGCAGAGCATGCATAATGCCGGTGTGTTGGAATGAAGTTAGGGAACGAAAGATCACAAGCCCAGAGTTAGTCCAGCACTCAGTGGATGCCGTTGCAGTTATCAGAAATAGATTAAAGATTGCTCAGAGTCGCCATAAAAGCTATGTCGACAAGCGTCAGAGACCATTAGAGTTCCAAGTGGGTGAATATGTTTTTCTGAAAGTGTCACCAATGAGCGGTACCTCCCGTTTCTCCAAGAAAGGAAAATTAAGTCCAAGATACGTGGGCCCCTTCGAAATTCTGGAAAGAATAGGAACTCTAGTGTATCGTCTTGCGTTATCGCTGAGACTTGCTCAAGTGCATGACGTCTTCCATGTGTCGATGTTGAGAAAGTACGAACCTGATCCGAACCACGTACTAAATTTTGAAGAATTAAATGTGGACGACAGAGAGTTGTACGTGGAGAGAAGGAGCAACCTGGGAAAGTGAAGAATTAGATCGAAAGGAGCAGGTCTTGCGTACCAAGACAATTCCGTTGGTCAAAGTGGTTTGGCAACACCACGGCACAGAAGGAGCAACCTGGGAAAGTGAAGATGCAATGAGACAACAACACCCTCACCTTTTTTGATTGAGAGATGTAACAGTTTAAATTTTGAGGATGAAATTTTTATAAGAGGGGAAGAGTTGTGACAGTCTAATTTTCGACTTCAGTTTTCAATTGAATGAGCTGGGCTTTTCATCACAACAACCGAGAGTTGCTAATGAGTTGAAGATGTACATTATGGTTCAAAAATAATTGACCACGAGTCAATTGCACCAAAATTCCTCAAAGCTACCCGGTAGTTTACGTCGCGCTAAAATCGAGTCGAATTGAAATTAACCGTGGAATTTATTCCAATTTCAGAAATTGAGAGTTTTACCGTGTCACAATCAATTCTAGGAATATTGTTGCATACTTTCAAGACCTTTTGACAAACTTGAATTTTGGCGGGAAATTCAAGTACGGCAAATTAAGTGAAAATGGGAAAGACCACGATTTAAAAGGATTTTTGGCCTTCATTGTGGAACAATTAGATGTGGCATCCCAAAATTCATGGCAATCTCTAGAAGCATTAAAGTTTATGAATAGGTGATGGAAGTACCATCAAATTCATCAAGTTGTATTGTAGTCATTTAATCCATAATTTGCAATAAGATTTATGGCCAAGCTTTTAAAGGATAATTATTTGATAGGAAAGAAAATTCTATCATTGGCCATGTGTGTTATAAATTGGAATTTATGGATTTATGATTTCAAGTTTTATGACCATATTATTTTGTAAGTTAAGAATTTATTTAAGTGGAAGATATTAGTAGATTATTAAAAGAGAAGAGTGGGCCAAGACTCTTAGGCCAAGACCAGCCCACGATCACCCACCTTTCGGCCATATGGGCCTGGCCCACGAAGCCCAAAGGAGAGGAGGAGCTGCCATCAACCAAGCTGGCCCAAGCCCAGCCGAATTCAAGCCCATCTTGCATGGAAATTGCCAAGTGGCGCCAGCATGCAAGATCATGATTGTTAATCATGAGGGGGAAGAAATTAAAGGGGAAGAGGGGGCGGATTAGGCGAGGAAAGGGAGAGAGGGAGTCGTCCGAGGGAGAGAGGAGAGAAAGAGATAAAGGAAGGGAAGAAAGGAAGAGAGAAAGGAGAGGCCGTGCGTGCGAGAGGAAGGAGGAGGTCCGTCCGCCGATCGTCCGCCTAGCTCGCCGCCGTTCATTTGCCGCCTTGCTCGCCGTTTGTTGCTGTGTTCATTGCTTGATGTTTGTGCTTGGATTAGAGACAAGTAGAGTCCTAAAACCTACCCTTTGCTTGCTGTGATGTGTGTGTAGTATCCTACCAACCCTAGAAAACTTCTGATCTCTGTCACTGACGTCGGCCTTTGCCAGTTGATTACTACTTCAATCTTGGACGGGTCCACAGAGATTCCTTCGCCTGAAATCACGTGACCTAAAAATGCTACATGAGTTAACCAGAACTCACACTTGTTGAACTTAGCGTACAACTCGTGAATCCTCAGGGTCTGGAGTACCGTTCGTAAATGCCTCTCGTGCTCCTTAGCACTTCTCGAATACACCGGGATATTATCAATGAATAGGATCACAAACCGATCCAAGTATTCTTTAAATACTCGATTCATCAAATCCATAAAAGTAGTTGGAGCGTTCGTCAATCCGAACGGCATTACAGTAAACTCATAATGGCCGTATCTAGTACGAAATGCCCACTTTAGTATATCTCCTTTCCTGATTCTTAACTGGTGATATCCCGTCCTCAAGTCGATCTTTGATAATATCGACGCTCCTTGCAATTGATCAAACAAGTCATTGATCCTCGGAAGTGGATACTTATTCTTGATCGTTACCTAGTTGAGTTGTCGGTAGTCGATGCAAAGACGCAACGAACCGTCTTTCTTCTTCAAAAACAGTATCGATGCTCCCCAAGGTGATGCACTGGGATGTATAAATCCCTTATCCAACAACTCCTGCATCTGCACCTTCAGATCTTTCAATTCTCATAACGCCATCTGGTAATGAGCCTTAGAAATTGGCTCCGTCCCGGGGGCTAACTTAATCACAAATTCTATCTCCCTTTTTGGCGGTAGACCTAGCAATTCTTTTGGGCACATCCGAAAATTCTTGTACCACTACAATATCTTCGATCTTCATCTCTTCAACTATCGTGTCAACGACAGTCGCCAAGTAACCTCGACAATCCCCGTCTGACAAATGGGTTGCCTTAAGTGATGAGATTAGGGTAATCGAGGGTCCTCCTCAACTTCCAATAAACTTGAAACTTTCACTCTCTAACGGGTTGAACTGAATCACTTTACAATAGCAGTTCATCTTAGCTCGTTGCTTGGTGAGCCAGTCCATGCCAATTATTACATCAAAATCATATATGGCTAGGACTATCAGGTCTATCCTCCTCTCTCGCTCATCAATCTCTAACTTGCAACTAGGGCAGCCCATCATATACAATACCTTATCCTTTAACGGGGTAGATATACTAACCGCTAACTCTAACAATTCAGGACTCAACACTACTAGCTTAACAAATTGCTCAGCTATAAATGAATGAGTTGCATTAGGGTCAAATAAAGCGTATGCAGTATGGTTGTTTAGGGAAACAGTACCTGTGACCACATTAGGTGAGTCCTCTGCCTGTCCTCTGGTGATAGCGTACGTCCTTCCTTGCGCTAGCGGTCTAGTCGGTCCACCCTGTTGTGCATTCGGGGGTGCGTACCCTGGGTTTTGACCCATCGGTGGTGGAGGTGGTAATTGCTGTTCCATTGGTCTACGGAGACAATCTCTGACCCGGTGGCCCTGTTGGCCACACCAAGAGGGCAAAGACAAGGAAATTCACGGCAAGGAAAAAGTTCAGGAAAAGGAAAGAAAGAAAGAGAGGGATAGAGATAGAGGCGGTCAAGCGGCACAAGAAGGGGGGTTTTCGCATGGATGGAGGGGAGAAAAGAGAAAAAAATAACCATGGAGGGTCCCCCATCGAGTCTCTTGGACATTTTATGTTTGGATGTAGCTCATCTAAAATATTATCAATGAAATCTACGTATGTTTTTCGACCAAAAAAAAAAGTATCCTATATTATCTCTTGCATGTATACCAAAAGATTTGGACATACATTATGAAAATTGATGCATCGACTATCGATTCATTCAACGCCATATTTTACCATAAAAAAAATGATAATGTATTAAGCAGTTAAGATTTTTCATTTTTGACAAAAATGAAGTTTGTAACTGAAAAGATTAATAACAGCACTGAAGACTATCGTTCCACATTACGAGAAAAGAATAAAGGCCATACAATAATTTCTCAACCAACAATAGATGGGCGCGAGCCTCGATTTGAAAGTCACTTGCTCCGTCATTGCCCGACACGCACGAAGACTATAGGTGTAATGTTCGCATTCACAAAAATAAAGCAATACGTGCTTTTTCACTAGCAATTGAAATGTTATTCTCGTAGATCAATCAATCACTCTCTTATAAAATAACCCTATCTCTTTCCTGCAATAAAACCACTCTATGAATGAACTGATAGATCTCAACAATAAGGTCGTTTTATGAAGGATGCTGTTACCTGCTTCATAATCATTTTCCATCTCCGAATGTGTGGTATTGCAAGTGTCATGTAAGCTCAAATGAGACTACAAGGAAGAGTGCTGCCATTTTCATTCTCTGTTGATAGCTACTTGAATCTGCTCAAGACTCCTCCCTTTCGTTTCAGGGACCACCGTGATCACGAGCACCATCCCTGTGGCGTTAATCACCACATAAAGAAGGAAGGTACCTGTGAAGCAATCGAGCAGAATTATTTGCTTTCGACAAGTTTTTCGGAAGCATATTCTGACATTTTTCTCATGGGAAGAATGCTTTCCTATGTACTACCTGTCTATTAATCATTCTGCAGAAAGACCCACTTAACTTTTTTCTTTTTTAAATGACATGTTGGCTCAATTTTCGTGATATTCGAATCTAGGCAGAAGTTGCTGTAAACGCGTTGATTGAAATAAATGGTCAGAATATGCATTCGAGAGCATGATGAACGGAGTGACAGACACCTCCAGCTCCAAATAGGATTGAAATGTTCAGGAAAAGCTAAGTCTCAAGTCTGTAGTTTAGTCGAATTCACGCAACAACTCATGTTCCAATGTGACAAAAATTTTATCGAGCTCCTGCCAGAGTAACAGTTGAAAGAGTGTTTTCAGCAGAGTCGTATCGTAGGAGCTCCAGCTCATTAAGTGGTTGAAAGTGTACGAAACTGCCCAAGTGCCGAACCAGTTCACTAGTGTTGCGAAACCTCCAGCTACTCCTTTGATATTAATGGGGAAAACCTGAACACCAGCACACATTACATGATTGGCAAAAGAATTTTGAAACTCTTGTACTAATAACACCAGTTACGAAAACAACCCTTTAATCTGATAAGCATGAAACTTCGGGGGATGTTTAGGATTACCTCGGACATCGCGACCCAAGGAACCGTGCCCATTCCAGCAGAAAATGCTGCTATGTATAGCTGAGCATTGGAAAAACAGAACAGAAAAATTTATAGGAGGGAGTTGATGCGGGGGCCAACTGGATAGAGCCAGAAAGAGATCAAGGCAGGTGAGATCATTACCAGAATGCCGGTGATGGCAAGTATTGGGACAGCATCGGCTGCCAGATCATGAACCTGGCTCGGAAGATTCTCAAAAAATTACTGGTTGACAAGCATTGCAAAGCAGAAGGAAGACACCAGGACTGATAGTATTTACCTTTAGAAAGAATGAAAGGGCAGTTACTATGCATCCCAGGACCAATCCTGTCCCCGAGATCTGCGATTGAGAAAGAGAGAGAGAGAAGGTTATGGGTCAAGTTGCAGAACTTGCGAAAGGGGCAGAACCAGAAAAGCTTTGTTACTATAGACATGATTTCTTAGCTTTCATCTATTTTACCAAGAGAAGGGGCTTTCTTCCAGCTCTATCGACCAGTGCAGCGCCAATAGCCTTGACAATAACCTGCAAAAATTTACTCTTTAAGCGTGACGAGTATAAAACTAGATCCCCAGCAAAGAGGAAAGGGCAAGAATTACAGACCTGGAGGATTGCATAAGTTATGGTTCCAACGCTGGAGGAGAAACCTGAGGAGATTGTACAAATGTGATTATAAAGGCGAGACTAATACCTTGCTTGTGAGATTCAACACTAAATTATGTGAACAGCTCATTCAGTGATAATTAAGTAGACCAAAAGCATTCGACATAATACCTTGCTTGTGAGATTCAACACTAAATTATGTGAACAGCTCATTCAGTGATAATTAAGTAGACCAAAAGCATTCAACATTGAGAATTTTACTAACCCATTTGAATATTAACTGGATATATAAATTGGAACCCCTGCTTTGCTTTTTATTTAGCTTTTCGTTCTGGAATCTAAAATGCAAAGCATACTTTCATTTTTGTGGTGCCCAAGAGCTTCTTGCTATGAACTGCATACCTGCTTCCTCAAAAATATTGCTTGTATAGAAACAGACACCATTTATCCCTCCGAACTGCTGGACGACCATCAATCCAACACCAATCTGGCCAAAATTTAACAAATTTGTCAGCAAAAAGAACAACAATGGGAAATATCACCAAAAGTACAACTACTGCATATTCCCAATCCACAGGGCATTCCAAGAAAGCAACGAAGGAGGGACTTTATTGGATACATAGCAGTAAATACAGAGAGAAGATTACAATGACAGAGCTCAGATATCTTCTCTGAAATAAATCGAGAATGCTGGCTTTCGGGAGCAGTTGAAGAGTTTTGATGTAGTCCTGTCAAGAAAAACAAATTCGATCATTCTGTCAGTTATTCGTACTTATAAAGCTGAGGCACTACGATGAAATGAGTATAGACTTAAAGCCTTTTACTTGTATTTCAGCAGCCTCTTCAGAAATGTCCGCATCCTTTCCACGGAGTTTCTGCAGCGCGGCTTCAAACTCCTTTTCGCGCCGTTTTCGCCTGCATTTGGCAGAATCCTAAAATTCATTCCAACACTACAAATCCCTCTCTTCCAACAATTCAGATAAGAAGAGTCTGGTGTTCATCTTGATTTGTTACCAGCCATCTAGGAGACTCTGGAATGAAAAACAGGCCGAAGAGTAGGACTGCACAGGGGATTAGACCTGCATAAACTGCAGATGTTCAAGGTGGTTTCAGACTTGGACTTTTCTATACAACATTGGCACTAAACTTGAATTATCCTACTTTTTCTGTTTTACCAATTAATGCCAAAACCCTCCAAGCTAATACTGTCCCGATTATGAAGGAAACGGACACTCCAGCAACGATCATAAGCTGTGGAGAGAAGAGAACACGTTAGGCCCAGTAGGTTCTGTAGGATGTACATATATACACCATCTTGCACTTGCAAGAGGGCAAAATTTGCTACAAGCTAAGGCCTTTTGCCAATAGCTCCATGCTTGCAATTTTAACCAAGAATGTTCATACAAAATCTTTGCCTGATTGACAGCAGTCAAAGCTCCACGGAGATTTTTGGGTGTAATTTCAGCTATAAATATCAGTACCTGGACATAAATTAGAAAAAGATTAACCAATCTAAACCGAAGAGAGAGCCTCATGTTGTCACTGTGAATCGAGTTCAGCATGTTGTCATAGAACAACTTGCCACATCAAATTTGTGTGGTACGAAGTGAGGAATTACCACATAGGAAAAGACTCCCATTCCATATCCCGTGGCCAATCTTCCGATATCCAGAGCAAGTGCTCCCTAATTCACTCAAAATTAAACAGAAAAGAGCGTTGATGAGACTTGAAGTTCTTATGCAACTAATCGATCTTCACCTATGATAAGGCTTGTAAATAGGATATGGACACACCTCAGCAAAGTAAATAGCAAGCCATCCTGCTACACAAAGAGCGCTTGCTATTCTCATTGTCTGCATTTTGAGGCAAATGTTTATGCTGTCACGTCCTCCGTCCATGATATGACTAAATCCCAAAGCTAAAACTCTCAAAGAGTCTTGAACAACACTGTTCTGTTTTACATTGTGAAAGACGCACTCATTTGCTGCTTACCCATTTACGGCCAACAAAATCAGCGATTGGTCCTCCGGTAATTGCACCAATCATTGCACCGAATGTCAGTATGGATCCAAAGACTGAATACTGTTGAAAGACACATAAAGAGTAACTGCAAATCAGCTTGAGTTCAGTGAGAGCAAGAACTTCAGTTACCATCTAGCTAATGATGCTATTCTGAACAAACCTATCACTTCGATCAGAAACCTGAATGATATGCAGTCACAATTTTCAGCTGACGATACCCAATCTAAATCTCCCCATTTTTTGGTTTTCTTGTCCTGAGGTGTCCAACAATGGAACTCGATGCGAAAATTCGGTATACATTTCACTCATTACAATGCAGAAAGAATAAGATATCTAGAGAAAGAAGTATCTCTACCTCAAAGCCAACATCCTTATTTTTGAGAGTCTTGTTTATAAAGTTTTTGATCATATAACTCGTCCATATTATGGACCCGGAATATGAGCAGATCGTTACTTTGATTTTCTTGTATATGGGCGCCTTCAGTGATAAGTCCGATATTGAATCGAAGCAACGAACAAAGACAACGCAACATGTGCTTCTCAACAACGAACAAAGACAACTCGTCATATGCTTCTCAACACTCGCAGGTAAATTCGACATACCTCAGCTGTAGAGAGACCAAGTTCCTCCACTATAGCATCCTGAGTTGGTGATGAATAACCTGCCTGAAAATCCTATGAAACAATTTCTCATTAGATTCAATTAATCACATCCTTTTCATTTTAACCATTACCACTGGACCTGGACTTTTCAAAAAGAAATTGCATTTCCTACTTACGCAGGTCCCGAATTCATAGGAACCGCAAACTGCAATGAATGTGGTGAAATAGACCATCCACGGACGACCCTTATCGGTTCCTTCATCTTTGCCAGCTCGGTCCTTCTCTTGCGGCACAAGGAGCCGCTCTCTTACTCCTTCTCTGTCCCCAGTTTCTTGATTTTCAATGTCCTCGTTAATCGCCATGCTAGTTCGCCTTACAAAAATGCTCCTTCGTTCTCTATCTGACTATGTACAAGGAACTAGCAAATCTATAAGCTCCAGAGAAGATGAGTTCTCTTTCCAACGTGGCTAGTCTGCTTGCTTTATATGGATGACTCGAAATGAGAAACCCCAAGTGCTAATACGGAAACCCCATCTCCGATTGGTTTATACTCGCGGTTTCTAGGAATCCTCGCGGACCTCAGTCTTGCAAACTGGCAAGCAACTCTTTGCTTTTCTGACTAGCCCCCGTTAATGTTATTGGAATCACTAATGGAACAGAGTCTCCGAATACAGCAGGATCACAGATGTAAAGGGCTGCATCGCTCTCTATGGGCAAGGAGTAAGTAAGAAAACGGAACTGGACTTTATCAATGACATGGCTCTGGATAAAGACAAAGTAACAACCACGGACAAAGTTCTATCTTTTTGAGCCAGCCACCGGCGAGGAAAACCAGAGTATTTTTCTAACCTGGAAAGTAATTAAGTTCTGTCCATTTTTCCATGGAGGCATTGTTATCTTCAACTTTAACCCACGTTTATCGTGTAAGAAAGATAAGATCTCAATTAATAGTGTCTTATCTCTTTGGTGCAATAAGAAACTATCGAGAAAAAGAACTGTTCTGCTAGAACATTACTTTTCTTTCGGGAATTTTCTTGACCAAAACCTTTTTTTTTTTTCCAATTGGACGATGAGCACAAGATAATATCGGCTGGACCTTCTTCTGGGGACACATTATCTTCCTTTTCTATTTTTTAAAAGAACCACAATATATGCGAACAAAAAGCATGCATATAGCCTCCTTTATGGTCAGTGACGCTTTTGATGTCTGCTCAAATGGTAAGACTAGATAGCAGGAATTTCAAAAAGGGATGCTTTTCATCTTTCCATAGTGGCCAATTTTGCGGAAAATGGCAATTTATAGAGGCAAGAGGTGGACAGAATTACTTTCTACTAAGGACGTCATGTACTGCCGAGGCCCATGAATCTAAAGTATTCAGCCACCATGAAGCCAGCCGACGGGAAAGAATTCACAGGCACAACGGAATGGACCATAAAGTTGCAGAGCACCTTAGCCAAAAATATCCAACCACCATTCTCCAACTACTTTATTGGTCCACATTTGCTGCATCTCCGTCTTCTTTCACTTCACGATTCAGAATAGGCCAACAAAATCCAGCAAGGATATATAGCTGTGGCCTGCTCGAGAAAGGGAAAAATAAAAATTTATCTTACTCTTGATCTAATAGCCACTCACATATTTTCATTTTGATAAATATCGTTCACATACTACCAAGAAAAACCCCACATTGAGAACTTTAATTTGCCCCTCCATGGAAACTCATTTTAGCATCTTCCTTACGGTTTGAGTAGACTGCAAAAGTGATTTTTTGAATGGTAGAATTCGTGTAGATATTTGTTATGTTCAAAAGAAGAGGTAAGTGGTCACGGGATGAGAAATAAGGTGTATTTCGTTATATTTTTTTCTCAAAAAACTTAGACAAAACAAATATGCTAATCTTATAAGTACATAGTGAGATTTGAATTTCAAATGTATTAGACGAAAAAAGACACTATAAATGTCATAACTTTTGTACAACGGCCACTTAAATACCATAACTTTTTATTCAATCATTTAAATGTCATAATAGATCACTTAAGTGCTGTAATTTTTCATTAATAAGGAAATCCGACGTGACATGGCACTTATGGTAAACATTATTTAAAAGTTACAACACTCAAATGATCTATTAAAAGTTATGGCACTCAAGTAAAGGTTTTTTTTTTTTTTTTAAAGTCATGACACTCAATTAATCAAAAAATAATGTAATGGCACTTAAGCAACCACTGCACAAAAGTTATGACACTTGTTATGTCCTTATTTCAATATCTTAATATCCTTCTTCCATTTATGACACAAAATCCCATAAAATATAATAAAAAGCACACGGAAAAAAAAAATTAGTTTAGCTAATGTTACATAATTGTAAGCGTCTAATTAAGTAGAGATTAATTAGGCTGATTCGGGTTTTAGAGGCTGCCAGTCATTTTTGCTTAACCCGTACTAAACAAAGTTACAAACAACAAGCGATTGTTTTAAGCTAGTGGCTCCGTTTAAGCATCCAATAAAAATCAGCAAGATTATTTAGCACAACCCTTTTAATATAATAAGTTTTAGGAACTCTTATCATCACCTTGAAGAAGGGTAGCTGGGCAAGCGTGATTAAAACACCTATGACAAAGACAAAGCAGCCTTCCCTAATTTAAAGGGAAAATAGGTGGACGCGATACAACTTGCCTCATTGAAAGTGATTTGCGGTCCCTCTTCTAGTAAGGTCAATCCACTTGTTGGAATGGAATGAATTTGATTGATAGAGAAGGTCTGGATTGCCTGAGGGAGCGGATATATCCTAATTGCAAAAATAATATATTAATTGTAATAGAGCATATGCCACTTTCATTTTGCACGATTGCATCTAATCTCAGAGATCTAGACTCCTTTCTTTCTTTCTTTCTTTCTTTCTTTCTTATTTCCCCTCCAATCTTCCAATTTGTGTAGAAAAAATATGATCCTTTCAGCAAGAAGAACTTGAAAAATCATTCTGCCGTCCTTGCACTGACGAAACAACAATAATAAAGAGTGAAAAGTGACAGATTCTTACCAAAATGAAATTGACAAAAAGCTGAGAGGTTAGGTGAGGTGAGCTGTGAAAGAAATTTATGTATGAACCAGATTGTAAAATAACCTTAGTCTAAATTCTCGATATTTCTTTTGCTATACGTTATGAAATGAAAAATCTCTATTTGGACAAGAAAATTTTCTTTTCTTGATGACCGTGGATTATAATTATACAATTATGCATTACTATAAGTTTTCACCAACCTGTTCAATGAACATGGCTTCATCCATAAGGATACATCCAAGGATGCACAAGAATCAGATTTCGACCAAGTCAGGAGAACTAAACAAGGCCTGGTTTTCCTCTCTTTAGGTAGACATCCTGATTGTGTTGACAATCTTATCCACCAGGACATGTAATTCCCTATTTTCAAGAGTACGATGCCTAAGGAAACGAACATTTGGTACTCTTCTTTCATCCTGCTCTTATATTTTACTAAACAAGACAGATTTCCATACGTATAAAGATGTATAATTAGAGAAGATCCAAGAGAATATACTATTAAAGGATCGACTTATTAAGACATGACAAATGCAACTTGAGTTCATTATCTGATCTGCACCTTTTAAATAAAAATACAAATATATTTTCATTACTTATAAATTCCTATGTAGGCTTGATATGAAAAAATAAAAATAAAAAATTGTCCTGGCCATTACTATTTTAATACAAAACTAGAACAAAGAAAAATCACCCACAAACAGACACTTTTTATGCCCAACAAAAGAAACAAATAAAAAACTTGCATATATTTCAAGAAAGAAAATCTAGAGATTTCGATTTTACCTGTATGGATGAAACAACATCTTTTATTTAATCTGAGAGACTTTTGTACTTATGTTATTAATCAACGTCTTTGCTAGTAGATACAACATATTATTACAATCTTCTTTTTTCTTGGACAGAAAAAAGAGCTTGGGCTTGAAACCAAAGATAGTATTACTTTTTATGTAATATAGATTATAAATTCTTTATTTTAAGGAAGGGCAGGGGTGAATCACCTATAATTAATTTTTCCCCTAGATATCAACATAGAGTACATAAAACAACTACTTGCCCCCTCTGGACTTTTGTGGTTCTGCACGACGTATATAAATCAATTCATTTGTTTATGGCAACATGAAATATTCTCTGAGTAACGAACTGTTGCTTTGACCTCACTTCCTCCTTCCTCCTCCTTCCCTCGCTCGGACGTTAGCTTCAGGGCAAAACAGAGAGCGGGTCGCTGGCCGAAGGACGCAAGGCTACACGCGACGTTCGCCCAGGAATGTTGTGCGGTACGAAGCCAGTTGGTCTCGTCCTTGAAGAAAGGAACAGAAACGAGATAAATGGGAGAGAAAGGCGGCAAAGGGAAGGGGGGGTCTCTCCGGTCTTTTTGGGTTTGTTCGGCCGAGGTAGAGCAACCGAGAGAGAGAGAGAGAGAGAGAGAGAGAGAGAGAGAGAGCTAGTGAGAGTGAGAAGGTGAGCTCGAGAGAGAGAGAAGGAGCGAGCCAGAGAAGAGAGGGAACCCGAGGGTGGCTGCTTCTGGAAGGGTGCGGCTGAAAACCAAGGAGAGGCTAGAGCCGCTCGAGAGGGGAGACCGAGAAGGTGGATAGCGAGGGAGAGCAGGAGAGAGAGGCGACTGTGTTCTCGAGTTCTTCGGGGGAGGCTGGAGACAGCGAGTGCAACAGAGAGAGTGAGATACGAGAGAGTGGGCAAAGGGTGAAGCAGAGAGAGAACCGAGAGTGAGCGGAGGGATGGACTAAGAGAAAGCAGAGACCCAAGAGCACGTGGTGAGTTTTCTTTGGGTTCGATCCACTTTTATCTCGATGATCCTGGCACGGTGCAACGTCGAGGTGGCCGACCATAGCTCGTTTCGCTTCAGGCTCACCTCTAGCTGTTGTCGCCGAGCCGGGTAGGGATATTCATGGTCAAACACTTCTCTCTGGGAACTCCGTTGCTTGGTTTTATTTAAGACAGAACTGAAACGATAGCTGGGCCTCGTTTTCCCTAGTCCACCAGCATGCTCGATTTGAACGAGCCATCCCTTTTGTCGAGTTTGAGTCATCACTTGCTGCTTTCTTTCGAGTAAATGACTTGGAGTGCTACCATTTTCATTCTCTGTTGATGGCTGCTTGAATATGCTCAAGACTCTTCCCTTTCGTTTCAGGAACACACCCTTTAAATTCCTCCCTTTAGTTTCTGCATGAAAATTGATTATTCAATGGTTTAATAGCATGCGAGTAATGACTAGACCTTATCTTTTTAGATATGGTGGCGGACTTTTGACTAGTTACGCACTGTTTAGAATGCCAGATTCATTTGTAGAGTTTTATAGACGAAGGATTTTGTTTACTATTTTTCTAAATTATACAACAGGTATTTATAATTTGCATTTCTAAAATGTAATTTCCTTTCAATTTCTAGAGAGAAGGATCTCGTCATTTCTCGGTGCAATGGGACAGAAGTTTCTATTTGTATATCAGTCCTGTGGCACGGATATTGCTTTTTTTAACAATCCTCCTAACACTTCACTTGGTGACACCCAATTACATATCGTTTGGCTACATTTTGCTCCTCCTATGTTGGATCATAGGAAGACAACTCTTTGAAAGGACGAGAAGACACCTTTGGTTTCCATTGAAAGCATATGCAATCACTGTGTTTATCTTCTTATACAGCTTGAGCAATTTCTCCACCTTTGAGATGTGGTTGTCGGGGTTGATTGATCTTCAGTTTTACTTGGCCTACAACTTAGAAGCTTCGCTATTGCAGAATATTTGGCAGTCTATTGCAATACTGATTGTGATGCAGCTTTACAACTACGAGAGGAGACAGAGCAAGTATATCCAATCTGATGACTCCACACTTATGGAATTTAAAGTACTTGGATTTATTAAAAGTTTCCTCATTTGGCTCAGTGACAAGATAGTGTGTATAGCAAAGTTCTATGCATCATTGTCACCAATTAGTCTCTTTGGTTTCCTTTATCTGCTCGGTCTTATCATTTGTTCCCTTTTACCTAAAGCATCTCGAATCTCATCAAAGTTATTCCTTCTTTATACAGGAATTCTGGAGATGACAGAATATCTCTTTCAGATGTGGGATGCCCAAGCAGGAATGTTTCCTGGACAGAATGACTTTAGTTTGGCCAAGTTCTTGGGTTTTGAGTTATTTCAGTCAGGCTTTTGGGGTCTAGAATTGGGTTTAAGGGGGAAAAGTGCTGGTGATATCTGCTTGTACCCTTCAATACAATGTCTACCGTTGATTGCAAAAGGTACCAACTCACACTTTTTGCAAAGATTACACCAAAGAACCTTGCCCTCTGTTTGTATCAGCAGAAGAAGTGTTTGGGGATTTTTCTAATTCAAATGGTGAAAGCAAGCCACCTGCAGATTCTTTGGCAATTCCTTGTGAAGCAGAGAGCATGAGAAACAATGTCTTCATCAGCCTCTGGTTTTTCTCAAGCATCAAATAATGTGCCCAGAGCTGGAGGCTCTGGGGGTGGTTGTGCTAGAAAATATTTGTGATAGCCTGAATTTTCAGATTTCGTTTTTGATTAAATAAATCGAGTATTTCGTCAACGCGCCTATAGTACTATTCTCTGAGCTGATCACTCACGAGATAACTGGACTATCTGGGGAAGCAATTAAGGAATCCAAATGCAATGGACTTTAGAATTCGACTAGGAATCGATTGCTCAACCGTGTTGATCTGCAAGGGTCATTACGGCACCATCAAAAATCGATTAGAGACCAAAGATAGGTCGATTCAATTGAGATATGTGATTAGTGCGTGGATGATTCCACCTAATCGCAAAATTCTTGTCGAACGACACTAGACCGATTTTTCTGTCATTTCTGTACTCAGTACCCGTAATTGAAACATCGAGATTTTCACGACAATCGAGAGTCGTCAATGTGTCGAAGATGCACTATGTGACTCGAGATAAATCGATCATGGGTCAATTGTACTAAAAATTCCTAAAAGTTACCCAACAGACTAGGTCACACTAAAAGCGCGCTAGATTGAAAATAACCGCGAATTTGAACCCGATTTCAGAAATTGAAAGTTCTGTGATGTCACGATCTATTTTAGGACCGTCGACTCATCCTCCGAAGATTTTTACGGAAAATCGAATCGAATGTCATGGAAAATTGGCAGAAATTCGGATTGGCCAAATTAAAGGAAATTTGGACTTCCAAGCCGAGCTATATGGTGTTGGGGATTTATAGAAAATTATTCGAGATTTTTCTAAAGCAAAATCGGACCTCGATTTGGGTAATTGGAGAGGAAATTGAAGTTATGTGGTGAAATTCGGAGCTTTTGTTGGGGGTGCATTATTTGCATTAAAATTTGGTTTATTTGTGAAGATAATGCAAGAAAATATCAAGAGACATGGAGATAAGTTTGAGAGCTAATTGAGGACCATGCATTTAAGATTTTGGATAATCTTTATTGACTTTGTCTTCTCTTCTTCAAAGCTTTCATTGCACGCCCATCCGCCGCCCATCTCCTTCGCGTGAACTTCTGGCTTCGCTTCCATTTCCTCTGCATCTCCATTTTTCCTTCTTTTTTTTTTAAACCAAAGCAACCCTCATCCACTCACCCTCTCCCTCCGTTCATTTCCCCATGATCGAAGCCCCACTCTGGTCAACAACACCCACAGAAAATCCTTTTGTTGACTCATGCACCTGCCATCTTCACTTCTTCGTGCATCCAGTGGAGTCCACCGAAGCAGATTCTCTTCCACGTGGCCAACGTCCGAGACACCACCAGCGAAGCCGTGATTTTGCCCCGAAGACTCCCACACTCGAGAAAAACCAGCGTCTTCGTCTTGTCCTCACGAAGCCAGCGACAAAACCCTGCCGCTCCATGGTCGTTTTTCTTCTACCACCGACTCAGCATCTCCATCTTGCCAACTAAAGCTGCCAGCGAAGCCTCGATCTTCTCCTTCGTTCGCAGCACCCCATCAGCGAAGCAGCATCATCGTCCGAAGCCGTAAGCCCACCGAGCAGCCCAGCAATTCCAATCCTCGCGCCAACAATTCTGCCTAGCTTCTTCAACGCAAGTCAGGCTAGAACCGACCCATTCCAGCAGTCTCCAGGCCCGCGTGAATAGTAGCTCAGCCACTTGAAGTCAACCCAGTCCAGTGAAGCCCGAAGTAATCAGCAGCCCACGAAGAAGCCTATTCAAAGCCTGTTTAGTCCAGTGAAGCTCGGCCTAATTCAAAAGCAAATCTCAGATTTGGGCTGAGATTTGTTCGGCCCGTTTTAGGTCCGGTCCAAGTCCGCCGACGCTGCCGAAAATTTGGATTTCGGCCGTTGTCGCGCCGTCATCGCGGTGAACTGGTTTCCGCAATTAACCAGTTAGTTTATACTCTAAACTCTGCTTAGTAGGCTAATGACGTTTAAGGGGTGTTTAGATTTATTTAATTAGAAATTAGGTGGTTAGTTAGATTAAATTAGAAATTTAATTATTAAAATGAGCATGTTAGGTGGTTAGCATAGTTTAGACATGGCCTAGATAAATTGCACTATTTGTTTAGAAGGGTTTGGGAATTTTCCGGGTCTATATTAGCATTTAATTTGACAATTTTGGCCTAGGTTAGTATTTTTTAGAAATTAAATTGAATTAATTAATTAATTTTCGAAATTAATTATTTATTAATTATTTTTCCGAAATTTAGGCTGAGATAGTCGATGATCGGAATTTCGTGCTAATTGCAATGGCGTGGTTAATTTTTGCAATTGAGTGTTAGTTTGTGCAAATTGAGTAATGATTGGAATTTTGATTATTTAATTCCAAAATGTATGGACTTTGACATTTATTCTGAAAATCCCAGATGTCGGGTTTTAACACCGAAAATGGATTTTGAGTACTATATCAATTAGTGGGGTTTGAAAAAGAAAGATATCAGTCTTCTGGTTCAAATTTACCGTGTACCCACACACGACTATTTTCGGGATGTTTTTAATACAAAGAAACAAGGCCAAGATCACCATTTTAATGGAGGCATTTGAATGTAATACACAGTGCCCTGGGCCGAAATTGAATGGTCGTGTGCTGACTAAGAAAACTCGTCCCCAAACTATATCAGATGGACGTTACCTTATATGGGATATCCACTTAGTGGGATTTGGGTCGTAGTAGATTCTGAACCTATACTCCTTCGGGAAAGTCATCTCTGAGAGAGACGTAACCGTGCTCAATGGGATGAGATGATGTCTGGCTATGCCAGTAGACCGTCGAACTTCTAGTAGGTCGTACCCTTGAGTGGGCGAAATTATCAATTGGAACGCGTGTTGAGTGAAATATCTGTGCTAGATTATGGGACAAAATTGTGTGACATGGAATAGGACGTATCATAACGATTTGGCCATATAATCAAAACCCCTGTGATTTATTGAGTTGAGTGATGCGTTTCAATTGTGTGTATTGATTATATACTTAATATATATGAACTATGCTGACTTGCAGGGAGGAACTGAGGCGAGATAAGTCCTTTATGCTAATTGTGTGATTGTGTGGTTAGGACACTTCTGGGCGTATTTCCCTCCTAATTGGGGTTTAGAGCTTAAACTCGCTGAGATTATATCTCACCCCGTTGTGGGACAACATTTTCAGGGTCATCGAGTGGAGGACCTGGAGCAGAGAGGAGGTGATTGGAAGTGTGGGTTGGCTAGGACCGCTTCTTTTTGGAAGGCTAGACTTTTGTAGTATTTTGGCCACAGACTTGTACATGACTCTATGTGAATATAAAAGCATGTTTATTTTGAATCTATTGTCCTGCTTTTCTATCTCGAGATTGTTACTGTTAGGGGATTATATTTCTGCTTCCACGTGTGCAATAAAACAAAAAATGGTCGGCGACTCGTCCTGGGAAGTCGCAAGATATTATCGACCAGAGAGGGAAGGGTACGCGCTTGGGATTCAGGATGTGACAATATTCCTTGGGATATATGTGGGGAAGCACCAACGAAAGCCACAAATGGAACAAGAAAAGGATTATCACCATGACAAGGGAGAGATTTGAAATGCAAAAGACAATCTTCATGGTCTATATAAAGTTTTGAATGGAGAACATGTTTAATCTCTTTGGCCTCGAAATAAACACGGTGGCCTTGCTCCTTGCCTCCTTTGCTTTGTTAAATGCCATTTCAATGCTATATATTGCACTTCTCGTGCTTGCATACTTCTAAATTGCAATGTCATTCAGAAATTATGGCCAGCAGCACACTATCTGCCAATTCACAAACATCAAGCAAGGCTGAGTCTGTATTTCCTTTCGAATTTTATGATTCTCCTGCCAGTTTGAATGCCAAAAGTCTTCATGTGATGAATTCAGCTGATCATTCATTTGAGTTTTCTCACTAAGGTTGAGAAGGATGGTGGAGGTTCTTTATATGATTCAGATAAGAAAGAGAGAGCCAGAGGTCAAGCTGAGGTTAACTCTATAGTTTCTGCTATGCAGCTTTTAGGAGATGGCGGTTAGTTCTCTTGTAACCTTCCCGAACATCAAGCCAGAAGACATGGATGCCAGGGGCATACTCAAGCAATCTACCCTGCACCCGATCAACGGCCATGATCACCTAACGAAGCAACAGAAGTTTGCCAGATCGAAGCTTCGGGTCTCCATCAACCTGCCGGACAACGAAATCTCCCTCCTCCGCAGTCAGCGGAACATGAGCTTCAGCGAATCGTCCGCTGCTGAACCTCCGAGTTCTCCTTCTCCATCTTCCCACTCTGAGTCCTTGGCCCTAGCGTCGATTGGTCAAATCTTCAAAGGGAAGGCTCCAGCGACGGCGAGGGGGAGCCTCGAGAACTACGGTAGCGGCGGCGACCCCTACGGGGGGCGACATGCGTACGGGAGCACGAGGACGGTGGTGGAGGTGCTGCGGGAGATGGACGCGGACATAGTGGCGCTACAGGACGTGAAGGCGGAGGAGGAGAGGGAGATGAAGCCGCTGTCTGAGCTGGCGGCGCTGGTGGGGATGAGCTACGCGTTCGCCGAGAGCTAGGCGCCGGAGTACGACAACGCCATCCTCTCCCGGTGACCGATCAAGCACTGGAAGGTCTAGAAGATATTTGACGACACCGATTTCTGGTCCGTCATTTCGTTTTATTTTATTTTATTTATTAATTTCCACATATTTTTTTTGCCTGTTATTCTTGCTATCATTTTCGTAATTATGGTGACGATGATATGCTCTCTTTGGGCAAGTGGCCTTCCTAGGCGATTTCGAAATTTAAAAGATATTTTCAGATTTCGATTTTGATTAAATAAATCAGACATTTCATCGATGCACCTATAGTACTATTCTCTAAACTGATCGCTCACGAGATAATTGGACTATTTGGGGAAGCAATTAAGGAATCTAAATGCAATGGACTTGAAAATTCGACCAGGAATCGACTTGCATGATATGTGATCAGGGTGTGGATGATTCCACCTGATTGCAAAATACTCGTTGATCGGCAATAGATTTTTTTGTCGTTTTGGTATCCAATGCCCGTATTTGAAACCTTGAGACTTTCACGACAACTGAGAGTCGCTAATGTGTCGAAAATGTATAATGTGACTTGAGATAAATTGATCGCAAGTCAATTGCACCAAAAATTTCTAAAAGCTACCCGGTAGACTAGGTCACGCTAAAATCGCATCGGATTGAAATTAACCGCAAATTTGAACTCGATTTCATAAATTGAAAGTTTTGTCGTGTCACGATCTATTTTAGGAATGTCGACTCATCCTTCGAAGATTTTTTAGAGATTCCGAAATTTTTACAGAAAATTGATTCGGACGTACAGAAAAATTAGCGGAAATTCGGATAGGCTAAGTTGAAGGAAATTTGGACTTCCAAGCCGAGCCTTTGAGTGTTGGGGACTTGCAGAAAATGGCACGGGATTTTTCTTCATCGAAATTGGACTTCGATTTCGGGAATTGAGTGAGGAATTGAAGCTCAAATTGAATTGAAATTTCGAACCATGGCAAGAGGGGAGCAACAATTGCATTTAAGTTGGATTATTTGTGAATTGATTTACAAGAAAGTATTAAGGGGACAATGCATTTAATTAAGTGGATGAGTATGCTTGACTTTAGCTTTCTTCAAGCTTCCTTCGCACGTTTCTCTCTCGTCCCTATCCATTCTCTCTCCCTTTTCGTGCGAGCTTCTCTCTCTCCACCGAAGTCTTCGGCTTCTCCATTTCATTTTGCCATTTAGCCTCGGCCTTCTCTTCATTTTGTTCCGTCGAAGCTCATTTCCCTTGCAAAGACCGAACTCTGCCCCATCCACCAACTCGTGTCTCCCTCCACAAAATTTCTTCAAGTCAACCGCCTCTGTCTTCCATTGATTTTCCTCCACTTTCACGCAGCATCACCATCATCGTCTCATCCCCCAAACCGACAGCCCCTCTCCACGTCATTTCCCTCTGCCATTTCCCCTGCATCTTCGTTGCCCCACGCATCCGCAGCATCTCCAGCGATGTCAGCCAATTTCCACCGGGGTTAACTCGCAATTCCAGCGAAGCAGCTCTCGTCTTCGTCCGTGGCCCCTTCTCTCGTCCAAGTCCACCCACGTGTCTTTTACAGATTCTTCTCTGCCCCAATTTCGTTGGTCTTCCTCAACCGAGAAGCCTAGCCCTCGACCGACCAACCTGCAGCCCATTCCACCGAGGCTTCCATTTGACCGCTCCTCCACGTGTGTCCATCAACCCAACAGCAGTTGTTTTCCCTCTCGTGCGCCAGCGAAGCTGTTGCCGCGTCTCCTTCGTGCGCGCCAGTCCACGCTCGAGCAAGCAACCCACGCCAGTGCTGTCTTCAGTCCTCACGTGCGTCTCGGCCCAGTGAAATCCAAGCGAAGCAGCAGGCCTTGCCGCTTCTTTGTCTGTAGGCCCAAGTCGAGCAGCCCCTTGAAGCCCTGCAGAAGTTTGGCCCAACCTGCAGCAAGCCTATTTGAAGTCCACAAAGATTTCAGCAGCCCAGTTCAGTGAAGCCCGTTTAGTTTGGTCCATTTTCAGCAGGCCCAAGCCCAAGTTTAAGCCCAGAATTTTGTGTGGGCTTGCGAGGCTTTTGAGCCCGGTCTGTGTGCCCGTCGACATCACTGAAAATCCGAGTTTCAGCCACCGTCGAGCCGTCGTCGCGGTGTTCAGGTCTTCGTAAATCAAGTGAATTGAACTCACTAATCCCTTATTAGTCGGTGAATTATGCTTAGGGGTTGATTATATTTAATTAAGTGCAATTAGGTTGATATATTAGATTAGAGTAATTAAATTAGAAACTTATTGATGCATGTTACGTAAATGGATAGTGTAGTTAGCAAGGAAATAGGTCCTAGTATTTATTGAACGAGTCTCAATAATTTTTCCGGGCTCGTCTTGGCTTCCAATTAGGCATTACATGCCTAAATTTGATTTATTGCATTTATTTGATATTTTCCGTAATTATTTAAATATTTATTTATTTTCTGAAAATTAGGTTGGGATAGCCAGCAACCGGAATTTCTTGCTGATTACTATGGTGCACTCTGTTTATTTAATTAAGTACCGATTTGTAAGAATTGAGTGTGATCGGTGATTATGGGGGTTTATCCTAAAATTGGAAAATGTCGATATTTGAAGGGAAAATAACCATGTGAGGTTGTGAGTTGGATAGAAAATTGCTAGGTGGGGTCGTGATGCCACCAAGTCTAAAATTGCTAGGTGAGGCCGTGATGCCACCAAGTCTAAAATTGTCAAGTGGGGCTGTAATACCATTAAGTCTAAAATTGCCAAGTGGGGTCGTGATGTCACTAAGTCTAAAATTGCCAAGTGGGGTCGTGATGCCACTAAGTCTAAAATTGCCAAGTGGGGGCCGTGATGCTACTAAAGTCTAAATTTATCAAGTGGAGCCGTGATTCCACTAAGTATAAATTATGCATGTAGGGTTGTGATTCAGAGTCGAGAATGAATAGTCGGGATGACCGTGTGATGGTTTTGATGACATATAATCGACTGAGTTGATTGATCGTTAAGTCAATCTATTTGATTAAATGCTATGATTGTCAGTATTTATTATTCGAACTGACTTGCAATAAGGAAACTAAGACCAAGGTAAGCCCTTTGACCCGTGATGTGCTTAGGCAGCCCTTAGGGCATATTTTCTTATTAATTGGGTCTTAGGGAGTAGAACTCGCTGAGACGTTGTCTCACTGGTTATTGTATAACCATTTTCAGGTCCTTAGATGATGTTCGTGGAGGACTTGAAGTCCTGGAGTTTTGGAAGTGAAGGAAATAGAATCAGCAAACCTATATGACTTGCTAGTCATAGGACAATACCTTTTTGATTAAGCCGATAATTTTGTAAGTGACTTGATGATGTAAATAAACCTATGTGTTTATAAAAAGTTGGTTTTGGTTTGAAAAATTTATTGCCCTATTTTTTTATCCCATTGTTTTATTGTATGGGGATTTCTTTTATATGCTTTCACATGCGTATATTAATCGAATGGGTCGGCGATGTGTCATAGGACATCGCTATTATATCAACCAAGTAGGGATGGGCACGTATTTGGAAGGTCGGGGCGTGACAGGCTGAGCCTCGCCCAACCGCGGCAAGGTTGGGCCTCCCCAGCCAGCGCAAAGGCTAGGCCTCGCTAGGCCAGGGTGAGGCCGACCTTGCGCCGCCTAGGCAAGGCTTTGGTGAGCTCGCCGGACATCGCCCAGTTGGTTGCCGGCCACAGTGGTGGTCGGCGACCGGCCAAAGAGAAAAAGAAAAATGATAAATGATAAAGGATAAAGGATAAAGAAAAAAGGAAAAGATAACAAAAAATAATAAAGAATTAAAAAATTAAAAGAAATAAAAAAAAATGTAAGAATTTTACTAAACGTATTTCTATCCCGGGAGTAGAAATTTTGGGAAGTTACCAAACACGTTCTTTTGCTCAGAAATTGTTCCGATAATAGAAATAGAAAAAATCATTTTTTAGCAAAAATTGCTCCCCGAAACAGAAGTGTTACCAAATGCGTCCTAAAAGACCCAAAGATTTCAAATGAAATACCTTTAGAAAGAAAATAAGGAAAAACAAAAACCTGCAAAGTCTGGTAATTATAAATTCTAAACATTTGTGACAGTAGTCAATGTCTTCATTCTTTTTTCTCCGGTTTTGAAATTAGCATTGGAGAAAAGAAAAATGGCAAGTTAGTGCAATCTACTTCGACATCTTAACAAATACCTTCCGTGATCTATAAATGGAGCCTTAATGAGCATTATAAGTAAAAGTGTAATGAAAAGAGAAAGAAATAGATTTTCTATATAATAGACATTGTTGGCTGATGCATCATGCTAATTAGCTTATGAATAAAAAACTGCGTCTCCCTTATAATGGTTGGCAAACCGTGCCCCTTGCATCAGCATAGTAGAGGACTCAAGTATCTCTCAGTTGGCGTATATTCTTCAATTGATCCTCCTTGATATAATTTATATCGATTGAATTATTTATTTCGATTTTGCTAGGGATCTCAATTTAGAAAATCGTGGGATCTAAAGCTCACATAACAACAAGAGAAATTAAAAAAAAAAAAAGTTAAGACATTGCGTCAATATCGTTGACCGGTAAGAATACCGGTACTTGCGACCTTGCTGCTCTGCTACTCGGGAAGTCACTAACATATGACATCAAAAATAAAAATAAATTTAAAAACTTTTTTTAATGAGATAGAAAGATATTTAATCATTAATATTTTATACTTCTGCTGTTTGTTTAAGGGCTATGCTAGTAGGTCACATGGCACATCCAATGACGTTTTCACTGCACATGTCCATTTTTTTTTTCTATAGTGATATAGTCAGTTATTGAAATGTTGTATTTTTTTCCCTTTTTTTTAGCGAATTTCCCCTTCTATAAATCATGAACACGAACACGAGCACAAATTTTTTTCGTCGAAATAATTGGTCTATTCAGCACGTGCTGATACCTTTAATTGTTTTTTATTATTGTGAATAAATTATTAAGTGATGATTGGACAAATCATTAAACAGAAAAATCTCTTGACGAAAAGTATCCGAGATTATCTCGCGCGTGTATGCCGAAGATGTAGACATACATAATTGTATTTTAGGGTACAAGATTGGTTCTCTCTGTCACTGATTTTGTAAGTGTCCTACTGCCTTTGGATGGTATTTCTTTTTGTAACTGTTCGACTTTAAAATCGGCAATGACCAGGAGCAACCATCATCGATCAAGCCCTCTTAAGTGAACATTTAAGAAGAATTAGTCTCTTAGTCACTTGAATTGTGCTAAATCAGAGGCATTGTTTGTAGATATCATGAATAATGGGAAAATTTCCAAAAAGGTGCTACAGCTATTGCACTTTAGCCAATTAAGTTATAAATCTTTTAATTATGTCAATTGAATCCTAAATCTTTTCACATTTTGCCAATTAAGTTTATTGGGCCAATTTTAAGAAAAAAATCACTGATGTGAACGCCAGCCTTCTTACATAGGATGGTCGATACTAATGTTGGCAAATTCTTATAATTTTTTTTAAATGGAATTTTTAAATTTTTTTTCTTCTTTTATTTTACCGTGGCTTGTGAGAGTCGATGGGTCCTTGCAGCTACTAGCGAAGACTCAATGACCCTCGCGAGACATGGCGAAAAAAAGTAAAGGAGGAAAAGAGAAGAAAAGAAAAAATGGAAAAAGAAGAGAAAAAGGTTCATAAAAATTAAAAAAAAAATGTTTAAAATATTTTAAAATTCTCCACGTTAGCGCCGCTTGTGCTATGTAAAATAACCTGTATACACGCCAGTGATTTCCTAACAAAATTGACCAAATGAAATTAATTGGCAAAATGTGAAAATGTTTAAATTTCAATTAGCATGACTGCAAGATTAATGACCAAATTGGTAAAAGTACAATGAGTTTTTTCTAGTAATTTTCCCATGGCGATCTAGCATCTCTCTTCCATCTTGATTCTGATCATAGTTTAAATAGGACAAAGTCCCAAACTTATGTAAAGAACTTAAATCTCCAAAAGTGATGCAACATCTAGTATAAAGTTCACACTTTATGACTTGTGTCCAATCACATAGCGTTGCTGCGACAGATAGTTTGAAGACATGTTTCAGCTGGTCTTCTTATATGCTAAACATGATATCATAAACAAACCACTAAGAAGGTTAGTTAGTAACCTTTTTTTATCGTTTGCCAAGCATGTCGTTCCATCATCTTTCAATAAATTCTCAAGTGGCATTTGTAGAGAAATGTTTTCATCTCGGCTCACTGGCAAACTGAAAATTGTAAAGGTCATGAGTAAACGGTCAGGATGAGCAACTTTTTTTAAAAGCACTTGTGTAGTTCTTCGCCTGTTAGTATGCTAAACATGGAAAATGTCAAATCAACATTAATTTAACACTGTCTCGAATAGCTACAGAACTATGTAAGAAAACACGAGGAATAAGAAGAGAATCCCGAATCTCTAGACACGGCATGACCATGAAAAATCCACCGAGAGCTGGTTTTTGTCCTCGGAGTAGATGTGAAAAATGTGGCAGAATTAAAGAATAAGCAGAGATTCTTCGTATCTAGCAGCAGAGATTCTTCGTATCTAGCACTGTAAGCTTGCTCGATATAGAGTGAAACAAAGGGACATTGCATAGAGTTTGTACCTATACGAAGTTCACGATGGTCAGGAGCAATCCGCGCCACATGACCTCAACTTAAGTGCATCGCTGTATCAATAATCAGTTCTTCCACAAGTGGAATTAATACGCAATTTACGCTCGAATTGTCCTCTATTCACCTTTCACTTGGGGACGGTTTTCCATGAATCTCTTCCAGCTCCTCGAACCTGTTATCGAGGGCTCTTCTAAGTGAGGCCATCTGTATATGATCGTTTGCTTCTGGAAGTCGGTTTATAGAGACCTTTAAGTTCAGCCTATGAATTTTGCTGTACACTAGACGGGTCCTGTTGTCGTACTGCGAACACTTATGTGAGGTTTCAATTGTTCTCGCTTCCTTTCATGGTGCACCAGAGCAACAAATGTCAAAGGAATTGGAAGAGACAGTTCCACAGCCTCCTGTCACAATGAATGGTCTTTCTCATCAGGATGATTCTCCAATGAGCGTGATGAACTGCAGGAATAAGTAAGAAACTCGATTCTTGAGATGTTTCTGTCTCATATCGTTTACTTTTTCTCCATTGCGTCGAACATAGTACCTACTCTAGTTATTAGCTTAACTTTTCATTTCAATCTGAAAGCTACTTACCTACATTTATAGGATTCTTAATATAAATTACCTGCTTGTGCACACTATCTTACTTGGCGAATTCTGTCATCTGCACTAGTTTAAATACATGCATCATTCGAGAGCGCCAGTGCCTTTGATGGCTTGTGAACTGAGGCATGGCGTTATTGTTTTTTTGCCTCGTCAAAAGTGCTGCTTCAGAGGACCTGAATATTCTTTTGAAAGTGATGCTTCAGAGGACCTGAATATTCTTTTGATAGGAATCGTCTGTTTAGATGATCATAATTACTACCATTGGTACACACTACCAATAACAACATGATAGTCGCGGTGTGCATTCTAGTTGAACAACGTAGTTTCAACTTCGAGTTGTGATGCTAACTGTGCTCGCACTAGTGGTTCTAAAATGTTGATGAACAGAGCTGAATCTGACAAGCTACTAGCCATTCCTGTCGGTTTTGTTGGATCAGAAGAGGTGGTAAGGTCTGCTCCACATCTTGTACCTGGCGGTAATCTTGCTTGTCCTTCATTGGAAGAACAAGGAATGAGAATAAATGCTGCATTAGACGCTGCCCATGCACCAATTTCTCATCTCTCGAACCTCATTGCCGACGGCCACCGGGCTGCAAACTTCAGGGGACCTTTCCAACCATCAGACTTTTAACGGCTCGAAGCTGGAGCCACTTGGATTCATGCCCTATCCCTTACTTTCTCTGAAGGTATTTATGATATTTAACACTTAGCTCGACATTCTGCGTCGTCGATCTTACTTGGTTTGGACTACCTACTGGCGAATCTCTTCATGTAAAGGTTTGGCTTGGAATATTACTTGTCAGCATAGTTGCATAGACATGGCGGTTCTGTTCTTTTACTCATCAGTGCATTCGACTCGTGGTGCAACAAATCTGAAAAAAGCTTTTAATATGCTATTTGAGAGTCAGCTTTCAGCAGTGATCTCGAACAATTTCATGTTCTCCAAACCGAGACTTGTTCAGAGTCATTGGAAAGCCTTCAATTTCTGACCTTGTACTAGGAAGGTCCTTCCTGCTTTATCTGTTTCTAGATAGTTTAAAAACCATCTAAAGTAATTGAAAAGGCCATGCGGAAAAAGTTAATTCCTGTTGTACTTGGCGAGGCAACCCAAGTTTAAGTAGCAGCATGCGCTTTTGCCACTTCTCTATGTATTCTTACTCCTGAAGAATGGCGTTGATTGTAGCTTCCATTCAGGAGTACCTTGCTAATTCGGCATCAGGTCAGGGTTCTCTGTGTAACATGCGCTTTTGCCACTTCTCTATGTATTCTTACTCCTGAAGAATGGCGTTGTTTGTAGCTTCCATTCAGGAGTACCTTGCTAATTCGGCATCAGGTCAGGGTTCTCTGTGTAACGTGCTGGGTCCTACTGTATAATATTGTCAGCTTTGGGTCACCTGCCCTAGCACGAATAGATACATTGCTAATTCGGCATCAGGTCAGGGTTCTCTGTGTAACATGCTGGGTCCCACTGTATAATATTGTCCACTTTGGGTCACCCGCCCTAGCACGAACGAACCGCCATCCTAACCACGGTCTTTTCCCTCACGGCTCTAAAACGCGTTACACAGGTTAGAGGGACCCAAGCCTTATAAGCTAACCAAGACTTCCCTCCCTAGGCGATGTGGGACAAGAGAGGAGGCTGTCACACTCTCCACCTCTTAACAGAAGAGTAGAGGGACCCAAGCCTTATAAGCTAACTAAGACTTCCCTCCCTAGGCGATGTGGGACAAGAGAGGAGGCTATCACACTCCCCACCTCTTAACATAAGAGCGTCCTCGCTGTGGCCCCACATCCCGAGCCCCATTGTGTAATATTGTCCGCTTTGGGTCTGCGCCATGATTTTTTCCCTCACGGCTTTAAAACGCGTTACACAGGTTAGAGGGACCCAAGCCTTATAAGCTAACCAAGACTTCCCTCCTTAGGCGATGTGAGACAAGAGAGGAGGCTGTCCCACATCGCCTAGGGAGGGAAATCTTGATTAGCTTATAAGGCTTGGGTCCCTCTAACCTGTGGAACGCGTTATAAAGCCGTGAGGGAAAAGACCGTGGCTGGGATGGCGGTTCGTCCGCGCCAGGGCGGGTGACCCAAAGCGGACAATATTAAATAGTGGGGCCTAGGACGTTACACTATGTCTGCAATATCCGAGTGAAGTGGATATCGCGCGTTCCTTATCAACATCAGTGTTTGGAGGAATGTTTGCTAAGCAAGAAAACTCATGTGCAGGGACAACAGTGGGGAATATAGTACTTGTTCGGAAGCATGTAAGGCACCATCTCATGACTTATTATCGAGTGAATGCACAAATTCTTACTGCATTGAGATATTGTGTTTTTGTAATACATCACATCCTCTAACATGACATCACGTGTTCAATTTCTATTCATCGTAAAGGCAACAATTGATAGCCACAATCGTTCATCGGTTAGGTTAGGACCCATCTAGAAACAAGAGGTCGAAGTTAGAGATTGCTTGAGCAGATAGCTGATGTCGAGCAGGTTGATCGAGCGGGGGTTGAAGGGTGGGGGTGAGAGCTTTTGATGGAAACGAGAGAGATTCATTGCTCAAAATGCAAACATTAACATGAAGAAAAAATTACATTTTTATGCTAAGAGGATTCACACAAAACAAAAATTATAACAAATGCCATACGACATTCATTGTCATTTATAAAACATGGACATAATAAGTCTAATAGAAAACACTGATGCTATATGAAAAACATGTAAAAGCTGATAGTGTTAATTATATTTCGCATCTCATTTCTACAAGAGGAGAACAATCACACAATACATGATTTCGTAAACTCATTGTCGTGGTCAAATTGGTAACTGCCAGAAATTATTGGAGCCTTGATGAAGATGTGACCATTTCAAGTTCTATCTCATTGTTGTCATCATCAATTGGTGCCTCTATCGGATGCAGAAGCGGTTTTGGAGGTAGTTGCAGTTTATCGATATCTCCTTCAAGCATATCTAGAACTTTCCTCATTGACGGCCGATCATTAGGGCTCAGCTGTACGCACCATAGCGCAACGATTATCATCTTCCTTGTTTCTCTTTCCTCTTCTATGACTTCTACCCTCTCAACCTCCTTTTCTTTGCTAAGTTGATCATAAACCCACAAAGGAAAGTAAATTTGACTTGAATGCCCTGCATTTGCATTTATATTTCTCCTTCTACCGGCCATTTCCATTAACATCATCCCAAAACTGTAAACATCGGCCTTATAAGAAATGCCATCAATGTCTTTGTAGAATAGCTCAAGCGCCATATAACCCAAGGTTCCTCTTGCTGCAGTCAATGATACCATGCTATGACCGATGGGATAAAGTCTTGCAAGTCCAAAGTCAGAAATTTTTGGAGTGAAACTTTGGTCTAGGAGAATGTTGTGAGGTTTGATATCAAAGTGTAGAATTTGCATATCACAACCCCGATGTAGATACTCTATCCCTCTAGCTATGCCAAGAGAGATCTCATGCATTTTCTTATAATCAAGAGGATCATCACCATCCTTATTCGAAATGTGTTTATCCAATGAGCCATTCGACATGAAATCGTAGACCAGAGCTTGTTTGGAGTAATCAAAGCAAAAACCAACAAGTTGCACTACATTGATGTGGTGGATCCTTCCAATTGTGGCCACTTCACTAATAAAAGCTTGGCCATTAGATTCTGGTTTGTTCAAAATCTTAACCGCAACTTCATTGCCACTTCTAAGGATTCCTCTATACACAGAGCCATATCCCCCCTCACCTAATTTGCATTTGAAATTTTTTGTAATCTTCTTGATATCCGAGTAAGAGTACCTTATGGGCAAAAAGTTGTTGTGAACTTGTAGGAATTCTTCGATGTTGGTGACGATTGTCCGGTGCTTCTCCTCCACTTATAGATTAGAAGTATCAACACACATGAAGCTCCGAGTATGAATTTTGCTGCAATGTAGTTGACTACATAGAAATTGTCTATAGATTAGCGCAGTGCAATAAAAATTTTGTAAACATAATTGTTTTTAATCAGAGTGCTTCTTGAGATCATCATAGTTGTGAGGAGAAAAGGCCCAGCAGTCATACCCAATCAAAAGGCGAGGCTCCGACCTACAGGTGCCGCGTACCAATGCATGGCCTACGCAGAATAAGGGCCGCCTGCAACACATTAATTAGAGTCGGTGACCAATCAATGAAGAATTAAATTTATCATTTTAGCAGTTAAACATAAATATAATTTACTCTCCTTGACAGCGCTCAGATCACAGTTAATTCAATTCACCTAGGGAATCCATGCCATCGTAGCATGATATTTTCTCTTGAAGAAAAGCGATCTTGCTTTTGTTCACCTATATATACCAAATGATTCATAAGTTCACGTCTCGCTCCGCGTAATTCCGATTTACAAACGTCATTCAATACGCGTGCAGTTTATTCAACCGCATAACAATAACAGCCATGCAAGGGACACGAGCAACAATTAAATCAACCATTTTTCCCCAAAAATGAAGTAACAATGTCAAATCCAGAAAAGCTCCAAGACTCGTAAAATAAACGAAAGCAGCGCACACCGACCCTACTAAGAAATCTATTTAAACTTTTCTACTTAAGTGATGTGGCAATTTTTTCTATTATGTTTTTAAAGAAACTAGTGTCTTAATGTGTGGATTTTATTAAAAATACCCAATTAAAACCTGCCACGTCACTTCGTAAGTAAATTTTGATCAGATCTCTCAGTGAAGCTAGCATTTAAGGAAAGGAGGAGGAGGAAGAAGGGAAAAAGAAAGAACAGCTTAAGGGAACGTTGCTTACGGATATAATAGCCGCAGTACTCCCTTCGGGTAATTAAACTTAAGAAGTGACATGGAAAGAATCTTTGCCGAGAACTGTAGGGCGGATAGGAGAGATTGAATCCCTCAATCATCTTGTTGTGGAGGTCCTTGTATGGTAAGATCTCATACTGATCCCCTTTCCACCCTGAGATTTGATACGATACGAATGCCATCATGGTTACGGTGCAAAAGTCCTTGATATCCCCTACTTGTAATAACGGTACAGCGTATGAGTACACCTTCATTTGGGAAAAATAAAGAGGTGTGCTGGCAGCGTATCCCTCAATACAAGGTTTGGTATCAATATACGAAGTAGAAGTAATAGGTCGTGAGCACTTCATGAAGGCCACAGACACTGATGGGCGTGCATAAAAGTTGTCGGATGGTTCATCAAAACTGAAGTTGTAGTGCGCCAATGAGTAACGAGGAAGGGACGAGCAATTGTTCTTTTGCAGTCCATCGTCAACCACCATGATATTACCGCCGAAGAAATCTTGATTTGAATAGAATTCATAATTGATCAACTTTACATAATATCGGCCGGCACGTAGATATAGAACAGTGCGGTTATTTTCACAAGCTAACTCATACCGAAAGTTGCCGCAGTGTTTTGGATCGCTTTTCAATCGAAAAGGATAACTTATGTTACGGATTTCACCGCAAGATGAAGGGGAGCACAATTGATTCTTCTTTGCACCGCAACCCATCCCCAATAGTAGCAAAACATGTGATATGAGAAGTAAAACACGGAGTATAAATATGGAGCCGAGAGAAAAAATCATCTCTTTGTTGTTTGGTTTGATGTGACGGAAGTTTTAGCTAATTTGGTAATGGGAGGGAGGCTTAATAAAGGGTTGGGAAGTCGTCGGTCATCGAAGTGTCAAAGCCAACCCTAAAACAAAGTCTAGCCAAGAAAAACTTAAGAAGTATGGCCTGGCTAAAACATGGTCTCGGAATTAATGATGGACAGCTTTCACATTCATTAGGGAGGAAACTTCTATGCATTTTCCAGATTCCATTGAAGGGTTGGGAAGTCATCGGTCATCAAAGCGTCAAAGTCAACCCTAAAACAAAGTCTAGCCAAGGAAAAAGTATGGCCTGGCTAAAACACGGTCTCGGAATTAATGATGGACAGCTTTCACATTCATTAGGGAGGAAACTTCTATGCATTTTCCAGATTCCATTTAAGGGTTGGGAAGTCGTCGGTCATCGAAGCGTCAAAGTCAACCCTAAAACAAAGTCTAGCCAAGAAAAACTTAAGAAGTATGGCCTGGCTAAAACATGGTCTCGGAATTAATGATGGACAGCTTTCACATTCATTAGGGAGGAAACTTCTATGCATTTTCCAGATTCCATTGAAGGGTTGGGAAGTCATCGGTCATCAAAGCGTCAAAGTCAACCCTAAAACAAAGTCTAGCCAAGGAAAAAGTATGGCCTGGCTAAAACACGGTCTCGGAATTAATGATGGACAGCTTTCACATTCATTAGGGAGGAAACTTCTATGCATTTTCCAGATTCCATTTAAGGGTTGGGAAGTCGTCGGTCATCGAAGCGTCAAAGTCAACCCTAAAACAAAGTCTAGCCTAGAAAAACTTAAGAAGTATGGCCCGGCTAAAACACGGTCTCGGAATTAATGATGGACAACTTTCACATTCATCAGGGAGGAAACTTCTATGCATTTTCCAGATTCCATTTTTCTTGGCAAATTAATTCTTTCTAGAAATTTATTTTAGTATCATAAAAAAGAATTGGTTTTAATGTTTTGTACCCTAAGCTTAATCAAAATCCTTTCAAGTGAGACATCTAGCATTTAATTTTATTTTCAAGGCCAATATTTCGTAAGTGGCGTTCTGTTAAATTTTAAAGACAAAAAGAAAAGTGATGTTGTATCGCATCGTATAAGGTTTTTCATTTTTGAGAACAAACAAAATTAGTAACCAAGAAAGAGGATCATGTTAATTAACCAGTACATAGATTTTAACTCATATAATGTCGCTTTTGGAAAAAATAGAAAGAAAATAAGGAGCAGGCGCTTCTTGCTCATGGATGATGTGAAACTTTATGAAAGAAAGAAAGCAATATAGTAAATTCTCAACTAGGAATGGAATCAACACATCTCGATTAGAAACTGAATGGCTTTGTTGTGGATCGACACAGCAAGAACTATAGACGCAACATTTGAATTCACAAAAATAACGAGATGTTTACTTATTCACTATGCTTAAATGTTAAAATCACTCTCTTGTGATTGTGCTAGATTTATGAATAAGATTGTCATCTCTTTTCCATAATTGAACCACTTAATGAATGAATAGACCGATCTCAACAAAAAAAGGCAATATGATAATTTCTCAACCAACGATCAATCGATGCAAGTCGCGATTAGAAATTCACTTGCTTTGCCGTTGCCCAACACGTGCAAATACTATAAGTGTAATATTAGCATGCACAAAATTAAACCAATACGCACTTATACGTTGAGCTCGCACGATTATACCGATCCTTTTTCTTACCCCGGGATATAATGCAGTATTAAAGCCATCATGGTTATGGTGCAAGAATCCTCGATGTCCCCTACTCGGAGATCAAACCTATGTACAATGTATGAGTACACCTTCATCTGGGAAAAATTAGGGGGCGTATCGAAAGGATATGCTCCCTCAGTACATGGTTCAGTATTGACTGACGAAGTAGAAGCAACGGGCTACTCGCACTTCATGAAGCTGACAAACCGTATGGATCATGACCACAAAAGTAGAAGGGCGCCAACGAGTAACGAGGGGTGGGGAATGAGCAATTACCTTTTTGCAGTCCATCGTTAACCACTGTGATTTTGCCATCAAATAAAAATTGCTAAGATAAGAACAGTTTTAAATCGATTTCATATAACATTGGCTGGCATATAGATATAGAACAATGCAGTTATTTTCACAAGCTAGCTTATAATTGGAGCGGCCACATCCTTTTGGATTGCCTTTCAATTGAAAGAGATAGCGTATGTTACAAATCTCATTGCAAGATGGAGCGGCACACAAGTAATTCTTCTTCGTGTCGTAACTCATTCTCAGTAGCAGCAGAACATGCAATACGAGAAGCAAAACACTGAACATGCATACGGAGCTCAAAGACTGAATCGTCTCTCTATCGTTTGATCTGATATAATGAAAGTTTTAGCTAATTGGTAATGCGACGGAGGCTCGGCAATATGAATGAAAAGAGTTGTGTTGTGTGTCGTTGGTCACTCATATGTTCAAGTCAGCCAATAAAGCAAAGTCTAGTGAAGAAAAGAGGATGCAGTTAAGGTGTCAAAACACGGTGTTGAATTATTTATGCTTAGCTTTCGCATTGATTAAAAATTAAACTTTTTTGCAGTGTTCAGATTGAATCAAAATCCTTTCGAGTGAGGCATTGACGTTCTATTTTCTTTTCAAGATTAATATTCCATAAGTGTTGCTTTGTTAAATTATGAAGACGAAAAGGGAAAAGATGTCGTATTTCATCATCTAAGCTTATCTAAGCTTTTTTTTTTTTTGACAAAAAACAAAAATTGGTAACAAAAATAGACTATTAACAAGAATATTAATTTGTATAATGTCGCTTTTGGCAAAAGTAAAAAGAAAATAAAGAGTAAGTGCTTCTTGGATGATGTAACACTATATAAAAGAAAGAAAATAATATAATAATTTCTAGCAATGGACCAACGCGCCTTGGTTAGAACCTCACTAACTTAGTCATCATGCAAAGACTATAGATGCAAATTTCTAAGTCAACCATTAACACAAAGTCTAGCGAAGGAAAAGTGGGTCTCACGTGGAAATTGCAGCCCTTGCAGTCAAGGTGACAAAAACACGGTGTTGGAATTATTTATGGAGAAAAGAAACTTCTCTGCAATTTTCAGATTTGACTTTTCTTGGCTAATTGACTCTTTAGGAATCAATTTTAGTTCTGTACAAAAAGAATCGATTGGAATGTTATGTACTCTAAATTGAATCAAAATCCTTTCAAGAGAGGCATTGGTGTTCAAATTTATTTTCAAGGCAATATTCCACGAGTGTCACTTCCATAGATTGCGAAGACGAAAAGGAAAAAAATGTCATATTTCACCATATAAGCTTTTCCATCACTGACAAAAAAACGGAATTGGTAACAAAAATAGACTATTAAAGGGAACATTAACTTGAATGGCGTAACAAGTTATGAAAGAAAGAAAACAATATGATAATTTCTAGCAATGGACCAACACGCCTTGATTAGAACCTCACTAACTTAGTCATCATGCAAAGACTATATATGCAAATTTCCAAGTCAACCGTTAACACAAAGTCTAGCGAAGGAAAAGTGGGTCTCACGTGGAAATTGCAGCCCTTGCAGTCAATGTGACAAAAACACGGTGTTGGAATTATTTATGGAGAAAAGAAACTTCTTTGCAATTTTTAGATTTGACTTTTCTTGGCAAATTGACTCTTTAGGAATCAATTTTAGTTCCGTACAAAAAGAATCGATTGGAATGTTATGTACTCTAAATTGAATCAAAATCCTTTCAAGTGAGGCATTGGTGTTCAATTTTATTTTCAACGCAATATTCCACGAGTGTCACTTCCATAGATTGCGAAGACGAAAAGGAAAAAAATGTCACATTTCACCATATAAGCTTTTTCATCACTGACAAAAAAAATGGGATTGGTAACAAAAATAGACTATTAAAGGGAACATTAACTTGTATAAAATAATGTCACTCTTTACAAAAATAAAGGGAAAAAATAGGAGTTAGTGCTTCTTGAATGGTGTAACAAGTTATGAAAGAAAGAAAGCAATTTGATAATTTCTGGCGATGGAATTGACACACATTGACTAAAACCTCACCAACTTTGTCATTGCACAATGACTACACATGCAATATTTGAGTTCACAAAAAAAAAAAAAGGCATTTACTTAACCACTATCAACTTCAATATTGCGATCTCTCTTCTGTAATCTTGCTAGATCTATGAACAATATTGTCTTCTCTTCCCAGAATAGAACCACTTAATAGTGAACTAATTGATTACTCTTGTTTTATCAAATGAAAAAGAATGTTCTTGCTTATTGTTGACACCTAAATTCTTCCATTCTTATTTAGGACTTAATCATATAGAAAATTAAGGATTAGTCTCTAAAATAAATAAATAAAAGTAAATAATTTTCATTAAAATGCATTGCGTTTTCATTAAATTGCATCATGTTCCTAATTTTCATTAGGAACACTTACATCACTAGTACTAAAAAATTAACAAAAAGTAAAGACGCAGCCGGGACGGGCTAAGCCCGTCCCCTCCTTCTTTTCCCTTTTCATTTTCCCCTCGCGAGGCCCACCTTTCTTCTTCCGCGGCCCAGCTCGTTGTTCTTCCTTCTTCCTCCTCCTTCCTTCGCTTCGACGCGCTAGCTTCAGGACAAAACAGAGAGATGGTCGCTGGCCGAAGGACGCAAGGACGCGAGGCTGCGCGCGATGTTCACCCAGGAATGTCGTGCGGTACAAAGCCGGCCGGTCTTGTCCTTGAAGAAAGAGAGAGAAACGAGATAAATGGATGAGAAAGGCAGCAAAGGGAGGGGGGTCTCTCTAGTTTTTTTGGGTTTGTTTGGCCGAGGAAGAGAAACCAAGAGAGAGAGAGAGAGCTGGTGAGAGTGAGAAGGCGAGCTCGAGAGAGAGAAGGAGCGAGCCAGAGAAGAGAGCGAGCTCGCTCGAGAGGGGAGACCGAGATGGTGGATAGCGAGGGAGAGCAGGAGAGAGAGGCGACTGCGTTCTCGAGTTCTTCGCGGGAGGCTGGAGAAAGCGAGAGCAATAGAGAGAGTGAGATCGGAGAGAGTGAGCAAAGGGTGAAGTCGAGAGAGAACCGAGAGTGAGCAGAGGGATGGACTGAGAGACAGCGAGACCCAGAAGCCGAACTTCGTCCTCGGACAAGCGTTACCCGGCCATCCCCAACATAAACCGGCGATCTTCAGCCTGTGGCTACCTATTCCTCGGCGCCCGAATTCCCGGCAAGTTTTCTTTAGGTTCAATCCACTTTAATCCTGATGATCCTGGCTTGGTGCAACATCGAGGCTGACGACCATAGCTCGTTTCGCTTCAGGCTCACCTACTGGCCGTCATCGCCGAGCCAAGTAGGGATATTTGCAGCCGAACACTCCTCTCTGGGAACTCCGTTGCTTGGTTTTATTTAAAACGGAACCGAAACGATAGCTGGGTCTCGTTTCCCTCGTCCACGAGCATGCCCGGTTTGAACAAGCAGTCCCTTTTGTCGAGTTTGAGTGTCACTTGCTGTTCTCTTTTGAGTCTGGACACGAGCTAGAGTCTAGAATGGGTTTACGACCTCTCCATATCCGTGCTCATCGCATGCCCGATATAATGCCTCAGTTAGTGTTATTCTAAAAATGAGACGAGGTTTTGTTTGTCTCCGTGAAAGCATACCATGGATCTATTTGACATATTTTCATCGACTTGAGATGTCGTAGGACGAGCTAGACAGCAAAGTGGAGGTTAATCGGTATGCTATGTCATTTTTAGTCGAACGCCTAAGACTTGCTTGATGAAATGTTTCTGAGAGAATTGTTTAAGAAATGGCTTCTATTTTCGCTCGAATGCGAAGGTACCACTTGATGCAGTTCGTTCGGGGTCATTACTTGTTAAGCTCGATTTTCACGAGCAACGAAGTCAATGCATCTCTGCATGTCCTTCGTGACATGCTGTGTATTTTTCATTGAACTTGATGAGTGGTGGCGGCGGCCTACGTGATGGTAGACGTTGGCAGCAAATTTGGTTTTGCGGTGGTGAGCCAAGATGGCTTGGTGACGGCCGGCAACGTTGGGTGTTGTCGTCGATCCGTTTAAAGTTCTGCCGTGGGTCCGTCCGGCGAAATTCCAGTGTGGAGTTCGTCGGTGTGGGAGGCTTCGGTAAAGGACGTAACAGGGGAGTTGGCACGAAGAAGAAGAAGACGTTGAAAGGCTGAGAGAGAATATAAAAGAAAATCACGAAAATAGGCCTGGTGCAGACGTTCGTGGAAAGAGGATGGGAAGATGGGCTTGAGGTTTTGTTTCAGTAGATTTAGGTTTGGTTTAAGTTGGGCGGACTTGGGCTGGGCTTAATTTGTGAATTTTTGGGCTGGGTTTAAATTTTCATGAAGTGGGTCTTTGAGAGTCCATTACTAAAATGGAGGTCTGTTTTAATAGAGCCCAATTCATGTTCCCGGTCCAAGCCCGCAAAGCCCATAGCAACCCATGTTCTCACCGGACCTTGGGGCCCAGCCCGAGTCCCTATTTTCGGAATTAATTTTGTAAAAAAATTTAAGAGAAAACTTATTTTTTTCTAAAAATTAGGAAAAAGCTTAAGAGTTAGTTTTTTTTAGTAAATACTCTTAAAATGTGTTAAAGTCCTTGATAAGAAAATTGTGCTCAAGAATTGAATAATTCCTTATAGCTTTACCATAAGATTCTGATTGTCCTTAAAAATAAATGCCCTTGATTACGCACTTTCAATGTTGACTATGGGCTCCCTTTAGCTTAGTTAGAGATTGCATGCTCCTTATTTGGTAATATTAGATCTTTGTTTTCCTATGCAATTTATTTAATGCTTTCCTTGATTGTTGATTGTTATTTTAATAATTGCGCACCCACATGATTATCTCATATGTTAGTGGATAGGTTTAAAATCAATCCAAGCTGCCTGACAATTTTTTTTTTTTTTGTGAAATGAAATAGATTAAATACCAAAATGGCATTTGATGAATTAGTGTAATTAAGTTCCCAACCCTAAATTCATCGAGTGTGGAGATGCTCGCACAACAAACCAATTTTTAGAAAGGGGAATATAGGGTAATGCAATAGATTAGATACCAAAAATAAGGAGTAGGTGCTTCTTGCTACTTGGGCAATGCAACACATTACAAGAAAAGAAAGAGGGCCACATGATGATTTCTCAGTCAGATATAGACCGACGCATGCCTTGATTAGAAATTCACTTGCTTTGTCATTGCCCTACACACGTAAATACTATAGGTGCTTTTTCACTATCAATTGAAATATTATTCTCACAGATCAATCAATCACTCTCCAGTACAATAATCTAATCTCTTTCCCGCAGTAAGATTGCCCTATGAAAAAACTGAAAAGTCTTGACAATAACGTCATTTTATTGAACGAAAGATGCTGTTGCCTGCTTCAAAATCATCTTCCATCTCCGAACGTGTGGCATTGGAAGTGTCATATAAGCTCAACTTGGACTGCTGCCATATTTATTCTCTGTTGATGGCTGGTTGAATGTGCTCAAGACTCCTCCCTTTCGCTTCAGGAACACCATCCCCGCGGCGTTAATCGCTGCATAAAGAAGGAAGGTACCTGTGAAGCAAAGCCGGTAGAGTTATTGTCTTTTGACAAGTTTTTCAGATGCACATCAACACTTTTCTCACGGGAAGAATGCTCTATTATATACTGCCTGTCTATTAATCATTTTGCAGAAAAACGCACTTTTCTTTTCTAAATGACACTTCGAACCAATTTCGTGATATTCGAATGTAGGTAGAATTTGTTGTAAACACGTTGATTGCAATAAATGGACCGAATATGCATTCGAGAGCGTGAAGAACGGAGTGATAAACACCTATACCTCCAAATAGGATTGAAGAGTTCAGGAAAAGCTAAGTCTCGAGTCTGAAGTTTGGTTGAATCCGTGCAAAAACTCACGTTCGTTCCAATGTGACAAAATGTTTATTGAGCTTAGTTTGGTTAACTCATAAATTTCATGGTAAAATTTGATGAAAACTAACGAAGTGTGAATGTGTTATGCGTGTACCAGTTTGCGTTTTTGGTGACCCAAAAACTAATTTTGAGTAAATTTATCATATATGTACTAGTTTGGGATTTTTCGTGGTATTACCCTATGGATTTTCATGTGAACTTGCCACGTTAACTGTCTATATCATCCAATTCAATAATTTAATGATAAAATTTCACGGAAGCTAACGAAGGATAAATGTGTCATGTGTGTACCAGTTTAAAATTTTTTATGACCCAAAATTTAGTTAGGGATAAATTTGTCACGATGTATAAGTTTGGGGTTTTTTCATGATATTAACAACATAACCCATCCTTTTCCATGTGCACACTCACACAGAATGGAGGACCATTCTCATGTGGAATTCATGACCACTAAAGAGATTAGGTTTGTTAATTTTTTGCATTTTTCACTTTTTTAGATTCATTTTTTTATTTTTGCTTTATTTTGATAATAATAAAAATTAAAATTTATACTTCTCTGTCTGCAATCTCTGAACAAAGTGGAGATCACGCGTTCCTTATTAACATTGGTGTCTTGAGGGATGTTTGCTTAGTAGAAAAACTCTTGTGCAAGGAACAACATTGAGGAATGTAATGCTTGTTCTAAATAATGTAAGGTACCATTTCATGTCATATCATCGAGTGAACACACAAGTTCTTACTGCATTTAGGGATTGAGCTTTTGTAATACATCATATGCTCTAACGTAACATCACGTATTCAATTTCCATTCATCGTAAAGGCAAAATTGTCAGCTTGCTCTGTCTTTACTCTTTGACAAGTGCTGATTGCTCATCGGTTAGGTTTGGACCCATCCCATGACATGAGGTCCAAGTTAGAGATAGCTTGAGCAGGTAGCTATCTTCAACGTAGGTGATCAAATAGAGGTCAAAGGGTGGGGATGAGAGGTTTTGCTGGAAATGAGAGATTTTTTGCTCAAAATGCAAACATTGACACGAATAAAAAATTATCTTATTATACCAAGAGGATTCACATGAAACAAAAATTGAATGAATGCCATACAACATTCATCGTCATTTATAAAATATGGACATAACTCGGCCGATAAAAAAACTAGTGCCATAAGAAAAATATGTAAAAGTTTCGCAAATTACATTTTAAATGATGATACATGTTGATAGTACTATTTATAATTTTTGCATCTCATTATAAGGGAACAATCACGAAAACATGATTTCGTAAACTCATGGTCATGCTAAAATTGGTAACCACTAGAAACTATCGGAGTACTTGACAAAGATGAGACTGTTTCAAGTTCTATCTCAGCGTCAACATCATCAACCGGTGCCTCCATTGGATACAAAAGTGGTTTTGGAGGCAATTGCAATCTATCCATATCTCCTTCAAGCATATCTAGGACTTTCCTCATCAATGGCCGATCATTAGGGCTCAATTGTATACACCACAATGCAACGATTATCATCTTCCTCGATGTTTCTCTTTCCTTTTCTATGACATCTACCCTTTCAAGTTCCTTTTCTTTACCAAGTTGATCATAAACCCACAAAGGAAAGTAAATTTGACTCGAACGCTCTGCATGTGCATTTAGATTTCTCCTTCTACCGGCCATTTCCATTAATAACATCCCAAAACTATAAACATTGGCTTTGAAAGAAATGCCACCAATGTCTTTATAGAATAGCTCAGGAGCCATATAACCCAAGGTTCCTCTTGCTGCAGTCAGCGATACTATATTGCGATCGGTGGGATAAAGTCTTGCAAGTCCAAAGTCAGAAACTTTTGGAGTGAAACTTTGGTCTAGGAGAATGTTGTGAGGCTTGATGTCAAAATGTAGAATTTGCATATCACATCCCCGATGTAGATACTCTATCCCTCTAGCTATGCCAAGAGAGATCTCATACATTTTCTTAGAATTAAGAGGATCATCACCATCCTTATAGGAAATGTGTTTATCCAAAGATCCATTCGGCATGAAATCATAGACAAGAGCTTGTTTGGAGTAATCGAAGCAAAAACCAACAAGTTGCACCACATTAATGTGGTGGATCCTTCCAATTGTGGCCACTTCGCTTATAAAATCCTGGCCATTAGATTTTGATTTGTTCAAAATCTTAACTGCGACTTCATTGCCACTTCTAAGTATTCCTCTATATACAGAACCATATCCCCCTTCACCTAACTTGCATTTGAAATTTTTTGTGATCTTCTTTATATCCGAGTAAGAGTACCTTATGGGCAAAAAGTTGTTGTGAGCTAGTAGGAATTCTTCGATATTTGCGTCGGCCGCCTGATGCCTTCTCATCCACTTCAAGATTAGAAGTATCAACACACATGGAGCTCCAAGTATGAATTTTGCTGCTAGGAAGTGGACTACAGAGAAATTTGGCCATTGATTAGCATAGTGTCAAAAAAAAAAATTACACATACAATTTTTGTTTGTCAAAGTGCTGAATGAGAGCTTCATAGGTGTGAAGAGAAAAAGGACTTATCATACCCAAGAAAAAGAAGAGATTCAATACTGCAACAGGCACAAGACGGAGCGCAAAAAGGCGCATGTCATCAGCTGTAGATAGTAAGAGAATTCGTGAGAAATTACTAAAAATGGTTAATTAGAATTAAAAACCAATCAGTGAAGAAGCAATTCACGCTAAGATATACCCCTAGTGAAAGATAAATTCATGCAATCACTGCAAAGTGCAAAGCCACACTTTTGTTCATTGAAATTTGCAAGTGGAGAAGTCTAGAATAAAAAAAGAGTGAACGAGTTGCACTTTTCTAGATAACGCCCAGATCTGACGTTATCCTATTCACTCATGAAATCCATGTTAATGTTGCATGATCTTTTCTTTTGAAGAAACACGTTTTTGCTTTTGTCCTCCTAAATGTACCAAATGTTCACAAGTTCGCCGTAACATTAACATCAATTGAAGGGACATGAGATATTATTAAATCGAACAATTTTCCCCAAAAAAAGACCTAATTCCCTGAAAACCCTTTAGTTCTAGTCCAATTTCAGCTTGAACTTTTTTGTCTCAGAAAAAAACCCTAAACTTTAGGTACAATCCTAAATTTACCTCAAATTTTGTTTTGTTTTAAAAAATCACCAACTTTTAATATATTCCCAAACCTACCCCCACGGTCGAGTCCCAACTTGATGTGGCATTTCCACATCAATAACAAATCCACTTCAGTAAGGTGACATGGAAAATTACTTTCAAATGAAGCTATTCTAAGATATGAAAATTAGGGACGGCTAACGGCGATTTTTGAACAGAGAGCGTAGATTGGGATTAGAGTAAAAATTGGTGTTTTTTCTTTTAGACAAAATAAGTTCGAGGTAGATTTGGGATTAGGCCTAAAGATTGAGGTTTTTTCTGGACAAAGAAAAGATTGAGGCAAATTTGGACTGGACCTAAGTTTAGGTTTTTCTGATAAAAAAAGTTCGAACATAATCGGGACTAAATTTAAAGTTGGGTTTTTTTTAGTGAATAAGGCCCAAAAAAAAAATATAGAAATAGTGTCACTTCCGGAAAAGCTCCATAGTTGTAAAATAAAGGAGCAATGCACGCCCAATCTACTAAAAAAATTTCTAAACTTTTTCACTAAACGAATGTGGCAATTTCTTTAAATTGGGTATTAAAGAAAAGTGATGACTCAATAAATTGAACCAAACGTATTGCAATATCCAATTGAAACATGCGACATCACCAAGTAAATTTTGAAAAGATCCTTCAGTAGAGTTAACATTTAAGAAAAGGATGAAGATGAAGAAGAAGAAACAAAGTAAGAGAGTAAAGAAGGAAAAGCTTTAGGGAAAGTCAGCTTACAGGAGTCATATGGGTTGCACCACGCCATTCGGTATTTGAAACTTATCGCGCAAATCTGGAATATTTCCGACGAATAAGATTCAGAATATAAGAGATTGAATCCTTCAGCCATCATGTTGTGGAGGTCCGTATACGGTGGGCTCACACGTTTATACCGATCCACTTCCTGGCTCGATAAGAGAGTGATCATGGTTATGTTGCAAGAATCCTTGATGTCCCGTATTAGTAGATCAGACCCATACAAAGAGTATGAGTATGCCTTCATTTGGGAAAAATTAGGGGGTGTATCAGAAAGGGATGCTTCCTCAATACATGGTTCAGTATTGATATACAAAGCAGAAGCAACGGGCTGTGAGCACTTCATGAAGACCACCGGATCAGCTGAGGGAAAAAGACCACCACGGTATGGATCATGAGCACTAAAGTTGGACCTCGCCAATGATTGATGAGGGAGGGATGAGCAATTACCTTTTTGCAATCCATCGTCAACCACCGTGATTATACCGAAAAATGAATCAGCTAAATTAGAATAGTTAATTGATTTCACATAATATCGACCGGCATATAGATATAGAAAAGTACGATTATTTTCACAAACTAGCTCATACTCAGAGCGGCCGCAGTGTTTTGGGTCGCTTTTCAATTGAAAGGGATAGTGTATATCACGGATCTCACCGCAAGATGAAGCGGTGCATGTGACATCCAGATTTTTCAACCCTGTCTTCTACTGAATAAATCAGGCATTTCATTGACGCGTCTATAGGGTTATTCTCATAGCCGATCACTCTCGAGGTAACTAGACTAGCTGGGGAAATTATTAAGGAATTTTAAGGCAATAGACTTGAGAACTCGATCAGGAATCGGCTTCTTGACCGTGTCCATCTTTAGAGGTCACTACGGCACAGTTAAAAAAATCGATTTGAAATCAGAGATAGACTGGATCGATAGAGATATGTGACTAATCGTGGGTGACACCACTGAATTAGAAAATTCTCGTCGGCCAACACTAGACTGATTTTCTTATTGTTTTGGCACCCTGTGTCCGTAATTGAATCCTCGAGATTTTCACGACAATCAAGAGTCACCATTGAGTCGAGTGGGTTCATAGTGGCTCGAAAAAAATCGACCACGGGTCATTTGCCTTAAAAAGTTCTGAAAACTACCCGATAGTCTAGGTCACGCTAAAAACACGCCGAATGAAAATTAACCGCCAATTCGAGTCCGATTTCAGAAATTGAAGTTTTGGCCATGTCACAATAAATTTTAGGAGCATCGACTCAGTCTCAAAAGATTTTCGGAGATTCGGGAAATTTTACGGAAATTTGTGGCATCCCAGAAATTCAAAGCCAAGCCATAAGGTGTGTTAAAGTCTCTAATTAGGTGTTAAATTTCCATGGCTTATGTTTTAGCCATTAGTCTTTTAATTTGATGATTTGTGCTTGTGATTGTGGAAATTTAAATTTAATAGATTAATAATTTGTGCTTGGCCATATGATTCATAAATTAAATTTCAATAATTAAAATGTCCCAAGACTTTGGCCGAGATGAAAATTGGAATTCAAAAATATTTATAGGAGAATTTCAAAAAAAAGAAAAAGAGAAAAAGGGGTTAATTTTTGGAATAGGTCTTGGACCCATTTGGCCTAAGCTTGGTGGGCCAAGCTAGTCAGCCCAAGAAGGGAATTTGCCGGCCCACTGAGGCCCAAAGCAAGGAGTGGCCGGATGGCCCAAATTCAAATTAAAGCCCAATGTGACAGGTGGCAAGGGAATGCCATGTATTGGTGGGTTTGTAGGCAATCTCATGATTGCTAATCATGGGATTAGGGGAGTATAAAAGGGATGAGGAGAGAGAGAGTGGCCGGTTACTTGCTTCATTCGTCCAAAGAGAGAGAGAGAGAGAGAGAGAGAGAGAGAGAGAAATCGCGAGAGAGAGGGAGAGACCGAGAGAGGAAGGAGGCGGAGCCCAGGGGTGCCGCCGTTCGTTCGCCGTCCGATCGCCGTGTCCGTCCGCCGTACACCGTCGTTTGCTCATCCTAGAGGCAAGTGGAGTCCTATAACTTCTCTTGCATGTGTTTATATGGGTTGCATGTTCGATTTTGGGTGTTATTTGTGAGAAAAACCGAGGTAAGGGTTGGTTGTTTTCAAGCCGTGTGACTGTTCTTGCTCGGTTTGTAGGAGTCAGTAACTTGTTTGAGCTTGCATGTGTGTTTGGAGACCGATTTTGGCTTCGATTTCTTCATGGAAGTTGTAGCTAACATCTTTTAGTATAACATACTGAAATTTCGTGGAAAATGATGGAGATTTAAGGGGTTAAAGCTTCATCTTACGGAGACCCCAGATCTGTGATGTTTTCACTGACTTCTTGTTGGATTCTTGGTTGCATGTTGGTTTGTGATGAAAATATGACTTCGATGTCTTCATGAAAGTTGTAGGTAACACCTTAAAATACAACATACTCAAATTTGAAGAGAAATTTACCAGTATAGCCTAGTAAATCGGCTAGATCTTGGAGACGATGATTCTGGTGATGTGTTCCGAGACACCCGAGACTTGATGGACTTAAATGGTGACCATACTTTGGTTATTTGACCTAGATCTCTTCATGAAACTTGTAAAGGACACCTTGATACATAATATATCCGAATTTAAGAAGAAAATAAAGAGAATAAATGGGTGAAATCTTAATATTTCGGAGATGTGTATTCTGGACGATGCGGTAAGGGTTCCAGAAGCTTCGTGAGGTTGAATAAAATAATATATAAGGAATTTGACTTGGAGTTATTCATGAAAGATGCACGAAAATGTCTTGGCTATCACCCTGTAAAATTTCGTAATTTTTGGAGGCATAATGGATATTTTAATTGAATTTATTCGGAAACTGTGCATTTGGTTTAAATCCGAGAATCATAGGATGTTTTGGGAAAATTGTGGAATTTGGTAAAAAAATTCATATTGGCCATGAATTTTGCAAGTAAATATCATCCTATGGGTTTTTTTTAATAATTTCTTGGATTTTTGTAATTTTGGGAATTTATTGATATTAAATAGTAAAATAAATAAAATAAAATAATAATAAAATAATAATAAAATAAAATGGATTCTTTATTTGGCCATGGATTCAATTCTATTTGTGTGGCATATGTGTGATGAGGTCTTTGCACATGTATTGGATTGAGATGTATATGTGATAAAGTCTTGGTATGCGTATGACATGGTCCTTGTACATGTATTGAATTGAGAAGTGTATGGGATAAAGTTTTGGCATGTGTATGACATATGAATTGAGATGCAAGTGTGAATTCCATGTCAAGTGTGATTTGTTTGATACCATGCCAATTGCCATGTTAAATTGAGATAAAGAAATGGTATATGTGGATGATGGTAAATGAGGAAGTGGTTGTGGTGGAGGATGATGGCCGGAATGTATAGATATATTGCCGGAATTCCCTGGGAGATTCAGGATGCCTGGAATGTGGGGGGCCGGAAGCCCTGTCGGAGGTCTTTGCCCGAAGGGAATGCCTCGCGATGCCAGGATTTGGGTGCGGGATGCTTGGCTAGAAGGGTAAAGGCCGGAAGCCCTGTCGGAGGTCTCTGCCCGAAGGGAATGCCTCGTGATGCTAGTTGAGATGCGAGATGCCCGGAATGTGGGGGGCCGGAAGCCCGGTGGCCATGGGATGGCTGAGTTTGCCGGGAGCCCTATCGGAGGTTTCTGCCCGAAGGGTTGATGATGAGATTGATGAATGGGTGATGTGGTGATCAAAATTGAAAGATAAAGATGAAAATTAAACCATGACATGATGATATGCATGATGATATGCATGATGATGATGATGATGATGATGATGATGATATGTGATGTGATATGATGATCACCCATGATACTATATGCATGATGATGATGATGATGATGATGATGATGATGATATGTGATGTGATATGATGATCACCCATGGCATGATATGCATGATGATTTGCATGATGATGATGATGATGATGATGATATGTGATGTGATATGATGATTACCCATGGCATGATATGCATGATGATATGCATGATGATATGCACGATGACGATGATGATGTGTGATGTGATGATGTCATGATAAGGGTGACATGTATGATATAATGATGCCATGATGATTATGGTGATGACATAAGATGATATAATATGCATGATGATAAGGCACGATGATGCATGATAGTATGCGCATGGCTGCAAGGTAAGTTATGCCTGCTATGCATGTGTGATTTGTATGATGCATTGAGTTGTTATTGGATTTCCCTATCTGCTGAGTGGTTGTACTCACCCCTTTTGGGGAATAACATTTCAGATTAGCAGTATGCCGCTTCCTGCCGTCTCGCGGGGGGTGTTTTATGGTCTACCATCCGATGTAGAGGTCGAGTGTGCTGAGATAGACTGTCCCTCTGTTCCCGGACTGAATTTTATTCGAGTACACTGTCTAGTGATGTACGACATAGGCCTGGCTGGGGGCCTTGTCATTCAGGAGTTCATTTCTGTGCACGTTCGTCGGGATGGAGCTATGCGAGGGATGTTGCCGCCGCCACCGCCTGATGCACCGGGTTGGGTGTGAGACCCGCACGCGATGAGTAGGAGCTGGATCTTTTTGATGTAGATAGTCGACACTTTCGATGGGGGCTTGTGCTCGTATGATATTGAGGGTCGAGAGTTTCTTTTTGAGGTTTTAGGTAGGACGTGGCAGAGTCCTAGCTTTTCTTGTTTTGTATTGACCCGAGAAAAGAAGTCCCATCCTAAAAGAATATGTAAATAATGTGTCGACGTCTGTTTATAAAATCCTGATGTTTAGCTGGTATGTATTGATATCATGGATTGGTAAGGGATAGATGGTGATGTTTAATTTGCTTCCGCTATGAGTCGCGCTGAGACCGCTTTAAAAAAAAAAAATGCCTGTGATTAACGACGCTTGTTTTAAGTACAAGATAGAAAAGGTAATAAAGTGTAACACCAGAGCTTGTGGCGATCGCCGAAGGGTTCGAGGTGCTACAAAATTGGGTTCGGACGTCGCGGAAATTTGGCAGAAGTTCAGATTGGCTAAATTAATGGGAAATTTGACTTTCGGGTTGAGCCTGTGTGTGTTGGAGATTTATAGAAAATTTCTTGGGATTTTTCTACATCAAAATCGGACCTCAATTTGGAGAGATTGGAATTGAAATTTAGTTCGAACTTAGTTAAAATCGAATCTTAAGATGGGGGTGTGCAACATTGGTATCAATTTGGATTTTTGGTGGATTCTTGAATGAGGAAAAATGCAGAGACGATCAATGAATGATCAATTGAATTTGTGAGAATCAAATTGAGATGGAATCAAGAGAGAATGGTTGTGCAATTTAAGCCATCTCCCCCAAATTCGTGTACCCCCACCTAGCCACAACATTTGGACCATTTTGGCTTCTAGAAGAGTGCATGAGAGGTCCATTGTGAGCCAAGTAAATTATACATGGCTAAGAATGGTTTGTGAGAGATATTTGGTAAAATATCATGCCAAAGGGCCCCCACCTCTTCCTCATCCTCTTCCCCAAGCTGCCGTGAGCTGCTTCTCTCCCATTTCCATCTTTTTCTTGCGTGCGACACCTCCAACAGCAACTGAAGAAGACCAAGCTGCTTCCTTCGAAATTTTTCCTTCGTCTACCTGCTCATCACTTTGCTCAGGCCGCGCGTCCACGAGCTGCCCATCTTCGGTCAACCATTCAGCAACAGAGACCGCGTGCAGCTTCCACCGAATGAGATCTCCCCGCCAGCAACTGCTCGAAAATTCTCCAGCTCGTTCCAGCGAAATCCCCATGCCTGGTCAACAAAAGAGTCCATCAAAATCGACTTGTTGACCCCCGTGCCGTGTGTCCTCTCCTGCCAAGCAAGCCCGCACATCTTCAAGCTCCTTCATCGTCCACGGGCAGCACTGCCTTCGCTGCTTCCCTTGGAGACGACCAGCACTCCATCGTGGACGCCTCCCGTCTTCAACCAGCGACGTTCATCGAGGCCGTTATTCAACAGCGTCCGTGTCTCCCCTCCATCTCTGCCACGTCCCAATCAACGAAGCAGCGAGTTCTCAGCTGGACACCTCCGTGTTGACCTAGCAGCTCACGCCTGCTGTTCCATTTTCGTGATACCATCTCCAGCGCTGATCTCGAGTCCACCCAGCAGCATCAATTGAGCAACTTCTTCGTGTATTCCGTGCATTGGCCGACTCCAGTAGCCCAGCGTCTCTTGCGGATTCTCTTGTTCGGCCCAGCAGCTGGACCACTTGAAGTCCACGCAAATTCCAGCCTAGCGAATTTCTTTTGGGCCACAAGTTAGGCCCAGCAAACTTAGCTCCAAAGCCCAGCAAGGTCAGCAGTTTTCAGCCCAAGAGATCAGCCCATTTTCAGCTTAGTTCAAGTCCAGCAGCCCGCGAAGCTCAATCCAAAACTTTCTTCGGGCTTGCAAAGTTCTTGGCCCAGCCCAAGTTCGGCCGCCGTAGCGTCGTCGTCGCCATGTCCCGGTCTTCGTTTTGTGCAAGTGAGTTTTACTCACTAATGCTTTATTAGTTTGCTAATTATGCTTAGGGTTGGTTAGATTTAATTAAGTGCAATTAGGTGGTTAGATTAGGTTAGAACAATTCATTTAGTGACTTAATGATGCATGTTAGGTGGTTAGACCTAGCTATTAGCAAGTAGAAATGTTTGGTTATTTATTGAATGCATCTCGGGATTTTCCCCAACCCGTTTCGGGCTCCAATAAGGCAATATGGGCCTAAATTGGATTTTTAATATTTATTTATTTATTTTTCGAAATTAATTATTTAATTAATTATTTTTCCAGAAATTCAACCGGGATGGCCGGTGACTGGAATTTCGTGCTGATTGTCATGGTGCAGTCCGTTTATTTATTTGAGCTTTATTTGGTGCTAAAGTAATTTAGGAGTGAATTTAAGATTTATTCCTAATTTGAATCTGGAGAGGGTCGGGTGGGACCGTAAAGCCACTAGTTCTTGAGAGGGTCGGGTGGGACCGTAAAGCCACTAGATCTTGAGAGGGTCGGGTGGGACCGTAAAGCCACTAAATCTAAGAAATTGCTTGAAGTAGGATGAACGACCTAGAAAGGGTCCGACTGACATGAAATCGACTAGGTTGATTTGATCGATGCTTCGATCGATGATGTGATTGTTTGAATGCCTATTGAACTATACTAATATGCAGATGGAATCTGAGGCCAAGGTAAGTCCTCCAACTCGTGCCGTGTTTAGGCAGCCTATAGTGTATTGGCTTTCTAATCGAGTCTTAGGGGGTAGGACTCGCTGAGACGTGGTCTCATTGGTTATTGAATAACCATTTTAGGACCCTGAGGAGAAGCTAAGGAAGAGGAACCTGAAGGGGAGAAAGACTTTTGAAGAAGAAGATGATCCAGAGAGGGATCTTGAATATAACCCGGATGTGGACTGAGATCCCATCCCTTTTGTAAACCCTGTCTTAGTATAGATAGGTGTGAGACAAGTATGTTGTGAATAGTATTGTAAATATACTATGAGTTGTGCTGTTAATGAAAGTGTGGTTATGAATTTCAATATGAAAAATATGGCCTACTTTCCTATCCCATTGTTTTATTGTCTGGGGATTTATAACTGCTTCTGCATGTGCTTAATAAAAAGAAAGGGTCGGCGATACATAGTCCTGGGATATCGCATTCTAAAATCGACCAAGTAGAAGGATGTGCGAGCATCCGAGGATCGGGGCGTGACAATGCACAAGTGATTCTTCTTCGCATCGCAACTCATCCTCAGTAACAGCAGGACATGCAATATGAAAAGCAAAACACGAAACATGCTCGTGGAGCTCAAAGACTTAATGGTCTCTCTATCGTTTGATCTGATGCAATAGAAGTTTTTGCTAATTGGCAATGTGAAGGAGGCCTAGTTATATGAATGAAAAGAGTCGGGAGTCGTCGGTGATGCAAATTTCCAAGTCAACCAATAAAACAAAGTCTAGCGAAGATTGCGGCCATTGCATTTATGGTGACAAAACACAAAGTTGGAATTAGTTATGCATAGCTTTCACATTGATTAAAAAAGAAACTTCTCTGCAATTTTCATATTGACTTTTCTTAGTACTATTAAAAAAGAATCAATTTTAAACCCAGAGAGAGAGAGAGAGAGAGAGAGAGAGAGAGAGAGAGAGAGAGAGAGAGAGAGAGAGAGAGAGAGAGAGAATCGATTTGTATGTCATGTACTCTAGAATGAACAAAATCCATTTGAGTGAGGCATTGGCATTCTAGTTTCTTTTCAAGGCTAATATCCCATAAGTGTTGTTGTGACCAAAATTTCGAGTGAACCACCTAGGGTTTGGCTAATGGATTGTCGAGCCTAGATTTTGCTCGGACTCTCCCAAACCCATACCAATTCACGACTTAGGTTCAAGTTTTTTAACATGCAAATGATTATTTCAATCAAGAGTCACCATTAATCTATTTTCGATGGGTCGATTAGAAACTCAAGTAACATAATAGAATATTTACTTTACTTGTACGAACTAAAGATTTATGAATTCGGGAACTTGGTTACGCTAGATTTCTCTAACACCATTTTGCTACCTTTCTCTTCCGTTTTGAAAAAAATGTTTTGATTTTAACCTACTCTCCTAACATGTGAGATGATTATACGGGTGCACAAACCACCAATTTAACACCTAGATAAAGCAGTGAATAAATTACCCAGATAAAGTAGTGAATAAATTGCAAGACTTACCTCATGGCAACGAAAACATCTGCAATGTTATATCAGAATTCACATCAACAATCCTAGATATGATTTCTAATTAACACACAATTACTTTTCTTTTTTTTTTTCAACTGAAGATCATGCTTTATGTAATGCATGCCATTAATCTAACATGAAATGATATGACAATATGACCTAGTTCTAATGACGAACAATTCCTAATTAAATGGACCTAGCAATAAACACTAAATGACGTACATTTCATGAACCTAAATGACATGCGCATGATTTTTTTGTATTTTTTTAATAAAAATTCGTAATTAAAATTGCTAAAAAATGTTTTAAAAAAATATAACTAAAGTGAGATATTATCTATTTTAAGTTAGGAAATAGACCAATTTGAATCATATCTTAACTTAGAAAATTTTTTACGACATGCAATTTAATTCAAAGATATTATCAAACCTAGATACCATCTAAGCATGCATTCTAATATAATCAGAAAGGAATCTAACTATTTCATCATGCAACTATATCTAGAAAATTAATTCTAATTTACATGATATGCAAATGCAATTTTTTATTGTATTTTTGGGATAAATAAAGCGATTAAAAGATAAGCAAATCATTCACGATCATCAAAGATATTATCCATCGTTCGAATTTGGAAATGATATCTAATCAAACTTAATTATTTCGCTAATAAAATCGATAAATTTATCTTAAGCCTTAAAGATCAAAATATCAATTTCATTCCCGCGTGATTAATTATTCCATCTATAAAAATTTGGCATGCAATTGCGAATTAGGCAATAAACCCTAATTGAGGGGATATGCTTATCGCTTAAATATATATTAGGTAATAAAATATCCAAATCAAATTTATATAAGATAATTACCTAATTTCGCAAGTAATATTGCCAAACTTGAACTCAATGGGATCGACTCAAGGATGACCAGTAATGGTTGGTGGGTGAGATTCGGCGCAATGGTGCTCCTCGGTAAAGGATGATCGTGGGCTCACCGTCAATGAACCTGCAAAAATAGGAACTTTGTGGATTGGTGATTGTGGGCAATTGGCAACGATAGGCTCGTGGCCGCTTGAATCAGGAACATTGTATGGGATGACTTGTAGGCGAGGCAGAACAGGTGGCCTTTGATGATGAGTGAACGCGTCGAATTGCGGGTTGATCCTTTTTGCCCACACGACTGAATTCGGAGTTCGAACTTCACCACGTTGGCTCTGACATCTTTTGCAAGTCAAAGTGAATGGATCTTCTTCATGCAGCAAGCGGAATTGTCTTCTTTGACTGGATAATATTCAACGTGAATACTTTCGGCAAAAGAACCTCTCCTGGAATTGCTGGAACTTAACGATGAGTGTAGAGCTCGGGGCACGTCGGGACAGCAGCTTAGTCATTGAGGTTGGAACTCGCGGCGTTAGGTGTTCGATGTCGTCGTTGTGGATCCCAGTCAGGTCAGCCCTCATCAATGTAATGGACAACAGGAGCAGCGACGTCCATGGGCGGTGGATTGCAACATCGTCAAGGTCAGCATCGAGCAAGCAGGGGCAAATCAGAACAACTTGTCCTTCGGAAGCTGCAGCTCGTCACGAGGCTACTGGTGGTATCAATGGGCTTGGCGAACCTGGCTTTTCATATGGGACTCCTCAATCGGCAATAGGAGGTGTTGCGATTCCTGGTGCTGTGAAGAATCGGCAAGTGGGTCAACTTCGCGAGTATGTGGGGCTCTCTTCCAACCGTGGACTAAGTGTGGCCTTTTTAGCTTCTTTATTCACTCTCACCTTCACGAGCACTCTGTACAGAAGCTTCCCCTCACGATTTTTCCCTCAATTCAGTGTATGGCCATGTCTTCAATTGTGTGTGGCCCCCTCGCTATCGTGCTTTATCCCTAAAAAAAAAAAAAAAAAAAACCAAGAAAAGCCCCTTCTACCAAGTGATGAAAAGAGAAGCCCCTTCTTCGTCTGTATGCGAGCCAATTTATAAGCGAGGGACTGAAGCTTTTATCAACATACCCGAAGATCTCATCCTGAATATTCTCCGCTAATTTTATCACATATTGCAAAAGATTCAAGATTGTGATAGGATTTTTCTCAAATTTCAAATCTTGCAAAGATGAGCTCATGATATCTCCTCGAGGATATTGAAAAATCCACTGTCATATCACCGAAAATATCAAATCTCAATTTCTCATAACATAATTTTCGGTCATAAAAAAAGGGACTCGCGCTAATTTGCTCTCTTCGTGGGCTTAGCCTGACTTGTCAAGTTAAAGCTCAGAACTACTAATTCAAACCCATCTGTCACCAGTCCGATGCAAATAAAAAAAAATGTTCCTAAAACTATATACTACGCAATTTAATTCTAATATTTTTTAGGGGTAAAATTAATCCCTAATTTTTATGTAATAAATAAATGATTGGGTTGCCAAAATTTAGGTGTCAACAAGTGCCCCTTCGTTAAATTGTGAAGATGAAAAGGAAAAAGATGTCGTATTTCATCACCTAAGCTTTTTATTTTTGACAAAAAAACAGAAATTGGTAACAAAAATAGACTATGAACAAGAATATTAACTTGTATAATGTATCTTTTGGCAAAAGTAAAAGTAAGTGCTTCTTGGATGGTATATCGCATTATGAAAGAAAGAAAGCAATATGATAATTTCTAGTGGCGTACTGACACGCCTTGACTAGAACCTCACTAGCTTTGTCGTCACGCAAAGAGTATAGATCCAAATTTCCAAGTCAACCATCAACACAAAGTCTAGCGAAGAAAAAGTGGGTCTCATGTGGAAATTGCAGCCCTTGCAGTGAAGGTGACAAGACACGGTGTTGGAATCATTTATGCATAGCTTTCACGTTGATTAAAAAAAAAAAAACTTCTCTACAGTTTCCAGATTGACTTTTCTTAAAACCATAAAAAAAAAAAAGAATCGATTCATTCAGCGCCATATTTTACTATAAAAAATGATAATGTAGTTCGCAGTTAAGATTTTTCATTTTTGACAAAAATGAAGTTCGCACTGAAGACTATCGTTACACATTACGAGAAAAAAATAAAGGCCATACAATAATTTCTTGACCAACAATGGATGGATGCGAGCCTCGATTTGAAAGTCACTTTGTCATTGCCCGACACGCACGAAGACTAGGTGTAATGTTGGCATTCACAAAAATAAAGCAATACACGCTTTTTCACTAGCAACTGAAATATTATTCTCGTAGATCAATCAATCACTCTCCTATAAAATAACCCTATCTCTTTCCTGCAATAAAACCACTCTATGAATGAACTGATAGATCTCAACAATAACGTCGTTTTATGAAGGATGCTGTTGCCTGCTTCATAATCATTTTCCATCTTCGAATGTGTGGTATTGCGAGTGCCATGTGAGCTCAAATGGGACTACATGGAAGAGTGCAAGCATTTTTCATTCTCTGTTGATAGCTGCTTGAATCTGCTCAAGACTCCTCCCTTTCGTTTCAGGGACCACCGTGATCACGAACACCATCCCTGCGGCGTTAATCCCCGCATAAAGAAGGAAGGTACCTGTGAAGCAAGCCGGCATAGTTATTTGCTTTCGACAAGTTTTGCGGAAGCATATTCTGACATTTTTCTCATGGGAAGAATGCTTTGATATATGCTACCTGTCTATTAATCATTCTGTAGAAAGACCCAATTCACTTATTTTCTTTTCTAAATGACACGTCGACTCAATTTTCGTGATATTCGAATCTAGGTAGAAGTTGCCGTAAACACATTGATTGAAATAAATGGACTGAATATGCATTCGAGACCGTGCAGAACAGAGTGGCAGACACCTCCAGCTCCAAATAGGATTGAAGTTTTCAGGAAAAGCTAGGTCTCAAGTCTATAGTTTGATTGAATTCGCGCAACAACTCATGTTCCAATATAACAAATGTTTATCGAGCTCCTGCCAGAGCAACAGTTCAAAGAGAGTTTTCAGCAGAGTCGTACCATAGGAGCTCCAGCTCATTAAGTAGTTGAAAGTGTAGGAAACTGCCCAAGCGCCGAACCAGTTTACTAGTGTTGCAAACCCTCCAGCTACTCCTTTGATATTGATGGGGAAAATCTGAACACCAGCAACACATTACATGATCGGAAAATTTTTTTGAAACACTCGTAACAACACCAGTTACGGAAACGGCCCTTTAATTTGATAAGCATGAAACTTCGGGGGATGTTTAGGATTACCTCGGACATCACGACCCAAGGAACGGCGCCCATTCCAGCGGAAAATGCTGCTATGTATAGCTGAGAATTGGAAAAAACAGAACAGAAAAATTAATAGTGGAGAGTTGTTGTGGCGGCCAACCAGATAGAGCCAGAAAGAGATCAAGGAAGGTGAGATTATTACCAGAATGCCGGTGACGGCAAGTATCGGGACAGCATCAGCTGCCAGATCATGAACCTGGCTCAGAAGATTCTCAAAAAGTTACTGGTTGACAAGCATTGCAAAGCAGAAGGAAGATACTAGGACTGATAGTATTTACCTTTAGAAAGAATGAAAGGGCAGTTACTATGCATCCTAGGACCAATCCTGTCCCCGAGATCTGCGATTGAGAGAGAGAGAGAGAAGGTTATGGTTCGAGTTGCAGAACTCGTTAAGGGGGCAGAACCAGAAAAGCTTTTTTACTATAGACATGATTTCTTAGCTTTCATCTATTTTACCAAGAGAAGGGGCTTTCTTCCAGCTCTATCGACCAGTGCAGCGCCAATAGCCGTGACAATAACCTGCAAAAATTTACTCTTTAAGCGTGACGTGTATAAAAATAGATCCCCAACAAAAAGGAAAGGGCGAGAATTCCAGACCTGGAGGATTGCGTAAGTTATGGTTCCAACGCTGGAGGAGAAACCTGAGGAGATTGTGCAAATGCGATTATAAAGGCGAGACTAATACCTTGCTTGTGAGATTCAACACTAAATTATGTGAACAGCTCATTCAGTGATAATTAAGTAGACCAAAAGCATTCGACATTGTGAATTTTACTAACCCATTTGAATATTAACTGGATTTTATAAATTGGAACCCTTGCTTTGCTTTTTATTTGGTTATCCGTTCTGGAATCATAAAATGCAATGCATAGTTTCATTATTGTGGTGCCCAAGAGCTTCTTGCTATGAACTTTATACCTGCTTCCTCGAAAATATTGCTTGTATAGAAACAGACACCGTTTATCCCTCCGAACTGCTGGACGACCATCAATCCAACACCAATCTGGCCAAAATTTAACAAATTTGTCAGCAAAAAGAACAACAATGGGAAATATCACCGAAAGTACAACTACTGCATACTCCCGATCCACAGGGCATTCCAAGAAATCAACGAAGGAGGGACTTTATTGGATACATAGCAGTAAATACAGAGAGAAGATTACGACGGCAGAGCTCAGATATCTTCTCCTAAATAAATCGAGAATGCTGGCTTTCGGGAGCAGTTGAAGAGTTTCGATGTAGTCCTGTCAAGAAAAACAAATTTGATCATTCCGTCAGCTATTCGTACTTATAAAGTTGAGGCACTAAGATGAAATGAGTATAGACTTAAAGCCTTTTACTTGTATTTCAGCAGCCTCTTCAGAAATATCTGCATCCTTTCCACGGAGTTTCTGCAGTGCGGCTTCAAACTCCTTTTTGCGGCCCGTTTTCGCCTGCATTTGGCAGAATCCTAAAATTCATTCCAACACTACAAATCCCTCTCTTCCAACAATTCAGATAAGAAGAGTCTGGTGTTCATCTTGATTTGTTACCAGCCATCTAGGAGACTCTGGAATGAAAAACAGGCCGAACAGTAGGACTGCACAGGGGATTAGACCTGCATAAACCGCAGATGTTCAAGGTGGTTTCAGACTTGGACTTTTCTATGCAAGATTGGCACTAAACTTGAATTATGCTACTTTTTCTGTTTTACCAATTAATGCCAAAACCCTCCAAGCTAATACTGTCCCGATTATGAAGGAAACGGACACTCCAGCAACGATCATAAGCTGTGGAGAGAAGAGAACATGTTAGGCCTAGTTGGTTCTGTAGGATGTACATATATACACCATCTTGCACTTGCAAGAGGGCAAAATTTGCTACAAGCTAAGGCCTTTTGCCAATAGCTCCATGCTTGCAATTTTAACCGAGAATGTTCATACAAAATCTTTGCCTGATTGACAGCAGTCAAAGCTCCACGGAGATTTTTGGGTGTAATTTCAGCTATAAATATTGGTACCTGGACATAAATTAGAAAAAGATTAACCAATCTAAACCGAAGAGAGAGCTTCATGCTGTCACTGTGAATCGAATCCAGCATGTTCTCGTAGAACAACTTGCTACATCAAATGTGTGTGGTACGAAGTGAGGAATTACCACATAGGAAAAGACTCCCATTCCATATCCCGTGGCCAATCTTCCGATATCCAGAGCAAGTGCTCCCTAATTTACTCAAAATTAAACAGAACAGAGAGTTGATGAGACTTGAAGTTCTTATGCGACTAATTGATCTTCATGTATGATAAGGCTTGTAAATAGTATATGGACACACCTCAGCAAAGTAAATAGCAAGCCATCCTGCTACACAAAGAGCGCTCGCTATTCTCATTGTCTGCATTTTGAGGGAAATGTTTATGTTGTCACGTCCTCCGTCCATGATACGACTAAATCCCAAAGCTAAAACTCAAAAAAAGTCTTGAGCAACACTGTTCTGTTTTACATTGTGAAAGACGCACTCGTTTGCTGCTTACCCATTTACGGCCAACAAAATCAGCGATTGGTCCTCCGGTAATTGCACCAATCATTGCACCGAATGTCAGTATCGATCCAAAGACTGAATACTGTTGAAAGACACATAAAGAGTAACTGCAAATCAGCTTGAGTTCAGTGAGAGCAAGAACTTCAGTTACCATCTAGCTAACGATGCTATAAGTCACCGAATGTCCGAGAATCTCAGTGGAAAGCTATTCTGAACAAACCTATCACTTCGATCAGAAACCTGAATGATATGCAGTCGCAATTTTCAGCTGATGATACCCAATCTAAATCTCCCCATTTTTTGGTTTTCTTGTCCTGAGGTGTCCAACAATGGAACTCAATGCGAAAATTCGGTATACATTTCACTCGTTACAATGCAGAAAGAATAAGATGTCTAGAGAAAGAAGTATCTCTACCTCAAAGCCAACATCCTTATTTTTTAGAGAGTCTGGTTTATAAAGTTTTTGATAATATAACTCGTCCATATTATGGACCCGGAATATGAGCAGATCATTACTTTGATTTTCTTGTATATGGGCGCCTTCAGTGATAAGTCCGATATTGAATCGAAGCAACGAACAAAGACAACGCGACATGTGCTTCTTAACACTCGCAGGTAAATTCGACATACCTCAGCTGTAGAGAGACTAAGTTCCTCCACTATAGCATCCTGAGTTGGTGATGAATAACCTGCCTGAAAATCCAATGAAACAATTTCTCATTAGATTCAATTAATCACATCCTTTTCATTTTAACCACTACTATTGGACCTGAACTTTTCAAAAAGAAATTGCATTTCCTACTTACGCAGGTCCCGAATTCATAGGAACCACAAACCGCAACGAATGTGGTGAAATAGACCATCCACGGACGACCCTTATCGGTTCCTTCATCTTTGCCAGCTCGGTCCTTCTCTTGCAGCACGAGGAGCCGCTCTCTTACTCCTTCTCTGTCCCCAATTTCTTGATTTTCAATGTCCTCGTTAATCGCCATGCTAGCTCGCCTTACAAAAATGCTCCTTCGTTCCCTATCTGACTACGACAAGAAACTAGCTCCAGAGAAGATAAGTTCTCTTTCCAACGTGGCTAGTCTGCTTGCTTTATATGGATTACTCGAAATGAGAAACCCCAAGTGCTAATACGGAAACCCTATCTCCAACTGGTTTATACTCGCGGTTTCTAGGAATTCCTCGCGGACCTCAGTCTTGCAAACTGGCAAGCAACTCTTTGCTTTTCTGACTCGCCTCCGTTAATGGTATTGGAATCACTAATGGAACAGAGTCTCCGAATACAGCAGGATCACAGATGTAAAGGGCTGCATCGCTCTTTATGGGCAAGGAGTAAGTAAAAACACGGAACTGGATTTTCTCAATGACACGGCTCTGGATAAAGACAAAGTTCTATCTTTTTCAGCCAACCACCGGCTAGGAAAACCAGAGTGTTTTTTCTAACCTGGAAAGTAATTAAGTTCTGTCCATTTTTCCATGGAGGCATTGTTATCTTCAACTTTAACCCACGTTTATCGTGTAAGAAAGATAAGATCTCAATTAATAGCGTCTTATCTCTTTGGTGCAATAAGAAACTATCAAGAAAAAGAACTGTTCTGCTAGAACATTACTTTTCTTTTGGGAATTTTCTTGACCAAAACCCTTTTTTTTTTCCAATTGGACGATGAGCACAAGATAATATCGGCCGGACCTTCTTCTGGGGACACATTATCTTCCTTTTCTATTTTTTAAAAGAACCACTACATATGCGAACAAAAAGCATGCATATAGCCTCCTTTGTGGTCAGTGACGCTTTTGATGTCTGCTCAAATGGTAAGACTAGATAGCAGGAATTTCAAAAAGGGATGCTTTTCATCTTTCCATAGTGGCCAATTTTGCGGAAAATGGCAATTTATAGAGGCAAGAGGTGGACAGAATTACTTTCTACTAAGGACGTCACGTACTGCCGAGGCCCATGAATCTAAAGTATTCAGCCACCATGAAGCCAGCCGACGGGAAAGAATTCACAGGCACAACGGAATGGACCATAAAGTTGCAGAGCACATTAGCCAAAAATATCCAACCACCATTCTCCAACTACTTTATTGGTCGACATTTGCTGCATCTCCGTCTTCTTTCACTTCACGATTCGGAATGGGCCAACAAATCCAGCAAGGATATATAGCTGTGGCCTGCTCGAGAAAGGGAAAAATAAAAAATATATCTTACTCTTGATCTAATAGCCACTCACATATTTTCATTTTGATAAATATCATTCACATACTACCAAGAAAAACCCCACATTGAGAACATTAATTTGCCCCTCCATGTAAACTCATTTTAGCATCTTCCTTACAGTTTGAGTAGACTGCAAAAGTGATTTTTGAATGGTAGAATTCGTGTAGATATTTGTTATGTTCAAAAGAAGAGGTAAGTGGTCACGGGATGAGAAATAAGGTGTATTTCGTTATATTTTTTTCACGAAAAACTTAGACAAAACAAATATGCTAATCTTATAAGTACATAGTGAGATTTGAATTTCAAATGCATTAGAAGAAAAAAGACACTATAAATGTCATAACTTTTGTACAACAACCACTTAAATACCATAACTTTTTATTCAATCATTTAAATGTCATAATGGATCACTTAAGTGCTGTAATTTTTCATTAATAAGGAAATCCGACGTGACATGGCACTTATGGTAAACATTATTTAAAAGTTACAACACTTAAATGATCTATTAAAAGTTATGGCACTCAAGTAAAGGTTTTTTTTTTTTTTTAATTTTTAAGTCATGACACTCAAGTAATAAAAAAATAATGTAATGGCACTTAGGCAAGCACTGCACAAAAGTTATGATACTTTTTGTGTCCTTATCTCAATATCTTAATATCCTTCTTCCATTTATGACACAAAATCCCATAAAATATTTAAAAAGCACACGGAAAAAAAAATTATTTTAGCTAATTTTATGTAATTGTAAGCGTCTAATTAAGTATAGATTAATTAGGCTGATTCGGGTTTTAGAGGTTGCCAATCATTTTTGCTTAACCTGTACTAAACAAAGTTATGAACAACAAGCGATTGTTTTAAGCTAGTGGCTCCGTTTAAGCATCCAATTAAAATTAGCAAGATTATTTAGCACAACCCTTTTTATGTAATATAGATTATAAATTCTTTATTTTAAGGAAGGGCAGGGGTGAATCACCTATAATTAAATTTTTTTCCTCTAGATATCAACATAGAGTACATAAAACAACTACTTGCCCCCTCTAGACTTGTGTGGTTCTGCACAGCGTATATAAATCAATTCAATTTGTTTATGGCCGCATGGAATATTCTCTGCGCGCGACGGTCGCCCAGGAATGTCGTGCAGTACGAAGCCTGGTCTCGTCCTTGAAGAAAGGGACAGAAACAAGATAAATGGGAGAGAAAGGCGGCAAGGGGGGGGGGGGGGGGGCGTCTCTCCGGTCTTTTTGGGTTTGTTAGGCCGAGGTAGAGCAACCAAGAGAGAGAGAGAGAGAGAGAGAGCTAGTGAGAGTGAGAAGGTGAGCTCGAGAGAGAGTGAGAAGGAGCGAGCCAGAGAAGAGAGAGTGAGCGGAGGGATGGACTGAGAGAAAGCAGAGACCCAGGAACCGAACTTCGTTCTCGGACAAGCGTTCCCCGGCCATCCCCAACATAAACTGGCGATCTCCAGCCAACACCCTCGAGCACGTGGTGAGTTTTCTTTGGGTTCGATCCACTTTTATCTCGATGATCCTGGCTCGGTGCAATGTCGAGGCGGCCGACCGTAGCTCATTTCGCTTTAGGCTCACCTTCTGGCCGTCGTCGCCGAGCCGGGTAGGGATATTCGTGGTCAAACACTTCTCTCTGGGAACTCCGTTGCTTGGTTTTATTTAAGACGGAACCGAAACGATAGCTGAGTCTCGTTTTCCCTACTCCACAGCATGCTCGATTTGAATGAGCCATCCCTTTTGTCGATTTTGAGTCGTCACTTGCTGCTTTCTTTTGAGTAAATGACTTGGAGTGCTGCCATTTTCTTTCTCTTTTGATGCTTGCTTGAATATGCTCAAGACTCCTCCCTTTCGTTTCAGGAACACACCCTTTAAATCCCCCCCTGGAGTTTCTGCATGAAAATTGATTATTCGCTGGTTTAATAGCACGCGAGTAATGACTGGACTTTATCTATTTAGATATGGTGGCAGACTTTTGGCTAGTTATGCACTATTCAGAATGCCAGATTCATTTGTAGAGGTTTATAGAGGAAAATTTTGTTTACTGTTTTTCTAAATTATACAACAGGTATTTATAATTTTCATTTTTAAAATGTAATTTCCTTTCAATTTTGGGAGAGAAGGATCGCATTGTTTTTTGGTGCAACTGGGCAGAATTTTCTATCTGTGTATTGCTTGTGTGGTTTTTTGACAATCCTCCTAACAGTTTACTTGGCAACACCCAATCACATATCGTTTGGCTACATTTTGCTCCTCCTATGTTGGATCATAGGAAGACAACCCATTGAAAGGATGAGAAGACACCTTTGGTTTCTGTTAAAAGTATATGCAATCAATGTGTTTATCTTCATATACAGCTTGAGCAATCCGTGCCACATGACCTCAACTTAGGTGCATCGCATTGTCAATACTCAGGTCCTCCACAAGCAGAATTGATCCACAATTTACACCCGAATTGTCCTCTGCTCACCTTTCACTTGGGGAGGTTTTTCCATGAATCTCTTCCAGCTCCTCGAGCCACTTACCGAGGGCTCTTCTAAGTGAGGCCATCTGTTTATTATTGTTTGCTTCTGGAAGTCGGTTTATGGAGACCTTGATGTTCAGCCTATGAATTTTGCCGTCCATTAGACGAGTCTAGTTGTCGTACTTTGAACACTTTGTTATGTGATGTTTCGACTGTTCTTGCCTTCCATTCATGGTGTAGCCGAGCAACAAATGTCAAATGAACAGGAAGAGACAGCTCTACAGTCTCCTGTCACAACGGTCTTTCTCGTCAGGATGATTTTCCAGTGAGCGTGACGAACTACAAAAAACCTTTAGTTTCTCATCAAGAAACTCGATTCTTGAGATGTTTCTGTGTCATATTGTTTACTTTTTCTCCATCGCGTCAAACATAGTACCTACTCTGGCGATGAGCTTAACTGTTCATCTCAATCTGAAAGCTACTTACCAACTTGATCAGATTCTTAATATAAATTACCTGCTTGTGCACACTAATTTACTTGGTGAATTCTGTCATCTGCACTAGTTTAAATACGTGCATCGTTCAATAGCGCAGGTACCTTTGTCGGCTTACGGCACAAGGCATGGCAAAACTTTATTTGCCTCATCGAGTCTTCCTTCAGAGGACATGAATATTCTTTCGATAGTAATTGTATGTTTAGATGATCATAATTGCTACCATTGGTAGAACACACTGCCAGTGACACAATGACAACATGATAGTCGCGGTGTGCATTCTAGTCGAACAACGTAGTTTCAACTTTGAGTTGTGATGCTAACTGTGCTTGCGCCTGTGGTTTAAGATGATGATGAGCAGAGCTGAATCTGACAAGCTACCTGCTATTCCTATCGGCCTTGTCGGATCAGGAGAGGTGGCAGGGTCCGCTCCACATCTCGTAACCGACGGTAATCTCGCTTGTCCTTCACTGGGGGCACAAGGAATGAGAATAAATGCTCCATTAGAGGCTGCACATATGCCAATTTCGCTAGTTCTGAACCTCATTACAGGTGGCCCCCAGGCTGCAAACTTCAGGGGACCTTTCCAACTGTCGACTTTTGATGGCTCGAAGCTTGAACTACTTGGATTCAAACCCTGTCTTTACTTTCTCTGAAGGCATTCATGATATTTAACGCTATTTAGCTCGATATTCAGCATCGTCGCCCTTACTTGTTTTGGACTTTCTACTGGCGAATCTCTTCATGTAAAGGTTTGGCTTGGCATTATACTAGTCAGCATACTTGCATAGACATGGTGGTTCTGTTCGTTTGCCCATCAGTGCATTCGACTCGTGGTGCATCAAATCTGAAAAAAGCTAGTAATATGCTATCAATCAATGTATCACTCAGTCATCTCTTTATACATATAGACACGGTTTGCCATTTCTAAAATGGAATATACTTTCAATTTTCCAGAGAGAAGGATCGCGTCGTTTCTTGGTGCAATGGGGCAGAAGTTTCTATCTGTATATTGCTCGTGTGGCATGTATATTGCTTTTTTTGACAATTCTCGTAACAGTTTACTTGGTGACACCCAATTGCATATTGTTTGGCTACATTTTGCTCCTCCTATGTTGGATCATAGGAAGACAACTCATTGAAAGGACGAGAAGACATTTTTAGTTTCCATTAAAAGTATATGCAGTCACTGTGTTTATCTTCATATACAGCTCGAGCAATTTCTCCACCCTTGAGATGTGGTTGTCGGGGTTGATTGATCTTCAGTTTTACTTGGCCTACAACTCAGAAGCTTTGCTATTGCAGAATATTTGGCAGTCTATTGCAATACTGATTGTGATGCAGCTTTACAGCTACGAGAGGAGACAGAGCAAGTATATCCAATCTGATGACTTCAAACTTATGGAATTTGGAGCACTTGGATTTATTCAAGGTTTCCTCATTTGACACGGTGACAACGTAGTGTATATAGCAGTGTTCTATGCATCACCGTCACCAATTAGTCTCTTTGGTTTCCTTTATCTGCTCGGTCTTGTCATTTGTTCCCTTTTACCTAAAGCATCTCGAATCCCATCAAAGTTATTCCTTCTTTATACAGGAATTCTGGTGATGACAGAATATTTCTTTCAGATGTGGGGTGCCCAGGCAGGAATGTTTCCTGGACAGAACGACTTTAGTTTAGCCAAGTTCTTGGGTTTTGAGTTATTTCAGTCAGGCTTTTGGGGTCTAGAATTGGGTTTAAGTGGGAAAAGTGCTGGTGATATCTGCTTGTATCCTTCAATACAATGTCTTCCGTTGGTTGCAAAAAGTACCAACTCACATTTTGAGAACCTTGCCCCCTGTTTGTATCGGCAGAAGTGTTTAGGGATTTTTCTAATTCAAACGGGGAAAGCAAACCACCTGCAGATTCTCGTGCAATTCCTTGGGAAGCAGAATGGCGTGAGAAACAATTTGTCTTCCTCAGCCTCTGGTTTTTCTCAAGCATCAAATAATGTACCCAAAGCTTGAGGCTCTAGGGGTGGCAGTGCTAGAAAATTCTCCTTTGGATATATTTGGGGAATCACCAATGAAAGCCACAAATGGAACAAGAAAATGATTATCACCATGAGAAGGGAGAGATTTGAAACGCAGAAGACAATCTTCATAGTCTATATAAATTTTTGGATGGAGAACATGTTCAATCTCTTTGGCCTCGAAATAAACATGGTGGCCTTGCTCCTTGCCTCCTTTGCTTTGTTAAATGCCATTTCTATGCTAAATATTGCACTTCTCGCTGCCTGCATACTTCTAAATCGCAATGTCATTCGGAAATTATGGCCAGCACTTTTCTTTTTGCTTGCTTCCATTCTTGTCCTACAATACTTTGTCATTTGGAAGAGCACACCATCTGCCAATTCACAAACGTCAAGCAAGGCTGAGTCTGTATTTCCTTTCGAATTTTATGATTCTCCTGCCAGTATGAATGCTGAAAGTCTTCATGTGATGAATTCAGCTGATCATTCATTTGAGTTTTCCCATTGCGAGATCACTGAGGCTGAGAAGGATGGTGGAAGTTCTTTATATGATTCAGATAAGAAAGAGAGAGCCAGAGGTCAAGCTGAGGATAACTCTATAGTTTCTGCTGTGCAGCTTTTAGGAGATGGCGGTTAGTTCTCTTGTAACCTTCCCGAACATCAAGCCAGAAGACATGGATGCCAGAGGCACAATCAAGCAGTCTCCCCTGCACCCGATTAACGTTTTTTCTATTGCTTCTGGACACCTGTAAGAATTCCTATTAGGATCTTTCTTATATTGTTGAGAATATTGCATGCATAACTTAATATTCATTTGTAAACTTACTTCACATCCTGAAGTAATTTCTCGTAACATATAATTGTTATTGGACATAACAATCGGTATCAAGTGCAAATTAAAACATTTGTGGTACTTTGCAATAGGACTAATAGTTTTGCTTCGTTGTCCCAGCTTTAACATTTTCATGGCATCTCATGGCAGGTATGAACGTTTTTTGAAAATCATGATCTTGAGTGTCCTCAAGAATACACAGCGCCCTGTAAAATTCTGGTTCATAAAGAATTATCTCTCCCCACAATTTAAGGTTTGTTCTGTGTCTCTCTTAGCAGCCTCTACCCTTGCTAAAACTATGAGAAGTATTGATTTATACTTGCATACTTTTCTGCTTTGAACTTCTCAGGATGTGATCCCACATATGGCTCATGAGTATGGTTTTGATTATGCATTTATCACCTACAAGTGGCCTACATGGCTACATAAGCAGAAGGAAACGCAAAGGATTATATGGGCATATAAAATTTTGTTCCTAGATGTTATCTTTCCCGTTTCTCTAGAGAAGGTAAGCATGTGATATCTATGACTTTGCCTATGACTGTCTACTCATGCTATTTTCAGTTCTCTGTGACATCTAAATTCTATTGACCCCTCTTTGCAACAGGTTATATTTGTTGATGCAGATCAGGTGGTGTGAGCAGACATGGGAAAACTTTATGACATGGATCTGAAAAGAAGACCGCTTGCATATAATCCTTTTTGTGACAACAACAAGGAGATGGATGGATATTGCTTTTTGAGACTAGTACATTGAATCAATTTATTCTTGTGTTCTATTTCAAGCAATAGAATGCCTTTGCCTTTTCCGATCAATCTATTCGTGTTTTATTACAAGCAATAGAAGGCTCTTGCCCTTTCAGATCATTGCTGTCTACATCCCTAAGTAAGCTCTTTTATTTTCTCACAAAAACAGGGTTTCTGGAAGGAACACTAGACCATATCATATAAGGTAGATTTTTTAGGCGGTTCCATTCTGTCCACGTGATCCTTTTGGCTCCACTGGTATCATATATGGGTTTTAATTATGATATCGTTCTGCAGTGCACTGTACGTTGTTGATTTGGAGAAATTTCGAGAGACTGCGGCAGGAGATAACCTGAGAGTGTTCTATGAATCTCTCAGCAAGGATCCAAACAGTCTGTCCAATCTTGATCAGGTCAGTTCTTGGATAATAAACTGCAAATTCTTCAGCATGAGATATTCTTTGCGAGCTTATAGCTGTAACTTTCTAAAAAGATTCTCGCAAGGTGTTAATTTGTAAAAGCACTGCTTAAATATCCGTGAACATAAACATATCAGTTGTTTGTCTAAGTGTGACATCTAGAATTTTCGGTATTAATTTCAATTGAATTAATCAGGTCATTTCTATGCAATTGGAGCCGGGGATTAAAAGTGAATACAAAATTGAGATGCGAGATGAACTATTGGATGAGGAGAATATTTATGGAAGCATTGAGGCATCACTTGGATTTATTGAGATCTTATGAGGTCAATTGAGATGGATTTAAAGTAAATCAAGTGATTAATAGAAGCCAATAGTTTCAAAATTCGTGTGCCCCCTTTGCTCACACTTATGGACCAACTTAAAGAGCTTCTAGAAGGGATTTGAGCTTGAAAGAGTGCTGAGCAAGCCAGCTGAGGTCTGGTGGGCCATATGAGGAACAGAGGGATAAGATTGAAGGGAATGGTCTCCAAAAAGAGAAACCGGTTTTCCTTTCATTCCTATCTCCTTGCTCTCTCCCTCCTCTCTTCCCTTCCTACGACACTTACTGCTTCTGCCTTGCTTTCGTTCTTCTCAGTGAACCGAACCATTCTGCCCCTTCTCCTTTCATTTTTCTTTCTTGCAAAGCTACCGCAACTACCTGCCACGATCGAAGCCCAGCTCTCCATCTTGTTGACCGCAGCCCCTTCGCGCGTAGTCCAGCTCTGAAGATCAATGAAGACCGCTGCAGCTGCCACATTGAAGCCATCAGCCACCGAAAGAAGCTCCTTCGGTCAACAACCGATGCACGAAGCCCCATCGTTGACCCACTCAGCTTCTCCACGCGTCCACAGCCGCTTCCTCCTTCAATCGAAGTCGCGGCCATCGTCCAGCTTCCTCAGTTCGCGGACGTTGCTGCTTCAGTCCTCCTCACGACCACGTGATTTCCACCGAAGCAGCTACGTCCTCTCCGTGTGTCTTCAACCGCCAGCAAATCACTGAAGCCACACGTCCACCGCCTGCTGCCACCCACGTATTCGAGCTCCTTCTTGCTCGGTCAACACCTCCACTGAAGTTTCAGCCCAGCGAAACCGTTTGTTGACCCTGCGCCAGCCAGCTTCGTCCACGTTCTGCTTTAGTTCGCTGCTTCAGCCGCCACGAAGACCGAAGCTGCTGCCCTTCGTTCGAGTGTCTTCGGCCCAGCATCCGTGAGCTCAACATCTCGCAAGTCAGCCCAACGTATAGCCCAAGTCCAGCGGCCATTTGGAGCTCAGCAGCCCAGTTTGCTCGAGTAGTTCAGCCCATAAATTGAGTTCTTCGACCCAACATTCGAAGCCCATCTTCAGTTGTATTGAAGCCCAGCAGTTGGGCCATTTCAAGCCCACGAAAAGTTCAGCTGTTTAGTCCAGCCCAACTCAGCCAAGTTTTGGGCCCAACAGCTTATTCAGTTCAACCCATCTTTGGTTTAAGGTCCGGTTCCAAGCCGTGATTGTCGTCACGAGCCCGATTTCGGCCGCCGTCGCGTTGCCTTGTGGTGATCCGGTCTTCGCGTTTATCAAGTGAGTTTTACTCACTAATGCCTTCTTAGTGCGCTAATTATACTTAAAGGTTGATTAGTGTTAATTAAGTGTAATTAGGTTGTTAGATTAGAATTGATTAGTGATTATTAGTTAATTGCTTTGCATATTAGTGGTGTGATTAGTGTAATTAGACAGAGAATTTCTTGTAGTATTTATTGGATGCTTCTTGGGATTTTTCCCGTCCCTTATCGGGTGTTAATTAAGCGATTCGGGCCTAAGTGGTATTTTTAGAAATTAAATATTAATTTTCGAAATTAATTATTTAATTATTTATTTTTCAGAAATTCAACTGGGATGGCCAGTGACTGGGATTTTATGTTGATGATCATGGCGCAGTCCGTTTATTTAATGAGCTTTATATTGTGCTAAATTGAATTTATTGTATTTATTTATTTAATTTTCGAAATTAATTATTTAATTATTTATTTTCCGGAAATTCAACTGGGATGGCCAGTGACCGGAATTTCGTGTTGATTGTCGTGGAGTAATCTGTTTATTTATTTGAGTTTTAATTCGTGTCGAATTGATTTAATGGTGCATTTTTAAGTATGTTATTAAATAATGCAATTTTGGTCTTGTGATTGAGAATTGGTCGGGTATCGGTTGTCAGTATTGAAAGTGAGTTGGTAAATCACTTAGAGAATGCATGTGGCCCAGTGAATTGGAATGTCACTTCGGACAGACACGTGGCTCGGTGATTTGATATGTTATCTTGGCGAAAAGGTAGCCTTAGAGAATGCACGTGGCTCGGAGACTCGATATGTCTTCCTGGAGAATGCACGTGGCTCGGTGACATAGTATGGCATTGTAGAAAGGGTCGGGTGGGACCGTAAAGCCACTAGTTCTTGAGAGGGTCGGGTGGGACCGTAAAACCACTAGTTCTTGAGAGGGTCGGGTGGGACCGTAAAGCCACTATTTCTCGAGTGGGTGGGACCGTAAAGCCACTAGTTCTTGAGAGGGTCGGGTGGGACCGTAAAGTTACTAAATCTAAGGAATTGCTTGGTGTTGGATGAATGACCTAGAAATGATTCGATTGGCTTGAAATCGACTAGGTCAATTGATCGATGATTCGATCTGAGTGTGTCTTGATGTCATTCATTGCCTTGGTTTGATGTTGTGAATTGAATGATTGAAGTGAGATGATTGTGAGTGGTCTTCCTGATGTGAAATCGACTAAGTCGATTAGAATCGATGCTTTAATCTGTGATGTGATTGCTTGTGTGCCTATTTGCAGGTGGAATCTGAGGCTAAGGTAAGTCCTCTAACTCATGTTGTGCATAGGCAACCCTAAGGTGTATTAGTTTACTAATTGAGTTTTAGGAGGTAGAACTTGTTGAGACGTTGTCTCTGTGGTTATTGAATAACCATTTCAGGATCTGGATGAGGAGCCTAAGGAGCATGAATCTGATGAGGAGGTCCTTGATGAGGAACCCGAAGAGGAATACGTGGAGGAGGACTCCGAGGATAACCCCGAGTACGACCCGGATAAGGACTGAGATCCCGTCCTGTCTTGTCAGTCCTTGTTTGCATGTAAAAAGTTGTGAATATTCAGTATGAAAAATGTATGGTCTGCTTTTCTATCTCATTGTTTTATTGTCTGGGGAATTATAACTGCTTCCGCATGTGCATATATAAATGAAAGGGTCGGCGATACATAGTCCTGGGATATCGTATTTTAAAATCGACCAAAAGTAAGGGATGTGTGCGTGCCTGAGGGTCGGGGCGTGACACTAAGTGCCCTCTCTCATGCTTCAGGACCTCCCGAATTATGCTCAGCACACCGTCCCTATCTTCTCATTACCCCAAGAATGGTCGTGGTGTGAGTCGTGGTGTGGTACAGCCACTAAATCCAAGGCAAAGACCATTGATCTTTGCAACAATCCTATGACGAAGGAACCAAAGCTTCAGATAAGTTCATTAGGTTGGGTTCTTTTCCCACTGCCAAAATGATTCGTGTAGTTGTTATGTAATTTTGTTTTTGTTGTCCTCTCAAGGTGCGAAGAGAATAGTTTCTGAATGGCCTGATCTTGACTTAGAGGCAAGAATGTTTACTGCGAAAATTCTCAGAGATGAATCTGAGCTTCAAGAAGCAGTGGCTTCAGATAAGTCGCAGGGTTCACAGGGTGATGAGTCATCGGTAGAGGAACTTGACCTTGAATCCAAGTCAGAGCTGTAAGGCATGGTTTCATTCAGCCATGACATGATTGATCCCAAGTGTAATCCTGATCGAGGATGGAAGGGCAACTATCAGCAAAGAACGTTTTGGAATTGCATCAACTAAGGAAAACCAAGTGGTTATGGTGTGCGTATGCTGTCGAGATTGGGGATGGAGATGCACACCATCAAGAAAATGAGGTCATGGGGAGGCTGTGAGCAAAGCAAGGTAGCCCCGGTAGAGATTTAAAATTTTCTCGAGAATTTTAGAGAGAATCAGGCTATTCATTTTGCTTAGTTTTTGTTAATCGACCGGGTAATTTTATTTTAACTGGGCTATTTGCAAATGCATGAAATGACGTGTTTGATTGTGGAATTTCTTCCTCGATGATAAAACTACAGGTGAAAAGCCAACGTTCTGATTTTGTTAGAATGCCCTAGTACACACACTTGGTTATGTAGTCAAACAGGGAAAAGCTGTAAATTTTTTTGATGGATGAACTTTTTATCGTGATGCTTTCGGAGACTACCGAAAATTACGTACTAGCCATAAGTGCTATGTTCGATTATTTTAATGGAGGCATGGAGTGGGCCTGTGTGTTTTGCTTAAACCTGATCTCGGGTCTCGCCCGGCCTAGTTTAATGACCTCAACCGGTCATTGCCCCTCGTGCCTTAAAATGTCCACACCTGGCAGCGCTGGACTTTTGGGCCTTCCTCTACCCACTCCTTAGGCGTTTGTCTTATGGCCCGGCCCATTATTTGGCCTATACTTATCGGTCCGGCCCATTGTTGGGCTTAACTTGGGTCCTCTTAGCCTTTGCTGCCTAGGGGTGAGCATGGTCCGGGTTGGTCCGGGCCACCCCCTAACCCTAGGACCAACCCATACAGTGTTGGTCCTCAATTTTTAGGATCGAGGACCGACCCTATTGAGCCTGGGACCAAGGACCGGACCGACCCAATGGGTTCGGTCCGGTTCCAGGGTTAACCCGGGACCGATTGATAATTTTTTTCGTCTTGTTTTTTATACTCCCTAAAAAAGCAAACCTACAAATTCAAATTACACATCCATTCACAATGCGGCATTGTGCAACTAAACTATAAATACCAATATATATTTAGCAAATTTAAGATGACACAATAATACAAATTTCGTACTTACTAACCGCTCATCGAGATATGAGACAAGATAGGGTCCACAATGCGGCAAGCGGGACGTTGCTACTTTTGATTTTAGCAAATTGAAGAACAAAGAAGACATAATGGAAGAGAACGTACTTTGAGGAAGGAAGCTGTGAGGAGATTTACGGCGTAAACTTCGCGCCGTTTTGGATGTCGCGAGTCCGTGACTATGAGGAGTCCTTCGTCCTCACGGTGAAGAATGTACTCTAGACTATGGCAGAGGAGGCCGTGAAGACCTTTATGGCGTAAACTTCACGCCTTTTAGAATTAGATGCTGTCTATCCATGACTTTGAGCCTGAGTAGTCAACGGCTTTAGCATCATTTTACTTAAGTTTTTTTTTTTAACAGACATTTTACTTAGGTTTGAATATATAAAAGAATTATAAATAATATAATATAATGGGTTGGTCCAACTTGAATATATAAAAGAATTATAAATAATATAATATAATGGGTTGGTCCAGGGTTGGACCAACCCAAAACTCTCAGGACCGAGGACCAACCCGCACAGTGTTGGTCCTGGAATTCCAGGACCAAGGACCGACCCAGTCCCCTTGGGAACCGGACTAGGACCGGCAAGGTTGGGCCAGTCTAGGGTCGGTCCAGGGTTGACCCTAGACCGCTGCTCACTCCTATTGCTGCCGATGTCACCGCCTTCGGATCTCTACCTCGGAGCCGAACTAATATCTCTGAAAACTCGGTGCGAATCCGAGCCTCGCGCCACGAGTTCCTCGATTAGCAGCTGCTCCGTCTTCTAGGGTTCGAGAGGGTCCGGAGGAGGTAGAGATCGAGAGAGAACGAAATCGATCCCCCTCGCGATTCCCAACCGCCGGCGCTCAATCTCCAATCGCCCGCCAATGGAGGAAAACCCTTGCGGCGAGATCAGCTCCGGCGATGACAGCGTCGCCGATCAAAAACCGCGCTTCGTCACGGATGATTCCGCTCCGGTAGGACGCCAGATCGAAGCTCCGGGTCTCCATCAACCTGCCGGACAACGAAATCTCCCTCCTCCGCAGCCGGTGGAACCTGAGCTTTAGCGGATCGTCGGCCGCCGCCGCCGAATCTCCGACTTCCCCTTCTCCATCTCCCCACTCCTCGTCCTTAGCCTCAGCGTCGATCGGTCGAATCTTCAAAGGGAAGGCTCCGGCGACGGCGAGGGTGAGCCTCGAGAATGGCGGTAGCGGCGGCGACCCCCGCGGCGGCCGGCAGGCGTACAGGAGCACGAGGACGGTGGTGGAGGTGCTGCGGGAGCTGGACGCGGACATAGTGGCACTGCAGGACGTGAAGGCGGAGGAGGAGAGGGAGATGAAGCCGCTGTCGGAGTTGGCAGCGGCGCTGGGGATGAGCTACGCGTTCGCCGAGAGCTGGGCGCCGGAGTACGGCAACGCCGTCCTCTCCTGATGGCCGATCAAGCACTGGAAGGTCCAGAAGATATTCGACGACACCGATCTCAGGTCCGTCATTTCGTTTTATTTTATTTTATTTATTAATTTATTAATTTTCACATATTTTTTACCTGTTATTCTTGCTATCATTTTCGTAATTATGGTGACGATGATATGCTCTCTTTTTCATTGAGCAAGTGGTCTTCCTAGGCGATTTCGGAATTTAAAAGATATTTTCATTTGTTTATTGAGGCGTCCACCATTGAAAGCGAAGTTTGATAATATATCATAAATTAATATTCCCACTGGAAATATTATATAATTTTTTTTTATATTTTTCAAATTGAAAAGATTAATTTCGCAGACCATCTACAACAGTGCAAATCCACTTCGGACAGTTGAAATTTTCGTTGAAATTAAGGTAAGGTGGATGTAATAAAAATTCACAAGACCAAAAAATAAAAGCAAAAACATAAGCTTTTGCCTAGCCATCAGAATTTGTGGATGAAAATCTTGCTGTCACTTGGTTTATATTTTGTCTTCTTTTTTTCCCTCCCCTTTTTTAAAACTGTTCTATTTGGAATTATCTGAATGGAGTTGTCCAGGAACTGATCTGGGAAGAATTTGGAATATTATTCACGAGAACCCTACCACCAAAAATTCAAGAATTCCCCAAGGCTTTTCTCCCACAGCCTGTTTGCCTTTGCACAACTTACAGAAAGCTATCTGCAACAACTATGGTGGGCCTTTCCAAGGATCCCATCACCAGCTGTGAGCAATGCCAGTCAGAATTAAAATATAAATTAAATTTTTAAAAAAACCCATTTTTTTTCTTTTTATGATTTTAGATATGGGTTCTCCAGAGAATTGTCATTTATCAATAATAATAATAATAATAATAATAATAATAATAATAATAATAATATCTTCGGTTATAACTATTCGAAATTCGTGCGAGTGTGTGTGATGAAAGACTGTCTTGGACCTCTTTCATTCCTCTTTTTTTTCATTTCTGGTTGCATTTAGTGGGTTGATATAATCAAGAGAATGCTTAGGAACCTGCTAAATTACATATATATTTGTTGCTCTTTAGTATTTAAATAAGGAGTTGGGAAGATAAACGAAGGATAAGATCTATGGCGTACATTAAATGAGGGCAGGGTAAGGTGTATGTAGGTAGGACAGTAACGTGGGGAGGATTTTGCTTTTGCTTTATTTTATGTATTTGCCAAATCAGATGCTTGACCCGAAGACTGTACAAGGACTACTCATCTGCAAGGAAAACTACATTTCTCTCAAGCGAGACAGACCAGATAGAATCAACTTGTTTGAGACACCACTCAATTGCTTGTTATGGAGTCAATTTCTGAGACTTTTGCGTTCGATTAATTGAGCCACGCCTTAGATAGTGAGTGGATTATGTGCTTTTGTCGCACGAAAATTCAGAAAAAGAAGAAAAGAGTGGATTGAAATATAATTGATCGACATATTAAACTGACTAGGAATCGAAGTGGCTGTGAACTCGATATATTTTATTACACAGGAATGTTCTGAAGGCAACAATAGAAGTGCCCCATGTTGGGGAAGTGAACTTCCAGTGCACCCACCTGGATCATCTTGACGAGAACTGGCGGATGAAGCAAGTTGGCGCCATCATCCAGTCGAGCGACTCTCCCCACATCTTGGCTGGTGGCCTCAACTCTCTCGATGAGACTGATTACTCGCAAGAGCGGTGGACAGACATCGTCAAGGTATGTACATTTCTGTCATGTTTGATGTGATATTCGTTAGCACATCAAACTCGATTACTAAATAGCTTAAGCTACGGCCATTTTGTAATCATGGGCACCTGTGTTTGCTACAGTACTATGAAGAGATGGGAAAACCGACCCCAAAGGTTGAAGTCATGAGGTTTCTGAAGAGCAAGCAGTACACGGATGCTAAGGACTTCGCTGGAGAATGCGAGTCCGTGGTTGTCATTGCCAAAGGACAAAGTAAGAACTCACTTGTTTGCTTTCCCATCTTTCGATCTTTCTTTTTCGCTCTATCAAATGGCTAATCTAAGGTGCTTTTCGAGCATGATGCTCCTCTTGCTTGATGATCACATGATTGGCTTGAATGGACGAAAATTCATAACATTTGAAGCATGATGATCATGTTGAATATATACATCCGTTGTTGTCATCACTTTGTCGATATCAACCTTTGATGTGAAAATTTGTGGTATAAAAATTGAAGTCCCAAGTCTTTTTTTCAAGTGATTATTGTCTGAATATGTAGTTTGAAACTGTTTATTCTATTGCAGGTGTGCAAGGGACGTGCAAATACGGAACGAGGGTGGACTACCTACTGGCGTCACCAGATTGCCCATACAAGTTCATTCCAGGGTCATATTCAGTCCTGTCATCGAAAGGGACATCAGATCACCACATTGTAAAGGTCGATGTAACGAAATGCGAAAACAACCCTCCCCATGAAAGCAATGGCAACAACAATAAAATTACCAAGAAAAGGCGACGACAGCGCAAGCACCAGGCCGTTGTAAAGATCTCAGGCACAGCTCCTCCTTCAAAGGGTATATGGACAACGAACACATTAAGCAAAGTCGAATGACATTACATTTATATCTCCTTTTTCTTTCCACTCTTTTCTCAGCAGCTGCTCCTATTGCTGCTGTTGACTGATCTTGGGCATGCTGGCTTCGTCAATCTCTGTGTAAATCTTCGATTGTTTTGTGCATCTTGTCTTCTCTGTTTTTTTGTTTATTTGTTTTGTTTTGTTTTGTTTTGTTTTTTTTTTCTTGTTTTTTTTCTTTTCAATTTAGAGTTGAAGAGTGGAGGGTTCTGGTGTGATGGCTTCCTCACATCTGTATAGATTTCGACACGACAGAAGTGAATTCTTACGTTTCAACTAGGCATTGAAGCTGAGTGGTTCTGGCAAGTTCTTTTTCAGTATTTTATGCCTTTTCTTTTCGCTTGACTGCAAGATTCAGATTAGTTTTGTCCAGGGCGACATCTCAAGTTGACTTTACTGAGGTTGAGGTTTAGAGAATGCGATCATGTATCTTTATATTTAACCAAAAGTTGAAAAGTTTTAGATTAAAAGTCCTTGGAATAAAATTGCAAATTTCGAAAATTGAATTTTTTTTGTTAAGTTGGACATTGAGTGATTGATAAAAGACCCAAAAGATTTCAAATGAAATGCCTTTAAAAAGCAAATAAGGAAAAAAAAAAAAAAGCCGTAAAGTCTGGTAATTATGAATTCTAAACATCCGTGACAGTAGTCAATGTTTTCATTCATTTTTCTCCGGTCTTGAAATTAGCATTGGAAAGAAGAAAAGTGGTAAGTTAGTGCAATCTACTTCGACATCTTAACAAATACCTTCTGTGATCTCTAAGTGGAGCCTTAATGAGCATTATAAGTAAAAGTGTAATGAAAAGAGAAAGAAATAGATTTTCTATATAATAGACATTGTTGGCTGATGTATCATGCTAATTAGCTTATGAATAAAAAACCGCGTCTCCCTTATAATGGTTGGCAAACTGCGCCCCTTGCATTAGCATAGTAGAGGACGCAAGTATCTCTCTTAGTGTATACTCTTCAATTGATCCTCCTTGATGTAATTTATATTGATTGAATTATTTATTTCGATTTTGCTTGGGATCTCAATTTAGAAAATCATGGGATCTAAAGCTCAGATAACAACAAGAAGAATTAAAAAAAAAAAAAGGTTAAGACACTGCGTCAATATCATTGACCGGTAAGAATACCGGTACCTGCGACCTTGTAGCTCTGCTTCTTGGGAAATCACTAACATATGACATTAAAATAAAAATAAATTTAAAAACTTTTTTTAATAAGACAGAAAGATAATTAATCATTAATATTTGATACTTCTACCGTTTGTTTAAGGGCTATGCTAGTAGGTCACATGACACATCCAATGACGTTTTCACTGCACACGTTCATTTTTTTTTTCTTTGTAGTGATGTAGTCACTTATTAAAATGTTGTATTTTTTCCCTTTTTGTTGCGAATTTCCCCTACTAGAAATCATGAACACGAACACGAACACGAGTACAAAATTTTTTCGTCGAAATAATTGATCTATTTAGCACGTGTTGATACCTTTAATTGCTTTCTATATCGTGAATAAAATATTAAGTGATAATTGGACAAATTATTAAACAGAAAAATCTCTTGATGAAAAGTATCCTAGATTATCTCACATGCGTATGCCGAAGATCTAGACATACATTATTGTATTTTAGGGTACAAGATTGGCTCTTTCTTTGTCACTGATTTTGTAAGTGTCCTATTGCCTATGGATGGTAATTCTTTTTGTAACTGTTCGACTTTAAAATCGGCAAAGACCAGGAGTAACCATCATCGATCAAGCCCTCTTAAGTGAACACTTAAAAGAAATTAGTTTCTTAGTCGCTGGAATTGTGTTAAATCAGAGGTATTGTTTGTAGATATCATTAATAATGGGAAAATTTCCAAAAAAAGTCTAAATCTATTGCATTTTAGCCAATTAAGTCATAAATATTTTAATTACGTTAATTGAATCCTAAACCTTTTTCACATTTTGCTAATTGAGTTTATTGAGCCAATTTTAAGAAAAAATCAATGATGTGAACGCTAGCCATCTTATGTAGGATAGTTGATGCTAATGTTGGCAAATTCTTATATATATATAAAGATGGAAATTTTTAATTTTTTTCTTTTTATATTTTACCGTGGCTTGTGAGAGTCATCAGGTCCTTGCAGCTACTAGCGAAGACTCAATGACCCTCGCTGGACATGGCGAAAAAAAGTAAAGGAGGAAAAAAGAAGAAAAGAAAAGATGGAAAAAGAAGAGAAAAAGGTTCATAAAAATTTAAAAAAAATGTTTAAAATATTTTAAAATTCTCCACGTTAGCACCGGTTGTGCCACGTAAGATAATCGGTGTCCACATCAGTGATTTCCTAACAAAATCGGCTAGATGAACTCAATTGACAAAATGTGAAAATGTTTAAAATTCAATTGGCATGACTGAAAGATACCGAATTGATAAGAGTACAATGAATTTTTTCTGGTAATTTTCCCATGACTAATAAGCATCTCTCTTCCATCCTGATTCTAATCATAGTTTAAACAGGGCAAAGTCCCAAACTTATGTAAAGAACTTAAATCTCCCAAAGTGATGCAATATCTAGTATAAAGTTCACACTTTATGACTTGTGTCCAATCACATAGCGTTGCTGCAACAGATAGTTTGAAGACAAGTTTCGGCTGGTCTTCTTATATGCTAAACATGATATCATAAACAAACCACTAAGAAGGTTAGTAACCTTTTTTTATTGTTTGCCAAGCATGTCGTTCCATCATCTTTCAATAAATTCTCAAATGGCATTTGTAGAGAAAAGTTTTCATCTCGGCTCACTGGCAAACTGAAAATTGTAATGGTCAAGAGTAAACGGTCAGGATGAGCAACGATATTTAAAAGCACTTGTGTAGTTCTTCGCCCGTTAGTATGCTAGACATGGAAAATGTCGAATCAACATCAATTTAACACTGTCTTTATTCGAATAGCTACAGAACTATGTAAGAAAACACAAGGAATGAAAAGAGAATCCCGAAGCTCTAGACACGGCATGACCATGAAAAATCCACCGAGAGCTGGTTTTTGTCCTCGGAGTAGATGTGAAAAATGTGGCAGAATTAAAGAATAAGCAGAGATTCTTCGTATCTAGCACTGTAAGCTTGCTCGATGTAGAGTGAAACAAAGGGACATTGCATAGAGTTTGTACTTATATGAAGTTCACGATGGCCGGGAGCAATCCACGCCCCATGACCTCAACTTAAGTGCATCACCGTATCAATAATCAGTTCTTCCACAAGTGGAATTGATACGCAATTTACGCCCGAATCTCTATTCACCTTTCACTTGGGGACAGTTTTCCATGAATCTCTTCCAGCTCCTCGAGCCTGTTATTGAGGGCTCTTCTAAGTGAGGCCATCTGTATATGATCGTTTGCTTCTGGAAATCGGTTTACGGAGACCTTGAAGTTCAGCCTATGAATTTTGCTGTACACTAGACGGGTCCTGTTGTCGTACTGCGAACACTTATGTGAGTTTCAATTGTTCTCGCCTTCCTTTCATGGTGCAGCAGAGCAACAAATGTCAAAGGAATTGGAAGAGACATTCCACAGCCTCCTGTCACAAGGAATGGTCTTTCTCATCAGGATGATTCTCCGATGAGCGTGATGAACTGCAGGAATAAGTAAGAAACTCGATTCTTGAGATGTTTCTGTCTCATATCGTTTACTTTTTCTCCATTGTGTCGAACATTCTTTTGATAGGAATCGTCCGTTTAGATGATCAAAATTGCTACCATTGGTAGAACACACTACCAATAACAACATGATAGTCGCGGTGTGCATTCTAGTAGAACAACGTAGTTTCAACTTCGAGTTGTGATGATAACTGTGCTCGCACCTGTGGTTCTAAAATGTTGATGAACAGAGCTGAATCTGACAAGCTACTGGCCATTCCTGTCGGTTTTGTTGGATCAGAAGAGGCGGTAAGGTCTGCTCCGCATCTTTTACCTGGCGGTAATCTTGCTTGTCTTTCATTGGAAGAACAAGGAATGAAAATAAATGCTGCATTAGACGCTGCACATGCACCAATTTCTCATCTCTCGAACCTCATTGCCGACGGCCACTGGGCTGCAAACTTCAGGGGACCTTTCCACCATCGGACTTTTAATGGCTCGAAGCTTGAGCCACTTGGATTCATACCCTATCCCTTACTTTCTCTGAAGGTATTTATGATATTTAACACTTAGCTCGACATTTTGCATCGTCGATCTTACTTGGTTTGGACTATCTACTGGCGAATCTCTTCATGTAAAGGTTTGGCTTGGAATATTACTTGTCAGCATAGTTGCATAGACATTGTGCTACCATCTTGTTCGGAAAAATTAAGGCACCATCTCATGACTTATCATCGAGTGAATGCACAAATTCTTACTGCATTGGGATATTGTGCTTTTGTAATACATCACATCCTCTAACATGACATCACGTGTTCAATTTCTATTCATCGTAAAGGCAAAAATTGATAGCCACAATCATTCGTCGGTTAGGCTAGGACCCATTTAGAAACAAGAGGTCGAAGTCAGAGATTGCTTGAGCAGGTAGCTGATGTCAAGCTGGTTGATCGAGCGGGGGTTGAAGGGTGGGGGTGAGAGCTTTTGATGGAAAAAAGAGAGATTCGTTGCTCAAAATGCAAACATTAACATGAAGAAAAAAATTACATTGTTATGCCAAGAGGATTCACACAAAACAAAAATTATAACGAATGCTATACGGCATTCATTGTCATTTATAAAATATGGACATAATGAGTTTAATAGAAAATACCGATGCTATATGAAAAACATGTAAAAGCTTCAGAGATTACATTATCAATGATGGTACATGCTGATAGTGTTAATTATATTTCGTATCTCATTTCTACAAGAGGAGAACAATCACACAATACATGATTTCGTAAACTCATTATCGTGGTCAAATTGGTAACTGCTAGAAATTATTGGAACAATTGATGAAGATGAGACCATTTCAAGTTCTATCTCATTGTTGTCATCATCAATTGGTGCCTATGTCGGATATAAAAGCAGTTTTGGAGGTAGTTGTAGTTTATCGATATCTCCTTCAAGCATATCTAGAACTTTCCTCATTGACGGCCGATCATTAGGGCTCAGCTGTATGCACCATAGCGCAACGATTATCATCTTCCTTGTTTCTCTTTCCTCTTCTATGACTTCTACCCTCTCAACCTCCTTTTCTTTGCTGAGTTGATCATAAACCAACAAAGGAAAGTAAATTTGACTTGAATGCTCTACATGTGCATTTATATTTCTCCTTCTACCGGCCATTTCCATTAACATTATCCCAAAACTGTAAACATCGGCTTTATAAGAAATGCCACCAATGTCTTTGTAGAATAGCTCAGGCGCCATATACCCCAAGGTGCCTCTTGCTGCAATCAACGATACTATGCTATGACCGATGGGATAAAGTCTTGCAAGTCCAAAATCAGAAATTTTCGGAGTGAAACTTTGGTCTAGGAGAATGTTGTGAGGCTTGATATCAAAGTGTAGAATTTGCATATCACATCCCCGATGTAGATACTCTATCCCTCTAGCTATGCCAAGAGAGATCTCATGCATTTTCTTATAATCAAGAGGATCATCACCATTCTTATTTGAAATGTGTTTATCCAAAGAGCCATTCAGCATGAAATCATAGACCAGAGCTTGTTTGGAGTAATCGAAGCAAAAACCAACAAGTTGCACTACATTGATGTGGTTGATCCTTCCAATTGTGGCCACTTCACTAATAAAATCTTGGCCATTAGATTCTGGTTTGTTCAAAATCTTAACCGCAACTTCATTGCCACTTCTAAGGGTTCCTCTATACACAGAGCCATATCCCCCCTCACCTAATTTGCATTTGAAATTTTTTGTAATCTTCTTGATATCCGAGTAAGAATACCTTATGGGCGAAAAGTTGTTGTGAACTTGTAGGAATTCTTCGATGTTTGCGTCGATCGCCCGGTGCCTTCTCATCCACTTATAGATTAGAAGTATCAACACACATGGAGCTCCGAGTATGAATTTGTCTGCGACGTAGTTGGCTACATAGAAATTGTCCATAGATTAGCACAGTGCAATAAACTTTTTGTAAACATAATTGTTTTTAATCAGAGTACTTGAGATCATGATAGTTGTGAGGAGAAAAGGCCCAGCAGTCATACCCATGAAAAAGGCGAGGCACCAACCTGCAAGTTCCGCGTACCAACGCTTGGCCCGCGCAGAAGTAGGGGTGACTGCAACAGATTAATTAGAGTCGGTGATCAATCAATAAAGAATTAAATTTATCATTTTAGCAGTTAAATATAAATATAATTTACTCTCCTTGACAACGCTCAGATCACAGTTAATTCAATTCACCTAGGGAATCCATGCCATCGTAGCATGATATTTTCTCTTGAAGAAAAGCGATCTTGCTTTTGTTCACCTATATATACCAAATGATTCATAAGTTCACGTCTCGCTCCGCGTAATTCTAATTTACAAACGTCATTCAATACGCGTGCAGTTTATTTAACCGCATACCAATAACAGCCGTGCAAGGGACACGGGCAACAATTAAATCAACCATTTTTCCCCAAACAAAAATGAAGTAACAATGTCAAATCCAGAAAAGCTCCAAGATTCGCAAAATAAACGAGAGCAGTGCATACCGACCCTACTAAGAAATCTATTTAAACTTTTCATCTTAAGTGAAGCGGCAATTTTTTCTATTATGTTTTTAAAGAAACTAGTGTCTTAATACGTGGATTTGATTAAAAATACCCAATTAAAACCTGCCACGTCACTTGGTAAGTAAATTTTGATCAAATCTCTCAGTGAAGCTAGCATTTAAGGAAAGGAGAAGGAAGAAGAGAAAAAGAAAGAACAGCTTAAGGGAACGTTGCTTACTGATATAATAGCCGCAGTACTCCCTTCGGAATCCAAAACCTAAGAAGTGACACGGAAATAATCTTTTCCAAGAATTGTCGGGTGGATAGGAGAGATTGAATCCCTCGACCGTCTTGTTGTGGAGGTCCTTGTATGGTAAGCTCCCATACTGATCCCCTTTCCACCTTGAGATTTGATCCGATGCGAATGCCATCATGGTTACAGTGCAAGAGTCCTTGATATCCCCTACTTGTAATTGCTGTACAGCGTATGAGTACACCTTTATTTGGGAAAAATATGGAGGCGTGTCAGCAGAGTATGCGCCCTCAATACATGGTTTGGTATCAATATACGAAGTAGAAGTAACAGGTTGTGAGCACTTCATGAAGGCCACTTCGGTATTGGCATTTCGAAATCTATATGGATAAAAAATACTGAAGTTGGAGGACGCTAATGAGTAACGAGGAAGGGACGAGCAATCACCCATTTGCAGTCCATCATCAACCACTGTGATTTCACCACTGAAGTTATATTGGTCAATATAGGAACCGTAATGAATCGACTTTACATAATATCGACCAGCATATAAATATAGAACAGTGTGGTTATTTTCACAAGCTAGCTCATACCGAGAGTTGCCACAGTCTTTTGGATCACCTTTCAATCGAAAAGGATAACTTATGTTACAGATTTCACCGCAAGATGAAGGAGCGCACAGATGATTCTTCTTCGCATCGCAGTTCATACCTAACAATAGCAGAACATGCGATATGAGAAGTAAAACAAGGGGCATAAATATCGAGCTGCGAGAAATAATCATCTCTTTATTGTTTGGTCTGATGCAATGGAAGTTTTAGCTCACTTGGTAATGCGAGGGATGCTTAATAAAGGGTTGGGAGTCATCGGTCATCAAAATGTCCAAGTCAACCCTAAAACAAAGTCTAGCGAAGAAAAACTTAAAAAGTATGGCCTCGCAAAAACACGATCTCGAGTGATAGATAGCTTTCACATTCATTAGGGAGGAAATTTCTCTGCATTTTCCAGATTTGATTTTTCTTGGCAAATTAATTCTCTCTAGAAATTTATTTTAGTATCTTAAGAAAGAATCGGTTTTAATGTTTTGTACCCTAAACTCAATCAAAATCTTTTCAAACAAGGCATTGGGCGTTCTATTTTATTTTCAAGGCCAATATTTCATAAGTGTCGCTTCGTTAAATTTTGAAGACGAAAAGGAAAAGGATGATGTATTTCATCATATAAATATTTTCATTTTTGAGAAAAAAAAGGATAATGTTAAATAACGGGTACATAGATTTTAACTTTTATAATGTCACTTTCCGCAAAAATAGAAAGAAAATAAGGAACGGGCGCTTCTTGCTTATGGATGATGTGAAACTTTATGAAAGAAAGAAAGCAATATGGTAAATTCTCAACTAGTGATGGGACCGACACATCTCGATTAGAAACTCATTTGCGTCGTCGTGGATCGACACACACAAGGACTATAGATGCAACATTTGAATTCACAAAAATAATGTGATGTTTACTTATTCACTATGCTTAAATTTTAAAATCACTCTATTGTAATTGTGCTATAATTATGAATATAACCGTCGTCTCTTTTCCATAATTGAACCACTTAATGAATGAACTGACTGATCTCAACAAAAAAAGTAATACGATAATTTCTCAACCAACGATCAATCGATGCGGGTCTCAATTAGAAATTCACTTGCTTCGTCATTCTTGACACATGCAAAGACAATAGGTGTAATATTCACATGCACAAAAATCAACTAATACTTATTCACTGTCAATTGAAATATCATTCTCGTGGATCAGTCAATCACTCACCTAAAAAATAATGTCATCTTTTTCTCGCAATAAATTGAACCGACCTATTACAATATCCAACTGAAACGTGCCACATCACTAAGTAAGTAAATTTTTATATGATCCCTCAATAGAGCTAACATTTAAGAAAAGGATGAGGATGAAGAAAGAAACAAAGAAAGAACTGGGAAAGTGAGCTTTCGGGAATCATGGTGTCTGCACCTCTCCCTTTGGTATCTGAAACCTAAGTAGCAATACTCAAAACTTGTTGGTGTCAAGAGTTTATAATAGGAGATAGTGAATCCCTTGACCGTCATGTTGTGGAGGTCCTTATATGGTGAGCTCGCATGATTATACCGATCCTTTTTCCACCCTGGGATATAATGCGGTATTAAAGCCTTTATGGTCATGATGTAAGTATCCTTGATGTCCCCTACTCGGAGATGAAAAACCCATGTACATCGTATGAGTACACCATCATTTGGGAAAAAAGAGGGGGCATATCGGATGGATATGCTCCCTCAATACATGGTTCAGTATTGACTTACGAAGTAGAAGCAAGGGGCCGTGAGCACTTCATGAAGACCACCGGCACAGCTAATGAACCATATGGATCATGATCACTAAAGTTAGAGGTCGCTAATGAGTGAGGGAGGGATGAACAATTACTTTTTTGCCGTCCATCGTCAACCACCGTAATTTTGCCATCGAATAAATATTTGCTAAGATAGGAACGGTAATAAATCGATTTTTCATATAATATTGGCCAGCATATAGATATAGAACAATGCGGTTATTTTCATAAGCTAGCTTATGTTCAGAGTGGCCGCATCATTTTGGATCGCCTTTCAATCGAAAGTGATAGTGTATGTCGCAAAACTTGTTGCAAGATGAAACGGTGCACAAATGATTCTTCTTCACACCATTACTTGTCCCTAACAGCAGCAAAACATACACTATGAAAAGCAAAACACTGAACAGGCTTATGGAGCTCAGAGACTTAATCGTCTCTCTATCATTTGATTTGATGCGATGAAAGTTTTTGCTAATTGGTAACGTGATAGTGTATGTCATGGATCTCGCTGCAAGATGAAGTGGCGCACAAGTGATTCTTCTTTGCACCATAAATTGTCTCCAGTAGCAGTAGAACATGCAATATGAAAAGCAAAACACGGAACATGCTCATAAAGCTCAAAGACTTAATCATCTCTATTGTTTGATGTGATGCAATGGAAGTTTTTTTTAATTGGTAATGTGATGGAGGCCCAGTTACATGAATGAAAAGAGTGGGAGTCATCGGAGATACAAATTTCCAAGTCAACTAATAAAACAAAGTCTAGCGAAGAAAAAATGGGTCTTACGTAGAAATTGCAGCCCTTGCTTTTATGGTGACAAAACACAGAGTTGGAATTAGTTATGCATAGCTTTCACATTGATTAAAAAAGAAACTTCTCTGCAGTTTCCATATTGACTTTTCTTAGTACCATTTAAAAAAAAAAGAAATCAATTTTAAACCAAAAGAAAAAAGAAAAAAAAGAGAGAATCGATTTGTATGTCATGTACTCTAGAGCCACAATGAACCCACTCGACACATTGGCGACTTTTGATTGTCATGAAAATCTCGAAGATCTAAATACGAAAACAGAGTACCAAAATGACAGTAAAATCAAACTAGTGCTGGTCGACGAAAATTTTCTAATTTAGTGGAGTCACTAATGATCGGCCACACATCTCAGTCGAACCAACTTACCTCTAATCTCAAATTGATTTTTAACTATGCCGTAATGGTCTCTAGAGATGAGCACGGTTGAGAAGCCGATTCTTGATTGAATTCTCAAGTCTATTGCCTTAAAATTCCTTAATGGCTTCCTTGAGTAATCTAGTTATCTCGAGAGTGATCAGTTCTGAAAATAGCCCTATAGACGCTTCGATAAAATGCCCGATTAATTCAATAGAAAACAGAGTTGAAAATCTGGAATGTCACAGGTGGACTGTCACGTCTTTAACTAGAACCTCACTAACTTCGTCGTCACACAAAGATTATAGATGCAAATTTCCAAGTCAACCATCAACAACACAAAGTCTAGTGAAGAAAAAGTGGGTCTTAGGTGGAAATTGTAGCCCTTGCAGTTAAGGCGACAAAAACACGATGTTGGAATTATTTATGGTGTGGCTTTCATGTTGATTCGAAAAGAAACTTCTCTATAGTTTTCAAATTTAACTTTTCTTAGCAAATTGATTCTTTAGGAATCAATTTTAGTTCAGTAAAAAAAGAATCGATTGGAATGTTATGTACTCTAAATTGAATCAAAATCCTTTCAAGTGAGGCATTAGCGATGGGACCTTTTTCAATTTTATTTTCAAGGCTAATATTCCATGAGTGTTGGTTCGATAAATTTTGAAGATGAAAAGGCAAAAAAAATGTCATATTTCACTGTATGACCTTTTTCATTTGAAAAAAAAAAAGGATTGGTAACAAAGATAGACTATTAAAGGGAATATTAACTTGTATAACAAAAATAAAAGGAAAAACAGGAGTTAGTGCTTCTTGGATGGTGTAACACATTATGAAAGAAAGAAAGCAATTCAATAATTTCTAGCGATGGGACCAATGCGCATTGACTAGAACCTCACTAACTTCATCGTTGCATAAAGACTATACGTGCAATAGTCAAGTTCACAAAAAAAAAAAAACAAAAAGAAAAACAATGTTTACTTATTCACTATCAACTTCAATATTGCAATCACTCTCCCGTAATTGTGTTAGATCTATGAACAATATTATCATCTCTTTCCCATAAGAGAACCACTTAATAAATGAACTGATCTATCACTATCGTTCAATCAAATGAAAAAAAAAAAATTATGTCTGTTTTTGACATCTAAATTTTGCCATTCTTATTTAGGACTTAGTCATATAGAAAATTATGGATTAGTCTCTAAAAAAAAGTAAAAAGTAAAATAAACAATTTTCATTAAAATGCATCATGTTTTCTTTAAATTGCATCTCTTATAGACATTAGGAACATTTGCATTACTAATATTAAAATTTTTTTAAAAAAATTTAAATTAAGATTAGAAAAAAATTAACAAAAAATAGAAACACAGCTGGGCCGGGCTAGGGGCTAGCCTTAGCCCGGCCAATCCTTTTCCCTTTCTTTTTCCCCCCTTGTGGCCCAGCCCGCTTCTGTTCCTTCTATTTTACCCGTGTGGCCCACCTTTCTTCCTCCGCGACACAGTTCACTCTTCTTCCTCCTTCCTCCTCCTTCCCTCGTTTGGACGTCAGCTTCAGGACAAAACAGAGAGAGGGTCCCTGGTCGAAGGACGCGAGGCTGCGCGCAACGTTCGCCCAGGAATGTCGTGCGGTATGAAGCCAGCTGGTCTCATCCTTGAAGAAAGGGAGAGAAACGAGATAAATGGGAGAGAAAGGCAGCAAAGGGAAGGGGGGGTCTCTTTGGTTTTCTTGGGTTTGTTTGGTTGAGGAAGATAAACAGAGAGAGAGAGAGAGAGAGAGAGAGAGAGAGAGAGAGAGAGAGAGAGAGAGAGAGAGAGAGAGAGAGAGAGAGAGAGAGAGAGAGAGAGAGAGAGAGAGCTGGTGAGAGTGAGAAGGTGAGCTCGAGAGAGAGAAGGAGGGAGCCAGATAAGAGAGGAAAGAGAGGCGACTGTGTTCTCGAGTTCTTCCGGGGAGGCTGGAGACAACGAGAGCAACAAAAAGAGTGAGATACGACATAGTGAGCGGAGGGATGGACTGAGAGAAAGCGAGACCCAGGAGCCAAACTTCGTTCTCGGACAAGCGTTCCCCGGCCATCCCCAACATAAACTGTCGTCGCCAAGCCGAAAAGGGATATTCGTGGTCAAACACTTCTCTCTGGGAACTTCGGAACCGAAACAATAGCTGGGTCTCGTTTTCCCCTATCTGCCAGCATGGTCGGTTTAAACAAGCCGTCCCTTTTGTCGAGTTTGAGCATTACTTGCTATTCTCTTTTGAGTCTGGACACGAGCTAGAGTCTAGAATGGAGGACCATTTTCACGTGGAATTTCACGATCACTAAAGAGATTAAGATTGTTAATTTTTTCCATTTTCTACTTTTTTTAGCATCATTTTTTATGTTGCTTTATTTCGATAATAATAAAACTTAAAATTTATACCTCTCTTTCTGCGAACTCTAAACAAAGTGGAGATCTCAGGTTCCTTATGAATATCGGTGTCTCGAGGAATGTTTGCTTAGTAGGAAAACTCATGTGCAGGGGACAACAATGAGGAATATAATACTTGTTTTGAAGAATGCAAGGCACCATCTCATGTCTTATCATTAGGGGTGAGCAGTTCCAGGTTCCGGTTCGGTTCCGTCTGGAACTTGAAACCTACCCTCGGGTACAGGTTCCTCAAAATGAGGAACCTAGAACCTACCCGTGGGAACCGAGAACCTGGAACCTACCCTGTCACAGGTTCCAGGGTCGGTTCCAGGTTCCAGTAGGTTCCTTTTTTTTTGTTATTTTCAGATTTGAACTATAACATATGCGCACGTTACCCAAAAAAACTATAACGTATGCGCACATTACCAAAAAAACTATAATGTACGCGCACGTTACCAAAAAAAAAAACTATAACATATGTGCACGTTACCTAAAAAAATATAACGTATGTGCACGTTACCAAACAAAAAAACTATAACGTGCACGCACGTTACTAAAAAAAAATATAACGTATGCGCACGTTACCAAAAAAAAAAACTATAATGTACGTGTATATTACACGGTAACTTCCCATTGACATGTTATCTTGATACATTAACTTCGCACTGCACAACAATAATAGAATATAATTAGAAATTTCAAAACAAATAGCAAACTACAAAGTAGAAATAAAACACCACTAGAACAAGAATGTCTAGAGGTACAAGTTTTGAAAATAATTTCGATTAAACCCTTAAATGAACTCAGAAAATTCTGAAATTTGGACACCTTGTATTTAAGACCTAGAGGTATAAGTTTCATGAAGAAATCGTAGTCCAATTCGTTCTGGATTAAAAGATAAAATCGATTTACTTTTCATATTCTCTACTTGCACAGTTTTTGAAATTTTTTTGGTTAAATAGGCAAATGAACTACAAAAATTACGAAATTTAAATATGTTGTAGGGAAGACATGAAGAGAGATATTTCATGCAGAACACATTTCCAAAAGAACCTCATACAAAATGATATAGTCCACGCATTGCAACTTACAAGATCCGAACACATCAGATTGCACAGTTTTAGAAACATTTCGGATTAAATACCCAAATAACCTTCAAAAATTATGAAATTCGACTATGTGATAGCCAAGACCATAAGGTAGATACTTCATGAAACATTGAAGTCAAATTCCTCCTAGATAATTAAATATGGACGGTTAAAATCCATGTTCATAGTACCGTAATTCCAGATCTAACCATCTCCAAAGGACCGCGATTTCACCTACCTATTCTTGTTTTTTTTCTCTAAATTTTTTATATGTGGTACCTCAGGATGTCCTTTACAACTTTTATTAAGAAACCAAAGTGAAATTTTGACAAAAAAGTTGCCTTACAGTCCATGCATTCATCAAGGGTCGGTCCCAAAATCTCCAGATCCAGTCTTTCCAAAGAATAACAATTTCACCCACTTATACTTGTTTGTTTTGTCCCAAATTTGAGTATGTTATACTCCAAGAAGTCCTTTACAACTTTCATTTAGAGGCCAAAGCCAAAATTCAACTAGAACATCACATACAAGTCACTAGAACATCCAAGGTCGAGCTTTTTCTGCCCTAAGTAACCAGTTCCGGTTCCGGTTCCGAAACAGGTTCCGGTTCCAAAACAGGTTCCGGTTCCGAAACCGGTTCCGGTTTCGGTTCCAGGACCGGTTCCGGTTCCGGTTCCGATTCCTAGAAAAAAGGAACCCGAACCGGAACCAGTCCCCCTTGGAATCGGGAACCGCGCTTAGCCCTACTTATCATTGAGTGAATGCACAAGTTCTTACTGCATTTAGGGATTGAGCTTTCGTAATACATGATATGCTCTAACATAACATCACATGTTCAATTTCCATTCATCATAAAGACAAAATTGTCAGCCTACTCTGTCTTTACTCTGACATGTGTTGGTCATTCATCGGTTAGGCTTGGACCCATCCCATGACATGAGGACCAAGTCGGAGATAGCTTGAGCAGGTAGCTGTCTTTGACGTGGGTGATCAAACAAAGGTTGAAGGGTGGGGATGAGAGGTTTTGATGGAAATGAGAGAGATTCATTGCTCAAAATGCAAACATTGACATGAAGAAAAAATTACCTTGTTATTCCAAGACAATTCACATGAAACAAAAATTGAATGAATGCCATACAACATTCATCGTCATTTATAAAATATGGACATAACGAGTCTACCAGAAAACACTAGTGCCATATAAAAAAACATGTAAAAGCTTCACATATTACATTTTGAATGATGATACATGTTGATAGTACTATTTATAATTTTTGCATCTCATTATAGGGGAACAATCACACAATACATGATTTCGTAAACTCATGGTCATGGTAAAATTGGGAACTGCTAGAAACTATCAGAGTACTTGACGAAGATGAGATTGTTTCAAGTTCTATCTCAGTGTCAACATCAACAAGTGGTGCCTCTCTCGGATACAAAAGTGGTTTTGGAGGCAATTGCAGTTTATCCATATCTCCTTCAAGCATATCTAGGACTTTCCTCATCGACGGCCGATCATTAGGGCTCAATTGTATACACCACAGTGCAACGATTATCATCTTCCTTGCTATTTCTCTTTCCTCTTCTATGACATCTACCCTTTCAAGTTCCTTGTCTTTGCCGAGTTGATCATAAACCCACAAAGGAAAGTAAATTTGACTCGAACGCTCTGCATGTGCATTTATATTTCTCCTTCTACCAGCCATTTCCATTAATAACATCCCAAAACTATACACATCTGCTTTGAAGGAAATGCCACCAATGTCTTTGTAGAATAGCTCAGGAGCCATATAACCCAAGGTTCCTCTTGCTGCAGTCAGTGATACTATACTGCGATCGGTGGGATAAAGTCTTGCAAGTCCAAAGTCAGAAACTTTCGGAGTGAAACTTCGGTCTAGAAGAATGTTGTGAGGCTTGATGTCAAAATGTAGAATTTGCATATCACATCCCCGATGTAAATACTCTATACCTCTAGCTATGCCAAGAGAGATCTCATACATGTTCTTATAATCAAGAGGATCATCACCATCCTTATAAGAAATGTGTTTATCCAAAGATCCATTTGGCATGAAATCATAGACAAGAGCTTGTTTGGAGTATTCGAAGCAAAAACCAACAAGTTGCACCACATTAACGTGGTGGATCCTTCCAATTGTGGCCACTTCGCTTATAAAATCCTGGCCATTAGATTTTGATTTGTTCAAAATCTTAACCGCAACTTCATTGCCACTTCTAAGTATCCCTCTGTATACGGAACCATATCCCCCCTCACCTAACTTGCATTTGAAATTTTTTGTGATCTTCTTGATATCCGAGTAAGAGTACCTTATGGGCAAAAAGTTATTGTGAGCTTGTAGGAATTGTTCGATGTTTGCATCGGTTGCTTGATGCCTTCTCATCCACTTCAAGATTAGAAATATCAACACACACGGAGCTCCAAGTATGAATTTTGCTGCTAGGAAGTGGACTGCGGAGAAATTTGGCCATCGATTAGCATAGTGTGATAATTTTTTTTACACATACAATTTTTGTTTGTTAGAGTGCTGAATGAGAGCTTCATAGGTGTGGAGAAAAGGACTTATCATACCCAAGACAAAGAAGAGATTCCATATGGCAATTCGACCAAAATTGTTCTTATTACCACCTGTAGATAGTAAGAGAATTCGTGAGAGATTACTAGATATGGTTAATTAGAATTAATGACCAATCAATAAAGAACTAGATCCGTTGTTTTAGCAATTAAATAATAAAAGTAATTTACGTTAAGATATACCCCAAGTGAAGGATAACTTCATACAGTCACTGCAGAGTGCAAAGACACTTTTGTTAATTGAAATTTGCAAGTGGAGAAGTCTAGAATAAATAAAAAAAATAGAGTGAATGAGTTTCACTTTTCTAGATAACGCTTAGATCCAACTTTATTCTATTCACTCATGAAATCCATGGTATCGTTGCATGATCTTTTCTTTTGAAGAAACACGTTTTCACTTTTATTCTCCTAAATGTACCAAATGTTCATAAGTTCCCCATAACAATAACATCGATTCAAGAGACACAAGTTACGATCCAATCAAAAAATTTTCCCCAAAAAAAGGCCTAATTCCCTGAAAAAACCCTCAAGTTCTAGTCAAATTTTGGCCCAAACCTTTTTTGTCTCATAAGAAACCCCAAACTTTAGGTACAGTCCCAGATTTGCCTCGAATTTTGTTTTGTTTAAAAAAATCACCAACTTTTAATATATCCCAAAATTTACCCCCATGGTCTAGTCCCAATTTGACATGACATTTCCACATCGATAAAAACTCCACTTCAGTAAGGTGACATGGAAAATTATTTCCAAAATGAAACCGTTCTAAGATATGAAAATTAGGGACGACTAACGGCAATTTTCAGTCAGAGGACTGATGGGGAAGATTTGCAATTAGAGTAAAAATTGGTGTTTTTTCTTTTAGACAAAAAAAGTTAGAGATAGATTTAGGATTTGGCCTAAAGTTTGAGTTTTATCTAGATAAAGAAAAGTTCGAGGCAAATTTGGACTGGACCTAATGTTTAGAGTTTTTTGAGACAAAAAAAGTTTGGAGCGAAATTGGGACTAAACTTAAAGTTGTGGTTGTTTTTAGTGATCAAGGCCCCAAAAAATAAACAATAAAGAAAGAGTGTCAAGTCCAAAAAAGCTCCACAAATGTAAAATAAAAGAGCAATGCACGCCAAATCTATAAAAAAATCTTACTGAACTTTTTCACTAAATGGATGTGGCAATTTTTTTTATTGGATTTTAAAGAAAGTAATGACTCAATAAATCGAACCAACGTATTACAATATCCAATAGAAACATGCCACATTACTCAGTAAGTAAATTTTGATAAGATCCCTCAGTAGAGCTAACATTTGAGAAAAAGGATGAGGATGAAGAAGAAGAAGAAGAAAGAAAATAAGAGAGTAAAGGAAGAAAAGCTTTAGAGAAAGTCAGCTTTATAGGAGTAATATGGTTCGCACCAAACCTCTGGGTACATAATCACGCAAAGCTGGAAAATTACCGGCGAGGATGGCGAGGATGGCGAGGACAGCGGAGATGGCGAGGAGGGCAAGGACGGCGGAGACGGCGGGGATGGCATAGGTGGCGAAGACGGCGAGGATGGCGTAGGCGGCGAGGACGGCGAAGGCGGTGAGGATGGCGAAGATGGCAGAGACGGTGAAAGACGGCAGAGACGGTGAAGGCATCCAAGGCTGCGGAGACAGCCAAGACTGTGGAGACGGCAAACACCACCAAGACAGCGCAGACATCGAAGACAGCCAAGACAGCGGAGACGGCGAAGAAGGAAGTCCTTGATAAGAGAGATTGAATCCTTCAGCCATATTGTTGTGGAGGTCCTTATACGTTGGTCTCACATGAATATCATAGTCCATTTCCCACGTCGAGTTATAACGCGAGAAGCAAGTCATCGCGGTTATGTTGCAAGAATCCTCGATGTCCCTTACTTTTAGAGGTTCTTTAGAAGACCAATACACAGCATATGAGTACCACTTCATTTGGGAAATATTAGGGGGCGTATCGGAATGGTATGCTCCCTCAATACATGGCTCAGTATTGATATACGAAGGAGAAGCAACAGGCTGTAAGCACTTCATGAAGAGCACCTTCCCAGAGGTAAAACCGTTAACAGTATTTTGATCGTATGGAATATCGTATGGATACCCATCCCTCAAGATGGAGCTCCTCAAGAAAAAACGAGGGAGAGATGAGCAATTACTTTTTTGCAATCCATCGTCAACCACCACGATTGTACCAGAGAAACCATCTCTGAGATAATTGTCATAGCCAATCGACTTCACATAATATCGACCAACATACAAATATAGAACGGTGCGATTATTTTCGCAAGCTAGCTCATACTCAGAGCGGCCGCAGCCTTTTGGGTCGTCTTTCAATCGAAAAGGATAATGTATGTCAGGAACCTCACCGCAAGACGAAGCAGCACACGAGTAATTCTTCTTCGCACCGCAACTCGTCCTCAGTAGCAGTAGAACATGCAATATGAAAAGCAAAACACGGAACATGCTCATGGAGCTCAGAGACTTAATCGTCTCTCTATCGTTTGATCTGATGAGATGAAAGTTTTTGCTAATTGGTAATGCGATGGAGGCCTAGTTATATGAATGAAAAGTGTCTAGAGTCGTCGGTCATACAAATGTCCAAGTCAACCATTAAAGGCAAGTCTACTGAAGAAAAGGGGAAGTGGGCATCACGTGGAAATTGCAGTCCGTGCAGTCAGGGTGTCACATGGTGTTGGAATTATTTATGTTTAGCTTTCACATCGATTAAAAAAGAAACTTCTCTGTCATTTTCAGATTGAATCAAAATCCTTTTGAGTGAGGCATTGACGTTATATTTTCTTCTCAAGATTAATATTCCATAAGTGTTGCTTCATTAAATTATGAAGACGAAAAGGGAAAATATATCATATTTCATCGTCTAGGCTTCTTTATTATTGACAAAAAAACAGAAATTGGTAACAAAAATAGACTATTAACAAGAATATGAATTTGTATAATGAGCAAAAGTAAAAGGAAAATAAAAAGTAAGTGCTTCTTGGATGATGTTATACGTTATGAAAGAAAGAAAACAATGTGACAATTTCTAGCAATGGACCAATCCGCCTTGATTAAAACCTCGCTAACTTGGTCATCACGCAAAGACTATAGATGCAAAGTTCCAAGTCAACCATTAACACAAAGTCTAGCGAAGGAAAAGTGGGCCTCACGTGGAAATTGCAGCCCTTGCAGTCAAGGTGACAAAAACACTGTGTTGGAATCATTTATGGAGAAAAGAAACTTCTTTGCAGTTTTCGAATTTGACTTTTCTTGACAAATTGACTCTTTAGATATCAATTTTAGTTCCGTCCAAAAAGAATTGATTGGAATGTTATGTACTCCAAATTGAATCAAAATCCTTTCAAGTGAGGCATTGGCGTTCAATTTTATTTTCAAGGCCAATATTCCACGAGTGTCACTTTGATAAATTGTGAAGACGAAAAGGAAAAAAAATGTCATATTTAACCATATAAGCTTTTTCAATACTGACAAAAAATAGAATTAGTAACAAAAATAGACTATTAAAGGGAACATTAACTTGTATAAAATAATGTCACTGTTTACAAAAATAAAAGGAAAAATAGGAGTTAGTGCTTCTTGGATGATGTAACAAGTTATGAAAGAAAGAAAGCAATTCGTTAATTTCTGGCGATGGAACCAATGTGCATTAACTAAAACCTCACCAACTTTGTCGTCACACAAAGACTATACATGCAATATTCGAGTTCACAAAAAGAAAAAAAGAAAAAAAAAGACGTTTACTTATCCACTATCAACTTCAATATTACAATCTCTTTTGTAATCGTGCTAGATCTATGAACAATATTGTCATCTCTTTCCCAGAATAGAACCACTTAATAGTGAACTAATTGATTACTCTTGTTCTATCAAATGAAAAAGAATGTTCTTACCTGCTGTTGACATCTAAATTCTTCCCTTTTTATTTAGGACTTAATCATATAGAAAATTAAGGATTTGTCTCTAAAAGAAATAAAAAAAGTTAATAATTTTCATTAAAATGCATCGTGTTTTCATTAAATTGCATCGCTTATGGACATTAGGAACACTTAGGGCCTGTTTGTTTGTACTTTTTTTTTTGTTTATAAACACAATTCCTATTTTTTTTTCGGGGAACAAAAAAAGAACAGAAACACATTTGTTTGTATTTTTGTTCCAAATCTATTTTTTTGTTCTCAGGAACACATTTGGAACACAAACAAGAAACAAGAAACACGTGTTTATTGTTTCTGGAATAATTTTTAAGAACAAATTTTCTCTCTCCTCTCTTTTTCTTCTCTTTTTTTTTTTCTTCTTCGTTTCTTTTTCTTTTTTTTTTTTGGCTAGTTGCTAGCCTTGGCCATGGCTGGCGACCGGTCGTTGAGGGCCGGCGACCTTGAGCTCGCCCAGATTCGGTGAGGCTGAGCTCGCCTAGCCACCGGCGAGGCTCAGCGATGCCTGGCGGTCGCTCGATGAGGCTGAGCGTTGCCGTGGTTGGGCGAGGCTTGGCCTCAGGCTGGCCGAGCGGTGAGGCTCAGCCTCGCCCGGGGTCAGCGAGCCTCATTGTGGCTGGGCGAGGCCATTGGCCCTCGTCGGCCGATCGCTGGCCATGACCGAGGCCGGCAACCAGCCAAAAGGAAGGAAAAAGAAAAAAGAAAAAAGAGAAAAGAAAAAAGAGAAAAGGAAAAATAAGAAATAAAATAAGAAAAATAAAATAAAATAATTAAAAAATTAAAAGGAACAAAAAAATTATACAAGTTTGCCAAACGTGTTTCTGTTCTTTTTATATTTCTGGAACAAATTTACCAAACGCGTTCTTTTGTTAAAAAATTATTCCCCGGAGCAGAAATATATATATATATATATATTTATTTCTGTTTCTGATTTTTTTTTTTATAATAAAAACACAAACAAACGCATCCTTACATTACTAGTACTAAAAAATTAACAAAAAATAAAGATGCAGCCGAGATGAGCTAAGCCCGTCCCCTCCTTCTTTTCCCCTTTCATTTTCCCCCCGCGCGACCCACCTCTCTTCTTCCGCGGCCTAGCTCGCTGTTCTTCCTTCTTCCTCCTCCTTCCCTCGCTTGGACGCTAGTTTCAGGACAAAACAGAGAGATGGTCGCCAGTCGAAGGACACAAGGACGCGAGGCTGCGCGCGATGTTTGCCCAGGAATGTCGTGTGGTACGAAGCCAGTTGGTCTCGTCCTTGAAGGAAGAGCGTGAAACGAGATAAATGGATGAGAAAGGCAGCAAAGGGAGGGGGGCTCTCTCTGGTTTTTTTGGGTTTGTTCGGCCGAGGAAGAGCAACCGAGAGAGAGAGAGAGAGAGAGAGAGAGAGAGAGAGAGAGAGAGAGCTAGTGAGAGTGAGAAGGCGAGCTCGAGAGAGAGAAGGAGCGAGCCAGAGAAGAGAGGAAGCTCCAGGGTGGCTGCTTCTAGAAGGGTGCTGCTGAAAACCAAGGAGAGGCTAGAGCCCCTCGAGAGGGTAGACCGAGAAGGTGGATAGCGAGGGAGAGCGGGAGAGAGAGGCGACTGTGTTCTCGAGTTCTTCGCGAGAGGCTGGAGAAAGCGAGAGCAATAGAGAGAGTGAGATCGGAGAGAGTGAGCAAAGGGTGAAGTTGAGAGAGAACCGAGAGTGAGCGGAGGGATGGACTGAGAGAAAGCGAGACCCAGAAGCCGAACTTCATCCTCGGACAAGCGTTACACGGCCATCCCCAACATAAACCGGCGATCTCCAGCCAACACCCTCGAGCACGTGGTGAGTTTTCTTTGGGTTTGATCCACTTTTATCTCGATGATCCTGGCTCGGTGCAACATTGAGGCGGCCGAACATAGCTTGTTTCGCTTCAGGCTCACCTCCTGGCAGTCGTCGCCCAGCCGAGTGGGGATATTCGTGGTCAAACACTTCTCTTTGGGAACTCCGTTGCTTGGTTTTATTTAAAACGGAACCAAAATGATAGCTGGATCTCGTTTCCCTGGTCCTCGAGCATGCTCGGTTTGAACGAGCAGTCCCTTTTGTCGAGTTTGAGTGTCACTTGCTATTATCTTTTGAGTCCGGACACGAGCTAGGGTCTAAAATGGGTTTACGACCTCTCAATAATCCGTGATCATCGCATGCCCGATATAATGCCTCAGTTAGTGTTATTCTAAAAATGAGACGAGGTTTAGTTTGACATATTTTCATTGACTTGAGATGTCGTAGCACGAGCTCGACACCAAAGTGGAGGTTCATCGGTATGCCATGTGACTTTTAGTCGAACGCCTACGACTTGCTCGATGAAATGTTTCTGAGAGAATTGTTTAAGAAATGGCTTCTATTTTCGCTCGAATGCGAAGGTGTTAAGAAAAGCATGAAGAACAGAAGCTCCTCAACTGATGCTATCACTGATACTAGGAAGAACAGAGGAAGCAAGATATACAAGAGTAATAAAGAGAAAACATATGAAGAAGAGGAAGTAGAGTATGTACATGCTCCTGAGAAGAATGAGAAGAGAACTTGTTTCGAACACTCTGTATAGTGCTGCAAGTCTTGGCTAGTCTCGGCAGTTAGTCTAGTGTAATTCTGGTTCTGGAAGTTAGTTAGTTAAATTTTCTTCAACTGATTCAATACCTGTAAAAACAGATTTCAGAGATAGTCCTTGCATATAAAAGGCTAACTCTCGATTGAATGTATAACAATGAAATAAAAATAGAAAAGAGTCTTTCATCTCAAGATCTCTCTACAGATTCTTCATCCCAATTTCTTCTTTGCGCTTAAACTTCTTCAGAAGGTACCACTTGATGCAGTTCGTCCGGGGTCATTATTTGTTAAGCTCGATTTTCACGAGCAATGAAGTCACTGCATCTCTGCATTTTGTTCGAGACATGCTGTGTATTTTTCATTACACTTGATGAGCGGTGGCGGCGGTGGCGGCCTGCATGATGGTAGACGTTGGCAGCGAATTTGGTTTTGAAGTGGTGAGCCAAGATGGCTTGGTGACGGCCGGCGACGCTGGGTGTTGTCGTTGATCCGTTTAAAGTTCTGCCGTGGGTCCATCCGGCGAAATTCCAGTGTGGAGTTCGTCGGTGTGGGAGGCTTTGGTAAAGGACGTAACAGGGGAGTTGACACGAAGAAGAAGAAGACGTTGAAAGGCTGAGAGAGAATAAAAGAAAATTACGAAAATAGGCCTGGTGCAGGGTTCGTGAAAAGAGGATAGGAAGATGGGCTTGAGATTTTGTTTCAGTAGATTTAGGTTTGGTTTGAGTTAGGCGGACTTGGGCTGGGCTTAATTTGTGAATGTTTGGGCTAGGTTTAAATTTTTATGAAGTGGGTCTTTGAGAGTCCATTAATAAAATGGAGGTCTGTTTTAATAGAGCCCAATTCATGTTCCCGGTCCAAGCCCACAAAGCCCATAGCAACCCATGTCTGGATCGGACCTTGGGGCCCAGCCCCAATTTAAGAGAAAACCTATTTTTTTTTCTTCTAAAAATTAGGAAAAAGCTTAAGAGTTATTTTTTTTTATTAAATACTCTTAAAACGTGTGAAAGTCCTAGATAAGAAAATTGTGCCCAAGAATTGAATAAATCCTTATAGCTTTACCATAGGATTTTGATTGTTCTTAAAAATAAATGCCCTTGATTATGCACTTTCAATGTTGATTATGGGCTCCCTTTAGCTTAGTTAGAGATTGTATGCTCCCTATTTGGTAATATTAGATCTTTGGTTCCCATATAATTTATTTAATGCTTTCCTTGATTGTTGATTATTATTTTAATGATTGCGCTTTCCAATAGTTGTAATTAGCACTTATCATATTTTTTTTCTCAAGCTAATGGGTACCATTATATATGATTGAAAAGATTGAAATGGATTTTCCATATAATACAACCAGTTCATTTTAATTGACGCATCTAATAACGTTTTAACTGCACATGTTCAATTTTTTATAGTAATATTATTACTGATTACATTTTTCATATTCCCCTTTCTGGAAATTGGTTTATTGTGCTAGCATCTCCATGCGTGATGATACCTTAGTTGCTTTCTATATCGTCATTAAATATTCAGCAATGATTAGTCTAATTTTTAAGCGGAAAATCTCTTGGTCAAAGCATCCTAGATTATCTCTTGCACGTATGCCAAAACATTTGGACATACATTATGCAAGTTGATGTATCAACTATAGGTCCATTCAGTAAAATTGCCACATGCCTTGATTAGAAATTCACTTGCTTTGTCATTGCCCTATGCACGCGAAGACTATAGGTGCCTTTTCACTACCAATTGAAATATTATTCTCCAGTACAATAATGTCATCTCTTTCCTGCAGTAAAATTACTCTATGAAAGAATTGAAAAATCTTGACAATAACGTCATTTTATTGAACAAAAGATGATGTTGCCTGCTTCAAAATCATCTTCCATCTCCGGATGTGTGGCATTGGAAGTGTCATATAAGCTCAACTGAGACTACAAGGAAGAGCAACGAGTAAATAAATCGGAGTGCTGCCATTTTCATTCTCTGTTGATGGCTGCTTGAATATGCTCAGGACTCCTCCCTTTCATTTCAAGAACACCATCCCCGCGGCGTTAATCGCTGCATAAAGAAGGAAGGTACCTGTGAAGCAAAGCCAGCAGAGTTATTGTCTTTTGACAAGTTTTTTGGATGCATATCAACATTTTTCTCTTGGGAAGAATGCTCTATTATATACTACCTATCTATTAATCATTTTGCAGAAAAACGCACTTTTCTTTTCTAAATGACACTTCGAACCAATTTCGTGATATTCGAATGTCGATAGAAGTTGCTGTAAACACGTTGATTGCTATAAATGGACTGAATATGCATTCGAGAGCACGAAGAACGGAATGATAAACACCTTTACCTCCAAATAGGATTGAAGAGTTCAGGAAAAGCCAAGTCTCGAGTCTGAAGTTTGGTTGAATCCGTGCAAAAATTCACATTCCAATGTGACAAAATGTTTATCGAGCTCAGTTTGGTTAACTTATAAATTTTAGGGAAAATTCCAAAAAGAGACTCGAAGTGCTATCTTTTTCTCAAATAAGGATCTAAAGTGGACCTTATTCCAAATAAGGACTTGAAGTGTCATTACTTTCTTAAATAAGGGCATGAAGTGGATGTTGTTTCAAATGAGAACTTGAAGTAATTATGCTTCTTTCAATTAAGAGCCTAAAGTGGCTATGTCCATTGCAAATAAGGACTTAACTTTATGATGGTCAAGGGACTTTTCGTTATTTGTCATTTTTCCCTCCCTTTTTTTTAAATTTTTTTTTTTTGGCTCTTCTTCTTCCTCTTCGTCGATGGCCGACCGACCATTGGTGCGACATCCTGAAATTCGACCTCGTTTTGATAAAGTGAAATAGGCATTTCGTCGACGTGCCTAAAGCCCTTTTTCTCTGAGCTGATCACTCATGAGTTAACTAACCTATTGGGTAAAGCCGTTAAGGGATGTATCAGCTGTAAAATCCCTAAAAGCTACCTAATTAGTTGGATTTGGCTAAAATCACGTCTGATCGATTTTTAACCACGAAATTGAACTCGATTGCGGGAATCGAATTTTAAACGAGTCATAATTTTTTTTTTTTTGGATATTGTCTCATCGTCCATCAATTTATTGACGAGTCCGAAATTTCAAGAAAGAAATTATCGGAAGAAAAATTGAAGCCCGAAAAGAAATAAATAGGGAAAGAGAAAAGAAAAGAAAATAAGAATAATGGTTTTATTTTTATTTTACCTTTTCTCTCTCCCCCTCTCTTTTCTTTTCTTTCTTTTTCTTTCTTTTCTCTCTCTCCTCTCCCCTTCCCCCCGGTGCGAATCCCCACCGACTTCTCTCTCTCCCCTTATTTGACCGGTCAATGCCTATCCTCTCCTCTCTCTCTCTCTCTTCTCTTTCCTCCTCCCCCACGTGACCGCTTTCTTCCTCTTTCTTCTCTCCTGTTCGTGCGAACAAAAACTAGAAGCTGAAGAAGTCTAGTAGCAGCAGCTCGCCCCTCAGTCGTCGCCGCCCGTCTCGCCGCCGCACCACACGTCCGCGCCCGTCCGCGCGCCGCTCGCAGCCGAGCACTGCCTGCCCTCTCCTCAGCCTAGACGCCCCTCCCCCGCGCGAGTCAGCCCCGTTCGGCCCCTGTTCAGCCCAGTTCCGCCCCGTCTGGCCAGCTCCGGCCACCGCCCAGCCCCGCCGGACCTCCCTGGCGTCCCCTTCTCCCTCCGCCGGCCTCCCCTCGCCGTTTTGGCCGTCGGATCAGCTCCGGCCAGCCAAGGGCAGAAACCCACGAGTGGGTTTCCAGCCCCTTCGGGCCTGCTTTTGGGCCGTTTCCGGGTCCCGGATCCGTGAATCGCTTTGGGAAGTTTTGTTCCTCGCGTCGCCGCCGTCGGATTGATCCGATTTGCGCGCGATTTGGTGAGTAATCTCACTAATCCTGGATTAGTTGGCTAATTATGCTTAAGGTTGGTTTAGATTTAATTAATTATGTTTAGGTTGTTAGATTAGAATAAATTAGCAATTATTAGTCAATTGTGATGCGATTTAGATAAATTGATTGCGCAATTAACAAGTAGACGTGGTCTACTAATTATTGGAAGTGCCTCGGGATTTTTCCCGACCCTTAGTGGGCTCCAATTAGGCTTTTCGGGCCTAAGTGGAATTTTTAGTATTTAAATATTAATTTTCGGAATTAAATTAAATAATTATTTATTTTCCGAAAATTCAACTGAGATGGCCCGAGACCGGAATATTATGCTGATGACCGTGGTGAAGTCCGTTTATTTAATCGGGCTTTATTTTGAGCTAAATTGAATTTTTAATATTAATTATTTAATTTTCGAAATTAATTATTTAATTAGTTATTTTTCAGAAATTAAGATGTTGATGGCCGACGACCGAAATCTCGTGCTGATTGTTGTGGCACAGTCCGTTTATTTATTTGAGCTCTACGTTGTATGAAATTAAATAAATTGTGATGGTTTAGGGATTTACCCTAATTTGATTGGAATCGATTGAGATTGAATTATTGATTGGTGATTGGCCAAGTATGTTATTCAGCATTTATAATGCTTTGTTGAGTTGATATAATTATTTGATTGAGAAATCGTTGGGCATTGGTTGTCGGCATTGAAAGAAGATTGGTAATCACTTGAAAGAAAACACGTGGGCTCGGTGAATTGGAATATCACTTGGGAAATGCACGTGAATTCAGTGGTTGAATATGTCACTTTGGCGAAAAGGTCGCCTGAGAGAATGCACGTGGCTCGGAGACTTGGTATGTCATCCTGGAGAATGCACGTGGCTCGATGACAGAGTTTGGCATCTAAAAGGGCACGTAGGCTCAATGAATTGATGCATCACTTTGGTGAGATAGCACCTAAGAGAATGCACGTGGGCCCGGGCATCGTAAAAAGGGCACATGGGCTCGGTGAATTGATGCATCACTTTGGTGAGATAGCACCTAAGAGAATGCACGTGGGCCTAGGCATCTAAAAGGGCACGTGAACTCGGTGACTTGATGTATCACTTTGGCAAAGAGGTCGCCTGAGAGAATGCACGTGGGCCCAAGGTTCGAGGCACGTGGACTTGGAGACTTGGAATGTCGTCCTAGAGAATGCACGTGGCCTCGCTTTTAGATACTCCTCCATGGAGAGTGATTTGTATGACATGAAATCAACTGGTTCGATTTGTTTGGAATAAATGGGTGTCAATTGTGAATTGTACTGACTTGCAGGTGAGATCTGAGGCCAAGGTAAGTCCTTTGCCTTGTGCGTGTTTAGGCAGCCTATAGTATAATGGTTTATCTAATCGGGCTTAGTGGGGTAGAACTCGCTAAGACGTAGTCTCATCCCAGTTTGGGGAAAATCATTTCAGGACCCCGCTAAGGAGCTGAGGAGGAGAAGTCGGAGAAGGATTTTTGGGAGAAGAAGATAATCTTAAGAGGGGCCTTGAGTACGGCCCAGATGGACTGAGATGCTATCTTCTTTGATATCTCCATTTTGATGTGAATAGAGTTTAGAATAAAAAGTTGTGAAGTGTTCTGGTTTGTGTTTTGTATAAAAGTTTGGTTATAAGTTTCAATATGAAAAATATGGCCCTGCTTTTCTATCCCATCATTTTATTGTCTGGGGATTTTAACTGCTTCTGCATGTGCTTAATAAAGGAAAGGGTCGGTGATACATTGTCCTGGGATATCGCATTATAAAATCGACCAAGATAGAAGGATGTGTGCGTGCCTGATGATCGGGGCGTGACATCCCCTTTTTGTGGTATCAGAGCGAAGTTGAAGATTGGAGTGATAAGGAGCGTTGACCATGGGATAGTTAGTAGGAAAGGCCTTTAAATTCATGCTGATGCATGTCTATGTTAACTGAGTGCTAAAATTGTTTGTTGTTTGGATCGCTCTGTTTCTAATTTGGTGTTGAATTGGAAACAGGTGTTAGTTGAGTAAAGCTACACCATGAGCAATCAGGAGCCGAGAACTCATGCAAAGAGGACCAGTAGGGCCGTTATTCGGGGTAGAGCTCCGACTCGTGTCGGAACCCGAGGCGGACGTGGTCGAGCGCCAGCACAGGCTAGCGCGAGTGGAGTGAATCCACCTGTCGTAGATGTTGGGGTAGCAGCCCCTAATGATCCCAAAGTGGATGGGATCTTGCGTGTTCTAGAAGCGATGGGTACCAGAATGGATCAGCAAGCTGCGACAGTTGAAGCCACCGCTCAGGCCGTCGCTAATGCCGTAGCTGCCGCCGCTACTCAGACCACTCCTGCTGCTGCACTTGCAGTCGCACCTGCCATAGTCCCTCCTGCAATGAACGTTGAAGGTCAGCCAGGAATAGCGGTTGCAGAAAGATCAATAAGTAAGTTAGTGGGGCACTTTCGAAGGCTAGATCCACCAAGGTTTAGGGGTACTGGAGACCCTGAGGCTGCATCACAGTGGGTACAAGATATGGAGAAAGCATTCGCAGTCTTGATGTGTAATGAAGAAGAAAAGGTGATACTAGCTTTGTATCAACTTCAAGATAATGCCAACATTTGGTGGAAAGCCACCAAGGATGCTGTGTTCCCGGAAGGAGTGCCAAGGGTGTGGAACACCTTCCTCAGAGCTTTTAATGATCAGTATTTTTCGAGTGCTGCCCGAGAGTTGAAGATGGAGGAGTTCCAACGCCTTCGCCAAGGATCGATGACTGTCGATCAGTATGGGGTTAAGTTCACTGAACTATCTCAATATGCCCCAAAATTTATCGAGGAACCCGAGGAGAAAGCTCGGAGATTTAGGAATGGTCTTCGTACAGAACTGAAACAACCTCTATTACCATTGGATTTGGTAGATCATCGTGAAGTCTACCGTCGGGCTCAAATGATAGAGAGAGGTATATCGGAGCAAGCAGCCTCATCTAGATCGAGGTTTAGCTCTCATCGAGACAACATCCGTCAAGGAAAGAGGCCGATGTTTGGAAATAGATTCCAAAGCCCGCCCAGCAAGAAGAGTGGATTTAATAGGTCAGGGCCTATTAGGAATGATGAGTGTTGCTTGTGTGGGAGAAGACACGGGGTAGGACCGTGCCTAGCTAGGACGGGTGCATGCTTCGAATGTGGCCAACATGGCCACCTAGCCAAATTTTGTCCAAAGAAGCAAAGAGGACAACCTCAGTTGCCGCTGCTGCCACCGTTGAGACAGATAGGAGGGTATGCCCCTCAGAATGCACTGCGAGGAGGATAGCAGAGACCTCCAGCTTAGGGCACTGTGTACGCAATTACCCAAGGTCAGGCAGAAGTTGCGCCTAGCGTGATCACAGGTACGGTCTCGCTCAACGACCAACCTGCTTATGCCTTGTTTGATTCGGGAGCAACCCATTCTTTCATTGCCGAGCAATATGTTAGGATGCTAGGGTTGAGTCCTGTATTATTGGAGTCGGCAATTTGCATATCTACACCTTTGAAAGATAAAGTCATTGCTGCTTTGGGATGTTCGGGGTGCAAGTTAGAGATTGGTGAGAGAGTAGGGAAAATTGATTTGTTAGTCCTAGCCATGTATGATTTTGATTTGATAATTGGCATGGACTGGCTCACCAATCAACGAGCTAAAATGGACTGCTATCGCAAGACGATTCAGTTTGACCCATTAGGGGGTAGGAACTTCGAGTTTGTCGGGAATCGAGGAGGACCTTCGATTTCCTTAATCTCATCGCCGGAAGCAAATCGTTTGTTAGACGAGGGTTGCCGAGGGTACTTAGCGACTGTCGTGGATACGACAGTTGAAGAGCTGAAAATGGAAGATATTGCAGTGGTACAAGAGTTTCCAGATGTCTTTCCAAAATAATTGCCAGGGTTACCGCTAGAAAGAGAGATTGAATTTGTACTCGAGCTAGCACCAGGGACAGAACCAATCTCGAAGGCACCTTACCGAATGGCGTTATCTGAGTTGAAGGAACTGAAGGTGCAGATGCAAGAATTACTGGATAAAGGATTTATTCGTCCTAGCGCATCACCGTGGTGAGCACCAGTTCCGTTTGTTAAGAAGAAAGATGGTTCGTTACGCCTGTGCATCGACTATCGACAACTCAATCAGGTAATGATCAAGAACAAGTATCCATTGCCGAGGATAGATGACCTGTTTGATCAACTGCAAGGAGTGTCAATATTCTCAAAGATTGACTTGAGGACAGGATACCATCAGCTAAGAATTAGGAAGGAGGATATTCCTAAGTGAGCATTTCGTACTTGGTATGGTCATTACGAGTTTACAGTGATGCTGTTTGGGTTGACGAATGCTCCAACTGCATTCATGGATATGATGAACAGAGTGTTCAAGGAATATCTGGATCAGTTTGTGATTGTGTTCATTGATGATATCTTAGTCTATTTGAGAAGTAATGAAGAGCATGAGAATTATCTGAGATTAGTGCTTCAGACCTTAAGAGCTCATCAGCTGTATACTAAGTTTAGCAAATGCGAGTTTTGGTTGACTCGTGTTGCGTTCTTAGGTCATGTGATTTCCGGAGAAGGAATCTCCGTCGACTCGAGCAAGATAGAAGCCGTGATCAATTGGCAGAGACCGACATCAGTGTCAGAGATCAGAAGTTTTCTGGGGTTAGCAGGTTATTATAGACGGTTTGTGGAAGGGTTCTCAATGATAGTGTCGCCTCTGACAAAGCTCCCGAAGAAAGAAGAGAAATTTGTATGGTCAGACAAGTGCGAGCGTAGTTTCCAAGATCTAAAGGAAAGGCTAACTACCGCACCTGTGCTGACGATTCCATCTGGTCCTGGAGGATTCGAGATCTATAGTGATGCGTCATTTAGGGGATTGGGTTGCGTGCTGATGCAACATGGCAGAGTTGTTGTATACGCTTCCCGGTAGTTGAGACCTCATGAATTGAATTACCCGATGCATGACTTAGAACTCGCAGCCATCATATTTGCGTTGAAGATTTGGAGGCACTACTTGTGTGGAGAGAAGTTTCAGATCTTCACGGACCATCAGAGTCTCAAGTATTTGTTCTCTCAGAAAGAGTTGAACATGAGACAACGTCGATGGATGGAATTGTTGAAGGATTATGACTGTGATATTTTATATCACCTGGGAAAGGCGAATAGGGTTGCCGATGCATTGAGTAGGAAGTCTTCAATAGCGCAAATCTTGGTTAAGGAGTGGAACTTAATCGAGAGAGCTTGGGATTCGGAATTCAAATTCAAGGTAGGCCACCTCTCGAGTCTTACGGCCACCCTCAGAATTGAACCGGATGTCCAGGTCAGAATCAAAGAACTTCAACCGACATACCCAGACGTGCAGAGGATTCTTCAAGAGGATACTGAGAAAAGAAAAGCTGATTTTTAAGTTTCTGATGATGGGACTCTAAGGTTCCAAGGACGTTTGGTTGTACCTGACGATGTTGAACTTAGAGAAGAAATTTTGTCTGAAGCACATCGTAGCAGCTACAGCATTCATCCTAGAAGCACTAAGATGTATCAGAATTTGCATCAACACTATTGGTGGTCAGGTATGAAGGCGGACATCGCCAAGCATGTGGCCAAGTATTTGACTTGTCAGCAAGTAAAAGCCCAGCATTGCAAGCCGGGAGGACTTCTACAACCTCTCACGATCCCAGAGTGGAAATGGGAACATATCACGATAGACTTCGTGATTGGACTACCAAGGAGTCAGAGGGGGAATGATTCGATTTGGGTAGTAGTCGACAGGCTGACAAAGTCGGCTCACTTCATTGCAGTTCGAAAGGACCTGGGTCTGGATAGACACGTAGACCTGTATGTGCGTCAGGTGATTCGTATGCATGGAGTGCCGGTTACGATAACATCTGATAAAGACCCGAGGTTTACTGCTGCTTTTTGGAAGAGCTTGCAAAGTGCTTTAGGTACAAAGCTTCAGTACAGTACAGCGTATCATCCTCAGACGGATGGCCAGTCTGAAAGGACAATTCAGATTCTTGAAGACATGCTGAGAGCGTGTGTAATAGACTTCAAAGGAAGTTGGGAGGATCAACTTCATCTGGTGGAATTCGCCTACAACAACAGTTATCAGCAGAGCATCAAGATGGCTCCATTTGAAGCGTTGTATGGCAGAGCATGCAGAACTCCAGTGTGTTGGGATGAAGTCGGAGAAAGGAAGATAACAGGCCCAGAGTTGGTTCAGCAATCGGTAGATGCTGCGGCAGTGATCAGAGACAGATTAAAGACAGCACAGAGCAGATGCAGATAAGCGTCGAAGGTCTTTGGAATTCCAAGTTGGTGATCACGTTTTTCTGAAAGTGTCACCAATGAGGGGAACTTCGCGCTTTGGTAAGAAAGGCAAACTGAGTCCGAGGTACGTAGGTCCGTTTGAGATTCTTGAAAGAATCAGAAACCTAGCGTATCGTCTTACGTTGCCGCCAAGATTGGCGCAAGTGCATGACGTCTTTCACGTGTCGATGTTAAGGAAGTACGAGCCTGACCCGACCCACGTGCTCAAATTCGAGGAATTAGACGTGGATGACCGCGTGTCATACGTGGAAAGCCCGGTTCAGATTGTCAATCGTAAAGAGCAAGTTCTGCGTACAAAGACCATTCCGTTGGTCAAAGTGGTCTGGCAACACCACGGCACTGAAGGAGCGACTTGGGAGACGGAAGAGTCGATGAGACAGTTGTACCCCCGCCTTTTTGATCAAAGTGTAATGGTTTAAATTTCGAGGACGAAATTTTTATAAGAGGGCAGGAGTTGTGACATCCTGAAATTCGACCCCGTTTTGATAAAGTGAAATGGGCATTTCGTCGACGTGCCTATGGCCCTTTTTCTCTGAGCTGATCACTCACGAGTTAACTAACCTATTGGGTAAAGCCGTTAAGGGATGTATCAGCTGTAAAATCCCTAAAAGCTACCTAATTAGTTGGATTTGGCTAAAATAACGTCTGATCGATTTTAACCACGAAATTGAACTCGATTTCGGGAATCGCATTTTAAGCGAGTAATAATTCTTTTTTTTGGATATTGTCTTATCGTCCGTCAATTTATTGACGAGTCCGAAATTTCAAGAAAGAAATTATCGCAAGAAAAATTGAAGCCCGAAAGGAAATAAATAGGGAAAGAGAAAAGAAAAGAAAATAAGAATAATGGTGTTATTTTTATTTTACTTTTTCTCTCTCCCCCTCTCTTTTCTTTTCTTTCTTTTTCTTTCTTTTCTCTCTCTCCTTTCCCCTCCCCCCCCCCCCCGGCGTGCGAATCCCCACCGACTTCTCTCTCTCTCCCCTTCTTTGACCGGTCAATGCCTATCCTCTCCTCTCTCCTCTCTCTCTCTCTCTCTCTTCTCTTTCCTCCTCCCCCACGTGACCGCTTTCTTCCTCTTTCTTCTCTCCTGTTCGTGCGAACAAAAACCAGAAGCTGAAGAAGCCGAGTAGCAGCAGCTCGCCCCTCAGCCGTCGCCGCCTGTCCCGCCGCCGCACCGCACATCCGCACGCGCGCGCGCGCCGCTCGCCGCCGTGCACCGCCTGCCCTCTCCTCCGCCCAGACGCCCCTCCCTCGCGCGAGTCAGCCCCGTTCGGCCCTTGTTCAGCCCGGTTCCGCCCCGTCCAGCTAGCTCCGGCCACCGCCCAGCCACGCCGGACCTCCCCGGCGTCCCTCTCTCCCTCCGCCGGCCTCCCCTCGCCGTTTTAGCCGCCAGATCAGCTCCGGCCAGCCAAGGGTAGAAACCCACGAGTGGGTTTCCAGCCCCTTCGGGCCTGCTTTTAGGCCGTTTCCGGGCCCCGGATCCGTGAGTCGCTTTGGGAAGTTTTGTTCATCGCGTCCCTGCCGTCGGATTGATCCGATTTGCGCGCGATTTGGTGAGTAATCTCACTAATCCTGGATTAGTTGGCTAATTATGCTTAAGGTTGGTTTAGATTTAATTAATTATGTTTAGGTTGTTAGATTAGAATAAATTAGCAATTATTAGTCAATTGTGATGCGATTTAGATAAATTGATTGCGCAATTAACAAGTAGACGTGGTCTACTAATTATTGGAAGTGCCTCGGGATTTTTCCTGACCCTTAGTGGGCTCCAATTAGGCTTTTCGGGCCTAAGTGGAATTTTTAGTATTTAAATATTAATTTTCGGAATTAAATTAAATAATTATTTATTTTCCGAAAATTTAACTGAGATGGCCCGGGACCGGAATATTATGTTGATGACCGTGGTGAAGTTCGTTTATTTAATCGGGCTTTATTTTGAGCTAAATTGAATTTTTAATATTAATTATTTAATTTTTCAAATTAATTATTTAATTAATTATTTTTCAGAAATTAAGATGTTGATGGCCGACGACCGAAATCTCGTGCTGATTGTCGTGGTGCAGTCCGTTTATTTATTTGAGCTCTACGTTGTATGAAATTAAATAAATTGTGATGGTTTAGGGATTTACCCTAATTTAATTGGAATCGATTGAGATTGAATTATTGATTGGTGATTGGCCAAGTATGTTATTCAAAATTTATAATGCTTTGTTGAGGTGATTGGTAATGGTTTATCTAATCGGGCTTAGTGGGGGTAGAACTAGCTGAGACGTAGTCTCATCCCAGTTTGGGGAAAATCATTTCAGGACCCCGCTAAGGAGCTGAGGAGGAGAAGTCGGAGAAGGATTTTTGGGAGAAGAAGATAATCCTAAGAGGGGCCTTGAGTACGGCCCAGATGGACTGAGATGCTATCTTCTTTGATATCTCCATTTTGATGTGAATAGAGTTTAGAATAAAAATTTGTGAAGTGTTCTGGTTTGTGTTTTGTATAAAAGTTTGGTTATAAGTTTCAATATGAAAAATATGGCCTTGCTTTTCTATCCTATCGTTTTATTGTCTGGGGATTTTAACTGCTTCTGCATGTGCTTAATAAAAGAAAGGGTTGGCGATACATTGTCCTGGGATATTGCATTATAAAATCGACCAAGGTAGAAGGATGTGTGCGTGCCCGATGATCGGGGCGTGACAATTGGCAATGCGTACAGAGGGCTGGGCGAGGCGACCTTTGCCCAGGGACCATTTGCGAGGTCGGCTAGTGCCGGCGAGGGCTGGGTGACCTTGCCCCTCGCTGGTTGCTAGTAAGGGCCGATCGGCCGTGGGCAAGTCCAACCCTTGCCAAATTTGGCGAGGGTGGCCTCGCAGACCCTTACTAGGGGCCAATGAGGGTCAATCTTGTAGATGGCCCTTGGGTGAGGGTTGCCATGCCTAGGCAAGGCCGTCCCTCACTTGTGGTCGACGTGGGTGGCCCTCGTTGATAAGGGCAACCTTCGCCTAGCCCTCTGTGGGCATCGTTAATGGCTAGCTGGCCACCGGTGAAGAGAAAGAAGAAGAATCGGGGGAAAAAAAAAGGTAAGAAAAGAAGGAAGAAAAAATGGGAGGAAATGCCAAATGACAAAAATACCCTTAACCAGTTGGAAAATTGAGCTTGCTGGTGATTGGCGAGGTTGGGTCTTTATTTGAAATAATCAAAATCACTTAAGGCCCTTATTTGAAACAACTAAAGTTACTTCAGGTCTTTATTTGAAACAAAATTTACTTTGGGTCCTTATTTGAGAAACTAGGGCACTTCGGGTCCCTTTTTGAAATTTTCCCTAAATTTCATGGTAAAATTTGATGAAAACTAACGAAGGGTAAATGTGTTATGCATGTATTTGTTTGCATTTTTGGTGACCCAAAAACTAATTTTGAGTAAATTTGTCACATATGTACTAGTTTGGGATTTTTCATGGTATTAACCCTATGGATTTCCATGTGAACTTGCCACGTTAACTGTCTATATCATCCAACTCAGTAATTTAATGGTAAAATTTCACAGAAGCTAACGGAAGGTAAATGTGTCATGTGTGTACCCGTTTAAAATTTTTGATGACCCAAAATTTAGTTAGGGATAAATTTGTTACGATGTATAAGTTTGGGGTTTTTCATGATATTAACTCCATATTAAAAAGAAGAATTCATTTTTCCTAAATTCCTTTTCCATGTGCACACTCACACAGAATGCATGACCATTCTCATGTGGAATTTCATGACCACTAAAGAGATTAGGTTTGTTAATTTTTTGCATTTTCTACATTTTTAGCATATTTTTTTTTTGCTTTATTTTGATAATAATAAAAATTAAAATCTATACTTCTCTGTCTGTGATCTCTTAACGAAGTGGAGATCACGCGTTCCTTATCAACATCGATGTCTCGAGGGATGTTTGCCTAGTAGAAAAACTCTTGTGCAAGGAACAACAATGAGGAATGTAATGCTTGTTCTAAATAATGTATGGCACCATCTCATGTCATATCATCAAGTGAACGCACAAGTTCTTACTGCATTTAGGGATTGAGCTTTTGTAATACATCATATGCTCTAACATAACATCACGTGTTCAATTTCCATTCATCATAAAGGTAAAATTGTCAGCTAACTCTGTCTTTACTCTTTGACATGTGCCGATTGCTCATCGGTTAGGCTTGGACCCATCCCGTGACATGAGGTCCAAGTCGGAGAGAGGTCGAAGGGTGGGGATGAGAGGTTTTGATGGAAATGAGAGAGATTTGTCGCTCAAAATGCAAACATTGACATGAATAAAAAATTACCTTATTATACCAAGAGGATTCACATGAAACAAAAATTGAATGAATGCCATACAACATTCAGCGTCATTTATAAAAAATGGACATAACGAGTCGACCAAAAAAAATTAGTGCCATATGAAAAATATGTAAAAGTTTCACAAATTACATTTTAAATGATGATACATGTTGATAGTACTATTTATAATTTCTGCATCTCATTATAAGGGAACAATCACAAAATACATGATTTCGTAAACTTATGGTTATGGTAAAATTGGTAACCACTGGAAACTATCGGAGTTCTTGAAGAAGATGAGACTGTTTCAAGTTCTATCTTAGTGTCAACATCATCAACCGATGCCTCCGTTGGATATAAAAGTGGTTTTGGAGGCAGTTGCAGTCTATCCATATCTCCTTCAAGCATATCTAGGACTTTCCTCATCCACGGCCGATCATTAGGGCTCAATTGTATACACCACAGTGCAACGATTATCATCTTCCTTGTTGTTTCTCTTTCCTCTTCTATGACATCCACCCTTTCAAGTTCCTTTTCTTTGTCGAGTTGATCATAAACCCACAAAGGAAAGTAAATTTGACTTGAACGCTCTACATGTGCATTTAGATTTCTCCTTCTACCAGCCATTTCCATTAATAACATCCCAAAATTATAGACATCGGCTTTGTAAGAAATGCCACCAATGTCTTTATAGAATAGCTCAGGAGCCATATAACCCAAGGTTGCTCTTGCTACAGTTAGCAATACTATACTGTGATCAGTGGGATAAAGTCTTACAAGTCCAAAGTCAGAAATTTTCGGAGTGAAACTTCGGTCTAGAAGAATGTTGTGAGGCTTGATGTCAAAATGTAAAATTTGCATATCACATCCCCGATGTAGATCTCTCTAGCTATGCCAAGAGAGATCTCATACATTTTCATATAATTAAGAGGATCATCACCATCCTTATAGGAAATGTGTTTATCCAAAGATCCGTTCGGCATGAATCATAGACAAGAGCTTGTTTGGAGTAATCGAAGCAAAAACCAACAAGTTGCACCACATTAACGTTGAGGATCCTTGCAATTGTGGCCACTTCGCTTATAAAATCCTGGCCATTAGATTTTGATTTGTTCAAAATCTTAACCGCAACTTCATTGCCACTTCTAAGTATTCCTCTGTATATAGAACCATATCCCCCCTCACCTAACTTGCATTTGAAAATTTTTGTGATGTTCTTGATATCCGAGTAAGAGTACCTTATGGGCAAAAAGTTGTTGTGAGCTAGTAGGAATTCTTCGATATTTGCGTTGGCCACCTGATGCCTTCTCATCCACTTCAATATTAGAAGTATCAACACACACGGAGCTCCAAGTATGAATTTTGCTGCTGGGAAGTGGACTACAGAGAAATTTGGCCATCGATTAGCATAATGTCAAATTTTTTTTACACATACAATTTTTGTTTGTTAGAGTGCTGAATGAGAGCTTCATAGGTGTGAAGAGAAAAAGCACTTATCATACCCAAGAAAAAGAAGAGATTCAATACTACAACAGGCACAAGATGGAGTGCATAAAGGACCATGGCATGCCACCTAGAATCAGCTGTAGATAGTAAGAGAATTCGTGAGAGATTACTAAAAATGGTTAATTAGAATTAAAGACCAATCAATGAAGAAGCAATTCACGCTAAGATATACCCCTAGTGAAAGATAAATTCATGCAATCATTGCAAAGTGCAAAGCCACACTTTTGTTCATTGAAATTTGCAAGTGGAGAAGTCTAGAATAAAAAAAGAGTGAACAAGTTTCACTTTTCTAGATAGTGCCCAAATCTGACGTTATCCTATTCACTCATGAAATCCATGTTAATGTTGCATGATCTTTTCTTTTGAAGAAACATGTTTTTGCTTTTGTTCTTTTGTTATCCTAAACGTACCAAATGTTCACAAGTTCCCAATAACATTAACAGCAATTGAAGGGACATGAGCTATTATTGAATCGAACAATTTTCCCCCGAAAAAGACCTAATTCCTTGAAAAACCCTTCAGTTCTAGTCCAATTTCAGCCTAAACTTTTTTGTCTCAGAAAAAAAACCCTAAACTTTAGGTACCGTCCCAAATTTGCCTCAAATTTTCTTTTGTTTTTAAAAAATCACCAATTTTTAATATATTCCCAAACCTACCCCCACAGTCCAATCCCAACTTGACGTGGCATTTCCACATCAATAATAATCCACTTCAATAAGGTGACATGGAAAATTACTTTCAAATGAATTCTAAAATATGAAAATTAGGGACGACTACCGGCGATTTTTGAACAAAGGGCTAATGGGTAGATTGGGATTAGAGTAAAAATTGGTGTTTTTTCTTTTAGACAAAAAAAGTTTGAGGTAGATTTGGGATTAGGCCTAAAGATTGAGGTTTTTTCTAGACAAAGAAAAGATTGAGGCAAATTTGGACCGGACGTAAGTTTAGGTTTTTCTGATAAAAAAAAAAGTTTGAAACATAATTGGGACTAAATTTAAAGTTGGTTTTTTTTTTTTTAGTGAATAAGGCCCAAAAAAAAAATACAGAAATAGTGTCACGTCCAGAAAAGCTCCATAGTTGTAAAATAAAGGAGCAATGCACGCCCAATCTACTAAAAAAATTTCTAAACTTTTTCACCAAACGAATGTGGCAATTTTTTTTTTTAAATTGGGTATTAAAGAAAAGTGATGACTCAATAAATTGAACCAAACGTATTGCGATATCCAATTGAAACATGCCACATCACTAAGTAAATTTTGATAAGATTCTTCAGTAGAGCTAACATTTAAGAAAAGGATGAGGATGGAGAAGAAGAAAGAAACAAAGTAAGAGAGTAAAGAAAGAAAAGCTTTAGGGAAAGTCAGCTTACAGGAGTAATATGGGTTGCACCACGCCATTCAGTATCTGAAACTTATCGCGCAAATCTGGAATATTTCCGACGAATAAGGTTCATAATATAAGAAATTGAATCCTTCAGCCATCGTGTTGTGGAGGTCCGTATACGGTGGGCTCACATGTTTATACCGATCCACTTCCTGGCTCGATAAGAGAGTGATCATGGTTATGTTGCAAGAATCCTTGATGTCCCGTATTAGTAGATCAGACCCATACAAAGCATATGAGTATTCCTTCATTTGGGAAAAATTAAGGGATGTATCAGAAAGGGATGCTTCCTCAATACATGGTTCAGTATTGATATACAAAGCAGAAGCAACGGGTTGTGAGCACTTCATGAAGACCACCGGATCAGCTAAGGGCGAAAGACCACCACGGTATGGATCATGAGCACTAAAGTTGGACCTCGCCAATGATTGACGAGGGAGGGACGAGCAATTACCTTTTAGCAATCCATTGTCAACCACCGTGATTATACCGAAAAAAAATCATATAAATCATCTAAATCAAAATAATTAATCGACTTCACATAATATTGATCGGCATATATATATAGAAAAGTATGATTATTTTCACAAACTAGCTCATACTCAAAGCGGCCGCAATGTTTTGGGTCGCTTTTCAATCGAAAGGGATAGTGTATATCACGGATCTCACCGCACGATGAAGTGGTGCACAAGTAATTCTTCTTCACACCACAACTCATCCCCAGTAACAGCAGGACATGCAATATGAAAAGCAAAACACGGAACATGCTCGTGGAGCTCAAAGACTTAATCGTCTCTCTATTGTTTGATCTAAGTTTTTGCTAATTGGCAATGTGATGGAAGCCCAGTTATATGAATGAAAAGAGTCGGGAGTCGTTGGTGATGCAAATTTCCAAGTCAACCAATAAAACAAAGTCTAGCGAAGATTGCAGCCCTTGCATTTATGGTGACAAAACACAAAGTTGGAATTAGTTATGCGTAGCTTTCACATTGATTAAAAAACAAACTTATTTACAGTTTCCATATTGACTTTTCTTAGTACTATTAAAAAAGAATCGATTTTAAACCCCCAAGAGAGAGAGAGAGAGAGAGAGAGAGAGAGAGAGAAATGATTTGTATGTCATGTACTCTAGAACGAACAAAATCCATTTGAGTGAGGCATAGGCATTCTATTTTCTTTTCAAGGCTAATATCCCATAAGTGTTGTCGTGACCAAAATTTTGGATGGACCACTTAGGATTTGGCTAATGAATTACTAAGTCTAGACTTTACTCGGGCTCTTCTAAGCCCATATCAATTTACAACTTAGGTTCAAGTTTTTTAATATGCAAATGATTTTTTCAATGAGGAGTTGTCACTAATTTATTTTTGGTGGGTCGATTATAAATCAAATAAGGTAACGGAAGATTTACTTTACTTTTATGAACTAGAGATTTGTGAGTTTGAGGACTTGGTAACACTAGATTTTTCTAATGCCCTTTCAATACCTTTCTCTTTTGTTTTGAAAAAAATATTTTGCAAGCAGCTTGAATTGATTTTAACCTACTCCCCTAACATGTGAGATGATTATACGGGTACACAAACCATCAATTTAACACCCACTTGAAATATTATTCTTGTAGATCAATCAATCACTCTCCTATAAAATAACCCTATCTCTTTCCTACAATAAAACCACTCTATGAATGAATTGATAGGTCTCAACAATAACGTCGTTTTATGAAGAATGATGTTGCCTGCTTCATAATCATTTTCCGTCTTCGAATGTGTGGTATTGCGAGTGTCATGTAAGCTCAAATGGGACTACATGGAAGAGTGCAGGCACAATTCATTCTCTGTTGATAGCTGCTTGAATCTGCTCAAGATTCCTCCCTTTCGTTTCAGGGACCACCGTGATCACGAACACTATCCCTGCGGCGTTAATCACCGCATAAAGAAGGAAGGTACCTATGAAGCAAGCCGACAGAGTTATTTGCTTTCGACAGGTTTTGCGGAAGCATATTCTGACATATTTCTCATGGGAAGAATGCTTTGATATATACTACCTGTCTATTAATCATTATGTAGAAAGACACAATTCACTTATTTTCTTTTCTAAATGACACGTCGACTCAATTTTCTTGATATTCAAATCTAGGTAGAAGTTGCCGTAAACACATTGATTGAAATAAATGGACTGAATATGCATTCGAGACCGTGCAGAACAGAGTGACAGACACCTCCAGTTCCAAATAGGATTTAAGTTTGCAGGAAAAGCTAAGTCTCAAGTCTATAGTTTGATTGAATTCGCACAACAACTCATTTTCCAATGTGACAAATGTTTATCGAGCTCCTGCCAGAGCAACAGTTCAAAGAGCGTTTTCAGCAGAGTCGTACCATAGGAGCTCCAGCTCATTAAGTAGTTGAAAGTGTAGGAAACTGCCCAAGTGCCGAACCAGTATACTAGTGTTGCAAACCCTCCAGCTACTCCTTTGATATTGATGGGGAAAATCTGAACACCAGCAACACATTACATGATTGGCAAAAAAATTTGAAACACTCGTAACAACACCAGTTACAGAAACGGCCCTTTAATTTGATAAGCATGAAACTTCGGGGGATGTTTAGGATTACCTCGGACATCACGACCCAAGGAACCACGCCCATTCCAGCGGAAAATGCTGCTATGTATCGCTGAGCATTGGAAAAAACAGAACGGAAAAATTAATAGTGGAGAGTTGTTGTGGCGTCCTACCAGATAGAGCCAGAAAGAGATCAAGGAAGGTGAGATTATTACCAGAATGCCGGTGACGGCAAGTATCGGGACAGCATCAGCTGCCAGATCATGAACCTGGTTCAGAAGATTCTCAAAAAATTACTGGTTGACAAGCATTGCAAAGCACAAGGAAGATGCTAGGACTGATAGTATTTACCTTTAGAAAGAATGAAAGGGCAGTTACTATGCATCCTAGGACCAATCCTGTCCCCGAGATCTGCAATTGAGAGAGAGAGAGAGAAGGTTATGGTTCAAGTTGCAGAACTCGCGAAAGGGGCAGAACCAGAAAAGCTTTGTTACTATAGACATGATTTCTTAGCGACTTTCATCTATTTTACCAAGAGAAGGGGCTTTCTTCCATCTCTATCGACCAGTGCAGCGCCAATAGCCGTGACAATAACCTGCAAAAATTTACTCTTTAAGCATGACGTGTATAAAAATAGATCCCCAACAAAAAGGAAAGGGCGAGAATTGCAGACCTGGAGGATTGCATAAGTTATGGTTCCAACGCTGGAGGAGAAACCTGAGGCGAGACTAATACCTTGCTTGTGAGATTCAACACTAAATTATGTGAACAGCTCATTCAGTGATAATTATGTAGACCAAAAGCATTCGACATTGCGAATTTTACTAACCCATTTGAAGATTAACTGGATTTTATAAATTAGAACCCTTGCTTTGCTTTTTATTTGGTTATCCATTCTGGAATCATAAAATGCAATGCATAGTTTCATTTTTATGGTGCGCAAGAGCTTCTTGCTATGAACTCATACCTGCTTCCTCGAAAATATTGCTTGTATAGAAACAGACGCCGTTTATCCCTCCGAACTGCTGGACGACCATCAATCCAACACCAATCTGGCCAAAATTTGACAAATTTGTCAGCAAAAAGAACATCAATGGGAAATATCACCAAAAGTACAACTATTGCATACTCCCGATCCACAGGGCATTCCAAGAAAGCAACGAAGGAGGGACTTTATTGGATACGTAGCAGTAAGTACAGAGAGAAGATTACGATGACAGAGCTCAGATATCTTCTCCTAAATAAATCGAGAATGCTGGCTTTCAGGAGCAGTTGAAGAGTTTCGATGTAGTCCTGTCAAGAAAAACAAATTCGATCATTCCGCAGCTATCCGTACTTATAAAGTTGAGGCACTAAGATGAAACTGAGTATAGACTTAAAGCCTTTTACTTGTATTTCAGCAGCCTCTTTAGAAATATCCGCATCCTTTCCACGGAGTTTCTGCAGCGCGGCTTCAAACTCCTTTTTGTGGCCCGTTTTCGCCTGCATTTGGTAGAATCCTAAAATTCATTCCAACACTACAAATCCCTCTCTTCCAACAATTCAGATAAGGAGAGTCTGGTGTTCATCTTGATTTGTTACCGGCCATCTAGGAGACTCTGGAATGAAAAACAGGCCGAACAGTAGGACTGCACAGGGGATTAGACCTGCATAAACCGCAGATGTTCAAGGTGGTTTCAGACTTGGACTTTTCTATGCAAGACTGGCACTAAACTTGAATTATGCTACTTTTTCTGTTTTACCAATTAATGCCAAAACCCTCCAAGCTAATACTGTCCTGATTATGAAGGAAACGGACACTCCAGCAACGATCATAAGCTGTGGAGAGAAGAGAACATGTTAGGCCTAGTAGGTTCTGTAGGCTGTACATATATACACCATCTCGCACTTGCAAAAGGGCAAAATTTGCTACATGCTAAGGCCTTTTGCCAATAGCTCCATGCTTGCAATTTTAACCAAGAATGTTCATACAAAATCTTTGCCTGATTGACAGCAGTCAAAGCTCCACGGAGATTTTTGGGTGTAATTTCAGCTATAAATATCGGTAGCTGGACATAAATTAGAAAAAGATTAACCAATCTAAACCAAAGAGAGAGCCTCATGTTGTCACTGTGAATCGAGTCCAGCATGTTGTCGTAGAACAACTTGCTACATCAAATTTGTGTGGTACGAAGTGAGGAATTACCTCATAGGAAAAGACTCCCATTCCATATCCCGTGGCCAACCTTCCGATATCCAGAGCCAGTGCTCCCTAATTTACTCAAAATTAAACAGAACAGAGAGTTGATGAGACTTGAAGTTCTTATGCAACTAATCGATCTTCATTTATGATAAGGCTTGTAAATAGGATATGGACACACCTCAGCAAAGTAAATAGCAAGCCATCCTGCTACACAGAGCGCTCGCTATTCTCATTCTCTGCATTTTGAGGCAAATGTTTATGCTGTCACGTCCTCCGTCCATGATATGACAAAATCCCAAAGCTAAAACTCTCAAAGAGTCTTGAACAACACTGTTCTGTTTTACATTGTGAAAGACGCACTCATTTGCTGCTTACCCATTTACGGCCAACAAAATCAGCGATTGGTCCTCCGGTAATTGCACCAATCATTGCACCGAATGTCAGTATGGATCCAAAGACTGAATACTGTTGAAAGACACATAAAGAGTAACTGCAAATCAGCTTGAGTTCAGTGAGAGCAAGAACTTCAGTTACCATCTAGCTAATGATGCTATTCTGAACAAACCTATCACTTCGATCAGAAACCTGAATGATATGCAGTCTCAATTTTCAGCTGACGATGCTCAATCTAAATCTCCCCATTTTTTGGTTTTTCTTGTCCTGAGGTGTCCAACAATGGAACTCGATACGAAAATTCGGTATACATTTCACTCGTTACAATGCAGAAAGAATAAGATGTCTAGAGAAAGAAGTATCTCTACCTCAAAGCCAACATCCTTATTTTTGAGAGAGTCTTGTTTATAAAGTTTTTGATCATATAACTCGTCCATATTATGGACCCGGAATATGAGCAGATCGTTAATTTGATTTTCTTGTATATGGGCACCTTCAGTGATAAGTCCAATATTGAAGCGAAGCAACAAACAAAGACAACGCAACATGTGCTTCTCAACAACGAACAAAGACAACGTGACATGTGCTTCTCAACACTCGCAGGTAAATGGGAAAATTACCAAAAAAGTCATAAACCTATTGCAATTGTGCCAATTCAGTCCTAAACTTTTTTTTTTTTGGTCAATTTAGTCCTAAACCTTTTGTTTTTGTTCCAGTTTAGTCCATCCGGCCATGCATAGTCGGAAAAATCTGATGTGGCATTCTAGTCAGCGCCGGCCGGCGTTGCCGATGCTGACATGGCATCGGAGAGCAAAACGTCGTTGTTTTGCTTTAAAAAAAAATGCCAAAGAGAAAAGGCAGAAGAGAAAAGTCGTGCGGCTGCTCCTTGCTTCTTTCCAAAATCATCTAAAAAAACCCTAGTGAGATCCCCTCCGAAATTCTTGTAGATTTTGAGTTGATTTGATCTCATATTACGATTTCCTCAATATCCTTCGTGAATCAAGCCCCTTTTTGGCCAACGCCATTAATTGTCGCTTCTTGCCTGAATCGAGAAGACCTGAAGACCCAAAAACCTGATTCGGCTACTACTTGACCCAATTTGTTCGTTGCTACAATTGAGAAGACGAGAGACCAGAAGACCTGAAGACCCAAAGACTCAATTCGCCCACAACTTGACCCGATTCGTTCATCCACAGCAAACACAAGCAAGTGAGGTGGTCCCAATTTGATTGTGTTGTCGGCAAGTGGTGAGCTACGTGGTGGGTGGTCGTGAAGTCAATCAAAATCTGTCAAAAGGTATATTGTCGTGGTCCTAAACTATGTTTTGTCTCCATGTTTGTCTTTGTTGTGTTCTCAAATTATTTTGTCTCTATGATTGTCTTTGTCGTGTTCCCAAATTATCTTATTTCTTCGCATGCGTTGAACAAACCAACCGTTTGGTTTTAAACTGAAAGTAGATCAATGATTCTGAGCAAATTAACTTCAAAGTTTAAGCATAGAAGTACACTCTTCAGCCGCCTAAACAATGAAACTATTGTCAAAAATCCTGAAAAGCCAAAAGACGATATCCATGGAAGTGATGGTAGGAAAGAATTGAGATAATATGAAGTAACATTCTAAAATTAAAGCCTTGTGAGCCATGCTGCTTGTAATACATTGACCTGCTATATCTATATACAAAGAACCTAGCATCATGGTCTTTTTTCTCCTTCATTAATTGCAAAAAAACAAGATCATGTCTACCATGGGAGAAAAATTTCTTTTATCAGCCCTAAGATTTTTGTCATCGACTTCAAGTAGCTATACAAACCAAATATCTAACTTGAAAGAAAACTAATTTTATGCCACTATTCACCTTGAATTCTCGTATCATAGGTACTAGATATTAATTGAACTAGTTAATTCATGTAAATTAGAGAGAAATTTCACTTGTAATTATGAGACGGGAAGGATTTCACACTTATGCTCAAGTCAAACTCTTTATATTTATTTAGCACTTTTGGCCATTCATGTTAAAATCTCCATTATGTGGCTTCTTACAACATATATTGCGTTCTTTTGTATAGGGTTGAGATGAGCGACAAGTCGGCATGGGCTTGCCTTTTCCACGGTGGAAATTTTTACCGTCGCCCAATGCTTGAATATGTTGGGGGTAAGATTGATTTGGTAAAAATTGATATTGGTTCAAGGAGCTATGAAAGCTTCATTAGAGATATTGAGAATGGGGTAAATTGTAAATTTGAAAAACTTTATTTTAAGTTTCCTGGAAAGTCTCTAGAAGATGGGTTGAGATATATATGGAATGAGAGCAATGTCATTGATTTACTTTTTAGTTATTTGCATCGTGAGTTAATTGAGATATATGGAGAAAATTTTGCAATCAATGAGGCAGTTAAGGGTGATGGTCAAGGGGTTGGTGTGGGTGTGGGTGTGGGTGAGGGTGAGGGTGAGAGTGCTAGTCCAAGTGAGGGTTTTGGTCACGGGGGTGGTGAGGGTGAGGATGCTTGCCCAAGTGAGAGTGTTGGTCAAGGGATTAGTGTGGGTGCTCGCAATGATATTGGTTTAGCAAATGAGACAATTATTGAGCACGAGGATGACTTAGATCCTAATGACTTAGTTGATGAAGGTAATTTTATTGACATAGAGGGGGATATTCTGGATGACGACAATGATGATGAGACAAATTTTCTTGGCGATGTAAGATTTTGGACTGATGATGATGATATTGATAATGAAGAGCTTCTAGAAGGCAGAATATAATTGAGTTTCGTGGGAAGGTTGCAAAGGATCTTATTATAGGGGAGCCATCCATAGCATTAATATCATCTCAACCATTAGATGTGAATAGTGGAGTTGATGTTGAAGCTGAAGCTGGTTACGAGACGGAGTATTATGATACAGATGCCTATGACAGTTTGGGGTCTGATGTAGAGGGAGAAGATGATTTTACTAGAAAGAGAAGTAGGTTTCCAAGATATAATCCTAATTGTGTTGTGCCTGTGTTTACTGTGGCTATGACATTTGATAGTAGTAGCCAATTCAAAGATACTTTGAAAAAGTACTCAGTGACTGAACGTAGAGAGATAAAATTTACAAAAAATGATAAGAAGTTTGTTAGAGCAAAATGTGTTAATGAGAGTTGTCCTTAGAAGATTTCTGGCCCTGTTGATGCTCGTTCCGGATCATTTCATGTCAAGACCTTACATTCAGAGCATACTTGTAGCATTTGCTTCAAAAATAGGAGGGTGACAAGTTCTTGGTTGCCAAATCATTATTTTCCTATAATAAAAGCAATGCCAACTATTAAAACTATTGCTTTCAAGGAATTAATCAAGTTTGCTAAAAAAAAAAAAAAAGAAATTAATCAAGGAACAGTTGGGTTTAGATGTAAGCATAGCTCAATGTACGAAGGCTAAGTTGTTTGCTTATAAAGTGTTGATGGGAAACTATAAGAAGGAATATGCAAAACTGTGGGATTATGCAGAGGAGCTTAGAGAGAAAAATTTGGGAGTACTATTACATTGAAGGTTGAAAAGCTAAATATGCACTCCAAGGCATTGTTTGAAAGAATGTATATTTGCTTTGCTGCTTGTAAGAAAGGGTTCCTTAGTGGATGTAGGCAAGTTGTGGGGTTAGATGGTTGTTTCTTGAAAAGAATTTGTCAAGGTCAGATCTTATGTGCTATTGGAAGGGATACAAATGATCAGATGTTCCCAATTGCTTGGGCGGTTGTCAGAGTTGAGAGTAGCGACACCTGGACGTGGTTCTTAAAAAATTTGATGTATGATCTTAATATTTTAGACACATATGAACGAGGTTGGGTCATAATTAGCGACAAACAAAAGGTGAGTTCTTTAATTAATTTTTATTTGTTATACTTCTTAAATAGCTACATTTATAAGATATGTTTTACATTGCAATCATTTTTTACAGGGCCTTATAGGAGCTGTGGCTGATTTACTACCTGCAGCTAAGCATAGGATGTGTGCTAGACACATTTATGCTAATTGGGGCAAGAAACATAAGGGAATACAAATGCAAAGACTATTTTGGCAGTGTGCTAAGAGCAATACTAGGATGGAGTATGATGAACACTCTCAGGCATTGAAGAAAATTAGTCCTTGTGCATATCATGATCTGGTGCAAACAGAGCCAAAACACTGGTGTAAGGTTTTCTTTAATACTGATGTGAAATGTGACATTGTTGACAATAACTTATGCGAAGCATTCAATGGAAAAATTATATATGCTAGGTGTAAGTCCATATGTAGTATGTTGGAGGAAATGCGGATAATGATAATGACAAGGATGCATAGACAGAGGGATGCATGTGCTAAGTGGAAAAGAAATTGTGGTCCAAGAATGATAAAAAAACTAGAAGAAAATAGAATTGGTGCAACATACTGTCAAGTGATATGGAATGGTGATGCTGGATATGAGGTAATGGATAAGAGTGGCAAATATGTAGTGGATGTATTCAAGAGAGATTGCTCTTGTAGAAAATGACAACTTACTGGCATCCCTTGTCCTCATGCAATTTCTGCTATAAATCATAGGCAAGATGATGCATATAATTATATTGATGAATGTTATAAGAAGGCCAAGTTCTTAGCTGCATATGAAAACATGATGATGCCAATTCGAGGAGAGAGATTTTGGAAAAAGACTCATAGGGAGTCGCCTGAACCACTTCCATCCCGGGTGAAGCGCGGTAGACGTAAATAGAAAAGGTCAAGAGAAGAAGGTGAGGTGGCAAGTGGAACTAGGATGTCAAGGATAGGAATGAAGATGACATGTCGAATTTGCTTGAAGACGGGACACAATAGTTCAACTTGTCCAATTAAAAAGATTAGGTCTACATCTTCCCAAACACAATTTTCAAGATAAAAAAATCCGGTTAGTACTTCCATTTCTATTATGTTATGTTTGTTTTGTCAATAATACTTTAAAAGAATATATTCTTTGTAGGTTCGAAGACGTACAAATAAAAATGCAAGTGGCAGTGCTGGTGGCTCTAATAGTATGGATCCTCCTACTAATGTCAATAGCACAAGCGTTAGAAGTTATTCGAAGAGACAAAAGTGACAACATTTGGGAATATCTTTTGTGATAATAGGTTCGGTGAAGTGGTTTTGATCAATTTGTTCTTTTCATTGATGATGGCATCCATGAAGTAGGGTTGTGGATATATCTTTTTGATTTGTCTTATATGACCATTTGTATAACGGTTGGGATTAGTGAGATGATTTTCTTTTGAGCCATCTTATTATAGTAAAATGGGTTTATTCATCTATTTTTTTACTTGAATAATATATAGCTAGTGTTTGTTCGTGAAGTAATGAGATTGTGCATGCTATCATTTGCTCTTTTATATTTAATGGATGAGTACTTTTCGGGGATGTGGTGCAATTATGAGCGTCCCACATAAAAGTCCATTTCAATTTAAAAGAAAAAATGAAACCATTCTCCCGAGAAAACAAAAAACTTGTAGCTGAGCACATACGAATTTATTTCCGAAAGTTTTAAAGGAAAAAAAAAAAAAAAAGAACAGTTGGCCAAGTTTATTTAAAAAATGGTTGTTGGGCAAGAAAAAAAAATGAAGTGTCGGGTTTGGATGCCAAATTTTATTTGCCCAATAAAACAATGAGGTTTTAAACTAGGTGCATGCAAAGTTTGATGGAATAATTTTAAGTACGAGAGCACGTACGAATTTATTTTCGAAAGCTTTAAAGAAAAAAAAAAGTTGGCCAAGTTTATTTCAAAAAGGGTTGTTGGGCAAGAAATAAAAAAAAAATGAGGTGTCGGGTTTGGATGCCAAATTTTATTTTCTTAATAAGACAATGAGGTTTTAAACTAGGTGCGTGCAAAGTTTGATGAAATAATTTTGAATACGGGAGCATGTATGAATTTATTTCCGAAAACTTTAAAGAAAAAAAAAAGTTGGCCAAATTTATTTCAAAAAGGGTTGTTGGGCAAGAAATTAAAAAAAAAATGAAGTGTCGGGTTTGGATGCCGAATTTTATTTTCCCAATAAGATAATGAGGTTTTAAACTAGGTGCGTGCAAAGTTTGATGGAATGATTTTGAGTACGGAAGCACATACGAATTTATTTCCAAGAGCTTTAAAGGAAAAAAAAGGAAAAAAAAGAACATTTGGCCAAGTTTATTTCTAAAAGGGTTCTTGGGAAAGAAATAGAAAAAAAAAATGAAGTGTCGGGTTTGGATGCCAAATTTTATTTGCTCAATAAAAAAAATGAGGTTTTAAACTAGGTGCGTGCAAAGTTTGATGGAATACTTTTGAGTATGGGAGCAAGTACGAATTTATTTCTGAAAGCTTTATAGAAAAATAAAATTTGGCCAAGTTTATTTCAAAAAGGGTTGTTGGGCAAAAAAAAAATGAGGTATTGGGTTTGGATGCCAAATTTTATTTTCCCAATAAGACAATTAGGTTTTAAACTACATGCGTGCAAATTTTGATGGAATAATTTTGAGTAAGGAAGCACGTACGAATTTATTTTCGAAATCTTTAAAGAAAAAAAAAAGTTGGCCAAGTTTATTTCAAAAAGGGTTGTTGGGCAATAAAAAAAAATGAGGTGTCGGGTTTGGATGCGAAATTTTATTTTCCCAATAAAACAATGAGGTTTTAAACTAGGTGCGTGCAAAGTTTGATGGAATAATTTTGAGTACGGGAATATGTACGAATTTATTTCCGAAAGCTTTAAAGAAAAAAAAAGTTGGCCAAGTTTATTTCAAAAAGGGTTGTTGGGCAAGAAAAAAAAATGAGGTGTCAGGTTTGGATGCGAAATTTTATTTTCCCAATAAAACAATGAGGTTTTAAACTAGGTGTGTGCAAAGTTTGATGGAATAATTTTGAGTACGGGAGCACATACGAATTTATTTCGGAAAGCTTTAAAGAAAAAAAAGTTGGCTAAGTTTATTTCAAAAAGGGTTATTGGGCAAGAAAAAAAATGAGGTGTCGGGTTTGGATGCCAAGTTTTATTTTCCCAATAAAATAATGAGGTTTTAAACTAGGTGCATGCAAAGTTTGATGGAATAATTTTGAGTACGGGAGTACATACGAATTTATTCCGAAAGCTTTAAAGAAAAAAAAAGAACAATTGGCCAAGTTTATTTCTAAAAAATGTTGTTAGGCAAGAAATAGAAAAAAAAATTAAAGTTTTGGGTTTGGATGTCAAATTTTATTTGCTCAATAAAACATTGAGGTTTTAAACTAGGTGTGTGCAAAGTTTGATGGAATAATTTTGAGTACGGGAGCATGTACGAATTTATTTCCGAAAGTTTTAAAGAAAAAAAAAAGTTGGCCAAGTTTATTTCAAAAGGGTTGTTGGGCAAGAAATAAAAAAAAATGAGGTGTCGTGTTTGGATACCAAATTTTATTTTCCCAATAAGACAATGAGATTTTAAACTAGATACATGCAAAGTTTGATGGAATAATTTTGAGTACGGGAGCAAGTACGAATTTATTTCTGAAAAATTTAAAGAAAAAAAAAAGTTGGCCAAGTTTATTTCAAAAAGGGTTGTTGGGCAAGAAATAAAAAAAAATGAGGTGTCGGTTTTGGACGCAAAAATTTATTTTCTCAATAAGATAATGAGGTTTTAAACTAGGTGCGTGCAAAATTTGATGGAATAATTTTGATTACGGGAGCACATACGAATTTATTTCCGAAAGCTTTAAAGAAAAAAAAGAGGAAAAACAAGACTAAAGGTATTGAATATGCTTCTATAAGCTCTGGTCAACAACTTATTCTGCATTCACTCGCAAATCACAAGGTCATTTGCTACAAATACAAAGCATGAATTGCAATAAATAAACATAATAACAAATTGGGTGTGGCAGATCTAATGATGATAGATACAACCCTAACTATAGTCCAAGAGAAAACCATAATAATGTATATGTGCTTCCTCACTTGCTCAATAACTGGCTCCTTCAATGGATATTGTGTCTCGTTACAATTCCAAATCTAATTCTCCATCTAGAACTGAGTGGAAGTTCTGTCTAAGGGTAGGCAAAAACTCTCACAAAGGAGTCTGCTAAAGAATTGTCCCTTTTCATGCTTGACTCAGTGATCTTACATCAACAAGGCTAAGGTAAATTAATCCACTATCAGCTGTTCTCGGTGTAGTTTGCATCTGTACCATGCTGGGTGCAATGACGATACCCAACAAAATGACAAAATTCTCGAATCTCTTTAGAACCACTGTTACTTGCCTGCAACAACCGTTCATCCTCCTCATAAATCAAATATGGTGCCTTGCCTGCCTCTCTTGACGGCAACTTCACGGCCCCCTTCAGAACATGATGCTCCCAGCCTTGAACATCTATTTTGACGAGAAGAACCGATTCTGACTCTGGTATCACTTCGTCTAGTGGGATGGACCTTACTTGAAGTTCTATTTCTTCATTGGACTTGAATGCCAACTCAGCACCAGCTGATGAGATAGCATTGTTGTCGAGCCGGCCAACCAACTGAAAACATCAGTCAGCGTGGACATGATCAGCACAACAAAAAGCATAGTCAGATACCAACAATAAAAGAATAATTGTGCTCTCAATCTTCTTATAAGAATGACTGCATCAATATCGGGAATTCAAAACATGATCAAATCATATGACATCTGGGATTGGAAGGAGCTAATGCATATTGAATTCAAAACATGATCAAATCATATGACATCTGTGCTCATGGATGATATATACAAAATCCCTCCAAGTATAATATAAAATCCACAACATAGGCAGGCCAAAATTGCTGCAATTGCAATGAGATTTAGGTGATCCAAATGAGCTTTGGAAAATCTAAACGAGAAGTATATTAGGAACTCCATATACCTAACAAACTTTGTCAATCTGAACCAAAGGCACCAACTCAAAAGTAATATATTCTTCCCAAATGAGCCAAAAGCAGCAACAATACCAAAAATTCTAGGCGAGATAGACACATTCTACGCGAGACCATCCACAAACTCATGTCAGCAATTTGCCCAGCCATCCAGTTCAACAACCACAAACCCATTACTGCGACAAACCCATGTCAACGAAATTTAAAACAAAATTCAAATGAAATCAAGACAACATAAATATAAAGCACTGCAATTTCAAGAAGACAATTAAGGCGTTCAATGAGCGTCAAGTAAGCAGGCAAATCTAAGCAAGCGTCAAATGTAGGCGTAGGGCGAGCATCAGACGAAGATGTTGGGTGAGTCGAGTGTCGGACGGAGGCGTCGAGCTAACGCACACGTCGGATGGAGACGTCAAGCGAGTGTCGGCCAGAAGGATTGGATGGAGGCTTCGAACAGAGGCGTTGGGGGAGCGTTGGCTGGAGGGGTTGGACGGAGGCGTCGAGTAGAGGCGTTGGGCAAGCGGAGGCCAAAGGGTTTCAACGGAGGTGTTGAACGGAGGCATCCACCAAGAATCAATGTCAGGCACCATGAATCAAGGGAAGATCCTCTCAATTTAGGGTTCCCTGCTTGATTTTGGGAAAGAACCTAGCCAACCCCATGCCCTTTTCTCTTCACACCCTTTTCTCTTCTGCCTTTTCTCTTTGGCTTTTATTTTTTTTAAAGCAAAACGATGATGTTTTGCTCTCCGGTGCCATGTCAGCGTCGGCAACGCCGACCGACGTTGACTAGAATGCCACATCAGATTTTTCCGACTATGCATGGCCGAATGGACTGAACTGGAACAAAAACAAAAGGTTTAGGACTAAATTGGCCAAAAAAAAAAGTTTAGGACTGAATTGGCACAATTGCAATAGGTTTAGGACTTTTTTGGTAATTTTCCCGTAGGTAAATTCGACATACCTCAGCTGTAGAGAGACCAAGTTCCTCCACTATAGCATCCTGAGTTGGTGATGAATAACCTGCCTGAAAATCCAATGAAACAATTTCTCATTAGATTAAATTAATCACATCCTTTTCATTTTAACCATTACTATTGGACCTGGACTTTTCAAAAAGAAATTGGATTTCCTACTTACGCAGGTCCCGAATTCATAGGAACCGCAAACCGCAATGAATGTGGTGAAATAGACCATCCACGGACGACCCTTATCGGTTCCTTCATCTTTGCCAGCTCAGTCCTTCTCTTGCGGCACAAGGAGCCGCTCTCTTACTCCTTCTATGTCCCCAGTTTCTTGATTTTCAATGTCCTCGTTAATCGCCATGCTAGTTCGCCTTACAAAAATGCTCCTTCGTTCTCTATCTGACTACATACAAGGAACTAGCAAATCTATAAGCTCTAGAGAAGATAAGTTCTCTTTCCAACGTGGCTAGTCTGCTTGCTTTATATGGATGAGTCGAAATGAGAAACCCCAAGTGCTAATACGGAAACCTTATCTCCAACTAGTTTATACTCGCGGTTTCTAGGAATTCCTCGCTGACCTCAGTCTTGCAAACTGGCAAGCAACTCTTTGCTTTTCTGACTCGCCTCCGTTAATGGTATTGGAATCACTAATGGAACAGAGTCGCCAAAAACAGCAGGATCACAGATGTAAAGGGATGCATCGCTCTTTATGTGTTGAAAGAAGATATGTTTTGAAGATATGAAATCGGATTGAAGATTGTAATTGATTGGGATTGTAATTATTTTAGGACTAGGAATATTTTCTGGTTGGGAATATTTTCTTTACTTTTTTATTGAATCTTCTTGTATAATATATACATCCCTGTAACAGTGTACAATTCAATGAAGAAAATACAATTCCTACACTTTTACTTGAGTTTGTTACATGGTATTAGAGCATGTCTTGATCTTGACATAGTTTCCACACTAGAATCAACCTCTGTTGCTGCAACTCTTCGCATGACAGGTCAATCTTCTCTGTTTCTTGTTGCTACAACTCTCGCAGAACAGAACAGCATCCGCCAAGAAGTTCTTCATCCAGCTTTCAATTCTTTGTTCAAAAATTAATCCGCAAGACATAATTGTTGCAGAGTTCTTAGGAAATTGTCATCACGGCAAATCCACAAGCACTTACCTCAGGATCCGGTGATTAGTCTGCAGGAGAAACAACGCCACCACCTCCTCAGATTCATGAATCCTCGGTGATGATCACAATGTCTCAACAAGTTTAGTCATAGAATGATCCTCAACATGTGCAGTGGGGAACTGCTCCAACTCAGTTTAATATGGGGCAGCCTATTCAGGGCCGCCTTACCAATGGGTACCGTATCCTTGGTCTATGGGACAAGTCCCAATACATCATCGCCGGGTTATCGAGATGGTGTGCGAACTGATGGAGGCCCACCAACCAGCAACAGGGCAGGCGCAACCATCAATCCACAACAGATAGGCGGGTCAACTGAACCGAGTATGGGAACGAATCCCTACCCGGGTCCTTTTTTTCCAATGTGGCTTCTGCAACCGGATCTGGCGGATCGGGTTTTGGGGCAAATCTCTACCCAAATCTGCCGCCAGGGTTTCTTCCATACCAAGTCTTCGCTGCCAGCGGCCGACCAAAGCCGGGCGACCCTCTTTTCACAACTAATGCTGACGGACCAGAACTGAAGCTTATCGCTCAACAGTTAACCGGATCGGATAATTACTCAAATTGGTCGCTCGAGTTATGACGTGCACTAGTAACGAAAGATAAAGAGGGGTTTATTGATGGAACAGTTCCGGTTCCATCTGACGAGCGAAAGGCACGACTCTAGAAGAAATGCAATCAATTGGTCCGAACGTGGATCAGAAATTGCATCACTTCTGAGGTCGCGGCCGGTCTTCCCCCGATGGAGGACTCAAAACAGATGTGGGAAAATATCAAAGAGATGTTTGGAAAATTAGATCAAGTGAAAATTTTCTCCTTGATGCAACAGATCTTTGATTTAAAGCAAGGAAATATGATTGTTGCTGCGATTTTTAACAAAATTTCAGGTCTGTGGAACGAATTGGAGGCAGCCGAGGAGAAATTCGACTGGCCAGAACCCATCTTACAGCAATACAAAAAGATGCGGGATAGAGATAAAGCAATACATTTTCTCCTCATATTAAACGAAGCCTACCTTTCGTTTCGGTCACAAATCTTGACTATGGAGCCGATGCCGACCCTTGGCCGCATTTACCAACTTGCTGTTCAAGAAGAAAGCCAACAGAGAGTAGCCGATTATGGGAAGAATAGCGAGAGTGTGGCTCTGGCGGCGAAGAGGTTTTCTTGCCCGCTATAGAGAGCCATGAGAGGAAGAGAAGCTCTCGAAACCGATTTAGGGTTTCACGAAGAAAACCCTAGGGGGTATCGTTCCATGACAAGTGGCCACAATGCGTTTGATCGATTGGACGGCTCTCGATCATTCTTTGGAGACGCTGGATCTGACGGCTTTGGAAGCAAGGGGTAGATGGAATCGAACGGCTTACGCGGCTTAGGTGCATATGGGCTAAATGGCCCACGCGGGCGTTATCCAGCATACTCTGATGGGCCGCGAGGTAACTTCCTCGCAATTCATGATGGGCCATATGGGGCGACGATGGCCCATGCCGTGAACAGGCCCACTTCATTCACAAAAAATAATCAAAATGGAAAGGGTAAGCTGTACTGTGATTATTGTAAACGGCCACATCACACGGTTGAAAATTGCTGGAAGCTCCATGGTAAACCTGGCGGAAAAGAGAAAGGGAAATTTTCAACTTTTATACAAGTACTGGGTAAATCAGCAGACAAATCAATTTCTCATGGGGAATATCAGGAGCTGATGGAAGCTTTAAAGAAGTTGGATGCTTCTGACAAGGCAGGGAGCTTCACAGGTATTTCTCATTGTCTGATGAACTCAATTACAAAGGATGCATGGATTATTGATACTGGAGCTAGCGATCACATTGTCTGCAATCATAAATTTTTTTCCAATATTAAGAAATTATCCTTTTCTATATCAGTACAACTCCCGAATGGAAACACCACACATGTTGATATGATTGGGACCGTGAATCTTAGCCCACTCATCAGTCTTAAAAATGTCCTTTATGTCCATCGTTTCCAATTTAATCTCATATCAGTTTCTCGAGCCTGTGAAGAAAATTCCTGTCATGCCTTGTTTGACTCTGATAAATATCTATTTCAGGTCCTTTCGACTGGCAATCTGATGGGCTTGGGTAGAACCTATCAAGGATTGTATTTTTAGATCGATCTTCCAAGCAATTTTAAATCCTCTTATGTTGCTTTCAATAAATCAATGTGTAATGTTGCTAGCAATAAAAATTTCCTTCATCATCAAAGATTGGGCCACACTGCCTCTTTCCCTTGTCCTTAGTGCCCTATTTGTCCTTTGGCGAAACAAACTCGTTCCCCTTTTCAAACTAGTAACACTCGCGTTGATAGCATTTTTTCTTTAATTCATGCTGATGTCTGGGGACCATATCACACCTTGAATCATGACGGTTCATGGTTCTTTCTCACAATACAATTGTGGATGACTTCTCACGTGCCCTCTGGGTCTTTCTCATTCAATCCAAAAATCAAGTTCTATCTCACCTTATAATTTTGATCTCTTTATCCAAAACTCAGTTTGGAAAGTCAATTCGTCGCATCCGTACTGATAATGGAAAGGAATTCTTCAGTGGTGAATAAGCTTCTTTTTTTTTTTGCTCAAATGGGATTTTGCATGAAAGTACTTGCACCTATACACCACAGCAGAATGAAGTTGTTGAGAGAAAACACTGTCATCTTTTGGAAGTGGCACGGGCCCTTAAATTCTAGGCATCTATACCAGAGAATTTCTAGGGAGATAGTGTGGTCACTGCAGTGTATCTAATAAATCGTATGCCATCTAAGATTTTGAAGGGAAGAACTCCATTTGAACTATTATATGGAAAGAAACCAGATTTGAATCATCTTCGAGTGTTTGGTTGTCTCTGTTATGTAACTACAGTAGGGCCTCGGGATAAAATGGGCCCTCGTGCTCGGCAGTGCATATTCATGGGGTATGCCAATCTCAAAAAGGGTTATCGAGTTTATGAATAGTCTACTGGGGAATTTTTTATCAGCAGAGATGTGGCTTTTCATGAAGATACTTTCCCTTTCCGAGATTCTGCTTCCACGTCTGGAGACGATGTAGACATTAATCGTAGATTTCTGTCTGAAGAAGATTTATCTTCTGGAGGATCCTATGTTATTACTTCTCCTCCAAGACAACAGATAGTGGATGTAGCATCACTTTCACCACCTGATGAGCACTCCACTGTAGATTCAATTGAGAAGCATTTCATATAAGAGGAACCTCAAGTGATCAATTCCATCGAATAAGCAAATATTGAAGAACCATCGTTGGAAGTGTTGAATGAGCCACCTCGACGATCTAGTCGAGTCACTCGTCCACCAGCTTGGACAAAAGATTATGTCTGTTCTTCACCAAAATTGTCAGGTACTCGTTACCCTATATCCTCTTATGTGTCTTTTGATCAGTTGTCATCAGAACATTTATGTTGCATTAGTCACATTTCTGAGGAACAAGAACCATCTAGTTATCATGAGGTTGTACATGATCCATGCTAGCAAAAGGCCATGGAAGCAGAGCTTAAAGCCCTGATTGACAATCACACCTGGGATATCGTATCATTACCTCCTCATCGTAAGCCCATTGGTTGTAAATGGGTATATAAGATTAAATATAAAGCAGATGGTTCTGTGGAAAGGTACAAGGCCCGATTCGTGGCCAAGGGGTTCACACAGCGAGAAGGATTTGACTACCATGAGACCTTTTCTCCAGTAGCCAAGGATGTCACGGTTTGCTCTTTCTTGTCAGTTGCTGCTTTTCGCAATTAGTCGTTGCATCAAATGGACGTCCACAATGCCTTTCTTCATGGTGATCTGGAAGAGGAGATTTATATGGATCTTCCACAAGGATTACAGAGACGGGGGGAGTCTAAGGTATGTCGTCTTCGCAAATCTCTTTATGGTTTAAAATAGGCCTCTCGGCAGTGGTATGCCAAGTTTACTAATGCACTCACGGGTGCCAGATTCAAGCAATCCAAGCATGATCATGCTCTCTTCACTTGGACAAAAGGTACGCCGTCTATTTACTTGATGATTTATGTTGACGACATACTTATTATGGGAAATGATGATTCCGCTGTGAGGAAGCTTAAGGACTATCTACATTCCTCTTTTCATATCAAAGATTTAGGGCCACCTAAATACTTTCTTGGAATAGAGATAGCTCGTTCTGATCAGGGGATTTCTCTTAGTCAAAGAAAATTTGTGATGGAGATTATATCAGAAGCGGGATTATCAGGATGCAAACTGGTAGTCATTCCCATTGAACAGAATACAGAGTTAACCAGTGTTGATTATGACGCTGGGATGTCTTTCTCTAACGATCCATTACTAAAGGATTCGACAAGTTATCAGAGACTTGTTGAAAAACTTATCTATCTCACCATGGCTAGGCCAGACATTTGCTATGCTGTACAGACTCTTAGCCAGTTCATGCACAGTCCAAAGCAATCTCACATGAATGTAGCCTTGAAGGTGGTAAAATATCTGAAGAGATGTCCAGGGCTAGGGATACTTCTTTCTCCAAAGTGCAATATGGAGATGACAACCTATTGTGATTCGGATTATGCTACATGTCCCATGAGTAGGAGATCTATTACTAGTTTCTGTATTAAGTTTAGGGAGTCATTGCTTTCATGGAAGACAAAGAAGCAATCCACTGTATCATCATCAGCAGTAGAAGCTGAGTATCGATCTATGGCAAAGACTGTCTGTGAGGTGATATGGTTACGAGGTCTACTTCAGGATCTTGGGATACAAGTTAGAGGTCCGACACTGCTCTTTTGTGATAATGATTCAGCAATCAAACTTATAGCAAATCCCATATTACATGAGAGGACGAAACATATAGAAGTTGATTGCCATTTTACACGAGAGAAGATCAAAGAAGGTATCTTCGAAACAAGAGGGAACCATGGAGCAACCTGTGGATATATTTACTAAACCTCTTTGCCAAAGACAATATACATATCTTCTAAACAAGCTTGGCGTTTTGGATATATACAAACCACTAGCTTGAAGGGGAGTGTTGAAAGAGGATATGTTTTGAAGATATGAAATCGGATTGAAGATTGTAATTGATTGGGATTGTAACTATTTTAGGACTAGGAATATTTTCTGGTTGGGAATATTTTCTTTATTTTTTTTACTGAATCTTCTTGTATAATATATACATCCCTGTAACAGTGTACAATTCAATGAAGAAAATACATTTCCTACACTTTTACTTGAGTTTGTTACATTATGGGCAAGGAGTAAGTAAAAACACAGAACTGGATTTTCTCAATGACACGGCTCTAGATAAAGACAAAGGACGTACGGACCCCTTAAGTGCCTTAACTTTGCCCAAATGGACACTTAAGTGCCATAACTTACGAAATGTACACTTAAGTACCAAAATCGGAGCAAAAGGGATCACTTGAGTGCCAATCCGGCCAAAATCCGGCCAAATTGCATACGTGGCATTTTTTGGCGATTTTCGGCAACTTCTTTTACTAATGTGGCAAATGTTTTTTTTTTTAAAAAAAGCTGACGTGGACGACAAAAACGACGTCGTCCATCCACATTGAGTGCGCTGAACTAAACAACGTCGTTTAGGTCATTGTGTGATGACCTAAACGCCGTTCCTCCCCGTCTGTGTTGACAGTCGATCTCAGGCCCTTCTCTCCGTCGCCGTTCACGCCTAGAGCTGGTCATCGATTGCCATCGTCAGTTGCCGCTGTTGGTCGCCGTCGCCGCTCACCGCTCACCATCGTTGGTCGTCGTCACCACTCACCATCGTCGCTCGTCCAGGTTTGACCCCTTCTCCCCCTCCCCTATGATGAAATTAGGGCTCGATTATTTAATTACGGCTTGATTATTTAATTAGGGCTCGCTCGATTATTTAATTAGGGTTGGCTGACCTAAACGCCGTTCCTCGCCGTCCGCGTTCACAGTAGATCACAGGCCCTTCTCTTCGTCGCCGTTCACGCCTAGAGCTGGTCATCGATCGCCGTCGTCAGTCACCATTGTTGGTCGCTGTTGCCGCTCACTGCTCACCATTGTCGGTCGTCCAGGTTTGGCCCCTTCTCCCCCTCCCTTGTGGTGAAATTAAGGCTCGATTATTTAATTAGGGATCAATTATTTTATTACAGCTTCGATGGAATTTGTGTTGATACACTTCAACTGAAACTTGCTGACATTACACAAAGAGACCAGATTTCTCATTATTTTGGTGAATTTTTCTTTCAACCAAATGTCAGAGTATGTGATTGTTAGATTACTGTCTATGCATCTCCTTAAGAACATCCTAGTAAAGTAGGTGACCAATGCCATTCTGAGAAAAGAACTAAGTTCTTGAACCACCCTGCTTGTGAGAGTGTATAGGGTATGTCCTTGAACCACCCTGTTTGTGAGGCTGTATAGGGTATGTCCTTGAACCACCCTGCTATGATTGCTATATAGGGTATGTTTATCAATCCAAAACCCTGTTGTGATTGATCTATAGGGTATGTTTATCAATCCAAAATCCTGAATAAGAATATAATCCTGCTGTGATTTGATTAAGTTGATGTCAGAGTATGATATGCTTTGATTTGCTTAAGTTAATGTACATTCTCTCACATCGCATGTTTAGTGCAGTAGACATGCTTGGGCTATGATTGCTGTGGGGACCTCTGTTTTTGGTTAATATTTTAAGGGAAGGGAAGGCAAATAATTAAAGTGCCGACCTCTTTTTTGGCTTTTTTGGCTGTCATGTAGGGGCATATTGTTAGTGTGGGGAACTCTATTTACTAAAGTCCATGAGAGTGGGGGGACTCCCATGTGCAATTGTCTAGTAGTCCCAAAAACTAATGATTCTTTTTCTTGTTCTTGGTGCAGTAATGGCGCATGACAAGGATTATGTCGCTGTTATAGTTTGCTACAAGGGGGAATTTGTGATTGGGGAGGATGAGTGGGAGTATGAGGGTGGAAATGAGGGCACCATCTTTGTGGATATAAAGAAGGCATCTTATATAGGATTTCTTAGGGATATAAATACTTATTTGCCTTGTAAAGTTCAGAAGCTGCTATATTGTATTCCTGGGAAAGACTTAAGAGATGGTTTGAGATGCTTAGAAGATGATACTGGTCTTAGGGATGTTCTATAACATTATCTTCATGGTGAAGAGGTAAAAATATTTGTTGAGTACAATAGTGAAAGTGGGGATGAAGATGATGATGGAGAGAGCTCCGAAGTAGGATAAGAAGGAGATGGTATTCAAGGTAGTACTGACGTTAGGGTCGAAGGAGAGCAGGATAAATATGATGGATATGAGAGAAGTGCAGATGCAGTTCATCAAAGTGATGATGACATAGGTGATATCACAATCTCTGGATTAGATTGGGAAGTAACTGAATCAACTGATGATGATGATGGAAGGTTGCCTACTGAAAATTTTATAAGTGATGACGATGACGAGGAGCTTGTACAATCAAGAATACAATGAAGGGATTTTTTGACAGCTAAGTTTGCAGCTTTGCAAGTAGCCGAGGAAGTTCCAAACAGACCTGAAGGCCCTACAGATGCTAGTGCTGCTGGCAAGGAGACTGACTATGAAGAAAGCGTCGAGAATGCTACTTCCCAGGATGAGCTTGAAGAAGATGAAGGACTTGTGCATAGAAGGAAAAGGAAAAGTAAGTTTCCTTCTTATGATCCATCCGTTGCCTCTCCTACTTTGTCAGTAGGCATGAAATTTCATGATGCTAAACAATTTAGGGAAGCTATACTGAAGATCTCCATTACTACACAAAGGAACATTGACTTCATTAGAAACACTAAGACCTTTGTAAGAGCTAGGTGTTCACAGCAAAATTGTTCATGGAAGATCTATGGCGCATTTGTTAGGAGAACTGGATCTTTCCAGATTAGAGCCTACCAAGAGGAACATATTTGTTCCATTAATTTTGAGAATAAAAGGGTAACAAGTGCATGGTTATCGAAGCACTTCTTTGAATTGATTAAGCTGATGCCTCAGATGAATACTACTCAGTTCAAGATGCTGGTGAAGGAGCAGGTAGGCATCAATATATCTAAGAATCAATGTAAAAGATCGAAGCAAAAGGTGATGAAGATACTCATTGGTCAGTACATCGGTGAATATGGATAGTTGTGGGACTATGCTTGGGAGTGTAGGCTGCAAAATCCTAGAAGTAGAGTGTATCTCGAGGTCGTTGAGAGACCATTTCCTGATATTGGGATGAAGTTCAATAAATTCTATGTTTGTTTCGATGCATGCAAACGAGGTTTTTTATCTGGTTGTAGACGGATTATAGGATTGGACGGGTATTTTTTGAAGGGCTTGTGCAAGGGAGAATTGCTGGCCGCAATTGGAAGAGATGCAAACAACCAAATGTTTCCCCTGACTTGGGCTGTTGTGAAGGTAGAGAACAAGGACAATTGGTCCTGGTTCCTAAAAAATTTGATGACTGATTTGGAGATAACAAATGGGGCCAGGTGGGCGTTCATTAGCGACCAACAAAAGGTAATGTTTGCTTTTTAAAAAAATTTGACACTTGTTTGCTTTTTGATATCAACATGTCATTTGCTTACATTTTTTATATTTTCAATTATTGCAGGGACTTGTTCCAGCAATAGCTGAGCTGTTGCCTTATGCTGAACATCGAATGTGTGTGCGACACATATACGCAAATTGGGCAAAGACCTATAAAGGGGACAAGTTGCAGTCGCAATTTTGGCAACTAGCAAAGAGCACGAATATGGCTGACTTTAGGATGGCCAAAGAAGAGATGCTTCAATTGACAAAGGATGGTTATGATGCATTGTTCCAAACATACCCGAAGCATTGGTGTAGGGCGTTCTTCAGCGAGGAATTCAAGTGCGATAACATTGATAACAACATCTGTGAAGCATTCAATGGGAGGATAATAGATGCTAAATGTAAACCAATTATCTCGATGCTTGAAGACATACGGGTTTTGGTCACGACTCGGCTGCATAGACAAAGAGATGACACTGCAAAGTGGACTAAGCAATATGGTCCTAGGATTGCTAAGAAATTGGATGACAACTTGGCTGCAAGTAGGTATTGTCATCCCATTTGGAATAGGGATGAATGATATGAGATAATGAAGGGTTCCGATAAGTATGTTGTCCATTTAGGTACGATGAAGTGTTCATGTAGAGCATGGCAACTCAGTGGAATTCCTTGTGCACATGCCATATGTGCAATTCAATTGAAGGGCCACAACACAGAAGACTACCTTGATGATTGGTACAAGAAACCGAAATATCTTGCTTCGTATCAATTCATGTTGCAGCCAATTAGAAGTAGCAAGTTCTGGGAGCCAACAGATCGCGAAGCACCTCAACCTTTGCCACTAAAGAAGAGAATGGGAAGACCAAAGAAAAAAAAAAGAAAAAATGACGGAGGGAGAGGACTCATGTCATCGTAGGATGAATAGGATGGGTGTACCGACAAAGTGCTCTTTTTGCCACATAGTAGGGCACAATATTAAGGGTTGTTAATTAAAGAAGCAGTAGGAACAATTGAGGCCAGTCGAAGAACCTAGTGAAGGGACAGTTGGAGAAGGAGAAACAGAAAGGCGAAGTGAGTCGACTGTTCTTCAGTCGACGACAATAAACCCAGTAAGTCATGACAATTGCGTTTATGTTGCTTTATGGTTTGTTATGAATATGTACATAGATATAAGTGACATGTATGTAATGTTTTTGTCTTTATCAGGTCACGATGACACGTGAAGAATTGGCCGAAGCCCCTGCTATACCTGAAAATGAATGGCCTATTCAAAGAATCGAAGGTGGAAGACAGCCAGCTGCATGATTGGCTAAAACAACTGGAGGGCCAGTTAAGTCGACTGTTCTTTAGCAGCAACAAAGAAAAAAAATACTCGGTCAATTAAATGATTTGAGTTGACTTTTCATTTATGTTCTAATATGGCCTAATGTTATATTTATGATGTCATTTGCATTTTTCTTAGGTTTGAAGAAGACAAGCTAGAGCTTAGCTGCTAATAGAGGGCCCAACTGAAGGGCCACCACAAGATCCATCACCAAGGTCATCACAAAGGCCACTAGAAGGGTCATCACAAGGGCCACCACCAAAGCCTACCGAAGGTGTCACTGAAGCTGAAGGCGTAACTAGAAAAACAACTAGAAGAAAGCCAAAGACAAATCAAGAGCCACCTATAAGAAGGCCATCTACAAGACGCCTAGCTGAAGAATTGGTTGAAGAAGCCCCTTCTGTAGCTGAACAGCTACAAGAGCCGAAGAAATCACATGTAAGAAGAAGAGGCAACCAATCATAAGTACCTGAAAGTGACGCTCCCCTTCGAACAAGAGGGGCTCTTGGGAAGAGGCTTAAACAATATGGTTATGGCCTTTATACAGATGACCATTCTGGAACAGTTATTCTTAATGTAAGTTTTATAAGTTGCATTTAATTTAATTTATAGTGCAAACTTTTGTTGATAATTGAGTTTTCTTTTTGAAGCCTGGGAGAAGTTCAGAGGTTCTTATCTCTGAAGGCCAAACTCAAGAATCAACGGCTGCGCCGACAAAGAAGAAGACATTGCCTGTGCCAACAAGAAAGAAGAGTAAGACGAACCCAGTTGCAGGTCCATCCAAATCAGTTTAGTCTACAACAGTTGCAGCTCCTTCTGAATCAGTTCAGCCTTGGACAATTGCAGCTCCATCAGACTCAACGCATCCCAAGACAGCTGAAGAAGAAGTCTCACGTCCAGTTAGAAAAAGTGCAAGGATTATGAATCAAGTGCGAAGTCCATCAAAACGAGCACGAACAGGAGGCATTGTGCATATTGATTGATGAAATGGGATGTGATATGGTTTGTGGGGCTGAGGAGTCAGTTGTAAACATCTGTGGATGTTTGTTTTTTTTTTTTTTGTTTTTTGTTTTTTATATAATAGTTTGTCATTGAGTTAGTTGAGTTTGTGAGACTTCATTTGTCATTGAGTTTGTGAGATAGATGTTCAAAATCAATGGAACAACCGTTGTTGCTTATCATTTTTGGCATGCCTTTTTCTTTTTTCTTTTTATTTTGTTTTTTTCTTTTACTTATTGCTACTTCTGGTGGTGGATATGTGGTGGTGACTAGGGTGCTCGTGTGGCTGGTGGTGGCGGCTGGTGAAGCCTATGGTGGATATGTGGTGGTGACTGGGGTGCTCGTGTGGCTAGTGGTGGCTGGTGGTGGTGGGTTGGGTTGGAGGTTTTTACTGCACCTGATGCAAGATGTATGTGCAATATGCACAGCTTGGTAATGCTGGTGCAAGCTGGTGTAAGACACCTTACACTTGCAACTTATGCAGCAACATACCACCAGCATAGTAGTGGCTCGTGGTTGCTCAAGTGGATGCTTGGGATGCATGGTGGTGATGATGGCTGGAGATGGTGGTTAGTGGTGGGCGGTGGTGGTGGCTAGTAGTAGCTGATGTGTACAAAAAAATATGCCACTTAACTGATCACATTCTAAAAAACCTAGCACTTAAGTGTTCACTTTTAACAACAAGTGGCACTTAAGTGATCATTTTAATAATAACTTAACACTTAAATGACTTTTTGTTTATCACGACTGGCACTTAAGTGATTACTAGATACAACTTATAATACTTGAGTAATCATTCGTGTCTATTCTATGTATATGGTGGTTTGCAGCAAAACAGAGAAGCTGTTGGTTTACACATTTACTGCTGGTTTACATTCAATTTAAGTAAAATAGTCACCACAACACATCGACCTAATATACATTCCATCATCACTGATTTATATTCGAGAATAAGCAAAAACTGTCGAAATCATTCATTTATTCATTCAAAACAAGTACATTTCTTCACACATTTATAACTATGGCAGTTGGAGAAACTTCTTCTCATCTTCCAGTCCTTTACATTTCATCATAAAATAGGATAGACAAAGAAACAACAACATAATAAATGCTTGGTAACACTTCCGTTCAATTTTCATTTTTGAAACTTCATTCTTCAAATGGTTAACGGAAGATGCTTGAGCTTGAGCTTGCATTGAGTCAACATTGTCCAAGTCGTCCACAAGTGTAGATGGAGATTGATGACATCCATCAAGTAGGTCCAATATCACCTCTGTGGCTCGGTGAGAGAATTTCACATCGACCTATTTGAAACATTTGCACTTCGAGCCTTCTCTGTATCGGGCACATCCATAGAATCTTCTCCCGGGATTCATTCGAGTCCACGATGTTCTTCTTGAACTTGGTAACCCACAGAAACAGAAATGCTTGCCTTCTCCTTCGCTTCGGCGAGAGAAATTTGAGCCGCTGCTGAAAGTCTTGCTCTCCATTTCCAATATTCGGTGGTAGAATTTGGGGCAAATCGAATTAGGGTGCGGGATTAGGGCTCCAGCGCTTCAATAGCATTTTGCCCGATTTAGGGTTTTAGATTTAGGGCAAATGGGGAAGACGACGGCGTTTTCGCTAATTTAAGGGGTCTATTTTGGGCGAACACCCAGAACGATGTCGTTTGGGGTTAATTCGAGCTGACTCAGCTCTCCAGCAAGACACATCGGCGAGAGATATTAATATTTTAATGCCACGTATGATTTCGGGCCAGCTTCGCCGGAGATGACACTCAGGTGTCCCACTTTTCTTAAAATGTGGCACTTAAGTGTACATTTCGTAAGTTATGGCACTTAAGTGTCCCTTTAAGCAAAATTATGGCACTTGAAGCGTTCTTTTGCCAAAGACAAAGTAAAAACCACGGACAAAGTTCTATCTTTTTCAGCCAACCACCGGCTAGGAAAACCATAGTGTTTTTCTAACCTGGAAAGTAATTAAGTTCTGTCCATTTTTCCATGGAGGCATTGTTATCTTCAACTTTAACCCACGTTTATCGTGTAAGAAAGATAAGATCTCAATTAATAGTGTCTTATCTCTTTTGTGCAATAATAAACTATCAAGAAAAAGAACTGTTCTGCTAGAACATTACTTTTCTTTAGGGAATTTTCTTGACCAAAACCCTTTTTTTTTTTCCAATTGGACGATGAGCAAAAGATAATTTCGGCCGGACCTTCTTCTCGGGACACATTATCTACCTTTTCTATTTTTTAAAAGAACCACTACATATGCGAACAACAAGCATGCATATACCCTCCTTTGTGGTCAGTGACGGTTTTGATATCTGCTCAAATGGTAAGACTAGATAGCAGGAATTTCAAAAAGGGGTGTTTTTCATCTTTCCATAGTGGCCAATTTTGCGGAAAATGGCAATTTATAGAGGCAAGAGGTGGACAGAATTACTTTCTACTAAGGACGTCATGTAATGCCGAGGCCCATGAATCTAAAGAATTCAGCCACCATGAAGCCAGCCGACGGGAAAGAATTCACAGGCACAACGGAATGGACCATAAAGTTGCAGAGCACATTAGCCAAAAATATCCAACCACCATTCTTCAACTACTTTATTGGTCCACATTTGCTGCATCTCCGTCTTCTTTCACTTCAGATTCAGAGTAAGCCAACAAAATCCAGCAAGAATATATAGCTGCGGCCTGCTCGAGAAAAAGAAAATGTCAAAAATATATCTTACTCTTGATCTAATAGCCACTCACATATTTTCGTTTTGATAAATATCATTCACATACTTCCAAGAAAAACCCCCCATTGAGAACATTAATTTGCCCCTCCATGTAAACTCATTTTAGCATCTTCCTTACAGTTTAAGCAGACTGAAAAAGTGATTTTTGAATGGTAGAATTAGTGTAGATATTTGTTATTTTCAAAAGAAGAGGTAGGTGGTCATGGGATGAGAAATAAGGTGTATTTTGTTATATTTTTCTCAAAAAACTTAAGACAAAACAAAATGCTAATCTTATAAGCACATAGTAGATCTGTATTTCAAATGTATTAGAAGAAAAAAGGCACTACAAATGTCATAACTTCTGTACAATGACCACTTAAGTACCATAACTTTTTATTCAATCGCTTAAATGTTATAATCGATCACTTAAGCACTGTAATTTTTCATTAATAAGGACATCTGATGTGAACGATCTTATTAATGAATTCAATAACTCATTGTGTAACCATGTTATCAATGACAAAAATTCTCTTCATCATAAAAGATTGGGACATAGTGCCTTATTCCCTTGTCCCCAATGTCCTATCTGCCCTTTGGCAAAGCAAACACGTGCTCCTTTCCCAAATAGTAATTCGCGAGCAAATAGTATTTTTTCGTTGATCCATGCTGATGTTTAGGGACCCTATCATACTATGCATCATGATGGGTCAAGATATTTCCTCACAATTGTTGATGATTTGTCTCGTGCGACATGGATATTCCTCATGCAATCCAAAAATCAAGTCTTTACTCACCTACAAACATTCCTTACCTTGTCTAAGACTCAATTTGGAAAAACAATCTGTTGGGTTAGAATTGACAATGGAAGGGAATTCTTTAATAGTGAGTGTGCTTCCTTATTTTCACTGAATGGAATCCTGCATGAGAGTTCTTGCACTTATACACCCCAACAAAATGGTGTTGTTGAAAGGAAACATCGTCACCTCTTAGAAGTAGCACGTGCCCTCAAGTTTCAAGCATCTATTCCTAAGAATTTTTGGGGAGACTGTGTAGTTACAGCAGCATATTTGATTAATCGCATGCCCTCACGTATTTTAAAAGGAAAGACGCCATTTGAGATGTTGTATGGAAAAAAACCAAATTTGAGTCATCTCAGAGTTTTTGGATGTCTCTGCTATGTCACTACAGTGGGACACAAGGATAAGATGGCACCACGAGCTAGTGAGTGTATATTTATGGGATATCCCACCTTGCAAAAGGGGTATCGAATTTATGCACCATCCACAGGGAAATTTTTCGTAAGCAGAGATGTTATTTTTCATGAGAATATTTTTCCTTTTCAAACTCTTATTTCTTCAACTGAAGATGAGAAGACAGGGAATTCAAAATTCTTATTGGAAGAAGATATCTTTCCAGGAGGTACATTTCTTGCTACTCCTCTCCCAGGACCAATTGGTGAATCGCGTACATTACCTATTGAGACTTCTACGAGTCACTCCACTGAAGAGCCTCATATAGAAGAGTTAGCCCAGTCCACTGAACATTCAGAATCAACCCCTGTTGAAGAAGAGCCCTCTTCAATGCAACAAGAACTCCCACGGCGTTCTAATCGAGCGGCTCGCCCACCAGCTTGGACAAAGGATTACATATGTGGTTCTTCAAGATTGTCAGGTACTCGGTATCCCATCTCGTCTTATATCTCATTTGATAGGCTATCTGCAGAACATTTATGTTGCATGAGTCGTATTTCTGAAAAACAAGAACCTTCTAGTTATAGTGAGGCTAAAGACGATCCTCGTTGGCAAAAGGCCATGGAGGCCGAGTTACATGCCTTGACGGAGAATCATACTTGGGATATCGTAACAATACCTGGTGATCGAAAACCCATTGGATGTAAGTGGGTTTACAAGATCAAGTACAGGGCAGATGGTTCTGTGGAAAGATATAAGGCTAGATTGGTGGCCAAAGGTTTTACTCAGCGAGAAGGCTTTGACTACCATGAAACTTTTTCGCCTGTTGCAAAAGATGTCACAGTTCAATCTTTCCTATCAGTTGCTGCTTTTCGTGACTGGCCGTTACATCAAATGGATGTACATAATGCCTTTTTACACGGTGATCTGGATGAAGAAATCTATATGGATCTTCCACCAAGATTACGGAGACAGGGGGAGTCTAAGGTGTGTCGTCTCCGAAAATCTCTTTATGGACTAAAGCAGGCCTCTCGACAATGGTACGCCAAGTTCACTAATGCACTTATGGCTGCTGGATTTAAACAGTCCAAACATGATTATGCCCTGTTCACCTGGACAAAAGGTATGTCATCTATTTATTTGATGATTTATGTTGATGACATACTTATCATGGGAAATGATGATTATGCTGTGAAGAAACTTAAGGAGTATCTGCATTCCACTTTTCATATCAAAGATCTAGGGCCACCTAAGTATTTTCTTGGAATTGAGATAGCTCGTTCAGATCAGGGAATTTCTCTCAGTCAGAGGAAATTCATAATAGAAATCATATCAGAAACGAGATTATTAGGTTGTAGGCCAGCTATTATTCCTATTGAGCAAAATACTAGATTGACATCTGTCGACTATGATTCTGGCATATCATCTTCTTCTAATGATCCATTATTGAGAGATCCATCGGGATATTAGAGACTGGTAGGGAAACTGATATACCTAACTATGACCAGGCCAGACATCTATTATGCAGTGCAGACTCTCAGCTAGTTTATGCATAGTCCGAAACAATCTCACATGAATGCAGCATTGAAGATTGTGAAATACTTAAAGACATGTCCAGGGTTGGGGATACTCCTTTCTCGAAAATGCAACATGAAAATGGTGGCTTACTGTGATGCAGATTATGCCACATGTCCTATGAGCAGGAGATCCATCACCAGTTATTGCATCAAGTTTGGGGAATCATTGCTTTCATGGAAGACAAAGAAGCAGTCTATTGTATCTCTATCTTCAGCCGAAGCTGAATATCAATCCATGGCCAAGACTGTTCGTGAAATAGTTTGGCTCGGGGGTTTACTTCAGGATCTCGGGGCAAGAGTTGAAGGACCAACTACACTTTTTTGTGACAATGATTCAGCACTAAAGCTTGCAGCAAATCTTGTATTGCATGAGAGGACAAAACACATAGAAGTCGATTGCTACTTTACTCGAGAGAAAATTCAAGAGGGAATAATTGAGACAAGAGGAATCAGGACTTCAAAGCAACCGGCGGACATATTCACTAAACCTCTTTGTCATAGACAACATGCATATCTTCTAAGCAAGCTTGGTGTCTTGGACATCTACAGGCCGCCAGCTTGAGGGGGAGTGTTGGAAGATATGATTCATCAAATCTTATCCAATTGTTGATAGGTAGAAAATCTTATTAATTTTAGGATTAGAAAGATAGAAGAATATTTCTTTTCCTTTATTAATCTCTGTCTTTGTAATTAAATACACTTTGTACACATAAGAGAATATACGGTGAATACAACAATTTCTTCCCCTACATTTCTTCTACCTTTTTCTCGATGCCTTTCTTGGTCTTGGTCTTCTGACATGAACGTTCTTTAAAAGTTACAACACTCAAATAATCAATTAAAGGTTATGGCACTCAAGTAAAGATTTTTTTTTTTTAAATCATGACACTCAAGTAATCGAAAAACAATGTTATGGCACTTAGGCGAGCACCGCACGACAGTTATGATACTTGTGATGTCCTTATCTCAATATTTTAATATCCTTCTTCCATTCATGACACCAAATCCCATAAAATATAATAAAAAGCATAGGGGAAAAAAATTAGCTAATGTTACATAATTGTAAGCGTCTAATTAAGTAGAGATTAATCAAGTTGATTCAAGTTTTAGAGGTTGCCAGTCATTTTTGCTTAACCCCTACTAAACAAAGCTACAAACAACGAGCGATTGTTTTAAACTAGTGGCTCCATTTAAGCATCCAATAAAAATCAGCAAGATTATTTAGCACAACCCTTTTAATATAAGAAGTTTTAGGAACTCTTATCATCACCTTGAAGAAGGGTAGCTGGGCAAGCGTGATTAAAACACCCAGTTCAAAGACAAAGTAGCCTTCCCTAATTTAAAGGGAAAATAGGTGGACGCAATACAACTTGCCTCACCTCATATATATATAACCCCAAAGGCATGGACTAAAATAAGTCATTTGTGGGTCCCTCTTCTGATAAGGTCAATCCACTTGTTGGAATGGAATGAATTTGATTGATAGAGAAGGTTTAGATTGCCTGAGGGAGCAGATATATCCTAATTGCAAAAATAATATATTAATTGTAATAGAGCATTGCGACGACCCAAGCGCGGGGCGCGTCTCTAGTCCCATATTGCTTAAAGGGGAGTCTTGAGGTTACTTTATAAGGTTTAGGTCCCTCTAATCTATGTGACACATTTTAAAGCCGTGATGACTCAGTGTCAAAAGCAGATAATATTATATAGTGGAGTCCGGGTTATTACAAACATATACCACTTTCATTTTGCATAATTCCATCTAATCTCTCCGTTCTTTATTTCTTTCTTTTTTATTTCCCCTCCAATCTTCCAATTTGTGTAGAAAAATATGATCCTATCAGCAAGAGGAACCTGAAAAATCATTCTACCGGCCTCGCACTGACGAAACAAAAATAATAAAGAGTGAAAAGTGACAGATTACTACCAAAATGAAATTGACAAAAAGCTAAGAGGTTAGGTGAGGTGAGCTGTGAAAGAAATTTATGTATGAACCAGATTGTAAAATAACCTTAGTCTAAATTCTTGATATTTCTTTTGCTATACGATATGAAATGAAAAATCTCTATTTGGACAAGAAATTTTTCTTTTCTTGATGACTGTGGATTATAATTATACAATTATGCATTACTATAAGTTTTCGCCAACCTGTTCGATGAACATGGCTTCATCCATAAGGATACATCCACGGATGCACAAGAATCAGATTTCGACCAAGTCCAGAGAACTAAACAAGGCCTGATTTTCCCCTCTTTAGGTAGACATCCTGATTGTGTTGACAATCTTATCCACCAAGACATGTAATTCCCTATTTTCAAGAGTACGATGCCTAAGGAAACGAACATTCGGTACTCTTCTTTCACCCTGCACTTATATTTTACTAAATAAGACAGATTGCCATACGTATAAAGATGTATAATTAGAGAAGACCCAAGAGAATATAATATTAAAGGATTGACTTATTAAGACATGACAAATGCAACTTGAGTTCATTATTTGACCTGCACCTTTTAAATAAAAATACAAATATATTTTCGTTACTTATAAATTCCTATGTAGGCTTGATATGAAAAAGGAAAAAATTGTCCTGACCATTACTATTTTAATACAAAACTAGAACAAAGAAAATCACCCAACACTTTTTATGCCCAACAAAAGAAACAAATAAAAGATTTGCATATATTTCGAGAAAGAAAATCTAAAGATTTCAATTTGCCTGTATGGATGAAATAATATTTTTTATTTAATTTGAGAGATTTTTGTTCTTATCTTATTAATCAACATCTTTGCTAGTGAATACAACATATTATTACAATTTTCTTTTTTCTTGGACAGAAAAAAGAGCTTGGGCTCGAAACCAAAGATAGTATTACTTTTTATGTAATATAGATTATAAATTCTTTATTTTAAGGAAGGGCAGGGGTGAATCGCCTATAATTAATTTTTTTCCCCTAGATATCGACATAGAGTACATAAAACAACTACTTGCCCCCTCTGGACTTTTGTGGTTCTGCACGGCGTATATAAATCAATTCAATTTGTTTATGGCAACATGAAATATCCTCACTTCCTCCTTCCTCCTCCTTCCTCCTCCTTCCCTCGCTTGGACGTTAGCTTCAGGACAAAACAGAGAGCGTGTCGCTGGACGAAGGACGCGAGGCTGCGTCCGACGTTCGCCCAGGAATGTCGTGCAGTAACGAAGCCAGCTGGTCTCGTCCTTGAAGAAAGGGACAGAAACGAGATAAATGGGAGAGAAAGGCGGCAAAGGGAAGGGGGGGTCTCTCCGGTCTTTTTGGGTTTGTTCGGCCGAGGTAGAGCAACCAAGAGAGAGAGAGAGAGAGAGAGAGAGTGAGAAGGTGAGCTCGAGAGAGAGAGAAAGAGCTCGCCAGAGAAGAGAGGGAGCTCGAGGGTGGCTGCTTCTGGAAGGCTGCGGCTGACAACCAAGGAGAGGCTAGAGCCGCTCGAGAGGGGAGACCAAGAAGGTGGGTAGCGATGGAGAGCGAGAGAGAGAGGCGACTGTGTTCTCGAGTTCTTCGGGGGAGGCCGGAGACAGCGAGAGCAACAGAGAGAGTGAGATCCGATAGAGTGAGCAAAGGGTGAAGTGGAGAGAGAACCGAGAGTGAGCAGAGGGATGGACTGACAGAAAGCAGAGACCCAGGAGCCGAACTTCGTTCTCGGACAAGCGTTACGCAGCCATCCCCAACATAAACCGGCGATCTCCAGCCAACACCCTCGAGCACGTGGTGAGTTTTCTTTGGGTTCGATCCACTTTTATCTCGATGATCCTGGCTCAGTGCAAAGTCGAGGTGGCCAACCATAGCTCGTTTCGCTTCAGGCTCACCTTCTGGCCGTCGTCGCCGAGCCGGGTAGGGATTTTCGTGGTCAAACACCTCTCTCTGGGAACTCCGTTGCTTGGTTTTATTTAAGACGGAACCGAAACGATAGCTGGGCCTCGTTTTCCCTAGTCCACCAACATGCTCGGTTTGAACGAGCCGTCCCTTTTGTCGAGTTTGAGTCGTCACTTGCTGCTTTCTTTTGAGTAAATGACTTGGGAGTGCTTGCATTTTCATTCTTTGTTGATGGCTGCTTGAATATGCTCAAGACTCCTCCCTTTCGTTTCAGGAACACACCCTTTAAATTGCCCCCTGCAGTTTCTGCATGAAAATTGATTCTTCACTGGTTTAATAGCATGCGAGTAATGACTGGACTTTATCTATTTAGTTATGGTGGCGGACTTTTGACTAGTTATGCACTGTTCAGAATGCCAGATTCATTTGTAGAGGTTTCTAGAGGAAGATTTTGTTTACTGTTTTTCTAAATTAGTCGACAGGTATTTGTAATTTGCATTTCTAAAATTTAATATCCTTTTGATTTTCCAGAGAGAAGGATCGCGTCGTTTCTTGGTGCAATGGGGCAGAAGTTTCTATTTGTATATCGCTTGTGTGGCACGTATATTGCTTTTTTTTGACGATTCTTGTAGCAGTCTACTTGGTGACACCCAACTGCATATCGTTTGGCTACATTTTGCTCCTCCTATGTGGGATCATAGGAAGACAACTCATTGAAAGGACGAGAAGACACCTTTGGTTTCCATTAAAAGTATATGCAATCACTGTGTTTATCTTCATATACAGCTTGAGCAATTTCTCCACCTTTGAGATGTGGTTGTCAGGGTTGATTAATCTTCAGTCCTACAACTCAGAAGCTTCGCTATTGCAGAATATTTGGCAGTCTCTTGCAATCCTGATTGTGATGCAGCTCTATAGCTACGAGAGGAGACACAGCAAGTATATCCAATCTGATGACTCCAAACTTATGGAATTTGGAGCACTTGGATTTATTCAGAGTTTCCTTATTTGACATGGTGACAACGTAGTGTATATAGCAGTGTTCTATGCATCATTGTCACCAATTAGTCTATTTGGTTTCCTTTATCGGCTTGGTCTTGTCATATGTTTCCTTTTACCTAAAGCATCTCAAATCCCATCAATGTTATTCCTTCTTTATACAGGAATTCTGGTGATGACAGAATATCTATTTCAGATGTGGGGTGCCGAGGCAGGAATGTTTCCTGGACAGAATAAGCCTAGCCAAGTTCTTGGGTTTTGAGTTATTACAGTCAGGCTTTTGGGCTCTAGAATTGGGTTTAAGGGGAAAAGTGCTGGCGATATCTGCTTGTACCCTTCAATACAATTTCTTTCATTGGTTGCAAAAAGCACCAACTCACATTTTGAGCAAAGATTACACCGAAGAACCTTGCCCTCTGTTTGTATCAGCAGAATAAGTGTTTAGGGATTTTTCTAATTCAAACGGGGAAAGCAAGCCACCTGCAGATTCGCCTGCAATTCCTTGTGAAGCAGAAGGCATGAGAAACAATTTGTCTTCCTCAGCCTCTGGTTTTTCTCAAGCATCAAATAATGTACCCAAAGCTGGAGGCTCTGGGGGTGGCAATGCTAGAAAATATTCTTTTGGGTATATTTGGGGAAGCACCAACGAAAGCCACAAATGGAACAAGAAAAGGATTATCACCATGAGAAGGGAGAGATTTGAAACGCAGAAGACAATCTTCATAGTCTATCTAAATTTTTGGATGGAGAACACGTTTAATCTCTTTGGCCTCGAAATAAACATGGTGGCCTTGCTCCTTGCCTCCTTTGCTTTGTTAAATGCCATTTCTATGCTATATATTGCACTTCTCGCTGCCTGCATACTTCTAAATCGCAATGTCATTCGGAAATTATGGCCAGCACTTGTCTTTTTGCTTGCTTCCATTCTTGTCCTACAATGCTTTGTCATTTGGAAGAGCACACCATCTGCCAATTCACAAACATCAAGCAAGGCTGAATCTGTATTTCCTTTCGAATTTTATGATTCTCCTGCCAGTATGAATGCTGAAAGTCTTCATGTGATGAATTCAGCTGATCGTTCATTTGAGTTTTCCCATTGCGAGATCACTGAGACTGAGAAGGATGGTGGAGGTTCTTTATAAGATTCAGATAAGAAAGAGAGAGCCAGAGGTCAAGCTGAGGATAACTCTATAGTTTCTGCTGTGCAGCTTTTAGGAGATGGCGGTTAGTTCTCTTGTAACCTTCCCAAACATCAAGCCAGAAGACATGGATACCAGAGGCACAATCAAGCAGTTTGCACCCGATTAACATTTTTTCTATTGCTTCTGGACACCTGTAAGAATTCCTATTAGGATCTTTCTTATATTGTTGAGAATATTGCATGCATAACTTAATATTTATTTGTAAACTTACTTCACGTCCTCAAGTAATTTCTCGTAACATATAATTGTTATTGGACATAACAATCGGTATCAAGTGCAAATTAAAACATTTGTGGTACTTTGCAATAGGACTAATAGTTTTTTTTTGGTAAGAACAATAGGACTAATAGTTTTGCTTCGTTGTCCCAGCTTTAACATTTTCATGGCATCTCATGGCAGGTATGAACGTTTTTTGAAAATCATGATCTTGAGTGTCCTCAAGAATACACAGCACCCTGTAAAATTCTGGTTCATAAAGAATTATCTCTCCCCACAATTTAAGGTTTGTTCTGTGTCTCTCTTAGCAGCCTCTACCCTTGCTAAAACTATGAGAAGTATTGATTTATACTTGCATACTTTTCTGCTTTGAACTTCTCAGGATGTGATCCCACATATGGCTCATGAGTATGGTTTTGATTATGCATTAATCACCAACAAGTGGCCTACATGGCTACATAAGCAGAAGGAAAAGCAAAGGATTATATGGGCATATAAAATTTTGTTCCTGGATGTTATCTTTCCCGTTTCTCTAGAGAAGGTAAGCATGTGATATCTATGACTTTCCCTTTGACTGCCTACTCATGCTATTTTCAGTTCTCTGTGACATCTAAATTCTATTGACCCCTCTTTGCAACAGGTTATATTTGTTGATGGAGATCAGGTGGTGCGAGCAGACATGGGAGAACTTTATGACATGGATCTGAAAGGAAGACCGCTTGCATATACTCCTTTTTGTGACAACAACAAGGAGATGGATGGATATCGCTTTTGGAGACAAGTACATATTGAATCAATTTATTCTTGTGTTCTATTTCAAGCAATAGAATGCCTTTGCCTTTCCGATCAATCTATTTGTGTTTTATTACAAGCAATAGAAGGCTCTTGCCCTTTCAGATCATTACTGTCTACATCCCTAAGTAAGCTCTTTTATTTTAGGGAAAAAGCCACCAAAAATCCCCAACTTTACATCGAGTGACAAATTTACCCCGAACTTTGTTATGTGACGTGAAAAACCCGAAGTTTGCTAACTGTGACACATTTACTCCAAACTTTTATTTGTGACACAAAAAACCCCGAACTTTCATTTGTGTGACACATTTACCCTAAATCATAAGGGCATTTTGGTATTTTTATTTTTAAAAACTTTTTTTTTTCCTTCTTCCTTCCCTCTGCCGGCCATGGTGGAGCCAGCAGAGGGAAGCTGGCGTCCGGCGAGGGCCTCCCTCGTCCGACGCCGGTGAGGGCACCCTCGTCCGACGCCGGCGAGGGCACCCCTCGCCCGACGCAGGCTAGGGCGGCCCTCGTCGGCGTTGGGCGAGGGCCTCCCTCGCCAGATCTGGCGAGGGCACCCTCGCCCGATGCCAGCGAGAGCACCCCTCGCCACATCCGGCGAGGGCACCCCTTGCCGGCGTTGGGCGAGGGAGGCCCTCGTCCAACCCAGTCGAGGGCCTCCCTCGCCCGATGCCGAAGAGGGAGGCCCTCGTCCGACCCAGTCGAGGGCCTCCCTCGCCCGACGCCGGCAAGGGCGGCCCTAGCCAGCCCAGGCAAGGGCGGCCCTAGCCAGCCCAGGCGAGGGCAACCCTCGCCCGACGCCACGGCCGGTGGAGGGAAGAGAGAAGAAGAAAAAAATAAAAAATAAAAAATAAAAAATAAAAAGAAAAAACAGAAAGAATAAGATGAAAATACCCTTAATGGGGTAAATGTGTCACAGTAAGCAAACTTCAGAGTTTTTCACGTCACAAAATAAAGTTCGGGGTAAATCTGTCACTCGAGGCAAAGTTTGAGGTTTTTTGTGGCTTTTTCCCTTTATTTTATCACAAAAACAGGTTTCTGGAAGGAGCACTTACGCGGAAGACCATATCATATAAGGTAGATTCTTTAGGCGGTTCCATTCTGTCCACGTGATCCTTTTGGCTCCACTGGTATCATATATGGGTTTTAAATATGATATCGTTCTGCAGTGCACTGTACGTTGTTGATTTGGAGAAATTTCGAGAGACTGCGGCAGGAGATAACCTGAGAGTGTTCTATGAATCTCTCAGCAAGGATCCAAACAGTCTGTCCAATCTTGATCAGGTCAGTCCTCGGATAATAAACTGCAAATTCTTCAGCATGAGATATTCTTTGCGAGCTTACAGCTGTAACTTTCTAAAAAGATTCTCGCAGGGTGTTAATTTGTAAAAGCACTGCTTAAATATCGGTGAGCATAAACATATCAGTTGTTTTTATAAGTGCCCTCTCTCATGCTTCAGGACCTCCCGAATTATGCTCAGCACACCGTCCCTATCTTCTCATTACCCCAAGAATGGCTAATATAAGGCGATTTTCGAGCATGATGCTCCTTTAGCTTGATGATCACATGATCAGCTTGAATGAACGGAAATTCATAACATTTGAAGGATGATTCTCGCATTGAATATATACATGTACACGCCTGTTATTGTCATTATTGTGTCGATATCAACCTTTGATGTGAAAATCCGTGTTAATAAAAATTGAAGTCCAAAGTCATTATTCGAGAGACTACTGTCCGAATATGTAATCCAAAACCATTTATTCTATTTCAGGCGTGCAATGGACATGCAAATACGGTACAAGGGTGGACTACATACTAGCATCACCAGATTGCCCATATAAGTTCGTTCCTGGGTTGTATTCGGTCCTGTCATCGAAAGGGACATCGGATCACCACATTGTAAAGGTTGACGTAACGAAATGTGCAAACAACCCTTCCCACGAAAGTGACGGCAACAACAATAAAATTACCAAGAAAAGGTGACAACAGCGCAAGCACCAGAAGGTCGTAAAGATCACAGGCACTGCTCCACCTTCAAAGGGTATCTGGACAACGAATACATTAAGCAAAGTCGAATGACATTACATGTATATCTTCCTTTTCTGTCCGCTCTTTTCTTGGCTGCTGCTGCTGCTATTGTTGCTGTTGAGTGATCTTGGGCATGCTGTCTTCGTCAATCTCTCTGTAAATCTTCGATTTTTTTGAGTTTAGAGTTGAAGAGGAGTGTTCTGGGGTGATGGCTTCCTCACATCCGTATAGATTTCAACATGACAGAAGTGAATTCTTACCTTTCAGCTGGGGATTGGAGCTGAACCGTCCTGGCTTGTATTTATTTATTTTTTTTTCGCTTGTAATTTTAACTGCAAGATTCAGATCAGTTTTTGTTGAGGGCGACATCTTGACTTGACTTTGCTTAGGTCAAGGTTAGAGAAAGCGATGTTGTATCTTAGATTTAACTAAAAGTCCTTGGAATAAAATTGCAAATTTCGAAAATTGAAATGATTTTTGTTAACCTGGACATCCGGCGATTGATAAAAAAGACCCAAAGATTTCAAATGAAATACCTTTAAAAAGCAAATACGGTAAAAAAGAAGCTGTAAAGTCCGGTGATTATGAATTCTAAACATTCGTGAAAGAATTCAATGTCTTCTTTCTTTTTCCTCCGATTTCGAAATTAATATTGGAAAGAAGTGAAGTGGTAAGTACAATGTACTTCGACATCTTTAAAAATATCTTCTGTGCTCTCCAATGGTAAAATATAGTTTTAAGCACGAAATCAAGTATAGGAAGTAATTATTTTACAATAAAGTAGAGGATTACTATTGATCCATGAAAAATAGAGAAAATCAATTATGGAAACAAGCAAGGATGAGAGAGAGAGAGAGAGAGAGAGAGAGAGAGAGAGAGAGAGAGAGAGAGAGAGATTTATCGAAGCTCTAAGCATGGTCGAAGTCCATTGATGTCCCAATGACATGGAATAGAGTGATACAGCTAACGAAAATGTTTTCTTCTTATTCAAAATGAGAAATCATTTTTTTTATTTCGAGTGGTGAGCGCTTTTCTATCAAAGATATTTGACGGTTGACTTTAGCATTTTTAACATCAAAAAGTGTTTTAAAAAATATTTTCATCGAAATTCTTTTTCAGCAAAACAAATGGAGCCCTAATGAGCATCATAAGTGAAAGTGTAATTAAAAGAGAAAGAAATAGATTTTCTATGTAATAGGCATTGTTGACTGATCTATAATGCTAATTAGCTTATGAATAAAAAAACTGCTTGTCCCTTATAATGGTTGTCAAATTAATCAGCATAGTAGAGGACACAAGTATCTCTCAGTTGGTGTATGCTCTTCAATCCTCCTTGATGTAATGTGTGTGTGTATATATATATATATATAATTGTTGACCGATGGATAATGCTAATTAGCTTATGAATAAAAAATTGCTTTTCCCTCATAATGGTTGTCAAATTGCACACTTTGCATCAGCATAGTAGAGGACGCCGGTATCTCTCAGTTGGCGTATACTCTTCAATCCTTCTTGATGTAATCTATATATATATATATATATATATATATATGTATGTATGTATATCTATATCGATTGAATTATTTATTTTGATTTTGCTTGGGATCAATTGAGAAAATCATGGGATCTAAAGCACAAATAACAAGAAGAGCAATAAAAAAAAAAAAAACAGTTAAGACATAGTGTCGATATCGTTGACCGGTAAGAATCCCTGGTGCTAGCGATCTTGAAGGTTTGCTACTCGGGGCCTCACTAACATATGACATGAAAAATAAAAATAAATGATTTTTTTAATGAGTGAGAAAGATAAATAATCATTAATATTTCATACTTCTGCCGTTTGTTTAAGGGCTATGCTAGTAGTCACACAAGCATCTAATGACGTTTTAACTGCACATGTTCTTCTTCTTCTTCTTCTTTTCCTATAGTAATATGGTCACTTATTAAAATGTTGTATCTTTTCCCTTTTTGTTGTGAATTTCCCCTTCTAGAAATCACGAACATGAGCACAAATTTTTTTTGTCCAAATAATTGGTCCATTCAGCACGTGCTGATACCTCTAATTTCTTTCTATATCATGAATAAAGCTTTGTAAGCTTGCTCAATATGGAGATAGAGTTTGTACCTGTATGAAGTTCAAGATGGCCGGGAGCAATCCGTGCCACCTGACCTCAACTTAAGTGCATCGCCTTGTCAACAATCAGTTCCTCCACAAGCGGAATTGATACACAATTTACGCCTGAATTGTCCTCTGCTCACCTTTCACTTGGGGATGTTTTTCCATGAATCTCTTCAGCTCCTCGAGCCACTTACCGAGTGCTCTTCCAAGTGAGGCCATCTGTTTATTATTGTTTGCTTCTGGAAGTCGGTTTATGGAGACCTTGATGTTCAGCCTATGAATTTTTCCGTCCATTAGACGGGTCTTGTAGTCATAATCTACTCCTATTCTGATGCTCACTCTTAGACTTTTGACATGTTTCCTTGCAGGGCGTGAGAGTCAAAATCCACACTTGAAACTAATTCGTTCCCACCCCAACCCCCTGAAAATGTGAGGATGAAAAGGTGGGGATTTGAACCCCCCACCTCCCTCTTCCATGTTGGAAGAGTGGCCACTCTGAACACTTCGTTATGTGAGGTTTCGACTATTCTTGCCTTCCATTTATGGTGTAGCCGAGCAACAAATGTCAAATGAACAAGAAGAGACAGCTCCACAGTCTCCTGTCACAACGGTCTTTCTCATTAGGATGATTCTCCAGTGAGCGTGACGAACTACAGGAACCTTTAGTTTTCACCAAGAAACTCGATTCTTGAGATGTTTCCGTGTCATATCATTTACTTTTTCTCCATCGCGTCGAACATAGTACCTACTCTGGCAATGAGCTTAACTATTCATCTCCATCTGAAAGCTACTTACCAACTTGATCAGATTCTTAATATAAATTACCTGCTTGTGCACACTATTTTACTTGGTGAATTCTGTCATCTGCACTAGTTTAAATACATGCATCGGTTGATAGACAGGTACCTTTGTCGGCTTAAGGCACGAGGAGTGGCAAAACTTTATTTGCCTCGTCAAGTCTTCCTTCAGAGGACATGAATATTCTTTCGATAGTAATTGTATGTTTATATGATCGTAATTGCTACCACTGGTAGAACACACTGCTAATGACAACATGATGGTCGCGGTGTGCATTCTAGTCGAACAACGTAGTTTCAACTTCGAGTTGTGATGCTAATTGTGTTTGCGCCTGTGGTTTAAGATGATGATGAGCAGAGCTGAATCTGACAAGCTACCTGCTATTCCTATCGGCTTTGTCGGATCAGGAGAGGTGGCAGGGTCCGCCCCACATCTCGTAACCGACGGTAATCTTGCTTGTCCTTCTCTGGAGGCACAGGGAATGAGAATAAATGCTCCATTAGACGCCGCACATATGCCAATTTCGCTAGTTCTGAACCTCATTACAGGTGGCCCCCAGGCTGCAAACTTCAGGGGACCTTTCCAACTGTTGACTTTTGATGGCTCGAAGTTTGAGCTACTTGGATTCAAACCCTGTCTTTACTTTCTCTGAAGGCATTCATGATATTTAACGCTATTTAGCTCGATATTCAGCATCGTTGCCCTTACTTGTTTTGGACTTTCTACTGGCGAATCTCTTCATGTAAAGGTTTGGCTTGGCATTATACTAGTCAGCATACTTGCATAGACAGGGTGGTTCTGTTCGTTTCCCCATCAGTGCATTCGACTCGTGGTGCATCAAATCTGAAAAAAGCTAGTAATATGCTATCAATCAATTTATCACTCAGTACATCTCTTTATACATATAGACACGGTTTGCCATTTCCAAGTCGAGAGTTAGCTTTCGGGAGTGGTCTTGAACGATTTCGTATTCTCCAAACCGAGACTCGTTCAGTCATTGAAAGCCTTCAATTTTTGACCTTGTACTAGGATGGTCCTTTCTGCTTTATCTATTTGTAGATACTTTGAAAACCATTTGAAGCAATCGAAAAGACCTCGCAGAAAATGTTAATTGCTTTTGTACTTGGCGAGAGAACTCAAGTTTTAAGTAGCAGCATGCGCTTTCGCTGCTTTTCTATGTTTTCTTAGTCCTGATGAATGACATTATTTGAATCTCAGTGGGGGAGTACCTCGCTAATTTTGGCATCAGATCAGGGCTCTCTGTCTGTGATCTCTAAGTGAAGTGGATATCGCAGCTTCCTTATCGACATCAATGTCTGGAGGAATATGATACTTGTTTGGAAGCACGTAAGGCACCATCTCATGTCTTATCATCGAGTGAACGCATAAATTCTCACTGCATTTATGGATTGAGCTTTTGTAATACATCACATGCTCTAAAACGACATTACCTGCTCAATTTCCATTCATCGTAAAGGCAAAATTGTCGGCCTACTCTGTCTTTCGTCTTTGACATGTGCCAGTTATTCATCGGTTAGGCCCTAACCCATCCTGTGACATGAGGTCAAAGTCAGAGTTTGCTTGAGCATGTAGCAGTTGTAGAGGTGGGTGATCGAGCGGGGTCGAAGGGTGGGGGTGAGAGGTTTTGATGGAAACAAGAGAGATTCACATGAAGCAAAAATTAAATGAATGCCATACAACATTCATTGTCATTTATAAAATATGAACATAATGAGTCTATCGGAAACACTAGTGCTATATGAAAAACCTGTAAAAGCTTCACGGATTACATTGTGAATGACGATACATGTTGATAGTACTATTTAAATTTTTGCACCTCATTTCTACGATAGGGGAACAATCACACAATACATGATTTCGTAAACTCATTGTCATGGTAAAATTGGTAACCGCCCGAAATTATCGAAGCACTTGATGAAGCCGAGACCGCTTCAAGTTCTATATCAGTGTCGACATCATCAATCGGTGCCTCTCTTGGATACAAAAGCGGTTTTGGAGGCAGCTGTAGTTTAGCCATATCTCCCTCAAGCATATCTAGGACTTTCCTCATCGATGGCCGATCATTAAGACTCAATTGTATACGCCATGATGCAATGATTATCATCTTCCTCGTTGTTTCTCTTTCCTCTTCTATGACATCTACCATTTCAACCTCCTTTTCTTTGCCAAGCTGATCATAAACCCACAAAGGAAAGTAAATTTGACTTGAACGCTCTACACATGCATTTAGATTTCTCCTTCTACCGGCCATTTCCATCAACATCATCCCAAAACTATAAACATCAGCTTTATAAGAAATGCCACTAATGTCTTTATAGAATAGCTCAGGCACCATATAACCCAAGGTTCCTCTTGCTGCAGTCAATGATACTATACTGTGACCGGTGGGATAAAGTCTTGTAAGTCCAAAGTCAGAAATTTTCGGAGTGAAACTTTGGTCTAGGAGTATGTTGTGCGGCCTGATATCAAAGTGCAGAATTTGCATATCACATCCCTGATGTAGATATTCTATCCCTCTAGCTATGCCAAGAGTGATCTCATACATTTTGTTATAATCAAGAGGATCATCACCATCCTTCTTTGAAATGTGTTTATCTAGGGAGCCATTCGGCATGAAATCATGGACTAGAGCTTGTTTGGAGTAATCGAAGAAAAAACCAACAAGTTGCACCACATTGACGTGGTGGATCCTTCCAATTGTGGCCACTTTGCTAATAAAATCTTGGCTGTTAGATTCTGATTTGTTCAAAATCTTAACTGCAACTTCATTGCCACTTCGAAGGATTCCTCTATAGACAGAACCATATCCCCCCTCACCTAACTTGTATTTGAATTTTTTTGTAATCTTCTTAATATCTGAGTAAGAGTATCTTATGGGTAAAAAGTTATTGTGAGCTTGTAGGAATTCTTCGATGTTTGGGTCAATCGCTTGGTGTCTTCTCATCCACTTATAGATTAGAAGTATCAACACACATAGAACTCCGAGTACAAATTTTGCTGCAACGTAGTTGGCTAGATAGAAATTGTCCATAGATTAGCACGGTGCAATAAAAAAAAAATTAAACGTAATTTTTTTTTTATCAGAGCGCTGCTTGAGATCTTCATAGTTGTGAGGAGAAAAGGGCTAGGAAGTCATACCCAAGACGAGGGCGAGGCTCCGACCCACATATGGCGCATAATAATGCCTGGCCCACGTAGCATAATCTAAGGTGACCGAAAATGACTAATTAGAATCGACGATCAATCAATGAAGAATTAAATCTATTATTTTAGCATTTAAACATAAAAATAATTTACTATCCTAAATAGGTGCTCATATCGCAGTTTATTCTATTCACATGAGAAATCCATGTTACGGCAGCATGATATTTTCTCTAAAAATAAAAAATAAAAAACACGATCTTGCTTTTGTTCCCTCAAGTCGTACCAAACAATTAATAAGTTCACATCTCACTACGGCACAATTCTAATTTACAAACATTATTCAGGACGCTTGCAATTTATTCATCTACATAGGAGTAACAGCCATGCAATGGACACAAGCAACTATTAAATCAACCATTTTTCCCCAAACAAATATAAAGTAATAGTGTCAAATCCAGAAAAAAGGTTCATAAATTGTAATAGTGTCAAATCCAGAAAAAAGGTTCATAAATTGTAAAATTAAAAAGAGCACTGCATGCCTAATCTACTAAGAAGAAGAAGAAGAAGAAGAAGAAGAAGAAGAAGAATGAAGAAGAAGAAGAAGAAGAAGAAGAAGAAGAAGAAGAAGAAGAAGAAGAAGAAGAAGTAGGAGAGATTGAATCCCTCGGCCATCTTGTTGCGAAGGTCCTTGTATGTTAAGCTCCCATTCTGATCCCCTTCTTGGCCCGAGATTTGATCCGATGCGAATGCCGTCATGGTTACGGTGCAAGAGTCCTTGACAACACGAAAACATTCTTCCTGAGATGGTCAAATAGGAGAGATTGAATCCCTCGGCCATCTTGTTGCGAAGGTCCTTGTATGTTAAGCTCCCATTCTGATCCCCTTCTTGGCCCGAGATTTGATCCGATGCGAATGCCGTCATGGTTACGGTGCAGGAGTCCTTCAAATCCCCTGCTTTTAAGTTCTGTATAGCGTATGAGTACACCTTCATTTGGGAAAAATAAGGAGGCATGTCGGCAAAGTATGCTCCCTCAATGACTATGATTAGTACAATATTAATGTTGATGGTTGTTTTTCTTTAATCACATCTTCTAGTAATGTTGAGATTGATGCAAATACTTGGCATGCTAGATTAGGTCACATCACGTTACAAAGAATGCAAATATTAGCTAGATAAGGCCTTTTAAGGTCACTCACTAATGTTAATCTACCAGTATGTGAACATTGCCTAGCGAGAAAAGTAACTAGAAAACCATTCGATAAAGGTACTAGAGCCGAATTTCCGTTACAACTCATACATTCTGACATTTGTAATCCTTTGAATGTGAGGGCGAGGCATGGAGTCTCATAATTCATTACTTTCATAGATGACTTCACGCGTTTCGATTATGTTTTTCTAATCTCCCATAAGTCAAAAGCATTAGACCGCTTTCTACGATATATAACGATGGTAGAGAATCAGTTGAACAACATAATAAAGGCATTGAAAACCGATCGCGGATGTGAGTATCTATCGGAGCAATTCAAGGCTTTTTGTGATGAAAAGGAAATTGTACGACAATTTACTATTCCTGGTACTCCACAACAAAATGGGATAGCTGAGAGAAGGAATAAAATCCTATTGGAAATGGTTAGGTCTATGATGGCGCAAGCAAATTTACCTATCTCCTATTGGGGAGATGCATTATTGACTGCTGCCTATGTACTTAACCGAGTGCCCTCAAAATCAGTCACTTCCACCCCTTATGAACTATAAATTGGTAGGAAACCAGACTTGAGTATTCTACGTCCATGGGGATGTGTAACTTATGTTCATGATTCTTCTAATAGATATGGCAAATTAGGTCCTAGAAGGAAGAAATGTATTTTTATAACATATTCTGAATACTCCAAAGGGTACGTGTTCATAGGTGAACAAGCTGATGAAAATGTGACTGAAATGGAGTCACAAGATGTCACGTTCTTGGAGAACGATTTTCCTAGTAGAGGTGAGATTGATAAGGACTTCCAATTATATGAGATGGAAGATCCTAATAACACACCCACTAATGTTGTAAAGGGAAATGAAGATTTACCTCAACACACAAGACCTAGTGGGAGTGTTACATCGCCTAACGAATTGAATTCAAGAGAAATTCAGTTGCATAAAAGTAATCGTAAGAGTATTCCCCGTCGTCGCTTTGAGATTGAAGGGGAAGCATTTATAGTTGCTCAAAAAGATGATGTTGAGCCTAAGATTGTTCAAGAGGCTCTCTCATCCTCTGATAAGGAAGAATGGAGAAAAGTTTTGGAAGATGAAATGGAGTCAATGAGGGCAAATCATGTTTGGGACTTGGTTGATCTACCACCAAATCGTAAGACCATTGGAAACAATGGGTCTTTAAGATTAAGCGAAGGACGGATGGATCCATTGAAAAGTATAAGGCTCGTCTTGTGGCAAAAAGTTATACTCTACAGGAGGGTATAGATTATGAGGAAACATTTTCACCAGTTGTAAGGTTTGCCTCAATATACCTTCTCCTAGCCATCGTTGCACATTTGGATCTTGAGTTATATCAAATGGATGTAAAGACAGCATTTCTCAATGAAGAACTAGATGAGGAAATCTATATGAAACAACCAATAGGTTTTATAGCTAAAGGTCAAGAGCATAAAGTGTGCAAACTTTATCGCTGAATATATGGCCTTAAGCAATCATCTAGACAGTGGTATCTTCGTTTTTATCAAGTCATAACAACTTTTGGTTTCACGATGATTGAAGAAGATCACTGTGTATATGTCAAGGGTCCGAAGATAAATTTATAATTTTATCACTTTATGTGGATGATATTCTATTGGTTGGAAATGATAAAATTTTGGTTATCATTATAAAAGAATGGTTGTCTTCCAATTTTGAAATGAAGGACATGGGAGAAGCTGCTTATATATTAGGAGTTAAGATCGAAAAAGATCGATCAAGGAAACTCCTTACTTTATCACAAGAGTCTTATATAATGAAAATTCTTGAGTGTTTCCATATGCAACATTGTAATCCCATTGATACTCTTGTCATGCAAGGTGAAGGCCTAAGTACTAAGATGTGTCCTAAGACTCCAGAAAAAATTAAAGTGATGGAAACTGTTCCTTACGCTAGTGCGGTCGGAAGTTTGATGTATGTTATGATGTGTACTCGACCCGACATATGTTATGACGTGGGATTGGTGAGCCAATATCAATCAAATCCCGGTCAAGCATACTGGAAAGCAATGAAGAGGGTCCTGAGATACTTGAAGGGCACCATGGACTATCAACTTTGTTACCGAGGGAATGATTTATGCCTATCAAGTTATTCAGATGCTGATTGGGATAAAGAACTGGATGAGCGTAAATCGACTTCTAAATATGCATTCTTGCTCTATGCAGGTGCAATTTCTTGGAATAGCAAGAAACAAACATGCACGGCCTTGTCCACGATGAAGGCAGAATTTATTACATGTTTTGCCGCAATGCAAGAAGCAGTATGACTAAAACGTTTCTTGGAAAATTTAGTCACTGTCACTGAGGTTCCAAGACTGGTGATAGTTTATTACGATAGTCAAGCAGCCATTACCTATGTGAAGGATCCCAAGTATCATGGAAGGACAAAGCACATTGACATAAATAACAATTTCATCAGAGATATTATAGCGCAGAAAGAAGTGATCCTACAATACATTTCAACCAATAGATTGGTTGTTGATCCATTTACGAAGGCTGTTCCTAGAGACATTCTTGATCCACATGATGTCACTAGGATTGCGTAGAATGTGATATGTGTTATTGTAGATGATCATTGGTTTATGTATTTGTGGACATATGTATTGCACTTGTTTGTTTATTAGTGACTTAATGTTTTATCAATAAGTACAAATACATTATGAGACTAGCACCTACACACATATATTATTGAAAAGTATGTCAGCAGGCATTGATTGGCTCACTCACACGAGCAATCACCTCAAGTGCTATAGTTAGCATGTTGAGATGAGACGTTATGTACAAATGAATGCTGAAGAGCAAGTTTAGTACATAAAATAAGATGTCGCCTTGATTGGAGTCAAGATGAGTTCTGTGATTTGTTTATAATAAGACCAAACATGATAGTCCCACAATCATGTATGCCTGAAAGATGCCGGATGCGAGTACTTAATTAGGCGCTATAAAAAGCGAGCTGATATAGCACTCGAGCTAAACATGAGTACGTGAGGAGCACGTAACTATGTTTAGGTTAAGATCCGTGTAATTGATATATTTAATAAATGACATACTCTCTTATAGAAAGAGAAATCCACTATAGCATGTAATTCATACTACATGTGCATTGTTCGACTGACAAGGGAAGGTGAGTAAAATTATCCCTATTTACTTATCGTGTGAGCCCTTGAGGTAATTTATAATTTACCTCATTTGGTGCCCTATGTTACTTCTGACTATGTTCTCGAAGTGAAAGATCAATGTTGCTACTTTAGCATGTTACCGGCGGTCATGAATAGATATGGCATTATGAGACATGTCTAGGAAAGTAGTTGTTCTAAAATGGAGAAAGACATGAGTGCGAAGGAAGACTATTGTTATTTTACATCTATCACATGTATTTACCGGTCGACCAATTATATCGCCTTATGTGGTTGCGGATATAATTATAAATACATGATGTTTTGAGAATAGTCAAGTATAGCCTTTAAGGGATAGGTATACTTGGATTGATGTAACAAAATATGTCTGGGGCACTATGAGACATCAATTGTTTATTTCTTTTAGGGTCGTAGCCATTATGTCATTCCTAATAGGTGTATAATTTGAGCTCCCAAGTGCAGGTGTACTCACTGTCGCACAGCTTACTTGCCAATATGAATTGTTTTGTAAAGTTGATGAATATTAAATGCCTTATATTCTTGATAGAGTGCTATCAAGCCCACAATGTCCGAGTGGGAGATATAGTACTTAATTAGTATGTCCATGATGGGGTACGATGAGAACGCACTGTTTTGTCTTGATATGCTACGATGGAAAGACACCCTTTGAAAGGGTGTGAGGGAGTCATATAAAAGACTCCTGAAGACAACCGTTGAGATGGTTGGAAGAACATACACTCAGAAAGAAATAGTTTTTCCTTTCTCCCCTTTCCATCAAAAAGATAGGTGTTCCATTTCTCTTTTACAAGAACAATTGGCATTTACACTATGGAAATCGGGTGCTTTCCTCGTGATTGCATTCGGACCAACGTGAAGTATTTTTGTTCATGATTCATCCGCAATTCAACGTTCGTTCTAGGGTTAATTGTTGTTTGCGCATCGGATAAAGGTAAGTCGTCTTCCGCCAACTTGAATTCCAATAGGAACATTTCATGAAGGCCACCACCGTAGCATATCCACCACTGTATCCATTGATGGTTTTATTAGTGATGGGCTTAAGGCCCGTTCGCCCATGTTGGACCTAAAAACCCGGCCCACAGAATTAGGGCCCGTGGATGGAGAGACGTATAAAAGGGAGGAGAGAGAGGGAGAACTCTCTCTCCAAAAGGAAAAGAAAAACAATAAGCGTTTTTCTTCCCTTCAAGGCGTCGTCAGATCGAATAGGGCCAAATTCTCTTCCTATTATCGGCGTCGGTGTCTAATCTATGGCTAATAAGGTACGCTCGAATCCGTGGTGTGCTTTAGGATCGGTGATACGTGATTTTCTCAGGCTAGTCTTCCGCATTGCTTTAGGGGTTCAATTTAGTGTCGAATCCAATTTTCGGGAATCCGTTACTCCCAACATTGGTATCAAAGCCCTAGTTCATGTTTTCCCGACCCTTTTCATGTTTTTTTAATTGATTTTTCGCAAAGAAATTCGGTTGACACAGATCAGGGTGAGAAATCCCGACACCCGAGCGCTGTTCGTCCATTTTTTCGAGTTTCTATAAGTCGAAATCGAATTATGATGGCATAGGGTGAAAGGGGTCATCGAGACGAGTCTGGCGATATGTCGTGCGCCACCGGGTGACACCGGACGTGCCCACACGCGCAACCAGAAGCCGTTGCGCGTGGCCGTGACGAGCCTGAAGTGCTGGCTCGCCCAGCGCGTGCGGCACATGCACCGGTCGGCGAACCGGCACGTGCGCACCGCCGGCAGCAAACCGGCACGCACTGGTCGATGAACCGACGCGTGCTGACGTCATCGATGACGTCAGCACCGACGACAGTTGGTCGGGCAGTCACCGACCGGTGACCCGACCCGACCCGACCCGCGGACGGCTGGCACGCGTGCGGCACGTGCTGGCTAACGTCTGCGTGACGTCATCCCGCGCACGAGCGTGGCACGTGTGGTCGGTTTGAGCTGACTGATCATCGATGGGAGAGTGGTGACTTAATGTCAACGGGAAAATTCAAAAGGTCATATGGAATGGTCGTCCCATGCCACAGTCAGAGATGGTGCGATTTTTCATGAACACTCTTTCACTTGAATGGCAAGAAGTGTTGAATTGTATATGGGTTGTCAACAGAGCTGCTTCATATAAGAAAATTGTGATGGATTTTGTAAATGAATATTACTAGATTGTTACAAAGGAAAAGATCAAGAAATTGAACAAAATAGGATCTTTCCCAGTTCGTGTGCTAACTTGGTGTTAGATGTATTGGCTGATCTTAGTTAAGTGTGCTTTGTGGACATCTTCTATAATGTTTACTACCTTATTGTTGTTGATGTAGCAACTGATATGTTATTTGTATTATGCGAGAGCATTATTATTGTATATCAAATATTATTTGCTTTCTGTTATTATTGGTTGCTGTGGGTAGTTTAGAAATTTTTGTAACTTCATAGAATTGATTTTGCATATGACAATCATATTAATGATAGTTTTAAGTTAGGATTTTTGGAGGATGATTGGAAACGTAGTGACCTTTTGATTCTAAAACCTTACTTAAAATTGTTCATTAATATGATGGGTCTGTGCAAAAGGGATGCATAAATGATATGCATTAATAATTCGTGCATTTATGTCTGATGTGTTCAGATCAATGGCTTCAGCCACAAAGAGCATAGTTGCCGAGCTGAGCAAAGGTGAAAAGCTCAATGGTGACAACTATGAAATTTGGCAAATGAAAATCCAGTATGTGCTGGAAGAGCAAGAAGCACTTGAGGCTCTTAACTTGACCATGGTAGAACCTGAAGAATGAAGCACTGCACAGTAGAAGAGAGACAATGAAGCTTTTGCTACGTGGAAAAGAAAGAACTCTCTTACTCGCATCACGTTGCTAAGCAGCATGGAAAATGACGTTATGTGAGAGTTTAGGCGTTTTGACAATGCCAAAGAAATGTGGGAAGCATTGGCAGCAAGATTTGGTCATACTTCCGTGACCAGACTAAGGCAGCTCACTATTAGGTTTAACTCTTATAAGAAGTCTCATGGTCAGACCATGAAGCAACATCTTAGAAAGATGTCAAACATGATAAATGAGCTAAAAGATGCTGGCCATATCCTAACAGATGAGCAGCAAGTGCAAGTAGTGATTCGTTCCTTGCCTCATAGTTTGGAGCATATGAAGGTGCACCTGACTCATAATGAAAATATCAAAACTTTCGAGGATGCAATGCGTCATCTTGAGCTAGAAGAGGACCGCCTCTTGGCGGCTAAGCCGGATGCGGAACTCTATCATGCTAGTTCTAGCTCAAATGGAGCTTCGAGCTCCAAGCACAAGCGCCCTAACTGGTTTGATAAAGGGAAAAGCAAGGAAGCAGGTCCTTCAGGGAAGAAACCCAAGTTTAACCAACATGAAAGAGGAAAGCGTCCTCGCATGAAAAAGCTTGCAAGGGTGAAATGCTACAACTGTGACAAGAAGGGTCACTATACTTGCGACTGTTGTGAGCCAAAGAAGGTATGCACCCCTTGTACTTTTCAGAACTTTGCTTTTGTGTCGAGTTATGTGTTCTTAACTGAGTCTAATCCTTTGTGGACTGTGGATTCAGGAGCGACAGACCATGTAGCGAAGGATAGAGGATCCTTCGTGGAATTCCGACGAGTACCAACTGGAACTAAGTGGATCTATGTGGGAAACAACTCCAGAGCTAAAGTGAAAGGAATTGGCACATGCCAACTGAATATGCATGGTGAACGCATTTTGTTCCTACATGATGTGTTGTATGCTCCGGAGATTCGTCGGAATTTAGTGTCTGTTTTAGTGTTGGTTAAATTAGGTTTTAATATGAACTTCTATAATAGAGGTGTGGATTTGTTTTTAAATGCAAATTACTATGGTTGTGGTTATTTTCTGGATGGTTTCATTGTATTAGATATTGATTATGTTAATGCAAATGTTTGTTATTCCCTTCTCACGTCTCCTAATACATATGATAATGATGTGAATGTGTGACATGCTAGACTTGGTCACATTGACCAACAGCGTATGAATAGACTAGCCAAAGAGGGTTTGTTGGGCAACATTGAAAAAGTCGATTTGCCCATATGTAAGCATTGCCTAGAAGGAAAAACGACAAGGAAACCATTTGGAAAAGGTAAAAGAGCTGAATTTCCTCTGCATTTAATCCATTCTGATGTCTGTAGTCTAATGAATGTGAGAGGAAGGCATGGGGCTGTTTATTTCATCACTTTTATAGATGATTATACTCGATTCGGATATGTCTATTTGATTTCTCATAAATCTGAAGCAATAAGTTGTTTCAAAAGGTTTATGAACCTAGTAGAGAATCAATTAGACAAGAAAATAAAAGCATTGAGATCCGATCGAGGTCGAGAATATTTATCTGATGAGTTTAGAAAATTATGTGATGAAAAAGGAATAGAAGGATAGTTGTCTATTCCATATACTCCTCAACAAAATGGTGTTGCGGAGAGAAGAAACAGAACCCTACAGGAAATGGTTAGGTCCATGATGGCGCATGCTAACTTACCTATTACCTTTTAGAGTGATGCGTTGTTAACTGCTGCCTATATACTTAACTGTGTGCCTTCCAAATCAGTGACTTCCACTCCATATGAGTTATGGACAGGTAGATATGCAAGAAGTTTACTCTCCTTCCCTGGTTCTAAGTCTAGGTCCATTCTTTGGTATCAGAGCCATGGTTTCGTTTTTAATATTATCCATTCCATGCGCTTGATAGGTGAATCCAGAGCTGAGAAGATTTCTTCACATCATGTCCACAGAACCAGAAATCCTCAAAGCACCAGTCTCTCTTACACCTTCATCTTCATCTTCAACACCTCCAGAGTTCCGTGTCTCTAATGCTTCTAAGATAGACTATTTTTATGAAGTCTCTCTTAGTGATGAAACAAAGATTTCTGAAACTCAGCTACCCCTCATGAACCTTTATTCTGCTTTTGCCAAACCAACCACATCATTCTCACCCATCCGCTCAATCCGCCAGCTTATTCACCAAACCCCAAAGCAAGTAAAGGAGTACGTCCAGTCCTCCAAATTCGACCAACATCTTATTCCCGCTACTGAAAATGAATACTTTGTTACTCTCCAGATCCCTCCAGAATTTCCCCGACAATGGGCTCAACAGGGATACACTCATGTCCATTATGGAGCTGTTCGTCTTGCTCTAACTTTCCACGGTCAAAAAGGTTTGCCAGTTGTGGCAAGAATAGCATTGCTAGATACCAGGTTTTTACAATACCAACATGCTTGCATTGGTACTGTTCAAACCACTTTGAATGCAGGAACAGTCTTTGTCACTCTATACCCCAACTTCAACATCGCCCTTTCAGATCCTCAGTTACTTTCTTTTATGAAAGTCCAAGTTCAACTTACTGGAGCCCCCCAAACTGCTGACTCTGTAGCTGCAACATTACATTACTAGATGGTTTATCGAGTGCAAAACCATGCACTTGACCTCAACTTCAACAATGGTAATGAAGACGCCTTGTTCATTTCCATGCAAAATGACCAGGCATCCTGTATCCATGTTCCTAGATAGATTCCAAAGGATACGTTGGCCAAGCTTCTTCCGGAGACTTGGATAACCAATTACGAAAAGCTACATCAGCACAACAAGCCTTTCCATTCTACAGACTCCGAGTTTGTAAGAAAAAAGGATGGAACTGTTTCCATCAAATTCGGCAAGGAAAAGGAAGAAAGTCCTTCTATCTTCCAAACCCTCTTCATGATTGAACCATGTGTTCCTCCATATATTTCTGAGCCAGATCCCAAAAAGCATGTTCGACACTTTAATGGTGATGGACATCCTGTTCATTACTATAAAGACAATGATGGTCATTGTTTTTGGGATCCCTTTTGTCAATGTTCTCACTGTATAAATCCCCCCAACGAGGTAGATCCTTTTTCACCTCGACGGAAGAGGCCAAAAGATAAGATGTTCCAAAGGTACTTAAATGGAGATTCCTCCGTTGATACTCTTGGTGAATGTGACAAATACCAATTCATGGTTTCCTATGCACCACCTCCACCACTAGAGTCTAGTACCACATCTTAAGTCTCACCAAATCCATCAAAAACACCACCACCATCTCCTCCTCAGAAAAAGCAAGCCCTCTCTCCATTCTATAAGCCAATCCTTAAGTGGGCTAAGAAGCATTCTTACCCCCTCGAAGTTCCAGAAGAAGCACCATCTACTTCTTCTATTGCTATGTTTCAGGATACTGACTTTCCTCCTCTTGTCAAGGAAGGTTCTAAACTCTCGTTCCCTGCTACGGAAGAGTTTATTGATCCTCATGGTAGATACCGCCATGTTCCTAAAGTTCCTACTCCCACTGATGTGGATGAACATGGGAGACAGAAAAAAACCTCTGCTGCTGAAGCTGTTCTAAATTAGCAATCAGAGACTTTATTAGCACAAAACAATGCCTTCAAGACAATTGATTCCAAAATTGGAAATGTGCAACAAGATCTCCAAAGATATGATGAAAGTACCAAGAAGATACTTTCTGAATTCCAGAAAAGGCTTCACGCCTTGGAATCAGGACAACATCTCGAGTACCATTATCTTGAAAATCCAAAGCCGAAAATAGAGAAGCTCAAAACCCAAATCCAGCTTCTCGAAGAAGGAAGGTTCAGACCATTTGACCCATTGGCACCTCCTGTTAAAACCGGGTATTTACCCCCACCACCACAAACATCCATTTTTGCCAGTATCCCAACAAATCCTTACAGAAAAGAACCAGATATGGCAGAATTACGAAATCGTCTCAAAACCCTGCAGAAAGAAAAGGGGAAAGAAAAAGTACCACCTACAGAATCAAGTTCCATTGTCATAAGAGAAAGGCCAGAACATATGATGCTATCAAATCCATTAGAATCTTTTCTAAAGGATTTAGGCACCTAGGAACCTGACTCTGTTAGTCAACAGCCTGAACAACTTAATGCTCCTAGTCCGGGAAATCAGACTCTGCTCCCAGTTGAGCAAACTTCTAATGATACTAAAACAGAATCTTCAGTATCCTTTTCCTCCACCTCATCTTTCTCAATCCCTGCAGATGATACTCTTCCCATTACACCAGTCACTTCATCAATATTCATGGCTGGCCATTCAGATGATGAGATGGAATCAAATTATTCTGACCTAGAAACAGGTCAGACAAGCAATCCTACTCAGCGTGCGTCCATTGCATCAAAGCAATTCTTCACCATTGATGATATTCCTTATCAGAAATGGCCAATAAGGCTTGAAGAATTTCATACTTGGCTGAATACCCAGTCCATCACCAATCATGACATGAATGATGTCTTGTATAACTTCGTTACAAGATTCACAGGAAGCTTGAAGTTCTTGTGGCAATCACTTTCAGAAGAGGACCAGATTCATTTTCTGATGTCACCTAATTTCAGCCATGCCCTCACTCTCTTATATCATGTCTTTGTGGGAAAACCCAGAGACCTCATAGAGATAAAAAGAAGAGAGCTTTTTGAAAGACGATGCTGCTCCCTCCAGAAGAAACATCTTGATAAGCATTTTAAGTTAATGCTTCAAACCTTTTATCAAGTTGGAGCAGACCCAAATTTGAAACATGTTTTCCTTACTTCCATCCCGAAAGAACTATCCCAGATGGTTGAAAGGTTGTTCTTTGGAAAACAAAGGCGGATACAAGATATTCCCTTGGGAGAAATCCAGCAAGAAATCCATCTATGCCTAGAAGAATTATGCTTAAAATGCAAGATGGTACAAACATACATCACATATGACAAACGCCTTGAATCAGCCTGCTCCCGACAGGAGCTGAAAATTAAATGCTCCAAGAAAGATTGTGATGGAACATGCGGCAAGTACTCCCGAAAGAAGAAACACTACAAGAAGTTCTAGATTAAGAAATCCAAACATGGCTCCAAGCATTTCAGAAGAAAGAAGAAATGGCGATACCTACGCAAAAGAAAGGATCGCACAAGCCACAAAAAATCAAATCGTTGCTACATCTGCAACCAGAAAGGACATTTTGCCAAAAATTGTCCTCAAGCGAGAAAATGTCAGAATCATCTAATCCATCATATTGAGAATGAAATAGGTATCTCTCTCGAAAATGATGATATTGAATCCTTATTCTCCGCTAATGAAGAACCATATGAAAAAAAACTCTTTGTGCCATTCCCGCTTACCAAACTTCTAGTGATACCGAGTCAGACTTAGAGTCTGAAGATATTTTCCATATATCACCATCATCCCCGGAACCAAACCTGGACATATTTTCAAGTCAAACTCACTGTCCACACTTCCCAGTAAAAATCCTCACATCAAAGTTTGCCAAACCTATCACTGTTATTGCTCTCATTGACACAGGAGCAAGTTGTTCTATCTTAGATACAAAAATTCTTCCTGAAGAATTCTGGACTCCTTACACCAGATACTTCAATTCTGCGTCAGGAGATACTTTCTCCACAAATGTCAGAACCACTCCTGTAACTGTCCAGTTTTTCCCACAATGCTCTATAACTGCAAAGATTTTTGGATCTAACCTTCCCAATAAAGACTTGATAATTGGGTGGGACATCATGACTCAAATCTCCCAGCTTCGGATCATTCCTGGAAAAGGTCTTAGGTATAAAGATCAATTCTCTGAGTTTGTCAATATCCAGAGACTCTTTTCCATTCAAATGAGTCTACTAGATCCGATTATGCAAAAGTTATTAGAATCCTGTTCAGAATCCCATTCGGAATTTGCTCAAAAGTGCTCTCATCCTTTATGGAAAAACCCCGACTTTTTTGTTCGCCTTCCTTTCAAGAAAAATGAAGACATAAACCCAACCAAGGCGAGCCACATGGGAATGAAGCCAGAACATTTGGTTCTAGCTCAAAGGGAGTGCTCGGAACTTTTGCAACAAGGCCTTATTGAAGTTTCTGACTCACAACGGGCTTGTGAAGCCTTTTATATCAATAAGCGTGCCGAGCAAAACAGAGGAAAAATGAGATTGGTAATTACTATCAACCTCTCAATCTTTTCCTCCAAGATGATAAATTCCCTTTGCCATCCAGAGATTCACTCTTTAGTTGTCTTACCAAAGCCCACATCTATTCCAAATTCGACCTCAAAGCCAGATTTTGGCAATTGGGCATCCATCCTGAAGACAGATCCAAAACAGGATTCTGTATTCCGAACCAGCACTTCCAATGGAAAGTTCTTCCTTTTGGCTTAAAGGTAGCACCATCCCTTTTCCAAAAGGCCATGTGTCGCATCTTCCAACCAATTCTATCAAGTGCAGCTGTATACATTGATGATATTCTGCTCTACAGTCCTGATGAGCAGTCACACTGTCAACTCCTTGAACAGTTTGCAAAAATCGTGAAGAAGCATGGCATTATGCTTTCTCAAAGGAAGATGAATATTGCCCAAACAAAAATCGAATTTCTTGGTATGCACCTTAACAAAGGAACATACTACCCAGGGCTACATATTGCTCAAGAATTATTGAAGTTTCCTCAGGATAACTTTACAAAAAAGCAAGTCCAGCAATTTCTTAGGATAATTAATTATCTCAGAGACTTTGTCCCAAATATTGCAAAACTCCTGATCCCTTTACAATCTATGCTGAAGAAGAATTCCCCACCTTGGGGAAAAACTCAGACTAAAGCAGTTGCTGAACTCAAAGAGATTATGCAGAATCTCCCACCATTACAAATACCATCAACAGGTAAAAGAATTCTCCAAATTGACGCCAATGATGAATACTGGGCAGCTGTTCTTTTTGAAGAAATTGATGGTAAGAGACTCCTCTGTGCTCATAAAAGTGGAAAGTTTTCCCAAGCTGAAATGCATTACCATTCCACTTTCAAAGAGATCTTAGCAGTTAAAAAAGGAATCAAAAAATTTGAGTTTCATCTCATTGGCCACCACTTCCTGGTGGAATTAGACATAGCATCTTTTCCACAGATGACCAAGTTTAAACAAAAACAGATTCCAAATTCCCAATTGCTTCGGTGGGCTGAATGGTTTTCGAAATACTCCTTTGAAACCAAGCATATTCCTGGAAAGAAGAATGTACTTGCTGATTTCTTATCAAGGCCAAAAGCACCAGCCGAGATCAACATGTACATCAAAAGCCCTGCTTTCCATATGCTCAATTATGGAGTAAAATACAAGATCGAGAACATCAAAGATTAACAAAGCTGGAAATACCCCCTGGAGATTATTCAGCAAATCCAGAACGACAGTCTTGCTGAGAACTTGGAGAACCTCATGTGGCAAAGCCACACAGACCTATTCAGATTCAATGGAGGTTCGATTCTTTATCCTTTCGGGTTAAATATGAATTATCCATTCATTCATCCTCTTATCTGGAAGGAAGATGATTTTCCTGAACAGCTCAAAACGTTATTATGGTACTTGACCAATAAGTACCTGATAGCTTTTGAAATCCCAACCAGAAGATTCGTTGCTAACCTCACAAGGATATTTCTGCTCGGAAGAAACATTGAAAAAGAATGTGATAGAAATCTTTTAGAATTTCTAAATTGGTTCTATCATCCTACATGTTGGAAACAAGACTTGGAGAAAGAATTGAGATCGATGACACCAAATCCTGAAGTCCATACTATCTTCTTTTTCAGATGTCCTTGGAATTTTTGTAGAAATAATGGTAGTATCCTTGATGCACCACTAGAAATAGGAACCACATCCTATAAACCTAACTTGAACAGCCGTGAAGCCCGGATTTACAAATCTTATCCTAGATCTGTCCGACTTTGCGAACATGAATATCGAGAACTCCAGAGAATCCTGTGCCAGGAAAACAAGACCATTCCCGAAGATATTTAGAATAATATACCCACTACGTGGGATCATTATGACCTAGCACCAGAAGCTAAGGAAGCACTCGGACAATACAGACAAGCCTCATCGTCCCAAGAGCCTGAATTAACAAACGAATATGACATTGTCCAGTCTACCCAGGACCCCTATGCATGCTTTGGAGGACCTCTGTCCCAGGATCCCTATGAATAATTTCAAAGCATGGACACATCCTTCTATGCAAAGCCATCCAATTGGCCTCAGCCAAGAATGCCTGACCCACAAGAAGATGAACATACAAACTGGGCTAAAGAAGAAGCATCACATTGGGCTCATGAACAGGCATCCTCATCATGAAGGCTTAATCAAATCCTCTCACCTGAAGACCTTGAAGCCCTTGAACAGAAATACGAGGCACATCTCCTAGAAGACAACTCGGATGACTCGGTTTGTAGCTATAATGCTCGTGACGGACGGGACCGTTGAGTCCATACAATTTCACTGTAGCAAATCACTGTTCACTTTTACTGTAGCACTAGGCTAGGGAATGTACTGTTCACAGTACAGTTACTGTTCATAGTGTGCGAATAATTCCCTTTCGGTGCCCCTGTTTGTTTCCTGACCTGTGAGCTTGGTCCCTGTGTGTGTCCTTTTAACCTCTTATTGCCTATATAAGGCAAGGAGGGTGTAATGTTTTGGGCAAAGTCCTCTGAAGTAAAGTGTGTGCTTTGTGAGAATCTCTCCATGGCTTTCTAAAATCCCTCTTCTTCTTTGGCCTGGTAGGATCCTTCAAGAAATGCAGCTTGGGTAGATTAGAAACGTTTCCATCCTGGCATCTCTGAGTGTCTCTAGGCTTGGAACTAAAGGGCTGAGTGGTTTCCTGCTAAAAGGCTGTCCCTGAAGGGCTAGAACGAAGCTGTTCGCCCACTGTGGGATGCATATCTACAAGAAGTTTACTAAGCCATGGGGTTGTGTTGCCTATACACATGAGTCCTCTCACAAGTTTGGGAAATTGGATCCCAGAGGAAGGAAGAGTATTTTCATAAGATACTCAGAACACTCAAAAGGGTATGTGAAGGAAGAGTATTTTCATAAGATACTCGGAACACTCAAAAGGGTATGTGTTCATAGGTGAGCAAGAAAGTGGGAGTATAACTGAATTTGAATCACGAGATGTCAGGTTCTTAGAAGATGAAACCTTGGATCAAGATAATGATATTAGTGGAGTTCATCCAAGTGGGAGTAATATGAGAAGTGATGAATTGAATTCAACTCATTCTCAATTGCAACCACATGATGAGACGACATCATCATTATCTCATCCAAGTGGGAGCATAATGGGGAATGATGTGCAAAGTGTATAATCTTCCATACGGCAGACAAGTCGCCAAAGTATTCCCCGTTAACGTTTTGACATTGAATGGGAAACTTTTATAGTTGCTCCACAAGATGAGGATGAGCCAAGAAATATTAATGAGGCTCTGAATTGCCCTAATAAGGAAAAATGGATTCATGCAATGAAAGAGGAAATGGAGTCAATGAAATCAAACCAAGTCTGGGAACTAGTTGATCTTCCAAAAGAACGCAGAGCTATTAGGAACAAGTGGGTTCTCAAAATAAAGCGAAAGGCTGATGGCTCGATAGAAGGGCATAAAGCTCACCTTGTGGCGAAGGGGTATAATCAATAAGAAGGAATTGATTATGAAGATACATTTTCTCCTATAATGAGATTTACCTCGATTCGCATTATTCTGGCAATAGTAGCTTGTATGGATCTTGAGTTACATCAAATGGATATAAAGACTGCTTTCCTCAATGGAGAATTAGATGAAGAAATATATATGGAACAACCTGCTGGTTTTATAGTGAAAGGCCAAAAAGAAAAAGTATGTCGACTTTTGAGGTCGATTTATGGCCTTAAGCAGTCATCGAGACAATGGTATATACGTTTTCATAATGCCATAATGGCATATGATTTTACAATGATTGATGAGGATCATTGTGTATATATCAAAAGATCCAAGGATCAATTTGTGATCATATCATTATATGTTGATGATATACTGATTGCCGGAAGCAATATGGAGTTTGTTAATACTGTCAAGAGTTGGTTGTATTCCAAATTTGAGATGAAGGATATGGGTGAGGCTGCATACATTCTTGGAGTTAAGATTTCAAGAGATCGTTCGAAGAGATCGTTGTCTCTTTCCCAAGAAACATATATACATAAAGTTCTTGAACGATTTCATATGCAAGATTGTAAACCCATAGATACTCCTATTGTAAAAGGTGAAGGATTGAGCCATAGACTGTGTCCAAGGACTCTACAAGAGAAGGAACAAATGAAACATGTTCCTTATGTTAGTGCAATTGGAAGCTTGATGTACGCTATGATGTGTACAAGACCCGACATATATTTTGCAGTTGGAATGGTGAGTAGATACAAATCCAATCCAAGTCCAGCACATTGGAAAGCCGTTAAGAGAATATTGAGGTATCTGAAGGGAACTGCTGATTTCAAGTTGAATTACCAAGGAAATGATCTGCGACTTGAAGGCTATTCAGATGCTAATTGGGGAGGAGACTTAGATGAAAGAAATCTACCTCAGGATTTGCTTTCTTACTGAACAATGGCGCCATATCATGGAGCAGTAAGAAGCAAACGTGTATAGCTTTGTCCACGATGGAAGCTGAGTTCATGGCATTATCAGCAACGGTACAAGAAGGAGTTTGGCTTAAGAGATTTTTGGATCATTTAGGTGTTAATGAGGAAGCTGCAAATCCATTGTTGGTTAACTATGATAGCCAAGCAGTTATAGCGTACACCAAAGATCCAAAATATCATGGCAATACCAAATATATAGATACCAAGTATGACTTTGTCAAGGATATGGTTGCACGAAAGGATGTGAACTTGCAGTACATATCTACGCATAGAATGGTAGCAGATCCTATGACAAAGCTAATATCTAGAGATGTGTTTTGTGGTCATGTAAAATCTCTAGGATTGCGTAGAGTCTGATGTACTGGATTGTAATTTCCCTGAGTTGTTCACATTTTTGAACTAGTGTTGTTTCATTATTAATGCCTATGAATTTTTGTATGATCTTTATGCATCTTAATGCTCAGTGCATTACTTTAAGTTAAGGAAGTATGTCGGACAGATAAAAGATTAGCCCACTCACACGGGTAATCGCCTCTATTTAATGTGTGATAAATAGAGATGAGACTGTTTTTAAGCTTATTATCTAAGTGATAATCAAGAGCTCAAGCTTAAAATACATATGTCGTCTTAACTAAGTGTTAAGATGATGACATAATACTTACTATGTCCAAAAGTAAAATAACCCACATATTTTACTTTATCTGTCTATGATGCCAGATATGAGTTTCGATGAATTTTGTGAATGAGTAGATACGTGAACTCAAGTTAGACATATGCTCCACGGGAAAGGAGTTAATACCGTAATACGTATTTCATACTACGTATGCATGAGACGACCATTAAGAGTGACAAAAGTTTAATCTCAACTTTTATGTCGTGTGAGACTATTGATGATAAGAGTTCCTCAATTTTTAGTCATCTCATGACTCTTACTTATTCTCAAGATTTCTATTTAGTGTTTGCTATCTTAGGATATTGCCAATGGTCATGAGTTGATTCGATCTAATTGGACATTTCTAGAAAAGCAAGCTGAACTGAAATTGAGAGTTTGAAGGAAAGAGGAAGATCGATCTTGGAGAATCACATTGTAGTTTTTGTATTCACTGGTCGACCAATTATGATTGTCTTTGTGATAACTGTAAGTGTGAATACAATACATATATATATATATATATATATATATATCATTGTTTAAAAGAGATCAAGAGAGATATAAAATGTGATCGATCGATCTAAGGTACTGCATACTAAATCTACTCGGAGTGTGACACCCATTATGAGCTGCTATATATTCCTAATAGATGTATAGCAACGAGCTCTCAAAGTATGTTGGTCGCACGGATTATTCACCGGTATGAATGTTGAAGAGAGATAAAGAGAATCCTGTTCAGCCCACCATGTGCGAGTGGGAGATGATGGTTTTATTAGTGATGGGCTTAAGGCCCGTCCGCCCATGTTGGGCCTAAAAACTTGGCCCACAGAATTAGGGCCTGTGGATAGAGGGACGTATAAAAGGGAAGAGAGAGAGGGAGAACGCACCTTTTGGAAAAGCACAACGTACGTACGTCTCCCTCTCCCTCACTCTCTCTCCAAAAAGAAAAGAAAAACAGTAAGCGTTTTTCTTCCCTTCAAGGCGTCGTCAGATCAAACAGGGCCAAATTCTCTTCCTCTTATCGGCGTCGGTGTCTAATCTATGGCTAACAAGGTACGCTCGAATCCGTGGTGTGCTTTAGGATCGGTGATACGTGATTTTCCCGGGCTAGTCTTCCGCATTGCTTTAGGGGTTCGATTTAGTGTCGAATCCGGTTTTCGGGGATCCGTTATTCCCAACATCCATCAACACCACTGAAGTTGGAGTACATCAATGTGTAACCAAGGAAGTCGGAGTACCTCAATGGGTAACGAGGGAGGGACGAGCAATTACCCTTTTGCAGTCCATTGTCAACCACTATGATATTACCATTGAAGTCATATTGGTTATCATAGAAACCGTAATGGATCGACTTCACATAATATCGGCTGGCATATGGATATAGAATAGTGCGATTATTTACACAAGCTAGCTCATAGTGAGAGTTGCCACAGTGTTTTGGATCGTCTTTCAATCGAAAATGATAATTTATGTTACGGTTCTCACCACAAAATGAAGGGGCACACAAATGATTGTTCTTCACACCGCAACTCATCCCTAATAGTAGCAGAACATGCGATACGAGAAGAAAAACATGGAGCGTAAATATGGAGCTGAGAGAAATAATCATCTCTTTATCGTTTGGTCTTATGCAATGGAAGTTTTAGCTCATTTGGTAATGCGAGAGAGGCTTAATAAAGGGTTGGGAGTCCTCGGTTAACGAAATGTCCAAGTCAACCCTAAAACAAAGTCTGGCGAAGAAAGTCTTAAAAAGTATGGCCCACCTAAAACACGGTCTCAGAATTAGTGATGGATAGCTTTCACATCCATTACAGAGGAAACCTCTCTGCATTTTCCAAATTTGATTTTTCTTGGCAAATTAATTCTCTCTTTATTTTAGTATCGTAAAGAAGAATCGATTTCAAATGTTTTGTACCCTAAACTCAATCAAAATCCTTTCAAAAACGGCATTCGGCATTCTATTTCATTTTCAAGGCCAATATATGTATATATATATATATATATATATATTTTTTTTGGTAACCCAAGAAACCCCGTAAACTGACAGCCGGTGAGCAAACCCTGGGGGAGCGACTACAGGACCCATCACCACAGTATTCCAAGTAAGAATCCCTAACGACGCCTCTGGGATTCGAACTTCTCTCCTTCGTGAGGGGGAGAGACCCCAAGCCAGCTATGCCGCTACAAGCGGTGGTTTCAAGGCCAATATTTTGTAAGTGTCGTTTCGTTAAATTTTGAAGAATAAAAAAAAAGGATGATGTATTTCATCGTACAAGATTTTTTCATTTTTGAGAAAACAAAAATTAGTAACCAAAAAAGAGGATCATGTTAGTTAACGGGTACATAGATTTTAACTCATATAATATGGCTTTCCGCAAATATAGAAAGAAAAAAAGGAGCAAGTGCTTCTTGCTCATGGATGTTGTGAAACATTATGAAAGAAAGAAAGCAATATGGTAAATTCTCTACTAGCAATGGGACCGATGCATCTCAATTCGAAACTCACTTGTGTCGTCGTGGATCGACACATGCAAGGACTATGGACACGACATTTGAATTCACAAAAATAATGCGATGTTTACTTATTCACTATGCTTAAATTTCAAAATCACTCTTTTGTAATTGTGCTATAATTATGAATATGACCGTCATCTCTTTTCCATAATTGAACCACTTAATGAATGAACAAAGTGATCTCAATGAAAAAGGCAATACGATAATTTCTCAACCAACAATCAATTGATGTGGGTCTCAATAAGAAATTCACTTGCTTTGTCATTCTCGACACACGCAAAGACTATAGGTGTAATATTTTTTTTTTGGGTGACCTGGGACCGTCGTACAGCCAGCAGCTAGTGACGTAAACCTGGGGCGACCTGCGGTGTTGACACCTAATTTAGATTCAATTTTTAGAAAATAAAAGATTAGAGGGAAATTTTGAAAAGAAATTTTGAATTCAAAATAATTCAACAGCCGGATTTTGGAGCCATTTCTTTGTTGGAGAAGTTGAGCGAAAATCTCCACCGGCGAGAGGTTGAGCAAAAATCTCCACCGGCGAAACAAACTCGAATTTTCGCTTTATAAATAGAGAGGTTATTCTTCACCTTTCGTGGGGGGCCGAAAAAAATTGAAAAGTGAAAAGAGAGAAAACAGGGGGGTCTTCTCTTCGTTCGGCCAAAAAGGGAAACACAGAAAAAAAAGAAAAAGAGAGAGGGAAAGGAAGAAAGGACGTGCGGCCGGGGAAGTAAAAAGGGAGAGACTTTCTTCCTCGTCCATTTTCAGCAAGGAGAGAGAGAGCTTTTTCTTTTTTTCCTGACAACTGCAGGGAGACGGAAAAGTCAACAGGAGAGTGACGTGAGAGAGACAAGTGAAAAAAGAGAAAAAGCAGCGTAAAGGCAAAAAAAAAGAAAAAGTAGGGGGGTGATTTGACCCCTAGTGTTCATCGTCTCCCAGGTTTGCCGCCCACGTTGCTGCTCCATCCTCGACGAATCGAAGCCCCGACGCTCCACCCTTCGCGAGTAAGCCCGAGCCGTGCCACAGCCAAGCTGTCTTCCCCGCGCCGACGTAGCCGCTGATCTCCGTCCGCGAACCCCAACGTCCGCGCACCCTTTCCTCCCACGAAGCTCCGCCGCACCTCCGCTTGTCCCCGAAGCCCTGCAACTCGCGCCCAGCAACACGTTGAGACACCACCGGCCGCCCGCGCACCTCAACCCATGATCTGCATCTCAGCTCGCCGCCGGTGAAACCCCCCGCGATGCCAGACTCGCACCCGACGCCGTTCGCCGCTCGTGTCCTCCCCTCGCAACGCCGACATTGCACCTCAGCCCGAGCCACCTTTGCTGGATCTGCGACCCTGCTGTTCGCCGGTCATCGACGCCGCACCTCCCTGTTGCTGCTGCTGCCGCTCAGTCCTCACCGGAGCTCCGATTCCGGCCCGCTCCGACACTGACCATCCTTCATCCGAATTTGTCCAGCAAGTTCAATACGGTTGGTATCATTTTCCTTGTGCAGGTCACTTGAAGCTTGAGAAGGGTGAATTTGGAATATTCATTGCTGGTTTCATCTTGGAGATAATTTCCCAAGCTAGGTAAAATTTTAGGTTAAATTCAATTATTATTTGGATTTTTTAGCTTGTGGAATTGACTTGATTTGTTCTGTTTTTATCATTATCCAATTATGAAATTTATCATATTAAGTCATAATAATCAAAAATATTGAGTCGCGAGACGTCGGCTTAGATTTTTTATCATTTTGACTTTCATGACAAATTCATAAATTTCTTTGCATCATTGATTCATATTAAAATGCCATTGATTTACATGGATGGATTTTTATTTTAGTGTGTTATTATTATTTGCTCATCACATATCATGCATCAAATGTCATATCTAGAATTTAGATATTTAGGTCTATATGCATTTCATATTTAAAACTTCGCATTCTAGTTGTTTCTAAGATTCATGTAGAATTAGGATGATTTTCCTTTAATAAAACCAAAACAAAAAATGTTATTTAGGTTATATAGATTTCATAATGTGCACATTACATATTGCGTTTTAATTAGTGGGTTATAAGTTAATGTTTTAACATCCTCATTATGTAGTTTTTTATTAAATATATATAAAAAAATGCCAAAAAAATTAACATTGTATCATTACGTTACTTTCTTTTAATAAAAATTACTAGGTCATTTCAAATAAAAAAGAAAACACAAAAGTCTTTTATTTGGTTAGTTAATAGGTTAGCTCATAATCAATCTCATTTCATGTCATCATTGTTAGTGTAGGTTGCATATGTGTAATAAAAAAATCATTAAAAAATCATAAAAAAACATGCATATAGAATTACCACGTCATACATCTCATATCATACAGCATATGCATATTTATGGTTATATAAATTAGATTGCATATATATAGTGATAAGTTTAAGTCATACTATATGAATTGCATCTCGCATATCATTAAAGTAAAATTCATGCATATTAAATTTAGATTAAGATTGCATATAATTAATTTTTTTTTAAAAGAAAAAATTATGTGTCATGTCATTTAGAAATCATGTTTAGGACATGCATTTTTATTAGCATTTTTCATTTGAATGTTATTTTATTGATTGCGCACCCACATAACCATCATTTGCATGTTAGTAGCTTAGGTTTAAATTAATCAACATTGCCTGCGAAATATTTTTTTTAAAATTAAAATAAAAGGTACCGAAAGGGCGTTAGACTAATCTAGCGTAACCATGTCCCCGGACCTATTGAATCTCTGGTTCGCAATAGTAAAGTATTCTCCCATACTTTACTTGGGTTTCTAACCAGCCCTAATTGGTTAGTGGCGGCTCCAAATTGATGCATGTTTAAATGAGTTAATTTCTATCAAGTCGCGATTGGTAGGACTTGGGAGGGTCCGTGCCAAGTTTTCGGACTTAGTAATCCATTAACCTAAACTTCTAGGATTGCCCCTGAAAATTTAGGTCGCGACATGCGGGGACCCAACTATAGGTGTAATATTCACATGAACAAAAATCAACTAATACGTACTTATTCACCATCAATTGAAATATCATTCTTGTGGATCAGTCAATCACTCGCCTATAAAATAATCTCATCTTTCTCTCGCAATAAATCGAACCGACCTATTACAATATCCAATTGAAACGTGCCTCATCACTCAGTAAGTAAATTTTTATACAATCCCTCAGTAGAGCTAACATTTAAGAAAAGGATGAGGATGAAGAAAGAAACGAAAAAAAAAAAAAAACTGGGAAAGTCTGCTTCTGGAAATCATGGTGTCTGCACCTCTCCCTTTGGTATCCGAAACCTAATTAGCAAAACTCAAAACTCGTTGGTGGCAAGAGTTTATAATAGGAGATAGTGAATCCCTCGACCGTCATGTTGTGGAGGTCCTTATACGGTGAGCTCACACGATTATACTGATCCTTTTTCCACCTTGGGATATAATGCGGTATTAAAGCCTTTATGGTTCTGGTGTAAGTATGCTTGATGTCCCTTACTCGAAGATCAAACCCATGTACAGCATATGAGTACACCTTAATTTGGGAAAAAATTGGGGGCATATCGGAAGGATATGCTCCCTCAATACATGGTTCAGTATCGACTTACGAAATAGAAGCAAGGGGCTATGAGCACTTCGTGAAGACCACCGGCACAACTAACGAATCGTATGGATCATTATCATTAAAGTTGGAGAGCGCCAACAAGTAATGAGGGAGAGATGAGCAATTACTTTTTTGCAGTCCATCGTCAACCAACGCGATTTCGCCATTGAATAAACATTTGCTAAGATTGGAATGGTAGTAAATTGATTTCACATAATATTGGCCGGCATATAGATATAGAACAATACAACTATTTTCACAAGCTAGCTTATGTTCATAGCAGCGGCATCCTTTTGGGTTGCCTTTCAATCGAAAGTGATAGCGTATGTCATGAACCTTGCCGCAGGATGAAGCAGCAGACAAGTAAGTCTTCTATGCACCACAACTCGTCCCCAGTAGTAGCAGAACATACAATATGAAAAGCAAAACATTGAACATGCTTACAGAGCTCAGAGACTTAATCATCTCTCTATCGTTTGATCTGATGCAATGAAAGTTTTTGCTAATTGGTAATGCGATGGAGGCCGAGTAATATGAATGAAAAGAGCTTGGAGTCCTTGGTCATTCAAATGTCTAAGTCAACCAATAAAGCAAAGTCTAGTGAAGAAAAAGTGGATATCGCGTGGAAATTGCAGTCCTTGTGGTCAAGGTGTCAAAACACAGTGGTGGAATTATTTATGCATAGCTTTCACATTGATTAAAAAAAAAACTTCTCTACAGTTTCCAAATTGAATCAAAATCCTTTTGAGTGAGGCAATGATGTTCTATTTTCTTTTCAAGACTAATATTCCATAAGTGTCCCTTTGTTAAATTGTGAAGACGAAAAGGAAAAAGATGTATTTCATCATCTAAGCTTTTTATTTTTGACAAAAAAACAGAAATTGGTAACAAAAATAGACTATGAACAAGAATATAACTTGTATAATGTCGCTTTTCGCAAAAGTAAAAGAAAAATGAGAAATAAGTGCTTCTAGGATGGTGTAACACGTTATGAAAGAAAGAAAGCAATACGATCATTTCTAGTGGTGGACCAATGCGCCGTGACTAGAACCTCACTAACTTCGTCGTCACACAAACACTATAGATGCAAATTTCCAAGTCCACCATCAACATAAAGTCTAGCGAAGAAAAAGTGGGTCTCATGTGGAAATTGCAGCCCTTGCGGTCTAGGCGACAAAAACATGGTGTTGGAATTATTTATGGCGTGGCTTTCACGTTGATTAGAAAAGAAACTTCTCTGCAGTTTTTAGATTTAACTTTTCTTGGCAAATTGACTCTTTAGGAATCAATTTTAGTTCAATAAAAAAAGAATCGATTGGAATGTTATGTGTGGCACCCCTCGAACGGCCCCCAATCCGCTAGGGTTGCCACAATTCGCTTGCCTTTCGCTTGACCTGATAATATATCACTCTGATACCATAGAATGATAATAGGTCCATAAGTCCTGGGGGTTTATATCATTTAGATCGGTCCCAATGCAGTTTATATATATAGCGGAAGCAAAATCCAACATCTCTCTATTCCAAATTCAGAAATAATGCACACCCACTAGACAGTTTTATAAGTTAAGAGCCGAACACTTTTATTTACTTAAACCAGATGGACATCATTCGTCGATACACCAAAATGTCGTAGTCTTCTATACTCGGGTATATTTCAAAAGATGACCAACATCTTTTCCAACAGTCGTATACTTAAAGTCCATCGATCAGTGTCGGCGTCCAAAAGTTCCTTCCTCTGCTGTCCTCCTCCTCATGGTCATATTCAATCACTCGGTCCATCTACTGGTGGCGGTGGCAGCAGAGGTATCTTGACCAATCTGAAATGTTAGTCTCCGAATGAGGTGAGTACAACCACTCAGCAGTAAAAGATTCATTAAACTATATCACGTAGTACCATCAATATCCAGATTCATGCAAGATAGACAAAAACGGGTAATCAAATTATAAGTATGCATCAAAATCATGAAATTCTTTAATGCAATGGCAAGTACAATTTCGAAACTCTCAAGATGCATCATGTCCAGTTACACGAGTCCCGATCATAGGGTCAAACTGTTATAACACGTCTCATTCCATGCCATATAATTTAATCCTATAACTAGACCACACCCATACTTAATATAATCATCAATTTTAATCATTCAAACAATTTTATCCTCCCAGAGGACCAATGTTTGCATCCTTCTGGGATTCCACACCCATCCCTGGCGTCGTGGAAGCCTCCGAGCATGTATTCAAAATACAACCGAGCATCCAAAGGGCATAGACTCATTCGAACCTCTGGGCATCTCGCACCCCACCTAGCATCATGAGGAATCACTGGGGACAATAGACATGGTTACCCCTAACCTCTAGATTTACGTACTGACAAGCATACAACCGGGCATCCTGAAGCTCCCGGGGAAAATCTCTGGGCATGTCTTTATAATACAACCAGGCATCCAAAGGGCATTGACTCATTCGAACCTCTGGGCATCCCGACTCCCAGGGCATCGTTGACCCGAGGGTCCAACAGTAACAATTAACATCTTAATTTCCAAAACACTTTTCAATGCAATGACAAGATGTCCCATGAATCTTCACCAAATCTCAATATTTCATGGTATGCTGAATATCAATATCATCATGTCAAATAACAACTCAAGATGCATTCACCTTTGGGACAAATTGAGCAAATTCGGAACAAAACAGCTCAAACATCACAATGCACAGTTTTAGTAACAATTTCGGAATAACCCCTAAATGAACTCAGAAAATTCTGAGATTTTTATATGTTATAAATCAGACCTAAAGGAAGAAATTTCATGAAGAACACTAAGTCAGATTCATTGTGTATAAAGAGTAATATTTTGTTGTTTCCTTCAAAATTCTGCAGTAACTTTCAGATTCAGTACCTACAGAAGAAAATTCGTTTCACCCACTAAATCTTGTCTGCTTGTTCCCAAATTTTGATATGTTATTCCTAAGGATGCTACAACTTTCTTTAAGAGTTTGAAGTCCAATTCTAACTAGATAATTACAGAAAATTCACGGAGTCATCATAGGTCAAGCTATCCTCTACGAAACAGTTCACTGTTTTCAATAGGTTCACTTCTACCTTCATGTTTTTACATTCATATGGCTATAGCTAGATGTCAAACTCAATCTAATGGATGTTATCTTTAAGTAAAATGGTTCATTTCCTTATTTTCATCATTATAAATCAAGCCGACAGAAATAACAAGACTTTCTATCTATAGTTCTCTAAAACAGAATCTTCATATACGGTTTTCTTCATTTCTAGTTCAGTCCAACCATTTGTTTCTCTACCAATCTCCTTTACAACACTTCAAGTCTCTTCCACAGCATCTAAGAACACTTTCAGTAAGTTCTTATTAACAAGAAACCTTCCACAGCTCGGCTCAAAGCATATATTCATCCATAAGCTCACTCATCTCAACATACACCTCATTTCTTCACTTGGCAAGCATCACTTCACTTTACTCAATCAAAACAGCCAACTTTCACTAAATTTTCAAGACATGCAAGACTCAAAAGCAACATGCAATGACTTCTAACTTCAATCTAGTACTCATCAAGCTCAATCCAACACAACACAGCAACAACACATTTAATCCTCCACAGAACAGCACTCAATCTTCATCTCAATCATCCAAAAACCCAACATGCAGTTTCCATTTCAGCATTTCCTCAAATCTACCAGCACTTCACCAGATAATCTCAGTATGCAAAGACATAGATCAATGAACTTCCACTTGCCTCACTCCTAAGCTCAATCGACAAACCGAACAGGAAACTCGTGGGCCTTCGAACGCAGCTCAACGGCGGCGAAGACTCGGCGAAGACTAGCAGCGTCGACGGCGGCAACTCGAGCATGGCAGAAGGCGATCTCCTTCTTCCTCTCGCGCCATTCACTCTCTCGCTCGCTGCTCACTTTCTCTCACGAATCTCTCTCTCTCTCGCTCGCTGTTTCGCTCGGTTAGTCTCTCTTTTACTCACGGTTTTGCTATTCCCATCACTAGTTTTGTTGACAAAAACCAGTCAACAGAAGGAAAGCTTCGGTGGCAGAAGGAGGCGAGAACAGGTGGGTGGGAACGTGGCTTGCATGCTGTCCCGGACGCTCTCTCCGCTGGCCACCGAAGAGGGAGAGAGAAATCGGTCTTCTCTCTTGCCAGCTTGAAGCCTTTGCTACGTGTCTTCAGCTACTCGAACTAAGGGTGAGCAGCGGTTTAGGGTCGACCCTGGACTGACCCTGGACCAGCTCAACCCTATCGGTCCTGGTCCGGTTCTCAAGGGGACTGGGTCGGTCCTTGGTCCTAAAATTCCAGGACCAACACTATACAGGTTGGTCCTCGGTCTTGAGAGTTTTGGGTCGGTCCAACCCTGGACCAACCCTGTATATTATATTATATTATATTATATTATATTATATTATATTATATTATTTATAATTCTTTTATATATTCAAACCTAAGTAAAATTTATGTTATATTATATTATATATAATTCTTTTATATATTCAAACCTAAGTAAAATAATGTTAAAGTTGTTGACTCCTCATGCTCACAATCATGGGCAGACGGCATCCAATTCCAAAAGGCGTGAAGTTTATGCCGTAAAGGTCTTCACGGCCTCCTCCTCCACAGTCTAGACTCCAGAGTACATTCTTCACCATGAGAACCAAGGACTCCTCATAGTCATGGACTCGCGACATCCAAAATGGCATGAAGTTTATGTCGTAAATCTCCTCACGGCTTTCTTCCCTAAAGTATGTTATCTTCCATTTTGTCTTCTTTGTTCTTCAATTTGCCAAAATCAAAAGTAGCAACATCACGCTCGCCTCTGATTGCCCGCGCCGCTCACCTTTGACCGTGCGCGCTGCTCATGCCACTCGCCACTCACCACTCACCACTTGCCCTTTGCTGTCGTCGCTGGCCTCGCTAAATGCTTGCCACTCACCACTCCCCGCTAGTCTTGCTCAACGCTCGACGCTTGCCGCTAGCCTCACTAAACGCTTGCCGCTTGCCAGTTGACGCTCACCCCACTCAACACTTGACGCTTGCGCTCGCCGCTTGCGCTCGCCACTCGCGCCAGTCGCCTCACTTATCATCGAGTAAATCAAAAGGAAAAAAGAAGAAGCCCTAATTAGAAACCCTAATGCTCAGCTTGCCCTTGCTTTCCAAACACAACTTGACTAGTGATATCTACTTTGTGCTTCATTTGAGATCTTGTATTGTTATTTATAGTTTAGTTGCACAATGCCGCATTGTCGATGAATGTGTAATTTGAATTTGTAGGTTTACTTTTTTAGGGAGTATAAAAAACAAGGGAAATAAATTATCGATCGGTCTCGGGTTGACCCTGGAACCGGACCGAACCCATTGGGTCGGTCTGGTCCTTGGTCCTTGGCTTAATAGGGTCGGTCCTCGGTCCTAAAAATTGAGGACCGACATTGTACGGGTTGGTCCTAGGGTTAGGGGGTGGCCTGGACCAACCCAGACCATGCTCACCCCTACTAGTGATATCTACTTTGTGCTTCATTTGAGATCTTGTATTGTTATTTATAGTTTAGTTGCACAATGCCGCATTGTCAATGGATGTGTAATTTGAATTAATAGGTTTACTTTTTTAGGAAGTATAAAAAACAAGACAAAATAAATTATCAATCGGTCTCGGGTTGACCTTGGAACCGGACCGACCCACCGAACCCATTGGGTCGGTCCGGTCCTTGGTCCCAAGCTTAATAGGATCGGTCCTCAGTCCTAAAAATTGAGGACCGGCATTGTACGGGTTGGTCCTAGGGTTAGAGGGTGGCCCGGACCAATCCGGACCATGCTCACCCCTAACTCGAACGGCGTGGCTTCTCTCGCTCAACTTCTCTATTTAGTTGACCCCGACTTTGCTGCCGCTCGCCACCTCGCATGCTGCATGCAGGACGTGGCATTTAGTCAACTTCTTCATTGCTTTGTTGACTCCTCATTCGGCGGGTGCATGAGCATTTCGGTTCCATGGTCTTCATCCGTATGGGCCACATACGTGGGCTTCATGGGGTCAAAGGATTTGCATGGTTGACTTCTTCTTGCAAGTGGTGCGGTCAGCAAAGGAGAACAGCGTGGACGTGGGCTTTAAGAAGTCAAGTTCTTCAAGTCCTCATAAAGGAAAATAGAGAGACACGGCTGCATGGCCGTTGCATGCTACGGGTCTTCAGCTCGGTCAATTGGCGAGGCCGCTCGGGGTTAATATCGGACGTCTGCATGACCGTGCATGGGAATTTCTCTCCGAAAGTTGATGTTTCGGAATGATGGGTGGTGATGAAACGATGGCCTAATACTATACCGACGATGACGATGACGAAATAGTATCCGCAAATGGTGGCAATGACGCAGTCCGTCAACACTCCTGTCGAACCGTGACAAGCCGTTACTTATTCGAGGTCTAACGAAAACCCGGATGCCACTTTATGTACTCTAAATTGAATCAAAATCCTTTCAAGTGAGGCATTGGCATTCAATTTTATTTTCAATTTCATTTTCAAGGCCAATATTCTACGAGTGTCGGTTCGATAAATTGTGAAGATGAAATGGAAAAAAAATGTCGTATTTCACTATATAAGCTTTTTCATTATTCACAAAAAAAAAAAAAAAAAGAAGAAGAAAAACAGAATTGGTAACAAAGATAGACTATTAAAGGGAATATTAGCTTGTATAACAAAAATAAAAGCAAAAAACAGGAGTTAGTGCTTCTTGGATGGTGTAATAGATTATGAAAGAAAGAAAGCAATTCGATAATTTCTAGTGATGGGACTGACGCGCATTGACTAGAATCTCACTAACTTCGTCGTTGCGCAAAGACTATACATGCAATATTCAAGTTCATAGAAAAAATAAAAAATAAAAACGATGTTCACTTATTCACTATCAACTTCAATATTACAATCACTCTCCCGTAATTGTGTTAGATCTATGAATAACATTGTCATCTCTCTGGGAACTCCCTTGCTTGGTTTTATTTAAAACGGAACCGAAATGATAGCTAGGTGTCATTTTCCCTAGTCCACGAGCATGCCCGGTTTGAACGAGCCATCCTTTTGTCGAGTTTGAGCGTCACTTGTTGTTCTTTTTTTAGTCTGGACACGAGCTAGAGTCTAGAATGGAGTACCATTCTCATGTGGAATTTCACGACCACTAAAGAGATTAAGTTTGTTAATTTTTTCCATTTTCTACTTTTTAAGCATAATTTTTTATGCTGCTTTATTTTGATAATAACAAAACTTAAAATTTATACTTCTATGTTTGTGATCTCTAAACGAAACGTGTTCCTTATGAACATTGGTGTCTCGAGGAATGTTTGCTTAGTAGGAAAACTCATGTGTAGGGGACAACAATGAGGAATATGATGCTTGTTCTGAAGAATGCAAGGCACCATCTCATGTCTTATCATTGAGTGAAGGTACAAGTTCTTACTGCATTTAGGGATTGAGCTTTCGTAATATACAATATGCTCTAACATAACATCACATGTTCAATTTCTATGATATCCAGATTTTTCAACCCTATCTTCTACTGAATAAATCGAGCATTTTATTGACGTGTCTATAGGGCTATTCTTAGAACTGATCATTCTTGAGATAACTAGACTATCTGGGAAAATTATTAGGAATTTTAAGGCGATTAGACTTGAGAACTCGATCATGAATCGGCTTCTCGACCGTGTCCATCTTTAGAGGCCACTACGGCATAGTTAAAAATCAATTTGAGATCAGAGATAGGTCTGTTCGACTGAGATGTGTGGCCGATCGTGGGTGACTCCACTAAATTGGAAAATTCTCGTCGACTGGCTCTAGACTGATTTTCTTATTATTTTGGTACCATGTGTCCGTATTTGGATCCTTGAGATTTTCACGACAAGCGAGTGTCACCAATGAGTCGAGTGGGTTCATAGTGGCTCGAAGAAAATCGACCACGGGTCATTTTCACTTAAAAATATCTAAAAATTACCCGGTAGCCTAGGTCACGCTAAAAACGCGCCAAGTTGAAATTAACTGAGAATTCAAGTCCGATTTTAGAAATTGAAGTCTATGTCATGTCACAATAAATGTTAGGAGCATTGACTCAGTCTCAGAAGATTTTTTTGACACCCGACACTTTTTGGGAAAAAGTCATCGTTGGATCGTTTCTGTGCAGAAAATGCCGAAGATGATTTTTGATCATAAAATTGAGATGCAATATGGGTTATTGGATGAGGAAAAATAGCAATTGAGACATTGAGGCGTTGATTGATTTTATGAGAGCCGAATTGAGTGGAATTGAGGACCGATAGGTGACCAATTGAGGGAAACTTATGTAATTTCGTATGCCCCATGGGCAAGACTTATGGACCAATTCAATTGGATTCTAGAAGAAATTTTGAGGCTAAAAAGGGGCAGTGGTGGCCAGTTATCTTGGTGGGCCATGTGAGGAACAAAAAGGATAAGTTTGAAGGGAGATGGACCCCCAAAAGAGAAACCGATCCTCCCCTCATCTTTATCTCCTTGCTCCCTTCCTCCTCTCTTCCCTCCGTGCGACGATTTTTGCTTCTGCCTTGCTTTCGTTCTTCTCGGTGGACCGAACCATTCTGCTCCATCTTTCGTCCGTGTCTTTCTGCTGCTAGCAACCACCGAAGCTACCACCCAACGTGTCTCTCTCTCTCTCTCTGCTCCTCACGCTGCTACTCCACTACCGCCTACATCTTGCACGCAGCAGCAACGAAGGATCTGGTAGAAGTAGGAACAGCCAGCGCCCCACCTACACTAGTCTCTCCTCCCCTTCGTTGCCACCTGCCATTCTCTCGGCCTGCTTCGGTCAATCTTCAGCGAAGAAGACCACCTTGCTGCATCCGAGCGGCACTGCATCAACGTTGGACGGCCACTCACACCAGCCTCCACCAAAAGTCAGCAACCAGCAGTCCAGCGAAACTGCCCCTCATCCGCGCCATCTGTCCGCAATCCAACTTCACTCGGTCAACCTTCAAGCCACGCCGAAGCCCCCTTCGTTGACTGCATCTCGTCCGCAACGCCAGCCCATGCGTCCACTAGTCCGTCTCCTTCGGTCAACAACAGTTGATTTCCTCCCACCCTGTTGACCACCAAGTGAAATTCCTGCAGCTGCGTTCGTGTCTTCTCCAGCAGCGAAGACCCCACCGAAGCCTTGAAGCAGCTCCACGCCTCACCGACCCGCACGTCGTCAGCTCCTTAGACCACCGAAGCCACAAGCCCAGCCCACGTTTGAACAGAAGCGGCCCACGAAAACTTCAGCTTGCATCTTCAATTGCTGCTGCAGCCCATTGAATCTTCAGCCCAAGCAAAAATCAGCCCACAAGCCAGCAACTTGGCCCATTTCTGTAGTCTTCAAGCCTAAGCCCAAGAGAGAGGCCCAATTCCAACAAATCAACTTGAAGCCCATCTTCAGCAAGCCCAACTCAATTTGGGTCCAGCCCAAAAGCAAGAACAAATCTCATTTGAGCTGAGATTTGTTGGGCCAAGGTCGAGGCCCGGTTTAAGCCCGCCGGGGTTGTCAAAAGTCCAATTTCGGCCACCGTCACATCGTCGTCGCGGTGATCCGGTCTTTGCTCTTATTAAGTGAGTTTTGCTCACTAATCCCTTATTAGTCGGTGAATTATGCTTAAGGGTTGATTAGATTTAATTAAGTGCAATTGGTGGATAGATTGGATTAGAGTAATTAAATTAGAGACTAATTGATGCATGTTAGGCAATTGGATAGTGTAGATAGCAAGGAAATAGGTCCTGGTATTTATTGCGCAAGTCTCGGTAATTTTCCGAGTTCGTATCGGCTTCCAATTAGGCTATAACGGGCCTAAGTTGGATTTATTGCATTTATTTAATATTTTTCGTAATTATTTAATTATTTATTTATTTTCTGGAAATTAGGCTGGGATAGCTGACAACTGAAATTTCATGCTGATTCCAATGGTGCATTCTGTTTATTTATTCGAGTATCAGATTATGAAATTTTAGTGAAATTGGTGAATATGAGAATTTATCCCAAAATGGGAAAATGTCAGTACTTGAAGGGAAAGTAACTGTGTGAGGTTGTGAGTTGGATTAAAAATTGCCAGGTGGGACCGTGATGCCGCCAAATCTAGAAAATTTGACAGGTGGGGCCGTGATGCCACCAAGTTGAGAAAATTGCTAGGTGAGGCCGTGATGCTACCAAATCTAGAAAATTTGCCAGGTGAGGCTGTGATGCCACCAAGTCTAGAAAATTTGCCAGGTGGGGCCGTGATGCCACCAAATCTAGAAAATTTGCCAGGTAGAGCCATGATGCCACCAAGTCTAGAAAATTTGTTGAGTGGGGCCGTGATTCCACTAAAAATAAATTATGCCTATAGGGTCGTGATTCAGAGTCAAGAATGAAGAGTCGGGATGATCATGTAATCGACTAAGTCGATTGATCGTTAAGTCGATCTGATTGGTTGGATGCTATGATTGTCAATATTTATTATTTGAACTGACTTGCAGGAAGGAAACTGAGGCCAAGGTAAGCCCTCTGACCATGATGTACTTAGGCAGCCCTCATGGCGTATTTTCTTACTAATCGGGTCTTAGAAGGTAGAACTCGCTGAGACGTGGTCTCATTGGTTATTGAATAACCATTTCAAGACCCTGAGGAGGAGTCGAAGAGGAGGAACCTAAGGAGGAGAAAGATTTTGAAGAAGAAAAAGATGATCCAGAGAGGGATCTTGAGTACAACCCGGATGTGGATTGAGATCCCATCCCTTTTGTGAACCCTATCTTAGTGTAGATAGGTGTGAGACTTGTTTGCTGTAAATAGTATTGTAAATATACTATGAGTTGAACTGTTAATAAAAGTGTGGTTGTGAATTTCAATATGAAAAATATGGCATGCTTTTCTATCCCATTGTTTTATTGTCTGGGAATTTATAACTGCTTCCGCATGCGTAATAAAAAGAAAGGGTCGACGATACTTAGTCCTGGGATATCGCACTTTAATAATCGACCAAGCAGAAGGATTGGCGCGTCCCCAAGGATCGGGGCGTGACAATTTCCATTCATCATAAAGGCAAAATTGTCGACCTACTCTGTCTTTACTCTTTGACATGTGCCGGTTATTCATCAGTTAGGATTGGACCCATCCCGTGACATGAGGACCAAGTCGAAGATAGCTTGAGCAGGTAGCTGTCTTCGACGTGTGTGATCAAACAGAGGTCGAAGGGTGGGGATGAGAGGTTTTGATGGAAATGAGAGAGATTCATTGCTCAAAAGGCAAACATTGACACGAAGAAAAAATTACCTTGTTATACCAAGACGATTCACATGAAACAAAAATTGAATCAATGCCATACAACGTTCATCGTCATTTATAAAATATGGACATAACGAGTCTACTAAAAAACACTACTGCCATATGAAAAATATGTAAAAGCTTCACAGATTACATTTTGAATGATGATACATGTTGATAGTACTATTGATAATTTTTGCATCTCGTTATAGGGAAACAATCACACAATACATGATTTCATAAACTCATGGTCATGGTAAAATTGGGAACCGCTAGAAACTATCGGAGTACTTGACAAACATGAGACTGTTTCAAGTTCTATCTCAGCATCAACATCATCAACAGGTGCCTCTCTCAAATACAAAAGTGGTTTTGGAGGTAGTTGCAGTTTATCCATATCTCCTTCAAGCATATTTAGGACTTTCCTCATCGACGGCCGATCATTAGGGCTCAATTGTATACACCACAGTGCAGCGATTATCATCTTCCTTGTTTCTCTTTCCTCTTCTATGACATCTACCCTTTCAAGTTCCTTTTCTTTGCCGAGTTGATCATAAACCCACAAAGGAAAGTAAATTTGACTCGAACGCTCTGCATGTGCATTTAGATTTCTCCTTCTACCAGCCATTTCCATTAATAACATCCCAAAACTATAATCATCGGCTTTGTAAGAAATGCCACCAATGTCTTTATAGAATAGCTCAGGAGCCATATAACCCAAGGTTCCTCTTGCTACAGTCAGCGATACTATACTGCGATCAGTGGGATAAAGTCTTGCAAGTCCAAAGTCAGAAACTTTCAGAGTGAAACTTTGGTCTAGGAGAATGTTGTGAGGCTTGATGTCAAAATGTAGAATTTGCATATCACATCCCCGATGTAGATACTCTATCCCTCTAGCTATGCCAAGAGAGATCTCATACATTTTCTTATAATCAAGAGGATCATCACCATCCTTCTAGGAAATGTGTTTATCCAAAGATCCATTCGGCATGAAATCATAGACAAGAGCTTGTTTGGAGTATTCGAAGCAAAAACCAACAAGTTGCACCACATTAACGTGGTGGATCCTTCCAATTGTGGCCACTTCACTTATAAAATCTTGTCCATTAGATTTTGGTTTGTTCAAAATCTTAACCGCAACTTCATTGCCACTTCCAAGTATTCCTCTGTATACGAAACCATACCCCCCCTCACCTAACTTGCATTTGAAATTTTTTGTGATCCTCTTGATATCCGAGTAAGAGTACCTTATGGGCAAAAAGTTATTGTGAGCTCGTAGGAATTCTTCAATGTTTGCATCAGTCGCTTGATGCCTTCTCATCCACTTCAAGATTAGAAATATCAACACACACGGAGCTCCGAGTATAAATTTTGCTGCTAGGAAGTGGACTGAGGAGAAATTTGGCCGTCAATTAGCATAGTGTGATAATTTTTTTTACACATACAATTTTTGTTTGTCAGAGTGTTGAATGAGAGCTTCATAGGTGTGAAGAGAAAAGGACTTATCATACCCAAGACAAAGAAGAGATTCCATACGGCAATTCGACCAAAATCGTTCATGATATACCGCGTAGAATCATCTCTAGATAGTAAGAGAATTCGTGAGAGATTACTAGATATGGTTAATTAGAATTAATGACCAATCAATAAAGAACTAGATCCATTGTTTTAGCAGTTAAATAATAAAAGCAATTCACGTTAAGATATACCCCAAGTGAAGGATAACTTCATACAGTCACTGCAAAGTGCAAAGACACACTTTTGTTAATTGAAATTTGCAAGTGGAGAAGTCTATAATAAAAAAAAGAGTGAACGGGTTTCACTTTTCTAGATAACGCTTAGATCCAACTTTATTCTATTCACTCATGAAATCCATGTTATCATTGCATGATCTTTTCTTTTGACAAAACACATTTTTGCTTTATTCTCCTAAATGTACCAAATGTTCATAAGTTCCCCATAACAATAACATCAATTCAAGGGACACAAGCTACAATCAAATCAAACAATTTTCCACAAAAAAAAATGCCTAATTCCCTAGAAAACCCTCAAGTTCTAGTCCAATTTTAGCCCAAACCTTTTTTGTCTCAGAAGAAACCCCAAACTTTAGGTACAGTCCCAGATTTGCCTTAAATTTTGTTTTGTTTAAAAAAAATCACCAACTTTTAATATATTCTAAAATTTAGCCCCATGGTCCCGTCCCAATTTGACATGATATTTCCACATTGATAACAACTCCACTTCAATAAGGTGACATGGAAAATTATTTCCAAACTAAAATTGTTCTAAGATATGAAAATTAGGGACGACTAACGACAATTTTCGGCCAGAGGGCTGATGGGGTAGATTTGCAATTAGAGTAAAAATTAGTGTTTTTTCTTTTAGACAAAAAAAGTTAGAGATAGATTTAGGATTTGGCCTAAAGTTTGAGGTATTTTCTCGATAATGAAAAGTTTGAGGCAAATTTGGACTGGACCTAAAGTTTAGGGTTTTTTTTTAGACAAAAAAAGTTCGGAGTAGAATTTGGACTAAACTTAAAGTTGTGGTTTTTTTTAGTGAATAAGCCCCCCCCCCCCCAAAAAAAAGAAAGAAAGAGTGTCAAGTCCAAAAAAGCTTCACAGATGTAAAATAAAAGAGCAATGCACGCCAAATCTACTAAAAAAATCTTACTGAACTTTTTCACTAAAATGGATGTGGCAATTTTTTTATTGGGTATTAAAGAAAGTAATGACTCAAAAAATCGAACCAACGTATTACAATATCCAATAGAAACATGCCACATTACTCAGTAAGTAAATTTTGATAAGATCCCTCAATAGAGCTAACATTTGAGAAAAGGATGAGGATGAAGAAGAAGAAGAAGAAAGAAAGTAAGAGAGTAAAGGAAGAAAATCTACAAAGAAAGTCAGCTTACAGGAGTAATATGGTTCGCACCACACCTCTGGGTACATAATCACACAAAGATGGAAAATTACCGGCGAAGATGGCGAAGACGACGCAAACGGCGAAGACGGCGGAGACGGCGGAGACGATGAAGACAGCGGAGACAGTGGAGACGATGATTACGGTGGAGACGCGGAAGATGCCAAAGATGCGGGAGACGGCAAATTCGGCGGAGATGGCAGAGACGCCACAGACAATGGAGTCGGCGTAGACGGCGAAGATGACAAAGACAGCACAGGTAGCGAAGATGGCAAAGACGACACAGATGGCAAAGACGGCGAAAACGGCGGAGACTGGGAAGACAGCAGAAGACGGCAAAGGCGGTGGAGACAATGGAGGCGAGGGAGACGGCGAAGGAGATCCAGAATAAGAGAGATTGAATCCTTCAGCCATCATGTTGTGGAGGTCCTTATATGTTGGGCTCACACGATTATACCCATCCATTTCCCATGGCTGGTTATAACACGAGAAGAGAGTCATCACGGTTATGTTGCAAGAATCCTTGATGTCCCCTACTTGTAGATCAAAGCTGTCCCCTCCTTTTAGAAAAAACCCATACATAGCGTATGAGTACACCTTCATTAAATATTAGGGGGCGTATCGGAAGGGTATGCTCCCTCAATACATGGTTTAGTATTGATATACGAAGGAGAAGCAACAGGCTGTGAGCACTTCATGAAGACCATCGCAGAGGATGAATTACGTAAATAGTATGGATACTGATCACTCAAGTTGGAGTTCGCCATTGAGAAACGAGGGAGGGATGAGCAATTGCTTTTTTGCAGTCCATCGTCAACCACCATGATATTACCAGAGAAATAATCTGTGGAATTATTGTAATAGTAAATCGACTTCACATAATATCGACCGGCATACAAATATAGAATGGTGCGATTATTTTCACAAGCTAGCTCATACTCAGAGCGACCGCAGCTTTTTGGGTCACCTTTCAATCGAAAAGGATAGGATATGTCACGAACCTCACCGCAAGATGAAGTGGCACATGCCCTCAGTAGCAGTAGAACATGCAATATGAAAAGCAAAACACGAAACATGCTCATGGAGCTCAGAGACTTAATCGTCTCTCTATCGTTTGATCTAATGCAATGAAAGCTTTTGCTAATTGGTAATGCGATGGAGGCCTAGTTGTATGAATGAAAAGCGTCGGGAGTCGTCGGTCATACAAACGTCCAAGTCAACCAATAAAGGCAAGTCTAGTGAAGAAAAGAGGAAGTGGGTATCACGTGGAAATTGCAGTCCTTGCAGTCAAGGTGTCAAAACACTGTATTGGAATTATTTATGCTTAGCTTTCACATTGATTAAAAAAGAAACTTCTTTGTAATTTTCAGATTGAATCAAAATCCTTTCAAGTGAGGCATTGATGTTATATTTTCTTTTCAAGATAAATATTCCATAAGTGTTGCTTGGTTAAATTATGAGGACGAAAAGGGAAAAGATGTCATATTCCATCGTCTAGGCTTTTTTATTTTTGACGAAAAAAAAAAACAGAAATTGGTAACAAAAATAGACTATTAACAAGAATATGAATTTGTATAATGTCGCTCTTGGCAAAAGTAAAAGGAAAATAAAAAGTAAGTGCTTCTTGGATGATGTAACACATTATGAAAGAAAGAAAATAATATGATAATTTCTAGCAATGGACCAACGTGCCTTGATTAGAACCTCACTAACTTGGTCATCACGCAAAGGCTATAGATGCAAATTTCCAAGTCAAGCATTAACACAAAGTCTAGCGAAGGAAAAATGGGTCTCACGTGGAAATTGCAGCCCTTGCAGTCAAGGTGACAAAAACACGGTGTTGGAATTATTTATGAAGAAAAGAAACTTCTCTGTAGTTTTCAAATTTGACTTTTCTTGGCAAATTGACTCTTTAGGAATCAATTGTAGTTCCGTCCAAAAAGAATTGATTGGAATGTTATGTACTCTAAATTGAATCAAAATCCTTTCAAGTGAGGCATTGGCGTTCAATTTTATTTTCAAGGCCAATATTCCACGAGTGTCACTTCGATAAATTGTGAAGACGAAAAGAAAAAAAAATTCATATTTCACCGTATAAGCTTTTTCAATACTGAAAAAAAAATAGAATTAGTAACAAAAATAGACCATTAAAGGGAACATTAACTTGTATAAAATAATGTCACTGTTTACAAAAATAAAAGGAAAAATAGGAGTTAGTGCTTCTTGGATGATATAACAAGTTATGAAAGAAAGAAAGCAATTCAATAATTTCTGGCGATGGAATCAATGTGCATTAACTAAAACCTCACCAACTTTGTCGTCGCACAAAGACTATACATGCAATATTCAAGTTCACAAAAAAAAAAAAGGACATTTACTTATCCACTATCAACTTCAGTATTACAATCTCTCTTCTGTAATCGTGCTAGATCTATGAACAATATTGTCATCTCTTTCCTAGAATAGAACCACTTAATAGTGAACTGATCGATTACTCTTGTTCTATCAAATAAAAAAGAATGGTCTTACCTGTTGTTGACACTTAAATTCTTCCCTTTTTATTTAGGACTTAATCATATAGAAAATTAAGGATTAATCTCTAAAAGAAATAAAAAAAGTAAATAATTTTCATTAAAATACATCGCATTTTCATTAAATTGCATCGCTTATAGACATTGGGAATACTTACATTACTAGCACTAAAAAATTAACAAAAAGCAAAAACGCAGCCGAAATGGGCTAAGCCCGTCCCCTCCTTCTTTTCCCTTTTCATTTTCCCCCCGCACGGCCCACCTCTCTTCTTCCGCGGCCCAGCTCGCTGTTCTTCCTTCTTCCTCCTCCTTCCCTCGCTTGGACGCTAGCTTCAAGACAAAACAGAGAGATGGTCGCTGGCCGAAGGACGCAAGGATGCGAGGCTGCATGCGATGTTCGCCCAGGAATGTCATGCGATACGAAGCCAACTAGTCTTGTCCTTGAAGAAAGAGAGAGAAACAAGATAAATGGGTGAGAAAGGCAGCAAAGGGAGGGGGGTCTCTCTGGTTTTTTTGGGTTTGTTCGGCCGAGGAAGAGCAACCGAGAGAGAGAGAGAGAGAGAGAGAGAGAGAGAGAGAGAGAGAGAGAGAGAGAGAGAGAGAGAGAGGGTGAGAGTGAGAAGGCGAGCTCGAGAGAGAGAAGGAGCGAGCCAAAGAAGAGAGGAAGCTCCAAGGTGGCTGCTTCTGGAAGATTGCTGCTGAGAACAAAGGAGGGCTAGAGCTGCTCGAGAGGGGAGACCGAGATGGTGGATAGGGAGGGAGAGCGGGAGAGAGAGGCGACTGCGTTCTTGAGTTCTTCGCGGGAGGCTGGAGAAAGCGAGAGCAACAGAGAGAGTGAGATCGGAGAGAGTGAGCAAAGAGTGAAGTGGAGAGAGAACCGACGGTGAGTGGAGGGATGGACTGAGAGAAAGCGAGACCTAGAAGCCGAACTTCGTTCTCAGACAAACGTTGCCTTGCCATCCTGATAATGCTAGTACGAGTACCTAGAGGGGGGGTGAATAGGTTTATAAAGTTTCTTGAAGATTGCACAATACTTTGACAGATAAAAAATCAATCGTAAGACTGAGTAAAGGAAAGAGAGAATTAAACACGAGATCTATAGTGGTTCGGCTTGATTCAAGCCTACGTCCACTCTTCTGCACTGACAGCCGATTGGCTGGATTCCACTATGAACAAAGAGATGTTACAGTGTTGATCTTCCTTGATTTCTCGATGTAGATGATCTACTACACTCGCTCAAGGTATCACCAAGTATAAACACTCTCTGTGTGTACAATTTCGCTCGAACTGTATTGACTAACAATCAAGGTTCTTCAGACTCTGGAATTTTTCTATCAATCACACACTTAAAACAACTAGAACGTCTTCCATTTATACTCCTTTATGCCATCATAGCCGTTGGCACTTACCAAAGGAATTCCTCCAATCTACCCGTTGGACGGAATCAATTAAGAAGATCATCCGAGCTATTTAAGGAATCTGATGATAGCCCATCAATCCTGTTCGCCCATACAATCAGGATTTTGGTTTCCAAGAATAGAACATTCCAAGAATGTTTCGTCGACCATCGGATCTTCAATTGTCTTTAGATAGGAATCAAAAAAAATTCCGAAGTGATTATCCAACCAAGGGATCTTTTCCAGAGGATTGGATCGAATCCTCAACCATATACTTCGGCTTCGGATATCCTTCGCTACTGGATTAGAAAGACTGTCAGTGAGAATAATTTTGAGTCTTGAGTCTTGAGTCTTGAGATTACAAAGTCTTGAGACTATAAAGTCTTGAGACTTTAACTATCGATATCCAGACTTAGACTGATAGAAATGTTTTGTCAGCTTCAAAATATTCTGGAAAGATTTCTCCAACACATCCCCAACATAAACCGGCGATCTTTAGCCGACACCCTCGAGCCCGCAGCTACCTATTCCTCAGCGCCCGAATTACCGGTGAGTTTTCTATGGGTTCAATTCACTTTTATCCCGATGATCCTGCCTCGGTGCAACATCGAGGCAGCCAAACATAGCTCGTTTCGCTTCAGGCTCACCTCCTGGCCGTCGTCGCCGAGCCGAGTAGGGATATTCGCGGTCGAACACTTCTCTCTGAGAACTCCGTGCTTGGTTTTATTTAAAACGGAACCGAAACGATAGCTGGGTCTCCTTTCCCTGGTCCTCGAACATGCTCGGTTTGAACGAGCAGCCCCTTTTGACGAGTTTTGAGTGTCACTTGCTGTTCTCTTTTGAGTATGGACACGGGCTAGAGTCTAGAATGGATTTACGACCTCTCCATAATCTGTGCTCATCGCATGCCCGATATAATGCCTCAGTTAGTGTTATTCTAAAAATGAGACGAGGTTTAGTTTGTCTCCGTGAAAGCATACAATGAATCTGTTTCACATATTTTCATCGACTTGAGATGTCGTAGGACGAGCTCGACACCATATTGGAGGTTCATCGGTATGCCATGTCACTTTTAGTCGAACGCCTAAGACTTACTCGATGAAATGTTTCTGAGAGAATTGTTTAAGAAATGGCTTTTATTTTCGCTCAAATGCGAAGGTACCACTTGATGCAGTTCATCCGGGGTCATTAGTTGTTAAGCTCGATTTTCACGAGCAATGAAGTCACTGCATCTCTGCATTTCGTTGGAGACATGCTGTGTATTTTTCATTGAACTTGATGAGTGGTGGCGGCGGCCTGCGTGATGGTACACGTTGGCAGCGAATTTGGTTTTGCGGTGGTGAGCCAAGATGGCTTGGTGATGGCCGGCGACGTTGGGTGTCGTCGTCTATCCGTTTAAATTTCTGCCGTGGGTCCGTCCAGCGAAATTCCAGTGTGGAGTTCGTCGGTGTGGGAGGCTTCAGTAAAGGACGTAATAGGGGAGTTGACACGAAGAAGAAGAAGACGTTGAAAGGCTGAGAGAGAACAAAAGAAAATTACGAAAATAGGCCTGGTGCAGACGTTCGTGGAAAGAGGATAGTAAGATGGGCTTGAGGTTTTGTTTCAGCAGATTTAGGTTTGGTTTAAGTTAGGCGGAGTTGGGCTGGGCTTGATTTGTGAATGTTTGGGCTGGGCTTAAATTTTCATGAAGTGGGTCTTTGAGAGTCCATTACTAAAATGGAGGTCTGTTTTAATAGAACCCAATTCATGTTCCCTGTCCAAGCCCGCAAAGCCCATAGCAACCCCTGTTCGGACCGGACCTTGGGGCCCAGCCCGAGTTTCTATTTTCAGAATTAATTTTTTTAAAAAAATTTAAGAGAAAACTTTTTTTTTTTCTAAAAATTAGGAAAAAGCTTAAGAGTTGGTTTTTTTTAGTAAATACTCTTAAAATGTGTAAAAGTCCTTGATAAGAAAATTGTGCTTAAGAATTGAATAAATCCTTACAACTTTACCATAGGATTATGAGTGTCCTTAAAAATAAATGCCCTTGATTACGCACTTTTAATGTTGATTATGGGCTCCCTTTAGCTTAGTTAGGGATTGCATGCTCCTTATTTGGTAATATTAGATCTTTGTTTTCCTATGCTATTTATTTAATGCTTTCCTTGATTGTTGATTATTATTTTAATGATTGCGCACCCACATAATTATCTCATATGTTAGGGGATAGAATTAAAATCAATTCAAGCTGCCTGACAATTTTTTTTTCTTTTTGTGAAATGAAATTAATTAGATACCAAAATGGCATTTGATAAATTAGTGTAATTAAGTTCCCGACCCTAAATTCTTTGGTTACGTAGGCAGTGAAGCATACTCATATGTTTTACTTGATTTCTAGTCGACCCCAATAGGCTAATAGCAACTCTTCATTGAAAAATTCTCATAGCATCAAGTTGAATAACCAATGTGATGCGATGTATAAGTTTAGGAGAGCTCACATCTAAATCTAGGGCCGTAGCCCTATCTTTTAGACAATATCCCTAAACATAATTTCTTTACTACCAAAGGGTAGGTCATGACACCTGCTTCATAATCATCTTTCATCTCTGAATGTGTGGAATTAGAGGTGTCATGCATTTTTAAATGAGACGATCAGCCAATTTACCACTATGAACATAACAGTGGAAAGTTTGGAAAATATAGTCATAGAAATTCTTTTCAGCGATACAGACGCACTTTCAAATAATTGTAATTAGCACTTACCATATTTTTTTTCTCAAGCTAATGGGTACCATTATATATAATTGAACAGATTGAAATGGATTTTCCATATAATACAACCAAGTTCATTTTAATTGACGCATCCAATGACGTTTTAACTGCACAGGTTCAATTTTTTTTAGTAATATTATTACTGATTACATTTTTCATATTCCCCTTTCTAAAAATTGGTTTGTTGTGCGAGTATCTCCACACGCGATGATACCTTAGTTGCTTTCTATATCGTCATTAAGTATTCAGCAATGATTAGAAAATCTCTTGGTCAAAGTATCCTAAATTATCTCTTGTACGTATGCCAAAACATTTGGACATACATTATGCAAATTGATGTATCAACTATAGGTCCATTCAGCGCCATATAATACTATAAAAAGAAAATGATAATGGATTTTGCAGTGTAAGGTTTTTCAATTTTGACAAAAATAAAATTGGATAATGAAAAGATAAATAACAGCACCTGAAGACTATTATCGCACGTCCTAACCTCCAAAAAAATATGGAAGTGTATGGTGCTAATTAACGGCAACATAAATTTTATAGAATTTGAGGTCACCTTTCGTGAAAATAAAAAGAAAAATAAGGAGTAGGTGCTTCTTGTTGCTTGGGCAATGCAACACATTACAAGAAAAGAAAGAGGGCCACATGATGATTTCTCAGTCAGATATAGACCGACGCATGCCTTGATTAGAAATTCACTTGCTTTGTCATTGCCCTACACACGTGAAGACTATAGGTGCTTTTTCACTATCAAATGAAATATTATTTTCACAGATCAATCAATCACTCTCCAGTACAATAATCTAATCTCTTTCCCGCAGTAAGATTGCTCTATGAAAAAACTGAAAAGTCTTGACGATAACGTCATTTTATTGAACGAAAGACGTTGTTGCCTGCTTCAAAATCATCTTCCATCTCCGCATGTGTGGCATTGGAAGTGTCATATAAGCTCAACGGAGACTACAAGGAAGAGCAATGAGTAAATAACTTGGACTGCTGCCATTTTCATTCTCTGTTGATGGCTACTTGAATATGCTCAAGACTCTTCCCTTTCGTTTCAGGAACACCATCCCCGCGGCGTTAATCGCTGCATAAAGAAGGAAGGTACCTGTGAAGCAAAGCCAGCAGAGTTATTGTCTTTTGACAAGTTTTTCGGATGCATATCAACATTTTTCTCATGGGAAGAATGCTCTATTATATACTACATGTCTATTAATCATTTTGCAGAAAAACGCACTTCTCTTTTCTAAATGACACTTCGAACCAATTTCATGATATTAGAATGTAGGTAGAAGTTGTTGTAAACACGTTGATTGCAATAAATGGACCGAATATGCATTCGAGAGCGTGAAGAACGGAGTGATAAACACCTATACCTCCAAATAGGATTGAAGAGTTCAGGAAAAGCTAAGTCTCGAGTCTGAAGTTTGGTTGAATCCGTGCAAAAACTCACGTTCCAATGTGACAAAATGTTTATCAAGCTCAGTTTGGTTAACTCATAAACTTCATGGTAAAATTTAATGAAAACTAACGAAGGGTAAATGTGTTATGCATGTACCAGTTTGCGTTTTTGGTGACTCAAAAACTAATTTTCAGTAAATTTATCGCATATGTACTAGTTTGAGATTTTTCATGGTATTAACCCTATGGATTTCCATGTGAACTTGCCACGTTAACTGTCTATATCATTTAACTCAATAATTAATGATAAAATTTCACGGAAGCTAACGGAGGGTAAATGTGTCACGCGTGTACCAGTTTAAAATTTTTTATGACCCAAAATTTAGTTAAGGATAAATTTGTCACGATGTATAAGTTTGGGGTTTTTTCATGATATTAACTCCATAACCCACCCCATGGTGGGAGAGTTGGTTAGGGCGCACATTAGCCACACGAAAGGCCAAGGTTCGATTCCCCAACTCGTCATGTTGCACGACTTAAGTGGGGTGCCGTGGGTGGTGGGTCCCTATGCTAGTGCTCCCTCGGGTTTACGTCGCCGGCTGCCAGCTATACGGTGGTTCTCGGGTTGCCAAAAAAAAATCCATATTAAAAAGAAGAATTCGTTTTCCCAAACTCCTTTTCCATGTGCACACTCACACAAAATGGAGGACCATTCTCATGTGGAATTTCATGACCACTAAAGAGATTAGGTTTGTTAATTTTTTGCATTTTCTACTTTTTTAGAATCTTTTTTTTTTTGCTTTATTTTGATAATAATAAAAATTAAAATTTATACTTCTCTATTTGTGATCTCTTAATGAAGTGGAGATCACGTGTTCCTTATCAACATTGGTGTCTCGAGGGATGTTTGCTTAGTAGGAAAACTCTTGTGCAAGGAACAACAGTGAGGAATGTAATGCTTGTTCTAAATAATGTAAGGTACCATCTCATGTCATATCATCGAGTGAACGCGCAAGTTCTTACTGCATTTAGGGATTGAGCTTTTGTAATACATCATATGCTCTAACATAACATCACGTGCTCAATTTCCATTCATCGTAAAGGCAAAATTGTCAGCCTACTCTGTCTTTACTCTTTGACAAGTGCCGATCGCTCATCAGTTAGGCTTGGACCCATCCCATGACATGAGGTCCAAGTCGGAGATAGCTTGAGCAGGTAGCTATCTTCAACGTAGGTGATCAAATAGAGGTCAAAGGGTGGGGATGAGAGGTTTTGATGGAAATGAGACATTTGTTGCTCAAAATGCAAACATTGACACGAATAAAAAATTACCTTATTATACCAAGAGGATTCACATGAAACAAAAATTGAATGAATGCCATACAACATTCATCGTCATTTATAAAATATGGACATAACTCGACCGAAAAAAAATAATAATGTATGAAAAATATGTAAAAGTTTCGCAAATTACATTTTAAATGATGATACATGTTGATAGTACTATTTATAATTTTTGCATCTCATTATAAGGGAACAATCACAAAATACATGATTTCGTAAACTCATGGTCATGGTAAAATTGGTAACCACTAGAAACTATCAGAGCACTTGACGAAGATGAGACTGTTTCAAGTTCTATCTCAGCGTCAACATCATCAACCGGTGCCTCCATTGGATACAAAAGTGGTTTTGGAGGCAGTTGCAGTCTATCCATATCTCCTTCAAGTATATCTAGGACTTTCCTCATCGACGGTTGATCATTAGGGCTCAATTGTATACACCACAATGCAACGATTATCATCTTCCTCGTTGTTTCTCTTTCCTCTTCTATGACATCTACCCTTTCAAGTTCCTTTTCTTTGTCGAGTTGATCATAAACCCACAAAGGAAAGTAAATTTGACTCGAACGCTCTGCATGTGCATTTAGATTTCTCCTTCTACCAGCCATTTCCATTAATAACATCCCAAAACTATAAACATCGGCTTTATAAGAAATGCCACCAATGTCTTTATAGAAAAGCTCAGGAGCCATATAACCCAAGGTTCCTCTTGCTGCAGTCAGCGATACTATATTGCGATCGGTGGGATAAAGTCTTGCAAGCCCAAAGTCAGAAACTTTCGGAGTGAAACTTCGGTCTAGGAGAATGTTGTGAGGCTTGATGTCAAAATGTATAATTTGCATATCACATCCCCAATGTAGATACTCTATCCCTCTAGCTATGCCAAGAGAGATCTCATACATTTTCTTATAATTAAGAGGATCATCACCATCCTTATAGGAAATGTGTTTATCCAAAGATCCATTCGGCATGAAATCATAGACAAGAGCTTGTTTGGAGTAATCGAAGCAAAAATCAACAAGTTGCACCACATTAACGTGGTGGATCCTTCCAATTGTGGCCACTTCGCTTATAAAATCCTGGCCATTAGATTTTGATTTGTTCAAAATCATAACCGCGACTTCATTGCCACTTCTAAGTATTCCTCTATATACAAAACCATATCCCCCTTCACCTAACTTGCATTTGAAATTTTTTGTGATCTTCTTTATATCCGAGTAAGAGTACCTTATGGGCAAAAAGTTGCTGTGAGCTAGTAGGAATTCTTCGATATTTGCGTCGGCCGCCTGATGCCTTCTCATCCACTTCAAGATTAGAAGTATCAACACACACGGAGCTCCAAGTATGAATTTTGCTGCTAGGAAGTGGACTACAGAGAAATTTGGCCACTGATTAGCATAGTGTCAAAAAAAAATTACACATACAATTTTTGTTTGTCAAAGTGCTGAATGAGAGCTTCATAGGTGTGAAGAGAAAAAGGACTTATCATACCCAAGAAAAAGAAGAGATTCAATACTGCCACAGGCACAAGACGGAGCGCAAAAAGGCGCATGTCATCAGCTGTAGATAGTAAGAGAATTCGTGAGAAATTACTAAAAATGGTTAATTAGAATTAAAGACCAATCAGTGAAGAAGCAATTCACGCTAAGATATACCCCTAGTGAAAGATAAATTCATGCAATCACTGCAAAGTGCAAAGCCACACTTTTGTTCATTGAAATTTGCAAGTGGAGAAGTCTAGAATAAAAAAAGAGTGAACGAGTTGCACTTTTCTAGATAGCGCCCAGATCTGACATTATCCTATTCACTCATGAAATCCATGTTAATGTTGCATGATCTTTTCTTTTGAAGAAACACGTTTTTGCTTTTGTTCTCCTAAATGTACCAAATGTTCACAAGTTCGCCGTAACATTAACAGCGATTGAAGGGACATGAGATATTATTAAATCGAATAATTTTCCCCAAAAAAAGGCCTAATTCCCTGAAAACCCTTTAGTTCTAGTCCAATTTTAGCCTGAACATTTTTGTCTCAGAAAAAACCCTAAACTTTAGGTACAATCCCAAATTTACCTCAAATTTTGTTTTGTTTTAAAAAATCACCAACTTTTAATATATTCCCAAACCTACCCCCACGGTTGAGTCCCAACTTGATGTGGCATTTCCACATCAATAACAAATCCACTTCAGTAAGGTGACATGGAAAATTACTTTCAAATGAAGCTATTCTAAGATATGAAAATTAAGGACGGCTAACGGCGATTTTTGAACAGAGAGCTAATGGGTAGATTGGGATTAGAGTAAAAATTGGTGTTTTTTCCTTTAGACAAAATAAGTTCAAGGTAGATTTGGGATTAGGCCTAAAGATTGAGGTTTTTTCCGGACAAAGAAAAGATTGAGGTAAATTTGTACTGGACCTAAGTTTAGGTTTTTCTGATAAAAAAGTTCGAAACATAATCGGGACTAAATTTAAAGTTGGGTTTTTTTTTAGTGAATAAGGCCCAAAAAAAAATACAGAAATAGTGTCACTTCCAGAAAGGCTCCATAGTTGTAAAATAAAGGAGCAATGCACGCCCAATCTACTAAAAAAATTTCTAAACTTTTTCACTAAACGAATGTGGCAATTTTTTTAAATTGGGTGTTAAAGAAAAGTGATGACTCAACAAATTGAACCAAACGTATTGCAATATCCAATTGAAACATGCCACATCACCAAGTAAATTTTGAAAAGATCCTTCAGTAGAGTTAACATTTAAGAAAAGGATGAAGATGAAGAAGAAGAAACAAAGTAAGAGAGTAAAGAAGGAAAAGCTTTAGGGAAAGTCAGCTTACAGGAGTCATATGGGTTGCACCACGCCATTCGGTATCTGAAATTATCGCGCAAATCTGGAATATTTCCGACTAATAAGGTTCAGAATATAAGAGATTGAATCCTTCAGCCATCATGTTGTGGAGGTCCGTATACGGTGGGCTCACACGTTTATACCGATCCACTTCCTGGCTCGATAAGAGAGTGATCATGGTTATGTTGCAAGAATCCTTGATGTTCCGTATTAGTAGATCAGACCCATACAAAGCGTATGAGTATGCCTTCATTTGGGAAAAAATAGGGGGTGTATTAGAAAGGGATGCTTCCTCAATACATGGTTCAGTATTGATATACAAAGCAGAAGCAACAGGCTGTGAGCACTTCATGAAGACTACCGAATCAGCTAAGGGCGAAAGACCACCACGGTATGGATCATGAGCACTAAAGTTGGACCTCGCCAATGATTGACGAGGGAGGGATGAACAATTACCTTTTTGCAATCCATCGTCAACCACCGTGATTGTACCAAAAAAATCATATAAATCATCTAAATCAAAATAGTTAATCGACTTCACATAATATCGACCAGCATATAGATATAGATTAGTATGATTATTTTCACAAACTAGCTCATACTCAAAGCGGCCGCAATGTTTTGGGTCGCTTTTCAATCGAAAGGGATATTGTATCACGGATCTCACCGTAAGATGAAGCGGCGCACAAGCGATTCTTCTTTGCACCACAACTCATCCCCAATAACAGCTGGACATGCAATATGAAAAGCAAAACACGGAACATGCTCGTGGAGCTCAAAGACATAATCATTTCTCTATTGTTTGATCTGATGCAATGGAAGTTTTTGCTAATTGGCAATGCGATGGAGGCCCAGTTATATGAATGAAAAGAGTCGGGAGTTGCCGGGGATGGAAATTTCTAAGTCAACCAATAAAACAAAGTCTAGCAAAGATCGCAGCCCTTGCATTTATGGTGACAAAACACAAAGTTGGAATTAGTTATGCATAGCTTTCACATTGATTAAAAAAGAAACTTCTCTGCAGTTTCCATATTGACTTTTCTTAGTACTATTAAAAAAGAATCGATTTTAAACCCAGAGAGAGAGAGAGAGAGAGAGAGAGAGAGAGAGAGAGAGAGAGAGTCGATCTGTATGTCATGTACTCTAGAATGAACAAAATCCATTTGAGTGAGGCATTGGCATTATATTTTCTTTTCAAGGCTAATATCCCATAAGTGTTGTCACGACCAAAATTTCTAGTGAACTACCTAGGGTTTGGCTAATAAATTGCTAAGCCTAGACTTAGCTCAGGCTTTCTCAAGCTCATACCAATTCATGACTTAGGTTCAAGTTTCTTAATGCAAATGATTTTTTTTCAATCAGGAGTCGTCACTAATCTATTTTCGGTGGGTTGATTAGAAACCCAAGTAAAGTAACAGGAGATTTACTTTACTTCTACGAACCAAAGATTTATGAGTTCGGGAACTTGGTCACGCTAAATTTCTCTAACGCCCTTTTGGTACCTTTCTTTTCTATTTTGGCAGCTTGAATTGATTTTAACCTACTCCCCTAACATGTTAGATGATCATACGGGTGCACAAACCACCAATTTAACACCCAGATAAAGCAGTGAATAAATTGCAAGACTTACCTCATGGCAACGAAAACATCTGCAATTTTAGATCAGAATTCACATCAACAATCCTAGATATGATTTATAATTAACACACAATTACTTTTTTTTTTTCACTGAAGATCATGCTTTATACAATGCATGCCACTAATCTAACATTAAATGATATGATAATATGATGTAATTTTAATGACAGGCAATTCCTAATTAAATGGACCTAGCAACGAACACTAAATGACGTGCATTTCATGAACCTAATTCAACATGCGCATGATTTTTTTGTATTTTTTTATAAAAATTCGTAATTAAAATTGTTAAAAAAAATTTTTAAAAAATCTTACTAAAATGAGATATTATCTATTTTAAGTTAAGAAATAGACCAATCTAAATTGTATCTTAATTTAGAAAATTTATGTCGACATGCAATTTAATTCAAAGATATTATCTAACCTAGATACCATCTAAGCATGCATTCTAATATAATCATAAAGAAATCTAACTATTCTATCATGCAATTATATCTAGGAAATCAATTCTAATCTACATGTGTCGCGACCTACCCTCAGGAGGAAGGAACAGGTTTAGGGGTATTGCCCAAAAGACAGGCCTAAGACCCATGATTAGGCGTGGGCTCTCCCAAGCCCATAGCCCGCATGACATTGGGATATTCTTTAGGAATTTTGCACAAAAGGAGTCACCACTAGCCTATTGGGGTCAGCTAGAAACCAAGTGAGATATGGGAGTGTACCTCACTTCCTACGCAACCAAAGAATCTAGGGTCGGAGACTTGATTACACTAATTGACCAATTAGTGCTCTTTCGGTACCTAATCTTGTTCATTTTAACAAAATGATTTTTGGCAAACAGTTTGAGTTGATTTTATACCTATCCACTAACATGTGAAGTGACCATGCGGGTGTGCAATCATTAAACCAACAACCATAGCTAACAGTGTCCTAATTACCATAAGACTACACACATACCATTAAATATATCCACCAACAATCATGGCTAACAATGTGCTAATTACCATAAGACTACACACACACCATTAAACATAACCACCAACAATCATAGCTAACAATGTCCTAATTACCACAAGACTACACACATACCATTAAACATAACAAGATATGCAATCTAAACGTGTGACGTAATCAAAATAAATGCATAATTACACTTAAACAAAAATACCTAGCAATTCCTAACCAAACCCTAACATTTTCGAATTTTCGAAATTTTTTTTAATAATTTTTTAAAATTTTTTTTAAAAACTTTTTAAAAATTTTTAAAATCTTTAAAATTTTTAATTTTTTTTAAATCGAATTTTTTAATTTAATTTTTTTAACATTTTTAATATTTAATTTATTTTTTAAAAAAAATTAAACAATAATTTTTTTAAAAAAAAAAATGGGCGAACCGGGTCAGGTCCGGTCTAACCCAACCCAATTCCGATCAAATCGAACCCGGCCTGATTAGGGCGGGTCGGGTCCAGCCAGGTTGGGCTAGGCCCGACCGCCTGTGGTCGGGCCTCTTCAGCCCGACTTGGGCCCAGGAGCCAAGCCCAAGTCGAAACAAGTGCCGAGTGGGTTAGTTGTGTGATCTGGCCCACTTGGCCTACACCCCTGGGTCGTGACTGTTGAGTCACGTCCAGGGGTATCCGAACGACGCACACCAACGACGATGCTGCTGAGGCCAGGCGAGGGGGACAGTCCGATTTCGAGCTGGGACGTGGCGGCATTCCAGCGACCAAAATATGGCTTGAGGCTTAGGATGGAGGCTGGTCTTCATTTTGGCATTTCGACAAACATGTGGCATGCACTAACGGTGTTAACAGATTCAGGTCGGCTGGAGCCCGAGCACGCATCCGAACCTTCAACAATTCACACCAGAACAGCAAACAAAGCAACGGGGGAAAGGTGGTGGCTGGAGCTCGCCCAAAACCGATCGGGATGAGCTCTGGCCAGCACGATTTCGAAGACGCACTCCAACTGCTCGAAAAAGTGCCTACTTGGGTTCTTGCGAGAATGGCGGCTCAGAGATACGTCGACGGCAGCGGCAGTGGCTTGGAGAATCTCCAGTAGCAGAAGCAACGACCCGAAGGTGCGTCGATGGTGGTGGTACCTTGGAGACGCGCACCTCTTCTCCCTGTTCCCTTCCAGTTCTCTGTACTGCTGGGCTTCGAAGATTACAACGGTGGACGGTGGCTAACCGACGGCAGTTGGGCAGTAGCGATCGACGGCGATGGTGGCCCTTGCTTCTCTCTTCCTCTCTGTGTTTCTCTCTATTCTGGGCCTCTCTCTATGTTTCATGTATTCTCCCCTTCGCTCGCTCTCGGCTTCGTCTTTTTTGGTTTGCATTCCCTGGCGTGTTCTCTCCTCCGGTTTTTATGCCTGACCAGCAAGCGCGCATGGCCTCTACATCTGCCAGCTTGCCGGCCGGACTACCCCCGACCCGCAGATCACAGGGATTGGTACTACCCCCGACCCGCGAATCATGCCGCTCGCTTGCCACCGATCCCCCTGCTCTCTACTGCTTCTCTGTTTTTGTTTGTTCTTTGCAAGTCTTGCAGCAAAGACTAGTTGGGGGAGACGACCAACTCACTCGCGGGCTGGGTTGAAGGAGGAAGAAGTCTGGGCCAGGTCTAGCGCGAGGGAAAGGAGGAAGGGAGGGCGGCAGGTCGGGCCAAGGCTGGATCCGGCCCAACCCGACCCTTAATTAATTTAATTTTAATTTTAATTTTTTTTGAATTTTTTTGAATTTTTTTAATTCCCTTTTTTGCAAAAATAGGTGTCAACAACATGATATGCAAATGCAATTTTTTTTTTTTGTATTTTTGGGATAAATAAATCGATTAAAAGATAAGCACCAAATCATTCACGATATCCATTGTTCGAATTTGGAAACGATATCTAATCAAACTTGATTATCTCGTTAATAAAATCGATAAATTGATCTTAAGTCTTAAAAGTCAAAATATCAATTTCATTCTCGTGTGATTAATTATTCCATCTAAAGCCTTATAGATGCAATAAGAAATCGGTGTGTAATTGCGAATTAGGCAATAAACCCTAATTGAGGGGATATGCAAGTTAGATATTGACAAACATTTATTAGGCAATAAAATATCCAAATCAAATTTAGATAAGATAATTACCTAATTTCGCAAGTAATATTGCCAAACTTGAAATTGATGGATCGACTCAAGGGTGACCAGTAATGGTCGGTGGGCGAGATTCGACGCAATGGTGCTCCTCGTGGGCTCACGGTCAACGAACCTGCAAAAATAGGAACTTCGTGGATCGGCGATTGTGGGCAATTGGCAACGACAGCTCGTGGCCGCTTGAATTAGGAACGTTGTGTGGGATGACTTGTAGGCGAGGCAGAACAGGTGGCCTTTGATGATGAGTGAACGCGTCGAATTGTGGGTTGATCCTTTTTGCCCACACGACTGAATTTGGAGTTTGAACTTCACCACGTGCTCTGACATCTTTTGCAAGTCAAAGTGCATGGATCTTCTTCATGCAGCAAGCGGAATTGTCTTCTTTAACTGGATAATATTCAACGTGAATACTTTCGGCGAAAGAACCTCTCCTGGAATTGCTGGAACTTAACCATGAGGGTAGAGCTCGGGGCACGTCGGGACAGCAGCTCAGTCGTTGAGGTTGGAACTCGCAGCGTTAGATGTTCAATGTCGTCGTTGTGGATCCCAGTCAGGTCAGCCCTCATCAATGCAATGGACAACAGGAGCAGCGACGTCCATGGGCGGTGGATTGCAACATCATCAAGGTTAGCATCGAGCAAGCAGGGGCAAATCGGAACAACTTGTCCTTTGGAAGCTGCAGCTCGTCACAAGGCTACTGGTGGTATCAATGGGCTTGAAGAACCTGGCTTTTCATATGGGACTCCTCAATCGGCAATGGGAGGTGTTGCGATTCCTGGTGCTGTGAAGAATCGGCAAGTGGGTCAACTTCGCGAGTATGTGGGGCTCTCTTCCAACCGTGGACTAAGTGTGGCCTTTTTAGCCTCTTTATGCACTCTCACCTTCACGAGCACTCTGTACAGAAGCTTCCCCTCACGATTTTTCCCTCAATTCAGAGTATGGCCATGTCTTCAATTGTGTGTGGCCCCCTCGCTACCGTGTTTTCTCCCTCCAAAAAAAAACCGAGAAAAGCCCCTTCTACTGAGTGATGAAAAGAGAAGCCCCTTTTTCGTCTGTATGCGACCCAATTTATAAGCGAGGGACTGAAGCTTTTATCAACGTACCCGAAGATCTCATCCCGAATATTCTCCGCTGATTTTATCACATATTGCTAAAGATTCAAGATTGTGATAGGATTTTTTTCAAATTTCAAATCTTGTAAAGATGAGCTCTAGATATCTCCTCGAGGATATTGAAAAATTCACTGTCATATCACTGAAAATATCAAATCTCAATTTCTCACAAAATAATTTTCGGTCATAAAAAAAGGGAGTCGGGCTAATTGCTTTCTGCATGGGTTTAGTCCAACTCGTCAAATTAAAACTCAGAACTATCAATTCAAACCCATCTGTCACCAATCTGATGCAAATAAAAAAAATGCTCCTAAAACTATATACTACACAATTTAATTCTAATATTTTTTTGGGGTAAAATTAATCCCTAATTTTTATGCAATAAATAAATGATTGAATTGTCAAACTTTAGGTGTCAACAATTGTTCATTCGTTAAATTGTGAAGATGAAAATGAAAAAGATGTCGTATTTCATCATCTAAGCTTTTTATTTTTGACAAAAAAAAAACAGAAATTGGTAACAAAAATAGACTATGAACAAGAATATTAACTTGTATAATGTCGCTTTTGGCAAAAGTAAAAGGAAAATAAGAAATAAGTGCTTCTTGGATGGTGTAACACCTTATGAAAGAAAGAAAGCAATATGATAATTTCTAGTGGCGTACCGACACACCTTGACAAGAACCTCACAAGCTTTGTCGTCACGCAAAGAGTATAGATGCGGATTTCCAAGTCAACCATCAACACAAAGTCTAGCGAAGAAAAAGTGGGTCTCATGTGGAAATTGCAGCCCTTACGGTCAAGGTGACAAGACACGGTGTTGGAATTATTTATGCATAGCTTTCACGTTGATTAAAAAAGAAACTTCTCTATAGTTTCCAGGTTGACTTTTCTTAGTACCATAAAAAAAGAATCGATTCTTTCGGCGCCATATTTTACTATAAAAAATGATAATATATTCCGCAGTTAAGATTTTTCATTTTTGACAAAAATGAAGTTTGTAACTGAAAAGATTAATAACAGCAGCGAAGACTATCGTTGCACATTACGAGAAAAGAATAAAGGCCATACAATAATTTCTCAACCAACAATAGATGGACGCGAGGCTCGATTTGAAAGTCACTTGCTTCGTCATTGCCTAACGCGCAAGAAGACTTAGGTGTAATGTTCGCATTCACAAAAATAAAGCAATACACACTTTTTCACTAGCAATTGAAATATTATTCTCGTAGATCAATCGATCATTCTCCTATAAAATAACCCTCTCTTTCCTGCAATAAAACCACTCTATAAATGAACTGATAGATCTCAACAATAACGTCGTTTTATGAAGGATGATGTTGCCTGCTTCATAATCATTTTCCATCTTCGAATGTGTGGTATTGCGAGTGTCATGTGAGCTCAAATGGGACTACATGGAAGAGTGCAGGCATTTTTCATTCTCTGTTGATAGCTGCTTGAATCTGCTCAAGACTCCTCCCTTTCGTTTCAGGGACCACCGTGATCACGAACACCATCCCTGCGGCGTTAATCACCGCATAAAGAAGGAAGGTACCTGTGAAGCAAGCCAGCAGAGTTATTTGCTTTCGACAAGCTTTGCGGAAGCATATTCTGACATTTTTCTCATGGGAAGAATGCTTTGATATATGCTACCTGTCTATTAATCATTCTGCAGAAAGACCCAATTCACTTATTTTCTTTTCTAAATGACACGTCGACTCAATTTTCATGATATTCGAATCTAGGAAGAAATTGCCATAAACACATTGATTGAAATAAATGGACTGAATATGCATTCGAGACCGTGCAGAACAGAGTGACAGACACCTTCAGCTCCAAATAGGATTGAAGTTTTCACGAAAAGCTAAGTCTCAAGTCTATAGTTTGATTGAATTCGCGCAACAACTCATGTTCCAATGTCAAAAATGTTTATCGAGCTCCTGCCAGAGCAACAGTTCAAAGAGCGTTTTCAGCAGAGTCGTACCATAGGAGCTCCAGCTCATTAAGTAGTTGAAAGTGTAGGAAACTGCCCAAGCGCCGAACCAGTTTACTAGTGTTGCAAACCCTCCAGCTACTCCTTTGATATTGATGGGGAAAATCTGAACACCAGCAACACATTACATGATTGGCAAAAAATTTTGAAACACTCGTAACAACACCAGTTACGGAAACGGCCCTTTAATTTGATAAGCATGAAACTTCGGGGGATGTTTAGGATTACCTCGGACATCACAACCCAAGGAACCGCGCCCATTCCAGCGGAAAATGCTGCTATGTATAGCTGAGCATTGGAAAAAACAGAACAGAAAAATTAATAGTGGAGAGCTGTTGTGGCGGCCAACCAGATAGAGCCAGAAAGAGATCAAGGAAGGTGAGATTATTACCAGAATGCCGGTGACGGCAAGTATCGGGACAGCATCAGCTGCCAGATCATGAACCTGGCTCAGAAGATTCTCAAAAAGTTACTGGTTGACAAGCATTGCAAAGCAGAAGGAAAATACTAGGACTGATAGTATTTACCTTTAGAAAGAATGAAAGGGCAGTTACTATGCATCCTAGGACCAATCCTGTCCCCGAGATCTGCGATTGAGAGAGAGAGAGAGAGAAGGTTATGGTTCAAGTTGCAGAACTCGCGAAGGGGGCAGAACCAGAAAAGCTTTGTTACTATATAGACATGATTTCTTAGCGACTTTCATCTATTTTACCAAGAGAAGGGGCTTTCTTCCAGCTCGATCGACCAGCGCAGCACCAATAGCCGTGACAATGACCTGCAAAAATGTACTCTTAAGCGTGATGAGTATAAAAACAGATCCCCAGCAAAGAGGAAAGGGCGAGAATTACAGACCTGGAGGATTGCGTAAGTTATGGTTCCAACACTGGAGGAGAAACCTGAGGAGATTGTACAAAAGCGATTGAAAAGGTGAGAATAATAAATTGCTTTTGAGATTCAACACCTAAATTATGTGAACAGCTCATTCAGTGATAATTAAGTCAAAAGCATTCGACATTGCGAATTTTACTAACCCCATTTGACTATTCACTGGATTATATAAATCGGAACCCCTGCTTTGCTTTTCATTTAGTTTTTTATTCTGGAATCATAAAATGCAATGCAGAGTTTCATTTTTGTGGTGCCCAAGAGCTTCTTGATATGACCTTCATACCTGCTTCCTCGAAAATATTGCTTGTATAGAAACAGACGCCATTTATCCCTCCGAACTGCTGGACGACCATCAATCCAACACCAATCTGGCCAAAATTTAACAAATTTGTCAGCGAGAAAAAACAACAATAGGAAATATCGCCAAAAGTACAACTACCGCATACTCCTGATCCACAGGGCATTCCAAGAAAGCAAGGAAGGATGGAATTTATCGGATACATAGCAATAAATACAGAAAGAAGATTACGATGACGGAGCTCAGATATCTTCTCTGAAATAAATCAAGCACGCTGGCTTTTGGGAGCCGTTGGAGAGTTTCGATATACTCCTGTCAAGAAAAACAAATTCAATCATTCCGTCAGCTATTCGTACTTAGAAAGTTGAGGCTTTAAGATGGAACAGGTGTAGACTTAAAGCCTTTTACTTGTATTTCAGCAGCCTCTTCAGAAATATCTCCATCCTTTCCACGGAGTTTCTGCAGCGCGGCTTCAAACTCCTTTTTGCAGCCCCTTTTTGCCTGCATTTGGCAGAATCCTAAAATTCATTCCAACACTACGGATCCCTCTCTCCAAAAATTCAGAGAAGAAGAGTCTAGTGTTCCTCTTGATTTGTTACCAGCCATCTAGGAGACTCTGGAATGAAAAATAGGCCGAACAGTAAGACTGCACATGGGATTAGACCTGCATAAAACCGCAGATGTTCAAGGTGGTTTCAGACTTGGACTTTTCTATACAACATTGGCACTAAACTCGAATTATGCTACTTTTTCGGTTTTACCAATTAATGCCAAAACCCTCCAAGATAATATTATCCCAATTATGAACGAAACGGACACTGCTGCACAGATCATAAGCTGTGGAGAGAAGAGAACATGTTAGGCACAGTGGGTTCTGCAGGATGTACATATGTATACCATCTTGCACTTGCAAAAGGGAATCTACAAGCTAAGGCCTTTTGCCAATAGCTCTATGCTTGCTATTTCAATCAAGAATGTTCATACAAAAACTTTGCCTGATTAACAGCGGTCAAAGCTCCACGGAGATTTTTGGGTGTAATTTCAGCTATAAATATCGGTACCTGGACATAAATTAGAAAAAGATTAACAACTGTGAATCAAATCCAACATGTTGTCGTATGACAACTCGCTACATTGATTTCGTGTGGTAAGAAGTGAGGATTTACCACATAGGAAAAGACTCCCATTCCATATCCCGTGGCCAACCTTCCAATATACAGAGCAAGTGCTCCCTAATTTACTCGAAATTAAACAGAACAGAGAGTTAATGAGACTTGAAGTTCTTATGCAACTAATCGGTCTTCATCTTAAAAAAGGCTTGAAAATAGGGTATGGACACACCTCAGCAAAGTAAATAGCAAGCCATCCTGCTACACAAAAAGCGCTCGCCATTCTCATTGTCTGCATTTTGAGTTCAATGTTTATGCTGTCACGTCCTCCGTGCATGATAACTAAATCCCGAAGCTAAAACTTGCAAGAGTCCTGAACAACACCGTTCTGTTTTACATTGTAGAAGACTCACTTATTTGCTGCTTACCCATTTACGGCCGACAAAATCAGCAATTGGTCCTCCAGTAATTGCACCAATCATTGCACCGAATGTCAGTATGGATCCGAAGACTGAATACTGTTGAAAGACACATGAAGAGTAACAGCAAATCAGCTTGAGTTCAATGAGAACAGGAACTTCAGTTACCATCTAGTTAACAATGCTATAAGTCACCGAATGTCTGAGAATCTCAGAGGAAAGCTTTCTGAAGAAACCTATCGCTTCAATCAGTAATCCGACTGATATGCAGTGGCGATGTTCAGCTGAAGAAATACGATTTACATCCACCCATTTTTTGGTGTTCTTGTACTGAGGCGTCCAACAATGGGACTCATGCAAAAATTTGGTATACATTTCACTCATCACGATGCAGAAAGAATAAGATGTCTAGAGAAAAAGGTATCTCTACCTCAAAGCCGACCTCAATATTTTTTATAGAATCTTGCTTATAAAGTTTTTGATCATATTACTCATGCATATTATGGACCCGGAATAAGAGCAGATCGTTGCTTGGACTTTCTTGTATATGGGCGCGCTCAGTGACTAGTCCAATAGTGAAGCGAAGCAACGGACAGGTATAATTTTGAAATGTATTTCTCAACACTCGCAGGTAAATTCGACATACCTCAGCTGTGGATAGACTAAGTTCCTCCACTATAGCATCCTGAGTTGGTGATGAATAACCTGCCTGAAAATCCAATGAAACGATTTTTCATTAGACTCAACTAATTACATCCTTTTCACTTTAACCATTACCATTCGACAAGGACTTTTCAAAAAGAAATTGCGTTTCCTACTTACACAGGTCCCGAATTCATATGAACCGCAAACCGCAACGAATGTGCTGAAATAGACCATCCACGGATGACCCTTATCGGTTCCTTCATCTTGGCCAGCTTGGTCCTTCTCTTGCGGCACAAGGAGCTGCTCTCGTACTCCTCTCTCCCTAGTTTCTCGATTTTCGATGTCCTCGTTGATCGCCATGCTTGCTCGCTCACTCTGCAAAATTGCTCGTCCGTTCTCTGACTACAAGGAACTAGTAAATTTATAAGCTCCAAAAAGATAAGTTCTCGTTCAGCTCCAAAAAGATAAGTTCTCGTTCCAACGTGGCTATTCTCCTTTCTCTATATGGATGACTCGAAATGAGAAACCCCAGGTTCTAATACGGAAACCCCTTCTCCGATCGGTTTATACTCTTCTAGGAATTCGTCGTGGACCTCAGTCTTGCAAACTGGCAAGCAATTCTTTGCTTTTCTGACTCGCTCCCGTTAATGGTATTGGAATCGCTAATGGAACGGAGTTTCCGAATACAGCAGCATTACAGATGTGAAGGGCTGCGTCGCTCTTTACATGCAGGTAGTAATTGAAAACATGGAACTGGAATTTCTTAGTGACACGGCTATGGATAAAGACAAACCGTAAACCACAGACAAAGTTCTATCTTTTTCAGCCAACCACCGGCTGGGAAAACTGGAGAGTGTTTTTCTAGCCTGTAAAGTAATTATGTTCTGTCCATATTCCCATGGAGGCATTGTTATCTTCAACGTTAACCCACGTTTACCGTGTCAGAAAGATACGATCTCAATTAATAGTTTCTTATCTCTTTGGTGCAATAAGAAGCTATCAAGAAAAAGAACTGCTCTGCTAGAACATTACTTTTCTTTTGGGAATTTTCTTGACCAAAACCCTCTTTTTTTTCCCACTAGACGATGAGCGCAAGAGAATTTCGGCCGGATCTAATTCTGGGGACATATTATCTTCCTTTTTTACCTTTAAGAAAACTACTGCATGCGAACAAAAAGCATGCATATAGCCTCCTCTGTGGTCAGTGACGCTTTTGAGGTCTGCTCAAATTGTAGGACTAGATTGCTGGAGTTTCAAAAAGGGATGTTTTTCATCTTTCCATAGTGGCCAATTTTGCGGAAAATGGCAATTTATAGCGGCAAGAGGTGGACAGAATTACTTTCTACCAAGGACGTCATGTACTGCCCAGGCCCCTGAATCTAAAGAATTCACCCAACATGAAGCCAGCCGACGGGAAAGAGGTCACCAGGCACAACGGAATGGGACCATAAAGTTGCAGAGCACATTGGCCAAAAATATCCAACCACCATTCTCCAACTACTTTATTGGTCCACATTTGCTGCATCTCCGTCTTCTTTCACTTTACGATTCAGAATAGGGCAACAAAATCCAACAAGAATATATAGCTGCGGCCTGCTCGAGAAAGGGAAAATATCAAAAATATATCTTACTCTTGATCTAAGAGCCACTCACATAGAAAAGATTGAGGCCGGAAGAAGCCGAGAGAGAGAGATTTTCTGTATTCTCTGTATATTGATGTATTGAATGTACAGACTCTTAAGATATAGACTAGGATTGTACAATTATCGGAAATAAAAAATTCTATGAATCAATCTATATCAATCTAGATCTAAATCTAATCCTTAATTGATGTACACAAATCATAATCAAATCAGATCATAAACTACCAAAAAGCTGCATATCTTCTAACACTCCCCCTCAAGCTGATGGCTTGTAGATATCCAAGACACCCAGCTTGCTTAATAGATATGCATGATGTCTATGACACAAGGGCTTGGTGAAGATATCTGCTGGCTGCTCCGTTGTCCTAATTCCTTCTATTTCAATCACTCCTTCTTGGATCTTTTCTCGTGTAAAGTGACAATCCACTTCTATATGCTTGGTCCTCTCATGAACTATAGGATTTGCTGCTAGTTTGAGAGCTGCATCATTATCGCAATGCAATTTTGTTGGTCCATGCACTTGTACTCCGAGATCCTTAAGCAATCCCCGTATCCACACTATCTGACAAGTGGCCTTAGCCATAGCTCGATACTCTGCTTCGGCTGAAGATAGCGATACAGTAGGCTGCTTCTTTGTCTTCCATGAGAGGAGAGATTCTCCTAATTTTATGCAATATCCGGTGACCGATCTTCGACTTATGGGACATGTAGCATAATCAGCATCACAATACACTGTCATCTTCATGTCGCACTGTTTAGAGAGAAGTATTCCCAGTCCTGGACACCCTTTTAGATACTTCACAACTTTTAAGGCAGCATCCATATGAGACCGCTTCGGATTGTGCATGAACTGGCTAAGTGTCTGAACTGCATATGAGATGCCGGGTCTAGTCATAGTCAGATATATGAGTTTTTCGACAAGTCTTTGATATCCTGATGGATCTCTAAGAATGGGATCATCATTTTGAGATATGCCCTTATCATATTTTGCAGTAGTCAACTTAGTGTTCTGTTCAATGGGAATAACGGTTGGCTTGCATCCTAATAAACCTGCTTCTGATATGATATCTAACACAAATTTCCGCTGACTGAGGGAAATTCCTTGGTCAGATCGAGCAATTTCTATTCCAAGGAAATATTTAGGTGCACCTAAGTCTTTAATGTGGAAGGTGGCATGTAAATATTCCTTGAAATTATCTATAGCGGATTTATCATTTGCCATAACAAGAATATCATCGACATATGTCATCAAATAAATAGATGACATACCTTCAGTCCGTGTGAATAAAGCATAGTCATATTTAGACTGTTGGAAGCCTGCTTTTGCAAGAGCATTTGCAAATTTGGCATACCATTGTCTGGATGCTTGCTTCAATCCATAAAGGGATTTACGGAGACGACATACTCTATTCTCCCCCTGTCTCTGTAAGCCTTGAGGAATATCCATATATATTTCCTCGTCTAGGTCACCGTCTAAGAAGGCATTGTGCACGTCCATTTGATGTAGGGACCAATCATGAATAGCGGCAATAGACAAAAAAGAACGAACTGTGACATCTGTGGCGACTGGTGAGAATGTCTCATGATAATCAAAGCCTTCTCTTTGTGTGAATCCCTTAGCTACCAAGCATGCCTTATATCGTTCAATGGAGCCATCAGCACGATATTTTGTTTTGTAGACCCATTTGCAGCCAATCGGTTTACGATCAAACGGAAGTGGGACAAGATCCCACATGTTATTATCAATTAGTGCCTGAAGTTCTGCCTTCATAGCTTGTTGCCACTTTGGATCACTGGATGCCTCAAGATAACTAGACGGTTCCCTCTCTTGTGATAACCGATTAACACAACATCTATGTTCATGTGATAATCTATGGAAAGATACATAGGAAGAGATTGGGTATTGAGTACCTGAAGAATTGTGAGTAGCACAGATATAGTCCTTACTCTAGGTTCGAGGTCGTGTGGCGCGACCAGAACGTCGTGGATAATGAATTTCCACAGAAGGAGATGCCTCATTGGATGATGGCGAAAGAATATCCGTATTTTCCTCAAGAGCATGAGAGTTATCGAGTCTTGTTTCCAGAACATCTTCAAAGCCAGTAGGATTTGAAGTTGATGCTTTTGCTGGAGGAATAGGATGAGCGATCCTCGACTCTGCTAGTGGTATGTAAATGGGATCTTGAGGTAATTCTTCATTAGAGAATATGCCATGAGGTATGGTTTCTGTAGTTTCATCTAAAGATACTTTCTTAGAGAAAGGGAAAATATCTTCATGAAAGATGACGTCACGACTTACAAGAAATTCCTTTGTGGAGATGTCAAGAACACGATACCCTTTTTGTAAGTTGGGATATCCCATGAAAATGCATCTCCGTGCACGTGGACTTAGCTTGTCTCGAGGTCCTATTGTTGCAGCATAGCATAGATAACCGAAGACTTTGAGATGCTGTAACTCAGGCTTCTTCTTAAATAGCAATTCAAAAGGAGTTTTCCCTTTAAGTAGTCGAGTGGGCATGCGGTTGATTAAATAAGCTGCAGTAACTACACAATCTCCCCAATAGTCATTTGGAACTGATGCTTGAAACTTCAGGGCTCGTGCGACTTCCAATAGGTGCCGGTGCTTTCTTTCAACCACTCCATTTTGCTGTGGAGTATAAACACATGAACTTTCATGTTGTATGCCATGTGTTTTAAATAGCAAGGAACAATCATGGCTGAAGAATTCTCTTCCATTATTAGTATGTATCCACTTAATGGTCTTTCCAAACTGATTTTGGGATAATGCTAGGAAAACCTTTAAGTGAGAATAAGTCTGATTCTTAGAATGCATCAAGAAAATCCAGGTTGCACGAGAATAATCATCTACTATAGTGAGAAAATAGCGAGACCCGTCATGATTTATTGTATGGTAGGGTCCCCAAATATCCACATGAATCAAGGAAAAAATCTCACTAGTTCGGGAGCTACCGAATGCAAAAGGCGCACGAGTTTGTTTGGCAAGGGGACATATGGGACATTGAGGACAAGGATAAGAGGCACTATGACCTAATCTCAAATGCATAATAAGATTTTTATCATTGCTAATCAAGTTACACAATGATGATTTATTCAAGAAATTGCTGGAAGAATTGAAATTACTTGTCTAGAAAAAAAGTCCTTCAGAGAGACTACCCAAGCCCATCGGCTTCCCAGTCGAAAGGTCCTGAAATAAACAGGTGTCAGCATTGAAAATTACCCGACATGAATTTTCTTGGCAGGCTTTTGACACAGAAATCAGATTAAATTGGAATTCTGGGACATAGAGAACATTCTGAAGAACAATCTGGGAACTTAGATTCACTGTTCCTGTCACATTGACACGAGTAATGTTCCCATTGGGTAGTTCCACAGAAATAGGATAAGCCAATCTGCCATTTATACTTGAAAAAAATCCCTTGTCACATATAATGTGATCACTTGCCCCTGAATCAATTATCCAAGCTTTTCTGGAGATAGAATTAATCAAGCAATGTGCAATACCTGAGAAACTCCCTCCTTTGTTGGAAGTATCCATTTTCTGCATTGCCTGCATCAGCTGATGATACTGATCATATGAAATGGGCTGATCAACATTTTTTCCAGTCGGTCCATTAGGTTGATAAGCAGCTGAAATTTTTCTCTCCTTTTCACCGGGTTTCCCATGCAATTTCCAGCAATTATCAATCATATGATTAGTACGTTTGCAATATTCGCAAAATAATTTACCCTTTCCTTTGAAATTTTTTGCAAAATTCCTTGATGACGTGGCAAAAATCTGGCCGTCCGTCCCTTTAAGCGCAGCCTCCTGTCCACCGTTGGATCTGATCGCAAGATCAAGTCTTTGCGAACCGTCCGATCCTCGCATCCATCTCGTCTGTCCATTCGAGGGTATTTAAAGACTCCAGATTCCTCTTCAGCGAACCCTAGTTTCACTCGCCCCTCTTTCTCTCGATTTAGGGCTAGGGTTTTGGTGGCCGTGTCTCGCCGCTCATCGCGAGCAGCGAGTACGACGCCCTCACCGCTCCTGGTGTGGCCTAGTGTCGCGAGCCGGTGATTCTCCTCCTGCACAGCAAGCTGAAAGATCCGTCCGATCGGTGGCATCGGATCCATGGCGAGGATCTGTGAGCGAAAAACGAGGTATGTCTCGTTCAAAATAAGGAGAAAGCGTGTAGCTTTCTCCGTAGCTTTCTCCCTGTCCTTGATGGATCTGTACTGCTTGATTGTTGTCTCTGGGCCCTCGAGCCTCTCCTCGGCCGCCTCGAGGTTGTTCCACAGAGATGAGAGCCTATTAAAACAGGCTGTGACCATCATGTTTCCCTGCTTCAAATCGTTAAGTTCTTGCATGAGGTTAAAAATTTTCGCCTGATCTAACCTCCCGTACATTTCTTTGATGTTATCCCACATGTTTTTTGCATCTTCTGTTGGTGGGAGTCCGGCCGCAACCTCTGAGGAGACGCAGTTGCCGATCCATGTTCGGATCAGGCGATTGCTCTTCCTCCAGAGTCGGGCTAATCGCTCTTCGGTAGGCATCGGGATGGTTCCATCGAGGAAACCCTCCTTGTCTTTTGTTGCCAGGGCACACTTTAATTCCTGTGACCACTTCGTGTAATTCTCCGGTCTGGTCAGTTGCTGGCTGATTAGCCGCAATTCTGGTCCGTCGGCGCTGGAAACGAACAGTGGATCGCCAGGTTCCAGTCGTCCGGTGAGCGCCGCCGCTGGAAACGGTAGAAAACCGGGTGTGAAATTCGGGTAGGTATTCACTCCTGGACCCGATTTGCCAAACCCGATCAAATAATCCGCATTGTAAAAACCCAGGTAGGGATTCGTTCCCATACCCGGCTCGCCTGACTGCCGCTCCATTCCTTCGGTTGGGCTTGCCCCACTTGTGGTTGGCGGGCCCGCATTGATTTGGACGTGACTCTGGTGGCCCACATATCCAGGCGATGACGAATTTGGGCTTGGCCCAAGGTAGAGTGGATAAGGAATCCACTGGTAAGGTTGGCCCATCATGGGTTGCCCCACACCGAACTGAGCCTGCGTGGGCCGCCACTGAATGGGTTGGGCTTGGAACGGAAATTGTCCCATCATTGAAGATCCTTCGATTGATGGAGGAATTGCAGGTGAATTCTGAGCCTGCGAGATCTGAGGTACGACTCCTTCAGTGGGTTGGTCACGGATGGCTGAGGTTTCTTCCTGTGGATTAGCCATGGTAAGTTAAGAAAATCTTCCTTGAGAGAAACACTAATGCCTGAAATTATTCTGTTTTGTAGTTCAGAATTTTGGGCAGAAGATCGAGATGGAAGATTGAAGCGGAAGCAAAGAACAGAAGCCAACAGGCTCTGATACCATGAAAGAAGGTGAAAACGAAGAAAGAAGAAAAGATTGAGGCCGGAAGAAGCCGAGAGAGAGAGATTTTCTGTATTCTCTGTATATTGATGTATTGAATGTACAGACTCTTAAGATATAGACTAGGATTGTACAATTATCGGAAATAAAAAATTATATGAATCAATTTATATCAATCTAGATCTAAATCTAATCCTTAATTGATGTACACAAATCATAATCAAATCAGATCATAAACTACCAAAAAGCTGCATATCTTCTAACAAATATCATTCACATACTTCCAAGAAAAGCCCCACATTGAGAACATTAATTTACCCCTCCATGTAAACTCATTTTAACATCTTCCTTACGGTTTGAGTAGACTGAAAAAGTGATTTTTGAATGGTAGAATTCGTGTAGGTATTTGTTATTTTCAAAAGAAGAGGTAAGTGGTCATGGGGTGAGACATAAGGTGTATTTTGTTATATTTTTCTCAAAAAACTTAGACAAAACAAATATGCTAATCTTATAAGCACATAGTGAGATTTGAATTTCAAATGTATTAGAAGAAAAAAGACACTACAAATGTTATAACTTTTATACAACGACCACTTAAATACCATAACTTTTTATTCAATCACTTAAATGTCATAATCGATCACTTAAGCGCTATAATTTTTTATTAATAAGGAAATCCGACATGACATGGCATTTATGGTGAACGTTCTTTAGAAGTTACAGGACTCAAATTATCAATTAAAAGTTATAGCATTCAAGTAAAAAAAAAAAAGTCATGACACTCGAGTGATCGAAAAACAATGTTATGGCACTTAGGAGAGCATTGCATGAAAATTATGACACCCGTGCTGTCTTTATCTCAATATCTTAATTATCCTTCTTCCATTCATGACACAAAATCCCACAAAATATAATAAAAAGCACACGGAAAAAAAATTACTTTAGTTTAGCTAATGATATGTAATTGTAAGCATCTGATTAAGTAGAGATCAATCAGGCTGATTCAGGTTTTAGAGGCTCTCAGTCATTTTTGCTTAACCCCTACTAAAGAAAGTTACGAACAATAAGCAATTGTTTTAAGCTAGTGGCTTCGTTTAAGCATCCAATAAAAGTCTGCAACATTATTTAGCACAACCCTTTTAATATAAGAAGTTTTAGGAACTCTTACCATCACCTTGAAGAAGGGTAGCTGGGCAAGCGTGATTAAAACACCAAGGACAAAGACAAAGCAGCCTTCCCTAATTTAGAGGGAAAATAGGTGGACGCGATACAACTTGCCTCACCTCATATATATATGGACTAAAATAAGTCATTTGCGGGTCCCTCTTCTGATGAGGTCAATCCACTTGTTGGAATGGAATGAATTTGATTGATAGAGAATGTCTGGATTGCCTGAGGGAGCGGACATATCCTAATTGCAGAAATAATATATTAAATGTAATAGAGCATATGCCACTTTCATTTTGCATGATTGCATCTAATCTCAGGGATCCGGACTCCTTTCTTTCTTATTCTTTTTTCTTTTTATTTCCCCTCCAATCTTCCAATTTGTGTAGAAAAATATGATCCTATCAGCGAGAGGAACTTGAAAAATCGTTCTGCCAACCTTGCACTAACGAAACAAAAATAATAAACAATGAAAAGTGACAGATTATTACCAAAATGAAATTGACAAAAAGCTGAGAGATTAGGTGAGGTGAGCTGTGAAAGAAATTTATGTATGAACCAGATTGTAAAATAATTTTAGTCTAAATTCTCGATATTTCTTTTGCTATACATAAAGAAATGAAAAATCTCTATTTGGACAAGAAATTTTTCTTTTTTTGATGACTGTGGATTATAATTATACAATTATGCATTACTCTAAGTTTTCACCAACCTGTTCAATGAACATGGCTTCATCCATAAGGATACACCCAAGGATGCACAAGAATCAGATTTCGACCAAGTCCAGAGAACTGAACAAGGCCTGCTTTTCCTCTCTTTAAGTAGACATCCTGCGTTGACAATCTTATCCAGCAGGATATGTAATTCCCTGTTTTCAGGAGTACGATGGCGAAGGAAACGAAAATTCGGTACTAGTCTTTCGTCCCGCTCTTACATTTTACCTGAACAAGACAGATTGACATACGTATAAAGATGTATAATTAGATAAGCTCCAAGAGAATATACTATTAAAGGACCAGCATACTAAGACACGACAAATGCAACTTGAGTTCATTATTTGCTCTACACCTTTTACATAAAATACAAATATTTTTTCGTTACTTATAAATTCCTATGTAGGCTTGATATGAAAAAAAAAAAATTGTCCTGGCCATTACTATTTTTTTTTTTTTTTTTGGTAAAGAAAGGCCATTACTATTTTAATACCATTGAAACTAGAAAAAAGAAAAATCACCCGCAAATAGATACTTTTTATGTGCAACAAAAGAAACAAAGAAAAAATTGCATATATTTCGAGGAAGAAAATCTAGAGATTTCGATTTTGCCTATATGGATGAAACAACATCTTTCATTTAATTTGAGAGATTTTGTTCTTATATTATTAATCAACATCTTTGCTAGTGAATACAACGTACCATTACAATTTTAATTTTTCTTAGAAAGAAGAAAGAGCTGGGGCTCGAAACTAAAGATGATATTACTATGTGTCTTATAGAGATTATCAATTTTTTTTTATTTTATGGAATGGCAGGGGTGAATCACCTATAATTAAATTTTTTTCCCCTAGATATCAACATAGAGTATATAAAGCAACTACTTGCCCCCTCCAGACTTTTGTGGTTCTGCACAGAGTATATAAATCAAATCAATTTGTTTATGGCAACAGGGAATATTCTCTGAGCCACGAACTGTTGCCTTGATCTCACTGTCTAGACTCTTGTGGTTGAAGAGCTTGTGCTGCATTTGGTAGAAAGAAATTAGATGGAATTCGGATGGGAAATGGAATTAAATGGACCGAGGATATCAATCTCTGTGTTGAAGGGCTTTTTCTTCAATTCCGTGATGGTTTACACCTGAGATCATCGGAGGAAAAACTTTTAATGATAATTAATGAATGACAAAATAGCAATAGATACAACAAATTGATTGTGCAGAACAATGCCATAAAATAAAAAATTGTAACGAACACGAAAGTGCAGATAAAGGTGGGTGTAATGATTAGTTAAAAAACTTCGAATTTATCAGTTATATTATATCACTACTTTACTTTTTCAATCACAGTAATTATCATTAAAAAATAGACAAAGGTGGGTGTAATAATTAGTCTTTATAATGACAGCCAATGACAATCACGAAAGCAGACTTTGAAAGCGAAAGTGTAGATGAACATCACGTTCCGACCAGCTCAACCGGATCTCCTTCAGCAACGAACCAACAAGAAGAAAACAAAGCGCAACTTAAAATATGTGATGACGTGCGAAAGCACTCAAAAACGCACGCACGACGCCACTACCTCACGACACTGAGATCTGGTTTAGAACATTAGCGACCACATTAGTTGATTTACAAGGACATTGGACTGGTTGGTCGCACACCACTGTTCATCATCGGATCGTGTCCGTGCAATTAAGGTCATTCATGCCTTGATCATATAAAAAGGCCCCATGTTCTGTGCACGAGATAAAAGTAACACTAGCTTTCAAATGTCTTTAGTAAAGTATGAAATTTGAGGAGTTTCGATTGAATTATGATTAAAAGAGAAAAAAGAATCGAATAATATCTTTGACTTGTTTAGATCGAGGAAAAGTTATCACTATTTTATCTCTTAAGCTCCATTTTTTTTTTTTTGTCAGTTCTTAAGCTCCAATTAATTTGCCGAAAATAAATGAATTAAAAAACATTTTAGTAAAAATGATTGCTAGTCAATGAAAGTTGCTTTCATTATCAACTACCAACAACAATTTGTGTCTAGATATTTACGTGGATAGTGCAAATATTTTCCGTTCATTAATTTTTTAAATGATATAAACAATTATTTTTTTGAACAAAAATATTTTTCAAATCACTCTTTTTGCGAAGCAAACAAAACTTTTTTTTTTTTTGTCAGTCCTACTCTATTCCTACTCTACACTCACTCTCAGACTTTTGTCCTGCCTCTTGCAAGGCATGAGAGTCGAAACCCACTCCTGAAACTTACGCATCCCCACCCCATCTCCCCAAGAAGTTGAGGATTTAATCCTCACCTTCCCCTTCCATGTTGGAAGGGTTGGAAGGGTAGCCACTGAGGAAGTAAACAAAACATAAGTCAAAGACAAATATAATGAGTTAAAATAATAATAATAATAATAGTAATAATAATAATAAAAGAACCAAATTTGCTATAAATTCTCCTATCATTTACTACACCCTGATAATGATTTCACAAATTTCTCCTAATCAACTTTTTGCAATTCGCCCCCTCAACTAAGAAAAAGGTATGGCTTCAATCAAATTCAAAGTCCTACATTAGTAACATATTTTTAACACTGAAACAGGAAATTTTTTGGTTCCATATTTAGTTATACGTTGTTAATGTGTCGACATTTAAGATATGATCCACATAGTTATATAATAGCTCAAAACTTCTTCAGAATGGCCAACCGCATGCGCTCTATTACGAGTAAGAGTTTCATATGAAAAAACATTAGGAGTAAATTCAATTTAGCAGTCCAACCTATCGATTCGGCAAAATTGACAGGCTATAGAAATGCCACAGCCCAATAAAATATGGAGAAACTAGAATTTGCAAGTGTTTTTTTAAGTGGATTTTTTCTATGGGTGTCATTTCATATGATAATCATGCAGAAAATGCAGGAGAAAACAGAACGACCCAGTCTCTATATATGGTACATAGATGCATTCTTTCCTGGCCCAACATCATCCATGCAAGGTTCAGTACAAGAAGGCCTTGCACCAGTAAGACCAAGCACCAGAAAAAGACAAACTTTCTTAGCCTGCAAAGGCAGTGAACGAGAGAACAAAAGGGTTTGTCCCTTCTCCATCTTGAGATGTTATAATGGGCTTTCAACCTGTAAAAAGCCCATGGGGCAACAACATCCAGGTACCTCTGTTAAGTATAAACAATCAACACCTACACCCACCATCCACCGAGTTCAATTTCCGAAAGACAAGTTAGCCAAGTTACAATGAGGCAAGGCTTGCATAATGTCTCTAGTAACCCTCCCCCCATCCCCTCCCCAAAAAAAAAAGAAGGGAAAAAGAACTCGAGATAGATTTGCATAGGACCATTGATTTAAGCATCTTCTAGACGATGATGGAAACAATGAACCAGGTGCAGAACACCAGCTCTCAGAGCAAGTGACCATAGAGGGAAGGCGCTCAATTTGCTATCAAACTATGTCATTGTCTGCGTCAACCTGATTCCTGAATACCTCAAGCATGACATTTTATTACTCTGCTTTGTTCATGGACCATATAGGAAACTCGATGCATAAGTACGATATAGCCGTCAGTGTCCCACAGATAGCAAAAGAAAATTTCGACCTAGGCACCATGACACTCCTGCCATCCGAAAGTTCCAATTCATTGGCAGCATCAGGTAACTACTTTTGAATGGTTTTGCAGGACCTAGAGGTAGTTAACATACACAGTACATGGAATGTTTACAAATTCTCAAAAGCACAAGGCGCATCCGTAACGACACTTCAGAAGCACATGAGAGACGCAAAGCCTTTTTTTTTTTTTTTTGACGAGAAACAAAGCTGATATTATTAGATAAAAGGCGAAGCTAATACAGCATGTGCATCAGTACAAAGTAAATCCAAAAGAGCAGAAGGGGGACTAGTCGCCCAATTGTTAGGAAGAAAATCAAAACGTTGAGCTTTTGCAACCCAATCAACAACCTTATTAGAATTCCTACTGCAGTGAGCTAAAGAAAGACCCGAAAGAGTCTCCAGTTTGTGCTTGGCCCGGTCCACGAGAGGTTACACTGACTAGCTTAAAGTAGATGAGGACAATAGACTCTCTACCAGCAACCGACAATCAGATAAAAGTATTATTTCTTTTTCCGGGGAATTCGGGATTAGGTTCGAAGAGATGAAATCTAGGGTTTCAACCAAAGCGACGGCCTCCGCTTATTCAGCTAAACTTAGCTCAATATGCTTTGCAAACCCATCTCGAATTCTACCCAAAAAATCTCTGCAGACACAAGCAATAGTAGCCCGAGGTCTTGATCTTGTATGCTGAGGACCGGAAAAAGTGGATCTTGTCTGCCAAGAACCGAAGCAAACTTCAGTCATCTCTCTAGTTAGGGTGTGGCCCAATGCCGAATGTAGAGGTCTTCTAGCTGCTTGTTCGGTGAAATCTAGTCCGGGACGAGGGGTTTCCCTTTCTTCAACAGCACAAGTGCGTGGGTTCTTCATTTCTTCTTCCCTCTCTTCCGAATCGCAATGCCTGCCATGGTGAGCATCGATGATGATTCTTTGATGCTATTGCGGTGCTGGATAATCAGATCTGGTAGATCTGAGGTTTCTTTCCTTGGTTGCAGAGGCAGTAGGCGTAGCTGCAATGTTGTCGGTGCCGTGACTCAGGGGAAGATCTTCCCTCTCTTCCGAATCGCAAGGCCTGCCATGGTGGGCGTCATTCTTGGATCTTTCGTGTTGCAATGGTGCTGGATATGCAGATCAGGTGGATCTGAGATCTTGTTCCTCGATTGCAGAGGCAAAAGACTCGGCGGTGATGGTTCCACGGTTCAAGGGAAGGCGACCAGCTGCATCGACCCCTGCACTGTGCAAATCAAGCGGGAATTTGCTGTTGCAGGTATGGGAATCATTCAGCGTTTCCAAGATTTCGGATCCATTCACCATTATGGGGGGGGGGGGGTGCTGTGCAGGGGGAGCTTTCAACCTTGCTCTTCAACTCTATGGCTATACAGCCTAAGCGGGCTATTGCCATCATTGTTATCACTGACGATCAAGTAAGGGCTGTTCTTATCTTTTTTTGTCGCTCGGGCTATCCTAGCAGAAAGTGACATTTGATTATTCCTCATACTCAAAGGCTGTGAAGATGTTAAGGGGACCACTTCATGCGAGCTTCAATGCAGGGGTTGACTCCTATTTTCCATCACTTTGCGTCTACTCAGCATCATGGGTGCGCTTTGCGGGTATTGCTTTGACAAGGGTTGGGCTGTTCTATACTTGCAACTCTGTTCTGAACAGGTACACGTTGGGTCCAGACTGGACTTCTTAACTCTCTACATGGCGATATAGGTCTATGATCTTCCTCAGTCATCTCTGCATTCTGGTTTGAATTAGGGATTGGGAAAGCATGATGGTTGGGTAGAGAGGTGTCACAGATGATGGTTAAAGACTAGGGAGGATGTGAGGTGTTGTCAAAAGGAATCCAGACATCCTGTGGATATCTTTTCGGCAAATTGCTGGTATCACAGATAATTTCAAATGAGGCACCTATGTTAACTTTGAGAGTTCCAAGGGCTGGAGGGTGCCATTTATCATGTTCCCCTTGGCGTTGATTCTTTTTTGGGGCTTTTCTATTCCAAGCAAAAAAACACTCCTTTGACGTGGTGGCTTTGAAGAGGGTTTGGTGCGGGTTTAGGGTATGTTGACTGAGGATGAATTGGTTCTGGTCCTTCCATATACACCAAAGAACTGTGGCAACCAGTTCAAAATTATGTAAGTTACCTTACCTGGCAAAATATTTAGACAGCCAATCATCAAATCTTGTTAAACCAACATGATCTGTGCATGCTTTTAGGGATGGTTCGTTCCATATTTGAGTCGTCCAGGGGCAAAGCAGCAAGGTGTGCTCAATTGTCTCAGGTTCCAACTTGAATATTGGGCATATTGGCTCAGGTAACATCTTTCTCCTATAAAGATTATCCAAGGTAGGAAGTGCATTTTGGCATGCACTCCATAAAAAGAATTTTATTTTCAGTTGTACTACGGAGTTCCAAATAAGCTTCCAAATGAGTGGGTCGAACTGGTGTGATGTTGTTGATGTAGATTCTCTTTGAATAGCTAGTTTCCTATTTGAAAAGTAGCCACTCTTTACCGTATAGGATCCGGATTTATTATATGCCCAAACCAACTTGTCTTCGGTAGTTGGGAGTCCGAAAGGTGTTGCTTTAATTGCTGTTGCTAGGGGTTCATCAAATAGGGACTGTAGGAGGTCTTCCTTCCAAATTCCAGCTTCAAAATCAATCAATTCAGCGACCTTGGTCGGTTCATTTAGGTTCGCACTTCCTCCAATCAGTCCTAATTTGAGCCACTTATCCTCTCTACTGGAAATATTTTGTCCATTACCCACTGCCTAGATAACTTGGGAGCAATTGCATTTCTTCCAGCTAATAAACTCTGCCATCCCCACAATGGACGAGAGCCTTTCCCTGCTTGCCAAAAGTCACAGTTGGGGAAGTAAAGACCTTTCATAAGTTGGCTCAAGAGTGTATTCAAACCCTGAGAAATTCTCCAGGCTTGTTTCCCTAACATAGTAGTGTTAAAAGCTTGTAGATCCTTAAATCCAAGCCCGCCTTCCTCCTTACGCAGTTTTAAAAGATTCCATTTTCACCAATGTAGAGCAGAATTCTTGTTAGTGTTTTGCCGCCAGATGTTAGCGATTTTCCTCTCAACTGCTTTGATAATGGAAATTGGGATTCTGAATATTGACATGGCATATTGAGGTATCACCTGAACTATTGCTTCGAGAAGAATCTCCTTTCCAACTCTTGAAAGCAAATTATCTTTCCAACTTTCCAACTTCGAGTTTACCCTACTCAATATCCATGCAAACATATCTTTTTTTGAGGTCCCCCAATCTGAAGGGATTCCTAAGTACTTCCCAGTTTTCGCAATTTTGGGAATCCGCAACATCGATAACATGTTTCTTCTAAGGCTATCTGGACAACCTTTGCTGAAGAATAATGCTGATTTGTTGAGGTTTATGGCTTGACCAAATGCATAGCAGTAGTGATGGAGTATAGTTGCCAAGTTTTGACATTCCCATACTGTGCCATCTAGGAAGAAAATAGAGTCATCAGCAAATAATAGGTGGGAAAGGGTTGGGCAAGTCCAGTTCAGTTTGATGACGTGTATTGTATCATCTGCTATTGCTTTCTTCATCATATAAGATAGGATATTAGCTATGATAATGAAAAAATATGGTGATAAAGGATCACCCTGGCGAATACCCCGAGATGGCTTGAAATAGGGTAAAGATTCACCGTTGAGATTGATACTATATAATACTGTGGTAACGCATTGCATAACCCACTTCACCCAATCAGCACTAAAGCCCATTTTGTATAAACATTCCTGCAGGAAGTCTCATTCGATTCTATCATAAGCTTTCTACATGTCGAGTTTAAGAATGGCCTGAAATTTTTTCCTCCTGTCTCGAGTTCTTAACTAGTGGATAACTTCTTGAACAATTAGAATGTTGTCCTGAATTTGCCGACTCCCGACGAAAGCACTTTGCTCCTCAGCAATGATGTCTGGTAAGAAAGGTTTGAGTCTATTCGCGAGTATTTTAGAAATGATCTTGTAAATAAAGTTACACAGACTTATGGGCCGAAAATGTTCTAACCGTTCCGGGTTTGTGTTTTTAGGGATAAGAGTAATTTGGGTTCTATTCATGGCTAGGTTTATGGTTCTAGACTCAAAGAAAAACTGCACTTCCCTGAAAATATCCCCCGCCTATATCTTACCAGTGCTGTTGAAAGAAGAGGCCATTCAGACCATCCAATTCAGGAGCTTTGGTAGCACCCATTTAGTGAGTAGCTGCATAAACTTCTTCCATAGTCACCGCTTATGTTAGTTTTGTATTCATAACTGCATCAATTGATGATGGGATATGGTCAAGAATAGGCTGGAAATTCCGAGGACCTACTGAAGTATATAAGTTGTTGAAGTAATCCACTGTCATATTTTTGAGGTTCTCATTATTTCTCACCCAGTCGCCTTCAGCATTCATTAGCATAGAAATATGGTTCCTATTCTCTGTTGTATAGTGGCGGCATGAAAGAATTTGGTATTCATATCCCCCCATTTCAGCCACTTGATTCTAGATCTGATACCCCAAAACATTTCTTCATGTCGCCATAGGAAATCAATTTCTTTATGTATATTCTGAATTCTGCTCTGATCATACTTCAAGATAGGGTTGTTCATGCGAAACATAAGCTCATTTCTCAGCCCTTCAATTTGTTTGCAAGCATTGGGGAATCATTTTTTGCTCCAGGCCGTTAATTGAATAGCTACATTAGATAATTTGTCAACCATATTCTTCCTATGGGAAGCCTCCCATGTCCGCTTGACAATTTTCTTACAATCTTCATCCTCCGCTCAAAATGGTTCATATTTAAATTGTCGCATCTTGCATGTTAGAGCAGGTAAAGTTGACAATATAAGAGGACTGTGATCTGAACCAATGGCTGGTAAGGCTGTAACTTCGACATTCAGGTAAGCTATTCTCCATCTATGGTACATAGTACTCTGTCCAGCCTTTCTTTAACATTTTCATCACCCTCTCTTTTGTTCGTCCAAGTTAAAGTGCACCCTTTGGCTTCCAGATCCATCAATGAACAAGCATATAAGAAGTCCCTGAATGCGGTAAGGCGAAAATGTTCGGCCATCCTCTTTCCAACCTTTTCCCAATGGTATAATATTTCATTAAAATCCCTGATACATATCCAAGGGCTGTGATTGGAGACACTAATCCTTTGTAGTTCATCCCAGAGGATAAGTCTGTCATGAAATACATTAGGAGCATGGAGGAAAGTAATCTGCATGTTCTGTCTATTTCCATGAAGAAAGCATTGCACATTTATAAAATATTCAGAATGAGATTCGATTGAAATAGAAACCTGATCATCCCAAAAAAGAGCCAAACCCCCCGACAAACCTTCTGGATTCACAAAAAAGCTGTGAGTAGCCTTAAGATTTCTTCTCAATCTTTGGACCTTCGGCTTTTGATTATTTGTTTCCATAAGAAATATAATGTTGGGTCTTTCCTAAGTCGGGAGGACTTTAAGAGCTTGAATTGTCAGGGGAGACCCCAATCCCTGACAATTCCAACTCGGGAGTTTCATGGATGCACCGGTGGTTTATTAGGGCTAGCCACCAAAGCCCATTGGGTAGATTTCTCTTCCTCCGTGATCGGGATTTCTATGAGCTGTAAGTTTTCAACATCAATTGATTTTGAGGATTGAGCTCCATACGGGCAAAATCGTTTCCCTTTCTTGGATGTAGGAAGTTTGGTAGACCTTGCTTTACCCTTAGTTGAACCTCTTACTGATTCTAAATAGGGTGGCTTCTCTCTTTCAACTTCTTTGAGGTGTTCATTATGCAAGGTCAACATAGATTCAACATCCAAGCAGCTACTGTCACGCTTTTGTGGAGATTTGCCTTCCATAATAATCAAAGCTCAGGAGGATACAAGTTGGCCAGCTTGATGTCCTTCCTCATAGGAGGGTTGGGATCGGGGAGGCAGAATGGCCTGCTTTCCTGCATTTGTTGTTTGCTGAGTTTCATGGATTTCCGCTTGAAGGGGAGTCTCTGGCACCATTTCTTCTTCTTCAATGAGCTGGGATTGTTTGCCATAAAAGATTTTTTCATACGAGCTTAGTGTTCGGGCTTTAGCTCGCAACCAATTCCCAAAATTACCCAGTAGGTCTTCATCCAACTTTGTAGCTTCATAAGATATTTCCTTGCAAGCAGTGGCGTAGTGGCCAATTCTACCACAAGAGTAGCAATAGTGTGGTAGCCTCTCGTACTTGAATTCGATCCACAGCTTTTTGCATCCTAAGTTAACAATTATTCTTGTTTTGAGAGGTGTAGCTAGGTTGAGCTTGATCCTTGCCTTCCCAATCTTATAGATACCGTTTCCTTTTGCTTCCAGCTTCACCTCAAGAACTTCGCCGATCCTTGAGGCAATCTCTCTAACTATCTCCATCATAACTCTGCCAAAGGAGAGGCCGAATAGGTGCACCCAAAATGGGCAGTGAGAGAAATCATAGCAAATATCAAGAATATCCGGGTCACACTGCTGAAGCACAAGGAGGTTGCTGAAAAATGACCAAGGAACATAATCAAGGACTTTCTGTTTCTCAGCTTCAGATTTAAAGGAGAACGAAAAATATCCCGGTTCTAACGCGGCACATGAAACATTTTCTGTCTTCCAAGCCCATTTCATAGTCCTGAGAAATGCCGGGAAGTTGACATTCGGACGAGAATAAAGCTTGCCAAATACGGTACGTCTGCATTCCACGAGTTTTTCAGCCAAGATTCCTTGAGTAACATTTATAACATCGTCCTCAAATCATAAGTTACCAAGACTTTTACAAAGTGTCTCTAATCGGCTCGCTTCTGTATTAGGATCCACCATATGTTCGATGATAATAGCACTAAGCGAGATGAAACAAAGACAACCTAAGGGGATAAATGATGTTCAAACTCTAATTTGTCACCAAGGGAATGCTCTGTGAAGCTTCTGGGATCTATGAGAGGACTCCCTATGCATGCTTAAATATTCTGGTCGAGGTGCGAGCAGATGTCTTCCCGCAATTGACCAGCAACTGAGCTGCAGGGGAAGCCAAAATCGCTAGCAAGGCGTGACAAATACCAGTCGCAAGGGAAAAGGGGTGGATTGCGGCTTGATGTAAGGGTTGGTTAAGCTGGGCCGAAAGAAAGGGATTTGAAGGGGAATTGTAGAGCGAAGAAAGAGGAATGAGAGGGGAAGCGAGAAGGCCCAGAATTGCGAGTGGACATAGAGGCAAAATTAGGTTAGGGTTACTGGATGAAGGAGTGGATATCAGTGGAGAGACTTGTCGGTCTGTGAAAGGCGATCGTGAAAACGAAAGATGAGGGTTTTCATCGCGATGAACCTGGGTGAATTAAAATAGAAGAAACAAAGAAGAAGGCGTCCAGTCGGAGAGATCGAAGCTACCAGACGGTAGAGGAAAACCCAGAGAGATTGGGAGCTTTCAGACATGTCGCTAGGAAGACTTGAAAAACAATTTTCTTCGTGTCTCAAGAAGGTTCACAACTGAGAAGCAAAGCCTTGGGAGAGCTCTTAGGTGGTCAATCCACCTGCGAAGGACGAACGAGTTATGGTCGCAAGATTCCATGGGGTTCAATCTACCTCGACCAGAACCTCGGTAACTTCGTCGTCATGCAAAGAGTATAGATGCAGATTTCCAAGTCAACTAGAGCTGGCAAAATGGATCATAAGCCCGTTTTTAGTTAAACGGGTTATATATGGGTCAAGTGAAAGTTAAATATGATTCAGAAATGAGTCTGAGAAAGTCAAACACAAAAAGAAATTGGTCTAAATGGGTTATTAGGAAACCTACTTTGAACCATGGCATTCTTTAACTTTATAAAATGTTTTTTTTATAAAAATCGAAATTATAATTACTTTTCATGTTTCAATTTTTTTCTTTTTTCTTTCTTTTTCTTCCTTCCTCAGCCGACGACTAGCCGTCGACCGACGACAAGCCAGGCGAGGTTGACGACTAGCAAGGCTCAAGCCTCACCGGATTTGGCAAGACTCGAGCTTGCCGACATCGAGCAAGGTGTCGGCAAGGCCAAGCCTCGCGGGCATCGAGCAAGACCTCGGCCTCGCCAAATCAATGAGATTGAGCCTTGTCCGACGCCGGTGAGCTCGAGTCTCGCCAAATCCAGCGAGGCTCGGCCTCGCCAACGACTGGCAAGACTCGAGCTCATTGGCGTCGGATGGTGCCTCATCCTCATCGGCGTTGGGCGAGGCCTCAGCCTTGCCAGATCAACGAGATCAAGCCCCACTTGATGCTGGCGAGCTCGATCTCGCCTGTGGCTGGTCACCGGATGTTGTGGCCGGCAGTCGGCCGAAGAAGAAGAAAAAAGAAAAGAGAAAAAGAAAAAATAATTATTAAAATTATATTTTAAAAAATTAAAATAATTAAAAATTATATTTAAAAAAATTAAAATTTTCTATTTTTAAAAAAATATTTTAAAAAGAATTATAAAAATTTTCCATTAAATTTGTATTGCATAAAAATTGTTTAAAATTTGTATTGCATAAAAATGTTTTAACAATACTTTTTTTTATAAAAAAATCATAAAAATGAGCTTTTTTAGGTTTAGTTAAAAAATTTCATGTTACGGTTTTTAGTTATTCAATGGTATGTTCATTTCAAATAAGAGCAGCATGTGCATAGTCTAATTCTTTATAAATATTTCAATTTATAGGTTTTTTCTAACTTTTTTTATTTTTAATTTAATTTGAAGTTTTAATCCAATTAGCATATAGTAGAAGTGGGTTTTACTAGAATATTAATAGGTTTTAGCAATACGGGTCAGGTCGGATATGGGTCGGGTTGGGTATGGGTCATTTGATTTACACTACATGAATATAGGTCAAAACGGATTAAATGAGTCAAATATGGGTCGACCCATTTTCAACCCGACCCAAACTCGACCTGACCCACCCATTTGATGGGTCTAAAGTCAACCATCAACACAAAGTCTAGCGAAGAAAAAGTGGGTCTCATGTGGAAATTGCAGCCCTTGCAATCAAGGTGACAAGACACAGAGTTGGAATTATTTATGCATAGCTTTCACGTTGATTAAAAAAGAAACTTCTCTGCAGTCTCCAACTTGACTTTTCTTAGTACCATAAAAAAAAGAATCAATTTTAAACCAAAAAAAAAAAGAATTGATTTGTATGTTGTCCTCTAGAATGAAACGAAATCCTTTCGAGCGAGGCAGTGGCTATCTATTTTCTTTTCAAGGCTAATATTACGTAAGTGTCACTTCGTTAAATTGTCAAAATGAAAAGAAAAATAATGTTGTATTTCATCGTCTAAGCTTTTTCATTTTTGACAAAAAAATTTGTTTTTACCAAAAAAAAATTGTAACAAAAATAGACTATTGATAGGAATAAACTTGTATAATGTCACTTTAAAGTAAAAGGAAAATAAGGAATAAGTGTTTCTTGGATGGCACAACACATTATGAAAGAAAGAAAGCAATATGATAATTCTATCAATGGACCGATGTGCCTTGATTAGAACCTCACTAACTTCTTCGTCACGCAAAGACTATAGATGTAATATTTGACTTCAGAAAAATAAAGCGGTGTTTACTTATTTACTGTCAACTTCAATATTTAAATCACTCTCTCACAATTGTGCTAGATCTATTAACAATACTATCATCTCTTTCCCATAATAGAACCACTTAATGAATAAAGTGATCAATTACAAACAATACTGTCGTTTTATCAAATGAAACAAATGTTGTTGCCTGCTTCATAATCATCTTCCATATCTGAATGTGTGGAATTGAAGGTATCATGTAAGCTCAAATGAGACTATCAGTCAATACTGTGACCATAACATCAGAGAGTTTCGCACAAAAAAAATTTCCAGCAAAATGGACACACCTTCAAATAGTTGTGATTAGCACTTACCATATATTTTCTCAAGCTAATGGGTACCCTTAAGTATAATTGAAGAGACTGAAATGGATTTTCCATATTATTCAACAAAGTTTATTTTAACTGACGCATCCAATGACGTTTTGACTGCACATGTTCAATTTTTTGTAGTAATATTATTACTGATTATGTTTTTCTTTTTCTTTTAGTTACATATTCCCCTTTCTGGAAATTGGTTTGTTTTGCGAGCATCTCCACACGCGACGATACCTTAGTTGCTTTCTATATCGTCATTAATTATAAAGCAATGACTAGTCAAATTTTCAAGCAGAAAATCTCTTGGTCAAAGTATCCTATATTATCTCTTGCACGTATACCAAAAGATTTGGACATACATTATGAAAATTCATGCATGGACTATTGATTCGTTCAGCCATATTTTACTATAAAAAAAAAAATGATAATGTATTTCTCAGTTAAGATTTTTCATTGTTGACAAAAATGAAGTTTGTAACTGAAAATATTAATAACAGCACTAAAGACTATCGTTGCCCATTACGAGAAAAGAATAAGGCCATAAAAAAAAATAGATGGATGCGAGCCTCGATTTGAAAGTCACTTGCTTCGTCATTGCCCGACACGCACGAAGACTATAGGGGGCTATTTATTTGTGTTTTTTCTTTCTAGTCATGAACACAATTTCTGATTTTTTGTTCCGAGGAACAAAAAAAGAACATAAACGCATTTGTTTACGTTTTTGTTCTCGGGACTTGTTTCTTTTCCAGGGAACAAATTTGGAACGAAAACAAGAAACAAATTCTTGTTTCCCAGAACACTTCCGAGAAACAAATTTTCCATCTCCTATTTTTTCCTTCTTTTTCTTTTCTTATTATTTTCTTCTTCTTTTTTCTTTGGCCGATCGCCGACCTCGGCCATGGCCGGCAGCTGGTTGTCGAGCCAGCGACGCCGGCAACCAGCCGTCAAGGGCCAGCAAGCCTTGTCGTGGCTAGGCAAGGTTGTCGGCCCTCATCGGCCGATTGTCGGCCATGGCCGAGGCCGGCAACCGGCCAAAAGGAAGAAAAAATTAAAAAGTTAAAAATTTAGAAAGGTAAAATAAAATTAAATTATTAAAAAATTAAAAGAAACAAAAAAAAGTATACAAGTTTAGCAAACGCGTTTCTGTTCTTTTTCTATTTTAGGAACAAGTTTACCAAACGTGTTCTTCTGTTCAAAAATTGTTCCCGGAAATAGAAATAGTTGGAACAACTTTTGAACAGAATTGTTACCAAACACACTGTCACGCCCGAACCCCGAGCGCGTGCCCATCCCTCTCTGGTCAATAATAATTTTGCGACTTTTCAGGACTAGTCGCCGACCATTTTCGTTTTATTGCACATGCGGAAGCGGATTATAAATCCCCTGACAATAATCATCTCAAGATAGAAAAGCAGGATACGAATTCACAAACAAACATGTTTTTATATTCACACTGAGTCACGTACAAAGGTCTATGGCCAAAAGACTACAAAAGACTAGCCTTCCAAAAAGAAGCGGTCCTAACTGAGCTACACTTCCAATCACCTCCTCTCAGCTCCAGGTCCTCCACTCTATGACCCTGAAAATGTTGTCTCACAACGGGGTGAGATATCATCTTAGCGCGTCTAAGCTCTAAACCCCAATTAGGAGGGAAATACACCAAAAAGCGTCCTAAGCACGCAATCACACAATCAATGAGACTTACCTCGTCTCAGCTATATCCTACAGGTCAGTACAATTTATATCACAGACAACATGAGAACATGAGCAACAATAAGCTCCAAATAACTGAAACGCCACACTCAATTAATCATGCATTCCTAGTTTTGATCTCGGCATATAACACAGCCTACTCTCTGTTCGGTGGTCTTCTGGCATTGCCAGGCATCGTCTCACCCCATTGAATACGGCACGTCTCTTTATCAGACAGCTTTTCCAAAGGAGCATAGGGTCCAGAATCAACTGTGACCGATTTCCCGGGACGATTTCTCATAACCATCACAGGATCACTCAAATATGGCCCAGGACACCGTACATTGCACTCAAATGCTTCAATTAAAATGGTGAGCCTGACCTTTTTCTTCATATTAGAAATTCACATCAAATCACTCGTGCGTGGGTACACAGTCAACTTGACCTAGAAAAATTGATATTCTTCATTTTTGAAATCCCACTATTCCATATAGTACAAAACTATTTTTAGTGTCAAAAACCGACACCTGGGATTTTCTAAATAAATATTGGAAATTCACAATTTTTTGAATTAAATACCAAAAATCCAATCAGCACTCAATTTGCATAATTTAACACTCAATTGCAGAAATTAACCACATCATTGCAATCAGCATGAAATTCCGGTCACCGACTATCTCGGCCTAATTTCCAGAAAAATAATTAATAAATAAATTATTTCGAAAATTAATAGAATAAATCAATTCAATTTCTAAAAATACTAACCTAGGCCAAAGTTATTAAATTAAATACCAATACGGACCCCGAAAATTTCCGAACCCTTCTAGATAAATAGTACAATTTATTTAGGCCTTAGCTAAACCATGCTAACCATCTAACATGTTCAATTAAATAATTCAATTTCTAATTTAATCTAACTAACCACCTAATTCCTAATAAAATAAATCTAACACCCCTTAAACGTTATTAGCCTACTAAGCAAAGTTTAGAGCATAAACTCACCGGTTAATTGTGGAAAGCGGCCGAAATTTGAATTTCCGGCGGCGTCGGCAAACTTGGGCCGGGCCTAAACTTAGCCCAACAAATCTTAGCCCAATCTGAGATTTGTTATTAGCTGGGCTGGGCTTGACTTCAAGATGGCCTGCTGGACTTGGGCTTCAATTGACGTGGGCTTGCCCTTGAAGAAAACAGGACTTGGGCCTGACTTCACTAGCTTGTGGGCTGAAGAGGCTTACACTGGGCTGCTGGACCGAATTTTCCTAAGCTGAGGCTGATGATTCTATGGGCCTGGAAATTTGCTGAAGATGGGCTGCGGCTTACACGAAGATGGGCTCATGAAATTCGCTGGAGACGTGGCCACTTCGGTTCGGTGAGATGAAGTGAGCTTGAGGAGCTTCGCTAATCTTCGGTGGCAGCGAAAGGGGCAGGGAACTTCGGACTGCTGGACAGCTCACCAAAACCGAAAGAAGAAGAAGGCAGCTGGCTTCTTCGGAGGACGCTGCTTCAATCAACAAAACCGAAGGTCTTCGCAGGAGATGAAAACAAGCAGATTCGGTGGGCTTGGCAGTCAACACTTGCTGAGGTAATCGCCGAGTTGACCGAGAGCTGGCGTCGAAGAACTCGGACGAAGCAGGAATTGCTCGGTGGAATTGGGCTGGCGTGAGGATGGGTCAACAAAATGGAAAGTGGAGAAGTATGGTTGACTGATGGAGACAAGAAGAACTGGAGCAGGGACGCTCGCTTGTTGACCGAACCGAATGAAGACTTTGGCGTGGCAGCTTCGGTCGACAACTGGCTTCGTTGGACGCTGAAGCTTGGCCGAAGATACTGGACTACTCGGTGGAAGAAGGAACGGAGATGAAGTTGTAGGCGTTGAAGAATTTGGTCAACAAAAATGGCCTTCTGCTGGGCCTTGATCGAAGGAAATGGATGCTTGGACGAGTGGCGTGCAGAGGAGAATCCAACGGAGCTGTGGGCGTGTGAGTGGATGAAGATGGAGAAGAAATGATGGAGTGAAATGGTGGGGCGGCTTCAGAGGGCAGTCGAGCATCACCAAAATGAAAGAAAAGAATAACAGGAGGGGGATTGGAGAAGCGGACGCTCGAGAAGATAAGGAGTAGCCCAAAAAGTCCACAAAATATCTTAAACCAATTAAAGCTTGGTTCCCCATTTAGTCTTCCAGCTTACCACGTTGTCCCCTCTTACTTTCTTGATTAGAAATCCATAAAGAATCAAATTTAAATGCCAAAAATGCAGCCCCAAGCTTAAATCCGAATTTCACAATTTTGGCACTCCACTTGGGCTTCAATTTCTTCTCCAATTCCTCCAATTTGAAGTTCAATTTTGTCGAAGAAAAATCCTGAACAATTTTCTATAAATCACTGACACTCGAAGGCTTGGCTTAGAAGTCCAAATTTCCTTTAATTTGGCCCGAACGAAATTCCGCTAATTTTCCGCAACGTCCGTATCGATTTTCCGCAAAAATCCCGGAATCTCTGAAAATTTTTTGGAGAATGAGTCGACGTTCCTCAAATAGCTCGTGACACCACAGAACTTTCAATTTTTGAAATCGGGTTCAAATTCACGGTTATTTTCAATCTGGTGCGCTTTTAGCGTGACCTAATCTATCGGGTAGCTTTTAGGAATTTTTAGTGCAATTGACCCATGATCGATTTATCTCAAGTCACAATGTACATCTTCAACATATTGACAACTCTCAATTGTTCTGAAAATCTCAAGATTTCAAATACGGACATAGGGTACCCAAAACAATATAAAATCAATTTAGTGCCGATCGATGAGAATTTTGTAATCAGGTGGAATCACTCACATTTTGATCACCTATCTCAGTCAAATCGACCTATCTCTGATCTCTGATCGATTTTTAAGTATGTCGTAATGACCTTTGCAAATTAGCACGGTCGAGCAGTCAATTCCTGGTCGAATTTTCAAGCCTTTTGCGTTAAAATCCCTTAATAATTTTCCCAGATAGTCTAGTTATCTCTTAAATGATCGGCTCAGAGAATAGCACACGCATCGACGAAAGGCCCGATTTATTCAATTGAAATCAAATTTGAAAAATCAAGATGTCAAATGCACCTTGAGTGTAATGTTCATATTCACAAAAATAAAGCAATACGTGTTTTTTCACTAGCAATTGAAATATTATTCTCGTAGATCAATCAATCACTCTCCTATAAAATAACCCTATCTCTTTCCTGCAATAAAACCACTCTATGAATGAACTGATAAATCTCAACAATAACGTCGTTTTATGAAAGATGTCGTTGCCTGCTTCGTAATCATTTTCCATCTTCGAATGTGTGGTATTGCAAGTGTCATGTAAGCCCAAATGGGACTACATGGAAGAGTGCAGGCATTTTTCATTCTCTGTTGATAGCTGCTTGAATCTGCTCAAGACTCCTCCCTTTCGTTTCAGGGACCACCGTGATCACGAACACCATCCTTGCGGCGTTAATCACCGCATAAAGAAGGAAGGTACCTGTGAAGCAAGCCGGCAGAGTTATTTGCTTTCGACAAGTTTTGCAGAAGCATATTCTAACATTTTTCTCATGGGAAGCATATTTCAACAGGTTTTACCTATCTATTAATCATTCTGCAGAAAGACCCAATTCACTTATTTTCTTTTCTAAATGATACATCGACTCAATTTCCGTGATATTCAAATCTAGGTAGAAGTTGCATTAAACACATTGATTGAAATAAATGGACTGAATATGCATTCGAGACCGTGAAGAACAAAGTGACAGACACCTCCAGCTCCAGATAGGATTGAAGTTTTCAGGATAAGCTAAGTCTCAAGTCTATAGTTTGATTGAATTTGCGCAACAACTCATGTTCCAATGTGACAAATGTTTATCGAGCCCCTGCCAGAGCAACAGTTCAAAGAGCGTTTTCAGCAGAGTCGTACCATAGGAGCTCCAGCTCATTAAGTAGTTGAAAGTGTAGGAAACTGCCCAAGCGCCGAACCAGTTTACTAGTGTTGCAAACCCTCCAGCTACTCCTTTGACATTAATGGGGAAAATCTGAACACCAGCAACACATTACATGATTAGCAAAAACTTTTGAAACACTCCTAACAACACCAGTTATGGAAACGACCCTTTAATTTGATAAGCATGAAACTTCGGGGGATGTTTAGGATTACCTCGGACATCACGACCCAAGGAACCGCGCCCATTCCGGCGGAAAATGCTGCTATGTATAGCTGAGCATTGGAAAAAACAGGAGAAAAATTTATAGTGGGAGTTGTTGTGGTGGCCAACCGGATAGAGCCAGAAAGAGATCAAGGCAGGTGAGATTATTACCAGAATGCCAGAGACGGCAAGTATCGGGACAGCATCAGCCGCCAGATCATGAACCTGACCCGGAAGATTCTCAAAAAATTACCGGTTGACAAGCATTGCAAAGCAGAAGAAAGACACCAGGACTGATAGTATTTACCTTTAGAAAGAATGAAAGGGCAGTTACTATGCATCCCAGGACCAATCCTGTCCCCGAGATCTGTGATTGAGAGAGAGAGACAGACAGATATGGTTCAAGTTGCGGAACTCGCGAAAAGGGCAGAAACAGAAAAGCTTTGTTACTATAGACATGATTTCTCAGCGACTTCCATCGATTTTACCAAGAGAAGCGGCTTTCTTCCAGCTCTATCGACCAGCGCAGCACCAATAGCCGTGACAATGACCTGCAAAAATTTACTCTTAAGCGTGATGAGTATAAAAATAGATTCCCAGCAAAGTGGAAAGGGCGAGAATTACAGACCTGGAGGATTGCATAAGTTATGGTTCCAACGCGGGAGGAGAAACCTGAGGAGATTGTACAACAGTGATTGAAAAGGTGAGAATAATAAATTGCTTTTGAGATTCAACACTAAATTATGTGAACAGTTCATTCAGTGATAATTAAGTAGATCAAAAGCATCCGACATTGCGAATTTTACTAACGTATTTGACTATTAACTGGATTATATAAATCGGAACCCCTGCTTTGCTTTTCATTTAGTTATCCATTCTGGAATCATAAAACGCAATGCAGAGTTTCATTTTTGTGGTGCCCAAGAGCTTCTTGATATGACCTTCATACCTGCTTCCTCGAAAATATTGCTTAAATAGAAACAGACGCCATTTATCCCTCCGAACTGCTGGACGACCATCAATCCAACACCAATCTGGCCAAAATTTAACAAATTTGTCAGCAAAAAAAAAAACAACAATGGGAAATATCGCCAAAAGTACAACTACTGCATATTCCCGATCCACAGTGCATTCCAAGAAACCAAGGAAGGAGGGAATCTATTGGATACATAGCAATAAATACAGAAAGAAGGTTACGATGACGGAGCTCAGATATCTTCTCTGAAATAAATCAAGCACGCTGGCTTTTGGGAGCCGTTGGAGAGTTTCGATATACTCCTGTCAAGAAAAACAAATTCAATCATTCCATCAGCTATTCGTACTTATAAAGTTGAGGCTTTAAGATGAAACAGGTATAGACTTAAAGCCTTTCACTTGTATTTCAGCAGCCTCTTCGGAAATATCTGCATCCTTTCCACGGAGTTTCTGCAGCGCGGCTTCAAACTCCTTTCCGCGGCCCATTTTTGCCTGCATTTGGCAGAATCCTAATATTCATTCCAACACTACGGATCCCTCTCTTCCAAAAATTCAGAGAAGAAGAGTCTAGTGTTCATCCTGATTTGTTACCAGCCATCTAGGAGACTCTGGAATGAAAAACAGGCCGAACAGTAAGACTGCACATGGGATTAGACCTGCATAAAACCGCAGATGTTCAAGGTGGTTTCAGACTTGGACTTTTCTATACAACATTGGCACTAAACTCGAATTATGCTTTTCGGTTTTACCTATTAATGCCAAAACCCTCCAAGCTAATATTATCCCGATTATGAACGAAACGGACCCTCCAGCACAGATCATAAGCTGTGGAGAGAAGAGAACATGTTAGGCCCAGTGGGTTCTGCAGGATGTACATATGTACACCATCTTGCACTTGCAAAAGGGCATCTACAAGCTAAGGCCTTTTCCCAATAGCGCTATGCTTGCTATTTCAATCAAGAATGTTCATACAAAAACTTTGCCTGATTAACAGCAGTCAAAGCTCCACGGAGATTTTTGGGTGTAATTTCAGCTATAAATATCGGTACCTGGACATAAATTAGAAAAAGATTAACAACTGTGAATCAAGTCCAACATGTTGTCGTACAACAACTCACTACATCGAATTCGTGTGGTAAGAAGTGAGGATTTACCACATAGGAAAAGACTCCCATTCCATATCCCGTGGCCAACCTTCCAATATACAGAGCAAGTGCTCCCTAATTTACTCGAAATTAAACAGAACAGAGAGTTAATGAGACTTGAAGTTCTTATGCAACTAATCGGTCTTCATCTTAAAAAAGGCTTGAAAACAGGGTATGGACACACCTCAGCAAAGTAAATAGCAAGCCATCCTGCTACACAAAAAGCGCTCGCCATTCTCATTGTCTGCATTTCGAGTTCAATGTTTATGCTGTCACGTCCTCCGTGCATGATGACTAAATCCCGAAGCTAAAACTCGCAAGAGTCCTGAACAACACCGTTCCGTTTTACATTGTAGAAGACTCACTCATGTGCTGCTTACCCATTTACGGCCGACAAAATCAGCAATTGGTCCTCCAGTAATTGCACCAATCATTGCACCGAATGTCAGTATGGATCCGAAGACTGAATACTGTTGAAAGACACATGAAGAGTAACTGCAAATCAGCTTGAGTTCAATGAGAGCAGGAACTTCAGTTACCATCTAGCTAACAATGCTATAAGTCACCGAATGTCCGAGAATCTCAGTGGAAAGCTTTCTGAAGAAACCTATCGCTTCAATCAGTAATCCGAATGATATGCAGGGGCGATATTCAGCTGAAGAGATACGATATACATCCACCCATTTTTTGGTGTTCTTGTACTGAGGCGTCCAACAATGGAACTCATGCAAAAATTGGTATACATTTCACTCTATCACAACGCAGAAAGAATAAGATGTCTATAGAAAAAGGTATCTCTACCTCAAAGCCAACCTCAATATTTTTTATAGAATCTTGCGTATAAAGTTTTTGATCATATAACTCATGCATATTATGGACCCGGAATAAGAGCAGATAGTTGCTTTGACTTTCTTGTATGTGGGCGCGCTCAGTGACTAGCCCAATATTGAAGCGAAGCAACGGACAGGTATAATTTTGACGTGTATTTCTCAACACTCGCAGGTAAATTCGACATACCTCAGCTGTGGATAGACTAAGTTCCTCCACTATAGCATCCTGAGTTGGTGATGAATAACCTGCCTGAAAATCCAATGAAACGATTTTTCATTAGATTCAACTAATCACATCCTTTTCACTTTAACCATTACCATTCGACCAGGACTTTTCAAAAAGAAATTGCGTTTCCTACTTACACAGGTCCCGAATTCATATGAACCACAAACCGCAACGAATGTGCTGAAATAGACCATCCACGGATGACCCTTATCGGTTCCTTCATCTTGGCCAGCTTGGTCCTTGTCTTGCGGCACAAGGAACTGCTCTCGTACTCCTCTCTCCCTAGTTTCTCGATTTTCGATGTCCTCGTTGATCGCCATGCTTGCTCGCTCGCTCTGCAAAATTACTCGTCCGTTCTCTATCTGACTACTTACAAGGAACTAGCAAATCTATAAGCTCCAAAAAGATAAGTTCTCGTTCCAACGTGGCTATGCTCCTTTCTCTATATGGATGACTCGAAATGAGAAACCCCAGGTGCTAATACGGAAACCCCTTCTCCGATCGGTTTATACTCGCGGTTTTTAGGAATTCGTAGTGGACCTCAGTCTTGCAAACTGGCAAGCAATTCTTTGCTTTTCTGACTCGCTCCCGTTAATGGTATTGGAATCACTAATGGAACGGAGTTTCCGAATACAGCAGCATTACAGATGAGAAGGGCTGCGTCGCTCTTTACGTGCAGGTAGTAATTGAAAACATGGAACTGGATAAAGACAAACGGTAAACCACAGACAAAGTTCTATCTTTTTCAGCCAACCACCGGCTAGGAAAACTGGAGAGTGTTTTTCTAGCCTGAAAAGTAATTATGTTCTGTCCATATTTCCGTGGAAGCATTGTTATCTTCAACGTTAACCTACGTTTATCGTGTCAGAAAGATACGAGGCATTGTTATCTTCAACGTTAACCCACGTTTATTGTATCAGAAAGATACGATCTCAATTAATAGTTTCTTATTACTTTGGTGCAATAAGAAACTATCAAGAAAAAGAACTGCTCTGCTAGAACGTTACTTTTCTTTTGGGAATTTTCTTGACCAAAACCCTCTTTTTTTTCCCACTAGACGATGAGCGCGAGAGAATTTCGGCCGGATCTAATTCTGGGGACATATTATCTTCCTCCTTTACCTTTAAGAAAACTACTGCATGCGAACAAAAAGCATGCACATAGCCCCTCCTTTGTGGTCAGTGACGCTTTTGAGGTCTGCTCAAATGGTAGGACTAGATCGCTGGAGTTTCAAAAACGGATGTTTTTCATCTTTCCATAGTGGCCAATTTTGCGGAAAATGGCAATTTATAGCGGCAAGAGGTGGACAGAATTACTTTCTACCAAGGACGTCATGTACTGCCAAGGCCCAAGAATCTAAAGAATTCACCCAACATGAAGCCAGCCGACGGGAAAGACATCACCAGGCACAACGGAATGGACCATAAAGTTGCAGAGCACATTGGCCAAAAATATCCAACCACCATTCTCCAACGACTTTATTGGTCCACATTTGCTGCATCTCCGTCTTCTTTCAGTTCACGATTCAGAATAGGGCAACAAAATCCAGCAAGAATATATAGCTGCGGCCTGCTCGAGAAATTGAAAATATCAAAAATATATCTTGCTCTTGATCTAATAGCCACTCACATATTTTCATTTTGATAAATATCATTCACATACTTCCAAGAAAAACCCCCCGTTGAGAACATTAATTTGCCCCTCCATGTAAACTCATTTTAACATTTCCTTACGGCTTGAGTAGACTGAAAAAGTGATTTTTGAATAGTAGAATTCGTGTAGATATTTGTTATTTTCAAAAGAAGAGGTAAGTGGTCATGGTGTGAGAAATAAGGTGTATTTTGTTATATTTTTCTCAAAAAACTTAGACAAAACATTTATGTTAATCTTATAAGCACATAGTGAGATTTGAATTTCAAATGTATTAGAAGAAAAAAGACACTACAAATGTCATAACTTTTGTATAACAACCACTTAAATACCATAACTTTTTATTCAATCACTTAAATGTCATCATCGATCACTTAAGTGCTATATTTTTTTATTAATAAGGAAATCTGACATGACATGGCATTTATGGTGAGCATTCTTTAAAAGTTACAGCACTCAAATTATCAATTAAAAGTTATAGCATTCAAGTAAAAAAATAAAAATAAAAAATAAAAAAAAGCCATGACACTCGAGTAATCGAAAAACAATCTTATAGCACTTAGGCATCGCATGAAGATTATGACACTTGTGGTGTCCTGATCTCAATATCTTAATATCCTTCTTCCATTCATGACACAAAATCCCATAAAATATAATAAAAAGCACATGGAAAAAAATTACTTTAGCTAATGTTATGTTATTGCAAGCGTCTAATTAAGTAGAGATCAATCAAGCTAATTCAAGTTTTAGAGTTTCCCAATCATTTTTGCTTAACCCCTACTAAACAAAGTTACAAACAACAAGCAATTGTTTTAAGCTAGTGGCTCCGTTTAAGCATCCAATAAAAATCAGCAACATTATTTAGCACAACCCTTTTAATATAAGAAGTTTTAGGAACGCTTATCATCACCTTGAAGAAGGGTAGCTGGGCAAGCATAATTAAAACACCCAATTCAAAGACAAAGCAGCCTTCCCTAATTTAGAGGGAAAATAGGTGGACGCAATACAACTTGCCTCACCCCATTTATATATATAACCCCAAGGCATGGACTAAAATAAGTCATTTGTGGGTCCCTCTTCTGATGAGGTCAATCCTCTTATTGGAATGGAGTGAATTTGATTGATAGAGAAGGTCTAGATTGCCTAAGGGAGCGGATATATCCTAATTGCAGAAATAATATATTAAATGTAATAGAGCATATGCCACTTTCACTTTGCATGATTGCATCTAATCTCTGAGATCCGGACTCCTTTCTTTCTTTTTCTTTTTTCTTTTTATTTCCCCTCCAATCTTCCAATTTGTGTAGAAAAATATGATCCTATCAGCAAGAGGAACTTGAAAAATCATTCTGCTGGCCTCGCACTGACGAAACAAAAATAATAAAGAGTGAAAAGTGACAGATTATTACCAAAATGAAATTGACAAAAAACAGAGAGGTTAGGTGAGGTGAGCTGTGAAAGAAATTTATGTATGAACTAGATTGTAAAATAACCTTAGTCTAAATTCTCGATATTTCTTTCCCTATACATAATGAAATGAAAAATCTCTATTTGGACAAGAAATTTTTCTTTTTTTGATGAATGTGGATTATAATTATACAATTATGCATTACTCTAAGTTTTCACCAACCTGTTCAATGAACATGGCTTCATCCATAAGAATACATCCAAGGATGCACAAGAATCAGATTTCGACCAAGTCCAGAGAACTGAACAAGGGCTGCTTTTCCTCTCTTTAAGTAGACATCCTGCGTTGACAATCTTATCCAGCAGGATATGTAATTCCCTATTTTCAGGAGTACGATGGCGAAGGAAACGAAAATTCGGTATCTTTCATCCCGCTCTTACACTCCACCTGAACAAGACAGATTGCCATACGTATAAAGATGTATAATTAGATAAGATCCAAGAGAATATACTATTAAAGGACCAGCTTACTAAGACACGACAAATGCAACTTGAGTTCATTATTTGCTCTGTACCTTTTACATAAAATACAAATATTTTTTCGTTACTTATAAATTCCTATTTAGGCTTGATATGAAAAAAAAAAAAAAAAAAGTCCTGGCCTGGCCATTACTATTTTAATACCATTGAAACTAGAAAAAAAGAAAAATCACCCGCAAACGGATACTTTTTATGTGCAACAAAAGAAACAAAGAAAAAATTGCATATATTTCAAGTAATAAAATCTAGAGATTTCGATTTTGCCTATATGGATGAAACAACATCTTTCATTTAATTTGAGATATTTTGTTCTTATATTATTAATCAACATCTTTGCTAGTGAATAAAACGTACTATTACAATTTTAATTTTTCTTGGGAAGAAAAAAGAGCGGGGGCTCAAAACTAAAGATGATATTACTATGTGTCTTATAGAGATTATCAATTTTTTTATTTTATGGAATGGCAGGGGTGAATCGCCTATAATTAATTATTTTCCCCTAGATATCAACATAGAGTATATAAAACAACTAGTTGCGTCCTCTAGACTTTTGTGGTTCTGCACAGAGTATATAAATCAATTCAATTTGTTTATGGCAACAGGGAATATTCTCTGAGCCACGAACTGTTGCCGTGATCTCACTGTCTAGACTCTTGTGGTTGAAGAGCTTGTGCTGCATTTGGTAGAAATAAATTAGATGGAATTGGGATGGGAAATGGAATTAAATGGACCGAGGATATCAATCTCTGTGTTCAAGGGCTTTTTCTTCAATTCCGTGATGGTTTACACCTGAGATCATCGGAGGAAAAACTTTTAATGATAATCAATGAATGACAAAATACCCATAGATACAACAAATTGGTTGTGCAGAGCAACGCCATAAAATAAAAATAAAAATAAAAAATTGTAACGAACACGAAAGTGCAGATAAAGGTGGGTGTAATGATTAGTTAAAAAACTTCGAATTTATCAGTTATATTATATCATTACTTTACTTTTACAATTACAGTAATTATCATTAAAAAATAGATAAAGGTTGGTGTAACGACAGCCAATGACAATCACGAAAGCAGACTTTGAAAGCGAAAGTGCCGATGAACATCATGGCCCGACCAGCTCAACCGGATCTCCTTCAGCAACGAACCAACAAGAAGAAAACGAAGCGCAACTTAAAATATGTGATTAGGTGCGAAAGCACTCAAAAACGCACGCACGACGCCACTACCTCACGACACTCTGAGATCTGGTTTAGAACATTAGCGACCACATTAGTTGATTTACAAGGACATTGGACTGGTTGATCGCACACCACTGTTCATCGTCGGATCATGTCCATGCAATTAAGGTCATTCATGCCTTTATCATATAAAAAAGGCCCCGTGTTTTGTGCACGAGATAAAAGTAACACTAGCTTTCCAAATATCTCGAGCAAAGGACAAAATTTGAGGAGTTTTGATTGAATTATGATTAAAAAAGAAAAAAGAATCGAATAATATCTTTGACTTGTTTAGATCGAAGAAAAGTTATCACTATTTTATCTCTACTCCATTTTTTTTCGAGGAAAAGTTATCACTATTTTATCTCTGCTCCATTTTTTTTTTTTTGTCAATTCTTAAGCTCCAATTATTTTGCCGAAAATAAACGAATTAAGAAACATTTTAGCAAAAATGATTGCTAGTCAATGAAAGTTGCTTTCATTAACAACTACCGACAACAAATTATATCTAGATATTTGTGTAGATAGTGCAAATATTTTCCATTCATTAATTTTTTGTGGCATCCAAAAATTTAGATGATCCTCGAATAGGTGATAGTCACCGAACTGTGGAGTTAACATTATTTACAGGCATTAAATTGTATTTGTTCATTTGAATTTATATTGTATTGTATTTTGAATCGAAAGGACGGAATTCGGTATTGCGTAAGAAATCTGCGTGCTGAAATTAAAGAATTAGAACTTTGACGATGTTGGACGGCACGCAGGAATTTTGAGTATATACTTGTATAGGAAGCAATTAATTTTTGGGATATTAAATTAAATTTGGTAGAAATAAAATGCTTAATAATAATAATAATGGTGAACCCGCTCCTCGGCTGCTTCGACTCTTAAGGAAAGACCCATGGCACTGTTCCTGCGAAGCTGCTTCGGCTAATTCCAATCGTTTTGATCGGCGGTTGGGCCTGAATCTTGGTGTCAAGGGGTGCCTTTCGTTGCTCTACAAACCCCTTCCAAGAAGCTCCGGGTACGTTTCCTATTTACGGATTAATCTGAAGCCGATGGATTAGGGTTTGCGAACTGTTGTCTGCAAATTTTGCTGTGATGGATGATCCAATGCAGAATCGATTAAGTGGCTCCTCGCCTAGAACTGACCGTCTTCCTTCGATTGTTCCCTCTTTGGCTGTGGAGAATCATAATGTCCCATCTGCTTCTGCTGGTATTGCAAATTCGCGATCGTCCAATGTAGCTCGTAGAGGACGTTCGGTTTTCAGGGGTAGATCTAAATCTGTTCGACCTCGCTCAAGGGGCGAATCAAGAAAGCCTGCTCCTCGTTCATGGGCTCCCGAAGCTAGTGCTGCTAACAAAGGCTATGATTTGGAATTCTCGCCTCCTCAGATTGTAAGTAACAAACCAGTCGTGCATATGAATGAATCTGACTTGCAGGCTGCGGATCCAAAGCTATATGACTGTCTTGTTGGCTATTTTATCGGTAGAAAGTTACCGTTTAAGGTTGTTGAAGAGTCCCTCAAGAGAGCTTGGGGACCGGCATTGGTTAAAGTCCTGTCTAACGGAAGGGGATTGTTTCTCCTATGGATCCCTGATAAGGATTTCAGGATGAAACTCCTGGAAGGCGGTCCTATAACCGTGGCGAGAATCCCCTTTATACTGCAGCAATGGCAGACGGGAGTTGAACTTAAGAGAGACACTCACATGGCTGTTCCGATATGGGTGAGATTGAGGAACCTTCCTTTTGCATATTGGTCAGCCCAGGCGATTGGAAAGGTAGCTAGTGCTGTTGGCAGACCTTTGTATGTCGACCAAAGAACGGAGCAGATGTCTATGCTCACTTTTGCCCGTGTGTGTGTTGAAATAACGGTTCAGCAGACCTTGTACGAGTCTATAGACTTGGTTACGAAAGGGAAAACAGATGTGGTTGAAGTTGAATATGAATGGAGGCCATTAGTCTGCACCAAATGTGGAATGTTTGGCCATAGCTGCAAAAATACTATTCATGTTCTTGCTCCTTCTGCTGTAGAGGATGCTAATGTGGATCATTTAGAATCTAATTCTAAAGCAAACTCTGAGCCTAAGTCGGTATCCACCAAGGGGAAGGAAGTGGTTGTTCCGACCTCATCCGAGCAAAAGGATGATAGCTCTCACGCTCCTAGGCAAGACCTGGTTTCTGCAGATACGGTTGCTGGTACTAATATTTCAAGATCTCTGTTCATTGGAGAATCAAGCACTCATTGTATGGTGCCTTCTCGCCCAACTGAGAATGATCATCTGATCAATACTGATTTAATTGAGCATGAGAATGCCGAGATGGGCTGGAAGCAGATTAAACGAAAGACCAAAAAACAAAGGAAGAAACAGGCAGCCAAAGAAGCTGCTGAGGCTGCTCGAAGGGCGGCGAAATCCACGGTATCCTTCAGCTTATCGCCTATTACGAAGGAAGGTCGGGTGCAAAAGAGTGACACTGTTATCCAAGAAGAAGGCTCTCAAGTAGAGTTGCAGTCCCCAAACGCTCAATCTCCTACTGTGGCTGACCCTCCTGGATCGGATCCTTCTATGGTCCAAGAGACCTCTGAAGATATTTGTAATTCAAGTGTTCATGATTCCTCTGATGAGGACCCTTCGAATGTTGAAGAACCCACAAGCAATAAACTGAATCTGCACTTGACTGAAAGCCTGCAAGATCAGCTTGCTAAGCTGCTGGAAGATTCGCCTCTCCCTGTTGGTGCGAAGAAGCCTGTTAAGGGCTCCAAGACCGCTAGGAAGAGGTAAGCCATTTCCTCCATGTTTTTTGGATTTTTTTGGATTCTAGAACATTAGGGGTATTCTCGATCTGTTAAGGCGTGCAGAAATTAGGCGCCTTGTTGCAGTTAATAATCTTTGTTGTATTGGCCTGATCGAGACAAAAGTTCCGGAAGACCGTTTTGATGAAATCTCGTTCACCCTTATTAGGGGATGGAAATGGGTTGCGAACTATAATTGCTCTCCCTGGGGGAGGATTTGGGTCGGGTGGAACCCGGATTTTGTCTCCTTCTCCCCTATCTCTATTAATAAGCAAGCTATCCATGGCTGTCTTAAGTTTAATATTACTGGTTCCAGTTGCTGTGTTTCTGCTATATATGGGCAACATTCTTTTGTTCGTCATAGACCGCTTTGGTCAGACCTTCAACACTATAATGCTATCTTTCAGAATGAGGCATGGCTGGTTGGGGGGGATTTTAATGCAATTAAAGACCCCTCAGATAGAGTTGGTAGTTCTACCAATTGGATTCTCTATTTTGATGAATTTGCAAACTGTTTAGCTCAAACTGAGCTGACGGACCTCAGATTTGTGGGCCTCCAGTATACATAGTCTACTTCGACAGGCAGCTCAAGGAAGTTGAGGAAGATTGATCGAGTGTTGGTAAATAATAAGTGGAACATGGATTTTTCCTTTTCTGAGGCGGCTTTCCTTAACCCGGGCATATCGGATCATACACTGATGATAGTTAAAGTTCTTCAACCGCCTCGCTCAAGGAAGCCATTCAAGTACTTTGAATTTTGGGAGGAACATCCGAACTTTAAGTCCATTGTCCGTCAGGTATGGGATACGTCGGTGATAGGTGTTCCTATGTTTCAACTAGTATCTAAGCTCAAGTTGTTAAAGGCCCGCCTCAAGCTCCTCAACCGAGAAGCTTTCTCGGAGATCTCACAAAGAACATTGGAAGCGAGAGAGACCTTTAGTGCCGTTCAATCTGATCTCCAATCTGACCCGATGAATCCTCAGCTTGTTGAAAGGGAGAGGTGTTGTCGTCGGGATTTTGTTGATCTAAGGAATCAAGAGGAGTCCTTTTACCGTCAAAAATCCAGAATTCAGCGGCTAAAAGGAGGAGATAAAAACACGAAATTTTTCCACCAATCGGTCAAAAGGAGGCAGCTCAGTAACCGAATTCTATCCATTAAAGATTCCTCTAGGACTATTATAACTGATCTCTCGGTGCTGCCCCAGGTTTTTATTAATTTCTTCTCCTCATTGCTATCTCCGCATGAGGCTTTATCTAAACCATCTTTTGAGGAGTTGAAACGTGCTATACGCCGACCCCTTAATGATGAGCAGATTCGTGTCTTCAATGAACCAGTCACAGATGACGAAATCAAATCCACTCTATTCTCACTTGCAAAGGGCAAGGCCCCAGGCCCAGATGGTTTCCCATCGGAATTTTTCAAGTCTAATTGGGAGATTGTAGGTCCCTCGGTATTGCTGGCTGTTCGGACTTCTTCCACTCCGGGAGACTACTCAAAGAGGTAAACGCAACGATCCTTGCTCTTGTGCCTAAAATTCCCAATGCGAGTGCTGTGTCGGATTTCAGACCGATTGCTTGTTGTAATACCATTTACAAAGTTATCACTAAAATACTAGCTAATCGAATAGCGGCCGTGTTGAATGAGGTGGTCAGTGAATCTCAAAATGCATTTGTGAAAGGCAGGAGTATTAGAGATAACATCCTCCTTGCCCAAGAACTCTTTGCGGGCTTTCATCTTCATCCTTATCTTCCAAAATGTGCGGTTAAGGTTGATTTTCACAAAGCATATGACACGGTGGATTGTGACTTCTTGGAAAGTGTTCTTGGTGCATTCCAATTCCCGAAAGGATTCATCAAATTAGTTATGGCTTGCGTTTGGACTCCAAGATTCTCGATAGCCATTAACGGTGATCTTCATGGTTTTTTTTCGGGCGGCCATGGCCTTAGACAGGGAGATCTCATGTCCCCATACTTATTTACATTAGTAATGGAAGTATTTTCTGGAGTGTTGGCTTCCCGCACGGCGAACCAGGACTTTAAATATTTCTGGAGGTGTAAACCGGTTCGACTATCTCACCTGTTCTTTGCCGATGACGTTTTTCTATTTTCCCAAGCAGATTGGTCCTCGGTGTCCATGCTAAAGAGAGGCCTTGACATCTTCTCTTCTTGGAGTGGTCTCCTTCCTAACAAGAACAAGAGTGAGATCTTTATATCTGGTGGTGATCTCTCCATTCGAAATAAAATCCTCTGGGCATTCGGATTTCAAGAAGGTAAGCTCCATGTTCGTTACTTGGGAGTTCCTATTATTTCCTCTAGACTGAGTAAAGCCGATTGTATTGCTTTAACGGACCGCACCACTGCTAGAATCCAATCTTGGACTCACCGGTTCTTATCATTTGCGGGTAGATTACAACTCATCCGTTCGGTGCTCCATGCCATTCAATCATTCTGGGCGAGTGTATTTACTCTTCCTTCCTCGGTTCTGGACAATATTGAAAGAATCATGAGACAGTTTCTATGGAAAGGAACGGCCCTGGGCCGTGGTGGAGCTAAGGTTGCATGGAAGGACGTTTGTCTTCCTAAAAATGAAGGTGGATTGGGTATCCGGAATCTAAGGGATTGCAACAAAGCTTCAATGGTAAAATTTATACGGTTCCTCTTCCACGATAAGGAATCATTATGGTGTCGTTGGATCCATTCCATCTTCTTAACCAAAAGGAACTTCTGGATTGTGTCCCAACCCAGATTATGCTCCTGGTCTTGGAAAAATATTCTCCAACTTAGAAGTTATTTTCGAAATTCCTTTAGATGGAAGGTTGGAAACGGCTACACGGTGTCCCTATGGTATGATTACTAGTTATCGTGTGGCCCGCTTGATGCATTCGTGCCCTCATCATTCAGAAATAGACTTCGCATCCCTGACCATGCGGTTGTTGCTGACCTTTTCTCTCCATTGGGCCAGCCCTTAAAGGAATGCTTGGTGAGATGCGGTATATCTCTTCCAGAGTTGACTTCGGGCAATTACAAGTTTATATGGTGTAGTCATCCCTCCGGTTTATTTTCGGTTTCATCGGCATGGAACCTTATTAGAGCCAAGAAATCTTCGGTTAATTGGGCGCCTCTAATATGGGATTCCGCTATAGTCCCTCGCTACCAGTTCATTCTCTGGCTAATTGTAAAGAATCGCCTTCCCACCTAGGTAATGCTTCTATCCTATGGTCGTATTAACTATAGTGTGTGTGCCTTCTGTAGTGAAGTCCCTGATTCAAGAGATCATCTTTTCTTCGGATGTCGCATCTCGGCTTCTTTGGCCTTCTTCTGGGCCGCCAGATGCAACCTTCCTTGGAGAAATCGATGCTGGGATGAGGTACTCTCTTGGGCCCGGAAGTTCCTATCTGGAAATGACTTCTATCACAGAATAGTTCGGTTCTCCTTTGGTGCCCTTTGCCATCTCATCTGGAAGAAGAGGAATGCAATCTTTTTCAGAGGTGAATCTCTTGTGCTTCCGGCGCTCGAAGATCACCTTATCAAGATGGTTAGAGATAAAGCCATCACCTTTAAGAATGTCTCTCCCTCTCCGAGGAATCAAAGACTTCAAAGAGGATGGGGCTTCGACCCGGGCATGTTTCTAAGTGGATCTGCTCCTTAATCGCTATGTGCTTCTCTCATTTCCGTTCCGCATTCTCAGGCTATTCACTGGAGGATTGATGGGTCCATCACCGCGCCGGTGCTCCTTGGGTGTTGCCTTCGTGTTTGCTAGCGGGCTTGGCCCTTGTTTCTTTTACATCGACTCCCCTTCACTTTTGCCAATCGGTTAAGAGTGTGGGTTATGGAGCCGATCTTTTGTACATTTTTCATTCTCTATAATATTATTACCTTTACCAAAAAAAAATAATAATAATAATGGGCTTTATTTTAAGGACTCTTGGACCCAAGATTTCGGGCCCAAGCAAGCCCAAAGACCCCTATGGGTGTCGACCGGACCAAGAAGAGGAGGGGGGAGTGCATGTCCTCCAACACTTGCCTTCAATTTTGCCTCCACTTGTTCTCTCCTTTTTGCCACTTGTTCTCCTCATGAGAACACTTGTCTCTTACATGCAAAAATAGAGATAAATTGTTAATCAAACAGCAAAAAGGAAGGGGGTTTTGAAAGTGAGGGAAAGAGAGAAAGGGAGGTGAGCCGAGGGAGAGAGAGAGGGTTTGTGGGTGCTTTGTCCAGGGAAGAGGAAGACCAAGCCCCACCGTGCGTCCGTCTAGCCGCTGCCGTCGAGCCGCCTTGCCCTCTGTTTTGCTTGCTGTGATTTGCTTGGATTAGAGACAAGTAGAGTCCATTGATCTATCCCTTACTTGTTGTGTTTTGTGTGTCATGAATGGTGAATCTCGGATGTGGATGAAGTGTGAAATTTCAAAATTATAGGAGTTGTGTTCTAGCCTAGTATTCTGTTTCTGGAAAAAACAGTCCGACCTTTGATGATTTCGTGAGTTGCATGCGATATTATAGTTAGAATATGACTTTGACTTCTTGATGAAAGTTGTAAAGAACTTTTTGGAGAATAACATATCAAAATTTGAAAGGAAACGGACAAGTATCAGTTGATGAAACCATTTTTCTTTTATGAAGCTAGATCTGGAAACTGTTATGATGATCTATTGTGATTCTGTGAATTTCGTGCGATTATCTAGTCCGAATTTGATCTCATGTTCTTGATGATAGTTGTAGACGACATCTTAAGGAGAAACATACTAAAATTTGAGGATAAACGGACAAGTAATAATTGGGGAAAATAATTTTCTTTGAAAAGGATAAATCTGGACAGTGAATCGAGAGATAGGGAGAGTTATAAAAATTATAGCTTTTAATCCATAAGAAATTAAATTTTTATTTCTCATGATAATTTTACCTCTATTTCTCAATTATAACATATTAAAATCTCATAATTTTCTGAGTTTATTTAAGGGTTTAATCGAAATTATTTCCGAAACTGTGCAAAAGTGGTACTGGAATTTCTTTTGTTGTGATGTATGGATTTATGTGATTGATGTGAAACTTTCTTGACATAGTGTTCTTCATGAAATATCTTCCTCTGGATCTTGTTTATATCGTGTTAAATTTTCATAATTTATTGAGATCATTTACTAATTTTTCCAGAATTTTTATTAAAGAAGTGCATTCTGCTTTATCTGAAATTTGCTGTATTTTCAAGAATAAATGGACTGCCCTACGAAATATGATATCTTGAGTGGTTATATATATTGCATATATGGTGATGTTTGGCATATCATGTGACATCAAAAGATGGTTTAAATCTTTGATATTGTTGCATCAAATGCCATGATGAAAATGAGACATATATGAGATTATATATTATGATAATAACGAGACCGTCGAAGGTGTGAGCCAACAATGCCCCAAGAGTGTTAGGATGCCCGGAGTGTGGTGCCGAATGCCCGGAGTGTGTATGACGGATGTCCTTAGGAGTTTCGAGATGCCCAGAGGTGTGTGCCGGGGGATTTCTCGTGATGCTAATTGGGATACGAGATGCTTGAAGTGTGTATGCCGGATGCCCGGAGGTGTGTGCCGGAGGCCCTCGCAATGCCAAGTAGGGTGCGAGCGATAAATTGTGGGATGCAAACATTGGTCCCTAGATGAAAAATGATGAGATCCTTATGAAAGATAAGAGTTGAAATTGAATCGCGTGCATGGGCATATGCATATGGCATGATGCATGATTTGCTTATGAAAATAAATTTATGCTATTTGATATTGAAAATACGATCATGAAAGCGTGAATGGATCTCATGGTGATGTATGCTTGATAGCATGAATGATATGAATCATGGTGATATATGCACGATGGCATGGTGAGATATGTATGGCTATATGCACGATGGCATGGCAAGATATGCATGACTGTATGGTAATATATGCACGACTGCATGGTGATGTATGCTTGATAGCATGAATGATATGTGCTTTACTCGTGATATCTTGATTGTCTTGCTTGTTGCATTGTGTAGTTTAGTGGATTTTTACTGCTGAGTGGTTGTACTCACCCCGTTTGGGAAATAACATTTCATACTAGATAAGATACCTCTGCTGCCACTGCCATCGATAGATGGATCAAATGGTTGGATATGACTGCGAAGAGAATGATAGCAAAGGAAGGAACTTTTGGACGCCAACACTGATCGATGGACTTTAAGTATACGACTGTTAGAGGAGATGTCAATCATCTTTTGAAGTATAAATGATATTCATATGGTTTAAGTAAATAAAAGTATTCGGTTTTTACCTATAAATGTTTAGTTGGTGTGCATCGTTTTCTAAATCTAAGAAAGGGAGTTGATGGATGTACTTCCGCCATATAAATTGCGTAAAGACCGATCTAAAAGATGTAACCACTAAGATTGATAGACCTTCAAGTCAAGCAAGAGAATGGTAATCGAACTGTGGCGACCCTAACGATTCGGAGGTTGTCGAGGGGTGCCACATTTTTTAAATGATATAAGAGATCATTTTATTGAAAAAATATTTTCCAAATCACTCTTTTTGCGAAGCAAACAGAACTTAAGTCAAAGAAAAATATAATGATGATAATAATGATAATAATGATAATAATAATAATAATAATAATAATGATGATGATGATAATAATGATGATGATGATGATGATGATGATGATGATGATGATGATGATGATGATGATGATGATAATGATAATAATAATAATAATAATAGAACCAAATTTGCTATAAATTCTCCTATCATTTGCTGCACCTTGATAATGATTTTAAAAATTTCTCCTAATCAACTTTTTGCAATTCGCCCCCTCAAATAAGAAAAAGGTATGGCTTCAATCAAATTCAAAGTCCTACATAAGTAACATATTATTAACACTGAAACAGGAGATTTTTTCGTTCCATATTTAGTTATACGTTGTTAATGTGTCAACATTTAAGATATGATCCACGTAGTTATATAATAGCTCAAAACTTCTTCAGAATGGCCAACCGCATGCGCTCTATTACGAGTAAGAGTTTCATATGAAAAAACATTACGAGTAAATTCAATTGAGCAGTCCAACCCATCAATTCGGAAAAAATGACAGGCTATAGAAATGCCACAGCCCAATAAAATACGGAGAATCTAGAATTTGCAAGTGTTTTTTTAAGTGGATTTTTTCTATGAGTGTCATTTCATATGATAATCATGCAGAAAATGCAGGAAAAAACAGAACGACCCAGTCTCTATATGGTACATAAATGCATTCTTCCTGGCCCAACATCATCCATGCAAGATTCAGGGTGCGTTTGGATGGGCATTTAGAAAGCCCATCCACGCCCCAAAGCTCTTTCACCCAAAAAATGGGTGTTTGGCAACCATTCCCAAGGGGCTTTCAAGTGAAAGTTTCCCCTTGGGAATGCTGAAAGCTCAAGGCTGGTGGAGACCAGCCTTGAGCCTTCAGCATTTTCAGAATGCTGAAGGACCATTTAATGAAAATTTTATTTCCTATTTTACCCCCAAAAGTTTTTTGAAAACCCACCGTTGCCCCTACATTTGTTTATTTTTTAAAAGAAAAAGAGCAGCCCTTCGCCGGACCGGCGAAGGGCGACGGCCGCCGGCCGGCGAGCCAGATCTGGCGCCGGCGGCCGTCGGCTGGAGGTCGGGCAACCTCCGGCGAGGTCGCGCGACCCAGCCGAGGGCTGCCGGAGGTCACCCGACCTCGGGCGACCCTCGGCGAGGGTCGCGCGACCCAGCCAAGGGCCGCCGGAGGTCGCTCGACCCAGGGGCCGCGCGACCCAGGCAACCGCCGCCTGGGTCTCGCGGCCGCAGGCGGCCCTCGCCGTCCCGCGACCCTCGCGAGACCCAGGCGAGGGCCGCCTGCGGCCGCGAGACCCAGGCGGCGGTCGCCTGGGTCGCGCGGCCCCTGGGTCGAGCGACCCTGGTCGCCCGAGGTCGGGCGACCTCCGGCGGCCCTCGGCTGGGTCACGCGACCCTCGCCGAAGGTCGCCCGACCTCGGGCGACCTCAGCCGACGGCCGCCGGCGCCAGATCTGGCTCGCCGGCGGCCGCAGCCCTTCGCCGGTCCGGCGAAGGGTTTACCTGATTTTTCCAAAAAAAAAAAGAAAAGAAAATATAATACCCATCAAAGCCCCTTGCAAAAGTTTTTTTACCAAACACACATCTAACTCAAAGTCCATTTGCAAAATTTTTTTACCAAACACAACTGCATTTTCCCAAAATAGCTTTGCGCTTTCAGCATTTGCATTGGACTCAAAGCCCATTGCAAATGCTGAACCAAACGCAGCCTCAGTACAAGAAGGCCTTGCTCCAGTAAGACAGAGCACCAGAAAAAGACAAACCTTTCTTAGCCTGCAAAGGCAGTGAACAAGAGAACAAAAGGGCATGTCCCTTCTCCATCTCGAGATGTTATAATGGGCTTTCAACATGTAAAAAGCTCATGGGGCAACAACATCCAGGTACCTCCGTTAAGTATAGACAATCAACACCTACACCCACCGTCCATCGAGTTCAATTTCCGAAAGACAAGTTACCCAAGTTACAATGAGGCAAGGCTTGCATAATGTCTCTAATAACCCTCCCCGCATCCCATCCCCAAAAAAAAAGGAAAGGAAAAAGAACTCGAGATGGATTTGCATAGGACCATTGATTTAAGCACATTCTAGACGATGATGGAAACAATGAACCAGGTGCAGAACACCAGTTCTCAGAGCAAGTGACGATAGCGGGAAGGCGCTCAATTTGCTATCAAACTATGTCATTGTCTGCGCCAACCTGATTCCTGAATACCTCAAGCATGACATTTTATTACCCTGCTTTGTTCGTGGACCATATATGAAACTCAATGCATAAGTACGATATAGCCATCAGTGTCCCACAGATAGCAAAAGAAAATTTCGACCTAGGCACCATGACACTCCTGCCATCTGAAAGTTCCAATTCATTGGCAGCATCAGGTAACTACTTTTGAATGGTTTTGCAGGACCTAGAGGTAGTTAACATACACAGTAAATAGAATGTTTACAGATTCTCAAAAGCACAAGGCGCATCCATAACGACACTTCAGAAGCACATGAGAGAAGCAAAGCCTTGGGAGCGCTCTTAAGTGGTCAATCCACCTGCAAAGGGCAAACAGACACAGATCCAATATGTGTAGCTAGGCAGGAGTGAAACGATACAAACGTAGAGTGTCACGGCCCATAAACAGAATCTAGCGCAGCCTAGGCTCCCAATAGCTATGACCGCAACGTGCACTGAAAGATCTGAAAATAAAGTGTTCTGGATCAAAGCTTCTATCGGGAAAGCGCCTACCTGTATTTTGTAGCAGCAGGATCAGCAATCAACACCAAGCAAACAGGTAATGGCTTTCAATTTCTATTTTAAATGAATATTCGATTCTGGAGATAGCTGAAGCCACAATTAAGCCCAGAAGAGAGTATTAGTTGAAAGCTAACTCCATCTGGACATACTGAAAGAAGGATTTATGCTCCATCTCAATGGAAGACTAGCACCTTGATTTTGAGCATAGTCAATTATTGTATTAGATGGTCTTGATATTAACATCAAATTTCACGGGATCATTCTGTGGCATCCAGTAAAGAATCCCGAAGTAACAGCATTCTTCGAGCCATAGGTTATGTGGGCAGTAAATTGCACAGGCAAACACCTGCAACAGCATTTGCTTATCCATGTTCCACAAAACCAATGCCTGGTGGCGTGAGTTAGGACCATTTGGCATATGAATGAATCAGAACTTTTTATTTAAACATGGTTAAAGAAGTATAGTACAATTGTGTCACCAGCTGGTTCTCTAGATACTAAATCAAACATCAGTGCTTCCCATTGGAAAACAACTTCACAGAACCATGAATTCCAGCTGCCTTGAATCTTAAATTTGGATTTCTTAACCAAAAAACGATGGACAGGAATAGAATGTACAAGGTACTAAAGTTTCAAATGAAGTGTGGAACAAACTAAAGAAAGAAGAAAGAATAATAATTATTCTCTATTTTTCTCACAAAAAGAGAGTGTGGAACTGCCTAAGACATTCATCTACTTATCTCTACATGTGGGAACCAATCCAACTCACAGAGAGGTCAGTAAGAGCTCATGAACTTAGCAGAGCGTCATCTCTATGCAAGGCTCAATCATCCTCCAGTGTGGAAAGATATATAGACTCCGGCACTCATTTACTGGACCCTTTCCTTCTTCCTTACGGTTAGAGGATCATTCAATTTCGAATGGAGATTTAGACCGTGGCATTCATTTACTGGTGCTTGAACTTGTTCCTTCTTCCTTATGGTCTAGAGTGCATGCAGTTTTGAAGGCAGGTATGGACTGGCACTTATTTACCGGTACTTGAACTTGTTCCTATATTGTCAGAAGCGGACTCACTTTCCATTGTATACGACTGGAAGCCCCGGGGAGTAGATAAATGACCCGAGCCCATACTGCTGAATGATCTCTCAATGTCATCCATATCTGCCACTATAGGAATTGGTCGTTCCGGAATAGAAGGAACTGATAACTCTGTTTCCAACATCTTCACAACCTGATCCATTGTCGGCCTAGCATATAGTTGAGGATGAGAACATAGCACCGCAACCAATACATACTGTTCCATAAGCTCTGGTGACCCTAATTCCGGCATATTATCTTCAATAACATCTAAAGCTCTCCCTTCCCTCACTAAGGACCAAGCCCAGTCGGCAATGAGAGAAGGTTGACTATCATTATTACCGGAGAGTGCTTTTTTCCCACTCAAAAGCTCAAGAAGCACGACACCGAAGCTATAAACATCACTTCTCTCCGTCAACTGCCCATACAATGCATACTCAGGTGCTACATACCCCATTGTGCCAGCAACCCTAGTGCTCATATGTGTCATACCCTCTTCTGTAAACTTTGCAAGACCAAAATCAGCCACCTTGGCCTCAAACTTCTCATCCAAAAGTATATTACTTGCCTTAATATCCCTATGTATGATTCCAGGTTGTGCCCCGTAATGCAAATAAGCTAACCCCCTGGCCGTTCCGAGCGCAACCCTTTGACGAGCAGGCCAACTGAGCTTTATCTCGGTCGACCCAAACAAATGGTCATGCAAACTTCCATTTCTCATCAGATCACACACAATGATCCTCTGGTGACCCTCGTACTGTGTCGTGGCAATACAATACCCTCGAAGAGCGACCAGATTCACGTGCCTTACGCTGGCAATGACCTCGACTTCATGAGCGAAGTTCGCGTCCCCTGCAGCAGAGCAATTCTTGAACCTCTTCAACGCGACTTCAGTGCCATCCTGCAACAAGCCCCTGTAAACATTTCCATATCCACCTCTTCCTATGATGTAATCCCTAGAGAAGTTCCTAGTAGCCTTCTTGATGTCCTCAAATGAGAACCTGACCACTGTGGTACTCTCCTCGAAACTCCGCAACCCCAACCCTCTCTCGCCCCTGTCCATCTCTCTTCTCCTCCTCTTCAACCTCCCACGCTTCCTCCTGAAAAACCAGAACCCAACCGAAACCGCAACCACCCCCAACCCACAACCAATCAAGACCACCAGTATCACCACCACCTTCCTCCTATTCTTGCCCCCCGAATTCGTGAAATCGAGGGAGAACAGGCACTTGGCAGTACCTATATCCGTGGGCCCGAGGTAATTCGCGACCGCCGCCGCATAGATCGTCGGGTAGACGGAGCAGTCCGAGACATTCCCGACGGAGGAGCCGTTCAAGTAGGACGCGATGTTCGACAAGCTCACCGTGCAGACGGCGCAGGGGGAACTGTTCTCGAGCGACTGGTTGCAGCTGGTGGCGACGCCGCTCCGCGCGGAGCTGGGGACGACGGCATCGAACTGAGACAGGGTGGTGATGTTCATGCATCCCTCCGAGATCCAGGAGGTCTGGAAGCCGCAGGAGCTGCGGATGTCGAAGCCCGGGATGAACGAGTCGATGAGGGTCTGGTACTTCTCCCAGCAGGACTCGGAGGAGTTGAGAGGGGGGAGGAAGTTGCCGGTGAGCTGGAGGTAGCTGGACTGGACGAGGCGGAGCCCCTGTTGGATGTAGCCGCACGCGGTGGAGGAGCCGCTCGGGGTGTTGGAGGACGGGGTGATGAGGTCGCTGAGGACGGTGAAGTTGAGGGGGCAGGCGGCGCCGGTGGTGGCGGCCGCCGTGGCGTTGTTCTGGGCCCGAGACGGCGGGAGGCAGAGGAGGAGGGCGAGGAGGAGGAAGAGGGCGGCGAGCGCGGCGGGGGCGCGGCGGAGGAGGGGCGGCGACATCGGGGGAGCCTTGGTTTCAGGAATCCGGGTCGGAGCGGGGGAGGAGGAGGAGGAGGTGGAGCTCCATTTTTATTTTTACTTTTTTTGGGTTGGTTCTGGGGAAAGGTGGTGGAGCTGTTCGAGGAAAACGAGGAGGAGGAGGAAGAAGACCGATGCGTGTTCTGGAGAAGGTGGGGGACGGGGGAGTAGTTGCGGGGAGTGCGGGTGGGTGTGGGCTGTCAACGGTCGCCGCCGGCGGCGGCTTCTTCTTCTTCTTCTTCCTCGTTTTTTCCCCCTTTTCAACTCTTCTTTCTTTTGCCCAAAAAAAAAAAAAAAAAACTCTTCTTTCTTTTTCTTTTTCTTTTTTTCAATTTTGCTTTCGACGCGTTTCGTAATGCGTTGTAGGGGAAAAATGGATTTCGCTGACGTGTGATCCGGAAAGCAAGGGAATTTGGACGTTCTTCTTTTCTTTTCTTTTTTTCTTTTTTTAAAATTTTTGATTTTTTTTTTGGATTAAGATAATGACATAAATAATTTCCAAAATTTGGTTTAATATACAATTTGGTTCATAAGCTTTTAATCGTTCAATTATGATATCTCGACTTTTAATTTGTTTTATGTTCAATATAATCCCCGAACCGTATAAAAATGTTCAATATATTCATTCCATTAATTGAAGACCGTGGACTACAATTTTTATACAGTTCGGGGATTATATTAAACACACTAAAAGTTCAGGAATTACATTAAATAAATTAAAAATTTAGAAATCATATTGTATATTGAACTAAAGTTTAGAAATTATATTGAATAAATTAAAGTTCATATAATAAATTACACATTAGACCAAATTGAACAACCGTGTACAAGAGAATAAATTAAAGTTCTTTTTTTTCTTTTCGGTTTGGTGGGATTTAGACCTTTAAACATGGTCTAGATGCTGCCAAAGATGTTTTTTTTTTTTTTGTACAAGAGTTTTTTCTTTTAATTTTAATATCGAGTCTTTTAATTTATCCACGTCACTTTCAATTTCTCAGTGGTAGCAGGTACACACTTAAGTGTGAATGTAATATTCAAAGATTGTGAGATTTTGGAGATGTAATTCTTTTAGACATTTATAAAATTGGTTGACAAATTTAATGACTATAATTTATTCCTCTTTCCATTATTGTTATGCTTGCTAATATAAGAATACACCTCTACAAAGGGCATGAGCAGCGAGGCTTTCGTGGGTTTTTTTTTTTTTTTGGCAAAGTGTCACATGAGGAGATGGCATGGGCCCTACTTGGTTTCGTCCTCATAATTAGAGATAAGTACGGTTTAATTCGGTTTGGTTTAAACGAAACTAAATCAAATTGAAATAACATGATTTGGAAACTGAAAGATCGACTCAAACTATGTAAGAATTTGGAATCGAATCAATCTACCAGATTTCAAGTAGTATCGAATTTAACTCCGAACGGATGACTATTTTAACTAGCCCATGCCTGGCTCAAATGGAAAGGCTTTTTCCTTCCTCTTTTTTTTTGGGGGGGGGGGGGGGGGGGGGGGGGAAGCTTTGATTCTAAAATTGGTCTACCAATTATCACACTACTTTATCTACACATAAAAATCGATAGGAAACCCGATCCCATGCGCATGGTTCGTAACTTAGACACATACGAAATGTTGGCCAAGTGATTAGGTGCTTTATTTCAAAATGCGATAAGCCTTCGTAATCAAATTCAATGCATCCTCACTTAATCGAATGAGCTTCAAAAGTCCACCCTCATACTCTATAAACAGAATCTTACGTGGATGGAAATTATATATATATAATAATTCTGAAGATTAGTCCGGCTGAAGCTTTTGACTGGTCGTGTTATCAAAAAAAAAAAGGCGGAATAATGGCAAAAAGTAATTATAATTATTGGAATAGGGACAAGGAGAACGGTCAACCAATCAAAGGTGCTTTTAGCCAGCACGATCATACGCACAATGTGAACTAATCACACCCGTCCCAGACAAAAAGATGCTCCGGATCGTATCTTGGACAGATGACAGACATCGACACGTCGGATTCTAGATCGCTAGCAACGGGGACTATATCTCGAATCTCCCATCTCGGAATCCAATCGTAATCGCAAAATGGTAATGGAAGAGTTGAATAGCCCCTGGAGATTCGTGCGGTCAGCTGCTTTCTCCCGGGTAATTGAAAAAGGAACCCACCGACCAATAAATAAATAAAAAACCCCCGTTTTTCAAGAATATCCACAAGGCGTCGGCAGCTTTTTAAGCACTCGATTAATTTCACATCGAGGTCCCACACACGTCGGACAATCACGATTGATATATAATGTTATCCAAGAAATTTATTTAATGTATAATATTGTCTTTAAATTTCAAATTTGTTCAATAATATCTCTTTATTTTTTTGTAAATGTTTAATCTAATCTAATCCAATCCAATTTCAAGTTCAAAAATAATATTAAAATTTTCATACAATTTATAAACTAAATTAAACATATAATAAAAGTTCATGAATCATATTTAAAGAATTAAAAGTTTAGAGATAACATTACTCATTTGATTAAAATTCAAATATAACATTAAACAAATTAAAAACTCGTGAATCACATTACATATTTAATCAAAATTCATAGGCCATTTATATTATTTTTCTTATTATTTACTCACTTCATTGGAATGATTTCTACCTACCGCTTTTCAGTCAAAGGTCAGATTCAAGACTGTAGCTTCATTATAAGCTCACATCTCACTCAAATATTATCAGGGTCACCCTTTCCAAAGCGCCCCATAAGGACGGCGGACCATGCATTTTCTCCATTCTTGCTAGCGCTTTGATTGGTGAATTATAAATATAGACATTTTCCATCTCAATTCGAGCTGAATTCGTTGACGTCCATACGCAAAAATACAACACATGCGGAGAAACTATCAACCACGTTGAGTTTAATGCAACAAAGCACGACGCCGTATATGGCGTACACCTAGAAAACTCAGGTAGTATTCGGACATTGAACTTGGATGGCGCGTGCGTTGGGTCAATCTTGGCATGCCCAAAAATTGCACCTTTCTCATTGCTATATTACACATGTTCTACTCATGCCAATACCTCTCAGATTCGCTTGTTCTGTTTGGACACTTCTGCTTGTATATAGTAAAGGCCTCTTTTATAAGTAACTTCCCGAAAATGACCTCGAATTGCATCATAGATCATTAGTCAATCGTCAAACCTAATAATAGACCTTAGAAAAATGGTGGCCCATTTGATAAATGCAGGTTGCAATTGGACTCGCCACTCAATCCAAAGCACAAGAAGACAAAGTGGCCTCCGTCACTTGCTGCGTCACGTAATTTTGTCCTTACCTCTTTGCACTTTTCCCTTACCTATAATGAAATGAAACGAGTCATCTAATATCCACCTATCTCTATACCGCTTGTATTATATTTGTGTGTATTCGCACCTCACTTTCCCAAAGATATGGATAGTGAGTGATTGGCTCTATTTTAATAACATGGCAATGGGTTTTCCACGCACGTTAATTATATTCAAATAATTAATCACAAAAAAGAAGCAAAACCATGATATTTAAATGGATAATCTCTTGACTTTACCATGAGCTGTTACTATATACGGATCTATGAACCACTGTGCAATAACAGTCTTGTTCATCTTACCACAACTGGGCAAGAGTGCGTTAACTTCGGTGCTATTGTGACTATGGAAATTAAACATACAATTTGCAAAAACTAAAGTAACTTTTACTACAACAGTAGCGGGACGGGACTTCTTTTCAAGAAAAGTTACATCCTTATGACTCAAATCATAGCCATGCTTCTCGAAACACAATTTGTCAATTACAAACAACCAATTCCTCCGTCTAATCCTACTTACAAGTCGATCCCATCACATCTAGATGACTTTTAAGGAGGACACTTGGGCCACGGCGATCCTCCGACTTTGTGAGCGGTTCAGCTTGCGAAGGGGTCACGTCGACAAGTCGTCCTTCTGGTAGTAGCTATCGACTCAAATCAAACATTTTCTCGGATTGCTCGAAACTTCCACGATGACGTCCGGTAGTGGTTGCAACACTTTTCGCCCCTCTCCATCCTTCTTTTCCTAATAAGAACAAACCCGGGGTAGAAGTGGCATCCGATGTGGCGACGACCAACGAGGCCCAATTTTTTGGGACCACCGATGAACAAGGTAAGGAAGGAGTTTCCTTTCCAGCCCACCAAGTGGGACTGAGAAATGGAGAGATTCAACTCCTGGTCCAACTGGTCCAACCGGTCCAAAAGACAATCTTGGACTTGACTTCTCGAGTCTCAGATTCATGCCCCTTCCTGGCGTGTCGTGGAGTTGCCGTCATTCTTGGACAAGTTGATGAGGGCTGCACCCGATTTTTGAAACCGATCACAAGAAATGTCGTCTCGCCGTGTCCTGACGAGCAGAAAACACCAGCAGAGAAGCACACGGATTACAGAAATCCAATTATGGAGAAGCTATCAACCCCATCGAATTCGGCGTGACAAATCACGGAAACATACATATTTCTGCGCGATAGTTTTAGACCAAAATCCAACCCTCTTCACCTACTCACGATGTATTCGGACGTGCTAACGACCGAAGTGAAGTGAAATTTCCTAGGATGAGAGGGGGGGGGGGTGAAAGCGGAGGAGTTTGGATCAGTGTCCATGTCCATTGAACTTGAGGGCACTCGCGTTGCTTGGGTCAATCTTGTCGTGCCCAAACTCACATCGTTCTCGATGCATTTTAGAGACGTGTGATTCATGTTAAGACACCTCGGATTCACTTATTTATTAGACACTCCTGCACACATTTGGGTGACTTTATTGACCAAAAATCAATTTTTAACTGTGGCGTTGTAATCAGTCGTCAAACCTATAGATGAACCTTCCAAAACACGCTGCCCCATTCAATTAATGCACGTTGAAATCGGACTCGCCACTCATTCACGAGAAGACGATGTGACCTTCGTCTCTTTGTACTTTTTCCCTAACCTGTAACAAATTGAAACGAGCGATCTAATATTCACTTATGTTTACATTGCTTACATCATTTTTGCTTATCCGTACCTCACTATAATTGAGATATAGCAAATATTTGGTTGGCTCTATTTGAAAACATTGCAATGGGGTTCCCATCCTTGTTACTTGTATCAATCAATCACTAGAGGAATCAAAATCATACCATCAAACTATAAACTAACTTTTGTCATATTATTAACTCCGTGAAGACCCATTATATACGAGTCTCTTAGCACTATAGTCTTTTCATACTACCACAGTTTGAGTAAGAGTGCATATCTTTTACAGCTAGAGCATCTCGAATTTTGAGTAGTGTAACTTCCTTGGTGCTATCCTGACTATGAAGAAATTTACCGCACACTTTCCAAAACCTAAAGCAACTTTTACTACGTCCATAACAATCATGGATCAGTCCAAATGCCATCCATGTGATTAGTGTTGGTAGGATTTACTTTTAAAAAAAGTTGCGATCCCTGGAACTCAAATCACAGCTATGCTTCTCGAGACGCAATCTGTCATTAACAAATACCAGTCCTTCCATCTAACCCTAATTGCTCGTTGATCCTGGATTCATAATACTTTATGGATGACACATGGGCCATGGTGAGCCTTTGGCATACATTGTCTACAGAGGGGTTTCGTTGGCAAGTTCGTCCTTACAGTAATGGCTATTGACTCAAATCAAACATTTCACAGAGCTCATGAAACTTCCACAATAATGTCCGAATAGTGGTTGCCGACACTTACCACCTCTTTCCATCCATTTTCCTTATAAGAACCAATCTAGGGAAGGGGTAGTATCACATCTGGTGTCGTGGCTTGCAAGACCAATGAGGCCCAATTTTTTTGTGACAACTAATGAACAAGGTCAAGAAAGAAGGAGTTTTCTTTCGAGCCCACCGAGAGGGACACAGAAATGGGGAGATTCAACTCCGGGTCTAACCGGTCTAAAAGACATTCTTGGACTTGACTGCCAGAGTCTCAGATTCTTGCCCCTTCCTTGCAGGTCGTGGAGTTGCCGTCATTCTTGGACAAGTCGACGGGGCTGCCACCTATAGCTGAAACGGATCACAAGAAACGCCAGTCCCACGGACAGAAATTCGGGCCTTGCCCGGACCAGAAGCACAAGGATTACAGCGAACCAATTACAGAGGGCTCCGCAACGCATTGACAATTCGTACGTTGTCGAGCATTGGAGGGGTTCCGATCACGAGTTTTGTCTTTCTAGCGGCGTCTATTGACTCAGATCAACGTTCTGTACAGCGTGTGAAACTTCTACGATGACGCACCATCCTACCACCATCTCACTAATAGAAAAAAGAAAAAGAAAAAAAAAAAACTAGAGAAAGATGGTGTTAGATTAGGTACCATGGCTTGTAATGACCAAAGCAATGAATTTGGGAGGGCAAAACTTCTAGAGTACCTGCATCATTGGCGAGATAATTTTCGTGGGCGATCTTTTTGATAACACCCAACCATTTGAGAGAAATCTAATGAAAAATATAAAATTACTAAAAAAATATGAGGAATTGAGCCGTTAGAGCACGTCTCCTCTTGCTTCTCCGATCGCAACAAGTTTGTGAGGCCCGAATTTTTCTTACGATCATCACAAGGTGTGAAGGTGTGAAAAAGAAAGAATCTTCAAGCCCACCAACTTGGACAAGAACAAGGAGATTAAATTCCCAGTACAGAGAGTCCAAAGACATTCTTGGAGTCGACTTCCAGAGCCTCGGATTCATGCTCTTTCCTCGGGGGTCATGGAGTTGCCATCACGCTATGGTAATCCTCTTTTTAGTGCTTTGAAAATAGGCAAACGCAGTGTATGAACCAATGACTAATCACGCTGATGAGTTAGAATTTTCTGCATGGTCCTTATAATTATCTGCTTAAAATCAAATAAATCGCTCATAAAAATCCTTTTGGTATTAGATCGAGAACAACTTTACAATAAAATAGAGGTTATAATAAATGCTTTCTATGTAGAAAAGACACGGCGAGTATTGAATTATTAAGCTTCATTTCGACTTTAAAATTTCCCTAATCGATCTATAGTTCGATTTTAAATATTTATGTAATACAATTGTGTTCAAACGATAATCTCAAGACCCAAATAAGGCGGAATGATAAAGTCTTATGCCCCCGAAAATCTCCACTACATAGATAATAAACCTAGAGATGAATTATAGCCTTTGCCAAGAACTTTTCGCACAAGCCTTCGCAAGCTTCTAAAATGCATCTTCCTCATTCATTATTAAGCTCCAACCAGTACTATGATTTCAATAAGTACGAGGCGATTCCTTGAGTCTCTCGTACTTTCTAAAATTTTGTTTATATTTTCCTATGTCACAATATATTAAAATTTATCTTTCCAAGCTCTATGGAATCTTGGGGAAAAAGTATTTTTTTTTCTATATATATATATATATTGGCAATTCTAGTGCTTCTATGTTTTTTGGTCGAATAGTTCGGATGCTTCTTTTCTAGTATATAGATATATGATAACTCGAGAATTGAGAATATATTATTATGAGCCCTTCAGTGGAATGGATGTTCCCTTTTCTGATGAGGTTAGAGAAACTCTCCTAGCTAACTCGAGCAAGATTTTTATAATCTACGAAGAATAGTACCAAATAATAGGGACACCATTTATTTGCAACTCATATATACGTTAACCAGGCAATCCCAAGAGTTGATGGAATAAAGAGATGATTAGATCAATGCTTCAAGAAGCGTGAGATTTCAGGTTCGTTTTTAATTCGAGCCAATCGCTTCGGACGGACTGCAAAGGAAGTAATCCTAACGAATTCTCTAGTGATAGCGTCGATGACTTATCTATAACCAATGGGAATGCTTACACGCATAAGCCGGCCCAGGATAAACCCAATCTTGCTAGGACAAAAAGTGCATATGGGCGCATATGGGCTTTCAACAAACTCCATGGTCTCTCTAGGCCTTCGTCGCATTCATTTGCATTAAAAATCTGCTCCGCATGATCTGCCTTCCCCCTTCATGATTGTGGCCTTATTTTTCTGTCGTTTTCAGAATCAATTTCTCTTCATTGGTGCAGGTCTTTATGACTTTTGGATTATAATACATACTTTGTGGAATACCTATGCTGCCAACCAAATCGGCCGTGTGGCGTCAGATTGAAACAAGCCCCAACAACCAACATTAAGATCGAAAGACAACGTTGACACTTCAATATTCCATCTCAATAACGAACACATCCAAGAATGACTACGCTAGCAATAATTGTACATCATGTATTGTTTCAAGAGTCGGGAAATGGCAATAGGCGTAACAAGCAAGCCATCTCCATTTTATAATATATACATCTATATATATATATATATATATATATATATGAGAGAGAGAGAGAGAGAGAGAGAGAGAGAGAGAGAGAGAGAGAAAGAGAGAGAGAGAGGATCTTTGATTGGTACAGATATAAAAGTATAATGATTGAGGACGCTTCGAGTTTGGCTGAGCTTCGAAACCATCCCTTGATTTGCAGTTGAAGAATGTCTCCGACGCAATCATTTCACACAAGTAAAGCTGGGCGGGTTTCCTTGCAGATGGGTTTTGGGTTTAGTGCCAATTACAGTCGAAATGATTACGAGGATTTTTTTTTTTTATAGATAATGTATTGTGAGCTCTCGTCATCAACATCCTTCACATTCTCAAGGCACCCGCAATTAATCCACATTTTTTTTTCATGATAAGGGATGGGGTCGCTTGCCCCACCCCACCAGTGGTGGTGCTCGACCAGATTTGGGCGAGAGGCCCGACAATCCTCGCAGATGTGGGAGAAGGCAGCAATCCTCGTTCACGAGAGTTGATATGCCCTCGCTTATGGTCGGCTAGAGTCGTTGATCAGTGACTAGGGCCAAACAATCCTGATTGTCCCTCGTCCCGTGATCACTCTGGTGTTATATGTCCTCGTCGGTTTTGCCCTTTTTCCTCCTTTTTATAATTGTCTAATTTATATAAAGTTTATATTAAAAATAATTAGATTTGGAAGACAACATCATTTTAGTGTTGTCCTTTGTGTTTTAGCCACATCAATACCATGTTGAAGAGAGAAAATAATGATGAAAAACTCATATCAACGTTTTCCTTTAGTCAAGTTAGATATAATTAACTGAATGATTTAATTACACGAATTTGATAAATTTTACGACTTAATTGCATTTGTCTAGGGTTTTAAGAGTCAATTGTACTTTGTGACAAGTTATAGAATTTCCAATGTACTTATCATTTATATAAGAGACGGATTTTGAGTAGATAAGACATAAGAGGAATGTTGGGGGTTTACTTTCTACTATTTTTTTGGTTGAAACTCTCCACGAGTTTTCTTGGTGAGTCCTTTTATGAAAAATTGTAAAATAACACGTGTATTTGCTTTAGGTGTAGTTAGAGCTGTGCAACACTTAGAGCTTTACGTAATTACAACTCTCAAATTCTTCAAATTCATAGTAGATCTCTTTGTAGTCGCCTATCTATATGAAGCGCTATCAATTTTTGGATCGAATTACATAAATATATAATATTCTCTTATTGTTTCTCATTGGCTTTTTTGATAATTTCTTTATCTCACATTAGACTTGAGTTACAATTCCATTAAGTTCCATGGCATTTCACATCAATTTCGATTTGACACGCATGTCTTAACAATGATGCATCAATTTTAAATTATTGATGGGCGCCGCATGTCATATCAATACATCATTCCTAATTTACTTTTCTTTCATAATTGCTCAACAATTAATGTACCTTTTGTTTCACAGAAAATGAATAATTTGGACAAGCATTATCTTGAAAATAATTGCATATTCGCCGTTCACGAAGATGTTCAGATTTATTGATAATGGAAACATTTTCCATCAATGAATTATTTCAATTAATACAAGCTATCATTTTGAGGAAGATAATTTTCAAATTACTCATTTCTCGTGAAACAAATAGAGTCCAAAATGTGATCTGATACGATGTCGGCAATCGATTGCAAAGCGGGCCACCGACCTTGGCAGCTCCTTCAATGCACTCCCAAACCTTAGTATAACTCGAACCGCCCCCTTGCCCTTACATGTCGAGGACCGCTTTGACCGACAACATCCCATCAACGCAAAGGTGCCCCCACCAGCGCACGTGCCATCCCCCCGCACCGCAACCGAAACGAGAGACCGAGGCTGCGAGTCGCGAGCTGCGAGTGCGGGTGTAACAGAAGTTTAGAAGCCGTCTCTGACTGGCCAAGCTTCCTCTCCCGGCATTGATGATGACGGGCTTCGGACAGGGACGAAATCCTCTGCAAGGCCACCACTCCTTCTTTAATCATTATCGAAGCACAGGACTCGGGAGGCTCGTTCGCTCCTTTCTTAGTCCGCAAGCCTATATCAACGTCTCACCTCACTCCTCCACAACCGTTGTCTCTCTCCTCCTCATCCTCCTCCTCCTCCTTCCCCCTCCCCTGTTTTCTGGTGGGAAAAAGGACACAGAGAGAGAAAGGAACAAGCCTGCATTTTTACACCCTCCCCTGTTTTCGTTATCCACTGTTCATGGTCATCTCTTAGTCTTGCGCCGTACGTCCTCTCCCTTCTTCTCTTCTTCTGGGTGTTCTTCTTTTGGATTTTTCCTTGACCGGAACTCGTTCTTTCTGATTCGGGATGATTAGTTTATTCGTGTTAGAACTGCTGACTTTTAGCATAACGGTGTGTTTGACCGTGAGATGTTTATTACCGGTTTCTTCGTGGCTTGCCCCTGGACTTTCTTGCCTCTTTGTCTGGGCGATGTGCGAGAGGGGTTCAGCTCGTCCGTTTGAGTTTCTGTTGGACATGTCACGCAATTTTTGCATGCTGTAAAGAAATGTTGAAGGCTGTTTCGTTTAGATTGGAACTGAGGTGGAAATCGTCAATCGAGCTCGAATCAGCTGTACAGGCGTGATTGCTCAATTAGTTTTCGTTTGATTATTGGTTCTCTTATTGAGGATTTGCTTTTGTGTTTCCCTGGTTTCTTTTTTGCAGGCATTCGTTCAGTTTCCATATCTGCCGGAATCTGGCAATAATTTGCAGTGAGAAACGAGAAACAGAATCGTCAGGTAAACAAGCAATCTCCTCTAGACTAATAAATGAATTCAGTGCTTCTGTTCTGTGCTTGCTATTGCAATTAGCAACTCTCAATGTCTTACGTTTTTCCGAACAGAATATTTGGCGAATTTGTCCAATCCGAGGATGTATATTGAGATTTTTCTGGGTTAGCCTTCGGGATAATATTCGACGGCTATCTGGTTAAAGGAGAAACATAAGATGGACAATAGCTCCCCTGTTGGAGTTCTGGAGGACTTTCTGAGGAGCAGCGAGTCAGACACTAATTCAACCACCTCGGACTCCGAAGCCCGGAATGATGGGAGACCCTGTTCCCGCTGGCGCAGGCTCATCCGCTTGTTGAGGACAAGGTCAAGGAAACAATCGCCCCCGATGCATCCATTCGACAGCCTAAAGCCCCCATTCAGAAGAAGCAGCAGCATGAGGGAGATGATCGCCTTTGCGCCGTGTTTCCTGTCGAGAGCCGATGAACTTAGCAAGACCCCTTGGAAATATTTCACCCTCCCCGAGCTCCAAGCCGCGACTCACAATTTCAGCCACGGTTAGTGGAATCCGAGCAAAACACTTGGACCTTCCGGTTCTGTTCTGTTCAAACTGGCCGTGGTATGACTTAAGACTTCTCTTTTTCATTGTTTCTTCAGAGCGCCAAATTGGGAAGGGTGGATATGCTGAGGTTTACAAGGGGCAGCTGAGGAACGGGCAACTCGTGGCAATTAAACGACTCATGCGAGGGACGCCAGACGAGATAATTGGTGATTTCCTTTCCGAGCTTGGGATCATGGCCCATGTCAATCACCGGAACACGGCCAAGTTGGTTGGTTATGGGGTCGAAGGCGGAATGCATCTGGTCCTTGAGTTGTCGCCTCATGGAAGCCTAGCCTCTGTGCTATATAGTTAGTTCGCATATCTGAGCAAACAATTGTTTGATCAATTACTATTTCATTACAAGCCTATTGAGATCTCACCCTGAATATATGCAGGTGCAAAAGAAACGCTGGAGTGGCAGCTGCGATATAAGATTGCGTTAGGAACTGCCGAGGGTTTATTGTATCTTCACGAAGGTTGTCAGAGGCGAATCATCCATAGAGACATAAAGGCGGCGAATATTTTGCTTACTGAAGACTTTGAGCCTCAGGTGCTATGCTGTTTAATGTTTGAAATGGAGATTTGATGAATCCATTTCGATGCAGCACATCAAATGTGTTTTTATGGTGCAAAACCTGATGAAATCTTGCCAAGTTTGTACACCAAAACCACACCAGAAGAAGAGGTTTGGTTTTGCGTGTTTCTTCGGCGTCCTTACATCGGTAGATTTTGGTGCAGATCTGCGACTTTGGACTCGCCAAATGGCTTCCGGAGAAATGGACCCACCACACGGTGTCGAAATTCGAAGGCACATTCGGGTTCGTTCTTCCTGCTTCGAACTCTACTTACTTTTAAAGCCATGGTTAAAAGTCATCTATGCAACTTCAAGTTTCCCAAATGCCGTTGGTCACAGCTATCTTGCTCCGGAGTACTTGATGCACGGCATTGTGGACGAGAAGACCGACGTGTTTGCATTTGGTGTGCTTCTGTTGGAACTAGTCACCGGCCGCCGAGCACTGGATTATGCGCAGCAAAGCCTTGTCCTTTGGGTACGAAACTGATTTTTTATTTTTTTTTCCTGTCACTTCGTTTTAATGTGGGATATATGCACAAGCACATTTACGAAACTAAACTACTTATAGATGAACAGCTGAGTAATAAGGATTGAGAATTTGTGCAATTTTTTCAGGCAAAACCTTTGCTCAGGAAGAATAACGTCAGAGAGCTCTTGGATCCTGCTCTGGGCAGCAACTACGACGCCAGGCAGATCAATCTGGTGCTCTTGGCTGCGTCGATTTGTGTACATCAGTCTTCAATTCGACGGCCCAGCATAAGCCAGGCAAGTCCTTGAAAAACTGCTACATACTGATTCACCATATGTCAGGAAATGCTACTGATATCCGAAGTAGAACAGCTACCGCCAGTCGCTCGAATTTATACCACATTTAGTCCTCATTTGCGAATCGCAACGTCCATCTTGAACAACATCTTTGCAGGTAGCGCAAATTCTGAATGGCGACCTTAGCTGTCTGAAGTCCATGAGGAAGATCCGGACGCCATTCTTCCGCAAAGCTTTCGTGGAAGAATGCTACAGCCCGATCAAAGATCGCGACAGTCCGAGGCATGCCTTGGCTTGAAGACAAGCTTCGCAAAGTACGTCTTGTCTCCTGCGAAACGAGCGAGGCGAATAAAAGCTATTCAAAGATTGGTTTGTATAAAGCTGCTGTCTCACCTTATCTAGTATCAAAAGTTGTTTTTTGATGTGAACATCACAGGCGAGCAGGATTTTGCAGTAGGAGGGAAGAAGGTAATGGCCCTCTAAAGCTATGTACATAGAATCGTATGGAATAGGAAAAAGGAAGAATCCTAGGAAATAGGGAATAGAGCGTTTTTGGGGGATCTATTCTACATAAGGAGTAGGAGGAGCAAAGTAAAGTTAGCTTTGCCTCATTAAAGCACCATCTTTTGCAGTATTTTAGGTGCCTTTGTTCATTCTTTTTGTTCTTTTCATCATATCATATGGCATATGTCTTTACACAGGTGAAGCTGTCCCGTTCCAAATTAAAGTTATATTTTGGTGAAAATGACGACGTTGGTCCCCGAACTTTTATCGATCATTCATTGTCGAATCGCGGCAAATTAGATTTGATTTTCTTACTCGAGATTTCTTGTCATCCATCTCTTCAGGACCTGAGATTGAGCTCATATGGCCATACATATGATGCACAAGAAATGCAATCGTGCCCAAATTTCCAATTCGTTAGAGTCAAGTAATAAACATCATAGCATGCCTGATGTGTCTTTAAGGAATTCCCAAAGTATTTCTCTATATCATTGATTTCATTAATTTTCTTCCCACAAGTCCTTGAAGCAATTGCGGACGAGAGAGATAGTCATTGTAAGTGATTTTCTTTCAAAGGGTCATTTGATATTCTTGCGTTTCGCAATGCCATTTTCCGTTCCACGTTAAGTTGCTATGTACTTCCAGTCATTATTCTTTCTCTTTACTGAATTGAAACCCCAATCAACCTTGTGGTCAAATGATCACGTGGCTTCTCCGAGGTTCAATCTCGGGTAGCACCTGATAAACAAAGTATACGGCACTAGGAGGCCCGCATAATCTTTTGAGTGTTGCTCGATTGATCGGAGTATATAGCAGCACTAGGTAACGTACACATGGATTATGTACTCCAATGGTACTTATTTAAAAACTTCAAATGACAAGATCTCTGTCGGGGACTTGAAACGACTTTAATTACCGTATTCGTCTCGGCTATTTTGAAATCCTCTGTTGACCTTTTAAAATCTAAGTAAAACGAACAACTCTAGATCCGGTCTATTTAGGTCTAGGAAATTATAAAAGATGAACGATGAGAGGGAGGATTATGTTAACTCTCCAGAGAGGATAGATAAGAGTTCCATCTCATTTGGGAGTAAGAGAAGATAAAGGGATGATTTCATTCTCATCGATAAAAACGTGGGCGACCAAGCCAGTTTTCCAGACGACTCATTTGACCCGGAACGAGATTCTTTCCCCAACAAGTAAAAGCCAGGTGCCTCCGTATTGACCAAATTTCCCATCAACGTTTTTCTAAACCAATAAGAAAAAATCCCAGAAATAACATGTCAAGGGTGGCCCAAAGAAAAAGAAAAGAATGTTTCCTCGTAGACAAGAAGTTTTGGCCTGTTTCAGCTTAAATTCAAGCAAAATATATATACACAGATTTTTATATCTTTTGCTTTCCCACTAAAATTTTAATTGGTACTTAAAATTTCAAAATATTAATAAAGTAGTATATGTGAAGCTAAGTGTTAGTATTTGCATTTCACGGACATTTAAAATGTTTCGAATTTCGCGAATGGTGAAGTCCATGAGCTGCAAAAATTTGACCGAGCTAAAGAGTAGGAATAAGTAAAAGTCAATTTAAACGGACCAAAAGGTTTATGAGAGAGAAACTTTATCTATCTTCTTATAGCTATGGAGAGTTGTATTTTTAATCAATAAACGGGCTAAAACCACAAGGAAAGAAAAACCTAATTAACATGGGAAGAAAAACCTAATTAGCGCCTAAGTACTACATTTTAAAGGGTGGATATACATTGAAAGAAGTCTGTTAAGTAGTTCCTAGATGCCCTTCTTAAGTAATCGATTAAGGAAATTTTACAGTTTTCAATGCGGCGAATGCTTTGATGTTATCATAATCCCTGTCTTGAAAATTGAATTATGCTCAATCAAGTATACTTAGCAAGTGCCTGGAGGCACCCATTAATGATGTGCCCATATGTAGATTAGAGAGGTTCACATCAAAAGTTGGAAGAAGAAAACTTTTGTTTTTGTTGCCACACTTGATAATCCGGGCCAGCTTTCAAATTCGTGATTGGATCCACCTCCAGATCCAGTGAAACATCGTAGAGATTGTAATTAATAGACAAAGCTTCAATCACAATTCGCAAGGAAAAATTATAAGATATAAATTCAAAACCTATTGGATGAATGTCAATTTAGTTATGAATTTTTAACTTTTTATCAATTTTCCTTTGATGATTTGCTAACTTAGTTCTCTTGATTAATTTTCCCTAGAAATCATTAATGTAGACATTGTCCATCTTATGTGGCATGACCAACGCTAACGTGGATAATTTTTTCGTCTCTATAATTTTCCTTTAAGAAAAAGAAAATGAAAAAATTCAGAAAATGAAAAAAATATATAAAAGTTGTCATGTCAATGTTGATTGTATCACATATTGACATATACGTCAGCAATTTCTAACAAAAAATGGTTTGAAGGACTATATTTGCAAATCAACAAAAAGTTTAGGATTAAATTGACAAATTAAAAGGTTTAAGGCTAATTTGATATTCATACAAAAAGACATTTTGATAATTATCCTTGGTTTGCCATCCATCCACACAAAAATTTCAAACTATAACATAGTTGCTGCCATTGACTTGATGGTTGCAAACAAGTCTTGTTAGTTGGAGTTCGATAGGCTAATTAGGACATGTTTGGTAATACTCCCGGGAACAACTGATTTTATTATTTTGCTGTTCTTGAGAGTAAAAAAAGATTAGAAATTTGTTTAGTAAATTTTTTTGTTTCTAGAAACAAAAATTAATTTTTTTGTTCCTAGAATAAATTTGGAATATAATCAAAAAGTTTAAAAAATTTGCTTCTTATTCTCGAGAATAATTTCTAAAAACAATTGTAATTTTTTCTTTTCTCTTCTTCTCTTTCCTTTTATTCTTCTTCTTCTGAGGCCGACAATCTTGCCGAAGCATCGCCAGCCCACTACAACACTGAGCCATGGCGAGGCTCATCAGCTTGAGTCTCGTCATGGCTAGGTGAGGTCGACCTTGCCTAGATCTAGTGAGGGAGTCTCGTTGGTGGCTAGGGGAGCTCGGACTTGCCAAATCTGGGCGAGGTCGACCTCACTTGGCCAAGGGGAGGTCGAGCAGGGGAGGTCGATCCTCGCACAGCCACAACAAGGCTCGGCTTCACTAGTCGACACAAGGCTTGGCTTCACCAGGCTAGGGTGAGGTTGACCTTGCACGACCTAAGTGAGGTCGAGCCTCACCGATGGCCATCGGCGAGCTCGCGAGACCTCGCTTCATGGTTGACAACTGGCTAGCAAGAAGGAGGAAGAAGAAGAGAAAAAGAAAAAAGAAAAATGTAAGAAAAATAGTAAATGTATTAAAAATTTAAAAGAAACAAAAAAATTTAATAATCCTATTAAGCATATTTCTATCTTGAAAATAGAAATTTTGGACAGTTACCAAGGGTGTTATTTTTCTTAAAAATTGTTTTCGAGAGTAGAATCAGAAAAAAAAAAATTTATTTCTAATAAAAAATTGTTTCCGAGAACAGAATTGTTACCAAACACGCCCTTAGTCACACAAACTCAATTCAATTCTTCCTAGTATAGAGCTCGAGCTCAAGCTCAAGCTTCATTATACTCGTTTGATGCAACTCATGTGCCTAATCTCGAATACTTTTGTTGTGTGATGAGGTTATGAATTTGAAATGTGGATTGAAATTAAAGTAGAAAACAAAGAAGATCGAATTGGAAGAAGAAATAGGAGAAATTTCGATTGAGACAATGTGCTCTCAAGAATCTTTTTTCAAGATAATTATTTTCTTGCTATGGTGCAAATGACTTCAAGAAAAATATTAATTTAATAATATGATGTGTCCATAAAAAAAGCCATATTGATGCACTTCAAGGTGTTCTCCAACTAAAAAGAAAGTGTTCTTCGATCATGATTTAAAATCCATAAATTTCAAAAGAAATATAATATGATGATGATAAAGGAGGAGGAAGTATGCTAAAATTACTAATGATTTGGCATGACGTATTTGATAAAAACGCTCGTTAGAATTATTTTAGTGGGAACGTGTTTGCAATGAATTATGTAAGATCCTAGGGTATCTAAGATAACACGCAAGGGTTTTTATGGAATTTCCCTTTGAAAGATTGAGGTTGAAATGGGTACAAGTTTGCTCAATCAACAACATAGCTTATGACTTGAATCCAACTTTTTCGATCCAACTAAAGACAAGTCATTCATGTCGAGATAGAAAATTGACAAAATATATAGATGGTAATCATTTGACCTAAAGAGATCATGGTAGATAATTGAAGATCTCATTTAATCAAGATGCGAAATTACAGTCGGTTTATGTGAGATTTATATGCTTAATAAGATCAATCAATCCGAGGGTAAAATTGAATCGGTCTTTTGACGACAAAGCCCTCTTTAGCACATCCCAATCACGGCCTAAACCTTCACCAACAGCAAAAACCTAAACGTCCTCAATAATCCACAGCCGTAGGCCCATTTTTAAAGAAAATCAAATGCACGAGCGACAGAAAAATTTAATTCTAAAGGGGCCCAGATATAGAATGGTCATGTCCCCAAGGGCAGAATTGGGATTTAGTAAAAAAAAAAAACCAGGGAGATTAATGGGAAATGGATGGTTACATCAGTGAGAGGAAATCAATAATTTAAAACTTAGCACCGAGGGATCGCATTAAGATATTCTCTCCACCGCTCCCCCCAAAAAAAAAAGAAAAAATTCAATTTCGAAATTTAATTTCAATTTGCGCATTGTTTATAAAAGTCCAATCATCCAGTACCCCGGCGGCCCACAGCGGATCCGCTGCTCCCTCACCGAAAGATAAACACACGCCCACCATTTCATTTTTCTAAATAAACCATTCATCGAATTAAAATATATTTTTCAAATGGCGAGAGCAGCAGAGCCCAACTTAAAAATAAAAATAATAATAATAACAAAAACAACAATAATAATAACAATAATAATAAAAAAGCAGCAAAAAATATATATATATATATATGTTCAGCAGAGAGAGAGAGGCCTTGAAAGAGAGGGAGAGCGACAGATAGCGAGAGAACGAGAGAGAGAGAGAGAGAGAGAGAGAAAGATGATGATGGAGTTGATGATGGAGGTGGGAGAGAGAGAGTAGAGGGTGGAGAAGAAGAGAAGAAGAAAGGGTAGCTTTTGGGGGCCTTGTCGCGAAGGCCTTCGGGAGTCAAAGCTCGAGCACGAGCACGAGCACGAGCACGAGCACGAGCTTGTTGCTGAAGCTCTTCCGTGTGGAGGATTGAAGTGGGTGTTGTTGTCGTTGTTGCTTAGCTCGGGGGGATCGCGCAATCGGATGATATTTCCGATCGGCGGTGATCGGAGATGTTCCTCGGGCGCGGAGGCGGTCGCGGTGCCGGCGGCGCCGGCGAGGGGTGGCGGTGGGGGGAGTCGCTTCGGTGGTGAGGTCGGCGGAGGCGGTGGAGGCGGAGATTGAGTGGGAGGGAGGGGAGGGAGGGAGGGAAGGAGGGGAGGAATGAAGAAGAGCAAGGGGAGGAACAATGGGTTGCTGCCGAATTCTCTCAGGATCATCTCTTCCTGTCTCAAGACCGTGTCCTCCAACGCCAGCACCGTCGCGACCACCGTCCGCTCCGCCGGCGCTTCGGTCGCGGCCTCGATCTCCGCTTCGTCCGAGGAGCACAAGGATCAGGTTTTTTTCTCCCTCTTCCGCCCGCGCGTGTACTGTTTTCTTGGCTTTGTAAAAGCTGGCGTCTGCGGATTAGTTGTTTTTTGTCGGGTCGGTGATCTTTTCGTTTGGGGAAGCTTTCTAAGATGTGAAATTTTAGATTTTGGAAGGCGCGCTGAGAGTTTTCCTTATATCGTAGGTGTATTTCTGTGTGTTCATGACCGCAGGCTGTTTTGATTATACTTCCGTGGCCGTGTCTGCTTTGCTGTCCCTAATGTTTAGATGGCCAAGTTGCTCTAGTGATTTCTGACGCGTGTATCTCCCGTACTTCATGGACATTGCTCTAATGAAGTAGCTTCTAGTTTTGCTGTGTGGGGTGAAGTAGTGAACTTGATTGTTCTTCCACCAGCTTCATCACATTAACTTTGCTTCAAGTTGCGCTAGTTGTGTTCAGAGCTCTGTAGATTTTGTTTCATGACCATGTGTCTCATTTGCATACTAGGATGAGTGCTGTAAAAAATTGGTTGAATGCCGTGCAAAGTTCCTTTTTTTTTTCTTCCTTGTTTTTTAAGAAGCCTAATTTGCAGTTCTGGGTATATGGAATATCGGACGTGCGCAAGTCTCACTTAATTTTTCCAGATTGATCGTTGTGATGCGAGTTTTAAAACTTTCTAAAAACGCGAATTTCTTTGAATTCGTAATTTATATGGGCATGTTTTTTACAAAACCAAAGCAGGTCATTAATGCTAAAAACCTTTTCAAGTTTGACATCTATTTTCATTTGATTTAGAGAATTTTATGCAAATAAATATTGTTATTTGATTAATCACTCGAGTTACCTGAGAGGGCATCATTTTTCATGGGACTTTTGTGCTACATTGCCATATATCAACTCATACTATATGTTACTTAGAACCCCACATTAAAGATCAAAACTTGGTTAGAGGGTCTTAATTGGCTTCTAGGCTTAATCCAAAGAGGAGTCAGAACTTCTTATTTGAAAAAGAAAGTATGGTTATTTTTAGTATGTGGTAACATGGGAGTATATGCAGTGGACGGTGGAGAATTTTTTCAACAATTTTTTGTGACATTGGATTGATTTGGCCAGGGCAAATCTCGATTAGTATCATGTTGCTTTAAAGCCTCTGTATCATGCTTCATGAAGTGTTGCTTACCTCTTCTAGTTGGAATAGACCCTATTTCTATCCTGTCTTATTGATTTTGTTGCTCTTTCATCAAAGGTACTTGCTGTAAGTTGCTTTTTTGTTAATCATCATCAATGAGGTTATCGAAGTTGGCTTAACTTTTTGAAGTATATGCTGGCCTTGTTTGGTCATGTTATTGTTTGTCTTTTTATCTCTCATCACCTGCATCCACCAATAAATATACATTGCATTAGCACCCTGATTTTTACCACTTCTTGACAAACCCTTCTTTCTATCCATTCATTTTGCTTTTGTTGCTCTTCTATCATTTGTACTTGCAATCTTGTCTTCTGTCAATCATCACCAATGAAGTTATCCAAGTGCTGAACTTTGAAGTATGTGCTTCCTGTTGCTGTTTACACTTTGTTGGGTTGTATTGTATATTGTCTTTATGTGTCCCATCCACTGCATCTGCCAATATACATATGTTGCTTTTGTACTTTAATGCGCTTCATACAGTGGCTCTTCCCTTCCTTAGCTTTGAAGCCTACCATGGAACTTCTTGTTGGTTTCTAGACATTGTAAATGTCAATTGCATAGGCACATATCTAAGTTCCGGTTGTCTGTAGGTTACCTGGGCTGGATTTGACAGACTTGAGCTTGGTCCATCCATCTTCAAGCATGTTCTCTTACTTGGCTATCAGAATGGTTTTCAAGTTCTTGACGTGGAGGATGCTTCTAACTTTACTGAGCTAGTCTCAAAGCGTGACGGTCCAGTTACATTCTTGCAAATGCAGCCGTTTCCAATAGACTGTAATGGTCCTCAAGGATTCAGGGCATCACACCCTCTGCTGCTGGTTGTTTCTGGGGAAAATGCCAAAAGCCCAAACCCTGTACACAGTCAAGATGGTCATATGGAGTCTGATTCTGGGCAATTTGTGCACTCTCCAACAGCTGTTCAGTTTTATTCGCTAAAGACTCACTGTTATGTACATGTTTTGCGGTTTAGATCGGCAGTCTGTATGGTTAGATGCAGTCCTCGGGTTGTAGCTGTGGGTCTTGCTGCTCAAGTAAGCACTAGCTAATTCTTTAGCAATTGCATGACTTTATGAGCAGGCAGTTAAATGATATTAAGATGGAGCGTTTTTAAAATTGAAAATGTGCATGTGGAGCATGGAAAGCCATGCCATTTCAACTTGAGATTAATTTCATGCAGAGTGGCTGGTTGACTATTTTTTCTCTTACAGTTTTTGTTTTACCTTGCAAGAAAGTTTTCAGTTTAACTGATTTAAATAGTAGGAACTCTTAATCATTTTATTCCCTCTTGTGTTTTGACTGAAAGTCGGTGATTTGACTTGTTGCATGATTTGGTTATCAAGTGGTAACACGTTTTACTGAGGGACTAGACTGACACCAACAATGTAATGGCAGATCTACTGCTTTGATGCGGTCACGCTTGAGATCAAGTTCAGCGTTCTCACATATCCTGTTCCTCAGCTGGTAGGGCAAGGGCCGATTGGGGTTAACTTTGGTTATGGCCCTATGGCTGTTGGGCCAAGGTGGTTGGCATATGCTTCCAATAGTCCGCTAATGTCAAACACAGGCCGTTTAAGCCCTCAAAATCTCAGTTCTCCTGGTGTTAGTCCATCTACTTCTCCAGGCAGCAGCAGTTTGATGGCACGCTATGCAATGGAATCTAGTAGACATTTGGCTGCCGGTATCATGAATTTGGGTGACATGGGATACAAAACCTTGTCAAAATACTGTCAGGAGCTGCTTCCAGATGGATCCAACTCTCCTGTATCTTCAAATTCAGGTTGGAAGGTTGGTAGGGCTACGGGATCAGAATCAGATAATGCTGGGATGGTTAGTATTGTATTAAACCTCAAAAATGGTTGTCAAAAACATTACTGCAGAAATCCTGCGATTGCATTGGCATTCACTGAAAGTTACGGGATATTTCATTTTTGTTTATAAAATTCTACTTTTGTGGTTCAGCAAAAATGTGGTTTATTTATTACCTAATTTAGATCTTTCTAATTGATTGACCTCGTATTGTCAATATGGTCCCCAGCTGCGAACTTCGTTTCTTCACATGTTCATGATGGAGCAGTGAAGGTCTTATCTATAGTGTACTATTACGTGTAGGTATCGAGAGTTATAAATTTTATTTGTTACCTAATTTAGATCTTTCTAAGTGATTGACTTTGTATCGGCAATATTGTCCCCAGTGACAAACTTCTGTTCTTCACATGTTCATGATGGAGTTGTGAAGGAAGGTCTTATCTGTCATGTACTATCACATGTAAGTGTTGAGAGTTATGAATTCAAGACAATGTCCTAGTGAAATGGGTAGAAGTCTGAAGGAATTGCATGTTTTGAGTTGACTAATAGCTAGTTTGTCCCATCATTAAACAGTTACAAATCACTTCTTCCTAGACATTTGGTGATTATCACAAATGTAGAAATTGAAATTCCTTGACACCAAAAAACTATTGGTAATTTCAGGTTGTAATCAAGGATTTTGTTTCTCGAGTTGTTATATCGCAATTCAAAGCCCACACAAGTCCAATCTCTGCGTTATGTTTTGATCCTAGTGGAACTCTTCTGGTCACTGCCTCAGTCTATGGCAACACAATCAATGTATTTCGTATCATGCCATCTTGCACACGAGGTGGATCAGATAGTCAAGCTTATAGTTGGAGTTCTGCCCATGTGCATCTTTACAGGCTGCATCGCGGAATAACCTCAGCAGTGAGTATTATTTTGTTTTCTCAGACTTGTCAATTTTGTGTATGAATTTGATGTTCATCCATTTCTCTTATGGCTGCTCCTTTGTGTGCGTTTTCGGCAGATTATCCAAGACATATGCTTTAGTCCTTATAGTCAATGGGTCGGTATTGTCTCATCCAAGGGAACTTGCCATGTTTTTGTTCTATCGCCTTTCGGTGGGGACCCAGGATTCCAGAATCACAGTTCTCAGAGTCAAGAAGCTTCTGTTTTTTCAGTTCATTCTATCCCTTGGTGGAGTAATCCATCATCTTTGAGTAACCAACAATGTTTCCCACCGCCTCCACCTGTTACTCTTTCGGTGGTAAGCAGGATAAAATACAATGATTCTGGATGGCTTACTACTGTTAGCAATGCTGCTGCTTCTGCTACGGGGAAGGTCTTTGTGCCATCTGGAGCTGTCGCTGCTGTTTTTCACAATTCAATGTCTCACAGTCTTCAGCGTGCCAATTCTAGGATCAATCCACTTGAACATTTGTTAGTCTACACTCCATCAGGGCATGTAATCCAGCACAAACTTCTCCCTTCACTTGGAGTGGAAACTGGGGATGCTGGTTCTAAGCCTCGGCCTGGTTCCTTTTTGCAAATACAGGAGGATGAGCTTAGGGTAAAAGTTGAACCTGTTCAATGGTGGGACGTATGTAGGCGGTTAGATTGGCCAGAAAGAGATGAATGCAGCATCTCTATCACTTCTGAAAAACAAGATGCTATAAAGTTGAGTGTTAATGTATTAGATAATGAAAGCAATTGTGAAGTGGATTGTCCGGACATGATTAGAATCGTTGGTGGTAAGAAGCCTTTGAAGGGTGGCATAACAAAGTCCCATGAGAGGTCTCATTGGTACCTATCTAATGCAGAAGTGCAAGTAAGTTCTAGAAGGTTGCCAGTCTGGCACAAACCAGAGGTAAATTAATTCAAAATACGGATATGTTGGTTATCTATGACTCATCAGCTTGCTATTCATTTGTTCCTTTTCTTCTCTTGGTTAGATATGTCTCCATGCAATGAGTTCCCCATCGATTAGTGCTCGCTTGGCTGGAGAGCTTGAAATTGAGAAGTTGCCAATTCATGAAATTGAAATAAAGAGGAAGGAGTTATTGCCTGTTTTTGATCACTTTCATAGCACCAAATCCAGCTGGAATGATAGGTGATAACACTTCTTCTGATGCTATGAATTTTATTCTTCAAATTCCCATTAGGTTAAAATTTTTCTTGAATTGTATTACTTCAGATGTAAATGCAAGTCTTCTCATATTTATTTAAAGCTTGTACTTAATCAATCCCTAATCTGTTCTGATGTGGTGAATAGCTTACTTAGTTGCTACTGCTATTGATGTCATTTTATCCAGTGTTCTTCTGCTTTCTGTTTTTCCATGTTGCCATATATTTGGTTAGTTTCAACACCATGTGTTCATGGCTGCATGCAAATGAGTGTTATATTTGGTCTTTGAATTAAGTGGTGAACTTTACTTTGTCAACTTGAGCCTTGAATATTATTGTTTCTAGTTGAGATATCACCTCTTTTGATTGATTTCTTTTTGAAAGTCATTGTGATTACCTCACCATATACTTTCTCATACAACCCACAGGTTCTATGATTTGGCTTGAAATAGAGCCACTGATTTTAAATGCCCCATTGTAGATCATTTCATTGTCTAGATGCAACATAGTGGTTTTTTATTAAGACTCTCTCTCTCTCTCTCTCTCTCTCTCTCTCTCTCTCTCTCTCTCTCGCATGCGCATCTGTGAAGGAATTTCTTTTATTTATTGGATATGTTATTTCTGCTCATTTGTTTTACTGTTTTCTGCAGAGCTTCGACTATGGGAAGATATTCTAGTTTTGCATCTTCAGATCTGCACCAAGTCAAACTCAAGCCTGCTGAAGAGACTGTTATATGCCACTCAAAACCATCATCTCTTAGTTCTACAGAAAGCTCAGATGGTGGTAAGATTTTGCAAGTGTTATAGATCTTGATTCTTTTTGCAGTTAAAAAACAATGTCATGGTACTATTGTCTACATGTGTCTCTTGTAGATCCAGCAGTCTCTCATGTGCTTTTCATTCCATTACAACATCTGGAGAGCTTCTGTACTGATTGAATTTACCTGGTCTCTTTCAATTATTCTCAGGTTCATCAAGGAGGATTGAAAATTTACCTGATTTGGATCAAGTGAATACTGAGAAGCATTATTTAACAACTTGTCAGTCTATGGATGAGTTTTACCCAGAAAGAAGGGAAAACTGCTTTGTTGAGCCCTCCATGCGGAAACAGTCTGCTGTACTTGTTGCAGCTGAAAATGTAAAAAGATCCAGGGAACACATGAATGAGTATGGCGCACACCTTGAGCCCTTTTTAAAGAATAATATTCCTTCAATGGAGAAAACATCAGATGGTCCAGCCTCTTCAAGTTCAAACACTGTAATTGTAAGAGAGGTTTCTGCAACTAGCTCTGCTAGTTTGGGTTCAGCTAATGACATCCTTAAGGAGGCAGTTGTACCTGCATCCACAAATGATCACGTAGAGCTTGGGCAGTTATTTGAAGAGGGATACTGTGAGGCTTTAGAGCTTGATGGATGCCACGGGTTAACTGAAGTTGTATCTGATGATGTTGACAGCAGTAGCCACCATGAGAAGGACAAACTTGCAGATGGAGAAGAGGATGAAATGCTTGGTGGTGTATTTGCCTTTTCTGAAGATGGTAAGTTCATTGTCTTTGTGGAAGTCTCCACATGACTCGATTCTTTCAATTTGCTTTAGCTTAATCAGCAATCAATCCTTTGGTTCTGCAGGTTGACTTCGCTTTCCCATGATTCCACATGAATTCAGTGAGTCAGGGAGTAGTGGATTATCTCGTTAAGGACTTGCTTTAGATCAAGCAGTATGTATTCTGATCCTAATGCTCATGGTTAGAGTGCACCTTGGTGGCTTAAGCATTCTGCCACAGTATGTCTCTTGCTCTACGACCCCAACAGATAAAAGTGAAGGAAAAAAAGACGAGATAATTGGTTTGAAATGATAGTGAAATCTTTGTTATGTACATTTTGTGCAGATGAAATTCTTAAATTTATGAGGGGTGGTTGCTTTGGGGCAGGGGATGAGTTAAAAAAGCTCTTGCGAGGAGTAGTTGGGTCTGCTTTCCCTGCGTGTAGCTTTGTACAAAGGCTCCCTGTACAGATAATTGGGTTTGAACAAGTGTTCTTTTGCAAGCTGTATAATTATGTATTGTCTTCTTGCAACGATGGAAAGGAATGACATCTAAGTGGAAAAAGATATTGTGATCAATTATGTTTTCTCGTCTTTTAATTTGATGCTGAGAATAACAATTGGCAATACCTGAGAGTTCAGACACCCTTGGTTAAAAACGAAAGTATCTAGTGGTGGCCTAAACTTAGCGCAGAATGTTTCCTCCAGCCTTTACATTTCAGGCATGCTTGTCAAGCTCTTTACTTAGTATAGTTTCCAATACCTTTTGGCATTTGAAGTCTGATGACTGGGGGCTTGTCCCACCACATAGCACAGTCCCAGTCCTCTGTTCTCCTTTCTCCCTTGGCATTTCCGTGAAAGAGTCCTAAGAGAAGTCCATGAGTATATTGATCCGCCATGGATTGACACATATCTTAATGTAAGGATGGTGGTACTAATTCTAAGCAGCATCGCCCCTTGCCCAGCATATCGTTGCCGTCCCGGCGATTCATGCATCCTCAATAGAGAGAGACAATGGACCTTTTTCCCTAAGATCAGTGAGTGTCCTAACACATCGTCCGAGGCTAGATTATTTTCCTAGTACTTTCTTTCTCTGAACTATACCACATTAAAAAAAGAATCAATATCGGGAAAAATTAATGAAACCAATATTCATTCTAGACGTTGGTGAGTCTGAAAATATTTTGAATTACTGAAATCATCGATGAAAGATACCAAAATCAGAAAAATCTCAATTTAATAAATTTGAAACTTGAGTATCGTGAAACATGAAATTCAGAGCATATTAATCCAACTAATATTACTGTAACGATCACAGAAAATTATGCTAAATACTATCTGAAATGGGGGTAATATGTGGTGGTGAGTTTGAGGTTTTAGGGGTATAAGGTAGCTTTCGAGATTTGATAATAAGTTACGCAATAATTTACGGCGATCAGCTAAATGCCAAACAGCCATTGCATTCGCAAATCACGGACGCCACTCACCCTCAAAAAGCCTCAATATCCTACAGCTACATGCAAAACAGCCATTAAAATATGGCATCACGTGTTATTGGAAAGGGAAGGTAGAGAATTTGCACCTTTATGGACTTGGAAGGTCCGCAAATTTAGTAGCCGATTGGGCTGCTAAATCTCAACGGACGAATACTCTGGCCTCTTCTTGGAAGAATCGGTTTTGTTATTAATAAACTAGGAAAGGAATCAATTAGTTATTTATGAAAGTTTCATTTGCCTCTCAGTCTCAATCAAGAAGATGACGAGCAAAAAAGCATTTTTCGTCATGCTCTTGTTCTCTTTTATGTATATAAAGATTGCATTTATTTGATATATAATGGTATGTATTTCTATCATTTACTAATATCCCCTTTTTCACAATAAATCCAATAGTTAGGCTAACTCTAACATATATAATAATATATATAAATTATGGAGAATCGATTTAGCGTAAATTGAGTATAATATATTAATGCACATTACTCTACATATCATCTAGCGTAGTTAAATGAGATTGATTTTGAAGCATGTAGATTAAATTACAAATATAAATTGATTATCAATTTCTCAGTTGGTTTTGGCACCAAAATAGTCATGGACCCAACCTTGGGAAAAGTACAAAAAATGTCATAAATTTATTGCATTGGTATCAATTTAGTTATAAAGCTTTCAATTGGATCAATTCAAATTTAATTTTTTTTACATTAATATCAATTTAGTCCATTCATTTAATTTTGACTAATTAGTGCTGACGTGGACACTAATTGATGTTGGCCATCTGGCCAACGCAGACGTGTCAGAAGAAGTGACTATTAAGATCCACTATGGGGTCTTTGAACCACCGCATCAAAGTTAGAGGCCACCGTGGGGTCCTTGAACCATGTCGGAAGAAAATGACTGCCCCAAGCACCACCACATCAAATCAACATACTTTTGGTTTTTTACATAAATACAATTAAAATAAATCCGAATCTGCTAATTTTGTGTTGAGAGAAAATCGTCTTCATGATGTGATGCCAAATATTGTACAAGTGCATAAATCCTAAGCTTAATTGGGTTAAAAAAGAAAAATAAATCATTTGTTGATTCATGTATTGACAAGCCTAAATTTGAAATGAGAAGATATCCGAGTAATTGGAACTTGAATGATTATCGATACTTCACCCAATTTCATCACTGTTTCCCAACACAAAATGAATATCCATAGAATTGTTATGTCCGCTTCATTTGCTCGAGGATATAATACACCTTTTTTCCTGAAAATTAAAAAGAAAAGTGTTAAATTTTAGGATATATATATAAACGAGTTTATAATTTATAATTCACCGGTTTAAAATGCAGACCAAGGATAATTTGATTGGAGGAAAATATCTCCATTTGACTATTTTATCATGCTCTTCTTGGACATCAAAATAAAAATCCAAATTTTCTTTTTGGCCATTTTCCCACCCAACTGCCGTCCGTCCGACGAGCTGCTACTTCTGCTCGCCAGACTCGACAGAGACTCTCGCCGGCGATCCAATAGCTCACTGCCCCCACGACGAATATGCTGCTGCTGCCGCCGCCGCGCCATCTCCATCCTTCTGTGGCACGTAGAGCCGTTGCCACCTCCTTGCAGCACCGACTTCGATGACCACTCGCCACCGGCTTGCCCTCACCCACCTACGGCTCCGACTCCGACTCCGGCTCCGTCGTCCTCTTGCAGAGAATCACCGTGACGGGCGCCACTTCGTGCCTTTTTTACGCGGCGCACCGCCTGACGAGGAAATGAGAGCCCCGATAAGGGGAGACTGATCTGGTCGCCGATGCTGCTGATCGTGGAGTGGACCACGTTGCATTTTCAGTATAATGGCTTCTTGCTGGGGATTTTGCTGCTGTCGATTTCGTACTCGAGTGAAGGGAAGGACTTGGCGGGCTGGTGTTTGTTCGTGATCTTGATCTTGATCTTGTTGTGCTATAAGCACCTGTTTGCTGTAGCTACGCCGGTTTTTCTTGTGGCGGCGTAGCATTTTCAATTATTGATCTGGCTGAGTCGCACGCTATATTATAGTACCATTAGCCATGAGAGCGGGTTGTTGATTTCCTCGTATACCTTCATGCATCATGGTCGAGAGCATCCAGTTTTAACCTTTTAACACCTTCTTTGTACACAAATAAGTTCTGTTCGGCATAGCCGAAGTGCTAAACCTGCTTATTTGAAGCTGATCCAAATAAGTTCTGTTCGGCATAGTCCAGCACCTAACCCAGGGGCCAACCTAGTGTTGGTTCCCAATTTTTCAGGACCGAAGATCAGACCCATCTTATGGGTTTGGTCTGATTCTAGAGTCAATTCGAAACCAACAAATATATCTTTTTACATCATTTTGTGTTTTCCTAAAAAGACAAACCTATTATTTCAAGATACATATCTATTAACAGTGGCAAGCCATGAGATGAGGGCAAGTCATGAGGCGAGTGAACAAAGGTTAGCCGTGAGGTGAGCGACGAATGGCAAATGGTGAGTGTTGCTCACAAGCAAAAAGGATTTCTTATTAGGGCTTTATTTCTTCTTGATTTACTTGGCGATGAGTGAGGTTGGCAAAGAGAGGCGACGGGCAAGCAACACAGGCATTGAGCAGAGAGCGGGGCGAGGGTTGAGTGCCTAGTGGCTAGTGGTGTTGGCTAGTGGTGTGAGCATTGAGCAGCAAGTGCCAAGTGAGGAAAGCAATGTGCGGCGAACAGGGCGAGGTTGAAGAGGATAAAGAAGAAAGAAGAGGATAGAAAAGAAATGAGAACAAGAGCACTAAAGGAGGAGAACACCTTTTGATGCCGTTTAACGCCATTTAAATTAGAATTTGCTCTCTAGAATAGATATAAAAATATTATATACAACATATTAGATATATAGTATATAAGAAATATAGTTAGGGTTGATCTAAGTTAGACTAACTCTAAACTCTTATTAAGACTGAGCACCAACCCACACGGTACTGGTTCATGAATCTCAAGACCAAGAACCAATCCAGTTTCCCTAGGAACTGAACCAAGATTGATAGGGTCGCGCCAATCGGGGGTTGGTCCAGGATTGACCCTAGAGCAATGCTCACCCCTAATGCTTCCAAAAGTCCGCTAATGTCAAGCACAGGCCGTTTAAGCCCTAAAAATCTCACTTCTCCTGGTGTTAGTCCATCTACTTCTCCAGGCAGCAAGAGTTTGATGGCCCGCTATGCAATGGAATCTAGTAGGCATTTGGCTGCCGGTATCATGAATTTGGGTGACATGGGATACTGCCTGTTTTTGATCGAAATAAAGAGGAAGGAGTTATTGCCTGTTTTTGATCACTTTCATAGCATCAAATCCATCTGGAACGATGGGTGATAACACTTCTTCCAATGGTATGATTTTCATTCTTCAAGTAATTACTCAAATTCTGCTGTTCATTCCAGGAACTACATGCTTACTTTGCTTGGTGATGTAAAAACATCTTATTGAGCTGCAACTCAGCTGCAACTCATTCTACTCTCATAAACTCTAAAGAAGCCAAGACACAGTTTCACCTCTTAAAGATCAAAATAAAAATATAGGGGAACGTTACTAATGATTGAAAAGGAGGTCGGAAATATGCACTAATGACCAACATCTATATGAGCAGTAGATGAAGATCGTACACTACACGTCACCATGGATTGGAATCTCGGTAATAAGCATACACGGCAAAGAAAGTCTGAATTGCCGCAAGAGCAAGAAGTATGAACGGTGTCACAGCTGATATGATAGGCTACCGTTCGCTGAAATAGGCGTCCTTGATGCCGGCCCAATGCACTCACCCGTCCTCGCTGTATGCGTTCACATCCCGGAAACCCTTGCTTAAATGGTTTCAGTGGAAGTTGAACATGACATCTTGCCCAATGCTGCCGAAGAAATGGGCAATTTTCTCATCCGTCCCAAGATATTTTTCAATGATGTTGCAGTCGCACAGGAACTTAGCATCTTCCGGTGCTTTAAGGAGGCAAGTCAGGAAAGTGGCATAAGCTGTGGCATGCTTGGAGGAGCCCCTGTGGCATTGCTCAAATACAACGAAATTGAGGAACAAAGAACCCAAGAAGTGATCGTATCTTATCACTGGAATTTCCATGACCCCGTGGCTGAATTTGATGTTCATGAAGCTTTCGCAGTGGGTCGGCCTGAAGTAAATGCCTGCTCGGTAAAGCTTAGTTGCGGACCAGATCAGATCAGGTGAAGGGATTTATTTGGTCTTTGTTCTGTTTCTGGAGAATCCGGTATGTTAGTCATACAGAGGAAATAAAGGAGATGTTCTCCTTCCCAATCCGAATACTTCCTCAAGACATCTTCTGGTCTTTGAAGCATGTAGTTGAAGAAACTCAAGGCGAGATTGGATAGAGAAGGATGGCTCTCATTCCAGCAACCCAGCATCATATCAAACATTAACTTAAGAACGAACCAAGGAATCTGGTTTTCGGGTTTGGTGAGATCCTGCGCGAGTGAAGGGAACACCCAAGGCTTGCTCAATAAGGGGTCATGCCCCGGATCAGTGTGACCTGCCAATCGCTGGTGGTACTTGCAGAACAGCTCGATGATGAAGCAACCATCGACTACCATCATCTTGATGAGCTCATCACTATCGAAAACTAAGGCTTCGGAATAACGCCTTCTTATCTTCTCCTCCATTGGTTTTAAAGCCTCAGCGAAGTGCCTTACCTTGTCCCTTCTTTGGTTTGTTCGACTGAGGAGATCGATTGAAAATCGGCCTCTTGAATTTTTTGAAACTGTGGCTTTCCATGGTGGTAGGAGCTGGTGGGGACCGTGTCGGGCTAGTACGCCATCTGAATGCTCTGACAGGGATCGAGGCGTTCTAAAGATGCTGATATTTATCTCATCGGCTGATCCTGCGCGGCCGTTCTCCATCATTTCAACGTTAATCACGTGATTGGAAGAACTACCGCTTCCGGTTTGGCTGTAATCAGAAACCGACATTTGTGTTTTTCCGTCGATTGTGCCTCCCTAATTGCTCCTCCTTGTCACTGAAGGTCTGCTCTGGTCTGCTCCCCTGCTCTTCAACACCACAAACGAGTAAAGTACAATCCAAAAGAATTACACTAGCATGGAGGCGTGAACATAGCATAGAATAGCACATGTAAATACCTCATACCCCTAAAACCTCTAACTCACTATCTGTATGTTACCCTGTTTTAGACATACATTATACACGTCGACTATCAATTAATTTAGTTAATTTATAAAAATATAAAAATAAAAAGTATATTTTGTGAACATTCCTGTTGAATGCAATATTCAGATATTGTTCTTGGTAGGTAGATAAAGGGATTTTATTCATAGTCCGAACGAAGTATTGTGTCATCAAAGAATAAACAATCTTAGTGTCGTTATTGCATGATATTCTCTCTACCCTTTTATCTCTTCCCTTATTTTTCATGTCATTTCTCTACAAGAATCTGACATTTGTGTGTGTGTGTTTTCTTTTTCTGTTTAATTTGCTGAAAATGTTTCGGTAATTTGCGCCTATAGCAAATGGTCTTAAATGAACTTCACTCCTCAGGTAGCAATATAAATAGACTTTCTTATTTTTCATTTGCGACTATTGGACCACAAACGAATAATATAAAAGCAAAAAAAATTGCACTAGCATGGAAACTCAATTGACGTGAACATATAGATGGGACATGTAAAGTACCTCGTACCCCCCTATAACCTCAAACTCACTATACTCATCTTATTCCATTTTAGATATTGATGGTACAAATAATTCATCAACTTTTGCTCAATATACAATGTGGTCGCTGAATTTTTAATCTATTCAATGTAGTTTTGAATTTATGTTATATATTCAATTTAATTCCTAAACTATATAAAAATGTTCAACGTAATTCCTGATATTGAATTAGTGGAATAACTACATATAGTTTAAGGGCTACATTTAATATACTAAAAGTTTATGGATTATATTGAACAAATTAAAATTTTATGAAACATTTGTGTTGTTATCTCTACATTATACAAGGGAATCACCGTGAACGCCGCCGTGGACCACGTGCATTTTGAGTATAATGGGTGATTGGTGCTGTCGCTTTCGTACTTGGGTGAAGGGAAGGACTTGGCAGGCGGCTGTTTGTTCGTGATCTTGTTCTTGTTGTGCTTTGAGCACTTGTTTCCTAAAGCTGCGCCGGTTTACTTAGTGAACCAGTTGATGCGTTGCTTCGGAGACAGGTTCGCGAGAGGTTTAGGTCTGGCTTTGGCTCTTGGGGCTGTGGTCATCGAACTTTTTTCCGCGGCATAGGGTCCGTTCGTTTATCATGGCCGGACTAGTGCCTGCTCTCTATTCCAGACTGTTGAAGTTGTGGGGCGATTCTGCTTTGTTTCTGGTTTTTATTTGGGGGTAAATTCTTGTGCAAGGTGGAATCACAGAGATCGCTAGCTAATTATCTCGACTTTTAGGTGGTTTCCTCATTTAATAGCATGGTAAAACTGGTGTCATAATTATAATTTAGAGGGGATGGCTTGTGGTGATGTTGCTACTGTGAACTATTCTTTTAGTGGGAAGGACAGGTTCATCGAGGATTTCTCGGACAAAAGGCCATTTTTTTTTCAGTGTCTATTGGTTTTTACTTGGTTTTCTGGCCATGAAAGTGCATAACTTTGACTTTTCTTGATGGTGGAACACTAATTTTTGTTGAGTATGCAAGTGCATATTGATGTACGAAAATGGACAACTTATCTCCAAACTCACCACTAGATTAGTCAAACGGGTAGGTTGGGTCCAACACAAATCGACTCATTTAACCTATTTAATTGTAGTATAAAATTACAATTCTTGATCCATACCTGATCTGACCCATTCTCAATACATAGTCAACCCATTTAACTAAATTTAAAAATGCTTATTTTTGTTATGATTTTTTGAATGGTATTGCTAAAATACTTTCACGAATCTAGTGGACAATTTTTATATATATTTTTTTAAATAGGCTTTCGTTTTTTTCTTGAATAAGTATTATTGAAGGAGAATTACAATTTTTTTTTTTTGTTTTTGCTTGAAATATGAAAATAAATTAGAAAATGTTTTTTGCCGTTTGATATTAAAAAATGATTAATTTTTCCTTTGTGACTCCTTTTAATAATTTTTTATTTTTCTTCTTCCATTTTTAAAAAAATCAAATTTATAATTTTTTATTTTTAAAAAATCGAATTTCATTATTTTATTTTTATTTTTTAAAAATATAATTTTAGTTATTATTATTTTTTTCTTTTTTCTTCTTCTTTGGCTAATTGTCTACCACAACGATTATCGGCGACTAGCCACAAGTGAGCTTGAGGCTTGCCAAACATCGGCAAGGCCTTTACCTTACTAGATTGGCAAGCTCGAGGACAACTCATGCTAGTGAGTTTGAGTCTCACCAGTCATCGGTGAGCTCGAGCCTCACCTAGTCAATCGTCAGCTGTCATCGTGCCAACCACTAGCTGAGGAAGATGGAAGAGGAAAGAAAAAAGAAAAAAGGTAAAAAGTAAATGTAAAAAATAATTATAATTTCAATTTTTATAAAAAAAAATTATATTTATAAGGCTAAAAGGGAAGAGAAAGTGTGAGCCTTAGATTGAAAATAGGGTCTAAGTCTAACCCATTTAAAATTCTTTTATTACAGGCTTTCAATTTTTAAACCCATTTAAATAGTATTTTCAAGATGTAAGTAATACTGTCATTTATGGGTTTAAGACCCATTTTGATAGGTCTAGTCACCATTGTGTTTCATAGCATCTGTAGTTCTATCTAGAAAACTCGAAGGGAATACAAGAATGTGCCAATCTTCGATTCTCGGGGTTAATTGAGCCCCGATTTTAGAGCACGCATCGCTGTTTTCTAGACCTTTAAGTTTTAACATGATAATGGGACCCCAACTGTAGAGCACGTATCGCTGTTTTCTAGACCTTTAAGTTTATCGCTGTTTTCTAGACCTTTAAGTTTTAACATGATTGTGGGACCCTGACTGTAGAGCACGATTGTGGGACCCCGACTGTAGAGCACGTATCGCTGTTTTCTAGACCTTTAAGGTTATCCCTGTTTTCTAGACCTTTAAGTTTTAACATGATTGTGGGACCCCGACTGTAGAGCACGTATTGCTGTTTTCTAGACCTTTAAGTTTTAACATGATTGTGGGCTGGAGTTTGGTACTTATTGTGCCCTTCTACTTCCCTTCCTTGATCTCATGGCGGCAATGTCTGGTTGGGTCTTGGGATTTGTAGTACTCCGCCTTTTGTTCCCTCTTCCAAACAGGGGTACGGCGATCTCTGGCTGTCAGTAGACCTGCGTCTCCCAGTCCCTGATGTTGCAAGTGTAGTTGCTCCGAAGATTCCATATGGAAAGCTATGAATTTTACTTATGCAAAGCTTGCTTGGCGTTTAGGTTGTAATATATTACATTGTGGAGACTATGCTAACCGAAGCTTGCTTATGCAGACTTAAAGCGTGCTTTTGAGTCTGGTGAAGATGTTCTTAGAACAATCAATTTAAAATCATTCATCTAATCTATGTAGGAGCCTCCTCTTCTGCATTAACTTTAACTCCATGGATGATCTCATGAACAGACTCTACATGCTTGTGGGCTGCTTAATCTGCTTTTAGAAACTGATTAAGACAGGCCTTATGTCACGTCTTACTAAAGCTTTTTTGATATTGATAAATTCGACCCTTCCCGGATACTCTAGATTGCTCTTACCAAATAGATGTGCTTTTGACCTGCCGACTACATGGGGTGCCTTACGTAATTGACAATTGATGTTGTAGTTTTGTTTGTTAACGCAGTTGATCAGTGCATGAGTATTGAACTCTATCTTGCAGATGCAACTAGTCATTCGCAGAATGTTTATATTTGGCAGGGGGCTTTGTCATGCTTACTGGGCACCAAATTTTTGGGTTTTCTACATTGTAATGGACAAGGTGCTGTCTTTTGTGCTGAGAAAGATTGGGCTTGACATTCAAATGCACGCAGCAATGTTCAATGGTGGGCTCGTGGGAAATTTATCACCTTTTGCAGTACTTCTACCAGTAATTTCTTGAAATTTGCAATTTCTGGTACGTATAAGCTTTGCCAATCTAAAACCTCTGGTGCCGTATGGATAATAAGTTAATTCGCTTTGTTGATTTGTAATTTCCCAGCAATGTGCTAAGCAATTCGACTGATTTCTTAATTTCTAGGTATAATCGCATTCTGGCAGAGAGTTGATCAAATGTCACATCCCTTGTTTCTTGTCTCCCACACTTTTACGGCTGGAAATGCAATCTTCGACAAAAATATGATGCATTAAGCACTCATTGTGGGGACTGGAGTCAATGACCTTTTGAGTTTTGAGATGTCCTGTAATTTTCCCAGTAGCATTGCCGTCTGATGTCATGGTCCTGCGAGCCTTATCTCCTTATCTTATCAAGGCCTGAAGAAGGCTACATCCTAAGCTTATTGTAGTTCTCGTCTTGTAGGCTAGTAAGCTTTCTGAGTTGCATCTATACACCATGGGCGTCAAGCTTTATGCCACAGAGATGGCACAAGCGCTCGACCCAAAAGGGGTGCTGCTTTCCGGTAAGTCAAGTCAGAGGGTGATTATAGCGATCCATTTGATGGTGATGACAGGTGTCCCAAGAGTAACGTTTTGGAAGGAGTTTTAGGAATGGAATCATCTGTAGTCATCATAGACTACTCCATGAGAGAATGGCCCCCTGCCAAACTAAATCTGATAGTTGTCATAAAGCAAGAATACTGGAATTTGAAGGGATGCATAAATTTCATGACAATCCATGTCTGGTTGTAGTCACATGTTCACTTATGCAATTCTTGCAATTAACTCCTGATTATGGTGTTTAACTTGTTAACAACAAAATCTTATGCAGATATGCCTATTTTCCCTGTAGCATATGACAGTTCGGTCTTTTTGGGTCCTCTTCTTCTTGAGATTGACCATGATGAGAGACCTGAAGATGGGAGATTGGCCTTTTTTAGCAGCGGGGTTACAAATAGAAATCGTGATCTTTTGATGGAATAACCCTTTTCCCTAATAATACATCAGGAGCTTTTCGCCTGTCAATCTTTAGATGATGTGGATGTTAGAAATATTGTAGCCGCTGAGCAACAGAAGATAGCGGCCGGCTGTCGTAGGAGCATAAAAGTACATGATCCGAAAGGCCCACAATTATGCAAACGATCAAAATGGAACAGAAATGATATTTTCATTCGATTTGTTTAGTCCCAGGAGACTCGCTTAAAAGTTTGCTGATTATGTCGGTGGTTAAGTATTTTTAACTGGATTGCAAGGGACTTCAAATATGTTTGTAATATGGGACAACTAATGCACGTTTTGATCTGTTAGTCAGACGTTGTGTGCTTTGGACACGTTAAGACCATATTTTTTTTCTTAAAGATTGAACATAAATCAAATCCGATTAATCATGACTTTGAGGATTCTTTATTTGACTTCAAGTGCTATTAAATAAAGGATAGTTATTTAATTTAAAAGAAAGATCAATAAACAGTACGGAATCCGATAATTCCTTAGTAATGCCACTATTCACTACGTCAACTAAATGACTTTTTAGGATGAAGATACGAGACCCAGGCAAGGCAAATTCATTGATTTGATGAGTCAACCTAAATGTGTAAAGAGGCACAAATATTAATTAAACTTTTCCATCTAATTGTCGGAAGATAGTGAATATCATTGCTAGCCCGCAAAAAGGGCACATTTAGTTGGAAAGTCTAAACATAGTAAAGAGATTAAAGGCTGAGGAGGAAAATAAACCCAATTACTAAGAAGCGAATTGACTCGGTGGGTTTTAATGACCCAATCTGCGGCCTTGTTGATTTCCCTCAGCTCGTGGAAGACAGAAACGCCGCTCATCTGGGCCATAAGACCTGTGCAATTAGCAACAATGGATTGGGCCTGCCAAGGGGGCTCTTCTCGGCCCAATAAACGCTCAACAAGAGATAGATTATCTGAAAATAAGAACACTTTCAGATCAGTTCCAACTAGGAGTTCCGGTTGAAGATCAGTTCGGGCAGTTCGAGCTTTTTGTTCCTCCTTCATATCGGTTAGGAGAAAAACTAATCAATCCAATTTTTTCATAGCAAAATCGAATTTACTTTTTCTCGTGTCATGAATTTTGATTTAGCCATGGTTCTTCCCACATCTATCTTTAAATATAACATTCACAGTTAGACAGAGTAATGTAGTGACACAGTTATAATATTATTTAAAGCTTGGTTTCATGCTCTGAAAATGAATAATAGCGAGCAAAAAAAAAAAAAGATTGTCACGATAAGTGAAGGGGCTTCCTACTCGTTGGCTGTATATGAACCAAATAGACTCGTCCAACTCGGTTGTCACTTTCTTTAATTTTTAAATTTTAGCAATGACCATTTGTGACTTTAGTTACATCTAATGTTTGCCCGATCCGGTGAGGGCGGCCTTGCTAACCCAAGCCCGAGTGTCCCTCGCTTGAGGTCAGCAAAGGCAACTCTCGCCTGAGGCTGGTAGCCTCCACCGACAATCGATGAGGCCCAATGATGGCCAATGGAGGGAAGAAGAAAAAAAGAAAATGAAAATAAAAATAAAAAAGGAATTAAAAAAACAATTAAAAATATTTAAAATATTAAAATATTATTTAAAAAAATCATGCTAGCATTGGTCGTGCCACATGGACGGCCCTTGTCCAATCAGTGATTTCTGGCGAAAATTGATTGGATAAACTCAATTAGCAAAATGTGAAAAGATTTAGAACTCATTTAGCAAAATTAAAAAGTTTAGAATTGAATTGACGTAAAGATAATAGGTTTAAGACTTTTTGGACAATTTTCCTTTACAAATGGCCAACCAAAGGAGAGGAACGTTGAAAATATATTTTTCCTTCCCCTTGGGCAGCCGAAGAGATATTATCCTCCGTGGGGCCACGCCCTCCGGTGGGGATCCACCCGCTACATCCCGGCGCTGTTCCGGTGGAAAGCTCCCACCGGCCTCCTCGACCTCCCAACTCATTCGCCAACTTCAACACACGCCTCTTCACCGCCCTTCGCATCGGCCCCACCGTCGCCGCCATCCACTTCAACTCACAGAAAGAGCCTGCAAACCGCTGCCGATGACATCCCAGTCGAGAGCAAGCCGGCGAGGGAAAGTTTAAAGGCGCGGATGGCTATGGCTTTCGTCTTAGTTAAGCTTTGAACCTTTTAATGTATGCAGCGTTTGGCTGCATGTTATTGCTATATATGTGAAGCCGTCCTTCTTACTATAATTCTTTGAAGAAGGAAATTCAGATCTATTACTAGTGTCGAGGCGTCCCAACCAATTATTCAGGGGTTCCATATGCTCTTTATTAGATGTGGTCCCTAGACCTCTAAGTTTAAGCTTTTAGGTGGGACTATTTTTAATATAGTATCAGAGTTAGATTCCATCTCAGTTTATTTCGCATGTGCGATATCTTGTTTTTTGGATTTTACGTGTCATTCATAATTTGACGTGCATGCGATAAAAAGTGCCAAAATATCTCACATCGCTTGTCATAGGATTTATAAGCTCTTTACATATATTTGGTGGGACTATTTTTAATATAGTATCAAAGTTAGATTCCATCTCAGTTTATTTCGCATATGCGATATCTTGTTTTTTGGATTTTACGTGTCATTCGTAATTCGACTTGCATGCGATAAAAGGTGCCAAAATATCTCACATCGCTTGTCATAGAATTTATAAGCTCTTTACATATATTTGGTGTCTCTCTCTCTCTCTCTCTCTCTCTCTCTCTCTCTCTCTCTCTCTCTCTCTCTCTCTCTCTCTCTCTCTCTCTCTCTCTCTCTGCGCGCCAATAATTTTGGTCAGATATTCCAACAATTATCAAGCTCTAGGGCAAGTACACATGCCATTTAGATGCCGCAGATTTTCATGATTTCCTAGTGATGATGCAGTAGAGAGAGTAATCCTATGAGTTCTAGGATCGGTTTGTACAACTAGTTCGTCAAGCCGGGTTGCTAGATTGCGATGAGGAATTGACACAGGCGATCTACATTTAACACCTTCGCTCTAAATCTGAACTTTAAAATTTCAGACTCTTAAGCACGATTTATGGGTAATTTCACAATTGCTACGTCTGATTCTTGCACTTTGATAGCTTCGCTCAACAAAAGAAATCGAAAAATTGCAGTGAGGGTTTGCTCCTCCGACACGCGTTCGGGTTATGAATTGAAATTCCTGTTGCGTGCGTACATGTCTTACCGAGGGGAGCGAGTCGAAGCACCAGCGAATCCACTCTTGCGTGCTCGGCTCCCCAGGACTTGGTGCATCCGATCTGTCCTCCCCTGCACAGAAAGTAGAAGGAAAACGAAGATGACTCTTGAATGATTCACATGAGATTGATTAGCTTCAAAGCTGATATTTTTCCCCGTCGCTGTTTCTCTCTCTCTCTCTCTCTCCAAACCCTCTGTCAAACCATTACATACCAACAGGCGATCAACTGCACCCTCCAGAATGAGAATTCGTTATTGCATGGACCTGATTCATGCATTCTCATCACAATTTCTTAGCCCCCATACTTGTTTGGAGCGAATGCATGCACCAGGTCCATGTAATAACCCATCCTCCAGAGTGCGCCGTCCGTAACAAGGTGTACGGCTCGATGTCGCAGCTGTCAGCGACATGCTTCGAGCCGTAGCTCAGGGACGTGCCCACGCTCGGTGCGAACATGTCCCACCACGTCGCTGGTCACAAGACCCGCCGGAGGAAGCCATTTCAACTATCCGCGGAAATATGATCAGGCCACGCCGACGCACAAGGTTTTGCAGTCAAGGAACCTCCAAGAACGCACACGGTCACAACGCTCTGGAGGCCTCAATGGATAGACTCGGTAACAAAGGGCTAAAGATATACACAGAAATAGCGAGGGACTGTAAATGTGAGCGAGGCTCCTGGAATTGTCTGGAAGCAATGCATAGTGCATCGAAAGGCATAAAGGGGGCAAAAGTGAGCTCCCTAGAGAGAGAAAATCAGCATCCCTTTCCGCCCTCCTTTGGAAAGATGATCCTGGACCCTCTCACGGTCGGGGGAGAGAGAGAGAGAGAGATCGGTGGTCGGTTTGACGGTATTTTTGCGACCCTGGAGATGAGCACAAGCACGAGCGCCCCACAGAGACCCCGGTGCATGGACCTTGGTCCTTTAAGCCTCCCCCATAGAGCCAGACTCTCGGACCCTAGTCTCCAACGCCCAAACAAGCACCACCGTGGGACGAACACAAGACAATGGTGTCTAGAGGCCAGATTGGAGCTTTCAGCTCTCCACTTAGGACCTTGGCTCGGCTCGTGACTCCGGTGCCCGACCCTAACACCTCAACCCCGGACTTGGGTTAAGCCCATAGGGTTCTCGACGCTCAAATTCAAGACCCCGGCCTCGGACTCAGGTCTAGCCTACCGAGATTAGCTGGACATTTGATTAATTAACATCTTTTGTTTAATTGACCTTCTCTCTTATTTATGGGGAAAAAAAAAAAGCTATCAAAAACCCCAAAATTTGCCTACTATAACACATTTACCTCAATTTTTTTTTTTTGGTTACACAAAAAACCCGAAACTTGTACTCATGTGAAAAAAAAAATTTATAACACCAAAAACCTCAAATTTATATTTGTGTGACACATTTACTCCATTTTTTTTTTATTATAACATATAAAAACCCAAAACTTTTCTAAGACACTAAATTTTTAGGCTAAATAGGTCGTACTGATACAAGTCTAGGATTTTTGGTGTCACAAAAAAGAAAGTTTTGAATAGATATATCGCATTGTACAAGTTTGGGATAAATATGTTACATAAATTCAAATATGAGATTTTTGGTGTCTCAAAAAAAAAAGGTTTAACGTAAATGTGTCATAGTCAACAAAGTTTAGGATTTTGGGTTTTTGTTCATTTTTCCCTTTCTTCATTCCAAAAGAGTTCAAATTTAGATTACTGTTCAATTTTTTAAAGTTTAATTTTCAAACTAATCTAATCACAACTGGAATCACATTCCAAAAGATTTGAATCCGCGATGTCGGGTTTTGGGGACCCACGTTCGACCAAATTGAATAAAGAGTGCTTTTTCATCTTCTTATCACACTAGCCAAAACTAAAAAAGAAAAAGAGAGAGAGAGAGAGGGGGGGTGGTTTTCTAGTAACTTATTTACATCTTGTGTAGAATCTGGAACGCACGTGAGTACTTGTTAGGAATTTCGCTTCGAGCCCTTTTGTGTCCCAAACATCCATTTGAAGAAGCTTTGGATCTCAAGAAACTGATGTTTCCCTTCTCTTGAGCCACCTCTAAATATGCATTACAGATTTACAGCGCAACCATTTAGTTTGCTTGCTCCTAGTTTGTTGTTTTTTCTTTTAATTATTAGTACGTATTCTCTGCTATAACCGGTTCGATATTATTAATTCTAGAGTTACACATAGCTAGGCATATTTTGTTTCTATTATCAAACGTTCATTGAGGGAAAAATTACCAAAATAATCCTAAACCTATTATAATTTTTTCAATTCAATCCTAAACCTTTTTTTTTCTAGCCAATTTAGTCTTAAACATTTTTGTAATTTCGTCTAATCAATTTTGGCCGATTAGCGCTACCATGAACATTGGTCATTTAGCCAACGTTGATGTAGATAATTTTTTAATAATAATTTTTTTTTCCTTTTCCTTCTCTTTTCTTTTTTTTTTCTCCTTCTTCCTCCTCCCTCCTTCCTCTAGCCAATCGGCTAGAGGTGAGTGTTGGCCAGGCAAGCCTCGCCAACTGGCGAGGCTTGGCCCCGCCAACCACTAGCAAGGGTGAGCCTCACCCAATGACGATGAGATTACCCTCGCCACCATGGCTGGGCAAGGCCTCGCCTGCCTCTAGCTTTGGCGAGCCCTGCTAACCATGGGTAGGTTGCGGCCTTGCCAAGGCTAGGCAAGGCCAAGCCTTGTTGGATTTAGCAAGGTCAGTTTTCGCCATGGTCAATGAGGCTCAACCCCAACCAATTCCAATGAGGGTGAGCTTTGCCCAACCACTAGCAACCCTCACCAAAGGCCGTGAGAGGTCGTAGCCTTTGACCTTACAACCTCTGGCAAGTTGGAACTTGCCCATGGTCAGTGAAGCTCAACCCTTGCTAGATTCGGCGAGGTCACCTAGCCATGGCTAGGCTTTCTTGCTGGCCTTGCCTCTGGCCTATCGCCAACGGCGACCAACTGGAAAAAGGAGAAGGAAGTGAGGAAAAATAAATAAATATTCAAAAAATAAAATAAAATAAAAGATTACTAAAAAATTGTCCGCGATAGCATTGGCCAATTGGGCAGCTAACGTCCACTTCAATGCCAGCTAGCCAAAAATGGCTGGATTAACTAAATTAGCACAATTACAAAAGATTAAAGAATGAATTGGCAAAATAATAATAATAATAATAATAATAATAATAATAATAATAATAATAATAATAATAATAATAATAATAATAATAATAATAATAATAATAATAATAATAATAATAATAATAATAATACTAAATTGAAAAGGTCACAATAAATTTAGGACTATTTTGGTCATTTTCCTAGTTCTTTGACAACAAGTTGGTTATTTCTTTTTCAGATTAGTCAGGTGATTCCATTGTGAAATTATTCGACCACGAAAGCAACATGAAACTCTAAGCCTATCTAATATAGGAACATGAAATGATATCGTTCTACTTTTTTCCCCATTTGTGTCGGCAACTTTATATTATTCCTTCTGGCCTTTCGTTCCGCGAAGGAGTAGAATCTCTTTTGCGTTCGGAAGGACAAGTCTTTTTCAATCTTAGAATCTCTTTGCATTGCGGCATGTGTCCTTCTCTACAAGTTTCCCGGTTGCCCCCGTTCATGCAAACCCCGATCAGAAATGCCTGGTTCATTTCTGTACACTCTAAGCCCTTTGCCTTTATTCCAAAAGAGGAACACCATGAAACCAAAAGATGCTTGTCCAATGCCCCAACCCAAAAGGCAAAAGAATTGGAGGGAGAATGTGCTGCAGTGCTCCAAACCCTATGCTATGCCGACGTACACCTCCGTACAGAAACTGCTCGTCTTCTCCTCGCCATGGGCAAAGAATCTTGGCGGTTTCCAAACGGAGAAGTAGATATGCTGGCCACCTTGTTATGTTTGTACGGCTCGATCATATCCCTACCCTTCCATATGAGTTCTTCGAGTGTTAGAATGCATCCGTTTATAGTATCGACATCATCATCCTTGTTGGGCCATCCAACGTAGAACCACCTCCGGCTAGTAGGATGCATCAAACAGTTTCTACCGGTTTCATTGCTTTTCACCATTCGTAATGATTCGACTTGATACACGTGGGCGGCCAAACTTCTTCAATCTATGCCTCTAAACTTGGATGCCATGAGGTGGGCCTTGAAAAGTTTTCGTATGAAAAAGGATGGATTCAGAGATTCTCCGGACGTAGAGCGCATGGGACTTTGAACCAAATACATTCCCATAATGGATGTAAACATATTAGTAGTTGAGCCTCGTTTAAAAGGTCTAACAGGTAAACTTCGTAACATATATAATGATTTCTATTTTAGTAACAGTCTTGAAGTGGTAGCATGTTTCTTTATGACAATCGAGGTTGGTAAGCCAATCAATCCACAATTATTCATGTACCAGTAGAAGATTCAGTAGTTACCACAGCACTACTTCCTCAAGTAAAACTTCGGGTTGAGGAGTTACCCAAAATGCTATCAAGATATTAATAACTTTGGTTTCATATTCATGAGTATATAGATCAGTTCATAATCTGTTACACCAACTTCTAATCCAACTCTTACTTTAGGTTCTGTTTGCATTGACATAAATCACTCCTGATCCTCATGAATTGAGAACTCTCACAACAACAAGGTCGATCCCATAGAGTTTCGGAGTTTAATGAAAGTTTTCGCAGTAATCTTTCACAAAATCATAATAAGTATTATCAAGTAATCACAATGGTTGTTGGTTATATCATGATAGACATAGTTCTTATGTACTCTTTCCTATGTGTGGTTTATTCCAACTCTTGTTTTTTAAATTTGGAATCTTTCCTTATCCCTGAAAAAAGAAAGGGCATCTATATAAAGAAAGCGTTAGAATGGTTGCTGGCATATGATACGAAGTTGATGGAGACAGATTCTATGGCAGGGATGATATTCATTTACTCAGGAAGAGAAGAGACTCCCTTCGAAAACGATGGCATCCTAAGATAGTTGATATTTTTTACTGTGATAGTAATGTTTTAAATATATATGACAATTTAGTGTCAGTAGCTTTTATGACTAAGATAATAAACTTTTAGAGGGAATGGAGCAACCGGCACAAGAGATATAACAAATTATGTTGTGCTTGTTGTTTTGGTTTGGGATAGAAGGGCTTTGGTTTGGGGTGGGATCTTTGGGCAATGAGTGCAATCATAGGACAAACAATACCATAGTTCAGGCTGATCAAAAATGATATTGGAGTTTAGGTTAAGGTGATTGATACAACTATAGGATCTCCATTTTTGGTAGGAGTATCATTGTCATTCATACAACAAACATCTATTTTTCAAAGACTTATATGGGTCACGTGTTGATGCGCACATCTTGCCTCTTTTTACATTTTCAATAAATATCGTTATTTTAGATTATAATAAATGCTTTTCGGCACTTGTTAACAAGGCCTCTTTCATGTAAAATTCCTTTTATCAGAAAAATGGACTAAGTAATCTAATGCTTAGCTTGCATGAGTTTGAATATGACTTAAGCTTTTAGGTTGGAATTATTAACAATTATTCCAACCCTTCAGCTGTAAGTAAGTTTTATATCTTTGATGCGGATGGAGTATTTTGATGCATTTATGGAGAAAGTCGGAATTTCAGACATGAATCAAATAAAGAAAAAGTAACTCTTGATATGTCGTATAAGGAGCATAAAAAGGTTTTTGCTTTCTCTCTTGACAGTGCAAGAAGCAAAATAAGCTTAATGTAGACTCCTAATTATTAGTGATTGAGTGAATAGTGGCGAGTGTCCTTAATTAATCAATGAGAGTCAACTGTGCTTCGACTCTCCATGAAACTTCATATATTTGTGAGAGGAGCCGATGAATGAATAGGCTTCCCCTTTCAATTCTCAAAATATAATCTAGAGTATGACGAAACTGCCTACTGATAAGAGGCTCAATATAATTGACCTCGCTAGTCTTGAATGCTCCTTCCATTTACAAAAACGAATCTCGATCAGAGTTCCAATAGGATGTACCATCAGAGGTTGTGTCTCTCATGAACATATGTCATTTACTTTCAAACCAATATAGGAGTTATTCTTGAAAGAGAAATGTATGGATAAGGAGACTAGGGGTGAGCAAGACAGATCGATCGAACCGAAAACCACCCGGAGTGATTCAAACCGGTCATTTGGGTTTGATTTCGGGAGTAACCAGTCCAGTTCCTAGTTTCTAAAAGTAGAATTGGTATCTAGGCAATCTGATTCCCAGTTCTAAAGAAGAACTTGATCAATTATTATTTTTTTATGTGCAAACCTACTAATCTAAAATCCCTCGTTTTATTTTTTATCTATAAAAATGCACAGCAAATGTAATCCCATGCGTGTAATTGGTCTTTTTATCACCCCCATTCTCTCTCCACCTTCGGCGTTTCCCATTCCCTCTCCATCACGTCATTCGCTCTCGACCCTCGGTCCCATTGGCACCATGGATTCTTGCGACAACTCTTCCACTGACAAGAAACTAGGTGACTGATTCTTTGGTCTTTGCCTTTTTTTTCCCCTTTTCTGATGTCTGTTGTTGGTAAGGTTCGGAACTTATCTTCTCTTTTTTTTTTTCGGGGGGTGTAGATGCTTCGGAGAATGGAAATGCAAGTGATCTCAAAGTTCATGTGCTCTCCCCATCGTCCATTGAATCGAAAATCAATCACCCCTGAAAGAGACATAGGAGGTGAGATTGGATAATGCATTGATGAACTTGAAATTCAGAGAAGAAATATTCACCAAGGTTTGACTAAATAATGGCTTTGATGGTATTGCCACCCCATTGTCGCTTGATTGTTGATGGCTTGTAAAATAAACTAATGACGAAATCCAGCTTGATCCATATCAAATAACCTTCGTGATCTGACTCTCTCTCTCTCTCTCTCTCTCATATCAAATTAACCTTCTTAATCTGACTCTCTCTCTCTCTCTCTCTCTCTATCTCAATTTCCAAAAGTTTGATAAAGCTGATGGGATCCCCTCTCTCTCTCTCTCTCTCTCTCTCTCTCTCTCTCAATTTCCAGAAAGTTTGATAAAGCTGATGGGATCCAAATTTCAACTTTTTTTGGGTGATCAATTACCAATTTTTTTCGACCCAAAAAATTACCGATTATTAGGAATGTCAACCTTCTAGACCCACGTCCTAAACCTTTACGATTGCTGACTTCACGAGGACTCATGCCTGAGGCAGTGTATCTAAATACAGTAATTTGAAGCTCTTCAACCTCTTCATTGGAGCTTGCCTATATGTACTTGCAATTTAGGAGCAACTATCACATTCGGCCGATGAGAATTTGCCAAAATTTTAAAATAAGAGGGGATTTAGTTGCAAAAGGGAATTTATAATTACTGCAATAAAATATCAAATCCAAATCAAATGCCTATGAAAAGTCTTTAATATTATATATTTTAATCCCGAAAAACAAACATTCAATTGCTCAATCAAACAAAAAAACAAGTTGAAAATATAAATACTGAATTTTCAATGTCGATAATCATAAGCATTGAAAATAGAAATATCAACAAAAATTCACATCCCACAATGATATTTACATCTTACATTAATAATGCGTTTGGGAAAACTTTTGGGGAAAGTTTTTAGGAAAATGCAAAAACCTTTGAGTTAAAGGTATTTTTCAAAATGCAAAGTGTGTTTAGTAAATTGTAGTTTGAAAACCCATTTGAAGTATCTTTGAGCAAAATGGTGTTTGGGGGAATTATATTTACAAAGGGCTTTGGTGATAAAAAAAAAATTATCAAAAGAAAAATAAATAAAAAATTGATTGGCAATGGCAGGTGGCTACCGAACATCGAGTGACCACTGAAGACCACCGGCGAGGGTCGCTGGACGTCGGGCGACCACTAGACCACCGGCGAGGGTCACCGGACAATAAGCGACCTCGCCGCGCGACCTCTGGCGACCAAGATCTGGGGCGGCGAGGTTGCGGGAGGACCTTGTCACCCCTGGATCTGGGTCGCGGCCAGGTTAGCAACCCAAACCTCGCCGCGACCCACGGTGATCGCCACGACCCAGACAGGGTGGCAATTGCACCACTCCCCGGCGACGGTCGCCTGGGCCATCGCAACCATGCCGAGCTGTTGGCAACCGCTCACAGCTTAGAGCAACACGTCGGCCTTCAACGAAGAAGAAAATGAACAGTACAATGATGAGGGCAAAACCGAAAAAATCAAGAGTAAATGAGAATAGTTTTGGAAGAAAATAAAAAAATAAACAATGGCACTTGTATGCCGAGAAAGTTGAAAGCCCAAGGCACCCTCACACCTGCCTTGGGCTTTCAGCCTTGAGAATGCCAGCTTTGGCCTAATGGGAATTTCAAAGTTGTTCTCAAATACTCCAACTTTAGCCCAAGTATCTTTAGAAGCCCAAAGCCCTTTGCAAAGTTAATTCCAAACGCAATCTTAGACGCAGCACTCTTGTGAAGCCTCTTAAATCACAAGTAAATGGATATTGGAATCCTGATCTCTTTTGGTTGATTGAACATGTACTCTCTTTGATGGTCGGTCTCCATTAGAAAAAGAACATTGGGCCTAAATTGGATCGGACAGTTTTTCAGCTAGCAAACTGTGGAGGGGCTGCCCAGCCCTAAAATATTCTGACTCCTTAGAGGCATGGCTCCATCGGTAGCCATTTAAAGCTAGCCACCTCGGCCCATTCTTTGAACTGCGAGTCTAGAGAAATAGGAGGAGCATCAGTAAGATTTGCTTCGAGGTTTCTACCCCCATAAAGTTTCAAATCTTCTGTTTTTTTTCTTATGACTCCAGAATCCATCAAAGGGCTTTCCTTGTTAGCCCCAACCTGCCCTCCCCCATTCATAACTTGAGCCTGGTTAGATCTTAAAGGCCCAGCTCATTTGACGCAATTTGGAGGGCTATGCCCATCCACTTCCCTTTCGGCCCATGACCTTTTCTGGCACACGGAGTGGCCCCATTAATGGAAAACGTAATTAAACGTAATTACTGACAATTTATCACTTGCACTTACTAATTAAAACAGAAGCATCAAATTTAATACGATATTCGAAATATGATCAAAAGATCTGTAGACAGGCCATGAAAAAGTAAATGATTCTTTTAATTTAATCCCTCTAGGGGACCGGGCTATTCCTCACTTAATTGGTAAATAAATTAAGGTTGCTTTAAAAAGCACGTAGGATGCTTTTTAGTCAATCAGAAGGAACTTTACGACTTTGGGTACACTAATTTTTGTTTTATTATATTTAATTAATAAATAAAAAACCGAAATAATCTTTTGTTTGTATATGCTTAATAATCATCTCGAGCGTAATTTTTTAGGACAAAAGCCAGAAATTTATTTTCTCTTCGGGCCTTAAATTAATTCTCCCCCCCCCCCCCAAAAAAAAAAAAAAGTCAATCCCAAAAAAAAAAAAAGGTCAAGGAAAATACCGGGCTGCACAAAATTTGGGTTTTTTCTTGGCTTTTCCCCAAATCTCGCAACGTTCCAGTGTCTCTGGCTTCACACCACCTTTTTCCGAATTCGCTTGCTTTTCCCCCATCGAAATCTTTGCAGAACGAGAGAGGGACGCGCTTCGTTCCGGGTTGGGTGCTGACCATGCCGAGATTTCACGGGCAGAGCAACCACGCGTCTGTGGACATCGTGAACCAGCTTCAGAAGCAGTACGTCGATTACTTGACTTCTCTTTTCCAGGAGGTCAGTGTCTCCTTCCTCTGAATTTTCCCACTGCTTTTGAGATGGAATCGTGCTTATCTGCTTGTGATTCGTGATGGGTCGATGTGAATATGGTTAGTTGGCGATTTGTGATGAAAAAGTTCTCTTTTTTTGTGGGGTCTCTTTGCTGGGTACCGTTTGACTTTAGCGTCTCGAAAGATGGTTTTTTTGAAGAAAAAGATGACTATTTTGGTGGTGTTTGGCGAGTTTTGTTGATGGGTTTTCGTTTTTCTGGCGGATTTATTAGGGAGTTTTGGACGACCAGTTCACGCAGCTGCAGAAGCTGCAGGATGAGAGCAACCCAGATTTCACTGTTGAAGTGGCGACTCTCTTCTTCGTGGATTCGGACAAACTAATAAACAATATGGCCGCGGCTCTGTGAGTAGATCAGTTCGCTCATCGTATAATGTTCGCAATTTTCGAATTCGAATGTGAGCAAAGAAAGGTGTGAGTTTTGTTTTAATTGGATTTTTGTCGATCTCTTGGGCAGAGAAAGATCACCTGTTGATTTTAAACAAGTAGATGCTGATGTTCACCAGCTTAAGGGCAGTAGTTCCAGGTATATCCTTTTTTAATTAACTTTCATCTTTCTTGTCCGCACTAGTTGGGTGCTTTCTGTGAACTTTGGATTTTTGTGTGTTTTGACAAGAACGTACGAATTGTTTGGGGAATATACTGTTTAGTCACAAATTCGAGGAATGCACTACATTGTCGGGGTTTTCGTTTGGTGATGCCTGTACTTTCAAATTGGTCATGTCAGTCCATGTCTTTTGGTGCATTAGTGAAAATAGCCCCCCCTCCAATTTCCAGTAGGGTTTCCCATTGAGTTGGGTGACGTGCAATCCTCTGAGGCTGCCATGTAGATGGCTCCTATGAAAATCCTATTAAATTTGGATGGGAGGATATATTCACCGATACACAAAATAAAAGGAATTTTACTTTTTTAAAAGTGCAAGAGGTTACTGGGTAGAACACCAGAAGTACAGTTGTTGTCTAGACATTTTGCTTGCTAAAGAAGTCCACCCTAGTGAAAAGGAACTCTTTTTGTTTTTGATGATGTACTTCATAGCTTGTCTTATTGTCTTTTCCTCAATAAGCAAAGTAAGTATTCTTTTGCAAAATTTTTACAGCATAGGTGCGACGAGGGTGAAAAATTTGTGCATTACCTTCAGAAGTTTCTGTGAGACGCAGAGTTATGAAGGGTGAGTCCTAATTCTTGTTTTAACAGAACTTGTTCATTATTTGAGGCCATTTTACAGATGAACCATTTTGAAGTGTCTATCTTAAACATGTTTAGGCTGCTTTATGCTTCACACTTGTTCCTACTTATGCATAGAAATTACTCGTAAATGTTAGCCTCTGGCAGTGGGTGAATCTGGGACAGACATTCTGGGTGGAGAGTATGTGGTATGGTTGAACATGTATAGGGGTAGATATATCCAACTGCATGTTTCCATGAATATGTGACAGAAAAATATTGCAAGGTTATATGTTCTACACATTTGACAGCATCGATCGTCCTGTCCAAAAAACAGACTAATTTAGAATTTGACTTTTCACATTATTTGATTATACTATAGACAATTGCATCTTATCAGGACGAAAGATAGGACTGCAGTTAGTATGTATAACAACTTTCTGTTTAGTGTTTCTATAAGAAGCAATTCCTTTGGAACCAATTATATGAAGTGCTTATACATGCCTCTTAATAAACTTAAGGCCTTTTAGTGCCCTACCCAAGGAGAAACTTTCAGGCAGCACACAACGTCCCCGGTCGCCCAAATTAACAGCCTCACGCTAAGTTTTATGGATAATACTTGGCACATTAAAATTGGCTTGGATGACGGGGACATCATGCTTGAGGTGCACCTAAGTATTTCTCATGAGGAGCATCCAATAATCTCTCAGCTTAGTTTAATAATTGAACCATTTCTCAAAACAGATTAGTTTGGCTTTTGAGTTCTACCAAAGGAGCACTGCTGTAGATTATAGGGTGATGTGAAATTGAGTTTCCAGTTCTACCAAACTGAGAGTATTATGTGAGTTTTTTATTCAATGCATCATGTTAAGTCTTGTGCTGATCCTTCTAGACTATCACTTCTACTCTCATACTTGGATATTCTTTCTATACATATTGGAAAATATGAGTTCAAATGCCATTTTCGTTTACCTGTAGGGCCTTAAGGAATTATCAACTTTTGAAGATTCTCTTTTCTTGCAGTTTTTGTGGGGATGTAAAATAAAGACATTTTGTATTGAATAAGTTAAATTCAAATAGGACACAATTTCTGTAGTGCACATACTCTCTATTTCCTTAGCTAAGAGTCAGTATCTGCATGCCATTGTAAATGTAGGCATGCTATCATTGATGAAGTAACTTACCTATCTATCCTGATGTGGTATTTCACTTTAAGTGGTCATATCTAGTCAGGAGTTAGAAGTATTGTCTCACCAAATCGTCATTTAGAGTAGCATTGTACATCTGCATCTTCATTCCACACGTAAGATATTCCTGTCAGTGGGGACCTTTCTGTGATTGCGTAGAATTGCTGGTGTACCTGTGAGTGTCATCTATTCGAGAGCGATCGAAATCACAAGGCAAATGCCTTAGCTTTGTGCCTTTTCCTATGATTTTCACAGTTATAGTGCTTGTCTGGCAATGTAGAAACTTCAGCTTTGCTTGTTCTCTTTTTCTTTTTAAATTAACTTGTTTCCTTTTTGTTTGCTCAATTTGCCACTGTGGAAGTTGCTTTTTGCATTTGACCCCCCCCAAAAAAAAAAAGTTGCTATTTGCTCCTTCTGCGGAAAGCTAATTTATACAGAATCAGTATGCCTTACCAGTCATTACAGAAATCCAGGTTTTCATTCCTAAATGTTTATACCATCGCATAATAACTAGGTAACCAAATCCAGGAACATCTATAGGGGCAATGATAGTAAGAGTTGGTGTTCATGTGGAATAATATAAGATACATTTTCCCTCTCTTCTCTCTCTCAGCAAGTGTTGCCGTGCCTCTTCATGTTGTCTGAAATGACATTATAGCCATTCTTGGTGGAGATAACTCAACAATCCAAACTATATTGTGACATTTTGTTGGCAAAAAGGACTGTAGGAATGCAAATCAGCCACCACCGACTTCTATCTGTGTCATTATGAGTGTGACATGCTGTTAGATTTCTGTTTAACATTATTCTTTTGGCAGGTGCTTGATATGTCTTCAGCAGGTGAAAAATGAATGTGCTGTGTTGAAGGACAAGCTTCAAAATCTATTCAGGGTATGTGTTGAAACCTCCTTTAAAGGAATGTGACTGTTCATGAATGTTCTGGCCTAAATGTTACTGTGCAATCCGAACTCCATGTAATCTTTATTCATGCCCTGGTCAGAATCCTTGTCTATCCTGACCCTGCCTTGAAGAGAGGTTAAAAGATTGCTCTTTTGCTGTTTTATTGCATTTGAAGTGAAATTCAGAAGTATTTAGCAGCTACCTCAACATTATTTAGTCTAATATTATATTTTAGCCTCCTATTAATTTTTTTTTTTTTAAAATTCCTTAACACCTTTTCTTTGATTCTTCATTTTCTCACTGTAGATGGAGCAGCAGATTGTGGGAGCTGGTGGTTCGGTTCCTCTGATGGATTGACCTATTGCCGGGTTCTTTCTTGAAGGAAAAAAAGAGAAGGGGGGAGAGAGAAGAGGGGGAGGGAATGGAGATTGGAGAGTACAATTGAGGCTGATGATGGGTAGTTCTCTTTGTAGTTCATATGTGGGCTCATTTCATGGTATGAACCATTTCTTTGGGTGTACTTATTGATGTTGCTGGAGGCATAGGTGTTGCAGGTATTGCTAATAAGTATCTATAACATTTCTGCTGGTGTCATGTTGTTTCTATGTCGCTTCTTACATCTTCTCTTTGGTGTGAAACGTGCACAGTATTCTTGTGCACAACCAATTATCTCCTGATTGTTACTGCACATCCTAGTGCACATTTTGCCATATATATATGACGGACAGTTACTGATTGTTACTGGACATATGAAGTTCTTTCATGTTCAACCTCTTATTGAGCTAAAGTTTTCTGATTTGCTTATGTCGCATTGATAAGCTTCTAAGCACACATTTGATGATCTGAAGCAAATGACATGCGCTCTGTGTCATGCATACAAGTCTCTGATATTTGCTTCCCCGAGTACCTTTGGCTCCGTGAGCTGATTCAGAAGTCATTACCTTGTGTGGGTTTGATGCTTGTCGTCATCTAGTAATGCTGAACCCCTTAGTTATTTCGATCGAATCTTGTGGTCCAAGAAACGATCAGACCAAGAGAATGAATGTGCTTGTTCAGTCTTTTATCGTATAAAGAATGACCAGTATCTCTTTTTTTGAGTCTCCTTTAAGCAGCTTTTTCCATGCATGGCTTGGGTTTGAGAGAGAAGTCGTAGCCTCGAATTCCCTCTTGTCCAAAGCTTTGCGCTTTTTCTTCTCTTCTTTTCATATGTCTACCACAATCGGTGAAAAAGGCGAACCCGTGTAGACTTTTACTTTTTTTCTTTTCTTTTTGGCTATCGTAGATTCGTAGCTACTGCCTTTTGACTTATTTTATTAAAAAAAATTGAATTTCCTGAATTATTTGCAAGAGTTGAATGTAGGGTATGTTGATGCACATATAATTTCGTTCATAAATATGTAGGGTATGTTGATGCACATATAATTTCGTTCATGAGTTTTGGAAATTATAATAATATTCTAAATTTTGACAGGAGAAGAATGAAAAAAAAATATTTTGGCTTATTTTTAAGTGTAACAAATTGAGACAATTACATGTAAATATGTCTAACTGCTTGACATTTCCTGAATTAAAGACGGCCTTAAAACAAATTGGACAGTTTGCATTATGTAGAAGAAGACAATCAAGAGTATGGCAGCAATCAATTCTTTAAGCTCTAATCTGTTGATTTGTCATCGGTTGCCAAAATTCCTTGTCTGATGTTTAACTCGAAAGAATGAATATAAAGCCAAAAAAGAAAATCCTTGAATATGGTTGTTTAAAGAACGACTTTTTACAGTAATATCGAGAAGATTAATTCAAACTTATAAGTGAAAGAAACATAAAAAAAAATTACAAAAAAAAAAACTAATAAAATATCTCGTTTATAAATAAATTAGCCACAACTTCAATCATAACTAATTTGATTATTTATACAAATTCACTTAAGATTGTGTATCATAGTTTTTTTTTTTTTTTGGTTAGAAATTGTGTATCATAATTGGATAACTCATAAAAATATGAAAAAAAAAATGGATTTTTGTCAAAATGAAATATGGCGGGTAAAAATAAAATTTATGTCGTGAGATTTCGATGTGTTTTGAAAATCAAACTAGATCGACCTCCATTGAAGATTTGTGGAATCACCATTAATTACTTTAAAAGCCTAAAGCCGTCAGATAAATGTATGATTTAATAATTAATTTTTGCAAAACTGTTAGCATGGGGAAATTGTTCCAAATAGTCCTGAAATTGTGTAGCGTTAACTCGATCTTTAGTATACATTGAATAACGTATACGACTGGTTTACTTCATGAATCGGTTTGTGGTATGACCGCATTAATTTCTTTCTGAACGTTGTCAAAGCTTTCACTTGACACGGGCACGTGTTCACATCCGTTTTCGATGGATGCAAGTATGATCACACGGCTCGGTTCGCTGACCGGGTTCTCTCCTTCCGGCCACCACAAACGGAGGATCCAAGTGCCTACCTCTCGAGCCTCGTAGGCGAAATAGAATTCCGACAGATCTTATTCGTTTTGACGGCATTGATCCTCGGAGTTGCAACTATAACACATCGATTTTTTTTAGTTTGTAGTGCAGCGTACACTTGAACATGAAAATGCTTCCTCTCTAAGCCAAAGCTCAAGCACAAGTGAATATCGGACGCTATAAGATTTTGTGGATCACCGTCAATAGTACAAAAAGTTTATGTTACTAGATGATAGTGCGATTTGATAATTAGATATTCTATTACTCATTTTCACACTTAATTTGATTTCTTTTAATAAGGGAAGCAATGAGGAGTTTGGAAAAATCTGAACTCATGACCCATGTTCTAATGATCATGTATCAAAAGAGATAGAAGAATAGAGGAACTCTCAATGGTTAATGTGACGACTAAGAGAATAATCCCTTGGAAGCTCACATTTTTAAAGACGAATCCCCAATTCGTCTTGTTACATTTGGGGAGGACTCATTATCCTTCGATAGAGAGCAATACAAGGGGTTACAGTCATTAATTTGGAAATTACAGCTATGGCATAATCTAGCCAAATCTCATGCTATATTGAGATTAGGTAGCGCATGAGAACGTTTTTGTTTCTCTTGATTTTTGTTTTTTTGTTCTCCGAAACAAAAAAATAATAGAAACCCGTTTGGTAATGCCAAATTGTTTTTTTATTCTTGAGAATAGAAAGTTAGCCCGGAAATAGATTTGGAGCAGAAACAAGAAGAAAAAAAAAGTTGCTTTTTGTTCTCGAAAACAATTTTTAGAAATAAGCTAATTTTTTTTCTTCAATTTTTTTCTTGCCGCGGCCACGTCAACCACCTGGAGCCACCGCCCATCGCCGTTCATCGCCACTGCCGCTACCACTCGCTGGCCACCGCCGGTCGCCAGCCCTACCTCCACCAGTTGTTGGTTGCCGGCCGCCGCCTCCGTCGCCGGTCGCCTATCACCGGTTGCCGCTACTGCCACCTGCCACCTCCACTGCATGATCGCCTGCCGTTGATCGTCACTATCAACCGCCGCCGCAAGCCCATCGGCTGCTAACGACCGCTGGCCACCATCGTTGCGTTACTAAACGCATTTTTATTCTTTTTCTATTTCAATAGTGAAAATTTTGTGTAGTTACCAAACGAGTTATTTTACTCAGAAATTGTTCCCCGAAATAAAAATCGAAAAAAACTATTTTTGAAAAAAAAAAACTCCTTCTCCAAAACAGAAATGTTGTCATGCGCAGCATGATCTTGTTATCAATAGGGAAAATGCACTATCCTTTAATAGAGAGCAATGAAATAGGGTACAATCATTTAACTATCCTTATTGCACAACCTCAATAACATCCTTATCGTTCCGATAAATGCGTCATTTCGTGTAAACTCGGATCGCATCCACCATTAGATCATATGAATCTCAAGTAACTCTCGAATCCGATGGTGCAAGTGAGATCCCTGCCTCGTGATGCACGAAGTCTTTGGTGAGAAAGCATTACATGGTCGCTTCCTTCGTATAAAAGCTCGCACTCACTATCCCTTCGTCAACCTCTCTGCCAACTTCACGGAAGAGTTTTTCCTCTCCCGTCACATGGCGAACCCGCCGACCACACTCTCGTCCTCCCTCATCTTCCTCGTCCTCCTCGCACATGCCGCGCTCCTCGCCGCCGCCCTGCTGCACCCCGCCGACTTCCTCTCCCTCCAAGCCATCAGCAAGTCCCTCCGCGACACCCCCGGCTCCAGCTTCCTTGCCTCCTGGGACTTCACCTCCGACCCCTGCGGCTTCCCTGGCGTCTCCTGCGACTCCTCCTCCCCATACCGCCGCGTCCACGTCCTCTCCCTCGGCGACCCCCGAGCCTCTGCCCCCGGCCTCACCGGCCGCCTCGACCCGGCCATCGGCAACCTCTCCTCTCTCACTGATCTCGCCATCCTCCCGGGCCGCGTGTTCGGACGGATCCCTCAATCCCTCTCCCGGCTCAAGAACCTCCGCTTTCTCGCTGCTGCCCGAAACTTCCTCTCCGGTGGGATCCCCGCTGACCTCGGGCTGCTCCGGAAACTCCAGACCCTCGACCTGAGCTACAACCGGCTCACCGGCCCGCTACCGAGGGCGGTCGGGTCGTTGCCGTTGCTCTCCAACCTCGTCCTCTGCCACAACCAGCTCTCCGGCCCGGTCCCTCCGTTCCTGTCCCAGACCTTGACCCGGATCGACCTGAAGCACAACGAGCTTTCCGGTCCGATACCGCCGGCCTACCTCCCTTCTTCCCTGCAGTACCTCTGGCTCTCCTCGAACCGGCTCAGTGGCCCCGTGGACCGCCTCCTCAGCCGGCTCACCAACCTCAGCCAAGTGGACCTCAGCATGAACCAGTTCACCGGCCCAATCCCCGGACAGGTCTTCAACTACCCCATCACAACCCTGCATCTTCAGAGGAACGCTTTCTCCGGGCCAGTTCGACCAGCCGCGCCGGTCGCCATCACGACCGTGGACCTGAGCTACAACCGGCTATCGGGGGAGATGTCGCCGGAGCTCTCGACCGTGGAGAGCCTCTACCTGAACAACAACCGGTTCACAGGTCAGGTGCCGAGGAGCTTCGTGGACCAGTTGCTCGACTCGAGCATACGGGTCTTGTATCTGCAGCACAATTTCCTGACGGGGATCGAGATCGATGGGACGGAGAAGATTCCGGTGAGGAGCTCGCTGTGTCTGCAGTATAACTGTATGGTCCCTCCCGCACAGAGTCACTGCCCGTTGAGGGCCGGGAGATGGAAGAGCCGGCCGGCCGGGCAATGCCGCGCCCGCGGAGGAGGAGGGGCAAAAATGTACAAAGGGAAGAAAAAAGGTGACAGAAATTAATTACAAGAATAAACCAAATAATAACCAAAATCATTTAAAGTTCAGTTTTCCTAGAGGGTTTGGGATTTATTAGTTGATCCATTTTAATTAAATATGCAATTTCGATGTCCATTTAATTATTAATCTTTTGTGACGTTCAGAAGCTTGTATGTGCACCACGAATTTGGAGCAAGACGAATAAGGAGTACACGAATTTATTGAATCTGAGGAGTTCCAACCCTGCAATTTCACCACGATAGTCGCTTGAAACGTGTATTCGACTTCGATCCATATTTTCCACTGTGAAATTCAAGCAAACGATACTTTCGTCGTATATCATTGTGTCTGAAATGCAAATCAAGTCGAGGACTGGCTGCCAAAACCCAAAAATGAAATTTCCTTCTTTTAAATTGGTTTCCCCCTCTGTCAATCCCTTTGGTCTCTTTTATGTTACAATGTTTCTATGGTATATGCACAATCTTAAGAATGGTATTTACTGCCAAAAGAACAAAAGGTCTGATCCTTTGCTTTCCCTATGCCCTGTATACTTAGAAAACTGCCAAAGAAACCCAAATTCGTACTAAACCCAAATTCCACTGTGAAATACGATGTCATCCTTAAAACTTAGACACCCATTGTTGAATTCGCCAAAAAGGATCGAGAGAATTCTAAGACACCATTCATTTTGTGGAAAATAACTTCCTGAAAAAAGTTTTTCAGATTTTTCAGGTTTCATAGAAAATGAACTAGTGAAGTAAAACTTTCAAAGAAACATGTATCATATAACCTAAAACTTGCGGTAGTATCGTACGATGTCATCCTTAAAACATAGACACCCATTCTTGAATCCTTGCAAGATTTATTACACACGAAGCCTACGAATTCGCCAAAAAGGATAGAGAGAATTCTAGACTCCGTTTATTTTGTAGAAAATAACTTCCGGAAAAACTTTTTTCGGATTTTCCAGCGTTCATTTAATAGATAATGAACTTGTGAGGTGAAATATTTTCTACCAACAAAAAAAGTAATATAAAATAGGGAAAAATGTTTTCCACTTTGAAGATGAGAAAAATGTTTTCCTCACTCACTTTCTCTTATCTCAAAACCATGTCAAATTTTCCATCTTTCTTTTTTCCCTTTTTTCTTTTTCTTAAAAAAATCAAATTCTTAATTATTTTTTCTTTTTCTTTCTTTCTTTCTTTCTTTCTTTCTTTTTTACCTCTATCCGGGCTGGTCGCCAACCACGATGATGGCCAACAACCGGCCATAGGCAAGCCACAACCTCGAGACTAGCCAACCTCTAGTGATCTCGTTGCTTGCCAAATTGACAAGCTCAAAGCTCGCTCAATCGATGGCGAGCTAAAAGAGCTACGAGCTCTAGCTCATCGAAATTTGGCAAGCCTTGAGCTCATCGACATCGGGGGAGCTTGAGCTTGCCTTCAGCCAATCGTTGGCCAAAGAAGAAAAGATAAAAAGAAAGAAATGAAAAATAAAAATAATTAAATCAATTTTTAAATATAAAAATAAAAAATTTTAATTTTTAAAAAATAAAATAATAATGAAATTATTGAAAACGAGTGCATGAAGGAAAAGATAGCAAAGGGCTTGCGGAGGGCTTGTCAACCATCTCTAGGGGAGGGCTTTTTTCCTACGAGATTCCGCTACCCAATTAGCTACAATATTAGAGGGCCTATTAAAATGGACAATCTTTAAATTAGAGAAAAGAAGCAGTCGCCCATGGGCCTCGCTGATAAGTGCACGGTCTTGCCAGAGCGAGTGAGATGTAGACTTCAAGCTGTTCACTAAGTTGAGGCAGTTTGACTCCAAAGTAAATCGTTGTATGGCATAAGAGAGGGAAACTTCAAAGTCTCCACCAAGGTGGCCTTGCACACAACCGGAGTACAAGGTTAGCCTGCGGTTGCAAGCAGTACCATTAGGCGTGCTAACCTTGAAGTGGGTATTTCACCCACCCTCACTCACCCCAGAAGTGGGTGGCTATTATACTAGCCTATTCGATAATAGCTAGGACATGCATGCACATTCTGACGTGAAATCTATATTCCCCACCGTAGAGTCTACCCTTCCCATCATGAGACCTCCAAATTCCTTATCTATCATTGTTTTCTCGACAAAGAGAGAATATGGAGGATAACATGGAATCTCCCACCACAAGGTGGATCTCCTACATGTTTCCTCTTTGAGCATTTTAAGGATCTGTTAAAGTCCAAGGGCCTATTAAAATGGACAATATTTAAATTAGAGAAAAGAAGCAGTCACCCATGGGCCTCGCTGACAAGTGCACAGTCTTCCCAGAGTGAGTGAGATGTAGTGAGATGTAGACTTCAAGCCATTCACTAAGTTGAAGCAGTCTGACTCCAAAGTGAATCGTTGTACCGCACGAGAGAGGGAAACTTCAAAGTCTCCACTATGGCAAGGATTTCAGCTTGCTCGGCCAAGGAGGTGAGTGCGTTTTTTGCGAAGCCATCAATCAAAATCCTAGTAGAACTTCGACACACATAGGCAATTGATCCTTCATTTGAGCCAGGTAAGTGCCTTGCCTTGATGTTTATTTTGAACTCCCCTTTTTCTGGTATTTCCCATCTATTCTCCTTCTCTATTCTCACAGCAGGTGCCTTTCTGTTCAAGTTGCCCCATTAAGTGAAATTTCCAAGCATTTGTAACCCTAAATCCACCGGGGGGCTTTGGATCTGGAGGTCGCCCTTTGAAGACAAGGTTGCTTCTCGATTTCCATATATTTAAAAGCACAGTTGAGATTAATTCAAAATCTAGTGAATTCTGTTCCTTCTGTTTTGAAATTTGGTGAAGGATTGTCCCACACCGACTTCGACCACTTGCATAGAAGAAAAAAGTACTCCTGGATTTTGACATGCGCTTGGCACATTCACATGGGACCATATATAATCTTTCTTTTCTATGAATTTTCCTTAGTTGAGAGAGCATTTTGGCATAAACTCCATATGAGGTTTCGAAAGCAAGGACATATATCATGTTGAGTTGGAGCATTTTTAACTTGGTTGTTTGATTTGCCTTCGAAGCTATCTTTATGGTCGGTAAATTCATGGGCATAGTAGTTAATCTATTATCATGTCACGGCTATGTAGTGTTCTTTATATGAGCTACTAATAACTTACATGTTGATGTTGGTCGAATTGAGCCAGTTTGGATTGTACTTTTCCTTTGATTAAATGCCACCTGCAACTCTTGCAGTCGTATATTTTGACAATTTTTTTTTATCGTGAAATATTTAAAAATCTATCCTAATATATGAGTTTTAATACGTGGAGTCTACTTTAACCATTTTCAAATTTCGGAGGGAAATGTTATGGATAAAAGTGACTAAACAACTGGACAAAAGCAGTGATTAGGCCCAAGCCCTAACAGAGAACTCTGCATTTAGACCAGCCCAGCCCATGAGCCCACCACGACAAAAACCTCGAACCTCGCGACCTCTGTCCGACGACCGCGAGTTGCTTCTTTTTGTTCATCATCTTCTTCAGTTCTTTGTGGGCATCACCATTGTCGGCCGGTGCAGAGTCAGGCGCTCCACCAACAATTGGACTCAGAGGAGCTCCATATCGACCCCACTTTTCTCCTACGGATTCTCTCTCGCAAAAACCCTAGTCATAAGATTTAAATGTGCTTTGAAAATCCAACCAAATCGAGCATCTATTTAAGATTTATGGAATCACTGTCAATTAATGTAGAAACATAAAGTTATCAAATAAATGTGCGTTTTAATATTCAAATTTCCTGACTTGAAACCGCTGCTAGAAAAAACGTACCAAATAGTCATTCAATTGCGAAGCATTAACTTGATCATTAGTATAAATTTAGTAACATCCAATTGGTTTGGTTCATAAATTGGTTGTGGTATGAGATCATTAAGGCTAAGTTCAATCGTCTAAACCACTGAGGGTTCGCCCACCCTTCCAACTTGAAAGAGGGAGGTGGAGGGTTTCATTCAGGAGTGGGTTTCGACCCTCACGCTCTGAAGGAGGCAGGACAAAAGTCTGAAAGTAAGTATTAGAGTAGGATTAAAGTAGGACTAATCAAAAAAGTTCAGTCGTCTGAATTCCGATTATTATCGGATAAGATGGGATTTGAAATCCTCCAAATATCTTATGAATAGTAAAAAATTCCATCTTAAGTTTGGTATAATTTATGATATGATTGAAAATCTTAGAAAATGCTGTAAACAACATTTATGAAATTTAGAAAGCCTTTCGTTTTTCCACCACAACCATTTCAGCAAACGCTGTAAGAAAACTGTTTCCTCCATTGATGAGGACGGACAAATCAAGCAAATTGGAGTTGACCCAAATCGGCTGCAATTGTTTTTTTTTTTTTTTCTCGGAGTCTGAGTTGTAGCTTATTCAAAATCTGAAAACCGATTTGAGGAGGTTCTGCATTTGTATGAGAGGGGGGGGGGGGGGTGCGAAAGAGAGATGCTGAAGAGGATGACACGCATGTACTAGAGCAAAGACCCCGCTCTTAATGGTCCCGATTGCGATCTCTTTGTTTACTACTACAACCACTGCGGCTCTCACCTCCTCATCACTGCTTTTTTTTTTTCGTGTCTTTTGAGTTACGTTCATTTGAAAGATAGCTACTTGCAGAAAACACCAAAGAAGATGGTACAAAGAGTAAATAGGCCTGGAAATAAACGAGAACAGATAATTGGATGCCATGAGGCCGAAGCCAACAGGGACAAGGAGAGAATTGAGGTGAAGAAGGAGAGGTTGTAAGGGACGATCTTGATGGGCTGGAGGGCGTCCTTGGAGGAGGAGTGAGTGATAGAGACCGCGCCAGTGGGGGGTTGCGCATGATGTTGATGGAGCCGTGGTTATTAAGTTACTTTCAATTTTTCTTATCCAATCCGGGCTTGTCCCACCCCTCATACCAGATTTTTTATCCGACATTTTATCCGGATTTATCCCGTCCAAAAGACGTCACCAAATACTTGATAGGATAATCTGTTTTCATATAATTTATTGATGACACGAAAAATGCAAATGTAACACATCAATATTTTTCTAATCTTAATCGTGAAAAAATGAGTTTTCTCTCTAAGATCAAATCTCAAGTACAAGCAAGCATCGGACCGCACCCGCCTTCGGATAAGATGAATGTCACGTGACGTGAGTAGTCGAGACGGTGCAGCTGAGATCTTCATCTTGTGCAAGTCGTGGTCTTCGGTGGAAAAGGTTAATGGCTTCCTCCATCCTCCGCCACATAAAAGCTCTCACGCTCGCCTTTCCCACGGGAAACCCCCTTCCCCAGCCTCTCTGGCCACCTTCACGGAAAAGCGTTCCCCCCCCTTCTTCTCTCTACAAATTCAACACCGCCTTTCCCTCCCATCCGTCTCGATTCACATGGCGACCTCCTCGACCACGCTCTCCTCCTCCCTCATCTTCCTCGTCCTCCTCCTCGCCCGCGCCGCGTCCCCGGCCGCCGCCATGCTCGACCCCGTCGACTTCCTCTCCCTCCAGGCCATCGGCAAGTCCCTCCGCGACACCCCCGGCTCCAACTTCTTCGCCTCCTGGGACTTCACCGCCGACCCCTGCGGCTTCCCTGGCGTCCTCTGCGACTCCTCCTCCCCGAACCGTGTCGTCTCCCTCTCCCTCGGTGACCCCCGCGCCTCCGCCCCCGGCCTCACCGGCCGCCTCCACCCGGCCCTCGGCAACCTCTCATCCCTCACCGAGCTCACCCTCGTCCCCGGTCGCGTCTTCGGGCGGATCCCTCAGTCCCTCTACGGGCTCAGGAAGCTCCGCTTCCTCGGCCTGGGCAGAAACTTCCTGTCAGGCGGCATCCCCCCTGACCTCGGGCTGCTCCGGAACCTCCAGACCCTCGATCTGAGCTACAACCGGCTCACCGGCCCAGTTCCAAGGGCGGTCGGGTCATTGCCGTCGCTCTCCAACCTCGTCCTCTGCCACAACCAGCTCTCGGGCCTGGTTCCTCCGTTCCTGTCCTGGACGTTGACCCGGATCGACCTGAAGCACAACCAGCTCTCTGGTCCGATCCCGCCGACTTATCTCCCTCCTTCCCTGCAGTACCTCTCGCTCTCCTGGAACCGGCTAAGCGGCCCCGTGGACCGCCTCCTGAACCGGCTCGGCCGGCTCAACTATCTGGACCTCAGCATGAACCGGTTCACCGGCCCGATCCCCGGACGGGTCTTCAGTTACCCGATCACATCCCTACAGCTCCAGAGGAACGCGTTCTTGGGCCTGCTTCGACCGGCAGGGCGAGTTGCGATCCCGACCGTGGACCTGAGCTACAACAGGCTGTCGGGGGAGATACCGCCGGAGTTCGCGACCGTCCAGAGCCTCTACCTGAACAGCAACCGGTTCACGGGCCAGGTGCCGGGGAACTTCGTGGACCGGTTGCTCGGGTCGAGCATACGGGTCTTGTATCTGCAGCACAACTTCCTGACGGGGATCGAGATCAATCCGGCGGAGGAGATTCCGGTGACCGCCTCCCTGTGTCTGCAGTACAACTGCATGGTCCCTCCCGTACAGAGTCCCTGCCCGTTGAAGGCCGGGACGCAGAAGGCCCGGCCGACATGGCAGTGCCGCGAATGGAGGAGGAGGAAGGGGTAAATATGGAAAAAGGGGAGTAAAAAAGGCGGCCGAAATTACACGAAATAAACCAAATAATAACCATAGTCATTTAAACGTCAGTTTCGTGAAGGGTTTGGGATTTATTGGTTGTTGCATTTTTAATTAAATGAATCTTATCGATGTCCATATTATTATTATTCTTTGGCGACGCTTAGAAGCTTCTAATGTACGCCATGAATTTGGAGCAAGATGAATAAGGAGCGCACGAGTACACTGAATCTGAGGAGTTCGACCAGACAATTTCACCGTGATAGTCGCTTGAAACTTGTATTTGTCTTCGATCCAATTTTTTCACAGCAAAATTCAATTGAGCGATACTATTGTCACATACCATTATACTCGAGATGTAAATCAAGTCTTGGATTGGGCTATCAGAGCCCAAATACGAAGTGCCCTTTTCATTAATTTGGATTTCCTACCTCCACCCTAAATTTTTTGGGCTCTTGTATATTTAGCTGCGTTCATGGTGTTTTCAATTAAGGGTGATCTGGAATCGATCCTCAAACTTATTGTGGTTTTTTTCGGTCTAGTTGCAAGGTCTACTCAAGAACTTGTTTTTCTTTTGTTCTTTTTTTTTTCATTTTTACAGCAAAATAATATGAGTAACAAAGCAATTTAAAATAAAAGATAAACAAGAATAAGCAAGCAAAGGCAAGTCAAGAACAAGCAAGGATTGTGAGGCTCGAACGAGCAAGGGAGAGCCACGAGCAAGCGAGAGGAGGCTGAATGGCAAGCGAGAAAGAGTCGGAAAAATGTTCAAGTGAGGTTAGAGAAAACAGCCAAAAAAATGCCTAGAGAAAAATTAGGGTTAACTGATTCCAAATTCAATCCGTTTCCTTAGTGGTTCTTCACTCAAAATTGGGAATCATATCAATTTTCAGCCAGTTTTGAGGTAGAATTGGCTTAGGTAGCGCATGAGAACGTTTCCCTTTCTCAAGATTTATGTTCTTTTGTTCCCCAAACAAAAAAAGAACAAAAACCCGTTTGGTAACACCAAATTGTTTTTCTATTCCTGAGAATAGAAAGTTAGCCCGAGAATAGATTTTGAGCAAAAACGAGAAACAAAAAAAAAGTTGCTTCTTATTCCTGAGAACAATTTCTATAAATAAACTAATTTTCTTTTTTATTTTTCTTTTATTTCTATCTCTTGACGCGGTCACTTTCAACCGCCCGGAGCCACCATCCACTGTCGCCCGCCCGCCGCCACCACCGTCTATCGCGCGGCGTCCAGTGTCCAACAGCCAACGCCGGCAACCTATGAGCAAAAATAAAAAAAAAATGAATAAATGCAAAAAAGAAACTGTTACGTTATTAAACGCATTTCTATTCTTTTTCTATTCCAAGAGTAGAAACTTTGTGTAATTACCAAATAGGTTCTTTTACTTAGAAATTGTTCCTCATAATAGAAATAGAAAATAACTATTTTTGAAAAAAAAAAAAAAAGCTCTTCACCAACTGCATTGTCATGCGTAGCCTTAATTGTACAACCCTATTTTCAATGAGAATTTTTTTTTTTTTTGATACACAAGAACCTCGTACAGCTTGCAGCCAAGTAAAGCCTGGAGTGACGCTAGTGGAAGGATCCACCATCCTGATGTCACACTTAAGACCTCAAGCGATCATGAGGGGATTCGAACTCCTCCCTTTCGTGAGGGGAAGAGAGCCCAAACCATCGCGACCACCAAGGCAGTAGTTACTTTCAATGAGAATTTTATTCATGACAAAAAAAAAAAAGTTTGGTCCTTTGCTTTATTTATACCTTGTATATTTCGAAAAGAAAGCCAAAGGAACACAAATTTGCACTAAAGACACGTATGTCTTTTCTTTTTTTTTTTTTATCTTACTTTATTTCTACTCCAATACCCACTCTCAGACTTTTGTCTGCCTCCTTGCAGGGCATGAGAGTTGAAACCCACTCATGAAACTTAATCGTCCCCACCCCAACCCCTTGAGAAGGTGCAGATTCGAATCCCCCACCTTTCCTTTCCATGTTGGAAGGGTGGTTAATGAAACAAACCCCAATGATTACGTATGTCTCATATAGCTTGAAACTTGCAGTAGTATTATACAATGTCATATTAAGACATATCCTTTTGACATTACCGTTCGTACCCAACTAGACACCCATTCTTGAGTTTTTACAGGTTTTATTACCCATACGAACTCTAGGAATTCAGCAAAAAGGATGGAGAGAAAACAAAGAGAAAGAAAACAAGAGCCGATTCCCAAGTATGAAACTTGATTTACTCAATTGTGTTCTACGAACAAGAATTCAACTATATTTACGAGTACAGAATTAGAATCCCTTTCTATATCTTCTAGGTAACAATTAGATAACCCATCTTTATGTAAACTTCGAAAAAGTCGCGATATAATGCAAATACCTTTTGAGATGAAATTACCTAATTAAATGCAACGCGGCAGTAGTGCATCAAGAAAATAACTTAATTTGCTAAATTAAAGAATTAAAATGACATGATTCTACTAATTTTATGTTTCTAGAATATTAAACCAATTAGAGAGTAAATCTTTTTTGAATTTTGATGCTATCCTAATCATCTACGGCATCATTTTGGTTAACTTTTAGGATTAATACCTTGAAAAACTCCATACTAGTGCTCATATGACAAATTTATCCCAATTAATTCTTTTATCACCAAAAATCACAAACCGGTATATCTTTGACAAATTTACCCAAAATTAGTACAATTGTGATAAATTTACCCTTATTATACTGTCAAATTATTAATTTGAATGACATATGACAATTGATTGGTATACCGGTTTAAAATTTTACTATCCATTTGTCATGGTTATACAATTTTTATGATTTTTTGGATATTAATCCAATTTAATGGAGGGTATATTTGTCACAAATATATCAATTTGAGATTTTTTATGGTTGAACAAATTAATTTATGACAAATTTATCATAAATGTACTAGTTTGGGATTTTTTATAGTCATTTAGGGTAAGTTTGTCACATATGTACCAGCTTGGGGTTTTTCATAATCAAAAAATTAGTTTAAGATAAATTTATCACATGTATATCAGTTTAGGGTTTTTTTCAAGGTATTAACCCTACCTATTATATGTTATTAGTTACTATGATGCTATTTGCTAGTTTTTTCGATGGGTGACTAGTTTATTCAAAATTGCTAATGGTAGGACTTTATGGCTAGTCAATAAAGGTTAAAGGCCAATCCTAATAGCCTCGGCTCTCCAAAAACTAGGGGGAAAATTACGTAAATGATCTCTAAACTTTAATTCAATGCACAATGTTGTCCATAAACTTTTAATTGATTCAAAATTGACCCATGAACTATTGCTAAACATTTAATGCAGCTTTTCCTTTTTCTTAAACAACAAATCAGACTTCATATGATGACTGTGGATTATTATATGTCAAATTGGATTTTTAAAGATGATGAGCCAACACGTCGTTCTTTTCACCTCTATGCTTTAGAAAATGGAAAAAAATTAGAGCGTTAATATGTCAATCACTACTCGATTACGTGGATTATGATATATTTTATTTGAGATGAATACCTTACTTAGACAACTCATGTATAACTTCTTCTTTTGTTCATTATTCAAATTTAATAGATCATAAGCCATATCAGCAAATTTTGTTAACTTAAGTTAATAAAAGGACAGTATTGAACATGTTCATATAGCTTAGGAACTAGATTGAATATTTTCTAATAGTTTAGGGACCGCATTAAACAAAGTAAAAGTCCAATGACGATACTACACGCTAAGCATAAGTTTAATAACCATATGTATCTTTTCCCCAAAACTAAAAGGGCGTGAGCATCCTTTGAAGGCAACATTGGTCATCCAAATAATTTTGAAGAGAAAAAGAATTTGAGGTATGAGCTAGAGCAAAGTTTTTTTTTTTTCAAAAAATTTCAATATAATATTGAGCCGGAGCATTTTTAACTTAATAGTTTGATCTGCCATCTTTATGGTTGGTAAATGCACGGGCGTATTATTTAATCTACTATCGTGCCGTGTCGTGCTGTATTCTTTATACAAGCTAATAAGTTTTTCCTTTAAATTACAAATGAGAATAACCTACAGGTTGACGTCGGTCGGATTGAGCTAGTTTTGAATATACTTTTCTTCCGATTAATTACCATCCATAACTCTTGCCCGTCATATACTTTGAAAAAAGATTTTAACGCAAAATATTTTAAAGTCTACCTTAGATTCTTAATATATAAATTTTGATACTTGAAATTGTACATAAATTTTTTTCTCATAATTTTGAGATAGAAACGCTCTTACCATTTTCAAATTTTGTGGGGACATGTTATGGGTAAAAAGTGACTAAGGCCCTGTTTGTTTAAATCTGTTTCCGTTTCTTGGAATACAAATGTTTATTCTTTTGTTTTGAAGAACAAAAAAAGAATAGAAACGCGTTTGTTTACACATTTGTTCCCGAAAATTTGGAATAGAAACAAGAAGTAGAAAAAACTTGTTTTTTGTTCTCAAGAACAATTCTGAGAAACATCTTTTTTTCTCTTTTTTCTTCTTCTTTTCGCTTTGGCCGATCGCCGGTCTCGACCATGATCGGCGACCTCGCTGGAGCATCGTCGGCCCTCAGCGAGGCTTGGCCTCGCCTTGGCTAGGTGAGCTCGGTCTCGCCCGATCTGGGCGAGCTTGAGCTGGCCCAGCCACCGGCGAGGCTTCGCCTCGCCCAACCAAGGTGAGGCCGCCGGCCCTCGTCGGTCAATTGCCGACCATGGCCAAGGCAAGCGAGCAACCAAAAGGAAGAAAAAAAAAATATATATATATATATATATATATGTATATATTTTTTTGGTAACCTAGGGAACCCTCGGCATGGCCGGCAAGCGACCAATTAAAAGGAAGAAAAAAAAATTTGGTAACCTAGAAACTCCCGTAAGCCGGCAACCCAGCAAGGTAAACCCTGGAACAGAGAGAGTCACTATCACCATTGTCTGCCGGATAAGTCATGGGTTCCTTTACAACAAGGCAGACGACATAGGGAGTCGAATACTGGATCTCTCACGAAAAGAACAAGTGCTCAACCAACTACATTGCTACCACGGGTGGTAAGAAAATAAAAATTTTAAAAATTTTAAAGAAATAAAAAAAATTATACAAATTTATCAAATGTGTTTCTGTTCTTTTTTTATTCTAAGATTAGAAATTTTGTACAGTTATCAAACACGTTCTTTTATTCAAAAATTGTTCCTTGAAATAATAACTAGTTTTTTTTTTTTTGTAACCTAGGGAACCCCGCACAGCCGGCAGCTGAAAGTAAACCACTGGGAGCGACACGTGCTAACCACCACACACATGCCACCGGATAAGTTACCAAGAGTCTTAGGATAGCCTTTCTGCAACTTGCGTTGTAGGAGCTTTGAACACTAGATCTCCTCGAAGGAAGACTAGTGCCTATCCAGCTGAGCCACCACGGCGGGTGGTTAGTTTTTTTTATTTATGTTTTCTGGAATAATTTTTTAACAGAAACGTTACCAAATGTGCTCTAAAAAACTGGAAAAAAAATAGTGATTAGGCCCAAGCCCGAACAAAGAAAACTACGGATTTAGACCGGCCCAGCCCACCACGACAGAAACCTCGAACCTCGGGACCACCATCCGACGACCGCGAGCTGCTGCTTCTTCTTCTTCATCTTCCGCTTCTTCTTCAGCTCTTCTTCGCCGGCATCGCCGTCGTCGTCCGGTGCAGAGTCAGGCGCTCCCTCCGTCCCTCGCCGACGAGTGGCTGGACCCGAAGGAGCTCCATCTCGGCCCAGGACTTCCTCCGATTCGAGTCCAATCTCTCTCCCTCTCTCGCGAAAACCCTAGTCAAAGATGCCGCCTTTCTCAGTCGCCCCTCGCCGCTCGCAATGAAGAGAGCCTGGAAGATCTCCGCCTCCGCCCACTCCGAGCTGCTATGCCTCCGGCGACCCCCTCGCAGCCCCACGACCCCGAGGCCGCCCCGCCTCCTCGCCGGCCCGAGGTCGCCTGCCCGCGGGCCCTCCCGCGGAATCTGCGGCACGGCCGGCCCGAGCCCGGCCGTGATGAGGGACATCATGGAGCTCTTCGTCGAGAAGTTCGCGCGGGCGGAGGAGAGCAGGGCGGCGCTTGGCGAAGGCGTCCGGGCCAGGGTTGTGGAGCTGAGGGACGAGCTGGCGCGGCTCGACGGACCGGACGAGATCGTTAGGGTTTTGGACGAGAAAGCCGAACCCTTGCTCCACTCCGTCGATGGGTTGGCGTTTGTTGAGTTCCTGAAGCAGCTCGACTCCTGGCCTCATCAAGCTCTAGAGGTGCTGATACATTCCGCTTGCTCGTTTTCCTTTCCATTTGCGTCCCGTTGTCAGTGAGTTGCTGTAGGGGCTGTAGGCCTTAGTTGATTGGATTCGATTTAGCCCTAAGATGTATGGAAAGCCATAGAAGCATTTGTAACTTTACTAATCGTGAGCTGAACCTCTGCATAATGCCTTCTTCTTTTTTCTTTTTTCTTTTTTGTCTCAATGAAAGTAGGTCTTTTTTTGGAAGAGGAAACTTCAGGAGCGCGGTATTCCGATGACATCGGAGGAGTATGTCAAAGGCATTACGGTTGCTGGTAGAATTAAGGATGTTGATCTAGCTACAGAACTATTTACGGAAGCTACTAGTAAGAGATTGAAGGCGAACTCTACTTATAATGCATTGATGGGTGCTTATATGTACAATGGCTTGGCGGGAAAGTGCCAGAAGCTTTTCCAGGAGTTGAAAAAGGATGCAGACTGTAGTCCTTCGATAGTTACGTATAATATTCTTATCTCTGTTTTCGGGCGCTTAATGCTGATAGATCATATGGAGGCGGCTTTTCAGGAGGTAGAGTGTTTAAAACTTGCCCCCAATATTGTCACATATAACAATCTAATTTCTGGGTATTTGACTGCTTGGATGTGGGACAATATGGAAAGAACTTTTCAGACTATGAAGGCAAGTCCTGTTAAGCCTAATACAAGTACATACTTGCTGATGCTTCGTGGTTATGCACACTCGGGTAATTTGGAAAAGATGGAAGAGACATACGAGTTGGTAAAAGACCATGTCAATAAGAATGATGTGGCTTTGATTAGAGCCATGATATGTGCATACTGTAGGAGCTCTATCATGGACAGAGTTAGGAAAATTGAGATGCTACTAGGGCTCATTCCAGAAAATGGGTATAGACCTTGGTTAAATGTGTTGCTGATCAAGGTTTATGCACAGGAGGATTGGTTGGACAAGATGGAAAACTCAATCAATGAGGCCTTTGAGCAGAAAACCTCTGTAAATGCAGCAAGTGTGATGAGGGCTATAGTGGGCAGTTATTTCCGATGTAATGCGTTAGATAAGCTTGTGAACTTCGTGAAGCGCGCAGAATGTGCTGGGTGGAGAATCTGCCGTTCTCTTTATCATTGTAAAATGGTAATGTATGGATCACAGCAGCGGTTGGCGGAAATGGAGAGTGTGCTTGATGAGATGGACAGTTTTAATTTCGATCGAACAAAGAAAACGTTCATCATCATGTACTATGCCTACATATCCAGTGGTAAAAAAGATAAGGCGGAGCAGATAAAAGGACTGATGTGCAAGTATGGTTATGGGGTACCTCATGATGCCGTCTCTTCATAATAAAAGCCCTCCTTCCATCTTCTTGTACTGGGTGGTTACATGTGAATGTTTTAAGTGTTATTATCAATAACTGCTTGCACAATGCCATTCAGCTGATCGTTCTGAATGAGGTATGCATCTCATTTCCGCAGGTGCTTCATAGACTGACTGTCAACTAAGCAATGTAGCCAATGATTCAGTTGACATGCTAGTGACTGTCTGATTAAAAAGCAGGTTTCACAAGTTTTAGTTAATACTGACTTTGTCATAGAATTTTCTTTGTAAATACGTAAAATTGTACCAAGGAGGAGGGAAGTGTGATGCACAAATAAAAACCAATTTACAGGAATATATATTGAAAAGATGAAGAATGGACTGTGCACAGAAGGAGCTGTCACTGATAAAGTGGATATCTCTTGTCTTTTATTATATGACCTCTCTTCATGTTCAAAAGCTCTTGTACTTCTCTTCTTTCAAATGACCCAATGAAATGGAAAATGGAATTGGAGGCAACAAATCTTTTCTGTTTGCGAGCTGATAAACCTGATAAACGCTTCACTGTATTTGAGATCAAACCCCACTACCCAATTTGAGCCACAGGTCATTTTAGTTTGCAGAAATTTCAGATTTTGTCTGTTCTAATGTCATGGAATAAAAGCAATCTAGAAAATGCTTTTAGGAAAAATTTTACAACGATTACATCGACAAAAATGAGGAAATTTGTTTTCAAAAAGGATTAAAATTATTAATTGAAAGGAAGGTTTTTACTTTTTTCATTGTTTTTATTGAGAAATTTAGAGTTTGGAAAACCAAGAGAAAAGCTTCTCTTACTATTCTGGTGGAATACAATTATGCATTTTACAGTGTTTATATCTAGAAAATTCTTTTCACTCCTAAACATGCTTCCAAGAAGCCTGAAAATTATTGCCATTATCATTCTCCATAAATAAGAACAATGACAACTTTTCTGAAACAAAATGTTCTCATAGTGCTAGAGTTATGCTAGAGTTCCCCAGACTCTGAAAGTGAAAAAAGAATTGTTTGATGTCTCAATGTCCCTTTCACTATGAAACACTTGCTATCTGCACTGAATACTTTCTTTGAATATAGGAAATAGTCAGAACTCTCTGCAGAACACATTGTGAAAATCAATGACGTGGCATTTTCTGGTAGATCTTCCGAGGAAGTGACAGCATTGCTAATCAGTGCTAATTTGTATAGTTGCATCTATAAGCTGATTTCACACAAAATAATGCTATGAAGCTACCCACTGAATCTGATATGCCTACTATAGTACCACGTGTCAAGGTGCATGTATGCATCTTATCCACTGAATATGATCTGCGTTTTTCACTAGATCTGCTTAACCAATCTCACTGGATTTATTCCTTATGGTTTTTATCATTGTTCATGATAGGGAGCGGCCTTCTCTTCTAAATCATTGTGAAAGGAGAATTCTGTATTCTTTTGCAGTTACTTGCATTTTCTCTATATGACATGTCATACATTCTCAAGTCACACGAGTAGCTTTAAGTGCCTGGTTTCCTTTTTCATGCATTTAGTTGATTCATTAGCTGCTTTGATTGTGCAGGAATTGCTGTTGTTCATACATGTCCCTGGATAAGGAAGTGTTATTTACTTGTAGAAGATGAACATGATTAGCAATGCAAATGTGCCATTTGCATAATTCCATCCGACCTGGTACTTCAAGCAGTATTCTTTCTCACCAATTTCATGATTCAATCTGTCTAGAGTGTGTTGAGTTCTTTTGGAGCTCTGGGCTTACCGGCAACGCTTGGGAATGGGATGCATGATAAGCTCTGCGACTTTGGGCATGGTATATTGGATCTGTGCACTTCATGTACCGTGAGCACTTTGGTGAATGATTCATCTGCTACGAAGTTGGCCAGATTAATCAGTAGGCCATAGCGAACTGATTTTTGGATTTTACCCAAGGGTGGGGCCAACCCCCAGAAAATAAGAGTTTCAATTTTTAGAGTTATTGTACCATTTGTGTTTTAAGATCTCTTATTCTTTTCTGCGGATTTTGGATTTTACCCAAGGTTTGGGCCAACCCCAGAAATAAGAGTTCCAATTTTGACGTTCATTGTACCATTCGTGTTTTAAGATCTCTTGTACAATATGGGACATGAATCTTCTGAAATGACCTTGGGGATGAATTGGGGTACTCTTATTGGTGTTGTGACTGAAAGAAGTGGTACACAGGATTTCTTGCAATTGCCCAGGTTTTGTGCTTGCAATATACTGCTGGTACATCTGTCCGCATATGTAGAGCTTGTGTAGGACATTTCGAGAGGAGAAAATAACACCTGGTGGATGGCTGGATACTCATTTATCTAATTTGGGCATAAATATTGAAGCATATGCAGTATCTCTTCTGCCTTCTGGTAGTATTGAAGCGTCGACACGCTATCTTTATGTCTTGTGAGTTGTTTTTGACACTAATTATAATTGACTGTAGTCTTGACATCTCACCAATGCATATCATCAAAGATCTACTTAGTTCATGTTCTGTCATTGTTTTGAGTGCTTATCATCGATCTTTCCTTGGAATTAGTGAGATGGATGAATGCAGCTGCTTCCAGCTGGGAGAGGCCGAGCCAAGCTGCCAGGCACATTTATCGGGTTGCCAGAATTTGAGTTGATCTGTGGTTCAGCGGGTCCCTTGTGATGCTGATCAGATGAGGAAGGTTGTTTTACTTTAGGGCGTTTCTCCAGCAAGCAAATCAGTGAATTTGCATTTGTCTGCCATGTTCCGCATGAAGCTTTCCATTCACCTTCAGTCGGGTCATTTCTTCAAGAATCAAGAACAAAAGAAAGCTCAGGGTGTCATGTAGCCCTTCACATCGGTTCCACGTGTATCTCCATCCTAGGACTTACTCAGCGCAGGATGTGATCCGCCCGACTTGCGTGAAGTGTTCGAGCGATGCGGTCGATAGGAAATGAGAAACTCATGATTCCATGCATCGGGCGAGGATATAGTATTTTTGTTACTCTTCCCTGAGCATGTGGCTCATGTATGTTTCGATTTGCATGACTTCCATAGCTCAAGTCCACTGCGCAGTTCTCGGAAGATCAGTTTTGCTCAAAAAGACAGGGCCAGGGTTCCTTTCTTCTGCTCATATTTTAAGCGACCGACTGTTGTCGGATACACAAAGTTAAATGTTTCTTCGGTTGTCGAATGAAATTATAGCCAGTGACCTGATCCTGTCAGTTTAACCTACGTAAATAATAAAAAAGTTATATACTATTTGATAATTATCGAATTAATGTAAGAAATATTGAAAAAGAATTCCAAGAAAAGATTTACTAGGAAACTTGAAAGTGATTGCCCCGACTTGAAAGCAATTGCAACGTGGAGCCTATCGGTCGTGGTTTGGGGAGACGACAAGGAATTCACATCAAAAACATGATTTAGTTTTGTCCCATCCTCTTCTTTCCTCACGTCACCGATGTCCCGATATCATCGGACATCTAAGAAAATATAGAAAATTACCCAACTACAGGAATTGGGTAAGAAAATTTTTTGGCCTCGATAAGAAAAGTAATCCTCGTGAATCTCTCAATCTTGGCATGAATGATTTTCTTTCACACAATAAATTTGATTGACGAGGGTGGATTAACCCATCTAGAAAATGAATTTCGAATTTCACTCTAAATCGCCAGTAGCAAAAAGGGGGAAAAAGCCAAAAAACATGACTTTAATCAAATGGAGGAATCTAGACGGGGTTTATGGCTTTGCTTTTTAGGTTAACTTGTTACCCCTCTCCTCCTTTGAATAGACTAATGATAGGCGTGACTTTGTGATTGTGAGTGCGGTGCTGCCCCCATTTTATTAAAAGCGTTTTTGTCCTAAGCAGCCATATTAGACAATGACCCCTATTTAAGATTCAAAGCACATCATTTTGTCGTATCCCAGTCGAATAAGTCCAATGACCACGACTTCTCTAAAAAATTTGAAGTTTTTTCTAAGGAGGAAACCGAATCACTAAGGTGCACAATTCAATGAAAACAACCTCAACAATTTTCAACAGAAAAAAAAATCACAAAGTAAAATTTGCCGTCTAAAAAATATTTATTTTAATAACGATCGTTTATACCATTTATAAAAATAGAATTTTTAGATTATCAATTTTTTTGGGAAATGAACGGAGCTTTTATGTTTCCATCCAACATGCTTAGCTGTTCCTGCGACTTATGATGCCCCCACGAAACAACGTTAAGACGATAACCACGTCGGGGAAAGAAAAGAGAAAACAAAAGGGCCAATGAAATTTTCATCTTTTTTTTTTGGGCTCTCTCTCTATGCCCTGGATTTCAAAGTGGTCCCCTCCATCTATAATACAAACAAAGTCGCCAACCACGCGTTAAAGGGGAGTTTCCCCATCGCCCAAAACGAAAGGAGCCAAGAGCCCCCAAGTTCCTTCTCTCCCCTTCTTTCTTTCTCTGCCTTTTCGATTCATTTTGGCAATTACCCATAAAAAACCCCAAACCAAAAGCACCCCCGGTGGCCACTCCAGGACGCAATCGACTAGGAAACTGACAAAGGATTCATCAAATCAATCACCTCCCTCCTCCTTCCCCCAGCACAGAGATTGTGATGTATCCCATGATTAGGACCCGTGGCCAATCATTCCCTCCCTTCCCCGTTCCTTTCGCCCCTGAAATTCTCGAATTTCCCTCTTTCTTTTGCCCCTCTCTCTCTCCCTCTGCTTTGCAATGGGGGCATTGATTGGGACGGTCGGCCACGCCACGGGGCGTGGAAAGTCCCCTGGCGCCACCAATCTCTCTTCGACTGATGACGACTCTGCCATTAGTCTGCTCCCGTTTGGGTGGCCTCCTTCCTTTGGAGCCAATGGTGGGAGGGAGGGGCGAATTTATTTGAGTTCTCTTTGGGCCTTTGATGGGAAGCCAACATGAATTGGGATTTCTCTAGACGTGTCCCTTTCGGGAGGGATCGGATTGATTTGATTATTGTAGGGCCGGAAGGGTTCAAACTTGCGCCAGTGCGGGGGGAGATTAGTGTTGGCGTCTCCCGCACGACATCTCCTTCGATCCACGGCACTAGTGACGCCCACGTAGAGCCACTTTTGCTCGTGGGGGTAAATCTTGATTTTTTCTTTTTTTTGCTTTTTAACAAATTTGTCTTTGGCCTTGTTGCCTACTGTCGTGCTCGTCCTGATCGGAGCTTGAACCTTGGTTCTCTTCGTTTGTTCCTCCACAATCCCTCAGAGACAGGCAGAAATTCTCATCTTTCCAATTTGATTAACATGATTAGCCATCACCTGCTCAGAATCTAAGGAGATCACGGGGGAAAAAACCGAGCGAAAAAAACAGAGCTTTTTTGTAGCTTTATCATTGTTGGCATCAATCCTTAACAGGAACAGTGTCGTGAGATGTCTGATAAATTCTTGAAGTCTCATCTCAGCACACAAGAAAAAGGACCCACCGCAGTTTGTACTATCATAAAGAACCCAGCCTCTTCCTATGCTTGCTTCTTATCGGCCAACACAAGTGTTTTGAGGTTTATTGAACCTTTAATTTGAGTAAAGGAAAAACAACGCTCCTATTTCCCTCCGTACGGTACCCTTTTCATGAAACAGGGAGATTTTGGCGATGCATCTGGAAGGAGACGTTTCTCAAAATGCAAGCAAAAACTTGCAGTCCAAGAACTAATACAATCCCAAGACTGTTGAACGAGTATTGGAAAATCACAGTGAGAGAAATTGGAGAGGCAGGAGAAGACCAAAAAAAAAAAAGATATCTTTTCATTTCTAGGTCACAAGTATAACATACAACTCCACAGCATGGTGGAATCAAAGTAGTCTGAGATTGTTTTTCTGGATCAGTGATTACAGTACACCAACATGCTCCTCTCGCTCGGGAACAGAATCATGACTTAACCAAATGCTGTACATCCGGCGATTCGACCAGCCAGTTGTGGCCCGAACCGAACCGGGCCAGGACGATTCGCGCATTCGATGTCCAGAAACGATTCCCAAGCACTGAGTTCCGAAGTTGCCAAAGCGATCCATTTGAGCCACATCCCAGAATTGTATACATCAGTGTCAGCTTCTTGCGAGAACGGAAACTGAGCGGAATCCTCAAACCGCCACGAGAAAATGGTGAAAAAGAAAGAGAAAAAAGAAAGAAGGGTAAGTAATATATTGCACAACCCCTATAACTCTACACACCTTTTCGCTGCGAAAGAATAACCAAAGTCTGAAATGTCAAAGCTGCTGTGATGTATTTTTTTCGGCCGTATTAACAGTTAGAATGGACAAACTCGTTTATCTCCTCCATGAGCCGATAGAAATGGTCATTGTTCGGCAAGAAGTAGAAGCCGATCGTCGCCTCCTTCAGGTGCAGCAACTTCACCTCGTGGCCGTATTTGGCGAGCCCTTCCGCGTATGCCAATTGCCAGTCCTGGAGGAGATCCAGGCCCGCCACCACCACGAGGCTCTTCGGAAACTTGAGCCCCTCGAGGCTCCGGCCCCGCGGGCCGAAGGGGTTACACGCCGGGTGGTCTCTGTCTTCCCCTTCCGGGAGGAAAGCTCGCCAGTACCAATCGCGGTCGGGGACCCTGACGAAGTACTTCCCGTCCAATCTCATCTCCGATTCCGTTCTCTTTTGGCCGCCGAACAATGCATGGAGGAGGATGTTTCCCAAGACCTCGACTCCGGCATCGGCCGCCTGCACAGCTACGTGGTGCACGATATTGCCACCCGAGCTATCTCCGGCCAAGTAGACATAGACCTTCGAGTCCTTCCCGCTCTGGAGCCACGGCCTTGACTTGACCCACTTGAGGGCCGCCCACCCGTCGTCGTAGGCACACGGGTACCGATATTCAGGTGATCGCCGGTAATTTACAGAGACCACCGCGACCTTGCAGATGTTCACGAACCGCCGGCACAGCGTGTCGTAAATGGCGGTGCTCGCGGTGGAATGAGTGAAGCTTCCTCCATGGAAAAAGATGATGACCGGGACGACCTCGGTGGTGCTCAGGGGCTTCTCGAGGTCGATGATCCCCCAGCGGGCCTCGTTTTCAGGGGCGGCCAGATAGACCCGGTTGAGGAGCCCGGTCGTCCGGTCGACGTGATCGAAGGAGAAGACCCCGTTGACCGGTATGGCGTTGGCGGGGACCTTCCGGTCGAGGAAATCGTCCAATTCGCGGTTGAAGGTCCCGTCGGGGCGGCGGAGGAGATTGTATGCTAGCTTGAAGTTGGAGATCAGGACGTAAGTGTTGAGGGGGACGACGCTCTGCGGAGTTTCAGGAGAGATGGCAATTCAGATTCATGTAAATTGACCTCCAAAGTTTACAAATTTTCTGCATATTTCAATCACATGACACCAAGCACAGACAACAGAGATGTTACGCAGTTAATCGCCATTTGTCGGCTGCATAAACCCTGCTGAAATAGAAGACAGAGCTGAAAGTGGGGAGTGGGGGAATGTGAAAAGGAGAGAAGTACAGAAAGGACAAGGAAGAAGAGGCCAGGCACAAACACAACATCTCGTCACTTACCCTCCAATCAAAATCGAATTCTAACCCTGAAATTGCCCACACCCAAAAAGGGAAAGAAAACGGAAGAAAAAAACAGACGCGCACAGCTTGAATCCACACCAAGAACTCAAATTTCGGAAACACCCACAACAGTTACTTCAAAAATTAACATCTAATTGATGAAATTAGCAGCACAGGCGCGAGGAGAAAGTGAAAAGCTCCACTTCCGTTGCTGAGAGAGGAAGAAATTCATCAGATAGAATGAAGAACACAAAGAGTACCACCGAATTGACCAATCGAGGGCCCAAAGAAGAAAAAGATTATTAAAAAAAAAAAAAAAAGAAGAATTGAAGAGGAGGAGCAAACCTTAGATTCGTTGACGTTGACTTCATCACTGCCGGCCATGGCAAGCTCCCGGGCGATTTCCCCCCCTACCCCAAAGGCAAAACAAGAAAGGCAAGACAAACTCGCGAGAGGGACGAATCCAAGAAACCTCAGAGCAGAGCGGCAAGAGCCTCCATGGCAATACGACCCTTTCGGCAGCGACACGCCCCTCGAATCAAGAAAAGCCCAAGAACACACTCCACCGCCCCTCTCTCTCTCTCTGTCTCTGTGAAACTGCGGTGCTGTGAGCCTGTGAGGGGGCGAGCGAGAGTTATAAAGAGGCGTTGGGCGAGCACGTTTCTTTCCCCTCCTGGGGTTTTTCGGGAGGGGGGTTTGAGGAGGGGAGGGGCTCTAGACGGAGAGCTGCAGGGGGTGGCTGGCTGGCGGGTGGGTAAAATTCGTCGCGGAAAATAGGGGAGCCGAGGAGGGGAGGGAAGGGGATGGCTTGGGGAGAGATCGAGAGAGAGAGAGAGAGAGAGAGGAAGAAAGTACAGAGGAGAGAGAGAGAGAGAGAGGAGAGAGGACGGACGGAGACGAAAGAGACGACAAAGGGGGCGGCCAAATTTTAATCTGTTTTTCGTGGGCCCTACTTCGACCCCCCCCCCCCCAAAATTTCCTTTTTTATATAATTAAAAAAAAGCAATTTGGCCAGGTTTAATTTTATTATTATATTTTGTGAAATATTTTTGTTTTTCACCCTTTGGATGAATAGTGTAACATGACGTAAAGACCGGTTTACTGGGGATGATGATGAGTTTATTCATTTAAATCACTCCTTTTTTATTAGTATATAGTATATATATGGAGGTATAGATTTGCGTTGTATCTTTTAAGAAGGTGAAAAAAAAAACACACACATGCCACATTTATCACTTGAATGGTACATATATTGGATTTAATTCTTTGGATTGAGTGAAGTGAGTACATATACAATACCCGAGGTGAATTTGTACTGTACTTTTACACACTAAACTTCTATGGAGCCACTTCATATATTAGAATGGTAATTTGTCTTCTACGTGATAGATAGTATATATAAATTAGACGAAAACATGGCTTGAGTTTTTGTTCAATAAGCATAGAATCATGGTAGAAAGTCTTGCGAGATTTTATGCTAAATCAATTGAAGGATTACGGAGACCATGAGAACGTTTAAGAATTAATGAGTTTTATTGAGCTCATCCAATCATTTGTTACTCACTTTTTTATTTGGCAATCTCTTATGTCATTTCTATTTGCCCCACCCTTATAAAAAGAAAACTTATATAGCTTATTTAGTGACAAGTACGCCTTACATGTAATGTATATGTATATCTCTGTATATATGTAATAACAATTTTTCTTTTTTTGAATTTTCATGCTTTCGAAATCACAAGCTAGTATTCCACCATTTTTTTTAACTCAATGTACAATTTCAAGAACTGTATTCCACAGTAAATTTAAAACGAGTCCCCATAAATACTCACAACACACCCCTTTTTTTGTGTCATTATTATTCATTCATGCTTTTTTTTCCTTTAACATTAACCTTATTTTTCTCTCTTTTTTTACTTTGGTTTAACTTTTTATGATGTGAGTCGGTACCAACTAGAGCAACGTCTGTATGCTTCGAGCATAAGACAACAACAACAGCTACAACGCAATGCGTTTCGTGTTAAAAAGAGAGGAGGGAAAGACAACAACGTTGTCTCTTGATCATTCTTTTTGACAATGTGACTTTGTTGCTTTGTGGATAAAATATTCCACACCCCCTCCACGCGAAATTCGTACACTTGTTGTCTTTGCCCCATGACATGAACGAAAATCAGGCACAATCGGTGCATTGTATCCATACCCTCTCTACAAGAATTCACATTTATCATGCCAAGGTTTCTAGTTAGGTTTTTGGCATACCTTATGGCCTTGCTGAGACCGGTAAACATCGAATCTCTCCATGCGTTTTTTTCTCTCTCGCTCTCTTTATATCTCAATTGGCATGGTCACGAGGACATAGTAAACTTCACGATCGCTGTGCCAATGTTCTTAGTTCGTTTGGCTTATGTCGTGGCCTATTAGAGACAAGTGAACAGAAATTTTCATGATGTTGGATAATAGTTTTTTTTTTTTTTTCGAGTCTTTACATGTTAGCTAGATGGACAATCAACTAAATTTTATGCCTTGCATTGATTATGTCAATGCCCTAATTACATCGGTGTATACTATGGCTTCATTTGAGATTGGTGAGAGAAATCTGTCATCGCATCAATCTCGAGTATATTTCCTCCTCTTGTACCCTGTCTAAATAAAACAATTAATTTTACTATTTCATAGTACGTTTCAAAACCGATTATGTTGAAGTTCTAGTCACTTTACCTACTTGAGGTATGGAGGAAATCTCCATCACATCGATCCCCGTTTGTTTTACTCTTACACTTTATCTAGACCAATCAACTAGCATTCCTCGTACATGGTATATTTTCACATTGATCGTGTCAACATTCTAGTCATGTCGGCATAGAACATGACTTATGTTGTGGGTATAGGGAAATTTGCATCACATCAATCGCTATTGTTGTTCTTACCTTTACACGCTAATTATAATAATTAACTCGTTCATACATAGTACATTTTCACATCAATGATGTCGGTGTTCTAGTCATGTTGGCATATATCATAATTTACGCAACGTGGGAAATCTACATCACATTAGTTGCAATGCTGATCTTATCATTACATGCTAATTGGAACCATCATGTTATATATACATAGTACATGCTTCACATCGATCATGCCGATGTTCTAATCATGTTGGCACACATCACGACCTGCGTAATGTGGGTACAAAGAAATTTGCGTCGCATCAATCAAGATGTTGTTCTTACCTTTACATGCTAATCCGAATGATCAGCTCATTCATACAAGGTACATTTTCACACTGATCATGCCAATATTCTAATCATGTCAACACGTGTCACGACCCATGCCACATGGTTACAGGGGAAATCTACACAACATCAATCGTGATGTTATTCTTATCTTTACACGCTAATTAGAACAATCAACTCGTTCATACATGGTATATTTTCACATCGATCATGCCAGTGTTCTATTACGACCTATGCAACATGGGCATGGGGAAATCTACATCACATCAATTGCAATGCTATTCTTACTTTTACACGCTAATTATAATTATTTGCTCATTTTTGTGGTTATGATAATTTTTGTTATGCCAAAATTCTATCACGGTGGCTCTCAAGGACGCCTCTAATGCAAACAAATTCACTTTACTATAATCATAATTTCCCCAAATTAATCACAAAAACAGAGGGAAAAAACACGTATGTACTTATTAAAAAAATCACATCCCTCCCCCAATTTTTTCTATACGAGAATAAAACAAATTCGGAACCGCCCTAAATAAAAGCGCGAGGCAATTAAATGGGAGACTTCATTTATTTATTTATTTCATGCCTCCCCCAGTCAAACGAAGGCCGGAAAATCGAGAAGCTCATAAAAGTAAAAATAATAATAAAAATACAGATAATTATTATCCGAGTAAAAAAGAATATGAGAAAGAAAAGAACAAATGATAAAAGGTTTTGGGGGAGGGGGAGAGAGAGGAATTCAATACGACCTTCCTGCGTGCGGCCGACGCCAAGGCACGTGGCGACGAGCGGTTCCGCCCTCGGCCTCCCCCCGCATTCCCGGGAATGCCCTCGGCCCCCGCCCCGAATCACGACCGGGCCCCGGGAGGCGGCAGGCCGTGCGTTTTTGTCGTCTAGCGCCGCGCGCGTGACGGCGGCGCGTGTTTCTTCTTTTCTTTTCGGTGCTTTTTTCTTTCTTCTTTTTATTTCTTTTCATCTTTTCCCCTCTTTTGTGTTTTGCGCTCGCTTTGCTTGTGACTTTTGTCGTATCGAAGGGAGGAGGAAGGTGCGCGTCGCTGCGAACTCGACCGCCGTGGTGGGGCCGCCGGGACACGCGGCGGCGCGAGGCTGCCCCGATCGGGGGGGCTCCGCCGGGGGCCCGGCTGACGGGACCGCTCGGCGATGATCGGAGAAAGTCTCGTCCGGCGGGGCCCAGCAGCCTGGTAGTGGCCCTTGGACGCGCCACGTGGACGACCGAGCTTCGCATTTATTGGCGTACTTTTTCCTCAAAAAACGTGGGATTTTTTTTTCCCGTCTTGTGGGACCCATAACGGTGGCTCCCGCCGTTGGATTTTTTTTTTTTAATTTTTTAAGTTTCCTAAAATCGAACCTGTGGACTTAAAGCTTTTTGGCAGGTAGTCTCGCCTCTTTCATGTCATCATTGTGTTATATTTGCAACGTTTTTTTTTTTTTTTTTTTTTTTTGAGGCTTTGTTGGGGAGTGTTCGGCGAGGAAAAATGGAGATGGAAAAAATACATTGAAGTTAAAACTTTTATCCTCTTCCTTCTCACCAAAATTTATTTTTCCCCCCTTTTATCTAAATTTTTCGCGCCCTTCTAATTCTTTGACTCTTCGAACATACCATTTAAATTTAAGTATTCATCAATTGTCACAATTTATAAGGACGAACGCATTACATTTAAATGGATTAAATGTTTAACCCATACGTAACGAATTTGTTGTCTTTATGTAAATGAATTATCGATAAGTGTAGAAACAAGAGTGAATTTTACTAAACACACTTGACCTGTCTCATAATTTTGTCTATATTATTCACGGTGAGCTTCAACTTCAAGTTAGTTCTTTTGAGTGAATAATAAATCTTGAAACATTTCATATATCTAATTTGGTTTCAATTACTCTTTGTGCCTGCTACAAGATTGCACCAAAACAACCGATTGTTTTCCAACCAATCAAGTGTGATGTTAATTAGTACGTGGGGGTGGTGATTTCCTCTTGGCATTAGCCTATTTTTTGAGATGGACTTGCATAAGCTACTAAGGATGATAAGTAGGTTTGGTTCAACTCAAAAATAGACCGAACTAGATTGTATCCACCAATTCACGATCAGCTCTAGGGAGACCCAATTCCTTGAATGTAGGGCCTAAATAACATCAACTATTTCCAAGTTACAAGGCCAAAATCGCCTATTCTACTTGAAATCGGCTCAAGCAAGTTCTAGACTAGATTTTTCATTGGTTTTGATTTTTTTTTAAATTTATAATATTGTATATCAATCCAAAATCAAGTTATAGTCATCGATAAGAAGAAGCAACTACTTGAACCACTTAATCGACATATATTTCTATAATAAAATAGTACCACCTTATAAGAATCTATTTTTTTAAATAAAAAACCAAAAGTAAACAATTCCGGAACTGACGATTTTAGATTCGATTCATTTCAAATTTTTGGAACCTCGAGTCAAGGACTAGGTCTCCAGTTCTATGACAAAAGCCAATCATTTTGAGGACCAATTACTCAAAAAGTCGTGCCGCCCTTAGCTTACTCGACCAACCTCCATTGATCAAGTCTAGAGAGACACATTTGAACAAAAAATTCACGTGTGCAGTCGGAGAAGAGGCAGTCGACATCGACCACATTTATCATGGGAAAGATTAGATAGTTCCTCCCCTCTCTCTTTTTCTCTCCTTGGGCTCGCCTCATCAATAATGCTTTTTCGCGTTCCATTCTGGTCTCAAGTGTCAGAAATTTGCATACCAAAAAGAGGCTGTCGAATCGAGTAAAACGGAGGATAGGACGGGGGGAGGAAATTGATTGATGAGGTCCCTGTTTATTTTTTTTTTCTTTTTTCGTTTTTTTCTAGAATGATGACGACGAGTCGCTTGTACTTTTGGGCTAATCAGGGCCGTTGATTTTGTACCACCCCCACATCGATGATGACGACGACGATGATGATGGTGATCAAAGGCTCTTATCAAAGTGGTTGGCAGGCCCTTCTCCCTCTTTTCCAATCCGGGAGTTTTGTTCGTATTATTTGGGACAAAAGAGTAACCATCATTCAGTCAAATAAACTTAACAAAAATAGAAAAATGAAAACGAGTTCGTGGGTACGGCACGTTTGCTCTTGAACTTTCAACCGTCACACGCTACATGATCAATATCTAAATTTTGTAACCTGACATTTTGTTGCCGAAATTTTTTCCCCATTTTTTTACTTAATTATGTTTTTTTCCCTTAAGATACCTCATAGTTTTGTTAATATATTCATCAAATATCAATTTTTTTTATATATTTTTATGTTAACGTTTTAGCCAATTCATTTTTCTCCATTTTCTTTGTGTTTTTCCATTTTTTAACAAATGGGTTTTTTTTTTTTTGGTTTTGCTTCTCTTTTATATGTACACATATGTGCGGTGTGCGGTGTTCACGGGATTGAACCCAGTAGGTGGTACTTTAGTGCCCCACCGCATGCCTGTTGGCATAAATGAGCTTTCAAATGAACAAATATAATTTAATGGATGGAAAAAGGTGTGATTTTAAATCTAAATCGAGGGTAAAAGAGAGATATCTTACGGAGAAAATACACCTTTACCCACTTAAAAGCTACGTGCAGCGTAGGGCTAAAGTCAGAGTTTCGTTGAGTCAATATTATTTATAACAGCGCCCCACATAATTTATCTTGACCGCAACAAAATATAAGAGAGAGAGAGAGAGAGAGAGAGAGAGAGAGAGAGAGAGAGAGAGAGTAATGCATATATCAAAGAATTAAAAGAAAGGAAAAGTTGCATTGCTGGGCGATTATTGACCATATTCCTCCAACAACTTCCGCATACCAAAATCATTAGTGTTTACCTAAGCTCAATTAATGACCACAACCGAACTTCACCTTTCCCAGATGATTTATTGATTTCGCAAAATTTATGAAGTTGTACAATTTTCTTCTTTTGGCCGCGTATGCAATTAAGATGGCCCACACGAAAAAATAAAGTTTGTATTTCTAAAAAAGAAGAAACATTCAATGTGCCCATAAATGCATAAAGAAACTGAACATTATAAAGACATGCGTTATCCTACCGTAAACAGAAGGAAAAAATTAGGCTTCGTTATTATTTAGGTATTGCCCTCAATATACCCCCATTGAGGTCAATTTACTTTTTTCTTTCTTTCTATATTTCGGAAGGGGTATGATTATCTTGGCAATTAAGAATTGTGAAAATCTATATGCATGCGATTAGTAAGTAGCAATTAGCTGCAAAAGGATGAATCGTTAGTTTCCGATAACATGATCGAGATGTCTTGGCTTAGCTAGCATAGCATTATGGATTATCCTATTCTGTGTTAACATGAAAATCTTTGATTGAGAAAGTGAATTTTTCCTATCTTTCCTAATTTCCGCCTGAACAAAAAAAGTCAAAAAGTAGACAACCATATGATTCGTACTTTATAAGAGATAATCACCTTATTGGGAAAGGATTTTAAAAAAGGATAAATGTTCATATGCTCTTTCTGTCCATTCTCTTATTATCGTGATTATCGTCGCGTTTCAAACGTGATAATCTAATCAGTCCTTTGCGTGCAAGCGAAATTTTCTAGATTCTTTTGATGGGGAATATAAATTGGGTGGCAATTACCCGAGTCCAAGGAAAAATCGATCACATGTGGGCCATCCAGCATTTTACAAGCCAAAGTTACTTATGATTGAGATTACGTCACCCGGCATAATTTTATCTTGACTATAAAAGAATAAATGAGAAAAAGAATATGAGAGAGAAAGATAGGAGAGAATTATGCATGCATCAAAGAATTAAAAGAGAGGCAAAGTAGCCTTGTTGGGCGATTTTTGGCCATATTCCTCCAACAACTTCCACATACAAAATCATTATTGTTTAGTTCAGTTCAATGAACGAGCACAACCGAACTTCGCCTTTTCTAGATGGTTTAATAAATTATTACTTTTACGAATTTCATGATGCCATGTAATTTTCTTTTTTCTTTGCGTATATAACTAAGGCGGGCTTCCCGAAAAACAAAATTTTTTAGTTTCAGGAAAGCAAATAAGATCGTTGTTGTATTTTTATTATCAAAATATCCGTCGTTGTATTTTTCGGAAAGGCTAGGGTTATTTCTACACTTAAGATCGCGATATGCATGCAATTAGAAATTACTAAATGACTCCAAAAAAGACGAGCGTAGTCTGATGCAATGATCGAGGTGTCTTGGCTCAAGCAGCCTAGCGTTAGGGAAAAATCCTATTTTGCTTTCGCATGGAAATCTTTAATTGAGAGGCATTTTTAAGTCAAAGTCGTGGAGTCAATGGCAGTTGCGCACTCTCGCTTTGGAAGGTGGATATACTTTAGGAGTTCCATTTGCGATGGACTTAAAGATAAGCCATCTAGAATTATAAGCGTTGGGCTTAGATTAAATATGTCTATTTAGTCAAAATGAGATGCCAACAAAACTCTTCCTTCAATCTAGAATTATTTCGAAAGCATAGTGAGCTTAGAAGTTTTTTAATTGCCATGACAACATCGTAGCCATTAGTTAACCTCGATAGAGACCTAAATTCCTAAATATATCACGATGAGATCAAGTGATTCTGAGATCGAATTGTAAAAATGAATTATAAACAAAATGACATATATTACATATGCCTTTTGTACTTCTCTCTCTCTCTCTCTAAAGTTTATAAGAGAATTGCACCACTACCCTAAAATAATTTGTCGTAAATTTGTTATTGGCTCCTACCCTTTTAACATCCTCACCTAACTTATATTATTTATCATCATCACAATTAATTGGTCACGCTGATTTTGAAAAATTTCGGTTAACCAAGAAGCAAAACGACCGTGGAACCATTCGAGATCATCACGAGAGTTCGTGCGCAGAGAACGGGCAAACCCCAAGTAATCGGACTGATCTCCAAGGCGTGGAAAATGATGGTGACAAGATGCTCGCCAAATTCCTCGTCGATGATGACGACGACGATGCTGGCTTGACTCGGTACAGGGAGACGCTCCCTCCCCCCATTTCGACGCAAGGTTCCAAGAAAAATCAAACGGATAAACACTCGATTTGTCTTCTTCCACCAGTCGCCGTCACGGAGAGATGACAAACAAGAAAAGGAAACGAGGAGGAAAAAGCCAAGGGGGGCGATGGCACGCTAGTGCGCTGCACATTTGGATGCATCTCTTTGTCTTATCCCGGTAAGTGGCTAGGCATGTGCCACGCTTCGCACACCATGCACGGCGAAAGCAAGAAAGAAACCCTAGAAAACCCTCCCTCTCTCTCTCTCTTCCTCTCTCGGTGTCCCTACGCTCACTTCGGTGGCCATCCGTCCCCGTTATTCAACAGGTTTGCATCTTTCTAGGGTTTCTCTCTCCCTTTCTCGGTCATTCTTTTTGGGAGTAAAATCTCGAACGAAACCAGAGGAACAACGTGCGGACCACAACGCGTTCCCGTTTGGCAGCATCTGCGTTAGGTCAACAATTGAGGAGAGGCCTTTGGCTTGTTCTGCCCGGTCCGAGTCAAATCCCACCCAGGGTTTTTTCCTCTACATCTTCTTGTTTTGACCTTGGAGCTCGTTGTTAAAAACCCTAATCCCGGGTTCCCTTCTGGGTCATGGCTCTTTCTTGGAGCCTTGCGGCATGCTGCGGATGTCGTCTTGGACTTTTGCTTAGAGGCGCGCCAAAAGAGGGTTCATTACGAGTAGGACACGGGATGGGAACATGGCAACGACTGAGGTGGAGACTCCCTCCTCCGTTGTTTTCTTTTTTGGGGGGATGGGGGAATTAGAGCCCATGGTTTTTGGTTTTTCTAAAAAGGTTGTTCAGGCTCGAGGAATGATTCTATTCCATGATGATGCTACATACGGCATGTTATGTTACGTGACTTTTAAGATGAAAGAATGAAAAAGGAAAATATGCAATTAGGGTTTATGACCCATCACATTTGATAACTATAAACTCACAATCTTTCGCAACTATCCTTTATTTTATTTTTATTTTGATGAGATTTATTCTTGTCGGTGAAAATTTTTGGCCTTTTATTCTCGAGAGAAAGGACTTAAGAACCACACGTAAGTAGAATTCATTTGATGCAAGCTTAAGGAAAGTTACCCCCATACATATAAATGTGAATAATAGAAAAAAAGTTTAATCGAAGGGGAGAAATTGTGGTTTCAATTGTCTTCGAAAATGAACCTAAAAGAAATTTTTAGTTTAAATTATGAATAAATGAGAGTATGATTATTGTGCGACCCTTTTAAATTGCTATTCTGTCCTTTATTTTGTACTATATCATTATTATACATCTCATAATAGATACAAACGCTATTTGAAAGTATTCCAATTGCATAGAAATTTGAAATCTAAAGATATATTAATCTCTTCTTCACAATATAGAGAGATATGGCTGGTTTTACCGGGCCCCGACCTCTAAACGCCTTGGCCATGCCCGTTCAGACCCGAACTTCCAGCCCCGGTTGAGTGCAAATCTTGGCGAAGTAGGGGGACCGGGCCAACTCCTGCGGGCAAGATGCACGATCTTCTTTAAGAGTTTCTTTTTTAGCTAATATATGGAAAAAGGAATAGAGAATGATTCTAGGATTCCTGGTATTTTTTTTATGTTTATACTCTTGCGCATATGCTATATACAACTTTCCTGTTACGCGTCAAGGTAGAAAATTAACAGTAGTATTCTACAGGCATATCTTATACAGTTCCATGGACGGGCCGGCCTTGAAATAGAACGGCCGGGCGCGCCCAATGGGCCAAAAAAGTTCGCCAAGCCCACCCATTTTCTTGCGCGACATTCCACTATGCATGAAATTTATGCACTTTTGGTCAGCTGATGCGCCCCACTACAGAGTAAAAGAGAAGTCACCATGATCAGCTGAAGGAAATGGATATACCTGTAACCTGCCTATGTGGTTGGCACAGCAGTAAAACGGTCACCTGTCTTTGGCGGCATATCCTTAGGTTGGGTCAAATGCTTTTGGGTGGGGGGTAAGATCCTCATGGTAATGCCCGGAGATAGTTACTAGCGTTTTGATCGCTCGTTCCCGCCCCTTTTATCGATGAGAAAAAGGACGTGGATATGAGGACATGGACTTTAATCTTAGGATTGGTATTGTCGATATATAGAAGTTAGTGTTTGTCTGATATCAGATACTTAGGTTGAGAAACGCCCTGAAGAGCTCGCCGTGCCCTTTTTCTCAGACTTTCAGGCGCGTGGTTCGTGGTGGTTGGAGCGGTATTTTTCGACCAAAGCACGGTGTGATAAGACCATTTTTTGGTTTCATTGGAGAGTGTTTCTTGGAACCAATTACTGTCTACCTAGGAATCAAAGGTTATCGTTGGGTAGAACTATGAAAGATGGCCAGACTTGCCGGGTACTCGATGCGACATCAATTAGATCGACTTGGTCTGTTCCTTGCGTGCACCGAAGCCGACGGTCCAAGTAAGAACTCGTTCTGTGCTAGTCCTGGCCTGCAGCCGTTCCTCGTATGACTAGGTGATGTGAGCCGGCTTAGACAAGCAAGCTTTAGAAACCGATTGCAAATCGCTGCTGCCGGAGTAAAAATATAACCAGTTCGTGCTTCGATGGAAATCAAACCAGCAATTGGACATTTGAATAATCCATAAGCGATGCTGGAAATATTAGAGAACTAACATCTCATTAATTTGAAGTTGCTTTCATCAAGTCCCACACACTGGACATGATTTCTATGGAGATTTCCTAGTTCTTTCCAATGGGATCTGACCCATAAGCATTAGAGAAGAACAAGAATGAGACTGACATCAAAGTTGGAACTCCCTGTATCTTTCGCCTACTAGCAGACGCAGCTTCGCTTCATTTGTGATAGATTTGTTTAACCGATGGCTCCGCACAACCAGTTAGTACTGGCGTCCATTTGATCTATTCGATTCCTATGACTAAATGCATTTGAAAAATGCAAAAAACCACCTGGTCAATACAACCGCGAATATGGTCATCGCCTATATATTAATAAGGCGAAAAATCAGCTAGCTCATGACAATTGACAGGCACAATAATATTTTCTATTAGACAGTCACGGCGGCATTTTAAAGAAAAAAAATCAGTTCAATAGCAATGGAGTTATGCTATTTGGAGTAATTCCCGACTGCAATGCCGCTTCTTCAGAGAATCAAATTAGATCACAGCAGGGCAAAATATATGGAGGGAAGAAGGAGTTGCAATCGCATATTCATGAAAGGACATATCGCACCGTCTTATGATGTTTTGTGAAAGGAATTGCTATAGACACCAGAAGAACGGGCTGTGCTTAAACATCACGAACTATTATGTTTAGGGAACGCAGTTGATGATTAACAGAAGTTCTATTGCAGAAATAGTTTGCTGTCATTAGGGGGAAAGGAGATTGTCCAATTACTTGGTTCTAGCTGAATCATATCGATAAAGCAGACCGCCAGACAGTGGATGGTGGATGCTACCGGCTTGGTTTTGACCGTAAATGACTGCAAGATGCACAGTAGAATCTTTATATAACTCATTGCTCACAATTTCACAGTACTTCGCCCTCAGGATGTCTTGTTTCTTGAGAGTGCTTTCAGCTGACGTGACAAAAAAGTGCCGTTTTGTCTGCAGCTGATCCAAATTGACTTTCTAGAAATGATTCAACGCGTGACAGGAAAATGTCGCGAAATTTGGTTCTCTAAATTAATTCTGCTTAATTTCTTTTAGGAGGCAGCAATTACGTTCAGTTCTCTTGCAATTGATTTATTAATATGCGTCACAGGATGTTGTTATCAGCGGCCCCATAAGCACAATTAATTAAGCTGACCCGTCAACTAACATCTTTGAAAATCAGAAAGAAGTTGGTTAGTGTGAACTAGAACAAGGCAATGTAAGATCCCTTGACTGGGTATAGATCAGCTGCCTTGAATAGACCAGTAATTTCATGATATCAAGCTCATATTTTTGGACATTGTGTTGGGAAAGCGCTACTTCTCATTTCCTAAATTGGATGAGGTCAACAAAGGTCGGAGCGGCACTAAACTTTCTATTTTTCTAGAATATTTTTCAGACATATAAATCTAGACATTGATTTAGAAGGGGAGAGACGCGTTATTAGCCTGATCATGCACCAGATAGCAGATAACCTGCAGTAGCTATTAGTCACGTAACCTGCACTTCATGCTTCGACGGCAATCAAACCAACAATTGGACATTTGAATGATCGATTCAAAGCGAGGCTTTAAATGTTAGAGAACTAACATCTCATTAATTTGAAGTTGCTTTCATTAAGTCTCACACACTGGACATGATTTCTATGGAGATTTTGTAGTTCTTTCAATGGAATCTGACCCCATGAGCATTAAAAAAGAACAAGAATGAGAGTGACATCAAAGTTGAAACTGATGCTCTAAGTTGGAACTCTCTGCATCTTTCGCTCACTGACAGACGCAACTTTGCTGTACTCTTAATAGATTTGTTTAATTGATGGCGCTGCGCAACCAATGAGTACCGGTGTCCATTTAATCTATCCGATTCCTCCTACTAAGTGTATTTGAAATTTTTGAAAAACCACCTGGTCAATACAACTGCGATATGGTCATAGTTTATCTTTTAATAAGGTAGCTCGTGACAATTGATAGGTACAGTGACGTTTTCCACCAGACAGTCACGACGGCATTTTAAAGATAAAAATCAGTTCAATAGCAAAGGGGTTATGCTAGATAGAGTAATTCCTGATTGCAAAGGCGCTTCAGCTCGTTTCCAGGAGTCATCAAAGAAGCAATTAGATCACAAGAGGGCGAAAGACATGGAGGGGAAGAATGAGTTGCGATCGCATATTTATGAAAGGACATATCAAACAGTGTCATGTTGTTTCATGAAAGGACCTGAAGATCGAGCCGCGGTTAAACATCATGAACTGTTAACGTTAAGGCAATGATCGACGATTAACAGTTGTTCTATTGCAGAAATAGTTTGCTGTCATTAAGGGGAAAGGAGATTGTCCAATTACTTAGTTCTAGCTGTATCATATAGACAAAGCAAACCACCAGACAGTGGATTCTGTCTACTCGCTTTATAACGTAAATGACTGCAAGATGCATAGCTGAATCTTTATATAACTCATTGCTCACAAATTAGCTCGCAACATATTTGCTTTCACATTACTTCATCCTCAGGATCTCTCGTTTCTTTAGGGTGCTGTCGGCTGAGGAGATGAAAAAGATGCCATTTTGTCCATTAGCGGATACAATGTGACTTTCTAGGAATGGTACAAGGCGTGACGGGAAAATGTCGCGAAACTCCAAATCAACTTCTGCTTAATTTCTTTTAAGCAGCAGCAATTATGTTTAGCTCTCTTGCAATCGATTTATTAATATACGTCGCAGGACGTCGTTATTAGTGGGCCCGTAAGCAAAATTAATTAAGCTGACCCTCCAACTAACATCGTTGAAAATCAGAAAGAAGTTGGTCAGTGTGAACTAGAACAATGCAATCTAAGATCCCTTGACAGGGAAGTGGGAATCGATCAGCTGCCTTCGAACAGGCCAGTAATTTCATGATATCAAGTTCATATTTTCGGACATTATGTTGGGAAAAAGCTACTTCTCATTTTCTAAACTTTCTATTTTCATAGAATATTTCTCAGATGTATAAATTTAGACGTTGGGGAGAGGAAGGCATTATTAGCCTAATCATACACCAGAGAGCAGATGCCCTGCAATAGCTATTAGTCTTGTAACTCTGCTGCACTGCACAGATACGTTCAATTGAGTCTGTTGTTGTTGCCGCACAGCATACCAAAAGAGAGAGAATACCATGATGGCCTTCAGGATCAACGGGGGTCTCAACTGCACAGTAAAAGAAGAGAGTACTCTACCCAAAGTGAGATTGAAATCGAAAGTGCTAGAATATTTAAATGATAAACTACGCCTTTATCTAACAACTTAAGTTTTTAGAAGAATTGGCGGTGGTCCCACTAAATGTCCTATGGTATCAAAACAATAAAACATATCAAATTATTCAACATCTCTACCCCAAATCAGCACTTCCTTTGCTCCAGTTGCTATCTCAGCAATGTTCAATACATCTCTAATTTTTTCTTCTTCTTTACCATCTCTTTACCCCCATCCTTTTTTGTTAATCCCAATTTCTCATCGCCTCTCTATAATATTGCACCCACTTTCACCTTTTCTTCCCTCTTCTCTATTTCTCCGATCTCTGTTGCTATTCAAATTATGATTGAGCAATCATCCTCATCGTCTCTCATTCTTCTCAACATCACAATTCTTGTCTCCATCAAACTCGATGTAGACAATTATCTTTTGTGGAAATCTCAATTTGAATCTATTTTAATCAGCAACGATTTGTTAGGCTATGTGGATGGTTCTTTTTTGTGTCCGCCAAAGCTTAACAATAATCAGAATGACACTATAGTGATCAATACCTCATATTCCACCTAAGTAAAGACAGATCAATGCATTCCTAGTTTGATCAATTCAACTCTCATAGTTAAGATTTTCCGTGAAGTTCACGACCTTTGGACATCTCCGGAGATTTGGCTTGCTTTAGGACAATGTTTTATGTATCAATGTGTGGCAAAGAAATTGGACTAAAACTTGATTTTTAGAATGTTGTGAAGAAACCCAATCAGTCAATGTCTAATTATCTCTGGCATCTGATGTCAATTGTGGACTCTCTTACCGCAATTAATTGCTCCATATCTGATAAGGACTTGGTGAGTCAAGCCCTTAATGAGCTCCTGCTTGAGTATGATCGTTTCGTCACCATGGTCACAAACAGCCCTACAATTCTATCCTTTGGTGATTTGTCGTCATGCCTCCTCACCCAAGAAGGACGATTTCTTTGAAAATTGAATGCATCACCTTATCTGATATTCATCACACTTTGATGAGTCGTGTTACTTCATCTAGTCCTCCATTTCGAGGATCTTGAGGTGGACGTAATTCTAGAGGCCACATATTTGGTTGGGGATAAGGTGGACAATTCTTGCATGATCAACTGAGTTGGCAATCTTCCTGTGTTCGGTTTAGTTTGCTATCATTATCAATGCCCTATACCTCCTCCAACTCCTCTAATTAGCCTCATGGTGGTTTAAAGCCCTAGATTCTCCCATTCACACAAGGAGGTATTCTTAGATCTCATCTTACTTGTCAAATTTGTAATGGAGTTGGGCACACCGCACTTCAATGTCACCAAAGATTCGACCAAGCTTTTATCGCTAGCGACATGTTGGACTCCTTCTCAGCTCTCTTGGTTAGTGAGAGCTTTGATTCAAGTTGGTATCTTGATAGTGGAGCGTTGGCACACATAACTAGTGATATTAGTAACATTATAAATTCTAGATTGTTTTACGGTTTGACAAAAGTCTCAATTGGTGATGGTGATTTATTGCCTATTAAGCAAGTCGGTAAAGCCTTTTTAAACACTGGTTTCGAATCTTTGCTATTATCTCCATTTTATCATTTATCATGTTCTTAATCTTGCTCGCAGTCTTCTATCAATTGCTCAACTTTATTGAAAAATTCTTGCGCTATTGATTTTAATGGTTAGTCCTTTTCTTCGAAGGACAAATGAACTAGGAAAGTTCTCTAAGATGATTCTTCTCATGGTCATTATCCGATTTCCAACTCAATGGTGTCATCTTATTCATATCCTATTGTGGGTTCCTCTGCTTCCCTCGCTAGTAGGCTTGTCTTGGGCATCTAGATAAACAAGTTTTGAGTCGTGTTTGTAATTCTAGTTCTAAGTCAATATTATGTGAGTCGTGTCTTGTAGGCAAATCTCATTGATTGTCTTTTGAATCTGGTAGTAATCATGCATCTTTTCCTTTAGTTGTAATTCATTTTGATGCATGGATGAGTCCACTTTTTTTAATTTTTGGTTCACTTGGGTCTTTCCCATGAAAAATAAATTTGAAGTGCGTAAACACTTGTTGCTTTTGTTGTTCTATTGAAAATTTGTGTAGTACCAAAATTAAATTTTTACAAACTAATGGGGGAGGAGAACATTCTAGTATGTGTTCCAAACATATTTATGTGAAAATAGTATTATTCAATGTTTTTCTTGTCTAGACACTCCATCTCAAAATGATTTATTAGAACGCAAAATAATACACTTAGTCAAAATGTCTCGAACCTTATTAATCCATGCTCATATGCCTCCTTCATATTGGTTTGATGCTCTTCTCATTGCCATTTGCACTATTAATCGACTTCCCACTCTTGTCATATATAATCTATCTCTTTTCCACTATTTATTTTGGTTCAAGTTTGATTACTCATTCTTTTGGGTTTTTAGGTGTGCTTGTTATCATTTTCTTCTATCTCGTGTCTCTCACAAGTTGACACCTAAATTTGTGCCATGTGTATTTCTTGGGTATGCATCAAATCACAAAGGCTATAGTTGTCTTAATCAGTTGAATGATCATGTTTTTATTAGTTGTCATGTTCAGTTTGATGATGAGAATTTTCCCTTTTCATCAAAACCGTCAAATCATAGTCTTGTAATCCATTGTTCCAAATCACGTCATTCGCTTTTTGTTTACTCCTGTCAATTTATTCTTCTTTCTACCTCCTTTGGTTCTCAAGCTCCTTATCTGTCTCTTTCGTCACACGTGGGATCTTGTACCACTTGGTCCTTCTAAGAATTTAGTTGGTTATAAATGAATTTTTAAAATTAAGAAAAAACTGATGAAACTGTGGAACTTTTCAAAGCTTGTCTCATTGCACAGGGATTTAAGCAGTAAGCTGGACAAGACTATGACAAGACATTTAGCTCGATGGTTAAATCCACTACAATTCTCACGTGATATCAGAACTGGAGGTTCCGAGTTTAAATTTTTTTCAAGCCTCATTCTCCAATTAAATTTCCACGCCTTAGTACTAGGTAAAAATTAGACTAAGCGTGAGGGAGAGTATTAGAATATTTAAATAATAAAACATGTATTTATTTAATAGCTTATGCTTTTAAAACAGTTGACAGTAATCCCACGAAATCTCACAGAAAGATCTATCTAGACTTTACGATGGAATGAAACATCATTGAAAGTCCTAACCTACGATGGTCTCCCCAGATGCAGCAAGCTCGGCCTTGTTTCGACTCTGTCTATGAGGATTAAACAACCTAGGCACATTTCGTTTTATTCTCGAAGATGTCGAGAGTTTGCACAGAAAGAATTTCCCTGGTAATTACCCAACGACACGGTGGTCGTGACTTGTCTAACAATGTTTAACTCACAGCTACTCTTATAGAGTCATTGGAAAAGAAGCGACCGCAACAGAGATTAAAACGCTGTCGCACAAAAATGCCGTGAAACTGAAAGTGATTACCAGAAGTTAGGAGTCTAGGGAAATCACTGGAGTTTAGGGAAATCACTGGAGTTGCACTTAGGTCTTAAAGAGTCCAGTTTTTTAATATCAATCAGGATCACTGAGAAAACCTCGAAACGGTATCGGATAGACAAAGCCAAGCGATGTAATGCCAACATCGGCGTGCCGGGGCCGCGAATGAGAAGGTGACAAGAAAATGGTCTCCATTTGGTAGCAAGCTGATCATCACCGCGCATTTGTGAGAGCGACATCATGTATCGTTGTCGAATGACGCAGCGCAGTGAGAATATGCCGAACCAGTGGGGTTTTCTTTCTTGGGTGCCTAGTGGTTGAATGACATCGAGATGGTTTGAATAAAGAAACTAAGAAAGGATCGTCCTCCGTAGACGGGAAAAGACACAGAAGGTGGCCAATGAAAATGACAACTTTCTGCACAAAAGGCTGAAGAAATCGTCTTCAATTGGAGCATAAGACGTGTAGCCTCGCATAAATGGCATAACATATTTTTCTCATCTCGGTGATGTGCCTAATCCGACAAAGACGGGAGGGTGCTTTGTATTGATTAAACAAATCTGGCTTATATAAATTAATCGTGGGAGATAAACTCATCTTATGTTCCGGTTAATGGTCTGCTTAGCTCAGCATGAAAGCACGGTGATCATTACCAGATGAAGGGTTTGCAGAAGAGGCTCCATATTTTCTTGCTCTGTCATTCCCTTAAGCCTCTCGAATCATCAACTCCAGCTAATTGTGGTCCCCTAGGATTGTTTAGAATCATCGACTGACAACTGATTTTTTTCCCCTAGCCAATAGATTTCGCTCTAGTAACCAACGTCGCTGTCGGACCCATTTGTTTTTTTTTTTTTCCGCATGATAAGCGACCATCTGAGATCTCTTATCTAAGATCTGTAGTTTCGGGTTTCTAACGGACAGGATCAACTGCTTGATCCGTGAAGAATTTTCTTTGCCCTGCACACTGGACATTCAACGCGCATGCTGGACCAGTCTGCAGATGGCCAAGGTCAACTCTGTAGAGCCCGAAACTCGGTCAATGATATCGCTCCCTCTAGGCATTCTTTAGCGAGCCCTTAACTATGATGGAGGAGATAGGACATCATGGGAACCGGACACATGACGGCTCGGTGAAATGCGAACCGGATCACCATCTTCCGATTTTTGCATTTACGCAGCATCGGCGTCTCTGACATGAAATCATGTAATCGCATGAACAGCACAGATCTAAGAAGCTTGTTGATGAAATAGCCCCCAGAAATTCCCAGAAGTTTCATAAGAACGAATGGCTGAGTCAATTAAAAAGAATTAAAAATCGAAAGTGCCTCTCTGTCCTCCCTCCTTCAAATTAAATCAAGCAAGCAAAGCACCTTCAATGGTCAAAGGAGCCGATCAAGGACTTTTTCCCTTTCATTGTCGAAGTCACCATCTCTCCCACTTTTCAACCAAAGCCCACTGCAAGTTAAACCCATAATTTAATCACCTGATTACAATAAAGAAACGAAAGACCAATCAAGCATTTCATCATTGCGTTCGACAAACCTCTCTCATACTCATTCCTCGCCCCTCGCTTTCTGCATTTCCCTTCACAAAAAGGAAAGCACCACCCAGGTCGCCCCCAAATTCCTCAAGGAAAACACAAAGGGTTGCTGCTTCTTGAACCTCCTTCGGCCCCGAGTATCGTCCCACCATGGACAGGCTCGTGAAGCCGGATGTGACCGAGGTCGAGTTGACGTTCAGGAAGGGCCAGAAGTGCGCCAAGACGTTCCGGGTGACCAACCTCATGCACACCATGTCCGTGGCCGTCTCCCTGACCACCGCCAACCCTTCCTTCTTCAGCTTCAGCCAGCCTTACTCCATCATCCCGCCCCTGTCCTCCACGTCTTACACGCTCGTCTTGGCCCCGTCTGACCGCCCGCCCCTCTCCTCGCCTCCCGATTTCGTCACCGTCCGATCTTCCGTGCTCATCACCGGGAAAGCCCACCAGGACGACCTCCGCCGCCTGTTCTCACGGCCCGGCTCCCACGTCTTCAAGGACGCCACCATGCCCATTGCCTTCGTGGGCCTCCAGGTGATCGAATTCCTCATCAGACAGAACACCGAGATCAGAGAGACCGCTTCGCTGCTGAAGAAGGCGATTCCTGGATGTGACAGGTCCCAGCTCACCAGGCTTTTGAATTATGCAATCTCGTGCGGGGACGTGGGAATAGTGGCGAGCCTGATCGACGGCGGCGCAGATGTTAACGACTTGAATCCAGATGGAACATCCTTGATAAGCCAGGCAATTGAAGCTGGAAATCTCGAGATTCTGAAGATCCTGATAGCTTCAGGCTCATCAGTCGGCAAAAAGAACAAGCACGCGGATTGCATCCTCCACAAGGCGGCAGCAATGAACCGGGTTGACCTCATGGAAGTCCTCTTCAAGGCGTTCGGGGACGTCATTGACCCGAACGAGCCCGACCCCGATGGGCGGACCCCGCTCCACGTCGCGGCGGCCAACGGCTTCGTCGACGCGATCAGGTTCTGCGTTGCGGCTGGGGCGGACGCTGACGCGACGGACTCCGCCGGATTGACCCCTCTCCACCTCGCCGCCGCCGCGGGCAACGCCGAGGCCGTCGAGTACCTGGTCAACCACTCGACGTACGCGAGGCACGCGGTGGACGGGGACGGGAAGACGGCATTCGTGCTCGCGGCGGAGAACGGGCACTCGCGGCTGCTCGATTCGCTGCGGCTGCGGGACGTCCTGCTGCGGGCGGCGAGGGTCGACGACGTCATCGGGATGAAGAGCTGCCTCGAGGGGGGAGCCGACGTGGAGGCGCGGGACCAGAACGGGTGGACGCCGCTGCACCGGGCGGCGTTCAAGGGGCGGGTCGAGAGCGTGAAGGTGTTGCTGAGCCACGGGGCGAGCGTGAACGTGGTGGACGACGCCGGGTACACCCCGCTGCAGTGCGCGATGGAGGCGGGGCACGCGCACCTCGCTCTGCTGCTGATCGCGCACGGCGCGAGGGCGAGCCCGAAGGCCGTGGCTCCTCTCGGCTCCGACGCGGCCAAGCATCGTCTCCACCGTCCGCGTTTCCTGTATCCTCTCCGCCGCGAGAAGGGGCGGGCTTGAACCGAGGCTCCGCACCACCTGTTCGACGAAATGCCGCAACGAAGAATGGAAGACAAAAACAGAGAGGCCACCACCTGTTCGACAATATGCGTGTTTATACTGCAATCTGTATATAGTCCTGTGATTTGTGATTCACCATGTAGTTGGATAGTGTCAGATGGTCGAATAGAGAGAGAGAGAGAGAGAGAGAGAGAGAGAGAGAGAGAGAGAGAGAGGATGTATTGCAGTGTTCATTTCCCTCTCCCGGCTCGTTCCAACCTTCAATTTTGGTTGCATCGGAGTCACACTTGTCTGGTGTATACTGTAAACTTTGAGTCTAGGAAATAAGAAAATCTGTAACTTCTTTAGGGGTTAGAACATTGGATTTTTCAGCTCTCGATTCCCGATTTCTTATTGCTTTTCTTGTCCACAAGTAGATTGCAGAAGCAAGGAAATCTTTTCTTCGCCTGTCTGATTGGTTTGCTTCCATTGCAGACCGTCCTGTTGCGTTTAGTTATATGTGCTTCTTTACCAAAGAACCGGTTTCTATTCCCTGAACTCCATTTGTATACAGTTCTCTGAAAGGCGTTCTCGTGTCGTTGTCTTGAGCATGTGCCTTCGCTATTTGCTTACCCTGTGTGGGAGGAGCAAACCACGGATATGCCGAGCCAGATTAGCACCACATATTTGGCAATCTGAGCTGATTATTTGGCATTCCTGATGGGATCTATAGGCTGCGTCGGCTGGCCATGGCTTGAGAAGGATGGATGCATTTCTCAGGTGTTATTCAGCTACCTTGGCCAAGCGTGACTGAGGTACGCTGTCAGGCTTGCGTAATGAGCTAGCGTGCCAAGAAGCGACGGATATACACAAGTCACAGGTCATCGCATCGACTTGATATTTCTCAGAGTATGGCAATGCTCACACAAGAAGGCAGCAAGCAAGCTAAGTACCGTTTTCGGATGAACTCAGGACGAGAAATGCGCTTGGATGCTTACACTTATCATGAAACTGTGGGCGTCGGTGTGACTTGACAATGATGAGAGCATTGCGTAGTGAGTTCTCGTCGGACCATAATATCAAGTAGCATAAAATGTCGATGATCCGAGCATCGGATCAGTACACACGATGCTTGATATGATATGTCAAGCTTGAGCAGTGAACCTGAATTCAGAAGCGTGAATCTTGGGGAGTCAAACGAGCAAGAAAGGTTGGACCATAAACAAGGGAGTCTCCATGTTCGGTTCAATGCTTCTTTAGATTCCCGAGCAGCACGCCGACTTTTTTTATTTGGAGAATATTCAATGACAGCGTATGCGAACGCCGAACGGCCAATCGCCTCGTGATTTCAGAGACAACGCTTCTCGCATAAGCACGAGCAATCAAATGAAATAAAGCGGCTACGTAAGACCCGGTTAAGAATTCGGAAAGGAAATTTTTATTTGTGCTTAAGGAACAAAAAACTATATTGATGAATCATTGAAAACATGTCATATTAAAAAAAGGGAAAATGCCACACATTGTCCTTAAACTTTTACTCAATATGCAATGTGATCCATGAATTTTTAATTTGTTCAATATGGTTCCTAAATTGTCACTAAATATGCAATGTGATTCTCAAACTTTTAATTTGTTCGATATAATCCTTAGACTTTTGATATATGTTCAATTTAATCCATAAACTATATTAAAAATAATCAACATTGTCCTTAACTTGAATTGATAGAAGAACAATATTGAATATTATCATATAATTTAAGGACTAAATTGAATATGTATCAAAAGTTTATAGATTATATTAAACAAATTAAAAGTTTAAGAATAATATTGCACATTTAATGGAAGTTTAAGGATTATATTGAACAAATTAAAAATTCAGGGGTCACATCTTTATATCAAAATTCAAGGATAATTTATATCATTATTCCTAAACAAAAATTGACATTCTTTACTGTTGAAAAATTCCAAGCGGTTGAAGTTAAGTTGACAATTTTGACCCCAAAAAAGAAAAGTCAAGTTGACATGGTGGATCCTCTCTTCATTTGATTAAGTTTAACAAGGTATGCCTCCTTGATTTCTATATATTATATTTTGATTGGCAATATAGTTCATTAAAAAAGGCTAAGTTAATGCGGTTTTGTGATTGGTATCTATCACTTCTTACCCCCTTACCACAATTGCCACCACCTAGTTAAGTGGACCACATTTCACAATGTCATGTTTTCATTAGCTCTTCGTGGCCGTGTCACTCAACATCACAATCATCTCTCGCATGCTTTCGAGGTGTATTTTCGAACAACAAAGTTATCGTGAGCAATTTTGGCTATCGGGTTTGATCCACAAAATTTTAGCCTCGACTCTTCATAGTGACTGACGATATATAATATCAATCATTGAATATGATCACAATGAACTTGTCGTTGGTAAGGTCGCAACATGTTAGAAAAGCCTTCTAGTTCGAGTCCTAGGAAATGGTTCAATTTCATTAGCATGCCTTATTTCTAATACATCTGATATCCGTTTCCAAATAAACATCTCCCATACCAATAACCTTGGAAATACCACTATTTCCTATTCTAATACAACCAAAGTCCTTGCCATGATAAGAAGCAAAGTAATCACGTTGTGAGGTGACAGGAAAGAAGCCATGGAATCAACAACCCACGTAGAGTCTTGGCATGTAAGATTCACACATCCGTTGTCACGTACGAACACAATATCGCCATTGGATGCAACTGCTGTTGTAGCTTGTTTCTTTTCTTTCTTTCAATCTCCATTTCTATCATGGGATCTATCTCTTTTTGGCAACAAACACTATTTTGCATAATGTTCCATTTTGCCGCAATTATAACACTTCACACTCTTTCTCGGTCTTGATTTCGACTTTCCTCTTGACTTGCCTCGAGTATCATTTCTTTGAAACCTTTTTGAATGACTTCTTGCCTTGCTTTCAATAACAAAAGCATCCGATGTAGAAATATAATTTAAGCCTTTTATTCTTGTTTCTTCATTGAACAAATTTTCTTTAACCATACTCATAGAAAGCACACCAAAAGGAGTCGAGTTGTTTTACGCCATAACCAAGGTGTCCCAAATATCAGGAAGAGTACCAAGTAATAAGCATGCTTGCAATTCATCACCAAGATCAATCTCAAGATTTGTCAAGTGATATACAACATCTTGAAATTCACTCAAATGTTCTGCCATATTACTCCCCTCCTTATATTTCAAATTCACAAGTTGCTTAACTAGAAAAGCTTTATTTTGTGGAGTTTTTTTTTTCTCATAGAAATCTTGTAATTTCTTCCAAAAAGTGTTTGCTTTCGTTTCTTAAGCAACATGATGAAATACACTATCATCAATCCATTATCGGATAAACCCAACCATTTTCTGATTCATTCTCTTCCATTCTTTGTCCTTTTTTTTTTTTTAATCTCATTTAGCTTCATCACCCTCAATAGAATCAAATAAGTCTTTACAATATAACACGTCTTCCATTTGAGGTTGTCAAATAGAATAATATGAGGCATTTAACTTAAACATGGTGACGCTAGTTTCTCCATTTAACACTAGAATTTCAACTTGGCTTTGATAGCACTTTGTTGGGGAGAACTCAGATACAATAAGGGCGTGCATGGAAACGTTTCTTAGAAACGTTTCCGGAATACTTCTGTACGGAAAGTGTTCCCAGGAACAAAAAAGGAACAGAAACGCGTTTGGTTGCGTTTTTGTTCTTTTTTTTTGTTTTTTTGTTTCTGGAACGAAATAAGAACAAAAAAAAGAAACAACAATTTGTTGTTTCTTGCTCCAGAAACATTTCTTCTCTTCTTCTCTTCTTCTTCTTTTCTTCTTTTTTTTTTTCTTCTTTTTTCTTTCACCGATCGCCGGCCTCGGCCATGGCCAGCGACCGGCCGTCGAGGCTCGGCCTCGCCTAGATCCGGCGAGGCCTCGCCGTGGCTGGGCGAGGCTGTCGGCCCTGTCAGCCGGTCGCCGGAGGCCGGTGACCGGCCAAAAAAAGAAAAAAATAAAAAGAAAGGAAAAAATAAAAAATAAAAATAAAAATGTTTAAAAAATTAAAAGAAACAAAAAAAGAATAAAATTTACCAAACGTGTTTCTGTTCATTGTTTATTTCCGGACCAAACGTTACCAAACACGTTCTTTTGTTCAAAAATTGTTCCTCGGAACAGAAATACTTTTTTTTTGTTTCTGTTCCCTGGAACAAAAAAAGAACATAAACATTACCATTCGCACCCTAATTCACCACGAGCCAAATGCAATCCAGGATCAATCTCTCCCATAAAACTAAATCAACTGAAATTCTCTTAACCTCGAGCAATGACTCACAATATATAACCTCAAAATATGCAAATATAATGTCGAAATGATAAGTATACAAAGCAAATAATGACACCAAGAATTTAACGTGGAAAACCTAATATGGGAAAAAAACACGGACCGCCCAAAACATCCACTAACACCAAGAATAGCATGATACACAAAGTATTCTTCTCTAATCACATACTAGATGCACAACATCAATATTATGATCTCATTTCATCACCATCTATGTAGATAAATAAATTCGTAGCTAAAAAACCCTAACTGTAATTGGAGAATTCGAATGTGGTTCTTGACGAATGAAAACCATCAATTCATAGCTCTTGATCTCACAAACAACATACTCAAATTAATTTGAGCCGATTCCGTCAACGTTTGGCATTTGAATCTGGATCACAAAGATTCAGTCCTCTCTTCTCCTTCGTGCACTTTCTTCCTGTGGGTCTCTATCTTTGTACTTTTTTTTTATCCCCTTCTAGTCTGCACAAAGCAACACCCATTTTCTTTTATCTTTCTCTCTCCTCACTTTGGCACACGCACAAACGCACGAAGGCACCACTTTCTTTTCAACTTCTCTCTCTCTCTTTTAATACTGGCTGGGCCTCACATAAAGGTGGATCCAGCCAATAGTATGCTGTCAGGGTTGCGTAATGAGCTAGCATGCTAAGAAGCAACGGATACACACAAGTCATGGCCATCGCATCGACTTGATATTTCCTGGAGTATGGCACCGCTCGCACAAGTAGGCAGCGAGCAAGCTAAGTACCATAACCCAGGATGAGAAATGCGCTCGGATGCTTACACTCATCATGAAACTGTGAGCGACGGTGTATATTGATAATGGTGAGAGCATTGCGTAGTGAGTTCTCGTCGGACCATAAATATCGAGTAGCATAAAGTGTCAATGATCCGAGCATTGGATCAGTACACACGATGCTTGATATGATATGTCAAGCTCGAGCAGTGGACCTGAATATAGAAGCGTGAATCTTGGGGAGTCAAACGAGCAAGAAGGGTTGGACCATAAGCAGGGGAGTCTCCATATTCGATTCGATCTTCTTTAGATTCCCGAGCAGCATGCCGACTTTTTTTATCTGGAGAATATTCAATGACAGCGTATGCGAACGCCGAACGGCCAATCGCCTCGTGATTTCAGAGATGAGGCTTCTCGCATAAGCACGAGCAATCGAATGAAATAAAGCGGCTACGTAAGACCCGGTTAAGACTTCAGAAAGGAAAATTTTATTTGTGCTTAAGGAACAGAAAACTATATTGATGAATCACCGAAAACATATTATATTAAAAAAAAAGGGAAAATGCCACATATTATCCTTAAATTTTTACTCAATATGTAATGTGATCCATGAATTTTTAATTTGTTCAATATGGTTCCTAAATTTTCACCCAATATGCAATATGATTCCCGCACTTTTAATTTATTCGATATAATTATTAGACTTTTGTCCCTTAACTTGAATTAATAGAAAAATAATGTCGAACATTATCATATAATTTAAAGACTAAATTGAATATGTATTAAAAATTTAGGGATTATATTGAACAAATTAAAAGTTCAGGGACGACATTGCACATTTAGTAAAAGTTCAAGAATTATATTGAATAAATTAAAAATTTAGGGGTCACATCTTTGGATCAAAATTCAAGAATTATTTATATCATTATCCCTAAACGAAAATTGACATTCTTTATTTTCTATATAAGCACCTGCTGGAAAATTCCAAGCGGTTGAAGTTAAGTTGACAACTTTGACCAACAAAAAGAAGAGTCAAGTTGACATTGTGGATCCTCTCCTGATTTGATTAAGTTTAATAAGGTATGCCTCCTTGATTTCTATATATTTTGTTTTGATTGGCAATATAGTTCATTAAAAAAAGCTAAGTTAATGCGGTTTTGTGATTGGTATCCATCACTTTGCACCCCCTCGCCCCAATTGCCACCGCCAGGTTAAGTGGACCACATTTCACAATGTCATGTTTTCATTAGCTCTTCGTGGCCGCGTCACTCGACATCACAATCATCTCTTGTATGCTTTTCGAGGTGTATTTCTCAAAGACAAAGTTATCGCGAGCGATCTTGGCCGTCGGGTCTAATCCACAAAATTTTGGCCTCGACTCTCCACAATGACCGACCAGATATAATGTCAATCATTGAATACGATCACAATGAACTTGTTGTTGATAAGGTCGTGACATGTTAGAAAAGCCTTCTTGTTCCTTCTTGTTCGAGTCCTAAGAAATGGTTTGATTTCGTCAGCATGCCTTGTTTCCAATGATATGTAGACCCGAATTCTTTGATTTGGATCTACAGGTTGGTTCTAATGTAATCTATCTTGCAAAAGGAATTGGCGTGGGACTTGGAAGGGCGAAAAATTATTTTGGGTTCGAGGTATGTTGTTTCAATGGTGGTTTAGTAAGATTTTATTTCAAGATGGATTTGTTTTTTTTTTTTTTTTGGAGGAATGATTGGATAACAATTTTTAATTTAATGTGAAAATAATAATGTAATCTAACCACAAAAACAAAAAAAATAAGTAATTATAATTTGTTATGGGGTTCGTTTATTTAAGAATATGTATTTCATAATAAACTGTTAATCTCACAATAATACAAAGATTATTGTGCTAGCGAAACCTTTTTTTATTTTATGTTATCAATGATCAAGGGCGAGAGGTACTTTTCGAGCTTATGATAGAATTTCAAAGTTATCAATTTTCCAGGGGAGCATTGATGTCTTTGCTAGGTTGGGACCCTTCGATGTTGGGATTGATTTAAAATTGGGACCTCTGAATGCATCTCGAGAAAATAGCAGGAGTAGGTCGAGGATGATGGAGAAGATCAGACCCGTGGCTTTTGCTATGCACTGGTGTTGATTCTCCTATGCAAAGAAGAGTGTGGGTCGAGAATAGTGATATGGATAGACATCGATAATTTAATGATGCGTTTATTTCCGGAAAAATGAATGATTTGAATTCTAAAAAATAATCATTTGTATTATTTATAAAAATGGATAAACGAAATATTTCTTCGTTGCCTGTGAAATATTTAAACATAAATTATTGTTGCCGATAAAAATATTTTTTATCGATTAATTATTTTAAACAATATAAATGTTTTTAATCAATATTCTGGACAATCCCAAGTGATCATATCTTCGTCGCAGGTCCACTGGAGCGCGATTCTAAGAAACCCCACGTAATTGGATGAGTCAGATTGAGAGAGACACGTTTGAAAATGAGGCTTCTTTGACGAAATGTACTAGGATTATAAATTCTCTAGAAGCAGACCAATCATATATATTTCCCTTTTTCTCCATGATTTTCAATCTATTTTTCTGATAACGTTACCTGTTCGGATTCCATTGCGAGTTCCCCGACACCCTAGAGATGGAACGGTCATGATCGAGAGGTGCAAAATATCTCGATCGGGCTCTTTTTCATATGAATTTTTCGATCGATAGAAAAATTTCGTGGGCATCAAAATTGGAGGCCTTTGAGAGGAATCCAAAAGTGGGGGATTAAGGGCGCGTTTGGTAACGATTTTGTTCCCGGGAGCTGATTCTGATAAGAACTGATTCTTTTTGATTCTGTTCCCGGGAACTGATTCTAAGCATTTTAAGCCGTTTGATAACTGTCCAAAATTTCTGATTCTGGAATAGAATTGCGTTTGGTACCGTATTCATTAATTCTGTTCCAAATCAATTTCTTTTAATTTTTAAATAATTTTTGTTACTTTTTTCCTTTGTTTTCTTTTCTTCTTTTCTTTTTTTTTTTTCATTTTTTTTTCATTTTCCTTTTTTTTCTTTTCATTTTCCTTTTTTTTCTTTTCTTTTTCTTTTTTTTTCCTTTTTTCTTTTCTTTTTCTCACCTTCTCCTTCTTCTTCTGGCCGGCCGCCGGACCGGCGATCAGCCAAACGAGGGCCGGCGACCTCACCAGAGCGTCGCCGGCCCTCGGCGAGGCCGGCCCTCGTCGGCCAAGCCTCGCCGGCAGCCCTCGCGGCCGACGGGCGAGGCTCGCCTAGCCCCGCCGAGGCTCGACCGAGCCAGATCTGGCGAGGCCGAGCCCCGCCGATGGCCAGGCCGACCTTGTCCGACCTCGTCGGGGTTGGGCGAGGCCTGCCAGGCCACCGGCGGGGCTGGGCAAGCCTCGCCGGTGGCCAGGCGAGCCTCGCCGGTGGCCAGGCGAGCCTCGCCTGGCCATCGGTGGGGCTGGGCGTCGTGAGGCTCGCCCAGCCCCTGCCCAGTCTCGGCGAGGCTCGGCCTCGCCGGTGGCTGGGCAAGCCTCCGACGAGCTCACCGGACCTCGCCCTGGTCCGGCGAGCTCCGGCGAGCTCGCCGGACGGCGGCGGCGGTGGATGGCGGTGGCGGATGGCGGACGGTGGCGGGCGGTGGTGGACGGCGGTCGTGAGATGGCCGAAGGGAAGAAGAAAATTCATTGATTTTGATTCTCAAATTGATTCTCGGAACAAGAATCAACTTTTTTTTGATTCTTGATTCTGTTCTCAATCTGTTCCCGGGAACAAAAATTTTACCAAACGCGATTCTAGGCCGAAACTGATTTCGGAAACAAAGAATCAGAATTTGGCACTGTTTGGATGGTTACCAAACAGGCCCTAATTGAATTATAGAAGCAACCGTCATTTTTTTTTCAAACATGCGAACCAAAAAAAAGGAAAAAAGAAAAGAAAAGAAGGAAATCCAACGGCGTCCCTCTCCGTTGACCATTGACTCTCCTCCCCCCCCTCCTCTCTCTCTCTCTCTCTAGAAATCCTTTCTTTCTTTCAATTTTTTGTTTTTAAATTTTATTTCTAATTCTTTTCTCCTTCTCCTCTTTTTCCCATTCATCGTCTCTGACTGCGACTCTCTCTCTCCCTCTCTACCCACTCGACGTTTGACTCGTTGCAGCACCACCCGGCGCGGCCCCGATTCCTCCACCGCCGAATTCCCACATCCCATCGCCGCCGCCGCCGCCGCCGTCATTGATTCGCCCCTCCCCAAATCGAGAAGCTTCGGCCGCCGGGGGTCCCTCGGAGCCTCCCCGAGCCCTCCGCGATCTCGCTTCCGCTCGGGGGGTTCGGGCTCTCGGGGCTCTTTGATCCTTTTTCGGATCGGCTGAATTTCGAGGTCGGGCCTGCGGGTGGGGGGAAGGGGAAGCTCCCGTGCTGCGCTCTCTTGCGGCTTCCATGGGGTCGAAGCCATGGCTGCACCCGGCGCCGACGTATCGGAACCTGGAGACCTACTGGGACGCCGACGAGGACGCCCCACTCCCCCGCGTCGGCCACACCCTCACCGCCGTCGCCGCCACCAAGTCCCACGGCCCCCGCCTGATCCTCTTCGGCGGCGCCACCGCCATCGAGGGCGGCGCCGCCTCCTCCGCCCCCGGCATCAGTGAGTACCCGTCGTGTCGCTTCGAGTGTGTTTCCGCGATTTTTGTTCGCTCTTAATGACTGCTAAATTTCTCGATCGGTCCGTTTTGGATTAGTTCGGCTGTTTTCACCTTTTCAATTCTCTCTCTCTCTCTCTCTCTCTCTCTCTCTCTCCCGCTCTCTGAAATGCTGGTTGCTGTTGTGCTAGGATTAGCCGGAGTCACGAATTCAGTGCATTCTTACGATATTCTCACCAAGAAATGGACAAGGCAACTGCTTTCCCTCATTTCCTTTTCTCTTTTTCCCGTTTTGAGTAGTAGTATCGGATCTTGATTAGTAACTGCTGTTTGTTTGCCTCTGTATGATTGATGAATTCAGGATGAAACCTGCGGGTGACCCGCCATCTCCTAGGGCTGCACATGCGGCAGCTGCGGTGGGCACTATGGTCGTGTTTCAGGTAATTGTGATGTGGAAATATGTGGCCATGAATGGCTAGTGGTGTCTTTGTTGGTTTAAATTTACACGTGAACTGTCTCCATTGATAGGGTGGCATAGGCCCTGCTGGGCATTCCACGGATGATCTTTACGTGCTAGACTTGACTAACGACAAGTTCAAGTGGCACAGGTGAACTTCTGCTGCCAAATCATGAGAAGTAATTTCTGCACAGAGAAGGATTTCTGATAAATATTAGTATTCGGTCTCAATATGTAGGGTGTTGGTGCAAGGGCAGGGTCCTGGGCCTCGATATGGTCATGTAATGGACTTGGTTGCTCAGAGATATCTTGTCTCTGTCAGTGGTAATGACGGTAAGTGTTTTCAATTGTTTTTGGTTTTTCTTGAAGATATGCTACTAGAAGTGATCAACTTGTCATTTATACTGGTAACCGCTGCAAATTTAGGGGAGATGCTTTATGATCATTGCTCTTTGCTCATACCTTCTCTTTGATTAGATGAGATGGCTATAAGACATGCTTTGTGCTGAATCTATTTGCTTCTCTAGTTTTGTTTGGAAAAGATTTCTAACTTTAAAGTAGATGTGTATATATACTGTGAGCAAAATGCTGCAGCTAGTTTCAAATGTGTTGGGCTTGAACCATTATGGTGTTATTCATCCTCAGCAACTCGTTTGAATGGTTATTGTGATGCTATTTTGATGATGCATCAAAATGTTCTTTTTTATTTCCTTTTTAGAGTATGTTCATGATGATATTATACAAGTATCCTACATGGTTTGTCTTTAAAATTTTTTGGGGACCTCATATACTTGTAGTCTCCATCAACATAATGGCTTAAGCATTAGGAGTGAACTTTTTAACACGGTATCATGGCCTAGTTTCGCATTCTTCACTGAACTAATAGGTCATTTCCCATGTGGTTCTTGTTTATGTTGTCATGTGCTTCGTACAGTTTCTTTCCTAAATTGCACTTGAGAGGAGGTGTGAAGTGATTCGTGTTGTTTGTTTAGGGATTTATTTGGATTATATATGCATGGAGTCTCCATCGCCATTATAGCTTTGGATTGAACTTTCTAAAGGATAGTATCTGGCAAAGTATCCTTTTCAATTGTGGACACGTGGTGCTTGCTCATTTATTATGACACCTTATATTGCCTTTGCAATACAATGCAATGCTTTTTGTTTTCTTTATTTTATTTCTAGAATTGTCGGTTGGTCAAGCCATTATTCTTGCTTTTAGGTCTTTTTGTATTTTTGATGAAGGCATTGTTGGAAGGCTAATGATAACGTGACCATGGGAAATATTCTTTTATAGGAAAAAGAGTTCTTTCGGATGCTTGGGTGCTAGATACTGCCCAGAAACCTTATGTTTGGCGCAGGCTCAACCCAGAAGGTGATAGACCTTCTGCAAGAATGTAAGTATATGTTACACAGTTGGGAAAGTCAGTTGCCTCTAATTGCATATTCTTAATGATGGCGATTAGTAACTGCAAATGATTTCCGGTGCATTACCACTTTGTCAATGATTGTACCTAAGCTCTTTTACGTTGGAAAAGCAGATGCTATCTATTCATTCTCTCCACATATGAAATACCAAATTATACATAACTCTACAAAACTTTTGCAGGTATGCAACAGCTTGTGCACGATCAGATGGCATGTTTTTACTTTGCGGTGGAAGAGACTCCTCAGGAGCAGTAAGATCTATTTTCACTAAAGAACTACTTTCAATAGTATTGCTGACATGTAATTTGGATGGTTTCCTCTTCCACTTGGCTTTGGTTATTGAGCTTTGTTCTTCCTAAGTTAGTTTCTACTTGATTAGTATGTGGATGAAGATATTGAATCATGTGAATTTAGTTTCTCCCTAATCAAAGGAGTGACCTTTGCATCTAGGCAGCCCTATATAAGGCACTTGGAAAAGCCTTGTGCTTCCCCTTTAAAATTTAGGATTTTGTGTTGGCATTTACAAATTGATACATCCAATACACCCTCTTGTGATGAATTACTGGTACTCTTCGGGGGCAGTAAGATCTATTTTCACTGAAGAACTACTTTTGATGGTACTTCTAGCATGAAATTTGGATGGTTTGCCCTTCCACCTGGCTTTGGTTCTTGAGCTTTTTCCTTCCTATGATTATTTCCACTTGATTAGTATGTGTATGAAGATGTTGAATCATGCGTGAGTTTAGTTTTTATCTGATCGAAGGAATGACCCATGTGTTTCGGCAGTTCTTTATGAGGCACTCAAAAAATGCTTCATGCTTCTGCTTCAAAATTATGAGATATTGTGTTGGCATTTTCAAATCGATACATCCATTGTACCCTCTGTGATGTTTTGTTGGACCACATGCATTAGGCCTCTTCAGGGCAGTAAGATCTGTACCTTCAATGGTATTACTGGCATGCCATTTAGATGGTTAGCTCTTCCACTTGGCTTTGGTTCTTGAGCTTCTTCCTTCCTAAGTTTGTTTCCACTTGATTAGTATGTGGATGAAGATGTTGAATCTTGTGTGAGTTTAGTTTTTCTGATCGAAAAAGAATGATCTTCGCATTTAGGCAGTAATTTATAAGGCACTTAGTAAAGCCTCATGCTTCCCTTGAAAATTTTGAGACATTGTGTTGGCATTCCAAATTGATACATCCAATGTAACGTCTGTGATGGTTTGTTGGACCACATACGTTGGACCTTAATTTACAGCTGTTCCTCCTTCAGCCTCGAGAACATTAAAATTCAACTGTCAGAATCTGTGGGACTAGGTCGAACTCGTGATTTTCGTTACACAAATGCTCTCAATATCCTACAGTCGAAATGTTTCATGATGGATCTTTTTGTGTTAATTTCAATAAGGAGGAAAGGACAAAGATGGCAAACCCCTTAGTACTACAGCAAGAGGGTAGTAATACTACAGTATCCAGTTGGATGTTGAGGATGGAGAGTTTTCAAGCATAGACCTCTTATTTAGAACTTCACTGTCACCTGCACGTGGAGGTGTGAGGCCCAGAAAGAAAGCAAAAAAGAAATAAAAATAAAGAAATCAAATTACCAAGATCTCCCGTATCTGATAATATACGTTTTTGGTCTTTTCGTACTATATCTCTTAAACTATTAATCTGCCTGGCATTCACAGCCACTGGCCGATGCTTATGGCCTGCTTATGCATAGGAATGGTCAATGGGAGTGGACTCTTGCTCCTGGGGTATCTCCTTCACCAAGGTACCAACATGCTGCGGTAAGTATATGCTTTTTCTTGTTCCCACTTTGCTTAATGAACTTGAAGAGCAGTCGTGCAGTCTTTGAGAGGACTGGGTTTGGATATGCATATTACAGCTTATTACCTGATGAACCAAAATGTTTGTGTGGTTGTAGGTCTTTGTTGGTGCTCGGTTGCATGTCACAGGAGGTGTCCTCAAAGGAGGACGTGCTGTTGAAGGTGAAGCAGCTATAGCAGGTAATCTCTTTAATCTACGATGTATATGCAAACTACTTTTGGCATAATCCTAATCATCTTATTTTCCAATATCATCATTATACTATGCAAATATCTGTTTTTACAACCTTTGTTATGTTTTGATAGTTTTGGACACTGCTGCTGGAGTCTGGCTGGATAGAAATGGACTTGTGACTTCGTCTCGCACTAGCAAGGATCACTCTCAGTATGATCCCACATTGGAGCTTATGCGCCGTTGCCGCCATGCAGCTGCTGCTGTTGGTGTTTGCATATATGTCTACGGTGGTCTTAGAGGAGGTAAAGAAATTAATTTGGAAAGGATCTAGCAAAGGATCTTATATTGTACCTAGTAGTTTCAATGACATAGTAATCAGATCATTAATGGTTTTTTGGTACAATGACATGAACAATAAGAAAAGCAATAATAAAATGGGTCCAAATGTAGCATGATTGGAATTGTAAACTTTGAACTTGTGGTTTGTCCTTTTGAAAATTTTGGAGATGTAAAAGAAAATCATGAAGAGCACTATTTTTGGGACTCTGGTTATCTAATGGAATAGACAAAGTAAAGTGTATGACCTATGTACCTTTCTTCACCTGCTTATTGGAGTTCATCAGAATTATTTTACCAACAAGATATGAACTGTACATTCTCTATTAAAGAATGGTACAGATTATGAGCAATTGGCGATAAAGTTAGGCACAATTAATTAGGCGTCTGCAGGAGAACTTGTGCAGCTTGCAGACTTTAGGAAACTATCAAAGTCGGGAAGGTTCCAGGGTGGGTATTAGAGCTTGTAATGTAGGTTCTCAAGTTCTGAAAAATTGGGATTGGTGAGTACAAGGTAGGTTCTAGGGTTTGGGTTATACTTTCCTGTTTCCACCTTGGATTCCTCTGCCTTGTACCCTGTAGATTATTGCTAAATTAATTATGTTTGCTTTTAAATACTTATGACTTTCTTAGTGTCAGTATGAAATCTTCACATTTCAATGGATGAAGGCCCTAACTGATTAACTATCTGCAATCCAATTTTGCCCCACTTGTGATGAGCTTGGTTATGTCTACGACTTTTTATCTTAGTTCATGCTTTTAGTAGAGTGGGATATATTTTATATAAACTCATAGATTTAAAAGATAGGTGGAACCTGATTTATTTCTTTATTTTTTCTGATGTTACTGTTATTTTAGAATTATGTTACAGTTAGACATGAACATTTTTATGCCGAATGATCAATCGTATAACTATAAATGTGACAATTTTTTATTCAAAAAAAATTATCTTTGAAAAATATGGGGTAGTACAGGGTACCCTGGAACCTCTGTAACTGACAGGTTCGGGTTTAGGGTAGTTCCAAGAGACTACGGGGTACATTCTAAGTTCCAAAAAAATTTGGAACTGGTACCTTCTGGATAGTTCTAGAGTAGGGTAAATACTCTACTTACCTTGGAACCTGCGCACCAATTTGAAAGTGGATCAATGAGTTACCAAGTCCTGCTATTTTGTCTTCCAAAGAAAGTTTATTTATTTAGAAAACACACAAAAGGATTCCTGATCAATCTAATCTGAAAATGAGGATATAAGTCATTTTTGCATGAGGAGTTAGATAGATCTCTCCAATCAAATGGATACTTTACTTATATATAGCACCTACATATAAAGACAATCCATAATTTTAATGGTGCGCTTACTTTTGCATAGTGAAACTATAGAGGCTTAGGGTGAGCGCTTTTTTTTTTTTTTTGGGGGGGGGGGGGGGGGGGGCTTGGGGGAATTTCATATCATTGATGTCAAAGCTATTGTGCTGTTAAATAAGTGTCGTACAATCTCAAACTAACTTGACACATCTTAAAGTCATGTGGGTGTGACGTGTAGATGAGCTGACTATAGCTCACAAATTATTCTAGTGGTGAACCTGATTTGGGTCGTCCAGAGTGGATATGTTGGAATTTGGATTATTTCCACATCATCCATGTTTGAATAGATGTATTTTGACAAGTAATTTTTGTGCATTTGTAAGCTAGCACGACTCATTTAAAAGTCATATGATTTTGGGCGAGCCATAAAGCGGGCAATATGGTCCTTGTGCTGGGCCTAGATGAGTGCAGATGCAGCTGCGTCATTGTTACATGCATGTTAATTTCATTTTGTGTAACTTATATCTATTGATTCACTGGTGCATGGCACGATACTAGGCTAGTTGTATTTGCAAGTTCAATATCTACTCTCACCAAGTTTGCTATTTACGGCTTTATTAAGGAAGACAAACTGCTATTCTATCCACCATTATCATGTTGTGTATTAAAAGGCATTTTATTCCTTGGAATCAATATCGATTTATTGTAGCACTTGGTGGATGGCAATTCTAGATTTAAAAAAGGCCGATTAATGAAGAGTTTGTTTATAGTAATCAGATATTTCTTCTTTTGGGTCATAATGCTTAAGTTGGAACTGTATCTGGAAACTGTATAGAAACCACAATCTTTAGCAATTGTTCTTGAAGAATCTTCTGTCCTGCTCAACTGTCTCTTATTAGACTTCTGTCATCAGAGACTTCTGGTTACGGTCCTTGGAGGAGACCTATTGCAGATCATGTTAATGTTAGGTCCAACAACCCTGGCACAGAGGCTGTTACTTTTTTGGTTGCATATGTAATTTCTGATGGCTTCACACACAGCTCAGAGGGAAGTAGATGTTTTGCTTGCCTAAAATAATCGGGCATATTATGACAACACCTGTACAAAGTGAAAGAATGTTTATTTTTTTTTTCAAATGAAAAAGTGATGCTTTATCAGGACTAGTTGGTAATATCTGGTATAACAGTATCTGAGTTGGTATACCCTCTGAGACAGGGATGTCAGGTCTCTAACAGATGTTATCATGCAGGTTAAAGCTCTAACAAAAATAGCTATAGCTGAACAAAGAATGAACTTCCCAAAGTCTTAAGATTCCAAAATTTTCTCAAGTAAAAGCTTCGTTTACATGTCATTTGATCATGTAGACCAAAATGTCAAAAACTATAATATTACAAATTTATATACATAAACTGACTTTTTTCAGTTTCAATTGTATTATCAACACTAATTTTTCCGGTGCAATAATGATCTTAGACAAGAATTAAAAATAAAATGGGAATCAGGGTCCACATGGAACTGGAACTCTTTTTTGTGGTTCTTGTCTTGTAATCTTCTCATTTTTAGTTTTCACTGGCTCGACCGTGGTTCATACGTGAGAGTGAGACTCATATAACAGAATGGAAATGGCCATCCATATCATTCGTCTCATGTTTTCCTTTCACTATGGGTTTAGTTGAATGTTATTCTGTTGAAAAGAGGAATGTTTTCAAATTTACAATAAGCAGACATATTATGAGTTATTATGTGGACAAACTGGTTAGATTAAGAGCTTTGTAATGTTCATTCATGCAGCATACTATGCTGATTTATGATCTGGTCAGATATTTTGATGAAGTTTCATTTTTGTCCATTTAATTGTTTGTTTAGTTCAGAAGGCTTTTCCAGCGATTGCATGACATATGTTCTTCTCATTTGGTCATCTATTTGTTCCCTTAATATAATTTGAATTATTTGGTGCAGATATTCTGCTTGATGATCTTTTGGTCGCCGAAAATTCGCTGTTCCAGTCGGATAGTGATTCACCCATGTTAACATCGGAGAGAGCCTCACCTATCAGTAGTCCAAAATTAAATGCGCCTAGAGTTGTTTCTGCAACATCTCCAACTTCAGATAGTGCACTAGATAATTCATCTGGTGGCATGGGGTATTATACTTTCTTCCCCACTTCTCCTGACCTTTCTTTTCTCAAGTACAAGTCTGGAATTTGTTGTGCCTGGAGTGACATACAATTGTTTTTTTTCACCCCCAATCTTGTGTCCCCTCTCTGCCTCCCTCCTTTTCTAGCCACTAGGCCGTGTGCCTACAGGCACTTGTTGTGATGCAACACGCCCAAGCATTTTAGTTAGCATCTTATCTGCGTGTTTCTTAATGATGTGTATATAACAGTTCTAGCATGGACAAAAACTCGATGGAAAAACTCAGGGAGGCTTCAGCTGCTGAAGCTGAGGCGGCTAATGCTGTCTGGCAAGCTGTTCAAACTGCATCTTCTGTCCCTGCAGAAGAAACATCAGTATCAGAGGAAAACTCTCCAGCAGCTGAAACTGCTTCAGATGGTAGTGACACTGAGGGAGACGTTCGTCTTCATCCTAGAGCTGTATGTCTCTGAATTTATGTCATGGTCTCACATCACAGGGTGTTTTAGTCTCTGTTCTTCGTGCTTACATTGTTGTCCTACAGGTGGTAGTTGCTAAAGAGGCTGTAGGTAACCTTGGTGGAATGGTAAGACAGCTATCACTGGATCAATTTGAAAATGAGAGCAGACGGATGGTTCCAATGAATAATGAGCTGTCATATCCTACAAAAAAGTTCACCAGACAGAAATCTCCTCAAGGCTTGCATAAGAAGGTGAGTGATACAGAAGTCAATGCCATCATCCTCATTAGAACTTTTGCCAGGCTTAATTACCTCTTCTCTTTTCAGATTATAGCCACTTTGCTTCGGCCTCGAAATTGGAAAGCTCCTGCTAATAGGAGGTTTTTCCTGGATTCTTACGAAGTTGGGGAGCTCTGTTATGCTGCAGAACAGCTTTTCATGCATGAGCCAACAGTTCTTCAGTTAAAAGCTCCAGTTAAAGTATTTGGTGACCTACATGGTCAATTTGGCGATCTCATGCGTTTGTTCGATGAATATGGTTTTCCTTCCACTGCAGGAGATATAACGTATGTTCACTATGGTTTCAATCATTTCTTCTAAGTTCTATACTTTTAGTAAATGTCCTATGCATGCTGGTCTTCGCTGAGAAACAGCATGACGACAGGAGAGAAGATCCAAGTGTCACACATTTAAAAACAGTACCGAAATGATAACTGCAATAGGCACTGGGGCTGATGGTGGCTGCTTCATAGTCATAATATAATTTGTTCGAAGTTTCACAACATTAAGGTGATTATGTATAAGTTTTTGTTCAGAAATTCAATCACAAGTTTAAACTGTAGACTATTGTCATGATTTTGGTTTATTCAAAGGAAGGCTTGGAAATGTCGAATCTGGCATTCCCTACTATTGTGAGGTTCAGTTTATGGTGGTGACTTTCTTCATGTTGCTTAAAGGGCCACACATTTTCTGAATCTCTGATAATAGTAAAATTTAGTGAATTGATTCTTCTGGGGAGGAAGTTTTCCCCATATTGGATATATATTTACTTTTTTTATGTTATGTGAAATTGAAACTTAAATGTCCATCTGATAATCTCTTTATGCATTGACACAGCTATATCGACTATTTGTTTTTGGGAGATTACGTTGATCGGGGACAGCACAGTTTGGAAACTATAACTTTGCTTCTTGCTCTTAAGGCATGTTTCTGCTTTTGAAAGAGATGGTTATATATACAAATGCAATGCAATGTTTATGTTGTTTTACCAACTTGGGCTGTGGTTACCTTTTTGTAGATTGAATACCCAGAAAATGTTCACTTGATACGAGGAAACCACGAGGCAGCTGACATAAATGCACTCTTCGGTTTTCGTCTTGAATGTATTGAGCGAATGGTGAGTGCACGTGTTCAGTCATTTGTTCTCTTTTCCAAGGCATGTTATCTCAATTTGCTTTTGTATAGGGAGAGAAGGATGGAATATGGGCATGGACACGGTTTAATCAACTTTTCAACTATCTTCCGCTTGCTGCTCTCATAGAGAAAAAGATAATCTGTATGCATGGTGGCATAGGAAGGTCAATACATTCTGTAGAACAAATTGAGAAGCTTGAAAGGCCAATAACAATGGATGCTGGATCCATTATATTGATGGACCTTTTGTGGTATGATAAATGTCTTCATTTTTTTCCATTTCAAATTGGACCTTTTGTGCATTTTTATATTGACAGTTTCTTGAACAGGTCTGATCCCACAGAAAATGACAGTGTAGAAGGTTTGAGGCCAAATGCTAGAGGGCCAGGCCTTGTCACATTTGGGGTATGCCATGCTAGTTTTTCTAATTGGGATATGCTTTTCTTTGTACTCTTTGCTTTTCAGTATATGTGCCCTCCCTTATCTCTGTTCTTATGTGATACTCAATTGTCTCTACAAAGTTCTAAGCTGAGTAGTGTCTTGTGTATGCTTGAGGCCTAGCTAGTGGATAATCGATAGACCTTCAGGTAATCTGAATTTTCAGAAATCAATCATAGTTTTTTCTGGGGTTAAATTTTGAATGCAGAAAACCTATATGCAATAATCCCTCCAGTGGGAGGACACTAGAAAGGCTGCCTAATAAGCTGCTTTTGACAATGAAACTTGATCTTAATCCCTTTGAGTGTGAGCCTTAAGGGACTGTTATATCCACCTTGCTTAACAAAGCAAGAATGGTTGTTGGTAAAAATAAAATGCTGAGCCTAGCAAAAAATCTGCTTGACATTTTTAGTCGTATCGCATTATTTTCCTTATCTTCATCCTTTGTCTCATTATTTCACGTCTGTCCAAGAACCTCCCAGCCTCCACTCTCTGCAATAGAACCAGTTTGAAGCTGCTCCTAATCTCATTAGTTGTGCTATTGCCACTTCATTTCTCAAGATATTTTATTTTGACTGGATGCTAAAAAATTAGAGTACTTTGTAGCTTAGGTCTTTAAAAGTCACCGCAGTAAATTTTATTTTAAAAAACAAGGTTGTTTTGGAATAAGCCTGATCATTGCTTTGTTGAGTATTGACTCTTGTTTACTTCAGCCTGACAGGGTCACAGACTTCTGCAAGAAAAACAAATTACAACTTATCATAAGGGCCCATGAGTGTGTTATGGATGGGTTTGAGCGGTTTGCTCAGGGACAGTTGATTACCCTCTTTTCTGCAACTAACTATTGTGGTAAGCAAATGAAGTCCTGAGCTTTTGACTGACCCCTACATCGTGCATTTGCAATTCTAATCTTCTCTATGTTTTAAGGAACTGCAAACAATGCTGGAGCAATATTAGTTGTTGGAAGGGGTTTGGTCATCGTGCCCAAGTTGATACATCCACTGCCACCTCCCCTTCAATCACCAGAGACATCTCCGGAGCGTGTCATTGAGGACACCTGGATGCAGGCAAGCCCTGTTTGTTATTTCCTGATTTTTTTTTTCCTTCTTGTCAAAGTCTTAAATCGTTTATAAGCCACAAATTCTTCTAAATTTTCTGGTATAATGCAGGAGCTCAACATTCAAAGACCACCGACACCTACCAGGGGTCGCCCACAGCCTGACCTAGACCGTAGCTCCCTTGCATATATCTGAGTTCGACTAAATAGTGTGGAGACGCTGAATCTTTGTTCCTGGATTGGCGGGCTTAATTTATAGCTCGTCATGGTCACACAGACCATTCGCCACCCGAGAGCACGCGGCGTAGTTGTCTACTGTGGAATATGATAGTTGGGCTTGTTTGTTGCATAGGTGTATACATAGTTTGAGAGGCAGAAAATTTTACCAGTTATTTGTGAGCGTCTCTCTTTTCTTCCCCACCCTCTTTTTTCCCTCCCGCATTGAGATTACTACATGTACATGTATATTAGGTCTTTGTAAGAGATGAGGAAGATAAAGTTGAATACAGGGTTAGTCGTGCCAGTGGTATTTACTAATGTAATGTAAATGTTTCTCTGATTTTTGATTATTTAATTCTAAAATCATATCTTTTGTGAAATTTAGTTTGGATCATTGGAAATTTCGAGTGGCACAGATTTGTCAGATTCTTGCAAGGGGCAACAACTCCCACAGAGCTCTCAAGGCTTTGTCTGTTTGTTTATCATTATTACTGTCGTTTGAGCTCGCATCACAGATTAAATTAGTTGGTAGTTGTTCTCCTTTTTCTTCTCGCCCTCTTGCTCCTCAATTGATGGTTATTTTCACAAATTTAAAGTAAGATTTTTTTTTTGAAGGGACAGAAAATTGTTAATATTTCTTGATTAGGAGTGAGGGAAATTACAAATTCGGTGTATTTTCCTTCCCAATTTTCTTCACCCTTGCTCCCAAACGTAGCCTTAGAGATGCTCCTTCCCAATTTTCTTCACCCTTGCTCCCAAACGTAGCCTTAGAGCTAAGCATCTCGAAATGATCCATGTAGTCTTTAAGAAAATATTTGGACGAAACAATCAATAGGATAGTTGAAGATACCATTAAATACATTAATGGGATTGGCCCGTGGTTGAATAAAATGTCCCTAATTTCACCTAAATATTGTAATGCACTTCAAATGGTCCTAAGGTTGGTTGCACCCATCGGTGGTAATTTGATTTCATAGGCGTACTATGTTTGTAGCTACAACTCGATTGCACTTATAATTAATAATTTGCAGTGATGGATGGTAATTTGACCACAGAATTTGTAATAAGAAAATGTTAACAGTTAGTAATTAATTAATGAAACAGTAAAATATATCAAATTATCGTAAGCGACACCACTTATACTTAGTAATCGTCTTGAACAATATATATTTTGGAGAAAACTATGGGAGCAAAACTCATTCTTTTGGTCAACAAGCAGAACTCAATCACTGGAATTGAGAAGTATCATTTCACAGATGACAATCGGAATCCAAACTTCAGAGTCTCCCAGTAAGACATGACCAACATATTGCAGCACTCTATGCAGCAGAAAGTTAGTACCCGCCAAATATGCACCTACGATACCACCCTGCTGTCCCAGCCAGTTTGCTATGAAATGAAGCATGCAAGTTTGTGCCAATGAAATGGGCGTAATCATCGTAATGCTTTTAACTCAATGAGGCTTTGAAATGCATTGCGAGGTTGGACTAGGCTACAATCAACGTTTAGGATTTTCTTTCCCTTGCAAGAGATAAGACAGATAATCCCAGCCGGTGTTACCTGTATTTCAATGCATCCATGCCCTACCGTGCAACATATTTGACTCATCAAAAAGAAGGCAGATGAACAAGGCTATGCCTGGACGGAAGTCACCATTACAAACAGAAAGACTTACGTTTTTTTCACAACTTGGCATTCTTAATAGTAGGATCCTTCAAATGCAAGGTTATAGAAGCAGTGATCAAAGGCTTCTCAACAGTCATGAAATCAATATAATGACCTTCACAAACTCGCAGGAACAAAACTCCAACGTAAATTGAGTGCTTTTCCGAAACAAAAACAAACCTAAAAGCAAGGCTTCTTTTGCTTTTGGTCAAGGAAAAAACTGTACACCCCACATATGCTTGTCTATTTGTTGCAGCCAAGTAACAGCAGCATACAAAACAAATTCACCATCAAAGCATCGGAGGGAAAATACGTGAGTAAGGAGATATAACAGCTTCCTGTACATACTTTTTAGAATTGTTTGGATCGGGAACCCACTGCATCTCACTTATGTTGGGAGTCTCGACATAAGTCATGGTGAATTCGCCAGCCTTCTCGATGCTCCCTCTCTTCCCTGCTCTCAACAGAAGATGGTTCCTGTTGTAAGAGAAAATCCCATTGGTCAAACGGATAATATCCCCGGGCTTGAACAGGTCGCACTCCTCACCCCAGAACTGAAAATGCACGGCCGCAGTCTCATCTGCCACAAGTGCCAAGCATGTCTTGCTCTGTCCTTCTGTGGCAACCCTGCCTTTGTCCAATAGAATGAATTGTGTGGTTATGTTGTTCTGTGCTGCAGGAACTATGTCTTTGATAGAGAGCATACTGGTGTAACCTTAAAAAGAGAAGATACAGAGTCACTGAAACTATATGACCAAGAAGTTGAAAGAAAACTACAATACGAAGGCAACCTTATAATACTCACTTTGGAATGAACTTGTCATCAGCACAAACTAGGGAGTTCTATGCAATAAAGATGAGTTTTAGTTCTGGAAGAACAGAACAATAAACTATTTCTCACTGCAGACAGGCTTCTTTCAGTCTCAACTCAACCTCAAACGACCAGAAACGTGGTCGGCCGTGCCTCCGAAACACCGCCTGGCCCCGATCTGAACAGAGGAGCGGACGGCAGCATTTCCGACCTGAACAGAGGTGCGGCGGACGCCAGGCCCCGATCTGAACAGAGAAGCGGACGCCCCGATCTGAACAGAGGTGAGGTGTCAGGGCCCGACCCGACCGGAGGTGTGGTCGACGACGACTCCGAATCACCAACAGGCCCGGATCTAACCAGAAGACCAGTCGGGTACACGTCTCAAGCTCCACCAAGCCTCGGTCCGCCCAGAGGGGCTGTCGGCTGCAGCTCCGGAACCCAGCTGCGAGCTTCCCCGACACGCGGAGCTGTAGCTTGCATCTGCCGCGACTCCTCGGCAGGATTATAGATGGGTTTGCCAAATCAATGGAGGCTAACTCAGCAGAACAAGCAAAGGCAGCAGCCTTGATTGAAACCTAGATTTTATTTCCTTAAACCTTGCCCTGAACAAAACAAGAAGAGAAGAAGAGAGATGCAAGTACACTCACTGCAGTAGGCTCGTGGAAACTGGAAAGTGTTCTCACTTTGGTTGACAATAATTATAAGTTTTAAGATTTATAATACATTTTTTCATAATTTATTCAATTGATTGAGTACTAAAGTTTCCACACAATGTTTATTAGAGTATTATAATTATCACTTCAATACTATTATTGTGTGACATGGTGCTCATGATGAATTTTTTCAAAAGTTATATCACTCCCACAATAAATTGAAAAGTTAGGAAAATCAAGTAAAATTATTTTAAAGTCATGAACTCGATCGAAAAGTTAGAATACTCATGTAAATACCGTACTGAAATTATGATATTTAAAATGTCTTCATTTTCATAAATAAATCAAAGTAATTTGGACCATGGAATTCTAGGACCTTTCCGCCTCAAAGCATTTCAAGCACCTCGAACTATGGATTTCGCATAGGGCCATAATACATGTGTAACTCGATTATGGTTAGAAGTTGTATACACATTAGTTCCACAATCAAGTGAAATTATTTTAAAGTCATGATACTTAAGTGATCAATGGTTAGAGCGCTTAGTTAAATACCGCATGAAATTAATATGATACTTATAATACTCTTATTTTCATGATTAGATCGAATTTGTTTGGACCATGAAACTCTAGGACCTCTCCGTCTTGAAGCATTTCAAGCCGTCCCAACTGTCGAATTTGTTGGTTTCAAGCCGTCCCAGATCGAGCAACTCGATCTGGGTCAGAAGTTGTATAAAGTTTAATCCCACAAATAGCAGTTTCAGTATCCATTAATACACCTCATCTTGCAGGAGACCAATGCGGAGAAGAATCCTGAATACCGTTGGCTTGTTGTAAAATTTCGAGAATGGCAAACTGGAAATGAAAGAGTTGAGAATGGCCGAGGCGTGTAATGGCCATCCTCAAAAGTAAAATTCCACCGTTCACAAAGTACAGAAGGTGTGTCGCGGCTATCTTTGGGAATTGACAGACCTTGTTAATAGTGTACCCCACACCATTTAGGTAAAGAAGGAATAGCATGAAATGCATAACCATCGCAGAGCAAAAGAAACAAGTATTTCTGTGTGAAAATTTTCAGGTGCATAGATTTGGGCATATCAAATAGCGAACAAAGAGGTTGGTATTTGTAGAAGAAATACGGGAGTATATAGGCATCAGCTAGTTTGACTAAGAATAAATGTCACCACGGCTTGGGTAATAACTAAGCAATGGCTAGCACATCAAATTAGCATAGGCCAGTAGAAGGTCAGCAATGGTCGAAGGTCACGTCTATGGGTATTAGATTTAGTGCAAATAGACATTTTGAAATACACTTCACATAACAATCTCCCACATACTTCAGAAGTTATCCTGAAAGGGTATCCTGAAGAAGAGAAAGAACAAATGCTGGTTTCATAGTGGAGCGCAATACAATCTGGTGTCTTTTGGTCTATGAACCAGACTTAGAAATAATGCGACATACCTTACAGAACCAATGATGAAGCTTATGCCTTCTATGAACCAAGGTTGTAGGTTAAAGTCCTCACTCATCACTCTACACCCTCACAATATTTGCCGTCCAACTTGAGTATGTGCTAATAGGCCGTTCGCACAGCTGGTTACTCATGAGTGCTATAAAGATTCGGCAATAAATCCCTTAAAAGTGAACCCATTCCACACTCATATAGGTGTTCCATCAAGTGCACAATTCAATAATTACACTACCCATAACATTTTGGAATTCATTAAGAACTTAACCCATTCTCACTTAATATGCAATTTAGCACCAATCACATACATCATAGGAAGGAGGGACTTTGAAACATTTTTGGTGCTATAAGATCAACAAAAAGGCTAGCTATAAGCCATATGAACCTACTTCATGGGATCTCCACTACATTACCTATATATTAGTTGGGTTACCGCCATCATAGATATCTCAAATTGGCATGAATCTCATTCCTCTCGATATTTCAATTATTTGTTTTCTTCTAGAAATTTGTCAGAAAATTGGCCAAATCTCCTTTCGACTTCAACTGATTGAATCAATCTAAATCCATGCTAAAGCAACTGCTTCAAGAAATAATGTTTCAATGGAATTTGTCTTCTCTTGTCATTGTGTGCTTTATCTTTAGCAACGGCTATTGTAGTTTGGCAATTAGAGCGCATGGACACATGTTGTTGGTTTCATGCACAACAAAAGTTATGCTAGGAAATCCCTCAACCACTCGTTCTCACTACTTCCCCACTCGAGCTTTAAATTCCGAGTCAAAAGTGGATTTTGAAAGATTAGATTGTTCAGCTGATTTCCAAGACACTACACCACCACCAAGGGTGAATCATAACCGCTAATAGCTTCGTCTCATTTGAACTTGAGAGCGAAATAGCATCACCGTATCCTTCTAACTTAACACAAAGCCCCTTATTATACCAAGTACGATAACTATATCATGAATGTGTGAAAATTGGCTAGTGACTCATCCCCAATTATATACCAAGTACGATAACTATATGATTTTGGAGGCATGAATACATGCTATACGTTCCCTGCTCTATAGGATGTGTCATGACATAGTTTTCACATGCCTCCAATCACAATCGTAGCTATAGTTTTATCTTGATAAATGAGGAATCCCTAATTATATGGCTAAAGCCCATATCATATGCAAACATGCATTATGTCACAACAAGTCATATAATATACATTTACATCAGATCACACACACACACACACACACACACCCACACACTCATATATATATATATATATATATATATATATATATATATCTAATTTCATATATACATAAATATTTAATTAAATATATATGTTCATTTTACGTTGTAACAAACAAGCCCAATCATGCACTTTTCTAAGTTCATATACTATCTTCAATTTGGCAACAAATATTCGGCTTTGTTCTCATAACAGATATGTCCAATTTAAGCAAGGTTGGTCTCATTGAAAAGATAAGACGGCATATTAAACAAACCAATTCATTCCCAACTTGATGTAAGGTCAGAAATTAGTTAATATTCATCACGAACAGTACAACGCGGTACTGTTCCCCTCATGCACCGCCAGCAAAGATTTATATCTCGTTAACTGTAACTCCAAATTGAGAACCACAACTTACTACAGAACGCTAATAAAAACTAGATGAAATATCACAAAAATTGAAACAAGCCTACAGAGATGCCTGTGAATACGATTTTACCCCTGATAAGTAAATACCTCAATTGCTTGACATTTCCACTTCAATGAGGTGGGGTAGTAGAGATTGAGAGAGCCATGAAATTTCACTTGCTAATCTAGCATGCCACATATCAACTGAGTAAATCAAGTGATCATGTTTCTGTAGTTCATTTGTGTACCTCCTTTAGTGCTGGTTTTCCTGCGCCAAATCAATTATGGAAGTCATTTCCTTTGACTTCATTGCGTGTGGCTTCTTGCTGATGGCGTTTTCAAGATGATGTGTTAGCTTCGAAGATGTTGGTGTCTTTGGATTACCAAACACTCAATTTTGAAGATATTCAATAAAGCCTTTGTGTACGGCATGGTCGGGACGATAGGCACAGCAGTAGCAACAGAGGACGATGGCACCACAGCATGAGTATTGGGTCAACAGCTCCAGTAGGAAGGGGGACATCAGTTCCAGCAGCAACATCTAAAGAGAGCGAATTTTATCCTTGAGATTGTTTTGAAATTTCAAAGAAGGTGAATTGGAAATGTGGAAATTGAAAATGTCTGAGGGGTGCAAGCACCATCCTCAAAGATAAGTTGTGCCCTTTGCAAAGTGTGTTGTGGCTCTCTTTCAGAATTCAACAGACCTTCTATATAATGTGCACCTCACTATTCAGACGGCATACGATCAACATGAATTGCGAAACATTTAGGGAGCAAAAGCAAAGGGTATTCACGTGAGCAAATGTTTGGGTGCATAAATTTGGGCAAATCGAAGAAAGAAGTGGTTGGTATTTATAGAGGAAAGAAGGTGTACATGGGTAACTGGCAAGTTCGACTAAGGATAAATACTGCAACGACTAGTGAAGTAACTCAAGCAACGACTAGCTCATTCAATAAGCAACGACCAGTAGAAAGTCAAAAATGGTCAAAAGTCAGTTGCATGTACATTTGATTTTATTGTATATAGACTTTTTGAAATGCATATGCAACATGACTACAGTTGAGTTATAAAAAAAATCGAGAAACATTATGTCATTATACTAGAGAATTTCTTTGACAAAAGGAGCAAATGATCATGCCACAAAAAGGGAAATTTTCCATCGGCAATAAGATGGTTTATACATGAAGAGTCCAGCAATGTTCTTCAAGTCTTGGATAAATTGAAAATGGAAGAAGCATTAGATGGAACAGATGGACTCCAGGAGGATTTATCCTTCAAATTGTCGCAATTTAGCCATAAACCCCAAATAGAAACAGCTTGAGTATATGACATAAGCTTTATTCCATCATATAACCCTTCTAAGACCAAGTATTCGATTTGAAATCCCACAGGAAAATAGCTCTGTTTGATTTGGTTAATCCTAAAACCAGATATAGCTTTGAAACTTGCTGAAAGCAGACGGAACTTATAAAGAATGTACATCACCATTCAGAAACATCACAAGGTCCTTAGCAAAAAGCATAAGTGCCTAAAGTGAATTTCACAACAACAGACTGAAACTTCAAACTCCCTCCAGTAGCAGTTGCTCTAACAACTTTGATAGGACCCCAATAGCAATCACCGAGAAAGAAGGCGAGAGAAGGTCATCTTGTCAAAGACTTCTTTTTTCTATAATCCAGGAGTACAGGTGTGAAGGCTTGGCTATCGGAAGGCCTATGAAATATCTTGTAGGCCTATAAGGGGTTAGGTTAAGGTTTTCGGTTTATGTAGACGGAATAGTTTTGATGCAATTGGTGGGATTTAAATGGATGATCTCTAGTTGTTGAGCTAAAAATCCTTTAATGCCACAAACAATTGTGCTAGCTTTTCTTTTTCCAGAAGAATTAGTGGCTAACTCACTATTTACACTGACCGAGAATACATACATTTTTCTTTTGAAGCTATGAATTGAGGGGGAGCTCCAATGGCATGAAAAATTATTAAGAATAAGCTACCAATTATTGAAGGCATTTGTACCTGACATGAAAGGACAACTAATAACCGCATGCACGTGACGGTGTTGTGGTTTATTTTCACATAACTATGGAGTTCCGGATAATCAATTCATTACATCCACTATTGCCTGTCCAAACACGATATTTGAGAGCATCGCTCGCTTAAGCTCGAAGGTAGTGGTGAATCTCGGAAAAATGATTTTTTGGAAATAGTCCTCCCGATCTATATATCTTAGATCAAAGCGGAAGACACTTTCCAAGTCCACTCCGTTCTCTATGATTGTGCCTTTTAAAGCTTTTATATTTGTATCATGGAACTTGGTTGGTTTAGAAAATGAAAGAGAAAACAAAAATGAGATTTCTGTTGGAATATAATACGCAGAAATGATAAGATCTTGCAATTTACGTCAACGCAAAATAGAATATCACAAATTTACGTAGTTCGGTTCGAATATCGGTACCTACGCCCATAGAGAGAGCCAGCGGCAAATAATCCTTTATAATCGGAGAATCAAAGTTTACAATTGCTCACAAGTCCAAATTCAAAATGTTTATAAATAAATAACTCACTTGGACATAAACTCACTGCACAAAATTATCACATGTTCAAGCTTAAAACAAAACGCTCTACGTACGCTAAAATAAAAAACTCCAACTTTCATCTTTGATCCGTGTACATATAACTTTGCGTGCCTTCAAAAAATTTGCTGCTCTTCTCAAGCGGCGTGGACGTGCTATGACATCTTGAATTTCTCAACCTGTTTATTATTGAATTAATCGGGCATTTCGTTGACGCGTTTATAGGGCTATTTTCAGAGCCGATCACTCTTGAGATAATTAGATTGTCTGGGTAAGTAATTAAGAAATTTTAGGGCAATAAACTTGAGAATTCGACCAGGAATCAGCTTCTCGACCGTGCTCATCTTTAGAGGCAATTGCGGCACAGTTAAAAAGCGATTTAAGACTAGAGATAGGCTTGGTCGACTGAGATGTGTGACCGATCGTGGGTGACTCCACTAAATTGGAAAATTCTCGTCGACCGACACTAATTTGATTTTACTATCGTTTTGGTACCTTGTGTTTGTATTTAAATCCTCAATATTTTCACGACAATCGAGAGTCGCCATTGAGTTGAATGGGTTCATAGTGGTTCGAAGAAAATTAACTACGGGTCATTTGCCTTAAAAAGTTCTGAAAACTACCCGATAGTTTAGGTCACGCTAAAAACACGCGGAATGAATATTTAACCGCCAGTTCGAGTCTGATTTTAGAAATTGAAGTTTCGGCCATGTCACAATAAATTCTTGGAGTGTCGACTCAATCTCAGAAGATTTTTCTAACAACCGACACTTTTAGGAAAAAGTCGTCGCCAGGTTGTTTTAGTGCAGAAAATACGAGAGATGGTTTTCGGTCGCAAAATTTAGATGCAAGATAGGTATTGGATGAGGAAAAATAGCAATTGAGGCATTGACGCATTGATTGATTTTATGAGAGCCGATTGATATCGAATTGATGTAGATTTGATGAGCAATTGGAACCTTGCGCTAAGAAATTCGTATGCCCCACAAGTGGTGACTTTTGGACCAACTCAACTCTCTAGAAGGGGTAGATTGGGCTGAAAATTTGTTGGTGGGTGCTAGCCATATGGAGGGATAAGAACAAATGATATTTGTGTGAAAATATCAAGTCTAAGGGGTCCCATCACTCATCTCTATCCGTTCCTTTTCCTCTCACCCTCAACTGGACAGCTATCTCTCTCCCTTCCTACTTCGTGCGACGCCAACACCTACAGAAGACAAGAAATCCAACTCCTTCGGTCAGTCTTTAGCAACCGAAACCCCATGTCGCCTGCTTGTCACTCTGCTCAGTCCACGTTCCACGAAGCTGCTCCATCTTCCATGCCTTACGTTCGGATAGCCACGACGTCCAGAGAAGCCAGGTGCCCTCTCCACGCGTCCATGGTATGCAACTCCACGGTCAACAACAACAGGTTCTCTCCAACTTGTTAACCATCGAGTGAAGCCAGCCTCATTCGCTCCATCATCTTAGGAACTGCCACGATTTCTTCTTTGCGGCTGCTAAGTCAACTCTCACCAATTCCTCTCCAGCACCAGCGAATCAAGCTGCGAAGCCCATTCGATTGACCCCAAGCAGCCACGTGGCCAAGGACAACGCTACTCCATGATTTCTCTCCGCGCTGCTTCTTGAAGATCCTAGCGAAGCCGAAGCAACCGTCGATGTTGCTCCTTCCTCCTGCTCGCATTAGTCCATGCTCGAACAAGCAGCCCACAGATCAACTAGCTTCCAATTGCAGTTTGTTCAGCCCATTTGGGCTGCAAGCGAGCCCAGTCGAATTTCACCATCAGTAGCCCATCAGCATAATTTTATTGAGGTCCATCTCCTACAGTCTTCAAGCCCAGTCCAGTCCAAGTAAATTAATTGGTCAAGCCCAATTCCAGCAAATCAATTGCAGCTCAGCCCATAGCTTGAAGCCCATCTTTGCAGTAGGTCCAATCCAACTTGGGTCTGGCCCAAAAGCAAGAAAAAATCTTAGTTGGGTTGAGATTTGTTGGCCAAGTTCAAGGCCCGATCTAAGCCCGCCGGTATTGTCGAAAGCCTGATTTCTGCCGCCGTCACGGTGTCTCGGTTTTCGCGTTTATCAAGTGAGTTTTACTCACTAATGCTTTCTTAGTTTGCTAATTATACTTAAGGGTTGGTTAGATTTAATTAAGTGCAATTAGGTGGTTAGATTAGTTTAGAATATTTTAATTAGTGACTTAAACCGGTGCATGTTAGGTGGTTAGATTTAATCATTAGCAAATAGAAAGGTGCTGTTATTTATGGAATGAGTCTCGGTAATTTTTCGAGCTTGTCTTGGCGTCCAATTCAGCATTACGGGCATAAATTGGATTTTTATAATTAATTATTTAATTTTCGAAATTAATTATTTAATTATTTATTTTTTTCCGGAAATTCAACCGAGATGATCGGTGATCGGAATTTTGTGCTGATTGTCGTGGTGCAGTTCGTTTATTTATTTATTTGAGCTTTATTTGGTGCTAAAGTAAATTAGGAGGAATTTAAGATTTATTCCTAAATCGAATCTAGAAAGGGTCGGGTAAGACTGTAAAGCCACTAGATCTTGAGAGGGTCGGGTGAGACCGTAAAGCCACTAAATCTAAGGAATTGTTTGGTGTGAGATGAATGACCTAGAAATGGCCCGACTGGCATGAAATCGACTAGGTCGATTTGATCGATGCTTCGATCGGTGATGTGATTGTTTGAGTACTTATTAAACTGTACTAATATGCAGATGGAATCTAAGGTCAAGGTAAGTCCTCTGACTCGTGCTGTGCTTAGGCAACCGAGTAGTGTATTGATTTACTAATCAAGTCTTAGGGAGTAGAACTCGCTGAAACGTGGTCTCATTGGTTATTGAATAACCATTTCAGGACCTTGAGGAGAAGCTGAGGAGGAGTAACCTGAAGGGGAGAAAGACTTTTGAAGAAGAAGATGATCCAGAGAGGGATCTTGAGTATAACCCGGATGTGGATTGAGATTCCATTCCTTTTGTAAACCCTGTCTTAGTGTAGATAGGTGTGAGACAAGTGCGTTGTGCATAGTATTGTAAATATACTATGAGTTGCGTTATTAATCAAAGTGTGGTTGTGAATTTCAATATTAAAAAAATATGACATGCTTTTCTATCCCATTGTTTTATTATCTGGGGATTTATAACTGCTTCCGCATGTACTTAATAAACGAAAGGGCCGGCGATATTTAGTCCTGGGATATCGCACACTTTAAAATCGACCAACAGAAAGATGAGCACGTCCCGAGGATTAGGGTGTGACACGTGCAGCTCCTTCTGCCTTTTGGGGCTTCACGTCACTTTTTCCAACCAAAAACGTAACGCCCTTTTATATGTGCGCGTGCGCCTAAGGTCAATAATTTGACCTGAGCCACCACTTTTGATACTTCAAGTAACAAGGTTATGCACGATGAAAAAAAAACCTTTGTTATATTTTTTTTATTTCCTTTTTTTTTGCAGCTCTAAGGAATCCAAAGAAAGAAGGGTTTTTTTTTTTTTTTTATTTTTTATCCAATTTGAAATCTCCTTGAAAAATTTTTATCAATAAATTATATTTAATAAATCATTATTCAAATTCAAACTTGAGATATAAATTAACAATTTTGGCAATGACTAAAATTTTCATTTTGTATAGTCGCTACTTTATTTATTTGCCATGATTTTTTGTGAATTTATCAATGAGTTGATTGCAAAACTAAGGCTTACATGCCCTTGAACTATGCGTAACGTGCTGCTCGTATTGCGTTGTGGATATTCCTTTTTAGGTCGGTTTGCAAGCTGTGGAAACCATTTTGCTCCTGCAAAATATGACAAAAAATGTTAACAAACTCATTTATATCGATAGCTATATGGTGCGAACATAAGATCTTTCACTGTGACTATGCCTCTGACTTTTTAAGCTGCGTCGCATTAGAAAGATAAAATTACTATTATTATTATTTTCTTTTTGGCCGACACATGTTCATAATCCACACGTGATCCAACGACAGCGTGAAATATGGTGAGAGAAACAAACTTTGCAGATAAAAGCAACATCTTCACGTCTGTGAAGGTTTTTGCGTCAAACACTAGGCGGACCATTAAATGTTGCAAAAAGTGTATGTACGTACAATGTATCGGCAATGCTATTTAGTCATAAAGCTCGAAATTTGTCTACATAATTTTTTTTAATCATGGATAGACCTAGTTAATAAACTAGGGCCGACCTAATGAGTAATATGATTTTATGACCGATAGATGACTACGTCAAAAAGTCACTCTGATCGAATAATTATTTGACTGAAACATAAATGGATTATTTGAGAGCCGCAGTTCGACAACGTTTCCTCAAGGAAAAGAGCAGTGAGACAATAGCACAGTGCAATTGTGCACCTACTTTTTGCTATTTAAAATCCCACAAACCTTCTGACCAAAAGAAAAGAAAAATCCCATCAACCCTGACACAGGTCCACATAATAGATACCAAACTAACAGCTAATGCAATTGATTGAAAAGCCAACTACCTCATTGAATAAATGGGGACGATAGGAACAAACTAATTGATAATGACGTTAATAATATGGAGTTCCATCATCTTAATTGCATCGGTCATTTACCCAAAAGGAGGAAAAACTATCATCAATGCCCAAGCCTAAAAAACTAAGCATGAGTTACCCTATTCCTACAAAATGTTGAAAATGAGGAAGATTGCGTTGAAGGGACAAGGACTTTTAAAATCATTATAGATGTCAATATGTGCAAATGCAATTGCATTTCTCTACCTTTTTATTGGTCAAGAAACATAAAAGGACACCAATGGAATGCAATCCCCAGTTGTGCAAGATGAAATTAAAGAAAGTTAGGTCAAGGGAGATAGCTGAACTGAAAAATTCCAGATTGGAAAGCTCTAAAGGTATTTGCTAATTAATTGGCGCCGATTACTTCTTTTAACAATAAAAGTGTAATGCTCTAGTCTCAAATAAGATGAAAGATGGCTTGTGATGTTATTCCCACTCCAAATGGTTTCCATCCCTCTGACTAAAAGAAAAAAAAGATGGTTTCTATCTCTAGTGGTCACGTTCGGATACTTCTTTTGATGGGTTACGTTATTTTGTCGAACAGTATTAGGATACAATGTTTTTTCAGCATATATTTGATTCGATCTATTCGATGTGGGGTTCTAGGAAGGATTGAATAGCAGCTGTGCATAAATGTTTTGACAGCGACAAACGTGTGAACCCCTAGAGTACCATAACTTATGAAAGGTACACTTAAGTACCAAAATCGGAGTAAAATGGATCACTTGAGTGCCAATCCGGCCAAAGTCTGGTCAAAAGGCTGAGGTGGCATTTTTTCGGCGAAACGAGCCTAAAATAATGCCGTTTTGCAGGCTGACGTGACCAAATAATGCAAAAACGGTGTCGTTTTGGGCTGACATGGTAAAAAAAAATATAAAAATTAATTAAATTAAATTAAAAATTAAATTTAGTTAAAATATTAAAAAAATTAAATTTAGTTCAAATATTAAAAAATAATAATTAAAAAATTAAATTTAGTTAAAATATTAAAAAATAATAATTAAAAAATTTAAAAATTAAAAGGGGGGGGGGGGGCGGTGGCTGAGGGCTGCCGCCTCCCCGTCATCGCCGGGAAGGGCCGGCGACGGAGGGGAAAGGGTCGGTTGCGATCATCGGTCGACCGGCGGCGAGGGTCAGCGGCCCTCGCCTGGCCAAGCCAAGGGTCGCCGCTCGTCGGGGCGACCCCCAGCAGGCGGCGGCCCTTGGCTTAGCCGGGCAAGGGTTGCTGACGCTCACCAGATTTGGGTGAGGGCCGCGACCCCTCGCCACTTGCCAGATTTGGGCGAGGGCTGCAACCCTTGCCCCGATCTGGGGTGAGAGCTTGCGAGCCCTCGCCGCCAGTCGGTCGGTGTTGTTGGCCCCTAGCCAGGGGCCGGCGACCCCGACCAACCCTCCTCTCTCCGTCGCCGGCCCTTCCTAGCGATGGCGAGGAGGCAGCGGCGGTGGCTGAGGGCCACCGCCCCCTCCCCTCCCAACCCATTTTTTTTTTTAAATTTAAAATTATGATTTTTTTAATATTTTAACTAAATTTAATTTTAAAATTATTATTTTTTAATATTTTAATTAAATTTAATTAATTTTTATATTATGTTTTTATCACGTCAGTCCAGAACGACACCATTTTTGCATTATTTGGCCACGTCAGCGTGCAAAACGGTGTCGTTTTGGGCTCACTTCGCCGGAAAAATGTCACGTCAGCCTTTTGGCCGAACTTTGGCCGGAGTGGCACTTAAGTAATCCATTTTTCTTCGAATGTGACACTTAAGTGTACCTTTTATAAATTATGACACTTAAGTGTCAATTTGTGCAAAGTTATGGCACTTGAAGCGTTCTTTTGTCGACAGCGACATTACATGTGGTGTTCAGTTGGGTCCATATACTAGATATCAAATTAACAATCAATACAATCGCTTGAAATAGCCAACTCACTGATTAAAATGAGGGAGACATTGGCCAAAATAAATAAAGAAGAAGAAACACAACAAGGGGAGGGGGGGGGGGGGTGGTTCTTTTTTGGGATCTCTCACTCTCTCTCTCTCTCTCTCTCTCTCTCTAAAAATAGGCACACAAGAATCCAAAGGGAGAAAAGTGGTCTGGGGCTTCTCTACTTCGGGGGCGGTTTGGCCCTTTAACCGGGGAGGGACGTCTTCTCTTTGCAATGGTAATGTTGACGTACCAAAAAGTCATTCTGATCAAAGAGATAATACTATATTAATTTCAACCGGTGAAAAACGACATTGGTAGGCATGATAAAAATGCAGCTATATATGGAGCCTTTGTGCCTCAGTACTTAAGTCGCTCTTCAAGTTCCCCCTAGCTCTTGTTCAAAGACTCTCTGGTCCATTTCGGTTCAAATATGGGGATGGATATTGTCCAATTTCTTGAAAACAAGACCATCTTAGTCACGGGAGCCACCGGCTTTCTCGCAAAGAGTACTCTCTCTTTCTCTCTCTCTCTTTTCATGTATGAAGTATACTTAGTCGCCAATTGCCATCGATTGACCATCTTTTTGCTAACTATTATTTATTATGACGGGTTAGTTTTTGTGGAGAAGATCCTTCGGATTCAACCAAATGTCAAGAAAATATACGTTCTTATTAGAGCTATGGACAAACAAGCAGCGATACAGAGGTTGCAAGAAGAGGTAGAGAATCAAACTCTAAATTATCCTTGGATGGTTAGATCAACTTTTTGTTCTAAATTGACTAGAAAGAAAAGGCACACATAGATGTGTGTTGAAAAAATAATAAAAATAATAATTATTAAGGCTCCGTTTGTTTCTTGAAAAATGAATGATTTGGAAAATATTTTCTTGCAAATAATTGCTTGTGTCGCTTATGAGAATGAATAAATGAAATATATTTTCATTTTCTATGAAAATAGAAGACATAAATTGGTATTGAAGATGAAAACTTTTTTTTTCATTGCTAAATTTTTTTTAAGCTATATATAAATGATCATTTTTTTGGATAGGTATATTCCAAATTATTCGTTCTTTGCTAAATAAATAGAGTCTACGGGAAGAAAATTAAGAGATTCGTGTCTTTTTAGGAAAAGAACTTGAATCGTTACAAGAGTAGCCGTACAATGGTCTATCCAATAGATGGTACAATCACTTTGGCGTGTAATTTCGAATTAATTCTACTCTATTTAACATGGAAAATAAAGGCAAAGGAAGAAAAAGAATATGAAAACTAAGATAAAACACAAAATTTCCTTCATGACAACTCTCAATCTTTTCACGTCGCAAACAGCTCATAGAGAAGAAGTTATTCGACATTTTGAGGGAAGAGTGGGCAGAGAATTTCAACTCAATTGTGGAGAAATTGTCTCCGATTCCTGGTGACGTTTCTCGCGAGAATTTGGGAGTACATGATTTTGATTTGAGGTTGGAGATGTGGAGAGAAATAGACATAATTGTTAGTTCGGCCGCGACTACCAAATTCGACGAAAGGTACGTGATTACAATCTTGCCCTCCCCGCCCGATTTAAAATTAGTTCAGAGAATTCGTGGCTTTTCCCTCATCCTATTTTGAGTTTATTGCCATCTTTCTCCCACAGATATGACATTGCACTAGCCGTCAATGTATTTGGAGCTAAGCATGTTGCTGAATTTGCTGTAAGATGTGTTAACGTAAAGATGCTACTTCACATATCAACTGGTTTGTGTTTTTTCGATTGTGGTTGCTCTTGATATTTTTGCTATGTAAATTAGCAGATGATAGGTTCTATTTCACCACCTGCTCATTTAAAAATTAGTTTGCACTGACAGTGTATCTTATGGAACTTTTTATTTTCAGCATATGTATCTGGCAATATGACCGGAATTATACGAGAAAAGATATTTAGTATGGGTGAGACGCTCAAAGGGTCAAGGAAGTTGGATGTGAATGAAGAGAAACTCTTGGTTGAAGAATTGATGGATGAACTTCGAGAAAAGAACGCTTCAGAAAGAGAAAGCACCATTGCTTTAAAGAATTTGGGCTTGCAAAGGTTTGCTTTTTATTGATTGAATCGTAAACAATGGAATTGATGATTAGTTGAATTTGCATCTTTAATTGTGGCTCTCAAACCTACGCACCAAGTTAGACCACTACCTCAAGCTTAGCTTACTCAATCATCATTTGTAAAGTTGATAGTATCATATGGCAAAATTACCAAATTTTTTTCAAATTTATTGCAATTGTATCAATTTAGTTTTAAATCTTTTTTTTTGGGCTAATTGAGTTGAAAACCTTTTATATTTGTGCCTATTTAGTCAATTAGATCAACTTTGGTTGAAAATCACTAGCATGGATACTACCCTTCTATATAATTTAGCTAGCACTGACGCAGACACTTTTTAATATTTTTATTTTATTTTCTTTTCTTCCCTTCTTCCTCTAGTTAGTTGTCCTTGCCAAGGGCAACCAGCCAGAAGAAGAAGGAAGGACCAAAAAAAAAAAAAAAAGAGAAAGAAAAAAGAAAAAAAGAATTTAAAAAAATATTATTAAAAATGTAAATAATGGAATTGATGATTAAGTTAGTTAAAAATTACATCTTTAATTGTGGCTTTCAAAGCCAAGCATCAAGTTGGACTGTTACCTCAAGATCGGCTTACTTAATCATCACATCTAAAGTTTTTTTTTTTTTTTGTCGAAATTATATCAAAAGTTGATTGTATAATATTGATTTTCTTTTCATGAAAATTTAGGTCGTAAAAAATGTTTTTGGTTGGACCTGAAGTTTTGGTGATAAACTCTTTACAAGGTGCTTGACCATAATATTCAAAACAAAAACATGAGTTAGGTAGTTAAAATATGTTTGATCAATCAATTCATTTGTATATGGTAGTACTATTATATTATAATCTTCAGCAATTCTTATGATATTCATTATAATTGATGCGCAGGGCAAGGCTGCATGGTTGGCCAAACACATACACTTTAACGAAGGCAATGGGGGAAATGATGGTGCAGCACCATCTTAAACAAAATATACAACTTGCTGTTATGAGACCCACAATCATAACAAGTACTTATCAAGAACCTTTTGCTGGTTGGATTGAGGGTTTCCCTCCCAGGTTATCCTTCACAAATCTCTCTCTCTCTCTCTCTCTCTCTCTCTCTCAATGTGGTTTGACATTGAACTCCTAATTTTAGCAATAACTTCCAAGTATTATAGTTCGCTCATAGTTAGTAGAATCTTACATAATCACTCATTTTAAATTTCTAGCGTCACCTATGACATTATTTTTTTGGTGTAATATCATATGTGGCCCTTGAATTGTTATTCAGTGTTCAACGCACCTCAGTTTTTGAATTGAATTAAAAAAAGTGGAAGAACTCTATTGAAATCCGAACCAAAGTGAAGGGACTACTCAAGTATTATTACCTCCCAGTTCTTCGCAAAATGCAAGTGGTTACTGAACAAGAAAATCAAGAAACATATCTACATCTGTTTTTTAGTCTAGTTGCTAAATAGCAATACAGGATCATAAAGAAATCAGATAGACTTGCGCGGGCGGGTCTACTAATGAACACACCATCTTTTCAAGGAAGTTAAACCTTTAGAGGAGGGTAAACAATGAATAAATGATGTTTTTGATCCTTGATTTTCATAAAGGGCCATAAAAAAATTCAAACTCCACAGGGAGGTTGACAGGAGAGTTTGAAAAGAAATTTTTTGAATAGGTAAAAGATCAACGTCTCATAAACAGTTATATTCATCAAATGAACAGAGCAAGTAATAGGTAAATGAACACACGCATGGGCATATCTTTTACTGGTTAAAAATGTTGGTTTTAATTGATTGATTATGTAGTGAGACTTTAGTCCTTCCCATGTAATGGCGATAAGTATCTCATTAAGTGAGTATTTTGTTGTTTAACATGCTAGTATTGTCTAATTAACTTTTTTCTTTCTTTCTTTGGAAACATACATGGCACAGAACTATGGACAGTATCGCCATACTCTATGGTAGAGGAAGACTGAAATATTTCTTGGGCAATCCTAACACGATACTTGACATGGTAACATCTAAACATCTTGACAAGCGTTAACCACCATCCAAATGCTATGATTATAAGCATCCTAAATTTTGCATTTGCTTAATTGATTATGTACTCCTCCATTGTGAATTGGCCTGTGATAATTAATTTGGCAAAATATTCATAATTATAGATTCCAACCATCACTTTGCTGTGCACATTTGAAAATACATAAGGATATACATTTATTCATATACATGTGCATTCGATGCCTTTAAACCTAAATATGGAATTTCATCTTGAGTAGATACCAGCAGATATGGTGGTAAACGCTATGATTGTGGCCATGGCGGTGCATGCTAATCAGCCCAATTCAAACAAGATTTACCAAGTGGGTTCCTCAAAGAAACGTCCTATGTCCTATTCAGATCTTCGACGCATCATTGTGAGTTACTTCAAGGACAGTCCTTGGATCGACGAGGATGGGAAGCCGGTCAAAGTTCGTAAGCCTAGAATTATGGGAAGCACGGCCAGCTTTCGCAAGCACATGAGACGTTACATTCTCTTGTCAAAGGTAAGTTCAAAATAACTTAAAAAGTGAAGATCAAATGGTCACTAAAAGTTAATTCAATAAGTTGAAATATGGAGAAAATTGAAGATCCCAAATATCTGAAAATCTTTATGTTATATGAATTTTAAGTAGTCAAGTCAACATATTTCTTTCTTTATGGATATAAGTGATAATAATCTAGAAATTAATAAATATATCTTCAAATAATTAGCTAATTTGTTTGAAGTGACAGTTTCTTTTAATATGTTTCAACACTTACCACTCTCATTTTTGACTTCCGTTAAACGGGAAATGGCTGAAACCGTTAGAAATACGTAAATATAAACACATAAAACTTTAACTATTATGAAAAATTTAAAGTTTGAAAAATACTTTACATTCCAGCAATAATGCATAATTTTTTGCTATATAAATTCAAAGCATTGGAGCCCTAACATAAGAAAAAAATAAAAGAAAAAAGAGCTAGTGATGAAAGCCGAAAAGTCATAGCCAAAAGTCACAGCCACGGAAAAAGATGGAAAAATGTGCTTTGTTTAAAACCTAGGCTCTTGTGTTACATAAGAATCTAATGGGCACTTTATCGAATTAATTGACATGCATATTCCATGATATTAAGAAAATGGGAAAAGCATCCTTAATTTTTGTTTGACACATGAAATTTGAGGATGTGTTATCGCTAAAAATAATTATTCCATGAATAATGTTTTTGTTATCAACAACAATTTATATCCAAATATTTTCATGGATAATGAAATATTTTTTATTCATTTATTTTTGTAAACAATATAAATTATTATTTTTTTATTTGTTTTTATATTATTTATTCTTTCGCAAAACAGTCTGAGCTAGTTCTGTATTATTCTGAATGAAGGCGTTGAAAGTTGCTAGCTCAGCGTTTGGCGGGTGTTTCCAAGGCTTGCATGCTGACTTGGACAAAAAGGTCAACACTGCCCTGCGATTGGCTGACCTCTACGAACCTTATATATTCTTCAATGGGGTGTAAGCTTCTAAGCTTCTATGCATTGGCCAATATGCGTGCAGAGTGCATTAATTAATCACCTCCTTCCCCTTATATACAAATCTCTCTTCAAGTATTTAACTATTAAATCACTTTTTAAATTATAACTTTTGAAACAACCAAGTGTGATCTTACAAATTTAATATAGAAGTCTTGGGTTTATACTTATTATAAGCCTAAATTTGCCTATCCTATTATATATTTCCATGCCTTAAAGCTTACACGTGAGGAAGAGCATCGGAATGATTAAATATTACCATGAATTCACCTCCTAGCTTAAATTTTTAAAATAGTCTATAGTTATCTACAAAATTATATAATCTCTGATTCTTATTTTTTTTTTTTATTGACTTAGCTTTGACGATACAAATATGATGGCTTTGAGAGCCACGGCCTTTGACAATGGAGTAAACCTGGAAAGTGTCTTCTACTTTGATCCGGGGTGTATCAATTGGGAGGACTATTTCAAGAGAACTCATTTGCCCACAGTGGTCAAAACCTTCCAGCGCAAGTGAGAAATGATGCAATTAATAAATAGTTTGGGACATGCAATAGTTGGCATTATGAACTCCACCTGTTTTGACCCAAAAAATAAAATAAAATAGAGAGAGAGAACTCCACATGTTCTATTGTATTGTATGTGGAAATAAATAAGGTGTTGTAACACAAACATTTGTTACTATTTTCGGTGTCATGTTAGTTTGAAGTGCATATTATATTAGAATAATACATGTACGATCTGTATTCTACCTCATTTGTAACACCTCGATTATTGCAAATTGGAGGTTGCTAGATAAATAGCAATCCAGTTACTAAAATCTTCCCAAATTCTTGGTTCATGTGACGCGTAATATTTGATATGATAATGTCTCGACGTTCCCAAAGGTAAATCACCAAAGAGAAAGCTAATAGACTACTAAACAGGAGTGAAGGTTCCTCTCATGAGGTAATCATTCACGTATAGCACGCTCTTTCAGGCCCTACCAATTACAACTTGGTGTTTAATTTAACAGGCAATTTTCTTACCTTTTGGAGCCATTGCTAATCAATTAGATTAGATACTCAAATAAAATGTGAAGGTAAATTTACTTCTATGAACAAGAGATTCGATGGATTTGGGGACTTGATTATGCTTGATTAATATAATACCATTTTGATTCTTGTCGCGACCAAATTTTCGGGAGTGAATTACCTATGGTTTGGCTAATGGATTGTTAAGCCTAGACTTAACTCGGGCTCTCCCAAGCCCATACCAATTCACGACTTAGGTTCAAATTTTTTAACATGCAGATAGGTTTTAGTTAGGAGTTGCTACTAATCAGTTTATGGTAGGTCGATTAGACACCTAAGTAAAATAATGAGAGAATTATTTTACTCCTACGAATCAAAGATTATGAATTTGGGGACTTGGTTATGCTAGATTTCTCTAACGCCCTTTTGGTACATTTCTCTTTTATTTTGAAAAATGTTCGGCAAGCAACTTGAATTGATTTTAATTCCCTAGCATGTGAGGTGACTATGCAGGTACGCAAACCATTAATTTAACACCTAGATAAATCAGTGAATAAATTACAAGACTTACCTCATGGCAACAAAAACATCTGCAGTGTTATATCATAATTTACATCATCAATCCTAGATATGATTTCTAATTAACACGCCACCAAGCAATTTTTTGTTTTCACTTTATTTAATGAGAATCATGCGATGCATGCTAATAATCTAATATGACATGGCAATATGACCTAAACTATATGACATGGGAACACGACCTAAATTATATGACATTAGTAAAGCAAATCCTAAAGATATGCAAGACCTAATTCTATTTACGGGCAGTTTCTACTTAAATGGGCTTAAAGAACTAAATGACGTGTATTTGATATTTCAATTCCTAAAAATGTAAACTATCTTAGAGAATGACATGAATCTACTCTATGACAATTTTTTATGAAATTTGAAATTAAGATGCAAAGATTACCTAGCTAGATTAAAATTCTATCCAATTTAAACTAAGGATTAAGTCAGAGTAAATCCTACTTTAAACTAAGATATCATCTTAACCTAGCGATCTTTAACTTAAGATGCAATATATCTAAAATGATCTATCTAAATAAAATTAAACATGCAATCAACCTAATATGTAATGACGTGCCAAGGATGCCCTAATTCTACATGATATAGATGATTTTTTTTTTGGATTTTTTATTATTTAAAAATTCAAAATGAGATTGCAATCCTAAACATGCAAGATAACCCTAAAACTAGGAATATTCTAAAACAAACCTAATCATAATTCAAACTTTTTTTGATTTATTTTCTTTTACGAAGTTAAAATTGACTCAAACACATATGATAGCAAATCAAGTAAGATAAGATTGATATCTAAAAATTGGCGAACCATATCTCGCGCATGAGATTGGGTTGACCAATTTTAAAATTAAATCGCAAATCTCGGGCGTGAGATCGGACTGTCGATTTTTGTAAGGGATTGCGAGTCAGATTTCGAACGCGAAAATCGGACTGTCAATCCCTAATTTGAGGAACTATTTCATGTTGGAATATTAATCATATACTTAAAGGAACAATTTCACTAAAACAGAATATTAAAAAAATAAAAGATAAAAGATTAGAAAAACTACCTAATCTGATTTTTCTTTTTCTTTTTCTTTTTGTTTTCTTTTCCTTTGTCCCTTTTCGAGCACGGCTTGCTCGCGGGTCTCCAAGGGCGATTGGTCGTCAGTCCAGCAAGGGAGCTCCGGCAAGGGTGAACCGACGGCGGGCGAGCGGCGAGGAGGTGAATCGGTGATGGCTTCGCGGACAGGGACACTGCAAGGGCGTCGGGTCGGACAGCGGTCCGGCTTGGGTCCGGCTGCTAGGCGACGGGCGGCGCTCAGGCTTGGCTGCAGGGGCGGCAGAGAACGGCGGAGGAAATCTCGACAGCAAGGGGCAGAGCTTCAGGTCGTCACGGGTTCGGCACGGCTGCGCGAAACTTCGGACAGTGCAGGGAGAGGCGGAGCAGCGAGATCGCAGGGCGAAATCGCGACAGACCTCAGTTCTGGGCAGCGTCGGCGCGTTGAAGCGAAGCTCAGCGGCGTGGATGCAAACGGGCAGCAGAACACAGAGGAAAATCTAGCGAAGAAGAACAGTAGGCTTTTTTCTCTCTCTGCAGCAACACACTTTTCCCCTATCTTCGTACACTCTCACACCCCTTTTTCTGTCTTTTCTACTGACTTTTGACCTTCTGCAGAACTTTTGCAGAAGGAAAAAGCCAAACCCTTTTTTTAACAAAAGCCTCCCCCACTCGGCAAAACCAAAAAAACGTAGGCTCTTATGCTTGATTTTCGTTTTTTTTTTTTTTCAATCCAGAAAAGACCCCCCTAAACCTCTCGCACGCACAGCCTTTTATAGGAAAATGAATTGGATTTTCAAATTCTCCTTCGAATCAACCTTCGCAAATCTTTTTCACAAAATTCATTCCATATTGATAAGGATTCGAGATTAATATGATTTTTTTTTTCTAAATCCAAATCTTTTAAAGGCAAATCACAATATTTTTTACCCATCCGCCCTATCTAAAAATTCATATCCCGATTAAAATTTCAAAATTAATTTTCCCATGAGATAATTTTTTTATCATTAAAAATATGGGTTTGGGCTGACTTTCTCATTTCATGGACTTAGTCCAATTAATTTGAAACCATCCGCCACCAGTCCAATAAAATGCAAACAAAAGATGCAATTAAAAATAAATGCACCTAAATCTATATGTTATGCAATTAATAAAATTAACCCATAATTTTCTATACAACAAATAAATGACTTAATCGCCAAAATTTAGGTGTCAACGATACCATTTTTCTTTATTTTCAAAAGAATATTTTGCAAGCAGTAGTCTTAATTGATTTTAACTAAAGCCACTAACAAGCAACAAGTGATCATGTGTGTTGACACCTAAATTTGGTTTAACCATTCGGAATTATCTGTATACAAAATTAAGGGCTAACCTTTAGTCCCTAAACAAAAGTATTAAAATTAAATTGCATATCATAAAGTTTTAAAGAGCATATGTTAATTGCATTTAAATCGGACCGGGGGTGATGAATGGGCCTAAATCAGTCACGTGGATAGGGGCCCACAATAAGTGAAATTCGGCCTAGGCTAGGAGTGTTATTGGCCGAAATTACAGGAGGAAAAGGAGGGGTCTTGAGCTTTAATTGAACTGGTTCAGCCCATTAAAATTAAAAGGCTTTGAGCTTAATTAGATAAAGGCCATGGGGATGAAGCGTAATCCAATCAAATATTTGAGTGGTGATCCATGTTTCTTAAGATACCAAAAATACCCCTTAAATTAGGAAATTTTTCTCATTTAACAATGTGCATATGGACCATAATTTGATCTCAACCAAACATATGATCCCATTTGCAGGGAAAATATTCTATTATATCCATTACCACTTGGATACAATCATTCATTTTATTCAATACCAAAGTTGAATAGAGTGGATGTGTTTTGGATGATTTGATGACTGTTTTTTGCTCTCTCTCTCTCTCTCTCTCTCTCTCTCTCTCTCTCTCTCTCTCTCTCTCTCTCTCTCTCTCTCTCTCTCTCTCTCTGTTGTTGATTTGAGTTAATTTGTTTCCCTATTAAGAAAAAATACGAAAAAGACTAGGTGGAATTTGAATAGATTTTTATATATATCACGTTGTATGTTTAGAATAGATTCTAATTGCTTATCCTTAAATAGATTAGGATATTTTTTGGATAGATAGCATTTATGTCAAATCTAGAAGATTAGGGTAATTTTCTGATTTAAACTAGGGCTTAGAATAATTTATTTCCTACTTTAATTAGATAGTATCCTAATCTTTATAGTTCATTTATGGTAATATTCAATTTCAAAGTTTTATGAAAAATACCAAAAAATATCATGTACGTGTCATATAGAATTATGGTCATCGAATTGCACGTCACGTGGATTCATTTAATTAGAATGCGTGTCATGTTAGAATAAAATGCTTAGTAATTTTGCCCGTCATTAGAGTTAGGTTATTTGATTAAAATTGCATGTTATGTAGTCCGCATGTTAGATTAATTTAATTAAAGTCACATGCCGCATTAACGTAGTCACATATTAAAATTTCTAGTCATTAGAACTAAGCCACCTTGTTAGGCATCATCATTTTTCTACATTATTGCATCTAGAGTATGCTGGTATTGCATACATTGTATAAAGCATAGTTTTCATTAAATAAAGTAAAACCCAAAAATATAGTTAGTTGAAATTGTGTATTAACTAGAAATCATATATAGGCTGGATATGCAATTTTTCTAATTAACGTTGTAGGTGCTTATGTTGCTTTGAGATAAGTACCCCTCTTATTCCTTGCAATTTATTTACTATTTTGTTTTATTGGATGTTCCATTAATGTTTGCACATCCGCGTAATCACCGCACGTGTTAAAAGATAATAAAATGAATCCAAGTTGTATGCTAAATATATTTTTGATAAAATGAGCGGTACCAAAATGGCATTGGAAAAATCTAATGTAACCAAGTCTATGTGCTTACAATCTCTAGTTTATATGAGTAAAATAAACTTCTCTTAACTTTATTTGGGTTCTTAATCGGCTCAATAAAAAATAAATTAGTGGTGACTCTTAATTGAAAATTATTTGCATGTTAAGAACTTAAATCTAAGTCGCAAATTGGTATAAGTTTAAGAGAACTAGAACTAAGTTTAGGCTTAGTAATTTATTAGCCGAACCCTTAGGTGATGCACCCAAGTTGATTTTTGGCATTGGCAATAGACCTCATAGAAATCCAAATTAGAGAAAGGAACTTCTTGCCTAGATCAAATGACGAATGAAGGAGCGTGACGGCTATAGCTAAACTTTTCACCCCTTTTTTAGGACCCGGCCTACCTCATTGAGCCCAGGAGAGGCAAGTAGTCCAGGAAGGGAAAATTCCGAGAGATGAACACCTCGTCCAAAGTGGCGTGGTCTGAAGATGCATATAAAGCAGTGCAGCATTTCTGCCCAGTTAGCCACCTCACTTGTATATTAAAAACACATAATTAATTACAAATAATCAGTACGATATGTATGAATCACATGTTGGTATATATTAAATAACTATTTATAATTTACTATCTACTTTATTCAAAACTAATATAGAATAAAAAATATGTTATAAAGTGAAGAGTACAAACAAATTAACATAAATAAGTAGACTCACGTACATGAGATTCTGATATATATATATATATATATATATATATATAATTTTTAATAATTATGGAATATGAATAATTTTAAAGTAGCAAATTGTTATGAAAACTCTTACAATTATATAACTTTCTTCATTGTAAAAAAATTACTTGAAATTTATTTGCCACGCTGGGATATGGTGCCCCATGCCTTGTGAGGAAGCGCCCTCTCTGCACCGCACGGGAGGGTGGTCGGCTAAGCTCCACCTCATGGGGCGGAGACAGGGAATGCGATCCCTTGCCTTGCCCAACTATGTACCTATCTGTACACACTAAGATAGACCCTTTCTAATTGTTTCCTTTATCACTTTATTTCTCATTTACCAACTCAAGTATTGGAAGGTTCTCTTGCGACTAAGCCCGTAAGGCTTCCTTTATTTGTGGTGTGTAGACCAAATCTACTCATAAGAGGTTCAAGCCAGCCCAACTAGACCTGGAAACACTTCACATAAATAGTGGCAATACACAATATATGGAACTTTCAACTAGGGGTGAGCAGCGGTTTAGGGTTGACCCTAGACCAACCCTGGACCGACCCAACCCTGCCGGTCCTGGTCTGGTTCCCAAGGAGACTGGGTCGGTCCTTGGTCTTGAAATTCCAGGACCAACACTGTGCGGGTTGGTCCTCGGTCCTAAGAGTTTTGGGTTGGTCCAACCCTGGACTAACCCTGTATATTATATTATATTATTTATAATTATTTTATATATTCAAACCTAAGTAAAATGTCTATTATATTAAATTATATTATATTATATTGTATTATATTGAAATGTTCTATCAATAGCACTAATAGTAATTTCAATTTAAAACTTTTGTTAAGTATTAATTATGTGTCGTTTGTTTTGTTTTCAAGTGCTTAGAAGTTCAAGTGAATTAACAAAATGTGAAATTATATATTCATGATTTATATTAAGTATTTTGAACTTTTTATGATTTAATTGTATTTTACTAATGAATTTCAACTGCACTTTGCTTTTTAATTTGTGTCAAATGGTAGATGTTTTTTAAGAGTAGAGTAGTATTGCAGTTGCTACGGTGATTTGCTAGTCAAGTGGTGTGAAGCTCATTTTTGGTTGAGTAGACTCTACATGATCAAATGTTAGTCAAGTGGTGCGAAGCTCATTTTTTGGTTGAGTGGACTCTACATGATCAGGAAGACGCTTTTGCATATGGTGTTATAAATATTAAAGATAGATGATTACAAGAACTTTCCATCTTGTCTCATATCTTGATGAGTGGTTAGCGGATATGAAATTTCTATTATTGTGTCATCTTAAATTTGCTAAATATGTATTGATATTTTATAGTTTAGTTGCACAATAGATGGATGTGTAATTTGAATTTGTAGGTTTGCTTTTTTAGGAAGTATAAAAAATAAGACGAAAAACATTATCAATCGGTCCCGGGTTGACCCTGGAACCGGACCGAACCCATTGGTTGGGTCCGGTCCTTGGTCCTAGGCTTAATAGGGTCGGTCCTCGGTCCTAAAAATTGAGGACCGACACTGTACGGGTTGGTCCTAGGGTTACGGGGTGGCCCGGACCAACCCGGACCATGCTCAGCCCTACTTTGAGTTGCATATTACCAATGACAATGTTGTCATAAATATCTCACATCAATTAAAAGAAATTCTATATGAACAAGAACTACTCAACACAACTTGTCACACAGAGGTTCGACATTTATAAGGTTATTGTCAAAGCCCTAACAACACAGTAACAATATGCCTCTCTCTCCACATGAGCACAACTAGGACCTCCTCATAGACCGTCCATGGATGGCTCGAGTCTTGCATGGATTGGAAAGAGATTATTGAGTGATACACAAGATCAATGCCAATTGGCTACCAGGGTATATCTTTAAGACACTTAACCCATGTGATCTGGACTAAATTGTTAAAATTGTTTTGAAAAACTTAGCAGCAAATCTTCTAAAATTTAACATAAGATCATACTCGCCTTTTGATTGAGTTTACTTACTTGTTTGATGAAACTAAAGATATTTAGGGTCGAGTGTACAGACTTATCAGACAGATCTAAATTGAAAATTTGGTCATGAACTCTTGAGAAGATTCTTTATCTTAGGTTTGATTGATATGGTGTTGATCGATCTAATTTTGGTTGGGGTCTTGGAGATCACATGGACTGACTTTTTTCAGTTTATATGCAAAGTTTATATACATAAACTGAATTTTTTCAGTTCCAGTTGTATTATCAACACTAATTTTTCCGGTGCAATAATGATCTTAGAGAAGAATTAAAAATAAAATGGGAATCTCAGTCCACATGGAACTGGAACTCTTTTTTGTGGTTCTCGTCTTTTAATCTTCTCAATTTAGTTTTCACTGGCTTTACCATGGTTCATATGTAAGAGTGAGACTCATACAACAGAATGGGAATGGCCATCTATATCATTTGGGTCATGTTTTCCTTTCGCTATGGGTTTAGTTGGATGTTATTCTGTTGGAAAGAGGAAGATTTTCAAATTTCCAATAAGCAGACATATTAGGAGTTATTATATGGACAAACTGGTTAGAAACTGGTTAGATTAAGAGCTTTGTAATGTTCATTCATGCAGCATACCACGCTGATTTATGATCTGGTCAGATATTTTGATAAAGTTTCATTTTTGTCCATCTAATTGTTTGTTTAGTTCAGAAGGCTTTTCCAGCGATTGCATGACATATGTTCTTCTCATTTAGCCTTTTCATTTGGTCATCTATTTGTTCCCATAATATAATTTGAATTATTCAGTGCAGATATGCTGCTTGATGGTCTTTTGGTCATCAAAAATTCGCTGTTCCAGTTGGATAGCGATTCTCCCATGTTAACATCGGAGAGAGCCTCACCTATCAGTGGTCCAAGAATTAAATGCGTCTAGAGCTGTTCCTGCAACTTCTTCAACTTCAGATAATGCACTAGATAATTCATCTGGTGGCATGGGGTATTATACTTTCTTCCCCATCTCTCCTGTCCTTCCTTTTCTCAAGCACAAGTGTGGAATTTGTTGTGCCTGCAGTGACACAATTGTTTATTTTCGCCCCCAATCTCGTGTCCCTCTTTGCTTCCCTCCTTTTTTGGCCACCAAGCTGCGTGCCTACAGGCACTTGTTGGCACGCAGACATGCCCAAACATTTTAGTTAGCATCTTGTCTGCGTGTATCTTAATGATGTGTCTATAACAGTTCCAGCATGGACGAAAACTCGATGGAAAAATATATGGAGGCTTCAACTGCTGAAGCTGAGGCGACTAATGCTGTCTGGCAAGCTGTTCAATCGGCATCTTCTGTCCCAGCAGAAGAAACATCAGTATCAGATGAAAACTCTCCAGCAACTGAAACTGCTTCAGATGGTAGTGACACTGAGGGAGACGTTCGTCTTCATCCTAGAGCTGTAAGTCTATGAACTTATGTCATGGCCTCACATCAAAGGGTGTTTTAGTCTCTGTTCTTTGTGCTTATATTGTTGTCCTACAGGTGGTAGTTCCTAAGGAGGCTGTAGGTAACCTTGGGAGAATGGTAAGACAGCTATCACTGGATCCATTTGAAAATGAGAGCAGACGGATGGTTCTGATGAATAATGAGCTGTCATATCCTACAAAAAAGTTCACCAGACAGAACTCTCCTCAAGGCTTACATAAGAAGGTGAGTGTTACAGAAGTCAATACCATCATCCTCATTCGAACTTTTGCCAGGCTTAATTACCTCTTTTCTCTTTTCAGATTATATCCACTTTGCTTCAGCCTCGAAATTGGAAAGCTCCTGCTAATAGGAGGTTTTTCCAGGATTCTTACAAAGTTGGGGAGCTCTATTATGCTGCAGAACAGCTTTTCATGCATGAGCCAACAGTTCTTCAGTTAAAAGCTCCAGTTAAAGAATTCGGTGACCTACATGGTCAATTTGGCGATCTCATGCGTTTGTTCGATGAATATGGTTTTCCTTCCACTGCAGGAGATATAACGTATGTTCGATATGGTTTTAATCATTTCTTCTAAGTTCTATACTTGTAGTAAATGTCCTATGCATGCTGGTCTTTGCTGAGAAACAGCATGACAACAGGAGAGAAAATCCAAGTGTCCTAAGTTCAAAAACAGTACCGAATTGATAACTGCAATAGGCGCTGGAGCTGATGGTGGCTGCATCATAATCATAATATACTTTGCTCGAAGTTTCACAACGTTAAGGTGATTATGTATAAGTTTTGTTCAGAAATTCTATCAAAAGTTTAAACCATAGACTACCGTTATGATTTCGGTTTATTCAAAGGAAGGCTTGGAAATGTCGAACCTGGCATTCCCTACTATTGTGAGGTGCACTATATGGTGGTGACTTTTGTTCATGTTGCTTAAAGGGCCAGGCATTTTCTGAATCTCCGATAATGGTAAAGTTTAGTGAATTGATTCTTCTGGGGAGGAAGTTTCCCCAGTATTGTATCTTTTTTTTTTTTTTTTTGGGGTTATGTGAAAATGAAACTTAAATGTCTATGCATTGACACAGCTATATTGAGTATTTGTTTTTGGGAGATTACATTGATCGGGGACAGCACAGTTTGGAGACTATAACTTTGCTTCTTGCTCTTAAGGCACGTTTCTGCTACGAAAGAGATGATTATATATGCAAATGCAATGCAGTGTTTATGTTGGTTTACCAACTGGGCCGTGGTTACCTTTTTGTAGATTGAATACCCAGAAAATGTTCACTTGATACGAGGAAACCACGAGGCAGCTGACATAAATGCATTCTTCGGTTTTCGTCTTGAATGCATTGAGCGAAGGGTGAGTGCAGGTGTTCAGTTATTTGTTCTCTTTTCCAAGGCATGTTATCTCAATTTGCTTTTGTATAGGGAGAGAATGATGGAATATGGGCATGGACACGTTTTGATCAACTTTTCAACTATCTTCCGCTTGCTGCTCTCATAGAGAAAAAGATCATCTGTATGCATGGTGGCATAGGAAGCTCAACATTCAAAGACCACCGACACCTACCAGGGGTCGCCCACAGCCCGACCTAGACCGTAGCTCCCTTGCATAAATCTGCGTTCGACCAAATTGTGTGGAGACGCTGAATCTTTGTTCCTGGATTGGCGGGCTTAATTTATAGCTCGTCATGGTCACACAGACCATTCACCACCCGAGAGCACGCGGCGTAGTTGTCTACTGTGGAATATGATAGTTGGGCTTGTTTGTTGCATAGGTGTATACATAGTTTGAGACGCAGAAAATTTTACCAGTTATTTGTGAGCGTCTCTCTTTTCTTCCCCCACCCTCTTTTTTCCCTCCCGCATTGAGATTACTACATGTAGATGTATATTAGGTCTTTGTAAGAGACGAGGAAGATAAAGCTGAATACAGGGTTGGTTGTGCCAGTGGCATTTACTAATGTAATGTAAATATTTCTTCAATTTTTTATTGCTTAATTTCAAAATCATATCTTTGAGTGTCATAACTATTTAGTTGATCATTTCAGAGCCAGTACTTTTAAAAAATATTCACAAGTACCAAAAGTCTATTTGGCATGACACCTATGGCAAATATTTTTCAAAAGTTATATCACTCACATGATATATTGAAAAGTTAGAGAAGAGAAGTCAGAGAAGAGAGATCTTTCTCGGAAGGCATCCACAATCTTCTACATTAAGTAATGGGACCCATAACCTGCAGCACATGCATGAAGAAGACTCCTATAGCGCTTTCTTCTCTCCAGGAACAAGAAATTTGAAGACTGCGGCCCACCTCATTTGGTGGATCATAGGCACATGTTTGTTGACTATTATCACTCATCTCTTCTGCCTCATTAAATGTGTGCCCATATGCACGATTTGCATGCACACCGACAAATATGGTGGGCGTCGGTGCCGACTGCGGCTTGTCTCGTGGGCGCCTGTGCTGCATTTAATGAGGCCATTTACTTTTCATTTTGTCTTGTTTTCTGCCCTTCTCCCTTATAAAAGGAGAAGACGTCTAAAGATGCAAGTAGCGAGAGGACTCGAGAGGGAGAGAGCGAGAGACGTGAGCTCAAAGAAGTTTGTGCAAAGTCGAGTCCAGTGGAGTTGAGTCGTTAAACATTGTGGGTATCGATTACAAAGCAGTGACTGGGAAACACTTGAATACATGAGTGATTATAATCTTGTAATCCTCCGATCTATAGTGGATTATTTTACCGGCTCTTCCTGTGGACATAGATTCTGATATTCAAATCGAACCACGTAAATTTCTGGTATTCTTTTATTGTTTCTCATTTTATTTCTATCGATTTTTATAACTCCCGACATAATTACAAAATCTCGATCCACTTCCATTGCGCCGCCGATTCCAACAATACCCGTTAAATAATTTCATATGTAACCGTGTGGGTGCTAGTTCTCTTTCCACCATATTGCAATGTTGATGTTGACATGTCAAAAAGTCATGGGAGGTTGATAGGCATAGTGAAGTTGCAGCTATATATGGAGCATTTGTGCCTCAGTGCTTAAGTCGCTCTTCAGGTGGCCCCTAACTCCAGTTCAAAGACTCCTCCTGTTCGGTTCGAACATGGGGTTGGATATAGTACAATTTCTTGAGAACAAGACCATCTTAGTCACCGGAGCAACTGGCTTTCTCGCCAAGAGTACTCTCTCTCTCTCTCTCTCTCTCTCTCTCTCGACCATCTTAGTCACGGGAGCCACTGGCTCTCCCCCGATCCCCCCCCCCCCCCCCCCATGTATGAAGTATACAATGTCGCCAATTGCCATCCATTGACCATCTTTTTGCTAACTAACATTTATTTGATTCTATATATTATGACGAGTTAGTTTTTGTGGAGAAGCTGCTTCGAATTCAACTAAATGTCAAGAAAATATATGTTCTTATTAGAGCTATGGACAAACAGGCAGCGACACAAAGGTTGCATGAAGAGGTAGAGAATCAAAACCTAAATTATCCTCAGATAGTTTAGATCAACTTTTTGTTCTAAATTGGAAAGATATACATCAATTTTTTCACTCTTCACAAAACAAATAGAACCGAAGATAGGGATTTGTGTTATTTTAGGAAAAAAAAACTTGAATCGTTACAGGAGTAGCCGTATTGTGGTCTATCCAATAGATGGCACAATCACTTAAATGTGTAATTCCAAATTAATTTTACTCTATTTAACATGGAAAATCGAGGCAAAGGAATAAAAAGGATACGAAAACTAAGATAAAGATAAATTTTCCTTCATAACAACTCTTAATCTTTTCGCATCGCAAACAGCTCATACAGAAGAAGTTATTCGGCATTCTGAGGGAAGAATGGGCAGAGAACTTCAACTCAATTGTGGAGAAATTGTCTCCAATTCCTGGGGACGTTTCTTGCGAGAATTTGGGAGTACATGATTTCGATTTGAGATCGGAGATGTGGAGAGAAATAGACATAATTGTCAGTTCGACTGCGACTACCAAATTCGACGAAAGGTGCGTGATTAGTGATTACAATCTTGCCCTGCCCGCCCAATTTGTAATTAGTTCAGATAATTCGTGGCTTTTTCTTCATACTATTTATGTGTTTACTGCCATCTTTTTCCCGCAGATATGACATTGCACTAGCCGTCAATACATTTGGAGCTAAGCATGTTGCTGAATTTGCTGTAAGATGTGTCAACATAAAGATGCTACTTCACATATCAACTGGTTTGTGTTTTTTCGATTATGGTTGTTCTTGATATTTTTGTTATGTAAATTAGCAGACGATAGGTTCCATTTCACCACCCGCTTGTTTATAAAGTAGTTTGCACTGACAATGTTTCTTATGGAACCCTTTATTTTCAGCATATGTATGTGGCAATATGACTGGGATTATACAAGAAAAGGCATTTAGTATGGGTGAGACGCTCAACGGGTCAAGGAAGTTGGATGTGAATGAAGAGAAACTCTTGGTTGAAGAATTGATGAACGAACTTCGAGAAAGGAATGCTTCAGAGAGAGAAATCACCATTGCTTTAAAGAATTTAGGCTTGCAAAGGTTTGCTTGTTATTAATTGAATTGTAAACAATGGAATTGATGATTAAATTAGTTGAAAATTACAACTTCAATTGTGGCTCTCAAACCCAGGCATCAAGTTAGACCACTACCTCAAGCTTAGCTTATGCTTTTTATCATCTCTAGTTGATTGTATCATATGGGAAAATTATAAGAAAATTCTGAAATTTATTGTAGAAGTGTCAATTTAGTTTTGAACTTTTTTTTTGGTCAATTGAGTTTTAAGCATTTTTGTATTTGTACAAATTCAGTCAATCTGCTCAATTTTGGCTATAAATTATTGACATAGGCGTTGGACGTACTATGTGGTACAGCTAATGCCGACGTAGATAATTTTTAATAATATTTTAATATATTTTCTTTTTCCTTTTTTATTTTCTTCCCTTCTTCCTTTAGCTAATCGCCAAGAAAGAAAGAGAAAAAAGGAAAGAGAAAATTAAAACAATTAAATGAATAAGTTTTTTGAAAGAATATCATTAAAATTGCCTATGTTAGCACTGATTGCACCACATAAGATAGCTAACCCTTATGTTAGTGATTTTGGTCAAAATTGGTCAGATGAACTAAATTGACACAAGTATAACAGGTTTGGACTTAATTAGTAAAAAAAAAAAAAAAGTTAGTATTGAATTTATACAATTGCATTAAGTTTAAGATTTTTTTTGGTAATTCTCCTACATCACATTGATACTCTTTTTGTGAAAATTTCGGTTGTAAGAAATGTTTTTGATTGTACTAGAAGTTCTACTGATAAACTCTTTACAAGGCACTTTCTCCAAGGATGTGACCATTATTCAAAGCTAAAATATGAGCTAGGTACTTAAAATATGTCTGATCAAGCAATTCATTTGTTTATGCACGTACTAGTATATAATAATCTTCAGCAGTTCTTATCATTTTCATTATAATTGATGCGCAGGGCAAGGCTACATGGTTGGCCAAACACATATACTTTAACAAAGGCAATGGGGGAAATGATGGTGCAGCATCATCTCAAACAAAATATTCCGCTTGCTGTTATGAGACCCACAATCATAACAAGTACTTATCAAGAACCTTTTGCTGGTTGGATTGAGGGTTTCCCTCCCAGGTTATCCTTCACAAAACTCTCTCTCTCTCTCTCTCTCTCTCTCTCAAAAAGGTGGTTTGAAATTTTGAAATTGAACTTCGTAAGAAGTATTAGAGTCTGCTCATAGTTAGTAGAATCTTACAGATCACTCACTTAAGATCTCTAGTGTCACTCGCCACATTATTTTTTGGGAGTAATATCATAAGTGGTTCCAGAATTGTTATTTTGTGTTCAATGCACCTCAGTTTAATGACTTCATTGAATTTAAAAAGAAAAAAAGTGGAAGAACTCTATTGAACACCGCAAGAAAGTGAATGGACTGCTTAGGTACTACCTCTTGGTTCTTCGCGAAATGCAAGTTGTTTTTTTTTTTTTTTTTGGTAAGGGCGAAATGCAAGTTGTTACTGAACAAGAAAACCAAGAAATATACCTACATCTAATTTCTTACTAATGAATGCACCATCTTTTTGAGGAAGTTAAACCTTTAGAGGAGGCTAAACAATGAATAAATGAAGTTTACAATCCTTGATTTTAAAGAGGGGCCATAGAAAAGCCAACTCCATAAGGAGGATAACAGGAGAGTATGAAAAGATATTTCTCGCATCGGTAAAAGATCAATGTCTCATAGACAACTATATTCATCAAATTCATAGAGCAAGTTGGTAAGAACCCACACATGGGCACATCTTTTACTGGTTAAATGTTAGTTTTATTTGATTGATTATGTTGTTAGACCTTAGTCCTTGACAAGTAAAAAGATAAATATCTTGTTAATTGAGTGTTTTTATTTTTGCTTAACAACCAAGAATTGTCCAATGAACCTTTTTTTTTTCCTTTGGAAACATATGACGACACAGAACAATGGACAGCATCGCCATAAATTATGGTAGAGGAAGACTGGAATATTTCCTAGGCAAACCTGACGCGATACTCGACACGGTAACATCTAATCATCTCAACAAGTGCTTACCACTGTCAAAATCCCACGATCATAAGCATCCTAAATTTTGCATTAGCTGACTATGTACTTCTCTTTTTTGAATTGGCTTATGATAGATCATTTGGCAAACGTTATCAATAATTACAGATTTCAACATCACTTTATTGTGCAAATTTGAAAATACATACAGACCTACATTTATTCATATACGAATTCATTTGATTCATTTCCACCTAAATATAGAGTTACATATTGAGCAGATACCAGTAGATATGGTGGTAAACGTTATGATTGTGGCCATGGCGGTGCATGCTAATCAGACCAATTCAAACAAGATTTACCATGTGGGTTCCTCAAGGAAACATCCTTTGACTTATTCAGATCTTCAAGACATCGTTTGGAGTTACTTCAAGGACAATCCTTGGATCAACGAGGATGGGAAGCCGGTCAAAGTTCGTGAGCCTAAAGTTATGGGTAGCATGGCCAGCTTTCGCAAGCACGTGAGGTGTTACATTCTCTTGTCAAAGGTTGGTTCAAAACGACTTAAAAAGTGAAGATCAAATGATCACTAAAAGTAAATTCAATAAATCAAATTTGCGGAAAATTGAAGATCCCAAATATCTGAAGATCTTAATGTTATATAAATTTGAAGTGGTTAAGTCTACATATTTCCTTCTTTAAATATATAAATGATGATAATATATGAATTAATAAACATATCTTCAAAATAATTAGCTAATTTGTTTGAAGTGACAATTTCTTTCAAAATATGTTTCAACATTCACAGCTCTCATTTTTTGATTTCCGTTAAACAGGAAATATCTGAAACCTTTAGAAATAAGTAAATGTATCACATAAAACATCACCTATTATGAAAAATTTAAAGTTTGAATAATATTTTACATTCCGGCGATCATTTATAATTTTTTGCTTTACAAATTCAAAACATTGGGGCCCTAACAGACGGGCCAAAAAAAAAAAAAAACGCTAGAGATAAAAAGCCGAAAAGTCATCATCAAAAGTCATAGCCACAAAAATAAATAAATAAATAAATAAATAATTGTGCTTTCTCTATTCCCCAGGCTCTTGTGTTACATAAGAATCTCAGACATTTATCAAATTAATTGACATGCATATCCCATGATATTAAGAAAAGGGGAAGAGCATCTGTAGTTTTTGTTGGACAAACGGAACCTTAGGTATTTCTATTTCGTGGAAAATGAATAATTTAAAATATTTTTCATTAAAATTATTGTTTATATCGCTTAAAAAAAAAGAGTCAATGAATAATGTTTTCATTATCGATACTAATAGATGTTCAAATATTTTCGTAGATAATGAACATATTTTTTATTTAATCATTAATCGTAAGTGAAATAAATGATTATTATTTTTTAATCTTTTTATATTATATATATTTTTGCAAAACAAATTGAGCCTAATTCTGAATTATTTTGGATAAAGGTGCTTAAAGTAGCTAGCTCGGTGTTTGGTGGATACTTCCAAGGCTTGCATGCTGACTTGGACAAAAAGGTTAACCTTGCTGTGCGATTGGCTGAACTCTACAAACCCCATATTTGAACAGGTGGCATTATGAACTCCATGTGCTCTATTCCATTATATGTGGAAATAAATCAGGTGGTGTAACTCAAACATCTATTGCTATTTTTGGTGTCATATAAGATTGGAATGTCAATCATATTGAAAAATATGTGTACGATGTGTATTCTCCCTCGTTTCTAACACCTCAAATGTCGCAAAGTGAAGGTTGCCAGCTAAATAGCGGATTGGTTACTAGAATCTTCCCAAATTCATGATTCATGTAACACATAATATTTTTTACGATAAATGTTGCAATCTTCTCAAAGATGAACTGTGACACCCCGAACCACCTAGGGTCGCCACTGGCACCTGATGTTACACCTAATGGAACACTAGCTACATCTCTTAGAAGAAGCGTCGTAAATCATAAACACATTTTTTTTTTTTTGAAAACGGTCCCAGCGTGACTCATTAGCGGAAGCAAAATATAATATCGACATCTCTCCCTCCAACAACCATGATACAATTGCACACCACTAAGTACCATAGAAAAAGATAGAGCCATGCCACTTTTATTTACATATTTTCGTGATGGATTTTTCGTGGGTCGATACAACAAAAGAAAGCCAAGATTTCCAGCTACACTTGGCCACATCCCAAAAAGATACTACGACCCCTAAAGTAATCACATGACGTCCTCCATCTAACAGTGGCAGCTACTCCCAAAAAGAAACTCCAGCTCTCTACCTCTCACGCAACCATCACACCCATCCTAGCGCGTAGGGTGGTGGTGGCGGCAACATCCCCCTAAACACTTCGTCTCGGCGAACATGAACTAATAGGAACTCCTGGATGATTGGGCCCCCAGCCAAGCCCACATCGTACATAACCAGCACTCGCACTGGTACAAAAGTCAATCCAGGGACGGTGACGCAGTTGATCTCCGTACATTCTACTTCTACATCCGAGGGGAGGCCATAGAAGGTGCCTCGCTTGACAGTAGGAAGCAGCATCTTTCTAATATGAAATGTTGGTCTTCGAAGGGGTGAGTACAACAACTCAGCAGGTAAATGATCCAATAACCACTCAATGCATCATACAATACAATCACAACATAATACATGTCATTCATGCATCCAAACCTACTTACCTTGAAGCCATGCATATACCATCATACATCCTCATCACAATCATATCACATACATGTCATCATGCCACAGGTGATCATCATCATATCATATATGCAAGTCATCATGCCATAGGTGATCATCATCATCATATCATATATGCATATCATCGTGCCATAGGTGATCATCATCATCATATTATATATGCATATCATCATGCCATAGGTGATCATCATCATAACATACATGCAAGTCATCATGCCATAGGTGATCATCATCATCATATCATATTCGCATGTTATCATGTCATAGGTGATCATCATCATCATCATATCATATATGCATATCATCATGCCATAGGTGATTATCATCATATCATACATGCAAGTCATCATGCCATAGGTGATCATCATCATATCATACATGCAAGTTATCATGCCATAGGTGATCATCATCATATCATATCATATATGCATGATTCAATTTCCACTTTTAACTTTCAATTCGATCACCACATCACTCTTTCTCGGGATCATCAACTTCATCCCACACTTTACCACTCACACCCCATCCTGGTATCGCAAGAAAAACCTCCAGCATTCAATCATTTAAGGCCATCGGGCATCCAGCACCCCCACATTCCGGGCATCTTGCATCCTAACTGGCATCACGAGGTATCCCCTCAGGCAAAGACCTCCGAGGCTTCCGGCACCCAACCATTCTGGGCATCTCGAAACTCCCGAGGCCATCCGGCCATGTATCTCTATACATTCCGGGCATCCGGCACACCCCATCCCTCAAATAGTTTCCTCATTTATCATTGTTCATATCCACCAATTTAGGTCTCAACTCAGCATGGCACATGATGTAATGGCAAAAAAAATCACTTCCATCCTTTGATTCATACATTCATCTCCAGTCATCATTATACATGCAGCAGGACACAATCATTCATAACAATAAAATTTATGGAATTCATACAATTTAGAATAGTCCATTTATCATGCCTTTTTGAAGTTGATTAAATTCCAGCTTGTACCATTTTAGAAAATATTTAAATTAAATATCCATATGATTCTCAAAAATCATGAAATCAAGGCACGTGATAGACAAGACAATAAGATAATGATTTCATGAAAACACATGGCCAATAGAGGTCCACACAAAAGATATAATTCACACAAATACGACATGCAATTTCGGATAGAAACAGAATGTGCAGTTTTTGAAATAATTCGATTAAAATACCCGAACGATCTCCAAAAATTACGAAATTTTACCAGATTATAGTTAAGACACTAAAGTAGATTTTTTTATGAAGACTTCTAGGCCAGATTCGTTTTAGATAATTTCCTATAGTCGTCTGAAGCTTCTAGTTCTCACACCGAAACGTCCAGTGTAGTCATCTCCGAAATACCGATTTTTTACCCACTTATTCTTATTCATTTCCTCTGAAATTTGGATATGTTTTACTTAAAGAGATCCCCTAAAACTTTCATTAAGGGATATAAGTCAAATTTCCAAAGAACAGTCACCATATGAGTCCATGAAGTCTCGGGTGTCGAGTACCGCGTCTCCAGATTTACCATCTTGAAGAGTAAGTCGATTCACTAGGTTACACTTGTTCATTTCACTTCAAATTTGAGTATGTTAGTATTTAAGATGTTATCTACAAGTTTCACGAATAATTCGAAGAGATATTCTTGATAAAAATCAACATGCAACAACAAATCTACCAAAAGGTCAGCAAAATTGTTCCAGATCTAGTGTCTTCGTAGGATGAGGGTTTGACCCCATAAATCTCCACAATTTTGTACCAAATTTTAGTATATAGTAGTTTGAGAAGTTGGCTACAACTTTCATGAAGGAATCAAAGTCAAAATTCAACTCGAAACATGCATGGAAGCTCTCACAAAATTCTGGTTCAGGCGGTTCATACGAAAACAGCAAGCTATCTCAACAATAAAACATACTAGCTCCGGTTTCCCACTCCTAACCGCCCAAAATTCGACACCACTCCAAACACACATGCAAGACACACATGCAAGAGTAGGAAGTGGATCCCAACTTGCCTCTAAACTCAATAGAACAACGGCACACGGCGGACGAACGGGCGGCACACGGGCAGCGACGGCTCCTCCTCCTCCTTGGTTCCTCTCCTCTCGGTGCCCCTCTCTCTCTCTCTCTCTCTCTCGCAATTCTCTCTCTTTCTCTCTCTCTCTCTCTCTCTCTCTCTCTCTCTCTCTCTTTGGCTTGGACGGAAACCAACCGGCCACTCTCTCTCTCCTTCCCTTTTATTCCCCCAAATCTTCATCCTTTGCCATCATCACTTGCCTCTCCACAAGCCAAGGCATGAAGACCTCCTTGCCACTTGGCAAAGCCCATGCAATGGGCCGGCCACTCCCCTTGGGCCTCACTTGGGCCAGCCTCCCTTGTGGCCAACGACAACCCCTTCATGGGCTTCAATTGGGCCGACCATTCGGCCCACCAAAATCCACCCTTGGGCCTAGGCCCAAACCTAAATAAAATCAAAGTTTTCCCTTTTATTCTTTATTTTATAGATTTTTTAAGTTTTAAATTCCACATGGCCAAAATCTTGTAACATTTTATTTATAGGAATTTAATCTATGAGGTGCATAGCCAAGAGTAGATTATTCTCATTAACAAATAAATAAAAGAATCATGAACACAAGCATATATTACTTAGTCCTAAGAGAAAACTAATGGCTAAAGCATAAACCATAGGTAATTTCATTACCTAATTATGAGCTTTAATTCCTCTAGAGGTTGTCTTGGATTTTTTTGGGGTGCCACATGAACCACTGAAAAGAAAACTAATGAACTACAAACGGGAACGTAGGTTCCTCTCATGAGGTAATCATTCACGTATAGCACAGACTATTCCAAGCTCTACCAATCGCAACTTGGTATTCAATTTAACATACAATTTTCTTACATTTTGGAGCCATCACTAATCAATTATGGCTCATTAGACATCTAAATAAAATGTGGGAGTGCATTTACTTCTACAAACAAGAGATTAAATGGATTTGGGGACTTGATTACACTAGATTAGTCTAATACCCTTTTGGCCCAACTTCTCTCTTGATTGATTTTAACTTAAGCCAAAGAATTTTAGCAAGTAGTCTTGATTGATTTTAACTTAAGCCACAAACATACAAGAAAAGATTATACGTGTTGACACCTAAATTATGCCTAACCATTTAGAATTAATTGTATAAAAATTAGGGACTAATCTGAAGCACCTAAATAAGATTTTAGAATTAAATTGCATAGTATATAGTTTTTAGAAGCATATAGTTAATTGCATTTTAATCAGATTGGTGGTGATGAATGGACCTGAATTAGTCACGTGGATGGTGGCCCACAAGAAGTGAAATTAGACCAAGGCTAGGAGTGTTAGTGGTTGAAAATACAAGAGGAAAAGGAAGAGTCTTAAGCTTTAATTGTAATGGTTTAGCCCATTAAAATTAAAAGGCTTTGAGCTTAATTAGAATAAGCCCATGGAGATTAATTGTAATCTGATCAAATATTTGAGTGACAATGCATATTTCAAAAGATATCGAAAATGCCCATTAATTAAGGATTTTCCTAATTTAACAACGTGCATGTGAGCGGCAATTCGAGTTCAACCACAAGATACGATCCCTATTTGCACTTGAAATCTTCCATCTTATTCATAACCACTTGGATAATATTGTTGATTTTGGTCATTACCTAATTTGAATGAATAGGATGTGTTTTGGATGATTTAATTGTTTCTTGCTATTTTTTTTAGGTGGAAAATTTTATAAATCATGTTGCATGTTTAGAATAGATTATGATTGCTCTTCATAAAATAGATAAGTATATATTTGGATATATATCATTTATGTCAACTCTAGAAGAATAGGGTAATTTTTCGATTTAAATTAGGATTAGAATAATTTATTTCCTAGTTTAAGTTATAGATAGTATCATAATCTTTGTAGTTCATTTTGAGTAAATTTTAATCTTGAGTTTCCATAAAAAATACCCAAAAAAATATCATGTACATGTCATATAGAATTAGGTTCATTCAATTGCATGTCACGTGTATCAATTTAATTAGAGTGCACATTATGTTAGAATAAAATGCATATTAATTTTTCCCATCACTAGGATTAGGTCGTTCTAATTAAAATAGCATGGATATAGCCTGCATGTTAGTTTATTTTAATAAAAGTTGCGTGCCACGTTAAGGTAGTGCATATTAAATTTTATTGTTGTTATAATTAGGACACGTAGTTAAGCATCATCATTTTTTCTACGACATCGCATGAAGATTAAGCTCGCATCGCATAAATTGAATAAAGCATAGTTTTTATTAAACAAGAGAAAAACCAAAAAAAGTTTGGTTGAAATTGTGTGTCAATTAGAAACCTATATAGGTTGGATATGCGATTTCTATTTGACATTGTATGTGCTTACTTGCATTGAGGTAAGTACCCTTCATTTCCTTGCTATTTATTTATTGCTTTGTTTATTGAGTGTTTCAGAAATCTTTGCACACCCATATGATCACTTCATTTGTTAGAAGATAATAAATAAATCCAAACTACTTGCTAAATATATTTTTGATTAAAAGAAAAAAAGGCACCAAAAGGACATTAGTAAAGTCTAGCATAACCAAATTTTCGTACCCACAATCTCTTATTCATGTGAATAAAGTAATCATCTCATTACTTTACTTAAGTTTCTAATCAACCCATAAAAAAAAAAAAATAGTGGCGATTTCTAGTTGAAAATCATTTGCATGTTAATAACTTGAACCGAAGTTACGAATTGGTATAAACTCGAGAGAGCCCCAACTAAGTTTAGACCTGGTAATTCATTAGCCAAATCCTTAAATGGTGCATTTGAGATAAGATCGCGATAATTGATTTTTTGCATTGGCAATGGACCTCATAGAAATCCAATAAATTAGAGCAGGGAACTTCTTGGTTAGATCAAATGACGGATGAAGGAGCGTGACGGGCGTAGCTAAAAACTTTTCACCCTTTTTATGAGGAGTTAGCTTGCCTCAATGAGCCTAGAAGAGGCAAGGAGTCCAATAAGGAAAAATTCCGAGAAATGAACACGTGGCCCAAAGTAGTGCCACAACCTCTCCTCTCGTGGCTTTAGGCTAATGGCTTACTAAGTTTAGGCTTAACCCAAGCTTTTCTAAGTCTACCAATTTGTAGCTTGTGGTCCGGATTTTTAACCTGTAAGTCAATTTCATTTAGAAGTAGCCACTAATTAGTTTGTGGTAGGTCGATTAGAAATTCAAGTAAAACATTCAAAGAAATAGAAAATAGGATTGGGGGCTTAATTACATTAGGTAATCAACTACTACCCTTCCAATACCTAATTTCATTTAAACTTCAAGCCAAGTGTTTGTGTAGCATTTTATACCAATCATAATTCTTAGGATTCAATTCCTAACCATGCTAAGGAAACAGCAATCGGTGCATCACAAGGGTGCAATTGGAATACGGGAATACGCAAATAATAATCCAACATTTATTTCCAAGAACTTAAGCAAAGTTATTTTATTTATTTATTTATTTATTTATTTATTTAGAGGATTTCCTTGCATTTTTCTTTGAAATCTAACCAAATATTATTTTTTAGCCTTTTTCCTAATTTTTGATTTTTTTAATTTTTCAGAAAAAAATTATGTTATATCACATAAATAAACGTACTCGGGTCAGGCCTCCGCACTCAACCTAGGTCGACACCGCCCTAGGCCCATCCTTGGCTAGACTGGGCTCATCGAATGAGCCTAGCTTGGCAACGCAGTCGGGCCAAAATGAAATATAAAAGAAAAGAAAAGCCCCGTGGAACTAAAACCTAAGCCTAAAATTAAACAGGGTCGGCCCATTAAAAATAAAAACCTGATCCAAAAAATCATCTGGCCCACGCATAAAGAGTTCGGGCCAACTAGACTCGCGAGTCAGGCTAGCCTGACCCGGATCCGGGCTGACCGACCCGACTCGCTTCCTGCTGCTTCGCAGCAAGTTGGCCCCCATGAGGCAAGGTGGCAAAAGGCGTGCCACACCTGTCCATTTGGCCTAGGGGAAACGGCGGTGGCGCCGCCTTGACAAAGCTGAGCCTAGTGCTTGCCCCACGTCCAGCAGGCGACGTCTCTGCGGCTGCCACGATTGTTGTCGCTCGGGTGCCGGAACAAAAGACAGCCGCGGCCTTTGCGGGCCACCACGAGGACGACCCAAAACCAGATCGAAACTTGACACAAACTAGCCAAGAATGCTCAACACCAATGAAGAATGGCACCAGTGAGCCCGGCGCGCACGCGAGGAGGCGCAATCAACTGCTCGGGCGAAAACATGGCACAAAACAAAGAGGAAAAACAGGGGTGGTTGGTGGGTGCCCCCTGCTCATCTCGCAACGTCGGATGAGCTCAAAGATCGGGCTATGTCTGTTCGCCTTGTGCATCTCCGCGCCAGGATCCTCGAGAAATCGACCCCAAATCGGATTAGCCGAGACATGCTCGAATGGGACCTACCATGGCGTTGACGTGAACAAGGACCGATGGCGAATAGTCGACTGTGGTTCGGACGGACGTAGTGGACAACAACGGCTCTCGGTCGCGTCCTCCTTAACTCACGGTTTTTCCCCTCCCTCTCCAATCTCTCTATTTCACCCTCTCAACTCAACACCCCACCTCTCGGAAACCCATGCCACACACTCTTCGAGAGCTTTTGTGTCGTTTTGGATACCCCAACGCATGTCCGACACTTTCCGACATTTGGTTAATACGTGTCAAAAAATAAGACATTTGATCAACTTTCTTCACACTCTTCGATACTTGAGTCGAAATTTCAATATGCGAGTTTCCAACACATGATTGTGACATGTGACCTCAATTTAAAAACTTTTCAACAAATGATGGGTTAAAATGTATATATGTAAAAAAAAATAAAAAATAAAAAAGAGGAAAATATATTCTTTTTTTTTTCCTTCTGACTCTCATTTCTCGTACTATACAATTCACCATAAAGTTTTTTCCTCTTCTCTTCCGACACATTTGACACGTGAGTCAAGAATATGAATTACCTATTTTTTTCCTCCAAATTTTATGGATTATTATAATATAGTTGAATTTGTTAAATTGAAAAAATGAATGATATTAATAAATTGTGGATTAATATTTAGTGTAAATTCATTCTTGGTTTATTTATTTATTTATTTATGAATTTGAATCAAATTAATTTGATAAATGATAATTTATTATGTATATATATTTAATATACAACGTGTTTCAATGTGTTCGAATTCGCATTTTCTGATAAATGACCTGTTAGCATAACGTGTCGTGTGTCGTGTGTTACGTGTTAGTGTCGGTGTTGCTTAATTTATAGGTTGAGAAGGCCGGTTGACGGAGGTTGCTCAGTTGCTGGTCCTTAACACACCAACCGGCCTCCCCTTTGGCTGAACTAGGGTCATCTTGAGCCCGTCACCTTCGCGGTAACTCTACTCTACAAGCAACAGCCTGCCCAGCCGTCCTCTGTCACTGTCCGACTACTCCTCTTCTGTTTTGCTTTGCGCCTGCTCTATCCTTGCATTGTCCTTGCTTCCTGTGCGAAAGGAGGAAGAATAAGGAAAAGGTCAGGCCAAGGGAAGTGAGCTAGGCAAGATAGGCCCAGGCCTGCGCAAAGCGGGGAAGAAAAAGAAAAACTTGAAAGCCTGGACCTTGAGCCCTTTCCTTTTTTTTTTTAAAAACCTGGTCAATGCAAATAATCTTAATGCCTATGTGATGTTTTATTTAATGAAAATCTTTTTGTTAGGGCCGAATCAATCACTAATTTTTTATATAGCTTTTTTTTTTTTTGGTAAAGCTAATTTTTATATAGTTTATTCCTAAATATTTAGCTAAAATTTAGGTATTAACAAGCAATGTGGTCTAATAATGCACATAGAGCAATGTAGCATTCAGCTTGCTCAATTTCTCGCTTGTATATTGAAAACACATAATTAATTACATATAATTAGCATGATATATATAAATCACATGTTGGAATATATTAAAAGACTGTTTATAGTTTACTATCTACTTAATTCAAAATTAATATAAAATGGAAAATGTGTCATAAAGTGAAGAGTACAAACAAATTAGCTTAAATAAGTAGACTCACGTATATGAGATTATGATATTTTTAATAATTATGGAATAATAATAGTTTTAAAGTAGCAAAACTTATAATTGTTATGAAAACTCTTGCAATTATATGACTTTCTTTATTGTGCAAAATTATTTGAAATTTATTTCCCACGTTGGGATACGGTGCTCCATGCCCTGCGAGAAAGCGCCCTCCCCACACCGCATGGGAGGGTGGTTGGGCTAAGCTCCGCCTCATGGGGCGGGGACTGGGAATGTGATCCCTAGCCTTGCCCTACTACGTGCCCATCTATACACACTAAGATAGGCCCTTTCTAAAAATTCTTTCATTTATCACTTTATTTCTCATTTACCAACTCAAGTATTGGAGGGTTCTCTTGAGACTAAGTCCATAAGGCTTCCTTTATTTGTGGGGTGTAGACCAAACCTGCTCACAAGAGGTTCAAGCCAGCCCAACCTAGACCTGAAAACACTTCACATTATATGGAACTTTGAGCTGCATAAATATCTCACATCAATTAAAAGAAATTCTATATGAACAAGAACTACTCAACACAACTTGTCACACAGAGGTTAAACATTTATAAGGTTATTGTAACAACGCAGTAACAAAATGCCTCTCTCTCCACATGAGCACAACTAGGACCTCCTCATAGAGCATTTGTGAGACGGCTCACGTCTTGCATGGATTGGAAAGGGATTATTGAGTGATACACAAGTGCGATCAATGCCAACTGGCTACCAGGGTATATCTTTAAGACACTTAACCCATGTGATCTAGACTAGATTGTTAAGTATTATTTTGAAAAACTTAGCAGAAGATCTTTTAAAACTTAACATAAGATCAGACTCGCCTTTTGATTGAGTTTACTTACTTGTTTGATGAAATTAAAGATATTTAGGGTCGAGTGTACAGACTTATCAGACAGATTTAATTCAAAAATTTGGTCACGAACTCTTGAGAAGATTCTTTATCTTAGGTTTGATTGATATGGTGTTGATCGATCTAATTTTGGTTGGAGTCTTGGAGATTACATGGACTGACTTTTTTCAGTTTATATACAAAGTTTATATACATCAACTGACTTTTTTCAATTCCAATTGTATTATCAACACTAATTTTTCCGGTGCAATAATGATCTTAGACAAGAATTAAAATAAAATGGGAATCACAGTCCACATGGAACTGGAACTCTTTTTTGTGGTTCTCGTCTTGTAATCTTCTCATTTTAGTTTTCACTGGCTTTACCATGGTTCATATGTAAGAGTGAGACTCATACAACAGAATGGGAATGGCCATCTATATCATTTGTCTCATGTTTTCCTTTCGCTATGGGTTTAGTTGGATGTTATTCTGTTGGAAAGAGGAAGATTTTCAAATTTCCAATAAGCAGACATATTAGGAGTTATTATATGGACAAACTGGTTAGAAACTGGTTAGATTAAGAGCTTTGTAATGTTCATTCATGCAGCATACCACGGTGATTTATGATCTGGTCAGATATTTTGATAAAGTTTCATTGTCCATCTAATTGTTTGTTTAGTTCAGAAGGCTTTTCCAGCGATTGCATGACATATGTTCTTCTCATTTGGCCTTCTCATCTGGTCATCCATTTGTTCCCTTAATATAATTCGAATTATTCAGTGCAGATATGCTGCTTGATGATCTTTTGGTCATCAAAAATTCGCTGTTCCAGTTGGATAGCGATTCTCCCATGTTAACATCGGAGAAAGCCTCACCTATCAGTGGTCTAAAAATTAAATGCGTCTAGAGCTGTTCCTGCAACACCTCCAACTTCCGATAGTGCACTAGATAATTCATCTGGTGGCATGGGGTATTATACTTTCTTCCCCATCTCTCCTATCCTTCCTTTTCTCAAGTACAAGTCTGGAATTTGTTGTGCCTGCAGTGACATACAATTGTTTCTTTTTGCCCCCAATCCGTGTCCCTCTCTGCTTCCCTCCTGTTCTGGCCACTAGGCTGCGTGCCTACAGGCACTTGTTGGCACGCAGACACACCCAAACATTTTAGTTAGCATCTTGTCTGCGTGTATCTTAATGACGTGTCTATAACAGTTCCAGCATGGACAAAAACTCGATGGAAAAACTTAGGGAGGGTTCAGCTGCTGAAGCTGAGGTGGCTAATGCTGTCTGGCAAGCTGTTCAATTGGCATCTTCTGTCCCTGCAGAAGAAACATCAGTATCAGATATAAACTCTCCAGCAACTAAAACTACTTCAGATGGTAGTGACACTGAGGGAGACGTTAGTCGCTTTACACACATGATTCTCGTTGAGACTTTCATATCCCTTAATCGATTCAAAGCAAATGGATAATGAACTTTTAGAGCCCTATTGGGACTTCTCCAAATTTGGCTGATTTATCACATCAACAAGTTTGCCCCTCATATGAGAATCATCAATGTCACGAAGAAGTACAATCCTATTCTCATGTTCCATGAAAAGAATGAATTCTTCCCATTGTGGTCCTTTTCTAGATGGTTTCACCTTCTCAAAAGACTCACTCCGAGCCTAATCCAATAGCACATCTGATGGTTAGGGAATCCTAATGTGTACCTTACTAGTGGAGTTGACAAAGGCAATATCTTCATGGCTGGGAAAGTTTTTGTTTCAAACACTAAGCGGACTTTTAAATGTTGCAAAAAGAGTAGGTACAATGTTTAGGCAATGCTATTTAGTCATAGAGCTCGACCTTTCTTTACGTAAATTTTCCTATTATGGATAGACCTAGTCTATAAATTAGGGTTGACCTAATGATTAATACGATTCTATGACCGACAGATGACTACATCATAGAGTTACTCTAGTTATTTTAATAATTACTTGACTGAAACATTGATCGATCATTTGAGAACTTCGGTTCGACAACGTTTACTCAAGGAAAAGAACAGTGAGACTTTGTACAATTTAATATTGCAATACAGTTGAGCATTAAACTTTTACTATTTAAAATCTCACCCACCATCTGACTAGGAAAAACAAAAAAATCCCATTAACCCTAACATGGGTCACGTGATACATACCAAACTAATAACTAATACAATTGATTGAAAATCCAACTACCTCACTGAATAAATAGGGACAAAGGGAGCAACTCACTGACAATGACATTAATAATGCAGAGTTCCATCATCTTGACAATGCATTGGTCATTTGCCCAAAATGAGGAAAAACGATCATCAATGCCAAAGCCTAGAAAAATAAAGAATAAGTTCCTCCATTCAAACAAAAAGTTGAAAATGAGGAAGATTGCCTTGGAGGAAAAAGGACTTTTAAAATCATTATAGAAGTCAACATGTATGTGCAAATGCGATTGCATTTCTCTACCTTCTTATTGCTCAAGAAACATATAAGGGTACCAATGGAATGCAATCCGCAGTTGCGCAAGATGAAATTAAAGAAAAGTTGGGTCAAGGGAGAAAATTAACTTGAAAAACACCAGATTAAAAAACTCTTAGGTATTTGGTAATCAATCTGGCGCCAGTTCCTTCTTTTAACAACAAAAGCACAATAACTCTAGTCTCAAATAAGATGAAGGATGGCTTGTGATGTTTTTCACAAATAGAAACCCATTTCAAACGTTTACCATCTCGCATGGTCACATCCGTGTACTTCTTTTGATGGGTCACGTTATTTTGGCGAATTGTATTAGGACACGACATTTTTTCAGCATATGTTTGGGTCGATCCATTCGATGTGGGATTTCAGAGAGGCTGAATATAACTCAGATTCGGTCCAGATTTTGTACTTATCAATTAATGCAATGCAGTTTTGCATCAATGTTTTGACAACGACACTGAATTTGGAGCTCAGTTAGGACAATATAACATATATCAAACTAACAAACGATACAATTGCTTGAAAATCCATTTACCTCACTGAATAAATGGGGACATATATCAAAAAACTAATTGATATTGACATTAAATGTGGAGTTTGATCATCTTGAAAATGCATTCAGGGATCTTTTACCCAAAATGATGAAACACTATAATCAACAATACATTCTAAAATACCATGCATGTTTTGTCAATGAGATTTGAATAAGCCTTATATACATAAAATCTCTATCATTACTCTAATATGGTATTAGAGCCAATATTTTGTTCTAGATTTATTTCATATATGAATTTCTTTGTATGGTTATCAATACAATTTGCACATGAGAGGGAATGGAACTAATAAAAGTCGAATAGTCAATATGTAAATAATTTTAACGATGGTGGACCTAACGAAAATCCAAATAATTAGATAAAGGGACTTCTGCCTAGCTCAACGATAGATGAAAGAGCGTGACGGTGTAGCATTAACTTTTTCTGAGCAAAATGCTTTCCTTGTCCCATCAATCACCTCACTTGTATATTTTAAAAACAATATCTTTTCATATATATATATATATATATATATATATATATATATATATACGGCATTGTCCTTAAACGGGAAAATTGGGTAAACCTGTGGTCGAGGATAGTGCCGTAAGGCATGTCAACCCAGCTGTGGATATTTAACCCACCCTCACTTACTATAGGCATGAGAGGCTACTATACCTGCTTACCCAGTAATAGCTAGAACTGAAGTCCTCACGTGGTGTTTACCTTGACCATCATTTCTCCACCTTCTTATTGCTCAAGAAACACAAGGGTACCAATGGAATGCAATCCGCAGTTGTGCAAGATGAAATTAAAGAAAAGTTGGGTCAAGGGAGAAAATTAACTTGAAAAACATCAGATTAAAAAACTCTTAGGTATTTGGTAATCAATCCGGTGCCAGTTGCTTCTTTTAACAATAAAAGCATATTACCTCTAGTCTCAAATAAGATGAAAGATGGCTTGTGATGTTATTCACAAGTAGAAACCCATTGCAAATGTTTACAATCTCGCGCGGTCAGATCTGTGTACTTCTTTTGATGGGTCACGTTATTTTGGCGAACTGTATTAGGACACGACTTTTTTTCAGCATATGTTTGCGTCGATCCATTCGATGTGGGATTCCAGGGAGGCTAAATCTAACTCAGGTTCGGTCTAGATTTTGTACTTATTAATTAATGCGATGCAGTTCTGCATCAATGTTTTGACAGCGACACTGAATGTGGAGCTCAGTTAGGTCCATATAATAGATATAAAACTAACAATCAATACAATTGCTTGAAAATCATTTTACCTCACTGAATAAATTGGGACAGATCTCAAAAAACTAATTGATACGGACATTAAATGTGGAGTTTGATCATCTTGAAAATGCATTCACGGATCTTTTACCCAAAATGATGAAAAACTATAATCATCGATACATGCTAAATTACGATGGATGTTTTGTCAATAAGATTTGAATGAGCCTTATATACATAAAGTGTCCATCTTTACTTTAATATGGTATTATAGCCAATAAGATTTATTTCATACATGAATTTCTTTGTATGGTTATCAATACAATTTGCACATGAGAGGGAATGGAACTAATAAAAGTCGAATAGTCAATATGTAAATAATTTTAACGATGGTGGACCTAACAAAAATCCAAAAAATTAGATAAAGGGACTTCTGCCTAGCTCAAACGATAGATGAAAGAGCGTGACGGTGTAGCATTAACTTTTTCCAAGCAAAATGCTTTCGCAGTCCCATCAATCACCTCACTTGTATATTTTAAAAACAATATCTTTTGATATATATATATATATATATATATATATATATATATATTTACGGCACTGTCCTTAATCGGGAAAATTGGGTAAACCTGTGGTTGAGGATAGTGCCGTAAGGCGTGTCAACCCAGCTGTGGGTATTTAACCCACCCTCACTCACTCTAGGCACGAGAGGCCATTATACTTGCTTACCCAGTAATAGCTAGAATCAAAGTCCTCACGTGGTGTTTACCTTGACCATCATTTCTCCACCTTCTTATTGCTCAAGAAACATATAAGGGCACCAATGGAATGCAATCTGCAGTTGTGCAAGACGAAATTAAAGAAAAGTTGGGTCAAGGGAGAAAATTAACTTGAAAAACAACATATTAAAAAACTCTTAGGTATTTGGTAATCAATTTGGTGCCAGTTCCTTTGTTTAACAGTAAAAGCATAACACGTCTAGTCTCAAATAAGATGAAAGATGGCTCGTGATGTTATTCACAAGTAGAAACCCGTTGCAAATGTTTACCATCTCGCGTGGTCAGATCTGTGTACTTCTTTTGATGGGACACGTTATTTTGGCGAACTGTATTAGGACACGACAATTTTTCAGCATATGTTTGGGTCGATCCATTCGATGTGGGATTCCAGGGAGGCTAAATCTAACTCAGGTTCGGTCTAGATTTTGTACTTATTAATTAATGCGATGCAGTTCTGCATCAATGTTTCGACAGCGACACTGAATGTGGAGCTCAGTTAGGTCCATATAATAGATATAAAACTAACAATCAATACAATTGCTTGAAAATCATTTTACCTCACTGAATAAATTTGGACAGATCTCAAAAAACTAATTGATGCGGACATTAAATGTGGAGTTTGATCATCTTGAAAATGCATTCACGGATCTTTTACCCAAAATGATGAAAAACTATAATCATCGATACATGCTAAATTACCATGGATGTTTTGTCAATAAGATTTGAATGAGCCTTATATACATAAAGTGTCTATCTTTACTTTAATATGGTATTATAGCCAATAAGATTTATTTCATATATGAATTTCTTTGTATGGTTATCAATACAATTTGCACATGAGAAGGAATGGAACTAATAAAAGTCGAATAGTCAATATGTAAATAATTTTAACGATGGTGGACCTAACAAAAATCCAAATAATTAGATAAAGGGACTTCTGCCTAGCTCAAACGATAGATGAAAGAGCGTGATGGTGTAGCATTAACTTTTTCCAAGCAAAATGCTTTCGCAGTCCCATCAATCACCTCACTTGTATATTTTAAAAACAATATCTTTTGATATATATATATATATATATATATATATATATATATATATATTTACGGCACTGTCCTTAATCGGGAAAATTGGGTAAACCTGTGGTTGAGGATAGTGCCGTAAGGCGTGTCAACCCAGCTGTGGGTATTTAACCCACCCTCACTCACTCTAGGCACGAGAGGCCATTATACTTGCTTACCCAGTAATAGCTAGAATCAAAGTCCTCACGTGGTGTTTACCTTGACCATCATTTCTCCACCTTCTTATTGCTCAAGAAACATATAAGGGCACCAATGGAATGCAATCTGCAGTTGTGCAAGACGAAATTAAAGAAAAGTTGGGTCAAGGGAGAAAATTAACTTGAAAAACAACATATTAAAAAACTCTTAGGTATTTGGTAATCAATTTGGTGCCAGTTCCTTTGTTTAACAGTAAAAGCATAACACGTCTAGTCTCAAATAAGATGAAAGATGGCTCGTGATGTTATTCACAAGTAGAAACCCGTTGCAAATGTTTACCATCTCGCGTGGTCAGATCTGTGTACTTCTTTTGATGGGACACGTTATTTTGGCGAACTGTATTAGGACACGACAATTTTTCAGCATATGTTTGGGTCGATCCATTCGATGTGGGATTCCAGGGAGGCTAAATCTAACTCAGGTTCGGTCTAGATTTTGTACTTATTAATTAATGCGATGCAGTTCTGCATCAATGTTTCGACAGCGACACTGAATGTGGAGCTCAGTTAGGTCCATATAATAGATATAAAACTAACAATCAATACAATTGCTTGAAAATCATTTTACCTCACTAAATAAATTGGGACAGATCTCAAAAAACTAATTGATACCGACATTAAATGTGGAGTTTGATCATCTTGAAAATGCATTCACGGATCTTTTACCCAAAATGATGAAAAACTATAATCATCGATACATGCTAAATTACCATGGATGTTTTGTCAATAAGATTTGAATGAGCCTTATATACATAAAGTGTCTATCTTTACTTTAATATGGTATTATAGCCAATAAGATTTATTTCATATATGAATTTCTTTGTATGGTTATCAATACAATTTGCACATGAGAAGGAATGGAACTAATAAAAGTCGAATAGTCAATATGTAAATAATTTTAACGATGGTGGACCTAACAAAAATCCAAATAATTAGATAAAGGGACTTCTGCCTAGCTCAAACGATAGATGAAAGAGTGTGACGGTGTAGCATTAACTTTTTCCGAGCAAAATGCTTTCCCTGTCCCATCAATCACCTCACTTGTCTATTTTAAAAAACAATATCTTTCGATATATATATACGGCACTGTCCTTAATCGGGAAAATTGGGTAAACCTGTGGTTGAGGATAGTGCCGTAAGGCGTGTCAACCCAACTGTGGGTACTTAACCCACCCTCACTCACTCTAGGCACGAGAGGCTATCATACCTGCTTACCCAGTAATAGCTAGAACCGAAGTCCTCACGTGGTGTTTACCTTGACCATCATTTCTCCACCTTCTTATTGCTCAAGAAACATATAAGGGCACCAATGGAATGCAATCTGCAGTTGTGCAAGACGAAATTAAAGAAAAGTTGGGTCAAGGGAGAAAATTAACTTGAAAAACAACATATTAAAAAACTCTTAGGTATTTGGTAATCAATCTGGTGCCAGTTCCTTTGTTTAACAGTAAAAGCATAACACGTCTAGTCTCAAATAAGATGAAAGATGGCTTGTGATGTTATTCACAAGTAGAAACCCGTTGCAAATGTTTACCATCTCGCGTGGTCAGATCTGTGTACTTCTTTTGATGGGTCACGTTATTTTGGCGAACTGTATTAGGACACGACATTTTTTCAGCATATGTTTGGGTCGATCCATTCGATGTGGGATTCCAGGGAGGCTGAATCTAACTCAGGTTCGGTCCAGATTTTGTACTTATTAATTAATGCAATGCAGTTCTGTATCAATGTTTTGACAGCGACACTGAATGTGGAGCTCAGTTAGGTCCATATAACAGATATAAAACTAACAATCGATACAATTGCTTGAAAATCATTTTACCTCACTGAATAAATTGGGACAGATCTCAAAAAACTAATTGATACGGACATTAAATGTGGAGTTTGATCATCTTGAAAATGCATTCACGGATCTTTTACCCAAAATGATGAAAAACTATAATCAACGATACATGCTAAATTACGATGGATGTTTTGTCAACAAGATTTGAATGAGCCTTATATACATAAAGTGTCTATCTTTAATTTAATATGGTATTATAGCCAATAAGATTTATTTCATATATGAATTTCTTTGTATGGTTATCAATACAATTTGCACATGAGAGGGAATGGAACTAATAAAAGTCGAATCGTCAATATGTAAATAATTTTAACGATGGTGGACCTAACGAAAATCCAAATAATTAGATAAAGGGACTTCTGCCTAGCTCAACGATAGATGAAAGAGCGTGCCGGTGTAGCATTAACTTTTTCTGAGCAAAATGCTTTCCTTGTCCCATCAATCACCTCACTTGTATATTTTAAAAACAATATCTTTTCATATATATATATATATATATATATATATATATATATATATATATATATATATATATATATATACGGCATTGTCCTTAAACGGGAAAATTGGGTAAACCTGTGGTCGAGGATAGTGCCGTAAGGCATGTCAACCCAGCTGTGGATATTTAACCCACCCTCACTTACTATAGGCATGAGAGGCTACTATACCTGCTTACCCAGTAATAGCTAGAACTGAAGTCCTCACGTGGTGTTTACCTTGACCATCATTTCTCCACCTTCTTATTGCTCAAGAAACACAAGGGTACCAATGGAATGCAATCCGCAGTTGTGCAAGATGAAATTAAAGAAAAGTTGGGTCAAGGGAGAAAATTAACTTGAAAAACATCAGATTAAAAAACTCTTAGGTATTTGGTAATCAATCCGGTGCCAGTTGCTTCTTTTAACAATAAAAGCATATTACCTCTAGTCTCAAATAAGATGAAAGATGGCTTGTGATGTTATTCACAAGTAGAAACCCATTGCAAATGTTTACAATCTCGCGCGGTCAGATCTGTGTACTTCTTTTGATGGGTCACGTTATTTTGGCGAACTGTATTAGGACGCGACATTTTTTCAGCTTATGTTTGGGTCGATCCATTCGATGTGGGATTCCAGGGAGGCTGAATCTAACTCAGGTTCGGTCCAGATTTTGTACTTATTAATTAATGCAATGCCGTTCTGCATCAACGTTTTGACCGCGACACTGAATGTGGAGCTCAGTTAGGTCCATATAACGGATATCAAACTAACAATCGATACAATTGCTTGAAAATCATTTTACCTCACTGAATAAATTGGGACAGATCTCAAAAAACTAATTGATACCGACATTAAATGTGGAGTTTGATCATCTTGAAAATGCATTCACGGATCTTTTACGCAAAATGATGAAAAACTATAATCAACGATACATGCTAAATTACGATGGATGTTTTGTCAATAAGATTTGAATGAGCTTATATACATAAAGTGTCTATCTTTACTTTAATATGGTATTATAGCCAATAAGATTTATTTCATATATGAATTTCTTTGTATGGTTATCAATACAATTTGCACATGAGAAGGAATGGAACTAATAAAAGTCGAATAGTCAATATGTAAATAATTTTAATGATGGTGGACCTAACAAAAATCCAAATAATTAGATAAAGGGACTTCTGCCTAGCTCAAACGATAGATGAAAGAGTGTGACGGTGTAGCATTAACTTTTTCCGAGCAAAATGCTTTCCCTGTCCCATCAATCACCTCACTTTTCTATTTTAAAAAACAATATTTTTCGATATATATATACGGCACTGTCCTTAATTGGGAAAATTGGCTAAACCTGTGGTTGAGGATAGTGCCGTAAGGTGTATCAACCCAGATGTGGGTACTTAACCCACCCTAACTCACTCTAGGCACGAGAGGCTATCATACCTGCTTACCCAGTAATAGCTAGAACCGAAGTCCTCACGTGGTGTTTACCTTGACCATCATTTCTCCACCTTCTTATTGCTCAAGAAACATATAAGGGCACCAATGGAATGCAATCTGCAGTTGTGCAAGACGAAATTAAAGAAAAGTTGGGTCAAGGGAGAAAATTAACTTGAAAAACACCAGATTAAAAAACTCTTAGGTATTTGGTAATCAATCCGGTGCCAGTTCCTTCTTTTAACAATAAAAGCATAATACCTCTAGTCTCAAATAAGATGAAAGATGGCTTGTGATGTTATTCACAAGTAGAAACCCGTTGCAAATGTTTACCATCTCGCGTGGTCAGATCTGTGTACTTCTTTTGATGGGTCACGTTATTTTGACGAACTGTATTAGGACACGACATTTTTTCAGCATATGTTTGGGTCGATCCATTTGATGTGGGATTCCAGGGAGGCTGAATCTAACTCAGGTTCGGTCTAGATTTTGTACTTATTAATTGATGCAATGCAGTTCTGCATCAATGTTTTGACAGCGACACTGAATGTGGAGCTCAGTTAGGTCCATATAATAGATATAAAACTAATAATCGATACAATTGCTTGAAAATCATTTTACCTCACTGAATAAATTGGGATAGATCTCAAAAAACTAATTGATACCGACATTAAATGTGGAGTTTGATCATCTTGAAAATGCATTCACGGATCTTTTACGCAAAATGATGAAAAACTATAATCAACGATACATGCTAAATTACAATGGATGTTTTGTCAATAAGATTTGAATGAGCCTTATATACATAAAGTGCCTATCTTTACTTTAATATGGTATTATAGCCAATAAGATTTATTTCATATATGAATTTCTTTGTATGGTTATCAAAACAATTTGCGCATGAGAGGGAATGGAACTAATAAAAGTCGAATAGTCAACATGTAAATAATTTTAACGATGGTGGACCTAACAAAAATCCAAATAATTAGATAAAGGGACTTCTGCCTAGCTCAAACGATAGATGAAAGAGCGTGACGGTGTAACATTAGCTTTTTCCGAGCAAAATGCTTTCCCAGTCCCATCAATCACCTCACTTGTATATTTTAATAACAATATCTTTTGATATATATATATATATATATATATATATATATATATATATATATATATACGGCACTGTCCTTAATCGGGAAAATTGGGTAAACCTGTGGTTGAGGACAGTGCCGTAAGGCGTGTCAACCCAGCTATGGGTACTTAACCCACCCTTACTCACTCTAGGCACGAGAGGCTATTATACCTGCTTACCCAGTAATAGCTAGAACCAAAGTCCTCACGTGGTGTTTACCTTGACCATCATTTCTCCACCTTCTTATTGCTCAAGAAACATATAAGGGCACCAATGGAATGCAATCTGTAATTGTGCAAGACGAAATTAAAGAAAAGTTGGGTCAAGGGAGAAAAGTAACTTGAAAAACACCAGATTAAAAAACTCTTAGGTATTTGGTAATCAATCTGGCGCCAGTTCCTTCTTTTAACAACAAAAGCACAATAACTCTAGTCTCAAATAAGATGAAGGATGGCTGGTGATGTTATTCACAAATAGAAATCCATTTCAAACATTTACCATCTCGCATGGTCACATCCGTGTACTTCTTTTGATGGGTCACGTTATTTTGGCGAACTGTATTAGGACACGACATTTTTTCAGCATATGTTTGGGTCGATCCATTCGATGTGGGATTTCTGGGAGGCTTAATATGACTTAGATTCGGTCCAGATTTTGTGCTTATTAATTAATGCAATGCCGTTCTGCATCAATGTTTTGACAGCGACACTGAATGTGGAGCTCAGTTAGGTCCATATAACAGATATCAAACTAACAATCGATACAATTGCTTGAAAATCATTTTACCTCACTGAATAAATTGGGACAGATCTCAAAAAACTAATTGATACCGACATTAAATGTTGAGTTTGATCATCTTGAAAATGCATTCACGGATCTTTTACGCAAAATGATGAAAAACTATAATCAACGATACATGCTAAATTACGATGGATGTTTTGTCGATAAGATTTGAATGAGCCTTATATACATAAAGTGTCTATCTTTACTTTAATATGGTATTATAGCCAATAAGATTTATTTCATATATGAATTTCTTTGTATGGTTATCAAAACAATTTGCACATGAGAGGGAATGGAACTAATAAAAGTCGAATTGTCAATATATAAATAATTTTAACGATGGTGGACCTAACAAAAATCCAAATAATTAGATAGAGGGACTTCTGCCTAGCTCAAACGATAGATGAAAGAGCATGATGGTGTAGCATTAACTTTTTCCGAGCAAAATGTGTTCCCTGTCCCATGAATCACCTCACTTGTATATTTTAAAAAGAATATATTGTGATATATGTCCTCAACCGGGAAAAGTGGGTCAACCTGTGGTTGAAGACAGTGCCGTAAGGCGTGTTAACCCAGCTGTCGGTATTTAACCCACCCTTACTCACTCTAGGCACGGGACACTATTATACCTGCCTACCTAGTAGTAGGTAGAACAGAAGTCTTAACGTGATGTTTACCTTCACCACCATAAGGCCCCCTAATTCCCTGTCTATTTTTGTCTTCTCGACAGGGAAGGAATAGGAGGACAACGTGTGTTTCTTACTCCAGGGCGGTTCTCCCGCCTATTTCCTTTGTGAGCCTTTTAAGGACATGCTCAGGTAATTATAAGTAATATGCTAAAGTACATATTGTTATATATAACTCACTATAATTTACTATCTACTTAATTTAAACCTAATACAAATGTGATTAAACTTAAACTAGCATAATGAAAAATTGTTATGCAAACTTTGGTAATTATATTACTTTAATATGTCGCTTTAAAAAATCATTTGAAATTTATTTCCCATGTTGGGATACAGTGCCTTGTGCCCTATGAGGAAGTGCCTGCCCCACACTGCAAGAATCACGGGAAGGTGGTGGGGCAAAGCTCCGCCTCCTGTGGTGGGAACGGGGAATGCAATCCTCAGCCCTACCCCGCTGCGTGCCTGTCCTTACACACTATGATAAATCTATTTTGAAATTCCTCTCATTTGTCACTTTATTCCCTGTTTACTAATTTAACTATTGGAAAGTCCTCTTGAGACCAAGCCCACGAGGCTTCCTTCATTTGTGGTGTGCATACCAATCTTGCTATCAGAGAATCTATGATACTCTTTAATTAACTCATTGGAGGTATTGTTCATTTTGGCCCTTCACATGTTAAACCTCACCATTTTTCCCTTCGGTCTACAGGTGCATGTTTAACAATAAAGTATCAATGTTAAACGTTGCCATTACATTAAGAAGCCCATCTCCTAAGTTAATTTTAGTTTCTTATGTTTATTCAAAGAATGCTGTCTTCCTGTTTAGTGCACAATTTGGTTCATTCTTGCTCCTTTTCCATTTTGGTGGAAGCCATACTACTCCAAAGTCTCTCCTCGATGATTACTCTCTGCCCTTTTTGGATCGGCTCATTACAAGTCCATTAGCTTCCACGTGATTCGTCCTTAAACCACATGCCACTAGAGGGAGGTTTTGCTCTAATACCATATTGTGACACCCTTGAATTAATTCACTAAAGGTATTGTCCATTTTCGACCGTCCTATACTTAGGTACATGGTTTTGTCCTTTGACAAATAAGGAAGCACTTTCCTAGGAGATCATCTATCCAAATATTGCTCTTACATAAGCCTACTTAACATTGGAGTTCTAATACTAAATGTTGCTATTATGTCAAAAGGTACCTTTTGTGAGTTAATTCTACTTTTACATATGTATTTCATAAACACTCCCCCCTTATTCAGTGTGTAATTTGGTTCATTCTCGTCCCCTTTACCATCCTAAAAGCTTGTCAAGGTTGCTTCTTATCTAGGCCACTCGTACTTGCCATAATTCTCCACCACGTAATCGGTTCAAGCTATCCCAACCGAGACTTTGAAAACTTCGCATTAATACTAATGGTACGATATATATTGGACTTTTAGCTGCATCATATCAACAACATTATTATCAAATATCTTACACCAACCGAAAGAAATTCTATAGGAACAACAGCTACTCAACAGCACTCGTCACAGGAAGACTTGAAATTGACAAGGCCATCGTTGCAGGTCGACCAACGCTGAAATAAAAGGCATCTCTCTCTACATGAGCACAACTAGCACTCCTCGTGAACCGCCGTCCTTAAGATAACTCCAGTCTTGCATGGATTGGAAGCGGGATTATTAAGCGATATACGAGTGCTATCAACGGCGGTTGTCTACCAAGGGACATCTAATAGAGACTTGATCAATAATGACAAAGACGGACAACATCGTCTTGGTGGTTTGCCTGGATGGAATTGCACCCTTGAACGTCGTGAAGACACAATATGACATTGTACCCCTTAAATAATTTCACATCTAACCGTGTGGGTGCTAGTTCTCTTTCCGCCGTATTGCAATGTTGATGTTGACGTGCCAAAAAGTTATGGGAGGTTGGTAGGCCGGGTGAAGTTGCAGCTATATATGGAGCATTTGTGCCTTAGTGCTTAAGTCGCTCTTCAGGTGGCCTCTAACTCCAGTTCAAAGACTCGTCCTTTTCGTTTCCGACATGGGGTTGGATACAGTCCAATTTCTTGAGAACAAGACCATCTTAGTCACCGGAGCCACGGGCTTTCTCGTAAAGAGTACTCTCTCTCTCTCTCTCGCGCACCCCCCCCCCCTCCCCCCCTCCCCGTATGAAGTATATACATTGTCGCCAATTGCCATCAATTGACCATCTTTTTGCTAACTAACATTTATTTGATTCTATATACTATGATGGGTTAGTTTTTGTGGAGAAGCTGCTTCGAATTCAACCAAATGTCAAGAAAATGTATGTTCTTATCAGAGCTATGGACAAACAGGCAGCGAAACAAAGGTTGCATTAAGAGGTAGAGAATCAAAACCTAAATTATCCTAGGATAGTTAGATCTACTTTTTGTTCTAAATTGACTAGAAAGAAAAGGCACCCATAGATGTGTGTTAAAAGGAAAAATTATTAAGGTTCCGTTTGTTTCGTGAAAAATGAATGATTTGAAAAAAAAAAATTCTTTCAAATAATTGCTTGTATCGCTTACAAGAATAAATAAGCGAAAAATATTTTCATCTTTTACAAAAATACATGACATAAATTGTCGTCGATAATGAATTTTTTTTCTATTGACTAATTTTTTAAGCTATATAAACGATCAATTTTAGAAAGATATACATCAATTTATTTGCTCTTCACAAAACAAATGAAACCTAAGGGAAGAAAATTGTGGGATTTGTGTTATTTTAGGAAAAGAACTTGAATCGTTACAGGAGTAGCCGTCTATTCAATAGATGGCACAATCACTTAAATGTGTAATTCTAAATTAATTCTTCTCTATTTAACATGGAAGATCAAGGCAAAGGAAGAAAAGGAATACGAAAACTAAGATAAAAGATAAATTTTCCTTCATAACAACTCTTAATCTTTTCGCATCGCAAACAGCTCATACAGAAGAAGTTATTCGACATTCTGAGGGAAGAATGGGCAGAGAACTTCAACTCAATTGTGGAGAAATTGTCTCCAATTCCTGGGGACGTTTCTTGCGAGAATTTGGGAGTACATGATTTCGATTTGAGATCGGAGATGTGGAGAGAAATAGACATAATTGTCAGTTCGGCGGCGACTACCAAATTCGACGAAAGGTGCGAGATTACATCTTGCCCTGCCCACCCAATTTATACTTAGTTCAGATAATTCGTGGCTTTTTCTTCATACTATTTATGCGTTTACTGCTTTTTCTTCATACTATTTATGTGTTTACTGCCATCTTTCTCCCGCAGATATGACATTGCACTAGCCGTCAATACATTTGGAGCTAAGCATGTTGCTGAATTTGCTGTAAGATGCGTCAACATAAAGATGCTACTTCACATATCAACTGGTTTGTGTTTTTTCGATTGTGGTTGTTCTTGATATTTTTGCTATGTAAATTAGCAGATGATAGGTTCCATTTCACAACCCGCTTGTTTATAAAGTAGTTTGCTCTGACAATGTTTCTTATGGAACCCTTTATTTTCAGCATATGTATGTGGCGATATGACTGGAATTATACAAGAAAAAGCATTTAGTATGGGTGAGACACCCAACGGGTCAAGGAAGTTGGATGTGAATGAAGAGAAACTCTTGGTTGAAGAATTGATGAACGAACTTCGAGAAAGGAATGCTTCAGAGAGAGAAATCACCATTGCTTTAAAGAATTTGGGCTTGCAAAGGTTTGCTTTTTATTGATTGAATCGTAAACAATGGAATTGATGATTAGTTGAAATTGCATCTTTAATTGTGGCTCTCAAGCCTACGCACCAAGTTAGACCACTACCTCAAGCTCAGCTTACTCAATCATGATTTGTAAAGTTGATGGTATCATATAGCAAAATTACCAAAAAAATTTCAAATTTATTGTAATCGTGTCAATTTTGTTTTAAATCGTCTTCTTTTTTTGGGTAATTGAGTCGAAAACCTTTTGTATTTGTGCCAATTTAGTCAATTAGATTAATTTTGGTTGAAAATTGCTAGCATGGATGCTACCCTCCTATATGGTTTAGCTAGCACTGACGCAGACACTTTTTAATATTTTTATTTATTTTACCTTTTTTTTTCTTTTCTTCCCTTCTACCTCTAGTTGGTTGTCCTTGCCAAGGGCAACCAGCCAGAAGAAGAAGGAAGGACCCCCCCCCCCCCCCCAAAAAAAGAGAAAGAAAGAATGAAAAAAGAAAATAAATAAATAGTAATTTTTTAAAAATATATTATTAAAAATGTAAATAATGGAATTGATGATTAAGTTAGTTAAAAATTACATCTTTAATTGTGGCTTTCAAAGCCAAGCATCAAGTTGGACTGTTACCTCAAGATCGGCTTACTCAATCATCATATCTAAAGTTTTTTTTTTTTTTGGTTGAAATTATATCAAAAGTTGATTGTATAATATTGATGTTCTTTTCATGAAAATTTGGGTCGTAAAAAATGTTTTTGGTTGGACTTGAAGTTTTGGTGATAAACTCTTTACAAGGTGCTTGACCATAATAGGTAGTTAAAATATGTCTGATCAGTCAATTCATTTGTATATGGCCGTACTATTATATTATAATCTCCAGCAGTTCTTATGATATTCATTATTATTGATGTGCAGGGCAAGGCTGCATGGTTGGCCAAACACGTACACTTTAACGAAGGCAATGGGGGAAATGATGGTGCAGCACCATCTCAAACAAAATATACAACTTGCTATTATGAGGCCCACAATCATAACAAGTACTTATCGAGAACCTTTTGCTGGTTGGATTGAGGGTTTCCCTCCCAGGTTATCCTTCATAAATCTCTCTCTCTCTCTCTCTCTCTCAACGTGGTCTGACATTGAACTCCTAATTTTAGCAATAACTTCCAAGTATTATAGTTCGCTCGTAGTTAGTAGAATCTTAGAAAATCACTCATTTTAAGTTTCTAGTGTCACCTATGACATTATTTTTTGGGAGTAATATCATATGTGGTCCCTAAATGGTTATTCGGTGTTCACCACACCTCAGTTTTTAAATTGAATTAAAAAAAGTGGAAGAACTCTATTGAACTCCAAACCAAAGTGAAGGGACTACTCAGGTATTATTACCTCCTGGTTCTTCGCAAAATGCAAGTTGTTACTGAGCAAGAAAATCAAGAAACATATCTACACCTGTTTTTTAGTCTAGTTGCTAAATAGCAATACAAGATCATAATAAAATCAGATAATAAAATCAGATAGACTTGCGCGGGCGGGTCCACTAATGAACGCACCATCTTTTTTGAGGAAGTTAAACCTTTAGAGGAGACTAAACAATGAATAAATGATGTTTGCGATCCTTGATTTTCATAAAAGGGCCATAAAAAATTCAAACTCCACAGGGAGGTTGACAGGAGAGTTTGGAAAGAAATTTTTTGAATAGGTAAAAGATCAACATCTCATGGACAGTTAAATTCATTAGATGAACAGAGCAAGTTATAGGTAAAAGAACACACGCATGGGTATATCTTTTACTGGTTAAAAATGTTGGTTTTAATTGATTGATTATGTAGTGAGACATTAGTCCTTGACATGTAATGGCGATAAGTATCTCGTTAACTGAGTATTTTGTTGTTTAACATGCTAGTATTGTATAATTAACTTTTTCTTTCTTTCTTTGGAAACATACATGGCACAGAACTATGGATAGTATCGCCATACTCTATGGTAGAGGAAGACTGAAATATTTCTTGGGCAATCCTAACACGATACTCGACATGGTAACATCTAATCATCTCGACAAGCGTTAACCACCATCCAAATGCCATGATTATAAGCATCCTAAATTTTGCATTTGCTTAATTTTTATGTACTCCTCCTTTGTGAATTGGTCTGTGATAATTCATTTGGCAAAATATTCATAATTATAGATTCCAACCATCACTTTATTGTGCACATTTGAAAATACATAAGGACATACATTTATACATATACATGTGCATTCGATGCCTTTAAACCTAAATATGGAATTTCATCTTGAGTAGATACCAGCAGATATGGTGGTAAATGCTATGATTGTGGCCATGGCGGTGCATGCTAATCAGCCCAATTCAAACAAGATGTACCAAGTGGGTTCCTCAAAGAAACATCCTATGTCCTATTCAGATCTTCGACGCATCATTGTGAGTTACTTCAAGGACAGTCCTTGGATTGACGAGGATGGGAAGCCGGTCAAAGTTCGTAAGCCTAGAATTTTGGGAAGCACGGCCAGCTTTCGCAAGCACATGAGACGTTACATTCTCTTGTCAAAGGTAAGTTCAAAATAACTTAAAAAGTGAAGATCAAATGGTCACTAAAAGTTAATTCAATAAGTTGAAATATGGAGAAAATTGAAGATCCCAAATATCTGAAAATCTTTATGTTATATGAATTTTAAGTAGTCAAGTCAACATATTTCTTTCTTTATTGATATAAGCGATAATAATCTAGAAATTAATAAACATACCTTCAAATAATTAGCTAAATTGTTTGAAGTGACAGTTTCTTTTGATATGTTTCAACATTTACCACTCTCATTTTTTGACTTCCATTAAATGGGAAATGGCTGAAACCTTTAGAAATACGTAAATATAAACACATAAAACATTAACTATTATGAAAAATTTAAAGTTTGAATAATACTTTACATTCCAGCAATATGCATAATGTTTTGCTTTATAAATTCAAGGCATTCGGGCCCTAACATAAGAAAAAAGAAGAAGAAAAAAGAGCTGGTGATGAAAGCCGAAAAGTCATAGTCAAGAGTCACAGCCATGAAAAAAGATGGAAAAACGTGTTTTGTTTAAACCGTAGGCTCTTGTGTTACATAACAATCTAATGGGCACTTTATCTAATTAATTGACATGCATGTTCCATGATATTAAGAAAATTGGAAAAGCATCCTTAATTTTTGTTTGACACATGAAATTTGAGGATGTGTTATCGCTAAAAATAATTATTCCATGAATAATATTTTTGTTACCAACAACAATTTATATCCAAATATTTTCATGAATAATGAAAATATTTTTTATTCATTTATTTTTGTAAACGATATAAATTATTTTTTTAGAAGTTTTTATATTATTATTCTTTCGCAAAACAATCTGAGCTAGTTCTGTATTATTTTGAATGAAGGCGTTGAAAGTTGCTAGCTCAGCGTTTGGCGGGTGTTTCCAAGGCTTGCATGCTGACTTGGACAAAAAGGTCAACACTGCCCTGCGATTGGCTGACCTCTACGAACCTTATATATTCTTCAATGGGGTGTAAGCTTCTAAGCTTCTATGCATTGGCCAATATGCGTGCAGAGTGCATTAATTAATCACCTCCTTCCCCTTATATACAAATCTCTCTTCAAGTATTTAACTATTAAATCACTTTTTAAATTATAACTTTTGAAACAACCAAGTGTGATCTTACAAATTTAATATAGAAGTCTTGGGTTTATACTTTTATAAGCCTAAATTTGCCTATCCTATTATATATTTCCATGCCTTAAAGCTTACACGTGAGGAAGAGTATTAGAATGATTAAATATTACCGTGAATTCACCTCCTAGTTTAAATTTTTAAAATAGTCGATAGTTATCTACAAAATTATATAATCTCTGATTCTTATTTTTTTTTTTTTATCGACTTAGCTTTGACGATACAAATATGATGGCTTTGAGAGCCACGGCCTTTGACAATGGAGTAAAGCTGGAAAGTGTCTTCTGCTTTGATCCGGGGTGTATCAATTGGGAGGACTATTTCAAGAGAACTCATTCGCCCACAGTGGTCAAAACCTTCAAGCGCAAGTGAGAAATGATGCAATTAATAAATAGTTTGGGACATGCAATAGTTGGCATTATGAACTCCACCTGTTTTGACCCAAAAAATAAAATAAAATAGAGAGAGAGAGAACTCCACATGTTCTATTGTATCGTATGTGGAAATAAATAAGGTGTTGTAACACAAACATTTGTTGCTATTTTCGGTGTCATGTTAGTTTGAAGTGCATATTATATTAGAATAATACATGTACGATCTGTATTCTACCTCATTTGTAACACCTCGATTATTGCAAATTGGAGGTTGCTAGATAAATAGCAATCCGGTTACTAAAATCTTCCCAAATTCTTGGTTCATGTGACGCGTAATATTTGATATGATAATGTCTCGACGTTCCCAAAGGTGAATCACCAAAGAGAAAGCTAATAGACTACTAAACAGGAGTGAAGGTTCCTATCATGAGGTAATCATTCACGTATAGCATGCTCTTTCAAGCCCTACCAATTACAACTTGGTGTTTAATTTAACAGGCAATTTTCTTACCTTTTGGAGCCATTGCTAATCAATTAGATTAGATACTCAAATAAAATGTGAAGGTAAATTTACTTCTATGAACAAGAGATTCGATGGATTTGGGGACTTGATTATGCTTGATTAATATAATGCCATTTTGATTCTTGTCGCGACCAAATTTTCGGGGGTGAATTACCTATGGTTTGGCTAATGGATTGTTAAGCCTAGACTTAACTCGGGCTCTCCCTAGCCCATACCAATTCGCGATTTAAGTTCAAGTTTTTTAACATTTATTTAGGAGTTGCCACTAATCAGTTTATGGTAGGTCGATTAGACACCTAAGTAAAATAATGGGAGAATTATTTTATTCCTACGAACCAAAGATTATGAATTTGAAGACTTGGTTACGTTAGATTTCTCTAACGCCCTTTTGGTACCTTTCTCTTTTATTTTGAAAAATGTTCGGCAAGCAACTTGAATTGATTTTAATTCCCTAGCATGTGAGGTGACTATGCAGGTGTGCAAACCACTAATTTAACACCCAGATAAATCAGTGAATAAATTACAAGACTTACCTCATGGCAACAAAAGCATCTGCAGTGTTAGATCAGAATTCACATCATCAATCCTAGATATGATTTCTAATTAACACGCCATCAAACAATTTTTTGTTTTCACTTTATTTAATGAGAATCATGCGATGCATGCTAATAATCTAATATGACATGGCAACATAACCTAAACTATATGACATGGGAACACGACCTAAATTATATGACATTAGTACAGTAAATCCTAAAGATATGCAAGACCCAATTCTATTTACGGGCAATTTCTACTTAAATGGGCTTAAAGAACTAAATGACGTGTATTTGATATTTCAATTCCTAAAAATGCAAACTATCTTAGAGAATGACATGAATCTACTCTACGACAATTTTTTATGAAATTTGAAATTAAGATGCAAAGATTACCTAGCTAGATTAAAATTCTATCCAATTTAAACTAAGGATTAAGTCAGAGTAAATCCTACTTTAAACTAAGATATCATCTTAACCTAGCGATCTTTAACTTAAGATGCAATCTATCTAAAATGATATATCTAAATAAAATTAAACATGCAATCAACCTAATATGCAATGACGTGCCAATGATGCCCTAATTTTACATGATACGGATGATTTTTTTTTGGATTTTTTATTATTTAAAAATTCGAAATGAGATTGCAATCCTAAACATGCAAGACAACCCTAAAACTAGGAATATTCCAAAACAAACCTAATCATAATTCAAACTTTTTTTGATTTATTTTCTTTTACGAAGTTAAAATTGACTCAAACACATACGATAGCAAATCAAGTAAGATAAGATTGATATCTAAAAATTGGCGAACCATATCTCGCGTATGAGATTGGGTTGACCAATTTTAAAATTAAATCGCAAATCAAATCTCGGGCGTGAAATCGGACTGTCGATTTTTGTAAGGGATTACGAGTCGGATTTCGGACGCAAAAATCGGACTGTCAATCCATAATTTGAGGGACTATTTCATGTTGGAATATTAATCATATACTTAAAGGAACAATTTCACTAAAACAGAATATTAAAAAAATAAAAGATAAAAGATTAGAAAAACTACCTAATCTGATTTTTCTTTTTCATTTTCTTTTTGTTTTGTTTTCCTTTGTCCCTTTTCGAGCACGGCTTGCTCGCGGGTCTCCAAGGGCGATAGGTCCAGCAAGGGAGCTCCGGCGAGGGTGAACCGACGGCGGGCGAGCGGCGAGGAGGTGAATCGGTGATGGCTTCGCGGACAGGGACACTGCAAGGGCGTCGGGTCGGACAGCGGTCTGGCTTGGGTCCGGCTGCTAGGCGACGGGCGGCGCTCAGGCTTGGCTGCAGGGGCAGCAGAGAACGGCGGAGGAAATCTCGACAGCAAGGGGCAGAGCTTCAGGTCGTCACGGGTTCGGCACGGCTGGGCGAAACTTCGGACAGTGCAGGGAGAGGTGGAGCAGCGAGATCGCAGGGCGAAATCGCGACAGACCTCAGTTCTGGGCAGCGTCAGCGCGTTGAAGCGAAGCTCAGCGGCGTGGATGCAAACGGGCAGCAGAACACAGAGGAAAATCTAGCGAAGAAGAAGAACAGTAGACTTTTTTCTCTCTCTGCAGCAACACACTTTTCCCCTATCTTCGTACACTCTCACATCCCTTTTTCTGTCTTTTCTACTGACTTTTGACCTTCTGCAGAACTTTTGCAGAAGGAAAAAGCCCAACCCTTTTTTTAACAAAAGCCTCCCCCTCTCGGCAAAACCAAAAAAACGTAGGCTCTTATGCTTGATTTTCGTTTTTTTTTTCAATCCAGAAAAGACCCCCCTAAACCTCTCGCACGCACAACCTTTTATAGGAAAATGAATTGGATTTTCAAATTCTTCTTCGAATCAATCTTCGCAAATCTTTTTCACAAAATTCATTCCATATTGATAAGGATTCGAGATTAAGATGATTTTTTTTTTCTAAATCCAAATCTTTTATAGGCAAATCGCAATATTTTTTACCCATCCGCTCTATCTAAAAATTCATATCCCGATTAAAATTTCAAAATTAATTTTCCCATGAGATAATTTTTTTATCATTAAAAATATGGGTTTGGGCTGACTTTCTCATTTCATGGACTTAGTCCAATTAATTTGAAACCATCCGCCACCGGTCCAATAAAATGCAAACAAAAGATGCAATTAAAAATAAATGCACATAAATCTATATGTTATGCAATTAATAAAATTAACCCATAATTTTCTATACAACAAATAAATGACTTAATCGCCAAAATTTATGTGTCAACGATACCATTTTTCTTTATTTTCAAAAGAATATTTTGCAAGTAGTAGTCTTAATTGATTTTAACTAAAGCCACTAACAAGCAACAAGTGATCATGTGTGTTGACACCTAAATTTTGTTTAACCATTCGGAATTATCTGTATACAAAATTAAGGGCTAACCTTTAGTCCCTAAACAAAAGTATTAAAATTAAATTGCATATCATAAAGTTTTAAAGAGCATATGTTAATTGCATTTAAATTGGACAGGGGGTGATGAATGGGCCTGAATCAGTCACGTGGATAGGGGCCCACAATAAGTGAAATTCGGCCTAGGCTAGGAGTGTTGTTGGCCGAAATTACAGGAGGAAAAGGAGGGGTCTTGAGCTTTAATTGAACTGGTTCAGCCCATTAAAATTAAAAGGCTTTGAGCTTAATTAGATAAAGGCCATGGGGATGAAGCGTAATCCAATCAAATATTTGAGTGGTGATGCATGTTTCTTAAGATACCAAAAATACCCCTTAAATTAGGAAATTTTCCTCATTTAACAATGTGCATATGGACCATAATTTGATCTCAACCACAGATATGATCCCATTTGCAGGGAAAATATTCTATTATATCCATTACCACTTGGATACGATCATTCATTTTATTCAATACCAAAGTTGAATAGAGTGGATGTGTTTTGGATGATTTGATGACTGTTTTTTGCTCTCTCTCTCTCTTTGTTGTTGATTTGAGTTAATTTGTTTCCCTATTAAGAAAAAATACAAAAAAGACTAGGTGGAATTTGAATAGATTTTTATATATATCACGTTGTATGTTTAGAATAGATTCTAATTGCTTATCCTTAAATAGATTAGGATATTTTTTGGATAGATAGCATTTATGTCAAATCTAGAAGATTAGGGTAATTTTCTGATTTAAACTAGGGCTTAGAATAATTTATTTCCTAATTTAATTAGATAGTATCCTAATCTTTATAGTTCATTTATGGTAATATTCAATTTCAAAGTTTTATGAAAAATACCAAAAAATATCATGTATGTGTCATATAGAATTATGGTCATCTAATTGCACGTCACGTGGATTCATTTAATTAGAATGCGTGTCATGTTAGAATAAAATGCTTAGTAATTTTGCCCGTCATTAGAGTTAGGTTATTTGATTAAAATTGCATGTTATGTAGTCCGCATGTTAGATTAATTTAATTAAAGTCACATGCCGCATTAACGTAGTCACATATTAAAATTTCTAGTCATTAGAACTAAGCCACCTTGTTAGGCATCATCATTTTTCTACATTATTGCATCTAGAGTAAGCTGGTATTGCATACATTGTATAAAGCATAGTTTTCATTAAATAAAGTAAAACCCAAAAATATAGTTAGTTGAAATTGTGTATTAACTAGAAATCATATATAGGTTGGATATGCAATTTTTCTAATTAACGTTGTAGGTGCTTATGTTGCTTTGAGATAAGTACCCCTCTTTTTCCTTGCAATTTATTTACTATTTTGTTTTATTGGATGTTCCATTAATGTTTGCACATCCGTGTAATCACCGCACGTGTTAAAAGATAATAAAATGAATCCAAGTTGTATGCTAAATATATTTTTGATAAAATGAGCGGTACCAAAATGGCATTAGAAAAATCTAATGTAACCAAGTCTATGTGCTTACAATCTCTAGTTTATATGAGTAAAATAAACTTCTCTTAACTTTATTTGGGTTCTTAATCGGCTTAATAAAAAATAAATTAGTGGTGACTCTTAATTGAAAATTATTTGCATGTTAAGAACTTAAATCTAAGTCGCAAATTGGTATAAGTTTAAGAGAACTAGAACTAAGTTTAGGCTTAGTAATTTATTAGCCGAACCCTTAGGTGATGCACCCAAGTTGATTTTTGGCATTGACAATAGACCTCATAGAAATCCAAATTAGAGAAAGGAACTTCTTGCCTAGATCAAATGACGAATGAAGGAGCGTGACGGCTATAGCTAAACTTTTCACCCCTTTTTTTAGGACCCAGCCTACCTCATTGAGCCCAGGAGAGGCAAGTAGTCCAGGAAGGGAAAATTCCGAGAGATGAACACCTCGTCCAAAGTGGCGTGGTCTGAAGATGCATATAAAGCAGTGCAGCATTTCTGCCCAGTTAGCCACCTCACTTGTATATTAAAAACACATAATTAATTACAAATAATCAGTACGATATGTATGAATCACATGTTGGTATATATTAAATAACTATTTATAATTTACTATCTACTTTATTCAAAACTAATATAGAATAAAAAATATGTTATAAAGTGAAGAGTACAAACAAATTAACATAAATAAGTAGACTCACGTACATGAGATTCTGATATATATATATATATATATATATATATATAATTTTTAATAATTATGGAATATGAATAATTTTAAAGTAGCAAATTGTTATGAAAACTCTTACAATTATATAACTTTCTTTATTGTAAAAAAATTACTTGAAATTTATTTGCCACGTTGGGATATGGTGCCCCATGCCTTGTGAGGAAGCGCCCTCTCTGCACCGCACGGGAGGGTGGTCGGCTAAGCTCCACCTCATGGGGCGGAGACAGGGAATGCGATCCGTTGCCTCGCCCAACTATGTACCTATCTGTACACACTAAGATAGACCCTTTCTAATTGTTTCCTTTATCACTTTATTTCTCATTTACCAACTCAAGTATTGGAAGGTTCTCTTGCGACTAAGCCCGTAAGGCTTCCTTTATTTGTGGTATGTAGACCAAATCTACTCATAAGAGGTTCAAGCCAGCCCAACTAGACCTGGAAACACTTCACATAAATAGTGGCAATACACAATATATGGAACTTTCAGCTAGGGGTGAGCAGCGGTTTAGGGTCGACCCTAGACCAACCCTGGACCGACCCAACCCTGCCGGTCCTGGTCTGGTTCCCAAGGAGACTGGGTCGGTCCTTGGTCTTGAAATTCCAGGACCAACACTGTTCGGGTTGGTCCTCGGTCCTAAGAGTTTTGGATTGGTCCAACCCAGGACTAACCCTGTATATTATATTATTTATAATTATTTTATATATTCAAACCTAAGTAAAATGTCTATTATATTATATTATATTATATTGAAATGTTCTATCAATAGCACTAATAGTAATTTCAATCTAAAACTTTTGTTAAGTATTAATTATGTGTCGTTTGTTTTGTTTTCAAGTGTTTAGAAGTTCAAGTGAATTAACAAGATGTGAAGTTATATATTCATGATTTATATTAAGTATTTTGAACTTTTTATGATTTAATTGTATTTTACTAATGAATTTCAACTGCACTTTGCTTTTTAATTTGTGTCAAATGGTAGATTTTTTTGAAGAGTAGAGTAGTACTGCAGTTGCTACGGTGATTTGCTAGTCAAGTGGTGTGAAGCTCATTTTTGGTTGAGTAGACTCTACATGATCAAATGTTAGTCAAGTGGTGCGAAGCTCATTTTTTGGTTGAGTGGACTCTACATGATTAGGAAGACGCTTTTGCATATGGTGTTATAAATATTAAAGATAGATGATTACAAGAACTTTCCATCTTGTCTCATATCTTGATGAGTGGTTAGCAGATATGAAATTTCTATTATTGTGTCATCTTAAATTTGCTAAATATGTATTGATATTTTATAGTTTAGTTGCACAATAGATGGATGTGTAATTTGAATTTTTAGGTTTGCTTTTTTAGGAAGTATAAAAAATAAGACGAAAAACATTATCAATCGGTCCCGGGTTGACCTTGGAACCGGACCGAACCCATTGGGTCGGTCCGGTCCTTGGTCCTAGGCTTAATAGGGTCGGTCCTCGGTCCTAAAAATTGAGGACCGACACTGTACGGGTTGGTCCTAGGGTTACGGGGTGGCCCGGACCAACTCGGACCATGCTCAGCCCTACTTTCAGTTGCATATTACCAATGACAATGTTGTCATAAATATCTCACATCAATTAAAAGAAATTCTATATGAACAAGAACTACTCAACACAACTTGTCACACAGAGGTTCGACATTTATAAGGTTATTGTCAAAGCCCTAACAACACAGTAACAATATGCCTCTCTCTCCACATGAGCACAACTAGGACCTCCTCATAGACCGTCCATGGATGGCTCGAGTCTTGCATGGATTGGAAAGAGATTATTGAGTGATACACAAGATCAATGCCAATTGGCTACCAGGGTATATCTTTAAGACACTTAACCCATGTGATCTGGACTAAATTGTTAAAATTGTTTTGAAAAACTTAGCAGCAAATCTTCTAAAATTTAACATAAGATCATACTCGCCTTTTGATTGAGTTTACTTACTTGTTTGATGAAACTAAAGATATTTAGGGTCGAGTGTACAGACTTATCAGACAGATCTAAATTGAAAATTTGGTCATGAACTCTTGAGAAGATTCTTTATCTTAGGTTTGATTGATATGGTGTTGATCGATCTAATTTTGGTTGGGGTCTTGGAGATCACATGGACTGACTTTTTTCAGTTTATATGCAAAGTTTATATACATAAACTGAATTTTTTCAGTTCCAGTTGTATTATCAACACTAATTTTTCCGATGCAATAATGATCTTAGAGAAGAATTAAAAATAAAATGGGAATCTCAGTCCACATGGAACTGGAACTCTTTTTTGTGGTTCTCGTCTTTTAATCTTCTCAATTTAGTTTTCACTGGCTTTACCATGGTTCATATGTAAGAGTGAGACTCATACAACAGAATGGGAATGGCCATCTATATCATTTGGGTCATGTTTTCCTTTCGCTATGGGTTTAGTTGGATGTTATTCTGTTGGAAAGAGGAAGATTTTCAAATTTCCAATAAGCAGACATATTACGAGTTATTATATGGACAAACTGGTTAGAAACTGGTTAGATTAAGAGCTTTGTAATGTTCATTCATGCAGCATACCACGCTGATTTATGATCTGGTCAGATATTTTGATAAAGTTTCATTTTTGTCCATCTAATTGTTTGTTTAGTTCAGAAGGCTTTTCCAGCGATTGCATGACATATGTTCTTCTCATTTGGCCTTCTCATTTGGTCATCTATTTGTTCCCATAATATAATTTGAATTATTCAGTGCAGATATGCTGCTTGATGGTCTTTTGGTCATCAAAAATTCGCTGTTCCAGTTGGATAGCGATTCTCCCATGTTAACATCGGAGAGAGCCTCACCTATCAGTGGTCCAAGAATTAAATGCGTCTAGAGCTGTTCCTGCAACTTCTCCAACTTCAGATAGTGCACTAGATAATTCATCTGGTGGCATGGGGTATTATACTTTCTTCCCCATCTCTCCTGTCCTTCCTTTTCTCAAGCACAAGTGTGGAATTTGTTGTGCCTGCAGTGACACAACTGTTTCTTTTCGCCCCCAATCTCGTGTCCCTCTTTGCTTCCCTCCTTTTCTGGTCACCAAGCTGCGTGCCTACAGGCACTTGTTGGCACGCAGACATGCCCAAACATTTTAGTTAGCATCTTGTCTGCGTGTATCTTAATGATGTGTCTATAACAGTTCCAGCATAGACGAAAACTCGATGGAAAAATATATGGAGGCTTCAACTGCTGAAGCTGAGGCGACTAATGCTGTCTGGCAAGCTGTTCAATCGGCATCTTCTGTCCCAGCAGAAGAAACATCAGTATCAGATGAAAACCCTCCAGCAACTGAAACTGCTTCAGATGGTAGTGACACTGAGGGAGACGTTCGTCTTCATCCTAGAGCTGTAAGTCTGTGAACTTATGTCATGGCCTCACATCAAAGGGTGTTTTAGTCTCTGTTCTTTGTGCTTATATTGTTGTCCTACAGGTGGTAGTTCCTAAGGAGGCTGTAGGTAACCTTGGGGGAATGGTAAGACAGCTATCACTGGATCCATTTGAAAATGAGAGCAGACGGATGGTTCTGATGAATAATGAGCTGTCATATCCTACAAAAAAGTTCACCAGACAGAGCTCTCCTCAAGGCTTGCATAAGAAGGTGAGTGATACAGAAGTCAATACCATCATCCTCATTCGAACTTTTGCCAGGCTTAATTACCTCTTTTCTCTTTTCAGATTATATCCACTTTGCTTCAGCCTCGAAATTGGAAAGCTCCTGCTAATAGGAGGTTTTTCCAGGATTCTTACAAAGTTGGGGAGCTCTATTATGCTGCAGAACAGCTTTTCATGCATGAGCCAACAGTTCTTCAGTTAAAAGCTCCAGTTAAAGAATTCGGTGACCTACATGGTCAATTTGGCGATCTCATGTGTTTGTTCGATGAATATGGTTTTCCTTCCACTGCAGGAGATATAACGTATGTTCGATATGGTTTTCCTTCCACTGCAGGAGATATAACGTATGTTCGATATGGTTTTAATCATTTCTTCTAAGTTCTATACTTGTAGTAAATGTCCTATGCATGCTGGTCCTTGCTGAGAAACAGCATGACAACAGGAGAGAAAATCCAAGTGTCCTAAGTTCAAAAACAGTACCGAATTGATAACTGCAATAGGCGCTGGAGCTGATGGTGGCTGCATCATAATCATAATATACTTTGCTCGAAGTTTCACAACGTTAAGGTGATTATGTATAAGTTTTGTTCAGAAATTCTATCAAAAGTTTAAACCATAGACTACCGTTATGATTTCGGTTTATTCAAAGGAAGGCTTGGAAATGTCGAACCTGGCATTCCCTACTATTGTGAGGTGCACTATATGGTGGTGACTTTTGTTCATGTTGCTTAAAGGGCCACGCATTTTCTGAATCTCCGATAATGGTAAAGTTTAGTGAATTGATTCTTCTGGGGAGGAAGTTTCCCCAGTATTGTATTTTTTTTTTTTTTTTTTGGGGTTATGTGAAAATGAAACTTAAATGTCTATGCATTGACGCAGCTATATTGAGTATTTGTTTTTGGGAGATTACATTGATCGGGGACAGCACAGTTTGGAGACTATAACTTTGCTTCTTGCTCTTAAGGCATGTTTCTGCTACGAAAGAGATGATTATATATGCAAATGCAATGCAGCGTTTATGTTGGTTTACCAACTGGGCCGTGGTTACCTTTTTGTAGATTGAATACCCAGAAAATGTTCACTTGATACGAGGAAACCACGAGGCAGCTGACATAAATGCATTCTTCGGTTTTCGTCTTGAATGCATTGAGCGAAGGGTGAGTGCAGGTGTTCAGTTATTTGTTCTCTTTTCCAAGGCATGTTATCTCAATTTGCTTTTGTATAGGGAGAGAATGATGGAATATGGACATGGACACGTTTTGATCAACTTTTCAACTATCTGCCGCTTGCTGCTCTCATAGAGAAAAAGATCATCTGTATGCATGGTGGCATAGGAAGCTCAACATTCAAAGACCACCGACACCTACCAGGGGTCGCCCACAGCCCGACCTAGACCGTAGCTCCCTTGCATATATCTGCGTTCGACCAAATTGTGTGGAGACGCTGAATCTTTGTTCCTGGATTGGCGGGCTTAATTTATAGCTCGTCATGGTCACACAGACCATTCACCACCCGAGAGCACGCGGCGTAGTTGTCTACTGTGGAATATGATAGTTGGGCTTGTTTGTTGCATAGGTGTATACATAGTTTGAGACGCAGAAAATTTTACCAGTTATTTGTGAGCGTCTCTCTTTTCTTCCCCCACCCTCTTTTTTCCCTCCCGCATTGAGATTACTACATGTAGATGTATATTAGGTCTTTGTAAGGGACGAGGAAGATAAAGCTGAATACGGGGTTGGTTGTGCCAGTGGCATTTACTAATGTAATGTAAATATTTCTTCAATTTTTTATTGCTTAATTTCAAAATCATATCTTTGAGTGTCATAACTATTTAGTTGATCATTTCAGAGCCAGTACTTTTAAAAAATATTCACAAGTACCAAAAGTCTATTTGGCATGACACCTATGGCAAATATTTTTCAAAAGTTATATCACTCACATGATATATTGAAAAGTTAGAGAAGAGAAGTCAGAGAAGAGAGATCTTTCTCGGAAGGCATCCACAATCTTCTACATTAAGTAATGGGACCCATAACCTGCAGCACATGCATGAAGAAGACTCCTATAGCGCTTTCTTCTCTCCAGGAACAAGAAATTTGAAGACTGCGGCCCACCTCATTTGGTGGATCATAGGCACATGTTTGTTGACTATTATCACTCATCTCTTCTGCCTCATTAAATGTGTGCCCATATGCACGATTTGCATGCACACCGACAAAAATGGTGGGCGTCGGTGCCGACTGCGGCTTGTCTCGTGGGCGCCTGTGCTGCATTTAATGAGGCCATTTACTTTTCATTTTGTCTTGTTTTCTGCCCTTCTCCCTTATAAAAGGAGAAGACGTCTAAAGATGCAAGTAGCGAGAGGACTCGAGAGGGAGAGAGCGAGAGACGTGAGCTCAAAGAAGTTTGTGCAAAGTCGAGTCCAGTGGAGTTGAGTCGTTAAACATTGTGGGTATCGATTACAAAGCAGTGATTGGGAAACACTTGAATACATGAGTGATTATAATCTTGTAATCCTCCGATCTATAGTGGATTATTTTACCGGCTCTTCCCGTGGATATAGGTTCTGATATTCAAATCGAACCAAGTAAATTTCTGATATTCTTTTATTGTTTCTCATTTTATTTCTATCGATTTTTATAGCTCCCGACATAATTACAAAATCTCGATCCGCTTCCATTGCGCCGCCGATTCCAACAATACCCGTTAAATAATTTCATATGTAACCGTGTGGGTGCTAGTTCTCTTTCCACCATATTGCAATGTTGATGTTGACATGTCAAAAAGTCATGGGAGGTTGATAGGCATAGTGAAGTTGCAGCTATATATGGAGCATTTGTGCCTCAGTGCTTAAGTCGCTCTTCAGGTGGCCCCTAACTCCAGTTCAAAGACTCGTCCTGTTCGGTTCGAGCATGGGGTTGGATATAGTACAATTTCTTGAGAACAAGACCATCTTAGTCACCGGAGCAACTGGCTTTCTCGCCAAGAGTACTCTCGCTCTCTCTCTCTCGACCATCTTAGTCACGGGAGCCACTGGCTCTCTCTGTCTCTCTCCTCCCCCCCCCCCCCCCCCAATGTTTGAAGTATACATTGTCGCCAATTGCCATCCATTGACCATCTTTTTGCTAACTAACGTTTATTTGATTCTATATATTATGACGAGTTAGTTTTTGTGGAGAAGCTGCTTCGAATTCAACCAAATGTCAAGAAAATATATGTTCTTATTAGAGCTATGGACAAACAGGCAGCAACACAAAGGTTGCATGAAGAGGTAGAGAATCAAAACCTAAATTATCCTCAGATAGTTTAGATCAACTTTTTGTTCTAAATTGGAAAGATATACATCAATTTTTTCACTCTTCACAAAACAAATAGAACCGAAGGGAGGGATTTGTGTTATTTTAGGAAAAAAAAACTTGAATCGTTACAGGAGTAGCCGTATTGTGGTCTATCCAATAGATGGCACAATCACTTAAATGTGTAATTCCAAATTAGTTCTACTCTATTTAACATGGAAAATCAAGGCAAAGGAAGAAAAAGGATACGAAAACTAAGATAAAGATAAATTTTCCTTCATAACAACTCTTAATCTTTTCGCATCGCAAACAGCTCATACAGAAGAAGTTATTCGGCATTCTGAGGGAAGAATGGGCAGAGAACTTCAACTCAATTGTGGAGAAATTGTCTCCAATTCCTAGGGACCTTTCTTGCGAGAATTTGGGAGTACATGATTTCGATTTGAGATCGGAGATGTGGAGAGAAACAGACATAATTGTCAGTTTGGCCGCGACTACCAAATTCGACGAAAGGTGCGTGATTACAATCTTGCCCTGCCCGCCCAATTTGTAATTAGTTCAGATAATTCGTGGCTTTTTCTTCATGCTACTTATCTGTTTACTGCCATCTTTTTCCCGCAGATATGACATTCCACTAGCCGTCAATACATTTGGAGCTAAGCATGTTGCTGAATTTGCTGTAAGATGTGTCAACATAAAGATGCTACTTCACATATCAACTGGTTTGTGTTTTTTCGATTGTGGTTGTTCTTGATATTTTTGCTATGTAAATTAGCAAACGATAGGTTTCATTTCACCATCCGCTCGTTTATAAAGTAATTTGCACTGACAATGTTTCTTATGGAACCCTTTATTTTCAGCATATGTATGTGGCAATATGACCGGGATTATACAAGAAAAGTCATTTAGTATGGGTGAGACGCTCAACGGGTCAAGGAAGTTGGATGTGAATGAAGAGAAACTCTTGGTTGAAGAATTGATGAACGAACTTCGAGAAAGGAATGCTTTAGAGAGAGAAATCACCATTGCTTTGAAGAATTTAGGCTTGCAAAGGTTTGCTTGTTATTAATTGAATTGTAAACAAAGGTATTGATGATTAAGTTAGTTGAAAATTACAACTTCAATTGTGGCTCGCAAACCAATGCATCAAGTTAGACCACTACCTCAAGCTTAGCTTACACTTTTTATCATCTCTAGTTGATTGTATCATACGGGAAAATTATAAGAAAATTCTGAAATTTATCGTAGAAGTGTCAATTCAGTTTTATACTTCTTTTTTTTGTCAATTGAGTTTAAGCCTTTTGTATTTGTACAAATTCAGTCAATTTGCTCAATTTTGGCTATAAATTATTGACATAGACGTTGGACGTTCTATGTGGTGCAGCCAACACTAACGTAAACAATTTTTAATAATATTTTAATATCTTTTCCTTTTCCTTTTTTATTTTCTTCCCTTCTTTCTTTAGCTGATCGCCAAGAAAGAAAGAGAAAAAAGGAAAAAGAAAATTAAAACAATTAAATAATTTTTTTTGAAAGAATATCATTAAAATTGCCTATGTTAGCGCTGATTGCACCATGTAAGATAGCTGACCCTTATGTTAGTGATTTCGGCCAAAATTGGCCAAATGGACTAAATTGACATGAGTACAAAAGGTTTGGACTTAATTGTGTAAAAAAAAAAAGTTTAGTACTAAATTTGAATAATTGCAATAAGTTTAAGATTTTTTTTTGGTAATTCTCTTGCGTCACATTTGTGACGGCCTAGGCAGTGGTGCACAGGGAGGAGGGATGGCGATGCATCCGCGCCTCGGTCCCGAACGTGCGCAAGGAAGGGGTCCTCTCTTGTCTCACATCGCTTAGGGGGGGAGTCCTGGGCTAGTTTATAAGGCTTGGGTCCTTTTAATCTGTGTAACGCCTTTTAAAGTTGTGAGAACTCAGTTTCCAAAGTGGAAAATATTATACAGTGGGGCTTGGATTCTTACAAGTGGTATTAGAGTTGACTCTCGACCGTGTATGGGGCCACAGCGAGGGTGCTGTACTCCCAAGGGCGAGGGGAGGAGAGTATGACGGCCCAGGCAGCGATGCGTGAGGAGAAGGGATGGTAGTATGTCCGTACCTCGGTCGGTATGAGAGCTAACTCCCGACCGTGTGTGGGTCCCAAGAGGGGGAGAGTGTGACGGCCCAGGCGGCAGTGCGTGGGGAGAAGGGATGGTGGTGCGTTCGCACCTCGGTCGGTATCAAAGCCGACTCCTAACCGTGTGTGGGTCCTAAGGGGGGAGAGTGTGACGGCCCAAGCAGTGGTGTGTGGGGAGAAGGGATGGCGATGCATCCACACCTCGGTCGGTATCAGAGTCGACTCTCGACCGTGGTGGGGCCATAGCGAGGGCGCTGTGCTCCCAAGGGGGGAGAGTGTGACCACCTAGGTGGCGGTGCGTCCGCACCTTGGTCCCCAGGGCTAGGACTCAATGTCCAAAGCGGACAATATTACACAGTGGAGCCTAGGTTCTTACAACATTGATACTCTTTTCATGAAAATTTGGGTTGTAAGAAATGTTTTTGATTGTACTAGAAGTTCTCTGATAAACTCTTCACAAGGTACTTTCTCCAGGGATGTGACCATAATATTCAGAGCTAAAACATGAGCTAGGTAGTTAAAATATGTTTGATCAATCAATCCATTTGTTTATGCACGTACCAGTATATACTTTTCAGTAGTTCTTATAATTTTCATTATAATTGATGCGCAGGGCAAGGCTGCATGGTTAGCCAAACACATATACTTTAACGAAGGCAATGGGGGAAATGATGGTGCGGTATCATCTCAAACAAAATATTCCACTTGCTATTATGAGACCCACAGTCATAACAAGTACTTATCGAGAACCTTTTGCTGGTTGGATTGAGGGTTTCCCTCCCAAGTTATCCTTCACAAAACTCTCTCTCTCTCTCTCTCTCTCTCTCTCTAAAAAAGGTGGTCCGAAATTGAACTTCCTAACAAGTATTAGAGTCCACTCATAGTAGAATCTTATAGATCACTCACTTAAGATCTCTAGTGTCACCCGCCACATTATTTTTTGGGAGTAATATCATAAGTGGTTCTTGAATTGTTATTTGGTGTTCACCGTATCTCAGTTTAATGAATTAATTGAATTAAAAAAAAAAGAAGAAGTGGAAGAACTCTATTGAACACCACAAAAAAGTGAATGGATTGCTTGGGTATTACCTCTCGGTTCTTCGCAAAATGCAAGTTGTTACCGAACAAGAAAACCAAGAAATATACCTACATCTAATTTCTTACTAAAGAATGCACCATCTTTTCGAGGAAGTTAAACCTTTAGAGGAGGCTAAACAATCAATAAATGAAGTTTACGATCCTTGATTTTAATGAGGGGCCATAAAAAAAAAAAAGCCAACTCCATGGGAAGGATAACAGGAGAGTATGAAAAGAAATTTCTCGCAACGGTAAAAGATCAATGTCTCACAGACAACTATATTCGTCAAATTAATAGAGCAAGTTGGTAAGAACACACACATGGGCATATCTTTTACTTGTTAAATGTTGGTTTTATTTGATTGATTATGTTGTTAGACCTTAGTCCTTGACAAGTAACAAAGATAAATATCTTGTTAATTGAGAATTTATTTTGCTTAACAAGCAAGAATTGTCCAATGAACTTTTTTTTTTTTCCTTTGGAAACATATGACGACACAGAACTATGGATAGCATCGCCATAAGTTATGGTAGAGGAAGACTGGAATATTTTCTGGGCAAACCTGACACGATACTCGACACGGTAACATCTAATCATCTCAACAGGTGCCTACCACTGTCAAAATCCCACGATCATAAGAATCCTAAATTACAGATATCAACATCACTTTATTGTGCAAATTTGAAAATACATATAGACCTACATTTATTCATATACGAATACATTTGTTTCATTTCCACCTAAATATAGAGTTTCATGCAGATATCGGTAGATATGGTGGTAAACACTATGATTGTGGCCATGGCGGTGCATGCTAATCAGACCAATTCAAACAAGATTTACCATGTGAGTTCTTCAAGGAAACATCCTTTGACCTATTCAGATCTTCAGACATCGTTTGGAGTTACTTCAAGGACAGTCCTTGGATCAACGAGGATGGGAAGCCGGTCAAAGTTCGTGAGCCTAAAGTTATGGGAAGCATGACCAGCTTTCGCAAGCACGTGAGGTGTTACATTCTCTTGTCAAAGGTTGGTTCAAAACGACTTAAAAAGTGAAGATCAAATGATCACTAAAAGTAAATTCAATAAATCAAATATGCAGAAAATTGAAGATCCCAAATATCTGAAGATCTTTATGTTATATAAATTTGAAGTGGTCAAGTCTACATATTTCCTTCTTTAAACATATAAGTGATGATATATATGAATTAATAAACATATCTTCAAAATAATTAGCTAATTTGTTTGAAGTGACAATTTCTTTCAATATGTTTCAACATTTACAGCTCTCATTTTTTGATTTCTGTTAAACAGGAAATATCTGAAACCTTTAGAAATAAGTAAATGTATCACATAAAACATCACCTATTATGAAAAATTTAAAGTTTGAATAATATTTTACATTCCGGCGATCATGCATAATTTTTTACTTTACAAATTCAAAACATTGGGGCCCTAACAGAAGGGCAAAAAAAAAAACAAAACAAAACAAAACAAAACAAAACGCTAGAGATAAAAAAACCGAAAAGTCATCATCAAAAGTCATAGCCACAAAAAAAAAAAATGTGCTTTCTCTATTCCCCAGGCTCTTGTGTTACATAAGAATCTCAGACATTTATCGAATTAATTGACATGCATATCCCATGATATTAAGAAAAGGGGAAGAGCATCTGTAGTTTTTGTTGGACAAACGGAACCTTAGGTATTTCTATTTCGTGGAAAATGAATAATTTAAAATATTTTTCATTAAAATTATTATTTATATTGCTTAAAAAAAGAGTCAATGAATAATGTTTTCATTATCGATACTAATAGATGTTCAAATATTTTTGTAGATAATGAACATATTTTTTATTTAATCATTAATCGTAAGTGATATAAATGATTTTTTTTTTTATCTTTTTACATTATATATAGTTTTGCAAAACAAATTGAGCCTAATTCTGAATTATTTTGGATGAAGGTGCTTAAAGTAGCTAGCTCGGTGTTTGGTGGGTACTTCCAAGGCTTGCATGCTGACTTGGACAAAAAGGTTAACCTTGTTGTGCGATTGGCTGAACTCTACGAACCCTATATTTTCCCCAATGCCGTGTAAGCTTCTATGCATTGGCCAATGGGCGTGCAGAGTGCATTAATTAATCACATCAGAATAGGAAGTCCTAGGTTTAATTTTTTTATAGGTCTATGTTTACCTCCTCTATTATATATTTTCATGCCTCAAAGTCAAGCTTACACGTGGTGAAAAGCATCATAATGATTAGATATTGTAATGCATTCACCTTCTAGCGTAAATTTTTAAAATAGTTGATAGTGATCCACATAATTACACAATCTCTTACTCTTGCTTTTTTTTTTTTTTTTTTTTATTGGCTTAGCTTTGACGATACAAATACAATGACTTTGAGAGCCACAGCCTTTAACAGTGGAGTAAACTCAGAAAGTGTCTTATACTTTGATCCAAGGTGTATGGATTGGGAGGACTATTTCAAGAGAAGTCATTTGCCTGGAGTTGTCGAAGCCTTCAAGCGTAAGTGAGACATGATGCAATTAATAAATAGTTGGGATAAGTATTCCATAAGTCCTACAACTTATTACGAAAATGCATTTCATTTCTAAAATTTGTCAAATTGTTTCAAATGAGTCCTAAGATCGACGCTATTAGCATTTTTCCGTTAAAAACACTGACGTGGCATTTTAAATAATTTTTTATTTTCAAGGTTTATTTTTTAATTAATTTTTATCCATTTAAAAAAAGATTTAAAAACTAAAAAATTAAATTTATTCTTATCTTATTTTCAACAAAAACTAAAAAGAAAATTTAAAAATTTTATTTTTAAAATTTTTAAAATAAATTAAAAACATAATGGTAACTTTTTAAATATGTTTTTTATAAATATTTTAACTAAAAAAATTATTTTTAATTAAAATGTTTTTTAATAAATATTTTAACTTTTTTTTAATTTTTTGGTGAAAATAAGATAAAATGAATAAATTTGATTTTTTTAGTTTTTAAATCTATTTTTTTAAATAATTAAAAAATAATTATAAAAATTCACATGGAAAATAAAAAATTATTTAAAATGCCACGTCAGCATTTTTAATGGAAAAGGCTAACGGCATCGATCTTAGGACTCGTTTGAAACAATTTGACAAGTTTTAGGACTTAAATGCACTTTTTGCAAGTTTTAGGACTGAAACACATTTTCGTGACAAGTTGTAGGATTTTTGGAACACTTATCCCTAAATAGTTTGGGACATGTAATAGATGGCATTATGAACTCCATGTGCTCTATTCCATTATATGTGGAAATAAATCAGGTGGTGTAACTGAAACATCTATTGCTATTTTTGGTGTCATATAAGATTGGAATGCCAATCATATTGAAAAATATGTGTACGATGTGTATTCTCCCTCATTTCTAACACCTCAAATGTTGCAAAGTGAAGGTTGCCAGCTAAATAGCGGTTTGGTTACTAGAATCTTCCCAAATTCATGATTCATGTAACACATAATATTTTTTACAATAAATGTTGCAATCTTCTCAAAGATGAACCACTGAAGAGAAAGCTAATGAACTACAAACGGGAATGTAGGTTCCTCTCATGAGGTAATCATTCACGTATAGCACAGACTATTCCAAGCTCTACCAATCGCAACTTGGTATTCAATTTAACATACAATTTTCTTACATTTTGGAGCCATCGCTAATCAATTATGGTTGATTAGACATCTAAATAAAATGTGGGAGTGCATTTACTTCTACAAACAAGAGATTAAATGGATTTGGGGACTTGATTACACTAGATTAGTCTAATACCCTTTTGGCCCAACTTCTCTCTTTTTTCTTCCAAAGAATTTTAGCAAGCGGTCTTGATTGATTTTAACTTAAGCAACTAACATCCAAGAAAAGATTATATGTGTTGACACCTAAATTATGCCTAACCATTTAGAATTAATTGTATAAAAATTAGGGACTAATCTAAAGTACCTAAATAAGATTTTAGAATTAAATTGCATAATATATAGCTTTTAGAAGCATATAGTTAATTGCATTTTAATCGGATTGGTGGTGATGAATGGACCTGAATTAGTCACGTGGATGGTGGCCCACAAGAAGTGAAATTAGACCAAGGCTAGGAGTGTTAGTGGTCGAAATTACAAGAGGAAAAGGAAGAGTCTTAAGCTTTAATTGTAATGGTTTAGCCCATTAAAATTAAAAGGCTTTGAGCTTAATTAGAATAAGCCCATGGAGATTAATTGTAATCTGATCAAATATTTGAGTGACAATGCATATTTCAAAAGATATCGAAAATGGCCATTAATTAAGGATTTTCCTAATTTAACAACGTGCATGTGAGCGGCAATTCGAGTTCAACCGCAAGATACGATCCCTATTTGCACTTGGAATCTTCCATCTTATTCATAATAAACATTTGGATAATATCGTTGATTTTGTTCATTACCTAATTTGAATGAATATGATGTGTTTTGGATGGTTTAATTGTTTCTTGCTTTTTTTTTTTTTGTTGATTTGAGTTAATTTGTTTCCCCGTTAAAAAATAAAATAAAAAGGTTAGGTGGAAAATTTTATAGATCATGTTGCATGTTTAGAATAGATTCTGATTGCTTTTCATAAAATAGATTAGTATATAGTTGGATAGATATCATTTATGTCAACTCTAGAAGAATAGGGTAATTTTCCGATTTAAATTAGGATTAGAATAATTTATTTCCTAGTTTAAGTTAGATAGTATCATAATCTTTGTAGTTCATTTTGAGTAAATTTTAATTTTGAGTTTCCATAAAAAATACCCAAAAAAATATCATGTACATGTCATATAGAATTAGGTTCATTCAATTGCACGTCATGTGTATCAATTTAATTAGAGTGCACATTATGTTAGAATAAAATGCATATTAATTTTGCCCATCACTAGGATTAGGTCGTTCTAATTAAAATCGCATGGATATAGCCTGCAAGTTAGTTTATTTTAATAAAAGTTGCATGCCACGTTAAGGTAGTGCATATTAAATTTTCTTGTTGTTATAATTAGGACACGTAGTTAAGCATCATCATTTTTTCTACGACATCGCATGAAGATTAAGCTCGCTTTGCATAAACTGAATAAAGCATAGTTTTTATTAAACAAGAGAAAACCCGAAAAAAGTTTGGTTGAAATTGTGTGTCAATTAGAAACCTATATAAATTGGATATGCAATTTCTATTTGACATTGTATGTGCTTACTTGCTTTGAGGTAAGTACCCTCCATTTCCTCGCTATTTATTTATTGCTTTGTTTATTGAGTGTTTCAGAAATCTTTGCACACCCATATGATCACTTCATTTGTTAGAAGATAATAAATAAATCCAAACTACTTGCTAAATATTTTTTTGATTAAAAAAAAGGCACCAAAAGGACATTAGTAAAATCTAGCATAACCAAATTTTCGTACTCACAATCTCTTATTCATGTGAATAAAGTAATCATCTCGATACTTTACTTTAGTTTCTAATCAACCCATAGAAAAAAAATTAGTGGCGATTCTTAGTTGAAAATCATTTGCTTGTTAATAACTTGAACCGAAGTTACGAATTGGTATAAGCTCGAGAGAGCCCCAACTAAGTTTAGACCTGGTAATTCATTAGCCGAATCCTTAAATGGTGCATTGAGATAAGATCACGATAATTGATTTTTTGCATTGGCAATGGACCTCATAGAAATCCAATAAATTAGAGCAGGGAACTTCTTGGTTAGATCAAATGACGGATGAAGGTGCGTGACAGCCATAGCTAAAAACTTTTCACCCCTTTTATGAGGAGTTAGCTTGCCTCAATGAGCCTAGAAGAGGCAAGGAGTCCAATAAGGGAAAATTCCGAGAAATGAACACGTGGCCCAAAGTAGTGCCACAACCTCTCCTCTCGTGGCTTTAGGCTAATGGCTTACTAAGTTTAGGCTTAACCCAAGCTTTTCTAAGTCTACCAATTTGTAGCTTGTGGTCCGGATTTTTAACCTGTAAGTCAATTTCATTTAGAAGTAGCCACTAATTAGTTTGTGGTAGGTCGATTAGAAATTCAAGTAAAACATTCAAAGAAATAGAAAATAGGATTGGGGGCTTAATTACATTAGGTAATCAACTAATACCCTTCCGATACCTAATTTTATTTAAACTTCAAGCCAAGTGTTTGTGTAGCATTTTATACCAATCTTAAGTCTTAGGATTCAATTCCTAACCATGCTAAGGAAATAGTAATCGGTGCATCACAAGGGTGCAATTGGAATACGAGAATACGCAAATAATAATCCAACATTTATTTCCAAGAACTTAAGCAAAGTTCTTTTATTTATTTATTTATTTATTTATTTTGAGGATTTCCTTGCATTTTTCTTTGAAATCTAACCAAATATTATTTTTTTAGCCTTTTTCCTAATTTTTGATTTTTTTTAATTTTTCAGAAAAAAAATTATGTTATATCACATAAATAAACGTACTCGGGTCAGGCCTCCGCACTCAACCTAGGTCGACACTGCCCTAGGCCCATCCTTGGCTAGACTGGGCTCATCGAATGAGCCCAGTTTGGCAACGCACTCGGGCCAAAATGACATATAAAAGAAAAGAAAAGCCCCGTGGAACTAAAACCTAAGCCTAAAACTAAACAGGGTCGGCCCATTAAAAATAAAAACCCGACCCAAAAAATCACCTGGCCCACGCATAAAGAGTTCGGGCCAACTAGACCCACGAGTCAGGCTAGCCTGACCCGGATCCGGGCTGGCTGCCCCGATTCGCTTCCTGCTGCTTCGCAGCAAGTTGGCCCCCATGAGGCAAGGTGGCAAAAGGCGTGCCACACCTATCCATTTGGCCTAGGGGAAACGGCGGTGGCGCTGCCTTGACAAAGCTGAGTCTAGTGCTTGCCCCACGTCCAGCAGGTGACGTCTTTGCGGCTGCCACGATTGTTGTCGCTCGGGTGCCGGAACAAAAGACAGCTGCGGCCTCTGCGGGCCACCACGAGGAGGACCCCGAGTCTAGTGGTGTTATACTGCGGGTCGAGGGCATTAATGGGTTGATGCCTAGACAATTCGGCTTTTGCTCTAAGCAGGGAAATGAAACTAGATCTAATTTGGGCATTTTATCGATATATGTGGGGTTCGTCAAACGAAAGTCGACCAGAGCCAAGAACGAGACCCAAAACCAGATCGAAACTTGACACAAATTAGCCAAGAATGCTCAACACCAATGAAGAATGGCACCAGTGAGCCCGGCATGCACGCGAAGAGGCGCAATCAACTGCTCGGGTGAAGACATGGCACAAAACGAAGAGGAAAAACAGGGGCGGTTGGTGGGTGCCCCCTACTCAGCTCGCAACGTCGGACGAGCTCAAAGATCGGGCTATGTCTGTTCGCCTTGTGCATCTCCGAGCCAGGATCCTCGGGAAATCGACCCCAAATCAGATTAGCCGAGACATGCTCGAATGGGACCTACCATGGCTTTGACGTGAATAGTCGGCTGTGGTTCTGACGGACGTAGTGGTCGACAGCGGCTTTGACGTGAATAGTCGGCTGTGGTTCGGATGGACGTAGTGGTCGACAGCGGCTCTCAGTGGCGTCCTCCTTAACTCACAGTTTTTCCCCTCTCTCTCTCTCTGATCTCTCCATTTCACCCTCTCAACTCGATAGCCCCCCTCTCGGGGAACCCATGCCCCAGAGGCTCTATTTATAAGTCGAGAAGGCCGGTCGACGGAGGTTGCTCGGCCGCCGGTCCTTAACGCACCGACCGGCCTCCCCTTTGGCCGAACCAGGGTCATCCTGAGCCCGTCACCTCCGCGGTAGCTCTGCTCTGCAGGCAGCGGCCTGCCCAGCCGTCCTCTCCGTCACCGTCCGACTACTCCTCTTCTGCTTCGCTTTGCGCTTGCTCTGCCCTTGCATCGTCCTTGTTGCTTCTGTGTGTGAAAGGAGGAAGAAGGAAAAGGTCGGGCCAGGGAGAAGTGAGCTGGGCAAGATAGGCCCAGGCCCAGGCAAGGGGGGAAGAAAAAGAAAAAGGAATTAGGGCGAAAGCCCAGACCCCGAGTCCTTTCCTTTTTTTAAAAAAATAAAAATAAAACCTAGTCAATGCGAATAATCTTAATGGCTATGTGATGTTTTGTTTAATGAAAATCTTTTTTTGTTAGGGCCGAATCGATCCTTAATTTTCTATATATTTTATCCCTAAATATTTAACTAAAATTTAGGTATCAACAAGCAAGCAATGTGGTCTAATAATGCACATGGAGCAACGCAACATTCGGCCCACTCAATTTCCTCTCTTGTATATTGAAAACACATAATTAATTACAGATAATTAGCATGATATATATGAATCACATGTTGGAATATATTAAAAGACTATTTATAGTTTACTATCTACTTAATTCAAAACTAATATAAAATGAAAAATGTGTCATAAAGTGAAGAGTACAAACAAATTAGCATCACTAAGTAGACTCACGTACATGAGATTATGATATTTTGAATAATTATGGAATAATAATAATTTTAAATTAGAAAAACTTATAATTGTTATGAAAACTCTTACAATTATACAACTTTCTTTATTGTACAAATTATTTGAAATTTATTTCCCACGTTGGGATATGGTGCTCCATGCCCTGCCAGGAAGCGCCCTCCCCGCATCGCATGAGAGGGTGGTCGGGCTAAGCTCCGCCCCATGGGGGCGGGGACTAGGAATGCGATCCCCAACCTTGCCTGGCTATGTGCCCATCTATACACACTAAGATAAACCCTTTCCAAAAATTCTTACCCTTATCACTTTATTTCTCATTTACCAACTCAACTATTGAAGGGTTCTCTTGGGACTAGCCCATAAGGCTTCCTTTATTTGTGCTGTGTAGACCAACCCTGCTCACGAGAGGTTCAAGCCAGCCCAACCTAGACCTAGAAAAACTTCACATAAATAGTGTCGATACACAGCATATGGAACTTTCAGCTGCATCTTATCAACGACAATGTTATCGTAAATATGTCACACCAATTAAATGAAATTCTATATGAACAAGTAGGGGTGAGCATCGGTTTAGGGTCAACCCTAGATTGACCCTAGACTGGCCCAACCCTGCCGGTCTTGGTCCAGTTCCTAAGGAGATTGGGTCGGTCCTTGGTCCTAGAATTCCTAGACCAATACTGTATGGGTCGGTCCTCGGTCCTGAGAGTTCCGGGTTGGTCCAATCCGGACCAACCTTAGATATATATAGTATTTACAATTTTTTATATAGAGAAAAATTTAAAATAAATGACGTCAACAACATTAAACATCTATTTAGTGAGGAGTTCAAATAATTTTACATTATTCTTTAATAACTTAGATTTTTAATGTATTTTACAGTGTCAATAGTCATAATTCACGAATGAGGAAAATGTTTTTGTAAGCAGTCATCACGGCATCCAAAAAAAGTATAAACAACTCTTTATGGCATCCTCCTTTAGTTTTCGTTCTTTTTTGTCTTATTTGTCCTTTTAGTCTTTGAAAGAAACAACTTCTCCGCTCGCTACTTGACACTCGCCTTGCTTGCTTTGGGTCACTTGTGCCGCTCGCCGCTTGATGCTTGCTTGGCTTGTTGCTCTTCGCTCGACATTCGATGCTCACCCCACTTGACCCTCACTGCTTGCCTTTCTTAGCTAACCTCGCTCACCATCGAACTCATTAGGTCGGTACGGTCCTCGGTTGCCCTTTCAAGGAGTACAAAAAATGAAATAAAAAATTATTGGTTAGTCCTAGGTTGACCTTGAAACCAGACCAACCACTTGACCGAACCCATTGAGTCAGTTCGGTTCTCAATTGTTTTTTTAAGGAGTACAAAAAATGAAATAAAAAATTATCAGTTGGTCTTGGATTGACCCTGAAACCGGACCGAACCCATCGAGTCGGTCTGGTCCTCGGTCCCAAGCTCAATAGGGTCGGTCATCGGTCCCAAAAATTGAGGATCAGCACTGGTGGGTTGGTCCTAGGGTTAGGGGGTGGACCGGTCCAACCCGGACCGTGCTCACCCCTATGAACAAGATCTACTCAACACAACTTGTCACACAAGGGTTCAATATTGACAAGGATATTGTCAAAGCCCAAACAACGCAGGAACAAAATGCCTCTCTCTCCACATGAGCATAACTAGCACCTCCTCATAGACCGTCCGTGAGATGACTCAAGTCTTGCATGGATTGAAAGAGGGATTATTGAGTGATACACAAGTTCGATCAACGCCAATTGGCTACTAGGGTACATCTTGAAGACACTTGACCCATATGGGTTGGACTAGATTATTATAAATTATTTTGAAAAACTTAGTAGATCTTGTCAAACTTAGCATAAGATCAGACTCGCCTTTTGATTGAGTTTACTTTCTTGTTTGATAAAACTAAAGATATTTAGGGTCTAGTGTATAGATTTATCTAACGGTTTTAATTCAAAAATTTGGTCACAAACTTTTAGAAGATTCTTTATCTTAGGTTTGATCAATACAGTGTTGATCGATTTAGTTTTGGTTGGAGTCTTGAAGATCACGTGTATGACCACATTGCCTTTAATCTAGTGTCTCGTTTGCTCCACGAATGAATCTTTTTAATCATGACAACGTGACTTACAGATAATGATTGATATGGGAGTCCATATGAGGATTGTAGCCAACTATGCAAACTTCCAAGCTATTTGCACACTCAAATTGTACAATGTATTGAATACTCAAATAGAAATGGTCTCATCAATTTTTATTTTTTATTTTTTTGGTGAGCGGTCTCATCAATATGGTTATATATTTATTTGGGTATGAAACACTAAGATTCTCCCAAGTGATGTGGTATTCCTTTCAACATAGTTATTTGGGCCTCAAACACTAAGGCTAGGTTCTCATATCTGAAAGAGCTCTTGCGCCTCGAAGGTTATATGCACAGTGGGTAGACTCCCTTCCACAAGAGCTTAAAATACACCTTGATTTACTGAACTTGGCTTTAATAACAATTAAGTTTCTTAACACCAAAAGAGCTTTTGTGGGATGAGAGTGACCTTAGAGGTTAAATGCAGAGTGGGTTGGCTTCTCCCAAGTGATGTGAGACTCCCTTCTGCAAAGGCTTAACATATACTCAAATCATCATTTCGAGTGAAATTATCCATGTCAACGAAGATGACATATTAGTCCAAACAACAAATCTAGGAAATATTACCCAATCATTAAAGTGTAGTCATTTTGATCAATTTTCGTCAGAAATCATAGACATGAGAATTCAATCATCATAGGATATAGATCAATTTTATGATAGATGAATGCTTATTTGATTAATTGCTTTACTGAAAAATATATCGATTATTTGAGAACTTCAATCAGTCACGTTTTCCTCAAGGAAAAAAGTAGTGAGACCTTGCGGTGTTTAATTATTGCAATGCAATTGTGCATCGATTGTTGCTTACCTAAATCCCATCAACCTCTCATCCCATCCTCCTTAACGGGCGGGTCCTTATAATAATGCTAAACTAACTAATAAAACTAATATAATTAACTGAAAAGCCAACTACCTCACTCAATCGATGACAAATATGAAACAATTAATTGACATTAAATTTTGGAGTTCTATCATCTTGAAAATGCATTCATGGGGTCATTTACACAAAAAAGGAAGATTAATTCATATTTACGGAGAAGCCCATCAAAAAGGTAGGATTAAAATGCTTTTTTGGACTCCCACGCATAGAGATGTGACACGAGATACCCATGCCCCACTTCCAATGGGACATATTTTCCTCATGAAAAATGCCTCGCGGAACAAATAGTGGCCATGGGAGGGGTGGGCGGGGTCAGCACTAGTCCCATTTTGTTAATCCCCAGCTTGTTTATGATACAAATACATGTTGCCATATATTAATTACGAGTAGTATATTAAAATGTAGATTATTATATTATATAACCCATTATAATTTATTATACAATCGATTTACAACTAAAGCAAAATAAACAATACATGTTATAAAGCGAAGGATGCAAACAAATTAATATAAATGAGGATTTTTTTTTTTAAAAATGGCCCAAAATTCTTTCAATTTTTTCAAATAAGGGTCCGAATTGAACCTTGTTTTAAATAAAAGCTTGAGTAGACTTGGTTGTTGTAAATAGGAGCCTGAAATGGCCATGATTGTTTTAAATTAACCTTGCTAGTAGCCGCCCGGCTAAATTTTCTGATTGGTCAATGGCTTTTTTGTCCAAATTTTCTTTTCTTTTTTCTCTTTTCTTATATTTTATTTTTTATATTGGCTGGTGGCTTCTAGTAAAGGCCGAGGGGAGGGCCCAGCGACCCTCGCTGGCTGGCCACTAGGAAGGGCTGGTGAGGGCTTGCAAGCACTCGCTGGTAGTGGGCCGCAATGGGCGACCTCCTCCAGGGCAAGGGTTGCCTTGCTTAGGTGAGGCCATCCCTTGCCCCGTGGCCAGTGTGGGTGGCCCTCCTTGAGTCAAGCAAGGGTGACCCTTGCCTAGCCCTTTGTGGGCATGGCTGGTGGCCGGGCGGCCATCGATGAAGATGAAGAAGAAGAACCAGGAAAAAAAAAAGGGAAGACAAAGAAAAAAGGAAGAAGAGAGGGAAAATGATAAATGATGAATCTTGATTGCCGGAAAGTCAGGCCCTTATTTGAACAAGACATAATCATTCCAGGTCCTTATTTGAAATAAGATTAACTTTAGACTCTTATTTGAGAAAGTAATGATACTTTAGCCCTTTCTTTGAAACAAGATCCATTTCAAGCCCTTATTTTAAAAAATGAGGGCACTTCGAGCTATTTTTTTGGAATTTTCCCCATAAATAAGTAGACTTGTCTAGCATGAGATTGATGTTTTTAATAATTACCAAATATTCGTAAATTTAAAGTACCAAATTACATATTTGTTATGAAAAACTCTCACAATTATTTAATTCTATTAATTTTTTTTAATGAAATTTGTTGAACTTTTTTCCCACAAGGGTTGCATGGCTCAAGCGAGCAAGGGTAAGCCATGACCAAGTGATTGTTGACACTTAAATTTTGTTGACCCGCTTGATCATTCATTAATTGCATAGAAAATTAGGGATTAAATTTTAACCCTTAGCAAAAATAAATTTATCAAATTGCATTGCATGTAGGTATTAGGGACATTTACATATCCATCGGACCAACAATGATAAATTTAAGTGAATGGTCTTGAGCTTAATTAAATTAATCACACTCAATCCTAAGGATTAAATGTTTGTCCAAGCCCATAAGAGAGTATGATGGCCGAAGTTCACAATTGATACGCACATGGGAGCCGAAGTTCATATCAAGAAAATATTGTGGGAAACAAGTCAAAAGGAAGGTGATAATTGGCTGAATTGGAGGTAGATATTCATGCATGGGGTCGATACTCCTACCATGAACTTATTCGGTCAAGCAAAAGAGGAAATATTTATTGGTTCTTTTCTCGAGGGACCCCATTGCTTTACACATAAAAAGAGGCAGTACAGAAAAAGAGGGAGACATTGGCCAAAATAAAAAAAGAGGAAGAAACACAACAAAGGAGGGGGCTGGTTCTTTTTTGGGATCTCTCACTCTCTCTCTCTCTCTCTCTCTCTCTCTCTCGCTAAAAATAGGCACACGAGAGTCCAAAGGGAGAAAAGTGGTCTGGGGCTTCTTCTTCGGGGACGGTTTGGCCCTTTAACCGGGGAGGGACGTCTTCTCTTTGCAATGGTAATGTTGACGTACCAAAAAGTCATGGATGTAGACTGATCAAAGAGATATTACTTTATTAATTTCAACCGGTGAAAAACGACATTGGTAGGCATGATAAAAATGCAGCTATATATGGAGCCTCTGTGCTTCAGTACTTAAGTCGCTCTTCAAGTTCCCCCTAGCTCTTGTTCAAAGACTCTCTGGTCCATTTCGGTTCAAATATGGGGATGGATATAGTCCAATTTTTTGAAAACAAGACCATCTTAGTCACGGGAGCCACTGGCTTTCTCGCAAAGGGTACTCTCTCTCTCTCTCTCTCTCTCTCTCTCCCTCTCGCTCTGTCTCTCTCTCTCTCTCTCTCCATGTATGAAGTATACTTAGTCGCCAATTGCCATCATCAATTGACCATCTTTTTGCGAACTAAAATTTATTTGATTCTATATATCATGACGGCTTAGTATTTGAGGAGAAGATGTTTCGGATTCAACCAAATGTCAAGAAAATGTACGTTCTTATGAGAGCTATGGACAAACAGGTAGTGACACGAAGGTTGCATGAAGAGGTAGAAAGATTCAAACTCTAATTATCCTCATATAGTTAGATCCACTTTATGTTCCAAATTGACTAGAAAGAAAAGGTACACATAGGTGTGTTCAGAATAATAATAATAATGATTATTAAGGAACCATTAATTTCGCGGAAATAAAGAAAATAAATAATTTGGAAAATATTTTCCTATAAATAATTACTTGTATTGCTTATAAGAATGAATAAATGAAAAATATTTTCATCTTCTACAAAAATGCAAGATGAATTATTGTCAATAATTATTTTTTTTCCATTGACTAATTATTTCAAACTATATAAATGATCATGTTTAGGAAAATATATTCCAAAATATTTGTTCTTCGTATAACAAACAGAGCCTAATAAAATGAAATGATGAGATTTACTTTTGGAAAAGAACTTGAATTGTCACAGGAGTAGCCGTATTGTGGTGTATCCAACAGTTGGCACAATCACTTAAATGTGTAATTCCGAATTAATTCTACTCTATTTAACATGGAAAATGAAGGCAAAGGAAGAAAAAGAATATGAAAACTAAGATAAAAGATAAATTTTCCTTCATAACAACCTTTAATCTTTTTGCATCGCAAACAGCTCATACAGAAGAAGTTATTCGACATTTCGAGGGAAGAATGGGCAGAGACTTTCAACTCAATTATGAAATTGTGTCCAATTCCTGGAGATGTTTCTTGCGAGAATTTGGGAGTATATGATTTTGATTTGAGGTCGGAGATGTGGAGAGAAATAGACATAGTTGTCAGTTCGGCCGCGACTACCATAGAAAACGGCCGTTAAAAGACTCACAATTTTCGTGACCAAGAGAGAGCGAATTCGAAGAAAAAATTTGTGTAAGAAGAGGGCCTTGTCTGTCTTGGTCAAGAAGGCCTTTTCCCTTATCTTTCTCTGACAAGAAAAGGAAAAGTCAGCTACAGAACAGAGAAATGAGAGAGAGAAGACCGGTGAGAGAGAGAGAGAGAGAGAGAGAAGGGAGAAAAGAGGAACAGTTCTTCCTCTTCGTGCAGCTCCTTCGCTACCCAGCTCCAACCCTTCGCCGCCCAGCCACGATCTGGCGCCACCACACCCTTGCGTCGTCGCTGCTGCTGGCATACCACCACGCCGGAGGCCCCTTTGCCCGTGCGCCACCGCTCACTTCCGCCGCTCGCCATTGCACCTCAGTGCCGTTGCTGCCTGCTGTTACTCTCCATCCATCGTCGGAGCACCGTCATCGACCTCCGCCGCACTCGACGCCTCAGCCCCGACGACTGCACCCATCGCTGCAGCAACCCGCGCTGGCTGCCCTCCATCACCTCCTTGCAGCCACTAGCAACACCATCGATGCCCAACCTCCTTGCTCTGCCTTTGCCTGACGACCCGCGACCCGCACCAGCATCTCCGTCTCCGTCGCCGCCCGCCATCGCACCGGAGCCCCTCCTTCAGCCGACGCCGCACTTATACCACTGCGCAACCGGCAGCTCAGACCACATCCGATCGCCGCGTCGCTACGTCTCAATCAGTTTATTCTTGTCGGAGAACAAATCAAGATGGGGATAAGGGAAGGATGATTTGCTGAGCCATCTAGTAAAAGATTATCTGCCAAGAAAGAGAAAGAAGCTGCCATGGATGTAAATGTGGCTTATAGCCAAGAAAGTACTAATCGTGCCCTAGCTATCCAGATGAATCCAAGGCAACAACAAACTGCTGGTCGTGAATCATTCACCCAAGTAAGCAACAGGAGGTAGTTCTCTCCTCTCCTTGGATCTCCATCCCAAGTGTCAGCAATCCTCCAAAAGAAAGGCTTACTTACTAGCAAACTGAAGCGCCCTAACTGCAAAAGCATTTGTGGTTACGACTCGATGAAGAAGTGTGACTACCATAGCAGTGAATTGGGGCATTCAACTGATGAATGTTTCACCCTCAAGCACCAGATCCAAAATCTCTTGGACATGAAGGCCTTTTCGTTTCAGACTACTCGGCCGAATGTAAAAAAAAATCTGCTATCGGAGCATGAGGGTACAGTGAATGCTATCCTAGAACATGAAGTCAATCGAATCAAGAACTTGAAGGTGGACGTGACAGATGCCTACAATGGACTGGTGAGAACTGAATCTTATCCAGATCATGAGGATATTCCCCTATCATTGATGAGGGAAATAGTCGCTAAAATGGTGGAGGACGGCATCATTGTGTATGCTGACCATAATTGCATAGTCTCCACTATTTCCCATATCATTATTGATTAAAATGAGGAGCAAACTACACTCAATGCCGACAAGGAAGGAATTGATCCTTCGCTCGTGGACATGCCCCCGCTAGAAGATGTATCCAACGAGGAGATAGTGATTGAGATGCCTCAGCCGTATGAGTATGTCAACAATAAGGCAATGCCTTGGTACTACGATCTAGATGTTGACCTGGTTACAAGGTCTGGTCGGACTTATGCTTAGACTGGTGCCCAACCTACAAAGCCTGTCATTGATGAAGAGGCTAAGGAATTTCTGGCTGTAATCAAAGCAAGTGAGTATAATGTAGTCGACTAGTTGCGAAAGATACCCGCCCAGATCTCTTTGCTCGAGCTCTTGCTTACATCCCTCGTGCATCAAAAGTCTTTGATGAAGGTGCTGGGTGAACTCCATGTATCGGAAACAATCGAGGTAGACAAGCTAGAGGAGTTTGTGGGATCAGTCCTTCTCAAGAACTTGATTGCTTTTTTTGATAAGGAATTCCCTCTTGAGGGTAGGGGGCATAACAAGGCACTCTACATATCTGTTAAACACAAAGCTTCTCATGTGTCCCGAGTACTTATTGATAATGGATCTGCTTTGAACATATGTCCGCTGGCCACCCTTCATCGCCTCGAGATAGACCCATCCAGGATACATGGTGCGAAGACTTCAGTACGAGCTTTTGATGGGACAAAAAAGGAAGTGATATGGGAAATCCATCTCGATGTGCAAATAGGGCCGGTCGTCTCCAGCATTCCCTTTCAAGTGCTGGACATCCTTACCGCATTTAATTTCCTGCTAGGTCATCCTTTGATACACACTTTTCGAGCGATACCTTCAAGTCTACATCAAGCTGTGAAGTTTGTGATCAAAAGGAAGCTGGTCACTATCTTTGGCAAGGAAGACCATCAAATTTATCAAAAGACGTCTATCCCCTATGTGGAGCCATATTTCGAGTTTGAGTCAAGTTACCACTCATTTGAGTTGGTGTACACAATACATGCTTCTCGAGGTTCATCGCCGCTTACTCCTGAAGTTTCGAATGCTGCCCTCATGGTGGGAAGAGTTATGGCTGGAAATGGCTTTGTTCCTTGCAATGGTCTTGGAAGAAATGGTCGAGGCATTCAAAACCCCATTGAGGCCTCTCAAAGGTCCCGTTCTGCTAGATTAGGGTACCATGGAAGAGGAGAAGAAAGTTCTGGAGGACAAAGAAAGGAACGGCGGAACTCGCTGTTAAAGCTAGTACGAGCACCTTGAGGGGGTGAACAGGCGCGAAAACAAATTTTTGTAGAGTAAAGTGTATATCTTTACTTTTAACTCAAATTTGTTTAACAATAGACTTTGTAATGGAAATTAGACTTTAGCAATCAAATAGAGTTATGAACAAAATAAAAGAGTTTAGGGAAGAGAATAAGAACACAAGGTTTATAGTGGTTTGGCTTGATCCAAGCCTACGTCCACTCTTCCGCACTGATAGCCGACCGGCTGGATTCCACTATGAATCAAAAGAGTTGTTACAATATCACTTCCTTGATTCCACAGTGTAGAGACTCCGCTACACTTCCTCAAGGCTTCACAAATATAAACTCTCTTTTGTATACAAGTTTACGCTCAACAATTGAATCAACAAAGAACAAGGAGCTTTAGACTTTGAAATTTTTCTATCGCGCACAACTCAAATAATCAGAACATCTTCCTTATATACTCCTTTATGCCTTCATAACCGTTGGTACCTTCCAAAGGAGTTCTTCCAATCTACCCATTGGACAGAATTAATTAGGGAGATCTTGAGTTACTTAAGGAATGTGATGATAGCCCACCAGTCCTGTTGTCCCATACAATCAGGATCTAGGTTTCCATAAGTAGAACCTTCCAAGTATATTTCGCCAATCAATGAATCCACATTATCCAAATTAAATTCAAGACGAATAATATATTTTGAGATGCTATCTCCAGCTGTGAGATCTTCTTTAACTGCTCAAATCAAATCCTTAAAGAAATACTCGATTCTGGATAAGTCTTCTTCGTCGGTTTAGGAATTGTCAATGAGGGCAGACTTTAAATCTTGAGTCTGGCGGTCTGGCGAACTTTGACAAAAGAGTTTGGAAGTCTTTAGACTAGACTGATGGAAACGTTTTGTTAGCTTCAAAACAAATAAGGAAGTTTTCTCCAACAATCTCCCCCTTTTTGATGATGACAAAACTTTCCTACAGATTTGGATATTTTTGACTTGCAAGACAATACTCAAGCAAACAAGGATATCTCATAAAAGATAAATGGATTAGGATAAAGATAGTATCGAATCTGCATCCACAGGAAAAGTGTTAATCCTGTAAAAACAACTATCTTTGCCATGAATACCATCAATGCTTAAAATACTGCAAGCAAGCATCAAATGATTACACAATTTGAATCCAAATCAGTCACAACCAAACAACCAAACAAAAGTAAAGTCAAAAGTCAAATCAAACAAGAGTCAAATCTCAAATTTGCACCATTTCCCCCTTTTTGTTAGCATTAAAAAACGTAGAGACGAAAAGAGAATAAAATTAGGATTGTTTTGGAATGCGAACAAGTTGGAAATCTCCCATCAACTTGACAGTCTCTTCCAGCTTTTTCAAATCCTCCTTTAGTTGTGCCACTTCTTCACCCTTGGCATTTGCATGGACTTAAAGAGCAAGGGCCTGAATTTGATCATGCAAAGAAATTGAAGAGACTTGACTGGCATTCTGCATATTCTGAACTTCGCATCCCGGGGCATAAATCTGGTCTCACATCTCCATAAGAACATCAAGCAGTCTTCAAAAGTCTGTTGAGTTGTCAGTTTGAGTGCTTGCCTCTGCATGATCAGTTTGAGGAGTATTGGCAGATGATGGCATTTAGCATGAGCACCAAGATTTGGTGATGAAACCTCATGACCTTCCTTAGGAAATTGAGGGGCATATATATCTTCTGGATCTGCAGGAGAATGGCTAACATCTTCACTAGTAAAAGCAATTGAAGAGGTACCTTTTTTCTTAGCAACTCCTCTTGTTTCATTGCCTTCAGGCGGAGAGAAGTACTCTTCATGCTCTGTCTCTTCTTGTTCTCCTCTGCCCTCTTCTTCTGTAGTTCGTTCTTCCTTTGCTTCTTTCCTCATTGATTCCCTTTCTTCATTCCCTGTACTTTGTCTCTTCTCTATCTTGATCCTCTATCTCCTCTGTCCCTGGAACAAAATGCTGGTTCCTTAAGGCAAGAGCTAAAATGGTGACATCCTCCTCATCTTCTTCATCCTGTAAGATGAGTGCTCTTCTTTTCTTGGATGGAGCTGTCATGGGCTCCTTTTCTTTTCGTTTTGCAGCCATAGAGACTTGGTGAGTCTTGATAGGGGTTTTCTCCTTAAATCGCTCCAAAGCTTTGTTCAGCTCCTTCAGATGCATTTTGGAAACCATTTTCAGTCCCACCACTATTTGATCACAGGTTCGAACACACAAAATCTTGGGACGCTGAATATTCAAATGTCTGAATAATTTAGTAATAAGTGATAAATAAGGAAGTTGACCCTTGTTCTTCACCATTGATCTATACATGTGAAACATGATAGTGTGTGGAAGAGAGAACTTTTTGCCAGCATTGATAGCATACATCAACTTTGCTTTTGAGTTGGAGACATCAGTCTTCGAAGTCGATTTGGGTCTAAGGCAATTGATCACAATCTTGTGAAGCAAAATATTTGAGGCATTCATCCTCAAGTACAAAATTCGTCCTTCCGCCATTCCATCCCGAACAAGTTCTACTGTCGCACGACCAACAGACACATTAATTGATTAGAATGCCCCTCTTTCTACTCCAATCACATCATCCAATGTGTCCATATCAACTACATAGTCTTGATCTCGAACACTGAAAGAGAATCTATTCGCATCCAAAAAGCTCAGATTTGAATAGAAATATGCAGTAAATTCTAGATAAGCCATTGTTGTCTTAGAACGAAATCGTTTAAGCTGAAGTAGAGTGAATTTCTCTCGCAATTTCACATTCAGAAAATCAAGAAAATCAAAGTCCACAGTTCTTGGGTTGATCACCCCTCGCTTTAGCAACTTAGAGTAAAGTCGCTTGTGTTCCTCAGAACGAAACAAATCTGTCCTTTTGCTTCGAATATTCGCCGCAACACCTATTCTAGGCTTAAAATAAGTATACATCTTGTCATCATCATTTCCATCTGGCTGACTAAGACCTCCAACACGTGGATTGCTTGGAATATTCGCAAATGCTTTTTTTGCCGACCCCGTAGAAGCAACTCCCAATCGTTCCATTGTTCGCAAAAAATGGGTTTCATTTCGATACCCTTTTTCTTTTAAAAATTTATCAATAAAGTTCGAGGGAGTACCTCCCTCCTTCAAGGTAGAGTAGCGTTTAAAGGTAAAAGCAGGCTTTTGAGTTCTTACAGGTTCTACATCTTCAATGATTTCTTCCTCCACTTGTTGATGAATATCCTGAGGTCTAGCTTGAGGAGATTGACGTGGTTGAGAATGTTGTGGACTCTGTTGTTGTCTTGGAGATTCTTCTTCCTCAGTGAGGTCAAAATGCGTAGGACCCTCACACATGTGTTGTGGTCCCCTGTTCGCAATCCTTGAAGACTTTCTTTACAAAGACATTCTCACAGTCTTTGAGAGATTCCAAACTCGTTTCACGAGAAAGATGAAAACTTTGAGGATAAAACTAGAGGGTAAAAGAGAGAAGATGATATTCTGTGCTTCTAGGTTTCGTGAAGAAAACAATCGGTATATAAGGCGATCGAAACGGGGTATTCGAATCGCCGTAAAAGGAAAAATAGAAAATGCCTTTTAAAAAATAACTACCTTTTTGAAAAATAGATAACTGTCATTTTAAAAGATAACTTCTTTTTCAAAAAGGAATGATTGCAATAATTATGAAAATTGGGGAAGATAACATCAATCAATTACAGATTAATAATGTACCTTTTCGAGATTTTATTCGAGAGATAAATTCTAAAACAGAGATAACTTACAGTTATGAATCTTGATTTTATGAGTCTGAGCATCTTTAGACTTTTATCCCTAAGTCTGAACTTCTTCAGACTTTAAGATATTAAATCTGGATTGAATAAACTCGAATTGATTTTTCTCCAGTGGCTTTGTAAATATGTCCGCTAGTTGATTCTTTGAGTCAATGAATTGATTCAAGACTTCTCCATTTTGAATATGGTTTCTAATAAAATGATGTCAAATCTCTATATGCTTTGCTCTTGAATGAAGGATTGGATTCTTGGGTGAGATTAATCGCGCTGGTGTTGTCACATTTGATCTAAGTGCATGAATCTCCAATTTCAAAGTCTCTTAGCTGTTATTTTATCCACAAGATTTGAGAACAACAACTTCCAAGAGCTACATACTCTGCTTCTGTTGTTGAAAGAGCTACTGTGATTGCTTCCTCGAAAACCAAGATACTGTCTTGTTACCAAGCAATTGACAAGTGCTCGAGGTGCTCTTTCTATCAACTCTGCATCCTACTAGGTCTGCGTCTGAATATCCAAGGAGAGTAAGGTCTCCATTTTTAGAATACCAAAGACCCAAATTAGAGATTGTTGTAACGTATTTGATGATGCGTTTCGCAACACTTAGATGAGATTCTTTGGGATCTAATTGAAATCTGGCACAAATACAAACACTAAAAAAAATGTCAGGTCTAGAGGTAGTAAGATAACTAAGTGAACCAATGATATTCCTGTATAGCTTCTGGTCAACTTTCTTTCCTCCTTCATCTTTGTCCATCTTTGAAGAACTTGACTTTGGTATATCCGTCTTTTTGCAATTCTCCAAACCGAACTTTTTAACAAGTTCTTTAGCATATTTTTCTTGGTGAATGAAAGTTCCTTCCTTCAATTATTTTATTTGAAGTCTGAGAAAGAAGGATAGTTTACCTATCATGCTCATTTCAAATTCATTTTGCATAGACTTAGAGAATTTCTTACACAGATTTTTGTTAGGTGATCCAAAAATAATATCATTAACATAGATTTGTACAAGTAAAAAGTTTTTACTTTCTCTTTTAATAAATAAGGTAGTGTCTATTTTACCTTTAACAAAGCCATTTTGGATTAAAAACTCACTTAATCTGTCGTATCAAGCTCGAGGTGCTTGCTTTAAACCATACAACACCCTTTTCAATCTGAATACAGAGTCTGGTTTCCTTGGGTCTTCAAATCCGGGAGGTTGTTCCACATAGACTTCCTCTTGGATAAATCCATTTAAGAATGCACTTTTGACGTCCATTTGGAATAACCTGAAATTTTTTTCACAAGCACAAGCAAGTAATAATCTAATTACTTCTAACCTTGCTACTGATGCGTAAGTCTCATCATAGTCTATTCCTTCTTCTTTCGTATATCCTTTGGCTACGAGTTTTGCTTTGTTCCTTATAACTTTCCCTTTCTCGTCCATCTTGTTTTTGAAAACTCATTTGGCTCCAGTAACAGATTTACCTTTTGGTTTAAGAGTCAATTCCCAGACATTGATACTAAATTGCCTGAGTTTTTCTTGCATAGTTTCAATGCAGCTTTCATCAGTTAAAGTTTCTTCTATGCTCTTGGGTTCTATTTCAGAAATAAGAGCCACATCACTAGACTCTTCATGCATTTTGGATCTTGTATGAATCCCTTCATCAATGTCACCAATAATGAGTTCTTTTGGATGACTAGACTTGTGTTTCCAATTGCTGGTTGGTTTGTCAGTCTATTGATCTTTTTCTTCATTTGATTCTTCAACGATCGTTCGTTGCTGGTCTTCTGGAGTTTGAGCTGCTTCTGGAGATTTAGACTTAGTAGAGTCTGAAGCAGGTTCAGATTCTTCAGGTTGAGTTTGAATCAATTGCTTTTGTATAAGGTCTTGAAATTTGACATTCATCGATTTCTCCACAGATTGAGTCCTTTTGTTGTATACTCTGTAAGCTCTACTGGTGGTTGAATATCCAAGGAAGATACCTTCGTCTGATTTTTCTTCAAACTTACCAATTTGATCATTTGCATTTTTCAATATAAAACATTTGCATCCCAACACATGAAAATATGAGACAATTGGCTTCTTTCCTTTGAACAACTCATAAGGAGTTTTCTCCATAATAGGCCTTAAGAAGACTCTATTAATAAACCACCGGTCGTGGTGGCTCTGCTAGGTAGGCTTCAGTGATCCTTTGAGGGAGAGGTGAAAGGTTCGAAACCCTTGCAACGAAAGGGGGCTGGTGGAGTTATTTGGTGACTTACCCGGTGGCATGGGGTGGTGGTTTCCTCATGTTGCCCCCAGGTTCTTCCCGCTGGCTGTCGGCTTTCGGGGTTTCCTAGGTCATAAAAAAAAAGAAGAAGACTATTAATAATATAACATGCTGTGAAACTGCTTTAGCCCAAAAACGAGAAGAAATGTTGCTTTCAATTAAAAGAGTTCTAGCCATTTCTTGCAACGATATATTCTTCATTTCCACAACTCCATTATGTTCTAGAGTGTATGGTGAGGAGAACACATGTTGAAAGCTAGACTCATCACAGAATTTAGCAAAGTCTTGATTTTCAAACTCACCTCAATGGTCTGTCTATATACTTGAAATAATATATCCTTTCTCATTTTGAACTTTCTTAGCAAATTTTATAAAATAAGAGAAGGTTTCAGACTTACTTGCTAGGAAATATACCCAAGTAAATCGTGAATAATCATCCACTATTACTAGGAAATATTTCTTACCTCTAATACTTTGGGTTCTGGTTGGTTCAAAGAGATCCATATGTAAGAGCTGCAGCACAAGATTAGTGGAAACTTGATTTATTGGTTTGAGAGAATTTCTAACCTGTTTTCCCAATACACACGGGGTGCATAAATAAGATTTTTGGTATGTCAGGTTGGGTAGTCCACGAATAAGCTTCTTTGCAGAGATCTTGGCTATTTGCTTCATGTTGATGTGGCCAAGTTTTCTATGCCAGAGATTAGCTTCCTCTTGAATTGAAATTAGACATTGGGATTTTTCTGGTTTGATATCCAAGAGGTATATATTCCCATGTCGTCGCCCCGTGAATGTCTGAGAGGAGTCTTTACTGGTTCTTGAACATATTCCTTCTTAAAAGTTGATTTTGAAACCTGTGTCGCATAGTTGGCTGATACTGAGCAAGTTGTAGTTGAGTCCTTTTACTAAGGAAACATTGCTGATTGTGAGACTTCCAATCTTTACTATTCTGCATCCGACAATTCTGCCTTTACTATTTCCTCCAAAAGAAACTTTTCCACCATTAACTTGCATAAGCTTTATGAAACAACTTGAGTCTCCTGTCATATGTCTTGAGCATCTACTATCCAAGTACCATTTGGCCTTTTTCTTGATAGTGACCTGCATTTAAAAAGGAAATTCAAGCTTTATTTGGTACCCATACTTTCTTGCGTCCAATGGAGTTAGTGCAATATATGGTCTTTGCCCAAGCCTTCTTAACAGGTTTCCAAACCATCGGATATTCTTTCTCAAAATGTTCTAAGCCATTACACTTAGAGCATTTAAGAGCATTATGACCTACAGGTTTTATAAAGACTTTTTGAAAATGATTTTTATAAAAACTTTTGTGGGTCTTTGTTTGATTCTTTCCTTTACTTTTGGAAAATCAATTAGAGGAATGGTTTTAGTAGTCATTCCCAAGCCTGATTTGTTAAAGTAAGGTTTTTGCGCCGAAAGAATCTTTTCCAATTTCTCATACCCAATGGAAAACCTTTTTGAGATGCTTGAAATATCATTGTTCAAAAGTGCATTTTCTTTAGAAAGAGAGTCTGCATTTTCTTTTAAGATAATAACACTTTTATCTAAATTTTCGACATTTTCTTTCCAAACAATCTCCTGTTGCTTCAGTGCAGAATTTTCCCTTTTTAGTTTGGAAATCCTCTTGAGAGAGGTTTTGAGAATAAAACACAGTTCATCAATATATTTAGAAACTTTAGTAGGAATTTTTAAATTACTTACCTTGATTTCACTGTCTGAATCTGAGTCTGAGTCTGTCTTAGAGTCTGAATCTGATTCTGATTGTGTCATTAGATAAATATTGGCATAATCATCATCACTCTCTTTGCATTCAGTATTACTCCAAGTTTCTCTTTGAGAGCATTTATGTATTTCTCAGCTTTTCCTTTCTTTTTCTTTAGTAAGGGACAATTGGGTTTGATGTGTCCTTGTTTCTTGCATTCAAAATAAATCACATCTTTATTAGATTCATCGTCCTCTGCTATTTTATTTTGAGACTTTTGAGAACTTTGTTTCTTCCAATTCAATCTTCTTCCCCTTTTGTTCAGTTTTCAGAACTTTCTTATCATGAAAGCAAGCTCTTCATCGTCCATATTGTCTTTAGAATCTGAAATATCAAAGTCATAATTAGATTTTAAAGTAATAGATTTTTTACCTTTAGGATCTTCATCTTCATTAATTTGCTCCACTTCATAAGATTGAAAAGTGCCAACCAATTCGTCAACGAAGAGTGGCATGATCCTTTATGTCTCATTTATTGAGGTCTTTACGTGATTCCAATCTTTGGAGAGTCCACGCAGCAGTTTGTTAACCTTCATGGGTCCAGAGATTGGTTGACCTTGATACTCAAGATCATTCACGATCTTTGTAAAATGACTAAACATGTTAGCGATAGATTCTCCTGGTTTCATCTTGAAGGCTTCATATTGACCGAGTAGAATATTGACTCTGGTTTCTTTCACTCAATTGGTTCCTTCATAGGTGATGTGCAACCTATCCCAGACTTCTTTAGCTATTTCACAAGAAGATATTCTGTTATATTCAGTAGGGGATAATGTACAATATAAAGAATAAATTACTTTTGCATCGAGAGCTTGTCTCTTGGTAATCTCTTCTTGAGTCATCTCGCTAGACTCAACAGCTTCTTTTCCTCTTTCTAAGACTGTTGTAGCTTTAGGAATGATTACTTTATCTACCACGTCCCATTCCAGAGGATCTTTTGATCTTAGGAATACCTTCATCTTGTTTTTCCATATGTTGTATTCCTTCCCATCAAAATAAGGCGGTCTGGTGTTGCTTTGCCCTTCAACCAAACCTGGAGTCAACATACTAACCATGGATAATTAACTCTGAAGTAAAAACACTTCAATTTAAATGAGTACATAGGCTCTGATACCAATTGTTGAAGCTAGTACGAGCACCTAGATGGGGTGAATAGGTGTGAAAACAAATTCTTGTAGAGTAGAGTTATATATTTACTTTTAACTCAAATCTGTTTAACAATAGACTTTGTAATGGAAATTAGACTTTAGTAATCAAATAGAGTTATGAACAAAATAAAAGAGTTTAGGGAAGAGAATAAGAACACAAGATTTATAGTGGTTCGGCTTAATCCAAGCCTACGTCCACTCTCCCGCACTGACAGCCCACTAGCTGGATTCCACTATGAATTAAAAGAGTTATTACAATATCATTTCCTTGATTCCATAGTGTAGAGACTCTGCTACACTTCCTTAAGGCTTCACAAATTTAAACTCTCTTTTATGTACAAGTTTACGTTCAACAATTGAATCAACAAAAAACAATGAGCTTCAGACTTTGGAATTTTTCTATCGCGCACACACTCAAATAACTAGAGCATATTCCTTATATACTCCTCCATACCTTCATAACCGTTGGTACCTTCCAAAGGAGTTCTTCCAATCTACCTGTTGGACAGAATTAATTAGGGAGATCTCGAGTTACTTAAGAAATGTGATGATAGCCCACCAATCCTGCTCGCCCATATAATCAGGATCTAGGTTTCTATAAGTAGAACCTTCCAAGTATACTTCGTCAATCAACGAATCCACATTACCCGAATTAAATTCAAGACGAATAATAGATTCCGAGATGCTATCTCCAGCTGTGAGATCTTCTTCAACCGCTCGAATCAAATCCTTAAAAAAATACTCGATTCTGGATAAGTCTTCTTCGTCGGTCTAGGAACTGTCAATGAGGGTAGACTTTAAATCTTGAATCTGGCGGTCCGGTGGATTTTGACAAAAGAGTGTGCAAGTCTTCAGACTAGACTTATGGAAACATTTTGTTAGCTTCAAAACAAATAAGTTTTCTCCAACACCCGCCACCTGACCAAGGGTGAGGGAGGTGAAACTCACTACCCCCAAACATTCGCGAGACATTCCTCCGTCCTCCCATAATGATGCAAGATGAAGCAGAAGTGATGGACACCTTGGGGTAGCCTAACCACAAATTTGACTATTTGGTGAAGTATTCGGCTCCTCCAAGCTTTTATTTTGATCCACGCGACATAGTCCCAAATGGATAGGGGTGGTATGGATGATCCGATACCCCCGAAGACAGAGAACCATGATGATGCACTAGAAGGAGTTACAAGCTTGTTCGACGACCTCATCATAGGAGCTATTGATGAAGGACCCCCAAAAGAGATGAGCCTTGGCCCACAAGAGTAACTCTTTTACTACTTTTGCACATTCCCCTGCGTGAGAATTTTTATTGCTTTCTAAGAGATGTTTTCAGTTTCTTTTTTTTTTTTTTTTAGTGATTGAGTGTTGCATTTTTCCATTCAATAAATGTAATTAATTGATGAATTTCAATTAAATTACAAATTTTATTTTGAGGGCATGATGAGGTACACCAAATCAGCCTGGTGATGATATCCAACTGATAAAAGAAAAAAAATCCAAGGAGAATTCTGAGGCTTGGGCTTCATTGTGCTTTCTCGTGTCAAAATGTTTCAAAAAATGTTTTTGCAAAATATTTAAAAAAAACAAAAAGATGTAGTTCACTCTGTTTATCTTTCTAATTTATCTACTTCATGTTTCAAGAATAATCTTATAGCATGTAAAAGTGTGGAAATGGTCCAATCCAATGCAACAAGTGTTGATAATGATGATCCTGAAGACTTGGTCAAAGACTCCATTGAGGTGTAGCGTAGTTGGGAACAACATGGAAAAGCGAAGGCTTTTACATTCGAGCAGATAGTCACTATTAATTTAGGTGACACTGAAGAAGCCAATGAGGTGAAAATTGGGGTGAATCTCCCTAAAGATGAAGCCAAGCACCTAATTCAGCTATTGAAGGAATATCAGGATGTCTTTGCATGGACCTATGCTGACATGCCTGGTTTAGACCCATCAATTGTTGAGCATTGCCTACCTACTAATCTGGACGTCTCATTTAAGAAGTAGAGGCTATAGAGAACTAAACCCGACCTCTCAAAGAAGATAGAGGAAGAAGTGATAAAGCGTTTGAAGGTGGAATTCATTGAAGTCTCACAACACCCTGAATGGTTAGCTAACATCGTACCAGTAATGAAGAAGGATGGTCGAGTTCAAGTTTGTGTCGACTATCGGGATTTGAACAAGGCTAGCCCGAAGGATGATTTCCCATAACCACATATAGATGTCCTTGTAGATAGTACTACTGGTTTTGAACTATTCTCATTTATGGATGGTATTTCTGGGTACAATCAGATAAGGATGAAGGAGGAAGACAAGGAGAAGACTGCATTTATCATCTGGTGGGAAACCTTTCATTATAAGGTCATGCCCTTCAGACTCAAAAATGCAAGGGCAACCTACTAGTGAGCCATGGTAGCATTATTTCATGACATGATGCACCAAGAGATTGAGGTCTATGTTGATGATATGATTGCAAAGACCCGGCCTAGGAGAAGCCACGTCGAAACTTTGAAGAAATTGTTTGATCGACTTCGTGAATTCAAGCTTCGTCTAAATCCCACTAAATGTGTGTTCGGAGCAACATTCGGTAAATTACTCAGATTCATTGTGAGCAGTAAGGGGATTGAGATCGACCCATCCAAGGCTAAGGCCATATGCGAGTTGCAACCTTTGTCAACGGTGAAAGAAATCCGAAGCCTTTTGGAGAGATTGAATTACATAGCTCGATTCATTTCCCAATTTTCCGAAATTGCAAAGACGTTCTTCAAGCTCCTAAATAAGAACGCACGAGTCAACTGGGATGATGAGTGTCGAGGAGCATTCGACAAGTTGAAGTAGTACTTGATGAATCCACCGGTACTTGTCCCACCATCGCCGGGGCATCCTTTGGTTCTCTACCTCACCATTCATAGTGAATCATTGGGTGCAATGTTGGCTCAGGAAAGTCTTGTCGATAAAAAAGAATGAGCCATTTATTACCCGAGCAAAAAGTTCACTATATTAGAGCAGAAATATTATGATGCTGAAAAGACTTGTGCAGCATTAGTGTGGGTATTGCATAGATTGCGACAGTACACATTACATTACCAAACATTTCTCATGACTGAGAACAATCCTATCAAGTACGTACTTGATCGGCTAGCTTTGGTAGGTAAGTTAGCTAAGTGGCAAATTTTAATCTCAGAATTTGATATGCAATTCATGCCACAAAAGTCGGTTAAAGGTCAAGTGATCACTGATATATTGGCCGAGAATCCAGGAGTCTCAAATGATGATGACAGTTTCCCAGATGACCGTGTTTTGAATGTAAGAGAAGATTCATGGACAATGTTCTTCGATGGAGCTGTAAACTTAGCTAGTTCTGGTACTAGGGCAATTCTGATATCCCAAGGCGAACAACACCATTCGGTAGCTAAAAAGCTGATATTTCCATGCACTAATAATGTGGCTGAGTATGAAGCTTGCATCCTCGGGCTTCAGGCCGCAATTGAGATGGGTGTGGCTAAGCTGAAAGTGTTCAGAGATTCTGCACTGATCATACTGCAGACCATAGGTGAATGGAAGACTAAGGACGCCAAGTTGCTCCCATACCATGAGTATTTATAAGATATGGTAAAAGAGTTCGAGGAAATTTTGTTCGAATACTTGCTAAGGTCTCATAATTAATTTGCGGATGCACTCGTGACTTTGTCATCTATGTTGCAAGTCATTGATGGATTAGAAGTCGAGCCATTGAGAATAGAGGTTTTACCAAAGTCGGCTTATTGTATGATTGTGATTAAAGAACCTGATGGAAAACCATGGTATTACGATATCATGAATTATATTCAAAAACAGGAATTTCCCGAGGGAAGCACTTCGGCTGATAGGAATTTTGAGGCCATCACGAAGATGGCCTCAAAATTCTTCGTCAGTGGTGAGAATTTGTACAAAAGATCCTATGATTCAGTCTTTACTGCGGTGTGTAGATGCAGTCAAAGACACTTAAATCATGCAAGAAGTGCACAAAGTAGTATGTGACCCTCATATGAATGGGCACATATTAGCTAAGAAGATTATAAGACTAGGCTACTACTGGCTCACACTAGAAGGTGATTGTATCCAGCATGTTCGAAGTTGTCATCATTGCTAAATCCATGGAAATAAGATAAATGTGCCTCCAACTAAGCTGCACCAGTTTTCTGAACCATGGCCCTTCTCAATGTGGGGCATTGATGTGATTGGCCCGATAAATCCCAAGGCTTCAAATGGGCATCGTTTTATCATGGTGGCAATAAACTACTTCTCCAAATGGATTGAAGCTACATCCTTTGTAAATGTCACTGCTTGCAATGATGTGAAGTTCATCAAACATGATATAATTGCTCGCTATGGCGTCCCTGAAGCAATAATCACTGATAATGGGACAAATTTGAACAACAAGCTCGTTGATGAGTTATTTAGTGAGTCCAAGATCAAGCATTTGATTTCTTCCCTTTACCGCCCCCAAATGAACAGGGCTATTGAAGCAACCAATAAGAACATCAAGAAGATCTTGGCTAAAACAGCCAAGAATTATTGAGATTGGCATGACAGGTTACCCTTTGCACTAATGGTGTATCGGACATCGATTCGTACTTCTATTGGGGCAACCTTTTTTGCTCTGGTGTACGGTATGGAGGCAGTTTTGCCTGTGGAAGTAGAGATTCATTCTCTGAGAGTTTTATCCCAAGTACAGTTGTTTGAGGCAGAATGATCGCGGCAAAGACTTGAACAGCTAAACTTGATTGATGAGAAAAGGCAGAAAGCTCTTTGTCATGGCCAAACATATTAACAGAGAATAGCTAGATCCTTCAACTGGAGGGTACGACCAAGACATTTCAAGGTAAATGATCTTGTTCTAAGAAAGCTATTGCTAATTTTTCCAGATCCTGGGGGCAAGTTCGCTCTAAATTACAGTGGCCCATATATGGTGAAGAAAGTACTTCCTGGAGATGCCTTGATCTTCGTAGAAATGGATGGTTGTGATTTTTCCAATCATGTTAACTCTGATGCTGTCAAGAAGTATTACCCTTGATAGAATTTGCCGTGTCATGTTTTGAACTGCAAGCATTTTTATAATGAATAAATGGCCTCAATGAGTTGAATTGTTCAAATTTGTTGCAAATCTTGCATGTTTTCCCTAATGAATTGCGTGAGATAAATTGAATGTGTCAAATGGGATACTTTGAGATGATTGAAAGGCGAGCCTTATTTCATACACTGATCCCCAGTGAGTTGTGTGGAAATATTACATGCCCACAAGGAAGAGGGCTATCTCGCAAAGGGTACGTCAACCAAGGTGCTGAGAGGCATTCTTTTCTATATCCCAAACACTATAGGTGATCCATTGCTCAACCCCATTGAGTCCCATACACTTATGGAGATTCTTTTAAAGTTACCCTTGTTATGGATCATCTCATATTGGGGCAGATTTGAAATGAATGGTAGGAATCTTTTTGCTCACACTTGCATCAATCTTCTAGCATCACTTTTGTAGTGCAACTTACGTGATAATTTAAGTGCCTTAGGATGACGAAGAGCAGTTCTTTCTTTATCCTACACACTTTTGACTATTGCATAGCCCACTTGAGCCTATGAATTCATTTCATGTCAAACCCAGTTGGTGATTATCCCTCACACTAGGGCAGGATGAAAGACAATCATTCAAGTAGCATGGTCTAAAATGCTGATAAAAAAAGAAGACTGTGTAAGTCCTGTTAGGGAAATACCTTATGATGTTTTGAAGATGAAAAAATAAATCAAAGGCTACTAACATGTTTAATGGTTAAGTAATAGACCATGCGGATGATAGAACATGTAAAGGATATTGTCAAAGCGTGAATGATGAACCAAAAGACGGACTCTATGCTGAAGCAGAATATGTTCAGACTCAAATTACAAAGTCTATCGCACTCAGACTCAGATTGTAAAGTCTATTGCTCTCAGACTTTACATCCAGATTCGACAGAACATAACTCAAGCCCAATCATATAACGGCTAGTGATTTGGTTTGGATTCCACATCAAGATTGATTTGATTGATTCAATATAATTGATTAATAATTGGATCTTGAAGATAAGAACTTTCTATACGAAGAAGCTTTACTTATGGAAACCAAGATTTCGTTTGTATGGGCGATCGGAATCAATTTGGGATTCTATCTTTGTCACTCAACGGCTACCAAATCTTCTAGATACAAAGCTGTCCAATGGGTATATTGGAAGACGATCCTTAAGATACTGTCCAACGGGTAGTTTGGAAGTGGAGGAGTATTTAAGGAGATGAAGGACCGATGAGCAAGTAAGAGATGGAGTGTAGAATTTATAATTCCAAAGTCTGAGCAATCTTCGATCATACACTTGTCTCTTGAGAGCTTAAACGTTTGTGATCATGAGAGAAATACCAAAAGAGTGACTTAGTGAGATAGTGTGATCTACTACTAAGTGTTTGCACTCAAAGTTGTAATCTCTTGTTGATTGCATAATGGAATCCAGCCAAGAAGGCTGTTAGCATGGGAGAGTGGACGTAGGCTTGGTTTAAGCCGAACCACTATAATTCTTGTGTTCTTATTGTCTTCCTTAACTCCTTTGTTTGAAGTTTATTTTATTCCGCATATATTTATCAAGATTTATTTTAAACACCTATTCACCCCCTCTAGGTGTTCATACTAGCACTCATAATTGGTATTAGAGCCCGTGTACTCACTTTGTTTGAAGTGTTTTACTTCAGAGTTAAAGATCCATGGCTAGTATGTTAGCTCCAGGGCTAGTAGAAGGGCAAAGCAATACTAGACCGCCTTACTTTGATAGAAAGGATTACAACATATGAAAAAACAAGATGAATGCGTTTCTGAGATCAAAGGATCCTCTGGAATGGGACGTTGTAGATAAAGGAATCATTCCTAAAGCTGCATCCATCTCAGAGAGAGGAAAAGATACTGTTGAGTCTAGTGAAATGACTCGGGAAGAGATAATCAAGAGACAAGCTCTTGATGCAAAAGCAAATTATTTTTTATATTGTGCATTGTCACCTACTAAATATAATAGAATATGTTCTTGTTCTACAGCTAAAGAAGTCTAGGATAGATTACACATCACATATGAAAGAACTGATCGAGTAAAAGAAACCAAAATCAACATTCTGCTCGGTCAATATGAAGCATTCAAAATGAAAGCTGGAAAATCTATCACTAACATGTTTAGTAGTTTTACAGAGATCGTGAATGGCCTTGAAAATCAAGGACAACCAATTTATGATCCCATGAAAGTAAACAAGCTTCTGCGTGGACTCTCAAAAGATTGGAACCATGTCAAGACCTCAATCCGGGAGACTCAGAGGATTATGCCACTCTCCATTGATGAATTGATCGGCACTCTTCAATCCTATGAAGTGGAACAACTCAATGATGAAGATACCGAAGGTAAGAATTCCATCGCTTTAATATCTAATGCTATTTTTGATGAAACAGACTCAGAAAATGACAAGGACGACGAAGAACTTGCTTTTATGATCGAGAAATTCAAAAAGCTGAGTAGAAAAGGAAGGAAGTTTAGTGAAAGAAGACAATACAAGCAGAATGGCTAGAAAAGAACAATGAAAGAAGATGATAAGCAAGGAAATTTATGCTTGATGGCACATTCAGAATCAGAGTCTGACTCAGACACAGACTTAGAATCAGAGTCTGACTCAGACACAGACTTAGAATCAGAGTCTGACTCAGACACAGACTCAGAATTTGATGAGGAAATCGAGGTAAGCCATTCAAAAATTTCTCTCAAAGTTTCAAAGTATATAAATGAGCTTTGCTTAAATCTCAAATCTTCTCTTAAAAGAATATTCAAACTAAAAAAAGGAGAATTCACGTCTTAGGAAACGTGATCTTTCTCAAAAAGAATTTTTCGAAATTTTGCAAAAAGATTTTCTACAAACAAAAGAAAGTCGAGATTTACTTGTCAAAGAAAATGATTCTTTGAAGAAAGAATTTTCAAATATTTCGATAAAATTCTCAAATGGATCAAAAACATTAGAACATATCCTTTCTATACAAGTTCCTTACTATAATAAGTCGGGACTTGGTTTCATTAAGGAAAATGATTCTTTAATAGATTTTCCTAAAGTCAATGGGAGACTTAGACAAAAACCTTCAAAACATTTTACAAAAATCATTTTCAAAAAGTGTTTATAAAACCTGTTGGTCGAAATGCCCTCAAGTGTTCAAATTGTGGAGATTTGGAACACTTTTTGAAAGATTGTCCTAAAGTTTGGAGACCTATTAAGAAAGATTGGATGAAAGCAGCATATTCTACTAACTCTCATGGACCCAAGAAAAAATGGGTACCAAAGAAAAGATGAGTTATTTTTGCAGGAAATAAAGGAAGAGACGAAAGAGAGTTTGGTAAGGAATTTTGTTATTCTCAATTTGATTTGGGCAATAATTCTCATTATATTTTATATTCGATATATCCTTGGTTGATTGAGATTTTGTAATGATCATATTTTGCTTTATGGAAGAAAGAATCGTATGATTTGTTTTTGTGATTTGTGAGTTGAGATTTGATTTGGTACGTGTGATTGTTTGAGATAATTCAGATTATTTTGTCTAATTTTATACTCTAGATTTAATCATATTTTGCAAAGTGAAATCTGTTTTACGTGATGATGCAAGATATTCTTAGATATTCAAAGATTTCATTCTCCCTGATTTTATTGTGCTTTGACTAAGTGAGAATTTATTTTTCAAAATATCATTGTGCATAATATTCTTTGTTTGAATACTTTGTTATGATGAATTAAGAAAGAACATTTGATTATGGAGATTTTCTATTTTACTCTAACGTAAAGGAAGGATCCAAATTAATGGATACCAAAAAGGAAATGAGTTGATTGCAGGAAATTCAATAAAGCAAGAATGATCGCAAATCTATGCAGATTTTTGTGCAATAAGAAAAGAATCTCAAGCGAAAATTGGTAATGATTTTTTTTTAATCAATGGTATATTTGAAACATATACCTGGGTAAGAGAAATTTTTTTTATCCTGCCTTGCAAATTTCTACGTGCATTTATCATGATTTTGGATGATTGTTTATTATATTGCGAATATCTTTTGTTATAAATATAAGGTATTGCAATTTTGGCACGTGATGGAAATATCTATTTTCCTTTTGCAAAAAACATATCTGAAATTTATGCTCAAGAAAATCTCTTTGATCCCGAAAGATATTACTACATATTTATGGATATTCTTGCTATATTCTTAGAATATATATTATATCTAGCAAGGTTGATCCGCAAATCAAAGGAAGATATTACGTGACATTTTTGCAAAGATGATTATCTATTATACAAGATTTTGCAGGTGACAATAGAATCTTCCATATGAATTTTGGAAAGCTTGATCAGAAATTTGTGAAGATTCCATACTATCTTCTGGAGGTTCAAAGATTCCATTCCTTATGCAAAATTTTTGCAAATTGTTGAGGAAATCCCTTATGTATCGTATGTAAGGTTCAATAGTTTTGAATTTTAATTTTACATATGCTACTCAATTTATTTATTTGGAGAAAGGGTATTATATATTACGTGGATATTATTACAGCTTATTTGTGGAAAAAGTTTGTTAAGTTTATGCAGGTTGAATTCGAGATGAGCTTGGTTAAAGAAAATAAATTTTTGCCTCGAATTTCAAAAAGCAAGTGATCGTTGCGGGTGTTGTTGCTACAAAGGAAATACTGTAAAAATATTCTATTCAACGTGCACAAGCAACAATTGTATCTATTTGCAAATGTTGTCATGATGACAGGGGGAAAAATCGAATCCAAAAGAAAAGGAAAAGAATCGTGATCATCTCAAAAAGGCAACAAGTTGAGGGGAAACCTTGATCAATTATGGAAAAATCTTTTTGGATTGATCGTGATCTTATTATGGATGGAAGGAAAGGTAAATGTGTCAGAATTTGTTATAAAAAATTCGGTTAGTGCATCTTTGATTACTTTTTGTCATTGATAAATCTTGTATCGATATTATCATTTTATTATGACAAAAAGGGTACGTGAATTTCATGATGCATCCGTGATTTTCATTGGATATTTGCTGATATATGTGATCGAAGTGAGCTATATTGCATATTTTTAATATTCGATTTACCTTATAAAAGCTGATTTTTGGAAATTATGCAAGACATATTTGTTGTCATTCTCTATGTGATACTTTTTCCATCACAATCGCTTTTTGATTATGACAAAAATGGGGAGAAGATATGAATATGCATATGTGTTAATTGGTTATTGCATAATATTGAGCTGCGATTATTTTTTCTATATATTGTTATGCTCAATCTATTTGCTATCTTCTAATATCCTTTGATTTAAATTAAAAGCGTGTTTACAAATCTGCATATTCATATATTGTTTTGTCATCATCAAAAAGGGGGAAATTGTTAAGGAAATCCCTTATGATGTTTTGAAGATGACAAAATAAATCAAAGGCTACTAACATGTTTAATGGTTAAGTAATAGACCATGCAGATGATAGAACATGTAAAGGATATTGTCAAAGCGTGAATGATGAACTAGAAGATGGACTCTATGCTGAAGCTGAACCAGAAGACAGACTCTATGCTGAAGCAGAATATGTTCAGACTCAGATTACAAAGTCTATCGCACTCAAACTCAGATTGTAAAGTCTATTGCTCTCAGACTTTACATCCAGATTCGACAGAACGTAACTCAAGCCCAATCGTATAACGGCTAGTGATCTGGTTTGGATTCCACATCAAGATTGATTTGATTGATTCAATTTAATTGATTGACGATTGGATATTGAAGACAAGAACTTTCTGTACAAAGAAGCTTTACTTATGGAAACCAAGATTTCGTTTGTATGGGCGATCGGAATCAATTTGGGATTCTATCTTTGTCACTCAACGGCTACCAAATCTTCTAGATACAGAGCTGTCCAATGAGTATATTGTAAGACAATTCTCAAGATACTGTCCAACGGATAGTTTGGAAGTGGAGGAGTATTTAAGGAGATGAAGGATCGATGAGCAAGTAAGAGACGGAGCATAGAATTTATAATTCCAAAGTCTGAGCGATCTTCGATCATACACTTGTCTCTTAAGAGCTTAAACGTTTGTGATCGTGAGAGAAATACCAAAAGAGTGACTTAGTGAGATAGTGTGATCTACTACTAAGTGTTTGCACTCAAAGTTGTAATCTCTCGTTGATTGCATAGTGGAATCCAGCCAAGAAGGCTGTTAGCGTGGGAGAGTGGACGTAGGCTTGGATTAAGCCGAACCACTATAAATCTTGTGTTCTTATTCTATTCCTTAAATCATTTGTTTGAAGTTTATTTTATTCCGCATATATTTACCGAGATTTATTTTAAACACCTATTCACCCCCTCTAGGTGTTCATACTAGCACTCACAAGTTCAAAAAAAATAAGTGCAAAATATGGGCATGAAAAAAGCAGTGTGCCTGGTAAAAGCAAGGTTAACGCCCAAAAAGAAAAATCAAACATTAGTTGCAGTATGTCACATCCTTAGCGAAGCAATACTTGCAGAACTTAATGGAGTCTTGATATGAAGAAAATTGCCGATGGTAAAAAAGAAAAGTGGCAGAAATATCGAAATGATCACCAACTTTGATCCCCCCTAAACACTTTTTGAGCCTGAGAATCCTTTCATGAACCAAGCCTATGTTATGTTCTTTGCAAAGTCTCTTCAGATTATGGTACTTGAATTAACGTAAGAGTTCATATGTTCAAAAGCATCGCTTGAAGAAGTGTGACAATTTTTACCTCATTTCGTATGCTTCTTGACTTGTAAACCCAAAGATAATTGCGGAATATCATTTTTCCAAGCCTCGACTCAAAGAGTCCCCTTCATTAAGCTGTTGTAAATTAGGTGATGCAAGATTGATAGAAATCATCGCATATAAACCTCACTTGAATTAATGCATGTCTATGAATGCATATTGCCTCTCCTACAACTGTGTTTTGTAGGAGACATATCCCCAAGGAACAGAGATGTTACTAGGTAAGTATATCTTTATCCATACCTTAAATACTTGTCATTGCACAAGTATTCCCTCTTGAGTATACTGACACTCGATTAAGCTGTCCTCCAAAGACTTTTCTCTAGATTTAGTCTGATTAAGGCGATCGAAGAAAGATTTGGGTCCTGGTCAAATTGCAGGCGATCGTAGAAAGGTACGGGTCCTAGGAATTATATTTATTACTCTAACAGGCAATCATAGAAAAGTACGGGTCCTGGAAAAGTAATTCTTTCCATCAAGATGATCGAAGAAAGGTTCGGGTTCTAGACAAATAAGTACTGCCATATTGGGCGACCGTAGAAAGGTATGGGTCCTAGACATGTAACACCAACTATCTCGAATTGCTCTACCCTCCTTGAAGGTAAGTTATTCCAGGTAGGTTCTTTTATCATTTGCATCAGCATTTCCAAGCATCACATACATTGCATTTCAAAATGGGATTCATTTCCCAAAAAAAAAAAAAAAAATCATTCAGTACATGTGCATGATCAAAATTTAGGTCTCAACTTGTCTTTGAAGGCAACTTCCACAAGCTCACCTTCAAAGAGGCGCAGCTATTAACACCTAATTTTTGGCAATTTTAAAGAAATAAAGAAATAAAAAAACATTAGAACAAATAAAAGGAAAAAATGGGAAAAATCAATCTAATTGATTATGCATGGAAATCGAAAATTCTGATGAATATTCAAATTTTGGTAAATGTAGAAGCAATTAGAAAATTAGGTGTTTAAAGGGCAAGGATATTGATAAAATGGAAGCAATTAAAGCAAGATCGAGTTGATTGCGAAATCACGCTTCGATACACAGCCAAATCAATGTAACGGAAGAATGAAAACTTGGAAAATACCATAGAAAACGGCTCCGGAATCACTATAAAAGAGTCACAATTTTCATGACCAAGAGAGAGTGAATTTGAAGACGTTGGATCATTTTTTTAATCCGTAAGACGTCATATCATTTTTTTTAATTATATTAATTTTTGGGCATTTTGATAGTATTTTAAATTGTTAAATCATTATAATTATTAATTTGATCCGTAAGACTTCGGATCGGATATTTAATTATTTTGAACTTTTGTCGTGATGTTTGGGGTTAGAATAGTCGTTAATTTAACCAGTGAGAAAACATGTTATTTTTTCGATAATTTTAACCCTTCATTTGGTGAATATCTTGATTAGTTTAGATGTAATGTTTATTTGATAATTACTTGTCTTGGAAAAACACTAAAAAAATATAAAAATCAAAAATCAAATCTTGCATCAGGGTGTGTTGATTAGGGTTGCATTTTTAGATTGCACGTTAAGATAATTTTTTGGAAAAAATTAGGGTTAGATATAAATAACTTTTTTTTGATAAAAAAATAGGGTCTTAGATAAAGTTTGCATATTTTAATAATCCATTTAAAAAAATATTTTTTTGAGATAGAATAGGGTTTAAGTAAAATTACCCCCTAAAATATTTGAGAAAATTATCCATTTTTAGATAGTTTAATTAGTTTTTTATTACGAATTTTAATAAAAAAATACAAAAATATTAGGTGCATGTCAAATAATTTGCATAATAGGTTCATTTAATTGGAAATAGTTTGTTAGTAAAATTAGGTCATGTAGTTGAATGCATGTCTATTGATAAAGTTATAATTAAAAGAAAAACCCAGAAATTGCTTGCTTTGTGTGTTTAATTTCTTTTTTTAATGCAATTTATTTGATTGAGTGTTTAATAATGATTGAGCACCCGTGTGATCACCTTATTGCATGATAGTATATTAAGTTAAAATAAATCCAAGATGCCTTCAAAAATATTTTTGAAAATAAAAAGAATGGTACCGAAAGGGCATTAGAAAAGTCTAGTGTAATCAAGTCTCCATACCCAAAGTCTCTAGTTTGTAGGAGTAAAATAATTCCCCCATTATTTTACTTAAGTGTCTAATTGACCTACCATAAACTTATTAGTGGTGACTCATAGATAAAATCCATTTGCATGTTAAAAACTTGAACCTAAGTTGCAAATTGATATGGGCTTGGGAAAGCCCGAGTTAAATTTAAGACTTAGTAGTCTATTAGCCTAAACTCTAGGTGGTGCACTCGAAATTTAAGTTGCGACAGTTATGGATAGATAGAAAATCGAACTTAAGTTTTCTTAAACCGTGGAGTTGTGCTGCCCATACTCATGACCCCTCTCATAAGTATAGGGAATTAAGTCCCAGAGGCAAGAATAATATTTTCATAAGATACTCAGAACACTCGAAAGGGTATGTGTTTATAGGTGAGCAAGAAAGTGAGAGTATAACTGAATTTGTATCGCGGGATGTCACATTCTTAGAGAATGAAATTCCTAAGAAGGGCAAAATATATGAGGATTACTCCCTATTTGAAACATTGGATCAAAATAATAAACTTAGTAGAATTCATCTAAGTGAGAGTAACATGAGAAGTGATGAATTAAATTCGACTCATTTTCAATTACAACCACCTATTATTTAATTTGAGTGAGAGCATAATAGAGAATAATGTACAAAGTGTACAATCTCCCATATGGCGAACAAGTCACAAAAGTATTCATTGTCAACGTTTTGACTTTGAAGGGAAAATTTTTATGGTTGCTCCATAAGATGAAGATGAGCTAAGAAATGTAAATGAGGCTTTAAATCACCTTAGTAAGGAAAAATGGATGCATGCAATGGAAAAGAAAATGGAGTCAATGAAGTCAAATCATCTTTAGTAACTAGTTGACCTTTCAAAAGGATGCAAAATCATTAGGAACAAGTAGGTTCTTAAATAAAGTGTACAGCTGATGGTTAATAGAAAGATATAAGGCTCGTCTTATGGCGAAAGCATATAATCAACAGAAATGAATTGATTATGAAAAAACATTTTCCCTTATAGTGAAATTTATCTCGATTTGCATTATTCTAACAATAGTAGCTAGTATGGATCTTGAATTACATCAAATGGATATAAAGATTGTTTTTCTTAATAAAGAATTAAAAGAAGAAATATATATGGAACAACCTCCTAGTTTTATTTTGAAAGGCCAAGAACAAAAGATATGTTGACTTTTGAAATCGATATATGACCTTAAGCAGTCGTCAAGACAATGGTATATACATTTTCATAATGCTATAATGGCACATGATTTTACAATGATTGACGAGGATCATTGTGTATATATCAAAAGATTCAAAGATTAAGTTGTAATTATATCATTATATGTTGAAGATATATTGATTACTGGAAATAATATAGAGTTTGTTAATATCGTTAAGAGCTGGTTATTTTCCAACTTTGAGATGAAAGACATGGGTGATGCTGCATACATTCTTGGAGTTAAGATTTTAAGTGATCGTTTGAAGAGATTATTATCTCTTTTACAAGAAACATAAATAAGTAAGATTCTTGAACGATTTTCATATGTAAGATTTGTCGCGACCCGATCTCGCCGGCCCCTCGAAAAGTATCCAAGGAGGGAAAAGGTCGAGTTTTGGGGTACTTGATCTCAAGATCGCGAGCTCTCCCAAGCTCGTACCCCACGTGACAATATGTTTATTATGTGATCTAGTTGTTTATAACAACCTAAAAATATACAGGAGTCGCCACTAGCCTCATTTTTAGGGGTCGGCTAGAAACATAATCGAGGGTTGAGAGTATTCCCTCGATTCCTACGCAACCAGATATCTAAGCTCGGGGACTTGGGTTACGCTTATATTGCTATTAGCGCCCTTTTGGTACCTAAACAGTATGTTGTGTTTTTCCTAACATGTTCATGCATTTCTTTTTATATTTTCATAATTGTCAATTCTATACTAAATGATCATGCGTGGTGGATTACTTTCATTATATTCTATTCCTAAGAAATGAAAGGAAAAAAAAATGAATATGAAATTGCAAGACATGAAGTAAGCAATCAAGAAAAGCGGTTAAACCTAATCATGCAATTCTAAAAAAAAATAAAAGAGAAAACACAATTAAGAAAAATAAGGGAAAAAAGGAAACCCGCAACTCGTCGGGTTTTATACAACACAAGGAACCCGAGACATATGTCGGGAGAGAAACGAATATTACAGAATAACGGTCGGAGTGGACATCGACCTCCACCATCTTCACTTCTTCTCCACTTTTAGGATCCTATTCTAAACCTAATCTAGGAAATCTAGATGATTAGATGCATACAAATGAAAGAAACAATCATCACGTATCAAAACAATCAAAAGCAAGACATTTTTTTATGTTCACAAATTGTGACTAAAGTCATGAAATCCCTAAGTCAAGTTCTATGCAGCATCCCAAAGGCACTTACATTATCCTGCATCGCACCTAAGTCATTTATCTGACAATCACATGCGAAGCATAATTGACATGCATTTAGACCATATGGTCTTGATTCTTAATCAATCCAAACCAATGAGTAAACCAACTAAGGATCACTTATTCAAGCACATGCACCATTGAATTCATTCAACACATGTATTCAAGGGGAACGAAGCAGGCAATATGTAACCCACAGGATATCTAAAACCGTTTTGTAGACAATTGACAAAGGACGTTATTTCATGAAGAAAGCATCTCAAGATTCCTAACGCATGAATTTCTAAAAATACTAGAATGTGAACTAGTCAGTCTATAATAGAACAAGGCAACATGTAACATACAATCTCATTTCAAGACTAGCGGCAACTATCCACAGAAAAGACAGCAAACAAACAAAAGATCTTCTCCAGCTTTATCATGTATTTAGGTGAACCCATTTTTATCTGTTAAAAAGTTTAGCTACAACACATTTTTTCCCTAAAAAAGAAGTTTATTATTCAGCACAAACAAGGAACAAAATAAGTTTGATCCTAATGTTAAAAATGGAACCAATGGAGGTGGACTAGTCGATAGCTCAAACCGCCACCAGTAATTAGTGGTGAAATATCCAATTGGTGGAAGTGGCCAAGAGTAGAGGTGAAAAGTAGATTCGATACCAAAAGTGATGCCTGGAAGCGAAAACAGATTGTAATATTTTGAAGACAAACACTGGTTTTACTTATCCCAGCAAGTGGTGGGGGTAGGGCGATGATGCCACGCTAATTGGTGCAAAGTGGTGACGAACAGTCTTCAGCAATAAGTCCACAATCACATGTCCTCGGATGCAAGACTATGATTTGGAAATTAACTCATCTTTTGGAAATCGGAAAATTTTCTAAAATGCCAAATTCAAGCATTTCACCATTGGCCGAGAAAACTTTTCTATTCACTAATTTCCATTGACTGTGCTAAGCAAGACGAAACCAGATATAACGCATCACACATGCACATACATACACGACAGTTGCACATGTGGGTACATATATGTTAACAAAAGAAAAGTAGAGTCTTACTGCAATTCATTCCAAGTAGGACAGAACAGTCATGTCCAATTATTTAAAAAAAACTGATGGATGTTACCGCATTAGTTCTCAGACCTGAGATCCCATAGGTTGTTCATACGTTGAATGGAGATTTAGCCATTTTAAATACCCTGACGCTCAGAAAACATCTTCCAATTGATAAGATATTAATGACTTCTTCTTTAAAAAAGAATGAAAGGCTCCAAGTCGATCTCCCTAAAATAACTGGCTGTTTTAATGGTCCACTTATCACGCTCTGGAAAAGAAACCCTACATCACTCTCACCCAGATGGTATTTTTCCTCATTACAAAAAATGATCTAGCATCCATAAAATTTACGAGGAAAAGTATTTGAAGACGACAGGTATAACAGCATATCAGATCAATCGCAGTTACCTTTTGTCAATGGGCAGTTTATAAACCACGAGAACAGGTCCCATTTCTAGATCTTGGAATTGTTCTAGTTCTCCACTATGCCTTGTTTGTGAAACTTTGATGCTTGATCGAGTGATCTAGTCTTCGTGAATACCAGCAGATCTACTGTTTGGTTCTACCCTCGGAGCCGAGTTGAGGCTTCCAAACTCGGCACAATTCTGAATCCCTACACCTCGAGCTCTGGAAGGACACGATCCGCGACGAGATCGTCAGATTTAGCCGAGAGCAAGATCACCAGAGAGAGCGATCGAGAAGGAGAAGCACCGATTCGGCCGGTCAAATCCGGCGAGAGAATCCCCGATCGAGAGAGTCACCGATCGAACTCGAGAGTGAGAGAGCGAGAGCTAGAACTGAGAGAAAACCTCCTTTGATCGAGGAATCCTACCTTCGATCAACTTCGAGAGAGCGAGCGATTGAGAGAAAAGAGGGATCTGCCGAATGAGAACCGCTAGAGCGAGAGCGAAACGGAACTCCCGTCGCAATCCCTAACCGCCGGCCTTCAATTTCCGATCCCTGCTAATGAGAGAAAACCCTAGCCTTCGACTTGAGCTCGATGGAGAAGTACTGGAGATGGATGCGGACACTCCCTCCAGTGGACGGCGAGCGAAGTGGAGATTTTCCCCTAAGGAATGACAGATGTCTACCGGGATCATTTGAGGCTAGGGATCCGAGATCTGCCTTGGAAGCTCCATCGAGCAGTTACTGAGAGAGAGAATTCAGCTTGTGGGCGTCCAAGAGGAGAGAGAGTGCGAGCGTCGCGAGCTTGAGACAGAGCCTCTGAGAGGAGAGAGAGAGCGAGCAGGAACCTAGAGAGAGAAAAAAAAAAAAGAGAGAGCGAGCGGGAACAAAGAGAAAAAAACGAGACCCCTCGTGAGAACCCCCTATCCCCTTTTCTATTTTTTTCTTTTATTTTTCCTTTTCTCTCCTTTTTCTTTTTTAGTTTTCCTTGTTTCTTTTTTTTTTCTCTTTTCATTTCATTTCATTTTTTCTTCTTGTTTTGTTTTGTTTTCTTTTTATTTATTCTTTTTTTTCTTGGCTCTTTATGTTTTTATATTTTTGCAAAATGGATGATTAAAATGTTAACAAAAAAATTCAGGTATCAACAGCTGCCCCTCTTTGGGTGGGAGTTCAAAGAGGTTCCACTCAAAGACAAAAATTGATACTTGTAATTTTTAATTGACTCCACTTCGGAAATAGAGGAAAGACAAAAGCAATGATTTTTTTTTTTCAAAAGACAAAAGCAATGATATTTGGTTAGGGACATACCCGATGCTTACCTTTGCTCATGAGGGTATCTGAACTCTTGTTGGGGTTTATTCACTCTGTCTCTGCTTCTCTCTCTTGTGGACTGGAATGAAGACAATGAAATCACTAAATGGAAAAGGAATGGTTTAAGGATAACCTACGAACCGTATGGTTTAATATGGGAGAAAGGTCTCGCTACGTAATAATGGATTTCGACTAGGGGAGTTGTATAACTGGATGTGATGTCTTACCGTGTAAAAATGGGTTCACGGGTTTTGACTGGATGTGATGTCTCATCGTGTAAAAAATGGGTTTCGACTGGATGTGATGTCTCATCGTGTAAAAACGGGTTTCGACTGGATGTGATGTCTCACCGTATAAAAACGGGTTTCGACTGGATGCAATGTCTCACCGTGTAAAAAATGGGTTTCGACTGGATGTGATGTCTCACCATGTAAAAAACGAATTTCGACTGGATGTGATGTCTCACTGTGTAAAAAACGGGTTTCGACTGGATGTGATGTCTCACTGTGTAAAAACGGGTTTCGACTAGGAGAAAAGTCTCATCGTGTAATAACGAGTTTTGACCGGGAAAAGGGTCTTACCGTGTAATAACGGGCTTTGACCGAGAAAAAGGTCTTACCATGTAATAACGGGCTTTGACCGAGAAAAAGGAGGGTCTTACCATGTAATAACGGGCTTTGACTGAGAAAAAGGTCTCACCATATACGAACGGGTTTCGACCGAGTATGATAGTCTCAATTGTTGGAGAAACAATCTTGCAAAATAATATTGATTGTCAAATCCTTTCAGAGAAAATTTTAACAAAATGGGATCTGATTAACCATCTAAGGGTTAAATCAAATATGCCAGGTGAAAATATCCTAATCAAAATAGGTCTTTCACACTAACTCTCAAAAAGGGCTTTTGTTCCCAACCATTAATATGGGAAAATTGTTTAAATCTCAGAGGAGAAGTCTCACTCAACCTATGTCTAAGGTTTTCGGAAACGTTCATAGTGAATACAATCCATTGATCAAAAGGTCTTTTAAAGAAACTGTAATGATGGCTTGGTCATGGGCTTACACAAAGGGTATGCACTTGAGGCCAAGAAATGAATATTCAATCAATATCTTCGTCGGGTTTACAAGTCAAGAACTTTGAAGATAAGATAAGATAGGATTGTTTCCACTCCTTCTAGCGGTAGCTCCTATGTGATATTCTCATTTCAACTCGAACCATCCCAATCGGAAGAGACTTCGGATAAGGGTTGTAGTGTTGGTTCGGGTGAGGCTTAGAAAGGCTTGAAAGACTTTCAAATATCAAAGGGTTAAAAGTGAGTGATTATCTTGGCATCATTACCATCACACAACTTCTCTAAAATTCGACTCTTGAAATTTAACCTATCTCAAGAGTCCTTTGTGTAATTTGTTTTGAGACATGAGAGCTTCGCTCTTTGTTCTAATGATATTGCTTGCAACACATGTTTTTTTTTTTTTCTTGCAAGATATTTCTTTTGTTTTTCGAAGAATGATCTTTTGCATGATCATGGATTTCGCTCTTTTTTGCATTCTTGCTTTTCTTTGCATTGTTTTTCATGGGCATTGGCCTTGTTTTTACCAGGCACACTGCTTTTTCATGCCCCCTAGTTTTCATTCTCTTTTGAGTATTTAGGACTCTCGAGTGGCATTTACAAACATTACCAATATTCTCAATTTTGTTGGTAAATCATGTGCCTTGCCCCAGCGTGGGGAGATAATCATCACCTGGGGTTATGAAAGAATTGCATAAGGCTCAAATTGGCTAAGCAATGGATAATTATGTTTGTGGTAGTGAACGGAATGCTCTTCGTCACTTTGGGATGCTTCGAGTTTCAACAAGAAATCACCTGAAGCTAGCACAAGAAGATTGATGCAAGTGAAAGCAATAAAATCTTTCTTAATCTTTTGCTCCGTAATTTTCAACCAAGACCCCATATTTTTGCCCCAATGTGGGGTTTCTTGACGGGGTTATTTTGGAAATGCTCCCTATTTGGCTCAAAGTGGTTTGCAAGGGATATCAATAGTGTTTGGGATTGAGAAATGAAATGCCTTTATCATTTCAAATCATGTATTTATTGTGAATGAATCCTATGCCCTAAGACATGGTTATTTCCACTAAACTCTCTCAAAGAGTGTATGAGGACATGTTTGGTAAAAGGATTGCCTCTCATCATTTTAGGCACTACCACCAAGCATATTTAACAATCCTTTTCAGGTTATCCAAAACCCACTTTGGTTAAATTCAACTCCTTGGGGAAATGAAAATATAATGAAATTTTGTCTGAAAGGACATGTTTCCTTGACCTTACTAGGGAGATTTTTTTTTTTTGGAAGATTGGACAAAATTTGTAGATAGAACAGGCTTTGCTTAGCCCATGGGTTCATTTCTAGAGTTCTAACTGACTCTAAAGTTTAAACTGATTTTTTTTTTTTTTTAACATTCTAAGGAACATGGTCACTTCTAAGTTCTAAAGAAAAGTGGACACTTTTGAAAGTTTTGCACTCTTGAAATGAACCTCGTGCGGACAGGTAGAATCTTCGTCAGAGATCCTGCAAAATGAACAAACATGTAGATGCAATATGTATGCATGAAAATGCATGATGCAAACATCCTAAAATGGCTCAAAGGCCTTTCACTTTATTCATGAATAATACTTCTCGACAGTATCAGCATTTACAGGTCTTGGCAATTCATGACCATCCATTTCTATGAGGATTAGTGCCCCACCAGGTAGCACTTTCTTTACAATATATGGACCTTCATAGTTTGAAGTAAACTTCCCGCGACGATCTGGAACGATAGGTAAAACCTTCCTCAAGACAAGATCGTTAATCTCGAAATGCCTTGGTCTAACCTTGCGGTTAAATGACCTAGCTACTCTCTTATGATAGCTTTGTCCATGGCATAAAGCTTTTACCCTCTTTTCATCAATCATATTAAGTTGTTCAAATCTTTGTTGAACCCATTCAGCTTCAGAGAGTTTGATTTGAGAAAGTATCCTCAGTGAAGGAATTTCCACTTCCATGGGTAATACAGCTTCCATCCCATAAACCAATGAGAACGGTGTTGCCCCGGTCGAAGTACGAATTGAAGTTCGATAAGCAACAATGCATATGGCAACCGATCATGCCAATCACGATAATTTTCTGTTATTTTGGCTAAAATTTTCTTGATGTTCTTATTTGCCGCTTCCACAGCTCCATTCACTTGCTGGCGGTAAAGAGAAGAATTCAAATGGCGAATGTGGAATTCTCCAAGTAAATCATCCACCACTTTATTGTTCAAGTTTGATCCATTATCTGTGATGATCGCTTCAGGAACTCCATATTCAGCGATGATATCACAACGGATGAACTTTGCTACGCTTTTTGCAGTAACATGAGTATAAGAATTGGCTTCAATCAATTTGGTGAAGTAACCAATGTCTATCGAGATAAAATGATGTCCATTCGACGCTTGAGGATTAATTGGTCCGATGATGTCGATGCCCCCACATTGAAAAAGGCTAGGATTTTGACATTTGATGTAGCTCATTAGGAGGAGCATTGATTTTGTCCCCCATAGACTTGACATTGATGATAACACCTCACATGTTGGATACAATCGGCTTCCATGGTCAACCAATAGTAACCGAGCCTCATAACTTTTCTAGCCAAAAGATGACTGTTCATATGCGGACCACACTCTCCTTCATGTATTTCTTTCATCGGGACTTTAGCTTCTTGTGCGTCCACACATTTCAATAAAACTGAATCAAAAAACCTTTTATAGAGGGCTCCTCCACTGAGGAAGTTTTTGGATGCCAATTTCATCAAATATTTTCGATCATTGGTTTGACTACCTTGGGGGAATTTGCCTTCTTGAAGGTAATTCATGATGTCATAATACCAGGGTTGACCATCAGGTTCTTCTTCTATCATTAGGCAATAAGTAGGCTTTTTCAAAACGTCGATTTGCAAAGGATCAACACTTAAACCGTCAGTTACTTGCAACATCGAAGATAAAGTTGCCAAGGCATTAGCAAAATGATTTTGTGATCTCGATAGATAATCAAAAGAGATCTCGTCAAATTCCTTGACCAAGTCTTCGAGATATTCATGGTAAGGGATTAATTTTACATCTCGTGTTTGCCATTCACCTTCCGTCTGGTGGATGATGAGTGCAGAATCACCATAAACTTGAAGCTTTCTGACTTTCATATCAATGGCTAATTGCAAGCCAAGGATGCATGCTTCATATTCAGAAATATTGTTGGTACAAGGGAATACCAATTTTGTAGCTATTGGATAATGTTGACATTCCGGGGATATTAAAACTGCCCCAGTGCCAGAACCAGAAAGATTAACTGCACCATCAAAATACATGGTCCACTTGTCAGGCGAGACCAAATAAATCCGTTCATCGATTTCATCCCAGTCATTAGACTTCCCAGGGTTTTCTTCTAACATATCAGCTATGGCTCGCCCTTTGATGGACTTTTGTGCCATGCTTTGAATATCAAACTCAGAGAGTAATATTTGCCATTTAGCGAGCCTTCCAACCAATGCAGGCTTTTCCAAAAGATATTTGATCGGTTCATTCTCAGTGACCAAAAGGATGTGGTGATGCAAAGTGTATTGTCTCAATCGGTGTAAAACCCAAATCAAGGCCAAACAGGTCTTTCCGCGTTAGGATATCGAATCTCGGAATTAGTAAACTTCTTACTGAGATAATATATGGCACGTTTTATTCCATCCCTTGGTCTTTTTTTGTGCTAACATGGCTCCTAAAGACTCCTCATGAATGATGAGATACAAGATCAGAGGCACGCCTTGGATAGGTGGTACAAGTACAGGAGATTGTGAAAGATATTACTTCAGTTCTTCAATTGATTTCTGACATTCTTCATCCTAGCTGACCTTAGTGTTCTTCTTTAATAGCTTGAAGAATGGCTTAGCAGTTTCTGATAATTGAGAGATAAATCTCGCAACATAATTCAATATTCCCAATAAGCTTCGGACTTCTTTAACAGTAGAAGGAGGTTTCAAATTGCATATGGCCTTCGCCTTAGAGGGATCTATCTCGATACCCTTGTTATTAACCATAAATCCAAGAAGCTTTCCAGACTTTGCCCCAAATATGCATTTTGCGGGGTTAAGCCTCAGCTTGAATTTCCTCAAACAGTCAAATAATCTTCTTAAGATTTCAACATGATCTTCACCTTGTCTTGACTTTGCAATCATGTCATCAACATAAACTTCAATCTCCTTATGCATCATGTCATGGAATAGTGTCACCATGGCTCTTTGATATGTTGCCCCCGCGTTCTTTAAACCAAAGGGCATAACTTTGTAGCAAAATGTTCCCCATGGGGTGATGAATGAAGTTTCAGTCTTATCATCCTCTTTCATCCGGATTTGGTTATAACCAGAAAATCCATTCATGAAGGAGAACAATTCAAATCCAGCAGTACTGTCAACTAAAACATCAATGTGCAGCAGAGGAAAATCATCTTTAGGGTTTGCCTTATTTAGATTGCGGTAATCAACACATACTCGGACTCGTCCATCCTTTTTCATAACTGGGACTATATTAGCAATCCAATCCGCATAATGGGTAACTTCAATGAACCAACATTTAAGAGCTTCATGACTTCCTCTTCAATCTTTTTCGACAATTCAGGTTTCGTCCTTCTGAGCTTTTGCTTATTCGGTAGAATATTAGGATCAAGTGGTAATGCATGTTCCACAATCTCATGATCTAAACCTGGCATATCGGCATACGACCAAGAAAAAATATCTCGATATTCTTTCAAAAGCCCAATTAGTCTATTGGTATCTGCTTGAGAGAGACCCGCCCCAATCTTGGTTTCTTTAGGGTTGTCTGAATCTCCCAAATTTACAGTGACTGGCTGTTCGGTGGTAGGAGGTTTGGACTATTCATGTCTGAGCCATTCTTTTTCAATACCTCGAGGATCATCTTCATTCTCTAAGTCAAAATTATTGGGTTTGTCAAAGTCTTTTGAATGCGAATTCGAGCTATGCAAATGACTATCATGATGCGAAATGTCATGTCTGAGATGCAATTGAAAAATGATTAGTATATATACATATAAACAAATGCAATGTATGTAAATGTCATGAAAAACTTGTTTTCAAATTCAAATAGTTTTTTTTTTTTAAATTATCGGGAACTAGCCCTCATGTCATTAGACATCTTCATTCCACTAAAACATTTTGAAACTATAGATCGTGTGGAGGCTCAGGCCTCAAAGCATCATCATAGGACCGATTTGGGCCTCATACGTCTATTAATAGTACATGAATTTTATTGATATGTGAAAATTGCATTACAACGTATATCATCTTGGATCTAGAAAGTTTATGATCCAGATTATTACAAGCATAAATGAATGAAATGAATGGAATTCCCTCACAGGGGAGAACTAAATGGAATACAACTAAAAATTGAATGAAAGGACTAGAAACATTCCTTACATAGTGAGAACTGTAGGTTCTTCATTTCCATCAATAGCGCCAACCATGTTGACATCTTCAGAATGCTTTGGAAGGGGATTTTGTTGGACATTCGGTGCCGAGTCTTTAAAGGTGAGCAGCTTTTTATCCAGCAAATCCTGGATCTTATAACGGAGCATCAAACAGTTGTCCACATGATGACCTTTTTCACCCATATGATACTCACATGTCTTATTAAGGTCGAATCCGACAAACTTTGGCGGATTATCCCTCGGGATTTCTTTCGCCACAAGATGATTTTTAATCAGCATTGGAAGTAGTTGTGACATGGGTCTAGGCAATGGAGTAAATTGCCTTTGAGGAGCCTTTCCTTTACGCTCAAAGTTTCTGGAAGATCCCCCTACTTCCATGGCAGGTTTATGAGCTTGAAGGTTGTATGGCTTTTGAGAAGAGGAATTTTGTGTGTAGGCGATCTCCACAGTCGATTCCTTATCTCTCTTTGGGGTATATCGACGGTTTGTGTTCTCCGTCAACCTTCCTTCTCACATGATCCCCTCGATGCGTTCTCCCAACTCTACAAATGTAGCAAAGTTCATACAAGTATGGTTGTACATCTTTTCGAAAAAATCACGGGGCATAGCTTGAAGTAGCAATTTCATGGTCTCTTTCTCAGACAATGACTATTTTACTTGAGATGCAGTGACCCTCCATCTTTGAGCGTAAGCCCTAAATGATTCAGTTCTTCTTTTCTCGACCCGAACCAATTCCTCTTGAGTTGGAGCGATTTCAATATTAAACTTGTATTGCTGGAGGAATTCATCAACGAGATCTTCCCAAGTACGGATTTTCTCCATATCCAACTCTATAAACCAGGTTAACGCAGGACCAACTAGGCTGTCCTGAAATGAATTGATCAAGAGTGGGGGATTATCTGAATAACGGGCCATCTTGCTTAGATAGTACTTCAAATGAGTCTTTGGACATCCGATGCCGTCGTATTTCCTTGTGAACTCCGGCTCTTTATAGAATTCGGGGACCGTAACTTTGGCAAAGGGTGACAGTTTATCAAACCCCTGTAACTGATAGCCTTGTAGCATGCAAAGGCGCTCCTCAATCTTGGCGAGCATGCAAAGGCGCTCCTTAATCTTGGCGAGACGTCTTGCATTTTCTTCATCAAAGTGCAAAGTTGGAATCCCCTTAGATGGAGGCTCTAGACTGATAACTATCAGGATTGCAGTGGGAATCTCTTCCACGGGCCCTTTTGCCACGGGCTCTACTACTGGCACTTTAGGGGGCGCGGTAGGAATATTCATGGTAGATGAAACAGGAGTTACATACGTCATGTTTTTTACTTGGCTAGAGAGATCGGCCAATAACGTCATCATTTGTGCCATTTGATTCTCCATATTATTGACACGGGCTCGGGTATCTTCGTTTTCCATCTTTGTTTGGCGGCGAGTTCGTATAATAAACCTTTCTTCAGCCGTTTTTTCAAAACCTCCTATAAAAGAAAATGACTCGAAGTAGTACCAATCAAAAGAAACCCTTAAAGTACAAATCCTAGTCAATTTTATATTTTCTTGAGATGAAATAATGATAAGAAGTGTATATGATCCTAGTATCATATAACCTCCTCTTATCAAAATTTCTTCAAAAGAAATTATACAATTGAAAAGGAACGACGACAAATATTTAATCAGAATGCCCATTTTCTAAAAATTACATGAAAATGTTCAAGAATGTTATTCATTTCATCGAACAATTACAAGGGAAACATAATCTTGTTTTCTTGAAGCTTACAAAGTAGTTCGATTTTACAAGGTATATGAAAATGAATACAAGGAAACCTTGATAGAAAAGAGGGAAACACAAATGAATTCCCTTTACAAGAAAAGTGTATAAAATGAAAACCTAAGGATTACGTGGGATCGCACGAAGATGCTTGTTATCATGGGCCAAGCATTCCTCATTGATCAACGCATCGTCTTCTTGTTCCTTGATGTGAGCTCGCCGAAAACCTTGAGGTTTAGGAATTTTTTCACGTAATCTTGATGTCTTGGGTCGAGATTCTCCCATAAAGTCTTGAGATTCCAAGCACAGGGATCACAAGTCTACCCATCTAATCCTAAACCTAAAGGGGCACTCATGATTAAAACATATCATTGTTGAAATATAAAACGCATAATTGAAATATGGAAAGTAACAGATAAGCACGATGAAGAATGAATGATATCTTACCCACCAGACACATGGCAAGCACAAATCACATGTCGCATGAAACTATGAGGTTTCGACACCTAAGGTGAGGGTGCTAAAGGCTCAAGGTCCTCATCCCAAAAGATAAAAATAGTTTACCCACCGCTACTATCGTCGGTCAGTGCTATCTTTATCGGTTGGGATAAGCGGGTTTATGTAAGTAATGGATTACCACAAGCATCCACTCGTAGATTCCACCCATAAACCCTCCTAAGGTCCTAAATTGCGCGATCGGGGTTTTAGACCGCGGTTGTGTGTGCAGTGTCGTGCTAAAGCTTGTAAACATGCATTTACATTTAAACATCCAGCACTTCAATATAAACCCTCATACATTCATACATCCTTACACCACCTGCAAAACAAATGGTTTACAAGCACGACTCCCCTTATAACTCCCACCTACAAAACCATTTAACACGAGATTAGTGACTAACCTGATTTTCCACGCGACTTTGACATGTAGACGATCCTACAAGAGACATGTCAGTTAAAACACAACAACCGTTTTTAAACGGCTTCAAGTCCTCTTAACCTAGTAACTAGTCCCCAGCGGAGTCGCCAAGCCTGTCGCAACCCGATCTTGCCGCCCCCTCAAAAAGTATCCAAGGAGGGAAAAGGTCGGGTTTAGGGGTATTTGATCTCAAGATTGTGAGCTCTCCCAAGCTCGTACCCCGCGTGACAATAGGTTTATTATGTGATCTAGATGTTTATAACAACCTAAAAATATACAGGAGTCGCCACTAGCCTCATTTTTGGGGGTCGACTAGAAACCCAATTGAGGGTCGGGAGTGTTCCCTCGATTCCGGGACTTGGGTTACGTTAATATTGCTATTAGCGCCCTTTCGGTACCTAAACAGTATGTTGTGTTTTTCCTAACATGTTCATGCATTTCTTTTTATATTTTCAGAATCGTCAATTCTATACTAAATGATCATGCGTGGTGGATTACTTTCATTCTATTTTATTCCTAAGAAATGAAAGGAAAACAAACAATGAATATGAAATTGCAAGACATGAAGTAAACAATCAAGAAAAGCAGTTAAACCTAATCATGCAATTCTAAAAAATAAAATAAAAGAGAAAACACAATTAAGAAAAATGAGGGAAAAAAGGAAAACCCACAACTCGTCGGGTTTTATACAACACAAGGAACCCGAGACATATGTCGGGAGAGAAACGAACATTACAGAATAACGGTCGGAGTGGACATCGACCTCCACCATCTTCACTTCTTCTCCACTTTTAGGATCCTATTCTAAACCTAATCTAGGAAATCTAGATGATTAGATGCATACAAATGAAAGAAACAATCATCACGTATCAAAATAATCAAAAGCAAGACATTTTTTTTATGTTCACAAATTGTGACTAAAGTCATGAAATCCCTAAGTCAAGTTCTATGCGGCATCCCAAAGGCACTTACATTATCCTGCATCGCACCTAAGTCATTTATCTGACAATCACATGCGAAGCATAATTGACATGCATTTAGACCATATGGTCTTGATTCTTAATCAATCCAAACCAATGAGTAAACCAACTAAGGATCACTTATTCAAGCACATGCACCATTGAATTCGCTCAACACATGTATTCAAGGGGAATGAAGCAGGCAATATGTAACCCACAGGATATCTAAAACCGTTTTGTAGACAATTGACAAAGGACGTTATTTCATGAAGAAAGCATCTCAAGATTCCTAACGCATGAATTTCTAAAAATACTACAATGTGAACTAGTCAATCTATAATTGAACAAGGCAACATGTAACATAGGTGTTTTACAACATAGTGAATGCAATTGGACACATCTACAATCTCATTTCAAGACTAGCAGCAACTATCCACAGAAAAGACAGCAAATAAACAAAAGATCTTCTCCAGCTTTATCATGTATTTAGGTGAACCCATTTTTATCTGTTAAAAAGTTTAGCTACAACACATTTTTTCCCTCAAAAAGAAGCTTATTATTCAGCACAAACAAGGAACAAAATAAGTTTGATCCTAATGTTAAAAATGGAACCGATGGAGGTGGACTAGTCGATAGCTCAAACCGCCACTAGTAATTAGTGGTGAAATATCCAATTGGTGGAAGTGGCCAAGAGTAAAGGTGAAAAGTAGATTCGATACCAAAAGTGATGCCTGGAAGCGAAAACAGATTGTAATCTTTTGAAGACAAACACTAATTTTACTTATCCCAGCAAGTGGTGGGGGTAGGGCGATGATGCCACGCTAATTGGTGCAAAGTGGTGACGAACAGTCTTCAGCAATAAGTCCACAATCACATGTCCTCAGATGCAAGACTATGGTTTGAAAATTAACTCATCTTTTTGAAATCGGAAAATTTTCTAAAATGCCAAATTCATTTCACCATTGGCCGAGAAAACTTTTCTATTCACTAATTTCCATTGACTGTGCTAAGCAAGACGAAACCAGATATAACGTATCACACATGTGCAAACATACACGACAGCTGCACATGTGGGTACATATATGTTGACAAAAGAAAAGTAGAGTCTTACTGCAATTCATTCCAAGCAGGACAGAATAGTCATGTCCAATTATTTAAAAAAAACTGATGGATGCTACCGCATTAGTTCTCAGACCTGAGATCCCACAAGTTGTTCATACGTTGAATGGAGATTTAGCCATTTTAAATACCTTGACGCTCATAAAACATCTTCCAATTGATAAGATATTAATGACTTCTTCTTTAAAAAAGAATGAAAGGCTCCAAGTCGATCTCCCTAAAATAACTGGCTGTTTTAATGATCCACTTATCACGCTCTGGAAAAGAAACCCTACATCACTCTCACCCAAATGGTATTTTTCCTCATTACAAAAAATGATCTAGCATCCATAAAATTTACGAGGAAAAGTATTTGAAGACGATAGGTATAACAGCATATCAGATCAATCCCAGTTACCTTTTGTCAATGGGCAGTTTATAAACCACGAGAACAGGTCCCACTTCTAGATCTTGGAATTGTTCTGGTTCTCCACTATGCCTTGTTTGTGAAACTTTGATGCTTGATCGAGCGATCTAGTCTTCGTGAACACCAGCAGATCTACTCTTTGGTTTTGCCCTCGGAGCCGAGTTGAGGCTTCCAAACTCGGCGCAATTCCAAATCCCTGCACCTTGAGCTTCGGAAGGATGCGATCCGTGATGAGATCGTCAGATTCAGCCGAGAGCAAGATCACCAGAGAGAGCGATCGAGAGGGAGAAGCACCGATCTGGCCGGTCAAATCTAGCGAGAGAATCCCCAATCGAGAGAGTCACTGATCGAACTCCAGAGAGAGAGCGAGAGCCAGAACTGAGAGAAAACCTCCTTTGATCGAGCAATCCTACCTTTGATCGACTTCGAGAGAGCGAGCGATTGAGAGAAAAGAGGGATCTGCTGAATGAGAACTGCTAGAGCGAGAGCGAAATGGAACTCCGCTCGCAATCCCCAACTGTCAGCCTTCAATTTCCAATCCCTGCTAATGAGAGAAAACCCTAGCTTTTGACTTGAGCTCGACGGAGAAGTACTGGAGACGGATGCAGAAACTCCCTCTAATGGACGGCAAGCAAAGTGGAGATTTCCCTGAGGAATGACGGATGTCTACCGAGATCGTTCGAGGCTAGGGATCCGAGATCTGCCATGGAAGCTCCATCGAGCAGTTACTGAGAGAGAGAATTCAGCTTGTGGGCGTCCGGGAGGAGAGAGAGTGCCAGCGTCGCGAGCTCGAGAGAGAGCCTCCGAGAGGAGAGAGAGAGCGAGCGAGAACCTAGAGAAAAAAAAAAAGAGAGTGAGCGGGAACAGAGAGAAAAAAACGAGACCCCTCGTGAGAACCCCCCAATCCCCTTTTCTATTTTTTTTTCTTTTATTTTTCTTTTTCTCTCCTTTTTCTTTTTTCATGTTCCTTATTTCTTTTTTTTCTCTTTTCATTTCATTTCATTTTTTCTTCTTGTTTTGTTTTGTTTTGTTTTTGTTTTGTTTTTATTTATTATTATTTTTTCTTGGCTCTTTATTTTTTATATTCTTGCAAAATGGATGATTAAAATGTTAACAAAAAAATTCAGGTATCAACAAGATTGTAAACCGATAAATACTCCTATTGAAAAAGGTGAATGATTGAGCAATAGAATGTGTCCAAAGACACCACAAGGAACAAATGTAACATGTTCCTTATGCTAGTGCTGTTGGAAACTTAATGTACGCTATGATGTGTACAAGACCTAATATATGTTTTGTAGTTGGAATGGTAAGTAGATAAAAATCCAATTTAGGTCAAGCACATTGGAAAGCCGTCAAAAGAATACTAATGTATATGAAAGAAACTGTTCATTATACGATGAGTTATCAGGGAAAGGATCTGTGACTTGAAGGTTTTTCAGATGTTGATTTGGGATGAGATTTAGATAAAAGGAAATCTACATATGGATTCGTTTTCTTATTGAATAATGGCGCCATATCATGAAGTAGTAAGAAACAAATGTGTATAGCCTTGTCCACGATGGAAGCTAAGTTTGTGGCATTATCAACAGCAATACAAAAAGGTATTCGGCTTAAAAGATTTCTGGATCATTTTGGTGTTATTAAAAATGCTGCAAACTCATTCTTGATTAACTGTGATAGCCAAGCAACAATAGCATACACCAAAGATCTAAAATATCATGGCAAGACCAAACATATAGATACCAAATAAAATTTTATCAAAGATATTGTTGCACGAAAAGATGTAAACTTACACATAAAATAGTAGCAGATCCTATGACAAAGCCAATACCTAAAGATGTGTTTTGTGGTCATGTAAAATCTCTAGAACTAGGTAATGGCTGATGTACTAGATATTATAATTTCCCTTAAATGTTCACATTCAATGCCTATGAGTCTTTGTTTGACGTTTATGTATCTTAATGCTTAGTACATCATATAAAATTGAGAAAGTATGTCGGATAGATAAGAAATTAGCCCCACTCACACGGGTAATCGCCTCTATTTACTATGTGATAAATAGAGATAAGACGATTTTTAAGCTTATTATCTATGTGATAATTGATAGCTTAAGCTTAAAATATATATGTCACATTAACTGAGCATTAAGATGATGACATAATATTTACAATGTCCGAAAATAATAGTTAATTGTATAGCATATAGTTTTAGGTGCATTTATTTTTAATTTGCATTTACGATGGGCTGGTGACAAATGGGTTCGAATTGATGGTTCAAAACTTTAATTTGATAAGTTGTGCTAACCCCACGAAGAGAGTAGATCGGCCAAGCCCATATCCTCAGGAGATTTTACGAATTTATCTCTGTGAGATTTCAATTTAAAAATAAATATTGTGTTCGGAAAATCAAATATTGTGTTTGGAAAAGAAATCTTCGTGGATATCGATTTGAAAAAATTAAAACCTTAATCCGTGGCCTATAAATAGATTAAAACGTGTAGGGTTTTAGGGGGGCCACACATTGAATATGCAGCACAAGAGAGGTTCTGTTTGGGGGATTTTCTCTCGGTTTTCGCAGTCAAAGAAGAAAACACAATACAAAGAAAAAAAAAAGGCTTTTCTTGTTATGTTCTTTTGGAGGGGAAGGGGTTGAAGTCAGCAGAATTTCTGCTGGGAAAGGACAACAGGAAGAGGGAAACAGCAGAGTGAGGGAGATGTGAGGAAAGGAGGAGAGAAAAAATAGACAAAAAGAAAAGAAAACAGAGCCTCTACTCGTCAAGCTCTTCTGCTGCTGCCGCTCGTCGTTCCACCAGCCACCGTCGCGTCCTGCCTCACCGTTCTGCCTGTGACACTGAAGCTCTGCCTCACCCGCAAGCTCCGTCGCCGCGTCTACCGTCGTTTCTGTTGGCCACCACGTCTCCGAGCAACCCACTACACCAGTAATGACACCCTTACTCTTGCTCTGCTCCGTCTCGCCAGAAGCTACCACCGCCGTGTGACCCCTCGCCTGTGCTGCCATCCCTACGAAGCCGCTGATGCCCCTCCTCTAGCCATGATCTGCTCAGCCCGACGCCTTCGTTGCTTGTCGCTCCGCCAGTCACCGTCGCTATGCCTCCGCCAGATCCAGATCTGAGCCGGACCATTGCCCTTTCTGACTCGACGCCCCTGCTGTTTCGCTTTTAGCCACGACCTGACGCCATCGGAGCCCACACCGCCGATCTGCTTGCCTCCGCCCAACGCTTAGCCACTGCCGCACCGCTGTCCCTGCCGTGACCCGACGCCCTACAGCAGGCCTCACTCCACCAGTAGTAGCAGCCCGCTCCTCCGCCCGCCTGCTAGTCCCCCTCGTCGGAGCTCCTCGCCATCGTCTTTCCCCTGCCGGAGCTCCGACCGACGTTGCCCCCTTAGTTGATTGGGTTACCAAGCCCTATTTGAAAAAAAGAAAAAAAAAAGAAAAGCAAATTAGGTAGTTTTTCTTTCTATTTACTTCATTTTGTTTTTTTATTATCTTATTTTATTTTACTTTTTGAGTAGAATTGTTTCTCGATGTATGATTGAGATTCCTAACATGAATTAGCCTCTTAAATTAAGGATTGACAGTCCAATTTTGTGACTGAAATCCAACTTGCAATCTTTTAAAAAATTACCAATTTGATCTGATTCGATTTGCGATTTAATTAAAATTAGTCAATCATGTGCGAGATATGGTTGGTCAATTTTTTGGATGTCTATCTGGCTCTGATTTGCTGTCGTGTGGTTTAAGTTGATTTTGCTGGGTTCGGTTGCTGTTGGTTTTTCTGTTGTGTTTTGGTGCTGGTTTGCCCCCTCAAGTCTAGTGAAGTGTATTTGAAGCTAGGTAGATTCAGCTCCTTTTTCGATGGTGCTTTCCTAGGCTATGTTTGAGGTGCACTCTAGGTGTTTGTGAATATGTCTACAAAGGCTGTGGAGGCTGGAAACGCTCCATCAGCCAGTCCTTTGGCTGCTAGCTCATTGGGGCATCCAAACCCCTCTCATGGTGCTGCTTCACCTTCGAAACAACCTGGTATGGCTGTGGATTCCTCGTTCGGTCCTACAAATCCAAAAAGCAAGCTGAAAGGCCCGCTGGAGCCTTCTGTTCATCCGCACCAGTCCAGAGGAAGGAGCCACAAGCGGTCTGTTTCTAAGCACCCTGTCCATCATCCGAGTGGTCACCTTAATGCCCCAGCTTGATCTTGGGCAAATGTGGCCTAGCTCGCGGTAAAAGGCTTGGATTTGTCCTTCGTTCCTCCCACATTTGTTGATGGCAAAGCTATTGTGAATTTGCCGGATGAAGCCCTTGATGCAGTGAACCCGAAGTGACATTAATGTTTGGTGGGATACCTGGTTGGGATGAGAAAACTCTCTTTCGGCCTTATGGAACAATCTCTAAAAAAAGGCGTGGGGTTCCAAACTTGTGGAAATCCTCACCAACGATCAAGACTTCCTCTTTCTCCGCATTCCGGACTTGGTGTTTCGGAGAAAGATTTTAGAAGATGGACCTTCATGGTTGCTAGAGTGCCTCTTATTCTATGTCAATGGAAGCCATTCATGGATCTCAAGAGATAGGACCAATCCTCTATTCCGATTTGGATTTGGTTGGGGGATTTACCGTTTGATTGTTGGATGTTGCCAGCGATGAGTGCTATCGCGAGTGTGGTGGGTAAACTACTTTATGTGGACTAACGAACCAACCAAATGAAAATTTTGTGTGGAGATCAAGACAAATCAACTGAGATGTAAGACCGTTGAAGTGGTCTTAAAGGGGGTCTTTAGGTCGAGAATCATTGAATATGAATGGCTTCCAGCTGAATGCCCAAACTGTGATACGTTCGGCCATAACTACCGAGCCTCCCCTCGTGTGCACAACCCTGCTGGACGCACGACCAATCCGAGGCAACCTGCTGGTCAAACTGCCAATTCGAGGCAACCTATGGCCATTCTAGCTCCTCTGGTTGATCCTACTTCGTCGGTTGCCGTTACTATGGAACCGCAGAAGACCGACATTTCTTCTCCGATTGTTGAAGTGTTGGTTTCTGACCTACAAAAGGCTGTGATCGATCCTGTTCTGTATCAGCCCATGATCGTTCCTGCTTTGCTTCAGATCTCGAACGATCCTGCTCCTTCCGATCCTAGTGTGGCCAACGATCCTGATCCAATGATGGCAGTCTCACAGGCTACTTCGGAATAGCTCTGGAAAAAGGAAAAGGGTAAGAAGAAGAAGAAGGTGGCCTCTCAAGAAGGAGTTTCCTCCAGCCCGAGCAATCCTGGTGATGAAGGAGCTAACCGACGGCTGAAGGCCCCTATTTTGGAGAAAGAGGTGCAATCCGAGCCTGCTTAGAAGATGCAAAGGACCTCTAGTGTACTTCAAAAGTTGGCTCTTTCTCTTGTAGCTGATTCCCGACCAGATCAAAACACTTCTTCCCATGACCTCGATATGGAGTTGGAGGTTGCAGCCACCTTTGAATGCTCAGATGAGGACGACATTGTCTCCCCCGGTGTGTCAAGCCCACCCCCGAGGGTTGTCTCGACGAAGGTGAAGACCATTCATGAGAGATTGCTTACTTTAGCTCTCGACTTGGGACCTGAGGTGAAGACTAGAGGGCCGACAAATCCTCGCCAGAAGCCTCCTAAGCAAAGGTAGGCTCATTTGCCTTCCTTTTCCTTTTGTTGGCCTAGCTTGATAGTTGTGTATATTATATATATATATATATATATATATATCGTTCATTTTTTGGAATATGAGAGGTCTTATGGATCCTTTAAGGAGAGCCGAGGTCAGGAAACTCGCTCAATCTAACGGCCTTTGTATGGTCGACTTATTGGAAACCAAAGTGCCGAAGCATCTCTTTTGATCCATGTTTGCTGGGCTTTTGGCTGGGTGGAAGTGGATGGAAAATTATGATTATCCTCTTAAGGGTAGGATTTGGGTTGGCTGGGACCCTACTCTGGTTAACTTTGAATTAATCTCTTCCAACAAGAAAGTGATCCGTGGTAGAGTGGAACTTCTTACGTCTGGTTTATGTTGCTGCTCTTCAGTGATCTATGCTCTGCACATGTTTATATCACGAAGGCCTTTGTGGATGGACCTCGTCAGGATGAGCTCTTGTGTCCAGAATTTAGCCTGGATGGTTGCTGGAGACTTCAACATCATCAGAGACCCGTTTGATAGGATAGGGGGCTCTAACGCCTGGCCTCCCTATTTTGACGATTTCAATCAATGTTTGACTCAGGCGGAACTAGAAGATTTGAGGTATGTTGGACTTCGGTTTACTTGGTCCACGTCTTCTACGGTTGACCGCAAGGCGAGGAAAATTGATCGGGTGTTAGTGAATGCCAATTAGAGCTTTCAGCTCTCTTATTTGGAAGCGACGTTTCTGATTTCAGGAATTTCTGACCATTCTCCTATGGTGGTTAAAGTGACACAACCAATTTTTTCGAAGAAGCCTTTCAAATTCTTTGATTTTTGGATGGAGCACCCGTCCTTTCAGGACATTGTGATGCAAGTGTGGGATGCCTCGACAGAAGGGGTCCCTATGTACAGGCTAGTTAGCAAATTGAAGGTCTTAAAAAGCCAGCTAAAGTAGCTAAATAGAGATTCTTTCTCCAACTTATCTAAGAGGGTTGCTAAGTCCAGGAATGCTTTTAGGTTAGCCTAGCTTGACCTACAGTAAGACCCAACTAATAATTTCTTGGCAGAGTTAGAAAAGAATCATCGAAAGACCTTTGTGGAGCTGATGAGTCAAGAGGAGTCCTTCTTTAGACAAAATTCCAAGATCAGATAGCTCGAGAATGGTGATAGGATTACTAAGTACTTTCACCACTTCATCACTACAAGACAGCTAAGGAACATGATTCTTTTGGTTCTTGATGGGAATGGCAATTTGGTCACCGAACCAAGCCTAGTGCAAAACACTTTCGTCTCTCACTTTCAGGAGCTTTTCGCTGCATGATCCCTTCCTTCTAGCCCTGCATTGCTAGACTTGCAGCAAGTTATTTGATGCCCTCTCAATGAGGAGTATATTAGTGTCCTCTCCCGTCATTTTTCAAACAAAGAAATTCATGATATATTCTTCTCCCTAGCCCGTGGGAAGGCTCCTGGGCCAGATGGGTTTGGTGTGGAATTTTTTAAGAGCAATTGGGAGCTAGTAGGGCCTTTGGTTATTGAAGCAATTAAGGACTTCTTTGTCATGGGGAGGCTTCTAAGGGAGCTTAACAACACCATCCTTGTGCTGATTCCTAAAGTGCCTAATGTGACCTCGGTCAATGATTATAGACCTATTGCCTACTGTAATACGATTTATAAATGTATCACCAAGGTCTTAGCTAATCGCGTCACCGCAGTTCTTCATGACACTATTAGCCCTTCTTAGAATGCATTTGTTAAGGGTCGTCGCATCTCGGATAATATTATTCTTGCATAGGAATTATTTGCTGTTTTCCATCTTCAGCCGTATTCCCCTAAATATGCTATTAAGGTTGATTTTCAGAAGGCCTATGACACAGTCGAGTGGGACTTTCTTGAAATGATCATGCATGCATTTCGATTCCCAGACCATCTTATTAGGATCATTATGGTATGAGTACGCACTCCCAATTTTTTCAATTTCTTTGAATGGGAAACTCCATGGCTTCTTCCCCCTAATGGACATGGCCTTCACCAAGGAGATCCCATGTCCCCTTACCTCTTTACTTTCGTTATGGAAGTCTTCTCAGGCATCCTCAGTGCGTGTGCGGCACAACTTGGGTTCAAATTGTTCTAGAGATGCAAGGCTACAAGATTATCTCATTTTTTCTTCGTGGATGATGTCTTTCTCTTTTGTCGAGTGGATAAGGGTCCCATCTCTTTTCTAAAAGATGGTCTACATACTTTCTCGGTGTGAAGTGGATTGAAGCCAAATAACAGCAAGAGTGAGATATTTCTTGCAAGTGGCTCGGAGGAGTCACGGAATGAGATCAAGGATGCCCCTGGTTTCGTTGAAGGAAAGCTGCCGATGTGTTATTTGAGAGTTCCTATTATATCATCGAGGCTCGGCAAGGCGGACTGTGTGTCATTTGTTGATCGTATAATGGCCAGGGTCCAATCCTAGACTCAACGCTTTCTATCATTTGTTGGCAGGGTTCAGCTAATAAGGTCGGTCCTTCATTCCATCGAAGCTTATTAGGCGAGTGTTTTCATCATTCCTGTTTCAGTTCTAGATCGCATTGAACTGATCCTCAGACAATTCCTTTGGAAGGGCCCCGGCCTTGGAAAAGGTGGCGCTAAAGTATCCTGGGAAGACGTGTGCCTTCCAAAGGAGGAAGGAGGACTTGGAATTCGTAGATTGCAAGAATTCAACAAGGCAGTGATGCTCAAGCATATTTGGATCCTGTTTACAAACAAGGAGTCCTTATGGTGCAAGTGGATCCACTCAACCTTCTTCAAACAGAAGAGTTTCTGGGCGGTTGGGATGCCGACCTATTGCTCTTGGTCTTGGAAGAGAATCATTCACCTGAGATTCGAGTTTTGACTCTACTTCCGATGGAGAATTACAGATGGCCAGTCAATCTCCCTTTGGTTTGATCACTGGCACCAGAAAGGTCCTTTACATCTTATTTGCTCAAATCAAATGATACTAAATTCGGGTTTATCCAAATTTGCCATGGTGGTTGACCTTTTCTCACCGGCAGGACAGGATTTCAAGATAGTAGTTGAGTCTTGGAATTATCCCCTCCCTCTCCTCTCTAGAGTACTGGATCGCTTTACTTGGAGCAATGGCACTTCTAGTATCTTCTCAGTCGCCTCGGCTTGGCATATTATCAGAAGAAGGAAGGATAAGGTTAATTGGGCATCCTTTATCTAGAATAAGGTTATCACCCCAAGATATCAGTTCAATCTCTGGCTTATTATAAAGAACCGTCTTCCCACCCAAGCCCTACTCATGTCGCATAGCAGAATTGGGAGAGAGGTTTGTGCTTTTTGTAGGCTCACGCCGGATTCCATCGATCATCTCTATTTCGAGTGTCGCATCACTACCAGCATGGCTTTCTTTTGGGCAGCTAAATGCAATCTCCCTTGGTGTAACAAGACATGGTCTGAAAACCTTTAGTCGGCGATGAAGTTCCTCCCCGATAAGGACTTTTATCGCTCCATTGGTCGCTTTTTCTTTTGGTGCTCTTTGCCACCTTATTTGGAGGTATATGAACAACATACTCTTCAGAGATCACAAGGTCGCAGGTGGTTAAAAATCATCTCATCAAAGTGGTGAAGGACAAGGCCTTAACTTTCAGAAATGTTGAAGATAATCCAAGAAACAGAAGACTCCAGCGTAACTGGGAGATAGATCCTTGCATCTTTTCTTCTCATCCGGCGGATCCTTAGTGTTCTTTGGATAGTTCAAAGATAGCTTGTGGTTGGGTTGCAGTTGTTGTCTTCTCGAGAGCTTGATGTATGAAGGCCTTCCGCCTTCCTCCCTCGACTGGGACCGTGTTCACCTTGACTGGTTTGGCTGCTATTTGTATACGGCGGTGACCCCTCCTTGGTGTTTTGTGACTGTTTTCTTTCTTTGTTGTCTGTCATTTGTTTTCGTTGTTTTGTCGAGGTTAGGTTCCTTTTGGCCATGCATGGCCTCATCTTTCCTCATTCGACTGTTGTTTAGGTTGTTATTTGCTTTGGTTGCTCTTGCGGAGTTCTTTTGCATCCGGCTCCCTTCCACTTGTTTAGACTTATTGTCTTCATGAGTGTCAGTTTTGTGGCACCAGATCTTGTGTAAATGTTTGATTCAAAGCTCAATATATTATTACTTCTAACCAAAAAAAGAAAAAAATCACAATACAAAGAAAAAAAGCCTTTTCTTTTTGTGTTCTTTTGGAGGGGAAAGGGTCGAAGTCAGTAGAATTTCTGCTAGGAAAGTCCTGCCTCGCCGTTTTGCCCGCAACACCGGAGCTCTACCTCACCCGCAAGCTCCATCACCGCGTCTACCATCGTTTTTGTCGACCGCCACGTCTCCAAGCGACCCACTACACTAGTAACGACACCCCTACTCCTGCTTTGCTCCGTCTTGCCAGAAGCTACCACCACCGCATGACCCGACATCAGCAACGCCGCCCGACCCCTTGCCTGTGTTGCCCTCCCTGCGAAGCCGCTACTGCCCCTCCTTTGGCCATGATCTACTTAGCCCAACGCATTCGCTGCTTGTTGCTCCACCAGTCATTGTCACTACACCTCCACTAGATCCAGATATGAGAAGGATCATTGCCCCTTCTGACTCGACGCCACTAGAGCTCACACCGCTGGTCTGCTTGCCTCTGCCCGACGTCAGCCACTACTGCGCCGCTGTCCCTGCTGTGACCCGACGCCCTACAGCAGGCCTCGCTCCACCACCAGCAGCAGCCCGCCCCTTCGCCCGCCTGCTAGTCCCCCTCACTGGAGCTCCTCACCGACGTCTTTCCCCTACCGGAGCTCCGATCGGCGTTGCCCCCTTGGTTGATTGGGTTGCCAAGCCCTATTTCAAAAAAAAGAAAAAAGAAAAGAAAGCAAATTAGGTAGTTTTTCTTTCTATTTACTTTATTTTGTTTTTTTAATATTTTATTTTATTTTACTTTTTTAGTAGAATTGTTTCTCGATGTATGATTGAGATTCCTGACATGAATTAGCCTCTTAAATTAATGATTGATAGTTTGATTTTCGCACTTAAAATCCGACTTGCAATTGCTTAAAAAATTACCAATCCGATCTCACGCTTGAGATTCGATTTGCGATTTAATTAAAATTGGTCAATTCAATCTCATGCGCTAGATATAGTTGGTCAATTTTTTGGATGTCAATCTTATCTGGCTCTGATTTGCCGTGTGGTTTAAGTTGATTTTGCTTCCGAAAAAAAAAATCCAAAAAAATGTGAGTTAGATTAGATTTATTTCTTGTTTTAGGGTTCTCGCATATTTAGGGTAGGAAATTTACTATTTCGAATGAAAATACCAAAAACTAAATTTACCAAAAACTAAATTTAGGATGTTAGATTTTCATTTCATTAATTTAAATTACATGTTTTATTATTTGAAAATTTAATTTCGAATTTCTATGAAAAAATGAAAAAAAGAAAAAATTAGAATTAGGGCATTCTCTACACGTCATTGCATATTAGGATAGATTACGTGCTTATAAGAAAATTAAAAAATCATGTGCACGTCACATAGGATTAGGTACATGAGATGCACGTCAGTTAGTGATTGTTACTAGGGTCATTTAATTAGAAATTGCCTGTTATTAGGATTAGGTCATTTTGGTTAATTTAGATTGCATATTTAATTACTGCACATTCATGAAGGAAATACAAAAAAAATTACTTTACTCATGTCATATAGTTTAGGCTAGACTACTATGTCATGTTATTTCATGTTAGATTAGTAACATTGCATTGCATATAGAGTATATTCTTATTAAATAAAGTGAAAACAAAAATTGAGTGATTGTGTGTTAATTAGAAATCATATCTAGGACTGTTGATGTGAATTCTGATCTAACAACGCAGATGCTTTCGTTGCTATGAGGTAAGTCCCGTAATTTATTCATTGATTTCTTGGGTGTTAAATTGGTGGTTTGAGTACCCGTATGATTACTTCACATATTAGGAAAATAGATTTAAAATCAATCCAAACTACCTGCAAAAACATTTTTAAAGATAAAAAGAAATGGTACCGAAATAGCATTAGAGAAATCTAGTGTAACCAAGTCCCGTACCCAAAATTTCTGGTTTGTAGGAGTAAAATAATCATCCCATTATTTAAATAGGTATCTAATTGACCTACCATAAATTGATTAGTGGTGATTCCTAGTAAATCCATTTGCATGTTAAGAAATTTGAACTTAAGTCATGATTTAGTATGGGTTTGAGAGAGCCCGAGTTAAGTATAAGCTTAGCAATCCATTAGCCAAACTCTAGGTGGTTCACACTCGAAAATTTGGCCACGACATCTGTCTATGATACTAGATGTGAGTTCTGATGAATTCCGTTAAAGAGTAGATACGTGAACTCAAGTTAGACATTAGGTATGTCTAAACTATCATTTGTATGGTATTGAAAGTGTAGACACACGTTCCATGGGAAATGAGTTAATACCGTAATACGTATTTCATTCTACGTAGTATGAGATGACTAACAAGAGTGGCAAAAATTTTGATCTCAACTTTTATGTCATGTAAAACTCTTGAGGAAAAGAGTTCCTCAATTAAATGCCCTTGTGACTCTTACTTATTCTCAAGATTTTTATTCAGTATTTGTTATCTTAGAATATTGCCAATGATCATGAATTGATTCGATCTAATGTGACATTTCTAGAAAAAGCAAGTTGAATTGAAATTGTGAGTTTCAAGGAAAGAGAAAGATCGAGTTTGGATAATCACATTCTAGTTTTGCATTCACCGGTCGACCAAGAGATAATTATAATTGTGAATATAATATATCATTGTTAAAAAGAGATTAAAAAAGATATAAATGTGACCACCCACCTGGGTGGCGCTGCTGGTGGCAAGCTTCCCCCCTAACACAAGGGGAGGAGTTCGATTCCCGAGCATCGCAGGATGACTTACCCGGTGGCACGTGTGTGGTGGCTAGCATGTGTTGTCCCCAGTGGTTTACCCCTGGCTGTAGGGGGCCGTGCGCGGGTTCCCTAGGTTACAAAAAAAAAATAGATAGATATAAATGTGATTGATCGATCTAGGATACTACATACTATACCTACTAAAAAAAAATGTGATGCCCATTATGAGCTGCTATATATTCTTGATAGATGTATGTCAACGAGCTCTCATAGTATGATGGTCGCACTGATTATTAACTGGTATAAATGTTGTAGAAAGGTAAAGAAAAAGTTCTATTCGGCCCACCATGTGCGAGTGGGAGATGATTGGTTTTATATTTGATGGGCCAAGTTAAGCCCATGGCCAAAACTTGGCCTGTAAGTGAGGGGCTCATAAAAGAGTACAGTTATTGCAATATATAAAATAAAAAGTAAAAAAGGGGGATGCATCTGAATAGTAGCGTTTAAGAGAAATACGCTTCTTCATATTTCCCAATTTGAAGCAGTAAACTCCCTCTCGGCGAGCGAAACTCCAAAGTTTCAAAGGATTCATCTGAAACTGCAATAATACTTAATTTGTGGCAATCAAAATATGTCCTACTTTGTGATATGCCCTCGATCAGTGTTACATGTTTTCCAGGTACGCTTTTGCTTTCGTTTTTTCAGTATTTGATCATTCAAGTATCGGTTTGATTCGATTTTTAGGAATCTGTTTCCCACAGACCCCAATAGCAATAATCGATAATAATAATAAAAAAAAAAGGCAAGAGAAGGTCATCTTGTTAAAGACATCTTTTTTTCTATAGGGAAAAGACCACCAAAAATCCCAAACTATGCCCAAAGTAACAAATTTACCCCAAATTTTTTTTTGTGACACGAAAAACCCCAAACTTTGTAAATTGTGACACATTTACCCCCATCAAGGGCATTTTCGTCTTATTCTTTATGTTTTTTTCTTTTTTTTCTTCTTCTCTCCACTAGCCCCGATGGAGGGAAGTCGGCACTGACGAGGGCTATCCTCGCCGGCGTTGGACGGCCTCGTCAGCATCAGGCAAGGGCCTCCCTCACCAGATCTAGGGAGGGCACCCCTCGCTAGTGTCCCGCGAGGGCCGCCCTCGCCTGCGTTGGGCGAAGGCCGCCCTCGCCTGCGTCGGGCGAGGGCCGCCCTCGCCTACATTTGGTGAGGGCCGCCCTCATCTGTGGCATCCCAAAATTCAAAGCCAAGCCATAAGGTGTGTTAAAGTTCCTAATTAGGTGATGAAAATTTCCATGGCTTATGCTTTAGCCATTAGTCTTTTAATTAGATGATTTGTGCATATGATTGTGAAAATTTAAATTCGATAGATTAATAATTTATGCTTGGCCACGTACTTTAAAAATTAAATTTCAATAAATAAAATGCCCCAAGACTTTGGCCAAGATAGAATTTGAATTTGGAAATAATTATAGAAAGGAATTCAAAAAAAAAAAAAAGGGGAAAAGGGGGTTAATTTTTAGGAATGGGCCTTAGGCCCATTGGCCTAAGCTTAGTGGGCCGAATGGCCAGCCCAAATGGAGGCCCACGGAAGGGCTATCGCCGGCCCATTAAGGCCCAAAGGAAGAGGTGGCCGGCCCATGCATGGACCTTGCCAAGTGGCAAAGGGGAAGGCCATGCATTGGCCATGGTTGAGGCAAAACAATCATTACAAATGATGAGCTCTAGGGGGGTATAAGAAGGAAGAGAGAGAGGGTGACCGGCCATTTTGTTCGCCCAAGGAGAGAGAGAGAGAGAGAGAGAGAGAGAGAGAGAGAGAGAGGTGTGCGAGAGAGAGAGAGAGAGTTGTGCGAGAGAGGAGGAGCGGCCGAGAGAGAAAGGAAGGAGGGAGTCGCCATCGCCGCCGTGTCCGTCCGCCATACGCCGTCGATTGTTCATCCTAGAGGCAATTGGAGTCCTCTAGCTTCTCTTGCATGCTTGTATATTGTTTGTTTGTTAGATTTTGGGTGTTTTAAGTGAGAAAAACCGAGGTAAGGTTGGCTTGTTCTTAAGTCGTGTGACTGTTCTTGCTCGGATTGTGTGAGTCAGTAACTTGTTTGAGCTTGCATGTGTGTTTGGAGTCAGATTTTGGCTTCGATGTCTTCATGAAAGTTGTATCTAACATCTTGTACTATGACATATTGAAATTTTGTGAAAAATGATGGAGATTTGAGGGGTTAAAGTCTTGTTATACGGAGACCTCAGATCTGGAGAGTTTTTACTGACCTCTTGCTGGATTCATGGTTGCATGTTGGTTTTTGTTGAGAATCTCACTTTGATGTCTTCATGAAAGTTGTAGGAGACATCTTAAAATACAACATACTCAAATTTGAGGTGAAATGAACAAATATAGCCTAGTGAATCGACTAGATCTTGAAGAAGATGATTCTGGTGATGTATTTTGAGATACCCGAGAATTCAAGGACCTAAATGATGACTCTACTTTGGTTATTTGACTTGGATCTATTCATGAAATTTGTATAGGATACCTTGATGTATAACATATCCAAATTTCAGAGGAAACGAAAGAGAATAGGTAGGTTAAATCTCAATATTTCGGAGATGTGTTCACTGGACGATGCGGTAATGGATCCAGAAGCTTCGTGAGGTTGTATAAAATAATATAAAAAGAATCTGGCTTGGAGTTCTTCATGAAAGTTGTGCGAAAATGTCTTGGCTATCACTCTGTAAAATTTCGTAATTTTGGGAGGCCATATGGATATTTTAATTGAATTTATTCAGAAACCGTGCATTCTGGTTTCATCCGAGAAGCATAGGATGCTTTGGGAAAATTATGAATTTTATAAAAATTCAATTTGGCCATGAATTTTGCAAGTAATTATCATCCTATGGGTTTGTTTAATAATTTCTTGAATTTTGATAATTTTGGGAGTTTATAGTTATTTAAAAATAATAATAAATAAAAATAAATAAATAAATAAATAAATAAATAAATAAATAAATAAATAAAAAGGAATTATTTCATTGGCCATAGATTCCATTCAATTAATTTATGTTGCATGTGTAATAAAGCTTTGATAAGTCTGTGATATTGAATTGAGATGCGCATGTAAAGCCTTGATATGTCTATGATATTGAATTGAGATATGCATGTGGTAAAGCCTTGATATGTCTATGATATTGAATTGAGATGCACATGTGGTAAAGCCTTGATATGTCTATGATATTGAATTGAGATGCGCATGTGGTAAAGCCTTGATATGTCTATGATATTGAATTGAGATGTATGTAATAGAGTTTTGGCATATATATGGCAATTGAATCAATGCATGTGTGAATGTCATGCCTAGTATGATTTGTTTGATATCATGCCATGTGCCATGTTAAAATGTGAATAAAATACTGGTAAGCATGGATGATGGTAAATGAGGAGATGGTTGTGATGGCGGATGATGCTCAGAATGTATAGAGATACATTGCCGAAATTCCCTAGGAGATTCAGGATACCCGGAATGTGGGGGGCCGGAAGCCCTGTCGGAGGTCTTTGCCCGAAGGGAATGCCTCGCGATGCCAGGATTGGGGTGCGGGATGCCCGGCCAAGGAGTGTAAATGTCGGAACCCCTGTCGGAGGTTTCTGCCCGAAGGGAATGCCTCGTGATGCTAGTTGAGATGCGAGATGCCCAGAATGTGAGGGGCCGGAAGCTCGGTGGCCATGGGATGGCTGGAATGCTGGGAACCCTGTCGGAGGTCTTTGCCCGAAGGGATGATGAAATTGATGATATGAGAAATGGGTGATGTGGTGATCAAATTTAAAGATAAAAGATGAAAATTAACCCATGATATGATATGCATGATGATGATGATGATGATGATGATGATGATGATGATGATGATATGTGATGTGATATGATGATCACCCATGATATGATATGCATGATGATATGCATGATGATGATGATGATGATGATGATATGTGATATGATGATCACCCATGATATGATATGTATGATGATATGCATGGTGATGATAATGATGATCATATATGATATGGCATGTGTATTGTGATGAAGTCATGACGATGATGACATGTATGATACAATGATGATATACATGTATGTGTTATAAATTGATATGATGATGCATGATAGTATGCGCATGGCTTCAAGGTAAGTAATGCCTGCAATGCATATATGATTGCATGATGTATTAAGTTGTTATTGGATTTCCCTATCTGCTGAGTGGTTGTACTCACCCCTTTTAGGAATAACATTTCATATTAGCCGGTATGCCGCTTCCTGCGGTCACGAGAGGTACATTTTACGGGTTACCGTCCGACGTTGAGGTAGAGTGTGAGGAGTTCGGCTGTCCTTCTATGCCTGGACTCACCTACATTCGCGTACGCTGTCTTGTCATGTACGACATAGGCCTGGCTGGGGGCCCAGTCGTTCAGGAGTTTGTTTCTGTTCACGTTCGCCGCGATGGGGTGATGGGAAGGATGCTGCCACCGCCACTGCCTGACGCACTGAACTAGGTGTGAGACCTGAGCGTGACAAGTAGGGGCTGTGTTTTTTGGGAGTTAGTTAGCCGACACATTTGATGGGAGGTTTATGCTCGTATGATGTTGAGGGTCGAGGGTTTCTTTTTGAGGTTTTAGGCTGGACGTGGCTGAGTCCTAGCTTTTCCTTTTTGATGTACCAACCCAAAAGAAATCCCATCTTGAAAATATATATGTAAATAAAATGTCGTGGCTTGTTTATAAAATTATGGTGATTAGTGGTGTGTATTTGTATCATGGTTGGTAGGGGGAGAGACGGTGATGTTTTAATTTGCTTCCGCATAATGAGTCACATTGGGACCGATTGTTTAAAAAAAAAATGTGTCTGCGAATTAGGACACTTCTTCAAAGTAGAAAGGTGATAAGGTGTAACATTGGCACTGGTGACGACTTGCGAAGGGTTCGGGGTGTCACATCTTCGGCATCAGGCGAGGGCCTCCCTCACCAGACCCTCGCCAGATTTGGCGAGGGAGGCCCTCGCCTGATGTTGAAGAGGGTCGTCCTCGCTTGCGTTGGGCGAGGGCCACCCTCACCGGACGCCAGCTTCCCTCCACCAGAGTCGGCAGAGGGAAGAAAGAAGAAAAAGAAAAGAAAAAATTTAAAAAGTCAAAAAACCAAAATGCCCCTATGTTTTAGGGTAAATGTATTACACAAATGAAAGTTTAGGGTTTTTTGTGTCACAAATGAAAGTTCAGGATAAATGTGTCACAGTTAGCAAACTTCAGGGTTTTTCATATCATAGAAAAAAGTTTGGGGTAAATTTGTCACTTTAGGCAAAATTTGAGATTTTTGGTGGTTTTTTCTGTTTTCTATAATCCAGAAGTGCAAGTGTGAAGGCTTGGCTATCGGAAAGCCTATGAAACATCTTGTAGGCCTATAAGGGGTTAACTTAAGGTTTTTGGTTTTTATGTGGATGGAATAGTTTTGACGCAATTGGTGGGATTTGAACGAATGATCTCTAGTTGTTGAGCTAGAAATTCTTTAATGCCACAAACAATTGTGATATGCTAGCTTGTCTTTTTCCAAAAGAATTAGTGGCTAACTCACTATTTACACTGAGTGAGAATACACACATTTTTCTTTTGAAGCTATGAATTGAGGGGGAGCTCCAATGGTATGAAAAATTATTAAGAATACGCTGCCGATTATTGAAGGCATTTGTACCTGACATGAAAGGACAACTAATAACGGCATGCACGTGACATTGTTGTGGTTCATTTTCACATAACTATAGAGTTCCAGATAATCAATGTATTACATTAACTATTGCCTGTCCAAACACGATATTTGAGAGCATCGCTCGCTTAATCTGGAATGTAGTGGTGAATCATGGGAAAATGATTTTTTGGAAATAATCCTCCCAATCTATATATCTTAGATCAAAGCGGAAGACACTTTCCAAGTCCACTCCATTCTCTATGGCTGTGCCTTTTAAAGCTTTTATATTTGTATCGTGGAACCTGGGTTGATTTAGAAAAGGAAAGAGAAAACCAAAATGAGATTTCGGTGACGACTAAAATTTCATTTTGTATAGTCGCTACTTTATTTATTTGTGATGATTTTATGTGAATTTATCAACTAGTTGATCACAAAACTAAGGCTTACATGTCCTTGAACTATGTGTAACGCGCCGATTGCATTGCGTTGTGGATATTCCTTTTTAGGTCAGCTTGCAAGCTGTGGAAACCAGTTTGCTCCTGCAAAATATGACAAAATGTTAACAAACTCATTTATATCGATAGGTATATGGTGCGAACATAAGATCTTTCACTGTGACTATGCCTTTGACTTTTTAAGCTGCGTCGCATTACAAAGATAAAATTACTATTATCATTATTTTCTTTTTGGCCGACAAATGTTCATAATCCACACGTGATCCAACGACAGCGTGAAATATGGTGAGAGAAACAAACTTTGGAGATAAAAGCAACATCATCACGTCTGTGAAGGTTTTTGCGTCAAACACTAGGCGGACTTTTAAATGTTGCAAAAAGTGTATGTATGTGCAATGTCTCGGCAATGCTATTTAGTCATAAAGCTCGACATTTGTCTACATAATTTTTTTTTTTTAAATCATGGATAGACCTAGTTAATAAACTAGGGCTGACCTAATGAGTAATACGATTTTATGACCGATAGATGACTACGTCATAAAGTCACTCTGATCGAATAGTTATTTGACTGAAACGTAAATCGATTATTTGAGGACTGCAGTCCGACCACATTTCCTCAAGGAAAAGAGCAGTGAGACGATAGCACAGTGCAGTTGTGCACCTACTTTTTGCTATTTAAAATCCCACCAACCTTTTGACCAAAAAAAAAAAAAAATCCCATCAACCTTGACACAGGTCCACATAATAGATACCAAACTAACAGCTAATGCAATTGATTGAAAAGCCAACTATCTCATTGAATAAATGGGGACCATAGGAACAAACTAATTGATAATGACATTAATAATATGGAGTTCCATCATCTTAATTGCATTGGTCATTTACCCGAAAGGAGGAAAAACTATCATCAATGCCAAAGCCTAAAAAACTAAGCATGAGTTACCCTATTCCTACAAAATGTTGAAAATGAGGAAGATTGCCTTGAAGGGACAAGCACTTTTAAAATCATTATGGATGTCAATATGTGCAAATGCAATTGCATTTCTCTACCTTTTGATTGGTCAAGAAACATAAAAGGGCACCAATGGAATGCACTCCCCAGTTGTGGAAGATGAAATTAAAGAAAGTTGGGTCAAGGGAGATAGCTGACCTGAAAAATTCCAGATTGAAAAGCTCTAAAGGTTTTTGCTAATCAATTGGCGCCAATTACTTCTTTTAACAATAAAATTGTAATACCTCTAGTCTCAAATAAGATGAAAGATGGCTTGTGATGTTATAGGCACTTCAAATGGTTTCCATCTCTCTGACTAAAAAAACCAAAAAAAAAAACATTTCTATCTCCAGTGGTCACGTTCGGATACTTTTTTTGATGGGTCACATTATTTTGTCGGACGGTATTAGGATACAACATTTTTTCAGCATATATTTGATTCAATCTATTCGATGGGGGTTCTAGGAAGGACCGAATGGCAGCTGTGCATGAATGTGTTGACAGCGACATTACATGTGGCGTTCAGTTGGGTCCATATGATAGATATCAAACTAGCAACCAATACAATCGCTTGAAATAGCCAACTACTCACTGATCAAAATAGGGACAGATATCAAGAAACTAATTGATAATGGCATTAAATGCGGAGTTCGATCATCTTCAAAATGCATTCACGAATCTTTTATGCAAAGTGATGACAAACTATAATCAAGGACCAAGCCTCAAGAAAACTAGGCATGGGACAAGGATCTTTAAAATCATTTTAGATGTCAGCATGCACATGCGAATTGCAATTGCAATTCACTTCCTTTTATTGGCTAAGAAACATGAAGGGCGCCAAGAAAAGGCAATCCCAGTCTTGCAAGATGAAATTAATGAAAGTTGGGTATTTGATAATTAGGCTACAATTACTTCACGATGCCCTAATGTTTCCGTCCAGTATGTTCGCTGAGAAGCTAACCTTGCCGCTGACTGGGCTGCTAAAGCCCACAAGTCTCTCGGCCCAGTCAGAAATTGGCTTGTCTTCCCTCCTCCCCCTTTCCTTGATACTGTACTCAATGACGCTGTTCTAGTAGGATGTACCTCCTTTATATTATAATATTAATTGGCACTTTCGACCAAAAAAAAAACAATAAAAGTGTAATACCACTAGTCACATTGATTACTTCTTTTGAGTGGTCCACGTTAATTTGGTCTGGTCGTCAAGAATTGAATCGGACTTACACACTTTTCAGTGGGTGCTCCAAGGAAGGACCACGTCATAAATCAGAGTCGACAAGGACATAGAAAAATCAACGGATGAGTATGTTTGTACGTTGTATGTTGTATATGTATTAACTATCAAAATTCAATCTCAAGTTAGGGTTAGATGTTAAGCATATCGCATTAGAAATAGACTCAAACATGATGTTCAATCAAACATATGACACATGTTTGTTTCCTCTATTAATAGTCCTGCTTTAGGCATTACCAAATTATAAGATTTTTTTATTTGATCATGATCAACTAATATACATGCTAAAGTATCGGACATGATTTGTCTATGAGATTTGACTGAGCCTTATTTACATAAAGTCTCTACCATTATTTTAATATGGTATTCGAGCCAATATTTTGTTTTAGATTTATTTCACGTGTGAATTGCCTTGTGTGCTTATCAATAAAATTTGCACACGAGAGGGAATGGAACTACTCAAAGTCAAATAGTGAATGTGTTGATAATTTTATTGATGGTGGACCCCAAGTAGCACTGACATCGACACATGATATGTGATACGATATGCCAACACGTCATTTTTCAAAAAAAGAGAATTCCAACATATTCTGACATAAGGTATATTAAATGTATATAAAAATATATAAATGATAAATTATCATTTTTTTATTATTTTAATGAAATTAATTTGATTCAAATTTGACAACTAAATAAACACGACACGACATGCCGACGCATCGTTTCTCAAAAGTAGAGAATTCTGACATGTTGGGATATGTTGTATATTAAATATATATAAAAATATGTACATGATAAATGATCATTTTTTATTATTTAATCAAATTAATTTAATTCAAATTTGAAAAATAAATAAATAATAATAAAAAGCCTAGAATGGAGTGCCACCATAGATTGTTTCAATCATGATTGCCTTTGGATCGAGCATAACCATATACGGTTTCAAAACAAATCAACTAACATTTATATTATTTTGGCCAAGGTGCATAAAAGTAGAGCTTCACTTTACCCAAATATTAAACCTTCCCAGTCAAATGTTGTATTGGTTACTATATGGAGACTTCTTACCTCCATCTTTTTGAATTATTAGCTCTATTTGTAATGTGGGGGGGGGGGGGGGGGGTGCCCATAAGCTGCTGTACTCCATATGTTCTATAATACTTACATTTAAAAATAAAATAAAAAGAGACTGTGGAATGAAATTTATACTAAAAAAATTAATCCATCATTTATTAATGTCATTCATTATTTCAATTTAACAAATTCAACTCCATTTCAATAATCCATAAAAACTTGGAGACAAATTCAACTCCATTTCAATTTGACAAGGTTATCGTTGCAGCTCCACCAACGCTGAAAGAAAAGGCATCTCCCTACATGAGCACAAGTAGCACTCCTCATGAACCGTCGTCCTTAAGACAACTCCAGTCTTGCATGGACTGGAAGCGGCATCATTGAGCGAACTCAAGTGCTATCAACGGCGGTTGTCTACCAAGGGACATCTTGGGACGTGATCAGTCGTGATAAATACGGACGATATTGTCGAGGCAGTTTGCCTAGGAGGAATTGTACCCTCGAACATCGTGAACACGCAGGACGAAATTATAGCCGCTAATGTGGTTGGTAGTTCTCTTTCCGCCTTATTGCAATGTCGATGTTGACGTATAAAAAAAGTTACGGATAAGGCTGATAGGCATGGTAAAATGTAGCTATATATGGAGCCTTTGTGCCTCAGCGCTTAATTCACTCTTCAAGTTCCCCCTAACTCTTCTTCCAAGACTCTCCCGTCCATTTCGGTTCCAATATGGGGTTGGATATTGTCCAATTTCTTGAAAACAAGACCATCTTAGTCACGGGAGCCACTGGCTTTCTTGCAAAGAGTACTCTCTCTCTTCCTCTCTCTCTCTCTCTCTCTCTCTCTCTCTCTCTCTCTCTCCACGTATGAAGTATACTTAGTTGCCAATTGCCATCAATTGACCATCTTTTTGCTAACTATTATTTATTATGACGGGTTAGTTTTTGTAGAGAAGATCCTTCGGATTCAACCAAATGTCAAGAAAATATACGTTCTTATTAGAGCTACGGACAAACAAGCAGCGATACAGAGGTTGCATGAAGAGGTAGAGAATCAAACTCTAAATTATCCTTGGATGGTTAGATCCACTTTTTGTTCTAAATTGACTAGAAAGAAAAGGCACACATAGATGTGTGTTGAAAAAATAAATATAATAATTATTAAGGCTCCGTTTGTTTCTTTGAAAAATGAATGATTTGGAAAATATTTTCTTACAATTGATTGCTTGTGTCGCTTATGAGAATGAATAAATGAAATATTTTTTCATTTTCTACGAAAATGGAAGACATAAATTGTTATTGAAGATGAATTTTTTTTTCATTGACTAATTTTTTTTAAGCTATATAAATGATCATTTTTTGGATAGGTATATTCCAATTATTCCTTCTTCGCTAAATAAATAGAGTCCAAGGGAAGAAAATTAAGAGATTTGTGTTTTTTTAGGAAAAGAACTTGAGTCGTTACAAGAGTAGCCGTATAATGGTCTATCCAATAGATGGTACAATCACTTGGGCGTGTAATTTCGAATTAATTCTACTCTATTTAACATGGAAAATAAAGGCAAAGGAAGAAAAAGAATATGAAAACTAAGATAAAAGACAAAATTTCCTTCATAACAACTCTCAATCTTTTCACGTCGCAAACAGCTCATAGAGAAGAAGTTATTCGACAATTTGAGGGAAGAGTGGGCAGAGAATTTCAACTCAATTGTGGAGAAATTGTCTCCGATTCCTGGTGACGTTTCTTGCGAGAATTTGGGAGTACATGATTTTGATTTGAGGTTGGAGATGTGGAGAGAAATAGACATAATTGTTAGTTCGGCCGCGACTACCAAATTCGACGAAAGGTACGTGATTACAATCTTGCCCTCCCCGCCCGATTTAAAATTAGTTCAGAGAATTCGTGGCTTTTCCCTCATCCTATTTTGAGTTTATTGCCATCTTTTTCCCACAGATATGACATTGCACTAGCCGTCAATGTATTTGGAGCAAAGCATGTTGCTGAATTTGCTGTAAGATGTGTTAACGTAAAGATGCTACTTCACATATCAACTGGTTTGTGTTTTTTCGATTGTGGTTGCTCTTGATATTTTTGCTATGTAAATTAGCAGATGATAGGTTCTATTTTCACCATCTGCTCATTTAAAAAGTAGTTTGCACTGACAGTGTATCTTATGGAACTTTTAATTTTCAGCATATGTATCTGGCAATATGACCGGAATTATACGAGAAAAGACATTTAGTATGGGTGAGACGCTCAACGGGTCAAGGAAGTTGGACGTGAATGAAGAGAAACTCTTGGTTGAAGAATTGATGAATGAACTTCGAGAAAAGAACGCTTCAGAAAGAGAAAGCACCATTGCTTTAAAGAATTTGGGCTTGCAAAGGTTTGCTTTTTATTGATTGAATCGTAAACAATGGAATTGATGATTAGTTGAATTTGCATCTTTAATTGTGGCTCTCAAACCTACGCACCAAGTTAGACCACTACCTCAAGCTCGGCTTACTCAATCATCATTTGTAAAGTTGATGGTATCATATGGCAAAATTACCAATTTTTTTTTCAAATTTATTGCAATTGTATCAATTTAGCTTTAAATCTTTTTTTTTTTTTTGGCTAATGGAGTTGAAACCTTTTATATTTGTGCCTATTTAGTCAATTAGATCAATTTTGGTTGAAAACCACTAGCATGGATAGTACCCTCCTATATGGTTTAGCCAGCACTGACGTAGACACTTTTTAATATATATATATATATATATATATATATATATAAGAGAAAGAAAAGAAAAAAAGAAAAATAATATTGATTTTCTTTTCATGAAAATTTAGTTAGTTAAATAATGGAATTGATGATTAAGTTAGTTAAAAAATACATCTTTAATTGTGGCTTTCAAAGCCAAGCATCAAGTTGGACTGTTACCTCAAGATCGACTTATTTAATCATCATATCTAATTTTTTTTTTGGTCAAAATTATATCAAAAGTTGATTGTATAATATTGATTTTCTTTTCATGAAAATTTAGGTCGTAAAAAATGTTTTTGGTTGGACCTGAAGTTTTGGTGATAAACTCTTTACAAGGTGCTTGACCATAATATTCAAAACAAAAACATGAGTTAGGTAGTTAAAATATGTTTGATTAGTCAATTCATTTGTATATGGTCGTACTATTATATTATAATCTTCAGCAATTCTTATGATATTCATTATAATTGATGCGCAGGGCAAGGCTGCATGGTTGGCCAAACACATACACTTTAACGAAGGCAATGGGGGAAATGATGGTGCAGCACCATCTTAAACAAAATATACAACTTGCTGTTATGAGACCCACAATCATAACAAGTACTTATCAAGAACCTTTTGCTGGTTGGATTGAGGGTTTCCCTCCCAGGTTATCCTTCACAAATCTCTCTCTCTCTCAATGTGGTCTGACATTGAACTCCTAATTTTAGCAATAACTTCCAAGTATTATAGTTCGCTCATAGTTAGTAGAATCTTACATAATCACTCATTTTAAATTTCTAGTGTCACCTATGACATTATTTTTTTGGTGTAATATCATATGTGGTCCTTGAATTGTTATTCAGTGTTCAACGCACCTTAGTTTTTGAATTGAATTAAAAAAAAAAAAAAAAAAGTGGAAGAACTCTATTGAACTCTGAACCAAAGTGAAAAGACTACTCAAGTATTATTACCTCCCGGTTCTTCGCAAAATGCAAGTTGTTACTGAACAAGAAAATCAAGAAACATATCTACATCTGTTTTTTAGTCTAGTTGCTAAATAGCAATACAAGATCATAAAGAAATCATATAGACTTGCGCGGGTGGGTCTACTAATGAACGCACCATCTTTTCAAGGAAGTTAAACCTTTAGAGGAGGGTAAACAATGAATAAATGATGTTTTCGATCCTTGATTTTCATAAAGGGCCATAAAAAAATTCAAACTCCACAGGGAGGTTGACAGGAGAGTTTGAAAAGAAATTTTTTAAATAGGTAAAAGATCAAAGTCTCATAGACAGTTATATTCATCAAATGAACAGAGCAAGTAATAGGTAAATGAACACACGCATGGGCATATCATTTACTGGTTAAAAATGTTGGTTTTAATTGATTGATTATGTAGTGAGACCTTAGTCCTTTACATGTAATGGCGATAAGTATCTCATTAAGTGAGTATTTTGTTGTTTAACATGCTAGTATTGTCTAATTAACTTTTTTCTTTCTTTCTTTGGAAACATACATGGCACAGAACTATAGACAGTATCACCATACTCTATGGTAGAGGAAGACTGAAATATTTCTTGGGCAATCCTAACACGATACTCGACATGGTAAAAACTAATCATCTCGACAAGCATTAACCACCATCCAAATGCCATGATTATAAGCATCCTAAATTTTGCATTTGCTTAATTGATTATGTACTCCTCCTTTGTGAATTGGCCTGTGATAATTGATTTGGCAAAATATTCATAATTATAGATTCCAACCATCACTTTATTGTGCACATTTGAAAATACATAAGGACATACATTTATTCATATACATGTGCATTCGATGCCTTTAACCTAAATATGGAATTTCATCTTGAGTAGATACCAGCAGATATGGTGGTAAATGCTATGATTGTGGCCATGGTGGTGCATGCTAATCAGCCCAATTCAAACAAGATTTACCAAGTGGGTTCCTCAAAGAAACATCCTATGTCCTATTCAGATCTTCGACGCATCATTGTGAGTTACTTCAAGGACAGTCCTTGGATCGACGAGAATGGGAAGCCGGTCAAAGTTCGTAAGCCTAGAATTATGGGAAGCACGGCCAGCTTTCGCAAGCACATGAGACGTTACATTCTCTTGTCAAAGGTAAGTTTAAAATAACTTAAAAAGTGAAGATCAAATGGTCACTAAAAGTTAATTCAATAAGTTGAAATATGGAGAAAATTGAAGATCCCAAATATCTGAAAATCTTTATGTTATATGAATTTTAAGTAGTCAAGTCAACATATTTCTTTCTTTATGGATATAAGTGATAATAATCTAGAAATTAATAAATATATCTTCAAATAATTAGCTAATTTCTTTGAAGTGACAGTTTCTTTTAATATGTTTCAACACTTACCTCTCTCATTTTTGACTTCCGTTAAACGGGAAATGGCTGAAACCTTTAGAAATACGTAAATATAAACACATAAAACTTTAACCATTATGAAAATTTTAAATTTTGAAAAATACTTTACATTCCAGCAATAATGCATAATTTTTTGCTATATAAATTCAAAGCATTGGAGCCCTAACATAAGAAAAAAATAAAAGAAAAAAGAGCTAGTGATGAAAGCCGAAAAGTCATAGTCAAAAGTCACAACCACGAAAAAAAAGATGGAAAAATGTGCTTTGTTTAAAACCTAGGCTCTTGTGTTACATAAGAATCTAATGGGCACTTTATCGAATTAATTGACATGCATATTCCATGATATTAAGAAAATGGGAAAAGCATCCTTAATTTTTGTTTGACACATGAAATTTGAGGATGTGTTATCGCTAAAAATAATTATTCCATGAATAATGTTTTTGTTATCAACAGCAATTTATATCCAAATATTTTCATGTATAATGAAATATTTTTTATTCATTTATTTTTGTAAACGATATAAATTATTATTTTTATATTATTTATTCTTTCGCAAAACAGTCTGAGCTAGTTCTGTATTATTCTGAATGAAGGCGTTGAAAGTTGCGAGCTCAGCGTTTGGCGGGTGTTTCCAAGGCTTGCATGCTGACTTGGACAAAAAGGTCAACACTGCCCTGCGATTGGCTGACCTCTACGAACCTTATATATTCTTCAATGGGGTGTAAGCTTCTAAGCTTCTATGCATTGGCCAATATGCGTGCAGAGTGCATTAATTAATCACCTCCTTCCCCTTATATACAAATCTCTCTTCAAGTACTTAACTATTAAATCACTTTTTAAATTATAACTTTTGAAACAACCAATTATGATCTTACAAATTTAATATAGAAGTCTTGGGTTTATACTTTCATAAGCCTAAATTTGCCTATCCTATTATATATTTCCATGCCTTTAAGCTTACACGTGAGGAAGAGTATCATAATGATTAAATATTATCATGAATTCACCTCCTAGCATAAATTTTTAAAATAGTCGATAGTTATCTACAAAATTATATAATCTCTGATTCTTATTATTATTATTTTTTATTGACTTAGCTTTGACGATACAAATATGATGGCTTTGAGAGCCATGGCCTTTGACAATGGAGTAAACCTGGAAAGTGTCTTCTACTTTGATCCGGGGTGTATCAATTGGGAGGACTATTTCAAGAGAACTCATTTGCCCACAGTTGTCAAAACCTGCAAGCGCAAGTGAGAAATGATGCAATTAATAAATAGTTTGGGACATGCAATAGTTGGCATTATGAACTCCACCTGTTTTGACCCAAAAAATAAAATAAAATAGAGAGAGAGAGAACTCCACATGTTCTATTGTATCGTATGTGGAAATAAATAAGGTGTTGTAACACAAATATTTGTTGCTATTTTCGGTGTCATGTTAGTTTGAAGTGCATATTATATTAGAATAATACATGTACGATCTGTATTCTACCTCATTTGTAACACCTCAATTATTGCAAATTGGAGGTTGCTAGATAAATAGCAATCCAGTTACTAGAATCTTCCCAAATTCTTGGTTCATGTGACGCGTAATATTTGATATGATAATGTCTCGACCTTCCCAAAGGTGACCAAAGAGAAAGCTAATAGACTATTAAACAGGAGTGAAGGTTCCTCTCATGAGGTAATCATTCACGTATAGCACGTTCTTTCAGGCCCTACCAATTACAACTTGGTGTTTAATTTAACAGGCAATTTTCTTATCTTTTGGAGCCATTGCTAATCAATTAGATTAGATACTCAAATAAAATGTGAAGGTACATTTACTTCTATGAATAAGAGATTCAATGGATTTGGGGACTTGATTATGCTTGATTAATGTAATGCCATTTTGATACCATTTTTCTTTATTTTCAAAATAATGTTTTGCAAGCAGTAGTCTTAATTGATTTTAACTAAAGCCACTAACAGGCAACAAGTGATCATGTGTGTTGACACCTAAATTTTGTTTAACCATTCGGAATTAACTGTATACAAAATTAAGGGCTAACCTTTAGTCCCTAAACAAAAGTATTAAAATTAAATTGCATATCATAAAGTTTTAAAGAGCATATGTTAATTGCATTTAAATAGGACCGGCGGTGATGAATGGGCCTGAATTAGTCACGTGGATAGGGGCCCACAATAAGTGAAATTCGGCCTAGGCTAGGAGTGTTAGTGGCCAAAATTACAGAAGGAAAAGGAGGGGTCTTGAGCTTTAATTGAACTGGTTCAACCCATTAAAATTAAAAGGCTTTGAGCTTAATTAGATAAAGGCCATGGGGATGAAGCGTAATCCAATCAAATATTTGAGTGGTGATGCATGTTTCTTAAGATACCAAAAATACCCGTTAAATTAGGAAATTTTCCTCATTTAACAATGTGCATATGGACCATAATTTGATCTCAACCACATATATGATCCCATTTGCAGGGAAAATCTTCTATTATATCCATTACCACTTGGATACGATCGTTCATTTTATTCATTACCAAAGTTGAATAGAGTGGATGTGTTTTGGATGATTTGGTGACTGTTTTGTCTCTCTCTCTCTCTCTCTCTCTCTGTGACATCCTGAAATTCAACCCCATTTCGATAAAGTGAAATGTGCATATTGTCGGCATGCCTATGGTCCTTTTTCTTTGAGCTGATCACTCACGAGTTAGCTAACCTATTGGGTGAAGCCGTTAAGGGATATAACCACGGTAAAATCCCTAAAAGCTACCTAATTTGTTGGATTGGACTAAAATCGCGTCCAGTCGATTTTAATCATGAAATTTAATTCGGTTTTGGGAATCGAATATTTGGACGTGTCACAATTCATTTTTAGGACCGTCTCATCGTCTATCAATTTATTGCCGAGTCCGAAATTTCAATAAAGAAATTATCGGAGGAAGAATCGAAGACCAAAAGAAAATAGAAAGGAAAAGGAAAAGAGAAAAGGAATATTGCATAAAGGCATTATGCATTTTTGTTTTTCTTTTTCTCTCTCTCCCCCTTTTTCTTTCTCTCTCTCTCCCTTTTTCCTCTCCTTTTTCTCTTTTTCTTTCTTTTCTTTCTCTCTCCTCTCTCCTCTCCCTTTCCCCCTCGTGCGAATTCCCCACCGCCCATTCCCTCTTTCTCTCTTTCTTTGACCGGTCAATGCATATCCTTCTCTCTCCTCTCTCTTCTTTCTTCCCCCTCACGACAGAACCAGCTTTTCTTCTCCTTCTTTTCTTCGCGTGCGAACCAGGAGCTCGAAGATCGCAGCTCGCCGAGAACGGCTCGCTGCTCGCCCCGCCGCTGCACCGCCGCCCGCGCCCGTGCGCCCGTCGCCGTCCCGCTGTCCGTCGCTCGCTGCCGCTCCTCCCTCCGCGCGATCCAGCCAACCCAGCTGCTGTTCTGCACCGACCAGCCACCGTCCGGCCACCTCCGGCCACCGCTCAACCCCGCCGGACCTCCCCCGCGACCCCCTCACCCTCCGCCGGCCTCCCCTCGCCGCCCTGGCCGCCGGAGCAACCTCGGCTAGCCCGTCCAGCAGACCCACGAAGTGGGTATCCAGCACTTTGGGCCCGCTTTTGGGCCATTTCCCGGCCCCGAACCCGAGCTGTGCTTTGGGAACAATCATTCCTCGCGTCGCCGCCGTCGGATTGATCCGATTTGCGTGCGATTTGGTGAGTAATCTCACTAATCTTGGATTAGTTGGATAATTATGCTTAAGGTTGGTTTAGATTTAATTAATTATGTTTAGGTTGTTAGATTAGAATAAATTAGCAATTATTAGTCAATTGTGATGCGATTTAGATAAATTGATTGCGCAATTAGCAAGTAGACGTGGTCTACTAATTATTGGAAGTGCTTCGGGATTTTTCCCGACCCTTAGCAGGCTCCAATTAGGCTTTTCGGGCCTAAGTGGATTTTTTAGTATTTAAATATTAATTTTCGGAATTAAATTAAATAATTATTTATTTTCCGAAAAATCAACTGAGATGGCTCGGGACCGGAATATTGTACTGATGACCGTGGTGAAGTCCGTTTATTTAATCGGGCTTTATTTTGAGCTAAATTGAATTTTTAATATTAATTATTTAATTTTCGAAATTAATTATTTAATTAATTATTTTTCGGAAATTAAGATTTTGATGGCCAACAACCGAAATCTCGTGCTGATCGTCGTGGTGCAGTCCGTTTATTTATTTGAGCTCCACGTTGTATGGAATTGAATGAATTGTGATATTTTAGGGATTTACCCTAAATTGATTTGGAATTGATTGAGATTGAATGATTGATTGGTAAATGGCCGAGTATGTTTGTTTAGCATTTATAATGCTTTGATTGAGTTGTAAAGTGGATGGAGTTAGGAGAGAATTGGAAATACTCTGGGATTGAACCAATTAGACACAGTGTATAGACCTACGTGGTTCGGTGATTGGGATATCACTGGCGAAAACGGCGCCTTAAAGAACGCACGTATCGGTCTAGTACATACATTATTATGGACCTACGTGGTTCGGTGATTGGGATATCACTGGTGAAAACGGCGCCTTAAAGAACGCACGTATCGGTCTAGTACTCATATTGTTATAGGCATGTATGGTTCGGTGATTAAGGATATCACTGGCAAAAACGGCGCCTTAAAGAACGCATACACTTGTCTATTAAATACATTGTTATAGGCATGTGTGGTTCGGTGATTATGGGACTCACTGGCGAAAACGGCGCCTTAAAGAACGCACACAATTGTCTATTGAGTACATAGTTATAGGCATGCGTGGTTCGGTGACTAAGGATGTCACTGGCGAAAACGGCGCCTTAAAGAACGCACGCAATTGTCTAGTGGATACGTCACCTTGGCGAGCTTGACGCCCGAGAGCATTGATGTGGCTTGGTGACAGAGTTTGGCATCTAAAAGGGCACGTGGGCTCGGTGAATTGATGTATCACTTTGGTGAGATAGCACCTAAGAGAATGCACGTGGGCCCAGGCATCTAAAAGGGCACGTGGGCTCGGTGACTTGATGCATCACTTTGGCGAAGAGGTCGCCTGAGAGAATGCACGTGGGCCCAAGGTTCGAGGCACGTGGACTCGGAGACTTGGAATGTCGTCCTAGAGAATGCACGTGGCCTCGCTTTTAGATACTCCTCCATGGAGAGTGATTTGTATGACATGTAATCGACTAGTTCGATTTGTTTGAAGCGAATGACTGTTTATTGTGAATTGTACTGACTTGCAGGTGGGATCAGGGGCCAAGGTAAGTCCTCTGCCCTGTGCGTGTTTAGGCAGCCTGTAGTATAATAGTTTATCTAATCGGGCTTAGTGGGGTAGAACTCGCTGAGACCTAGTCTCATCCTAGTTTGGGGAAAACCATTTCAGGACCCCGCTGAAGAGCTGAGGAGGAGTCTGAGAATGAGAACTCGGAGGTGAAACTTGAGGAGAAAGATTTTCGGAAGAAGAAGATAATCCCGAAAGGGGCCTTAAGTACGGCCTAGATGGATTGAGGTCCTATCTTCTTTTGAGATCTCTATTTTGATGTAAATAAAGTTTAGAGTAAAAGTTGTGAAGTGTTCTGGTTTGTGTTTTGTATAAAAGTTTGGTTATAAATTTCAATATGAAAAATATGGCCCTGCTTTTCTATCCCATCGTTTTATTGTCTGAGGATTTTAATTGCTTCCGCATGTGCTTAATCAAAGAAAGGGTCGGCGATACATTGTCCTGGGATATCGCATTATAAAATCGACCAAGGTAGAAGGATGTGTGCGTGCCCGAGGATCGGGGCATGACACTCTCTCTCTCTCTCTCTCTCTCTCTCTTATTGTTGTTGATTGAGTTAATTTGTTTCCCTATTAAAAAAAATACAAAGAAGACTAGGTGGAATTTGAATAGATTTTTATATATATCACGTTGTATGTTTAGAATAGATTATGATTGCTAATCCTTAAATAGATCAGGATATTTTTTGGATAGATAGCATTTATGTCAAATCTAGAAGATTTGGGTAATTTTCTGATTTAAACTAGGGCTTAGAATAATTTACTTCCTAATTTAAATTAGACAGTATCCTAATCTTTATAGTTCATTTATGGTAATATTCAATTTCAAAGTTTTATGAAAAATACCAAAAAATATCATATACGTGTCATATAGAATTATGGTCATCTAATTGCACGTCACGTGGATTCATTTAATTAGAATGCGTGTCATGTTAGAATAAAATGCTTAGTAATTTTGCCCGTCATTAGAGTTAGGTTATTTGATTAAAATTACATGTCATGTAGTCCGCATGTTAGATTAATTTAATTAAGGTCACAAGCCGCATTAACGTAGTCACATATTAAATTTCTAGTCATTAGAACTAAGCCACCTTGTTAGACATCATCATTTTTCTACATTATTGCATCTAGAGTAAGCTGGTATTGCATACATTGTATAAAGCATAGTTTTCATTAAATAAAGTAAAACCCAAAAATATTGTTAGTTGAAATTGTGTATTAACTAGAAATCATATATAGGCTGGATATGCAATTTTTCTAATTAATATTGTAGGTGCTTATGTTGCTTTGAGATAAGTACCCCTCTTTTTCCTTGCAATTTATTTACTATTTTGTTTTATTTGATGTTCCATTAATGTTTGCACATCCGTGTAATCACCGCACATGTTAAAAGATAATAAAATGAATCCAAGTTGTATGCTAAATATATTTTTGATAAATGAGCGGTACCAAAATGGCATTAGAAAAATCTAATGTAACCAAGTCTATGTGCTTACAATCTCTAGTACATATGAGTAAAATAAACTTCTCTCAACTTTATTTGGGTTCTTAATCGGCTCAATAAAAAATAAATTAGTAGTGACTCTTAATTGAAAAGTATTTGCATATTAAGAACTTGAATCTAAGTCACAAATTGGTATAAGTTTAAGAGAACTCGAACTAAGTTTAGGCTTAGTAATTTATTAGCTGAACCCTTAGGTGATGCACCCAAGTTGATTTTTGGCATTGGCAATAGACCTCATAGAAATCCAAATTAGAGAAAGGAACTTCTTGCCTAGATCAAATGACGAATGAAGGAGCATGACGGCTATAGCTAAAACTTTTCACCCCTTTTTTTAGGACCCAGCCTACCTCATTGAGCCCAGGAGAGGCAAGTAGTCCAGGAAGGGAAAATTCCGAGAGATGAACACCTCGCCCAAAGTGGCGTGGTCTGAAGATGCACATAAAGCAGTGCAGCATTTCTGCCCAGTTAGTCACCTCACTTGTATATTAAAAACACATAATTAATTACAAATAATCAATACGATATGTATGAATCACATGTTGGTATATATTAAATAACTATTTATAATTTACTATCTACTTTATTCAAAACTAATATAGAATGAAAAATATGTTATAAAGTGAAGAGTACAAACAAATTAACATAAATAAGTAGACTCAAGTACATGAGATTCTGATATATATATATATATATATATATATATAATTTTTAATAATTATGGAATATGAATAATTTTAAAGTAGCAAATTGTTATGAAAACTCTTACAATTATATAACTTTCTATATTGTAAAAAATTACTTGAAATTTATTTGCCACGTTGGGATATGGTGCCCAATGCCTTGTGAGGAAGCGCCCTCTCTGCACCGCACGGGAGGGTGGTCGGCTAAGCTCCACCTCATGGGGCGGAGACAGGGAATACGATCCCTTGCCTTGCCAACTATGTACCTATCTGTACACACTAAGACCCTTTCTAATTGTATCCTTTATCACTTTATTTCTCATTAAGTATTGGAAGGTTCTCTTGCAATTACGCCCGTAAGGCTTCCTTTATTTGTGGTGTGTAGACCAAATCTACTCACAAGAGGTTCAAGCCAGCCCAATTTAGACCTGGAAACACTTCACATAAATAGTGGCGATACACAATATATGGAACTTTCAGCTGCATATTACCAATGACAATGTTGTCATAAATATCTCACATCAATTAAAAGAAATTCTACATGAACAAGAACTACTCAACACAACTTGTCACACAGAGGTTCGACATTTATAAGGTTATTGTCAAAGCCCTAACAACGCAGTAACAATATGCCTCTCTCTCCCCATGAGCACAACTAGGACCTCCTCATAGACCGTCCATGGATGGCTCGAGTCTTGCATGGATTGGAAAGAGATTATTGAGTGATACACAAGATCAATGCCAATTGGCTACCAGGGTATATCTTTAAGACACTTAACCCATGTGATCTGGACTAAATTGTTAAAATTGTTTTGAAAAACTTAGCAGCAAATCTTCTAAAACTTAACATAAGATCATACTCACCTTTTGATTGAGTTTACTTACTTGTTTGATAAACTAAAGATATTTAGGGTCGAGTGTACAAACATATCAGACAGATCTAATTTGAAAATTTGGTCATGAACTCTTGAGAAGATTCTTTATCTTAGGTTTGATTGATATGGTGTTGATCGATCTAATTTTGGTTGGGGTCTTGGAGATCACATGGACTGACTTTTTTCAGTTTATATGCAAAGTTTATATACATAAACTGACATTTTTCAGTTCCAGTTGTATTATCAACACTAATTTTTCCGGTGCAATAATGATCTTAGACAAGAATTAAAAATAAAATGGGAATCACAGTCCACATGGAACTGGAACTCTTTTGTGTGGTTCTCGTCTTTTAATCTTCTCATTTTAGTTTTCACTGGCTTTACCATGGTTCACGTGTAAGAGTGAGACTCATAAAACAGAATGGGAATGGCCATCTATATCATTTGGCTCATGTTTTCCTTTCGCTATGGGTTTAGTTGGATGTTATTATGTTGGAAAGAGGAAGATTTTCAAATTTCCAATAATCTGACATATTACGAGTTATTATATGGACAAACTGGTTAGAAACTGGTTAGATTAAGAGCTTTGTAATGTTCATTCATGCAGCATACCACGCTGATTTATGATCTGGTCAGATATTTTGATAAAGTTTCATTTTTGTCCATCTAATTGTTTGTTTAGTTCAGAAGGCTTTTCCAGCGATTGCATGACATATGTTCTTCTCATTTGGCCTTCTCATTTGGTCATCTATTTGTTCCCATAATATAATTCGAATTATTCAGTGCAGATATGCCGCTTGATGATCTTTTGGTCATAAAAAATTCGCTGTTCCAGTTGGATAGCGATTCTCCCATGTTAACATCGGAGAGAGCCTCACCTATCAGTGGTCCAAAATTAAATGCGTCTAGAGCTGTTCCTGCAACTTCTCCAACTTCAGATAGTGCACTAGATAATTCATCTGGTGGCATGGGGTATTATACTTTCTTCCCCATCTCTCCCGTCCTTCCTTTTCTCAAGCACAAGTCTGGAATTTGTTGTGCCTGCAGTGACGCAATTGTTTCTTTTCGCCCCCAATCTCGTGTCCCTCTTTGCTTCCCTCCTTTTCTGGTCACCAGGCTGCGTGCCTACAGGCACTTGTTGGCACGCAGACATGCCCAAACATTTTAGTTAGCATCTTGTCTGCGTGTATCTTAATGATGTGTCTATAACAGTTCCAGCATGGATGAAAACTCGATGGAAAAACTTAGGGAGGCTTCAGCTGCTGAAGCTGAGGCGACTAATGCTGTCTGGCAAGCTGTTCAATCGGCATCTTCTGTCCCAGCAGAAGAAACATCAGTATCAGATGAAAACTCTCCAGCAACTGAAACTGCTTCAGATGGTAGTGACACTGAGGGAGACGTTCGTCTTCATCATAGAGCTGTAAGTCTGTGAACTTATGTCATGGTCTCACATCAAAGGGTGTTTTAGTCTCTGTTCTTTGTGCTTATATTGTCGTCCTACAGGTGGTAGTTACTAAGGAGGCTGTAGGTAACCTTGGGGGAATGGTAAGACAGCTATCACTGGATCCATTTGAAAATGAGAGCAGATGGATGGTTCTGATGAATAATGAGCTGTCATATCCTACAAAAAAGTTCACCAGACAGAACTCTCCTCAAGGCTTGCATAAGAAGGTGAGTGTTACAGAAGTCAATACCATCATCCTCATTCGAACTTTTGCCAGGCTTAATTACCTCTTTTCTCTTTTCAGATTATATCCACTTTGCTTCAGCGTCGAAATTGGAAAGCTCCTGCTAATAGGAGGTTTTTCCAGGATTCTTACAAAGTTGGGGAGTTCTATTATGCTGCAGAACAGCTTTTCATGCATGAGCCAACAGTTCTTCAGTTAAAAGCTCCAGTTAAAGAATTCGATGACCTACATGGTCAATTTGTGATAATGCTAGTACGAGTACCTAGAGGGAGGTGAATAGGTTTATAAAATTTCTTGAAGATTGCACAATACTTAGACAGATAAAAAATCAATCGTAAGACTGAGTAAAGGAAAGAGAGAATTAAACACGAGGTTTATAGTGGTTCGGCTTGATTCAAGCCCACGTCCACTCTTCTGCACTGACAGCCGATTGGCTGGATTCCACTATGAACAAAGAGATGTTACAGTGTTGATCTTCCTTGATTTCTCGATGTAGATGATCTACTACACTCGCTCAAGGTATCACCAAGTATAAACACTCTCTGTGTGTACAATTTCGCTCGAACTGTATCGACTAACAATCAAGGTTCTTCAGACTCTGGAATTTTTCTATCGATCACACACTTAAAACAACTAGAATGTCTTCCTTTTATACTCCTTTATGCCATCATAACCGTTGGCACTTACCAAAGGAATTCCTCCAATCTACCCGTTGGACGGAATCAATTAAGAAGATCATCCGAGCTATTTAAGGAATCTGATGATAGCCCATCAATCCTGTTCGCCCATACAATCAGGATTTTGGTTTCCAAGAATAGAACATTCCAAGAATGTTTCGTCGACCATCGGATCTTCAATTGTTCTTAGATAAGAATCAAAAAATCCGAAGTGAGTATCCAACCAAGGGATCTTTTCCAGAGGATTGGATCGAATCATCAACCATATACTTCGGCTTCGGATATCCTTCGCTACTGGATTAGAAAGACTGTCAGTGAGAGTAATCTTGAGTCTTGAGTCTTGAGTCTTGAGTCTGGAGATTACAAAGTCTTGAGACTTTAACTATCGATATCCAGACTAGACTGATAGAAATGTTTTGTCAGCTTCAAAATATTCTGGAAAGATTTCTCCAACAATCTCCCCCTTTTTGATGGTGACAAAACTTTCTTGTAGATTTGAACAACTTTGACTTGCAAAAACATTTCTCAAGTAATATGGCTAACTCATAAAGATTAATAAACAACCAGACTCTGCATCCACAGCAAATTGGTTAGTTTTTTATGAGTAATACCATATAATAATACTTGATATAAATGCAACCAGTCAAGCATCAAAATCCACAGCCAATTCAGTCTAACACTCAAGTTCAAGTTCTCAAGTCATACTCAAAAATAAACTCAAGTCATACTCAAAAATAAACATAACCACAAAAGTCAAATAAAGTTTTAAAATAATGTTTCAAATTAGTTCTCCCCCTTTTTGTCATCATTAAAAAGAGGGTGAGAAAGGAGTCATGTCTGCTTGGGAATGCGCACGATCTGGAATTCTCCCATTGACTGGACTACTCCTTCTAGCCTCTTCAAGTCCTCCCTTAGATGAGCTACCTCCTCTCCTTTGGCATTGGCTTGAATTTGCAGAGCGAGGTCTTTCATCTTGTCCTCCAGGCTGACTGAAGATGCTTGTCCAGCATTCTTCATTGCTTGAATTTCACAGTCCAGAGCATATATTTGGCCACGCATTTCCAGAAGAATATCCATGATTCGATGAAAATCTGCAGAATTGTCTGTCTGCGCACTGGCATGAGCTTTTTCAGATGATGGCGCTTCTGTATAGTCTTGCAGATTTGGTGTTGACGTATCACCTTCTTCAGGCAATTGAGAAGCCTGAAATTCTTCTGGGTCTGCTGGAGATTGTCTTGGACCTTCACTATCTGCAGTATGAGGTGTAGACCTTTCTTGCTCGCCAACTCCCCGTCTCTAGGACATCCAAAGGGGAAGAGTGTTGATCATGCTCCAGATTTCCCTTCTCTCCAGATTCAGCAGCAGACTTTTCTTTCTCTTCTTCAGCTTCCTTCTCCTTCTCTCTCTGCTCTTCTTCTTCTCTCTGGTTCTTCTGAAATTCTCTCGGCTGAGACACGGAACGTCTGGTTCTTGTCAGTGCTTGGATAGTAGGATCTTCATCCTCTTCATCTTCATCCTCCAAGATGAGAGTTCTTCTCTTCTTTTTTGATGGGGCTCCAATGGCCTCCTTTCCTTCTCTCTTTGAAGCAGACTGAACAGGAGATTTCACTTTGAATTTCTCCATTGCCTTGGAAAGTTCTTGCAGACGCATCTTTGTTAACATCTTCAAACCTACCACTATCTTATCACACGGTTGAACACAAAGAGTTTGAGGCGGTTCAATATTCATGTGTCTGAAGATCTTGGTCACCAGACCAGGATAAGGCAATTGTCCTTTGTCTTTCGACATTGCTCTGTACATATGGAAGAGAATAGTGTGCGGGAGAGAGAACTTCCGTCCTGTGTTGATCGCGTACATCAACTTTGCTTCAGAAAGAGACACAGAAGTCTTTGACGTAGACTTTGGTCTAATACAGTTGATCACAATCTTATGAAGCACAATGTTGATGGCATTCATCCTGGAATAGGTAACTTTCTTCTCTGCATCCCTATCTTTGACCAGTTCCAGAGTAGTACGAGCAGGTGAGACTTTGATTGGTAGGTAGCGTCCTCGTTCAACTCCAACTATATCAGCCAACATATTCACATCTAACACATAAACTTTGTCTCGTACACTAAATGATATTCTACTCACATCCAGAAAGCTAAGATTTGAATAGAAATAAGTAGTCAAATGAGCATACTCGTCCGTAGAGTCAGAGCAAAAATTCTCAAGTTGAAACAAATTCAACTTTTCTCTTAAGTTTATGTTGATGGCGTCCAGGAAGTCAAAATCGACACTTCTAGGGTTTATCACCCCTCTTTTCAACAGCCTGGAATACACTTTTTCTTGATCCTTGGATTTGAACAAATCCATCCGATTTCCTTTCACCTTTGCTACCACTCCCATTTTCGGTTGAAATTCAAGGAACATTCTGTCATCATCGTTCCCTTCAATTAAATTTTGTCCTGGCATACGAGGATCACTTGGAATGTTCGCAAGTGCTTCCTCTGCTTTTCCTTTCGGGGAAATTCCCAATTCCTCCATTTTCTTCAGAAAAAAATACTCATTCCCATAATTTTTGTCCTTAAGGAAGTCATCTATATAATTCAATGGAGTACCTGTGCTTTTCAACGCACGATAAAGTTTATACATAAATGAGGGCTTTTGGACTCTTACTGGGTCGGCATCCTCGATTATCTCTTCTTCCAGATTATGACTTGCACCTTGTGGGGTAGGAGGTGTTGAATGACGTGGATGAGAGCGAATCGGACTTTGTCGCTGACTTGTTAAGTCTTCTTCCTCAGTGAGATCGAAATGAGTCGGTCCCTTCTCCATTCTTTGTGGTCCCCTGCTTGCGATTCTTGATGATTTCCTCGAAGAAGACATCTTTCTTTGTCGATTGGAAGATTCCTTCACTTGCTTTCCCAAGAAAAATGACCACTTTCTCGACGACGAACAAGCAGTAGAAACAGTATCGGGAGGAGAGTGCCTTTTAGGGTTTTGAATATTGGGGAAAAGAAAAACTGTATATATATAACTCAGTTTTGAAAAAGGAAGTTCAATCGGTGCAAGGAAAGTGAACGATCACTTCTTTTCAAAATCAATAACTGCCAAAATTATTAAACGAAAGATCGTACCTTTTCGAGTTAAAATAACTAAATGAAAATTAGTACCTTTTAGATGAAATACAACTTACAGTCTATAGCCACGAATGTCTGAGTCTGAGGATTTAAAGTCTGAAAGATTAGAGTCTTAGAGTTGGTGAGTCTCTAGACTTTAACTTCTTCAGGTTTCAAAATGTTGAGTCTTGAACGGATAAAGTCGAATTGATTTTTCTCCAAAGGCTTTGTGAATATATCCGCTAGTTGACTCTTTGAATCAACAAATTGAATCGAGATTTCTCCATTTTGAATATGATCTCTAATGAAGTGATGTCGAATCTCAATATGCTTTGCTCTTGAATGAAGGATTGGATTTTTGGTGAGATTGATCGCATTGGTGTTGTCACATCTGATTTCTGTGCATGAGTCTTCAATCCCAAAGTCTTGTAGCTGTTGTTTTATCCATAGAATTTGCGAACAGCAGCTTCCAAGAGCTACATACTCTGCTTCTGTCGTTGAAAGAGCTACAGTGCTTTGCTTCCTCGAAAACCAAGACACCGTTCTGTTTCCAAGTAGTTGACAAGTTCCAGAGGTGCTTTTTCTATCGACTCTGCAACCGGCCAGATCTACATCTGAGTATCCTAGAAGATTAAAGTCTCCCTTCTTGGGATACTAGAGACCGATGCTTGAAGATGAGGCAACATATTTGATAACACGTTTTACAGCACTGAGATGGGATTCTCTAGGATCTGATTGAAACCTAGCACAAATACAAACACTCAACAAAATATCAGGTCTAGAAGCAGTAAGATAAAGAAGTGAACCGATCATGCTCCTGTACAGCTTTTGATCTACTTTCTTCCCTTCTTCATCCTTGTCTATCTTCTGAGAACATGACATTGGTATGTCGGTCTTTTTACACTTTTCCAATCCAAACCTTTTGACAAGATCATTCGCATATTTTTCTTGATGGATAAAAGTTCCTTCCTTCATTTGTTTCACTTGAAGTCCAAGAAAGAATGTTAACTCTCCCATCATACTCATTTCAAAAATAATATCGTCCACATATATTTGAACAAGTAAAAAGCTTTTGCTTTCTTTTTTGATAAACAAAGTAGTATCTACTTTACCTTTGACAAAACCATTTTGTAATAAGAACTTACTTAGTCTGTCGTACCAAGCTCGAGGTGCTTGCTTTAAACCATACAAGGCCTTTTTCAGTCTGAAGACTGAGTCTGGCTTCTTTGGGTCTTCAAACCCAGGTGGTTGTTCCACATAAACTTCCTCATGGATGAATCCATTTAGGAATGCACTTTTGACGTCCATTTGGAATAACCTGAAATTTTTATAACAAGCAAACGCAAGTAATAGACGAATAGCTTCTAACCTTGCTACAGGAGCGTAAGTCTCATCATAGTCTATTCCTTCTTCTTGCGTATATCCTTTGGCCACGAGTCTTGCTTTGTTTCGTACGACTTTTCCTTCTTCATTCATCTTGTTCCTGAATACCCATTTGGTTCCAATAACAGTTTTACCTTTTGGTTTAGATGTCAATTCCCAGACATAATTGATGTTGAATTGTCTGAGTTCTTCTTGCATAGCTTCAATCCAGCTTTCATCAGATAAAGCTTCTTCTATGCTTTTTGGTTCAATTTCAAAAATGAGAGCCACAGCACTAGATTCTTCACGCCTTTTTGATCTGGTGCAGATTCCTTCATTGATTTCGCCAATAATGAGATCTTTAGGATGACTGGATTTATGCTTCTAGTTACTGGTTGTTCTGCCTGGTTGATGATCTCTTTCTTTGTTTGAATCTTCATGTGCTTCTTAATGTTGGACTTCCAGAGACTAATATGCTTCTTGAGTTGTAAGCATTGGAAGGTCTGGTGTAGGTTCAGACTCTTCATACTCAGTCTGGCTGGATTCATCTTGCATTGAGTCTTGGAATTTAACATTCGTTGATTCCTCCACCGACTGGCTTTTCTTGTTATAGACTCTGTAGGCTTTGCTTGATGTAGAATATCCAAGGAAGATGCCTTCATCTGATCTTTCTTCAAACTTACCAACTCGATCATTTGCATTTTTCAAAATAAAGCATTTGCAACCAAACACATGAAAGTATGAAACAATAGGCTTTTTTCCTTTAAACAATTCATAGGGGGTTTTCTCTAAAATAGGTCTTAAAAAGACTCTATTTATAATATGGCATGCTGTTGAAACAGCTTCAGCCCAAAATCGTGAAGAGATTTTGCTTTCAATTAAAAATGTTCTAGCCATTTCTTGAAGAGATCTATTCTTTCTTTCCACAACTCCATTTTGCTCTGGAGTATATGGAGAGGAAAACATATGATTAAAACTAGATTTATCACAAAATTTCGTAAAATCTTGATTTTCAAATTCACTTCCATGATCTGTTCTTATGCTTGAGATTGCACATCCTTTTTCATTTTGAACCTTTTTGGCAAATTTTTCAAAATACGAAAAGGTTTCTGACTTACTTGCAAGGAAATATACCCAAGTAAAGCGGGAGTAATCATCCACAATTACTAGGCAATATTTCTTACCTCCAATGCTCTGGGTTCTGGTTGGTCCGAAGAGATCCATATGAAGCAACTGTAGTACATGATTAGTAGAGACATGGTTTATTTGCTTAAATGAATTTCTTACTTGCTTTCCCAGAATGCATGGAGTGCATGAATCAGACTTTTGGTATGGCAATTTAGGTAGACCTCGAACAAGCTTCTTTGATGAGATTTTGGCTAATTGCTTCATGTTGACATGGCCAAGCTTTCTGTGCCATAAGACTGCTTCATCTTGAATTGAGATTAGGCATTGTGCTTCATTTGGTTTTACATCAAGGAGGTAGATATTTCCATGCCTTCGACCCATGAAAGACTGAGTTGAGTCTTTGCTAATTCCAGAACATATGCCTTCTTGAAAGGAGATCTTGAAACCAGTATCACACAATTGGCTAATACTTAGAAGATTGTAGTTGAGTCCTTCCACTAGAGAGACATTGCTTATTGTGAGATTTCCAATTTTCACAGTTCCAAATCCCACAATGCTTCCTTTGCTGTTTCCTCCAAATGAAACTTTTCCACCATTCACTTGAACAAGCTTTATGAAGCAATTTGAGTCTCCTGTCATGTGTCTTGAGCATCCACTGTCAAGATACCACTTAACTTTCTTTTTGACAGAGACCTGCATTCAAAAGAGAGTCTCAAGCTTTCTTTGGTACCCAAATTTTCTTGGGTCCTTTGGCGTTAGTAGAATAAGCATTACTAGCCCATACTTTCTTAACAGGCTTCCAAACCATAGAACACTCTTTTTCAAAATGATCCTGACTGTTACACTTTGAACACCTTAGAGCACTTCGACCTACAGACTTTACAAAGACTTTCTTGAAATGATTTTTGTAAGCCTCTTTTGACGGTCTTTTCTTAATTCTTTCTTTTACTTTTGGAAAATCAATCAAAGGAATTGTTTCTGCTGTCATACCCAAACCAGACTTGTTAAAGTAAGGTCTTTGGACTGAAAGAACTTTTTCAAGTTTTTCAGATCCTATTGAAAATTTCTTTGAAATATTTGATAAGTCAGTTTTTAAGAAATCATTTTCTTTTGAAAGTTTATCTTCATTCTCCTTAAGAGTAGAAACATTCAAGTCTAAACTTTTCACTTTTTCTTCTAAAATATTTTCCTTTTGTTTTAAAACTGAGTTTTCCTTTTTAAGTTCGGAAATCCTTTTTAGAGAAGTCTTAAGACTAAAACATAGTTCATCAATGTATTTAGAGACTTTGACAGGGATTTTATAATTACTTACCTCAAATTCACTGTCTGAGTCTGATCCAGAATCTGAGTCTGATTGTGCCATTAGACACAGGTTGGCATATTCCTCATCACTTTCTTCACACTCTGTATCGCTCCAAGTTTCAGCTTTGAGAGCTTTTCGAGACTTTTCAGCTTTTCCTCTTTTCTTCTTCAGGAGAGGACAATTTGGTCTGATGTGTCCTTTTTTCTTACATTTGAAGCAAACTACATCTTTGTTTGGTTCCTCATTATCAACAAACTTGGTTTGCTGTTTCTGAAGACTTTGTTTCCTTGAGTTGAACCTTCTTCCTTTTCTATTCAGCTTTCTGAACCTTCTAATCATAAGAGCAAGCTCCTCATCGTCCAGATCTTCTTCAGAGTCTGTATCATCAGAATCATCGTTAGATTTTAATGCAATGGATTTCTTACCTCTTGGATCTTCGTCTTCATTAATTCGTTCCACTTCATAAGACTGAAGAGTTCCAATCAGCTCGTCTACAGATAATGGCATAATTCTTTGCGTCTCTCTTATTGAAGTCTTTATATGATTCCAATCCTTGGAGAGTCCATGCAGTAGCTTGTTCACCTTCATAGGATCAGAAATTTTCTGTCCTTGATTCTCAAGGCCATTAACAATATCTGTAAAACGGCTAAACATGTCAGTTATAGATTCTCCTTGTTTCATTTTGAAGGCTTCATATTGACAAAGGAGAATGTTAATTCTGGTCTCCTTCACTCGGTCTGTTCCTTCATAAGTGATATGTAATCTGTCCCAGACTTCTTTTGCTGTATCACAAGAAGATATTCTGTTATATTCAGTTGGTGATAAAGCACAATATAAAGAGTAAATTGCTTTTGCATCGAGTGCTTGTCTCTTATTTATCTCTTCTTGAGACATTCCGCTGGTATCAACAGTTTCTTTCCCTCTTTCGGATGCTGATGCAGCAGTAGGAGTAATTCCTCTTTCCACCACATCCCATTCCAGAGGATCCTTTGACCGTAGAAAAGCTTTCATCTTGTTTTTCCAGATGTTGTAATCCTTTCCATCAAAGTAGGGTGGTCTGGTATTGCTTTGCCCTTCCACCAGCCCTGGTGCTAGCATACTAGCCATGGATCTTTTACTCTGAAGTAAAACACTTCAAATAAAGTGAGAACACGGGCTCTGATACCAATTGATAATGCTAGTACGAGTACCTAGAGGGGGGTGAATAGGTTTATAAAATTTCTTGAAGATTGCACAATACTTAGACAGATAAAAAATCAATCGTAAGACTGAGTAAAGGAAAGAGAGAATTAAACACGAGGTTTATAGTGGTTCGGCTTGATTCAAGCCTACGTCCACTCTTCTGCACTGACAGCCGATTGGCTGGATTCCACTATGAACAAAGAGATGTTACAGTGTTGATCTTCCTTGATTTCTCGATGTAGATGATCTACTACACTCGCTCAAGGTATCACCAAGTATAAACACTCTCTGTGTGTACAATTTCGCTCGAACTGTATCGACTAACAATCAAGGTTCTTCAGACTCTGGAATTTTTCTATCGATCACACACTTAAAACAACTAGAACGTCTTCCTTTTATACTCCTTTATGCCATCATAGCCGTTGGCACTTACCAAAGGAATTCCTCCAATCTACCCGTTGGACGGAATCAATTAAGAAGATCATCCGAGCTATTTAAGGAATCTGATGATAGCCCATCAATCCTGTTCACCCATACAATCAGGATTTTGGTTTCCAAGAATAGAACATTCCAAGAATGTTTCGTCGACCATCGGATCTTCAATTGTTCTTAGATAAGAATCAAAAAATCCGAAGTGATTATCCAACCAAGGGATCTTTTCCAGAGGATTGGATCAAATCCTCAACCATATACTTCGGCTTCGGATATCCTTCGCTACTGGATTAGAAAGACTGTCAGTGAGAGTAATCTTGAGTCTTGAGTCTTGAGTCTTGAGTCTTGAGTCTGGAGATTACAAAGTCTTGAGACTATAAAGTCTTGAGACTTTAACTATCGATATCCAGACTAGACTGATAGAAATGTTTTGTCAGCTTCAAAATATTCTAGAAAGATTTCTCCAACAATTTGGCGATCTCATGCGTTTGTTCGATGAATATGGTTTTCCTTCCACTGCAGGAGATATAACGTATGTTCGATATGGTTTTAATCATTTCTTCTAAGTTCTATACTTGTAGTAAATGTCCTATGCATGCTGGTCTTTGCTGAGAAACAGCATGACAACAGGAGAGAAAATCCAAGTGTCCTAAGTTTAAAAACAGTACCGAATTGATAACTGCAATAGGCGCTGGAGCTGATGGTGGCTGCATCATAGTCATAATATACTTTGCTCGAAGTTTCACAACGTTAAGGTGATTATGTATAAGTTTTGTTCAGAAATTCTATCAAAAGTTTAAACCGTAGACTACCGTTATGATTTCGGTTTATTTAAAGGAAGGCTTGGAAATGTCGAACCTGACATTCCCTACTATTGTGAGGTGCACTTTATGGTGGTGACTTTTGTTCATGTTGCTTAAAGGGCCGCGCATTTTCTGAATCTCCGATAATGGTAAAGTTTAGTGAATTGATTCTTCTGGGGAGGAAGTTTCCCCAGTATTGTATTTTTTTATTTTTATTTTTGGGGGTTATGTGAAAATGAAACTTAAATGTCTATGCATTGACACAGCTATATTGAGTATTTGTTTTTGGGAGATTACATTGATCGGGGACAGCACAGTTTGGAGACTATAACTTTGCTTCTTGCTCTTAAGGCACGTTTCTACTACGAAAGAGATGATTATATATGCAAATGCAATGCAATGTTTATATTGGTTTACCAACTGGGCCGTGGTTACCTTTTTGTAGATTGAATACCCAGAAAATGTTCACTTGATACGAGGAAACCACGAGGCAGCTGACATAAATGCATTCTTCGGTTTTCGTCTTGAATGCATTGAGCGAAGGGTGAGTGCAGGTGTTCAGTTATTTGTTCTCTTTTCCAAGGCATGTTATCTTAATTTGCTTTTGTATAGGGAGAGAATGATGGAATATGGGCATGGACACGTTTTGATCAACTTTTCAACTATCTGCTCTCATAGAGAAAAAGATTGAGAAATGTCACAAATGGTCCATCAACGTTTATCTAATGTTCAATTTCATTCCTAAGCTTTCGATTTGCTCAATTTGGTCCATGAACTTTCATCTAATGTTCAATTTCATCACTGAACTTTCGATTTGTTCAATTTAGTCAATGAACTTTTATCTAATGTTCCATCTAGTCCCTAACTATTTGAAAATTGACCAATTTCCCTTTTTTGTAATACGAAACTGTTTGTTTTATAAATAAAAAAATATACCAAATTGCTTTTTTTTTTTGTATAAAAAATACCACATTTATGCAAAATAATAAAGGTAAATATTTCTTTCATTTTTTCATATTAAAAACAAATGGAAAAAGGGATAGTAATAATAAACAAAGGTCAATCTTGCATTTTTTATTTCTTTTTTGTATATAAGCCCATCAATCAAATTTTCCCTTTTCGGCGAAGCCCATAAAAAGAATCGATTGATGGGCTTTTGTGCATTATTCAAGTAATTTGCATGCAGTATAGTTGTCTACTGTGGAATGTGATAGTTGGGCTTGTTTGTTGCATAGGTGTATACATAGTTTGAGAGGTAGCAAATTTTACTAGTTATTTGTGAGTGTCTCTCTTTTCTTCCCCACCCTCTTTTTTCCCTCCCACATTGAGATTACTACATGTACATGTATATTAGAGATGAGGAAGATAAAGTTGAATACAGGGTTAGTCGTGCCAGTGGTATTTACTAATGTAATGTAAATCTTTCTCTGATTTTTGATTATTTAATTATAAAATAATATCTTTTGTGAAATTTAGTTTGAATCATTGGAAATTTCGAGTGGCACAGATTTGTCAGATTCTTGCAGGGGGCAACAACTCCCACAAAGCTCTTAAGGCTTTGTCCGTTTGTGTATCATTATTATTGTCGTTTGAGCTCGCTTCACAGGATTAAATCAGTTGGCAGTTGTTCTCCTTTTTCTTCTTGCCCTCTTGCTCCTCACTTGATGGTTATTCTGAAAAATTTAAAGTTATATATATTTTTTTGAAGGGACAAAAAATTGTTAATATTTCTTGATTAGGAGCGAGAGAAAATTACAAATTTGGTGTATTTTCCTTCCCAATTTTCTTCACCCTTGCTCCCAAACGTAGCCTTAGAGCTAAGCATCTCGAAATGATCCATGTGGTCTTTAAGAAAATATTTAGACGAAACAATCAAAATAGGATAGTCAAAGACACCATTACATACGTTGATGGGATAGGCCCGTGGTTGAAGAAAATGTCCCTAATTCCACCAAAATATTGTAATGCACTTCAAATGGTCCTAAGGTTGGTTGCACCTATTAGTAGTAACTTGATTTCATAGGTGTAATATGTTTGTAGCGGCAACTCGATTGCACTTATAATTAGTAATATGCATTGATGGATGGTAATTTGACCACCGAATTTGTAATAAGAAAATGTTAATAATTAGTAATAAATTAATGAAACAGTACAATATATCAAATTAATGTTAGTGACGCCACTTATACTTAGTAATTTTCCTGAACAATATATATTTTGGAGAAAACTATGGGAGCAAAACTCATTCTTTTGGTCAACAAGCAGAGTATCATTTCACAGATGACAATCGGAATCCAAACTTCAAAGTCTCCCACAAAGACATAGCCAAATTATTGCAGCACTCTATGCAGCAGAAAGTTAGTACCGCCAAATGTGTACCTACGATACCACCCTGCTGTCCCAGCCAGTTTGCTATGAAATGAAGCATGCGAGTTTGTGCCAATGAAATGGGCGTAATCATCAGAATGCTTTAACTCAATGAGGCTTTGAAATGCATTGCGAGGTTGGACTAGGTTACAATCAACGTTTAGGATTTTCTTTCCCTTGCAAGAGATAAGACAGATAATCCCAGCCGGAGTTACCTGTATTTCAATGCATCCATCACCTACTGTGCAACATATTTGACTCATGAAAAAGAAGGCAGATGAACAAGGTTATGCCTGGACGGAAGTCACCATTACAAACAAAAAGACTTTTGTTTTTTTCACAACTCGGCATTCTTAATAGTAGGATCCTTCAAATGCAAGGTTATAGAAGCAGTGATGAAAGGCTTCTCAACAGTCATGAAATCAATATAATGACCTTCACAAACTTGCATGAACAAAACTCCAACGTAAATTGAGCGCTTTTCCGAAACAAAAACAAACCTAAAAGCAAGGCTTCTTTTGCTTTTGGTCAATAAAAAAACTGTGCACCCCACATATGCTTGTCTATTTGTTGCAACCAGTAACAGCAGCGTACAAAACAAATTCACCATCAAAGCATTGGAGGGAAAATATGTGAGTAAGGAGATATAACAGCTTCCTGTACATACTTTTTAGAATTGTTTGGATCGGGAACCCACTGCATCTCACTTATGTTGGGAGTCTCGACATAAGTCATGGTGAATTCGCCCGCCTTCTCAATGCCCCCTCTCTTCCCTGCTCTCAACAGAAGATGGTTCCTGTTGTAAGAGAAAATCCCATTGGTCAAACGGATAATATCCCCGGGCTTGAACAGGTCGCACTCCTCACCCCAGAACTGAAAATGCACGGCCGCAGCCTCATCTGCCACAAGTGCCAAGCATGTCTTGCTCTGTCCTTCTGTGGCAACCCTGCCTTTGTCCAATAGAATGAATTGTGTGGTTATGTTTTTCTGTGCTGCAGGTAGTATGTCTTTGATAGAGAGCATACTGGTGTAACCATAAAAAGAGAAGATACAGAGTCACTGAAACTATATGACCAAGAAGTTAAAAGAAAACTACAATACGAAGGCAACCTTATAATACTCACTTTGGAATGAACTTGTCATAAGCACAAACTAGGGAGTTCTATGCAATAAAGATGAGTTTTAGTTCTAGAAGAACAGAACAACAAACTATTTCTCACTGCAGACAGGCTTCTTTCAGTCTCAACTCAACCTCAGATGACCAGCTACCTTAGAGATATATAATTTCAACTAGAGGGATATCTTCTTTGTTGTCTATCATAGTAAAACCCAAATGGCCACATTCAATTTGCATCACAGTAACAGTCTCGTTTTGTCATTGTTAGATGCTTCATCATGATCACCATTAACTCGAAGAAACATTTTTAACAATTAAAAATAACAATAACGAAGGGCGTTTGTAACCAAGGTCCTTATCAGAAGCCGTAATATATACTCTTCACAGTAAAGCCCTGCTATAGATACTATGTAGAAGAACAAACGAACTACCAAGCCACTTGTCATGATATAGACGGGCAACGTGTTCGTTCCTCTACCAACACAGTATTATGTGCTCCACAATATTTATACATATACATATTTCGTTTTTTTTTTTTTTTGAAAATACATGCAGATTAGAAGAAGACAATAAGCATGTTTATGATCAGCAAGCATGTAATATTCCCTCATTTCACCAGAATATCACAGAAGTGTATCTTCGAAACTCGCAAGATTATAAGATAATTATAAAAGTCAAAATGAGGGGTCGGAAGCGGTGCCTTGTGGAGACGGTCTGGATGTCCTAGCTTTCAGCTCACTCAGCAAAAATATGAATTTTGGGAGAAAAAAAAAGATGTATATTTACGAGTACCAACATCTCTCATGCATTTACACATGGGTAATGCACCCTAATGGAAGGACCACAAATATTCCCGTTCTTCTGGCTTGCTAGGACATTTCAACAAACATCTTCCGTGCAACTAAGCGGAAAACTGCGCACTTCTATGGCTATCGTACCCACCACTCACATGCATCGTCCAATCGCTAAAGCGGACAGACAGAAAAACCCAGTTAGGGACGACCTTGGGCATCAACTGGGTAACGTCAAATTTCGAAATTAAGGAGGTGAAGCACCATAAAGATGAAGGTTCTATGAAATAGCGGGTACAAGATAAAACTTGCCGGAGTATGCACGTCACCGTCGTCCCTCCTCTGGCCACGTTCTGATATATCGGCTACTAGAAACCTTCCCTTTGCCATGGAGATTTTCAAGAATTATTATACGAAAATAAAAATATCAATTGATGAATGATCTCAAGAAACTAAAGGGTTACACCTTAGTACCTCAATTGATGTTCTTATGCCTAAAAAGTCCGATAATTTTGAGTATCACTTAAGTTTCGCTTTATCTGAAGCAAGTACGCATTATTGGAATTATATATCAAATTTCGTTTATTGGTAGAGCCGTTTTGAAATGAAACATTCAAGCTTGGCTTGGCTATAAGCTTTTTGAGAAATTTAATGGGGCCAAAACTTAATTTTTTAGGTTGGAATTATAGAGCATTGCTCAAAAGGCCTTACTTCTTTAAACAAACTATAGGAAAATGACCGCCCCCCGGGGGATCTTATAAAGTCCGTCCATTCTTGTCGCCTCAAAAATTTATACACATGCTTAGAACCGATTACCGCAAGGAGGGCACAAGCTGAGGCTGCTCGGCTCGGCCTCGACCTCACGTGCCTAGGCGAGTGCCCAAGCTGAAATTCAACCCGTCCCAAACAACCGTTACATTGTATAGCCACACGTAGGGCTTGAAAGCACCTTACTAGGTGGCCCGCTCATTGATCAGGCCTAAAAGAATTGGCATAGGCTAAACAAGCGAGCTCACAAAAAAGTAGCCAAGTCCATATTGGGCGAGTGGCCAGCTACCCATTGATTACCTCTAAATAAAAATAGCATAACTCCATATAAGTGTATGAACATTCTTAAAATTTTTCAGGAAAGTGTAATTGAACTCTAAAACTTTTAAAAAGTATAATTAAGCTCTAAAACTCTAGTGCAATCAAGTCCATTTATTAGCTGCATCTGATTTAGCTAATCGAAAAATGTTACGGTGACATCATTTTAATGTTATTACAAAGACACGTATTGGTGCTCATAGCATAAAAGAGGATTAGATTTTAAAAGAACGGATATGGATAGAGACGCAAAAAGAGGATGAAATAATTTTGAGAAAGGGATAAAAGACTAAAGAAAAAGGAAGAACAGTTGAAAAATAATCACTAATTAGTGGAATACTAGGCAATCCGAAACTTTATTTGAATCACTACAAGACTTGATTCAAATGCTCGTTTTAAAAATGAGTGATTACCCTCCTCTGGCCTTAGCTGGTGATTCATGTTGTTTTCCTCTCGATGATGAAGCTTGACTATTTAAAAAAAACATAGGTCTTAGCAAAGTCAGAAGACCATGTATGGGGGTTGAAACAAAAATTGAAACAAAGAAGAAAAAAGAGACAAGCTGTGCTGAGTTTATAATTTAAACCACTCCCCTTCCACGCACTATCTATGTGGAAAAAATATCTAACAGATCCTTAACAAAAGATAAATATATCACATATGTACAAATTTAAAGTTTTTTTATGTCACAATAAAAAAACAAGGTAAATGTGGCACAATAGATATAGTTTGAGATTTTTAATGTAACAAAAAAAAAGTTTAGGGTAAATGCGTCGCAGTGGACATTGCTTGATTTTTTTTTAATAACTTTTCCCTTTTTAAAAATTTTATGGATCCACTTATTTCATCAAAAACTTATTGTAGCTGGAAAGTACTTATCGGAAGTTAAAATTTAGAGAAAATAAATCAATTTGTGATTTTTTTTATGCTGAAAACAAGTTGAAAAAATTAATTTTATGATATTTGATAAGCAGTTTGTATCGTTAAAAGTGGCATATAATGACTAACAAACTAGAATCGACATCTTCTCTGTTTATTTTATAATCCATCAAAATAACCATAATTACAAAGAAATTCAGATATAATTATGAAAACATATTTGTAGAGCATTATATATGATAGTGTTTTTTGGGAATGCAAAAGAATATGAGCATTAATGAAACATATTCAGAAAATTATAGACAAGATTTACGAAAAAATAGACGAGATAAAAATATTAATGAGAGATAGAAAAGAGATATAGAAGTATCTATTCTTCTCATTGGGACACACATCAAGAAATCAATCAAATAATTTCCTTTTTATTAGAAGGGGAAATTGTTTTCTCTAATCTAAACTTGTTTTTTCCAATTCAAGGAGAACACTTTCCGTTGATCAACTAGTTTCTTGTCATCAAAATGCCGGAAAGTTGAAAAATAGTTTTACGAAAATAGATTTTCATTAAACAAACCGACCCTAAAATTTAATTACACTTTTATGACAAGTTTTAAGACTTATAATACATTTTTTTCCGCAATTTATTCAATTGATCACTTGAATGCTAAAGTCTCCATAAAATGTTCATTTGAGTATTATAACTTTTCAATTGATCACTTCAATACCATTATCGTGTGGCATGGTGCTCGTGATGAACACTTTTCAAAAGTTATATCACTCCCATAATAAATTGAAAAGTTATTAAAATCAAGTGAAATTCTTTTAAAGTCATGAACTTAAGTGATCGATTAAAAAGTTAGAGCCCTCATGTAAATACTGTACGAAAATTATGGTACTTAAAATGTCCTTATTTTCATAAATAAATCAAATCAATTTGGACCATGAAATTCTAGGACCTCTCTGCCTCAAAGCATTTCAAGTACCCCGAACTATTGATTTCACATAGAGCCATAATACATGTGTAACTCGATTATGGTCAGAAGTTGTGTATACACATTAATCCCACAATCAAGTGAAATTATTTTAAAGTCATGACACTTAAGTGATTAATGTAAAATTTAGAGCGCTCATTTAAATACCGTATGAAATTTATGATACTTATAGTATTCTTATTTCCATGACATAATCAAATTTGTTTGGACCATGAAATTCTAGGACCTCTCCGTCTTAAAGCATTTCACGTCGTCCAAACTGTTGATTTTGCATAAGGCCATAATACTCGAGTAACTCGATCTGGGTGAGAAGTTGTATAAAGTTTCAGTATCCATTGATACACCTCATCTTGCAGGAGACCAATGCGGAGAAGAATCCTGAATATCGTTGGCTTGTTGTAAAATTTCGAGCATGGCAAACTGGAAATGAAAGAGTTGAGAATGGCCGAGGCGTGTAATGGCCATCCTCAAAAGTAAATTCCACCGTTCACAAAGTACAGAAGGTGTGTCGCGGCTATCTTTGGGAATTGACAGACCTTGTAAATAGTGTATCCCACACCATTTAGGTAAAGAAGGAATAACATGAAATGCATAACCATCGGAGAGCAAAAGAAACAAGTATTTCGTGTGTGAAAAGTTTCAGGTGCATAGATTTGGGCATATCAAATAACGAACAAAGCGGTTGGTATTTGTAGAAGAAAGACGGGAGTATATAGGCATCAGCTAGTTTGACTAAGAATAAATGTCGCCACGGCTTGGGAAATAACTAAGCAATGGCTAGCACATCAAATTAGCATAGGCCAGTAGAAGGTCAGCAATGGTCGAAGGTCACATCTATGGGTATTAGATTTAGTCCAAATAGACATTTTGAAATACACTTCACATAACAATCTCCCACATACTTCAAAAGTTATCCTGAAATGGTATCCTGATGAAGAGAAAGAACAAATGCTGGTTTCACAGTGGAATGCAATACAATCTGGTGTCTTTTGGTCTATGAACCAGACTTAGAAATAATGCGACATACCTTACATGACCAATGATGAAGCTTATGCCTTCTATGAACCAAGGTTGTAGGTTAAAGTCCTCACTCATCACTCTACACCCTCACAATATTTGCCGTCCAACTTGAGTATGTGCTAATAGGCCATTCGCACAGCTGGTTTCTCGTGAGTGCTGTAAAGATTCAGCAATAAATCCCATAAAAGTGAACCCATTCCACACTCATATAGGTGTTCCCGTCAAGTGCACAATTCAATAAATACACTACCCATAACATTTTGGAATTCATTAAGAGCTTAACACATTCTCACTTAATATGCAATTTAGCTCCAATCACATACATCATAGGAAGGAGGGACTTTGAAACATTTTTGGTGCTATAAGATCAACAAAAAGGCTCATTATAAGCCATATGAACCTACTTCAAGGGATCTCCACTACAATACCCATATATTAGTTGGGTTATCACCATCATAGATAATGTTACCCATATATTAGTTGGCATGAATCTCATTCCTCTCAATATTTCAATTATTTTTTTTCTTCTAGAAATTTGTCAGAAAATTGGCCAAATCTCCTTTCGACTTCAACTAATCGATCAATCTAAATCCATGCTAAAGCAACTGCTTCAAGAAATATTGTTTCAATGGAATCTGTCTTCTCTTGTCTTGTGTGCTTTATCTTTAGCAACGGCTATTGTAGTTTGACAATTAGAGCGCATGGACACATGTTGTTGGTTTCATGCACAACAAAAGTTCTGCTAGGAAATCCCTCAACCACTCGTTCTCACTACTTCCCCACTCGAGCTTTAAACTCCGAGTCAAAAGTGGATTTTGAAAGATTAGATTGTTCAGCTGATTTCCAAGACACTACACTACCACCAAGGGTGAATCATAACCGCTAATAGCTTCGTCTCATTTGAACTTGAGAGCGAAATAGCACCACCGTATCATTCTAGCTTAACACAAAGCCCCTTATTACACCAAGTACGATAACTATATCATGAATGTGTGAAAATTGGCTAGTGACTCATCCCCAATTATATACCAAGTACGATAACTATATGATTTTGGAGGCATGAATACATGCTATATGTTCCCTGCTCTATAGGATGTGTCATGACATAGTTTTCACATGCCTCCAATCACAATCGTAGCTATAGTTTTATCTTGATAAATGAGGAATCCCTAATTATATGGCTAAAGCCCATATCATATGCAAACATGCATTATGTCACAACAAGTCATATAATATACATTTACATCAGATCACACACACACACACACACACCCACACACTCATATATATATATATATATATCTACTTTCATATATACATAAATATTTAATTAAATATATATGTTCATTTTACGTTGTAACAAACAAGCCCAATCATGCACTTTTCTAAGTTCATATACTATCTTCAATTTGGCAACAAATATTCGGCTTTGTTCTCATAACAGATATGTCCAATTTAAGCAAGGTTGGTCTCATTGAAAAGATAAGACGGCATATTAAACAAACCAATTCATTCCCAACTTGATGTAAGGTCAGAAATTAGTTAATATTCATCACGAACAGTACAACGCGGTACTGTTCCCCTCATGCACCGCCAGCAAAGATTTATATCTCGTTAACTGTAACTCCAAATTGAGAACCATAACTTATTACAGAACGCTAATAAAAACTAGATGAAATATCACAAAAATTGAAACAAGCCTACAGAGATGCCTGTGAATACGATTTTACCCCTGATAAGTAAATACCTCAATTGCTTGACATTTCCACTTCAATGAGGTGGGGTAGTAGAGATTGAGAGAGCCATGAAATTTCACTTGCTAATCTAGCATGCCACATATCAACTGAGTAAATCAAGTGATCATGTTTCTGTAGTTCATTTGTGTACCTCCTTTAGTGCTGGTTTTCCTGCGCCAAATCAATTATGGAAGTCATTTCCTTTGACTTCATTGCGTGTGGCTTCTTGCTGATGGCGTTTTCAAGATGATGTGTTAGCTTCGAAGATGTTGGTGTCTTTTGATTACCAAACACTCAATTTTGAAGATATTCAATAAAGCCTTTGTGTACGGCATGGTCGGGACGATAGGCACAGCAGTAGCAACAGAGGACGATGGCACCACAGCATGAGTATTGGGTCAACAGCTCCAGTAGGAAGGGGGACATCAGTTCCAGCAGCAACATCTAAAGAGAGCGAATTTTATCCTTGATATTGTTTTGAAATTTCAAAGAAGGTGAATTGGAAATGTGGAAATTGAAAATGTCTGAGGGGTGCAAGCACCATCCTCAAAGATAAGTTGTGCCCTTTGCAAAGTGTGTTGTGGCTCTCTTTCAGAATTCAACAGACCTTCTATATAATGTGCACCTCACTATTCAGACGGCATACGATCAACATGAATTGCGAAACATTTAGGGAGCAAAAGCAAAGGGTATTCACGTGAGCAAATGTTTGGGTGCATAAATTTGGGCAAATCGAAGAAAGAAGTGGTTGGTATTTATAGAGGAAAGAAGGTGTACATGGGTAACTGGCAAGTTCGACTAAGGATAAATACTGCAACGGCTAGTGAAGTAACTCAAGCAACGACTAGCTCATTCAATAAGCAACGACCAGTAGAAAGTCAAAAATGGTCAAAAGTCAGTTGCATGTACATTTGATTTTATTGTATATAGACTTTTTGAAATGCATATGCAACATGACTACAGTTGAGTTATAAAAAAAATCGAGAAACATTATGTCATTATACTAGAGAATTTCTTTGACAAAAGGAGCAAATGATCATGCCACAAAAAGGGAAATTTTCCATCGGCAATAAGATGGTTTATACATGAAGAGTCCAGCAATGTTCTTCAAGTCTTGGATAAATTGAAAATGGAAGAAGCATTAGATGGAACAGATGGACTCCAGGAGGATTTATCCTTCAAATTGTCGCAATTTAGCCATAAACCCCAAATAGAAACAGCTTGAGTATATGACATAAGCTTTATTCCATCATATAACCCTTCTAAGACCAAGTATTCGATTTGAAATCCCACAGGTAAATAGCTCTGTTTGATTTGGTTAATCCTAAAACCAGATATAGCTTTGAAGCTTGCTGAAAGCAGACGGAACTTATAAAGAATGTACATCACCATTCAGAAACATCACAAGGTCCTTAGCAAAAAGCATAAGTGCCTAAAGTGAATTTCACAACAACAGACTGAAACTTCAAACTCCCTCCAGTAGCAGTTGCTCTAACAACTTTGATAGGACCCCAATAGCAATCACCGAGAAAGAAGGCGAGAGAAGGTCATCTTGTCAAAGACTTCTTTTTTCTATAATCCAGGAGTACAGGTGTGAAGGCTTGGCTATCGGAAGGCCTATGAAATATCTTGTAGGCCTATAAGGGGTTAGGTTAAGGTTTTCGGTTTATGTAGATGGAATAGTTTTGATGCAATTGGTGGGATTTAAATGGATGATCTCTAGTTGTTGAGCTAAAAATCCTTTAATGCCACAAACAATTGTGCTAGCTTTTCTTTTTCCAGAAGAATTAGTGGCTAACTCACTATTTACACTGACCGAGAATACACACATTTTTCTTTTGAAGCTATGAATTGAGGGGGAGCTCCAATGGCATGAAAAATTATTAAGAATAAGCTACCGATTATTGAAGGCATTTGTACCTGACATGAAAGGACAACTAATAACCGCATGCACGTGACGGTGTTGTGGTTTATTTTCACATAACTATAGAGTTCCGGATAATCAATTCATTACATCCACTATTGCCTGTCCAAACACGATATTTGAGAGCATCGCTCGCTTAAGCTCGAAGGTAGTGGTGAATCCCGGAAAAATGATTTTTTGGAAATAGTCCTCCCGATCTATATATCTTAGATCAAAGCGGAAGACACTTTCCAAGTCCACTCCGTTCTCTATGATTGTGCCTTTTAAAGCTTTTATATTTGTATCATGGAACTTGGTTGGTTTAGAAAATGAAAGAGAAAACAAAAATGAGATTTCTGTTGGAATATAATACGCAGAAATGATAGGATTTTGCAATTTACGTCAACGCAAAATAGGATATTACAAATTTACGTAGTTTAGTTCGAATATCGGTACCTACGCCCATAGAGAGAGCCAACGGCAAATAATTCTTTATAATCGGAGAATCAAAGTTTACAATTGTTCACAAGTCCAAATTCAAAATGTTTATAAATAAATAACTCACTTGTACATAAACTCACTACACAAAATTATCACACGTTCAAGCTCAAAACAAAACGCTCTACGTACGCTAAAATAAAAAACTCCAACTTTCATCTTTGATCCGTGTACATATAACTTTGCGTGCCTTCAAAAAATTTGCTGCTCTCTCAAGCGGCGTGGACGTGCTATGACATCTTGAATTTCTCAACCTGTTTATTATTGAATTAATCGGGCATTTCGTTGACATGTTTATAGGGCTATTTTCAGAGCCGATCACTCTTGAGATAATTAGATTGTCTGGGTAAGTAATTAAGAAATTTTAGGGCAATAAACTTGAGAATTTGATCAGGAATTGGCTTCTCGACTGTGCTCATCTTTAAAGGCAATTGCGGCACAGTTAAAAAGCGATTTAAGACTAGAGATAGGCCTGGTCGACTGAGATGTGTGGCCGATCGTGGGTGACTCCACTAAATTGGAAAATTCTCGTCGACCGACACTAATTTGATTTTACTGTCGTTTTGTTACCTTGTGTTCGTATTTAAATCCTCGATATTTTCACGACAATCGAGAGTCGCCATTGAGTTGAATGGGTTCATAGTGGTTCGAAGAAAATTAACTACGGGTCATTTGCCTTAAAAAGTTCTGAAAACTACCTGATAGTTTAGGTCACGCTAAAAACACGTGGAATGAAAATTAACTGCCAGTTCGAGTCTGATTTTAGAAATTGAAGTTTCGGCCATGTCACAATAAATTCTTGGAGTGTCGACTCAATCTCAGAAGATTTTTCTAACAACCAACACTTTTAGGAAAAAGTCGTCGCCAGGTTGTTTTAGTGCAGAAAATATGGGAGATGGTTTTCGGTTGCAAAATTTAGATGCAAGATAGGTTATTGGATAAGGAAAAATAGCAATTGAGGCATTGAAGCATTGATTGATTTTATGAGAGCCGATTGATATCGAATTGATGTAGATTTGATGAGCAATTGGAACCTTGCGCTAAGAAATTCGTATGCCCCACAAGTGGTGACTTTTGGACCAACTCAACTCTCTAGAAGGGGTAGATTGGGCTGAAAATTTGTTGGTGGGTGCTAGCCATATGGAGGGATAAGAACAAATGATATTTGTGTGAAAATATCAAGTCTAAGGGGTCCCATCACTCATCTCTATCCGTTCCTTTTCCTCTCACCCTCAACTGGACAGCTATCTCTCTCCCTTCCTACTTCGTGCGACGCCAACACCTACAGAAGACAAGAAATCCAACTCCTTCGGTCAGTCTTTAGCAACCGAAACCCCATGTCGCCTGCTTGTCACTCTGCTCAGTCCACGTTCCATGAAGCTGCTCCATCTTCCATGCCCTACGTTCGCATAGCCACGACGTCCAGAGAAGCCAGGCGCCCTCTCCACGCGTCCATGGTATGCAACTCCATGGTCAACAACAACAGGTTCTCTCCAACTTGTTAACCACCGAGTGAAGCCAGCCTTGTTCACTCCATCATCTTAGGAACTGCCACGGTTTCTTCTTTGCGGCTGCTAAGTCAACTCTCACCAATTCCTCTCTAGCACCAGCGAATCAAGCTGCGAAGCCCATTCAATTGACCCCAAGTAGCCACGTGGCCAAGGACAACGCTACTCCATGATTTCTCTCCATGCTGCTTCTTGAAGATCCCAGCGAAGCCGAAGCAACCGTCGATGTTGCTCCTTCCTCCTGCTCGCATTAGTCCACGCTCAAACAAGCAGCCCACAGATCAACCAGCTTCCAGTTGCAGTTTGTTCAGCCCATTTGGGCCGCAAGCGAGCCCAGTCAAATTTCACCATCAACAGCCCATTAGCAGAATTTTATTGAGGTCCATCTCCTACAGTCTTCTAGCCCAGTCCAATCCAAGTAAATTAATTGGTCAAGCCCAATTCCAGCAAATCAATTGTAGCTCAGCCCATAGCTTGAAGCCCATCTTCGCAGTAGGTCCAATCTAACTTGGGTCTGGCCCAAAAGCAAGAAAAAATCTTAGTTGGGTTGAGATTTGTTGGCCAAGTTCAAGGCCCGATCTAAGCCCGCCGGTATTGTCGAAAGCCTGATTTCAGCCGCCGTCACGGTGTCTCGGTTTTCGCGTTTATCAAGTGAGTTTTACTCACTAATGCTTTCTTAGTTTGCTAATTATACTTAAGGGTTGGTTAGATTTAATTAAGTGCAATTAGGTGGTTAGATTAGTTTATAATATTTTAATTAGTGACTTAAACCGGTGCATGTTAGGTGGTTAGATTTAATCATTAGCAAATAGAAATGTGCTGTTATTTATGGAATGAGTCTCGGTAATTTTTCGAGCTTGTCTCGGCGTCCAATTCAGCATTAGGGCCTAAATTGGATTTTTTTATAATTAATTATTTAATTTTCGAAATTAATTATTTAATTATTTATTTTTTCCGGAAATTCAACCGAGATGACCGGTGACTGGAATTTTGTGCTGATTGTCGTGGTGCAGTTCGTTTATTTATTTATTTGAGCTTTATTTGGTGCTAAAGTAAATTAGGAGGAATTTAAGATTTATTCCTAAATTGAATCTAGAAAGGGTCGGGTAAGACCGTAAAGCCACTAGATCTTGAGAGGGTCGGGTGGGACCGTAAAGCCACTAAATCTAAGGAATTGTTTGGTGTGGGATGAATGACCTAGAAATGGTCTAACTGGCATGAAATTGACTAGGTCGATTTGATCGATGCTTCGATCAGTGATATGATTGTTTGAGTACTTATTAAACTGTACTAATATGCAAATGGAATCTAAGGTCAAGGTAAGTCCTATGACTCGTGCTGTGCTTAGGCAACCGAGTAGTGTATTCATTTACTAATCAAGTCTTAGGGAGTAGAACTCGCTGAAACGTGGTCTCACTAGTTATTGAATAACCATTTCAGGACCTTGAGGAGAAGCTGAGGAGGAGTAACCTGAAGGGGAGAAAGACTTTTGAAGAAGAAGATGATCCAGAGAGGGATCTTGAGTATAATCCGGATGTGGATTGAGATTCCATTCCTTTTGTAAACCCTGTCTTAGTGTAGATAGGTGTGAGACAAGTGCGTTGTGCATAGTATTGTAAATATACTATGAGTTGCATTATTAATCAAAGTGTGGTTGTGAATTTCAATATTAAAAAAATATGACATGCTTTTCTATCCCATTGTTTTATTATCTGGGGATTTATAATTGCTTCCGCATGTACTTTATAAACGAAAGGGCCGGCGATATTTAGTCCTAGGATATCGCACACTTTAAAATCGACCAACAGAAAGATGAGCACGTCCCGAGGATCAGGGTGTGACACGTGCAGCTCCTTCTGCCTTTTAGGGCTTCACGTCACTTTTTCCAACCAAAAACGTAACGCCCTTTTATATGTGCGCTTGCGCCCAAGGTCAATAATTTGACCTGAGCCACCACTTTTGATACTTCAACATAACAGGGTTATGCACGATGAAAAAAAAACCTTTGTTATATTTTTTTTATTTCCTTTTTTTTTGCAGCTCTAAGGAATCCAAAGAAAGAAGGGTTTTTTTAATTTTTTTTATACAATTTGAAATCTCCTTGAAAATTTTTTATTAATAAATTCGATTTAATAAATCATTATTCAAATTCAAACTTGAGATATAAATTAACAATTTTGGCAATGACTAAAATTTTCATTTTGTATAGTCGCTACTTTATTTATTTGCCATGATTTTTTGTGAATTTATCAATGAGTTGATTGCAAAACTAAGGCTTACATGCCCTTGAACTATGCGTAACGTGCTGCTCGTATTGCGTTGTGGATATTCCTTTTTAGGTCGGTTTGCAAGCTGTGGAAACCATTTTGCTCCTGCAAAATATGACAAAAAATGTTAACAAGCTCATTTATATCGATAGCTATATGGTGCGAACATAAGATCTTTCACTGTGACTATGCCTCTGACTTTTTAAGCTGCGTCGCATTAGAAAGATAAAATTACTATTATTATTATTTTCTTTTTGGCCGACACATGTTCATAATCCACACGTGATCCAACGACAGCGTGAAATATGGTGAGAGAAACAAACTTTGTAGATAAAAGCAACATCTTCACGTCTGTGAAGGTTTTTGCGTCAAACACTAAGCGGACCATTAAATGTTGTAAAAAGTGTATGTACGTACAATATATCGGCAATGCTATTTAGTCATAAAGCTCGAAATTTGTCTACATAATTTTTTTTAATCATGGATAGACCTAGTTAATAAACTAGGGCCGACCTAATGAGTAATACGATTTTATGTCCGATAGATGACTACGTCAAAAAGTCACTCTGATCGAATAATTATTTGACTGAAACATAAATCGATTATTTGAGAACTGCAGTCCGACAACGTTTCCTCAAGGAAAAGAGCAGTGAGAATATAGCACAGTGCAGTTGTGCACCTACTTTTTGCTATTTAAAATCCCACAAACCTTCTGACCAAAAGAAAAGGAAAATCCCATCAACCCTGACACAGGTTCACATAATGGATACCAAACTAACAGCGAATGCAATTGATTGAAAAGCCAACTACCTCATTGAATAAATGGGGACGATAGGAAGAAACTAATTGATAATGACATTGATAATATGGAGTTCCATCATCTTAATTGCATTGGTCATTTACCCAAAAGGAGGAAAAACTATCATCAATGCCCAAGCCTAAAAAACTAAGCATGGGTTACCCTATTCCTACAAAATGTTGAAAATGAGGAAGATTGCGTTGAAGGGACAAGAACTTTTAAAATCATTTGTCAATATGTGCAAATGCAATTGCATTCCTCTACCTTTTTATTGGTCAAGAAACATAAAAGGGCACCAATGGAATGCAATCCCCAGTTGTGCAAGATGAAATTAAAGAAAGTTGGGTCAAGGGAGATAGCTGAACTGAAAAATTCCAGATTGAAAAGCTCTAAAGGTATTTGCTAATTAATTGGCGCCAATTACCTCTTTTAACAATAAAAGTGTAATACCTCTAGTCTCAAATAAGATGAAAGATGGCTTGTGATGTTATTGCCGCTTCAAATGGTTTCCATCTCTCTGACTAAAATAAAACAAAGATGGTTTCCATCTCTAGTGATCACGTTCGGATACTTCTTTTGATGGGTTACATTATTTTGTCGAACGGTATTAGGATACAACGTTTTTTCAGCATATATTTGATTCGATCTATTCGATGTGGGGTTCTAGGAAGGATTGAATAGTAGCTGTGCATAAATGTTTTGACAGCGACAGACGTGCGGACCCTTGGAGTGCCATAACTTACGAAAGGTACACTTAAGTGCCAAAATCGGAGTAAAATGGATCACTTGAGTGCCAATCCGGCCAAAGTCCGATCAAAAGGCTGATGTGGCATTTTTCTGGCGAAACGAGTCCAAACGATGCCGTTTTGCATGCTGACGTGGTTAAATAATGTAAGAACGGCGTCGTTTTGGGCTGACATGGTAACACAAATATAAAACTTAATTAAATTAAATTAAAAATGAAATTTAGTTAAAATATTACAAAATAATAATTTTAAAATTAAATTTAGTTAAAATATTAAAACATAATAATTATAAAATTAAATTTAGTTAAAATATTAAAAAATAATAATTATAAAATTAAAAAAATTAAAAGGGGAGGGGGGTGGTGGCTAAGGGCCGCTGCCTCCCTGTCATCACTGGGAAGAGCTGGCGACGGAGGGAGGAGGGTCGGTTGCCGTCACCGGCTAATCAGCGGCAAGGGTCGGCAGCCCTCGCCCGGCCGAGCCAAGGGTCGTTGCTCGTCGAGGTGACCGCCAATGCGTGGCGGCCCTTGGCTTAGCCGGGCGAGGGCTGTTGACGCTTGTCGGATTTGGGTGAGAGTCGTGATCCCTTGCCACTCGCTAGATCTGGGCGAGGGCTGCAGCCCTCGCCTCGATCTGGGGCGAGAGCTCGCGAGCCCTTGTTGCCGGTCAGCTGGGGTCGTTGGCCCTTGGCCAGGGGCCGGCGACCCCGGCCAACCCTCCCCCTCCGTCGCCGGCCCTTCCTGGCGACGGCGAGGAGGCAGCGGTGGCGGCTGAGGGCCACCGCCCCCCCCCCCCCCCCCCCTTTAAAATTTTAAATTATGATTTTTTAATATTTTAACTAAATTTAATTTTAAAATTATTATTTTTTAATATTTTAATTAAATTTTAATTAAATTTAAATTTAATGGATTTTTATATTATTTTTTTACCACGTCAACTAGAACGACTCTATTTTTGCATTATTTGGCCACGTCAGCGTGCAAAATAGTGCCGTTTTGGGCTCACTTCGCCGGAAAAATGCCACGCTAGCCTTTTGGCCGGACTTTGGCCGGAGTAGCACTTAAGTAATCCGTTTTTCTTCGAATGTGGCACTTAAGTGTACCTTTCGTAAGTTATGGTACTTAAGTGTTCCTTTGTGCAAAGTTATGGCACTTGAAGCGTTCTTTTGCCGACAGCGACATTACATGTGGTGTTCAGTTGGGTTCATATACTAGATATCAAACTAACAATCAATACAATCGCTTGAAATAGCCAACTACTCACCGATTAAAATGAGGGAGACATTGGCCAAAATAAATAAAGAACAAGAAACACAACAAAGGAGGGTGGGGGTGGTTCTTTTTTGGGATCTCTCTCTCTCTCTCTCTAAAAATAGGCACACAAGAGTCCAAAGGGAGAAAAGTGGTCTGGGGCTTCTTCTTCGGGGGCGGTTTGGCCCTTTAACCGGGCAGGGACGTCTTCTCTTTGCAATGGTAATGTTGACGTACCAAAAAGTAATTCTGATCAAAGAGATAATACTATATTAATTTCAACCGGTGAAAAAGGACATTGGTAGGCATGATAAAAATGCAGCTATATATGAAGCCTTTGTGCCTCAGTACTTAAGTCGCTCTTCAAGTTCCCCCTAGCTCTTGTTCAAAGACTCTGGTCCATTTCGGTTCAAATATGGGGATGGATATTGTCCAATTTCTTGAAAACAAGACCATCTTAGTCACGGGAGCCACTGGCTTTCTCGCAAAGAGTACTCTCTCTTTCTCTCTTTCTCTCTCTCTCTCTTTTCATGTATGAAGTATACTTAGTCGCCAATTGCCATCGATTGACCATCTTTTTGCTAACTATTATTTATTATGATGGGTTAGTTTTTGTGGAGAAGATCCTTCGGATTCAACTAAATGTCAAGAAAATATACGTTCTTATCAGAGCTATGGACAAACAAGCAGCGATACAGAGGTTGCATGAAGAGGTAGAGAATCAAACTCTAAATTATCCTTGGATGGTTAGATCCACTTTTTGTTCTAAATTGACTAGAAAGAAAAGGCACACATAGCTGTGTGTTGAAAAATAATAAAAATAATAATTATTAAGGCTCCGTTTGTTTCTCGAAAAATGAATGATTTGGAAAATATTTTCCCGCAAATAATTGCTTGTGTCGCTTGTGAGAATGAATAAATGAAATATATTTTCATTTTCTATGAAAATAGAAGACATAAATTGTTATTGAAGATGAAAACTTTTTTTTTTCATTGACTAAATTTTTTTTAAGCTATATATAAATGATCATTTTTTTGGATAGGTATATTCCAAATTATTCGTTCTTCGCTAAATAAATAGAGTCTACGGGAAGAAAATTAAGAGATTTGTGTTTTTTCAGGAAAAGAACTTGAGTCGTTACAAGAGTAGCCGTACAATGGTCTATCCAATAGATGGTACAATCACTTGGGCGTGTAATTTCGAATTAATTCTACTCTATTTAACATGGAAAATAAAGGCAAAGGAAGAAAAAGAATATGAAAACTAAGATAAAAGACAAAATTTCCTTCATGACAACTCTCAATCTTTTCACGTCGCAAACAGCTCATAAAGAAGAAGTTATTCGACATTTTGAGGGAAGAGTGGGCAGAGAATTTCAACTCAATTGTGGAGAAATTGTCTCCGATTCCTGGTGACGTTTCTTGCGAGAATTTGGGAGTACATGATTTTGATTTGAGGTTGGAGATGTGGAGAGAAATAGACATAATTGTTAGTTCGGCCGCGACTACCAAATTCGACGAAAGGTACGTGATTACAATCTTGCCCTCCCCGCCCAATTTAAAATTAGTTCATAGAATTCGTGGCTTTTCCCTCATCCTATTTTGAGTTTATTGCCATCTTTCTCCCGCAGATATGACATTGCGCTAGCCGTCAATGTATTTGGAGCTAAGCATGTTGCTGAATTTGCTGTAAGATGTGTTAACATAAAGATGCTACTTCACATATCAACTGGTTTGTGTTTTTTCGATTGTGGTTGCTCTTGATATTTTTGCTATGTAAATTAGCAGATGATAGGTTCTATTTCACCACCTGCTCATTTAAAAAGTAGTTTGCACTGACAGTGTATCTTATGGAACCTATTATTTTCAGCATATGTATGTGCCAATATGACTGGAATTATACGAGAAAATACATTTAGTATGGGTGAGACGCTCAATGGGTCAAGGAAGTTGGACGTGAATGAAGAGAAACTCTTGGTTGAAGAATTGATGAATGAACTTCGAGAAAAGAACGCTTCAGAAAGAGAAAGCACCATTGCTTTAAAGAATTTGGGCTTGCAAAGGTTTGCTTTTTATTGATTGAATCGCAAACGATGGAATTAATAATTACTTGAAATTTCATCTTTAATTGTGTCTCTCAAACCTACGCACCAAGTTAGACCACTACCTCAAGCTCAGCTTACTCAATCATCATTTGTAAAGTTGATGGTATCATATGGCAAAATTACCAAATTTTTTTCAAATTTATTGCAATCGTGTCAATTTAGCTTTAAATCATTTTTTTTGGCTAATTGAGTTAAAAACCTTTTATATTTGTGCCAATTTAGTCAATTAGATCAATTTTGGTTGAAAATCGCTAGCATGGATACTATCCTCCTATATGGTTTAGCCAGCACTAATGCATACACTTTTTAATATTTTGATTTATTTTTTCTTTTATTTATTTTTCTTTTCTTCCCTCCTTCCTCTAGTTGGTTGTCCTTGCCAAGGGCAACTAGCCACAAGCAGAAGGAAGGACCCCCCCCCCAAAAAAAAAAAAAAGAGAAAGAAAAGAAAAAAGAAAAAAAATAATTTTTTAAAAAATATTATTAAAAATGTAAATAATGGAATTGATGATTAAGTTAGTTAAAAATTACATCTTTAATTGTGACTCTCAAAGCCAAGTATCAAGTTGGACTATCACCAAAGCCAAGCATCAAGTTGGACTGTTACCTCGAGATTGGCTTACTCAATCATCATATCTAATTTTTTTTTTTGGTTGAAATTATATCAAAAGTTGATTGTATAATATTGATGTTCTTTTCATGAAAATTTGGGTCGTAAAAAATGTTTTTGGTTGGACTTGAAGTTTTGGTGATAAACTCTTTACAAGGTGCTTGACCATAATATGCAGAACTAAAACATGAGTTAGGTAGTTAAAATATGTCTGATCAGTCAATTCATTTGTATATGGCTGTACTATTATATTATAATCTTCACTAGTTCTTATGATATTCATTATAATTGATGCGCACGGTAAGGTTGCATGGTTGGCCAAACACATACACTTTAACGAAGGCAATGGGGGAAATGATGGTGCAGCACCATCTGAAACAAAATATACAACTTGCTGTTATGAGACCCACGATCATAACAAGTACTTATCGAGAACCTTTTGCTGGTTGGATTGAGGGTTTCCCTCCCAGGTTATCCTTCACAAATCTCTCTCTCTCTCTCTCTCTCTCTCTCTCTCTACGTGGTTTGACATTGAACTCCTAATACCAAAGTGAAGGGACTACTCAAGTATTATTACCTCCTGGTTCTTCGCAAAATGCAAGTTGTTACTGAACAAGAAAATCAAGAAACATATCTACATCTATTTTTTAGTCTAGTTGCTAAATAGCAATACAAGATCATAAAGAAATTAGATAAACTTGCGAGGGCGGGTCTACTAATGAACGCACCATCTTTTCGAGGAAGTTAAACCTTTAGAGGAGGGTAAACAATGAATAAATGATGTTTGCGATCCTTGATTTTCATAAAGGGCCATAAAAAATTCAAACTCCACAGGGAGGTTGACAGGAGAGTTTGAAAAGAAATTTTTGAATAGGTAAAAGATCAATGTCTCATAGACAATTATATTCATCAAATGAACGGAGCAAGTTATAGGTAAATGAACACATGCATGGGCATTTCTTTTACTGGTTAAAAATGTTGGTTTTAATTGATTGATTATGTAGTGAGACCTTAGTCCTTGACATGTAATGGTGATAAGTATCTCGTTAACTGAGTATTTTGTTGTTTAACATGCTAGTATTGTATAATTAACTTTTTTTTTCTTTCTTTGAAAACATACATGGCACAGAACTATGGACAGTATCGCCATACTCTATGGTAGAGGAAGACTGAAATATTTCTTGGGCAATCCTAACATGATACTCGACATGGTAACATCTAATCATCTCGACAAGCGTTAACCCCCATCCAAATGCTATGATTATAAGCATCCTAAATTTTGCATTTGCTTAATTGATTATGTACTCCTCCTTTGTGAATTGGCCTGTGATAATTGATTTGGCAAAATATTCATAATTATAGATTCCAACCGTCACTTTATTGTGCACATTTGAAAATACATAAAGACATACATTTATCAATATACATGTGCATTCGATGCCATACCAGCAGATATGGTGGTAAAGGCTATGATTGTGGCCATGGCGGTGCATGCTAATCAGCCCAATTCAAACAAGATTTACCAAGTGGGTCCTCAAAGAAACATCCTATGTCCTATTCAGATCTTCGACGCATCATTGTGAGTTACTTCAAGGACAGTCCTTGGATCGACGAGGATGGGAAGCCGGTCAAAGTTCGTAAGCCTAGAATTATGGGAAGCACGGCCAGCTTTCGCAAGCACATGAGACGTTACATTCTCTTGTCAAAGGTAAGTTCAAAATAACTTAAAAAGTGAAGATCGAATGGTCACTAAAAGTTAATTCAATAAGTTGAAATATGGAGAAAATTGAAGATCCCAAATATCTGAAAATCTTTATGTTATATGAATTTTAAGTAGTCAAGTCAACATATTTCTTTATTTATTGATATAAGTGATAATAATCTAGAAATTAATAAACATATCTTCAAATAATTAGCTAATTTGTTTGAAGTGACAGTTTCTTTTAATATGTTTCAACATTTACCACTCTCATTTTTTGACTTCCATTAAATGGGAAATGGCTGAAACCTTTAGAAATACGTAAATATAAACACATAAAATATTAACTATGAAAAATTTAAAGTTTGAATAATACTTTACATTCCAGCAATAATGCATAATTTTTTGCTTTATAAATTCAAAGCATTGGGGCCCTAACATAAGAAAAAAGAAAAAGAAAAAAGAGCTAGTGATGAAAGCTGAAAAGTCATAGTCAAAAGTCACAGCCATGAAAAAGGATGGAAAAATGTGCTTTGTTTAAACCCTAGGCTCTTGTGTTACATAAGAATCTAATGGGCACTTTATCTAATTAATTGACATGCATATTCCATGATATTAAGAAAATGGGAAAAGCATCCTTAATTTTTGTTTGACGCATGAAATTTGAGGATGTGTTATCACTAAAAATAATTATTCCATGAATAATGTTTTTGTTATCAACAGTAATTTATATCCAAATATTTTCATGAATAATGAAAATATTATTTATTTATTTATTTTTTAAACAATATAAATTATTAATTTTAGAATTTTTTATATTATTTATTCTTTCGCAAAACAATCTGAGCTAGTTCTGTATTATTTTGAATGAAGGTGTTGAAAGTTGCTGGCTCAGCGTTTGGCGGGTGTTTCCAAGGCTTGCATGCTGACTTGGACAAAAGGTCAACACTGCCCTGCGATTGGCTGACCTCTACGAACCTTACATATTCTTCAATGGGGTGTAAGCTTCTAAGCTTCTATGCATTGGCCAATATGCGTGCAGAGTGCATTAATTAATCACCTCCTTCCCCTTATATACAAATATCTGTTCAAGTATTTAACTGTTAAATCGCTTTTTAAATAATAACTTTTGAAACAACCAATTGTGATCTTACAAATTTAATATAGAAGTCTTGGGTTGATACTTTTATAAGCCTAAATTTGCCTCTCCTATTATATATTTCCATGCCTTAAAGCTTACGCGTGAGGAAGAGTATCAGAATGATTAAATATTACCATGAATTCACCTCCTAGCTTAAAATTTTATAATAGTTGATAGTTATCTACAAAGTTATATAATTTCTTATTCTTATTTTTTTTTTATTGACTTAGCTTTGACGATACAAATATGATGGCTTTGAGAGCCACAGCCTTTGACAATGGAGTAAACTTGGAAAGTGTCTTCTACTTTGATCCGGGGTGTATCAATTGGGAGGACTATTTCAAGCGAACTCATTTGCCCACGGTTGTCAAAACCTTCAAGGGCAAGTGAGAAATGATGCAATTAATAAATAGTTTGGGACATGCAATAGTTGGCATTATGAACTCCACTTGTTTTGACCAAAAAAATAAAATAAAATAGAGAGAGAGAACTCCACATGTTCTATTGTATCATATGTGGAAATAAATAAGGTGTTGTAACACAAACATCTGTTGCTATTTTCGGTGTCATGTAGTTTGAAGTGCCAATTATATTAGAATAATACATGTACGATCTGTATTCTAGCTCATTTGTAACACCTCCAATATTGCAAATTGGAGGTTGCTAGATAAATAGCAATCCGGCTACTAGAATCTTCCCAAATTCTTGGTTCATGTACACATAATATTTGATATGATAATGTCTTGACCTTCCTAAAGGTGAATCACCAAAGAGAAAGCTAATAGACTACTACACAGGAGTGAAGGTTCCTCTCATGAGGTAATCATTCACGTATAGCACGCTCTTTCAGGCCCTACCAATTACAACTTGGTGTTTAATTTAACATGCAATTTTTTTACCTTTTGGAGCCATTGCTAATCAATTAGATTAGACACTCAAATAAAATGGGAAAGCACATTTACTTCTATGAACAAGAGATTCAATGGATTTGGGGACTTGATTATGCTTGATTAATGTAATGCCATTTCGATACCATTTTTCTTTATTTTCAAAAGAATATTTTGCAAGCAGTCTTATTTGATTTTAACTAAAGCCACTAACACGCAAGAAGTGATCATGTGTGTTGACACCTAAATTTTGTTTAACCATTCATTAATTGTATACAAAATTAAGAGCTAACCTTTAGTCCTTAAACAAAAATATTAAAATTAAATTGCATATCATAAAGTTTTAAAGAGCATATGTTAATTGCATTCAAATCGGACCAACGGTGATGAATGGGCCTGAATTAGTCACGTGGATAGGGGCCCACAATAAGTGAAATTCGGCCTAGGCTAGGAGTGTTAGTGGCCGAAATTACAGGAGGAAAAGGAGGGGTCTTGAGCTTTAATTGAGCTTGTTCAGCCCATTAAAATTAAAAGGCTTTGATCTTAATTAGATAAAGGCCCTGGGGATGAAGCGTAATCCAATCAAATATTTGAGTGGTAATGCATGTTTCTTAAGATACCCAAAATACCCGTTAAATTAAGAAATTTTCCTCATTTAACAATGTGCATATGGACCGCAATTTGATCTCAACCACAGATATGATCCCATTTGCTTGGAAAATCTTCTATTATATCCATTACCACTTGGATACGATCGTTCATTTTATTCATTCATTACCAAAGTTGAATAGAGTGGATGTGTTTTGGATGATTTGGTGACTGTTTCTTGCTCTCTCTCTATTTTTTTTGATTTGAGTTAATTTGTTTCCCTATTAAAAAAAATACAAAAAAGACTAGGTGGAATTTGAATAGATTTTTATAGATCATGTTGTATGTTTAGAATAGATTCTGATTACTTTTTCCTTAAATAGATTAGGATATTTTTGGATAGATAGCATTTATGTCAAATCTAGAAGATTAGGGTAATTTTCTGATTTAAATTAGGGCTTAGAATAATTTATTTCCTAATTTAAATTAGATAGTATCATAATCTTTATAGTTCGTTTATGGTAATATTCAATTTCAAAGTTTTATGAAAAATACAAAAAAATATCATGTACGTGTCATATAGAATTATGGTCATCTAATTGCATGTCACGTGAATTAATTTAATTAGACTGCGTGTCATGTTAGAATAAAATGCTTAGTAATTTTGCCCGTCATTAAAGTTAGGTAATTTGATTAAAATTGCATGTTATGTAGTCCGCATGTTAGATTAATTTAATTAAAGTCACATGCCACATTAACGTAGTCACAAATTAAATTTTCTCGTCATTAGAATTAAGCCACCTAGTTAAACATCATCATTTTTCTACATTATTGCATCTAGAGTAAGCTGGTATTGCATACATTGTATAAAGCATAGTTTTCATTAAACAAAGTAAAACCCAAAAAAATAGTTAGTTGAAATTGTGTATTAATTAGAAATCATATATAGGCTGGATATGCAATTTTTCTAATTACTTGCAATTTATTTACTATTTTTTTTTATTGGATGTTGCATTAATGTTTGCACCTCAGTGTAATCACCTCACATGTTAAAAGATAATAAAATGAATCCAAGTTGTATGCTAAATATATTTTTGATAAAATGAGCGGTATCAAAATGGTATTAAAAAAATCTAATGTAACCAAGTCTCTGTGCTAATAATCTCTATTTCGTATAAGTAAAATAAACTTTTCTTAACTTTACTTGGGTTCTTAATCAACTCAACAAAAAATAAATTAGTGGTGACTCTTAATTGAAAATTATTTGCATGTTAAGAACTTGAAATTAAGTCGTGAATTGGTATAAGTTTAAGAGAGCTTGAACTAAGTTTAGGCTTAGTAATTTATTAGCCGAACCCGTAGCTGATGCAACCAAGTTGATTTTTTGCATTGGCAATAGACCTCATAGAAATCCAAATTAGAGAAAGGAACTTCTTGCCTAGATCAAATGATGAATGACGGAGCGTGACGGCTATAGCTAAAACTTTTCACCCTTTTTTTGAGGACCCAGCCTACCTCATTGAGCCCAGGAGAGGCAATTAGTCCAGGAAGGGAAAATTCCGAGAGATGAACACCTCACCCAAAGTGGCGTGGTCTGAAGATGCACATAAAGCAACGCAGCATTTTTGCCCAGTCAATCCCCTCACTTGTATATTAAAAACACATAATTAATTACAAATAATCAGTACGATATGTATGAATCACATGTTGGTATATATTAAATAACTATTTATAATTTACTATCTACTTTATTCAAAACTAATATAGAATGAAAAATATGTTATAAAGTGAAGAGTACAAACAAATTAACATAAATAAGTAGACTTACGTACATGAGATTCTGATATATATATATATATATATATATATATATAATTATGGAATATGAATAATTTTAAAGTAGCAAATTGTTATGAAAACTCTTACAATTATATAATTTTCTTTATCGTACATAATTACTTGAAATTTATTTGCCATGTTAGGATATGGTGCCCCATGCCTTGCGAGGAAGCGCCCTCTCCGCACCGCACGGTAGGGTGGTCGGCTAAGCTCCACCTCATGGGGCGGGGACAGGTAATGCGATCCCCAGCCTTGCCCAACTATGTGCCTATCTATACACACTAAGATAGACCCTTTCTAATTGTTTCCTTTATCGCTTTTTTTCTCATTTACCAACTCAAGTATTAAAGGGTTCTCTTGAGACTAAGCCCGCAAGGCTTCCTTTATATTTGGTGTGTAGACCAAACCCACTCACGAGAGGTTCAAGCCAGCCCAACCTAGACCTGGAAACACTTCACATAAATAGTGGCGATACACAATATATGGAACTTTCAGCTGCATATTACCAATGACAATGTTGTCATCAATATCTCACATCAATTAAAAGAAATTCTATATGAACAAGAACTACTCAATGCAACTTGTCACACAGAGGTTCAACATTTGTAAGGTTATTGTCAAAGCCCTAACAACGCAGTAACAAAATGCCTCTCTCTCCACATGAGCACAACTAGGACCTCCTCATAGGCCGTCCGTGAGACGGCTCGAGTCTTGCATGGATTGGAAAGAGATTATTGAGTGATACATAAGTGCGATCAATGCCAACTGGCTATTAGGGTATATCTTTAAGACACTTAACCCATGTGATCTGGACTAGATTGTTAAAATTGTTTCGAAAAACTTAGTAGAAGATCTTCTAAAACTTAGCATAAGATCAGACTCGCTTGTTGATTGAGTTTACTTACTTGTTTGATGAAACTAAAGATATTTAGGGTTGAGTGTATAGACTTATCAGACAGATTTAATTTGAAAATTTGGTCAAGAACTCTTGAGAAGATTCTTTATCTTAGGTTTGATTGATATGGTGTTGATCGATCTAATTTTGGTTGGAGTCTTGGAGATCACATGGACTGAATTTTTTCAGTTTATATACGAAGTTTATATACATAAACTGACTTTTTTCAGTTCCAATTGTATTATCAACACTAATTTTTCCGGTGCAATAATGATCCTAGACAAGAATTAAAAATAAAATGGGAATCACAGTCCACATGGAACTGGAACTCTTTTTTGTGGTTTTCGTCTTGTAATCTTCTCATTTTAGCTTTCACTGGCTTTACCATGGTTCATATGTAAGAGTGAGACTCATACAACAGAATGGGAATGGCTATCTATATCATTTGTCTCATTTTTTTCCTTTCGCTATGGGTTTAGTTGGATGTTATTCTGTTGGAAAGAGGAAGATTTTCAAATTTCCAATAAGCAGACATATTATGAGTTATTATTATATGGACAAACTGGTTAGATTAAGAGGTTTGTAATGTTCATTCATGAAGCATACCACGCTGATTTATGATCTGGTCAGATATTTTGATAAAGTTTCATTTTTGTCCATCTAATTGTTTGTTTAGTTCAGAAGGCTTTTCCAGCGATTGCATGACATATGTTCTTCTCATTTGGTCTTCTCATTATGTCATCTATTTGTTCCCTTAATATAATTCGAATTATTCAGTGTAGATATGCTGCTTGATGATCTTTGGGTCATCGAAAATTCGCTGTTCCAGTTGGATAGCGAGTCTCCCATGTTTACATCGGAGAGAGCCTCACCTATCAGTGGTCCAAAATTAAATGCGTATAGAGTTGTTCCTGCAACATCTCCAACTTCAGATAGTGCACTAGATAATTCATCTGGTGGCATGGGGTATTATACTTTCTTCCCCATCTCTCCTGTCCTTCCTTTTCTCAAGTACAAGTCTGGAATTTGTTGTGCCTGGAGTGACATACAATTGTTTCTTTTCGCCCCCAATCTCGTGTCTCCCTTTGCTTCCCTCCTTTTTTGGCCATTAGGCTGCATGCCTACAGGCACTTGTTGGCACGCAGACACGCCCGAACATTTTAGTTAGCATCTTGTCTGCGTGTATCTTAATGATGTGTCAATAACAGTTCCAGCATGGACAAAAACTCGATGGAAAAACTTAGGGAGGCTTTAGCTACTGAGGCTGAGGCGGCTAATGCTGTCTGGCAAGCTGTTCAATCGGCATCTTCTGTCCCTGTAGAAGAAACATCAGTATCAGATGAAAACTCTCCAGCAACTGAAACTGCTTCAGATGGTAGTGACACTGAGGGAGACGTTTGTCATGGTCTGTGAACTTATGTCATGGTCTCACATCAAAGGGTGTTTTAGTCTCTGTTCTTTGTGCTTACATTGTTATCCTATAGGTGGTAGTTGCTAAGGAGGCTGTAGGTAACCTTGGTGGAACGGTAAGACAGCTATCACTGGATCCATTTGAAAATGAGAGCAGACGGATGGTTTTGATGAATAATGAGCTGTCATATCCTACAAAAAAGTTCACCAGACAGAAATCTCCTCAAGGCTTGCAAAAGAAGGTGAGTGTTACAAAAGTCAATACCATCATCCTCATTCGAACTTTTGCCAGGCTTAATTACCTCTTTTCTCTTTTCAGATTATATCCACTTTGCTTCAGCCTCGAAATTGGAAAGCTCCTACTAATAGGAGATTTTTCCTGGATTCTTACAAAATTGGGGAGCTCTGTTATGCTGCAGAACAGCTTTTCATGCATGAGCCAACAGTTCTTCAGTTAAAAGCTCCGGTTAAAGAATTCGGTGACCTACATGGTCAATTTGGCGATCTCATGCGTTTATTCGATGAATATGGTTTTCCTTCCACTGCAGGAGATATAATGTATGTTCGATATGGTTTTAATCATTTCTTCTAAGTTCTATACTTGTAGTAAATGTCCTATGCATGCTGGTCTTTGCTGAGAAACGGCATGACAACAGGAGAGAAAATCCAAGTGTCCTAAGTTTAAAAACAGTACCGAATTGATAACTGCAATAGGCGCTGGAGCTGATGGTGGCTGCATCATAGTCATAATATACTTTGCTCGAAGTTTCACAACGTTAAGGTGATTATGTATAAGTTTTGTTCAGAAATTCTATCAAAAGTTTAAACTGTAGACTACCGTTATGATTTCGGTTTATTCAAAGGAAGGCTTGGAAATGTCGAACCTGGCATTCCCTACTATTGTGAGGTGCACTTTATGGTGGTGACTTTTGTTCATGTTGCTTAAAGGGCCACGCATTTTCTGAATCTCCGATAATGGTGAAGTTTAGTGAATTGATTCTTCTGGGGAGGAAGTTTCCCCAGTATTGTATTTTTTTTTTTTTGGGGTTATGTGAAAATGAAACTTAAATGTCTATGCATTGACACAGCTATATTGTGTATTTGTTTTTGGGAGATTACATTGATCGGGGACAGCACAGTTTGGAGACTATAACTTTGCTTCTTGCTCTTAAGGCACGTTTCTGCTACGAAAGAGATGATTATATATGCAAATGCAATGCAGTGTTCAACTGGGCCGTGGTTACCTTTTTGTAGATTGAATACCCAGAAAATGTTCACTTGATACGAGGAAACCACGAGGCAGCTGACATAAATGCATTCTTCGGTTTTCGTCTTGAATGCATTGAGCGAAGGGTGAGTGCAGGTGTTCAGTTATTTATTCTCTTTTCCAAGGCATGTTATCTCAATTTGCTTTTGTATAGGGAGAGAATGATGGAATATGGGCATGGACACGTTTTGATCAACTTTTCAACTATCTTCCGCTTGCTGCTCTCATAGAGAAAAAGATTGGGAAAATGTCACAAATGGTCCATGAACTTTTATCTAATGTTCAATTTCATCCCTAAGCTTTCGATTTGCTCAATTTGGTCCATGAACTTTCATCTAATGTTTAATTTGATCATCGAGCTTTCGATTTGTTCAATTTAGTCCATGAACTTTCATCTAATGTTCCATCTAGTCCCTAATTATTTGAAAATTGACCAATTTCCCTTTTTTGTAATACGAAACTGTTTTTTTTTTATAAATAAAAAAATATACCAAATTGCTTTTTTTTTTTCTTGTAGAAAAAATAACACATTTATGCAAAATAATAAAGGTAACTATTTCTTTCATTTTTCCATATTAAAAACAAATGGAAAAAGGGATAGTAATAATAAACAAAGGTGAATCTTGCATTTTGATTTCTTTTTTTTTTTTGTATATAAGCCCATCAATCAAATTTTCCCTTTTCGGCGAAGTCCATAAAAAGAATCGATTGATGGGCTTTTGTGCATTATTCAAGTAATTTGCACGCGGTATGGTTGTCTACTGTGGAATATCATTATTATTGTCGTTTGAGCTCGCTTCACAGGATTAAATCAGTTGGCAGTTGTTCTCCTTTTTCTTCTTGCCCTCTTGCTCCTCACTTGATGGTTATTCTGAAAAATTTTAAGTTATATATTTTTTTTTGAAGGGACAAAAAATTGTTAATATTTCTTGATTAGGAGCGAGAGAAAATTACAAATTTGGTGTATTTTCCTTCCCAATTTTCTTCACCCTTGCTCCCAAACGTAGCCTTAGAGCTAAGCATCTCGAAATGATCCATGTGGCCTTTAAGAAAATATTTAGACGAAACAATCAAAATAGGATAGTCAAAGACACCGTTACATACGTTGATGGGATAGGCCCGTGGTTGAAGAAAATGTCCCTAATTCCACCAAAATATTGTAATGCACTTCAAATGGTCCTAAGGTTGGTTGCACCTATTAGTAGTAACTTGATTTCATAGGTGTAATATGTTTGTAGTGGCAACTCGAATGCACTTATAATTAGTAATCTGCATTGATGGATGGTAATTTGACCATAGAATTTGTAATAAGAAAATGTTAATAGTTAGTAATTAATTAATGAAACAGTACAATATATCAAATTAATGTTAGTGACGCCACTTATACTTAGTAATTTTCCTGAACAATATATATTTTGGAGAAAACTATGGGAGCAAAACTCATTCTTTTGGTCAACAAGCAGAGTATCATTTCACATATGACAATCGGAATCCAAACTTCAAAGTCTCCCACAAAGACATGGCCAAATTATTATTATTATTATTATTATTTTTTTGGTAACCCAGGGAACCTCCGGTTGCCGCTTCGCGGCGGAAGTAAACCCTGGGGTGGGTAGGCCTCCCACCGTTAGTCCATCCACAGTTAAGACGCGCGTTTTGCATTGAAGCAATGCGGCCTGCAAGTTTCGAACTCCTCCCCTCTTGCGAAAAGGGTACTAAGCTCTTAACCAGCAGGGCCACCGCGGGCGGTGGTGACATGGCCAAATTATTGCAGCACTCTATGCAGCAGAAAGTTAGTACCGCCAAATGTGTACCTACAATACTGATATAGCTAGTATGAACACCTAGAGGGGGGGTGAATATGTGTTTAAAATAAATCTTGGCAAATATATGCGGAATAAAATAAACTTCAAACAAAGGAGTTAAGGAAGAGAATAAGAACACAAGATTTATAGTGGTTCGGCTTAATCCAAGCTTACGTCCACTCTCCCATGCTAATAGCCTTCTTGGCTGGATTCCATTATGCAATCAAGAAGAGATTACAACTTTGAGTGCAAACACTTAGTAGATCACATTATCTCACTAAGTCACTCTTTTGGTATTTCTCTCATGATCACAAACGTTTAAGCTCTCAAGAGACAAGTGTATGATCGAAGGTTGCTCAGACTTTGGAATTATAAATTCTACGCTTCATCTCTTACTTGCTCATCGGTCCTTCATCTCCTTAAATACTCCTCCACTTCCAAACTACCTATTGGACAGTATCTTGAGGATCGGCTTCCAATATACCCATTGGACAGCTCTGTATCTAGAAGATTTAGTAGCCGTTGAGTGACAAAGGTAAAATCCCAAATTGATTCCGATCGCCCATACAAACGAAATCTTGGTTTCCATAAGTAAAGCTTCTTCGTATAGAAAGTTCTTGTCTTCAATATCCAATCGTCAATCAATTAGATTGAGTCAATCAAATCAATCTTGATGTGGAATCCAAACCAGATCACTAGCTGTTATATGATTGGGCTTGAATTACGTTTTGTCGAATCTGGATGTAAAGTTTGATAGCAATAGACTTTACAATCTAAGTCTGAGTGCTATAGATTTTGCAATTTGAGTCTGAACATATTCTGCTTGTGAACAGATTTAGCTTTAAGGTCTGTACCCAGTTTAGTTTCAGCATAGAGTCTGTCTTCTGGTTAATCATTTACATTTAGTTTGAAATTTGTCAGAATGAGCAGACTTCTGATGTAGAACAAACTTTGACACTAAAGTCTGGCAGTCTTCAGACTTTGACACAGAAGTCTGGAAATCTTCAGAATATACTTAGGACATGAGTTACGTTCAGTCTTTTGATCATCTTTTGAATTTAACAATATGCTTTACATGTTCTATCATCTGCATGGTCTATTACTTAACCATTAAACATGTTAGTAGCCTTTGATTTATTTTGTCATCTTCAAAACATCATAAGGGATTTCCTTAACAGATACCACCCTACTGTCCCAGCCAGTTTGCTATGAAATGAAGCATGCGAGTTTGTGCCAATGAAATGGGCGTAATCATCAGAATGCTTTAACTCAATGAGGCTTTGAAATGCATTGCGAGGTTGGACTAGGCTACAATCAACGTTTAGGATTTTCTTTTCCTTGCAAGAGATAAGACAGATAATCCCAGCCCGCATTACTTGTATTTCAATGCATCCATCACCTACTGTGCAACATATTTGACTCATGAAAAGGAAGGCAGACGAACAAGGTTATGCCTGGATGGAAGTCACCACTATAAACAAAAAGGCTTTCGTTTTTTTTTCACAACTCGGCATTCTTAATAGTAGGATCCTTCAAATGCAAGGTTATAGAAGCAATGATGAAAGGCTTCTCAACAGTCATGAAATCAATATAATGACCTTCACAAACTGGAGGAAATCTTGAACAGTGTTGATTCCTCTTGAAATCATGCGTTTCTGTAGAGCACTGTCTTTGGCTACTTTCTTTAAGCGCCACACTTCGTCACTCAGTGATGGAGGGTGGTGCTTCTTGTTCACTACACATGATAGAGAAAACTTGTCAATCTTTAAGTCTTTTTTAGTTCAACCAAAAGGATCAAGAATTAGCAGTTAAAAATCAAAAGTCATAGGCAACTAAACTAATAATTGCAAACTTACAAACTCCTCGATGATAAACCATATTAGGCGAGCGGCGAGCAGTGTCGGGGCGGCTAGGCGAGCGAGCAGCCTCCACTAGGGGGACGAGCAGCGTCCAATGGTGGCGTCGACATCAAGCGGCTAAGCAGCGAGGCAAGCGAGGGGTGACGGCGTCCAGCGATGGTGTCGAGGGAGGTTCAACGACGGCGAAGAAGACACGAGACTCACGGCACCAACGACGGCACGGATAGCGCGGCGAAGATGGCGGCGGTCGCGGCTCAACCCACAGCCAAGGGAGGAAGAGCTCGGTTCAAACGAAGGCGGTGGCGGTTCGGAGCAACGACGGCCCAGATGGCCGAGCGAGTGGTGGCAAGAGGTGGTGACGGTGGCTTGGGGATGGCGGCGGTGGCTCACGGCGGCGAGGGGCGACGCGGACGACATGACAGCTTGTCGGGCTCAACGGCAACACGGCTCGTCGGACGAGCGGTAGGTGGTGGTGGTTCGGTGGCCAAGAGGTGGTGGTGAGTAGGGCGTGGGGTGGCGGTGTGGTGGTGGGTGAAGCAACAGCTAGCAAGAGGAAGGAAGAAGATGAAGAAGAAGAAGAGAAGAAGGGAGGGGGGTTTCGGCCGAGAGAGGGAGAAAGAGAAGAGAGAGAAGAAAAGAAAAAAGTTGGGGGGAGGGGAGGGGGCAAGAAGTGACGTGAGGAGGAAAAAGGTTGAAAAGAAAGAGAGAGAGAGAAAAAGAAAGGGGAGAGGGGGGGGGGAAGAATCGACATAGGGGGGAGGGAAATCACGTGGGGGGTTGAGTGACGTGCTAGGGTTTTTTTTTTTTTTTTGAATTTAGACCAATTCCGGTTCCTAAAAAAAGGGAACTGGGAACCGGAACCTATTTTTTCAGAATCGGGAACCGAACCGGACCCTCCGGTGCAGTTCCCCGGTTCCCGGTTCTACCCAGGAACCATGCTCACTCCTAATCACGGCCCCACTGGGCGCGACCTCTATCAGGTGGCATATCACGGCCCCACTGGGCGCGACCTCTAATAGGTGGCATATCATGGCCCCATTGGGCACGACCTCTAATAGGTGGCATATCATGGCCCCATTGGGCGCGACCTCTAATAGGTGGCATATCACGGCCAATCGCCCATTAATTTCCACACTTAGAATTTTATAAAGAATCCATATTTATCACAATCAACACTCAATTCGCCACATCCATTCATCAAATTCAAATTCTAAATGCACAACAGCAATCGGCACGAAATTCTAAGCAAATAAGGTCCCAACGAAAATTTCGGAATTTAATAAATAATTAAATTTATTCCGAAAATTAATTAAATAATAATATCCATAGTTTTCAAAATTCACACTCAATTTTTAATATCCAATCATCAATTTCAAAATCCGAATGTACCGCAGCGACCAGCACGAAATTTTGAGCAACTGGGGTCAAAAATAATATTTTCGTTTTTTTAAAATAATATTTTAATAATTTCGGATTATAAAATAATATTATATTTTCCAGAATTTCGAAGCACTTAAATAATTCAAAACTAAAATCCTTTTATGTCACATCAAGGCTTAACTTTAAATAACTTCTTTTAACCTTTAATTTAAACACACTTTACATAAACCAACCTCTTAATCCACTTTATAATTAAATATACTAATCCACCCACATAAACTTACTTAATTTAAACTAAGCACACTTAGGGCATCATTAACACTCTAATCAAGATTTAGTGAGTTAAACTCACTGGATTAACGAGCCGAGCGAACCAAAACGACGAGGACGACGCGAGGATTGACTTTTCTCAAGGCGGGCCGAGCATCCGAGCTCAGGAAGACGGCCAAAACGGGCCAAACATGGGCTGCCATACCCATTTTCTTGGTTGCTGATCGGGGCCGAGAGGGAGCAGATCCGGCGCCGGAATGGGCGGAGGACGGCGGTGGTAGCTCGTGCGGGCGAGGCGGCAGCTCCGACGGGTCTCCCGGCGACCTTGGCGACGGCAAGCTAGCTCCGAACAGCAGCTGGACAAAGGGCTGGAGGCGTGAGCGGAGGCGAAGCAGAGAGACGAGCTGGCCAACGAGCGGCGCGGGGTAGATGCACTATGGCGGCGACGGCAACGGCGTGCGAGGCGAGGACGGCGACGAGCGGCAGACGGCGGTCCGGCTGGGCTGCAGCCAGCTTTGACACCTCCTCAGATCTGCTGGGTTTTCAAGCAGAAACCGAAGACGGAGAAGAGAAGAGAGAGGGCGACGGTGGCACGGCCGGCGAGCAGCTTGGTGGCGGCGACGACGAGTGGACGGGCAAAGGCGTGAGGTCCGGCGGCTTCTCCGGCTTCGCGGGTTGCTGGGTTTTCGAAGAAGAAGGAGATGAAGAAGATGGAGAGGGCTGAAGGAGTCGCACGGTTGGGAGAGGGTGGAGAGAGAGAGATATGGGACCATTCCCTTTTCTTTTTCTTTAATCTCACACAAATGGCCCACCATGACCTCATCCCATGTCATTCTCCACTAACTTCAAATCCCTTCCCACAACAATCTTCAATGGGTCAATTTTATTTTTCCGCCGGGGCATGAAACTTTGTATATCAATTCCTTCAATTTCACTCGATTCTCTTCTAATTGAATTAAATTAAAGCCCATAAAATTAATTCAATGTCCCCACGCTTCAATTCACATCTTCACTTGTCTATATAATCAACTTAAGTCCCAAAAGCGCGACCAAAAGCGGCCTACTAATTTCTCGGGTCAAATTAACCATTCTCTGATTTAATCGCTGAAAACTTTTGATTACATGAAAAATCTTCCAAAGATGAGTTAACATTCCTAAAATGATTTGTGACACACCAAGACTTCCAATTTCTGAGTTCGATCTCAATTTCACGGTTAATTTCACTTCGGCATGATACTAGCGCGGCCCAACCTACCGGGTAGCCTTTAGAAATTTTCATGCATTTGACCTGTTGTTGATCATCTCAAGCCACAATGTACATCTTTGAAACACTGGCAACTTTTGGTTGTCGGGGTAATCTCAAGGTTTCAAATGCGGACACAGAGTACCCAATTGATAGAAAAGTCGGTCCAGTGTCGATCGACAAGGATTATGCGATCCGGTGGAATCACCCACACTCGATCACATGCCTTTATCGAGTCGACCTATCTTCGGTCTCTAATCAATTTTTATTTGTGCCGTAATGACCCTTGCAGATTAGCTCGGTCGAAAGGTCGCTTCTTGGCCAAATTCTCGAGTCTGATGCATTAGAATTTCTTAACGACTTCAGCCGATAGACAATTTTCACATAAGTGGCCGACTCAAGGAAAGGAACTATATGCGTGCCAATGAAATGCCCGTCTCAATTTATTGAAAATAGAATCGGAAAATCGGGATGTCACACTTCTTGTTGATGGCGTTTTCAAGATGATGCTTAGCTTCGAAGATGTTGGTGTCTTTTGATTACCAAACACTCAATTTTGAAGATATTCACTATAATTCTTAGCAAAATGTACAGCAGTGTGGTCGTCGCTTTCTCTAAGCAACATGGTTGCATTACGTGGTGTGGGACATCATATCAAGCAAAAGATCAATCTTTTTCGAGTTGCTGCTGTGTAGAAGACACAAAAGGTTGAGTTAATGGAGCTGTATCTATCTTGATTGGAATTTATCCTTACTTGGTAAGGGCTTGTTTTGTCTAGGATCTTCCTATTTAGTTCTAGGGTGACTTAAGCGCCACTTAAGCGCCACAATGTCAATATGGCACTTTGAACCGTACTGCCGATGACACTATATATTCGACATGCTTGACTTTTCATAACTCACCTAGGCATTTCGGTACAGTTTGGATAGAACTGGTGCCGTGCAATTTTGCAGGCTAATCCAGATATAAGCTTGAAGAATTATAGGGATATTATACCTGTCTTTGTGAATATGTGTTGACCAAATCATGCATTTAGCACATAGATCGTCTTCTTCCATCTTGCTGGTTAATATTCTATTAGCTAAGTATGGGCTTCATCAATGACTCATTATTTGATTATTGGTGCCATTGTGGCTCATACTAGCTTTGTCTCTTGTATGGCAGAGGTACAAGAGTAAGGGGCACGCCACCATTATTTTGGCTGGTGAGCATTTTTGTGCTATTCAATTTTTTGTCCAATTTTTTCCCCTTAGGTTGTGCCCTAAGCCGTAATTCATATCAGGGCGTGAAAGCTGTCATAGCAAAGAGCTTTGAGCGGATTCACTGAAGCAATTTAGTAGGAATGGGTATCATTCCTCTATGTTTCAAGTCTGGGGAGGATGCAAAAACACTCGGATTGACTGGCCATGAACGCTACACCATTAATCTTCCAAATAGCATGAGCGAAATAAGGCTTGGTCAGGACATCACGGTGGAGACAGACAATGGCAAGTCATTTGCTGATGGAGCGCATTACTCAAAGAGATAGAAATGTGCTTTTTTTTTTGGGATGCTTCTGCTCCCAAGGAACTATTTTTGGCAATTTATGGACATAGAAGCTTTGGTTTGTCTCTTTCTTTCTTCGTCATAGTTCAAATATGAGAGAAAAAAAAAAGGAACCTGTTGGAACCTGGAACCGACCTTGAAACATGTGACAGGGTAGGTTTCAGGTTTCAAAAAATGAAGAACCTGTACCCGAGAGTAGGTTCTAAGTTCCAGACAGAACCAAACCGGAACCTGGAACCGCTCACCCCTAGTCACAGGTTCTAGGGTCGGTTCTAAGTTCTTACTGTTTTTTTTTTTTTTCAATAGCAAAGGATAGTTCCATTCTACAAATGAATCAAATATCCATTGATATTATATGCAAATATTGGTCTTCATTAATGATTGGAACAACGTCTTTCTCCAATACTAATAATTTCAAGGTTTATTTTCAGGAAACTAAAATCAAATAACTTCTTATGTTGAACTAGGAGCAAGTAGATAATCAATAGTAACCAAGAGAAAAAGAACCTATTGAAGGCACTTCTTGAGCTTCAGTCTGAAAGATTTGATCCTCTGCTCTTCATATCCAGAGAGAACCCTCACATAAAATAGAGCCTTCCTTCCAAAATCCAATAGCCCATCCATACCAACTCACACTTAACATTCCAAAAAGCCTACATTGATATATCATGTAATCGTTAGTATATAATACCTGCTGTGTGTCAAAGTTCACATCCATTGCAAAAAATTTCTATTTAGGGCTCGAATTAGTAGCTGCCCGCTAAGTGACATCCACAACTTGGTGCTTTTGAGTGAGGACATGCACACCCCATCACATGATATAATTTATCACAACAACAAAAAAACCCAACTTTAAGCCTAAAACCTCATTTTCTTTCTCCTCCCTCTAACTCCTTCACGTGCCACTTACCCGAGTTAGCCTCCGGCACCAGAAGCCACGTCATCACTCGCTCACCACCATTGTTGAACCATTACTAGTACCTGTGGCTATTATTGTTGTAAGTCGACATCCCTCCCTCGCTCCCCCCCTCTTTCGCCACCACAGGTTGTGACATCCCGATTTTCCAATTTTATTTTTCAATGATTTGAGACGGGCATTTTATTGGCACGCATATAGTTCTTTTTCTTGAGTCGGCCACTCATGTGAAAACTAGTCTATCGGGTGTAGTCATTAAGAAATTATAATGCATCGGACTCGAGAATTTGGCTAGGAAGCGACCTTTCGACCGAGCTAATCTGCAAGGGTCATTACGGCACAAATAAAAACTGATTAGAGATTGGAGATAGGTCGACTCGACAGAGGCATGTGATCAGGTGTGGGTGATTCCACCAGATCGCACAATTCTTGTCGATCGATACTAGACCGAATTTTCTATCGATTGGGTACCCTGTGTTCGTATTTGAAACCTTGAGATTATCCTAACAACCGAAAGTCGCCAATGTTTCAAAGATGTACATTGTGGCTTGAGATGATTAACCACAGGTCAATTGCATGAAAATCTCTAAAGGCTACTCGGTAGGTTGGGCTGCGTTAGTATCGTGCCAAAGTGAAATTAACCGTGGAATTGAGATCAAATTCAGAAATTGGAAGTTAGGGTGTGTCACAAATCATTTTAGGAATATTAACTCACCTTCGGAAGATTTTTCATGTAATCAGAATTTTTCAGAAATTAAATTCGAGAATGGCTATTTTGGCTCGAGAAATTAGTAGACCCGCCTTTAATCTTGCTTTTGGGACTTAAGTTGGTTCTATGGACAAGTGAAGATGTGAATTGAAGTGTGGTGATATTGAATTAATTTTATGAGCTTCAATTTGATTCAATTGGAAGATAATCAAGTGGAATTGAAGAATTGGTTGTACAAGATTTTATGCCCCGGCGGAAAATGAAATTGGACCTATTGAAGATAGTTGTGGATGATTTGAATTTTAGTGGAAGATGACATCACCCTATGTCATGGTGGTTGGCCAAATTGAAGAAGAATTTGACAAGTGGAGGGGGGAGATTGAACCAACTTCTTCTTCAACCTTGGGAAGAAAGAGAGAGAGAAAGAAAGGGGCAGGAAGGGAGCTGCTCGTGCGTGACTAGACAGCCGTCGGAGCTCCTTCACCGTTCGCTCGTCGCCGCCAGCTCGCCGCCGGAGCCGCTGCAGTCGCCACCGCCGTCGTGTGTCCACGTGAAGCCGCGCGCTAGCTCGCCGGCCGGCTCGCTCTCAGCCCGTGCCTCCAGCTCATTGACCAGGCCATCCCGAGCTGTTGCTGCTGCTGCTGTTTGGTCACCGGAGCAGCCGAAGCTAGCTCGTCGCCGCTTCTCCTTCGCTCGCGCACCTGCGCTCGCACCATCGCTCTTCCTTCGTTCGCCAAGATCCAGCTCGTCCTCGCCTCCGTGGGCTGCTGTAGGCCGCGGATCAGCCACCTCCGACCACCGTGGGACCTCGCCTGGCCGTAGTGTGTCGCCGTCCGAGTTGCCGCCTCCTTCCTCCGCCTGAATCGCCGCCAGGCAGCCCTCCTCCGCCCGTGAACAGCAGCTGCAAAAAGTGGGTTTCTTAGCCCCTTCTTGGCCTGTTTCGGCCACCTTGAGGAAAGTTGATCCTCGCGTCGTCCTCGTCGTTTTGGTTCGCTCGGCTCGCTAATCCGGTAAGTTTAACTCACTAAACCTTGATTAGACGGTTAATGATGCCACTAATTCTAATTTTGCTGAGTGGGGCCGTGATTAAGAGCAATGATTGATTTGCTAGAATGATATATAATCGATTGAGTCGATTGATTGCTGAGACGATCCAAGTAGTTGAATTGTTCTGATGATGTGATTGTGCCGCAGTTGTTTGGTTATCATGATTGCACGTGGTTGGTTTATATAAATTGTGCTAACCTACAGATAAAGGCTGATGCGAGGTAAGTCTTCTGTGTGATGTGGCTAGGCCACCCGCGGCGTATTTTCTTTCTAATAGGGGTTTAGGGGGTTGAACTTGCTGAGACATCGTCTCATCCCGGTTGTGGGATTAAAATTTCAGGTCCCTGGTGGACGGAGTGGCTAGATAGCTTTGGTTGGCCTTGAGGAGTTGCAGAGGTGAAGTCATAAGGATTGGAGAGCGTGTCCGACTTGTAGGTCGTAGGACAGTTCATTTTTTTTGAGCCGGTTTTTTGTAGACTTTTGGCTGTAGGCCTTCGTCTGTAACTCTGTTGGTTTGTGTAAGTGATTGGTTGTGAAATTGTTTCCTGCTTTTCTATCCCGTATTTTATTTTCAGGGGTTTTATAATACATTTCGCTTGCGCAATAATAAATCAATGGGGTCGGCGACACTACCTGGGAATGTCGCCTTTGATCGACCGCAGTGGGATGTGCTTGCGCTCGAGGTTCGGGGCGTGACACGGGTTCCCCCCTTCTCGACTTTTCTAGCTCGTTGTAGGGCCTCATCCATGGCAGACAACCTCAGCTCCTCCTTGTCCGCCATGGCCAACACCACAAGGGCATCACCTAATGAGCAGCAACTAAACTTAGCCCTTCTATTCATACAAATAGGCACGCACATAGACACATACAAAACACCAAAAGAAATATCTCCTAACATCCCTTGAACGGTTACAACACAAAATCAAAATGACTGAACAGACTTTAGGATCTCAGCTTTCCGAGAGAGAGTAACTTTACCCCCTTAAAACGTGAGTAGATCAAAGTGCCTTCGATTTGCTCAAATTTTCGAAGTCACTCACCGAGTGAAAAGCTCTCATATAAGCAAAAAACACTAAAACGGTGACTTCGAACTTTAAAAAATGAGGGCGACCCCAAAAATTTGGTCGATTCTCAATACTCAACATAAGAACTGAACTATGCCTAGAAATCAAAATTTCATGAATCCTTTTCGAGCACAACAACCACTCCACAAAGAGATCTGGGAAAGATAAAGATTATCATGGGAAGATCTATTAAGCTCATCGGATTAAGCACCTATTGGACATAATCAAGCATGTAGAGTTATGAATAAGGAGCAAATGAGAGGCTAATAATTGTTGGCCATAAAAAAAAATGAAACATAATTTAACACCTTAAACTTCGAAAACAACAAAACTTAGCAATTTCAGGAGAGCATAAGGCGAAATGATGTCCCTCAATTCATCCGCTTTATATATCGGAAGAATTGGACTCTGAAAGTTGGAATTCCAATTCCAAACCCATAGTTCTGCTTCCTTCTTCTAAGGAGACTCGATTGAAATCCCATTTCTCAAACAATCTGCTAAAGTTAGGCAACAAAGTTTCATCTTTACTGTTTCTAGCGAGTTATAATCTGATTTTAATCTAACAGAAATTCTCTACAAAACAAACAGCAATCAAGAGAATCCAGTCACTTAGCTGAGAGTGATTAGAAAATTACCCGTTGCCTAGATGCCATTTGGACAAATTAGCCGCTTGGCGAAGTGCGTCTCTTCACTTCTTCACTCTCTTTGAACCATCACCATCACCACCACCACCACCACCACCAGCCTCAATCAATTGAAGAGATACAAGCACAAAGAGGATTGAAGATGACAGAGCAAACGAACCAAGGTTTAGGATGGATGACGCCTTCTGCCCCTAGAGAGAGACCATCCTCCGGTTCGCTTCTTCGACGGTGACTTTTTACAAAATCGGAGAGAGAGAGAGAGAGAGAGAGAGAGAGAGAGAGAGAGAGAGAGAGAGAGAGAGAGAGATTTAGATGAACTGAACACGGTTCAAAGCACAACAGTTGCGTTGTCGACGGTGGAACAACAAAAGCATCGCGGTGGTAGCCCGGTAGCAGATCATTGTTGGGAGGCGGCACACACGACGGCAAGAGTCTTTAGTGTTGTCAAATGGAGCAGCGGTAGCGTCGACGGCGACGTCGTGGGTCGTGAGGGTAGCTTCGAGGGCAGTGAGCAAGGAGGACATGGAGGGTAGCGAGCAGCGTGGGGTTGTCGAGGGCATGGAGTGTTGTAGAGAGGAAATGTAAAGAAAAGGGAAAGTGAAGAAGGCTGAAGATGAAAGAAAAAATTAGGGTTTTTATGCTTATTGCTTAGGGTCCTGCTGGAATTGGAACCGAACCGCCGCTCCAAAATAAATGGAACCAAGAACCAGAATCGAAACCTGTCTTCCTAGAACGGGGACTGAACTGAAACTCTCGGTTTGATTCTCTAGTTCCCGATTCTACCTAGGAATTGTGCTCACCTCTACTAATAGCTAATGCAATTGATTGAAAAACCAACTACTTCACTGAATAAATGGGGACGATAAGAACAAACTAATTGATAATGACAATATGGAGTTCCATCATCTCAATTGCATTGGTCATTTACCCAAAAGGAGTAAAAGCTATCATCAATGCCAAAGCCTAAAAAACTAAGCTTGAGTTACCCTATTCCTACAAAATGTTGAAAATGAGGAAGATTGCGTTGAAGGGACAAGGACTTTTAAAATCATTATAGATGTCAATATGTGCAAATGCAATTGCATTTCTCTACCTTTCTATTGGTCAAGAAACAAGGGCACCAATGGAATGCAATCCCCAGTTGTGCAAGATGAAATTAAAGAAAGTTGGGTCAAGGGAGATAGCTGACCTGAAAAATTCCAGATTGAAAAGCTCTAAAGGTATTTGCTAATTAATTGGTGCCAATCACTTCTTTTAACAATAAAAGTGTAATATTTCTAGTCTCAAATAAGATGAAAGATGGCTTGTGAAGTGTGATGTTATTGCCACTTCAAATGGTTTCCATTTCTCTGACTAAAAAAAAAATTAAAAAAAAAATTGGTTTCTATCTCTAGTGATCATGTTCGGATACTTCTTTTGATGGGTCACGTTATTTTGTCAGACAGTATTAGGATACAACGCTTTTTCAGCATATATTCGATTTGATCTATTCGATGTGGGGTTCTAGGAAGGATTGAATAGCAGCTGTGCATAAATGTTTTGACAGCAACATTACATGTGGTATTCAGTTGCGTCCATATAATAGATATCAAACTAACAATCAATACAATTGTTTGAAATAGCCAACTACTCACTGATCAAAATGGGGACAGATCAAGAAACTAATTGATAATGACATTAAATGCGGAGTTCGATCATCTTGAAAATGCATTCACGAATCTTTTACACAAAGTGATGACAAACTATAATCAAGGACCAAGCCTAGAAAATACTAGGCATGGGACAAGGATCTTTAAAATCATTCTGGACGTCAACATGCACATGTGAATGCAATTGCAATTCACTTCATTTTACGTGTGATTTTCTTGAGTGGTTATCAATAAAATTTGCACATGAAAGGGAATGAAACTGATAAAAGTCAAATAGTGAATGTGTTGATAATTTTATCGATGGTGGACCTTAAGTAGCACTAACACCAACACGTGATATGTGACACGAAACGATACGACAAGATACGCCGACATGTCGTTTCTAAAAAAGAAGAAGAGAATTTCAACATATTGGGACACGTGGTATATTAAATGTATATAAAAAAATATAAATGATAAATTATTATTATTTTTAATTAAATTAATTTGATTCAAATTTGACAACTAAATAAACACGACACGACATGACACGTCGATACGTCGTTTCTCAAAAGTAGAGAATTCCAACATGTTGGGACACGTTGTATATTAAATGTATATAAAAATATATATGATAAATTATCATTTTTTTAATAATTTAAATAAAATTAATTTGATTCAAATTTGACAAATAAATAAATAATAATAAAAAGCCTAGAATGTAGTGCAACCATAGATTGTTTCAACCATATATTGCCTTTGGATTGAGCATAACCATAGACGGTTCAAAACAAATCAACTAACATTTATTTTATTTTGGCCAAGGTGCATAAAAGTAGAGCTTCACTTTACCCAAATATTAAACCTTCCCAGTCAAATGTTGTATTGGTTATTTTACAGAGAATTCTTACCTCCATAATTTTGAATTATTAGCTCTATTTGTAATGCCGGGGAGTGCCCATAAGCTGTTGTACTACATATGCTCTATAATACTTACATTTAAAAAAAGAAGAAGCTTGGAGTGAAATTTATACTAAAAACATTAATCCGTCATTTGTTAATATTATTCATTATTTCAATTTAACAAATTAAATTCCATTTCAATAATCCATAAAATTTGGAGGAAAAAAAAATTGAATTTGACAAATTCAACTCAATTCTAATAATCCATAAAACTTGGAGGCAAATTCAACTCCAGTTCAATTTGACAAGGTCATCGTTGCAGCTCCACCAACGCTGAAAGAAAAGGCATCTCTCTACATGAGCACAAGTAGTACTCCTCATGAACCGTCGTCCTCAAGACAACTCCAGTCTTGCATGGATTGGAAGCGGCATCATTGAGCGAACTCAGTGCTATCAACGGCGGTTGTCTACCAAGGGACATCTATTGGGACTTGATCAATCGTGAAAAATACGGACGATATTGTCGAGGCAAGTTTGCCTAGGTGGAATTGCACCCTTGAACATCGTGAACACACGGGACGACATTATAGCCGTTAAATAATTTCATATGAAATAATGTGGTTGCTAGTTCTCTTTCCGCTGCGTATTGCAATGTCGATGTTGACGTATCAAAAAGTTATGGATAAGGTTGATAGGCATGGTCAAATGCAGCTACATATAGAGCCTTTGTGCCTCAGCGCTTAATTCACTCTTCAAGTTCCCCCTAGCTCTTCTTCCAAGACTCTCCCGTCCATTTCGCTTCCAATATGGGGTTGGATATTGTCCAATTTCTTGAAAACAAGACCATCTTAGTCACGGGAGCCACTGGCTTTCTCGCAAAGAGTACTCTCTCTCTCTCTCTCTCTCTCTCTTTCTCTCTCTCTCTTCACATATGAAGTACACTTAGTCCCCAATTGCTATCAATTGACCATCTTTTTGCTAACTATTATTTATTATGATGGGTTAGTTTTTGTGGAGAAGATCCTTCGGATTCAACCAAATGTCAAGAAAATATATGTTCTTATCAGAGCTATGGACAAACAAGCAGCTATACAGAGGTTGCATGAAGAGGTAGAGAATCAAACTCTAAATTATCCTTGGATGGTTAGATCCACTTTTTGTTCTAAATTGAATAGAAAGAAAAGGCACACATAAATGTGTGTTGAAAAAATAAATATAATAATTATTAAGGCTCCGTTTATTTCTTCGAAAAATGAATGATTTGGAAAATATTTTCCTACAATTGATTGCTTCTGTCGCTTATGAGAATGAATAAATGAAATATATTTTCTTTTTCTACGGAAATGGAAGACATAAATTGTTATTGAAGATGAAAACTTTTTTTTTTCATTGACTAAATTTTTTTTAAGCTATATAAATGATCATTTTTTGGATAGGTATATTCCAAATTATTCCTTCTTCGCTAACAAATAGAGTTTAAGGGAAGAAAATTAAGAGATTCGTGTCTTTTTAGGAAAAGAACTTGAATCGTTACAAGAGTAGCCGTATAATGGTCTATCCAATAGATGGTACAATCACTTGGGCGTGTAATTTCGAATTAATTCTACTCTATTTAACATGGAAAATGAAGGCAAAGGAAGAAAAAGAATATGAAAACTAAGATAAAAGACAAAATTTCCTTCATAACAACTCTCAATCTTTTCACGTCGCAAACAGCTCATAGAGAAGAAGTTATTCGACATTTTGAGGGAAGACTGGGCAGAGAATTTCAACTCAATTGTGGAGAAATTGTCTCCGATTCCTGGTGACGTTTCTTGCGAGAATTTGGGAATACATGATTTTGATTTGAGGTTGGAGATGTGGAGAGAAATAGACATAATTGTTAGTTCGGCCGCGACTACCAAATTCGACGAAAGGTACGTGATTACAATCTTGCCCTCCCCGCCCAATTTAAAATTAGTTCAGAGAATTCGTGGCTTTTCCCTCATCCTATTTTGAGTTTATTGCCATCTTTCTCCCGCAGATATGACATTGCACTAGCCGTCAATGTATTTGGAGCTAAGCATGTTGCTGAATTTGCTGTAAGATGTGTTAACATAAAGATGCTACTTCACATATCAACTGGTTTGTGTTTTTTCGATTGTGGTTGCTCTTGATATTTTTGCTATGTAAATTAGCAGATGATAGGTTCTATTTCAACACCTGCTCATTTAAAAAGTAGTTTGCACTGACAGTGTATCTTATGGAACCTTTTATTTTCAGCATATGTATGTGGCAATATGACCGGAATTATACGAGAAAAGACATTTAGTATGGGTGAGACGCTCAACGGGTCAAGGAAGTTGGACATGAATGAAGAGAAACTCTTGGTTGAAGAATTGATGAATGACCTTCGAGAAAAGAACGCTTCAGAAAGAGAAAGCACCATTGCTTTAAAGAATTTGGGCTTGCAAAGGTTTGCTTTTTATTGATTGAATTGTAAACAATGGAATTGATGATTAGTTGAAATTTCATCTTTAATTGTGGCTCTCAAACCTATGCACCAAGTTAGCCCCCTACCTCAAGCTCAGCTTACTCAATCATCATTTGTAAAGTTGATCGTATCATGTGGCAAAATTACCAAAAAAATTTCAAATTTATTGCAATCGTGTCAGTTTAGCTTTAAATCTTTTTTTTTTTTGGCTAATTGAGTTGAAAACCTTTTATATTTGTGCCAATTTAGTCAATTAGGTCAATTTTGGTTGAAAATTGCTAGCATGGATACTACCCTCTTATATGGTTTAGCCGGCATTGATGCAGACACTTTTTAATATTTTTATTTATTTTTTCTTTTCTTCCCTTCTTCCTCTAGTTGGTTGTCCTTGCCAAGGGCAACCAGCCAGAAGAAGAAGAAGGACCAAAGAGAGAGAGAGAGAGAGAGAGAGAGAGAAAGAAAAGAAAAAAAAGAAAAAAATAGAAAAAAATATTTTTTTAAAAAATATTATTAAAAATGTAAATAATGGAATTTATGATTAAGAAATGGAATTTATGATTAAGTTAGTTAAAAATTACATCTTTAATAGTGGCTTTCAAAGCCAAGCATCAAGTTGGACTGTTATCTCAAGATCGGCTTACCTAATCATCATATCTAAAGTTTTTTTTTTTTGGTCGAAATTATATCAAAAGTTGATTGTGTAATATTGATGTTCTTTTCATGAAAATTTGGGTTGTAAAAAATGTTTTTGGTTGGACTCGAAGTTTTGGTGATAAACTCTTTACAAGGTGCTTGACCATAATATTCAGAACTAAAACATGAGTTAGGTAGTTAAAATATGTCTGATCAGTCAATTCATTTGTATATGGCCGTACTATTATATTATAATCTTCAGCAGTTCTTATGATATTCATTATTATTGATGCACAGGGCAAAGCTGCATGGTTGGCCAAACACATACACTTTAACGAAGGCAATGGGGGAAATGATGGTGCAGCACCATCTCAAACAAAATATACAACTTGCTGTTATGAGACCCACAATCATAACAAGTACTTATCGAGAACCTTTTGCTGGTTGGAATGAGGGTTTCCCTCCCAGGTTATCCTTCACAAATCTCTCTCTCTCTCTCTCTCTCTCTCTCTCTCTCTCTCTCTCTCTCTCTCAACGTGGTCTGACATTGAACTCCTAATTTTAGCAATAACTTCTAAGTATTATAGTTCGCTAATAGTTAGTAGAATCTTACAGAATCACTCATTTTAAATTTATAGCGTCACCTATGACATTATTTTTTGGGAGTAATATCATATGTGGTCCCTAAATTGTTATTCGGTGTTCAACGCTCCTCAGTTTTTGAATTGAATTAAAAAAAGTTGTGAACAAGAAAATTTAGGGAACCAAAGTGAAGGGACTACTCAATTACCTCCTGGTTCTTCGCAAAATGCAAGTTGTGAACAAGAAAATCAAGAAACATATCTACATCTGTTTTTTAGTCTAGTTGCTAAATAGCAAAACAAGATCATAAAGAAATCAGATAGACTTGCGCGGGCGGGTCTACTAATGAACGCACCATCTTTTCGAGGAATTTAAACCTTTAGAGGAGGGTAAACAATGAATAAATGATGTTTGCGATCCTTGATTTTCATAAAGGGCCATAAAAAAAGTCAAACTCCACGGGGAGGTTGCCAGGAGAGTTTGAAAAGAAATTTTTTGAATAGGTAAAAGATCAACGTCTCATAGACAGTTATATTCATCAAATGAACTGAGCAGGTTATAGGTAAATGAACACACGCATGGGCATATCTTTTACTGGTTAAAAGTGTTGGTTTTAATTGATTGATTATGTAGTGAGACCTTAGTCCTTGATATGTAACGGCGATAAGTATCTCATTAACTGATTATTTTGTTGTTTAACATGCTATTGTCTAATTAACTTTTTTCTTTATTTCTTTGGAAACATACATGGCACAGAACTATGGACAGTATCGCCATACTCTATGGTAGAGGAAGACTAAAATATTTCTTGGGCAATCCTAACACGATACTCGACATGGTAACATCTAATCATCTCGACAAGCGTTAACCACCGTCCAAATGCCATGATTATAAGCATCCTAAATTTTCCATTTGCTTAATTGATTATGTACTCCTTTGTGAATTGGCCTGTGATAATTGATTTGGCAAAATATTCATAATTATAGATTCCAACCATCACTTTATTGTGCACATTTGAAAATACATAAGGACATACATTTATTCATATACATGTGCATTTGATGCCTTTAAACCTAAATATGGAATTTCATCTTGAGTAGATACCAGCAGATATGGTGGTAAACGCTATGATTGTGGCCATGGCGGTGCATGCTAATCAGCCCAATTCAAACAAGATTTACCAAGTGGGTTCCTCAAAGAAACATCCTATGTCCTATTCAGATCTTCGACGCATCATTGTGAGTTACTTCAAGGACAGTCCTTGGATCAACGAGGATGGGAAGCCGGTCAAAGTTCGTAAGCCTAGAATTATGGGAAGCACGGCCAGCTTTCGCAAGCACATGAGACGTTACATTCTCTTGTCAAAGGTAAGTTCAAAATAACTTAAAAAGTGAAGATCAAATGGTCACTAAAAGTAAATTTAATAAATTGAAATATGGAGAAAATTGAAGATCCCAAATATCTGAAAATCTTTATGTTATATGAATTTTAAGTAGTCAAGTCAACATATTTCTTTCTTTATTGATATAAGTGATAATAATCTAGAAATTAATAAACATATCTTCAAATAATTAGCTAATTTGTTTGAAGTGACAGTTTCTTTTAATATGTTTCAACATTTACCACTCTCATTTTTTGACTTCTGTTAAACGGGAAATGGCTGAAACCTTTAGAAATACGTAAATATAAACACATAAAACATTAACTATTATGAAAAATTTAAAGTTTGAATAATACTTTACTTTACAGCAATAATGCATAATTTTTTGCTTTATAAATTCAAAGCATTGAGGCCCTAACATAAGAAAAAAGAAAAAGAAAAAAGAGCTGGTGATGAAAGCCGAAAAGTCATAGTCAAGAGTCAGCCACGAAAAAAGATGGAAAAATGTGCTTTGTTTAAACCCTAGGCTCTTGTGTTACATAAGAATCTAATGGGCACTTTATCCAATTAATTGACATGCATATTCCATGATATTGAGAAAATGGGAAAAGCATCCTTAATTTTTGTTTGATGCATGAAATTTGAGGATGTGTTATCGCTAAAAATAATTATTCCATGAATAATGTTTTTGTTATCAACAGCAATTTATATCCAAATATTTTCATGGATAATGAAAATATTTTTTATTCATTTATTTTTGTAAACGATATAAATTATTATTTTTAGAATTTTTTTATATTATTTATTCTTTCGCAAAACAATCTGAGCTAGTTCTGTATTATTTTGAATGAAGGCGTTGAAAGTTGCTAGCTCAGCGTTTGGCGGGTGTTTCCAAGGCTTGCATGCTGACTTGGACAAAGAGGTCAACACTGCCCTGCGATTGGCTGACCTCTACGAACCTTATATATTCTTCAATGGGGTGTAAGCTTCTAAGCTTCTATGCATTGGCCAATATGCGTGCAGAGTGCATTAATTAATCACCTCCTTCCCCTTATATACAAATCTCTGTTGAAGTAACTATTAAATCACTTTTTAAATTATCTTTTGAAACAACCAATTGTGATCTTACAAATTTAATATAGAAGTCTTGGGTTTATACTTTTATAAGCCTAAATTTGCCTATCCTATTATATATTTCCATGCCTTAAAGCTTACACGTGAGGAAGGGTATCATAATGATTAAATATTACCATGAATTCACCTCCTAGCTTAAAATTTTAAAATAGCTGATAGTTATCTATAAAATTATATAATCTCTGATTCTTATTATTTTTTTTATTGACTTAGCTTTGACGATACAAATATGATGGCTTTGAGAGCCACGGCCTTTGACAGTGGAGTAAACTTGGAAAGTGTCTTCTACGTTGATCCGGGGTGTATCAATTGGGAGGACTATTTCAAGAGAATTCATTTGCCCACAGTTGTCAAAACCTTCAAGCGCAAGTGAGAAATGATGCAATTAATAAATAGTTTGGGACATGCAATAGTTGGTATTATGAACTCCACCTGTTTCGACCCAAAAAATAAAATAAATAGAGAGAGAACTCCACATGTTCTGTTGTATCATATGTGGAAATAAATAAGGTGTTGTAACACAAACATCTGTTGCTATTTTCGGTGTCATGTTAGTTTGAAGTGCCAATTATATTAGAAAGATACATGTACGATCTGTATTCTACCTCATTTGTAACACCTTAAATATTGCAAATTGGAGGTTGCTAGATAAATAGCAATCCGGTTACTAGAATCTTCCCAAATTCTTGGTTCATGTGACACATAATATTTGATATGATAATGTCTCGACCTTTCCAAAGGTGAATCGCCAAAGAGAAAGCTAATAGACTACTAAATAGGAGTGAAGGTTCCTCTCATGAGGTAATCGTTCACGTATAGCATGCTCTTTCAGGCCCTACCAATTACAACTTGGTGTTTAATTTAACATTCAATTTTCTTACCTTTTGGAGCCATTGCTAATCAATTAGATTGGACACTCAAATAAAATGTGAAAGTACATTTACTTCTCTGAACAAGAGATTCAATGGATTTGGGGACTTGATTATGCTTGATTAATGTAATGCCATTTCGATACCATTTTTCTTTATTTTCAAAAGAATATTTTGCAAGCAATCTTAATTGATTTTAACTAAAGCCACTAACACGCAAGAAGTGATCATGTGTGTTGACACAAGATCAACGCCAATTGGCTACCAGGGTATATCTTTAAGACACTTAATCCATGTGATCCGGACTAGATTGTTAAAATTGTTTTGAAAAACTTAGCAACAGATCTTCTAAGACTTGGCACAAGATCAAACTCGCCTTTTGATTGAGTTTGCTTACTTGTTTGATGAAACTAAAGATATTTAGGGTCGAGTTTGTAGACTTATCAGACAGATTTAATTTGAAACTTTGGTCACGAACTCTCGAGAAGATTCTTTATCTTAGGTTTTATTGATATGGTGTTGATCGATCTAATTTTGGTTGGAGTCTTGGAGATCACATGGACCGACTTTTTTCAGTTTATATACAAAGTTTATATACATAAACTGACTTTTTTCAGTTCCAATTGTATTATCAACACTAATTTTTCCGGTGCAATAATGATCTTAGACAAGAATTAAAAATAAAATGGGAGTCACGGTCCACATGGAACTGGAACTCTTTTTTGTGGTTCTCGTCTTGTAATCTTCTCATTTTAGTTTTCATTGGCTTTACCATGGTTCATATGTAAGAGTGAGACTCATACAACAGAATGGGAATGGTCATCTATATCATTTGTCTCATGTTTTCCTTTCGCTATGGGTTTAGTTGGATGTTATTCTGTTGGAAAGAGGAAGATTTTCCAATTTCCAATAAGCAGACATATTATGAGTTATTATATGGACAAACTGGTTAGATTAAGAGGTTCGTAATGTTCATTCATGCAGCATACCACGCTGATTTAAGATCTGGTCAGATATTTTGATAAAGTTTCATTTTTGTCCATCTAATTGTTTGTTTAGTTCAGAAGGCTTTTCCAGCGATTGCATGACATATGTTCTTCTCATTTGGCCTTCTCATCTGGTCATCCATTTGTTCCCTTAATATAATTCGAATTATTCAGTGCAGATATGCTGCTTAATGATCTTTTGGTCATCGACAATTCGCTGTTCCAGTTGGATAGCGATTCTCCCATGTTAACATCGGAGAGAGCCTCACCTATCAGTGGTCCAAAATTAAATGCGTCTAGAGCTGTTCCTGCGACATCTCCAACTTCAGATAGTGCAATAGATAATTCATCTGGTGGCATGGGGTATTATACTTTCTTCCCCATCTCTCCTGTCCTTCCTTTTCTCAAGTACAAGTCTGAAATTTGTTGTGCCTGCAGTGACATACAATTGTTTCTTTTCGCCCCCAATCCGTGTCCCTCTCGGCTTCCCTCCTTTTCTGGCCACTAGGCTGCGTGCCTACAGGCACTTGTTGGCACACAGACTGTCACGCCTCGGACCTCGAGCGCGTGCCCATTGCTATTTGGTCGATAATAATTTGCGACTTCCTAGGACGAGTCGCCGACCCTTTCCATTTTATTGAACATGCGGAAGCGAAAAGAAATCCTCTGACAGTAATCATCTCGCGATAGAAAGGCAGGACAATAGATTCACAAACAAACATGCTTTTATATATACACTGAGACATGTACACAAGTCTATGGCCAAAAGACTACAAAAGACTGGCCTTCCAAAAAGAAGCGGTCCTAACTGACCTACGCTTCCGATCACCTCCTCTCAGCTCTAGGTCCTCCACTCGACGACCCTGAAAATGTTGTCCCACAACGGGGTGAGATATCATCTCAGCGAGTCTAAGCTCTAAACCCCAATTAGGAGGGAAATACGCCAAGAAGCGTCCTAAGCACGCAATCACACAATCAAGGAGACTTACCTCGTCTCAGATCCACCCTGCAGGTCAGTACAATTTATCTCACAGACAACACGAGAGCATGAGCAACAAATAAGCTTCAGTAATTGAAACGCCACACTCAATTAATCATGCGTTCCTAGATTTGATCTCGGCATATAGCACGGCCTACTCTCAGTTCGGCAGTCTTTTGGCATTGCCAGGCATCGTCTCACCCCATTGAGCACGGCACGTCTCTTTATCAGACGGCTTTCCCTAAGGAGCATAGGGTCCAGAATCAACTGCGACCAGCTTCCCGTTGTCTAGGGGGTATCTCAAATAAGGATAACGTCCAGCTCAACAGGCCGAGACGATTTCTCATAACCATCACACAATCACTCAAATATGGCCCAGGACACCGTGCATTGCACTCAAATGCTTCAATTAAAATGGTGAGCCTAGCCTTTTTCTTCGTATTAGAAATTCACATGAAATTACTCGTGTGTGGGTACACGGTCAACTTGATCCAGAAAAATTGATATTCATCCTTTTTAAAAACCCACTATTTCATATAGTACTAAAAACTATTTTCGGTGTCAAAACCCGACACCTGGGATTTTCTGAATAAATATTGGAAATTCACAATTTTTGGAATTAAATACCAAAAGTCAAATCAACACTCAATTTGCATAATTTAACATTCAATTGTAGAAATTAACCACACCATTGCAATCAGCACGAAATTCCGGTCATCGGCTATCCCGGCCTAATTTCCGGAAAAATAATTATTTATTTATTAATTTCGAAATTTAATTAATTAATTCAATTTAATTTCCAAAAGTACTAACCTAGGCCAAAATTATTAAATTAAATACCAATACGGACTCGGAAAATTCCCGAACCCTTCTAGATAAACAGTACAATTTATTTAGGCCTTAGCTAAACCATGCTAACCACCTAACATGCTCAATTAAATAATTTAATTTCTAATTTAATCTAACTAATCACCTAATTCATAATAAAATAAATCTAACACCCCTTAAACGTCATTAACCTACTAAGGAGAGTTTAGAGTGTAAACTCACCGGTTAATTGCGGAAATCGTTCACCGCGACGACGACTCGACGGTGGCCAAAATCGAAATTTTTGGCGGCGTCGACAAACTTGGGCTGGGCCTAAACTTGGCCCAACAAATCTCAGCCCAAATCTGAGATTTGTTATGAGCTGGGCTGGGCTTGCTGCTGAGGAAAACAGGGCTTGGGCTTGACTTTAAGATGGGCTTAAAGTTTGGTCTGTGAAAACAACAATTTGCTGGGCTGCTGCTTGGTGAAATTTCGACTGGGCTGGGCCAGTCAATGAAGCAGCAAAGGCCACTGTTGGGCCTCGAGACAAGAAGACCAACGTTGCTGGAGAAAAGGCAAGGGCTGGATCGAACGTTGGGTTGCTTCGGCTTCGCTGGAATCTTCAAGCGGCGGCGTTGAAGGAACTCACGCGGACTGAAAAGGAAGTGGAGCTGGCCGCGTGGACTGAAGCTTGCTGGTGGAGGCGGCGTGCGGATCGACGGAGGCGGAGGAAACGTGGACGCGCGGGCAGGGCTGCTTCGGTCAACAAACCGCTTCAGGGGATGGCGTGGTTGACTGGCACTAGCTGCTTCGCTAGAAGAGTGCACGGCTCGAAGAAATTGAGGCAGCAAAGGAACAAGCGGAGTCAACAAACCGCTTTTGTTGGATGATGGTATTGACTCTATAAGTGGGGCTGTTCGGTGCGTGAGATGGGCAGAAGGAAACAGGGCTTGCGGACGTGTGGAGAGAAGACGCGGCACGGAGTTACTTCGGTGAACGGTGATGCCGCTTCACTGGATCCCTCGATTGTTGCCGAACGTGGCCATGCGAAGGAAGAAATTTGGTGGGGGCGAGAGCTACTTCTCTCAGTTGGATCTCTGTCGTTCCCTGGTTTCAACCGAAAGAAGAAATGTAGAGAGCAGAGGCGGTGAAGGAGGGACAGCGACAGGAGGGAAGCAGCTGGCAAAGTGTGCTCGGCAAGCTTGGAGGCTTGAAGTCAAAGATATTATCTCTTGCATCTCCTAATACTTTCCCCAACATTTAAATACCTCAAATACTTCAAATTGACACCAAATTTCCAGCCCTAGGCCTATATCCGAATTTCACCACTTTTGATCTTTAATTTCTTCAACAAAATCCCAAAATTGAAGTAAAATTTTGATGTAGAAAAATTTCATATAATTTTCTGTAAGTCCCTGACACTCGAAGGCTTGGCTTGGAAGTTCCAATTTCCATCGATTTAGCCCATTTGAATTTCCGTTAATTTTCTGCGGCGTCCGAAATGGTTTTCCATAAAAAATCTCGGAATCTCTGAAAAATCTTCGAAGGATGAGCCGACGTCCCTAAAATAGCTTGTGACACCTCAGAACTTTCAATTTTTGAAATTGGGTTCAATTTCGCGGTTATTTTCAATTCGGCGCGCTTTCAGCGTGACCTAGTCTACCAGATAACTTTTAGGAATTTTTGGTGCAATTGACCCGTGATCGATTTATCTCGAGTCACAAAGTACATCTTCAACCCATTGACAACTCTCAGTTGTCGTGAAAATCTCAAGGTTTCAATTACGGGTACCAGGTACCAAAACGACAGAAAATCAATTTAGTGTCGATCGATGAGAATTTTTCAATCAAGTGGAATCATCCACAATTTGATCACATATCACAGTCGAATCGACCTATTTTTGATTTCTGATCGATCTCTGACGGTGCCGTAATGGCCCTTGCAGATCAACACGGTTGAGCAGTCGATTTTTGATCGAATTCTCAAGTCCAATTGCATTTAGATTCCTAATTGTTTCCCCGGATAGTCCATTTATCTCATGAGTGATTAGCTCAGAGAATAGCACGATTAGCGTTTCGATGAAATGCCCGATTTATTTAATCGAAAACAAGTTATGAAAATTTAGGCTGTCACACAGACACGCCCAAACATTTTAGTTAGCATCTTGTCGGCGTGTATCTTAATGACGTGTCTATAACAGTTCCAGCATGGACAAAAACTCGATGGAAAAACTTAGGGAGGCTTCAGCTGCTGAAGCTGAGGCGGCTAATGCTGTCTGGCAAGCTGTTCAATCGGCATCTTCTGTCCCAGCAGAAGAAACATCAGTATCAGATGAAAACTCTCCAGCAACTGAAACTGCTTCAGATGGTAGTGACACTGAGGGAGACGTTCGTCTTCATCCTAGAGCTGTAAGTCTGTGAACTTATGTCATGGTCACACATCAAAGGGTGTTTTAGTCTCTGTTCTTCGTGCTTACATTGTTGTCCTACAGGTGGTAGTTGCTAAGGAGGCTGTAGGTAACCTTGGTGGAATGGTAAGACAGCTATCACTGGATCCATTTAAAAATGAGAGCAGACGGATGATTCTGATGAATAATGAGCTGTCATATCCTACAAAAAAGTTCACCAGACAGAAATCTCCTCATGGCTTGCATAAGAAGGTGAGTGTTACAGAAGTCAATACCATCATCCTCATTCGAACTTTTGCCAGGCTTAATTACCTCTTTTCTCTTTTCAGATTATATCCACTTTGCTTCAGCCTCGAAATTGGAAAGCTCCTGCTAATAGGACGTTTTTCCTGGATTCTTACAAAGTTGGGGAGCTCTGTTATGCTGCAGAACAGCTTTTCATGCATGAGCCAACAGTTCTTCAGTTAAAAGCTCCAGTTAAAGAATTCGGTGACCTACATTGTCAATTTGGCGATCTCATGTGTTTGCTCGATGAATATGGTTTTCCTTCCACTGCAGGAGATATAACATATGTTCGATATGGTTTTAATCATTTCTTCTAAGTTCTATACTTGTAGCATATGTCCTATGCATGCTGGTCTTTGCTGAGAAAAAGCATGACAACAGGAGAGAAAATCCAAGTGTCCTAAGTTTAAAAACAGTACCGAATTGATAACTGCAATAGGCACTGGAGCTGATGGTGGCTGCATCATAGTCATAATATACTTTGCTCGAAGTTTCACAACGTTAAGGTGATTATGTATAAGTTTTGTTCAGAAATTCTATCAAAAGTTTAAACCGTAGACTACTGTTATGATTTCGGTTTATTCAAAGGACGGCTTGGAAATGTCGAACCTGGCATTCCCTACGAATGTGAGGTGCACTTTATGGTGGTGACTTTTGTTCACGTTGCTTAAAGGGCCACACATTTTCTGAATCTCCAATAATGGTAAAATTTAGTGATTGATTCTTCTGGGGAGGAAGTTTTCCCAGTATTGTATTGTATTTTTTTTTTTTTTTTTTGGGTTATGTGAAAATGAAACTTAAATGTCTATGCATTGCCACAGCTATATTGAGTATTTGTTTTTGGGAGATTACATTGATCGGGGACAGCACAGTTTGGAGACTATAACTTTGCTTCTTGCTCTTAAGGCACGTTTCTGCTACGAAAGAGATGATTATATATGCAAATGCAATGCAATGTTTATGTTGTTTTACCAACTGGGCTGTAATTACCTTTTTGTAGATTGAATACCCAGAAAATGTTCACTTGATACGAGGGAACCACGAGGCAGCTGACATAAATGCACTCTTTGGTTTTCTTCTTGAATGCATTGAGCGAATGGTGAGTGCAGGCGTTCAGTTATTTGTTCTCTTTTCCAAGGTTTTCCAAGGCATGTTATCTCAATTTGCTTTTGTATAGGGAGAGAATGATGGAATATGGGCATGGACACTTTTTGATCAACTTTTCAACTATCTTCCGCTTGCTGCTCTCATAGAGAAAAAGATAATCTGTATGCATGGTGGCATAGGAAGCTCAACATTCAAAGACCACCGACACCTACCAGGGGTCGCCCACAGCCCGACCTAGACCGTAGCTCCCTTGCATATATCTGAGTTCGACCAAATAGTGTGGAGACGCTGAATCTTCGTTCCTGGATTGGCGGGCTTAATTTATAGCTCGTCATGGTCACGCAGACCATTCGCCACCCGAGAGCACGCGGTAAAGTTGTCTACTGTGGAATATGATAGTTAGGCTTGTTTGTTGCATAGGTGTATACAAGAGGTAGCAAATTTGACCAGTTATTTGTGAGCGTCTCTCTTTTCTTCCCCACCCTCTTTTTTCCCTCCCGCATTGAGATTACTACATGTACATGTATATTAGGTCTTTGTAAGAGACGAGGAAGATAAAGCTGAATACAGGGTTAGTCGTGCCAGTGGCATTTACTAATGTAATGTAAATATTTCTTTGATTTTTGATTATTTAATTCCAAAATCATATCTTTTGTGAAATTTAGTTTGGATCATCGGAAACTTCGAGTGGCACAAATTTGTCAGATTCTTACAAGAGCCAACAACTCCCACAAAGCTTTTAAGGCTTTGTCCGTTTGTGATTACTGTCGCTTGAGCTTGCGTTGCAGGATTAAATCAGTTGGTAGTTGTTCTCCTTTTCTTCTCCCCCTCTTTCTCCTCAATTGTGGGTTATTCTGACAAATGTAAAGCAAGATTTTTTTGTTTTCAAGGGACAGAAAATTGTTAATACTTCTTGATTAGGAGCAAGGGAAATTAAAAATTCGGCATATTTTCCTTTGCAATTTTCTTCACCCTTGCTCCCAAACATAGCCCTAGAGCTAAGCATCTCGAAATGATCCATGTGATCTTTAAGAAAATAATTGGATGACACAATCAATAGGATAGTCAAAGATACTGTTACATATGTTAATGGGATCGGCCCGTAGTTGAAGAAAATGTCTCTAATTCCATCAAAATATTGTAATATACTTCAAATAGTCCTGAGATCGATTGCAACCATTAGTAGTAATTTGATTTCATAGGCGTAATATGTTTGTAGCGGTAACTCGATTGCACTTATAATTAGTAATCTGCATTGATGGATGGTAATTTGACCACAGAGTTTTTAATAAGAAAATGTTAACAGTTAGTAATTAATTAATGGAATAGCAAAATATATCAAATTGTCATCAGTGACGCCACTTATACTTAGTAATTGTCCTGAACAAAATATATATATATATATATATATATATATATATATATAGAGAGAGAGAGAGAGAGAGAGAGAGAGAGAGAGAGAGAGAGAGAGAGAGAGAACTATGGGAGCAAAACTCATTCTTTTGGTCAACAAGCAGAACTCAATCATTGGAATTGAGAATTTTCATTTAACGGATGACAACCGGAATCCAAACTTCAAAGTGTCCCACAAAGACATGACCAAATTATTGCACTACTCCATCCAGCAGAAAGTTAGTACCCGCCAAGTGCGTCCCTACGATACCACCCTGCTGTCCCAGCCAGTTTGCTATGAAATGGAGCATGCAAGTTTGTGCCAATGAAATGGGCGTAATCATCGGAATGCTTTAACTCAATGAGGCTTTGAAATGCATTGCGAGGTTGGACTAGGCTACAATCAACGTTTAGGATTTTCTTTTCCTTGCAAGAGATAAGACAGATAATCCCAGCCCGCATTACCTGTATTTCAATGCATCCATCACCTACTGTGCAACATATTTGACTCATGAAAACGAAGGCAGACGAACAAGGTTATGCCTGGATGGAAGTCACCACTATAAACAAAAAGGCTTTCGTTTTTTTTCACAACTCGGCATTCTTAATAGTAGGATCCTTCAAATGCAAGGTTATACAAGCAGTGATGAAAGGCTTCTCAACAGTCATGAAATCAATATAATGACCTTCACAAACTTGCAGGAAAAAAACTCCAACGTAAATTGAGCGCTTTTCCAGAACAAAAACAAACCTAAAAGCAAGCTTCTATTGCTTTTGGTCAAGGTAAAAAAACTCTACACCACACATATGCTTTTCTGTATGTTGCAACCAGTAATAGCAGCATACAAAACAAATTCACCATCAAAGCATCAGAGGGAAAATACGTGAGTAAGGAGATATAACAGCTTCCTGTACATACTTTTTAGAATTGGTTGGATCAGGAACCCACTGCATCTCACTTATGTTGGGAGTCTCGACATAAGTCATGGTGAATTCGCCTGCCTTCTCGATGCTCCCTCTCTTCCCTGCTCTCAACAGAAGATGGTTCCTGTTGTAAGAGAAAATCCCATTGGTCAAACGGATAATATCCCCAGGCTTGAACAGGTCGCACTCCTCACCCCAGAACTGAAAATGCATGGCCGCAGTCTCATCTGCCACAAGTGCCAAGCATGTCTTGCTCTGTCCTTCTGTGGCAACCCTGCCTTTGTCCAATAGAATGAATTGTGTGGTTATGTTGTTCTGTGCTGCAGGTGATATGTCTTTGATAGAGAGCATACTAGTGTAACCTTAAAAAGAGAAGATACACAGTGACTGAAACTATATGACCAGGAAGTTAAAAGAAAACTACAATACGACGGCAACCTTATAATACTCACTTTGGAATGAACTTGTCATAAGCACAAACTAGGGAGCTCTATGCAATTGAGATGAGTTTTAGTTCTGGAAGAACAGAACAAACTATTTCTCACTGCAGACAGGCTTCTTTCAGTCTCAACTCAAACTCAGATAATCAGCTGCCTTAGACATATATAAATTCAACTAGAGGGATATCATCTTTGTCGTCTATCATTATAAAACCCAAATGGCCACATTCAATTTGCATCTTCGTCCACAATCACAGTAACAGTCTCATTTTGTGAATGTTAGATGCTTGAACATGGATACCGTTAACTAGAACAGAAATTTTTTGCACTTTAAAAAACAATAACATAAGGGGGCTTGTAACCAAGGTCCTTATCAGAATCTGTACTATATACTCTTAACATAAAGCCCCGCTATAGATGCTACGTAGTAGAACGAGGGAACCAGCAAGCCACCCATCATAATATAGAAGGGAACCGTGCTCATTCCTCTGCTAACACAGTATTATATACTCCATAATATTTATACATATATATCCTTATTTTTTGAAAATACATGCAGATTAGAATAAGACAAAAAGCGTGCTTACAATCAGAAAGTATGTAATAATCCCTCAATTCACCAGAAAATCACAGAAGTTTATCTTCAAAACTCACAAGGTTATGATATAATTTTAAAAGTATGGCTTGGCTGGGACATTTTAACAAACACCTTCCGTGCAACTAAGCCAAAAACTCCGTACTTCTATCGCAGTCATATCCACCACTCAGGCATCGTTCAACCGCTAAAACGGACATAGAGAAACTGAGTTAGGGACGACCGTGGGCATCAACTGGGTAACGTCAAATGGGGAATTAAAGGAGGTGAATTACCATGAAGATGAAGGTTTTATGAAATAGCGGGCACAAGACAACTTGCCAGAGTATGCACGTCACCGTCGTAACGGCCCACATTCTGATGGATCGGCTACTCAAAACTTTCTTTGCCGTGGAGAATTTTCGAGAAATATTATAGGAAAATCTAAATATCAATTAATGAATGATTTCAAGAAAATTAAAGTGATATATCTTTGTACCTCAATTAATGTCTTTACTCTTGCCCCGGATATTTTTCAAGAATGATTATAGGAAAATGAAAATATCAATTAATGAATGATTTCAAGAAAATTAAAGTTATATATCTTTGCACCTCAATGAATGTTCTTATGCCTAAAAGGTCCGATAATATTGAGTAACTTTCGCTTTATCTGAAACAAGGACGGGTTATTACAAATGTATACCAAGTTTTGTTTATTGATAGGGCCATTTTGAAATGAAAATATTCAAGTATGTATTGGTTGTAAGTCTTTTGAGGAATTTATTGGGGGACAAAACTTAATTTTTAGGTTGGAGTTATTAAGAATTTTGAGAAATTTAATGGGAGCAAGACTTGGGGGGTGCATGATAACCAAAATTTCTGCACCAGAAATAATTTTTCTATTCCAGACTTATTTCTAGAATATAAATCTGTTTTATGAACCTACTTAGTTTTTCTATTTTTGGAATAGATTTCTATTCCAGAAATTGATTTGGAAGATAAATCATAAATAATTTCTCCCAATAAACCCTAATTTCGGTGAGTCCTCTCTCATCTCCTCTACGTCTATGCCTCCTCCTCCTCCTCCGCCTCTCCTCATTTTATTAAAAATAAAATAAATATATTCATTTTATTCATTTAAAAATAAAAATAAATTTATTAAAAATAAATAAATTATTTGTATTTATCATTTTATTTTTACTTTATTAAAAATAAATTTATTTTTAAGGATATTTTTATTTTAAAATAAAATGATAATTTTATTTTATTTTTTATGATTTATTTTATGATTTATTTTTTTGTTACTAAATCATTTTTATTTTTATTTTTTATATTAAAGGTTGTCGGTCATCGCCGCCATCGTCCGAAAGGAAGAATTTTTGTGGTTATCAAATAAATTTCTATTTTTAGAGTAGAAATTTTGTGTCGTTATCAAACGATTATTTTTGCTTAGAAATTCTTCTAGAAATAGAAATAGAAGAATCTATTTTTGTTCTAAAAATTATTTCTAGAACAGAATGATTGTCATGCGCACCCTTAATTTTTTAGGCTAGAGTTACTTAGCATCACTCAAAAGGCCTTAATTCTTTAAACAAAGTATAGGAAAATGAGCAGGGACACTTTATAAAGTCCGTCCATGCTCGTGGTGTCGAAGATTTATGCACATGCTTAGACCCGATCATTGCAAGGAGGGCATGAAAAGCCCCTTTGCTAGGTGGCCCGCTCATCAGTGAGGTCTAAAAAAACAGCCTAGGCTCAACAAGCGAGCTCACAAAAAGTAGCCAAGCCCACATTTTCTGGATAGGCGATCCCATTGGGCAAGTGGCCAACTGCCCGTTGACCATCTCTAAACAGGATTAACGTAGCTCCAGCTTTGCTAATTGTTTTGGGATAAGAGTACGAAAAGTTTTAAATTTTTTTACAAAATTGTGATCAAATTTTAAGAATTTTAAAAAGTACAATTAAATCGTTAAACTAGTCAAATTAGTGCAATCAAGTTTCCTATTAATTGCATATGATTTGGCTAACCGAAAATGTGAAGGTGATTTAAAAAAAAAATGTTTTTACGGATACACGTATTGGCGTTGCAATATAAAAGAGCATGACATTTTAAAGGAAGAAAAAATAAAGATAAAGAAAAAAAGAAGAAGAGGATATTGCTGCACCCTTTAGCTGATAATCTTTTAGAATTTTTTTTTTTTTTTTGGGGCCGCGGGAACAGAAGCTGCGTTGCATTGGATATCGCTTTGCATCCTTCAATTGATAACGGTGATGGAGAAGAGAAAATCTAACGAAGCACCTGCACGCATTTTTTAGTCAAATTGGATGAGTTAACTAAAGAATTCGATTGCATTATTTATTTTTTATTTTTTTTAAGTATCTGTTTATTTCATTGAAAACTTCTTGTCGTTGAAAAGTACTTACCGGAAATTAAATTTTAGAGAAGTTAAATCAATTTTTGATGTTTGTTTGTACTGAAAACAGGTTGAAAAAATTTGGTTTTATGGTTTTTAATAAGCTGTTTGTATCGTTAAAAATGGCATAATGATTAATAAACTAGAATCCACACCTTTTCTGTTTATTTATAATCCATCAGAATAACCAGAAATTGCAAAAAAATTAAGAGAGAACTATGAAATCATATTTGTAGAGTGATATATATCATGACGTCATTTGGGAATGAAAAAGAATAAAAGCATCAACGAAGCATATTTAAGAAATAACATACAATATTTACGAAAAAACACGAGACTTATTGAAAGAAAAAGAAATATATTAATGAGAGATAGAAAAGAGACATAGAAGTACCCATTTTTCTCACTTGGATGTACATCAAGAAGTCAATTAAATGATTTTTTTTTTTTGCCAGAAGGGGAAGTTGTTTTTTCAAATCTAGACTTGTTCTTTTCAATTCATGGAAAACATTTTTTTGTTGATTCACTAGTTTTCCATGTCATCCAAACGTTGAAAAGTTCAAAAGTAGTTTTGAAAATGGTTTCATAGGCATGAAACACAAAAACTCGTGGATCTCACAAAGTTGCATGGAGTAGCATGCTCACCGAAAAAGGAGGGAAGAGTTGGTCTACTTGATTAGAAACTTTGAAACAAAGTATTGTTGGACTGCATGCTCTAGAGCCTCATCAATCATTCGTCCTCATCTTTATGGAGTACTTGGATTCACCACATTAAATGTAGATGTACTCCTACTATGCAACTCGACATAAAGGATAATATAGCTTGGAGTTGGTGATGTATTCTCAAGCTGGACTTGCTCTAACACCTATTATCTTCAACCAAACATACTATTGCAAAAAGATATACAAGGAATTTAGATAGGAGGGACCGGCTGTGGATTACTATAATTGATTTGGACTAGTGGTATTGGCTAGCATAATTTTATCAACTAACTTGTTTATAAGGATAGGCTATCAATAGCAATGGCCAAATCACGATAGTTGTCTTTAGTTGATACTAAGTGTAATTTTTTTATGATTGGTATAGAGGACAAAAACCACTTATTCTTTAAGTGCACTTCGACAAGTAATATATAACACAATATTTTAGCACAAAATGGAATTTGATGTTTGGGAGAAGGTTGGAATTTAGAATTTCAATAGATGATTAGGGCCATAAAGAGCAAAAACTTGGAGGCGAGACTCATCACGCTATCTGTCCCAGCACCTATCTATTGCATTTGAATGGAATGCAATTGCAGGCGATTTCAACACACGTCAATTGAACCTAATTTTCTATTGGCTAGGATTCGAAAGGTTGTAGAGTTAAGGCATCACTCTACCAACATTGTAAGCCTTCCCAGGCAAATGTTTTATTGGCTATTGTATGGAGGCTTCCTTCCTTCATCTTCTCACATAATTAGTCTCTTTATAATGATGAGGGATTCCCCTAAAATTTTGTACCTCATTTGACTAATGATATTCATATATTTACACACACAAAAAAAGAAGAAGAAGAAAAAAATGGTTTCTCATCAAACAACCTGACCCTACGACTCAATTACACTTTTTATGACAAGTTTTAAGATTCATAATACATATTTCACAATTTCCCAATCACTTAAGTACTAAAACTTTTATATGATATTTATTTGAGTGCTATAACTTTTCAGTTGATCATTTCAGAGCGAGTACTTTTAAAAAATATTCACAAGTACCGAAAGTCTGTGTGGCACGACACTTATGGCAAACGTTTTTCAAAAGTTATATCACTCACATGATATATTAAAAAATTATTATAGTCAAGTGAAATTCTTTTAAAGTCATGACATTTATGTGACTGATTGAAAAAGTGGAGCACTTATGTAAGTACCGTATGAAAGTCATGATACTTATAATGTCATTATTTTCATGAATTAAAATCAAATTAGGTTGGACCATGAAATTCTAGGACCTCTTAGGGCGCGGATGATAACCATTCTGACTATAAATTGATTTCTGAAAAAAAAAATAGATTTTTCTATTTCTATTTCTATATGAGTTTCTAAGCAAAAATACCCGTTTGATAACGACATAAAATTTCTACTCTAAAATAAAAATTCGTTTGATAACAACACAAAATTTCTTCCTTTCGGACGACGGCAGACCGACGGTCGCCGAGCGACGGCCGGTGACCAACGGTTGATTGAGGACTCGATGGCAGAATTTAAGGGGATTGGATTGAATTAATTCAAAGGGGAATTGAACTAGTTTTGGGGGAAAAACTTGTGCAAATTCGTAGCCCCCCACACCTTCAACCTTTGGACCACCTCGAAGGCTTCTAAAGTAAGATTTGGCTGTTATAATTTGCTGAGGAAGACAACCAGCAAGGTGGGGCCTTGGTCAAGGGGACAAGAAGAAAGAGAGAGGAGACCAAGGTGGCTCCCTCAAGCCTTGTTGTTCCCTTCTCCTTCCCCCTCATTATCGACTCCCTCATTTCCAAAGCTGAGGAAGCTTCAAAATTTGCAGAGAAAGCCACAGCCTCCTCCCCCTGGCCATCGAGCAGCCTGCTAAGCCGCCAGACCGCCATCCCAGCCTGTCGCTGCCATCGCAAGTCCCGCGTGAACTGCGCTAGCCCCATGCGCCGTTCTGCCTCCTCTCGCTTCCAGCCTATCCCTCAGGCTTGTCTAGTCACCATCGCAAGCCATTCCCATCACCTAAGTCGCCATACATCGTCGTCCGTCTCTGCTTGAGCCGCTAAAGCCGTTTGCCGCCCGTCCCTGCTCGTTTTGGCCCTAACCAGCCACCGTCTAGCCTTGTTCGGCCTAGCCACAGAACCGCAGCTCCTAGGTCTACAGCTAATTATTTGGCCCGTTTCCAAGCCCTTCCGAACCTTGCTTGGTGCCCCCACTTCGGATTTTATCGCTCCTCTTCGCCTTGCCGTTGTCGTAGTCCTGTCAAATCGCTAATCTAGTGAGTTTACTCACTAATCTTCGCTTATGGAGTTAATTATGCTTAAGGGTTTATTAGTTTAGGTTGAGTATGTATTAAGTGGTTAGTTAGAAAGGGTTAGTGATTTAATCATTCGATATTGCATGTTAAGTGGTTAGAGTAATGCAATTAGCAACTAGATAAGCTCTAGTATTTATTTAGATATATTCGGAAATTTTCTAGGCCCTTCCCGATATTTAATTAGGCTTTTCCAGCCTAAGTTGCATTTATTGATATTTATTCATTAATTTTGGTAATTATTTAATTAATTATTATTTTTCGAAAATTAAACCGAGATAGCCAGTGATCAGAATTTCGTGTTGATTGCAATGTTGTGATTAGTTTATTTACTTGAGTGTTGATTCATGCAATTTGAGTGTGAATTGTAATTTTGGGGGTATTTATCCCAAAATTTATTAATTATAGTATTTAATTAAAAAATTATCGGGCGTCGGTTTATAATGCCAAAAATATTTTGATAGACTATATAATTAGTGGGATATTATAAAATAAAGATATTAATTTTTAACTCAGACCGACCGTGTATCCACACACGATTATTTTTATCAGATATTTTTAACACGAAGAAAATAAGTCAAGACATTATTTTAATTGAGAAATTAAGTGTGAAGCATAATGTCCTTGGCCATGGGTAAATAATCGTGTGATGATTTATAGTCGTAGTAAGATGACTATTGAAAGATGATATGACATATGTTGTGTGTGACGATATGGGAAGGGTCAAGAAAACCGCAAAACTTCTAGTAAGCCGTGCTCATGGGGCCGTGATTACAAACTTCGAGTAGGCTGTGCCCATTGGGCCGTGATTAAAATACAACACTTGGCTATGCCAGAAGACCGCCGAGCATCAAGCAAGCCGTGCCCTTCGGGCTATGATTAAAAATTTGGGACACGTATTTGGTTGAGATTGTGTGAGACGTTCCAAGTGATGTGTGTATTTGCTATATGCATCTATGATATGAATTGTACTGACATATAGGAGGGAATTGAGGCAAAGGTAAGTCCTTTGTTTTATACGTGCATAGGTAGCCTTTGGGACGCATTTCTTTTATAGTCGGAGTTTAGAGGGTGAATTTGCTGAGACGTTGTCTCACTCCGTTGTGGAATAACATTTTCAGGTCCTTAGATGGCAACTCTTTCTGAGCATTTTGGTTAGCCGAAGAAGGTCACAAAGTAGGTAGTTTATATTTTGCTTCATGGGAACCCAAGGGGATGGGTCTATGAACTCGTGAAGTCCGTGGTCTAGGTTGATGTGGGTCTACCCCATAAGGTACCACATTGATACAGATCATGGTACCGTCGCAAGCAGAATGGATAGAGAGAAGGTCCCATACCGGAATTTGAGAGACCTGTGTATGTACTGGAGGTTGTTTTTGGAAAAGACATAGTAGATCCTCCTGGTGGTTTGGTGGTAGACTCAGATCATTCGGATCCAGGGACTCTGGAGTATTCAGCTGGAGATTCCAATGAGGAAGAGGATCTATAGTTTTATGAATCCCCCCCTTTTTGTAGACTGTGTATATATCAACTAGTATTATATATGACATAGTTTGATGTGTACAAAGGTGTGGTTTGATTTTTGAAAATTTGTGGCTCTATTTTTCTATCCCATCTTGGGGATTTATTATTCACTTTTGCATGCGCATTAAAATGAATGGGTCGGCGACGCATCATGAGACGTCGCTATTTATTCAACCATGCATAGATGGACATGTGCTCGGAGAATTGGGGCGTGACATGATGCTTTCGACATTAATTGTTTAAAATCTTTTAAACTTTGGATTTGATATTGGAATTGTCAAGGTTCGGACCATATTTAAAATGGTTGTGACACCTGTGAGCGTATGATATGCACCCCATACTAGCCTTGGCAATTGAATGCGTTCCATAGCCAAGATGCTCCTTTGTTGAAATGTTTCGCTTTCCTTTCACAACATTTCAAACATATCCAAATCTTTGAAGCATCACATAAATTACATATGCATGAAACCATTCCATTTGTTAGAAATGTTTGTGATTGTGATTGGTGCTTGTCTAATGTTGGCTCATTGAAAATTATTTTATTGTTTAAGAAATAAGGCCTGAGAAACTGCCTACATGTTTATTTCTCATAATGCATGTGAATTCTAAATTTATGCTTAAGTATGATGCCTGATTCCATGGATATATTTTGGGGCTCACCTAGAACATGTCTTAGAGACTTATAGGCGTTAATGGCCATGTGAGAAAACAAATAGTCACTAATGGATGTAAGCCACAAAAATGAATTGGGTAGGTGTCTAGAGGGATCAGCGTGTGAATTGTAAAGGCTGATCCTGAGACTCAAATTGATTGATTTTGAATCTTCTCTCAATTGCTTGACTCTTTCTGTTTGTTTCATGGTTGTGATTGATTTTGCCTTGAGCAATTGTTTCTTTCCTATTGTATGCACCCAATCTAGATTTAAGTCAGGATTAGATTAGGCCCTTGGAGGTGGAAAATCATCAATATATGAAGACAATGGAAGGTCGATGTTCATTCCGACTATATTCTTAATATATGTTTCAGGTCACTTCATTTGTATAAACACCCGATGAGGTGCGGGTTTTATTTCCCCCATTTCATTTTTCTCTACCATTTACGATTGCATGTTAGATTTATTATTTTTCCTATGACCATTTATTGAGTGTTTACTTATTGTTTCGCGTTTAAATTTCAATTGAATGTTCTTTTTTCTCTTTCTTAGAAATAGAATTGCAAGAAAACAACCACGATCACTTAGTTTAAACTCATTGACCATAAAAAGTAAAAAGATAGACATGATCACCTTAGAGAACATGACAAACCATTAGGTATGAAAGGGCACTAATAGAAATATTAGTGTAACCCAAGTCCCTGAACCTAGATTTCTAGTTGCGTAGAAATCAAGGGATAACTACCAACCTTCGATTGGGTTTTCTGGTTGACTCCCAAAAATGAGGCTAGTGGCAACTCCCTCCTATTGGAGGGGTATGGGTCTCAACGAGACACACCATAGTTTAGTATACCCACGGATGAAAGTTTCCAATGGATGAAGTGATGCCATCCATGGCAAGCGAGTACTATTGGAAGGGTTATCACGGTAAAGGTAACCCGAAATTCGATACCCACACTTGACCTTTTTTTTTTTCAAGGTGTGTCACTCGTGTGGGTACAAGTCACAACACATTTTCATTGTCACACGAGGTACGATCTTGGGAGAACTCACAACCATGTATGAGGGGACTTACAATGGGTTCATTCCGAAAAGTAATGTGATGACGTTTTTTTGAAATGTGAACTGTGCGGGAACTTTTATGGTCAAGTATCCCTAAATTCCACATTTTCCATCTCCATTTGGGGAGCGCGAGGGGTCCACTGGAGATTGGTCACTAGTTAAGAGGAGTTGAAGCCGTTTAAAAATAGTTGTCGTGTTAACCAACATGTTTTATGTAGGATCATTTGCATGTCAAAGTCGCGTGAAAAATGAGGTAAGTTGTTAATCTTGTGTTAAACAGTCTTGTAAGTGGGAGATATAAGGGGTGAAGTGTGTGTAAACTTCTTGTCTTGTAGGTGGTGAAATGATGTATGAATGAAGGGTTATATTGAGGTGTTGAATGTTTAACTTTAAATGCATGTTTACAAACTTTAGCACTATATCGCACGCACAACTGTTGTCAAAAACCCTTATCGCCCAATTTAAAACCTTTAGCAAGGTTTGTGGGTAGAATTCGCGAGTGAACACTTGTGGTAATCTATACTTCTATTAATGCGCTCATCTTGAAAGTTGCCTTGACCGATGATAGTATTGGTGAGTAAACTATTTTATCATTTGAGATTGGGACCTTGAGCCTTTAGTATCCTCATCCTTAGGTGTCAAAACCTCACAAGTCCTCATGCGATGTGTGATTTGTGCTTGCTATAGTGATGGTTGATAAGACATCATTACCATTTTATCGTTGTAATTTTTTTAATTTTTTAATTTCAATTCCACACTTCATATTTCCAACAACAATGCGTCTTTAATCTTGAATGCCCCTTTAGGTTTAGGTTTAGATGGACAAGTTCGAGATTGATGGATTCTTGTGCCGAGGAGCCTCAAGATTATATGAGATAACACTCGATCTGAAGCACCAAGGCTATGTAGAGAAACACATTCTATGTAGAGAAACACATTGGTTTTCTCCCAATCTTAATGGAGGTCAAACTCAGAATAGTAATGGTGAAAGCATTGGTCCACTTTGTGCTCAATCAATACGAGTTGACCCCTACAATTGAGAAGTTCGAGATAATCATTGGGTTAGATAAGGCTTCCCTAGGTTTCACCGCTCCTCCTATTAGACAAAACCCAGTCTCTCTTTTAAGTCAATTTCTTAATATTCCTTTTGATAAAATTAGAGCCATTCTTAAGAGAACTTCAAATTCCATGCTTTACACTTTCCTCGAGCAATATCTTCTTAGTCTTGAGCCTACGGCTGGGAATCAAATTGTCACGCCCCGATCCTCGAGTGCGTGCCTATCCCTCGGTAGTCAGTAAAACTTGCGACATCTTAGGACGCATAATAGACCCATTCATTTTAATGCACATATGGAAGCGAGTTACTAATCCCCTGACCACAACAAATGCGGGATAAAAAAGCATGTCACAAATTTCAAATCAACACATTACTAAAAACCACAATTTGGTTTACAAACAGAGGACAAATCTAAGTATAGGAGGTCTATCTCCAAAAAGAACTTTTGAGCCATCCATGCTCTTGACCCTTTTGCCTCAAGCTCCGGGTTCTTCACCTTAGGGACCTGAAAAGTTGAGCTCACGACGAGGTGAGACAATGTCTCAGCAAGTTCACCCATTAAGCCTCGACTAGGAAGAAAATATGCCCAATGGCTATCTAGTCACGCACGAGATAGATGACTTACATTTGCCTCAGTCCCTTCCTACAAGTCAATACGATTCATATACTTAACCAATTTATTCATTTCAAATCATCAATCCATCAATCCACTCGGTCAATCAACTCAATTCGACACAATTGGTATGTGGCATCCCAAAATTCAAAGTCAAGCCATAAGGTGTGTTAAAGTCCTTAATTAGATGATAAAATTTCCTAAGGTTTATGCTTTAGCCATTAGTCTTTTAATTAGATGATTTGTGCATATGATTGTGAAAATTCAAATTTGATAGATTAATAAATCTATGCTTGGCCATGTATTTTATAAACTAAATTTCAATAAACAAGATGCCCCAAGACTTTGCCCAAGATGAAAATTGAAATTTAAAAAAATATATATATATATTTATAGAAGAATTTCAAAAAAAAAAGGGGGAAAAAGTCAATTTTTGGGATGGGCCTTAGGCCCATTGGCCTAAGCTTTTAATGGGCCAAGTTGGCCGGCCCAATAGAGGCCCAAGAGAAGTGGTTGACCGGCCCAAATAGAAGCCCAAGCCCAAGCCCAAAAGTCCATAAGACAAGTGGCACAAGACTCTCATGTATTGGCTTAGGGGAGGAGGCCATGCATTGGCCTTGGTTAAGGCAAGTAGTCATTAACAATCATAAGGATTTGGGGGTATAAAAAGGGAAGAGAGAGAGAAGGGTGGCCGGTCATTTGCTCGCCCAAAGAGAGAGAGAGAGAGAGAGAGAGAGAGAGAGAGAGAGAGAGAGTTGTGCGAGAGAGAGATTTCGAGAGAGAGGGGGAACCGGCCGAGAGAGAGAGGAGGAGGAACCAATGTCCGTCCGCCGTGTGCCGCCGTGTTCGCCGCCTTACGCCGTCGACCGACCAGTCTAGAGGCAAGTGGGAGTCCTCTAGCTTCTCTTGCATGCTTGAATGTTGTTTGCATGTTAAATTCTTGGGTGTTTAAGTGAGAAAAACCGAGGTGTGGTTGGCTTATTCTTGAATCGCATGACTGTTCTTGCTCGGATTATGTGAGTCAGAAAGTTGTTTGAGCTTGCATGTGTGTTTAGAGTCCAATTTTTGCTTCTATTTCTTCATGATAATTGTAGCTAACATCGTGAACTACAACATACTGAAATTTCGTGGAAAATGATGGAGATTTGAGGGGTTAAAGTCTCATCCTACGGAGACCTCAGATCTGTAGAGTTTTTACTGACCTCTTGCTGGATTCGTGATTGCATGTTGGTTTGTGTTGAGAATCTCACTTCAATTTCTTCATGAAAGTTGTAGGATACATCTTAAAATACAACATAATAAAATTTGAAGTGAAATTAACAAGTATAGCCTAGTAAATCAACTATATCTTGAAGACGATGATTCTGGTGATGTATTCCGAGACACCCGAGACTTCAAGGACCTAAATGATGACTATACTATGGTTATTTGACTTAGATATATTCATGAAACTTGTAAAAGACATCTTGATGTATAACATATCCAAATTTAAGAAGAAACGAAATAGAATAGGTAGGTGAAATCTCAATATTTCGGAGATGTGTACACTGGACGATGCGGTAATGGATCCAGAAGCTTCGTGAGACTGTATAAAATAATCTAAAAAGAATCTGGCTTGGAGTTCTTCATGAAAGTTGTACGAAAATTTCTTGGCTATAACTCTGTAAAATTTCGGAATTTTTGAAGGCCATATGGATATTTTAATCGAATTTCTTCGGAAACTGTGCATTCTGGTTTCATCCGAAAATCATAGGATGTTTTGTGAAAATTGTGAGATTGTGTAAAATTCTATTTGGCCATGTATTTTGCATGTGATTATCATCCTATTGGCTTGTTTGATAATTGCTTTAATTCTTATAATTTTGGGAAATTATATATATTAAATTTAATATTTATGAAAGCGGCAAAAGTTGAAAATGGATTATTTTATTGGCCAAAAATTTCATAAATGACTACACCATATAGCATGTATGATAAGATATTGGTGTATGTATGACATTGAATTGTGATGCATGTGTGAATCCTATGCCAAGTATGACTTGTTTGATGTCATGCCATATGTCATGTTAAATTGAGATCAAAATAATGGTAAATGTGGATAATGATAAGTGAGGAGGTGGTTGTGGTGGAGGGTAATGCCCGGAATGTATAGAGATGCATTGCCGGATGGCCCTGGGAGATTTAGGATGCTCGGAATGTGGGGTTGCCGGAAGCCCCGTCGGAGGTTTCTGCCCGAGGGGAATGCCTCGCGATGCCAGGATTGAGGTGCGAGATGCCCGGCCAGGGAGTGTAAATGCCAGAAGCCCTGTCGGAGGTCTTTGCCCGAAGGGAATGCCTCGTGATGCCAGTTGAGATGCGAGATGCTCGGAATGTGGGGGGCCGGATGCCCGGTGGCCTGGGATGGTTGAATGCCGGAAGCCTCGGAGGTCTTTGCTCGAGGGGATGATAAAATTGATGATTTGAGGAATGGGTGATGTGGTGATCAAATTGAAAGTTAAAAGTGGAAATTAAACCATGGCATGATATGCATGATGATGATGATGATGATGATGATGATATGTGATGTGAAATAATGATGATCACCCATGGCATGACATGCATGATGATATGCATGATGATGATAATGATGATGATATATGAAATGCATATGATATGCATGATGATGAGGATGATGATGATAATATGTGATGTGAAATAATGATGATCACCCATGGCATGACATGCATGATGATGATGATGATGATGATGATGATGATGATGATGATGATGATATATGATATGATATGATGATATGCATGATGATATGCATAACGATGATGATGATGATATATGATATGGCATGATGATATGCATGATGATATGCATGACAATGATGATGATATATGATATGGCATGATGACATGTGTAATGTGCTGATGTCATGATGATGATGACATATATGATATAATGATGCCATGATGATGATGACATGTATGATACGATGATGATACACATGTATGTGTTATAAATTGATATGATGATGCATGATAGTATGTGCATGGCTTCAAGGTAAGTAACGCCTGCAAAACATGTATGATTTGCCTGATGCATTGAGTTGTTATTGGATTCCTTATCTGCTGAGTGGTTGTACTCACCCCTTTTGGGGACCAACATTTCAGATTAGCAATATGCCGCTTCCTGCCGTCACGCAGGGTGCATTTTATGGGTTACCGTCCGACGTCGAGGTAGAGTGTGAGGAGTTTAGCTGTCCTTCTGTACCTGGACTCACCTACATACGTGTGCGTTGTTTTGTCTCGTACAACATAGGCCTGGCTGGGGGCCCGATTGTCCAGGAGTTTATCTCCGTCCACGTTCGCCGCGATGGGGTGATGAGAGGGATGCTGCTAACGCTGCCGCCTGACGCACCGGACTGGGTGTGAGGCTTGTGCGTGACGAGTAGGGGTTGTTTCTTTTTGGATAGTTAGCCGACACTTATGATGGGGATTATACACGTGAGATGTAGAGGGTCGAGGGTTCTTTTTGAGGTTTTAGGCTAGACATGGCTGAGTCCTAACTTTTCTTTTTTGATGTACCGACCCAAAAGAAGTCCCATCTTGAAAATATATGTAAATAAAGTGTCATGGCTTGTCTATAAAATGATGGTGATAGTGGTGTGTATTAGGGGAGGAGATGGTGATGTTTTAATTTGCTTTCGCTAATGAGTCGCGCTGGGACCGTTTTGTTTAAAAAAAAAATGTGTCTATGAATTATGACGTATCTTCAAAGGAGAAAGGTCATAAGGTGTAACATTGGCGTTGGTGGCGACCTACGAAGGGTTCGGGGTGTCACATGGTATGATCTGTACTATCTATAAATCAATACTATCTATCAATTCAATACCATCTATCATCTCAATATTGTCTATCATCTCAATACCATCTATACGATCAATCTAGTCAATTCGATACAACCAATGCTGACACAAGCTAAAATAGATAATAATAGCTCTCATAAGCTGATATACAGATAGACGGTAGCTCGCACAAATTGATATAAATAAATAATAGTTTGCATAAGCTGATATAGATAAATATTAGCTTGCACAAGTTGATATACGAATCGTTGCTCTCACAAGCTGATATAAACGATCATTGCTTACACAAGCTAATAAAGTATACTGCTCTCACAAGTTGACATATCAAGCACTTATAAGTTGATATAGTATACTGCTCTCATAAGCCGAAAACCTAATGCTCACACAAGCTGAACTACGATAAACCCACCCTGGCCAAGAACTTTGTGCCTTGCGTACCAATATCCCTCAATTAATTAATGAACTTGGCCTAATTTTATTATGTTAAAATATACCCAATGAAAATAATCGTGTGTGGGTACACGATAAACCTCAGCCAAAAGTATAATATTTTTAATTCATAAAATCCCACTAATTATATAGTCGATAAAAACACTTTTGGCGCTATAAACCAACGCCCAATAATTTTCTAGTTAAATATTGAAATTATTAAATTTGGAGATAAATACCAAAAATTACAATTCACACTCAAATTGCACAAACCAGCACTCAATTAAATAAACTAATCATACCATTGCGTTCAACATAAAATTCCGGTCATCGACTATCCTGATCTAATTTTTGGAAAACAATAACTAATTAAATAATTACCGAAATTAATTAATAAATACTAATAAATAGCAAAAAGCACACTTAGGCCAAAAAAGCCTAATTAAATACCAAAACGTGTCCGGAAAAATTTCGAACCTAACTAGATAAATACTACGACCTATCTACTTGCTAATTGCACTACTCTAGCCACCTAACATGCAATATCAAACAACTAAATTGCTAATCCGTTCTAACTAACTAACTAATCCATACTTAATCTAAATTAATCAACCCTTAAGTATAATTAATTCCATAAGCAGATTAGTGAGTAAACTCACCGGTTTTGAAATCTAATGAGTCCACGATGACGGCAACGTGGATATGGACGATAAACTCTGAAGTGGTGGCACAAATAGGGACCAAACTGAGGCCGAAACTGGCCCCGCAAAGCTCACGGTTGAGCTGGGTTTTTGCTATTGCGCTGCGGGTCTTGTTGGTCGCAGCTTCGAGAGGGCTGGTCTCGGCTCGGTTGGGCTGGCTGAGCGGGCTTCGGCGGCGTGGCAACTAAGGAGGGGAAAACCGGGCTGACGTGGGCTGAAGATGGGCTAACCATGAAGGACATGGGCAGAGGAGGGAGCTCGTTGGGGTGTTGGGCCTTTCGGTGAGTGGAGATCGTGGGCTGCTGGAGTCAACGCCAAGAGAGGAGCTGCGTTGGTTTGACTGGTGGGGACGCGCGACAGAACAGAGGAGGATCGGTGGAGTCTCACAAGGAGAAGGGGCAGCAGATTCAGAGGGAGTTTGGTGGGGGCAGCGAATGTGCAGGTGAAATGAAAATGAAAGAAAAGCAGAAGAAGACAGGGGAGTCGACGAAGCTGGCGGGGCCAGAGAGAGAGAGACCGAAGGAGAGGGAAGGGACAAGGGCAGAGAGTGTCGGGCAAGAGGAAGGAAGGAAACGTGTAAAATGAAGAAAAAAGGGAGAGAGACGTGCGTGAGTTGAATGGGCAAGGGGGGCCCAAAAGTCAAAGAAGAAAGAGAAGAACGAAGACCACTGCAAGGGGTTGTCGGATGGGGAAAAAGATCGACGACGAAGCGGATGTGTGAAGAGACCGAAGAAAGGGGGGAAAATTAAATAAAAGAATATCTTGAATGAGTAATTATTCATCCTCATCTTCTGCTCACTTTTAATCCAATAATGTCAATCGGTCATTCTAGGCCAATTTCAACACCAACTCGCCCCAATTGAAGTCCAAATGAAGACCAAAATAGGCCAGGCCCTAGCCTACGAATTTCATCTCATTGGACTTCCAAATCCTCATCAATTCCTCTTATTTGAAGTCAAATTTTACTGAGGAAGAAGCCCACACAAGTTCTACAATTTCCTATGACTAGGTAGCTCACTTAGAAGGCCAAAAATCCATTCAATTTGGCCCATTCGAATTTCCGTTCTTTTCCGATTCATCCGAATCGATTTTCCATAAAAATCCTGAACTTGCTGAAAATTCCCGAAAGATGAATCGACATTTCTAAAATAAATCGTGACATGACAGAACTTTCAATTTCTAAAATCGGGTTCAAATTCACTGTTAATTTCAATCTGGCGCGATTTTAGCATTACTTAACCCACTGGGTAGCTTTTAGGAATTTTTGGTGCAATTGACCTATGGTCGATTTTCTTCGAGCCACAACGTACCTCTTCGACACATTGGCGACTCTCGATTGCAGTGAAAATCCTAAGGTTTTAATTATGGACATAGGGTATCCAAAACGACAGAATATCGGTCTAGTGCCAATCGACGAGAATTTTGCAATCAGGTAGAATCGCCCACACTTTGATCACACATCTCATTTGAATCGACCTATCCTTGATCTCTGATTGATTTTGACAATGCCGTAATGACCTTTGTAGATTAGCACGGTCTAGCAGTCGAATTCTAGTCAAATTCTCAAGTCTATTGCATTTATATTCCTTAACGGCTTCACCTGATTGGATAGTTATCTCGTGAGTGGCCATCCTAGAGAATAACACTATAGACACATCAATGAAAAACTCAATTTATCTAATCAAAACCAGAACCTGAAAATTATGATGTCACACAAATTCCCCACACCTTTCTTCTTATGTTCTTCGGTTTTGTGATATTTTCTCACACTCAAAAAATAATGGATCCCTTTGTTACCTACATCATTAAACAAGTATATGCCTTTAGTCACTTTACATACATGATTCTCGTTGAGACTTTCATGTCCCTTAATCGATTCAAAGCAAATGGATGAGGAATTCTTAGAGCCCTATTGGGACTTCTCCAAATTAGGTTGATTTATCACATCAATGAGTTTGTCCCCTCATATGAGAATCATCAATGTCACGAAGAAGTACCATCCTATTCTCATGTTTCATGAAAAGAATGAATTCTTCCTGTTGTGGTCCTTTTCATGAATTCTTCCCGTTGTGATCCTTTTCTATATGGTTTCACCTTCTCAAAAGACTCACTCCGAGCCTAATCCAATGGCACATCTGATGGTTAGGGTTTCCTGATGTGCGCCTTACTAGTGGAGTTGACAAAGGCAACATCTTCATGTCTGTGAAGGTTTTTGTTTCAAACACTAAGCAGACTTTTAAATGTTGCTAAAAGAGTAGGTACAATGTTTAGGCAATGCTATTTAGTCATAAAGCTTGACCTTTTTCTACGTAAATTTTCCTATTATGGATAGACCTAGTCTATAAATTAGAGTTGACTGAATGATTAATACGATCCTATGACCGACAGATGACTACATCATAGAGTCACTCTAGTTATTCAAAAAATTACTTGACTGAAACATTGATCGATCATTTGAGAACTTCGGTTCGAGAACGTTAGGAAAAGAGCAGTAAGACTTTGTACGATTTAATATTGCAATGCAGTTGAGCATTAACTTTTTGCTATTTAAAATCCCACCGACCATCTAACCAGGGGAAAAAAAATTCCCATCAACCCTAACATGGGAACGTGATACGTACCAAATTAATAACTGATACAATTGATTGGAAATCCAACTACCTCACTGAATGAATGGGGACAAAATGAGCAACTCATTGACAATGACATTAATAATGTGGAGTCCATCATCTTGAAAATGCATTGGTCATTTGCCCAAAAGGAGGAAAAATGATCATCAATGCCAAAGCCTAGAAAAATAAGCATAAGTTCCTCCATTCCTACAAAATGTTGAAAATGAGGAAGATTGCCTTGGAGGAAAAAGGACTTTTAAAATCATTATAGATGTCAACATGCATGTGCAAAGATGAAATTAAAGAAAAGTTGGGTCAAGGGAGATAATTAACTTGAAAAACTCCAAATTAAAAATCTCTTGGGTATTTGGTAATCAATCAGGCGCCAGTTACTTTTTTTAACGATAAAAGCATAATACCTCTAGTCTCAAATAAGGTGAAAGATGGCAAGTGATGTTATTCACAAGTAGAAACCCATTTCAAATGTCTACCATCTCACGTGGTCACATCCGTATACTTCTTTTGATGGGTCATGTTATTTTGTCGAATTGTATTAAGACACAACATTATTTCAGCATATGTTTGGTTCAATCTATTTGATATGGGATTCTAGGGAGGCTGAATCTAAGTCAGATTCGGTCCATATTTTGTACTAATTAATTAATGCAATGCAGTTGTACATTAATGTTTTGATAGCGACACTGAATGTGAAGCTCAGTTGGATCCATATAATAGATATCAAATTGCTTAAAAAGCCATTTACCTCACTGAATAAATGGGGACATATATCAAAAAACTAATTGATATTGACATTAAATGTGGAGTTTGATCATCTTGAAAATGCATTCACGGATCTTTTACCCAAAATGATGAAAAATTATAATGAATGATACATGCTAAATTATCACGCATGTTTTGTCAATAAGATTTGAATGAGCCTTATATATATATAGTCTCTATCATTACTCTAATAGGGTATCGCAGCCAATAATTTGTTTTAGGTTTATTTCATATATGAATTTCTTTGTGTGGTTATCAATACAATTTGCATGTGAGAGGGAATGAAACTAATAATAGTCAAATAGTCAATGTGTAAATAATTTTAATGGTGGTGGACCTAACAAATATCCAAATAATTAGACAAAGGAACTTCTGCCTAGCTCAAACGATAGATGAAGGAGCGTGACGGTGAAGCATTTCCGAGCAAAATGCTTGCCCTGTCCCATCAATCCCGTCACTTGTATATTTTAAAAAGAATATGTTTTGATATATATTAATTACAAGTAATATGCTAAAGTATATATTGTTATATATAACTCACTATAATTTACTATCTACTTAATTTTAAACCTAATATAAAAGTGATTAATTTTAAAGTAGCAGAATGAAAAATTGTTATGCAAACTTTGGCGATTATATTACTTTAACATGTCGCTTTAAAAATCATTTGAAATTTATTTCTCATGTTGGGATACAGTGCCTTGTGTGCCCTAAGAGGAAGTGCCCGCTCCACACTGCAAGGATCACGGGAAGGTGGTGGGGCAAAGCTCCGCCTCCTGTGGCGGGAACGGGGAATGCAATCCCCAGCCCCACCCCACTGCGTGCCTATCCTTACACACCATGATAAATTTATTTTGAAATTCCTCTCATTTGTCACTTTATTCCTTATTTACTAATTTAAGTATTGGAAGGTCCTCTTGAGACCAAGCCCATAAGGCTTCCTTCATTTGTGGTGTGCACACCAATCTATAAGAAAATTTATGATACTCTTTAATTAACTCACTGGAGATTGTTCATTTTGGCCCTTCACATATTAAACCTCACCAATTTGCCCTTTGGTCTATAGGTGCACGTTTAACAATAAAGTTTCAATGCTAAACGTTGCCATTACGTTAAGAAGCCCATCTCCTAAGTTAATTTCAGTTTCTTATGCTTATTCAAAGAATTCTTTCTCCCTGTGCAGTGCACAATTTGGTTCATTCTTGCCCCTTTTTCCATTTTGGTGGAAGCCATACTACTCCAAACTCTCTCCTCGATGATTACCCTTTGCCCTTTTTGAACCAGCTCATTACAAGTCTGCTAACTTCCATGTGATTCGTTCTCAATCCACACGCCACTAGAGGGAGGTTTTGCTCTAATACCATATTGTGACATCCTTGAATTAATTCACTAAAGGTATTGTCCATTTTTTACCATCCTATACTTAGGTACACGGTTTTGTCCTTTGACATATAGGGAAGCACTTTTCTAGCATATCATCTATCCTGATAGTGTTCTTACATAAGCCTACTTAACATTGGAGTTCTAACACTAAATGTTGCTATTATGTCAAAAGGTACCTTTTGTGAGTTAATTCTAGTTTCTCATATGTATTTCATAAATGCTCCCCCTTTATTCAGTGCGTAACTTGATTCATTCACATCCCCTTTGCCATTTTAAAAGCTTGTTGGGGCTGCTTCTTATCTAGGCCTCTCATCCCTACCATAATTCTCCACAGCGTAATAGGTTCAAGCTATCCCAACCGAGACTTTGAAAAACTTCACATTAATACTCAGGGTACGATATATATTGGACTTTTAGCTGCATCTTATCAACAACATTATTATCAAATATCTTACACCGAGTGAAAGAAATGCTATAGGAACGACAGCTACTCAACAGCACTCGTCACAGGAAGACTTGAAATTGACAAGGTCATCGTTGCAGGTCGACCAACGCTGAAATAAAAGGCATCTCTCTCTACATAAGCACAACTAGCACTCCTCATGAACCGCCGTCCTTAAGACAACTCCAGTCTTTCATGGATTGGAAGCGGGATTATTAAGCGATACACGAGTGCTATCAACGGCGGTTGTCTGCCAATGTTGATGTTGACGTGTCAAAAAGTTATGGGAGGTTGATAGGGTTGGTGAAGTTGCAGCTATAAATGGAGCATTTGTTCCTCAGTGCTTAAGTCGCTCTTCAGGTGGCCCCTAACTCCAGTTCAAAGACTCATCCTGTTCGGTTCGAACATGGGGTTGGATATAGTACAATTTCTTGAGAACAAGACCATCTTAGTCACCGGAGCCACTGGCTTTCTCGCCAAGAGTACTCTCTCTCTCTCTCTATCTCTCGGGACCATCTTAGTCATGGGAGCCACTGGCTCTCTCTCTCTCTCTCTCTCTCCCCCCCCCCCCCCCCCCCCCCCTTATGAGTATACATTGTTGCCAATTGCCATCAATTGACCATCTTTTTGCTAACTAACATTTATTTGATTCTATATATTATGACAAGTTAGTTTTTGTGGAGAAGCTGCTTCGAATTCAGCCAAATGTCAAGAAAATGTATGTTCTTATCAGAGCTATGGACAAACAGACAGCGACACAAAGGTTGCATGAAGAGGTAGAGAATCAAAACCTAAATTATCCTCGGATAGTTTAGATCAACTTTTTTGTTCTAAATTGACTAGAAAGAAAAGGCACACATAGATGTGTGTTAAAAAGAAAAATTATTAAGGTCCCGTTTGTTTTGTAAAAGATGAATGATTTGAAAAAGAAGTTCTTTCAAATAATTGCTTGTATCGCTTACAAGAATAAATATGCGAAAAATATTTTCATCTTCTAACAAAATGCAGGACATAAATTGTTGTTGATAATGAATTTTTTTTTTTCTATTGAATAATTTTTTAAGCTATATAAATAATCATTTTTAGAAAGATATACATCAATTTTTTCACTCTTCGCAAAACAAATAGAACCTAAGGGAAGAAAATTGTGGGATTTGTGTTATTTTAGGAAAAAACTTGAATCGTTAGAGGAGTAGCCGTATCCAATAGATGGCACAATCACTTAAATGTGTAATTCCAAATTAATTCTACTCTATTTAACATGGAAAATCAAGGCAAGGAAGAAAAAGAATACGAAAACTAAGATAAAAGATAAATTTTCCTTCATAACGACTCTTAATCTTTTCGCATCGCAAACAGCTCATACAGAAGAAGTTATTCGGCATTCTGAGGGAAGAATGGGCAGAGAACTTCAACTCAATTGTGGAGAAATTGTCTCCAATTCCTGGGGACGTTTCTTGCGAGAATTTGGGAGTACATGATTTCGATTTGAGATCGGAGATGTGGAGAGAAATAGACATAATTGTCAGTTCGGCCGCGACTACCAAATTCGACGAAAGGTGCGTGATTACAATCTTGCCCTGCCCGCCAATTTATAATTAGTTCAGATAATTCGTGGCTTTTTCTTCATACTATTTATGTGTTTACTGCCATCTTTTTCCCGCAGATATGACATTGCACTAGCCGTCAATACATTTGGAGCTAAGCATGTTGCTGAATTTGCTGTAAGATGTGTCAACATAAAGATGCTACTTCACATATCAACTGGTTTGTGTTTTTTCGATTGTGGTTGTTCTTGATATTTTTGCTATGTAAATTAGCAGATGATGGGTTCCATTTCACCACCCGCTCATTTATAAAGTAGTTTGCACTAACAATGTTTCTTATGGAACCCTTTATTTTCAGCATATGTATGTGGCGATATGACCGGGATTATACAAGAAAAGGCATTTAGTATGGGTGAGACGCTCAATGGGTCAATGAAGTTGGATGTGAATGAAGAGAAACTCTTGGTTGAAGAATTGACGAACGAACTTCAAGAAAGGAATGCTTCAGAGAGAGAAATCACCATTGCTTTAAAGAGTTTAGGCTTGCAAAGGTTTGCTTGTTATTAATTGAATTGTAAACAAGAGAATTGATAATTAAGTTAGTTGAAAATTACAACTTCAATTGTGGCTCTCACACCCAGGCATCAAGTTAGACCACTACCTCAAGCTTAGCGTACACTTTTTATCATCTCTAAAGTTGATTGTATCATACTGGATAATTATAAGAAAATTCTTAAATCTATTGTAAAAGTGTCAATTCAGTTTTAAACATTTTTTTTTTGTTTAATTGAGTTTTAAGCCTTTTGTATTTGTACAAATTTAGTCCATCTGCTCAATTTTGTCTATAAATTATTGACATAGACGTCAACCGTTCTATGTGGTGCAACCAATGCTAACGTAGACAATTTTTAATAATATTTTAATATCTTTTATTTTTCCTTTTTTATTTTCTTCCTGTCTTCCTTTAGCTGATCATCAAGAAAGAAAGAGAAAAAAGGAAAAGAAAAATTCAAACAATTAAATAAATAATTTTTTTGAAAGAATATCATTAAAATTGTCTATGTTAGCGTTGATTGCACCACATAAGATAGCGGACCCTTATGCCAATGATTTCGGTCAAAATTGGCCAAATGAACTAAATTGACAAAAGTACAAAATGTTTGGATATAATTAGTAAATAAAAAATAAATAAAAAATTTAGTACTGAATTTGTACAATTGCAATAAGTTTAAGATTTTTTTTTGGTAATTCTCCTGCATCACATTGATACTCTTTTCGTGAAAATTTGGGTTGTAAGAAATGTTTTTGATTGTACTAGAAGTTCCACCGATAAACTCTTTACAAGGTACTTTCTCTTTCTCCAAGGACGTGACCATAATATTCAGAGCTAATACATGAGCTAGGTAGTTAAAATATGTCTGATCAATCAATTCATTTGTTTATGCACCTACCGGTATATAACAATCTTCAGCAGTTCTTATCATTTTCATTATAATTGATGCGCAGGGCAAGGCTGCATGGTTGGCCAAACACATATACTTTAACGAAGGCAATGGGGGAAATGATGGTGCAGCATCATCTCAAACAAAATATTCCGCTTGCTATTATGAGACCCACAATCATAACAAGTACTTACCGAGAACCTTTTGCTGGTTGGATTGAGGGTTTCCCTCCCAGGTTATCCTTCACAAAACTCTCTCTCCCTCTCCCTCTCTCTCTCTCTCTCTCTCTCTCTCTCTCTCTCTCAAAAAGGTGGTCCGAAATTGAACTTCCTAAGAAGTATTAGAGTCCGCTCATAATTAGTAGAATCTTACAGATCACTCACTTAAGATCTCTAGTGTCACCCACCACATTATTTTTTGAGAGTAATATCATAAGTGGTTCCTGAATTGTTATTTGGTGTTCAATGCACCTCAGTTTTAAAAAAAAAAAAAGTGGAAGAACTCTATTGAACACTGCACAAAAGTGAATGGACTGCTTGGGTATTACCTCTTGGTTCTTTGCGAAATGCAAGTTGTTTTTTTTTTTTTTTGGTAAGGGCGAAATGCAAGTTGTTACTGAACAAGAAAACCAAGAAATATACCTACATCTAATTTCTTACTAATGAATGCACCATCTTTTCGAGGAAGTTAAACCTTTAGAGGAGGCTAAACAATGAATAAATGAAGTTTACGATCCTTGATTTTAAAGAGAGGCCATAGAAAAGCCAACTCCATGGGGAGGATAACAGGAGAGTATGAAAAGACATTTCTCGTATCGGTAAAAGATCAATGTCTCACAGACAACTATATTCATCAAATTTATAGAGCAAGTTGGTAAGAACACACACATGGGCACATCTTTTACTGGTTAAATGTTGGTTTTATTTGATTGATTATGTTGTTAGACCTTAGTCCTTGACAAGTAACGAAGATAAATATCTTGTTAATTGAGTGTTTATTTTGCTTAACAAGCAAGAATTGTCCGATGAACTTTTTTTTTTTTTTTTTTTTTCCTTTGGAAACATATGCCGACACAGAACCATGGACAGCATCGCCATAAGTTATGGTAGAGGAAGACTGGAATATTTCTTGGGCAAACCTGATGCGATTCTCGACACGGTAACATCTAATCATCTCAACAAGTGCCTATCACTGTCAAAATCCCACGATCATAAGCATCCTAAATTTTGCATTAGCTTAATTGACAATGTACTTCTCTTTTTTGAATTGGCTTATGATAGATCATTTGGAAAACGTTATTGATAATTACATATATCAACATCACTTTATTGTACGAATATGAAAATACATACAGACCTACATTTATTCATATACGAATACATTTGATTCATTTCCGCCTAAATATAGAGTTTCATATTGAGCAGATACCGGTAGATATGGTGGTAAACACTATGATTGTGGCCATGGCGGTGCATGCTAATCAGACCAATTCAAACAAGATTTACCATGTGGGTTCTTCAAGGAAACATCCTTTGACTTATTCAGATCTTCAAGACATCGTTTGGAGTTACTTCAAGGACAGTCCCTGGATCAACGAGGATGGGAAGCCGGTCAAAGTTCGTGAGCCTAAAGTTATGGGAAGCATGGCCAGCTTTCGCAAGCACGTGAGGTGTTACATTCTCATGTCAAAGGTTGGTTCAAAATGACTTAAAAAGTGAAGATCAAATGATCACTAAAAGTAAATTCAATAAATCAAAAAATGTAGAAAATTGAAGATCCCAAATATCTGAAGATCTTTATGTTATATAAATTTTAAGTAGTCAAGTCTACATATTTCCTTCTTTAAATATATAAGTGATGATAATATATAAATAAATAAACATATCTTCAAAATAATTAGCTAATTTGTTTGAAGTGACAATTTCTTTCAATATGTTTCAACATTTACAGCTCTCATTTTTTTTATTTCCGTTAAACAGGAAATATCTGAAACCTTTAGAAATAAGTAAATGTAACACGTAAAACATCACCTATTATGAAAAATTTAAAGTTTGAATAACATTTTACTTTCCGGCGATCATGCATAATTTTTTGCTTTACAAATTCAAAACATTAGGGCCCTAAAAGAAGGGCAAAAAAAAAAAAACGCTAGAGATAAAAAGCCGAAAAGTCATCGTCAAAAGTTATAGCCACCAAAAAAAAAAAAATGTGCTTTCTCTATTCCCCAGGCTCTTGTGTTACGTAAGAATCTCAGACATTTATCGAATTAATTGACATGCATATCCCATGATATTAAGAAGAGGGGAAGAGCATCTGTAGTTTTTGTTGGGCAAACGGAACCTTAGGTATTTCTATTTCATGAAAAATGAATAATTTTTAAAATATTTTTATAAAAATTATTGTTTATATTGCTTAAAAAAAGAGTCAATGAATAATGTTTTCATTATCGATATTAATAGATGTTCAAATATTTTCATAGATAATGAAAATATTTTTTATTTAATCATTATTCGTAAGTGATATAAATGATTATTTTTTATTTTTTTACATTATATATATTTTTGTAAAACAAATTGAGCCTAATTCTGAATTATTTTGGATGAAGGTGCTTAAAATAGCTAGCTCGGTGTTTGGTGGGTACTTCCAAGGCTGGCATGCTGACTTGGACAAAAAGGTTAACCTTGCCGTGCGATTGGCTGAACTCTACGAACCCTATATTTTCTCCAATGGCGTGTAAGCTTCTATGCGTTGGCCAATGTGCGTGCAGAGTGCATTAATTAATCACATTAGAATAGGAAGTCCTAGGTTTAAGTTTTTATAAGTCTATGCTTACCTCCTCTATTATATATTTCCATGCCTCAAAGTCAAGCTTACACGTGATGAAGAGCAACATAATGATTAGATACTGTCATGCATTCACCTCCTAATGTAAATTTTTAAAATAGTTGATAGTGATCCACAAAATTACACAATCTCTCACTCTTTCTTTTTTTTTTTTTTTTTATTGGCTTAGCTTTGACGATACAAATACAATGACTCTGAGAGACACAGCCTTTAACAGTGGAGTAAACTCAGAAAGTGTCTTCTACTTTGATCCGAGGTGTATGGATTGGGAGGACTATTTCAAGAGAAGTCATTTGCCTGGAGTTGTCAAAGCCTTCAAGCACAAGTGAGACATGATGCAATTAATAAATAGTTTGGAAGATGTACTAGTTGGCATTATGAACTCCATGTGCTCTATTCCATTATATGTGGAAATAAATCAGGTGGTGTAACTCAAACATCTATTAATATTTTCGGTGTCATATAAGATTGGAATGCCAATCATATTGAAAAATATGTGTACGGTGTGTGTTCTCCCTCATTTGTAACACCTCAAATGTTGCAAAGTGAAGGTTGCTAGCTAAATAGCGGTTTGGTTACTATAATCTTCCCAAATTCATGATTCATGTAACACATAATATTTTTTACAATAATGTTGCAATCTTCTTAAAGATGAACCACCAAAGAGAAAGCTAATGAACTACAAACGGGAATGTAGGTTCCTCTCATGAGGTAATCATTCATGTATAGTATAGACTATTCCAAGCTCTACCAATTGCAACTTGGTTTTCAAATTAACATACAATTTTCTTACATTTTGGAGCCATCAATAATCAATTATGGTCGATTAGACATCTAAATAAAATGTGGGAGTGCATTTACTTCTACAAACAAGAGATTCAATGGATTTGCGGACTTGATTACACTAGATTAGTCTAATGTCCTTTCGGCCCAATTTCTCTTTATTTTCCAAAGAATTTTTGCAAGCAGTCTTGATCGATTTTAACTTAAGCCACTAACATCTAAGAAAAGATTGTACGTGTTGACACCTAAATTATGCCTAACCATTTAGAATTATTTGTATAAAAATTAGGGACTAATCTGAAGCCCCTAAATTAAAATATTAGAATTAAATTGCATAGTATATAGTTTTTAGAAGCATATAGTTAATTGCATTTTAATCAGATTGGTGGTGATGAATGGACCTGAATTAGTCACGTGGATGGTGGCCCACAAGAAGTGATATTAGACCAAGGCTAGGAGTGTTAGTGGTCGAAATTACAAGAGGAAAAGGAAGAGTCTTGAGCTTTAATTGTATTGGTTTAGCCCATTAAAATTAAAAGGCTTTGAGCTTAATTAGAATAAGCCCATGGAGATTAATTGTAATCCGATCAAATATTTGAGTGACAATGCATATTTCAAAAGAAAATGTCCATTAATTAAGGATTTTCCTAATTTAACAACGTGCATGTGAGCGGCAATTGGAGTTCAACCGCAAGATAAGATCCCTATTTGCACATGAAATCTTCCATGACCACTTGGATAGGATCGTTGATTTTGTTCATTACTTAATTTGAATGAAATGGATGTGTTTTGGATGATTTGATTGTTTCTTGCTATTTTTTGTTGATTTGAGTTAATTTGTTTCCCCATTAAAAAACAAAATAAAAAGGTTAGGCGGAAAATTTTATAGATCATGTTGCATGTTTATAATAGATTCTGATTGCTTTTCATTAAATAGATTAGTATATATTTGGATAGATATCATTTATGTCAACTCTAGAAGAATAGGGTAATTTTCCAATTTAAATTAGGATTAGAATAATTTATTTCCTAGTTTAAATTAGATAGTATCATAATCTTTGTAGTTCATTTTGAGTAAATTTTAATTTTGAGTTTCCATGAAAAATACCCAAAAAAAAAAAATCATGTACATGTCATATAGAATTAGGTTCATTCAATTGCACGTCACATGTATCTATGTATCAATTTAATTAGAGTGCACATTATGTTAGAATAAAATGCATATTAATTTTGCCCATCACTAGGGTTAGGTCGTTCTAATTAAAATTGCATGGATGTAGCCTGGATGTTAGTTTATTTTAATAAAAGTTGCATGCCACGTTAAGGTAGTGCATATTAAATTTGATTGTTTTTACAATTAGGACACGTAGTCAAGCAAAATCATTTTTTCTACAACATCGCATGAAGATTAAGCTCGCGTTGCATAAATTGAATAAAGCATAGTTTTTATTAAACAGGAGAAAAACCAAAAAAAGGTTTGGTTGAAATTGTGTCAATTAGAAACCTATATAGGTTGGATATGCGATTTTTCTAATTAACGTTGCATGTGCTTACTTGCTTTGAGGTAAGTACCTCTCTTTCCTTGCTATTTATTTACTGCTTTGTTTATTGAGTGTTTCAGAAATCTTTGCACACCCGTATGATCATTTCATTTATTAGAAGATAATAAATAAATCCAAACTACTTGCTAAATATTTTTTTGATTAAAAAAAAAAAGGCACCAAAAGGACATTAGTAAAATCTAGCATAACCAAATTTTTGCACCTGCAATCTCTTATTCATGTGAATAAAGTAATCATCTCGTTACTTTACTTAAGTTTCTAATCAACCCATAAAAAAAAATAAAAATTGTGGTGATTCCAATTGAAAATCATTTGCATGTTAATGTTGACATCTAAATTTTGGTGATCTGATCATTTGTTTATTACATTAGGGGTTAATTTTATCCCTAAAAAATAGTTAATTGCATAGCATATAGTTTTAGGTGCATTTATTTTTAATTTGCATTTACATTGGGCCAGTGACAGACGGGTTCGAATTGACACTTCAGAAACTTTAATTTGGCAGGTCGAACTAAGCCCACGAAGCAAGTAAGTTGGCATGAACCCATTTTCTTTTAATCACAAAAATTACCTAAATAGAGATTTGAAATGATATTACGGTAGATTTTTGGAATTTAAGAAAATTGTGTTGCAATCGTATCTTTAGATGATAAAATCAGGAGATGTCGAAAATAAAAAAAAAAAAAGTAATATTGCGTGCAAAAAAGAAATCTTTAAGAATGTTGATTTGAAAAGGAAATTAAAACCCTAATCTTTAGCCTATAAAAAGGTTTTTTGCGTAGGGTTTCGGAGGAGGCAACACACATTGAATACACGGCCACCATTGATTGAGAGACACGATCATACAAGAAAGAGAGATGGAGAGAGAGGGTGTGGGTCGTCTTCTTCCTTAGACGATTGCTACCGAGCTCCTACATCTCCGGGACTTGACGGATGTTTTTTTTTTCGCCATAAGCTTCGTGCCAACGCAACGCTGCGAGACCTTGTTGCTGATTTACCACTCGCACCGCTGCCGCAAACCCAAGTTGCTGCTATTCTTGATCCACAGTCCGAACCGACGACAACCGAGCTTGCCACTCTGCTGTGCCGCCGCTGCTCATCACATCGTTGACGACGCCCCCGCAGCCCCTTCATCGACAACGTCCCTGTAGCTCCGCTTCTTGACTGTTACCCGAACGCTGCCATTCGCTGCTGCCTGACGAAGCCGAGAAACTGCTGCCTCGCCGAACATCGCCAAGCGTCCTCTGCTGCAGCCCTCCAGTCTTGTGTGGTTCGTGAGTGACACATGAAGAAGTAGAGAGAGTACATGAAGGAAAGATAAATCGTAAGAGCAAAGGGCCAATACACGTGGGAAAGTCTTCATGTTCAGAGGTCAATAGTCAAAAGATAGGGGGCCACATAATAGACACGACAACACATCGAGAGAGGAAGAGATGAGGCGGCCACCGCTCGCGAGCTTGAAGTCCACGGTCAAAAAGAGTTATTATAATCTCGCTTGGATAATTCTGAGTGGTAGATTTGTCATCCTTTTTAAGTTTTGTCCAGATTTTACTATAATATTGTGGGCTTTATGATTTTGTTTCATGCAAGCAAAATAACGGTTTTTCTGGCCATGAGATCGCGAAGGATTCGGAAAGCCAAGCTCGAGCCAGCGTTGATCTTCTCTTCAAGTCGATTCATTAAAGTTTCTACTTTTGCAGGTTCATCGGCTGTGACCCACCCGCATTGCTGCTGACCAACCTCCACCATCGAGTGCCACAACCCTTTCCCAGTCATTTGTCGAGCGGATTCCGTTCGGTTCAAATTTGGTAACATTATTTGCAAAATTAGGTAATTATCTTATCTAAATTCGATTTGAATATTTTATTGCCTAATCCGCAACCGCAACTCGATTTTTTATTCCATCTATAAGGCTTTAGATGGAATAATTAATCATGTGGGAATAAAATTGATATCTTGATCTTTAAGGCTTAAGATCAATTTATCGATTTTATTAGCGAAATAATCAAGTTTGATTAGATATCATTTCCAAATTTGAACGGTGGATAATATCTTTGGTGATCGTGAATGATTTGGTGTTTATCTTTTAATTGTTCTATTTATCCTGAAAATATAAAAAAAAAAAATTGCATTTGCATTCCATGTAGATTAGAATTGATTGCATGATAGGTTAGTTATTATTATTTTTTTAAATGCATGTTTATAAGACATTTAGAATAGATAGCATTTCACTTTAGTTAGATTTTATTGTTAGCGATTTTAATTACGATTTTTTCATAAAAAAATACAAAAAAAATCATGCGCATGTCATGTAGGGTTAGGTTCATGAAATGCCCATCACTTAGTGATTGTTACTAAATTCATTTAATTAGAAATTGCTCGTCATTAGAATTAGGTCATTTGGTTAATTTAGATTGCACATTTAATTATTGCATTACTTTACTCATGTCATATAGTTTAGGTCATATTGTCATGCCATATCATTTCATATTAGATTAGCATTGCATGATTCTCATCGAATAAGTGAAAACAAAAAAAATGAGTGATTGCTTGTTAATTAGGAATACTATTGATGTGAATTCTAATCTAACAACGCAGATGCTTTCGTTGCTATGAGGTAAGTTCTGTAATTTACTCATCGCTTTCTTGGGTGTTAAATTGGTGGTTGTACACCCGTATGATCATCTCACATGTTAGGGAAATAGATTTAAAATCAGTTTTGAGCTGCCTGCAAAAGCATTTTTGAAAATAAAAGAAATGTACCGAAATGGTGTTAGAGAAAGCTAGCATAACCAAGTCCCCAAACTCATAATCTTTGGTTTGTAGGAGTAAAGTAAATCTTCCGTTACTTTACTTGGGTTTCTAATCGACCCACCAAAAATAGATTAGTGGCAACTCCTGATCGAAAATCATTTATATGTTAAGAATTTAAACCTAAGTCGTGAATTGGTATGGGCTTGGGAGAGTTCGAGTTAAGTCTAAACTTAGTAATTCATTAGCCAAACCTTAAGTGGCACACCTGAAAATTTGGTCGCAACAGTTAATAACTTGAACCGAAGTTACGAATTGGTATAAGCTTGTGAGAGCCCAAACTAAGTTTAGATTTGGTAATTCATTAGCCGAATCCTTAGATGGTGCATTCGAGATAAGATCGTGATAATTGATTTTTTGCATTGGCAATGGACCTCATAGAAATCCAATAAATTAGATAATGGAACTTCTTGGTTAGATCAAATGACAGATGAAGGAGCGTGACGGGTGTAGATTAAAACTTTTCACCCCTTTTATGAGGAGTTAGCTTGCCTCAATGAGCCTAGAAGAGGCAAGGAGTCCAATAAGGGAAAATTCCAAAAAATGAACATGTGGCCTAAAGTAGTGTCACAACCTCTTCTCTCGCGGTTTAGGCTAATGACTTACTAAGTTTAGGCTTAACCCAAGCTTTTCTAAGTCTACCAATTTGTAGCTTATGGTTCGGATTTTTAACCTGTAAGTCAATTTCATTTAGAAGTAGCCACTAATTAGTTTGTGGCAGGTCGATTAGAAATTCAGTAAAACATTCAAAGAAATAGAAAATAGGATTGGGGGCTTAATTACAGTAGGTAATCAACTAATACCCTTCCAATACCTAATTTTATTTAAACTTCAAGCCAAGTGTTTGTGTAGCATTTTATGCCAATCATAAGTCTTAGGATTCAATTCCTAACCATGCTAAGGAAATAGCAATCGGTGCATCACAAGGGTGCAATTGGAATACGGGAATACGCAAATAATAAATAATCCAACATTTATTTCCAAGAACTTAAGCAAAGTTCTTTTATTTATTTATTTATTTATTTTGAGGATTTCCTTGCATTTTTCTTTGAAATCTAACCAAATATTAATTTTTTAGCCTTTTCCTAATTTTTGATTTTTTTTTTAATTTTTCAGAAAAAAATTATGTTATATCACGTAAATCAATGTACTCGGGTCAGGCCTCCGCACTCCACCTAGGTCGACACCGCCCTAGGCCCATTCTTGGCTAGACTGGGCTCATCGAATGAGCCCAGTTTGGCAACGCACTCGGGCCAAAATGAAATATAAAAGAAAAGAAAAGCCCCGTGGAACTAAAACCTAAGCCTAAAACTAAACAGGGTCGGCCCATTAAAAATAAAAACCTGACCCAAAAAATCACCTGGCCCACGCATAACGAGTTCGGGCCAACTAGACCCACGAGTCAGGCTAGCCTGACCCGGCTCCAGGCTGGCCGACCCGACTCGCTTCCTGCTGCTTCGCAGCAAGTTGGCCCCCATGAGGCAAGGTGGCAAAAGGTGTGCCACACCTATCCATCTAGCCTAGGGGAAACGGCGGTGGCGCCGCCTTGACAAAGCTGAGCCTAGAGCTTGCCCCACGTCCAGCAAGCGACGTCTCTGCGGCTGCCACGATTGTTGTCGCTCGGGTGCCGGAACAAAAGACAGCTGCGGCCTCTGCGGGCCACCACGAGGACGACCACGGGTCTAGTGGTGTTATGCTGCGGGTCGAGGGCATTAATGGGTTGATGCCTAGACAATTCGGCTTTTGCTCGAAGCAGGGAAATGAAACTAGATCTAATTTGGGCATTTTATCGATATATGTGGGGGTTGTCTAACGAAAGACGACCAGAGACAAGAACGAGACCCAAAACCAGATCGAAACTTGACACAAATTAGCCAAGAATGCTCAACGCCAATGAAGAATGGCACCAGTGAGCCCGGCGCGCACGCGAAGAGGCGCAATCAACTGCTCGGGCGAAAACATGGCACAAAACAAAGAGGAAAAACAGGGGTGGTTGGTGGGTGGCCCCTACTCAGCTCGCAACGTCGGACGAGCTCAAAGATCGGGCTATGTCTGTTCGCCTTGTGCATCTCCGCGCCAGGATCCTCGGGAAATCGACCCCAAATCGGATTAGCGGAGACATGCTCGAATGGGACCTACCATGGCGTTGACGTGAACAAGGACCGATGGCGAATAGTCGGCTGTGGTTCGGACGGACGTAGTGGACGACAGCGGCTCTCGGTCGCGTCCTCCTTAACTCACGGTTTTTCCCCTCCCTCTCCGATCTCTCTATTTCACCTCTCTCAACTCAACACCCCACCTCTCGGGAACCCATGCCACACATTCTTCGAGAGCTTTTGTGTTGTTTTGGATACCCAACACATGTCCGACACTTTCCGACACTTGATTAATACGTGTTGAAAAATAAGACATCCGATCAACTTTCTTGACACTCTTCGATACTCGAGTCGGAATTTCAATATGCGAGTTTCCAACACATGATTGTGACATGTGACCTCAATTTAAAAAATTTTCAACAAACAATGGGTTAAAATGTATATATGTAAAATAATAATAATAATAAAAATAATAAATGAAAAAAGAAGAATATATATTCGTTTTTTTCCTTCCGACTCTCATTTCTTGTACTACACAATTCACCATAAAGTTTTTTCCTCTTCTCTTTTGACACATTTGACACGTGAGTCAAGAATATGAATTACCTATTTTTTTTCCTCCAAATTTTATGGATTATTATAATATAGTTGAATTTGTTAAATTGAAACAATGAATGATATTAATAAATTGTGGATTAATATTTTTAGTGTAAATTCATTCTTGGTTTATTTATTTATTTATGAATTTGAATCAAATTAATTTGATAAATGATAATTTATTATGTATATACATTTAATATACAACGTGTTCCAATGTGTTGGAATTCTCATTTTCTGATAAATGACGTGTCAACATATCGTGTCGTGTGTGTTGTGTGTTACGTGTTAGTGTCGGTGTTACTTAGTTTATAGGTTGAGAAGGTCGGTTGACGGAGGTTGCTCAGTTGCTGGTCCTTAACACACCAACCGGCCTCCCCTTTGGCTGAACTAGGGTCATCTTGAGCCCGTCACCTTCACGGTAACTCTACTCTACAAGCAACAGCATGCCCAGCTGTCCTCTCTGTCACTGTCCGACTACTCCTCTTCTGTTTTGCTTTGCGCCTGCTCTATCCTTGCATTGTCCTTGCTTCCTATGCGAAAGGAGGAAGAATAAGGAAAAGGTCAGGCCAAGGGAAGTGAGCTAGGCAAGATAGGCCCAGGCCTGCGCAAAGGGGGAAAGAAAAAGAAAAAGGGGTCAAGGCGAAAGCCTGGACCTTGAGCCCTTTCCTTTTTTTTTAAAAAAAAAAAAAACTTAGTCAATGCAAATAATCTTAATGCCTATGTGATGTTTTATTTAATGAAAATCTTTTTGTTAGGGCCGAATCGATCACTAATTTTTTATATAGTTTGTTTTTTTTTTTTGGTAAAGCTAATTTTTTATATAGTTTATTCCTAAATATTTAGCTAAAATTTAGGTATTAACAAGCAATGTGGTCTAATAATGCACATAGAGCAATGTAGAATTCAGCTTGCTCAATTTCTCGCTTGTATATTGAAAACACATAATTAATTACATATAATTAGCATGATATATATAAATCACATGTTGGAATATATTAAAAGACTGTTTATAGTTTACTATCTACTTAATTCAAAACTAATATAAAATGAAAAATGTGTCATAAAGTGAAGAGTACAAACAAATTAGCTTAAATAAGTAGACTCACGTATATGAGATTATGATATTTTTAATAATTATGGAATAATAATAGTTTTAAAGTAGCAAAACTTATAATTGTTATGAAAACTCTTGCAATTATATAACTTTCTTTATTGTACAAAATTATTTGAAATTTATTTCCCACGTTGAGATATGGTGCTCCATGCCCTGCGAGAAAGCGCCCTCCCCGCACCGCATGGGAGGGTGGTTGGGCTAAGCTCCGCCTCATGGGGCGGGGACTGGGAATGTGATCCCTAGCCTTGCCCGGCTATGTGCCCATCTATACACACTAAGATAGACCCTTTCTAAAAATTCTTTCCTTTATCACTTTATTTCTCATTTACCAACTCAAGTATTGGAGGGTTCTCTTGAGACTAAGCCCATAAGGCTTCCTTTATTTGTGGGGTGTAGACCAAACCTGCACACAAGAGGTTCAAGCCAGCCCAACCTAGACCTGAAAACACTTCACATTATATGGAAAGTTTATATGGACTGACTTTTTTCAGTTTATATACAAAGTTTATATACATAAACTGACTTTTTTCAGTTCCAGTTGTATTATTATCAACACTAATGTTTCCGGTGCAATAATGATCTTAGACAAGAATTAGGTTGTATACTTCCTTTTTTGGTCAGAGTGTATGGGGCATTACAGGTGATTAAACTTGTTTTCCAAGAGGTTCTCATGCCTGCTTCCACATGAGTTGGCAGCTCCTATGTGCCTTACTGTCTTTGACTCTCGTGAAAGCAACTATCTGACTCCCATGTACTGGTAGCTCATCTGGTAATTTTTTAAGTTAATTTTTTCCAAAGGTAGGTTGACTGAACTTTTCCCTTAAAACAACTATGAAATTGACTTCTACCATTAGTTCCAAGCTGTTACTTCTGTGGCTTTCACCCCTCTTTAGTTGGTTTATATGGTAGGCCACGTTAATAATGCCTTCTTCAAATTTTGTTTACTGTCATGCTCGAAGGATATATTGAGAGTATAGTCATCATTTATGTATGAACAGACACAAGTTTTAAGAACATTTCCACTGTTTGCCTTGGGAATCACAGTCCACATGGAACTGGAACTCTTTTTTGTGGTTCTCGTCTTGTAATCTTCTCATTTTAGTTTTCACTGGCTTTACCATGGTTCATATGTAAGAGTGTGACTCATACAACAGAATGGGAATGGCCATCTGTATCATTTGTCTCATGTTTTCCTTTCGCTATGGGTTTAGTTGGATGTTATTCTGTTGGAAAGAGGAAGATTTTCAAATTTCCAATAAGCAGACATATTAGGAGTTATTATATGGACAAACTGGTTAGATTAAGAGCTTTGTAATGTTCATTCATGCAGCATACCACGGTGATTTATGATCTGGTCAGATATTTTGATAAAGTTTCATTGTCCATCTAATTGTTTGTTTAGTTCAGAAGGCTTTTCCAGCGATTGCATGACATATGTTCTTCTCATTTGGCCTTCTCATCAGGTCATCCATTTGTTCCCTTAATATAATTCGAATTATTCAGTGCAGATATGCTGCTTGATGATCTTTTGGTCATCAAAAATTCGCTGTTCCAGTTGGATAGCGATTCTCCCATGTTAACATCGGAGAGAGCCTCACCTGTGACATCCTGATTTTCAGATTCTGATTTCAATCGGATAAGTTGGGCCTTTCATCAACGTAACTATAGTGTTCATCTCTGAGATGGCCACTCATGAGATAACTGACCTATCAGGTGAAGCCGTTAAGGGATTCTAATGCAATAGACTTGAGAATTCGACTAGGAATCGACTGTTCGACCGTGCTAGTCTGCAAGGGTCATTGCGGCACAATTAAAAATCGATTAGAGATCGGAGATAGGTCGATTCGACTAAGATGGTGATCAAAGTGTGGGTGATTCCACATGATTGCAAAATTCTCTTCGAACGATACTAAACCGATTTTCTATCGTTTTGGGTACCCTGTGTCTGTATTTGAAACCTTGAGATTTTCACGATCATCAAGAGTTGCCAATATGTCGAATGGGTTCATTGTGGTTCGAAGAAAATCGACCACGGGTCAATTGCACCAAAAAATTCCTAAAAGCTACCCAATAGGTAAGGTCACACTAAAAGTGCGCTTGATTGAAAATAACTGCGAATTTGAATTCGATTTCAGAAATTGGAAGTCCTGTCGTGTCACGAGTCATTCTGGGAACATCGACTCACCTTTCGAGGAAATTCCGGTGAGTTCGGGATTTTTACGGAAAACCGGATCGGACGATGCGGAAAACGAATGGAGATTCAGATTGGCCGATTTGAAGGGATTTTTGACATCGGGTGTTAGTGAATTAGTGAATGAAAGTTGTTTGGACTTTTTCTGAATTCAAATTGGACTTCGACCGGATTTGTTTGTTCAGAAAATCGGATTCCGAAAAGAAAATGAATTAAAATTCGGAATTGAAGAAAATAGCCGTTTTGTTGCCCGAGATTTATTGTTCGAGGGAAATTTGATGCAAGAAAGCAAGTGAGGATCACGTGTGTCATCTTGGGAATCTTTGGGGATCAAATTAGATTGAATAGAAGTCGCGGGACCAAGATTGGATTAATATTGAAATCCTGTTAATTTTTCCCCATTTCCTTCGGTCTTCCCCTCTCTCCCACTCTCCCTCGCGCGTGCTTTCCCTCACCCGACAACTCTCTGCTTGGTCTTCAATTTTCCTTTCTTCTTTGACCGGTCTCTTCTTATCCTCTTTCACGGCTCTCTCTCTCTCTCTCTCAATCCATTTCGCACGTTCCCTCCTTGGCCCACCACCTGCCGACACTCCCTTCTTCCCTTATCCCTTCCCTCTTTTATTTGTTTCTTTTCTGCTTTTTGTTTTCTTCAGTTCGGTAGAAGGACCAGCGACCCACCGATCGATCTCTCTCTCTCTTCACTACACCTTCACCCATGCGAACTGCCCCACGTCTTCTGGTTTTGTTCCTTTCATTTGGAGTTTCCTCCGAAGCTCGACCCCACGCCACATGGCCGCGCCCCCACTTCACTCGGTCAACACCCCACCGAAATCCCTCCCGGCTTTGGCTTCGTTGACCCGCGCCTCTACTCCACGCCTGCAAAACCCCATCGAAGCAGCATCCGTTTGAAGCAGCATCCGTCCGAAGCTGCTCCACCTTCGTTCTCTCCCCCTTGCCGTCTCACGCTGTAGCTTCTCAGTCGGATTGTTGACCGCAAGTTCCACGATTGATGGTCCACGACGCCACCTGGCCCAACGTCCGTGAGCAGCTTTATCTTCGCTGCTTCGTGCGTCTCCAGCCACGATGTCCAGAGAAGCCCAGTGTCTTCGCGGCATCATCGAGGTAGTAGTCTTCATCGCCTTGGTCAGTATTTCCTTGGTCTTCCTCAGCCACGCCAGCGAAGCCCCTACGAGCGCCAGTCCACCGATTCTTCAACAAGCCCACGCACTCCAGTTCATCTTCGCTTGAGTGTGTCTCGGCCCAGCAACAGCACTGACTGCCTTCCATTGATCGTGGGCTCAGCAAATTGAAGCCCAACTCAGATTCAGCTCAAAACTTCAGCAGCTCCATTGGGCTTTCTTGTTCAGCCCAATTTCGGCCCAAGAAGTCAGCAGTCCTCAGCCCATTAATTAAGTCCAGCAGCCCAAGTCTTGGCCCAGCAGCAAGCCCACGTCTTTTAGAAGCCCGCGAAGTCAGGCCCACCGAATCAGTGGACTCAGCCCAGCTTGAGCAGCGAGCTTGTAGGCCGATTTCGGCCCCGGTTTGACCCCGGTTGGCGGACCCGCTTTGGAGAGGATTGAACCTTGTCGCGTGCTCGTCGATTTGATCCGATCAAATCTTTAATCAAGTGAGTTTTACTCACTAATGCTTTATTAGTTTGCTAATTATGCCTTAGGGTTGGTTAGATTTAATTACATGCACTTAGGTGGTTAGATTAGGTTAGAACAAGTAATTTAGTGACTTAATGATGCATGTTAGGTGGTTAGACCTAGCTATTAGCAAGTAGAAATGTTTGGTTATTTATTGAATGCATCTCGGGATTTTTCCCGACCCGTTTCGGGTTCCAATAAGGCAATATGGGCCTAAATTGGATTTTTAATGTTTATTTATCTATTTTCGAAATTTATTTATTTAATTAATTATTTTTCCGGAAATTCAACCGGGATGGCCGGTGACCGGAATTTCGTGCCGATTGTCGTGGTGCAGACCGTTTATTTAATTGAGCTCTACGTTGTGTGAAATTGAATTTATTGTGGAATTTTAGGAATTGTCCTAAATTGATCGTTATTGAATGTTTGATTGGTAATGGCCAAGCTTGGATATATAGCGCCAGTACGTTGATGGGCTATATAGTAGGGAGAATGGTGAGACCAATCAGGTACGATATTATTGGACATACGTGGTTCGGTGATTGGAAGTATCACTGGCGAAAACGGCGCCTTAAAGAACGCACGTAAATGACTTATAGACAAACGTGGTTCGGTGGTTATGGGAATATCACTGGTGAAAACGGCGCCTTAAAGAACGCACGATGTTGTCTATAGCCGATGTCACCTTGGCGAAAACGGCGCCCTTGAAAGGACACGTGGTTCGGTGATCAAGGTTATCACTGGTGAAAACGGCGCCTTAAAGAACGCACGGTGTCGGTGATCGGTATGTCATTGGCGAAAACGACGCCCGAGAAACACATGTGATTTGGTGAATGAGTACACCACTGGGAAATCATGGTATGAGTGGGAATGGCCTAGAGATGGTCTAATTGACATGTCATCGACTTAGTCGATTGGCCAGTGCTTGATTGGATGTCGTGAATTGTTTGAATATCTGTGTTTAACCTTGAACTGCAGGTTGGAACTGAGGCCAAGGTAAGTCCTCTGACTTGTGCTGTGCTTAGGCAACCGTATGGCGTATTAGTTTACTAATCGAGTCGTAGGGAGTAGGACTCGCTGAGACGTGGTCTCATTGGTTATTGAATAACCATTTCAGGAACCTAAGGAGAAGCTAAGGAAGAGGAACCTGAAGGGGAGAAAGACTTTTGAAGAAGAAGATGATCCAGAGAGGGATCTTGATTATAACCCGGATGTGGACTGAGATCCCATCCCTTTTGTAAACCCTGTCTTAGCATAGATAGGTGTGAGACAAGTATGTTGTGAATAGTATTGTAAATATACTATGAGTCGTGCTGTTAATGAAAGTGTGGTTATGAATTTCAATATGAAATAAATATGGCCTACTTTCCTATCCCATTGTTTTATCGTCTGGGGATAATTTATATGCTTCCGCATGTGCTTAATATATAAAAGGGTCGGCGATGCGTCCTGGGACGTCGCTATTAATCGACCAAGGTAAGGGATGTGTGCGTGCCTGAGGATCGGGGCGTGACATCCCCTTTTTGTGGTATCAGAGCATGGTCTTAATTGGAGTGATAAGGTGCGATGAGTCATGGGATAGTTAGTAGGAATGACTTTTAATTCATGCTGGTGCATGTCTGTGATAGTTGATTGGTAGCTTGTTTGTGGATCACTCGAATTCTAAATATGATATTAGAATTTGAAAACAGGTGTCTATAAGAGCCTGTAGTATGAGTGATGAGGAGCTGTGAGCTCCTAATAAGAGGACAGTAGCCTCTGTAACTCGGGAAAGAACGCCGACGAGGATCGGTGCCCGAGGTGATTGTGGCAGAGCGCCGGCTTAAGCCAGCGCAAGTGTAAAAGTACCGCTGTGGGTTGGTACTGAGAGTGTAGCAGCACCAAGCGATCCTAAGTTCAACGGGATCATTTAGGCGCAAGTGTTCCCAAGAAGCCTGTCGAGCCAGTAAGCTCAGGATCGAGCCGCCGTTGTTGCCATTACTGTCGTCAGTACCGAAATTGCTGTTATTGCCACACCTACCAAGGTTCAATATGGAGATGTGATCTGGGAGCAAGCTGTTGCATCCGAGGAGAGGTTCAGATTCAGTAATCAGTTTGGTGAGGAGCCTATGACCGGAAAAGTATGTTCTATTCCACCCATTAAAAAAAAAGATGGGATAGACAGGTCAGCATTGAATTGGAACGTTGTGTGTTATGGAAGACAATATGAAACGGCCCCGTGCCGTGTTAGGACGGGTGGTTGTTCTGATCGTGATCAATAGGGTCATTTGGTAAGAACTGGTTCGAGAAGGTTGATGGGACCATAATAACAGCTGTCGTTATCATTGATGGGATCGCAAGTGCCATCGCCATCATTGAGATAAGATCAACAAGAGTGCGCTGTAGAAAACACCGTGGGAATTTTTGGGATAGACCCCGGTGCAAGTAAGTGTGCATGCTGTCATACGACAGGGGATTGAGAACTCACCAAGTGAGTGCCAAAAGTATGGAATGAATGCATGGATTAATCCTACGTCTGAGTATGACTAAATGCGCTTTGATGGTAGTCAACACGGCCATCATGTGAGAGACTATCAATTAAAGTTCAGGAAGAACACCAACATTGCTACTACCGATGGGATGCCACTAGGATGGTGAAAGGGACAGGAATAAGACCGACCATGCATCGAACAGAGAAATGATGTCTTGAAGTAATTTTATCAGAATAGTGCCTCAGAGTTTCAGGGATTAAGTTGTGGAATTTCAGTATGTGTGTTAAGGTGGTAGGAGAATAACCACTGACTAGAGTTGTACTCGATTGGCTATTGGTCTACAACTCTATCGTTAAGTGTGGAAAGAATTGGCTCTGGAGCATCTTGTGTAGATGAAATGTTATAGTGGAGTAACCTAGTTTATTCCAGGAGCAGGTAGAAGTGCCGAATTTTATTGAGAGTCTAGAAGGGTCCTTGACTTCTTTAATCTCATCACTGGTGGCGATCCATTGGGTAGACGAAGGATGCCCAGGTTACTTTGCGATTGTCAAAGGTAAAACAGATTGAAGAATTGAAAATTTAGGACTTCTCGGAAGTCCAAGAATTCCTAGAGATGTTGCCAGAGGGATTGTTAGGCCTGTCGTCAGTAAGTGAGGTAAAATTTGGGATTGAGTTAGCACTCGTGACAGAATCATTCTCTAAAGCTTCTTATCAGTTGTTGTCTGAATTGATGGAACTAATGGTGCAGATGTAAGGATTGACGAATGAGGAATTCATGCATATCGGTGCATTACCTAAGGGAAACATCAGTCTTGTAGTGAGAAAGAAAGAAATATGGTTCGTTGCAATTATGCATCAACTATAGTCGACTTAATCAAGTGACAATCGAGGATAAGTGTTCATTGTTAGAGATCGACAAATTGGGTGACTTGTTATAAAGAGTGTTGACGTCTTCAAGGATCGACTTGAGGACAGATTATTGTCAGTCGAGAACCAGGAAGGAAGTTATACTGAAGACAACTTTTCGCACTTGAGTTGGCCCTTGTGAGATTAATGTAAAGCCATTTGATTTGACGAACGCTCCAACCGATGTTGTAGATTTGACAAACCGTGTGTTCAAAGAATATCTAGATCAATGGTGATCGTGTGGTATAACGACACTCTAGTGTATTCATTAAGTGATGAAGATCATGAGAGCCACCTAAGAATGGTCATGTGATTCCAGGTGAAGGAATCTTCAGGGACCCAGCCAAGATCGAATCAGTTGTTAGCAGAACAGGATCAGCAACAATGTCAGAGATCAAAAGTCGTGTGGATTGGACAGGTTACTACAGAGGATTTGTGGGAGAAGCTTCAGCATCAGTACCGCAAAGGACTCAACTCTTGAAGAAAGAAAAAAAAAGTTCGTGTGGACAAATAAGTGCTAGTATAGTCTCCAAGAGCTTAATGGAAGTTGACTACCTTGCCCGTATTGATCATTTCATCTAGTCGTGGGAGATACGAGACCTATGTTAATGAGTCGTTCAGAGGACTGGGTGGCATGCTAATGCAATATGGTAGGGTTGTTGCATAAGCGTTCCGCTAGTTGAGACCTCATAAGTTAAAATCTCTAGCACATGAATTGAAAATTTGCAACATTACTTTTCGCTCTAAAGATTTAGAGACATAGTTGGTATGAGGGAAAATCCCATATCTTCATTTTGAGGTAGGCCACCTTTTGAACCTTATGACCACCCTCAGAATTGAACCGAATGTACATGTTAGAAGCAGATGTTTCAATTGATAGATTGGGATGTTCGAGAAATCCTGTAAGAGGATACCTGTAAGAGAAAGGTTGACTTTCAGATTTCGAGATAGAATACGGAGATATCGTGGGTAATGATAGGTGTTAGACAGTACGGAACTTGAGGAGAAGACCTTGCCAGAAATTCACTATAGTAGTTGCAGTATTCAACCAGACAGATTGCAAGTATCAGATGTTTTAGTAATCAGAGACTCAGTAATACAACTCAGTAGGACTTTTATAGTCGCTTGAGAGCCCCGAGTGGAAAGGGAAGCATAGCATGATGGAATATTAAGACAGGCTTATCAAGGGGTCGGGAAGTGTACTGATCCCTTATGGGGTGGTTGTTGACGGATGAATGGAGTCAACTCACCTTAGTGCAACATGAAAAGATCTCGATTGGAATGAATATACCGAAGTGTGTGTATATCAGATAATTCATTGGCATGGAGTGCCGGGGATGAATTGTAGTTCAAATCTAGATAAAATGTTCCAAGTTGGCAGAATTTTCATATGGTTCTTTCTTAAGCAGTGCATAGCAGAGAATGCAGAACTTCAATTGCTGAGATGAAGTCAAGGAAAGAAAGATCGCAGGCCAGGGTCAGTACAGTAGTCAGTGATCACAGTTGCCGAGATCAGTGCCAGAGTAAAGATCGCATAGAACTGCCAGAAAAGTTGAAATCGGAATCAAAGAAGGCCCTTAGAATTCCGAATTGATGGTTGCATCTTTTTGGAAGGTGTCACCAATGAGGAATGTCTTGCACTTCAGCAAGGAGGGAAAGCTGAGACCGAGGTACGTAGGTTCCTTAGGGATTCTAGAGACAGAATCAGGATCCTAACGTATTGTCTTGCATTGTCGCCAAAGTGGGTGTAAATGCATGGCATCTTTTCACGTGTTGATGTCGAGGACATATGAGCCTGACTCGACCCACGTGCTAAATCTTAAAAGAATTAGGCATGGATGACAGAGTGTCATACGTGGAAAGTTGGTTCAGTTATTGGTTCAAAAAGATCAGATTCTATCTACCAAGATGGTCTCCTTGTTTAAAGTGGTCCGACAACACCACAAGACCGAAGAGACAGCGTGGAAAAGTGAGACTCGATGAGACGACAGCACCCCCACCTTTTGTTTAAGGATTAGAAAAGGTTTAAATTTCGAGGACGAAATTTTTATAAGAGGGGAAGAGTTGTGACATCCTGATTTTCAGATTCTGATTTCAATCGGATAAGTTGGGCCTTTCATCAACGTAACTATAGTGTTCATCTCTGAGATGGCCACTCATGAGATAACTGACCTATCAGGTGAAGCCGTTAAGGGATTCTAATGCAATAGACTTGAGAATTCGACTAGGAATCGACTGTTCGACCGTGCTAGTCTGCAAGGGTCATTGCGGCACAATTAAAAATCGATTAGAGATCGGAGATAGGTCGATTCGACTAAGATGGTGATCAAAGTGTGGGTGATTCCACATGATTGCAAAATTCTCTTCGAACGATACTAAACCGATTTTCTATCGTTTTGGGTACCCTGTGTCTGTATTTGAAACCTTGAGATTTTCACGATCATCAAGAGTTGCCAATATGTCGAATGGGTTCATTGTGGTTCGAAGAAAATCGACCACGGGTCAATTGCACCAAAAAATTCCTAAAAGCTACCCAATAGGTAAGGTCACACTAAAAGTGCGCTTGATTGAAAATAACTGCGAATTTGAATTCGATTTCAGAAATTGGAAGTCCTGTCGTGTCACGAGTCATTCTGGGAACATCGACTCACCTTTCGAGGAAATTCCGGTGAGTTCGGGATTTTTACGGAAAACCGGATCGGACGATGCGGAAAACGAATGGAGATTCAGATTGGCCGATTTGAAGGGATTTTTGACATCGGGTGTTAGTGAATTAGTGAATGAAAGTTGTTTGGACTTTTTCTGAATTCAAATTGGACTTCGACCGGATTTGTTTGTTCAGAAAATCGGATTCCGAAAAGAAAATGAATTAAAATTCGGAATTGAAGAAAATAGCCGTTTTGTTGCCCGAGATTTATTGTTCGAGGGAAATTTGATGCAAGAAAGCAAGTGAGGATCACGTGTGTCATCTTGGGAATCTTTGGGGATCAAATTAGATTGAATAGAAGTCGCGGGACCAAGATTGGATTAATATTGAAATCCTGTTAATTTTTCCCCATTTCCTTCGGTCTTCCCCTCTCTCCCACTCTCCCTCGCGCGTGCTTTCCCTCACCCGACAACTCTCTGCTTGGTCTTCAATTTTCCTTTCTTCTTTGACCGGTCTCTTCTTATCCTCTTTCACGGCTCTCTCTCTCTCTCTCTCAATCCATTTCGCACGTTCCCTCCTTGGCCCACCACCTGCCGACACTCCCTTCTTCCCTTATCCCTTCCCTCTTTTATTTGTTTCTTTTCTGCTTTTTGTTTTCTTCAGTTCGGTAGAAGGACCAGCGACCCACCGATCGATCTCTCTCTCTCTTCACTACACCTTCACCCATGCGAACTGCCCCACGTCTTCTGGTTTTGTTCCTTTCATTTGGAGTTTCCTCCGAAGCTCGACCCCACGCCACATGGCCGCGCCCCCACTTCACTCGGTCAACACCCCACCGAAATCCCTCCCGGCTTTGGCTTCGTTGACCCGCGCCTCTACTCCACGCCTGCAAAACCCCATCGAAGCAGCATCCGTTTGAAGCAGCATCCGTCCGAAGCTGCTCCACCTTCGTTCTCTCCCCCTTGCCGTCTCACGCTGTAGCTTCTCAGTCGGATTGTTGACCGCAAGTTCCACGATTGATGGTCCACGACGCCACCTGGCCCAACGTCCGTGAGCAGCTTTATCTTCGCTGCTTCGTGCGTCTCCAGCCACGATGTCCAGAGAAGCCCAGTGTCTTCGCGGCATCATCGAGGTAGTAGTCTTCATCGCCTTGGTCAGTATTTCCTTGGTCTTCCTCAGCCACGCCAGCGAAGCCCCTACGAGCGCCAGTCCACCGATTCTTCAACAAGCCCACGCACTCCAGTTCATCTTCGCTTGAGTGTGTCTCGGCCCAGCAACAGCACTGACTGCCTTCCATTGATCGTGGGCTCAGCAAATTGAAGCCCAACTCAGATTCAGCTCAAAACTTCAGCAGCTCCATTGGGCTTTCTTGTTCAGCCCAATTTCGGCCCAAGAAGTCAGCAGTCCTCAGCCCATTAATTAAGTCCAGCAGCCCAAGTCTTGGCCCAGCAGCAAGCCCACGTCTTTTAGAAGCCCGCGAAGTCAGGCCCACCGAATCAGTGGACTCAGCCCAGCTTGAGCAGCGAGCTTGTAGGCCGATTTCGGCCCCGGTTTGACCCCGGTTGGCGGACCCGCTTTGGAGAGGATTGAACCTTGTCGCGTGCTCGTCGATTTGATCCGATCAAATCTTTAATCAAGTGAGTTTTACTCACTAATGCTTTATTAGTTTGCTAATTATGCCTTAGGGTTGGTTAGATTTAATTACATGCACTTAGGTGGTTAGATTAGGTTAGAACAAGTAATTTAGTGACTTAATGATGCATGTTAGGTGGTTAGACCTAGCTATTAGCAAGTAGAAATGTTTGGTTATTTATTGAATGCATCTCGGGATTTTTCCCGACCCGTTTCGGGTTCCAATAAGGCAATATGGGCCTAAATTGGATTTTTAATGTTTATTTATCTATTTTCGAAATTTATTTATTTAATTAATTATTTTTCCGGAAATTCAACCGGGATGGCCGGTGACCGGAATTTCGTGCCGATTGTCGTGGTGCAGACCGTTTATTTAATTGAGCTCTACGTTGTGTGAAATTGAATTTATTGTGGAATTTTAGGAATTGTCCTAAATTGATCGTTATTGAATGTTTGATTGGTAATGGCCAAGCTTGGATATATAGCGCCAGTACGTTGATGGGCTATATAGTAGGGAGAATGGTGAGACCAATCAGGTACGATATTATTGGACATACGTGGTTCGGTGATTGGAAGTATCACTGGCGAAAACGGCGCCTTAAAGAACGCACGTAAATGACTTATAGACAAACGTGGTTCGGTGGTTATGGGAATATCACTGGTGAAAACGGCGCCTTAAAGAACGCACGATGTTGTCTATAGCCGATGTCACCTTGGCGAAAACGGCGCCCTTGAAAGGACACGTGGTTCGGTGATCAAGGTTATCACTGGTGAAAACGGCGCCTTAAAGAACGCACGGTGTCGGTGATCGGTATGTCATTGGCGAAAACGACGCCCGAGAAACACATGTGATTTGGTGAATGAGTACACCACTGGGAAATCATGGTATGAGTGGGAATGGCCCAGAGATGGTCTAATTGACATGTCATCGACTTAGTCGATTGGCCAGTGCTTGATTGGATGTCGTGAATTGTTTGAATATCTGTGTTTAACCTTGAACTGCAGGTTGGAACTGAGGCCAAGGTAAGTCCTCTGACTTGTGCTGTGCTTAGGCAACCGTATGGCGTATTAGTTTACTAATCGAGTCGTAGGGAGTAGGACTCGCTGAGACGTGGTCTCATTGGTTATTGAATAACCATTTCAGGAACCTAAGGAGAAGCTAAGGAAGAGGAACCTGAAGGGGAGAAAGACTTTTGAAGAAGAAGATGATCCAGAGAGGGATCTTGATTATAACCCGGATGTGGACTGAGATCCCATCCCTTTTGTAAACCCTGTCTTAGCATAGATAGGTGTGAGACAAGTATGTTGTGAATAGTATTGTAAATATACTATGAGTCGTGCTGTTAATGAAAGTGTGGTTATGAATTTCAATATGAAATAAATATGGCCTACTTTCCTATCCCATTGTTTTATCGTCTGGGGATAATTTATATGCTTCCGCATGTGCTTAATATATAAAAGGGTCGGCGATGCGTCCTGGGACGTCGCTATTAATCGACCAAGGTAAGGGATGTGTGCGTGCCTGAGGATCGGGGCGTGACATCACCTATCAGTGGTCCAAAAATTAAATGCGTCTAGAGCTGTTCCTGCAACATCTCCAACTTCCGATAGTGCACTAGATAATTCATCTGGTGGCATGGGGTATTATACTTTCTTCCCCATCTCTCCTATCCTTCCTTTTCTCAAGTACAAGTCTGGAATTTGTTGTGCCTGCAGTGACATACAATTGTTTCTTTTTGCCCCCAATCCGTGTCCCTCTCTGCTTCCCTCCTGTTCTGGCCACTAGGCTGCGTGCCTACAGGCACTTGTTGGCTCGCAGACACACCCAAACATTTTAGTTAGCATCTTGTCTGCGTGTATCTTAATGACGTGTCTATAACAGTTCCAGCAGGGACAAAAACTCGATGGAAAAACTTTGGGAGGGTTCAGGTGCTGAAGCTGAGGCGGCTAATGCTGTCTGGCAAGCTGTTCAATCGGCATCTTCTGTCCCTGCAGAAGAAACATCAGTATCAGATGAAAACTCTCCAGCAACTAAAACTACTTCAGATGGTAGTGACACTGAGGGAGACGTTAGTCGCTTTACACACATGATTCTCGTTGAGACTTTCATATCCCTTAATCGATTCAAAGCAAATGGATAAGGAACTTTTAGAGCCCTATTGGGACTTCTCCAAATTTGGCTGATTTATCACATCAACAAGTTTGCCCCTCATATGAGAATCATCAATGTCACGAAGAAGTACCATCCTATTCTCATGTTCCATGAAAAGAATGAATTCTTCCCATTGTGGTCCTTTTCTAGATGGTTTCACCTTCTCAAAAGACTCACTCCGAGCCTAATCCAATAGCACATCTGATGGTTAGGGAATCCTAATGTGTACCTTACTAGTGGAGTTGACAAAGGCAATATCTTCATGTCTGGGAAAGTTTTTGTTTCAAACACTAAGCGGACTTTTAAATGTTGCAAAAAGAGTAGGTACAATGTTTAGGCAATGCTATTTAGTCATAGAGCTCGACCTTTCTTTACGTAAATTTTCCTATTATGGATAGACCTAGTCTATAAATTAGGGTTGACCTAATGATTAATACGATTCTATGACCGACAGATGACTACATCATAGAGTTACTCTAGTTATTTTAATAATTACTTGACTGAAACATTGATCGATCATTTGAGAACTTCGGTTCGACAACGTTTACTCAAGGAAAAGAGCAGTGAGACTTTGTACAATTTAATATTGCAATGCAGTTGAGCATTAAACTTTTACTATTTAAAATCTCACCCACCATCTGACTAGGAAAAACAAAAAAAATCCCATTAACCCTAACATGGGTCACGTGATACATACCAAACTAATAACTAATACAATTGATTGAAAATTCAACTACCTCACTGAATAAATAGGGACAAAAGGAGCAACTCACTGACAATGACATTAATAATGCAGAGTTCCATCATCTTGACAATGCATTGGTCATTTGCACAAAATGAGGAAAAACGATCATCAATGCCAAAGCCTAGAAAAATAAGCATAAGTTCCTCCATTCAAACAAAAAGTTGAAAATGAGGAAGATTGCCTTGGAGGAAAAAGGACTTTAAAATCATTATAGAAGTCAACATGTATGTGCAAATGCGATTGCATTTCTCTACCTTCTTATTGTTCAAGAAACATATAAGGACACCAATGGAATGCAATCTGTAGTTGTGCAAGACGAAATTAAAGAAAAGTTGGGTCAAGGGAGAAAATTAACTTGAAAAACACAAGATTAAAAAACTCTTAGGTATTTGGTAATCAATCTGGCGCCAGTTCCTTCTTTTAACAACAAAAGCACAATAACTCTAGTCTCAAATAAGATGAAGGATGGCTTGTGATGTTTTTCACAAATAGAAACCCATTTCAAACGTTTACCATCTCGCGTGGTCACATCCGTGTACTTCTTTTGATGGGTCACGTTATTTTGGCGAACTGTATTAGGACACGACATTTTTTCAGCATATGTTTGGCTCCATCCATTCGATGTGGGATTCGAGGGAGGTTGAATCTAACTCAGGTTCGGTCCAGATTTTGTACTTATTAATTAATGCAATGCAGTTCTGCATCAATGTTTTGACAGCGACACTGAATGTGGAGCTCAGTTAGGTCCATATAATAGATATCAAACTAACAATCGATACAATTGCTTGAAAATCAATTTACCTCACTGAATAAATTGGGATAGATCTCAAAAAACTAATTGATACTGACATTAAATGTGGAGTTTGATCATCTTGAAAATGCATTCATGGATCTTTTACCCAAAATGATGAAAAACTATAATCAACGATACATGCTAAATTACCATGCACGTTTTGTCAATCAGATTTGAATGAGCCTTATATACATAAAGTCTCTATCATTACTTTAATATGGTATTAGAGCCAATATTTTGCTCTAGATTTATTTCATATATGAATTTCTTTGTATGGTTATGAATACAATTTGCACATGAGAGGGAATGGAACTAATAAAAGTCGAATAGTAAATATGTAAATAATTTTAACGATGGTGGACCTAACAAAAATCCAAATAATTAGATAAAGGGACTTTTGCCTAGCTCAAACGATAGATGAAAGACCGTGACGGTGTAGCATAAACTTTTTTCGAGCAAAATGCTTTCCCTGTCCCATCAATCACCTCACTTGTATATTTTAAAAAGAATATGTTGTGATATATATATATATATATATATATATATATATATATATATATATATATACGGCAGTGTCCTCAACCGGGAAAACTAGGTCAACATGTGGTTGAGAACAGTGCCCAAAGGCGTGTCAACCCAGCTCTGGGTATTTAACCCACCCTCACTCACTCCAGGCGTGGGAGACTATTATACCTGCCTACCCAGTAGTACGTAGAACCGAAGTCCTGACCTGGTGTTTATCTTCACCACCATTTCTCTACCTTCTTATTGCTCAAGAAACATATAAGGGTACTAATGGAATGCAATCCGCAGTTGTGCAAGATGAAATTAAAGAAAAGTTGGATCAAGGGAGAAAATTAACTTGAAAAACACCAGATTAAAAAACTCTTAGGTATTTGGTAATCAATATGGCGCTAGTTGCTTCTTTTAACAACAAAAGCACAATAACTCTAGTCTCAAATAAGATGAAGGATGGCTTGTGATGTTTTTCACAAATAGAAACCCATTTCAAACATTTACCATCTCGCGTGGTCACATCCGTGTACTTCTTTTGATGGATCACGTTATTTTGGCGAACTGTATTAGGACACGACATCTTTTCAGCATATGTTTGGGTCGATCCATTCGATGTGGGATTCCAGGGAGGCTGAATCTAACTCAGGTTCGGTCTAGATTTTGTACTGATTAATTAATGCAATGCAGTTCTGCATCAATGTTTTGACAGCGACACTGAATGTGGAGCATAGTTAGGTCCATATAATAGATATCAAACTAACAATCGATACAATTGCTTGAAAATCAATTTACCTCACTGAATAAATTGGGACAGATCTCAAAAAACTAATTGATACTGACATTAAATGTGGAGTTTGATCATCTTGAAAATGCATTCACGGATCTTTTACCCAAAATGATGAAAAACTATAATCAACGATACATGCTAAACTACCATGCATGTTTTGTCAATGAGTTTTGAATGAGCCTTAGATACATAAAGTCTCTATCATTACTCTAAAATGGTATTAGAGCCAATATTTTGTTCTAGATTTATTTCATATATGAATTTCTTTGTATGGTTATCAATACAATTTGCACATGAGAGGGAATGGAACTAATAAAAGTCAAATAGTCAATATATAAACAATTTTCACGATGGTGGACGTAACAAAAATCCAAATAATTAAATAAAGGGACTTCTGCCTAGCTCAAATGATAGATCAAAGAGCGTGACGGTGTAGAATAAACTTTTTCCGAGCAAAATGCTTTCCTTGTCCCATCAATCACCTCACTTGTATATTTTAAAAAGAATATGTTGTGATATATATATACGGCAGTGTCCTCAACCGGGAAAACTGGGTCATCATGTGGTTGAGGACAGTGCTGCAAGGTGTGTCAACCCAGCTATGGGTATTTAACCCACCCTCACTCACTCCAGGCGCGAGAGGCTATTATACCTGCCTACCCAGTAGTACGTAGAACCGAAGTCCTAACCTGGTGTTTATCTTCACCACCATTTCTCTACCTTCTTATTGCTCAAGAAACATATAAGAGTACCAATGGAATGCAATCCGCAGTTGTGCAAGATGAAATTAAAGAAAAGCTGGGTCAAGGGAGAAAATTAACTTGAAAAACACCATATTAAAAACCTCTTAGGTATTTGGTAATCAATCTGGCGCCAGTTCCTTCTTTTAACAACAAAAGCACAATAACTCTAGTCTCAAATAAGATGAAGGATGGCTTGTGATGTTTTTCACAAATAGAAACCCATTTCAAACGTTTACCATCTCGCGTGGTCACATCCGTGTGCTTCTTTCGATGGGTCACGTTATTTTGGCGAACTGTATTAGGACACGACATTTTTTCAGCATATGTTTGGGTTGATCCATTCGATGTGGGATTCTAGGGAGGCTGAATCTAACTCAGGTTCGGTCCAGATTTTGTACTTATTAATTAATGCAATGTAGTTCTGCATCAATGTTTTGACAGCGACACTGAATGTGGAGCTCAGTTAGGTCCATATAATAGATATCAAACTAACAGTCGATACAATTGCTCGAAAATCAATTTACCTCACTGAATAAATAGGGACAGATCTCAAAAAACTAATTGATACTGACATTAAATGTGGAGTTTGATCATCTTGAAAATGCATTCACGGATCTTTTACCCAAAATGATGAAAAACTATAATCAACGATACATGCTAAACTACCATGCATGTTTTGTCAATGAGTTTTGAATGAGGCTTAGATACATAAAGTCTCTATCATTACTCTAAAATGGTATTAGAGCCAATATTTTGTTCTAGATTTATTTCATATATGAATCTCTTTGTATGGTTATCAATACAATTTGCACATGAGAGGGGATGAAACTAATAAAAGTCAAATAGTCAATATATAAATAAGTTTAACAATGGTGGACCTAAGAAAAATCCAAATAATTAGATAAAGGGACTTCTGCTTAGCTCAAACGATATATGAAAGAGCGTGACGGTGTAGAATAAACTTTTTCGGAGCAAAATGCTTTCCTTGTCCCATCAATCACTTCACTGGTATATTTTAAAAAGAATATGTTGTGATATATATATATATATATATATATATATATATATATATATATACGGCAGTGTCCTCAACCGGGAAAACTAGGTCAAAATGTGGTTGAGGACAGTGCCGTAATGCGTGTCAACCTAGCTGTGGGTATTTAACCCACCCTCACTAACTCCAAGCGCGAGAGGCTATTATACCTGCCTACCCAGTAGTACGTAGAACCGAAGTCCTGACCTAGTGTTTATCTTCACCACCATTTCTCTACCTTCTTATTGCTCAAGAAACATATAAGGGTACCAATGGAATGCAATCCGCAGTTGTGCAAGATGAAATTAAAGAAAAGTTGGGTCAAGGGAGAAAATTAACTTGAAAAACACCGGATTAAAAAACTCTTAGGTATTTGGTAATCAATCTGGCGCCAGTTCCTTCTTTTAACAACAAAAGCACAATAACTCTAGTCTCAAATAAGATGAAGGATGGCTTGTGATGTTTTTCACAAATAGAAACCCATTGCAAATGTTTACCATCTCGCATGGTCACATCTGTGTACTTCTTTTGATGGGTCACGTTATTTTGGCGAACTGTATTAGGACACGACATTTTTTCAGCATATGTTTGGGTCGATCCATTTGATGTGGGATTCTAGGGAGGCTGAATCTAACTCAGGTTCGGTCCAGATTTTGTACTTATTAATTAATGCAATGCAATTCTGCATCAATGTTTTGACAGCGACACTGAATGTGGAGCTCAGTTAGGTCCATATAATAGATATCAAACTAACAATCAATACAATTGCTTGAAAATCAATTGACCTCACTGAATAAATTGGGACAGATCTCAAAAAACTAATTGATACTGACATTAAATGTGGAGTTTGATCATCTTGAAAATGCATTCACGGATCTTTTACCCAAAATGATGAAAAACTATAATCATCGATACATGCTAAATTACCATGCATGTTTTGTCAATAAGATTTGAATGAGCCTTATATACATAAAGTTTCTATCATTGCTTTAATATGGTATTATAGCCAATAAGATTTATTTCATATATGAATTTCTTTGTATGGTTATGAATACAATTTGCACATGAGAGGGAATGGAACTAATAAAAGTCAAATAGTCAATATGTAAATAATTTTAACGATGGTGGACCTAACAAAAATCCAAATAATTAGATAAAGGGACTTCTGCCTAGCTCAAACAATAGATGAAAGAGCGTGACGGTGTAGCATGAACTTTTTCTGAGCAAAATGCTTTCCCTGTCCCATCAATCACCTCACTTGTATATTTTAAAAAGAATATGTTGTGATATATATATATATATATATATATATATATATATATATATACACGGCAATGTCCTCAACCGGGAAAACTGGGTCAACCTGTGGTTGAGGACAGTGCCATAAGGCGTGTCAACCCAGCTGTGGGTATTTAACCCACTTTCACTCACTCCAGGCGCGGGAGACTATTATACCTGTCTACCCAGTAGTACGTAGAACCGAAGTCCTAACCTGGTGTTTATCTTCACCACCATTTCTCTACCTTCTTATTGCTCAAGAAACATATAAGGGTACCAATGGAATGCAATCCGCAGTTGTGCAAGATGAAATTAAAGAAAAGTTGGGTCAAGGGAGAAAATTAACTTGAAAAACACCAGATTAAAAAACTCTTAGGTATTTGGTAATCAAACTTGCGCCGGTTCCTTCTTTTAACAACAAAAGCACTATAACTCTAGTCTCAAATAATATGAAGGATGGCTTGTGATGTTATTCACAAATAGAAACCCATTTCAAACGTTTACCATCTCGCGTGGTCACATCCGTGTACTTCTTTTGATGGGTCACGTTATTTTGGCGAACTGTATTAGGACATGACATTTTTTCAGCATATGTTTGGGTCGATCCATTCGATGTGGGATTTCGGGGAGGCTGAATATAACTCAGATTTGGTCCAGATTTTGTACTTATTAATTAATGCAAAGCAGTTCTGCATCAATGTTTTGACAGCGACACTGAATTTGGAGCTCAGTTAGGTCAATATAACAGATATCAAACTAACAATCGATACAATTGCTTGGAAATCCATTTACCTCACTGACTAAATGGGGACAGATATCAAAAAACTAATTCATACTGACATTAAATGTGGAGTTTGATCATCTTGAAAATGCATTCACGAATCTTTTACCCAAAATGATGAAAAACTATAATCAACGATACATGCTAAATTACCATACATGATTTGTCAATGAGATTTGAATGAGCCTTAGATACATAAAGTCTCTATCATTACTCTAATATGGTATTAGAGCCAATATTTTGTTCTAGATTTATTTCATATATGAATTTCTCTGTATGGTTAGCAAAACAATTTGCACATGAGAGGGAATGGAACTAATAAAAGTCGAATAGTCAATATATAAATAATTTTAACGATGGTGGACCTAACAAAAATCCAAATAATTAGATAAAAGGACTTCTGCCTAGCTCAAACGATAGATGAAAGAGCGTGATGGTGTAGCATTAACTTTTTCCGAGCAAAATGCGTTCCCTGTCCCATCAATCACCTCACTTGTATATTTTAAAAAGAATATGTTGTGATATATATATATATATATATATATATATGTCCTCATCCGGTAAAACTGGGTCAACTGTGGTTGAGGACAGTGCCATAAGGCGTGTTAACCCAGCTGTCGGTATTTAACCCACCCTCACTCACTCTAGGCATGGGACACTATTATAACTGCCTACCAGTAGTAGCTAGAACATAAGTCTTAAACGTGATGTTTACCTTCACCACCATAAGACCCCCTAATTCCCTGTCTATTTTTGTCTTCTCGATAGAGAAGCAATAGGAGGACAGTGCGGGTTTCTTACTCCAGGGCGGTTGTCCCGCCTGTTTCCTTTGTGAGCCTTTTAAGGACATGCTCAGGTAATTATAAGTAATATGCTAAAGTACATATTGTTATATATAACTCACTGTAATTTACTATCTACTTAATTTAAACCTAATACAAAAGTGATTAAATTTAAACTAGCATAATGAAAAATTGTTATGCAAACTTTGGTAATTATATTACTTTAATATGTCACTTTAAAAAATCATTTGAAATTTATCTCCCATGTTGGGATACAGTGCCTTGTGCCCTACGAGGAAGTGCCTGCCCCACATTGCAAGGATCACGGGAAGGTGGTGGGGCAAAGCTCCGCCTCCTGTGGTGGGAACGGGGAATGCAATCCTCAGCCCTACCCCGCTGCGTGCCTGTCCTTACACACTATGATAAATCTATTTTGAAATTCCTCTCATTTGTCACTTTATTCCCTGTTTACTAATTTAAGTATTGGAAAGTCCTCTTGAGACCAAGCCCACGAGGCTTCCTTCATTTGTGGTGTTCATACCAATCTTGCTATAAGAGAATCTATGATACTCTTTAATTAACTCATTGGAGGTATTGTTCATTTTGGCCGTTCACATATTAAACCTCACCATTTTTCCCTTCGGTCTACAGGTGCATGTTTAACAATAAAGTGTCAATGTTAAATGTTGCCATTACATTAAGAAGCCCATCTCCTAAGTTAATTTTAGTTTCTTATGTTTATTCAAAGAATGTTGTCTTCCTGTTTAGTGCACAATTTGGTTCATTCTTGCCCCTTTTCCATTTTGGTGGAAGCCATACTACTCCAAAGTCTCTCCTCGATGATTACTCTCTGCCCTTTTTGGATCGGCTCATTACAAGTCCATTAGCTTCCACGTGATTCATCCTCAAACCACATGCCACTAGAGGGAGGTTTTGCTCTAATACCATATTGTGACACCCTTGAATTAATTCACTAAAGGTATTGTCCATTTTCGACCGTCCTATACTTAGGTACATGGTTTTGTCCTTTGACAAATAAGGAAGCACTTTCCTAGGAGATCATCTATCCAAATATTGCTCTTACATAAGCCTACTTAATATTGGAGTTCTAATACTAAATGTTGCTATTATGTCAAAAGGTACCTTTTGTGAGTTAATTATACTTTTACATATGTATTTCATAAACACTCCCCCCTTATTCAGTGTGTAATTTGGTTCATTCTCGTCCCCTTTACCATCCTAAAAGCTTGTCAGGGCTGCTTCTTATCTAGGCCACTCGTACTTGCCATAATTCTCCACCACGTAATCGGTTCAAGCTATCCCAACCGAGACTTTGAAAACTTCGCATTAATACTAATGGTACGATATATATTGGACTTTTAGCTGCATCATATCAACAACATTATTATCAAATATCTTACACCAACCGAAAGAAATTCTATAGGAACAACAGCTACTCAACAGCACTCGTCACAGGAAGACTTGAAATTGACAAGGCCATCGTTGCAGGTCGACCAACGCTGAAATAAAAGGCATCTCTCTCTACATGAGCACAACTAGCACTCCTCGTGAACCGCCGTCCTTAAGATAACTCCAGTCTTGCATGGATTGGAAGCGGGATTATTAAGCGATATACGAGTGCTATCAACGGCGGTTGTCTACCAAGGGACATCTAATAGAGACTTGATCAATAATGACAAAGACGGACAACATCGTCTTGGTGGTTTGCCTGGATGGAATTGCACCCTTGAACGTCGTGAAGACACAATATGACATTGTACCCCTTAAATAATTTCACATCTAACCGTGTGGGTGCTAGTTCTCTTTCCGCCGTATTGCAATGTTGATGTTGACGTGTCAAAAAGTTATGGGAGGTTGCTAGGCAGGGTGAAGTTGCAGCTATATATGGAGCATTTGTGCCTTAGTGCTTAAGTCGCTCTTCAGGTGGCCTCTAACTCCAGTTCAAAGACTCGTCCTTTTCGTTTCCGACATGGGGTTGGATATAGTCCAATTTCTTGAGAACAAGACCATCTTAGTCACCGGAGCCACGGGCTTTCTCGTAAAGAGTACTCTCTCTCTCTCTCTCGCACCCCCCCCCCCCCCTCCCCGTATGAAGTATATACATTGTCGCCAATTGCCATCAATTGACCATCTTTTTGCTAACTAACATTTATTTGATTCTATATACTATGATGGGTTAGTTTTTGTGGAGAAGCTGCTTCGAATTCAACCAAATGTCAAGAAAATGTATGTTCTTATCAGAGCTATGGACAAACAGGCAGCGAAACAAAGGTTGCATGAAGAGGTAGAGAATCAAAACCTAAATTATCCTAGGATAGTTAGATCTACTTTTTGTTCTAAATTAGAAAGAAAAGGCACCCATAGATGTGTGTTAAAAAGAAAAATTATTAAGGTTCCGTTTGTTTCATGAAAAATGAATGATTTGAAAAAAAAAATTCTTTCAAATAATTGCTTGTATCGCTTACAAAAATAAATAAGCGAAAAGTATTTTCATCTTTTACAAAAATACATGACATAAATTGTCGTCGATAATGAATTTTTTTTCTATGGACTAATTTTTTAAGCTATATAAACGATCAATTTTGGAAAGAAATACATCAATTTATTTGCTCTTCACAAAACAAATGAAACCTAAGGGAAGAAAATTGTGGGATTTGTGTTATTTTAGGAAAAGAACTTGAATCGTTACAGGACTAGCCGCATTGTGGTCTATTCAATAGATGGCACAATCACTTAAATGTGTAATTCCAAATTAATTCTTCTCTATTTAACATGGAAGATCAAGGCAAAGGAAGAAAAGGAATACGAAAACTAAGATAAAAGATAAATTTTCCTTCATAACAACTCTTAATCTTTTCGCATTCGCAAACAGCTCATACAGAAGAAGTTATTCGACATTCTGAGGGAAGAATGGGCAGAGAACTTCAACTCAATTGTGGAGAAATTGTCTCCAATTCCTGGGGACGTTTCTTGCGAGAATTTGGGAGTACATGATTTCGATTTGAGATCGGAGATGTGGAGAGAAATAGACATAATTGTCAGTTCGGCCGCGACTACCAAATTCGACGAAAGGTGCGAGATTACAATCTTGCCCTGCCCACCCAATTTATACTTAGTTCAGATAATTCGTGGCTTTTTCTTCATACTATTTATGTGTTTACTGCCATCTTTCTCCGCAGATATGACATTGCACTAGCCGTCAATACATTTGGAGCGAAGCATGTTGCTGAATTTGCTGTAAGATGCGTCAACATAAAGATGCTACTTCACATATCAACTGGTTTGTGTTTTTCGATTGTGGTTGTTCTTGATATTTTTGCTATGTAAATTAGCAGATGATAGGTTCCATTTCACAACCTGCTCGTTTATAAAGTAGTTTGCTCTGACAATGTTTCTTATGGAACCCTTTATTTTCAGCATATGTATGTAGCGATATGACTGGAATTATACAAGAAAAAGCATTTAGTATGGGTGAGACGCCCAACGGGTCAAGGAAGTTGGATGTGAATGAAGAGAAACTCTTGGTTGAAGAATTGATGAACGAACTTCGAGAAAGGAATGCTTCAGAGAGAGAAATCACCATTGCTTTAAAGAATTTGGGCTTGCAAAGGTTTGCTTTTTATTGATTGAATCGTAAACAATGGAATTGATGATTAGTTGAAATAGCATCTTTAACTGTGGCTCTCAAGCCTACGCACCAAGTTAGACCACTACCTCAAGCTCAGCTTACTCAATCATCATTTGTAAAGTTGATGGTATCATATAGCAAAATTACCAAAAAAAAATTCAAATTTATTGTAATCGTGTCAATTTTGTTTTAAATCGTCTTCTTTTTTTGGGTAATTGAGCCGAAAACCTTTTGTATTTGTGCCAATTTAGTCAATTAGATTCATTTTGGTTGAAAATTGCTAGCATGGATGCTACCCTCCTATATGGTTTAGCTAGCACTGATGCAGACACTTTTTAATATCTTTATTTATTTTGTTTTTTTTTCTTTTCTTCCCTTCTACCTCTAGTTGGTTGTCCTTGCCAAGGGCAACCGGCCAGAAGAAGAAGGAAGGACCCCCCCCCCCCCAAAAAAAAAAGAGAAAGAAAGAATGAAAAAAGAAAATAAATAAATAGTAATTTTTTTTAAAATATATTATTAAAAATGTAAGTAATGGAATTGATGATTAAGTTAGTTAAAAATTACATCTTTAATTGTGGCTTTCAAAGCCAAGCATCAAGTTGGACTGTTACCTCAAGATCGGCTTACTCAATCATCATATCTAAAGTTTTTTTTTTTTTTGGTGGAAATTATATCAAAAGTTGATTGTATAATAATGATGTTCTTTTCATGAAAATTTGGGTCGTAAAAAATGTTTTTGGTTGGACTTGAAGTTTTGGTGATAAACTCTTTACAAGGTGCTTGACCATAATAGGTAGTTAAAATATGGCTGATTAGTCAATTCATTTGTATATGGCCGTACTATTATATTATAATCTCCAGCAGTTCTTATGATATTCATTATTATTGATGTGCAGGGCAAGGCTGCATGGTTGGCCAAACACATACACTTTAACGAAGGCAATGGGGGAAATGATGGTGCAGCACCATCTCAAACAAAATATACAACTTGCTATTATGAGGCCCACAATCATAACAAGTACTCATCGAGAACCTTTTGCTGGTTGGATTGAGGGTTTCCCTCCCAGGTTATCCTTCATAAATCTCTCTCTCTCTCTCTCTCTCTCTCTCTCTCAACGTGGTCTGACATTGAACTCCTAATTTTAGCAATAACTTCCAAGTATTATAGTTCGCTCGTAGTTAGTAGAATCTTACATAATCACTCATTTTAAATTTCTAGCGTCACCTATGACATTATTTTTTGGGAATAATATCATATGTGGTCCCTAAATGGTTATTCGGTGTTCACCACACCTCAGTTTTTAAATTGAATTAAAAAAAGTGGAAGAACACTATTGAACTCCAAACCAAAGTGAAGGGACTACTCAGGTATTATTACCTCCTGGTTCTTCGCAAAATGCAAGTTGTTACTGAGCAAGAAAATCAAGAAACATATCTACACCTGTTTTTTAGTCTAGTTGCTAAATAGCAATACAAGATCATAATAAAATCAGATAGACTTGCGCGGGCGAGTCTACTAATGAACGCACCATCTTTTTTGAGGAAGTTAAACCTTTAGAGGAGACTAAACAATGAATAAATGATGTTTGCGATCCTTGATTTTCATAAAAGGGCCATAAAAAATTCAAACTCCACAGGGAGGTTGACAGGAGAGTTTGGAAAGAAATTTTTTGAATAGGTAAAAGATCAACATCTCATGGACAGTTAAATTCATTAGATGAACAGAGCAAGTTATAGGTAAAAGAACACACGCATGGGTATATCTTTTACTGGTTAAAAATGTTGGTTTTAATTGATTGATTATGTAGTGAGACATTAGTCCTTGACATGTAATGGCGATAAGTATCTCGTTCACTGAGTATTTTGTTGTTTAACATGCTAGTATTGTATAATTAACTTTTTCTTTCTTTCTTTGGAAACATACATGACACAGAACTATGGATAGTATCGCCATACTCTATGGTAGAAGAAGACTGAAATATTTCTTGGGCAATCCTAACACGATACTCGACATGGTAACATCTAATCATCTCGACAAGCGTTAACCATCATCCAAATGCCTTGATTATAAGCATCCTAAATTTTGCATTTGCTTAATTGTTTATGTACTCCTCCTTTGTGAATTGGTCTGTGATAATTCATTTGGCAAAATATTCATAATTATAGATTCCAACCATCACTTCATTGTGCACATTTGAAAATACATAAGGACATACATTTATACATATACATGTGCATTCGATGCCTTTAAACCTAAATATGGAATTTCATCTTGAGTAGATACCAGCAGATATGGTGGTAAACGCTATGATTGTGGCCATGGCGGTGCATGCTAATCAGCCCAATTCAAACAAGATTTACCAAGTGGGTTCCTCAAAGAAACATCCTATGTCCTATTCAGATCTTCGACGCATCATTGTGAGTTACTTCAAGGACAGTCCTTGGATCGACGAGGATGGGAAGCCGGTCAAAGTTCGTAAGCCTAGAATTTTGGGAAGCACGGCCAGCTTTCGCAAGCACATGAGACGTTACATTCTCTTGTCAAAGGTAAGTTCAAAATAACTTAAAAAGTGAAGATCAAATGGTCACTAAAAGTTAATTCAATAAGTTGAAATATGGAGAAAATTGAAGATCCCAAATATCTGAAAATCTTTATGTTATATGAATTTTAAGTAGTCAAGTCAACTATTTCTTTCTTTATTGATATAAGCGATAATAATCTAGAAATTAATAAACATACCTTCAAATAATTAGCTAAATTGTTTGAAGTGACAGTTTCTTTTAATATGTTTCAACATTTACCACTCTCATTTTTTGACTTCCATTAAATGGGAAATGGCTGAAACCTTTAGAAATACATAAATATAAACACATAAAACATTAACTATTATGAAAATTTTAAAGTTTGAATAATACTTTACATTCCAGCAATAATGCATAATGTTTTGCTTTATAAATTCAAAGGCATTCGGGCCCTAACATAAGAAAAAAGAAAAAGAAAAAAGAGCTGGTGATGAAAGCCGAAAAGTCATAGTCAAGAGTCACAGCCATGAAAAAAGATGGAAAAACGTGCTTTGTTTAAACCGTAGGATCTTGTGTTACATAAGAATCTAGTGGGCACTTTATCTAATTAATTGACATGCATATTCCATGATATTAAGAAAATGGGAAAAGCATCCTTAATTTTTGTTTGACACATGAAATTTGAGGATGTGTTATCGCTAAAAACAATTATTCCATGAATAATATTTTTGTTACCAACAGCAATTTATATCCAAATATTTTCATGAATAATGAAAATATTTTTTATTCATTTATTTTTGTAAACGATATAAATTATTATTTTTAGAATTTTTTATATTATTTATTCTTTCGCAAAACAATCTGAGCTAGTTCTGTATTATTTTGAATGAAGGCATTGAAAGTTGCTAGCTCAGCGTTTGGCGGGTGTTTCCAAGGCTTGCATGCTGACTTGGACAAAAAGGTCAACACTGCCCTGCGATTGGCTGACCTCTACGAACCTTATATATTCTTCAATGGGGTGTAAGCTTCTAAGCTTCTATGCATTGGCCAATATGCGTGCAGAGTGCATTAATTAATCACCTCCTTCCCCTTATATACAAATCTCTGTTCAAGTATTTAACTATTAAATCACTTTTTAAATAATAACTTTTGAAACAAACCAATTGTGATCTTACAAATTTAATATAGAAGTCTTGGGTTTATACTTTCATAAGCCTAAATTTGCCTATCCTATTATATATTTCCATACCTTAAAGCTTACATGTGAGGAAGAGTATCAGAATGATTAAATATTACCATGAATTCATCTCCTAGCTTAAATTTTTAAAATAGTCGATAGTTATCTACAAAATTATATAATCTTTGATTCTTATTATTATTTTTATTGACTTAGCTTTGACGATACAAATATGATGGCTTTGAGAGCCATGGCCTTTGACAATGGAGTAAACCTGGAAAGTGTCTTCTACTTTGATTCGGGGTGTATCAATTGGGAGGACTATTTCAAGAGAACTCATTTGCCCACAGTTGTCAAAACCTTCAAGCGCAAGTGAGAAATGATGCAATTAATAAATAGTTTGGGACATGCAATGGTTGGCATTATGAACTCCACCTGTTTTGACCCAAAAAATAAAATAAAATAGAGAGAGAGAACTCCACATGTTCTATTGTATCGTATGTGGAAATAAATAAGGTGTTGTAACACAAACATTTGTTGCTATTTTTGTTGTCATGTTAGTTTGAAGTGCCAATTATATTAGAATAATACATGTACGATATGTATTCTACCTCATTTGTAACACCTCAAATATTGCAAATTGGAGGTTGCTAGATAAATAGCAATCCGATTACTAGAATCTTCCCAAATTCTTGGTTCATGTGACACATAATATTTGATATGATAATGTCTCGACCTTCCCAAAGGAGAATCACCAAAGAGAAAGCTAATAGACTACTAAACAGGAGCGAAGGTTCCTCTCATGAGGTAATCATTCATGTATAGCACGCTCTTTCAGGCCCTACCAATTACAACTTGGTGTTTAATTTATCTAGCAATTTTCTTACCTTTTGGAGTCATTGCTAATCAATTAGATTAGACACTCAAATAAAATGTGAAAATACATTTACTTCTACGAACATGAGATTCAATGGATTTGGGGACTTGATTATGCTTGATTAATATAATGCCATTTCGATACCATTTATCTTTATTTTCAAAAGAATATTTTGCAAGCAGTCTTAATTGAACTTAACTAAAGCCACTAACAAGCAAGAAGTGATCATGTGTGTTGACACCTAAATTTTATTTAACCATTCAGAATTAATTGTATACAAAATTAAGGGCTTACCTTTAGTCCCTAAACAAAAATATTAAAATTAAATTGCATATCATAAAGTTTTAAAGAGCATATGTTAATTGCATTTAAATCGGACCGGCGGTGGTGAATGGGTCTGAATTAGTCACGTGGATAGGGGCCCACAATAAGTGAAATTCGGCCTAGGCTAGGAGTGTTAGTGGCCGAAATTACAGGAGGAAAAGGAGGGGTCTTGAGCTTTAATTGAACTGGTTCAGCCCATTAAAATTAAAATGCTTTGAGCTTAATTAGATAAAGGCCCTGGGGATGAAGCTTAATCTAATCAAATATTTGAGTGGGGATGCATGTTTCTAAAGATAACAAAAATACCCGTTAAATTAGGAAACTTTTCCTCTTTCAACAATGTGCATATGGACCACAATTTAATCTCAACCACAGATATGATCCCATTTGCAGGGAAAATCTTCTATTATATCCATTACCACTTGGATACGATCGTTCATTTTATTCATTACCAAAGTTGAATAGAGTGGATGTGTTTTGGATGATTTGGTGATTGTTTCTTGCTCTCTCTCTCTCTGTTTTTTTTTTTTCCTTTTTGATTTGAGTTAATTTGTTTCCCTATTAAAAAATTACAAAAAAAAAAGGACTAGGTGGAATTTGAATAGATTTTTATATATCACGTTGTATGTTTAGAATAGATTCTGATTGCTTTTCCTTAAATAGATTAGGATATTTTTGGATAGATAACATTTATGTCAAATCCAGAAGATTAGGGTAATTTTCTGATTTAAAATAGGGTTTAGAATAATTTATTTCCTAATTTAAATTAGACAGTATCCTAATCTTTATAGTTCATTTATGGTAATATTCAATTTCAAATTTTTATGAAAAATACCAAAAAATATCATGTACGTGTTATGTAGAATTATGGTCATCTAATTGCACGTCACGTGGATTCATTTAATTAGAATGCGTGTCATGTTAGAATAAAATGCTTAGTAATTTTGCCCATCATTAGAGTTAGGTTATTTGATTAAAATCACATGTTATGTAGTCCGCATGTTAGATTAATTTAATTAAAGTCACATGCCACATTAATGTAGTCACAAATTAAATTTTCTTGTCATTAGAATTAAGCCACCTTGTTAGACATCATCATTTTTCTACATTATTGCATCTAGAGTAAGCTGGGATTGCATACATTGTATAAAGCATAGTTTTCATTAAACAAAGTAAAACCCAAAAAAATAGTCAGTTGAAATTGTGTATTAATTAGAAATGATATATAGGGTGGATATACAATTTTTCTAATTAACGTTGTAGGTGCTTATGTTGCTTTGAGATAAGTACCCCTCTTTTTCCTTGCAATTTATTTACTATTTTTTTTTATATGATGTTCCATTAAAATTTGCACATCCGCGTAATCACCTCACATGTTAAAAGATAATAAAATGAATCCAAGTTGTATGCTAAATATATTTTTGATAAAATTAGCGGTATCAAAATGGCATTAGAAAAATCTAATGTAACCAAGTCTCTGTGCTTACAATCTCTAGTTCATATGAGTAAAATAAACTTTTCTTAACTTTACTTGGGTTCTTAATTGACTCAATAAAAAACAAATTAGTGGTTACTCTTAATTGAAAATTATTTGCACGTTAAGAACTTGAATCTAAGTCACAAATTGGTATAAGTTTAAGAGAACTCGAACTAAGTTTAGGCTTAGTAATTTATTAGCCGAACCCTTAGGTGATGCACCCAAGTTGATTTTTGGCATCGGCAATAGACCTCATAGAAATCCAAATAAGTGAAAGGAACTTCTTGCCTAGATCAAATGACGAATGAAAGAGCGTTACGGCTATAGCTAAAACTTTTGACGAATGAAAGAGCGTTACGGCTATAGCTAAAACTTTTCGCCCCTTTTTTGAGGACCCAATGTGACATCCCAGATTTTCAGTCATGTTTTCTATTGAATAAATCGGGCATTTTATTGACGCGTCTATAGGGCTGTTCTCAGAACTGATTATTCTAGATATAACTAGACTATCTGGGGAAACCATTAAGAATTTTAAGGCAAATAGACTTGAGCATTCGACCGGAAATCGGCTACTTGACCGTGTTCATCTTTAGAGATCATTATGGTACAGATATAAGTCGATTTGCGATCAGAGATAGGTTAGTTCGACGAAGATGTGTGGCTAATTGTGGGTGACACCACTAAATTGAAAAATTCTTGTCGACCAACACTAGACTGATTTTCTTATCGTTTTGGTACCATGTGTCCGTATTTGAATCATCGAGGTTTTCACGATAATTGAGAGTCATCATTGAGTTGAGTGGGTTCATTGTAGCTCGAAGAAAATCGACCACGGGTCATTTGAACTGAAAAGTTTTGAAAGTTACCCGGTAGTCTAGGTCAAGCTAAAAATGCGTCGAATGGAAATTAACCGTGAATTCGAACCCGATTTCAGAAATTGAAAGTTCTGTGGTGCCACGAGCTATTTTAAGAGTGTCGACTCAATCTCAGAAGATTTTTCTGACAACCGAGACTTTTTGGAAAAAAGTCGGTTCGGGATCGTTTTTGTGCAATTGAAGCCGGGATTTATTTTGGTTATAAATTTGGGATGCAAGATGGGTTATGGGATAAGGAAAATATTCAATTGAGGCATTGAGATACCAAATGAAATTTTAAAGGGCAAATGAGGATGATTAGAGCAAGGTTGAGTATCCAATTGAAGCCTTGGCTAAGAAATTCGTAGCACCACATAGGACCTAACTTTTGGATCTCTTAAACCTTCTAGATTAGGGCATTTGGGGCTGTAAAGAGCTGGTGGAAGACAGCTAGGGATATGGATCAAGATGAGGGGGTTTGTAGGGCCAAGCCATTAATGCATTTGGCTAGGATTGAGGACTATTATTTCCTCTTTGCTGGCTTCCCTCCATCGCACGTCCGGACCGCTGCCTCGCCTTCTACGCATCTTCGAGCTTCACGGTCTTTGGCCCCGTTTTCATTTTCTCTCGCCAGAGCTGAACTTCCCTGCCCCTCATGCTACTGCTCCACTGATCTTTGCCCTTCCCACCGAATTGGTGCTAGCGAAGACAGCCATCTCCACGCGTTCCCTTTAGTCAATAGCAGTAATGTCTTCACTGAAGCTACTCCGTGCTTCGTGTCTTCATCAGCCACGTTCGGTCCAACTCCAGCACTGAAGACCTGCAGTAGTTCCACGTTGAAGCTTGCTGCTCTGTGTCTTCTCTCTCGCTACCAGCGTGCCAGTCAACCCTAGTGCCCATTGAAGACCACCGAGACTCCTAATTTGACCAAGTAGCTTGGCCTTGCTGCCACTTGGCAATGTTTGCTCTTGGTTCAGTCAACAGCGGCAGCAACCGAAGCTCCTTGATTGACCGCAAAAGCCCACGCCCGTGCACAGACCCGTTGCCAGCAACACCCTCCATTGTTTCTGCAGCTCCAGCACCGTCGAAGCTTCGCCAATAGCTGCTTCTCCACGTTCGTGTTTCCTCAATCAGCCCACATCACCAACGAATTATCTCCACCGAAGGCCACCTCCTCCTTCATCCAGCATCAACGTCCGAAGCCAGCTACCGTTGCCAGCTACCCCTTCATCCGCGAGCTACACCCCACCGAAGCTTGAAGCCCAGCAGCTCCAGCAGCTTCCGTCTTCTTTTGCCCGCATCAACAACCCAAGCGAATTCAGCTCAGTCTAGCCCCGGTTTCACGGGCCCATCTTCTCTGCAGCATATCAGCCCATTAAATAAGTCCAACAGCCCAAGTCTTTGGCCCAAAAATCAAGCAGCTCCATTGAGCCCAATTCAGCAAGTTTGGCCTAAGTCCAGCTCGCGAAGAAGGCCCAATTGCAATCAAGCCCAAGCCTAAGAGTGAGCCCAATCCAGTGCAAAAACAAATCTCAGTTAGGCTGAGATTTGTTGGGCCCAAGTTTAAGGCCCGGTCCAAGCCCGCCGGTGTTGTGAAAGTCCGATTTTGGCTGCCGTCGCGATGTCCTGGTTCCCGCTTTTAATCAAGTGAATAATCTCACTAATCATTGTTTAGTAGACTATTGATGCTTAAGGATTGATTAGATTTAATTAAATGCAATTAGGTGGTTAGATTAGAGTAGATTAGTGATTATTAGATAATTGAGATGCATGTTAGACAATTGAATTGTGCAATTAGCAAGTAAAGATGTACTATTATTTATTGAATGCATCTCGGGATTTTTTCCGACCCGTTTCGGGCTCCAATCAGGCATTACCGGCCTAAATTAGATTTATTGCTCATTAATAATTAATTTTCGAAATTCATTATTTAATTATTTATTTTTCCAGAAATTCAACCGGGATGGCCGGTGACTAGAATTTCGTGCTGATTGTCGTGGTGCATTCCATTTATTTATTTAAGCTCTATGTTGTGTTGAATTAAATTGATTGTGCAATTTGATGAAATTTTCCTAAATTGATTGAGATTGAGTAATTGAGTTGTGGATGGCCGAGTATGATTGTTTAGCGTCAATAATGCTTTGATGGACTATTAAGTGGAGAAGCTTGTGAGAGTGATTTGAATGTAATATTGGCTAAGATCCATAAGGTATGTTAATATCGTGTGAAAATTGAGTGAGTTGATGAGTATGTGGGGATTTATCCCAAGATTGATCAATGTCGGTATTCAATTAGAATTTGACTATGAGAGGTCGTGAGTTGAACCTCGGAAGCCGTCGAAGCATGGCTATGCCAATTGGGCTGAGATTTGCCACCGAATTTGGAGTCGGTCACGCTCGTTCGGCCGTAATCTGCCACCTATTAAAGGTCGTGCTCGTTGGGCTGTAAATTGTCACCTATTAAATGTCGCGCCTGATAAGGCCGTAATTTGTCACCCGATAGGGGTCATGCCTGATAAGGCTGTAATCTGCCACCTATTAAAGGTCGCGCCCATTGGGACATAATTTGCTACCTAAAGATAGGTCGTGTCCTTTGGACCGTAATTTGTTGCCAAGAAAATTGGTAGACTATGCTCGTGAAGTTGTGAGTACGATTTGAGACTGAATAAGAGAAACGACTGGAGAATGGTCGAATTGACATGAAATCGACTAGGTCGATTGATCGAGATATTGATCTGTGATGTAATTGCTTGGGTGCTTATTGAACTGTGCTAATATGCAAGTGGAATCTGATGCCAAGGTAAGTCCTCTAACCCATGCGTGTATAGGCAGCCCTGTTAGTGTATTGGTTTCCTAATCGAGTCTTAGTGGGGTAGAACTTGCTGAGACATAGTCTCATCCCGGTTGTGGGACAATATTTCAGGACCTTGATGAGGAGCCTGAGGAGAAAGAAACCAAAGAGGAGTACTTGGTGGAGAACCTCGATGATGATCTGAGTACGACCCGAATGAGAACAATGATCCCATCCTCCTTGTGAATCCTGTCTAAATGTGAATAGTGTGAGACTAGAAAGTTATGAAAAGTTTTGTGAAGTACTTTGAGGTGTGGTTGTATAAAGGTTTGGTTGTGGATTTCAATATGAAAAATATGGCCTTACTTTTCTATTCCATTGTTTTATTGTATGGGGATTTATAATTGCTTCCGCATGTGCTTAATAAAAAAAAATGGTCGGTAATACTTAATCCTGAGATATCGCATTATAAAATCGATCAAGTAGAAGGATGCGTGCGTGCCTGAGGATTGAGACGTGACACTTGGCCTACCTCATTGAGCCCAGGAGAGGCAAGTAGTCTAGGAAGGGAAAATTCTGAGAGATGAACACCTCGCCCAAAGCGGTGTGGTCTGAAGATGCACATAAAGCATTGAGATTACTACATGTACATGTACATGTATATTAGGTCTTTGTAAGAGAAGAGGAAGATAAAGCTGAATACAGGGTTAGTCGTGCCAGTGGCATTTATTAATGTAATGTAAATATTTGTTTGATTTTTGATTATTTAATTCCAAAATCATATCTTTTGTCAAATTTAGTTTGGATTATCGGAAATTTCAAGTGGCACAGATTTGTCAGATTCTTACAAGAGCCAACAACTCCCGCAAAGCTTTTAAGGCTTTGTCCGTTTGTGATTACTGTCGCTTGAGCTCACGTTGCAGGATTAAATCAGTTGGTAGTTGTTCTCCTTTTTCTTCTCCCCACTTGCTCCTCAATTGTTGGTTATTCTAACAAATGTAAAGCAATATTCTTTTTTTCTTTTTTCTTTTTTGAAGGGACAGAAAATTGTTAATACTTCTTGATTAGTAGCAAGGAAAATTACAAATTCGGTGTATTTTCCTTCCCATTTTTTTTCACCCTTGCTCCCAAACATAGCCCTAGAGCTAAGCATCTCGAAATGATCCATGTGATCTTTAAGAAAATAATTGGACGACACAATCAATAGGATAGTCGAAGATACTGTTACATGCGTTAATGGGATCGGCCCGTAGTTGAAGAAAATGTCTCTAATTCCATCAAAATATTGTGATACACTTCAAATAGTCCCAAGGTCGGTTGCAACCATTAGTAGTAATTTGATTTAATAGGCCTAATATGTTTGTAGCGGTAACTCGATTGCACTTATAATTAGTAATATGCATTGATGGATGGTAATTTGACCACAGTTTGTAATAAGAAAATGTTAACAATTAGTAATTAATTAATGGAATGGTAAAATATATCAAATTGTTGTCAGTGACGCCACTTATACTTAGTAATTGTCCCAAACAATATATATATATAGAGAAAACTATGGGAGCAAAACTCATTCTTTTGGTCAACAAGCAGAACTCAATCATTGGAATTGAGAAGTTTCATTTAACGGATGACAATCGAAATCCAAATTTCAAAGTCTCCCACAAAGACATGACCAAATTATTGCACTACTCTATCCAGCAGAAAGTTGGTACCCGCCAAATGCGTACCTACGATACCACCCTGCCGTCCCAACCAATTTGCTATGAAATGGAGCATGCAAGTTTGTGCCAATGAAATGGGCGTAATCATGGGAATGCTTTAACTCAATGAGGCTTTGAAATGCATTGCGAGGTTGGACTAGGCTACAATCAATGTTTAGGATTTTCTTTTTTTGCAAGAGATAAGACATATAATCCCAGCCTGCATTACCTATATTTCAATGCATCCATCACCTACTATGCACCATATTTGACTCATGAAAAGGAAGGTAGACGAAGAAGGTTATGCCTGGATGGAAGTCACCACTATAAACAAAAAGGCTTTCGTTTTTTTTTTTTTTCACAACTCGGCATTCTTAATTGTAGGATCCTTCAAATGCGAGGTTATACAAGCAGTGATGAAAGGCTTCTCAACAGTCATGAAATCAATATAATGACCTTCACAAACTTGCAGGAAAAAAACTCCAACGTAAATTGAGCGCTTTTCCGAAACAAAAACAAACCTAAAAGCAAGGCTTAGCCCTCAGCCGCCTCCCCGCCTTTTAAAAAAATATTAATATTAAAAATATTAAATATTTTAAATAAATTTAATTTTAAATTTAATTTAATTAATTTTTATATTTTTTTTTTACCATGTTAGCACCAAAACGATACCTTTTTGTATTATTTGGCCACGTCAGCGTGCAAAACGGCATCATTTTGCACTTAATTCACCGGAAATTGCGCACGTCGGTATTTTGGCCGGATTTTGGCTGGAGTGGCACTTAAGTGATCCATTTTTCTTCGAATGTTTAAGTGTCACTTTCGTAAGTTATGGCACTTAAGGGCGCGCATGACAAAATTTATGTTTCTCGATTTTTCTGTTTCTCTGTTTCCCGGAACAAGTTTGGAACAGAAATCCGTTTGGTAGCGCAATTTAATTTCTCTATTTCTGAAACAGATTTCTATTCCATAAATAGAGAAATTGAAGAAATCAGAAGCTGAAATTTTTAACTTCTCAGTTTTTGAAATAGAAATCATAAACTGAAATCAAACTATATAAAAGAACCTTGTGCTTTCTTGCTAACTTAATTCACTCATAACCACAACTTCACAAATTATTGCTAATTTTCTTTTTCTTATTCTGCTTGTGTTTTTTTTTTTTTTTTTGCATTTTTTTATAACTTCCTCTTTAGGATGAAAGACAATTGAATGGGTCCCCAATTTTCAAAAACAACCAAAGTTCTTAAATGCTTACTTAAAAACAACAGGGCCCTTTCATCCTAGAAAAGGGCACGCGCATGGCTAGTTGAAAAAAAAGTTATTACGTAATAGATGAATAAAAAAGGTGCCTAGAAATTTAACTTTATTTTCTTACGGATTCAAAATTCTTGCAAAATCAAAATAATTAGATTGCTACACAATCTCGAATTTTAATTCGAAGGCAAGAGATTCAAGAGAATCTCTCTCTTTGCTATGCAAGGGCCATTAAAGGTTCATTGAACAACAATAAAAAAATTAGGGATGAGCAATTGGACTGATTCAATTTGAGAATCAAAATAAACCGACCTTCCCCCAATTGGTTCCTAACCATAAACGTTACTTTAAGGTAGAATTCTTCTATATTCCTTTACATCATTAATTTTATTTTGTTGATAATCTTGTATAATACTAATTTTTGGATAAAATGACAAGGCTGTATAGGCGCCATTAATGGCACCCATATTCATACTTCCACAGTACTTGTCTGAACCTACATAGGATGAGCTTGCAAACGACACATTGACCGAGGAGAGAAACCAAATAAATATGCTTAGGAAAACAATTGCTAATAAAATGGCAATGAATAATAATATGCCAGAAATTCCATGAAATTGTATTTTCAACTTTTGTAATGTATTAGTATTATTTCGACTAGTATTTTGTATTTGAGGATTTCCTATGTTGTTTTAGTATTATTTCAACTATTATTTTGTATTTGAGGATTTCTTATGTTGTTATCTAATCAATTTATATTCCTAAAAATAGAAACTTTGTTATGTTATCAAATGGATTTCTATTTCAGAAATAGAAATTTTGAGTCGTTATCAAATAGGCTTCTTTGCTCATAAATTTGTCTGAGGAATAGAAATTAAGAAATTGATTTCTGGCCAAAAATCAATTTCTGCCTTAGAAATTTTGTCATGCACAGCCTAAGTGTCCTTTTGTGCCAAGTTATGGCACTTGAAGCAATCTTTTGCCAAAAAAGATCACTTAAGCACTAACTCTAATCTGGATCGTCAGAAATTTGATGTGGCCATATTTTAATAATTTCTCAATCCTACGTGGGCTTTCGGCATGTCCAATTAGCATATAACTTGTAAATGATGTTGCGTAGCAAGTTAAAAAGTGATTACTCTAGTGCCAATCATTTATAATAAAAAAATGATCACTTCAGTGTCAGTTATAGTTAAAAAGTGATCATTTTAATGCCAATCTCAATGAGAAAGTGATCACTTCAGTGTTAAAAAAAGGGAACACATATTACATTTTTAATTATAAAAGCCACATTATTTCTTTAATCGGAATTTTTACCAGAGGCACTTAAGTGATCTTTTTTTTCCAATTTGACGTTTCAGTGAGCCGGCTAAAATTTTGGGCATTAAAATGAGTATTGTACACAACTTTTGTACTGCTAGTGTCCTTCTTCCATCATCTTGTTGTAAAATTTTGAGAAATGCAAACTGGACATGAAAAAATTGACGAAGGCCGAGACGTGTAATAGCCATCCTCAAAAGTAAATTCCACCCCTCACAAAGTGCAGAAGATGTGTCGTGGTTATCCTCCAGGATTTAACAAACCTTTTAAATAGTGTACATTACACCATTTTGGTAAAGTAGGACTCGCATGAAATGCATAACCATTGGAGAGCAAAAGAATTGAGTATTTCGTGTGTGAAAATTTGCAGGTGCATAGATTTGGACATATCAAATAATGAACAAAGTGGTCCGTATTTGTAGAAGAAAGACGGGATTATATAGGCAAAAGCTAGTTTGACTAAGAATAAATGTCACGATAGCTCGTGAAATAACTAAGCATCGGCCAGCACATCAAATAAGCTTAGGCTAGTGGAAAGTCATCTATGGTCGAAGGTCAATCTCCCACATATTTCAGAAGGTATCCTAAAGAATAGAAAGAACAAATGCTGGTTTCGTAGTGGTGTGCAATACAATCTGGTGTCTTCTGTTCTATGAACCGGACTTGGAAATAATGCGATTTACCTTACACAACAAATGATGAAGCTTATACCTGCTATGAACCGAGGTTGTAAGTTAGAGACTTCACTCATCACTTTATACCCCCGCAATATTTGTTATCCAACTCAATTATGTGCTAATAGGCCGTTCTCACATCTGCTAATACATGAGTGATATAGAGATTTGGCAATAAATCTCCTAAGAGTGGACCCACTCCATATTCATATAGGTGATTCCCTTAAGTGCACAATTCAATAAGTACACCACACTTAACATTTTGGAATTCATAAAGAGCGTAACCCATCCTCACTTAATATGCAATTTAGCACCAATTACATACATCATAGGAGGGAGGGACTTTTTTTACATTTTTGGTGCTATAAGATCAACTAAAAGGCTTGTTATAAGCCATATGAACCTACTTCTAGGGATCTCCACTACAATACCCACATATCAGTTGTATTACTGTCATCATAGAAATCTCAAATTGGCATGAATCTCATTCTTCTCGATATTTCAATTATTTGTTTTCTTCTAAAAAATTTAGTCGGAGATTTGGCCAAATTTCCTTTCGACTTCAGATAATCGATTGATATAACTCTACGTCACAGCAGCTGGTTTAAGAAATAATGTTTCGATGGAATATGCCTCCTCTTGTCATCGTGTGCTTTATCTTAAGCGACGGCTATCGTAGTTTGGCAATTAGAGTATGGACACAAAGTTCGGTCTCACTACTTCCCAACTCGAGCTTTAAAGTCCGTGTCAAAAGTGGATTTTGAAATAATAAATTGTTTAGCTGATTGCCAAGACACTACACCACCACCAAGGGCAAATTATAATCGCTAATAGCTTTATCTCATTTGAATTTGAGACCGAAATAGCATCATTGTATCCTTCTAACTTAACACAAAGCCCCCCATTATACCAAGTATGATAACTATAACATCAATGTGTGCGGACTGGTTAGTGACTATCTCTACTAGTGATGCATCCTATAGGGCGGGGAACATATAACATGTAGTCATGCCTCCAAAATCATAATGGTTGAATTATAATTTGATCTTGATAAATGAGAAATCCCTAATTATAGGTGTATCACTCCAAAGAGCATAATAGGCTATGGCTAGAGTCCATTTTACTACGTATGTTAATTCCATTGTGAATGTGCGAGGACTGGTTAGCAACTTATCCCTACTAGTGATGCATCCTATAAAGTGGGGAACATATAGCATGTAGCCATGCCTCCAAATCATAATCGTCAAACCATAATTTTATCTTGATAAATGAGGAATCCCTAATTATAGGGGTATCACTTTCCAGGATGAAATAGGCTATGGCTAGAGCCCGTATCATTTGCAAACATGCACCATGTCATACCAATTTATATAATATGCATTTACATCAGATCAAACATACATACACATATATATTTAACTATATATATATTCATATACAAATATATATTTAATTAAATATATACGTTCATTTTATGTTATAAAACAAAAAACCCCAATCATGTATTTTTCCATCGAAGTTCATACACTATCTTCAATTTGACAATAATTATTTGGCTGCGTTCTCATAATAGATATGTCTAATTAAGTGAGGTTAGTCTTTGAAAAGATAAGAGGATATATTTGTTGACATCTAATTTTTAGTCGACACGACAAAAAGACTGAGATTAAGGCTTTCGATTATGATGGAGCTCATTTCTCAACCAAAAAGCATTGTTTTCATTCTTTATTTTGCATCGTCATTTTTAACAATTTCCTAATCATTTTCGAGAAAAGTCTAAAAAGTCAAACAGTTGATTTTTTGGTCAAAATTTTGAACAAAAGTCAACCCTAAAGTTAACCCCGAGTCAAAAGTTAGTCTTTTGCCAAAAAGATGTCAAATGGCTTTAATTTGACTTTAGTTAATTCAATGTTAAAAAATTTTAAAGATTTTACTCAAAAATCAACCTTTCGGGAAAATTTAACTAAACGGTTGACTTTTAGTTAAATCTTTGACCAAAAAGTTGAAAATAATTAAAAATCTGCAAAACACTTTGTTTTAGTGTTAATTTGACTTTAGTGTCGAAAATTTTATAAAATTCGATTAAGAACCTTATTTTCCAAAATTTTCAATTTTAGGTTCAAAATCAATAAAAAAAATTACTTTCATTTTAGTCACAATTAGGTTTAGCTCCTATTACGACATTTGGTCTATGGACTAATTCTCATCCATTCGTTCACTCAATTTCGAGAATCATCACGTTGAAAGGTGAATTGCCATTTTAAGCCATAATTAGGTGGTTGGAATTGATCCTTCACGAGGTGCGAACAGACAAATTGTAATTCACTTGTTTTCTTAAAAAAAAAGTCCAAATCCAAAGTTCATTTTGAGAAATTCACATGGGAACTTCCCCATTTGAAGAATTTCGCTCTCTTGGATATAAGAAATTTGAAGCAATCGAATTTCAATTGAAGAAATTCAAGTTGATCCATTCAAGATTAAAGTTTAATTTCATCAATTAACGTCCAATTTCGATATTAGACCTTGATTCATTTTTGGCCTAAGTCTCGCGGACTCAATTTAAAGTCAATTTGAATACAATAGGTTATCCTAAGCATGAGTAATTAGTTGAATGTGTTTATCACAATATTAAATTCAATTTCAATTAATTTGCGATTTTGAGCGAAGGATTGCAAAATTGCCCATTTTAGCTTATAATGTTCAATCATGTATACCCATGATCCAGGTTCACTATTTTTGATGTAATCATTTAGTTAAGTCAATAAAAAACCCATAAATTGTATTTACGGGGTTTAATAGGCTTCATTTGATTAGAATTAGATAATTTCTCTTCAAATTGGATAAGTTTTCTCTTCAAAGGACCAAATTGCATGAATTTTGGACCTACAAGAATTGCCTGGTTAAGAACAAACAAGAACTACTTAGAACTGGTCAAGAATCGACATGAACTAGTTCGACTTGTCGTTGACGAGGTAGGCCAGTTCAGCCCCTTGCTAGCTAGTTCTAATTCGTGGTGGTTGGTTTCATGATCCTTGCCATGCGTATTTTATTCCCATGTCTTACATTTTCAAGATTTTGTGCAATAGCCTCTGAATTTCATGAAATTACGATTTTGCCCCTAATTAGCCCCTAGTTACGATTCTCATTTTAAACCCCGATTTTTGCTAAGTGAATCTATCTGATTAGTCATAGGACACATCTTAAGTGAGATTAGCCTTTAATCAATTTGACTTGGTCATTAAATCAAAATTTTGACGCTTGAATTGAACCAATGATCAAGATTCGCCAATTAGGTCCTAGTATAAAAGGCATTTTCCCTCCAAAATGCAAAAGGGCGCTCATTTGCATATCTAATTTCTCTCGCAAGAAAAAAAAAATTCTCTTTCTCCCCAAATTTTTTCCAACCATTTTCATTCCCTCTCCCTCTTCTGCATGCCGGTCGTTGACCACTGATATCGCCCTTCATCAGCATTTTGCCTTGCCGACGCCATCGCCCAATGGCATTTGAAATTCATTGAACACGTCATTCCTAGTTCTAGGTCATTTTACAATATTGATGGATGTTGCGATTCTTTTGCATCTCGAATTAGGATTAAATATTTTATTCAAATCATTGTCGCATCCAATCCTTCGTCATATGCGAGTTTCGTACCATTCACCCATTGTTCAATGGTCTTTTGAACTATTAAACATTTACCATGTTCTGTTTTGTAAATGGCCGATTTGCATGCTTTCACGAGCATTGATTTTCAAATGTTAATTTAATCTAGATTAGATTCGAACCTTCTAAGAAGTCATGAACTCGTCCGGATCTTTCAAATGCCACTGATTTTGTGTGATTTGCTCACCATTTGTCCCCTTTTTCATTTTTTTTTTCCAATTTAGGTTAGAAATCCGACTTAGCTAAAACTCGAAACTCCTATTTCACCCCTATTTAGTTAGATTTTTGCTATTTTTGTGTGATTTTTTTGTTAGAGATTTTAAAGTCAGATCCTTAATGAACTTTATTCATTACTTTTTTTACTACGTTGTGGTTTTACATTTTTCAGACCCTGTTTACTAGGTCAAATTTAAGTTGCAATGGCACGTTACCCTATTATTTTGTGAAATTTCTGATGTGAAGTTGAACTTCATTGAATTTTTATAAATAACTATGTGGATCGTTTCAAATAAATTTCTTAATGAAGTTTGTTCCCTGTGATATTGTGCACATTTTGCAATTTTCTTGGGACGATTTATCAATGGGTCTCCTTCCCCTTTTTTGCTAATTTTTTTTTTTGTCCTATTTGTAATGTTTTGTCGCAAATCCTTGCTGTGATTTATATTAGGATTTTTTAGAGTGACTTGCATGTGGAATTAGTATTCATCATCTTCATGAAATTTATTCCAAATTCCTTAATCCTCATTGTTGAAAATTTTCAATAATTGAATAATCTTTTGATGACATCTTCTCCAAAATTGACTGGAAATGTTGACTTTGCATATCGAAGTGAATTTGGGGCATGTGATGCTTTCGACATTAATTGTTTAAAATCTATTAAACTTTGGATTTGATATTGAGATTGTCAAGATTTGGATCATATTTAAAATGCCATCGACACTTGTGAGTGTATGATATACGTCCCATACTAGCCTTGGCAATTAAATGTGTTCCATAGCCAAGATGTTCCTTTGTCTAAATGTTTTGCTTTCCTTTCTCAACATTTCAAACACATCCAAATCTTCGAAGCATCACATAAACCACACATGCATGAAACCATTCCATTTGTTAGAAATGCTTGCGATTTTGATTGACGCCTGTCCAATGTTGGCTCACTGAAAATTATTTGATTGTTTGAGAAATAAGGCTTGATGGCCTACCTACATGTTTATTTCTCATAATGCATATGAATCCTAAATGTATGCCTAGGTACAATGCTTGATTCCATGGATATACTTTGGGGCTCACCTAGAACATATTTTAGGGACTTATAAGCATTAATGGTTATGCAAGAACACAAATGATCACTAATGAATGTAAGTCATGAAAAATGAATTAGGGTAGGTGTTTAGAGGGATCGACATGTGAATTATAAAGGCCGACCCTGAGACTCAAATTGATTTATTTTGAATCTTCTCTCGATTGCTTGACTCTTTTTGTTTGTTTCATGGTTGTGATTGATTTTGCCTTGAACAATTGTTTATTTTCTGTTGTATGTACCCAGTCAAGATTTAAGTCAGGATTAGATTAGGCCCTTGGAGGTGGAAAATCATCAAGTTATGAAGACGATGGAAGGTCGATGTTCATTTCGACCATATTCTTGTACTATTTTCCTAATACATGTTTCGGGCCACTTCATTTGTATAAACACCCGATGAGGTGCGGGTTTTATTTCCCCCATTTCATTTTTCTCTACCATTTAGGTTTGCGTGTTAGATTTATTATTTTTCCTACAACCGTTTATTTGAATGTTTACTTATTGTTTCACTTCAATTGAGTGTTTTCTTTTCTCTTTCTTAGAAATAGAATTGCATGAAAACAACCATCCATGCATGATCACTTAGTTTAGACTCATTGATCGAAAAAAGTAAAAAGATAGACATGATCACCTTATAGAACAAGACAAACCATTAGGTACGAAAGGGCATTAATAGAAATATTAGCATAACCTAAGTCCATGAACCTAAATTTCTAGTTGCGTAGAAATCGAGAGATAACTCCCAACCCTTGATTGGGTTTTCTGGTCGACCCCCAAAAATGAGGCTAGTCAAATGAGGCTAGTGGCGACTCCCGTCTTTTTTGGTTGTTTAAACAACTAGTTTATAAATGAACCTGTCAAAGGGGTATGGGTCTCAACAAGACTCAACATAATTTAGCATACCCATTGAGAAAAGTTTCCAATGGATGAAGTGGTGCCATCCATGGCGAACGAGTACTATTGGAAGGGCTATTATGGTAAAGGTACCCCGAAATTCGATACCCATATTCGACATTCTCTTTCAAGGTGTGTCACTCGTGTGGCTATAGATCACGACACATTTTCATTATCACATGAGGTATGACCTTGGGAGAGCTCACAACCATGTATGAGGGGACGTACAATGGGTTCGTTTCGAAAGGTGATGTGATGACGTTTTTTGAAACGTGAACCATGAGGGAATGTTTATGGTTAAGTATCCCTAAACTTGACATTTTCTATCTCCATTTGGGGAGCGCGAGAGGTCCACTGGAGATTGGTTACTAGTTAAGAGGAGCTGAAGTCATTTAAAAATAGTTGTCTTGTTAACCAACATGTTTTATGTAGGATGATTTGCATGTCAAAGTCACGTGAAAAATGAGGTAAGTTGCTAACCTTCTTGTGTTAAATGGTCTCGTAAATGGGAGATATAAGGGGCGAAGTGTGTGTAAACTCCTTGTCTTGTAGGTGGTGAAATGATGTATGAATGAATGTATGAATGAATGATGGGTTATAGTGAGGTGTTGGATGCTTAACTTTAAATGCATGTTTACAAGCTTTAGCACTATATTGCACGCACAACCACAGTCTAAAATCTTGATTGCCCAATTAAAAACCTTTAGCAAAGTTTGTGGGTAGAATTCATGAGTGAACACTTGTGGTAATCTATACTTCCATTAATGCACCCATCTTGATTGATAAAAGTTGCACTGATTAATGATAGTAGCGGTGAGTAAACTACTTTTATCCTTTGAGATAAGGACCTTGAGCTTTTAGTATCCTCATCCTTAGGTGTCGAAACCTCACAACTCCTCATATGATGTGTGATTTGTGCTTGCCATAGTGTTAGTTGATAAGACATCATTCCCGTTTTATCGTTGTTATTATTCTAATTTTTGAATTTCAAATTCGTACTTCATATTTCCAACAACGATGCATCTTTAATCTTGAATGCCCCTTTAGGTGTAGGTTTAGATGGACAAGTTCAAGATTGACGTTATTCTTGTGCCGAGGAGCCTCAAGATTATATGAGATAACCTCGATCTGAAGCACCAAGGCTTTGTGGAGAAATGCATTGGTTTTCTCCCGATCTTAGTGGAGGTCAAACCTGGAATAGTAATGGTGAAAGCATCGGTCCACTTTTGGAATCCTATGACTTCCACCTTTGTGTTCAACTTGTCACGCCCCGATCCTCCAAGCGTATGCCCATCTCTCCTAGTTGATTAAATAGCAATGTCTCAGGACGCATCGCTGACTCATTCATTTTAATACGCATGGGAAAGCAAATAAATAATCCCCAAACAACAACAAGATGGGATAGAAAAGTAGGGCCATAATTTTTCGAACTGAAAATCACAACACGCTTATATATATAGACACACACACATATCAAGCCGTGTCATTACAAAACCATTCTATAAAAACAAGGTCTCAAATAGGGGGGTTTATAAAACTACAGATCCTCTTCCTCCACCTCCTCACTCACATTGGAGCCTTCCTCTGTGTCACGCCCCGACCCTCAGGCACGCACACATCCCTTACTTTTGGTCGATTTAAAAATGCGATATCCCAGGACTATGTATCGCCGACCCTTTCATATATATATATGCACATGCGGAAGCAGTTATAATTCCCCAGACAATAAAGCAATGTGATAGAAAAGCAGGCCATACATTTTTCTTTCTTAAAATTCACAACTACAACTTTTTACATGCAAACAAGGACTGACAAGACTGGACGGGATCTCAGTCCTCATCCAGGTCGTACTCAGGGTTATCTTCGGGGTCCTCCTCCACGTACTCCTTTTCGGGTTCCTCAACAGGGATCTCCTCATCAAATTCATGCTCCTTAGGCTCCTCATCTAGGTCCTGAAAATGGTTATTCAATAACCACTGAGACCACGTCTCAGCAAGTTCTACTTCCTAAGACCCGATTAGTAAACTAATACACCTTAGGGCTGCCTATGCACAACATGAATTAGAAGACTTACCTTAGCCTCAGATTCCACCTGCATATTAGTACAGATTAAATAGGCACACAAGCAATCACATCACAGATCGAAGCATCGATCTAATCGACTTAGTCGATTTCACATCAGGAAGACCACTCACGATCATCTCCCTCCAATCATTCAATTCACAACATCAAACCAAGGCAACGAATCACATCAAGACACTCTCAGATCGAATCATCGATCAATCGACCTAGTCGATTACATGTCCTCTAAATTATCTCTTAATCAACCCTTTATCATACCGTACTATCTCAAGATGATCTATAGGATTATCGAGCCAGTATATCATACCGTACTGTCTCAAGATAATCTGTAGAGTCACCGAGCCGGTAGATCATACCGTCCTATCTCAAGATGCTCCGTAGAGTCATCGAGCCGGTATACACACAATTTATCATACCGTCCTATCTCCAGATGCTCTGTAGAGTCATCGAGCCGGTATACACACAATTTATCATACCGTCCTGTCTCCAGATGCTCCGTAGAGTCATCGAGCTGGTATACACACAATTTATCATACCGTCCTGTCTCCAGATGCTCCGTAGAGTCATCGAGCCGGTATACACACAATTTATCATACCGTCCTGTCTCCAGATGCTCCGTAGAGTCATCGAGCCGGTAGATCATATCATTCCAAGCAATAATCAAATAACCAGTTTTATCGTTCCCGATAAAATACCATGAGTAGATACTCAATTGGCCTTAGCCAAAACATAATAATTTCCTTTTTATAAATTCCACCATTTTCTGTAGCCCACTCGGATCCTTTTGGCATTATCAACCAAAGCCCAGTTCTTTTTCAATTAATAACCAAAGGTTATTCAATTAAAGAATAATTCCTTCTTTCACAAATAATTCAATTCAGAATGAAATATGGCTCAATTAAATAAACGGACTGCGCCATGACAATCAGCATAACATTTCGGTCGCTGGCCATCCAAGTTGAATTTTCGGAAAATAAATGATTAATTAATTTAATTCCGAAAAATAAATAAATAAACACCATAATTCCAATTTAGCACAATATGAAGCTCAATTAAATAAACGGTCTGCGCCACCATCATCAGCATAAAATCCCGGTCACTGGCCATCCCAGTTGAATTTCCGTAAAATAAATAATTAAATAAATAATTTCGAAAATTAAATAAATAAATACAATAAATTCAATTTAGCACAATATAAAGCTCAATTAAATAAATGGTCTACGCCACCATCATCAGCATAAAATCCCGGTCACTGGCCATCCCAGTTGAATTTCCGGAAAATAAATAATTACATAAATAATTTCAAAAATTAATATTTAATTCCTAAAAATACTACTTAGGCCCGAATCGCTTAATTAACACCCGATAAGGGACGGGAAAAATCCCAAGAAGCATCCAATAAATACTATAGGCAATTCTCTATCTAATTACACTAATCACACAACTAATATGCAAACCAATTAACTAATAATCACTAATCAATTCTAATCCAACAATCTAATTACACTTAATTAACACTAATCAACCTTTAAGTATAATTAGCAAACTAAGAAGGCATTAGTGAGTAAAACTCACTCAAAACAACGGGCTCGATGCGAGGATCAACTTTCCTCAAAGCGGACCGAGCATCCGGGCTCGGGAAGGCGGCCAAAACGGGCCAAAACCCTCTGCGATACCCATTTTCTGCAACCCTCTGATCGCTGCTGGTTAAGGCGGCCAAGGGTGGCTGAGGGCAAGGCGGAGCTCCGGCGAGGCTAACGGTGGTCGGAGGTGGTCGGGCGGTGGCCGGAGGCGGCTGAACGGGACTGAACAGGGGCGGAACAGAGGCTGGACAGCAGCTCGTTTGGACCCAGGCAGGCGGTGCACAGTAGGCGAACACGAAGCGGACGGCGACGAGGCAGTGTGCGGCGGCGATGGCAGCTCCGGCGCGATTGCAGCTCCTTCAAGCAGCGCCGATCGCTGCTTGTACTCTTGCTGGTTAGTTCTGTTCGAACCAGAGGGAGGAGAGGGGCGAAGGTGTGCGGACGGCAGCTCGACAGCGGGCTCGGGTGCACGGGAGCAGCTCCGGTGGCTTGCGGCGTGCGACGACGGTGACGAGAAGCGGCGACGACAGCTTGGCCTTCGGTGGTCTTCAGCTCCCATGGAGTTTTTGAAGAAAAAGAAGAAGAAGATGGGGATGGATCCGTCGACAGAGGAGAGAGGGGAGGAAGAAAAATTCAATTTCCCCTCTTCCTCTCACACACTCTCTCTCTTAGGTCATCACACACTTGGCCCACCATGACATCATGTGATGTCACCTTCCACTCACAATTTCTTGTCAATTCTACCCCTTCTAGAAGCCTTTAGATAGGCCAAAATGTGGGGTATGTGTGGCATACGAATTTGCTTGGTTTTCTTTCCAATTGGGCCTTAATTCCTCTTGAATTAAATCAAATTGACCCTCATTAATTTATGTAACACCTCATCATTCCAATTGGTATTTTTCCTTACCAATATAGCCCACTTGCATTCCAATTTCACAATCCCTGGCTTCAACTGAACGAAAATGGCTCTATTTATCCAGTCGAATTAAAACCCGAAAATCTGGATGTCACACTCTAAGTACACTGGAGTTGCTAGATCTTCAAAATCCGGGTCTATCGAGTCTACCATCAAACCTTCAGATCTGCTGTACCTTTCCCAAAAGCAACCAACACGAGTTGACCCCTGAAGTTCGAGATAATCATTGGGTTAGGTAAGGCTTCCCTAGGTTTCACTGCTCCTCTTATTAGACAAAACCTAATCTCTCTTTCAAGTCAATTTCTTAAGAGAACTTCAAATTCCATGCTTTACACTTTCCTTGAGCAATATCTTCTTAGTCTTGAGCTTACATCTGGGAATCAAATTCCCTGCACATTTCTTCTTATGTTCTTTTTAATTTTTTTTTAGTTTTTTAATTTTTAATTTTTATTTTTCAATGTTTTAAATAAGTTTAGTTTTAAATTAAATTAAATTAATTTTTATATTAAATTTTTTATGATGTCAATATAAAAACGATGTCGTTCTTGTATTATTTATTCACATCAGCATGTGAAATGGCGTCGTTTTGCACTTCTTTCGCTGGAAAATTGCCATGTCGGCATTTTGGCCGAAGTGGCATTTAAGTGATCCATTTTGCTCCGATTTTGACACTTAAGTGTCACTTTCCAAACTTTTGGCACTTAAGGGTGCGCATGAAAAAATTTCTGGAGCAAAAATTGAGAAGTTAAAAATTTTAGCTTATGATTTCTTCTTTAAATCTATTTCTAGAATAGAAATCTATTTTAGAAATAGAAAAATCAAATTGCGTTATCAAACGGATTTCTATTCCAAACTTGTTCTGGGGAACAAAGAAACAGAGAAATAGAAAAGTATAAATTTTATCACGCATACCCTAAGGACGCGCATGATAACCATTTTGTTCTAGAAATAGTTTCGAAAACATAAATGAATTTTTCTATTTATATTTCTAGAAGAGTTTCTAAGCAAAAATAACCGTTTGATAACGATACAAAATTTATATTCTAAAAATAGAATTTCGTTTGATAACGACACAAAATTTATTCCTTTCGAACGACGATGGACCGGCGGATGGCAGTGACGGAGGATGGCGGCGGTGGTTGGTGGCGGTAGCAGCGGGGACGGCAACAGCTGGCGAGCAGCAGGCAACCGATGGACGGTGGTCAGCGGCAACGAATGAAGGACCGGTTGACGAACAATGAGAAAAAATTTTATTTTTCATTTCTGTTCCAGAAACAAAGAAATAGAAAATTTATACTTCTGATTTCTATTCCAAACATATTTTTGAAATATAAATCTATTCTAGAAATTGAAAAATGGAATAAGTTTACCAAACAGATTTTCATTCCAAAAACAGGTCTGGAATATAAAAATTGTTTCTAAAATAGAAATTACTAATTGTCATGCACCTCCTACGTATCCTTCCATGTCAAGTTTTGGCACTCTAGATGTTTGTACCTCCACTAAGATAGACTCTTTCCAAAAATTCTTACCCTTATCACTTTATTTCTCATTTACCAACTCAACTACTGAAGGGTTCTCTTGGGACTAGGCCCATAAGACTTCCTTTATTTGTGTTGTGTAGACCAACCTTGCTCACGAGAGGTTCAAGCCAGCTCAACCTAGACCTAGAAAAATTTCACATAAATAGTGTCGATACACAGTATATGGAACTTTAAGCTACATCTTATCAACGACAACGTTATTGTAAATATCTCACACCAATTAAATGAAATTCTATAATTCTATATGAACAAGAACTACTCAACACAAATTGTCACACATGGATTTAATATTGACAAGGATATTGTCAAAGCCCAAACAACGCAGCAATAAAATGCCTCTCTCTCCATATGAGCATTGTTTGTCCATCTAATTGTTTGTTTAGTTCAGAAGGCTTTTCCAGCGATTGCATGACCTATGTTCTTCTCATTTGGCCTTCTCATCTGGTCAGCCATTTGTTGCCTTAATATACTTCGAATTATTCAGTGCAGATATGCTGCTTGATGATCGTTTGGTCATCAAAAATTCGCTGTTCCAGTTGGATAGCGATTCTCCCATGTTAACATCGGAGAGAGCCTCACTTGTCAATGGTCCAAAATTAAATGCGTCTAGAGCTGTTCCTGCAACATCTCCAACTTCAAATAGTGCACTAGATAATTCATCTGGTGGCATGGGGTATTATACTTTCTTCCCCGTCTCTCCTGTCCTTCCTTTTCTCAAGTACAAGTCTGGAATTTGTTGTGCCTGCAGTGACATACTATTGTTTCTTTTCGCCCCCAATCCATGTCCCTCTCTGCTTCCCTCCTTTTCTGGCCACTAGGCTGCGTGCCTACAGGCACTTGTTGGCACGCAGACACGCTCAAACATTTTAGTTAGCATCTTGTTTGCATTTATCTTAATGACGTGTCTATAATAGTTCCAGCATGGACAAAAACTCGATGGAAAAACTTAGGGAGGCTTCAACTACTGAAGCTGAGGCGGCTAATGCTGTCTGGCAAGCTGTTCAATCGACATCTTCTGTCCCTGTGGAAGAAACATCAGTATCAGATGAAAACTCTCTAGCAACTGAAACTGCTCAGATGGTAGTGACACTAAGGGAGACGTTCGTCTTCATCCTAGAGCTGTAAGTCTGTGAACTTATGTTATGGTCTCACATCAAAGGGCGTTTTAGTCTCTGTTCTTCGTGCTTACATTGTTGTCCTACAGGTGGTAGTGGCTAAGGAGGCTGTAGGTAACCTTGGTGGAATGGTAAGACAGCTATCACTGGATCCATGAAAAAATGAGAGCAGACGGATGGTTCTGATGAATAATGACCTGTCATATCCTACAAAAAAGTTCACCAGACAGAAATCTCCTCAAGGCTTGCATAAGAAGGTGAGTGTTACAGAAGTCAATACCATCATCCTCATTCGAACTTTTGCCAGGCTTAATTACCTCTTTTCTCTTTTCAGATTATATCCACTTTGCTTCAGCCTCGAAATTGGAAAGCTCCTGCTAATAGGAGGTTTTTCCTAGATTCTTACAAAGTTGGGGAGATCTGTTATGTTGCAGAACAGCTCTTCATGCATGAGCCAATAGTTCTTCAGTTAAAAGCTCCAGTTAAAGAATTCAGTGACCTACATGGTCAATTTGGTGATCTCATGCGTTTGTTCGATGAATATGGTTTTCCTTCCACTGCAGGAGATATAATATATGTTCGATATGGTTTTAATCATTTCTTCTAAGTTCTATACTTGTAGTAAATGTCCTATGCATGCTGGTCTTTGCTGAGAAACAGCATGACAACAGGAGAGAAATTCCAAGTGTCCTAAGTTTAAAAACAGTATCGAATTGATAACTGCAATAGGCACTAGAGCTAATGGTGGGCTGCATCATAGTCATAATATACTTTGCTCAAAGTTTGACACTGTTAAGGTGATTATGCATAAGTTTTGTTCAGAAATTCTATCAAAAGTCTAAACCGTAGACTACTGTTATGATTTCGGTTTTTTGAAAGGACGGCTTGGAAATGTCAAACCTGGCATTCCCTACTATTGTGAGGTGCACTTTATGGTGGTGACTTTTGTTCATGTTGCTTAAAGGGCCACACATTTTCTGAATCTCTGATAATGGTAAAATTTAGTGAATTGATTCTTCTGGGGAGCAAGTTTTCCCAGTATTGTATTGTATTTTTTTTTTTTTTTGGGTTATGTGAAAATGAAACTTAAATGTCTATACATTGACACAGCTATATTGAGTATTTGTTTTTGGGAGATTACATTGATCGGGGACAGCACAGTTTGGAGACTATAACTTTGCTTCTTGCTCTTAAGGCTCGTTTCTGCTATGAAAGAGATGATTATATATGCAAATGCAAAGCAATGTTTATGTTGTTTTACCAACTGGGCCGTGGTTACCTTTTTGTAGATTGAATACCCAGAAAATGTTCACTTGATACGAGGAAACCACGAGGCAGCTGACATAAATGCATTCTTCGGTTTTCGTCTTGGAAGCATTGAGCGAAGGGTGAGTGCAGGTGTTCAGTTATTTGTTCTCTTTTCCAAGGAATGTTATCTCAATTTGCTTTTGTATAGGCAGAGAATGATGGAATATGGGCTTGGACACGTTTTGATCAACTTTTCAACTATCTTCCGCTTGCTCTCTCATAGAGAAAAAGATAATCTGTATGCATGGTGGCATAGGAAGCTCAACATTCAAAGACCACCGACACCTACCAGGGGTCGCCCACAGCCCGACCTAGACCGTAGCTCCCTTGCATATATCTGAGTTCGACCAAATAGTGTGGAGACGCTGAATCTTCGTTCCTGGATTGGCGGGCTTAATTTATAGCTCGTCATGGTCACGCAGACCATTCGCCACCTGAGAGCACGCGGTGTAGTTGTCTACTGTGGAATATGATAGTTGGGCTTGTTTGTTGCATAGGTGTATACATAGTTTGAGAGATAGCAAATTTTACCAGTTATTTGTGAGAGTCTCTCTTTTCTTCCCCACCCTCTTTTTTCCCTCCCGCATTGAGATTACTACATGTACATGTATATTAGGTCTTTGTAAGAGACGAGGAAGATAAAGCTGAATACAGGGTTAGCCGTGCCGGTGACATTTACTAATGTAATGTAAATATTTCTTTGATTTTTATTATTTAATTCCAAAATCATATCTTTTGTGAAATTTAGTTTGGATCATCGGAAATTTCAAGTGGCACAGATTTGTCAGATTCTTACAAGAGCCAACAACTCCCACAAAGCTTTTAAGGCTTTGTCCGTTTGTGTATCATTATTACTGTCGCTTGAGCTTGCGTTGCAGGATTAAATCGTTGGTAGTTGTTCTCCTTTTTCTTCTCCCCCTCTTGCTCCTCAATTGTTGGTTATTCTGACAAATTTAAAGCAAGAATTTTTTTTTTTTTTTGGTCAAGGGACAGAAAATTGTTAAAACTTCTTGATTAGGAGCGAGGGAAATTACAAATTCGGTATATTTTCCTTCCCAATTTTCTTCACCCTTGCTCCCAAACATAGCCCTAGAGCTAAGCATCTTGAAATGATCCATGTGATCTTTAAGAAAATAATTGGATGAAACAATCAATAGGATAGTCGAAGATACTATTACATACGTTAATGGGATCGGCCTGTAGTTGAAGAAAATGTCTCTAATTCCACCAAAATATTGTAATGCACTTCAAATAGTCTTGAGTTCAGTTGCAACCATTAGTAGTAATTTGATTTCATAGGCCTAATATGTTTGTAGTGGTAACTCGATTGCACTTATAATTAGTAATCTGCATTGATGGATGGTAATTTTACCATAGAGTTTGTAATAAGAAAATGTTAACAATTAGTAATTAATTAATGGAACAGTAATTAAGAAGAAAAAAGGCCATCTCCTCGCGATTTGAGGTTTCTCTCTCTCTCTCTCGTAGATAGCAGCCCCCCTTTTGTCACTTTCCCAAACCCTAAATCTGCCAATCATGGCTGTTTTTAGACATTTTCCACCCGATTAAACCCCTCTCTTCATTCCGTTACATCCCTGGCTGGTGGGCAAGGCTAAAAAGTTTCAATATGTCGATGGGTACTCTGCCAATCATCCCAATCTTCATCTCTGTAAGTGCCGCTGGATGGGTTACCCCTTCTGAACTGGATCTCGTTGGTTGACCCTCGAATACTGGAAGTTTTGATGCGACTCATCCGATCCACCAAGTTCTTTCCTTATACTAGTTCCCAATCTATGACCATCTAGCGATTGTGTTGTTGAGAAGTTTTTCAGTGGATGGGATCATCTGGTTCGGTGGCGTTTGGTCTCACTTGGTGTTTCAACGGTAGCTTGCTGTGTATTTCCTGGTATTAACTTTGTATTAGAGCTCCCTTCACTCCATAGCCAAAATCTATATTGTCTCGGCTTTTCAACAACTGAACAGGAATGGCAAATATAGAGGAAAATCACCTTCGATTAGCAACATTATGCAAGCAAATGGGAGACTTGTGGTCAGAAGAAGACATCACAGACCTAGGGGATAACATTCCAGAAGAAAAGCAAAAACAAAATGAGCTAACTCTCTATGGCAAGTTATATTCAAAGCCAAATGTTAATTTCCAAGCGTTTTGCAGCACTATGAAAAGGGCATGGAAAATAGATACAGTGAAATGTGAGCAAATTGCACCTAGATATTTCTCGTTTATGTTCCAATCCAGTGAAGAAAAAAGGAGGGTGATAGAAACTGGACCTTGGTCTTTCGCCAGTAATCTTCTTGTCCTTAGAGAAGGTGATCCAAGCATACATGAGCATTGTTACGAATTTACTCATTATGCGTTTTGGGTACATTTCATAGGGCTACTCGAGCTAGAGTAAATGAAGAATCCATACGCTTGTTGGCCTCAAGAATGGGGAGAGTTGAGGAGATAAAAACAGAGGGGAGAGGCAACAACTCGAGGAAAATTGGAAAGGCAAGAGTAGTGTTGAATTTGGCCAAACCTCTCAAAACAGGAACAATAATAAATTGCGAGGATAAGAAGTGGTGGATCGACTACAAATATGAAAGATTACCTCACTATTGTTATTGCTGTGGTCGGATTGGTCACTATGCAAATTATTATACTTAAATACCCTATGAAGAGACGGGTCTTGCTCAGGACTTACCGGGCAGGTTTGGTTCATGGCTGAAAGTGGAAGTCAGAGAAGAAAGTCCTTATTGGAAGACATTTTATGGTAAAATTGAATCCCTGGTCCCTGAAGAAGAAGTTGTTATGGAAACTCAAACAGAAGAGATTGAATCCACCATGAAAACAACAGCTGAAGTTGACACTCGATGGCACTTGTCCTTGTTCAGCCTGAGAAAACAAAACAGATGAGTGTTATTAAATGACATAATTTAGATCAACACCAAACATTATCTATATCTCTTGCTGGGAAGGACAGTCTGCCACAAAATACCAAGAAGGGTAAGGCGGTTTATAAAGCACCAACGGCTAAAAAACAACGGCGAATCAACCCTTATGAAAAGAAAACAACACAAGAGCTTGTGGTAGATGAACAACAACTGTTGGACACCCCAATTCAATCTTCGAAAGGGGCAAGTACATGGGCTATGATGGTTGGCCCTAATAAGCCACCAGAGCAAAGATGAAAGTATTAAGCTGGAACTGTCAAGGGCTGGGCACTCCCTTGACAGTTCAGCATCTCCGAGCCCTAGTGGCTCAAGAGAGGCCCAACCTGGTTTTTCTCATGAAAACAAAAAATAAGAATCCTGTTATTGAGAGGGTGAGGAAAAGGATTAAGTTTACAGCATCTTTCACTATTGAACTGGTCGGTATTGCAGGGGGACTAGCATTAATGTGGGATGAGGAGATTAAAGTGGAAGTAGAAGGAAGTTCAAGGGAGCTTATCACAATAAAATGTACTGTCCTTAACAACGGAAATTCTATGAGAATCTCTTTCATACATGCATCAACAAACTTCCAAGCGAGACTTAGATTATGGCGCCTAGTTAAAGAAAGCAACTACTCATATCCATTCCTATGGTTATGTATTGGAGATTTCAATGAAATACTTTACCATTGGGAAAAGGTTGGGTGTAGAGAAGTGGATAGATACAGAATCGCAGCTTTCAGGGGGTTTCTGGATGACTGTTCCCTGCTGGATATTGAAAGCAAGGGATGTGCTTTTACCTAGTCAAACAACAGAGAAGGCAGCGCATTAGTGAAAAAGAGGCTAGACAAGGCTCTTTGCAACATGGAGTGGCGAGTAAAGTACCCAAACGCAATGGCTTTTGCTCTACCAGCAATAGGTTCTAACCACAGCCCGCTAATTCTAAATCTTCATCATAAGGAAAAGAAAAGTCAGAAAAAATTCAGTTTTGAACCGGTTTGGTTAGAAGATCCGGAGTGCGAGGAGGTAATTAAACGAGTTTGGCATGCAAACAACTTTACCGAAATCAGTCTTACACACAAAATAAGGCTGATGGTTGCTGCATTACATATATGGAGCAGGAGAAAATTTAAAAATGCTCAAACACATATCAACCCCTCAAATTTCGGCTAATGGAGTTAACAAATATAACAACTGGGGAGCAAAACAGAGAGGAAATCAGCAATATAATCCGTAAAATAGAAGATTTGTGGAGACCAGAAGAGATGTTTTGGTGCATGAAGTAGAGAATAGATTGGTTAAAATGGGGGGGATCAAAACACCAAATACTTCCATGCTACTACGGTTCAAAGAATACAGCGAAATAAAATCTCTATGCTAAGGTTAGACGATCAAACCTGGTGTAGGGATCCGGAGACTCTAGGTAATCACATCAGCAGCTATTATCAGTCTTTGTTCACCTCAGTTGGAGACTGAAACTACCAACCTGTATTAGCGCAATGCCAAGCAGTAATTAATGAGGAGATAAATGGCGACTAAACCAGTCACTAGAGATGAAGTAAAAGCTGTTGTGTTTCAGCTGTGAGCTACAAAAGTACCGGGTCTGGATGGGCTAAATTGCTTATTCTACCATAATCATTGGCCAATCAATAAAGAAGACATCTTCAATATGGTACAATCCTTCTTCACTCAAGGTATGTTTGAACCAAAGCTTAATAAAACACATATTACTCTTATTCCAAAAGTGACAAACCCAGAAAATATCACCCAATTCAGACCTATAAGCCTGTGTAATTTCAATTACAAAATTATAGCAAAAGTGTTGGCAAATAGGTTGAAACCATGGCTGCCAATGATAGTCTCAGAAGAGCAAACAACCTTTATAAGTGGCAGACAAATACAAGACAACACATTTATTGTACAAGAGGTGATTCATCAATTAAGGGTGAGAAGGAGGAAGCGAAAATTCCAAGTCATTCTAAAACTAGACATGCAAAAAGCATATGACAGAGTTGAATGGGACTTTCTATGTAATTATATGCTAAGATTGGGCTTTAATGAGAAATGGGTTCAGTGGATTAAGTACTGCATCTCATCGGTATCTTTTAGCATATTACTTAATGGAGAACCATCAGATGTCTTCACACCTACTAGAGGAATCCGACAAGGAGATCCCCTCTCTCCCTATCTTTTCATTATCATGTCAAATACCCTCTCGACTCTAATGAACAAAGCTATCCAGGATGGGAGTATTAAGGGAATTCATCTCAAACCCACATGCCCCATCCTCTCTCACCTTCTCTTTGCTGATGATGCCATTTTTTTCATAGATGGCACGACAAAAGAAGCCCAGAATGTATCCAATGTGCTGAATCAATACTGCTATGTCTCCGGACAAGCTATAAACCTTAACAAATCAGGCCTTTTCTTTGGGAGGGATTGCCCTCACACTCTTAAACAAAACCTAGCAACTAAATTGAGAGTACCTATCTAAAAAAACCTAGGTAAATATCTCGGAATTCCATCTAACTGGGGAAGAACAAGAAAACAAACATTTGCATGGATTCTTGCTAAAGTAGAAAGGAAACTTAAAGGATGGAAAGAGAAATTGATCTCGAAGGCGGGAAAGGAAATTCTCATTAAAACAGTTATTCAAGCCCTTCCCCAATATGCGATGTCCATTTTTAAAATCCCAATTTCTATTCGTCGCACTATAGAGAAAAGAGTGGCCTCCTTTTGGTGGAAACAGAATATAGCTAGAAAAGGAGTCCATTGGAAGAAGTGGGAAGTTTTGAAAAACAGAAAGGAGTTTGGAGGCCTCGGCTTTAAAGACTTGGTGGAATTCAACAAAGCTATGCTGGGAAAGCAAGCTTGGCGGCTTGCAGAACAACCAAATTCCTTATGGTGTCAAGTACTGAAAAGCTTATATTATCCTCAAGGAGATTTCTGGACAGCACATAGAGGTAATCGTCCTTCATGGGGATGGCAAAGTTTATTGGTGGGGAGAGAGGCAATTAAACCGGCAACTAGGTGGAAGGTTGGCGATGGACGGAAAATACAAATCAGAGAAGATGTTTGGTTGCCGATTGGAAGAATTATAGGTCCGGCAAATAAAGAAGACCCAAAAATGGTTGCTGATTTAATTGACAAAGAGGTCAGGGTATGGGATATGCAGAGAGTTACAGAACTTTTTCCAAACAGCATAGTAAAAGAGATACTCACCCATCCTCTTAGCTTGTACCCTAACTCAGATGAGCTTGTATGGACAGCAAACAAGTCGGGCACATAGACAATAAAGAGTGGCTACAAATGCATAAATAACCCAGCTAACCCTGCCATCAGTCAAAACCCATCCTCCTCTTATCAAATACCCAAGTCACTTTGGCAAGAAATATGGAGTCTTCCGACTTCCCCCAAAATTAGATTTTTACTATGGAATATCTACAGCAATTCTCTCCCTACAAAGGCTAATCTATACAGAAGAGAAATGTTACCTGACCCGACATACCAGATTTATGGCCAAGCTCTTGAAACAACAGAGCATATCTTCATCCTTTGTAACTGGACAAAGACGCTATGGTCAGCCCCTGATTTTCAAGCCCATACAAATCCAGAGTGCATTACTCGAATCGACAAATGGATGTTAGATAACCTCACCTCATGGACCGGATCAGAACCGAAAATCCGTTTCGCTGCTTTACTATGGCAAATATGGAAGACCTGCAACTTAGCGGTCTTCTAAGGGAAGAAGGCCAATCCCCGCTACACCCAAGAAGAAGCATAAATCGCAGCAGATCTCTGTATAAAATGGTTCACCAAAGAAAAGGGAAGCATCAGTCGACAACAAACAGCCAACAGCAGCTCAAAAAAATGGAAACCACCTAACCCTCATATGCTGAAAATGAATGTCAATGTGTCCTGGAGTAGCTCGACGAAGGAGGGCTCGGTTGCTGGTGTTTGCCAAAATGATGTAGGGCTGCTGATCGCTGGTTTTGCAAAGGGAATCTTGGCTCCAACCGCCTGGGTCGCTGAAACCCTCGTCGTCCGAGAAGCTCTGCTGTGGGTGAAGGAAGAAAGACGTGCATGAACTGAACTCTGGATGGAACCCTCTACGGGAACTGATCTGCACATTCACGTATTGTCTGATAATTTCCCCTTGGTTGATTGTTCATTGGGCCAAGATGAGCTCCCTTGGCAGGCCCAAGAGCTGGTCGCTGATTGCAAAATTCTTATGGGCCAACTGACTAATGTTTCTATTTCCTATGAGTCGAGGGAGTTCAACAAGGTTGCTGATTGGGTTGCAAAAGCCCACCGAGCCAAGTCCCTTCCTACAACTTGGGTTAATTATCCTCTTCAACCCTTACTATCTTTATTATGTTTAGACTTTTCATGTAATGGTTCCCTCTTTACGAGTTAGTAATAATATTCACTACATTATGACCAAAAAAAAAAATGGAACAGTAAAATATATCAAATTCTCGTCATGATGCCACTTATACTTAGTAATTGTCCTAAACAATATATATATATATATATATAGAGAGAGAGAGAGAGAGAGAGAGAGAGAGAGAGAGAGAGAGAGAGAGAGAGAGAGAGAGAGAGAACTATGGGAGCGAAACTCACTCTTTTGGTCAACAAGATTGAGAAGTTTCATTTAACGGATGACAATCGGAATCCAAACTTCAAAGTGTCCCACAAAGACATGACCAAATTATTCCACTACTCTATCCAGCAGAAAGTTAGTACCCGCCAAATGCGTACCTACGATACCACCCTGCTATCCTAGCCAGTTTGCTATGAGATGGAGCATGCAAGTTTGTGCCAATGAAATGGGCATAATCATCGGAATGATTTAACTTAATGAGGCTTTGAAATGCATTGTGAGGTTGGACTAGGCTACAATCAACGTTTAGGATTTTCGTTTCCTTGCAAGAGATAAGACAGATAATCCTAGCCCGCATTACCTGTATTTCAGTGCATCCATCACCTACTGTGCAACATATTCGACTCGTGAAGAGAAAGGCAGATGAACTAGGTTATACCTGGATGGTAGTCACCACTATAAACAAAAAGGCTTTCGCTTTTTTTCACAACTTGGCATTCTTAATAGTAGGATCCTTCAAATGCAAGGTTATACAAGCAGTGATGAAAGGCTTCTCAACAGTCATGAAATCAATATAATGACCTTCACAAACTTGCAGGAAAAAAAAAAAAAAAACTCCAACGTAAATTGAGCACTTTTCCGAAACAAAAACAAACCTAAAAAGCAAGCTTCTTTTTCTTTTGGTCAAGGTAAAAAAACTCTACACCACACATATGCTTTTCTATATGTTGCAACCAGTAATAGCAGCATACAAAACAAATTCACCATCAAAGCATCGGAGGGAAAATACTTGAGTAAGGAGATATAACAGGTTCCTATACATACTTTTTAGAATTGATTGGATCGGGAACCCACTGCATCTCGCTTATGTTGGAAGTCTCGACAAAAGTCATGGTGAATTCACCCACCTTCTCGATGCTCCCTCTCTTCCCTGCTCTCAACAGAAGATGGTTCCTGTTGTAAGAGAAAATCCCTTAGGTCAAACGGATAATATCCTCGGGCTTGATCTGTTAGACGCAAATTGCGCAAACCTCAAGATCTCCATAACTAGAACAAAAATATGCATGATTGAGTAGAAATAATTGACGCACCTGTTTTGGGATCCATTGTTCTTGAAGCAGAAGCAAAAACACAATGTTCCACGCGCAAGTGCTTCTCCTCTATTGCCGTCCGTATCACCGGCTCAATGAGGCAGCCCCCTCACGAGTAGCGTTAGGTAAACGCCCCTTAGGTGAGGATACGGGTGAAAATTAGGGTTAGATGAGAGACTTTAGCATTATTTATAAAGTTTCCAGCTAGTCTCCCTCATTACGGGCCAGGCTCAACTCGACGCACACTAGCCAGCCCATATTAGACTAATTAAGAAATCTACTATCTCACCTTAGACCAAACCCCGTAAAACGATAAACGTTAAACGGTAAATTACAATATCAATTAATGTAGTCCACAATTAGAAAAACTCTTACATTCTCCCACTTGGACTATATTAATTGAAATCGTACTGTATGTGCGCACATTGGTCCAGAGATAATTCTTAATAGTCAATCCTATCCCATAAAGTCTCAAACACTTAATCATGGCAGTAACTGCATGTATATACACAAAGCCTTCCATGGTCACGAGTGCTCTCAACTTTATTGATATTGATTCAGTATGGTAGTGTGGCAAATGGATAACATCCCTCATAGAGAATTCCCCTTTGTCAGTCACCATTCTCTTACCTTAGGCGACATAAAAAAACTTGTGCCACTAGAGAATGCTTTATGGTTCCAATGAACCCACATATGTCTTGTCCTTACGGTCAACCTTTCTTTATGTATCCCAAGACATATGCACAAGGCCAATAACCGAATGCCCGGATGCCCCTAGCCTTCACTCAAGGTTTAAGTAATACCTCGAGACTTTTAACAATATATATATATATATATATATATATTCAACACAATAACAATCCATTCAAAAATATTTTATTGAATGCAAAAGTTGACATATTTATATCAAAGTGTTACTAAATTGTAACAAAACGGATGTAAACTTTATTCAAAGAAAAATAAAAACACAGTTCCAACTAAATAACAGCATCCCAAGATGCTCCTAGGCCCATACTAATGACATGTCGATCAAAAACACACGAGCGTAAGCCTTTAGTTAGTGGGTTTGCAATCATATCATCTGTATGAATATATTCTACTACAACGTCACCATTCTGTACAGATTCTTTTATAGTCAAAAACTTGACCTTTATGTGTTTAGACCCCTTTAAACTTCTATTTTTATTAATAAACAACACTGCAGAGTTATTGTCACAATATAACTGTATGGGTCTATCCACAAAATCATAAACTGATAACTCTCTAATGAGGTTCCGAAGCCAAATAGCTTGAGTAGCAGCTGAAAAACATGCTACAAACTCCGCTTGCATGGTTGAAGAAGATATGGATTTATGTTTCTCGCTCTTCCATGATACTGCACCTCCTGCCAACATAAATATGTATCCAGTCATTGATTTCTTATCATCTTGACAACCAGCAAAATCTGCATCTAAATACCCTACTAGTTGCAAGTCTGGAACATATCTATAAATCAACATATAATCTTTTGTTCTCTTTAATTACCTTAAAACCTTCTTGGCAACAACCCAGTAATTGCGTCCTGGATTAGACTGATATCTACTTAGAAGCCCTGTTGTAAAAACAATATCTAGCTTAGTGCAAACTTGAGCATACATGATGCTTCCAAGCACACTAGCATAAGATACATCCTTCATTTGAGCTTTTTCAAAATCTGAATTAGTGTATTGTGAAAGACTCAATTTATCACCCTTAACAACAGGAGCAATTCCTGGTTTACAATCTTGCATATTGAATCTTTCTAAAATGCGATCAATATACGCCCTCTGAGATAAACCTAATGAACGGTGTGAGCGATCCCTATGGATCTCAATGCCAAGAACAAAAGACGCATCACCAAGGTCTTTCATGTCAAAAAATTTCGATAACATCCGGTTTGTCTCATGTAATAAACCAATGTCACTACTAGCAAGCAAGATATCATTTACATAAAGTAAGAGAAAAATATATTTCCTCCCACCGACCTTAGTGTATATGCACTGATCTATTTTGTTCTCAATAAATCCAAATGAAGTAACAACACTATGAAACTTAAAATACCACTGTCTAGAAGCTTGCTTAAGGGCATAAATAGACTTTTTCAATCTACAAACAAGCTGACCTGAGTCATCTGCAAACCTTCAGGCTGCACCATATAAACCTCCTCATCAAGGTCTCCATTTAGAAAAAGAAGTCTTAACATCCATCTGGTGTAACTCCATATCGTAATAAGCTACCAATGCTAAGATCATTCTAAAAGAATCTTTAGAAGAAACTAGAGAAAATGTTGCTTCATAATACATTCCTTCTCTTTGAGTGAAACCCTTAGCTACCAGTCTAGCTTTAAACTTTTCAATATTTCCTTTGGAATCCCTTTTAGTCTTGAATACCCATTTGCAACCAATGGGTTTACAACTTTCAAGCAATTCAACAAGCTCCCAAACACCATTGTGTTTCATTGATTACATCTCATCTTTCATTGCATCTAACCACAAATCTGATTGAGGACATGAGATGGCTTCAGTATAAGTCACAGGATCAACAACACAACCTATGTCATAATCATGCTCTCCCAGGTAGACTAGATAGTCTGGTGGTATAGCTGAACGTCTTTCTCTAGTTGATCTTCTGAATGGAGCTACTTCATCCTCATTTTGAATTTGAGGAACTTGTGGAATTTCTTCAAGAACAGTCTCAACAACAGGATCATGAGCCACAGAAAGCTCATTTTGTGGTACAAAAGGCTCCAAAATTGTTTGCACAGGATGAGATAGGGATCCAGTAATCCCCACCATACTATCATCTTCGATAGCTTGTGAGCAGCTACCCTTTTTCAACTACATCAAATTCCAGAAATTTTGCAGTATGAGATTCCACAATTCTTGTACCTCCATTAGTGTTATAAAACCGATACCCCTTTGAATGATCTGGGTAACACACGAAGTAACACCGAATAGTTTTGGAATCCAGCTTACTCAATGTTGGATTATATAACTTCACTTCTACTGGACATCCCCAAACTCTAAGATGATTTAAGCTAGGTTTGCATCCAGTCCACAACTCAAAAGGAATCAATGGAACTGCTTTAGTAGGAAAACGATTTAGAATATAAAGAGCTGTTTTCAAAGCTTCTCCCCACAGAAAATTAGGTAAATTTGTCCTTCTAATCATACTTCTCATCATGTCCATAAGAATACGATTTCTCCTTTCAGCTACACCATTTTGTTCAAGACTACCGGGCATAGTAAACTGACTTATAATCCCATAATCCTCTAAGTATTTAGCAAACGGCCCTTTAAGTTGTCCAGCATCACCGTGCCTACCAAAATACTCACCACCACGATCAGATCTGACAATCTTAATAACTTTTCCCAACTATTTCTCCACTCCAGTTCGAAAAATCTTGAATTTGTCAAGAGACTCGGACTTTTCTTTAATCAGGTACAAGTATCCATATCGAGAAAAGTCGTCAATAAATGTGATGAAATAAAAATTTCTGCACAAGGTAGGCGTGTAAGGTCCACTAATATCAGTGTGAATAACCTCCAACAAGTCTGAACTTCGTACAGCAGATTTCTTCTTTATCTTAGTCATCTTACCTCTGCAGCAGTATACGCAAGTTTCTTGATCACCTTTAAGAGTAGGCAAGATATTAGCCTTTATAAGCCTTTCACTCTTTCTTTAGAGATGTGACCAAGATGTTTATGCCACAATGCATAAGATTGTTCCTTAGGTAGAGGCCTTTTGGAAACCACATTTTCAGTGGAATAAGCAACGTATATGTCGTTGGGAGAAAAATTCAATCGATATAATCTATCAGATAAATTGCAACACCCAATCTTATTTGAATCATAAAACATGGAAATAGTATTACTCTTTATTTCAAAAGAGTATCCACACATGTCCAAACGAGACACAGAAACGAAATTCCGCCTAAAAGAAAGTATGTAAAAAGTGTTTCTTAACACCATCCGAAAACCAAAGTCTAAAATTAAAATAACATCTCCAACGAACTAAACGTCAACTCCAACGATGTTTCCAACAGTGAGCTTTGATTCATCCTGATTTGGCGTCCTTCAATTTATGAACCCCTTTAGGCTCTCTCTTATTTCTCTTAGACAACCAAGCCTTAAACTTGCTGCAACGTTTCTTCACGTGTCCTCTCTCCCTACAAAAGTAGCAAAGAACACCATCTTTCTTGGTGATTGTCTTCTTAGGACCCAGAGTGTTAGAAGGACCTGCTACTTCAGAATTTCATTTATTGTTGGAAGGACCAGCAACTTCTAAATTGCTTTTATGGGTATAAGTTTTCACCTTCTTACCCTTGTCACTAGCAAAACTAGAAGCATAAAGAGCAACATGTCCTTTATCTTTCTTCAATTTCTCTTCCTCTGCTACCAACCTTGCAATCAGGTCATTAACAAATCAAGTTTCATCTTAGGAACTATAATTGGTCTTAAAAATCCCAAAATCACGAGGAAGAGTATTTAGAGCTTGATGGACAATGCAAGTAGTAGGAATTTCAACATTGAGAACCTGAAGCTTTGTTTGCAAATCAACCATCCTCAGAACATAATCTCTAACTCCACCAGAATCATCATACTTCATAGTAAAAAGTGTTTGCATATGTGTCCCTATCTCAGCATTAGGCGACACACAGTTTCTAGCCATCAAAGCTTCCATCATTTGCCTAGCATTGCAATCTGTAAACAAACCACTTGTCAAGTGTTCCTGAATGGAATGCTTCATGGATAGCAAACAAATTCTATTGCTCTTTTCCCATGCAGCAAAATTTGCTTTTTGAGCCTCTGTACTCTCGACAGTCAGAATTGTCGGCCGATCAGTAGTAAGAGTCATATGAATATCTGTTATCTCCATAGCAAACATAAAATCATCTCTCCATCTCTTAAAATTCGAACCAGCAAGAACCTCAATGGTGACGGAATTACCATTTATAGAAAAGGTGACTTAAAGACAAGTAGTATATATAATTAGCATCATGTGAGCATTGTGTAACTTGACGCACAAGTACACATCCAGAGAGTTACATGCAAAATCACATAATCACATTTGGGCAGAATACATGACAAGCAATTGTACACTCCCCACATGATAAGGGTTATGAGAATATATTCCAATTTTCGTGAATTCATCACTTTTGGGTATATGAACCATTAGGATCGGTTACTCCTCAACCACACTACCATGTATCCCTCCATGAACTAATACATAATCATCTCCTTTGGAAGTATGACTATGCATTAGATCAGAAGACATCCCAATCAATATACGAGATCGAAATTTCTCAAACACAACCAAGTGTGCCACTTTGGCGGTCACAACTCAATTGAATCCTTGAAACTCTCTCATCCCAAGGATATAATCTTTACATCTCACATACATCATATATATGTGATTTAACTTTAGTGATAGAGGCATCATATCACTCAAATCACATGCCATACTAATTACATTGCCTTATTCATTAATAAAATACAATAAAGTTTAATTTTTATTAATGAATCACACTTTTATAATATTTATATGATAACATACCTGTATCCCGGCACCTGTATTTTCTAAATCACCAAAAAATACAAGAAAAATACGCAAAAAAATACACTAAAAAGCACGTATTTAGGGCTTTGCATGTATTTTCACATCCATAAAATCATCAAACATCCAAAATAAATGCACCATGATGTAGGGAATAATCATACAAGTCCATCGCCGCCGGCCACGCACGAATCGAAGCCTCCACGCGCCCGCAAGCGCCGCCTGAGTGCGCGGCGTGTGGAGCCCACGCACAGGCGTCAAAGGCCGGTCAAAACCGGTCCTACCGGTGGCGGTCCGACCATCCGGTTCAGCCGCCCGGTCCGACCAGTTGACTGGTTCAGTCAACGACTAATCAGGTCGGGTCGGGTCGAGTCGGGTCGGACGCCATTCGGGTCGGGTCGAATCGGGTCCAATTAGATCGAATCCGAATCCGGGTCGTTGATGTCATCGTGACGTTAGCGCCCACGTGCGCCACACGCGCAAGCAGCGCCCCGCGCGTGGTAGCATGTGGATGCGCGTGGGCGTGTGTCTTCGACGCCCGGCGGCACATGGCCGCGCGTGGGGGCGCGTGGGGCCTCTCTTGGTGACGCGCCTCCTACGGTTTTGCTCGCCTCGTCAAACCCGGTCCGAATTTATGATTTAATCTTATTTTTATTGAACTAAAAGTCTCAAAAATCACAAATTAGGGCAAGATCCGTACTAATTAGGGCTAATCCGTACAAATTAGGGCAAAATCAATTGTGTTCGTGTTCTAGGGTTATGGAGGCTCCGATACCACATGTTAGATGCAAAGTGCGCAAACCCTAAGATCTCCATAACTAGAACAAAAAACATGCATGATTGAGTAGAAAGCATTGATGCACCTGTTTTGGGATCCATTGTTCTTAAAGCGGAAACGGAAACACAATGTTCCACGCGCAAGTCCTTCCCTTCTATTGCCCTCCGTATCACTGGCTCAATGAGGCGGCCCCCTCACGTGTAGCATTAGGTAAACACCCCTTGGTAAACGCCCCTTAGGTGAGGATACAAGTGAGAATTAGGATTAGAGGAGAGACTTGAACACTATTTATAGAATTTCTAGCCAGTCCCCCTCATTACGGGCCAGGCTCAACTCGGCCTACACTAGCCAGCCCATATTAGACTAATTAAGAAACCTACTATTTCACCTTAGACCAAACCCCGTAAAACGATAAACATTAAACGGTATTATAATATCAATTAATGTAGTCCATAATTATAAAAACTCTTACATGAACAGGTCGCACTCCTCACCCCAAAACTGAAAATGCACAGCCATAGTCTCATCTGCCACAAGTGCCAAGCATGTCTAGCGCTGTCCTTCTGTGGCAACCCTGCCTTTGTCCAATAGAATGACTTGTGTGGTTATGTTGTTCTGTGCTGCAGGTACTATGTCTTTGATAGAGGGCACACTGGTGTAACCTGAAAAAGAGAAGATACACAGTGACTGAAACTATATGACCAAGAAGTTAAAAGACAACTACATTATGAAGGCAACCCTATAATGCTTACTTTGGAATGAACTCGTCATAAGCACCAAATAGGGAGTTTATGCAATGTAGATGAGTTTTGGTTCTAGAAGAACAGAACAAAAAACTATTTCTTGCTGCAAACAGGGTTCTTTCAGTCTCAACTCAAACTCAGATAATCAGCCGCCTTAGACATATATAATTTCAACCAGAGGGATATCATCTTTGTCGTCTATCATTATAAACCCAAATGGCCACGTTCAATTTGCATCTTCGTCCACAATCACAGTAACAGTCTCATTTTGTGAATGTTAGACGCTTGAACATGAATACCGTTAACTAGAACAGACATTTTTAGCACTTTAAAAAACAATAACATAAGGGGGCTTGTAACCAAGGTCCTTATCTGAATCCGTACTATATACTCTTTACATAAAGCCCTGCTATAGATGCTACGTAGAAGAACGAGGGAACCACCAAACCACTCATCATAATATAGAAGAGAACCGTGCTCGTTCCTCTGCTAACACAGTATTATATACTCCATAATATTTATACATATATATATATATATATCCTTATTTTTTAAAATACATGCAGATTAGAATAAGACAATAAGCGTGCTTACAATCAGAAAGTATGTAATAATCCCTCAATTCACCAGAAAATCACAGAAGTTTATCTTCAAAACTCACAAGGTTATGATATAATTTTAAAAGTCAAAATGAAGGACCGGAAGTAGTGCCTTGGAGAGACGGTCTGGATGTCCTAGCTTTCAGTTCACTCAGTGAAAAGATGAATTTTGGGAGAAAGAAAAGATGTATATCTACGATTGCCAACGTCTCTCGTGCATTTACACATGGGCAATCCACTCTAATGGAAGGACCGCAAATATTCCCGTTACTTCTGGCTTGGCTGGTGTTTGTTACCTTCCGTGCAACTAAGCCAAAAACTCCGTCCTTCTATCGCAGTCATATCCGCCACTCAGGCATCGTTCAACCGCTAAAACGGACATAGAGAAACCCAGTTAGGGACGACCGTGGGCATCAACGGTGTAACGTCAAATGCGGAATTAAAGGAGGTGAATTACCATGAAGATAAAGGTTTTATGAAATAGCGGGTACAAGACAACTTGCCGGAGTATGCACGTCACCGTCGTATCGGCCCACGTTCTGATGGATCGGCCACTCAAAACTTTCTTTGCCCTGGAGAATTTTCGAGAAATATTATAGGAAAATGTAAATATCAATTAATGAATGATTTTAAGAAAATTAAAGTGATATGTCTCTGTACCTCAATTAATGTCTTTATGCACCTTCTCTTGCCCTGGAGATTTTTCAGGAATGATTATAGGAAAATGAAAATATCAATTAATGAATGATTTCAATAAAATTAAAGTTATATATCTTTGCACCTCAATCAATGTTCTTATGCCTAAAAAGTCCGATAATATTGAGTAAGTTTCACTTCATCTGAAACAAGAACGGGTTATTACAATTGTATACCAAGTTTTGTTTATCGATAGGGCCGTTTTCAAATGAAAACATTCAAGCATGGATTGGTTGTAAGTCTTTTGAGAAATTTAATGGGGGCAAAACTTAGTTTTTTGGTTGGAGTTATTAAAAATTTCGAGAAATTTAATGGGAGCAAGACTTAATTTTTTAGGCTAGAGTTACTTAGCATCACTCAAAAGGCCTTAATTCTTTAAACAAAGTATATGAAAATGAGCAGGGACACTTTATAAAGTCCGTCCATGCTTGTGGTGTCGAAGATTTATGCACATGCTTAGACCCGATCATTTGATCCCTTTGAATTCCATATTCAAAGTTGCGATCGGATCTATTCATTAAAAAGAATCGATTCCAGCAAGGAGGGCATGAAAGCCCCTTTGCTAGGTGGCCCTCTCATCAGTGAGGTCTAAAAAACAGCCTAGGCTCAACAAGCGAGCTCACAAAAAGTGGCCAAGCCCACATCTTCTGGATAGCCGATCCCATTGGGCAAGTGACCAACTGCCCGTTGACCATCTCCAAACAGGATTAACGTAACTCCAGCTTTGCTAATTGTTTTGGATAATTGTAGGAAAAGTTTTAAATTTTTTCTGGAAAGTGTAATAAAATTTTAAGACTTTTAAAAAATATAATTAAATCATAAATTATTCAAATTTAGTGCAATCAAGTTTCCTATTAATTGCATATGATTTGGCTAATTGAAAATGTGAAGGTGATTATTAAAAAAAAAAAATGTTTTCACGGATACACGTATTGGCGTTGCAATATAAAAGAGCATGACATTTTAAAGGAAGAAAAGATAAAGATAAAGAAACAAAAAAAAAAAAAAAGGAGGATGTTGCTGCACCCTTTAGCTGGTAATCTTTTAGAAATATATTTTTTGGGGCCAGGGGAACGGAAGCTGCGTTGCATTGGATATCGCTGCATCCTTTAACTGATAACGGTAACGGAGAAGAAAAAATCTAACGAAGCACCCGCTCGTATTTTTTTTAGTCAAATTGGATGAGTTAACTAAATAATTTGATTGCATATATATTAAAAAATTTTAAGTATCTGTTTATTTCATTGAAAACTTCTTGTCGTTGAAAAGTACCTACCGGAAATTAAATTTCAGAGAAATTAAATCATTTTTTGATGTTTGTGTGTACTGAAAACAGGTTGAAAAAAATTGGTTTTATAGTATTTAATAAGCTGGTGTATCGTTAAAAATGGCATAATGATTAATAAACTAGAATCCACACCTTTTCTGTTTATTTTATAATCCATCAGAATAACCAGAAATTGCAAAAAAAAATTAAGAGAGAACTATAAAATCATATTTGTAGAGTGATATGTATCATGACGTCATTTGGGAATGAAAAAGAATACAAGCATCAATGAAGCATATTTAATAAATAACATACAATATTTACGGAAAAACATATGAGACTTATTGAAAGAAAAAGAAATATATTAATGAGAGATAGAAAAGAGACATAGAAGTACCCATTTTTCTCACTTGGATGCACATCAAGCAGTCAATTAAATGATTTTCTTTTTGCTATAAGGGGAAGTTGTTTTTTAAATCTAAACTTGTTCTTTCCAATTCATGGAAAATGCTTTTTGTCGATTCACTAGTTTTCCATGTCATCCAAACGTTGAAAAGTTCAAGAGTAGTTTTGAAAATGGTTTCACGGGCATGAAACACAAAAACTCACAGATCTCACAAAATTGCATGGAGTAGCATGCTCACCAAAAAAGGAGGGAGGACTGGGTCACTTGATTAGAAACTTTGAAACAAAGTATTGTTGGGCCACATGTTCTGGAGCCTCATCAATCATTCGTCCTCATCTCTATGGAGTACTTGGATTCACCACATTAAATGTAGAGGTACTCCTACTATGCAACTCAACATAAAGGGCAATATAGCTTGGACTTGGTGATGTATTCTCAAGCTGGACTTGCTCTAACACCTATTTTCTCCAGCCAAACAAACTATTGCAAAAAGATATACAAGGAATTTAGATAGGAGGGACTGGCTGTGGATTGCTACAATTGATTTGGACTAGTGGTATTGGCTAGCATAATTTTATCAGCCGACTTGTTTATAAGGATATGCTACCAATAGCAATGGCCAAATCATGATAGTTGACTTTAGTTGATACTAAGTGTAATTTTTTTATGATTGGTATAGAGGGCAAAAACTACTTATTCTTTAAGTGCACTTGGACAAGTAATATATAACACACTATTTTAGCACAAAATGGAATTTGATGTTTGGCAGAAGGTTGGAATTTAGAATTTTGATAGATGATTAGGGCCACAAAGAGCAAAAACTTGGAGGCGAGACTCGTCAAGCTGTCTATCATAGCGTCTATCTATTGCATTTGAATGGAATGCAATTGCAGACGATTTCAACACAAGTCAATTGAACCTAATTTTCTATTGGCTAGGATTCGAAAGGTTGTAGAGTTAAGGCATCACTCTACCAACATTGTGAGCCTTCCCAAGCAAATGTTTTATTGACTATTGTATGGAGGCTTCCTTCCTTCATCTTCTCACATAATTAGTCTCTTTGTAATGCTTAGGGATTCCCCTAAATGTTTGTACCTCATTTGACTAATGATATTCATATATTTACACAAAAAGAAGAAGAAGAAAAAAATGGTTTCTCATCAAACAACCTGACCCAATGACTCAATTACACTTTTATGACAGATTTTAATATTCATAATACATATTTCACAATTTCCCAATCACTTCGGTACTAAAACTTTTATACGATACTTATTTGAGTGTCATAACTTTTTAGTTGATCATTTCAGAGTCAGTACTTTTAAAAAATACAAGTACTGAAAGTCTATGTGGCATGACACTTATGGCAAATGTTTTTCAAAAGTTATATCACTCATACAATATATTGAAAAGTTATTATAGTCAAGTGAAATTCTTTTAAAGTCATGACATTTATGTGACTGATTGAAAAAGTGGAGCACTTATGTAAGTACCGCATGAAAGTCATGATACTTATAATGTCCTTATATCATGAATTAAATCAAATTAGGTTGGACCATGATATTCTAGGACCTCTTAGTCTCAAAGCATTTCAAGCACTCCGAACTGTCAATTTTGCATAAGGCCATAGTACTCAAGCGACTCAATTATGGTGAGAAGTTGTATACCCTTTGATCCCACAATTAAGTAAAATCCTTTTAAAGTCATGACATAAATAACATATGAAAATTATGATACATATAAATCCTTATTTCCATGAATCAAATCAAATTAGTTGGGACCATGAAATTCTAGGACCTCTCTGTCTCAAAGTATTTCAAGCACTCTAAACTGCCGATTTCACGTAAGGTCATGATACTTGAGCAACTCGATCATGGGCAGAAGTTGTATACACTTTAATCCCACAAATGGCACCTTTAGTATATACCAATACACCTCATCTTGCAGGAGACCAATGCAAAGAAGAACATTGAATACCGTTGTCTCGTGGGAAAATGATATTAGAAGTGCTAAAAATGATATATGACACTTATTTTAGTATCAAAAGTTTTTTTCTTTTTTTTTTTGGATAACTTAAGTGTTACTTTTAAAAGAAAAATATCACTTAAGCACTAACTCCGATCTGGATCGTCAGAAATTCGGCATGGTCATATTTTAATAACTTCTCAATCCTACTTGGGCTACCAGCATGTCCAATTAGCATATAACTTGTAAACGATGTTGCGTAATAGGTTAAAAAGTGATTACTTTAGTGCCAATCATTTATAAAAAAAAAAAAAAAATGATCACTTCAACGTTAGTCATAGTTAAAAAGTGATCATTTTAATGCCAATCTCAATGAGAAAGTGATCACTTCAGTATTTAAAAAATGGCACACATATTACATTTTTAACTATAAAAACCACGTTATTTCTTTTATCAGAATATTTGCCGGAGGCACTTAAGTGATCTTTTCTTTTTTTTTTTCCAATTTGATATTTAAGTGAGTTGGCGAAAATTTTTGGCATCAAAATGAGTATTGTATACAACTTTTGCACTTCTAGTGTCCTTCCATCATCTTGCTCTACAATTTTGAGAATTGCAAAATTGGACATGAAAAATTTGACGAATGCCGAGACGTGTAATAGCCATCCTCAAAAGTAAATTCCACCCCTCACAAAGTGCAGAAGATGTGTCGTGGTTATCCTCCAGGATTTAACAAACCCTTTAAATAGTGTACATTACACCATTTTGGTAAAGTAGGACTCGCATGAAATGCATAACATTGGAGAGCAAAAGAAATGAGTATTTCGTGTGTGAAAATTTGCAGGTGCATAGATTTGGACATATCAAATAATGAACAAAGTGGTCCGTATTTGTAGAAGAAAGACAGGATTATATAGGCAAAAGCTAGTTTGACTAAGAATAAATGTCACGACAGCTCGTGAAATAACTAAGCATCGGCCAGCACATCAAATAAGCTTAGGCTAGTGGAAAGTCATCTATGGTCGAAGGTCACATGTATGGCTATTAGATTTAGCGTAAATAGACATTTTGAAATACACTTCACATGACAATCTCCCACATATTTCGGAAGGTATCCTAAAGAATAGAAAGAACAAATGCTGGTTTCGTAGTGGAGTGCAATACAATCTGGTGTCTTCTGTTCTATGAACCGGACTTGGAAATAATGCGATATACCTTACACAACAAATGATGAAGCTTATACCTGCTATGAACCGAGGTTGTAAGTTAGAGACTTCACTCATCACTTTATACCCCCGCAATATTTGTTATCCAACTCAATTATGTGCTAATAGGCCGTTCTCGCATCTGCTAATACATGAGTGATATAGGGATTTGGCAATAAATATCCTAAGAGTGGACCCACTCCATATTCATATAGGTGATTCCCTTAAGTGCACAATTCAATAAGTACACCACCCTTAACATTTTGGAATTCATAAAGAGCATAACCCATCCTCACTTAATATGCAATTTAGCACCAATCACATACATTATAGGAGGGAGAGGCTTTTTTACATTTTTGGTGCTATAAGATCAACTAAAAGGCTTGTTATAAGCCATATGGACCTATTTCAAGGGATCTCCACTATAATACCCACATATCAGTTGGGTTACTGCCATCATAGAAATCTCAAATTGGCATGAATCTCATTCCTCTCGATATTTCAATTATTTGTTTTCTTCTAAAAAATTAGTCAGAGAATTGGCCAAATTTCCTTTCGACTTCAGATAATCGATTGATATAACTCCACGTTACAGCAGCTGGTTTAAGAAATAATGTTTCAATGGAATGTGCCTCCTCTTGTCATCGTGTGCTTTATCTTAAGCTACGGCTATTGTAGTTTGGCAATTAGAGTATGGACACGTAGGTTGTTGGTTGAATGCACAACAAAAGTTCTGTTAGGAAATCCCTCAACCACTCGGTTACGGTCTCACTACTTCCCAACTCAAGAGCTTTAAAGTTTTGAGTCAAAAGTGGATTTTGAAATAATAGATTGTTTAGCTGATTGCCAAGATACTACAACCCCACCGAGGGCGAATCATAACCGCTAATAGCTTCATCTTATTTGAATTTGAGATCGAAATAGCATCATTGTATCTTTCTAACTTAACATAAAGCCCTCAATCATACCAAGTATGATAACTATATCATGAATGTGTACTGGTTAGTGACTCATCTCTACTAGTGACGCATCCTATAGGGCGGGGAACATATAGCATATAGTCATGCCTCCAAAATCATAATTGTCAAATTATAACTTTATCTTGATAAATGAGAAATCCCTAATTATAGATGTATCACTCCGAAGAGCATAATAGGGTATGGCTAGAGTCCATTATACCAAGTATGTTAACTCTATTGTGAATGTGCGATGACTGGTTAGCGACTTATCCCTACTAGTGATGCATCCTATAAAGTGGGGGAACATATAGCATGTAACCATGCCTCGAAATCATAATCGTCGAACCATAATTTTATCTCGATAAATGAGGAATCCTTAATTATAGGGGTATTACTTTGCAGGATGAAAATGGCTATGGCTAGAACCCATATCATATGCAAACATGCACCATGTCATAACAAGTCATAAAATATGCATTTGTATCAGATCAAACATACATACACATATATATTTAACTTTATATGTACATATACAAATATATATTTAATTAAATATATATGTTGATTTTATTTTATAAAACAAAAAACCCCTATTATATATTTTTCCATCCAAGTTCATATACTATCTTCAATTTGGCAACAAATATTCGGCTTCATTCTTGTAATAGATATGTCTAATTAAGCAAGGTTAGTCTTTGAAAGGAAAAGATGACATATTTGTTGACATTTGATTTTTAGTCAACACGTCAAGAAGACTGAGATTAAGGATTTCGATTATGATGGAGCCCATCTTGACCAAAAAGCATTGTTTTTCATTTCTTTATTTTGCATTGTCATTTTTAACAATTGCCTAATTATTTTCAAGAATTGTCTGAAAAGTCAAATGGTTGATTTTTTGGTCGAAACTTTGTTCAAAAGTCAACCCAAAAGTTAACCCCGAGTCAAAAAAAAAAAATTGGCCAAAAAGATGTCAAATGGCTTTAATTTCGCTTTAGTTAAGTCAATTTTAAAAAAAATTCAAAAATTTGACTTAAAAATCAACATATTAGGAAAATTTAACTAAATGGTTGACTTTAGTAAAATCTTTGACCAAAAAGTTGAAAAAAATTAAAAATCTGCAAAACACTTCGTTTTAGTGTTAATTTGACTTTAGTGTCGAGAATTTTGTAAAATTCGATTAAGAACCTTATTTTCCAAATTTTTCGATTTTAGGTTCAAAATCAACCAAAAAAATAATAATAATACTTTCATTTTAGTCACAATTAGGTTTAGCTCCTTCTATGACATTTGGTCTATGGACTAATTGTCATCCATTCGTTCACACAATTTCAAGAATCATCGTGTTGAAAGGTGAATTGCCATTTTAAGTCATAATTAGGTGGTCGGAATCAATCTTTCACGAGTTGCAAATAGACAAATTGTATTTCACACATTTTCTTGAGAAGAGTCCAAATCCAAAGTTTGTTTTGAGAAATTCACATAAGAACTTCCCAATTTGAAGAATTTCATTCTCTTTGATATAAGAAATTTTCGAATTTCAATTGAAGAAATTCAAGTTGATCCATTCAAGATTAAGATTCAATTTCATCAATCAAGGTCCAATTTCGATATTAGACCTTGATTCATTTTTGGCCTAAGTCTCGCGGACTCAATTCAAAGTTAATTTGAATACAATAGGTTATCCTAAGCATGAGTAATTAGTTGAATATGTTTATTACAATATTAAATTCAATTTAAATTAATTTGTGATTTTGAGCGAAGAACTGCAAATTTGCCCATTTTAGCCTATAATGTTCAATCATGTATATCCATGATCTAGGTTCGCTATTTTTGATAATAATCATTCAATTAAGTTAATAGAAAACCCATAGATTGCATTTATGGGGTTTAATAGGCTTCATTTGATTGGAATCAAATAATTTCTCTTCAAATTGGATAAGTTTTCTTTTCAAAGGACCAAATTCCATGAATTTTGGACTCACAAGAACCGCTTGGTTAAGATCCAACCAAAACTAGCCAAAACTAGCCAAGAACCAACATGAATCGGTCCAACCAATCATCGACAAGGCAAGCCAGTTTGGCCCCTTGCTAGCTAGTTCTAGTTCGCAGTGGTTGGTTTCGTGATCCTTGTTATGTGTATTTTATCCCAATGTCTTATATTTTCAAGATTTTGTGAAATAGCCTATGAATTTTGTGAAATTATGATTTTGCCCTTAATTATGATTCTTGTTTTAAACCTTGATTTTTGCTAACCGAATCCATCCGATTAGTAATAGAACACATCTTAAGTGAGATTAGCCTTTAATCAACTTGACTTGATCATTAAATCAAAATTTTGACTTTCGGATTGAATTGACGGTCAAGATTCGCCAATTAGGTCCTAACATAAAAGTCATTTTCCCTCCAAAATGCAAAAGAGGGCTCATTTACATATCTAATTTCTCTCACTAGAAAAAAAAAATTCTCTCTTTCTCCCCAATTTTTTTTCGGCCATTTTCATTCCCTCTCCCTCTTCTGCATGCCGGTCGTTGAGCGTCGATATCGCCCTTCATCAGCGTTTTGCCTTGCCAACGCCATTGCCCAGCACCTACCTTGATGTCTTCTCTCCTCTGTCGCAAGTCCAGATCACTAAGGAGGTAATAAGAGCTTCCCATTCTATGGCTCCTTGCCGGTCGTAAGATCGGTGCTCGTCTCCTTTTTGATCGGCGATCGGCGGTCACTCTTGAGGCTTTCGACCGTTTCTAATCTGACCTTAGAGGTCAAGACTAATTAAATAGCCATCGAATTGTCTTCGGTGGTTGGTTTTGCTTCGGTGATCTAGAATTGGTCAGATCCAAACCGGTTCCTTCGATCGCCTGAATTGGCGGTCCAATGACCTTGATCAATGGAACATCTATCACCGATCTATTCTTCTGGTAATCTTGACCTTGCCATGGTTAGGGATCTGTGAAAGAGCCTCCGATTAGCCTTTCGACGGTCAATCTCCTCGTTGACATCCAATCCCAGTCCAATTTGGACCGGTTCTATTCCAACTTTGGATCGGCAGTCCAACTATGCCGGTTCAACCCCTAGGCAATTCGATCAACATCCTCAAGCCTCGATCGTGTTTCAGTGCGAAGGTAAATTTTCTAACCTCGAATCTGATGATGCGAGATCAACATTACCGATCAGGGCTAGGATTCAAGTTTAAATTTATGTAATATGCCTAGATCTAAGACTGATGATGTGATTGAATGATCTGCTGAAGATTGATGTTCACTGAAGATAAACTTGAATTTGTTTGAATGTGATTAGTGTTAATCTACAATTTCATGCTTTTGTGATATGATTATTATTTTGGCTAAAATGAGGTACTGGATTAGGTTTTCTGACTTCGAGCCCTTCTATTTTAGAAAATAGAGTTTAAAAGCTTCAATTTGTTAGGTCACATGTCCCAAACGGACGTTGTTTGGATATTGAAAAATACCTTTGAAGTCGGTCGATTCTAAGTAGTTATAGGTTGATTTGAAGTTCTGACTTTGTTCTGATTTTCTCTTTTATCATTTTCATACCGATTTTTTTGTGTAGAATCCGCAAAAACTTCCTCCACAAAATTTGTACGAGATTGTTTCATTTACAACATATATTTTTTCCAGAATTTTTAAAGATGTTTTGATTAGGCAAAATATCAAAAACCGAACCTAGGTCTATCTGCCCTACACTAGGTCCAAATTGCATTCGTATGAAATTGAGATTGTAGATAAGTCCATTGGACTTCATGTCCTTCATGAGACTTGTAATATATGTCATGTGTGTTCTAAAGAGGTATGATTTACATGATTTGGTCATCGTTTGGTACGTCAATTGCATGCACGGATATGTTTAGGTACTGCTGTAATTAGTGCATCTCATAATATGCCTATGTATTGTTATTTTCATATAGGATTGTGTGATCAAAATTGAATCTAGATGTCTATCATGAAAAATGTTCATTACATCACATTCCACATGTAGAATTTTTCGTGAGATTTTTACATGTCATTAGATCATTGAGATTAAGCATGTGGTTGTCTTAGATTAAGGGCTCATCATGAGCCTATATAATAAACACATTTGTTTGGGTTTCTTAAAGACCAAATTATGCATCAACACCTTCTTGACATTTGAAGTGTGCATTACAAATGTCGCATTTATATATGGCATGTCATAATTGAACTTCATTTCGTATGTAAATATCATACGTTAATTAGGCCATTCGCATTTGAAATTCATTGAAGACATCATTCCTAGTTCTAGGTCATTTTACAATAATTGATGGATCGTGCGATTCTTTTGCATCTCGACCTAGGATTAAATATTTTATTCAAATCATTGTCGCATCCAATCCTTCGGCATATGTGAGTTTCATACCATTCACACATTGTTTAATGGTCTTTTAAACTATTAAACATTTACCATGTTCTGTTTTGCAAATGGCCGATTTGCATGCTTTCACGAGTATTGATATTCAAATGTTAATTTGATCTCGATTAGATTCGAACCCTTCTAAGAAGTCATGGACTCGTCCAAATCTTTCAAATGCCACTGATTTTGTGTGATTTGCTCACCATTTGTTCCCTTTTTCATTTTTTCCAATTTAGGTTAGAAATCCGACTTAGCTAAAATTCGGAACCCCTGTTTTATCCCTATTTAATCAGATTTTTGCTATTTTTGTGTGATTTTTTTGTTAGAGATTTTTAAGTCAGATCCTTAATGAACTTTATTCGTTATTTTTTTTTTTTTACTACGTTGTGGTTTTACATTTTTTAGACCTTGTTTACTAGGTCAAATTTCAGTTGCAATGGCACGTTACCCTATTATTTTGTGAAATTTTTTATGTGAAGTTGAACTTCATTGAATTTTTATAAATGCTTACGTGGATCGTTTCAGAAAACTTTCTTAATGAAGTTTGTTCCCTGTGATATTGTGCACATTGTGTAATTTTCTTGGGACGATTTATCAATGGGTCTCCTTCCCATTTTTGCTAATTTTTTTTTGTCCTATTTGTAATGTTTTGTTGCAAATTCTTGCTGTGATTTTATATTAGGATTTTTTAGAGTGACTTGCATGTGGAGTTAATATTCATCATCTTCATGAAATCCATTCCAAATTCCTTAATCCTCATTGTTGAAAATTTTCAATAACTGAATGATCTTTTAATGACATTTTCTCCAAAATTGATTGTAAATGTTGACTTTGCATATCAAAGTGAATTTGGTGCATGTGATGCTTTTGACATTAATTGTGACATCCTGAATTTCAGGTTCTGATTTCGATTGGATAAAATGGGCCTTTCGTCAACGTGACTATAGTGTTTTTCTCTGAGTTGGCCACTCACGAGATAACTGGCCTATCCGGTGAAGCCATTCAGGGATTTTAAACGCAATAGACTTGAAAAATTCGACCAGGAATCGATTGCTCGACCGTGCTAGTCTGCAAAGGTCATTACGGCATTGTCAAAATCGATCAGAGACTGGAGATAGGTCGATTCGACTGAGATGTGTAGTCAAGTGTGGGTGATGTCATCCGATTGCAAAATTCTCATCGATCGGCACTAAACTAATTTTCTGTCGTTTTTGGTACCCTGTGCTTGTATTTGAAACCTTGAGATTTTCACGATCATCGAGAGTTGCTAATGGGTCGGATGGGTTCATTGTGGTTCGAAGAAAATCGACCATGGGTCATTTGCGCAAAAAAGTCCTACAAGCTACCCAGTAGGTAAGGTCACACTAAAAGCACGTTTGATTGAAAATAACCGCGAATTTGAATTCGATTTCAGAAATTGAAAGTCCTATCGTGTCATGAGTCATTCTAGGAACGTTGACTCACCTTTTGAGGAAATTCTGGAGAGTTCGGGATTTTTTGGGGAAATCGGGACGGACGATTCGGAGAACGAGCAGAAATTCAGATTGGTCAATTCGAAGAGACTTTTGATATCTGGTGTAAGTGAATCGGTGAATGGAAGTTGTTCGGGCTTTTTCTGATTTCAAATTGGATTTCAATCGAATTTATTTGTTCAGAAAATCGGATTCAAAGAAAAATGAAATGGAAGTCGGTTTTGAAGAAAATTCGCGGGATTAAAGGACCGTCTTAAATTGGATTTCGAATATTTAAGTCGGTTGAGAAATAGATCCTAGAGTGACCAATTGACACGGTGGTTTTGAAATGGATCAAGAATTGTATTTGTGATTTTGTTTTATTTTCCTCCTCCTCTTGGACCCACACCCCCACACGCACACCCATCTCAGCCGACTATCCTGCAGATTTGGTCTCTCTTTGCCTTATTTCATTGACTTTTATTCAACCTTATCTCCCCCTCTTCTCTTCATCCTTATCCGCACGCCCTCCTCATGGCCGACCGTCCCCTGCATTCTTATCTTTCTCTCTCCCGTCTGTCTCGCACGAAACCCCCTGCAGTCTTCAATTTCTTCTTTTCCTCTGACCGGTCTTCTCTTTTATCCTTTTTCACTTGCTTCCCACGCCAGGGCAGCTGAACCCTACTCCCTCACGTCTTCTACTTTCTTTAATTTGCTTGGACAGAAGCAAACCCGCAGAAACAGCCCCATAATTCCTCTTCTCCTCTACCATGGCCGCACTCACGCATGCCTCATCCCCACCGAAGCCACCACTTGTCTGCAGCTCATCTTCCCCGAGTCAAACCAACGGGTTCTCCAGCGAAGCCTCCCTCAATTTCTTCGCACCTCTCTCTACCGAATTGCTACCCCACGTTCCTCCATCGAAGACCCAACCGAAATCCCTCCACCGCTTCCCCTCTACCAGCGAATTCTCTACGCCAGCATCACTTTGCTGACCTCCTATTTTGTTGACCACCGAGCGGGCTTCAATCCGCGTGTCTTCCATCTTCAGCCAGCAGCTGCTCCCTCCGTCTCTGCCATATCCCAGTTAACCGAAGCAGCGTTGAAGGCAACGAAATTGACTCAGCATCGGACGAAGTTCCCCTGCCAGCGAAGCTCGAAGCAACCGAAGCAGCAGTCCAGCGTTTCCGCGTGGTTTTCCCCAGCTTGACGCCACAAGCCGCTGCTTCCTTCGCTCGCATGTCTTCGGCCCAGTCTGTGAGGCCAACATCCATTTCTTTTGCTCGTGGACCAACCACAGCGAACCCACTCTGATTTTTCAGCGGCCCAATCCAACAGTTCAGCCCGCATGGAGCTCGACCCATCTTCAGCACTATCAGCCCAGCAAGCCTAACCTGTTTGCAGCCCAGTTTTTGAGGCCCAATTTCCAGCAAATCAGTTGAAGTTAGGCCCATCGAATCAGTGGACTTAGCCCAGCTCGAGCAGCGAGCTTGTAGGCTGATTTCGGCCCTAATTTGATCTCGGTTGGCAGACCCACTTTGAAGAGAATCGAGTCTTGTCGCGTGCTTGTCGATTTGATCCAATCAAATCTTAAATCAAGTGAGTGTTGCTCACTAATTCTTTATTAGTTTGCTAATTATGCCTAAGGATTGGTTAGATTTAATTAAGTGTAATTAGGTGGTTAGATTAGGTTAAAACAATTAAATTAGTGACTTAATGATGCATGTTAGGTGGTTAGACCTAGTTATTAGCAAGTAGAAAGGTTCGGTTAATTATTGGATGCATCTCGGGATTTTTCCTGACCCGTTTCAGGCTCCAATCAGGCATTACGGGCCTAAACTGGATTTTTAATATTTATTTACTTAATTTTCGAAATTAATTATTTAATTAATTATTTTTCCGGAAATTCAACCGGGATGGCCGGTGACCAGAATTTCGTGCTGATTGTCGTGGTGCAGCCCATTTATTTATTTGAGCTCTACGTTGTGTGGAATTGAATTAATGTGAAATTTGAGGATTTATCCTTAATTGTTATTATTGAATATTTGATTGGTAATGGCCAAGCATGGGTATATAGCGCCAGTACGTTGATGGGCTATACAGTAGGGAGAATGGTGAGAGCTAACTGAGAACATTATTGGCTGAGACCAATCAGGTACGATATTATTGGACATACGTGGTTCGGTGATTGGAAGTATCACTCGCGAAAACGGCCCTTAAAGAAAGCACGTAAATGACTTATAGACAAACGTGGTTCGGTGATTAAGGAAATATCACTGGTGAAAACGATGCCTTAAAGAACTCACGATGTTATCTATAGCCGATGTCACATTGGCGAAAATGGCGCCCTAGAAAGGACACGTGGCTCGGTGATCGAGGATATTACTGGTGAAAATAGTGCCTTAAAGAACGCACGGTGTCGGTGATCGGTATGTCATTGGCGAAAACGACGCCCGAGAAACACATGTGATTTGGTGAATGAGTACACCACTGGGAAATCGTGGTATGAGTGGGAATGACCTAGAGAGGGTCTGACTGACATGTAATCGACTTAGTCGATTGGCCAGTGCTTGATCGTATGTCTAGAATTGTTTGAATATCTGTATTTGACCTTAAACTGCAGGTTGGAACTGAGGCCAAGGTAAGTCCTTTGACTTGTGCTGTGCATAGGCAACCTAGACGGTGTATTGGTTTACTAATCGGGTATTAGGGGGTAGAGCTTGCTGAGACGTGGTCTCATTGGTTATTGAATGACCATTTCAAGTCCTTGGATGCAGTAGACTTGGATTTTGAAGGTCTCAAAAGTCCAGTGCAGTCTGCTGAAGGCTCCAGTTGAAGTGTAGAGGATGATGGAGAGGAGGACAGGAACCCGTAGTTTGTAGAACCCCACTCTTGTTTGTAGACCTTATTTTTTACATTGGCTTAAGTTGAAATTGGACTTAATAGTTCACCTTGTATATATAGGTGCACTGGTTTGCAATGTATATATGAGTGAACGTTTTAAAGGTTTGAAATTTAATCCTACTATGTTATCCCAATGTTTTATTGTCTGGGGATAATTTATATGCTTCCGCATGTGCTTAATATATAAAAGGGTCGGCAATGCGTCATGGGACGTCGCTATTAATCGACCAAGGTAAGGGATGTGTGCATGCCTGAGGATCGGGGCGTGACATTAATTGTTTAAAATCTTTTAAACTTTGGATTTGATATTGGAATTGTTAAGGTTTGAACCATATTTAAAATGCTTGTGACACCGGTGAGCGTATGATATGCGCCTCATATTAGCCTTAGCAATTGAATGCGTTTCATAGCCGAGATGCTCCTTTGTCTAGATGTTTCGCTTTCCTTTCACAACATTTCAAAACACATTCAAGTTTGGCTCACCGAAAATTATTTGATTGTTTTAGAAATAAGGCCTGAGGGCCTGCCTACATGTTTATTTCTAATAATGCATGTGAATTCTAAATATATGCTTAAGTACGATGCTTGATTCCATGGATATATTTTGGGGCTCACCTAGAACATGTCTTAGGGACTTATAGGTGTTAATGGCTATGCGAGAACACAAATAGTCACTAATGAATGTAAGCCATGAAAATGAATTGGGATAGGTGTCTAGAGGGATCGACATGTGAATTGTAAAGGCCGGCCCCAAGACTCAAATTGATTGATTTTGAATCTTCTTCCAAATGCTTGACTCTTTTTGTTTGTTTCATGGTTGTGATTGATTTTGCCTTGAGCAATTGTTTCTTTCCTGTTGTATGTACCCAGTCTAGATTTAAGTCAGGATTATATTAGGCCTTTGGAGGTGGAAAATCATCAAGATATGAAGACGATGGAAGGTCAATGTTCATTCCGACTATATTCTTAATATATGTTTCAAGTCACTTCATTTGTATAAACACCCAATGAGGTGCAGGTTTTATTTCTACAATTTCATTTTTCTCTACCATTTAGGATTGCATGTTAGATTTATTATTTTTCCTATGACCATTTATTGAGTGTTTACTTATTGTTTTGTATTTAAATTTCAATTGAGTGTTCTTTTTTCTCTTTCTTAGAAATAGAATTGCATGAAAACAACCATGATCACTTAGTTTAAACTCATTGACTGGAAAAAGTAAAAAGATAGACATGATCACCTTAGAGAACATGGCAAACCATTATGTATGAAAGGGCACTAATAGAAATATTAGTGTAACCTATGTCCCTGAACCTAGATATCTAGTTGCGTAGAAATCGAGGGATAACTACCAACATTCGATTGGATTTTCTGGTTGACTCCCAAAAATGAGGCTAGTGGCAACTCCCATCTTTGTTGGTTGTTTAGACAACTAGTTAATAAATGAACCTATTGGAGGGGTATGGGTCTCAACGAGACTCACCATAGTTTAGTTTACCCACTAATGAAAGTTTCGAATGGATCAAGTGATGCCATCCATGGCAAGCGAGTATTATTGAAAGGGCTATCATGGTAAAGATACCCCGAAATTCAATACCCACACTTGACCTTTTTTTTTTCAAGGCGTGTCACTCATGTGGGTACAAGTCACGGCACATTTTCATTGTCACACGAGGTATGATCTTGGCAAAGCTCACAACCATGTATGAGGGGACTTACAATGGGGTCATTCCGAAGGTAATGTGATGACGTTTTTTTTTTAAATGTGAATCGTGAGGGAACTTTTATGGTCAAGTATCCCTAAACTAGACATTTTCCATCTCCATTTGGGGAGCGTGAGGGATCCAGTGGAGATTGGTCACTAGTTAAGAGGAGTTGAAGCCGTTTAAAAATAGTTGCCATGTTAACCAACATGTTTTATGTAGGATCATTTGCATGTCAAAGTCGCATGAAAAATGAGGTAAGTTGCTAATCTTGTGTTAAATGGTCTTGTAAGTAGGAGATATAAGGGTTGAAGGGTGTGTAAACTCCTTGTCTTGTAGGTGGTGAAATGATGTATGAATGAAGGGTTATATTGAGGTGCTGAATGTTTAACTTTAAATGCATGTTCACAAGCTTTAGCACTATATCGCACTCACAACCATAGTCTAAAACCCTGATCGCCCAATTTAAAACCTTTAGCAAGGTTTGTGGGTAGAGTTCGCGAGTGAACACTTGTGGTAATCTATACTTCCATTGATGCGCTCATCCTGATTGATAAAAGTTGCATTGACCGATGATAGTAGTGGTGAGTAAACTATTTTTATCCTTTGAGATGGGGGCCTTGAGCCTTTGGTATCCTCACCCTTAAGTGTCAAAACCTCACAAGTCCCCATGTGATGTGTGATTTGTGCTTGCTATAGTGTTGGTTGATAAGACATCATTCCCGTTTTATCGTTGTTATTTTCCTAATTTTTGAATTTCAATTCCACACTTCATATTTCCAACAAATGCGTCTTTAATCTTGAATGCCCCTTTAGGTTTAGGTTTAGATGGACAAGTTCGAGATTGACGTTATTCTTGTGCTGAGGAGCCTCAAGATTATATGAGATAACCTCGATTTGAAGCACCAAGGCTGTGTGGAGAAACACATTGGTTTTCTCGCAATCTTAGTGGAGGTCAAACTCGAAATAGTAATGGTGAAAGCGTTGGTCCACTTTTGGACTCCTATGACTTCCACCTTTGTGTTCAATCAATACGAGTTGACCCCTACAATTGAGAAGTTCGAGATAATCATTGGGTTAGATAAGGCTTCCTTAGGTTTCACCGCTCCTCCTATTAGACAAAACCCAATCTCTCTTTTAAGTCAATTTCTTAATATTCCTTTCCATAAAATTAGAGTCATTCTTAAGAGAACTTCAAATTACATGCTTTATGCTTTCCTTGAGCAATATCTTCTTAGTCTTGGGAATCAAATTCCCTGCACCTTTCTTCTTATGTTCTTCGGTTTTGTGATATTTCCTCACACTAACAAAATAATGGATCCCTTTGTTACCTACATCATTAACCAAGTATATGCCTTTAGTCGCTTTACATACATGATTCTCGTTGAGACTTTCATATCCCTTAATCAATTCAAAGCAAATGGATAAGGAACTCTTAGAGCCCTATTGGGACTTCTCCGAACTTGGCTGATTTATCACATCAATTAGTTTGTCCCTCATATGAGAATCATCAATGTCACGAAGAAGTACCATCCTATTCTCATGTTTCATGAAAAGAATGAATTCTTCCCATTGTGGTCCTTTGCTATATGGTTTCACCTTCTCAAAAGACTCACTCCGAGCCTAATCCAATGGCACATCTGATGGTTAGGGAATCTTGATGTGCGCCTTATTAGTGGAGTTGACAAAGGCAATATCTTCATGTCTGTGAAGGTTTTTGTTTCAAACACTAAGCGGACTTTTAAATGTTGCAAAAGAGTAGGTACAATGTTTAGGCAATGCTATTTAGTCATAAAGCTCGACCTTTCTCTACGTAAATTTTCCTATTATTGATAGACCTAGTCTATAAATTAGAGTTGACCGAATGATTAATACGATTCTATGACCGACAGATGACTACATCATAGAGTCACTCTAGTTATTTGAATAATTGCTTGACTGAAACATTGATCGATCATTTGAGAACTTCGGTTCAACAACGTTTACTCAAGGAAAAGAGCGGTAAGACTTTGTACGATTTAATATTGCAATGCAGTTGAGCATTAACTTTTTGCTATTTAAAATCCTACTGACCATCTGACCCAGGGAAAAAAAAAATTCCCATCAACCCTAACATGGGAACGTGATACATACCAAATTAATAATTGATACAATTGATTGGAAATCCAACTACCTCACTGAATGAATGGGGACAAAATGAGCAACTCATTGACAATGACATTAATAATGTGGAGTCCATCATCTTGAAAATGCATTGGTCATTTGCCCAAAAGGAGGAAAAACGATCATCAACGCCAAAGCCTAGAAAAATAAGCATAAGTTCCTCCATTCCTACAAAATGTTGAAAATGAGGAAGATTGCCTTGGAGGAAAAAGGACTTTTAAAATCATTACAGATGTCAACATGCATGTGCAAAGATGAAATTAAAGAAAAGTTGGGTCAAGGAAGATAATTAACTTGAAAAACTCCAGATTAAAAACCTCTTAGGTATTTGGTAATGAATCAGGCGCTAGTTGCTTTTTTTAACGATAAAAGCGTAACACCTCTAGTCTCAAATAAGGTGAAAGATGGCTAGTGATGTTATTCACGAGTAGAAACCCATTTCAAATGTCTACCGTCTCACGTGGTCACATCCGTATACTTCTTTTGATGGGTCACGTTATTTTGTCGAACTGTATTAAGACACAACATTATTTTAGCATATGTTTGGTTCAATCTATTCGATATGGGATTCTAGAGAGGTTGAACCTAAGTCAGATTCGGTTCAGATTTTGTACTAATTAATTAATGCAATGCAAGTTGTGCATTAATGTTTTGACAGCTACACTGAATGTGAAGCTCAATTGGATCCATATAATAGATATCAAACTAACAATCGACACTATTAATTGAAAAGCCATTTACCTCACTGAATAAATGGGGACAGATATCAAAAAACTAATTGATACTGACATTAAACGTGGAGTTTGATCATCTTGAAAATGCATTCACGGATCTTTTTCCCAAAATGATGAAAAACTATAATCAATGATACACGCTAAATTATTACGCATGTTTTGTCAATAAGATTTGAATGAGCCTTATATATATATATAGTCTCTATCATTACTCTAATATGGTATTACAGCCAATAATTTGTTCTAGATTTATTTCATATATGAATTTCTTTGTGTGGTTATCAATACAATTTGCACGTGAGAGGGAATGAAACTAATACAAGTCAAATAGTCAATGTGTAAATAATTTTAATGATGGTGGACCTAACAAAAATCCAAATAATTAGATAAGGAACTTCTGCCTAGTTATTTGAATAATTGCTTGACTGAAACATTGATCGATCATTTGAGAACTTCGGTTCAACAACGTTTACTCAAGGAAAAGAGCGGTAAGACTTTGTACGATTTAATATTGCAATGCAGTTGAGCATTAACTTTTTGCTATTTAAAATCCTACCGACCATCTGACCCGGGGAAAAAAAAATTCCCATCAACCCTAACATGGGAACGTGATACATACCAAATTAATAATTGATACAATTGATTGGAAATCCAACTACCTCACTGAATGAATGGGGACAAAATGAGCAACTCATTGACAATGACATTAATAATGTGGAGTCCATCATCTTGAAAATGCATTGGTCATTTGCCCAAAAGGAGGAAAAACGATCATCAACGCCAAAGCCTAGAAAAATAAGCATAAGTTCCTCCATTCCTACAAAATGTTGAAAATGAGGAAGATTGCCTTGGAGGAAAAAGGACTTTTAAAATCATTACAGATGTCAACATGCATGTGCAAAGATAAAATTAAAGAAAAGTTGGGTCAAGGAAGATAATTAACTTGAAAAACTCCAGATTAAAAACCTCTTAGGTATTTGGTAATCAATCAGGCGCCAGTTGCTTTTTTTAACGATAAAAGCGTAACACCTCTAGTCTCAAATAAGGTGAAAGATGGCTAGTGATGTTATTCACAAGTAGAAACCCATTTCAAATGTCTACCGTCTCACGTGGTCACATCCGTATATTTCTTTTGATGGGTCACATTATTTTGTCGAACTGTTTTAAGACACAACATTATTTCAGCATATGTTTGGTTCAATCTATTCGATATGGGATTCTAGGGAGGCTGAACCTAAGTCAGATTCGGTTCAGATTTTGTACTAATTAATTAATGCAATGCAGTTGTGCATTAATGTTTTGACAGCTACACTGAATGTGAAGCTCAATTGGGTCCATATAATAGATATCAAACTAACAATCGACACTATTAATTGAAAAGTCATTTACTTCACTGAATAAATGGGGACAGATATCAAAAAACTAATTGATACTGACATTAAACGTGGAGTTTGATCATCTTGAAAATGCATTCACGGATCTTTTTCCCAAAATGATGAAAAACTATAATCAATGATACATGCTAAATTATTACGCATGTTTTGTCAATAAGATTTGAATGAGCCTTATATATATATATATATATATATATATATATATATATATATATATATAAAGTCTCTATCATTACTCTAATATGGTATTACAGCCAATAATTTGTTCTAGATTTATTTCATATATGAATTTCTTTGTGTGGTTATCAATACAATTTGCACGTGAGAGGGAATGAAACTAATAAAAGTCAAATAGTCAATGTGTAAATAATTTTAACGATGGTGAACCTAACAAAAATCCAAATAATTAGATAAGGAACTTCTGCCTAGCTCAAATGATAGATGAAGGAGCGTGATGGTGAAGCATGAACTTTTTCCAAGCAAAATGCTTGCCCTATCCCATCAATCCCGTCACTTGTATATTTTAAAAAGAATATGTTTTGATTCATATTAATTACAAGTAATATGCTAAAGTATATATTGTTATTTATAACTCACTATAATTTACTATCTACTTAATTTTAAACCTAATATAAAAGTGATTAATTTTAAAGTAGCAGAATGAAAAATTGTTATGCAAACTTTGGCAATTATATTACTTTAATATGTCACTTTAAAAATCATTTGAAATTTATTTCCCATGTTGGGATACATTGCCTTGTGTGCCCTAAGAGGAAGTGCCCGCCCCACACTGCAAGGATCACGGGAAGGTGGTGGGGCAAAGCTCCGCCTCCCGTGGCGGGAACGGGGAATGCAATCCCCAGCCCCGCCCCGCTGCGTGCCTGTCCTTACACACCATGATAAATCTTTTTTGAAATTCCTCTCATTTGTCACTTTATTCCTTATTTACTAATTTAAGTATTGGAAGGTCCTCTTGAGACCAAGCCCATAAGGCTTCCTTCATTTGTGGTGTGCACACCAATCTATAAGAAAATTTATGATACTCTTTGATTAACTCACTAGAGATATTGTTCATTTTGGCCCTTCGCATATTAAACCTCACCAATTTGCCCTTTGGTCTATAGGTGCACATTTAACAATAAAGTTTTAATGCTAAACGTTGCCATTATGTTAAGAAGCCCATCTCCTAAGTTAATTTCAGTTTCTTATGTTTATTCAAAGAATGCTTTCTCCCTGTTTAAAGCACAATTTGGTTCATTCTTACCCCCTTTCCATTTTGGTGGAAGCCATACTACTCCAAACTCTCTCCTCGATGATTACCCTCTGCCCTTTTTGAACCGGCTCATTACATGTCCACTAACTTCCACGCTATTCGTTCTCAAACCACATGCCACTAGAGGGAGGTTTTGCTCTAATAACATATTGTGACATCCTTGAATTAATTCACTAAAGGTATTGTCCATTTTTGACTGTCCTATACTTAGGTACACGGTTTTGTCCTTTGACATATAGGGAAGCACTTTTCTAGGAGATCATCTATCTTGATAGTGCTCTTACATAAGCCTACTTAACATTGGAGTTCTAATACTAAATGTTGCTATTATGTCAAAAGGTACCTTTTGTGAGTTAATTCTAGTTTTACATATGTATTTCATAAACGCTCCCCCCTTATTAAGTGTGTAACTCGATTCATTCCCATCCCCTTTGCCATTTTAAAAGCTTGTTGGGGCTGCTTCTTATCTAGGCCTCTCGTCCCTACCATAATTCTCCACAGCGTAATAGGTTCAAGCTATCCCAACCGAGACTTTGAAAAACTTCGCATTAATACTCACGGTACGATATTTATTGGACTTTTAGCTGCATCTTATCAACAACATTATTATCAAATATCTTACACCAACTGAAAGAAATTCTATAGGAACGACAGCTACTCAACAGCACTCGTCATAGGAAGACTTGAAATTGACAAGGTCATCGTTGCTGGTCGACCAACGCTGAAATAAAAGGCATCTCTCTCTACATAAGCACAACTAGCACTCTTCATGAACCGCCGTCCTTAAGACAACTCCAGTCTTTCATGGATTGGAAGCGGGATTATTAAGCGATACAAGAGTGCTATCAACGGCGGTTGTCTACCAAGGGACATCTATTAGAGACTTGATCAATAATGATAAAGACGGACAACATCGTCTTGATGGTTGGATGGAATTGCAGCCTTGAACATCGTGAACACACAATATGACATTGTACCCATTAAATAATTTCATATGTAACCGTGTCGATGCTAGTTCTCTTTCCGCCGTATTGCAATGTTGATGTTGACGTGTCAAAAAGTTATGGGAGGTTGATAGGCATGGTTAAGTTGCAGCTATATATGGAGTATTTGTGCCTCAGTGCTTAAGTCGCTCTTCAGGTGGCCCCTAACTCCAGTTCAAAGACTCGTCCTTTTCGGTTCGAACATGGGGTTGGATATAGCACAATTTCTTGAGAACAAGACCATCTTAGTCACCGGAGCCACTGGCTTTCTCGCCAAGAGTACTCTCTTATGCTTCAGTGCTTAAGTCGCTCTCCAGGTGGCCCCTAACTCCAGTTCAAAGACTCTTCCTGTTCGGTTTGAACATGGGGTTGGATATAGTACAATTTCTTGAGAACAAGACCATCTTAGTCACCGGAGCCACTGGCTTTCTCGCCAAGAGTACTCTCTCTCTCTCTCTCTCTCTCTTTCTCTCTCGGGACCATCTTAGTCATGGGAGCCTCTGGCTCTCTCTCTCTCTCTCTCTCTCTCTCTCTCTCTCTCTCTCTCTTTCTCTCTCGGGACCATCTTAGTCATGGGAGCCTCTGGCTCTCTCTCTTTCTCTCTCTCTCCTCCCCCGCCCCCCCCCCCCCCCCCCCGGCGCGTATGAGTATACATTGTCGCCAATTGCCATCAATTGACCACCTTTTTGCTAACTAACATTTATTTGATTCTATATATTATGACGAGTTAGTTTTTGTGGAGAAGCTGCTTCGAATTCAACCAAATGACAAGAAAATGTATGTTCTTATCAGAGCTATGGACAAACAGGCAGCGACACAAAGGTTGCAAGAAGAGGTAGAGAATCAAAACCTAAATTATCCTCGGATAGTTTAGATCAACTTTTTGTTCTAAATTGACTAGAAAGAAAAGGCACACATAGATGTGTTAAAAAGAAAAATTATTAAGGTTCCGTTTGTTTTGTAAAAGATGAATGATTTGAAAAATAATTTCTTTCAAATAATTGCTTGTTCGCTTATAAGAATAAATATGCGAAAAATATTTTCATCTTCTACCAAAATGCAGGACATAAATTTTTGTTGATAATGAATTTTTTTTTTTCTATTGAATAATTTTTTAAGCTATATAAATGATCATTTTTAGAAAGATATACATCAATTTTTTCACTCTTTGCAAAACAAATAGAACCTAAGGAAGAAAATTGTGGGATTTGTGTTATTTTAGGAAAAAAACTTGAATCGTTACAGGGGTAGCCGTATTGTGGTCTATCCAATAGATGGCACAATCACTTAAATGTGTAATTCCAAATTAATTCTACTCTATTTAACATGGAAAATCAAGGCAAAGGAAGAAAAAGAATACGAAAACTAAGATAAAAGATAAATTTTCCTTCATAACAACTCTTAATCTTTTCGCATCGCAAACAGCTCATACCGAAGAAGTTATTCGGCATTCTGAGGGAAGAATGGGCAGAGAACTTCAACTCAATTGTGGAGAAATTGTCTCCAATTCCTGGGGACGTTTCTTGCGAGAATTTGGGAGTACATGATTTCGATTTGAGATCGGAGATGTGGAGAGAAATAGACATAATTGTCAGTTCGGCCGCGACTACCAAATTCGACGAAAGGTGCGAGATTAGTGATTACAATCTTGCCCTGCCCGCCCAATTTGTAATTAGTTCAGATCATTCGTGGCCTTTTCTTTATACTATTTATGTGTTTACTGCCATCTTTTTCCCGCAGATATGACATTGCACTAGCCGTCAATACATTTGGAGCTAAGCATGTTGCTGAATTTGCTGTAAGATGTGTCAACATAAAGATGCTACTTCACATATCAACTGGTTTGTGTTTTTTCGATTATGGTTGTTCTTGATATTTTTGCTATGTAAATTAGCAGACGATAGGTTCCATTTCACCACCTGCTTGTTTATAAAGTAGTTTGCACTGACAATGTTTCTTATGGAACCCTTTATTTTCAGCATATGTATGTGGCAATATGACTGGGATTATACAAGAAAAGGCATTTAGTATGGGTGAGATGCTCAATGGGTCAAGGAAGTTGGATGTGAATGAAGAGAAACTCTTGGTTGAAGAATTGATGAACGAACTTCGAGAAAGGAATGCTTCAGAGAGAGAAATCACCATTGCTTTAAAGAATTTAGGCTTGCAAAGGTTTGTTTGTTATTAATTGAATTGTAAACAACGGAATTGATGATTAAATTAGTTGAAAATTACAACTTCAATTGTGGCTCTCAAACCCAGGCATCAAGTTAGACCACTACCTCAAGCTTAGCTTACGCTTTTTATCATCTCTAGTTGATTGTATCATACGGGAAAATTATAAGAAAATTCTGAAATTTATTGTAGAAGTGTCAATTTAGTTTTAACTTTTTTTTTTTTGGTCAATTGAGTTTTAAGCATTTTTGTATTTGTACAAATTCAGTCAATCTGCTCAATTTTGGCTATAAATTATTGACATAGGCGTTGGACGTTCTATGTGGTACAGCTAATGCCAACGTAGATAATTTTTAATAATATTTTAATATATTTTCTTTTTCCTTTTTTATTTTCTTCCCTTCTTCCTTTAGCTAATCGCCGAGAAAGAAAGAGAAGAAAGGACAGAGAAAATTAAAACAATTAAATGAATAAATTTTTTGAAAGAATATCATTAAAATTGCCTATGTTAGCACTGATTGCACCACATAAGATAGCTGACCCTTATGTTAGTGATTTCGGTCAAAATTGGCCAAATGAACTAAATTGACACAAGTACAAAAGGTTTGGAGTTAATTAGTAAAAAAAAAAAAAAATAGTACTGAATTTGTACAATTGCAATAAGTTTAAGATTTTTTTTTTGGTAATTCTCCTGCATCACATTGATACTCTTTTCATGAAAATTTGGGTTGTAAGAAATGTTTTTGATTGTACTAGAAGTTCTACTGATAAACTCTTTACAAGGCACTTTCTCCAAGGATGTGACCATAATATTCAAAGCTAAAACATGAGCTAGGTACTTAAAATATGTCTGATCAATCAATTCATTTGTTTATGCACGTACTAGTATATAATAATCTTCAGCAGTTCTTATCATTTTCATTATAATTGATGCGCAGGGCAAGGCTGCATGGTTGGCCAAACACATATACTTTAACGAAGGCAATGGGGGAAATGATGGTGCAGCATCATCTCAAACAAAATATTCCGCTTGCTGTCATGAGATCCACAATCATAACAAGTACTTATCAAGAACCTTTTGCTGGTTGGATTGAGGGTTTCCCTCCCAGGTTATCCTTCACAAAACTCTCTCTCTCTCTCTCTCTCTCTCTCTCTCTCTCTCTCAAAAAGGTGGTCTGAAATTGACCTTCCTAAGAAGTATTAGAGTCCGCTCATAGTTAGTAGAATCTTACATATCACTCACTCAAGATCTCTAGTGTCACCCGCCACATTATTTTTTGGGAGTAATATCATAAGTGGTTCCTGAATTGTTATTTTGTGTTCAATGCGCCTCAGTTTAATGACTTAATTGAATTTAAAAAAAAAAAAAAAGTGGAAGAACTCTATTGAACACCGCAAGAAAGTGAATGGACTGCTTAGGTACTACCTCTTGGTTCTTCGCGAAACGCAAGTTGTTTTTTTTTTTTTTTTTTTTTTTTTTTTTTTTTTTTTTTTTGGTAAGGGCGAAATGCAAGTTGTTACTGAACAAGAAAACCAAGAAATATACCTACATCTAATTTCTTACTAATGAATGCACCATCTTTTCGAGGAAGTTAAACCTTTTGAGGAGGATAAACAATGAATAAATGAAGTTTACGATCCTTGATTTTAAAGAGGGGCCATAGAAAAGCCAACTCCATAAGGAGGATAACAGGAGAGTATGAAAAGATATTTCTCGCATCGGTAAAAGATCAATGTCTCACAGACAACTATATTCATCAAATTAATAGAGCAAGTTGGTAAGAACACACACATGGGCACATCTTTTACTGGTTAAAGGTTGGTTTTATTTGATTGATTATGTTGTTAGACCTTAGTCCTTGACAAGTAACAAAGATAAATATCTTGTTAATTGAGTGTTTTTATTTTTGCTTAACTGTCGCGACCTCTTTTTTTCGGTGCCCGCAATCGGGTACGAGTGCCTAAGGAGGCTAATGGCTCGGCTGAAATTAATTATGCCTGGATTCTCCCAAGTCCACCAATTCACGACTTTAATAGTCTGAGTTTTTAACCTGTCAATCAATTTTTAAAATGGAGTCGCCACTAATCGGTTTGGGTGGGTCGATTAGAAACCCAAGCAAAATATCGGGAGAAATACTCGCTCCTGCGCAACTAGAGAAATTAGGATCGGGGACTTGATTACACTAGTTAATCACTAATGCCCTTTCGGTACCTAATCTTGTTTAAACCCTAAGGCTTTTTGGATTTTTGAGGGATTTTCCATGCATTTTTTTTTTTGGAAAATAAACATTTTTGAGTCTTTTTCTCATTTTTGGACATAAAAGGGATTTTTTGGATTTTTTTTTTGGAAAAATACAAGTCTTTTTGGCTTTTCTGAATTTTTTTTTTGGCTTTTTCATGAATTTTTGGCCTTTTTTGGATTTTTGGCATATTTTTGATTTTTTTGATTTTTTTTGGAAAATAAAATATTTATTTAATATTTTTCAAAATATTTTTGGAAAATAAATTATTTTTGATTTTTCTCGATTTTTTTAGAAAATAAAACATTTTTTGACATTTTTTAATATTTTTCGATTTTCTGGAAATTAAAACATTTTTTAATATTTTTTTGAAAATAAAACACTTTTTGATTTTTTTGAAAATAAAATATTTATTTTTATTTATTAGAATTATTTTATATTAAAATAACAAAATAAAACCGACCCAGGTCGGATCCGCAGGTTGGGTCCGACCCGGGTCGGCGACCCAAACCCGGACGAGCCCGCATTGCGGGCCCGACTCGAATTTCTTTTTGTCTTTTTTCTTTTTTTTCTTTTTTATTAAAACGGCGTTGTGGTCGGGCATTTGCGGACGCCCAGCCCGGCCTGATGACCCGGCTCCACGACTAGCTCCCCCGGCGAAACCCTACCCAGATCCGACCCGAATCGCAACCCGGTCTTCTGCCGCGCCCGCAATTTGCGGAATCCCAACCCGGTTCCCGATCCGGGTCCAACCCGACAACCCGGGCTCACGACCCGGAAAATCAGGAACCCTAGGGTTTCCGAATCGAGGCGCCGAGACACAACAGCGGGGACGACGGTGATGGCGACAGCGGCAATGACGGCGACGACGACGGCGGCGACAGCGATGGTAGTGACGAGGGTTGGACTGCGGAGGCGGGAAACTATGGCGACGGCAACGGCGGCGGTGGCGGTAGCACTACCTGTTCGTGGCGATGGCGTCCGGATGGTGGTGGCTATCAAATGGCTGCAGGTGTGGGCGGCGGATTGGCGACGGCGTCCCTGCAATTTCCAGATCTGGTGCAACCTTGGCGAATCGGCTACTGCAACGGCGTCGGAGCGGTGGCGGAGACGCGGCTGCACCGGCAACAGCGAATCCCAGATCTGGTCAGATCTGGGCCGTCATCGGCTCGCCTCACCGCTCGCGCTTCCTCCTCTCTCCCCTACTTCCTCCTCCGGCGAAGCTTGGATCCGCGGCCGCGAGTCTTCGGACCCCCCTAAAGTCTCTCAGTGGGGTGTCCAAGGGCTGCCGGCGATCCGCCTCTCTCTCTGCAGGTTCGCTCGCTGACGGCCTCCCCCGATGTCTCTCGGTGGGAGGTCGTTTAAGCTCACGACCTGCCTCCTCTCTCGCTCGCTCCTCGATTCCTCCCCCGAAGTCTCTCAGTGGGAAGATCTCGAAGCTCGCTGTCTCATTCTTCGACGAAGGTGGTGCCCTTTTATAGGCGAGGGGGCAGCCGGTCGACGGAGCTTCGACCGCTGGTCCCCGTGCGCCGAGCGGCCTCCGCCGACCGAACCGACATCCCATCCGACGCCAGCTGCTCCCTACACGTCCTTATCCGACACCAACCGCCCCCTTGCTCCACGTACGCTACTGTTCCTCCATTTTGCTCCGGCGTCGCGCGCATCCTCTTCTCCAGCGTGTGCTGCTTATCCGGTTGAGGAAGAAGACAGGGGAGGAAGAAGACAAGGAGAAAGGGCCGGGCTGAGCCATGCGGCTGGGCCTCGCGGGCCTGCGAAGGAAAAGAAAAGAGGGTGGGGCTAGGCTTTGAAGGCCCAGCCCTTGTGGCTGTTGGCTTATGCTTTTCTTTTTGTTTCTTTTCATGTTTTGATTTGTTTTTTGTTGTTTTCTTTTTTTTTATTATCTACTTACTCGAAAAGACAAAATAAATTAAAAACTTAATTAATAAAATAAAATAGGCCTAAAATTAAGGCGTCAACAGCTGCCCCTCTTTGAAGGTGAGCTCACAGAGGTTGTATTTAAAGACAAACTGATGCCTAAATTTATCCATGCATGCGTAGTAGATTATATTTTATTTGGGACTTATTATAGCAATATAACTTTACATATACTAAGACAGATAAGAAGATACATGTAGTTACTAACCGAGAGTGAGTGAGATAGGGTGTAAACCCTGAGTTTTGGCAAGTATCAAGGTGTCATCTTACCTGGTGATATGAGGAGGTTGCTTTTCCAAGGCTCGAACCATTCTTCGGTCACCTATTAAAACAATCAATGATTTGTCTAGGACCCGAACCTTTTTTTCGGTCGCCTTGATGGGAGATTGCTCTTCCAGGACCCGAACCATTCTTCGGTCACCTGTTGGAGTAATCGGTGGTTTGTCTCAGACCCGAACCATTCTTCGGTCGCCGTGATGGGAAGTTGCTTCTCCAGGACCCGAACCATTCTTCGGTCGCCTGTTAAAACAATCCATGATTTGTCTAGGACCTGAACCTTTCTTCACCTGTCAAAGACACTGGTTGGAACCCGACCTTTCTCGGGAGGATGCACTGACTTTTCTCAGGGCATTGATTTGTGGGGTGCTTGACTTCTGTCGAAGACACCAATTGGAACCCGACCTTTCTCGGGCGGATGCGCTGACCTTTCTCAGGGCATCAATTTGGGAGATACCTGGACATTCACAGGCATATTGAAGAGTACCTGGATATTCACAAGTACTAACATGAAGGATATTTGGGCCTTTGCAGGTGTCGAAATGGGTATTTGGCTGACCATAGGCATTGAAGGGGTATTTAGATGATCACAATTATGAATTCTTGGGGGATACTTGGACATTCACAAGTATTGAAGGGGTACCTAGACGATCACAAGTGCAAACTCTTGGTGCATAGAATATTGAGGACGTACCTGAGATATTCATGTGGAAATATCGAGGATGGGTCTTGCATATACGTGAAGGTCTCTCACCTGCTGGTATTTGGAATATCGAGGATGGGTCTTGGATATTCATGAGGGTTTCTCACCTCCTAGTAATTGGGAATATCGAGGATGTACCTTGGATATTCATGAAGGTCTCTCACCTCTTGGTAATTGGGAATATCGAGGATGTACCTTAGATATTCATGAAGGTCTCTCACCTCCTGGTAGTTGGGAATATCGAGAGCGTACCTGAGATATTCGTGAAGGTCTCTCATCTCCTGGTAAAGGGGAATATCGAGGACGTACCTGGGATATTTGTGAAGGTCTCTCACCTCCTGGTAATTGGGAATATCGAGGGCTTGCCTCACATATTCATGAAGGTCTCTCACCTCCTGGTAATTGGGAACATCGAGGACGTACCTGGGATATTCGTGAAGGTCTCTCACCTCCTAGTAATTGGGAATATCGAGGGCGTACCTGAGATATTCGTGAAGGTCTCTCACCTCCTGGTAATTGGGAATATCGAGGGCATGCCTCGCATATTCATGAAGGTCTCTCACCTCCTGGTAAATGGGAATATTGAGGACGTACCTGGGATATTCGTGAAGGTCTCCCACCTCCTGGTAATTGGGAATATCGAGGGCGTACCTGGGATATTCGTGAAGGTCTCTCACCTCCTGGTAATTGGGAATATCGAGGACATACCTGAGATATTCGTGAAGGTCTCCCACCTCCTGGTAATTGGGAATATCGAGGGCGTACCTGGGATATTCGTGAAGGTCTCCCACCTCCTGGTAATTGGGAATATCGAGGACGTACCTGGGATATTCATGAAGGTCTCTCACCTGCTGGTATGTGGAATATCGAGGACGTGCCCCGAATATTCGTGAAGGTCTCTCACCTCCTGGTAAAGGGAATTTGAATGTAGCACGAGGCTTACCTAGATTGCCGCAGGCACTTAAAAGGGGTGGAACACTTGGATAGCCACAGGTGTACAAAGTACTGGGATACTTAGATGAACACAAGTATTTAATGATACAACCTGGGACCACTCAGTTGGTCCAAGTGTAAGAAAGCATACCTGGGTAGGCACAGGCACACAAAGCAGTGGAATGCTTAAACAACTGCTATTATTTGGGGACAACTCGGGCAAGTTGAGTGTCATGAAAAGGAAGTACCTAGACAACGGTGGGTACTTGACGATATGGGGATACCTAGACAGCAGTAGGTATTCCAAGAGATACTTGATCAGTCACAAATATCAATACACTGGGGACAACTCGAACAGGTCGAGTGTCAGGAAAAGGGAGTATCCGAACGGTGACCGGTACTCAAAGACAATAGGGATACCTAGACAGCAGTAGGTATTCAATGATAAAGGGATACTTGGTCAGTCACAAGTATCAATACTCCGAGGACAACTCGGACAGGTCGAGTGTCATTAAGAGGGATTACCCGACAAGTGGTGGGTACTCAAAGACAATAGGATACTGAGATAATTGCAAGCACCCAAACTCAAGGGACGACTCGAATAAGTCGAGTGTCAAGAAGAGAGTACCTGGACAGTGATAGGTACCTTAAGACAAATGGGGATAGAGATATGCTTACCTGGCAATATCTCTGATCTCTAAGAGTATGTCTGCTATTTGCACAGTATGCACACATGATTGTATATGCTGTAAATTCATGAGTTCAAATGAGATTCATGCATGATAATTTTGTCAGTTCTACATCTTTTGATTTCCACTGGGGAAGGTTTTGAAAGACAACCTTCATTTATAATGTAGATGTCTTGAGCATGCCAGATGAGGGACTTTCAGTCTGAAAGGACTTTCCGCTCACTCTCATGGAAAAGGCTATCCTGACCATTGATGCAGGATTCATAAGGACCACACTATCTCACTGTCATCATGTCAGCAGGGGTCTGAGTATTCTCGCAAATGGTACGACTTTACCAATATGAGATGTCTTTGTTGAAACTGTGATGAAGTCTTGGTCAGTGGCTCATCAAAGGGGACCATCAAGGTTGAAGCTGATGGACGAAAATGTTGCACGATCATCTCCGGGTTTACAAGTCAAGAACCCTGCGAAAAGAAATAGAGTAATCTTGCTCGTACTTCTTCGAGCGATGCTTATAGACATATGAAATCCTACGTTAATTGAAGTGCCCCTAGTTTGAAGAGACTTTTACAATGAGATGCAACGTAGGCTTGATTCATGTGTAAAAAGGTAGAGTTGGTGATTGCCTTGGCATTTGTCACCAGTCTTTCTTCTTATTGTCAAATGGAGGTTCTATGGACCACAATAGCAACATTTTCTTGGCTGCATTTTTGACTAGGAGGCATTGGCCTTGCTTTTACTAGGCACACTGCTTTTTTCATGCCCCTATTTTTATTCCAGTTCTTCTTTTATGGGCATTGACCTTGCTTTTACCATGTACATTGTTTTTTTATGCCCCCCCCCCTTTTTTTTCATTCTTGTCGTTAGAGGAACTAGCCTAGGCAAGTTCGATCATGACACTGTTGTTAGACTCTTGAGTCTTTTCGTCTTCAGCTAGCGCTCCAAGCTATGCTGTTTAAATGGTAGTAACTTCTGTTTTGTCTCGATGTGAGGGTAAAATTACAGACTCACCTGAGTTGTACAATGAATATAAGTGCGTAGAGAAAGAAATGTTCTTCGTCATTCTAGGGCACTTAAATTAACGCAAGTGTTCATATGCAATAAAGACACCCGAAGATTGATGCAAGTGCGAGCAAGAAAATTTCTATCTCTCTTCTCACCTTGTGATGCTGCTTTGCCTCTACTCTGCCCCAGTGTGGGGTGGTTCTTGACGAGGGTATGAGAGAAGCTTTACCAATGTATGGGGCTCAATGGGGTGAGCGATGGAATGGCTCTCACTATTTTGGTTATCGTACCATTCGCGAGAGAACTCTTTACTCTGCAGCCATGGAATCTTCTGCACTCATCTCATAAGTGTATAGATGGGGGACTGTGTGTAGGATATGGCTTGCCTGTCATCATTCTGACATGCCTCATCCAGCATGCTCAATCAATCTTGTATTCTTCACTTAGCTGTCTATTCTGATAATCCTTAGTGGAATCAGTGACTTAGACAGACAAAATCATCATGCAGAATTCATCTGGAAGTGACATGCAACATTTTGAATATGATGGAGTTCGAACTTTTCAAAACAAGTGAATGGTTTTGACTTAAAAAAGACCCTATTGACAACTTTAGGAATTAACATAATGGTGTTTCCAAATAATGTTAAATTTTGAACATCAAAAGGGTTATTCGCAAATAGGTGTCGATAGTTATCCCTATTGATTATGGATATGACACATGAAGGATCAGCCAAGGATTGGGAATTTGATCGGGCATCTCTGCTTTTGCCCCTGTAGAGGAGAAGATGTACAAGTAGATCAATTAGTCTGGCCAAAATCAAATGTGAGTTGAGGCCTGAAGATTTTCCGTCATTTGCTTTGGTGATTACTCAGGACGCCATTTCATTTAGGAGAGTTTGTCATGCCTCTCATTGATTGTTATCCTTGTCAAGTGATCCTGCAACAAGACATGCTTCTCGCTGATTTGTTATCCTTGCTTTTGACAGTCAGGTGGTCCTGCAACAAACAAGAAGGAATGTGTTAGTCATGAACTCTTTCAAGAATCGAATAACTGGAATCGATACAACTTTACCCTTCACTGGTTTGCAGATGATTGGGTGAACCTAAAGTGAGAGGGGGACAAGAAGTCCTATGTCCCTTGCTTCATTAGGTCAATTATTCTCTGAATTGGCTCCTGGATGACATGTCTTTTTACACAAAGCCAGGTGAATTTGATGTGGGTCATTTCCATGTACTAGCTTGGCCAATATTGTTTTGCCTAACCATTAAATTTGGCTCTTGAATTCTAGTGCTTCCTGCCAATAGGGGGAATATGTCAAAAGTGAATTTAAAGAGGGGGGAGTATTGGAAACGATACCAAATTACTCTTCCCCAAAGTTTGTATTTGCTGACTCCTGATGATGTTTGAATGTCGATGACAGCCTTTTCGTCTTGGTATAGTTTGACATTTCTTTCGATTGGCCTTCCTCACTTGTGACCATGTATGCATGATTACTGGTCGTTGATTCATCTTCAACGCATTCCTTCTGTGGAATTTCTCCTTCTATCTTTAACTATAGCATCATTAGGTAAAAGTCATGTACCTCAAGCTTCTATGGAATCTGAGATGGACAATCAAAACCTCTAATTCTCTAATGGCAATTACTTCTTGGGAGAGTATGCGTCTGAATAGGAAGTCAGGTTTCTAGGTCCTCATTTTGAATAAGGGCTAGAGACTGCTTCAACTGTCTAGATTTCTTCCCTGTTGACAGTAGCCAATTCAAAGAAAGAGAAAAGATCCCCTCCTTGTGCTTCTGGGCTTGTCAAAGCTAGAAGTCCCGTTGATGAAACCACAGCATCTGGTTGCTCAGGCACATTGTGGGGAAAGGATATTGCTCTGGCTTGTAAAGGAGTTCGGCAGGAGCAAGGTGGAGTGTATAGAGCTCTTGGGAACGACTTGATTCCAACCGTATGCCTGTACCTATTACGTCGCTCTTTTGGTGTAGGATGATTCTTTCTATTTGCCCCTGTTTTCTTGGCATGGTGTATTTGAATTTGGCGAGTTCACCTGATACGCTTGCTTCAAATGCCCCCTATCACACTAAGTCAAAGGGGACGGGAATGATCTTCTGAGACATGAAGTAAGTGAGTCAGAAAGACAAACATGATCAAATTTATCATCTTGTTTTAACAAAAGCTTTTGGGTGATGAAATATATATATATATATTTTTTTTTTCAAAATACGTATTTGGGGGAGAAAAAGCATGAGGAAGCCCAGCCCTCAGTATTCTCCTTGGATGATATTTTTTTTTCATGGTTGGATAGCATCACTGGGCTGGTTTGGGATACCACCTCATGCTCTCAAAATATTTTCAACTTTATTTAATAGGTGGATTTACATTTTGGAAAAAGTGTTTTCAAAAGTTAGTTCCTCAAGCGGAACTGATGTTGAAAATAAAAACAAGCCAAACTTAAGAAAGAGGTACAAGTTCCCACGTAGGGGAATAAGAAAGGAAATTAAAAAGGGTTCTACTCGAGCGGGCCTGCACCATTTCCCCTTACGGTCCTTCATTGATGGTGTCCATGAAAAGGTCTCCAAACATGGTGGTCATGTCATCTGGCCCTTCTTTCTTTGTTGCTAAGGGTGGAACTTCATTGCCTGAATAATATCCGGCCTTCACTAGCCCTTGATGAATATCAGCGGTATGTGCTTTGACATTTCTGCTTTGACTGTCTTCAAAACTGAATACCGCATTTACTTTGTCAGTGTGATCAGGGAGCGAATTGCTCTGGAATGAGAAAGCTTTAGTGTCTAACAGGTTCTGGATTCGACTCTTGAGGGCGAAGCACTCATCAGTCGAATGCCCCACTTCTTCCATGTGATAGTCGCATATCTTTGACGGGTCATAGTTGGAAAAACTTTCAGCATTGGGTCGCTTTGGCTCAATCGAAAGGAGGTTCTTCTTCCAGAGGATTGCCAGTACTTGTGACGGAGATCCAAGAAGAGGAGTAAATTGTCTCTTGTTACTATAACGCTGGGATGGCTGACGGCTAGTGGTCTATTGCTGTCTTGCACTTGTCTGAATTGTTGGAGAATGATTGTAGGTCGCATTGACATCTACCAGGGGTTCTTTATCTTTCTTCATGCTGAACCTGCCCGTGGATGCCGGTTCAGTGAACCAACCATCCCTCAACCTTATCTCGATTTGCTCCCCTACTGGAATGAGTTGATTAAATGATTCGGCGATCGTGGTTACCATTTGATTGCGATACTCATAAGGGAGGGTTTTGATAAACATCTTTCTCAGCTCGAAATCGGTTGGTTCAGGACTAATTTGGGCGGCCAGATTCCTCCATCGGATAGTATATTCTTTGAACAATTCGTGCTTTTTCTTTTCGGTACGCTCAAGATCCTCACGAGAAGGGATAATATCCATTATGAACTTATACTGCTTGAGGAATGCCTCACTCACTTCGCTCCATGTTTCGAGGAGATTCATGTTCTTTGTAATGTACCACCTTAGGGCAGGGCCTATTAGACTTGATTGGAACAACTGGATCATTAATGGTGCATTATTAACGTATTGGGTCATTCGAACCAAGTACATTTGCAAATGAGCCCTAGGACAAGTCATGCCATCGTACTTCTCAAACTCAGGCATTTTGAATTTTTCCGGCATTTTGACATTGGAATAAATGGAGAGGTCCGTCAAAGTAAGATCTTGGAGGCCTTGCAGTTGTTTCAGCTTCTCCTCAAGCTTTTCGAGGCGTTTTTCATGCTCAGTTTTAGACAAACTGTCTGGCCTAGCTTTCTCGATCATGGTCGGGTGCGGCTCATCCTCCAATTCGGGCATGTTATCGTCGGTATCTCCACCTTGATCACCCCTAGTAGATGATTGTGGCAACAATACCTCGATTGAGGCCGGGGCGGGAGTGAGTTTGCCATGGATGGAGTCTATCTGCTTTGAAAGTTGTTGAAGCACATTGAAGACTTGCTTCATTTCACTTTCCATGACCGCAATACGGCTTGGTACATTTTCTTCGGCCATTCTTGCTCTTGCTTTTGAACGAGTCTGGATCGGCGAACGTTGACGTTCCGTGATTACCCAGTTATGAGTAAACAAACGTGTGTGAATACAAGGCGTAAATAGGGAGTCAGTCCATGATGACAACCTAATCCTACTATTTTTGTTTATTCATGAAAAGGTAGAGGATTTCCTAAACATGGATTGAAAAAGGGCACGTGGCATGTTAACATGAGCTAAAAATATATTTAATTTGAAAGGTGAAGAAAGCATGAGTTGCAACAAATTTTGAAAAAGGTTTCAATCCCATTTTTTTTTAGGCAAATGAAAATTCTTGCGGAAAAGAATTTTGTAACATGCTTGAGAATAAAAACATCAACTGAAAGTAATTTTTTTTGCAAAAGCTTTTTTTTTTTTTAACTTTATAACAATTACTTTCAAATTTAAATGACCGTGGTATTAAATCCTAGACTAATCATGGACCACTCAATATATACAGGAAGGTAAGTAAATTACACGAAATAAAAACTTACTTCACATGAGAAAATTGATGGCAATCACATAGACATGCGCATGATATGTGCGGCTCGATTTCTAACTGAGAAGGTTGGTTGAGATTAAAAGGATATTCGCCCGTCGCAGTCTCACGTTAGCAGAATACCCTTCTAACCTCAGCTAAGAAATTCGGGGAAAAGAAAGGCAACCTCTACATCGCAGTCTCGTGTTCGAGGTCGTATCTTTCTTAACACCATCCTAGAAATCCTATGGTGGCCCAAGTCCGGCGGCCGGGTTGTGTGTGCCACGTGTAATGCTAAAACATTTAAGGATGCACAACAGTTTATAATCACAAAACATTTTATTTTAACAGAAAAAAAAAACTTTAACCTATTACCCTGCACAAAAGAAAAAAACCCAAGTCAGCAAAGCATTTAAACGAAGATAAAATTGGCCTAAGTCCTCAAAGTCCCCAGCGGAGTCGCCAAGCTATCGCAACCTCTTTTTTTCGGCGCCCGCAATCAGGTACGAGCGCCTAAGGAGGCTAATGGCTTGGCTGAAATTAATTATGCCCGGACTCTCCCAAGTCCACCAATTCACAACTTTAATAGTCTGAGTTTTTAACCTGTAAATCAATTTTTAAAATAGAGTCGCCACTAATCGGTTTGGGTGGGTCGATTAGAAACCCAAGCGAAGTATCGGGAGAAATACTCACTCCTGCGCAACCAGAGAAATTAGGATCGGGGACTTGATTACACTAGTTAATCACTAATGCCCTTTCGGTACCTAATCTTGTTTAAACCCTAAGGCTTTTTGGATTTTTGAGGGATTTTCCATGCATTTTTTTTTTTGGAAAATAAACATTTTTTGAGTCTTTTTCTCATTTTTGGACATAAAAGGGATTTTTTGGATTTTTTTTTTTGGAAAAATACAAGTCTTTTTGGCTTTTCTGAATTTTTTTTGGCTTTTTCATAAATTTTTGGCCTTTTTTGGATTTTTGGCATATTTTTTATTTTTTGATTTTTTTTGGAAAATAAAATATTTATTTAATATTTTTCAAAATATTTTTGGAAAATAAATTATTTTTGACTTTTCTCGATTTTTTTAGAAAATAAAACATTTTTCCACATTTTTTTAATATTTTTCGATTTTCTAGAAATTAAAACATTTTTTAATATTTTTTTGAAAATAAAACACATTTTGATTTTTTTGAAAATAAAATATTTATTTTTATTTATTAGAATTATTTTATATTAAAATAAGAAAATAAAACCGACCCGGGTCGGATCCACGGGTTGGGTCTGACCCGGGTCGGCGACCCGAACGCGGACGGGCCCGTGTTGCGGGCCCGACTCGGATTTTTTTTTGTCTTTTTCTTTTTTTTTATTAAAACGGCGCTGTGGCCGGGCGTTTGGGGACGCCCGGCCCGGCCCGACGACCCGGCTCCACGACCCGCTCCCCCGGCGAAACCCTACCCGGATCCGACCCGAATCGCAACCCGGTCTTTCGCCGCGCCCACAATTTGCGGAATCCCTACTCGGTTCCCGATCCGGGTCCGACCCGACAACCCGGGGTCGTGACCCAGAAAATCTAGAACCCTAGGGTTTCCGAATCGCGGCGCCGAGGCACAACAGCAGGGACGACGGCGACGACGGCGGCAACGACGGCGACGACGGCGGCAACGACGGCGGCGACAGCGACAGTAGTGACTAGGGTTGGACTGCGGAGGGGGGAAACTATGGCGACGGCAACGGCAGCGGTGGCGGTAACACTACCTGTTTGTGGCGATGGCGTCCGGATGGTGGTGGCTGTCAAAGGGCTGCAGGTGTGGGCGGCGGATTGGCAACGGCGTCCCTGCAATTTCCAGATCTTGTGCAACCTTGGCGAATCGGCTACTGCAACGGCATCGGAGCGGTGGCGGAGACGCGGCTGCGTTGGCGACAGCGAATCCCAGATCTGGTTAGATCTGGGCCGTCATCGGCTCGCCTCGCCGCTCGCGCTTCCTCCTCTCTCCCCTACTTCCTCCTCCGGCGAAGCTTGGATTCGCGGCCACAAGTCTTCGAACCCCCCTGAAGTCTCTCAGTGGGGTGTCCAAGGGCTGTCGGCGATCCGCCTCTCTCTCTGCAGGTTCGCTCGCCGACGGCCTCCACCAATGTCTCTCGGTGGGAGGTCGTTTAAGCTCACGACCTGCCTCCTCTCTCGCTCGCTCCTCGATTCCTCCCCCGAAGTCTCTCAGTGGGAAGATCTCAAAGCTCGCTGTCTCGTTCTTCAACGAAGGTGGTGCCCTTTTATAGGCGAGGGGGCAGCCGGTCGACGGAGCTTCGACCATCGGTCCCCGTGCGCCGAGCGGCCTCCGCCGACTGAACCGACATCCCATCCGACGCCAGCTGCTCCCTACACGTCCTTATCCGACACCAACCGCCCCTTTGCTCCACGTGCACTACTGTTCCTCCATTTTGCTCCGGCGTCGCGCGCATCCTCTTCTCCGGCGTGTGCTGCTTATCCGGTTGAGGAAGAAGACAGGGGAGGAAGAAGACAAGGAGAAAGGGCCGGGCTGAGCCATGCGGCTGGGCCTCGCGGGCTTGCGAAGGAAAAGAAAAGAGGGAGGGGCTAGGCTTTGAAGGCCCAGCCCTTGTGGCTGTTGGCTTATGCTTTTCTTTTTGTTTCTTTTCATGTTTTGATTTGTTTTTTGTTGTTTTCTTTTTTTTTTTATTATCTACTTACTCGAAAAGACAAAATAAATTAAAAACTTAATTAATAAAATAAAATGGGCCTAAAATTAAGGCGTCAACATTAACAAGCAAGAATTGTCCAATGAACTTTTTTTTTTCCTTTGGAAACATATGATGACACAGAACTATGGACATCATCGCCATAAATTATGGTAGAGGAAGACTGGAATATTTCTTGGGCAAACCTGACGCGATACTCGACACGGTAACATCTAATCATCTCAACAAGTGCTTACCACTGTCAAAATCCCACGATCATAAGCATCCTAAATTTTGTATTAGCTTAATTGACTATGTACTTCTCTTTTTTGAATTGGCTTATGATAGATCATTTGGCAAACGTTATCGATAATTACAGATTTCAACATCACTTTATTGTGCAAATTTGAAAATACATACAGAACTACATTTATTGATATACGAATTCATTTGATTCATTTCCACCTAAATATAGAGTTTCATATTGAGCAGATACCGGTAGATATGGTGGTAAACGTTATGATTGTGGCCATGGCGGTGCATGCTAATCAGACCAATTCAAACAAGATTTACCATGTGGGTTCCTCAAGGAAACATCCTTTGACTTATTCAGATCTTCAAGACATCGTTTGCAGTTACTTCAAGGACAATCCTTGGATCAACGAGGATGGGAAGCCGGTCAAAGTTCGTAAGCCTAAAGTTATGGGTAGCATGGCCAGCTTTCGCAAGCACGTGAGGTGTTACATTCTCATGTCAAAGGTTGGTTCAAAATGACTTAAAAAGTGAAGATCAAATGATCACTAAAAGTAAATTCAATAAATCAAAATATGTAGAAAATTGAAGATCCCAAATATCTGAAGATCTTTATGTTATATAAATTTTAAGTACTCAAGTCTACATACTTCCTTCTTTAAATATACAAGTGATGATAATATATATATTAATAAACATGTCTTCAAAATAATTAGCTAATTTATTTGAAGTGACAATTTCTTTCAATATGTTTCAACATTTACGGCTCTCATTTTTTATTTCCGTTAAACAGGAAATATCTGAAACCTTTAGAAATAAGTAAATGTAACACATAAAACATCACCTATTATGAAAATTTTAAAGTTTGAATAATATTTTACATTCCGGCAATCATGCATAATTTTTTGCTTTACAAATTAAAAACATTGGGGCCCTAACAGAAGGGCAAAAAAAAAAAAAGGCTAGAGATAAAAAGCCGAAAAGTCATCGTCAAAAGTTATAGCCACCAAAAAAAAAAGAGTTTTCTCTATTCCCCAGGCTCTTGTGTTACATAAGAATCTCAGACATTTATCGAATTAATTGACATGCATATCCCATGATATTAAGAAAAGGGGAAGAGCATATGTAGTTTTTGTTGGACAAACAGAACCTTAGGTATTTCTATTTCGTGGAAAATGAATAATTTAAAATATTTTTCATTAAAAGTATTGTTTATATCACTTAAAAAAAAGAGTCAATGAATAATGTTTTCATTATCGATACTAATAGATGTTCAAATATTTTCGTAGATAATGAAAATAATTTTTATTTAATCATTATTCGTAAGTGATATAAACGATTATTTTTTATTTTTTTGCATTATATATATTTTTGCAAAACAAATTGAGCCTAATTCTAAATTATCTTGGATGAAGGTGCTTAAAGTAGCTAGCTCGGTGTTTGGTGGGTACTTCCAAGGCTTGCATGCTGACTTGGACAAAAAGGTTAACCTCGCTGTGCGATTGGCTGAACTCTACGAACCCTATATTTTCTCCACTGGCGTGTAAGGTTCTATGCATTGGCCAATGTGCGTGCAGAGTGCGTTAATTAATCACAACAGAATGGGAAGTCCTAGGTTTAAATTTTTATAAGTCTATGCTTACCTCCTCTTTTATATATTTCCATGCCTCAAAGTCAAGCTTACACGTGATGAAGAGCATCATAATGATTAGATATTGTCATGCATTCACCTCTTAGCGTAAAATTTTAAAATAATTGATAGTGATCCACAAAATTACACAATATCTTACTCTTGCTTTTTTTTTTTTTTTAATTGGCTTAGCTTTGACGATACAAATACAATGACTCTGAGAGACACAGCCTTTAACAGTGGAGTAAACTCAGAAAGTGTCTTCTACTTTGATCCGAGGTGTATGGATTGGGAGGACTATTTCAAGAGAAGTCATTTGCCTGGAGTTGTTAAAGCCTTCAAGCATAAGTGAGACATGATGCAATTAATAAATAGTTTGGAAGATGTACTAGTTGGCATTATGAACTCCATGTGCTCTATTCCATTATATGTGGAAATAAATCAGGTGGTGTAACTCAAACATCTATTCATATTTTCGATGTCATATAAGATTGGAATGCCAATCATATTGAAAAATACGTGTACAGTGTGTATTCTCCCTCATTTGTAACACCTCAAATGTTGCAAAGTGAAGGTTGCTAGCTAAATAGCGGTTTGGTTACTATAATCTTCCCAAATTCATGATTCATGTAACACATAATATTTTTTACAATAATGTTGCAATCTTCTTAAAGATGAACCACCAAAGAGAAAGCTAATGAACTACAAACAGGAACGTAGGTTCCTCTCATGAGGTAATCATTCATGTATAGTACAGACTATTCCAAGCTCTACCAATCGCAACTTGGTATTCAAATTAACATACAATTTTCTTACATTTTGGAGCCATCACTAATCAATTATGGTCGATTAGACATCTAAATAAAATGTGGGAGTGCATTTACTTCTACAAACAAGAGATTCAATGGATTTGGGGACTTGATTACACTAGATTAGTCTAATGCCCTTTTTGCCCAATTTCTCTTTATTTTCCAAAGAATTTTGCAAGCAATCTTGATTGATTTTAACTTAAGCCACTAACATCTAAGAAAAGATTATACGTGTTGACACCTAAATTATGCCTAACCATTTAGAATTAATTGTATAAAAATTAGGGACTAATCTAAAGCGCCTAAGTTAAAATATTAGAATTAAATTGCATAGTATATAGTTTTTAGAAGCATACAGTTAATTGCATTTTAATCGGATTAGTGGTGATGAATGGACCTGAATTAGTCACGTGGATGGTGGCCCACAAGAAGTGAAATTAGACCAAAGCTAGGAGTGTTAGTGGTCGAAATTACAAGAGGAAAAGGAAGAGTCTTGAGCTTTAATTGTATTGGTTTAGCCCATTAAAATTAAAAGGCTTTGAGCTTAATTAGAATAAGCCCATGGAGATCAATTGTAATCCGATCAAATATTTGAGTGACAATGCATATTTCAAAAGATATCGAAAATGCCCATTAATTAAGGATTTTCCTAATTTAACAACGTGCATGTGAGCGGCAATTGGAGTTCAACTGCAAGATAAGATCCCTATTTGCACATGAAATCTTCCATCTTATCCATAACCACTTGGATAGGATCGTTGATTTTGTTCATTACTTAATTTGAATGAAATGGATGTGTTTTGGATGATTTGATTGTTTCTTGCTATTTTTTGTTGATTTGAGTTAATTTGTTTCCCCATTAAAAAAAATCAAAAGGTTAGGCGGAAAATTTTATAGATCATGTTGCATGTTTATAATAGATTCTGATTGTTTTTCATTAAATAGTTAGTTTATTTGGATAGATATCATTTATGTCAACTCTAGAAGAATAGGGTAATTTTCCGATTTAAATTAGGATTAGGATAATTTAAAAATATGTAATAGAGATTGTTAGAATTTCTCACGACACTCTTGTTTACTTCATTGTTATCTTATTTTCTATATTCTTCCCTCTCTTTTTCCATTTCTTTCCATGTGTTTTAATTTTTTTTCCCCTTCCATCATTCTTTGATAAAATATTATTAAATAGTGAACTATACTAATAAACCAAAAATATGCAATAAACATAAATACTGAATATATATTGAATATATATTATAGGATAAAAAGAAATTTGAATATGGAAATAAAATAGAAAATTGTTGTTTTTGTGTTATTTTGAATGTTCTTTTTCTATATTAGAATCTAGATATCATTTCAATTTTATTAATTTATGAAGTTTTTTATTTGAAAAAATAGCATTTTAAAATAATATTAGAAATTCAATTTACCCTTATCTCATCTCTCCATAGGATTAGTTTATCCAAATTAGTTCCCTCTTATATCTACTTTGTTTTGTTTTGAATAGGAGCCACATTTAGGATAGACATCCTATCCTAAAATTTGTCTTGATTAGAAATTAGTTAATCTTTGGATAGCAAAATGATAGATCCATCATTGTCATTGTTGACAAATTTTTTAAGTTTTAAATGTTTATTAACTTGCCATAAAAGAAGCGCAATCATGACACGGCACGTCAAGAAACCATAGGAGCCCCCGTCAAAGCATTAATAGCAAATAGCAGCTTATGGTCGAAAGGACACCACGCCGATGGACATGTTGATTGATTTGACTCGAGTGTACCCGGGCAAGAAATCTTATTAATGTTCGTTTATTGTCGTTCTGCTTAAAACAAAAGGAGAAGACTGCATTGTGTTTAACCATACTCCTTCTGGATTTTAATTGCTTGAGACCATTTCGTCCGCAAGGATATAGTCTATTCTGTTACTAATTTTTTTGAGGAAAGATAGTCACGACCCTTTTGGCGCGATGGGTTCTGTATTTTCTCCACCTCGGTCCGTATGGTTGTAAGTTATAGTCTCACAGGTGCTCCGATGCCTAGACTTTATGCTCAGTCAAGTTTACCCATAAAGCAAAAAGAACTATTGCGTGATAGAGAAGCTGTCATTGTGTTAGGTTTCGACCTTTTGGAGATCCTCTCCAAGATAACTTACCTAAGTTTTGCTGCATTCTTTCAACGAGTAACATCATAGTTAAAATAATTGATTACTCAACACAAAATGTGTATCAATGTTTGGTGTATATCTTGAAGGAGTTTGAACATCTTCATAAGTAGTCGATTAGGATTGCCATCGTTATAGGGTCAGGTTGAAAGATCATGGGTAAGGTAGACGTGCAGGTGTAAATAACAATTCCTGGATGTAGTTGCCATGCATCACAAGGTAGTCCATATAAGACTACGGGTAGGGTTGTCAATTCTTTATATTTTTGAGTCATCTGCTTGGGTATGTTTGTGATATTACAAAATGTTTCAGTATGTTTATAAAATGCTTTTCATTGAAAAATAATGAAAATATGTTAATTTGTGTCAGTTTCAAGTTAAGTTGTGCTGAGTCGTGTTGTATTAAGATTTCTTGAGAAATTCATGCCCCATTCGTATCATGACCTTACGTTGTATCAGGAATAGCCTCCTTTGTCTGCAATTATTGTTGTCAGCAATAATGTCTATTGCGGTGCAAAGGACGAAGGTGGAGACTCGTGTTGAGATAAATTGAGCAAAATGATGCTTCGTTTAAAGGGGTCACAAATCTAAGAAAGAAGGCTCACAAGTAGGGGGAAATATATTGAGGTGCATGTGTGTTATGGAGAGAGAATCCATATCAAAGTAGAAATTTAAATTTGTTAATGAGTCGGTAGGGGCTTTCACTAATAAATCTCCTGAGGATGAGGTGATGACTATGAATTGATCTCATAAGAGTTACATCAAACATCACATCATATTGACTTTTGCAGTCGAAAAATTGCATTGATTGCTACCATGATCGTGGGTATAAATAATCCACCGGAAGATGGGCTATTTGCCTCAGAAAGTACCACATCCAAATTCTCTCTCTCTCTCTATTTCCAAGCTCGTTGGATCGAAAATTCATTTGCGATGGAGTTAGATATAGTGCGATTTCTAGAAAACAAGACCATACTAGTTACTGGCGCCACGGGTTTCCTAGCCAAGGGTACTCTCTCTCTCTTTCTCTCTCTGCACAGTATATATATGTATATAAATCAGTCCAGTATACTCCTGGGCGAAGGCTTCCTTTGGAGACAGAAAAAAGAGATGGGATGCATGCGTTACACACACGACTTGGGGGCGGGGGGGTGGGGTTGGTTATGAGCATATTTTGTTATAATGTGTATTTCTCTTGTTATTACGATCTATTTTCTAAATAATAATTTATTTGAGATGCACATAAATATTAAAAATCGTCTTGCTCCCAATTGACATGTTCTTGTTTGTATTTATTGTTTTGACATAGTTTTTGTGGAGAAGATACTCCGAATTCAACCAAATGTGAAGAAAATGTTCCTCCTTATTAGAGCTATGGATAAACAATCAGCTATACGTCGGTTACATGAAGAGGTAATAGGTTTCCTGATAAACCCTAAATTGGGATTGGCATGATAAAGTCGGTTCTTGTTTTATATTCATCATAGCATTTGATTGAGCAGTTACTATTATCTCCCTAGATAGTGATAGAATGAGAAAAGTATTAAAAAAAAGTTATAAATATATTACACTGGTACCAATTTAGTCATAAATATTTTGATTGCACTAATTTAGTTATAGATCTTTTTGCATTAGTATCAATTCAGTTCATCTAACCAATTTATGTTAGAAATTACTAACATAAACTCTAGCAGTTCTACGTGGCATGATTGATGCTAACATGGATTTTTTTATTTTATTTTATAATTTATCATTTTTGTAGAATTTTTAATTTTTTTTTTCATTTGCTTTACCCTCTTGGCCACTGAGGGCCTTTGCACCCTCATCGACCCTAGGTGAGGGAACCACGACCCTCACTTGCCATGGGTGAAGGCCACAATGCCTTGCCTAGACCAAGGGAGGGAATCATGACCCTCGTTTGGATCTAGGCAAGGGCCCCATGTCCTTGTCAAATGGCCTCACCCGCTACAATCGAGCACCTTTGCTCCCTCACTTGTGGCCGACGAGGGGGTAAAGGCACTCACTGGCCAATAGGTGACCCTCGTTTAGATTTAGGCAAGAGGCAACGACTTCGCTTACAGCCAATGAGGTTGTGTCATGTAGGATCGCATCCACCTCAATAATTTTTTATTTAAATTGGTCAGATTGACTAAATTGATATCAAATGCGAAAGGATTTAAGATTAAATTGGTTCATTTGAAAGATTTATGACTGAATTAATATTAATATAATAGGTTTTGGACTTTTTTGATACTTTTCCTGTGATAGAATAGTGCTTACCATTCTTTAACATATACGATGAGAAGTTACTTTTGGAACCTCATGTGGGTTTCCTTATGTTTTAATGCATATAGAATGGTTTTCTATGGTAAACATTCAAGTATATTTATGGAGTTAAATAACGGGACATATCGGGTACACATTCTGTGTTTTTTTTTTTCTCGCTATAACAGGGAGAAGAATAAAAAAAAAAAAAATCTCATTCTTTTTGGCTTTAATAAAAATAAACCCCGAGATGTCATTCGTTAAATCTCACTGACACTTCTTTTACCCAGGGATGCGTATTATATCCTGAGACACAACTACATGCTCTTACTATCTTTTGAATTGTATAAAGAGTATTTTGTACATTATACATATGTTCTAGATGAGGTCTTATATATTGAGCACATCGCGAACAGCTCCTACAGAAGAAGTTATTCGATGTTTTGAGGGAAGAATGGGCAGAGAATTTCAATTCAATTGTGGAGAAATTGACTCCAATTCCTGGTGACGTTTCTTGTGAGAACTTGGGAGTACATAATTTTGATTTGAGGTCGGAGATGTGGAGAGAAATAGACATAATCGTTAACTCCGCCGCAACTACAAAATTTGACGAAAGGTACATAGCGATAATTTTGCCTGTACCGCTCAATTTATAATAATTCAAATGGTTTGTTTCTTTTTCTTCATGCTATGTTGGGTTTACTGCCATTTTTTTTTCCCGCAGATATGACATTGCACTAGCTGTCAATGCATTTGGAGCGAAGCATGTTGCTGAATTCGCTGTAAGATGTGCCGACATAAAGATGCTACTCCACATATCAACTGGTTTGTGATTGTCGATTGGGGTCCTTCTTGATACTGCAACTCAGCTCTCTACCGCACGTCATTGAGAACACCAAATCAAATTATCATCATCATCAGCATCAGCATCATTATCATTTTGCTTTAGTATACATCAAATTAAAGAAAATTTCAATAATGAAGCTCGATGGATAAATATTACATACAATCGCCAATGAGAGGAGACATTTAATAACCATTTCTGGTTGTCGTCAATTATAGTCCATGTTTATCCAGGAAAGCGGGACATGTAGAACCGATACACCATGATTCGTTATCTTTCTTCCGGTTTAGTTTTTATACACTGACGGTGCAAAAGAAACCCTTATACATGATAAGCTCAAATGCTTACACGTATTCCCTTTTCATATTTTAGCTACTAAGTTTATTCCATTAGCAGGTAAGAGATTTCTTCTTTTCTTTTTTTTCCCAAAAGTACTTTACACTGACAGTGTATCTTATAGAATCGTTTATTTTCAGCATATGTATGTGGCAATATGACCGGACTTATACGAGAAAAGACATTTAACATGGGTGAGACGCTCAACGGGTCAGGAGTATTGGACATGAATGAAGAGAAGCTCCTGATTGAAGAATTAATGATCAAACTTCGAGAAAAGAATGCTTCAGAAAGAGAAATCACCATTGCTTTAAAGAATTTGGGTCTACAAAGGTTTGTCTGTTATTAATTGATTGCAATCAATGGAATTGATGATGAAGTTAATTGGAAATAATGTCTTTAATCGTGAATGTCAAACTTTGAGCTACGAGTTAGACTACCACTTGTTTGATAACCATGCTCTACAAAGAGGCAAAATAAAAATGTGAGAGAAACATAGTTAGAGTAGGACAGATAAAAAGAAGAAGAAGAAAAAGAAGAAGAAATGATTGTCACCTCTAACTTGGCTTACCCAATTTTCATCTCTAAAGTTGATCGTATCATATCGATATTGTTTTCATGAAAGTTTGGGCTGTCAAAAAATGTTTTGATTGTACTTTAAGTGAATTTTAACAAGTAAACTCTTGGTGAGGTACTTTATCCAAGGATGTAATGATAGTAGCAACAATCAAAAAATGAGTTAAGTAGTTAAAAATATGATTGATCAATCAATCCAATCATATATTTAGATAATAGTATATAGACCAGTGTCCATGATTTCGTTATAATTAATTCGCAGGGCAAGGCTCCATGGTTGGCCAAACACGTACACATTGACGAAGGCGGTGGGGGAAATGATATTGTGGCATCATTGCAACCAAAATACACCACTTGCTTTTATAAGACCCACAGTCATAACAAGCACTTATAGAGAACCTTTTGCCGGTTGGATGGAGGATTCTTCTTTCAGGTTATCCTTTAAAGATCCATCAATCGAGCTGTGAAATTAAAACGTAGTTTAATATGTAAGAATATTGCAAATCAAACTTGTATTTGTAGCAATAACTTCCAAGTATAATAATACACTCATAGTTGGCATAATTTTCTCAATATTACTCACTTTAGATCTCTAGTATTACTCATGACATCGTGTCTTGAAAGTGATATCATTGTCATCCCTGAATAGTTAGATACTGGATGCAACTTAGTAACTAAAGTGAACTAAAAAGAAAGTTCATGGATAATTCATCGAATAAAAGTTAAGAGACTATTCATGATATTACTTATTGTCTCTTCGCAAAATGCAAGCTATTAATTGACAAGAAAACCAAGAAACCGTACCTCTATTTTGTTATTCCAATTGCTAGTACATGTCATTCAAGTGATCAATTGAAAACTTATGATACCAAAGTGAGTCTCATATCAAAGTTATGACACTTGTGATGTCATTTTCCCAATAAATCATATAGTCTTGAACACGTGCACCAACAAATGGATGCACCATCTTTTTTAGGAAATCGACTCCATTTTGAGGTTAAGAGGAGAATTGCAAAGAGATTTCTAGAATTTCAAAGATCAACGTCTCATTTAGAGTAATCTTCATCAAAAGAGCAGAGGAAGTTGGTAAGAACGCACGAACGGGTACATCTTTTGCTGCTTAAACTTGGGTTTTATTTGATCAATTATAAAGTAAGACCTTAGTCGTTGACAAGTAACCGCGGTACGTGTCTTGTTAATCAAGTATTTTGTTGCTTAGCAAGCGAGGCTTTTTCTCATGTACTTTTTATTTCTTTGGAAACATATGATGATGCAGAACAATCGACAGCATTGCCATCAATTATGGTAGAGGAAGACTGAAATTCTTCCTGGGCAATCCTGATACAATAATCGACACGGTAATAGCCGAGCATTAACCGCCATCAAAATGCCAGGATTATAAGCATCCCAAATGTTGCATTAGCTATAAATAATTGATTGTGTACTCCTCCTTTTATGAATTGGTATGTGAAAATTAATCGGAAAATATTGATAGTTATTGATACCAACCACCACTATATTGTGCAAATTGCATATACATACACATATAGAATTGTTCATATATAAATATGTTTTGACGAATTTCGTTATCAATATGGAATTTCATCTCGTGCAGATACCGGTAGATATGGTGGTAAACGCTATTATTGTGGCCATAGCGGTGCATGCTGATAAGCCTAATTCAAACAAGATTTACCAAGTGGGTTCCTCGAGGAAGCATCCTTTGACCTATTTAGATATTACAGACATCGCATGGAGTTACTTCAGGGATAGCCCTTGGATCGACGAGAATGGGGAGCCGGTCCAAGTTCATAAGCTTGGAATTATGGAAAGCATGGCCAGCTTCCGCAAGCACTTGAGACGTTACATTCTCTTAACGAAGGTCAGTCCCAAATTGCTTAAAAAGTGAAGATCAAAAATTGGTCACGGAAACTTAATGCAATAGTTTTAAAACACGTAGAAAATTGAATATTACCCAAATATCTGAAAGTCTTTATCTTATAATAAGTTTACATAGTTAAGTCTACATATTTCGTTCTTTTATGATATAAGGGACAAATTAATGAACATATCCCCAAAATAATCAGCTGATTTGTTTCAAGCGAGAATATCTTTTAATATGTTCTCAAGATTTACAGCTCTTATTTTTTTTTTTTTTACTTTCATTAAATGGGAAATAGTTGAAACTTTTCAAAACATACATTATGCATTATAACAAATATAAAGTTTGAAAATTATCGTGAAAACGTTAATGCATAGATTCTTTGTTGATAAATTGAAAACAGTGGGGTCCTAAGTGGCAAGAGTTACAACATACAAATCAGTCGACATGCGTATTCCAAATATATATTTTAAAAAGGGACTAGCATCTAAAAGTAGTTACTCAATGTTATTTCGATTTCTTATTTTGTATTGTCTTGGATGAAGGTACTGAAAGTAGCTAGCTCCATGTTTGGCGGGCGTCTCCAAGGCCTGTACGCTGATCTGCACAAAAAGGTCAACGCTGCTGTGCGATTGGCAGAACTCTATGAACCTTATGCATTCTTCAAGGGCATGTAAGCTTCGATGTATTGACCAGTTTGCATGCAGAGTACACTAATCAATCACCTTGTTGCCGTTATAAAAAAATTTCCAATGAAGTATATAAATATTGAAACATGCAGTCACCTTTTAGCTTAACCATTTAGAATAAATAGTTATGATCTTATAAAATTTCCGACATGGGTAAATGTCTCAAGTCTTTCAAGGCTCATATATACTTTCCCATTTATATATTTTTACACCACAATCTTAACGCAAAAGTCCAATATAAACGTGTGAGGAGTATTAAAATGGTTTAAATATTACACACTTCATCTATTAGCTTAAATTTTGAAAACAATTGTTGTTATTTACAAAATTTTATAATATCTTATTCTAGTTTTTGTTTTTTTGACCCAGCTTTGATGATACAAATACGGAAGCTTTGAGAGCCACAATCTCTGACAATGGAGTAAACTTGGAAAGGGTATTCTACTTTGATCCGAGATGTATCGATTGGGAGGACTATTTCAAGAGAATTCATTTCCCTGGACTGGTCGATGCCTTCAATCGCAAGTGAGCAATGATGCAATTAATATGTTGTTTGGGACATGTAATATTTAACATTATGAAATGCGTGTTCTATTCTATTATGTATGGAAATAACTCACGGTGGTGTAACTCACGCATCTGTTGTTATTTCTGATGTCATGGATTGAAGTGCCAATCCTGTTGAAAAAGAAATAAACTTCAAAGTTTAAACGTATCGTTAAAGATGTGTCCATATCCAGAAAAGCTTTCGACGAAGAGCGTCGCACCACCTAGACATGGGGTTTTCGATTGATCAAGTATGTGCATGTGTCACGAGGGATTATGGTGTTGATTTGGTCTCATGTCTCCGATGAATCATTTATCGACACCGCTTTTCTAATTTGACATGCCTTATAGTCTAGTCTCATGTTCCTCCTTTTAGTTTGCAAATGAGACAAAATATTAGCTATCTTAGATTATTTGAATCTCTTCCAAACGACGATTTGTTCTAGCGGCAACTCCATTCTGCTATGAAGTGTTTGGAGAAGTGAACTGTCGATGCATCTTGGATTAGGGAAGAATTTTAGACCAGTTGTAAGGGGTGTGCCCTTTCTCGTTTGTAGCACCTGAATTTTGCAAATCTCAATTCTTATGATGTTCGCAAATACTAGGGTCATGAAATCTACGATATTGATATGATAAAAACCTTAAAATTAGACTAGAATCGCCACTGATCTATGTAGAAAAAACCTAGGTCAATTGGATTCCTAAAGCCTCCAATAGTGTCGAGAAAGTCAAGCTACCTAATTGCACATGCAAAGGAAACTCTCAGGCACATAAATTCTGATGAACCATTTAAGCATTCATTACTTAGAATTATATACAAATATTATGAGCATTTCAGTTAAGCATTTTAGTTAAGCCTATATAATATTGAATTTGGGTTGATGGACTAAAGCAAGGGGGGTTATGAGTTTAATTGAATTATCAGAACTATGGTCAGGACAACAAAATTTATTTGAGCCCATTGGAAATTAATAAGATTGCATACGCACGGCACATGGGGAATTATAAAATTGGGAAGATTGCTTTATCTGATTGAATTAGGAAGGGATAAAAAATATCATCATTGGAATTATATGCAAGATATCTTATTGATACAAACTAGGAAAGGTGAGGGGGGTCTTCTCCTTAAAAGAAAGCTTAGACTTACTCCTATATATATACACACGCACGTTAGAAAAGAAAAAGGACACGGGAGCACGAGAGAGGAGTATCAAAATGGTATAATATTACCACCCTGCGCTCACAATATTTTATTTTATTTTATTTTTTATTTTACCAAGTTCGAGGACGCAAATACGGAAGCTTTCAGAGCCACAACCTCCAACAATGCAGTGAACTTGGGAAGTGTCTTTTACTTTGATCCGATATGCATCGACTGGGAAGACTATTTCGAGAGAACTCATTTGCCTGGAGTTGTCAATACCTCCAAGAGCAAGTGAGCAATGATGTAATTGATATATTGTTCGTGACATGTAACAGTTGAGGATATGAAGTACAGTGGTCTATTCTATTATATGTATACATGGATCATAGTGGCGTAACGCATGCATCTGCTGTTATTTTTGGTGTCATGTTAGATTGAAGCGCCAATGATTTTGAAAAAGAAATAGACTTAAGGATTAAACACATTGTCAAAGATGAGGTCCATGTCCATAAAAGCTTGCGATGAAGAATGTCACCCCAAATAGGCAGGGGGTTTTTGATCAATCAATGTCAATGTGATATCCCTTCACTTGATAGTTTAAACTCTTTTGGTTAGTACTCTTCAACAAGGCATCGGGGTGTTGATTTGGTTTTCTTTCTAGACCGACAAGTCTTAAGGTCTAGTCTCGTCTTGCTTCATCCGGCTTGTAGATTAGAGGCAATGATAACAATCTTGGATCGTTTAATCTCTGTCAAATGCCATTGTTCTTTCAGGAACTCCATTCTGTTGTGGAATGTTTGGACAAGTAAACTATTGTCGCATCTTTGATTAGCGTAGAATTCTAGATAAGAAATACCCATGCGTGTTCTATCTCCCTTTTTTTTTTTATCGAAATAAACGCTTGTTTTCATATCAATGGAAACTTACAACCTGAAGCCAAAACATCCGCATAAACTAGGTCAAGCATTACAATAGGAGGGTAAAGGATCTAGTCGTGGGGCGAAAATTCCGTGCGCTAGGCCTTCACGGCCCAGTCAGCTACCATATTCGCCTCACGCCTACATTGATGCATCGTTAGGTTAGGGAAATGGGAAAGCAAAACAACGGCCTCCGAGAGCAAAGCACAAAACTCCCACAGTGGCGATCTCCCATCTTGCATAGCTTTGACGAGGGTGAGGCAGTAGGATTCAATCACAAGTTTAGCACCATGGAGTCCTTGCTGCAGTAGATGTTGAAGGGTGAAGGTAAGCGCTTGGATCTCTGCCTCAAGAGCTGACTTCGCTGGAAATCTTCTCGAAAAGTAATCCGTAAGTTGACCTTGGTAATCTTTGCAAATACATGCCATCGATCCTTTTGTGCTTCCCGACTAATAGGCACCATCGATGTTGCATTTCAGGGTTCCCAAATCTGGAGGTCTCCAAAGTTATGCAGGATTCAAAGTATCATGCCCTGTTCTCAATCGGGTAGAAGCAGCAATCTGGTATGATCTGGTCTGTGCAACAGCCGCCTCAACTGCGAGAGTTGGATTTGGTTGTTGGTTGCGGAAAATGAAGTTGTTTCGCATCCGACAAATTTGCCAAAGGATATTTGCAGTGATTTCTAGTTCAGGTAAGTGTTTGGGTGTTGTCACTCTTACTGTTAACCATGTATCTAGATGATGGATCGTGTGAGGCAAATGCTGTAGGTTAATCTGTGGGTGAGTCTAGATAGCTCGAGTCCATGAGCAGTGTAGAAATAGATGCTCTAGGATTTCATGAGTATTCTACTGACACAGTTTGCATAACGGATCCATGATAATGTGTCGTGGAAATAAATTTGCTTTGGAAGCTAGTGCATTTTGACAAACTGGCCAAAGGAATGTTCTGATTTTTGGTGCTATTTTCATTGCTCATATTCGTCGCCATAATAACCTGGGATTTTGGTGAGATGTTGACACTCTATTGCTTCTGTGGTTACTTGTTGTCTGCATTATAGTATGGTAGTTGCTTTTCACAGTATATATGCCATCCTTCGTAACTGTCCAAACTCATTTCTCTTCTGTATAAAGAGGTCTTATTGGGATGGTAAGAACTTCTGCTATGATATGTTCTCCTAAGAACTTGTGGAGCGGCGATCAATTCCAATTATGGTGGATCGGATCAATAAGATCAGCCACCATCGATGGTTCCTCTCTAGTCTTAGGTCCATGGAAAATTCCCATTGGTAACCATTGATTGCCACGGATTCTGATCTTATTTCCATTACCATCTGACCAGCGTAAGTGTGGTAGGATAGCATCTCTGCCCATTAGAATGCTTTGCCATCCCCAAGATGGCCAAGTTCCTCTTTCTGCCGATTGAAAGTCTTTTGAGTGAAAATACAGACCTTTAAAAAGTTGACTCCACAAAGATTGAGGCTGTTGTAATAATCTCCAAGCCTGCTTTCCAAGCATCGCTTTGTTAAATGCTATAAGGTCACGGAAGCCTAGACCTCTTGTATCCTTGCTTTCTTGAAGAACTTCCCATTTTTGCCAATGGATACCTACTTTATTCTGATCATTTCTCCACCAAAATCTAGCAATGCTCTTTTCAATAGATTTGCAAATAGGCAGAGGCAACTTAAAGATCGACATAGAGTAATATGGAAGTGCCTGTACAACAGATTTAATAAGAATTTCCTTACCTCCTTTTGATATTAATTTCTCTTTCCATCCCTCCAACTTTGTATTTACTCTTCATATTATCCAAGAGAATATCTCTCTTTTTGATTGACCCCAGTAAGATGGTATTCCCAAATATTTGCCATACCTTTGTAGCATAGGTGTTCTAAACTCCCGCGACATGTTTTCCTGTAGTCTAAAAGGACAATGTTTACTAAAAATCATGCCAGACTTGTTGCAGTTCACTACATGTCCTGTAGCCACACAATACTAATTTAAAATGTTAGCTAAGTTCTGGCATTCGTGAATATTACCATCTAGGAAGAAGATTGCATCATCAGTAAAAAATAGATGGGACAGGATATGACACCACCTATTTAACTTAATACCCTTGATATGTCCCAAACTGACAACTTGATTGATAAGATTTGATAAAACATTTGTCAGCAGAATAAAAATATATGGAGATAAAGGATCACCCTGTTGGAGGCCCCGAGATGGGTAGAAATAAGGTAGTTGCTCTCCATTAAATTTCACATTAAAAGATGTTGTCATGACACCCTACATTATCCACTGAACCCATCTTGGATGGAATCCCAATTTAAGAAGGTAGTCATGAATGAAATCACATTCTACTTTGTCGTACGCCTTTTGCATGTCTATCTTTAGGATTGCATTGAATTTTCTTGTCTTCTTCCAGGTCTTAAATTGATGAAGAACTTCTTGAACGATTAAAATACTATCTTGAATCTGTTGTCCACTCATGAAAACCGACTGTTCCTTAGAAATTAGATAATTCAATCAAGGTTTCAGACAGTTAGTAAGTACTTTTGAGATAATTTTGTATGCAAAGTTGCAGAGGCTGACTGTGTGATATTGCTCCAGTCTCTCTGGGTGAGGTGTCTTGGGAATCAAATCAACAATGGTTTGATTGAGACTTGTAGGCATCACCCTTGATGTAAAGAAAGTCTGCACTAAAAGAGTTAGATCATTTTTAATGGTTTCTCAGTGTTTTTGATAAAACAAACCATTTAATTCATCAAGGCCCGGGGCTTTTGTAGTTCCCATATGAAAGGTGGCCCGCCGAACCTCCTCAATAGTTATCAAAGCTGTCAGCTGGTCATTCATTTCAGAGGTAACAACCTATTGGCATTGATCAAGTACTGGTCCATAATCCCTATATCCTTCAGTTGTATATAATTTCGAAAAGAAATTGGACGTCATATCTTGTAGGGTCTATGGGTCATGTACCCATTGTTGATGGTCGTCCTGCAACATAGTAATTCGATTTCGTTGCCTTCTTTGAAGCGTAGTTGCATGGAAAACTCTCGTATTCTTGTCGCCCCATTTCAACCATTGAATCCTGCAACGTATGGCCCAGTATTGTTCTTCCTGTTGTCAAATCCATCTAATTTCCTCTTGCAGTTTCGATGCCTCCACTATATTATAATTGCAATGCTGCTAGTTCATGAGATCTTGCAGTTGATGTTGTAAGGCAATCACCTTTGTATGTCCATTTGAAAACTTTGCTTGACTCCCTCAAAGCTTCTGTAATAGTCTTTAATTTTGGAAGGAAACCAGAATCTTGAAGCTGTATAGAATTCCATGCGGTAGAGATAATCTCCCGTCATTCTTCATCCTTGTTCCAATAAGCCTCAAATATAAAAAGGCTTCCTTCTTTTTCTATAAGGTGCTGAAGTGTGAATAAGTAGAGGACTATGGTCGGAACCCACATCAGGCAGTGCAAAAACTTCTGCCCCAAGAAAAAGTAAGCAATCCATCGTGCATATCACCCGATCCAATCTTTCATTCACAAGCTCTTCCCCTTCTCTATTATTCATCTAGGTGTACTTGCAGCCTTTACTTTCTATCTCCATAAGTGCGCAATCATTTAGGACAACTCGAAAAGACATTCTAGAAAGGTCTATAGGTCGCTTTCCTATCTTTTCCCAAGGATAGAGTATTTCATTAAAGTCCCCAGCATATAGCCAAGGTAAATTATTCTCAGAGTTTATCTCTCGAAACTCATCCCACAGAAGTTGACGCTGTTGATAGGTACAAGGAGCATGAATACATGTGATGTGCATAGTTCTATCTTCTTACACAATCCTACAAATCATATCAAAAAAGGTTTTGTGTTGAGTGAACCACCCGTAAAGATACTCGATCCTTCCATAACACTGCTAAGCCTCCGACTAGACCAACTGGGTTTATAATATATGAATTTTTGAAATTGAGACAGTGCTGAATAAGTTGAAACTTTATTTCAGTGTTCTTTGTTTCCATTAAGAATACAACATCAGGCTTTTCTTTAGCCGTCATGGCCTTAAGAGCTTGAACTGTCAAGAGATTGCCCAAATCTTGATAGTTCCAGCAAATCATCTTCATTTGTGGGTGGGTGGCTGTTTAAGGCCAGCCACCAAAGCCCATGATCCCGCTTCCTCTGCTGCATAGACAGGTGTTTCCATGGAGTTTGTTTCAACATGGTCCTCGATCATCAAACCCTTTGTCTTGTAGGGGTTGTATCTCTTCAGCTTTTTGGCTACTCCCTTTTTTGGTGTCACTCTCGTACTTTTCAGCTTCTTTTGTAACTTTTCTTCCATGGGTTGGGTCTGAATTCCTTTCAATTTGGCTACTGCAGGTATGAGTGTTGTGTGGAGAGAGGTCCCTTGCATAACTGTTTGCTGATGGTGCTATGAGTCAAAGCCTATTGCTTGTGCTCTGTTTGTATTGACTATGCTAGACAGGTGTGCCGCTTCAACATTAGCTAGTGGGGGCAATAAAGGGACATTTGGAATTTGTGAGGGAGGAGTTTTAGGTACAGCTTCTTCTGACTGCTCTAATTTATCTTGCGGCTTGTAAAAAGTGTACCAATAAGGGCTATGTTCCTTAACCTTAGCACGAAGCCATTGGCCATATGCCATCTTTTCTCTACCGGCTAATTTTGCTTCATCAAAGGGGATATCCTTGCAGTACATTGCATCGCATAGTGTACTAGTTTTCCACAAGAGTAGCAAAAATGTGATAGTCACTCATAGCGGAAATCTAGCCATAGTGTCTTACCATCAATTCGAATAAGCTTTCCTATTTTTAGAGGTTCCTGCAAGTTTATATCCACCCTGGCTCGACCAGCTCTTGATGATGCCCCTTCCTTTGTATTGACTTTTACTTCTAAAACTCGACCCATATGTTGCACCGCCCTACTAATCATCCGTTTTGTACACCATTCCAAAGGCATTCCAAACACCTGTACCTAGAAGGCACAACTAGAGAAGTCGTAACAATGTAATGGTGTGTTAGGGATCCATGGTTTAAAGATAACTAAATCGCTTGAGAAGAGCCAAGGTCCCCCTTCAAGTACTCTCTGTTTTTCTGTGTGTGATTGGAATTTTGCTACATAGAGGCCCACCTCTCGTTGTGATATTTCCACTTGTTCAGTTCGCCAAGCTTGCTTTAATGTGCTTTGGAAAGTTTGGAAGTTTATGAAGGGATTCGAAAGAATTTTTCCAATCAGAGTTAGCCTGCACTCTTCCATTTTTTTAGGTGGGGGCTCGTCATCTCAGTCTTCTATTACCTGTTCAGTAGTGAGGCGGCCTAACCTGTTGCAAAGGGCGGCCAAACGCGAGGAATTGTCATGGTCTCTTGATGCCATCCAATAGTCTAAAACAGGACTCGTTACGGGGACGTACTAAACAAGAGTGAAACCGGATGGAAAACCTCAATTGCCCAAATCAGAAAATTCCTGATGCAGAATAGAACTCAGTAATAGATAGTTGGTAGCTCGCGACCATCGACTGACTGTGTAACAACATCATAGTAACAGATGGAATGGAATCGAAGGCATGCAGTAAACAAACCAGACAGAATCAGCGGATAGCTTGAAAGCTGGGCCGTCCATAGGAAGCTGAGGCTATTGAAAGAGAGTAAACAGAAGGGGGAAGCTAAAGCGACCGCAATTCGAGCACTGAAAAATGCGAAATATGGGTGGGCTGTACAAAGCGGAGAATGAAAGGGGTTTTAGGGTTAGGGAAAAAAAACTACCCGAAGGTAGAAGACACTCTACATTTCGAGAGAGAGAGAGGAAAAGAATCTACTGATTAGGGAAAATCGGGTGTTGCCAACTAAATAGCGTCTTATTTTTTAGGATCTTCCCATACTAGAGTAGCCACTAATCTATTTAGGAAAAACCTAAGTCAAATTGGACACCTTGAGCCACCGATATCGTTTGGGGGAAGCCAAACTACGTAAGTGCATGTGTAAAGGAAACTAATCAAACAACTTAGAGATTTTAGGTCAGGAGGACTGATGGTGTGTAATATGGATTAGCATCCCAATACGCCCTTTTGAATACTGTAATTTTATTTTTGGTTGAATCCTAAATCATTCATAAATAATTTCCTAACTTTGCATGATATTGTATTATAGAAATTAAAATATTGCTAACACTTATTCGGTGATGTTATTGATTAACAACACCATCTTACCGTGTCTAGACACAAATCCATGTGTTTGTAAGTGTGAATGCAAACAAAATGTCAATTCGCAAGACATGCGAAACAAAACTTTAAACTCAACATGGGAATGTCATAACGAGAAAGTTGGATTCAACATGCATAACCAAGATTCAAACATGAGATTGAAGATGATGCTATTCCAATGCAACACAGCATAGTAAAATCGATTGCAAACATGACAGGAAAAATGACATAGTACGACAACTTCGCATATGACATGACACGATAAATTTATAATTTAAAACATGATGAGGAAAAGACCTAATATGACAATAATCACATGCAATATGCCATGACAAATTAAAAATTTAAAGAGGATGAATGAAATGTCAATATTCACATGTAGCATGATATGAAAAATTTGAAATTAAAATATGACAAAGAAATGACATAATATGACAATATTCATATGTAGCATGAAATGACAAACTCGAAATTAAACCACAAGGAGAAAATGAAATGACATGGTAACCGCACAAGCATCATGACATGAAAAATTTGAAATTTATAACCTAAGGAGAAATAGACATGATATGATAATAATCAGTTGTAACATGTCATGGCAAATTTGGATTCAAAACATCACGAAAGAATGACAGGAAAAGGCATGTGGGAATACGGCCAGAGTTTTACGAAAAAAGGGATTTGGCATGAGTGAGACGTTAAATGGTGTCAAGAAAACTGGACAGAATGAAGAAGAACTCTTGATTGAAGAATTGAGGACTTAAGTTAGGCTCCGTTTGCTTTGCAAGAAATAAATGGAAAATTTTCAAAAAAATCGTAAACGTATTGCAATTTTATCAATTCTACGAGAAACTTTTTAATTTTGTCAATTGAATTCTAAACCTTTTCACACTTTGTTAATCGAGTTCATCCGGCCAATTTTTGTAAGAAAACAGTGACATGGATACTAAATGTCCCATATGGCATGCCTATGTTGATGTAGATAATTTTTTATAATTTTTATATATTTTCCAATTTTTTAGTTTTTAATTTTCTTTTTTCTTTACTTTTTTTTTTATTTTTGTTCTTTTTTGTTTCAATGAGGATCATTGGCAACTGTCCCCAATTTTGTGCGAGGCTAGTGTGAGATCTCTAGTTGTGAATGAGGCAGCCTTTGCCAGTCCAGGACGAGTCCTTTGCGGTTGGCAAGGTCATTAGTGACCCTTGCCCACGCAAAAAAGAATATAAAATAAAATTAATAAAAAGGGAATACAAATTAGAAAAAATAAAATTATAAAAATGAACAAAATTGAATTTTTTTATATATTATTATTAATTGTCTGCATCAGCGTCAACTATGTTACATAGAACGCTTGACATCCACATCGTGATTCTCAGCAAAATTAGCCGAGTTGACTCCATTGGCAAAGTATGAAAATATTTATGATCCAATTAATAAAATTGAAAGGTTTATGATTAAATTGGTAAAGATGTGAACTTCTTTAATAATTTTTCCAAAAATTAATTATTTGGCAAACATTTCCCTAAAATGATCAGTTGTATTGCTTGCAAAAATTAATCAATGAAAAATAATTTCATCTTCCACAAAAATATTTAGACATAAATTATTATCAATAATTAAAAAAAAATTATTAACTAATTATTTCAAGTTATATAAACGATTATTTTTAAGAGAATATTTCCCAACTCATTCATATCAATGATTTAGCAAATCATCTCCTATAAATAATTAATTGTATCACTTACAAATATGAACAAGCAAATTTGTTTCATCATATAAGCAAATATTTATGCATAAATTGTTATCGATAAAAAAAAAAATTCATTGGTTAACTATTTCAATTGCTACAAGCGATTAATTTTATGAAAATATCTTCCAAATCATTCTTTTTATATTAAAAAAATAGAGCATTAAAAAAAATATATGCTTAAGAAGAGGAGATCACCATGAATTTGGGCTTGCAAAGGTTTGTTTTGTTATTAGTTTGTAAAGGATAACAATAGGGTTGATGATTTTTAAAATAAGAAGAAACCTTTATAAGCCAAAATTAAGATAACTACATCTTTACCGATAGAAATAAGGTTACAACTGGATTTCATGCAGCAAATCCCTTCTCGACGAATGTTTTCAATGTTACATGCTCATAGAGAATGGTGTTGATTCTACCACAATGTCTTGTAAAACTTAGCATAAAATAAGACTTGCCTTTTGATTGAGTTTACTAACCGGTTCGATAAAATTACATAAGGTTGAGTGTCCAGACTTATTAGACAATCTTAATTCGAATATTTGGTTGCAAACTCTTGAGAAGATTATTTATTTTAGTTTTGATTTATACAGTGTCGATTGATCTTATTTTGGATGAAGTCTTGGAAATCACGTGAATGACCACATTACCTTTAAGCTTGTGTCTTCATTGTTGTTGCGACCTAAATTTTTAGGGCAATCCTAAAGTTTAGGTTAATGGATTACTAAGTCCGAAGACTTGGCTCGAACCCTCCCAAGTCCTACCAATCGCGACTTGATATTAAGAAATTAACTTATTTAAACATGCAATTATATTCAATTTGGAACCGCCACTAACCAATTAGGGTTGGTTAGAAACCCAAGTAAAGTATGGGAGAATACTTTACTTTTACGAACCAGAAATTCAGTAGGTCTGGGGACATAATTACGCTAGATTAGTCTAACTCTCTTTCGGTATATTTTATTTTAATTTCAAAATTATTTTGCAGGCAATGTTGATTAATTTTAACTTAAGCTACTAACATGCAAATGGTGGTCATGCGGATACACAATCAATAAAGTAACATTCAATAAAAATGCTAATAAAAATGCATGCCCTAAACATGATTTCTAAATGACAGGGCACCTAATTTTTATTATTATGCAATCTTAATCTAACTTAATATACATGAATTTATTTTAATGATATGTGAGATGCAATTCATATGGTATGACTTAAACTTATTACTACATGTATGCAATCTAATTTATATAATCCTAAATATGCATGTGCTACGTGATATGGGATGAATAACATGGTATTTCTACATGCATGCTCTTTTATGATTTTTTATGATGATTCATTTTTTAATGCATATATGCAACCTATGCTAAATAATGATGATATGAGATTAATTATGAATTAACTTATTAACTAACCAAGGAAAAGATCTTTTATTTTTATTTTTTCAATGACATAGTTTTTTTTTTTTTTTATTGGAAAGAAAGTAACTTAATGGTGCAATGATCATCTTTAGCATTTTCCTTTTTTTTTTTATATATAAAAAGAAATACATGATGAGAATGTTAAAACATTAACCTATAACCCATTAATTAAAACGCAACATGTAATGTGTGCATTATAAAATCTATATAACCTAAATAACATCTTTTTTGTTTTGGTTTTATTAAAGGAAAATCATCATAATCTTAAAAAAAACTAAAATGCATTGCTTCAAATGTGAAATGTGTATAGACCTAAATACCTAATATGATGCATGATATGTAATGAGCAAATAATAATAACATGCCAAAATAAAAATTCATCTATGTAATCAATGGCATATTATTTTAATATGAATCAATGATATAAAGCAATTCATGAACTTTGCCATAAAAAGTCGAAATAATCAAAAATACCCGACGTCTCGCGGTTCAATATTTTTTATTATTACGACTTAATATAACAAATTTTCTAATTGGATAATGATGAAAATAAATCAGAACAATTCACTAACTATGAAACATAAAATTTGGACTTAATTTAATCTAGAAATATTTACCTAGCTTAGAAGAATTATTTCCAAGATGGAAACCAGCAAGGAACGATGCTAAGCTCACAAGCCTCGAGTGACCTACACAAGGAAAATGGTACCAATGGTACTGAACTTGCTGGACAATTTCGGATGAAGGCTGGTCGGCGTCTGAACGAGCGAGGGAGACAGCCGGCGTCGGATCTCGAGCGAGGGCTAGGCGACGGCAGCAGCAAGGAGGCACGGCGTTAGTGACCGACGAGCAGCGACTGGGTTGTGGGTCGCTGCGGTGATGGGGAGCAGTAACGTCGGGGCGAGCTCACGGGTAGAGGCGCAGGGGAGCTGCAAATCGCGGGTCACAGGAGCGGGTTCAGGTTCTGACTCGCGGGTCGTCGGAATTTGCAGAGGCGTCGGAGCAAAGACGTCGGAGCAGAGGCAGGTCTTCGTGACGGCGTGGAGTCCGGCGGCTTGATCGGCGAGGAGGGCTGGTGCGAGCGTCAGGCAGAGGCGCAGTCATCGAGGCTGAGGCGCCGAGTGCAGCGACGGGCGAGCAGAGAGCGACGCACCGTGCGGGGGTGCAGTGCGGAGGTGCGGTGGCCGGCAGTGCAGCAGTAACCAGATCAGTGCGTTGCAGGGAGCGTCGGTGCGCGAGGCGCGCACGTCAAGTCGTCTTGGTGACTTTTGTGGGGCGACCGGCGAAGCGGCTGTGGCGAGAGTGGTGGTGCTGGCACGGCGGAGCGGAGGATCTCGGACCGGCGGCGATGTGGGGCGTAGGAGCAGCAGCAGTGGTAGCTCAATCACTGAGTCGCGGAAGAAGAACCAACGAGGAAGATGAATAGTATACGCTCTATTTTTTTTCTTTTTTTTTTGTACTTTTTCCCTCACCTGACACTCTCTCTCAGTTGTCTCTCTCACTCTGCTGAAAACTCTCCCACTCCTACCTTTTTCTCTGCCTCACGTCATCTTTCTCTGCTCTCTTTTTCCCTCTACAGCAAATCAGCAGAAAGGAAAAAAAAACCTGCTCCTTTTCTATTCCCAAAGAACCCAAACCCCTCTTCCTTCTCCTCTCTTTTCTCGCGTTCCTTTTTATAGAGGAAAGACTTGAAATTCTTGAAGATCCGGCGATATCCACTCAACTTCTTCAACAAAGAAATGGATTCAAAAATCAAATGGTTATTTTTTTTTAAATTTTAAAATGAAAATATATTTTCAACAACAAAAATTTTCAAAAATCAAATTTTATTTAATTTATTATTTTTTTAAAAAAATATTAGGTGTCAACAATTGTTCTCCGCATGAATCTTGTATGGCAACATGACTTGTATCTATTAACTGAAATGGTGGCCAATGCGATGATTGTGGCCATGGTGATGCATGCAAGTCAGCCATCGTGCCATGTAGGACGGATAAAGTTGACGGAACGAAGCGTCAATAATTACTCGAAATGATTTCATTGGAATTTTGCATGAAAATTTAAGATTATATAGATACAACTGAATAGATTTAGGACTATATTAGTAATTACCCGAGGAAACGAGGCCATAGAAGATGCTACCTTGAATGAATGTGTGTTCAATTATGTTTTGCCAGCTTTTTCTAAGTAAAACTGGAAAATCTGGAGCAGAGGGCAAAGCTACAGCGAACATCATAATAAATAATTGTCTATCTTTTCCCACCAGTTTAAGAGGGAAAACTGCAAAAGTCTACGACAAAAAATCAAAACTGATAACATCAACTTATACTTTACTAACCAAAAAAATAAGTTCATATAACTTGGCTCGAAACCCACGTTTTTATGCTTTCAAGAAGCAACTTTTCAGTTACAGTGAATAAATAGCAATTCATCATTCAGTTTCTCCCTTTTGGTAATCTTTTGTGAGGATCTCCATCGACTGATAAAAAAAAAAAAAAACTGGAAGTAAATGCTTGCACAAACCATTTCACAACTACTAAATTAATTAAGTATTCATTATGTTATGCCAATTTCGCCGCATTGAATTAAATTAATAATTAATTATTTATCTAATTCGAATTTAGCATTTGACTAATTTCTCTCTATCTCTCTCTTGGAAATCCAACAGTATTTATAATTCCCATGCAATACTTGTTCAATATACAACATATACAAGTTACTAGAAAACATTATAAGTGATATTGTGATAATAAAATGTTTGTAGGCTACATTTGGTCGTCGAGAGAAAAATCAAGATGCGAGAGGATAAAGTAGGATAATTTTTTTTTTCAAGTAGTAAATGTGGACATATGTTTATACTTAAGATAAGATTGAAAAACAGATAAAAAAATCAATTAAATAAAAAATGAAAATTAGAAAACAAAAATTGTGATCCATAATAAAATAATAATAACGCATTTTGGAAGACAGAATTAGGATCCACAGTTGCGGATGGGGAAGGGACGAAGAATTGGGTAGCGGAGGTGCAGCCACACGGCCACTGGTGAGGCTTTTATCTCCGATGGTGATCTCATCGCCAAGTTCAAGATGATCTCACTACGGCCCTACACAATGATCCCATCTCCAATGGTGCCCTGCGAAGTTTCCATCTCCTCCTAAAATCTTATTGCCAAGCTTGAACTACAACCAAAACTCACGAGATCAAGGAATCTATAAATATGTAATTTAATATTATGATGACTTTCTATAATTATGTTTCTATCTGTGTCTGAATACATATTTAATCCTAATTTGGGTTGAGCCACTATAAATATTTTGTCTTTATTTTGTATTTGACTCGCATTAACAAAATTATGGTGGTGGTGGTGAATTGTGGAGATTGAGATGTTTCTGGGGAAGAGTGACCCATTGTAGATATGAGACCAGAATAGTGAGATGGGACCAAGGAATCTCAAATGAACAGTAATTGCATGGTCATTGTCACTGTGGTCCAGCACGAAAATCAAAGTGATTGTTAAATCAACACCAAGATTGATCCCGTTAAGAGATTCGAATCCGAGTACACTAACAACAACCGACAAAGGACTTTCCCTACCTTTGGTTTGGATTTTTGAATTTTTTAAATAAAATAAAATAATATTATATTATATCACATAAATAAACGTACTCGGGTCGGGCCACTGCAGTTAACCCAGGTCGAGACCGCCCTAGGCCTGTCCTTGGCTGGACTGGGCTCAACGAATGAGCCCAGTTTGGCAATACACTTGGTCCAAAATGAAAAATAAATGATAAGAAAAGCCTAGCCCCTAAACTGAACTAAAGCCTAAGCCTAAAAATTAACGGGGCAGGCCCATTAAAAATAAAAACATGACCCAAAAAAATCAGCTGGCCCATACACAATGAGTTCGGGCCGACTAGGGCAGGAAGTCGGCCTGTCCCCGCTCCAGTCTAGCCCACTCGACTTGCTTCCTGTTGCTTCAAAGCAAGCTGGCCGCCACGGAGGCAACGTGGCAAAAGGCTTGCCGCACCTCTCCGTCTGGTCTAGGGGAAACGGCGGCGCCGCCTTGGCCAAGCCGAGCCTGGTGCTTGGCCCATGTCCAACTGGCGATGTCTCTGCAGCTACCACGATGGTCGTCGCTCAGGTGGCGGAACAAAAGAGAGCCGCGCCCTCCACTGGCCACCACGAGGGTGACCACGGGTCTTGTGGCATTAGCTATGTTGCAGGTCGAGCGACGCTTATGGGTTGATGCCCAGACATCAACAAAACGAAAGTAGATCTCGTCTGGGCATTTTATTGAACATGTGGGGTGCCTCAAATGAAGGACGACCACAGACAAGAACTCGACCCAAATCCAGATCGAAACTTGACACAAATTAGCAAAGAATGCTCAACACCAACGGAGAACGGCACCAGTGAGCTCGGCGCGCGCGCGTGTGCGAAGAGGGTCGATGAGCCCCAGGTTAATTGCTCGGGCGAAAACAGCAGTGTGCTATCCCCAGCCCTGCCCAACTGCGTGCCTATCTATATACATTAAGATGGATCCTCTTTGAAAATTCTTTCCTTTGTCACTTTATTTCTCATTTACCAACTCAAGTATTGGGGGTTTCTCTTGAGACCAAACCCATAAGGCTTCCTTTATTTGTGGTTAGTAGACCAGCCCTACTCACGAGAGGTTCAAGCCAACGCAACCTAGACCTTAAATAACTTCACATAAATAGTGACGATACAAAATATTTGGAACTTTCAGCTGCATCTTATCAATGACAACGTTATCATAAATATCTCCCACCAATTAAAAGAAATTATATATGAACATGAACTGCTCAACACAACTAGTCAGACAGAGGTTCAACATTGATAAGGTTATTGTCAAAGCCCTAACAACGTAGTAACAATATGCCTCTCTCCACACAAGCACACCTAGCACCTCCTCATAGACCACCCGTGAGATGACTCAAGTCTTGCATGGATTAGAAGAGAGATTATTGAGTGATACACAAGTGCAATCAACGCCAACTAGCTACCAGGGTACATCTTTAAGACACTTGACCCATGTAGGCTGGACTAGATTGTTAAAATTGTTTTGAAAAACTTAGCAAAGATCCTGTAAAACGTAGCATAAGATCACACTCACCTTTTAATTGAGTTTACTTACTTATTCAGTACAACTAAAGATATTTAGGATCAAGTGTACAAACTTATCGTATGATTTTAATTCGAAAATTTGGTCACAAACCCTTGAGAAGATTCTTTATCTTAGGCCTAACCAATATGGTTTCAATCGATCTAGTTTTGTTTAGAGTCTTGGAGATCACATGAATGAAGACGTTGCCTTTAAGTTGGTGTCTACTTTGCTCCACAAATGAATCTTGTTAATCATGGCAATGTGACTTATGGATAAAAACTTATGTGATGGTCCCCGTGATGATTATGGCCAATTGTGCAAACTGCCAAGCTATTTGCACATGCAAGTCATACAATGTATCGTGTACTCAAATGAAAATGGTCTCATCAATTTTTTTATTAATTTTTTTTTTTTTTGGTAGAAGGTATCATCAATTTGGTCATATAGCTATTTGGACATGAGACACTAAGGTTCACCCAAGTGATGTGGAACTCTCTTCCGCATAGCTATTTGGGCCTGAGACGCTAAGGTTCTCCCAAACGATGTGAAACTCTCTTCCACATAGCTGTTTGGGCCTCAAGCACTAAAGTTTTTATTTCTGAAAGAACTCTTGTGCCTTGAAGGTTAGATGCTGAGTGAGTTGGCTCCATTCCATATAGGCTTAACATATACCCTGATCCACTACACCTAGCATTAATATCCATTAAGGTTCCCAACTCCAAAAGAGCTCTTGTGAGGTAAGAGTAGCCTTGAAGGTTATATGTAGAGTGGGTTAGCTTCTCCTAAATGATGTGAGACCTCCTTATGTAGGGGCTTAACATTCACCCGAATTGTCATGTCGAGTGTAATTACTGATGTCATCTTGCATTGTAGGACAGCCTATGATGGAGATGCCATACTAGTCCAAGCAACAAATTTCGAAAAAATTGTCCCATCAATCCAATGTAATTATTTTAATCTATTTTTGTTAGAAATCATTGAGGCAGTAGTCCAAACATCACAATTCATAGATCGATTTATCTATGGACGATCATCTAATTAATTGCTTGGCTAAAGCATAGATCGATTATTTGACAACTGTAATGAGCCACATTTTCTTCACGGAAAAACATAGCGAGATTTTGCGGTGTTTAATTAATGCAATGTAATTGGGCATCGATTGTGTGCCAATCAAAATCCCATCAGTCTCTCATCCCATCCACCTTAGCGCGTGGGTCCTTATAATAATGCTAAGTAATAATTCAATACAATTAACTGAAATGCCAACTACCTCACAGGACGAATGATGAAAAAGTATGAACCAACTAATTGACATTAAATTTTGGAGTTCCATAGTGTTAAAAATGCATTCATGGGGTCATTTACCCTAATAGGAAGAGGCCTTTGTAATTATGGACAAAGCCTATAAAAAATTAGGAATAAAATGCTTTTTTTGACTCGCACGCATAGAGACACGACAACCGGCGCCCCTTTTCCAATGGGACAAATTTTCCTCATGAAAATTGCCTCGCGGAACAAATGGTGGACACGGGCCGGGTCAGCCTTAGTCCCGTTCAATTAATCCCCCAGCCTGTTTATGATAAAATCACATTGCTATATATTAATTACCAGTAATCTATTAAATTACCAGTAATCTATTAAAGTACAGATTGTTATATTATACAGCCCATTATAATTTATTGTCCACTTAATTCATAACTAAAGTAAAATAAACAATACATGTTATAAAGCAAAGAATACAAACTAATTAATATAAATAAGTAGGTCACCTAAGATGAGAATGTGATAATTTTCCATAATTACAAAATATGAATAAATTTAAAGTAGCAAATTACATCATTGTTATGGAAAACTCTCACAATTATTTAATTCTCTTAACTTATATTATGTAATTTGTTGAACTTTTTTCCCATGAGGGTTGCAAGCTCAAACGAGCAAGGGCACGAGCAAGGGCACGCCGCAAGTGAGCGAGGAGGAAGGTGAGTTGTGTGTGTGTGTGTGTGTGTGAGAGAGAGAGAGAGAGAGAGAGAATTATCTTTCCAATGGGAAAAAGTCACAAAAAATTCCAAATTTTACTAACAGTGACACATTTACCATACACTTTTTTTTTGGTGACGTCAAAAACCTCAAACTTATACCCGTTTAACGAGAGAGAGAGAGAGAATTATCTTTCCAACGGGAAAAAGTCACAAAAAATTCCAAATTTTACTAACAGTGACACATTTACCATACACTTTTTTTTTTTGGTGACGTCAAAAACCTCAAACTTATACCTGTTTAACACATTTATCATAATTTTTTTTTCCGTGGCATCAAAAAACCTGAACTTATATTTTTGTAATACCAAAAATCTTAAACTTCTATTTTGTAATACAAAAACCCCAAATTTTTATTCATGTGACACATTTATCTCAAAAATTTGATGTCATAGAAAAAGTTTGGGGTTTTTGATGTCATAAAACAAAAGTTAAGAGAAAATGTGTCATACTACACAAGTTTGGGGTGAATGTGTCACATGGGTAAAAGTTTGGGGTAAATGTGTCATAATGGCTATAGTTTAGGGTTTTTGGTGATTTTTACCATTTTCCAATTTAGTCATAAGCATTTTTTTTATCGCTAATTCAATCATAAATTTTTTACAATTATACCAATTCGGTCCATTTGACCAAATTTGGCTAACCAATGTTGACATGGACGCCAGCAGGTGCTGGTGGACAATTTTTTGATAATATTCTATTTTTTATTTTATTTTTTGATAATATTCTCTCTTTTTTTTCTTTCTCTCCCTCCTCTTCCCCTTCTCTAGCGATTGGCTAAAGGGAGGGTCGGTTGCCAGCTAATGGCAAGCTTGCCTCATTGTCGTTGGGTGAAGGTGAGCTTGTCTAGCCATTGACGAGGCGATGCCCCACCGAATCTAGCAAGGGCTCACCTCGCCAATGGATAGCAAGGTTGATCTCGCCCAGATCCGATGAGCAGGCCTCACCTAGCCACTAGCGAGGGCTTGCCTTACCAAACATGGGCGAGGTCAGCCTCACCGTCCATTGGCGAGGTGAGCTCACCCTCACCCAATGACGGCCAGGCGAGCTCGCCATTGTCTAGCAATTAGCCCTTCTGTTTGGCTGGTCACTGGAGAAGGAGAAGAAGGAGAGAGGAGAAAAAGAAAAAGAAAAAGAAAATTTTAAAATTTAAAAAATAAAAAATAAAAAAACAAAATATTATTTAAAATTGTCTATCAAGGCCGGCCGACATTCATGTTAGTAGTAGCCGGCCAAATTTGGTCAAATAGACTAAATTGACACAATTACAAAAATGTTTAAGACTAAATTGAAAAAAAATTTGCAATAAGTTTAGGATTTTTTTGATAATTTTTCTGAAAAAAAGATGCCAAGATAAAAATTAGGGGTTTTGTGTTTTATGAAATCAGTTTGCATTTTTCACTTGGAACTAGGAGTCAAACCAGAACAAGACCGGTTCAAACAGAAACTAAGAATCTGACCGATTCTAAAGATAGCCTAGTCCAGTTTCCGAGTAGAGCAAGTCTATTATAGAACCTTTCACAGCTAATACCCTCGTTACCTCACAACTTGCTCATGTCACTCAAAGGGACAATTACTCATGTCACTCAGAGGGACAATGTGGCTATGCACTATGCAAGCTTCATATAGCTTGCTTCTAACATGACAAGGAAACCAAGAAAGAGTACCCACACTTTTTTTATATTGAGAAATGCATAGGCATAAAGAAATCATATAGACTTTGTTCTGTGAAAAAAGATTTTTCTTCACTTTCTTGGCATTATTTTGGATGAAGATACTACGAATGGGTTAGCAAAAAGTTTGGCGGGTTAGACCTGAGCAGGTCTTTAAAAGGCTCCCGTCAAGCCCATGGGACGGAATCCAAGAGGAAACTCCTGGGTGTGAAGAACTGGGTAGAGCCCAGGAATCGGGGCTCGAGAAAAATACCGCCCTACTGGGTTACCGGCCACACCCTCCCATAGGAAGGGGGGTAATCCCTTGGATCCCCACAATGCCTTTCCCGAGTAACCAATCCCGGCCGTACAGGGAAATGAAGAGGCTCGGGCCCTCAAAAGGAGCCCGGGGTGGCCGGCCAGCAGGCTTGCATGCTGACCTGGAGAAAAAGGTCAACACTTAAGCAGATCTGTATGGACCTGTGATGTATTCTCCAAGGAGTGTAAGCTTCGGTGCAGTGACTAATCTGCATGCAGTATGCAACTTGAAAGTTGTGCTCATAGTGGTCAGATTAAATCGTCTAAATTTAGAGAGATAAACCGAATTGCCTTATCGTGCAACTTGAAAAACAACTTGACCATGCAAGTAGAACTGAGTCAAGTATCTGAGAGAATATTAACGCCTTATTCATAAAAATCTCTTATTCTTTGTTTCCCTGCTGTGACTCTTGACCCAGTTTTGACGATTCATTCGGAAGCTTGAGAGCCACTGCCGCTAAGAGTGGAGTAGACTTGGAAAGCGTCATCTACTTTGATTCGAGGTGGATCTAGTCGGTGGACCATCTCAAGAAAACTCAATTTCCTGGAGTTGGCATTGCTTTCAAGCTCAGGTAAGCAATGATGCAGTTAATATAGTAGAATAGTCTGGATGTGCACTAATTAGCATCGTGAAACGCGTGGATACTATTCTATTTTGTGGACATGGATCAAGTGGTGTAACACCCATTCGTCATTATTTTCCGCACCACGTCTAATTGAATTGCCAATGGTATCGGAAGTCAAATAGACTATTAATATATTGTAAAAAATGATGTTCAATCAAATCTTCCCCATCGAGAGGAGAAAATATTGGGTGGGTTTAACCCAACACGTAGGCGGTGGGTTAAACCATTCAGCGACTGACGCGTGGCGCCACGTAGGCGAGGGCGCAAGCGTTCAAAATTCGCGCGGGCCGAGGGTGGGGCCCACCATTCTGACGCGTCCCTGCTCTGCTCTCCTGTGTGCGACGCTGAGCCCCCTGTCGCATCGTCCTCTCTGTCCTCTCTCTCTCTCTCTCTCCCTTCTTCGTTCCGTTCCGTTGCGGAGGAGAACAAAAAGGTCACACAGCTGCTTCTCTTCCCCCTCCTCTGCTCTCTCTTTCCATTCTCGCCGACGAGCTCTCTCTCCATTCTCGACTTCGACACCCCGCCGACGACGCCGCCTCCGCTTCCGCCTCCGCCCCCGACGCCCTCTCACGACTCCGACAACGCCGCCTCCGCCTCCGCCTCTGCCCCTCAAGGTCGTGTTGCGGGTCCGCCGGTTGCCTCCGTCATCCCCGACTCCGACGCCCCTCAAGCCGTTGCTTCCGTCGCCCCCGACTCCGACGCCGACGACGCCGCCTCCGCCCCCGACGCCCTTTCGTAAATTTTTTTTTTTTTATGCTTCTTTCATTAGTCTTACAGTTTATTCGGTAACTCACACGACCATTCCAATCCTATTGGTGGAAATGCAGGTGAAGGTCGTGTTGCGGGCTGATATTTCGCCTGTTACATATGACAAGGTCGTCGTTATATCAGGTTAATGTTGTCTTCCCTGCATTTCTATGTTAATGTTTTAGAATCTAATTGTGCGCATTGAATTTCTTGAATTCTTATTTTGTCGGTGATGTCCATGGCATCAGCGTGATATGGTTGTTATCTTTCAGTTCCTGCCAATGTTTCTATATTCAGAAACACTTTTTTTACCTCTCATTTAGAAACCGTTGATCTGTTCGCAACTCCTCATTCCCCACAGCTTCTACTTCATCTACCCGATTAATTCATTTACAGTTCAATCATTTAGAAGGAAAGTGATGGACTTCAACAGCGGGCCATGATTTATGCATAAGAATCTCCAGTTCAATGATCTATGCTATTTCTTTGTCAGGTGGCGGTAGCGGCCATGAGCCAGCTCATTCTGGATTCGTGGGTGAAGGGATGCTAGCAGCTGCAATATGTGGTGATGTTTTTGCTTCTCCACCAGTTGATGCTGTTCTAGCTGTATGTTTTCTCATGATTATATGACTAAACAAGGAAAATGTCATGGATCTCTTGCTTTATGTTTTGTCTCCTTGTCTATGAGATTCATTTTGCTCTATTGTATATATTTCAGGGCATCCGAGCTGTAACTGGTCCAATGGGGTGTCTACTTATTGTCAAGGTACTTCCTTTACTTTATCCTACCACCTTATAGAGTATTTTGGCATACATGGAAACTTGTGTATGCAAGGGAAAAACTAAAAATTTTGTAAACGGCACTTTCATTGCCACGGAAATTCCGGGAGTTTATGCAGTTCTAGCAGCCGCATAGACCACAAGTACTTATTTCCACGCTTCTTTACTAAACGTAGCTAGCAGTTCCTCTCTAAAATACCCCACACGGCCCATGTAATTTCCCAAGTTGACAAAGCCGTACTCAAGGAGCGGTTATATTAAGTTGGTGCGGGCTATGGAATTCCTTCCCTTAAAATGTTAAAGGGTGCTTTCACTTTTTAAAATGAGAAATACAATATTTATCAGCTACTAATTATTTTTTGTGCTTCTCGCATGATGACCTAAATGATAAGACATATTATTAGCATTCCCCATCAGTTTCTGCAAAACAATTTTGCTGAAGCTTCTGAAGCAATAATCTTTAGCTCTTTTTACATTGGCTAATTGCAATTTAGTTTATCTGCTGTATACAGAATACAGGAGATGAGAGCATATGATGCATATGGAGGAAAAATTAAGTTTACTCTGGATTTACAGACTTATTGCAACTTTATTTGTCAATCAAATTTGCTGACAGGAAGAAAGAGCCAACATGGAATGAGGAATTCACTTTTAACATTAAGCTCCCTTCGACTAAAAACCTCCAGGTTAAGCCTCTACCAGAGTGGTATCCATTACTTCCTTTCCACTTTGCATCTGTGGACTAACTGGAGACCGAATTGCTGGCATGTTTAGGAAGGACTTCTCCTAAAAATATGTGATGCTACTTTTGTAATAAATGAATGAACGCCATTTTGAGGGGGCCAACTGCTGCATCAATTTTTGGACTCCTCTTTTACATGCTAAGGAGATTTGCTCATTTGTTGCCTTATTTGATACAATCCCAAGTTGATTGTGCCATATATCTTGCATTAACATAACACGAAGCAAGCAACTCCACCATTTTGTTTTTTTTGGGTACAAGTCCTTGCTGATTTTGGCGCTCAGCAAATGGATACAGCTATCCTTAAATGCATGAACTGAAGCTGAATAATTGTTGATCTTTTTGTTGTTCACTGTGGTGTGGATGCTAGGTGGCAGCTTGGGATGCAAACTTGGTAACTCCACACAAGCGAATGGGCAATGCAGGAATCTGTTTGGAGCTTCTGTGTGATGGTGAGAATCATTGAATTTGTTGTCGATTTGTATTTTGAACTTTATTGTGCAACGCTGGTGGTGGTTTAGTTTGGTGGTTCAGAAGTCAAATAAATGAGCAATATACCAGATCAGTTTTTCTCCTGTGAAACATTATTTGATACTCTATGACCTTGGCAATGGATGAAATGACTATCATATGGAAATTGTACTTTTTCTTGATGAGCATGTCTGTTTCCAGGAGATTCACATGAAATGGTTGTGGAATTAGAAGGAATGGGTGGTGGAGGGAAGATACAGTTAGAGGTAAGTGTGGAAACATTTTTATATCAATCACATAGTTGGAAGCTCTCTTAAAAGGACGATTAGGATTTCTGTTTGAAGACTCTTGACTTCTTGAAATAAACATCTATATATGATTTGTAATTGTTCAAGAGAAGTTCCAATTAGAAGGTAGAGTTTTCGTTTAGGCCTATAGCTTCCAGCATCTATCTGTGAATCATTGAGCATTAGCAAGAGCTTTTTATTAACGTTTGCTTATTTGAGTACCTGGCAATTACTGTATAAGAGCTTTCTCCAAGATGTTGTAACATCGTTTCTCTTTTGTTATTATGAATCAGTCGCTGGGTAAATCTTAGATGCTTGAAGAACCAGTTTACACCAATACGCTATGAACCCTGGACATCTAAGTCTGCACACACTCCAGCTCAGCCCTTTCCAATAGGCTAAACTTGCTTTATTATATTGGTGGAAAAGATGACATTGAAATACAAAGTAAACCTCTTATCTGTTTCAAAGACATTGAATCAATCATGGGGGTTGTTTGTCCATTTGATCTTGTATGTCAAAATCGAGTATCTACTGAGATGCATATGACACAAACACGCAGTGCTTGTATATTGTCTCACATGTATGAAGTGTGAATAAGAACTACTAATAAACAAGTTTAATAACAATCTTTCAGAAATCAGACAATAATGCTGGGAGGAGAAAAAATATTTCCACTATTGGACTTTGGTAGGAATATTATAGAATCCTATCTGAACCAGGCAAAATTGGTGATGAGTATCTGAATTCCATTTATGAGAATTCTAACCTTGGTTTCGTTATTGTGGATTTCTTTCCATGCTTTACTAAGATACCAGTTATCGTCCTTCTGCGTGTTATGCCGGAAAAATGAGCAAGCTCACTGGTGATGCTGTTTCAGGTTAGATATAAAAGTTTTGATGAAATTGATGAGGGAAAGAAGTGGTGGAAGCTCCCATTTGTTTCAGAGTTCCTCAGGCAAAATGGGTTTGAGTCTACTTTGAAATCAATTGTTGGGTCTGATAGTGTGCTGGCTCGGCAGTTTGTTGAATATGCTTTTGGGCAGTTGAAATCCTTTAATGAGACATATCCTTGGAAGGATAAGCTTTTAAATAGTGGTAAATATGTAGCAGAAGGGGAATCGGTCAATGCCACTGCTGCACCTGAGAAGTCTTCATCTGTAGATGTTCCATTGCTGAATGACCAGAGACCGAATGAAGAGAACATTGTTGTTGAGTCTTCCCCTGATTCAACTGGATTTGAGAATGCTAATGGAGAAAAAATGCTAGTTGGTGAATCCATACAGTTTGACAAACATTTCTGGAAGAACTTTGCAGATGTTATCAATCAGAAGGTTGTACAGAAACTTGGTCTTCCTGTCCCTGAGAATGTAAAATGGGATGGTTTTGATGTACTAAATAAGATTGGCATACAATCCCGGAAAGTTGCAGAAAAAGCTTACGTTGAATCTGGGCTTGCAACGCCGAGTAGACAAGATATTGATGATTCCGCAGAGAGCGGGCCACTTCTAAGAAGTGCAATTCAGTCTTCAATTCCGGATATAAAAAAAGTGACACAAGATTTGTTGCAGCAAACTGATTCTGTTTTGGGGGCATTGATGGTTTTGACTGCGGCAGTTTCTCGGCTAAATAAGGAAGCGCGTTCTATGGAAAAGAATGATATTAAAATGAAAAGTGATGATTCTGTGTATTCTAAGAGTGAGAATCTTGCAGTCTCATCAGACGTATCATCATTGGATGAAAAGAAGTCGGAGGAGATGAAAACTCTTTTCTCTAGTGCAGAAAGTGCTATGGAAGCCTGGGCGCTGCTTGCCACTTCTCTTGGTCATCCTAGTTTTGTTAAGTCTGAATTTGAGAAAATTTGCTTCCTAGATAACGCATCCACTGATACACAGGTATTGTCTTCCTGTATTTGACATGAAAATTTTCTGAAGTTGAATGGCATTCTGTGTTATTGTATCTTGAGATCATCAGGGTATAACCGGTGTATTCATCGTGAATTGTTGCAGGGGAAGAAATGTACAGCATATCCTGCTGTGAAGCTCGACGTGGTACTAGCCGGCGCCACATGGTTAGAACCTGATCCAATCGATCGCTGCTTCACCGATGGAAACTTGGTCACAGGAGCGGCTTGGCCTGGTCACCCAGAGTTCATTTTTCAGTTAATGGCACTACTGGGTATAAAGGTAACCTTTTAGCTGACGTTCGTGCTTGTACATGTATCAAATAAATAGCATGGAGTCTACTTCCGTGCTGGCTATAAGAAGGAAGAATGAGAGAGGTGTGTGTTTTGTGATTCACTTGGAACAGTACATGGCCGTGGATGTTGACAGAGTTTTGCCCTGGGAAGTTTTCTATTATATATGGTCGATTAGTGAATATCACACATTGATTAGTCAATCTCCGCTGATCCAGCATTTTCTATCGTTCATTCGCTGCAGGCTTTTCTTGGTCTTACTAAGAGGTCGTTCCCTGCATCAACAATATAATTGCCTCCTCATGTTATGTATTAGGAAAGGTAGCCTGCATTATCAAATCTGTGTGACTTGGCGATTCATTGGCGCTGTGGTTTAGTGTGCATTCTTGTTCGATTGATTCGTGGAGGACAACTGTCATACTGACTAGAGCTCAGTCGATGTACCTACTTCCTTGTTTTACAATGGGTGGGAACTCATGACATTGATTTCGTTTAAAGATAACAACCTTCTTTGCTTACAAGGTCACATTTAGAACTGATATTAAACAAAGAAAGATTAACCATCGCACTAAACCTAAGTGGATATTCTCTGCATGAATGTTGGAGTTTTATTGGAGGTATTCGGCATTGTTTTCGTCATCATACTTTCCATCTTCCTTCACATTGGGTCACCGATCGTCATGAGTTCTCAATGAAAGTGTGACAAGGGACAAAAGGAGTTTCCTTTTGGCTCGATTCTCTCTTTAGTCTTTGTTTGCGAAATGAAGGAAAGTGGATGGAATGAGAGTGGGTGCGGAAAACAGAGGATACTGAAACCCGTTAATGCGAAGAAGATCGAGAGAAAACTTTGGACATTGACTGATTTTCTTTCCCTGTCCCTCACTTTTCCTCCTTTTCCTTTTTTAAGAGTTGTGCTGAGTGTTAAGGATATGTGAGCTTTGTGGAGAAAACTTTGGCATGTACTGATATCCTGTATTTTTCTATTGCAGTCTGAGGAACGAATGAGGAAAGAGATGGAAAGATTTGATCATGAAAGAAGGAAGGAAGAAGAAAGGTTGATGCGTGAACAGCAGAGAGAGGAGAGATTGCTACGTGAGCAAAGGCGAGAATCAGAGCGACAGGAGTAGTATTTGCAGAAAGAATCTAAGGTAAGTATTTGAGCTTGATATTGCATTTTCACTAGTTAGTTTCTTTTGCTTTATTTGATTGGTTAAGTAGCATCTCTTATTTTCTCTTTTCTTTACCAACTTCTCTGGTTTTTTTGTTTGGAAGGCAGAGAAAAAGAGACAAAAAGAAGAGCTTCGTCGAGAAAAAGAAGAAGAGAGACGAAAAGCTGCAGTGGAGAAGGCCACTGCTCGCAGAATTGCCAAGGAATCCATGGAGCTTATGGAGGATGAACAGCTGGAGCTGATGGAATTGGCCGCTGCAAGCAAGGGGTTGCCTTCAAGTCTTTAGAGATAAGGAATTGACCTTTGGCACTGCACGATCAATATGAATAGCAATTTCAACCACTATGCATGTTTGCTCAACATCATACCATAAAGCAAAACTAGAAGAATAATTGAGTTGTGCAATCAGTAAACAAGAGCTAAAGCAGCTTGTCATGCTACTATTGGTAGGAGATGCACGGGTTTTTTGGATTTTGCCTCCTTAGTTATGTCAATGCTTAAGTTTTATAGGGGACAAAGTGAGCTGCCAACATTTTCTTAAGGCTATACCAATGTTGGTCTTTGACATATGGTTGTTTTGCTTGATGCAGGAAAGTGGCAAAGAAACAAATATGTGGGTGTGTCCCTTGTTGGGAAAATGCTTGCCATTATGGGTTTTGGAAAGGTTGGATCAGAAGTCGCACGTCGTGCCAAAGGTCTTGGTATGCATGTGATTGCACATGACCCTTATGCCCCCGCAGATCGAGCACGCGCGGTGGGGGTGGAACTTGTGGGCTTTGATGAAGCCATAGCAACTGCAGATTTCATTTCATTACACATGCCCCTGACACCTGCTACATCAAAGGTTCTCAATGATGAGACTTTTGCAAAGATGAAGAAAGGAGTTCGAATTGTCAATGTTGCTCGTGGAGGAGTGATTGATGAAGAAGCTCTTGTGAGGGCATTGGATGCTGGAACTGTTGCTCAGGTATTGCTATCTCATATCTGAAATGTTGAGTTTCCTTCTTGTTGCCTTGGGAGGTGAAGCACATACTAGCCTTGTTGCAGGTGGCACTTGATGTCTTCACAGAGGAGCCACCAGCGAAGGACAGCAAGTTGGTACGACACGAGAGGGTCACGGTGACCCCACACCTTGGAGCCAGTACCACAGAAGCTCAGGTTTGTGAACAGTTACAGTTTACCCAACTTTAACTTTCTCTATATTATTAGAAAGCATATAAAACGGTCACTTGACATGCCAGGAAGGAGTGGCTATTGAAATTGCTGAAGCTGTCATTGGAGCTCTAAAAGGAGAGTTGGCTGCTACTGCTGTCAATGCGCCGATGGTTCCTGCTGAGGTATCAAGAACTTTTTCTACAACTTGGCTGTTTGGCATCTATTGGTCTATTTCTAACTTTTTATCCTCCAATCCGTTTCCTCTCAATCTTCAATATATGTGCTCTCAGTATTTGACATATCTCATCATGGCTTGGGCTCTGATGCATAATTGTTGTGATGGAACTTGCTTGATGTGTGATTTGGAGGAGAATGAGTATGGGTGCTCTCTAGAAGTTTGATCTTTTTTTGGCAAAGATTTGTTCTGAGGCGATCCATTGCAATTTTCTGATATGTGTACAATTGTTTAATTTCATTGATGTTTGGCTTTGGCCCAAATCCAACTTCCTCTTTGTATGAGATGAATAGAGGAAGTGAGATTTTGAGGACCGTAAAATATGCTGGCCCAATTGTTTGATATATACCGTGGAGGAGAATGATTGTCAGTGCTCAGTAGAAGTTTGATCTTTTCTGGCAAACATTTTTTACTGAGGTGGTTGATTGGAATCATCCGATATGTATACAATTGTTTAATTTCGTTGATGTTTGGCTTTGGCCCAAATCCAGCTTCCTCTCAGTACAAGATGAGCAGAGGAAGTGAGCTTTTGAAGACTGTAAGAGATGCTTCCCCTTGGTCGATTCCTTTAGGAAGTGGGTCAATAATGTGGTGTGATAGACAAGTAACTCTGGATGACTGTAATGACGATTTTGATGGCTGAGGGTGCTTTGTTTAAGATCCAGAAGGCAGAACTTGGCTCAAGATATGCTTGAGTAACATAAATGTTGAGTTCTTTATACATTTCCTTTTTTGCTGCAAATGTGGAATCAAGATTTGCCAACGCCATTTCAGATTCTGGGGAGATCACGGTTGAGGGGCGGGTGAAGGATGGGATCCCACATCTCACAAAGGTGGGATCTTTCAAAGTGGATGTGAGCTTGGAGGGAAGCATCATATTGTGCAGGCAAGTTGATCAGCCAGGTATGATTGGCACAGTAGGAACCATTTTGGGAGAAGAGAATGTCAATGTCAGTTTCATGAGCGTTGGTAGGATTGCACTGCGAAAGCAGGCCGTGATGGCAATTGGAGTTGATGACCAGCCCAGCAAGGAGACTCTGAAGAGGATCGGGGACATCTCTGCAATTGAGGAGTTCGTTTTCCCCAAGTTGTAATGTGGGTGTGAGTTATGGTACTACATATGTATGTCTTTCATCATTCATAGCCGCTGAGCATGATTTGCAAGTCTTGCTCTGCGATTTTGGCTGTGACGTTCGTGTTTTGTAGTAGTATTGAGCTACAGCAGAACGATAATCAAGTGGTGCTGAGAGGAGGTTCTGTACTTTATTATGTTGCTTTTTGCCTGAATCAAATGATCTTTTCCAATAAATTCATACAAGTTAAGAAGGTGAATACTTTGCCTCGATCCAGGATTCATGTTTCTCCTCCCTCTCCCCCCATAGTTATTTTTTCCTATTAAGTCCTTATAGTGGCTCTCATGAATTTCATGTTTCTCCTCATTTTGATTTTTCAGAATACAATAAGGTAATCATTTATAGACCCAATCCATTGAATGAACATTAACATCCAAAGAATCCCTGGAGTATGCAATAAGGCGGCATTGTCTAATGTCAAGAACAGTAAACAATGGGTAGGAAGACTGTCATGTGTAGTAGCAGAGATTCCACACATGACAACTCCTGGAATTTCTGCTTCGGTATGTTTTGCTGAAGTACAATAATAGTCTTGTTCATGCGGTGGCTTTCATCATGCGGAACCTCATTGCTATCATCAGCCATCACTACAAAGTAAAAGAGAGACGAAACTAAAAAACCTTTGCACTGTGAACCGCAATAAACTCTCGACTCTTTCTGACATAGCCTACAATCTCAGAGGATGTGATCCCCATTTGGCGCAGTACATGGCGCTTGACCTCAATATTAGATCAACAGCGGGGCAAGTAATCAGTATCTTGGAAGAGACAGCCTCTGTTCCACCTCCCAAATACTAAGTTCACGCTTAGAAAATAGTTTCATGAACCAGAAAGAAACGGGACGTGAGCCAGAGTTGTCGGACGCAAGAGATTTAGGTCAGTTCATCAAGACATCCAATATGAGTCTTCATCATTACAAACATTAGATGCGTGGGATGTCTTTGGGAAACATCACAACATTTAAGCACAGAAAATGTACATTCCATGTAAAGAACAATGATCAGGAGATACGCGCAATCAAAATTAATCGAACATTATACAAACGAGAAAAACTAGTTGCATCACAACTTCAAACATCCCTCCGACAAATTCTGTAGTCGAAGAACGTTTCTTATTTATCAGAACATCCCTGTTGCATACATGGAACATAAGTAAAAACTAAAGTAAACATAGCCATCAAGTACTATTTTGAGTGCCTGTGACCAAAACCATCTGGAAAATGAACCTCCTCAGCATCAGAGATTGACGCACTGATTATACGTACTGTACAGAGGTAGACGCCAAAGCCAACTTTAACTGCTAGTCTAATGTGCCGAAAGATACTTGTACCAAAGCGCTCTGCATCATCGGCTCATGATACTTGAACAAACTTGTCTAAAGCGGATGTATCCAAAGCTGCAAACTCCTTAATAGCCCCAAGCACAGCAAGTCCAAGTTTTACAGCGTCATCGTGAGTTGGTGCCTACAGCAGATAAATTTTGATTTGAATTCTTAATTCAATAAAATCATTTTTATGGTAGCTTGTGTAAGAGATTCCTCTACCTCAATGTTAAGAGGAAGAACAGGATCATAAAGCGAGAGCCTCAGAAGGAACCATCCTCCAAACCCAGACACCCGAACCTGTTTAAGCAGCAATCAGACTAGAGATCAGCATCACATGCAAAATGCAAAGCTCACCCAGTGTCTTGCGCTATTCAGGGAGAAAAGAAGGGAGGAATTAACTAGATAGCATGATGGACCTGCATTTACTTTATAGTAAAATACTCGTCTGAGGTTACTAGTTCAGATATTATTTTGGTAAGCACACAGCATTTTGCTCAACTCATTGTGGACTATAATTTTGACTCCTCTTGTAGATACAAATCAAGAACGAACATGGACTCCATTGTGACGTTTAACTCTCCTTCTTGCTCCCATCCCCAAGAGCATTCAAAACGTATGTACTTTAATTGAGAATTAGAGCATTAACTTGTCTCCTCAGCATATGAACACGATGATACACAATATAAATAGCTGCTGAAATGATGAGGTCCAATCTATTAAGAATAACTTCATCGATTCAAAACTTACTCCTTTATAATTTACTGGAGCTTTCTGAAGCTTTGGGTCCAAATCAATAGAGTTCTCCAAGTGCTTCAACACTGCCTCTCCATAGTCTCAGAAAGATCTGTAACCTCTACACTATCAGGATCTTAGAGAAGGAAAAAGAAAACGACATTGCTAGAAACCAAGAAACCACGTACCCTCCCTTTAAGTCCGGATGACTCTGGTTGATCTTCAACCTCAATTCTACAGCAACGGCTGCTCCTTCTAGACCCTCTACCAAATCTGTCAAGACTCTGCTGCCGCTACCTACTCCTGAAGCTCGAGTTGAAGCAAGTTTGTTGAGAACTTTGACCTATAACAAAATGGGAAGTTATTATGACTCAAAGCTTTAAGCTCATGCATTGCAGTTGGGGGCATTTAGAATTCATCTCTGCAACATCAACGCTCATCTATTTCAAAACTTTTAATAGCAATTTCCATCTCAAATTGTACTTCACACAATTAAATCACAGAGATCATGCAATTCGAAATAACACATACAGTGGCCAAAAATCTGAATGTTTTCTTTTAGATGAAGAAAGGAGGTAACTTGATTCTCTTGACCAAGGGATGGTCGTTTGAAAGAGAAGAGTCAAGGTCTGCTTTCTACAGTCCCTCAGGAAACAATAGCAGTACCAGATGACAAAGCAAATAACTCAGTTTCACCAGGTTTAATACATGAGTTCTACGATGAATGAATAGGGGAAATCCTTTCCAGGTGTCTTGAATTTTTATGCTGTTTTAGGAGATAAGCTTGCAATGCGCAGCTGAAAGTTGGATTCTCAAAGCTTTAGACCAAAGGACTTATGCTTAAAAAGTGAACTTTCTGCCAGGAGCTACGTTTACGAATTAAACCATCCAATATTGAGGAATTTCCATCTTAAAGGCAGATGCAATAACAATCTAAGAGCTCAAAAACCAAATAAACATAAGAATGCTACTTCTCAAAACAAACAAATACCTATGGTTGATAAACCTAGCAATGTTTCCAAAGGTCGTTGAATCCAAACAAAGAGCTTCATCATCCTTCACACACATGGAGCTCCAATCAGAATCAAGGAGCACCTGATAAGTACGTTTCGCAGCGTCACCCTTCTTCAAATTTCGCTCATGCATTTCCTTGATGGTTAATATTTCACCTATGTACTCACATACAAATGCACCTTTAGGCAGTTCATCCAGTGCTTGCAGACCCCACCCTTTTCCTTCCGACGTCATAAACACCTAAAGGACAAAATCAGTCACAAAAGAGTACAAGCTTAAGCTTAAGGGTTCCGAAACAAAGTCACTCACTGCAGTAGTAACTGGAACACTTTTAAGAATGATAACCACCACAAGGTCCAAATATGACAGTAGAGCTACAACAGGCAAAAGCTTTAAAATAACACGAAAACAATTCTTTACCTGCATATTATAACTTATGCCCCGCTGCACCACTCGATTGCCACAATGTTTACCACAACCACAGTTTCTCCAGCACTGTTTGATAAATTTTCTCTTCACGTGGCCCGTATACGGTTCTAAAATGTTGTTATCTTTTGACTTTTCTAGAGGGCATTCCCAACAATATAAGTGGTGGCTCTTTTTAGGGTCGCGATTGACAGAAATACACTTCAACAAAAAAGCTTCCTTTACAAGACCTTTCGCAGTGTATATAAACTCACCCCCATTTGCACATGCACAAGCACAGGGTACTGGACAAGGCAGGCAGTCACCATAACAATTTGAACAGCAATTCTCATTTCCGATCTCAGAAAGGGAGAAATTGATAGAAGCACTAGAGAAAGCGAGGCTATGAGGTATGTAGTGAAAGGATGGTGGACACTGCTCATCAATCTTGTTAACCCATGGGCTTCTTCAATCTGCAACAAAATGACATTTTTGGTCACCCTAAATCTATATCAAAAAGTGATGACAATACTCTGCTCTCAGAAGCATCAGAATTACCTTGCGTTTTCTATTGACATGCAGGTCAGAAGTGTCATGCAAAATTGTGCTGTCAGGCATGAGATTTCACAAGCCTAGTTGTCTTCCCCGGAAGATAATTCAGCCAGGACCACTTGATGGAAGTAGCAAGGCACTTGACACTCCGAAGTGACCGCATGGCGTGAGTGACTTGAAAGGAAACCAAAGGGCTCACAATATAAGAAATCAACCGCACAGGTTCTACAAAACCAAGTCTTTTTTAGTGAGGGAAAAGCACTTTTTGTTGCTTCCCCTCTCACCCCTGAATTTTCATTTGCAGATATAGTGGGCAATCAAAGCCCAAAGTATCGTAACACGGGAAAATGACAGATCCTAAATACACAAAACTTCCTTACCCGACAAACGACGTGCACTTCTTTGATTTTCACAACAGAACCTATTTGCTTTCCCTCTCCGTTTCTGGCTATAGAATCTAACCTACTGTATCAAACCTGTCACGGCAGAGACAAGATTACAGGAACAGACAAGCTTACGCAATAGCACATTACCACAAAATTTGCTTGGCTAAGAAAAGCATAAGAACCACAGAAGGTGGAACAAGCACTTGGAATGTTTTAATGTTTTAGAACAAACGCTTCGTACAATCAGCTGCACCACAGTAGCATGGCATTCTTTTCACCTTTCCATCAGGGCCAAAAACACTATCAAGCGCATAGCCATAGTCATACGTAAGCTCCTACAGACGAAATAACTGGGAGTCAATCATGCTGAGAAGAACCAGAACAAACCCGCTTAAAAGATGTCAGTTCCTCAAAATTAGCGAGAACCAGTGGTCCACACTTTCAACAAATCTTTCAGCAAAAGTTTACTAAAATAAAAGCAGTCAGTTTCATGAATAAGCAAGGCTTTCAGACTAGCAGCTATGTGCATGCACCTATATCTCGTAAGCGCACACATAAGTACAGACAGAGAGAGCTACGACTTGACACAGTGCTGCTGAATATATTTAATTAAGTCTATAGCTACCAAGCGAAGAGTGCATCACAAGAGAAAAATGAATTACCTGCAATGGTGGTATGTTATCAGCTGCAAATAGAACCACCCTAGCCAGCTTAATGTCTTGGTGGGAACTTAATACACATTGGACAAATAGATTGGGCTCGCAGCTATGATTGATAAACCTGGCAATGTTTCCAGCTGAACCAGCATCAATGCAGAACTCTGGGACCTCAGATTTCTGTTCATCATGCTTTTCCACCTGATCAGCTGTCCCAGAGGATGCATCTCGTGACCTCCTCTGATCATGGATGAGAAATATGAGAAACATGAAGTCACATTTCGGCTGTTCTTGACAGAAAAATGCATTTGACAGTGACTTCGAGTTAGCTTTCACACAGTTACATGCTTTTCCTTTTTTCAACTTTCAGTCTAATAAGACAATACTACAAAGCAGTGTATAGATCTTGGATAACTCTTGTTAAAATTTGAGAAACAGCCAGATGCCAATAGAAGAGAACAGCATTCAGGAAAACTTGAAAACAGACTAGTCAAACTATTCTCAAGACAGCAGTACAAAAAAAGTTGCCAAGCAAACTTTTGAACCATCTAGATATCTTAAATATATATTCAAAACAAAGCACTATTCTCCTGTACAAATACCTTGGTAACTAACCTCCATATTTGTAGCAATATTTCAAGACTTTCAATTTTAAGCACTGAAAAGGCTGATTGTAGACGATATGCCACCTACCACATAATACTAATGCTGACGATGAAAATACTCAATTCATTTCTCAATCCTATGTCATTCCCATTTAAAAAGGCTAGAAATTACAATGTCAAAAAACTTAAGTTACTGAAAGGAAAGAGGGTTCATGCAGATAAGGTCGCAATAGACCCCAACCCCATAAACAAGTGAGGTTGAAATTCTACAGCAAGGACAAACTTCCTTACTTGCTCAGAAAGCTAATCAATTCTGCCCTTTTGATGCTAAAAGAGCTCATGAATTATGATTGTGAGTTGGATGCAAGAATTTTGATTTCAGCACAAATAGTTGAAAATGAGTCATATTTTACAGCTAAGTTGAGAAGGGACAGGTAGTGCCGATTAAAAAAAGGAAGAGGTTACCTTTATCTGTATCAATGGAAGTTTCAGCTCAGACCTATTAGCTGCCTTTTTGCTGAACTTGTAAACAGCACAAGCATTATATTTTATGACGGTTCCTCTAGGCTATTTATGTTGTGACCGTGCATTATCTGTGCTTTCACAGGGGCCTCCGGATTCATTCATCCCAATATGTTGAAAAGAGTTTGATGACCCCTGTACAAGAAAATGACAAATATATTAATATTTATCTAAATAATATGCTTAGATAAATGTCTTAATTAATCTCATGTCAATGAAAAGTAAATTGTACCTGACTTAGAATTGTTCCATGAGATCTATTATTGTACTCCAACATCTATCCAAAAATAAGCTACTAATAGTAAATATTACAATTGTAACAAAAAGTTGAAATAATACTAACAAATAAAATGATTCATAATAAATACCTGAGTAGTGAATGGAGAAAATCCATTGAAATTGCTTGGCGGCATGATATATGATGATTGCATCTACATTAAAAAAAAATGACCCCTTTACCATAATGCAATTAAATTATCATAATGATTGTAACTTTTGAGAAAGTGTTTTCTACCATTATAAAGAGGCATAGTAACTTGAAAAATATACAAATTGATTGATCACCAATTAAACTCTATACATAGCTATTCAATACCTGATTAGGAAATTGGCAAAATCCATTCATAATCCCCGATGGCATAATGTATGGTGGTTGCTGCATTTATACAAATTTTTTTACCAAATTAGTAAATTGTAAATAAAAATGGAAAGCTAAGAGCAACATACCTGATTATGAAAATTCATGGTAGGACCACCAATGTTGCTGGGATAAAGGATACTTTGAAACTGATTTTGATGGCTCAAATAATTTGGAAAATGAGTTTCACTACGTGTTGCTTGAACAACCAACTCTACATAAGAAAGCAACAAAATGTTAATTAGCATCATGCAACATAAACAAAAAATTTAACTTATCATATTAACCAAAATAATATGTTACCTCGATTGTCTATTTGCATTGGGGGCATTCCTTTGATAGATTTTTTCTTCTTTTTCTCAGTTGAACTTTTTAGTCTTCCATAACTGATTGCCTTTCCTTTCCTTCGATGGGGGTCTAATATCGAGATATCACACAAAGAAGCCTCATTATCACCATCATCACCAGCGTCATTAGCCACGGCCATACTTGAATTGTATGATGAAATTTGAGCATTCGCTATTTGCATATTCTCCCTCACTATCTGCATAGTGTTTACATCTTTGGCTCCCAAACTCATCAGCTTAAAAGATTCTTGCATTAATGTGCAAAACCGATTAAATGTAGACGGACCAGGTGGCAAAGATTCATCATTCACAATCCCTTCTTTGGCACCCTTGGTCCATCTTTTCAAAATATAGGGAGATGGAATGCTCTTAACTATCGATTTATTCTGATTCAACACGTACAATGCATGGCGACACAACCACCCTTTTGACTCAAATAATTTGCATTCACAAGAAATTTATAACTCCATAGGATTAAATTTGACAAGGTATTCATGTCGACACCTTATGATATATGAATAAACCGATCCATCAAATGTAGTACCTGAAACATCTACAGAGAGACATTCCATTAATTCTTCAGAAAACTTCTGAAAAATAGTATGGGTATAGACAGCAGCAGCATGTTCCAGGAGCTCATTAGACGAAACCTGCAATTTGAGCTTCCCACGAGACCTGTAATCATCTTGAATTTCAATTTCTCTCATGTGCTTCAGTTGCTCTTCATAATAGTAGACAAATTTTATAAGGGATGACGTCTTCTTCGAAAAATGCTGGAAGACATGGTTAGTGCTCTCACTTCTTTGACTTGACCTTATACCACATGAAAAAATATCACGACCAAAAGCTGAACTCCATTTATGTCTAAGGCCATATAATCTCTAAAGCCAATTGTTATTCTGAGTATCCCACTCCTCTTCCATTTCCATCCAAATAGATTCAAATTCGTCTTCCGATTTACATCTATACATAAGCCTAAAAAAATACTTATCTCTAAAATCCGGCTTATGGTAAAGCTGTGGAATGTTTTTAATGGCATTTTGTATGATGTGCCAAGTGCATAAACGATGCTGTATATTCGGAAAAACCACTCTAATGGCTTTTGCCATGGCTTGATCTTGATCGGTGAATATGGTTTTAGGAGCCTTATCTCCCATAGACTCCAAAAACACATTAAATAACCAAATGAATGATTCCGCCGTTTCATCCAACAAAAATGCACAACCAAACACAGTATTTTTCCAATGGTGATTAACCCCAACAAAAGGTGCACAAATCAAACTATATCTATTAGTTCGATACGTGGAATCAAACACTAGCACATCACCAAAACAATCGTAATCGAATTTGGATAAACTATCTCTCCAAAATAAATTTGTCAATCTACCTTGTTGATCTACTTGTACAGCGTAGAAAAACATTGGGTTTTGCATTTGCATGCGATGGAAATGATTCAAAAGTTGTTGACAATCTCCCCCTTCCATAATCTTATTGCTTTCTGTCTGTAAAAAATTTTGACAATCACGTAGAATGAAACCCAAATTTTTACTTCCACCTGCTTCATTTGCTAAGAACTTATATGCCATAGTCCCACCAATGCCTGCTTTCATCATGCCACTTAAAACACCTTTGCAAGTATCGGATATCATCCTTCCACATCTAATCATATGCTTTTGATCTTCCGGTACAAATGCATGATTATGCTTAGAAACATACTCTATAACCTCATAAACACCATTATCAACCTTAAATTTGATATGAGCAGGACACCCACATCTAACTTCAGCCCTCTCAAATTTCTTTTCTTGATTAGATGAGGTGACAGAATGGCCCTCACAATTGCACAAAAATATTCGTCGAGTTATTTCTCCTTTCCTATTTTTAACCGTATGACCCTTCCTCACTCCAAATCCTTTTCCAATTGCATAAGCCACATACTTATAATATGCTTCATCTTCATTAGAAAAAACCATCCCGATGGCAAACTCAAAATCATTTTCCATATCACCTATTACGTGTGCAAGATGGGAAGTTTCATGCTACAATGAAATGAACAATAAAATAATCAATAAAAAAATAACATCAAAATAAAACAAAATATATTTCATATTGTATGACAATATATTTCACAATGTATGAGTAAAGAATTACCTCTGATTCAGCCATTCGATAACTTTACACGTGCAAATTAATTGAGGTGATGTCTTCAAAATAGAAATAAATCTTCAAGAGTTCCCTTCTAATAAAATACAAAACAAACCAAAAGAGCAACAGCGTTGATGTAGAAGTCAATTAGCGTCGCTGTCATCCACCTGCAAATCGATAGCACCATTCAATACATTCACAGGACAAACTAATATGCTTACATGTTAAAAAACCGACTCGGATGCAAATGAAAGTAGGCCCCCCTCATATTTATTTAAAAAAAAATAAGAGTCCAGTCCTGGCATGGGACTTGCTTAAATTGCATGATCTCATTATTGAAGAATAAAAGTATCAAAAGAAAAGCATAGAAACCTCCATACTTAAAACATCAATCTAATATCCCAAGGGTGTTCATTAGTGCAACATTTTAGCTTGCTGATATACTAACATCTACCTCAATAGTATATCCATCACTTATCAGCATCAAGCTATAAAATGGGAACTAGCATGACCTGGTATGACTAACTTGGTCAAACCAAGTTATCTTGACGGAAGAAAACAAGCCTCGCTGAAACTGAGCTGTTGGAGATGGGAATTTATTCTCACCTTTCTTAACTAAGCAACACAAAACTAATCAAATATGAGATACCATTGTTACCTTAGCGGAGAGACAAGATAACCAAGTCTTCCTAATATTATTTCCTTGGAAGTCCAGAAAGACAAAATGCTGACCGCAAGAAAAGACTCCAACCAGATAATGTACAATCGCAATTAATTTTCCTTTTATTCCACAACTTGAGACAAAAGCAGCAAAACTCAGAGAGGATGAAGGTACCAATATTCCTTGCAATTATGCTCAAGCAGATTAGTCTCAACGAACAATGATTAGATAAACGAAGTAGCTTTTCCACCAAAAACATCCATGCGCGAGCTCCCTACAAAGTTACAGCTGGCATCAGAAACAGAATCCAGAGATTTGCAATTAATGTATTTCAAATCCTTTCAGCTTAAGAATCAATCCGATGGAAGAGATGCTCTACAATTGCTGAGAAAGACACCGTCTAAAAGCATCCACGATGAAGAATACAAATCAGAATACCTAATTATTTAAAGGGTGAAGATGAGGTTTGAAATAAGTGACCACATAATAAAATTTGTAAACCCAATAATTCATACACCAAGTTGACATTTTTTCCTCGAAGGACAGCGCTGCATCCACCACATTGGCTCTGGAAGAAGCTGCCAACATTTTGGACACTTGACTAGCCGAACTTTACGAGTCAGTCCAGTGGTCATGTTTCTCCCAACAAACTGGCTAGATTAACCTATACATTGAAACTTTCCTAGCACGATGGAAAGTCAAATAAGAGAGTGAGATTCTAATAACATTGGCATCAGGGTGTTAACCCTTAACTAGACAACAGATGCTCGTGGCAAAAAAAGTGGGAGTCGAAGTTTTATGGCACAAAACGCAAGTTGTTCCCATAACTAGAACAAGAAAACGGAAGTCCATCAAGCTTATGGATTCATGATGTACAAAGCCATTCCTAGAAATGCATACAAGCTGTTGGGCGATCACAGTTAAGCTATGATATATGGTGTGCCCTTGTGATTAGGAAGGATCAAGACAATGATCATTGTTGGATGCAATTCCACTCTCGCACCATGGCAAAAGAACGTCTAGCTCACAGTTTCCTTTTGCTCAAAACTATTGCTAAAATTTTTCTGGAACCAAACAAGAACCCATGAAAATGCCAGGATTGATTTACAGAAGACATCATGTTGGAGGATTATTCACATCAAGGATTGAACTCCAATCTGTATCATGCCTATCACCATTGTCAACAATCTATCAAAAAGTGGATATGAATCTGATATGACATGTCACAGAACACATTGACAATATCATGTCACCATTAGCAGTTATGCTTGCATGGGTCGAATCACTCAACAGCAGGCTTGGCATAATAGAATCCTCAACCCTTCTACGCAGGGACATCTGGCTCTGCAATTACATTATGCATTTCCCAACAACAAATTTAAATATTGCAATGTGCCAAAATGACCACATTCCAGCCAATGATTCGGTTATTTTTCTTCTCTCCCCTAAAATCCAGCACTTAAAAAGAGTACTTGCTAGAATCGACTACAAATGCCAAAAAAAAGGCCCAGAAATATAAGAAAAGAACAGAGATGACTTGAGACAGATATTATACAATTGCATATTGCAGCCTTTGATATGATGCATAACTGTGTAAAGAGAGATTTGGGATCAAAAGGTTGATTGTTACTGACAATTCTTCGAGCCACAGCAATTTCCAAGCAGAGAAGAAATTTTTGAATTAAACAGGGAAATCAAGGCAGAAATCAAACTCTTGCTGTATAGAACTGTGGATGTTCATGTCCTAATACAGGCCAACGCAAATATAATGATATGCATATATATATATATATATATATATATATATATATATCCATTACCTTGGGACCTCATTTTGAAACGAACACTCGGGGAAAAAGGATAGAAGAACTGGGCAATCCATTCATTCAGTTTCCATAGCAACTGAATCAACAGAAAGTCACTACCCAGATTGAACTGACCATACTAAAAACAAGAATCATCTATAGCTATGCCAGATCATTTATCAGGATTGGATAAAACAACAACAACAACAACAACAACATCTTCACCAAAAAAAAATAATATTAAGCTTCACCAAAAAAAAAAACAACAACAACAACATAATGAAGAAGATAACATCATGTCAAATTGCCAACCCATGATTCCGAGGCAAATATTAAATGAGATCGATATCATGCACGAATCCAGATGAAGTTAGGAGACCCAACCAACCTTGGATGAAACACTAGAAACTCCGCAAGAAAAGAAGTACACGAGACAGAATCGATATTCTACCACGTACAGAAATGACCCAAGGAAAATTCTGATGACGCCCGAATCGGAAAAAAATATGTAACATTCTATTATCAGGTCTAAGGGATGGGAAGTTAAAAAACAGAGCCGCTGATATTTATAAAACACTTCATGCATTTAAATCTTTAATTTTCCTTTTTTGTGGGGGTGAAGAACGACTAACCTTGGGAAGAACGACTAACCTTGGGAAGAACATAAAGGAAGCATCTTCTTTCTTTGCTTGAGAAGTTAGTACTTTACTCGGTGTTCATCGTGGCATTCTCTCTCCTTTTCTTTTGCAGCTGCTTCGTCCTCGTTCTTGCATGATGGAGCAAATGATTAGCGAGGATTTATGCTGATGTCTGTAGTAATTGAGGAACCATTTTCTCCAGGAAATCCAGGCTCCTACCTTAACTCGATAATCAATGGTAAACAGCTTTCGTTGGTTGTCAAACTTGGACTCGCAAATGAACAATCAGCCACCAAGCGACATGCCTCTACAACTTTATAAACTCCCAGCACTGAGTTGCATTTTCTGTTTACTGACCAATATCATAAGAATGCACGTAAAGCCTCCAAATCGCACTTTCACAATGCATAATTGACCAAAAAGGGAAAAACAACAGTCAATTGTATTTATCACTTTGTTTCACTGGATCGACAAAATTGAATGCAAAGTGACAGCATGAGTTCACAGCAAGCGCTCGTTCAGAAACAGAAAAGACAAAACATCCGCACCATTTGAACATATAGCGATTAACTAATCTAACATTCTCAGAAAAACCAAAAAACTCTCCCATTCAAATATTTAGAAGTGCCTATAACCGCAGTCTTCCGACTTGAATGTCTTCACAAAATGGAAAGGAACTCATCAGCACGAAGATCCATATATAAACATCAAACGCGAGACGTTACTGTAGCGCATCAAACGAACAATGATTAAATAATAAGTAAAATACAACTATCAAAAGCAGCATGAGACCAATAATGCACTCCAAGTGTAAACAGATCAGTACACGTCGAAGAGATAAAATGCAGATCTCAGATTCGCAATCCACTCTATGAGGCTAACCTTCGTGCCGAAAGGACCGACAGGATAGTTGGCCGCGTTCTTCGGTAGGTCGTCGATGTCCCTCGCCGAAGCGGAAGCGGAGGGCCTCGGCGTTGACGTCAGCGTCAGGGGCGAAGGCGGGGGCGGAGGCGGCGTCGTCGGCGTCCGAGGCAACCGCCTTGAGGAGTGTCGGAGTCGGGGGCGTCGGAGTCGCGAGAGGGCGTCGGGGGCGGGGGCGGAGGCGGCGGCGGAGGCGGCGTCGTTGGCGTCCAAGGCAACCGCCTTGAGGAGCGTCGGAGTCGAGGACGATGGAGGCAACCGGTGGACCCGCAACACGACCTTGAGGGGCGGAGGCGGAGGCGGAGGCGGCGTCGTCGAAGTCGTGAGAGGGCGTCGGGGCGGAGGCGGAAGCGGAGGCGGCGTCGGAGTCGGGGGCGTCGGAGTCGAGAATGGAGAGAGAGAGCTCGTCGGCGAGAATGGAGAGAGAGAGCAGAGGAGGGGGAAGAGAAGCAGCTGTGTGACCTTTTTGTTCTCCTCCGCAACGGAACGGAACGGAGAAGGGAGAGAGAGAGAGAGAGAGAGAGAGAGAGAGAGAGAGAGAGAGAGAGAGAGAGAGAGAGAGGACAGAGAGGACGATGCGACAGGGGGCTCAGCGTCGCACACAGAGGAGAGCAAAGCAGGGACGCGTCAGAATGGTGGGCCCCACCCTCGGCCCGCGCGAATTTTGAACGCCTGCGCCCTCGCCTACGTGGCGCCACGCGTCAGTCGCTGAATGGTTTAACCCACCACCTACGTGTTGGGTTAAACCCACCCAATATTTTCTCCATGGAGAGTCTCGCACCACGTAGACATGTACCATCCCTACATTTGGGTTGTGTTTGTTTTGCTGATAATAAATGATTTTAAAAATATTTTCCTAAAATAATTACTTGTATTGCTTTGAAAAAACAGTTTTTTTTTTATCGTTTACTAAAACATTTAAACATAAATTACTAGAGATAATAAAAATATTTTTTTATTGGCTAATTATCTTGAGCAATATAAAAAATTACTTTTAGCGAAATGTTTTTTAAATATTTGTTTTTCACAAAATAAACGGAGCCTTAATAGTTTCAACTTTTTCAGATAGTAGGATCTCTAACATGGTAGAAATAGTCTTTACATATATAAAAAAAATGATCTCCAATCAATTATTTCCATGCCACCTATACATGGTGCTTCAGCAGATCATATATACAAATATTGGAATAATTGTGAATTTTTTAAAATCTATTCTATAATATGAATTCGATCTTAAAATTTTTAATTAGATCAATAAATTCTAAATATTTTGACTATTTATTAATATAGTGCTAGCTCAACCAATTTTAATCAAAAATCATTGACATGGACAAATTTTGGAATTTTTAAAATGTTTTCCAAGTGTTTTCTTTTGATGGTGCTACATATGGTCATGATGTATTCAATAGCTCTAGTTGGCACTATAAAAGCTATCTATGTGTATAATCCTTTAACAATTCATTCATCAAGTTGCATTCGGTCGTTTGTATTTCTAGCAAGGATAAGGCTAAATAAGATATGACATGAAATATGAGGATTTTGTTATAATCTATCCACTATTTGGTGAATCGCAATTACAAAGCCGGATATTTTAATATCCTATCATTTCATTATTTGCTATGAACGATATATCAGTGTAAATAAATCTAAAAAAATGTAATAGAGATTGTAGGAATTTCTCATGACACTCTTGCTTGCTTCATTGTTATCTTATTTCTATATTATCCCCTCTCTTTTTTTATTTCCTTCCATGTGTTTTTAATTTTTTTTCCCTTCCATCATTCTTTAATAAAATATTATTAAATAGCGAACTATACTAATAAACCAAAAATATGCCATAAACATAAATACTAAATGTATATTGAATATATATTATAGGATAAAAAGAAATTTGAATATGGAAATAAAATAGAAAATTGTTGCTTTTGTGTTATTTTGAATGTTCTTTTTCTATATTAGAATCTAGATATTATTTCAATTTTATTAATTTATAAAGTTTTTTATTTGAAAAAATAGCATTTTACAATAAATATTATAAATTCAATTTACCTTTATATCATCTCTCCATGGAATTAATTTATCTAGACTAGTTGCCTCTTATATCTAACTTTGTTTTGTTTTGAATAGGAGCCACATATAGGATAGGAATCCTATCGTAAATTTTGTCTTGATTAGAAATTAGTTAATCTTTGGATAGCAAAATGATAGATCCATCTTTGTCATTGTTGACAAATTTTTTAAGTTTTAAATGTTTGTGAACTTGCCATAAAACAGACGCAATCACGACGGGGCACGGCACATCAAGAAACCATAGAAGCCCCCACGAAAGCACTAATAGCAAATAGCAGCTATGGTCGAAAGGACACCCACGCCGATGGACATGTTGATTGATTTGACTCGAGTGTACCCGGGCAAGAAATCTTAAAACTGTTCGTTTATTGTCGTTCTGCTTAAAACAAAAGGAGAAGACTGCATTGTGTTTAACCATACTCCTTCTGGATTTAAATCGCTTGAGACCATTTCATCTGCAAGGCTATAGTCTATTCTGTTACTAATTTTTTTTAGGAAAGATAGTCACAACCCTTTTGGCGCGATGGGTTCTGTATTTTCTCCACCTCGGTCCGTATGGTTGTAAGTTATAGTCTCACAGATGCTCCGATGCCTAGACTTTATGCTCAGTCAAGTTTACCCATAAAGCAAAAAGAACTATTGCGTGATAGAGAAGCTGTCATTGTGTTAGGTTTCGACCTTTTGGAGATCCTCTCCAAGATAACTTACCGAAGTTTTGCTGCATGCTTTCAACGAGTAATATCATAGCTAAAATATTGATTATTCAACACAAAATGTGTATCAATGTTTAGTGTATATCTTGAAGGAGTCTGAACATCTTCATAAGTAGTCGATTAGGATTGCCATCGTTATACGGTCAGGTTGAAAGATCATGGGTAAGGTAGACGTGGAGGTATAAATAACAATTCCTGGATGTAGTTGCCATGCATCACAAGGTAGTCCATATGAGACTACGGGTAGGGTTGTCAGTTCTTTATATCTTTTAGTCCTCTGCTTGGGTATGTTTGTGATATTACAAAATGTTTCAGTATGTTTATAAAATGTTTTTCATTGAAAAATAATGAAAATATGTTAATTTGTGTCAATTTCGAGTTAAGTTGTGCTGAGTCGTGTTGTATTAAGATTTCTTGAGAAATTCATGTCCCATTCGTATCATGATCTTACATTGTGTCAGGAATAGCCTCCTTTATCTACAATTATTGTTGTCAGTAATAATGTCTATTGTTTTTTTTTTTCTTTTGTGGTCGAAATAATAATAATGTCTATTGTGGTGCAAAGGACGAAGGTGAGACTCGTGTTGAGATAAACTGAGCAAATGATGCTTCGATTAAAGGGGTCACAAATCTAAGAAAGGAGGCTTGCAAGTGGGGGGGAATATACTGAGGTGCATGTGTGTTATGGAGAGAGAATCCACATCAAAGTAGAAATTTAAATTTGTTAATGAGTCCGTTAGGGCTTTCACTACTAAATCTCCTGAGGATGAGGTGATGACTATGAATTGATCCAGAAATCACTAAGTGACCTATGATCACACTGGTGGCCAAAGAAAGGAAATGTGATTACAAAGTAAGCGAGTTCACCATTAGAGGGAAAGTTGAAGGTAATGCTGGGATTTTCTTTCAATGCCATACTAGGCTCATGCACGAAATTTACTTTTTAATTCTGACCAGTCAATTAAGCAATAAAACATATGTAAAAAATTTGTGTCTTTTTGCATGATTACTTTATATCTAGCATCATCTATATCGATTCCTCAAATAAAAGTTGAACTATACATTATGCAACCAAAAAATATTCTTGAAATTAGTTAGTAAGACTAGAATCCTTATGAAACCGATAAGTGTAGTTCAGGGCGTGCTTTAATTTTTACCTATACAAATGTTTTATAGAAATAGGATGACCAAAGGTTTATTGATCAGATTTACACTTTCATGAGTGTTTTCATTATAACAATAGTTGTTTTACTGGCAGAGGTTCCGGCAAGCTCACTTAGGGCCCAATACTTGTATACTTCACCCACTTAACAAAAAAATAATCTTAGAAAGTGTTTAAACATATGGCGAGACGTGTATTGTCCAATTAAGCTCTACCTATTTAGTAATCGTCACATTTTCCAGATGAAGTTTTAACTATAACAGTCTATTTTATATGGATAAAAAATTTATTATATTTTTTTTATTCATAACAAGCCACGTATGCAATTTATCTTTTAATGAGATTTTCAAGAATGATGTTGACATATCAATGATTAGGCAATTGAGTAACAATGTTCTCATAAGTGTTACATCAAACATCACATCATATGACTTTTCCAGTCGAAAAATTGCATTGATTGCTATGGGTATAAATAATCCACCGGAAGATGGACCATTTGCCTCAGAAAGTACCACATCCAAATTCTCTCTCTATTTCTAAGCTCGGTGGATCGAAAATTCATAGGCGATGGAGTTAGATATAGTCCGATTTCTAGAAAACAAGACCATACTAGTTATTGGCGCCACGGGTTTCCTAGCCAAGGGTATGTTACGAAATCGCACGTCGATTCCAGAAGAATAATGCTCGCAAACAATTCACCAGACATAATATACTAATAAAAGAGCAGAATCAGATGAACACGCCATAAAATTTGTTATTGAAGTTCACCCAAACTTGGGCTACGTCTCCGCGCAGAGGCACTCTGCGAATCCACTAGACTTTGGAAAAAGTTGGAATACAACGACGATCTTCTCTTAAGATCAGGGTACGAAGAGATTGAAAACTCTCATCAAGAAAAAACTCACTTTTTTCTTCTCTCTTTTTCTTGCCTCTCTATTTCATTTTTCAACGTCTTGACGGCTAGGGTTTTGCCATCGCTAATATATAGGTACCACTTTTAACCTAAAAGGAAATCTAATAGAAAAGACAAAAAAGCCCTGAAAAACAAATATTTGGCTTTATCTATAACAATCTCCCACTTGAAGACAAATATACCCAAGCACCAAGCAACTTTGCATCCATCTTCTTCAAAAAATAGAAGTTGAAAAACTTGTGCCTCTGCGATACTCCTCATCAATCAACATGGAGTAATACCAATGGTAATAGTACAGAAAATATGCTTCTCTCTGTCTACTACCTTGGTCATTATGTCAGCTGGATTCCTCGAGCCATCAATCTTTTGTAGCTTTAATTCATTATCTTTCAATGCTGACCTGATAAAGTGATAGCACTTCTTGATATGTCTAGTCCTTGAGTGATAAGCTGCATTCTTTGCTAAGTGCACTGCACTTTGACTATCACTCCATAGTGTACTGACTGGCCGTTTTCGATGTAACTCATCCATATAATCTTGTAATCACATGATTTCCTTGGAGGCTTCTGTAATCGCTACATATTCTGCCTCTGTTGTCGATAAAGCCACTACTTTTTGTGGTTGAGATACCCAACTCACTGCTGTACCTGCAACTGTAAAGACATATCCAGTGGTACTCTTACCGCTATCTCGATCACCCGAATGATCTGCATCTACATAACCCTACAACTCTAGAGATGTACCACCATAGCAAAGTGAGTAATTGGAAGTACCTGCTAGATATCTCAATATCCATTTAACTGCATTCCAATGCTCTCTACTTGGGTTCTGCATATATTGACTTACAACTCCCACTGCTTGTGCAATGTTTGATCTCGTGCTCACCATGGCATACATCAAACTCCCCACTGCTGATGCATATGGAACTACTGCCATCTCATCTTTCAAAGCTTGAGTGCTTGGACACATATCCTTGGAAAGTTTGAAGTGATTCGCTAGAGGAGTTGCAACCGGTTTTGCCTTGTCCATGTTAAATCTCTTTAACACCTTGTTCACATAGTCTTCCTGCGACAACCATAATTTCTTATTTTCCCTGTCTCTGATGATTTTCATGCCTAAAATATTCTTGGCCTCTCCCAAGTCTTTCATAGCAAACTGTGATGATAACATCTTCTTCACTTCTACGATTCTCTTCATATTGGAACTAGCCACAAGCATGTCATCCACATATAAAGATAGATACACAATGTCACCATCATCATATTTGCGAAAATAAACACAGTGATCAGACTCACAGTGTGCAAATCATTTTTCTTCCATGAAACCATCAAATTTTAGGTACTATTGCCGCGGAGCTTGTTTCAAGCCATACAAGCTTTTCTTCAAGTGACATACCATGTGCTCCTTACCTTTGACTTAAAAACCCTTAGGTTGTGCCATGTATAATTCTTCATCTAAGTCACCATGTAAAAACGCTGTTTTTACGTCTAACTACTCAAGATGAAGATCCTCCACTGCAACTATACTTAGCAGAACTCTAATTGATGTCATTTTCACTACAGGTGAAAATATCTCGGAGTAGTCGATTCCTTCTTTTTGAGAAAAGCCCTTGACTACAAGTCTCGCCCTGTATCTAATACTACCATCTGCTTCATTCTTAACTCTGTACACCCATTTGTTTAATAAAGCTTTTTTACCTGTGGGCAACTTGGTCAACTCCCAAGTTTTGTTCTGAAGTAACGAGCTCATCTCGTCTTTCATAGCACACTCCCACTGCAAGTGAGACGTGTATGCCTTTGCCTCATCGTAAGTCTCCGGTTCCCCCGAATCTGTATATAAGACATGGCTCAAAACAGTATTAGCTGATGGATAAAAAATTACCTTTGGCTTTCTCACACGTGTAGACCTTCTCAAGACAGGTAATTCAGGGTCATTCGTTTGCTCCGAATCACTGCGTTCTTCTTGAACTACCTCTTCACTGATAATAGGCTCATCTTGAACCTCTCTTTCAGGTGAACTTTGATCTACTGGAAACATCTTCACGGGCAATATGTCTAATTCAACATACTCCGGTTGTACTACCTTCTCATGCTCTGTCTCTGTCTGACGATTCTTGTACATCTTTTCTTCATGGAATACCACATTGCGACTGCGGATGACTTTGTTATTCTCATAATCCCAAAGTCTATAGCCATACTCGTCGCCACCGTATTCAATAAAGACACACTTCTGGGACTTAGCATCAAGTTTTTTTCTATCCTCCCTGTCAATCAAAGCATATGCAATACAACCAAACACCTTTAGATGTGAATAATTAATCTTTTTACCTGACCACTGCTCTTGTGGTATTTCTCTATCCAACGCACTAGATGGACTTCTGTTGATAAGATAAATAGCTGCATCAACCGTGGCAGCCCATAAGTGTAGCGGGAGACCCGCGTGTAGTCTCATGCATATCGCATGTTCTAGAATAATTCTGTTCATTCTTTCAGCTACACCATTCTCTTGAGGAGTTCTAGGAATAGTTTTTAGCCCGTGTATGCCTTCTCGGCTCAAATAATTTGCAAATTTTTTATTTGTGTATTCACCACCATTATCAGATTTCAAAGCTTTAATCTGATAACCTGTTTCTTTTTCTACCATAGTCTTCCACATTTTGAACATCCTGAATACTTCTGATTTTTCTTTAAGAGCATAGACCCAAGTCTTTCTTGTTGCATCATCAATGAATGTGACAAAATATCTCTTACCACCATAAGAGAGTTCTTGAGCAGGTCCCCATACATCAGTATGAACCAACTCTAGCTTCTGGCTTTTATTTTGTCGCCCATTCAATTGAAAACTAACAGCCTTCTGTTTTCCATAAATGCAACTCTCACAAAAATCTAACTCAACTTTTTGTAAACCCGGAAGTAATTTCCTCGAGTGTAACTGCTTTACACATTTTTCATTAAGATGTCCTAAACAATAATGCCAAAGAGTAGATAAATTACCTGTAGCCATTGTAGTTGCAACCATATCACTGATATCGTTTCCTTGGAGAAGGTAAAGTGTACCCGTACGCTTTCCCTTTACTACTACTCTTACCCCTGAGATTATCTTCTACTCTCCGCAGCCAAAGGTTATTACCAAACCTTCTTGGTCAAGTTTACTGGTTGAAATCAGATTTTTCTTTAATTCCGGAATATGCGTAGTTTCACGCAAAACTAGACGTCTTCCACTTGAGATGTTCACAGTCACAGTTCCTTTCCCAACAATTGGACACATGTGGCCGTTTCCCACAACCACTTGTCCAAAATCTCCACTGGCATAATCATCAAATATGTCTCTTTGCGAGGTGCAATGAAAAGAAGCGCCATAATCAATAAACCATTTATCTGTTGTCAAGTCAAACCCTGCAGACAAACACAAGTTATTTAGCAAAGATTTATTGCTAACTACATTAGCACCTTGATTCTCATCTTGCTACTTCTTTTTGTAGGCTTCACACTGAAACCTCCGGTGTCCGGTTTTATGACAAAATCAACACTCATCTTTTGCAACCTGTCTCTTACCCCTTGATTGTGATCTGCCACGACCGCTGAAATTTCCTCTACTTTTACTTCTTCCACGGTTCTCCACTACAAGTGCCGTTGAAGATGTAGATGCAGAAAAATTATCTCCACCTGAGACTTTCCTTCACATCTCTTCATCCATGATACTACTCACAGCATCATCAAGAGTTAAATCATCCTTCATGGTGCTCGAAATTCCCTGCATTGCGGTATTGTAGCTTTCTGGAAGAGAATATAAAAATAATAAAGCTTGAAACTTCATATCTAAATTTATGCCTGCGGATTCCAATTGACCTGTGACCTGCGTGAAACTATTAATATGCTCCGCCACAGAACCTCTATCAGAAAACTTCATATTAACCAGTTTCTTCAGCAAAAATACCTAATTTGATGTGGATGGCAAAAATACCTGATTTGCTTTCGCGATGTGATACCCTGTCTTTTTCGTCAACCCTAGACGAATTGCACCTAACGCCTTTCGATCAAGAATTTTCCATCTGGCTTCTGCTGTCCGATCCACTTCCGCCATCTTGGGTTTCCAACCCTCAAGTGGTGCATAGAGATCTTTTTGATGAAGATAATCATCTATTTGTAGTTTCCACCATCCGAAATCCTCTCCATTGAACTTATCGATTCTGATTTTATCTTCTGCCATCATGTTTGCTTTCAATCGAACATCACCGAAAAACCCTCGATGTTCTCAATTAGCCAACCTAGACTCTAATATCAGTTGTTATGAAATCGCACGTCGATTCTAGAAAAATAATGCTCGCAGACAATTCACCAGACAGAATATAGTAATAAAAGAGCAGAATCAGATGAACACGCTAGAAAATTTGTTATCGAAGTTCACCCAAACTTGGGCTACGTCTCCGCGCAGAGGCACTCTGCGAATCCACTAGACTTCGAAAAAAGTTGGAATACAACGACGATTTTCTCTTAAGATCAGGGCACGAAGAGATTGAGAACTCTCATCAAGAAAAAACTCACTTTTTTCTTCTCTCTTTTTCTTGTCTCTCTATTTCCTTTTTCAATGTCTTGACGGCTAGGGTTTTGCCATCGCTAATATATAGGTACCACTTTTAACCTAAAAGGAAATCTAATGGAAAAGACAAAAAGGCCCCTAAAAACAAATATTTGGCTTTATCTATAATAGGGTACTCTCTAGGGGTGAGCGGTTCCAGGTTCCGGTTCGGTTCCGTATGGAACCTGGAACCTACCCTCGGGTACAGGTTCCTCATTTTTTGGAACCTGGAACCTACCCGTCAGAACCGAGAACCTGGAACCTACCCTGTCACAAGTTCCAGGGTCGGTTCCAGGTTCCTACAGTTTCTTTTTTTTTCTTTTTTTCTTTTTTTTTTTAATTTTTAGATTTGAACTATAACGTACGTGCATACTCTACGGTCAATTCCCAATAACCTAATTAAGACCCAGCAAATGACAAGAAAGCAGCGGATGGCAACTCCGACTAGCATAATTAAGAACCAGCAACTAACAAGAAAGCAATATCCCATCTAGAAGGAAGCGCCAATATCGTACAATAAATGGCAAAATGAAACCTAACAATGCTCCTCAGACAATGCTTGGTTGGAACGACTAATTTGATGCAGATCAGTGTCCATAAGCTCATATGCAATATAAACATCATTGAAAACCTCTCTCTGTGGCGGTGGAATAATATCTCTAATTGCCACAACCTGCATTAACATAATATGACCTCACATAAGCATACAAGAATCATAATAACCGAAAAGCAAGTTCTGTTAAAATTGCCATGCAATACCAGTTCTGCATTGATTAAAGAGCTTATTTTGTATCTGGCATAGCCACGCCATAAATAAATGTAGCTTCATTAAGGACCGCATGCATGTGGATTCCCATCAATCATAGTTCAAAACTTGTTCTTTATACCAACAAGAACCACTTTCATACCATTACAAATTGCATCCAGTCAGGATATAACCATCTATTCCATCTCTAAGAATGATGAGTATCAGTGCCTTTCTATATCAGTATAATAGAAATTAAACTTCTGAAAAGTTCAAAAAAGGGACGTTCAACTCTGTAAGTAGCAAAGTGACGATAAGACTTTCTATATCTTGATGAGTGATGACAATACTCTGATTGGTGTTTCAGTATGTTCTCTGTCTCATTAACAATTGATGCAGAGAAATGGTAACACAGAACAACATGGAGACTAGATTATCTTAAGCAATCTATATCCCTTCTAGTGAAATAGAAGATTCAAAGCTCTACTATTTGTTGCACTAACTCTTAATTCGTTGTCCACAGCAGGAAATGCTAATTCACCTGTACTGCACATTCGTTAGACTTAGAACCAAGATGGAGAGCAACGTAAATGCACCATTGCATAATATCGATGGCACTACCGACACCCATAAGCCAACCATAAAAAAAAAAAAAACAACACACTTCAAACAACCCAGAAAGCCATTCTCAATCACGTAATAGAAAAACTGTAACGCAAGGGATTCACTGACGTTTTCATGGTCCATGTGCCGGAGGAGCTTGATCTCATGGAGGGTCCTCTTCGCATCAATCTTGTTATAGAAAGCATTAGCAATCTTCTTTATGGCCACATGCTCATTCGTCTCCGAATTCAAAGCCAAGCTGAAACCCAAAAAAAGAAGCACGACTCAATCAAAAACGAATAATAAAAAGAAAACTTTACGCATCGCTTCTAATAAGGAGTTAAAACAGAGCAAGTCCAAGAATCACCGAATCAATCACTCACTCCCTACGCTGGTATTACCCCGAGATCGTACAAATGAAATTCACAGCATTTGATGGTATTACCCCGAATCGTACCCTTGGAGAGAAGGTCCAGAAATCCAATTTTACCGAGCGAGCGGCGTCCGGCGCTGAGCAGCAAGCAGGGATGTCGGTTGCTGGTCTTCGGGGCAACGGCGTCAGGCGTCGCGACTGCTGTCGTCGGGTCGTCGGAGCAGAGGCGGAGATAGCAGCAGCGGCATTGTGGGTCAAAATCGGAGACCTAGTGACTAGAGGTGGTGGGTCGCGAGTGGAGACAGCAGAATCGGCGTCGTCGGGGCTTCTGCTCGTCGGGGCTTCTGGCGTGAGCAAAGGCGGTGGATCGCGAGCGGAGACGAGCTCGGCTCAGATCTGCCTGCATCGGGTAGTTGGCGACGGGCGTCGAGGCAGAGCACGGCAGCGACGGGCGTCGAGCGGCGAGGGTTCGAGCGAGCGACGTCGGTGACTGGCGTCTAGCGGTGGTGGCCTTGAGGGTGAGCGGCGTCCGGCGGCGAGACTCAGAGCGGCGTCCGGCGAGACTCTGAAAAATGGAAAGTGAGGGGGTCGGGAGTCTCGGGGGAGTGGGGTTCCTTTTGGAACCCTAACCGGTTCCAAAACCGGTTCCACGACCGGTTCCGGTTCCGGTTTCGGTTCCAATTCCGCTTGGAACCGGAACCGGAACTGGAACTCCCGGTTCCCAGAAAAAAGGAACCGGAACCGGAACCGGTCCCCCTTGGAACCGGGAACCGTGCTCAGCCCTAGTACTCTCTCTCTCTCTCTACACAGTATATTTATGTATATAAATCAGTCCAGTATACTCCTGGCGAAGGCTTCCTTTGGGGACAGAAAAAAGAAATGGGATGCATGCGTAACGCATGCACACACACACACGTCTACGGGAGTTATAATCATATTTCTCTAGTTATTACGATCTATTTTCTCGAGAATAATTTATTTGAGATGCATATAAATATTAAAATCGTCTTGTTCCCAATTGACATGTTCTTGTTTGTATTTACTGTTTTGACATAGTTTTTGTGGAGAAGATACTCCGAATTCAACTAAATGTGAAGAAGATGTTCCTCCTTATTAGAGCTACGGATAAACAATCAGCTATACGTCGGTTACATGAAGAGGTAATAGGTTTCCAAATAAACCCTAAATTGGGATTGGCATGATAAAGTCGGTTCTTGTTTTATATTCATCATAGCATTTGATTGAGCCGTTACTATTATCTTCCTAGATAGTGATAGAATGAGAAAAGTATATTAAAAAAAAAAGTCATAAATATATTACACCGGTACCAATTTAGTCATAAATCTTTCGATTGCACTAATTTAGTTTTAAATCTTTTCGCATTAGTATCGATTCAATTCATCTAGCCAATTTATGTTAGAAATTACTAACATAAACTCTAGCAGTTCTACTTCGCACGATTGACGCTAACGTGGAAATTTTTTTATAATTTTATCATTTTTGTAGAATTTTTTAATATTTTTTCTTTTTTTTTTCATTTTCTTTACCCTCTTGGCCATTGAGGGCCTTTGCACCCTCATCGACCCTAGGTGAGGGAGCCACGACCTTCACTTGCCATGGGGGAAGGCCACAATGCCTTGCCTAGACCAAGTGAGGGAATCACAACCCTCGCTTGGATCTAGGCAAGGGCCCCATGTCCTTGTCAAATGGCCTCACCCGCTATGATCGAGCGCCTCTGTTCCCTCACTTGTGGTTGACAAGGGTGTAGAGGCACTCACTGGCCAACAGGTGACCCTCGTTTGGATCTAGGTGAGAGCCAACTACCTCTCCTATGGCCAATGAGATTTAAGATTAAATTGGTTTATTTGAAAGATTTATGACTGAATTAATATTAATATAATAGGTTTTGGACTTTTTTGATACTTTTTCCTTGATACAATGGTGCTTACCATTTTTTAACATATACGATGAGAAGTTACTTTTGGAACCTCATGTGGGTTTCCTTATGTTTTAATGCATATAGAATGGTTTTCTATGGTAAACTTTCAAGTACATTTATGGAGTTAAATAACGGAATATATCGGGTACACATTCTGTGTTTTTTTTTCCTCGCTATAACAGGGCGAAGAATAAAAAAAAATTCTCATTCCTTTTGGCTTGAATAAAAATAAACCCCGAGATGTTATTAGTTAAATCTCACTGGCACTTCTTTTACCCAGGGATGCGTATTATATCCTGAGACACAACTACATGCTCTTACTACCTTTTGAATTTTATAAAGAGTATTTTGCACATTATACATATGTTCTAGATGAGGTCTTATATATTGAGCACATCGCGAACAGCTCCTACAGAAGAAGTTATTCCATGTTTTGAGGGAAAAATGGGCAGAGAATTTCAATTCAATTGTGGAGAAATTGTCTCCAATTCCTGGTGACGTTTCTTGCGAGAACTTGGGAGTACATAATTTTGATTTGAGGTCGGAGATGTGGAGAGAAATAGACATAATCGTTAACTCCGCCGCAACTACAAAATTCGACGAAAGGTACATAGCGATAATTTTGCCTTTGCCGCTCAATTTATAATTATTCAAATGGTTCGTTTCTTTTTCTTCATGCTATGTTGTGTTTACTGCCATTTTTTTCCGCAGATATGACATTGCACTAGCTGTCAATTCATTTGGAGCGAAGCATGTTGCTGAATTTGCTGTAAGATGTGCCAACATAAAGATGCTACTCCACATATCAACTGGTTTGTGATTGTCGATTGGGGTCCTTCTTGATACTGCAACTCAGCTCTATACGCACGTCATTGAGAACACCAAATCAAATTATCATCATCATCAGCAGCAGCAGCATCATTATCATTTTGCTTTAGTGTACATCAAATTAAAGAAAATTCCATTAAAGAGGCTCGATGGATAAATATTACATACAATCGCCAATGGGAGGAAACACTTAATCAATATTTCTGGTCGTCGTCAATTATAGTCCATGTTTATCCAGGAAAGCGGGATATGTATAACCGAAACACCATGATTCGTTATCTTTCTTCCGGTTTTGTTTTTATACACTGAGGGTGCAAAAGAAACCCTTATACACGATAAGCTCAAATGCTTACACGTATTCCGTTTTCATATTTTAGCAACTAAGTTTATTCCATTAGCAGGTAACAGATTTGTTTTTTTTTTTTCCCCCAAAAGTACTTTACACTGACAGTGTATCTTATATAATTGTTTATTTTCAGCATATGTATGTGACAATATGACCGGAATTATACAAGACAAGACATTTAACATGGGTGAGACGCTCAACGGATCAGGAGTATTGGACATGAATGAAGAGAAGCTCCTAGTTGAAGAATTAATGATTGAACTTCGAGAAAAGAATGCTTTAGAAAGAGAAATCACCATTGCTTTAAAGAATTTGGGCCTGCAAAGGTTTGCCTGTTATTAATTGATTGCAATCAATGGAATTGATGATGAAGTTAATTGGAAATAACGTCTTTAATAGTGGGTGTCAAACTTTGAGCTACAAGTTAGACTACCACTTGGTTTGATAACCATGCTCTACAAAGAGGAAGAGTAAACATTTGAGAGAAACATACTTAGAGTAGGATAGATAAAAAGAAGAAGAAGAAGAAGAAATGTCTGTCACCTCAAACTTGGCTTACCCAATGTTCATCTCTAAAGTTGATTGTGTCGTATCGATTCCCTTTTCATGAAAGTTTGGACTGTTGAAAAATGTTTTTGATTGTACTTTAAGTGAATTTTAACAAGTAAACTCTTGGTGAGGTACTTTATCCAAGGATGTGATAATAGTAGCAACAATCTAAACATGAGTTAAGTAATTAAAAATATGATTGATCAATCAATTCAGTCATATACTTAGATAATAGTATATAGACCAGTATCCATGATTTTGATATAATTAATTCGCAGGGCAAGGCTCCATGGTTGGCCAAACACGTACACATTGACGAAGGCGGTGGGGGAAATGATATTGTGGCATCATTGGAACCAAAATACACCACTTGCTTTTATAAGACCCACAGTCATAACAAGCACTTATAGAGAACCTTTTGCCGGTTGGATGGAGGATTCTTCTTTCAGGTTATCCTTTAAAGATCCATCAATCGAGCTGTGAAATGAAAACGTAGTTTAATATGTAAGAATATTGCAAATCAAACTTGTATTTGTAGCAATAACTTCCAAGTATAATAATACACTCATAGTTGGCATAATTTTCTCAATATTACTCACTTTAGATCTCTAGTATTACTCATGACATCGTGTCTTGAAAGTGATATCATTGTCATCCCTGAATAGTTAGATGTTGGGTGCAACTTAGTAACTAAAGTGAACCAAAAAGAAAGTTCATGGATAAGTCATCGAATAAAAGTTAAGAGACTATTCATGATGTTACTTATTGTCTCTTCACAAAATGCAAGCTATTAATTGACAAGAAAACCAAGAAACCGTACCTCTATTTTGTTATTCCAATTGCTAGTCAGCAATACATGGTCATTGAGAAATTGTGGGACAAGAACCTCACAAATAGCATAACTTTCTTACATGCTCATTTTGTGTTATAACTTTTTAATCGATCACTTAACTAGCATAACTCCTTTATGATTACTTGAGTGTTATAACTTTTAAAAGATATTAACTTTAAGTGCTATAAGTTTTTATGCAACATTAGATTTTCCAATTATGAAAATTGCCGACATCACTCCAGTGAATGTTGTTGACACCTCATTTAATTTTAGAAAATAGAATTAGAAGATAATCTTTGATTAAGTGGGAAATTTTGAAAAAAATTTAAATTCAAAAGAATTCAACAGTCGGATTTTGGAGCCACTATTTTGTTGAGCGGTTGAGCAAATATGTGCAAATCTTCACCTGCAAAAAAAAAGTTGAGTGATTCTTTTATAGAAAGCAATGCGAGGTTTCGGAATCAGGGTTTCTTTTTTCTTGGCCATTCATCAGAGAAAAATATAGAAAATTGGCAGAGGAAAGAAAAAAAGTGTGCGGGGGTGACTTCTCTTCGTCAAGGAAAATGAAAGCAAAAGGGAAAAGTCAGTAGGGGGAGTTTCTATTGCTTCAAGGAAGAAAAAAAAAAAGGTCAGAAGCTTTTGCTTCTGTAGAAAGTCAGAGAGACAGGTGAGAGAGAGTGTCAGGAGAGAAAAAGTAAACAAAAAAAGAAGAAGAAGAAAATAGGACACACTGTTCATCTTCCTCGCGGATTCCTCCTCCGCGAAGCCCCGCGCCACTGTTGCTTCCACGACCGCGACCACTGCTGTCTGCGAAGCCCCACACCGCTGCCGCTCCGGCGCCCCACATCGCCGCCGGTCCGGGATCTCCACCAGCACGCCTTGCGCCAGTCCCCGCCTACCACTGCAACATTTCAACAGCCCGTGCCGTGCTTCCGCTATCTCTACCGTGCCCAGCAATCCGACGGTCCGCCTCTGCCCAAGTTTCTGAAGCTCCGTTGCCGTGACCGTCCCCCGCACAGCATCTCCACCCTGAGCGCCGAAGCCCGCACCTGCGCCCCCACATTGCCGCCGGTCCGAGATCTCCCCTCCGACGCACCAGCCCGCGAGCCCTCCTCGCCGACCCAGCCGCCGGACGCCTCGCTGCTCCACCCCCGACGCCCGCGCCAGTAGCTTACGCGTCAGCTGCAGTTCGTTGGAGCCCCGCACCGCTTGTGCCTGCCGCTGCAACGCCCCGAGTTCCGCCACCTGCTGCCTCCCCTGTTTTGCTACAGGTCTGGTTACTGCCGAACCTCGTCGGACCTCCGACGACCACCCCTGTTCCGAACGGCGATCCATCACCGAACCACCAGCTGCTCCTCGCCATTCCTCAAGTCAACCGTGAGTTAGACTAGGTGAATTTTTATATTTGATTTCATGTTTTGTTTTTATTCTAACTTGATTTATTTTTATCATTAGGAAATTTTTCATATTAAGTTATGATAATAAAAAATATTGACCCGCGAGACGTCGGGTTAGATTTTTTATTATTTCAACTTTTTATAGCAAAATTCATGAATTACTTTGCATCATTGATTCATATTAAAATAACATGTCATTGATTTACATGGATGGATTTTTATTTTGGCGTGTTATTATTATTTGCTCATCACATATCATGCATCATATTAGGTATTTAGGTCTATACACATTTCATATTAAAGCAACACACCTAAATATTTTTAGATTAAGTCAATTTTCATTTAGTAAAACAAAAAGAGGAACAAAAAAAATGTTATGCATGCCATATGAGTTATAGTTTAATCATTTTTTTTAATAAAAATGAAAATGCTAAAAGATTATCATTGCACCATTAAGTTACTTTCTTTTCAATAAAAAGCATTATGTCAAAAAAACAAAAAGAAAAACTAAAGATCATTTCCTTGGTTAGTTAATAGGTTAATTCATAATTAATCTCATTTCATATCATCATTATTTAGCATAGGTTGCATATATATGCATTAAAAATGAATCATCATAAAAAAAAAAAATCATAAAAGAGCATGCATGTAGAAATACCATGTCATTCATCACATATCACGTAGCACATGCAGATTTAGGATTATATAAATTAGATTGCATACATATAGTGATAAGTTTAAGTCATACCATATGAATTGCATCTTGTATGTCATTAAAATAAATCCATGCATATTAAATTTAGATTAAGATTGCATTTAATTAACATTTTGTTTTTAAAAAAGAAGAAAAATTAGGTGTCTTGTCATTTTTAGAAATCATGTTTAGGGCATGCATTTTTATTAGCATTTTTCATTTAATGTTATTTTATTGATTGTGCACCCGCATGACCACCATTTGCATGTTAGTAGTTTAGGTTAAAATTAATTAACATTGTCTGCTAAATATTTTTTAAATTAAAATAAAATGTACCGAAAGGGCGTTAGACTAATCTAGCGTAATCATGTCCCCGGGCTTATTGAATCTTTGGTTCGTAAAATTAAAGTATTCTCTCATATTTTATTTGGGTTTCTAATCAACCATAATTGATTAGTGGCAGCTCCAAATTGAATAGAATTGCATGTTTAAATAGATTAATTTCTATCAAGTCGCGATTGGTAGGACTTGAGAGGGTTCGCGCCAAGTCTTCAAACTTAGTAATCCATTAACCTAAACTTTAGGATTGCCCTGAAAATTTAGGTCGCGACAAATGTTTTTCAAAAGTTATGTCATTCAAGTGATCAATTGAAAACTTATGATACCAAAGTGAGTGTCATATCAAAGTTATGACACTTGTGATGTCATTTTCCCAATAAGTCATATAGTCTTGAACAAGTGCACCAACAAATGGATGCACCATCTTTTTTAGGAAATTGACTCCATTTTGAGGTTAAGAGGAGAATTTCAAAGAGATATCTAGAATTTCAAAGATCAACGTCTCATTTAGAGTAATCTTCATCAGTAGAGGAAGTTGGTTAGAACGCACGAACGGGCACATCTTTTGCTGCTTAAACTTGGGTTTTATTTGATCAATTATAAAGTAAGACCTTCGTCGTTGACAAGTAACCGCGGTACGTACCTTGTTAATCAAGTATTTTGTTGCTTAACATGCAAGGCTTTTTCTCATATACTTTTTATTTCTTTGGAAACATATGATGATGCAGAACAATCGACAGCATTGCCATCAATTATGGTAGAGGAAGACTGAAATTCTTCCTGGGCAATCCTGATACAATAATCGACATGGTAATAGCCGAGCATTAACCGCCATAAAAAAGCCAGGATTATAAGCATCCCAAATGTTGCATTAGCTATAAATCATTGATTGTGTACTCCTCCTTTTATGAATTGGTATGTGAAAATTGATCGGAAAATATTGATAGCTATTGATACCAACCACCACTATATTGTGCAAATTGCATATACATACACATATAGAATTGTTCATATATAAATATGTTTTGACGAATTTCGATATCAATATGGAATTTCATCTCGTGCAGATACCAGTAGATATGGTGGTAAACGCTATTATTGTGGCCGTAGCAGTGTATGCTAATAAGCCTAATTCAAACAAAATTTACCAAGTGGGTACCTCGAGGAAGCATCCTTTGACCTATTTAGATATTACAGACATCGCATGGAGTTACTTCAAGGATAGCCCTTGGATCGACGAGAATGGAGAGCCGGTCCAAGTTCATAAGCTTGGAATTATGGAAAGCATGGCCAGCTTCCGCAAGCACTTGAGACGTTACATTCTCTTAACGAAGGTCAGTCCGAAATTGCTTAAAAAGTGAAGATAAAAAATTGGTCACGGAACCATCGGCCGCGGTGGCTCCGCTGGATAAGGCCTTGCTGATCCTCAGCCCAGAGATGAAGGGTTCAAAACCTAGGAGAGGCGCTGGGTGTATTAAGTGTGACTCAGGGGTGGTGGGTCCTCCTGCTTAAGTGTCACTTGGGGGTTTACGTCGCGGCTGTAGGCTGCAAACCGGTTCCTCCAGCACCAATATATATATATATATATATATATATATATATATATATTGGTCATGGAAACTTAATGCAATAATTTTAAAACACGTAGAAAATTGAATATTACCCAAATATCTGGAAGTCTTTCTCTTATAATAAGTTTACATAGTCAAGTCCACATATTTCGTTCTTTTATGATATAAGTGACAAATTAATGAACATATCCCCAAAATAATCAGCTGATTTGTTTCAAGCGAGAATATCTTTTAATATGTTCTCAAGATTTACAGCTCTGATTATTTTACTTTCATTAAATGGGAAATAGTTGAAACTTTTCAAAACATACATTATGTATTATAACAAATATAAAGTTTGAATAATTTTTTTAATAATCGTGAAAACGTTAATGCATAGATTCTTTGTCCCTAAGTAGTAAGAGTTACAACATACAAATTAATCGACATGCGTATTCCAAATATATATTTTAAAAAGGGACAAGCATCTAAAAGTAGCTACTCAATGTTATTTCAATTTCTTATTTTGTATTGTCTTGGATGAAGGTGCTGAAAGTGGCTAGCTCCATGTTTGGCGGGCGTCTCCAAGGCCTGCAAGCTGATCTGCACAAAAAGGTCAACGCTGCTGTGCGATTGGCAGAACTCTATGAACCTTATGCATTCTTCAAGGGCATGTAAGCTGCAATGCATTGACCAGTTCGCATGCAGAGGACCCTAATTAATAACCTTGTTGCCGTTATAAAAAATTTCCAATGAAGCATATAAATATTAAAACATGCAGTCACCTTTTAGCTTAACCATTTAGAATAAATAGTTATGATCTTATAAAATTTCTGACATCAGGGTAAATGTTTTAAGTCTTTCAAGGTTCATATATACTTTCCCGTTCATATATCTTCACACCACAATCTTAACGTAAAAGTCCAATATAAAGGTGTGAGAAGTATTAAAATGGTTTAAATATTACCACACTTCATCTATTAGCTTAAATTTTGAAAACAATTGTTGTTATTTACAAAATTTCATAATATCTTTTTCTAATTTTATTTTTTTTGACCCAGCTTTGATGACACAAATACGGAAGCTTTGAGAGCCACAATCTCTAACAATGGAGTAAACTTGGAAAGGGTATTCTACTTTGATCCGAAATGTATCGATTGGGAGGACTATTTCAAGAGAATTCATTTCCCTGGACTGGTTGATGCCTTCAATCGCAAGTGAGCAATGATGCAATTAATATGTTGTTTGGGACATGTAATATTTAACATTATGAAATGCGTGTGTTCTATTCTATTGTGTATGGAAATAACTCACGGTGGTGTAACACACGCATCTGCTGTTATTTCTGATGTCATGGATTGAAGTGCCAATCTTGTTGAAAAAGAAATAAACTTCAAAGTTTAAACGTATAGTTAAAGATGATGTCCACATCCAGAAAAGCTTTCGACGAAGAGCGTCGCACCACATAGACACCTGGTTTTCGATCCATCAAGGATGTGCATGTGTCACAAGGGATCGGGCTTTTGATTTGATCTCATGTCTCTGATGAATTATTTATTGACACCGTTTTTCTAATTTGACATGCCTTATATTCTAGTCTCATGTTCCTCCATCTAGCTTGCAAATGAGACAGAATATTAACTATCTTAGATCACTTAATCTGTTCCAAATGACGATTTGTTCTAGCGGCAACTCCATTCTGCTATGAAGTGTTTGGAGAAGTAAACTGTTGATGTATCTTGGATTGGAGAAGAATTTTAGACAACTTGTATGGGGTGTGCCCTTTCTCGTTTGTAGCACCTGAATTTTGCAAATCTCAATCCTTATGATCTTCGCAATACTAGGGTCATGAAATCTACGATATTGATATGATCAAAACCTTAAAACTAGACTAGAATCGCCACTAATCTATGTAGAAAAAACCTAGGTCAATTGGCCTCCTAAAGCCTCTGATAGTGTCGAGAAAGTCAAGCTACCTAATTGCACATGCAAAGGAAACTCTCAGGCACATAAATTCTAATGACCCATTTACGTACTCTTTGGTAATGTTCTGGGGAACATCCATTTGTGTGTATTTTGTTCCCCAGAATAGAAATAGAACAAAAACTCGTTTGGTAATTTTTTTGTTCCCAGGAACAAATTGTTCTTGGGAATAAATTTAAAACAAAAACAAGAAAAAAAAGTTATTTTTTGTTCCTAGGAACAACTCAAGAAACAAGGCTTTTTTCTTTTCTTTTCTTTCTTTTTCTCTTCCTCTCTTCTTCCCTAGCTAGTCGCCGACCCAGCGACCTACCAAATGAGGCCCGACAACCATGCCAAAGCCTCATCGTGGCTAGGCGAGCCGAACCTTACCCGACCACCGTGAGGTCGGCGTTGCCTGGGTTGGCATTGCCTAGCCTTGCGATGGCCGAGCAAGGCCCAACCTCACAGTGGCTAGGCAAGGTCGAGCCTCACTAGTGGTCGGGCGAGGCTCAGCCTCGCCAAATTGGGGCAAGGTCACCTCGCCGAGCCACAGTGAGGCTCCCCCAAGGTCGATGACCTCGCCAGCCCTCGTCTGGCCAATTAGGGCCTGTTTGGCAACGTGCCAAACAGTGCCAGATTCTGATTTTTTGTTCCCAGAATCAGTTTGGGACGAGAATCGCGTTTGGTAAATTTTTTGTTCCCGGGAACGATTTTGGACAAGATTTGAGAATTAAAAAAAAAATTGATTCTACGTCCGAGAATCAGAAAAAGAATCAAAATGTAAAACCCTTAGTTGCCATCCACCATTGCCCGCCACCGTCCGCCACCACCCGCCACCACCCGCCGCCGCCCGCCAGTCGCCGGCTCGCCGCTGGTCGCCGGAGGCTCGCCAGCCAGGGCAAGGTCCGGCGAGCTCGCCGGAGGCAAGCCCAGCCACCGGCGAGGCTGGGCCTCGCCAGATCTGGCGAGGCCGAGCCTCGCCGGTGGCCAGGCCGGCCTCGCCCAGCCCCGGCGAGGCCGGCCTGGCCATAGGCGGGGCTGGGCGAGCCTCACCGGTGGCCAGGCGAGCCTCGCCGGCAGCTGGGCGAGGCTCGGCCTCGCCGGTGGCTGGGCGAGCCTCGCCCAGCTGCCGGTGAGGCTCGCCTGGCCACCGGCGAGGCTCGACCTCGCCAGATCTGGCGAGGCCGAGCCTCGCTCAGCTGCCGGCGAGGCTCAGCCGACAAAGGCCGACCTCGCCGAGGGTCGGCGACGCTCCGGTGAGCGTCGCCGGCCCGGCGACCGGCCAAATGAAGAAGAAGAAGAAGAAGAAGAATAGAAAAAAAGGGAAAAAAAAAGAAAAAAAAAGAAAAAAGAGGAAAAAAGAAAAGAAAAAAGTAAACAAGTAAATAAATTATTTAAAATTTATTTAAAAATCAAAAGAAATTAATTTGGAACATAATCAATTAATACGGTACCAAACGCAATTCTATTCCAGAATCAAAAATTTTAAACAGTTACCAAACGCGCTTTTTTACTCAAAATCAGTTCCCGGGAACAGAATCAAAAATAATCATTTCTAGTCAGAATCAGCTTCCGGGAACAGAATTGTTGCCAAACGCGCCCTCATCGGCTAGCCATGGCTAAGCCAACAAGGCTAAGAGGAAGGAGAAGAAAAAAAGAAGGAAAGAAAAAAAGAAAAAAGTAATAAAATTATTAATATATTAAAAGAAATTCTAAGTCACAAAATTTTTTTGGGTTGTACCAAACGTATTTCTATTCCCGGAACATAAATTTTTTATAGTTACCAAACGCCTTAAATGTTCAGAAACTATTCCCAAGAACAGAAATAAAAAAATTGTTTCTGAAAAGAAATTATTCCTAGAAACAGAAATGTTACCATACACACTATTAAGCATTCATTACATAGAATTACATACGAATATTATGAGCATTTTAGTTAAGCCTACATAATATTGAATTAGGGTTGATGGACCAAAGCAAGGAGGGTTATGAGTTTAATTGAATTACCATAACTATGGTCAGGACAACAAAATTTAGTTGAGCCCATTGGAAATCAATAAGATTGCATATGCACGGCACATGGGGAATTATAAAATTGGGAAGATTGCTTTATCTGATTGAATTAGGAGATTAAAGATATCATCATTGGAATTATGTGCAAGATATCTTATTGATACAAACTAGGAAAGGTGAGGGGTTCTTCTCCTTAAAAGAAAGCTTAGACTTACTCCTATATATATACACACACGTTAGAAAAGGAAAAAAGATACAAGAGAGCAAGAGAGAGGAGTATCAAAATGGTATAATATTACCACGCTGCGCTCACAATATTTTATTCTAGTTTTTTTTTTTTTACCAGGTTTGAGTATGCAAATATGGAAGCTTTGAGAGCCACAACCTCTGTGACATCCTGAAATTCGACCCCATTTCGATAAAGTGAAATGTGCATATCGTCGGCGTGTCTATGGTCCTTTTTCTCTGAGCTGATCACTCACGAGTTAGCTAACATATTGGGTGAAGCCGTTAAGGGATATAACCGCGGTAAAATCCCTAAAAGCTACATAATTGGTTGGATTGGACTAAAATCGCGTCCAGTCGATTTTAATCATGAAATTTAATTTGGTTTTGGGAATCGAATATTCGGACGTATCACAATTCATTTTTTTAGGACCGTCTCATCGTCTATCAATTTATTGCCGAGTTCGAAATTTCAAGAAAGAAATTATCGGAGGAAAAATTGAAGACCAAAAGAAATAGAAAGGAAAAGGAAAAGAGAAAAGGAAAATTGCATAAAGGCATTATGCTTTTTTATTTTTTCCTTTTTCTCTCTCTCCCCCCCTTTTCTTTCTCTCCCTTTTTCCTCTCCTTTTTCTCTTTTTCTTTCTTTTCTTTCTCTCTCCTCTCCCCTTTTCCCTCCCCCTCGTGCGATTCCCCCCACCGCCCACTTTCTCTCTCTCTTTTCTTCCTTTGACCAGTCAATACCTATCCTCTCTCTCTCTTTCTCTTTCTTCTTCTTCTTCTTCCTTCCTTAGCGCGTCCGAGCGTGCGAACCAGAAGCCAGGAGCAGAAGAAGAGTCGACAATCGCAGCTCGCCGAGAGCCGTCGCACCGCCGCCCGCGACAGCCGCTCGCCCATGCGCCCGCCGTTGTCCCGCCGTCCGCACACGCCCAGGCGTTCCTCCCCCGTGCGATCCAGCTCTGCTCAGCTCGGTTCCGCCCTGTTCCAGCCCCGTCCGGCCACCTCTGGCCACCGCCTAGGCCCACTGGACCTCCCCCGCAACCCCCTCGCCCTCCGCCGGCTTCCCCTCGCCGCCCTAGCTGCCGGAGTAGCCCCGATCGGCTCCGTCCAGCAGACCCACGGAGTGGGTTTCAGCGACTTCGGGCCCGCTTTTGGGCCGTTTCCCGGCCCCAAACCCAAGCCGTGCTTTGGGAACAATCGTTCCTCGCGTCGCCGCCATCGGATTGATCCGATTTGCGCGCGATTTGGTGAGTAATCTCACTAATCTTGGATTAGTTGGCTAATTATGCTTAAGGTTGGTTTAGATTTAATTAATTATGTTTAGGTTGTTAGATTAGAATAAATTAGCAATTATTAGCCAATTGTGATGCGAATTAGATAAATTGAGTGTGTAATTAGCAAGTAGACATGGTCTACTAATTATTGGAAGTGCCTCGGGAATTTTTCCGACCCTTAGTGTGCTCCAATTAGGCTTTTCGGGCCTAAGTGGATTTTTTAGTATTTAAATATTAATTTTCGGAATTAAATTAAATAATTATTTATTTTCCGAAAATTCAACTGAGATGGTCTGGAACCGGAAAATTATGCTGATGACCATGGTGAAGTCCGTTTATGTAATTGGGCTTTATTTTGAGCTAAATTGAATTTTTAATAATAATTATTTAATTTTCGAAATTAATAAATAAATTAATTATTTTTCGGAAATTAAGATTTTGATGGCCGACGACCGAAATCTCATGCTGATCGTCGTGGTGCAGTCCGTTTATTTATTTGAGCTCTACGTTGTATGGAATTGCATAAATTGTGATATTTTAGGGATTTACCCTAATTTGATTGGAATTGATTGAGATTGAATTGGCCAAGTGTGTTATTTAGCATTTATAATGCTTTGTTGAGTTGATTTAATTAATTGATTGAGAAATCGTTGGGTATTAGTTATCACCTGAAAGGAAGCACGTGGGCTCGGTGAATTGGAATATCACCTGGAAAATGCACGTGAGTTTAGTGGTTGAGCATATTGAATTGTTTATGTTGGCTTTGTGATCAGTGTATCACCTTGGCAAAAAAGACGCCAGAGAGCATATTGAATTGTTTATGTTGGCTCTGTGATCAGTGTATCACCTTGGCGAAAAAGACGCCCGAGAGCATATTGAATTGTTTATGTTGGCTCTGTGATCAGTGTATCACCTTGGCGAAAAAGATGTCACGCCCCGAACCCCGAGCGCGTGCCCATCCCTTTATGGTCGATAAAAATTTGCGACTTCCCAGGACGAGTCGTCGACCCTTTCCATTTTATTGCACATGCGGAAGCGAAAAGAAATCCCCTGACAGTAATCATCTCGGGATAGAGAAGCAGGATAATAGATTCACCAACAAACATGCTTTTATATATACACTGAGTCATGAACACAAGTCTATGGCCAAAAGACTACAAAAGACTGGCCTTCCAAAAAGAAGCAGTCCTAACTGACCTACGCTTCCGATCACCTCCTCTCAGCTCCAGGTCCTCCACTCGACGACCCTGAAAATGTTGTCCCACAACGGGGTGAGATATCATCTCAGCGAGTCTAAGCTCTAAACCTCAATTAGGAGGGAAATACGCCCAGAAGCGTCCTAAGCACGCAATCACACAATCAAGGAGACTTACCTCGTCTCAGATCCATCCTGCAGGTCAGTACAATTTATCTCACAAACAACATGAGAGCATGAGCAACAAATAAGCTCCAATAATTGAAACGCCACACTCAATTAATCATGCGTTCCTAGTTTTAATCTCGGCATATAGCACGGCCTACTCTCAGTTCGGCGGTCTTCTGGCATTGCCAGGCTTCGTCTCACCCCGTTGAGCACGGCACGTCTCTTTATCAGACGGCTTTCCCGAAGGAGCATAGGGTCCAGAATCAACTGCGACCGGCTTCCCGTTGTCTAGGGGGTATCCCAAATAAGGATAACGTCCAGCTCAACAGCCCGGGACGATTTCTCATAATCATCACACGATCACTCAAATATGGCCCAGGGCACCGTGCATTGCACTCAAATGCTTCAATTAAAATGGTGAGCCTGACCTTTTTCTTCGTATTAGAATTTCACATGAAATTACTCGTGTGTGGATACACGGTCAACTTGATCCAGAAAAATTGATATTCATCCTTTTTTTTTTTGAAATCCCACTATTTCATATAGTACTAAAAACCATTTTCGGTGTCAAAACCCGACACCTGGGATTTTCTGAATAAATATTGGAAATTCACAATTTTTGGAATTAAATACCAAAAATCAAATCAGCACTCAATTTGCATAATTTAACATTCAATTGCAGAAATTAACCACACCATTGCAATCAGCACGAAATTCCGGTCACCGACTATCCCGGCCAAATTTCCGGAAAATTAATTAATAATTAAATAATTACTGAAATTAATTAAATAAATCAATTTAAATTCTAAAAATACTAAACTAGGCCAAAATCATTAAATTAATAACCAATACGGACTCGGAGAAATTCCCGAACCCTTCTAGATAAATAGTACAATTTATTTAGGCCTTGGCTAAACCATGCTAACCACCTAACATGCTCAATTAAATAATTCAATTTCTAATTTAATCTAACTAACCACCTAATTCCTAATAAAATAAATCTAACACCCCTTAAACGTTATTAGCCTACTAAGCAGAGTTTAGAGTATAAACTCACCGGTGTATCGCGAAAACCGGTTCACCGCGACGACGACGCGACGGCGGCCGAAATCTTAATTTTCGGTGGCGTCGACAAACTTGGGCCGGGCCTAAACTTGGCCCAACACAACTCAGCAAGGCTGAGTTTAGGTCTTGGGCTTCTGCAGGCTGCTAGTCGCGGGCTTGGGCCTTCTTCTTGGGCCCAAAATGGCTGAACTGAAATTGGGCTAGAACTAACTGAACTTGGGCCTAAGCTTGGGCTTCAAAATCTGCTGGAGATTGGCTGAAAATCATTGGGCTGAAGACACTTGCTGGGCTTGAATCGAGCTGGACCAAAGGCTCAAATTAGGGGCTGCAATTGGGCTCGTGGGCTGAAGCTTGCAGATTTGGGCCGCTGAAAATTGAACTGGCTTGCTGGGCTGATCCACGAGCCCAGGAAATGGACGTTGGAGAAGACCACACGGACAGCTTGCTGGCGAAGAGGAAAGAAGCGAAGCAGTAAGCGTCAACGTGGGAGCTACTGCAGGGGAAAAGATCGCTGAAGCAGCTTCGTGGCTTGAGTGAGCTTGGTGCGTGGAGAAGACGTGGAGAAGCACGAGCACGAGCTGCAGTCATGAAGACTGAAGCTGCTGGTGTCTTCGGTGGATTGTGGGCTTCAAGGAGTCAACAAAGCAGGAACTCAGCTGACTTCGGTGGGCTTCGGAGATGGCAGCGCGGCAAGACCGAAACTGTTTCGGTGGAGAAGCTGGTGGGGGCTTCTTCAGATGGTGGTAGCTCGGCAAAATTGAAGACGCGTGGGCCTAGGTCTTCGGTGGTGTTGAGCTGTAGCAACTGGAGACGTGGGCGCTGAATTGAAGAAAGCTGAGTCGGTCTTCTTTGCTGGCGGTTGACCGAGCCTGGAGACGACACGGGATGCGGCAGCTAGCTCGAAGGGGATGAAGGAAGGAGCTTCGAATGAGACAATCGAAAGAAAGCAGAGACAGAGGACTTCAGCTGAGCTGCATGCGGTGGGGAAATTGGGATAAGCTTCAAGGGAATGATGAAAGTGACGTGAAGCAGCTGGCCGAGATTGCCGAGGAAGCAACCGTGCAGAAGAGTCAACAATCCCTGTCCACTTAATTTATTACTTTGTCTCCTATTACTTTCCCCCATAATTTCCACCAATTAATCCAAAGTTTGAAGTCCAAATTTTTTGCCTTTTCTCCAATTCCAAATTTCACCAATTAAATTCAATTTCCTTGCTCAATCTCCCAAATTGATATCCGATTTCCATGAAGAAAAATCTCAAATGATTTTCCATAATTCCCCGACACTCATAGGCTCAGTTTAGAAATCTCAATTTCCATCAATTTGGCCCATCTGAATTTCCGCTGATTTTCCGCAACGTCCGTATCGATTTTCCGCAAAAATCCCGGAATCTCTGAAAATTTCTCGGAGAGTGAGTCGACATTCCTAAAATAGTTTGTGACACCTCAGAACTTTCAATTTCTCAAATCGGGTTCAAATTCACGGTTATTTTCAATCCGGCGCGCTTTTAGCGTGACCTAGTCTACCGGATAACTTTTAGGAATTTTTGGTGCAATTGACCCGTGATCAATTTATCTCGAGTCACAAAGTACATCTTCGACCCATTAGCAACTCTCAGTTGTCGTGAAAATCTCAAGATTTCAATTACGAGCACCGGGTACCAAAACGACAGAAAATCAATTTAGTGCCGATCGATGAGAATTTTTTCAATCAAGTGGAATCACCCACAATTTGATCACATATCTCAGTCGAATCAACCTATCTTTGATTTCTAATCGATCTCTGACGGTGCCGTAATGGCCCTTGCAGATCAACACGGTTGAGCAGTCGATTCTTGGTCGAATTCTCAAGTCCAATTGCATTTAGATTCCCTAATTGTTTCCCCGGATAGTCCAGTTATCTCATGAGTGATCAGCTCAGAGAATATCACTATTAGCGTTTCGATGAAAGGCCCGATTTATTTAATCGAAAACAAGTTATGAAAATTCAGGCTGTCACAAAAGACGCCCAAGAGCATATTGAATTGTTTATGTTGGCTCTGTGATCAGTGTATCACCTTGGCGAAAAAGACGCCCGAGAGCATATTGAATTGTTTACGTTGGCTCTGTGATCAGTGTATCACCTTGGCGAAAAAGACGCCCGAGAGCATAGTAAAGTATTCACTGTACGTCACCTTGGCGAATCGACGCTCGAGAGCATTGATGGAGCTCTGTGACTAAGTGCAGGCATCTAAAAAGGCACGTGGCTCAGTGACTTGATGTATCTCCTTGGCGAAGAGGTCGCCTTAGAGAATGCACGTGGGCCCAAGGTTCGAGGCACGTGACTCGGAGACTTGGAAGGTCATCCTGGAGAATACACGTGGCCTAGCTTTTAAATATCCCACAGAGGGGATTGATTTGTATGACATGTAATCGACTGGTTCGATTTGTTTGAAGTGAATGGGTGTTCATTGTGAATTGTACTGACTTGCAGGTGGGATCAGAGGTCAAGGTAAGTCCTCTGCCCTGTGCGTGTTTAGGCAGCCTTTAGTATAATAGTTTTCTAATCGGGCTTAGTGGGGTAGAACTCGCTGAGACGTAGTCTCATCCCAGTTTGGGGAAACCATTTCAGGACCCCGCTGAAGAGTTGAGAAGGAGGAATCCAAGAAGGAGGACTCGGAGGCGAATCTTAAGGAGAAAGATTTTTGGAGGAAGAAGGCAATCCTGAGAGGGGCCTTGAGTACGGCCCAGTTTGTCTAAGTTTCTGTCTTCTTTTGAGACCTTCATTTTGATGTGAATAGTTTTGAAGTGGTTTGTATTTTGTATAAAAGTTTGGTTATAAATTTCAATATGAAAAATATGGCCCTGCTTTTCTATCCCATTGTTTTATTGTCTGGGGATTTTAACTGCTTCCGCATGTACTTAAAAATTGAAAGGGTCGGCGATACATTGTCCTGAGATATCGCATTATAAAATCGACCAAATAGAAAGATGTGCACGTGCCCGAGGATCGGGGCGTGACAACCTCTAACAATGGAGTGAACTTGGGAAGTGTCTTTTACTTTGATCCGATATGTATCGACTGGGAAGACTATTTCGAAAGAATTCATTTGCCTGGAGTTGTCAATACCTTCAAGAGCAAGTGAGCAATGATGCAATTGATAAATTGTTTGCGACATGTAACAGTTGAGAATATGAACTACAGTGGTCTATTCTATTATATGTATACATGGATCATGGTGGGGTAACGCATGCATCAGCTGTTATTTTTGGTGTCATGTTAGATTGAAGCGCCAATGATTTTGAAAAATAAATAGACTTAAGGATTAAACACATTGTCAAAGACGAGGTCCATGTCCATAAAAGCTTGTGATGAAGAATGTCATGCCAACTAGGCAGGGGGTTTTTAGATCGATCAATACGTCAATGTGGTATCCCTTCACTTGATAGTTTAAACTTTAAACTCTAGCGGTTAGTGCTCTTCAACAAGGCATCGGGTGTTGATTTGGTTTTATGTCTCTGCCGAATCATCATCCACGCTTTCTTTCTAGACTGACATGTCTTAAGGTTTAGTCTCGTCTTGCTTCATCCGGCTTGTAGATTAGAGGCAATTATAACATTCTTGGATCGTTTAATCTCTGTCAAATGCCATTTTTTTTCAGGAACTCCATTCTGTTTTGGGATGTTTGGACAAGTAAACTATTGTCGCATCTTTGATTAGCGTAGAATTCTAGATAAGAAATACCCATGCGTGTTCTATCTCCTTTAAAACCCCTCAAATTTTGCAAATCGGGGGTTGCCAACTAAATAGCATCCTATCTTTTAGGATCTTCCCATACTAGAGTATCCACTAATCTATTTAGGAAAAACCTAAGTCAAATTGGACACCTAGAGCTCCCAATATTGTTGGGGACGCCAAACTACGTAAGTACATGTGTAAAGGAAACTCATCAAACAACTTAGAGATTTTAGGTCAGGAGGATTGATGGTGTGTAATATGGATTAGCATCCCAATACGCCCTTTTGTATACTGTAATCCTATTTTTGGTTGAATCCTAAATCATTCATAAATAATTTCCTAACTTTGCATGATTTTGTATTATAGAAATTAAAATATTGTCAACACTTATTCGGTGATGTTTTTGATTAACAACACCATTTTACCGGGTCGAGTCACAAATTTATGTGTTTGTAAGTGTGAATGCAATCGAAATGTCAATTCGCAAGACATGCAAGACAAAACTTTAAACTCAACATGGGAATGTCATAACGAGCAAGTTGGATTCGACATGCATAACCGAGATTCAAACATGAGATTGAAGATGATGCCATTCCAATGCAAACACGACACAGTAAAATTGATTACAAACGTGACAGGAAAAATGACATAGTACGACAGCTTCACATATGACATGACACGATAAGTTTATAATTTAAAACATGATGAGGAAAAGACCTAATATGACAATAATCACATGCAGTATGCCATGACAAATTAAAATTTAAAGAGGACAAATGAAATGTCAATATTCACATGTAGCATGACATGAACAATTTGAAATTCTAATATGACAGAGAAATGACATAATATGACAATATTCACCTGTAGCATGAAATGACAAACTCGAAATTAAACCACAAGGAGAAAATGAAATGACATGGTAACCGCACATGCATCACGACATATAAAAATTGAAATTCATAACATTAAGGAGAAATAGACATGATATGATGATAATCAGTTGTAACAGGTCATGGCAAATTTGGATTCAAAACATCACGAAAGAATGACGGAAAAAGGCATGTGGGAATATGACCAGAGTTTTACGAAAAAAGGGATTTGGCATGAGTGAGACGTTAAATGGGTCAAGAAAACTGGACACAAATGAAGAAGAGCTCTTGATCGAAGAATTGAGGACTTAAGTTGGGCTCCATTTGCTTTGCGAAAAATAAAGGGAAAATTCTGAAAAAAGTTGTAAACGTATTGCAATTTTGCCAATTCTACGAGTAACTTTTTAATTTTGCCTATTGAATTCCAAACTTTTTCACACTTTGTTAATTGAGTTTATCGAGCCAATTTTCATAAGAAAACAATGACATGAATACTGAATGTTCTATATTGTATGTCTTACGCTAATGTAGACAATTTTTATATATTTTTATATATTTTAAAAATTTTTAGTTTTAATTTTCTTTTTTTTTCTTTACTTTTTTTGTTCTTTTTTGTTTCGATGATGATCATTGGCAACTCTACCCAATTGCAAAGGCTTCACCCAAATTGGGTGAGGCTATTGTGACCTCTCTAGTTGTGAATGAGGTAGTCTTTGCCAAAATTTGCAAGGGCCTTTGCGCCCTCGTCTGTAGCTAGTAGGGCCTCAAAGGCCCTTGCCCACCCGATGGCCCTGGGCAAGGGCCTTCGTGGTCCCACTAGTCAAGAACAAGTCCTATGTGGCTGGCAAGAGTCGCCAGTGACCCTTGCCAACACAAAAAAGAATAATAATAAAATAGCAAATAAAAAGGGAATATAAATTAGAAAAAATAAAATTATAAAAATGAAAAACATTGAAAAATATTTATATATTATTATTAATTGTTCATGTCAACATTGACTATGTTGCATAGGACGCTTGGCATCCACGTCATGATTCTTGACCAAAATTAGTTGAGTTGACTCCATTGGCAAAGTGTGAAAATATTTATGACTCGATTGATAAATTCGAAAGGTTTATGATTAGATTGACAAAAATATAATAAGTTTAGGACTTTTTTGATAAATTTCCCAAAAAAAAATAATTATTATTTGGAAAACATTTCCCTAAAATGATCAGTTGTATTGCTTGCATAAATTAATCAATGAAAAATATTTTCATCATCCACAAAAATATTTAGACATAAATTATTATCAATAATTAAAAAAATTATTAACTAAGTATTTCAAATGATATAAACAATTATTTTTAAGAGAATATTTCCCAAATCATTCGTATCAATGATTTAGAAAATATTCTCCTATAAAATAATTGATTGTATCACTTACAAATATGAACAAGCAAATTTTTTTCATCATATAAGAAAATATTTAGACTTATCGATAATAAAATGTTTTTCCATTGGTTAACTATTTCAATTGCTACAAACAATTATTTTTAGGAAAATATCTTCCAAATCATTCTTTTATATGAAACAAACAAAGCATCAAAGAAAAATATGCTTAAGAAGAGGACGTCACCATGAATTTGGGCCTGCAAAGGTTTGTTTTGTTATTAGTTTGTAAAGGATAACAATGGGATTGATGATTTTTTAAATAAGAAGAAACCTTTATAAGCCGAAATTAAGATAACTACATCTTTACCGATGGAAATAAGGTTACAACTGGATTTCATGCAGCAAATCCCTTCTCAACGAATGTTTTCAATGTTACATGCTCATAGAAAATGGCGTTGATTCTACGACAATGTCTTGTAAAACTTAGCATAAGATAAGACTTGCCTTTTGATTGAGTTTACTAATTGGTTCGATAAAATTACAGATATCTAAGGTTGAGTGTCCAGACTTATTAGACAGTCTTAATTCGAAATTTTGGTTGCAAACTCTTGAGAAGATTATTTATCTTAGGTCTGATTGATATGGTGTCGATTGATCTAATTTTGGTTGGAGTCTTGGAAATTACGTGAATGACTATATTGCCTTTAAGCTTGTGTCTTCATTGCTCTACGAATGAATCCCATATGGCAACATGACTTGTATATATTAACTGAAATGGTGGCCAATGCGACAAGTGTGGCCATAGTGATGCATGTGCCATGTAGGACGAATAAAGTTGACTAAACGCAACGTCAATAATTACTTGAAATGATCTCATTGGAATTTCACATGAAAATTTAAGACTATATATATAAAATGGTTAATACCTTGAAAAACCCCAAACTGGTACAATTGTGACAAATTTACCCCAAACTATTTTTTTGACCACCAAAAACCCCAAACTGGTATACCTTTGACAAATTTACCCTAAACTAGTACACTTGTGACAAATTTATCCTCTGTTAGTTTTAGTTAAATTTTCTTGTTAAATTATAAAGTTAAATAACACGTGACAATTGACCGGTATATCAATTTGGGATTTTACACTCTGTTTGTCATAATTTATAATTTTTGTGATTTTTTTGTGGTATTAATATAATTTTTCGGAGGGTATATTAGTCACAAATTTACCAGTTTTGGGTTTTTTGTGGTCAAATAAATTAGTTTTGAGTAAATTTGTCATAAATGTACCAGTTTAGGGTTTTTTTATAGTTAGTCGAGGTAAATTTGTCACATGTGTACCAGTTTAGAATTTTTTATGATCAAAAAAATAGTTTGGGGTAAATTTGTCACAAATGTACCAATTTGGGGTTTTTTAAGGTATTAACCCTATATAAAATTGGATAGATTTAGGACTACGTTAGTAATTACCCGAGGAAACGAGGCCGTAAAAGATGCTACCTTGAACCAATGTGTGTTCAATTATGTTTGCCAGCTTTTACTAAGTAAAACTGGAAAATCTGGAGCAGAGGCCAAAGCTACAACGTACGTCATTATAAATAATTGTTATATTTTCCCACCAGATTAAGAGGGAAAACTGAAAAAATCTACGACAAAAAATCAATACATGTTCAATATAGAACATATACAGGTTACTAGAAAACATTATAAATGATATTGTGATCATAAAATGCCTGTAGGCTACATTTAATCGTTGAGAGAAAAATCAAGATGGGAGAGGATAAAGTAGGATAGAAAAAAAATTCAGGTAGTAAATGTGGACATATGTTTATACTTAAGATAAGATTGAAAAGCAGATAAAAAAATCAATTAAATAAAAAAACTGAAAATTAGAAAACAAAAATTGTAATCCATAATAAAATAATAATAACGCATTTTGGAAGACAGAATTAGGACCCACAGTTGCGGATGGGGAAGGGACGAAGAATTGGGTAGCGGAGGAGCGGCCACACAGCCACTGGTGAGGCTTTTAATTACGATGGTGATCTCATCGCCAAGTTCAAGATGATCTCCCCGCGGCCCTACACAAAGATCCCATCTCCAACGGTGCTCTGCGAAGTTTCCATCTCCTCCTAAAATCTTATCGCCAAGCTTGAACTGCAACCAAAACACACAAGATCGAGAAATCTATAAATGTGTAATTTAATATTATGATGACTTTCTATAATTATGTTTCTATCTCTATCTTGACTGTAACTAATCACTTCCATGAATACATATACAATCCTAATTGGGGTTGAGCCACTATAAATATTTTATCTTTATTTTGTATCTGACTCTAAAAATTAACAAAATTATGGTGGTGGTGGTGCTGCTGGGGAAGAGTGACCTATTGTAGATATTAGATCAGAATAGTGAGATGGGACGGAGGAATCTCATGTGAACAATAATTGCACGGTCATTGTCACGATGATCTAGCACGATAACGAGCACCGAGATTGATCCTGTCGAGAGATTCAAATCTGAGTACCCTAACAACAGCCGACGTAGGACTTTCCCTACCTCTGGTTTGGATTATAAATCAATGGTCGCAATGCAGTCCGATGAGCTGGAGCTAGACGAGCTCTTCCACAGGCGCAACTCGCTTGCTAGTGACATTGCGTTGTGCCATCATGGTTGTCAATGGGGGTACCGGTCATCTCAGGAGAAAGCAACAGCTTGTTATTGTCTTTCTTCTTGAATATTTTAAAATTATTTATCTTATTCAATCCGGGTCTATCTCATCCTTTATTTTGGATTTCTTATTCGTCATTTTATACGAACGTATCCTGATTAATCTGTTCGGGAGGGTGTTCCCAAACATCAGAGTGTTTATTAATTACTTATTACAGTTCAAATTTTGGAAGTAAAGGAAGGATTTGATCAAGAACTAAAGCTACAAGTAACCATGCATTGTCCTCATTCGTTTGTCTTTAGATTCTCAGATTTAGGGTTAACTCAATAAGCCTTAAACTTTGGGGGTACTTTCCACATGTAACTTGAGCTTTTTATCAGGTAAGAATAGGAACAAGTTTATTACAGTGGGGTCAATATATATAATCTAAGGGGTACCATTGAGAAATTAAAAAAAAAATTGTCAGTATATAAAGAACATAAAAAGGAATCATCTTAGTGGGGTCAATTGACCCCAATGAGAACAATAGAGAGTCATCCTTGAAAATTTCTGAGATTACCACTGTTATAAAAGTTCAAACTAATATATGAATTCACAATTTAATAACTAATTATCCTAACACCGTCATTACTTGATGTAGTGAGGAGTAGTGTTAGATTCTTGTCCCAATCATGATGTAGATGCCATATTAGTACAAATAACAAATCTAGGGAAAATTATTCAATTGATCACAAACCTATTGCACATATGTCAATTCAATTTTAAAATTTTTAATTTTCTTTAATTTAATCCTAAAACATCACGTAGAATGCCAACATAGTCATTTCAGTCAATTTTCATTAGAAATTACTGACGTGACAATCACGTTTATAGATTGATTATGTGAGAACTTCAATCAGCCACGATTTCCTCAAGGAAAAAAAGTAGTAAGACTTTGCGGTGTTTAAGTAATGCAATGTGTTTGTGCGTCAATTGTTTGCTTTACCAAAATTCCATCAACCTCTGATCCTATCGTCCTCAAAGGGTGGGTCCTTAAAATAATGCTAAACTAACCCATAAATATAATAAAATTAATTGAAAAGCCAACTACCTCACTGAATGAATGATGACAAATATGAAACAACTAATTGGCATTACATTTTGGAGTTCCCTCATCTTGAAAATGCATTCACGGGGTCATTTACCAAAAAAAAAAAAAAGAGGACTATATATTTATGGTCAAAGCCTATAAAAAAGTTAGAAATAAAATGCTTTTTTTGGACTCGCATGCGTAGAGATGTGACACGAGGCACCCATCCCCACTTCTAGCGGGACATATTTTACTCATGAAAAATGCATCGCCAAACAAATGGTGGGCACGGGTGGGGTCAGTACTAGGGGTGAGCGGTTCTCACTTCCGGTTCGATTCCATCTGGAACCTGAAACCTACAATCGGGTATAAGTTTATCATTTTTTGGAACCTCAAACCTACCCATCAAAACCAAAAACCTTGAACTTACCCTGTTACAGGTTTTAGAGTCAGTTTCAGGTTCCAACATATTCTTTTTTTTTCTTTTTTCTTTTTTCATTTTTAGATTTGAAAAGTCAAACAACTGACAATTAGGCTCACAAGATTAAAACAGCACGACAGCATGCATCATCAAACACTGTTCAGAAAACTCTAGGTTGATACCCGCAAGACTCACGGGATTAGAACAACGCAACAACATCCATCATCAACAATCAGTCTTACAAGACTTCTACCATTCATGCACTTAAAAACCATAGGGCCTGCATAAACACATCAATCTTAATCCAACAAGAAGATAATCGCTTAAGAGTTATTGACCCATATTCTATACAAATCCATCCAGGTACAGGTTGCAAGGCACTTTAGTAAATCACTAGCCCTTTTAGTGTGCAGATTCCTAACACGGCCTATTTACAAGTAAAGGAAAAACAGTTATATCACCTCCATAAGGAACTTTGTCAGCAGTTCTATTTCAGCAACTCTCTGCAGCCAAAATAAATGAAAGAGAAATCGGTAAGATCGAAATCTAACATAGTGCTCATTATTCTTCAAGTTGATGTGAAGCATATGTCATCTATATATTAAGCAATTGAATCCAGCCTATAGATTTGGCATTGCACTTAGAAAGCATTTACTCATATTTGACTAAACTTGCACTTGAAAAAAGCTTCATCAAAAAGCATTAGAGCAATTTATGGATAATAAAAAGGCCTCCCAATAATTGAAGCTTTAACTACCAAATTCTGTACACTTGACAAGATGTAAATTTTATAGACAATACCTTTCCCTCATAATTTCCCCGGAGTAAATAATTCACGACACCGAAGTCAGCTGCAGAGATGTATACGAATCTTTTACACCCGCAAGAGATATAGGTCACAACTATATCTAGCCATACCATCGTATACAAATACAATTCCCTGAAGGAATATCATGAATGAACCAAATCAATTTCAAACAATACCTCAACAATAGTGCCGACTAACTAAGAGAGTTGCTTATTGAGCTTTATCTTCTCCTTATATGACTCTAGATCCAGATTCGTCCTCTATAGCTCCTCCTACCATCACAAAACAGAAAAACAAACGAAATCCCATCAAAACCCCCATCGATGAACGGACCTCAAATTAAGATTCAAAAGAAACCCTCGTGCACGAGCCAAAGCATAGAAGCCCCCAATGACAAGTAAACCCGCGCCACAAGCCCTAGCAAATCCAACTGAAGCCCATCGACATCCAAAGAGAGGGACAGACCTTGAGGATGTGAATCTCGTTGTCGAGGAGGTGAAAGCCAGCGCAAGCTTCAAAGCCTCGCGCTTTTGAATCAAGCAAAGAGAATACAACACAAATGCTCAAGAGCTAAAAAAGAACGATACAAAAAGAGAGAGCGCTTACGGTCCCTGCCGCTGTGAACGCCACCTCTGGTGGGATGATACATGGTTCTGGCGAGATCCTCTGAGCTGACGAAGATGGGGATGCGGTCGTCTTCTTCGCTGGCTTCTCATACACGAGCTTTACCCTGAGATGTAGGTCTTGCCGGAGAGGAACTCGTCAAGGGACTTGAGGCTCAACTCCGTGTGGAGATTTGTCAAGGAACTCATCAAGGGCAAGCATTGAGCATAGTGAGCAGCGTCAGGCAAAGACAGAGAAGAAGTGTGAAGTGTGAAGTGAAAGTGAGAATGAGACTAGGGTAAATTAATTTAGGGCAAGCACTGAACCGGACCCTCCGATTCGGTTCTCCATTTCCCAGTTCTACCCGGGAACCACGCTCACCCCTGGTCAGTGCTAGCCCCAATCTATTAATCCCCCTGCGTGTTTATGATACAAATACATATTGCTATATATTAATTACAAGCAATATATTAAAGTGTAGATTGTTATATATACAACCCATTATATTGTATTATGCACTCAATTCATGACTAAAGTAAAATAAACAAGACATGTGATAAAGCAAAGAATCAAACAAGTTAATATAAATAAGTTGACTCACCTAGCATGATATTGTTTTTTTTAAAATATAATTACCAAATATTAATAAATTGAAAGTAGCATATTTCATAACTGTTATAAAAAAAACTCTTACAATTATTTAATTCTATTAACTTATTATATGAAATTTGTTGAACTTTTTCCCACGAGGGTTGCAAGGCTCAAAAGAGCAAGGACAAGCCGTGAGCGAGCAAGAAAGAAGTTGAGTTGAGAGAGAGAGAGAGAGAGAGAGAGAGAGAGAGAGAGAGAGGCAGAGTCATAAAGCGTCTGAGCAAGATTGTTGAGAACAGAGAAAAGAGAAATAAAGAAAAAGATGCCAAGAAAAAAAAATTAGAGCTTCTAGGTTTTATGAAACCAGTTCCTAGGTACTTTTTCACTTGGAACTGGGAGCTAGATCATTTAAAAGTTTGGAATTGAGAACTAGACCGTATCCAATGGAACCAAGAACTTGAGCTGTTTTAGGGCAATTCTGTCTATTTCCAAATAGAACTAATTCTCTTACACAACCTTGCTATTTATTGTTAGTACTCTCACCACTTCGCAACTCATTTATGTCACTCATGGATACAATTCTATTTTGTGGACACGAATCAGGGTGGTGTAACACGTATCTATCATTATTTTCTACATCACGTTCAATTAAATTGCTAGTGATATCTAAAGTCAAGTAGACTATTAAAATATTATAAAAAATAATGTCCAATCAAAACTTCCCATTGGACAGTCTTAGACATTTAGGGCGCGCATGTTTTTATTTCTGTTCCTTTTCTGTTTCCAGGAACAAAAAAAAAAAAAAAAGTGTTTATGTTCCGGGGAACAATTTTTGAATAAAAAAATACGTTTGGTAAATTTGTTCCGGAAATAAAAAATGAACAGAAACACGTTTGGTAAATTTTATTCTTTTTTTGTTTCTTTTAATTTTTTAATATTTTTATTTTATTTTTCATTTTTTCCTTCTTTTTTTTTTTTTTTTTTCAGCCGGCAGCCTCGCCCAGCCATGGTGAGGCTCGCCGATCCCCGGTGAGGCCGAGCCTCGCCGTGGTTGGGCGAGGCTCGGCCTTGCCCGCGCACAGCAAGGCGAAGCCTCACCTTGGCTGGGCGAGCTCGGGCTCGCCCAGATCCGGCAAGGCCAAGCCTTGCCATGGCTAGGCGAGCTCGAGCTCGCCCAGCCAAGGCCAGGCTCGGCCTCGCCGGGGGCCTGCGAGGTCGCCGACCCTCGACGACGTCGCCGGCCCTCAACGATCGGTCGCCGACCATGGCCGAGGCCGGCGACCGACGAAAGAAAAAAGAAGAAGAAAAGAAGAAGAAAGAAGAAGAAGAGAGAGAAGAAGAAACATTTCTTCAAAATTGTTTCTGGAACAAGAAGTAAGTTTTTTTTTGTTTCTTTTTTTTGTTCTTTTTGTGTTCCAGGAACAAAAGAACAAAAAAAGAATAGAAACGCAACCAAACGCGTTTCTGTCTTTTTTGTTCCTGGGAACAAAAAAACAAAAAAGTATTCCAGAAACAATTTTTTGGAACGTTTCCATGCAGCCCCTTAGGCTGCGCATGTCAAAATTTCTTAATTTCTATTCCTCGGACAAGTTTCTGAGCAAAGAAACCCGTTTGATAACGACTCAAAATTTCTATTTCTGAAATAGAAATCCGTTTGATAACAAAACAAAATTTCTATTTCTAGGAATATAAATTAATTAAATAACAACATAGGAAATCCTTAAATACAAAATAATAATCGAAATAATACTAAAACAACATAAAAAATCCTCAAATACAAAATAATAGTTGAAATAATACTAATACATTACAAAAGTTGAAAATACAATTTCATGAAATTTTCGGCATATTATTTTCCCTTGCCATTTTATTAGCAATTGTTTTTCTAAGCGTATTTATTTGGTTTCCCTCATCGGTCAATGTATCGTTTGCAAGCTCATCCTGCGTAGGTTCAGATAAATACTGTGGAAGCATGAATATAGGTGTCATCAATGGCACCTATACAATCTTTTCATTCTATCAAAAACTAATATTATACAAGATTATCAACAAAATAAAATTAATGGTGTAAAGAAATATATGAGAATTCTACCTGAAAATAACGTTTATGGTTAGAAACCATTTAAGAGAAGGTCGGTTTATTTTGATTCTCGAATTGAATCAGTCTAGTTACTCATCCCTAATTTCTTTATTGTTGCTCAATGAACCATTAATGGCCCTTGCATAGCAACAAAGAGAGATTCTCTTGAATCTTTTGCCTTCGAATTAAAATTCAAGATTGTGTAACAATCTAATTATTTTGATTTTGTAAGAATTTTGAATCTTTAAATTTCTAGGCACGTTTTTTATTCATCTATTACGTAAGAACTTTTTCTTCAACTGGCCATGCGCGTGCCTTTTCTAAAGGAAAGAGCCCCATTTTTTTTTTAAGTAAGTATTTAAGAACTTTGGTCATTTTTTAAAATTGGGGACCCATTCGATTGTTTTTCATCCTAAAGAGGAAGTTATAAAAAAAAAATTTAAAAAAATGCAAAAAAAAAGAAAAAATAAAAACACAAGCAAAATAAGAAAAAGAAAATTAGCAATAATTTGTGAAGTTGTGGTTACGAGTAAATTAAGTTAGCAAGAAAGTGCAATGTTCTTTTATATGGTTTGATTTCAATTTCTGATTTCTATTTCAGAAATTGAGAAGTTAAAAATTTCAGCTTCTAATTTCTTCAATTTCTCTATTTCTGAAATAGAAATTTGTTTCAGAAATAGAGAAATTAAATTGCGTTACCAAACGGAATTCTGTTTCAAACCTGTTCCGGGGAACAAAGAAACAGAGAAATTGAGAAACAGAAATTTTGTCATGCGCGCCTTAGCATCCCCACATTGCATTTGTTTCATAGATAATGAATAATTTAAAAAGTAACTTTTCAAAAATAATTATTTGTATTACTTATAAAATGAATAAACAAAAAGATTTTCATTGGTAAAAAAATGTTTAGACAAAAATTGTTATAAATAATGTAATATTTTTCATTAACTAATTATTTCAAGTGATACAAGTAATTATTTTTAGCAAAATGTTTCCTAAATGTCTACTTTTCGCGAAACAAATGGAGCCTTGGTGGTTTGAACTTTTCAGATATTAACACCTCGAACAGTGAGTTCAAACATATAAAAAATGATCTCCAATCAAATCTTTCCATACCACCTAGACATGGTGTCAAATATGCTCATATCGAGATAATTGTGCAAATATTTCTAATGTACTCTATATTGTCAATTTAATTTTAAACTTTTTAATTTGACCAATTCAATTATGAATGTGTGACGATTTAGCAATGTAGTCTTTATATTCAATTTTAGCCAATAAGTGTTGATGTGAATGTCAGTCATTTTATGTAGTACAATTGATGTTAATGTATACAAATTTTGAAAATTTTCTATTTTTTTTTTCTTTTGATAGTGTTGCATATGGTCATGATGCATTTGATTTATAGAAGCTATGGTACATCTATAATCATTTAATAATTCATTCCTCAAGCTACGTTTGTTTGTTTGGATTTCTAACCATGATAATGATAGATAGGATATGACATGAAATATAGGGATTTTGCTATAATACATACTTTGTTTTGTGAATAGTGATAATAAAACTGGATATTTTCATATCGTATCATTCCGTTATTTGGTATGAACTATATATTAGTGTAAATGAACCTAAAAATATATAAACAACGAGGGTAAAAATTTCTCTTAACACTTTTGCCTACTTCATTTTTGTTTTATTTTCTATTATATTCCCTCTCTCTTTTTTTTTTCTTTCCTTTTTAATTCCTTTTCCCCATCTATCATTCTTTAATAAAATTTGACTAAATAGTGAACTATACTAATATACCAAAAATATGTAATAAAAATAATTACTAAATATACATATTGAATATATATTGTAGGATAAAAATAAATTCGAATATACAAATAAAAAAGAAAATTGTTGTTTTATGTTAGATTGAACTTTTTTATATTAGAATCTAAATTTCATTTCAATTTTATTTTATTTTTTCAAGAATTTTTTTATTTGAGAAAATAGCTTTATACAATTAATATTAGAAATCATATCTAACATTATTCCACCTCCCTTATAGAAATTTTTATCCGGGTCGATTTCCTTTTATATTCAACTTGTCTTGGATAAGAGCTGAATATAAGATGGAATGGATTTCATTATATCCTGAATTTTTGTCCTAATTAGAGGTTTGTTAATCTTTGGATAGCAAAATAACAAACCCATCTTTGTCATTGTTGACATACTTTTTAAGTTTTTATAATTGTTTATGAACCTGCTATAAAACACACGAAATCACGACGGGGTCATGATCTGAGCATGGCACATGAAGAAGCTATAGAAGTCCCCATGAAAGCAATAATGGCAAATTGCAGCTAATGGTCGAGAGAACTCCACGCCAATGGCCATGTTGATTGATTTGATTCCAGCGTACCCGGGCCAGAAAACTTATTACTGTTCCTCTGTTGTCGTTTTGCCCAGAACAAAAGTAGGACAACCACACCGTGTCTAACTATTCTCCTTCTGAATTTTAATTGCTTGAGACCATTGCGTTAATCTCGGCAATAATCGTGGAAACTGTAGTCGTTGTTGGTGGGGGTAAAAAAGTGTCTGCGAGGCTATAGTCTCCCCTGAACTATTTTTTTTTTTAAAGAAAGATAGTCACAAAGTGCATGTCTTTATTCTCAGTCGAGTTTATCCTTAGAGAAAAAATGAACCGGTGCATGATAGAGCAGGTGTCTTTGTGTTGGGTTTCGACCTCTAGGAGATTTTCTCCAAAATAACTTACCGAAGTTCTGCCGCATGTTTTCGACAATTAATATCAAAGTTAAAATAATATATTGCCCGACACACGATATGCATAGATGTTTAGTTTATAGCTAGCAAAGGAATTTGAACATCTTCATAAATAACCGATAAGGATTGCGTTGGTAATTTGTTTATAAAACAAATGAATAGGTGTCTTGTCCCACATCGAAAAGATATGAGTGTGCACGTGGACGAGATTTGGCACTAACCGACGATCGTTAATTTTATTTATTGAAAATTCAGATTTAATTTTATAAAAAGTTAACTATAAAGTCTTGTTGAAATAGTGCGACTGTTCACGAAAAGTTACTGTTGTTTTTTATTTTTTATTTATTTAATTTCGAATTTTTTTTATGTCTTTTCAATGTAACTTATGAAATGTACTTGTTCACGAAATGTTACCTTTATTCTTTTGTAACTTTTTGAAAAGTTGTCTCTATTTGAAAGACAGAGATAACTACATTTATTTTTAGATCAAACACATATATTCTTCAATTTTTTCGTTTTCTTTCAAGAGAAATTACAGCCATTACATCTAATTGTTTCCCATGAGAGACTCTGGAGAAATGCTAGAATTGTTATCTAGTATTATCATTTGAGACTTTGTTGTATCATGGAGGAAATTTGCCGGTGATCATTACCAATTTTGTGGAGCAAATAAATTCTTAAAGAAAGTGATATCACGCCTCAAAGTCTGACTCGAGTACTCTAAAGATCTGACTTCATTGTTCTACCCAATTCAAAGCCATATTTTATGACAGATTGCCATTGTTATCTAGTACGATTGAAAAGATCATGGATAAGGGAGACATGGAGGTGTAAGTAACACATCCTGGATGCAGTCGCCACGCATCACAAGTTAGCCCTTTTGAGACTACTAGTAGGGTTGCCAATTCTTTATATTTTTGGGTCCATTGCTTGTGTAAGTTTGTGTTATTACAAAATGTTTCAATATGCTTATAAGTGCATTTCATAAAAAATGAACAAAAATATGTCGATTTGTTGGTTTCAAGTTCAGTTGTGCCATGTTGCGTTGTATTAGGATTTCTTGATAAATTCATGTCCCATTCGTGCCATGTTCTTATATTGTGTTAGGAATGGCCCCTTTGACTACAAATATTATCATTAACAACAGTGTGTATTGCAGTGCAAAGGATGAAGATGGAGAGTAAAATAAATTGAGTAGAGGGGTACAAATCTAAGAAAAGAAGCTTACGAGCGAGGGGAAGTGCATTGAGTTCATGTGTCGATGAGTCATGGATAGAGAATGCACATCAAAGTGAAAAACTAAATATATGAATGAGTCCGTTTGGGTTTTCATTGAGATATCTTATAAGGATAAGGTGGTGATGATTTATTAGCTGAGATATCACTAAGTAAACTATGATCACACTCGTCGCCAAGTAAAAATCTATGATTACAAAGTGAACAAGTTCACCATTAGAGGGAAAGTTCAAGGTAATGCTCGGGTTTTCTTTCAAGACCATACTAAGCTCATGCATTGGGTTTATTTATTTAATATATAACGTGTACCAATATGTCGGAATTCTCTATTTTTTTATAAATAACGTGTCGGCGTGTTGTGTCGTGTCGTGTTATATTGCATGTCACATGTCAGTATTGATGCTACTTAAATTATAGGATAAAAATAAATTCAAATATATATATAAGAAAATTGTTGTTTTGCGTTATTTGGAACTTTCTTTATATGAGAATCTAAATTTCATTTCAATTTTATTTTTTAAGAAGGTTTTTATTTGAAAAAAAAAAATTGTACAATTGATCTTAAAAATTTTATTTACCTTTATCTCACCTCTTTCATAGAAATTTTTATCCAAGCCAATTCCCTTTAGCTATGTTTGGTAAACTAGATTTTTAATCAGGATAGGGTTTGATAGGATATGATATAAAATATATGGAATTTTATTATATCTTATCAACTGTTTGGTGATTGTAGCAATAAAGACAAATATACACATCATATATATATATATATATATATATATAGTTTGGTATTAAGGTATTAATGGTATATTAATACAAATGAATGACAAAATTTACAAATAGATATAGTAAAAAGCTCTTTCGACCCTTTTGTCTACTTTATTAATATTTTATTTTCCTTTCTTAATTTATTTTTTATTTCTTTCTTTTCCTTCCATCGTTCTCTAATAAAACTTTGTTACATAGAAATCTATACTAATAGACCTCAAATACTAAAACACCTAAAATATGTAATAAATATATATTTATATATTGAATTATATTATAAGAAAAAAATAAATTCAAATATATAAATAAAAATAAGATTAAATTAAAAACTAAATTGTTATTTTGAACTTTTGTATTAGAATTCAAATATTATTTATATCAAATATAATTTTAAATTTGTTAATTTAAGAAGTTTGTTATTTAAGAAAAATAACTTTCTTATTTTGGAGCATATCCACCTTTATTCTACATATTTCATGTGATAATTTCATCCGGCATATATCCTATTTATATGCAACTTTATCCTATCTTGAACAGGTACCAAACGTTGGATAAGGTAAATTTTATTATATTCTGAATTTTATTCTGACCATAAAATGCAACCTTTTATATCTAACTTAACTTTGTCTTGGGTAAGAACCGGATATAAGATGGAATGAATTTCATTATATCTTGAATTTTGTCTTGATTAGAGGGTAGTTAATCTTTGAATAGCAAAATAACGAATCCATCTTTGTAATGTTGACAGATTTTTTAAGTTTTTAATTGTTTATGAACCTGCCATAAAACGTACGAAATCATGACGGGGTCATGATCTGAGCATGGCACATGAAGAAGCTATAGAAGCCCCCCATGAAAGCACTAATGGCAAATTGCATCTATGGTTGAAAGAACTCCACGCCAATGGGCATGCTGACTGATTTGATTTGGGAGCACCCGGGCCAGAAAGCTTATCACTGTTCGTTTATTGTCGTTTTGCTCTGAACAAAAGTGGGACAGCTGGACTGTGTTTAACTGTGCTCCTTCTGAATTCTAATTGCTCGAGACCATTGCGTTAATCTCGGCAATAATCGTGGCATCTGCAAGGCTATAGTCTGCCTTGTACTAATTTTTTTGAAGAAAGATAGTCACAAAGTGCATGACTTTATTCTCAATGGAGTTTTTCCTCAGAGAAAAAAAAGAACTAGTGCATGATAGAGCGTCGACCTCTTAAAGATTTTCTCGAATAACTTACCGAAGTTCTGCTGCATGTTTTCGACAATTAATATCAATGTTAAGATAATATATTACTCGACACACAATATGGATAGATATTTAGTTTATATCTAAAAAGGAATTTGAACATCTTCATAAATAACTGATTAAAATTGTCATCATTATCCGGTACGGATGAAAAGATCATAGATGAGGGAGACGTGGAGGTATAAGTAACACGTCCTGGATGTAGTTGCCGCGCGTCACAAGTTAGTTCATGTGAGACTACTAGTAGGTTTGCCTATTCTTTATATTTTTGGGTCCATTGCTTGTGTAAGTTTGTGTTATTAGAAAATATTTCAATATGCTCATAAGTGCTTTTCCTTCAAAATTTTTTTTTAAAAAAAATGTCGATTTGTGTCGGTTTCAAGGTCAGTTGTGCCGTGTCACGTTGTATTAGGATTTCTCGATAAATTCATATCCCATTCTTGCCGTGTTCCTATATTGCGTTAGGAATTGCCACCTTTGACTACAAATATTGTCATCAACAATAATGTGTTTTGCAGTGCAAAGGATGAAGATGGAGACTCGGGTTGAGATAAATTGAGCAGAATGGATAGATTAGAGGGGTACAAATATAAGAAAAGAAGCTTACGAGCGAGGGGAAATATATTGAGGTGCATGTGTCGGTGAGTCATGGATAGAGAATCCACATCAAAGTAATATATTAGTTATGTTAATGAGTCCGTTTGGGTTTTCACTAAGATATCTTATAAGGATGAAGTGATGACGATATATTAATTGAAAAATCACTAAGTGAACTATGATCATACTCGCGGCCAAATAAAAAACTATGATTGCAAAGTAAAAAGTTCACTGTTAGAGGGAAAGTTCAAGGCAAGGCTGCGGTTTACACATCATGCAACCAGAAAGTTAGCCTTGAAATAAGTCAGTAAGGTTGGAATCCTTATGAACCGATAAGTACCTACAAGGGAACAATATTGAAAAAGTCCTAAACTTATTACATTAGTAACAATTCTATTATAAAACTTTTGAATTTGGAGAAATTTAATGTTAAACTTTTTCATATTTATACAAATTCGGTCATCTGGTAAATTTAGCCTAAAAATCAATGCAGTGAATGCCGGCCGTTCTACTTAATTGATGCTAATGTAGACATTTTATAATGATATTTTAATAATTTTTGTATTTTTTTTCTTTTCTTTCATTTTTATTTTTTTTATTAATTCATTTTGGCTGGTGTAGTGACAATGGTCACCTAGAGCCATTGTGGCCTCGCCATTTGCAATCAAGGTTGTAAAGGCCCTTGCCTAGGGTCTTCGTGGCCTGACTGGCTTCAAGCAAGGCAGCCCTTAAAGCCCTCGCTTGCTAAAATGAAGGGAAAAGAGAAAGAAAAAATAAAAATAAAAATAAAATAAAAACATAAAATTATTAAAAATTAAAATATCATTAAAAAAATGTCTATATTGGCATTGACCATGCCATGTAGGAGGATCGACATCCCAATTAGCGATTTTCAACCGAAATTAGCAGGATGGATTGAATTGATAACAATGTGAAAGGATTTGGGAATAAAATTGTCTAATTTAAAGGTTTAAAGCTAAATTGGGATCAATTTAAAAGGCGCGCTTGGTAACGTTTTTGTTCCAATGAACAATTTTTGAATAAAAATAGTTTTTTCTATTTTTGTTCCCGAGACCAATTTTTGAGCATAAGAACATGCTTTGTAACTACAAAAAAATTTCTACTCTAGGAATAAAAATACGTTTGGTAAACTTGTATAATTTTGTTGTTTTTTTAAATTTTTCTGTTTTTTCTTTTCTTTTCTTTTTTTCCTTCTTTCTCCTTTGTGGCTAGTCGTCGGTCACGGCGGCGGTTGGCAACTAGTTGGGTGAGGTCTGACGAGCTCGCCAGACCCTCACCAAGCCACTATGAGGGCCAACAAGTTCACCGAAGCCTCACCAAGCCATCGCAAGGCTCAGCCTCGCCAAGCCACCAGCGAGGCTCGACCTTGCCCAGATGACGCGAGGTTGGCCTCACCTTGGCATGGCGAGGTTGAGCCTCGCGTTGGCCAGTGAGGCTCAACCTCGCCCAGATAGCGTGAGGTCGGCCTTGCCTTGGCTGGGCGAGCTCAAGCTACCCAGATCTAGTGAGGTCGAACCTTGCGCCGGCTGGTAAGGCTCGACCTCATCTTGGCTAGGCAAGCTCGCCCAACTAAGGTGAGGTCGAGCCTCGCCTAGCCATGGCAAGGCTTGGCGCCGTTGGGGGCGGCGACATTCCGGCGAGGTCACTAGCCCTCATTGGTCGGTCACCGGCCAAAAGGAAGAAGAATGAAAGAAGAAAAAAAGAGAAAAAAATTGTTTCTCGAAATTGTTATCAGGAACAAGAAGCAACTTTTTTCTACTTCTTGTTTCTGTTCCAAATTTGTTCCCAAGAACAAAAGTTTTACTAAACACATTTTTGTTCTTTTTTTGTTCTCCGAAATAAAAGAACAGAAATTTTTGTTTTGGGGAACAAAAACACTTTTTGCCAAACATGGCCTAAAATGATTAGGATTAAATTGATCTAATTGAAATGTGTAGGACTGAATTGATACCAAAGTAAGAGGTATATAACTTTTTGAGTACTTCTCCTTTCACCTATACATATATTTTATGGAAATAAGATGACGAAGGTTTATTGATCAGAATCACACCTTCATGATTGTTTTTCACTATAACTATAGCTATTTTACTAACAGAGGTTTCGGCAAGCCATCTTAGGGTCCAATAATTCTTGAATTGTACATCATCCACTTAATGAAAAATAATCTTAGAAAGTGTTTAAACATATGGTATGGTGTGTATTTTCCAACTAAGGTCTGCTTATTTGGCGATCATCACTTTTCCTAGATCAGATTTTAGCCACAGAAGTCATTCTTATTATAGATAAGAAATTCACGACATTTTCTGGTTATAGTGGGCCACATATTCACTTTTTCTTTCGATGAGATTTTCCAGAATAATGTTTACATATCAATGATTTAGGTGACTGAATGGCAACCACCCCGCGAGGGTCAGATCAAACATCACATCCTATTGACTCATGCAATTGATAGCCACGGTGACCGCAAGTATAAATAATGCACCAGAAGATGGACTGCTCGCCTCAGAAAGTATCACTTCCAAATTCTCTCTCAATTTTCGAGCTCGTTCAATCAAAAATTCGTTTGCAATGGGGTTAGATATAGTCCAATTTCTAGAAAACAAGACAATACTAGTTACTGGCGCCACCGGTTTCCTAGCCAAGAGTACTCTCTCTCTCTCTCTCTCTCTCTCTCTCTCTTCATACCCACACGCACACAGAGCATACATATATACGCGCGCACGTAGATATGTAAGTATAGCATGCACACATGTATGGGAGTTATAAACATACTTCGTTTTCTGTTACTCTTGTAACACCATGATGCCGACAAGTTTCCATCTTCAATCACCTCGACTGGTGCCTCACGTTCTGCATGTTGTGTTTGTGTTGTCTACTGTCTGCGTACATACAGATTTCAAAGGTGAATGTCTTGCTGGAATTCATCGATCGGAAGCTAATAGGAGAATTTCTTCAAACCCGGCCATGCAGGAAGGACAGCGTTGAGAGCATTGTTGATGCTCTTATACTCGAATCTCTACCATATTATTAGAAGGCTTTGTTTGGAAAGAGGGTAACAGGACATTAAAATTTTCAAACAAAAGGAAAAAGATTATAAGAAGTGAGGGGGAAATTGAAAGTTCAAAATATGGATATCCAGTTACTTAGACATACTCAATATTCCTAGTTGCAGTCACTATTAGAAATCATCTTGTTTTCAATTGACATGCTTTTGTCTGTATTTATTGTTTTGACATAGTTTTTGTGGAGAAGATACTTCGAATTCAACCAAATGTGAAGAAAATATTCCTCCTTATTAGAGCTACGGATAAACAGTCAGCCGCACATCGGTTACATCAAGAGGTACTAGATTTATGGATAAACGCCAAATTTATGATTGGCATGATAGAGTTAGTTATTGTTCTCTATATCTTCGATGGTACTTTACTATAATATCATCACTAGTGACAAAACGGTGCTTACCATTTTTAACATGTGTGATGAGAAGTCATCTTATTATTTTTTTTTTCTATTTTGCTTGAATAATAGTACTCTGCTACATGTAATTTTATAAAATTTCACTGAGACTTTTTTTACCTAGCAATGAAATAATATTCTGAAACAGGATTACATGCTTTTACTCACTTTTAAAGTTTATAAAGAGTATTTTGACAAGAGAAGTCTCTTTCTAGAGATAATAGAACTTTTTTATTCAAAATTAAGAACACAAATAAAATTGGGGAAATAATAACTCAAATAAATGTTAATAATGCAAAATTAGTGGATAACTTGATGGGAAAAGATTTGGTAAGTTCTTATCTTCACCAAAAAAAAATATATATATATTTGGTAAGTAAGGCAAATAAAAGTGGTAAATCGTTAGACTAGTTGGTAAGTATAATTGGAGAAAGTAAGTCATATGAAAATGCTATTAATTTCATGGAATAATTGATAAATTTAAGGCATCGATAACAAAATAGGGAATGAAAGTTGGTAAAAGAAAGGAGAATTTTTTATTTTATTTCTTTATTGTTGGAGCTAAAAGAATTTGTTAAATCTGAAAAGAAACAAATAGGCGTTGGTAACTAACTCGAATAAGAGATGGTGATGCAAACGAGTTGATAACATCAGCGTAACAAAGTTGGTTATCAATCATACTGGAGTTGATAATTTCTAAAAAGTCAGTAAGCAGGGCAAATAAAATGGTGAATCTTGGTAGAAATACGAAAAAAAAAATGTATAAACATTAGTGACTAACTAAAGTATGAGTTGTAATTCTTAGCTGGTTAGTAACTTAATGGAAGAAAAGTTGGTAAGTCACACAAAAAGAAATGGTGGTATTTCATGTAATAGTTGGTAAACTTAAGCCGTTAATAAGGAATGTAAGTAAACGTTGGGAGACAATAGGAGAAAACTTTTTTGGTCAAAGATAAGAGAAGTTAGTAATTTCCAAAAAAAAAAAAAGAAAGAAATCATTGGTAACTAACTCAAATAATAGTTGTTAATGCAAAACTAATTGATAATTAGTTTAATCAAAGAAAAATTGGTTATTTATCATGATTGAGTTCGGTACATTCTAAAAACAACTGGTAAATTTGAAAAGTTGACGAAAAAGGAAACTAAAAGTAGTGACTTTATAATTTTTTTTTGATAAATTAGAAAAATAAATAAATTTTTGTAAGGAACCCATATTAGAATTGGTAACCTAAAACAAGTTAATAACATAATTTAAAAAATTGGTAAATCTTCCAAGTAAATATTGGTGATTTTATACAATAGTTGGTGGTCTTGGTAAGAAAGGTAAACAGAATTTTGTTTAAAAAAATTGTTTTGTTAGAATTAAGAGGAGTTGTTAATTTAAGAAAAGATAAATGTCAATAACTAATTCTAGTTGATGAGGCATACCTAACTAGTAGTATCCGACCAAAAAAAAATAGTAGTATAATCGGAGAAAAGTTGGTAATAAATGGTAATTTCGAGTTGATTGTTGGTAAGCAAGACAAAAAAAACCAGGTAAGTCCATGAAAAAGTTGGTAAAAATAAAGAGAAGAAAGAACAAAGATAAGTGTTGGTAGCCAACTCAAATGAGGCTTGGTAAACCAAAATTAGTTGTCAACCTTATATAAGGAAAGCTAGTAAGTCACACAAATAAATATTGAATTTCATATAAGAGTTCACAAATTTAAGGAATTGATGAGAAAGACAAATACAATTAATAAAATATAAGAAAAGTTGGTAATTTGCATACCATCACAAAGAGTAGGTAATTTTATAAAAATATGGATGAGTTACCGACAAGTTATTGGGAAATTAGTGAGCAGTAACTCTTTTTCCAATATTTGCTTGATACTTATAAACTCTTTTTACAAATTTATCAGTATGGAGAAAATTTTATATTTTTAGGTTCAATTTGTTTCAAAGAAAAATAGCTGATTTGAAAAATATCTTCTTAAAAATGGTTGCTTGTATTGTCTACAAAATGAATGAATGATTTTTTTTTTTCATAATTCATGAAAAGATTTAGACATAAAATGTTGTTGATAGTGATAATATTTTCCATTAACTAATTATTTAAGGCAATACAAGCAATCATTTTTAGAAAAATCTTTTTCCAATCATTTATTTTCTGCGAAATAAGTAAAGCCTTAGAGACAGAACAATAGAATAGTCCTCTTCATAAACAAATTTATTCATGTCGTCCTCGACCAATACTATTGTAGAAACTTTCAAGGTTTAATTTGAGTTACTTGAAAGATAACTTTTCTTTACATATATAAAACAAAATCTCCACTGTCCATCATCTTAGATTTCTCGCACGATCGGTTTTGTGATATAAGTTGTGCATGTGGTCTAATTTTTGCGTTCAATCCCAAACAGCTCATAGAGAAGGAGTTATTCGCTGTTTTGAAGCAAAGATGGGCACCAAACTTAAGCTCCATTCTCAAGAAGTTACATGCAATTCCGGGTGACGTTTCAAGTGAGAATTTGGGAGTGAATGACTCCAATTTGAGGTCTGAGATGTGGAGAGAAATTGATGTCATCATCCATTCGGCTGCAACTGTCACATTTGATGATCGGTACCTTGTCAATCTGCTCAATTTTTTTCTGCAATTAATGATTTATATTTAACCAATTTTGTATGCTTTTTTTCTTGCAGGTACGACACTGCATTGGCCATCAATACGTATGGAGCTAAGCATGTCGCAGAATTTGCAACAAGATGCGTCAATATAAAGATGCTACTCCATGTATCAACTGGTAAGTGATTTTCCCATTGCGGTTTTTCTCTATAATTTCCTCATTCTACTACGTTTCGCTCAATAGAATTATGTCACAGCAGTTCGTAAACTGATTCAGCGGACTGGTCATATTAGTGTATATCGCATTGACCATATTTTATTTATGATAATCGTACACCTTTCTTTTTCAGCATATGTACGTGGTAAAAACAGCGAAGTTATACTAGAAAAGGCATTTAGCATGGGTGAGACAATAAGTGGATGGAAAAAACTGGACATCAATGAAGAAAAGTTCTTGAGTGAAGAATTAATTGGTGAGCTTCGAAAAAGGAATGCTTCAGAGGAAGAAATCACCATCGCTTTGAGGAATTTGGGCTTGCACAGGTTTGCTTTGTTTAGATTTCAAAGGTGAATAATTAGGTTGATGATCATGCAACTTGACACTGTTATTAAAACCGGATTCTTATTCTTCTATTTTGGAAAGATCTAATAGTTTTAACCATAATCGACGTTATTTGGTAATATGTATAAATCTATTTATCAATGAGATATTGGCTTAAAGGACAAGGAAAATAGTTGACGAGTAAAATCCTAATTGCACTTGGCGGATGGGGAAAAATACGTCTTTAAGATTGCCCGGGAGATGGATTTGTCGAGGTGAGCGAAAATTGATCCTGACACCACTTGACTGTCAAACCAAATAAATTTTAAAATGAATTTTCATAAACATAGGAAAAAATAATCCTCCTTTCTTATCGGCTCCAAAATAATTGATGCGCAGGGCGAGGCTGCATGGTTGGCCAAACACGTACACTTTGACGAAAGCAATGGGAGAAATGATGATGAGGCATCATCTGAATTCGAATGTATCGCTGGCTGTAGTAAGACCAACCTTCATAACAAGCACTTGTAAGGAACCTTTTGCTGGTTGGTTCGAGGGTTTCCCTTTCAGGTTATCCTTCTCAAATCTCCCTCTCGCTTACACATTTACATAAATTCATTGGTGCTTTTGAAAGCAAAATGGAGAGGAAAATGACTAACATTATCAAGCGTTCTGTATAAAATGAAATCAAGCTCTTAACCTTCTGAAATTCGCGCAATCAAATCTAACCGGTTGGAAAATGGGATTCTTTTAGCAAATTAAACATGTTTGGGCCCATAGGGTTTTGATTAAAAGCCAAAATCTGGTTATCAAGTCTCAAATCGAATCTATAAAAATCAATCAAAATTTCAATTAGCTAATTATAGGCGCCTACAATAATCCACAGGTTCTCTTATATGCAATTTCGTTTTTCCTTTCGTGAATTCGTGGATTAAATTGGAAATTAGATTTTAAAACTCATATGTCTTTTTATACTACTTAGTTTGGACATCAATGAATGAACCTTTCATTTTATTTTGATTCAATTAGAGATAGAAGTGTTGATTTTAGGTTTTCAATTTGATATTGAATTTTACTCAATTTTTCATAGAACTTGAGTTCTATTTCCAATCGATAATCATAGTCACACTCTCAATGCAAGAGAAAGACTCCTTTTTTCCCATGTTTTCCAGACAATCTTTCCTAATAAGTTTGATAAGTAATTCGATTTTCCAGCAATTGCATATCACTTGTGGAAATGTTAGGACATGATTTTCCAATCCTCAAAAGGCTTAGAGCTTTATTGCACTTGTTGAAATTATAAATGGATCGCACACCATACAAAGTGTTTGGAACTTGTCACGTGATTTTCTCATATGATAAAGCCATTTAATAGTACTTGTTTGTCGCAAAATTGTTTTAGTTGATTAGTTCTGTATTGTGGGACTTCAGAAGTTCATGACCATATTAGTATACGAAGCAAGTCTCTCTCCTCTTCTTTTTTTTTTTTTTTTTCTAAATTGCTTTTTTATGGACGATGCACAGAACCCTCGATAGCGTCGCCATCAATTACGGTCGAGGAAAAATAAACTCCTTCATTGGTGATCCGGACACTATATTGGACGTGGTAATATTTAATTATCAGAGCAATCCTCTTCAGTTTTCAATGCATTGTCGTGCAAAATCAATCATTTAACTATCTCCTGCATGACTGTATCGCCCAGAATGGAAAGTACTTAGTGAAAATGAGGTAGCTAGGATTTTTCACAAAGGAAGGCAAACATCATATTTGGATAATCAACCTATACTTTGATTCGCATAACACTTGGTTCATGAATAGTGAATTGTCAAAAGTTTAGGGGTCTACCGCTTGAGGTTAGATTTCCCCATTATAGAAGGCAATTACAAAATGGATTCAATTTCGAATTCTAACTTTCTTCACTAAAAAGAGTCTAGGCTTATGAAGGATATAGAGGTTGAATCATCCTTCCCTGGCGGCCCTAAAATACTAGGTGCAAGCCATTATCTCTCCATATACGTGTGGCGAGGGGGAAAGTGGGAGGAAAAGAGATGAGTTTTTATCAATTATGCCCGTGGTGAGGGAACAAAATCTGTATGACAAATGATGGACTGCATGTTCTCGATTAAAGGTATTACTAGTCAATCGCCCCGAAGATTAGACCTAGTGTATCGCCTAAACCCGAACATTCAACATCGAATTTAGATGGAAATTTTTTAACCTGGTCGGGATTTCTCATATAAGCATATTGTCCAAGTTTGCCCATTTACATTTCAGGCTTGGTTGTCCAAGTGGACCGCTCGCCCGTTGATTGCCTATACCCTCATTGCCCTTGAGTTTTAGTACATAATTCTCTCTTTTTTTGCAGATACCGGCTGATATGGTGGTCAATGCCATGATTGTGGCCATGGCAGTGCATGCAAAGCGACCTGCGTATAGGATTTATCACGTGGGTTCCTCAATGAGTAATCCCCTGAGGTATGCAGACTTTCAGAACTCCGTTCTCAATTATTTCACAGACAACCCTTTGGCAGATGAGGATGGAAAACCGGTCAAAGTTGGTAAGCTTATACTTGTAGACAGCATGGAAAGCTTTCAAAAGCACCTGACCCAATATTACACTCTCCGGTCAAAGGTTTGTCCCATTGACTCAAATTGTCAATCATATACCAATATCTCATATGCCATATGAATTTTTTTTGCATCCCTCTCCGCTTTTGTGTGTTTATTGTAACTTTTGCCGTGATAAATTGACAATGGCCTAGCCATTAGGTCAACCATAATATGGCATTATGACGAAACAGCAGTTCTTACGACTTTTATAAGTTCGATTTCTTTGATGTCTAATGCAAAAACCTTCACACACATGAAGATTCCGCTTTTATCTACATAGATGTAAAAGAGTAAAAGTTAGCCACTCTCAAAAGGACACACGAGGGCCTCAGCTTTAGACTTTATTTTAGTGTCATAACTTTTCAATTGATCACTTGAGTTATATAACTTATAAAAAACTTTCTTCCATGTAATGTCGGCAATTTCCCTTTTCCCTTCATTCACGGTACTCAGGTGATCGATTAAAAATTTGTGGCAATCAAATCATCAATGGAAAAGTTCTAACACCAAAGTAAGCACTTTACAAATATATAAAACTTGTAGTGCCTTTGTCCCCTTTATAACCATGTCATACGGTCATAGGATTACTCATGAACTGAGCATATTTGTCCACCAAACCCATTTTACTTCCATAAGCATCGCAACTTGAAAAGCCAGAAGTGCAAAAAGGCATATTCACAGTGATAGACCTAATGTTTGCATCATATGCCTATCAATATGAATGAGTTTGTTAACATTTATTATTTATTGTTGTAGGAACAAAATGGTTTCCAAAGCTTGCATGCTGATCTGAAAAGGAATATCGACAACGCAATGCGAGCGGCAGAGATTTGTAGACCTTACGCATTTTTCAAGGGCATGTAAGCCTCAGTTTTGCAATCGACTCACTAATCAATCTACTTAAAATCATGGCATCCAAATAAAGCAGCGACCATGCAAAACGAAATTTTAATCTTTAATGAATTCTTGTTTTTTGTTCTCTTTCCTTTTTCTGAACCGACCAGCTTCGACGACACAAATACAAAATCCTTGAGAGCCACGGCCGTAGAGAATGGAGTAGACTTGGAAAGTGCCTTCCGCTTTGATCCAAGGTATATCAATTGGGAGGACTACTTCCAAAGAATTCATTTGCCAGGAATCAGCGGTGCCTTCAAGCTTAAGCGAGCAAGGCTCTAAAATATAGTAGCTTGGATATGCAACAGTTGATTTTATTGAAATATGATAATCTAGTGCTCTGTAATTATGTGGAAATGGAACACAACAACGCAACATGTATGCGTTCGTAGTTTTCCTTTCATGTCAGATACCAATGGCATCAATAATTGGAAGCTCATTCTTAGTAATTTTTCATGCCATTGAAGCTCCTCATCAATTCTCTTGGAAAAAGTGAATAGTGAGTTAGACAGTAATTCTATTGGAAAAAGAGAACCCTGGCGTTGGCACAACTAGTTTGAGTCAGAACCATCTGCGCAACTAAAGGACTGGACTTAACTGTTGGAGGATGGAGGGTGTTTTATGGGCCTGGACTTAACCAGGGGAGTCCTTGAGATGCTTTGAGGCTGATGGGTGTTGGAATTTCGTGGTCTTAGACTAATTTGATTTAACTCTTGCATCCACAAATGATAGTTTATATCTCTTGGTTACCTATGCATAACAGATTAGCCACCAAAGATAGGCTAATGGAACAGGGCCGATCTATTCTGCATATTTGGCGTTTCTGTTACTCTACAGCTGAATATGAAAGCCATTTTGTTTTTTTGTTGTGCTCTACTTTTACAGGGTGTGATTTGCTGCTCTGAAGCTCCCCCTATTTTCTCAAAGTCCTTGGTGATTGGCGCTTTGAAACTAGGTGGCGAGCTCGTCATCGGGGATCCGTGATTGAATTTTTGTCTTCACTTTGATTAACATCTTAAATGAGGCAAGTAACAGATCAAGTGAAGTGAGATAAGGACTGCATTTTGCCGTTCCATCTACCTCAAGAATCAACTCCCACAAATTTTTGGGCCCGCAGGTTTAAATCTTGTATCATATAAGGGATGAAGCGGAAAGTTCCGATAAACAACATGAAACCACACTGTGTAGCTTACTAAAAGGAACCTAGAGACCACATATTTCCTTATTTTGTGTTTGATTCTACAGTGTCACGACTTCCCTTTTCAGGCGTCCTCACGTGTGGGCATGTGTGGAGGCTAATGGTTCGTTAAGCATAGGAGTTAGCCTAGGTTCTCCCAAATCTGCCAATTCACAACTTATAATTTAAGTTTTTGACCTACAAGTCAATTTCAAATATGAGTCACCACTAATTGATTTAGGGTAAGCCAATTAGAAACCCAAGCGAAATATTGAGAGAAATAATTCACTCTTGCGCAACTGAAAAAATTAAGTCTACACTAGTTAATCACTAATGCCCTTATGGTATCTAATTTTATTTAAACCCTAAGGTTTGTTTGGATTTTAAGGGTTTTCCATACATTTGTGGAAAATAAAACTATCTTTTAGGCATTTTCTGTTTTTTTGAAAAATTTAGACTTTTGGGGATTTTTCTGATTTTTAGAAAAAAATATTTTTTATTTTATTTTTCAATCAAAATAACAATAAAACAAAAAGCTGACCCAGGTGGGTGAGACCCACGAGCCGGCCCGACTTGGATCTGACCCGACCAACCCGGGTCGCTCCTCCAGAGACTAGATGCGAGGCCCGCTGTCTCCTTTTTTCCTTTACTCTTCTTATTCCTTTCTTTGATTTTTTTTGCTTTTATCTCTCTCTCTCTCCTTATCTCTCTCTTCCTTGTCTTGTCTTTTCTTCCCTCTGTACATGCCAAACTAGTGAAAAAGAACCATTGGGATTCACCCTAGTGGCCACCTTTCCAACATAGAAGGGGGAGGTGAGGGGTTTAAATCCCCACCTTTTCAAAGGGGATGGGGTGGGGACGCATAAGTTTCAGGAGTGGGTTTTGACTCCCACGCCCTGCAAGAGGCAGGGCAAAAGTCTGAGAATGAGTGTAGAGTAAGAATAGAATAAGACTGACAAAAAAAAAAAATAGACTAGTGAAAAAGAGAGTGAAAGAGACCCATTTTGTCTTTATTCTTTATTGACTTTTCTTTCTTTTCTCTCTTTGTTTCTCTCCTCTCTCTATCTGCACGGTGTCAGGAAAAAAATAAATAAAAACTCCACCTTTGGTACTCCATGAACCAACAGACAATAGATAAACCCTTTCTATTTAAAAAAAGGAAAGAAATCATGAAAAATCCTAAACTTTGCTCAAGTGATAGATTTTTTTTAACTTTTTTTATGATGTAAAAAACCCTGAACTTTGCCAATCATGATACATTTACCCCAAACTTTTTTTTGTGACACAAAAAACCTTAAACTTCTGTCGTGCGACACGTTTATTATAAATTATATGGTATTTTGATCTTTTTACTTTTTCTTTTTCCTTCTCTCTTCCCTCCGCCAATTGGCCGGCGTAGGGAATCCGGTGTCCGGCGCCGGGCGAGGGTCGCCCTCACTGGTGTCGGGCGAGGACGGCTCTCTACTGGGTCAGTCGAGGGCCTGCCTAGCGCCTTTGCCCAAATCTAGCAAGGGCCTCTTTCGCCAGATCTGGCGAGGGCACTGATATAGCTAGTATACGTACCTAGAGGGGGGTGAATAGGTATATAAATGATTTTTCTTTATAATTGCACAATAACAGACAGTTGAGACAAACAATAGTCAAAGTAAGACTGAGAGAAGAGAAAATTGAGCACGCGGTTTATAGTTGTTCGGCTTATTTCAAGCCTACGTCCACTCTTCTGCACTGACAGCCTATTGGCTGGATTCCACTATGATCAAAGAGATGTTACAGCGATGTTCTCCCTTGATTTCTCGGTGTAGATGATCTACCACACTCGCTCAAGATATCACTAAGTATAGACACTCTTTGTGTATACAATTTCGCTCAAAATGTATCGACTAATAATCAAGGTGCTTCAGACTCTGGAATTTATCTATCTGTCATGCACTAAAGCAACTAGAATTTTTTCCTTTTATACTCATTTATGCCATCATACCCGTTGGCACTTACTAAAGGAATTCCTCCAATCTACCCGTTGGACGGAATCAATCAAGAAGATAATTCGAGCTATTAAAGGAACCTAACGATAGCCCATCAATCTTGTTCGCCCATACAATCAGGATCTTGGTTTCCAAGAATAGAACCTTCCAAGAATATTTCGTCGACCATCGGATCTTCAAACGATCTTGATTACGAATAGATGAATCCGTTATTTTTATCCAGCCAAGAGATCTTCTCCAGAGGATAGGACTAAATCCTCAACCAAATACTTCGGCTCTGGATTGCCTTCGTCACTGGATTAGAAAAAAAACTGTCAATGAGAATAGTCTTGAGTCTTGAGTCTTGAGTGCTGAGTCTGGTGATCTAAAAGTCTTCAGACTCTAAACAGAAGGTCTGTATTTATCAAGATTAGACTGATAGAAACGTTTTGTCAGCTTCAAAATATTATGGAAAGATTTCTCCAACAGGCACCCCTCGCCCGAGTCCGGCGAGGGGTGCCCTCGCCAATGACGGGCGAGGGAGGCCCTCACGCAACCCAGCCAAGGGTCGCCCTCACCGAACGTCGGCGAGGGTAGCCCTAGCTAGCCCAAGCGAGGGCAGCCCGACGCCAGCTTCCCTTCGCCATGGCCGGCGGAGGGAAGAAGAATAAAAAAAGAAAAAAAAAGAAAAGGAAAAACATTAAAAAAAAAAAAGACAAAAATACCTTTAATGAGGTAAATATGTCACCGTTTGAAAAGTTTGGGATTTTTCACGTCACAAAAAAAAAAAGTTTGAAGGAAAGTTTAGGGTTTTTTATGGTCTTTTCCCATAAAAAAATTATTTCCCCTTCTCCACCTTTTTTTTCTTTTCATTTTTTCCTATTTTTTGTCTCTTTTACTCTTCACCTCCCTCTCCCAGCGAAATGGCAAAAATGCTATCAACCTCACCTATCCTGATGACTACCAGTTCAAACGTAAAAATAATACTCAAACTTAACTAACTAAAAGAAAAAAAAAAAGGACTCGAGAATGAGGGAGCCGCACCTAACTACCATCGTCACACTCCAACCTCACCGGGCAAGAATCAATCGCTTGTGGAACCATGATACATGCCGATAATAACCATGAAATAAGGCAGACTAAGCAAAAGATGTCTGTTGAAATCTACCAAAACGTATTCGACAAACCACGAACACTAAAAAGGGACAGAAACCAAGATGAATGCATATATCTCAACCAGGCATTTCAACAAGCACATAGGGTGCATCGGTAGGGGGTTGGAGCCAAGGATAAAGTGCTCGAATTCAAGCCATGATTCAAAGCCAACGACACCTGAGACCTTGCGACTGCGGTTCATAACTAAATGAGGTTAAAGACTCACCCGACCCGAAAGACGGCGGCTCGACCGATGGGCCCGAAATAGAGTACGAAAACAAGGTACTATAGGCGTTCGGTTGAGGGAGCCCTACCCGGCTCGGTGGCATCGGACAACGAACAAGCTCGACATATTGGGCTATGTCTGCCCACTAAGTCAATGTATCTATATATGGATATCTATAAGAGATCATATAAAAGGGATATTCTTATTTTAGACCTAACCAATTGGAATGATTAGAAAAAAACAGCATGTCATATCAATAGAGAATTATGAAAATATTTCATTCTTACTGGATCAGTCTCCGAGTCAAGATCCTCAGGAAATCAACCCTAAACCCAAAAAAAGGTAAAAGAAAAAGACAAACCCGTATGGAACCTACCACAACTTTGATGCAAACAAAGCGTGATGACGGCCGATGACTCTCCCCTTCAGTCCATCCTTATTTGCAACTTTTAGCTCACCCTCACAGTCTCTCAAGTATTTCTCACATTTTTTGCCTCTCATTAGATCTGGCCTCTCTCTTTTTCTAGCTTGCTTACTCTTGAGCCTTCCCTGATGTCTCTTAGGGGAAATTCTCTGAGCTTGATGCATGCTTCAACTGAGCTCATGATAACATTCCTATTTAGCAATCTTATATCTTATATCTAACTTAAGATATTGTTGATATTATTCTCATAATTTCTCTGCTTACCTTAAGCATCCTCAATCATCCCTAATTTAGAGCTCTTGTAATATCTTTATATATAGTCTGTACAAGAGAGATCAGAATACAATAAACAGAAACTACAATTTCTTCATGGTATCAGAGCTGCATTTAGCGTAATCCGTCTTACGATCCTCAAATCTCTTTCTCCTCTCATTCTTCATCGACTTTCTTTTTCCCAAAGAAAATGTCGACAGGCTATAATCCATCATCTTAGTCATCTTCATCTTTCGCATCTCCCTCACTCGTTATCTCAAACATATCCAACTTGATACCCATCAAGCTTAACAGCTCGAACTATCTTCTTTGGTGTTCTCCTTTCAAACCAATTCTCAAATGTCACAATTTCATGTCTTACATTGATGGAACCCCCCAAGCGCTTGCTTCAACTAACAAAAATTACAAGACATGGATTAAAAAAGATCATATGCTACTCTCCTAGATCAACACTACTTTGTTTGAATCTGCACTTCCATATGTAGTTGGCGCTACATCCGCAAAAGTCGCATGGGATGTCCTCGCTCATCGCTATGCCTCTCTCATTCCTACTCATGTGATGTCTCTGAAAAGATAATTACATCACCTCAAGAAGAGCAACCTCACCATGCAAGAATATCTCCAACAATTCAAAACTTTAGCTGATAAACTCACAATTTACGGATCTCCAGTAAGTGATGATGATCTCCTAATTTGCATTCTCAATGGATTGCTTGCTGCTTACTGCTCATTTGCATTCTCTATTCGTGTTTGTGCTCATCAAATTTCCATCACTATTGAAGATTTACACAATCTCCTACTCTTTGAAGAACTGAGCATCACTAATAATTCATTATCCAAAACTACTACTGCTTTCGTTGCAAACTGGCAACCTCGAACTCTTTCTCCTAGGCAGCACTCATTCACACCTCGTCTTTATAGGGGTGGCACTGGTTATAAGGGACACAACAAGGGTCATTCCAATCAAGCCGAACTTCTCCCTACTCCATCATTTCGACCTTAAGGTCGTCAATTGAATACCAGTTGGCTGATCTATTAGATTTGCAACAAACATGGCCATAGTGTCATTGACTGCTATCATCACATGAACTATGCATACCACGATCACAATCCTCCTAAAATTTTTACTGTCGTGGCTATTGCACCACCTACTGACGATAGCACTTGATATATTGATACTAGCGCCAGCCATCATATTACAGTTGATCTGGATAATCTCTCCATCTCCGCTCCCTATAGTGGTTTTGTTGAAGTTGAAGTTGGAAATGGCCAAAGTTTGTCTATTACACATGTTGGTTCAACTACTCTCTCACATCCCATTTCTTCCATGCATTTAACTAATATACTTTGTTGTCCTCTAGCATCTACCAATTTAATTTTAGTTAGTCATTTTGCTAAAGACAATAATTGATATTTTCTATTTGATGATTCTCAATTTTTTGTGAATGACAAGCTAACGAAGCAAATTCTACACCATGGTTGGACTAAGAATGGGCTTTATCCTATGTGGTTCCCCAAACCTGCTTCAAACCTCAAGTTTCATTTTCTTCCTACATCAACTCCTCCACTTGGCATCATCGTCTTGGCCACCTTTCTGCAGCTATTGAAAATCTTATTTTTAAACAACTTCAAATATCAAATAAGTGTGACAACTCTCTCTATTATGCATGTCGGTTAGGCAAAAGTTTCAAGTTACCATTTTCATTGTCTCACACGCACACTCATTTTCCACTTGAACTGATTCATTGTGATGTATGGGGACCAACCACGGTGTCTTCTATTTCAAAATTATCTTATTATATACTATTTTTTGATGATTTCTCTTGTTATAGCTGGATATTTCCTATGCGCCATAAAACAGATTTTTACGAAATTTTTATGGCTTTCAAACTGCAAGTTGAAAATCAATTTAACCGTGAAATTAAATTTTTCCGCTCCGATGCCGGTGGCAAATTCACTAGTGATGCACTTGAATCTTATTTTCATACTCACGGCATTCGTCATCAATTTTCCTACCCACACACACCTAAACAGAATGGCGTCGTTGAGCAAAACATCGTCACGTGGTTGAAACTGGTCTCACCCTTCTAGCTTAAGTTGGTATGCCCTCTCGCTTTTGGTTTGAAGCCTTCAATACAGCTATATATCTCATCAACCGCATGCCTATTATTTCTCAAATTTTCTCATATCAACAATTGTTTCAACAAATTCCTGATTATTCTCATTTACAAGCCTTTGGATGCCTTTGTTATCCCTGGCTCCATCCCTATTGTTATAACAAATTGGAGTTCCGCTCTTCTTCGTGTTGTTTTCTAGGCTATAGTACCTCTCATAAAGGATATCACTGCTATGACATGTAAAGCCACCGAGTTTACATATCTCATCATGTCAAATTTGATGAATCTGCTTACTAGTTTATCACAAACTCCAACTCTCCAAAATCTCCTACAACTTTACCCTCACTTGGTCCTATCTCCGCCCACACGGATATCGCATGGGTTAAGCCCACCATTAGCCCCACCGACAGTGTTACCTCTACTTTGCTAACTATCTATGAACCCCAATCTCCTCATTTACCTTCCTTTGTACCACCTACCACCATACCACCCCCTCCCCCACCACCTCTCACCCGCACTCATCCCATGATCACATGTTCTCAACATGGTATTTTCAAACAAAAAACCTTTACTTCTCGTTATCCTATCGCTTTATCTTCTTCTTTTCCCTTGGAGCCAACGTGCTACACTTAAGCTTCCAAATTACCTGAATAGCGAAAAGCTATGGATGAGGAATTTAATTCCTTACAAAAACAACACACTTGGTCTCTTATGCCATTTAATCCAACCATGAACGTCGTCGGCTGCAAATGGGTTTATCAAATAAAACAAAACACAGACGACACCATCAATCGCTTTTAAGCTCGCCTTGTAGCAAAATGATTTCACCAATAACCTGGCATTGACTTTGTGGACACTTTTAGTCATGTTGTAAAGCATACTACTATTCGAGTTATTCTCATGTTGGCGGTCACTTATGTATGGGCGATTCAACAACTTGATGTCGAATGTGCATTTTTACACGGCGATCTCCAAGAAACTATATATATGGCTCAACCACTAGGTTATGTTGATCCTGTTGCTTCTCATTATGTTTGCTTAATGCACAAATCCATCTATGGTCTATGGTAAGCACCTCATGCTTGGTTTGAAAAATTCACAATTCGGCTCGAAGACATTGGTTTTTCGACCACTATCTTGGATCCATCCCTCTTCATTTACAATCATGGCTCTACCATTATCTATCTCTTATCATATGTCGACGACATTATTTTAATAGGAAATGATTCCAAAGCTATGTCTGCTATCATTGAGGAACTTCTCCACTCATTCAAGATGAAGGACTTAGGCCCTTTGACTTATTTCTTGGGCATTCAGCTTGTTCGACAAAGCCCCCATCATATCTTCCTTAATCAGGCAAAGTATATGCATGACCTCTTATATTGCACCAATATGCTAGACTGCAAGCCTGTTTTCAGCCTGGCTATCTCGAATAAACTCCATCATTCAAGCAGTGATCCTGTCTCAGATCCTACACTATATAAGAGTGTTGTTGGAGCACTTCAATATATTACTCTCAATCGTCTTGACGTTAGCTATGATGTTAATCAGGCTTGTCAATTTTTCAAAGCACACTAAGAACACCATTGGCATGTTGTAAAGTGTATCATTTGCTATTTGAAAGGTACAATCTCTTATGGCATGCAAATTTAGCCTGGTCATATTTCTTTACATGCTTATTGTGACGTTGACTAGGCTAGAAGTCCCGATGATCATCGCTCTATTAGTGGCTATTGTTTATTTCTCAGGGCCAACCCTATTTCCTGGAGTGCAAAGAAGCAACCTACCGTTGCACGTTCTTCTATAGAGGCTGAGTATCGTTGTCTTGCTCAAACAGCTACTAAAATTCAATGGCTCCTCTCTCTTCTCCGAGAATTACGAAACTCGCTCCCACGCGCTCTCCTATTGTGGTGCGACAATATCTCTGCCATTGCTCTAACTCGGAATCCAGTTTTTCATAGGTGCACTAAACACATTGAAATAGATTATTACTATGTTCATGAATTAGTGGGTTGCCAGTTACTTGACATCTGTTACATCAACACCTGTGATCAAATTGCGGACATCTTCACAAAAGGACTGTCATCAGCACGAGTTCGTCTTTTATGGTCCAAGCTTCACATTGTTGACAATGCTTCGCTTGCGGCAGGGTGATAACGTTCCTAGTAAGCGATCTTATCTCTTATATCTAATTTAAAATATTGTTGATATTGTTCCCGTAATTTCTCTGTTTACCTTAATACAATAAACAGAAACTACGATTTCTTTAGCTCACAACCTACCTATTTATAGGAGAGGAAGGTCTGGTCGATGAGGGAGCTTTGGCCTCCGATCCTTGGCTCACCGATCGGACTCTCTCTTGGTCGAACCGATGTGACATCCCTTCTTCTTCACGAAGGCTTGCCTAGCATTGAAGGCAGGCATTGATGGCGCCTGCAAGACATTCCCTTCATCACCTGTCTATCCTTCTCTATCTACTGTAAGTAGATTGCACTTGTCTCCTCTTTTATGCACATCGTGTCCATACCACAAAGGGAAGGAGGAGGAAAAGGAGAGGGGTCGAGCCGTCAAGTCAGCAAGGTGGGGGAAAGATGGGCCCTAGGCTCGTGTGAAAAAGAGAAAAGGAGTAGGGATCGGGCCTAGCCCCTAGAGCCAATGTTTATTTTTTAAAATATAATTATCCAAATCATAACTAAGACCCAGGTAATGCGAAAATCATTTTTATTAGGCTCAAATTGGTCCTTAATTTTCTATGCAGTTTTTATCATAAATACTTAGTCAAAATTTAGGTGTTAATAGTTGTCCTTCTTTAAAGGTGAGCTTGCAAAAGTTGCATTCAAAGACGAACCGATACCTAAATTTTATCGATACACATGCAATGGATAAATCTTACTTGGGACCAGGTGTTCTATGCATAAAGGGTAATATAGCATAATAAATATTAAGATGGATAAGAAAATACATGTATTTACTTACCAAGAATGAGTAATGTGGGTGTGAGCCGGCGTTTTTTAGCAAATATCAAAATATCATTTTACCAAATGACATGGGAAAGTTGCTTTTCTAGGGCCCGAACCATTTTTCAATTATCTAACTTCGGGTTACAGACGCACGTCATGTCTATGGAAGCACGCCAGGTCTATGAAGAGGGGATCCTAGGCTACGGAAACACACTGGATCAATGAAGACGGACTCCGGGCTATGGAAGCACGATGGATCAATGAAAGAGGACCACAGGCTACAAAAGCACGCCGAGTCAATGAAGATGGATTTTGGGCTACAAAAGCACGCTAAGTCAATGAAGATCCACTCTAGGCTACGGAAGCATACCGAGTCGATGAAGGTGGACTTTGGGTTACAAAAACATGCCAAGTCGATGAAGGTGGATTCCAAGTTATAAAAGCACGCTGGGTCAATGAAGGTGGACTCCGAGCTACGAAAGCACATCGGGTCAATGAAGTGAGACCCTAGGCTACAAAAGCATGCTAAGTCAATGAATGTGGACTCCGAGCTACAAAAGTACGTCGGGTCAATGAAGTGGGACTCCAGGCTATAGAAGTGCGTCGAGTTGATGAAGTTGGGGCTTCGAGCTACAGAAGCACGCCGGGTAGATGAAGGGAGATTCTGGGCTACGGAAGCATGCGAAGTCGATGTAGATGGACTTTAGGCTATAAAAGCACATCAGATCGATGTAAGGGTACACTGAGTTACAAAAGCATGCCGAGTTGATGAAGTGGGACTTCGAGTTATGGAAGCATACCGGGTCGATGTAGGGGGACAATAGGCTATGGAAGCACGTCGAGTCAATAAAAGGAGCACTTCAGGCTATGGAAGCATGCTGAGCCGATGTAAAGGGATATCAGGCTACAAAAGTACGCCATGTCGATGTATGGAGACTCCGAGCTACGGAAGCACACCGTATCAATTCCCTAGTGATATTTCCTGGAAAATATCTTAAAGGATACTTAGACATTTGCAAGCATCGAAAGAGTACTTGCAACTACTTACCTTAAGCACTTGGGAAGGTCTCTCACCTTTTGGTAAAGAGAACTTGGCAATAACTAAGATGAACCCAGGATATTCGTGAAGGTCTCTCACCTCCACGTAGAAAAAAGTTGGGATATTGAGGACGCACCTTAGATATACGTGAAGGTCTCCCATCTCCATTGACATTTGTGAAGGTCTCCCACTTTTTGGTAAATGGAATATCGAGGACACATCTTGAAAATATTTTTGAAGACGCTTTGTAAAGGTGTACCACCTCCTAATGATTGGAATATCGAGGATACATCTCAAATATTCGTGCAAGACTCTAACCTCTTGGTAAAAAGATGTTAGGGATGTAGCACAGGGTAATCCAATTAAGTAGACGACTTTTTCTCAAGTGCACCATAGAGCAATAAAACTTTGCGAATACTTGGATGACCATAGGCACTCAAAGGGGCTGGAATACCTAGGTAGCCACAAGCACACAAAGCAATGGAATACTTGAATATTTACAAATATTCAATGATACAATTTGAGGACAACTCGAGCAAGTCGTGTGTCATTGAAAAGGAGTTCCTAAACAATGGTAGATACTCAAAGACAATGGGACACTTGAGCAGTCATCGGTACCTATATTCAGAGCATAACTTGAATAGGTCGAATGTCGATAAGAGAGCACTCGGACAATGGCCAATACTCAAAGACAATGAAACACTTGGTCAAACACTAGGTCTTAAAAAATAAAAATAAAGGTAGAGATATGCTTACCTCATGATATCTCTGCTTTATGAAAATATGTCTCATGCAATATGTTAGCATGTTGTAAACTTATAAGTTCAAATGGGTTCGTGCATGACAATTTTGTTAGTTTTGCATCATCAAAGTTGCACCAGAGAAAATTTAGAAAGATAATCTTCAAATATGGACGTCTTGAACATGTCAGAGGAGGGACTTTCAATTTGAAATGACTTTTCACTCACTCTCATTAAAAAGACTGTTTTATCCCGACCATTAATGCAAGATTTACAAGAAGCACATCTTCTCACCGTCATCATGTTGGCAATGGTTCGAGTATTCTCATAAGAAGTACAACTTTACCAATCTAAGTGGTCTTTATCGAAATCGTAATATAAGCTTGGTCAACGGCTTATTAAAGGGGACCATTAAGGTCAAGGCTCATGAAAGAAATACAGTACAATCATCTCTGGGTTTACAAGTCAAGAACGCTGCAAAAAGAGACAAAAATAATTTTGCTCGTACTTCTTCGAACAATACTTATAAACGTATGAAGTCCTACGTTAATTGAAATGCTCTAGTCTAAATAGACTTTTATAAAGGGACGCAACATAAGCTCGGCTCATGGGTAAAAGGGTGGGAGTTGGTGATTGTCTTGACATTGTCATCGGTCTTTCTTCTCACCGATAAATATTATCTTCATGGAGGCTCTATTAATTGAACCACGATAACAGCTTTGCTTGGGAGTACAAATGACTAAAATTCACTTTTCTGTCTAAGAGCATCAGTCTTGCTTTTTACTAGGCACACTATTTTTTCATGCCTTTATTTTTTTTTTTATCCAATTTTCTCATCTATAAGCATTGACCTTACTTTTACTAGGTATACTACTTTTTCATGCCACTTGTTTTTCATTTTTGTTGTTTAAGGACTGGCCTAGTCAAGTTCAAACAAAACTTTGCTATTAGACTCTTGGGTCTTTGTCTTCAGTCAACGCTCCAGATCATGTTGTTTGAACAGTAATAACTCCTACTTTGCCTCAATGTGATGGAGAAATTATAAACTCAATTGGGCTAACAACGAATACAAGTGTATCAAGTAGAAAAAGAGTCGCTCTTCGTCATTCTATGGTACTTAAATTATCGTGAGTGTTCATATGCAAAAAAGATATCCAAAGATTAATGCAAGAGCAAGCAAGAAAATTTCTATCCTCTGTCTCACCTTGTGATGCCACCTCGCCTTCAATCTGCCCTAGTGTAGGGTGGTTCTTGACAAGGGTAATCTGAAAGAAACTTCACTAGTGTATAGGGCTCAAAGGGGATAAGCAATGGATAAACCGTAGTGTTTGGGTTAGAGAAATAAAATGCCCCTCATCACTCTGGTTATCGTACCATTCACGAGAGAACCCTTTACTCTACAGATATGAAACTTCATATGCTCATCTCACAAGTGAGTAAACAACAAACTGTATATGGGATATGGCTTGCCTTTCATCATTTTGATGCACCTCATTTGTCATGTTTAATCGTTCCCACATTATTCATTTAGCTGTCTACTTTAATAATCCTCAGTGGAATCGGTGACTTAAGTAGACAAAATCATCATGCAAAATCTGTTTGGAAAAAATATTGAGCATTTTAAATGTGAGGGATTTTGTACTTCTAAAACAAATAATTAATTTTACTAAAAAAATCATTAAAAGCATTTAACAAATTGCCTCTATAGATGTGTTAAATCTTGAACACAAAGGGAATTATTAAAAAAAAAAATTGAATGCTCACGGATTGCCCATATTCAAAAGAAGAAATAACATATAAACAATTAATTAGGGCTAATCTTTGATTCGACAGATGTGTTTGCTTTTGCATTTGCATACGAAAAGATATAGAAATAGATCAATGAGTAGGGCTGAAAGCAAAGAAGCAAATTGAGGCTCACAATCTTCTTGGGATCTACTTTGATGATATTTGAGATGTCATTTTGCTTGAGAGAGTTTACTAGAGTTTGACATGCCTCTCATTGATTTGTCATTCGTACCTTTGGTAGTAATGTGATCCTACAACAGATAGGAAGGAATACATTAGTGTATGAATTCTCAAAAGTTGAATAACTGGGAGCGATACAACATTAATATTCTATTGGTCAATTGAATATGCCCATAATCCTAGATGGCATGAAGATGGCATGAAGTCCTGCACTTTTGATCTCATTAGGTTAAATACTTTTCCATTTTTGCAAAATCAAGAGATGCAAAAGAAATTTTATTAGGTTTTTTACATATGGCAACCTAGTTACCGCTTCCGAGGATCAAACCCTGATCATTCCTGGATTGCTTCATCCCCCAAACCACTAGGCTAAGGCGCTAGTAGCGTCCATGGAACCATTCTCTTTTCATTTATCCAAACTGACTCTAGGACGATATGTCTTTTCACATCGAATTAAGTGAATTTGATACGAGGTACGAGGTACTCCCATATGCTTGTTTGGCCAATATTGATTTACTCAAATTAACCCATTGAGTTTGTGCCTTAAATCCCGATACTTCTTGTTAACAAGGAAACTATGTCAAAAGCGAATTTAGAGAGGGAATATTGGAAACGATACCAAATTACCCTTTCTCAGAGTTTGTATTCAATGACTTTTTAGAATGTCTAGATAGTTGGTTATGCCTATTTTGTCTTATCATGGTTCGGCATCCCTTTTGATTGGCCCTTATTATTCATGGTCATGTATTTACGATCGACAGTCGTTGATCCATCTTCAAGGCCTTCCTTTTGTGGAATTTTTTTTTTTTTTTTGCCTTTGATCATAAGAACATCAGTAGTATTTGGTAAAGTCATGTACGTCAGACTTCCATGGAATATGAGATGGATAGTCAAAACCTCCTGTTTTCTAATGACAATCACTTCTCGACAAAATATGTGTTTGAAACAAGAAGTGAGGTTTCTAGATTTTATCCCTATTAACAGTAGCCAATTCAAAGGAAGAGGAGAAATTCCTTCTCTATGCTTCTTGGCTTGCCAAAATTAAACGTCTCATCAATGAAACTACAATGTCTAGTCTCCTAGGGTATGCTGTGCAAAGTAAACACTACTCAAACTTGAGGTAGAGTTGTGCAAGTACGAGGTGGAGCATACAGAGCTCTAGGGACAGCTCATAAAATGAGGGAGGTTGAGATCAGCATAGAGGAGGATTCCTAGGTTGCCTTATCCTAAGCTACCACAATATGCATACTTCGAGTTCAACCGTGCTTGTGCCTATTATGTCCTATCTTTCATCCTCGTAAGTGGGAAAGAGAGAGAGCGTTATTCTCAAAATTATATTTAGGGAACAAAACGTATCTTTTGTTTTGTTTTTTTTTTTTTTATGGGGTGATTTTTCTGTTTTCCCTTGCTTTCTTAAAAAGTGTTCTCGAATCCGACGAGTCCACGTGATGTGTCAGTTTCAAATACCCCCTATCACACTGAGTCAAAGTGATGATGTTTTGAGACACGAAGTAAGTAAATTAGAAAAACAAACAGGGTTAAATCTGACGTCTTACTTTGAAAAAAGTTTTTTTGTAATGAAATGCTTTATATATATATATATATATATATATATATATTGTGGAAGTATGAGGAAGCCTAGTCCTCAGAATTCTCATTGGATGATATTTCTTTTTCATGGTTGGATAGCATCACTGGATCGGTTCAGGATACCCCCTCATGCTTTTGAAACGAAATATTGGAATTGTTCAATCACTGAATGAAAATAAATTATATTACTAGAATGAAAAATGCGACAGTAACATACCCAATAGTATAGAAAATAGGAAACTATAAAAGCAACTTAAACCCATGAAAACTCCTATAAAATGGATCATTTTGATAGTTAACAGTTTTGGCCTCGAAATTAAGCCCCTTTGAGTTCTTCGCCCTTAGTAAACTTGAAGTATTTGCATGAGAGGACTACTTCGTTGAAGTTACGAAAACACATTCCATGCAACCAAGAGCATTGCTTGCAAGGTAAGGCTTTTATGAATAGTTTCATTATTTCTTCCTCACCCAGTTGAGGGTTAGCCTGCATCATGAAAGCTTCCCACCTTTCTATATGTGCTCGAAAATCCTCCATTGGTTTTCTTTTGATGCGAACCAAATCTTCACCGAGCAATTCTATTCCAACCTTGGTTTGGTATTGATACAAAAGCGCGGAAGACAGCTCACTCCAATCCCTCATGAAGTATATTATGGCCATGAAGAATCATTGCAATGCGTGCCCGATGAGACTCTCTTGGAAGGTCTGAGTTATGAATGGCGCCTGGTTACAATGCCAACTCATTTCAACCTAGAAATATTGCAAGTGGATCATGGGGCAAGTCGTGCCGCTATATTTACGATGATTAAGAACTCCTATTTCTCTAGGAATTATATAATTCTATGGAGGCCAGATGGGCCCATCGTGTCTTAGTTAGGTAACTGCTCTTCCTATTGCATTGACACTCCATTCATTGTGGTAGTGAATTCTACTACTTCAAGGAAGCTGGACTCTTTTGAGATCATTTCATTACTTTTTTCTAGGTTGAAATTTCCAGCTGAAGATGAGGTATCTATGTTCCTCTCATGGTCAAGTGACCAATTGAGCAGCTCATGGAGAGATAACCCCTAAAGAGCGTGTTCCCCATTCTCATAGGCTTTGGATCCTGTGCATGGGTGGAAGGTAGTCATTTGATGAATGGCTGACCTCATCTATATAATATCGGTAGCTCTCAAGATTGTACCATGGGCAATGTTCAAAGCCTTTATGTGGTAGCTTATTAGCTGTCAGATTTTACCTATGTTCAGTGTCAAGCTGTCGCGACCTTCCCGAATTCTTTTGAAGGTGAATTATTCGAAAAGGCTAATGGATTACTAAGTCCGAAGACTTGGCACGGCCCCTCCCAAGTCCTACCAATCGCGACTTGATAGAAATTAACTCATTTAAACATGCAATTATATTCAATTTAGAGCCGCCACTAACCAATTAGGGTTGGTTAGAAACTCAAGTAAAGTATGGGAGAATACTTTACTTTTGCGAACCAGAGATTCGGTAGGTTTGGGGACATGGTTACGCTAGATTAGTCTAACGTCCTTTTGATACCTTTTTATTTTAATTTTAAAAATATTTTGCAGGCAATGTTGATTAATTTAAACTTAAGCTACTAACAAGCAAATGGTGGTCATGCGAGTGCACAATCAATAAAATAATATTCAATAAAAATGCTAATAAAATTGCATGCCCTAAACATGATTTCTAAATGAAAACACCTAATTTTTCTTTTTCCTTTTAAAAATGTTAATTATATGCAATCTTAATTTAACTTAATATGCATGAATTTATTTTAATGATATGTGAAATGCGATTCATATGGTATGACTTAAACTTATCATTATATATATGCAATCAAATTTATATAATCCTAAATATGCATGTGATGTATGATATGAGATGTATGACGTGGTAATTCTATATGCATGTTATTTTTATGATTTTTTTAATGATTTTTTTATCACACATATGCAACCTACACTAATAATGATGACATGAAATGAGATTAATTGTGAATTAACCTATTAACTAACCAAGGAAATGATCTTTAGTTTTTTTTTTTTTTAATGACATAATATTTTTTAGTGAAAAGAAAGTAACTTAATGGTGCAATGATCATCTTTTATCATTTTCTTTTTAAAACAATTAAACTATAACTCATATGGCAAGCATAACATTTTTTATTCCTCTTTTTGTTTTACTAAATGAAAATTGACTTAATCTAAAATATCTAGGTGTGCTGCTTTAATATGAAATGTGTATGGACCTAAGTACCTAAGTTCTAGATATGACAATATTGTACTAATAAACAAATTCTAATTAAACCTATTATGCAAAATAACTAACATGTACCTAATATTTTTTGGACTTTTTTTAATTGAAATTCGAAATTAATAAAGAATAATTAAACTATCTAAAGTCAATAATATTCTAATTTATTTTAGGAATCAATTTAACTTAACTATATCTTATCTTAAAAGCTATATAAAAAATCAAGACATGCCAACATTATTTGCCCTAACAAAAATCACCCATCTAAAAGTATAATCTAAAAATTATAATCCTATAAATGCAATTCTAACCCTAAAAATACAGTCCTAATTTACTAAACCTAAATGCTCTAATGCAATATTTAGATTTTTATGCACTTTTTGATTTTTTTTTCCTTCCCAATGACCGGTCACTTCCTCACTTTCTCCCCTTTCTCTTTTGACTTTTCTTCTTTTTTCCTCAAAAACTGAAACTCTCTTCTCTGTTTTCTCTCTTTTCACTTTTCAATTTTTTTGACGAAAAGAAGCCCCCCCTTCGGTTATGAAAACTCGCCCTCTTTTATAGAGGGAAGACTCGAAATTGTTGAAGATTTTCCCGATATTCACTCATCTTCTCAACAAAAAATGGCTCCAAAAATCATACGGTTGTTGAGTTTTTTTTTTTTAAATTCAAAATGAGGAGATTTATTCAACAATCAAATGTTTTATTATTCAAAAGAATATTCAAAATTTCCCTCCAAAAACCAAATGCTCTATTTTTTAATTTCTAAAAAATTAAATTAGGTGTCAACACGGGCGTTGGCTTAGATTGCTTATGCTTTCTTTTCTTAACACCCAGTCCTGACCTCTTGAGTAAAACCCTTCATTTTGCTAGTTTGAGCCTATAAAAGGGACTGGAAGATGGTGGAATTTCACTTCCTAGGTTGATTGGGGTTGGTACTCTTTGGACCCTAGCTCTTGCGGTAAGCTTAGGGAGTTGTGTTGTCGTGCTCCGACTCTAAATAGGTTTTATAGCGTTGACCTCATCTGCGGGCTCATTGCCTTTCTTAGTAGGAAGCTTCTTAGTAATGGGATAATGCTCGATATTCCCTTCATCATGTAAGGTTGCATTGATATTTTCTTTAATTGATCCTTCTTCTATTGGTTATGGGTCAAATTGGGCAATTGGGCCCCTCCCTAACGCGGTATGTGCCCTTAAGAATTTATTATCCTTCGTCTCCATGCCTATCGGCTCTTCGTATGACAGGGTGATGTCAATGTTGATGTCAACATAATATTTTTGGCGAAAAGTATCAATCAATTCCTCCCAAGTCTTAAGGAGAATAATCTTCCTTACAATGTACCATTGCAAGGCGAGGCCAGTCAAATTTAATTGGTATGATTGAATCATCATTCAAACTAGATAGGCTTGCAAATAAGCCTTTGGGTAAGAGGCACTAGCATATCCTCCATATTTAGGTATTTTGAGCTCTTCTGGATTTTTAACAATAACATAGTTAGATAGATCAATGGGATTTGGATCTACAATTGGCTCAACTTCTCTCATGATCCTTGCAAAGTGTATATCATGTTAGTTATCATTTGGCAAGTTCGTAGGTGTCATGAATGTGTTTAAAGCAATTACTGGTTGAGTTTGGCCTAAATGGACTCTATTTGCCTTGAGAGTTGTTGAAGGACAATGGATATATGTCATACGCCATCTTCAATATTAGTGAGGTGATTTTGTACATCACTTTGATCGGCCACTATTGCTTAAGGCCGTGCACTATCAACTGGTGATAGGTGATTCATAATCAATTGGTATCGCAAAAAAAAAAAAAAAATGAGCTTGAGATAAAAAGATTGACCCATGGCAATGATCTAGCTGATTTTATTTATCAAAAAAGGATTTTATAGACAAGACACTTATAATATCCAAACTTGGAATAATGACATAACAAAATACTAGACATTAAATAAAAGTCCCTAAACAATGGGACTAGGAACAATACGAAACTTTTGAAACATTGATACTAGTGGGCACGTGACCACTATTTTATATGTGACGGGGAGCCTTTGCGAAGCTGTTTGCTATCCGGATCTAGTGAGCCTCCCCTAGCTGTCCGGATAGTGACAAAAAGGTGCTTACAATTGCTTGACATATATGATGAGAAGTCACCTTTGGAACCTCGTGTGAGTTTCCTTGTATTTTAATGCATATGGAAAATATTTCTATGGCGACTTTGTAGTATGCTTATCAAATTAAAGAATGGAAAAGATCGGCTACGCATGCTCTCTCTCTCTCTCTCTCTCTCTCTCTCTCTCTCTCAACGATACGAATAATAAAAATCTTAATAATTTCTTTTTTGCTTAAATTAAAATAAACTAAATGTGACTCGTTTCATCTCACTAATACTTTTACATAGTTATGCACATTATATTCAAACACACGACAATTAGAGGTATGCAACCGAACTAGTTCTAGAATTGGACCAAACTGCTCAAAAAATAGGCACAAGAACCGGTTTGGGAACAAGTTTCGAGTGAAAACCCACCCAAGAACCGAAGTAGATTACTCTATTAAGCCAGCTTTAAGTTAAAAAGCAAAAACCCTAATTTATGTTTTCTCTAAATTCTAATCCAACTCTCCTTCGTCTTTGATCTTTCCTCAAAACTCCTTGCCAATCTTTCCTCTTCCCTTAAATTCTTATGAATTAATGGGGAATGGAGTTTTATAATTGATGTTTTATATTACGCGTTTGAATTTTCAATTATTTATAATTGTACGTGATTACATGTACATCTTGTGGATTGATGTTTTTGGTGAATAGGAAATTTCATTGTTCCATCTTTTACTTTGAATCATTTGTTGCTCATAACATCATATGGTTTTGCTATGAAAAATGAACCAAAAAAGGGGGAAACAAGTTATAGGGTATCTTAAAACCAAATAGGAAAAACTGGATAGGTTCCAAAACCTGTTCCAAGTAAATAGGGTATGTCACAAAATCCAAAAAATGAGAAGTAGTTATGACATTGTAAGTTTTAGGTTTCAACTTTAGAACCTACCCACCTTAGAACCAATCACCCTTAATTAGGGGTGTAAATGATTCTATTCAATTTAGTCTTTATCGATAAGGAAATTTATTGAATTGAACCGAAATTCAATATGAATCGAAATCCCAGTTCACTTGAATTCGGTTTTATTCAGTTTTTCGGTTTTTACTCTCGTGTTTGTTTTTTTCCCTACATACACCCCTTTCAATAAATTTTTTTATTTTTTTAAAAAAATAATTTGTTATTCTATTTTATTCTTTTAAAAAGGGTCATCTCATTGGGGAAAGAAGGACTTGCAACAGCCCACTCTAGTTGACCTTTCTTCTTTCCATCCCCCCGTGAGAAGGTAAAGCCTTAAGCCCAGAGAGCAGAGCGAAAGTGCTCGGCAATTCAATCTATGATTTCTCATTCATGGACGTTGTCCTCACCGTCACTACTTCTCCCAATCTCAATTATCCTCTTACCTATTGGAATATAATATCTATATAGATTTTTTTTTCTCTTTCTTACCTTTTTCTTTTTCTTTTTTTTTTTTATTTTCTTTCTTCTTCTTCTTCTTCTTCATTGGCCGGTTGCCGACCACGGTAGCGGATGGCGAGGCTCGAGCTTGTCAAATTCCAATGAGGTTGAGCCTTGCTGGCCTATGGCAAGGCCAGCGAGCTCAAGCCCCACCAGATCCAGTGAGCTAGAGCCTTGCCAACGCCTAGCGACTTCCGATGAGGCTCAAGCCCCGCCTAAGTGGCTGAATCTGACTAGGCTTGAGCTCGTGAGCGTCAAGCGAGCTCGGCCTCACTAGATCGAGTGAGGCAGAGCCTTGTTGGCCTGTGGCAAGGCTTAAGCTCGCTAGTGACAGGCCAATGAAGAAAAAAAAAAGAACAATAAAAATAAAAATAAAAATGATTTTTAAAAAAATAAAAGGAAAAAAAATCAGATTTCATTGGAGTTGAAGTGCATATTGAAGTTCGGTAAGCAAGCAAAAACGTTAACCGCACCATCAAAATACATGGTCTACTTGTAGGGTGAGACCAAATAAATCCGCTCATCAATTTCATCCAAATCATCAGACTTCCTAGGATTTTCAACTAACATATCGGCTATAGCTTGCCCTTTGACGGACTTCTATGCCATGCTTTGGATATCAAACTCAGAGAATGATATTTTCCATCTAGCGAGCCTTCCAATTAATGCAGACTTCTCCAAAAGGTATTTAATTGAGTCATTCTCGGTCACTAGTAGAATGAAGTGGTGAAGAGTGTATTGCCTCAATCGATGTAAAACCCAAATCAAGGCTACACAGGTCTTTTCCACTTCAGGATATCGCACCTCGAAAGTAGTAAAATTCTTACTGAGGTAGTATATGACATGTTCTATTTCATCCTTTGATCCTTTTTGCACCAACATAGCTCCTAAAGACTTTTCGTAAATAATGAGATACAATGTTAGAGGCACGAGTATAGGAGATTGCGAAAGATATCACTTAAGCTTTTCAAATGATTTCTAACATTCTTCATCCTAGTTGTTGACACCTATTTTAAAATTTAATTTATCTTTTAGAAAATAATAATAGAGCATTTGGTTGTGGAGGGAATTTTTTAAAAAAAAATTTGAACCAAATTTCAAAATTTAAAAAGTTTGAAAATCGTGTAATTTTAGAGCTGCTAATTTGTTGAACGGTTGAGTTAATATCTCACCTGCAAAAACAAATTGGAGTTTTTCTCTATAAATAGAGAAAAAGGGAGCTTCGGTTCATGGGGGGCTTCTCTTCATCTTTCGTCCAAGGAAAAAATAGAAAACTAAAAGAGAAAGGCAAAAGTGAAAAGTGAGAGAGAGAAGAAGTTGACGTGAGTAGGGAAAATAGAGAAAAAGTACAGTGGCAGAGAGAAAGGGTAGAGTTTGGCAGAGACGTGAGGAGAGAGGGAGAGAAGAAATTAAAAAAAAAAAACAAAGGAAAAAGTTGACAAGACCCCTACTGTTCATCTTCTTCCCCATTTCGCTTCTGCTCTACACGGTGTTGCTGCTCGTCCGCCACCACACCACCAGCGTGCGATCAACGCCGTTTGAAGCCCGATGATTGCCCGCTCCACCGCACCTCTGCACCAGCGAGCTCGCCCCGACGCCGATGCCCTTGCTCCGTCTCTGCCCAAGGCAAACTGCTGTTGATCAAACGCCGCCCCTGCCCGCGTCTCTGTCCACGGCGACCATTCAACGCTTGCAATCGTCGATGCCCGTACCAGTCGGCCTCCGAGCACCACCACGCCTCCGCCACCGTTGCCTCGCCGAACTCGCCACTGACGCGCAGCAGCACAGCCGCCAACGCTCGCGCTCCCCGCCATCCAGTAGCTTGAGGCCGCAAGTGACACGCGACACCTGCTCACCGCGCTACTACCGCTTCGCTGCCGCTGCTGATCAACTCCCGCGCCGGTCACCGCTGTTCGAGCCCCGTGCCACCTCTACCGTGCCTGCATCAGTGTCCTCAGCCGAACCAGAGTTTCCTCGCCGTGCTCACTGCTGTCGAGCCGCTCCACCAGCTCAACGAAGCCACTGCCGTGCCGATCCGTGACGACGCAGCTTTCCTTGTCCTGTCCACGATCACCCAGCGACTGAAGCTCCTCCCTGCTGGTTGCCGTACGCAAGGCCCACGAAACCGTTTCTGTTCAGCTGCTCCAGTCGCGCCTCTGCTCAGCCCAAGTGCTCAACACCACCCCTGTTAGACATTCCTCAAGTGGGTCTAGCCCTAGACTAGGTACATTTTTAGGTTAAATTTAATTCAGATATTTGGTAGTTTTTATTATTCTAACTTGATTTGTGTTAATTTATTATCAAATTAGAAAATTTGTCATATTAAGTCATGACAATCAAAAATATTGAGCCGCGAGACGTCGGGTTAAATTTTTGATTATTTTGACTTTTCATGGCAAATTCATGAATTGCTTTGCATAATTGATTCACATAAAGATAATATGTCATTGATAAATTATCAATAGGACGTACATTTTGATGCATCATTGTTATTTGCACATCAAATATCATGCATCATATGTCATATCTAGGATTTAGGTATTTAGATCCATAAACCTTTCATGTTTAAAGCAATGCATTTTATTTTTTTCATATAAGATTAGGTTAACTCTCCTTTAATAAAACCAAAAAAAAAAAAGAATAAAAAATGTTATTTAGGTCATATAAATCACACCACATGTTGCACTCTAATTAGTAGATTATAGATTAATGTTTTAATATTCCCATCATGTAGTTTTTTAATAAAAAAAAACCAAAGATTAGTATTCCATCGTTATGTTATTTTTTAAATAAGAATTATTAAGTCTTATTAAGAAAAGAAGAAGAAAACACAAAAGTCATTTCCTTGGTTAGTTAATAGGTTAATTCATAATTAATCTCATATCATCATTATTTAGCATAGGTTGAATATATGCATTAAAAAATGAATCATCATAAAAAAATAAAAAAAAATCATAAAAGAGCATGCATGTAGAAAGATCATGTCATCATCTCATATCATGTAGCATATGCATATTTAGGATTATATAAATTAAATTGCATACATACAGTGATAAGTTTAAGTCATACAATATGAATTGCATCTTGCATGTCATTAAAATAAATTCATGTATATTAAGTTAGATTAAGATTGCATAATAATAAAAATTAGGTGTCTTGTCATTTAGAAATCATGTTTAGGGCATGCATTTTTATTAGCATTTTTATTGAATATTACTTTATTGATTGTGTACCCGCATGACCACCATTTGTATGCTAGTAGCTTAAGTTAAAATTAATCAACATTGCCTGCAAAATAATTTTGAAATTAAAATAAAAGGTACCGAAAGGACGTTAGACTAATCTAGCGTAATCATGTCCCCGGACCTACTGAATCTCTGGTTCGCAAAAGTAAAGTATTCTCCCATACTTTACTTGGGTTTCTAACCAACCCTAATTGGTTAGTGGCAGCTCCAAATTGAATATAATTGCATGTTTAAATAAGTTAATTTCTTAATATCAAGTCGTGATTGGTAGGACTTGGGAGGGTCCGAGCCAAGTCTTCGGACTTAGTAATCCATTAACCTAAACTTTAGGATTGCCCTGAAAATTTAAGTCGCGACACTAGTTGACCTTGGTGTTCTTTTTTAACAGCTTGAAGAATGGTTTAGCGGTTTTTGACAATTGAGAGATAAATCTCGCAACATAATTCAATCTTCCCAGTAGGCTTTGAACTTCCTTAACAGTAGAAGAAGGTTTCGAGTCGCATATGGCATTCACCTCCAAGGGATCTATCTCGAAACCCTTGTTATAAATCCAAGAAGCTTCCTAGACTTTGCCCCAAATATGCATTTTGCATGGTTAAGCCTCAACTTGAATTTCCTCAATCAATCAAATAGTTTTCTTAAGACTTCAACATGGTCGTCACCTTGTCTTGACTTTGCAATCATGTCATCAACATAGACTTCAATCTCCTTATGCATCATGTCATGGAATAGCGTTACCATGGCTCTTTGATATGTTGCCCCTGTGTTCTTCAAGCCAAAGGGCATAACTTTGTAGCAAAATGTCCACCATAGAGTGATGAAAGAAGTTTTAGTCTTGTCTTCCTTTTTCATCCGAATTTGGTTATAACCAAAAAATCCATCCATGAAAGAGAATAGTTCGAATCTAGCAATACTGTCAACTAAGATATCAATGTGCAACAAAGGAAAATCATCCTTAGGGCTTGCCTTATTCATGTCGTGGTAATCAACATAGACTTGGACTCATCCATCCTTCTTCATAACTGGGACTATATTAGCAATCCAATAAGCATAATGGGTGACTTTAATGAAACTAACATTTAAGAGCTTGATAATTTCTTCTTTAATCTTTTTCGACAATTTAGATTTGGTCCTTATGAACTTTTAAAGTCTCCCTAGTAGGGAGTAGGGTCAAGGGGACATGTCTTTTCAAAAAAGTTCGGTGCATTTTCATTCCCCAGCGGAGTGGCCAAGCCTATCGCGACCTAATCTTGCCACCCTCAAATCCCTCATCATCACAAGGAAAGGAAGGGGAAAGGTCGGATTTAGAGGTACTTGATCACGAGAGTTCTCTCACGGCTTGCGTTCCAAAAGACGTCATCACATCGTCTTTTGAATCGAGCCTCTCATGAGTTCCCTCCATAAGTTCGCGAGTTCTTCCAAACTCGTACCCCACATGACAACGAAGTATCACGACCCGTACCCACACAGGTGACACATCTCAAGAGAGGAGATCAGATGTGAATATCAAATTTAAGAATACCTTTATCATGGTAGCTCTCTCGATAGTACCCTTCGTTCAAAAGGATTGCATCACTTCATCATTTGGAGTACTGCCACATTAAGTATGCTAAACCATGGTGAGTTTCATCGAAACTCATATCCCACGCGATGGGTTTATTTATGCGGTCTAATTGTTTATGACAACCTAAAAATAAGACAAGAGTCGCCACTAGCCTCATTTTAGGGGTCGACTAGAAAACTCAATTAAGGGTTATAAGTGTTCCTTCGATTCCTACGCAACTAAATATCTAAGTTTGGGGACTTGGGTTTCTATTAGCGTCTTTTCAGTACCTAAACAATATGTTGTGTTTTCCTAACGTGTCCATGCATTTCTTCTTACATTTTTGGGATTATTAGTTCTAAACTAAGCGATCATGCGTGGTTGGTTATTTTCATACTATTATATTTCTAAAAAAACAAGAAAAGAAAGCAATCAATGGAATTGAAGTTATGAGACAGTAAGTAAATAATCAAGGAAAATAGTAAATCTACCATGCAATCCTAGAAAATATAAAAGAGAAACACAATTAAAAAAGATGAGAGAAAAAGAGACAACTCGCAACTCGTCAAGCTTTGTACAACAAATGAAACTCAAGACATATGTCGGGGGAATGAATAGTACATGATAATGGTTGGAATGTACATCAATCTCCACCATCTTCGTGCTTTTTCCATCTTTAGGGTCCTAATTTAGACCTAATCTAGAAACCTATAACTAGGTGCATACAATGGAAATAAACAAACATACATATCCAAACAATAAAAAAAAAACAAAAAAACAAAAAAACAAAAAAAACAAGACATCATGTCAAGATCAATCATTTAAAGAAAGTTAAATATGAAAACCAGATTGTGGGGCATCGGGGTCAGCATTTGTCTTTCATGCGTAGGTCCCACTAAGACACCTACCCAATCCATTTTTATGACTTATAGCAATTGTTGACCAATTGTGTTCTTGTATTTCTAATAACGCTTCTAAGTCTCCTAATCAAGCGATCTATACAAACCCGATTATTCCAACTCAGAGAATGAGGATAATCCTCAAGTTATTGAAAGGGAATGACTCAGACATGAAGAGTCCAAACCTCCTACTATTGAGCAACCAATCATTGTGAATTTAGGAGATTCAACTAATCCTACAGAAACCAAGATTAGGGTAGGTCTCTCTCAAATGGATACCAATAGATTAATTGAACTTTTAAAAGAGTACCAAGATATTTTTGCTTGGTCATATGTTGATATGCCAGGTTTAGACCCCGAGATAGTAGAACATGCATTACCACTTGATCTTAGTATTCCGCTGAAGAAACAAAAAACAAGCATTCTATCTGTCCATAGGAGGTTCATCTCAAAAATGCAAAACTTTCAAAAAGTGACCATCTTCTTTAGAGCTTAGAAGTGGCCCTACCTTTTATAATGTCAAAATAGTTAGTTAGAACTCTAGAAGTGAATCCTTATGCCAAACAAAGTCTATTCTATCCACAAATTTTATTCAACCTTATTTCCAAAAGTCTCCCCAATAGGGTCTCCCCAATAGGGTCAAGGGAACATGTCTTTAAAAAAAAAAATTCAGTGCATTTTCATTCCCTAGCAGAGTCACCAAGCCTGTCGCAACCCGATCTTGTTGCCCTCAAATCCCTCATCATCACAAGGAAAGGAATGGGAAAAGTCGAGTTTAGGGGTACTTGATCATGAGAGTTCCCTCTTAGCTTGAGTTCCAAAAGACATCATCACCTCGCCTTTTGAATCAAGCCTCTCATGAGTTCCCTCCATGAGATCGCGAGTTCTCCCAAACTCATATGCCGCGTGATAGTGGAGTGTCGTGATCCATATCCACATGAGTGACACACCTCGAGAGAGAAGGTCGGATGTGAATATCGGATTTAAGGGTACATTTATTATGGTAGCTCTCTCGATAGTACCATAGACACGTTAGGAAAACACAATATATTATTTAAGTACCAAAAGGGCGCTAATAGAAATATTAGCGTAACCCAAGTTCCCAAACCTAGATATTTGGTTGCGTAAGAATTGAAAGAATACTCCCAACTCCTCGATTGAGTTTTTTAGTTGACCCCCAAAACGAGGCTAGTGGCAACTCCCGTCTTATTTTTAGGTTGTCATAAACAACTAGACCGTATAAATAAACCCATTATAAGGGGTATGAGTTTCGATAAAACTCACCATGGTTTAGCATACTTGACGTGATAGTACCCCAAAGGATGAAGTGATGTCATCCTTATGGGCGGTACTATCGAGAGAGCTACCATGGTAAAGATACCTTTAAATTCAATATTCACATCCTACCTCCTCTCTCGAGGTGTGTCACCCATGTGGGCACGGGTCGTGACACTTCGCTGCCATATGGGGTACGAGTTTAGGAGAACTCGCGATCTCCCCAAGGGAACTTACGAGAGGCTTGATCCGAAGGCGAGGAGATGACGTTTTTTGGAATGCAAGCCGTAAGAGAACTCTCATGATCAAGTACCCCTAAACCCGACATTTCCCCTTCCTTTCCTCTAAATCTTTGCGCTTCTTAAATGTATGCTATAGTTGCTTCTATGAGCTTCTGCCAGAATTTCTTCCTTGAGTTTTGGATTATTGGGCACAAATAATTGTCCTTGAAATTTCAATATCCCATCCTCTGCTATTTGAAAATCCAGTTTCCTCTTTTCCATACTCTCTTGCAAAATTCTGTAGATTGATGGATTCGTCGACTACAGTGCTTTAATCTTGGTCTACACTTCGAGTTCGATTCAAAGGGTAACTATAAGATTAAAAAGATGGCTTGCCTCAAATCTGAAATCCAAATCTCATACTCCTTTGAGAAGGATCCATTATCAAACCATCATTTATGCAATTGTTAACTTTTGATTGAGTGCATCTGTTATCTTGTTGGCCTTTCTAGGAAGATATAGAATGTTGTGGCCGTAGTCTTTGAGAAGTTATGTTCAATTTCTTCAAAGAAAACCAATACTTCAGACTTTGATGGTTGGTGTAAATTGTGAACTTTTCTTTACAAAAGTAATGTCTCCAGATTTTCAAAGTGAAGATGATTGCTCCTAATTCCAAGTCGTGTGTCGAATAGTTATGCTCATGAGGCCTCAATTGTCTAGACACATAGGCTACCACTTTCCCATGTTGCATTAGGTAGCTTAGTCTTTTATATGAAGCGTCACTATAAATCTCATAACCTTTAGAACCAGACATTATCGTCAATACTGGGGCAGTAGTCAACTTGTGCTTGAGCTCTTGAAAACTCTTTTGGCACTAATCTGTCTATTCGAACTTTACTTCCTTCTTTAGCATTCGTGTCAGGGGTGTAGCCATTCTAGAAAACAATTTCACAAATCGCTGATAATAGCTAGCCAATCCTAGAAAACTTCAAACTTCGATCACCATTATTGGTCTTGGCCAGTTCATGACTGCCTCAATCTTTGTTTAGTCCACAGAAATTCCTTTGTCGGATATTGCGTGGCCTAAACTAGCTACTTGATTTAGTCAAAACTCACACTTACTAAACTTGGCGTAAATGTATATGTGCGTGCGTGCGTGCATGCGTGCGAGTGTCTGTATATATAAGTATTTGTTGGTGTGTTGTCATGCTATCCTTATTAAGGCGTATGATCAGATGGAGCTAATTCTGCTTTCGCTTGCGTATAATCAAAAGATAAAATAAATGAGTCAGTGACGCCTTCTGGGACATCGCAAATAATTGACTTTAGAGGGTTGTTGCGCACTCGAGACTTGCCATTAGGGTGCAAGGCGTGAAACAAGTTGTGGCACGTGTGGTGTCTCCAAGCTTCCATTGACGAGAAGATTTCAGTATGTTGTTGTTCTAACAACTGCAAATTTGGTTGTGGAGTAGGCTTCTCAAAACGAGACTGAAAGGTTGAGAATCGAAGGCATTGTAGCTAAATAGCATGTGTCCTTTGCGCTCAACTTTGATGTCAGGGACAATAACTTTATAAACATGGACAATACGGTTGGCGTGACCACAAGAAGCAAATAAGCCAGGCACTCTTGAGCAAATATCACTGTGCGAAGACAGGCGGGATGGATTTATTTTACTAGGGTTACAACAGGTGCAAAGCTAAGAATGATAAAGCGAAAAGATTGGGGAAATTTCGAGAGTGCATGAGGTGCACTAGGTGCGAATTGCACCCAATGCACTAAGTTACCTCAGGAAAGGAGGCGCTAATATCATATTGATAAAAATGATACATGAAATATAGGAATATAGAATTTCTCTGTATTTTGATATAATATAATGAAAATTACATTAGCCTATATATCAATTATATAAAAAGGTTATTTAGTGTAATAAAAAAAAACATAATAGCAAATATGATCAATCAAGTATACTCTTGGAAGATATGCGGAATCAATTGAATATCCTAATATTGCTAACACTCCACATGAAAAAATTGATCTCCGGATGGGTGTGGCGTTGCTAAATCATGCTCCACAGACTTTTGGGAGGCTGGTAGGACAAGGAGGCATGGTTTTTTTGTTGTTGTGGGTATCTGCTGAGTAAACTTTGTTATATTCACTATTGACTGAGTAGGATCCAGATTTATTCCGGTCCAAATTCGCTTGTCAGGCCCCATGATAGGGCTAAATGGGATGGCGAGTCTAAAACCTTTGTTTGCATTCCGAGAATCCCCTCTAGGGAAGTATACTCCTTTCACCAATTGAACCCATAAGGCTGAAAGGGCAATTGATGAGCTTTTGCTTGTTTGATGTATTTATGTTCTTATCATATCTCTAGTAATTTATTTACTACTTTGATTATTGATAATTAAATTCGTATCTATGCACTCACATTATCAGCTCTCGTGTGTTAGTGGCTTAAATTAAGATCAACCAAGACTACCTGCAAAATATTCTTTGAAAAATAAAGAGAAATGATACTAAAAGGGCATTAGATTAAACTAGCATGATCAAGTCCCCGAATCTATTGAATCATTTGTTCATAGAAATAAATATACTCCCGCATTTTATTTGGGTGTCTAACCGACCCAAAATTAATTAGCGGCGCTTCCAAAATGTAAGAAAAATGTGTATTAAATTGAGTACCAAGTTACGATTGGTAGAGCTTAGGAGAGTCTAAGCTAAACAAAAATGATTACCTCATGAGAGGAACCTTTGTTCCCATTTAATAATCCATTAGCTTTCTATTTGGTGGTTCACCTATGGGGAGGTTGTGACATGGTCATATCAAATATGGTGCATTACATGAACCAATAATTTGGGAAGATTCTGGTAACCAAGCCACTATTTAGCTAGCAACCTCCAATTTGCATTATTTAAGGTCTTACAAACAAAGAAGAATGTACGCATATTTTTCAATATGATATGCACTTCAACATAACATGACACCGAAAATAGCAATAGATGCTTGAGTTATACCACCTCATTCATTTCCACTTATAATAGAATAGTACACATGGAGTTGGTAATGCCAACTATTGCATGTCCCAAAATATATGCGTCATGTCTCACTTGCGCTGCTGGAAGGTTTTGACAACTTGAGGCAAATGAGTTCTCTTGAAATAATCCTCCCAATTGATACACCTTGGATCGAAGTAGAAGACACTTTCCAAGTTTACTCCATTGTTAAATGCCATGGCTCTCAAAGCCATCATATTTGTATCGTCAAAGCTAAGTCAATACCCAAAAAAAAAAAAAAACAATAATTAGAAATTGTGTAATTTTGTGAATCACTACTAACAATTTTAAAATTTTAAGTTAAGAGGTGAGAATGAATGGTAATATTTAATCATCATGATGCTCTTCATCCTGTGTAAGCTTGACTTTAAATCATGGAAATATATAATTGATGAGGTAAATAAAAGTTTATAAAGATTCAAATTTGAGATCTAATGTTCTGATATCATATGAAATTTGTAAAATCATAATTAATTATTATTAAAAATTTTAAATAAAAAGGTGAATGCGTGATTTAATTTTAAAATACTTGAATAGAGATTTCTTATAAGGGCAACAAGGAGATTGATTAGTGCACCCTGCAGGCACATTGGTCAATGCATAGATGCTTACACGCCATTGAATAAAACATATGGTCCGTAGAGGTCTGCCAATCGCACGACAGCATTGACCTTTTTGTCCAAGTCAGCATGCAACCCTTGGAAATACCCGCCAAACATTGAGCTAGCTACTTTCAGCACCTTCACCCAAAAAATAGAGTTAAGCTCACTTTATTTTACAATATATATATATATATATATAATATTTAAAATATTTTTTTCGATGACTTTTCGGCTTTTACCACTAGCTTTTTTAACTTCTGTTGGGGCCCCAATGTTTTAAATTTATTAAGCAAAAAATTATGCGTTATAGTTTTTGCTGGAATGTAAAATATTTTTCAAATTTTTCATCATAGTAATGTTTTGTGTGCTTATATTTAGGTATTTCTAAAGGTTTCGACTATTTCCCATCTAACGTAAGTAAAAAAATGAGAGTTGTAAATGTTGAAACATATGAAAAGAAACTGTCACTTCGAACAAATTAGCCAATTATTTTGAAGATATTTATATTAATTTTTAGATTATTATCACTTATTCGTTAAAGAAAGAAATATGTAGAATTGACTACTTAAATTTATATAACATAAAGATTTTCATTTATTTGGGATCTTCAATTTTGTATATATTTTAATTTATCGAATTAACATAAAGCCATTTCGAACTTACCTTTGACAAGAGAATGTAACGTCTCACGTGCTTGTGAAAGCTGGCCATGCTTCCCATAATTCTAGGCTTACGAACTTTGACCGGCTTCCCATCCTCGTTGATCCAAGGACTGTCCCTGAAGTAACTCACTATGATGTCTTGAAGATCTGAATAGGCCATGGGATGTTTCTTTGAGGAACCCACATGGTAAATCTTGTTTGAAATGGGCTGATTAGCATGCACCGCTGTGGCCACAATCATAACGTTTACCACCATATCTACCGGTATCTGCTCGAGATGAAATTCTATATTTAGGTTGAAATGCATCGAATGTACTTGCATATGAATAAATGTATGTTTGTATGCATGTTCAAATGTGCACAATAAAGTGATGGTTGGAATATGTAATTACCAATAATGTTTGCCTGATGAATTATCATAAGCTAATTCCAAACGAAGGAGCGCATTATCAATCAAGCTAATGCAAAATTTAGGATGCTTATGATCGTGGCATTTTGATGGTAGTTAACACTTGTCAAGATGATTAGATGTTACCATGTCGAGTATCGTATTAGGATCACCCAGGAAATATTTCAGCCTTCCTCTACCATAGTGTATGGCGACGCTGTCCATAGTTCTGTGCCATCATATGTTTCCAAGAAAGAAAAAGCTCATTAGACAATTCTTGCTTGCTAAGCAACAAAATAGTCTCTTAACAAGATACTTATCGCCAATACTTGTCAAGGACTAAGGTCTCACAACATAATCAATCAAATAAAACCAACATTTAACCAGTAAAAGATGTGCCCATGAGTTTGTTCTTTAACCTGTACTTGCTCTATACATTTGATGAATATAACCATCAATGAGACGTTGACCTTTTACCTATTTAAGAAATTTCTTTTCAAACTCTCCAGTTAACCTCCCCATGGAGGAGACTTTTTTTATGGCCCTTGATGATAATCAAGGATCGCAAACGTCATTTTTCATTGTTTAGCCCCATCTGAAGGTTTAACTTCCTCAAAAAGATGGGGCATTCATTAGTAGACGCGCCTGCACAAGTCTATCTGATTTCTTTATGCCCTTGTATTGCTATTGAGCAACCAGACTAAGAAAACAGACGTAGGTATGTTTCTTGATTTTCTTGCTCAATAAAAACTAGAATTTTGCGAAGAACCAAGAGGTAATATACCTGAGTAATCCATTCACTTTTGTTCGGTGCTCAGTAGAGTTCTTCCATTTTTTTTAATTCAATTTAGTCATTAAACTGAAGTTGATTGAACACTAAATAACAATTTATGGACGACATATAATTTTAATCCCAAAAAACAATGTCTCGGGTGATACTACAAATCTAAAGTGAGTGGTTCTGTAACATTGTATTGAAGGAGAAAGATCTATCATAATTTTTTTGCTAAAAATAGGAAGTAACAGTCGGACAACATATAGAGAGAGAGAATTTTGTGAAGGATAACCTTGGAGGGAAACCCTCAGTCCAACCAGCAAAAGGTTCTCGATAAGTACTTGTTACGATTGTGGGTCTCATAACAACTAGTGGAATATCTTGTTTGAGATGATGCTGCACCATCATTTCCCCCATTGCCTTCGTTAAAGTATACGTGTTTGGCCAACCATACAGCCTTGCCCTGTGCATCAATTATAATGAAAATTATAAGAATTGCTGAAGATTATAATATAATAGTATGCACATATACAAATGAATCAATTGATCAGACATATTTTAACTACATAACTCATGTTTTAGTTCTAAATATTATGGTCAAGCACCTTGAAAAAAATTTATATCTAAAACTTCAAATATAATCAAAAACATTTTTTACAACCCAAATTTTCATGAAAAGACAATATGATACAATCAACTCTAAATATGATGATTAAGTAAGCCAAGCTTAAGGTAGCAGTCTAACCAAGGGCATGGCTTTGAGAGCCATAATTAAAGATGTACTTTTCAATTAACTAAATCATTAATTCCATTATTTAGAATTCAATTAAGAACAAGCAAACCTTTGCAATCCCAAATTCTTCAAAGCAACGTTGATTTCCTCTTGTGAAGCACTCTTTTCTCGAAGTTCATTCATCAATTCTTCAACTAAGAGCTTCTCTTTATTCACGTCCAACTTCCTTGACCCGTTGAGCGACTCACCCATGCTAAATGCTTTTTCTCGTATAACTCCAGTCATATTACCACATACATATGCTAAAAATATAAGGTTCTATAAGATACATCGTCACTGTAAAATACTTTTCAAACAACCGGTACTGAAATGGAACCTTTCATATACTAATTTAAATAGCAAAAAATCGATAAAACTACGATTGACTATCACAAACCAGTCGATATGTGGAGTAGCATCTTTATGTTGACACATCTTGCAGCAAATTCAGCAACATGCTTCGCTCCAAATGTATTGACTGCTAGTGCAATGTCATATCTGCGGAAAAAAAAATGGCATTAAACTCAAAATAGCATGAAAAAAAAAAAGCCACGAATTATTTGAACTAATTATAAATTGAGCAGGGAGGGCAAGGTTGCAATTACGTGCCTTTCGTCAAATTTGGTAGACGCGGCCGAACTAACAATTATGTCTATCTCTCTCCACATCTCCGACCTCAAATCAAAATCATGTACTCCCAAATTCTCGCAAGAAACGTCACCAGGAATTGGAGACAATTTCTCCACAATTGAGTTGAAATTCTCGGCCCATTCTTCCCTCAAAATGTCGAATAACTCTTTTTGTATGAGCTGTTCGCGATGTGAAAAGATTGAGAGTTGATACGAAGGAAATTTTGTCTTTTATCTTAATTTTCGTATTATTTTTCTTTCTTTGCCTTTATTCTCCATGTTAAATAGAGTAGAAATTATTTGGAATTACATATCTAAGTGATTGTACCATATGTTGGATAGGCCATCATACGGTTACTCTTGCAATGATTCGAGCTCATTTCCTAAAATAGCACAAATCTCATAGTTTTCTTCTCCGCTTGTTCCACAAAACATGTTTTGAAATATATATATATATTTCTAAAAATGAGCGCTTGTATAGCTTGAAATAATTAGTCTATTGAGATACACATGTGAGTTATGTTTAAAAAGTCCTTTATTAAATAATGTGTGTGGTGTGAAACAATAATATATCCTTGTTAGTCCAACTAAATATTTTGACAAGCTCGGACTTGAACACTCTTTAGACACTAGACAACAATTTATGTCTAACATTTTTGCAAAAGATGAAAAGAAATTTCATAAATTCATTTTTGTAAGCGATAAAGCAATCATTTATAAGAAAATATTTTTTATATCATTTATTTTCCACAAAACAACGGAGTCTTAATAATTGTTTTTCATTTTATTTTGTGCACACACATCTAGGTGTGCCTTTTTTGGCTAGTCAATTTAGAACAAAAGGTGGATCTAACTATGCAAGGATAATTCAAGATTTGAATCTCTACCTCTTCATGCAACCGTTGTGTCGCTGCCTGTTTGTCCATAGCTCTAATAAGAATGTACATTTTCTTGACATTTGGTTGAATCCGAAGCATCTTCTCCACAAAAACTAACCCATCATAATATATAGAATCAAATAAATGTTAGTTAGCAGAAAGGCGGTCAATTGATGGCAATTGGCGACTAAGAATACTTCATACGCAGAGAGAGAGAGAGAGAGAGAGAGAGAGAGAGAGAGAGAGAGAGTACTCTTTGCGAGAAAGCCAGTGGCTCCCGTGACTAAGATGGTCTTGTTTTCAAAAAATTGGACTATATCCAACCCCATATTAGAACCGAAATGGACGAGAGAGTCTGAACAAGAGTTAGGTAGAACTTGAAGAGCGAATAAAGCATTGAGGCACAGAGGCTTCATATATAGCCACAATTTTATCTTGCCTATCAACGACTTTTTTCACTGGTTGAAAAAAAAAATTATGATCTCTTTGATCCGAATACATCCATGACTTTTTGGTACGCAACAGTAACATTGTGATATGGCAGAAAGAGAACTAGCTACCACGTTTTACATATGAGATTGTCTAACGGGTACAATGTTATACACGTCACCATGTTCAAAGGTGCAACCCACCAACCAGGCAAAGTACCAGCACGATATCGTCTGTCTTTATCATATTAATCAAGTCTCTAATAGATGCAAGGTAGGAGTGCTAGAGCTAGGGCTGCACATAATAAAATTTCTACTTCTTTATTTATCTATTTATCTATTCCCCGAAATAGGTTTGGAACATAAATCTATTTGATAACGCAATTTGATTTTTCTATTTATGGAACAGAATTCTATTCTATAAATTGATTTAAAGAGGAAATCATAAGCTAAAATTTTTAACTTCTCAATTTTTAAAATAAAAATTGAGAAATCAATTTCTGGCCAGAAATTTTGTCATGCGCACCCTAGTTGTGCTCATATGGAAAGAGATGCCTTTTATTACTACATTGGTGGGGTTGTGTTGATGATTGATGTAACCCAAGGTTGGCGACTCAAACAATAGGAATGGGAGAATAACTCACATGTCCTAGACTTAGTCACAAAATCAAGCAAAAATGTATGTTCCGCATAAGATCAGGAAAATGGGTATAATTTTATCGATTTAGATCAAAATGACCTGATTCCAAAGCCAAAAGAACCAAAAACTTAAACATCTACAACTTTCGTGTTTTGAGTTTTCTCAGATAAGCACTGTAGGCTAGATGAAATGAAGAAAATGAGAGAAACTTCAGTGGTTGCTCTTCTAGGCCTCCAAGGAAGTTGAAATGGCATCAATTTTTCAAGATTGATAGCTGCGACTCTAAAAGGACATAGGCTTTAAAAACCTTGATTCTTTGAGGACAAAGTGAAAACTCTTTTAGGTTTTCGAAGGGTTTGAACTCCTCAAGGTTCAAGATCATTGCACTAAACAAATTTTCATTAATCAAATTTGATCCCCCGTATACAAAGATTTGATAACTTCTTATATTGAAAACAAGAAAAGACTAGATGCAAACCTAGAAACTAGTAATCATTCATCTAAATAGAAACTAAAAGCCATTAAATGTATAATATCTTCAACGCTTGTGGTTCTCCAAGAGAGTATTGATGCAAGCTTCAATGGGTGAGAAATGACAAATCTTTATGACAAAATCAAAGATGAAGCCATATTGATTAGGGACCTTTCGATGAGAGTACTGTCGATTTTGAATGCACGCCGATCTTCTTGATTGAATGAGTTGGTCTTGAATACGACATGCATCAATGAACCTGTCAATTTTAAGCCTTGGAGGGATGGGGAGGTGGTTTTGTCCCCATATATTTAATGAGGTAGTTGGTTTTTCAATAATTTATTTTTCTGTTAAGGTAGATGGGATTCTAAATGGAAGAAAATTGATGCATAACCACATTGCATTAATTAAAAGTAGAAAGTCTCACTACTCTTTTCCTTGAGGAAACATTGTTGAACAGAAGTTTAAAATAATCGATCTATGTTTCACTCAAGCAATTTATAAAATAATTAGAGTGACTCCATATCATAATCATCTATTGGTTCCAAGAATTTCTTTTTCGTATAATTTGCCATGTTAAGTTTGAGTTTTGTTAGTACTCTAGGTGTATTTTGTTGAACAGTAAAACAATTTTTTTTTATTCTGTGTTCAATTCTTTTTACAAGAATATAACCACACATATATACACCGACGTAACTATCCTAGAATCTCCTACAAATCTGGAGATCTCCTATAAATCACTACAAATCAGGAGATCTACTTCAAATCAGAAGATACACATGTATATATAAAGACCTTAAATAGAAAAATTCTCCTATCGAGACCCTAATTGACAGCTCATGTTAACACTCCCCCTCAAGCTGGTGAGAAAATATCTTTGATACCCAGCTTGACAAGTGAGCCGTGGAAAGCTCGACTTGATACAGCTTTTTTTGTAAGTATGTCTACTAACTAGTCTTCTGTGGCATCCCAAAATTCATGACGACCTCCAGTTACATTAAAGTCTGTGAATAGGTGATGGAAGTACCATTAAGTTATTTTATAGCCATTTAATCCATAATTTGCAATAAGATTTATTTCCAAGCTTTTAATGGATAATTATGTGATAAGAAAGAAAATTCTATCATTGGCCATGTGTATTATAAATTGGAATTTTTGGATTTGTGACTACAAGTTTTATGTCCTTATTATTTTTGCAAGTTAGGTATTTATTTAAGTGGAAAATGTTAATAGATTATTAAAAGGTTAGTGGGCCGAAATTCTTAGGCCAATCTAGCCTAAAAACCCAACCCAAGACCCCCACCACTTTGGCCCAAAGCCAGGCCCATGAAGCCCATTGGGCCATCGACCAAGCTGGCCCCAAGCCCAGCCGGATGGAGCCCCTCTTGCATGGCAAATTGCCAAGTGTTCATCCCTAGTTGCCAAGTGTGGCTGCCCCCATTGGCCATCTTGGGCGGCCACATGCAACTTGAAATGATTGAAGGAAAGGGAAATTAAGAGAGGGAGAGTGGCCGGTTTTGGTGAGAGAGAGAGAGAGAGAGAGAGAGAGAGAGAGAGAGAGAGAGAGAGAGAGAGCTGTTGAGAGAGTGAGAAAGGGAAACCGAGAGAGGAGGAGGAGGCCGTGCGAAGAAGAAGGAAGAGAGTTCATCCGCCGTTCGTTGCTGCTTTGCCTCTGTTTGCTGTCGTTTTGTGCTTGAATCTAAGGCAAGTAGAGTCCTAAAATCTACCCTTTGCTTGCTGAAAAGTGTGTGTAGAAGATGATAAATCTCGGTTGTGGTAAGTGGTGAACTTTCGGAGCTTTGGGGAGAGGTTTGTTGGCCTTGCATGCTGTTCTGGAAAACAACCAGCCTGACTATTCATGAGTTTGGGGGTTGCATGTGACTTTTTATTTATAATTTCACTTCGATCTCTTCATGAAAGTTTTATAGAACATCTTGAAGTATAACATACCAAAATTTGAGATAAAATGGACAAGTATTGAGGGGTGAAACCCTTTTTCTGTGAAAACATTTGATCTGGAAGTTGTTTTGTTGACCTCTTGGTGATTTCGTGTATTGCATGTGATTTTTTATTTGGAATTTCACTTCGACCTCTTCATGAAAGTTGTAGAGAACATCTTGAAGAATAATATACTGAAATTTGAGATAAAACGAACAAGTATTTCTTGGTGAAACGATTTTCCTTTGGAGAGACTAGATCTGGAATTCGTCATGATGACCTTCAGTGATTTCGTGGTCTGTAAAGTAACTTTCTTGTTGAAATTTCACTTTGATTTCTTAACAAAAGTTGTAAAGGACATCCTGAGGTTTAACATATCAAAAATTTAGAGAAATAAAAACAAGATTAGGTAGGTGAAATTGTGGTCTTTCGGAGATGGTTAGATCTGGAAATTTCGGTACTAGGAACAGAAGTTTTAACAACCTATATTTAATTACCTAGGAGGAATCTGACTTTGATGTCTTCATGAAGTATTTACCTTATGATCTTGGCTATCATATAGTCGAATTTCATAATTTTTAAATGTCATTTGGATATTTAATCATAAATGTTTCTAAAACTGTGTAATCTGATGTGTTCGGACTTGGTAATGTTGCAATGCGTGATCTATACCGTTTTGTATGAGATTCTTTTGGAAAAGTGTTCTGCATGAAATATATTTTTTTATGTCTTGCCTACAACATATTCAAATTTCGTGATTTTGAAGTTCATTTGCCTATTTAGCCAAAAATGTTTCCAAAACTGTGCAAGTGGAATGGACAGAATTAGTAGTGCTGTGATGCATGGTCTGTACCGAATTATATGGGGATCTTTTGGTGTAGTGTTCTTCATGAAATATCTGCCTTTATGTCTTGACTATCACATGTTCGAATTTCATAATTTTTTAATGTTATTTGGGTATTTAGTAAAAATATTTTCTAAAACTGTGCTAGCTGGATTGTGCAAATTTCAAAAGCTAATTTGTCACAAACATACCGGTTTTTGGTAATTTGTCAAGGGTATATTAGTTTGAAATTTTTGATAGTAAAAAAATTAGTTTTTGATAAATTTGTCGCAAATGTACCAATTTAGAGTTTTTTAGGATATTAACTCCTTTATAAATTACTTTGGAGCAAAAAGGCTACTAACCGCTAAGCTACTAAGGATCAATAGCCTAAGAAACAGTAACTCAACTCATTGGTGGTAGTTGGCTACCCCCTAAAAATTTGATTTGGGGCAACCACCATTGCACACAAGCCCAGGTACGGCCCAGTTCGTGCTCTTATCGAGCCGGGCCGGCACATAGAATGAGGAAGCAATGTGAGATACGTATTTTATGCGAGCTGCCAAACTGAGTCAAAAAGATATATACTGTTGAAAAGTTTACTTTCATCCGTACACTTGCAAAAAAAATATTTCTATTCAAGTCATACTTCTAATTTGTCTAATGAAGTATTTCTAGTTTCACAAATATTTTAATCAAGTCCCTCAAATATCAAATGCAAGACAAATCAAGTTGACGTGGCCGTTGTAGTTTCAGCTAACATTTCTCATCGAGTCACTGCACTTTTAAGTTGGTCGAGTGTTGGCCCGACACTTCCCTCTCATTTAGAGTTTGCCTTTGGGTCCTTGAACGAGATGGTAACAATTAGCTTTGGCTGAAGTGATGACTCTCTTCGGGCAATTGAGAATAGCTACGTGACTCGCTAGAAGTCCCGTGAATTGTTCAGTCTCGTGGAGATGGGAATGGTGATTTTGAGTTAATATTGAGTAGTGTTTTCTATTGGGCACGTCGGTCGTTGAATTGGGAAGGCAGGTGCGACGTGATGATGGCCTTGAATGATTGAGTTGTTGATATGGACACGTGACGCACGCGGCACTCCCTCTACTTCTTTGGAACTGCTAGCAATAAAACTTACTGAATTACCCAAGAAAATCACACAATTAAACCCTAATGGGGAGAGACGTTGCAGATCAAGCTTTTGGCTTATTAACATCGCCATCGAAGCAAGTAGCAGATAAAGTAACATAAAGTCAGGGCTTGCAATTTTCCGATCCACCTACCCCAGGAATCACCTCCCCCAAATTTTGGATCCCCGCAGCTTTAACTCCTATATTAAATATTTTAGGTTTCAAGAGATGAGGCGAAAAATTGAATTTTCTTTTATTCCCCACGAGAGATTATTAAATTAATGTGCCTCGCTAAAACAACATTAAGACCAGCTTCTTCTTCTTTTTCTATTTCATGTTCTATTCTATAACCACTTTGGGAAAAAATATTACGTGATGGTTTTTAATCTACAGTTAGAATAACAGTCTATTTTAAATCACAAAAAATCAAATAATAAATAATTATAATTATTGAGGGGTACACTCCTTTAAGAATTTGTGACTTATGGCAAATTTTTATTCTCATAGTAACCAAAAGATTATTATCGTTGCAAAGCCTCACTTTCACCCATCGAGGACTAAATGGGTCGATACATCATGCTCGTGCATAACAAAGTTTGCTTCGTGGGCGCAGTTGCTTATTTCTTAGGCTTACGCGGTTCCTTTGGAAAGGAATCTCACGATATCATATCTGATTACAGCAAGACAACTGATAAAAAAATGTTCCTCGTATTCCACCATCACATGTTCCCTAGAAAGGACCAGATCTTCTGCCCCCATATGTTACTCTAAACTGAGGTTATTGGTTGAGGATAGGAATGAATTAACAAACAATAGGCAACCTTATCTCAGTCTAGCCAGCTATCTCTGCATGCATTGATCTCCACCATTACCATGCAATTACTAAACATACATTTTGTAATCCATTTTGTTGCTTCCCACGATCTATCCAAGATATATTAAACTTGTGCCATTGGCAAGATTAACACTATATGAAGAACAGCATGCTTGGGAAGTTTCGTGGAAGGCACTAAGAGCTCGGCTTTTCAACATATTAGGGTTTTGTTCTTCATATTGAGTGAGTGAAGGGAAAAAAGGAAGAGATAATAATGATCGTGATGACAAGTGAGCCATATTCATTATTTTTAGGGTGTGTTCTAGGGTTTCTTGTGTTACTAGGAGGTTGTCATGGGGGAGTCTCGAGGAATTTCCACGGGAAAAAGCTGTACTTTGGCGGGGGAGATAGTCAGGAACGTAACGTGGAGGCACGTCTTGAGGACCTTATTAACTGATGGAGAGGTTCACTTGTAGCATTTATAAACAATTGGTAATCTACCATTGGATTTGAGAATGGAAAAACTGTTGTTGACCGAACTAATAAGTTGGCAATCATTTTATATTTATCAACGATATTTCAAACTCAGTGGATTATTCAAATAAACCATGTACGGAACAGATTTCCAATGCTAGCAATTGTACAAAATATATGGAAGGGGAGCAATGATATATAGTGGTTCATGGGCAAGAACCTCCTCAAGGTGGTCGAGTTTTGGCTGAAATTTCTTTCTCATTGAGAGTCGCCAGTAAGTCCTTGAACAAGATGGGAAGATGTAGAGGTAATCGATTTCAAGATAAGTAGGTTCTAAATCAAAAACCCGAAACCTAACCTATCAAAGTCGGTTCCCGATTTTTTTTACACTGGGAACCCACCTAGTTCCAAGTCGCCCCAGCAACCGAGCCTAACTTTGAGTTTTTTCAGATGAAAAGACCACGTAAACAACCTGCGGCATAGTAGATGGGACATTGATGGGTTTCCTGGACTTCCTAGGTTCATAACCCATCTTCAACATATACAACTTCGACAGTTCACATTATAAAACCGGGAACGTACGTTTCCTAATTTTTCACGCAAGAATTTCTCCAATCCTTATGTGAACCAGTCAAGCAAGGCCGGTTCACATTTGATTCTTCGACTGAACCGGACCCGTTGCTCATCCCTAAGAAGAAGCAGCTTTCTGCTGAAGTGATGGCTATATGCGAGCAGTTGAGAATACGCTGCATGACTTGCTTGATGTGTAGGAATTAGTTCAATTTCATGAAGATGGAATGGTCATTCGACTTAAAAGTAAGTAGTCTTTTCTTTTGGGCGTGAGGAGTTCACGTTGACCGTTGAGTTGGGCAGGCGCGCGCGTGATGACCTTATATAAATTGAGCCGGATTGATTCGTCTCTTCTTCTTTGTAATGCTAGCAATGGAGTTTTATTAAATTACTAAAAAGAAGACATGATTATCGCCTAAATGGAAGGGATGTACACTAGAGCCTCCATTGCAATTATCGTTCAAACGCATTGAGGAAGGTGATGAGCAAGCTCATCATCAGGTGATACCCGATGGAGCGTTTGTGCTCACTTTAATTAACATCCTCAACGAAGCGACTGATTTAAGCAACGCGAAATTAAGGACCGAATTGTTCAGTTCCATCTTCCCAAAGAATCACCTCCCACAAATTATGGAGCCACGCTGGTTTAACTCCTACATTAAGTATATTAGGTTTCAAGAGATAAGGCGGAAAATCTTTTTCTTTTTTTTTTTTTGTTTCTCAATAAATAATATGAAACCACACTGCACCTCTCTAAAGAGACGTAAAGATCACCGTAGTTTGTTGTTTTATGCTTGATTCTATGGCCACATTTGCCAGTCTAGGACTTCATGAGTCTATGTGATTCTTGATGTCGTTGTTACGTTACGTACATACGAAAGCTTGCTTCGTGGGCACGATTGCTTATTACCCTCTGGTAGAGGCTACGTCTTAATTCCTTTGGAAGGGAGATCTCGCGATTTCAAATCTGGCCAATGGTAAAACAAGCTCATAAAAGAACAGATCCCTCGTATCCCAGCATCACATGTTCACTCCAAAGGAACAAATCCTCTGCCCTCATATTTTACTCCAAATGAGGTTAATGGGGGAAGATTGGAATAAATTAACAAAAACAATAGGCAACCTTATGTCGGTCTATCTGGCTTATCTCTGCGGCATTAATGTCCACCATTGTCGGTCAATTTAATAATCAAATGTCTGTAATCTATCTCGTTGCTTCCCAAGATGAAGCGGAAAGTTCCGATAAACAACATGAAACCACACTGTGTAGCTTACTAAAAGGGACCTAGAGACCACATATTTCCTTATTTTGTGTTTGATTCTACGGTGTCACGACCTCCCTTTTCGGGCGTCCTCACGTGTGGGCATGTGTGGAGGCTAATGGTTCGTTAAGCATAGGAGTTAGCCTAGGTTCTCCCAGATCCGCCAATTCACGACTTATAATTTAAGTTTTTGACCTACAAGTCAATTTCAAATATGAGTTACCACTAATTGATTTAGGGTAACCCAATTAGAAATCCAAGCGAAATATTGAGAGAAATAATTCACTCTTGCGCAACTGAAAAAATTAAGTCTACACTAGTTAATCACTAATACCCTTCTGGTGTCTAATTTTATTTAAACCCTAAGGTTTGTTTGGATTTTTAAGGGTTTTCCGTACATTTGTGGAAAATAAAACTATCTTTTAGGCATTTTCTTTTTTTTTTAATTTAGACTTTTGGGGATTTTTCTGATTTTTAGAAAAAATAATTTTTTATTTTATTTTTCAATCAAAATAACAATAAAACAAAAAGCTGACCGGGTGGGTGAGACCCATGAGCCGGCCCGACTTGGATCTGGCCCGACCAACCCAAGTCGCTCCTCCGGAGACTAGACACGAGGCCCGCTGTCTCCTTTTTTCCTTTACTCTTCTTATTCCTTTCTTTGATTTTTTTTTTCTTTTATCTCTCTCTCTCCTTATCTCTCTCTTCCTTTCTTGTCTTTTCTTCCCTCTGTACACGCCAGACTAGTGAAAAAGAACTATTGAGATTCGCCCTAGTGGCCACCCTTCCAACATGGAAGGAGAAGGTGAGGGGTTCAAATCCCCACATTTTCAGGGGGGATGGGGTGGAGACGCGTAAGTTTCAGGAGTGGGTTTCGACTCCCACGCCCTGCAAAAGGCAGGCAAATGTCTGAGAATGAGTGTAGAGTATGAATAGAGTAGGACTGACCAAAAGAAAAAAAACTAGTGAAAAAGAGAGTGAAAGAGACCCATTTTGTCTTTATTTCTTTATTGACTTTTCTCTCTTTGTTTCTCTCCTCTCTCTATCTGCATGGTGTTAGGAAATAAATAAATAAAAACTCCACCTTTGGTACTCCATGAACCAACGGACAATAGATAAACCCTTTCAATTTTAAAAAAAGGAAAGAAATCACGAAAAATCCTAAACTTTGCTCAAGTGATATATTTTTTTCAAACTTTTTTTATGATGTGAAAAACCCTGAACTTTGCCAATCATGATACATTTACCCCAAACTTTTTTTTGTGACACAAAAAAACCTTAAATTTCTGTCGTGCGACACGTTTATTATAAATTATATGGTATTTTGATCATTTTACTTTTTCTTTTTCCTTCCCTCTTCCCTCCGCCAATTGGCCGGCGTAGGGAAGCTGGTGTCCGACGCCGGGCGAGGGTCGCCCTCCCCTGGGTTGGCTAGGGTCGCTCTCACTGGCGTCGGGCAAGGACGGCTCTTTGCTGGGTGAATCGAGGGCCTCCCTCGCGCCTTTGCCCAAATTTGGCGAGGGAGGCCCTCACCCGACCCAGCCAAGGGTCGCCCTCACCAAATGCTGGCGAGGGTAGCCCTAGCTAGCCCAAGCGAGGGCAACCTGACTCCAGCTTCCCTTCGCCATGGCCGGCGGAGGGAAGAAGAGTAAAATAAAGAAAAGAAAAAGAAAAGCAGAAAAAATAAGACAAAAATACCTTTAATGAGGTAAATATGTCACCATTTGAAAAGTTTGGGGTTTTTCACGTCACAAAAAAAAAAGTTTGAAGGAAAGTTTAGGGTTTTTGATGGTCTTTTCCCATAAAAAAATTATTTCCCCTTCTCCACCTGTTTTTCTTTTCATTTTTTCCTATTTTTTGTCTCTTTTACTACTCACCTCCCTCTCCCAGCGAAATGGCAAAAATGCTATCGACCTCACCTATCCCGATGACCTCTAGTTCAAACGTAAAAATAATACTCAAACTTAACTAACTAAAAGAAAAAAAAAAAGGACTCAAGAATGAGGGAGCCGCACCTAACTACCATCGTCACACTCCAACCTCACCGGGCAAGAATCAATCGCTTGTGGAACCATGATACATGCCGATTAAAACCATGATAACCATGAAATGAGGCAGACTAAGCAAAAGATGTCTGTTGAAATCTACCAAAACGTATTCGACAAACCACGAACACTAAAAAGGGACAGAAACCAAGAATGAATGCATATATCTCAACCAAGCATTTCAACAAGCACATAGGGTGCATTGGTAGGGGGTTGGAGACGAGGCTAAAGTGCTCGAATTCAAGCCATGATTCAAAGCCAACGACACCTGAGAACTTGCGATTGCGATTCGTAACTAAATGAGGTCAAAGACTCACCTGACCAGAAAGACGGCGGCTCGACCGATGGGCCCGAAATAGAGTACGACAACAAGGTACTATAGGCGTTCGGTTGAGGGAGCCCTACCCAGCTCAGTGGCATCGGACAACGAACAAGCTCGACATATTGGGCTATTTCTATCCACTAAGTCAATGTATCTATATATGGATATCTATAAGAGATCATATAAAAGGGATATTCTTATTTTAGACCCTAAACCCAAAAAAAAGGTAAAAGAAAAAGACAAACCCGAATGGAACCTACCACAAATTTGATGCAGACAAAGCGTGATGACGGCTGATGACTCTCCCCTTCAGTCCACCCTTATTTGCAACTTTTAGCTCACCCTCACAGTCTCTCAAGTATTTCTCACATGTTTTGCCTCTCATTAGATCTGGCCTCTCTTTTTCTAGCTTGCTTACTCTTGAGCCTTCCTTGATGTCTCTTAAGGGAAATTCTTTGAGCTTGATGCATGCTTCAACTGAGCTCATGATAACGTTCCTATTCAGCAATCTTATATCTTATATCTAATTTAAGATATTGTTGATATTGTTCTCGTAATTTCCTTGCTTACCTTAAGCATCCTCAATCATCCCTAATTTAGGGCTCTTGTAATATCTTTATATATAGTCTATACAAGAGAGATCAGAATACAATAAACAAAAACTACAATTTCTTCATGGTATCGGAGCTACATTTAGCGTAATCCGCCTTACAATCCTCAAATCTCTTTCTCCTCTCATTCTTCATCGACTTTCTTTTTCCCAAAGAAAATGTTGACAGGCTATAATCCATCATCTTAGTCATCTTCATCTATCGCATCTCCCTCACTCGTTATCTCAAACATATCCAACTTGATACCCATCAAACTAAACAACTTGAACTATCTTCTTTGGCGTTCTCTTTTCAAACCAATTCTCAAATGTCACAATTTCATGTCTTACATTGATGGAACCTCCCAAGCGCTTGCTTCAACTGACAAAAATTACAAGACATGGATTGAGAAAGATCATATGCTACTCTCTTGGATCAACACTACTTTGTAGGAATCTGCACTTCCATATGTAGTTGGTGCTACATCTGCAAAAGTCGTGTGGGATGTCCTTGCTCGTCGCTATGCCTCTCTCATTCCTACTCATGTAATGTCTCTGAAAAGACAATTACATCACCTCAAGAAGGGCAACCTCACCATGCAAGAATATCTCCAACAATTCAAAACTTTAGCTGATAAACTCACAATTTACAAATCTCCAGTAAGTGATGATGATCTCTTAATTTGCATTCTCAATGGATTGCTTGCTGCTTACTGCTCATTTGCATTCTCTATTCGTGTTTGTGCTCAACAAATTTTCATCACTATTGAAGATTTACACAATCTCCTACTCTCTAAAGAATTGAGCATCACTAATAATTCATTATCCAAAACTACTACTGCTTTCATTGCAAACCAGCAACCTCGAACTCTTTCTCCTGGGTAGCATTCATTCACACCTCGTCTTTATAGGGGTGGCACTGGTTATAGGGGACACAGCAGGGGTCATTCCAATCAAGCCGAACTTCTCCCTACTCCATCATTTCGACCTTAAGGTTGTCAATTGAATACCAGTTAGCTGATCTATTAGATTTGCAACAAACATGGCCATAGTGTCATTGACTGCTATCATCACATGAACTATGCATACCACGGTCGCAATCCTCCTAAAAATGTTACTACCATGGCTATTGCACCACCTACTAATGATGGCACTTGATATATTGATACTAGCGCCAGCCATCATATTACAACCGATCTGGGTAATCTCTCCATCTCCGCTCCCTATAGTGCTTTTGTTGAAGTTGAAGTTGGAAATGGCCAAAGTTTGTCTATTACTCATGTTGGTTCAACTACTCTCTCACATCCCATTTCTTCTATGCATTTAACTAATATACTTCGTTGTCCTCTAGCATCTACCAATTTAATTTTAGTTAGTCATTTTGCTAAAGACAATAATTGATATTTTCTATTTGATGATTCTCAATTTTTGTGAATGACAAGCTAACGAAGCAAATTCTACACCACGATTGGACTAAGAATGGACTTTATCCTATGCAGTTCCCCAAACCTGCTTCAAACCTCAAGTTTCATTTTCTTCCTGCATCAACTCCTCCACTTGGCATCATCGTCTTGGCCACCCTTCTGCAGCTATTGAAAATCTTATTTTTAAACAACTTCAAATATCAAATAAGCGTGACAACTGTCTCTATTATACATGTCGATTAGACAAAAGTTGCAAGTTACCATTTTCATTGTCTCACACGCACACTCAATTTCCACTTGAAATGATTCATTGTGATGTATAGGGACCAGCCACAGTGTCTTCTATTCTATTTCAAAATTATCTTATTATATACTATTTTTTGATGATTTCTCTTGTTATAGCTGGATATTTCCTATGCGCCATAAAACAGATTTTTAAGAAATTTTTATGGCTTTCAAACCGCAAGTTGAAAATCAATTTAACCATCAAATTAAATTTTTCCGCTCCGATGCCAGTGGCAAATTCACAAGTGATGCACTTGAATCTTATTTTCATACTCACAGCATTCGTCATCAATTTTCCTATCCACATACACCTGAACAAAATGGTGTCGTTGAGAGAAAACATCGTCACGTGGTTGAAACTGGTCTCACCCTTCTAGCTCAAGCCGGTATGCCCTCTCGCTTTTGGTTTGAAGCCTTCAATACAACTATATATCTCATCAACTGCATGCCTATTATTTCTCAAATTTTCTCATATCAACAATTGTTTCAACAAATTCCTGATTATTCTCATTTACAAGCCTTTGGATGCCTTTGTTATCCTTGGCTCCATCCCTATTGTTATAACAAATTGGAGTTCCGCTCTTCTTCGTGTTGTTTTCTAGGCTATAGTACCTCTCATAAAGGATATCGCTGCTATGACGTGTAAAGCCACCGAGTTTACATATCTCATCATGTCAAATTTGATGAATCTGCTTACTAGTTTATCACAAACTCCAACTCTCCAAAATCTCCTACAACTTTTACCCTCACTTGGTCCTATCTTCATATGGCTACCATTAACCTCCGCCCCCACGGATATCGCATGGGTTGGGCCCACCATTAGCCCCACCGACAATGTTGCCTCTACTTTGCTAACTATAGATGAACCCCAATCTCCTCATTTACCTTCCTTTATACCACCTACCACCATACCACCCCCCCACCACCTCTCACCCGCACTCATCCCATGATCACATGTTCTCAACATAATATTTTCAAACAAAAAACCTTTACTTCTCGTTATCCTATCGCTTTATCTTCTTCTTCCCTTGGAGCCAACGTGCAACACTTAAGCTTCCAAATTATCTTAATAGCAAAAAGCTATGGATGAGGAATTTAATTCCTTACAAAAACAACACACTCGGTCCCTTGTGCCATTTAATCCAACCATGAACGCCGTCGGCTGCAAATAGGTTTATCAAATAAAACAAAACATAGATGACACCATCAATCGCTTTTAAGCTCACCTTGTAGCAAAAGGATTTCACCAATAACCTAGCATTGACTTTGTGGACACTTTTAGTCCTATTGTAAAGCATATTACTATTTGAGTTATTCTCATGTTGGCGGTCACTTATGTATGGGCGATTCAACAACTTGATGTCGAATGTGCATTTTTAAATGGCGATCTCCAGGAAACTATATATATGGCTCAACCACCAGGTTATGTTGATCCCGTTGCTTCTCATTATGTTTGCTTAATGCACAAATCCATCTATGGTCTATGGTAAGCACCTCATGTTTGGTTTGAAAAATTCACGGTTTGGCTCGAAGACATTAGTTTTTCAACCACTACCTTGGATCCATCCCTCTTCATTTACAATCATGGCTCTACCATTATCTATCTCTTATCATATGTTGACAACATTATTTTAATAGGAAATGATTCCAAAGCTATGTCTGCTATCATTGAGGGACTTCTCCACTCATTCAAGATGAAGGACTTAGGCCCTTTGACTTATTTCTTGGGCATTCAGCTTGTTCAACAAAGCCCCCATCATATCTTCCTTAATCAGGCAAAGTATATGAATGACCTCTTATATTGCACCAATATGCTGGACTACAAGTCTGTTTTTAGCCTGGCTACCTCGAATAAACTCAATCATTCAAGCAGTGATCCTGTCTCAGATCCTACAGTATATAAGAGTGTTGTTGGAGCACTTCAATATGTTACTCTAAGTTGTCCTAACGTTAGCTATGCTGTTAATCAGGCATGTTGTAAAGCGTATCCTTTGCTATTTGAAAGGCACAATCTCTTATGGCATGCAGATTCAGCCTGATCATATTTCTTTACATGCTTATTGTGACGTTGACTAGGCTAGAAGTCTCGATGATCATCGCTCTATTAGTGGCTATTGTTTATTTCTCAGGGCCAACCCTATTTCCTGGAGTGCAAAGAAGCAACCTACTGTTGCACGTTCTTCTATAGAGGCCGAGGATCGTTGTCTTGCTCAAATAGCTACTAAAATTGAATGGCTCCTCTCTCTTCTCCGAGAATTACGAAACTCGCTCCCACGCGCTCTCCTATTATGGTGCGACAATATCTCTGCCATTGCTCTAACTCGGAATCCAATTTTTCATAGGTGCACTAAACACATTGAAATAGATTATTACTATGTTCATGAATTAGTGGGTTGCAAGTTACTTGAAATTTGTTACATCAACACCTGTAATCAAATCGCGGACATCTTCACAAAAAGACTGTCATCAACACGAGTTCATCTTTTACGGTCCAAGCTTCACATTGTTGACAATGCTTCGCTTGCGGGAGGGTAATAACGTTCCTAGTCAGCAATCTTATCTCTTATATCTAATTTAAAATATTGTTGATATTGTTCCCGTAATTTCTCTGCTTACCTTAAGCATCTTTAATCATCCCTAATTTAAGGCTCTTGTAATATCTTTATATACAGTCTATACAAGAGAGATCATAATACAATAAACAGAAACTACGATTTCTTCAGCTCACAACCTGCCTATTTATAGGAGAGGAAGGTCTGGTCGACGAGGGAGCTTTGGCCTCCGATCCTTCGCTCACCGATCGGACTCTCTCTTGGTCGAACTGGTGTGACATCCCTTCTTCTTCATGAAGGCCTGCCTAGCATTGAAGGCAGGCATTGATGGCGCCTACAAGACATTCCCTTCATCACCTGTCTATCCTTCTCTCTCTACTGTAAGTAGATTGCACTTGTCTCCTCTTCTATGCACGTCGTGTCCATACCACAAAGGGAAGGAGGAGGAAAATGAGAGGGGTTGGGCCATCAAGTCAGTAAGGTGGGGGAAAGATGGGCCCTAGGCTTGTGTGAAAAAGAGAAATGAGTAGGGATCGGGCCTAGCCCCTAGAGCCAATGTTTATTTTTTAAAATATAATTATCCAAAAATAGGGTAAAATAAGGAAAAATAAAAATAGAAAATAAAACTTAGTAAATGCAAATCATAACTAAGACCCAGGTAATGCGAAAATCATTTTTATTAGGCTCAAATTGGTCCTTAATTTTCTATGCAATTTTTATCATAAATACTTAGTCAAAATTTAGGTGTTAATAGTTGTCCTTCTTTTGGGTGAGCTTGCAAAAGTTGCATTCAAAGACGAACTGATACCTAAATTTTATCGATACACACGCAATGGATAAATCTTACTTGGGACCAGGTGTTCTATGCAGAGAGGGTAATATAGCATAATTAATATTAAAATGGATAAGAAAACACATGTATTTACTTACCAGGAATGAGTAATGCGGTTGTGAGCCCACATTTTTTAGCAAATATCAAAATATCATCTTACCTAATGACATGCGAAAGCTGCTTTTCTAGGGCCCGAACCATTTTTCAATTATCTAATTTCGGGCTACAGATGCACGTCATGTCTATGGAAGCACGCCAGGTCGATGAAGAGGGGATCTTGGGCTACGGAAACACACTGGATCAATGAAGACGGACTCCAGGCTATGGAAGCACGATGGATCAATGAAAGAGGACCACAGGCTACAGAAGCACGCCGAGTCAATGAAGATGGATTTCGGGCTACAAAAGCATGCTGAGTCAATGAAGATCCACTCTAGGCTACGGAAGCATACCGAGTCAATGAAGGTGGACTTTTGGTTACAAAAACACGCCAAGTCGATGAAGATGGATTCCCAGTTACAAAAGCACACCGGGTCAATGAAGGTGGACTCCGGGCTACAGAAGCATGCCAGGTCAATAAAGTGAGACTCTAGGCTACAAAAGCATGCCGAGTCAATGAATGTGGACTCTGAGCTACAAAAGTATATCGGGTCAATGAAGTGGGACTCCAGGCTATAGAAGTGTGCCGAGTTGATGAAGTTGGGGCTTCAAGCTACAGAAGCACACCGGGTAGATGAAGGGAGACTCTGGGCTACGGAAGCATGCGAAGTCGATGTAGATGGACTTCGGGCTATAAAAGCACATCAGATCGATGTAAGGGGACACCGAGCTATAAAAGCATGCCGAGTTGATGAAGTGGGACTCCGAGTTATGGAAGCACACCGGGTTCATGTAGGGGGACAATAGGTTATGGAAGCATGCCGAGTCAATAAAAGGAGCACTTCAGGCTATGGAAGCATGCTAAGCCGATGTAAAGGGATATCGGGCTATGAAAGCACGCCATGTCGATGTAGGGAGACTCCAAGCTATGGAAGCACACCGTATCAATTCCCTAGTGATATTTCCTAGAAAATATCTTAAAGGATACTTAGACATTTGCAAGCATCGAAAGAGTACTTGCAACTACTTACCTTAAGCACTTGGGAAGGTCTCTCACCTTTTGGTAAAGAGAACTTGGCAATAACTAAGATGAACCCAGGATATTCATGAAGGTCTCTCACCTCCACGTAGAAAAAAGTTGGGATATCAAGGACACACCTTGGATATACGTGAAGGTGTCCCATCTCCATAGACATTTGTGAAGGTCTCCCACAGAGTCTCCCACTTTCTGGTAAATGGAATATCGAGGACACATCTCGAAAATATTTGTGAAGAGGCTTTGTAAAGGTGTCCCACCTCCTAATGATTGGAATATCGAGGATACATCTTAGATATTCGTGCAGGACTCTAATCTCTTGGTAAAAAGATGTTAGGGATGTAGCACAGGGTAATCCGATTAAGTAGACGACTTTTTCTCAAGTGCACCATAGAGCAATAAAACTTTGCGAATACTTGGATGACCATAGGCACTCAAAGGGGCTGGAATACCTAGGTAGCTGCAAGCACACAAAGCAATGGAATACTTGAATATTTACAAATATTCAATGATACAATTTGAGGACAACTTGAGCAAGTCGTGTGTCATTGAAAAGGAGTTCCTAAACAATGGTAGATACTCAAAGACAATGAGACACTTGAGCAGTCATCGGTACCTATATTTAGAGTGTAACTTGAATAGGTCGAATGTCGATAAGAGAGCACTCGAACAATGGCCAGTACTCAAAGACAATGAAACACTTGGTCAAACACTAGGTCTTAAAATAAAAAAAATAAAGGTAGAGATATGCTTACCTCATGATATCTCTGCTTTATGAAAGTATGTCTCATGCAATATGTTAGCATGTTGTAAACGTATAAGTTCAAATGGGTTCGTGCATGACAATTTTGTTAGTTTTGCTTCATCAAAGTTGCACCAGAGAAAATTTAGAAAGACAATCTTCAAATATGGAGGTCTTGAACATGTCAGAGGATGGACTTTCAATCTGAAATGACTTTTCACTCACTCTCATTAAAAAGACTGTTTTATCCCAACCATTAATGCAAGATTTACAAGAAGCACATCTTCTCACCGTCATCATGTTGGCAATGGTCCGAGTATTCTCATAAGAAGTACAAATTTACCAATCTAAGTGGTCTTTATCAAAATCGTAGTATAAGCTTGGTCAACGGCTTATCAAAGGGGACCATTAAGGTCAAGGCTCATGAAAAAAATACAATACAATCATCTCCAGGTTTACAAGTCAAGAACGCTGCAAAAAGAGACAAAAATAATCTTGCTTGTACTTCTTCGAACAATACTTGTAAACATATGAAGTCCTACGTTAATTGAAATGCTCTAGTCTAAATAGACTTTTATAAAGGGACACAACATAAGCTTGGCTCATGGGTAAAAGGGTGGGAGTTGGTGATTGTCTTGACATTGTCATCGGTCTTTCTTCTTACCGCTAAATATTATCTTCATGGAGGCTCTATTAATTGAACCACGATAACAGCTTTGCTTGGGAGTACAAATGACTAAACTTTACTTTTATGTCTAAGAGCGTCAGTCTTGCTTTTTACTAGGCACACTATTTTTTCATGCCTTTATTTTTTTTTTATCAAATTTTCTCATCTATAAGCATTGACCTTACTTTTACTAGGTATACTACTTTTTCATGCCCCTTGTTTTTCATTTTTGTTGTTTAAGGACTGGCCTAGTCAAGTTCAAACAAAACTTTGCTATTAGACTCTTGGGTCTTTGTCTTCAGTCAGCGCTCCAAATCATGTTGTTTGAACAGTAATAACTCTTGCTTTGCCTCAATGTGAGGGAGAAATTATAAACTCAATTTGGCTATACAACTAATACAAGTGTATCAAGTAGAAAAAGAGTCGCTCTTCGTCATTCTATAGTACTTAAATTATCATGAATGTTCATATGCAAAAAAGATATCCAAAGATTAATGCAAGAGCAAGCAATAAAATTTCTATCCTCTTTCTCACCTTGTGATGCCACCTCACCTTCGATCTGCCCTAGTGTAGGGTGCTTCTTGACAAGGGTAATATGAAAGAAACTTCACTAGTGTATAGGGCTCAAAGGGGATAAAGCAATGGATAAACCGTAGTGTTTGGGTTAGAGAAATAAAATGCCCTTCATTACTCTAGTTATCGTACCATTCACGAGAGAACCCTTTACTCTGCAGATATGAAACTTCATATGCTCATCTCACGAGTGTATAAACAACAGACTGTATATGGGATATGGCTTGCCTTTCATCATTTTGATGCACCTCATTTGTCATGTTTAATCGTTCCCACATTATTCATTCAGCTGTCTACTTTGATAATCCTCAGCAGAATCAGTGACTTAAGTGGACAAAATCATCATGCAAAATCTGCTTGGAAAAAATATTGAGCATTTTAAATGTGAGGGATTTTGTACTTCTAAAACAAATAATTGATTTTACTCAAAAAAAAAAGCATTAAAAGCATTTAACAAATTGCCTCTTTAGATGTGTTAAATCTTGAACACAAAGGAATTATTAAAAAAAAAGAAATTGAATGCTCACGGATTGCTCCTATTCAAAAGAAGAAATAACATATAAACAATTAATTAGGGCTGATCTTTGATTCGACAGATGTGTTTGCTTTTGCATCTACCTATGAAAAGATATAGAAATAGATCAATGAGTAGGGTTGAAAGCAAAGAAGCAAATTGAGGCTCACAATCTTCTTGGGATCTACTTTGGCGATATTTGAGACGTCATTTTGCTTGAGAGAGTTTACTAGAGTTTGACATGCCTCTCATTGATTTGTCATTCGTACCTTTGGTAGTAATGTGATCCTACAACGGATAGGAAGGAATACATTAGTGTATGAATTCTCAAAAGTTAAATAACTGGGAGCGATACAACATTATCCTCTATTGGTCAATTGAATATGCCCATAATCCTAGATGGCATGAAGATGGCATGAAGTCCTGCACTTTTAATCTCATTAGGTTAAATTCTTTTCCATTTTTGCAAAATCAAGAGATGCAAAAGAAATTTTATTAGGTTTTTTTACATATGGCAACCTAGTTACCACTTCCGGGGATCAAACCTTGATCATTCCTGGATTGCTTCATCCCCCATACCACTAGGCTGAGGCGGTAGTAGTGTCCATGGAACCATTCTCTTTTCATTTATCCAAACCGACTCTAGGACGATATGTCTTTTCACATCGAATTAAGTGAATTTGATACGAGGTACTCCCATACGCTTGTTTGGCCAATATTGATTTGCTCAAATTAACCCATTGAGTTTGTGCCTTAAATCCCGATACTTCTTGTTAACAAGGAAACTATGTCAAAAGTGAATTTAGAGAGGGGATATTGGAAACGATACCAAATTACCCTTTCTCAGAGTTTGTATTCAATGAATTTTCAAAATGTCTAGATAGTTGGTTATGCCTATTTTGTCTTATCATGGTTCAGCATCCCTTTTGATTGGCCCTTCTTATTCATGGTCATGTATGCACGATCGACAGTCATTGATCCATCTTCAAGGCCTTCCTTTTGTGGAATATATATATATATATTGCCTTTGATCATAAGAACATCGGTAGTATTTGGTAAAGTCATGTACCTTAGACTTCCATGGAATATGAGATGGATAGTCAAAACCTCCTGTTTTCTAATGACAATCACTTCTCAACAAAGTATGTGTTTGAAACAAGAAGTGAGGTTTCTAGATTTTATCCCTATTAACAGTAGCCAATTCAAAGGAAGAGGAGGAATTCCTTCTCTGTGCTTCTTGGCTTGCCAAAACTAAACATCTCATCAATGAAACTACAATGTCTAGTCTCCTAGGGTATGGTATGCAAAGTAAACACTACTCAAACTTGAGGTAGAGTTGTGCAAGTACGAGGTGGAGCATATAGAGCTCTAGGGATGGCTCATAAAATGAGGGAGGTTGAGAGCAGCATAGGGGAGGATTCCTTGGTTGCCTTATCCTAAGCTACCACCATATGCATACTTCGAGTTCAACTGTGCTTATGCCTATTATGTCCTATCTTTCGTCCTCGTAAGTGGGAAAGAGAGTGAGCGTTATTCTCAAAATTACATTTAGGGAACAAAACATATCTTTTGTTTTTTTTTGTTTTTTTTTTTTTGATGGGGTGATTTTTCTGTTTTCCCTTGCTTTCATAAAAAGTGTTCTCGAATCCGACGAGTCCACGTGATGTGTCAGTTTCAAATACCCGCTATCACACTAAGTCAAAGTGATGATGTTCTAAGACACGAAGTAAGTAAATTATAAAAACAAACAGGGTTAAATCTGACATCTTACTTTGAAAAAAGTTTTTTTGTAATGAAATGCTTTTTGTATTTAATTTTATTTTTTTTGTGGAAGTATGAGGAAGCCTAGTCCTCAGAATTCTCATTGGATGATATTTTCTTTTAATGGTTGGATAGCATCACCGGGTCAGTTTGGGATACCCCCTCATGCTTTTGAAACGAAATATTGGAATTGTTCAATCATTGAATGAAAATAAATTATACTACTAGAATGAAAAATGCGACAGTAACACACCCAATAGTATAGAAAATAGGAAATTATAAAAGCAACTTAAACCCATGAAAACTCCTATAAAATGGATCATTTTGATAGTTAACAGTTTTGGCCTCGGAATTAAGCCCCTTTGAGTTCTTCACCCTTAGTAAACTTGAAGTATTTGCATGAGAGGACTACTTCGTTGAAGTTACGGAAACACATTCCATGCAAACAAGAGCATTTCTTGCAAGGCAAGGCTTTTATGAATAGTTTCATTATTTCTTCCTCAACCAGTTTAGGGTTAGCCTGCATCATGAAAGCTTCCCACCTTTCTATATATGCTTGAAAATCCTCCATTGGTTTTCTTTTGATGCGAACCAAATCTTCACTGAGCAATTCTATTCCAACCTTGGTTTGGTATTGATACAAAAACGCAGAAGACAGCTCACTCCAATCCCTCATGAAGTATATTATGGCCATGAAGAATCATTGCAATGCGTGCCCGATGAAACTCTCTTGGAAGGTCTGAGTTATGAATGGCGCCTGGTTACAATGCCAACTCATTTCAACCTAGAAATATTACAAGTGGATCATGGGGCAAGTCGTGCCGCTCTATTTATGGTGATTAAGTACTCCTATTTCTCTAGGAATTATATAATTCTATGGAGGCCAGATGGGCCCATCGTGTCTTAGTTAGGTAATTGCTCTTCCTATTACATTGTGGTGGTGAATTCTACTACTTCAAGGAAGTTGGACTCTTTTGAGATCATTTCATTAATTTTTTCTAGGTTGAAATTTCCAACTGAAGATGAGGTATCTATGTTCCTCTCATGGTCAAGTGACCAATTGAGCAGCTCATTGGGAGATAACCCCTAAAGAGCGTGTTCCCCATTCTCATAGGCTTTGGATCCTGTGCATGGGTGGAAGGTAGTCATTTGATGAATGGCTGACCTCATTTATATAATATCGGTAGCTCTCAAGACTGTACCATGGGCAATGTTCAAAGCCTTTATGTGGCAGCTTAGTAGCTGTTAGATTTTGCCTATGTTCAGTGTCGGGCATTGACTTAGATTGCTTATGCTTTCTTTTCTTAACACCTAGTCCTGACTTCTTGAGTAAAACCCTTCATTTTGCTAGTTTGAGCCTGTAAAAGGGATTGGAAGATGGTGGAATTTCACTTCCTAGGTTGATAGGGGTTGGTACTCTTTGGACCCTAGCTCTTGCGGTAAGCTTAGGGAGTTGTGTTGTCATGCTCCAACTCTAAATAGGTTTTATAGCATTGACCTCATCTGCGGGCTCATTGCCTTTCTTAGTAGGAAGCTTCTTAGTAATGGGATAATGCTCAATAGTCCCTTCATCATGTAAGGTTGCATTGATATTTTCTTTAATCGATCCTTCTTCTATTGGTTATGGGTCAAATTGGGCAGTTGGGCCCCTCCCTGATGCGGTATGTGCCCTTAAGAATTTATTATCCTTCGTCTCCATGCCTATTGGCTCTTCGTATGACAGGGTGATGTCAATGTTGATGTCAACATAATATTTTTGGCAAAAAGTATCAATCAATTCCTCCCAAGTCTTAAGGAGAATAATATTCCTTACAATGTACCATTGCAAGGCAAGGCCAGTCAAATTTGATTGGTATGATTGAATCGTCATTCAAACTAGATAGGCTTGCAAATAGGCCTCTAGGTAAGAGGCACTGGCATATCCTCCGTATTTAGGTATTTTGAGCTCTTATGGATTTTTAACAATAACATAGTTAGATAGATCAATGGGATTTGGATTTACAATTGGCTCAACTTCTCTCATGATCCTTGCAAAGTGTCTATCATATTAGTTATCATTTGGCAAGTTCGTAGGTGTCATGAGTGTGTTTAAAGTAGTTATTGGTTGAGCTTGGCCTAAATGGACTCTATTTGCCTTGAGAGTTGTTGAAGGACGATGGATATATGTCCTACACCATCTTCAATATTAGTGAGGTGATTTTGTACATCACTTTGATCGACCACTATTGCTTAAGGCCATGCACTATCAACTGGTGATAGGCGATTCATAATCAATTGGTATCGCAAAAAAAAATGAGCTTGAGATAAAAAGATTGACCCATGGCAATGATCTAGCTGATTTTATTTATCAAAAAAGGATTTTATAGACAAGACACTTATAATATCCAAACTTGGAATAATGACATAACAAAAAACTAGACATTAAATAAAAATCCCTAAACAATCGGACTAGGAACAATACGAAACTTTTGAAACATTGACACTAGTGGGCACGTGACCACTATTTTATATGTGACGGGGAGCTTTTGCGAAGCTGTTTGCTGTCCAAATCTGGTGAGCCTCCCCTAGCTGTCCGGATAGTGACAAAAAGGTGCTTACAATTGCTTGACATATATGATGAGAAGTCACCTTTGGAACCTCGTGTGAGTTTCCTTGTATTTAATGCATACGGAAAATATTTCTATGGTGACTTTGTAGTATGCTTATCAAATTAAAAAAAAAAATGGAAAAGATTGGCTACGCATGCTCTCTCTCTCTCTCTCTCTCTCTCTCTCTCTCTCTCTCTCTCTCTCTTAACGATATGAATAATAAAAATCTTAATAATTTCTTTTTTGCTTAAATTAAAATAAATTGAATGTGACTCGTTTCATCTTACTAATACTTTTTTTTACATAGTTATGCACATTATATTCAAACACACAACAATTAGAGGTATGCAACCGAATTAGTTCTAGAACTGGACCAAACTGCTCAAAAAATAGGCATAAGAACCGATTTGAAAACAAGTTTCGAGTGAAAACCCACCCAAGAACCGAAGTAGATTGCTCTATTAAGCCAGCTTTAAGTTAAAAAGCAAAAACCCTAATTTATGTTTTCTCTAAATTCTAATCCAACTCTCCTTTGTCTTTGATCTTTCCTCAAAACTCCTCGCCAATCTTTCCTCTTCCCTTAAATTCTTATGAAGTAATGGGGAATGGAGTTTTATAATTGATGTTTTATATTACGCGTTTGAATTTTCAATTATTTATAATTGTACGTGATTACATGTACATCTTGTGGATTGATGTTTTTGGTGAATAGGAAATTTCATTGTTCCATCTTTTACTTTGAATCATTTGTTGCTCATAACATCATATGGTTTTGCTATGAAAAATGAACCAAAAAAGGGGGAAAACAAGTTATAGGGTATCTTAAAACCAAATAGGAAAAACTGGATAGGTTCCAAAACCTGTTCCAAGTAAATAGGGTAGGTCACAAAATCCAAAAAATGAGAAGTAGTTATGACATTGTAAGTTTTAGGTTTCAACTTTAGAACCTACCCACCTTAGAACCAATCACCCTTAATTAGGGGTGTAAATGATTCGGTTCAATTCAGTCTTTCAAATTGATAAGGAAATTTATTGAATCTAATCGAAATTCAATATGAACCGAAATCCCAATTCACTTCAATTCGGTTTTATTCAGTTTTTCGGTTTTTACTCTCGTGTTTGTTTTTTTTTTTTCCTACCTACACCCCTTTCAATAAATTTTTTATTTTTTAAAAAAATAATTTTTTATTCTATTTTATTCTTTTAAAAAGGGTCATCTCATCAGGAAAAGAAGGACTTGCAACAGCCCACTCTAGCTGACCTCTCTTCTTTCCATCCCCCCATGAGAAGGTAAAGCCTTAAGCCTAGAGAGCAGAGCGAAAGTGCTCGGCAATTCGATCTATGATTTCTCATTCATGGACGTTGTCCTCACCGTCACTACTTCTCCCAATCCCAATTATCCTCTTACCTATTAGAATATAATATCTATATAGATTTCTTTTTTTCTTTTTCTTACCTTTTTCTTTTTCTTTTTTTTTCTTTTTCTTTCTTCTTCTTCTTCTTCTTCTTCATTGGCCAGTTGCCGGCCACAATAACGGATGGCGAGGCTTGAGCTTGTCAGATTCCAATGAGGTTGAGCCTTGCTTCCGACGAGGCTCAAGCCCTGCCTAATGGCTAAATCTGACTAGGCTTGAGCTCGTGAGCGTCGGGCAAGCTCAACCTCACTAGATCAAGTGAGGCAGAGCCTTGTTGGCCTGTGGCGAGGCTTAAGCTCGCCGGCGACTGGCCAATGAAGAAAAAGAAGAACAATAAAATTAAAAAATAAAAACAAAAATAAAAAATAAAAGGAAAAAAAATCAAATTTCGTTGGAGTTGAAGTGCATATTGAAGTTCGGTAAGCAAGCAAAGAGGTTAACCACACCATCAAAATACATGGTCTACTTGTAGGGTGAGACCAAATAAATCCGCTCATCAATTTCATCCAAATCATCAGACTTCCCAGGATTTTCAACTAACATATCAACTATAGCTTGCCCTTTGACGGACTTCTATGCCATGCTTTGGATATCAAACTCAGAGAGTGATATTTTCCATTTAGTGAGCCTTCCAACCAATGCAGACTCCTCCAAAAGGTATTTAATTGAGTCATTCTCAATCACTAGTAGAATGAAGTAGTGAAGAGTATATTGCCTCAATCGGTGTAAAACCCAAATCAAGGCTACATAGGTCTTTTCCACTTCAGGATATCACACCTCGAAAGTAGTAAACTTCTTACTGAGGTAGTATATGACACGTTCTATTTCATCCTTTGGTCCTTTTTGCACCAACATAGCTCCTAAAGACTTTTCTTGAATAATGAGATACAAGGTTAGAGGCACGCCTTGGATAGGTGGTACGAGTATAGGAGATTGACTTAAGCTTTTCAAATGATTTCTGACATTCTTCATCCTACTTGACCTTGGTGTTCTGTTATAACAACTTGAAGAATAGTTTAGCAGTTTCTAACAATTGAGAGATAAATCTTGCAACATAATTCAATCTTCCCAATAGGCTTCAAACTACCTTAACAATAGAAGAAGGTTTCAAGTCGCATATGGCATTCACCTCCGAGGGATCTATCTCGAAACCCTTGTTATAAATCCAAGAAGCTTCCCAGACTTTGCCCCAAATATGCATTTTGCATGGTTAAGCCTCAACTTGAATTTCCTCAATCAATCAAATAGTTTTTTTAAGACTTCAACATCGTCGTCACATTGTCTTGACTTTGCAATCATGTCATCAACATAGACTTCAATCTCCTTATGCATCATGTCATGGAATAGCGTTACCATGGCTCTTTGATATGTTGCCCCTGTGTTCTTCAAGCCAAAGAGCATAACTTTGTAGCAAAATGTCCACCATGGAGTGATGAAAGAAGTTTTAGTCTTGTCTTCCTTTTTCATCCAAATTTGGTTATAACCAAAAAATCCATCCATGAAAGAGAATAGTTCAAATCTAGCAATACTACCAACTAAGATATCAATGTGTAGCAAAGGAAAATCATCCTTAGGGCTTGCCTTATTCAGGTCGTGGTAATCAACATAGACTCAGACTCATCCATCCTTCTTCATAACTAGGACTATATTAGCAATCCAATCGGCATAATGGGTGACTTCAATGAAACTAACATTTAAGAGCTTGATAATTTCTTCTTCAATCTTTTTCGACAATTTAGATTTTGTCCTTACGAACTTTTAAAGTCTCCCCAGTAGGATCAAGGGGACATGTCTTTTAAAAAATGGTCGGTGCATTTTCATTCCCTAGCGGAGTGGCCAAGCATGTCGTGACCTAATCTTGCCACCCTTGAATCCCTCATCATCACAAGGAAAGGAAGGGGAAAGGTCGGATTTAGAGGTACTTGATCATGAGAGTTCTCTCACGACTTGCGTTCCAAAAGACGTCATTACATCGTCTTTTGAATCAAGCCTCTCATGGGTTCCCTCCATAAGATCGCAAGTTCTTCCAAACTTGTACCCCGCATGACATTGCGACCCGTACCCACACGGGTGACACATCTCGAGAGATGAGATCGAATGTGAATATCGAATTTAAGAATACCTTTATCATGGTAGCTCTCTCAATAGTACCCTTCGTTCAAAAGGATTGCATCACTTCATCATTTGGGGTACTGCCACATTAAGTATGCTAAACCATGGTGAGTTTTATCCAAACTCGTATCCCACGCGATGGGTTTATTTATGCGGTCTAATTATTTATGACAACCTAAAAATAAGACAAGAGTCGCCACTAGCCTCATTTTAGGGGTCGACTAGAAAACTCAATCGAGGGTTATGAGTGTTCCCTCGATTCCTACGCAACTAATTATCTAAGTTTAGGGACTTGGGTTATGCTAATATTTCTATTAGCATCTTTTCAGTACCTAAACAATATGTTGTTTGTTTTCCTAACATGTCCATGCATTTCTTCTTACATTTTTTGGGATCATTAGTTCTAAACTAAGTGATCATGCGTGGTTGGTTATTGTCATACTATTATATTTCTAAAAAAACAAGAAAAGAAAGCAATCAATGGAATTGAAGTTATGAGACAGTAAGTAAATAATCAAGGAAAGTAGTAAATCTACCATGCAATCCTAGAAAATATAAAAGAGAAACACAATTAAAAAAGATGAGAGAAAGAGAGACAACTCGCAACTCGTCAAGCTTTGTACAACAAATGAAACTCAAGACATATGTCGGGAGTATGAATAGTACATGATAATGATTGGAATGTACATCAATCTCCACCGTCTTCGTGCTTTTTCCATCTTCAGGGTCCTAATTTAGACCTAATCTAGAAACCTATAACTAGGTGCATACAATGGAAATAAACAAACATACATATCCAAACAATAATAATAATAATAATAATAATAATAATAATAATAATAATAATAATAATAATAATAATAATAATAACAAGACAACATGTCAAGATCAATCATTTAAAGAAAGTTAAATATGAAAACCAGATTGTGGGGCCTCGGGGTCAGCATTTGTCTTTCATGCGTAGGTCCCACTAAGACACCTACCCAATCCATTTTTGTGATTTATAGCAAGTGTTGACCAATTGTGTTCTTGTATGGCTAATTACCCTTCTAAGTCTCCTAATCAAGCAATCTATACAAACCCAATTATTCCAACTCAAAGAATGAGGATAATCCTCGAGTTATTGAAAGGGTATGACTCAAACATGAAGAGTCCAAACCTCCAACTATTGAGCAGCCAATCATTGTGAATTTAGGAGATTCAACTAAGTCTACAAAAACCAAGATTGGGGCAGGTCTCTCTCAAATGGATACCAATAGATTAATTGAACGTTTAAAAGAGTACGAAGATATTTTTGCTTGGTCATATGTTGATATGCTAGGTTTAGACCCCCGAGATAGTAGAACATGCATTACCACTTGATCTTAGTATTCCGCTGAAGAAACAAAAAACAAGCATTCTATCTATCCATAGGAGGTTCATCTCAAAAATGCAAAACTTTCAAAAAGTGACCATCTTCTTTAAGGCTTAGAAGTGGCCCTACCTTTTAGAATGTCAAAATAGTCAATTAGAACTCTAGAAGTGAATCCTTATGCCAAACAAAGTCTGTTCTATCCACAAATTGTATTCAACCTTATTTCCAAAAGTCTCCCCAATAGGGTCAAGGGAACATGTCTTTTAAAAAAAAAAAAAATCAGTGCATTTTCATTCCCCAGCAGAGTCACCAAGCCTGTCGCAACCCGATCTTGTTGCCCTCAAATCCCTCATCATCACAAGGAAAGGAATGGGAAAGGTCAAGTTTAGGGGTACTTGATCACGAGAGTTCCCTCTTAGCTTGAGTTCCAAAAGACATCATCACCTCGCCTTTTGAATCAAGCCTCTCATGAGTTCCCTCCATGAGATCGCGTGTTCTCCCAAACTCATATGCTGTGTGATAGTGGAGTGTCGTGATCCATATCCACAGGAGTGACACACCTCGAGAGAGGAGGTCGGATGTGAATATCAGATTTAAGGGTACATTTATTATGGTAGCTCTCTTGATAGTACCATAGACACGTTAGGAAAACACAATATATTATTTAAGTACCAAAAGGGCGCTAATAGAAATATTAGCATAACCCAAGTCCCCAAACTTAGATATTTGGTTGCGTAAGAATTGAAAGAATACTCCCAACCCCTCGGTTGAGTTTTTTAGTTGACCCCCAAAACGAGGCCAATGGCGACTCCCGTCTTATTTTTAGGTTGTCATAAACAATTAGGCTGTATAAATAAACCCATTACAAAGGGGTATGAGTTTCGATGAAACTCACCATGGTTTAGCATACTTGACGTGGTAGTACCCCAAAGGATGAAGTGATGTCATCCTTATGGATGGTACTATCGAGAGAGCTACCATGGTAAAGGTACCTTTAAATTCAATATTCACATCCTACCTCCTCTCTCGAGGTGTGTCACCCGTATGGGTACTGGTCATGACACTTCGCTGTCACATGGGGTACGAGTTTAGGAGAACTCGTGATTTCCCCAAGGGAACTCACGAGAGGCTTGATCCGAAAGGCGAGGTGATGACATTTTTTGGAACGCAAGCCGTGAGAGAACTCTCGTGATCAAGTACCCTAAACGTGACCTTTCCCCTTCCTTTCCTCTAAATCTTCACTTCTTAAATGTATGCTATAGTTGCTTCTATGAGCTTCTGCCAGAATTTCTTCCTTGAGTTTTGGATTATTGGGCACAGATAATTATCCTTGAAATTTCAATATCCCATCCTATGCTATTTGAAAATCCAGTTTCCTCTTTTCCATACTCTCTTGCAAAATTCTGTAGATTGATGGATTTGTCGATTGCAGTGCTTTAATCTTGGTCTACACTTCAAGTTCGATTCAAAGGGTAACTATAAGATTAAAAAGATGGCTTGCCTCAAATCTGAAATCCAAATCTCATACTCCTTTGAGAATGATCCATTATCAAACCATCATTTGTGCAATTGTTAACTTTTGATTGAGTGTATCGGTTATCTTGTTGGTCTTTCTAGGAAGATATAGAATGTTGTGGTCGTAGTCTTTGAGAAGTTATGTTCAATTTCTTCAAAGAAAACCAATACTTCAGACTTTGATGGTTGGTGTAAATTGTGAACTTTTCTTTACAAAAGTAATGTCTCCAGATTTTCAAGGTGAAGATGATTGCTCCTAATTCCAAGTCGTGTGTCGAATAGTTATGCTCATGAGGCCTCAATTGTCTAGACACATAGGCTACCACTTTCCCATGTTGCATTAGGTACCTTAGTCTTTTATATGAAGCGTCACTATAAATCTCATAACCTCCAGGACCAGACATTATCGTCAATACTGGGGTAGTAGTCAACTTGTGCTTGAGCTCTTGAAAACTCTTTTGGCACTGATCTGTCTATTCGAAATTTACTTCCTTCTTTAGCATTCGTGTTAGGGGTGTAGCCATTCTAGAAAAACTTTTCACAAATCGCTGATAATAGCTAGCCAATCGTAGAAAACTTCAAACTTCGATCACCATTATTGGTCTTGGCCAGTTCATGACTGCCTCAAGCTTTGTTGAGTCCATAGAAATTCCTTTGTCGGATATTACGTGGCCTAAACTAGCTACTTGATTTAGTCAAAACTCACACTTACTAAACTTGGTGTAAATGTGTGTGCGTGCGTGCGTGCGTGCGTGCGTGCGTGTGTCTATATATATAAGTATTTGTTGGTGTGTTTTCATGCTATCCTTATTAAGGCATATGATCAGATGGAGCTAATTCTGCTTTCGCTTGCGTATAATCAAAAGATAAAATAAATGGGTCAGTGACACCTTCTGCGACATTGCAAATAATTGACTTTAGAGGGTTTTTGCGCACTCGAGACTTGCCATTAGGGTGCAAGGCGTGAAACAAGTTGTGGCACGTGTGGTGTCTCCAAGCTTCCATTGACGAGAAGATTTCAGTTTGTTGTTGTTCTAACAACTGCAAATTTGGTTGTGGAGTAGGCTTCTCAAAACGAGACTGAAAGGTTGAGAATCAAAGGCATTGTAGCTAAATAGCATGTGTCCTTTGCGCTCAACTTTGATGTCGGGACAATAACTTTATAAACATGGACAATACGGTTGGCGTGACCACAACAAGCAAATAAGCCAGGCACTCTTGAGCAAATATCACTGTGCGAAGACAGGCTGGATGGATTTATTTTACTAGGGTTACAACAGGTGCAAAGCTAAGAATGATAAAGCGGAAAGATTGGGGAAATTTCGAGAGTGCATGAGGTGCACTAGGTGTGAATTGCACCCAATGCACTAAGTTATCTCAGGAAAGGAGGCGCTAATATCATATTGATAAAAACGATAAGCGGAATATAGGAATACAGAATTTCTCTGTATTTTGATATAATATAATGAAAATTACATTAGCATATATATATATATATATATATATATCAATTATATAAAAAGGTTATTTAGTGTAATAAAAAAAACATAATAGCAAATATGATTAATCAAGTATATGCTCTATCAAAATGAGATATATGCATATTCTTGGAAGATATGCGGAATCAATTGAATATCCTAATATCGCTAACACTCCACATGAAAAAATTGATCTCCGGATGGGTGTGGTGTTGCTAAATCATGCTCCACAGACTTTTGGGAGGCTGGTAGGACAAGGAGGCATGGTTTTTTGTTGTTGTGGGTATCTGCTGAGTAAACTTTGTTATATTCACTATTGACTGAGTAGGATCCAGATTTATTCCGGTCCAAATTCGCTTGTCAGCCCCATGATAGGGCTAAATGGGATGGCGAGTCTAAAACCTTTGTTTGCATTCCGAGAATCCCCTCTAGGGAAGTATACTCCTTTCACCAATTGAACCCATAAGGCTGAAAGGGAAATTGATGAGTTTTTGCTTGTTTGATGTATTTATGTTCTTATCATATCTCTAGTAATTTATTTACTACTTTAATTATTGATAATTAAATTCTTATCTATGCACTCACATTATCAGCTCTCATGTGTTAGTGGCTTAAATTAAAATCAACCAAGACTACCTGCAAAATATTCTTTGAAAAATAAAGAGAAATGATACTAAAAGGGCATTAGATTAAACTAGCATGATCAAGTCCCCGAATCTATTGAATCATTTGTTCATAGAAATAAATACACTCCCGCATTTTATTTGGGTGTTTAACCGACCCAAAATTAATTAGCAGCGCTTCCAAAATGTAAGAAAAATGTGTATTAAATTGAGTACCAAGTTGCGATTGGTAGAGCTTAGAAGAGTCTGAGCTAAACACAAATGATTACCTCATGAGAGGAACCTTTGTTCCCATTTAATAATCCATTAGCTTTCTATTTGGTGGTTCACCTATGGGAAGGTCGTGACATGGTCATATCAAATATGGTGCATTACATGAACCAATCATTTGGGAAGATTCTGGTAACCAGGCCACTATTTAGCTAGCAACCTCCAATTTGCATTATTTAAGGTGTTACAAATAAAGAAGAATGTACGCATATTTTTCAATATGCTATGCACTTCAACATAACATGACACCGAAAATAGCAATAGATGCTTGAGTTATACCACCTCATTTATTTCCACTTATAATAGAATAGTACACATGGAGTTGGTTATGCCAACTATTGCATGTCCCAAAATATATGTGTCATGTCTCACTTGCGCTGGAAGGTTTTGACAACTTGAGGCAAATGAGTTCTCTTGAAATAATCCTCCCAATTGATACACCTTGGATCGAAGTAGAAGACACTTTCCAAGTTTACTCCATTGTTAAATGCCATGGCTCTCAAAGCCATCATATTTGTATCATCAAAGCTAAGTCAATACCAAAAAAAAAAAAAAAAACAATAATTAGAAATTGTGTAATTTTGTGAATCACTACTAACAATTTTAAAATTTTAAGTTAAGAGGTGAATGAATGGTAATATTTAATCATCATGATGCTCTTCATCCTGTGTAAGCTCGACTTTAAATCATGGAAATATATAATTGATGAGGTAAATATAGGTTTATAAAAATTCAAATTTGAGATCTCATGTTCTGATATCATATGAAATTTCTAAAATCATGATTAATTATTATTAAAAATTTTTAATAAAAAGGTGAATGCATGATTTAATTTTAAAATACTTGAATAGAGATTTCTTATAAGGGCAACAAGGAGATTGATTAGTGCGCCCTGCAGGCACATTGGTCAATGCATAGATGCTTACACGCCATTGAATAAAACATATGGTCCGTAGAGGTCTGCCAATCGCACGACAGCATTGACCTTTTTGTCCAAGTCAGCATGCAACCCTTGAAAATACCCGCCAAACATTGAGCTAGCTACTTTCAGCACCTTCACCCAAAAAATAGAGTTAAGCTCACTTTATTTTACAAAAAATATATATATTAAAAATATTAAAAATGTTTTTTTCGATGACTTTTCGGCTTTTGCCACTAGCTTTTTAAATTCTGTTAGGGCCCAATGTTTTAAATTTATTAAGCAAAAAATTATGCGTTATAGTTTTTGCTGGAATGTAAAATATTTTTCAAATTTTTCATCATAGTTAATGTTTTGTGTGCTTATATTTAGGTATTTCTAAAGGTTTCGACTATTTCCCATCTAACGTAAGTAAAAAAATGAGAGTTGTAAATGTTGAAACATATGAAAAGAAACTGTCACTTCGAACAAATTAGCCAATTATTTTGAAGATATTTATATTAATTTGTAGATTATTATCACTTATTCGTTAAAGAAAGAAATATGTAGAATTGACTACTTAAATTTATATAACATAAAGATTTTCATTTATTTGGGATCTTCAATTTTGTATATATTTTAATTTATTGAATTAACATAAAGCCATTTCGAACTTACCTTTGACAAGAGAATGTAACGTCTCACGTGCTTGTGAAAGCTGGCCATGCTTCCCATAATTCTAGGCTTACGAACTTTGACCGGCTTCCCATCCTCGTTGATCCAAGGACTGTCCCTGAAGTAACTCACTATGATGTCTTGAAGATCTGAATAGGCCATGGGATGTTTCTTTGAGGAACCCACATGGTGAATCTTGTTTGAAATGGGCTGATTAGCATGCACCGCTGTGGCCACAATCATAACGTTTACCACCATATCTACCGGTATCTGCTCGAGATGAAATTCTATATTTAGATTGAAATGCATCGAATGTACTTGTATATGAATAAATGTATGTTTGTATGCATGTTCAAATGTGCACAATAAAGTGATGGTTGGAATATGTAATTACCAATAATGTTTGCCTGATGAATTATCATAAGCTAATTCCAAACGAAGGAGCACATTATCAATCAAGCTAATGCAAAATTTAGGATGCTTATGATCGTGGCCTTTTGATGATAGTTAACACTTGTCAAGATGATTAGATGTTACCATGTCGAGTATCGTATTAGGATCACCCAGGAGATATTTCAGCCTTCCTCTACCATAGTGTATGGCGATGCTGTCCATAGTTCTGTGCCATCAAATGTTTCCAAGAAAGAAAAAGCTCATTAGACAATTCTTGCTTGCTAAGCAACAAAAAAGTCTCTTAACAAGATACTTATCGCCAATACTTGTCAAGGACTAAGGTCTCACAACATAATCAATCAAATAAAACCAACATTTAACCAGTAAAAGATGTGCCCATGAGTTTGTTCTTTAACCTGTACTTGCTCTATACATTTGATGAATATAACCATCAATGAGACGTTGACCTTTTACCTATTTAATAAATTTCTTTTCAAACTCTCCAGTTAACCTCCCCATGGAGGAGACTTTTTTTATGGCCCTTGATGATAATCAAGGATCGCAAACGTCATTTTTCATTGTTTAGCCCCATCTGAAGGTTTAACTTCCTCAAAAAGATGGGGCATTCATTAGTAGACGCGCCTGCACAAGTCTATCTGATTTCTTTATGCCCTTGTATTGCTATTGAGCAACCAGACTAAGAAAACAGACGTAGGTATGTTTCTTGATTTTCTTGCTCAATAAAAACTAGAATTTTGCGAAGAACCAAGAGGTAATACCTGAGTAATCCATTCACTTTTGTTCGGTGCTCAATAGAGTTCTTCCACTTTTTTTAATTCAATTTAGTCATTAAACTGAAGTTGATTGAACACTAAATAACAATTTATGGACGACATATAATTTTAATCCCAAAAAACAATGTCTCGGGTGATACTACAAATCTAAAGTGAGTGGTTCTGTAACATTGTATTGACCGAGAAAGGTCTATCATAATTTTTTTGCTAAAAATAGGAAGTAACAGTCAGACAACATATAGAGAGAGAGAATTTTGTGAAGGATAACCTTGGAGGGAAACCCTCAGTCCAACCAGCAAAAGGTTCTCGATAAGTACTCGTTACGATTGTGGGTCTCATAACAACTAGTGGAATATCTTGTTTGAGATGATGCTGCACCATCATTTCCCCCATTGCCTTTGTTAAAGTATACGTGTTTGGCCAACCATACAGCCTTGCCCTGTGCATCAATTATGAAAATTATAAGAATTGCTGAAGATTATGATATAATAGTACGCACATATACAAATGAATCAATTGATCAGACAAATTTTAACTACATAACTCATGTTTTAGTTCTAAATATTATGGTCAAGCACCTTGTAAAAAATTTATATCTAAAACTTCAAATATAATCAAAAACATTTTTTACAACCCAAATTTTCATGAAAAGACAATATGATACAATCAACTCTAAATATGATGATTAAGTAAGCCAAGCTTAAGGTAATAGTTTAACTAAGGGCATGGGTTTGAGAGTCATAATTAAAGATGTACTTTTCAACTAACTAAATCATTAATTCCATTATTTATAATTCAATAAGAGCAAACCTTTGCAATCCCAAATTCTTCAAAGCGACGTTGATTTCCTCTTGTGAAGCACTCTTTTCTCGAAGTTCATTCATCAATTCTTCAACCAAGAGCTTCTCTTTATTCACATCCAACTTTCTTGACCCGTTGAGCGTCTCACCCATGCTAAATGCCTTTTCTCATATAATTCCAGTCATATTACCACATACATGTGCTAAAAATATAAGGTTCTATAAGATACATCGTCACTGTAAAATACTTTTCAAACAACCGGTACTGAAATGGAACCTTTCATATACTAATTTAAATAGCAAAAAATCGATAAAACTACGATTGACTATCACAAACCAGTCGATATGTGGAGTAGCATCTTTATGTTGACACATCTTGCAGAAAATTCAGCAACATGCTTCGCTCCAAATGCATTGACTGCTAGTGCAATGTCATATCTGAGGAAAAAAATGGCATTAAACTCAAAATAGCATGAAAAAAAAAAAAAAAGCCACGAATTATTTGAACTAATTATAAATTGAGCAGGGAGGGCAAGGTTGCAATTACGTGCCTTTCGTCAAATTTGGTAGACGCGGCCGAACTAACAATTATGTCTATCTCTCTCCACATCTCCGACCTCAAATCAAAATCATGTACTCCCAAATTCTCGCAAGAAACGTCACCAGGAATTGGAGACAATTTCTCCACAATTGAGTTGAAATTCTCGGCCCATTCTTCCCTCAAAATGTCGAATAACTCCTTTTGTATGAGCTGTTCGCGATGTGAAAAGATTGAGAGTTGTTATGAAGGAAATTTTGTCTTTTATCTTAATTTTCGTATTATTTTTCTTCCTTTGCCTTTATTCTCCATGTTAAATAGAGTAGAAATTATTTAGAATTACATATCTAAGTGATTGTACCATATGTTGGATAGTCCATCATACGGTTACTCTTGCAATGATTCGAGCTCATTTCCTAAAATAGCACAAATCTCATAGTTTTCTTCTCCGCTTGTTCCACAAAACATGTTTGAAATATATATTTCTAAAAATGAGTGCTTGTATAGCTTGAAATAATTAGTCTATTGAGATACACGTGTGAGTTATAATTTGTGTGGTGTGAAACAATAATATATCCTTGTTAGTCCAACTAAATATTTTAACAAGCTCGGACTTGAACACTCTTTAGACACTAGACAACAATTTATGTCTAACATTTTCGCAAAAGATGAAAAGAAATTTCATAAATTCATTTTTGTAAGTGATAAAGCAATCATTTATAAGAAAATATTTTTTATATCATTTATTTTCCACAAAACAACGGAGTCTTAATAGTTGTTTTTCATTTTATTTTGTGCACACACATCTAGGTGTGCCTTTTTTGGCTAGTCAATTTAGAACAAAAGGTGGATCTAACTATGCAAGGATAATTGGATTTGAATCTCTACCTCTTCATGCAACCGTTGTGTAGCCGCCTGTTTGTCCATAGCTCTAATAAGAATGTACATTTTCTTGACATTTGGTTGAATCCGAAGCATCTTCTCCACAAAAACTAACCCATCATAATACATAGAATCAAATAAATGTTAGTTAGCAGAAAGGCGGTCAATTGATGGCAATTGGCGACTAAGAATACTTCATACCCAGAGAGAGAGAGAGAGAGAGAGAGAGAGAGAGAGAGAGACAATTGGCGACTAAGAATACTTCATACGCAGAGAGAGAGAGAGAGAGTACTCTTTGCGAGAAAGCCAGTGGCTCCTGTGACTAAGATGGTCTTGTTTTCAAAAAATTGGACTATATCCAACCCCATATTAGAACCGAAATGGACGAGAGTCTGAACAAGAGTTAGGTAGAACTTGAAGAGCGAATAAAGCATTGAGGCACAGAGGCTTCATATATAGCCACAATTTTATCATGCCTATCAACGTCTTTTTTCACTGGTTGAAAAAAAAAATTATGATCTCTTTGATCCGACTACATCCATGACTTTTTGGTACGCAACATTAACACTGCGATATGGCAGAAAGAGAACTAGCTACCACGTTTTACATATGAGATTATCTAACGGGTACAATCTTATACACGTCACCATGTTCAAAGGTGCAATCCACCAACCAGGCAAAGCACCGGCACGATATCGTCTGTCTTTATCATGATTAATGAAGTCTCTAATAGATGCAAGGTAGTTGTGCTCATGTGGAAAGAGATGCCTTTCATTACTACATTGGTGGGGTTGTGTCGATCATTGATGTAACCCAAGGTCGGCGACTCAAACAATAGGAATGGGAGAATAACTCACACGTCGTAGACTTAGTCACAAAATCAAGCAAAAATTTATGTTCTGCATAAGATCAGGAAAATGGGTATAGTTTTATCGATTCAGATCAAAATGACCTGATTCCAAAGCCAAAAGAATCGAAAACTTAAACATTTACAACTTTCGTGTTTTAAGTTTTCTCATATAAGCACTGTAGGTTAGATGAAATGAAGAAAATGATAGAAACTTCAATGGTTGCTCTTCTAGACCTCCAAGGAAGTTGAAATGGCATCAATTTTTCAAGATTGATAGCTGCAACTCTAAAAGGACATAGGCTTTAAAAACCCTGATTCTTTGAGGACAAAGTGAAAACTCTTTTAGGTTTTCGAAGGGTTTGAACTCCTCAAGGTTCAAGATCATTGCACTAAACAAATTTTCATTAATCAAATTCGATCCGACGTATACAAAGATTTGATAACTTCTTATATTGAAAACAAGAAAAGACTAGATGGAAACCTAGAAACTAGTAATCATTCATCTACATAGAAACTAAAAGTTATTAAATGTATAATATCTCCAACGCTTGTGGTTCTCCAAGAGAGTATTGATGCAACCTTCAATGGATGAGAAATGACAAATCTTTATGACAAAATCAAAGATGAAGCCATATTGATTAGGGACTTTTCGATGAGAGTACCGTTGATTTTGAATGCGTGCCGATCTTCTTCATTGAATGAGTTGGTCTTGAATACGACTTGCATCAATGAACTTGTCAATTTTAAGCCTTTGAGGGATTAGGGGGGGGGGGGGGGGGTTGGGGTTTAGTTTGTTGATATTTGTCCCCATATATTCAGTGAGGTAGTTGGCTTTTCAATAAATTATATTTATGTTAAGGTAGATGGGATTTTAAATGGCAGAAAATTGATGCACAACCACATTGCATTAATTAAAAGTACAAAGTCTCACTACTCTTTTCCTTGAGGAAACATTGTCGAACAGAAGTTTGAAATAATCGATCTATGTTTCACTCAAGTAATTTATAAAATAATTAGAGTGACTCCATATTGTAGTCATTTGTTGGTTCCAAGAATTTCTTATTCTTGTAATTTGCCATGTTAAGTTTGAGTTTTGTTAGTACTCTAGGTGTACTTTGTTGAACAGTAAAACAATTTTTTTCTTCTGTGTTCAATTATTTTTACAAGAATATAACCACACATATATACACCGACGTAACTATCCTAGAATCTCCTACAAATCTGGAGATCTCCTATAAACCACTACAAATCAGGAGATCTACTTCAAATCAGAAGATACATATGTATATATAAAGACCTTAAATAGAAAAATTCTCCTATTGAGACCCTAATTGACAGCTCATGTTAAGACTCCCCCTCAAGCTAATGAGAAAATATCTTTGATACCCAGCTTGACAAGTGAGCCATGGAAAGCTCAACGTGATACAGCCTTTGTAAGTATGTCTGCTAACTGGTCTTCAAATTTGATAAATGAAAACTCACCACCCTATCATCCAGATTTTTCTTGATAAAATGCCTATCAACTTCAACATGTTTAGTGCGGTCAAGTTGAACTAGGTTGTGGGAAATTTGAATCGTGGCCTTATTATCACAAAACAATTGCATTCCTGACTTAGGTGGAAAACCAAGTTCTGTCAACAACTTCTTTAGCCACAAAAGCTCAGATAGTCCTTTAGCCATCCCCTGAAACTCAGCTTCAGCACTTGACAAAGCTACTACTTTTTGTTTCTTGCTCCTCCATGTAACCAAGTTCCCTCCCACAAATGTGAAGTAGCTTGACGTCGATCTCCTATCCGAGGTATTGCCAGCCCAATCAGCATCCGTAAATCCTTCCACCTCATGGTGATTATTCTTTGCAAAGAATAGTCATTTCTTTGGTGCTGACTTCAAGTAGCGTAAAATTCGAACTACATCATTCATATGATCTTCACTAGGAGCATGCATAAATTGACTTACAACTCCTACAGCATATGCAATGTCAGGCCGAGTGTGCGATAGATAAATTAATCTCCCTACCAACCTTTGATATTGGTCCTTATTGGTTGATACTTGATTAGGGAAAACTCCATGTTTATGATTTTGTACTATAGGGGTATCAGCAGGTTTGTAATCCAACATCCCCACCTCAGCCAACAAGTCCAACACATACTTTCGTTGAGACAAGAATATACCCTCCTTTGATCTAACCACTTCAATACCCAAAAAATATTTCAGGCCCCCTAAGTTTTTCATCTCAAACTCATTTGCTAGTTTCCTTTGAAGTTCTATGATCTCCTCAAGGTCATCCCCTGTGATGATCATGTCATCTACATATATAATCAATGCTGTCACTTTGTCATGCTGTCGTTTTGGGAACAACGTATGGTCCGAATTACTTTGAGTGTACCCATACCTTTTCATTATAGAGCTAAAGCGACCAAACCAAGCCCGTGGTGATTGCTTTAATTCATACAACGACCGCTCGAGTTTACATACCACTTCCGATTTATCAGCACACGCATATCCTAATAGGATTTCCATGTAGATCTCTTCTTCCAAATCTCCATGTAAGAATGCATTCTTTACATCAAATTGATGTAAGGGCCTGTCCAAATTTGCTACAAGTGATAACAATACCCGCACAGTGTTCAGTTTTGCAACTAGAGAGAATGTTTCCCGGTAGTCCACGCCATAGGTCTGGGTTTATCCCTTTGCTACAAGATGTGCCTTGTACCTCTCAACAAAACCATCTGCTTTATATTTGATGGTGAAGACCCATTTACATCCTACTGCCTTTTTTCCCTTCAGTAACTCGACAAGTCTCCAAGTCTTATTTTTCTGTAAAGCCTCCATCTCTTCTTGCATTGCTTGAACCCACTTGGGCTCCCTCAATGCCTCTTGTACTCCACTAGAAACTCTACTTGCAGAAACATTCGAGACAAATGCCTTTAAAGGTCCCGACAACTGCTTTGTCGAAACATAATAAGTAATCGGATACTTCGACCTTCGTTCTTCCACATCTGGTGAGTACCTATTATGAGCCTTGCCACGATTATGTCTATCGGGCAATTTATAACAAACAACTACATTAGTATCAATAGACAAATTCTGTGTGGTAGGAGAACTTACCTCAGGAGTATCCTCAGGAGAATTGTCAAGAACTAAAGAGGGGGTATTTTGAAGTGGAGGGAGCTATTCTTGAGATTGTTTGTGTCTCTTACACTAAATCAATATGATGATCAGATTCCTTAGTGTACTGTTGCTCATTTTCCGTTGTCCCATCATGATCCGTGACCACACCATTCCTGGCCAACGTTGCCTACTATAGCATGTGAACCCACTTGTCAACTTGCACCTTAGCTTGTGTGTTAACAACCCTTGTATCACTAGGCGTTGGCACTACGAGGTCATTTCTTTTTAAAGCAAAATCAGCCGCAACCCCTACCATCACACCACCTTCCCACCAATTTGTCCTTTCACTAGAAGTCTCCCCCTGAAAGGTACCATTTGGTGTGGGAGAAAGTAATTCGAACTCAACGAGGGTGACATCCATTGTGATGTGGGTTTTCTTGGTAGCCAGATTGTAAGAGTAGTATCCTTTTTTATGAGTGCCATAACCAATGAAAACACACTTCACCACACACAGATCGAGTTTTGTCTGTTGGTTCTTGTGAAGATTGACGTATGCCACACACCCGAACACTTTAGGAGGTAGTGTCATGATGGAAGGAAGAGGAACATAGGATGCAAGTGCTTGAAGTGGGGTCTGAAAATTCAACACACAAGAGGGCATTCTATTCATCAAATGTACCGCTGTAACCACGGCGGCATCCCAAAAACGAGATGGAACCTGACCACCTATGAGGAGTGCCCGTGCCGTCTCGAGGATATGGCGGTTCTTCCTCTCAGCGATACCATTCTGTTGGGGTGTCCTAGTGCAAGACGTTTCATGCATAAGCCCGTGGTCTTGAAAGTAAACTACAAGATGCTGGTTAATATATTCCTCGCCATTGTTGCTACGAAGGACTTGAATTTGAGTCTCAAACTGTGCTGCAATCATCCGACGAAACATACAGAATATTATTGCCACTTCATCTTTACGCTTCATTAAATAAACCCAAGACATCTTGGTACAATCATCCACAAATGTTACAAACCAACGAATCCCAAATAGAGTAGTAAGCGGTGAAGTGCCCCCACACGTTTGAATGAACCAAAGAAAATGGCCTAATGCTTTTATTAAAACTCAAAGGAAAAGAGGCATGATGACTTTTTGCCAAAATAAATGTCTCACATTGGAATTCAGTATCTAACAAATTTTGAAACAAGTCTGGAAATAAATGTTTTAAATATCCAAAAGACGGGTGTCCTAAACGACGATGCCATAACCAAATCGCTTTCTCTTTATTGGTAGACCCACTACTTGTGTGATGTGCTCGGCCTGCATGAAAGTCATCAACATAGTACAGCCCCCCCCCCCCCCCCTTTTAGTACCACAACCAATAATCTCCTTTGTGAGGATATCCTAAAATAAGCAAAAAAGATGGATACATAAGAACACAACACTTCAAAGCATCAATAAGTTGGCCAACAGAGAGTAATCGGTTAGATAGAGAGGGCACTAATAAAGTGTGAAATAATGATAAAGAAGGTGTAAGATCAACATTGCCAGCCCCCAATGACAGGATAACTAGTGACATTCGCATTATAGATACTCTGTCTCCTCGAAGTGGTGTAGCATATAATATCGTTACGATTGGGTGTCATGTGATCCGTTGCCCCAGAATCAACAATCCACCCCTCCCCGCCACACTAAGAATTACTAACAAGTGCACACCTGGTGTTACCTTCAGGAGTTGCATCAGAAGTATTGGTAGCATCTACTTGCGGTACCAAGGAAAGGGGTGAGGTCCCGGTAGCCAATGATGCTTGCCCCCGTCTGTTGACACCTAATTTTTACCCAAATTTTTGCATATAGATTATCTAGGTATTTAAAATGGAATATGTTTTTCCTATAAAAAAAAATTAAAAATTTAAAAAAAAAAAGATTAAAGATTAAACAAAAGATTAAAAAAAGAATAAAAAGAAAAAAAGGAAAAAAGTTGGGGCCAATGATCTAAATGTGACTATCCAAGCTCAGGAGGTCAGACTGGAATTCCAATGGCAAGTTGGGGCCAAAATGTAATTTCCAAAAGTTGAGGGACCAATTCGCAAATTTTGCAAAATTTGCGCCCAAGCCCTCAAATCATCATCTTGGTCACCAATTAAGTTAAAATTGAATTTGGACCAAGTCGAATCAATCAAATCAAGCCAAAAAGACCACATTTGTATTGAATTTGGTATTTTCGGATAAGAAAATAGCCAACTTTGAGGGACTTTTTTGCAAAATTGGGTGGGCACAATTGCGAAATCTGGTCGAGATCTTAAACTAATATATATGAACTTGCTAATTGATCAAAAACTGCAACCAAAGTGATGGATTAAAGCACCCAAACCAGCTTCCAAATCTCAGTCCATGATTAAGTCTTAATTCGGAGCTGCTAAGTAGCCATATTGGTGGTCCCACCATATCCCACTCAGCCGCCCATTTAGGTTGATCTTTGCAGTGATGGAAGACCGTATATAGTAGTACAAGTGGACGAAAATTCACTAGGGATAAGCTGCTGAAAGCGCGGGAAAGTCGCAGCAAAGTCCACACACTCAACAGCTGCAGAAATTGAAAAATTGGCTAAGTTAGAAGAGTAGGTAAACCAACTTAGTTGGCAGGCTTGGTAGGTGGACAAAAGACCAACCAAAAATCCCTCAGTTCAAGGGATAAGATCACTGAAGCAAGGTCTTTCAAGGAATGAGAGAGAGGAGACGAGAGGGAGAGGAGGGAGCTCGGAATCGATCTCCAAAGAAGCCCCTAGAAGCAACTCCAGAAAAGAGAAACCCAGAAATTCCAAATCAACCTCCAGAGAGAAAAGGGAAATTTTCGCAAACTTTCAACCAAAATTAGCCAAAACCTTAAACTAGAGAGTGAAACTTCACTCAAAGATTTTTCCATCCATAGGTCGCACGTCCAAAATGGAGATCAGAAAGGCCTCCTAAAGCCCCCCGAAACAGTGCCCTCCTGGCGGGCCAAAGAAAGTCTAAATTTTTCTAGGTGTTGAGCCCAATTGGTCATAAGTGAGAGAAAGCGAGTGTTTTTGAGAAATTTGAGAGACAAATGAGGAAAAACATGAGTTTAAACCCAAACTAGAATACATATAGTTTGGATTGGTGTCAATTTTTTCAACAAAAGAGGTCCTAAAGCTTGATTTTAGGGGTCAATGAAAACCTTTGTTATCAGTTCTTTCTTTGCAGATCTTGTTTTCCATTTGAAGAAGTCAATTTCCACGTGCCTCCCGAGGATAAGTTCTTCGTTTCCTCGGCCAAGAACCACTTGCAAATGAAACTAGAAAGCAAGGTAAATATCCTAGATGTATTTTTGTTTGAGTTTGAACGTGTTTTAATAGTGAAAAGTCAATAGGAAAACCAGCCCGGAAAACTGATTTCTGAGGTCGTATTTTTCAAGTGTTGAAATTTCTTCGAGAGTTTTGCATGTGTGCTTCTTGGAGAGGTCATTTTGATGCGTTCGTTCGATCATTCTCTGTGATGCTTGTTATATTTGAAAGCTCATGTTACCTACTTTCACTTGGACTAAGTAATGTTTCCCTTAGATCTTGCATGTGATAAGTGACGGGGCTTGAATATGGGCATGCAACCTGTTTGTTTGATTTGGGTTCAAACCCAGATTTGTAAAATCAGTTCAGACTTGCATATTTGAGACCGATTTCAACCTAGTTCTTGTGTGTTTTAAGTTATTATTTCTATCTGATCTTGTTCCTGCATGTGGTAATATGATCTTGATACTTTAATTCCAGATAAGATTGACCATGCGTTGAGATTGAAGGCCGCAAACATGGCCCAAGAAAAATTGTTTGGGATGATTTAATGCACGTCAAGTGTTCAACAAAATGCGCAAACTAAGTTTTGATCTTGAAACGGTCGATTTGAGCCCAGTTATTGTAATATTCATGTGCTGTGTTGTTCAATGTAAGCATATATCGGTTTAGGAAATTATTATTTTTATTTAAATAAAAAATAAAAAATCCAAAAATCCAAAAATTTCAAAAAATATATATATAAAAGTGATAGATATATCAAATTAAGGCAAAAATGGCATTTATGAAATTTTCCTATTTTTAAAAGGTCATTTTCCTAATTTAATGCTATTTTGGTATTTTATGATCATTTTTGTAAATAATCCATTTTGCGTAAATTAAAATTGTTTAAAGTAATTTCTTGCATATAGAGTAATTTCACGCATGTTTCAATTTTCATTTCGCTCATGGGGGTCCTGTCCCGAGGCGTGATAACAAGGCCATGTAATATTATTTGCTCGACTTGTATTGGGTTTACCTTTTCCGCGTTTATTTTCAAGTCATTTTAATTTTTTGGATGTTTACTTACGCGCCGCTTTTCATTAATTTGAGTGCAAATTTCTCTTCTAAATTATGTTATAATTAGTCTAGACATTAAAAAAAAAAAAAAACTACAAAAACATTTGCATGGACACTTAGTGGTTTCATAAATATTATAATTGGTAATCAAGAATGTGTGGCCATTTGGATAAATAACTTTCCAAGTTAGTGGTACTGCAAGAGCGCTAATAGAAACATTAGCGTAAACAAGTCCCCGTTCCTAGAAATCTTTGATTGCGTAGGAATCGAGACACCACTCCCGTGTCTCGATTGGTTTCTAGCCGACCCCAACAGGCTAGTGGCGACTCCTAGAAATATTTAGGTTGTTAAGAATTGAAATATGAAATCCAACGTCGCGCGAGGTATGGGCTTGGGAGAGCCCGCGCCTAATTTAGGGCTATTGGTCCGCTTCTTTAGGCAAATACCCCTAAACCCTCTTCCTTTTCCCACGGATGGAAAAAAAGAGGTCGTGACACCGTCCTATAGCATTTTCTTTCTTTTTCTTGTTCTGCAACTACTTCCACCAATATGGATAACCGTGTAATTTAAAACAAGTATCTTTTGTATGTTTAGTATTACCACAATGAGTACAGCTTCTTGGATGTTGTGGTTTAGCCTTCAAACCTTTGTTAGTCCTCCCTCCACCAAACGCAGTATTAGGAGGGAGCATTTGGAGAGCTTTAGACTCATTGTTGGCTTCGAGAAAGGGTGAGATAACATTTCCACCACACGACACCAGGGCTACCACAGTGCTAGATGGTTCAATTGAAGATAACATAATAGCTTGACATACATCCTCTCACCTCACCCTGGTGTACGCTTGCTCCACCGTCAAGAAGGGATGCACCTGTAAAACATCAGCCCTGACTTTGTCAAGGTGATCATCGAGCCCGTCAAGGAAAAGATATACACAGTCTTCTTGCACAAAAGCATTGTAGCGCTCGATATCACGAGGACAAGTCATGGGATTAGGCCGTTGAAAATCAACCTCCTGCCATAAACCCTGAAGATCATTATAATACTTTTCAATCGAGCCACCTGCCTGCTTCAGTCGAGACAAACGTCGCTTTAGATCATACACTTGGGAGACATCAGTGCCATCAAAGAACGTAGTAGCCACCGAATCCTATACTACATTTGCTGTTAGGAAATGGATAAAATTCCCAATCAACGTCGGATCCATGAAATCAATGAGCCATCATTTAACTGTACTGTCGTCAGTCTTCCACTTTCAAAAATTAGGGTCAGTCGGAAGTGTGGGTGGAAAATCTCCATTGATATATCCCAATTTGTCCTTCCCGGAGATATATATCTCGACAACTTGGGACCAAAGACCATAATTACGGTCATCCAACTTGACTGCAGTTGGTGGGGCGAAGTTTTCAACATGAGAAGGTGAGGCTTGATGGTGAGTCAAGATTTGTGTCAACTTGGACGTCAAGGTTTCAAGGAGTGCATCAGTAGTGGAAATACCTCCCGGAGCCTGATGCGGGACTACAGTGCCTTCCGCTGGAGCCAGAGGAACTATCACGATGGGTGGCTTGTCATCAGCCATAAATCCCGATAAAGGGTGCAGTCAGTGTGGCAATTCGCATGAAACCACCGTGCGGCTACGCCACAGCAAGGAATTCGAATCGTGATCAGTACACAAAGTCCGTAGATCATTTGCTCCGATACCATGTTGAACAGTAAAACATTTTTTTTCTTCTGTGTTCAATTCTTTTTACAAGAATATAACCACGCATATATACATCGACGTAAATATCCTAGAATCTCCTACAAATCTGGAGATCTCCTATAAATCACTACAAATCAAGAGATCTACTTCAAATCAGAAGATACACATGTATATATAAAGACCTTAAATAGAAAAATTCTCCTATTGAGACCCTAATTGATAGCTCATATTAACATACTTCAGTAGATTGAAGACATAGCAAGGGATGACGAACAACTGAATTGACAAACAATTCACTCTTTCTCCAGAGCCATTCGATGAGGGTGCTCCACTTTCCCTATGTCTCTTCTATCCTTTCTAACGAAGAGAGCGGTAGATGGTTGCTATGTCAAAGGGACAAAACTGAGCACGTTTTGTCTAATATTATCTCACGCCTTGTTCGCAGATAACTCTATTTTCTTCCTTAATAGAATGCTAAAAGAATTTCAGAATTAAGCTGCAATTCTAAATCAATATTGTTTTGTGTTGGGTTTAGTAATCAATATGAACAAAACCGGAACGAACGAGCAGCATCGGTTGCCCATAACATTCGAGATGAAATATGAATTATGAAGTGAGAGTCCCCAAGATCGAGAAAACGGGCAAAAATGCCAACGTTTGCATAGATATTGGCAAGGATGAACATGAAACAAAGGTCGAAAGGCAAACTGAAGTCGACAGCAAGAAAGGAAATTTTAATGGAAGATTTGGTGCCAGCCTTGCACAGTATCCAATGACCATCTTGAAGATCTCGGTACCTATTTGTCAAGCTATATTGCAGAAAAATGAGGCATTTTGATAGAATATTGCATAAAATGCTGATTGCCGATTCTAATTTGTGGGTATGTTTCAATAATATATATATATATATATATATATATATATATATATATAAGTATGGCAAAATAAGCTTCTAGAACACCTATCTATTATCTACAAAATTTCACAATATCTTATTCTTGGTTTTTTCTATTGACCCAGCTTTGATGATAGAAATATGGAAGCTTTGAGAGCCACAACCTTTAACAATGGAGTAAACTTTGGACAGTGTCTTCTACTTTGATCCGAGATGTATCGATTGGGAGGACTATTTCAAAAGCACACATTTTCCTCAAGTTGTCAACACCTTAAAGCACAAGTGATCAATGATGCAATTCATTTATAGTTTGAGACATGTAGAAGTTGACATTATGAACTATAATATTCGATTTTATTGTCGCAGCCTCTCTTTTCGGTGCCCTCTTACACGTGGGTGCATGGGGAGGCTAATGGCTCGCTAAACCCATTAGACTTAGCCCAAGCTCTCTTAAACCTAGCAATTCAGGATTTACGGTTCAAACTTTTAACCTGTAAGTCAATTTCAAATGGAAGTCGACACTAATCAATTTGAGGTGAGTATATTAGAAACGTAAGTAAAATATTGGGAGAAATATTTTACTCCTGCGCAACCACAGTAATTAGAATTAGAGATTTGATTAAACTAGTTAATTAGCTAATACTGTTCCAGTACCTAATTTTGTTTAAACGTGAGGCTTTTTGGATTTTCAAATATTTGCCATGCATTTGCTGGGAAAACTAATCAAAGACTATATTTTTTTTCACTTTTTTTGTTTTTGGGAAATATAAATTATTTTTGGATTTTTCTGATTTTTGGAAAAGATAAATACTTTTGGATTCTTCTGATTTTTTTATTTAAAAAAAGAAATAAAATGAAAATATACTGACTTGGATGGGTCAGACCCGGGCTGCTGGCCCGATTCCATCCGGCCCGACCAACCCGAGTGGCGCTTCCCCAGCCCGAACGACGCACACGCCTTTTGCCCCCATTTTCAATTTTCCTTCCTCCTTTTTTTTTTTTTTTTGTCTTTTCCTCACTTCCCCAGCCCGAACGACGCACACGCCTTTTGCCCCCATTTTCAATTCTTCTTCCTCCTCTTTTTTTTTTTTTTTTTGTCTTTTCCTTGTTTTTGTCTTTTGCTCACTTCTCTCTTTTTGCTTTTTTTGGGCGTGGTAATCCCTTTTTGATTTTTTGATTTTTGATTTTTCTACTTTCCTCCTTCCTTACGCAACCCAAGCACTTATGTGCCTGCTCCTTGCAGACTGGACGGGGATGGCCGAGACGGACACGCACCCTCCGGTGTTGTCTCCGCAAAGCCCATGCCGAGGGCTCGGCCTCTGCCTGGGTTCTCGTTCCCCGGCCAAATCCGACAGCGCCGGTCGAGGAGCTCCTCCCTCTTCAACCGAGCGTGAGAACGGTAGTAGAGGGGCAGCGATGGGGGCGTGTCGACACGGTCAAACGGCCGACGTCCGCGAGCGTCGAGCGTCACCGAGATCGACCGAGATGGTGTCCTTCGAATAACTTAAAATCGTTCAAAATGAACATGTAAAAAATGGATCTGGCTCAAGCATTCTGTCGAACGGGTAGAGCACCTTCTGAAACGTCGGACCTTGCCTCCATCGAGACTCAAACCAAAGTCGAGGGCTCAGTTGGTACTGCGGCCGCCGGCAGCGAGCTCTGGCCCGGCATGGCCAAAACAAGGCAAAAATAGAGGTTGGAGGGCTCATGGCTCGGCTCAGTCGGTACTGCGGCCGCTCATCGGCGTGGTTCCGGTGCGATGGTCACCGATGGCCTCTCTCTCGCTCACTCTCGGGCCTACCCTGATGTCTCTTAGGGGAAATCCTGTGAGCTCGCTGCTTCTATGCGTGTCTTCTTAGCTCGCAGACGGCCTATTTATAGGTCGAGTAGGCCGGTCACCGGAGGCTCCGACGATCGGTCCTTGGCGCGTCGACCGGCGTCCACTTCGGCCGAATCGGCATCGAATCCCTTCTCCTCCACAGTAGGTTTAGCCCAGGCCTGCTCGACATTGAAGACACGTCCTATCTGTCACCAGCCTACTCCTCCTTCTCCGCCGTAGGCTGTCCTCGCGCGCGTCGTCGTCGCCGCACGTGAGTTGCAGAGACAAAGGGGGAAGAAGAAGAAGAAGAAAGAAGGAAGGGGGTCGGGCCAAAGAAGAAAAAAAGGAAAATGGGCCTCGGGCCTACGCAGGGGAGAAAGGACAAGAAGGAAGGGGTGGGCGTGAAAGCCCAGCCCCTGCGGGCACTCTCCTTTTTTTAAAAAATAATTTTTTTGTCCCAAAAAAAAGTGTAAAATAAAGGGAATGAAATAGAAAACAAAAACTTAATGGATACAAATAAAAACTAAGGCCTAGGTGATGCGAAAACCATTTTTTGTTAGGGCTAAATTGGTCCCTAATTTTCTAATATAATTTAATCCGAAATATTTAGTCAAAATTTAGGTATCAACATCTATGATACATGGAGATGGATCATGGTGGTGTAACGCATGCAATTGTTGTTATCTTTGGTGTCATGATATTGAAAATGATTTAAGCGAGTGCATTTGTTTCCCTATAAATATGTATAAGTTGAAAAATATTTTTTCTAAAAATGATTACTTGTAGCACTTGCAAGAATGGACAAGTGAAATATATTTTTATCGTCCATAAAATTGTTTAGACATAAATTACTGTCAATTAGTTGGTCATCTAATGTAAATGTACCCTCATCTTTTCTTATCTTCTCTCTTGAAAATCCTAGATTTTTTATAATTTTCATGAGATACTAATTCAATATACAATATACACAAGTCACAGAATAACATTACACATGAGTATGTGTAAATATCAAATGCCTATCATGTTTATTTATTGCCTTATAACAATTCAAAGTTTGTGTTGGGAAAAAGATCAATCGGGAAGGATGGAATCAGACATTGAGACGTGAAGAGACACTGCTTTTAAGAAATTATTTAGCCCACAATGTTACTAATAATTACTAGCAAAAATCCTCAAAAATACAAAAAAAAAAAAAATCAAACAAGTTTCTCCAAGAACTCTAAAAAAGGAAACAAATGGAAACAATAGTTGTATTTTTTTAATATTTTTTTTTTTTAGATTAAGACGAAAAACTGAGAGAGGTTGTTATCAAACCAAAAAAATTGGTAATAACTAGCAAAATCCTTTTGTGACCTATTCCGTTTCAAAAGGACAAAACTATTCATTTTTTAACTGTAAATTTGAAATTTAAAAAAAAAATAACCATCACGAACATCTCTTTGATGTGGAACAAGGGCAAGGCACCTCTTGATTTGTTTTGCAAACAAACTAACAACAATCCTTCACTTTGTTTGTGAAACAAATTTACAAAATAAAATTTTAAAAATATGTGTCCAAAATTTTCCATGAGACTAATATACATACATAAAATTCTTTTTTAAGTTAAAATATTAATTAGTACAAGTATCTCAAAATTCTATAAAATTTACAAGTACCCATACCTTTAAACTTGCTATTCTAATAAAAGAATCGGATATACCGTCATATATACTAATCTCTTGTTTCAACAAGAAGTTCTATAATTCACTTAGCACAATTATGGCCTTGTGTTTGTTTTTGTTTAGTGAGCTTTTTAGAAAGTAACCCTAACTTTTTTAAGAAGTGACACTACTTCTAAGCTCATATAGACAAAGTCTCTACCATGTGTTTCTATTACTAATAAACCCATTACCAATTTGTATTATACTTCATTAAAAATATAATTCAACCTACAAAAATTGAAATAGACAAAACTAACTTCTCAAGTCCAGGATAATATTAGTATCAAACAAACACTTCCAGTGACTTATTTTTACCCATTAAAACTTATGACTAGTAATATATTATTATTAGGTTAAGTTACCATTACTATTGATTTTAGTTAAAGGGTTTCAACCCCATTTCTATTAAGGTCATCTTTACCACATCCTTGGTAAAGCCTTTGTAAAGGAATAAGCCAGACTCTTGTTTGACCCCGCATAAACAAATTGCTATGATATCATCCCAACAATCAATTGTCTCACTTACTCATATCTTCAATTGATATGTCTAGACTTGCCCTTATAAGTGTTACGGTGAGCTCCTGTAAAAGTAGCTTGATGCTCATAATGAATAGAATTAGGAGGCATAGGATTAGACCATAATTTCAATCCAACAATAAATTCCTAATCCATTCAACATCTTTCCTAATTTCTAGGAAAGTAATTAATTCAATTCCATCATTGAGTGAATTGCATGTTTATTTCTTGCTTACACAATATACAACACATCCAGTAATATGAAAATTCATCCAAAAGTGGAATGTCTATCACCTACACTTGTAATCCAACTAGCATCAGTGTTTTCCCTCTAATACAAAAAAGTCCCAAATTTTTAGTTTTCTTAAGATAATAAAAAATTCTAGTAACAGCATCCAATGTTGTGTACTTGGATTACTAGTATATCTACTAACCTTACACATGGAAAAAACAATATCAAATCTAGTACAATGCATTGCATACATTAAAGACTTCATGGAACTCGCATATTCAAGTCATGTTACTACTCTACCAATATTAAATTTAATTAAATACTAAAATCAAATAGAGTGCTCTTTTTTTTTTTAAACCAAGATGTTCAAATTCATTTAACGTTATTAATGTAATGACTTTGGCTCAAAAAATATGGAAGTTAGATGCTTCTTAATCTCAATTGATTGAAATCCATTACACTCCACAACATTCACTTTAGTATCATATAAATTAGATTTATCATGTAAATGTGACTCTTACTAAATTCGAAGATGTTTTTAAATTTGGTCCAATGTGATGTCTTCTAACTTATGCAGCAAGCATTTTTTATAGTCTTTCCATCTTGGAAGCAATTTTGCAATAATTGCTCCAACTTGAAAGGGCACAAATTTTATTGACAAGCACTTGCAATTCATGGACTTACCCCAAAAGGGTTTTTTTTATCAACAAATTTGAAATTGAAATATTTTGCAATCAAATATTTATTCCCACCTTGCTCCTTTGCCACGTATTTGAATTCGAGTGCATTCTATATATCTCTAGTGGATTACATCTTAATGAACAAATCATACAAATGATTAGAGAGTGCGTTCAAATATGCCCATGAAAAAGCAATTCATCATCTTCATATTTTCTTCTCTTTACTGACCCTTTCAATTTACTTGGCTGTCCTTCTTGAATGGTTAGTTTTGGATCCTCTATAGGCATTGGATTGGGATATAGAACGAAAGAAACCTTCAAGGTAGTGAGAAGAAATATCATCCTGTCCCTCCAATGAGCAAAATTGTTGCCAATAAATAAAACCAATTTTACCATGTCTTGATTCATGATTTTGTTTGACTTTGATTCCTTTGTTGAGCAAAGAACTCCTTATAATTGTTGGGAAAAAAATCAATAGGAAAGAACGGAATCAGATTTTGAGGCATGAAAATATATTATTTTTAAGGAATCATTTGCTCCACAATGTTGTTAATGGTTACTGACAACAATCTTTCAAGATTCAATAGAGTCTCCAATGAAAATACCATATAGCAATTCTAGCATATTTCCAAGAACTCTTAAAAGGGAAACACTTGAAAATAAAGGTTGTAATATATACATATACTATATATATATATATAGAAAGATGAAAATTGTGAGAGGTTGTTATCGAACCAGCAATGTTGATAATAAAAAGTGAAATCATTTTGTTAACAAATATATTGTTTCAAAAGGATACAACTATACATTTTTTTAACTGTAAATTCAAATTTTCAAATAAATACTAAAAATGACTGCAAAATGACCGCCACTCATATATTTTTGATTTGGGACAAGACACTTATTAGTTTGTAAAATAATTACCAGTCACGTATTTTCGATGTGGGACAAGGACATAGGCACCTTCTGGTTTGTTTTACAAATAAACTACCAATAGTTTGGAAGTAAATGGAAGGACTTGATCAAGAAACAAAACTACTAATTAACCATGTTTATTTCTTAATCATTTGTCCTCACTCTTCTGTCTTCAGATTCCAGATTTAAAGTTAATAGATCTTAAACTTTGGAGGCAGTTTGACATATAACTTGAGCTTTTAATCATGTGAGAGCAGGAATAAATTTATCACAGTGAGAACCGTGAGGAGCCGTCACTAGTCGATGTAGCGTTACATAAGATAATAAATTAAAACTCGACCAACCCTTTGTTTCAACAATGACATGCAACTCTTGAGACAAGTCGAAAAGTTAATACGATTGTATGATCGATGGATGATTAGATCATAGAGTCAACTCTCATGTGCTATACAATGAACTGCTTCACTGAAAGATGGACCCATTATTTGAGATCTTCAATCGATCACGTTTCATCAAGGAAAAAGGTAGTGGGACCTTTTACTGTTTAATTAGTGGAGAAAACTATCCAAAAAGTCCTAAACCTATTATATTTTTGCCAGTTTAATCTTAAATCTTTTAATTCTGTCAATTGAATCTTAAACATTTTTACTTCTTGCCAATTGAGTCCATTCGACAAATTTTGTCAGAAATTCGTTGAAATGGACATTGACTGCTTTACGTGGCACAATCGACACTGATATAAACAAAAATGATTAATCTTTAAAATGTTTTTTCAAATTTTTAAAATATTTTTTTATTGTTTATTTGTTTCTTTTTTTTTTTTTTCTCTCTCTCTTCTTCCTTTGCCTAGTCGCTAAGCCTCTGGCAACCGATCATAGGCTACAACTAGCAAAGGTCAGCCTCATTAGCCTCAAGCAATGTCGCCCTCCCTAGGATCTAGCAAGGGGCAACCTCGCCAGCCTCACGCGAGGTCGCCTTCATCGAGATTTGGTGAGGGATGACCTCGCGAACCTTGGGTGAGGCTTGCCCTTATCGAATCTAGCCAAGGCAAGCTTTGCTCATGACTGGCAAGGCCAACCCTCGCCCTAATTAGAAGCAGGAGAGGGGCAACCTTGCCAACTGCAAACGAGCCTCACCCTTGCCAGATCTAGCAAGGGCGAGCCTTGCTAGTAGCAGGTGAGGCTGAACCTCACCCTCATTGGAAGAGGCGAGGGGCAACCTCGCCAGCCTCACTCACGATTGGTGAGGGCAACTTCACTAGATTTGGAGAGGGCAAGCCTTGCCCGAGGTCCCCCCTCGCCAAATCCTAGCAAGGGCAACGTTGCCTAAGGCCGGTGAGGCCAACTCTTACCAGCCGCCGCCTCTGGCCAGTTGCCATAGGCTGGGTGACCACCAAAGGAAGAAGAGAGAAGAAAATAAAAGGGAAATTTTTTTAAAAAATGTTTTAAAAATCAGAAGAAAATATTTAAAAATTAATAAAGTTTGTCCACGTCAGCGCCAACCATGTTACATAGGATGGAAGTGTCCACGTTAGCAAATTCTCGCCAAAATTGATCGGATAGACTAAATTGGCAAGAAGTGAAAAGGTTTAGGATTGAATTAGTAAAAATGCAATAGATCTATGATTTTTTGGATAATTTTCCCTTAATTAGCGCAAATGCTCAACCACAAAAAGAGTTAGCGCAAATGACATTTGCACACCAATTGTTTGCTAATTAAAATCCCATTAGTATCTCATCCCATCACCATTAGTTGAAAAACGTAACTACCTCACTCGCACAGGATAAATGATGACAATTGTGGAGTTCCTTCATCTTGAAAATGCATTCATGGGGTCATTTACCCACAAGGAATAATTGGAGGGGACAACGGCCTTTATATTCATTTCAGTTGTGAACATGCATGTTCAAATGAATTCCTTTCCTCTTCCTTTCATTGGCTACGAAAGAAAAAGGGTAACCAAAGGAAACAATCCCAGTTATGCAAGACGAAATTAAAGAAAGTTGGGCAAAGGAAGATAACTTACTAAAAAGTTTCCAAAATCGAAAGCTCTACATATATTTTGGTAATCAGTTAGGCTATCAATTACTTCTTTCAACACTAAGAGTGCAATAACTCTGGTCCCAAATAGGATGAACGAGTGCTCTTGATGTTATTCACGGGTAAAGAGACACTCAAATGGTTACCGCTTTGAGTGGTCACATTTGAGTACTTCTTTTGGTCCACGTTATTTGATCGGGTTACTACATACTGTATCGGGATAGGACACTTTTCAGCAGATGTTTAGTTTGATCCATCATATGTGTGGTTTAGGAAGGGTCTAGGTTCTGAATTAGAATCGAAGGGGCAAACAATGAGCAATAGAGCGAGTACGTGTGTAGCGTGCGTACATATCAATGATCAAGTCTCTGTGTCAAGTTAGATTTGAGTGCCAACTATATCGGATGAGGAATGGACTCAAAACTAGTACCAAACATGATGTCCAACGGAACACATGTTGTTTCCTCTTAATGCTTCCGCATCAGACATTACCTAACTATGGGATTTTGACTGGGTGATGATCAATTGATATAATTGTTTAAATATAAAAATTGATAATAATTGATACAAACACGGGCCTGAAGAAATTTTTGTACATGAAGAATTATCACACATGATTTGCCTATGAGATCTGTCTAATGCATGCAACCCATTTACCATTGCCTGTTCCCAAAGAGGATTAGTCGAGTTTCTCTATATGCGCAAGGCTCATGAAAAAAGTGGCTCATAAAAAAGCAATAATAGAATAATAATGGAAGTCATGAAGCCAAACAGAAGGTTAACTTGCACAAAGTAGTGCCACGAACTAGAGAAGAGGCAATGATTGAGGGTGGAGAATCCGCAGATGGTACAAACAAGGGATCACTAGAGGTACCTGCATCAAGATTAGGAGAAGACAACACTAAAGAGAAATATTCAATTATTGTATCTCTAGGAAATAGATCGACTAAAAGATTGGTAAAGAATGTAGTAGTAGCTTGAGAGGAATCAAAAGGACGATGAGAACATCTTGTGTTCCTAAGAGATAACATAACAAGACACGTGGAGACTATTAGAGATAGGATCTCTACAACGATATAATTTGTGCTCAATGTCATACCTAAGGAAACAACATAGACAAGCACAAGGTGTTAACTTCATGTGTTCATTTGGAAGAAGATGGATAAAAAAGCACTACCAAAAACTCAAAAAATATCATAATTTGGACCACTATCAACTGCTTTAAAAATTGTTGTTGTCAAACAAATGCATGATTTAATATTTAAATATTATAAACCCCCCCCCCCCCCGATGGACTCGACCTAAGCCTAAAGCATGGAAATATGTAATTGGTGAGGTATATAAGGACTTGGAAAGATTTGAAATCAAGACATTTTGATCTAATATCATATGATATTTATTAGGACCACTGCTAACTTCACTAAAAGTTTAAATCGTTGGATAAAAAAGTGGCTTAATATTTAAATATTCTAAGAGAGGGAATTGAAGTTTTTGGCTTCTTTGCCGTAAAATTCACCTCACACACTTATGCTTTGCGGATGCTCGGGTGATGTACATTCTTTGCAAGTTTCAAAGTTATGTCTAGTTTAACAATTGACCAATTGAAATAGAGTTATTTCCTTATAGGTTCATTTATTTCATGAAAAATGAATAATTTGGAAATTATTTTCCTAAAATATGATTTGTTATATTGCTTGGAATAATTGGCTGACAAAAAAAATATTGTCATTAGTGACAATAATTTATACATAAACATTTTTGTTGATAATAAAATATTTTCTGTTTATTCATTTTTTAAGTAATACAAGCAACGGTTTAAAAAAAAAATTCCAAAATGTGGGTTTTTCACTAAACAAATGGATCCTAAAATTTTTAATGAAATACTTGGTCCCAAAAGGATTATATGACAGAATAATGCATGTGTTATGCTGTAATTTTGGTTGATCTATGCTCAAAGCTGCTTCTATTTGGGGTTTATGGCAAAATTGCGACAAATTTGAAGAATAAATCCTCCTGAACTCTACCTGTTCCAGCTAATGCTTCTTTTACCTGGAGAAGAATTCAACACTAAAAAAACATTGCTGGATTTTTCGTATATAAAGCAACTTTGTGTCGATGGAAATTTTTCCTCATGATCAATTGGCATCCATTCGTCGAAGAAATTCTCTAGTAGCACAACGAAGTATTCAATTTCTTTACTTTTAACTCAAAAGTGGTCATATTGCATAGAGCACATTTCAACAAGTTTATCTCCATAGGATCAAATATACATACATGCGACATTTGACCATCGTTGATTTTCTACTAGGGGTACAAAGAGTCATGTTTTTAACGGTTCAACCTAGGGATATCAAACGGGCACGCAGCCCGGCCTGGGGATGATTTGGGCTGGGCCTGGCCCATTTGTTAGTGGGCTGTGTCTGACCTATAATTTTTTAAATTATTTTTTGCACGGAAAGGTTACTGATTCAGTCCCGCTAAACCACTAAGGATCAATAGTAGACCCGTCATGGGTGAATCAAGTCGGGTCGGGTTTGGATCAAGTCATAAATTATTCGACCAAAATTAACCCATTAACTCATTTATGACTTATTTATTAGCAATGTAAATTTTGTTAACCCATATCCAATCCATACATGACCCAATTTATATTGCTAAAACACCTTCATATTTAATCAAATCTAAAAACTTATTTCCTATGATTTAAAAAAAAAATTATGTTGTTAGAACTTTTCCATAAAATTTAAAAATTAATGGATAAATTTTATAATTTTTTCAGAAAAAAAAATGAGGCTTCATTTATTTCACAATAAAAGTAAAATTTTCAAAAATGATAATATATTTTTCAGTATTTTATTGAAACTTAAAAATGAATTAAAAAAATTTTCCACTTGATTTAGAAAATCTAATTTAATTTTCTGTGCATTCTTTTTGAGTATTTTTATTTTTATTTTTTTAAAATAATTTTTAATTATTTTCTTCTTTTTTCTTCTTTTTCTCTTTCCTCCTTTTTCATTGGTAGCCCTCGGCTACGATGGCTATGGCCACTGACAAGCAAGCTCCAGGCTCAAGCCTCAGCCTCACCAAGGCCGACGAGCTCGAGTCTCACGAAATCAAGGAGGTTTAAGTCACCAACACCAAAGTCGGCAAGCTTGACGCTGGCAAATCCAACCTCCCCAATCAATGAGCTCAAGGCTCACCAATGCGATTGGGCAAGGGCGACGAACCTCACCTGACAGTCAGCTAGGGTCGGCTACCGGCCTTCTCAGTTAGCATGGACAGTGGGATAGCAAAATGAAATTCTTAGAAAAAGAGAACCCAGGGTTGATGCAATCGGCTGCAATATTTGAGAATTTCTAGTTCAAGAAGTCAAGATCATCCAATTACATCCCACCAATTACACACAAACTACACTTGGTCAAAGTTATCTTGTCGCCACCCTCCTAAGGGGTTTGGAATTATTCCCTGAAGGGGTTTAATGGATTACCAAGTAAGCACAAACTATTCCTCTCGAGAGGCGGTGTTTGCGCTTGACTGGGGTTGTTCCAAGCCCTGTGAATTGCAATGTTGGTTACTCACTTATATTATGCAAATTACTTTTTCTTTGCAACCGCCACTAATCTATTATGAGTCAGCTAAGTAAAATGGGGGAATCCGTTTTGCTAACGTGAACCGGAGATTCTACGTAAGGAAACTTGGTTAAATTGAATTATTATCTAAGACCCTATATCAATACCTTCTCTCTTTTATGAAAATGATTCGTGCGATCTTTCACATGTTCAATTTTTTTTTTTTTTTTAAATCGTGCAATCTAAGTTATCATACAAAAAGTACATGTACAATCAAATTTAAACAAAATAGTATATAATAACATCAACGTAAGTAAAGTATGATAAAAGAGTATCCAGATTGTATCGAGCAAATTAATACAAAGCCTTATTATTAAATCTCTGAACATAATGCCCGTGAGTTACAGGATATATCATGTAATAGAATCAATGCTTGCCAATTGTAACTTGTTGAATAGTTTATTAGTGTAATCTAACCTGACTTATGATTATTAGTTTGGAGAGTGGAAGTAGACTTGGAGATAAAGTTGAACCACTATATATATGCTTGCATATCTTCTATCTTTTTATTATTTGCATTACCTTATCTTTATCTTCACTATCTATTAAACAACAGCATGCACACTGGATTTCTACAATCTATTTTTGCCATTGTTTGAAGTTTAACTTGTTATTTTCCACAAATGTTTTCATAGTTCTCAAATAACCTATTTACCCCCTCTAGATAGTATCGTTAGTCCCAACAAATAACATGTAGCATTCCTCGAGTGATCAAATTATTATATTATGAACATGTAACTTATAAAGGAATAGGTTTAGCTTATATTGTACTATTGCCAAATGAGTGACTACTATTTTCTGAATTATAGTGATTTCTCTAAGTGCTATGTGATAACTCGTTTCTTGAATTTAAATTCCTTACAAATTGGTTAAATTCAGTATTTTTGTTCCTTTCATTAGCTAAGAAAAGAAAGAGCGCATCAAAGGGAAGCAATCCCTAATTGTGCTAAACCGAGCAACACCAACACCAACACGCGACATACGACACAAGATAACATGACATACTGACAAGCTGTTTATAAAAAAATAGAAAATTCCAACACGTTGGAACACATTGTGTATTAAATGTATATTTTTACATGTTCATGATAATTTATTATTTTTATGATTATTCTAATTGAATTAATTTGATTCAAATTGACAAATAAATAAATAATAAAAAAGAGCCTATAATAAATTCACACTAAAAATATTAATCCATCATTTGTTAATATCATTTATTATTTCAATTTGACAAATTCAACTCCATTCCGATAATACATAAAACAAGGTAAAAAAAATAAGCAATCCAAATTATGGACTCACATGTCAAAGCGTGTTAGAAGATAAGGGGAAAAAACTTGGGGGTGAATTGTGTGTCATAAGAAGTGAGAGTCAGAAAATAAGATAAGACTAGGTTTTTCTTCTTTCCCACTTTATTATTTTTGTTATTGTTTAATTTTTTTACATATTTATATTTTAACCTCTCATTTATTAAAAATTTATAAAATTGACCCGTGTGTCGAACTCACATGTCGGAATTCCAAACTCACGTGTCAGAAATATTAAGAGAGTTAATCAAGTGTCAAATTGTCCAACACCTATTGACCGAGTGTTAAAAGAGTGTCAAAATGTCCAACATAACATAAAAGCTCTTGAAAAGTGTTAGTGCTTCCTAGGTGTTAGATTAAATTGAAGAAAAGATAACTTACTATAAAAGAAAGCTTTTGATCATATTCACAACCAACGACCACTTCAAATTGTTACCACCTTGAGTGGTCACACCCAAGTATTTATTTTGCTCCACATTATTCGGTCGAGTCACCATAGATTGTATGATAATGGAACAATTTTCAGTAGATGTTCGGTTCAATCCATCATATGTGTGGTTTGAGGAAGAAGCACTAGGTTCTAGATGAGACTTAACAAAGGTAACAAATTATCAACGGAGTGAATATGGGTGGAACATGTATACGCACCACATGTGGCTATGTTAGGACATGCTTCTATAAATTTCAAAAGGCTTAAGGCTTAGTTGCACTCATTAAGACATACTTTTGACTCGATTGCACACCATACAAAATGTTTGGAACGTTTGGTGTGATTTTCCCAAATGATAAAAGCCATGTCATTGTACTTGTTTGATGCATACTTGTTTTCTTCGATTAGTTGTACATTGTGAGACTTTAGAAGTTCATAACTATATTAGTATATGAAGCAAGTCTCTTTTTCCTAAGTTGTTTTCTTAAATACACAGAGGCATCAATAACACTACATTGGTGATCTAGACACTATATTCGACATCGTACTGCCTGATTATCATAACAGTTATTCATGTAGCATCTTCAATTTCAATTTACTTTCAATGATTAAAGTTTCTCCTTCGTGACTATATCTCACAGAATGGAAGAAACTTAATGTTGGCTAAGGGAATCTAAGAATTGACATGTGTGTGTTTTAGGGGTGAGCATGGTTCAGATTGGGCCGGTCCACCCTATAACCCTAGGACCAATCCGCACAATGTTAATTCTCAAATTTTGGGACCAAGAACCGACCTTATTGAGCTTGAGACCAATGACCAGACCGACCCAATGGGTTTGTTCTGGTTTCAAAGTCAACTCGGAACCAACCGATAATTTTTTATTTCATTTTTTGTACTCCTTAAAAAAGCAATTGAGAATCGAACGACCCAGTGGGTTTAGTCCGATTTTAAGGTCAACCCAAGACTAACCAGTAATTTTTTGTTTCATTTTTTGTACTCCTTAAAAAGGGCAACCAAGGACCGTACCGACCCAATGGATTCGATGATAAGCAAAGTCAGCTAAGAAAAGCAAGCGGTGAGGGTCAAGTGAAGTGAGCGTCAAACAGAATGAGCATCAAATGTCGAGCGGGGAGTAACAAGCCAAGCGAGCATCAAGTAGCGAGTGATATGAGTGACCTAAAGCGAGCAAGGTGAGTGTCGAACGATGAGCGGAGAAGTTGTTTCTTTCGATTTTGGCAAAGTGAAGAGTAAGAGAACAAATAAGACAGAAGAAAATGAATAAAAGAGAAGGATACCATAAGGAGTTGTTTATACCTCTTTGGACGCTTGAAGACTCCTCACAAAAACATTTTCTTCCTTCATAAATTATGATTATTGATGGCGTAAAAGACATTAAAAATCTAAGTTATTAAATAACAGTATAAAATTACTTGAACTCATCACTAAAAAGCTGTTTAATATTGTTGACGTCATTTATTTTAAGGTTTTCTCTATATAAGAAATTATAAATAATATTATATATATATAGGGTTGGTTCGGATTGGACTGACCTGAAACTCTTAAGACCGATGATCGACCTGTACAGTGCTAGTCTAGGAATTTTAGAACTCAGGATCGACCTAATCCTCCTAAAAACTAAACCAAGACCGGCAGGGTTGGGCCAGTCCAAGGTCGGTCCAAGGTTGACCCTAAACCAATGCTCAGCCCTAGTGTGTTTTAGGAACATGACATAGCTAGGATTTTTCGTGTAAGAAGGCAAACATCATATAACACTTGGTTCTTGAATAGTGGGCAGTCAAAATCTTAGGAGTTTCAGAGTTTAGGCATAGTCAAGGTTAAATCATCCATCCCTGGTGGCCCTATATACGAGGCGCAGGCGATGGTCTCTCCCTTTACGTGGCAGAGGAAAAATGATGGGAAAAAGACATGAATCCTTATTAATAATGGCCATGGCGATGGCGAGGTAACAATATACCTATAAAAAATGGTGAATCGTACATTCTCAATTAAAGATAGTCATTGGAGGGGCAATCCGAAGGTTGAAGCCCTAATGGTCTACTGCTCAAACCCACACATATTACGCAGAATTAATATAGAAATATTATAGCCTGACTTGGTTTTCTCATGTAAGCAAGTTACCCAAATTTGCCCATTTATCTGTCAAGCCAAGCTGTTCAAGGGGAAGGTTTAGTTTCAAATATGAGTTTCGACTCTCACGTGCTATGCAAGAACCTCAAGCCGTAACATTTGGATGGCCAGGCAATCTTTCTCAATGGTCATGTACATCCATTACAAGTTCCATCTATTTTTAGCGAGTTTGAAATCTATGTCTAGTAATGATTAACCAATTAAAACAAAGTTATTTTTTTTAATGATCCATTTGTTTTATGGAAGATGAATAATTCGGATAATATTCTCTCAAAATTAATTTTTTATATCGTTAGGAATAATTAGCCATCAAAAATATTTTCATTATTGAAGCCTAAATATTTCCATAGATGATGAATTTTTGTTCATTAATTTTTGCAAGCAATAAAAAAATCATTTTTTGGGAAAATATTTTTCAAAATGTAAGCTTTTCGCAAAACAAATGGAAACCAAGATTTTTGGTGAGTTATATGATGGAATAAAGCTTATGTTATGCACGGTATTCGGTTCATCTATGGACAAGCCGCTTCCATTTGGGGTTTCTAGCTAAATTGTGACAATTTGAAAGAATAAATCCTCCTGGACTCTCCATCTAAGATTTAAAGAACATTGCCGGACATTTAGTATATACAGTTCGTAGCCCATTCGTTGAAGAAATTCTCTAATAGAATGACAAACTATTTAACTCGTTTGCTTTTAACTCAAAAGTGGACATATTGCATAGAGTATATATCAACAAGCCTATTGCCATAGGATCAAGTATGCATACATGCGACATTTGACCATCGATGGTTTTCTACTAGGGGTACAGAGAACCATGTTTTTAATAGCTCAAGCAAGGGGCATCGGACAGGCATGCAACCCGGCCTGGGGATGATTTGGGCCAGCCCATTTGTTAGTGGGTTGTGCCTATAATGGGTTGTGCCTGCCATATAATTTTTTTAAAGGTTACCCTGAAAAATCCAAAATTGATACATATGTAATAAATTTGCCCTAAACTAATTTTTTTACTATAAAAAACCCCAAACTAGTACATTCATGACAAATTACCCCGACTGATCATAAAAAAAACTATAAACCGGTATATTTATGACAAATTTACCCAAAACTATTTTATTCCAACACTAAAAACCCCAAACTGTGGTAAATTTATCAAAGGTATATTAGTTTGGGGTTTTTGGTAGTCAAAAAATTAATTTGAAATAAATTTATCACGGGTGTACTAGTTTAGAGTTTTTCAGGATATTAACCCCTTTATAAATTATTTTTGGGCAGAAAGGCTACTAATTTGGTCAATAACCACTAAGCTACTAAGGATGAATAGCCTAAGAAACAGTAACTCAACTAATTGGTGGTCGTTGGCTACCCCCGAAAAAGTTGATTTGGGGCAGCCACCTTTGCACACAAGCCCACGTATGGCCTGGTTCGTGTTCTTATCGAGCCGGGCCGGCACAAAGAATGAGGAAGCAATGTGATATACGTATTTTATGCGAGCTGCCAAACTGAGTCAAAAAGATATATACTCTTGAAAAGCTTACTTTCATCCGTACACTTGCAAAAAAATATTTCTATTCAAGTCATACTTCTAATTTGTCCAATTAAGTCTTTCTAGTTTCACAAATCTTTTAATAAAGTCCCTCAAATATCAAATGCAAGACAAATCAAGTTGACGTGGCCGTTGTAGTTTCAGCTAACATTTCTCATCGAGTCACTGCACTTTTAAGTTGGTCGAGTGTTGGCCCGACACTTCCCTCTCATTTAGAGTTTGCCTTTGGGTCCTTGAACGAGATGGTAACAATTAGCTTTGGCTGAAGTGATGACTCTCTACGGGCAATTGAGAATAGCTACGTGACTCGCTAGAAGTCCCGTGAATTGTTCAGTCTCGTGGAGATGGGAATGGTGATTTTGAGTTAATATTGAGTAGTGTTTTCTATTGGGCACGTCGGTCGTTGAATTGGGAAGGCAGGTGCGACGTGATGATGGCCTTGAATGATTGAGTTGTTGATATGGACACGTGACGCACGCGGCACTCCCTCTACTTCTTTGGAACTGCTAGCAATAAAACTTACTGAATTACCCAAGAAAATCACACAATTAAACCCTAATGGGGAGAGACGTTGCAGATCAAGCTTTTGGCTTATTAACATCGCCATCGAAGCAAGTAGCAGATAAAGTAACATAAAGTCAGGGCTTGCAATTTTCCGATCCACCTACCCCAGCAATCACCTCCCCCAAATTTTGGATCCCCGCAGCTTTAACTCCTATATTAAATATTTTAGGTTTCAAGAGATGAGGCGAAAAATTGAATTTTCTTTTATTCCCCACGAGAGATTATATAAATTAATGTGCCTCGCTAAAACAACATTAAGACCAGCTTCTTCTTCTTTTTCTATCTCATGTTCTATTCTATAACCACTTTGGGAAAAATTATTACGTGATGGTTTTTAATCTACAGTTAGAATAACAGTCTATTTTAAATCACAAAAAATCAAATAATAAATAATTATAATTATTGAGAGGTACACTCCTTTAAGAATTTGTGACTTATGGCAAATTTTTATTCTCACAGTAACCAAAAGATTATTATCATAGCAAAGCCTCACTTTCACCCATCGAGGACTAAATGGGTCGGTACATCATGCTCGTGCATAACAAAGTTTGCTTCGTGGGCGCGGTTGCTTATTTCTTAGGCTTACGCGATTCCTTTGGAAGGGAATCTCACGATATCATATCTGATTACAGCAAGACAACTGATAAAAAAATGTTCCTCGTATTCCACCATCACATGTTCCCTAGAAAGGACCAGATCTTCTGCCCCCATATGTTACTCTAAACTGAGGTTATTGGTCGAGGATAGGAATGAATTAACAAACAATAGGCAACCTTATCTCAGTCTAGCCAGCTATCTCTGCATGCATTGACCTCCACCATTACCATGCAATTACTAAACATACATTTTGTAATCCATTTTGTTGCTTCCCACGATCTATCCAAGATATATTAAACTTGTGCCATTGACAAGATTAACACCATATGAAGAACAGCATGCTTGGGAAGTTTCGTGGAAGGCGCTAAGAGCTCGGCTTTTCAACATATTAGGGTTTTGTTCTTCATATTGAGTGAGTGAAAGGGAAAAAAGGAAGAGATAATAATGATCGTGATGACAAGTGAGCCATATTCATTATTTTTAGGGTGTGTTCTAGGGTTTCTTGTGTTACTAGGAGGTTGTCATGGGGGAACCTCGAGGAATTTCCACGGGAAAAAGCTGTACTTTGGCGGAGGAGATTGTGAGGAACGTGAAGTGGAGGCGCGTCTTGAGGACCTTATTAACTGATGGAGAGGTTCACTTGTAGCATTTATAAACAATTGGTAATCTACCATTGGATTTGAGAATGGAAAAACTGTTGTTGACCGAACTAATAAGTTGGCAATCATTTTATATTTATCAACGATATTTCAAACTCAGTGGATTATTCAAATAAACCATGTACGGAACAGATTTCCATTCCTAGCAATTGTACAAAATATATGGAAGGGGAGGAATGATATATAGTGGTTCATGGGCAAGAACCTCCTCAAGGTGGTCGAGTTTTGGGTGAAATTTCTTTCTCATTGAGAGTCGCCTGTGAGTCCTTGAACAAGATGGAAAGATATAAAGGTAATCGATTTCAAGATAAGTAGGTCCCAAATCAAAAACCTGAAACCTACCCTATTAAAGTTAGTTCCCGATATTTTTTTACACTAGGAACCCACCTAGTTCCAAGTCACCCAGCAACCGAGCCTAACTTTGAGTTTTTTTAGATGAAAATACCACGTAAACAACCTGCGGCATAGTAGATGTAACCCATCTTCAACATATACAACTTCGACAGTTCACAGTATAAAACCGGGAACGTACGTTTCCTAATTTTTCACGCAGGAATTTCTCCAATCCTTATATGAACCAGTCAAGCAAGGCCGGTTCACATTTGATTCTTCGACTGAACCAGACCCGTTGCTCATCCCTAAGAAGAAGCAGCTTTCTGCTGAAGTGATGGCTATATGCGAGCAGTTGAGAATACGCTGCATGACTTGCTTGATGTGTAGGAATTAGTTCAATTTCATGAAGATAGGAATGGTCATTCGACTTAAAAGTAAGTAGTCTTTTCTTTTGGGCATGAGAAGTTCAAGTTGACCGTTGAGTTGGGCAGGCGCGCGCGTGATGACCTTATATAAATTGAGCCGGATTGATTTGTCTCTTCTTCTTTGTAATGCTAGCAATGGAGTTTTATTAAATTACTAAAAAGAAGACACGATTATCGCCTAAATGGAAGGGATGTACACTAGAGCCTCCATCGCAATTATCGCTCAAAAGCATTGAGGAAGGTGATGAGCAAGCTCATCATCAGGTGATACCCGATGGAGCGTTTGTGCTCACTTTAATTAACATCCTCAACGAAGCGACTGATTTAAGCAACGCGAAATTAAGGACCGAATTGTTCAGTTCCATCTTCCCAAAGAATCACCTCCCACAAATTATGGAGCCACGCTGGTTTAACTCCTACATTAAGTATATTAGGTTTCAAGAGATAAGGCGGAAATTCTTTTTTTTTTTTTTTTTGTTTCTCCATAAATAATATGAAACCACACTGCACCTCACTAAAGAGACGTAAAGATCACCGTAGTTTGTTGTTTTATGCTTGATTCTATGACCACATTTGCCGGTCTAGGACCTCATGAGTCTGTGATTCTTGATGTCGTTGTTACGTTACGCACATACGAAAGCTTGCTTCGTGGGCACGATGGCTTATTACCCTCTGGTAGAGGCTACGTCTTAATTCCTTTGGAAGGGAGATCTCGCGATTTCAAATCTGGCCAATGGTAAAACACGCTCATAAAAGAACAGATCCCTCGTATCCCAGCATCACATGTTCACTCCAAAGGAACAAATCCTCTGCCCTCATATTTTACTCCAAATGAGGTTAATGGGGGAAGATTGGAATAAATTAACAAAAACAATAGGCAACCTTACGTCGGTCTATCTGTCTTATCTCTGCAGGCATTAATCTCCACTGTTGTCGGTCAATTTAATAATCAAATGTCGGTAATCTATCTCGTTGCTTCCCAAGATCTATTCAAGAAATGAGGTCTAGAAGTCTGAAGGTGATTCTGGTGAAGCTAGCTTGAATTTTTTTTTCAACGTGTAGAGTACGTGGACAATTCTGAATCAAACAATTTGTCCTGCGATTCATTTGCGTAGCTGTCCACCTGAACCAGAGAGGGAAAACGAAACAGTGTGCCACTAACTATAGTAAACATGTAACACTATTAGCAATTTTATGGATCCTATTAGTAAATTGCGCAACTAGCGACCCATTGATTACATATTTTAATGCAATTTACAATGTGAACAACTTATGATCATCAATATAATAGTAAGTTACTAAATCTTAGCAATGTAAATAGTAAGGCTTTTGTTTATTTCACAAAAAATTAACTTTACTGGAAAATATTTTGAAAAGAACTTACTTTTAAGAAAATAGTTTCATTTTCCATTATTTTGCCATATTATGCAAATAATTTGGAAGCCTTTTTCGCTATGTTTGTTATAGGAAAATTATGAAATACAAAAATAAGAAAAATTCTCGACTACAACCCGATCCTGAGTTTAGATATTGGGGACCTGAGCCTATCCTCAGGCAACCCAAGCCCACCCGCCACATGCCAGGGCACAAGCACTAGGATCCCAAGTCCGGAATTTGGGATCGATTACCTAGGGTGAAGGCTCAAGCACTTAGGACTTCAAGGCAAGCACCAAGAGATTCAAGCTTGGCCTTGAAGGACCTAAGCTCAAGCGTAGCTAGGCCTGGTCTCCAAGGACCAACTATTGGCAATATATGTAAGCCACTTGTGAATTACTAGTAAAGAGTACACACTCACTTGTAAAAAGAACAACTTATCGTAATCTGTAAGGATATATTAGCCTAGCAAATCAATTATTTCGTAAGTATGTTATGACACAAAAAATGTGAGTACTCGAAAAACCAAAACAATGTTAATAATATGCTAAGAACTTATGGTGGCAAAGTATAGTGCTGGTAACTCATTAACTAATGAAGAGGTCCGCTTGTAAAATATTAAAGCAATTGGTGATCTATCGTTAGGATTGAGGACGGAAAAGTTGCTATTCCATTGGTAACTTAGCACCAGTTGATAAGACTGCTAAGCTGGCAACCAGTTTTTACTCACTAATGCTATATCAAACTTAATATCGGTTATTCAAACATACCATGGACGAAAAGATTTCCTTCTTTGTAGCGGGCTTTTAGAAATGTGGAGAATATGTGAAAGGAGAAGAATGTATAGAATAGTATTGGGCTAATTCCTCCGCGAGTTGGTCGAGTTTTGGCAGATAGCTTCTTCTCATTAAGAGAGTTGACTTTGAGTCCTCCAATAGATGATCATAAGACCTTACCTGAAGTGTTGGGAGTTGTTCGATCTCATGGAGATGGGAATCGTGATTTGAGTTATGACAAGCATACTGTTCTTTTGGATTGGTAATCCATGTTGTTAGACTCCGTTTGTTTTGTGAAACATAACTTAAGAGTAAAAAATTACTTGAATTTTCTGGCATTAATTCATAGAAAATAAACTAGTTAAAAAGATTTTCTGTTAATGAAAATAACACTTTCAAAAGTGAGGAAAAAGATTTCCTCTTCCTTCCTCTTCACGTTCTCCTTACACTCTTTTTAATTAATTTTTATTTTTCTTTGTCCTTTTTCTTTTTTTTCTTTTTTTCTAAAAAATTTGAATCTTTAATTTTCTTTTTTTTTTCTTTTTTTTCTTTTTCTTTTCTCTCCTTTATTTTATTTCTTCTTCGGTTGATAACCGATTGGTAACCCACCACAACCTCATTAGATCTAGTGAGATGGAACCTCACCCAAGGCCAGCTAGGCTCGACTTGCCGAAATCAAGTGTGCTCTAGCCTCACTAGCCTGTGACAAGGCTCATACTTGTCAACCTCAGGCACCCTCAACCTCACTAGATCTAGAGAGGTGGGGCCTCGCCTAAGGCTAGAAAGATGGGCGAGGCTCGGTTCGCCAATCAAGGAAGAAGGGAAAAAAAGAAAAAAATTTAAAAATTCGAATATTTAGGTAATTATCTTTAGGAAAATCAAATCAAATTTTCCATACCAGGAAATTATTTTCTAGTTCATTTTCAGGTTTCAACTAAACACCAAATAATATTATCGTTTTCCTTGAAAATGATTTTCTGAAAAGCATTTTCTAAAAATGTCAAATTTTGTGCAAAATAAGCAAAGCTTTAAATGCAATTGTTAAAGAAGTAACCATCAACATAGTAGAACAAAGCAACTGTCAAGATAATGGAATCAAAGAGACTATCAAGATAGTGGAGTTGATGTAACCATTCAATAACCATTTGTAACCTCAATATGTAACCTCTGTTGATAATCGCCGATTATAGACTTTAGATAGCCATATCATACTCTTTAGAGACCCCCAAGCGCACAAAAATGTTATCTTTCAATTCCTACAATGTAGTTATAGTTTCTAAATTTGCGTCCTCAATTAAATTTCGGTGTGCTTCTTAGCCATAATTTCCAAATCCACGTCTTTGACTAAATTCTAGCACATATCTTTGTTGTAATTCTTAGGTGCCTCATCGTCGATTAAATTCCAATGTTATATCTTTATATTCTCAAGATTTCTTGTCGATTAAATTCTAGCATAGTTAGTGTACGTTTGATTCAGTTTGAAGTAAAGTTATTGATTCCTATTTACCTATGTTATCTCCTATACGAAATCGCCAAAAAACCTATCTCCTCTAATAAAATTCAAAAAATGATTTTCACTTAAAGGTATTTCATCATGAAGTCAAATTTTGATGAAACATCTTATTGGCACGCCTAGTGGACGAGTGTGGTTGATTTGTAGAAGTACAATGCCGAGAATAAGGAATCATCTAGAGATTGATCACGCTCTGAGTAACAATCACGGTGATACAGCTACCTAGTCTGATACTTAAACCACTCTGGTAGAAAAGCCAAACCAAGGGGGCAATGTCGAAATCTGGTGACACTTTACAAAGAAGCATATGAGAGAATAGCACAAACTCCATTTTGGTGACTAAAATGAAGAGGTTATTCGAGAAATAGCATAATAAGATGGCAAATCACATAGTGAAACATATATGTAATGTAATCAGGCCAATTATCGTCAATGCCATCAACTATGTCATCTCCTAGCTCGGGACATCAAATCAATCTATATCAATCCAACCCAATATGGCTGTTTCTGAGTATGTGCCTCCAACTCTTAGTCAATTGAACAATGTAAATAATTTAGGCCAAGTGATCCCATCACCAATGAAGATTTGACAAGGCCTGAAAATCCCATTTACCCTAAACCTGAGTAGGAAGGTCAAGTTTATCAAGTTATTTACCTTAAACTTAGTGGGTAGGAAGGGCGAGTTTATCAACATGCAAATCCTAATTAAGTGGCTGAACTTGTATTACAACAATTAAGTGCCAGTATCTAGGAACAGTGATTTCAGTTATATTTAGTAGTCTTTTTACCTTGGGCTTGGGAAATTGATGTTGGCTGTTGAGTTGGGCAGGTTCGTGCGTGATATGACCTTGAGAAACCGAGCTGGGTTAATTTGGGCTTGTAAAGGACCGGCACTGTCTCATCTTCTTTGGTTTGCTAGCTGTAAGATTTTATTGAATTGCCCAGAAGAAGACATGATCATCCCCTAAAAGGGAAGGGACGTACACAAGAGCCTCCACCACATAATCACTCGAGTTTTTGAGGGAAATGATAAGCTCATCATCAGGTGATACCTGATGGAGCGCTTGTGTTCACTTTAATTAACATCCTCAACGAAGCAAGTCAACAAATCTAAGTAACTTTATATAAGGACTGCATTTTTCAGTTCCACCTACCCCAAGAATCACCTCCCACTAATCATGGCGCCCCGCTGGTCTAACTCCTATACTAAGCATATTAGGTTTCAAGAGATGAATTGATCTCTTTTCTCGAGAAACACAATACGAAACTACACTACGTATCTCCCCGAAGAGACGTAAAGACCGCATATTTTCTTGTTTTGTGATCGATTCTATGGCCTTCTTCCGGCGCTCTGGGACTAAAATGAGCGTATGCGATTTTTTTGTCTGCCGTCAATATACAAAAGATCACTCCACGGGCGCGAATGCTTATTACTCTCTGGTGAAGGAGGCTACATCTTGACTCCTTTGGAAGGCAAATCCTATGTTGTTGAATCTGACCAAGCAACAAGGGAAATAAAAAAGACAAGTCCCTTGAAAGTCAGCATCCCATGTTCACTTCATAGGACCACATCCTCTACCCTTATAATTTACTCTAAATGAGGATAATGAGGGAGGATTAGAATGAATTAACAAATAATACACAACCTTATTTAAGTTAGCTGGCTTATCTCTGCATGCATTAATAATCTCCACCATTGCCGGGCAATAAATCGTCACGAGCTTGGAATCTATTGTTCTGTCGCTTCCCTAGATCTGACCAAGAAAATTCAACTCGTGACATTGACAAGATTAATGCTATATAAGGAAGAGCTTCCTCTGCGAATATCATAGCATGCAAGACACAAAGAGCTAGTTTTCCATCACATTAGGGTTTTGTTCTTCATTTTGATGATGGTGATGACGAGTGATCGACACTCATTGATTTTAGGGTGTGTTTTAGGGTTCCTTGTGTTGTTAGGAGGCTGCCATGGGGGGAGCCTGAAGAAGAACTTCTACAAGAAAAGCTGTCCCTTGGCGGAGGAGATCGTGAGGAACGCAACGTGGAGGCATGTCGCGGCGAACATCGCACTGCCGGCGAGGTTCTTGAGGATGCATTTCCATGACTGCTTTGTTAGGGTAAGCTTCCTTGTTAATTACTCTTCACTCGTGTGATGACATAGATGCTTCGTTAGACTGCTCAGTTAGAGCAAGCGCAGTACATGTAACAACATAACCTTGGTCGATATTCGCCAAGGACCCGGCCTTCGTGGTAGACCAATAGAGTTAAATCATGTATATCACATATCATATAAGAGCATACCCTAGAGCGTCATTTAGGATTCGTGTTCTAATAATCATTAGTACCCAAGGTTCACAATGCACTCATAACAATACTAAAGTTAGTCTCTCTTCCTCTCGATAGTCTTAATTTATAGATTAAAAATCATGTGAATTTGACATTGCGAGCCATGTGTAAATACCAACGAAAAAAAAAAAGGGGGCGCAGTTCTTAGCAATGTGACCTGCATTGTTAGTGAATTTTTCTCGCAAAACGAGGAGATGAGGCCAACATGCATTTAATCTCCACTAAATTGTAATTACCCTGTCGCGAAATCGAAATCACATATCCATTTAATTTTATCAATCCGTACATGAACGTGGGAATTAGAAAGTATACAAAACACCATCATTTATCGGACATGAGCCAAATAGTATTCTTTACGTAAAATTATCAACGCTACCTCTTTTAGCCCAACCCACTTGTAATGTCGCTCATAAGGTCAAGACTGGTTGCTCATTATCATTATTTAACCAAAGATCAGTAAATGAGAGCATGTCGTCATGTACCTGTGTTGACCAATTTCTCATAAGTGCACATTAGATCTACGAGAATGAATCGAGAAAAGGCAAATGAACAATGGCAATTTCATGGTTCCATGCAATTTCCAGGGATGTGACGGCTCAGTCTTGCTGAACTCGACCAAGAATAATACGGCGGAGAAGGAGGCAATCCCGAACCTCACTTTGGCGGGGTTTGATTTTATCGACGACATCAAAGCGGAGGTCGAGAAGAAGTGCCCGGGCGTCGTATCCTGCGCCGACATTTTGGCTCTGGCCGCAAGGGACTCCGTTTCGTTCCAAGTAAGTGCAAAAACATGTGAAGAAAGGAGCAAAGACAAATTCTTCTTTTCTAATCTAGAAGGATTTGTCAGAATTGACCATGCTAGGCATATATGAACACTTCTTTCTTCTTCTTTTTCAACACTTGGTATATATAATGAATATACATGAACATAGGCACATCGACATAAGGATCGATTTTACTGTTCAGTCTGGGATTTGGATCCTCTCGAATAATTAACTCATAAGTGAGCCATCTCCAGTCTTTTACGTGATACCCTGACATAAGGCAAAGAAGAGATCCAATGGCCAAAAAACCTGCTTTCCCATCTTCACTCTTTCTTTTCCCTGATTTCACACCGAGCAACCCCCTACCACCACCATCCACCATGGTGTCGGCGCCACTCTGTTGCCTCCTTGGCCCTCCACCTCCCTCCGTTTTCTCTGATTTTGTGCTCGATTTTTCATAAGAAGGGGGGCATTTCGGTACTCCTAAAGCAAATAGACATGGCCGAGTTATGGACTTAATTGACAGGAGCCTAATCATAGTACCGGACATACATGCACCTGTCCGACAACGCCATGCAACGTCGAAAACTTACATCTTTCTTGATCACGAGAGAAGCCACTTAAGCATGTAAACTCCATATCACAAATATCTCCCGCCAAACTCATTAGACTTTTCTTCATTCTCTTCTTTCATACTTTTGCAGTTCAACAGGTCAATGTGGAAAGTGCTGACCGGAAGAAGAGACGGCACGGTGTCGCTAGCCTCCGAGGCCTTGGCCAACATCCCATCCCCTTTCCTCAACTTCACCGCCCTCCAACAGAATTTCGCCAATAAAGGGCTAAGCGTGCGTGACCTTGTTGTTTTATCAGGTACCGTAATTTCCTTACTAGCTCTCATGGGAAAAAGTTGCTCTCAAAAAAATTCCCGATCGAGCCCGAAAGTTGGGCTTTACACATGGATCGCGATAGCTGTAAGCAAATAGTTGCATCGAATCAACAACCAGATCGTAGAACAAAGACACGATAACGAGGAAAGAGAGAACCTCTCGCATCGGAGCTCATCAATTGACTCTGCCACTATGTTAGAAAGCCGCTAGCTTATGCCGAGAGCTTAAATTGCCCTCAAAAACAGGCTAATCACGTACATATTGAGCGTATCTGCGCGTTCTCTTAGTTTTTTGTTCTGGACGAATAATAATGCTTTTCGAGTGGTGTTTAAAGGTGCGCACACAATAGGAGTAGGGCACTGCAACGCCTTCAGCGTAAGGCTCTACAACTTCTCCGGAAAAGGCGACCAAGACCCATCCTTGAACTCCACCTACGCCGCCTCATTGAAGACCCAGTGCAAAAACCTTACCGACAACACCACCTTCGTGCCGATGGACCCAATCACCCCTCTCAGCTTCGACACTCGCTACTTCACCGTCCTCAGACAGCGCAGGGGCCTCTTCGAATCCGACGCCGCGCTGCTCACGAACCCCAACTCGGCCAGTATCACTCGGGAGATGCTCGACTCGCGCAGGTTCTTCAAAAGTTTCAGGACGTCCATCAAGAGGATGGGGGCGATCTCCGTCCTCACAGGGAAATCTGGGGAGATTAGGAAGGTCTGTAGTAAGATCAACTAAGTCCTCGATGTTCAAGGAAGCAATCCTTCATGAAGCAATAAGTATTAAGTCTGTCATGAAGTGATTCCTCAGTCGTTGCTAATTGAAGTTGTCGTAGCTAAGGTTGTGATCAAGACAATAAAGGGAATGTACTCTAATTCCTACGTCGTCGGTGACGTTGCGAACGTGGAGAAGGCGCAACTGGGGTGCCTCGTCGCTGTGACGGCTTAATAATTTGCAGCAGTTCCATTCGTTCAATTCGCTAAATAGATCAGTTCTTGTTAAAAGTAAAGAACGTCGGATTCGCAGTGCATATGCATCAAACACCCAATCAAGGGGAAAAAAAAATCCTAGCTTCTCCGATCTGCCTCCTCTCCTCTCTCGACTGCACGAACAGCACACATACAGACCCGACCAGATCACCCAGCCCACCTTTGCTAAAACTTCATAAAAGCAAGAGAGAAACAAGCTCGAGCTCATATGCAAAATTTGTGAAACAATTGAGTGTAATCCACCCTTGTTTTTTTCTCACTTGCTTAGCAGAAATTAGACAGATACGTGCCACGTCAAGAGCTCTCAACCATACGAATTTTCCAGCACGGAAAGCTACTATAGTGTTACAAAAAACTTCTATACATTCCATATTATGAGACAATCAAAACCTACTAAACAAAAATGTCGACATCAAATACCAGAAGACAATCGTCATTTAAAGAATACAAATATATACACTAATATAAGATATATATGGGGGGGAAATGGGTAAATTGAAATTACGATGCTAGGCAGGCCTCCCAAAACAACCTACTCTTCTCCATCTCACTTAGATGCACTTCGCTTGACGCAATCCCACTAGGCTTCTTGTTAACCTTCTTGCCGTCGTCGAAACTATTGACTTCCTCTGAAACGCACGGCTCCTCGGCTTCCGACCACCATTGCTGCTCGACACATTCACTATTCCCCGTTTCGCGCTTCCACCTCCATCGATCGCTCCAGTCCGCTCCGTCGCATGCTTCGGCGTCGCCGCCGTCTAAATCTCGAACATCTTGGTCATTATACGACTTGTAAGAAGACCACTCGCTGCAGCAAGATTCCGCGTCCTCGTCCTCGGCGCCGCCGCCATCGCCATCGCCATCACCTCCGTCGTACGCCTTGCTACCAGCGAGGCTGGGATCTCGCATTATGGCGGGATCGGAGACGTCCTCCTCCGAATCGCCGGTGGCTTCCATGAGCAAGAAAGGCGAGACGTCGACGGCCCCGTTCTTTCTCTCCATTCTGCAGTGCCTCTCTCTCTCTCTCTCTCTCTCTCTCTCTTTTGAAAGTGGTCTTGTGGACAAGGTTTTTATTGACTTGGCTTTTTACTTTGGAGGGGAAAGTCTCGTCTTTTTCAAATGGAAGTTCGTATTTGTAGTGTCGGATCTTTTGCGTGTTTATAAAACGTGGGCTGTCTTCGTTTTCTTGTTTCACACTTCGCATTACGTGGTCGGCGGCCTATATTGCAAAGAACAAACTGCCTATTCTAAGCTCCAATCTTTTCTAGAAAAATCACCAACCATGTCGCTTATGCAACTGGGACAATCGAAATTTTTTTATGATATAAGAGATCGAACCCTGTAAAATATATTCACAGACCGTTGAATTTCCGTGAAGATAAAAGGGTTCTTGTGACATGAATTTCTAACTCGATTTATCCGCACAGACCCGCGTGAACTGGGACAAGACTCTACCCACGAAATGTCCAGCACATATTCCGAATGGCCGAACATAGAATCGGCCCTCCAAATCGAACGCTTGGCGACAGCCGACTTGAGGATCGAGGAACAATTTCATTCGTGATTTTCCATGTAGTTCATTACGAGAATCAGATGTTGGCGGCGAGAGAGAGAGAGAGAGAGAGAGAGATCATGCAAGGTTGAGCCCCACCAACCTTCTAGATGAAAACATCCAACTGGAGGCTCCTGATGAATGCGTACGCGAGAAGGATTTCGACGCACGAGACCAAAGCCTTCTAGAAGAGAAAGAGGGGGCAAAGCTATCGATGCGACGTGACCCTAGCCTGCCTTCCCTGTACGTGGACACTTAGGACGTCCTTTTTCCTTTTTTATCCTTTTTGGCCCCCCTACTCTTTTCTCCTTTTCCCCAACATCTGTCCTGCAAAGTTCAAAGTTTTAATTATGGACCCTCCATTTTATTAATCGACAAATTCCAAAAACATCCCATTTCCCGAACTCTGCCCACCCTTCAAAATTTTTCCTATCGTTTCCTTCCTTTTTTTGGTCTAGCGTCAGACCCACTCCGATTGACCTTTTGACTCGGATTTTCCCCCCTCTATCTTCTCTAATTCTTACCTTTCTTTTTCTTCTTTTTTTTAATCTCTGATGGATTTCTCTCACTCACAGCAAGTAGATGGGAGCACTGTTGTAGATGAGGATGTGCACTGTGGACGTTTGAATGGATGCTGGTGTGGCCAATCCCATTATAGATTTTGAACTAAAGTCAACAGTGTAAGTGAAGGGGAGGCTGGTCCTCATGCTCTCTAAAGCAAAAACATCTAGGCCATAAGATAAAAAGACGAGCCATGGCTACAAATGTGAGATTCGATTCTTGACCTTTGTATAGTCTTATTCCTACCTCTCTTTCTTTCGATATCCTTCATCGAGATCAAATTTTTTAGAGTGAGATTATCTAGATATCTATCGTTAGTAAGTCTTACTGTATCAAGTCCACGTATAAAAAAACAGTGAGCCATCTATTCAACTTCCGTCAGGATGTTACGGAACTAGGGACTTCGAATATAAAGAGCATAGAGGTTAATTTCACCAAAGTGGAAGTACCGGCTAGCCGCTTTTTTCCTGAGATAAGATACAGATTCTTTTGGGGCCAAAAGAGAGAAGGAAAAAATTAAGATTTGGTATGGAAGTAAAACTGTGGGTGCTGTGAAGTCGCAGGCTTTGGGATTAAGATATACAGGTGTAGTAAACGTGCACGGAAATCAGGGCAGGACCCACCTTTGGATCGGGGATTAGATTGGATTAGACTGCTTTTTTTGGCCTTTTAATTGCCGGAGCGTGCCATGATCGACCACGTCTCTATCTGAAATGTGCCAGAATTCCTCAGGCACATCTGGTCCGTTCATTGACGAGATCGTTGTTTTTTACTGTTTTTTTATTTTTTGCCCTTCTAGAAGAGAAGCCCACCGTATCTAGGTGTTAGCCTGATTTCATTCGTCATTTGATCTTTTGCTTTGCCAATGGGATTGGCACTAATCTCACAAGCAGTCCTCCGCCCTCATCAGTGTTTGTTCGACGCGTCGAAGCCTTGTGTAAGTGAGTAATGACCTCATTTGAGGCACCGACTAACGATGAAACCAATCGGGTCATCGAAGATAATATCAAAACAAACATCTTTTTAAATTGAAAAATTGTCAAAACAGTTATAAATCTATTATAATTTTTTCAATTTGATTAATCCTTTGTCCTCACTAGCATTTGCTCAACGCCTTGACGCCTTGTATAAGTAAGCAATGACCTCATTTGAGGCATCGACTGGCGACCAAACGAATTGGGTTGTCGAAGATAATATCGAAACAAACATCTTCTTAAATGGAAAAATTACCAAAATAGTGATGAACTTATTGTAATTTTTTTTTTAATTTAGTTCTAATTTTTTTTAGCCAATTCAAACATAAATGTTTTATAATTATGTTAATTCAATCCATTTGGCCAATTTGGCTAAGTAACACTAACGTGGACACCAGGTAGCACACTGATGTGTCATTTTTTTAATCGAAGTGTCATTTTTTTAATTTTTTTTTATTTTCCGATTATATTATCTCGTGGACACTAGGCAGCACACCGACGTGTCATTTTTTTAATTTTATTTTATTTTCCGATTATATTATCTCATGGACACCATGCAGCACATCGACGTATCATTTTTTAATCAAAGTGTCATTTTTTAAAAAAAATTGGCATAGGGAAGAAGGAAGTTGAAAAAATTAAAAATTAAAAAATTGACACATCAATGCGGCTGGTCAAATTAGGCCAAATAGACTGAATTGGCACAATTGTAAAAATGTTTAAAATTGAATTAGCAAAAAAATATATATTTATGACTAAATTGAAAAAAGTTACAATAGATTTAAGATTATTTTAGCAATTTTCCCCTATTTAAATAGATGTATGATGAGAGCAAACTAGACTCTTATCAGATCAAACATGGGCAAGAGGAGCGATGCCTACGATGAGAGGGCTTAGGCAAAGTGTGGCTTCCGTTAACCTTCTAGAATGGCGAGGAGAGTAAAGGTGGATTGGATCATCTATTAAATAGGAGGAATATCGCTGAGCATACAACCCAAAAGCAACGGTGGAGCCAATTCTTTCGAGCAAGAGAATTCGTAACATCCAAAAATTTCACATCGAACGGAAGAGTTTTTTCCACGTAAATGATATCGAACTCTGACAACAAGATTTGCTACCTAGCAATTCGGCCTGAAACAACCGGCTTTTCGAAGAGATACCTGAGCGGGTCCATGCGCGCAAGAAGCAATCTGGACTCCCTCAACAATAAAGCAATTTCTCATATTAAAAGAAAAGAGACTGTTCCAGACTAAGTGAGCCTATTCGACCTACCTGCCTCGTAGAAAAGGAGGGGTTTGATTCATAAAATAAAGCTCCCGACCGAAAAAGGTGTGAAGATAAACTCCGAGTGGGTAACTCAAAACATGAAAATCTTTATACCGGGCAACATAATAAATAAAACGACAACCTATCAGCCACTAAGCTAGTCCGAAGGTCTGCCCCACGTACTCGGCGCTTGACATACAGAACGGACAAAGGAAATGGCGTACATCAAACCACATGCGGTAACCCAAAACGAAATAATCCTCTTTGACCCACATATCGGGTAGCCAATCCCATTTTTCCCCATTTTTCCCCATTTCGTCTCCAATACCCACCAAAACATGGCTTGAGTATTCCAATTTGTGGACGAACGTCAATATCTTGTGCTTAAGGACTATCAAACAACCTAAGACGCCTACACCTGTCGACGCGAATTAAGATAAAGTCTCATTTCAACAAACATGATGGGGTCCTTCGAGATGTGACGACGCATTGCTGTTCGGACCTACTCAGTACTCACGTCGATTTTCTCACGCTTTCACGCCGTCTTACATTGAATCTCAAACAAGAAAGACATGATGTGCCACGGTGCTCCGACTCCCGGAACCAGTACATTGAATCTCAAACAAGAAAGACATGACACGCCACGGTGCTCCGACTCGTAGAACCGGAATGAGATATCTTGTAAACCAAGGGAGGTGGGGACACGCCATGAGAACAATCTTTGTCGAGGTGTCCATCGCAGCAATGGACCTCCCATGTGGGCCGATCAGTGCTTCTGTTTCCTTCTATTGTCTTCAGACAGGGAGTTGATCCGAGTTTCCTTGCTACGGCACTTCATTATGGTTGATTTTTAGCAATGGTTGCAGTTATTGATGCAAACGAGGAAAGGCCTCACAGGCTCACAGCGAGGAAATACCACCGTATACAATTTCCGAGAGAGAAACGATGAAGATCCACGAGTACGCATCTCAAGCTATTTAGGAAAAGATAAAATACTTAAATCATACTAAACCAAGGTCGACTGAAGACCAACCAGGCTAAGCAAACACGCATGGACCCCAAAGAAGATAACCTCATATCGATACAGATAGCTGATTGCACAGCAAATCAAAACCGTATATTCCATCAAAATGATCGGAGAAAGAAAATCGACCTAAGACTGACTTTAAGCTTCACCTCCAAGTCCTAGACCTCAATTATATGATGGGCTCATGACTTCAGGTTCATTTGCATATGATGTTCCGGGATTTTATGAGGTACAACAGGCCGATCTTGTAGCTTGGGTTTCGCGTATGAACTGCATGTAATCCCATTCAAGAATTGAAATTTGAAAGGCATAAATTAGCAAGTTCCAAAAACGAAAAGTAACAAACACATATGACGAAAGATTCAACGGTTGCCACTTCAATAGGACATGGGGAGCCATTTTACATCCACAACTAGAAAAGCCAAAATAAAAAATCAGCAGCTCATAATGTGGAAAAGAATCGATTCCATCTATTTTTTTTCAAGAGGTCAAATTCCCCCAAGAAAAGGAAAGAAAAATCTAGAGCTAACTTCACCATTTGTTCATCTAGAATTCTAAAGCAGTAAACAGTACACTCTTAACAATATGAAGTAGAACCTTACAAATACAAAAAACTGAATTAGGCTGACAAGTTTCCCATATTTGTGACTACGCAAGGAACTTAGCAGACTAATAAAAGATGCAAAGTCCACACCGTCTACATTGATCACCTCCGGAAAACTAGTGTACATGATTATTCTCATCAAATCCTCTTTTTCTTGAAACCTAGTTTTTACCAGATGAAGCGGAATCAGTAAATGGAATAATCACAACCTAAGATCAGATTTCCAAAACTGGAGCATCGCAGCAACAGTCCTGCAGGTTGATATACAATTACGATAAGCACATAGGGAAGAACGATCATTCTACTAAAAGATAATTAACGTACCTGAATAAGAAACCAAATAGGTTGTTCTGGGTATGGCATATGCACTTCCAACAGCTGAAATCAGTGCACTAGCACTAAGAAAAAGATTAATATGTCAATGTATAACATGCATTCAAACAATCAGATATCATCAAAAAAATCCTCCATCACTGAGTAAAAGTTACTGAAAAAAGGGCAAGAAGATACCCAAAGAAACAGGTTCCCGATGAAGTTCCAATCTTTAACTGAAAGTGGCGTTTAGTCATATTGCTATTAAGCAATTGGCAAAGTAGTCAAGTACAAAATGACCACTTCACTGAGAAGGGCATACCTCAAAAACTAGTAGGTCAGCAATACCTGTCTTCCTTCAAACTTGACGATGGCAAGCACATCGTGTAACTTGGTACCATACTAAATATTCGCCCAAGAGAGTGTAAGTTCACAGGACGGTGAGGATGGATTTGCAAGCATTGTCAAATGCCAGGAGATAATTTGTTGTACGATAAACTCCAGATGCAACGTCACTGCTTAATGTATATTATCCACATGAAAAGCAGAAAATGAAGCAGCGACAAAGAACATAGCAAAATTGCAGGGACCAAAAAGGAAAGGCCATTGGAGAGTTGGAAGAAAGTCAATGGTAACAGATGTTTCATTGAACTATACAACTAAAAGTCAAGAGATAAATCAACAAATCAATCATTAATGTCTAAATGAGCTTCCATGATACAAAGGTTTACAAATCATGTTGGCACAGAATATGTACCATGAATTACAAGTTTGTAGTCTAATCCCGCCAGACAATTACAAGTAGGATGGAGAACCGTATGAGATGAAGATTATTCCAATCCATCCCACAAATCTGTACTGCAGAGAACCCCGTGTTATCTAGGTTGAAGCACGTGCACATAAAGGAGAAAATTCAGCTTCCTTGAATGACTCACCTTAATATCAATAAGGTTTACTTTGTCTATTGTCTCTTTTGAGCTGAACTTTCAATTTCTTACCACCTAATTGACGTCCATTCATTGTACTAATAGCAGATTCGGCAGCTTCAGGCGAGTCATAACTAACGAAACCTGAAAATAGTATAGCAAGATCAAATTTGCAAACCCTTGATAAAGAATTTAACTCAGAGATATTCTGAGTAGTCTTACCAAAACATTTGCTAATACCAGTTGCTTTATCAACATATACTTTAGCACTCAAAACCCTACCAAATGCCTTAAAAGCATTGGCAAGCTCTTGATCACCAAATTCTTGTGGTATGTGATAAATGAATAAATTAGCACCAGCTGGTCCTACATCACAAAAGACGTGAAGAGAAGTTAAATTGCCTGCACAACACCTATAGAAATAGCAAGCAGAAGCCGAAAGGTAACAAATTTGGGTAAGAACCTTCAAGTTGACCTCCACCACTAGGACTGGCAACTGAAGATGATGCAGAGTCACCATCCAGAGACACAGGAGCAGCAACACTTGCAGAACCACTTAAAGGTCGGTGACTCATCATTCCTCCAGCGTACGCAAGAGGATACTGAACACCGGGCACTGCATGGTACGGAGAACTCATATAACTTGCAGGAGGCAATGCATAATTTCTGGCTGATACTTCAGGTGAAACTGCACGCAAAGCGTTTCCCCGGTTGGCAGGAGGAATCATGTTATGGAATTGATTCTGCACTGGTGGCAATTGGTATTGCATGAGCCCATAAGTTCCAGGACCCTAAAGAGAATGAGATCACGATCACAATCATCACCCACTGGATCATAAAGTTGATGAAAAAAGTAGGCAGAAAAAACAAGTGTTGCTAAAAGTCTGTTCCTAATTTGTTATCTCTGTGAAGACAAAACTAAAGGAGCGTAAGAATATCAATACCAATATGAGTTAGACTCATGGCACATATAACAGTGTCAAGGGGTGGATAGATGTCTGGTCATAGGTATGATGATGGCCAAGATAAAATCTCTAAAAATTACTGGCTTTCAACAAGGCACCGGAAGACAATGAGGTTCAATGAAGAGGTTTAGAAATTACAAGGAGAAAAAAATGCTTGAACTGCTCATGACGGTGTCTAAGCATGGCGAACACATTTCAGTAGGAACAGAGAAATGACCATATGAAAGGTGCTAATATAGTGGAAAACCTAGGCCTGCACTTAGTGTAGTTAGCAAAATATGCACTGGGAGGAAAAGAGGTTCCAAAACCAACCTGATAGCCATATCCGTTATATGGTGGCATGTAACTCATAGGCAGTGCCCCAAACAATGATGGATGTTGTGAATCAGTATTTTGCATACTAGCAGCATTCTGAAATTGAGCTTTCTGAGCTCTTCGAGCTTGCCTTTCCTTTTCAGTATCTGCCCATTTGACAACAAGGGGAACACTTGAACCCTAAAAAAGCAAGAAAGAGATGTCAGCAGCTCATTAATTATCTCCCCAGTCTAATGCACATTTAGCACAGATCATCCATAGACAAGAAGGAAGATGGATATAGGTGGGCATACAAGTCTTCCATTTGCAGATTGCAAATTCAAGTAACAGTACTCTATAGCAAAGACCTACTAAACTTAAAGATAACAGAAAAAGAAGATCATGCAGACAAATCTACAGCTTCTAGGCTAGGAAGAAAGTAATGTCTAACTGAAGGTGGTTCTCTTCAGCCGGTACACATATTAGTCTGAATTTATTTACTATCAATTCCCCCACATCTTGATGTTTTTGGCCAGAGTCCTACCCAAGTATACTATTCTACAATGGATTCGATTTAATTTATTGCTCAACCAAAAAAAGAGATACGCTAAACACATTGCTTGCACCAGAAATCAGCTTTGGCCCAAATATAGCATTCGCATCAGAGTAAGATTAGTCCAGCTAGCATCACATAAACTGATTCCAAAAATCAAATCTCATGCTTACAGTCATGAAAAACCTGGCTATAAACATTCTCTTTCCAGGTCAGCACTGTCATTGCAGCAAATGTCATTAGTCTTTATATTCCGAATTCACTCCATCAGCAAAATATGTTGGAGTTCCAAAAGAAACAAAACAAATGATGCTATTGTTAATTTGTTTTTCCACTTTTCAGCTCTGTTAGTTCGCATAAAGATTGTTACAGCACTGCATCCAGCTGTACTTTACTAGCTATGCATTGACCTAATCAAGGTCAAAAATGCCCGTCAAATCACAGAAGACAAGGCAAAAATCAGAATCCTATTGTTCCAGGAACAAAGTGGAGGAGTTGCCACAGGTGAAGGAAGGGGGTCAATGGATGGTCTGAACTCCTCCAACACTGGTGAAAAACGTGCCCAAGGTCTAAGTTGAACGTGACTACCGTGGTCAGAACATTAGTGATGTGAAAAAAAAAAAGTTCATTTTTAAAGCAATGTGACAGTTCAAAACTCTTGGGCTGGTCAATCACTCAAAGCATCACTTTCGTCAATCTTGATCAAGTCTGTTGACTCCATTTAATTACTTCCAGCGACATTGAGCAGCAGACCACATGACACCAATATGACAAGACATGTTATAAGTAGATAGGAATCCAGATTTCTATCATAAGCTGAAATGAAGGACAAACCTCCATTTTATGCTTTCCATTCAGGGCATCTAGAGCTGCAAGTGCTTGTTCCTTTGTCTCATACTTTATAAAAGCACAACCTGCATGGTCAGTGTTAAAATCAGGCCAGTGAGTTTTCCACAAAAAACATAGATTAGCACCATTAGTAACAACTTCTTAAAGACTAGGAAAGCAATAGACACTAATTAAGCCCGATTACAGTCCAACATAACATAGAGGTAAAAGAAGCACCTTTGCTGGTTTTTTGAGAACCTCTTAATATATGCAGGTCCTTAATAGTACCATATTTTGAAAAAACAGCAGCTACTTCATCTTCAGAGACATTCTTCGGAAGCATGCCAACAAAGAGTTTGTGTTCTGGTTCAGAATTGCAGTCAAAAACTGATCATTCAAAGCATATTATCATGAATATGATGCAATAAATTCAAGCAGGCTGTCATTATACATGGCGAGACAAACTATAACTGTCCAAGAACTCCTCAAGCAATTCACCAAATTGTCTTAGCATAAAAAGAAGAAAAGAATCGCATATGCATTTACCTAGCCTTTCCAACTCTCCATCTGCATACTTCACTTGCAGTGGACTAGATGCCTGCATTCCAAGAAAACTTTTCCAGTCAGAGTTAAGATAACATCCCTAGGAACTAATGCATAACAGGCTACAATACGATTGCATAAGGATATCAAATCAGAAGTCTAAGGATAAAAAGCATCCTATGTTGCTTAAGACTCAGACATGTGTCATATGGGCAATGTCCCTATGTCCAACTTGTCTCCAAATGTATTTGTCACAGGATTTGGCATTTGAACACAATATTTGACCCCAATGATAGCATATAATAAATAAATATCTCCACTCTAAGGGCAATACACGCACAAAGCTTTTTATATTCTAAAACAATACAGTGCCTTATTAAACATGGCTCATGCAAGTTTTGATGTGCATGTTTATTCACTCCCCCCCCCCCCCCCCCAACTTTTCTCTTTTCTTCTCTTCCTTCTTTCAACTTGTCTCGAAACTTTGGATTAATGGGACAAACAAATTGATAAAGCAACAAGCTATGAAAGCCGTGGAAAAACAACACATCATTATTCTGATCGAAATTTCCAATCTCCAGTAACCAGAGGACTACATTTGACACTAGACTAGAGTTACGAGACTTGATTGCACGAATTAAGAATTCAAGGATTTGATTGCAAACTTCACGTAAGTCATTGGACTGAAAATGAAATTATCCCATTTTCACACATTAAATGTGGCGAAATGAATATTAGATTTTTTAACTTGGTGTTAAGAAAACTCACTTCCCCCCCCCCCCCCCTTCCAAATTCCTGCGTCTGCCACTGACTATACTTCAATCTTTTTCTATTGATTCTGCAGAATATAATATGGACAAATATTGCATGGCAGTTTTCAAGATAAAGTGACCGTGATTAAATAGTACAAAACAGAACAAATTTGATGGTTTAAAGTTTCTAATCCAGCATGCATCAAATGATAAGATATGAGAATTGTAAAAGACATCAAAAGGTCAATCATTCTAAAGAAAATACTATGTTCCAACCACTCAAACCCATAAGAACCCTACTAATCAGAATGTAGAGTAACAAGAACAAGTTTCCAAGGTTAAATCTAACGAAAGAAAAGGGAAATGAGAAATGAAGAAATTACAAGCAAATGGGGAATCGAGCAAATAACTCATATAGAAATGAATGACTCCCCTAGAATTTGAAAACATGATGCCATTCTTAGTATACACCAAAAGTAATGTCCAAGAAATCTTAATGCTAAGTCGCAACCAATCAGTAAGGCAAGGCACCAATTGATATGAACATACTCGGAAACAAATGTGCTTGATTTTCTTTTCTATTTTTGCCGTGATTGTTGAGTTGCTGAAGGTTTTTTCTCCCAATTTATCATGATAGCATTTTCTTTATATGACAATATACAAACTGTATATACTTACTAGTTACTACTTACCAGTCAAGTGGATATAAAAGACTAATTAAATACCATTCATGATTGAACTAATTAAACGGTTACAGCTAGGAGTTAAATTGACTCAAATCGACTTCTTCCATTTGAAGACGAGACTTCCATGTATCGACTCCCCTCCCCTTTGCAGCATGCACGGACTGCTGTAACCGATCTAGAACTTCTACATCCGGAAGACTGATGCAATGCGGTGATTGCATCGCTATCCCACGTGCAAACCCAAAGTCACCACACAGTAAAGATGCACAAAAACAGTCGATCGCTCTTCTGACGACATCGGAAAGCAGCTTGTTGCAGAAATTCCCGAGACGACAATTAGCACACACGCCATCAGGGAAGCATGCAGAAACTAGTGAACTAAATTTACGCACTTCCAAAAAAAAAAAAAAAGATCTGGCCGCACCAGAACCAACACATTCCTAACGAGGCTGGGATCATCATTTCGCAGCCGCAACCGCAACCGCCCGACAGCATCAATGCACAATGCAGGAACATGATTACTCCGTAAATGAACAGATCGAGAAGCAAAAAAAAAAAACCGACACTAACCCCCGGTAACGTCCGCTTGTTGTGGCACGCGCCGATCGCCTTGTCGGCCTCCTGCCTCGACGGGCATATCACGAAGCAACAACCTTCGCCCAGAGAAAGAAAGAAGAAGAAGAGAAAAAGAGACGCGCGAATTAGGGCACGAAAACAACCAACCGAACCGCACTAAAAGACTTTTCTAAATCTGAAACGCGCGAATCGCGCCGCTCCAGAGATCCGGAAGGGGGGAGGAGCGGAAGAAGAAAATGAGGGAGAAGGCGAAACGAAGTCCAAGCTCGAGAATGCGGGGGGCGAGAAAAACGAACCGCGGGAGGCCCGCGTGGCCTTGTCCTTGATGACGTTGACCTCGTCCACGAGCGCGAACTCCCGGAACATGGCGAGGAGGTCCCCCTCGGTCATGCTCTTCGGGACCTGGCCGACGAACAACTTCACGCTCTCCTCCTCGCCGCCGCCGTCGCCGCCCCCCTCCGCCGCCGGCGCCACCGGCCCCTCCACCTCCACCTCCACCTCCACCTCCACCTCCACCTCCTCCTCCTTCTCCTTCTCCTTCCTCTCCTCCTCCGCCATTAACGCACTCCGCAGCAAGAATGCTCCCCTCTCTCTCTCCCTCCCTCCGACACTCTCTCTCCTCTCTCTCTCTCTCTCTCTCTCTAGAACCCGCCGGAACGACGCCCCTCCCTCTCTCTCTCTCTAGAGAATGCAGGTTTCTCTCTCTATAGAAGACGCTTTGCTTCGCTGGCTGCGAATTCCCTTTTTTCTCTTTCTTTTCTTCGCGAGTGTTTTTTTTTTTTTTTTTCCTTCTCTCTCTCTCTCTCTCTTCGAGTAGGAGTCGTCGCTTTTGGTTTTGGATCTTCTCCGCCTTACTTCCGGGCAAGGGGCGAGTTTTTCCCTTTTTATTTATTTATTTATATTACGGTATTGGGTGGGGGTAGCAGATTGCCCCCGGTCGTCGCGTTATTCACGGTTCTGCCACCGCGCCCCGTTCACAGCTGTTTGCCGGGGTGCGCTGACGTGGCGTGCGTGCGCGCGCGCCGGGGGACAGCAGGTGCCCCTCCTCCTCCTCCTGCCGCGGCTTGCGAGGTAAGGTAAGAAAAATAGAGAGAGAAAAATAGAGAGAGAGAGACGCAATTGGGCAAAAAGGACAAGCGGAGCTTGATTTCCTTTCCCAACTTACATAATTAAAAAGGCTTCGTTTGCTCTTCTTTTTTTTTTAATAATTTTAACCCACAACATAACGTGCAGGCCTAACTGACGCTACACCTTACGAACCTAGTGATCTGATTGAAGCTTGGATGTCTTCACTAACTCCAATGGAGAGTAAAGTCGCGTACAATTAATGGGATTCGAACGGATGACCTCAATCAATCACGTCGACCATTTGGTCTTCATCTCTAGAACCTTGAATTTTAAGCATAATGCACACATCACGCGAATTGATTCGACATGCGCTTTGGCTAAATTCCCTTTTTCTTTTTTATGTTCAAAACACAAGTCGTATTTCAAGTGTATTTTTATTGTGAAAAATGAATAATCTAAAAAATATTAAAGTAAGTGCTTACGTAATTTAAAATAACCAGTCGGTCAAAGATTTCTTTTATGTCTAGAGAAATTTCATGAATAATAAAGAATAATTTTCGTCCATTCATTTTTATAAGTCATGCAAATAATTATTATATGTTATGAAGAATTAAAAAAAAAAAATAGGGCCGTATTTTCCTTCTCGGAAACTTTCAAAACAGAAAAAGAAATGCCAAGTTGCGGGGAAATTTTCGTACTTCCGGCATGTGCCAACTTGAGTTTCGCATGACTTTGATGGAGATTATGCGGTCGCCTGGCGGAAGGAAGGGGGGAAGGGAGAGATCTTTAAAATAATCAAATACGCCACCGGAGATCGAGCTGTGCATCTCCTGGAGCAGAAAACGGGAAATGACGAAAACGACCTCGGATCGCGTCGTCTTTGACCCGGCCGAGCGGGGCTGGCGAGGGGGAAAGGGGAGGGGAAATCTGTGGGGCCCGATCTGATTTTCCATTTTTTTTATTTAAAAAAAGTGGGGGGGGGGGGGAGTAGGTGGGACCAGCTGGTTGGAGTTCATTAGGTTGGATTTGAATTATCCAATCGGGAAGCGGTAACGTGACCCTCTCTCCACGGGAGGAGGGGGAGCTCATCACATCAGCCCATCCCCATCATAACTCGTGTGGTCTCGAGCATCCGATTGGTCAGATTCCCGATCGATGAAGTTCGAGGTTACGAACGTCGCCCCTGCCCGCAAGCTCGGTGAAAAGTAGAAACGGGCGGCGTTCGTGCCCTTAAGGCTGCCGGTCGGAGACGTTTAAAAAAAGACCCGACCCTTCTTGTCGTCAGGAAAATAACGTTCGGGAACAAATATTATAAATCATGTGATGAAGAACCCAGAGATGGTCGGCGCGGGGCCATGACTTTTTAATGCAATGTGTAAAGCTATGATTCATTTGATCTCACATGAAATTCCTCTATTTTTTGTCCGAATGAGTTTGGGCGTTGCGAGCCAATGGTAACATGACGCTGTTGAAAAAGATATAAAAAAAAAAACCCTCTTTTGCCGGAAGAGTGTTTTGCTTTGGAAAGCTGAAGCGGATCTGGAAAGGGGGACGCTTTGGGTTGGTCAATTTTCAGGATGCAAGCGTGCCGTGTTTGTTTATTCACTTCTCTTTTAGCTCCCTTTTGCTTAAGAACCCAACAACATCCAAAAAAAACCACAAACGTGATATGGTAATGTCGATGACTATTTGGCGATGGAGAGACAGAGATGGGCGAGTCGATTGCTGTCGCTTTGGAAAGCTGTCTCTTCTCCCCCAGTCATGTGCCGAAAACATTGCGGTCTACTTCATGAAAACGACTTGTCTCCCAATTTTCTTTTTGCTTGCTTTCTGGTTCTCTGGTAGCGTTTCTGGTTGCTCTTCCCTCTTCTTTCGACTCGCCCTTCCTTCCGGGGATTATGCCGCGACATTACCCATGTCGTGGCTCAAGAATGCGCTCGCTCAAGTACATAAATGTCGTTAAGTAAGGGTGATCAATTTTAAAGACGTTCATACCAAAAAGTTGAAACTTATTATGTTAGAGTCGGTTTCCACTTTTGAACTGATTCTCTTGGAAAAGTTGTTCGACACTCGGGTTGACCTTGGAAAGTGGGTCTAATTTTAAAAGTATAACTACTATTTAATGAAACTCATAACGTGAACAATTTGCAATATAATGATTAAGGTATTGATGGGTTCGAAACTCATCCCACTTATCTATATTTTCTCTAAACAAAGTTGGTTCTTCAATCGTTACTTAATCTCCATGTAAACCGGCTTGAAATTAATCGAGTAAGGCCAATTCGATTTTGTTCCCAAATTAAATTGGCACGGATGTTCACCTGTAGTTGCAAGAGCAAGCACTTGGCTAGTTACAAAAAAAAAAAAAAAAAAAAGCAATAGTTCGTTCCATTTTACCATGCGTAAACCTATTTTTTGTCCATCTTTTTTTTTTTTTCATTTTTGGAAATATGCGTTACATCCTCACTTTGTCTGCATGCAAATGCAACGCACATTAAAATGCATGTTTTGTAGTTATAAGGCGCCAAATCCCTGAAGAAACACTTTTTTGAACTTTTGCCTACAATACAAAAATATCATGACTTTTCCATCCGAGTACTATTATGACTAATCTGTTGATGTGAGAACTAGATTGGAAGAGAAAAAGAGCAGCGATGATGCCTCAAAACCCGTTATAATATCATTATCAAAATTTGAGTTTTCATTAACATCCTCACTTTATAGGGGGATGATTAGCAATCTCTTAATGTTAATAATAACATTGAAAAAATTATTGACGATTTTTGTATATGTAAACAGATTTCGAGCTATAGTGAAAGTTTGAAATGTCTTATTAGATAAAAAAATTTCGAAACAGGATTGAGATTAAACTTAAACTTGAGGAATTTTCATTGAGGGAATTAGCCCCCTAGAAAGAAATTAGCCCCAAAAGATTTGGGCAGTTAAAAAGCGTATCGAGCTAACGGGGGCAGCAGCACATTGAATACCAATTGAAAAACCTTAAAAAGAAGAAAACATCATTGTCAGCCGAAAAGGCAAAAAGATGCCGTTCTCTATGGAGCCTTATCCGCAGGGAAGGGCAAGACGGTAATTGCACGGGGGCAGGGGGCAGAACCGTAGTTAAGCGCGACCCTGGAGGGCCAAATTCCAAGCACGCCAGACTGTCCCGCCAAGGCAGTACTCCTCAGGAGGCGCCACGTGGCGCTCCTCCCCTCCCTCTCTCTCTCTCTCTCTTTCTCTCTCTATCTCTGTGCAAGTTGCAACTTGACCCCTCCTCATTTGGACCTCTCTTGTCTCCGTGTGAGCGGGTGCGGAATTGAAGGGGCGCTCGCCGAGCAGCTGCGTACGGAATATAATTTAATTTTTTTTTTATATAAACGATGAATACTTTGAAAATAGAATATTTTCCCGTCAGACTGATTGTGCCTGATTGCATGCGAACCTTTTTTATATTTTCCAGTGTCTCCGGTTATTTCGCAATAATTTCAATCGGACCAATCGCGCCCGTTTCACGAGAGCCTAGTGCGTCATGAACCTTAATTCTCGAGAGGTCTCGCGTGAGACCTATTTGAGTTGGCAATTATGGTATTTTGGGCTTTTGAATAATGGGTGTACCTCGATAATAGATTTCGGAGTGTTTGTCAATTATTTGTAGATTTTGACATATGAGCTTGTGGATTTATACTGCTTGATGATTTTTTTTTTTATTGATTTGTAGTTTAATTGCGTGATTTGGTTATGTGTTTTGAGCCTATGTTGTTGTTTATATAAACATGTAGTCGACTGGGTGAAACCTTGAAGTGGACATAAAAATTGGGAAAAAATGTTTTCAATAATTTCTTAAAAAATAATGCAAAGTACCGAACCCCCCCCTTCCTTTTTATGAAAACAAAGTATTTCATTCATTCAATAAAACATAAGTGTTTTAAAACAAAGAATATTCTAAAAAGGCCTTGGCGGATTAGTAATCCAATTACAAGAAAGTGATTTTTGACGATAAGCTTTGGCAATTCAATCTGTTAATGAGTTAACCTCGCGAGTGCAATGAGTAACACTAACTCACTTCAAATGGCAAAATGAATTCCAAATTCTAAAATCTTAAATTGATGTTCTCAGGCCAAATTCCAAGGGCAAAACAAGTGCCCTATATACTGATCAAGAATTCTCGACGCTAGTATTGTGATTTTTATATCATACGATTTGCGACAATCAATTGATAAAAATGCTCAATTGGTTTAGGACCTCATATCAACATTGCATTAAAGTGATGATGCGGCATATGGTTTGATTCTATCATTTATTGTGTACAAGTGATGATGCATCCAAATGAATACTATGCACATGACTAAGTTAGAATCAAATTATACTCCACATCCAAATGACAACTATGCAAGTAGTTTAGTCAATATCAAAATATTTAGTACATCCTAATAACTATTGTGTAATGACATTCGTACTAGTGAGTTCTCAGACACCATGCAGAACTAAAAGAGACCAATTTAAGATTACGTGGAAGAGGAATTGCAAGCACAATTTGCGTATTATACCATATCTTTGATTGAAACAAAAAACATTTGACTTACGAGTATCGACTTACCTTGTAGGTGCAAGTATATAGATGCAACGCGGTAATAACAAATAGGGCATCAATAGTAATAAGAAGACGAGAACATGATATACCTATTGGAGCTCTCAATCTCAACCCTTGAAGCTTCCTTTGAAGCCAACTCCAAGAGCTGCTCACTCCTACAGCTCCTCTCGACTAATTGATGCCAATTCCTTTAAATTCCGAACACAACGAGTGCGACATTCATATGCCACGAATGACTAAGGTTGCAACGGGCTACCCATGCCACGATTGATGCATCAAGCTCAGCCTTCATGAGCTTTCCTTCGAAGCCAATAGTAGTAGCCACTTTATCTCGTGGCGCCTCTAGTCCAATCACTAGCTCTTTTGACTCATGAGCTAGGCCAACGAGAGCAACCAGGTGAAAATGAGGACAAGGCCTTGTTGTTAGAGAGAGAGAGAGAGAGAGGGGAGCTTGGTAGAATAGACATGGGAGAGGACATACTGTACTTTTGCATGTGCCATGGATGTACTCAATTCGAGATGGATTTGGACTATACACTGCATCCAAATGACAACTATGAACATAAATTAGTTGATATCAAAATATTTAGCATGTCCGAGTGGCTACTATGTACATGGTATAATTAGAATCAAACCCTTCAACACTCACTCTAACCAAGGAGGATGGCATTATTGGCAGTGACCTTTGTACCGGTGAGTTTTTAGACACCGAACATAACTAAAAAAAAAAGAAATTTAAGACTATGGAAGAGGAATTTGCAAGCACAGTTTGCACATTTTACTGTATTTCTAATCCAAATAGAAACATTTGACTTACTAGTATCGAATCACCTTGTGGCGCCAGCATATATATGTAGCACAACAATAGCAAATGGGGCACTGATAGTAATAGGAAAGTGAGAACATGGCATACTCGTTGGAGCTCTCGATCTCCACCCTTGAAGCTTACTCCAAAGCTAGCTCCAGGAGTTGCTCAACCCAATAGTTTCTCTCGACTAATTGCTACCAATTCCTTTGGATTAGGAACATGACGAGTGGTGGAATCATATGGCACAAAGGACTAGGTTCGTAATAAATCCCACCTATGCCACGGCTGACACATCAAGTTTAGCCCTCATGGACTTCTTTCAAAGCCTATAGTTAAATTCCACTTACACCACGGTTGAATCAAGCTTAGCCCTCATGGACTTTCTTCAAAGCCTATAGTAGCAGCCGCTTTATCTCATGGTGCCTGTTGTCCAATCACTAACCCTTTCAACTAACAAGCTAGGCCAACGGGAGCAGCCAAGCGACAATGAGGATGAGGGCCTTGGCAATATCCAATGCCTCAACCATAGCCAAATGAGTTTGAGAGTTTGAGAGAGTGGGTTAGAGAGAAAAACATATTAAGATTTAGGTAGAGAAGCAAAGAGTAATGTGAAGTAATTAGGTGGAGAGAAAGGCGGGAGAGTATCCTAAAAAATTGGAAAGATTAGCGCATTAAGCCATCCCTTATCCACGCTATATTTGAAAAGCGTACACCCAAAATATGGATGTGAACATGCAACAGATCAAACATGAGAAAAATTGAAAAAAAAAAAAATTGAGTCATTTTCAATGTGCCAACAAAGATCAATATGAATTAAGATAAAATAAGTGAATAGTAAGAATGAGTAAATACAGGAATCATGGAGCCTTTGAAAGGCAAGTCCATTTCAATGTATCCACATTTCTTTTTCCTGAATGGATCCAAGCGTCACGGAGTTAAATAACATATTCAAAGTTGACCAAATCTATCAATTCAACGAACAATGAATGATGTGCCAAATTCAGAGTTGCAAAGCCCATGCAAAACATTGCAAGTATCATTCAAACACATCTCGAATTGGGCACGTGCATAACACATGCAAAACATGTGCGAACGAAAAACTCTAGTATTATATTAAGATCTTCACTCATAAATAACTAGTTACACAATCGCACTTTCTATGAGTATTGCTATGATAAATTGAACTAAGAGGAATGCTCAACTGAAATATTAGGTTAGTTACACACGATTTTGCTCTTCTAATAATTTATAAATGGAATCATTGTCACATCACCCCAAATGTGTATCTTCATGTTCCCTCACTGTAGCTGTATTGTATCGGTTGTTTGTAGTTCCCTCACCACAGCTGTATTGATTGTTTGCAGTTCCCTCGTTGCGGTGCATGTACCAAACAATAGTTCGATCTCTTTTGTGGTCTTCCCGCTAGTCTCTAGCATCAACCAATAAAGTACCAGCCCCATAACCAAGGCGATAAAGGCTAATGATATGGCAATCCCACCAAGGGTGATGGTCTTGGCCAGCGATATGTAGTGACAACCCTATGTTCACCGTCTGCTTTACGCCAATACCAATTGTGTATCCTTGTGCACACAATCTTGTGGGGAAGATCTCTGAACAGTAGATTGCTGTTATCGGTGCTAGCTCGATAGAGAAATAGATCACATACCCAATCCCCATGACTAAGCACGTCACCACCACCCATAAGGGCCTCGTGTTGCTGACCTCAATGAACCTAAGCCACGCTCCAAAGGAGATCAGTGAGATAATCACTCCACCAATGCTACTAAGAAATAGCAGCCGCCACCCGAGCTGGTCGACGAAATAAGTGGTGAAGAGGACGAATGGTATCTTCAGCAAATCAACCATTAAGCTTACAATGAGTCTTTTGGAGGACGGGATGATGCGGAGCTTCCCGAAAAAGGCAATTCCATTTCAATGTATCCACATTTCTTTCTCTTGAATGGATCCAAGCATCACAGAGATTATGGCCCTGTTTGGTTTGGCTTTCCCAAGAAGCTTTGAGCCCCTAAAGTCCCTTGGGGAAAATATTTGGTGTTTAAGAGACATTTTTGAATGCTCATTTGCCAAATGTGAGCATTCCAAATGCTGAAAACTGAATGTTAGGGAGGGCTTTCCCAAGAGGCTTTGAGCCCCCAAAGTCCATTGAGGAAAATATTTGGTGTTTAAGAGACATTTTTGAATGCTTATTTGCCAAATGTGAGCATTCTAAATGCTAAAAGCTGAATGCTAGAGAGGAGTTGCTTTGGGCTATGGCATTTTGGAGATGGAATTTCCACTGTTCATGGCAATATTATTCATCTTCTTCTTCTTCGGCCATCTTCTTCCACACCTGAAAGCTACGCTTCTTCGGCAACCACCGCCGCCGCTTGGGGTCGCTCGTCCCTGATGACCACCGCCTGGGGTGGCGCGACTTGCGACCTAAGCGATGTCGCACGACCTCAAGTGGCATCGCCTAGGCCGTGTATACCTCAGGCGACGCCGCCCAAGGTTTAGGCGACCTTAAGCGATTACCCAGGCGGTTGGGTTACGTTGGGGGTGAGCACGGTTCCCAAGTAGAACTGGAAATTGGAGAATCGCACCAGAGGGTTCGATTTAGTTCCTGGTTCTAAAGAGACCGGTTCCGGTTCTCGGTTCCCTTTTTCTGGGAATCGGTCAAAGTTAAAAAAAAAAAAAAAAAAAAACCCTAGCACCTTGCTTCCCCCAACGTGATTTCCCTCCCTTTTTGCCGATTCTTCCCCCCTTCCCTTTTCTTTTTTTCCCTCTCTCTTTCTTTTCTCCCCTTTTTCCTCTCACGTCACTTCCTGCCCCCCAACTTTTTTCTTTTCTTCTCTCTCTCTTCTCTTTCCCCTTCTCTCGGCCGAACCCTTCTTCTTCTTCTTCTTCTTCTTCCCTCTTGTTGGCCGCTGCTTCACCCACCACCACATCACTGGCCCACGCCCTACTCACCACCACCCACCGCTCGTTCGACGAGTTGTCTTGCCATTGAGCCCGACGAGCTGTGGCATCGTCCGCACGCCCCTCAATGCCTTTCGGCCCCTTGACGCCGCTCGACGCTCGCTCAATGCCCACTCAACCCCCTCGACGCCCTTAACACTCGCTCGACACCTCTCGACTCCTCGACGCCGCTCGGCCTCTCGATGCCGCATAGCCCCCTCGACGCTCGCTCGGCCCCCCCCCCCCCCCAACACCGCCCGATGTCCCCTTGATATCGCTCGCCGCCCTCGACACCGAAGAAACTCGCCTCCTCCAGCTTCAATCGCAAGTCTAATTTCTTGCTGTTTCTACTCTTAAATGTTAGATCTAATCTAACATTTTTAGCTTCCTTATTTGGTCGATTTCTGAGATGTGAGCGTCATGCTTGTGTGCCCTGATCCAAGTACATACATAGTGAGGGAAGGGAATTTGTGGGGTTGTGTCACGTAGGTTCTTCCATATCCCAAAATAAGACCAAGATGCCTGTTCTGGGATTTTCATCTTATTGTTCAGTGGCTATTGTTGTGGCTGTTCTTGTTCTGGTTTTAAATGGGGCTGATTTGTGCAATGGAGGGAAGACCAACACTTTTGTCCATAAAGTAGAGAAAACTGTGGACATGCCTCTAAATAGCGATATTTTCCGAGTGCCTCCTAGCCATAATGCCCCTCGATAGGTCTCAACTGAGCTTGTCTTTTAACTTTTTCTTTTAGTATAGCACAAGCTTTTCCTTCTGTTCATTTGTGACTAGTGAAATGGTTTGTCGAAAGAAGTGTATGTTGTCTCATATTCGCTGCATTGTTGACAATTACCTTCTGATAATGATTTGCAGAAAGTGGGAGACAACCATTGGACTTCACTAGGAGTGGCAAAAGGCATTGCGCACATCCATTTGGCCATAGGCAGGAGGATTATCCATGGCAACATACCTTGAAGGTTGCATCCCAGAGTTTGGCCTGAGTTCTTTGATCCGCACTCCTACAGCGCCTCCTAGAACTAGAAGTGCAGGTTATCGGGCTCCTGAAATCATGAAAACTAGGAAACCCACACAAAAATTAGACATCTATAGTTTTGGAGTACTGCTCCTTGAAGGATTGTCAAGATGTTGGACCCCATTATGGTGTGTTCAAGCTATTTTTCTGTGTTAATCATGATTTGAAGGATAGGCTCAAAAAAAAGAGTGAGGATTAAGAGGTGTAAGATTGTTTATTATTGATGCAATCATTTTCGTTTTTTAAACTAAAAATGAAAAAAAAAACTGTTGAAACCGAACCAGAATCGGGAACCGCTCACCCCTAGGTTGCGTGACCCAAGGCGTCGCCAGGCGAGCCACCTCCCCCCCCCCCCCCATCGCCACTAGCTACTCCCCTACAATTTTCCCCTCTCCGGCTGCATCTCCCCCTCCCTTTTCTTTTCTTTTCTTTTTTTTTCCTTTTTCTTTTTACCTTAAAGCTACTTTGCAAAATATACACAACCAAACATACTTGTTTTCACAAACTGCCCATTCACTCAAAAATACTTGGGGAAATGGCTTTACATTTCCCCAAAGTTGAACCGAACAGGCCCATTTTACATATTCAAAGTTGATCAAATCCATCAATTCAACGAACAAAGAATGATGGGCCAAATTCAGAGTTACAAAACCCATGCAAAACATTGCAAGTATCATTCAAATACATCTCGAATTGGGCATGTGCATAACACGTGCAAAACATGTGCGAACGAAAAATATAGTACATTAAGATCTTTACTCATAAATAACTAGTTACACAATCGCACTTTCTATAGGCATTGCATGTGCAATTGCTAGCCTACTGGTTTACTTCCAATGTTTATGGAGAGCACTGTTAATAGCAATTGTTACTGCTATGATAAATTGAACTAGAAGGAAGGCTCAACTGAAATGGAAGGCTCAACTGAAATGTTAGGTTAGTTACACACGATTTTGCTCTTCTAAAAATTTATAACTGGAATCATTGTCGTCATCACCCCAAATGTGTACTTTCATGTTCTCTCACTACAGCTGTATTGATTGTTTGCAGTTCCCTCGCTGCGGTGGATGTACCAAACAATAGTTCGATCTCTTCTGCAGCCTTCCCACTAGTCTCTAGCATCAACCAACAAAGTACCAATCCCACAATCAAGGCGATAAAAGCTAATGATATGGCAATCCCACTGAGAGTGATGGCCTTAGCCAGCGATATGTAGCTCAGTGACAACCCTATGTTCATTGTCTGCTTCACGCCAATGCTAATTGTGTATCCCCGTGCACGCAATCTTATGGGGAAGATATTTGAACAGTAGACTATTGCTATCAGTGCCAGCCCGATGGAGAAGAAGATCCTGTACCCAATCCCCGTGACCAAGCATGTCACCACCGCCTACAAGGGCCTCGTGTTGCTAGCCTCAATGAACTTGAGGTACACTCCAAAGGAGACTAGTGAGATGACCACTCCACCAACACTGCTAAGCAATAGCCATCACCGCCTAAGCCAGTCAATGAAATAGGTGGCGAAGAGGATAGATGGTATCTTTAGCAAATCAACCATCAAGCTTACAAGAAGTCTTTTGGAGGACGGGATGATGCGGAGCCTCTCAAAAAAGGTAAGTCTATTTCAATGTATCTACATTTCTTTCTCCTGAATGGATCCAAGTGTCATGGAGATATATTACATGTTCAAAGTTGACCAAATCCATCAATTCAACGAACAAGGAATGATGTGCCAAATTCAGAGTTATAAAGCCCATGCAAAACATTGCAAGTATCATTCAAATACATCTTGAATTGGACATGTGCATAATATGTGCAAAACATGTGCAAATGAAAAACCTAGTATTATATTAAGATCTTTACTCATAAATAACTAGTTACACAATCGCACTTTCCGCTAGTCTCTAGCATCAACCAATAAAGTACCAACCCCACAACCAAGGCGATAAAAGCTAATGATATGGCAATCCCACCGAGGGTGATGGCCTTGGCCAGTGATATGTAGCTTAGTGACAATCTTATGTTCATCATCTGCTTCACGCTAATGCTACTTGCGTATCCCTATGCACACAATCTTATGGGGAAGATCTCTACACAGTAGACTGCTACTATCGGTGTTAGCCTAATGGAGAAGGAGATCACGTACCCAATCCTCGTGACCAAGCACGTCACCATCGCCTACAAGGGTCTCATGTTGCTAGCTTCAATGAACTTGAGGTACGCTCCAAAGGAGACTAGTGAGATGACCACTCCACCAACACTGCTAAGCAATAGCTGCTGCCGCTCGAGCCAGATGACGAAATAGGTGGCAAAGAGGACGAATGGTATCTTTAGCAAATCAACCATCAAGCTTACAAGGAGTCTTTTGGAGGATGGGATGATGCGAAGCTTCCCGAAAAAAGGCAAGTCCATTTCAATGTATCCACATTTCTTTCTCCTAAATGGATTTAAGCGTCACGGAGATATATTACATGTTCAAAGTTGACCAAATTCATCAATTCAATGAATAAGGAATGATGGGCCAAATTCAAAGTTACAAAGCCCATGCAAAACATTGCAAGTATCGTTCAAATTCATCTCGAATTGGGCATGTGCATAACATGTGCAAAATATGTGCGAACGAAAAATCTAGTACTATATTAAGATCTTTACTCATAAATAACTAGTTACACAATCGTATTTTCCACAGGTATTGCATGTGCAATTGCTAGCTTGCTGGTTTACTTCTAATGTTTATGGAGAGCATTGTTGATAGCAATTGTTACTACAATGATAAATTGAATTAGGAAGAAGGCTCAACTAAAATGTTAGGTTAGTTACACATGATTTTGCTCTTCTAATAATTTATAACTGGAATCATTGTCATCATCACCCCAAATGTTTACCTTCATATTCCTCATTGCAGCTGTATTGATTGTTTGCAATTCTCTCGCCGTAGCTGTATCGATTGTTTGTAGTTCCCTCGTTGCGGTAGATGTACCAAACAATAGTTCGATCTCTTCTACAATCTTCCCGCTAGTCTCTGGTATTAACCAATAAAGTACTAGCCCCACAACCAAGACGATAAAGGCTAATGATATAACAATCCCAATGAGGGTGATGGCCTTGGCCAGCGATACATAGCTTAGTGACAACCTTATGTTCACCGTATGCTTCACGCCAACGCAATTGCGTATCCCTATGCACGCAATCTTGTGGGGAAGATCTCTGAATAGTAGACTGTTGCTATCGATGTCAGCTTGATGGAAAATGAGATCATGTACCCAATCCCCGTGACCAAGCACGTCACCACTGCCCACATGGGCCTCATGTTGTTGGCCTCAATGAACATGAGGCACTCTCCAAAGTAGACTAGTGAGATGACCACTCCACCAATGCTGCTAAGTAATAGTCGCCATCGCCCGAGCTAGTCGGCAAAATATGTGGCGAAGAGGACGGATGGTATCTTCAGCAAATCAACCATCAAGCTTACAAGGAGTCTTTTGGAGGACGGGATGATGCAAAGCTTCTCGAAAAAGGCAAGTCCATTTCAATGTATCCACATTTCTTTCTCATGAATGGATCCAAGCATCACGGAGATATATTACATGCTCAAAGTTAACCAAATCCATCAATTCAATGAACAATGAATGATGGGCCAAATTTAGAGTTACAAAACCATGCAAAACATTGCAAGTATTGTTTAAATACATTTCGAATTGGGCACGTGCATAACATGTGCAAAATATCTACGAATGAAAAATCTAGTACTATATTAAGATCTTTACTCATAAATAACTAGTTACACAATTGCACTTTCCACAGATATTGCACGTGCAATTGCTAGCTTGTTAATTTACTTCTAATGTTTATGGAGAGCACTGTTAATAGCAATTGTTACTACTATGATAAATTGAACTAGAAGGAAGGCTCAATTGAAATGTTAGGTTAGTTATACACGATTTTGCTCTTCTAATAATTTATAACTAGAATCATTGTTGTCATCACCCCAAATGTGTACTTTCATGTTCCCTCACTGCAGCTGTATTGATTGTTTACAATTCCCTCGCCGCAGTTGTATCGATTGTTTGCAGTTCCCTCACTGCGGTGGATGTACCAAACAATAGTTCGATCTCTTCTGTGACCTTCTTGCTAGTCTCTAGCATTAACCAATAAAGTACCAACCCCACAACCAAGGCGATAAAGGCTAATGATATGGCAATTCCACTGAGGGTGATGGCCTTGGCTAGCAATATGTAGCTCAATAACAACCTTATGTTCACCGTCTACTTCATGCCAACGCCAATTGCTTATCCCTGTGCACACAATCTTGTGAGGAAGATCTTTGAACAGTAGACTGCCTCTATCGGTGCCAACTCAATGGAGAAGGAGATCACGTACCCAATCCCCGTGACCAAGCACGTCACCACTGCCCACAAGGGCCTCGTGTTGCTGACCTCAATGAACCCGAGGCACGCTCCAAAGGAGACTAGTGAGATGACCACTCCACCAATGCTGCTAAGCAATAGCCGCCGCCGCCAAAGCCGGTTGATGAAATAGGTGGTGAAGAGGACATATGGTATCTTCAGCAAATCAACCATCAAGCTTACAAGGAGTCTTTTGGATGACGAGATGATGTAGAGCTTCCCAAAAAAAGATAGGGGTGAACAACATCATGGTGTCTATGCTACAAGTCTATTGGACAAACTTGATCACAACAGTACACTAGCATGTGACGGACGCCCTTAGTTGGGTGAAAGATGTCTCGCCACGTGCCCATATTCTGGTGGGTGTCCACAATGTCATGGTCACACTCCTTAGGTATGCTAGCATCCTTCTTGATTTGGGCAAGCCGGAGTGCAGCCTCTTCCTCAGATTTGGAGGTCTTGGTAAGGATGGGCTTGGCGAAGCCTAGGTGGCCCCACATGATGAGCCACTTCGGCGATTTTGGCATGTGGAACTTTAGTTGGTTAGTGGAGCCCTTCGATTGAATTGAACAATTATGCTGATATGAACAAAGTCGCGATAACAGACAACGAGTAACATTCCATTTAGTATGTACAAGCGATGATGCACCCAAATGACTACTATGTACATGATTAAGTTAAAATCAAATGATGGAACGCATCCAAATGACAACTATGTACATAATTTAGTTAATATCAAAATATTCAACACATCCAAATGACTCCGCATACATATTATGATTAGAATCAAACCCTTCAATGCTCACTCTAACTAGGTAGAACGGCATTGTTGGCTGTCACCTTTGTACTGGTGAGTTCGCCAGAACTAAAAGAAGCAAATTCGACACGTTAAGACTACCAAGAAGAGGAATTGCAAGCACAATTTGCCCATAAATAGCATATTTCTAGTCCAAACAAAAACATTTGACTTGCTAGTATCGATTGCCTTGTAGTGTGAGCATAGAAATGCAGTGCAACGATAGCAAATGGGACACTAATAGAATGGGAAGGCGAGAGCACGGTATACTTGTTGGAGTTCTCAATCTCAACCCTCAAAAGCTTCTTGCGAAGCTAGCTCTATGAACTACTCAATCCTATAGCTCCTCTTGACTAATCGCTACCAATTCCTTTGGATTAGGATTGCAACGAGTGGTAGCTTCCATATGGTGTAGAGGACTGGGGCCTACCCACACCATGGCCGACACCTCAAGCATAGCCCTCATGGCCAATAGTAGTAGCCGCTTCATCTCGTGGTGCTTCTCATCCAATCATTGGCCCTTTCGATTCACAAGCCAAGCCAACAGGAGCAATCAGCGACAATAAGGATGAAGACCTCAGTGATATCCAATGTCTTAAGCCTAGCCAAATGAGAGAGAGAGAGAGAGAGAGAGAGAGAGAGGAGGAGGAGGAGCTCAATGGAATAGAGGCAAGAGAGAGTATTCTATACTTTTGCACGTGTTATGCACGTGCCCGATTCAAGATGGATTTGGACTCCACTAACCAATGAATATTGCTTTCGAGAGATATATATCCATGTTTTAACAAAACAAAAAACATTGTTTATACTGAATGAATGTAGTTATAAATTATTAGAAGAGCAAAATCATATGCAACAACTTTGCAACAAAACTTGCATTTCAGTTGATGGGTTGTATTCGGTCGTATATTCCTCTCTTTCTCTAGCATAAATAGTGGTAAATGAGCATTTCGGGCTGTATCAATCTACGTATGAGATACTTAGTTAACATATGTGCGCTAGAAACTATTAGTAAAAAGGTTTTTAAGTAAGGTAGGGAAGTTTCGCGGATGTGCCAAACAATTTCCATTTGTTATCTACCGTCATTAGTTATTTGCTAGTATAAAAACACATTTTCCTTCTGTCTTATAAATATTCCCAATGATGTTCGAGAAAATCATGTTTTGTTTATCGAGTTTCGCGGAATCATTCCTCAAGAGGACGAGGCTTTCAGCGATATCGAACGCGTCTCCACCATTGTAGCTTCAGCCTTATGAGTTAGAGAGAGAGAGAGAGAGAGAGCGCGCCTAAGATTGAGACAGAGCAGAGAATGCTTGGTGCAAAGAGCACTTTGACCATGTTTAGTTTTTGTTTTGTAAATGACAGAAGAGAGAAATTCTTTGGCGCAGGAACTGCATTCGTTTCTCACACCATGGCTAATGTGGCCAGTGATGTTACCATACCACCTTTACAATTCGATAAATCGTCCATAAACAGGTCATCAACTGTCTGGGTCAACCACGGAACTTTCACTTCACTATAGACGGGTAAGGGAGGACTGAATAAGAGAGAAGCAACGGCAAGAAATTGAAAAGTTTGAAGGAGTCATAAACATGATGTGATTCGCCATTGACATTATTCAGACATCAAGTAATACCCGATAGTCACAAAGGTGCCAAAGAAAAATATTACAGAAATGTTCATCGCATTTGTGCCGGATGTTGGCGCAACGTACAATTATACAAAAAAAATCAGTGAGGAATGAAATATATGGACCTTGATCAACAGCAATATAGTCTGAGATGTATGCCATTCTGATTGGGAACCCACTTGATTCTGACTCCCAAAAAAAATGAATTTATGTCCCCTCTCCAGATTAAGAGGAGGTAAAAAATCTTGAAAAAAAAAAATCGTCTTTCGCCATCGTTTTCTTCGGAATAAGGCAGCTAGACAGCAGTGGCTACATATTTGTAATGAAGTTGAAGGGTGGCGTTCCTTCGGTATAGGCTATTGCGCGACTAAAGTGCCTTTAGTCCAGTGACCTCCCTGAGCTTCTCACAAAGTACAAAGGTAATTGTGGTTTGGGGACCTAACCTAGCAAAAATTGCAAATCCCCTGGAGAAAAATGCGTGATGATTAATGCCTGTAGTAACAGACGCACCAAATAAAAGGGACTAACGTTCAGAGACAGAGACTATGTGCTTCATATCACATAATCTTTTTGAAAATTTGTGAAGAAGAGATGGTTTTGTTTTTCAAATTTGCTTCAAAGGACGTCTTCTATCCACATAGCACCAAACCACGACATTCTAGAATGGACATGAAGAAGTTACACCCGAGGCTTGTCGCGAGTTGATAAAAAAAAGTGGTGCACAGAGCACAGATGTGGAGGAAATCTCACCCTTTGTATAAAGCCCTAAAGCCTTCTGAACGAATGACCTGAAAGCACAGGAGATTCAAATGAAACAAGTAATCAAGAAGATAGAGCCCAAAAACAAGTCATCTAAAATTTAAATAAAACCACCACAAATCTAACTGGTTAGTAGATAGAGCCAAAATAGAGAGAATTTGCTAAACATCGCAACATAAGAATATCTGGGCAAACAAGCTCAAATGCCTCATATTTCTTCTCTTACAATTTTCTTCAAATGAGTCTAGGATTCGTTCGCTTCGCAAAAATGTCAAAGGGTTTTCAATTTTCAATTTTCTTGAAAATCAGAGAGAGTTTTCAAAAAAAAAAAAAAAGAAAAAGAAAATTGTGAAGATATGTTTGGTATGTCCTTACAACTAATCCATTTGTGTCTCAGTGGTTGCTACAGTATTATATCATAGCCCTTCCAGACTATCCAAATATAATTAGTGAGATAATTGAGCATAAGTAATTATTTCACTCATAAAATATGTAAAAAATGCAATTCCACTTATCAGCATCACATGACCAAAAAAGTTAACCATCTGCACAAATGCTAATTCACCAGGTTCAGATGGTGTCAATTTGTCGAACAAGTAATAATAGTGAAAGATAAATAATCTATAAAATCTAGGTGAGAGCATTATTTTTCTTCAGATAAAGTACTTCATCAACCTATTGCAACTTTTTCAGAGAAATTCTTCCTCAATGTATAAAGAATGAAGAGAAGGGATAGAGAGTCAACCAGAGAACAGCGACTGCAAAGAACAATGCATCTTTATCTCTCCCTTCATAAGCTGTGTTTTTTATTGAAAAGGAAATATAAAAAACAAATCTACAAAAATCTGATTCTTTTTTTCCTTTCACCCATTCAATAGTAAAAGAAAAACAGCATTTCATGTGGAAAGTGTCTGGTAAATTAGACCCAACGCATTTTCATCAGCATTTTCACTCTCAAAAGGAAATGAAAATTCTGAAAACTTTTCTTTGAGTAAACATATCATTTCTGTTGGAAAATCCTATTCTTAATTCCTTGGTAATGGTGGCTTTGACAAGGAGAGGGATAAATAAGCTACCTGATATGCACAATGAAATCCATTTTTGTATCTCCCCAGAGTCTCAGATTCCCGTTGCAACATGAGACGGGTCTTAACCATGTCCATCGGTGCTGTCATGAGAGTACTCACCATGCCTGCGACTATACTTGAGCTTCACCATGACAAAAAGCAGAGTCAGTTGACATTTTTCTAAAAAAGAACCAGAATATTCACTTGAGCATACATTGGCACTTTCATAATTTCATGTAAGTATTTCGCTTAAAAGTTGCGATGATTCTATCTGGAAACAACTTTGAGCTGGCCAAATATCGCGGGCGAACAACTCAAAGTTCAAACCATATAGCAGCAATTTTGTGTTACACAAGCAAGCAAATGTAACCAGAATGACCAATTGTGACAACTAAAGGAAACTCCAGATTTTTTCTAAACCTGCGCAAATGTCACATGCTGAGTCCTTTTCATGCATCATTTCAACTAATTATAACCTGGTCTAGTGGACCACTCTTTAACCTTCCATTCAAAGGCCATCAAGATATGCTAGATGAGAATAAAAACATCAATATCTTACCTCAGATGTAGATTAAATCCTTCCTCTAGAGGTGTCAATCTCCTCAAAATCTGTACAATTAGCCAAAACACGAACTGATTAATAAAAAGTGGTAAATTATTCCTGGATAAATCCAAGTAAAGAATGGGGTGACAGAGCTTGACCCGCTTGGATTCATCATATGTTGCCAGCTGTGATGCAGTCAAAGCAGCAGCTCTAGCCATAGCAGGGCCAACCCCTTTCCAGAGAGCTTTTACTCCCTCTTCAGACACAATGTTGCGCATTTCTCGGACTGGCCCCGCTTTTGTCGAACCTGAATTCATTTGTAACCGCACCTGGTGATAGAGATAATCTTCAAATTAGTCTAATCAGGATACTTTCAGAAAGTGGAGCCTGACAACATTACCTTTATGACTTCAACTGGGTTGGTCATAGCTGTTGCAATAGCACCCGAAAATGCTCCAGACGCTATTTTAACAAAAATATTGGAGGACCCAAATGCCTGATCACAGACATATTTAGAGGGTTCATACAAGCCCAAGCGGAGGCCCCCATAAAGAAGTGATCGTATTAGTGCAGGTGTCATTCCAAGATACAATGAACGCGGCCCTTCATTCTTCAACACTTGAATGAATACTTGGCCCTATGTATTAAGACATGGGAGAAACTTCAGAGAACCAATTTACAAATAGGACTTTCATGTTGGGAGTACAAGAGAAGCAACCTATGTGGAGGATACGATACCATTCCAGTCAACTGACCTCTCTGGCCAACAAGTTGCATTTGTAGCCTAACTTTGAGCACATCTGCAGGTGAGGCAATACTTTAATATATTGCACTCAAGAAATCTTTTAGCTATACTCCTCAAAAATGTCTTTTCCTTCTGATAATTTAAGAAAATTATCGAGCTATCCTTCTTCAACATGTATGACTCAGAGTCCGTGACTTATTAAATGATCGTATTTTGCCTTTGGTAAGAGACATTTATGAGCATAAAGTTGTCTATTGTGTAAATCTCCATCCTTGAGAACGGAAGATTACGTATTTAGTCAGTGATGCTCCACTCGGAGGATCAGTGTCCTCAATATTTCTTACAGAGGGGGCAAAAGTACTGTCCAGAATCATCAATAATCCTAGGTAATCAGAGGCATATAAAGTAGAGGCATTTCCTTGAAAAACTAATTATCAAGTGAGTTACCTGACTCAGTAATGCCATCAAATGAAAAAGATCCAGTTGATTCTAATCTACATACAAATCAACAACACAACGATGCAAGATAACAAGATGCCACTAAAGTGAGCACAAACCTAAAGGGTGGGTCACCCCAGTGGCAACCGCGACAGATAGCCCACTGGTGCCAAAGTGATATGCGACATCCAATGGTGACACCCGCCATTTCCGACTCTTGTCTTGCCTCGCAGAACCTGCATCAAACCGAACCCGAAACACCCCAAATCAAGTCACGTCCATCTCCAGCCAGTCGGCGAAACCACCAATATCCAAACCAATTCCATCACAATTCGCGGGCGAAAGCCCAACCAGATCATCTTTCCACCACAAAATCACCACATTCTGGGGCTATACAGAACAAGCCACGACCACCCTCATTGAAACCCAACAGGCAATACCACAGAACACCAAGCTGCACAAAAAAGCCCCTCTCGACCCATTCAATCTCTCCTCGCCCCAAAAGCAACCGAAAAACCTCCCCAACAACCAAAAGGGTGAAATCCCATCTTTCCCATCAACGAACGCAAATGCCTCGGACGCATCGCAAAGACCCAGAAAAGAACAGCGAATTCGACGCCCGAACGTCCGTAAAAGAACCGAACTTGACCTGGGAAACGGGAAAAAGAGGAGGAGAACCTGGAAGCGAAGACGAATCGGAAGGCGACGTGCCGACCATTTCCGCGCGGTCGGGGGTCAGATGGCGCGCAGAATCATTGACCTCTCCCCCGGAATTGAATCGCGGCCGTATTTATACATGCGGTTCCCGGAATTCAGGCATCGGGTGGCGAAATCGGAAATGCAATTTGGCAATTCCGAGGTGACACCCCGCTCCAGCTGCCTTTCGTTGAACGAGATCGGTCCATTCCGAGAAAGTTGTTTTGGAAAAACTACCTAAATGTTCCTCGAACTTTAGTCTAAGGTAGAGCGTGATTATGAACTTTTGCATATTCAATTTAGTGTTTGATGTTATCCCTGATTTTGAATTAATTAAATGACAACTAAACACTTTCATATAATTGAGAAATTAGTCCATGGATCATATTGTATATTAGACTAAAGTTCAAGAATTATATTGTACATTGAACTAGAATTTAGGAAACATTTATTTCATATTATACCAAAATTTTTCTAAGATGGTAAATGGTCTCTTACGGGTGAAGTCCACGTCCATGTTACTCCATTTGAAATGATGGGGTAGCTTTCTTAAAGTTGCAGCAAATTAACATTTCATAATCATGACATGTTCGCCAAATACTTTTAAAAAAAAATGCAATTTTTCTTAAATGATGGGGTGGCTTTCGTAGGGCGATTGATGTATTGCCATTTGATTCGAAAATGATTTTGGAAAAAAAAAATAGAAAAGGATTGTTATTAAGATAAGAAAGAAAATAGCAATCATAAGTGAAATTTCTCTGACATCATCAAAACTTAAATCAGATTAAAAAGGAAAACTAAGGAAAACTCACACAATTGCTTCTATGTAGGAAATAGATATAGAATTCAGATGAGGAATCAGTGTCGGGATTAAAAAAAATAAAATTGAGCAGACTATCTTCGAACGATGCCATTAAATTGAATTTAAATTATTCCTTAATTCAAATCACATAAAACGTGTGTACATTCTAAGAAACTTCTTCTATTTATTTTCACATGATTGAGAGATGTTTGGGTGCATCACATTTATATATCTATACACTTATAGATTTGGAATATATAGAGTAGAGATGCATCGCAAAAGGAAAGAAATTTCTTTAATGCCAATTATCATTTAATCGACAATTTAAATTGTAAATTTTAATTGGAGAAAAAAAGATAAAAGGATTATCCAATTTAGTGATTAAGCAAACGACTCATTTTGTTGTCGATGCGAGGTCTAGATAGAGGGCTAGTTCTATAAAGGAACCACAAAAACATTTTTCTTGCCGCAAAAAGATAGGGCCAACAATACATACTGAATGTGTTTGCACAACATGAGGTAAAACACGAATTACAGAAAAAACAAGTGAATATGACACAACATAACACGTCTAACTTTATATGTCGACAAGAATCGGCGCTTAAATAAAATCCTATCATAACATATATTATGTAAATTATTATGATCGGGGATGATTACATCGTTGCACCGGACAAAAGGGATCGCCACGGTAGACATGTCATACTAAGATGTCCTCGGATTTAATGTGTTACATGGAAGTGAACAAATGTCTCATCAACGAAGGACTTCTTTGTATGGTTCCGGTCCCTTTCGCTTTGGCAATGCTTTCAGAATTGTTCCAACACGAGCTTGCGCATGAATTCCTCCGGAGCTGCGAAAATGCAACAAAGACGAGGAAGAACACTGTCATTACCTAATGCTTGAATCTTTTCCATACTTGGCAATCAAGGAACGTATGCTTTGATTACATAGGCCAAAGTCGCCCGCGAACCAAAGCACGCTAAATATCCGGACGGACACTTTTGTTTCGTCCGCTGTCGATGCAGAAAATCAGTTTTCGCGAGTGCATCTAGTCCTCCTCTGCGAAACCCTCATTTAACCGATGTACTATCAATTTTCCTGACTTAGGTGACTTCGGTGTCTTTCCACCTATCTGATTAAGTTTTTGGGTTGAACTATCTAACAAATCTAGTGGTATCAATCCCAAGAACAAAAAGAGAGTTTTGCAAGATGGATAGCGAGCCAGTCAAGATTAGCTAAGAGTCGAAAAATCCAGATATCCAGGAGACAAAAAGAAATCTATGTATGTGTGTATCTGGGAAGAGGATACCTAAGCCGCTGGTGAAGAGTTTGAATTGATGGAGGGCCTGTCTGATGAACATCTCCATCCCACTAACCACAATGGCCCCTGCCTGTGCTGCCTCTTGCAATAGCCTTGTGTTCCTTGGTGTGTACACTGCATCAAACACCAGCTCATATGCTCCCAGCACCCCCTAAAACGCATTTCATTGTCCATTGCAGAAACATTAATCAGAACAGTGACCAATTCTATCTTGAGTAGCATGATTCTCAATGCAAGCACCTGTGCATCCATAGAGGGGAAGCCAGAGAGGAGGAGAACAAACCTTGGAAACGGGGCTCTTATCAGCTTGCGGCTCCATTCCGACGGCGGATGCGTTCGCAAGGATCATCCCTTCCTCGGGGCGGAACGTGTCCAAGTGTTCGTACCTGACGGCTTCTCCTGATACCGCGTCGGCTAGGGCTTTTGCTCTCTCTTTTCGCATTTGCGAGACGAGTGGACATTGAAGTCAGTTTCTTGAAAAAGTGTTGGCTTGGTTTGTCAGAGTGAGAGCTTAGGCAAGGCCAATATTTACTCAAGACTACTTACCGAAGTTGCGGTTGAAGACGAAGACTCGGGCCCCGCGACTCTTGGCGCCGAAGGCCAAAGCTCTCCCAGCTCCTCCAGCTCCAACCAGTACAAATGCTTTCCCTGCAATTGGAGATGCGTCCATTGCTCTGGCTTCCCCATTAGCGGCATGCCTCTCTGTTCATCATCACTTAATTCATATCAAAACTCATCCCTAATCAATCCTATTACATGAGGAAAACGTTTTTAGAAACTAGGACGAGAAAACTGAGGTGATCGCTCCGATCGAAACCAGTCTAGTTACCTCTCAGAGCATCCTCTATAGCAGTGATTGAAGCCTCACAGTCTGTGTTGTACCCAATCAGCTTCCCATCAGTAGGCCTCCTTACTATAGTATTCACAGCTCCAATGGACTAAATTGAGCACAAGGAAACAAAGCCATCAGCTTCGTGTGCAGCAAAGAGCAGAAGGTCATGATCATCATGACAGAGACCGAAACAATTTTGCTCACAAAATCGATTGATCACGCATGCATCTTTACCAGGATCAACAGTATGTTTCGCCTCATTTCAGTCCCTTACTCACGCCTAAGCCAAAAACCAAGGAAAAGATACCAGAAACGCAAACTAAAGATCGACAAGAAAAGTCTTAAAGGTTTGTGCATTGGTTCGAGTCTCCAGACCTTAGCTAGTGGATGAACTTCATCACAGCAAGCAACTGCTGCTTCCTTATGTGGAATTCCCACACTGCAAAATTTTTTCACAAGAAGAAAAAGACAACAAGACTTTGCATTTCAAACATCCATCAAGGCCTTGACTTCAAACAGGAAAAAGAGAGGAACCTAAAGTTGGAAATGTACTCTAATGCAGGAGAACTACCTACCATGAGCAAAGACTATAATTTGAATTGAAAGGGAAAAAGGTCGGTGAAATTCCAACTGGTTTATGATCTCCGGGTTCTCATCTGATGAGAACGAAATAGCTTACCTGAAGCCTGCAAAATCTTGACTGGTATAGACCTTGAAGAACTCCTTGATGTTATCAACGAGCATAGGGACATAGATACCGTTGAACCCTACATATCGGAAGGTTGGGTTGTGGAGGAGCGGCCCTTTGCTGTGCCCGACTGGGTTCGATATGAGGCCAAAGACCTTGGTGTCCGCGTTCATGTGCTCAATCTTGTACACTTGCCTGAGGCTAGTCAGTGTCGGCAGACCAGGAATTGCTCCTTCCAGTGACCCATACGCCAAGAAGCCGCCAAACTTTGGCCCCAGCAACTGGCCTATCAGCCCTCTGTCGCCAACCGTGGTGGCAATTAGTGGAACCTGAAGACAAAATCGAGGTCGATTTCATGACTTATGCCATGAGATTAATCATATAATTTGCAAAGTTGATTTCCATTCTGACCTTACTACCGTTGTTGAAAGCTGATTTTCGATCCACCAATCCTATAGGTACATCAGCAGTAAAAGGCGTATTCGCTAGTGAAATGACTAGCTAGAGTGGCTACATTATTAACCTCTCCATCAAGTTCATTTGCAGTGAGATTTAGCGTTCCGATTTTCCTGAAACAGCTTGATCTCGTGCTACTTTTCATAATCAGTTATTCAAAATACTGCTAATTTCCCGATATTAAGACAGATATGTATGACTTTCAGGGCGATTTACAACATTATAATGATGAGAGGCATGTCACTGAAAAGATTCAAGTGATGGTTTTCACAAGCTGTGAATGGTTATGAGTACCTGGCAACTGGTGAGGAGCTGGAAAATCGGTGCTAAATCCGTGATGTAATCAACCTCGACAAGGAGCTTGATAACGTCTCCTCCAGAGGATTGCATCAAGGCAATTAAGTTCCCGAGCTTCTCCTTGCACGGTTTGTCGCCATTCAAGTGTCTCGACACGATTATTTTGCTGCTCGAACTCTTTTCCATCAGTTCATCGATGTTGAAGTGAGAAACCACCTGCAAATCAGGGACCGCTTTCGATTTGCAAAACGTTCGGACAATCGCTTTAGAACCAATACGGCAGGCGCATACATGCGAGACACCGGAGATTAGATATCTTCTTGTTTTAGCCCGTTTAGACAAAAACAGGTTCAATTCGGGATATCGAAACGATGATTTCTCTCAGGAACCAGAACTGACTCGTCGATGAAAAACGAGCAAAAGGACCAAATGATCGTCCGACTCGACATCTTTGCGATCCATGTCGAATAATCCATATGCGCACATGCATTCAAAAGCGCGTACATTAGTCTCGGTCCTCTCCCCGGGGAACAAGATTACCTCGTGTTCCATCTCGACGAACTCGACGTCCAGTTCGAGCGCTAGCCGCAGCACTTGCAAGCAAGTGGTCTTGTCATTTTGTCTGCGGGAAGCTCTTGCGGAATTCAACCTGCGGAAAAAGGACAGGAGTCAGTGCACATTTCTGGGCAGGCAAGCCAATGCAGCTTTTTCAAGACGTGCGGGACGACAACGTCCCGTGTCCTCGGTCGGTCTTTGGCATCACGGTCACGGGTCACAACAGGCCACACGAACATTGGACGATGTTTGGACGATGTGTCCAAAAGCTTGGCTCCTGGATTCGTCCAAAAGGGCATCGGTTTCGACGGTTGGAGCCGAGAGGCGCGAGGACCACTTTCGATGGTCCCCACCGTGATAAGTCCAGGCGCACCTCCTGTCATGCCCGTCGCTTTAAGCTAGATAACTTATATCGTCTGGCGTCACCTTCCGGGGTAATTCGATTTAGTTTTACTACCGTAAAAAACGGCCCGACTATCGTTTTGAAATCGTGCCCTTATAGCGTGCACGTTTGAATCACCCCAATATTTTTGGCTGCAAATGTCGAGTCATTTTCACGGTTGAGCTTTTCCTATTTTGCGTATATAAACATTTATAAATTGATAGACATATTTTTCATACTTAATGAATGTGCAGGATCTATACTTTAGAATAATGAAAAAAAAATACAATAATAATATAGTAGTGCCTCATTTTTCATGCTATTTTTTTCCTCCTCCGACTTTAATGAATTATTTTAATTTGAGCACACTCTTGCGGACAAGGTGAAGTATCCAATGGAAACAACATGCCAGAGATTAAAAAATTGGAGATTTGAACTATAAACTTGATGCGCTAAGCGATTTGGCAAAAGCGAATTGGGTGGTCCGAAATCTGGGTGGCCCATGTAATCTTACCTAATTATTTTGCCGATCTACATCAGTGAAAGGTTTTTCACATGTCGGGTTGGTTTTGCCGTGCTATATTTTCCTTCAATAGAAGGAAATTCCCTCCTATTATGTCTCCGATTGGTGGATTACAAACACGAATCCCGTTCCCGTGGAAAATTCGAACGAAAAGGATATCGATGGGTATAGACATCCTACTTGGGGAACGACTGATCGTAAAATTATTCAATTGGGACCAGAGGGAAAATACGAGCTAATGACATGTGCGGTCACCATGTATTTTCCATCACGTCACTAAACTTCCATTTTCGGTCCTCCGATGCACTGAACTTTAGGTGTCTTACGAATAGATTGCACGTTTTAGCAAAGTTCGTTTAATTTCACTAGTGAAATGCCAAGATGGCATACGTGCGCCCAAAACTTTGGATGTTATGGCATCGTCCGTGGCTATCAGTCAGCAATTTTCTTGGAAAGTTAGTCAGATTGCTATCTAAACACACCGATAACCAAAAAAGAAAGAAGGAAAAAGAAGAAGAAAGATCTTAGTGTTATGGGATGATTATCGAAATCAACCCGTATGCACATTAACACTTCTCTAGACAGATGACAGAAAAGAGAGAACGAACGAAACGAGACGACGAGAAAGCAAACTTGAGCTTTCCAATGACTGTGCTGCTGTTGGAGTGACAATGCGGGAGGGCTAGGACGTGGGGAATCACCTGAAGGAGACAATGGCGGGAAGGGTGCGGCGCCGGATGAGCTCCTCGACCTCGGAGACCCGGCCGAAGGACATGGCGTCGACGCGGAGCTCGACGAGGTCCGCGCCGTGCGCCTTGGCCTTGTCCATGGAGGACAGCATCCCTTCCAGGGTCTCGCACTCCAGGGGAGCGCACAGCAGCACGCCATTCCTGTCCATTTCTCTCGGCCTCTCTCTTCGGGACGACGGGCAGTGAAGAAAGAAGATGCGGGAGGAGGAGTGTAGAGTCTTTCGCCAGACGCGAGAGGCATGAAGCTCGCTCGTCCTTATTTATAGCGGCGCCGCAAGCGGCTGGCCCGTCACTGTGGAGCTCTTTATTATTGGGGGGGTGGGAATCAATCATGGCGGGCGGGTTGAAAGCAACGTGGGCATGTGGGGGCGCGTTAGTGAAAATCCCAAGCGCCTTTGCCGTCGATCGCTAACATGTGGCGTACGTTTAATCCTCGTGAGCCACGTTGGCGGACGAGATGGGCGGCACTGCATGAGACGGTCGACATAATGCGGGGTTGGTGGTCACGGATCGACCTCAATCGACGCGAGGGGCAACACGGGCAGTTCGAGGGAGGATCAGTGCTGCTGCTCTTCTGGGTCCGGGAGGCGGTTTGTAGACAGTTTGGCACGCCCACCAAGGGAGGAAGTTGGTGGCGGCAGAGGGAGGGACGCCGGGTGTGCGGTTGCATGGGAGGGCGGCGGCCAGGTTTCGCCGCCCGTCCGCCACCTGGGCGGCGACGCCCCCGGCCACCTGTTTCCGCCAATGATCCGGCGGCGATACAGTCCATGATCGCTCGCGGTGGATCGGATATTCCCTCTTGGATTCCCCTGCACGGGAAGCTTGAGGAGTTGCATGGAGTTTGCCATCTTACCTTTTTGTCTCTCAGAAATTACTGCAGCCACGTTCGGAAGCATTTCGCTGCCCGCTTATCTTGACTCTCGAAACTTGGATACCCCAAGGAAGAGTTTGCTTATCATAAGATTCTCCGTATGGCTGAACTTTTCCATGGCCACCACGCTGCCGTATTTCTCGATCGCCATGTCGCCATCGTAGCCATGCAAGGAAGCAACTGTGGAAGGGGAGAGATGGGTTCAAACTTCGTTTTGGAATCCGCACTCGATAAGATAAAGAAATTGTGTTTGCATGATGAGCTCAACATATCGCATGGTCGAACGAGTTTTCGATGGAATCGAGGTTTGGTCTAGAAGAGGACATGCGATGTACCTATGCTGATGATTGGAGATTTGTTAATGTGCAGAAAAATTAACCGACTTGGGGGGATTGGATTCAGATTCTAGGAGAAGAAAATGTTGGTTGAATAGTTTTGTACCTTCATTCCTGATACTTTGGATTTATAACTCTCGTGTTAGTACCATTATAGACATCAAAACCAATATTCCAGGAGACATTTATGTCGAATTCATCTTTGTCTCACAAGAAAATCCTAAACTCATGCCCCCACGGAATGTTCATTGTAAACTAACTTTAGTTTCACACAAAAAAAAAAAAAGAAGAAAAAAAAAAGAATAATACTCTTGACCCATTTCATCTCACTATTCACATGTAAAAACGATTGCAAAACCAACTCAACATGGATTTCCACGCATGTTGACACATTCATATAGATTTAGATTTAGATGGGCTGTATTGGTTCGAGATTTTTTTACGAATAAAAATTAATTTAAAGCAAATGTACGGGGGGGAGTTCCAAATTTTTTTATAGGATGAAGAGTAGCTGGGAGCATACATATCACGAGTTTGTCGGACTTGGAATTTTTTACGGGGGACCGATGTTTCACCAACTACTTACGTACGACATAAGCCATAAAGTGAAATAGCAATAAATGGTAAAGAATAAAGAGGGAGAGGACACACACGTGTCACCAGAGGATGGGGGAAAACACCCCCATGGGGCCCACGGTTTTAGTATATGTGCTAACTGCTAAGGGCTCGACATGAATGATTGCCACGCATGGGGGAGGGGGGAAGCCGCGGGACCAGGTCGCACGTGATGGGGGGGCACATCAAAATGACATGTAATCTCTCTTTTTCTCAACCACCGGCTTACCCTCGTCGACCTCCAATAATTCGGGGACTGATTTCAATAATAATTCCCGCGGGCCCCACCCCCCATTTCCCCCCCCCCCCCCCCCCCCCCCCTCGGTTCCCCAACAACCTTTCCTCGGATCGGCTCCTCCGCGCATCGTGTCTTTTGCTTATCCAGCACCGTTCGATGCGTGATCGCCTTTCGATGGCCTTTGGAATCGCACGGGGTTGCACGTGACTCTCGTGGCCACGAGATGCCAATCCGGCAAATGATCATATCTTACATGTTTTTTTTTTTTTAATGTTCATATTGAATTGGGAATTGTCTCAATGATCATCCTTCTCATATGAAAAGAGGAAAGTGGAGAGTTCGATTACCGGCCTTCTAAGAAGAGGCTAGAAGTGAGGATGTTTAGTTTTAAATGTAGAGTTCGAATTCACGTTGTACAAAGAGGCATGATAAAAGTCTGTAAGTGAATTGAAAGTTAAAGCAGTATGGATAAAATATATATATATATATATATATTATTTAACGTAACTTGATAATGGGTTTCTGCCTATTAGCTTATGCCTTTAGACTAACTGTGTTTTTGTAAAAGTAATTGGTTTCTACTCGAAAAATCTAGGAACTAAATCAAAGGGAGTGCTCCCCAATTTCTTTGAATCAGAAACCAGACCATTCAGTCCTGGAATCAAACCGATGGTAAATGGAATCAGCTCTCTCTCTCACACACACACACATAGGTAGCCTCAATGCATATGGGTTATCGATCAAAGCTAACGAGTCCTCCAAAGCAGGGCAACGTGAAGGATTCATCAAGCAAGGGTGAGGAGATCAATGGAGAAGGAGGCAACATGAATAAGAGAAGTTAGGGTTTTATTTCGAATCTGGGAAAGACTATAGAGGGATAAAAGAGTTTTGAAGATATTAGGAATTTTTCACATTTTTGAGAAATAAAAAATGTAATTAAGTAAAAAATCAGTCCAATTTTAGTGATATGGATGGGTTGTTCCACATTTGGAACTGAGAATCGAACTAAAATTCATCTATTCTAAATGCATGGAATTAGGAATCGGATCGATGCTTCTAAGAACTACCCGAAACTAGTTGATTTGCTTCGGTCCAAATGGTTTTTTAAACTCACCTCTACATATTGATGCATGTCGCATCAATCGGATTCCATGTGCCGTGATCAAGTAATCTGTCTTGAACATGAGAAGAGCATTGAAATCGTGCCTCCCATTACTCAACAATGGGTCATATATACTTCTTACATTCATGCAATCTCACTCTGCCTATCAGTTTACGCATTTATTAGGACTTTCTATCGTGGAAGAGTTGGTTCCATCACATTCGCGTATGTGCATCCACCCCCATAAGGGACTTTCCATCGTTTTCAATAAGGTTGGACCAGCGGTGGCATGGGATAATAAATAGAGTAGGTGACCGTATTTATCGATGTGGCTAGAGACAAGCAATTAAACAATTCATTCTAGACCCCACGAAGGCGACTCCGAGGGCTCCAATTTTTTTTGGTGTTTTTCAATGAATTCCGGCCTTAGGATCTCGTCGTGATCTTCAAATTTCTTTGGCCGAGAGTCCCCTTCGAAATTAGTTGGAATTGATGATTGAACCCGTTGAAAGTCAGTTGGGAGCCCTATAGAACCAGAGCCAACGTTCAAACTGAGGGACTTCCTTGTCCGATGTTCACCGCAACTCCTCCTCGTCCCGAAACTTAGACGGCGTGAAATCGACGTGGCACTTTTTCTTTTCGGTCGGATAAGCACTATACTCTCTATATGGTAAGTACCTCTTCTTGATTTGCTACATTAGAGGACACCTTGGGGGACGCCGCACATGTGGAAATTTACATTTATGGTGAGTTGTATATGGAATTCTAAAATATAAATATGGTGCGTGTTACTTGATTTCCATCTTAATTTATATCAATCATAATCACGTGATTGTTATTGCGTCGTCTTGAAAAGTTGGTACTTTCAAAAGGTTAGTGTCTCTATTGCGAAAGTGACACTCGCATTGAAATTATTGAGGATAATTATACCGCAATTCCTAAAACTAGTCATATGATATGTTTTGGAATTCTCATTTCAGGCATTAATTTATTAACGCTTGTCATTGTCCTCCACTTTGGCCTTTCCATAACTCCGCCAGCTTTTCTTGGACAGAAAATGCTTCATGCCATCTTCTTTTTATTATTACTAATATAGCATTGTCGTGGTTTCAAATTGGCGCCGCGTCAAAAAGACTAAGAGCTAAAAAGAAAACGTACAATTAGAATAAAGATTAAAAAGGACTAAAATTGATTTTAGAACGGTGAAAAAGGTTAGGGGTGATAAGGTGCGATATGCAGGAGAGACCCCGCTGAGGCCCGATGGTGGTCATGGTTGCTGCAACTATTACCACGTGAGGGGCCCGCTGCCCTCGCTAAGGATCTCGATGAGGATCGTCAGCCTCTACCGGCGACGAAGGGGGGGGTGGCGTCCCTTGTTATACACCCCCAACCGCCGGCATTCCTCCATCCCCGATCTTTAGTATCTTTCTTGTCTCTCATCTTTTCTTTTCTTTTTTTTTTTTTCCCTTCAAATTTGATGTTTATTTTTCAATTGTTTGATTTTTACTTATCTACAGTTTTCTTCAATTTTGTGATGTGACACTACCGAACAATTTCGCATTGTATCAAAAGATTGAAATAATTATTAAAGGAGGTCATAGGAAATTGGAAAAATTGTAAGGAAAATTAAGGTGGAATCTTGGATCAACTTAAAATAGACCAAATTAACGGAAGTACTCAAACATGTCGAAGTTGCAAATAATTAATAATCATGCGGAAAACGAATTTTAGATATATTTTCGATATATATGTTAATGAATAACACATCAACTTATTTGTAGGCACGGTCATAAAACTATTCCGAGATGATATCTTAATCAAGATATACATGATGAAAGGGAGATATACATGCAATCTTGAGAGATACGTATAATCAACTAAAATATTATAATCATCTCTAACATAGAGAATTTTCATAGAGAAATTCCTAATTATTTCTAACATAAATTTATAACTTAAATGAACGATGAAAATGTAAGTGCTCCAGTGTATCCATGCCAGAAATTCTAGAACTTCTACCATGATTGTGGAAGACATTTTATTGAAATAGATACCATCCCTTAGTTTTTAGCGTAGGATTGCATAAAACCTGGATGAAGCGTTTACAGAAGTAACATACCCAAATTATAATAATGTAATAATAACCCATACGAACCTACGAGCATTAGTTTGGGTGCGTGATTACACTTTCGATCGGTACGGACGCAAAAGCGTTACGTGGATCAACCTCGGCTGTGGGGGCTTGAAGAATGCTTCCGCCATCACCTTCATTGGGTTTTCAATCCGACGTCTTCCATTTCCTTCTATGATTGCAACGTGACGACCATCACCTTGGGCACAAGATGATAGATAATTGTGTAGTAGGCCTAGTCAAACAAGAAGCGGGGTTCGAGAAGACAGTGCCTAGACTGGACGGTGAGTAAAAGTTCATGGACCGCCGGTGTCGCTATCTTTTAGAACTAAAGCAAGTGAAAACCACTGAGCTATCTAAGTATCGTGTACGTCATGTGACCAAGCGCAAAAGGGCTCGATCAAGCTTGCAAGCACGATGAGATTTCTAGGCGGATTGATCCGGTGTCCATTGCATCATGATCACTTGGTGCAGGCTTTGAGCCCACAGAGCCCATTGGAGCTTGCAGGGGAAAAGGTAGGAGAAAGGGAAATGAGGTGAATGGTAGGCCCAATACGGAAATAAAAGAAACCCAACAACAACAAAAAATGTACTCTTATGGCCCGTTTGGTTCGGCTTTGGGGAAATGCCTTTGACCAAATGCAAATATCTTTAGGGTAAAGGGGTTTTCGGGAATGCTTGGACGTTTGGCAAATTACACATTGGAAAGTGGCTTGTGCAAAAATACCGTTTGGCAAAACTTATTACAAATGGGCTTTTGCTTTTAATTATTTTTTTAAATTAGAAAATCAAATCCGGCAGGGCCGTTTGGTCGCCTAAGGTCGCAACCTCAGGCGCCTGGAGGTGCAGAGGCCAAATCTGGTTGTCCGTCCGGCGACCTGAGGTCACGCGAACCTAAGGCAATGCGACCTCAGGCGACACCGTCGCCGCCTAGAGGCGCAACCTCAGACGCCTGAGGTCGTAGAGGCTAGATCTGGCGGCTTAAGGTCTCGTGGACCTCAGCAACGCAGACCTCAGGTGGCGTCGCCTAGTTCCGAGCGAACCAGGCTACGCCGCTTGGGTCACGCGTCGCGCCACCTCTAGACGGTGGTCACCGGCGACGCACGACCCTCAAGTGGCGGCGGCAGTGGCTGCCGGAGAAGCCCGGTGGCCAGGAAGAAGAAGAAGAAGACGACGACGAGGAAGAAGATAGATGAATAGTAGGTGTGGCATTTCCCAAATGCCGAATGCTCAATGCAGCCCCTCCCCAGCTTTCAGCATTAAGCATTCGGAATGCTCATATTTGGGCAAAGGAGCTTTCAAAAAATTTGCCAAACACCAAAATTTTTCCCCAAGGGGCTTTATGGGCCCAAAGCCCCTAAAGGAATGCCCAACCAAACGGCCCCTTACTCAAGGGGCAAAAACAACGACCATTAGCTTCTCTGTCCAAAAGCCCGCGATGCCATGTTGTCGATTACCAGGGCAAGCGTTTGGGGTTAAGGGCGCCAGCTGGAATTAGGGTGATCAATTTTATGGTGGATAGTTCCCACCTTGAGATTGAGAACTATCCACTTATAAAGTTTAAGAGAATTGAGAGAATTATGAGGAAAAAGATTTACTGCAACTGATCCATTATCCATGAGTTGAGTACATGTATTTATACAAGAGATTATAGGCCGTTAGAATCAATCAAATTGAATTTACAATCCCTTGATCTTAACACTTGCTTTTTATGTAAGAACTTCGTTGACTTTAACATTTATCTGATTTAATTTGATCTTGATTCCATAATTTGTGACATTATCCTTAACACACCCCCACAAGATGGCGCTTCCATCGAAGACACCAATCTTGGGTCATAAACAACTTCATTGAGGTTTGGATAATGGTTTTGTGAGGGCATCTACGAGTTGATCCATGGTTGAGATATGAGAGACGTGGAAAACTCTGTTTGCAACTAGATCACGAATGAAATGGTAATGTATGGCAACGTGTCTCATTCAAGAGTGAAATATCGGATTTGTACATACATATGTTGTGCCAATGTTGTTGCAGTACAGAGTTGGAGTGGTGATTGGTTTGATGCTAAATTCAAACAACGGGTTTCAGATCTATTGTAATTCCGTTGTAGCTATGGCAACGGCACGATACTCAACTTTGGCAAAAGACCGGGCAATTGTGCATTGTTTTCACGCACTCCAATACACTGGATTAGGTCCAAGATAGATGACAAATGTAGAGTTGGATGATCAGTCATCTGAATTGCCTGCCAATCAGCATTGGAGAACCCATGAAGAATATATGTCATGGAACGTGTTAAATGTAACTCATGAAATATGTTTCCTTTTAAGTATAGGAGAAGTCGCTTAGCAGTAGCCCAATGTGTATTAGTAGCATGTTGCATAAATTGGGATAATTTATTGACTGAGAATGCAATCTCGGATATTATGATAGTGAGATATTGAAATGCCCCAATAAAACTTCATTGCTTACTTGCGTTAGTTGTCTCAACTGGATAATTTGCAGATAAGTTGATTCTCACGGCTAATGGAGTGCTTACCTCCTTGACTTTTTTCATTTTGTGTTTTTGTAGAAGCTCATGGATATACTTATGTTGAAAAAGAAGTATGCTCATTTTGGTTGGAATCACTAAGGAAGTAACGAAGTGTTCCCAAATCTTTTACAAAAAATGTGTAGATAGTGCTTCAATGAATTTAGCTATGAAAAAGGTATCATTACCTGTGATGATGAGATCGTCAACATAGACAAGAAAAAAAGTTGTAATTGGACTTGTCGTGTAAATAAACAATGATGGATCGGAGTGGAAGCTGCGAAGGCCGTGAGTGTGTAGGAATTTACTCAATGCATTGCACCATGCCCTTGACGCTTATTATAATCCATAAATAACTTTTCTCAATTTGCACACATGGTTCGATTAAGTTGGATAAATAAATCTTGGAGGTTGAGTCATATATATTTCATCCATGAGATCCCTTTGTAGGAATGTATTGTTGATACCAAGTTATCGAAGTGGCCATCATCGGTTCAATGCAATGAAATCTTAACACGAATGGTGGTCGATTTGACAACGGGACTAAAGGTATCCTTGTAATCAATCCTGGGACGTTGGTGGAAACCTTTGGTAACTAGACATGTTTTATAGTGCTCACTATTGTCTTTAGGTTGACGTTTAATTCGGAAGATCCACCTGCAACCAACAACATTACTTGAATTTATGTTGGGAGTGAGTTCCCATGCTCCATTGCGTAGCAACGCATTAGACTCCTTGAACATAGCGTGTCTCGCAAGGCTTGAGTAACGCATGTTGATTCGATGGTATCGAGTATAGAGTTTAGTGGTGTGATGAATTTGTTTAGGTTTGAATATATTATTCTTTGATCATGTAAATATTGGATGGTTGCAAGTTATGGTTGATGGAGGTAGTGGTAAGGTTGATTGTAGTTATGTATTAGAGGATTGAAGGAGATGGATCCAATGGGGTGGGGATTATGGTAGATAGTGGTATGTCATTTTTGTCTGAATTAGTTTGAGTTTTAGGTGATGGGTCAACTATAGGTGGGTTGAGTGGTGGTTGAGGTTGTGATTTGAGCTAAGGATGGTCGTTGGTGGCATAGTATTGCGAATTTGAGAGATAGCTATTGTGTAGGGAGTAGGTAGCAAGTTAATAATAGCTGTAAGAGCTTGCGGTTGGATCGATGTTAGGCCAAGAGACGAGGCTGGACTCATTTGTTGATTAGTGATTAAGAGTTAAATCCATGTGGGATTTGTAGGTGATAATGAGTTTGAAGGTGAGGAGTTTGTTGTAACATATGGAAAAATATATTCATGAAACACAACATGACAAGAAATATAAACAAATGTTCAAAACATTTGTATGCACTTTGAGAGAACGAGTACTCAAGGAATATACATGGATCAAATTGTTTATCAAGCTTGTTTTTAGGAATATAGGCAGAGCCACGGATAGCATAAGTATTAAAAAATTCGAAAATTAAGACAATTCGGGTTTTGATTGAAATTTTTTTGATATAGAGATTCATATTGAAGGATTGGGATAGATAGTCGATTGATGGGATATGCAACGATTTGAAATGCATAGGACCAAAAAGTGGTTGGAAGAGATGCATTGTGGAGTAAAGTTAAGCTTGTTTCTACAACATGACGATGTTGTCATTTGGCAGTATTGTTGTGTTGCGAAATGTGAGGAGTAATGAAGTAAAAAATACTGTGTATGTTGAAAAATATTTTGAATTTTAGACACCCACCTCCACCGTTGGAGTAGACAGAGATAATAGGACATTAAATTTTTTTTGACAATTTATTTAAAAATACTAAAGATGGCATAAATGTAGATTTTTTTTTTTTTGCATAGGATAAAATCATATGTATTTTGCATAATGATTGACAAATGAAATGCAATATTTGAAACCATCAATCAAGGTGCCTGGAGTAGGACCCCCAAACATCAATGTGTAGGAGTTCTAGTGGATTTTGACTTAAGAGAGTAGAAATATTGAATAACAAATGATTATCTTTTTTGCATTGGCACGAATCACAAAATAAATTTTGAAATGGATTAGGACTTCGAACTTATGGGTAACGAAAATGTTCTAACTATGTAATTTTGAATGGAGAGAGAAGAATGTCCCAAACATCGATGCCAATTACAGTAAGCCATTTTATCTTCTATGAACGCCATGGGTTAGTCTTTGTGTGGCCGTAAAAAAAGTGGCATCCAATGGACTTTCTGCTTATACTCTCTGTGCTCTAACGTCACACCTATTCGAGGATCTTTCACCAAAAGTAACTTGGCAAAAAATTTAATGGAGGTATTATTTTGGACACACAACTTAGAGATGGAAATTAAATTTTGAGTAAAGGACGGTACACAAAATGTGTTGGGTGAAACAAAATTGTCATTGGAGACTCAAGTTTTGTTGTCCTAACATGCGAAATATTCAAACTTTTCTCGTCAATGATAATAATCTCATCCAGTCCTTCATATTCCGAGTGAAGAGATTAGTTTACTAAGTCGTTAGTAACACGATAGGACGTTCCTAAATCAACAAGCCATTGTGTGGTTGAGCTTGTGGCGATTATGTGGTGTACAACAAGTTCATCATTTGGACGGCCTCGAATACGATAGCAAGTCTTGGTCGTATGGCCATATTGTCGTAAGAGATTGAGATGAGTTGTGTCACGCCCCGAACTCCGGGCATACGTATATCCCTTGGCGGTCGATTAAAATGCGATATTCCTAGAATGCATTGTCAACCCATTCGTTTTAAGCACATGCGGAAGCGAACTAGTAAAACCTTAAACAACAATCAAACACGAGAATAGTAAAAGCAGGACAGTCAATTAACACCAAATATATTTTATAAACAAACTAGGTTAGCACTATAGAGTCATATACAGAAGGACTAACTTAAAAAGAAGCTACTAAGCCAATCCTACCTTGGACCCTACCTACTCGGGATCCGGGTCTACCACGACACCATCTGGGATGTTGATGTCTAAATGATTAGCTACTTCTACTTCAGGCCCTTTAGCCTTGGGCCTTGGTTTGCCTCGATATCTTCCAAAATATTAGCATCCACGATAAGGTCAAGTACCTCCTCATTCTTGGTATCGACGGCAGGTCCGTCAAAACTCTCCAAAAGATATTCCCGAACCCCATCAGGCCCGTTACGGAAGCGATGAGGTACCAAGTGAGGTAGGTACTCATCAACCCAAAGAGTAGTCATCACGAGCTCACGAGTCCAGGTGGTCCCGTGGATGGGGAGAATGGTAGTCTCGGTCTCTGCCTTCCGTGGCCACCCAAAACAAACGTGTCTTACCTCCATCTAAAGACTTGAAATATTTAAACCATGACGGGGTGAGATAAAATCTCAGTGAATCTATACCCTAAACCCCGATTAGGATGAAAATTCACTTAGAGACGACCTAAACATGCACCATATAAGACTTACCTCGCCTCAGCATCTCCCTGTATATTAGTACACCAGCAATTGTATTTAATAATCAGGACACTTCATTTTATTCTCAAATAATTACAAGGGTCCCAATTATAAGGCCAAACCATTATGACACGTTCCATTTCGTGCCACACAATTTTGTCCCATAATCAGGTGCAATTATCTCAATCACTCACACGTGTCCCAGTTATTATGACCCATCGGCCATTTCCAACTTAATAGTCGGCAATCATTCTGCATAACTGGATGTCGTCTCGCTTTATCGGGCATGGCAACGTCCCACATAAACGCATCAACACAGCATTCCCAAAGGAGCATCGGTCTAACTTCCACTGTGACCGATATATGTTGTTAAAGGCATCTGAACTTAATTAGGCATCGTCATGTGTAAACGCATCATAACGGGTTCATTACCTTGCGTAAATGCATCAATGTATTAAGTGATTGCATACCAGCACATACTTGGCCAAGAACATCATGCTTTGTACTTAAATACTTCCATTTCAAATAATGGACTTAACCAATTTTCTCCGTTTTAACAATACTAGGTAAAATAATTGTGCATGATCACATGGTCAAATCGAACCATAAAACATGATACTATCTTATTTCAAAATTCTACGATTTTATATAGTACATAAAATGTTTTTGGCGTCAAAACTTGATGCTTGATATTTTTCTAATTAAATACCATAAAATTATTTTTTTGTAATAATAATAAAAAAATCATCATCAAGCACTCAATTGCATAATTTAGCAACCAATTTTACAAATCAACACATTTACGACAATTAGCGTAAAATTCTGATAACCGGCTATCCCGGCATAATCTACGTTGATTATAATTAAACAAATAATTCTAGGGAAAATAAATTATTTTAATTTAAATAAACTAACCATAGTTAATTAAACTAAACATGATTAACTAACCCTAGTTAACTACTAACCTAGGGTAGTTAATCCTAACCAAACTAACCCTTAACTAAACTAATCAAATCACTTAGTTCATCTAACTAAACTAACCAACTAACTAGTTACATTAATTCTAATTAAAACTAAACTAATCCGACTAAGTGTAATTAACTTCCTAATCCAAGATTAGGGTGTTAACTCACCAGATTAGTGATGCAATAGGTTCATGACGACGGTGGCGCGACAACGGTGAGATACCATGCTTACAGCGACTCCAACGGAGACCCGAAAGAGGCTGAAACTAGCTCAGCAAGCTCACGGCTTCATTGGTAGTTTCGATTCTAAGCTGAGCTAAAGGGACTTAAGCTTGAATGGAGCTAGTGGGTGGATGGCGAGGTCAGAACAGCAACTAGTGGCAGCGGCTAAGGCGGTCAGGGCTGGGACGGCACGTACGAGCAGGAATGATTGGTGATAGCAACATACAACTATGGAGGTAAGACGATGGGCGTACAGGGCTAAAGGCACCGAATGGGGACGGGGTTGGTGGTTCGGTGAGCTAGCAGCGCTGGACTAAAGTGGACGGCTGGCAGGTAGAGGTGTTGGTCAGAGGTGGTTCTGTGTGAGCGACAACAAAAACCAAGAAGGGATAAAGCTTGAGGGAAGAAGATGAAGATTTGAGGAGGAAGAAGAAGAAGGCAGAAGCAGGGCTAGTCGACCAGGGGGGATGTGCAAGAGGGGCGGACAAGAGTCAAAGAAGTCTTGTATGCAACCAATCACCTTGTATGCAAAATATCAAGCACTTAAGTGCTTTGCGAAGTCAAGGTACCACCAAATTGCTGAATTTCTACCATTTCTTAACAAAACAATCCAATTTGGTGACTAGATATGCCTCTAAGGCTGACCATATGAATTTCCATCTATTTTCTTTAATTCCTCACAAAATCAATTCAATTTGAAGCTAAAAAATCTCAATAATTCAACCTCTACAAATTTCTTTCTATTTCTTTACCAAATAAACCAAATTGGCATCCAAAAATGTCAATTAAGATGCCCATTCGAATTTTTCTTCATTTCTTTTTGCCAATATTGATTTTTTCGCAAATTTCCCGGCTCGACGAAATTTCTTCAAAAGATACGATGAGGTCCTAAAAATAAATCGTGATATGCTCGAATATTCAATTCCCGAAATCGAATTGAATTTCGTGGTTAAAATCAACCGGACGTGATTTTAGTATAATCCAACCTACCGGGTAGCTTTTAAGGATTTTATCGTGATTATATCCCTTAATGGCTTCACCTAATGGGTTAATTAACTCGTAAATAATCAGCTCAGAGAAAAAGGACCATAGGCATGTTAATGAAAAGCCCATTTCATTTTATCGAGACGGAGTAAAAAATTCAGAATGTCACGAGTTGCCCCATTAGGTGGGTTTTCTATGAAACTGTTGACTGCTAGGGTCGTTGCAAGCACCATGAGAAGCACCACATCCATTTCGGGCACCATTCTAGTGAGTAGTAAACGGACTAGAGTGTGATTTTGCAATATATTAATTTATGACTGAAATTATTATGTAGCTTTTTCTTCATGGTTAAGGTAAGTTTCATAAGTGACAAGTTTGTTGTGTAATTCCTCAAATAATATAGGATTTTCTCTAGTGCAAACAGCTAATTCTTTAAATTTAAGACTAATTCCACATAAGGCATGAGTAACAATATCATTATCTTGAAGGGGTGTATCAATAATAGATAGTTTGTTGGCAATACCCTTTAATCCTTGAAGATATTCATAAACTAATCTCGATTTACGCTGGATTATAGACAACCGGTCTTTGAGAAACATTACCCAAGAACAGGATTTGTTGGCATGAAGGTTGGTGAGCTTTATCACAGCCTCTTGAGAGGTTTCATTGAATGCAATTAGTAGCAAAATGGATTTAGAAACTGAGTCGAAAATGGTGGATAACAATAGTTGGTCTTGGTGGATCCATAATGTGCATGCTGCATTGGCTGATTTGGATGGATCAAGTGGTGGATAAGGGTGTGTGCCGTCAACAAATCAGAGTAGACCATGCTTGATTAAAATAGCTTGAAGTTGTGCTTGCCAAGAGGGAAAGTTGCCGGTTGTAAGCTTCATAGGAAGTTGGATAGTGCTGCCAATGGTGATGAGACCACTATTGCCGATGGTTATGAGACCAATTGCAGAGGGTTGGTGTTGTCACTAGTTAAACTCATGATGGCTACTTCTTTGGCATCGGAGGAGATGAGTGACTCGATAACTAGTGGGATCAAATGCTCGGTTGATTGAAGAAACTCTGATACCATATAAAGTTTATGAGAATTGAAACAATTATGAGAAAGACTTTTTGCAACTAATCTATTTTTCATGAGTTGAGTACACATATTTATACAAGAAATTACAAATTGTTAAAATCAATCAAATTGAATTTACAATCCCTTGATCTTAGCACTTGCTTGTTAAGTGGGATATTTCCTTGACTTTAGTACTTGTGTGATTAGATTTGATCTTGATTCCCTGATTTGTGCCATTATCCTTAACACCACTAAGAACTGGTTTCAAAAATAGGAAATAGAAACCGTCCATTGGTTCCAAGGATCCATATGGGAATCAGATTGGACACAGTTCAATTCATAGATGGGTCCATGGAACTGATTGAAATGTTCTGTGGCACCCCGAAACACCTAAGGTTGCCACAGGTACCTATTGCTATACCTAATGAACACTAGTTACATCTCTTAGTAAAAGCATCGTAGTTCATAGGCATTTTTTTTTAAAAACAGTCCCAGCACAACTTATTAGTGGAAGCATAATTGAATATCATCATCTCTCCCTCTAACAATCATAATACAATGCACACCACTAAGCAACATATGAAAAGACAAAGCCGAACCACTTTTATTTACATATTTTCGTGATGGATTTTCTTAGGTTGATACAACAAAAGAAAAGCTAAGATTTTTAGCTACACTTGGCCACATCCCAAAAAGATATCTCGACCCTTATAACGATCACGTGTCATCCTCCATCTATTAGTGTCGGCTACCCCCAAAAAGAAACATCAGCTCTCTACCCCTCACGCGGCCATCACACCCATCCTAGCGTGTCGGGCGGTGGTGGTGGCAACATCCCCCTAAACACTCCATCTCGGTGAACGTGGACCGACAAAACTATTGTATGACTGGGCCCCCAGCTAGGCCCACATCGTACATGACCAGCACTTGAACTCGCACAAACGTTAGACCAGGAATGGTAGCACAGTCAATCTTCGAACACTCTACCTCCACGTCAGATGGGAGGCCATAGAAGGTGCCTCGCATGACAGTAGGGAGCGGCATCTTTCTAATCTGAAATGTTAGTCCTTGAAAGGGTGAGTACAGCCACTTAGCAGGTAAAAGATCTAGTAAACCACTCAATGCATCACACAATACAATCATAACATTCATAGCATAGTACATGTCATTCATGCATCCACGGATAACTTACCTTGCGGCCATGCACATGTCATCATACTATATGTACATACCTCCTCATATACTCATCACCATCATGTCATATATATACCATGCCATAGGTGCACACACAACCATGCACTCATCATCATCATGTCATACATGTACCATCATACCATAGGTGCACACACAACCATGTACTCATCATCATCATATCATATAGCCATGCATATGTCACCATATCATATGTGCATGATTCAATTTCTACTTTTATCTTTCAATTTGATCACCACATTTTTCTTTCCTGGGACCAGTAATTGCATCCCACACTTTATCACTCGCATCCCAACCTGGCATCGCGAGAAACCTCTGGCACACACCACCAGGCATCCGGCACCCCCGCATTCTGGGCATCTCGCATCCCAACTGGCATTACGAGGCATTCCCTGGGCACAAACCTCCGAGGCTTCCGGCACCCAACCATTCCAGACATCTCGAAACTTCCGAGGACATCTAGGCATGTATCACAATACAACCGGGCATCCGGCACCCCCCACCCCGGGCATTTTGACACTCCTAGGGCATTATTGACCCACCTCCAACAGTTTCCTCATTCATCATAATTCACGTTCAAAATTTATGTCTCACAAACAACATGACACATGATGTAATGGCAACAAAGTCAAATTCAGCATTTGATTCTATATGCAATGCCAAATATCATCACATGCTCAAGAAGATTCAATCACCTCAACCAATATAATTAATATGGCTCATCCAAAACAGAATAACCATAAATTTCAACATTTGAAATTCGCACAATCCAACTTGCACAGTTTTAGAAAATATTTTCATTAAATACCCAAATGGTTTTTAAAAATTATGAAATTCGAACATGTGATAGTCAAGACATAATGGCAGATATTTCATGAAGGGCACTGCACCAAAAGACCCTTATACAATTTGATATAGATCACGCATCACAGCATTTCTATTCTATCAATACAGCTTGCACAGTTTTTGAAACATTTTTGGTTAAATAGGCAATTGAGCTTCAAAAATTATGAAATTTGAATATGTTTCAGAGAAGACATACAGAAATAGACTTCATGAAGAACACTTTACCGAAAGGTCTTCATATAAAAAGATATGACCCATGCATTGAAGCTGACTAAACCCATAGGCGTCAGATTACTCGGTTTTTGAAATATTTCCGATTAGATACTCTAATGACCTTTAAAAATTATGAAATTTAAATATGTTGTAGTCAAGACCCTAAAGTATATTTTTCATGAAGACATCAAAGTCATATTTGTCCTAGATAATTAATTATGGACAGTTGAAGCCCCTGTTCCTAGTACCGAACATTCCAGGTTTAGCCGTCTCAGAAAAATCACGATTTCACCTACTTATCTTCCATATTTTCCTCTGAATTTTTGATATGTTTTGCCTCATGAGGTTTAATACAACTTTCATTAAGGGATCAAGGTGATATTTTCAAAGGAAAGTCACTTTATAGTCCACAAAGTCACTGGGGTACAGTACAACATTTCCAGATCTAACGTCTTCAAAAGAAAATTCGTTTCACTAGGCTATACTTGTTTGTTTTACCTCAAATTTGAGTATGTTAGTCTTTAAGATGTTCTCTACAACTTTTGTGGGGGGTCGAAGTGAAATTTTCAGTAAAAAGTTACATACAACACACAAAATCACCAAGAGGTCAATAAAACAGCTTCAGATCTAACATTTTCGTAGAGGGAGGGTTTCACCCCGCAAAACTCATCTATTTTGCCTCAAATTTTAGTATGTTATAATTTAAGATGTTGTCTACAACTTTCATGGAGAAGTTGAAGCCAAAATCCGACTCAAACATTGCATGCAAGCCACTACAACATTCTTGGTCAGACGGTTTACTCGAGAACAGCTTACTACTTCAAAACAACACACTCAAAACTTCGGTTTTTCATCACACCCTAGACATCCGAAATTCATCACCATTCAAACACACATGCTAGATACCACATGCAAGAGCACATTAAGGATCCCAACTTGCCTCTATACTAAGCAAACAGCAAGCACACGGACGGCGACGAGCGATGGACGCACGGCGGACGGTCGACGGACAGCTCCCTTCCCTTCCTCTCTTCCTTCTTTCTCTCTCGATTTCTCTCTTCCCCTCGGTAGCTCTCTCTCTCACTCCCTCTCTCCGGCGGCGCTTCCCCTTCATCATCAACCGGGTCCCTCAATTTTCCTCTCCTCAATGATGAACAATCATTGCTTTTGCATGAAGGACACATGGACAAAAGGGAATTAACACTTGGCAAAATCTTCATGCAAAGGAGTGGGCCTCTCATGGACCGGTTCCTCCTTGGTCGACAGCCCAATGGGGCTCCATTCGGCCGGGCTTGAGGCCAGTCATGGGCTGGCGGTTCCTCCTCCTCCTTTGGGCTTCGCGGCTAGGCCCAAATGGCCGAAGGGTGGGGCTTCTTGTGGGCTGGTCTTAAGCTAATACTTTGGCCCACATCTCATCCTAATAATCCTCCTTAAACCTTAATTTTATAAGCACCTAATTGAAATTTATAACTCACAAGACTTTGTGACCTATCTTAATACATTCCAACCCATAATCCTTCATGGCCAAAAATAGAAATTTTTATCAAATAATTATTCACCATAGGCTTGGCCAAAGTCTTAATATAAGACATGAATTAGAATACCCCTAAAGATTAGCAAGGAATTCTAGGATGCCACATGTTCCCAATAAATTCATGTGGTTCATCTATCTAAAGCAGAGCAATTCACCTTCCTTTTCTATGATCTATTTGTGTACGTTTTTTATTTTTATAGCTTTTCTAGCAACGCTGGCTTTGGAAGGAGTTTGTTATAAATTTTGGGTTCTTTGGGTCATCCAAGGTACCTTCTCAATATCCAATATAGGATGCATCTTGTGATAAGCTTTCCAACATTAACCTTTTACAAAAATCAATTTTGAAATGGGCTGAATGGTACCAGCAAAAGTTACAGAAAATATCATTAGCCAGAACTGATGCTTGGCCCCTACTTGTTCTTAAATATTTCTAATGGATGTAAAGAAGTTGGGGATGATCAGCTAGCCTTAGAAACTACGTTGAGGTAGGAGTTGTCTTGGTGATTTTAAAGACTCTATATGGAGGGTACGAGATGAGTGAGGTGAGGGACGAGACTAAGAGGAAACTAGAGATTTGATATCATATATATATATATATATATATATATATATATATATATATATATATAGGAGTCTGAACGAGTGGCTCCACACTTAGAATTGGAAACTAAATCTGCACTCACTGGTTCCAATTGAACTTGGGAACCATCAATTCTAGGCCAATTTATTTTGGCTCCATGTGGTCTGGGCAATTTTTTTATTTTTGTGCACCCCTAAGTGAAATGAATTTGTTTCACTTGATCTTGCAAGATAGGTACTTGGCGAGACATGTTCTTCAAAACGCGTTAGCGTAACATTAAAGGTGTGCAACGGGAACCGTCCAAACTGGGAATCAGTTGGACCGGACCGAATCGGCCAATTTTGGGCAATTCCCACGATCGGCGGTCTGGTTCCTAGTTCCTAATCTTGGAACCGGTGGCTGGTCGGTCCGGTTCCCAGTTTCAAGGTGGGAACCGGACCGAACTGGACCGAACCAACTTTTTTAATATATAATTTATATACATAGAATTAATAAAATATATAAACATGATAACTTATTGCAATCAAAATTGCAATTTGAGGTATGAACCTCTTATGTTGCCAAGAGACCATTAAAACCATTTTTGCTACTCTTTTATTTATAGAAAAAATCTCCTTCTCGACTAAACATTAAAAAGCATAAGAGAGATTGTCTATAAAATTTAAACCAAACCCAACCTTTAGCCAAATTGTTCATGGCCTTCACGGTTAAAGTTAAGTGTGAAACACACAAAGTGTGAATCACACAAGTGAAGTTTGAATATTTTACACATGAAAACATCTGTGATTAGTAAGAACCAAATTGAATTAATCAGTCTGGAGCGTGGTCACTCTTTAGTGCAAAAAAGTAGAGTCGATTTTGTTGGACCGAACTGAACCGAACTGGAACCGATGGTCTGGTCCAGTTCTCGATCCTAGGACCAAACGGTCCGGTCCACGGTTCGCAATTTTGGGAACCGGTGCTCCTGGTCCGATTCCCGGTTCCAAGGTGGAACCGTACCAAACCGGGAACCGATCACCCCTACCTAACGTTAATGGATTGGGAACCTTTACTTTGCCACATTCATTTCTCACCGTCCTTGTCACATTCCCGACATCCTCGTTCTCCTAAATGCACAACCTCCAAAGTGTAGACTACCAAAAACATGTGCAATTATCAAGCCACGGACCATAATTTTCTGGTTGGATAAAATTATTATCAGGGAAATTTTCTCTATTGTAAGAAATTGAAAACAAGCTAGAACGACGTTCTATGAGAAAGCTTGTCATCAGCTCAAATATGAAATTTCTTGCTGGGTGTGCAAAGGAATTAGGGATCGCCTGTAATCGGCGATTCCTTATTTCGGGTGTGGAACCACTAACCTGGATGGGATTGGTATAAATTTAACTTTTACTAAAAAATTTCAAATAAAAAATTTAAGAAAAATAAATTTCCTAAAATTCCTAATCTAAAGCTCAATATCTATTGATTGAGTACTCATCTCGTTCAATTCTTACCTTGTCCAAGCTATCTCTCTGTCCCTCACTCATGGCCTTGACCCTCAAGCTCAATACTTAACGCCTATTGACTCATGGTCTCAACTCTTAATTTTCAATATGAGCCTAATCTTTTTACTAATATTGTAATTAAGAATAGTGAAGTTCTTTATTTTTCTTTCCTTTACTTTGACTTGATGGAAAAATTTTACTAGGTGTGGCAAGCTTAGGACTAGTTCCATGGACCCACCCAAACTGGTCCTTGGGTAGTTTCTGGTTCTAAGGTGGAAACTGCCACCCGACCATGCTCACCCCTAACTATACTATTCTTTTTTCTTCTCTTAATTGAAGAAATAATTGGAAAATAAAACAGCAAGTACAAAAATGAGTAATAACCCCAGTAGAGACTAGTATGATTCAATTCAACATTTTGTTCGTTTGGATTTGATTGTGTCGTAGCTCTATAATTTTTATTAGGTTTATTGACCCTAAGAAAGAAATGGTAGGTATAGCTAGTCCATGAACAGCTAACCATCGCACTGTAAAAATTGAATAGGTGGGAACGATTGAGTCTCTCAAATACATGGCCACCAAAAAAAATGATTAAAAAAAAATAAAAATTGGTTAAAAAAAGAGAAACAAAAGGGAAATAACGACATGGAGGCGCCATATGAAATTGGCCGTATGGATAAGGGGCGGACTCGCGCTTAAAATCCATCTTCTCTCCTTCGATAGTTTTTCTCTCCGTCTCTCTTCCCCTCCTGCTCCTCCGTCGAAGCCGCGACGATGGCGATTGCGGCCGCCGGCTGCTACTTCTCCTCCCTCTCCTCCGCCGTCACCTACCGCGGCTCCCTCCTCCCCGGCCTCGGCCGCCTCGCTTGCACCGCGCCGCGCGACTCGCCTTTCCCCCTCAGCTTGAAGTCCGAGCGCAAGCGACCTCCGAAGAAGGATTCCTCCTCCTCGCCGCCGCCGCCGCCGCCGAGCAGGGACAAGGTACTTCGCCGCTCGCGCGCTCTCTCTTTCGGCTGTCGAGTCGTCGAAGCGTGCGCAGCACGTGCTCGCTGCAGAACTATCTGGAAGTGAAGCTTGTCTACTGTTTATAGTCTGTCGAAGTGCTGAGTGCAAGTTCCTAGCTTTGGTAGCTGGTTAGGGCGTCGTGATCTAAGATACTCAGACATATGCCTGTTGATGGATTGCCGATGATTGCACATTGTTCGATCTTTATGTGATGACCTTGCCGATGGCTACAAAGTTCGATTTTTTTCGCTAGGGGAGCTCCGAAGATGTGAATGTGCACATTACCGATTAAAGATGTTTCTGCTTTGGGTTTCTGTATTGTCTGAACTTTGTTGCTACGGTTGGACTTGGGGGTGTTCTTATTTCTCTCTTGACTCGGTTTGCCATATTTAGGGGAAACCTATTTCTCAGAAAAAGTATCCTGGAAGATCAAAAGATGAAAGGCCTTATCCATTTGTTGATGGTGATAGGAATAGAGGATCTGCAGGGCGATCTGAATCTACGGGTTTCGGTTCGTCTGGCCTCCAAAGAAAAGAAAAGAGGGGTTTCAATTTCACTGAACAGCAGGTATCTCTCGTGATATCTCAACTGATATTTTAGATGTTTGGACTTTATATCTCCTTGGATTTTACTGTTATGGTGATATGATATTGTTGCGCCCTATGACAGTCACAAACTGAACCTGGGAAGTTCCAAGATGCAGCTTCTCTCAATGCTGTCGTTAAGGTAGACTATGTGTTGCACTTTAATTTAACATCTTTGTTTTTCTCCCAAAAACTTAATGTTAATTGGTAGAACCACCTATTTTAATTTCTCTATTGAGCTCATCATGAATCTTTTACATGCATCAACTGGAATTTGTTGCTGCATGTCCGAGTAACAAGTATTTTTATTTGAATATTTCAAGCTTTTGTTGTCCCTATCATAATTTGTCAATGAAATTGTTATACGATTATATCTAGATGTTTCATTTAAAAAAGATGAAGATAATGATACTTGAGGATCCTTTTAAGTTGACAATTGCTGTGTAATTTTTTAGTGTTTGATCTCCCTTTATGTATATCAGGTGTATTGCACTCATACGGAACCCGATTATTCTCTTCCCTGGCAAAAGCAAAGACAATATACAAGTACTGGAAGGCAGGTCTTCCTGCAATAGTTCTCCCATTCTGTATTATTTGTCGGCAATCGCTCTTTCTATATGCAAAAGTCAAACTTCTGGTGACTTGACTATTCACTCTTAATCTTGCTCCAGTGCTTTTATGATTGGTGATGGAAAGCTCTTGACTAATGCACATTGTGTGGAACATTATACACAGGTAATCTACTTATTTGTCATGCCAAAAGTTTATTTATTGTTTAATAGATATCCATGGTTGTTTGAGTTTGCTTTAGTTGTTTCTCTGGCAAACTAGCTTCTCCAGGCTATACGATTAGCTATCAGACAACATTTTGCAGATCTAGAAAATGATTCCTGATTGTTCTTGGAAAAGAATTTCCAAATGTTGCAATGGTTTATTGGTTATGGCATTCAATACTGTAGGAAATCTTCTTTTCACATGGTAATTGCCTTGGACCTCGAACTTCTGTGGTTTTGTGATAGGTATCATTAATTATATGTTGTGCTCCATTCAAATCTTTGCATTTCTTTGAAGGCTATTGATGCTTATTTCAATAGGTTTTGGCCGTTCATACTTGCCTACATCCCCAATTTAGATACTTCCAGTAATATATGGCATCGAATGAATTTTTACTCTTTTCCTTGTTCATGGTAAATGTCTGTCTTGACATCTCTTCTGGTCTTCTTTTGTACGACCATCGACCTTCTTCCCCTCCCTCTCCTGCTCTGTTTATTTCTATAGCCATGAAAGACTTTATTAATATGCATTTTCGGTATCCTATTTACCTATAATCTGAGATGAAATATTCCATGTTTCAGCACAGTTTCTTGGCAAGATAAATTGATGCCGACTAGTAAATGCATTGATTGAAATCTCAACCAACCATGTGTTTTTGGATATTTGTCATGATCGCCAGGTGGTGATCCTTTTTTACGCTTGACACTAAGCATACACGTGAAAAATGTTTGAGTGGGACTTTTATCAGATAGTACGCTTATGAAAGATAATTGATGGCCAGCGTACTGCTATCAACCAATGAAGATGATAGAAAGATAGTAGTTAGTGATGTTTTGCCTGGTGTTGATGTTCTTGAATGGGTTCAAGATGGATTGGGGATAGGCATCTGGGTGGCCGTAGTTCCTATGGCAACAAAGGGTTGGTTGTGAGCAATGATGGTGAGTGATGATACAACAAAGTATAGGAAATGGAGTAATAACAACAGAAATTAAGAAGAATATGAGAAGAAACATGTGTTTCTCGTAAAGCTTTTGGTATCAATTGTTCATCAACCAGATACCAAAAAGAAAATGCCATGACTGATTTTTCCCTTTTGCCAAATCAAAGAAAATGGGGTATGCGCTTTCTGAGAAGCACTTCCCTGTAAAACAGATACAGACTCTGGAGTAATCTGGAAGTATATTTGTATAGACTAATCTTCTCTTTCGATTCATTATATGCTGGCCCCACAATTTCCTCATGTTTATGTTATTATCTTACGGAAATTTCTCTTCATTTCTTTCTTATTCTTTCTTAAAATTGTGACTGAAACTACCAAACTAGCCAAAAATCTTAAACATCCTTGGTAATCTCCATCTGTCTTTTCTTGTGGGACAGGAGTTATTTTTTTATCTGCCTAGGCATCCTTAGAATTTTGAACTGCCCTGGATATGATTTGCAGGCAAATTTGTAAGACCAAACATATTCCGTTACATTTGTTCATTGATGTTTTCGATTGCAGGTCAAAGTAAAGAGAAGAGGCGATGATACCAAATACGTGGCTAAGGTATTTCACTGATTCAGTAATCAAGTGATGCATTGTGATATCTGTTTTCTTTTCGAGTAAAGTATTATTTGGCCTATTATTCCATGAATTCAACATTTTTTTTACTGTTGTGTGGATATTAGTGAATGTCAACTAGAAGTACTGCTGGAGACGAACTTGTCCTAAAAAGGTGTTTAAAGACACAGGTTGATAGATGATTCCTCACAACGAGTGGGAATATAAAGCAAGGCAGCATGTAAAATATTAGAAAATCAAAAATACACTGAGCAGCCAGCCACTCCTCAGAAAAAGACGGAGACAATTTGTTTTGTCCAAACAAGTTTCAGAGATCCGTAACCTACTGAGATGTAAATTCTTTTTGAAGCATTGATAGTCCATAGCAAGCTCTTCTGGCTAAGATCCACTTATCACTTTGTAAACTTCCTATCTAAGTTGCATTATTTATGTGGAAAAGATTTCAGAATATTTTATTGATCTCTATAAGGAGGCTCAATTTATTACTTGGTTCTTCTGTTTGTAAACCTGATTTCACCTGTGGAAAGCATATTTGAGCCTCTTAACCAAAAGATCTTGCTGCTCTTGCAGACATATTGGACAATTACGGTTTAGGTTAGAAGATATCAGCCACAATTAATGTTTCTCCCTTACATTTGCTGATAATATGAACTATTTTTTATTTTTACCATGTGCCAAAGAGAGCCAAAGAATGACTAAACATTCTCATGTGTTTGCTTCCATGGGAAACAAAACAAATTCTTCACGATTTCTGATTTTCTGTTATGTTCATCATATATGCAAGAAAGTACCGACCTACATATCTGACCATGGGATAATGTCTTCTTTCATTTAGCAAGGCTGTAAAATGCGTCATGTAGATGAATCATCATTTATCGACCTGTTTATGCTGGTACATGAAAAATGATCTGATATTGTATGGATAGTGCCTTAGTGCATGTGTTCATTTACCATTTTGGTTTTCCCTTCAAAACAGCTAGATGGTGATTCTCCTTTATTTTTTCTCTGTAATATGGACCTAGTGTCCAATTATCTCTGTTGCCTTCTCTACCTTTTTCCTTTTATAGGCACATACATGTCCCTTTGCATCATTGGGTCAGCAGTCTGCATTTTTTCTTTTGACTCTTAGTGAGAAGTGAAAGCTGAATATGAAGAACCAATCAAGTTCTCAGTTCCAAATTTGCAGTCTTGGATGTAACAATCCCATGCCTCAGCTTCTTCTTTCTGGTTGAATGGACAGGTTTTGGCTAAAGGCATCGATTGTGATATAGCTTTGCTTTCTGTAGAGAGTGAGGGATTTTGGAAAGGAGCAGAACCACTGCAATTGGGACGCTTACCACAGCTCCAGGTAGGACTTATTTGGTTGTGAAACAACTAGCTCTCTGTTTCACTTCATAGAAGTTGTTTCAAATTCTATGAAGCTTTCTTTCTGGTTCTTCCATCCCTAGCAAGATTTTTTGACAATCTTGAAATTTGGCATTTTAATATTATCTTTGCATGGAGATATCTCCTAATATAGACTAATCTATTATCATAAAGATGATGGGTTAGTGCAGATTAATGTTTTGCCCAAGTGTTAGATATCTTTCTTGCACTATCATCTTGTAATTTTCTTAAAAAGTTTTTCTTTGTCTGAGTTATTGTCTTATTTCACAAGAAGCAGCATCACTATTTGGGAGATGCATCTGACTATCTACCATTACACCATGGCTTTTGGCAAAATGCCTCGGTACATGGAATCATAAATACAGAACTTGGTCCAGCAAAGTGGTTCATAAACTAAATTAATGGTATACAGAGAAAATGTTAAGGGAAGTCTAAGATCCAGGATAAAGCTTTGTGGTCTCGGGAAGAAACTGTGATAGACAATTTGGAAGTTCTACATCTTTTATTGTTTTCGGACTTTGAAATTTTAATAGATATTGGATTTTTTATTTTTATTTTTGATAAGGTAATAGAAATTGGATTGATGTGTCACTGAAGACTCTCATAATTAACAGGAAAGTGAATTTTCGCAATGGTTGAACGACATTAGTCTACTGCACTTTGGCAATAACATTTTGTCTTCTTGTTCAATCAGCTCTACATTGATGTTTGCAACACTAGAGATTGTCTGTTGTCATTCTGCAGATTTGTGATTGTTTGTGTGAAATTTTGTGAGACTATTGTGAATTATTTTAAAAACTTATGTAGTTGAATAAATGCGGGTTTAACGTTTCAATACCCTTTAATACTCCCCTCAAGCATAGACCGGATTTTGATCTAAGATTGAAGTGGAGAAACATATGCTCAAGTCTCTAGCTTTGATACCATGTAAAATTTTGTGGGACCTTTGCAACTGTATAAAAAATTTAAGTGGTTAGATGAATGTGTGATTTTATATTAAATATTCTAAGAGTTTGAACGAGCTTAAAGTCAATGTAGCACCATTTTATGACTCATCAACTCTCAATTTCCTTTACTCTCATCTTGTGGGTAAACTTTTCATATTTAGCTGTTCCTTATTGGACAGGATGCTGTCACTGTTGTCGGATATCCGCTTGGAGGAGATACCATTTCCGTAACAAAAGGGGTTGTATCACGTATAGAGGTTCGACATTCACGTTTAACTGTATTATTATCTGATAAGTAATGAACATGGCTTTTATTCTTCGAAGACGCATATGACAAGTGTTCACTAAATGTTCTAATGTCTGCCTTTTATTGTGCAAAACTAGTTTGCTGGGGAGTCTTGTACCTCTATAGATGTAAATGTCTTCTTGTCCTTTGTTTGTTGACATGCTTTGGTTTGATGGTGACAATGGAATGATTCACGTTTTACATAATCAATGCCTCTCAAAATATGGTGTTAATTTTTTGCCTATAGCTCGAGACTTTTTGTGAAGGATTTGCCTAAAGCTAGAAAATTACAATCATGTATTACTAGAGCAACGGCTTTATCCTTGTGGTTTCACTCAGAGTGAGAGCAGCAAAATTTCTTGACTTTTGTTTTCTCTCTATCTTTTGGAGGTTTAATATAGCATTTCTGTTGTCCCTTTAAAATGTAAATGCTAACAGTCGAGAAACTCTGAAAATTGGAAGATTTTGACCGTGTAAGATCTTCTGGTCTTGCCCTTCATGATGGGCAATGGGCCGGCACTTATTTTCAGATTAGCATCAGCTTTTGACATTCATCCTTTACTGCATATTTTGCACTGCGTCATCAACTATAGGATGATATATTCACATTCGAAGTGGTCTTTTTGCATTATTTTGGTGGATTGATAGAGTGTTAAAATATAATCTTGTAGTCACTGCCCGGTGTTCCTCTTTGTATAGGGGAAAATATGTATATGTCATTTTCATTTCAAATATATGAGGCCAGCTTGTGTATGATTGCTAAATGGTCTGAGAGTGAACATATTGTCTGTTGGGGCCATAGCATTATGAGGTTGATCAATTTGAAGAGTTTGACTACACATTCACTCTAGCTAATCTCTTGGATTTTCCATTGCATGTAGCACTCCAAACTAACTGCTCTATCTGACATGGTCTGTTCATGCTATAACGTTGAAGCCTTTTTGTTATTGAGTTTGTCTGTGAAGTCCATATCTTAAGAATTAAGTACTTGTCATCAGGTAACATCTTATGCTCATGGATCCTCTGATTTGCTGGGAATACAAATTGATGCGGCAATTAATCCAGGTTGGTGGATCTTTTTCCTTTATGAATGTCTCTTCATACATTTTCTAAGGGACAGTTATCCTCATATTAAAATCCTTATTTTACCATAAATTTCGGCACTCATTTTTTGTACTGACCTCTGCTCATATTTGGGAGATTCTAGGTAATAGTGGTGGACCTGCATTCAATGATCAAGGAGAGTGCATCGGGGTAGCATTCCAGGTAAATCTATGGCTTCTGGTAAAAATAGCTTCAGAGCTGTGGTGCTCTTATGTTGGCTAAGTCAATATGGAGCTCTTCTTGGATAACGTTCTTACAAAGCTTTTCTTTTAGGTTTACAGATCTGAAGAGGCTGAAAATATTGGTTATGTGATTCCAACAACAGTCGTTTCTCACTTTTTGAATGACTATGACCGAAACGGGAAATATACTGGTGAGGATTAAGTGGTCACAGTGCATGTTTCATGTTCTGTTGTCTTCTGTTCTTAACCTTGTATTTATCTGAATAAAAGACATAAGCAACTTAAAGGTACCATAGACATGAAGCTGTAGCTGTATGATTGCGTAAATGGTTTTCATGCCCAACATAATCAGCACTGGAAATTATGGAGCTTTAATCTGCTTGAAAGCTTGTAACATATGATGCACAGTTTTGCCACTTTGCTTACTAGTCTGATGATTATCACTGAGTTTCTTCCCCTGCAAAGCTTTTATAAGCTGGTTGAATTTATTGTTGGTTCTTAGGCTTCAGTGGCAGCTCCTTGGTAGAAATTAGAGATGATTGAAGTGTCACTATTAGTGGAGGTTCTGCCTTCTGATTATTGGGCATAGCTCGTTACTCCTTTCTTGCATGTCTTGAAGACCTTTTTTGTTGGTGTCATTTTCTCCTTGCTATTTTTGTAGCAATTTGAATTTGTCAATTGGCCTGAATCTGCTAAATCGATGGAACAATATTCTTATTCATGAAGGTTTTCCTTGTCTTGGAGTCTTGCTGCAAAAGTTGGAAAATCCAGCTCTACGTGAATGTTTAAAAGTACAGTCCAACGAGGTACATCTCTCATTTACTTGCAGGAAGGCCTTCTTGGACCAAGTTGTGCAATTATTGATGGTTATTGGCATATCAATAGTTGCTGTTAATTCATTCATGTATCGTGCAGTGGTCAGATTATACCAGTCGGCATCTTTTGTATTTTAGACAGATACATCAGAGTGCATACCCAGCCCCAAATTATTTAGTTACTGGCAATTTACATGTGCACCACCTTGCTTTTTGACTGATATCACTATGCAATGGAGTGAAATGTCCATCATTTTGGGATAGATTCAGCATAATAAATTTCTTATCTTCCCTGATTATTGATGTTTAAGATGTTAGATTTGTAGCACGTGACATTTTCCCCATCTTTTGTGCAATAGTTATTAATTGAAAGGTAGCTTTACTTGGATAGATGATGCCTGTAACTTGAAAGCAATCTTTTTGTGAAGTGAAAGCTAGCCTTGTTTTATATACCTGTTACTGGTAGGCCAATGACGTACTTATCCTTTTATATATAGTGCTTTAATTAATTGGCATTTTGTAAACTTTATGTAGTTTTATATTGATTTTCATACTAAGATCAGAGGAAATTGGTTTGCTTAGAAACTGAAAAACATATTTTTATTCACATGTAGCCATCCCGTCATGTTTTAATTTTCTGAAAACCATCATCTTGCTGCATCAATATTCTGTCAAGAGCATCTGAGACTACAGAAAATACCAGAGTTCTGGTTCGCTCTGCTTTTTATCAGCAAATTGCTGCATATCATGAATAAGAGTAAATGCAGCATCCTTAGTGCTACTTTCCCCTTCTTTCATGTTCATGTGGGTTCAAGAGCTTGCACCTGCTTGTAGTGTTGCTACACACCATCCTCACAAGAATTGCACATGTGCAGGGGGTGTTGGTGCGAAGAGTGGAACCAACATCTGATGCAAATAATGTTTTAAAAGAGGTATTCTTCTGACTCAAGGAGTACTTTTGACACAGTCAACAACTCTTTTATCTATACTACTGATTGCTTTCTCAAACATCAAAAGTTAGAGCTCCACGTAAGGAGCTTTACGGGAAATAAATTTTGTTTAGGCAACTTAAATGAACCTTCAAATTGGTTTTGGTATCAATAGTTGTGCTATTAATGTTTCATTCTGTCAATTTTTCCCCTGCGTCATACGCATGGATTGCCTAAATAGGTTCACTAGGCCCTATTTGGCAAAATGAGTTTTTGTTTCCTGGAAACAAAATTTCTGTTTTTTTTGTTTTGGGGAACAAAAAAAAGAACAGAAATGTGTTTGGTAAAACTTTTGTTCCCGGGAACAAAAAATCTATTTTTTTGTTCCCGGGAACAAATTTGGAACAAAAACAAAAAGTAAAAAAAAGTTGATTCTTGTTCCCGGGAACAATTTTGAGAAACACTTCTTTTTTCTTCTTTTTTCTTTCCTTCTTCTTCCTTTTGGCTGGTTGCCGGCCTTGGCCATGGCCGGCGATCGGCTGATGAGGGCCGGCAACCTTGCCGGAGTGTTGCCAGCCCCCGGTGAGGGCCGGCGACCTCGCTGAAGTGTCGCTGCCAGCGACCTCGCCGAAGCGTCACTAGTCCTTGTTGGCTGGTCACCAGCCATGGCCGAGGTTGGCGACCGGCCAAAAGGAAGAAGGAAGGGAAAAAAAAGAAGGAAAAATACAATAAAAATATTGAAAAATTAAAAGAAATAATAAAATTGTACAAGTTTACCAAACGCATTTCTATTCTTGGAATAGAAATTTTTTGCAGTTACCAAGTGCATTCTTATAATCAGAAATTATTTTCAAAAACAGAAATAATTTTCTATTTCTGTTCAAAAGTTGTTCCCCGGAACAAAAACATTACTAAACGCATCCTAAATTGCTATCAACTTTTTTTAAAGAGATAAAGTGAAAGGCTTGCAAATTCACACCATGAACTAGTATGCCAAAGTAAAGGTTAAAGGTGGGAAAATGGTCTTATAAGTCACATGATCATGTTATCTATGCTTTTCCAGGGGGACGTGATTACTAGCTTTGATGATGTTCATGTTGGGTGCGAAGGAACTGTGCCATTCCGATCATCTGAGCGCATTGCATTCCGCTACCTAATTAGTCAGAAGTAAGGAGCTCATTTTTCTAAGCAGATGTCAGAGGGGAAAGATATTCTTCCCTTGAAACTTCATGTTAGTTTAGTAACTATGACAATCAAATGTTGGCTCAATCTTGTTCATTTTAGGGCTTCCCTCATGTTTCCCAACTCTTTGTTTTGTGATGGAGTTTTGAGTCGTCATAAGACTAGTTATGCCCATCTTTTCTGTCATTGAGATGTGAATGAGATGTCATTACAAGGTGGAGTCATTCACATATGATCAGTTATTATTATGCAATTGTGAGATTGCTGCCAGTGATTTGTATTTGCTCTGCATAGGCCCTACAATCACAATGTGGCATATAAGTGTCATTCTGGAATTTTCACTGATGGGGCACTTTAGCACGCATTATGGAAGGTCAAGGAAGCAGTTGTTATCACTGCCACTGGAAACTTTTGACAAAATACACATAAGGAGGAATTGTCTTTTTTTAAAAGAAAGAGAGAGGGTCATATTCTTATGTCTGGCCATTCTTAGTGTGCATTTCGCATAATGCATATATGCTCCTTTTAAGTTTTTTATTGCGTTCCGTAATGACAATCGAAACCCTTGTCCTTCATAGAAGCTATAGCCCCATGCTCAAGTTCTTATTGACTACAACATGTGATGCTTATGCAGGTTTGCTGGTGATGTAGTACAACTTGGCATTATTAGAGCAGGGACGTTCGTGAAAGTTCCTGTAATTTTGAATCCACGAGTTCATTTGGTAAATTACTATAGCTTTTTGTCTCTACATAACAGTGCATCCCTAATCTCTGGAACTCTCCTTTGTGACAATCCTGAACGGTTTATGCTTGTAGGTTCCCTATCATATCGAAGGGGGTCAGCCTTCTTATCTAATTATAGCTGGTCTGGTCTTTACCCCACTATCAGAACCGCTAATAGAGTATGGTCCAACTACCGGCTGAAAATTCTTCTAGTTGTATAAAGTTCACATTTTGAAGTTGATTAAACATTGCAACTATATCTGATAAATTTCTTTTCTAACTGTTTGGACAGTGAAGAGTGTGAAGATTCTATAGGGGTAAGTCATTTTGACATGGCAGATGATATGACGAATTATATTATCATGTGATGTTCAGATTTCTTTTTTTCTTTTTTTTTCAAGAGCAAAAGTACAGGAGATATTCTTGTAATTAACCATCTGAAATAAGTCTTACATGCGCTCTTCGTGGCAGCTAAAATTACTAACAAAGGCTCGCTATTCTTTGGCAAGGTTCAAAGGTGAACAAATTGTGATCCTATCGCAGGTTAGTGGTATCTATATTTATATGATTTCCCTGAAAACTTTATGAGATTCCAGTCAAATCTACTCCGAAAATTAGATATCAACAAACAAAAGAACGGCAATCATTTTTCTTTCCTTGCCTTTATTCCATCTGGAGAACTAGATCTTGCAGTTTTCCAGATCCTCACACAATCGCAACTGTATTTCATCATCCCTTTTCATATGTATAGGTGCTGGCAAACGAGGTAAACATAGGATATGAAGACATGGGCAATCAACAGGTACCATGGCACTGCCCATATATTAGCGCTTTTAGTTTTAGTATTTTCCATGTACTCAATAGGAGGTATTATCAGGTCTTGAAGTTCAATGGCACTCAAATAAAAAACATTCGTCACCTCGCCCACCTCGTCGACTGTAAGTGATGACATTTGTCCCCTTTCCTGTCTTAACATGACCTTGATTACTATGACGCTCACAATTTTTCCACTGGCTTTCTTAGCATGTAAGGACAAGTATCTAGTTTTTGAGTTTGAAGACAATTATCTGGCTGTCCTGGAGAGAGAAGCCGCTATGGCAGCCTCGTCCTGCATTCTCAAAGATTATGGGATTCCAGCTGAAAGATCTTCCGATCTTTTAGAACCTTACGTGGATTTGCCAACAGATGATGAAAAAGTAGAGCAAGATTTCGGCAATAGCCCAGTTTCAAGTTTGGAAATCGGGAATGATGGAATTTTGTGGGCATAGTTAACTGACAGTCGGCATTGGCCTAATTCTTTTCACCCTTGTAGCATCTCTTACTGGAGGCAGGGTTGCATCATCAATAAGGATGAAGTGAGGAGTCTGAAGACTGATCTCCTATTCTTCCTTTGAGCCTGCGCGATTCTTGATCAATTCTTTTTTACTTACCAGGTGGAGATCAAGTTACGAGTGGTTCTACATGTAAATTATGGCGGTCAATTTTGTATTTTTTTTTTTTTTTTCATTTTGACGATTGAGTGATGTCGGATCTTGGGTCGGAAAGATTATAATGAATGAATTTTTTGGATGATACTCCTCGAATAGTCATACGTGCATTACTTTCTGTTATCTAAATGTAGCATTTTGAAACCAATGAGAGTTTATGCAGCCTTATCAAAGGTTGAATGAGCTTTGAAAATGTCTGCAGTTTGCTTCTTCTTCGCTCCTAGCTTTTCCTTCGTGGATCATTCTCTTTTTGCCTCAACATTGACGAGGTGAGAGTATGGAGGCAAGTAGGAAGAGGATCGTCTACCCGCCACGGTATTTCCCTCGGTGGCTAAAATCATTCGGTAACGTCATTTTGATAAATCAGTGGCTGAGATCTGTTGAGGCAACGAAGATAAGGTATAATGACCAAAATACGTGGAAGCATTGACTGACAAGTAGTTGTATAACAAAAAACACGGGAAAATTTATGGAAAAAATTATAAATTTATTGTACTTTTGTCAATTCAATTCTAAACATTTTTTTTTAAATTCAGTTAGAAACCTTTTAGTATTTTACCAATTGAGTTCACGGCTAATTTTGGCCAAAAATCGCCGATGTGGACATTGTAGAAATTTTTTAATAATATTATAATAAATTTTAAATTTTAAATTTTAAATTTTTTTATTTTTTTCTTTGTATTTTTTCCATTCTTTTTCCTTTTGCAGCCATTGGCCATGGCTAGGCTAGCTGGCCTTGCCTTGGCGGGGGTCACCCTTGCCTACCAAAGGCGAGGCGTAGTAGGGCAAGGGCGAGTCCTCGTGAGGCTTAGTCTTGCCTTGGTCAGACACAACGAGGTCGACCCGCCTAGGTCAAGGTGGCTTCACTTGTGGCAGATGAGGCCAAGCTACCCTGCCCATGGCCAATGGTCGACCATCGGCAAAGGGAAGAACAAAGAACAAAGGGAAAACTATTAAAAAAAATTATAATAGTATTAATAATTGTTCACATCATCATCAACCGGTGTCCATGTCAATAAGTTTTAGCCAAATTTAGTTGATTTGTTGACAAATTTAGTCAGATTGACTCAATTGTCGAAATGTGAAAATGTTTAGAACTAAACTAGCAAAATTAAAAAAGTTTAGGAATAAATTAATATATATATATATATTTGATAACTTTTGGACAATTTTCCCAAAACTATGTGGTACATTTTATCATAAAAGAAAGGGAAAATTATATGAATGTCAATATGGTCTTTAAATTTCGGTCCAATACGTAATGCCATAACTAAATTTTTATTTCATTCAATATGGTCTCCCAATTTTGGTACAATGTTCAAGTGATCCCTAAACTTTTAGATATTTTGATATAATTTATAGTATATATAGTATGCTTCACACGTTTCTTCGGCACTCCCAATAATTCTCATATTGGTAAAACACTGTTATGGATCTTCATTAGGTCCGCTGTCGGTGCTAGAAATAGTTTAAACATTCACCGTTGAACGGTTAACATGCGGAAGAATTTAGTCACAAAAATATCGACCGCCGTTCTTTAATCGATTCGCTCGGCACCATGTTTCGCTGCATTTCGCTAGGACGCACAGCATCAAATAGCCAAGCAACTGCTGATGATCATCACCGCTCGGATCAGTTAATTTGCTACATTTGCGTACAGAGAGTTCACGACTGCACTACCAGGAGCATCATACAGCAACGTTTTCGGCGGCGATTTCCCTTCGCCGGTATCGGGGCGACGTCACAGCAGCCCCTTTATGTCGTCCGCGACGCTCTGGGCGTCGAGAGAAGCTCCGAAGAACCCCCTCCTCGACAGTCCCACGCAGTATAAGCCGTTCTTTCCTTTCCACTTGTCTGGATAACTCGGCTTCACGATGCCGTCGTCGTTCAGAATGCAATCCTCTTCCTGTCATCGGAAAGGGAAACAAAGTGAGAAACTACATCATCTGCTGTGTTAACTTCTACGTGAGCAGTCTTGGTCGATCGCAGTCTCGGACAATCATTTACAAAGTATCGATCATACAACCGACAAGTTCGAGAGAGAGAGAGAGAGAGAGCCGGGTACCTTGACCTTGAGCCACTGTTTCGTCGGCCGCTTAAAGCCGGTGGCGAACACAATGGCATCGAACGAATCCGAGTGTTCATTTTCGAATACCACTTCATTGCCCCTTATGCATTTGACGGCCGGCAAAACCTGCAAAAGAATGCAACATATCATCCAAATTCAAGCAAGTCTCCAGCCCGTTGACGACAGATTTTGTAAGATTTTGATAAGACTATTGTCAACTATTTTAAAAATTTAAGTTGTTAATCTACTCTTTTTTGGGTCTAATACTAAGTGTAGAAATTTAATTGAAGAGGCAAATAGGATTTATAAAGATTTGAACTTGGGACCTCTAACTTTGGTATCATATAAAATTTTATTATGACCATTATTAATTGTTTTAAAAACTTAAAGTTATTAAATGAATACGTAATTTAATATTTAATTATTTTAACAGATTTTACCTTATGTCAATCTTGCAATAAGTGAAACTGTTTAGACAGCTGCTGTATTAACTTCAAGCCTCGTGCAACAGACAAAACTTCACGCATTTCCTCGCAAAATTCCTTAATAATAATGAATAGAAGACACGCGTACCTGAATCTCTCCGGATCTGATCTTCGCGCAAGTGCCGACATCGACGAGAGGGTACTTGCCGTACTTCATCTTCATGGTGAAGGGGCCCTCCTTGGGCTTCGGGATGCCGTACTTGCTCATGTCCCCGAACCACAGGCGGCTCGCGAGCATCGTCAATCTCTCGGCCCAATTGAAGGACAAGTACTTCACCAGCACTATCGCCCAGTTCAGCATCTCCCTTGTCACAAAATTGACCTGCAAAGTCGCACACCAATCGCCCAAAAACATTAAACAGAGAAGAAGGAAAACCACGAGAAATCCCTCCATACATAATGATTTGATCTGCATATACACCATAAGTACATTAACCTCTGTTCTTATAAAGCAAATCCAATGCCAATTTCAAGTTCCAACCCCGGATTTTTCGCTCGAAAGCTTTCCGACATTATCTATCAAACTCATTCCCTGAACCAGATTAAATCGCACTCCTCACAGCAAGTGTAAAACTCATATCTGAGCCTGGAAAGATCTCTCTCTCGCACTTGCGAGCGCTTGTGGTTGCGACTACAACCGCAGGGATTGCGGCAAACACCCTTATGTATGGTATATTTCCTTGAACAAATGATAGGATGAGAAATTCAGGGAGGACTTCTTTTGCAATCTTATCCTATTCTAACCTATCTTATTTTCAATACCAAACATAGCCTATAAGAAACAAGCTAGAGGGCAATCGATGGAATCATATTTTTCACTCTGATGGGCTCCAATTTGCTAGATATCATCTAGACTCGTTCTATAAGATCAATCATCCTCATATCAAAAGTATGCGTAAACTCACGCTCGATCTCACTAAAAATCATGATTAATCATATAAATCATGCACTGTGAACGGTTGTATCCATTGTATTACACCGAGAATGTGTCCACAAAATGTTTTTCTAAACTCCAAAAGAGGATAATTCACATGACATGAGTATTAGTGTATAGAACAGTGTATGTATGTACGTATGCATGAGGGGTTTATCCATAATGGAGAAAAGCTGAGGGTTAATCACCGGACTCCGGACGACGATGGAGGTGATGGCTCCATGGTCGGCGAGATCCAGAGCAATCTCCATGCCCGAATTGCCGGACCCGACCACCAACACTTTCTTCTTTGCAAACTCCTTCCCGTTCTTGTACTCCGTCGAGTGCATCGCCTTCCCGGGGAAACTTTCCATCCCCTCCACCTCCGGCACGAACGCGTCGCAGCTCTCGCCGGTCGCCACCACCAGGAACCTCGTGCTGTACTCCTCCACCACCCCCGCGCCGCCTTTTGACACGTCCCTGGCCACCACGCGCCACCTTCCTGAGGCCTCGTCGTAGCTGGCGGACTCGACGGACCGGCTGTAGACCGGGTTGATGCCGAAGTGGGAGACGTACTCCTGGAGGTACTGGACGAAGAGGGACTTGGGAGGGTACTTGGGCCAGTCGGCGGGGACCAGCACGTGGGGGAGCTGGCAGGTGTGCTTGGGGAGGTGGATGTGGAGGCGGTCGTAGGCGCCGCGCTGCCACAGCGGGGCGAAGCAGTCGGCGCGCTCGAGGAGGAGGTAGGGGATGGAGAGGGAGGAGAGGGCCCCCGCGGCGGCGATGCCGGAGGGGCCGCCGCCGACTATGATCACTTCCGCTTCTTTGCTCATGTGGTGCGGTGGAGAGAGCAGCGAGGGAAGAGGATTAGAATTTGTTAATGGAAGATGTGAGGACGGAGGAGGGCGTCCGGACTGGCACTACTTGGGAGTCTTTTCTCCCTAATTTGGCTGGGCATGTGACTCACGTCATTTTCGATGATTTAAATTCAGTTTCATATGATAATTTTTTTTTCGAAAATACACGCAATCCCCTTGGATCGCAGTGAGTTCTAATTAAGAGTATTTTCAAGGCTGATTTCATCGATCTATGTCACGAAACATCGCTCGATACAAGAGGATCAGGGATTTGTGTGAATGGTCCTGATGATTAATCTATTCAATCCGAAAGTCCCGTATAGGAAAAAAAAAAATTGTTAAGGAAAGTTTTGTTGTCAGTTGCGGACCACCACCACCACAAATCTCTCTGTCTCTTTCTATGGAGTCCATCGACTCCATCTCCATAAATGATGGAGCCAAATCATCTTGGACGCAGCCAAATGTGGCTGCGTCATGTACGTTGCAGGTTTGCCACCACGAAATCTCTCTCTTTTTAAGTTGGTCCTCAGATATATATTTGGTCGCATGCTCCGAATACATAGCAAATACCTCTTTGGGGGAAGAAGCCCACAGATCATGAACTAAATGACAACTATAAACTCTTTCAAATTATGAATATTAGGATTGGATTCATACTCACCATTGACAGAAAAGTATGGGAATCTCGCTTTACGGATTACCCTGACACGGGGTCACAGTGGGCACCACACCCAAGTAATTTATTGGTAGTTTAGGTTTGGGTTATGAGTAATTGATGAGTAACATACATAACTTCTTTTATTTGTAACTAAGAGTTGTAACAAAGAAGTGTAAGGTGGTGATTATAGTGGAATCATATGTTGAATGTACAGCCTTAGTTCAAGGATGAACCGAGATGAACCGTATATCTTGATTTCTCTTTATGGCCTACTCTCTATTTCATTGTATTTGTATGTCTAATACTAATAACGAGGGGCTAGCAGTGGCCTTATTGGTCCACAAAAGTTGCTTAGACTTTTAGTTAAAGAAATTTGGAATGAAATTTAATTTAATCACAAATAGGGCTAGCCTCCTAAAAAGACCCCAATTTTGGGTCAAATTTCTTTTATTCTCTAAAAGATCCTTGTCTTTCACTCTAATCGCAAATATGCCTATTTGTCCAAAAGTAGTCATCAATTTCTTCAAGATTGTCAACATCATGAGACACTATTATTATTTCATACAAAACATGAGGGTGTTGATGAAAATGCATATTCTAATAATGGACCTTTAACTAGCCTTGAAATTGATAAATTTGAAGATACTAGTGCACAATTCTCGGACATATGGACAGATTTTGGATTATAGTGAAAATTTAGGATTTTTTTTATATAAATAAATTCGAAACAAAATTGAGATTTGATCTAAAGTTGGAAACTTTCTAGGGAATTAGGCCAACATAGGTAATGTTTACTAAAACAATTTTCTCACCCCTCTTTTCCTCACCCTCCATTTCTTGTGTCGCCATTGGCACATGAGGATGATTTTTTCTTTATTTTTATTTTATTTTTATTTTTTTGCTTTAGCTCTTGATTATGTGAGCCCTAAATATGAAATCCTTATACATTCACATGATCAACAGCAATGGCAATGGCAGTAAAGCTTCGATACGATACGCTTGAATTCAGGGAAGCATTTCCAAGAAACACGTGTGTAGCGTATCGATTTTTGATGGTAAGCTGCACCAAACCCTATAATCACTATGGGGTCCAGTAGGATGACTATATCAATAGTAATATTGGATGGATGAGAGCCATCCAAGTGGGCGATTCAAACAATTTGGCCAATTTTATGAACTTATTTCGATTTTATCCAGTAAAGAAATTAAAGTAATTTTGCACCCGATTGCAATACAATTTCCAAAGTTTTGACTCGATAAATCTTTATAGATGCTCATGAATTAATCGGCCTACATCCATTACATAAAGCTCTACCTCATCGCTATGATGATTATCTCTACAAACCCTATCCAAATGAGGATCTTTCCATAGGTGGCCCAAAAAAATAATTTATGGATCTTTCAATAAATGTCTAAAGACACTATTTAAGATTACTAAAAACAGTACGAGGGTTTGTTCACTTACAAATTTTTGAAGATGTAAATTACATATATTTCGAGAAAATCACATATTTCAGTAGATTCGTTTACGTTTTCAAACTAAGTACAATCAATCATTTTTAACAATTGAGTTTTAAGTGCACATTTTCAATGATTTCCCTTTCAAACGAAAACTAATGAGATAATTATGACTACTTGATTGAGACTTGAATGGTCGAGACCGAGACACGATAAGAAAAAATTTTCAATACGAAAATAGTTATGTACCTGTGTTTTGTCTTGTAACTGAGGATAAACTTTAGCTCGTACCCTTATCATCCGTCCAATCCATCCAAAGAACTCCCCAAAAGGTCGTATAAGTAGAAGGACCCGCTGAACTCAAATATCTTCTTCCACCATGACCTTCCGACCCCATACAGCCACACATCTCAGAGAGAGAGAGAGAGAGAGAGAGATTACAACTGTACTTTTTGAAAATGATGAATGAGATCGTTTGACTCAATGTGGCTCCATGCGTATGTAAGAACGTATCGTCCAATGTGGTTAGCTTAATGATTAAAGCGCGACTTCATTTGTAGATCAGGCATATGATATATTCTCGATTATATATACTCGATTCTCGTCACTATCAAGTGAAAATGATATCTTGCTTGTCCTGGTATTTTATCTCACAACTTACTGCATCTATAAGATGAATGGAGGAATTTCAGGAGCTTGAAATTTATTTATTGAAAATAAAGTTGTTTCGTTGTAAGAATGAATTGGGACTTGATTGCAACATGGATCAAACGTTTAGGATTCCTCATGTAATTTTCCGTATGTAATGTAAATACATCCTGAGATAAGTCTGGAGTATTGTGAGAAGAAAATGCGAACCGTGGCCGAGATGAATCATCGCGTGCATTGAGTACGCAGAAAGATGCCCTCTCTCGTAGTCACGACGTGACGGTTGTTCTGTTCTCTTCTGCCAGAAGATAACATGACATCTTGTGAAAACATTAGGAGCGGGTCGTCTACGCAAGACATAATCTGGAATGTACAGACTACGTCCTGAACATGACACAGACCAACATAAAAAGCGACAGGACAAATACAACTTCGACGAAAATACTGAATCTATGTCGCACATCGCCATGTCATTGTCCCTGTGAATAATAATTCTGAGCAGGCACTGCACGCAACCGATGCTAACATGCGCCGTACTTTACATCAACAACGTCTGTGAGCCAGCTTGCATCCGAATATGCTGTTGCAAATAGCCAATATCTGGTTATTTCGTATGATGTGTCCACTTCACGTGGCCGGAGAAGCTCAAGGTCCAAGTCACCTTAGGACAGACACATTCAGTAATGGACTCGGTTGTTTCCATTCGTGGCCTAAAACAAAAATCAGTTGTTTTCATTCGCAAGGCACTAAATGTAATTGGACCAGGACTGCGTTGTCTTGTCTCTAATGGGAGAATGCAGCCGCGGGACCGTGATCCCCAGAAAGAGCAAAAGTCAGAATGAAAGCGGAGATTATCTTGTACAATGGTGGTCACTTTGAGATTGGCCTACAAAATTGATACATTAATTGACGAGCTGGACAAAAGGCTCAAACGTGTTTACTGCAACAACTTAATCTTTTTTTCCCGATAAACGTATTATCATAGTTTGTCATCAGAACATATTAGTTGCTAACCCTAAGAAGCAAGGAATTCAGCCTCACTACTCATCAATAGGCCGAACGAGTGCCGTGTAACGGAGCATGCGGACCCATCTTACTATACATGCACTGGGTCGCTCCACTGTATGACATGCGTATCAAAATTATAAAATTTCTGATGTTTCCAAAGATCATCAGCTGACGACTGTCTCAGTCGGTGAGCCCGGGATGCGTTGCACGAAGCCCCTCCCTCCAAACACCGGACGCATAAAAGCATTATCGAACTTACGCCAGTAATAGTGCACGGGGTGAGCAGGAGTTGTCAAGAGCATGCATAGACTCCTTGGACGGGTTGTGCCGTTTTGGCCATTCATCGCAACTTCCGGGTCTTGGCCATTTTGAAGTAGAGGCAGGGTTGTGCCGTTTTGGCCGTTCATCGCAACTTCCCGGTCTTGACCATTTTGAAGTAGAGGCAGCATAAGAGATTTCGGTGAGGACAATTCAGATTCCACCATACTACTCAAAGGCTTCCGCAGGGGCAGCAGGAATCTTATTAGAGGTTTGGTCACCAACCCAAACACCTGAAACAGAAGAGGTGAATAGTCTATACATTAGATTTGTCGCTGTTAATTTTTTTTTTTTTTTTTTTGAGCAAAGTCGCTGTTAATTCATCGTTCTTAAAAAAGAGTGTGGTCTAATGTTCTTGACAGAAGGTCAAACTATAGATATACTGATCCTTAAATCGATGCCCGTGCAGGCTTCTTTAGGATCACCTGTGGTAAAGTTAGGTACCCAAACAAGAGTTGACTCTGATTAGATGGGTTTGCACCTCCATCTAGTCCAGAAAGCATATGCCTTAATTTGTGCTTATGTTTCCCACCTTCCAATTAGTTTATAATCAAAGCTTAATGGCCATTCAGATTTCTTGCTCATGCAATGGAGGCTTAATTTGTGGAATACGTGGCCTGTGAGCCACATCCTCATTGGATTATATCCATATCAGGATGGACTCTAACTTGACGAAATTATACATGTATATGTACAATTGTGCAGAGTACGGTAATATTAACCACTGCCCTTACCACTGTGCAAAAGAGGACTATTGAGATGGTGCTGGTGATCATGATAGCATTTCCTCGTATTTGTGTATGGCCTGAGCTGGCAAACTGTGTGAAAGTTGAAATGTGAGCTTAGCACATTCAATGCTCGAATATAGCAATGCAGCTTCAGTGTATTGAATATAAATCATCTAGATGAGGAACAGGAGATGGACAGAATTTTTTCCAAGAAATCTTAAGAAGACACAAGGAAATACTAATTGACAGGAAGGCAACATGATCATACTCAGATAATCCCAAAGAAAACTGGAACTTGGCCCAAAAGTCTGGCCTAAGAAACACATGAGGATGTTAGAAGGGGCTTCTCTGTCAAGTTTATGTAACCATAAGACAAATTAACATAGAAAAACTCCTCAGTGCCACCACAGATATTAAGGATGGTAATATCGTCAGTCAACTTTTTAATTTTCTTGCAGATAAAGGTTTGGTGGTAGCACTTTGGCAAATATACTTGTCTTGTAAGTCAGAATGGACTAGATACAAAAGGGAATGCTACCTAAAAACATTTCATTAGTGGTTACATCAATAAAACTCATAATGTTGGGCTACATGTGAAATAGAGATAACAAAAAAAAATGCATGAAGATGACCACTTAGCCTATAGCGACCATATTTGTATATATTAAAAACCATACAATTGCTTTGTTTTGATGCTGCAGACGGGTTTATCTGAATGAGACAATGCAATTGGCCAACCTTTGCAGAATTAAGCACGTGATTGTATCATGTTAAGACTAGACTGATTAAAAAGGAACCATGGCACCAAACCTAACAATATATAGCCAACGTCCTTAATAAGTCAAAATTATCCCAGTGGTACCTTATTATAAGCAAGCGCCATGGATACAGCCCCACGCATGAGCCCAGCCCACCATATTGTCACCTGTTATGGTTTCCATTATTTGATGGCTCATACAATGATTAATAAATATAATTACTTGGAAAAAAAAGAAAAGCCTACCTGTTGCTTAAAACCAATTTTATCATCTGGAGACTTCCTAGTTAAGTTGGAAATGAAGGACAGGGGGAACACAAAAGCAGCCCTTCCAAGGACAATTAGGCCAAGCAGTATGGTGCTCACTCCAACTGACGTGCCTGGACTGCACAAGGCATCAAAGGAAGAAAAGAAACCTCTCATCAACAAAAGCAACATATAAAGAACCAAAAGAGGACCTTCACCCAGGAGACATCCCAGCTGAAGTAAGAATACTGGCACTAGAGTCTAAAGTGTATACTTGTGAATAATGTTGTGCAATAAACTCACATCTCACCTATACATTCACCGACAAAATGCAAACAAGCATAAAAGTGCACTCTTAGAGAGAGGGCAAAGGAGGGAGAGAAGCAGATTGATATCACTAGACAGAGATACTGCAATGAACTATGGCAGCCAATTCAATAATGTAATTGTTGTAAATATTTGAACACTACCTCTTGCTTACAGCACTCCACTTTTCAATGTCCAGGGCATCCATGCCAACGTACAAGAAGATGAAGATCTCAGAGATAAAGGACATTGTTGCAAAAGCATGTCTGCATAAAATGGAACCCAGAATGGGACCCGCATTGTTATTTTTGTAATTTCATTCATCAAGAAAATTGTATCGCAGGACAAAGAATAGCATTATTGATCGACTGGAGAAAATTACGTACTTGGTTGTTACTCTTGAATTCTCAGTTACATTATGCCAAGTGTAATGTGACATCACAATCCCACAAAAGAATACTGTAAGAATGCCACTTAAAGAGAAGAGCTGCATAAGAATACAAATTAAAGCAGTCAAATTCAGTTAATGAAAGCAATTGGACCCCAAACTTGCTACACTGCCTAGAAGGAATTATTTAAACCTTACTTCTGCCATCATATATGAAAGATAAGCCATGAGGATCATCAGAGCAACTTCACGATCAGTAGAATGCCTGAAAATTGAACAGACAGCAACATCAGTGTCATAACAGTTCAAGATGCAAATGAACACTGAAAGACTTGATCTTAAATATCTGCCCATTGGAAAATAAAATTCTAAGTCAGCCTTTAAAAGCAGTGTATGTGTGCATTGGCACCCTTGGCAGTTCAGCCTCCATCATATTCGATAGATAATCAATTCAAATTACTCTGACGACACCAGAGCAGCAACAGCTGCTATAGCCGGAGCTGAAAGTCTACAATTCGCCACTGACAGACTGATACATGATGTCTCTAGGATAAAACCTATGAGGATGTTTAACCAAACTCAATATATCATTTGTACATTACTATGACATACTGTTCTTTCTCAGAGGATGTGGAGACTCTAGCAGAGGATTGCCGATATGATTATAAGAAAAAGAGAAATAGGACATGGATAGCGCGGTAGTGGGATGAGAGAAGTGTTATACCGTTTGTAGAATAAGCCAATAAGAAGGAAGGGATTTCTCAAGCAAGCAAGATAGCATTGAACAAAATGGATTTCTTTCTAGAATGACTTTTAGCTTGAAGGTGGCCAGTTAGTCCAGAGGATTAATTTAACTAATCTCAGCTATTAACCTATTGGCAATAATATAAAGTCAGGAAAGAAAATGAGCTACAACTCCGTGGTTCTCTGTGTCTAGGCAGAAAGCAGACTCCACCAAATTACTCCTAATAAGGGACCACATTCATCTCTATATTCCAGAGGAAACGTTTTAGATGGACTTCCATTACATTAAAGAAATTGTGTTAGAAAACTTAAGCCTGGCGGATACCTGCCAAAGTAGAGTTTCTTAATGATATATGCACTGAGTAAACCAACCTGCAAGTAAAACCAAACAAGACGTCACCCGATAAAAACTGCACTAGTATCACATAGACATATTGCTTGAGACAATGATACATCATGGCATAAAAAATTTATGGCAAGCACCTAGCGCCTAAAACTCCAGAAATTACCCCAATGTCCTGTAATATGCTCTGAAGATTTCTAAAAGAAATGTGGGAACCGTCTACTGTGCTTAAGAGGAAAACTGGAGAATATTGCTACCACTTTGATTCATCCACTAAGCTGACCTTCATTCATATGTGTTTCTCATTACTTAAATTAACTGAGAGACACCGAGGGAGGACAGGAATGATGTTTAACACTATAAGGAAACTCAAATTGCACAATGGAAAGGAAATAATGGGAACACAAAAAAAGACCAAGGATACAATTAACAGAGGGGAGAAACTTACAGCTACACCAAGCAATGTGCTTGTGAAAAATAAACTGCAGAGACTGCCAGCAAATTGTGTGGCAATGCCTGAGGTGGTATGAGAGAGATCAAATCTTTGGAGTGTGTTGAAGAGGACAACAGAAGTAGCATCATTAACCACGCCTTCTCCAAAAACTAGACTGTAAAGTAGAGGTGTCTCATCCTGATTTAGCACCTGAATGACAAATTGAATGCTTAATTTGAATGTCTGTCTTGTCATCCAAATATGAAACACATTCACCAACTGAAGGCAACTTTACCTGCAATGTGCAAACAGAATCTGTGGCAGAGAAAATTGCTCCAAGTGCTACAAGTCAAGGCAAAAAGTAGTTAATATCTGAAAACCATACAAATGACACTTGATATGCACCAAATTCTTTTTTTAAGAAGGTAAAACCTATAGGTTTAAAGTGAGAGTGACCTGATGATAACATATATGGATCTACTGTAGGTAAATCAACCAGTCTCTATCTTTCTGTTCTTCTCTTTTTGCATGAAAAACCATCATTAAACCCAAAGCATATGTCCTTATTGACTTAGTAATTACAAATTGCAAAGGATTCAAGAAACCTGAAAACCTCAATATGCATAGTTAGGAAAATACACTGCAGAGAGGAACTAATTTTCTAACCAAACTCTACAATTATATAGACAGAATGCTCCTGTACTCACATAAAGGATTTGGGCTCTGTCTGGATTGACTTTTACTGTTTATTTTTTTGCTTAATTAAATTCTTTCAATTCACACATCTTGACTTTTCCTAAATCCGAAACACTTGAAACTTTCACAAAATGCAAATGTTGAAACATGGATCCATGTAAAAAAAATTCATATCTTTTTCAAATTAGAATGTTACTTTATATTTTGGAAAAACTGAACGTATTTATTAATTTATTTAAATTGAACCAAAGAAACCCTTAACTTCAGGAAGCATGCTTTCTGTCAATTAAAATAAAGAAAAAGACATACCAAAATAATCTCCCATCTCCAGGAAGCCAACATCATTCAACATTTTGAACAGCTGTGCAGAACCTGTATTAACAATAGGACAGTTATATGAATACTGCAAAGCAGCATAAGCTCTTCCTTTGCTATCTTTTTCTAATTCTTCTTTCTTCTTGTTAGCTGGAAAATCAGCTATCATTCTTCTGTTCTTTTAAAAGGCAGATTGCACACATGATACTCCATAGCAATATGACACACACAAAAGCCAACCTGAACCTGTAGTTCTACAAGGCACTGAACTAACTTAAGCCAATTGTAAATTCACTGTGGAGCTCTATTTTGTCAACCATTTCTATTGTTAATATTTTGGCAACAGATATGCATTTTGCTAGAATTTTGACCCCAAAAGTAAAATGCCCTCTGTGGATGACGAACTAGCAGCAATTCTTGAGAGTTGCTTTAAGACAATAAGGGTCTTTCAGAATGAATAGTAACGATGATCTTGTTTTCTAATTACATGGGAAATTAGCCAGGGTGATAAACATTTTTTGTTCCTTTTTTGGGCCAATACCAGTATGCTAAAAATAAAAAAAGAACAGTTATTGAGATTTTCTTGACTCTTTCACTGCAACAAAATCATCATGCAATGTGGTGCACATACTAACAAAACAATTAATGGTGTACAGATTCTACAAAATCAATGAAATTCAAGAGGTTCCACCAGAACATAGGAAATTTCACGCCAAATCTGTAATGAACTAGATGTTAGCCACATTAGATTCAGGACATACCTAGTGATATGATAAAGAAGGATATCAGAGTACCAACCACCCCAAATAGAGTAATTGTCATGAAATTTCTGAAGAACTGCTTCTTTTTAACTTGAAACCTGGGAAAATGAAAATTGCAAATAAAGCATTGGAAATAAAGTGAAATTAAATTATATATCATCCTATCCCGAAATGATGCAAAGTGCTTACAAGTACACAAATTATGATGACTTCTGTAAACAATAGATCAGCATCCAAGACAACGGTAATATGCGCATGATGTGCCAAGCAAAAAACACACAGGCACACACACAGACACCAGAGAGAGAGAGAGAGAGAGAGAGAGAGAGAGAGAGAGAGAGAGAGAGAGAGAGAGAGAGAGAGAGCATACAACAGTACACCTTGGCAATCTTAGAGGAATGTAAAACAGTTCTTCAAACAAACAAAATAACTCTGTTAATTTCAAGTTGATCATATTCTACTCAATGCTGCAGCCATTCCATGTCAAAAGTCGCATTAAAGAATTTAAAATACCAAACAAAATCTACCAGTCAGCATTATACCACTCAACCGAAACAGTCAGCCAGACTTTCTAGTTTCTTGTAAAATGTTTGCAAAGAGAAAACTAAAAGTTAATAGGCTTCTAAACTTCATGCAAAATGACTGCAACAGCACCCAATCAAAATCACAAATGATTGCCTGGTCGCAAGCTATAAGTATATACAAGTGTAAAGTTTACACTTGTTTCCTAAGACTATACAAGCTATTAGGCAAATAGGATGGTTGGTTGTTAGTAACTCCAGTCTCTAAAAAAAGTGCAAACTCCAACCTACCCAGCATTAAAGATAATAGGTGGAAGAACATATATAAAGAAAAGCTCCTCATTGAAGACCAAGATATGTGAGCGTCTTCCTTCTGTAGTTAGCAGAAGAACGATTCCAGTGCAAAGACCCTGCAAGAAAGCAACCATCCAGAAACCACTGTTAATCAAAATTAATGCTCGCAGCATCCTTCTTTCACCAGCCATCCATTCATTCTGGATCTCATAATGAAAAACTCACAATCGTAAGGGCTGTAATAGACTCGTTAATCCATTTGTTTTTCTCCAGAAGATGTCCAATGATAATACAGGTGCAAAGGAGCCCAACGAACAACGTGATAGCATCCACAGATACTTGATCGGCCTCCGATCGCATCCCCAAACTCGTCAAAACAGAGCCCAAGCTGAACCCCATCATGCCACCTCGACTTCAATTCGATCCCTGGAAGTCAAATGCTGCCCATTCGAAGCTGGATAAGTCAGCGCACGGCGACATCGTTGCATACCGAAACAGCTAGCTAAACACAATCAAATAAAAAGAGAGAACCCTCTAACTACCAACCCCAAACTTCACCGTTCGTCAATACACTGTCCCGTGCTACACAGTACGACGTGGCATTGCAGAGCAATAAACAAATCCTAATCTAGTGTCGCCGCGTATCCAGAACGCCGCACATTGCGAACACGAAATCGACAATCCAAACGAAACCTAAGCGGGTACTCATCAGTCACCGCTCGGAGCAAGCATCAGCTCACTAAACTTCGCCGGCAAGAAAAGCATAGTACACGGCGAGGGCATCATCAAGTTCAAAACTTTTTCTTCTGGGTATTCTCTCACCGCGCTCCTACCATCGCTCGACTCAAATTCAGCAACAAACCATCGCGCCCAAACAAAGGAAAAGGAAAGAAGAGGACAAGGAGTCAGGCGAAAGCCCGGGCCTGACCTCACTGCTCCATCGCGCTCTTTTTCACGCGAGAAGCTTCGTGGGTTTTCGTCGTTTCTCGAAGTGGGGGTTGAAAAAAACAAGGAGGCGAGGAGGGAAACTTACAAGCTAAGGCATCGCCTCCCCCGCCGAGACGAAAAAGCCACCAAACTCCAGAGAGAGAAAGATGTAGAGAGAGAGAGAGAGAGATGTAGAGGGTTTCTTTGCTTGCCTGCCTAGAGCGTCGCTCTCATGGCGATATGAGCTGCTGCTTCCACCGCGGTTGTACCTGCGCAAACGCGCGAGCTGGAGAAGAAGGGTCGCTGCCGAGAGAGAGAAGAGAAAGAGAAAGAGAAAGGAAAGACCGCGAAAGAGAGAGGACTTCGTCGGGCGGGGAGGAATCGGATGCTCCCGCGACCACCATCGAATCCGTGCGACGCGCGCTCCTGGCCGTCCGATCGAGTTCGCGCGGGGGTGCGAGGAAAGGAAGGGGAATCCTATCCGCCCGACCGACAGCCGTGTGGTCGGTTGAACATTGCCAACCATACGACGTAAATCCGGAGTTGCAAATTTTTTTATTTGGCCGCCTTGTTCTAATTCTTAATTTACTTTTAGATTTTTATCTCTCTTTATTCCTAATAATCTAAAGATTTCCATATTTTCACCTTTAATCTTTTAAGAAAGCGAAGAATCAAACTCTTTACCTTTCCTTTTCATGCGGGAATGATTGTCATTAGAATAATCTAAAGTGATTTTCCGACTTTCAAATTAATCTTTATAATTATAGTCACTTTTTTTCTTTTTTGGGTTAATGCTCGAACCTATCTGAGAGAGAATTTCTCGAAACTCATCAAAGCCGTCCATCCGGTGAGAGCCACGCGAGAATTTGGTACCCGAGCACTTCGTGATTGACGGCTATGATGGCGCTGCCTCCTGATGATTCTTCCTCCTGGAGAGGGTGGAACGGTGGACTCTACTCCACGCAATAATTCTTTTGCCTTAGCGGGAGAAGGAATCGAATTCGGAGTTTGGGTTGGGTGGCATCGTATTAAAAGGAGTCACTATCCAATATCAACAACTACCTTTCAAGTTCCGATACTTAACCATCCCCAAGTCACCTAACCGAATGTCGGCCCACCTCCTCCGGCTTTTCGAACATGGGACTTTTTGACCCCTTTCTTTTCCCTTTGTTGTAACTTGTGTTCGAGTGTGTGGTGAGCAGGGCTCCCACGATGTACCTGCACCGCATAGTATGGAGTGGGATATTATGGCCCCGTTTAATTCAGCTTTTCCAAGAGGTTTAGGGGAAAATATTTTGTGTTTGACTACCATTTTTGAAAGCTCCTTGGGCAAATATCAGCATTCCCAATTACAAATATGAATTTTGCCAAACGACATCTATATTAAATTACTTTTCAATACTATAATTTGCCAAACGGTGTAATATTTTTGAAAACGTTTTTACTTCAAAGGTATTTGCATTCTCTCAATGTCATTTCCTCAAAACCGAACCAAACGGGCCCTATAGCAGTTTGAGTGTTTTCAATTGTTAACTAGAGTGCCATGACTTCTTCATATCTGAATAAAGTTACACAAGGCATTCATTACCATGTGCTAGAGAAGTATAAGGGCATTTGAAGATCCGATGGTAGTTGAAAGCAATAATTACCTATCAATTCCGCTTAACTTATAAATGCCTAATGGCCTGGAAATAGTACATGGGGATTGCGAACGTATCAAACTGACCGGTAAATTGGCCAATCAAGCTCCGTCAGTAACTAATTTTGAGATGAGCCGCCCCCCCCCCCCCCCCCCCCCAAGCAAAATTCAGGTGTGTATGGAGATGTTGTGTCGACCCTGTTTTCAAGTGTCATGTTCAAATGCTCCCAAATACTCAATTTAAAATTAGCCAGTGCTGAGGATGGCGAGGACTCTCTTGGCACCTCGTGAGGGGTTGACTCACTGCAATCGGCGTCTCTAAAGTAAAAAATGTGCTAATTTATACGAGTCAACTTTGGATCTGGTGTTCATATTCTTAAAGTACTATCATGCCTTCGCATCTAATCTAAATCTAGATCAAAACTCAAGAAAATAGTAAAAATGGGAAACCCGTTCATCAACTTCTGTGCAGTTCTGGTGAAAATATGATCTCTTTTGGTAATCACTATACAATTGACAAACTAAATTTTGTCTTTCTTTGCTACACACCGTGTGCGCACCAATACGAGTAAAAATGAAACATTTAGCATGGTCGACAAATCCATGGCAGACATTGAAAAAGAAATCGAAAGAGAAACAAATTTAGTGCAACTTTAAATACTTTTCAACTAATTTATCTATTTTATATAATTAATAAGTCCAGGATCGTGAGAATATCCATCCTCGTGCTCATCACCTATCACTGAATTTTGCCTCTATGATTGCGACTTGGCGAGATAGTCGGCATAGTTTTGCCACAAATGGTGGTATTTGATCTAGAGAGTTCTCCTGTGCTCGCCACGTGTCGCTTTAATTTGAGTCTCTGTGGTGTGGACTGTGGTCACATTAGCAGGACGCATGAAATAGTTTTGTCGCGTTGCCACGTTTGACTAGTATGAATTGGCTTATTTAATTGTCACCTGAAACTTCCATTTTCAATTTTATTAAATTTTAATTTTAATTTTAATAAAAGAAGATGAAGAGAGATTTATTTGTTTGTGATCCGATGGGAAACGTTAAGAAGTTTCTTACGGTGACGGTGGATACTATGTCAATTTGAAAGCGAAAGTATCTCAAATATATTTTTCATGTCTATCTCTAACCGGTCTTAAATTGGAAAAGTCAAATAGAGATACCATATATTTTTAAAATTTAAAAATAAAGTATCTTGAAATACATAATATATCAATTCTGTTTACTTATACTGCATTTGGTCGACCGTATAAAAATCATATTAGGATATTTTTATTCTATTAGATTTTGGTAGTTGTCTAGAATAGGATAAGGTTAAATAGAGAGGGAATATAGCCCGTATAAAAAAAAATCTGAGGGGTAAGATAAGATTGGGTAAGATTTCTTTTATCCGAAACTTGAAACCAAGATTTCTTTTATCCGAAACTTGAAACCCTACATTTTTCTTTTTTTTCTCCTCTGTTCACCCAAACAACTCCTCCATAACTAAAATATCGATGTCGAAGCCTTCTTCTCAGTAGCTCCCCGATTCACATCAAAAATTTATGGAAGCGACGGATCTATGAAGGTAAATAATCATGCTCTCTCTCTTATTAATATGAATTTAATCTTGAGGTAGTATTTCACTTCACATATATGATTATTAGATGCCATACGTGTGGTATATATTTGCCTCAGCTCAAGTATTGAATTCATAAGTATTAAAATATAGAAATGTTGTTTCCCGAATACAGTTTCTTTTGATTTAAGCCTTCCTAATAGATAGACGATTAAAATTGAAGAAACTGTTTGATATGGTATATTTTTTGAAATGCCTAATTGATCCATCTAAATATATATTTAATAAAAAGTTAAATCTTATTACACGGGTAAAATTCATAACTTGAAGCATCCCAATTTTGATAAGCATAAAAATACATAATAATGCACTAAATGTAAAAATTCAATTAAAATATTGTCAAGAGTAGCTTATTAAATACTTTTTTTTTACTTAATATTCCCTAAGTTCATATATTACAATGACATTAACTTACGAAAAGTAATGAAAGGAAATGTTTAAGTTACGGCTTGAAAAATGCAAGAATTTCTCCTGAGGTTTTCCTTCTTTTAGAATAAGGGGAATCAACTTCGACTATGGTGAATTTTCTTTTCGTTGAATGAATTTGAACCATGCAAGGAGGTCTCCTTTTTACATCGTCTCGACCAGCATTGGGTTACGAAGTACATCGACGCATTCGCATAATTGTTCATATATTCTTAGAACTTAAAATAATGTTTTACCATAAATAAATTTAAATAAAAAGTGGGATTTGCTTGCCCTTATATTTGTCGAGCTCTAACGCCATATGCAAAGTTTGAGCTCCTATTACATGGCATAAAAAAGTCTCAGAGTTTATATATACATCGTCAAAGAAATAATCATAACTTTCCTACAAATTAACTTTTTTTCAAATGGTTCCCATTAAATTGGGCATTGACTTATTGATCATCCACACCTTCCCCGTTGGACTATCTCGGCTGCGTTATAAATTGTCACTCATGTGACTTTACAACTTCTCACCTAAAACACTAACCTATATCAGTCTCGATTGACTATGGACTTAATTCTTTCAAAAATTCCTAATATTATTTCCAACTCCAATTCCATCTTGATTTTTTATGTTAAAAAATACCAACTTTCACTCAAACACCATAATTTGCCGGCATGTTCAAAAACCGCTACCGATTTCTCTTCACAAGCATCAATATAAGGGCCACTCGAAGTTTCAATATAGAAATTCACGTTTTCATTAACACCTCAACTTTTGTATAGAGTAACGGCAACTTCCCGACATCGATAATTACGAGATCAGTGGCAACTTTTGGACGGAAGGTTAACAAGGGTAGAACTGAAATTAGAACGGGAGTACGTGAAAGTTAGAGTCAAAATTGAGATTGGACATAAAAATGAGATTTTTAAAGTCAAGGGTGGGGGCACAAAGGCTGCGTTTTGGACCGGTCACGCCGGACCAAGACTGACCAAAAACGGCCGGCCTTGGCCGACGCGAACAGCGACCACCGTTGGTGCCTTCGCAATAAAAACCTAAAGCCCTCCCTCTCTCTCTCTCTCTCTCTCTCTCTCTCGCTGTCTCCGTTGCTTGTGCGAGAGTGTGCGTGGCGAGTGTGCGTGGGAGAGGGAGAGAGAGAGAGATTCGACCAGTGAGTCGAGGAGTAACCGCAGGATGGTCTTTCTTACAAGACCCAGAATTCGATTCTTGTCGCCTCGGTAATCCCACCGTCTTATCTCCCCCCCGCGGCGCGGCACCGATTCCTTCCGTGGAAATGGGCGCCGGTTCTTGACGACAGCGCCTCGGGAGAAATTCCTCATCTGGGTAAGCCGCCTACGCGGGGATTGATCTGCGGGGGGGGCAATTCGCGGAAGGTCGGGTCGCGGCGCGTTAGGTGACGCGAGCGGAAATCTGGGTTTCTTCTTGTTAGGTCTTCCCGAGGGGGTTGTTGTTGTTGCTAGAGTTTTTTGGGGGCGTTTTAGATCTGGGCGCTGCGGGGGTGCTGCCCAATTTCTGATTTTGCTCGTGGGGTTGTTATAAGTTAGAGTGTGTTGCTGATTGCGACACGTGGAGGAGGAGAGGAGAGGATAGGAGAGGAGAGGAGAGGAGAGGGTGGTGTCTGTGCCCCTTATCAGTTCTATATTCATGTGCTTTTGGCTCGGGTTAGTTACATCACTGGATCTTCTGGGTGTTCTTGCTGGGTGGCTTTTGGGTGATGTGAGGAGATGGAACTGAGAATGGGCGGTGGCTGGGAAGGTGGGAGGCGCTCGGGGTGTTGAAATTTGGTGTCTTTCGGCGAGAATTGGTCATTTTAAGAGGTTGTGGGATCGTGAGGGTTACGGATATGGCGTCGTTCAAGAGCATTATCCAGGACGTGAAGGATGAGATTGGGAACATCTCTAGGAAAGGGTTTGACCATGTGAAGTTTGGGTACGGGCTGAGGTCACGCTCGCACCGGGTTGTGCAGGACAGTTCGGTGGTGGTTGACGCGTTGAAGCAGAGTTGTTGGGCGAGCATGCCGCCCGAGCTCTTGAGGGACGTGTTGATGAGGATAGAGAAGTCGGAGAGCACGTGGCCCCCGAGGAAAAATGTGGTTGCTTGTGCTGGTGTTTGTAGGAACTGGAGGGAGATCATGAAGGAAATTGTGAAAACACCGGAGGTGTCTGGCAAGTTGACATTTCCAATTTCGTTGAAGCAGGTCTGTCATAGCAGTTCTCATATCGCCTTCTTTAACTGTAGTGTTCGAGCTTTCAATTATACATTCTTTTTACTTTTGTTTTGCTTTCGCTTGGACCTTTACCTCATGTTCAGCATTACTCAATGATACGTGTCCTCTCTAGATAGTAGATGTGGGCTGAATTAGCCAGTGGCCCTGATGCAAGCAACGCAAGAGGAGATAGTTCATAAAGAATTTGCTTTTCCATAAAGAACGCAGAAATAATGTGCTAGTGTGAGAAGAAAGAATTCCTTCCGTCCATCTTCTAACTTTTCCAAGTGTATCTGCTTTTTCTTCCTGATGGCTTTCTCATGTCCTGCAAATTGGGTCAGGATTGTGTTTGGACGTTGATTTAAGTCATTTGGTTAGCACTGATATATGGTACCCTCATTTCTTTAACTTATCCAGGGACATTGCCTTGATTTATTCTTAGAGTACTTAAGGATGAATTTCACATTGTGAATCATAGTCACTGAATGGAATGGGAAGGAAGTTAATTATGGTGCTTCAGGACACTATGTCTAATCTAACGTCTCTGCCCTTCAATCTTGCTTTTCTCCATGTTCATATCACCTACAGTGGTTTTTGATGGATTAAGTCTTCTTTTTGATGAGCAGAGTTTCCTTCAGTTTATTTGTAATTGGAATCTCCATAATCTGATGAAATTTCTTTGGTACTTTGGTCTGTAATTGTTTTATGGTTGTAATTGCGATGATTTATATGCAAAAGTTATTGACTCTTAAAATGTAATCAGCAAGCACTTAAATAGATTATTTGTTGGCCAATGTATGCCAAGTGATTTCTTCTATTTCAATGCCTTGGGAAGACTAGATGATAAAGTAGTAACTTCTATCGACAGCAAGTTCTTCAAGCTGAAGCTTCATAAATATCTCGTCACATGCATCACAACTACATATGTTGTATGATGCCTAGGTGTTATATTAGTAGTAATGCTGGGAAGCTAATGGTTCTTGAGCTGTTTTTATCAAGGAAAATGAATGTCGACATGTTTATTATCATTAACTCATAATCTTTGGATAAATGTGCAGCCGGGTCCAAGGGACTCCCTTCTTCAGTGTTACATTAAACGCAATCGCAGCAACCAAACATATTATCTCTACCTCAGCTTAGATCAAGGTGAGAACAGGACAACCTATTTTTCCTCTTCTTTTTGCTCCTTATATTACTTTACTTTTGAAATACCAGAGCATCCTTTTGCTCTTACTCAGGGCATTTAGTTCTGGACCATGAAATTAGCCTCTCAAGTTGGTCTAGGTTTTCTATGAAGTTTTAGCTGTTAGATGTCTGTATTATGCATACAAGACATGTGAGGATTCTCATTGTTTCCTCTTTAAGGGAAAAGTTTGTAAGGCTCTGTGAATGCACTATCTTTGCAGCTTTAAATGAAGATGGCAAATTTCTTCTCGCTGCACGTAAGCTCCGGCGCCCTACTTGCACAGACTACGTCATCTCTTTAAATCCCGATGACATGTCCAAAGGGAGTAGCACATATATTGGAAAATTAAGGTACTTACCGAAGTTTTGCTCATGCTGTATGGTCATACTGCTTATGTTAAACCCCTTGTATTATTTAATGATAGGTCAAACTTTCTGGGCACGAAGTTCACAGCCTTTGATGCACAGCCTCCAAGTGCTGGCTCCAGAGTCATGAAAAGCCGGTCGACCAGGCTAGTGAACTTTAAGCAAGTCTCCCCGAAAGTTCCCGCTGGAAATTACCCTGCAGTGCACATATCTTATGAGTTGAATGTCTTGGGATCAAGGTAGGAAAACTGACTCATTCCAATTTACCACAAAAAAAAAAAAAAAAAAAAAAAAAAAAAAAAAAAACGATTTTAAGAATGGTGAATTCTAGAGTCTCAGCTAACTGTTTCTTTCTGCTTTTTATTTGTCTTGGGTGTGGAAAGCAGGGGACCGAGAAGAATGCAATGTGTCTTGGACGCCATACCTGCCTCTTCAATTGAGCCAGGAGGAGTTGCCCCGACACAGACTGAATTTATGTCCAGCACTCTCGACACATTTCCCTCATTCTCTTTTTTCAGATCTAAATCGACGCGCGTAGAGAACCTTGAGTCTGGGAGACCAATGTCTGCTCCAAAAGATGGGATGCTGGTATTGAAGAACAAGTCTCCGAGGTGGCACGAGCAACTCCAGTGCTGGTGCCTAAATTTTCATGGACGGGTTACTGTTGCTTCAGTGAAGAACTTCCAGTTGGTGGCTTCTCCAGAACAAGGAGTCGCCGGTACGGAGCATGAGAACGTTATCCTCCAGTTTGGAAAAGTGGGGAAGGATGTATTCACAATGGATTATCAATATCCTATCTCAGCTTTCCAATCATTTGCCATATGTCTCAGCAGTTTCGACACTCGAATTGCTTGTGAATAGTTGACTGCCAGGTACTGATCTCTCCATTGTTATGCAGGCTACTACTGGTTAATTTGATAGTAATGATAAGCAATTCTTTTCCAATTTTAATGAACTTCTGTTTGGTAATTTTAATGTTGCAAACTAATGGTTGTATCTCAAGTCATCATTTAGATATCACATTTTATTGTTCGTTATACTTTCTGGGTTTTTATCTTCATGAGAATGTTACATATAGGATATCTTAGCACATCATGGTCGAGCTCTCAAGCTCTATGTTCTTGCATAACACCCTGAATGGCACATGCGGTGATTTTGTCTAGTTTCAGTCTTTCAGCATTTCCATCTGGCATTCTTTGAGAACAGTTGCTTTTCTTTGGTTAATAGCCACTAGCTTAACCTTATCGATAGATAAAGGCTTAGATGCAAAACCAAACAGTATATATGGTGCCTGTTTGCTATCTTATCGTGCTGTTGCTCATTCTTTTGGTTTCATTTGAACTAACTGCGATTTCTAATTTTTCCTTCCTGGGAGGTTTTTCTAGGCAGAGAAAAGGGTCTCTGGGAAGGCATAGAGGTTTAACGTGTTTCTGGGAGCATTCTGATCAAGGGATTTTGCCAGAGCTCGGTAGCACCTTTTTTTTTCTTTTGAAGTTTACCCTGACTCGTCTGGTTTTCCTATTGATTTTTCATTGTATATATGTGCTTTTGCAGCTGAGAGACATTTGTGTGTATGAGTTTGGTTTCTTGTGCTTTTGATTAGTGTATTCGAATTCTTTGGTGAATGATTGCTGAGAGATGCCTAGTCAGTTTGCTGACAGCTTTGAAAGAAGCCAATGCCAAAATCGAACTTGTTCGTGTGCTTACTTGATTGACTTTTCTGAAATGAAGAGTTATGATATAAGTCAATATATATGTTGCGTGAGGCCGGTAAATAATGATGTTTGAACCTTCGGGCTTTCGCCTATGAACTCAAAAAATTCAGAGGATGCACTTTGGGGATGGTGACTTGAACTACTCTTCAGAAGCTTTTAGGTATGCTAGTGAGAAATGCAGAACAATGTTCAGAGCATCAATGTTCAGAGCACTTACCACTTTGATCATCCATCTCCACAGTGAAGAAATCACGGCATGTTTTTCAGTTTGACTGTGAGTTACTTGAGCAGAGTCCGGTGAAATTCATACCATGCCAAAGTTTGTAAGAATATATTCCCCCTAAAAGGAGTATCTCCTGTTATGTTAAAAACACTCGAACCCCTTCCATTTTGGACTTCATACTAATTTATATTGGCCTTAGAACTTTCATGATATTAACCCTTAGCAACAGCGAAGTTCGTGAACTGAACCGGGCATCTTAGTACGGGACGCTGCACATGGCACAAGTTCACGAAAGTCCAGTCATACTCATACCTGACCCAGGTTCAGTAAAATTTGGCTGACGTTAGCCGACACGACATAGAGTATCGACCAGTGAGTTTAGAGTAACGGAAAAATGGTTTCAATTACAAGACCCGGAAATTGATTCTTGTCGTTTTGGTAATCTATTGTCTCTCGGGCGATTTCGTCCGTGACAATGGCCCTGAGTTCTTGACAGCGCCCTGGATATCCTCATCTGGGTATCTGACCAAAACAACCCCGCTTTGTTCTGTTCCGAGCCAAATGGTGCAGCCTATCCCCGACTTTCTCGTGGTGAATTTGGGATTGATCTGTGGGGGCAGTTGCGGAAGATCCAAGCCAATATCATTGCTGATTCTGACACGTGGAGTAGGAGAGATGCGTGCGCCCTTATCAGTGCTATATTCACGTGCTCATAGCTTGGGTTGGTTACATCACGGGGTCAACAAGTTTCATTGCTTTGGTTCTTCTTGGTGTTCTCGCCGGGGTGGTTTTTTGGATTGATGTGAAGAAATGGAACCGAGAATGGCGTTTGCTTTGTAGTGGGAGGGAATCGAGTTTATCAAAATTCATGTCTTCATGCACGAAAGGTCAAAAGCATCGCTTAGGACATGAAGGACGAGACTAGGAACGTCTATAGGAAGTACGGGCTGAGATCATGCTCGCATCGGGTTGTTCAGGACAGGTTGGGGGTAGTCGATGCATTAGAGCAGAGTTGTTGGGTGAGCGTGCCGCCCGAGTTCTTGAGGGACGCATTGATGAGGATAGAGGGGTCGGAAAGGACATGGCCTTGGAGGCGAAATGTGGTTGCTTGTGCCGGCGTTTTGCCGGAACTTGAGGAGCTCTATGTTCTTGCATATCCCACCCTGAAGTGTACATGAGTGATTTTGCCTCGTTTCAGTCTTTCAGCTTTTCTATCCGGCATTCATTGAGAACGTTTGCTTTGCTTTGATTAATAGCTACTAGCTCTACCTGTATTGATACAGAAAGGCTTAAAAGGAATGGTATATATGGTGCCTGTTTGCCATCTTACGATGTTGTTGCTCCAGCTTTTGGGTTCATTTAAACCGACTTAAATTTCTATTTTTCCCTTCCTTGGAGGTTTTTCTAGGCAGGGACAGGGATTTCTTGCAAGGCATAGCGTTTGAACGTGTTTCCGGGGAGCATTCTGATCAAGGATTTAGCCAGAACTCGGTAGCACCTTCTTTTTTTTTGTTTCTTCTTTTTGGAAGTTTACCCCGCCTTGTCTGGTTTTCCTATTGATTTTTCATTGTATACATGTGCTTTTGCAGCTGGAGAGACATTCGTGTGTATGAGTCTGGTTGCTTGTGCTTTTGACTAATGTATCTGGTTTTTTTGGTGAATAATTGCTGAGGGGTGCCTACTCAGTTTGCTGACAGCTTTGGAAGAAGCCAATGCTGAAATTGAACTTTTCGTGTGCTTACTCAATCAATTATTCTGAAATGAAGAGTTATGATATAAGTCAATACAGGTTGCGTGAGGCCGGTCAATAATGATGTTTGAACCTTTGGGCTATTGCCTATGAACACCAACAATTTGGACGATGCACTTTGGCGATGCTGACTTGACCTACTCTACAGAAGGTTTAGGTCAACCAGTGAGAAATGCAGAACAATGTTCAGATCATTTTGATCATCCACCTTCCACAGGCATGTTTTTCGGTTTGACTGAGTTAGGTCAGGTGAAATTTATACAATGCCGAGTTTGTATAAACTATTCCCCCTATATGGAGTATCTCCTAGGAATGTTAACGATACTCGAACCCCTTCCATATTGAACTTCATACTAACTATGAAATTCCTGAACTGAACGGGGAATCTTAGTACTAAGGTCTCTCAACAAGCTTGTCCAATTGTCTAATGCATTGATGAGATGACTACTTTGTCAATCTTGCAGATCATGCAATTCGCATAGAAGGGGAATGGTGAGTCATAATCATCAGTACCTTGGGAAATTGGAAATGGTTCATAGACATTCCAACGACATTTAGTGCGCTAATGTGAAGCACAAACAGAAAGAATGGAAAACAGACAGTTTATTATCGATGATATAGAAGTGAAAAGCGGAGAAATAGATAGGTAAATTAGCGCATGCAACGGTGTTGGATCAAAACATCTCCGGATCAGTAGCCTGGAGGACCTCCAGGACCGGGAGGGCCATACCCGCGCGGCCCGCCGAAGCAATCTTGCAGCAGCCAGCAACAGCACAAGCAGTACATGCTGCACACGACCAAAGAGTCATTAACAGAAATTCTAGTGTCGTTGCCATCAGTTTTCTAGCAAAAGGTATACTGCAAGTCCTATATGCTCTTCTTGAACTACGAACATGTTTGAAATCTACTTTTGTCAAGATAAAATCAACAGGACAACACATATTTCAATCGCATAAGATAGATTCGGCCCAAAAGAAAACTACACGTCCATAAGAAGCTTCAACTGTACTGGATATGGTAGATCAAGCAAAAGGAAGACAATGCTCACCAAGAAGATACCATGCTGCATATGCCATCAAAGCACCCACCAAAGAAGCCACCACCAGGTCCGAAGAAGCCACCACCAGGTCCGAAGAAGCCACCGCCAGGTCCCCACGGACCTCCGAATCCCGGCCCCGGACCCCACGGTCCTCCGGGGCCAGGACCCCACCCGGGTCCACCGAAACCCGGACCTCCGAAACCAGGTCCACCGAACCCTGGTCCTCCAGGCCCGCCGAAACCTGGTCCACCTCCAGGCCCGCCGGGTCCTCCAGGTCCCATTCTATCGCCGGAAAACAGATGAAGATCAGACACCAGTGGTATTTGGTGCACTGACCGATCACCGGACAGAATCGCAAGCGAGCTCAAGCAGCAAACTGCACAAAGAGGAAAATATGAAGATGGGTATGTGCAGATGATGACAATATAACGAGTTAAGACAGGGCTCTTCAGGTGTGAGATCTGAATACGTGAGCGGATGAGGCAGTTTCCTTAGTGTCAAAGCATCTCGCTTTCGTTTTTGAATCGTGGTGGCTCACGAAAATGTCGACCAAACTTCTCAAAGAACACGACCTACTATTCAAAGCAGGGCAGTTGTTCTCTCCTCGTCGACGTCCATACCAACCAGTCAAAGCCTCAACTTCAATACTGTTGGAACGTGAATTTGATCAAGATAAGTAACCACTCACAATGACTCTCAAAAGGGTAAACTGAGAGCTGTCAATCGATGACAATCTTTATGTTGTTCAGACGAACACAAACACGACACTACACGTATAAACTTGAAACATTAGGAATGGCGCGTTTTGGCCAATCTTTGACAAGAACTCTTTGTGATTGGATTGAAACAATTTCCTAACGACATGGCATGACACGAATGACCGGGACTTATTATGATTGCAGGGCATGAATCGCTAAACCTCGTTCGGTTGATCTTTATATTAACATCTGCAATCATTAGGTGCCCATCTCTGGATAATTAAAGCTGCTCAAATCAATTCACAGCTGGGCTACCTCTCTGTCATGTTTAGTATGTCTACCTAATAATGTAACAATCACATATCAGGGACATACTATAGGAGTATTTCTCTTCTGTGATGCCACAGGGGCCCTTACACTTTTCAGCAAATGCATATATTCCCCACTTATTTTGGCAAGTGTACTGATCGATTGTATTTCGAAAATTCAAAAGAGAGAATGAGCTGAATCTTGACATTATATACGGACTACAAAACAGAATATGATGCCAGAAGAATACGCTATGGTCGTACCTGAAGCCTTGTATACAACTCAAGCGTTGGGTCAAGCTATTGATTTTTCTTTTTTCTGTTATAACTTCCTGTGCTCGTAAAAAATTGCCAAACTTAGACGAGGCTTATCTAACTACGAGCACACGTGTGACCTCACAAAACAAGGGTGAATGTTATGGCTGCGGTCGGCTCATGTATATCCTATGGATGTTTTGGTCTTAGTTCATTCACAAGCCCGCATAATGGGGGTGAATTTCCAAGATAAACATATACATATGTTCCCAAATGATGCCAGCCAAGTTAACAAATCAACGCGTTTCATTCCCCTTTTGGATGTGCTAACGAACTAGTTAGAGAAAAAAGATTGCTGACCATGGAAAAACAATCATTTAGAGGCCGAAGTACATGATAACAGCGACACTGGTGTACAAAAAGCATATACATTTGAACTGACGTTAGTTAAGACTCCATACCGAAAAATGTGGTAATTCAATTCCGCAGGCAAAAGCCATCTTCGTGGTGAGAAACAGAGACAAAGTGACGCCATTGGTCCATAATGATCTTCGTACATAAGTACAGTCGTTAACGACGAGCTCTGGTGATTATCCAGTATGTATAGCACCAGACTCCCCCGTGTTAGGCCAAAACCCAGTGAACAGCCAATTAATTAATGGATATGTTGAAGCTGCCATTTCATATTAGAAGAAAATGTACAAGCTTTCATTACATACAGAGATCAAAGAATATGCCATTTCAGGTTATACTTTCTGAAAAGGCCAGAAGAAGTCCAGAAACCCTGGCCATATCCCTCGTTCAAGCAAAAGACCGCTCGTGTAGAACCCAGAGAAAAAAGAGAGGGGGATGACGAAATCCCCAACGAATGAGCAACCCAAGCACTAGTTTGAGCCTTGAATGCTCTGCAAAAGATGCTCGATTCTGTACTTCATAACGGGTTGACCAGACCGTGTCTTCTTGAACATCTTCACTCTTTCTGCCTTCCTCCGAGCCTCAGCTTTCTCCCTCTCTTCTTTCTTTGCTTGCATAACCACCTCCCTCTCCTTTCTTGCAATCTCTTCCTCCTCACGCTTCTTCTCGTATAGCTCCCTCAGACTATTTGAACTTCTCTTCTCGTTCTTCTTATTTCTCTTCTTAGATTCGTCCATTTCCTTTGTGTCCTGCAAAAAACATCAACATTAGTGTATAAGCTTGAGGTATTCAAAGTGGGAATAAATATCTGTGCCCTCGGCGACAGAAAGAAAAAGAAATTCTCAAACCTAACGTGCATAAAATCACAGAGTTCACCTTAAATTTCAGGAAAAAAGGTTGAAAGAATTACTCCGCATGCACACACTCAAATATCAGAAAAAATGCAAGTGAAGAGTAGAAAGTTTAGATGAGATCTACAGAGTAAAACAATCACATGCAAAAATAGATTTGTTTGATTAAAAGGTCATAAGGATACGGAGTGATTAGGAAACTAGAAATATTGCATATGGATATAATCATAGGAAGTATTCAAAGTGGGAGTGAATCTTTGTAAACCTCGACGACAGAGAGGAAAAGAAATTTCTCAAACCTAATGTGCATAAATCGTAGAGTTCACCTTAAATTTCAGGAAAAAGTTTGGGAGAATTACACCACACGCACACACTCAAATATCAGAAAAAATTGCAAGTGAAATGCAGAAAGTTTAGATGAGATCTACAAAGCAAAACAATCACATGCAAAAAAGAGCAGTTTGATTAAAAAGGTCATAAGGATACAAAGTGATTAGGAAACTAAAAATATTGGAAATGGTTATAATCATAGGATGTTATGCTTAGTCTGCCTTTTTTAATAAACATGAATGCCTGTTACAACTTGTTGGTTTTTTTCATTAAACAAGGTTTACTTTTTATGATGCTACATCTTTTCTTATGAGTAAACCATAATATAATTTATTCTTATGAAGTAGAATAAGGACAAAATAATAGAGACATAATTAGATTCTTTCCATTCTTCTCTCTTCTTCAATCATACATGAAATGGCCAAATTCCCTTTATTTCCTTTCTTCCATAAGCATCTAAACACCAATAAATCAATTTTTTTCCTTTTCTTTCTTTTTTTCTCCTGAGGTGATTGTCCAAGTCCTTTCCATTCCCTCCTAATCACTCCATCCAAACTGAGTGAAATATGATGAATCAGGCTTTTGACCATCAGATGATGAGAAATTAATATTTGAGTTACTGTTGCTCATGAAATTAATAAATCCTCTCAACTGAGATACTGCAAAAGAAGTTGGTCTTACAGAATCACTCTGGAAATGGATACTCCCTAATCATAATCTCAACCATCATCAAGGCAGAACCACACAATATTTAAAAGAGAATTGCAGGCAAAAGTGTAACTATGCAACCATAAGAAAAATAAAGTATATTTAGATTTACCACGGAAGGAGATGTGCATACAACATATCCTTTACCAAATGTCAACCAGATGGGTAGTCAATTCTCATGACAGAAAGCAGACATGACAAATAACCAAATTGTCAAATGCGACAACAAACCTCTGAAGGTTTCACGGCCGATGGATCATTTGGCTCACTTAAATGCTTTAGGGATTTCTTGTACTTGCTGATATACTTGGCATTCTTGTAGAACTCCCTCTTCTTTTCTGTTAATGATGAAATTTATCAGCTCACGAGATTAAAAAACAAACACTTTAAAGAAGCATGAAGTTGCAGACACCAGCCAACATCCATATAATGATAAAAGAAAGTCTTGCTCTGATCCTACACAATAAAGAGAAGCAACAAGTCAAGGGGGAAAAACAAAATGAAGAACCTATATTAAACAAGAACAAGTAAAAGGATGTACATGAGGATGAAGCAACAAAATTCCTAAATTCAAAAGTAGGTCACAAAGAGACAAGTCAGTTATCACTGATCCCTTATCACAGTTATCAAATTGCCAAAAGCTGGCCAGCAGAAGCTGATGATGCATCAAGCTGGTCATAGGTCACTCGAGTCAACAAATCATATAAGCATACTAAAAGAAACATTGATTTCGAGAGATGTTGGAAGGAAATAAACCCAAGATGTTTGTTAAAAGATGAAAGAGAAATATTCAGATTAGCCTCCTGCAATGAGCCAAAACCTTGGCAAATTGCAATCTTAAAAGACAATAAAAAAGCATCCTCCTTGCTCAACCTCTATCACCTTAACCCCTAGAACTTTGAAAAATTCATTTACTAGCCCTTCCTTCACTTATAACAAGAAAGGAACTGCAGGACAAAAGTCAGTTCTTGTCTGCGAGAAGCCTTACACTAACCACATTAGAAATCTCAATTGTAAGTACTAAATAGATCAACCTTTTATTGCTCAGGTCCTCATAGTCTTAATTATAACTCAAAGGATTAGAAATGTAAACAGAAACAGGACGCCTTAGCAGCCACCTCCTTCATGAAGCAACAGTTAAAAATCAGATGGACATTGATATCCAGTAACATAAGCTTGAGTGATCATGACAACCACAAGCTGTGTGTTTAGAGAGACAAGAATTCAAGCATTCACGTCATCATAAAAGAAAACTAAGGTTTTAAAATCGAGCTCATTCACAAAGTGAGGCTGTCTCAATTGTCTGAACACAACCAATAGATCAAATTTTGATTGCCCTTCCGCACAGAACAGATAAACAGACACCCTGGAAAATATTCTAGCACACTCGATCTCGCCAGGCCAAAACCATCACAATAACAAAATCCTATCAAGGAGCTATAGTAACAATATCGACCTGGACCTACCCGCTTGCACCACGCTGGCATTTCATTTTTACTGCGCCTTGATCAATCGAGAGTCACAAAATCCTCATTGAATAAGCTCATAGCGACCCAGTGAGCAATTCACTCCCCACCAAAAAAACTCCGCTTTCGATTTGTCAAACGACCAACAAAAAACGCAACTTTCGCAGCTGCACATCACACCCACCAACCATAATCACCTCCATTCTAACACAACCGCAAGAAAAGAGAGAGAGAGATGCACACACACATCACCCCATTCAACTAAAACAACAGCCGGAAATTTATCAAACACAGAGCGTGCGCACGTACTGATCAGAGCCGGGTTGTACTGGTTCCGGTTCGTGGTCGACTTGATGTTGGCAAAGGCCTCGAGGGAGAGGCCGCCGCCTCCCAGGCGCGTCACGTTCTGCTTCTTCTTCTTCATCGCCGCCACCTTGTTGCTGCTCCCCGCAGGCTTTGAGGAGCCACCGAAGAATCGACCGCCCTTTCCGCGGGGCTCTCCGTCCTTACCCGCCCGACCCTTCATCGCCGCCACGAATCACGGCCCGGACCAGCAGGAATTCCGACCGACGATCGCAAGGTTCAGGCGAAACAGAGCAGGTACTCTGAGAGAGAGAGAGAGAGAGAGAGAGAGAGCGAGAGAGAATTTGGAGCCCTAATTCACCCGGATTTCCTTTCCTCATGTTGCCTGTCGGGTTCCGGCCCAATGGGCCTCCGTTCTGATGACGTGGCGAAAAATGACCACTTGGAGCTGACGTGGCACACCACATAGAAGTGTCCAAGAAAGAATGTTAAAAAGAGGAGTGGGGTAGAGAAGGGTGGCCTACAAACGAAGTTATGTTGATTGATCTTACTTAAACTGCCGCAATTAATATAAGCACTACCTAGCAATTAAAACAAGTGACATAAGTCACTTTCAAATTACGAAGAATGCACTTCTCCAATAGATAAGACTATCTGTAGTTAATTATACATTCAAAAGTTATGTATTCTCTTACTATTACGCATGAAGTCGTACCTAATTATTGTGTCCTGAAAGTTGACGAGAATCTATTAGTGAATCACATATCTAAGATTAAGGTCATAAAGAAAGGTACTTTGACTTTTTCTATTACAAGTTTGACACAAAAGATAGGATGTACAAGACAAGCCATGGGTTGCTCCTAAGGAATCAGATAGGTCTGGTAATACTTATGTAAACCCACTAAACGATGAGGATTAACCAGCGAGGACATGGAAGTTTCATCCTCCCTTTGTTATAAGGCGGTCAATTTTCATGCATGTTTAATAAAGGGGGGAAAATAGAGAGGAAAACATATGGCCTTTTGCCTTGCATAAACTGACACTTGCAAAACATATTTGATTGTGTGCCACTTCCAATATTCTTAAAATACTGTTTGTGTTTGGACAAAGGGTTTGAGATGGAAGCGAAGAAGGAAGAAAAGGTGAAGCTAAAGCAATCAAAGAACCAATGAAGAGAGAGATGTCTCCTACTCTTGATGTATGGAGCATTGGGAACTGAAATGATTGAAATTGGTGCAGAATATGTTTTCACATGTTTGGAGAAAGTGAAGGAAAGCAGGAAGGAAAGAAAACTATGAGACCACATTTATTAGTATGTGTCCTTAGATTTGTCTTCTGAAAATGCTTTGGTGGGCAATTTGATGAATATACCAATTTTCTATGATGTCAGAATTTCCTTAATTGGAATATCATATTCTTTTCTCCTATTGCTATAGAGATTGTATACACTTATATTGAAAATGAGTCGATGATGACTCTCCGTAGACTTGTCCATATGAGCGAGGGCTAAAGTTGCAAAAAGAAGAGTTATGATACCATTCTTCGTAAGTCCAACAAAATAAGATGATATGCATTTCATTTTGGATTAGGAATATGCACAATCAGACCCTTTTTTTTTTTTTTTTAAGTATCTCTCCTTATTTGGGACCTATTCATTTCATTGACTTTCATAATGACTAAATCCAATCGTAATCCAAAAATAACTGCTCTCCCTCTCCCTTATGATTTTCTCTCTTCTAAGTTGCTGCCTAGGCCTCTTTTTTGAAGCTCACATTGAGGGAGAGAGTGACATCCTCCACAGAAGAGAAAAGGTTTGTCCTATGAGCTTTGAAGATCGAAATGGGAGTGCATTAGGAGAATCTAGTCTCTCCGAATCTGCTCGCTCGTTTCGACTCTAGGTGGTTGCTCCGAATAGTTGAGTGCTTCACAAGCCTTTGAGGCTACTTTGTTGCTTTTTAAAAGTGATTTTGTGATAAATTGATATCTCTTTTACAACTCTTCTCCCTCGATCTAGCGGTTGTTCTAGTTTTTTGTGCCCTTCTATCTTGATTATATCTAGATTTGGGATTTATAAGGCATTTTTTGTGCCCTTTCAACTTATTGATGTTACTGTAGTCATTATATGGTGATAGTGCTTACGGGTAAGCATGGTCCTGGTTGGGCCAGTCCACCCCCTAATCCTAAGACTAACTCGCACAATATTGATCCTCAATTTTTGGGATCGATAATGGACCCTATTGAGCTGGGGACCAAGGACTAGACCGACTTAGTGGGTTTGGTTTGGTTTCAAGGTCAACCCGGGACCAACCATAATTTTTTATTTAATTTTTTGTTATCTTTGAAAAAGCAATTGAGGAACGAAATGACCCAATGAGTTCGATTCAGTTCTAAGGTCAACCTGGAACCAATCAATAATTTTTTATTTCATTTTTTGTACTTCTTGAAAGGGCAATTGAGGATCGAACCAATCGATCCAATGGGTTCAATAATGAACAAAGTCAGCTAAAAAAGGCAAGCAATGAGAGTTGAGTGGGGTAAGCGTCGAACAGAGTGAGCATCAAGTGTCGAGTGGGGAGCAACAAGTCAAGTGAGTATCGAGCAGCGAGCGGCACGAGTGACCCAAAGCGAGTGGAGCGAGTGTCGAGTGGCAAACAGAGAAGTTGTTTATTTCAATTTTGGCAAATTGAAAACTAAGATAACATATAAGATAGAAGAGAATGAGTACTAGATGAAAATGTCGTAAAGAGCTGTTTATATCTTTTTGGAGGTTGTGATGACTCATTACAAAAATATTTTTCTTATTCGTAAATTATGATTATTGACACTGTAAAAGACATTAAAAATCTAAGTTATCAAAAAAAAATATAAAACTACTTGAATTCCTCACTAAAGAGCTGTTTAATGTTGTTGACATCGTTTATTTTAAAGTTTTCTTTATATAAAAAATTATAAATAATACATTTTATATATATAATCAGGATTGGTCCAGGTTGGATCGACTTTACACTCCTAGGATCGAGGACTGACCCGCACAGTATTGGTCCATGAATCCTAGGACCAAGAACCAACCCAGTTCCCTTGGGAACTGGACCAAGACCAATAGGCTTGGGCCGGTTCAGGGTCAGTCCAGAGTCGATCTTGGACTGATCTGGACTGACGCTTACCCCTAATAGCACACACTGCTTTTTAGCAAAGATATAGCTATTGGAGAGGGAAATCTCCGCTTGTGCTTATAACTGATAATGATGCGAGATTCAGTGATTGGTTGCACGATAGATCCATATTTGTGGAATGAGTGAGTTTTTATAAGATGTAAATTTTACCTACTTTGTGGGATTTGTATTTCTGTCTTGAAGTTATGTGCTTCTCTTTCATGGGAAATGAAAATTTCTCTTTGAAAAGAGAAAATCTCTTTGGCCTTATTAGAATCAACAATGAGTTTGATTGTCAATGTAAGAAACCCTCCACTTTTTTCTTGGCCTCTCAAACAAGACATTATCCCCCCAAGTTTTTGTTCTCTCCTCGACTTTTCCACCCGCTCTTCCCCTTCCAAAACACAGCACTAAACCTCGAAGGCGCACAAGTTTGATCAAACACAATCTAGACATGTAGTGAATCCGTGCGCCATCTCTTTTCACAACAATCCTCATTTCTAGTGATTCGCATGTAATTGGCAAGTCTCGAAATTGTCGTTCTTGAGCTAGAGGAAGGGCGAATAGAACTCGCATTTGTATGTTTGATTGACCATCCAAGCAAAGCCAACTAAACATGGTCCAATCATTTGACAATCATTTGACGAACCTGCTAAGGTCGTATAAAAAACTAAGTAGCTAACACTCAAGACAACCACACCTAGACTGTGCCCGGTTCAATAAAAAACCCTTTTTTCTTGGTTTAAGGGTTTGCCCTAAGGGGCATCATCTAACCGGCCGAGCAAAGAAGACTGCATTAAATTTGTGCATCCTCTCCTTTGAAATTCTACTGTGTTCACCTTCAATGCCCCTCCACCTTCCCAATTCTCTCCATCTCTCTCTATTTACTCATCAACTCCCCCTTCCTTCCTTCTCCCTCTCTCTCTCTCTCTCAAAAGTTTCACACTCACTGAACCCAAAAAAACACACACACAAGGCGCGAGCACAAGACGCAAAATGGAGAGCCAGAGCAAGTCGAGCAAGGACGGGGCGTTGGCGAGGGGCGACGTCGAGATGGCGGAGCGTCCGCTGAAGGCCGTCAGGTGTCCCGATCTACTGTTCCGCGCCCTAGCACTGGCGCTCACTCTGGCGGCCGCGGTCATGGTCGGCGTCGACAAGGAGTCCAAGACGGTCTCCGTCACCATCTCCCAGAGCCTCACACTGCACGTCCGTGCCACCGCCAAGTGGCAATACATGTCCGCTTTCGTGTAAGTCCCCGCTATCGATCTTTCGCTTGATCTTTTCGCTCTCTTTCACATCTGGCGTGAGTTTATAGCGAAACGGGAGTAGTTCTACATCGGGGAATATAGAAGAAGTACATGAACGTAGCTAGCTCTCCACGACTCGTGCGTACGACAAATGAACAGCGCAGATACGATCATGCAACAAGCTTTGACGTATCAGTATTTTGTTACATGGCATCCTCCTCATATAAAATGTAAATTATCAGTCTGTTTTCTGATATAATCAGTAATTTGGCAATTTATTCCCATTATTAACATTCAAAATGAGGGTCAATAGCATTCTTCCCAACCAACGTGACAGTGACCCATGCTCGTAAAAGCTGACGCCTCATTACTCCGGATCCTTCGGTAGTTCAATGTTTACCTCAAGTGGTAATAAATCTTTAACACGTCCTGCCATTTGCCCTAAGAGAAGGGAGAGAATCAGATGGCAAAAGTGGTGTTATTATGGACATGACCGACTACATTTATAGCTGCACAATATGTGCATCCGTATAGAAACCGAGGGGTAGATTTCATGTTATATTTGCTTTTCTTTTATGATGTTAACTCCTTTTTGACTTGAATAATAATGGGTAAGTGTCGGTTTAGCAATTGAGAGCATGAAGGTGGTGCGCATTTATGCGAGCTTAGTTTCCCAGATTATTTTCGCATTTCGACTTCAGCTCGTGCCTTGAACTAGCCCCCAATGTTAGTACTGTATCACTTGATCTCGAGGTTTACCTAAGATAAAAAAGTTATCCCCATGAATGTATAACGGGTGGGCTAAAAATAGACGATGATCGACGTATGTTTCCCGATTTTCCAATTCCCTTGCTTTAAAGGGAGATTTCGTGAACTTAATTTGTACCGGGGTAGCTATGGTTCAGTTCATTTAATATTGGATTTATGACACCCTCAACGAGCCATGCCGCGACGCACAATAAAGAAGCCCAAGCAATCCAGAGATTGTCCTCCATCTCGAGCCTGGGTCAACTACCTCTCAAATGTCTTGTTTCCCATGCTCGAAGGCAGAAGCACAACCCCACATTGTACGCCGACCAAAGTACAAAAAGGTTCACCAACTCGTCGTCGTCTGCCTTTCAGAAGAGTGAAAATTTGTGAGGGTGGACAATTTTATGGTGGAAACTTCGACCGCTGATAAGTTATAACTGTGTATAGACAACCTCTTATTAAGTACTTTCGCTTATCATAAAATTCATCAGTATAAGGAGGTTGCAAAATACGTACAGATGACGATAAGATAACGAGTTATGTTGGTAGTTTCCACGACTGAGTACCATGAAGAGAATGATGCTCTTGATCTTTTCAAATTGTTAGGGTTTATATGCTCATGTGCACGTGTTCTTCAATTTCAGCTACAGTTCATTTGGATATTGAATGTCAGTAGTAGTCTAGAGAGTGCATGCTCATGCCTGTAAACAGATTTTTTATTTTGGGATGTTTTCTAGAATTCATGAGTCGTATTGTAAGGTATTTGCCACCCTAATAATGCATTCGATCTCCAAATACTGTCTCTCAGATACTTCCTGGTGTCGAATGCCGTCGCATGCTCGTATGCAGCTGCATCCCTTGTGTACGTCACCGTTGCTGGGGCGGCCCGCAGCGCCAAAGCAGCTTTAGCCATCAACGTGCTTGACACTGTCATGATGGGGCTGCTCCTATCTGCCAGCGGCGCATCCGCCGCCATCGGCGTGATCGCCCAGCACGGCAACTCCCATGTGCAGTGGAACAAGGTCTGCCATGCGTTTGGCAGCTACTGCCACCAGATGGCGGCGGCATTCACCCTGTGTCTCGTTGGCTCATTTGCGTTCCTGCTGCTTGCGGTGCTCTATGTCATGGACCTCCACAAGAAGGCCATGTCGAGATGAAATTTGAAGATAATTGGAGATACAAAGCGATCAATGCTGTTTGGTAGGGAAAGTTAATATTTCTGTGGCTAGGGTTGTTGATTTTATCTCTTTGGCGAGTGGAAGGTGCGTGGGTAGGTTCGAAGGGTACGTATGGAGTAGTAAATGCATGGATGTGGTTTGGTTCGTAGTATAAAGTTAGCTGGCCATTGAGCTGCAGAGATCTGGTAAGTTAGTGATTCGGGGCACGTGACGAATGTGTCGCGACTATATTACTTCTCGTTGGTTCTTCTGAGAGTATTAACTACGTTAAATCTGATATTGGATCTCTAGTCTGCCAATGCTGCAAATGAAGTCATTTTACACCATCAGTAACTTCTTATCCTGATAAGATATGTCATACATATGGGAAAGACATGAATGCTGGTCTTCGATTGATATCACGAAGCACAGCGACCAACCTAGCCCTCAACCCTGCGCGGCAAGATTAGTTAGGAAGAAGAGAAAAGCAGGTATATCATTCTAACATGGGAATCGCCAGAACTTCTTGAAGTCTAGCCCAAATTCTCCTGTTGGTATGGTGGTCAAAGATCCAGCATATAAGGAAATAAACATTATCGATTGGCAAAAAGGTTGTGCTTTTGGCCCCCGGCCCCCCCCCCCCCCCCCCCCCCCCCCCCCCCTAGGTATTAAACCTAAGTGTAGAACATTCTATGTACTCACCGTTTCAAGTAGAAGCCATGGAATACAGTTTCAACTTTCGAACGTTTCATCAAATACAACTTAGGCTTCGACACCTTTCATGCCCCATTTATTCGATGATTTGGTTTGATGCATCTTGGTTAGTGGAGCTCAAAGTGGTGCACCAAGAAAAAGAGGAAGGTCAACAGAATTGGATACGTGGACCTGCAATAGCAAGCATGGGCTACTGGACGGGCATATAAAAGAGAATCCACGTATCTACAGACACTTTGTTTACTGACTATACAGAGGCTATGCATCATTTGACTCTGAATTTCAGTACGGGGAGAGCAAGAATGCTCTTGACTACCCTATGATTGACACTGATACTAGCAAACGAAAATCAAACCCAAAACTAACCAGCTATTTCCATGTACATAAGTATATACTACCATAATCATTTACCATGGGATGCACTCATTGATCCCGAAGATGCGTATCTTCCATATCTTGTCCCGATTTGATCAACAGCGACTCACTCAGTATCCATACCTTGGTTGCTTATAATATCTGTTGATTGCCACACAAGTCAGCTTCTTTCACTTGCATACGTATGTAACTAAACAAATCAGCGCATTCATGACTCAACTATTCAACCATGTGAGAATAAGTTGCCAGAAACAAATATTAAACCAAGGCAGGAAGGTAAATATTGAAAAAATAAATGGCCAATGGATAATTCGGTAAGCAATCGCTATTCGAATAAATCAACCTACAATGTGGACCACAATAAAGATGAGCAAAGGTTAAGGCTTGGCTGAAACTGGTACCAAACCAGAGGAAACGGAATGAATCATGAAGGAGAGAATACAATGGTCTAGACTAATGAGAAGAATCTAGCACTATCAGCCTTCCACCCACTACTGTAAAACATTCCACCTCTTGGGCCACTACCACAATAATATTCTCGAATGAATGTTTCCTTCTGTTCTGCTCAACAGCCTACACTTACTAGGTTCACAGCTTTGCACTTAGAACTTCTTCTCCTTTAGAGTACACACTTTATGAGAGAATAAATGCATGCATAAGAGTTTAGACAAGATAAAGTACCGATTCACGCAATTGCTTCTTGCCTCATTACTTTATTCTATACACCAAGGTAACTAAACCATTTGTACACCCAGAGCAACCTAAACAGATAATGATAATTAGCATGACCACATCCAGTGATTTTCTCCATATTGCAGACATATTCACTTCCTTAGAGCATATACTCACCCCACTAACTTCTGTACTTACAACTGTAACTCATGATCAAATCCATCGTAAACTCTTTTGAGCCCTTTTGTTTAAAGGTATAAAAAGGCTTTCTACCTAGAAAATTTCCATATCATATGGAAAACCTGCCATGAAAAGCCATCTCACCAGTTTATCCAACCAAGACGGACAAGTGTAAATATGCTTCCATTTTCTTGAAAGCTCCACCACAGACTGTTGATCAACCATAAATAAACTTCACACGCATGACCGTTGCTAACTTTTTATTGGCAGAAATAGAGCTAACAGATTGATAGACTGGCATAAACTATCAGCTGCCTGGAAAACATCTACCATTATGTAGCCTTAAATGCTGTGGCTGAAGGTTCTTCTTCTCATATTCCTACTACAGTCCTCTATGCATAATAGCCCTGGGGCTTTCAAAGACCATCTGCAACTCATCCAACTTTGTGCATGAACGTCACCTTCTCTAAGGTCAGTATTAGCTGGACGCTATTGTGCTCTACATGATAATTAATCTTCATTCACTTGTCATAAACGAGCATTCTGACAATTTTAATCATTCTACCAAGGTAAGGTATGAACACACGTGCATGAGAAACATCAAAAACTGCAATAGCAATTGAATACTTAACGGAATATGTTTCGAAAGCATGCAAACCAAATTTACAGGAGCCAAAGTGATTACCAGGTCCTGTCCGTCTTAGCAAAACGTCCCTTGATTCTAATCCTGCTCTCGGCCCTGACTTTCCGTGATTCATATCTGATGTGCTTATCATACCTGCATTGCACATGTAACCAGGGAGTCCAGACGTGATTAAAAGATGCAGTTAAAGCATTTAGATAAAGTGGATGCATCTAATCAACCACAAGGACCTGTTTTAAAAAGCATATGAGCTGCAGATAACATATTGCTTGATGTATTTGAGGTTTCATAAATTTTAACTATCCATACTAACACACCATATTTTTCCTTCAGAAATTACAGTGTTTTTACCTCCTTGTTTTTCTCTTCTCCTTGTAGCGTGAGATTGCAGACTCTCTCTCCTGGCTAGTTAATGGAACCAGAGGCAAAGGATTTGGATTGATCTGATTTTCGGATGGTACTTCATGACATTCATTGGTAGAACTCGGAATACTGCCGTTTGGATATTTGTCTAAAGCTGTCGGTCTTTCCTCTTTATAGCCACCAGAGAATGAAGAAGCGTCATAAGCTTGGTTTCTGGTGTTGCCGTCATTAGAAAACCACTGAAAGTCAGTTGCCTGCAAAAAAAAGTTCATGTCTTCGTCTTGGTCATCATGTATATATGGCTATGTCACTAAAGAGTTAAGCAGGTGAGCTGGTGCAATCACATACAAAGAACAAGAAGAAGAAGAAGAAGAAGAAGAAGAAAAGTACATGAAGGCCACTGGAATTTCAGGTGGACTTCTATTCAGAGCTAATCTTTAATGTTATAACATATCTTGGACATTGCAATTCAGCCTCAAAGACAGTCAATTCTTAGTTTTAGTCTGTAAAACATGCACGAGTTGCACTAAAGCAACACAGATATCCAGAGTCAACAAGCTCTCATGAAATAGCAAGTGAACGCCCATGCATCGTACCATGCCCATGATCCCCACCTCCCCTTCTGTATATATGCAGGTTCATCCCAAAGTGCCTTTTATGGTGTCGTATGAAAATGGAATAAGAGAAATAACATGATGCTTTTGAGTTTTGACCACGAAAGGAGAAAGAAGTACCTCAATTTTGTGAAATCCACCTTGATCTCCATCTTCACATCCAGTTTGAATATTTGCTGGCTGAAGCACTTGAGTCAAAACTGGCAAGTGAAAATCATCCAACGGTTCAATCTCCCCCTCTTCAAAGTTGAAGTTATATTCTGGTTTAGCAAGTAAGCGGAGCTGGCGTAGCATTTCTTTCATGTGCAGACCACAGGTTGCATTTCTATTCTGCATAAAAAAGTAATCACGTGAAAAAGTCAAAATCACTGAGCAGACGGACAAGATGAAAGAGTACGAGAGATTCAAAACATGTCTGATTTCAGAATTCTTTTTATCGCTTTGTTGTTGGGCATAGGCAAAGGAGGCCAGTTATCCTTACATAATTTGTCGAAATTAAAACTGAAAGTGATTCCAATTCTGACACCCGTTCACTATTGTGACAAACCGAACCAACAGATAAAACGAGATGAAACTTCAAGCTAAGCGAAAGCATCGTAGACAATCACATCTCTGCATCACGGAGCTTATCTCTCCAGGACATTCCTTTCCATCAAATTCAAACTAATAATCCGCTGAGGATTCACAATATCAAACCCGTTCAATCTTCACTTCCCTGCACTACGTAATAAGACAGCAACTCGAGATCTTTTCCAATCCTCTCACAGAAAACAGGACACCAATCTGTTGCTGTCGAGATCTTTTCCAATCCTCTCACAGAAAACAGGACACCAATCTGCTAGACCTCTAAATTCTCTCTCTCTCTCTCTCTCTCTCTCTCTCTATAAATATCGGAACAACAGAAGTAAAATGCCTTACCTTAGGCAGAGGAGGAACATCCACAGCCCGAAGAGCACACGCATCCTCCCTGGGAACGATCAAATCATCGAGAGTAACAAAAGCAGGAGTGTCCCAAAGCAAAACATCCGAGAACCCACCATCCCCGCCGCCGCCGCCGCCGCCGTCATCCCCACCCTCATCACCACCCAAAGGCGGGCCCTTGAACCCTAAATCCTCCACCCCCAAGATCCCCAAAATCTCGCCCACCGAAGGGCTCCCGGTGAACACCTCGACCGGCCTCCGGTTGTGCACCGCCGCCGCCCCCCCTCCCCCTCCCCCTCCCCCTCCGCCGCCGTCGTGACGGTCCCAGTCGCAGTTCTGGCAGAGGAGGAGGCGCTCGGCCTCGCAGAAGAAGGAGGCGGAGGCGGAGTCGCAGGCGTCGCAGAGGAGGGAGCGGTTGTGCTTGGCGAAGAGCGGGTTGGTGGCGTGGACCTCCCGGTCGCAGGCGAAGCAGAGCCTCGCCGTGTCGGCCCGGCAGTAGAGCAGCGCCGTGGACCCGCCGCAGTAGTCGCAGGGCCGCTTCCCGACTCCGCCCTTCGCCATTGCCGCCGCCGCCGCCGTCGCCGTCACCGTCTCTATCTCTATCTCTTCAGGCCTCGATCTGCGTCTCCTTCATTTCTCGGGGAGAGCTTCTTCGAGCTGCTTCTTCTTCGTCGTCTTCTTCTTCTTCGTCTGCTTCTGTTCTTATCTTCTGGTTTTCCGGGGAGTCCCTGCTCTCCTTACCTTGTGGAGCAAGAACAGTCGCCCGCAAGGAATTTGTGATCTGACGTCGACGTGAAATTGAAAAAGGTGCCTTTTTCTTTCTTTATATTTTTTATATTTCACCTAATATTATATAAATCGATTTCTTACACGAGGATCGACATATAATAACACAAATGGAACATGAAATTTAAATTTATTCAATGTTACCTTTAATTTTTCAATTTGTTCAATGTGCTTTTTATACATTTAACACACATTCAACTTTGTTATTGGATTATATAAAAATGTGCGATATCATCTTTATACTAATTCAAGTTCAAAAACAACATTAAATATTCTTACGTAATTTAGGAATTAAATTAAAAATGTAGCAAAATAGTTCAAGATATAATTATACTATTCACTCAAAAATTAAGGATCACATTAAATAAGTTTAAAGGTTAATGATTATATTGCGGAAAATCTAAATTCAGTAGTCATTTTGTCATTCACCTCCCAAGGGAATAAAGAAAATCAGCCTTTTGTAGGAATAATATTTTTTTTCCTTTTGGCATTTTGGGAAAATGAAAAGGACGAGCTATTTTTTTAATGTTCTAGAAAGGCGCGAGCATTGCCTTTGACTTGCTAGTAGCGGAAGGCGGATGACGTAATGGGTGACGATAGTGGAATTAACTGGCAACCGACGAAATCTGCTCTCCGTTAGATGTCAAAAAATAGTTACTTACATAAATGAATAAGCAAATAAATAAACGAATATTTCATTTTTATTCTTTTATCATATAGTTGGGTGATCCTTCTGGTAAGATAGTAATATTTATTTGCACTTTAAGATTTTTTATAATGGAAAAGGGCCCTACGCAATAACTGCTGATAAGGATGGTCCGCCGCCCCCTTCTTCTTAAAAAATAGAATTGGAGTTTAAAATTTTATTTTTAATTTTTTAGTCATGTAATCGAAATTTGCTTCCTCCTCTTCTTCGCAGACCTTAATTGTAGTGACGTAGTCTATGGAGAGGATACGAAAGTCGTAATTAGAAGTCGCTTTGATTAACATCACAAAAAACAAATTTATCCTAAATTATATTTTGATCAAAAAGCCCCAAATTAATATAAATGTGACGAATTTATCCCAAATTAATATAAATGTGACAAGTTTATCCCAAATTAATATAATAAATCACAAATTGACACATTTATAACAAATTTATACTTCCTTAATTTTTATTAAATTGGATTAATATAACGAATAATCATAAATTGGTATATTTAAGACCAATGAAATAGAATAATTATTAACTGTCAATATCATCTAATTTAGGAACGGGAAAATAAGAAGCAAATTTGTCATAAATATATTGATTTGAAATTTTTGATAGTTAAAATATGAATTTAAATTAAATTTTTCATAAGTATATCAATTTGATATTCTTTTATTGTATTAACCCAATAACGAATTGCTTTGTTAACGTTGATGAATATAAAATTAAGAGTTAATATCCTGAAAAATCCCAAACTAACCTTTTTTTTTTACCATGAAAAACCCTAAATTACTACACTTGTGACAAATTTAGTCTGACTAATTATAAAACATCATAAACTAGTACATTTATGACATATTTACCCCAAATTAATTTATTCGACCGCAAAAAATCTTAAACTGGTAAATTTGTGACAAATATGCACTCTGTTAAATTGGATTAATATCACAAAAAATCACAAAAATTGTAAACTGTGACAAACGGAGCATAAAATCGCAAATTGATATACCGATTAACTGTCACGTACCATTTAACTTAATCAAAATTTAATGAAAATTAACATAAGATAAATTTGTCACAAGTATACTAATCTAAGGTAAATTTGTCAAAGATATACCAATTTGGAATTTTTGGTGATCAAAAAAATAATTTGGATAAATTTATCACAGGTGTACCAATTTAGGGTTTTTTAGGATATTATCCATAAAATTAACATGTGCACAAATCAAGCACATAGCCACGTTTGATTTTTCGCCTTATTAAGTGTGGCGTGTTCCCCAACGATTGAGACTAGCCTCAACCCATGCAACGGCGCTCGATTCGTTATCGTTTGGGGATATTTTACGAACTCGGGTTATCATTTGAGGTGGAGATTCATGTCATTAACTTGTACCCTGAATTTCATAAAGTAGTATGACTGGACATCATCGTACTTTGTCTGAATAAAAAATATCAGAGAGCTGAGCATCCATTTCGACCCGGTTACGTCGCCCAACTGCCCAGACAAATCGGTTCATGAATCCATTCCGATTAAGTCAATTTTCACCGTCCAAGAAGCGACCGCCTAGACAAATCGGTTCACGGATCCCTTCCGGCTAGTCAATTTTCACCATCCGATATTCGCGGAACTACGGTACATCATCAATAACTCATGACAACAACATGAAGTTGAATGCAAACTGCACTTAGGATGCCTCATGGGCGGCGATAAAAGAGAGAGAGATCTCGTTCCCGGATGCGTACCTCTCTCCACGTGGATCGGCGTTGAACGCTTCACCCTGATTAGCCCGAGTCAGTTTCGCCATGACGGGCGATGAGAAGTTTCACCGTGATGGGTGATGAGAAGATTGTGTTGGACGACAAAACTGGACTGAAAAAATTTCTATAGATTATATGATGGCCAAATGCGGAGCTCAGATGAGCACATGATCAGAGGATGCTACATCAGAACAAGGAATGCAATCATCAGACAACAACAAGATCAGCTGTAATCCTGCAGTAGCGACTCTTGCAGGGGGCGCTAATAGCTATGGGCGACAGAACAGTGAAAAAGCTAATTGATTGCGGAAAGTATCAACGGCTATGAGAACTGCTTTGAAAAGTTATTCCCCAATCTAACATATCACTAATAAAGAAATCGGCAGGTGGACCGATCAATTGTCGACCGATGATCATTAGAGTCGGCGCAAGTGCTGTAATAGGTTAGTGCCAAGAACCTGCTGAAGAAGCACCTCCCGGGCCAATGTCGAATGAGAGAGCAAAGATCCAGGTATTTGAGTCCAGGATTCACTAAGTTGTACGAGGACCGCAAGTTGAACTTTCACCTGGAAATCGAGTAAAAACCACATAGCATTCAGAAAGTATCAGGAAACTATTTTCAGTTTTATCTGTTCATGCATATGGGAATAATTGTAGGACAATTGTTTTGCACACAAGAGATGTTCAGTTGTCAAGATGGAAAATCTATCTAAAAGAATAATTATATGAATTAGTTTGCCTGAATCATCTTGCTGATGGTCCGCAGCTGATATTCTTCGAGTGTTGTATGAATGGCATTCACTGCACTTCAGCCCAAAAATGTGAAATGGAACGTGCCCTGCTTTGTTGCAGTCATTGCAGAGAATCGTGACCTGTCAAAATTCCTTAAAAGTGAAGATGACATTCCTTTTAAATGCACTCGTAACCATCAAGAAAGCAAGGTCAGGTTGACAAGCTGGAAACAATGGCAACAGTCATTATGCTGGGCTTCAGAGCAGATCGAGGATTATAATGAGGCCAATTTCAAAAGGTTGTAACAAAACCGTAGTACTGTACACGCATGATCCCCTGCGGCTACTCATTAATTTGAATGATAACTATGCTACATTTCTTCAATGAGATTCAGGTTAATATACCAGCTATATGAGAAAACATAAACTGATCAAATACTCTTTCAGATGAATAGTATCCAAAGATAAAATTATCTGTATTTGTTCTACGAAAGTAGTGCCTTAAATAAAGGAGACTTGCACTCTATCCTAATGGCAATATCATCCCTCGGAGCTAGTGTATAGCCTGGCCTATTACCTATTATTCGCCATATTAAAGGAGAAAGAAGTCATCTGAACTTCTGTTTTTCTTTCGAAGCGTTATTATGCTCTAAAGCATAAAATATAAGACCAACTTCAATTGATTTTAATTAAAAACACCAAATAATTTTTTCCAGCAGAGCTCACAAAGGCAAACTGTCTTTTCAAAAATTCATTAGTAATTACTCAACAAAACATTACAAAATTAAAAAAATAAAAATAATAAATAAATAAAATTGGGCTGCAAAACACAAGACGTGTGAAAAGAAACTGAGCAATATTGGAGGATGAGTTACACACCTTATACTGATATTCTTTAGGCATGACCGTTGCTGCAATCTAAACAAGAAAAAAAGATGATCAAACTGAAAGGCTATCTTTTCCAAATATTAAAAATGTAAAGTTCAATTCAGAAATGACGAAAAGGATAATAGAAAAGCATGAAATTGCATGGTGTTACATTTTGAAGGGTAATAGTGATTATTTTAGAAATATTTTCCATTCTGCTCCAGCCTCTCTTACTGGAGCCTCTTAAGGGCCTGTCTCTTAAAGTAGAGATCGAGGGAAAGGTGAGTGGCCATTATCCTTTTGAAAGCCCAGAACTCTTATGAAGAGTGCCTCACTCTAATAAAAGTAAACAAACACATGCAGATTTGCAGAGTTAATTCAGGTTCCATTCGAAGACTGGCACATTTGCATCTAATTTTGTGCAAAGGCAGTGCCCCTTATTATGAATTTCTCTTTAACACTTCAAACAAAGACTCTGGTGTGCTCATCCATGGCCTCCTTTAGCACTAAAACCTATGATTACAAGTGGCACAGACAATAAACTAGCTAAGTATCATAACATCCATTAGGTCTCTCAGCTTAAGTGGTAAATTGGTCAAGCTGATCAATCTTTATTCACTTCAGACATGACTAATAAAAACAGACTACAATCTCCAGCCATTCATTACCATGCTCAATGACAACCGAGCACAATTTGTTAGAACCTAAAATATCAATAATGATATTATTTGTTAGTCACAGGTTTTTCCTTTCTCTTTCTGCAGAACTATTGATTTTCCATTCTTATTCTTCAATTTCAGTGTAAAAGTTAGCTACTTTTGAATGACAAGGTTGAGAGTTTCTATTTCACTAGACTGAACCTTCATTCCATCAATCTTTTTGGTCCTGCAATTACACATCTGACCCTCGGGATGTAATTCTAACGCAATTGTGACAATATCAAGTTAAAAGCTTACTACCTCTGCATCCAGCATTCTCCAGTCTTCAGACTTTTCCATAAATGTCTTCGAGCAAATGGGACAACGATACCTGTGTGACCAGAACATAGGTTAATGACACAACCAATGACTATTTATCAGAAATCATATGCACAACTATTTACGAGGGAAAAGGTTTAACTGATTTTGGTCAGCCATTTCTTTGACACAGTCCATATGAATTGTGTGTCCACATTTCAAGATTGTTGTTCCTTTCATCGAGTCAAATAGATACTGCAGAGTCAACAGAAAGTTGTTAGAAAGACCTTTCAAACCTTTATTATTGCCGAATTTGTTATATGTTAAACCATCAACCTCATAGCAGACAGGGCAATGGCTCTTCATTGAATTCTTCACGCATACATGATTATCACGTAACGACATAACATAGCAAGATCCTGCACTTTTGAAAGAAGTTTGTTAAGGCTATGCATATAGAAATTAAGCATCTCCTCAAGACATAGGAGCAAGAAAGAAGAAACTAACATCTAGAAGATGCAGAGCAAGACAACCAGTGATATGGACCTTCAGGAAACAGGTGACTTCATGCGATGCCAATAATAAAGCATACTTCCATGTTTCAATAGTAAAGTAATGATGCACCATGCACACATTATACTTTTGAAACAAGAATATGCACCATGCACACATTTATATTTTTTAAACAAATAAGAATACGACTATATTTTTCAATCTACCTAATTCTATGACTCTGATCTGTTTCAACTCTCACGAGGTTAAACTTCTTTCATCCATTTGCATGTATGATAACAGAACAACAAGTCTCCATCACATATTTTGAGGAACAAGAAACAGATATTAACTAAAACTTTCTTTTCTCTAATCTAAGGGATCACTCTCAGAAAATCATTGCATTCAGTTATGAACTTCTCCTGCTACATAAGCCTAACAACACTCTAACCTTGCACTGATAAATAACTTCTATTTTCTCAGTTTTAATTTAAATACTCTTACGCAACCCCTGCATGCAGAGTGCTCCTTTTGGAGCTTGCGATAGTTTTCTGCAAGCTGATATAAAGTACTTTGATACTGCAATTGATCTCTTCTATATTTCAGATGCTAAAGTCAGTCCTATTGGTTAAATTGCTGTGGAAAAGAATGCATAAATGCTGCTGCAGTGTGGTTTGTGAACCCAATATTTGCCATTGTAGATATGACAGTAGTAGAAGATTTCTTGCCTTTGTATCCCTCCCCATGATAAAAAATATCTGAACCCAAAAAAAAAAAAAAAAAAAAAACAAATCCTGCCTCTGTCCTTCCTTGAATAAGTTGTAAGTGATCAATGTGGCGCACACCACTTCAAGATGTCATCTCTTAAATGTCTAAACAAAATCATGCACTAGCTGCAGTAATACCATGGGAAGTACCCAAAACTCCAAAATAAGAATTCTTTCGCTAACATTCTCCCTCTCAAGATACAAAGTTGATTGCGCCAGCTTTGAACAAGTACCTTTGAAGTCATCACAACTCTTGTGGTAGACTTCATATCATATCCTAGATCCAGTGACCTCTAAAGAGCCACCCTGGTTACCATCATCCTTAGAGAGCAGCTTTGACTTAAGACTCTTCAGAATTTTAATTCAACCAAAAGATCTACTTAAATCTCTTTTAACATTGTTTTCTTGTAGGTTTGGAGCTACCCTTTTAAAACTGGACAAGATATTTTCTTTTCAGGCAAGTAGGGGAGTGGAAAAGATAGGGATTCCAACCCACTATAGAGAAAAGGTTGAAACATAACGAAATATATATTTAAAAAGACTCTGGAAAAGAGCTTCTTTTCCAGAGTCTTTTTAAATATATATTTCGTTACCCATTGAACCCTGAGATGAAAAATTCTGAAATCCAACGTGAAACAAATTTGATAGGAAAAGTCCAGCAGGCTAAACCAGCTTCTGGTTTCTATTAACCATCCTATGGGCAAAACTCATTAATACATGTCAGGTTTCCTCATATCTAACCAGCTCACCACACGTCTTACCTTTTCAATGAGAAAATCTAACTATGTAACTGAGCACTCAAGGATTCCTGGTGGGTATCTGTATACCAAGTGCCAGTCCAAAGCCAAAATTTTACTCTGCTTTATCAAACTTCTTCAGAACTGTCCTTACAAATCCAAATTGATTATTCCAAGATTATGTGAACCAAGAAGGATATTAACAAGGCAGTGTCTTCGATGGTGACTAGACCATTGCTTCAAGATAAGTTCCTACCAAGATCCACTCTGAAGGTAATTTGTATGTCCAACATAAAGCAAGTTCCTTGATTCCCATCTCTCATAAATTCAAGTAAGAAATATACTATCGCCTAATCATTGGTCACTGCATTTCCATCTAATGATACATGTTCATGCTTAATTATATGATGTATGAAATTATGGGCTTATGTAACTCACGACAATTGCCAAACTAGAACACAACATTCCAAATAATTCAGAAATAAAAGCAGTCCAAACTTTCATAATTTTAGGAGAAGATGGAAACTCTCTAAAGAGACGACCTTATCAACATGTGCAAAAATGAGAGAGAGATTCTTTCTTGCAACAAAAAAGCACATGCAGCGATGGAGATGCTAAAAGAGAAAGCCATACCGCACTTTGGACAATGGAAGAAATTTTCACGACCTCCAACTCTGGAAGACAGGCAAAATTCAATTTACAATTCATACGGCAGATACAGTTAACTTCCAAAAGACAGGAAGAACATTCTGAACATCAATTATCTCACCTACAAATTCCACATTCCTCACAATGAAATTGCTCCTTTTCGGTCTGCAAAAATTGAACATAAAATACACTGTCATATCACCTATGTTTTCAATTCATGTAGAATCAAAATGGAAAGACTACACCTTTAATTAGTATAAATGAGAACATACCAAATCCGTCTTACCTGATCATCATAAAACTTGCAAGTTCCACAGAAATATTCTCCCATGTTCACACCGCATTTCGAACAAACTTGAGCAGCCTAAACGAAGGACACATAAATTCCCCAAGACAGCTGAAAAAACTGACAAGAGACTATGTAAAATCCACAAGCGATCCACCGTGACATACCTCTTGCTCCGTGTCGCAAACAGAACAGACGACCTGAAACGCGAAAAGACCTTCAGCACCACACCACGCCACAAAATCTGGCGCAAGCAGAGCTCACATCAACAAAACGAATGGCACCTACCCTCTTCACGTCGTGCCGCACCAGCTCATGATGATCTTTCAGGTTGCTCAGCGAGCTCTAGTCGAGACGAAAAACCGGAGAAAAGATCAACGAAACCACATCCAAACACGACGACAGTAGCAACACACTGTTTCCCACGCAAATTACACACAAAATGAAGAACGAACGCAATGGGGGCGCGACGAGGGAGGCGGAGGAAGAGCCGTACCGTGAACTCGTTGTGGCAGTGGCGGCACGGGAAGACCCGATCGCAGCACGGGGCTCGAATCTTGCAGCGTCTCCGGTAGTGCTCGCAGCTGAAAGGATACGGGCACACGGAAAAATGAAAAACCCAGAAAGAGAAAACCAGAAGGAAGCGCCGGCAGAGGAGATCCGGGCGCGGAAATGGTGGCGGCGGCGGCGTACCCGTGCTCCAATTTGGCAAAGTCTCGATCTTTCGTCTGTATCGCGTGCTCTGCTCCTTCTGCCATGGATGAATCCGTGCGAGCTGCTGTTTCCTTTCGATGGCAGAAGTAAGCTTCTGATAATCGGCGGAGGTCAGAGGAAAGGGATTACCGTCCGCGGTCCAATCGCGAAAAATTAGGGCCTGTTTATTTATGTTATTTTATTTCGAAAAAAGAAAAGAATAGAAACGCATTTAGTATTACTTTTGTTCTCGGGAAAAAAAAAAAAGCACAAAAAATTTACTTATGATTTATGGGAACAATTTCGATAAACACTTATTCTTCTTTTTTTCCTTTTCCTTTTTCTTTTTTCTTTCATTCTTCTTCGTTTTGGCTGATCGCTTAGCTAAAGCAAGGTCAAGCCTCGCGAGTGGCCTTGGTGGCTAGGCGAGGTCACCGGCGAGGCTCGACCTCGCTTAAGCGGTGTGAGGTTAGCCTCGCCTTGGCCTAGTGAGGCCAAGCCTCGTGCAGCCAGCTTTTGGCCTTGCCTAGATCTGGCGAGGCATCTGGCGAGGCCGAGCTCGTCTAGCCAGTGACGATACTTGGTCTTACTAGGCCACTGTTAGGCGACACCGACTTAGCAATGGCCCAGCGAGGTCATTGGCCAAAAGGAAGAAAGAAAAAAAAAAGCAAAAAAATAATAAAAATATTGAAAAATTAAAAGAAACGAAAAAATTATACAAGTTTAACAAATGCATTTTTATTCTTGGAATATAAATTTTTTGTAGTTATCAAGTGTGTTCTTTTACTCAGAAATTATTTCCTAGAATAGAAACAAAAAAAAGAAGAAGAAGCTATTTTTGTTTAAAAATTGTTTCTCAGATTAGAAACATTATACCAAACACGCCCAATTAATTTAAAAAATATATTTTAAAAAATTAATTATTTATATCAATTAAAATAATTAATTTTTAAAATATATTTTTATTATCAATAATAATTTGTCTTTGAATATTTTTGCAAATAATAAAAATATTATAAGTGATTGTTTTTAGGAATATCTTTTTAAAATCATTTATTCTTTGTGAAATAAATGTATTTTTAACGTGTTAAATTTCAAAATCTAATGTGGCTACTCCATTGAAGCACCGTGGACTTTCATGTGCTTGATTTAATTTCGCCATGCATTGTAATTTCAAAAGCTTAGTCAATTGATCGCCCTTCTTTTGTAGTCCTAATAAAATTTAAGGAAAATTTCCAAATAAGGGTCTAAAGTGACTGTGATAGTTTGAATAAGGGCTTGACCTCGCCAATTGACTAAATATTTCGATCGGTTAAGGGTATTTTTGTCCTAAGACAATTTTATCATAAATTTTATTTAAATTAGATTGAAAATTAAAAATGATATTAGGGTTTACAAACGAACTGGAAATTGCTTGGAATCGGATCAAAGCATATTGGAACCAATGGTTCCAATGGAGTTTGGTTTGATTGCCGATTCCAATTTATAAGAACTGGTGAGTACTGGTTCGGTTACCGATTTTAGAGGTGGAACTGCTCGTCCACCCACTCGGACTAGACCTATATATATATATATATATAAAGAAATTACATCTTAATTACTTAATTATTTTATTATTTTTCAACTAAATATGTATGTACATACATGTATATTTGTAATTATTGAATATTATTGACTAATTTTGTCTCTTAGATATGTAATAGGGTTAACCCCCTATCTTTTAAATTTATTTATTATTCTAATAATCCATTTACTTACCTTTTCAACTAAAACGAGATAAACAACCATAGAGGAAGGAGAGAACCAATTGAAGATGTCCATAAGAGCCAATGGGTCATTTTAAAAGTATAATTAGGTCTCCTTAGCTATTCCCATGATTAAATTAGGTTGATATTGAAAAAAGATGAATCGAGCGATCTATGCTCTACCGTCTATGGAAGTTAGGACTTTTAATGTGGAGTCTAATTCTCTATAAATTTGCGGTGCTAAGAAATCTTAAGAGGACTCATGACGTTCGAAGAAATTAGGTTTTAGCTAACAATTATTGTCTATATATTTTACCTTATAGTTTTCAATCCTTAATCAAATTCAATGGCTCGCAATTTAATTCGAATAAACCATGTTGACACCTAAATTTTACAATTTTATTTAGGACTTAATTGTGTACAAAATTAGGAATTAGTCATTAAAAAAAAACAAAAACAAAAACAACAAAAAAAGAGAAAAAAGAAAACATGGAAGGGGCCAAACCGGATCTCCCCTTGGCTTGGCCGCGCCAAGTCTTCTTCCTCCTTTGCCCATCTTCACAAAAAACCCCAGGGAGGGAAGCTCGAGAGAGAGGGAGCAGTGAAAAAGAGAGCCTGAGTGGCTTCGCCTTGCAGCCGCTCGAAGCCTTTGCTACGTTGGCAGCCGGGCGGTGGAGCTGCTCGTTCGCGAGCACTGTGCCACCACCGCCGCACCTTGACCCGCCTGCAGCTTGCACGTCCGTGATCCCCTGCTGCAGTTGTGACGACCCGACACTCGCGCCACCTCCACCAGGTGCCCATCGCCCTCTCCACTTGAGTGCCCCTTGTCGACCTTGTGCTACCTCCATCCAGTGCTCGCCGCTTCGCTACCCGCTACTGCAGCACCTTTGAGTGACTCATGCAGTAACTCACCTCCAGCGTCCTTGCCTCTACCCACTTGATGCCATACTACCGCCCCCCTGACACTAGCAGATTTGAACCAGTCGTCGTGCCGCTGCCGCCTTGCAACCGTTTGAAGCTCCGCCCTGCTATCACTGTTTCCGCACCCTTCGCCGATCTCAGCCACTCCTGCAGCTAGCACCAGTCCTCCCTGTTGTGGGGGGGGGGGGGGGGGGGGGGGGAGTCCGCCAAAGGCCCAGATCTAATCACGCTCGATCAGATTTGGGAGTCGTTACCCTTCGCCGCATCATCTACCACTGCTGTCACTCGGCCATTGCCGCTGATCACCTCAACCCGACACCATCAGAGCCGCCGTCACCCTCTTGCCCGACGCCAACTGTGCCGGCCTATGACCTGCCTGCCGTTCACCCGACGTTGTCCGAGCCGCAACTCCGCCTGTCCCCACAATGATGCCGCTGCCACCGCCACCGTCTCTGCTCAACACCAGCAACCCGCGCCGGCCACCACGCCTCAGCTACCCTGCCGTGCTGTCATGACCGACCTTTGACACAACGTCACCATGCCTCATCGCGCCATTGCTGCTAACAAGCCTAGGAGAAGAAGGTGGGCATTCGAGTAGGGTTCGCCAGGAATTGAGTCATGACCATTGACCCGGGCCAGACTCAAGTCATTGGTCGGGTAGGGTTCCGTTTGGTTGGGCCTGTGCGGATGGTTTGATTCATCCCTGGGCTAGCCCCCTTTTTTTTTTAATAGAAAATAAGGCTAATTCATTTTGGGCCGGCTTTTTTTTTTTTTTTAAAAGAAGGGAAATAGGAAAAGAGGGTTCTAGGCAGGGCCTGTGTTACAGGCCTACGTCGCAGGCCCCGCCAAGTCAGACCCGGATTCGGTCTGACCGTATCTGACCCGGTCCGGCTCAAAAAAATAATTAAAATATTATTATTTTTTATTATTAAAAAATAAAAAAAATTGAAACTCCAAAAATGATGAGGTTTGGTTAGGAATTGTTATATCTTGCATTCTTAGTATAATTAAGCTTTTATTTGTTCATGTGTTGATTATATCGTATGTTTAATTTTTACATATTTAATTACGTTTGTGGATGTTTAATTGTACGTGTTTAATTTTACTGCAATTAGGATCTTGGTAGCTATGATTGTTACTTTAATGATTACGCACCCGCATGATCACCTCACATGTTAGTGGATAGGTATAAAATCAATCCAAACTGCTTGCCAAAAATCATTTTGCTAAAATGAACTAGATTAGATATCGAAAGGGTACAAATTGGTCAATTAGTGTAATCATGTCATCGACCATAGATTTTTTGGTTTCGTAGGAAGTGAGGCACACTCGCATGCCTCACTTGGTTTCTAGCCGACCCCAGTAGACTAGTGGCGACTCTTTTTGTGCAAAATTCCTAAAAAATATCCCAATGTCACGCAGGGTATTGGCTTGGGAGAGTTCTCGCTTAATCATGGGCCTTAGGCCCATCTTTTAGGCAATACCCCTAGACCTCTTCCTTCTGAGGGTAGGTCGTAATAGCTTGGTGACTTAGTTTTAAACCCTAGAGGATTTATGCCAAAATTAATCTTGTTCAAAAATATTTTTGTTTGGCAGTGAGGATTCCATGTACACCCCTAACATTAAAGGTGATAAATGTTTTTGCAGAATGAGAGGTGTCGCGACCTAATTTTTTCGGGTTCACCACCTAAAATTAGGTTAATGGATTACTAAGTCTTTAAGCTTAGCTCGGGCTCTCCCAAGCCCATACCAATTCGCGACTTAGGTTTGAATTTTTAACATGCAAATGATTTTCAATCAGGAGTTGCCACTAATCTATTTTTGGTGGGTCGATTAGAAACCCAAGTAAAGTAATGGGAGATTTACTTTACTCCTACGAACCAGAGATTTATGAGTTCGGGGACTTGGTTACACCAGACTATCCTAGTGCCTTTTCGATACCTTTTTATTTCATTTAAAAAAAATGTTTGGCAATTGAATTGATTTTAATTTAACTTCCTAACATGTGAGGTGATCATACATGTGCACATACCACCAATTTAACATTCAAGAAAGCAATTAAATATTGCAAAACATACCTAGAAGTAACGAAAGCATCTGCATTATTAAATTATAATTCACATCAGCAGCTCTAGATATGATTCTAATTAACACGCAATTTCAATTTTTGTTTTCACTTTATTTAATGAAAATCATGACTTATGCAATGCATGTAATCTAATATGACATGGCAGTATGACCTAAACTATATGACATGAAGAAATGCAATGATTAAATGCAATCTAAATTAATCAAATGATGACAGGTAATGCAATGCAATGACATACTAAAATTACACGCAACATACAATTTAGTATGCGAGTTATATGTCATGCGACATTTATTAAATGACTTAGTCTAATGACGAGGAAGTTTTAATTAAATGAACCTAATAAAAACTAAATGACGTGCATTTGATATTTCTATTTAAAAATGCAAAAATGATCTAGCTAGATTAAAATTCTATCTAATTTAAATTAAGGATTAAGTCACATTAAATCCTAATTTAAACTAAGATATTATCTTAATCTAACATGTAATTAATCTAATATGCAATGACGTGCGGAGCATGCCCTAATTCTATATGACATATGCATGATATTTTTTTTTTTATCTTTTTATATTAATTTTGAAATTAAAATTTCACATGCAATTCAAATAATGATAAAACTAACAACCTAAATAAATGTGCTTTTTTTTTTGTTTTTTTTTTGTTTTTACATTTTCTAAATTCAGAATAAAATCCTTATTCTAGACATGCAAGATAACGAAAAATATTCTAAAACAAACTGAATCCCAATTCAAATATTTTTTAGATTTTTTTAGTGGTTTAAAAAAAAAGCAATTATCAACTAAATCTAAACAATCAAGATATTCAATCAAATAAAGGATTAAAATAATCAGAAAAATAATATGTTGTCTCACAGGTCAAATTAACGATTATCCTAACCCTAATTATCACAACAAAAAGATCAAGATAATTAAAAATCTGATCCGAATTCTTACGGATCAAATTAATAGTTATATTGATTCAACAATTAAAGTACTATCAACAAATTCCAAGAATTAAAATAATTAAAAAAATGACCTGACATCTTACGGGTCAAATTAATAATTATAATAATTATGTGGAAGACCCTGCGGATAATGCCTACAAGACTCATAAAGTGAACATTGGGATCCAATTAAATAATTAAACTACATAATATAAACAAAATAAAGTAAATATAAAAAGAAAATAAAACTACCTAATTTCTTTTTCTTTTTCTTTTTCTTTTTTTTTTTTCTTCTGAGCAAAGCAGCACGTGGTGGCCGGTCCGATGAGGAGTCGCCAGCGTTAGGGGATGATCGTCAGAGCTCCTGCGAGAGGAAAACAACAGCAAGCGAGCGGCAATGAGGTGAATCGGTGGTAGCTTTGGGGACAAGGGTGCCGGGTCGGACCGCGATTCGGCTTGGGGTCCGGTTGCTGGGCGATAGACATCGGCGATCGCGGGCGTCGAGAGTAACGAGCGGCGTCGGGCAATGGGTGGTGGTGTCGCGGCGGTTGGCGCCTGGGTCGTCGTGAGGGAGACGAGCGCTGCGACTGGAGTGGATTCGTTAGGGGGCGGTTCGGGCGGTAGCGAGTAGTCGGAATTGTGGGTCAGCCGGCGGTGGGGATGGCTCGGACTTTTGGAGGTAGGACGATGGCGGCACACGGGTCTTTAGCTCCGAGTAGCAGGTGGATCGCGGTTCAAGCGAGGCCGGGGAGGCGTTGGGCAGTAACAACTCGTCGGGATTGTGGGTAGGTGCGGCATGAATGGGAGAGCTTGGACGGACACCGGCGGGGCTTCGTGTGGCGAGGGAGGCTTGTGGGTGCTGTGAATCATGAGGGAACGAACGGCGGCTGTGGAGGTGCGGCGGACAGGTCAAACAGAGATGCGATGGCTCAGCAGGCGGGTTGCGGCGATGGTTGCACGAAGGAGTCGATGAATAGTGCTCTCATTTTTTCTTTTTTTCTCCTTTTTTCTTCTGCTGCACATGCTTCTCTCTCACGTCACTCTCACATCTCTCTCTGTTTTGCTTTTGCTTTTTGCTTTTTCAGCAAAAGTCAAACCTTCCCTCTTTCCTTCCCCTAAACCCTAATGAAACCGAAGCTCTTCCCCCTTTTGTGTGCTTGATTTTCGTTTTTTTCCACCGGAAGAGAATTTTTCTTTTTTACTTTTTTGAACGAAGAGAAGCCCCCCCTGCTTTACCGTACATGGCCATTTTATAAGCAAGAAAAAAATGTGATCTTCGTGGGATATTTCGAAGATTTCTATAACCTCTTGATCACAATTTTTTTTTATTCTCCTTATCTCCTAAATATTTTCTATTGATTTTTTAAAGATAAGATCACAATCCGATTTTCTCAAATTCCAAAAAATCCTCATTTCAAATCTCAATTTCAAAAAACGGGCTTGGGCCAATTTGTATTCTTCATGGGCTTAGTCCGACCTATTAATTTAAATTCAAAACCACCAATTCGACACATCCGCCACCGGTCCAATAAATAAAATGTCAATTAAAATAAAATGCACCTAAATCTATATGCTATGTAATTAATATATATATTTTTATAAAATTAAACCCTAATTTTTAATGACTAAACGGGCCGTTAAAATTTAGGTGTCAACATGAGGTATAAGGGGAAGTGTTTGCTTACCTTTATCTTGCAGGGAGCTATAGGAATGTATGGTTTATTTCTTATGTACAGAGTGTTATTTGCTTATAAATTGTTGCGCATGTATTCTTTACATTGTACTACACCCTAGCACACACTACCTGCCGCCAGACCTGGGCTGCATAGGATCACTTAGGATGGTGTTGAGTTGGATACCACTCCGACTACAAGCATGTAGTATGAGTTACCCATCTCAACCTCGAAATTTCTTTCTTGATGTCAGAGGTCCCCACCCTAGTCTGGGAGCATGCGACATGGGTCGGTTCTTTAATGAAACTGGAGTCATGGGTAACACGACCTAACCGCAAGCATGTTGGTTCAGTCTTGTGATCCCATGGCTCCATTTTGAGCCGGATAGAGTAGAAATTGAACCACATCCTATGCGCTTGTCTTGTAATTAAAAAAACAAAAAACAAAAAAAACAGAGACAGAGGTCAACACCAATTGTAAGTATCATTTTCCTTGTTTTTTGCTCATTTTGTATTGAACTTTCATCTTGAAATTTGCAGAAATCAATCGAATGCCCTCGGTGATGTAGGCTTATGATTGAAAAATTGGCAATCACTTTTGATAAGTGAGCATTTGAATGCAAGTTCTAAACATTTTGATTTGGCCTCGTTGAACACTTGATTTTATTTAAATTCCTAGTTATGGGCTCAAAATCACATTAAAAAAAAAAAACAAAACAAGCCAAAAAAGGGCTCGCAAGTTGCGATTATATATGGGGGCACAAAATTGATATTGCATTTTAGATCAAACTCTTTCTTTTTCACATTTTGGGACTGAAATGCAAATCACATTTTGTATAGATTTTTCAAAATAGAAGCCACTTCATTTTTTGCAAAAGTAAAATCATAAAATCAATCTCTTCAATAAAAAATAAAAAATAAAAAATCAATGTCACTTTTGCATATGAAACTTTTGGAATAAAAGTGGACATTCGATTGATGGTTGTGGATTGATTATTTTAATGATACCTTCTTTTATGATAAAATCTTAGCGAAATACTAAAACCCCGTAATAAGGACTATGGGGGCATGTACCGTTGTCTTGATTTTATTGTAAGAAGCGACCTTATTGAGATATCATTTTTTTCTCATTCACGTACTAACATTGTCATCTTTTTGCAAGTTATACGTGGTGCTCCTTGACATTAGGACAAGAGTTGATTTTTATTTTTATCTATCCAAGAGTTTCTTGTATTTTATTCATTGTTTTCCATTTTGAGTTTTGATTGCGAATCCAATTGTTGTTTTTGTAAATCGTGTGACACACATTTTTAATGATGGAATTCAGTTTCATGAAAATCATCTTTTTTTAATTAAAAAAAACAAAACAAAGTAGAAAAAATTCAAAAGTGTTTTAGGCAAACCTTTATGTCTACATGCCAAAATGAATTTCAAGAAAACTCAGCTTAAGGCCCTCTCTTCATGTAGTCATTTTCTCGAGCTCATCGAACTTGAGGAGCAAGCATACGTTGAGGTTTCGTCGGCACTAATTTTCCATAGAGGCGGAACGAAGTTGAATTCCATTATAAGAAGTTTTGTAACTCACAAATGCCTTAGGTGCCAAAACAATCAATCGATCTCGTTCACTTTTCATGATGAGACAAATGAAAGGAGTTGCTTTCCTAGAGACAAGCACAAAAATGAATAATTGAAAAAAAAAAAAAGACTTTCTACAAGCTTTTTGAACATCATTTTTATCTCAAAATTGTTTTATTGTTTTGGGGATTATTCATTTTGAATCAATATTCCCTATGGAGATTAATCTACTCAAACAATTTTAGCAGAGTGAAATAGAGATGTTAATCATGCCAAGCAGAGGATACTTAGGATGAGGAAAGGCAAGCCATTTCCAAACACATTATTCAAATACTTTTGAGAGTTGAGTGAAAGACAACATTATCTTAGGATGAATGATTCATTCGCATCGAGTGCAAAGATCAAAATGATAAAGGTGTTTCATTCATTAATCTCAGGCATTGCACTAATCTCTTGCTATCCTTTTGGGCTGAATAAAAAGATAATACTTCAAAGTACCATTGTCAAGAACAACCCTACATTGGGGCAGCATAGGGGGTTATAATCATGTTGTAGAGTGAAAGATTGGGAAAAGATTATATTACTTTCACTTGCATCAATCTTCTGGTGATAGCTTTAGAGGAATTCTCATTAGAGCTTAACTCATCCCAAGGTGAAGAAGAGCATTCCCTTCTTTACCCAAACACCGATACTCATTGTTTTAACCAATTTGGGCTTAATTATTCATTTCCAAACCTCAAGCGGTGATCATCTCCCTTCACTGGGGCAAGTCATAAGAATTGACCAAATACAATTGACGGTCACGAGAAAATGTGAAAAGCATCTCGAAAGTCATAAGAGCTACAAAAGTTCAAAGAGCAAAAAGTTTGACAAACTAGGGGGCATGAAAAAACAGTGTGCCTGGTAAAAGTAAGGCCAATGCCCTTTTTTTTTATTTTAAAAAAGCCAAAAAGATGCATCTTATATGGAAGAAAAATTATGAAAGTCCAAGTGCCTACACCAAAAAAAAAAAAAAATTCATCGCAGGAGCAAAGGACATTAGAGAAAGGAGCAAAGCTCCCATGCATAAATGATTAATCAATGGACTTTTGAGATGTGCTTGTTTCAAAAGCCAAATGCTTTCGAAAGGTCAAGTGACCTGGTCACGATGCCATGATGATCACCGACTCTTAAAATCCTCTTGAAAATTTTAAGCCTTTCAAGCTTCTCCCAAGCCAACATTACAACCCCCTTCCAAAGTCTCTAATGATTGGGATGGTTTGAGTGAAAATGAGAATGCCATAAAGAAAGCTATCACTTGAGGAGTGGAGGTAATTCTATCTTGTCTTATCTTCAAAGTTCTCGACTTGTAAACCCGATGAAGATAACGACAAATGTTTCTTTATTGGCATCAAAGCAATAATCCCTTTGTGTAAGCCCATGACCAAACCCATATTGCGATCCTTTCAAAAGACCATTTTTGATTGATCAGACTGTGTTCACTGCGAATGTCTCTGAAAGCCTTTGACATGGGTTATGTGAGATATCCTCAGCAATCTATTACTTCTCACGCGAATGGATGAGATCAAGCAGTCATTTTATCGAGAGTGTGTGAGAAGTCATTTTTGACTAAGAAACTCTAGTTTGGCATGCTTAATGAGCTTTGTTCACGAGTCGTAGCTGTTCTGATAAGAACTCAACTCCTAGGGAATTTGATGATTAATGATATATCCTCGAGCAAGATGACAGTTTTGCATCACATGATGCTAATTGACATCGAATGTTTTTTTTTTTTTTTTTAAAAGCAGTTGAACTTAGCTTGATTTGCTTGTTCAATTAATACTGCAATAATGCCAATACATCTATTGATGACGTCTCTAATGACATTTGCTCAAGTTGAGTTCGACAGGATTCCTTAGTAAAGCCATGCAGTTTTCAAGGGGTTAGCGGGTGCTTTCCTAAAAATGAAAGGTTCATGGTCATCTTCAAACCATGTCATCTCCAAAGGTTCATGGTCAACCTCAAACCATGTCATCTACAAGGTTCATGGTTAGCCTTAAATCATACCGTTTCCAAAGGTTCATGGTCATCCTTAAATCATGCTTTTCCAAGGTTTGTGGGTTTATCCTTAAACCATGGGATTTATGGCTTTTCCTAAACCACACGGCTTGTGGTTTCATTCGTAAACCATGTTTGTCCGTTCCCAGTTAAAATCCGTTTGTATACGGTGAGATTATCACACTCAGTCGAAACTTGTTCGTACACAGTGAGAAATTCCTTTCGATTGAAACTCATTCGTACACGGTGAGACTATCATACCCTGTCAAAACCCGTTGTTACATGGTAAGATCGCTTTCCTCTTTTCTTATGACCCGGAAAGTTTTGTATCTTGGAGTCTTCTCTCTTCTTATGACCCAGTGGGCTTCTATAGCTCAGAGTCTTCTCTCTTCTTATGACTCGGAGAGCTTTGTATCCTGGAGTCTTCTCTCTTCTTATGACCCGGAGAGTTTCTGTAGCCTGGAGTCTTCTCTCTTCTTATGACCTGGAGAGCTTTGTATCTTGGAGTCTTCTATCTTCTTATGACCCGGAAAGCTTTGTATCCCGGAGCCTTTTCTCTTCTTATGACCCGGTAGGCTTCTGTAGCCCAGAGTTTTTTCTCTTCTTATGACCCAGAGAGCTTTGTATCCTGGAGTCTTCTCTCTTCTTATGACTTAGTGGGCTTCTATAGCCCGGACTCTTTTCTCTCTTCTTATGATCCGGACAGCTTTGTATCTTGGAGTCTTTTCTCTTCTTATGACCTGGTGGGCTTTTGTAGCTCGGAGTCTTCTCTCTTCTTATGACCCGAAGAGTTTTGTATCCTGGATAGCTTTTGTAGCCTGGAGTGCTTTGTAGCCCAGATTCTTTCTTCCTATGACACAGAGAGTTTTGTAGCCTGGAGTGCTTTGTAACCCAGAGTGCTTTGTAACCCGGAGTCCTTCCCATGACACAGAGAGCTTTGTAGCCCGGAGTCTTTCTTCCTATGACACGGAAAGCTTTGTAGCTCGGCGTGCTTTTGTAGCCAGAAATACTTTGTAACCCGAAGTCCTTTTTCCTATGACAAGAAGAGCTTTATAGCCCGGTGAGCTTTTATAACCTAGAGTGCTTTGTAGCCCGGAGTCCTCCTTCTATGACACAGAGAGCTTTGTAGCCCGGCATCCTCCTTCTATGACATGGAGAGCTTTGTAGCCTAGCGTGCTTTTGTAACCTGGAGTGCTTTGTAGCTTGGAGTCCTTCATCCTATGACATGGAGAGCTTTGTAGCCCGACGAGCTTTTGTAGCTCGGAGTGCTTTGTAGCCTGGAGTCATTTTTTCTTCTTATGACTCGGTGGGCTTTTGTAGCCCAGGATCCTTCTTTCTCTTATTGACAAGACGTGTTTCCATAGTTATGAGTTCTTTCCGTTGACCTGATACGTGCCTATGCACCTGGGGTCTCTTTATCGCCAAAATAATTTAGGTGTCTTCTGTCTTTGAATGGAATCTCTCCGAGCTCCCAGTCAAAGAGGGGCAGCTGTTGACACCTAAATTTTACAATTTTTTTAGGACTTAATTGTGTACAAAATTAGGAATTAGTCATTTAAAAAAAAACAAAAACAACAAAAAAAGAGAAAAATGAAAACGTGGAAGGGGCCAGGCCGGATCTCCCCTTGGCTTGGCTCGCGCCGAGTCTTCTTCCTCCTCTGCCCATCTTCGCAAAAAACCCTAGGGAGGGAAGCTCGAGAGAGAGGGAGCAGTGTAAAAGAGAGCTTGAGTGGCTCCGCCCTGCGGCTGCTCGAAGCCTTCACTGCATTGGTCGCCTCGCGGCGGAGCTGCTTGTTTGCAAGCACCGCGCCACCACCGCCGTGCCTCAACGTGCCTACTGCCTGTGCGTCTGCGACCCCTTGTTGCAGCTACGACGACCCGACGCTCGTGCCACCTCCACCAAGCGCCCGACGCCCTCTTCGCTCGAGCGTTACCTGTCGACCTCACGCTACCTCCAATCCAGTGCTCGCCGCTCTGCTACTCGCACTTATAGTAGCTCACCTCCAACATCCTTGCCTCTGCCCACTTGATGCCATGCTACTGTCCCCCCCCCCCCCCCCCGATGCTAGTAGTTTGAATCGGTCGCCGCATTGCTACCGCCTTGCAACCGTCTGAAGCTATGCCTTGTTGTCGCCGTTTCCGTACCCTCCATCGGTCTCGGCCGCTCCTGCAGCTAGCACCATTCTGCCCTGTCGCATCGGGGGTTCGCCAAAGGCTCATATTTGATCACGCTCGATCAGATCTGGGAGTCGTTCCCCTTTGTCGCATCATCTGCCATTCTTGTCACCCGGCCATTGCCATTGATCCACCTCAACTCGATGCCGTTCGAGCCGCCGCCGCCCTCTTGCCCAATGCCGACTACGCCAACCTGTGACCTGCCTGTCGTTCACCTGACGTCGTCCGAGCCGCAACTCCGCTCGTCCCTGCAACAACGCCATTGACGCTGCTACTGTCTCTACTTGATGCTAGCAACTCGCGTCGGCCACCGCGCCTCAGTCGCCTTGCCGTGCTGCCATAACCGACCTCCAGCATAGCGTCGCCATGCCTCCCCACGCCACTACCGCCAACAAGCTCAGGAGAAGAAGGTGGGCGTTTGGGTAGGGTTCGCCAGGAATCGGGTCGTGGCTACCGACCCGAGCCAAACTCGGGTTGTCAGCCGGGTAGGGTTCCGTTCGGCTGGGCCTGCGCGAATGGTTTGATTGATCCCTTGGCCGGCCCCTTCTTTTTAGGAAATAAGACTAATTCGTTTTGGGCTAAGTTTGTTTTTTAAAAAAGAAGGGAAATAGGAAAAGAGGATTCTGGGCCGAGCTTGTGTTGCGGGCCCGCACAGCAGGCCTGGCCGGGTCGGACCCGAGTTCGGTTTGACCGTACCCGACCTGGTCTGGCCCAAAAAAAATAATTAAAAAATTATTATTTTATATTATTAAAAAAATTGAAAATCCAAAAATGATGAGGTTTGGTTAGGAATTGTTATATCTTGCATTCTTAGTATAATTAGGCCTTTATTTGTCCGTGTGTTGATTATATCATTAGTTTAATTTACATATTTAATTACATTTGTGGATGTTTAATTGCACGTGTTTAATTTTATTGCAATTAGGATCTTGATAGCTATGATTGTTACTTTAATGATTGCGCACCTGCATGATCACCTCACAGGTTAGTGGATAAGTATAAAGTCAATCCAAACTGCTTGCCAAAAATCATTTTGCTAAAATGAACAAGATTAGGTACCGAAATGGCACTAATTAGTCAATTAGTGTAATCAAGTCTCCGATTTTAGATTCTTTGGTTTCGTAAGAAGTGAGGCACACTCGCATATCTCACTTGGTTTCTAGTCGATCCCAATAGGCTAGTGGTGACTTCTTTTGTGCAAAATTCCTAAAAAATATCCCAATGTCACGCGAGGTATGGGCTTGGAAGAGTTTGCGCTTAATCATGGGCCTTAGGCCCATCATTTAGGCAATACTCTTAAACCTGTTCCCTCCCCTCGAGGGTAGGTCGCGACACACCAGTTCCTTGGACCCATGCAAGAGCTAGACCAAATTCAATGGCTCACAATTTAATCTGAATATAAGGCCAAACAAATTTTGTAGAGATTAGGAACTGATTCCATGGACCCACCCGAGAATTAGATCAAATTAGTGATCTGGTTCCTAGGTGGATTCATGAAACCAATGGACAAGTCTTGATTTTAATTTTTTGGAATCAGTCTTTAGTGGGTGGTTTCCAATTCCAAGGCGGGGACTATCCACATGGACCATGCTCACCCCTAGCGGAGACAAGGGCTTGTCGCCCCATTGCCAAAAAGAGGAGAGGGCCCCTCTTTGTTCTAGCGATGGCAAGTGGTCACCAGCAGAGGCCTTGGATTTTTTTTTTTATTTAAGTTTTAACCTTTTTATTTTCTTGAGCTTATCTTTTTATCAAAATATTTAGAATTTTAACATAATTTAATTAAGAATTTGTGAAAAAAATAGGATTTGGATCAAAACAATATCATTTTACTTTAATTAACCTTAACACCACATTGGAAAGGTAAAATATTTAAAAAATTACATTAACATTTTTTGTTAATCAAATTAGAAGAAGTTAGGAAAAGACTTGATCTTTATAGAAAATCGAGTCTTAGTTGAGTGTCTACAAGCCCTTGTAGGCTGCTGGCAAGGGTTGCCTTGCCTAGATCGTCATTCGGTGCGGGCAAGGCGACCCTTACTTAGATGTGGTGAAGGTTGGCCTTGCTTTTGGTTGATGAGGGTTGCCTTGGCTAAGCTAACCCTCACCTTTTTGGCTTTCAAGTGTGCCTTGCTTGGCCATCTCTGGGTGTCGCTAGTGGATGACCATCACCTTAGATAGTCTATTGACAAAAAAAGAAAGAAAAAAGACAAAAAATGAAAAAAAGAAGAAGAAGAAAACAAGGAAAAAAAAGAAAGAAAAAAGATAAAGGACGAAAATGCCCTTGACTAGCTAGTGAGGTTGAGTCATTCTTTGAGATGCATTTTAAGCCATCATTTGAAATAAAGTTCACTTCAGACTTTTGTTTAAAAAAATAAGGGCAATTAAGATCTTAATTTGAAATTATTTTCATAAACTTAGAGGGGCGCTTTTACCACTTCTCCTTTGGCTTAGATACTTTTTTTTTTTTTTTTCATGTTTTGACAATATCAATTTTTATGTGTCCCACCACTTCTCGTACAACTCTACCAAAGTGCTTACTTATTTTATTAAATGGTCATTTAAAAAAAAATTGTTCCTTCTTTTACTTTCCTCCTTTTTTTCCACGCCTTTGATGTTGCTTCACTCTTACATATGGTTTTTTTGATTTCTCTCTTGCAAGCCATTCTCTTCTTTATAAACATCACACTCCTACTTCTTCTTATTCCTTCACAAATCTCTCGTTCATCTGTAATCCCCAAAAGAATTGCTTATTTCAACAATCGATGCCCTCCTCATTTGCTATTGGACATTTAGTTTTAGTGAAAGATTGTTTTGTTTTGTTTTTCTTTTAAGGTTTCTTGGTCTTGAATCATGCTCATTCTAGCTACTATCGAGTGTTTCTTGATATCTTTTCTTAAAAGTGAATTTGAATTTTGGGTCGTGAAAGTGCTTGATATTGTGTTTCAACCCTACATTTAGAGTGTAGCATGCATTAAAACAAAGTTTCAACACTTAGACATGGCATTGAAGACACAATCAATTTAAACTATTAATTTGAATCCCACTTCATATTACCTGAAAGAAGACAACTGTTGCGATCAAATTTTCGAGTGTGAACCACCTAGGGTTTGGCTAATGAATTGTTAAGCCTAACTCGGGCTCTCCCAAGCCTAACTCGGCTCTCCCAAGCCCATACCAATTCGTGACTTAAGTTCACATTTCTTAACATGAAAATGGATTTTATCTAAGAGTCGCCACTAATCAGCCACTAATCAGTTTACGGTAGGTCGATTAAACACCTAAGTAAAATAATATGATAATTAGTTTACTTCTGCGAACCAGAGACTAAAAGTATGGGGATTTGGTTACACTAGATTACTCTAATGCCTTTTCGGTACAATTTCTTTTTAATTTCAAAAATGTTTTTGCAGGCAACTTGGATTTATTTTAACCTAAATCTCTATCATGCAAATGGGTGATCACACGGATGCTCAACCCACCAATTTAAAACCCAAGAAAGCAATTAATAAATTATGGGACTTATCTTGTAGTAACGAAAGCATTTGCGTTGTTAGATTATAATTCACATAATCAACCATAAATATGATTTCTAATTAACACGCAATTTCTTTTTGTTTTCATTTAATTAATGAAAATCATGCTTTATGCAATGCAATATAACTAAACGACCTAATTCTAATGACATGCAATTTCTAATTAAATGGACCTAGCAATAATCACTAAATGACATGCATTTCATAATTCTATATGACATGCGCATGATATTTTTGTATTTCTTATAAAAACTCATAATTAAAAATTACTAGCAATAAAAATCTAACTAAAGTGAGATATTATTTATTTTTAAGTTAGGAAATAGACTAATTTGAATCCTATCTTAACTTAGAAATTTATCTCGACATGCAATTTAATTCCAAGATATTATCTAACCTATGCATTCTAATATAATTAAAAAGGTATCTAACTATTCTATCATGCAATTCTATATAGGAAATCAAATATAATTTACATGATATGCAAATGCAATCTTTTTGTATTTTCGGGATAAATAAAATAATTAAAAGATAAGCACAAAATCATTCAGAATCATCACAGATATCACACATCGTCTGAATCAGGAAAAAATATCTAAATCAAACTTGATTATTTCGCTAATAAAATCGATAAATTGATCTTAAGCCTTAAAGATCAATATATCAATTTTATTCCCGCGTAATTAATTATTCAATCTAAAGCATGGAATAAAAAATCAGTATGCGGTTGTGAACTAAGAAATAAATCCTAATTGAAAGTTATGTCTATCACTCATGGATATGAAACTAGATATAAATAGCATATATTAGGCAATAAAATATCTAAATATACTAGAGATGTGCAACTTACCTAATTTGATGATATTATTCCCAAATTTGGACCAAGTGCAATCGAACCGGGATCGCAGTCGGCTCCTCAACAATGAGGAGCAACGGTGGCAGGGCGGTGGCGAGCAGCAGTGGTTCGTGAACCACAATGGGTTACTTTGCAATAGTTCACGGTCCTCGACTAGCGTCTCAACTCACAACAACGTGGCTGCTTGTGGTTGTTTGGGAACAACGTCAGTAGACCTGCAAAAACAGAAATTTCGTCGAGGTGCAGCAGATTTGTCGGCCTCAAGGCAGTGGCATGGATCTCGTCTTGTTGTCGGATCGAAGAGCAGATCGGCTGGCTTGCTGAAACTTGGAGACAACAAGGACGACGGGGTCGGCTTGCTGTGTCACAGGTGCAGATTAGAACAGCTCGTCCTTAGGAAATTGCAGCTTGTCACGAGACTGTTGGTCTTCAAAGGAGTAACGGCAGCGAACGGAAGTCATGAGAACTTATGAAATCAAGAATACAAAAGATGAAGATGAAGAATGATAGCAGATGATCTGTGAAGAAGTTTTCGATACTGTATTTCCATTCATTTGAACAAAAAGAGATAGAAAAATACAGCAGAAACTCTCTGAATCATTACGTTCTTCTTAGCCTTGAACCGATTACAATACCTCTCTATATATGGACAGAAAACGGAAGACTAACTACTGGAAAAGCGAACTAACTAACTTCAACTAACAAACTTTACAGCTGAATATAACAGAACAGTAATCTTGAGATTTGGCAATCCGTGTCTTTGACATTTGTATGATCTCCACCGTTGATGAAACTCGTTATTCATGAGTTATCAATTTCTTCAGCTCTTTTACTTCTTGATTGCCTTCTGGTGATCCACATCTATCATAGTCGAGGACCTCACTTCCTGTGGTTGACTTCTCGAGTCGAGAACATCCTGTGGTTGATTTCTCAATATTGCAGACTTGGCTTCTCAATTTAGCAAACTTGGTTTTGATCTTGATTCTCTAACAAGTCGCGACAACGAAGGGGATTCCAAGCGGTGGTCAGCGGCGGCGACAAACGTCAGGAAATCTTCGAAAAATTGATGAGCTTCGATTGGTTCGAGAATTTGCTGCGTTCACCGGAAATCAAAAACCAAGGAGTGCATGCATGACAAGAGACGTGGCAAGAGCTAGTCTTCTTTTCAGTGCGTGTCTTCTGTATCTGTTGCACCCGTGAAGAAGTAGATGGGAAGTGAAGGTCTTCCAGAATGCTCCCTTGTTGTCCCTACGTTGACTCCCTTTCTTTGTGTATGGCTCCCAATATTGCTGACTTTCAAAACTTTGACCAGGCAATAAATAATCCCCAACATCACCTCTTGGAGTCCACCGGACGATTTGACTCGGTCCTTTAACGACGCTCGGTGTCGCGCATGGGCCAGATGTCGATGGAGATCGCGGATGAAGGCTGCTCTTGAAGTGATGCCGTGGACGTTGGAAAAAAAAAAACCGGAAGTGAAAGTCGTTGTCGAGCGACTCTCGAGCGGTCGTCGTTGAAAATTCAGCAACGGTGCAAGGAGGCAGCGGACAGCGGTGGGGGCGTTGCGGCTCAATAGGGCAGCTAGTGATGACAGTCCAAGATAGTAAGATGAGTGTCTCGGCCAAGGATTGTTGGCCGAGAGGTCTCTTTCCCTCCCTTTTCTCTCTATTCCTCAAGTGTATTTCTCTATTGTGGCTGTATATTCAACGTGTGTGGCCCCCCTTGGGATCGTCTTCTTTCTTCTTATTTATATGTGTCAATCCTAAAAGGCAAGAGATATCTTGGGCTGGCGTGAATGAAATCCACCACTTGATATTCTCAATATTATGCTCAGCCCCTATTAGTACGTAAATATCCCACTTCCCTTTGAGTCGTTGCTGAATATTTCCCTCGAATAATTGGAAAACCCCATTGAATTTGCCTTTTCTTTCTCCACCGCCATACACACACGCACCAATCTCCTTTCTTGATCTTCCCTTGCTTTGTTGGTCAAATTTCCCTTTTATGCTCTTGAACGAATATTACAATATCTCTTTTGGTCTTGTTTTGATTGTGAATTTTCCCCCAAATATTTGATGAAGATATTCATTTCTTATTTGAAATAAAGAAATATCACATCAAAGAATAGAATACCTTCATATCTATTAAGCTTAAAACCATTCGTTCGAGTCCATTCACCATCGTCGATCCAATGTGAAAGCAATAATAAGAAATGTAAATACACCTAAAACTATATGACATGCAATTTTAATTCTATATTTTTTTAGGGGTTAAAAATTAATCCCTAATTTTTATGCAATAAATAAATGACTGGATCGCCAAAACTTAGGTGTCAACGACACCTATTGCCCTCGACTTTTATGCCTACACATGGTGGGGACACCTTTCCTTTCTTTACACTCTCACATGTGCAAGATGAGGAGAGGAAGAAAAGGGAAGGGAGAGAAGTAGTATTTCTCAATATTACCTTTCATGGTGCAAGAAGAGCCCGCGTGCGGCGGAAAAAAAAAGGCTCAGTGGGGAGGTCACTAGTGAGCTCAATGTCGACAAAAGTGTGGAGGACGACGGGTTTGGCATCATTGACAGAAAATGGAGGACGATGGGGTTTGTGGTAGAAAAAGAAGAAGAAGAAAAAAGAGTAGGAGGTGTAGAAAGAAGAGAATGACCTGCAAGAAAGAAAACATAAAGACGGTTTGCAAAAATGGAAAACTAAGTGTGGAAAGATAGAAGAATTAGGAAAGTGGAACCTGAAGGAAGAAGAAACAAACTAAAGAGAATTGACCAAATAAAAAAAAGGATCACTTTGTAGAGTTGTATAGAAATGATAAGCCCTGCAAGGATTAATATGGCCATAACACAAAAAAGGGAGTGTCTAAATTAAATGAGAAATGTGAAAAGCGTGACCCTAAATTTATAAAGAAAAAGACCCTAAATTATATTAAACATGTCACTCAATACCCTAATTAATCTTCAAACTTGCACCAGTGTGACAAAAAAAATCCCCGTTCGAGACGAATGTTAAAAATCTTAGGTGATGGCTTACATTGACAACGACAGGCAAAGGAAACTAACGTGGATATAGAAAATTCTACAAAAAAAATAAAAATAAATTATGCCTGTTGTAATACTGATACCCGCTTTTTATTTTTTGTCGTCAATACCCGAAGCTTAGTCAATTTGCTTTTGTTTTATGTTGGTTTACTCGTATTTGTAATTATGTTATTGGGTTAAACAGTAATTTCATCAGTCAATACAGGTTTTTTTTTTTTTTTGGTCAGTCAATCAATACAGGTTGAAAGTAATTTTTTAATCGAAAAAACATGAACGACTATTGCGCATAAAGTCCCCACCGAGAAAGTTCTTGAGCGATTTTTATAATTCTTTTATAATTATCATAAGATCCATTCTAACTAAATCTAGATCTTTCGCCTATCCTTTGTTAAAAATGTTGGATTATAATGTCTCAGTTGCTGTTTTCTGTTTTTTTTTTTACTTTGTTTTTTACTGTTTTCTGTTCTGTTTTCTGCTCTGTTTTAATCTGTTTTTTTTTTATTAAAAAACAGCCAAGTTCAATTTAGTTATTTATTTAGTGTTTTTGCTATTTTCTAGGAAGTTAATAGCACGTTTGTGTGCAGTTATGTGTTGCACGTACGTGAGCAGTTTTTACTTTGTTTAAGTTGTTATGTACTTAACAGTTTCCTTAAGAACAGACGTATGCAAGTTTGTGTTCTGTTTCTCTGCACTTCTCTTCCTCATCTGAAAAATATAGCTTCTGGTTTTCTATTTTCTTGTTTACTATTTTGATCAGTAACAACAGTGGTATCAGAGCATGTATGATCTTGAGGGACTGTGAAGTGAAGCAAGTATTGAAGTGTAAAGAAGTTAAAGGGTGATGGAGACAGGGTTGAGTGGTTTCTCTGCGATGGCTTCTCCAGTATTTACTGGAGAGAATTATCAAGCATGGGCTGTTAAGATGACGTCATTCTTGGAGGGTCATGACTTATGGGAGGCTGTGGAGGATGATTATGAGGTTGCTCCACTTCCAGACAATCCAACCTTGAATCAGATAAAGTACCATAAAGAGAGAATCATAAGGAAGGCCAAGGCAAAGTCATGCCTGTATGCTGCTGTTTCACCCACTATCTTCACAAGGATCATGAGATGTGATTCTACAAATGCAATATGGGATTTCTTGAAGGATGAATACGAGGGAGATGAGAAGATAAGAGGCATAAAGGTGCTGAATCTCTTGAGGGAGTTTGAGAGACAACAGATGAAGGATTCAGAGTCAGTGAAGGAGTACTCTGATAGGTTGGTTGGGATAGCTGAAAAAATCAGAGTTTTAGGGACTGACTTGAAGGATGAAAGGCTTGTTTAGAAAATTCTGGTGTCTCTTCTAGAAAAGTTTGAAGCCACCATAGCGTCTCTGGAAAATACAAGAGACTTACCTGATATAAAGCTTGCAGAATTGTTAAATGCTCTGCAGGCGCAGGAGCACAGAAGATTGATGAGAAGAGAAGAGTTTGTAGAGGGTGCGCTGCAAGCTAGAGTGAAGTCAAATGATGGAGGCAAAGGGAAGAAATGGATTCAGTCCAGAGAAAATGCCGGTGACTCCAAGTTTGTAGCAAAAGAAGGAAATTCTGGTGGGTCTAGCAAATGGAAGATGAACAAAAAGCCTTGTTAATACTGTGGTGGAACTAATCATCAGTTTTTTAGATGTTGGAGAAAGCTTGATGCTAGATGCAGAAGATGTCACAAGTTGGGTCACATGGAAGCCATCTGCAAAGAAAAAAATTACCATCAAGCAGGAAAAGCCCAGGTAGCAGTAAATGAAACTGAGGAAGAGCACTTGTTTGTAGCTTCATTTTCTGAATCTTCTATTGGGAATGATGCATGGCTGGTGGATAGTGGCTGTACCAATCATATGACTGGCAATTCGAAGCTGTTTAAGATTCTAGACAGGTCAGTCAGGTCTAGAGTCAGAATTGGCAATGGATAGTATATCGAAGTGCAAGGGAAGGGTATAGTGGCTATTGAAGGAAGTCAAGAGGTGAAGCTAATAAGTGATGTTCTCTTTGTGCCAAATATTGACCATAATCTGTTAAGTGTTGGTCAATTAGTTGAGAAGGGCTATAAAGTGAAGTTCGAAGGGAAGGAATGTCGTATTAATAATGCAGATAGCATAGAAGTGCTAAGAATTCCAATGGATGACAAGAGTTTCATGTTCAAGCCACAAGAGATGCAACAAATGGCTTTAAAGTGCAAAGAAGAAAATGCAGAGATATGGCATAAAAGACTTGGGCATGTTCACAGGAAGAGCATGTCGTTTATGTAGAGAAATAGCTTGGCAGATGACTTGCCAAGTTTGGAGGAGGAATTTCCACAGTGCAAAACTTGTCTTCTTGGCAAGCAAGTCAGATTTCCTTTCAAAGGAGGAGGCTGGAGAGCATGTGAGAAGCTGCAATTAGTCCACACAGATTTATGTGGACCTATGTCTGAGTCTTCTCTCAATGGTACCAGGTATTTCATTACCTTCACTGATGATATGACTAGGATGAGTTGGATTTATTTTCTGCAAGCCAAGTCTGAAGTTGCTGATGTGTTTGTGAAGTTTAAAGCCTTAGTTGAGAATCAGAGTGAGAAGAAAATTAAAATGCTCAGGTCTGATAATGGTTCTGAGTATACTGCTCACAAGTTTAAGTTGAATTATGAGCAAGCAGGAATTGTGCAGCAGTTCACTGCTCCTTATTCACCTTAACAGAATGGGGTCAGTGAGAGGAAAAATAGAAGTATTATGGAGATGGCCAGATATATGATGCAGGAGAAGATGTTGCCTAAGAAGTTCTGGGCTGAAGTAGCTAATACTGCAGTGTTCCTGTTGAACAAATTGCCCACAAAGGCCTTAGAGAGGTCAACATCTTTTGAAGTCTGGTATGGTGTTAAACCTTCTATGAAAAATTTGAAGGTTTTTGGGTGTTTGTGTTACACTCATGTTCCTGAGGTCAAGAGGGACAAGCTGGATAAGAAGGCAGAGCTTGGAATCTTCATTGGGTACAGTCTCCAATCAAAGGCTTACAGAATTTTTCACCCTATGACAGGGAATGTGACTGTAAGCAGAGATGTTGTTTTTCTAGAGGAAGATGAGTGGAATTGGATGGAAGGAAAGAGTGCAGAACAGCAACAATTCAAAAAACAACTTGCAACAGATGTAGAGGTTGATGAAGTTATAGATGGATTGGAAGACAATGTGGATGATTTACCGGTGAGAGGCACAAGGTCACTTGCTGAAATCTATGAAAGAAGCAATGTGGCAATGCTCGAACCATCTAACTTTGTGGAAGCTAAGGAGGATCAAAGGTGGATTGCAGCAATGCAGGAGGAGATTGCAATGATCCAGAAAAACCACACATGTGAGCTTGTTGACATACCATCTAATAAGAATTTAATTGGGATTAAGTGGGTGTTTAGAACAAAACTTAATCTTGATGGTTCTGTTAATAAACACAAAGCTAGACTGGTGGTGAAAGGCTATGCACAAATATGGGGAGTAGACTATTCTGAAACATTTGCTCCTGTTGCACAACTTGATACAATAAGGCTACTGTTAGCTATTGCAGCAGAGAAGGGGTGACCTATATTTCAGTTAGATGTCAAGTCTGCATTTCTGAATGGAGAGCTTGATGAGGAAATTTTTGTTGAACAACCTGAAGGCTTTAGTGTCAAAGGGCAAGAAGAGAGTGTATACAGGTTGAAGAAAGCTCTATATGGACTGAAGCAGGCTCCAAGAGCTTGGTATGGGAAGATAGATCGATATTTGCAAGATTTTGGCTTTGTGAAAAGCTTAAGTGAGTTCACTCTTTATGTCAAGAAGGTGAATCACAGTGTTGTAATTCTGTCACTTTATGTAGATGATCTATTAGTGATAGGGAATGATATAGAATTGATAGAGAAGGTGAAGCAAGATTTATTTGCAGTTTTTGGGATGTCAGACTTGGGAAATATGGCTTATTTTTTGGGTTTGGAAGTCAAATAGGCTTCATATGAGATCTTCATCTGTCATAAAAAATACATGAAGGAAATTCTAAAGAAGTTTTAGATGGAAGATTGTCGAAGTGTAAGCACTCCTATGGTTTCTAAAGAGAAGCTGCAGAAGAATGATGGAACAGATGTAGTAGATGCTTCTATGTATAGAAGTCTGATTGGATGTCTCATGTATCTTACAGCAACCAGACCAGATATTCTATTTGCTGTGAGTGTTTTATCTAGGTTTATGAGTAGTCCTAGTCAGTTACATTTGATTGCAGCAAAAAGGGTATTAAGATATCTCAAATGAACATTGTTCTTTGGTGTGAAGTTTAAGAAAGGTTAGAAGTTTAATTTGCAAGGTTTTTCTGATAGTGACTGGGCTGGTTCAGTAGATGACATGAAGAGTACGTCTGGATATTGTTTCAGTTTTGGTTCTGCTTGTTTCTCCTGGTGTTCTAAAAAGCAAGAGATTGTAGCTCAGTCTACTGCAGAGGCTGAGTTTATAGCAGCTACTGCAGCTACAAATCAAGCTTTGTGGCTGAAGAAGATAATGAAGAATTTGTGGTTGAATTCTAGTGATTGCATTGAAGTTAATGTGGATAATCAGGCTGCGTTAGCAATATCTCAGAATCCAGTTTTTCATGGCAAAACCAAGCATTTTAAAGTCAAATTTTTCTTTCTGCGTGAGGTGCAACAAAGTGGTGAAGTTAAATTGGTCTATTGCAGATCTGAAGATCAGCTTGCAGATATGTTCACAAAACCACTTCAAGCTGGAAGATTTGAAGTATTAAGAAAGAAAATTAGAGTATGCAGCAGCAACTTATCCAAGGAGGAGTTTGTTGGATTATAATGTCTCAGTTGCTGTTTTCTGTTTTCTTTTTTACTCTGTTTTCTGCTGTTTTCTGTTCTGTTTTCTGCTCTGTTTTACTCTGTTTTTTATTAAAAAACAGCCAAGTTCAATTTAGTTATTTATTTAGTGTTTTTGCTATTTTCTAGGAAGTTAATAGCACATTTGTGTGCAGTTATGTGTCGCACGTACATGAGCAGTTTTTGCTTTGTTTAAGTTGTTCTGTACTTGACAGTTTCCTTAAGAACAGACGTATGCAAGTTTGTGTTCTGTTTCTCTGCGCTTCTCTTCCTCATCTGAAAAATATAGCTTCTGGTTTTCTATTTTCTTGTTTACTGTTTTGATCAGTAACAACAAAAAATCATCCCATCACAATGTGCTCATGAATCGGAAGTGTTTTGAAGTAACTATCAATTAATTTTTAGTGTTATTTTTTATTTTATTTTTGTGGATATGAATATTTAAAAGGATAAGACCTATTTTTAATATTTGGCTTTCACTTTTACATTTAAAACAGTGGAAAAATATACATAAATCTATTACCGCGAAAAGAACCACTTAATGGCCTTGTTAATTATTTAATCCAAAGCTCATTTTATTGAGGATACCCTTGTGAATAGCGCAATGAAATTGTAAGCTTTTAACTACTCATATTTGGGGTCGTCTGAGTAGGCTTGGTAATCTCTTCTGTGCAAGAAAAAATTGGCATAACTGGTCTACCACGCAGGTAATGGGCCACTCCATTCAGCGCTCGCCATTTGAAACTCACTCACTTCTCTCTCTCTGTTAATTCTCTTTCCTCCTTCGTTGTTGAGCTCATTACGGACACTCTTTGTTCTCCTCTCCTTGCTCTTCACTTCCTCTTTTCATTTTTGTTTTCTCAAGAATTACCAAGAATGAAGTCTCTTTCTTCGAAGCTTGTCTCTCTCATTACTGCGAATGTTTCTTTCTCTTCACTTAATCGACATACATTGGAAAACATTATTAATAGAGCCCTTTTGACTTGATCTTATACCGCATGACAAACATCGCAATCAAAAGCTAAACTTTGTTTATATATGAGGTTGTATAATCCCTGAAGCTAATTGTCATTCTTAGTGCGCCGGTTGTTTTCCATTTCCCTCCAACTAGCTTCAAATTGTCCTCTAATTTGCATTTATACGTAAGTTCTGGGATATATTTATTTTTAAATCATAGTGGAGGTGGAGGTGGAGGTAGTGGCATATTTGGGAGTGAAGAGAGTGACACCTTCCCAATAATGGGAAAGATGCTTTCGAAGAGAGAGACGTTCGTTCTTTGAAATTCTTTAGAAAAAGAATATGAAAACAGGAAGAGAAAAGGGAGAAAGGGATAGCGCAGACGGCGTTTGTAAAGTGCTTAGTATGGTTTGGGGAAAGAGAAGAAACGGAGAGAGAAGAGAGGGATTTTCAAAAACATCTAACAAGTGGGATTCGTGAGACATATGGTACGCGTCAAATGGAATGGCCTACTGCCCACATGGCAAATCAGGCTTCCCTAATATTTTCTCCTTTCACGCAATCTGCCTGGCTCTTCACACAAACACGAGGGGGGAGGGAGGGAGGGAGGGAGGGAGGGAGGAGGAGATGGGTCAGAAGTGGAAGTAGAAGGAGATGGAGATGGATAGCCGCAACTTTGACCGTGATGTGATGTACCGTGATAGGAAGAGAGGAGGCGAACGATGATAACTGGCGGATGTGCATGTGTTCACTGTTTAGGAATCAAAATGTTTACGGCATTCTTTCCTAGGAACATGTAATCCATCGATCAAAGATCGAAAGGAGAAAACTTCCTTTGATGACAAAGATAACGACCAGGCCCTTTCGCGCAGTAGTTTCGCGAAAATCCATCCCCCGACATGCGGGGTCGCAGTCGAAAGAAACGACGATCTCAGCCGGGCCGACAATAATGTGCAGGCGAATCCCAATAGGCAATCAACCCACTCTGCTCCGTTCTCATCGACCACCGGAATGAAGAGAAGAAGAACAACGAATATAAAGAACGACATTGCAAAAAGCAGGGAATGTAATTCCTTTCATTTCCAATCCGGAAAAAGCTGAGGAATATATTTATTATTCCGTCCACCATTTGCAAGAAGGGAATTGTTTTTGCCCCCCAATATGATAGAAAAATTCCTATATAAGTCCCGCACGTGAGCCCGATACGTCCAGGCCCTTGATATTGATGAGTATCGCGTGAGACTTAAATGATCGAAAATCTGAAAAATAGAGACTTCACATGCATTCACATGCATTCGGTGCATCCAAGAATGATATACCAGCTTTCGGCATATTCAGGGAATTACGACCAAGATGCCAGCAGTCGAAGACCACCAAAAATTCCCACTCTCTCTCTTCAACTTTTTGTTTCTTTGATGTTTATTTACAGACTGTAAGCATCGACTTTGGTTGATTGTGTGTTTCGAATCTTAGTTAGTTCTCTTGAAGCTTCGGTGCATTTCCTAGGATTCCAATTGGTCACTCTTCTCTGCTTTTCACCCTAGTACCAATGGGTGACAAAATCCCTTGAAACAACTTTGACGGCCAGAGCACCTTGATGCACTAATGTCAACTAAGTATTGTGGGTGAGATCTTTGAAGCTGTTGCGAAGGCTAAGAACTTAGTAAATTGAATAATAAGTTGGTGGTTGTAGGATAAAATGAATAGCCATGGCCCCGTAAAAGAAGGAATACATAATATATGTTGGCTAATTCTTCATATATATATTTTTGGCTAAATCAAAGGGACTACCCCCACAACACTACTCCAAGCTACTGAAAACGCTAATAACACAGCCACAATACATACAATTCATAACAACACTAAGCAACATCTCCTAAATTGATATTGATCATCAAGCAAACCCCTAGCTTGTACCTTATTCCCCAAATTGCCAATATAAAAATTACACTTTCACATACACATTCATATATAGCTGCACCAACAATCTAGGGAGACTGTAACCACTCCCAATCAATTTGATTTGATTAGATTGCTGAAGACTGGGCCTGGTAGGGCCTGATCATGGGGATGAGCGAGCCGCTGAGGTGGAGGGACATGACTTCGTTGGTGGACCCGACAAGCTGGCCCCCTATGAACACCGCGGGCACGGGCGCGTTGCACCCTAGCCTGACCAGGGCCTTCTCTATCTCACGGCACTCAGGGTCGCGGTCGATCTCGTACACCCGGGGTTGGACCCCAAGGTCTCGGAACAGGATGGTCACCGTGTAGCACAAGCAGCACGAGCTCTTGCTGAATATCACCACCCCCTGTTCCGATGCGCATCTCTTCACCTTGTCCATTCTCACTCTCTTGAAAACCCTAAATCAATTTAGGGTGATTCCCAACAAGGAATGGTACTTAAAACTTCTTTTTTCAAGTTTGGAAAAAGGAAGATGTTTTTAATGGTTTTCTCGACTCAGCGTGCCCGACAAGAACCCGATCACCACAAGACCGAATCCGGGGCCGAACTCGATCAGATGGGAGGTCGCCGGGGGCTGAGAGGAGAAATCTAGAATAGGCTTGAGGTGGTGTGGATGTGTTTGAGCTTTCATGTTCGCAATGTATATATAGGGACGGCTAGTGTGGGAGACCAGTAGTAAGAAGAGTCTAGTAAAGAGATACTTCGGTCTTTTGGAAGGAATTTCGAAAAGTGGGTCTTCTTTTACATAGATGCTCAAGCTCATGATAAAAGTAGCTTTTTCGGATAATGACTAGTGTATTCGACGGAGCTCTACAACTGGGGCAAATCCATCCTCTGCTAATTCATTCACGAGTTTATAGAACTTAGTTTATTATTTATTCCATCGAGTTAGGTGTAGAGCCACCTCACCAAAATCTCCTACTTCAAGGTAATTGGAGGAATAATGACCTAAGACTGTAGATAGATTGAGTCAATTTCAACTTGAAACAAAGAGTGCAACTTGAAAGGATGATTTGTGCATGTTTTCTTTGCTATCGAATATTGATTATGTTGGTCAAGAAATGAGCATTGCAATACCCACATAGTCAAAAGGGGAAGGAAAAAAGCCAAGAAAAGAAAGAAAAAGAAGGGTATGAAACGTGGGGTCGCCGGATCAAATCTTACCAATTACGTTCTAACTGTTTCGAGGGTCATCTGTGTGAGTATCTAGACTTAACCTATTCATAGGGTTTAAAAACAGGAAGAAGGACATGGAGGTGGAAGAAGGAACGTGGACTATTGTACTGACAGAGAACAAAAGATGCAACAGAATATATGGGAGGGCTTGGTCAATTTATGCTTAGATTTCCAGCAATCCAAGAGATTCTCAAAGCCCACTTTCTTTGAATCAGTTTTCTTTTGGTTGTGCAGACAGGTCATTGGGGAATGACAAGGGCTTTCGGTGGCTGCGATTCCCTGCCGGTTGTGACCACCAACTTGCGCATTCTGTTGAACGTTCCTCCTCACATGCTGGAGGGGACAGACTAAATATATGCCCATTGCTGCGAAGAGGGATTGGGTAGGGAGATATTCAGCACTTTCATTTACAGTTTGAATTGGATCGTATCAAATTTAAAAGTCGACGTGTAGATCTTGAATTGCCGGCATCGGATTTGAGGTCCCCAACATCAGATTTGGAGAGAGGGAAAGAAAAGGGAGCCGGAGGGGGGGGGGGGGGGTGGGGGGGCGAGGGTGGTTAGACAGAGAACTTTTTTCCGATCTATTTATGACTAAGTAAATTAGGGGTGATCGGTTCCTGGTTCGGTCCGGTTCCAAAGTGGAACCGGGAACCGGACCGGGAGAACCGGTTCTCAATTTTAGGAACCGTGGACCGGACCGGACCATCGGTTCCGGTCCGGTCCAACAAAATCGGCATTTTCCTTTTTCATTAAAGAAAAATTATGCTCTGGACCGATCAATCCAATTCGGTTCCTGGGCGTTCTAATAAAACTACTCACACATGTTTCCATGCGCCACGTGCAAAATATTCACACTCACTTGTGTGAATATCAATCACAGTTTATGTGTTTCACGCTTAATTTTAAGCATAAAAGCCATGAACAATTTGATTAAAGGTTGTGCTTAGTTTAGGTTTTATAGACAATCTCTCTTCTATGCTTTGAATGTTTAGTCAATATCAGACTCTTTGAGGCTTGAAGTGCCTTGTTGTTTGCGAGTGAGGGGAGCAAGAGAGAGAGAGTTTGAGCACGAGGAACTCCTAGAGCCTTGTCTCACATCGAGTAGAAAATGAAACTAACAAGTAAGTTTTCTCTATAAATAAAGAGTAACAACAAAGCTTCGGTGGTCTCTTGGCCACATAGAAGATTGTTACCTCAATTGCAATTGTAATTGCAATAAGTTTATAATATTCATATATTATATGTGTTTATATATTATATGTATATAAATTATATATAAAAAAATTGGTCCTGTCCGGTCGGTCCGGTCGGTCCAGTTCCCACCTTGAAATCGGGAATCGGACCAACCGGCCGCTGGTTCCAAGATTAGGAACCGGGAACCGGACCGCTGACCATGGGAACCGCCCAAAACCGGCCAGTCCGGTCCGGTCCCAGTTCGGGCGGTTTCCGTTGCACACCCCTAAAGTAAATTGATAGGAAATATGATTTTAAATGGAGGAATCACGTCCGGATGGGTAGACTCGAAACTATCCAACCATATAATATTGCCTTTGTAAGACATTAATCGTATTAAGCAAAATACCGGATTTATAATTATGGATGTTATAAAAAATAATGCCCACTAGATTGTGCTTGCAATAGGTTTGGCTAGCAGGAGGTTTGGCATGTGCAACATCCACATTGGCCGGTTGAGATAGTGCTGACATGAAAATAGAGAAGCAAAGATAGTTCAGCCAGGACCTAGTTGTGAGAAAATTGTTCAAAAAGTTCTAACCATATTGAGCAAAATATCAACTTTATAATGGAGATGTTATGGAAATAATGCCCACTAGATTGTGCTTGGCATAGGTTTAGCTAGCGGGAGGTTTGGCATGTGCAAGATCCACATTGGCCAGTTGAGACGATGCTAACATAAAATTAGAGAAGCAAAGGTGGTTTGGCCAGGACACTCGCTGTGGAAAAATTATCCAAAAGATCCTAACTCTATTGGATGATGACAACCTTAAATATTTTATTTGGCCAATTCAGTTATAAACCTTTTGATAATTTGCAAATTTAGTCATTTTTGCCAATTTTGATCAAAAGTCCCTGATGTGGACAATACTCATCCTATATGGCAAGTGCTAATCTAGACGGCTTTTGTAATTTTTTTTCCTTTTTCCCTTTTGCCCCTTTTCTTCTTGGTGACCTGCGGAGGGAAATAAGGAAAAAGGAAAAAAGGAAAGAAAACGAAAGGAAAAAAAAAAAAAAGCAGAATAAGATTCAGAAAATTCAAAAAAAAATTTGCAAAAATCTTCCATGTCAATGTCATTCATCCATGCCATATAAGATGATCAATGTTAACTAAATCACCACGTCAGTGATTTTCGACCAAAATTAGCTAGAATGGCTAAATCGGCAAATCATCATAAAGATTAGGATTAAATTGGTCAAATAAAAAAATTTAGAACTAAATTGGCGGCCGTACAATGGGTTCGGGACTTTTTGGATAATTTTTCTTGAATTGTAGGATGTGGGGACTATGGCCAAACACAGGATCGAGGTAGCTAACATACATGTGACAAAAGCAACTGGCTTACACGTAACTGAAGCGGTTGACATGATGCATACCTATTAAAGTCCGCGAAAAGTGTGGAACCGCTTATTTCTTTGTCCAAAGATTCGATTGAAATCGTGGCCAGACACATGCCTAAAGCAGAGTAGTATACATAGAGAAGTGCTTGGCATGGTTACCAAACTTGTTACCAAAAATGGATAGCAACTCGTGGGGCCATGCCCAAAACATAGGGTGAAAATCTGAAATTTGAGAAAAAAGTTTTAAAGCTGAGATTTTAGAGACTTATGATTATAAAAGTCACTTTCTAATGGGGAAAAAAGGCCAAGCACTCAATTAAATCGCCAAATTTAACTTATTTAAATCAAGTTCTCAATTCATTCCTTTTATTTTACCAAACTCGCTCGTGTGAATTTGATTTGAGCTAGTGCAGTCGAGTCTTAACTTTGAGCCATCATTAAATATAGTTCGTGTTCCTTACTAGACTGTAATCATCTCTTCAATAATTAAGGACTGTTCCCATAGGTCAATTTCGAGCCTGGTCCTTATTGAGGAGTTACGAATTTAAAGAGAAAAACATAAGTAAATGTCAAGAATCGAAACATTAGAAGCATATCGGACAATATGTTATGACTGCAATACGACTGATAAAGCAAAATTAATGGAAAGCTTGATTGCATAAACTCTATAATTTACAAGATTTTATTAGATGAAAGAAAATTTGTAGGATGAAGAACGAATAAACAATATAACCAGAATTTGATAATTTACCCATCACCGAAAAGAGAAGTTAAAATATAAATCAACAATATTATAATTGTTGAGATTATTTCTGGAAAGTAACATGGACGTAAATCGATTGCATTCCTTGAACTCGTATAAAAGCCCTCTAGCCTTGATCACTCTAGCGGACAGAACAAAGATTAAGATTTTGGATTGATTTTACCGTTTTAATTAGTTTAAACCTTAAGGCTTACATACTTTGACATTTTTTAAATTCATAAGATTTGGAGATTCCAGAACATACAAATATTGATATGTAGGTTGGCGTATAAATTTTATTCGAATTTTAGTATTGGATAATTATGAAAGACTCTTAGTTTGATGCAAAAGTGAAATGGATGGAAATTTTGTGACATCCGGATTTCACCGGACCTCGAGCACGTACGGTCTGTGACGGGTCGATGAATTTATCGTCGGACTACGTTGTTGACGCCACTTTCGGTCACCATTTCATCACCACACTCGCCGTAATGAAACGTCACATTTCGTCACATTCTTGTGATAGCTTCTCGTCTAAATTTCTCACTTAACACGGTCGGCTATGAAGACACGTTAATTCCAAGTGGCCTTGCAAATCAACCGAGCCGAAGACCCGTAGCATGCAGCGGCCATTCGTATGTCCGCAGCACTTTCTTCATGCAGAGATGAAGACGTGCACGTCGGTGTTGTCCTCTCCAATTGCTGCCAGCGTGATTTCATTTAGTTGACTTAAGAGTCAACTAAACAAAGCCACGTCCATCTATTCTCCTGCATGAAGACATGAAGACTATCGACTTAAACGGCCATGCATCCACGAAAAGCCATGCTGCTCATGCCGCATGCGAAGAAAGAATTGTGGCCATCAACCCACAGCTACGTCACTTCTTCATTCCGCCGGTCAACAAGAAGAGAGATCTTGACCGGGCTGCCACGTTCTCTAGTCTTCGGTGGCCAGCAAAGGTAGCTCTTGAAATTAGATTGATGCCACGTTTATCCCTCTCTCCGGGACAGCGACGCAGGGGAGGTCGACCAAATGATGGCCACGCTACTCTCCACCTGCCGTTCATTGCAACAGCCACCGAGGGATCCCTAGTGTTGATCCATGTAGTCAACATTCGAAGAAAACAGGGCAGAAGAGGGTGCGACTTCTTCTTGTTCAGTCGGTGACTTTAGCTGTCTCATTTCCCATCAACGACCTCACCAGAAATTCTGTCGTTATCCGCCTGTTCTCCGCCGCTTACTGGCGACCACAGCACCACACTGCCGTACCCCACACCATCTCGTACCTAGCCACTAGTCGCACCTCCGTCCGCTCGCTTCGGGCGTGACACGCATGCCAGCCGTGTCTTCCTTCTGCTGTCAGTGATCAACAGAGTTCGAGACGCCTGCAAGTGTTGACTAATGAGGTCAATTAAGCAAGGAGCCAGGCGGAACTCGCAAGTCCCGCAGATCGCCGCCAGCCTCACCGCCATCCTTCAGCTGCCGCCAGACCAGGAGACCCGCAGCTCGCGCCTCATTGCACGCTGCCATCACCGCTTCTCCTCACCTCAACCGCAGCTGGTAGCTTGCGGTCCACTTGCCATCAATGCCGTTGGACCCAAGGCAAGTTAGAGTCTACTAACCTATATAGTGTAGTGTTGTGGTTGTTTGAGGAAGTGCTGTTAGGTTGAAATGGCTTGAATTCTGATGTTGGATAGTAACTTCTAGAATGACTGAATGGATTTGAGGTTAGAAAATTGGGAAGTTTTCGTGAGTGCTTCGGTTTAGGCCTTTGAATCTACCGTAGATGTTGCAATGGTAGAACCTCGGGATTTTGTTCGCAAACCATTTTAGAAATCTCTTGATTTGCATCAAAACTTATGGGTGCTGTGGCACCATACTTGGATGTTTTAAGAAATGTTTTATATTGACATGCCGATTTCTAATGTACTTATAGATCTCGATAAATCATTTTATTCCAAGCTGGAAAGGGAAATTATCATTCAAGTTTTTACACGAATTCGAAAATGGTTGAAAAGTATTTGCAAAAGTGGGACTTTCGGGGGAAAACCCAAGGGATTTTCCATATTGACGATTTGAAAACATTTTGGCATTGAAATGATTTAATTTCTACATCGTGGTTGATGTGCTATTGCTACCGTCGGATCCTTGGGATGACGAAGCCTCAGGAGATTGGATGCCTAGAGGTGAGACATGACACGCTCTGGATAACTGGGGATCAATGAGCCCTAAAGGTTCCCTTGGAGATTTCAGGATGCCTGGATGTATTATGATACACATTACGAAGGGTAGGGAACACTAGTAACATATGAGCCCTGGTGATTCCTTATGATGCCAAGTAGGGTGCGAGATGCCTGGAGGTGAGACATGACACGCTATGGATATTCGATGACTAAAATATGGAATCGGAGGCTTTTGTGACACCAGGTTGGGTGCAAATGCCTAGATGGACGTAAACACTGGTCCTCCGAGAGTAGGTGATAGTGAATCACAAATCTATTGAGTTTTAAAGTTGATTGCTCTACCGAGCTACAACATTTTGATAGTTACGCCTGATTATGAGACAAAATTGTGTGGCACGATATGGGATGTGTCATAATGGTTTAGCCTTATAATCGGAACCCACTTGATTGAAATGATGTGTTTTGGTTATTAAAGTGTGCTTGTTATTTTGTTGAAAAGCTTTATTGACTTAATGCGCATCTATTCTTTTATTGATGTGATTTGTGGATTTTGCATGAAATCAGATGACAATGATTCTACATAATATAGTTTAGTAGATCTTTATTTGCTGAGTGGTTGTACTCACTCCCCGTGGGGACTAACATATTACAGAGTATTGAAGATGCCACCACCGCTAGAGGCCGATATAGGGGATCGAGTGGAATAGAGTGACCATAGACGTGAGGTTAGTAGCGAAATTTTGGATGCCGACACTTGCTGATGGACGCCATGTGAATAGGTGATGGAAAATGTCGGTCTAGTTTTTGGATATAGCCAAGTATAGGAAACTTGGGCTTTTGATGCACCGACAAACGATGTCCATCCAGTATATGTAAATAAAAAGTGCCTGGTTATATCTATGTGTATCTAGCGAGCATCATTTTAGTGTCTAAGGAAGGGAGTTGTTGGATACGCTTCCGCCATCTAAATTGCGCGGGACCAAATGAAGTGTGAGATAAAACCCCCACATGGATTCCCTAAACTCCATTGATCTAAAATGGAAGGACATCCACGACGGGGAAGTAAGGTGGCAACCCTAATAGATCGGGGGCCGTCAAGGGGCGTCACAAATGTAAATTTTGAAAAAAAATTCTACTAGTCCCATTTCCCCCAATCTACTATCTTAGGGATAAGCAATATCATTTGTGCTTTTATTGCACTTGTCTTTAAGGCTACTTTTAGTGTAGCATTTTCAAGCAACTTGGAGCATTCAAAGGCACTTTGAGTGAAAGTTTTAGTGTTTGATAACGCAATTATAAGAGGCTTGATTATAAAGTTGAATTTTAAAAATGCTAAAAATTCAAGGCAGCTCTCCCAATTTTGTACTTTTAGCATTTTGTAATGCTATTCAGGGGTTTAGTGTTTTTTTTTTTTTTTTAAACAACTTCGTTCTCACTAATATATTCGTATTTCTGTTTAGATAGAGGGATGAAGGGTTCGTGTTTTGTCCACCTTTATCTCTCTCCTGGTGGATGAATTTTTAGAGCGGAGGTATGAAAGTCCCGCCTAGAACCAAAGCTTTGCAATGTCTCCACCAATCCTATTTTGGCCTTATTTATTGGCGTATTCTTAGGCCATTAGATACTTCATTGCTATTTCTTGAAGCTATGTTTGCTTGCGAATTGGTGGTATTCATGTAATTCTCTCTATCTCTAGCTCTCTCTAAGGAAGGTCAGCACCGGTATCTTACAACTTTATATCAGCAGGATTCGCTTTGAGAAATTTAACAATTTAAACCAACAAGAACATTCACTGTGCACAAAAGCTTATGAGGAATACCAAGAGAATTGTGAGTTTTTGTATGACCACTATCAATTATTCTGAAAACTTAAGCTTTTAGATGAAAGCTTGGTTTATGATTTATTCTAACACTTCCCCTCACGCTTAGTCTAGTTTTTTGTCCAATATTAAACTTAAATATCTAATTGGGGAGGCAAATGAGAGCTAAAAATATTTGAATTCGGGATCTCCAGTTCTGATACCATGTTATTGTAGTCAAATCTACCACAATAAGAACATAGGAAACATTGCAGAAAGTTAATTGAATTTGATCTAGAGAGAGGAACACAACATTTGAATAGAAATAGGCAATGAGTGCAAAATACACAAGTCCAGACTCTCTACATAATTTTCCAAATTGGAGTTCATCAAAGAGAACTTGTATGAAGATTCCATGAAGTTCAAAGTAAGTGAAATCAACAGTATTGTGAGGTATCACTCCTCTAGCCAATAGTAAGCGGAAGAATTCCAAGTGTTCCTTTCACATGAATGGTTTGTTCTCGTATCCAGGTATTGCAATAAAACCAAGCTTGCTCTTAAACTTGTCAAAGAACTTTTCATCATCACCGTCATTTTTCTCTTCCAGACAATTTCCATCCTCAGTAGCAGGGCTAAAAGTAGCCCTTGGAGTTGTCTTAGCCACAGTAGTTCTAATTTCAACTACACTAGGAGTAGAGGATTCTACAACTTCTTTCCTCTTGCTAGAAGGCATAGCCCTACGAGGTCTAGCCGTTGTGGTCTCTACTTCAACTTCAAAGGTGAAACCAGAACGTTTTATAAAAAATTTCTATCATTTCTTTAGAAACACTATTGCTTCTTAAAAATGACACCTTTATTTAACGTACTTGGGATCTACCACTCTAAAACTTCCAAGAGGTGACAGAAGATTACCCTAATTCTCAAGTGCCTCGATTGTCTTCGTGACAATGCTTTGAGATTCCTTCTGAGTTGGAGTGGATAGATTAGCACTTGACAATCTTCCCTTCCTTGGTCAACGGATCAATGGAGTACCCTGACTCTCAATTTGTTATTCAGGCTCGTAAGAAATGTGGATGTGAGTTGCTTTTCTGGCTGCCCTAAAAGCCATTGTTGAGCTCCTCAGTGATCCACAGATGCCGTAGTATGTTTTGCAAGAAATACTCTTGAATTTGGGTGCCTTTTCATGATTTGTGAAAGAGTTGAGAAAAAAGTTTGAATTGTTGGTGCAAAGCTTTCTCAGCGCATTCGTATTTTTCCTACTAGTAAAGACGTCTATAAGGATCTAAATGTAGATTCTAACTTCACTAGAGAACTTAAATCTCATGTTCCACATGGTAGTTTTCCTCTTAGATACATTGTCATGCATATAATTTTCACAAATTGTCTTAGACCTGAAGTCACCTCCAAAACTAACATCTCTAAATATGAGGCTAAACTTCTCTAGGTAATAAAGAACACTTTTGCTTTCTCTTTGCCATACACCATCTTCTTCTATATTTACAGGACGGTAAGTATAGTCAAGGGAAATTGCCTTATGATTCATTGATCCCAAAGATCTTTAAGCATTTCAATGTAGAACTTCCCAAGGGGTTGTGAGAAAAGTCAATTCCTAACTAGTCTGTTGGGGAAAGTATGATTCTGAACATGCATTACAAACCATCTAAGGAAGGTTAGACAGATGCAAATAATAAGCTCGTGAAGGTTAGAAACAAAGATGATGAGTTTGCAAGAATACTTATGGTAATGACACTTAAGAACAAAGAAGTATTGAGCAGAATATTCAGAGAGTGGAAAGGCTCAAATGATTCTCCTAGCCCCACTTTAGGTGAATCTGCACCTCCACCAAAGAAGAAACAAAGGATTAAATTCTTGAAGAGGATTGGAAGTGAACCTACTAAGGAATGTGAATAGATTGGTGAAAAATCTATTGTGACTGAGAAGTGCAGCATTGAAAAGGAAAGACAAAGTCAAGAAGAGGAGAAGACAATTGAAGAGATGCAAAAGGAAGCAACAAAGTTAGCAGTAGAGGAAAGGATAGTTGACGCGGACATAAAGGAAGAATAAGAAAGGCTAGCTGAGGCAGAAAGGTTGATGCTGAAAGAAAGGTTGAAGAAGAAAAGTAGGCTAAAGATGTTAAAGTTGAACATGAGATTCAAAGACGAGAAGAAAACAGAAAGGATTGATCCCAGATCCTGAAATTTCCTTATATTCAAAATAGAACGCACATCAGTAATGGAGAGATTTGAAAAAGAAAAGCTAGATGAGCTTTGGGAAGATTTGCTAAATGAAGGGGAAGCTGCAGGTGATGATGAAATGGATATTGAAGATAACATTGTAGACCCTATTAGTCCAGTACCTCCAAAATAAATATTGGTAGAGATTACTAAATCATTTGTAGATAGTACAGGAACCGAGATTAAAGATTGATGAAGTTAATATTCATGAGGATGCTCAAACTCAGGTTGAGTCTTGAGATAAGAAGAAATATAAGATTCATGTCACTGAGACTGGGAATACTAATACTGATGCTCCTAATCTTTTAAGTTCGTTGAAGGAGGTAAGGGAAAATTAGGTTGTTTTAAAGGATGATATGAAGTCACTCCAAATAGAGCTATAGAGTCACATGCAGTGCTTGAAGGAAGATGTTGGAAAGAAAATATTTGTCCAACGTCTTTCGGCAATGTACGAGGAAGATTGATGAGACTGGCTACAAGCTGCAGTGCTATGGGCTGATTCGAGTGCCCTTTGATGGTTTTGGCAACAATGACAAAGATGACAATGCCGATGACAACACAACAACCCCTCCACATCAAAATGAATTTGGTTATATTTTTTGCAGAATTACTGGGGATTTGTTAGTGGAATTATTGTCAACTGTTCTAAAAGTTTAAATTTTAAGGTGAATGTGCAGTTTATTATTTATTCTAACACTTCCTCCACATATTTAGTTTGGTCTTTTAGTTGGGGAGGCAAATGGGGCTAAAAAGATTCAAACTCAAGATTTCTCTCTTTGATATCGTATGAGATTTCGTGGAACACTGTCTAAAAGTTTAAGTTTTTAGAGAAAGGCGTAGTATATCATATAATTATTCTATCAAAGATTTATTATTTATTTATTTTAACAAGAATCTCTAATCGTGCACCAAAGCCAAATGGTTGGAACAAGGTCTGATTCCAAATGACAGGCATAGAGCAGTGTATAAGCCCTAAAGCGTTAGCTTAACATTCATGCAACTATACTTGGTTTCGTGACAGAAACAAATAGATGATGAGCCGTATTGCTGTGTTTCCTGAGGTTCGCACTTGTCGCAGCAGTCGAGCTTTCGCAAGTTTGCGATGCCGCGAGAGGAGACGCAAGCACGGACGTTGGATATAGCATCCGCAATGGGCAAAACTTTCGCCCTTTGTCTTCAATGATTGTTGGGCTGGTCTCCGGGATTTCTAGGGCTTTGTTATGACAATGTAGTACGCAGAGCTACCCCTACATAGTCCGACTGCAGTCACTGCTTAGTTTTGTGAAAGGAGACACTTGAGAAAATGCGTCATTGCAGCATCGGGTATTAGGTTCAACTCGAGGATTGTCAGTTTCGAGTTTCGGATCTAGAAATACTCCTTCCACGAAAAGTAGACTTTCCACTGGCCTTCACTTTTATAGTGGCTCGGTATGCGTATAAATTGAACAGAGGGAGATATAGGCATTGAGATGCGCCGAAATCTTTAGTCATAAATGATGTATCTGTACACGATTCTCCGATGGAAAATCAGGCCATGTTATGGAATACTTGACTGGGTTTAACATTTTTTATATAAAAAAAATCCATAAAAGTTCAGCATAATCTTACGTATATAGTTTTATGGATTGATGAAGTGACCGAAGGGACAATTATTTAAGAAGTCTTAAATTTATTACACTTTTAAATTTTTAATTTTATATATTTTTGTATTTGCACAATTAAGTCAATCTAATCAATTTACACTAGAAATCGCAGACATTGAAACCAATCGTTCATGGCTGATATAGACAATTTTAATAATATTTAAATATTTTTTCAAACTTTATTATTATTGTTTTTTTCAATATATATATTTTTACGACTTTGGCCAATGATGGTCGGCAAGTGACCTCACCGCCACAATGCCCTCGCTTGTGGCCAATGAGGCCACGACGCCCTTGCCAAGATCCAAGAGAGGGCATTAGGCACCTCGTTGGCAATTCAACTATGGCTAGTGAGGGTGTCATCACCCTCGTCAACCAACGGGCGAGGGTTTCGGCCCTCACTTGGATCTCAGTGAGGGCCTGTTGCCCTCGTTCATGGCTGGCGAGAACGCATTGGAATTGTAAAATAAAACAAAGAAAAGAAAAATCATAAAAAATTTGAAAAAATATTAAAATATTATTAATAATTGTTAACGTTAGCGCTAATTGTGCCACATAGGATAGTCGGTGTCTATGTTAACGATTCATGCCAAAATTGGTCAAATGAATTCACTTGGTAAAATGTGAAAAAGTTTAGGAAAGACTCAAGTAACACAATTAAAACGTTTATAATTGAATTAGCAAAAATATAATAGGTTTATGATTTTTTAGATAATTTTTTCAGTGACCTATGGAGCAACTCCTTGAGCAGCGCGATAGCTGCGAGGAGCATTTTCTTGCTGGGCTTGAAAAGTTACAAATCCAGAGTTTCTTTTCTGAATTTGAAGTGGGGAAAGGCATATCCGAAAGTCCCCATCTCGCTCGAGAATCTTGACTATTGTCTCAAAGCCAGAGAAGTCGGAGGATTGGTTTTCGACCGGACCTGTCCATATTTCTCTTCTTGTCGGATTCTTTGGGAGATGAAGAAAAAATCGATGCCCCAGGCTTGCTATTTGAAGATTTCTTTGACTTTAATGCTAATGTTCGGATGGTTCTTGCTTTAAGGGAGGTGCCTTGCTAAAGTTAAAAGTAGAAAAGGTTTTCCCACTAGAATTTTTCTCATATATGCAAGCATGAAAAATGGAATCAGCACTGAGTGGTGTTGCTCGCTTTGGGCTTTCTCCCCCTCACGAAGGAAAGAAGTTCGAATCCCCAGCATGTCGCAGGTAGACTTACCCGCTTCACAGGGTGGTGGGTTCCTCCGTGAGCCCCAGGGTTTCCTCGCCGATTGTCGGCTTACGGATTTCCCTGGGTCATCAAAAAAAGAAAAAGAACCGTCAAAAGCAACTCTCTTACCTGACTCAAATTTTTAAGAGAAACAGTTAACCTAATATGATATCATTGTATAGGATGAGAGTTCAAATCCTAATGCGCTCTCTCAAACTCATCAACCATGATATTAGGCTCATAATTTGCTCACAAGAATATAAGAATTGAGTCTTGCGAGGGTTAACATGCTTACACGCTAGAAAGAGTCTTAAATAACATGCTATTTGTACTTTATTGACCTGGTCGTACCGATTTAAATTTTGGGAGAAAACAGTTAATCTAACGTTGGACATGTTATTCTTTTTGCTCCCTTATATTTTCATAAAATTAACCATCTCAATAATGCACAAAAGGCCTTGGTAAAGATCCTAAAAAGCGTCGGTGCAGCACACTAGGCTCTATGCCAACGGATCTTTACTTTGTAATGATGAGCGTGTTAAAAAGGTCCTGTCATGAGCCAAGGCTTCTTGAAATCAAGGGAGTGACTAAGAGATTCGAACATGTGACCATAGGCATTTCAGATCAATTGAGGGTAAACCCTACACCACTAAGCCAACTATGGCGATGGTCTCAAGAAAACAATTTGATGATCTTCTCTACCAATAGTTTATCTACCGGCAATGAAACCTTATATTGACAACTTTTTCTGCCATTTATACGACATTTACGGACAACATATGTGTCGCTAACAATTTGGCGTCCTCCTAACGCATTCTTCCTATTTCCCCTATCAATCATTAAATAATCTTTCTCAACTAAACTTTAAAGGGTAAAATTAGACAACTTTTCTGTGACTTGTTAGTAAATATATGAGTTGACAAATGTGTGAGTTATATTTGTACAATATGTGTATATATAACTCCAAGGTTTGTCAATACCATTCAATGAAAAACCTCCCTTGCACTTTGTGAATCCGTAAACATCCACAAACGAACCCATCTCTCGCATAAAGCTATACAATCCGTGATAAATTCGGACAAAATTTGGATATATTGTTCTGCATCGTGTCCCTGATGATGCAACAAGAGAAGAAACCGTCCAGAAAGAGTAACATCACGACGTTTTTGTTGAAGGGCTGTGTCTAAGACCTTGTTTTGCATCACCCAAGGTATCGTTCGTTCCTATGGTCTTCCGAGGAACCCAAAATTAGGATATGTCGTTCTGCATTTTGTGTCACTGATGATGCAACGACAGAAGAATAAAACAAGGAGTAACATAATGGCGTTTTTGTTGACGGGTGTCTAAATACCTTGTTCTGCATCATTCAACATATCAGCTGGTTCTCATCTCCAAAGATGGCCGACTCTAGAAATTGTAAGGCTCTTGCGTTTCGGCGAAGCTTAGCAGCATATTTCTGAAATAATACAGTAATACCGTTCATCTAATGGAGAATATCACATCTGCCGTCACGTTTAGCTTCTTAGTGTGCTAATTACAAGGAATCTACCAAATGAGAATCGATTATTCTGCATGAAAGCCAAACGTTGGAATGGACTCTTATTTCAAAAAACAAGTGCAAAACAAGTGCAAAACGTTATATAAACCCTGGAGCGTTTGCTAACATTCATGTCATCGCACTTGGTTTCCAGACACAAAACTCATTGAAGATGAGTCATATTGGTGTTTTCTGGAGATTCACAATCGTCATGGTAGTTGGGCTTTCTTGTGTTTATGACTCCGTGAGCGGAGAACCAAACATAGACATCGTCGATAGAGACCCCGTCCCTTCCTTTCCATTATTGTTGAGCTGGTCTTCTCCAGGATTTAGAAGAACACACCGCCACGAGGGGCTACGACTACTATGACACAAATACGCAGTTTTCGGAGGTTTGTTATGGCCATGCTGCATGCAATGCTCAGCTTTCACAGTCCGAATGCATTTACTGCTTACAAGTATGTGAGGAAATACTTGGCAAATTGTGTTATTGGAACTTCGGGTATCAGGTTCAACTCGAGGATTGTCGGCTTCGGATCGAGCCATACTACTACAACGACAATTAGAACTTTTCGCTAGTCTAAATAATCTGATGGCAATCTGACGTGTCATAAGTTGAACAGAGGGAGTTGTTTGCTTGAGATGCACCGAGATTTCTAGTCGTCAATAATGTAGCTGTACACGATTCTCCGATGACAATAAGGCGATGGCCTGAAATAATTGATAAATCATTTACATAGTTTTATGAAGTGATTTCGTTAGAACTTATGAACGTTAAATTTCATGCTAATCTATTATTTTGTTTCCTACTAAAATTTAAGGGGATAACAATTAACATGATACCAGAGCACAGATGAAGAGTTCAGATCCTAGCACTCCCTTTCAAACTCATTAACCTTGACATTGGGCCATAATTAGTCAAGTCTTGGGAGTGTAAAGGGCCGGCTTACAAACAAGGAAGATTGTATAGTAATATGCCTATTTGCACGACTCTTCGAAACTAGTTAAGCTAGGGGAAGTACAGGCTCTTCTTGTTGAGGCCCGCGGCTTGTCCAGGCCTTTCTAAAGAGCCACCTTAGTCTATTATTCAGGTCGCGAATTGAATTGCTAAAATTCGTAGACAAAAGTCACTATTCCCGAATTGGCTTACTTAACCTCCTTACTCTTTGGGATTTAATTTATCTTAAAACTCCTTTAAGAGTCCTTTTTGTGTGAGTAGTAGCATCTTGAATAAAATTCATTCCTCTGACAAAAGAAAAAAGTGCTGGGGGAAAACAATTAGTGTACTTCAATCTATTTCCTCTCTTACTTTTTTTTGTAAAATCAGCCTTTTTATCTACGCACAAAAGACATTGATAAAGATCCAAAAAAGCGCCGGTGTAGCACACTAGGGTCTATGTTTACTTCGTACCAACTGAAAGTTTGTTAAAAGGTCTTGTCATGAGAGACGGACTTACATGTGGACGAATTAAGGCATCCAAATACCAAGAAGCGAGTGGGTGATTCAAATACGTGATGACCAGACAGGGCCTAAATCACTTCAAAGTAAGCCCATATACCAGTAGGCCAACCACGGGGATGGTCTCAAAAACCGATGGATTATCTGTCGGCAAAGAAACTTACACCAGCACGCTTTTCGGGCATTTGCACGACTTTCACCGACAACATGTGTGTCACAAAAAAATTTGGCCTCATTTTCCTCCTTGCCCTCGCTGTTTCCCCTAGGGTGTGCATGGGTCGAGAGTCAACCCTGGACCGACTCTGGATCAGCCCAACCCTACCGGTCTTGGTCCAGTTTCCAAAGAGATTGGATCGGTCCTTAATGCTAGAATTCCTGGACCAACACTGTGCGGATTGGTTATCGATCTTGAGAGTTCCGAGTCGATCCCACCCGGACTAACTCTGACTATATATATATATATATATATATATATATATATATATATATATATATATATATATAAAACCTTAAAATAAACTGCGTCAATAATATTAAATAGCTCTTCTGTCATATTTGCCCTCTTAGTCTTCTGTCACGCCCCGATCCTCAGGCAGGTGCACATCCCTTATCTTGGTCGAATTTTTAGAAAGCGATATCCCATGACATATCGCCGACCCGCTCATTTTAATAAGCACACGCGGAAGTAATTATAAAATCTCCAGACAATAATTCAATGGGATAAAAAAATAGGACCGCAACTCACAGAAACTAGGACATACCTTTATACATACCGGGCTAATTTATTTACATCGCCAGCTGATATTTACAAGGTCTAACAAAAAGATTGGTTGTCAAAATTTGCTGTCCTAGGACAAACTATTCAGACTTGACTTCTGGACCCTCAAAGTCCACTTGATTCGGGCGAGACAATGGGTCTTCCACATCACCGTCAGGTAGGTCCGCTTGTTCGACATCCTTGGCCGCATCAATCACTTCGGCAGGGACATCGAAGCTTAAAAGGGGGCCTATCCTTAAACCGTATGGAGTGGTTCGAAACCAGGCTCTAAAAAGATCGGGTACTTCTTGATTTGGGGCCTCTTCTGCCCAGACTGAAGTTACCACCAACTCATATGTCCAAACGCTCCTTGGATCAAGAAAAGCATAGACCCGATCAGTCGTTCTCGTAGGACGACCATACCAGCTAGGGGGATCTGCCATTTTCGAACCTGGAAATGTTGTCTCATAACCGGGATGAGACTATGTCTCAACAAGTTCTACCCCACTAAGGCCCAATTAGTAAATTAATACACCTTAGGGCTGCCTATGCACAACGTGAGTCAGATGACTTACATTGACCTCATATTCCACCTGCAATTCAAGGTTATATATGAATACTTCATAAATCATAACGAACAATCAATCAAATCACGACAATCTGATCAAATTATTGATCAATCGAACTAGTCGATTACATGTCAAACGGACCATTCTAGGTAATTGATTCCACACCATATAACCTTCCATCGGGCACTCGATCACAAAGCCACACCAATGCTCTGGGGCATCAGGTTCGCCAAAGTGACGTATCCACTAGACAATTGCGTGCGTTCTTTAAGGCGCCTTTTTCGCCAGTGATATCCCAAATCACCGGACCACACATGCCTACAACGATTTTTTCAATAGACAATTGCGTGTGTTTTCTAAGGCGTTGTTTTCGCCAATGATATCCCAAATCACCGAACCACACATGCCTATAATCATGTATTCAATAAACAGCTACGTGTGTTCTTTAAGGCGTCGTTTTCGCCAATGATATCCCAAATCACCGAACCACGTATGTCCATGATGGGATATGTATTGGACCGGTACGTGCATTCTTTAAGGTGCCATTTTCGCCAGTGACATCCTTGGTCACCGAACCACGTAGGCCCATACACCGTATCTAATCGGTCCAAGCCCAAAGTACTTTTGATTCACTCTCACCATTCTACTCACTTTACAACTCAACAAAGCATTATAAATGCTGAATAAACATACTTGGCCATTTACTAATCAATAATTCAATCTCAATCAATTCCAATCAATTTAGGGTAAATCCTTAAAATATCACAATTTATTTAATTCCATGCAACGTAGAACTCAAATAAATAAACAGACTACGCCACAACAATCAACACGAGATTTCGGTCGTCAACCATCTCAATCTTAATTTCTGAAAAAAAAATAAATAATTAATTAATTTCGAAAATTAATTAATAAATATTAAAATTTTAATTTAGCTCAAAATAAAGTCCGATTAAATAAACACACTTCACCATGGTCATCAGCATAATATTCCGATCACTAGCCATCCTAGTTGAATTTTCGGAAATTAATTAATTAATTAATTTCGAAAATTAATAATTAATTACTAAAAATCCAATTTAAGCCCGAATTGCCTAATTGAAGCCCGCTAAGGGTCGGGAAAAATCCCGAGATACTTTCAATAAATAGTAGACCACATCTACTTGCTAAGTACACATTCAATTAGTCTAATTTGCATCACAATTGACTAATAAACACTAATTCATTCTAATCTAACCACCTAATTGCATTTAATTAAACTTAACCAACCCCTAAGCATAATTAGCAAACTAAGTAGGGAATAGTGAGATTACTCACTTAGTTAAAAGTGGAGACTGGATCACTGCGATAGCGGCCGAAACCTAAATTTACGGCGGTGTCGGCGGACACTCGGGCCGGGCCCAAAAGCCTTGCAAGCCCACAAAAATTTCTGGGCTCAGACTTGGGCTTGGGCCTACTTCTTGGGCTTCAAGTGAGCTGTGAATGGGCTGAGGATGGGCTGCTGAGTTAACGGGCTTCAATTGGGCTGCACGGAGTGGGCTGATCTTGGCTTAAATGAGGCCTCCAAATGGCGTGGGCTGAGCTGAAATTGGGCTGAAAACAAACTGCATGGGTTGTGGGCTTGACTGTTGCAAATCTTCGTGGACTAGACTTTGGCGTCAATTGGGCCCAAAAGAAATTCGCTGGGCTGTTGGACTTGTGGCTGGGCTGCTCGCACGAGCGAGTGAAGACTGAAGCAGCCGAAGATTTCAATCCATTGAAGACACGTGAAGATGAAGCTGCTTCGGTGGTTCGTCTTCGAGAGGGGTTGGCACGAGCAAGAAAACCGCAAAGATGGAAGCAGCTGCTGGATCCACGGGACTTCGCTGGCAGCTAGTCTTTGATCAATCTTTGATGGATTCCTCTAGGCGTGCCAAGAAGTGAAGATGGCCGCATGGATGAAGGATAGCACGACAAGGAATCAACAACTTAGCTTTGTTGGACTCTTTTGTTGACCGAACTTGGTAGAGACATGGAGCTCGGTGGTGTGAGGTGTTAACCGAAGGTGGTGGGGCAGCTTGCAGGAGGAATTTTAGTCGACTTTAGGGCTTCGGTGGTTGACTAATTGGGTGGAGTTAACGGCTGCTTTGCTGGCATGTATGCGTGAGGGGAGCAGAAAAGTTCGGTGGGATTTTGTGGGGGTAGCACACGTGAGAAAGACAAATAAACAAGGAGGAGGGGCAGAGAACTCGGTGGGATAGAGAGCATGAAAGAAACTAGACCGAAGAAAAGAAAAGGAAGCAGCGTTCTACGTCTTTGTCGGGCCGAATTCTCGTGCAGGTCCAAAAGAAATAAAAGAAGAATAACCTAAAAAAAACTAAATTGAGATTATAATTTTAATCGACTATAAAACGACTTTGACAACAGGACATTCCCAGGCCAAATTCTTTGTCCATTTCAAAATTTGAAATCTAAACGAAGACCAAGATAAGACGGCCTCTTTATCTCATGAATTTCTCTCAAAACCGAATTTTGATTCAATTTTCTCGACATCCGATTTTTTGAACAAATGAATTCAGTTGAGGTTTGATTTGAAATCAGAAAAAGCCCAAACAACTTTCATTCACCGATTCACTTACATCAGATGCCAAAAGTCTCTTCGAATTGACCAATCTGAATTTTCACTCGTTCTCTAAATCGTCCATCCCGATTTCCCGAAAAAACCCGAACTCTCCAGAATTTTCTCAAAAGGTGAGTTGATGTTCTTAGAATGACTCATGACAAGACAAGACTTCAATTTCTGAAATCGAATTCAAATTTGCGGTTATTTTCAATCAAACGCGCTTTTAGTGTGACCTTACCTACCGGGTAGCTTCTAAGAATTTTTGGTGCAATTGATTCGAGGTCGATTTTCTTCAAACTATAATGAACCCATTCGACACATTGGCGACTCTCGATGATCGTGAAAAACTCAAGGTTTTAATATATGAGCACATGGCACCCAAAATGACAGAAAATCGGTTTAGTATCGATCGATGAGAATTTTACAATCAAATGGCATCACCCATACTTGATCACACATCTCAGTCGAATTAACCTATCTCCGGTCTCTGATCGATCTTGACAATGCCGTAATAACCTTTACAAACTAGCACGGTCGAGTAGTCGATTCCTGATTGAATTCTCAAGTCTATTGCGTTTAAAATCTCTAAATAACTTCACTGGATAGGCCAGTTATCTCGTGAGTGGCCAACTTAGAGAAAAACACTATAGTCACATTGACAAAAGACCCATCTTATCCAATCGAAATCAGAACTTGAAATTCAGGATGTCACATCTTCAATTTGCCAAAATAAAAAATAAAAATAAAAAAACAACTTCTTTAGTCACCACTTGACACTTGTGCCGCTCACTACTCAATGCTTGCTTGGCTTGTTGCCTTCCGCACGATATTCGATGATCATCCTGTTCGATGCTCATCCCACTTGACTCTCACCGCTTGCTTTTCTTATCTGACCTCGCTCATCATCGAACCCATTAGATCAGTATGGTCCTTGGTTGCCTTTTTAAAGAGTACAAAAAATGAAATAAAAAAATTATTGGTTGATCCTTGGTTGACCCTGAAACCGAATCGAACCTATTGGGTCAGTTCGTTCATCAATTGCTTTTTTAAGGAGTACAAAAAATGAAATAAAAAATTATTGATTGGTTCTGGGTTGACCTTGAAATCAAACCAAACCCATTGGGTTAGTTCGGTTCTCAATCGCTTTTTTAAGGAGTACAAAAAATAAAATAAAAAAAATTATGATTGGTCCCGGATTGACCATGAAACCAGATCGAACCCATTGGGTCGGTCCGGTCCTCAGTTTCAAGTTCAATAGGGTCGGTTCTCAGTCCCAAAAATTAAGGACTAGCACTGTGCGGATTGATCCTAAGGTTAGGGAGCGGACTAGCTCAATTCAGACCATGCTCACCCCCAATTTCCCCTATCAATCGTATCAATAATCGTTCTCGCACGAGTAAATTTTAAATTGTAAAATTAGACAGCTTTTCACGACAAAACATATACATGTGAGTCAGTAAATACACGTGTGTTGTATTTGTCCAGTATGTGTATCTATCCGCAACGCTTGTCCGGATCATTCAATGAACGGAAAAGTTCGCTGCACTTTGTGCAATATTAAACATGCGGATATAAACCCATCTCTCGCATATAATTATATACTATCTGGCGTCAATTTGGATGATTTGTTCTGCATTTTGTGTCACTGATCATGCAACAGAAGAAGAAGAAGAAACAGACAAGAAAGAGGTAACATCACGGCTTTTCTATTGATGGCTGTGTCCAAGACCATGTTTTGTCTCACTGAACATAGGAATTTAAGTTGGACTTGAGTACTCCCAATGAGGCGGATACATCGGATCCTGCTTGGACTATTTACAAAGTCGGTACTACGTGGTCATTATCCTGATCGTGTAATTAACAGAATATGCGTGAAGGATCCTGGGAAGCCTTAAGATCGATGTACAAATCTTTCTATTAGACAAGCGTAATTACCAGACGTAAAAGTTGGAGTATAACTTTGTAAGAGAAAAAACCGGAAATTCTATCATATACTGCACGTTAATCTGCTATACATCAAAGTGTTACATCAAGTTGCTGTTTTGGGGCATACATGATAAACGCATTCATCTAATGCAAGATTATTGACATACTTGTCGAAAAATTATGTTTTCACTTGGTCAAGTGAAATGTATTTACCGTAGTTTATGGACCCTTTCTCTTACTTCGACCATTATATTTTCATGAGTTCATTGTGCTAGGATTTGATGCGTGAACATTTGATTATACAATTGTGAAAGGAATGAGATCGATGTATATGTTTAAGAAGATTATTATCAATGAATAAGTTCATGTAAAAAGGGGGGAGGGGGGACGTTCAACATTGGGTAGCATTGGATAGGCAAGTTTAATACAAATTACAATCGTGATATATATCACAATACTGTTATTGGAGCCCAATGTATCATAAACCGAACAGTCTCATTGGATCAACTTTCGGAGCCGGATGAAATAGAGATAGGGATAGAGTTTTGTTAATTTTTTGATGAAATAAATTTTCGCTAAGGCAATAACTTGGGAAAAGATTACCCAAATCTTAGTATCATCTAAATTTTAATTTATCAGAAATCCATGTCAATTGTTGATCAGAATTGGTCAACCATGGAAAATGGCGGAACCAGAATTCAGAGAGAGCGGAGGAGAACATGAATTTTTTGAGAATGTAATTGATGGAAGTATAGTACATTTAACTTCGACTAGATCTACAGTGTGGTGGGCGGATTTTTGTATTTTTATAGGCCCTGTCTTCTTCCATCCAATCTTCTCATTAGTAGGTTACGAATAGGGATACCATCTTATTTATATTCACTTAAGTTTGCATGTAGGTGATATCAATAACTTATAACCCTTCAATCAAAGATATTGTTGAAGGAAATTTCCTCTATCCTAATTTGAGAAAATTTCCTTCAAAGATATCCCTAGCTAATTTGTATATTACAAGTTAAACGCTATCACATATTAACTAAAATTAATACTGGGTGACGTCCATATGTAATCCATCAATTAGAAACATGGTGGGAATGATGTCTCACACGCTAAAAAGTATTTGGTCAACCTTACATCGAAACATAGAAATTACTTTTATCAGTGAAAAAATTTATCTTATCTACTAAATTTTTTTAGACACGAGGGTTATATTTTCCTCAAACAATTATCTTCTTAAATGTGAATTACAAAAATTGACATCACCCATATTTATATTAGTTAGTTTGCATATGTGTGATATTTATAACTTCAAAATCACCCATAAGAGGTTTGAGTAGACTCCCACGAACTCTCTCGAATTAAGGATTAATGAAAATATAGCTTTTTTTTTTAAAATATTCTAAGTAGGCAATCATAAAACTCAATCTCAAATGATAATTGACTTCTACATAAATCTTGCTACAAAAATAACAATAACAAGGTCTAGAGTTACGGTTTTTGTGTGGCTTTGCCCGGGTGCCCAGAAAAGCCGGACAAATTTGCAACTCCCATTAACTCGGGGAACTTTGAATTGATCATTGGCTGGGTTAGATCGGCCCATCATGGGCAGCCCAATTCAGTCCAAAAAGCCTAGCAAATTTAGTTACTACTGAATAAAGTGTTCAACTATATAATAGGGATCTTTAATCGGCTAATATTAATTTAGTTCAACATTTGAATCATATATTGCAGGGTTTACTAATAAACATCTTCTCAATTTGCGTGAAAGAACTTGGATCGAATTACCATGTTAGGCATTTTCCCAAATTTTCTTTCACACATTTCGATAATACCAAATATACCGAGCAACACAGATACATGACTAATTACTAGTTACAGATAAATTGTAGCCGAATCATTTCCATCTGCATGCCATTTTTGAATTACTGCCCTCATTGTCAAGGATTTGAGTATTAAGAAACCGATAAACCTAAGTATCGCATTTATGACCCCCCACCCCCCCAAAAAAAAAGAACTAGGTATCGCATATTACGAATGGGCCTCAATTTCATTCTCACGTTTTGCAAAAGAGAAAATTTCAAGTACTTTCATATTGTCAATACTGAAACAAAATTGCTCACTACAACAATTCATCTCTCTCTCTCTTCTTTTTCAAGCATAAATTTATGGTCCAACAAATGAAACAACACAAATAAATCACCCCATAATTGATGTAGTTTGTTTTGGATGCCAGGAGATTTCTAATTTAGGAATTGTATATCATATATATATATATATATATATATATATATATATATATTCAAAGACTATCATCTATTCAAATCCTACCAATTTTACACAAATCATTTTGTGTCAAGGCCAAACAAGCCAAAAGACTTGAATAAATTGATCCATGAATCTTACAAGGTATTCTGTGGGCCCTAAGTAGATGAACCTACGTGTCCTTACCCTTGTATTATAAAAAACATATATATTGCATATTATTGTAAAATGTTGTGTTGCGAATATATAATAGAGAAAAGATTGAGAAGAGAAAGCAAGTGAACACCATAAATATTAGAGAAAGCAAGATGAGAGAGCTTTATTTCTAGTATCTCACTGTCGTGTTTCTGTGTTGTTCTAATTAGTTGTTGTTATTGTATTGTACATTAAAACTAAACTCTTATTTATAGAAGAACAAGAAGGTACTTATCATTACTATCAATGTATCGAATGATACATGTACTGGATAAGGGAGACGGACGTTCATTGTATAGGGAAATGTACTTAGAACATTTGATACAAATGTACCATAATAAGTACATTGGATAAGATGAATATAATGAATGTTCATTCATGTATTATATCCATTTATGTATTTCATAACACTCCCCATTGAATATTCATCGTATTCATTACGAATGTGCATCGAATGATACCGCATCATTAAAAACCTTAAGCTGGAAAAACCCAGTGGGATAAAAACCAGATAAAAGGGAAAAAGAGTGCAGAGCACAAAAGTTATGATCTATCTCTTTTATGGATGCATTAATTGCCTCGTTAAAAACTTTAAGCCGGAAAAACCCTATGGGAAAAAACTGGACATAAAGAAAAAAGAGTGCAATGCATATATAGCCACTCCTGGGGTTAATCATTATTACATCTTGTGAACTCACCTCATATCAATATTGCAATGAATAGTTCATAATATCTCCCCCTCAATTGAGCCATATAGCCACTTCTGGGGCTAATCAATTTTGCATCTTGTGAACTCGCCGCATACCAATACCATATACTAATTTCTCAAAAGTTGATGTTAGCAATGATTTGGTAAAAAGATCTGCAAGATTATTTATGGATCAAATCTGTTTAACAATTTGTCGACTTTCTTGGAGTTCATGAGTATAGAAAAATTTCGGTGAGATATGTTTGATCCTATCACCTTTGATATATCCTCCCTTGACTTGTGCAACACAAGCAGCATTATCTTCATAAATTATAGTGGGAGAATTTGTAACCGGTATTAAGCAACAAGAATTATGAATATGTGTTATAACGGATCTTAACCAAACACACTCTCTTCCAGCTTCATATAAAGCAATAATCTCATAGTGGTTAGAAGATGTAGCTACTAGCGATTGCTTCGTAGAACACCAAGAAATAGCAGTGCCGTTATAACAAAATATTCAATTTACTTTATGCTCAAGCTCTAGACCAAGACAAAGTTTGGTTTTATCCAAATCTTTAACTTCAAACTCCCTTTTCAAATATTCAGCAGTTTCAGCTAACTCTTCTGGAGTTCCAATTAAATTTATATCGTCGACATAAACTGCTATAATAGCAAATCTGGTTTCTAATTTCTTAATAAACACGCATTGGCAGATATGATCATTCTTGTACATTTCCTTAATTAGGTACTCACTTAGGCGTTGATACCACATGCGACTAGATTGCGTTAACCCGTACAAGGATCTTTGCAATTTTATTGAGAATAAATTGCAGGGGGTGCATGCTTCAAGCATTTTGAATCCCTCAGGAATTTTCATATAAATATCAGAGTCTAATGAGCCATATAGATATGCCGTCATAATGTCCATAAGACGCATTTCCAATCTTTCAAATATTGCTAGGTTAATAAGAAAATGAAATGTAATTATATTCATCACAGGTGAATATATCTCATTATAATCAATCACATGTCTAAATATGTCTCATTATAATCAATCCCAGGTCTTTGGGAGAATCCTTGGCAACGAGTTGGGCTTTATACCTGACAACCTTGTTTTCCTCATTTTGTTTTCGGATAAATACCCATTTATATCCAACGGGATTTATATTATCGGGGATACGAGTTATAGGTCCAAAAACCTCTCATTTAGTTAAGAAAGCTAATTCATCTTTAATTGCTTCCTCCCACTTAGACCAATCTTGCCTTTGACGACATTCAATAATGGATTGTGGCTCACAATCATCATCCATAATTTTATGAGCAACTAAGAATGCAAAAACATCATCAATGATTATTTTATTTCAATCCCAAATTTCATTACAATATGTAATGGAATTCTCAGTATTCTCAGGGCTAGTGCTCCTTTCATGGATTTGCGCATTTTCAGGGGCAATAAGCTCTTTGGGAGCAAGCACAACGCCAGGCTTTTTTGGAGCAGATTCTTGATTCTTTCCCCTTCGTTTTCGAGGAGTAGTATCTTTTGATCCTATCGGTCTACCACACTTCAAGTGCGCAAGTAAACGTGCAAATGTGACATTACACGTAGATAATAGGCAAACATGGGACCATCTACAAGATGCGTCCACTAGTACCATAAAATATCGAAATGGTCTACTTGGTAGTTGTATTGGTTCACAAATATCACCATGAATTCTTTACAAGAATAAAGGAGATTCAAGATTAACCTTTGTTATAGAAGGTTTGATAATGAGTTTTACCTTTATATCCTTTAAAGGGTGCCTTTTTGTATTTTGAATTATCCTACGCATCATTGAAGTGCCAGGATGACCAAGGCGATCATGCCACAGTCCAAACTGATCAGGGTTTACCAATCTCCAAGATGTGGTAGCATAGGTTTCAATAGCCTTAATCATGACACAATACAAACCCATAGAAGAAGCTTCTAGCTTCTTATGGATGGTCTGTAGACCCATCTTATAAGATGAAATGCCAATATATTCCTTATCTTGCTCATAAATAGTCTCAATATGGTATCTATTACGGCGTACATCTTTGAAACTGAGCAGATTCCTTTTTGATCGAATGCTTATAAACGCATTCTCAATATGTAGGATTGTGCCATTTGGCAAAATAATTGTAGCATTCCCAAAAATCATCAATAATCAAAACATGACCTGATATTGTATGGATTTGTGCCTTACGCAATGTCATACTCGAAAAAAAAATGTCTACTACAAAATATAGTATGTGTTGTTACACTATCAAGCAAACAATCATCTTCATTTTTTTCGGTATTTTCCATTTGCATTTATATTAACAACTTCAAGTGTCAAGTATCATAAAAGTATATAGTCGAATAAAATTTCAAAAATAAATATTATATAAGGTTTCGAGTTTGATACCGCATAACTCAAGCTGAGAAACGATATCAAATAAAATAGAATTATAGTCAAACATTGATTTAAAATCTTGCAGTCTGAGATTTTGCTAATCATATTCTGCTTGAGGGATGATAACAGTTTTGGTATGATCATACCTATCCTTCAACCTCCTCCACAAGATATGCGGGTCTCAAACGGATAAATATTGAGTCTGCAGGCTCTCATGCAAATGACGGCGAATAAAAATTAGCGCATTTACTTTATCCTTTTCATTTGAGATTTCATCATCTGTAATTGTATTAGCGAGACATTGTCCTTGGAGGTGCATTTCCATGTCAAGGCACCAGGATAGATAATTCTTTCCACTCTGAGGATGTGGAATTTGGGCTTTTCAATATTTACCATAATCATTGCAAAAATACATCATTAAATTAATTAAAAGGATTTCCAAATATCCACCGCTACTTCAGGAGCAGAATGATACTTTTAGATTTGAAATTTGGCTTCGGGCCAATAAAAATAAAAATGAAGAATTGATAGAAGAAGATGAAGTATAAGTTGATCAATAAAAAGATACCCACCTTGCAAAAATTACTTACTTAGTTAGTAGATCCTCGTATTGTAACGTGTTGTAAAATATTGTGTTGCGAATATATAATAGAGAAGAGATTGAGAAGAGAAAGCAAGTGAACACCATAAATATTAGAGAAAGCAAGATGAGAGAGCTTTATTTCTAGTATTTCACTGTCGTGTTTCTGTGTTGTTCTGATTAGTTGTTGTTATTGTATTGTACATTAAAACTAAACTCCTATTTATAGAAGAACAAGAATGTACTTATCATTAATATTAATGTATCGAATGATACATGTACTGGATAAGGGAGACGAACGTTCATTATATGGGGAGATGTACTTACAACATTTGATACAAATGTACCATAATAAGTACATTGGATAAGATAAATATAATGAATGTTCATTCATGTATTCTATCCATTCATATATTTCATAACACATATATGGGTAATTTGCCTCCCCGAAGAACTCTTAATTGACACATTTTGTGGATTTAATTAGTTAAATAAGAAGAAGTAATCTATTACCGAGTGGTGTAGCAATAGTAAAAGGGTAATACAATCTTCCATGAGATTACAAGTTATGTCAAAAACAAACTTCTTCATAGGCACGTAGTTAGGCCCATCAGCCTATAACCTTCAAGCTTCTAAGTGGACGAAGGGTGCGTTTGGGAAAGCTTTTGGGAAAAGCCTTTAAGGAAATGCAAAGGCGGGATAAGTACACTAATGGTGCCATAAGTTGTGTACGGCGCTCACTTTGGTACCAAAAGTTTTCGCCGAATCACTTAAGTGCAAAAAATTTTGAAATACGCTCACTTTGGTGCCAACTCCGATTTGGTTGGTCGGAAATCTGATGTGGTCTTTTTTTATTTTTTATTAATAGTTGAAGCCGACGTGGATCGCCAAAGAATACAATCAGCATGCAAATAACAAAACAACGCCGTTTAGCATCTTTTCCCCCAAATAAGAAACCCTAAATCCCCAAATTCGAGTAGAATCGGAAATTAAAAACCCTAAATCCCCAATTCGACCAATTCGACCAGTTCGAATGCATATTTTGATTTTCTCTCAAAGTTATCAGCTTGCTCTTGCAAATGGAGGGCAGAAGCTTCAGCAGCGACTCACATTCCTATAAAAAAAAAAAGTAAATTGGATGGTGAGTGTTACTATTATTGTGGGTTACCGAGTCCGAGAAGAACATCTGGGACTCGATTGAATCCTGGGAGAAGATTCCATGGGTGCGGCAAATATAGAGAAGGTTCGAAGTGCAAATATTTCAAATGGGTTGATAAGAAATTCTCTTATCGAGCGACAAAGGTGATCCTGGAGCTACTTGAAGGCCGAAATCAACCTCCACCTGCATTAATGGACGAGTTGGAGGATGTCAACTCAATGCAAGCTCAAATAAAGGGTTTAACATCTCTGGTCAACCATTTGAAAAGGGAGATTTCAAGGTTGAAAATTGAAAAAAACTTTTACGAGCGTTAAGTGTGTTCTTATTCTCTTGTGTAGTTTATTTAAATGTGAAGAAAGTAATGAGAAGAAGTTTGTATGTCTACCATAGTCGAAGTTTGTATGTCTACCATTTTTGTATGAAGCAAAAGGTTTTGTTGTAATCCATGGTAGAAATGCAATGTTGGAGTTAGAATGCATTAATTGTGAGCACTTCAGAAATGCAATATTTGCTTGCTGCATTTTTTATTTGCCCTCTTGATTTGCTAATTTGTTGGCTTGCTGCAACTGCAAACCATGGCGAAAAGGAAGGTTGGAGTTGGAATGCATTAGTTCTGAGCACTTTTTATTGTTTAGTTGTGTATTGGTAATGTTTGTTTTGGTTAGTTTTTGCTTCAAATAGAATGGTTGCTGCATTTTTATCATTGTAATGGTTTGTTGGTTTGCTGGTTGGCTGCAACTGCAAACCATGGCAAAATTAAGGGATGGTGGCAAATTAACGACTGACCATTTCAATGCCAAAAATTGTAAATAGTGATCGTTTGAGTGCTAAGTTTTTATAAAAGTGATTATTTAAGTGCTAGTCGTGATTACAAAGTGATCACTTCTGTTGCACAAGTTGTAAATAGTGATTGCTTGAGTGCCAATTTCAAACTTGCACGAACGTGGTGCATCCTACATCCTGTTCTTGCACCAATTGGTTTGCTAGTGCATCTTCTTGCAACACAACAGCCCTGCAACGAGATGCACAAGCACCCAAAAATACATCTTATTCCAGCACATACAACCAAAACCCCACATATAGCATCAACGCATCAACTGCATCCTATTCCAGCACATACAACTAGAACCCCACAGATAGCATCAACGCATCAACGATTTCAACCAATAACACTATATGCACACATTTAAATCTAAAAATAATAGCAACCTCATGAGAACATTGCACCAACAACAAAAATATATATATATACAGAAACAGCTATTGTCATTGATATCAATTGATTGTTTACAAAAGAAAAAAAAAACATGAACTTCACTCCCCAATCACTGAAGGTTCAGCACCCTCTTAAAAAAAAATCAATGGCAATATGGAGGCAGCAACTACCATCAGTGATATAATATCCATCACCCTCCTAAAAAAAGAAAACATAAAAAGAGAGACCATGTCCAACACCACATAAAAATAGACATAAACTATGTCCAGCACCCTCCCATTAGCAGCACCACATAAAAAGAGACCAAGTCCAGCTTCCTCCCATCAGTCAATATGGACAACACCCTGATCTCCTTTTCGTCTTAGGGCTTTGAATTGATTCATAATCCGAGCACTCTTTCGAACTGGATGTGCATGTTCTTTAACTGGGCGTTTTGTCACCTCATTTTCCTTGTTTTTTACAGTGGCTATTCTTGTTCTAGCACGTGTCATGTGTTGGTCCATATCATCACTATCGCGCCCAATCGTTGGTTGAGATGGCATTTGGTGCTAGGTTCTATTTGGATGGCTGTTTTGCAGCTATACCCAATGTCTTCTTCTTTGGAGTACTCTTCTTTGGCTGCGCCCTTGATTCTTGAGTTGGCCCACTTTGAGAAAGAAGTACCTCTGAAGTTCTCCAAGGCTACAAGAACATAGCGATATTGTCAATTAAATGAATTGAAGTACAACAAATTAAATGCATGAGGCCTACAAATCTTACATTCAAAATAGTCATTCCAGTTTGTTCATCTATGTAAATCTCATAACCATATTGCCTTAATTTTTTTCTAATAGCCCCTTTTGTTCGCTGTGGTGCATCATTTCAACAGCAACAGATGGGGGAGCAGCCTCTGTAACTTGTGCTATTGCTCGTTTTCTTACCTGAGAAACACATAACAAATTTAAAATTCAGCACATAAAAGATAAACACAGTGATCTACAACTTACATGAACTTTTTTTCTTCTCGTTTGCTCAACTTGCCTATTCCAGTCCCTGTCCCTACACTTAAGCCTACAACGGGGCATTTTCTGGCCCTTTAGAAGGCCTTACAACAATGCACTATATCAGGATCATGACCAACTACAATGAATAATTAGACATCTACTCATTTTCATGGTGGAAACAAATAGAGAAAACTTATCAGATTACAAGTGCATGATAGAGGAAAAGCACAAGAGAAGCCAATACACATGGTCAATCATCAAACTCTATCGAATAGGAAATGTAAAATTATTGAGGTAAAGAGGATACTTACCTTACAACAGGGCTTTCTGTTTGCCCTTCAGTAGGCATTACTACAGGGCATTCTGTCCTACATTCACTAGGCTCAACAAGAAGCTCTTCAGTAGGGCCTTTTGTCCTAACTTTAGCCATCACATCTTGTTGTTAATGCTACCTTTTCAGCTCACAACCTTTCTTATTGTGCCCTTCCTTGCGGCAATATGAACATTTCATCTTTGAGCCAGTCCTACTCATCCTCTAACTTGATGCCTCTTCATGCTGCATTCTTCTTTTCTTTTTTGGCCTTCCAATTTGTTTCTTCAGCGGCAAAGGTAGAGGGCTTTCATAATTTATTGTCTCCCAAAATTTGATGCTTCTGATAGGTTGCATCATGAATTGGTATAAAGCAAGGTATGAGCTTTTTTTGTACCAATCATGTAGGTAATCATCTGGGTTTTCTTGCTTCATCTGAATAGCACAAATTGCATGGACACATGGAATTCCGTTCAATTGCCAGGCTCGACATAAACACTTTCATCTATCTAGGTTGACGACATACTTATCATGATTTTGAATAATCTCATATCCATTATCTCAATTCCAAACTGGATGGTAGAACCTACTGGCAGTAATGTTTGCATCCAATATCTTCATAATCCTAGGACTACAGTCTTTAGTCCATTTCGTAGCCTCTTCTCTTTGCATATGCAGTCTAGTCATCACCATCACTCGAATATCATTAAGCATGCTGATGATTGGTTTGCACCTATCCTCTAAAATTCTACCATTGAAAGCTTCACTAAGGTTGTTATCAATGATATTGCATTTGAACTATTCGCTGAAGAAGGCCTGACACCAGTGCTTAGCTTCTGTCTGAAAGAGTACATCAGAACCTTCATTTGTCAGTTGCAACAATCCTTGTTTAGTTAATCTGAAATCAACCATGTTGGTACTCTTTGCTATCTGCCAAAACTGCTTCTAGAACCTATCTCCTTTCAAGTTCCTTGACCAATTTGCATATATGTGCATTGCGCACATTCTATGCTCAGTATGTGGCATCAACTCAGCCAATGCAGGAATAAGTCCATAAAAAAATTCAACCCAATAAATACAAGTCATGAAAAATATGTGAATGGTTAATATTAAAATGGGGTGAATTAATTGACAATAAAATTACCTTATGTTAGTCGCTCATGAATACCCATCCTCCCCCATCGGTTATCTCAAGGTTAGCCATTAAATTTTTTAGAAACCAGGACCAAATATCCTTGTTCTCTATCTTCACCACTGCCCAAGCTATCGGAAACATTTGATTATTGGCATCTCTCCACACAACAGCCAACAACTCTCCCTTACACAAACCCTTTAGAAAGCATCCATCCAATCCTATAACTCTTCTACAACCAACCAAGAAGCCCCGTTTGCATGCATCAAAACAAACATAAAATCTATTAAATCTAGGCCCAAGATCAAGGAATGGATTCTTCACAACCTCTACATAAACCCTACTAGATGGGTTTTGAAACATGCATTCGCCAACATAGTCTCATACCTACGTATATTCTTTCTTATATCCACCCATCAGTATTTTCATCACCCTCATCTTAGCTCTCTTTCATTGATTCCTTAACACATTAACCCCTACTTGCTCCTTCACCAACTGTTGAAATTGAGGACTCTTGATCCCGGACATTGCTTTGATAGTGTTGAAAAAATGCTTCGATAACCACATACTCGTTACCCTTTTATTGTTAAAAATAATTGGACAAGTATGCTCCTCCTAAAATGACCTAATTTGGAATGACCCATTCTTACTCAACACGCCATAGAGCTTCCATGGACAATTGGGTTGTGAGCACTTAGCTCTCACAAATTCCTTTGTGTTTCTAATGAATTTAACACTTCTCTGTTCACCAATGGAGTTCTTCACAATAGCTTACTTAAAATGTTTGGCATCGTCAAATCTCATGTCCACAGACAAAATAGGTTTATTAACAGTCGGATCATAGCAAGGGTACTTACTTCTTCTTTGATGAGCGGGTTCTTCATCATCATTGTCAAGCTTATTTTCCAAATCAGCAACTTCATCACCGTAGCTTTCTTCATCTTCACTTCTATTACCTTCAGCTGGAACTACATCCCCATTTACTGGCTCAGGCCTCTTTGTTGAAGGTGCAAGTTTTTTTCTCAGAAATTCCCTTTGCTTTTGTCTTGATTGTGTGAGTTCATCATCATCTTCGTCACTTGGGAAATTTACTGAAGCAAAATATTCATCTTCTGATTCATTGGATAAAGCAATTTCCCATTCTAATTCAATGAAGTCTTCATCGCCCAAATCTTTACCCAAATCTTCACCCAAGCTTTCAAGACATGTCACTATTTGTTCATCTCTATTAATGTGAGTTCTCTCCCTTTCATCCCCAACCTAATTACTCGCTTGAATAGGATCCCTTACTTCTCCTCTTTCAGTGGTGGTCTGCTCATCCCCATCCTCATCCTCATCCTCATCATCATCCTCATCCTTACCATCATTATAATACTCAACATATACCTTAACTTCTTCGCCATGAAGATAATAGTAAAAGATATCCTTAATACTATTATCGTCATTAAAAAATCTCAAGCCATCATTCAATTCCTTCCCAAGAACATAGTAATGTAGTTTTTGCACTTTGCATCATAAAAAAATACACCAAATCCCTTAGAAAATCAATATATGATGGCTTTCGAACATTGACATAAATAATACATTCATTTCCACTGGTATATTCACAATCATCGATGCCAATAAGAAACTCTCCACCATAGCAAACAATGATGCCGACCTGATTCGCATCCATGTCGATGCTGCACCCAATGAAAAGAAAACAAATGTCATTACTTGTTGGGACCACATGACAAAATTAGCAACTTCATCTCTTCGCATGGAGGTCCTTGTCATTTTTTTTGTCAAGGAATAAATGCAATTAATCTCCCCAATTCAATGCTTTTACAAAAACAAAAGAAACCGAATTGAATAAACAAAGTGAGGTCCCACCACCCATTTTTCAATTCAATCACATTCGGTCCCCTTATTTTCCCCACAAAAGCAGTCCAATTAATTAAATAAATTCGGTCCCACCACTGTTTCCCCCCGAGTCGAGCCCCATTTGCTCCTCTGCGCACTATTTTTCTATTTGTTCCCCACAAAAGAAAGGGAACGAACCTTTACTAAAAAAAAAAAAAAAGAAAGGGAACGAACGGCAAAACCCTCAAATTTTCTATTTGGTCCCCACGACTTTCCCCACAACTTTCCCCATCACTTTCCCCTTGAGCCGAGCCCTTAATTTGCCCTCCATGCCCTAACTTGCCCGTCAGAACCCTAAATTTTTCAGTAAATTGACAAACCAGAGTGAGCAACAGTTGAGGATGCAGCCAATGAACGAACATGAACGACGACGCAACTACAACGGTGGCCGAGCGACAGCCGTCGAGCAACGGCGGCTGAGTGAACGATGGTGGGTCAGCGAGCTACGGCTGGTGACGTCGAGCGAGAACCCTATACGAACACCGTTTTTGGCCCACGTCATTTTTTACCGTATTGAATCCACTATACGACGATCATTTTATAGGTAATCCACGTCGAATGATAAAATGACGTCATTTCTTACGAAGAAAAGGAAACAGTGTCATTTTATGCCATCCACCGTGGACAATATTAAGAGTTCTCGATTTTTAAAAAAAAAAAATATAAATGCCACTTAATCATTTTGGCTGGAATTTCTCACCGATGGCACCAAAGTGAGTGTTTTTTCTCCGATTGGCACTTAAGTGATCTGGCAGAAATTTTTGGCACCAAAGTGCGCGCCGTACACAACTTATGACACAATTAGTGTACTTATCCCTGCAAAGGCTTTTGGTTTAAAGGGTTTTGATAAAATGCAAAAACTATTTGGTAAACTATAATTGAAAAGCGCCTTGAGAAGCAACTTTGGGGAAATGTTGTTTGGTAAACACATATTTGGGAAGTCCTTTAGCGAAACTAATTTAAGTTTTTAATTTTTATTTTTTAAAATTGAAAACAAAAATAATGACCTTTTTTTTTTTTTTGCACTGAGATGTATATATAAAAGAGAAAATACATCAAAGTGGACTTTTTCTCAATTAAAAAGAAAGAGTAATTTCATTATAATAAACATGATTACATATGCATCGAAGAAAGAAATAGGTTTTTATTGAAGATTACAAACATCCTTAAGTATTTACTAAACTCATTGCTATTTGATCACGTAAACGCACCATGTCATAAGATAAATTGTCATTTGAAGTACCGGCCCCCTCATTTGTATTATCAAGGTCAACTGAATATCCATAATTGGAATCCAAATCTGCTCTTGCAAAATGTCTATCATTGATGGCGTTTCGTCATATATAATTATGCAAAGTCATTGCTGCTATAACAATTTTTACTTACTTCTAAAATGGAAAATTTGGCATATGCTTTAGAATCTTCCACTTCTTCTTCAAGATATCAAAAGCTCGCTCAATTTCTGATCGCAGCGAGGAATGAGCACGATTAAATACCTCTTGATAACCTGTAGGGGTAGGACCTTATTGAAATTCTGGCAAATGATATCTAACTTCTTTGTACGGTCTCAAATAACCCGTCGAATTTGGATATCCAGCATCTACTAAATAATATTTACCTGCACAAATATAATATAAATTTAATCAACATAGACTACATTAATACATATTAATGTACAAAAACCATTAATTAACAAATCTGGAGGAAGATGAGAAAATTGCACATCACGTCTCCCTAAAACTTCATAGAAAATAAGAGTATCATGGGTTTGGCCTTCCCAACTAGCCCAAACCTAAGTGAATTCCATATTAAAATTACACACCGCTAAGATATTTTGAGTCGGTGTACCTTTTTGACCAATAAAATGAATGTGATCTTTTACAGGTATCACCGTTGGGATATGAATGTCATCAATAGCTCCAATACAATCCTAAAACAAAAACGCAAATATTATTGTATAATCAAAATTTACCATTAATTCCTTCTTTCTATTGTATATTCAAAACATACCTTAAAATATAGAAAAAAATCTTCGATTATTTTTTATCATCTCTAGAACATCCTTAAATTGCCAATCAACTGGTTGGATCAAATCTTTTCCAATTTCACATACTTTATCTAATACTAAGCTAAAATACCTACTTATGGTTTTCCCAGAATGCTGAAAACGCTCTTGTGTTAACCTATTACATATACCATGTCCTAAAATATGAAGAAATATTCCAAACATTTCTGTAACATCAATATTCATAGTTCCTTCAAGACCATAACGTGTTACTAAATCATGCATTAAATTATTAAATGCAATCTTATACATTCTAAACATTTGATAACACCTTATCGGATTAGCATCTTCGTCCATCAACTCTCCTACCTATGCATTTCTTGTATATGATGATGTCCTGCAAGGTTTTTTGTCACTATATATTGCCTGATAAGCGATTGCGGCTTAAGTAATTTCCACAAATTGCCAATATTCATCGTCCTCTTTTTCTTGAATTTCTCTTTTAGGAGAATCGTCCATAACTATTTAAAGTAACAAAACAATAAGAAAAGTGATGGGTAATCATCCATCAATGAAACAATTATCATCCATAATATATATGCAAACTCCATCCAATCAAAAGAACACAAACTAAAAACATAAGTCTCAAAAACATAATTAAAAAGAGAGTTCACAAGTAGTGCAAATCACCAATTCAAAATAAGTTTCACATTACAACATAGATTAATATGAAAAGCTCAAATAAGTAACTAGCATCCTAGCGACGACTATTATACTCCTCCAACTTATACTTCAGCCACTCGACTTCCTCTTCATCTTCATCCAAGTTCATAAAAATTTGCCTATTGTTCTTCTTTTCAGAAAGATGAGAGAATGCAAAGAAGAACAACTTTCTGTCTTCCTTAATCTCAGGAATGGCTTTCAATGTTTGCATAATCTCTTTGTAAGGGTCAAATTCCCTTACAACTGATGTTGCATTGCTCCTACTTTCAACTGTTGAACAAAGTCTGTTGATTTGCGGTGCTAACTTAGCAGGTCCGGTCAATTTTTTCTCTCTCTTTCCTCGAGCTTCCTTCGTGGAACTTTGTATCATTTTTTTATGGCTCTTGCTTTAACTTGGTTGGGCATTCGTTTCACCTACATCACACTCTAAAGTATCATCAATAGATCCTGCATAATCACTAATATTAGCTTGTGTGGCCTCAAGATTCTCAGTATTGCATAAATCTTGTGCAGAATTCCAAGTAACACTTCTAGTGGCAACCGTACCCTAGATCATTCTGTCCAACAAAACTTCTATATCCAGATGTATGCCTTTCATTCGAAAGAATTTATGCTTAAGATTGGCCTGTTATAATAAGATATTTTCATGAGTTATATCACAAAAGATGAACTTATAAAAAAATGTGGCAAAAAAAAAAGATAAACACCTGAATCTTTCTCTCCCACCATTCATCACTCGCATCAATAGTTTTTTTTCCTTGGATCCCATTCTAGTCTTGTTTCCTTTTGAATCAATTGCTTCCATCTTTTCCATTCTTCCTTTATGTTATCCCACTTACTCTTCATTTGATTATTATTGTATTTTTTTCCCCTAAGCTCTTCAAACTTGGTAATTATAGCTGTCCATCCATCTCTTTTGTTCCTCGCAAGATGATTGCCTTTTTCAATTTGTTCAATGCACAATTGACAAAACGTTTCTACATCTTTCGAACTCCAATAAGCCTTTTCTTTTGATGAACTTGCTATCTTCCAATAGAATAAACACAAACACATTTGATAAATGAAAACAAATGAGATTAACTACGACCCAATTCCTTATAGATGAATGAACACACATACACACACACACATAGAACTATGCATAGCACAGAAGGTTGAGTTCTGGACATTCATTCTCCTTTTTTAGCTAATTTCCTCTTTTAGATGGAAATAATCCTTACAACTACGGATGCATTTAATCTCCTATAAGATTTCGCAAATTCACAATCTATTGAGCACATACCTGAAAACCATATGGATGACAGGAAAAACATTGTGAACAAGGGGGATAATCAAGGTTGTTAATTGCATTAAACAAAAAAAAAAAAAGAGGCGAAAGAGCTTCACGGCAAGGGATAGACAACATAGATACCAAACTAAGACGTTAATAGGAGAATTCTGATTATGATATCTAGTGCTAAGCATGCCTAGCTCTGTCACTGCAGCAATCTCAATTATCTCAAATACAAGTGTTCCATAAGATTCAGACTTTACAAGCAAAAACAAAAACTCCCTCAGACTAATCGAACCAACGACACATCAGTTGAACCCAAATAGCCCAAGAAATGTACCCAGAGAACAATTCTACAACTAAATAAACTCTATGCTACAATCTCATGCCAATTGCTAAACATCATCATATCATTGAACAAGATGGAGCTGCTTTTTAGATGATCATAACCCAACCAGGTTCGAGTCACTTTGAGGACCCATCTCTCACCTCAGCTTTCATTTCGCCTCTTCTTTTCTAATATCCCAAGTTCCTACAGCTGCACACCACTTTTAAATTTCCAAAATTCCTCATCTTTACCGAACCATCCCTGCCACAATCTCAAAGCAAGCCAACCCAACAAGTCCTCGCACACGTTTCAGTGAAACCCACTAGGACTTCGACCTCTCCCCCACACACCCAGTTAAAAAAAAAAAAAAAAAACAAAGTAGCCCAAACCCAAAAACCTTCCCTAGTTTTCTCTGCATTTTCCCACAGCACCCAAACAGAGAGCTTGTAAGCGAGCTAAAAAACACATCCAAGAAAGAAACCCATATCGATGAACACATGAACAAGGAAAAGGGAACATGCTCGGGTACTACAAGATGAAAATTCCCAACTCACCTAAAGACCAAACCTCCTGAAGTTTAGCTCTGAAGTATGTCGGGAAGAACAAAGATGGCTTTACCAAAACCCGGCTTGCTTCGAGTTCTCTTTCTTTGTGTGATCAAGGAACCACAAACACCTTCTAATTGTATGGTGCCTTTAAATAAATTATCATCAGAACAGGTTCCTTAATAATGCTAACTAAGGGGTCCTTGCATCTATTATATTGGACGAGAATCTGTACAGTCTGCAAGTGGTATTTAAGGCAGAGAATCATTCATTTCATGACATGCGCATGACCATGAATTGGGACTCTTGTGGCGAGTGAAACCTTTTAGCTGAAAGTTAAACATTATGAACCAAAGCAACTTTTTATCAATTAATGGAGCAAAAGGTAGACGTAACCATGTTTGTCTGCAGATGGCAAGAGAGTGAGAGCCAATAAAATCAAAAGGAAAAATAGAAGGAGAAAAGACTCATCAAAAGATGCCTTGTCAAAGTTCTGTTACTGCTTAGGTCCCTTGCTCTATGGCCAAAATTCCAATGAATTTACTAAGGTCCCAAAGGGGAAAACGCCGAAGAAATCTTCCACTATAATGGTCTCTCTCCCATCTATAACTGCAATTTTCTCTAATGAATTTTTGACATTTCACTCGATTTTCATCTCCCCAATCCTCTCTAACTCTTTCTCAAAAAGTTTCTATTACTCAAGCATCCATATATATACTCATCAAGCATGGCATCAAAAGTATCATTCACAAAATCACCACGCACTTAACAATCACAACTAGAAAAAGCATAATAAGAAAGAATTGAATCAAAAGAACCTAGATTGGGTGAAACTAGCAAGTACATTCTCAACAAAGAGGGAGGCGAACACGAGAGAGCCGAGCGACTTGATTCAGCAAAGAAAGTAGAAACCAAGAGAGAGGCGAGCACTAGGAACTGATGAGCGAAGACGGAAGATGACCTAGCGGTGACCAAATAGCCAAGCAATGAAGAGCAACGACACCAGAGGCGCAGCGAAACCAGAGGCATATTCAACAGGAGCATAATGAGAAGATGGCTTTCGGGTCGTATGGGGGAGCTCGGTTTGATGACGATTGATGAGCGAAGACAAAAGATGACCAAGCGGTGACCAAATAGCCGAGCAAAAGAGCAGCGAAACCAGAGGCACAGCGAAACCAAAGGCGTATTCCACAGGAGCATGAGAAGATGTCTTTTGGGTTGTATGGGGGAGCTCGGTTTGATAACGGTTCTTGGTGCATGCTCGTGGATTTGAGAGAGAAGAAGAAGATGAGAACTTGCAGGTGGGTCAGACTCGTGGATTTGAGAGAGAAGAATAAAAGACGATAACTTGCGGGTGGGTAAGGAAAGGAAGAGGAAAGCGTGTGCAGATCTAGGGTTTTCAGAAGGGTTAAACTTGGAATTTCCTTAAGTTATGATGGCAACAATGGCAAACGAACAAAAATTCATTAATCTCTAGCCAGCTTACCGAGAAAGCTGACATGCCCAAGGCAGGGTCTCCTTGCCTTAGGCTTTCAGCCTTCAAAAGGCAAACGTTAAGCTAAGGATCCTTATAATTTTTATTTTGCTAAATGCTCATTTTTAGCCCAAAGGGCTTTGGAATCCTAAAGTGGCTTGGAAAAGCCGAATCCAAACATAGCCGAAGTGTCACGCCCTGAACCCCGAGCGCCAACATCCCACCATGATCATGCAAATACGACATTCCTAGGTAGTGTTGCCGACCCCATTCATTTATTAATGCGCAAGCGGAACATATTATAAAACCCCTGACAATGAAATACGGGATAGAAAAGCAGGAAACAATTTTACAACCAATCACTTACACAAACTAACGGAGTTACAGACGAAGGCCTACAGCCAAAGGTCTACAAAAGACCGACTCTTAACAAGTCGGACACGCTCTCCAATCCTTATGACTTCACCTCTGCAACTCCTCAAGGCCAACCAAAGCTATCTGGCTGCTCCATCCACTAGGGACCTGAAATGGTTATTCAATAACCACTGAGACGTCTCAGCAAGTTCAACCCCCTAAACCCCTATTAGAAAGAAAATACGCCCAAGGGTGGCCTAACCACATCACACAGAGAACTTACCTCGCCTCAATTCCTTCCTGCAGGTTAGCACAATTTGTATCACACAATTTCAGGTAGTAATAATAATTCAAACAATTGGAACGTCATCACTTTCATATAAATCACGATCGCACTTAGCATGCATCCCAATTATTATTCACTGCCACACAATGGCATAGCCTACTCGCAGGTCGGATATCTACTAACATTACGGCATTTCTGGAAAAATAAAGGTCCAGTTGGTCCCGCCACTACTGCGACCAAGCCACGTCATTCTATCGACGGCATTTCTAGAAGAATGAAGGTCCAGTTGGTCCCGCCACTACGGCGACCAAGCCACGTCATTCTATCGACGGCATTTCTAGAAGAATAAAGGTCCAGTCGGTCCCGCCACTACTGCGACCAAACCACGCCATTCTATCGACGGCATTTCTAGAAGAATAAAGGTCCAGTCGGTCTCGCCACTACTGCGACCAAGCCACGTCATTCTATCGACGGCATTTTTAGAAGAATGAAGGTTCAGTCGGTCTCGCCACTACTGCGACCAAGCCACGTCATTCTATCGACGGCATTTCTAGAAGAATAAAGGTCCAGTTGGTCTCGCCACTACTGCGACCAAGCCACGTCATTCTCTTGACGGCAATCTAGAAGAATAAGGATCCAGTCGGCCTAGTCACTACTGCGACCCGAGCCTTTCAACTAGCACACGACAATTCGATACCGATCCTGGGATACTTTACATTTCACTCACATAATCCAATTACGATATTAGCCATTAACAATCCAATTTAAATGCCGAACTCGACACTTGGAGTTTTATGAATTAAATCCATATTTATCACAATCAACACTCAATTTGCCACAATCAATCATCAAATTCAAATTCTAAATACACAACAGCAATTGGCACGAAATTCTGAGAGTTTAGGGTCCCGACGAAATTTTTTAATTTTAATAAATAATAAATTTTATTTCGAAAATTAATTAAATAATAATATCCATAGTTTTCGCAATCCACACACAATTTATAATATCCAACCATCAATTTCAAAATCTGAATACACAGCAGCGATCGGCACGAAATTCTGAGGAACCGGGGTCAAAAATAATTTTTTCGTTTTTTTTAAAATAATATTTTAATAATTTCGGATTATAAAATAATATTATATTTTCCAGAATTTCGAAGCACTTAAATAATTCAAAACTAAAATCCTTTTTATGTCACATCAAGGCTTAACTTTAAATAACTTCTTTTAACCTTTAATTTAAACACACTTTAACATAAACCAACCTCTTAATCCAATTTATAATTAAATACACTAATCCACTCACATAAACTTACTTAATTTAAACTAAGCACACTTAAGGCATCATTAACACTCTAATCAAGATTTAGTGAGTTAAACTCACCGGATTAGCGAGCCGAGTGGACCAAAACGACGGGGACGCCGAGGAGAACAACTTTCCTCAAAGCGGGCCGAGCATCCGGGCTCGAGAAGGCGGCCAAAACGGGCCAAACGTCCGCTGCATACCCATTTTTCCAGCCACTACTTTGGGGCCGAGAAGGGCTGCACGGCGGTGGATCGGGCAGAGGAACGGCGGAGGAGGACCGGCGGGGCTTGGACGGGTGAGGCGGTGGCCAGGCGAGGCCTCACGGTGGCCGGAGGGAGCTCCGGCAGCTCCTGCACTCTGAAATTTCTAGGCGTCGAACGGAAAGGAGTAGGGACGACGGCGGCAGGAGGCAGAGACGTGCGAGGGAGCGGGGTGCCGCACAATCACGCGAGGCGGCGACGGCACCGGTAGCGACGAGCGGGCAGGCGGAGGGCGGCCGGTCGAGCATGCAGCTGGCTTGGTTCGGCCGAAGCTCTCCCTCCTCCTCTTTCTCTCTCTTCCAAAGGTTGAAGAAGAAGTTGGATCAATCTCCTCCCTCCACTTGTCAAATTCTTCTTCATTTTGGCCAACCACCATGACATAGGGTGATGTCATCTTCCACTAAAATTCAAATCCCCCACAACTATCTTCAATAGGTCCAATTTCATTTTCCGCCGGGGCCTAAAACTTGTGCAACAATTTCTTCAATTCCACTTAATTCTCTTCCAATTAAATCTTAATCCCACTTGAATTAAATCAAATTGACCCCCATTAATTCATTCAACACCTCATCAATCAAATTGGTATTTTTCCTAACCACTGTGGCGTACTTGCATCCCAATTTCATAATCTCTGGCTTCAACTGAATGAAAACGGCCCTATTTATCCAGTCAAAATTAAAACCCAAAAATCTTGATGTCACAACTCTTCCCCTCTTATAAAAATTTCGTCCTCGAAATTTAAACCTTTACCAATTCTTAACAATAAGGTGGAGGTACAGTCGTCTCATATAACATTTTCTTTCTCAGGTTGCTCCTTCGGTACCAATGTTGCCAAATCACTACTATCTTGCCCAAACCACTTCGGATTCAAAATACTAAACACTTGCCCACTTAATTTAATTTTTTTTAAAGGTCTTAAACACAAAATCTGCGAAGCTAAACTGGCGATTCTGAGCGGTCTCAAGACTATCCCTGATAATTGCAACTGAATCACTGATTCTTGACCCAACTCTAGACCTGCGATTTTCTGATCTCTGATTTCATCTCAACTGACTGAAATCCGGTACACTCTGCTCTACACTGATTAAAAGAAACTATCTAACTGATCTGCTGAAACTGGGAACCTCTAGTCAAGATTTGATATAACTCTGACACTAATCACGGCAACTGCAATCACTGACTACTGTACTGACCCAGGCCTATGATCTTTCTTTCCCTGACTTCATCTCAGCAATTGAAATTCTACATCCTCTGTTATGCATTGCTTAAGAAAGAACCATCTGAAAGCTTTGCCAACTTGGAACATCTTATCTAGATTTGAAATACAATTCATCCCCGGCACTTTATGCAGATGATTTATATAATATACACACACTTCGGTGTACCCACTTCGTGACATGATAGAATTTTCAATTTCTGAAATCGAACTTAGATTGGCGGTTAATTTCACTCCGACACTCTTTTAGTGTGACGTAGGCTACTGGGTAGTTTTCAGAGCTTTTTAGGATAATTGACTCGTGGTTGATTTTCTTCGAGCCACAATGAACCCACTCGACACATTGGCGATTCTCGATTGTCGTGAAAATCTCGATGATTCAAATACGGACACAGGGTACCAAAACGACAGTAAAATCAATTTAGTATCAGTCGACGAGAGTTTTCCAATTTAGTGGAGTCACCCACGATCGGTCATTCATCTCAATCGAACCGACCTATCTCTAATCTTAATTCGATTTTTAACTATGCCGTAATGATCTCTAAAGACGAGCACTGTCAAGAAGTCGATTCCTGGTCGAATTCTCAAGTCTATTTGCCTTAAAGTCCTTAATAACTCACCCAACTAGTCTAGTTATCTCGTAAGTGGCCAACTCAGAGAAAAACACTGTAATCGCATCGATGAAATGCCCAATTTAACCAATCGAAATCAGAGTTTGAAAATTAGGATGTCACACGCTCAAAACAAGATCTATTCATATTGTACCAAAGTGGACCAACTCCATCTATCGATCGACTATTATTCTCAAATGGTATCAGTAATCCCCTGAATCCTTAGTAAGCTCGTCACAATGTCCCATTGTGATATATTTTCATTCTCACTTAGGACTCTCAAGTGATGGTAAAAGTCATCCTGGTTTACATCACTGAACTTCCACTTACTGACATCTCTGATACTTGCAACTTGTTCAACGATATCAATCTTCATACCGATCTACCAATCTCAACGATGTAGATTCTGACTCATCTTCATACTGTCTGGACAATGCTGAAGTTACTATGATGAGCTTCCCATAAGATTTTTTTTCTTTAATCTCTGTATCGTCACTTACACACAATCGTCCTCAGAACCTTAGCATCCTATCTTTAGAAATCTGAAAATCAAAAACTCTCTCATCTGCATTCTCTTATAGAATCTTCTGAATTTCTGAATATGTCCATTGAAGCATTTCGATTCTGATCTGTACTCTTGGTTCAATTCTTTCTAGAGTGATATAAAATATCATAGTCATAATCCTTAATGAGTTTCGTCCAGCGACACTGTCTCATATTCAACTCCAAAGGTCTCAACTGACGGGACATATGCAACACGAGTCATCCAAAACTCGCATCTGCTAAGCTTATTGTAAAATCCAAGAGTACTCAAGGTCTGAAGTACCATCCTCAAATGTCTCTTGTGCCCCTCGGCACTCTTCGAACACACCAGGATAACTTCAATGAACACAATCACAACTGATTCAAGTGTCCTTAAACATTCTGCTCATCAGACCCAAACAAACAGCTGGGGTGTCCATCAAACCACACGGCATTACAGTGAACTCATAACTACCGTATCGAGCGCAAGATACTAACTTTGGTATGTCTTTCTTCCTGATTCTCAATTGATGATATCCTGACCTCAAGTCAATCTTGAAGAATATTGATGTACAACCACAACGAACCACATTTCTCCTTCATGAACAGAACTGGTGCTCCCTAAGGTTATGCATTGGAATGTATGAATCCTCTCTTCAACAATTCCCGAATCTGCACCTTCAGTTCTTTTAACTCGAGTAACACCATCCGGTAAGGAGCCTTAGGGACTGGCTCTGTTCCGGGTGCTAATTCAATCACGAACTCTATTTCTCTTTCTGATAGCAAGCCTGGCAATTCTTCAGAAAATACCTCAGAAAACTTCTGTACCACGGCTAAGTTTCTCATATCCGGCTCCTCAATTGACGCATCTATTACAGTTGCCATATAGATTCGATAACCAACAACCAGAACCAAGTCATCTTCAGTGACGAATAACAAGGATTGAAGATCCTTTCGAACTTTCAGTAATTCAAAACTCTCATAAGTTAACTGAACAAACTGAGTTATATCACTGCCACAATTCAAAACAACAGAAAGCTCATCGAGCTAAACCTTTTCATAAATGACTTCCAAGTCCTACTTAAGCAAACCCATCAAGTACAACTATAATCAAAGACTCATCTTCCTATTACTTTATTACCACAACGAAAACCCTACAACCTTCACTAAAAATTCTGCTGCATTACTCTGCATAAAACATCTCATAAACATTCTTCTTCTGATTGATGCATGGTCGATCCCTTCATGCTCCTCTAGCCATCCTAGTGGCGTCCTCTCTACAGCAACAGTGCTTACGCTCACCTGAACTTACGCAAGCAGTTCCTAACATAACTGCAGTGCTGGCCATATTCAAATCATGCTCCCTTCTTACTCTGACACTAGGCTGACTCATGCCTCCTTTCCACAAACTCAGCATACAATCGGTGAGTCCTCTACCTCCCATCAAGGAACATCGTGCACCCTTTCTTGCACTGGAGTCCATTCCAAGTACCCCACTAAATGTCTCGAAGCATGCTTCTTCTGTTCTTTTCTATCGACAGCGGTATCAGGAACAGCTGTGATTCCATCTGTCTATACAGACAATCTTTGATCAAATGGCCTTACCAGCGACACTTGTAACAAGTCATGTCTCCCTTACAGCACGAAACAGATCCCTGTCTTTTCTTACAGACATGACACACATCGATTGAGTTGAGCACTGACTTTCCAATTCTACTTCCCGGTTGGGTGTAACAGGGCACCTTTCTTCTGGCATCGGCCTTTCTCCCCAATCGATTTCCATCTCTGTCTAAACTGAACCTTGACTCAGATACAACGGCTTGATCCTCGATCACAACTCCAGATTAGGCCTTAACAGGCACAGCAACAACAACGGTCACAACACTAGCAGCGGTAGAAACAACTGCAACATCAACGGCTCGGTCTTGAACTTATTGACCCAACAAGCTTCCAAGAAGCACTAGCGCCTGAACGATCCCATCAAAACTAGGATCGCTCGGTGCTGCTACACTCCTAATACCGACTTGCAGCGGTACTCTCACACTCAAGCTGGTCTAAGCCTATGCTCTACCTCGGGTACCGACTCTTGTTAGCATCCTACCCCGAGGTATAGGTCCTACCGACCTTCTCCAAGGAGTTCTCCACTCCTGGTCTGTCATCCTACAGGCTCTTTATAGATGCCTGTTTTCTTTTCGATTCCAACATCATGTTAGAATTTGAGTGACCCCACAAACACACTACCAAACAGCTATCAACCACATGCATCAGCATATTAAAAGCCTTTCCTACTAACTATCCCATGACTCATCGCACCTTATCACTCCATACACAGACCATGCTCTGATACCACTTAAACGGGGATGTCACGCCCCAAACCCCGAGCGCCAACATCCCACCATGGTCACACAAATGCGACATTCCCAGGTAGTGTCGCCGACCCCATTCATTTATTAATACGCAAGCGGAACATATTATAAAACCCCTAACAATGAAATACGAGATAGAAAAGCAGGAAACAATTTCACAACCAATCACTTACACAAACCAACGGAGTTACAGACGAAGGCCTACAGCCAAAGGTCTACAGAAGACCAACTCTTAAAAATGAACTGTCCTACGACCTACAAGTCAGACACGCTCTCCAATCCTTATGACTTCACCTCTGCAACTCCTCAAGGCCAACCAAAGCTATCTGGCCGCTCCGTCCACCAGGGACATGAAATGGTTATTCAATAACCACTGAGACAACGTCTCAGCAAGTTCAACCCCCTCAACCCCTATTAGAAAGAAAATACGCCCAAGGGTGGCCTAACCACATCACACAGAGAACTTACCTCGCCCCAATTCCTTCCTGCAGGTTAGCAAAATTCGTATCACACAATTTCAAGTAGTAATAATAATTCAAACAATTGGAACGCCATCATTTTCATATAAATCACGATCACACTTAGCACGCATCCTAATTATTATTCACTGCCACACAATGGCATAGCCTACTCGCAGGTCGGATATCTACTAACATTACGGCATTTCTAGAAGAATGAAGGTCCAGTCGGTCCCGCCACTACTGCGACTAAGCCACGACATTCTATCGACGGCATTTCTAGAAGAATGAATGTCCAGTCGGTCCCGCCACTACTGCAACCAAGCCACGTCATTCTATCGACGGCATTTCTAGAAGAATAAAGGTCCAGTCGGTCCCGCCACTACTGCGACCAAGCCACGTCATTCTATCGACGGCATTTCTAGAAGAATAAAGGTCCAGTCGGTCCCGCCACTACTGCGATCAAGCCACGTCATTCTATCGACGGCATTTCTAGAAGAATAAAGGTCCAGTCGGTCTCACCACTACTGTGACCAAGCCACGTCATTCTATCGATGGCATTTCTAGAAGAATGAAGGTCCAGTCGGTCTCGCCACTACTGCGACCAAGCCATGTCATTCTATCGACGGCATTTCTAGAAGAATAAAGGTCCAGTCGGTCTCGCCACTACTGCGACCAAGCCACGTCATTCTCTTGACGGCATTCTAGAAGAATAAGGATCCAGTCGGCCTAGCCACTACTGCGACCCAAGCCTTTCAACTAGCACATGACAATTCAATACCGATCTTGGGATACTTTACATTTCACTCACATAATCCAATTACGATATTAGCCATTAACAATCCAATTTCAATGCCGAACTCGACACTTGGAGTTTTATGAATAAAATCCATATTTATCACAATCAACACTCAATTTGCCACAATCAATCATCAAATTCAAATTCTAAATACACAGCAACGATTAGCACGAAATTCTGAGAGTTTAGGGTCCCGTCGAAATTTTTGAATTTTAATAAATAATAAATTTTATTCCGAAAATTAATTAAATAATAATATCCATATTTTTCGCAATCCACACTCAATTTATAATATCCAACCATTAATTTCAAAATCCGAATACACAGCAGCGATCGGCACTTAAAATTTCGGATTATAAAATAATATTATATTTTCCAGAATTTCGAAGCACTTAAATAATTCAAAACTAAAATCCTTTTTATGTCACGTCAAGGCTTAACTTTAAATAACTTCTTTTAACCTTTAATTTAAACACACTTTAACATAAACCAACCTCTTAATCCAATACACTAATCCACTCACATAAACTTACTTAATTTAAACTAAGCACACTGAGGGCATCATTAACACTATAATCAAGATTTAGTGAGTTAAACTCACCGGATTAGCGAGCCGAGCGGACCAAAACGACGGGGACGTCGAGGAGAACAACTTTCCTCAAAGCAGGCCAAGCATCCGGGCTCGAGAAGGTGGCCAAAACGGGCCAAACGTCCGCTGCATACCCATTTTTCCAGCTGTTGGAGAAATCCTCGTGAAGTGTTTTGAAGTTGACAAAACGTTTCCATCAGTCTAGTCTGAAGGTCTGCAGACTCTGTTATTTAAAGTCTGAAGACTTCCAGACAGCCAGACTCAAGACTCAAAGTCTATCCTCATTGACAGTCTCTAATCCGTTGAAGAAAGGTTATCCAGAACTGGATGTTTTGTTCAGGATTTATCCTTATCATCTGGAGAAGATCTCGTGACTGGAGAAGACATAACAGAATCCTTTGATTGATCAAGATTGATTCAATGATTGAAGATTCGTTGATTGTCTAAATATTATTGGAAGGTTCTACTTATGGAAACCGAGATCCTGATTGTATGGGCGAACAGGATTGATGGGCTATCAACACATTCCTTTAATAGCTCGAACAATCTTCCTAATTGATTCCGTCCAACGGGTAGATTGGAGGAATTCCTTGGGTAAGTGCCAACGGGTATGATGGCACAAAGGAGTATATAAGGAAGACGTTCTTAGTTGTTCGAGGTGTGCGCGATAGATGAATTCCAAAGTCTGAAGTTCCTATTTGTTTAGACAATTCCTTTGAGCGAATACTTGTATACAAAAGAGAGTCTATATTTGTGAGAAACCTTGAGAAGGTGTGGTAGAACATCTACACTGTGGAATCAAGGCAAACCTGTGCTGTAACTTCTCTTTTGATCATAGTGAAATCCAGCCGGTGGGCTGTCAGTGCGGAAGAGTGGACGTAGGCTTGGAATAAGCCGAACCACTATAAATCCTGTGTTCAATTCTCTCTCTCTCTCTCTCTCTCTCTCTCTCTCTCTCTCTCTCTCTCTCTCTCTCTCTCTCTCTCTATACCTCGATCGTATTTCATTTTGTTAAGAATTGCTTCCGTATTTCGACAAATTGTTTGTGCACCTATTCACCCCCCTCTAGGTGTTTATACTAGCTATCTCAATTGGTATCAGAGCCTGTGTACTCACTTTGTTTGAAGTGTTTTACTTCAGAGTTAAAGATCCATGGCTAGTATGCTAGCACCAGGGCTGATGGAAGGGCAAAGCAATACCAGACCACCCTACTTTGATGGAAAGGATTACAACATCTGGAAAAACAAGATGAAAGCTTTCCTACGATCAAAGGATCCTCAGGAATGGGACGTTGTAGAAAAAGAAATTACTCCTATAGCTGCATCAGTCTCTGAAAGAGGGAAGGAAACTGATGAGACCAGCAGAATGACTCAGGAAGAGATAAACAAGAGACAAGCACTCGATGCAAAAGCAATTTACTCTTTATATTGTGCTTTGTCACCAACTGAATATAATAGAATATCTTCTTGTGTTACAGCAAAAGAAGTTTGGGACAGATTGCATATCACCTTTGAAGGAACAGACCGAGTGAAGGAAACAAGAATCAATATTCTTCTCGGTCAATACGAAGCCTTCAGAATGAAACCTGGAGAATCTATAACTGACATGTTTAGTCGTTTTACAGATATTGTGAATGGTCTTGAAAATCAAGGTCAACCAATTTCTGATCCCATGAAGGTAAACAAGCTACTGCGTGGACTCTCCAAGGATTGGAATCACATAAAAACTTCGATAAGAGAGACGCAAAGAATTATGCCACTATCTGTAGATGAGCTGATTGGAACTCTTCAGTCTTATGAAGTGGAACGGATCAATGAAGACGAAGATCCAAAAGGTAAGAAATCCATTGCATTAAAATCAAATGATGATTCTGATGATACAGATTCTGAAGATGATATGGACGATGAGGAGCTTGCTCTCATGATAAGAAGATTCAGAAAACTGAATAGAAAAGGAAGAAGGTTCAACTCAAAGAAACAAAGCTTTCAAAGACAGCAAACCAAGTCTGTTGATGATGAAGAACCGAACAAAGATGTAGTCTGCTTTGAATGTAAGAAAAAGGGACACATCAGACCCAACTGTCCTCTTCTGAAGAAGAAGAGAGGAAAAGCCGAAAAATTTCGAAAAGCTCTCAAAGCTGAAACCTGGAGTGATACTGAGTGTGAAGAAAGTGATAATGAGTATGCCAATCTATGTCTGATGGCACAATCAGACTCAGACTCTGGATCAGACTCTGGATCAGACTCAGATAGTGAATTTGAGGTCTCCGTCAAGAAACAGGTAAAGTGGTATCTTGACAGCGGATGCTCAAGACACATGACAAGAGACTCAAATTACTTTATAAAGCTTGCTCAAGTAAATGGTGGAAAAGTTTCATTTGGAAGAAACAGCAAATGAAGTATTGTGGGATTTGGAACCGTGAAAATTGGAACTCTCACAATAAGTAATGTTTCCTTAGTGGAAGGACTCGATTACAATCTTCTCAGCATTAGTCAATTGTGTGATACTGGTTTCAAGATCTTCTTTCAAGAAGGAACATGTTCTGGAATCAGTAAAGACTCTACTCAGTCTTTCATGGGTCGAAGACATGGAAATATCTATCTTCTGGATGTGAAACCAAATGAATCGCAATGTCTTATCTCAATTCAAGACGAAGCAAGCTTATGGCACAAAAAGCTTGGTCATGTCAACATGAAGCAATTAGCCAAAATCTCATCAAAGCAGCTTGTTCGAGGTCTACCCAAACTGCCATACCAAAAGACTGATTCATGCACTCCATGTATTCTGGGAAAGCAGGTAAGAAATTCATTTAAGCCAATAAATCATGTCTCTACTAATCATGTATTACAGCTGCTACATATGGATCTCTTCGAACCAACCAGAACTCAAAGTATTGGGGGTAAGAAGTATTGCCTAGTAATTGTTGATGATTACTCCCGTTTTACTTGGGTATATTTCCTTGCAAGTAAATCCGAAACCTTTTCGTATTTTGAAAAATTTGCTAAAAAGGTTCAAAATGAAAAATGATGTGTTATCTCTAGTATAAGAACAGATCATGGAGGTGAATTTGAAAATCAAGATTTTACAAAATTCTATGATGAATCTGGCTTTAAGCATATGTTCTCCTCTCCATATACTCCTTAGCAAAATGGAGTTGTAGAAAGAAAGAACGGATCTCTTCAAGAAATGGCTAGAACTCTTTTAATTGAAAGTAAGATTTTACGATTTTGGGCTAAAGCTGTTTCAACAGCATGTTATATCATTAATAGAGTCTTCTTAAGACCTATTCTAAAGAAAACCCCTTATGAGATATTCAAAGATAAAAAGCCTATTGTTTCATACTTTCATGTATTTGGTTGCAAATGTTTTATATTGAAAAATGCAAAAGATCGAGTTGGTAAGTTTGAAGAAAGATCAGATGAAGGTATCTTCCTTGGATATTCTACATCAAGCAAAGCCTACAGAGTCTATAACAAGAAGAGCCAGTCTGTGAAGGAGTCAATGAATGTCAAATTTCAAGACTCAACGCAAGATGAATCAAGTCAGACTCATCAAGAAGAGTCTGAACCTGCTCCAGACCCTTCAAAGTCTTCATCTCAAGAAGCATCTCAGACTCTGGAAAACCAGCATCAGGGTGTTAGTGAAGATCCAAATAAAGAAAGAGATCATCAATCAGACAAATCAACAAGTAACTGGAAGCATAAGTCCAGTCATCCCAAAGATCTTATAATTGGCGAAATTAATGAAGGAATTCGCACCAGATCCAAAAGGCGAGAAGAGTGTAGTGCTGTGGCACTCGTTTCTGAAATTGAACCAAAGAGCATAGAAGAAGCTTTATCTGATGAAAGCTGGATTGAAGCTATGCAAGAAGAGCTTAGACAGTTCAGCATTAATAATGTATGGGAATTGACATCCAAACCAAAAGGTAAAACTGTTATTGGAGCTAAATGGGTGTTCAGAAACAAGATGAATGAGAAAGGAAAAGTCGTACGAAATAAAGCAAGACTCGTGGCCAAGGGATATACGTAAGAAGAAGGAATAGACTATGATGAGACTTACGCTCCAGTAGCAAGGTTAGAAGCTATTCGACTATTACTTGTTTTTGCTTGTTATAAAAATTTCAGGTTATTCCAAATGGAGGTCAAAAGCGCCTTTCTAAATGGATTTATCCATGAGGAAGTTTATGTGGAACAACCACCAGGGTTTGAAGACCCAAAGAAGCCAGACTCAGTCTTCAGACTGAAAAAGGCTTTGTATGGTTTAAAGCAAGCACCTCGGGCTTGGTACGACAGATTAAGTAAGTTCTTAATACAAAATGGTTTTGTCAAAGGTAAAGTAGATACGACTTTATTTATCAAGAAGGAAAACAAAAGTTTCTTGCTTGTTCAAATATATGTGGATGATATTATTTTTGGATCCACTAATGAAAGTCTGTGCAAGAAATTTTCTAAGTCTATGCAGGATGAGTTTGAAATGAGTATGATGGGAGAATTAACATTCTTTCTTGGTCTTCAAGTAAAACAATTGAAGGAAGGAACTTTTATTTATCAAGAAAAATATGTTAATGATCTTGTCAAAAGGTTTGGACTGGAAAAGTGCAAAAAGACCGACATACCAATGTCAAGTTCTTTAAAGATAGACAAAGATGAAGAAGGGAAGAAGGTCGATCAAAAGCTGTACAGGAGTATCATCGGATCTCTTCTTTATCTTACTGCCTCTAGACCTGATATTTTGTTGAGTGTTTGCATCTATACTAGGTTTCAATCAGACCCAAAAGAATCTCATTTGAATGCTGCGAAGCGTATTATTAAATATGTTTCATCAACTTCAAGCATCGGCCTTTGGTATCCTAAGAAGGGAGACTTTAATCTTATGGGATATTCAGACGCAGATCTGGCCGGTTGCAGAGTTGATAGAAAGAGCACTTCTGGGACTTGCTAGTTGCTTGGAAGCAGGATAGTGTCTTGGTTTTCTAGGAAACAAAGCACTGTGTCTCTTTCAACAACAGAAGCAGAGTATGTAGCTCTTGGAAGCTGCTGTTCGCAAATTCTATGGATAAAGCAACAGCTAAGAGACTTTGAAATTGAAGACTCATGCACGGAGATTAATTGCGACAACACCAGCGCTATCAACCTCACCAAAAATCCAATTCTCCACTCAAGAGCAAAGCACATAGAAATTCGACATCACTTTATTAGAGACCATGTTCAAAATGGAGATATTTCAATCCAATTTGTTGACTCAAAGAATCAACTGGCGGACATATTCACAAAGCCGTTGGAGAAAAATCAATTTGAGTCTATCCGTTCCAAACTCAACATTTTGAGGTATGAGGATATCAAAGTCTAAAGACTTTCAGACTCAGGCTTACAAGACTTTATCTACAGTCTTGGCTCAACCGTCAGACTGTAAGTCTTTCTCTCTCTAATTTATTCTTGAAAAGGTACGATCGTCAGACTGTGTTTTAATTATTGTTATATTTAATCGACACAAATATTGCATCGTTTCTTTTTCAAAAAGGAAGTTATTTTTTAAATGACTATTTTTGTGGAAAATGACAGTTATTTTGAAAAGGCATCTTTTTATTTCCTTTGTGATGGTTTGTTTATATTTCTTTTTAACCGATCGGGCATTGTCGATTCCTCTTCACTTTACTCTCAAAAACCCTAGAAAGCATCGATCCTCCATTCTCGTTTGGTTTCTTTGTTTAATCTTCAAAAAGTTGCCATCTTTCCTGGGAAAGTCAAGCAAGGAATCTTCCAAAAACTGAGAAAGATGTCATCTTCAAGAAAGTCGTCAAGAATCGCAAGCAGGGGACCACGGCAAGTGAGTGAGGGGCCTACGCACTTCGATCTTACTGAGGAGGAAGAGAATCCAGAACAACAAGCGAGCCCACAACATTCTCAGCAGCGTCACTCTCCACCATCTAGTCCTCAAGGCATTGATCATCAACAACAGGAAAAAATCATCGAGGATGCAGACCCCGTAAGAGTTCAAAAGCCCACTTTTATTTACAATCTATATCGTGCCTTAAAAGGAACTCGTACTCCTTTAAACTATGTTGATGACTTCCTTAAAGACAAAGGATATGGGAACGAATATATCTTTCTGCGAAAAATGGAAAGTTTGGAAATCGCTCGTAAAGGGGTGGCTGAGGAAACCCTTGCGAATATCCCAAGTGATCCTCATGACTGGGGGCCAAATCCTGTAGATGGGAATGACAATGACAATCTGTTCAGTCTATTTCAACCGAAAATGGGTATTGCAGCTGAAATTCAAGGAAAAATGGGAGATTTGTTCAGATCAAAGGAACAAAAGGATCTGTACTCGAAATTGCTGAAGCGTGGGGTAATAAACCCTAGGAGTGTGGATTTTGATTTTTTGGATGCTGTGAAAGTGAATTTGAGGGAAAAGTTCAGTTTTCTTCAACTTGAAAAGTACTGCTCTGACTCAACTGAGGCTTATGCTGAATTGACTACTTATTTCTATTCAAATCTTAGCTTTTTGGATGCAAATAGATTCTCTTTCAGCGTTAAAGATCAGGACTATGTTGTAGATTTGTACATGCTGGCAGATGTGTTAGAAGTTGAGAGAGGCAGATATCAACCAATCAAAGTTTCCATTGCTCGGGCCACACTTGAACTGGTGAAGGACAGGAGAACAGATGAGAAGATCACCTACTCAAGGATGAATGCATTCAACATCTTGCTTCACAAGATTGTGATTAACTGCCTTCGACCGAAATCGACTTCCAAAACTGATGTTTCAAGCTCTGAGGCAAAGTTGATGTATGCCATCCTCTGTGGAAAGAAGTTTTCTCTCCCTCATACTGTCATGTTTCACATGTATAGAGCAGTGATGAAGGACAGAGGTCAACTCCCTTACCCAAGCCTTGTTACGAAGTTATTCAGACATCTGAATATTCAGCCTCCGCAAATCTTTTGTGTTCGATCATGCGATCATATGGTGGTAGGACTGAAAATGGTGACCAAAATGTGTCTGAAGGAACTGAGCAAGGAATTGGAGAAATTCAAGGAGAAGACTCCTGCCAAATCTCATCAACTCTCTTCTGCTGTTAAGAGAAAAGGGAAGGAGCCCATGGCTGCTCCATCAAAGAGAAGAAGAGCTCTCCTCGTTGAGGATGAAGATGATGACGAAGACATCACCATCTCTGCAATGGCTCTGAAGAATTTAAGTCGTCCTGTTCCACAGAAAAAATCGGAACAAATGACGAAAGAAGCAAAGGAGAAGGAAGAAGAAGAAAGAGAAGCAAAGCAAGAAGCAAAGGAAGAAAGACCCGAAGAAGAAAGAAGAGAAGAAGGAGAACCTGAGGAAATCTCTTCTCCACCTGTAGGCATGGAAACAGGGGGAGATCAGGAGAAAGGAGTGACGTCTTCATATCCTGATGCAAGTGAAGGAGTCAGTCGCTCGCCTGCAGACCCAGAGGATGTTTATGCATCTCAATTTCCAGAGGAAGGTCATGAAGCTTCATCGCCAAATCTGTGAGATTATGCTAATCTACCGTCATCTGCATTTACTCCATCAGATCGAGCCGAAGCAAGTACTCAGACTAATAATGGAGCAGATTTTCGCAGAATCATGGATATTCTCTTGGAAATGAAAGGTCAAATTTATGCCTTGGGATGCGAAGTTCAAAGCTTGAAGAATGAAAGTCAAGCTTCTTCCTGTTCATTGAATGATAAGATGCAAGCCCTCTCGATTCAGAATCAGGCCAATGCCAAGAGTGAGGAGGTTGCACAGCTGAAGGAAGACTTCAAAAGGCTGGAAGGCATCGTTCAGTCTATGGAAGATTTCCAGCTTGTCCGCATTCCCAAGCAATCTTGACTTCATCTCATCCTTTTTAATGATGACAAAAAGGGGGAGAGATGCATGATTTGATTAAACTTTCATTGAACTTTTATTTATTTGTTGGATTGTGTTGTTTAACTGTTTTTGACAGACTTTGACTTTGTTTTGTGTCTGGATGAGAACTGAACTAGACTTGGACTTGACTGCTTCTATTAACAAGTGTTGATATCTTATGGATGGTTTTATTATATACTAGACTAACCTATTCTCTGTGGTTGCAGATTCTAGTGTTAATCTTTTAGCCATTCATCTCTATAAGATATGCATATGTGTTTGAGAAATGTTTTGCAGGTCAAAGTTATCCAAATCTGCAGTAAGGTTTTGTCACCATCAAAAAGGGGGAGATTGTTGGAGAAATCCTCGTGAAGTGTTTTGAAGTTGACAAAACGTTTCCATCAGTCTAGTCTGAAGGTCTGCAGACTCTGTTATTTAAAGTCTGAAGACTTCCGGACAGCCAGACTCAAGACTCAAAGTCTATCCTCATTGACAGTCTCTAATCCGTTGAAGAAAGGTTATCCAGAACTGGATGTTTTGTTCAGGATTTATCCTTATCATCTGGAGAAGATCTCGTGACTGGAGAAGACATAATAGAATCCTTTGATTGATCAAGATTGATTCAATGATTGAAGATTCGTTGATTGTCTAAATATTATTGGAAGGTTCTACTTATGGAAACCGAGATCCTGATTGTATGGGCGAACAGGATTGATGGGCTATCAACACATTCCTTTAATAGCTCGAACAATCTTCCTAATTGATTCCGTCCAACGGGTAGATTGGAGGAATTCCTTGGGTAAGTGCCAAAGGGTATGATGGCACAAAGGAGTATATAAGGAAGACGTTCTTAGTTGTTCGAGGTGTGCGCGATAGATGAATTCCAAAGTCTGAAGTTCCTATTTGTTTAGACAATTCCTTTGAGCGAATACTTGTATACAAAAGAGAGTCTATATTTGTGAGAAACCTTGAGAAGGTGTGGTAGAACATCTACACTGTGGAATCAAGGCAAAGCTGTGCTGTAACTTCTCTTTTGATCATAGTGAAATCCAGCCGGTGGGCTGTCAGTGCGGAAGAGTGGACGTAGGCTTGGAATAAGCCGAACCACTATAAATCCTGTGTTCAATTCTCTCTCTCTCTCTCTCTCTCTCTCTCTCTCTCTCTCTCTCTCTCTCTCTCTCTCTCTCTCTCTATACCTTAATCGTATTTCATTTTGTTAAGAATTGCTTCCGTATTTCGACAAATTGTTTGTGCACCTATTCACCCCCCCTCTAGGTGTTTATACTAGCTATCTCACCAGCCACTACTTTGGGGCCGAGAAGGGCTGTACGACGGTGGATCAGGCAGAGGAACGGCGAAGGAGGACCGGCGGGGCTTGGACGGGTGAGGCGGTGGCCAGGCAAGGCCTCACGGTGGCCGGAGGGAGCTCCGGCAGCTCCTGTGCTCTGAAATTTCTGGGCATCGAACGGAAAGGAGTAGGGACGACGGCGGCAAGAGGCGGAGACGTGCAAGGGAGCGGGGTGCCGCACGGTCACGCAAGGCGGCGACAGCACCGGTAGCGACGAGTGGGCAGGCGGAGGGCGGCCGGTCAGGCGTGCAGCTGGCTTGGTCCGGCCGAAGCTCTCCCTCCTCCTCTTTCTCTCTCTTCCAAAGGTTGAAGAAGAAGTTGGATCAATCTCCTCCCTCCACTTGTCAAATTCTTCTTCATTTTGGCCAACCACCATGACATAGGGTGATGTCATCTTCCACTAAAATTCAAATCCCCCACAACTATCTTTAATAGGTCCAATTTCATTTTCCGCCGGGGCCTAAAACTTGTGCAACAATTTCTTCAATTCCACTTAATTCTCTTCCAATTAAATCTTAATCCCACTTGAATTAAATCAAATTGACCCCCATTAATTCATTCAACACCTCATCAATCAAATTGGTATTTTTCCTTACCACTGTGGCGTACTTGCATCCCAATTTCATAATCTCTAGCTTCAACTGAATGAAAACGGTCCTATTTATCCAATCGAAATTAAAACCCGGAAATCTGGATGTCACACGAAGTACTTATGATTCAAACCTTTGAACCTTCTATATACAAATGATATGTAGCCTTTGAAAAAAATGCCGAAAGGGATTTTTAACCAAATCCACCACAGTAAGAACATATGAAACATTACAAAATGTGAATTGAATTTGATCTGGAGAGAGGAATGCAATGTTCAAATAGAAATAGGTATTGAGTGCAGGATACACAAGTCTAGACTCTTTATAGAAATTTCCAAATTGAAGTTCATTAAAGAGAGCTTATATGAAGATTCCATGAAGTTCAAAATAAGTGAAATCAATAATACTGTGAGGTATCACTTTTCTAGCCAACAGTGAGCAGAAGTATTCCAAAGGTTCTTTTCACAAGAAAGGTTTGTTCTCATATCTAGGTATTGCCATAAAGCCAAGTTTGCTTACAAACTTGTCAAAGAACCTTTCATCATCATCGTCATTTTTCGCCTCTAGACAATTTTCATCCTTAGTAACAGGGCTAGAAGTAGCCATTGGAGTTGTCTCAACCATAGTGGTTCTAATTTCAACCGCAATAGGAGTAAAGGATTCTACAATTTATTCTTTCCCCTTGCTAGACGATACAACCTTAGTATCCTCAACTGGCGAAGTCCTATGAGGTCTAGCTATTGCAATCTCAACTTCAACTTCAAAGGCGAAACTGGAACGTTTTATAAAAAATTTCCTATAATTTCTTAAGAAACACTACTGCTTCTTAAAAATGCTGCCATTTCCTTAATGTACTTGGCATCTACCACTCTAAAATTTTCAAGAGGAGACAAAAGATTACCCTAATTCAGGGTGCCTCGATTGTCTTTGTGACAATGCTTCGAGATTCCTTCTAAGTCAGAGTGGATAGAGTAGCAGTTGATGATCTTCTCATCTTAGGTCAACGAATCAATGGAGTACCCTGAGTCTTTTTTTTCTGATTCGGGCTTGTAAGGAATGTGGATGGGAGTTGGTTTTCAAGCTGCCCTATAAGCCATTATTGAGCTTCTTAGTGACCCACATATGTTAGAGCATGTTTTATGAGTAATACTCTTGGATTTGGATGCCATTTCATGACTTGTAAAAATGTTAAGAAAAAAGTTTGTATCATTGGTGCAAAGTTTTTTGAGTTTACAAGTATTTTTCCTACCAATAAAGAAGCTTACAAAGATCTCAATGTAGATTCTAACTTCAACAGAGAACTTAAATCTCATGTTCCTCATAGTAGTTGTCCTCTAAGATACATTATTATGCATAGAATTCTCACAAATTGTCTCAAACTTGAAGCCACCTCCAAAACTGACATTTTTGTTCATGAGGCTAAACTTCTTTGGACAATAAGGCTAAACTTCTTTGGACAATAAGGGTGTACATGATAAAATTTCTAGAACATAAATTGATTTTTAGCCAGAAATAAAAAAATCAAATTACGTTACCAAACGAATTTCTGTTCCAAACCTGTTTTGGGGAACAGAGAAACAAAGAAATAAAAAATAGAAATTTTTTCATGCACGCCCTAAAGAACACTATCGTTTACTCTTTGCGACACACCATCTTTTTTTTTTTTTTTGTGACCATCGAACCATCTCGCGACCAACAGTAGCTACGTGTAAACCACGGGGGATGCTAGTGTAGGGACCCACCTCCCACGACTCCCCACTTTAGTCGCGCATTATGATGAGTTGGGGAATCGAATCCTGGCCTTGCGTGTGGCCAACGTGCAATTCCACTAACTCGGCCACCACGGGATGGGTCACACCATCTTCTTTCATATGTACAAGATTGTAAAAAAATAAAACATTAAGGGAAATCACCCTGTGGTTTATTTGTGACAGCTCAAGTGACGGTGTGAGGGGAGGAGGGATGGTGGTGGGTTCGCGCTTCGGTCCCCGGATGTGCATAAGGAAGGGGAAGGGGTCCCTCTCTAGTCTCACATCGCTTAGGGGGAAGTCCTGGGCTAGTTTATAAATGATTGGGTCCCTCTAATCTGTGTAACGCATTTTAAAGCCGTGAGGAATCAGATAGTGGGGCCCGAGTTGTTACAAATTGTATTAGAGTCGACTCCCGACCACATGTGGGGCCATAGTGAAAACGTTGTGTGTGACATCCTAATTTTTTAGTCTAATGTCGATGAGATAAAATGGGTTTTTCATCAACGCGCTAATGGCCTTATTCTCTTAAAGGGCCCCTCATGAGATAACTAGACTATCTGGGGAAGCCATTAAGAGATTTTAACGCAATAGACTTGAGAATTCGACCAGAAATCGACTACTCGACCGTGTTGATTTGTAAGGGTCATTACAGCACTGTTAAAAATCGATCAAAGATCATAGATAGATCGATTCGATTGAAATATGTAATCAGAGTGTGGGTGATTCCACCTGATTGCAAAATACCCGTCGATCAACACTAGATCGATTTTTCTATCATTTTGATACTCGATGCCCGTAATTAATATCTCGAGATTCTCATGACAATCGAAAGTTGCCAATGTGTCGAAAATGTACGAAGTGACTCTAGATAAATCGATTATGAGTCAATTCCACAAAAAATTTATAAAAGTTACCCGGTAGATAAGGTCACGCTAAAAGGGTATCGGATTGAAATTAATCGCGAATTTGAACCCAATTTCATAAATTGAAAATTCCATGGTGTCATAATCTATTTTAAGAACGTCGACTCATCATTCGAAGAATTTTCAAAAATTCAGAGATTTTTCAGAAAATTGGTTTGGGCGTTGCGGAAAATTTTGGAAAATTTAGATGGGCCGAATTAAGGAAAATTTGGATTGCCAAGCCAAGCCTTTGAGTGTCGGGGACTTGTAGAAAATTTCTTAGGATTTTTTTCAGCGAAATTGAACCTCGATTTAGATAATCGGAGAGGAAATTGAAGCCAAATTAATGAAATTTGGAATTTTGGAAGGAACCCTAATTTTGGTTTCAATTTGGATTTAATTGTGGCTTTATCTTGGTAGAAAGAATTATAAGGGGACAAGGCATTCAATGGAAGGGCTAATCATGTTTACTTTAGGCTTTGTTCTTATCTTCTTAAGCAAGAAAAATCCAACTGCCCCTCTTCGTGCGTCTCTCATCTTAGCTGAAGACCGACGCCTGCTTTCTCTCCATCTTCGTGCCCCCTCCTGCCATCTCACGCTGCAACGTCCACCATCGTTTGTCCCTTGCAGCCAACACCACCGAAACAAAGCCACGATTCTTCCACCGAGTAGTCCAGTATCTTCAGTCAAGCTTCAGCGTCCAACGAAGCCAGTTGACCACCAAAGCTACTCCATCTACAATCGCACGCCATTGCAGCACCATCATCATCCAAGAAGCGGCTTCATCTTCACGCCTGCAGTCTTCCTCCACGCGACCAACGCCCATTTCTTTCGTTCGTGGATGAAGATGCCAGCAAAGTAGCTTGTCCCGGTCAACTCGACGATTTCCTCGGCGGTTTGTTGACCAAGAATTCCCTCAGCCAACCGTCTGCGTGAGTACCTCACCAAAGTTGCCAGCTCGCCTTTCCTCTGCTCCATCATTCTCTCGTGAGGCTAGCATCTTTGTGAATTCTAGCCCGAACCTTTGCAAGCCCAATCCAGCGTCTTTGGCAAGAAGTAACCCACAATCTAGTCTTTGAAGCCCATGGATCCATCGAATTCTTTAGCCTAGTGATTTTCAGCCCATTCTAGCAGATTCAGCAGCCCAAGCTCGCGAGGTCAGCTGCTTCAAGCCTAGCCCGTTTCAAAAACAAATCTCAGATTGGGCTGAGATTTGTTAGGCCCGTTTTAGGCTCTGCTCGAGTGCTCGCCGACGCTGCCGAAAATTCGGATTTCAGCCGCCGTCGCGTCATCGTCACGATGAACCAGTTTCCATAATTAACCAGTGAGTTTATACTCTAAACTCTGCTTAGTAAGTTAATGACATTTAAGGGGTGTTTATATTTATTTAATTAGGGATTAGGTGGTTATTTAGATTAAATTAGAAATTTAACTATTTAATTGAGCATGTTAGGTGATTAGCATGGTTTAGCTAAGGCCTAAATAAATTGTACTGTTTATCTAGAAGGGTTCGGCAATTTTTCGGGTCCGTATTTAGATTTATTTAATTAGGGATTAGGTGGTTATTTAGATTAAATTAGAAATTTAACTATTTAATTGAGCATGTTAGGTGATTAGCATGGTTTAGCTAAGGCCTAAATAAATTGTACTGTTTATCTAGAAGGGTTCGGCAATTTTTCGGGTCCATATTGGTATTTAATTTAATAATTTTAGCGAAGATTAGTATTTTTAGAAATTAAATTGAATTAATTAATTAATTTTCGAAATTAATTATTTATTAATTGTTTTTCCGGAATTTAGGCCAGGATAATCGGTGACCGGAATTTCGTACTGATTGCAATGGTGTGGTTAATTTCTGCAATTGAGTGTTAGTTGTGCAAATTGAGTGTTGATTGGAATTTTGAGTATTTAATTCCAAAATTGGTTTTGATATTTATTTAGAAAATCCCGAGTGTTGGGTTTTAACACCGAAAATGGATTTTAAGTACTATATGAAATAATGGGATTTGAAAAAGATAGGTATCAGTCTTCTGGTTCAAATTAATCGTGTACCCACACACAACTATTTTCAGGATGTTTTTAATACAAAGAAAATAGGCCAGGATCACTATTTTAATGGAGGCATTTGAGTGTAATGCACAGTGTCCTGGGCCAAGATTGAGTGGCCATATGTTGGTTAAGAGAAACCGTCCTGAGCTGTTAAGTCGGACGTTACCCATTCATTGTGACTCAGGTCACAGTAGATTCTGGACCTACACCCCTTCGGGGAAGCCATCTAATTGAGAGATGTCGTCGTGCTCATGGTGGGAGATGAAGCCTGGCTATGCCAAAAGACACCGAACTTGTGAGTAGGTTGTATTCCGGTCGCAGTAGATTCTGGGTTTACACCCCTTCAGGGAAGTTGTCTCTGAGAGAGACGTAACCATGCTCAATGGGGTGAGACGATACCTGGCTACGCTAGTAGACTGCCGAACTTCTAGTAGGCCGTACCCCTGAGTGGGTGAAATTATCAATTGGAACGCATGTTGAGTGAAATAAATGCGCCGGATTATGGGACAAAATTGTGTAACATGATATGGGACATGTCATAATGATTTGGCCCTATAATATGGACCTTGTGATTTATTGAGTTGAGTGATGCGTTTCAATCGATGGATGTATCGATTCTATACATAATGTATATGAACTGTGCTGACCTGCAGGGTGAAACTAAGGCAAGGTAAGTCATCTATGCTAATTGTATGATTGCGTGGTTAGAACACTTCTGGGCATATTTCCCTCATAATTGAGATTTAGAGCTTAGAGTCTCTGAGATTTTATCTCACCCCATTGTGGGACATTATTTTCAGGGTCGTCAAGTGGAGGACCGGGAGCCGAGATGAAGTGATGTGAAGTGTAGGTCAGCTAGGGCCCTCTCTTTTTGGAAAGTTAGTTTTTGTGGCCTTTTGGTCATAGACCTTGTGCTTGACATTATGTGAATATAAAAGTATATTTGTTTTGTGAATTCGTATCCTGCTTTTCTATCCCGAGATGATTATTGTTAGGGAATTTATTTTCGCTTCCGCATGTGCTTAAAAATCAATGGGTCGGCGACTTGTCCTGAGAAGTCACAAAATCTTATCAACCAGAGAGGGATGGGCACACGCTCGAGGTTCAAGGCGTGATACTATGCTCCTAAGGGATGGAGAGTGTAATAGCCCAAGCGACGATGCACAGGGAGAAGGGATGGGGGTGCATCCGCGCCTTGGTCCCCAGACGTGTGCAAGGAAGGGAAAGAGGTCTCTCTCTAGTCCCACATCGCTTAGGAAGGAGTCATGCGCTAGTTTATAAAGGCTTGGATCCCTCTAATCTGTATAAGGCGTTTTAAAGCCGTGGAGACTCAGTGTCTAAAGTGGACAATATTATACAGTGGGACCCGAGTCATTGTATTATTAATCCTAAAGATATTTAAGCAATTCAATATTAAACTTCCCAAGGGGTTGCGCAAAAAGTCGATTCCTGAGTTGTCTATTAAGGAAAGTATAATTTTGAACATGCTTTACAAACAATCTAAGGAAGGTTAGAGAGATGCAAATAATAAGCTTGTAAAGGTTGTAAACGAAGATGATGAGTTCGCAAGAACACTTGTGGTAATGACACTTGAGAACAAAGTATTGAGCAAAATGTTCAGAGAGTGGAAAGGTTCAAATGATTCTCCTAGCACCACTACAGGTGAGTCTGCACCTCCTCCAAACGAGAAAGAAAGGATTAAATCCTTGAAGAGGATTGGAAGTGAACCTACTGTGGAATGTGAGCAGATTGGTGATTAATATGTTGACTAAAAAGTATAGTGTTGAAAAGGAGAGACAAAGAAAAGAAGAGGAGAAGAAAATTGAAGAGATGAAAAAAGGAAGTGGCAAAGTTGATGGAAGAAGAAAGGCTAGTTAATGCTGAAAGAAAGGTAGAAGAAGAAAGGCTAATTAATGCTAAAAGAAAGGCAGAAGAGAAAGGCTAGTTGTGACAAAAAGGCTAAAGAAGAAAAGCAGGCTAAAGATGCTCAAGTTAGAGGGGAGATTCAAAGACAAGAAGAAGAGGAGAGATTTGAAAAAGAAAAGCTAGATGAGCTTTGGAAAGATTTACTAAATGAAAGGGAAGCTACTGATAATGATGAAATGAATATTGAATATAACATTGCAGATTCTGTCAGTCCAGCACCTTCAGAATAGATATTAGTATAGACAACTGAACAGTTGTAGATAGTACAAGAACTCAGATCCTTAAGCATGATGAAGTTGATATTCACGAGGATGCTCAAATTTAGGTTTAGTTTTGAGATAAGAAGAAAGATAAGCTTGTTGTTATTGAGATTACTAACATTGAGATCTTTTGAATGTGTTGAAGGAGGAAAGGGGAAATCAGGCTGTTTTAAAGGGTCTATGTTCAGAACAAGAGTTTTTGTAAATGCAGTTATTCAGTCCCCTTGCGGTGCCTCTTTTAGGCCTTGTCCTATTGGAATCGACTTTTAGCATCCAGTTAAATCCTAATTCCAAACATAAGACTTTATGGCCTCAATTTCTTATGCACGAGATCCATATGAATGCAAAGCAACAAAGTCGTATGTTGAGCTTGAAGGAAGATGTTGGAAAAAATAAATATTTGTCCTTGACAACGTCTTTCAGCATGGTACAATGAAGATTAATGAGACTTGCTACAAGCTGTAGTGCTATAGGCTGATTTGAGCGCCATTTTATGCTTTTGGCAACAATGATAAAGATGAGGATGCTGATGACAATACCAACAACCTATTCACACGAAAGTGAATTTGGCTATATTTTTTTTGTAGAATTACTAGGGATTTGGTTAGTGAGACTACTGTCAACTGTTCTAAAAGTTTAAATTTTTAGATGAAAGTATAATATATTATTTATTTTAATATTTCTCCTCACATTTAGTCTAATTTTTTCCTAGTACTAAGCGTGGAAACTTAATTAAGGAGGCAAATAGTGCTGGAAAGATTTGATACCGTGTGAGATTTCGTGGGATACTGACAACTATTTTAAAAGTTTAAGCTTTTAGATGAATGAATAATTTATTATATAATTATTCTATTAAAGATTTATTATCAATTCTAACAAGAATCACTTACCATGCACCAAAGCCAAATGGTTGGAACAAAGTCCGATTCCAAATGACAGGCGCGAAGCAGTGTATAAACCCTAAAGCGTTAGCTTAACATTCATGCAACCATACTTGGTTTTGTGATAGAAATTAATAGAAGATGAACTATATTGCTATTTTTCCTAAGGTTCACACTCGTCGCAGTAGTCGTGCTTTAGTGTTTTGTGACATCGTGAGAGGAGACGCAAGTACAAAAATTAGATACAACGTTTACAATGGGCAAACCTTTCGCCCTTTCAATCTCTTCGATGATTGTCGGGCTGGTCTCCAGTGGTGGTGATTAGGTCTGAGATGGGTGGATTCCAGACCTAAATTCTATATTCAATCTTGTTATAACAGATTCCCCTTTTTTAAACTCTATACCCGACCCTATTTACACTGAACCCTATATGGGAACCTAAGTAGCATGGACATGTGACATAGACATGCGACACAACACGATACAATATCTTGACTCGTCATTTTTCAAAAATAAAGAATCCAACACGTTATAATACGTTACATATTAAATAAATATTTTTTATTTTTGATTAATTTGATTAAATTCACAAAAAATAAATAATAAAAAAATTTTGCAATGAATTTACACTAATAACATTAATAAATCTATTCGTAGTAAATTTGAAAGGCATATTCATAGTTAATGCGTACCCATAATTAGGAACATTTTTCTAACTTTAACAAAAACTATCGATGAAACGAATGATTAACAAAAGATTAGAATCAACTTATTTAAATAAATTTATGATCTTCTATAATAACCAAAATTTATTATCATTTAACATTCAGTATTCTTATTTTTCGCAATCACTTTTTAATCCCACTTTTTTATTTTTTGATAAAAAAAAGCCCCGCCACCCAAAAATTATTAAAATTATTTTTTAATAATATTAACTATTAAAAAATTTCAAAAATTTCAAAAATTCAAAAATTCAAAAAATTCAAAAAAATCAAAAAATAATAAAAATTTAAAAAAAATTCAGAAAATTCAAAAAATTCAGAAAAAAATAAAATAAAAAATTTGAAAATCCGAAAAATAAAAAAATTATAAAAAAAATAAAAACCCTTGAAAATGTTAAAATTAATCTTTTGGGTTATTTCCTCCTAAAAAGAGGAAGTCTTTCAAATTTAAAATTATTCTTAAGGTTGACCAAGCCCTTATGGTTCTATCTCAAGGTTTCAATTGTCCTTAGAGATGATTGTCTTTGATTGCGCACTTTCTATATGTTGATAGTTTTTGTAATGCCAGATTCTTACTCTCCTAATGCAATTTATTTGATGTGACTTTGATCACTGATTGTTATATTACCGATCATGCACCTGCATGGCCACCTCATGTGTTAGTGAATTAGTATAAAATCAATCCAAACTACTTAAAAAAAATTATTTTCTAAAAACGAACAAAATTAGGTATTGAAAGGGCACTAATTTGTTAATTAGTATAACCAAGTCCTTGACCTTAGATTTTTTGGCTGCGTAGGAAGTTGGTACACTCCCATACTTCACTTGATTTCTAGTTGACTCCAATAAGTTAGTAATGACTCTTTACTACAAAGTTGTTGTGAATACCTCAATGTCACACGAGGTATGGACTTGAGAGAGTTTATACCTTATCATGAGCCGTAGGCCCATCTTTTAGATAATACCACGAAACTTATCCCCTCCCGAAAGGGTAGGTTGTGACACTAACGCCCTCTCTCAAACTCGTCAACCTTGATATTAGGCCCATAATTTGCTCGCAAAAAACAAGAGTCGAGTCTTGTGAGGATAAACATGCTTACATGTGAGAAAGAGTGTTAAATAATATGCTATTTGTACATTATTGACCTGCTTCTACTGCTCCCACCGTGCAGAAGAACCAAGGGTTGTTGTGATCAAGGAGTGATTAAGAGATCCGAACATGTGAGCAGAGGCATTTCAGATTAGTTGAGAGTAAACTCTACACCATTAAGCCAACCATGGCGATAGTGTCAAGAAGACAATTTGATGACCTTCTCTACCGATAGTTTATCTACCAGCAAAGAAACCTTACATTGGCAAGTTTTTCTTCCATTTATACGACTTTTACGAACAACATGTGTCGCTAACAATTTGGCATCATTTTCCTCCTTACCCATTCTTCCTATTTCCCCAATCAATCGTTAAATAATCTTTCTCAAATAACTAAACTTTAAAGGGTAAAATTAGGCAGCTGTTCCGTGACTTGTTAGTAAATATATGTGAGTTAGCAAATATGTGAGTTATATTTGTACAATAGGGCTTGTCAATGTAATTCAATGACTTGAATTCCTTCCTTATACTTTGTGAATTCTTCAACATCCACAAACGAACCCATCTCTCGCATAAAGCTATCCACTCTGATGAATTCAGATAAAATTTGGATATGTCGTTCTGCATTTAGTGTCACTGACGATACGACAAAAGAAGAAACAGTCAAGAAAGAGTAACATCACGGCGTTTTTGTTGAAGGGCTGCGTCTAAGATCTTGTTTTGCATCACTCAAGGTATCGTTCGATCCTATGGTCTTACAAGATACCCAAATTAGGATTTGTTGTTCTGCATTTTGTGTCACTTATGATGCAACAACGGAAAAATAGACAAGGAGTAACATAATGGTGTTTCTGTTGACGGGTGCGCCTAAAAACCTTGTTTTGCATCGCTCAACATAGCAGCTAGTTCTGATCTCCAAAGATGGCCGACTCAAGAAAACGGTAAGGCTCTTGCGTTTTGGTGAAGCTCAGCAGCATATTTCTGAAATAATACAGTAATACCATTCATCTAAAGTAGAGTATCACATCTGCCGTCACGTTTAGTGTGCTAATCACAAGGAATCTGCCAAGACAGGATTGATTATTCTGCACTAAAGCCAAACAATGGAATGAACTCTTATTTCAAATAACAAGTGCAAAACAGTATATAAACCCTAAAGCGCTGGCTAACATTCATGTCATCGCACTTGGTTTCCAGACAGAAATTCATTGAAGATGAGTCATATCGTTGTTTTCTGGAGATTCGTAATCGTTATGGTAGTCGGGCTTTCGTGTGTTTATGACTCCGTGAGTGGAGAACCAAACACAGACATCGTCGACAGAGTCTGCAATGGGGACAAGTTTGGCCCGACCAGTCCTCACAATTATTATCGAGCTGGTCTTCTACAGGATTTAGCAGTGAACACCACCACCAAGGGCTACGACTACTATGACACAAATCCCCAGTTTCCAGAGCTTTGTTATGGCCATGTTGCATGCAATACTGAACTTTCACAGTCTGAATGCGTTTACTGCTTACGAGTATGTGAGGAGATACTTGGCAAATTGTGTTACTGGAGCCTCGGTTATCCGGTTCAACTCGAGGATCGTCGGCTTCGGATCAAGCAATACTACTTTGACAACAATTAGAACTTTTCACTAGTCTCGATAATCTGATGTCGATCTGATGTGCATTATAAGTTGAACAGAGGGAGTTGTTTGCACGAGATGTGCCAAGATTTCTGGTTGTCGATAATGTAGCTTTACTCAATTCTCTGATTAAAATAAGGGCATGACACGGAATACTTGATCGAATTATGTATATAGTTTATGAAGTGATATCATCAGAGCTTATGAATGTTAAATTTCATGCCAATCTATTGACCAATTTCGTAATAACTTAAATTTTAGGCAATGGCGGTTAACTTAACATAACACCAGAGCACAGGTTAATCATTCAAATCTTGATCTTGACGCTCCCTCTCAAACTCATTAACCGTGATATTGGGCCATAAATTGCTTATAAGAAAAAAAAAAAGAGTTGAGTCTTGGGAATGAAAGGACTGGCTTTCGAACAAGAAAGAGCGTTGAGTAATATGCTTTTTTGTACGACTTTTCCTAAGAAGTTGAAAGTTTTGGGGGAAGTACAAGCTCTTCTTGTGGAGGCCCGCGATTTGTTGAGCCGATTCTACAAAGCCTCCATAGTCTATCGCGGGAGAGAGGCCAACTGGGTCATGAATTGAGTTGCTAAAAATCCGGAGAGAAAATTCACTACCCCCAAATTGGCTTACCCAACCCCTTACTCTTTGGGATTTACTTTATCTTGATGTTTCTTTAGAGACTCCTATTATGAATACTTTCATCTTGAATAAAATTTATTCTTTTGACAAAAACATATTTTTTAGTGGGGGAGGGGGAATAGTTAGTCTAACAATCAACATTTTGATCTATTTAGTCTCCTATATTTTCGTAAAATCGGCCATTTTACTGTCACACAAAAGACATCGATAAAGATCCTAAAAAGGATCAGCGTAGCACCCTATGGATTATGTCGGCGAATGTTTACTTTGTACCAATGGAAAAATAAGTTTGTTAGAAGGTCTTGTCATGAAACACGGACTTACATGCAAACAAACCAAGGCTTCCCGATATCAAGAAGCGATCGGGGGATTCAAATACATGATAGACCCGAGAGGGGCCTAAACCACTTTGAAGTAATTCTTACACCACTAAGTCAACCATGGGGACGGTCTCAAGAAGGCAATTTGATAATTTTTCCACATAGACAGATTATCTATCGGCAAAGAAACTTAAGAAGAAGAAGAAGAAACATCAACATCACGGCGTTTCTATTGACGATTGTGTCCATGACTAGTGGTAACATCACGGCGTTTCTATTGACTACTACATCCACGACCAAGAAGAAGAAGAACATCACGGCATTTCTATTAACGACTGCATCCACGACCAGTAGTAACATCGCAGCGTTTCTATTGGACGCAGAAGAAGAAGATGAAATATCAACATCACAGTGTTTCTATTGACAACTGCGTCCACGACCAGTAGTAACATCATGGCGTTTCTCTTGACGACTGCATCCACGACCAAGAAGAAGAAGAAGAAGAAGATCACGGCGTTTCTATTGACGACTGCTTCCACGGCCAGTATTAACATCACGGCATTTCTATTGACGATAGAAGAAGAAGAAAAAGTAACATCAACATCACAGCATTTCTATTGATGACTACATCCACGACCACTAGTAACATCACGGCGTTTCTATTGACCATTCCGTCCACAACCAGAAGAAGAAGAAAAAGAAGGAGAACATCACAGCGTTTCTATTGATGACTGCATCCACGACTAGTAGTAACATCACGGCGTTTCTATTGACGACGGCATCCGTGACCATGTTCTGCATAATTGAACATGGGAATCCAAGTTGGACTTGAGCTCTACCCGATAAGGCAGATACTTCGGATCCTGCTTGGACTGTATAGGAATCTGCTACTACGTGGGCATGATACTCATCAAATAATTAACAGAATATGCGCAAAGGATCCTGGGAAGCATTGAGATCATTGTACGAATCTTTCTATTAGTCAAGCATAGCGTTTCGATTAAATAGGCACATTAAACCAATTTAATTTTCTATTACGAGACATAAAAGTTGGATTATAACCTTATAAGATGAAAACCTGGAAATTCGACCATATACTCTAAGTTAGTCTGCTATACATGAAAGTGCTGCATCAAGTTACCGTTATGAGGCATACATGATAAATGCATACATCTAATGCAAGATTTATCGACAGGCTCGTTTGGAAATTACATTTTCACTAAAATAAATATGGTTGAGCATAAGCTTTTGCACTCGGTCGGGTGAAGTGTATTTACCATGATTTATGGACCCTTTTTTTTGGGGGGGGGGGGGGGGGGGGGGGGGGGGGGGGGGGGGATGGGGGTGGAGACATTCGACGTCGGATAGCATTGGTAAGGAAGTTCAATCCACAGGCATGACATATATCACAATACCGTTATTGGAGCACAATATATCATGCACCGAACAGTTTCGTGGGCCGGATGGGGTAGAGTTTGTTAATTTTTTGATGAAATGAACTCTTTTTTAGAGGCAATAACTTAGGAAAAGATTACCCAATTCTTAGGATCATCTAAATTTTAATTTTTCGAAAACCCATGTCGATTATTGATGAGAACTTGTCAACCATGGAGAAAGGCGGAACCAGAATTCAGAGAGAATGGAGGAGAACATGAATCTTTTGAGAATGTAAGTGGTGGAAGTAAAGTACCCATAAGTTCGATTAGATTTACGGTATGGTGGGGCACATTTTTTTTTCTTTTATAGGCCATGTTGTCTTCCGGCCAATCTTTTGATTAGTAAGTTACAAATAGGAACATCACCCCATTTATATTTAGTTAAGTATGTTATGTGAGTGATATCCATAATTTATAACCCATCAATCAAATGTATGGTTGAAGGGAATTTTCTCTTACCAGAAATAGGGGAAAATTTAACCTTGTTCTTATTGCTTTTTGCCTATGGAAATAATTTACTGCAGGCAAAAAATTTTATACTTCCTATTCTTTTGCTAGTACACATACACCAGTATCTGAAGGATGCATGGCCCGGGCTATATTTTCCTATATCCCTAATTTGAGAAAATTTCCTCCAGAGTTATCCTTAGTTAATTTGCATATTACAAGTTATAAACATTAGCACATGTTAACTAAAATTAATGGTGGGCAACGTCCATGTTTGTAACCCATCAATTAGAAATATGGTGAGAATGGCGCATCATATGCTAAAAAGTATTTATTCATCCTTGCATAGAAATATAGAAATTACTCTTATTAGTGAAAAATTTCGTATATTTAATAAATGCCTTAAGATACCAACACTTACATATTTCTAAGGGCTATATTTTCCTCAAATGGCTGTCTTCCTAATTGTGAATTCGAAAATGAATGTCACCCATATTTATATTTTGTTAAGTTTGCATGTGTGATACATATATATATAATGAAACTTACTAATTAGAGGTTTGAGTGGGCTGCCTCAAACTCTCTTGAATTAAGGATGAATGATAATATAGCCCTATTATTATTTCTTTTAAAGATTCTAAGTAATCGATCATAAAAGTCAATCTCGAATGATAATTGACTCCTACGTAAATCTTGCTACATAAATAGTCTCGAATTACGGTTTTTGTGCGGTCTGACATGGGCGCCCAGAAGACCCGGAGGAGTAATTCCCAATCCCGTTAACTCGGGGAACTTTGAATTGATCATTGGCTGGGTTGGTTCGGCCCATCATGGGCGGCCCAACTCAGTCCAAAAGGCCGAGCAAATTTAGTTTGTTAATGAATAAAGTGTTCAACTATATAGTGGGGATCTTTAATCGGCTAATATTAATTTAGTTCAACATTTGAATCATATATTACAGGGCTTACTAGTATATACCTTCTCAATTTGCGTGAAAGAACTTGGATCGAATTATCTTGTTAAGCTTTTCCCCAAGTTTTCTTCAAACGTTTTGATATTATCGAAAATTTCAGGTAATGTAGATATATGACTAGTTACCAATTACAGATAAAATGTAGCCGAATCATTGCCATCTGCACGCCATTTTTGAATTACTACCCTCATCGTCAAGCATTTGAGTATTAAGGAACTGATTAACCTAAGTATCACATTTATGACCAAAAAGAAGGAAAAAAAATACTAAGCATCACATATTATAGATATACCCCAATTTCATTCTCACATTTTGCAAGAGAGGATTTTTGGTACTTTCATATTGTCAAATACTAAAATGAAATTGTTCACTACAGTGGAATAATTCGGGAGCATTAATTTATGATTCAACTAATGAAACAACACAATCACCCCGTTAATCGATGTAGTTAGTTTGGGATGTGAAGAGATTTCTAACTCAGGAACTGTATATCATATGTTCTTTTTTGTTCAAAGTATATCATCTGTTCCAATCATACCAATTGTATACAAACCATTTTGGGTCAAGGCCAAACGAGCCAACGGACCCAACTTAATTGATCCAAGATCTTACACTTTGTTCTATGGGCCCTAAGTAGACGGCCATATGCGTCCTTACCCTTGTGTTATAATATATATATATATATATATATATATATATATATATATATATATATATATATATATATGCAATGTGGGCAATTTGCCTTCCTGAAGAACTCTTAATTGACACATTTTGTGGATTTAATTACTCAACTAAGAAGAAGTAATCTGTTACCAAGTAATGCAGCAATCATAGTCTTCCATGAGATTACAAGTTTGATTTATGTCAAAAACGAACTTATCATAAGCACGTAGTTAGGCCCATCAACCTATAACCTTCGAGTTTCTAAGTGGATGAAATACTTACTATTCAAACCTTTGAGCCTTCTATATACAAAGGATGTGTAAACTTTGACAAAAAAAATGCATAAATGGATTAACCATAAATACCCACAACAGTATTTGCTTAGGAGGATTATGTAAAACGTTATTAACTTATTGCACGGCTGCTAGAGGCAGTAAATTATGTCATAGACCCATATTAAAACTCATACTTCTTAAGTCGGGTGAAAAAATCGGTTGCCTTAAATTTAAAATACGAGCTAAGATAGGTTTAATAAAGCAAAACCCAATTAAAGATAGCTTCTAATGAGTAATGATGAGCGATTTCATGATCGGTTCAAGTTTCACCTAAAATCTAGAACCTATCCCATTGGAATTGATTCCCAATTTTTGGAATCTGAAACCTACTTGGAACCCTATAACTTGGGATCTACCTTGTCAATCGGTTTTAGGGTCTACATGGAACAAGCAATTTTTTTTTTTCTTTTGTTTCATTTTTATCTAAGCAAAATGCAAGAGAACACAATAACAAAAATCCCTATTTGTCAATAGCAACAATCCAGAAAAGAAGAACATGTAAAATCAAATAAACAATAAACAATTAACATACATAACATAGAAATGGAACAAACCAGTACCAACAAGGACCGAACTCTTTGGTGGCATGCTCATGCTCACAATTATTGGACGAGAGCAACAGTTCATGATGAAATAGTCATCCTACTGACTGAAGGGTCAAGCTTCCCGTTCCCCGAGCTAGACGATGAAGACATTATCATGCTTGCTGTGGACTTCAGAAACTTATATTTGTTAAAAAATACTATATAGTCCCCATACTATTCTCTAACAGATGGGGATCTTCACTACCCAAGAAAAGGCAGTAGGTGAACGAAACTACGAGGAATTAAATATATAGAGAAATGAAACAATATAAAATGTTGAATTAATGGGTATTGATTTGCTGTTAATATGTGGTAGAACCAGAAGATGAGAGGTTGATGAGAGTTAGAGAAGCAACGTTTATTATTGCTCAAGAGAAAAAGAGAATTTAGGATTAAATCATATTCGGTTCATCAGTTCTCGATTCAAGGTCCGATTCCTCAATTCCTGATTTCTAGTTCGATTCTTAATCAAGAATAGAACCACACAATAACGGTTCCACTTTTTTTGCAATTAGGAACTAAACCGGTTCCTATGGCTGGTTCAACCCCACTAATGAGTTTTCAAAGAAGCCAACTTCAACCATTTGTTTAAGGAGTAATATCTTCTTGTGCCTGTGCCTCAACTCCTTGTGGCCATGCATGGATACCTGACTCTTGCACCCAAGTCACTGGCACCGAATATCAGGTCCATCGAAACTGGGCTTTGTTCCTCGATGGCTAGGTTTGATCTACAAAGGCTAGGCCCAAGTCCTTTGAGATCTAACTCGAAATCCTGATGCATGTGCCCATGTCCACATAAGCTTGACTCAAGACCTTAGTGCTCATGTTTGGTCTCTAGTGGCCATGCCTAGGTACCTAAATCTTGCCCTCAAGTCACTAGTACTAGGCCCAAGTCCATTGAGGTAGACTTATGTCACAGCCCGAAAGAAAGCATGACGCTAGATCGATCGGCCCGTGACACTTAGCTACATCGAGATTGGGCTCGATTCCTTTGCGATCAAGCCCAAGTCTACAAAGGTAGGGCCTAGGTACATAAGGTCAAGGTCAAGACCTCGATGCCCATGCTCGAGTTCATAGAAGCTAAGCTTGAGTCTCTCAAATTGGGCTTGATTCCTCAATAGCATGGCTTAGGTCCATAAAGGCTAGACCTAGGTCCTACAAGGTTGACCTAGACCTAAGCCATGGCCAAGACTACATGCCCATGCCCGTGATTGGGACCCTTGTGCCTAGGTCCTCTGTGACCCCCCTCCCCCCAACTCTTATGCCCAAGTCACCAATGCTTAGCACATTCATTGTGGTTGGGCTCATTCCTTGATAGCCAAGCCCAAATCCAAAGTGGTTAGGTCCAAGTCGTTCAAGACAAGGTTCAAGTCATTTGAGGCTCAACTTAGGACCTCAATGCTTGTGTTCAGGTTCTCCACAACCATTTTTAGGTACCCAACTCCGACACCCAAGTCATTAGCACTTGACCCAAGTCCATTGAGGCCGAGCTCAATTCCTCAAGGGCTAGGTCCAATGAGACTAGGCCGGGTCACCAACATTCATGTCCAAGTACCTGGCTCTACACCAAAGTCACTGGCACTCGATCAAGACCATTGTGGTAGGGCTTGATTCCTTGATGGCCAAGCCAAGTCCACCAAGGTAAGGCCTAGGTCCTTTGAGGTTAAGCTCAAGACCCTAATGCCCATGCCTAAGTCCACTAAGTTTGGGTCCCTTGAGGCCAAGCCCTACTACCTAGCTTCCTCGCCCTAATCATTGACAAACGGCCTAAGTTTAGTAAGGTTGGGCCTAATTCTCTATCAATTGAGCCTAGATCCACAGAAGTTGGGCCAAGTCCTTCAAAAATGAGCCTAAGACCTTAGTGTTCATGCCCGAGTCCACACACAATCCGAGCACCTGCCTCCCTCGTCAACTTGATGTGCCAGGTCATGTAGTCACTCATTTTTCAAAGGTTACAATTTAAAGAGAACAATAAATACGGTGAATTAGAGCCTGAGTTGTATTAAGGTCAATTTGAGTATGTGTTGCTAAAAATTGCATGGCATAAAAATTATTCAATATGGGTTAAATGGATCAATTTAAGTTGGACCATTTTTTACTTGATCCAACCCACCCATGACAAGGCTAAGGTTGCCAATTCAATATTTAACTTTCCAATTTAGTTAGTACAGTCCTAAAGCTTCTCATTGTCTTTTTATGTAGTTAATTCAGCCAATTTACACTGAAAATTGTTAATATGACGGTCCAATAAGTATTGCTCATTTTACGTGGTATGGCTAGAAATTTAACGTGTTCGACTTCACTCAAAATGATGTCGTTCAGAGAAATTTTTTAATTTTTTTAAATATATATTTTCCGTCACTGCTCATCTTCTTGAAAAGAACTAGTGAGGGTTGCTAGATATGTCAACATTGGCTAGCAACCCTTGATCAAATCAGGGTAAAGGCATGCAGGCGAGGGCAACAAGGGTTGTGAGCGACGATCATAGGCAGGGATGGCGAGGGCTATTAGCGAGGAGCACAAGTGAGGATTTGTGGATCAGGTTTGTGATCGTTGCTCATAACCTAGGGCTTGTGGGATTATCGCTCGCCTATGACCAATTTTGGAATACTTGCTCGCCTGTGGCTAGTAAGGATCGCAAGCCATCGCCAAAGCTCCAGCAAGGGGAAGAATAAGATAAAGAAGAAAAATGAAAGAAAAATGAAATTCAAAACTATGTCATTTCATTTAAGATCATCCATGTCATATGTCATATATGCCAAGTAGAACGGCTGCCGTTGACTAGACCATTACGTTAGCATTTCTGGCCTTAATTGGCCGGATGGGCTACATTGGAAATCGTTGAAAGATTTAGAACTATGTTGATAATATTGAAAAGTTTAGAACTAATTTAATATATATAATATGATAGATTTAGGATTTTTCAAATAATTATCGCTTTTATCAATAGGGGAATACAAAACCAAAATGTAATAAAAGAAATCGAAATGGTGTCACTTATCAAATCAAAAATACCCATTCATCTAGCACATTCATTAGAACGGATAACACTTGATTAGACGAATGACGCAATTTCAAAATCTTACATGATATATTTGTCGTACGTTATGTCATTTTCTGGGAAAAAAAAATACACCAAACAAAACACTAGGAGTAGTGAATCACGTGTGAAAGACATAAAGGAGCCTCCTTTGCTAAAGATATATATATACCCTCATCCTGTCTCCGGGGAATCTCCCCCGACACAACAACCATGCATATTTCTACTTTTGTGGATATCATGGCTCTGCGAGGATAATGACCAGATCATCATCCTCGAGATTTGGTTCTTCCAAAGCATTATATTCACGCCTCGAGAAGATCTCAGTTCCATTGTGGAGTCACAATGTCGTGCTTCGCGCCTCATGAAACACAGCTTTGTCTTGAAGAAAAGTATCAGATGGGGCCGATCAAATGCTCCAGCAACATGCAGCGGCTTTGATCACCCTTTTGCAGAGAAACCCATGTCAGATGATACCTGAACTATAAAAGAGAAAGAACCGAAAAAGTAATTTGAGGTCGATCTTTGGTCATCGCACGCAAGCATAGCTCATGGAGAAAGGAGATGAGAGAATAAAGCGCATGGGAATGCGTTGATTTGCATAATCAAGAAACCCTAATTTCCCTCTTTGATGCCAGGAACCCACCTCGGATTGGAAAATCCAGGTTCATGTACAATGTATAATGTGGGAATACCAATAAAGTTGACTTTGGTGTAATCTTGAGCCAAGCGAGTCGTGCTAAAAAATCTATGGATTCCAACTTAGTTTCTTTACTTGCTATCCAAGGATTCCGATACGGTTTGGACGAGCTTAGCTTTCCCACTTCCCTTCCATGCGCAAGTATAATCTTTTAATTTCGACAAGTAAATTCTAGTAGTGTTAGGCATAAAAGTAGCTTTGAATTCTATTTATTTGGGAAAAGTAATTTACATCTCGAATTTATCCCCTTCAAAGAGAGAATACATAGATTGATTTGATTTGAATGACTGATATTTGTTCTTTTTTTTTCCTATTTCTTCCTCTCTCTTTTCCTCTCCATCCTGATGTTTGTGCACACTTGCCGCCTCCACCACCACCCGTCACCTCTCTACTAGAACCGCCCCTCCCTCTATCCCTCTCCTCACGAGCAAAGGTCACTATCTCCAGTCCGAGGTCGCTGGCCTTATGTACCCTCCAATTTAGGATCCCCTCAAGCAATTCACCTCCTTAACCTTGATTGGGTGGCCGAGAAAGTGAGAAGATATGGCTGTATCTAGGTCTTTCGATGAATTGTTGGCATGTCAATTTTTTATGAATGAAATGCAAATGTACACCTAATCTAGAAGATCTCTACCACAAGTAATAAGAAAACACTATTAATCATGCTCAAATGACGAAAGTGTCGATCTTCTTCTCCCAGATTAGGGCTTGAAGTACCGTTTGTGTGCATTCTCATAAGCCAGCCATAAAAGCATGAACATCTGTGTCCCCAACAAATTGTTAAGGTATAAGCAAGGTGGAGGGATCACATAACTCATGAGATGATAGTCATTTTCTAAGTGTAACCGGAAACTCCAACACCAACAAGGGGAAAATGCAAAAAAAAAAAAAAAGTTTTTTCTTTCTTTTTTCATTTGAAACTATCTCCCGATGCTACGGTCAAGTTCCAATTTCTCCCGCGTTGCATCGTCTTTCGAGCAGCTTTAAATTTATGAGAACCTTTATTGCAAATACTCCTAACTAAATCTTTGGCACTTCATATAAGCCAATGCGCGGTGGCTCTTTAAATATCTGATGGACGGAAGAAAAGAGAGACTATTTAAACCACGTGTCATGGATGGTCTGACTTTCCAGGCTGCATGTACGTGGTAGAACCTGGCCTTTTAAAATTACATGATGCGTCTTTTCAAGGAAAAAGCATATTATATATCTTTTCTTATCTCTAGACAGAGAAGAAAAGTGGATGCAACTCGCGTCACTCCCCTGATTCGATTAGGTGGCTCGAATGCTAAGTAAGAATAAGGAAAAAAGAAGAAAAAGAAACAGAGAAGGGAGGATGAAGTGGGTATTTCTTTCGGTGATTACATGGATCCATGTAAGATTCAGACATTATCATTATCAGTAAAACAATCTTATCTTCTGTCTGAGTCTATCTTTTTATGGTCAGTTGAATAAATGATTCGTTAAGCTACTTGAGTCAAGTGCAAAACAAGCCTACACAGCAGAAGGCATTGCAGCCCATCGAGCTCGAGTCGAAAAAGATGAAGCATGCTTCTCCAGAACCCTGAAAAGAAAAAGATCATCTAAGAGCACAATTAGAAAAGTTGCAATTATATATCGGTATGTTGATGCATTGCATGTGATACGAGTATTATTAGTCTAGTGTTGATGGTCCATGCCAGTTGCACAGCAAGACCTTGCAATCCACCATAATCGTGAGACAAAAGAGAAATAATCGAGAAATAGAGAGATGGGAAAACAGTAAGTCATGTCTCTCAATCCCGAGTTTTGATCACAGCCAAGTAATCCCTCCGATTACACCGAATCAATTTTCTCCCAATGTTTCACACTATCGCTCACAGTATTTTCTTCACAAAGCTCAAAGAGAGAACCCGAGTAATACCCTCAAAAGGCTCTCATGTGTAATACTAATAGAATGTCGCCAATAGGAACTTAAATCTTGTATTTCCAAGACCCAGGCGCCCACTCCATGCCTCGTATGGCCGCGCACCCAGGCTCCGCCAACTGTGGGCGGCCGTAATATGACCACAAGTAGCCTATGGTCGCCCATACTCTAGGATGATCCATTATGCATAACTTTTTTATGATACTCTGCCCAAAGTTTCTTGTGTTGCCCCCTCCATTGCCTAGTTATCTAGATTGATTTCCACAGTTACATGGGAAAATTATCCAATCAATCCTAAACATATTATATGGATATTAATTCAATCATATACTTTTCAATTTTGTCAATTTAATTATCAATTTTTACTGAAATTCTAATATAGTCATTTTAGTTAATTTTCACTGAAAATCGCTAATATAGTGGTCCATTCATTGCTGGCCATTCAACGTGGCACACCACCACATTAGCTATTTCCAGTGAAAATTGATCGAAAGAACTACACTAGAATTTCATACAAAGTTTTGGGACTAAATTTGCAAAATTGAAAGTTTAAGTCCGAATTGGCATACGTATAACGTGTTTAGAACTATATGGAAAATTTTCCCCAATTATGTTATAGACTGATGACTGCATGCTTTGGCAGACCCAAAAACTTAGATTAGGGCCGACGAGACAAGAAGTTCTACAAAATGTTAGCTCAAGGGGGGGAGATAATTGATATTTTTAGGAAATTTCTTTTACTACATCCTATAATTACTAAATTCTAGGTATAGTGCACATCTAACAATCAGGTCGATGCTGTCTGCCCTAAACATGATCTCGATGGGTTTAGTCCAAATTGTCTAAAAGCAGAGCGATATTTTCCTATTATCTCACCCGAAATTTCAGTTATGATTGGCCTACACAGTACCGACCAATCGTTCTGTCCAAAGGCCAATTGCTATTACCGGTGAAGAATAACACGATTACAATATGCAGACGTTGAATGCATATTTTTCTTTTCCTTTTCATGCGGCGAATATATAGGCACTGAGGCTAGGAAGCATATTCTCTTGCCAAATATAACAAACTGCGAGATGTGCAGAGGCGACGATAACGTTGTGGGGCCTTCGTAGGAATATATTTTTCTTCCCGTACGGATGTTTCTGTTGACCTATGATTTTTCTTATTTTTCAGTAAATTAGACGATAATTGAGACTTTACCATTCCATTAAGAGACTTTACCATTCCATTAAAGTCAATGCTTCCTTAAAGTCTCATATTTTGTCTCACTTTCCTTCATCTTTCGGTTTATATTATATGTAGAAATCTGTGCAAAACCCAGTAAGATGAAGCAAAGCATCTTTGACTTCAGCATATCTTCTGAATAAGGGATGACTACTTCGATTTGTGACATTAGTTTGGTTTATTAGATTTTTTAGGTTGAAAATCATATTCTTGAAGGCTTCCTGAATGTATGTTTGACCCTTTTTCAAGAATTACATATACGTACTTTGTGCACGCTTTGTGCCTATATAAATGAAAATTACGAGAGTGAGTGTTGAGATTCGAATTCTTGAACAATACAAAATCATCCAATGTATGCATTGGGTTTTTTTGGTCCACACAATGTTTTGATGATGTTATGAGTACATAACACAATTTGAGGGGTACAATATTGTGGCTTGAATGTGGAAATAGGTTAAGAGTACATGAGTAGACCTGTCAAATGAATGGATTGAGCCGAATCGGGTCGAATATGATCCAATCTAAATTGACTCATTTTCATGCGACACAAATATAGTGACACATATCTGACTAAACCCATACTCAACACATATTCGACCTAACCTATGTTGTCAAAACACATCCATATTTAACTGAACCTAGGAAACTCATATTCAAAATGAGGTGAGAGCACAAAGGAAACAAATTGGAGATTGAGTGAGAGCAAGAGAAGTGAAGAGAAAATCATAGATGTGGGTCGGGTCTAAGTAAGTTATCGACCCATTTAACACTTGTATTATTTTAATTCTTATCATTATAAACTCATTTGTGACATATTTACCAGATATAACCAACGCATATAACAACTCAGCCCATTAGATATGAGTTAAGAAATGAGTTTATAATCTATTTTGACAAGTCTAATGTTGAGGTTTCAAGAAAATAACAATACCTCAAGAGACTAAAGTATGCATTAGATTCTATGATTGATACCTAATTCATATAAAAGTTAAATTGTTAGAGAATAGCGCAGGTTGTATATCATATAACACGACAATTTGTATTGATGAAGGCAGATTAGCATTTTCCTTTTTCTTTGGCATGGAACTTGCTAGCATGTATAAATGAACAGAGCATGAATATTGAGGCACAGGCAACTCAAGAAATTAACAATAAAAAGTCTACTATCACAATTGCAAATATGATTCATAAATACCGAGAAGGTTATAGCGCAAAAGTAGGATTATAACATACATATTTATGCTGTCAAACCTAGCGTAAATGAAGGTAGAAGCAATCGATGATCAAAAACAAGAGGCAAAATAGCACGAAAATTTATGTGTTCGATCGATGTAGCCTAGTGCACGGGAGAGCAACCATAAAAAAATCCACTAGAATCATTAGACTACAATTGGCAATCACTATCTTTTAAGGATGGCTTGATGTGGACAATAGAATTCTGATTTCTTTATTTATGGAGATCATTGACGAAGAGTCTAAGTTCAAGTCTATCAATTACATATTTACTTAAATCAATCTTTTTAAATTAGTAAGTTATTGGCCAACTAAAACATGTGTTCATGTTCTCCCTTAATCTAGGTGTCGTTATGCACTAGTATTATCCCAAGTCGAATATTAACCTTGGCCCCATCAAGTTTGACATATTTAACATGGATAATTCTGCCCTTCAACCTCTGTCTCAATCGTCTTAGCCCAGCCAAGTTCAACGAGAAGCTAATACATACTGGGAGTGATCACTAATCAACTATCAGCTCCTATACCACTTGTTGGATTGATGTAGCATAAACTGGTACTTTGACCTAAGGACGTCATCGATAGGGAGTCTAAGTTTGCACTTATCAACTTAATCAACTCACCTTCACTCAAAAATTTAAATTAATGAGTTAAAAGCCAATTATGATATATTAAGTACTCCACTTTTTACCACATTTCTGACATGTGACTTATTTTGCCTAACAACCTCACACGTGCACCTCAATAAGGATCATATTTTTTTCTCCGCCTAAAGATGGAGAAAACTTTCTCCGACTAATATTTTGATTGGTGAGTTACCAAAAATGGGCATATCTCATTTTCATATTTAATTAAGTTAGCATGTATGATATTCATATTTGTAATCTATCAATCAGAGATCCAAATTACAAATAAAGGAAACTCAAACCATCACTTAATTTGAGTTTATTGTTGTAACTAAAAAAGTAGGGGATTTGGAATACTACAAATCCAGCCTAGATTAACATTCTAGAGAGATGTCCGATTGACTAGGATCCTTCTTCGTCATCCACTCATCGTGACAATACGTCCTCAATTCAGGCCACGTAAAACACTGCATGCATGGGAATATATTCCCTTTCTTTTGAGTTCCAGATGGCAACCCAATTTCTTTCACATGGCCTAAAAATATAGGTTCTTTACACAGTTCATCAGGCTAAAGAAGATTGCAACTTGCGACAGAAAGGTCGCCGTCACATAATCATCAGGCTGATATAGGAATAAATCTGACGTACGGGTCGAGACCAAATATATTGTTCGCCCCGTATAAACGAACCCTTTTTATCTCCACTATTATTCTTGCAAAAAACCATATTAAATTGGAAAAGATAAGAGGTGGCCCAAGAAAGTGAATCCACTGCACAACTGATGAGTTTCTATAAAAAAGGACCTCAGAGCCAAGCCAGTTTCTCACAAGCTGACCTCAAAGCAAGAGCTGAAAAGCACGCGAGCTCACACACAGAGACTATTATCTCGAGGCTCCGGATACGTCGTCTTCATCGGGCAGCATGGACACGACGCTGGCAGGGCTCGTGCGCGATAAGCCGGTGGTGATATTCAGCAGGAGCTCGTGCTGCATGAGCCACACCGTGAAGTCGCTGATACTGAGCTACGGTGCGAACCCGACGGTGTACGAGCTTGACCAGATGCCGAACAAAAACCAGATCGAGCGCGCGCTGGTCCAGCTCGGGCGGCGTGAGGTCGTCCCCACTGTGTTCATCGGCCAGAAGTACATCGGGGGCGCGAACGAGCTCATGAGCCACCAGGTGCGGGGGACTCTGGTCCCTCTTCTCCGAGAGGCCAGAGCCATTTGGGTATAGTTTTTAACGTACTTTCATCTTTCTTCAGTTTTTCCCTTAGAACAACGATAATACGTCTAACATACACGAGTCAGATTGTGTTACGAATATGAAAAGGCGGACTTTTTGGTAGCTGCGTTCTCTAACCCTAATGGCGGCACGCTATGGAAGATGACAGCCTTCTTCTCTGGTCTTTTTTCCCCTTGCTTTTTGAGGTCTTTTTATGTATGGGAAGTCCCTGTATTGTTCGAAGTTAGGTTTTGAGGTGATGAGGAAGAACAGCGGTGGCAAACTTCAAATGTGTAAGCGCCCCATTTTCAAGTCAATGAAGTAAAGCTTCTGAGCATGGAATTGCACTGTATCGCTCTGTATACACTCTTTTGGCATCAAATGATATGTGAGTCCCTCAGAAAGAGAGAGAGAGAGAGAGAGAGGAGGGAGATGCATGGAGCTTATGTCTGATCTAGGCTAGATCTGGCTGGTTGATGTGTATTATAAAGCGCATGAACTGCATAGGTGAGCTGCATACAAGCAGAACATATAGCAGGAATTGGACGAAAAACAAGTAACATTTTTATGATATAATCCAAAAGGATCATTGTTTGACGATTATTGGACCGCCTAATTACCAAAGATCCTATTATGGTAAAAAAAAAAATAGAGAATTCGGGAGCCCACCGGGTGTGTAATTTACTACACAGTTCAAGTGTATTGAACTCACATGTACCGGTGCAAATAAACATGATTCTTATCGGGTTAAACTCGCATCAGATATAGATATGTAGATGCAGTATGTCATGATTTGAGAGAATTACTCGAATGGAAAATTCCCAATAAATAGCAAATGTATCAAATAATGACAGGTGATTTGAGTTTTGAGAGATGTAAGACCCATCAAATCTAATGATTCTAATATTTTGACTCGTACAAATGATCAGGCGATCTGAATTGATCCCCAATTCCACTAGCTTCTTAGCACGAAGGCATCGATGCGATATCGTCCTTTGAAGTTTTGGACTGTCCATGGCCCCATTTCTGTTGTACCATATGCTTAATCAAATGTTAAGCGGGGGCATGCAACTCTTTTGGCTAGAAGCAGGCATGTAATGCAGGCAATTCGCTACCGAAGAAGAAATATTTTGAATCATACCCTTGCAATCAATCGTGACGGAGTCTGTAGAATCTTCACGGAAACATGGTACAAATAAAATTCACAAAATAAGAATTTAAGTATTACAATATTTTCCTTACACCACATACAACACTCTTACAACTCTACACAAGCCTCCTCTCACTCTCCCATGCATACATAGCACACTCTACACAACACTCTCTCAAGACCCCTGCACGCACACCCACTCACTGTTTATCTCTCTACACCTACACTACACACACCTCACGCATGCACTCCACACCACTTCACGCACACACTCAAGGGGCAAGAGCCCCTATTTATAGGGTGTAAGGTCGGTCAATGAACTTTCTTCCACACTCCTATTATTATTTTATTACAAGTTGCTGATCATTTGTCAACAATTGCGGCCGAGGAATTAAGAGAAAAATCTGGAAGAGTATTAGAGAGATCTGGAGAACTCGAGAGAGAGAGAAGCGGTGCTTTTTCTCAACAGAGTCGCGGCCAATTAAGCTTAATTTTGAAATTATGTGCGTTTCAGTAGCAGTATCATTGGAATCCGATTGGCTAAAAAAAGGAAGTTAGGTTCATTGACGAAGGGGCCGACGTGCTAAGTGCCACCTACTGAAAGCCGAACGAGAAAGAGGCAAAAAAGTCAGGCCCGTAGGTGGATGTTCCATCATCGATAGTCGAAAAAGGTTCCATCATTAGTGGGCGAAAAAGTGTTTTCCATTCAAGGAAAATCTCGCCCTTAAAAGTAAAGAAAATGGATTCGTCTTCCAAAACGAAGGAAAAGCTATTTCATTTATCTCCACTTCAATATGCTGTCGAGATCAAAATAAAAAAAGAAAGAAAAATGCCACCCAATTTCCCCTCTTCAAATTTATATAGCTCTCACCTAAGTAGCACTGATACGCGACACGGACACGTGATACGACACGTCGACACGTCATTTCTTTAAAATAGAGAATTCCCACACGTTCCGACATGTTATATATTAAATAAATATTTTTTATTTTTAATTAATTTGATTTTAATTCACAGATAAAAAAAAAAGAACTTACAATAAATTTACACTAATAATATTAATAAATCTATTCATAGAAAATTTCAAAAACATATTCATAATTAATACGTGCCTATATTTAAAAATATATTTTTTATTTTAACAAAAATTATTCCCCTCAAACCCTCTCTCCTCATTTCTCTCTCCTCATTTCTCTCTTCCCCTCTTCCTCCCACGCCACCACCCCAAAATCCCCTCCCCCTTCGATTTCTGCAGCTCTGCCCCTACTCTCTCTCTCCCCCTCCCCTTCCCCCTACGCCCCCCATCAATCACCCTAGCCCCCTCGGTTTCTTCCCCTTCTCTCCTCTCTCTCTCTCTCCCCCTCCCTTTCCCCCTACGCCACCACCTGCTCCCCCTGCGCCCCCCATCAATCGCCCCTATCCCCCTCGATTTCTTCCCCTTGTCTCCTCTCTCTCTCTCCCCCTCCCCCTCCCTTTCCCCCCACGCCACCACCTGCTCCCCTACGCCCCCCATCAATCCCTTCCATCCCTGTTCTTCCCCTGCTCTCTCTCCCCCCCCCTCCCCTCCCCCACGCCACCACCTGCTCCCCGGCCCCATCAATCACCCCCTCAGTTTCTTCCCTGCTATCTCTCTCTCCCTCCCCTTCCCCCCACGCCACAACCAGCTCCCTTGCCCCCTCAATTTCTTCCTCCTTGTCACACAATCTTCTCAGCTCTTTCGGTTGCCTCATCGCAATCGCTTGCCTCTGGCCCTTCCTCCTTCGCAGCAGCTGCAGCCTCGCCGCCGGCCCTCCATCGCAGCGTTGCCTTAGTTTATGCTCTTCCTCTCGCAGTCGCGGCCTCACTTCCGCTTCCTCCGCCTCACCTCCACCCACCATCGTCTTCTTCAACAGTCTCTCTCTCGGACATCGTCTTCTTCAACAATCTCTCTCTCTCGGACATGCGTGTTGAGAAAAGTTGACCACGTGTCGGAAAATTTGACACACATTGACCACGTGTCCGAACATGTCGGGCACGACACGGAAGCTTCGGTAATGTGTCTGTGCTTCATAGGCCCTCACTGGCTTCAAGGCTAATTAGTCAAAAAGTCCTAAATATATTGTGTGACAAACTTTTTTATTTAGTTTAATCATAAATCTTTTGATAATTTATAAATATAGTTCTTTCAGTCAATTTTGGTCGAAGATCGTTGACGTAGATACCAATCACATAGAAATGACTACATTGACAAATTATTTAAAAAGTTTAGGACTAAATTGATTAAATTTTTTTGGCAAAAAATTAACCAAATTGAATAAATTGAAACTGACTTGATTTTCGTGCAATATATTTATGATGGGAAAAGTATTAAAAAGTCATAATCATATTGCGTTGATATTAATTAAGTCATATACCTTTTTAATGATGTCAATTTAGTAATAAATATTTTAATGGTGTCAATTGAGTCTCAAACCAAATGAGTCCCAAACATTTTGAATTAATGTCAATTTAGCCATAAGCATTTTGATTTAGTGTCAATTTAGTCATTTCGATTAATTTTGACTGGATATTACTGACATAGACACCGATTCGGTTACTAGTATTGCCGGCACTGACGTTGATAATTTTTTATGATATTTTAATTTTAATTTTTTTATTTTTTTCTAATTTTTTCTTCCTTTCTTCTTCTTCTTCTTCTTCTGCTTCTTCTCCTTCTGCTTCCTCTTCTTTCTTCTTCTCCTTCTGCTTCTTCTTTTTCTCTTTCTCCTTCTTCTCCTTTCTCCTTCTTCTTCTTCTTTCTCCTTCTCCTCCTTCCACTTATTCTGCTTCTTCTTCTCTTTCTTCTTTTTTCTCCTTCTCCTCCTTCCACTTATTCTGCTTCTTCTTCTCTTTCTTCTTTTTTCTCCTTCTTTATCCTTCTTCTTTTGCTTCTCCTTCTCATTCTCCTTGTCCTACTTCTTCTTCTTCTCCTCCTCACCCAAGCGAGGGTCTGCCTCCCCCAACTAAATTCGATGAGGTTGCTGGGCAGCCTCATTGGATTTGGCCGAGTAACCTTGCCAAATTTGGCCAAGGGAGCCCTCACCAAGGCTCACCTCAGCAAGGGTCGACCCCCCTAGGCCAAATCTAGTGCGGTCAACCCTCGCTAGGGTATAAACCCAGGCGAGATCAAGTGAGCTCGACCCTCGCTGGGGTGATACCTAATGAGGCCACCGTAGCATGGATGAGGATCGGCCTCCCCAAGCCAAATATGGCGAGGTCGACCCTCGCCGAGGCTTGGCCTCGCCATGGTGATTTGTGATCAGCTCACTTGACCGTGGCCAGTCACTCACAAAATGAAGAAGAAGAAATGAGAGAAAAAAAATATATAAATATAAATAAAAAATTATTAAAAAATTATTAAAAAATTTCCACATTGGCATTGGCGATGCCACATAAGCGAACTAGCCTTCACGTCAGTAATATTCTATCAAAATTAGCTTAAAGGACTAAATTGGTACCAAATAAAAGATTTACGCCTCAATTCGCATTATTAAAAGATTGAGAACTGAAATAGCACCAACTTAAAAAAGTTTAGGACTTAATTTTTATGACTTTTTTGACACTTTTCCTTATTTATGACTTTTTGAACAATTTCCCCTCATCACAATACTATTCTACTAGATCTATAGATAAGTTTCACATGAGTAGTGTTCTTATTTCAAAACATGCAATCGCAATTATGGGATTGACAATAAGAAATGAATTGTTCCATTGGAATCTTTAAGTTACACAATCCATCTTATTACGTAATATCGAGGTACATATGTTACAATACAATTTTACAAGAAATATGTCTTCATCTCAAAATCAATAGTGTCCACAAGGCATCGCAAGCACGTATGATGCACGATCACTCGAATTCTTATACTTACCTATGTGCTTTAACTCCTAATGCAGAAAAATCATGGAAATGCATCATGTATTTGATCGACGACGACCATGACCTGAACTTGATTGGCCATCTATAGTTAGTCTTCTCAATATTCATTGCTCAGATGGCACTGAGCACCGTACACTGCTGATAGTTCGTTCGTGCGTCAGATGTAGCTAATAGCATGCTTTCCATGGCAAAACTCATCTCCTTTTTCCGGTTCACATAGATCAAACTCCGAATGGGAATCGATTTAGACATATGCATAATTTGAACATGTGATGACAGGCGCTCTAATGTATGTGTGCACACTCGAAGGAAAAACACTATGCAATGCTTCATTAAACATCTTACGCTGCCCGCCGAGAATGGAAGGAGTTAAAACAGAGAATTACAAAGAATGTCGGCCACCCATCCAGGGTAATGGCAACCGTGTTCTTTTTCCGATTGTGACTCCATTAAAGAGAGCGTGGCGAATATAAGATCAAGCCTGCAATGACGCAACAACTCGGAAAGGTACCTCTGGTTTTGCACTATAGAAATATCCTAAAGCTTGGTGAACCACATAAGAGTAAGACAAGAATATTAGGCAACCCCTCAGAGATTAGCACAGAGTTGGTCACTGCCTAATTTAAGGGCACAAGCAAGCAAACTAAGTTTGTATTTTCTTTTACGCGCTTTATTAACCAGCAAAAGATGCATGACGTACACATCCTTCGGCAAACAAAATAGTCAGTTTAGTAACTGGGCTGGAAAATAAGGAACGAGCATGCCTTACACTCATTACTGCTGTGATTCCTACCATCAACAAGCGCCACCGATCAAATCGGCGCCAAAATGGATCTTGCGGGAAGTAGAGCGTTGTGTGCATAGGCCAAACAAAGCTTCAGAAATAGCTTACACATGGTGACGAGTCAGAGCTATCGGTCCTCCCTCACAATTCGATAAAATCTCTCTCAAGAATGGGTTTCTTTTCTCTAGTTCGGTACTTCTTCTCCAAGCTTCTACTGCTCGGCGGAGTGTGGCATTGGCCTCGTTTATCTCCTCGGTGGAGAACTTGTGCTTTATGATTTCCAAAGGTCCAGGCTGCAACACCCTCACTACTGTTTCCGCTTCTTTCTCCAACTGTCTGCGGACAGGGGAAATGGCATACCCGTCGAAAGGCAAAGGATAAAAATAGAAAGAGAGAAAAAAGAAAGGCCGAGCTCATCCATAGCTATAGAAGGAATATTAACAAACTGGATACTGCAAAGAGAGAAGCAAAAACGAGGGAGAAAAGGGATCAGCCGACCGCACATTACATAACCTCTATAACCAACAAGCCTACTTGTGCAAAAAGAAGGCTTTTTTTCAGGGTCAGGTATTAACTCGCCGCAATGAGAACCGTTAAAGTCCTCCATGAACCGAAACAAGGACACAAGAAATTGATTACTACGTCCATAACCTCATCTTAAAAAGACAGAACCAAGGGGCAGGGATATAACAATCAATTGTCATTCTTTAAGGCAATTAGCCATTTTGTAAAAGGCTCGAGCATGACGTGACCACATTAGCACCTCATAACATCCAAAAACTCTGCTAAACGTGGCTTATCAATATCAGGAAGAAAAGTTAAATACGGAAAGGATCAATCATTATCTCTCTTTGTTAATACCTAAATTTTGACTGAATATTTGGGATTAAATTGCACAAAAAAATTAGAGACCAATTTGACCCTAACAAAAAATATTTTTCGCATTACCTAGGAATTAATATCATTTGCATATACTAAGTTGTGTTTTCTATTTTCTTTCCCTTATTTTATCATATTTTCGGATAAATAAATTAAGAGATGGGGAAAAGAGAGAGAAATGGTTTGAGGCTGGGCCCAGGCCCTTTTTATTTTACACGAGGGCCCAGGGCCCAGCCCTTTCATTTTCTCTCCTCCGGCCCGGGCCCCCTCCCTCCTTCTTCCTCTTTCCCCCTTCCCTCTTCGTCCCTCCCACGCGCGCCAGGGCAGCAACGGCAGAGAGAGGAGGGTAGATCGGCGACGGAGGGGACAGCTCGCAGGCGCCATCAGTGCCGCCCATCGGAGCAGCGCGAAATCCGGCGAGAAGCCAGGACGGAGGGGACGTCGCCTTCAATGCCGAGCAGGCCTCCACGGAGAAGAGGGGATGTGACACCAGTTCGGCCAAACCAGGGCCGGTCGGCGCGCGGAGGACCGGCGGCCGAAACTCCTCCGTCGATCGGACACCCCCCCCCCCCCCCCAGCCTATAAATAAGCCTTCCGCGAGCTCGGTTGAAGGCAGCAACACGAAGATAGAGAGAGAAATCTGAAGGGTTTCTTCGGAGAGACATCCAAGAAGCCCGATGGAACCAAAACCCTGCGTTTCAGCAGTGCGTTCTACCCGTTCGACGAAATGCTCAAACGAGATCTAGTTTCGTTTCTTTGTTTCGAGTGAAAACTGAGTGGTCCGGGCGTCAACCCATTGAAAAAATGATTTACATTCTCCAAAATCTCAGAAAAAGCCTGAAAGATGGTTTTTATTCTCCACAAATGCATGGAAAATCCTTAAAAACCCAAAAACCTCGGGTTTAAACAACATTACATTGGGTGCTGGAAGAGCGTTACTTGATTAACTAGTGTAATTAAGTCATCGATCATAGTTTCTTGCACACGAGTAAAATGTTTCTCTCAATATTTTACTTGAATTTCTAATCAATCCATCATAAATGAATTAGTGTCAATTCCTATTTGAAATTAACTTACAGATTAAAAATTCAAACCATAAGTCGTGAATTGATAGGCTTGAAGAGAACTCGAGCTATATCTAATACTTAGCGAGCCATTAGCCTCCAACCGCGCCTGCAGGTAAGAGGGTACTAAAAAGGGAGTAAGAGGGCGCCGAAAAGGGAGGTTGCGAACTCTTGATGATTTCTTGATCAGATCATATCATTGTCCATTCCCCAGGAGGTCAATTTCTATCCCAAAAATTAAACCCTGCCAATGTTAAGAGCTCCGTTCTAAGACCAAAATGACACAATGCAGCAAGCGAAAGCTGCCGAGCTTCATGCGGATATTGATAGGCGCATAAGTCATCACGCCCCCACGCATCCACCTTCGAGTCTCTCCAACCATTATTCCAACAATTAAACATCCAATTCACCGACCAAAAAAAAAAAAAATCCAATTCGACCCACGGAAAAATTACACAGACATAGGTTTCCTGCCATTGGAAACTCATGCCCCCACAATCCACCATGTCTCCTTAGAATCACTGATTCACCCGCATGGGCACATGATTCACCCTCCTCCCTTCTCATCTGTCCCGGAAAACCCAATTAGTTCTAAGATGATGCATAACTTTTTCATGATACTCTGCCCAAAGGTTCCTGTATTGCCCCATCATTGCCTAGTTATCCAAATCGATTTCGACAATTATATGGGAGAATTATTCGATCACTTTTAAACATTTTATATGAATGTCAATTCAGTTCTAAATTTTTCAATTTTACCAATTTAGTCTTAAATTTTTGTATGAAATTTTAATGTAAGACTTTTGGTCAATCTTCGTCAAAAATCGCTAATGTGGTGATCTATTCAACGTGGCACACCACCACATCAGTTATTTTCAATGAAAATTTATCGAAATAACTACATTAGAATTTCACGCAAAGTTTTGGGACTAAATTAGTAAAATTTGAAAGTTCGAGACCAAATTATCATCGATATAATATGTTTAGAACTGATTGGCTAATTTCCCCCGATTGTGTTATAGACTAATGATTGTATGCTTTGGCAGACACAAAAATTTAGATTAGGGCTTACAAGACAAGAAATTCTACAAAATGTAGCTCGAGGGGGCGAGATATTCGATAATTTTAGGAAATTTTTTAAACTACGTTGTGGAATTAGTAAATACTTGGTATAGTGCACATCTAGCGACCAGGTTGATGCCTGATGCCCCACCATGATCAACGGTCTCGACGGGTGTAGTCCACATTGTCTAAAAGCCGTGCGGTGTCTTCCTATTATCTCACTGGATATTTCAGTCATGATTGGCCTAGATAATACCGGCCAATTGTTTTGTCCAAAGGCCAATCGCTACTACTGGCGAAGAATAACACGATTACAATATGCAGACGTTGAATGCATATTTTTCTTTTGCTTTTTATGCGGCGAATATATCAGCACCGAGGCTAAGCAGCATATTCTCTCGCCAAATATAACAAACTGCGAGATGTGCAGAGGCAACGATAACGTTGCGGGGCCTTCGTGGGAATATATTTTTCTTCTCGTACAGATGTTTCTCTTGACCCATGATTTTTCTTATTTTTCAGTAATTCAGACGATAATTGAGACTTTACCATTCCACTAAAGTCAATGCTTCCTTAGAATCTCATGTTTTGTCTTTCTTTCCTTCATCTTTCGGTTTATATCATATGCGCAAATCGGTGCAAAGCCAGTAAGATAAAGCAAAGAATCTTTTGCTTCAGCATATTTCTGAATAAGCGATGACTTCTTCGGTTGTTACATTTGTTTGGTTTATTACACTTTTTTGGTTGAAAATCATGTTCTGGGAGGCTTCCTAAATATATTTTCGACCCTTTTTCGAGAATTACATATACATACTTTGCGCACCCTCTATGCCTATTAATGCAAATCATGAGAGCGAGTGTTAAGATTCGAATTCTTAAATAATGCAAAATCATCCAATGTATGCATTGGGTTTTTTTAGGTTAACTCGATGTTTTGATGATGTTATGAGTACATAACACAATTTGAGCAGTAAAGTATTGTGGCCTGAATGTAGAAATAGGGCAAGAGTACATGAGTAGATCTGTCAAATGAGTGGATCGGATTGGATTAAATTGGATATGATCCAATCCAAATTGATTCATATTCATATAATACAAATATAGTGATGCATATCTGACCCATACTTAACACATACTTGACCCAACATATGTTGTAAAAATACTTCCATATTTAACTAAGTCTAAGAAACTCATATTCAAAAAAAGGTGAGAGCACAGAGTGAACAAACATGAAATCGAATGAGAGTAAGAAAGAGTGAAAAGAAAATTATATATGTGGATCAAGTCTAAGTAAGTTGTTGACCCTTTTAACACTCATATTATTTTATATTTACTTAATATAACCAACCCATATAATAACTCAACCCATCAAATATGTGTTGAGAAATGAGTTTATGACCTATTTTGACAAATCTAGTGCTAAGACTTTAAGGAAATAATAGGGAAAATTGTCCAAAAAGTCATAAACCTATTACACTTTTTCCAATTCAGTTATAAACCTTTTAACTTTGCAAATTCAATCCTAAACCTTTTCATTTCTGATCGATTCAGTCCATCCAGCCAAAATTAGCCGGAAAATGCTGACATGGACGCCGGTGGTGCCACGTTGGACCACCAGCGCTGACATTGACAATTTTTAATAATATTTTAATATTTTTTTGAATTATTATTATTTTTTTCTGTTTTTTTCCTCTCTTTTTTTTTCTTTTCTTTCTTTTCTTTTTGGCTTTTTTCTTTACTTTTCCAGTGGCCGGCCATCGGCCACAACTCGCCGGCTGGCCTTGCCCGCCACAGGCGAGGCCTAGCCGGGCAAGGAGGAGCCCCGGCGAGGGGAGCTCTTGCCCAAGCGTGGCCCAACAAGGGGTGAGGCCAACCCTCACCTAGGCCAAGGCGGCCTCGCTAAGCGTCGGCCAGGGGACGACCAAGCAATGGTGACGCTAGGCGAGGCCACCCTGGCTTGGGCGAGGGCCGGCCTTGCCAGATCTAGCGAGGGGAGCCATTGCCGAGGCTCGCCCTCACCCAAGTGAGCATCGACCTCACCCAGACAAGATCTAGTAAGGCCAACCCTCGCCCTTGGCCAACAGGGCGTGGACGATCGAGAAGATGACGACAGTCCTTCCACCTTGCTAACACTGTCGATTCCCGGCAGCAAGTCGAGCGAGTCGGGGGCGAGGCGGGAGGACTCGAGCAAAAGAGATGGAGGGACGACGGGGGCGAGGCGGGAGGACCCGAGCAGAAGAGATGGAGGGACAAAGACAACGACAGCGGCGACGACAACGTGGTTCAGGCCTAAGTTCACGACGGTCGGTGGCTGACCGTCACCTGTGGCCGATGGCCGGCCACTGGGAAAGGAAAGAAAAAAGCCTAAAAGAAAAGGAAAAAACAAAAATATGTCAAAAATTCAAAAAAATATTAAAATATTATTAAAAATTGTTTATATTAGCGCCGGCGGTCCAACATGGCATCATCGGCGTCCACATCAGCATTTTCCAACCAAAATTGGCCGAATGGACTGAATCGGCCAGAAGTGAAAAGATTTATGACTGAATTAGCAAAATTAAAAAATTTAGCACTGAATTGGCAAAAGTACAATAGGTTTAGGACTTTTTGGATAATTTTCCTGAAAATAATAATACCTCAAGAGACTAAAGTATGCATTAGATTCCATGATAAATAACTAATTCATATAAAAGTTCAATTGGTTAGAGAGTAGTGCTGGCCGCACATCATATAACACGACAATTTGTATTGATGGATGTAGATTAGCATTTTTGGACTCTACTAGTATAACAGTCCTTGAAATACTATGAAAATAACAGTCTATTATGAGTCACGGCTTCTTAAAAAAGTGGGTTCCACAACAATTTATAATTATTTATGATTTGATTTTTTGTGATTTAGAATAGAGTGCAATTCTCTAGCATGGAACTTGCTAGCATGAATGAGTGAACAGATTGTGAATATTGAGGTACAGCCAACTCAAAGAATTAACAATAGCAAGTCTACTTTCACAACTGCAAATATGATTCATAAGTACTAAGAAGGTCATAGCGCAAAAGTAGGATTGTAACATACATGTTTCTGTCGTCAAACCTGGTGTTATTAAAGGCAAAAGCAATCAATGATCAAGAACGAGAGACGAAATAGCACGAAAATTTATGTGATTCGATCGAAACAGCCTAGTGGACGGGAAAGCGGCCATAAAAACATCTACTTGAATCATTAGACTACAATAGGCAATCACTATCTTTTAAGGACGGCTTGATGTGGACAATAGAAGTTTGATTTCTTATTTTATGGATATTGCTAACGAAGAGCCCAAGTTCAAATCAATCAATTACATATTTACTTAAATTGATCTTTTTAAGTTAGTAAGTTATTAGCCAACTAAGACATGTGTTCCTACTCTTTCTTCAGCTAGGTGTCATTCTGCACTAGTCTTATCCCAAGGTGAATCTCAACCTTGGCCCCATCAGGTTCGGCATATTTTAACATGGATAATATTTGCCCGTCACCCTCTATCAAAATCGCCTTGGCCCTGTCAAGCTCAACAAGAGGCCGATACATATTGGTGGTAATTACTAATCAACTATCATCTCTTATACCACTTGTTGGATTGATGTAGCATAAATCAATATTTTCACCTAAGGATGTCACCAGCAAGAAGTCCAAGTCTACGTTCATCAATGTAATTTAACTTACATTCACTTAAAAGTTTAAGTTAATGAGTTACGAATTAATTAGAATATATTAAGTGCTCCACTTGACATCACATTTCTAACATGTGACTTGTTTCACCTAACAACATCACACATGCACCTTAATAAGGACCATATTAGAGAAAACTTTATCTGACTAATATTATGATTTGTAAATTACCAAAAATGGGCATATCTCATTTTTTATATCTAATTAAGTTGGCACATGTGATATTCATATTTGCAATTTACTACTAAGAAGCCCAGACCTGTAATGAGGGAAACTCATACCACCACTTAATTAGAGTTTACAGCTGTAACTAAGTAAATAAATGGTTTGGAACACTACGAATTCAGCCTAGATTGCCATTCTGGAGAGATGTCCGATTGATTAGGATCTTTCTTCGTCATCGGCTCATCGTGACAACACTTCAGCAATTCAGGCCACGTAAAACACTGCATGCATGGGAATATATTCCCTTTCTTTTAAGTTCTAGATGGCAACCCAGTTTTCTTCGCATGGCCTAAAATAAAGGTTCTATAAACTGTTCATCAGGCTAAGGGAGATTGCAACTTGCGACAGAAAGGTCGCCGTCTCATGATCATGAGGCTAATATAGGAATAAATCGGACGTACGGGTCGAGATGAAATATATTGTTCGCCCCCCACGAAGACTGCAAATAAACCCTTTTTTTTTTATCTCCACTATTATTCTTGCAGAAAAAAACCATATTTAAATTGCAAAAGATAAGAAGCGCCCCCAGAAAGCAAGTCCACTGCACGACCGATCAGTTCCTATAAAAGGGACCTCAGAGCCAAGCCATTTTCTCACAAGCAGACCCCAAAGCTAGAGCTAAAAAGCACGCGAGCTCACACACACAAACTATTATCTCGAGGCTCCGGATACTTCGTCGTTCGTCAGGCAGCATGGACACGACGCTGGCGGGGCTCGTGCAGGACAAGCCCGTAGTGATATTCAGCAGGAGCACGTGCTGCATGAGCCACACTGTGAAGTCGCTCATACTGAGCTACGGCGCGAACCCGACCGTGTACGAGCTCGACCAGATGCCTAACAGAAACCAGATCGAGCGCGCGCTGGTCCAGCTCGGGCGGCGCGAGGTCGTCCCCACAGTGTTCATCGGCCAGAAGTACATTGGCGGCACGAACGAGCTCATGAGCCACCAGGTGCGGGGGACTCTGGTCCCTCTTCTCCGAGAGGCCAGAGCTATTTGGGTATAGAGACTTAAGTTCTTGCATCTTTCTCCAGTTTTGCCCTTACAATAACGATAACACGTCTAACATACACGAGTCAGATCGTGTTACGAATACGAAAAGGCGGACTTTTTGGTGCCATTGTGTTCTAACCCTAATGGCTGCACGCTATGGAAGACGACAGCCTTCTTATCTGGTCTTTTTTCCCCTTGCTTTTTGAGGTCTTTTTATGTATGGGAAGTCCCTGTGTTGTTCTGAGTTAGGTTTCGGGGCGATGAGAAAGAACAGCAGTGGCAAACTTCCAATGTGTAAGCGCCCTATTTTCATGTCAATGAAGTAAAACGTCTAAGTGTTAAATTGCATTCTATCGCTCTGTATACACTCTTTTGGCATCAAATGATATGTGAGTCCCTCACGGAGAGAGAGAGAGAGAGAGAGAGGGAGGGAGGGAGGGAGGGAGGGAGGGAGGGAGGTGCATGGAGCTCATGTCTGATCTAGCTGGTTGGTGTGTATTAGAATGCGCATAAACCGCACACAAGCAGAACATATAGCAGGAATTGGTGGTGCGAAGCAAAGAGAAGGACCAAAAACAAGAAACGCATTTCTGATATATTCCAAAAGGATCATTGTTTGATGATTATTGCACTGCCTAATTAATAGAAATCCTATCATGGTAAAAGATATTAGAGAATTTGAAAGTCTCGATGGGTACAGAATTAACTAAACAATTTAAGTGTATTGAACTCACATGTACCGATACAACCAAACATGGTCCTAATTAGATTTAACTCGCATCAGATATAAATATATAGATGCAATATGTTGAGATTCGAGAGAATTATTCGTACGGAAAATTCCAAACAAAAAGCGAGTGTATCACATAACAATCTTAAGTTTCGAGAGACATAAGACCCATCAAATCTAATGATTCTTATACATTGGGCCCTACGTATGATTGGGCAATCCAAATTGATCCCCAATTCCACTAGCTTCTTAGCACGAAGGTATCGATGCAATATCGTCCTTTGAAGTTTTGGACTGTCAATGGCCCCCTTCCTGTTGTACTGTAAACTTAATCAAACGTGGGGAATGCAACTTCCTTGGCCAGAAGCAGACATGTAATGCGGGCGATACGCTACCAAAGAAGAAAGATTTCGAATCGTACTCTTGCAATCCGTGACGGAGTTGCGGCCAATCAAGCTTAATTTAGAAATTAGGTGTGTTTAAGTAGCAGTCTTATTGGAATCCGATTGGCTAAAAGAAGGAAGTTAGGTTAATTGACGATGGGGACGTGCGAAGTGACCCCTACCGAAAGCCAAAGAAGAAAGAGGCAAAAAAGTTAGGGCCTTAGGTGTATGTTCTATCATCAATAGTCGAATAAGGGTTTCCCATTTAAGGAAAATCTCGCCCTTAAAGTGAAAAAAATGAATTCGTCTTCCAAAACGAAGGAAAAGCTTTTTCACTTATCCCTACTTCAATGTGCTGTCAAGATCAAACTAAAGAAAGAAAGAAAAATACCACCCAATTTCCCTTTAGTAGATCTATTTAGCCTCCACCGTATTCGAGGTAATTATTCAAAAAGCCCTAAATCTATTACGTGGCAAACCTTTTAATTTGATCAATTTAATGATAAATTTTTTAACAATTTACGAATGTAGTTCTTCTAACAAATTTTGTTTGGAGATTACTGACAAAAATGCCAACTACGTAACAAGAATTACACTAGCAAATCATTAAAAAAGGCTTAGGACTAAATTAGGCAAGAAAAAAATTAAGCAGAAAATTAGCTAAATTGAAAAGTTCAAGACTGATATGATTACTGTATAATAGATTTATGACTTTTTTGGACAATTTTCGCCTGCCGTCACAATGCCGCTCTGCTAGATCCATAGATAACTTTCACACGAGTAGTGTTCTCATTTCAAAACATGCAATTGCAATTATGGGATTGACAATAAGAAATGAACCATTCCGTTGGAATCTTTTTGTCACAAAATCCATCTTATTACATACTATCGAGGTATATAAGTTACATTTTTACAAGAAATATGTCTTCTTCTCAAAATCATTAGTGTCTAGAAGGAATCGCCAGCGTATCTGATGCATGATCACTCCAATTCTTATACTCACTTTATGTGCTTTAACTCCTAACGCAGAAAAATCATGGAAATGCATCATGTATTTGATTGACAACGACCAATAACCTACCCTCGTTTGGCCATCAATTTTTAGTCTTCTCAATATGCATTGCTCAGATGGCATTGAGCACCATCCACTGCTGCCAGTTCGTGTATCAGATGTAGCTAATGGCATGCTTTCCATGGCAAAACTCATCTCCTTTTCCGGTTCACACAGATTAAACTCCAAATGGGAATCGATTTATACATGTGTAATTTGAACACGTGATGTCATGTGCTCTAACGTAGATGTGTACACTTGAAGTAAAAACACTATGCGATGCTATATTAGACATCTTACTCTGCCCAACGAGAATAGGAGGAGGCGAAACAGAGAATTACATCTCCAGTCCAACGTTATCCCTATGCAAAGTTGTAGAGGACCTAGAGCAGAGAACAATCAAGAAGAGAGTCCACTTTTTTCAAAGCAGAACCAATAGACAGCACTTTCACCAATTTCTCAGAACAAAGAACATCAGCAACGGCAAACTACCCATCTGGGGTAATTGCTACCGTGTTCCCTTTCCCGTTATGAATTTGTGAAAGAAAGTGCGGCAAAGATAAGATCAAACCAGCAATGATGCAACTCGAAAAAGTACTGCTGGTTTTGCACTATAGAAACACTCTAAAGCTTGGTGAACCACATAAGAGTAAGACAAGAATATCAGGCACCCCCTCAAAGGTTAGCACAAAGTCATTTACTGGCTAATTTAAGGGCACGAGCAAGCACCATTTAATTTGCATTTTTTTTTTTATATGCTTTATTAACCGGCAAAAAATGCGTGGTGAACGTGTCCTTTGGCAAACATAAAAGTCAGTTTAGCAATTAGGCTGAAAAAGAAGGAGCGAGCATGCCTTCCACTCATTACTTCTGTGATTCCTACCATCAACAATTGCTACCAATCAAATTGGCGCTGAAGATGTTGTGGGAAGTAGAGCGTCACGTGCATACTCTGAACAAAGCATCAAAAATAACTTACACATGGTGACAAGTCAGAGCTATCAGTCTTCCCTCATGATTTGATATAATCTCTCAAGAACGGGTTTCTTTTCTCTAGTTCAGCACTTCTTCTCCAAGCTTCTACTGCTTGGCGGACAGTGGCATTGGCCTCATTTATCTCCTCAGTGGAGAACTTGTGCTCTATGATTCCCAAAGGTCCAGGCTGCAACACCCTCACTACTGTTTCCGCTTCTTGCTCCAACTGCCTGTGGACAGCAGAAATGGTGTACAAATCAAATGGCCAAGAACACAAATAGAAAGAGAGAAAACAAAAAGGTCGAGATCATCCATAGATATAGAAGGAATATTAACAAACTGGATACTGCAAGGAGAAGCAAAAAGAGGGGGAAAAGGGATCAGCCGACCGCACATTACATAGTGGTGTCACTTTAACCTCTATAACCAACAAGCCTACTTGTGCAAAAAGAAGGCTTCTTTTCAGGAGATAGTACTAACTCACCACAATGAGTACCATTAAAGTCCTCCATGAACCGGACAAGGACACAAGAATTCGATTATTACGTCCATAACTTCATTTGAAAAGACAGAACCAAGGGGCAGGGATATGGCAATCAACTATCGCTCTTGAAGGCAAATAGCCATTTTGTAAAAGGCTCGAGCATGACGTGACCACATTCACAACCTATAATATCCAAAAACTCTGCTAGACGTGGCACATCAATATCAGGAAGAAAAGCTAGATACAGAAAGGATCAACCACTCTGTCTCTTGATGATTTCCTGATCAGATCATTGTCCATACCACAGGAGATCAATTTCTATCCCAGAAATTAAACCGCACCCCCCCCCCCTCCCGGCCAACCCCCGATGTTATGAGCTCCATTCTTAGACCAAAACGACACAATGCAGCAAGCGCAAGCTGCCGAGCTTCATGCGGATATTGATCGGCGCATAAGTTCATCACACCCCACGCAACCACCTTCGAGTCTCTCCAACCATTATTCCAACAATTAAACATCCAATTCGACCCAGTGAAGAATTACACAGACATAAGCTTCCTGCCATTGGAAACTCATGCCCCCACAATCCACCATGTCTCCTGAGAATCACCGATTCATCTTCCTCCCTTTTCTTTCACATATCTTCTCTTTTTCAGGAAAACCCATTTGGTTCAACTGGGGCTCTTCTCAACGTGATTGGAACAAACACCAAGCAAAACTCTCAAGAAACCACCAAAAAAAGAAGAGAGAACCAGTCAAACCGAGCATGCCCAATAGAGCAGCTGCAGAACTAGCAAGAAAATCAGAGACCATCATGACCGGAATCAACTGAACACCCAGAAATTCGACGATCATCTAACCCCCAGAGCTCTCGCTCGTTCAGCCGCTTACTTGAAGAAACGGGAGAAGGGAAAGGAGCTGGGCAGGCGCGAGAACGACGACATCGCGCGGCGGCGGTGCCTCTCTCTCTCTCTCTCTCCGATGCTTCGATCGCCGCAGGAAGCTGCACCGCGGTGGTGCGTTCGTGCGGCAGAACAAGATCCGAAGGAGAGGAAGAAGCGAACGGGCCGACGTCGTTCTTGGATCTTCCCTTCAAGCTCAATGCTCTCAAGAGAGCCCACAAGAGAAGTAAAATATGCTATTGGGCAAAGCCCAAATCATAATGAGATAATTACCCAAAATGATCCTAAACTTTAATTCGTTATATAATGTATCATACAACGTAGTTCTTAAATTTTTAATTTATTCAATATAATCCTTAAACTTTAGCTTAATACTTTTAGTACATGTTCAACTTAGTCCTTAAAGTATATAAAAGTATTCAATATAGTTCCTAAACTTAAATTAATAAAAGAATAATATTGAGAATTTTCATATGATTCAATTAATACGCTGAATATGTACAGAAATTTCAGAGACCTCGGTAGGGATTATTCGTGTCGTTTCCGTATAAAAATAAAAATAAAAATTATAGGCGCTGCCACCGAAAAAGAAAAAAAGAGACGAGAGTCGACTCCGCTGGGGATCGAACCCAGAATCTCTGGTTCCGTAGACCAGCGCCTTATCCATTGGGCCACGGAGTCTTATTGTTGACATGCCTCATCATAAATCATATTATTATATTTCATCCGACAGTTCGGTCGGCCTTTCAGACGAAAGTTATGAACAATTGAGCACGGAAGAAGACGAGGACGAGATACAAATCATGCAGTAAAAAGCTATACACTCGAAGGAGGTAAACTGAACCCAAATAAGGGACGAGGCCATGCTCGAACCGTCGAACGTATGTGGTTCAAGAAAACGAGTAGTTCCTCCGCTTGTGGTTCTGGAACAAGAATCCGGTCTCCGAGTTCGCCTTGCTCCCGTGCGGCGGCTGCAGCCCGGCGGAGCTCATCCGGAACAAGCCGTTGAGCTTGCTCAGCTTCCTGGTGAACGACCTCAGCAGCCGGCTCGCCGGGTGCGGCTTCCCGAGCTCCTGCTTCATCGAGACGTGGTCCTTCTCCAGGTCCGTCAGCCGCATCCTCATCCTGGCCACCTCCAGCTTCAGCTCCCGGTTCTCCCGCCTCACCGACGCGTAGTTGTCCCGCGGCGATATGGCCCCGCTCCCGCCGGCACCGCTCCCCGAGCGGTGCGGGAACGGGCCAGCCCCGCTGCCGCCGCCGCCACCAATGCTGGCCGACCCGAAGAAGAACTGCGCGCTGCTGACGTGGTGCGACCCGCCGCCTCCGCTCATCGCGCTCTTCAGCCTGATCTGCTCGTAGTACAGGACCTGGACTGCCAGCTGCACGGGCAGCCTCTCGTTCTGCGCCGCGTGGCTGCAGGCTTCCTGCGACAGTTTCTGGCAGTTGACGGTCTTGCACAGCCGGTAGCGCTCCGAGTCCTTGATGTTCGGATGAGCCTGCGTAGGGGAGCGAGCAAGTCGACTATGAATCCCCAAAATGTGAATATTTCGGCCTACAGTTTGAATGGAATTACTTGCATTACAAAAGGTTTCGGTACAGGGATAGGAAGGATAAGGATCCTGACCTTAAGGAAGATGTCGACAGCTCTGTAGAGTCCGTCGTTATCTACCCGGCCATGGTCAGGAAGCAGTTCGGCGAGCGCTATGAACTTGGACGGCAACAAGTTGGGATCGAGGGCGACCTCCGCAAGATAGTTGTCTAACAGCTTCGAGACCTTGAGAAGCGAGCTGTGCTTCGGGGATCCGGGGCTCTCGAAGTCGCAAACCATCTCGTTCTCATTCCTCAGCTGGTTGTCCTCATCGTCGTCGTCCTCATCCAGGTTCAAGAAAGTGGAGAATATCCTAAGGATCGAGTCGGTGTCGTAAATTAGGCTTTGCCCGTTCCCCTGTGAATTCGCGGGAATGAGCATGTCCTCGAGAATGGCCTGGTCCAACTGCAAGCCGATCCGCCTCTCCAGATCAGATCTGCAAGAAGTGGATGTGGATGCTCCAATGGCGATCTTCAGCAAGCTTGACAGAAATGCCATCGGGACGGGGCTCTTCCTCGACTGTGTCGGGAGCAAGCTGACTATTGTTTCCACGATCACCCTTTGCCTCTTCTGTGATTCCAAGTCCGAATAACTCGCTTTCGCAGAATGCGGATCTCTGAGGATGAGGCCCTGAAGAGAATTATGGGCATAGTTCACCAAAATCTTGCTGACCATGTCCTGCTTTAGCCCCTTCGACTTGACAGCCGTTAGAACTCGCTGGAAGAAATCGAGACTTAGCACCGCAAGCAATTTGCCCCACCAATCCACCGGCGTCTCCGGTTCCACATCCTCGATGGGCTTCGCTGAAAAGTTGCGGTCAAGCTTGGATAAGCCCGACGTGAGCTGCTCTTTGCAAGCGTTGTTTGCTATGGCATTGATCAGCCTAGTGACCAGGTTGATCTCTTCGGAGATGGGCAACAGCTTTTGGCATTGTTGAAGCACGGTGATTGAGCTAGATATGTTCGGTAGTACCATGTCCTTGATGTAAGCTTCAGTGCGGTATGCCAGGTTTTTCTCAGCCAATTCCTCTGTCATCTCCAGGTAATGAGCTACGCAGCGAAGTGTCGCCACATTGGACAGCGAAATGTCTATGTTTATGCCATAACAGAACTTGGCAGCTATCTCAAATGCCTGCGGACCGCCAGGGACATCCCGGAGAATGATCCGTGAGGCTTTTGATTCTTTTGTGTCCACCAACAGTTTCAGAATCCGACCACTCCGTGAAACAAGAGGAAACTGCAAGGAACGCACTGGGTGCATCAAGCCTTAAGTCAAAAAGCCTTAAGTTATTCTCCAATTCAATCCACCGTACCTTGTGAAATGCAAAGGTTGTCGCTCCTACTTCGATGGTGAGATCACTGGAGACATCAGATATTGGCCTGCAAGAATCATTTATTTAGATCGAAGTCAAAACCTTAAGCTTCACCAGCAAAAGCTCAATTTATTTTGAGAGGAAATCGCCAGCAAATGAAGGACCATGCACCAACTTTGGCTTCTGTAGGCATGCATTACCATGTCTGAGGCCAGGACGCTGTGATTATACGACAATTCTGTCCGTGCTTAACATTCTTAAGTTGGGATAGCATGGTCCCATCATGATGTTTGTTCAAATTTATGTTCCTCAAAAGATCGACAGTGCGGACAATTGATCCAAGAAAAGAACCGGGGTTTTTTCATTGTTTTTCATCAATTCCTCTGATGCGCTAGAAGCTATTGAATCCGAGTTTAAGACCTTGGTGAGGCAGAGAGCTATCTTCCAATTTCAGATACTGTTAAGGAGGGAATGGCGGTGGCTCGATCTCCCGTGTCACACCAGGAAAAGGGTAGCCTCTATTGGGCCGACGCACTTTCTACTTTATAAGAGCATTAGATTTGTGAAGCTAGCATAAGCAATTCTTTGCGATTAATGGAAGCGACAAATGCCGAGAAGACTATCGTATTTCTTGTAAGAAGAGCGTTCAGAAGAAGGCGATGTTCACGTCAGGAATGCAGTACAAGCTCTACTCATTTGCCAAATCGATAGACAGTGCATGGTTTGATTCCTTCTTTTCTGGGTAATACTGAACTGATAAAAGAGAACGCACTCTGCAGCTGACAGCAAGACTCAAAAAACTCGCTATGCAACAAACAGAATCACTAGTAAACAACAGCAAAGAAGTGAAAAAAGAAGGCAGTCACCATTCGACGGTGTGTCGGACGCTTGAACTCGGCCGAAGCAACCGCCTCCCCGAAACGCTCGGCTTCAACTCGGCGACTCCGACCGTTATCACGCCCATCTCTCCTGCCTTCGAACCCACCGAGCCCGCCCTCTATTCCGAAGCTTCTCTTTCTCGCATTGCAATTCTGGATCTTGAAGCCTTCTCGGCGCCGAGTGTGTTTGCAGTGAAGGGCGCTTGGCGATGATGAGTGATGACTTTGATGATGGCGGTGAGACTTTTTACTCGAGTGTCCATGATGGCTGCTGCTCTAAAAAGTCAAGGGAGGCATGCAGGTGTGACCGCACTTTATTTGGAGGGAAAGGCGGGTGACAGATTGGCCTTGTGTTCCATTCCTTTTTAGCCTTTGAGAGATCGCCGAGATTGTGCGTGTGCGATTGCTGCATTGCTTTTGGGGGGATTGTAATCATTGCCAGTGAATGATATGCACTAAAAATTGGACTAAACAAAAGGCAGAAATTTTTTTAGGTACCGTAAAGCTCATTTCCGGAGTGAGTTGGATTTGCCTGTTGCAATCATGACCAACAGTTCATCATTAACTTTCTCATTTTCTCACATTGAAAATAATGGCGCACCGCAACAGATTGATCTTTACCCCTGTCAGGGTCCATTCTCTCTTCTTTTTTCTGGGTTTGGTACTTCATTTTCTGCAGAATGGATGTCAGTTCACTTCACTTCAATTCTAATGCTGTTGCATTGAAATGACTGATAGTCATTTCACTCTGTTTTGTTTTATTTAGGCCAAACACTTCCTACGAATTTCTGGGCATCAACTGCTTGTCCAATCATGTTCGGGAAAGATCTTATAATACATGCATATATCATTCGCCGACCAGGTCAAAAGTTTAATCAAATTATGAGATAGAAAGCTGCTTTTAACTTACTTCCCAACAGCATGAAGAAAAAAAAATCGCTAGCAGGTTTTGGGCGTATCCAGTTTTAATCAAATCGGTTTAACACGCATCCAATCTTTCTGATGAATTAACGAAGATTGATAATACAGCAGAAAGAAAACATGGGAGTGAAACGAGATGTGAAAGCATATAGCTTTAGGAGATTAATGTAACTTAGGACTATCCTAAGATAATAATGAGCTACTTGCTTAAGAACCAAATTCACAAAATAAGCCTACCGTTCTTGGTATTCCGATAGTTCATTGAAGGAATATCAGAATATATACAAACAGGAGTACCGAAAACTCCAGAAACCAAAGCAAACGTAGTATACCTTACCTGATATGGCTGCAACTTCCAGTGTATCGATGAGTCGACATTTCATATCAGAGAGTATGGAAGCTTATTCAAATATAATTCATAACCCTATAGGGAATCATTAAGTCCTAAATGCTATAATCAAGCTCACTGGCTAGACCCTCAATGAACAATTGATGATCCCAAATCATAATCGATGCAATTAATTTACTGACATCTAGACCTTAAGTAATCGTGGTTTAACCACATAAAGATGCTAATGAGATTGAATACTTTTGATTCATCAGCTCGATCGACGAACATCGTTGCCTGGCTTGGTGCTTCTGCTACTACTCAAGGAGGCGGAACTATGACTTGAAAATTGTACATCAGATAGTGGAACTGACCCAGTCTGAGAAAACATTAGTCCAACGGAACTAGTAGAAGTCTCGTTAGATGGTATCCTGGTCGAGTAAGAATCTTTCATAGATCCTGAAACCAGTTCAGGCCTCAACTCTGAAGAAGATGATGGTGCCAGAGTTCCGAGCAAAGATCCAACAGGGTAAGGGGCAACTGGCATGTCAGTGAGAGATGATGCCGACGGGCTGTACCTCATTGGCCCCATCGGATGATCAAATTTGCAAGTTGACCCATATTTGCAATGCCCATTTTGCATGTAAAAGGCACATGGTTGGACTCCCTGCACAAAATAAAACAAATGAATGTTCAACATTACCAATACTATCATTATACAATAAGAAGAATACAATTGCTGTTCATAAGTTCAAAGTGGAAAGGTACATTGCTGTAAAACTTTTTCATCACCTTCTGGGGAAAAAACATAAGGAGAAACATGCAGTTATAAAGCATTAACAATTAACTTATGTCCTATAACCACCAACAAATGCCTAACTATGACAAGGACCAAAATAATTACTACAATGGGAAACAGAGCCCTTACTAAGATGGGAGATGAACACAAAATTAGCATATTACAGTGCGTCAGAAATGAGAAATAAAAGGAAAAGGGACAAAATGCCCACTCGTATTCAGAATAGATGCAGCAAAGATGCAGGGGGTGAAAAAGAAAAAGCGAACTAGGAAAATCCAATGTCTAGTGCCTGATAAGTTTATGCACAGTGTATATCCCTTCCCCAACTATTTATCCTCTCTCTCTCTCTCTCTCTCTCTCTCTCTCTCTCTCTCTCTCTCTCTCTCTCACATGCGCGCACGCTTAACCACTGTTCATGGGCTGGTCTAGAGGTGCAAGCATAAATTTGTGCATGCACAAGCTCAAGAGCCTGAACAATGCACAACACAGGTACTTCAGGAAAACCACCATTGTACGAAGGAGCAGGTCATGAACCACAAGGGATGTTTCTGCCAAGTGCATGACCAAAAAGCACATCTCTCTTATTTCTCAGCGAAGAATTTCGTAACATCAATTAAAACCTTGTTCTTACACAAATTTGAAATAAGAGTGATTTTAACTCATATTACATGAGAAAGCTCACTAGCCAGAAATTTGACATCACTAGCTAAGACCAATAGAGCAACTCTTAACAAATGGTCTTCTATGACCAAAAAAACAAAAACAAATCACTTCAATTTTTTAAATTTGAATTAGTCACTCAGTCTAGCAGCAGCTAGCCAGGATCCTCTTCTCATGAAGGTAAGCCACGGCAAAAATCTATTGAAGATTGAGAAAATTAACCAGTATGATAACTTCTCACAGACATAAGAGAGTTAGCACCCCTCATTAGAAATGCCGGAAATGCCAAACAGTTCCCTTTTGAACAACGCCATCAAAACTTGCTAACTAGTTCTTTTCTTTTCTGTAGGAAACTTCACCAAAACACGTTGAAGTCCGCAACAACCAGCAAGTCAAAAATTTACAAGATAAGGTGATAACTGATCAAAGAACTTTACAAGCTCAGTCAACCAAAGGTCATTAGGATTACTAGAGCTGCATCCATCATGGGAACCGGGATTGCAAAGACTAAAATAGCATACCAGATAATTGTCACTAGGGACAAATATTACACAACACATCATTTGCTAGATCAACATTCCTGCTACAAAGAAAACTAATTACAGATGGACAACTGAATTTTCATTTAAAGTATAACAAATGGACCAGGTTTGACCTTTTGATATCATATCAGCACAATTAAAAGCAAACATTACAGGAGATGTCCTCCTAAAGATATGGCTTCATTCCAGCACTGAATAATTTTAAAAAAATTCCACCTCAAAGGACAAAAATTCTGAATCTACATTATTAGAAAGCATAGTAAAACAATCACATGGTAAAAGCAACAAAAGAGAAACCGCATACCGATCTTAAAGGAAGGCCAAGTGGATTGAGAAGGAAGCTTGTCCCTTGCACCATACGATCCCTAGGATGATGGTACTTACAAGACGATCCAAATTTACAATCCCCCGTTCTCATGTAATACTGACAGTCAGGCTCACCAGCTCTCTGTGGAAATATTTGTTCTTTCTGACCGCTGCCCCATGGTCCAGCGGAGGAAGGAATGGAGGGATATGATCCAGCAATAGCTGGGGTAGATGACGTCAGTTGTGCTACATCATAAAGCGAAGTTGCTCCCATTGCAGGCCGGGCACCAGGAGATAAAGCTGGACTTACAGGCGCCTGTAGAAGAGGGACTAACCACATCACACAAAAGGTTCCATAAAAAAATCCATCAAATTTGATTAAAACTTTAACCTTACCGAGTAAGGGCTCCAACCAGGCACAGGAACAACTCCAGGGGAGATCAACACATGACCATAAGCCCCTGGAACATATGAACCAGGCACAATAGGAGGTCTAGCCACTCTTAAACTGGTGGATGCTCCCCTGTATTGATCAGGAGTAGGAACCGAAGGAGATTGCACCGGTGAATAAAATTGAGGTGCAGATGCTGGTATTGATGCACCAGCAGGTTGAGGATGATGGAATTTACAAGTTGTACCAAATTTGCACTGCCCCGTCTTCAAATAGTAGGAGCATTCTTGCTCACCCTGATAAGAAAGAAGTCAGAATTAGAGAGAACCAGAAACCAGATCAAGTAACTTCAAAATAACTAACTAAGATAGGGAAGAAGAATGTCCCACCAGTCTTAATGGGTAGCCATAGATATTAAGTGGGACTCTATTCAACGAACCACCGCCATTTTTGGGATGGTGAAACTTGCAGGAAGCACCAAATTTACAGGTCCCGGTCTTCAAATAAAACTGCAGAGACAGTGACCAAAACAGAAACATTGCTTACTCCTCATGTGTTTGAGTGGGTATCTATTGTGGGCATTTTCATTGGAGGGGCACTCAACAATACAGTTATCTAGGTAGTGACTACAGAGTCCTCGCATTAACAACGTTCAAAATGCAGAGCTTATTACATGCTTAGCAACTTACATAATTAGTAACTGAATACCTGACATGCAGGTTCCCCTGGTCGCTCTGGATAATCCCCTGTAGCTCTCACAGCTGCCACCACCTGAATACCATGTTGAGCAGGAGTAAGGACTATTAAGAAATGCCATAGAGAGGAACAATTAACTAGAATTCCCTGTCATAAGATCACAGTGATATATTATCAAATCAAAATGCGGTCAGTAGAAACCAAAACAAGAGGCAGATAAGTTTGTCTTTATGGATGCGAATGAGAAGTCTGCAGTTGTATCTATGAAATATAGTCGGTCTTGCTAAAATAAGGAACAATTTCATGGACTTGTCAACAATTGGGATCATAAACCCAACCATGTTTGCTCAATTCTGATATGTAGAAGGAGGAGGAGGAGGAGAAAGGATTAAAGTGTGGTAAAATGTTACATGACGCATATACATGCTTCTCAACCTGGTCTCGACAATGTCTAGGAAGCCTAGCTTCCAATCTGAAGTTCTTTGCTTTGTTAAGGTTAAAGACTATCCGTGAGAAAATTAGGAAAGTTCATCATGATGACCGGAGTAAGTATCTGAACTGTCATGGGGTAATAATCATCAAATCCATACTTTTCACAGGTTCAAATTTGAGAATGACTTAGGTTACCAACTCTCACTAATTGTTTGGTCTCAAAAGTGCTACCTGACAGAAATTTATGAATTTGATTTTTTATTTTAAATCATCATTTACGAGTTCATGGAACTATCGAAAAAAAAAAAAAACGATGTTGAACCCAATCTAACTGAAAATCAAGCATTGACTACCTTTTAAGTCTTGGAAATGGCACTGTGTTTCAAAGTGGAAATGGTTTACTGAATTAGGTGCTCCAGAAAAACAAATTGTCAATGGGATTCTAATTATGATATCATCAGCTTGATGAAACTGGCCATCGAGATCTGATACTCTGTCACCTACAAGTTGAAAATCTCACCTGGGACCATTAGGTTTAGATATCTTCTTAACACTGTCCTAATCAAGCAACCAGCAGCTGGAAGGTGCGTCAGAACACATACTATATGGGGTAATAGTTGGCCTTGTCATGAGGCTACAAGCATTACCATAGATGGACAGCATTGAGCTTCAGCAAAAGGGCCTCTATCCAACTATTAATTGGACTGCAAGCAAGGATGACCAAACTCAATGCTTCTAATTCATTGCTAAAGTTCATTGGAATAACAAATTATCAAAAGTTCACGTAACCTTATTTGTGGCAGAATGTATCTAATGCATCATCCTGCTTGATCTCTAAAGTCAAACTGTTTAAAATTCAGAGTGATGTCTACTTGCTCATGGTGTTTCAAGCTCAGCAAAATGTGGTGGAGACCAGGATATTAGCATAAGAGTTGTGGGAGAGGAGCATGGTGTAGTGATCCATGAATCAAGTTTGAACAACTTTTGGAAAAGAGGATCTAATAGGATTCACAGTTTGCAATTCATTAGCAACTGAGTTGTCAGTTGATTCTTGTAATTGTGGACATTTTGTTGTCAAATTATCGTCCTGTTCCAGGTTCAGCCTAGATCAGGGCGTCATGTATTAAAGGACGGAAAATGACAAATCCGCACTCAACTGAATATGGTAATATTCTATAAGCCCATCTAGGCGCAAATAGTAATAAATTCATTATCCCCAAATCTATCATTTTGGTAAATAACTAAATGTGCAACCAGTTAAAGAAAGAACTGAATTCATACTGGGTCTCATTCTGGGTCTTTCACTACCATCAGTCATCAAAGATCATCAAAAATGAGAAAAAGATCACAAATTGCAAATGAATCTAATAACTACACCCACTAACACTAGCAGGCGAAAACTAACTAGTGCCAGTATTAAATATCTTTTCCCACTATGATGATCAATCGAAGCCAAAGTCACCCGCACTACAAAACTCGGGCGTTCTAAGTATGATCAAGCAGGATTGGATTATAAATCCCATGGAAAGAGCCGAATTTCGCATTCCATCAAAATAAACAACTTGAAAATGCATACACTCAAGCCAGTGATCAAGGAGTTACCGCAGCGCGATCGCGCGGGTGATTGTACCGGCACCTGCTACCGAACCCACAAAACCCCGTTCGCATATAATACGCGCAGTCGGGCATGCCGGACCGCTCTGGGTAGGACTCGCTCCCACCTCCTCCTCCGCTTCCGCCGCCGCCGCCGCCGAGACCCAGATGCCACATTGATTCTACCCAATTCCACCCCCACACCCCCAAAAAGAAGAAGGAGAACAACAATCAGACAGGGTAAGACGAAGAAGAAGAAGAAGAAGAAGAAGAGGAGGAGGAGGAACGCGAAAACCCTAATCGAACCAGCCGCATTCCGAAGCGAAACCCGAAAAGAATTCCCACCCCCACGAAGCACGCGCGAGAATCGAAAGCGGCGAAACGAACCCGGAATTGATGAGGAAAATTTAGGACCTTACCTTCGAGCCCGGTCTCGCCGCCGCCCACCGGGCCCCACTCGGACGGATTGTGACCCGATTGGGACCCATTCCTGCCCGGATTGCGACCGTACAGCTCCATCGAAGTAGCCTCAAGAGCAAATGGGAAGCTCTCCCGCTTTGCCCCTCCTCCCCCTCCCCCCCTCTCCCTTCTCCTTCGTTCCCCTTCGCCTCGCTTGTTCACTCTTCTCGTTCGCGCTGATTCTGTACAAAAAAAGTGACGATTTTGACTTTTTACAAAACGGAAGGCCGCGGATGGGCGCTCCTTTCTCTCTCTTGCTTATCCCCCTCCCACTAGGGTTTTCTTATACTGTTCCCCGAAATGATCTGAGACAGAGGAGAGGGAAGGAAGAGAGAGAGGGAATGAGAGGGGATGATACAGTAGTGAGAGAAAGGGGAGCTTGGAGCTTTCTCTCTCTATAGAAGGGGGGGGGGGGGAGGGGGAAGAAAAGAAGGCCAACCCCTCCCTCTTTGTCTCTCTAACAGACATCTCTCTCCTCTCTCTCTCTAAAAGGGGCGTTCGCACTGTACGGTCGTGTGGTGTGTGTCGGCATCGCCTTTACACGGAAGCCGCTTCCACGGTGTCGTATCGAGGGGCTATTCGTCCCCCCACCCCCCCCAACCAACACCCAACCCCCAAAAAAAAAGGGGACAAATCTGGCTGTTTCCGCTTCGGAATTACTTCCAGTTACATGACAAAATTTTACCCTTCCCCACGAATCAACGTCCTCCGGTGCCGGAGACCGACCAGCCAACTCCTCTTCCTTGCCAGAGGCGGACGGGCGGCCACAGGAGGTGGCGGTCGATGGGCTGTGCGGCGGCGGTCGGTAATGACGGTCGACGGCTGATGGTCTTGCAATGGCGGTAGCGGGCAACGACGAGTAGCCGCGGCCAACAATCGACGATCGGCGATCCATGAGCAAAAATAAAAAATGAATAAGTACAAAAGAAAAACCAATTCATACCAAATGCATTTCTATTCTTTTTTCTATTTCAAGAGTAAAAATTTTATGTAGTTATCTAACACTTTATTTTACTCAGAAATTATTCCTCGGAATAGAAATGGAAAATAACTATTTATTTAAAAAAAAAAACTCTTCTCCAGTTAAAAAACGTTGCCATGCGCAGCCCTAGAGTAAAATTGGGAATCTAAGTCCAATTCGAGGTTCTAATTTGTGTAGTGCAGGTTTTGGATTTTAAAAATTGAGGAAGCTAAAACAAATTTTTGTGTTTTTCTTGTTTTGTCTTAGCGCAATCCTACAATATTTTAATAATATGTAATGATGTGCTTATAATTGAAACCATTAAATTGAGCTTCTATTTGTGATAATATCCATGACTAAGTGTTTAATACACAATGCAAACTCTCCGCGGAATATTCCAAATTAGAGTTCATCAAATAGACAGCTCGTACGAAGATTCCATAAAGTTCAAAATAAGTGAAATCAACCGTACTATGAGATGTCACTCATGGCCAACAATGGGAGAGCTAAAGTATGTTCCTTTGACATAAAGATTTGTTCTCATGTCTGAGCATTGCAGTAAAACCAAGCTTGCTCTCAAGTCTGAAAAAGAACTTTTCATCGTCACTGTCAATTTTACCTTCTAGACAATTTTTATCCTCTGAAGCAGGGCTAAAAGTAGCCATTGGAATTGTCTAAACCTCAACAGTTATAATTTGAACCACACTAGGAACAGAGAATTCTATCACTCTAGAACTTCCAAGATGAGACGTAAGACTACCTTGAAATTTGGGTGCCTTGATTATCTCTACGACAATGCTCTAAGATTTTTCTTTTTAATCGGAGTGGATAGAGTAGCAATTGACGATCTTCCTTTCCTAGGTCAATGGATCAACAAAGTACCCTAACTCTCAATTTCTGATTCGGGCTCATCAGACCGTGGATGTGAGTTGGTTTTGCTGAGCTTCTTTATGATTCACGGATGCCAAAGTATGTAGTGCGAGAAATACTCTTGGATTCGGGTGCCATTTTATGATTTGTGAAAGAGTTGAGAAAAAAATTCGAATCATTGGTGTAGAGCTTTATGATTTTACATGTATTTTTTTCTACCATTAAAAAAATCTACAAATATTTCAATGTAGATTCTAACTTCACTAGAGAACTTAGATCTCACGTTCCTCAAGGTAGTTATCCTCTTAGAAATATTGTAATGAATAGAATTCTTACAAATTGTCTTAGAACTGAAGCCATCTCTAAAAACTGACATCATTATTTATGAGGCTAAACTTTTCTAGGCAATAAAGACCAATATTACTTTCTCTTTGTCACGCATCATCTTCTTCCACATATAGGATAATAAGGAAAAGTCAAGGGAAATTGCTCTATGGTTCATTGATCCCGAAGATCTTTAAGCATTTCAATGTTGAATTTCCCAAGGGGTTGTGCGAAAAGTCGATTCCTAACTTGTTTGTTGGGGAAAGTGTGATTCTAAACATGGGTTACAAACCATCAAAGGAAGGTTGGAGAGATGCAAATAATAAACCTGTGAAGGTCGGAAATGAAGATGATGAGTTTGCGAGAACACTTCTAACAGTGACACTTGAGAACAAAGAAGTATTGAGCAAAATATTTAGAGTGGAAAAGCTCAAATGATTCTCCTAGCCCCACTTTCGGTGATTCTGCGCCTCCCCTGAAAAAGAAACAAAGGACTAAACCCTTGAGGAGGATTGAAAGTGAATCTACTAAGGAACAAGAGCGGATTGGTGAAAAATCTACTGTGACTGAGAAGTACTATTGATTAGGATAGAAAAAGAAAAGGAGAGGAGAAGAAAATTGAAGAGATGAAAAGGAAAGCAGCAAAGTTAGAAGAAGAAGAAGAAGGCCTAAGCTGAGGCCGAAAGAAAGATTGCAGAAGAAAGGCCGACTAAAGCTACCAAAGTTGAAGAAGAGGAGACATTTGAAAAAAGAAAAGTGAGATGAGCTTTGGGATGATTTGCTTAATGATTGCTAGTGATGATGAAATGGATAATGAAGATATCATTGCAAACCCTATTGGTCCAGCACCTCTAGAATGGATATTGGTAGAGACAACCGAATCAATTGCAAATAGTGCAGAAACTAAGATCCATGAGCATGATGAAGTTGATATTCATGAGGATGCTCAAGCTTAGGTTGAGTGTCAAGATAAGAAGAGAGATAAGATTCCTGTTGTTGCTGTAACTGTTGATACCAATGCTCCTAATCTTTTGAGTTTGTCGAAGGAGGTAAGGGAAAATCGGGTTGTTTTACAGAATGATATGAAGTCACTCCAAACGGAGTAAGGAAGATGTTGGAAAGAAAATGTTTGTCCTTGAGAACATCTTGGGGCAATATACGAAGAAGATAGACGAGACTTTCTACAAGCTATAGTGCTATAGGTTGATTCGAGTGCCCTTTGATGCTTTTGGCAATAATGACAAAGATGACAATGCTGATGACAGCACCAACAACCCCTCCATGTCAAAATGAATTTGGTTGTCTAGTCTGGTTTTTTTTTTTTTTTTTTTTGCCTAGTACAAGATTCATCGGCATAAAAATTTAATATGTACGAAGATTCCATGAAGTTCAAAGTAAGTGAAATCAATAGCACTGTGAGGTGTCACTCATTTGACCAATAGTGAGTGGAAGTATTATGAATATTCCTTCGACATGAAAGGTTTGTTCTTATATCCAGACAATAAAACCAAGCTTGGTCTCAAATTCATCAAAGAAATTTTCACCGTCATCTTCATTTTTTCCTTTTAAAAAATTTCAATCCTTAGCAGTAGAGCTAGAAGTAGCTATTGGAGTTGTATCGACCACAACAATTCTAATTTCCACCACACTAGGAGTAGAGGATATTACAACTTTTTTGAGGTGAAACCTAAATAGATCCAGAACCAACCCTAGAACCTGTGACGGAGTATATTATAGGTGGAAATTGTTTTGACGGATAGATCAAAGATTTCAAATGGAATATATATAGAATTTGAAACCGCTCATCCTTACTCTTTGATGGTAAACTGAGTGCTCTTATCGAGCAAAGTCTACTTGCTCCTTCCTTTTATTCCCTTACTTGCATAAATATATGATCTTGTTGCATTGTTACGATGGAATCTTTGATTTATAATATATTTGTCACTAAAAATCCAATTGCTCTTCCATTTTTTTAGATCACCTTTCCTCAGTAAACAATGCTCTTGTCCATTTGTCCCTATTTATCTCATTCTATCGAGCATACGTGTCGAGTTTCAGTCTGTGAATGAAACTTGAAGTTGAATCAAAGTGCCCGAAAGTCTGATTGCAAACGAGCAATTGAGGTTGGAAAAGGAAAGTCTGACATGGACTTGTCTCATATCATGTACTGTCATTTTGAAGGACAGAGGCAATTTTTTTTTAATCCAAGTTGATTCCCAAAGTTGATTTTTCTATAGGCTAGGCCAATCACGATTTATGAGTCAGTATAATATTTCCTTAAAGAGAATCACTAATTTTTTTTATGTGAATTGACTTTTAGAAGTTATGTCGAATTTGACTTTGCCCAATTAAATGAACTTCACCCACTAGGCATGTAGCTTAGTGGTACGAGAATTCAGTTGGGTGGGGAGGTTTAATTTGAGATATAGAGTTCGACTTCCATGGTCTATATAGAGGTAGAGCAAAAATCTGTGAACGAGAGAGAGAATTAAAAAAGGACATAAAAAAAAAAAACTAAGTGAGCTTCTTTTTGGGCCGCCAATCCAAGATAATATCATTATTGCTCAAGAAATCATTCATTCAATGTGTAAAATGAAGGAGAAGTAAGCCTACATGCTAGTCAAGATAAATTTGGAGAAGGCGTGCTATGGGTTGAGATAGGAATTCATTTGTGAGACCCTTAACATGACTGAAATTCTTGGTTCATTAGCGGATCTCATCATATGAATTTTTGAAACTAACAATATGAAGCTTCTTTGGAATGGGGAATTAACAGATGTGTTCCAACCTTCAAGGGATAGGAGACAAGGGGATCTGCTCCGCCTTACATCTTTACATTTGTATGGAGCGTCTTTCTCACTTAATTGCGGATTTAGTTGACAAGGGTGATTGCAGGCCGTTTCAGACTCATCGAGAAAGTACGATAATATCTCATTTGATGCCTGCGGATGATCTCCTTTCGTTTGCCGAAGCCTTTGTTGATCAAATGCAGGGTTATTTAATAGTGCCTTGACTCTTTCCGCAATGCTTCAAATCAAAAGGTTATTGCCAATAAATTTGTGTTCTTTGCTCTAAGAATGTCCCTCGGCACAAAATGCTCCACATATTAGAACTGTGGAAGGCTTCTCTCTTACAAGCAATTTTGATAAATGCTTTGGAGAGCATTCGCTTTATGAACGAGTTACTCAAGGAACTTATCAGCTTATTACTGTGATATGAACGACACTTTAGTATTAGATAAGCCACATAAATGTTTATTTCCTATGTTGATGAAAGATTAGATTGGATCAAATTTTATTAGGAGAGTAATAGCACAACACTTGATCTTTGCCTCCTTTTCTAGCAAAAAATAAAAAGTGCTCGTTTTGGGTTTTGTTCATTTGGATTTTCTCTTCCAAATTAGTGAAGAAATTTCATCATTAGTGTACCCTGAACAACTATTGTTCAAGTGGACGAATCTTGTATTACATTCTTGTGTAGGCTTCTATGAGATGATTAATGGTTTCACGAAATATTCTAACGACAAAACATTATGTGATTTGTGCAATGTAATTGTGGATCTATAAACAATAAATGTGTTTGAATAACTCAAGTCTAATTGTAATTTTCGTTATATTACTTAATTTACATATAAACTTACACCGCTCTTGCCGTGGAGTAGCTGAATTATTTTATTTCCTAATCATATCTTTATTGAAAGTGATTTGATTTTTCAATCCCGTGACTCGGAAAAGTTAAAATTCATTTTTTAATAGACATGACATTGACTAATGATTTAATAAGAACGCATCATCCTCGAGGACAAGTGTCATTATTCTATATTTCGTTCATCTGAAATTTCAACAAAACCACATGCATTTTCGTTGTCGTGGAAAAAAAATAATAAAGGAAAAAAAGAAGAAAAAAGAGCGTTCGGCTCCAGCGCAGCCTTATCCCCGTAACGGGTTCGACTAACCGGATTCCCAAACAGTCCGCTGGGGGGAAGCTAATCCGATAACGCTCGCCTCGCATTTCCGCTCGGAAGTTCAAACCCGAGCCACACCATCTTCGCCCCTCAAAAAATGAACGCCTGCACGACGAGCTTCTCCGCCCGGACGTTCCTCCACCGGCGCCGGCATAGCGCCGCCGATCACTTCGGCCGGAGGGCCGCCTTCCTCCGGCCCCCGCCGACGCGTAGAGCGCCGAGGACTGTTTGCATGGCGGTCCGTGCTCTTCCGACGAAACTCTAGGCTAACCTTTTGCTTTCTCGATCGATGTTTTGTGCTGATCTTGTTGTCCGAGAGCTTCGCCGAGCTGATGCGGTGTTCGGTTTTTCCGCGGTGGATGTGCAGGAGCCTTTCCTGATCAGGAAGCTGGAATCGGCGGAGAAGACTTGGAAAGAGCTATCGGTAAGGTTATTGCTATTGCTCGCGGCTCTGCGGAGCTTTAGCGATCGTTGCGAATCGGAAAACGCTTGCTCGTGGCGCATTTCGCGAATCTTAGGTGTTTTCGTGGCGTGTTTGGGGAGCGTAATTCGGTGCTGGTGTTTGGTGAATGCGTGGACATTGTGGTTGTGACTAGAGATAAATTGCAGGTCAAGCTAGCTGATCCTGAAGTAGTCTCGAACCCTGGCGAGTATCAAAAGCTGGCTCAGTCAGTGTCGGAGCTCGACGAGGTATTCCTCATACGATTTTTCTTCTCATATCGTGGTGAGAGCTGAATCCTCTATGTGGTGGTTTATGCTTTTTGCTGAACATGGCGTAATGGCCCTGCTTTGTAGGTTGTTGCGACGTATAGAAGGTTTAAGGATTGTGAAAAGAATCTGGAAGACACGAAAGGTTCGCTTATCTGAATAAACTTTGTTGACCTTGACCTTTCTGATTAAATTTTCTGTTTTTCTTGTGTCGACGTATAGCTTTGGCAAAGGAGGAAGGTGATGGTGGAGAAATGGCCGAGATGATAGCTTATGAAATTGGTTCTTTGGAGAATGAGCTTAAGGAGATTGAGGAGAAGCTTAAGGTCAATACAGCCTTATTTTTTGTATCCTTTACTAGAGTTATCATTTTTTTTTAATTGGTCATGGAGCAGTGGTCTCATGCACCACTTGTCCCTGCATCTACAGGTATTGTTGCTTCCAAGCGATCCACTTGATGCAAAAAATATTATGCTTGAAGGTAAATTATATGTTCGATCTAAGTAGCTTGCTGCACATTTGTTTTTGGGATGACTTCAAAAAACACTGGATGTTAAAGCTCATAAGAACCATGGATTGATGTCTTCGTGAAGGAGAAATTGGGGAGAAATCTCGAGGAATATATAAGTAACAACTGCAAGATCTGGTTGTTTAATCATACTTGAGTTACATTTGCTTGTGATTTTGCTCTTCTTATGTGGTGAAATCTGCTTCCAATAGTTTGTGCCATAACCACAGGGTTTAGGGTGTATGTCAATTCGAGCTTCTGCTAAATTGACACTTATAATAAAAACACATTAAAAACAAATTTAGTGATCGTACATTAATGGTTGATATTTGGACTGAATCATCATTACATGTACTCTTGGGTCTTGTCTCTGTGACATCATTAACTACAGTAGATGCTATTTATTCAATCATTTTCTATTTGACATAGTCAGCTGGAAGAATGTTATTTTGTCACAGTTACTGCAATATTGATAAGTAATTGCAGCACACTATCTTTTACTGTCATTTCAGCTCCGTTATTAATTAGAAGTTGTTATATGGCGCTTGAGACCTTTGGTTACAGAATGTACATGGCCTTGCCATGTTATTTGGATAGCAACCAATCATAGGGTTTTATTGGTTGACCCGCATTAGATATGAATCGGAACAAAATCCTACATCAAATAAGCAAAATAAAATATCTATATCTAGTTAGCTGATAGCTCGGTTTTTACTTCAGTCACGTTCAGAATTTACTTTTGCTTACTGCTACGACTTACAATTTAGAATAGCATTCTGTGTGTGGAATGTCTGAGATGCAGACCATTGTAGGTTTATGGGTCCGCAAAGGAGTGAAGTAATTCTGTAATTTTGAAAGGAAAAAAGCCCCTCCTTTTACAGCTGAATGCCTTTTTTAAAAATCACTGGTCCCAAGGTCGTATCTTTAGGCTTTTAAATTGATTTTACCTTTCTGTTGATGTTTAGAATGTCCAAAATTTAACAATAAGAAGCTAAAGCATGAGTGCAGACATGAGGCATTTTGCCTGCAAACTCATCCTAAAATTTTCAGCCAGAGCATGTCTTGTTTTGTCTTTTAGTCTAGGGAGAGCGTTTAGGAAATTAGGTTTGCACCCGACATATTCCCTTTTCAATATATGGTGTAAGGTTTGATTAAAGATTTTAACCTTCTCTCCTGTTATCATTTGAAGCTAGTTCATGTGCTTGGATGCTTCGGATTGTTTTCAAATGTTTGTAATTTTTGTCTTTTGGCTGATATATGCTCACATGTTTTGACAGTAACTTCCTCTTTTAATTTACTTAATCAATATCTCTACTTATTCTTTACTTAGTGAGGGCTGGCACTGGTGGAGATGAAGCTGGGATTTGGGCTGGTGATCTTGTAGGTATATGTTTCCTTGTTCATTTGGAGTGCACTCTCTTCTATATGTTTTCATATTCAAAACTTGATGCTCACTAAGAAGAATTCACTCTAAAGAGGTTAAATTGCTGGCATTAGATTCTTTATAGTACTCTGAAATGCTGTTAAGGAAGTACATCTGATAGGCTTGTTTTTCTTTGTTTTATTTTTTCTATTCTTTTGGTTGGTGGTTTTTTTTTTTGGGGGGGGGGGGGGGTTTGAGCTAGTCAAACTATTGTCTGAAAAAGAGTTGACTTTCGTGCTGCTCAATATTGAGTATCTTTTGTATTGGAAGATGAACTTGAATGGAATTAATTGTCATATCCGTGTGTTGGCTCTATTAGTATCTATGTAAAGTAAAGATTTTCTTACTGGCATTTCTTTTATGAATATATTTAAGCTGGACTGCTGTCTGCCTAGGCTAGGTAAATGTTGCTCTTTTTTATTTTTAATTTTATCATATTTGACAAGCTTTAGAAAATATGAAGTTTAGAGGTTTGATTTAAGTTGCAGTGCTGCAAATCCTGAAACACACTTTTATTCTGTGTGCTCTTTTGCTAAGGTAAGCATGTATCAGAGGTATAGTGAGCAGAACTCATGGAAATATTCCCCGGTCTCCTGTTCTGAGGTATACATTCTTCACTACCAAAAATTTGCGGTTTGCTCTGTGCTTTGTGGATATGTAGGCAATCTTTTTATTCTTTACAGGCTGAAAAAGGAGGGTATAAAACCTATGTGATGGAGATTAAAGGTAATCAAGTGTATAGCAAATTGAAGTATGAGTCAGGCGTGCATCGTGTTCAACGTGTCCCTCAAACAGAAGCACAAGGACGTGTGCATACCTCAACTGCTACAGTGGCAATCATGCCACAGGTAGATTTTCGTTTACTTCAACACTTGATAATATATGGTCCAATTTTTTGCTCATGTCAATGTTCTTCAATAACCTGTGGCAAATGTTGTGCCAGAGATACTCCTGTTATTTCAGTAGCTCATTGATATGCCTAAAGTTCTTTTGGTAAATGAGGGATGTGCAAAACATTTGAAGTTAAGACTCTGTTTAATGGGTTGCAATTCTTCAATTACTTGCAGAATGACTATTAATACCAGCTTTCTCAGTCCTGCAAAATGTAAAAATACAGTTATTGTTTTCAGTCATGCTGTTGTGCTAGGTTTACTTGGGCACTTCGGACTTGATATATGCTTGATGAGTTTGAACTTGCTTTCTATATATTGCTGTTGTTGTTTTTAAAGGGAGTGAATCGACTAATCTGTACCATATTTTGGATTAGGCTGATGAAGTTGATGTGGTTATTGACCCTAAGGATATTGAACTTACAACTGCAAGGTCCGGTGGTGCTGGAGGTACTTTTCAATAGACATCAAGATGAATAGTATTTTCTTTTATTATGATTTCCTCAGTCAAAGATTAGGCATTAAGGACAACGATTAGAAGATTTTGCTCATATTTACTTACTAGTGAATACCCTCCCATGTGTATCACCATTTAATGTTGTTTCAGAATGCTAATGTTTCCACTGATGGTACTTCTACTGATACAGGTCAGAATGTGAATAAGGTTGAGACAGCTGCTGATCTTTTTCATAAGCCAACGGGAATTCGGATATTCTGTACTGAAGAGAGGACACAACTTCGAAACAAAAGTCGGGCCATGCAGCTTCTGCGAGCAAAATTGTATGTATTGTCTACAAAATCAATTCACTACATAAAAATAGCAACTGACATTGTCACACTTGACCCTTTTTCTCAAATGCTATATTCTTGCCGTTTTGGTATTCTTTTTTTGGCTTATTAATTGAATCAAATTAGTTCTAAATAGCTTTTTTTTTTTTGGGGGGGGGGGGGTGGGGGAGTTTATATTTCCTTCATTGGCTCTATTTATCTAAAGGTTTCTCTCCTTGTTTTCATTTATGTTCCAAAATAATATTTTTTGTGAACCTTGTGACAGATACGAGATGAAACTAAGAGAGCAGCAAGAGAAGATAAGAAGTCAGAGAAAATTACAGGTTTGGTAGATATGTCTCTGTCAGGTTGATGTGTAATCTGTTTTATTCTTTTGCAACTTCACTGAGAATGCGCTTCATGATTTCCATTATGAATTTTTAGTCTGCATGATATCTGTTTGCCTTTAGTTGCCAGTGGTAGATTCATATATGAGTTGCATCTCTTTAGAATGCCACGTTGGGTAGCATTTCAAAATTGTTCTCTTTGTGCGCTGTATGAGTCCTTTTCTGATATATATGTCACGTGCAGGTTGGCACTGGGGCTCGGGCAGAAAAGATTAGGACATACAACTACAAAGTATGTGGTCAACAGTTCTGTCTTTCCTCTATTTTTTTAAGCAAGCTGTGTATATATGTGCCCCCTTTTGGGGATATTTGAAGCACTAGATGTGTCTTTTGTCCTTTTTAGTTCTTTAGAGCACACATGAAATGCACTGTTTATACATTGGTCAACAAAATGCTTGCCTGGGATCAAGATATGGTTTCATCATAAGAATTCTGCACTTTGGTTCAGCCGCTGAGATTCTATTAGTGGATATATGTTCGGTTCGGGTACAGGCTTTTAGGAAATCTGAACCGCACCGAACCAATAAGGTAAGCAGCTAAACCAAACTGAATCGTGGCCTGAACTGAATATGAACTGAACCGAAAACCCGGTTCGGTTCAGTTTTCGGTTTTTCGGTTTACGCCTTGCTTATTGGAACCAAATAGAATAAGAGGTGAGAAAGGGGAGAGATTTTAAGGTGGGCATTTAGTTTTTATTAAGAATTTCGGTTCAGAAATAACCTGGACCGAAAAAAATAACGGTTATCTTTCCATTATCTGAACCGATTCGAAAATGCATGAAATTTTGGTTCGGTTTGGTTCAGTTTCGGTTTCGGTTCAGGTTCGGTTCTAACATCCCTAGATGCATTTATTGTATCATGTTCTGGATATGTTTGAAAGGACAGTTGATTGTATAAATCTTGTCTTGCTCCATGACAGTAATTCTGAGGTCCTAAATTTTGTCAGGATAACAGAGTCACCGACCATAGGTTAAAGATGAACTTTGAGCTGATGTCTTTTCTCAATGGTGACCTTGAAAGTGCAGTCCAGGTATATTCTTGACAATCTGTCATCAGTTACTACCCCCTCCTGTTTGCGGGCTTATGGATTCAATAGCAATCCATGTCTTGTGAATGAAGAAGTTACATTGTTTTCACAAAATGCCAAATTTAAACTCAATGATTTTGTGCAAGTATAGAACTATAATGTACATGATGGGTGCCACAACAAGCAATTTAGGAATTTAGTCATGTAAATTTGAGTCTCAAGAGGACGGAACTACCAAGTCCTAGCCTTTTGCTGGAAATTTTAGTATCCCACAATTGTTGGTAGTCCTGTGACTTTGAAATCTCTTAAGAAGGCTAAAAGTGAATTTGACTAGGATTGACATGATTCTCATGAGGATCTCACATTTCTCTAGAGCTGCTGCTAGAAATTGAGTTCCTCACCACAAAAACTCTCTTGCAGTCTTGCGCTGCGATGGAGCAAAAGGAACTACTTGAAGAGCTAGCAGAGTCTGTCACCGCTACTGCAACAGCCAGCTGAGTTCTGGTGTCTTATGGCCATAGTTTTGGGATTATTGGGCTAGCAATCAACTGGAGGGGGTCTCCTTAACAGAAGATTGATGTTGTACTTATGCAGATGATGTGCTTCTGCTCCGCCATTACATGCCCCGGTAACATTTAGTTTATCGGCTGATGGCATATGTGTGCATGGAGTTTTTACTTATATGTAAAGAGAATAGGGTCCATGTCTTGAGTTGGACAGTCGGAGCCACCCTCTTATTCTGTGTAACTCAACCTTCCATTCAATGAGAAGAGTCGCTCTTTCATGCTTCCTTCTTCTTCTGCTACTTCATAGTCTACTGAAGCCTTTCGACATTCTTGTATGCAAAGAAACCAAATTGAACTTCTGGAGGCCCCAAAATATTATGAATGTTCAGTGATGAGACTTCCCAGGATTATTGCAAAATCGAAGTCAAATGGAAGCAGATGAATTGAGAGCTCGGATAATCCCTGAGCACCAGTCTCATGACAAGCGTAATAATGGCGGATTGAGAGGTCAGAAATTCGAAACCCTGACCGGCGGGAGATTGAAGCGTGGACTGGTAGGGTGGGGGATGAGGAATATCTGGTTGCTTCTGGAGTGATTGATATTATAGCGTAATGACCGAAGCAGATCATTAGACATGACGAATGCTTCGGCAGGTAAGGTTTACATGCGTGTCGTGTGTGTCCATGCTAGGAATAGAGATCTTCAGATACAGAGGCGACACCAAAAGATCATGCTTCTTGCCTTTCGTTTCTCGTTCAGGTTAGCTGATCAAAATCATTTCTGTGGGTTCTGCTTTTAAGATATCTGTCCACGACTACTTAGGACTCAAAATCAGATCGAGGACATTCCCAGTTTTAGCCAGGCCTAGTAATGCAAGAAATGGCCCGGAGTGAATGAACCGGTCGGTTCGGGCCTAAGCTTTTACTTTGTTTAATTTCACAAGAAATGCGAAAAATAATGGATTTAGTTATTATATTTCTAATCCAAATACATGTTTATAAATCGATTAACATATCACTACTTTCAAATCTACGAGTTGCACTTGAATAAACGAATTTAAAGAACCTCAACTTAGAGCATTACTTTTGATCCAGGCAAAGTTATGAGTTTCGTAAGTGGAATTCGAAAAGATCACTTAAAACACAATGCACTGCATTCTTGGATATGTTCTCAAATCACTTTTTGGAATTCAACTAGTGTCCTCGCTTTGCGTCGCACTCATTTTGTTTTAAATAAGTTCTTTCAAACTCATTTAGAATTTTGTTAAAAATGATCCCTCATTTTAATTACTTAACCTAAATATACGTATGTTAAAACATTTAAATATTAAAATCACATATTCACCTGACCTGACGGTTTAAAGTTTTAAAACAGTTAATAATAATTTTATAAAATTTCACATGATATCAAATAAAGAGGCGCTGTATTCAAAATTTTTCTCTGCCTCCAGATGCCTTCATAATTAAATATTTTCACAAATTCTCACCATATATAAAGTCTATTATTAATAAATAGATAAATATTCTTTTACAGCAACCGGTAAGAAAGCGGTCAGCGCCCGCGCAGCTTTAGACTCACACGACGACTAAGGGTGCGTTTGTTTGCGTTTCTGTTTAAAAATTGTTCCAGGGAACAAAAATAGAAAAAAGTGTTTCTGTTTCTGGGAACAATTTCTGAACAAAAAAATGCGTTTGGTAAACTTGTTCCGGGAACAAAAAATAAATAGAAACACGTTTGGTAAATTTGTATAATTTTTTATTTCTTTTATTTTTTCTATTTTTTTTCTTTTTTTCATTTTTTTTCTTTTTTCTTTTTCCTTTTTTCTTTTTTCTTCTTTTGGCCGGTCGCCGACCTTGGCCATGGCCGGCGACCGGCCCCCGGCCCTCGGCGAGGCCGAGCTCGCCCAGCCCGATGCGCCGACATCTCGCCGGGCTGGGCGAGCTCGAGCTCGCCCAGCCAAGGCGAGGCCGACCCTCGCCCAGCTACGGCGAGCCTCGCCGTGCCTGGGCGAGGCCGCCGGCCCTCGTCGGCCGGTCGCCGGCCATGGCCGAGGCCGGCAACCGGCGAAAGAAAAAAGAAAGAAAAAAAGAAGAAAAAGAAGAAAAATTTCAAAAGTGTTTCTGATTTGTGTTTCAGAAACAAGAAACACAAAATTTGTGTTTCTTGTTTCTGTTTCTTTTTTGTTCCTGGGAACAAAAGAACAAAAAAAAACAGAAAAAAGTGTTTAAAAACAAAAAAAAGAAATACAAACAAACGCAGCCTAAGCCGTAAATCGCAACCTCGTCATCATCCTCCTCCTCCTCGAGTCGCGCGTAAGGATCACCTCGATCCTCCTCCCCAAACCCCTGCAAGCTCCGGAAGAAACGCGCGCATCCTCTCGCTCCGCTGCTCGGCTCCGCTCCTCCACACGCTCTCGAGAAATGGTGGAGCGGAGGCGGCCTCTGGTCCTCTCCTCGACCAAATCCCTCGTCGACTCCGTGCTCGGCCCGTCCCGCCCCGAGGGCGGCGGGCTCGTCCCCGACGGCGCGTCGCCGTCGCCGTCGCCGGAGCTGAAGCTGCCCGCCGGAATCCTCCGCCTCGCGAGGGAGAGGGCCGAGGAGTCGGACCCGAGGTTGGCGAGGCTCGACGACGCGGCGCTGGTCGGGCTCTCGACGTCCGCTCTGAAGCGGCTCTCCATGACTTCTGGCTCCCTGGTAAGGTTGCAGGAACCTCTCTTACTTTCTTTTCTCCCTCCCTTTTTCCGCTCGAGGAGACGGACGAGTTCGAGGCGAGTTTGGTGTCGCTATCGGTGGGAGGCTCGAGGAGGAGGAGAGGAGGATGTGATGAGTTTTGGAGTTTGCTTTCTTCGGCGTTGTTTTAAGCAACTAATGTGATTGAGTTGGACGGGGAGGTAGAGGTTGCTTGAGCTGTCGATGGTTAGGTTCCTTCTTTGATTCCTTAAACGCACGAATTAGCAAGTGTATTAGTGTAGATATGTTGAACTGGCGAAGCAGCAGGAAAATGAGCGGTCGTGATTGAGATGCTTGTGAAGTACCGAAGCTACTCCTTTGCGGTGGAAATTTGTGATTGCCTAGATGAGTTCACGACAGTAGATGTATCCGGTTTACAATGAATCGGGATGGTTGTCACAGTTGTGGAATTGTCGAGCTACGTTTGGTGGTTGCTATTGATTTTCTTTCAGCACAAAGGACTTTAAAGGAGAAAATGAATGAAAACAGACGTTACATCTAATGGAGTATCTTGGATGTGTCTGCATCGATTCACCCTTTCCCTCATGAAAAGTGAGGTGCTTCTGCCAGCAAAAAAAAATATTGTTTTTTTTTTTTTGAGTTTTTACCAACTTCTTCATCTGGAAGCATGTGAAATTGTTCTGAGCCTAGTCGTTGACTTAGTTATACTTCATTTTGTGGAATAGGTGCATATAAGGAATCTCGACACGAACTCTGTGAGAATGGCTCAAGTAGTTGTCCTCGATCCTCCGTCCACACTTGAGCATTCAGATCAAGTAAAGCTTCCCTTTTCCCAGTGTGAAAAGGAATTATTGATCTTCCCGTCGTGTAGTGTCCCTCCAACTAAGCCAGCTTTGCCAGATCGTGAAGTAGCCTACTTGTCTCCTTTATTAGCATTCAACCTCGGTTTGCACCTGTCATGCTTCAGAACCCTAGTTCACCATGGAGAAGACGCTTTAACATCCTTCTTCAGACCTAAGGTAGATAATGGAATGTCGGAACAGGGTGGTGAAATTCCAGTAATTGACTTGGAGCTGAAACCTCTGGGACAATTACCAAACTATGCATCACACTTGCGGATTTCTTTTGTGAAGATACCAGAATGTGGCACCATTGGATCTCTGAAAGGAAGTTCATCAGTTGAAGCTGAGGATCGCCAAGAAATGATTGATCTTGCACTCCAAAAGTACTTTGAAATAGATAGACATCTAGCGATCGGTGATGTTTTCAGTATTAAGATTAAATGGAGTTGCAACTCAGTTATTTGCATTCGCTGCAGCCAAAAGTTGCCAAATAATGATGTCATCTACTTCAAGGTAAATGCTCTCATTATTCCCACGATTTGAATGTGATATTTGTGAGAGATCTTCAAGTTTAATGCAAAGGCTGGCTACACTGATAGTTTGTGGTATGCAGGTGGTGGCTATGGAGCCATCAGACAACCCTGTTCTTCGAGTCAACCGCACTAAAACTGCCCTTGTTCTTGGAGGGAATGTCCAATCTTGCGTTCCTCCAGATTTACTTTGTGACCACCCAAAAACATTTGCACCTTTGCAAGGAGATACCGTGAAGATTTTGGCCTCTGTGCTCACACCATCTCTGTGTTCATCAGCACTTGCTGTTAAATTTAGAGTGGCTGTCTTGTTGTCTGGTTTGACAGGTGAATGCATCCCAAATATGAAATGTTAGTAGCATTTAGATGTCCTTAACACTGCATTATTTGTTGACACTTTATCTCTCTTTAAGTTTCTTGTTGCTTAGGTTTTTAGTTACTGATTTTGCAGGATGTGGGAAGAGAACTGTAGTTAGGTTTGTTGCTCGCCGATTGGGTCTGCATGTAGTGGAGTTCAGCTGTAACAGTCTAATGTCTTCCTCTGAGAGAAAAACATCCATTTCCCTAGCTGAAGCATTCAACACTGCAGAAAGGTGAAGAAGTAATCTCTTAAGTTGTTTTCTATGTTGGTTCATAAGATGAATCATTCAATAAGAATGAGTAAAATGCATACTCTTCCTTTAGCAATTTATTATTTCTGGATTCTATTCACATTTATGGGGAAAAAGGATCTTTGGAATCTGGGATCTAATGAGGGTTTTGTAGATATCCACCGTCGATACTTATCCATTATTGCTGAGTCACTCTTGCTGCCTTTTGTAGATATTCACCGTCAATACTTCTCCTCCGCCACTTTGATGCTTTTCGGAATTTGGGATCTAATGAGGGTTTACCAAATGATCAAAACGGCATCTCTTCCGAACTTGCATCAGTCATAAGGGAATTCACTATCCAAGATAATGAAGATGAGGATGTTTATGCCTCAGAAAACTTGAATGGTGATTTGGTATGGATAGAAAGTATCAAGCTCTTTCCCAGAAGAATAACTCATTTGCTTGTAATCTGTTAATTGATCATATCCTTTTAATGACCTTAGTCAAGGAACAATAAGTCTTCTTCTTTTTTAAAAACTTTCCCTTCATTAAGGATCTTGATGCGCTACAATTCAGATAAGCAAAGAGGAAGGGCCAGCAAAATTGGTGGTTATAAATGTCAACGAAACTTCTGCTGAATATGATTTATCAGATAAAATCACTTGAAGAAAACTGTAAAAGAACATGATGAATACACAAGAATAGGAAAAAGAGACTAACAACAAACACTAATTAAAAACTTTTGCTTCACCTAAGTAGTAGAATCACGAAAAATGCTCATAGAGGAAGGAAGTTTAGTCATTAAAATACTCTCCCATAGTACCTCCTATGGTTTTCTAAGTGTTCTTTAGTATATTCTGAATTCTTATTTTCACAATTACATGTAAGCTCCAATAGATGGTGAAAATATGTTAATTGTTTGCAATGATGATTAAATTTGGATCTTGGGCTCAAATGATTCCATGGTTCTAACCCTGAAGCTTAAAGTCCTTGTCAAGAGGAAGGTTTTCAGTGCTTGCTGAATTTAAATTTTGATTATGGATATTCTTTTGGTATATCTCCAATATTCATACTGAATTGCTTAGAATTTTTTAATAACTGGCGCATCTATATTTTGTTCATGAAGCAGGCTGGAAATACTTATGCACGTAAGGTGTTGTTAGTTGCAACTGCGGATAGCACTGAAGGCCTACCTCCTACCATTAGACGTTGCTTCAGTCATGAGATAACTATGGGTCCTCTAACTGAGGAACAAAGGATTGAGATGCTTAGCCAGTCACTGAAGAGCATTTCTGATCTGCTGCCTAATGTACGTATATAAATCCTAACTTTTTCGGCGATATGTTATTCCTGTTGGAACCTCTGCTTAGTGAATGTAAATGCTCTCAAGTCTTAATTTATGATCTCTAGTTTGATTAGTACCTGACTTTACCCCTCTCCCCCCCCCCCCCCCCCACCCTTTCTCTCTTTCTCTTCCTGAGTTGATTTCTAGGATGCCTTTAGAGTTAGGAAATAAGACATCGTCTATGGTGATTGTTTGCATTGTTGAGGTCACCTGGCACATTTTCTTATCATTATTATTCATTGGATTAGTAACTTGCCCCTTCTTATCTTAAATCTCTATTTTCTAATTAAATAATCTATTTCATGGCAAACAAAGATCTTGAGAATTTAGGAAAGATGGGCCTACATTCAAAATATCCTTTTGCTTTACATTAGTATGGCTCATTCCACATGATTGTTGACTTTGACTGTTCGGATCGTTGCTTCTTGCAGAGTAGTCCAGAAGAATTTGTAAGAGATATAGTCGGACAGACATCTGGCTTTATTCCCAGGGACCTGAATGCTTTAATTGCCGATGCTGGTGCAAACATAATGCCTGGGAGCATTTTGCATAAAAACGAAGTTGATTCTGGGAATATGCATCACAAATCTGCAGAAGACAAAACTGTGCCAGAAAATGATGTAAAAGAGGCTGTAGATCAGGTTCTCAGGAAAGATGATTTGGCCCAAGCCTTGGAACGGTCAAAGAAGAGGAATGCAGTGGCTTTGGGTACTCCTAAAGTAAGTGGACTGAGCAACAGTATCATCAATCATATCTTCTGTTACTTGGAGATGCACCTTAACTTGAGCTTTTGTCACAGGTTCCTAATGTGAAGTGGGAAGACGTTGGAGGTCTTGAGGATGTAAAAAAATCAATTTTGGATACTGTTCAGGTGGAATCTTATTTTCTGTTATCTGTTATCTGTTATCAGTACTAGTTGATAAATCAGGCCTATCCTTGTTCCTTTTAAAGGGAAAATGCCTAGCCTTCCGTATTATCGACTTCCATGGCTACACTTACTGATTAGCATGCACATAGAAATATTTAGTCAATTAATATATTGGTGTGGTTTACACATCGGTAGGGCTTACACATTTAGCAGGTTTTGTTTGACTATGAGTTATATTTGACCTAAACGAAGATGAAAGAAACAATGAAGAATGCATAAACAACTAAAATTTAGTTCTGAAAGTATGCCTTCTGCAAGACGGGCTGTGGGAGATGGAAATTGTTCTGGCCACTGAAATTCTTAGCTAATCATGCATAACACCACCCTCAAGATCAATATACACCTGGGTCGACTTTGATTAAAAAGAAAAAAAAAAAAGTTAACTTTGCTATATTTTGTCATCTTGTCCTCAGCATCTACTTTCATATTTATCCTGTCGATTTGCTTAATAGACCATCTCTTTGACTATTTATTTTAGTTACATGAGTATTGCTGGTTTAAACATGTAATTCTGTTTATATCCAAGAATTTGGCACTTTATGCAGTTTGCATAAGAATTCGACTTAAGAGTCTAAGGAACTAGTTTTGTGTTGAAGATGTATATTCAGAAGCTTATTTACGATGACGTTAATGAGAAAGTCCAGGGGTGGGGTTGTATACTATGTAAGCAACAAATTGTGGTTTATATGTGTGCCAATGTGGTGCAGTTATCACCCTGACAGCTGATTGCTTGTATTGTTTTGATGCTAGATTTTGCATATTCCTTGTACTCCTTTTATTCTTATTCTTGGATGGAAATTTTAATTAGCACAGAAGTTTGAAAGTAAACCTGTATGAAACAAATAAGGAAAAGTAAAACCAGTACAGATCCAATCAAAAGTTTAACACTCACTGAGATATTGTCAAATTGCAGTTGCCTTTACTCCACAAGGATTTGTTCTCTTCAGGATTGCGCAAGAGATCTGGTGTTCTTCTATATGGTCCTCCTGGAACCGGAAAAGTGAGTTCTGAAGTCATATTTCAGTTTGCCGTCCTTGTCCAGAAATCTGCTTTCGTTTTGTTATATAGGCTTCCGTTAATAGATGGACAAGGTATGCATGGTTATATGTTGATTCCTTTCCAAATTGCAGACCTTGCTGGCGAAGGCTGTGGCAACAGAATGTTCCCTGAATTTCCTTAGTGTGAAAGGACCTGAGCTTATTAATATGTACATTGGAGAGTCAGAGAAAAATGTCCGAGATATTTTCCAGAAGGTGAAATGTTTGCTTTATTTCAATATTCCTCTTAAGATTTTTTAAAAATGTTCAACTGAGGTTATTCTTGATAATTTTTCTAGCTCAAAAGTTAATATTAAGATACTCCACATGTTCTGCAGGCAAGATCTGCTCGTCCTTGTGTTATCTTCTTTGACGAACTTGATTCTCTGGCTCCAGCTCGTGGTGCTTCGGGAGATTCTGGTGGCGTAATGGATAGAGTTGTTTCTCAGGTAAAGAGAGAAACCAGTTCATGTTAGCCTCTGTTATGTTCCACTCTAAGCTATTGCATTAACACAGGTGTCTTCTTATTGTAGATGCTTGCGGAAATCGATGGATTAAATGATGACACACAGGTTATTTACAGTGCAGATGCCTACACTTTCTCCTCCAGTTATCTTTCCCAATTTAACTTTCTCGAGGTTTCTGCTAGCTCAGCGGAGTACATTTACCCTCACATCCTTTTGGCGTGTTAGGATTTGTTTATAATTGGGGCCAGCAACAGACCAGATCTTATTGATCCAGCACTTCTAAGGCCAGGTCGATTTGACAAATTACTCTATATTGGGGTCAACGCTGATGCATCTTATCGTGAACGGTGAACTATTGTCTTTGCATTTGCCATTTGTGCACGTCACTTTCTGTTTTCACTCGTTGTATAATTCCCTGGAGATTTTACAGTTTCTGTATGACCTTTTCCAGGGTCCTGAAAGCACTTACAAGGAAGTTTAAATTGCATGAAGATGTATCTCTATACTCCATAGCCATGAAATGCCCGCCAAATTTTACTGGTGCAGACATGTATGCCCTGTGTGCAGATGCTTGGTTTCACGCTGCAAAGAGCAAGGTGAGTTGTGTCTTCTGTAACACTGATGTAAAGTTTTTTAGCAAACCCAATTACTTTTCTTTTTTTTTTTTTTTATAAAAAAATTGGCTTCTTGGTGCATGTAGTTTATGCTTCTTCTAATGGTTTGTGTGCAGGTTTTAAGTTCAGACGTAGATTCTTCTTCCAAGGACCTTGCAGCCGACTCTGTGGTGGTTGAATATGAAGATTTTGTGGAGGTAATAGCTCTTTGACCCTTTCATAATCAAATTAGAGGAACACATCAGGATTCTATCTTATCACTTTCTTGTTTGTAGGGTTTTATCTACAATAAAGAATTTTCACTGTTCTACAAGCTTAATTCAGGGACTCACATAAAAAGCATAAGATGTAGTGGGTTCCCAGCCATTAGAAGTATGGTGCCCAACACTCCTCAAATTTGGCTTAAAGAAGACAAAAGGTGGGGATTTAGTAATGAAAAATGAAATAGGAACTTTGACTGAATAACTCTTAGGACCGATAATGGGAAGTCTCTTTCAGAATGAATGATATTTCTGACTGCCCTAAAAGATTATAATGGCTACAGGACTGAGCAACTCAACTTAAGCTCGGATCCAGGGGGAAAAAAAAGAAAAAGAAAAAAGGAACTTAAGTGGGTATTGAACTTGCAAAATGTTCAGAAACTTATTCTGAGATTAGGGAGGAAACATAATCTGTTGTGGTTTTCTATGATTTCAATGTGTAAATGGGTGCTAATGTTGAATCTCGATACCTCGGCAAAAGAGAAGATAGCAGGCTCCGATTCAGCCACAAAAGGAGAAGAGGATTTTCTCAGACAAAAGAGAGAGGGAGGAGCTAGGGTTATGAATTCTAGGGTACCACAACAATCTCTGAATTTGACATCAGTCAGAAAAATGTAGTGGCTCCATCCAGTAGACCCTGACTCGGGTGTCCAAGTGAATTTTCCCGACATATTATCACTGCAATGTTGTCCGAGATATGAGGAGTGTTGGAGTATTTCACCCTAGGTCTTGATATCTTTGGCCAACTGTACTCCAGGAGTAGTTGTCCTGTTTGCACCCGTTCAATTATATTTGATGTGGCAAAGTTATCCATAGTTTCATTAGGTAAAAAAATTGTCTATCAATTAATCCTATATAAAGTATAAAATTTTCTGAACATGAATGAGTTTGGCTCGGAAGGCAATATATCATCGTATGACATTCCCTTGTAAAAGTAAGACTAAAGTTCAATATATGGAAGATTTCCTTTTTTCTTTTTATGAGATCATGTCAAGAGAGAATAATTACCACTTCCACAGTAATAATGTTCAATCCCCAACCCTGGTCTATGTCCTTCCACAGAAATCAGCATTATCTTGAGTATTTGGTACTTTAATATTATGGAATTTCACTTCTCACAAGTCATTGATTGGTATGGCTGGCAGTGCCTCTTTCTGATCAGAAATCAAGTCACAACTATTCCTGCGTCTTATCTGGTGTTCAAATTCATTCTCATGCATGAGCGCAGCAAATAACAAGAATATGCTTTCCTGGATTGTATATGCCTGAATTCGGATCTACCTTGGCAGGTCTTGGGAGAACTCTCCCCTTCCCTCTCCATGGCTGAGCTCAAGAAGTACGAGTTGCTGAGGGATCAGTTTGAAGGTCATTCAAAATAAATTAAGGAAACCATGGCGGACAGTGGATTATCAGTTCATGTTATGGGTAAGTCCTAAACTCATTTAAGATTCTTAACTATATTGTTTTCATATTCCCATTCTACTATTGGACTTCCAGCTTTTGGCGTTGAGTTACTCAATTATTTAGGCTTCCTCTCAATGTATGGACCACTGTTCCGTGGTGTTGCATTTCTTTTAAATCTTGAAAGTTCTGCCTTATGTTGCTTTAAAAGGATCTGTCCGGTGGTTTGAGTTTGTGTTTAACCTGGCAGTAGGTGGTGTTTCTGGCCCTAATCATCTGCTTTTCAAAAATTTGCTTGAGGCAGTTTAAATTGCGTTTACTTTCTAAGTTTGCTTTTATTTGGTGTGTAATGACCAAATTTAACATTTCAAGCATACTAAGAGAGTCCTCCATCGTGAGGTAACCTCTAAACTACTCGTGTTAAATTGCCTAGACGTGGCATACCTCGTATTGAGAAACTTTTTGACTGATAACATCTCGGTGGGATTGCAGAACAGACTAGCCAACCTCTGACCTTTCGGTCGTGGATGCTATAGAGCAATTATAGCTTAAAGCGAGCATTCCCTACCTGGTGTCCTGTCCTTATAGTAATATCCAGAGGGAGTTGCTAGTGCTAGTTGCCCCCTTCTACCTTTTTTCCAATAAAAAACCGGTATCCTTTTGTCTTTTTCTATAATTCTGTGTTCTAAGTTTCTGTTTCTTATTAGCAATGCTTTCGTGAGATGTTCATTTGATAAAAATTTTACAGTATGCCACGTGCATCAAGTTACCGGAGAGTCTTGTCCTTTCACCGAGCGTTAGCATGTAGGATTGTTTGGTTTTGTCTTTATAATCTGCAATCTTTTGTAGGTGAATTAATTTCGGAGCATGCGTAATAGCCTGATTAAAGGATGACCATTGCTTCAGTTGGTCCTGGATCAGCGCATATAATTCCGGAACGATTGCTCTAGATTCAACATCACAGGGCGGGGGCATCATTCAGTTTGAGAGATTTGACGTTCCTGGCACTATCTGATTCTCAATCACTGAGCCTGCACCATCCTATTCCACTGGGAGCCGAAAGCTGACATAGAATTCATGGATGAACGGCGGAACCGGAGAAGGCAACCTGCGGTTAGCCGCTTTGTCCCAGCTCAAGGTGCCGGTGGGACATTTCTTAATCTCAGGAAATGTAGTCGATTTTTAGTAGCGGCACATTAGTCATCAAGGGAACAGTCAATAATCATCACCTCTCATATGAAGTTACCAATTCTCATGGTATGAAAATTACTAATTTCTCCAGCAAATTACCAAATTTCATTTGTTTGTCTTACGGACAATTTGGATTTATTAACTTTAAATAAAATTATCATCTCATTCACTGACTTTTCTCAAATTAAATTACTACTTAATGTTAAGCTTAAGACTCGTGCTCGACTCATTTAGCGACGGTAATTTGTTTTCTCGAATGTTACCAACATTTCGAGTAAACACTAGCTTTTGTGTGTGTAAGCTACTGAAATTCCAATTTTTCGGCTTGATAAGTTGATCCAAAATTAAATTGCTATGCGAATGAGCTCAATTTGTCATCATATCTAAATCATCAAACATGTTGTGCCAATTCAAATTATTCGTGTTTATATCGCCTCGGATTTTAGGTTGGAGTGGAAATAAGAATTTACCACTTGAAGGAAAAATTGGAATGAGAAGTAGCGCCCTAGGCATAACTACTGAATTCCTACGGTACGATCCTTAATGCAAATTTTACGACACACTGCATCTAAAGTACTAATTCTCACGCTCGCGTCATTCGCATGCTACTGTTCTTGAGGTGACACGGTGAGTTTTAGGAAAAGTAACACAAATGATTTTTAAACTGTAATTTAATAATGTGTGAAGTGATTTTGGAACTTTTAATTTGTTCTATGAATATAATTTAATGAAATGATAATATTGTATAATTTCATATTATTTAAGAACTAGTTTGAACATGTTCTTAAAAATTGAGGGAGTGTATCAAACAAATTAAAAATTCAGGGATTATATTACATAATTGACTAATGTTATTCTCGAACTTTTGGAGTGGAAATTAAAAATTTTATTTGATGGGCTATCAATTTGAAGAAATAAGTGGAAAATAGATACAAATATAGCAGTAAAGCATTGTAAAAACATGATATTCTTCTCTACCATAGCATTAGATATAGATAAGAGCAATAAAAATACATTGTGAAATATAGGGATAATGACATTAGTGGTTTTTAAACTTTAATTTAATATGTAATATGAACTTTAAACTTTAAGTTAATGTGCAATATCGTTACTGAACTTTTAATTTGTTCAATACGGCACCTAAACTTTTGATAAATGTTCAAAATAGTTATCGGACTATATGAAGATGTTAATTATCTCTGAACTAAGATTAACAAAAGAATAATATTGGATAATTTTATATAGTTTTGGGATTGGTTTCAACATTCACTAAAAGTTCAAAGAGAACATTGAGTAAATTAAAATTTTAGAATCGATGTTGTATGTTAGTTCAAAAATTATATTATATATGGAGTCAAAGCTGGGAATTGATTCATGTCATTTATGCCTAGATTATAATATTGTAGTTTTTTTACCAGAGCCTCGCCCAGCGTTTTCACGTTTTCCTGGGGACGGTTGCCGGCGTCTACATACGCACAAGAGTTTGGTCAGCGGCCTCTTTTGCCCACGGTCTCGCTCCACCTCTCTCTTTCTCTCTCCTCTCCTCTCTCCAAACCCTAATTCGTACGGACGTCGGCCCCGAGCTTCCCGCAAATCGCGCGCCCGAACTCGTGCCCGCGCCCGCGCTCGAGCTCGAGCTCATGCCCGAGCTCGCGCTTCCCCAGCTGAATCGGTAATGCGCGAGCTGCGCCGATCGACCGCACCGACCCGCGAGCCTTCCGAATCGGGCGCTTTCGCGCATGGAGGTCCTGGGGGAGGACCTGTCGGAGCAGGAGATCGGGAGCTCGCCGGAGTCGCTCCGGCAGCTCCTGGAGTCCCAGAACGCGCTCTTCCGCGGCCAAATCGACCGGCTCCAGAGCATCGTCGTCGCCCAATGCCGGCTCACCGGCGTGAACCCCCTCGCCCAGGAAATGGTGCGTCTCGGTAGCGACCTAGAGTTTTAGGGTTTTCGGAGCATGCAAGGGGGTGGGGAAGCGATTGTAGGTGCGGTGGGTTTCGTTTGGGGGGGTGATTTCCGGGGGAAGGGTTGGGGATCCCTCGCTAGGACTTGATTTTTGCTCGGAATTGGGGTATGAGGATTTCGCTGAGGTCTTTGGAAGTGATGTTTGACTTTGAGGCCTTTCCTCGATGAGGCTTTATCTGTTCAATGTGCGCGAAGATGGTTCACGAGTCATGCGGGAAGCTACCTTTTTGCATGTGTAGTTTATCGTTCGATGTCGAGGCTTCCCCTTCTGTATTAAGATGAATACCAGTTTTGAGAAGAACTGGTGGGTTTAACATCTGATCATTGCTGGCTATGCCTGCAAAAAGTCTGCTTTTGTTTCCATTCGCCAGTAAGGTCTTGGGGTTCAAGTTAACTGCGATTTCACGATGTGTTTGGAAAGATTATTGAATGGTGTGGTTTATGGTTTTGAAAGTTCGGTTTTTTAAGTGTTTTTCTGTCAGTCAATTTTTGGAAGTTGCAAATGTATTGATTCTTCATATTTCACATAGTTGGCAGGTTTGTGCATCTCCTTGTTATGCTAAGTTTCGTCCAATTAATGCATCTCTCCCAAAAACATATAAGTGTCTTCTTCTTATTTATTAAAGAACAAGAACACCGTATTCTTGTAATTTTGGTTTAGTTCAGCTGCACTTCGGAAGATTAAATCTCTTATATTGTCCATGCTTTAGATGGCTCTAAGTTGATTTATGGTGGTTTTTCTTCCAAAAAATTAAATTCTACTAACAGATTTCTATGTATGATTTTCAGGCGGCTGGAGCATTGTCAATTAAAATTGGTAAGTCTCTATAGAATAATTAGCACCCACTTGTTTTTAGTGAAATCTCAGGGTTGACAGTTATTTGGTGAATTGAGTAGTTTGTTGTGCTAATTGTTGTCGTTATTGTGTGAGTTTTGTTGTAACATTTTCGCATAAAATCCTGCAAGAACTCTACACTATTCCTTTTTCCAGCAGCTATGTAAGCTGCAAAACAAAAAGGTTTTCTTTTCTTTTAGTTTTCATCTTTTGCTGCTGGTCTGATCTTGACTGTTGATTACTAAATTTCAGGAAAAAGACCTAGAGATTTGCTAAATCCTAAGGCTGTGAAGTATATGCAATCAGTTTTTTCTATTAAAGATGCAATTAGCAAGAAGGAATCTCGGGAAATCAGTGCTCTTTTTGGAGTCACAGTTACTCAGGTTGTTTCTCCGTTTGGCTCTTTTGGCTCTTCGATTGCTGTTTTTTTTTTTTTTTTAATCAATTGAAGTCTCACTGTATGCCTGAAGTTTGGACCTTTCAAGTACTTCACTATTTCTGTGCATTAACAGAGATTATGTAATCTTTTCATGTTTGTTGGAAATGAGACATGGGACTTGTATTGACAATCTATCAAGATGGATAAGTAAAATAGTTTGCACTCGTCTTTAATTACTGATATTAGTATATATATATCCCCTTACCTCTTTGCATTTTATGTACTTGAAGGTTCGAGATTTTTTTAATAGTCAACGGTCACGAGTGAGAAAGTTCGTGCGACTCTCAAGGGAGAAAGCCATTAGATTGAAAGCTCCAAAAGATTCTAACGTTGTTCCCCCAGTAAATTCTGAATCAGCAACGTCAACACCTGTCGATCTACTTCCATTGAACTCTATTGCGCCAGATGTTGGAGATGCCTCACCTTGCCCTGTGCAAACTGATCTCTTGCCTGGCATAGATGAGGCTGATAAAGATTTTGTTCAAAATATCTTCACGCTTATGGGGAAAGAAGAAACATTTTCTGGGCAGGTGAAGTTAATGGAGTGGATTCTGCGGATAGAGAATTCTTCAGTACTGTCTTGGTAAATTTTTACCCGATTCTTTGTTGTCTGTATTTCTAGAACTTTTCCCATTTGTTTTGACTTCTATTCATGCTTCTAGGTTTATGACTAAAGGTGGTGTAATGATCTTGGCAACATGGTTGAGCCAAGCATCCGCTGAAGAACAAACCAGTGTGCTTTCTATCATCCTTGAGGTAGAAAATGATCGAAGTCACAAATTAAATTGCACCAAGCATTGCAAGTTGCTAAGCTTATTTTGTACCACTTGCAGGTTCTCTCTCATTTGCCTCTACATAAAGCTCTTCCTAGTCAATTGTCTGCCGTTCTCCAAACTGTTAACAGACTGCGGTTTTATAGGACATCAGGTGTGCTTTTGCTTATAGAAGTGCACAATTTTCACTCCGTGCATTCTCGATTGTTGTCTCTTATATTTGCTCCTCATTTCATCTTACCTGGTCCTGGGATGGTTTACTGTTGTGATTGGTTGGCTGCTCAAATAAAGTGCTATTGTGTTTATTCATTCCATGCGATTAATTCCAGCAGAGATACTCTCCTTTCTCAGGAGGTGAATAAGCACAAACCCCCTTCTTCTTTTTTTCTTTTTCTTTTTATTTAGGGTGTTTTTGTTTTTGTTTTTTTTTTTTTTTGGGGGGGGGGGTGTTTGCGGAACTGCTGTTTGACTGTTTAAAGAGAAAAGTTTTAAGAATTACTAACCAAACCAAAATCATTTGTAATTTTCTTGGGAGCTTGATTGTCTAGTTGTTTTTCTCTCATATCTTTTTTGTGTATTAGTTGAGGGTCAGTTACTTTTCTCTTTTTAGGGTAAGATAGTGAGAAGTTCTTGCATGCATGTATCATATGCTTCTTTTCATGTTAAAGTTGAAACTCATTTATCTGATTTGGAGATCAGATGTATCAAACAGGGCAAAGGCTTTGCTATCAAAATGGAGCAAAATGTTTGCACGGGCCCAGGTTAATAAGAAGCCCAATGGCGTGAGATCTCGTAGTGCAATGCAGAAAGAAACAATGGTGAAGCAGAGGCAAGTTCATGGTCACATCCCGCTTTTGTAATTATGGAGATAGAACTCATTATTTGTAAACCTTGTTTTTGGCAGTTTTGGTGAAATCATGGGTGATGAAGCATGGCATTCAGATAACAGTTTATCTGTAAGTACCTCTTTATAATATGATTAAGTTTGCTCAAATTTTGTATATTGAGGGTAGTAACCATTTAAGTGCTGACAGGAAGAGATTCTCGCTTCATGTGAAAATTTGGAGGTTACTAGGTATGGGCGACTTATGATCAAGTTTTGATAGTTCTTTTGTGTCTTGAAAGTGTTTTGAGCAACATTTCTTGCATCAGGAGGTTGGAATCTTCACAAGCACTAAAACTCTTGCCTGCTTCAGCTGATGATTCAAGTAGGAAACACGCCCTTGGTGTAACTTCAGCCCGTATCCTTTTGGAAATTTTTTTGGACTTTCTAAGTTCCATTCCTAGATTTGTCAAATGGTCGAGTCAAGTCAAAAATGGTCCGATCCAAATTGATATCATTTAACTCGTTTTTGACCATTTCCAACATTTATTGCTAAAACACTTCCATATTTGACCCAATCTAGGAAAACTCATACCCAAAATGAGGTGAGAGCACAGAGTGAGCGTGCAAGATTGAGTGAGGGTGAGAGAGAGTAAAGAGAGAGTTATAGAGATGGGTCGGGTCTAAATATGAACCCAATTGACACTCATATTTTGAGCTTTTCTATTCTAAACCTATTTATAATCCGTTCACTGAATATAACTAGCCCATATAACGATTTGATCATCAAATATGGGTTAAAAAAAGGGTCTATGACTCATTTTGACAGGTCTACATATCTCCTAGGCCATTGCTCAGCCAAGGAATGGATGCTTAGCCTCCACTACCATTGTTATCCTTTTTTTTCTTCTCCTAAAGCCAGGATATCCTCCTGCTCAGATTAGGAACTGAGTTCTCTGTTCAGTGGACTGAAAATTTGTTGGACATGACTTTTGGGAAGAGTGATCCTGCTGTGGGTCATATTTTTCCCTTTGGATTTTGGAGTTGTTAATTGTTGATATTAGCGTTTGAAACTGAAAAAATGTTCTCACTAAACTTGTACTAAGCAGTTTGTTTGACGGGGCCAGAACTAACACAATGCCATCGGATTGGCTAAGACTGATGGGACTACAATTGCCTTGGATGATAATTGAACATAGATTTTTTAGTAGTCGAGTGGATTTTCTAGGGGTTCTTCAACCATCTTGTACTTAAAATATATCTTTGTAAAAGTATTATCATATTCTGGCCTGACTATGATTTTCATGCGTTCAGTTTAATTTTATCAATTTGATAGTTTGGGTGCTGAAAATGAATTAGAAGATTCATAAGATGTCTGAGAGTTGAATTTGCTTCTACCGTTGTTTACTTGAATTAATATACCATATGAGCTGTAGTTGCTGCCTTAGCCCGTATCAGAAAATAGAGAGCGCAGGAAAGTGCAGATGGTGGAACAGCCTGGCCAGAAAATGGCTGGCAGAAGCCCACAGGCTTCCAGAGTGGCTTCTGCTAGCCGCAGTCGGCCAATGTCTGTTGATGATATTCAGAAGGCAAAAATGCGGCAACTGCACATGCAGAACAAATATGGAAAGAGCGGGTCCTCTTGTAATGGGAGTAATGAAATAAAAACTGAAAGTTCTATTAAAACTTCAATGACTAAGACAGTCAATTTGCCTCCAGCAGCTACAGTTCATGTTCAGTCCGAAGGTGAACTACAAAAGAATGTGATGCCCTCTGAAGCTCCTCAGAAGCTTGATATGTCTTTTGCAAAGACCAAATTGGATTCAAGGGAGACTGTATTGGAGGGCTGTAAGAGGGTTTGGATCCCGTGGAAGAGACCGGCAGGTAATCTTGCTGTTCGAGAACCTTTCTTGGTTTTTCTGACTTGCTGCAATAGTTTGTTGAGGACCATAATTCTTGCCTGGGAATAAAGATTTTGTATAAGTCGCAAAATGTCGATTAACCGAGAGGATATTGCAGGTCTTGTTTGGGTTTTCCTTACAAACAGTGATTTGCTAGATAGCCTATGTGATGTGATTTGTCTCTTTTACAAGACATGAGAGGTGGTCAGTGACTTGTATAATAATTTTCTTGTCATTTTGTGGATTTTATTTTTATTTTTTTGGGTCAAGCATTTGGTGGAGTTCAATGGAGAGAGAACATTGTCAAATTACCCTTTTGATGTTTAGAACTAACCACTTGGGATGGTACTTCTAGGATCCTCATCTTTAAAAAAAAATTGGTGGATCAAGGTAATTTTGTGTACTATGGGTCAAGCATGTGCACCGTGGTACTCCTTATATTGGCCATCTGTGGGTTAAATTGTATCCCAAAAGTTGCAAGTGAAGAGGTGCTAACAATAACCAAGAGTTTGCTAAGTTTCATGTAGGGCTCCGTGAAGTGATAACTCTGGGAAATATGTTTTTCCTGCTTATCTGCTTGACACAATTGGAGAGCGTTGTCTTGTTTAATATATGCACCCATAATTACCAGTGTTACTCAGTTTGGCTCCTTCATTTCCACCCATTTGCTGGACCATTTGACTCAAAACTAGAATCTCCAATTGGATTCTTATCAGTAGATGGAATGGGCTATGTTGCCGGCTGACTATGTTTCATTGACCCTGTATCGCTTCAGGAATTGTTGCTGCGTTAATTTGATATAATTATGCTAATTGAAGCTGAAATCTCTGGTTGGCACTCTTATGCGCGAGCAAAATGGAATGAAACAATTCTGATTCTTTTCAACGATGAACTTTCTCCAGAATGTGATATTAGACTTCTGGATCTCCTTAACAATTCTGAATCCTCTTTTCCCCTCACCATGCGATGACATTCTGAGAGGTGCCTGATTGCAACTGATCTGAGAGTGTTGCCTGAAGAGATGGTGGTGCCTCAACATCTGACTTGCAAATATAAATAGAGATCACTTTTAGGTCACAAAAATGTACAATTCCACTTGGTTGAAATTTACAGTGGTATGTTCGACTGAGGATATAATTTTTTTTTTACCATAAAAAATAACCAAATGCAGAGGATGCCTACAATGAGCAAGCACGTTGGTGTGACATCTGATTGATTTGAGATTTATATGAAGTAATGGTCAATTGCACTCCTAATGCATTCACGCGTGATAGGATAGTAGATGATCTGGGTATGTTTCTCTTTTTCCATCTGGTGGCAGGAGATTTAATGAGTACCCTATCGTTATAGCTAGTCACTTTCCTTTTATTGTCCTCAGTTTCTTCAGGCAAATACAGAATCCTATAATTCTTGATCTTGTTCTTGCTCATTGTTCTGGGTAATGAGCTGAGCTGATTTGATGATTCTGGGGTTTTGCAACTTTGACAGAGTGCAGGAAAGCAGCATATAGTCTCCAGCTTACTTTCGAGAGCTGTCATTGTGAAAATAAGACTAACACAAAAAATTTTGCGCCATTAGTTAGAAACATTGTCATCTATTTTCAACTATAAAATCATATCCCTTTAACCCATTCACTGGTTTGTTATGCAGAAGTCAAACTGAACGATCAGTGGAGGGTGGGTGGAGGTGAGGATAGCAAAGAAGTCGAATTCCAGAAAAACAGGAATCGCCGCGAGAAAGAGACTATCTACAGGACAGTCCAAGAGATACCCCCCAATCCAAAAGAACCGTGGGATCGCGAGATGGACTATGATGACTCGCTAACCCCAGTGATTTCACTTGAACAGTTACCCGATGCTGATGTCGTCCCAGAAGCACAGGTTCCTTCTAATGAAAATGCAAGAGCAGGATTGTCTTCGATGTCACAAAACAGTAATCCTGCTCCGGCAGAGCCCGATCTCGAGTTGCTGGCTGTGCTGCTCAAGAACCCAGAGATTGTTTTTGCACTGACCTCGGGGGGAGCCGGGAGCTTATCGAGTGCAGATACAGTGAGACTTCTTGATATGATTAAGGCTGGAGGTGGAGCAGCCGGGAATTTGAATGGACTTGGTGTCGGCGCTCGCATTGGCGTGGGTGGCAGAACAGGAGAGAGGGTTGAAGTGTCCCTCCCATCTCCAACGCCTTCCAGCAATCCTCCCGTAACGGTGCGTGACCTAGGTTTTTACTGCACTACGACACTAGGACTCTCGCCAACGGTCGATTTCTGCTGCTCTCGTTCCCCTATTGAGCCAGTGGGAGTGATGCTATCGAAAACCACACATACGACTAAAACGAATCAACGAAATGAATTCATCTTCTTCCTTCTCTGTGCTCAAGTCTTTGAATTGTGAAAATGAATTCCTCAAGTCAGAAAAACGGGGTTGCACCGTCGCCTATGGTGATGGCTCAAGATATTACTCCCTCCCTTTCTGCCTCTCACAAAAGAATGGGTCCTACTTTGGCCCTCTCCCAATGTACAAGATACTGTACCATAGGAGATGGGTCAGGACAAAGTTCTTAACGTGAAAATTCGCCACCTCAGATTCACTGTAGTGGAGTGGCATGGCATCGACGTTAAAGAAAATCGTTTCTCTCGCTTATGACGGGGATGTTTCATAATCTTTTCTATGTACACGAACTAACCCTGGACAAAATATTACTAAAAATAGCAAAGTGACGCCTTTCTTTTTCGCTGTTTGGTGATTTTTGCAGGGTGTTTGGTCAGCAGATGCTGCAAGGAATCCATTTTCCAGGCACAACGCTTCGGCTTCGGCTTCGGCAGCGAGTACATCAGGAATTTTCCAAGGGCATGGCTCCACTGTAGCACCGCCCGTACAGGCGTCCAATTTTGCTGCTACTCTCCGACAAGAAGCAAGAAATGTCCAAAACTCTCTGTCTCAGTCAAGTCAAGTTCATACACATTCGATGATGGCCCCATCTCTCCAACATAGAATTCCCATCGAGTCCGCAGCTGTTCAATCACAAGCCCAGGAAGCGTTTGCTCCCATGAACGGAGTACAGAACCCGACCTCGACGGGGAAAAGGCCAATGCATTCACTTCCGTATTCGGCAGTCACATCACCACAGCTGCAGCCAATGCAGCGGGCGCACCCATCTCTGTACTCCGGTGGTCCCGGTACATCCATGGACATGAATTCTTCATGGGGAGGTGGACGTGAGATAAATCATCAGTATAGTCACCCTCATTCTTATTCTCAAACTAACCAATCAACTTTTAGTGCCTCATCTCGGGCTCCCTATGAAAGAAATAACTACGCCAGGGAGGATTTCGAATCTTGGAGCCAGGAAAATAGCCCAACGAGGTATCCACCGGGAAGGAACATACCGGAGGCGAGAGCAGTTCCTGATCGGTTTTCTGGGCCGGAGAGTTCGAGGCATGGGAGCTCCTCTGGGTTCTGGGACAATAACAGGGACCATAATAGGCATGGAGGCAGGTGGCAGCGAGACTGGAGACGCTGAGTTTTGTGGACATTCATGTTGTCTCGAACTCGATGAATGTTCACTTTGCAAGCATGGACATTTAGGGAGGAGTGGATAAGAGAGATTCCAGAACAAGCGTAAGAAAACCGAAACCTGGTCCAGAATCAAGCTGCTCACAAAAAAATTGAATTTTGATACATTCAGTGTGTGAGGGACAAGATCTGAAATGATCGCGTACCAAAAATTCGCAAGATCAGCGGCTGCTGTCCTGTTGTAAAACCCATGAATGAAAACTCGGGAGGGTCGAGGTCGGGGTTGAAGCTGGAGGTGGAGGTGGAGGTTGAAAAATCTGATGGGCCTTGTAAAGATTGAATTTTTATTGAAACAGCCTGGAGCTACGAGTCAACTGACCATTAATCGGATATTTTATTAATTTTTGAGCCCCAAAGAAAAGGACATTTCATTGTACATTCTGGGACCCAGCCCACTATATTAAGTACTTTAAATGATTCTTATCAAGAAATCTCCAAGTTGATGGCTAATGCTACTGGCATTAGACCGAAAAGGCTTGGGCCTCTGTTCTAGCTGAAACTTTCATGTTTTGGATCACCATGATGGCAAACCTGGTCCCCGTGCAGTTGGTTCGAATCGAATGAACTTGGGAAGTAAGTGGAGAGGATCTTGATAGCAAATTTACTGTTCTTAGGATGAAAAGAGTCATGTCCAAAAGGATTTCTTGTAAAAGGGGAAAAATATAGTTCTGCAGTTGTTTGACCCAGAGTAGGTAGTAAACAGACATGGATTCGCAACTAAATGGTATAACACCATAGCTTGGGTATCACTGAAAATTATGTCGCAATTATTTCCCAACGAGATGCATCTTGACGTTTGACTTTTGAAGCAGATGTATGCATAAGGTGGTATACAAGGCATGTCCTTTGACTCGGATTGCGGGTTGCGACTTGCTTACCCGAGTTCAATAGAGACACCGGAGCAATTAAAACAAAGTATTGAATCTTTTTTGAAACAATTCTGTTGATATTTCTTTTTCCTTTTCTTTTATAGCAAGCAATGAATGGAGGAGACTTGTTGCCACTTGAAATCATGATATGAGCAGCTTTTCGATAGAATCTGGCCTAAAGTCATAGTAAAGTAATGCTTCAAAACTAGTGTTTCTGTAGAACTTCCAAAGACAATGCATGGTTGATTATCGTCTAGGTTATAAGAAAGGGTAACACGTATAAGCATGGTCATTGAGCATACACAAAGCTAAGCTCTTAGTTACATTGGGAAAAGTGTTAAAAAAAGTAAAACATATTAAATTTGTGCCAATTTAGTCATTATGATTAATTTTGATGGGATATTATTAATATAAAAGTCAATTGTTTTACGTAACATAAACAACACTAATATAGACATTTTTAGTAATATTTTAATAATTTTCAAATTCTTTTCATCTCTTTTTTTCCCTTCTCTTTCTTCCAGTGGCCGACAAGGGTGAGGTTGCCCTCACTAGATTTGGTGGGTGAGGCCCACCCTTGCTTAGGCAATGCTTGGCTTCACTAGATTTGGCGAGGGCAGCCTTGCCGTGGGTGAGGGCCACCCTCGTTATAGGTGAGGGCCACCCTCACTTGGGCGATGCTAGCCCTCACTTGCCATGGCTATGCTGACCACTAGAAAGAGAGGTACAAAAGCGAGAAAAATGAAAAAGAAAAGTACTAGAAAATTATTAAAATATTATTGAAAAAATGTCCACATAGTGCAATAGATTTAGAAAAGCTGAGTTGACTCTAGATCAAAAGATTTATAAATAAATTGACATAATTAAAAATGTGTAAAAATAAATTGACATAAATGCAATAGATTTAGAATTATTTTTTTGATACTTTACCTTTGTTACATTACTCATGTCTAAATTAATAGCTACCAACTCAAAACATATTTCGTATAAGGAGTGAACATAGTGCAAGTTTTGTGAATACCAATCATTTCAACCCTTTCCACAAAGCTGACTTTATCCAAACGCGCAAGCATTCCCACTTTTCTTCTTTTAATCTTTTATGCTATATTTGGCAATCATGATAAAATTCAAGATATAATTAAAATTTATTCCATTTTGTGTTTTGTGCTTACTCAAGACAAAATAAAGTTGGATATAAAAAAGAATATGGACTGGAGAAAATTATATTTCAAGGGAGGTAGGATGAAGGTGAATAAGATTTCTAACACCCATAATAGAAAAAATATTTTTCTTGAATAACATACTTCTTAAATTAATAAAATTAAAATTATATTTCATTATAAATAATATTTGAATTATCATATAAGAAATTAAAAATAAAAAATAACAATTTAGTTATTTTTATTTAATCTTATTTTTAATTATATATTCAAATTTAATTCTATTTTATAATATAATTTCAATATATGAAGATATATTTTCATTTATTTCATATTTGAGCTATGTACTGTTTATTATTTAATAAAATTTAATTAGAGAATGATGGAAGGGGAAGAAAGAAATAAAAGAGAAATTAATTTAAAAAAGAGAGGAAAATAAAATAAAAAAGGAAAAAAATAAAGTAGGCAAAAGTGTCATGAATTTTTTTTTAATATTTTTCGTTTGCAAAATTTTTGAGTCATTTATACTAATATGCCATTTATACCTAAAAATATAAATAATATGATGTAAATATATCTGATTTTATTATTACAATATTTGGATTTTATATCATATCCTATTCATTCTTATACTTATTAGAAATTCGAACGACCAAATATAGTCTTAGCATCGATCCGGTTGATTGGGATGTTTGCATGTTTCATTTTATGAAATGTTACCCATTCGGATCATACAAATTATTTACAAATTGCTTTGGGTCACTAGATCAAATTTTTTTGACTCTTAGACATCCGTACTTATGTAAAATAACATGTTGAAAATTAATTCAACCAAAAATCATCGGTCCTTTTGATACCAAACTTTTCTGTCCTTCAATCAAGTACACCCAAAGTTGCTTTTGCATTCAATCTTTTCTAACAAACACAAACTTTTTAGGAATATCAACCACGGTACCAAAGAACAGCAGACTCTCCTCCGCTTCCTCCTCCGCCCTATCCTCCTCCTTCTCCTCCTCCTCGTGAAATAATCAAGCATCCCATATCGGTTTCTCCATTGCTGATTCGGCATGAGAGAGCTGTTGAGCAAAATGACCCGTCATCGCAGGCAATCTCTGCTGGCTCATCCCCTCCATCACCATTCTCTGCTGCTGCTGCTGCTGTTCATGCAAATTCCCCACGTGTCGTGACTCTTCAAGCCCCAAAAAGTCGAGCAACGTCACGCCGTCGTTCTTACCATTGCTACTGCTGTTATTGTTATTACTATTTCCTCCGAACATCATTGATCCTATCGGAACATTCTTCTCTGACGGCGTCCTTCCTTGCCCGAAGCTCGTCGAGCTACTGTCTTCATGATCCACCACCACACTAGGAGTACTCTTCATGTTATGATGATCTGTGCCTCCCACGAACATGCTGCTGAACATCCCCATTTCGCTGCTCATCATTGCATTAGCACTCTCCATGACATGCGTCATCGGGTTGTGGTGATGGTCGTGCCGGTTGCTCTTCTGCAGGAGCGGGTTGAACTGATCAGGGTGAGGCAGTGGCGGCGGCGACTGGAACCCATGATGAGGATGATGGTTGAATGAAGCCGTGTCCATATTGTTGCTGGGATGCTGATGTGGGACATTGCTGATGCTGTACGGAGACATCGACGACGGTCTGATGGGAAGAGGAGGAGCAGAGCCGATTGGGATGAGTTGTGGTTGTTGCTGCTGTTGTTGCTGGTCAGGTCCTGCCATGCAGCTCTTCTGGTGCATCATGGGTGAGTTGATGCTGTTGCTCGCGGACGCACCCATCTGAGCAGCCTTCTGCAGTAGCGCAGTCGCTGACATGTGGGCTGAGGAGGCGCTGCCCGCCGCCAGAAGGCCACCACCGCCAGCCTTTGCTTCTTGCAGGTAGTTGAAGCCGCTGGACGTGGTGTTGGAGCTGAGCTGGAGGCTCGAGGAGGAGGAGATGGTGTTACCCCTCAGGCTGCCGAAGAGCGTGCCCGAGGTAGTCGAGAACATGCTGGGAGGCGACATCACGCTCATGCTGCTGAGGTTGTTCGCGTTGGGCTTGAAGGGCATGGGGACGAGGTTTTGGGGAAGGGACTTGAGGGGGTTTTTCGAATCAAGTGTGGGGTTGAAGTCGTTGAGAAACATGGTCGAGTTGGAGGAGCTCGTGTTGGTGTTGATCATGGGCATTGATGAGGGCATGAGGTCATGGTTAGGCATCTGTTGGTGGAGGCCTTGGTTCACCTTGTTGTTCTCTTCAGCAAGCGCATCGCAGAAGGCGCGATGGGTGATGAAGCTGTCCCTCCTGCAGCGAAAAATGTGTGAATAGTAAAGGAAATATTCAACAGTAAAAAAAGTGCAGTCGCAATTTCATTTCTTGGCCTTAGTGTTTACTTTGTACGACTTCGGTAAGTGAAGTGAATTATACTTCTAATTAGGATGGGTGTCCAAAGAAGTGAGTTCGAAGTGGGGAAGTGAATCACTTACCTTCAGATTATATCATATGAAAGTGCAAAATTTTCACTTTTAAGAACTTAAACTTTTATAAACGTTCTTAGTGCTAGTGAAGTCCAATCTCAGTTTTCTATATGTCGCCCTTTTCTTTTAATTTTCAAAAGGAAAATGTACTATATATCTGTAGGATAGAAGCAAGTGTTACAGCATTGCAAAACCGGCAGTTCCAACATAGGACAGACCGAAAGGCTTCGCAAGGTCAAATGCAATGTTCAAAGAAACCCCCCAAAAAGTTCGTGTACGTTATTTACTATCGCTTCTGAAAATTATATTTTCACAATAGAACATGTAATTAAAATCCTTGAGATAATGTTGTCTTATGGAAGAAGTAGCGGGAAGAAGTTTGTGATTCAAAAGATCGTTTTATAGAAATTACACTGCTTGGACAATATTTATATCTCCCTGTTTGGTCATAGCCAAACCATTCATCCTATGGATAATACGCAACAATTAAACTGCAAGTAACGTATAAGTGGGAAGCTTGTCTACCAAAAGAATCAACAAACTACTATAAATGGGTCAAAAGTGAGAGTATGAAGGACTGGGCATAATAATGTTAAGAGATGTTCTCCTTAAGTCTACACTTAGAATCACAGAAGATATATATATATCTCCCTGTTTGGTCATAGCTAAACCTTTCATCCTATGGATAATACTAAAGAATTAAACTGCAAATGATAATGAAAGTGGTATCAAAAGAATCAACAAACTACCATAAATGGGTCAAAAGTGGGAGGATGTCGGATTTAGTTTTTCTCGCTAGCTTATATCTTCTGTGATTCCAAGTGTAGACTAAAGAACATCTCTAACATTATTAAGACCGGTACTTATATACATGCATCTTTCAAACAATTCTTGATTATCCACCAAACAATGCAAGCATATGTAATATTGATCCACGAAAGAAGTTTAGTAGGAAACCTGGAAAATATGGTTCCGCAGTCACACTTGTATTCCCGAGTCCCGCAAGTCTTCTGGTGTGCCTTCCAGTCAGACTGCACTGCGTACTTCTTTGAGCACTTGTCACACTTCCACTTCTTCTCACCGTGCTTGCGGCTGTAGTGCTTCTTGATTCCTGTGAGGTCTCCGAGAGCACGAGCTGGGTTGTGGTGCACACACGTTGGCTCTGGGCAAATGTAGACCCTCTTCTTGACCTCGTTAGGCTGCCTTTGCCTGAGCTTCCATGGGAGGTTGTGTCCTCTTCTGTGCAGCTGAAGGTTCTGGTCTCTTTGGAAGCCCTTGTTGCAGATCTCACATACAAAACGATTCGTCGCCATCAGCGTCGTCGGTGATAGAGCAACAACTTCAGCATTTGGGTCTATAAATCACAAAAGAACAAGAGGACATTTTATAAATAGGAAAGAAAATTGAGTCAACAGAAAATTTCTTTCACAAAGGCAGCAATAGTACTATTAGCAGGTATGTGTGGTTAGAGGAATGGGATAAAGATAGAATAAAGCAGAAGAGTACTGAAATAATTGTTTGGCTTATTTTGGAATCTTTAAAAGAAAATACAGAAGTGCTCAGATATATTACATGATCTTCTACTGTAAAATACTACTAAAAATTGATCAAATTGGTTAGAAATAAAAAAGTAAGACCTACGAAACATTATCGAGTCAATAGTTCTCATTTCTAACAACATTCTTGATCGGTCTTTCCGTTGTGCTAAATCAGTCCTTCATTGAACCGCTTGCTGTGCAAATTGTTTTTGGTACCTTTCATGCTTATAAGTACCTTTAGTTAGGAGTATATTTTGACATTCACTCATGAATCACAACATAACTTTCCCGTGTTTGAGAAAGCATACAACTAATTCAGAATCAGCAACATATGCAACCAGTTTCCAAGGGTGTGGATGAGTTTATTGCCTGGTGTCCCCGGCAGATTCCTCTTCTTCTTGACCGGCTGTTGCTGCGAGGTGGAGCTGCTATCGTTAATCGTGCTGGAAGGTTGCGAGTTTGACCCATGAAGGTGGCCTTGCAACTGTTGTTTCTCATGTTGGTGGACTTCCTCCCCAGTGTTTCCTGAAGAGAAACTCCCTTCTTCACCTGTGAAATTTGACATTTTTGGAAGGAGTGCGTGGGGTTTGATCACGAGGCAATTACTCTAGGGCTTTTTGTCTCCGTCTCTTCAGAAAATCTGTTTGCTTTCTTCCTAATTTGTTGTTGTTGGTGCTTGCTAAAAGGAGGGTTTGCTTTGTGATGAAACCAAGACAGGGAGTTTGATCATGCTAGTGGGCGACAAAGTTAAGAGAGTTTCTCCATTTCTGGATGAGAAAGAAAAAAGGAATTTTTGCATAGAATTATTTGGTATCGTGTGGGAACCCTGTTCTTCTTTGGCTTTATGTAAGTCTATATGTAGAAGTTGGAAGAGACAAACAGTTGCCCTAAAAAATATTTCATATGAAATTAGGTGTTCTCACCGCTAATTTATATAAAAGTCTCTCGATAGGTGGTGGTATGTTAGTGGTTTAAAGATGAACACTTGAGCGCCCCTTCTCGCATGTAAGTTCAATGAAATACTTTCTATTTCTTTACTATATGAAATTTTTAGCACTATTTTTTCACCGTTTGAAAGCTTAAATTGACGGATGAAAATATATGTTCAACTGTTTTTTTTTTTTTTTTGGTAAAAGGTAAGTAATAAAGATATACTTGTAAACTAGGAAGCTATACATAGTACAACAGAAAAAAAGGCCGGCACCAAAAAACTTGCACTCAGAGGGTCAGAAAAATACCAAACGAGTGGATAACACCTTTTTTTTTTTTTTTTTGTCTTTTGCTCTCTCTAAAGAGTTAATAATTATTACTTGGGACCCTGCCCATCTGGATTCTAAGTATATTACAGATGTTGGATTATTAAGAAGCAGACAACCATCCATTATTATTATTTTTTTTTTGGGGATATATATAGAAGCCTTGGGAGGTGAATTGAAAGTGAATGCACTCGCACTCACACCTTTATTGTTCAGTGTTGATAAAGCTTTATTGCTCAATGTTCATAAGTTGTTCGCAAGTTTCAAATTGCTTCTTTGAAATGTAACGTACCTTGTTCTGATCTTAACTCATGTTGAAGTAATAATTTTTGTCGGGCCGTTCACTAGTTTATTAGTAGTTTTTGGACTTTGCCTATATTTATATATGTATTTATATATAAAACTATTGTTATGTATGTTTTAAAGATGATCTCATATCATTCAACTCCATGTTGCAAATAGGTTTTATTTATTTGTGGAACATTCATCCACCTACGGCAAATTATTTGGTTGAAATTTAGCTAGCTCTTTATTGCTTTATTGCAATTCACATATATCTTTCGTGTTTTAGTATAAACATATATAACACTAAAAATAGGAGAATATGGTTCTTTATCTCATAATTAATAGATAAAAATTCACGTTGGGATTTTTTCCAGGTAGGTCGTGATTTTATTAATTTACGTATCTAAAAATGAATAAAAAGAAAATAATCACGGGATACTCATGTTCTTAGTTCTATTGGTTTTGCCTTTTTGAAAGGAAGCAGCCTTCTACAATGACAAAGCAAAAATTAATCATGGATTTTCACGTTCCACTTTATGATTTTTTTTTTACTAAATTGTCTTACTTTAATTAAATTTCTGCAATTTTAAAGGCCGCAAGTTATACAAAAAGTGAAACGGTCTAAGAATAAAAGGAAAAAGGAAAAGGTAAATTTGGTTAGGTGTCAACTAAGGGAGGGGCCACGTGTCAACACTTTAGAGGCTTTCTCAATGCACCAAAAATTACTTCCTAATATTTCAGATTTCCGGAAACAAACCTTGTCAAATGATAATCGAAGGTCGAGTATCTTCTTCCATGATTACTATCATGTTAAATATATAAGAAATTCAATTAATTTAATGCAATAATTGAAGCTTATTTTGTCACTACTTACTAGATAGGCATGTAATTAAAGGGACACACGGTGCGGCGTTCTGCTTGTCTTGATGTTTTCAAACGGCCACAAGTAGCCAAACAAGTGAATGTCATTTTAGTAGCTTTGTAATCGTTTCAAAAATCCAAATTATATTGATTGATTAAGGAGTCACATCATCATGAAAGCGCTTCGCAATGATCATTGGGGCATTACCTCATGCAATACAAACATCAAGTCTATTGTATTTTACCTTTCACCGAAGTTCTTTTGAAATTCAGGAGAAAATCAAGCGTAGTTGATCTTTGTTTGTACGCGGGCAATTAACTTAATGATTAGTTCTACATTCTTGACGTGGCCACAGGATCACATCCCATAAATTCATGTTGGTCTAAAGTTTTCATCTGCCGACAGGCTTGTTCTAGAGTTTTCATCTGAAAGTTGCGGTTCAAGGAATATGAATATACATTATAATTGCGTGTTCAATTCAACCACAAGCACCGGAAACGACAAGACACTCGGCAATGAGAAGAGGGACAACAAGGAGACATCGATCCCTATACCAGACAACCAACAAAATCCTCATACTCCGGTCAAGAATATGTGCTTTGAAGACGGTTGAATCGTAGATTGTTTCCTCTTATTTGATAATATTGAGATGCAACAAGAAAATCGCCATGTTATCATCGACGAACGTCGATATTTTTGATGATCTGAACACCCGTACAACAGCTTGATGACAACATATCTCCAATATTCATACACTTCCAATGAGTTTTAGCTTTTATCTGAACGTTTATTTAAACTAGGGTTTTGTTTTTTTTTAATGGTTTCTATGAGGACGAAGCAGCATTTGGATGATGACAAGATTACGGTTGAATGGGGGAATTCATAGTGCTAGGTTGACATAGACAAACTATCATCTTAGATGATACCAACACAAAAGACAGACCATGGCAACTTTTTTGAGCTGATGACGATGACCTAAATCTAAAGAAATAGTAAACGATGGGTATATAGTCCAATTATCAATGATGAGACCTTTCTACTATTTTAATTATTGAATGTCGAATCGAAAAGAAAATACTTTAGGACATAATCGTCATGTGTAATGCACATACCAACTTATTCCTTAATTACCTCATTAACATAGAATACACCGTTTATCAAATTGGACCTGAAACGGTCGGTTTAATTGGTTCAATCAAGAACCGATGACCTTTCTAGTTTGGTTCAATTCCCTACCCTTGAACCTAGTTGAAAGTCTAGAAATTAGTTGAATCGGGTCTAAGGGATTTTCACATTTTGGTTTGGTTAATTCCCAAAGATGCATGCTGGTTGTCCTGTCCATGTATATTGAATAAGGCCTTACCCATAAAGTGGCGAGCATGACTTTCAAGGTTGATAAGATTAACTTTCATTGATCACACAACTTTTTTTTTTTTTTTTAATCTAAATCAAGTGCTTAACTAGTTAACCGACCCCTTCAATAAGAGTGAAGTGAAATTGGAAATCCGAAAGCCCAAAAGGCCGGCCCGGAAGTCTTTAGCACAAATAGTTTTGGGCCCATTCCGTTTTCACATTTCGTGCTGGGCTAGATAGTTGAGCTTCATTGTGTGCAACCTGAAACGGGCCACTGATCCGAATTTCTTCATATAATTTCTTATATTTCGAACAACTTTTGATTGATGGTTTTTCAAGAAATGCAAAAATGAAATTTTACAACTGAATTAATTATCTTTTTATACTATTGAATTAATTATTTCAATATGGTATTGAATCAGTGAAATGTTTTATTTAATATAATATATTGCAAAAAAAATTTCGGGCCTAGCCCAAGCTGAACAAGCCCGAAATTTTCAGGTCGGTCATTTTCAGGTTCGGGCTTGATTTGGGCTTGGGGTGTCCAAGCATAAAAAATTTGGGCCATGCTTCTCAGTAAGCCTGGCCGTTTACACCCATACCATTAAATGTTGATGACTTGTAATAGGATTATGTTATTACTTCAGGTTGTCTAACGAGAAATCGAGACAATAGCACACACTAATGTGTATCATCAACTAATCAATGTGCGAGTGATGATTGATATGCGACGGAAGAATAAACATTAAATGAGTTATTAACAAAAATACTTCAGCTAAAGTGTAAAACCATAAATATTCTAAAATGTGCGTAATTTGTTCTACTGAAAAAGAAAAAAGAAAAAAAAAAGATTTGTATTATTTTAAAAGAGATTATGGGCCTCGTAATAAATTTGGGCTTGATCCAGCATAAAACTATCAGCAAGGTTGGTTAAGTGAGGGCCTTGTTTAGGGCCCAAAAATTAGGATTATTGAGGGTAATCACAGGGCTTAATTCGGACGAGGCAGAGGTTTTATTAACTGTAATAAATTAATTTTGATTGCTTTTAAGCCTGACAAAACATTTAGGGCATTGCATACCGAGTATTGACTATTAAAAAGAACAACAAATACTTTTAGGGTCCATCTATTTTGCAATATATTGTACTTTGTTAGAAAATAATTTCGAATTAAGTTATTGCCAGGAGTTAGATGTCACTTTAATCTTCTAAGTTTAGCTCTTTGTGAGATTCCATCCTTTGAATTCTTATTGCTCAATTTTGATAATCTATATTTTATCAATTTACATAATCAAGTGCTTTTGTTGTATGTTTTATTAGCATCGTTAAATTGCTGATGTGGCAATTCTAAAATGGGAAAAATTCCAATATGTGGCATTACTATGACGCCACATCAGTGAATCGAGAGAAAAAGAGAGTGAGAGATTATGCCACGCTTTTGTTTATTTTCTCATATTCATTTCCTTAGTTCCTATCTAACCACTTAAAATTTTTTAGTAGGAATTTTTAATAGTTAGTAGCATTGACGATTAAGATGGATAATAAACAAAATTCTGGTGCGAAAGAAAATAATCTCTTTTGAGCGTTGTTGTTATCGATTATGCCAAAGACTCAAATCGAAGTAAATTAAGATTCATTGAATGCCATTTGTAGAGGGGCATCGTCCATAGGATCACTCTAATAAGTAATGGTTATAGATTAAAATGAACATTCTATAGTAGGTGTGCTAACTTTCTATGATCACATTTAGAGGGTCAATCATGTGATCCGTCTTTTCCCACCATCTTGCCGATCCAAAAGAAAATAGTAAATTTGTGTTTAGCCTAACCCAACTGATTCTCTCACAGTTGAAGTGGTTGTGGACTTCTGAAAAGATTGATAGTACGAGATTGGACTCTTCCTCAAAGTTTGATACTTGTCGAACTAGCCATCCTGCCACCAGAAAATCTCGAAGACATGTCGAACTCTCCATCTGTTTTAAGGATTTTGTCTATCTTGGGAATGGATAAGCTTTTGGCCCCCAGCTAACATCATACAACACTTTATATCAACTCAGATACCATCATAACCACTTATGATACCAATCGATAATGTAAATAATAAAACATGATTTTAAAGGTAAATGTTATCCAATAATCTTAAAACTATCATACAGTGACTAATTCAATACTAAACTTTTCAATTTAATTAATTAATCATATTTTTTTTATTTGTTGATATGGTCTTTTTGGCTATTTTTTAAAAGAAATTGCTGACGTAGACACTAGTGGTCCTGTATAGCATAATTGATACTGACATTAAATTTTTTAGAATATTTTTTTCTTAAAATCTTTTGATTTTTGATTTTTTGATTTTTGATTTTTATTTTTTATATATGTTTCCTATGTTTCCTATTTCCCTCTACCATTTTGGGGGCCTTGGTGATGGTTGGTGGGAGTCACCAGCCACAAGTGAGGGTAGTGACACCCTCGCCTCACCTAAATTTCGTGAATTCCGCTTCGGTTCCACTTATTGAGAATTTATTTACTGAGAGCAATACTTTCACTTAATAAAATAAGCCATAGATAAAATTGGATATATTGTTGTGGTAACAAAGAGCTAGTTTCTTTGATTTTATTTTTTATTCCACTAAAAAAACCTATATTTTAATTTTCGTAACAATTAAATCTTATTGAAACAAAAATATTATTTGCTTTAGTCACTTTCATGCTTGCCCCACCACTGTCACTGTCAGATGATTGAGTGCGGATGGTACAAGAACTCAGTAAAGGAAGACAAGACTTTGTTGAGAGAAAAAAACCACATAAAATGGAAAGAAAAGTGGCTGGATTTTCTTATTAAGTATGAGTAAAAAAAAGTTAGTTTATACTCCTTCAACAACTTACCCAATTTAGTAGAGGATTTTTTTTAATTACAATTTTCAAGAGCTCATGGAGATTGTGAGTCAACTCTAAGTGCAAATTAATCTAATCGAAACACAATTAAAAAAAGAAAGACGAAAGGAAGGTTGTGGTAGAATACTATTTGATTACGAAATCATTTTTGGAATTTAAATTGTTAGCTTGTTTAGGTAACCTAAAATTTCAATGTTTTGCTAATTTAAAGGGGATCCATCTTTCAGATTGCCTTCTCTAATTAACTTTAGTTATCTAATTGACAATATTGCTAATTAAAGGTGTGTTTGTTTGTGAAAACTTAACAAAGGAAAATGTTTTCCGTAAAAAGTATTTTTAAAGAACATGGCTGGTTTTAAGTTGTTTGGTAGTGTATTCAAAGTGAGATGATTTTTTTTTTTTTTGGATATTTAGATCTTACTTCCAAATAATCATTCTCTCTATTATACTTATAAGTTTTATACTAATAAAAATACTAAGATGATATCAGAATCTTTATCTAAAATATTATTAACATATTAAGTGTATAATAATTCGTTTTATTAAAATAAATCAACCTAAAGAGGAATGCCAGAAAGGTAGAAGATGCAACTACTAGGTGTTACCCTAGTGTCCACCCTTCCCACTTGGGAAAGGGGAGGTGGGGAGTTTGATTCCCTACAGTTTCGATGGTTGGGATGGGGATGTGTGGGCAACAGAGTAGGGTTTCTCGTAACCTGCGTACATCACATAATATACGCGGTAGTTTGTAAAATACATATAAGATAGGACCATGTAGAAAATGTAAATAATTAACAAACCAAATCTCTCAATAGTCACGAAACTTCACGCTTGAATGGTTCTCCATTACGCGTGAGCATGCATGTAGAAAAAGAAGACTTCTTTGTTCTGTGATGGAGAAATTATTTTCCTCAAAACGGTTGTTTACCTTGACTATAATATCATTTTAGGTGATTATCGTATTGCAGTGAATAAAACACATGGAAGTTTGGAAAACTGTTTTATGGAAATCATGTTCGTAAAAATAAACACACCCCAAGATACTTCATTTTCGGGTTAATAACCGGGTGGTTTGACTATGAAAGCTTTGATTGGCCAAGGAAAAGAGCACCATGAGAGCTTTAAGCTCCTCCACTATTGAAAAGCAAACTTCATCGGATCATATTTTGGGCAACGATTCTCATACCTTAATCAATTCCATTTGTCATTGACTTTATAATCGCGTAACGGCCACTTTTTTTCATCAAGAAGTTATGTAAGGGCATTGAAAGATAGAATTTTGAGCACTTTTCTATTTTTTTGCACCAAGTGTAAGTTGAAAGCATAATTAAATATGGGAAAACAGAAGGAAAATAGTAAAATAAAACGAAGGCATCCGGTAGGGGTTGGTCCAAGTGGAAGTTTGAGGAAGAATAAAGAAAGAGTATCAAGAAAGGACACTAAAAAGTTGTATTCCAAAGCAGGCAATTAAAATTGCAAAGGCATATGCTAAATTAAGGTAAGGATGACCCTAAACAAAGTGGAATGGGAGAGCAAAAGAGGAGGTATTAAATTCCTTAATCCTCAGATTAAGACTTTAACACAATTGGAACAGAACCCTACTTTTTAGCCAGAGGTCACTAAATTCAATCTTGGATCAGATCATGTCGGATGCCCACTATGGAGGAGAGTAAAATGGAAAGGGAGAATCCTAACAAAAGCAGGTTGGTGGTGGCCTCCACAAAAGAAGAAGAGAACAAGCTTATGCATATTAGATTTCCTTAGGGTCCTCTCTCTTGATGGAATTATATTGTATGCAAAAAGCATGCGCAATCCCAATGGCGAGTGAGATCATCCGTCCTCTAAGTGGACGCCGATTTATATTACCAGAATAAAATGACTACGTGCATTTCCAAAGGTCGACGGAGTGTGTTAAAAAACATATTACTAATTATGGAAACCTCTTGTGATATCTTGAAGTGGACAATATCATTTGGTTATATCAACTAGGAGACAAATGTGGATGTGTCATATCTCAGGATTGAACAAATGCAAGGATAACATTATCAGCACCAGTAGAACCTGAAGTGTGAAGTGGACTGAAGATGACTTGAAGGACCTAGAGGTGGACAAGTCAAAGAACAAGAAGTTCGTGAGAACTTGGAAGTGTCGTGACAAGGTGAACAATTCATGTGGCCGTATTCATACACAGGAAGATAAAGTGAAAGGCAGCATGCATCCCACTAATGGCGGGAAGCCTTGATGGACTCATTGTTGATAGAAGCAGTTTCCTATATCACTTGAAAAGAACATGAATTTTGTATAATCAAGCATCATTTCCCGAAGACCCAGATATTCCTTTTGAGAAAAATCCAAGTCTTAGGCATGCATCAGGCTTGTTATTTCGGAGACAAACGTATGGAGAGAAATCTTATTCATTGTCAATCAAATTACTAAGAAGGATTATTTCCTAATTCAAGCAATTATATTTGTGGAAACCATATTGTCGCAAGGAAGATTTGGTTGTATGGACAACCGGATCTATCGATAATTACGGAGTTTATCTTAAATAGCTAAATTGATCATCTTGATAATTTCTCAAACTGTTGGTATAGATCTTGAAGACTCCATAAGAAGATCAACACACGCTGGAGATGACATGAGTTGTGAGACCATCTTCAGATTGAAAAAGCTTTATCCTCTGAGATTCATATACACGTGTTACTGTGTGAGCAATTCATTATTACTTAGAGTGATTCACTAATTCTAATCTCTGTTAAGAAGTATGAGTGCTTGCACATCAGTAGTATGATCTACTAGCTTTGGGTTGAAGCAACATGAGCTACATTTTAAACCTCTTAAAGGATTATTGGTGGAATCCAGCCTATTGGTGGCTATTAGTCTAGGAGAATGAAGGCTTGATCTAAGCCGAATCCTTAATATCTCTCTTTATATATTTTCATATTGGTTTGATAGAAGTATACTGGATTTGATATCATCAGCTTACTCTAACATATATTAAATTGTTCTTACATAACCAAACATGTTTTTAATGGGTCAGGATATCCCCCCTTTTTTTCCTTTTTAGGTTATATCTCTAGGAATAACATTACTAACCATCTGAGAACAGGTCACAAGAAAGTAATATCTTCCAACTTCTCTATTTCAACATGAATGACTTCTCTTGACCAAAACAAGGAAATGGACTTAGGGTACATTTGGGAGAGCGCTTGCCGAAAGTATTGCATAAATGAAAGGACTTTAGGTTTAAAAAGAAAAAAGAAAAAACAAAAAAACAAAAATTGCAACACCTTGTCAACTCAAGCAAAGCTGGAAGTTCTAGCGACGGGCTTTGCGGAGGTCCCGCAATCCCAGGTGAGCCTACGCCAGAGTCGAGGGACCTCAAGCAACCCATGTTGGTGTCCCAAATCTGCAAAATCCTAGACACTAATGTTGTGCAAATTCCAAGCACTTCCTCCGCGATCTCAGCGAGCCAGATTTGGACCAGAATTGAGCATCATGCATAAGCCACCGACATTGCACTGCCAAGGTCGTGTGACCCAAGGCGAGGCAATATTGGTGTTGCGAGACCCCAGGGATCCCCGCCAACGTCCCAAATCTGTAAAATCCCAGACACTGGTGTCATGCGAAGGCCATTGATGTCGTGCAACCTCAAGTGGGGCAATGTTGAGTGTCGTGCATTTGCATAGAACCAAATTTAGTGTGACCTCAGGAGGCCTAGGTGAGGCGAGGCCAAGGGTCACACAACCTTGATAAGTGTTGGAAACCATCCGCGAATATGGATTGAGGGGATAAAGAATGAAGAACAAATACAAAATTTAGGGGTAAAAGAGAGATATGAAAAAATAGTAAGGGCAGAATTGGGATAGAAAAGCTCATTAATTTGACCTCTAGCATTCTGAAAATATTGAAATGCCAAAGTCGGTATAAACTTGTCTTGAGAGAAAGACCTTTGAAAATGTATCACATTTGGCAAATGAGTTTCCAAATTGCTCTACCAAAAATAATTGCATTTTCCCAGATACCTTTCTGGAGTCAAAGTCCTTTGATGAAGTGTTGCCAAACCATCCTTATTCTGCTGTATGGAAGTTGTTTTCGGATACATCTTGACCACAACATGAAGAAAAGTGTCAGGTCCTTATGTCACTAAAGTTAAATTTTTTTTTTTTGCTAGTTAAAATTTAAATCTCACATAAATGTAAAAAAATTAAGAAAAATCATGTATTTGTATATTGTGAAAGTTTAGAGCTAAAAAAGGTAAAACATGATAGTTGAAAGTTTTTATTTTATATAAAAAGGAAAAGTCATTCAAGAGCCTTGCGGCAAGGTCCTACTCCTACATTACACTGAAGCAACTACAGTTTTCAGTCCTAACCTGTCTTAAACACCATTATATTGCATCTATCCGCTATCATTCTTTTGTCAAGTAATGTTACATCTGCTAAGAGATCCTTCTCAAATTTTTTTTTTTGGGAGATATTATAGGTGATGTGGCAACTTTCTGTTGGGTATTTGATAAGCCAATCATTCAATTCGCTACGGCCAATGGGGCGATGTCGACACAGGCATGACATGACTCGAGCAAGTTAGGCCCTTGCTCCCACGATCCTTCGCTTCTGGGCCACGCCTAATATTTTTTAATGAACTCATTAGGAGATGCATCGACCAATGGACATACTTCTTTTAGACATATAAATGAGTGAAACAACTTACCTCTTTTGACGAATTAATGAAAAATCGAGATTTTATCTTTGTCGTGCTTCGCGTTTGTATGTGCGTGTGCCTGTTGCGATTCAAGTGTTCACTTGTTTGTATAGATTGGATTATATACATCCTTATCGTTTCTATTGCACCAATTTGGTGTCAGAACGGGCAAAAATGCCGGAGAGCTGAGCCAATATCCTTAGTGATGGCAATAGAAACAATCGTCTCGCTGACGTAGATTAGGGATGCAGGCCTTGTCTTTAGGGCATATCTCAACGAACGATTGCAACAGGCTTTAGGTATGCTTGCAAGGTGGCTTAGTCTGAGGCGGAATAATGCTTGCAGCCAACGGTTCGAAGAACCCATTCCGGTGGCTCGAAGTCATCGTCGAGCGACTGGCTCAGAAGAGGGATCGGGTTTTTTCAAGACTTGAAACCTGGCCGGTCAGAGATGAGGACCGTGACGAAAAAGCCTAGTACCGAATCCCTACTGCGCGGGGTCGAAACTAGAAGTTGCCGAACAATAAATCTGAATTAAACTTTAGCTTTCTTGGTGCTTTCGAAGTCCAAAGAAAAATTGCACGAAACCTTAGAGACCGTACAAGATTTGGAGCAAAATTTCAGGTAGTGGACACAATCACAAAACGCAATCTGAATTCTTATGGATCAGGATCAAGGATGCTATGTCAGCCGACGTGGGGAGAGGTTATCGTGGTGGCATTTCGTGCAATCCTGGAGGTGGTTAGTGGGATCGTGGTACCACTACGCTGATCATCGATGTGATCGTGGCTATGATTAGGATGTTGATCGGTGGGGATCAAATGCAGGAGTAAGGAAGAGAAGAAAAAGCACCAGTTGTGACGTGGAGGTAAAGAAGAGTTCTTGTATAACCCATACATACCCTGAAAATCCTTTTGAAACAGCCTGAATCCCTCTTACAGATCGCATTGTGTTCAGGTGACTTTTCACGCACTGCAACTAGTCCTCCTTCCCGAGCAATCTTAAAGGCATGAATCTTCACATCGGCTTGATGCATTTGGAATTTTATTTATGCGGTCCTCTCGACAAAACTTGAATCCAAGATCACAATTAGACAAGAAAATTCCCTTGCGATCTAAGATGACACCTTATTGGTGTATTCAGAATACATTATTAAGTAAAGATATCAATAAAAGTGGAGTTATAATATTGCTAATAATTCCATCTCTTATTGCTTTTTTTCTTATTGAAACGATAACTGAAGCATATCGAAATAAGTTGAAGCACCATTGAAGATAGTGTCTGTACCACTTTAATAGGTTAGAATGTACTAGATGCAATGAAATTCAGCCAAAAAAAGTAACGTCGGTATTATTCAAATATATCTCAAATTGGTGTTAGAACACAGAGGGTACGAGGTGTCTTCTTTTTCAGTTCAACTTTAGATCATATACTTTACTAAACATGGACCACTTATAAATCACGTTATGACACAGTAACTCCACGCACATAAGTACGCCTGGATGGAGAAGATTGGATGATCTCGAGCAGCCTTGCGAAGGACCACCTACAAAACCTCGAAATATGGATCATAAACTTGTTTATGGAGCAAAATGGGGAAAAAATATGGTGGGGATGTTGTGAATTTATTATTCCTTTTATTTTAGCAAATTTGAATAAGAACAAGGACATATAATTAATTCGCGTAATCTACCTACCCCGATTAATTATAATGCATGAAAAACGGATCATTGGAGGCTCTACGCTGGAGCGAGGACATAATTATTTGAAGGTGAGAAAGATGCCAAAATTAAAAGGGTTTAATTTATAGTATAATCCTTAAAAAGTAATAGTAATTTTGTCCTTTAGCCCAGTAATTAATCATTGAAACTGGAGAGAAGAAGGGGGGGGGGGGGGGAGGGAGGCCATCGAAGTCAATTTTGTCGTTCTCAGCGGTTAGGCTTCCAGATTTAGCACGTAAAGTTTGGGTAACTCCTGAAAATCAGAAGACATTTTCCATTTAATTATAAGGTTTGTACTTCACCTCATGATTATAGTCAATCGACGCTATGAGTTATGAAAAGTGCTTCTAGTTTGCCAATTGTTAATTTCTTTTCCTCTCTTTCGAGCTTTCCAACGTTGTTAAACCCCTAGTAGTAACATTGCCAAAAAATATTGAATAAAACCCTAATACTAATATTCCGATACGAGAAGATGAGGTCGAATGATTCTCCAATAATCCTTTTCTTATATTATTTCCTGATTTCATCTCTTCGAGTGTTTAATTAGCTTGGATTTTCACCAAAGCATCTAGGGCAAACTTAGCTTGCATAAGCCGGAAAACATCCTGATTATAATAAGATCAAAATGGAAGTGTCATAGCTATACATGGAACATGTCCTCCACATTGAACAGTGGATAGTCTACGAAGTGCACTGATCACGATCACGATCATGTACAACATAAAAGGTCATTAACCTAGTTGAGATTCTATAATTTGTGCTTCAATTGTAGCTTGCCATATGTCAATGAACTTTGCTAGCACAATAATTTTTGGATTACTATGAGAATAAAAGCTTCTTGTGAGCAAAAAATTCTTAAAAGAGTGGACCTCATAATAATTTATAATTATTTGTTATTTGATTTGTTATGATTCATAACAGACTGTTATTTTTATAGTAGATTAAAAATTATCATATAATCATTTTTCTATGTCAATTCTAGATGAGCTAAAACCCTAGGTTGATTAATTCTTTTCTTTTCTTTTCTTTTCTTTTGGGATGTAATATGCCAGTCCAAAGATTTGGGACCCAACCATGGCCGTACAAATTCCGCCTGGGAAGTAAGAAAGAGAGCTTGTGGTTTTTCAGGCATTACACTATGTAAAAACCAAAGCAGTGGGTAATCCGTCACTGGGGTTTTCGTTTTTATTGGCCGATAATTTGTTTCTTTTAAGGTCTTGTTCGGTTGTGTCGGCATTTCAACATAACCCACGTGCATTTATGTGGTCCACAAGTTCAAATTTCTACCTTATTATATGCTTGTTAAGTTCAAACTTATTAAGAACATTGAAAGATAATGAAGGGGTCTTAATAGAGGGGGACCACTGCCTTCATAATTGATGAGCTTGCTCCTTTTTTCTTGTACCTTTTAATTTTATATTGCTATTTCTGTACACTCTCTTCGTGGAAAAACTCGATCAGTTCATTGAAACTAACTAGTTCTTTTCGAGAAAGCAAGTATTGAGGAGATCCCACTTTGAATGCCTGAAATTTTGGGGGAACATATGGTCAATTATTTTTCCTAGTACACAACAGTATGGGTTTTGAGGACTTGATGTCTCTTGTATACATGACACACTCTCCCTCTAACAATTGTTATCTAACCCTAAAGACTAGGGGTGATGAACTTTGACATGGGTATAGCAATAGTTCTGGACAAAGTATGTCTTCCGGACGGAATAAATTTTGTTTTCGACTTCTTTTTTCCATAAAATAATTACGATTGACCAGAATCATGTTGCGTCACAGTGCGCCAGATCATAAAAGGGGTTTCACCACTCGCAGGAACCTTTACCATCCCTAGATCTATGGTGCAGAAGGCACCCAAAGAAAAAGAAAATTCTCCAATTCGCAACAGACATACACAGAGATGTGTTAATTCGCCTATATAGGAAGGAAGGGGAGGTCTTAAGCAATTTTAAGAGAGCAACGTGTCTTTGTTTGAGAGGGTCCTCAATTTCCTCTCTCAAATGGTGGACAAGTCGGGCTCAAACTCAGATAGAGAAGGCGACAACAAGTACAACTTCTCAGGAGGAGCAGCAACAAGTGCTTCAAATGAAGAAGCAAGCTCTTTAAGAGAGCAAGATCGTCTCCTCCCAATTGCCAATGTGGGGAGGATCATGAAGCAGATTCTCCCCCCGAACGCCAAGATCTCGAAGGAGGCGAAGGAGACGATGCAGGAGTGCGTTTCTGAGTTCATCAGCTTCGTCACCGGTGAGGCCTCGGACAAGTGCCACAAGGAGAAGCGCAAGACCGTGAACGGCGATGACATCGTCTGGGCACTTGGGTCCCTAGGGTTTGATGACTATGCCGAGCCGCTCAAGCGGTACTTAAATCGGTATCGGGAGGTCGAAGGGGAGAGGGCCAGCCAAAACAAGGTCACAGGCGGCGAATCAAGAAACGAGAAGAACTTGTACGGGGATGAGTCGCCGGAGAAGCAGCTGGGCGCTGCCTCTTCGTCGCCTCTGAAGTTCTTTGATGTGGCCGACAGGAGTACCAATGGCTCTTTCTCTAAGAGGTATTGAGAGGTACACACATCTTGGAAATCAATCTAACTAAAACTACAGATTTTTAGTTTTGGTAGTAAATAGCATATATATGTGAAGCAATCAAAAATATATATGCTTGTGGTGGTGTGTGTTGCTAGCAACTCATGGTTTGCATCTTAGAATTAGCATAGATTTCCTTTCACTGACTATTGGTAGATGCAGAATAATTATGTACAATTGATGTTGGTTGTTTGTTGGAACATTTGGATGCTTAATTTGCAGCTACTTTTATGCGAATGACACAAGTTTTGCAACTTTGGGTTTTGTAGTGGAGGTACTTTGTGTTGAATTGATCAAGAGTGAGGGTTTCCGTCTATACTAAACATGCTAATAATTTGGACATTTTCTTCATCTCAATTTGCCTAGCCTTTGTAAAGTTCAGTCTTGATAATCAGAATCTGCATTACTCATGGCACTTTTCCCTATTTTGAAGGATTAGTGGAAGCCTAAAAGCATAGGCAATCAGTATTTTGAAACAAGACCTAACTCGTGCTTATGCTTGGTAACTTGGAATCTGTAAAATTTCCAGACATACGAAACTAGTTATGTCAATGTCCAAGGCTTCGTGTGTACACGGATCGAACATGGTCAGAGAAAGGTTTATATTTCGATTGATTCGCTGAGCTTTGAGCTGTATGACGATAACCATGTTTTGACCCATGAAATTACCAGTACACAAGTCAGATTGATAGGGTATGCATAGAACATGTAGTTACCCGAAGCCAAGCATCTAATTTCTTTTCTTTTCATTTTTGGCCGAAGAAACAAGCTTCTAGTAAGGAATAACCTTTGCGGTTTTTTACTGCTACTATTTGCTTGAATTGTAATAAATTTGCTTCGCTCAAGAATTGGGGTTGATTATCCACAATTCACATCTTGGAAGGAGCTATAACTTGCTAGATTCAGTTACGAGTCAAAAGGAAATTTAGATATGCCACAAAAGACTAGTAGATATAACTTGCTTCTTCTTTTTTCATTGGACCTAAAAAAAGAAAGATCGACTTCTTTCTTTGATTAATGGGCGGTTGATAGGTGAGACCATTGGACATCTTTAATACATTCCTCATTTCTTATATTAGTGAATTCCGTGTTTATGGAATTTAAATTTATATAAGACCGATTACAAGTACTGAGAGTATGTAATAATCAGTGAGTATCACTGACAGATGTATGATGAAAATATTAGATTCCGTTATAAAGTTAAAATGAAATTTAGATCTACCACAAAAGACTAGTAGTTAATTGAATTTCTTTCTTTAATTAGTTGCCAGTTGATCGATGAGATCATTTGATATTCTTGATATATTCCTCATGTCTCATATTAGCGAATATCGTGTGTACAACTTCAAAATTTATTTGAGACCAATTACGTATAGTTAGAGCTGGCAATAATTGAGTATCACTGACAGATGTATAATCTTTTCTCTCTCTCTACAATGATTAAGAGAGCCATTACTGACAGATGTAAAATTTTCTATATTGAGATTACACATTAATTGTGTGCATACTCTTGACAGATGTATGGTCTTTTCTCACTGTCTTTATGCAATAATTAAGTGAGGATCACTAATAGATATATAACTCTCTCTCTCTCTCTCTCTCTCTCTCTCCTTATTAGTATTGAGCCACTCGAAGGTGAGCAAGGGAGAAGAGTAAATAAAATACCATGCCGTACTTTATTAACAGTAGTATGAAGTTACTCTGGCTATGACTCTCATAAAGGAACTTGCTATGTACTTCTCTAGAAAGCATATCTAGTATGGTCATTTGACAGTTGATTGTGTAATCTCCAGCAATTTGACACTATGGACACAAGCAAGTTCCATACAATTTCTAAAGAATTTTGCTAGGGTTATAACCACTGACTTAAAATATCGATTCTTTAATAAAGTATCAAACTGTAATCCACCATTTAGTCAATATCATGGTATTATAAGAATCATTTAGCGGTAATTTTAAATTTTTTTTCTAAGAAAATCATGAAGGAAAAGTCCTTCGTTGCAATATCCGAGGTTGACCCCAGGGGCGGCCACTTTTGTTGTCTTTCCATGGGCTTCACATCAACAAGACATATCGTGTCGCGCAAAAACCCATCAGGTCTCGATCAAGCTGACATTTCCTACAAACTGACGACGATGACATCTCCTTCCGACAGCTGAGGGTGCCCCGAACCTGCACAGTCATTCGAGGGAAGCTTATTCTCTTCAGTGGAATCTTTCTGCAGATGCTTACAAAGGAAGAGTGCGGAACGAGGGTTCAAAAAATCAAATTCTTCGAACCATTTGTTTAGGCGCTGCTGTCGTGTTTGATGCATCATGACGTGAGGACAAACGGAGTAAGAGATCGAGAGAGGTAACACGAGTGAAACCCGAGTGAAACCCTAGATACCTACAGGCAACAAAAGTACAAAATAAAGTAAAAAAGAGGAAGGAAGAAAAAAGCGACTTTTCTTTTGAACGTGGAGCTGCGTGATGGGTTCCTCGGGAAACTTATTATAAACGTTTTTCCTATTTCTTCTTTTGATGAAGACCCCTAAAAAGAATCAATATGCTAAATAAGACTCGTGAGATAGAACTGCGACTGCATTAGCAATGGACTTTTTTTATTATTTTTTTTTACCATTAATAAAATTTGAGGTTAAATTCCTCCCCAATGAGAATCGATTTGGAACATCATCATGCCTTGTAGTGTACTTTCTATAAGTGTTTTCTCAATTATTCACATTAAGATGAAAGGGATGAATGGATGTTACCATTATTTATATCTAATCGTGAATCTAGCGATTCATGATCTTATCCAAGCATCCCATACCACAAGCTTAGATAAATTTGGGCAAGCCCGTCTAGCCAATAAGTTAAGCTCAGCCTAATGGCCCCATTGGGCCCGTTTGGTTCGGCTTTTGGGGAATGTATTTGTAGAAATGCAAATGTCGTTTGGTAAAATTTGTATTGAGAAACAATTTTGGCCAAAATACCGTTTGGTAAAATTTGCATTTGTAATTAACTTTTATTAAATTAAAAAAGCAAAAATATATTTATATATATTTTTTGAAATCCACACCGGACCGCTGAATTCGGCAACCAAACCGCTTGAATAAAAAATATAAAATATAAACATAAAATATATTTATTAAACATAAAAAATATATAAAAATAAATATGTTTATATAAATATATATTTATATAAAAACAATCGGAGAAAAAAATAGATATGTTTATATCTATATAAAATATATAATATATATAAAATATATAAATATAAATATATTATATATTTGTTATAAATATATATTTATTAAACATAAAATATAAAAAAATAGATATATGATTTTTATATTTATTTTTATTTAGGCGGCCGATCGGCTTCTCCACTATAGAGATGAACAATACTGGAAATTGCATTCCGAAGATGCAACTTTCCAAAAGATCTCAAGAGCTACATTGGGCTAAAGGCCCTTAGAGTCGCTTCGAGATGCAATTGCATCTCGTCAAAATCGTGTAAAAAAACGAACCAAACACCTTTACATTTGGCCAATGGACTTTACATGGCCATTCTATCATGTCAAGCATAGAGCAATATTTTACTACCATGTGAAATAATAGGCCTTTAGAACTTCATAGTTTACCAAAATTGAAGACATTTAGGTTGTATTTGTTTTACGAAAAAGACTTTCATGAAATAATTTTTCCAAGATTTTTTGTATTTGGTTTGCTGAAAATAGATAATCCTTGAAAAAAACTCTGCAGTTAAGAAAAACAAGCAGACTTAAAATAGAAGAAACAAGTTTTGTATCCTAAAAAGAAGATATTGTTTTCCAACAACAATTCCATTTCCACACGCACGCCTACACAAAACTCTCTCTTTCTCTCTCTCTATTAATCTTCACTCCTCTTTTGGTACCTTCGTTTGGATGCTTGCTGTGGCATTACACTTTGATTACTTCTTTCTGATGGAGGACCAATGTCTTCTCAAGTTTTATGGGCACTGAGAGATTAAGTCAGTCAATTATTTATTTTTTCTTTTTCTTTTTGACATTCTAGTTTAGTTCACTTTATTTTTGATAATAAAATAACATAAAATTTATACTTTATTTTTAGTAATGTTTTAGACAAGCATTTCGATATCATCTTAGACTACGTTTGGTCGTTCGGATTTCTAATCGGGATAGGACTTGATAGGATAGGATATAAAAACCTGTGATTATTTTATATCATGTTCATTGTTTAGTGAATCACAGTATTAAAGTCGGATATATTTACATCATATCATGTATATTTTTATTTATTTATATAAACGGCATATCATTATAAATGAACCTAAATGTTCATAAGCAGAGATGGTGAAAATCTCTCGTAACACTATTCCTTAATTTATTTTTATTTTATTTTTATTTTTCCTCTTTTTTATATTATTTTCTTTATTATTTCATTTTTCCCCTTTCATCATTCTTTAATAAAATTTTATCAAATAGTAAACTGTACTAACATACTTAAAATATAAAAATACCTAAAATGTATAATAAATATAAATATTTAATTTATAGATTGAATTTTTATTATAAGATAGAATTAAAGTTGAATATATAAATTAAAATAGTATTAATTAAAAATAAAATTTATTTATTTTATTTTTAATTTCTTCAATTAGAATTCAAATATTATTTATACTGAAATATAATTTCAATTTTATTAATTTAATAAGTTTGTTATTCGAGAAAAATAACTTCCATATTATGAACATTAGAAATCCTATCCACCTTCATCTCACATTCCTCATGAGATAATTTTATCATGTTTATATCCCCTTATATCCGACTTTATCCTGTCCTGAGCGAGTACCAAACGTAGAATATGATAAATCATATCTTATCCCGAATTTTATCTCGACTATTAAACAAAGCCTTAGTATCTTATATTAGGAAATAAAAGTTATAACGTAGAAAGTACCTTTTTTTTTTTTTTTTTTATATCTATTGAAGATACCATTACCGTGATTGATCTTAATAGATGCTAATTTGTTTATTTAGAGAAAACTAGAATATTGTATATTGGAAAAAGATATTTCCCTTCTTTTGTATATTTCTTTCTCTAATTAGTTAGGGCTTATGCATTATAAATAGGGTTGTGATTGTACAACCTTAATATGAGAAAGTAAATACAATTTTCCCAATTCTCGGCTATTTTCCCATCATTTACTATTTTGACATGGTATTAAAGCTATCCTATTAGCTTTCACCCAAAATTTTTTTCCTTCATTCGTCTCTATCCTAATTGAGCTCTTCACTTCTTCTCCAGTCCACTCCAAACCTGAAAAGTATTTCAGTTGGATCAGCAAAAACAATATGCCAAGAAACCAACCTCAAAATTTGGAGACTCCCATAATCTAGAACACCCTTTTGACACCCAAGAATGGAATGATTCACCTTCAAAGCAAGTGATTGAGTATCAGAAGCAAGAGCAAAACTAGATGTTATTCGATGAGAAGAAACAGAGCCATGTTCAGCCCAATCTAGGGAAAAATTTTTCGGGCCCATATGTTCAATGGATTCCGATCCAAGTCCAACAACATATTCCAGGCCAGCCAAGTCAAAATGAATCCGGCCCAAAATATGTTTGGCTTTTCTAAGAGAGCCCATGGTGGAATTGGTGTCACACCCCAAATCCTAGGCACACAACAACTCCTTCCTTGGTCAATAAAAAGCTACGTCCCAGGACTCGTCAATGACCATTCATTTTAATCTTTCATTATGCGCAAGCGGAAAACGAACCATTTCCCAATCAAACAAACAATCAAACAAACAATCAAGCAACCAAATGGGGATAGAGAGATGAACAGCAGAAACCACAACAACTACTACAATATCTACTCGTATATACATTTTATATTGGATTAACCTACGGAGGATCGCTTCCAATCTACAAGCCCAACAGAGGGCTGATCCATCCTCTAAGCCATGCCAAAAAGAAACTAGGCTAGGCTAACCTAACTATATACAAAAAGAACCCTCAGGCTCAGCATTATAGTCACTCGGATCTAGCGGACTCAAAACCCGTCGAGTCATAGTCGAAGGCGTACAAGTCGATCACTAGTGAAGTGGGGCCAGGATTCTCCACTGCACCGTTAGGAGGGTTTGGCTCCATGGGATCCTAGTCAGTGTCCTTGGGACCTCTATTGGGTGGCTTGCCAAAGCCTCTCAGGGAACCGATCAGCAAATCGCCATCCCGGATGAACCACGTTAGGAACCTATGGGATATTCACTACCTCGGTCCCTCATCCACCCAGATGGTGGAGAGATACTTCTCGTACAAATGTGCTCGACCCGGGAAGTGGTAGTGCGTCACGACAGTATCCCAGTTCTTAGGGATACCGAACCTCATTGGCAGAAGCGCCATCATAAGGACTTGAGAGTGATTATACAATAACCAGTGAGATAAAATCTCAGCGAGTCCTCCCCTAAGCCCCCGATTAGAACACTAACTCAACTCGGAGTATCTCTCCAGAACCACCCCACAAGCAAACCACGACTAACAACAATCAATTAACAAAATGATTCGCATGCAACCTTACTCGGTATGTCATATCTTGCACGTTGAATCTCAGCACAATACACACAATGCACGTGGCCATTAGATGATGTAGTTCATTAATCACATATGAGTCGCATTACAAGCGATCTCACCTGGCCATTGCCACATCCTGCACATTATCAATTCATGCATGCATGCCATAAATAATGTGATCAACTCATGTATAACCGGAACTAATGATGTCATGATTCTCACACGCTTTTGCACTTTAGTGCACCACCTATCATGCATCAATTGATTACACGGGTCCTGATTATAAGGTAAAATCGTCATGATACGTCCCATACCATGCCATAAGGGTGAGCATTAGTCTATGGTCAACCCTGGACCAGCCCAACCCTGCCGGTCCTGATCCAATTCCCAGGGTGATTGGGTCAGTCTTTGGTCATAGAATTCTTAGACCAGCACTGTGCGGATTGGTTCTTGGTCATGAGAGTTCCGGATCGGTCCAACCTAGACCAACCCTAACTATATATATAATATTATTTATAATTTTCTATATAAAGAAAACCTTAAAATAAACAGCGTCAACAATATTAAATAACTTTTTAGTGAGGAGTTTAAGTAATTTTATATTATTAGTTAATAACTTAAATTTTTAATGTCTTTTACAGCGTCAAGAGTCATAATTTATGAAGAAGGAAAATGTTTTTGTTAGGAATCCTCATGGCGTCCAAAAAGGCATAAATAGTTCATTGTGGCATCATCCTCTAGTATTCATCATCTTCTGTTTTATTTGTTCTCTTAGTCTTTAATTTGCCAAAATCGAAATAAACTTCTCCACTCACTACTTGACACTCGCCTCGCTCGCTTTGGGTTAATTGTGCTGCTCGTTGCTCGATGTTCGCTTGGCTTGTTGCTTCTCGCTTGACATTCGATGCTCATTTTGTTCGATGCTCACCTCACTTGACCCTCACCGCTTGCCTTTCTTAGTTGACTTCGCTCATCATTGAACCCATTGGGTCAGTATGGTCCTTGGTTGCCCTTTTAAGAAGTACAAAAAATGAAATAAAAAATTATTAGTTAGTCTTGGGTTGACTTTAAAACTGGACCAACTCATTATGTCAGTTTAGTCTTCAATCGTTTTTTTTTAAGGAGTACAAAAAATGAAATAAAAAAATTATTGGTTGGTCCTGGGTTGACCTTGAAACCGGACTGAACCCATCGGGTCAGTTCGGTCCTCAATCGCTTTTTTAAGGAGTACAAAAAATGAAATAAAAGATTATCGATTGGTCCCGAGTTGACCCCAGAACCCGACCGAATCCATTGGGTTGGTCTAGTCCTTGGTCTCAAGCTTAATAGGGTTGGTCTTCGATTCCAAAAATTGAGGACCAACATTGTGTAGGTTGGTACTCGGGTCAGGGGGCGGATCGGCCCAACCTAGACCATGCTCACCCTTACCGTGCCACATAATTTTACCTCATAATAAGGTCCAACCATATTAACACTCACACGTTTTCCACTTATTTATGCCTTCCCGGCCATGACCAACTTTCCAGTTAGCGATCATTTGACTCCTGCCGGGCTACCAATAAAAATTAGGCTTTGTTCTGCCCCGTTAGCCATGACAACGTCTAGCACTTTCGCCTAGATGGTATTCCAAAAAGGGATATCGGTCCAGAATTTACGGCGACTGGCTTTCGACTCCTGCTGGGTATCGCCCCCAAACTTTCATTGGGTGACAGTTCAATTTTTGATCATGCAAGCACACTAGTAAGACTCCCTTTTTATCTTTAAGCATTTAGTCAATGCATACACGATACATGCTTGCAGGAACAATCCCTTAAACAAATGCAATCTCAATCTCATCTCTCGAAAATCAGTCAATTCTCATGTCTCTCAAACAAAACATATTTTTCCCTTTTTAGAACTCCATGCGATTCGTGTGGATGTCCACGCAATGACACATCCAATTCACCTCATAAAATCAAAACACATGAAACAAGACAAATTTTCACTCTCGGATGAACAATGCACATGAATAGTACTTTGTGAATAGTATAGCGTGAATACAACATCATGAATAGTGAAATTCCAGAATTTCCTAACTAGTAAATTAAATTTAGAAATCATTTAAAATATTAATTAAAATAAACAACCAATCAATTAAAGTTAAACATACTTAATTAAGCACGTAAGAATTATTAAGCAAATAAAGCAAGATTAAGTTAAACTAATTTTAACCATTCATCTAGCCACATTTTAACCATTCATCTAGCCACCTATCTTAGAACTAATACAACTAAATTAAATTTCCTAAACTAGAATTAACCATAATTAAATCAACCCTAAACAAGTTTAGGCACTAATGAGTGGATTAGGAGCTAAATTCACCCGTTAAGCGGGTTAAAGACACGGATGCGGTGGTGGTGACGAAGGCTAACATGGAGACCTTAATCACAACGATCCAAGGCGGTCCCAAGCTCAAAACAACAACAACAAATTCTGCCTCTCACTGCAACTTTGGAAACTGAATTGCAAAGGCGGGAAAAGAGTTGAACGGCTTCATTGGAGCTTTGACAAGGAGTTGGTCTGTGATCGGCGGCACCTGAGGGTCGAGGGGGACCTACTAGTGGCTAGGTTGAGTAGAGGTAGGGTTGGAATAGGAAAAAAATGGCTGCAAAGGCGAAACAGTGCAGACCAGGCGGGTTGCCGGCGATTCGGCAAAGGGCTGCTTCTGGTTGGCCGACGGGTCAGTTGGCGGCTCTGATTGCTGAACAGCCGCCTCAGGCCGTACGGACTAGATGTCTTGAGCACAGTGGTGGGTGGCACGGGCTCTGATTCGCACGTGAAAGCAACAATTAACTCTTATTTTTGGAGGAAGGTCAGTTGGAGCAAAAGCTGGAAGGAAGGGAAAACATGGGAGGAATAGGGGCTACGAATTTTAGAGTTGAAGGGGAGCAGAGAGAGTGAAGTGAGGGCAAAAAGCCAAGCCTCATCAAGGCTCTTCAATGCATGCTTCAACTCCCCATGCAAGTGATCTCATCTTCTCTCTTTTCCTTTGCCCTTATTCATATGGTCTAGGGGCAAAATGATCATTTCCACCTTGCATTATTTCCCAATCTGCCATTAGGCTGAAAATGGAGGGTGGGCCTAAGAAATGGGCTAGGAAATGAATAGGAATATGCTTGGAAATTGATTGGGCTCAAAATGGTTTAATGTTAATTAATGGGCTCGAAAGATAAAATGGTGGGTTAGGCCTAATGGACTCACTTGCTTGCCTTGGGCCTACCATGGTGGCTGTCCCATCTTGGGCCTAAGGCTCACATTGGCTTTGCTCGGCCCACGTCCTCACAGGCTTGCTTCCTCGGTTCATAAGTCCTTTTTCCCAACACTTAGCTTGAATGGCACTGCCGATTGTTGAAGTAGCAACATCCGAAGTCCATCTTGGACGTTCTCGATAATTCGAAGTCCAATCTTGGGTTCTCATGCCATACCAATTTCACCCTAATGCCATTTTGGGTACAACTCAGACTGACATGTGGCTTTGAGGATTCATGCGTAATCGACTCGTGCCAAATCACGTTCAAGACATCTTGACACATGGACGTCATTGACTACATGAAATTGCGGAAGATAGATTCTTATTTCAAAGTACACAATTACCGATGATTGACCTAGGGTCATTCACGGGTTCGATAACAGTAAACGAAATCACTCGTCGTTCCATTATGTTCTGTCCGCAAATCAACTTCTAGTCATCCTTGAAATCGGCCTGCCTATCTATAGAATTGTCCTCACGCAAGTCTCACAATTAAGTCGTTTTCCCAGGTCAAGTTCTTTAGTCGTACGAGTTTTGTCTTCATTAGCCTTTCCCCTCAAGGTCAGTATTCCGAGTGAGACCAACCAACAATGCATTGACGAAATTCACATTCATTCATCCCTTAGAGGGCTTGAGTTTCATGATGTCACAACTGGCGGGATAGGAGGAGGCCCACTGGTAAATAATGAGTCTTACCCAGGATCTACAGCGGGTTAGACTTTTTTGAACCAAGGAGGTTTTGGGTCCATTGGGGTTTGGGGCAAACCTATACCTAACTTATGGACCCGATTATTTTCCCTTTGCAGGTGTCACTGGTGGTCGACCCAAGCCAAGGGACCCCCTGAACGGACTGATAAACCTAAGCTCTACCTTATTGCAATAGCTTTCGAGGCTAGACAACTATTCTATTTGGTTGTAGGAGTTTTGGCAGGCTCTTATTACAAAAGATAAAGAGGGGTTCATCGACGACATGTTCCGAATCTAATTGACAAGCAACTTGCAGGCCATTGGAGAAAGTGCAATCAGTTCGTTTAGACTTGGATTGGCAATTGTCTCACTCTAGAGATTGCTGCTAGACTCTTCCTGATCGAGGATACGAAATGAATTTGGGAAAATATACAAGAATATGGAAAACTTGATTACAACAAAATTTTCAGCTTAGCTCAAGCTTTATCAGAACTTAAACATGGGCATCTCTCTGTTTCTAGCGTTTTCAACAAATTATCAGCACTGTAGAATGAATTGGAGATGGCTAAAGAAAAGCTAGAGGCACCTGAAGCAACCCTAGCGCAATATTGTGCAATAAGGGAGAGAGAGAAGGTGACTTGACTTCTACTTATATTAAATGAGAGTTACTTACCATTTTGTAGTCAAGTCCTCGCCATGAAACTCGTACCCTCGCTCGGCTGGATCTACTAGCTTGTGGTCCAAGAAGAATCGCAAAGCCTAGCATCCTTGAAGTACCTGAAGGTGAGAGATTGTGTCATCCTTGTGGCTAAAGCGACACTGAAGCAGCAACTGGTTGTCGCAAGGTCTAGCCAGGGTGGCTATGGCGGACACAAAGAATCCGTGACGGCATTAGGGTTTTTGAATGAAGAAGACAGGTCCCTTTTATCTTTTGGAATGAATGGCCTATATGTGTTTAGGCAAAGGACTCATACGGTGTTATTTGCCAGACTATGCAAAATAAATCAAAGGCTACTAATGTGTTTAATGGTTGAGTAACAGATTATGCAGATGATATAATATGTAAATGAAGATTTTTAGACTTCTGTGTCAAAGTTTGAAGATTGCTAGACTTTAGTGTCAAAGTTTGTTCTATATCAGAAGTCTACCAACTCTGACAAATTCCAGACCGAACGTGAATGAAGAACCAGAAGACAGACTCTATACTAAAGTTGAACTTTTTCATATTGTGTTTAGACCTTAAAGCTAAATCTGTTCAGAAGCAAAATATGTTTAGACTTTCGTTCAGATTGTAAAGTCTATTGCATTTAGACTCAGATTGTAAAATCTAAAGATTCTCAGAATGAAGTAGATTTAGAACGAAACAACTTGAATATTGTAACACAAGTCACACTCATATAACGGCTAGTGATCTGGTTTGGATTCTACATCAAGATAGATTTGATTAACTCAATTTAATTGATTGACGATTGGATATTGAAGACAAGAACTTTTTATACGAAGAAGCCCTACTTATGGAAACCAAGATTCTGTTTGTATGGGCGATCATAATCAATTTGAGATTCTACTTTTATCACTCAACGGCTACCAAATCTTCTAGATACAGATCTGTCCAATGCGTAGATTGGAAGACAATCTTCGAGATACTGTCTAATTGCCAGTTTGGAAGTGGAGGAGTATTTAAGGAGATCAAGGACCGCTGAACAAGTAAGATACAGAGTGTAGAATTTATAATTTCAAAGTCTGAGCGACTTTCAATTATACACTTGTCTCTTGTGAGCTTAAACGTTTATGATTGTAAGAGAAATACTAAAAGAGTGATTTAGTGAGATAGTGTAATATACTACTGAATGTTTGCACTCAAAGTTGTAATCTCTTGTTGATTGCATAGTGGAATCCAGCCAAGAAGATTGTTAGCGTGGGAGAGTGAATGTAGGCTTGATCTAAGCTGAACTACTATAAACCTTGTGTTCTTATTCTCTTTCCTGAACTTTTTTTTTTTTTTTTGTAGTTCTATTTAACTGCTAAAGTCTGATCTCGCTCAAAGTCTGCTGCTCTTTAGACTCAATTTCAAAAGTCTGTTATTCTTCAGATTCAGTTTCAAAAGAAAAATATTTCTATTGTTCTTTGCAAAAAAATTTCTTCATACCTATTCACCCCATCTAGGTGTTCATACTAGCACTATCAATTGGTATTAGAGCCAAGTGCTCGATTTATAAAAGTATTTTTACTGTTGAGCTAAAGATCTTCTATGTTTAGTATCTTGGCACTAGAACTTATGGAGGGACAGAGCAACACCAGTCCACCATATTTTGATGGAAAGGAAAACAATGTGTGGAAGAACAAAATGAAGGTATTCCTAAGATCTAGAGATCCCTTTGCAATGGGATGTTGTGGAAAAAGGAATCAATCCCACTTTTGTGTCTACATCAAATAAGGTTGGCAAAGACAAAGAAACTAAACCCCCCGTTCCTATGTCTCGGACAGAGATGTCCAAAAAAGAAGCGCTTGATGCAAAAGTCATTTATTCTTTATATTGCGCTTTGTCTCCTGCTGAATATAACAGAATCTCTTCATGTGAAACAATAAAAGAAGTCTGGGATAGACTCCATGTTACTTATGAAGGAACTGATCGTGTAAAAGAGACAAAAATAAATTTCATGCTTGGCCAATATGAATCCTTCAAGATGAAGCTAGGAGAGTTGATTGGAGACATATTCAGCCATTTTATAGAAATTATAAATGATTTAGCATATCAAGGTCAGCCAATTTTTTCTCCAATGAAGGTCAATAAACTCTTGCAAGGTCTCTCAAAAGATTGGAACCATGTTAAGGCCTCAATCTGGGAGACTTAGAGGATTATGCCACTCTCCGTTGATGAATTGATTGGCACTCTTTAATCCTACGAAGTGGAACAAATCAACGAAGAAGATCCGGAAGGTAAGAAGTCTATCGCTTTAATATCTAACGCCGATTTTGATGATACAGACTCAGAAAATGACATGGACGACGAAGAACTTGCTTTATGATCAAGAAATTCAAAAGGCTGAGTAGAAAAGGAAGCAGATTTAGTGCAGGAAGACAATACAAGTAGAATGGGTAGAAAAGAACAATGAAAGAAGATGATGAGCAATGAAATATATGCTTGATGACACATTTAGAAACTGAGTTTGACTCAGACACAGACTTAGAATCAAAGTCTGACTCAGACACAGACTTAGAATCCGATGAGGAAATCGAGGTAAGCAATTCAAAAATTCTTATCAAAGTTTCAAAGTATATAATTGAGCTCTGCTTAAATATCAAATCTTCTCTTAAAAGGATCTCTGAACTTAAAAAGAAAAATTCTCGGCTTAGGCAATATGATCTTTCTTAAAATGAAAATTTTGAAATTTTGCAAAAATATTTTCTACAAACAAAAGAAAGTCAAGATTTACTTGTCAAAGAAAATGATTATTTAAAAAATGAATTTTCAAATATTTCAACAAAATTTTCAAATGGATTAAAAACATTAGAGCATATTCTTTCCATACAAGTTCCTTACTATAATAAGTTGGGACTTTGTTTCAATAAGGAAAATGATTCTCTAATAGATTTTCCAAAAGTCAAGGAGAGACTTAGACAAAGACCTCTAAAGGCATTTTACAAAAATCATTTTCAAAAAAGTGTTTATAAAACCCGTTGGTCGAAAAGTCCACAAACATTCAAATTGTGGAAATTTGGAACACTTTGAGAAAGAATGTCATAAAGTCTGGAGACCTGTTAAGAAAGATTGTGTAAAAGTAACATACTCTACTAGCTCTCATGGATCCAAGAAAAAATGGGTACCAAAGAAAAGATGAGTTGTTTTTGTAGGATATAAAGAAGAAATAAGAAAGAGAATCTGGTAAGGAAGGTAATTTTTTTTATTTGGGCACATAATACTTGATATTCGATATATCATTGGTTGATTGAGATTTTATAATGATCACATTTTGTTTTATTGAAGAAAGAATCGTATGATTTGTTTTTGTGATTCATGAGTTACGATTTGATATAATATGTGTGTTTGATTTGATATCTTTCTTAGAGATAATGCAAATTATTTTCTAATTTTATGCTCTCTAATTTTGTCATATTTTGCAAAGTGAAAATCTATTTTATGTGATATTGCTTTATTGTGCAAAGATATTCTTTTCTTAAATACTTTGTTACGATGAATTAAGAAATAATATCTGTTTATCTATGGAGATTTTCTATTTTGCTCTAACGAAATGAAATGATCCAAATTGATGGATACCAAAAAGGAAATGAGTGCATTGCAGGAAATTCAATAAGGCAAGAATGATTGCGAATTTACGCAAATTTTGGTGCAATCAGAAAAATATCTCCTATGAAGATTGGTAATGATTTTTTATTTATTTATTAATGGTATATTTCAAACATATACCATGGGTAAAAGAATAATTTTTATCATCTCATCTTACAAATTTTTACGTGCATTTATCATAATTTTAGATGATTGTTTATTATATTGCAAATATCTTAAGGCATTGCAAGTTTTTACTTGATTTGGTACGTGGTAGAAATATCATCTTTCTTTTTGTGAAATGCATCAATAATATATATATGAGATTTATGCTCAAGGAAATCCCTTTGATCTCGAAAGATATTATTGCATATTCTTGCTATATTCATAAAAGATATCTTATATCTAGCAAGTTTGATCCGCAAATCAAAGGAAGATATTACGTGACATTTTTGCAAAGATTATTATCTATTATATAAGATTTTGCAGGTGGCAATAGAATCTTCCATATGGATTTTGAAAAGCTTGATTTGAAAATTATGGAGATTCTATACTATCTTTTAGAGGTTAAAAAATTCTCTTCCTTGTGTAAAGTTTTTGCAAATTGTTAAGGAAATCCCTATTGTGTCAAACGGAAGGTTGAGTAGTTCAGAATTTTTATAATTGATAATTTTATATATGCTATTCAATTTATTTATTTGAAGAAAGGGCATTATATATTATGTGAAAATTATTACAGCTTATTTGTGCAAAAAATTTGTTAAGTTGATACAGGTTGAATTCGAGACGAGCTTGATTGAAGAAAATAAATTTTTGCCTCGAATTTCAAAATGCAAATGATCGTTGTGGATATTGTTGCTACGAAGGTAATAATCGAAATATATTCTGCTCAACATGCACAAGCCACAATTAGTGCTATTTGCAAATATTGTCATGATCACAGGGGGAGAACGTGAATCTAAAAGAAAAAAAAGAATCGTGATCATCTCAAAAAGGCAACAAATTGAGGGGAAGTGTTGATTATTTATGGAAAAATATTTTTGAATTAATCGTGATCTTGTTATGGAAGGAAGGAAAATGTAAATTTGTTAGAATTTAAGTTCTACAAAATCCGGTTAGTGCATCTTTTATTTCCTTTTGTCATTAACAAATCTTTTATTGATATTATCATTTTATTATGATAAAAGGGGTAAGCAAATTTTATAATGCATCCATGATTTTTATTGGATATTTGCTGATATATATGATTGAAGTGAGCCATATTATATATCTTAGTAAATGTTGATTTTCTAAATTGTGCAAGATATATTTGTTATCATTTTATATTCTCTACGTGAAACTATTTCTATTATTATTGCTTTTTGATTATGACAAAGAGGGGGAGAGAATATAAATATGCATATGTGTTGATTGGTTGATATTACTTATTGCATAATATTGAGCTGCGATTATCTTCTATATATTGTTATGCTCAATTTATTTGATGTCTTTTGATTCAAATCACATTTTTTTGAAAACTTAAAATTTGATGATTGATTTATCAATATTCTAGAAAGTGTGATTACACATTTGCATATTCATAGATTGTTTTGTCATCATAAAAAAAAGGGGGAGATTGTTAGGGAAATCCCTTATGATGTTTTGAATATGACAAAATAAATCAAAGGCTACTAACGTGTTTAATGGTTGAGTAACAGACTATGCAGATGATATAATATGTAAAGGATATTGTCCAAAGTCTATTATAAAGACTTCCAGACTTCTGTGTCAAAGTTTGAAAATTGCCAAACTTTAATGTCAAAGTCTGTTTTACATCAGAAGTCTGCCAACTCTAACAAATTCCAGACTGAACGTGAATGAAGAACCAGAAGACAGACTTTATATTGAAACTGAACTTATTTAGATTGTGTTTAGACCTTAAAGCTAAATCTGTTCAGAAGCAGAATATGTTTAGATTTTTGTCCAGATTGTAAAGTCTATTGCATTCAGACTCAGATTATAAAGTCTGAAGACTCTCAGAATGAAGCAGATTCAAAACAAAACAACTTGAAAGATCGTAATACAAGTCCCAATCATATAACAGCTAGTGATCTGGTTTGGATTCTACATCAAGATAGATATGATTGACAAGTTTCAATTTCCACCAATCACCAAAAAGCACTAACAACAAAGATAAATAAAAAAAATTTCTTTAAAAAGCTACATTCCAATAAAATTTTTTAGGTCCACCATTATAATGGAGATAAGATATGCACGAAATAAAACCTAATTTTATGTCAACACTTAAATTTTGATGGTCAATTTAGTTGTTCATTGCACTGAAAATTAGGGATCGTCGGACTCCTAAGCGCATATATTGTTAATTTGCACTTGCATATTGGGAGTATTTTTCATTTAATAGTAATAACTCCATTTAAATCACATTTTGACAGGATTGCAATAGGAAGGCTTTGAACTTAATTAAATCAGAACTTAATTAAATCATCTGTATTAAGCTCCAAAGAAAGTGATAATTGGAACAAGCCTATTCATAGTCGAAATATACGTGTGATTTGCATGTGGTACTTCGAATTAAGAAATATTTGTTTATTGAAGTGGGACGTATTATTAAATTTTTATTATAAAGAAATAAGAAAGAGGGTATACTCTAATTCCTAGTAAGAAATCATATGACTTAAAGTATGAAATAAAGATATCCTTGATTCTTTCAAGACAACCCTAGGCTTAACCCTATATAAACTTGTTTACAAAAGAAGCTGGACATTATAGAGAAAGAATATACAACACAAAACGGAGAAGCACTCTCATTGCACAACTACCATCCTCGTCAAGTGAGAAGATTATCCAAAAAGTTCTAAACTTATTGTACAATGGCCAATTTAGTTCTAAGGAATTCAATTATGTCAATTTAGTCATAAACATTTTAATGATTTAGCAATTTAGTCATGATAGTTTTCAACGATTTATCAATTTAGTCATGTTGACTATTTTGATTAAAAATCGCTAACACGATGATCTAATCAGCATTGATCATCATCATACGTGACATGATTGATGCTAACATAGGCATTTTTTTTTTTTACAATTTTATGATTTATTTTTTCTTTTTTTCCTTTCCTTTCATGTTTCTTTTCTTTATCTTTTATCTTTTTCCCTCAGCTAGCTATCATTGGGCCTTGTTGATGACCGGCGACTTGCCTGCCTCAGATTAGGGTGCCCTCGTTGCATTGTGGGAGGGTCGCCCTTGCCAAATCTGCCAATGACAACCCTTGCTTGAGGCCAATGGAGGGGAAAAAAGAAATGAAAATAAAAGGAAAAAATAAAAAAGAAATACCAAAATTGTCCATGTTTGTGATTTACAGTCAAAATTGTCTAAGATGACTAAATTGGCAAATCATTAACAGGTCTATGACTAAATTGATAAATTTTCAAAAGTTTTAGAACTAAATTGGCATGTTTGAAAGGTTTAAAATTGAATTAGTCATCATATCACCAATTTAGGATCTTTTTGATAATTTTCCCCTTGCCAAGTTACATTAGTAAAACAATCTAAAAATTTCTCTTTCATTTCAGCAACAATTTCTTTTAGCTGGTCCTTGCTGAAGCAGGAAGAGAGAGTATCACATCGTTCATGGCCAAGAACTTCTTAGTGGAAAATATAATAGAGAAAAAAAATTATCCTCCTTGTAGGTTCTCAACTTCAAACACGGAATAGATTCTATAGGGAAATAAGTGAAAAGAAAATAGTACATATAGAAGCATAAGAAAAGATTACCACTGAGAGAACATAACGATGAAAAGCCGACTGGAACTGAGGAAACTGAAGCAAAGAGTTGAAGAAAATAAGGCATCATTGGATAAAGACCAGCCAGAAGTGTAATCTCCTGCGACTTGCATATCTGATGTCTATGCGGTTCTCTCTTGTTGCTTTTAAAAAAGAAAAGAAAAGATAAAGATGCGAAGAAGACGAAGATCATTGAGAAGAAGATCATCCATCTACCTCTGGTTGATAGGGCTGTGGAGTCTGATAGGAAAAAAGTAATATTAAAGCTCAAAACTTTTGCTATGCATGTAATTTCTATCATTATTATGTATGCCCTAGACTCCCACCATATATTGAGGCAATAAATTTTGTAGTTGTAATGACCCTGAAGTTCGTAACTTTGATATGATACTAATAGTAAAGGGATTATCTAGTGCAGTATCATGGTTTTTCCCTTTTAATTTTGAAAGGATTTTAAAGTAAAAAACCCTTGTCGTCTTCTCTATTTTTTCTCTTCAAAGATTTGCATTCCTAAGACTGATGTCTGTAGTTTCTTTCTCTTTTCTTAACCTCTTCATCGTGGGCTCCGGCTTAACTTTAGAAACTGTAGAGCATCAGGAAAGAAGTTTTTGTTTGACCGCGAGGTTACCAACATGAAAGTGCATAAGAAGGCAGATATAAATGCGGAATGTAATTTTCTATAGATTGCATTGTATAAACATTACCACTAGACAGGAATTCATCCTTTTAGCCCCCTTTCACAATAGATTGTTGTGCCCTTTAATGACCCACTTTACGTCTTAAAATTCTCGACCATAAATGGTTATCACCTTGATCATAATTCATAACATCTCTTTATTCACAATATGATATATCTATCTTTTTTCCTAAAGTTCATAAGTCATTCCCACCTTCAACATTCGCTTGTGTGGAATGTCAAAGATCTTGTCACTCTGCCTCAAGTTCTTCTTCAGGAAGTTGTAAGCATAGTCAATCAACACCCTCTTCCCCAAACTAGCCCCTTTCCCTGCCACCACCTCATTCTCACCAATTAAGTGAACCACACCCGCACGCCAAGCCCTATCCAGCACTCGAATCTCTCTCTCCGATGCCTCGTGTAACTTATATTTGCAATTGTCATTCGCTTCATCATCGATCTCTTTTTTGACTCCATTCTCACAATTCTCTGCACTCTCTAACCTATCAACTGATCTCTCGTCACCATCCTTGCCCTTGTTCAATCTCTCTTGATGGGTCATAGTCCAGTGCTCTTCCATTACATACTCCCTGAGCCTTTGAAATAGGAGCCTCTCGAACGGCTCATCGTGCTCATTCCGTGAGTCGGTGTACCCATACCTCACGATGCACCGAAACACATTGAGCTCCTGCGGCTCAACTCGGCGGAACAGGAACTGCTCTTCTGACGGAACTTTGCTTATCGGGAGCGACTTTATCGAGACGAAAATGACAACTGAGTGGATAGCAGGCACGTTCTCCACATAGTGCTTGAAGATCGGGGGGATCCCTTGGACGAGCTCCGAGTAGAAGACAGCGAGCCCCGGTAAGCAGCAGAGGCCGGCGGGGTCTGTGGCAATCTCCCTGAGCTTCTCCGGCGACATCTTGTGATCGAGCTCATAGTAATACTTGCGCCGGTACACGTGGTTCCACACATACATTATGGTCATAAGGAGGGCGGCAAAGGCCAATGGAAGGTATCCTCCTCGGTAGAATTTGTAGAGGACCGAGCTCAAGTAGAGAAGCTCCACAGTACCTACAACTAGAATATAAGCGATCACGAAGAAGATGTTCCATTTCCATATCATGATCATGATGAGCACCAGGAATCCAGATGTGAGGGTCATCACAAAAACCACCGCTATGCCTGCATGAAAGATATATGCATTTATATTTAGTCCCTCACACAGATAAATAAAATCACTCATATGAATTATATGCATCATGATATGCTTAATGGAGTGGAATTATAGATAGGTGAAAAGGCGACATTTATTATGATGAAAATTGTTCTTGTGAGGTCCATCTTAGCAAGCGAAAAAATAGATAAAACGATGCTTTCACCATTGATTTAAATTTTCAGATGCACCGTCATTAGAGGTACTAAACTTTGTATGATTTGAAGTGATGTTAGGTAGCTGGGACATGAAAGGGTCAGCAAAAGTGTAAGAACTAATGACTTACCATAGGCATTGCCTATTTTCTCAGTAGTCCTGAAGCCAAGAGTGACCCCAACGCATGCCAACATCAGGAGATAATTAATTTCCGGTATGTAAACCTGTCCTTCGTATTTTGACGACATATGCACAATTTTAACGCGAGGAAAGCACCCAAGTGAGAGTGATTGTTGGATGATCGAAAACGTCCCTGAGATCATAGCTTGGCTCGCAATGATCGCTGCCAGTATTGCGATCACGAACATCGGCCAATATAAAGGCCCTGCAGCATGGAGAGTTATCGCCATCTTCAATATTTAAATGAAGATGAACAACCCTAAAAGGATGATTTCATTTGTAATTAATCTCAGACAGTTAGCGCGTATATGAAGGTTAGAAAATATTCACCAGGTATAGATTCATAGAATGCGTCATTGACAAGGCTGTTATGCTTTCGAAGAAATGAGGCCTGTCCAGCGTATGCCAATATAAGCGAGGGGTATGTCGCGGTACACATGCTAATCTGTATTGAATGGACCGTGAAGTGCCCAACATCGGCAAATAATGCTTCCGTTCCTGCATTTTTTCCAAACTAATCGATTATATTGAGATAATACACCTAACTGAACTTAAATGATTTGGCCAATAAGTAAAGGAGAAAAGCAATCTGATTGTACCTGTTATGGCAAGGACAATGCCACCGAGAGATATCCATCCTTCCTTCTTGTTCCTCCGAAAGTAATCGACAATGTAAACTGGATTGATGGCTTTGATGACTCCTGGGTCGTACTTGACGAAATTGTAGAGACCAATCGTGCCAACAGATGCAAACCAAACACATATGATTGGAGCGAAACCGTATCCAACTTTATCAGTCCCGAACCTTTGGACCGTGAACAAGCACACCAGTATCGCCGCCGAAATCCAAACTATCATATCTGTAGAACACAGATGTTCAAGTTGTAGGAAGAGAGAAGATATAGTAGACGCACAATTATATAACATATAAACCTCGGACCACAGATAAGGTTGCACCATCTAAACCTAAAATCACCATTCACATAGGTATGTTTTTTCTGTGGTGATAATTTCTGTAGGATAAGACAACACTCCACTCGGGTGAAATTATCTTAATTTGTAACTCTGTTCAAAGAACCTACTCAGTCTCTTTAGTTTCAATCGAAGAAACTGAAAGAATCCAATAATAATGCACGACTTACTTGGGATGCCAAAAAGATGCCCAGTATCTTGGCCAGGGTTCAACTTTTTTGTCGTCCATATAGGGTGACGGTGTAGCCATATTCGTACTTATTCGGATTATATTAACTTGAGCCCCTCTAAAGAAATGAAATGTCATCAAATGAACCAAGTCCTGACAACTGACCAGACGAGGTTGTACGCCGGGGCTCCCATGAACAGCTCTGGAGTGAGGACCAGAGGGCCGGGCAGAAGGGCTCAGGCTGCCAGGGCCATAGGCCAGGGATGGCCTGTGGCCAAGTCCAGGCGCACCGAGCTTGTTTCGAGCGCATGGGTCTCCCCATGGGATCCCGAAAATCATGTTATAAGTTCAATTTTTACCTGTTTTTAAAGGTATTACGTGTTAGAGCCTCTTTAGTGTTCTAAGGCTTTTTTCTCTAAATTTTTTTTTGTGATGGAAACACTCAAGAATTTGAGTAAAATACTAGTGAGAAAAGAGGGTGCATGAGGGGACTTGGGTATGAGAGCTTTCCAGATTTAAGCTTATGGTATAGTTGCTACTCTCCATGGAGTAAGTACCACTACTCAAACTAAACCACGTCAATCCAAATGACTTATTTTCTCTATTTCTACCTATTTTTCTCCATTATTTTGCAATTGAGCTCGATTGGAAGGTGCTCTTTCCATGACAACAATAAAAAGGTTTGAGATGTCTACTTGGACAGTTGGATGCATTGAGGCAGTCCGTGTATGTGGTGCCTAGGAATTAATTTGTGTACATATCTCATGGTGCATAGTACTCATGGTATAAAGTTATGTCTTTGAATCATAGAACAAGCTGAGGGATAATGAGGCCGATGCGATAGTAAAATACAATACCTTCTGTCACTGAAGAAGTAGCTTGCTTGATCCCTCCAACAGCTGACAGAACTGCAACACACACATGGGATTACAAGTCAAATATTGCAAATCGACATTAGCAATTGTGATTATAAATCAGTCATATGTTACGCAAGATAGATTATTTAACATTGACAAATTGTAAATGAAAACATGGAAATGAGCGTACACAACCATGCCTTGTTATGTTCGATCGATCCTCATTGTTCTGCCACGATTGCCAGTTTGCTATATAGGAAACGTTCTTGCGAGTTAATATATATGCGTTCCTTAATCAACTAAAAGATCCCAAAAGTATGTTGGATCATCCATATTGTTCCAATGTTTAATCATGAAAAGCAACTCCTATATAGCAAGTCAAGAAAATGGCAAGGATGACATTAAAGCCAATTTCTACCACGAGGGTGTTGGGGTGATCTTACATTAGTCACGAAATGGGCTGATGGTCAGTTTACAAATTAAATAAAAATCTCAACCTTTGAGTTAGCTTTTAGGATGAGAGAGGCTTGAAACCACCCAATGCTGGTATCGGAGTTTAGGTTATCAAAAAATTTGGAGCCAACAGTCACACGAGAGAGATGGGTTGTTACTGCACTAACCCCAGACTCGATGTGTGAGGTGGAGTTTTTTAGAGTTATCCCACATCGATTTTAGAAAAGCTGGTAATCGGTTATAAATATGAGGAAAAGTCTCATCATTTGAACTAGCTTTTAGGGCGATAAAGACTCAAGACCACACAACAAAATGTTGAATAAAATGGACATGTTTGCTGTACTTACTCTTCCCTGCCACTTTCAAATTTTTCGAACTTCTTTGTCTTTTTGATTCACATGATTTATTCTAATATACCTTATATAAGCATTCCTTTTGGGTTACATAGGAATTATACTAAATCTAGCTGCCGGCCAGCCCACTCAAATCAAGAGGGTCCAAAACACAAATTAGGCAGGTCTGGACAAATAAATTCCTTCTTGAACCCGAGCTAGGCTGGCTTCAACCCTCTCAAGGTTGGTCATTTCATCAATCGAAATTGATGTGTTTCATATTTTGGACTGGCTCAGGCAATCAATTTTAGGCTTGAGACACGGCCAATCCACTCTTTGATCAGGTGTAGCGGTGGGCTTGTACGGGACTCTTAAACGAGTGAATCATCTCATGCTTCAAACGCGCTTCTACGAGCTAACAACCATTTAATCCGCAAATGCCATCACTTCTCGCTTGTTTGCATAATTGATCAACCTTTTGCACATACGGCATTTCATCACGTAAACCTAAATCAGAAGGGTACTACCTAATTGCTCTGGTCAAAAAAGATTCGAGACAGGGATGATTAGAGGTGCGCACCAGAGATGCAAGGAGTGAGGACACCATCACCAATCACCATGGAAGTGCCAAGCATGGTGGCAAAGAGTAAGAAGAACTTGGCGAACTGGCTCTTCTCGAGCTTGGACTTGAGCCTTGATGCCCTGAGTAGGCGATTGCTTGACGGCTCTAGCTGGAAATTAGACACATCTTGATTTTCTGGTTGTTGACTCGGGATCAACCCTATCCTTGCATATCGGCATAATAGCGAGTACAATGCAAATGTCCCTCCTAAAAAATGGGAAAAAAAAAAAAATTCATTCTTGTCCACTGGAGAGATGATATTGAATTTTTAGCTAGATCAGCTAAAATCATGGGGAAAAAAAATCAATTATACTGAGGCATCATAATTACCAGGACTCCCTCAGTCGAATCTAAAACTCACCGAAGCTACGCTTTAAGCCATTAGTGCCTTTTTTTGTGTATTCATCTATCACTTGACATGTCGCGCTTTTTGACTATACAGACATAACTTTTTTTTGGTCGGTTACAGACATAACTTACCAATCATAAATCCAGAAAAAAGTCTATGGGCCTAATTACTGAATCTCATCGATGCCAACGGCTATTTATTTTTTTACTATCCAATGCGCATCACTTGGAAGACCTTTACTATGGATTGCATTAAAATGACACAATATGCCGGCTTCAATCGTGTAATATTTAGTGTGTGTTTTATGTACACTAAATCCCATCTGGATGGTTAGATTTTAGGAATCTTGATAGAATATTTAAATATAGAATAACTCTTTTAAAGCAGTCGATGATGGAGCTGCAAAATCTTATAGGGTATTAGATGGTGAGATCCTGAATTCAAATCTTTCCAAACCTTATTTACCTTCCAAATTAAATATGTACTAATGCAGTCAACTCATAATTTCTGCGTCCCAACTTGGCAGGACACTTTTGGACAATGTCATCACGTGGAGAGTAAAGAGAAATTAGGGGTACATAGCAAACATAGTCATTTGTTCTTGAGATTGACATCAAGAGGAAGGGCTACCCCACGCGGGACCTGAACCAGTTGAAGTCCTCACCGGATGAGACAGGCAACTTACAAGGAACAAATTGCTGCATTAACTAGTTTGCTAAATCACATGAGAAAGCCATGACTTCGGTGTTTTAAGTGCATTCAATTATCTTATTCATGAAACCCAGACAAGTGGGCCACATATATTAGATTCGCGATTGGGCAATATAAATCGTTCTGGCGATCTGAATGTTCTAGTGAAAAATTGATTTATCAAGTAATTCGACAGATATTTGTTTACTATATGTTTTGACCCCCGTTATCGGGCCGGCGCTTCAAATCCCTTCAAGCCCACTTAACTGGCCCACCAAAACGTAAGTACTTTTCAGCAATGTATTATATCATGTTCCGTGTAGGTGAAACCTACGAACATATTAAATAATATGGCAGTCTCTCACGTCATGTCATTAGCTTATTGATGTTAGTAAACATTTATCAAAGTCAAATAGAGCATGCAGACTTACGACAAGATTTTAGCAGGTGAGTTATTAGTTTCCTTCGTGGACATGACATCACTCACTGCAAAGGTCAAGAATTTCACCAGTAGGAGCCCCGGATCTCTATAAGTATAAACTATCTTTATTCGTACATAAATGAATAGAGATTGGTCGAGAAGTTTAGACCGTCTTTTGGCTGCAGTCACCCTAAGAGCCAAAGAGACTTTATTTTCATTTCGGCTGTGAAATTTTAAACGGCGCGAACCTTGAATTCTAGATACCAAACAGAACACAAGATGAAGATGGAGACGAAAAAGAAACTTTATAAGATGTAATTTACTTTTTAAAAAAAATGGTTATAGATGTATTTACGTAGGAGAGATATTGTTCTTCTAACCTAGATATCTATTGCCTTAACAAAGGAGGCGTGCAATGCGACCAAACCAAGAATTAGATGAACACATTTGCATCTTACGAGAAAATCCCTTTCACTTTGACAAGATGGTAACATAGGACCAGCTATTAATAATACATAAGTCCATACTAACTTCTTCTCTTCTTGGTACTCATAGAGACGTTCTTTCTTATCAGAGTGTACGAAGATACGTGGGACTAGGTTTGTCTTACCGTCGCCGTTGTCGGTGGCGCGCAGGACAATGAAGACGTACTTGATGAGAGGGATCAAGGTGACGGTGTGGAAGATGAGGGAGAGGACACCCAAGACATCGTCATTGTGCTTGATGCCCTGGCTGAAGGTGCTCGAGTACACGTAAAGCGGGGACGTGCCGATGTCGCCGTACACTATCCCTATGCTCTGGAACGCCAGACTCAGTATCACCGGCCACTCCACTGCCTTCGAACATGAGAAATCGCATTCCATTAGTGCCACACTCTTGCATGTGAATCGGGCCTTACACGTGAAACAAAATGAGGCCGGTGTTCAGAATTTAATCCACACTTACTTGCTTGGACCCATGACGATGGTGACCGAGGTGCTTAGCAGATTCGATATCTAACGAGTCGTATCTGCGCAACTTGTAGCTTGAGAGCTTCTTCCCATTCATGAGTATCGGAGATGATGACGGAGAAGCTGTCTCGGCTTGTTGCCTTGCGTCTTCCTGGAATTCCTCGACCACATCTCCCGACATTTCTATCTCCCTCTTTCAGTCGTAAGACAAAGGAAGACGAGTCGAGAAAAGGTGGTGGCAATTGGTTTCGTTGAGGACGAGGATTTTAGTGGTGACGATGGCGGGGTGTCGTATGTATATATATAGGCAAAACTAGCATGGCCACAGACAAATCTTTCGTTCGGAAATTTAGAGTGATTACTGAAGAAAATTCAATATGAACGCGCAGAGACTGAGACATTCCTGAGCCGGGTGCGGATGCAAGACGGGGGATGACTCTGGAGAGTTCTTTTGAGGAAAGGAAGTTTCTTGTAAACTTCCGTGATGATTCATGAGAGCTACTCCCATAATTTTTATTGAATTTTATTAACGATTGAAGCACTCATTAAGCAATCAATTAATAAAACTGTACAATTTTCGATGCGCTTATTACCCTTGTATATTCACAATAAATGTCTTGAATATTGAATCATTTCAAATAAAACATACTTAGCAAGTATTTCGAGGAACTCACTAATACCACCCATCTTTATTTTACGACGATAAAGTTGACTTTGGATAAAAAGAAATTTTGAATCATAGTTGATCCCAAATAATTAAATAAATGGTACTAAAAGCATGCTTGGTCGCCTCTGACGATCGTGATGGAGAGATCTGTCTCTATATGAACCATCCGCAACTGCAGAGAGCTTGACAAATTCAATTTTGAACTGCGACCACTTTCTAGGTGTCCAGCATTTTCCAGTCCATAGAGAGTCATTCTCGTGCTATATATTTAAAAGTCTACATCATTGTTGACTAAATTTAATGACGGACGCATGTTTTGATTTCAATATCAATGTTTGTACACCCAAAAAGAAGAAAAATGACAGTAGTAGAATTGTAGGCGTTGTCAAAAGTGTTCTTTTGGGGACCATTGAGCAGATCCCACGCTAATTCGTGCTAAATATCCTACAAAGCAACGCTGTTGGTAGCAAGCAAAGCAGATTAATTAACTAAACCCCTTTTCCCTCGATTATGCAATTGCTCTAATCAAAATGGTTCATTGTATCTTTCGGTGATGATCGGATCCCTGTGATCAATCAAAATTGCTTATCTCGAAGCTATTGACCGGACAGCTTTAATAATCAGGTGACTCTTTTCATCAGAGGTTTAAACTATTAGGCTGATTCGCTAAGCTCAATTATGGCTGCTGCTTGATCAAGATGCTTCTTTTTTTAACATAGACGACATCCTTTGTTATTTCGTACTAGAAGATTTACATTATTCTTCTGTTTCTTTGAGAATTAATCTTGCATGTACAATATGGGCTTTCCCCATTCTTTTATCTTTATTATCTTCCATTGTTGATGGAGTTATATCATCTTGAAACAAGCCACCAAAAAATAAAATAAAATAAATAAAGCCTTCCAACGGGTTTTTTTTTTTTTTTTTTTACATACTAATTTGTCCCTAAAATCTAAAGGTATGAGAAAATGAATGAAGAATATTTATATATGTATAACATATAACTTATTTATTCTTATTGATACCTTTTATTTTTTAAATGGTCTAAATGTGGTCCCGCAGTTTCAAATTTTGCCTTGTTCTTTATTTATCCTCTACGTCAATAATGAATAATTCTCTTTAGAGATGGACCAACAAAGTGCCAGGATTGATTATGCTGCTGCATGAACTAATTAAATATAACCACTGCCTTGGTGGCCGAGATAGTTTGGCCTTTCACCTTCTCACAAGAGAGCGGAGTTCAAATCCCCTCTTGGTCGCTTGGGGTCTTAAGCATGATGTCGGGGTGGTGGGTCTTCCTCTAGCGTCACTCCAGGTTTGCTCCGCTGCTATCGACTTACGAGGGTCCTGGGTCATCAAAAAAGAAAAAAGAAAAATATAATTGTGCCTAAGTCTATTAGCTTACTTTTTTATTTCATAGCAGCACGAAAACTTTAGTTGGAAATGAAAGGAGGACCGTAGAATAAAGCATCAAATTAGATTTGGAACAATGTTTGCTAAACGAGGACATTGACAACCTAATCGAGTTTTTCTTAGTTAGTTGTGGTAAGCATCCATTACCATCATTGCCAGCAATAATAGTGGTTCCAAATTCCTTTAAAAATTGCAATTTTGGTCCTTCTACTTATTGAGGAGCACGTGTATTGTCCCCTTACTTTTTTCTATTGTCAAATTTTGCCCCAGCAAAAAGTTTAAGTCTTTCCCATAACTTTCGCTCGAATCCATTAAAGATAAGAGAACTCATGTGATAACGATTCTAACTTTTTCCAAAAAAGAATGATTGCGTTTGGTTGGACTTTTGAAGAAAACTTTTGAAAAAATGCGAAGGACTTTAAGTTAAAGAGATATTCCAAAATGCAAATTGTATTTGTTAAATTGTAGTTTGAAAGTTCACTGTGAAGTACGTTTGAGTAAAATGGTGTTTGAAGAGATTACATTTACAAAAGACTTTTGTGATTGAAAAAAAAAATTTGTCAAAAGAAAAATAAAAGAGTTGGCCACAAGGTAGGTGGCCACTAGCAGCCTCAGGCAGCCCCTGGAGACGACCACCGAGGGCCGCTTGGGTTCGGGCAACCTCAGGCGGCCCTTCACGAAGGTTGCCCAACTCAGATTTGGTCGCTGTGAGGTTGCGCAAACTTCGGCTACCCAGATCTAGGTTGTGCCTATGGTTGCTCGACCTAGAGTTGGGTTGCGGCTACAAGACTACGGGCGATCGCTGCAACTCGTTGGGTAGCGCGGCTAACCAGTGACGATTGCCGTGACCTCGTCAACCTCTCTCAAGCTTGTCGGTAACCAAACACACACCACTAGAGAAGAAAGTGAACAGTAGACATGGGGCTTTCGAAAATGCTAAAAACTCAAGGTAGCCTAGGACCTACCTTGGGCTTTTAGCATTTGCAAGGCAAACTTTGCCTCCAGGTGGGTTTAAAAAATAAAACCAAACACCTAATATTTGGCTTAAAGATCCTTGAAAGCCCAAAGTCCCTTCCCAAAGCCAATTCCAAATGCAGCCTAAATGGGACTTCGAACGAGTTATTTGTTTGTCTAAAATAGAATTGTATATAGTGGAATTAATCTCAACGAGATTCTCCATTTGATTCTAAGGACTTTACATGTAGGCATTACCTAGTTAATCTTGATTCATCGTTCCTTTTCGATCTAAAATAGAAATGTCATAAAAGTATTTCTACTATAATTGACAACAGTACAAGGATTAGTTTTGCCATTGAATAAAATACATGTATCTAAGGACTTATACATTGAGCGACAATGTAATTTTCTTCTATATCTCGTACGTATAGGAATTACCTATCGATGATTGATGCTAAATGGATTACAATTTGTACATATTGGCTCCCAATATCAATGGTCATTGCTAACTCCGCACTTTCCATCAGAGATTTTGAAATCAAACTCGTTAACAAAAAAGACTTAAATTGCCATCAGAAAATAATATAAGAACTAGAATTGTGACATAACCAAATATAAAGACCAAAAGTGATTCTTACCTTTTACCAGAAAAAAAGACCAAAAGTGGACGCTGGAAAATGTATGAGTACCGAAAGTCTAGTGTTCCTTGTTCTTTATCGTAATGATTTAAGAAGGGTTACAGGCAGTTACTTTCCAGATTTATCCAATGCACGTCGGCCCTTGATAGCTAGCTAGGGTTCATCAATTAAACAACATGCCAACGAGTTGTGTCATATGCTGCATCCATTTCCTTTTCTACTTTAATCGATTTGGTCAGAGATAAGTATTGAGTAAAGGTTCATGAAATTAAAGGAGATCCATTAATATGAGTTTCTCAGAAAGAGCAGCCTCTTCATTGCGGCACATCCTTCGTGTTTGAGGCATTTCGTACCCACTCCTTTGATGTAACTGCAATCTACTTGCAATTCTAATAGAGGTGGAGAGTTTCTTTGTCTAAAGAAGGACAAAATATGTCACTTCAATTAGGCACGAGGTGGGAGGTGATCAACGATTGATAACCGCTTGCCTAATGCCACTGAAAACTAGTGCCCACCTAGCAATCATTTCGGACCTCTGTTTTTCTTATTTGGGGAAATGTGTTGCTTTGTTTTTAGTACCAACATAAAAAAATCTCAAATTGATGCAGTCTTATAAAATTTACTCTAAGTTGACTTTCTTGTCACAAAAATCTCAAATTAGTACACTTCTTCCCAAAATTAATTTTTGTTTTATGAAAAATCTCAAATTGACATATTTAAACAAATCTACTCTCTATTAAGTCCTATTCAGTATCCTCATTAAATTGTTGGCATAAAAAAAATGTGGGCAAACAACTGCAATGATCGGCATGTAATATGCATACAACATGGAAATTTAGGCTTTATTTGGTAACCATCTCTGAAACAATTGTTTCTATCCTTTTGTTCCCCATAATAAAAAAAAAAGAACAAATATCCATTTGGTAAAATTTTTATTCTCGAGAACAAAAATCTATTTTTTTTTTAGAGAATAAATTTGGAATAGAATCAAAAAGTAGGAAAAAATTACTTTTTATTTCCGGGAACAATTTCAAAAATTAAGCCTAACTTTTTTTTCTCTCTATTTTCTCCTTCTCTTTTCTTCTTCTTCCTTCCAATCGCAACTGATCAGCCATTGTCGGCCATCGCTATCGCCACCGGTGATCAACTAGGCAAGATCTGATGACCTTGTCGTGGCTAAGTGATCCAACGAGGCTTGGCCTCTCCAATCAGTGCAAGGCTCGGCCTTACCTAGCCATCGGCGAGGCTCAGCCTTGCCAAGCCAAGGCAAGGCTGATCTTGCATTGCATGGGCGAGGTTGAGCCTTGCCTAGCCATTGGCGAGACCAAGGCCATCGGTGAGGCCAAGGCTCACCATGGCCAGACAAGCCTCCGACAAGCTCACCAAACCTTTCCTAGCTGATCACCAATCACAGCGGCCGGTGACCAACCACAAAAAAGGAGGAAGAAGAAGAAAAATGGGAAAATAAAGAAAATAAAAAGAAAAAAGGAGAAAAATAAGAAAAATATAGTAAAAGTATTAAAGAATTAGAAGAAATTAAAAAAAAATTAAGAATCCTACTAAACACATTTCTATCCCAAGAGTATAAATTTTATACAGTTATCAAACGCGTTCTTTTGTCTAGAAATTGTTATCGGGAAAAAAATCAGAAAAAATCATTTATGATTAAAAAATTATCTCGGGAATAGAATGGTTACCAAACGCGCCCTTAATGTGAAGGGGTCTCCTAAAACGTCGTTTAAAGGAAGACAAAGCTAAAGAAAATGAATTAAGATTGGGAAATAGGGCAAAATTAAATCTATTCCTTCACACTCTCTTTGAAATCACCAAAATCTTAGACAAAATTGAGGCATGACCACAAATTTTAGGAAATTTCTCAATCTCAATTCATTTTCTTCAAATTTGACTTCCCCAAAAAAATATTGATTAGGAGACCCCTTTATGTTGAATTTCCATATTACACGCCGATTATCCAAGTCATTTGTCTACTTGTGTGTTCCCAGTCAGCAATTTAACAAGGATATTGGGCCGAAGTTAATGGGAGTAAATTTGTCAAAATATTACTAATTTAAGATTTTTTTACGCAAAAATTATTTTGTAATAAATACGGCTCATATATTTTTTGTGGTATTAATCCTTTTTATATGGTCAATTGTTAATGACTATCTTGTGTAGTGATGGACATGAGGTGTAATGGAAAGTAGACCATAATTTCACAAGGAATACCTAGGGAGGACCCAAGTCATCGACATGCATAAGACTCATGCAAAGACAAGCTCATCATTTCCAGAATAAGAGGATTTTCCGATGCCAGAATTGGACAAAGCCCATACTAGCGCTCCAAAGCCACGGTCATTGAACTAGAATTATGGCTATACGCTTTAGCATGATGCAATAAAAATGAAATGGATGACTTCCCCACTTATCAAATAACCGGTTCTAAGCTTAAAGTAGACGACTGTACAACTGAAATGATGTTGGAGGTAATAGGTTTGAGAGAGAGAAGCAGTTGCTTGAAGTATTACACCAAGAGACATCAAGTTTGGAACGCTCAACGCTGTTACCTCCAGCATAGGGAAACCCTAGAGTTTTTATGTGCACGCTATTAGGCTCCAGCCTATATGAACGCAAATAACCATGCTTTTACCTATTGGGCTTGTATGTAAACATATTATTTTGGATTATATTAATAATATATCTAACAATCTCCTTCTATGTTCACCATACATCACAATCCAATAAGGTAGTCAGTGTAATGTTCGGATAAACATGAATCATCCATATTCAGTCCAAGACAATCAACTCGGATCGGTCAAAGAGTATTCCAGCAGTAAAGTATTAAACTAAATCATCATATGCAATCTAAATAGGTGAATCATTATTATTATGAATCTGTTATGAGATTAACAAAATCCAAATCTCAAAATAAATCTCAGACTCAGTTCACAACCAATATATGCATATTAATCAAGTATAAGTAGGCCAGTCAAAATAGTCCAAGGTTTTACAAATATAAGAAAAAGCATAATAATGTCCACAAAATAGAAATAACAAAATGCAAGTCTCAAGTAAATGGACTTCATCAAAATAGGCAATAACAGGTAAACTGTCAAGTCCCTACACACTTTAAATTATATATATCCATTCATCAAGTAAGTCATCCTGGTTAGGATCCCACTCATTAAGCTCTCCTCCATCTCTGCCATCCCCTGTAGAATGCCAAATATGAATTTCATATTATCATGAATTCAATCATTTGAATAAAAACTTAGCACCATTCCATTAGGTAGAGAAGAACATATATTGATGTCATAAAGCATCATAATATCATGTCATAAGCATCAAGCCAGTTTCATAATTATGAACAAGACCTAAACAATGTGATTTACAAAGAAACATCAACTTAAGTTTATTTATAGGAGAATAACTATTGTCTAGTTTCAAAGAATACGATCAATAGTCAAGTGACTTACAATAACCTAGGCATGTAATATCAAGTTTCAATTAAGAACAAGACCAATAGGCTTCTTATGTAAACAATTATTTTTATGTTTCAATTTGGAATGTCACAATTACTGATTCCTTAAAGTCAAAAAATCTAGCATCAAGTTTGGAATGAGATCATTTAACCAAAATGGATAGTCCAATCTAGTTGAATTGTATCATCAAGTTTGGAATGACACAATTTTCCCAAATAGAACATTTGAATTAGGTTAAAGTCATCTTCATCAAATTTGGAATGAGACAACTCACCCTCTTCAAATTAGTTAGCAACTGTGAACATCAATGAAACATATAAATTGTGCTTATCATTATAGTCAATAAAGAAAGATTTGATAATTCAAAACACACAATTAGAAGGTAAGTAAATGGTAGTTAAGACTTGCATATATAGTCTTTAACCCCAGTTCCCCCACTGTTTTGAATAATCGATCTTTAGGCATACCTTTGGTGAGAGTATCGGCTATGTTATCCTTCGATCTCACATCGATCAAGGTGATAATCCCTTGTTTTCTCAGATAATTCAACAATGCATGTCTCAGTCTCACATGTCTTCTCTTTGAATTAAAGAGAATTCTTGACGACTTGGACAGTTGCTCGATTATCACAAAATAAGCTTAAAGAATTCATTTTTAGCTGAGTCAAAGGAATATCCATAATCAGATTTTTTTATCCACTTTGCCTCTTCACCGACTGAGGCTAAAGCAAAAAGTTTCTATTCCATAGACGACAATGCAATACAAGTATGTTGTTTGGATTTCCAAATAATAGCAGCTCCACTTAGGGGTGAGCGGTTTCCGATTCCTTACAGGTTCCATTTTGAACCTGGAACCTACCCGTCAGAACCAAGAATCTGGAACCTACCCTGTCCTAGGTTCCGGGGTCGATTCCAAGTTCCAACAAGTCCCAACAAGTTTTTTTTTTTTCATTTTTAGTTAAAAAAATGGAAATGAATGCAATAATAATAAACAAACTTGTCATTCATCACCTGCACGTTTCTATCAAATGATGTCATGAGAAAAATGGTGCATTCCTTGCTATCCTACTAACTTTATGCAGGTGGCATACCTAGGAAAACTTGTTTAAATTAGCAAAAGACTCATAGCTCATGCTTTGATGCAACTTCTGATAAAACGTCTTCAAGTTCCCAAAGATTTTCGCTAAAGTCAGCAAGCTTGTACTTGTCTTTGTGCCGTTATCAGCAAGCTTTAGATCATCCTAGCATAAAAAATTTAGAAAACATAGATTTTAGCCTTTGAAGGAGCAATATGTGAACTTACTTGGCAATGTGATTTCATTCACACTTTATATTAATGGGATAACAGGTGATATTTTGCAGGTATGTGAGTGCATCCAAGGAATGTGCGGTGGGATAAATGTCGTGATAGAAAAATAAGCATCCATGGAATGTGCGGTGGGATAAATGTTGTGATAGAAAAATAAGCAAGAGAAATCTAGTTCTTACAGCATCAACATCATCAACTGGTGGAAGCTCTCTCAGTAAAATTGAGTCTACTGTTGCCAGATCCTAAAATTAAGAGAGAAAGGCACTAAATTTATGATCAAAATCCATATACCATTATATACTTCTTTTAGCAAAAGAGTAAGTGACTGGATAAATCTGAGAAAGGGATAGACCTTAAATGGCATTCCCAAAACAAGCTTTATAGCAAGAGAATGGTAGAAATTTTCTGGGGCTTGCACTAACAAATTCTTGATGAAGACCACTTCACCAAAACTTGCAACATACTTGCATCCTCCCCCCACCCAAAAAGAGAGAGAGAGAGAGAGAGAGAAGAAAAGTACACCCGAGTGAAAAGGTTTAAATTTTTTCTGTTTTGTGAAAGTTGAAACAATACCTTCAACTAATTCAAGGAGACGGACATGAGAACGGAACCATCACGGTGGAGGACACCTTTGTAATCCACTTCCTTGCCCTATTCCCATGTTAAGTATGGTTTTTAGAAAATGGAACTATCTAAAATTTTATGGCCAATGTCATTTTCAAGTTGATGACCAACCTTCTTTTGCACTAGCAATTGACTCAATCGTTGCTGGAAGTCAAAATAATGTCTGTGCTATTCCTCAAATGGTGCCTGATGGTAATTAGAAATAAAGACGGGGCGAATAAGAATCCCAAAATGGTTGACTAATGCAGAATAATACAATAAACTAAATTAAAAACCTACCACCCCCTTCTGAAGCTCTGCTGCTCTCATACTGCGATTTGCTAGCCTTCTATAGGGATCTATCTCTTCTTCAGGTGGTTCAGTAAGAGACTTTGATTGTATCACCTAAACCATCCTACATTAAAATGTTCCATGAACTTCAAGGTCTAATTGGGGGTATAAGGAGCATTTCAAATATCACCAGCAATGGCCCATTATACGCACTCCACCAAAAACAAAATGACTCCAATCATTCAAAAATATAAATGAAAAAAGAATTTTGCAAAGCATTTTAAACCACTCAATCACTGAATTGCAGTGTGATACATCTAGATCAACAGGGGTTCTAATCATGTTCAGGACAGTTGCATCGAGCCAGTAGGTGTAAAGGAGACCTAAAGAAGGGTTCCAATGCCAATTGCAGACTTCATGCGTCCATCTTCACCTTCTCCAGCTTTAGTCACTCCCAAGTGTAATGGGTAATCCCATCCCTGAACATTCATTTCAGCTATGAGAAGACAGTATGCTTGAACCATGACAATAGGATTGCTTGCTTTCATTGAGAAGACAAAATTGTGGAAATCTAACTTCTAGCAAATTCTTGCAAACTCAAATGCATATTCGACCTGTTTGAATGAATACCTTTCAGTTTCAGAGTTCAGATCAGAAAAAAAAAAAAAAAACCGAAAAGCCAAAAACGAAAAAAAAAAGAAAAAAAAGAAAAGGTAAAAGAACTTTTAATAGATTTAGAGAGAATAATTGTTCACCATTTCCCTAGGAGAATCCCCATGGTAGCTCATGATACAATGTGAAAGGCTACCATGATTTGTGCCAATACGCATTGCCCTTCCATACTTTTTGCACTTCTCAACCAATGGAGTGAATACCTAGCAGAACAGAACAACCGTATCAAAAATAAGAAACTAGGTACTTGCAAATTCAGATTGCTTCTACTGAGACAACTCCACAATTTAGCCCAAAGCCCTCTTTTCACCAAATTCAAGCCCACACACGTAAAAAGAGCTAGTCATTGTCGAATGACCCTCCTTTCATTTTACTAACAGAAAAAAGAAAGACTGCCGCCACATTGACACTTCTTTCTTGTGGTGCAGGCTGGGAATCTAAAATCATACAATTCATGCCTAGAAGGGAATTTCATGATCATCTATCATGAGACATTGACTTAAAAAATCTAAACAGAAATCAATTAAAACAGAACATCAGAGTAGAACACCTGCGACACTAGATTAGTGCTTGATCTTTGCAAGAAGTGTTAGGTAGGGCAAACAATGGCCAAATCGCACATATAATATGTCTATGGAATCTTGAGAAGTCTATAACAAATATCCAGAAGACATTAAATCCTAATAACATCCTATACCAGCTCAGCCCAGTTAAAATAGAACATCAGTAAGTCAGAACAGCAAATCAATCTAAAACTGCTGCAAAATTGATAGATTTCAAAGGTGTTTCTCAGCGACCAAATGACATCCACTATGGGTGACATATCAAATCGAAGCTCTAGAAGTTTATTTTTTATGTCTAGAAGGGCTCGAGGTCAAAAAACCTCATTTAGCACTTCGATTCAGCCAAAACAGTAAGTCCATCACAAAGGTACAAAATTGCAGATTAATACAAATCAAGCTCAATCAACCTTAAGTTCATGATCATTGATCGTCAATCCACAAAAAATCATCCAATAACATCATCAATCACCAGACCCAAGCATATTATGTAAATCAAAAGTCGAATCCTAAGCCCGATCGGTTAAGCCATTCTCAACTCATCGGATTCTATTAGATGTCCTACCCATGACCTAGCAAATTTTAATGTCGAAGTTGGTCTCAGTGACCAGGGAGAAAGAAATAGTCTCAGTCTGTCGCCCGATTCAAGTAAAACTTGCTTAACACTAATAATGAATAGGCTTCAATAAAATATATGCGAACAATGCAACCTGAGCAGCAACACCGAACTCACAATAACTGCCAATTCAGCGGCTAGTAAACAAAAGTAGCTAAAGAAAGATCCACAAACAAAATTTCCCTATCAGAGCATCGTCATTTCATAATCCAGAGCTCGTTCGGTTCAAATATCAAACCTAGACAAACTTTTCCACTAACGAAACTTCAAGAGAGGATAGATCGAGTGCAAGACAGAGCGATCGAGAGAGAGAGGGAGAGGGAGAACTTGCAGCAGTGTTGCTCGAGGAAAGCTCGGAGTTGGGCAAGGGCGCTGCAGGTCGCGAGCTTTGAGGCACGATGAAGGCAGAGCAGCGGATCGCGGGCTTTGGCATCGTGGGCTTTGGGGCACGGCGAAGGCAGAGTAGCTATGTTGGGGCACAGTAAAGGTAGAGCAGCGGCGTTAGGCAGTAGCAGCAAGCGGAGTAAGAGCGACGTCGGGTTGTCGCGGGTCGGTGCAGGCTGCAAGTAAGGCACGTCAAGGCTTGGGATCTATTGCAGAGGGCTTCTGATGTCGATGCGAGCGAGCAGGGGTCACTCGGAGACGCGGCGGCCGGCAGAAGTGCAGAGCAAATGGCGAAGAGAGAATCTCAGGTGGTGTCGATCGAGTAGTCAGCAGAGGGTGAAGAGATAAGCGAAGAGAGAACACAGGTATCCGTCTAAGATCGAGACTGAAAGTGTCGTGAGTGAAAATCAAATAGGGGCTTTTTTTTTAGCCTTAACCGGACCGGTTCCAATTCCCAAGAAAAGGGAATCGGGAATCAGAATCAGTCCCTTTAGAACTAGGAATCGGGAACCGGAATCGGTCCCTTTAAAACTGGGAACCGAACTGGAACCTCTGGTTCCGGTTCCCTGGTTCCCAGTTCTACCCGGGAATCGCGCTTACCCCTAGCTCCACTCAAAGTGAATACATATCCACTAGTGGACTTACTATTTCCAATATCTGAGCACCACCATGAGACATCAGAATATCCATCCACAGTTGGAGGATAACCAGAATAATAGAGAATATAATCTTTAGTACCTTTAAGGTATCTCATTAGCCTATTGAGAGCATCTCAATGCTCTTTACTAAGATTACTAGTAAAATGACTCAGCATGCTAACTGTAAATACTATGTTGGGTCTAATGCAACTCATAGCATACATGAGACTAACAATCAGTTTCAAGTAATTTAACTGATCCACGCTAGTTCCTTCATTAGGACTCAATATGTTATTATAATTACATGGTTTCTCACTCGGTTTACACTTATCGTATCCCCAAGTAGAAAGTAGCTGCTCAATATAATGAGTCTGGCTAAGGGAGATGACTTGCCGTTTAAAGCTTACTTTCATACCAAGAATGGTATTAGCAATACCAAGATCTTTCATGTCAAATTCTTTAGCTAAAGTAGCTTTCACGTCACTCACTACAAAATTATCGAAACCAATAATTAACATGTCATCAACATACAAGCAAATGATAATTATCTTATTTGACATAAAACGATAGTAAATGCATTTATTTGAATAACTAGATTGAAAGCCATAGCTCTTTACCACTTTGTCAAATTTAAGATGCCACATCTTAGGTACTTGTTTAAGACCATACAAGGATTTATTCAATTTGCAAACTTTGTCCTCAAGACCTTTCATAACATATCCTTCCAGTTGTTCTATGTAAATTTCTTCATTTAAATCCCCATTTAAGAAAGCTGTTTTTACATCCATTTGATGCACTACAAAGTGTTCAATGGATGCCAAAGCAAAAAGAATTCTTATAGTTGATGGATGACATACAAGTGAATAGACATCAAAATAATCTATTCCACTCTATTGTTTATAGCCTTTAGCTACTAAACGTGCTTTGTATCTGGCTATTGATTCATCACTATTCAGTTTCTTCTTTAACACCCATTTACAGCCTATAGCTGTAGCCTTTTTTGGCAAATTTACTAGCTGCCAAGTGTGATTTTGCAACAGAGAGCTCATTTCATCATCTATGGCTTCTGCCCATAGTAGAGATTCCCTAGATCTCATTGCTTCCTGATAGGAGAATGGATCATACTCAAGATGGTAAGCAACAAGGTTCTCACCAAAACTTTTGGGAGTTCTCTCTCTTGTAGATACTTTAACTGGAGTTGGTTCAATAGCCAACTGTGTGGAATTAGTGTCAGAAGGGCTTGCTTTAGATTCTACAGGAGATTCTGAAATCATATCTGTAGATCCGGAAACATTCAAGCCTTGATCTTTGAGAAGCTTGTTTGCGAAAAACACTGCATCTCTAGATTCTATCACTATTTTAGTAGATAGATCTAAAAACCTATTTGCAGCATTATCTTTTGCACTACCTAGATATACACAAGTAATAATTCTAGATCCCACCTTAGGTTTCTTAGGATCTAGTATACTTACATAAGCAATACAACCCCAAGTCTTAAGAGTATCATATCTACAATAGTGCTTATGCCATATCTCATAAGTTGTCATGGACAACTTAGAGTGCGACAATCTGTTCAAGATGTGATTAGCAGTTAGAACTACTTCTCCCCAGTAAGAGGAAGGCATGCCAGCTGTAAGTAACATAGAGTTTAACATTTAAGTTAACGTTCTATTCTTATGCTTTGCAACACCATTTGATTGGGGTGAATAAGGAGCAGTGGTTTCAAGTATTATATCTTCTGAAGCACAAAATTCCTTGAACCTTGACATAAATATATTCTCCTCCTCTATCACTTCTAAATCTCTTAATTTTCAAGTTAAGTTGATTTTCTACTCTAGACTTGAAAATCTTAAATTTTTCAAAAGCCTCATCTTTCAATCTTAACAAATAGACATGACAATATCTAGAAAAATCGTCTATGAATGTTATTAGATACTTCCGACCACCTTTAGTAATGTAATTTCTAAAATCACAAATATCATAATGTATTAGCTCAAGAAATTGTGTGCTTTTAGAAACCAACTTAAAGGGTTTTCTAGTGATTTTAGCTTGTGCACACACTTCACACTTATCAGATCGAATAGAAGTATCTAATGGAATGTTGTAAGTTTTAGCTAGATGTTGCATTTTCCTGTAATTCACATGTCCAAGTCTATTGTGTAGCAACTTTAAATCAATCAAAGTAGAATTCACATGGTTTATGCTATCAGCATTTAAACTCAACCTATACATACCATTAAATATGAATGCACAACCAAAATAATATGAGTTAACAGATAAAGTTACTCTATCATTCATAGTTGAAAAAGACATACAAACTTTATCAAGTAAACTCATAGATATGAAATTCTTCTTAAGCAAAGGTACTACTCTAACATGTTTCAGAGTTAGTAATTTATCTGAAGAAAGTATCAAATTTGCAATTTCAGCATGAGTCACATTTGCCTCACTACCATTGCAATTTTCCATAGTCTTTCACTTCTGTGACCTTAGTGAGTAAGTTCTTGTCATTTGTAACATGACAAGTAGCGCCACTGTCCAACCACCACTCAGAAGAGACGTTGGCCTTTCCATTCTTCATCATTCCAATGAAGGCTTGAGGTCCAGATCTTCTAATTAGCATATTGGCCTCATTTTGTGGTATGTCATTATTTGACTTCTTCGGCAACTTACACTCTGCTACCCAATGACCCCACTTTCCACAGTTATAGCACTTGCCCTTCTTCTTCTTTTTGAAGATGATCTTTTTGGCCTCTAACTGTAAAGATGATTCACCTTTTTGTGACTTTGACTTTTTCTGAGGTTTATTGGAGTGGGAAACTAAGTTGGCAAGTGACTTTTGTTGTCCATCTTGTTCCAAACTCTTCTTAATAGTATTTTGATCCTCAATGTGAATATACTTCTTTAGTTCATCCAGTCCCATTTGTTCCTTTAGTCTGTGCATTTCAGTCTTGAAAGAACTCCATTCAGTTGATAGTTTGCTCAATATAAGACCAATAAAGAGATTATCGAACATATAAGAGTTATCATCTTTCAACTTATTCCTCATGTTCTCAAATTCAACTAACTGAGAGGTAATGCTTGAATTCATAGTGAATTTAAAGTCAAAAAATTTCTCTGCTATGAGAATTTTAGAGAGCCCCTCTTGTTTTTGGAACTGAGCATTCAAGTGATCCCATATCTCTTTCGTCGTCTGATACTCACTATAAGTCATAACCATATTAGGATTTAGAGATTTCAACAAGTAATTTCTACAAAAATCCTCATCTTTGTTCCATTGATATTCATCTATCTCTTCAGTGGTAGATGCAAAATCACTTAATACAATATAGAATATGTCACGTTCTTTCATGCTAAATTGAAAATGTAATTTTCAGCCATGAAATTCATTAACATCAAATGATTGCAACTTTATAATATTATAGGAACTACGCTTTACCATTTTAATTAGAGCAAAGTGTTAGAAAGAGTGCACCTTGGAGTCCTCAAAGCCTCAAAGTCGAATAACTCTTCTAACCTTGATCAAACCACTATGTAGAGATGGAATTTGCCAAAACAAGCCCAAAAAACAGATCTAGAGCGCCCAAAAACCTTAAGATGGACTGCCCTTGTTGCTGAAACTCGCTGGAAATTTCCGCTCCCAAAATTCGCTAGAAATTTCGTCCCCGAAATTCGCTAGAAATTCATATGGAAATTTCCGGGTGCCGTAACTTCTTCGTCCGACCTCTGATTGATGCGAGTGACCACTCAAAACGTTCGTATCGACGAGTAGAACAAAGCCCAAATAGTTTCACCCTCTAAAATTGGCTATAATTTTTGGGTTTTTGAATCAAAGATTTCGGTCATCCGAATCTTCAAACTCAGATCCCTGCCAATATCATCGTCAAAATCGAAAGTAAATTACAGCCGCGAGTTCTTCTTGACAAAATCTTCGGCAAAAGAACGCTTCAAGTGCCATAACTTTGGCCAAAGGGACACTTAAGTGCCATAACTTACGAAATGTACACTTAAGTGCCACATTCGAAGAAAAACGGATCACTTGAGTGCCACTCTAACCAAAGTCCGGCCAAAACGCCAATGTGGCCTTTTTTCGGGCAAAGCGCGCCCAAAATGACATCGTTTTGCACGCTGACGTGGCCAAAACGGCGTCGTTTTAGGCTGACGTGGTAAAAAAAATTAAAAATTAATTTAATTTAATTTAAAATTAAATTTAGTTAAAATATTTAAACATAATAATTTTAAAATTAAATTTAGTTAAAATATTTTAAAAAATAATAATTTAAAAAATTTAAAAGCTTTAAAAGAAAAAAAAAAAGGGAACAGGGGAGGCGACTGAGAGCCCTCAGCCGCCACTGCTGCCGCCCCGCCACCGCCAGGAAGGGCCGGCGACGGTGGGGGGAGGGTCGGCCAGGGTCGCCGAGCCCTGGCCAAGGGCTGGCGACCCCGGCCGACCGGCGGCGAGCGTCGCCGACCCTCGCCGGATCTGGGCGAGGGCCGCGAGCCCCCCCAGATCCAGCGGTGAGGGCTCGCGGCCCTCGCCCAGATCTAGTGGCGAGGGCTCGCGAGCCCTCACCGCCGATCGGCCAACCCTCCCCCCGCCGTCGCCAGCCCTTCCCGACGATGGCGGGGCAGCGGCGGCGGCTGATCCCTCAGCTGCCTCCCCCCCGTTGCCTTTTTTTAATTTTTTTTAATTTTTTTAAAAGTTTTTAAAAGTTTTTAAAAGTTTTTTTTAAATTTTTTTTAAAATTTTATAATATTTTGACTAAATTTAATTTTAAAATTATTATTTTTTAATATTTTAACTAAATTTAATTTTATTATTATTTTATTATTATTTTTCACGTCAATCCAAAATGACGCCGTTTTGGCCACGTTATCATGCAAAACGGCGTTGTTGTGGGCGCACTTCACCGGAAAAACACCACATTTGCGTTTTGGCCGAAGTGGCACTTAAGTGATCTATTTTACTTCGATTTTGGCACTTAAGTGTACCTTTCGTAAGTTATGGCACTTAAGTGTCCCTTTGACCAAAGTTGTGGCACTTGAGGGGTCCGCACGTCCAAAATCTTCAAGAGGACACTTTACTCGCTCAAATCCAACACACGAACTTAATACTTCAAGATTGTTGGAGGTAATAGGTTTGAGAGAGAAGAAGCACTTGCTTGGAGTATTACACCAAGAGACGTCAAGTTTGGAACGCTTAACAGTATTACTTCCAGCGTAGGGAAACCTAGAGTTTTTATATGCACGTTATTAGGCTCCGGCCCATATGGACCCAAATAACCATGCTTTTACCTATTGGACTTGTATGTGAACATATTATTTTTGACTATATTAATAATATATCCAACAAATGAATCATATTAAGAGTAGAAACAGCAAGCACAGATCGATTCTTCATGGCAGATTGCAAATGATATTCGGACAATGAGATGACCATGGCTTTTCCATAACACTGCATATCTTCGCTTAGTGTCGAGCTTATAACACCATTACTCTGTTGTTTCCACTTTACCGATTTAGCCAAAGAATAGAAAGCAAATTCGGTGCAGGATTTTCCTAATACCTTCATAACATAATATTTGATAGAAAACTAAGATATCAATACATAGTAATAAGCAATTAACATTATGCTAATCGTTATATAAGGAATAATGTTTAATATTATATATATATATATATATATATATATATATATATATGTACCATCAAGTAACATAATCGGTACCACATCAATTGTCTACTTATTATTTTATATTTTTTTGTTTAGTTAAATAACACGTGATTATGTCAAAGTAATTGCAATTGGTATTATCAATGTATAATTAAGACAGGTATATTCTCTAATCTATATATATATAAAACTCATGATTAATACTCTAACATTCATATTATGAGTGAGAGAAAGGAGATGGATAATTTTGGAATAGCCATTACATCCAGGCTATAGTAAGCTATTATTCGGGAAACAATGCAATGCCTATTATAGTAATCCATTATTTGGTTATTACCTTGATATTGATACTAATAGTGTGGCATCGTGATTTTTCCCTTTCGATTTTGAAAAGGTTTTCCACATAAAAAATTTATTGTCTTCTTCTCTATTTTTTTTTTCTTTTCAAAAATTTGCGTTCCTACCACTGGTATCTATAGTTTCTTTCTTCATTCTTAACCTCTTCATCGTGGGCTCAGGCTTAACTTCAGAAACTGTAGAGCATCAGGAAAGTAAGTGTTTGTTTGACTGGTGGCCAATATGAAAGTGCATAAGAAGGCAGATATACATAAGGAATGCAAATTTCTGTAGATTACATTGTCTGAACATTACCACCAGAAAAGAGTTCATCTTCATCCCCCCCTTCCCCTTCCCAATAGATCATTGTGCCCTCTAGTGACCCACTTTACGTCTCGAGAGTCTTGACCATAATAACAGTGGTTGACACCATTATCATGATTCATAACATTTATTTATTCACAATATGATACATCTATCTTTTTTCCTAAAGTTCATAAGTCATTCCGACCTTCAACATTCGCTTGTGTGGAATGTCAAAGATCTTGTCACTTTGCCTCAAGTTCTTCTTCAGGAAGTTGTAAGCATAGTCGATCAAGATCCTCTTCCCCAAACTAGCCCCTTTCCCTGCCACGACCTCATTCTCACCAATCAAGTGAACCACACCCGCATGCCAGGCCCTATCTAACACAGCAATTTCTCCCTCCGTTGCCACTTGTGCCTTGTGATTACATTTATCATTAGCTTCATCATCGATCTCCTTTTTGACCCCATTCTGACAATTCTCTTCGCTCTCTAACCCATCAACCAAATGCTCGTCATCATCCTTGTCCTTGGGTAACCTCACTTGATGGGTCATAGTCCAGCACTCTTCCAATACAAACTCCTTGAGCCTTTGAAATAGAAGGTTCTCGAACGGCTCGTCGTGCTCATTCCGTGAGTCAGTGTATCCATACCTCACGATGCACCGGAACACATTGAGCTCCTTCGGCTCGACTCGGCGGAACAGGAACCGCTCTTCTGATGGGACTTTGCTTATTGGGAGTGACTTTATCGAGACGAAAATGAGGACCAGGTGGAGGGCGGGCACGTTCTCCACATAGTGCTTGAAAATAGGGGGGATCCCTTGGACAAGCTCCGAGTAGAAGACCGCGAGCCCTGGTATGCGGCAGAGGCCGGCGGGGTCAGTGGCGATCTCCTTGAGCTTCTCCGGCGACAACTTGTGGTCGAGCTCATAGTAGTATTTGCGCCGGTACACGTCATTCCACACGTACATTATGGTCATAAGGACGGTAGCAAAGGCCAATGGAAGGTATCCTCCTCGGTAGAATTTGTAGAGGACCGAGCTCAAGTAGAGAAGCTCCACAAAGCCCACAACTAGGACGTAAGTGATGATGAAAAAGATGTTCCATTTCCATATCATGATCATGATGAGCACCAGGAATCCAGATGTGAGGGTCATCACAAAGACCACCGCTATGCCTGCATGAAACAAGTATACATTTATATTTAGTCCTCACACAGATAAATAATGCCACTCATATGAATTATGCCTCAAGATATGCTTAATACAGTGAAATTATAGATGGATGAAAACACGACATTTACTGTGATAACCATTGTTCTTGCGATGCCCATCTGAGAAAAGCGAATCAAATAAATACCCAGATTTTAAATTTTCAGATGCACTATCGTTAGATGTACTAAACCTTATATGATTTGAAGTAATGTTAGGTAGCTAGGACACCAAAGGGTCAGCAAAAGTGTAAGAACCAATGACTCACCATAGGCATTGCCTATTTTCTCAGTAGTCCTGAAGCCAAGAGTGACCCCAACGCATGCCAACATCAGGAGATAATTAATCTCTGGTATGTAAACTTGTCCTTCATATTTCGACGATGTGTGCACAATTTTAACGCGAGGAAAGCATCCTAGTGAGAGCGATTGTTGGATGATTGAAAACGTCCCTGAGATCATAGCTTGGCTCGCAATGATCGCCGCCAATATTGCAATCACGAACATTGGCCAATATAAAGGCCCTGAAACATATAAAGTTATCGCCATCTTCAATATTTAAATGGAGATGAACAACCTTAAAAAGATGACTTCGTTTGTAATTAATCTCAAAGAGTTGGCGCATATACGAAGATCAGAAAATATTCACCTGGTATAGATTCATAAAATGCGTCACTGACAAGGCTGTGATGTTTACGAAGAAATGAGGCCTGTCCAGCGTATGCCAATATAAGCGAAGGGTATGTCACGGTACACATGCTAATCTGTATCGAGCAGACTGTGAAGTGCCCAACATCGGCGAATAATGCCTCCGTTCCTGCATTTTTTCCAAACTAATCAATTATATAGAGATAATACACCTAACTGAACTTAAATGATTTGGCCAATAAGTAAAGGAGAAAAGCAATCCGATTGTACCTGTTATGGCTAGGACAATGCCACCGAGGGATATCCATCCTTCCTTTTTGTTTCTCTGAAAGTACTCAACAATGTAAATCGGATTGATGGCTTTGACGACCCCTGGGTCGTACTTGAGGAAATTGTAGAGACCAACCATGCCGATAAATGTGAACCAAACACATATGATCGGAGCGAAGCTGTATCCAACTTTGTCGGTCCCGAACCTTTGGACCGAGAACAAACATACCAGTATCGCCACCGAAATCCATACTATCATGTCTGTAAAATATGAAGGTGTTTTGAGTTTTAGAAAGAAAGATAAGTTTAGGAGCCTCTACCTGTATAATGATAAACCTGGGGACCAAAGGTCAAGGTTGGACCATGTAAACCTAAAATAACGATTCAGGGGTGAAATTATCTTAATATGCATTTCTTTCTGCTCTAATACACATGACTCAAACCGTATATCCTAGTGGGTTATGTTCTCTATATCTTACTTATTTCTCTGTTATATTGTGATTCTGCTCCGTTGCAAGGTCCTCCTTCCAACAAAAATAAAAGAAGTTTTTTAGGTTGAGATCTGTACTCGGACATTTGGATGCATTGGAACTCTACATAGGAATGAATTTGTTTAAGTTTTCCCATGGTGCAGGGTATTCAGAGGTTCAAGTGAGTCATTGAATAATAGACTCAAGTCGAGAGATTAATCGTGTTGATGTGACAACAAATAGTAATACCTTCTGTCACTGCAGAAGTAGCTTGCTTGATCCCTCCAACAGCTGACAGAACTGCAACGCACACATGGGATTGCCAATCAAACGTTGCAGATTAATTTATTAGACAATAACTACTTTAATAATATACCAGTCCTATGTTATGCAAGCTAGTGTAATTTAAAGGTGACAACTTGTCGATGACTACATGGAAATGAGTATGCACGATCATGTGACGTTATGTTCGACATGAAGAGATATTGGTATTAATCTAATGTGAACCGAAAGGAAGGCTTAAATTTTGATATGCTAAGATTAGGTTTACATAATTGCATTTTCTAAATGACGTAGTATGTAGATATGATCATAGGCTAGACTACCCGCTTGGGAATGATTGAAGGTGCATACCGGAGATGCAAGGAGTGAGGACACCATCACCAATTACCATGGAAGTGCCAAGCATGGTGGCAAAGAGCAAGAAGAACTTGGCAAATCGGCTCTTCTCGAGCTTGGACTTAAGCCTCGATGCCCTGAGCAAGCGATTGCTTGGCAGTTCTAGCTGGAAATTAGACACATCTTGATCTTCTGATTGTTGACTCGGGATCAACCCTACTCTTGCATATCGGCAGATCAGCGAATACAATGCGAATGTCCCTCCTGAAAAGATTGGAAAAAGAAGCAGAAAATAATTTATTCATGTTCATTGGAGATTGATCAACTAAAACCGAAAAAAAAAAAAAAATCTCCTATACGCTAGGCATCGTTATTTAATCTTGTTTATTTCAATGATTAGAGCCGTTACATTCAATGAATAATGAGTAATCAGTATAACCTGACAAAATTGCCGCTAATCTACCTTAAGTAATAAATTGTTTTTTTTTTTTTAATTTACGCACTAGTATTCTTGAATTATATATATATTTTTAAAAGTTTGACATCATCCTTTTCATATAGTTTCGATATTTTGTCTGATTTCGCATAGCTTCTTGCACTGCTGTAATAAAAAACAGACTAGCCTATGCAAATGAACTCCCTCAGTTGAACATGAGAAGAGCTGGTGCTTCGACAAGACAAAGACCTCCCTCAGTTGAACATGAACACGCCGAAGCTAAACTTTGACATCAGTGCCTTTTTTGGCTGTACATCAATCCCTTTATAGGTCACGCTTTTTTACTAAAATCAACAGAACATACCCATTCACAAAACCAGACAAAAGTCTCCTGACCTATTTAATGAATCTCATCGATAGCAACGAGTCGACGACCATTCATTCATTTCTTTACAATTCAATGCGCAGCATCACTTCAAAAACCAGTACTGTGGATTGCTCTAAGATGACATGTTATGCCAACTTCTATCGCATTCCAATAGCTTAGCAGGCTTCCAATTTAATTTTCCCTCAGACAACTTTACGAACTAGAGTCGGCAAAGAGAAAAGATGGGTCCCATGCTAAAACAATCCTCTTTCTTTGTCCAACCACGAGTGACCCCTACTGCTCGAGACTCTTGGGGTCATATATGTCCCTCTTTCTCGAGATTGACACCAAAAGGAATGCCCCTACATGGGACCTGAACTAGCTGAAGTCCTCACCGGATGAACCTGAAGTTTTTAACTTGCTTGCTAAGTCATACGAGACAGGCTTTGATTATTTGTTTCGAGTGCGCTCAGTTGTCTTGTCCTTGAAACCCTAGACAAAGTGGCCCATGAGTATAAGATTTGTGGTCGGACAACCGGAAAGAATTCCGGCGAATCTGGAAAGTTTACAAAAAATTTAATTCATCAAGTAATATGACGAGTATTTATCTGTCATGTGTTTTGATTAGAGAAATCGTGACTGCCATTATTAAATCCCCTTGACAAACATATCTAATCCACTGAAAGATTATTACCAATCAACAATATATTTTGCTATGTTACATGCCATGAAGGTGAATCTTTCGAATAGATATAAAATAAATTAAGTACTCGATGACATCGTCTTGATGACCATATTATAATTTAAAAACTATGCCGAATTAGGGTCCCAAGATTGTGACCTTGATTGAACATTTTTTTCTAGCTGGGGCAAAAGAATCAAAGTCAAATAGAGTATGGACAACATTTGAGCAGGTGAGTGTTTCGTCTCCTTCGCGTGCACGAAGATCTCTCACTGCTCTGGTCCAGAATTCCACTAGTGGAAGCCTCTGATGATATAACAATATAGACCATTGGTTTTTCTGAGAAAAAACCCTAGATAAACAAAGATTGGTCGGAAAGTGCAGGCCCTTGTTTTGGCCGCAGTCGCACAAAGAACCAACAAAAACTTGGTTCTACTCTAGCTGAAGAATCCTCGAACCAAAGTAACCTTGAATTCAAGATTCCAAACGAACATGGCATGGAGACCGAAAAGAAACTCATACTCGACCAAAGGCCAGATTCTGTGTGTTCTCCTAATTGGCATCACTTATTAATGCCACCGACCCAGAACCAGATGATCCCATCTTGACACATGAGGAAATCCCATCACTTTGACAAGACAGTAAGATCATGGGTAGTGATTTTAGAGGATGAGTTGGATCTTATTTGTCATTGAATTCACATGACATGTGGTAATTCGTGCGCTTCACAAAGAATAAAGCTCTATATGCTAACCAATTTTACTTTAAAAAATTGGATTCACGATGTAGTCTGATCTAACTCCACGCATCACCGCAAACTACTGTGAGATCTTATGACAAAATAAATCAATGAAATTCTAATGGATGCCCACTTTATGTGGAATAGGTATCTCAGACATCATTCGATACTTTTCACTCTAAGACTCCATAAGTCCATACTAACATCTTTCTCCTCTTGGTAGTCATATAAATTGGTGGATCTAAAAAGAAAATGTCTGTAGGAAAATATGGGTAGGTTTCTCTTACCGTCGCCATTGTCGGTGGCGCGTAGGACGATGAAGACATACTTGATGAGAGGGATTAAGGTGATGGTGTAGAAGATCAGGGAGAGGACACCCAAGACGTCGTCATTGTGCTTGATGCCCTCGGTGAAGGTGCTCGAATATACATAAAGCGGGGACGTACCGATGTCGCCGTACACTATCCCGATGCTCTGGAACGCCAGATTCAGTATCACCGGCCACTCCACCGCCTTCAAACATAAGATATCGCATACCATTTTTACTAAACTGTTTGATAAATCTGACTCAAAATTTTAAACTGCGAAGAGAAGTTCAACGTTTGGAATTTAATTCGTACTTACTTGCTTGGAGCCATGAGTCTGATGACCCTGGTATTTAGCAGATTCGACGTCTAGAGAGTCGTATCTGCGCAACTTGTGGCGTGAGAGCTGCTTGCCGTTGACGAGCAGTGGAGATGGTGACGGCGACGGGGAAGCTGTCTTGGATTGTTGGCTTTCGTCTTCCCGGGATTCTTCGACCGCGTCCCCCGACATGTCTGGCTCTCTCCCGAAGTCGTCAAGACACGCTCGCCCACGGGCACGGAGGCGGGCAGGAAAGACAAAGGAACGGGTAGACACAGGGTGGTGGCGAAGGGTTTCGCTGAGGACGAGGTTTTCAGGGGCGAAGATGGTGGGTGTCATATTTATATAGGCAAAAACTAAGCAAGGCCACATGTAGACAAACCTTTCGTTCGAAAGTTTAGAGTGATTACAAAGGAAAATTCAATATGAACGTGCAGCAACAGAGACACCCTGAGCCCGTTTGCTGACGCAAGACACGGGGATGAATCTGGCTCTTTTGAGGGATGAGAAACGAAGAACTAGTTGTTTTAACTTGCGTACCTATCCAATCTTTTCTCAGGTCGGTAGTTTTCCTTGATTGCATCTACACTTACACCAATTACATTGAATTTTGTTAACAATTGCTCTGGAAACACTCGTTAAATACTCAATTAAGAAAAGTATATAGTTTGCAGTGCACTTATTACCTTCATGTGTATGCACAATGAGCGTTCTAAAAATCAAATCATTTCAAATTACGTATACTTAACAAGTGCCCTGAGAGACTCATTAACATTACCCATCTTTTATCTTAATGGCTAGAAAGTTAAGACTTCGGATGAATAAATTTGTAAATCATACTCGATCTCACGTGATATTATATTGGATAAATTGCATGCTTGGTCTCAGCTGACGATCGTGATAGAGAGATCTGTCCTTACACGAGCCATCCACAGCTTGAGAGAGAGCTTGACAAATTCAACTTTGAACTACGCGCACCTCTAGGTGTCAGCATTGTCCAATCCACAGAGAGAGATTCTCGTGCTGTAGCTAGTCGTGGTCACGTGCGACATGTGTATCCGTGGCAATATTTTTGGAAGTCTACATTATTGTCGACTAAATTAATTGACGAAACACATGTTTTTGATTAATATATCAATGTTTGTACTCCCGAAAAGTAAAAAATTGACAGTCGATGAATCGTAGGCATTGACAAGAGTGTTCTTTTGGGGACCATTGAGCAGATCCCATGCTGATTCATGCGAAATATGCTACAAACCAACGCTCTTAGGAGCAAACACAGCAGATTAATTAATTAAATCACCTTTCCCTTAATCAAGCAACTGCTCTAATCAAATTGGTTCACTGTATCTTTCGGTCATGATCGAATCCCCGTGACAATCACGATCGCTTATTTCGAAGCCATTGACCACATTTGAATAATTAGATGACTCTTTGCGTCCAAGATTTAAGATATTAGATGGATTGGTTGAGCTCAATTAAAGCTAGTGTCTGATCAAGATGCTTCATTAGAAAATAGACAAAATCCTTTAGCAATTCCTTACTATAAGATTTACATGTTATGGATTATGAATTTTATTCAGATAAACATATTATAGATTATAAATCTTGTGATATCCCAAAATTTGATTCTATGTCGAATATATGAAATGTTATTTCACCAATGCATTTATAGTTATTTTATTCTGAACTGATTACTCATTAGTTAACTAATCTATTAGGTGAGACCGCTCGATCATAGGATCAATAAGGGTCAATACTACACTATTATAAGTTAATTAGCAAACAGATATAAATCGATTTGATGGAAGTACCGTGACATCCCGATTTTCCAATTCTATTTTCAATAAATTGAGACTGGCATTTCGTTGGCATGCATATAGTTTTTTTCCTTGAGTCGGTCACTCATGTGAAAACTAGTCTATCATGTGAAGCCGTTAAGAGATTTTAATGCATCAAACTCGAGAATTTGACCAAGAAGGGCCCTTTCGACTGAGCTAATCTACAATGGTTATTACGGCACAAATAAAAATTGATTAGAGACCGGAGATAGGTTAACTCGATAAAGGCATGTGATCAAGTGGGGGCGATTCCACCAGATTGCACAATTCTTGTCGATTAGTACTAGACCAACTTTTCTGTCGATTGGGTACCCTATGTCTGTATTTGAAACCTTGAGATTACCCTGATAACCGAAAGTCACCAATGTGTCAAAGATGTACATTGTGGCTTGAATTGATTAATCACGGGTCAAATGCATGAAAATTTCCAAAAGCTGCCCGCTAGATCAGGATGCACTAGTATCATGCCAAAGTGAAATTAACCGTGAAATTGAGATCGAATTCTAAAATTGGAAGCCATGGTGTGTCACAAATCTTATTAGGAACATTGGATTAATTTATGAACTTTAATTGTACTCATTTGGAAGAGAATTGATTGGAATTGAAAAGTTGTTGTATAAGATTTTATGTCCCAGCGGAAAATGAAATTAGACCTATTGAAGATTGTTGTGGAGGACTGAGATAGTGGAAGATGATGTCATCCTAGGTCATGGTAGTTAAGGCAAAAGAATGAGGAGATGACAAGTAAAGGGTTGAGATCAAATCCCAAAAAGGTGGGATGTCACTTCCCCCTTGTCTCCATCATCTTCTTCATTTGAACTAGGAGGAGAGAAAGGGAAGCAACCGATTGAACGAACTAGCAGCTCGCCCCCTCCCCATGCAATGCCGTCCGCCCGTTCGTCGCAGCCGTTGCCGTCGCTAGAGCCGTCGCGGTCGTCGCTCGTCCACGCAAGAAGACCCGCGTGCCGCTCCGCCGACTAGCTCATCGCTTGCCGCCTTCGTCCGCGCGTTCCAGCTCATCACCCACCGTCCCATAGCTGTCCGACACTGCTACACGTCGCTAGAGCTGCCGCCAGTCACCGCCCGAGCTACTGTTGTCCTCCTTCACCGGTTTCACACTCGAACCGCCGCCAAGCCACCTCCATCCAACCTCAACCAGCAGCTCGCTGAGTGGGTTTTGCAGCCCAGTCGTGGCCCGTTTTGGCTGGCTTCCCGACCCCGAAAGCTCAGCCCACCTTGAGGAAAGTCGATCCCCGTTGCGTCCCCGTCGTGTGGAATCGCTCAGCTCGTCATTTGAGTGAGTTTACCTCACTAAATATTGATTAGAGGGTTAATGATGCCTCAAGTGTGTTTAGCTTAGGTTAATTAAGATTAGGTGTATATATTAGTTTATTTATTTGCGGATTAGATTAAGATGTTTAATTAAGTTAAAGTATGTTTAGTTTAAAGTTAAATAGGTTATTTTAATATAAGCCTTGATGTGACTTAAAGGAATTTATTTCTGATTTAAATAAATGCTTCAAAATTATTGGATTATTTAATAATATATTATATTCCGAAAATTATTAAAATATTATTATTTTAAAAAAAATCGAAAAATTATTTCTTACCTCAATTGCTCAGAATTTCGTGCTGATCACTGCTATGTATTTAAAATTTAAATTTGATGAATAGTTAATGCAAATTGAGTGTTGATTGTGATAAATTGAAATTTTATTTATAAAATCCCAAGTGTCGGATTTGGCACCGAAATTGGATTTTTAAGAATTGATATTGTAATTGGAGTATTTGAGTGCTATGCTGAGTATGAATTGTTGTATGATAATCCTTTACCAAAATAAAAGAAAATTGTTGTATGATAATTAAGAGAAATTGTCTTGAGCTACTGAACTAGATTTGCCCCTATATGGGATGCCTCATACAACGGATGCGCATCGCAATTGATTCTAAGCCCATGCTCCTTCGGGAATGCCGTCGACATACTGGAGAAGCCGCGCTCCATGGCGGAGAGGCGATGCCTAGCTATATGTCAGTAGATAGCCGAACTGCGAATAGGCTATGCCCTTGTGTGGCAATGAATGATAATTGGAACGCTTGCTGTGATTGTGAATTATGTGAAATTAATTGTGTTCCAATAGTTTAAATTCTTATAACTACCTGTGATTAAGTGATATGAACTGTACTAACCTGTAGGAAGGAAATAAGACGATGTAAGTCTTCTGTGCTGTGTGGCTAGACCACTCTTGAGCATATTTTCTTTCTAATAAGAGTTTAGGAGGAGTGAACTTGTTGAAACAATGTCTCACCCCGTTGTGGGAAAATATTGCAAGGTCGTAGATGGTTGGACTCTCGGAGAAGAATGGCATCCCAGTGCACATTGTCGAGCAGGTGCATAGTTTTCCTGACCTTGGGAGCCATTGGGTCTACGAGCTGATCATGACCACTGTCTGGATTCAGGAGACCGAGGATATCAGGGTACCACATAGGTTTAAGGCATGGTTCCGTTTTAGGGCTAATGGCTTTAGGATTGATCCACTCGATAGTTTTGATATTTCACTTGCTATGGTGGATGCTATTTTTGGTGAAGGTGTAGCTAACCTTTCTGATAGTAGGGTGGACAACCCATCGTCTCCGGACCTAGTGCAGTCAGATGTGGAGGATGTGGGATCGACGAATGAGTCCGACTAGTAGTCATAGGATTGTTCCTCTTTTTTGGTGGATCGATCCCGGTTGTACTGACTGACCCTTTTTGATGCACATAATCTTTGACCCATTTTTTGTGCATATAGTCCCTGATCCTGTTAGTGTATGTAAACTCTGGAATGATTATATATGAAAGTATGTTGGGTTGTTTTTGAATTGATTTTTCCTATTGTCTTATTCCGTAAGTTTTGTTAGGGGTTTCTTAGTACATTCCGCGTGCGTATAATAATTGAATGGGGTCGGCAACACTACCTGATAATATCGCATTTACATGACCATAGCGGGTTTTTCACGTGTCTCGGGGTTCAAGGCGTGACGTATTCAAAAACAACCCAACATACTTTCATATATAATGACTCTCGGAGAAGAATGATATCCTAGTGCACATTGTCGAGCAGGTGCATAGTTTTCCTGACCTTGGGAGTCATTGGGTCTACGAGCTGACCATAATCACTGTCTGGATTCAGGAGAACGAGGATATTAGGGTACCACATAGGTTTAAGGCATGGTTCCGTTTTGGGGCTAATGGATTTAGGATTGGTCCACTCGATAGTTTTGATATTCCACTTGCTGTGGTGGATGCTATTTTTGGTGAAGGATGGTAGGGTGGACAACCCATCGTTTCCGGACCTAGTGTAGTCAGATGTGGAGGATGTGGGATCGACGAATGAGTCTGACTAGTAGTTATAGGATTGTTCCTCTTTTTTGGTGGATCGATCCCGGTTTTACAGACTGACCCTTTTTTATGCACATAATCTCTGACTCATTTTTGGTACATATAGTCCCTGATCCTGTTGGTGTATGTAAACTCTGGAATGATTATATATGAAAGTATGTTGGGTTGTTTTTAAATTGATTTTTCCTGTTGTCTTATTCCGTAAGTTTTGTTAGGGGTTTCTTAGTACATTCCACGTGCGCATAATAATTGAATGGGGTCAACAACACTATCTGAGAATGTCGCATTTACATGACCATGACAGGTTGCTCACGTGTCTCGGGGTTCGAGGCGTGACGTATTCAAAAACAACCCAACATACTTTATTATATAATCATTCCAGAGTTTACATACGCTAACAAAGATCAGGGACTATATGCACCAAAAATGGATAAGAGATTATGTGCATCAAAAAGGGTCAATCTGCATAACAGGGATTGATCCACCAAAAAAGAGGAACAGTTATATGACTACTAGTTGGACTCATTCGTCGATCCCACGTCATCCACATCTGACTGCACTAGGTCCGGAGACGATGAGTTGTCCACCCTACCATCAGGAAGGTCAACTACACATTCACCTAAAATAGCATCCACCACAGCAAGTGGAATATCAAAACTATCGAGTGGACCAATCCTAAAGCCATTAGCCCCAAAACGGAACCATGCCTTAAACCTATGTGGTACCCTGATATCCTCGGTCTCCTGAATCCAGACAGTGGTCATGATCAGCTCGTAGACCCAATGACTCCCAAGGTCAGGAAAACTATGCATCTGCTCAATAATGTGCACTGGGATGCCATTCTTCTCCGAGGGTCCAGCCATCTACGGCCCTGTAATATTTTCCCACAACGGGGTGAGACATTGTCTCAGCAAATTCACCCCTTCTAAAACCTTATTAGAAAAAAAATACGTCCAAGAGTGGTTTAGCCACACAACACAGAAGACTTACATCGTCTTATTTCCTTCATGCAGGTTAATACAGTTCATATCACTTAATCACAAGTAGTAATAAGAATTTAAATCATTATAACACAATCAATTTCACATAATTCACAATCACAACAAGCGTTCCAATTATCATTCATTGCTACACAAGGGCATAGTCTACTCGTAATTCGACTATCTACTAACATATAGCCAAGCATCGCCTCCCCACCATGGAGCGTGGCTTCGTCAATACGTTGACGGCATTCCCGAAAGAGCATGGGCTCAGAATCAACTGCGACTCGCATCCGTTATATGGGGCATCCCATATAGGGGCAAATCCACCTCAGTAACTTAAAAAAATTCCTCTTAATTATCATACAACAATTCATACTCAGCATATCATTCAAATACTCCAATTACAATATCAATCCTTAAAAATCCAATTTCGGTGCCAAACCCGACACTTGGGATTTTATGAATAAAAATCTCAATTTATCACAATCAACACTCAATTTGCATTAACCACTCATCAAATTTAAATTATAAATACACATCGGTGATTAGCACAAAATTCTGAGCAATTGAGGTCAAAAATAATTTTTCGAATTTTTTTTAAATAATAATATTTTAATAATTTTCGAAATGTAATATATTATTAAATACTCCAATAATTTCGAAACATTTATTTAAATCATAAATAAATTCCTTTAAGTCACATCAAGGCTTATATTAAAATAAACCTACTTAACTTTAAACTAAACATACTTTAACATAATTGAATACCTTAATCTAATCCACAAATAAATAAACTAATCTATCCACCTAATCTCAATCAACCTAAGCTAAACACACTTAAGGCATCATTAACCCTCTAATCAAGATTTAGTGAGGTAAACTCACTCAAATGACAAGCCGAGCAATTCCACATGACGGGGATCGACTTTCCTCAAGGCGAGCTGAGCTTTTAGGGTTGGGATGTTGGCTGAAATGGGCCACGACTAGGCTGCAAAACCCACTCGGCGAGCTGCTGGTTGAGGTCAAACGGAGGTGGCTCGGCGGCGGTTTGGGCGTGAAATCGGCGAAGAAGGACGGCGGTAGCTCGAACGGTGACTGGCGGCAACTCCAGCAACGTGTAGCAGTGTCGAACAGCTACGGAACTGAGATAGCTAGTACGAGTACCTAGAGGGGGGTGAATAGGTATACAAATAAAATTTCTCGAAGCTTGCACGATATTTAAACAATTAGAGAATTTGCAACAGTTAAAAATTCAATCGCAAGACTGAGTAAGGGAAAGAGAGAATTGAACACTCGGTTTATAGTGGTTCGGCTTGATTCAAGCCTACGTCCACTCTTCTGCACTGACAGCCGATTGGCTGGATTCCACTATGATCAAAGAGTTGTTACAGTGTTGATCTTCCTTGATTTCTAGGTGTAGATGATCTACCACACTCGCTCAAGGCGTCACCAAGTATAAACACTCTCAGTATACAATTTCGCTCAGTCTCAACTAACAATCAAGGATCTTCAGACTCTGGAATTTTTCTATCGATCACACACTTAAAACAACTAGAACGTCTTCCTTTTATACTCCTTCATGCCATCATAGCCGTTGGCACTTACCAAAGGAATTCCTCCAATCTACCCGTTGGACGGAATCAATCAAGAAGATCATCCGAGCTATTTAAGGAATCTGATGATAGCCCATCAATCCTGTTCGCCCATACAATCAGGATCTCAGTTTCCAAGAATAGAATAATCCAAGATTATTTCGTCGAACATCGGATCTTCAATCGATCTTAGATAAGAGTCAAAGAATCCGAAATGATTATCCAACCAAAGAATCTATTCCAGAGGATAGGATCAAATCCTCAATCATAAACCTTGGCTTTGGATTTCCTTCAACACTGGATTAAAAAGACTGTCAGAGAGAATAATTTTGAGTCTTGAGTCTTGAGTCTTGAGATTACAAAGTCTTGAGACTATAAAGTCTTGAGACTTTAACTATCGATATCCAGACTTAGACTGATAGAAATGTTTTGTCAGCTTCAAAATATTCTGGAAAGATTTCTCCAACAATCTCCCCCTTTTTGATGGTGACAAAACTTTCTTGAAGATTTGAACAACTTTGACCTGCAAAAACATTTCTCAAGTAATATGGCTAACTCATAAAGATTAATAAACAACCAGACTCTGCATCCACAGCAAATTGGTTAGTCTTTCATGAGTAATACCATGTAACAATACTTGATATAAATGCAACCAGTCAAGCATCAAAATCCACAGCCAATTCAGTCTAACACTCAAGTTCAAGTTCTCAAGTCCTACTCAAAAATAAACACAAAAGTCAAATAAAGTTTTAAAATAATGTTTGTTCAAATTGGTTCTCCCCCTTTTTGTCATCATTAAAAAGAGGGTGAGAAAGGAGTCATGTCTGCTTGGGAATGCGCACGATCTGGAAATCCCCAATGGACTGGACTACTCCTTCGAGCTTCTTCAGATCTTCTCGCAGATGAGCTACCTCTTCTCTCTTGGCATTGGCTTGAAGTTGCAGAGCGAGGTCTTTGTATCTATCTTCCAGAGAGACTGAAGATGCTTGTCCAGCATGCTTCAAAGCTTGGATTTCACAGTCCAGAATATATATCTGGTTACGCATTTCCAGAAGAATATTCATGATACTACGAAGATCTACAGAATCATCCGTCTGTGTACTGGCATTGGCTTTCTCAGAGTGTGTGTGTGCAGACGATGGCACTTCTGAACGGTCTGGCAGATTTGGAATCGTCGTATCATCTTCTTCAGGCAATTGAGAGACCTGAACTTCTTCTGGGTCTTCTGGAGATTTTCTTGGATCTTCAGCAGCATGAGGTGGAGACCTCTCTTGCTCGCTAACTCCCCCTGTCTCTAGGACATCGAAAGTGGAAGAGTGATAGTCATGCTCTTGATTTCCCTTCTCTCCAGATTTATCAGCAGACTGTTCTTTTTCTTCTTCTCTTTCTTCCTCAACTTCTTTCTCCTTCTCTCTGTGTTCTTCTTCTTCTCTGCTCTGCTGAAGTTCTGTCGAATAAGGCACAGAACGTCTTGTTCTTGTCAGTGCTGGAATAGTGGGATCTTCATCATTTTCATCCTCATCCTCCAGGATAAGAGTTCTTTTCCTCTTTTTCGATGAAGCACCAATGGCCTTCTTTCCTTTCCCTTTTGAAGCAGACTGGACTGGAGATTTCACTTTGAATTTCTCCATTGCCTTAGAGAGTTCTTGCAGACGCATCTTCATTAACATTTTCAACCCTACCACCATCTTATCACACGATCGAACACAAAAAGTATGTGGCAGTTCAATATTCAGATGTCTGAAGATCTTGGTCACCAGACCAGGGTAAGGCAATTGTCCTTTGTCTTTTGACACTGCTCTGTACATATGGAAAAGAATAGTGTGCGGGAGAGAAAACTTCCGTCCTGAGTTGATCGCATACATCAACTTTGCTTCAGAAAGAGACACAGAAGTCTTTGAAGTAGACTTAGGTCTGAGACAATTGATCACAATCTTGTGAAGCACAATGTTGATGGCATTCATCCTGGAATAGATAATTTTCTTATCTACATCCCTATCTTTGACAAGATCCAGAGTAGTTCGAGCAGGTGAGACTTTGATTGGGAGATAGCGTCCCCGTTCAACTCCAACTATGTCCGCCAACATATTCACATCTACCACATAGACTTTGTCTCGAACACTGAATGAAATTCTATTCGCATCCAAAAAGCTAAGATTTGAATAGAAATAAGCGGTCAAATGATCATACCCGTCTGTAGAGTCAGAGCAGAAAGTCTCAAGTTGAAGCAAATTCAACTTCTCTCTTAGGTTCAAGTTGATGGAATCCAGGAAGTCAAAATCAACACTTCTAGGGTTGATTACCCCTCTTTTCAACAGACTGTAATACACTTTTTCCTGATCCTTGGATTTAAACAAATCCATTCGATTTCCTTTCACCTTTGCCGCCACACCCATTTTAGGTTTAAATTCAAGGAACATTTTTTCATCATCATTCCCGTCAATCAGATTTTGTCCTGGCATACGAGGATCTCTTGGAATGTTCGCAAGTGCTTCCTCTGCTTTTCCTTTCGGGGCAATTCCCCATTCCTCCATTTTCTTCAGAAAAAGATACTCATTCCCATAATTTTTGTCCTTAAGGAAGTCATCTATGTAGTTCAATGGAGTACCTGTGCTTTTCAATGCACAATAAAGTTTATACAAAAAGGAGGGCTTTTGAACTCTTACTGGGTCGGCATCCTCGATTATCTCTTCTTCCAGATTATGACTTGCACTTTGTGGGGCAGGAGATGCTGAATGACGTGGAGGAGAGCGAATCGGACTTTGTCGCTGACCAGGTAAGTCTTCTTCCTCAGTGAGATCGAAATGAGTCGGTCCCTTCTTCATTCTTTGTGGTCCCCTGTTTGCGATTCTTAATGATTTCCTCGAAGACGACATCTTTCTTTGTCTATTGGAGGATTCCTTCACTTGCTTTCCCAAGAAAAATGACCACTTTCTCGACGATGAACAAAGAGTAGAAACAGTATCGAGAGGAGAGTGCTTTTTAGGGTTTTGAAAATTGGGGAAAGAAAAAAAACTGTATATATATAACTCAGTTTTTGAAAAAGGAAGTTCAATCGGTGCAAGGAAAGTGAACGATTACTTCTTTTCAAAATCGATAACTGCCAAAATTATTAAACAAAAGATCGTACATTTTCGAGTTAATTATAACTAAATGACAATTAGTACCTTTTAGATGAAATACAACTTACAGTCTTTAGCCATGAATGTCTGAGTCTCAGGACTTAGAGTCTAAGAGATCAGAGTCTTAGAGTTGGTGAGTCTCTAGACTTTAACTTCTTCAAGCTTCAAAATGTTGAGTCTCGAGCGGATAAAGTCGAACTGATTCTTCTCCAAAGGCTTTGTGAATATGTCCGCTAGTTGACTTTTTGAATCAACAAATTGAATCGAGATTTCTCCATTTTGAATATGATCTCTAATAAAGTAATGACGAATCTCAATATGCTTTGCTCTTGAATGAAGGATTGGATTTTTGGTGAGATTGATAGCGCTGGTGTTGTCACATCTGATTTCTGTGCATGAGTCTTCAATGCCAAAGTCTTGTAGCTGTTGTTTTATCCATAGAATTTGCGAACAGCAGCTTCCAAGAGCTACATACTCTGCTTCTGTCGTTGAAAGAGCTACAGTGCTTTGCTTCCTCGAAAACCAAGACACCGTTCTGTTTCCAAGTAGTTGACAAGTTCCAGAAGTGCTCTTTCTATCGACTCTGCAACCGGCCAGATCTGCATCTGAGTATCCTAGAAGATTAAAGTCTCCCTTCTTTGGATACCAAAGACCGATGCTTGAAGATGAAGCAACGTATTTGATAATTCGTTTCACGGCAATGAGATGTGATTCTCTAGGATCTGATTGAAACCTAGCACAGATACAAACACTAAACAAAATATCAGGTCTAGAAGCAGTAAGATAAAGAAGTGAACCGATCATGCTCCTATACAGCTTTTGATCTACTTTCTTCCCTTCTTCATCCTTGTCTATCTTCTGAGAACATGACATTGGTATGTCGATCTTTTTGCACTTTTCCAATCCAAACCTTTTGACAAGATCATTCGCATATTTTTCTTGATGGATGAAAGTTCCTTCCTTCATTTGTTTCACTTGGAGTCCAAGAAAGAATGTTAACTCTCCCATCATACTCATTTCAAATTCATCCTGCATAGACTTAGAAAATTTCTTGCAAAGACTTTCATTAGAGGATCCAAAAATAATGTCATCAACATATATTTGAACAAGTAAAAAGTTTTTGTTTTCCTTTTTGATAAACAAAGTAGTATCTACTTTACCTTTGACAAAACCATTTTGTAATAAAAACTTATTTAGTCTGTCGTACCAAGCTCGAGGTGCTTGCTTTAGACCATACAGAGCCTTTTTCAGTCTGAAGACTAAGTCTGGCTTCTTTGGGTCTTCAAATCCAGGCGGTTGTTCCACATAAACTTCCTCATGGATAAATCCATTTAGGAATGCACTTTTGACATCCATTTGGAATAGCCTGAAATTTTTGTAACAAGCAAACGCAAGTAATAGACGAATAGCTTCTAACCTTGCAACGGGTGCGTAAGTCTCGTCATAGTCTATTCCTTCTTCTTGCGTATATCCTTTGGCCACGAGTCTTGCTTTGTTTCGTACGACTTTTCCTTTTTCGTTCATTTTGTTCCTGAATACCCATTTGGTTCCAATAACAGTTTTACCTTTTGGTTTAGATGTCAATTCCCAGACATCATTGATGTTGAACTGTCTGAGCTCTTCTTGCATAGCTTCGATCCAGCTTTCATCAGATAAGGCTTCTTCTATGCTTTTTGGTTCAATTTCAGAGATGAGAGCCACAGCACTAGATTCTTCATGCCTTTTTGATCTGGTGCGGATTCCTTCATTAAGTTCGCCAATAATAAGATCTTTGGGATGACTGGATTTGTGCTTCCAGTTACCAGGTTGATGATCTCTTTTTTTATTTGATTCTCCATGAGCGTCTTGATGATGGACTTCCAGAATCTGAGATGCTTCTTGAGATGTAGACATTTGAAGATCTAGAGCGGATTCAGTCTCTTCGAACTGAGTCTGGCTGGATTCATCTTGCACTGAGTCTTGGAATTTGACATTCATTGATTCTTCCACAGACTGGCTTTTTTTTGTTGTAGACTCTGTAGGCTTTGCTTGATGTAGAATATCCAAGGAAGATGCCTTCATCTGATCTCCAATGCTCTGGGTTCTTGTTGGTCCGAAGAGATCCATATGAAGCAACTGTATTACATGATTAGTAGATACATGATTTATTTGCTTAAATGAATTTCTTACCTGCTTTCCCAGAATGCATGGAGTGCATAAGTCAGACTTTTGGTATGGCAGTTTAGGTAGACCTCGAACAAGCTGCTTTGAAGAGATTTTGGCTAATTGCTTCTTGTTGATATGGCCAAGTTTTCTGTGCCATAGAATTGCTTCATCTTGAATTGAGATTAAGCATTGTTCTTCATTTGGCTTTACATCAAGGAGGTAGATGTTTCCATGCCTTCGACCCATGAAAGACTGAGTCGAATCTTTGCTAATTCCAGAACATATGCCTTCTTGAAAGAAGATCTTGTAACTAGTATCACACAATTGGCTAATGCTGAGTAGATTGTAGTTGAGTCCTTCCACTAGAGAGACATTGCTTATTGTGAGATTTCCAATTTTCGCAGTTCCGAATCCCACAATACTTCCTTTGCTATTTCCTCCGAATGAAACTTTTCCACCATTTACTTTAATAAGCTTTATGAAACATTTTGAGTCTCCTGTCATGTGTCTTGAGCATCCGCTGTCAAGATACTACTTTATCTTCTTTTTGACAGAGACCTGCATTCAAAAAAGAGTCTCAAGCTTTCTTTGGTACCCAAATTTTCTTGGGTCCTTTGGTGTTAGTAGGATGAGCATTATTAGGCCATACTCTCGTAACAGGCTTCCAAACCATAGGACAATCTTTTTCAAAATGATCCTGACTGTTACACTTAGAACATCTTAAAGCATTTCGACCTACAGGCTTTACAAAAACTCTTTTGAAATGATTTTTATAAGCCTCTCTCGATGGTCTTTTCTTTATTCTTTCTTTTACTTTCGGAAAATCAATCAAAGGGATTGTTTCAGCTGTCATACCTAGACCCGACTTATTAAAGTAAGGTCTTTGGTTGAAAGGACTTTTTCAAGTTTTTCGGACCCTATTGAAAATTTCTTTGAAATTTTTGATAAATCAGTTTTTAAGAAAGCATTTTCTTTTGAAAGATTGTCTTCATTTTCTTTAAGAGTAGAAACATTCAAGTCTAAATTTTTTACCTTTTCTTCTAAAATGTTTTCCTTTTGTTTTAAAACTGAGTTTTCCTTTTTAAGTTCGGAAATCCTTTTAAGAGAAGTCTTAAGACTAAAACATAACTCATCAATATATTTAGAGACTTTGACAGGGATTTTATAATCACTTACCTCAAATTCACTGTCTGAGTCTGATCCAGAGTCTGAGTCTGATTGCGCCATTAGACACAGGTTGGCATATTCCTCATCACTCTCTTCACACTCTGTATCGCTCCAGGTTTCGGCTTTAAGAGCTTTTCGAAATTTCTCAGCTTTTCCTCTTTTCTTTTTCAGAAGAGGACAGTTGGGTCTGATGTGTCCCTTCTTTTTACATTCGAAGCAAACTACATCTTTGTTTGGTTCCTCATCATCAACAGACTTGGTCTGCTGTCTCTGAAAACTTTGTTTCTTTGGGATGAACCTTCTGCCTTTTCTATTCAGTTTTCTGAATCTTCTTATCATGAGGGCGAGCTCCTCATCATCCATATCATCTTCAGAATTTGCATCATCAGAATCATCATTTGATTTTAGTGCAATAGATTTCTTACCTCTTGGATCTTCGTCTTCATTAATTCGTTCCACTTCGTAAGACTGAAGAGTTCCAATCAGTTCGTCTACAGATAATGGCATGATTCTTTGCGTCTCTCTTATTGAAGTCTTTATATGATTCCAATTCTTGGAGAGTCCACGTAGAAGCTTGTTCACCTTCATGGGATCAGAAATTTTTTGTCCTTGGTTCTCAAGACCATTGACAATATCTGTAAAACGACTAAACATGTCAGTTATAGATTCTCCTGGTTTCATTTTGAAGGATTCATATTGACCAAGAAGAATGTTAATTCTGGTCTCCTTCACTCGATCTGTCCCTTCATAAGTGATATGTAACCTGTCTCAGACTTCTTTTGCTGTGACACAAGAAGATATTCTGTTATATTCAGTTGGTGACAAAGCACAATATAAAGAATAAATTGCTTTAGCATCGAGTGCTTGTCTCTTGTTTATTTCTTCTTGAGACATTCCGCTGGTTTCAACGGTTTCTTTTCCTCTTTCAGTGATTGATGCAGCAGCAGGAGTGATTCCTTTTTCCACTACGTCCCATTCCAGAGGATCCTTTGATCGTAGGAAAGCTTTCATCTTGTTCTTCCAGATGTTGTAATCCTTTCCATCGAAATAGGGAGGTCTGGTATTGCTTTGCCCCTCCATCAGCCCCGGTGCTAGCATACTAGCCATGGATCTTTTACTCTGAAGTAAAACACTTCAAACAAAGTAAGAACACGAGCTCTGATACCAATTGAGATAGCTAGTACGAGTACCTAGAGGGGGGTGAATAGGTATACAAATAAAATTTCTCGAAGCTTGCATGATATTTAAACAATTAGAGAATTTGCAACAGTTAAAAATTCAATCGCAAGACTGAGTAAGGGAAAGAGAGAATTGAACACTCGGTTTATAGTGGTTCGGCTTGATTCAAGCCTACGTCCACTCTTCTGCACTGACAGCCGATTGGCTGGATTCCACTATGATCAAAGAGTTGTTACAGTGTTGATCTTCCTTGATTTCTAGGTGTAGATGATCTACCACACTCGCTCAAGGCGTCACCAAGTATAAACACTCTCAGTATACAATTTCGCTCAGTCTCAACTAACAATCAAGGATCTTCAGACTCTGGAATTTTTCTATCGATCACACACTTAAAACAACTAGAACGTCTTCCTTTTATACTCCTTCATGCCATCATAGCCGTTGGCACTTACCAAAGGAATTCCTCCAATCTACCCGTTGGACGGAATCAATCAAGAAGATCATCCGAGCTATTTAAGGAATCTGATGATAGCCCATCAATCCTGTTCGCCTATACAATCAGGATCTCGGTTTCCAAGAATAGAATAATCCAAGATTATTTCGTCGAACATCGGATCTTCAATCGATCTTAGATAAGAGTCAAAGAATCCGAAATGATTATCCAACCAAAGAATCTATTCCAGAGGATAGGATCAAATCCTCAACCATAAACCTTGGCTTTGGATTTCCTTCAACACTGGATTAAAAAGACTGTCAGAGAGAATAATTTTGAGTCTTGAGTCTTGAGTCTTGAGATTACAAAGTCTTGAGACTATAAAGTCTTGAGACTTTAACTATCGATATCCAGACTTAGACTGATAGAAATGTTTTGTCAGCTTCAAAATATTCTGGAAAGATTTCTCCAACAGGAACGGCGAACGACGAGCTGGAATGCGCGGACGAAGGCGATGAACGACGAGATGGTCGGCGGAGCGGCGCACGGACGAGCGACGACCGCGACGACTCCAGCAACGGCGATGAACGGGCGTACGGCGTCGCACGGGGAGGGGGCAAGCTGCTGGGTCAACCGATTGCTTCCCTCTCTCTCCTTCTAGTTCAAATGAAGAAGATGATGGAGATAAGGGAGAAGTGACATCCCACCTTTTTGGGATTTGATCTCAACCCTCCATTTGTCATCTCCTCCTTCTTTTGCCCCAACTGTCATGACCTAGGATGGCATCATCTTCCACTATCTCAATCCTCCACAACAATCTTCAATAGCTCTAATTTTTATTTTCCGCTGGAGCATAAAATCTTGTACAACAATTTCTTTAATTCCAATCAATTCTCTTCCAAATGAGTACAATTAAAAAGTCCATAAATTAATCCAATGATCCTAATAAAATTTATGACACACCATGGTTTCTAATTTCAGAATTCGATCTTAATTTCACGATTAATTTCACTTTGGCACGATACTAGTGCGTCCTGATCTACTAAGCAGCTTTTAGAAATTTTCATGCATTTGACCTGTGGTTGATCAATTCAAGCCATAATGTACATCTTTGACACATTGACGACTTTCGATTGTCGAGGTAATCTCAAGGTTTCAAATACGAACACAGGGTACCCAATTAACAGAAAAGTCAGTCCATTGCCAATTGACAAGAATTGTGCGATCTGGTAGAATCACCCACACCTGATCACATGCCTCTGTCGAGTCGACCTATCTCTGGTCTCTAATTGATTTTTATTTGTGCCGTAATAACCTTTGCAGATTAGCTCGGTCGAAAGGTCGCTTCTTGATCAAATTCTCGAGTCTGATGCATTAGAATCTCTTAACGGCTTCACCTGATAGATTAGTTTTTATATGAGTGGCCAACTCAAAAAAAAAAAAAAAAAAACTATATGCGTGCCAACGAAATGCCCATCTCAATTTATTAAAAATAAAATTGGAAAATCGGGATGTCACAAATACATAGTCGATTCACGGGTGATTCCACACGATTATGATATTTGCATCAAACAACGATAAACCGATTTTTCAATTGATATTATATTCATGGTACATAATTGAACTCTCACAATTACATGGCATTCAAGGGTCATCCACGATTCAAAGAAACACAAACGTAGATCGAAAATTATCGATCACAAGTCAACTGCATGAGAACTCCTAAAAGCCACTCAAACGTATTCATGTTCTTTTTCTATTCCGGAAATATAAATTTTATACAGTTACCAAGTGTGTTCAAATGTTCAGAAATTTGTCCAAAGAACATAATGGGATATAACTATTTATAAGCAGACATTATTCCTAGGAATATAATGATTACCAAATGCACTCTAAGATTCCATAAATCCATACTAACATCTTCTATTCTTGGTACTCATATAAATGGTGCTTCTAATAAAAATGTGTGTAATTAATATGGTAGGTTTCTCTTACCATCGCTGTTGTCGGTGGCGCGTATGACGATGAAGACATACTTGATCAAAGGGATCAAGGTGATGATGTAGAGAATCAGGGCGAGGACGCCCAAGATGTCGTCGTTGTGCTTGATGCTGTCGGTGAAGGTGCTCGCGTGCACATAAAGAGGGGACGTGCCAATGTCGCCGTACACTATCCCGATGCTCTGGAACGCCAGACTAAGTATCACCGGCCATTCCACCTCCTGAAGTTTGACAAATCTGACTTTCTCAGAAGTTTGAACTGCGGAGAGGTCGTCGATGATCGGAATTTAATCTGTACTTACTTGCTTGGAGCCATAACGATGATGACCTGAACATTTAGCGGATTCGACGTCTAGAGAGGCGTATGTGCGCAACTTGTGGCGCGAGAGCTGCTTTCCGTTGATGGGCAGTGGCGGTGGCAACGGCGATGGGGAAGCTGTCTCGGATTGTCAGCTGTCGTCCTCCCGGGATTCTTCGACCGCGTCCCCCGACATGCCTGGCTCTCTCTCCCGAAGACGTCAAGACGCACGCTGGCGCGGAGGTACAGAGGCGGGCGGGAGAGACAAAGGAACGGTTAGAGACAAGGTGGTGGCGAGTGGGTTTCGCAGAGGACGAGGTTTCGAGAGGTGAGGATGGTTGGTGTCGTATTTATATATAGGCAAAGCTAAGCATGGCCACATGAGGACAAACTGTTGAAAACAAACAAAGAACAAATGAAGGCAGGAATTTAATGAAGTTCGGCAATGTGCCTACGTCCTCGGACAAAAACCCTCCCACTCTTCTCTTTTTGTGTTATGAGAGATGATATGCCATTCTTCTCTATACGTACATAACAAGGTTGCTACAATTAAGAAAACAAGAACCATAAAAGAAAGAATATCCTTGAAATCAAGATGCAGAATTAGGAAATACAATATTTACAACTACTTTCCAAGTATAGGAGAACGAATTCTGCCAACAAAAACCTTTCGTTCAAAAGTTTGGAGTGATTGCAAAGCAAAATTCAAGATGAACGTGCAGCAACAGAGACATCCTGAGCCGGTTTTGCTGACGCAAAATGTGGGGGATGAATCTGGCTCTTTTGAGGGACGAGAAACGAAGAACTCGCTGTTTTTACTTATGGACTTGTTCAATCTTTTCTCAAGTTGGTCGTTTTTCTTGACCGCATCTATACTTGCACAAAAGCTACTTTCGTAAATTTCATTGGGTTTTGTTAACAATCATTCTTGAAACACTCGTTAAAAAATTGATTAATAAAACTTTATAGTTTGCAATGCGTTTATCACCCCCATGTGATGCACAATTAGTATCTTGAAAATCCAATCATTTCAACTAAAAGATACTTAACAAGTGTTTTGAAGGATTCAATAACATTACTCATCTTTATCGGATAAGTAAATTTTAGAATCGTACTTGATTCCATATGATTTTATATTGGATGAATCGCATGCTTGGTCTCAGCTGACGACCATGATAGAGGGATCTGTTCATACACATGAGCCCTCCACAACTCGAGAGAGCTTGAAAAATTCAACTTTGAATCGCGCGCTCTCTCTAGATGTCAGTATTGTACAATCGAGAGAGAGAGAAGATTCTCGTGGTGTAGTCAGTCGTGGTCACGTGCGACACGGGTATCCGTGGCAATATTTTTGGAAGTCTACAATATTGTCGACTAAATTTATTGGCCAAACACATGTTTTTGATTAATATATCAATGTTTGTACACCCGTAAGGATAAAAAAAAAATGACAATCGTAGAATCGTTGGCATCGTCAAGAGTGTGCTTTTGGGGACCACTGAGCAGATCCCACGCTGATTCATGAGAAATATGGTCTAAAACAACGCTCTTAGGAGCAAACAAAACACATTAAGAGCACATATAGCAACCGGCCAAATAGTATTTGATTACATCTTTTGTTCTCGAGAGTAGATTTGAAACAAAAATCTGTTTTGTATATTTTTTTTCCTGGAAATAGATTTGAAGTAGAATCAAAAAGTAAAAAAAAAGTTAATTTTTTATTTCCGGAAACAATTCCATAATTAAGCCAACCAAAAATTTTTCTTTTCTTTTCTCTTCTCATTTCCTTCTTGTCTCTCTTCCTTTTCTCTTCTTCTTCCACCGCTGCCACCATCGGCTGCCGCCATTGTCCCCATCCACCACTGACGGTCGCCGACAACTAGTTGGGCAAGCTTCAGCGAGATCCAACGAGCTCACCAAAGGCTCATCCAACCACTGGCAAGGCTCAGCCTCGCAAGATGGGCAAGGAGCCTTGCCTAGGCCTCCCCCAACCACTGGTGAGCCTTGCCTGGCCAGGCAAGACTCGCCCAGCCACCAGCTAGCCTCTAGTATCTGGGTAGGGCTCAGCAAAGCCTTGGTTGGGCTAGGCGAGGCTCAACTTCGCCCAGTTGCCAACGAGACTCAACCGACGAAGGGCGGCCTCACCAAGAGCCAGCGATGCTCCAGTGAACTTGCCAACCAGAGTTTGAAGAAGGAGGGAAAGAAAAGGAAAAAAAAAAAGAAGAAAAAGTGATAAAATTATTTAAAAAATTAAAAAATATTGTTTGGAGTAGAAATTTTGAAAACGATGCCAAACACAATTATATTTTAAGAATATATTAGACAGTTATCAAACATTTTAAAATACTTAGAAATTATTTCTATGAACAAAATAAAAATAATCATTTCTGATCAGAAGTTGTTTTCAAAAACAGAATAGTTACCAAACACGCCTTAATTAACTAATCCATTTTTCCCTTAATCAAGAAACTGTTCTAATCAAATTGATTCACTGTATCTTTCAGCAATGATCGAATCCCTGTGACAATCACAATCGCTTATTTCGAAGCCATTAACCACAATTCAAATAATTAGGTGACTTTTTGCATCCAAGGTTTAAGCTAGTAGAGCGATTGGTTGAGCTCAATTAAAGCTAGTATCTGATCAAGATACTTCATTAGAAAATAGACTACATCCTTTGTAATTTCGTACTATAAGATTTACAAGTTATGGATTTTGATTCTTCTATTCCTTTAGCAATCACCTTTGCATGTATGTCATCGGCTTTCACCATCCTGCTATTAAGGCTATTATTCAAATAAAAATATTATAGATTATAAATCTTCTCAGACAAACTATCTTGTCTGAAAAAATATAAGGTATTTGAAATGGGTGAACAATGTATTTGTAGCATATGACTTAACACTTCCTCATACGGTCAAAATAAATTTCACAATTCATTATACGGCAAACATCTTAGTAGCCCTACTATTAACATTCAAGCCCTTCAACCTACAATGAGTAGAGCATGGAAAATGGAGTTGGTGAATTTTTCTGCAATGGCAGGTATGTATGTTGTTACGTTCAATGTAAATATGGATTTAGAACAATGTAGTACTTATGCATCGTAGGAAGGCAATCAGTTCATGTTAGATGAGTCAAAATTATTCGAGGTGCTAGTTCTTGAGGTGGCAAAAGCAAATGAATGGGCTTTGGTCAAGCCTAACAAGCTACTAAATTACAAACGAAATTTCTTGACAGTTCAGGAATTCTGAGCACTTGTGGCTTATGGAAAGTTCAGTATTATCTTTCTTATAAGAAAACGAGAAAAACCAAGAGCGAGTAGTCTAGAAAATGAAGAGGAGACTCAAATTTCAGGACTACTTCATAGTTAATCCAGTTGGCATTGCCCGGGGAATGACAATTCTATGGCAAGACCAAGTGTAGCGGATGCATTGGCCCAACCAGTTATTGGCTCCGATCATAACCCTCTTCTACTGTCCCTTGCTCAGGAGATTGTAAAACGGAAGAAGAAACTCAGATTGGAGGCTTTTTGGGGCCGAGGATGAGGAATGTGGACAGCTTGTAAGAAGCACTTGATATTCGAGTGAACTGGAAAATAGGGAATTGATGACCAAACTCCTTTTAGTTAAAAAAGAATTATCTAGTTGCAGTACAAATAGATTTTCAATGAAAAGAGAGCTGCAATTTATTATAAACTCTCCTTCCACTTCAAATGATGATGAGAGATCAAAATGCCTGAAAATGGAGATTGAGAAGAGATCAAGGTAGAAGGAAATGAACTATGATAAGGCAGTCAACCTGTAACGTCAAACCACTGGAGATTCGCTCCAGTGGCCACCCTTCCAACTTGAAAGGGGAAGGTGGGAGGTTCAAATCCTCATCTTCTCAGGAAGGATTGGGATGTGAACAATTTCATTTCCGGAGTGAGTTTCGACTCCCACACCCTGCAAGGAGGCAGGGCAAAAGTCTAAGAATGAGTGTTAGAGTAGGATTAGCGTAAGACCGACCAAAAAAAAAAACAAAAACCTATAATGTCATTGCCGTTACTACAACCAAACGTGTTGTAAGTTTAATATGACTTTCATGGAGATTGACCTCCTTTTAACGGGACGGGCCAGAGAATATCCTAACTTTACTTTACTTATATAGTTCCACGGTTAAAATGCAACAAGGAGTAAATTTTGCAACATAGCATGTCACAACTTTCGTAACGAGTCATTGAAACATAGAGATAGATAGTATGACCATGCTTAACGAAACATGCATATGTAATCTTCTACATGGTTGCTTCGAGGTCGACTTTGATGGGATATGAGAGCGCTTTAATTTTTTAACAAGCAATGATGTTTGACGAAAAGGATAACCTGAAGGTAATAACAACACGCATTAGACTTGAAACTTAAAGTGCTTAAATTGTATGAACTATCTAACTCTTGCATTTTATTAGTTATCTTATTCATGGAAAAGTAATTGTTCAAATTCTTATCTTATTTGAGAGGATTGGAACCGATGCTATGATTTTGCATGAAGACGAGGTAATAACCGATGGACAAATTAGTCGTCTGATCGTCAAGATCATAAAGGTACAAACATGAAGATGTTCCTGTTCGGATCATCTTCATTGGATGGCTACAGTTTCATGATCACAAAAGCTTTACCCACTTTCAATAATTAAAGTACCGTAGAGGTTCAATAGACGATATTCATGTATTTATTATAGCTTTATACTACATTTTCATGTTCCACCTCAACATTCTTTCACTGTTGCAGTTTCTAGATTACAAGAGTTCAGAGAAAAGAAAGCCAAAAATCAATTAGAAGTACGTATACATGACAAGAGGAATGTAAATTTCTGAAGATTGCATTGTATGAATAATACCACTAGATAAGAGATTCATCCTTTTTGCCCCCTTTTCACATTGTGCCCTCTAAAGACCAACTGTACATCTCGAGATTTTCGACCATGATAACAATAATTAACACCTCGATCATGATTCGTGATATCTCTTTATTCACGACATAATATACCTAACTTTTTTCCCTAAAGTTCATAAGTACGTATACATGACAAGAGGAATGTAAATTTCTGAAGATTGCATTGTATGAATAATACCACTAGATAAGGGATTCATCCTTTTTGCCCCCTTTTCACATTGTGCCCTCTAAAGACCAACTGTACATCTCAAGATTTCCGACCATAATAACAACAATTAACACCTCAAACATGATTCACGATATCTCTTTATTCACAACATAATATACCTAACTTTTTCCCTAAAGTTCATAAGTCATCCCGACCTTCAACATTCGCTTGTGGGGAATGTCAAAGATCCTGTCACTTTGCCTTACGTTCCTCTTCAAGAAGTTGTAAGCATAGTCGATCAAGACCCTCTTCCCCAAACTAGCCCCTTTTCCTGCCACCACCTCATTCTCACCAATCAAGTGAACCACACCCGCACGCCAAGCCCTATCCAACACAGCAATCTCTCTCTCCGATGCCTCTTGTGCCTTATGATTACATTTGTCATTAGCTTCATCATCGATCTCTTTTTGGACCCCATCCTTACAATTCTCTGCATTCTCTAACCCATCAACCAATTGCCCGTCGTCATCCTTGACCTCGGGTAACGTCACTTGATGGGTCATGGTCCAATGCTCTTCCATTACAAACTCCCTGAGCCTTTGATATAGAAGCCTCTCGAACGGCTCATCGTGCTCGTTCCGCGAGTCGGTGTACCCGTACCTCACGACGCACCGGAACACATTGAGCTCACTTGGCTCAACTCGGCGGAACAGGAACCGCTCTTCTGCTGGGACTTTGCTTATCGGGAGTGACTTTATTGAGACAAAGACGAGGACCGAGTGGACGGCGGGCACGTTCTCCACATAGTGCTTGAAGATTGGAGGGATCCCTTGGACGAGCTCTGAGTAGAAGACAGCGAGCCCCGGCATGCGAGAAAGGCCAGAGTCAGTGGCAATCTCCCTGAGCTTCTCCGGTGACATCTTGTGGTCGAGCTCATAGTAGTACTTGCGCCGGTACACATCATTCCACACGTACATTATGGTCACAAAGACAGCGGCGAAGGCCAAGGGAAGGTATCCTCCTCGGTAGAATTTGGAGAGGACTGAGCTCAAGTAGAGAAGCTCCACAGAACCCACGACTAGAATGTAAGTGATGACGAAGAAGATGTTCCATTTCCATATCATGATCATGATGAGCACCAGGAATCCAGATGTGAGGGTCATCACAAAGACCACCGCTATGCCTGCATGAAACATATACGCATTTATATTTAGACCCTCACACAGATAAATAAGATCGCTCGTATGAGTTATATGCATCATGATATGCTTAATATAGTGAAATTATAGATAGATGAAAACATGACATTCATTGTGATAACAATTGTTCTTGCAATGCCCATCTCAGAAAAGCAAAACAAATAAATACCATAGATTTTAAATTTTCAGATGCGCCATCTTTAGAGGTGCTAAACTTTGTGTGATTTGAAGTGATGTTAGGTAGCTAGGACATGAGAGGGTCAGCAAAAGTGTAAGAACCATGACTTACCGTAGGCATTGCCTATTTTCTCAGTAGTCCTGAAGCCAAGAGCGATAGCGACGCATGCCAACATCAGGAGATAATTAATCTCTGGTATGTAAACTTGTCCTTCATATTTCGACGAGGTATGCACAATTTTCACGCGGGGAAAACACCCTAGAGAGAGCGATTGTTGGATGATCGAAAATGTCCCTGAGATCATAGCTTGGCTTGCAATGATCGCAGCTAGTACTGCGATCACAAACATCGGCCAATATAAGGGCCCTGCATCATAGGAAGTTATCGTCATCTTCAATATTTAGATGAAGATGAAAAGATACAACCTTAAAAGGACGTTTTCGTTTGTAATTAATCTCAAAGAATTAGCGTGTATATGAAGGTTAGAAGATATTCACCAGGTATAGACTTGAAGAATGATGCACTGACAAGATCGTTATGCTTACGAAGAAACGAGGCCTGCCCAGCATATGCCAATATGAGCGAGGGATATGTCACGGCACACATGCTTATCTGTATCGAACGGACCGTGAAGTGCCCAACATCGGCGAATAACGCCTCCGTACCTGCATCATATGACGAACTAATCGATTATACCGAGATTATACACCAAGGGCAGTAAATAAGGAAGCAAAGCAATCCGAGTGTACCTGTTATGGCAAGGACAATGCCACCGAGAGATATCCATCCCTCCTTCTTGTTCCTCCGAAAGTAATCGATGATGTAAACCGGATTGATGGCTTTGACGACTCCAGGGTCATACTTGACAAAATTGTAGAAACCAATCACGCCAATGAATGCAAACCAAACGCATATGATCGGAGCAAAAGTGTATCCAACTTTATCAGTGCCAAACCTTTGGGCCGCGAAGAGGCACACCAGTATCGCCACCGAAATCCATACTATCATATCTGTAGAACACCAAGATGTTCCAATTTTAGGAAAGAAAGAAGAATTTACAGACATTTTGCCTTCCAGTTTTAGGAAGAAAGAAGAATCCACTTGCTTATTCACATACAAACCTGGGTCCACAGGTCATGGTTGGACCATCTAAACCTAAAATCACCTTCCACACGGACATGTTTTTCCACGGTAATAACTTTTGTAGGAGAAGATAACTCTCCACTCGGTTGGGGGGGGGGGGGGGTGTTGGGGTTGAAATTATCGTAATTTATAAGTTTGTCTGGAGGGACCTACTCAGTCGCTTTAATTATAATCGAAGAAATTGAAAGAATCGAATAAAGACGTTCGACTTCCTTGGGATGCCAAAAAGATGCCCAGTATGGTGGCCAGGATTCATCATTTCTGTCGACCCTTTACAGGGCGACGCTAAAGCCATATTCGTACTAATCCGGAGTAAATTAACCTGAGCCCCTCAAAAGAGATGAAATGTCAACATCAAATGAACCAAGTCACGAAATTTCTGAGTAAAACATAAAAGAATATGGACAAAGTGTGGGGTTTGATTCATTTTCTACTTTTTGTGCACCTAAAAAATTGTTTGGCCAAGGACTCGAGTGAGGATCGAAACCCGCAGTCGAGGTCGAGGGGTTTTTGGCAAGGTTTCCAACGTCCAACTACAACTACACAGGGCTGAACGCTGGGGCTTCTAGGAACGGCCCTGGAGAGAGGACCAGGGAGCCGGGCACAAGGGCTCAGGCTGCCGGGGCCACAGGCCGGGTATGGCCTGTGGCCTAGCCCAGGGCCACGCACCGAGATTTGCCCAGGCGCACTGAGCCTGTTCCGATTGCTCAGCCAACGTCGTGGGATCCCGAAATTCATGTTTTTAGCTCAATTTTTACCTGTTTTCAGGGTGTTATATACGTTAGAGCCTCTTGAAAGTGTTTTCAGAGTTTCGTCTCTTAAATTTTTTTGGGAGGAAAACACTCGAGAATTAAAGTGAAAAACTGGTGAGCAGCAACTGGGTTTATGAGGGGACTTGGTTATGAGGGCTTTCTAGATTTAAGCCAGTGGTACAGTAGCTGTTCTTTCCGTAGCATAAATACCTCTGCTCAGACCGGACCACGCCAATCCTGAGGAGTTATTTTTCTCTATTTCTCACTTATTTCCCTGTTATCTCGCTATTGAGCTCGACTGCAAGGTCCTCTTTCCGTGACAAAAAATAGAAAAGGTTTGAGATCTCTACACAGACAGTTGGATGCACGGGAACTCTACATAGGAATGAATCTGTTTTAAGTTATCTCACGGTGCATAGTATTCAGAGCATCAAGTATGCCATCCAATAATAGAGCAAGTAGAGAGATTAATATGGCTGATGTGATAACAAAATACAATACCTTCCGTCACTGCAGAAGTAGCTTCCTTGATCCCTCCAACAGCGGACAGAACTGCAACACACACATGGGATTGCAAGTCAAACATTGCAAATTGACATTAACAATTGTAACTATGTAATCAGTCGCATGTTACGCAAGCTAGATGAGGCAACAGAGACAGATTGTCAATGACAACATGGAAATGAGCGGACACAATCACGCCACGTTATGTTCGATCGGTAAATGCTATTCGTCACCGCCCTTCCATAATTGCCAGTTCGCTAAATTTCCTTATTTAACTAAAGAAGCCAAAAAAAATCAGCTGGACCACCCAAATTTGTCTACTGTTTGATCGTGACATGCAGCCCCTGTATATAAGTCAAGAAAATGGCAGGGGACGATATTGAACCCAATTTCCACCACGAGGTTTGAATAAAAATTGCATGATCGTTGTACTTACTGTCCCTGCCGCCTCTAATTCCGTCTTTGCTCTTTATTTATTATTATTTAACATGATTTAGTAAGAGCTGTTTATAACTCCTAAGTAACCCAAAAGGATGACTTATATTCGGTATGATAAGAATAGGACTATAAAATATCATTTGCTAAATAATATGGTGCGTACCAGACATGCATGGAGTGAGGATGCCGTCACCAATGACCATGGAAGTGCCAAGCATGGTGGCGAAGAGCAAGAAGAACTTGGCGAACCGGCTCTTCTCGAGCTTGGACTTGAGCCTTGATGCCCTGATCAAGCGATTGTTTGGCAGCTCCAACTGGAAATTAGATACATCTTGATCTTCTGGTTGCTGACTCGGGATCAATCCTATCCTCGCATATCGGCATAACAACGAGTACAATGCAAACGTCCCCCCTGCAAAATGGAAAAAAGAAAAAGTCGTTCGTGTCCATCAGGAAGAATATATCGAATTTTTAACCTAATCAGCTAAAATCAAAAAATATATATATTTCAAATATCGATGCATCGTAATTATCCTTGTCTATTCAAATTATTAGAACCGATAGATCCGACTAATCATAATCAATTGGGGTGCGCCGCCATAGCAAAGGAGAGGCTAGCCACGAACTCCCCCGGTTGAACATGAAAGTTCGCCGAAGCTGAACTTTTTGACATCAGAGCCTTTTTATGTATACATCCATCATTTCGTATGTCACCCTTTTTGACCAACTGACAACTTCATAAATCACAAGTCCAGACAATAGTCCCCTGTCCTAATGAATATTCCCTTCAATACCGACGAGTCGACGGCCATTCATTTTCTTTACTTAAGTGCCCATCACTTAGAAGGCCATTCCCCATAGATTTGCTCTAAAATGACGGGTGAAATGTTGACTTCTAACAGACGATACAGATTATCTATAGTTTTCGCATTCCGACGTCCTAACTGACTTCTAATTTACGGCACATTTATTTCATTAAAAAATTTATAAATAAAAAAATATTTATCATCATAAATCAATTAATTTTTTATTATCCAAACATTGAAAAGTCAAAAAATAATTTCCACTTTTATAATTTTATAAAGTAAATCTAGTAAAGAGGAGACATGAGTGCGTGGTAAAAATAGCCATTTTGTTTAATAATGAGTGACGCCAAGTACTCGAAGACTCTCGAGTTCACATGTGTCAATCTTAACCCTAGATAGAAGCTGAACTAGATGAAGTCCTCACCGGATGAGATTTGGCTCTTTACATTTCAACCAAAAAAATAAAGGAAAAATATCTTCATAAACGAAAAAAATTTATAATATTTTTGCTCAACCATATGTGACAGGAATTATTTTGTCCCCTGAAACCCTAGACAACCAGCCCATCTTTACTTTATCAAGCCATATGAAAATTCACAGTTATATATATATATATATATATATATATATATATCAACTACAGTGGCCCGGATCGGTATTTGAGATTCCCTCGGACAAGCATATCTCAACCACCAAGAGAGAATCACCAATCGATAAATTATTTATATCATGTCATGTGCCGTAAAAATGTAACTTTGAAATAGATAAAAATCATTAAAAATTCGTAGCATATCGTCTTTTTTTTTTTCTTTTTTCTTTTTTTGTGGTAAGTTAGCATATCGTCTTGATCATCGGGTTATACTTAAAGATTACGCTCGACCGTCGTCACTAGTTCTTGACTTTGAACAAATTCCAGAATCGAAGTCAGACTTAGTATCCTCATCGAACGCGAAAATGGCACGTTTCTCTTAGTCAAGAGCTGCACCTAGCAGAAGCCTCTGATCTATGCCAGTTTATACCGTGTCTTTTTCCTTCTAAAAAGAATAAATAAATAGAGACTGGTCAGAAAGTTCGGACCCACGTTTCTGGCAGGAATCACCCAAAGAACCAACAAAAAACTTTGTTCTATTTCGGCTGGAAAATATCTAATCAAGCGGACGTTGAATTCTAGATACCGCATGGAGATAAAAAAGAAAAGAAACTTTATATTTCATGTGTATAAAGTCGGTGGCTAGATGTATTTGATTTGGAGAGATCTTCTTCTTCTAACACGGATGTCTCTTTGCCTCGACAAAGGCCACGGCCAGCGTAGGCTGTGTGTTCTACAAACGTGTCGTCACTTAGTAATGCGACGGACCAGGAATCAGATGATCGCACGCCCATGAAAAACTTTGACAAAGATGGTATGATAAGTGTAGTGATTTCTATCTACTTTTAGCGCATAGGTTTGATCTTAAACATTGGAACACGTTACAGTCCGATATAACTCCACATGTCAACGTAAAATATTACGGAATTTAATGACAGCACGCGCGGAGATACGTATAAGTGGGTTTCGCTTACCGTCGCCGTTGTCGTTTGCGCGCAGGACGATGAAGACGTACTTGAAGAGAGGGATCAAGGTGATGGTGTAGAAGATCAGGGAGAGGACGCCCAGGACGTCGTCGTTGTGCTTGATGCCCTCGGTGAAGGTGCTCGGGTACACGTAGAGCGGCGAGGTGCCGATGTCGCCGTACACGATCCCGATGCTCTGGAACGCCAGGGTCAGTATCACCCGCCACTCCACCGCCTTCAAAACACCATTCTCGTTATAATTTTTGCCAAAAATGTTTGATGAATCGACCCACTGAAAACTTCAAACTGCGGAAAGATGGTCGACAATCAGAACCTAATCCGCACTTACTTGCTTGGAGCCATGAGGATGATGACCAGGGCATTTAGCGGATTCGACGTCTAATGAATCGTATCTGCGCAACTTGTGGGTCGAGAGCTTCCTTCCGTTGATGAGCCCCGGAGATGACGACGGAGAAGCTGCCTCGGGTTGTTGGCTTTCGCCTTCCCGGGACTCTTCGACCGCATCCCCCAACATCTCTCTCTCTCTCTCCGGGAGTCGGAGAGACACACGGACTCCGGCTAGGCACGGCGGCAGGCCGGAGAGGCGAAGGCACGGGTTAGAGAAAAGGTGGTGGCGATTAACTCTGCCAAGGACGAGAGACTTCGTAGGGATGAAGATGACGAGCGTCGTATTTTATACACGAAAAACTAGCGTGGCCCCACATAGAAAATAACTTTTTCTTTCAAGTGTTTAGAGTAATTACAAAAGAAAAGTCAACAAACACGAGTGGGAACGGAGACGCCTGGAGAAGGGTGCTGATGCAAGATGGGGGGGATGAATCTCGAGAACCTGTTCTGACGAACGAAGTTTCTCATAAATTTCTGCGATGGAAAACGAGTAACTCATTTGTTATTACTTGCGTACTTCTCTTGTCCATCTTTAAACGGGACTTTCATTAACAAGTATGAAGCAATCAATTAAATAAACTATACGCGTGTTTTAAATAATAAATACCTTGAAAATCAAAGTATTCCAAATAATGTATACTTTGCAAGTGCTTCAAAAGCACCGATTAACAACACCCATTTTGATATTATGGCGATAAAGTTGGGTTCGGACCAATTTAAAATTTGGACTCACAATCAATTCCATGATGTTAAATAACGATGTTCTTCACTTGATCGCAATGGAAATATCGCTCCTAATGCTAATCATCCCCAAAGTCAAGGAAGCTGTACAAATTCAACTTTGGACCACGCCCCACCACTTTCTAGGTGTCTCTAGCCATTTGCTACTCCAAAGTTAGTGAGAATCTCGTGCTACTATTGATAGTCATGGACACGGGCGGCATGGGATATATCTTTGGAAGTCTGCGTCATTGTTGACTAAAGTTGATGACCGACCTGACCCATATGCTTTGCGATTAATATAACGATGTTTCTACCCAACAAAATAGAACCTTAATTACCGTATTTGTCAACTTTTGGGGACCATTGAGCACATCCCGCGCGCATCCATGCGAATATGCTTCAAATCGACGCTCTTAGGGGGCAAGCCAAGCAGATTAATTAATTAAATCATTTTTTTCCTAGTAGCTTAGTAATTACTGTTTAATCAGATGGTTCATTGCATCTTTCAGTGATGATCAATCACGGTTGCCACTTTCGAAGCCATTGATCAGACAGTGCTACTGTTCTTATCATCTTTTGTTGTTCACTAGATGCTATCATGCAAGGTTAATGTTAAGATAACACAATATAAGTTAGAGTTCCTACTGGACAAAATAATTTGCTCTAAAAGTTTAAACTATTTGAAACAGACGAACAGCTTACTTACAACATATGATCTAATACTTACCCAAATGGACAAAACGACAAAAAAGCACTCGTGGTGAATTTTATTCTATGCAAATTATTTACCTCGAAAGTTTGAGCTCCAAAGAAATGGACTGATAAGTAAATTTCATAGCACATGACTCAACGATTCTTATTGATACCTTCAATTTTTAAAATGGTCTCACGGTTTCTAGATCTCACGATGTCTTCCTTCTTCAAAATTATATGCTTCACCATGAATCTTTTTTTCCCTTAAAATGGGCCCACAAAGTGTCGGGATCGATTATGCTGCTGCATGAATTAATTAATTAATGGATACCCTATAATGGGTAGTTTTTCAAATATAGAAAATGCTAGGCGCTTGACTCTTAATTTATTCATAGACTCTTTCTTTAAATATCAAGGCACCAAATTGGCCTAGTTTATGACGTCCAAGTATGCAAATTTCTTAATTTTTTTCAAAGAAAAATAAATTTATGCCTAAGTGTATCAGCTTAAATTTTTATTTATAGCAGCATGCAAACTTTAGTCAGAGATGAAAATTCTAATAAATGGGAGACCGTAGATTTAAGCATTAAATTACATTTGGAATATGTTTTGGTAAACGAGGACACTGACAACCTAATTAATACTTTGTCTCGGTTGGTTTATGGCAAGCATCTACAAGCATCCATGCCAACCCAACAATAATGGCGGCATAGCATCTTCAATCTTTTGAAAAATTGCACTCTGGTCCTTCTAGGTCTTGGAAGCACATTTCTTGTTCCCCTACTTTCTTTTATTGTCAAATTATGGCCCAGCGAAAAGTCAAGTCTTTCCCACAACTTCCGTCCGAATCCAAATAGAATTTGGATTGAAGACTCAAAAGTCATGAAAATGTTTTCGAACTTTTTATTTTAAAAATAAATATTATATATGTCTATTTGGAACTTTGAACGGGTTATTTGTTCATAGTGGAATTAATCTCAATGAAACCCCTCAATTTGATTTCCAAGGACTCGCCGTAGGAAATACCTAGCTAGTATTGATTCGCCATCTCTTTCAAATGTAGAACAAAAACGTGATGAAAGTACTTCTATTGTAATTGACAACAACATACGGATATTAAGGCTACATTTGTTTTGCGAAAATAAACAATTTAAAAATCATTTTTCAATAAATGATCGCTTGTGCTTACAAAATTGAATGAATGAAAAATATATTAATCATGTACAAAAATTATCTAAACGTAGATTATTGTCTACAATGAAAATATTTTTTATCGATTAATTATTTTAAACAAGTTAGATGATCATTTATAGAAAAATATTTTTTAAAATTATTTATTTTTTAAGAAATAAAAGGAGCCTAAAGTTTCTAGAAACTTACGTGGATCGATGATGTCATTTTCCGAAATTCTTACACGGGGGCACCTCATTTCAATGGTTGATGCAAACTTGACACACTCTCCATCTGGAACGGATTACAATTTACACATGTTTATTATGCACTTTTCTTTAGATTTTACAATGAAATTTGACGATAAGAAAAGACTTAAATTGCCATAACACAGCACTATAAGAATTAGGATTGTTACAAAACCAAATATAAAGACCAAAGTTGGACTCTAAAAAACGTATTACTTTTCGAAAGTCTAACGTCCCTTGCTTTTCTATACCCAAAATTTATGAGAAGGGTTTACAAGCGTTTACTTTTGAAATTTGTCCAATGTAAGTCGGCCTCGCTAAATAGCTAAGGTTCAGCAATTAAAAACCATGCCTAAAAGTTGTGTCATATCCTACATTCATTCTTTTCTTTTCTTTTCTTTTTTAAACCAAAATCAGTTGGGTCGGAGGTTGGCATTTATTAAATGTTCCCGGAATTATAGAGGAGATTCACTGCAACTCTAACGGAGGTGGAGGGTTCTTTGCCTGAAAAAGGAGAGCAACATGTTACTTCAATTATGCATTAGGGAGGAGGAGGACTAGATACTTGTTCGATTACAATTAATTATCGCGTGACTATTGGCACAGATGGTGCTTATGGCAAGTTGGAGCCTATGATGCTATCTTTTGCTATACCTTTTGAGTTTGATAAGGGGTGCATCCAATCTCTCGATAGATATGGATGTATCTGTGATGGAGGGAGATATATTTGCGAATCCTTGTGGAGTGGTTCAAGTTGCGGGGAACGGAGAAGTCTGGAGGCAGGTGCTGATGCAATACGGGGGATGAATCTAGACAATTTGTTTTGATGAAAGAAGTTTCTGCGATAGAAAACAGAGTTGTTGTCACTTTCGTACTTATTTTGTTCATCCTTAGTCCTTACTTGTATAAGATTTTATTAATGTGTGTTTTAAGAGCACTTATCAATCAATCAATTAATAAACTTTAAAGTTTTCGATGCATTTATCATCTTCATGTCACGGACAATTAGTGCCTCGGAAATTGAAGTATTATATTGAATAAAATATATTTAATAAATACTTTGAGAATACTAATTGACAACGCCCGTTTTGATTATATGATGAGAAAGTCGGGTTCGAACAAACAATCCCAATTGATGTAAAATGATAGTGTTCTTCGTTCCATCGCAATGGAGACATCGCTTCTCATGCTAATTATCCCCAAAGTCAATAGAACTGTCCAGATCAACTCCGAAATAGGCACCACTTTTCCAGGTTTCTACAGCAATTCGCGGCTCCAAAGGGAGTGAGAATCTTGTGCCATTATTGATGATAGTCAAGGTCACAGGAGACGTGGGAACGCGTGGCGAGAATCTTTGGAAGGCTGTCATCATTTTTGACTAAAGTTAATGACCAACCCGTGTTGCATTTGATTGATATAACGATGTTTCCACCGAAAAAAATAAAACCTTAATTACCAAATTTTCGACTTTTGGAGGACCATTGAGTGGCTTCCAGGCTGATCCGGCGAATATGCTTCAAATCAACACTCTAAAGGCCAAACCAAACAGATTGATTGATTAATTAAATAAACCTCTTGTTCTCAATAACACAGTAATGATTGTTAATCAGATAGTTCGTTGTGTCTTTCGGCGATGATCGAATCCCTAGATTGATCACGATTGCTAATTTCAAAGTCATTGATTAGACTGTTATAATATCTTTATCATATTCTGTTGTTCACTGAATTTTATCATGCAAAACTAATTTTAAGATAATACACTATAAGTTAGAGTTCTTGCTAAATGAAACGATTTTTCCTAAAAGTTCAAACAATTTGAAACAAACAAGCAATACATGTATAATATAAGATAGTATCCGGATGGACAAAAGTTTGAGCTCCGAAGAAATGGACTAATAAATATTTTTTATAGCATACAACTCAATGATTCTTATTGATACCGTCCAGTTCTTAAAGTGGTCCCACAATTTGTACAAGTCACGATGTCCGCTTTTTTAAAAAAAAATACATTTTTGTAGTTCATCATGAATTTTTTTCTCCCTTAAAATGGACCAACAGAGTGTCTGGATTGATTACGCTGCTGCATGAGTTAATTATTTAATGGATACCCTATAATGGGTAGTTTTTCAAATATAGCCCTTGACTCTTAATTTATTCATTTACAGGCTCTTTCTTTAAATCACAGAGCGCCTACTTGGCCAAGTTTATGACCTACAAGTATGAATATTTCTTAATTTTTTTTTCAAAGAACAATAAATTTATCCTTAAGTCTGTCAGCTTAAATTTTTATCTATAGCAGCATGCGAACTTTAGTTGGAGATTTTTTTTTTTTCTTTTCATAAACTTTTGTTGGAGATTAAAAAACTTATAAATGGGAGACCATAGATTCAAATTTCAAATTATATTTGGAATATGTCTGGGTAAACCAGGACTCTGACAGCCTAATTAATATTTTTGTTTTAGTTGGTTTGTGGCAAGCATCTACAAGCATCTACAAGCATCAATCCCAGCAATAATAGCGGCATAGCATTTCTTAAATTTTTTGGACAATTGCACTTTGGTCCTTCTAGCTATTGGGGAGCACGTTTCTTGTCCCCTTACTTTCTTTTATTGTCAAATTATGCCCCAACGAAAAGTTAAGTCTTTCCCACAACTTCCATCTGAGCCCACATAGAATGTCAAATAGGGAGGAACATGACCTTAGACTTCTTCAATTACAATTAATTATCATAGGACTAATGCCACGGATGATACCTATAGCAAGGTAGAACCTATAATGCTATCTTTGTTATATCTGGTAAGTTTGATAAGGGTTGTGTCCAAAATGGAGGTTTCATTTTATTTATATGGAGGGGGACGTATTTGCAAATCCTTGTGGAACCGTTCAAGTTGCGGGTAGTATTAGTGGCTTGATGAGGTCTACGGTAATGATGAAGTTCAAGTGCAACTTTGACTTGGAAGATCTCAATGATGATTGAGCTTCCTTGAGGGGCTGTGAGAGAGTAGTAATGACTTGACCCAACATATCATGCCCAAGTAGATGCTGCTAGGAGATATTTCAAGTTTAAACCCATGAGCGAAATCCATATTGAATAGGAGGGTGTTGAATGCTCGAAGTCTGGAGCTAGGTATTGATTAGATGGCTAGGGTTCATCATTTGAACGGCAGCATATGCCTACAAGTGGAGTCATAATCTCCATCCGTTTCTCTTTTTTAACCTAAATCAATTTGGTCGAAGGCAGGCATTGAAAAAATTGTCCCACAATTATGGGAGATTCATCAATATGAGTTTCTAGGAAAGAGGAGTCTTCCTGGAAGCAGCACGTTTTTTGTCGGCATATCGTGCCTACTTCACTGATGTGACTGCAATCTCTGTGCAATTCGAATGGAGCTGGAGGGTTTCTTTGTCAGAAAATCGACAAACATGTTACTTTAATTAGGCATTAGGTAGGAGGGGGATTACCTTAGACTACTTTGATTACGATTGATTACCGCATGACTAATGCCACCGAAAACTAGTGCCTACATGGGAAGATGAGGCCCACTGAAAAATGTCTTAGCCCGATTCTATTCGGGTCTTTATGGGGTAGTACGAGACCCATATGCGACCCGATTTCTTCGCCGTCTGCATCCTACAATCCGCGACGACGAAACATTTTCGGGTGCAAGAAGAGCAGCTCGACGGTTGGTCGTTCTCTAAGCGGTGGAGGTTCCTCAACCTGCTTCACCGCAGTAATGGTGATGGGAAGGAATCGTTTGTGTTCCTGACTATGAGCTTCGGCTAGAGCTCGGTGTTGAGAAGCGGCGACGCGGAGGTGGCAAAGGGCCTTAGGGGAAGCGAAAATGAAAACAAGTCTGCCATCCAACCAAGTTGTTGCAGCTCAAGCACCATTGTCGTCCCCCGTCGCTCGTCGTTGCCATTTCTTGTCCCTTGAGCACCGCAGTCGTTCCTAGTTCTTGTGTCAGCAAAAAAATTTCTCAAATTAGTTCGTCCATGACAAATCTACCCTCTGTTAACCTCCATTCAGTATCCTTGTTAAATTGCTAATGTAAAAACATATGTGGGCAAAAAAAATCATATCATCAATGTGTGACTTGAATATGAATCTGATGTGAAGATTCAAAATAAATGAGTCTCCTAAATGAATCGTTTTGAAAAATCAGATTTGAAGAACTACAATTGAGAATTAAGGCAAAGTTAAATTTGTTTCTTCTCTTTCTCCAAAAACACCAAAATCTTAGGCAAAATGGGCATAATTAGTAGATTTTAGTAGACTTCCTGATTCAGTTGATTTAGGAGACCCATTTATGTTAAATTTCCATCTTGGGTCCATGTCACATGCTAATCATTCTAGTTGTTTGCCTACTTGTGTTCTTATGTCACCAGTATAACAAAAATATTGCACAAAAGTTGACGGAGGATAGATTTGTCATGAGCATATCAATTCGAGATTTTTTATGACATGAAAATTTATTTGGGGTAAATGTACCATGTATCTACCAATTTATGATTTTTTTTGTTGTATTAATTCTTACGTGTTTGTTGTGTCTAATTTTAATCACTATTTTGTGAAGTAATTGACATAGTCTAGTGACATGAAAAGTAGAAAATAATTTCTCAGGGAATAACTAGTGAGTGAGCACACTACTCATCCAGATGCAAAGACTTGTGCAAAGACAAGCTCATCCTTTTCAGAATTAGAGGACCTTCGGATGCCAGAATATCAAAGCCCATACTAGCACTCCAAAGCCACAGCCATTGAACTAGAATTACGAGACGACTAAACACCTCAGCATGCTGCAAGAAAGTGATATAGATGACTTCCCACAGATCAAACAACCGGTTCTAAGCTTAACGTGATGTGTGTACAATTGAAATGAACTATTTAAAGAGTAGAAACAGTGAGCGCCGCAGAGAGCAGATGATGTACGGACTCGAAGATGAACATGGTTTCTCCATTACACGGCATATTTTCCCTTAGCGTTGGGCTTACAATACCTTTTTCCTGCGGTTTCCATTTACCGATCCAACGCCCTTACAGCACAAAATTGGTGTACATACAGCCAAAGAATAAGAAGCAAAATCGGCCTGATACCTTTGAAGTAAACTTCACGCAAATGGTCACTCATACATTCAGCATGCTGCTAGTTATTCGTGTTCATAGTTGGAACTGGATTACTGTCTTGACTCAGGTCTTTTGATTCGTCCGAATCATATCAAAAATTGGATTTGCCAACAGTTCTTTGGCGGATGGCCGTGCAGTTGGATCTGCATCCATCATGACCTACGGAAGTCAAGAACATCATAGAGCCACCACATTAAGGATTTTCCCAGAAGCAAACAGCAAAATGACTCGAGTCCCATTGAAAGAAATGAAAACACAGCACCTTCAGCAAATTCTGGAAAGGCAGTGAATGGTCAGGGGGAAGAGGCAGATTTCCCTCTCTAAGATTCAGAAACTGAGGCCCCGATTTCGTCAAAGTCGACCCTGTTACAAGCTCATACACAGAAGCTCCCAAGGCAAAAATATCAACCTTGTCAAGATCAAGATGATCGAAGTTCTCATTAAGGATCTCGTGAGGCATGTACCGTGTATCGCCTTCCTGAATGGGTAGGCTCTTGTTAAGGAGGGTCGCGCAACCAAAATCACCGAGCTTGTATACACCATTCTTGAAGTAAATATTATCTGGCTTAACATCAAGGTGGGCAATTCCTCTGTCATGCATAAAAAGCAATACTTTCGCAAGCTGCAGGATGGACATAAGCAATGGTAAATCATGGGGACTAAACATTATCCTTCATGACAAGATTATAAAGCAAAATCCATGACAATAGGCCACTAAATCTTATCAAAGGAATTAAAGTTGAAGGTGGTCTTTTGACATATATAAGGAGGGAAGGAGCTATAGCCAGATTTCCCATTTAAATGCTTAATATACTTATATAAGGAGTGACATAGTGCATGCAAAGAACACCGATAAAACCTCTTGGACAAACGATGTAGTATTGCCCCCATTCAAGCAAGATTTTTCATCTTATCTCCAGTTTAACACTCACACATGCTAGACATATTTCCAACTATTGTTCTTCCAGTTTGTGGATGAAGGTAAAAACACATTTGAATGTGAGTCCAGAAGATTTCTATTGATCTTTGACATGTATCACCTGCCCCCTAAAGATTGAAGCTTTAAGGTTTGACTCTATAACAAACATAGATGAAAATCCTAGAAACTGCTTTTTATGTCCACTACGTATTCAAGATTCAAGTAACAATGTCATCTGCTTATGAAGTCACCCTGATACTTTAGGAGAGAAGATTATGCTCATTTAGCGCCAGAATCAATACTTAATTTTAAAAGCTATCGACCATTGCTTCATAGATTGGTGGTATAGGTAAAAAAGGCCATTTGTATCATAAAACATTGCTAATATCAAAGAAACTTGTGGCTAACCTGATGTAGAAATGTCAATGCATCACATTCAGTAAAACATGAAGACTTCTGACAAGACAAGTTGGAATCACAGAGCTCCATCTGAATGTAAAGATGCTCATTTCCGAACCAAGAAGAGTAATATCCAACAATGTTCTCATGAGAGCCTGCAAGAAACATGCTAATTAGAGAAAATCATGCGGCAGAAAAATAAAATGGAGGATAATGTAACCAGCATTGATACCTAAAGCTGCCAAAGATTGTACTTCCAACAAAGCTTTTCTCCTGCAAAAGAGTGGGTATCATATGCTGTTCAAGTTAGTGTTGAATGTCTGAAAGCAGTGCACGAGACAAATACCTTTCCAAGTCTTGACACATTGGCCTGGTGACTTGCTTCACAGCATACAAGCAACCATCTATTCTGTTTAAAACTTTATAAACATGGCCGAAGTGACCAGCGCCAATTTGCTGGGAAGAATTAGCAAATTGACAAGTCAACCCAAAAGAAATGTGAGTTTCTGCAAAGAGTAGCTATAGACTGTATGTGCAAAAGGCTTAAATTTTTAATAAAGACCTCAATTTCTACGAAATCGGTGTGGAAACGTAAGGGACCAGCTCCTCCAGCAACAGAAGAGGATAAGCCTGCATATTGTCGCGCTTGTTAAATTAGAAATGCTCATAAATGTCTACAACCGAAACAGCGAACAAATCATTAGCAATTTCTCATTATCAGTTTGTCTTATTATATTTATAAGACGTGCCATAGATAGCATGCACAGTTTTAGAAGATTTGACAATAATTTGTACATGCTCACATTATTTAATGATCAACAGAAAATATAAACATACCGGCACATTTTAACCTTTGATTTCCAAAAGGATCTGACGCGTCACTGAGATATGGGTTTCTAATACAAGGAGGGGGTGTCTGCTGCGTGCCATTTGGTACTGGCTTCTCAACTTTAGCTTCTTGACCTTCCAAACCGTCCTGTGCAAGATCCTCTATTTGCTGACTTCCAGAAAAAATGGGACTTTGAGGATTCAAGGTAATTAGATCTGGGGAAATTAACAACAGTAAATACCTCAAATTTGAACTACTAGCAGATATTAATTATGGCCATCACAAATTTCAGCATCAAGAAGAGAAATGGCTGATAAGACCTAAGCTGTATATCTTTCTTTTTGTGTTGTTCACAGGCACGTGGAGATGAAAAAATTGGATCAAATCTACTCAAAAGTGGGCATTGAAAAATCAGAAAGTTTTAACACACAAAGCAAAGCCAAGATCAGATTTATCTTGGGCTATGATATTCCATACGAATGTGCCAAAGACTTCAGTATAATATCTCAATTCAGTCCCTAGAATAATCGCTTTCCTTCAATATTCTTATACTTGCTCAAGCAGGAGAACCTGGATGAACGATCCAGCTCTTAGCAACTCCAATAATGTTAATGTCATAACCGTGATGCATTACAAATAAGGCCAACGATCCATCAAAATTGAAAACATACGACTCCAACGGTAGAAGCACAAAACATGATCCAGCACCATCATTGAAATGATTGACCTCAAAAGGTCGATGAACAATCACATATGAGAATACAGATCTCAAAGGCCTGATCAAATTCTTGGAAAAGAATACAGCTTACCATGAAAAATTATCTCACTACTATTATTGATTAAATGACCCACAAACTTCACAAATCTAGAGAAGTATCCCACGGAGCGAAAATCAAGTCAACATTGGTTTCACACATTCTGATTCTCATCAACCGCTTCAATCTGCATACTGACAACACGATACTTATAGAGAAGAATTATCTGGCTGCCATATTCCCTATTTATAAATTTAAAAAAGAAAAAAAATTGTCCATCTAATGTGCGACACGGTTGCGTGATTAAATCAGCAGGGTAGAGTCCAACTACTCTGTTAGACCTATACGAAAGCTGTAGATTCACATTCTATCCTAAGTGTATGACCCGACCTTCCGTATATGCTGTGCCCATGAAGGCCATTGACAATGAGGCCAATGCATTCTCATGATCGCCCAGAATCCTCAACTATGTCGACAGATTACAATATTTCAGATATCTAAAGTGTTTGATTCTGAAATACTAACATATGAGATAGAAAAACCTATGGTAGAAGCATCTATGGCACAGCTAATATATACCTTGCCGAAAGCTCTTGCTCTTAGTCGTATCAAGTTTCTCTTGTGATTTAGGGCAAGAAAACTTATCCTGCATGAATATGCCAAAAGTATTACATTGAAGTCAGACAAAGGAAAGCAAATCCACATCTACCTTACATTATTACAATCCAAGCTATCCAGTAGATTTTGATGATCCAGGGTAACATAATCAGGAGTACTGCATCCACGACAAAGATAATACAAAATAAAGGACTCCAGGAGCTTCTTTCCGTTGATGAGTAGTGGACATGGTGACGGAGAAGCTGTCTTGGCTAGTTGGCTTTCTTCTTTCTGGGGTTCTTCGACTATGTCTCCCGACATTTCTCACTCTCTGTCAAAGTCGTCAAGACGGGACGCACGCGCGAAGGCAGGCTGCGGATACAAAGGAATGGGTGGAGAGAAGGCGATGGCAACGCGTTCTGCAGAGGATTTTAGTAGGTGAAGATGATGAGTGTTGCATTCAGACATTCAAAACTAATATGTCCACACATGGACAAATTCTCTTTTCACAAAGCTAGAGTAATTACAAAAGAGAAGTCAGTATGAGCGTGGAGGAGCACAGACACCTGGCAGGTGCTGACGCAAGATGGCTGACGCAGGTGCTGACGCAAGATGAGGGATGAGCCTGGACAACGCCTTTGATGAATTAATTTCTTTTATAAACTATTGGGATGAACCAGTTTTCTAATCTAATAGCGACTCGGAGCAGTTGGTTTTATTTTTCTGACCCTTGACTATCTTCAGAGGCCTTCTAAAGAGACTCGAAATGACCCCATCGAGCGTCCATTCAACCAATTACTAACACACAACAATGGCATCCTTCTAAAAAAGTTTTTTTATATCACATTTTTGGTTGAATAGACGGAAGGCATGATCCTTTCGAAAAGAACCTTAAGATTTGTGATGCCTCCCTCTTCCCTTCGAACCGACACCACCACACTGTCGTTTGATGCCGCCTAGGGTTAGTCTCCTGGCTCCGCCAAACCCAACGAGACCAAACATGGGTCTGTTTTCCTCAACAAAGCAAGATTTGCCTCTCTTGAGAGATTAGATTAGCTTGTCACGAGTAGATTTATTGAAAAATACTTTGGCTTGAACTTAGTGCGCCGATACTAATTTTTTGAGCCAACTACACTAGATTGACCATTTGAAGTTGTGTACGGAAAGTATCATTCAACTATTTTGGATCTTATACCCTTATTCACTAGATGCTGGAGAAAGGGCTATGAAAATCAAGTAATGATATCAAGCTAAACTATTGGGATGAACCAGTTTTCTAATCTAATAGCGACTCGGAGCAGTTGGTTTTATTTTTCTGACCCTTGACTATCTTCAGAGGCCTTCTAAAGAGACTCGAAATGACCCCATCGAGCGTCCATTCAACCAATTACTAACACACAACAATGGCATCCTTCTAAAAAAGTTTTTTTATATCACATTTTTGGTTGAATAGACGGAAGGCATGATCCTTTCGAAAAGAACCTTAAGATTTGTGATGCCTCCCTCTTCCCTTCGAACCGACACCACCACACTGTCGTTTGATGCCGCCTAGGGTTAGTCTCCTGGCTCCGCCAAACCCAACGAGACCAAACATGGGTCTGTTTTCCTCAACAAAGCAAGATTTGCCTCTCTTGAGAGATTAGATTAGCTTGTCACGAGTAGATTTATTGAAAAATACTTTGGCTTGAACTTAGTGCGCCGATACTAATTTTTTGAGCCAACTACACTAGATTGACCATTTGAAGTTGTGTACGGAAAGTATCATTCAACTATTTTGGATCTTATACCCTTATTCACTAGATGCTGGAGAAAGGGCTATGAAAATCTAGCAGTTACCGAAGAAGTGAGGAAGAGAATTTTAGAGCAAGCTAAAAAAGTAATGATATCAAGCAAACGAGCCCGTTATCTTATTTGGATGCATTAAAGAAAACAAAGATTTCGGCATGATGGTGACGCTAAGTTTTGTCCTCGACAGATGGTCTTTTTCAAATTTTAAAGCGCTTCTACAACAATGACTATAGAATTGAACGTTTTGGAGAATACGATGCTTCCACCACTTCCAGTGTCGCCCCCTTTATCCTCATAACATGAAGACCAAGAGCTCGATGAAGTTGGCCTTGAGGACGAATCATCTCCAATCGATTGAGAATGATATTGAGAAATATTTTTAACTATTATTGGAAATGTTTGGAGATTATCTCTTGTTACTATAATATTTTTGATCTAGATTAGGAATTTGTTTTGTTGTTGTATTTTTGCATTTTAAATCGGTATAAATAATACCTCAAAGTTCCTTATTGTAATGCACCCTGTTTAGTTATCACGTGAAGTTGAATACTGATGGTCATGATAGATAGATCTCTCCTTGTATTTAACATCCACAGCTCAAGAGAGCTTAATGAATATTATTTTTGGACTGCGCACCCTTTCTAGGTGGTCACCATTTTCAAGTCCGGAGGAGGGAGAAACTCGTGCTTTCCTAGACATGGTCACGAGTTCGACACGTGTATGCATGATGACATCTTTAGAAAACTGCGTCAATTGCTGACTTAAATTAATCCCCAACATGTGATTCGATTAATAAATTAGATGTATCTATGGGAACGTTAAATTAAACTACCAATTAGTCGACGGTCCTAGACTCGTAAGCATTGTCAAAAGCGTTCTTTGGAGGACCATTGTCAAAAGCATATCCAAGCAATGATCAGTGGGAATATGATTCAAAGCAAGACTCTTTGGGCGAACGTCCTCTTTTTTTGGCACATAGCTAGGAATATGATTAAATTAGTGGCTGTAAGTATCTACAAGCACCATTACCAATGCCAGTCATAATAGCGGTATCGCACTTCTAAAGTATTTTTAAGAGCTTGTACATTGGTCCTTATAGTTTTCAGGGAGCATGTTTCTTGTCCCTTTATTTTCTTTCTATCAAATTATGCCCCAACGAGAAGTTCGGTCTTTCCAACTACTTTCATTATAATGAATTTTTTCCATTGAATTCGACAACTACACATATAAGTCTCTATACCAAAAATGACAACGTTGATCATCATGCTTAAGGTGTCTAGGTTTGGTCCTTTTACTTTGTTTTGCTCTGAAACTACCATCCCTAGTATGTTTTTTTTTAATGAGAATTTAAGTATATTTCCATCTCGAGTCTAAAGAGAATGTGCAATAGACGTCGGCTGCTAATATGTGACGATATCGAAAGGATGTAAGGAGGCTATTTAAGCGTTAACTTCAGCAATTAAAATTTCCTTAGACTTATGGTAGATTCATCGATTTGAGTTTGTCACAGAGAGCTTTACAGCACATACTATAGTTGATTTGTTAAAAGGCATTTCCTACCCATTCCAATGATGTAAACTCCAATTTCTTTTGCAATTGCAATGGAGGCGGAAGGTTACTTGTCTGAATATGGACGAACACAGTGCTCCAATTAGGCAGTAGGTAGGAGGCGATGACCTTGGACTTTTAATTTAAGAATAACCATCGCATGATTAATGCCACGGGGAAGTCGTTTGCCTCCATGGGAAAGTGTAAACTAGTGCCTACCTAGCAGCCACCTTTGACCTCTCTTTTTCTCAGGGAATATGTGCTTTTTTCTTTCCGTGTCTAATTTTAATCTCACTACCCTGTGAAAGTAATTGATGTCGTCTTGTGAAATGGAAACTAGAAAATGATTTCTCGAAGACGAGCTCATTATCTCTAGAATAAGGTGATTTTTAAATGCCACAATTGGGCAAAGCTCTAAGCAACCTGATTGGTTCTGTGGATACAAGCAATTCCAAAGCCAGAGTCGTTGAACTAGAATTATGACCGAACACTTCAGCATGTTGCCAAAAAAAAAAAAGGAAATAGCTGAGTTCCCACTGATCAAATAACTGGTTCTAAGCTTAACATACATGCCTGTACAATTGAGATGAACTATATAAATAAGCAGAAACAAGAAGCACCGACTGATCCGTCATAACGGATGATAATTGATATTTGGACTCTGACATGAACAGGGCTTTTTCCATTACACTGCAAATCTTCGCCTAATGTTGGGCTTACAACACCTTTTTTTCGTTGCTTCCACTTACCGACCATTACAGCACAAAAACTGGTGCACATATTAGGCAAAAATGAAAGGCAAAATCGGCCTAGGATTTTCCTAATACCTTCAAGGTCAACTTCACCCGAATGCTCACTGATACATTCAGCACCGGCAGTTGATTATCTATGTTCGTGGTTGAAATCCCATTACTGTCCTGGCTTAGGTCTTTCCATTCCTCCGAATCCTGTCAAAAATTGGATGGATTCGCCACCGATTCTTTTGCAGAAGGCCGGGTATTTCGATATCCAAAAGTGAAAAAAAATGAAGACACAGTACCTTCAGCAAATTATGGAAATGCAGTTAATGGCCAGGGAGAAGTGGCAGCTTTCCCTCTCTAAGATTCAGATACCGAGGCCCTGGTTCCAGCAAAGAAAGGTGATTCTCATATAAGCTCATCTATAGAAGCTCTCTAGGAATATATGCCAACCTTGTTAAGATGAACATGATTGTTATTCTGGATCTCCGGAAACGTATACCGCACGTCACCTTCCTTAATTGGTAGGCTGTTATTACGGAGACTCGCACAACCAAAATCACCAAGCTTGTATGCACCATTCTTGACATATATATGATCTAGCTTAGCATCAAGGTGGGCAATTCCTCTGTCGTGCATAAAAAGTAAAGCTTTCCCAAGCTGCAGGTTTCGCAAGTGTAAATAATGGAGACAAAATATAAACCTTCATGACAAGATTACAAAAATAAAATCCATAACAATAGGCCACTACATCTTGTCAAAGGAATTGAAGATGGTCATACATACATACATACATACATACATACATACATACAGAGGAAAGGAGCTATAGCCGGAGTTTCTATTGCAGTCTCACTGCATTATCCAGGACTTGATGACACAGATAATTTATTTACTCATAACTTCAAAACAACATCTTAGAAATAATTGAAGCATTGTGAATTAATCACACTATGACAGAAAGTCAATGGAAGCTCGTCAATAGCATTCACAAAGCCACTGGTCACACAAATTATATGCTAGGAAGCTGGTAGTCTCTGTACTTTTTCAAGAAGAAAGGACCTTTTTTTTTATTAGCATTTTCTGCAACTAAACCAATTGTTTGGCAAAGGAGGTGCCACATGCATAAATCCCACTTTTAAGTTCTTTGAGCAATATGAGCACCTAAAATCCCCTCTCTATGCAAGCATTATGAGTAAGATAAGATGGATGACCGGATGGGATATGATCCTGATGAAAACAATTATAAATCCAAATTGAAGAATCCCATTTATATAATCAAAATATTTGGTGGAACATTGAATTCAAAGAACACTAGTAAAACCTCATGGACAAACGATGCAAAGTGCCCCATTCAAGCAAATCTATCCCTCTTTTTCTCCATTTTCACACTCACACATGCAAGACATACTTCCCGCTATCCTTCTGCCAGTTTGCAAATCAAGGTAAACACACAATTATCCAGCATTACATGTTTCAAAGATTTTTATTGATTTTCGTTAATACTTAAATTTTGATGACCCGTTTAATCATTCATTAATTACATAAAAATTAGGAATAATTTTTAACCCCTTAAAAAATAATTTCCATTAAATCGCATCACATATAGACACAAGAAGCATTTGCATTACTAGTATTAAAAAAATTAATTATTATATAATTTTTTTCAAATGTTTATTAGAAGCGAGACTGGGCCGAGGCCGGGCCGAGGCCAGGCCAGCCCGGCCTTCTTTCTCTTCCCTTCTTCTTCCTCGTTTGGGCAGGCCCATTTCCCCTGTTCTTTCCCCGGCTCGGCCTGCGCGCCTATCTTCTTCCTCCTTCCTCCCCACGCGACGCACTCTCCTCTGTGGCGAAAGACGTACAGGAGCAGAAAGCAAAAGCAGCCGTGAGCCGCCGGTCGGGATCAGGCCGGCCGGCCAATCTGGCAGTGGCAGAAGCCATGCGCGCTTGCCGGTTGCCTTTAAAAGGGAGAGATGGCTGCTCGTTTCAAGGGGCGGTTCTTGAAGGGAGAGAGATTGGAGATTGAGAGGGTTCGGGAGAAGAGAGAAAGGGGGAGAGGGAGTGAGATAGAGAGTGAGGCTGTGAGTGAAGGGCCTCCTCCGGTATCCACCGCGCTTGGACCTTGGCCGCCGACTCTCGCCGACGTGTGCTTCTCCCGCGGTAGGTGTTGTGCGTATCTTTTTGATCTGTGTCGAGTTGCATCGCTTTCCCGAGAATCTTGCTTTGGGAACACCCTGGGGCGGCCCCCATTGCTCGATCCATTTCGAGTTCACCCTCCCGCCGCCGCTGCCGAAGCCGAGTAGCGATCTCCTCATTTTAAAAGCCCGTCCCCATCCCCTCCCCCCCCCCCCCCCCCCCCCCCAATGTGGTTGACATCGAATGTCCCTTGATGATTTTTTCTTCTTTAAGTCTGGCGCTGAGTCCGAGTCCAAAAATGGTTGATATCGTTCCCCCGGTCCATGCCTAACACCTGTTCGACGATATGTCTAGGCCAGCCTAGGCCCATGCATTACCGATCCCCATATGTTATTGAACGCGTATAAGTAGGCTTTGCATGTTATAAACCTCTGGGTGTTTGCTAGTCGTCGTTTGCATCATCGGGCCAAGTCTGGGCATACATTCGCTGCGTTTTATTTGTCTCCCGTTGGTTTCCTGGATGTGGTGGCTGTAAAGTGGGGCGCGGCTCGGAGTGGCCAGCGATGATGTCACGAGGTGATGGTGGCGGCAAGCGACGATCTCAGCCGCTGCTTCGTTTATGGCGCTCGGCGATGGAGGCATTGGGAGGAGGGACTGGCTTCGGGAAGAAGACGATGCAGGAACAAAAAAAGAGAGTGAGAAATGACTACGTTGGGCTTATTTAGTTTTAGCCAGGCTTAATGGGCTTTGGGCTTAGATAGGTTTAATGAGCCGGGGTTGGTAAATTCTGGCTGCTTTAATCTTTAGACATGCTTGGGCTGAGCTTAGCGATATGGGCTCAATGTGATTTATTTCAATAAAATGGGCTAGATGGGTTTTCTTTTCGAAATGGGTTAGCTTTAAACAAGCCCAATCATGCCGTGGCCCAAGCCCGAGAGTCTAAGTTCAGCCTATGTGCGGGCCGGGTCCAGTCCTTATTTTCCGAATAAATCCTTTATTTAAAATATATAATTAAAAATTCGAAGAAAATATTAAAAATATTTTAAAAAATTCAAGAATTATTTTAAAAAATTTCTGAAATTCATAAAAATTCAGAATAAATCAGAAATATTTGGAAAAGGGTTAAAATTTAGCATTTTGAATAGTTTTCCATTAAAAAGTTAAAAATCCTTGAATATGGAAACCTAACTGGATAAGCCTTTAGGGCTTTACCATAGATTGTCTTTTTTCTTTTTAGAGATGATGCTAGGTTACTGCTTACACTTTTCAATTCAATTATACGTGAATGTGCAATTTTAATGACTCCATTGTTATTTTCTTCGAATGGTTAGGATAAACCTTAAAATTTTCAATAAGCTACCTTGACACTTTGGTTAGCAAATAGTTTAAGTACCAAAAAGGCTCTAGTTAATTAGCTAAAATAATCAAGCCCCTGATTCAGAAATCTCTTGTTGCGCATGCATCAAAATGACACTCTCACATCTTTATAAGGATTTATAGCCGACTCTTTATAATGACTAGTGACAACTCCTTTTTGAGCACATAGATTAGAAAAACCGATATCACGTAAGTCATGGACTTAAGAGAGCCCACATTTTATGAGAAAGTACCCCTAAACCTATTTCCCTCCCTTGTGAGGGGTAGGTTGCAACAATCTTCGGGTAGGTTGCAACAATCTTCAACATGTATCACCTTCCCCTTGAAGATTGAAGCTTTAAGGTTCCACTCTTCAACAAGCACAAATGAAAATTCGAAAAAAAAAAAAAAAAAAACTGCTTTTCTTTCCGCTGCATATTCAAAATTCAACAAACAACTTCATCTGCTTATGAAGTGAACTTGATACTTGAGGAGAGGAGACTAGGCTCATTTAACGCCAGAACCATTCCCTAATTCTGAATGCCACTGACCATTGCTTCATGGGTTGCTTGATGGAATAAGTTAATAAAGGCCATTCATATCATAAAACCTTGCTATCATTACATAAACTTGTGGTTAACCTGATATGGAGCTGTCAATGCATCCCATTCGGTTAAACGTACAGACTTCTGACTAGATAAGCTGTAATCACAGAGCTCCATCTGAATGCAAAGATGCTCATTTTCAAACCAAAAAGAGTAAGATCCAACAATGTTCTTGTGAGAGCCTGAAACAAACATGCCGAGATTATTAGAGAAAATCAGGCAGCAGACATACAAAACTGGGGTAATGAAACCGGAATTGACGTCTAAAGCTGCCAAAGATTGTACTTCCATCAAAGCTTTTCTCCTGCAAAACAGTGGGTATCATATGCTGTTCTTATAAGTGGATGAGACAAACACAATTCCTTGTCTTGATACAATGGCCTGATGCTTTGCTTCACAGCATGCAAGCAACCATCTATTCTCCTTAAAACTTTTAAAACACGGCTGAAGTTACCAGGTCCAATTTTCTGGGAAGAATTTGCAAATCAACAAGTCCATCCAAAGGAAACTTGAATTTGCGGATGGTGAAGAGCAGCTATATACTATAATTGCAAAAGGCTTTAATTTTGAATAGACCAATTTCATGGAAATCAGTGTGGTACCGTGCGAGACCATCTCCTCCGCTAATAGAAGAGAATGAGCCTGAATATTGCTGCTTACCAACTAACGTACCTAAACATCTTAATTGAAATAGCGAACAAGTCATTAGCAATATCTCATTATCATTTGGTCTATATTTTAAAGACATGGAATATATAGTATACACAATTTTAGAAGTTTTGGTTATGATTTATACAGGCCACATAATCGAAAACTTAACAGGCAATGTAGACATACCAGCACATTTGGACCTTTGATTTCCAAAAGGATCTATGTCAGCCTATAAAGCATCACTGAGATATGGGTTTCTAATGCAACTAGGGTGCGTGACCCTACAGCGTATAGCAATGGCAGACTGGGGGACAAACTGTGTATCAGCTGCTTGGGATTTGATACTGTTGACTGTGAGAATTCAGGGTAACTTGATCTGAGGAAAGTCACAACAGTAAACGGGGACGGGGGAGGGGGGGGGGGGGGTGGTGGGTTGGTTGGGGGACTGTGAGAATTCAGGGTAACTTGATCTGAGGAAAGTCACAACAGTAAACGCCTCAAACTTTGAACTACTAATATGTAACAATTATGACAATCAGAAATTTCCACATCAAGAAGAGAAATGGCTGATAAGAGCTAAAACTGTGTATCTTTGTGTATATGCATGGAGATGAAAAAATTGAATCAAAACTACTCAAATTGGGCATTGACAACTTAGAAAGTTTGTACAAGCCAAGCAAAGCCGTGAACAGATATATCATGTGGCTATGATATGTCTCAACATGAATGGGCCCAAGACTTCGGTATAATATCTCAACTCGGTCCCCAGAACGATCGCTTTCCTTCAACACTCTGACTTGCTCGAGCGAGAGAACCTGGATGAAGGATCCAGCTCTTTGCAACTCCCATTATGTTAGTCATAACCATGATGATACATCAAAAAATAATAAAACATATAAAAGCATATGATGCATCAAAATATGATATAACATAAGAAATTATTATTTCCAATGGTAGATGCCCAAAACCTGATCTAGCATCACCCTTTAAGTGATCAACGTAAAAAGGTTGATAAACAGTCTCAGATGATCATATAGATCTCAAAGGTTTGATTGAATTCGTAGAAAAGAATACAGCTTACAATGAAAATTTTGTCCCAATACTATTATCAATTAAATAACCAACAGACTTTGCAAATTTTTAGAGTTATCCCTAAAGCAAAAATCAAGTCGACCTTTATTTCACACTTTCCAATTCACATCAACCACTCACCTGCTGTATTATGCATACTAAAATTCATGATGCTTATACAGAAGACTTACCTAGCTGCCATGTTCCTTATAAATTTGTTCAAAAATCAAAGACACGGTTGAATGATTAAACCGGCAGAGTAGAGTCCAACTATTCTATTAGAGAACCCCACCAGGAAGAGTAATTTGCATCATTTGTTGCACCCAGACGAAAGCTCTGGATTCACATTCTATACGAAGTGTATGAACCAACATTCCATTTACGTCCTACAGTAAATTATTAAGATGTTGCCCATGAAGGCCATTGAACATGGGAGATGGAAAACCTGTATAAGAAGCATCAAGAGCACAGCTAAAACTCGCCTTGCTGACATATTTTGCTCCTAGTCGTATCAAGTTTCTTTGGTGATTTTGGGGAAGAAAAGTTATCATCCATAATATCACATAAGAATCAGTCAGAGCAGAGAACAAACTCACATGTACCTTACCTTGTTGTAATCCCAGCTGATCAGGAGTAGCCTGCTCCTGCTTCTGGTTCTGCTTCGGATGGGAAGAGAGAAGGTCACTGTGCGAGTCTTGTTAAGTTCGCAAAGAGGTGCGAAAGAGTGACCAGAGGCAATGAGGACTATCGTTTGGCCTGGTCAATTGATTGATCAAAACCGTCCGTCTTGCAGACTTTGATAACAGCCTCTCTCTTGACTCTTTACCTTTACCCGAATGTTCAGGTACAGCCGCAGCTTGATGTTTTTTAAGGATTTCAGTGACCGTTGAATTTCATCCGTTAATCTTTAAATTCCTAACCTTTTATATGTTACGATATTTTATGGGATTAATACCATGAAAAACTCCAAAATGATATACATATAATAAATCTATCTCAAATTAATTTTTTGACCACCAAAAACCCTCAAACTAATATACTTTTGTTATACCACAGACTAGTACGCCTGTAACAAATTTATCCTCTATTAATTTTCATTAAATTTTATTGTCAAATTATTAAGTTGGATGACACGTGACAGTTTATTAGTGTACCAATTTGGGATTTTACTTTATATTTGTCATAGTTGTATTAGTTTTGTTGTTTTTTGTGGTATTAATATAATTTAACGGATGGTATATTCATTACAAATGTAAAAGTTTAGAGTTTATTTATTTATTTTTTTAGTAAATTTTTCACAAATATAGCAATTTAGGATTTTCTGTGTCCATTTTGGATAAAATTTATCATAAATCTAACAGTTTAGGATTTGGGATAAATTTGTCATAGATTTATCAGTTTGAGATTTTTTGTGATATTAACCCTCATTATGAAAGACATACATAATATCACAATCCATTTCTCGAAGGATCCTAAAATCATTAATAAATATGAACCTGCTTATACCAAGCAGAATCACTCTAGTTCTCCACCAACAAAAGTGGAGTACAGGCCAGTTGGCCTCACCATAGTCTCGGCAACAGGTCTCAAGAAGGTGAAAGATGTTCTGCTAATGCTTGGGTATCTGAAGGCCAACATCTCCGCCGACCCCCACACCAAGCAGAGGACTCCGGCTGCCAAGGACGGCATCGACGTCGCTTCCCTCCAAAAGAAGGATGGCCCCCCTTCGATTCTAAAGCTCAGATGCTAACGGCTTAGTGGCGGTGATCTCAACATTGAAGAAACTCAGGTGATGTAAGATTATTCATAGATATGTGACGAAGGAGAAAAATAGCCTCATCATCGGGAACAAAATTTTCCTTCACTTTAGAATACGAAAGAGTGTAATTCTATCGACGTGATATCGAAATCTTAATTCCGGTCGTTGATGAAATAAATCAAGAAGTGCAACTCAGTGGCAGACCTAGAAACCTAGTTTATAGGATGACGAGATAATAAAACTTTATAATGGTCAATGCCAAAGTAAAGGGGATGAGGTAAAAGATTTTTATATGTAATTTAATGAACTGTGGCGCATGCTGGTATTCAGGTACCCATCAAGAAATTACTCGAAAAGGCTGGCGAGAACAAGGATCCTAAGAAAGTCGAATATTAGGTATATAAATCCTTTGGTTAAAAAGAAGGCGAATTGAAATTCAGATTCCATTTGTTTCGTAAAAATTAATTGATTTGAAAAATATTTTCAATAAAAATTATCACTAATATCGCTTACAAGGATGAATAAACAAAAAGAAAATTTCATTGTCCACGAAAATATATAGATATTAATTGTTGTCGATGATGAAAATATTTTCCATTGATTAATCATTTTAAGCAATATAGGTAATCATTTTTTGGAAAATATTCTTTAAATTATTCATTTTTCGCGAAATAAACAGAGCTTCATATTCGAGTTCGGGGACAAAATATTCGAAGGATTTCCTTTGTGAGCACCACCAAGCGTGCCGTAAGCCACGGCAACAACCCAAACCCGAATGGATTGTCCACCGGCAGGATGCCCTTAGGCTAGCCTTGGGGGTGGATATGGGCTAGTTCCTCAAGGACGGTCCGAAGACCTCACTCCACCGTTGGGATCACATCCTCAGTGTAGCTCCGTAGGAGGACACGGGCTCAGTCCTCAGGGAGGGCCTGGAGATGCGATTATTCAAGCAAGGTATCCTCAGCCTGCAGCTAGTTATCCGCAAGCGCCGGGCGCGTATATTCAGCCATTCCTAGCTATCCACAGATTGGATATCCTCAACCTACTCCAGGATATCCTCAGCAGGCTTCGGGCTATCGACAGCCAGCGCAAGTGAAGTCATCATGCCTCAGCAACCGAATGGCAACGACGGTGGTTTTCAAAATGGGAGCCACATTCATGAAGGGAGCCACTGGTGGTATGGTGTCGAGTGACGATGTTGGATAATGGAGGAGCGGCTTATCAATCGAGATATCACGTTTGACATGTCGATGCTGGCAGATTTATATTTCTCTATTTCTTGAAAATTTTCGAATCCCGTCTAAATTCCTATGAACTGCATTTTTCTCTTTCGTAGGATGACTACTTGTATTCGTAATCTTCTTCTTCTTCTTCTTTTGCATTTGTATGCGAATTTAAGGAAGCTGGTGTTACTAATAAAGGTGAAATGATGAGATCTGAACCTTTATAGTCAACCGCATGTTCTTGCAAAGACCAATATTCTCGCATTGTTTGGCTTAGGTAACGTAAGAATGGCATTTATAATAAGAAGAAATAAAATGATGATTCCCGTAATACCCTTAACATCATGAAATCATGATATGGCAGTTAATATATATTGTATCATAGCAATTATCACTTAATAGTCAACCCGTAGTCTAATAATACCCCATAAATAGTATCAAGATGTTACAATTTAATTAATCTAAATTTTCCATCCATGATTTAGTGATTAATATATCATCATGATTTACGCATAATCATATAGTATCTGATTATATTAAATTAAACGTTTTTATTACATGATTAATGGTAAAACTGGAAATTATAGTAATCAGCATATCATGAAACATATAATATTTGATTATGGAAACTTAGATATTCGTACATAATAATAAGCACTTAACGTTATGCTAACTATTATACTAAGAATAATATTTAATACAATAAAAACATAATGAGTACCACACCAATTGTCTACTTAGTATATATAGAATTTTAGTCGTTAGTTAAATAACATGTGATTATGTCAAAGTAATTACAATTGGTATTATCATCGTATGATTAAGACAGGTAAATTTAGATATAATCTTAATAAATATAAATTATAATTGATATTCTAATATTCGTGTTATCATCCTCGCTGTATATATGTTAATCCTCCTTGGCTAAGACATAAAACCCCATTCGCCATTTCAAGTATCCCCACTCTATCATTTCCATTTTCAGCCAACACCTCTCCATCTCCCTCGCTAGCGCATGCACCCATGATCCAGATTTCGGCATTACTTTTTTAGGAGAAAAAAAGAAAGTACAGCAAGCAATTACGGTGACGAAGGTCGCTGGAGTGGCCTTCACTGCAGAGATGATGCGGGCCGTCGCTGCCCTCAATGACAAGCACCTCGAGTTCGAGTTCGAGTTCGTCCCATAGATATGCAAGCACAAGCAGGAGAACGTAAGTCTCCGCCCCAGCCCACCACCTGTGCGACAGTATTCCTAACTTTTTTTCTGGTCTTGGGGTCTCAACGTGCTCCTCTCAGTAAATCCTCCTTTGTCTCTCTCACATCCAACGTTTCTCGATCTCTTTGTGCAGCCTTACGGTCAAGTCCCGGCCTTGCCTTGAAGCTATTCGGCAAGTCGTCCTAGTGTGACCATGACGAGAGATGAAAGTATCCAAGCATCTAAACAAAAAATTCGTCTTAGGCCGATCTGCCCGTACAAGCTCACCTATTCACGCGACCGATGTGGACCAGACATCAAATCTTTCCACGCAAAGAGATATTTCCCAAGTACCAAGTCTCCGAGACGAGTGTGAAAACCTTCAAGTATAAACGGAACGAAAGTCATAAAAGGCGGATAAAAGGATCATCGAGAGAGAAAAAACAGAAAGCGCCAGCGAAAAGAAGAGAAAAAGGAGCCCGATGCGAGAAAATAAAAATAATAATAATAATAATAATAATAATAAACGAAGAAAAGAAGCGCTTCCCACACTCTCTCTCTCTCTCTCTCTCTCTCTCACGCACACGCCCACACCCCCGAACTCCTCTTACACACTCTCCCCACCTCGCACCAGCTTCATCGATTCGATTCGCAGGTAAAGGAACGCTTAATGGTGTTTCTCTCGAGCAGGATTCGTAGAAATTCTTCTCGATTGGTGGGCGATTGTGAATTTTTCTACTCTGATGGTGAGGAATCGGGGTTTCCCCTCACATGGACAAATCAACATTGGTCATATCACGTAAAACGGTCTGTTTATGTCAATAATTTTCAGTTAAAATTTGTTAGAATTATCAAATTGACAAACTATCAAAAGATTTAAAATTGAATTAGCTCAATTGAAAATTTAAAATTAAATTAACATTTATACACTAGATTTTAGTCGTTTTTGGTAATAATTTTTTGAAGTAGATTGGTACGCCATGCTTAACGAAACATGGGTACGTAACCTTCTACATGATTAGTTAGAGGTTAAATTTGACGAGATAGGAGAGAGCACTAATTCTTGAACAAGCGATCACGTTGGGTCGTGAATTTGCAGAAAAGATAACCGCAGGGTAATAACATCACGTGTTAGACTTGAATAAATAAGTGATTGTTCAATTTTTTTTCTTATTTGAGAGGGTTGGAAACGATGCTCTCATTTTGCACGAGGACAAGGCAATAGCTCATGGACAAATCAATTGCCGGATGATCAAGATCATATATATACAAACATGAGGATGTTTTTATTCAGATCATCTCCTATTGGATGGCTACAGTTTCTTGATCCCCAAAGCTTTACCCAATTCTATTATTAAAGTACCATAGAAGTTCAATAGATGATATTCATGTCTAAGTATAGCTTTATATAAATTTTATTTTTCACCTCAACATTCTTTCGCCGTTACAGTTTCTAGAGTTCGAGAGTTAAGATTAAATTAGAAAAAAAAAAAAAGGCCAAAAATCAATTGTCCAATATTTGCATGGTGATGTTTAACACATAGAAGTCTGAACAACTTAGTTTCTAAAATTAATTGATTCGCTGTAATTGGAATGATCTTGTCTAGCTACAATAAAATGGGAAATATGACAAAAGGGTTGCGATAGATTTTGCGAAAAGGGCCAGATACATCCCAAAATGATGACTAAAAGATGCCCCAAGTTTGGGTTGTACGAAAAAAAATTGAATTTTTTCACTTCATTTTTCTTATGTAAAGAATTTAAAGTTAGGGATATTGAAGCTTGATAAGTCATAAAACTGTCATATCTAAACTCTAAGATGTAAAATTTGGGATTAAATTTAATCCCCGACAACAGCATGTTTGCGAAGACCATATACGAAAGGGATACGAAAGCAAGCTGAGGGAGAGAAACCAACGCCTATTTCTAAAAATGTGACACGAATGTTATTTTTAAAGTGACATGCCGTTGTCAATTCTATTTTCGAAAAGTCACTTTTCAGGATTAAATTTAATCCCCGACAACAACAGGTCTGCGAAGACCATTTAGAAAAGGGATACCAGAGCAAGCTGAGGGAGAGAAACCAACACTCATTTCGAAAGTGACATCCTGGAAAAACTTAGAAAAGGGATACGAGAGCAAGCTGAGGGCTGAGGAATGTCACTTTCGAAATGAGTGTTGATTTTTCCCTAGCTTGCTCTCGTATCCCTTTTCTAAGTTTTTCCGGGATGTCACTTTCCAAACGAGTGTTGGTTTTTCCCTAGCTTGCTGTCTATCCCTTTTCTAAGTTTTTTCGGGATGTCACTTTCGAAATGAGTGTTGATTTTTCGAAATGAGTGTTGATTTTTCCCTAGCTTGCTCTCGTATCCCTTTTCTAAGTTTTTCCGGGATGTCACTTTCCAAACGAGTGTTGGTTTTTCCCTAGCTTGCTGTCTATCCCTTTTCTAAGTTTTTCCGGGATGTCACTTTCGAAATGAGTGTTGGTTCCTCTCCCTCAGCTTGCTCTCGTATAAAAAGCGCTTCAGGCCCTCCAATGTCAGGCACAGCAGTTCTACAATAAGGTTTTGAGAGAGATAGAAAAAGAAAGTGGAGCGAGCAATCATGATGAGAAACATCTATGGAAGGGTCGACTCCACCGCGATGATGCGGGCCTTGGCTGCCCTCCACGAGAAGGGCCTCGAGTTCCAGTTAGTCCCCGTCGACGTGGGAGCCGGCGAGCACAAGAAGGAGCGCTTCCTCGCCCTCAACGTAAGTCTCCGTCCGTGCCCGCCACCTGTTCGACAGTTTTGGTCTTGGGGTCTGAAGGCGTTCCTCTCAGGAAACCCTCCTTCGTCTCTCTGATCTAACGTTTCTCGATCTCTCCCTGTGCAGCCTTTCGGTCAAGTCCCGGCCTTTGAGGACGGAGATTTGAAGCTGTTCGGTGAGTCATTCTATTAATAATAGATTATCTCGTGTGACCATGATGACAGATGAAAGTATTTTAGTCCCATGTGCTGATTCGATTGCTGATAGATCATGAGACCATGATCAATGATCCAAGTGTTTAGTCAATCTTTGAGTGTTCCAACCAGTCAACCGAACAAAAACAACTACGCGAATTATAGTTTATATCTTTGATTATGCTCTTTGTGGTCACAGGATCGAGGGCAATTACTCAATACATTGCTCGTAAATACCCGGACATGGGCACTCCGCTCATCTTGGAAAGCAAACCCACGGTGAAGGTGAGCGCGTGGATGGAGTTCGAGGTCAACCCGGAGACCATGGAGTCGAACGTGCAGTGGGAGCTCATGCCCGACAGGGCTGCGGATGCAGCGGTGATCGAAAACACGATGGCGACGGTGAACATGTGGATTGAGGTCGAGGCCCACCAGTTTGACCCCGTGGCCTCAAGGCTGCAGCGGGAGCTCGTGTACAGGCGGATGATCGGCATGGCCCCGGACACTGCAGTATTCGGGGAGAATTGGACCAAGCTCACCGAGCTCCTCGACATATACGAGGCCCGGCTGAGACAGTCCAAGTACTTGGGCTGCGACTTCTTCACCCTCGCCGACCTCCACCACCTCCCGGCCCTGACCAACCTGGTGGGGACACCGGCGAAGGCACTGTTTGACGCCCGCCCCAAGGTGAGAGCGTGGGTGGCCAACATCATGGCCCGGCCGGCATGGGTCAAGGTTCTTGCCTTGAGGAACCAGTACTGAAGCGAAGGATCTACTTGAGATGATCTGGTTATGGGTGAATAAAAAATGAGACTTTTTACACCCCTTTTTCGTACGAGGTTGTTATTGTATTCTGTCGCTGACTTTGTATTTTTTTTTTGGGGGGGGGGTGGTTCGAAGATTCTGTACTTCTCGGATCGCTGTTTCATGTGGGAGTGTCAGATAAACCTTTTGAGATTCGCTCTGAAGGGTCGTCTGCAATCATCAATTCTGGAGATTTGCCTCGCCGATGTAATTATATCAAGTCACAAGTCAGGAGGGTGAAACGGATAAAATAATATTCAGTACCCACATTGTAAACATTCATAATATATCGTGTTGATCCTTAAAAGTATGGTCAAGTATGGTCAGTTAATGTCACCGGTTTGTGCCTTCTTCTTTTTGAACAAGGCAAAAGAATCAAAGTCCACTACGACAACATTTGAGCAGATGAATTTTCGTTTCCTTCGTCTACACGAAAGCACTCACTACGCCGGTAAAGAATTCCACTTCTCCAAGCCTCTGCTCTAGTAGAGGCCATGTACTTTTCTAAAAAGATAAATAGATAAATTAAGATTTTTTTTATTGGTCTTACTTTAATCCTACTCTAACAATTATTCTCAGACTTTTACCCTACTTCCTTGTAGGGCGTGGGAGTCGAAACCCACTCCCGAAATGAAATCGTCTCCATCCCCAATCTCCCCTGAGAATGTGGGGATATGAACCCCTCACCTCCCCCTTCCAAGTTGGAAGGATGGCAGGCGAACCCCCAATGATTAGATAAATTAAGATTGGTCGACAATTTCAAACCCCTGTTTTGGCTGCACTCACCCAAAGAACTAATAAGGACCATGTGAGCTTTGAATTCTAGACACCAAACGAAAGATAAGAAGGAGACGACTAAGAAAATTTTATAAGATTTTTTTTTTAAACAGAAAGTTGGGTGGAGCAGGCAGATGTATTTGCTTTAGAGAGAGATTGTTCTTCCAACACAAAATGTCTTTTGGCCTCATCAACTTGACAAGATAGAAAGAAAAGGACTACGGTTTCCATTTACGTTTAGAGCATGAGTTCAACTTATTTATTGTTTAATTAAAAGAAATATGGTGATTCGTGCACTTCCCAAAGAATAATGCTATGTGTGCTAACCAAATTTACTTAGAAATCGATTTACGCTATAATATGATCTAACTCAAACATCATCGTAGAATATTGCGAAATCTTCTAACAACAAATCAATAAACTCATTTTAATTGAAAAACAGTCAATTTCTCAAACACTATCCTATACTTTTTCACTTAGGACTCCATAAATCCATACTAGAATTCTTCTCTTCTTGGTACTCAAATAAAAGTTCGTTCTACATCACCTATGAAGATATCGTGTGATTAGGTTTCTCTTACCATTGTTGTTGTCCGTGGTGCATAGGACGATGAAGACGTACTTAATGAGATGGATCGAGGTGATGGCGTAGAAGATGAGGGAGTGGACGCTCAAGACGTCGTTGTTGTGCTTGGTGCCCTCGGCAACGATGTTGGGATGCACGTAAAGCGGGGCCATGCCGAGTTCCCCATACGCTATCCCGATGTTCTGGAACGCCGGATTTAGTATCTCTCGCCAATCCACCGCCCTCAAACATGAGAAATGGTGTTCCATTAGCGCTAAACTGTTAAATCAAACAATCTTCTCAAAAGTTTAAGCCGCGAAGAAATGGTCGATAACATGTTTTCTTAATGTTCCTCTTGCATGTTGATTGGGCCTAGCCGTTCGGAATTGAATCCATACTTACTTGCCTGGAGCCATGAGGATGCTGACCGGGGGTATTCAACTGACTTTGGGCCTTTTGGTTCAACTTTGGGGAAATGACTTTACATTTCCCCAAGTATCTTTAGAAGAATGGGCATTTGGTGAATGCTGAAGTGTTTGGGTACTCTTATTTTGGTGAAAAGAAAAAGGAAAAAAAAAAAGGAAAAATGAGGAGAAGATGTTGAAGCAGAGGGGAACAATTGGGAGGCAGCCAAAGCTGGTGGAGGAGGCAACTTGTGGCCGTGGTGGGGGAGGCGGCTGGTGGCAGTGGTGGTGGGGAGGCGGCAGGTCGCACGACCCACACACCGCCGTCGCCAGAGGCAGCGACCCACACGACGGCGATCTCGTGGGTCGCGCGACCTAGGCGACGCCCCCTGAGACCACGACCCACGCGACAGTAGTGCATGGGAGACCATATCTAGCCGGCTGAGCACCACTCAGCCCGTCACGTGAGACCACGACCCACGCGACAGTAGTGCATGGGAGACCATATCTAGCCGGCTGAGCACCACTCAGCCCGTCACGTGGGTCGTGTGACCCAGGCAATGCCTCCTGAGGCCGCGAGCCACGCGACGATGGTGCATGGCGACAGCGGTGTGTGTGCGAACGAATCTAGCCAGCTAAGCTCCGCCGACTGAGCTTCACTCTAGGAAGACGATGAACATAATTTTTTTTGGGTAAAACAGGAAAACACAATTATTAGTGAGGGCAATATTGGAAAAAAAATTCATTAAACCCCTCTTCAGCATTCCACAGCATTCCAAATGCTAGTATTTGACCAAACATACCTTCAAATACCGAGCCAAACACCTAAAAGACTTTCCAAGGGGCATTCAAAGCTGAAAGCCCCTTGGGAATGATGAACCAAACGGGGCCTATATATATATGAAGAGTCTGTATGTGCGCAACTTGTGGTGCGAGGGCTTCTTCTCCGGAGAAGCCGTCTCGGCTCATAGGCTTTGGCCGCGTCTCCCGACGTCTCTCACTCGCTCTCGAAGTCATAAAGAAGACACGCACGCATGCGCGGGCGTGGAGGCAGGCTGGAGAGACGCAGGAAGTGGGTAGGGAAAGGCCGGCGGCGATGAGTTCTGTAGAGAACGAGGTTTTTAGAGGGGAAGATGATGGGCGCTGTCCATATATATACAGAGACCTTTGCTAAAAAAGTTTTATATTAATAATAGAAATTCAGTATGATCAAGTGTAGAGACAAACTATGGCAGCTGTTGATGCAAGACAGGGGATGAATCTGAAATTTTCCTCAAAAATTGTCGTTCTTCTTAATCGTGTCCTTACTTACATAAGAGCTAATTTCAAAATTTTAACTGAAGGTGTTTTAAGGGACACTTGTTAAGCAATTGATTAGAAAACGACACGATTTTAAATGCACTCATTACCATCGTGTCATGTACAACTAGTTCCTTTTAAAATGGAATTATTCAAAATAAAGTATACTTAATATTTAAATATTTAAATGAGATAAAAGTGTGGTTTAAGATGAAGACATGATTTTTTATATGAATATTTTACAGGCACTCCAGAGACTGCTCATTTACAACATCGGTTTTTTATTTTTTGGTGTCGCGACCAATTTTTTGGGGTGTGAACCACCTAGGGTTTGGCTAATGGATTGTTAAGCCTAAACTTAACTCGGGCTCTCCCAAGCCCATACCAATTCGCAACTTAGGTTTGAACTGTTAACATACAATTGATTTTTAACTAGGAGTCGCCACTAATCTATTTTTAGTGGGTCGATTAGAAACCCAAATAAAGTAATGGGAGATTTACTTTACTTCTACGAACCAGAGATTATGGGTACGGGGACTTGGTTACACTAGATTTCTCTAATGCCCTTTCGGTACCATTCTTTTAATTTCAAAAATGTTTTTGCAGGCAGCTTGAATTGATTTTAAATTCTAACATGTGAGAGCTTGAATTGATTTTAAATTCTAACATGTGAGGTGATCATGCGGGTGCGCAAACCACCAATTTAACATCTAAGAAAGCAATGAATAAATTGCAGGACTTACCTCGTAGCAACGAAAGCATCTGCGTTGTTAGTTTAGAATTCACATCAGCAGTCATAAATATGATTTCTAATTAACACGCAATTTTTGTTTTGTTTTCACTTAATTAATGAAAATCATGCGATATGCAATGTATGCCACTAATTTAACATGAAATGATATGACATGGCAACATGACTTAGCTATATGAGCTAAGCAATATGACATAAATAAGCATGTAGTCTATCCTGAAGCATGAGATGGATTTATTCTAAAAAACTAATTTTTTTTTGTATTTTCCATGAGATTCGAAATTAAAGAAATGCAACACTTAAATATGCAATCTAAATTAATCTAATGACCTAATTCTAATGACGGGCAATTTCTAATTAAATGCACCTAACAAAAATCACTAAATGACGTGCATTGTATGAAACTAATTCTATATGACGTGCACATGATTTTTATTTTCCTAATAAGCATGTAATTTATTTAGGAGAAATTATCTAAACCTATAATATGCAATCTTAGCATGCAATGACGTGCAAAGAATGCTCTAATTCTACATGACATATGCATATAACATTTTTTATTTAAAAAATGCAATCTATCTTAGAATTTGCAACTAATTTATCCTAAGACAAATTTTATGAAATTTCAAATGATCTATAGCTAGATTAAGATTCTATCTAATTTAAACTAGGGATTAAGTCATATTAAATCCTAATTTAAACTAAGACATTATCTAAATCTAAAATGACATTTATCTTTAAAAAGATGATCTAAATTTAAAATGAAGCATGCAATTCTAATCTAATATGCACAATGATTTTTTATGGTTTTTTTTTAATTAATTTCGAAATTAAAATTAATACCTAATTAACATGCAATTAAAAAAAACTAACAACCTAAATGAATGCACTTTTTTTTTGATTTTTTATTTAAAAATTCGAAATAAGATTGCGATTTTAAACCTAAGACTAGGAATATTCTAAAGCAAATCTATTCCTAACTCAAGTATTTTTTTTTTGGATTTTTCTTTTACGAAAATAAGATTGACTCAACCAACAGCAAATCAAACAAGGATAATATTGATATCTAAAAATTGACGAACCATATCCCGCGCATGAGATCGGGTTGGCCAATTTTAAATTAAATCGCGAATCAAATCTCGGGCTTGAGATTGGATTGTCGATTTTATAAGGGATTGCGAGTCGGATTTCGGGCGCGAAAATCAGACTGTCAATCCCTAGCTTGATAGTGCTTGATAGACTATTTCATATTGGGATAATATATCAAGGAACAATTCCACTAAAGAAAAAGCAGAAATAAAGGAAAATAAAAAAACTATAACTGGATAAGCAATAATAATAAAATAAAAAATCTACCTAAATCCCTTTTCTTTTTTCTTCTTCTTTCCTTTCCCACGTGTAACGTGAGTTTCCAAGGGCAGCCAGTTGCTCAGTCCGGCAAGGGGAATTCCGGCGGTGGTAAATTCCGGCGGCAGCAAAAGGCAGAGCACGGGAAGAGAACTTGGAGCAAGGCTGACAATTAGATCGGCAACGGCATCAGTTTCAAAGGCGGAGCAGAGGTGATGCGGGTCCGCCTGGCTTCGATATGGGTCACTGATCGGAGGCGGGGCAGCTACTGGGCAATCACGGGCGAGTGGCAGAGCAGGGCCAGGAGGCGCGGCTCGTCGCAGGAGCAGCAGCGGCGCTAGGGCAGCAAGGACCCGTGGAGCAAGGGCGCCGGGGCGGAGGACTCGGGTCTGTGCGGTTACAGATCTGTTCGGGTCTTGCTCCGGATGGAGGGGAACGCTAGGCGTCGGACCAGAGGCGGCGCGGCGGTGGCTTCAAGCGGCGGCAGCGGCGCTCGGGCTTGACTGCAGCGGGCTTTGGGTGCGGCTGCAGAGGTGTAGTGACTGGTGCAGCGGCGGCTTCGAGCAGCAGGGGACGCTGGGGCGGCTTCGCAGGTGGCGGTGCGGCGTCACGGCAAGGCTTGGCGCGGCTGGGTTGCAGATCAGCAGCAGCTGCGGCTTCACGGGCATCGGGGACGCGAGATCCGGTGCTCGGGCAGAGGTTCGGAGGACAGTGGCACACGGGTCTTCTGCTCCGAGTAGCAGCGAGCAGCGTTGATGCACCGATTACCGGCGGAAAGCCGAGGAGGGTGTCGGACGTCGCGAACGGCGAGGAACGGTGGTGAAGAAGTAGTCGTGCGGTGAGGCAGAGGAGCTTCGGGCAGAGGGCAACGAGGTCACCGGAGAAGAAGAACAGTGTTCTTCTTCTTTTTTTAATTTTTCTTTTTTCCTCCTGTTTTCTTCACTTTTCTGCAGAAGCTTTTGCTTTTTTTTGCTTCTTCTCTTCTTTCCTTTCAACCTCCACGGATGGCTTCTCTCCCTTTCTTTTTTCTGAATTTTTTCCCCCGGAGAAGCCCCCCCTTTCTCATCGTACACGGTTGCTTTTTTATAAGGAGTAGGTGATAAGTTTTAGATTTCCCCTTCAAATCTACATCCGCGATATATTTTAACCAACTAATCACTATTGATAAAAATTCGAGATTACGATAAATATTTTCTCGAAATTCAAATCTCGCAAAAGATAAATCACAATATTTTTTCACAAAATTCATCTCATACTGATAAGGATTCAAGATTAATATGAGATTTTTATAAATCCAAATCTTTCAAAGCCAAATCGCAATTTTTACCCATCTGCCCTATCTAAAAAGATTCATATCTCGGAAAAATTTTAAAATATGATATTCCCACGAGATAATTTTTTCAATTATTAAAAAAAATGCGGGCTTGGGCCAACCTGTTCGCTTCGTGGACCTGATCCATCTAATTCGAACTTATCTGCCACCGGTCCAAGATATGCAAATAACAAATAAATGCAATCTAAAACTATATACTATGCAATTAATAAAATTAACCCCTAATTTTTTACGCAATAAATGACTAAATAGATCGCCAAAATTTAGGTGTCAATATTTGGCTTAGGATAGACAAATTCTGGAATCATAATTGATCCCAATATTAACCATACACGATTCAAGAGATCAAGTCAAATGCTGTCTAGCATTTTCGACTTCATAGGAGAGAGAATCTTGGGTTATTGTTAATCATGGTCACATGCGACATGTGTATGCGTGGCAACATCTATGGAAGTCTTCATCATTATTAACTAGAATTAATTACTAACCCATATTTTGATTGATTTACCATTGTTCAAATTAAATTAAATTACTAATTAATCGACAGTCCTAGGCTCGCAAGCGTTGTCAAAAGTGTTATTTTGACGACCCTTTCGCAGATCCCACACCAATCATTGCAAATACGGTTCAAAGCAACACTCTTTAGGCGGATGTGTTTTCGTACAAGACGCACTCCTAAAGATTGTGGAGAATTGCACTTTGGTCCTCCTAGTTTTGGGGCATAACGTTTCTCGTCCCCTCACTTTCTTTTATCAAATTATGCCCCGGCAAGAAGTCCACTCTTTCCAACGACTGTAATGGAGATTCGTCGGAAGGGCAGTCTCTTTTTTGCAGCACATATTTCAGTTGCTTGGTTAGAAGGCATTTCGTACACACTCCAATGTTGCAACTCGAATTTCAGTTGCAATTATAATGGAGCTGGACGTTTCCTTGTCTGGAAATGGAGAAACAGGTCGCTCCAATTGGGCAAGCTCGTCGAGGGTACTGAACGACGGAAATATTCCAATCCAGATCGAGTCAGACTGTACTTTTCTGGAAAGCTCTATCACGGGCCGGGCCGAAGCTCCATGGGCCATCCAATCTTTAGTCAGGGATTGTACACATCTCCTAGACTGCTTAGAGGTTGTCTTGGTTATCCTTTGTCCGAGAAAAGTAAATCGTGCTGCGGATTGAATAGTGAAAGCCCACCATAACCAGTCTTTGCGTATGAACTAGCTGTCTACCATTCCCCATCGTCTTATCAACCATTAAAAAAGAGAGGAAACACCAAAAAGGCGATGACCTAGACTTCTTTGATTTAAGGTGAATCACCGCATGATTCATTACAGAGAAGTCGTGCTCCATGGGAAAGTGTAAAGTAGTGCCTCCATAGCAACCATCTTTAACCTCTGTTTTTCTAAAGGAATATGCGTTATTCTTGTTGTCTAATTTTAATCTCACCATCTTGTGAAATGATCGACATGATCTTGTGAAGTAAGAACTAGAAAGTTACTTCTCGAGGACAAGCTCATCAGTTTTAGAGTAAGATTTTTTTATTTTATTTTTAAGGCCAGAGTTGGACAGATCTAAACAAACTCGATTGGTTTTGCAGATATTAGGCACTCCAAAGCCTGAGTCGTTGAACTAGAATTATGACTGAAGAACAGTATAGCATGCTGCAAGAAAAGTGAAATAGGTGACTTCCCCACAGATCAATGAACTGGTTCTGAGCTTAAAGTGGATGTCTGTACAATTGGAATGAATAATATCAACAGTAGGAACAGCAAGCACCCACAGATTCTTCACGGCAGATAGCAAATGGCATTCGGACTCTGAGATGAACATGGCTTTTCCATTACACACCAGACCTTCACTTGGGGTCGGACTTACAACACCATTTCTAAGGTTTTTCCCATATACCGATCCAGCACCATTACAGCACAAAAATTGGTGCGCACATTAGCCAGAGAATAAAGAGCAAAATTGGCACTAGATTTTCCTAATACCTTCGTAGTCAACTTCCCCCGAATGGTAACTGATACATTCAGCACCTGCAGTTAATTATTTATGTCCGAGGTGAAATCCAATTACTGTCTTGGCTTAAGTCTTTCCATTCCTCCAAATCCTGTCAAAAATTGGATTAGCCACTAGTTCTTTCGCAGAAGGCCGGGTGGTTGGATCTGGATCCATCATGACCTAAAGAAGTAAAAGAACATCAGAAAGCCACAAAATTGACAGTTTTCCTCAAAAGCAAAAAACAAAACGACACAAGTCCCATTGAAAGAAACGAAGACACGGAACCTTAAGCAAATTCTGGAAATGCAGTGAATGGCCAGGGAGAAGGGGCAGCTTTCCCTCTCTAAGATTCAGAAACTGAGGCCCAGATTCCGGCAAAGGTGACCCTCTTATAAGCTCATACATAGAAGCTCCCATGGAGAATATATCGACCTTATCGAGATGATCAAAATTGTCATTCAGGATCTCCTGAGGCATATACCGTGCATCACCTTCCTCAACAGGTAGGCTGCTATTGAGGAGAGTCGCACAACCAAAATCACCAAGCTTGTATACACCGTTCTTGACATAAATATTATCCGGCTTAACATCAAGGTGGGCAATTCCTCTTTCATGCATAAAAAGCAATGCTTTCGCAAGCTGCAGGTAATTTGACATTAGCAAGTGTAAATCATGGAGACAAACCATTAACCTTCATGACAAAGATTACGAAAAATAAATCCACAATAGGCCACTATATCTTGTCAAAGGAAATTAATATGGGCTGTTATATGTGTCATGAGGAAAGGAGATATAGCCAAATTTTCCATTGCACGCTCACTGCACTATCCAGGACTTGATCACAGAGATACTTGAATTACTGATAACCCAAAACGACATCTTACAAATAATTGAAGCTTTGTGGACCACAGTACAATAGAAAGACACAAGTACTATATCCGGTGAAGCTCATCAGTAGCATTCACATAGCCACTGGTCACACAAATCCCACACTAGGAAGTTGATAGTTTGAGTATTCTTTCCAAGAAGGAAGAACTTTTTCAATTTCATTTTTTGTAACTGAACCTATCGTTTGGAAAAGGACGTGCCACATTCATAAATCCCAATTTTAAGTTCTTTGAGCAATATGAGCACCTAAATTCCCCTCTCTATGCAAGCATGATGAAAAAGACATGATGGATGATCGGATGGTACATGACCATTATTGAAACAATCAGAAACCCAAAGTAAAGAATCCCACTTGAACAGTTAAAATATTTAATGGAATAGTGCATGCAACAAACACCGGTAAAACCTCATGGACAAACAATGTAGTGAGCCCTATCCAAGCAAGTTTTTCTATCTTATTCTCCATTTTTACACTCACACATGCTAGACATATTTCCCACTGTCAATTATTCCAGTCTGCAAATGAAAGTAAATGCACATTTACCCCGCATTACGTGTTCACAAGATTTCTATTGATCTTCAACATGTATCACCTTCCCCCCAAAGATGGAAGCTCTAGAGTTCAACTCTTTGACAAGCACAATAAAAATAAAAATAAAAATAAAGCTGCTTTTTTTTCCACTGTATTTTCAAGATTCAAGTGACAACTTAATTAGTTACAAAGTGAACCTACTACTTGAAGAGAGGAGACTATGCTCATTTAACGCCAGAATCAATTTCTAATTCTAAACGCATTGACCATTGCTTCATGGGTTGCTTGATGGAATAACTTAATAAAGGCCATTCATATCATAAAACGTTGCTATCATCACATAAATTTGTGGTTAACCTGATATAGAGCTGTCAATGCATCCCATTCGGTTAAACGTGTAGACTTCTGACTAGATAAGCTGTAATCACAGAGCTCCATCTGAATGTAAAGATGCTCATTTTCGAACCAAGAAGAGTAATATCCAACAATGTTCTCGTGAGAGCCTGCAACAAACATGCAAAGATAATTAGGGAAAATCGTGCAGCAGAATACGAAATTGAGGTAATGAAACTGGCATTGATACCTAAAGCTGCCAAAGATTGTACTTCCATCAAAGCTTTTCTCCTGCAAAACAGTGGGTATCATATTCTGTTCAAATAAGTGGTGAATGTCAGAAAGCGGTGCATGACACAAGTACCTTTCCCAATCTTGATACAATGGCCTGATGCTTTGCTTCACAGCATACAAGCAACCATCTATTCTCTTCAAAACTTTCAAAACACGACTGAAGTTACCAGCTCCAATTGGCTAGGAAGAATTTGCAAATTAACAAGTCAACCCAAAAGAAACTTGAATTTCCGTATATTAAAGAGTAGATATATACTATATTTGCAAAAGGCTTTAATATGGAATAGAGACCTCAATTTCATGGAAATCAGTGTGGTACCGTGAGAGACCATCTCCTCCGGTAATAGAAGAGAATAAGCCTGCATATTTTCGCATAAAAATAAACTTATGTAAGCATCTTAAATGAAACAGCAAACAAACCATTTGGAATTTCCATTATCAATATGTTTTTTTTTTTAAAGATACGGGATATATAGTACACACAATTTTAGAAGACTGATTATAATTTGTACATGCCACGTGACAAAATAATTAAGAGGCATATACACATACCAGCACATTTGGACCTTTGATTTCCAAAAGGATCTATGTCAGTCTCCAAGGCATCACTGAGATATGGATTTCTAAAGCAAGGAGGGGGCATGACCCTGCAGCGTAAAGCAATGGCAGACTGTGGGACATAACTGTGTGTCTGCTGCTTGCCATTTGATACTTTTTTCTCAATTTTAGATTCTTCACTTTCCAAAGTATCCTCTGCAAGATCCTCTATTTGTTGACTTCCAGAAAAAATGGGACTTTGAGGATTCAGGATGACTTGATCTGAGGAAAGTCACAACAGTAAGCACCTAAAATTTGAACTACTGCTAATAACAATTACAACAATTGGAAATTTCAACATCAATAAGAGAAATGGCTGATAAGAGCTAAACTGTATATCTTTGTTTATGTCCAATCTGTAAGTGCACGAAGATGAAAAAATTGAATCAATACTACTCAAAAGTGGGCATTGACAATTTAGAAAGTTTGAACAGGAGAAGCAAAATGGTGATCGCATTTATCATGTGGCTATGATATGTCTCAATATGAATGTGCCCAAGACTTCAGTATAATATCTCAATTCAGTCCTCAAATGATCGCTTTCCTCGAACATTCTTTGACTTGCTCAAGCAAGGGAACCTGGATGGAGGATCCAGCTCTTTGAAACTCCCATAATGTTATCATAATCATTATGAATTACTTATAATAGCATATGATCCATAAATAAATAAATAAATAAATAATAAAAAGACTTTTCCAACGGTAGAAGCACAAAACCTGATCAAGCATCATCACTGAAATGATGGACCTTTAAAGAGGTTGATAAAAAATTATAGATGAGTATAAGGATCTCAAAGGCTTGATCGAATTCATAGAAAAGAATACAGCATACCTAAGAAAAAATTCCCTCAATACTATCATTGATAGATAACCCACAAACTCTGCACATCTAGAGAATTATCCCTGAAAGAGAAAATCAAATCTACATTTATCTCACACATTCCAATTCACATCAACTACTCACCTGCTTTTTTATGCATACTAAAGATCATGATACTTATAGAGAAGATTTATCTAGCGATATTCCCTATCGATTGGTTCAAAAAAAGAAAAAATGTCCATCTAAGGAGTGACGCGGTTGAATGATTAAACCAGCTCAGTAGAATCCAACTATTCTGTTAGAGGACCCCACCAAGGAGAATAATTTTCGTCCCTTTGGTCAACCCAGACAAAAGCTTCAGATTCACAGCCTATCCCAAGTGTATAACCTGGCATTCCATTGCGTCCTACATTAGTTCATAATCCTGCCCATGAGGACATTTGACAATGAGGCCAATGCATTCTCATGACTGCCCAGAAGCCCCAAATATGTTAACAGATTACAATAGTATCATAGCCATCAAAAAAAAAAAAAAAAATCTATCGGAGTCACTAACATGCAAAAGAGAATTTTCAAAACCATCAACGGCACAGCTAAAACATACCTTGCCGAAACCTTTTGGTCTTAGTCGAGTGAATTTTCTCTGGTGATTTAGGGCAAGAAAAGTTATCCTGCATGAATAGGACGGCCAAATTTAAGCCAAAAATATTACATCAAAGTAAGACAAAACAGAGAATAACAACCCATCTACCTTATCCAACCCATTCACTAGATTTTGATTGTCCGGGGTGATGTAATCAGGAGTACTGCATCCAAGACAAAGACAACACAAAACAAAGTTATCAAGAAAACTTGAAGTTAATGAACTCCATTCATTCTGCCCAAAGCAGAGTAAACACATCAACATGCAAAACGAGGCCTAAATTCCACATTTTGTCTTCATTTTTCAAATTCTGATTCACCGATGATGACGCCTAGCTCTGACTACGGTCTTTGAGCACAGCTTAAAAGCAGCATCTGCTGATTTGCAGCGCAATACAAACGATGCTACATTCAAATCCACACCGCATCTCATTCAAGCAACCACGCAACACGACACTACTCGTAGCGTTTGCGTCCACTGTAGTCCAGTTTTCTCCCTAAACGGGGGCGAACGCAAGGGAAAACTGGACCACCAGCTCCGCATATAAACTAATCGAGCTAAACTCCAATCGAAGCCAACAAAGCCAAAGAGAAAAAAAAATCCAAAAATCAGCTCATCGGCACGCACAGGGCAACAGTGATTACCAGAAGAAATCCTGGCTGAGGATGCAATCGGCGCCGGCCTCGGCGTCGTGAGCCGAGGCCGGGAGGAAGGAGGGGTCGGATTCGAGGAGGTCCGGGAGGCGGAGAGAGGGCTCGGGCTCGGGCTCGGGCTCGGCATCGGGATCGGCGTAGGAGGAAGAGGATCGGTGGTGGTGATGGGTGGGGCGGAGGGAGAGGAGGGACACCTGCCCTAGCTGGGCCTCCCAGCTCTCCGCCATCGCCGCCCCCTTCGTCCCGGCGGCGGCGCTCCTCCTCCTCCCGTCGCCGCCGTGGCTGCCGGCCCGCTTCCCGCTCTTCCTCTTCATCTCTCTCTCTCTCTCTCCCCCTCTCCCTCTCTCTCTCTCTCTCTATTTCTCTGAAATCTCGAAATTCGGGGATGCTGTGTTCGCCACTCTTGTCGGGTTCGTGAAAAGGTGCGAAGCGAATTCAAATTGCGCGGGGTTTGATCCCGGGCGGGGCGGGGGGGGGGCCGGGGGGGGGGGAGTGATCGGACGCGACGAGGACTACCGTGTGCCGCGGTCAACCGATTGATCGGAACCGTCCGTCTTGCGTGCTTCGGAGACGATCTTGACGTTTTACCCGAGCGTTGTGAGGGGGTCAGCTAGTGCAAGAGGGTCCGGCGAGTACACGAACGCAACCTCGCTCGATGTCGATGACTTTTGGTGCAGGAGAATGGATTCCCCCTTGAATGGAAAACAACTGTAAATTTCGCTCATCAGTGGTAAAAATCTTATGTTTTATTGGGTCGAAAATAGATTAACCCAAATATACCCACCTAACCAGTTTTAACCCATTTTTCATACAATGTAAATCTAGTGATTTATATTTAACCCAACTCATATTTAACACATTTGATTGACCCATATTACAAATCTAGGAAAACTCATACCCAATTTGAGTTAAGGGTACAATGCAAATAAGCAACATGGAACTTCGGCTTCAAGTTTTTTTTTTATCGAAAATAAAATATGCATTCGATTAAGGAGTCTTACAAGACAACGATGGATAATATTCTGAACATAAGATTTCCCGTAGAGGTAAAGGGGGGTCTTCAACCAATTTAGAGGAAGCTTCTTGACTCTGTGATTCCGTGCCAACCAATCAGCTACTCTATTTGTGTCGCGAGGACAATATTCCACCGTAATGTTTTTGCATATGGATAATTCTTCTCTGCATCGTTTGACAATTTCTTTTAAGTTCCACGGGGGCTCAGCCCAGCCCATCACGCAGTCCACGATCAGGGAGCTGTCACTTTTGCACTTCTAGTGAACTACTTGACTTCAAGTTGGGTTTTGAAAAATATGCCGCTGGACAACTGATATTTGTCAGGATATCATTAACAAAGATGTTGGCTATCTAATGAGGTATGCGATCATCGTTAATGTAAATATCAATCATTTTATGAGGTATGATTAGTATTAATGTGAATAATTTTTTAGAAATATTTCATTTAAAATTATTATTTTATTTTATTTTGGTTTTTCCTTTTTTTAGTGTCCAAGCCCGTGGCCATTTGCAATGGCCCTCACCAACTGACCCTCTTCGGGAAGTCAATAGTGGAAAGGAAAAGAAAATGAAAGAATTTAAAAATCATATAAAAATAAAAATCATGACATTTAGACTACTTTCATGTTGACATTCTTGCTATTATAAAAATAAGTGTTTTCATAAAGATATCTAAAAATGATTATTAATTTATATGTAGATATTTGTACTTATATTAATCTTAAGGAAAAAAAACCACAAAAAAAAAATTCCAACTATACCTATTGTAATACATTTATCTTCTGTCAAGATTTCATTAAATGATTTTTCGGCTAAAATAATATCTTATTTATTTCACTTAAATATCGTGAATACTATGTTTACATTCGTTTTCTTATGTTCACGTAGGCAAATTTTGGTCATGTGTTTTAATCAAAAATCTGAATATAAAAAAGGAGTTAAACGAATTATCTCTCGAAGCGCACCTTAAATGAATTGGTTCGGATGTTCTTTAGTTCGAGACCAATAACAGACGTCGAATGAAAGAAAGAACTATCAAACAATCACCACTATGATCATGCTAGCAATCTCATAAAGACAATCCGTCGTATCCTTGATGTTTTAGTCACAGCCCAAACTAGAGAGAATTCCCTTTCCTTCACGCACTCTTTCTCTCTATTTTCAACAACCCTTTGTCATGTCCCTAAACTACATTTTAAATATAATATATATATATATATATATATATATATATATATATATATATATATCAGCAACGGTTACTGATCGATGGACGATCAGCAACCGTTGCTAATCGTCCGCATGCACACGAACAATTGTGCATGATGGTCAGCAGTTGTTGACCATCCATGCTTCGTCAGATGGTCAACAACTGCTGACCATCCATCCATCTTAATTAAATAATTAATTAATCAATTTCTAAAACAAAAATAAAAGAAACATAATCTGTGTGTCTGCAATTAGGGTACTTAACATGTATTTACTTTGGGCATGCGTATGCATCATATGCAAGTAAGCTCATGACTATAATACAAATTAAATTGAATCTCATTTAATTTAATTTCAAATCAACTCAATTTGATTGTAGTAATTGCAAACACATTTGCAACAATATTTCATTTTTGTTCCACGTTATCCTAATTGTTTATAATGTGTGATATCCCTAGGTTCATCACTAAGCTGGTAGTAAGACTTGTACTAACACATTAGTACTCTCAAAAAAATTAATTGTCCCGATTAATCTTTGGGTCCTGTTGACACCTAAATTTTGGCGACCCATTTAGACATTTAAAAAAATTAGGGGTTAATTTTATCCCTGAAAAAATAAAATCACATGGCATATAGTTTAGGAACATTTTTGTTTATTTTATTGGACCGACGGCGAGTGCAAAATTTTTCACATATTCCGTTCAGATTCTTCACACATTTAGGCAATATACACCAAAGGATATATTTTCAAGCAAAAAGGAAAATTTTGGATGGGATATTTGATAAATACAAAATGTAATATTGCGCGGGGTGCAACGATATATTCAGTAGTATTTTGCATGAGCAAAAATTAAAAAGTAAACTATACCACGAAGATCTAATTTTTTGGCTTGTAAAAGGGACCGCGTACGGACAAAGTTGAGAGAGAGGCCACACAATTGATACATCGGCCTCAATTCTGAAAAAGGAGGACATTGAATATACGACACTTTTAAGAGAGATAGAGACGGAGAAGAGCGCGTCGCGGTTGAGCCCCGTCTTGGCCGTGACCTTGCTTTCATCAGTTTGCGGCGCTTTACTTCTGACGACCAATGCTCCTCCCGCGGGTCTCATGCTCCGACGCCACACTCTTTGTTCCAGAGACAACTCGCCGCGTTGATTTCTAGCCTGTTCTGATGAGTCCGTTGCGTTGCTGGTCATGAAGTTCATTGCACCCACAAAGACATAGCTCCCTCTCGATCTTCGCCACAACTCCGTTGCTACTCCCGCTACTGCTCTGAGACCACACATCGATCTGTTGTGCGTCGTGGCCCATTGACGGCATCCCTATGTTGCCGATCTGATCGTTGGAGATTCTCTAGCAAGACACCAGAGCTGCCATCTTTGCTGGTTTTTTTTTTCGGATGATCCCTTCTTATTATCTCCGTCATCGAGAAAACGATTCATCCAAAGATGAGGATTGAAGGCCATGAGTCTTAAGAGGTGGGTTTTGTCTTTTTCCATAAAATCTTGCTAACCCAAGTCGATAATATTGTCAGAGAAAGCCAACAGCCGTGAGTCCAAGAAATAAAAAACAATCGGAAAGGAAGTGGCAACTGAGGACTTCGACTGGCAAGACACACGATACCTGCATTCGAGAAGAAGTCCATTGCCAAGCTCAGCCAGTTCAATTGCTCCTCGTTGCCATGAGTTCTCATTCCGGCGAGATACTTGGCTGAACCATCGTCATAACCGTGCTACGTGAATCACCATTCGCGAGCCGCCGACAAATTCAAATTGGGAAGCAATATACGTACAATATTCAAATTAGGTAAAATTTCTTATCCAAAATAATTTGAATATTTTATTTCCTACTTGCTGCATATTAGATCTCCTCAAGTAACAGGTAAAATCTATTAGGATTTGTTCCTAATTCGCAACCGCACACGGATTTTTTATTCCATCTATAAGGCTTTAGATGGAATAATTAACCACGCGGGAGTAAAATTGATGTCTTGATCTTTAAGGCTTAAGATCAATTTATCGATTTTATTAGCGAAATAAATAAGTTTGAATTTCAATTCGAATGGTGGATAGCATTTTGACGATCATGGATGGTTTGATGTTTATCTCTTAATTGTTTTGTTTATCCCGAAAATACAAAAAAATTGCATTTGCATGTCATGTAGAATTATGGCATATTTTGTACGTCATTGCATATTAGGGTTAAATTGCACTTAGTTTTAGGTAATATTTTTCTTAATTTATCATAAGTTTAGGTATTCTCTTAAATAGATTGCATTTTAGGATTATTTAGGTTAAGATAATGTTTTAGTTTAAATTAGGATTTGGCTCAACCTAATTCCTAATATAAATTAAATAGGATCTTAATTTAATTAGGTAATTTTCACATTTCACCTAATTTCGAATTTCATGAAAAATACAAAAAAAATGCCATAGGTTAAATTAGTTTTATTATTTAGGATAAAATGCATTCTTTTAGGAAAAAGAAAAAATGTCATATGCACGTCATTAGGGTTAGATTCATTGAGATGCATGTCATTTAGTATTTTTGCTAGACCCATTTAATTAGAAATTACATGTCATTAGAATTAGGTTATTTAGTTAATATTGCATCGCATATTGCATAATTTTCATTAAATAAGTGAAAACAAAAAAGAGAATTTGCGTGTTAATTAGAAACCATATCCAAGGTTGTTGATATGGATTTTGGATTAACATTGCAGATGCTTTCGTTGCTACGAGGTAAGTCCTGCATTTTCTATTTGCTTTATTGGGTGTTAAATTGATGGATTGCGCACCCGCATGATCGCATCACATGTTAGGGAAATAAATATAAAATCAATCCAAACCGCTTGCCAAACATTTTTCAAAATAAAAAGAAAGGTACCGAAAGGGCATTAGAGGAATCTAGTGTAATCAAGTCCCCGTACCCATAGTCTCTAGTTCGTAGGAGTAAAATAATTCTCCCGTTATTTAACTTGGGTTTCTAATCGACCCACCAAAAATAGATTAGTGGCGACTCCTAATTGAAAATCAATTGCATGTTATAAACTTGAACCTAAGTCGCGAATTGGTATGGGCTTGGGAGAGCCCGAGTTAAGTCTAGGCTTAACAATCCATTAGCCAAACCCTAGGTGGTTCACATCCGAAAAATTGGTCGCGACAGGTCCTATAAGTCATGATTGACATCTAGCAATATATCATGACTACCTAGATAATGTTGATGCTTTAAGAACATAATGAACCTGTTAGTTTTAGCTACAGTATAATTCAATCCCTCTGTCTTACTATGTCCCAATCAAATAAAGACAATGGAATATTTGTCAAGTCACCAATTCGATCATATATACAAATCTAATTGACATGCGGACATAAACAATTTATTTTCGGTTACAACCCCGGCGAGGATTTCAATGCAGTGTCATAATTAGATCACATAGGATATCATTATTATACCTTGCATGTAACAATGAGACAGATTCTATATTGCACACATGTGCAACTTTGTATATAAACAAACTATGACCATTAGGTATAAAGATGGATCAACGACTCAGCATTACGTGCACCTGTGAACTATAGTTGTTCGACAAACAAGTTAACAATGTGCCTCAGGTTTAAGGATTATTTATACAAGACCAAAGCATAAACAATTAGAATTAGTGAAAGTGTAATGGGTGTAAAAATTTTGGACAATTTTTTCCATGGAATTACGATATGATTTTGCCTTTTCTACATATGTTGTTAACAAAACCAAATCATGCCGTAGATATTACTTTACTTAAACAAACAAAACAATAGGAATTATAACTTTATCACATTTAATGTGACGGCTATCACATAAAGCCTTATTCCATTACTAGGGAAAATTGGCTAGAAAGTCCTAAGCCTACAAAAGCCAATGCAGTAATTTTTCAATTGTTTTAATTTAATTCTAAACTTTTTAATTATGCTAGTTTAATCTTAAACCTTTTAATGATTTGCCAATATAGTCTTATGGCTAAATATCCAAATAATAATTTTTTTAATTGACTTTGGAAATCTTCAAAATATTTACAATTAAATTGATGCAATTAAAATATTTAAGATTATTGGCTGTCGTATATTAAATTTAGAACTTTTTGGATAATTATCCCCTTATTACTGTGTAATGAACATTAACGGTTCTCTCACCGCCATTGAGAATAATGCTCTCTGCAAGAACAAGCGATCACAACCGAGTTTTATTTCTCATCATTTCACCATCATTAGTAACGCCAGCTTCCATGAATTCACGTACAAATGCAAAAAGTATAAATACAAGTTGTCATTAACCGTTAATGAGAATTTAGATGCAATTAGCAAATTTTAAAGAAATAGAGAGATCAAATCCACTACCATCACACATAGTATTTCGATTCATAAGTCGAGTAGCTTATGGGTCTACATGGTAACATTTATGTTTCTCCCAATTTTTGTTCTTTTGTTCCCCAAAACAAAAAAAGAACAAAAATTCGTTTGGTAAAACTTTTGTTCCCAAGAACAATTTCTAGAAATAAGCCAATTTTCTTTTTTATTTTTCTTTTGTTCCTCTTTCTTGCCGCAGCCACCTCCAAGAGCCACCGTTGACCACTGCTGACCACCGACTGCCTCCGACCACCGGCCGTCGCCATCGCTAACCACCACCAACCACCGGCTGTCGCCACCTGCCACCGCTACACAGCCCATTGGCTACCGCCGACCACCAACCGCCCGTCCGTGAGCAAGAATAAAAAACGAATAAATACAAAAAAGAAACTGTTTCGTACCAAATGCATTTCTATTCTTTTTCTATTTCAATAATATAAATTTTGTATAGTTACCAAACACCTTATTTTACTCAGAAATATTGGTTGGGGATCCTTGATTTTTTTCATTATGTTATGAATTTTGCTTTTGATTATAGTTATACTATGAATGTTTTGTATGTTGATTAATATCATGTTATGCCTTTTGATATTAATAGAAAAATGTGGAAATTATATGAGAACATAAATTTATTTTATTTTTATGGAAATTCGTAAGTTAGTAGAATTCAAAAAAATTCTCACCTAGAACTTACAATTTGCACAAATTAAACTAGTTAATGATAGTAGAAAGTTGATTGGTAATATAGTGAACTTTCATTTCTGTGCCTTTTGTTAAATTATCATTGATTTAGTTTGTTTTTACTGCAAATTAAACATGTGTGTTACTTTAGAAAATGTGCTAATATTGATTATGTGTTTATTATGTCTGTGTAGTAGCAACTAATTATGGTTTCGACATCCGAGATCATTCTGACTAACCTCGATAAGGGTGAAAAGCTTAAGGATGACAATTATGATATTTGGCATCGTAAAGTTCAGTATATCTTTGAGAAATAAGAGGTTTTGGAAACTCTCAATCACATCATGGACGAATCTGAGCATGGAACCTCAGTTTAGCATATAAGAGATCAAGAAACTTATCAAGCTCCAAAAAAATAAAATAAAATAACATTGCTAATATCACGTTACTGAATTGTATGCAAGATGATCTCTTATATAACTTTGAAGGTTATGATAAAGTTTCAGCAATGTAGGTTGCCTTGAAAGATAAGTTTGAGAGTACGTTTGTCACTAAATTAAGGAGACTCATCATCAAATTTAACACATACCAAAAGTGCCTAAATCTAACGATGATGTAGCATGTTTGGGAAATGTCAAACATGATTCATGAGTTGAAGTCGACAAGTCACACTCTTACTAATGAACAGTAAGTTCAAATTGTTATAAGATCTTTTATTAACAGTTGGGAGCATATGAAAATCAACATGACGCACAATGACAATATCATCGTTTTTAATTATATAGCGTGTCATTTGGAATTAGAGAATGAGCATCTAAAGGTTGCGAGATGCTCTACCCATGCTTATGTTGCTAAATCGAGTTTGTGCAAAGCTTCGAGCTTCAAGCACAAGGGGAACCATAAATTCAACAACAAATGAAAGGAGTTTGATTAGGCACACAAGAGAGCTAAGACCCTCTAATGCAAGAAGCGTGATGGGAAGAAGGATAATACTAAGATGAAGTGCTACAATTATGGCAAGTTAGGTCACTTTCACTCATGAATGTACTGAGCTAAAAGAGGTATTTGATTGATCAATTACTTTAAATGATGCTTTTGTTTCAAGCATTATAATGCTTACTGAATCTCATCTAATATGAACTCTAGACTTGGGAGTGACAGAACACGTAGTTAGAGACCGATGAGCATTTATAAAGTATTGTCGGATACAGCTTGGAAGAAGATAGTTATATATCAGGAACAACTCAAGAATTGAAGTGAAGAGTATCGGGACATGTAAATTAATTTTATGTTTTGGTCAAAACCTATTCCTACATAATATCCTCTAAGCTTATGATATTCTACAAAAATTTGGTCTTTATAGTTATTATTCTTAAATTAGGTTAAGTATTGACTTTTCATAGTGATTGTATTGACAGTTTGTTTGGAACAGTTTATTATGATTATAATAATATATTTAATGATTTTATAGTATTAAATATTGACTATTATGTGTACAGTGTTAATGTTGATGATTGTTTTTCTTTAATTGCATCTTATATTAATGTTAAGATTGATGCGACTACTTGGCATGTTAGACTAAGTCACATTGGGTTATAAAGAATGTAAATGTTAGCTACAGAAGGTCTTTTAAGATCACCTGCTAATGTTGATCTACCAATATATGAATATTATCTAGTAGGAAAAACAACTAGAAAACAATTCCGTAAAGGAACCAAAGCTAAACTTCCATTATAACTCATATATTTTAACATTTATGGTTGATTGAACGCAAGAACGAGGCATGGAGTCTCATATTTCTTCATTTTTATAGATAACTTCACGAATTTTGGTTATGTTTTTTCGATCTTCCATAAGTTGGAAGCCTTACATTACTTTAAACTATATATATATTGTTTTTTTTTTGTGACCCAGGGAACCCACCGCACGGCCGACAGCCGGGGAGTAAACCCTAGGGAGGCACACAAGAAATCACCACCCACACGCCTCGGGCAAGACACCACACAATGCTTGAGCCTCCTTGCTTCGCAGGAGCTTCGAAACTGGGACCTCCTACGTTGGAGTCCAGCAGCCCTACCATCCACACTGCAATGATGGGTGGTAACTATATATATATATATATATATATATATATATATATATATATATATATATATATATATATATATTGTTGTTAGAGAATTAGTTGAACAAAACAATAAAATCATTAATAACCGATCACGAACGTGAATATCTATTTGAACAATTCAAAACTATTTGTGATGAAAAGGAAATTGTAAGACAATTGATTATTCCTGATACTCCGCAACAAAATAGAGTTGCTGAGAGAATAAATATAATTTTATTGGAGATGGTTAAGTCTAACACAAGCAATTTACCTATTAACTACTGCCTATATATTTAATCATATGCTTTCTAAGTCAGTCAATTTCACCCCTTATAAGTTGTGGACTGGTAGGAAACTAGACTTAAGTAATTTATGACCTTAGGGATATATAGCTTATGTTCATGTTTTTTTCCCATAAATATAGCAAATTATGCCATATAGGGAAGAAATGTATTTTTATAGGATATTCTAAATAGTCCAAAGAGTATATATTTGCAAGTGAACAAGTTGATGGAAGGGTAATTGAAATGGAGTCATGAGATGTCACGTTCTTAGAGAATAATTTTCCTAATGGAGGTGAGATTAACAAGAATTTCTAGTTATATGAAATGGAAGATTCCAATAATATACCCATTAATGTTGTCGAAGGAAATAAAAATTTACCTCAACATACAAGACCAAATGGGAGTGTCGTATCGCATAGTAAACTGAATTTAGAAGAAATTCAGTTATGTAAAAGTATTCTTTGTCATTGTTTTGAGACTGAAGAAAAGTCATTTATGATTGCTTCGCAAGACGATGTCAAGCTTAAGACTAACTAAAAAATTCTCTCATCCTCTAACAAGGAAGCATAGAGAAAAGTTTTGGAATATGAAATAGAGTCAATGAGGGTAAATCACGTCAGGGATTCAGTTGATTTGCCACCCAATCGCAACGCTATTGAAAATAAATGGGTTTTCAAAATTAAGCGAAAGGTAGATGATCCATTGAAAAGTATAAGACTCGTCTTATGGCGAAATGTTATACTTAATAAGAGGATATAGATTATAGGAAACATTTTCACTAGTTGTAAGATTTGTCTCATACGCCTTATCCTAACCATTGTCGTATATTTTGACCTAAAATTACATTAAATGGATATAAAGAATGTATTTTTCAATAGAAAACTAGATAAATAAATCTATATAAAATAACAAATAGGTTTCACAGGTAACAGTTAGGAGTATAAAGTTTGCAAGTTTTATTATTCAATATATGTCCTCAAGCAATCATCTAAATAGTGATATTTTTGTTTTCATCAAGCAATAACTTATTTTAAGTTCACGATGATCGAAGAATATCATTGTGTATATGTCAAATAATCCGAAAATAGATTTGTGATTTTATCACTTTATGTGGACAATATAATATTAGCTAAGAATAACAAGGGTTTGGTTATTTCCATAAAAGAATGGTTGTCCTCTAATTTGAAAATGAATGACATGAGAGAAACTATTTATATATTAGGAGTTAAGATCGAAAGAACGATTAAAGGAACTCCTTACTTTGTCACAAGAGTCTTATATAATGAAGATTCTTGAGCATTTCAATATTTAATATTGTAATCTCATTGATTACCCTCCTTACTTTGTCACAGTAGTATCATATAATGAAGATTCTTGAGCATTTCAATATGCAATATTGTAATCCCATTGATTACCCTATCACGCAAGGCGAAGGTGTGAATACTAAAATGTGTCATAAGACTACAAAAGAAAAGAAAAAAAATGAAAATTGTTCCTTACGCTAGTACAGTCAGAAGTTTGATATATACTATGATATGTATTCGACCCGAAATATATCATGCCATGGGGTTGGTGAGCCAATATCAATCAAATCCTACTCAAGTACATTAGAAAGTAGTGAAGAAAATCTTAAAATACTTGAAAAGTATCATAGACTATCTACTTTCTTATAAAGGGAATAATTAAGGAGGAGACTTAGATGAGCATAAATTGACTTCTAGATATGCGTTCTTATTCAATGAAGGCGAATTTCTTGGAATAGTAAAAAAAAAAAATATGCATAACCTTATCTATGATGGAGGCATAATTTATTACATGCTCTGTCGCAATGCAATAAGTAATGTAGCTAAAACATTTCTTAGGAAATTTAGTTATTGTTACTAAGGTTCCAAGATCAGTGATAGTTTATTATTATGTCAAACAACCATTGCCTATGTGAAAGATTCCAAGTATTATGGTAAGATGAAGCACATTGACATAAAGAACGACTTCATCAGAGATATAATAACGCAAAAAGAAATGATCCCACAATACATTTCAACCAATAGATAATTGTTGATCTGTTTACGAAGGTTGCTCCAAGAGACGTGTTATTGACTCACAGGATGTCTCTAGGTTACGTAAAATATGATATGTAATATTGTCGAAGATCATTGGTTTATATATATGTAAGCATATATATTGTACTTATTTGTTTTTAATAACTTGATGTTTTATCAATAAGTGCAAATTCCTTATAAGACTAGTACAAACACACATATTGTTAAAATGTATGTCAGTAAGTAATGATTGGCTCACTCACACGAACAATCACCTTAAATATCATAATTACCAAGTTGAGATGAAACGTTATGTACTATAAATACTATGATAGCAAGTTTAGAATGTAAAATGATACGTTACCTTGATTAGAGTCAAGATGAGGTTTATAATTTTTATATGATAAGACCGAACATAGTAGTACCATAATCGTGTATGACTGAAGATACCGGATGTAAGTACTTAATTGGGTGCTGTAGAAAGCAAGTTAATATAGCACTTATGTTGAGTACGTGAGAAGCATGTAATTATATTTAGGTTAAGATTCATATAGTGGATGTGTTCAATAAATGACACGCTCTTATAAAAAGAGAAATCCACTATAACATGTAACTCATACTACATGTACATTGTACAATTAATAAGGGAAGGTGAGTGAAATTATCCCTGTTTACTCATCGTGTATGAGCAATTGAGATAATTTATTATTTACCTCATTTTGTACCCTATGTTATTTCTAACTATATTCTCAAAGTGAAATATCAATGTTACTACTTTAGCTTGTTATCGACAATCATGAATAGATACATCATTTCTAGTATTGAGAAAGACATGAGTGTTAGGGAAGACTATTGTTATATTACATCTATTACGTGTATATACTGGTTGACCAATTATATCGTCTTCTATGATTTTGGATATAATTGTAAATACATTTTTTTTTATGAGAATAGTCAAATATGGCTTTCAATGGATAGGTATATTTGGACCGATGTAACACAATATATCTAGGGCACTGTCAGACATCAATTATTTATTTCTTTTGAGGTTGTAGGCATTATGTCGTCTCTAACATGTGCATAATTTGAGCTTCTAAATGTAGGTGTACACACTAGTCGTATGGCTTTCTTGCTGATATGAATTATTTTAAAAATAGATGAATGTTGAATGCCTTCTATTCTTGATAGAGTACTATCAAACCCATCATGCCAAAGTGAGAAATGTTCTATTTTTATGGTACGCTGATGATGGGGTGTGATTAGAATGCACCGGTTCATCTTGATCTGACATAATGGAGAGACGCCATTTGAAAGAGTGTAGAGGAAGTTATATAAATAACTTCTTAAGATAATTGTCATAATGGTTGGCAGAAATAACAGTCTGAAAGAAATTGTTCTCTCTCTCTTCTTCTCTCTTCTCCATCAAAGAGCAAAAGGCATTCCAATACTGCTTTGAAAAGACAATTGATATTAACATCGTGGAACTTGAATGTTTTTCTCGTGATTGCATTCAAACCATCGTGGAGTTATATAGTTCCTCGTTTACTCGTGATTTAACGTTAATTCCTAGGTTATTTGTTCATTGCACATTGAGGAGGTTAGTCATTTTCTGTTGGCGACTCTTCTTCCAACACAAGCCTACGTCCACTCTCCTATACTAATAACTTATTAGCTAGATTCCACTATGAAGAACCAATCAAAAGTTATAAGATCTGAGCAATGAATACTTAAGTTTGTGTGATTAACTCCTCACACACTTTTAACCTTTAAATGATTGTGCAATGTTGCTCATAGAGATGAATGTATTAAATCCTAAACACTTTTCAGACTTTAGAATTAAAAGCTTCAATTTCTCTCAAGTTGCAATTGATCCTTTTAACTTCGAGACTCTTTTTATTATGCACTCTTTTTTAGAATATTCCCACATAATAACTATCAAGCTATTCTGTTAATGACAAAAAAAAAAAGAGAGAGAATAAAAAATGCAATGGAAATGAACCCCCCAAATCAAGCCTTAGATTCGCTTTAAATATGAGCATGTAGAAGGAACAATGTGATGTGGGCTACCTGCCCATCAAAATCAGCTTTGATAATTTTTCTTTCTAGAGCGAAGTTGCATGGAAAAAAGCCAGCACGAAAGTGAATAAATATTTTCTTGTACTTTTGACTAAGAAAAGAAGATAGAGAAAAAAAGGTGAGATATCATCAAATCACAGGAAACATCCGACGTTAGTGAATGCTTTAAACTTTTGAAGTGCCATTCTTCATTAAAGTCCAAACACGAAAAGTCACCTTTTTGACTGAAAAATCTGAATATATATTCTTCACACCTAGACGAAGTCTTTCTTATGAGCTTTGATGTGATGTATCCAATTATTTTGAAAATGACTTGCATTTAGATTTGACCAAGAATAACACCATCATGCAAGTTGGCACCCAAAAAAACATCCAATAAAAAGTGCCCCACCTGAGCAAAAGATTCTTCGCTCCAAAGTAATAGAAAATATGGACCTAAGTAAAGTCCTAATATACAAGCATTATTCGATTCCAGTAATTTGGTTTAACCCTAAGCCCACTTGCTTCTTAGGTAGAAACGCCTTTTGCTCCATGCACAGTAGAGCCTTTTCCAAAAGAAAGCATCACGCTTCTGCTCCATTAGTTCTATTTGTTTTGTTGGGCAAGATGAAAATATAGCAACAATAGTTCATAATTCTATGTATTACAATGCTAGTATGTCGTAATTGACCAGTGTGATAAATTCATTAGCAGTCCAATGACCAGATTACAGTCAACATTTATAGAGTAGTTAGGAGTAGTAAATTTACTAAAGTGAAATTTATCGCTGCTCCCCCATCGCCAAATTATAGAGTAACTAGGTGGTAATTACATCTTTTCGCCTAAGTCAAGAAAACAATGAAGACACCAATTGCAGTCAATTGATTAAAAAAAAATAACACTTTAACCTTAATAGGTCAAGAATGCAGTGTGAAAATCATCTATTTGTTTTTGGTTTGAAATGAGGGAGGGGCTCATGCTTGTGGTTTGTGGAAAGTGGAGCGTCCGTGCATTGTTAGCTCTATCATTCAAACAACATTTGTCCTACTGTTATATGTGAGCGTCTAAGTAACGAAGAGGTGGTCCTTGTTCGAGCTTTGTCTTCTTCTCTTGGAAAAAGACAAAGGCCAAAAGCAAAGGAAGAACATGGGAAGAAACGAAGGAAGAAGCATTTGAGTTTTTTTTCTTTTCTTTTTAGGGCTTGTAATTTTTTACTTGAGTTTTTTTTTTTTTTTTGGGGATAAAAGTATCCATATTCTGGCCATTGAAAAAATCACATGCTTGCTAGTCAACAAACATTTGGCTAATTGGTGAGTTTAGGTCCTTATGTGAGATTGATTTAGTATTTTAAATTATTATTTGAAATAATGTTCACTTTAACTCTTTTTTGATGAAATGACTATATTCTACGCTCTTTTTTAGAATATTCCCAAATAATAACTATCAAGCTTTTCTATTAATGACAAAAAAAAAATAGTGTAAAAAATGTAATGGAAATGAACCCTCCAAATCAAGCCTTAGATTCACTTTAAATATGAGCATGTAGAAGGAACAATGTGCTGTTAGCCACCTACCCAAAGATCTTTTTTTCAAAATTTTTGACACTTAAGTAATCTAAAATAAACTTTTAGCAATAAAATGAGTGTGTATACAAGTTTTGACCCTTTTAGTGTAGTTAGCCCAGATATCTGCTCATGAACTTTCCCTGTTCATGACTGAATGTACATAAAGAAGGAAAGAAATCGTAAAAATAATTGACTTTGATAAACTAATATCAAGTCATCGTCGTTCTTTCTCATCAATTTCTTGTGCTAGGGCCTCTTGGTTCAGGTGCATGCTGTTAATTTGCTTAGGCATGATGTTCAGTCCTCGTGCTATAAATTCGGTCGATGAAATGCTTTTCCATGCGCTCCGCTTTTCTTGTTAACCCTAAGAGTGCTGCTTATCCTTCATCTCATTCATGTCGGCCAGTTCACCATCGGATGCAAGCCAAAAGAAGACCGACGGTAGCACTGGTCGGGTTCATGTCTTCAGTGGAAAATCAGACAGGTTTGAAGGACAAACGGTGGAAATCAAGGAGACCATGGACGCTGAGACATTCACTCGCTGCCTCAGAACTTCAATTGATGAATGGAAGAAACAGGTGCGGAATAATGTTAATAACTGTTTGTTGCAAAAAAATAAGCTACCGAACACATTAATGAGCAAGAACAAGCAAATAAATCGGATGCTGGATCGACACAGTTGACTTCCTTGTTTTTCACACGCCAAAACCTGCAAAAATTTGGACTTTCCTTTTACTTTTGCCACACCTGAGATAGCATAAACCAGGCCAGATTTTCTGCAGAGTGTTTAGTCGCATTTACTGTTTTGGCTCCGTATAAACTCATGATTTCAAACTTCTCTTGCCTCTTTTGTTGTGTCCTCCTGAATTGCAGGGGAAGAAGGGCATCTGGATAAATTTGCCCATTGAACATGTCAACCTTGTTGAATCTGCAGTGAAGGTGCATGGCTTTTTATGTCGCCAGGCATGAACGAAATTATTTTGGCTAATGAGAGAACACAAAGTACATTCTTATATGTTAACTTGGCAAGAAATACAAGTGAATCAAGTGGTGATAACATATGATTCATGCCTTCTAATTTTTTTCACAGGAAGGATTTAAGATCCGCCATGCTGAAGAAAATTACTTGATGCTGACGCATCGGCTTGCTCCTGAGAAAAGTACCATTCCTATTAATGCCTCCCACAGGATTGGCGTGGGTGCTTTTTTCATGAATGATGATGGAAAGGTAATGACCATGATGCTTTTGGCGGATTCCAACACTTGAGGGCCACTGCAAAACACCAACTTGAGTCAAATTCAAAATGATAAAGAATTGGGTCTTCCCACCAGGATTGGCTCGTGTAGTTGTAGTCTATGCTAGTTCTGCAAAATGTCCTTTCATACTTTTCGCTAATTTGCGCATATTGCCTGTTTACCTTCCGTTTCTTCCAGGCAAATTGACTTCCTCATGTTCTATAAACCTTCACCTTCCATAGGTCCATCCAAGCATTTAGTGAATCCATGTTTTACAGCTTGTTCTCCTTCGACAAAAGGTCCTTTCAGATTTAGACACAGTTTTCTGTACAATAGCTTGTTCCCTTTCCATAAAGCCACTCCCTTCCATGCTTTAGATGTCCTGCTGTTAATCCTATTTGCAAATGGCTCACGCCTTTGTTCTACACATTCAAAAAAATTAGTAACCTTTATTATTTTGCCAACTTCCAAACATCACATGGTTTTTATAAAAAATATCAGCCTGCCTGATAGGCATTAAGGATATATAGGATCACAATAATTACGCATGGGAAATAATCCTCTGCATTCAATGTTCATTGGATTCGTGTGTGCATATGTTACCATTGTGTATAAGCAGAGATGTTGGACATTTGTTCCTTTATGCTAGCAGAACCAGTCTTTGGTGCCAGTGAGTTTTGTTTGACTAGGTTGTCCATATGACAAGCCATTTAGTAATGTGACTTCGTTCCTATTAGCCTTTGGGGTGCAATAAATCTTCTCAGCTTTAGCAACAAGCTAATAGTTTTCTATCAGTTTTCCTCTCTTAATTGATTCAATCCGTGGATAACAGCCCTTGTGAAGAGATAAAATGCAGTAACGTTTTATACGTACTTTTCTTAGGGGCATCCTTTCGTTCTGCTTCATCTGGTTTTTGACATGATTCTATTACAACCAGACACTCGATACTTCAAAGAATTTAAAACCTTCCCCTCCTTTCCAGGTGGTTGTAGTCCAAGAGAAGAGTGGAAAGCGTGTATGGAAGCTCCCCACTGGAGTTGTTAACGAGGTATGTTTAAGAAATCAAGTACTACATCAGAAGTATCAATACATGTTGCGATGGTTTGACCATGACTCTATCCCTGTAGGGCGAGGATATATGGTGTGGAGCTGTGAGAGAAGTAAAGGAAGAGACAGGAGTAAGTGACGAGTTTTATGTTGTGTAGAAAAGCTAATTCTCTAAGGCATTCACTTGAGAACTCCAACTAAAGCCTTATTCTTATATGTTCTACAGGTAGATACTGAATTCGTTGAGGTCCTCTGTTTCAGGTAAAAGAAATCCTCTATTTCAGATTGTGGTGCATTAATATTTTTTGGTCTTTGTTTTAGAGCATTCTTCTATGTTTAGCCTTCTGATCTTCGAATTCGCTTTCACTTCTCTAAAACACTCTCTTATGTTCGATCACAGGCAAAGCCACCAAGCGTTCTTCACAAAATCAGATTTGCTCTTCCTGTGCGTGCTTCGGCCTAAATCAACTTTAATCAAGAAACAGGAAGCAGAGATCGAGGCAGCCGAGGTACATTCGCACTTGCAGATCTTCTTGATTTTGGTAGAAGTAAGAAGACTTTACTGATTAATCTTCGCTTGGGCTGTCTTGTACTATACTGGACTGCGTGCTTCAATCTTGCAATCTTGCTCATTCTTTTTTTTTTTAACAATGAATCTAGTAAAATTAGATGTACGATTTTGTACGATTTTAAGCACATCAGTGACTAGCTACATCACTGAATGTCTGTTCAAGAAATGAGCAAGAAATCGAGGCTACTGAGGTAATTCACCGACCTGAAGAATCCTTTCTACCTAAGATCCAAAAGGTCAAGCACGGTATACTTCTCAACGGCTCGTAAACCTCAAATATAGTGTTCCAGCAAGCTGATCAGTTCTGTCCATCCATAGAACGAGTTTATCGAACAATTTCCCCCTATTCACAGTTTCACATCGGTGTGTTATTTAAGGTTTTGAGAACGCCATATGAGTAGTCTTTCAATTGCGCAATGGATTCCGATCGAGGAGTATGTACAGCAATATCCTCTTGAGAAAAAGGACCAGTTCTATGAGATGGCACAGTGTCGCGACCTAAATTTTGGGTATATCACCTAAAATTAGGCTAATGGACTACTAAGTCTAAGTTAGCTTGGGCTCTCCTAAACCCATATCAATTCGCGACTTAAGTTCAAATATCTAGCATGCAAAAGGGAGTTGCCACTAATCAGTTTAGTGTAGGTCGATTAGACACATAAGTAAAATAATGAGATAATTATTTTACTCCTATGAACCAGAGACTTTGGGTATGGGGACTTGGTTACACTATATTTCTCTAATGCCATTTCATTACCATTTCTTTTAAATTTTAAAAATATTTTTGCAAGCAATTTGGATTTATTCAACCTAAATTATTATCATGCAAATAGGTGATCATACAGATGCTCAATCATTATTAAACAGTGAATAAAATAAATTGCACCAAATGAATTCCACACACTAAAAGCAAGCTTTTTTTTTTTTTTTTGAAATTTTATTTTAACTACAACTTTATCATAAATCATGCACTTAAATTATATGACCTAATTTTACTAACAAGCTATTTCTAATTAAATGAACTTGACATGCAAACTAATTGACATGCACCTAATATTTTTGTATTTTTCTTATTAGAATTTAGAATCAATAAAAAAAATCTTAATTAAACTATCTAAAATGAATAATTTTCTAATATGTTTTAGGGATTAATTTGACTTAAACCCTATCCTATCTTAGAAAACTATTTTTTTAAGAAAAATGAGATTATCTAAATGTGCAAACATTATTTAAGAATCTTATCTAAAAAAAAAAAAAACCAATCCTAATTTATTCCAAAAATCATCTAAAAGTACAATCCTAAAAAATGCAATCTTAATTTACTAACACTCTGATGCAAGATTTGATTTTTTTGATTTTTATGTTTTTTAATGTTCTTCCAAGATAAGCAACTATATCTAAAAAAATCAAGATATTCATCAAATGAGAATTAAAATAACTGAAAAACAATCCGTTATCTCACGAGTTAAATTAACGGTTATTTTAACCCTAAACATCATAACATAAAGTTCAAAATAATTAAAAATCCGATTTGAAGTCTTATGAATCAAATTAATAACTATAATGACTTAACAATTAAAATACTATCAAAATACTAAAAAATTAATATAATTAAAAAAATGATTCGATATCTTACGGATCAAATTAATAATTACAATAATTTTAGACAAAACCCCTGCAGTTAATGCCTACAATAAAACGAAAATCAACTCCCAATGTTCCAATTGATACAATAATAGCAAAACTTAAAAAATAAAATAACATAACATAAAATAAATGAAATATAAAAAAATAAAAGGAAAAGTAAGGGCGCGTTTGGTAGCGATTCTATTCTCGGGAGTAGATTCTGATCAAAACTGATTCTAAGCATTTTAGGCTGTTTGGTAACTGTCCAAAATTTTTGATTCTGGAATAGAATTGCGTTTGGTACCGTGTTCATTAATTCTGTTCCAAATCTATTTCTTTTAATTTTTAAATATTTTTTTTTTACTTTTTTCCTTTTCTTTTTTTTTCCTTTTTTCTTTTCTTTTTCTCATCATTTTCTTCTTCTTCTGGCCGGCAACCTCACCGGAGCGTCGCCAGCCCTCGGCGAGGCCAGTCCTCATCGGCCGAGCCTCGCTAGCAGCTGGGCGAGGCTCGCCTAGCCCCGCCGGTGGCTAGGCCGGCCTCGTCGGGGTTGGGCGAGGCTTGCCAGGCCACCGGTGAGGCTGGGCGAGCCTCGCCTGGCCACCGGTGGGGCTGGGCGTCGCGAGGCTTGCCCAGGCCTGGCGAGGCGGGCCTCACCCGGCCCCGTCGAGGCCCGCCTGGCCACCGGCGAGGCTCGGCCTCGCCGAATCTAGGGAGGCCGAGCCTTGCCGGTGGTTGGGCTTGCCTCTGGCGAGCTCGCCAGACCTCGCCCTGGTCTGGCAAGCCTCCGGTGAGCTCGCCGGACGGCGGCGGACGGCGGTGGACGGCAGTAGCGAACGGCAAACGGTGGCGGGCGGTGGTGGACGGCGGTCGCGAGATGGCCGAAGGAAAGAATAAAATTTCTTGATTTTGATTCTCAAATTCGTTCCTGGAACAAGAATCAACTGTTTTTTTTGTTCTTGATCTATTCCCAATCTGTTCTCGGGAACAAAAATTTTACCAAACGCGATTTTAGGCCGAAACTGATTCCGGGAACAAAGAATTAGAATTTGGCCTTGTTTGGATGGTTACCAAATAGGGCCTAAGCAACCTAAGGAAAGGGGGGCAGCAGGTTGGTCGGAGCCGGGTGGAGGATGACCGGCGTCGGAGCTCTGGTGAGGGCTGGCAGGCAGCGACGGTGAGGGGCGTCGTGGGCGGTGGTGCCGCAACAAATGGCACAGATTTGCTGCAGAATTGTTGCACGGAGGAGGGGGCGTCGAACACCGGGCGGTCGTGGACGGAGGCGCTGCAGGGGCGTTCGGCACCAGGCGGAGTCAGGCACTGGGTCGCCGGAAGGAGGACGATGGCGAGTGGGCTACTGCGAGGTGAGTTGCAGGTCGCGGGTGAGGCGCAGTGGTGAGCGGAGACGCGGCAGGGGCTTGGCGAGGTAGATCGGCGCGGCGACGTCAGTTGCTGTAGAGGTAGAGATGGACAGGCTAAATGTAGAGCAGGTGTAGAGGCAGCATCACGGTGGCTGATGGAGGAAGGCTCGGGCAGTTGCAAGCGACGGGGCTGGCTGCAGGAGCGGAGTGGCGAGCCGGAGCGGCGGGCGTCAGTGTTGGGTCGTGGACGCTGGCGTCGGGCGCTGGGCTGAGCAGAGGATGCGTTGCGACAGGGGGCAAGGTGAGCGGAGACGTCACTTGGGCGTGCAGTGACTCGGCGTCCGATTTTGGCGTCGTGGGTCAGCAGCAGTGGTGTTGGGGCGTCGATGCTGGTGCAGGTTGCTGCGACGAGCGAGCGGCAGGAGACGCCGATGATGCATGGTGGTGGCTGGCGAGGCAGGGCGTGGCAATGGCTGGCGTCGCGCTTCAAGCTGGTTGTCGGACACAGACACCAGCACGGGGGACGAACGAGGCTGTTGGTATGGCGGCCGGCGCTGGGGTTCGGCGACTGCAGAGGAGGCGGGACACAGCGCGGCGCGAGCTCACGAGTGTGAGAGATCTCCGACGGCTGGTGGGATGCTGGTGAAGCGGCGGTGGCGAAGCGACAGTGGCGGAGGCGCGGGCGCGGGACCGGCACGGATGGGAGACGCGTGCGGCAGGTGTGGGGGAGGAAGACAAACAGTGACTTTGTTCTGCTTTTTTCTTCTTTCTTCTTTGTTTATTTTTATCTCTCTCCCTCTGCTCTTACGTCGCCTTTCTTCGCCTCTCTCTGCCTTTTGCTAACTTTTCACTCTCTCCTCTTCGACCAAGATGGACGAAGGCTTTTCCTTGCACAAATTTTCCTCTCAATTCTTTCTTGCACGAATTCTTTTCACGATTTTTTTTTCCTCTGAATTCGCTCCCCCCTTGGTCACGAAAATTGTGGCTCTCTTTTATAGTGATTCAGAGGACCACTTTCCATGGCAATTTTCAAGTTTTCATCTTTTGTTGCATTAATTCATAACTATAATCGGAATATGATTTTACAATTAACTCAATTTTGCTTCGATTCATTCTATTTTGTAAAAATTCTTGCTCTCTATTCACCTGATTTCCTAATTGCTTCAACATTTACCAAAATTTGAATTTTATCAAAATTTCCTTTTATTTGCTCTGATGCGATTTTTATTTTTTTATTTTTCTAAATTTGCCAAAATTAAGTGTCAACACACAAATATGCCGGGAGAAGGCAAAGGGTCAGGGCTATCCCAATTTCAAACACTTTAAGAGCAAAACGGGTAGTGGAAAGCGTTGTTACATATACTCAAACAAGCCTGGAAAGCCGGAGTAGCACTAGCAGCATCTGAAGCTTACTTCAGTTTCTGCTTATGGCATAAGATAAATACATCAATCTAAGCTATATGTGTCTCCTTTCTCTTCACATGTATTATCTATCATAGTATGCCCCCACATAAAAATTCCCTCTGGGAAGGAAAGAGGCAGTGTTTGTAATATATTTCAAGATTATTCCTGGTTTTAAGGAATTTTGGAATCTTTCTCCCATGCTTTTGAGATTGAATGGCTCTTAATTAAAGCCAAGTTTAAAATGAGGTGCAAATAGACTATAAGAATGTTTATATTGAAAAAAATTAGCAAGATTCTTATGGCAAATGCTCTAAAATTGAAAAAGTATAAGGGATAAGAAAATTTATAACCAATCCCATTAGCTTTTGCAATATTCAGAGACTTAATTATACCCTGTTTGGTTTGGTATTTGCAATGGGCTTTAAGACTCTAAAGTCCCTTGACCAAATACAATCGCGTTTGGTTTCTTGTTTTTACTCAATTTTGGGAAAATACAATTGCATCTCCAAAGGGCTTTAAGGGCCTTTAATTCAAAGCAAGTCCTGTGTTGTATTTTCAAAATGCAAGTCTTGGCATCAATTACCTGTTCATCTTCTCCGAAAATTGCCGTACGAAAAAGTTGCATGAGGGCCGACGATCGTCAGCCAATGGGTTGTGCGACCCAGACTAATAATGTCCTGAAATGCACGACCCAAGCTGCTGCTTGAGGTCGCACGACCTCAAGCGAGGCCATCCGACGGCTAGATCCAACAGTCGAACAGTTATATCTGGCTGGTCGGTGACTAAACTTCAAAAAAGAATTACAATTTTTTTTTAATTTAGTAAAAGTATTTTATAGATGCAATTTTTATCAAATGGCATTTTAGCCAAAGTTTTTTTTTCAATATACTTTAAAATTACAATTCACCAAACGTTGTTTGCATTTCGGAAAACTCCCTTAATCCAAATGTATTTGCATTTTCCCAAAGACATTCCCTCAAAGCCGAACCAAACGGGGCCGAAGTCACCTAAATAAGACATAGGAGTTGCTCCTTGGTATTAGAAATAAATTAAAAGCTTATTTGATTACTATTCTATTTATCTATTTTCGTGTTTTTTTGTTCCCTGAAATAGAAAAAAGAGTATTAAAAAAATAGAAATTCGTTTGATAATATCAACTGATTTATTTATTTTTATTTCATGGAACAGATCAGTGATAGAATTAGATTTGGAACATATATAAGAAGTAAAAAAACATACTCTTTTTATTCCCAGAAACAATTACCAAAACAATGTCATTTTCTTTTTTTCTTTTTTTTTCTTCCTTCTTTTTTCTTGCTTGTTGCCGGACATTGGCAATAGCTAGCAACCAGCTAGAGATGAGGGCCAATAAGCTTGATGTTGTCTAAATCTAGCGAGGTTGAGCCTCGCCTAGCCACCGTAGGATTGGCTTTGCTTGGCCATGGCGAGGCCAACCTCATGGAGTTTGGTGATTTCAAGCCTCACCAGCCATCACCAAGGCCTAATGACCAGTTAGAGAAAGAAGAAGAAGGAAAGGAAAAAAGAAAATAAGAAAAAAAAAAAGAAAAATCGCATAATTATTAAAAACTAAAACAAATTCCACATTACAAAAAAAATTGAGAGCCGTATTAAACATTTTTCTATTATTTTTCTATTCTTAAAATATAAATTTTAAGGTCGTGTCAAATGTGTTTTTTTTACTCAGAAACTCGCATAGAGAAAAGAAATAAAAGAAATATTTTTGAATAGAAATTATTTTCAAAAACAAAAATATTACCATACGCAAAATGGAAAAAGGATGAAATGGACAAAAGAAAAGTTGAGAAAGAATAAAAAAGGAAAAGTGGGAAGAGAGAATTGTTAAGAGAAGAATAGAACTGAGTGGAGGGAGAGTTCTTGGAAGCATGACAGTCCCTCCTAAGAACCCTCCTTCAATACGAAGGTACAGGTAGATTTCTATAATCATGTCAAGATCAGTTTGCTAGTCTATTTTAGGAACTCCAAGAGAGGACATTAACCTATGCGTGTTAAATGTTAGTTGTTACCAACAGCTCTCATTTCACGTGTGGTACAAAACCGGTTGTAAATTATGTCATTAGTTTTTAGGAACTCTAGCTATGACCGTATAACTAATGTTCGTACTAAATGTTGGTTGTTGTTGCCCGAAGAATGTCACTTTTTAGTCAATACAAAATTGGTATTTGCAAGGGGCTTTGGAACTCTAAAGTCCTTTGACCAAATGCAAATACGTTTGGTTTCTTGTTTTTACTAAATTTTGGGAAAATAAAATTGCATCTCCAAAGGGTTTTAAGCACCTTTAGTCCAAAGCAGGTCCCGATATACTTTGGGAAGTTGTATTTTCAAAATGCAAGTCTTGGCATCGGCTACTGTTCATCTTCTCCGAAAACTGTTGTACCAAAAAGCCGAATGAATGCCGACAATCGTCAGCCAAGGGGTCATGCGACCCAGACTACTAATTTCCTAAAATGCGCAACCCAAGCTGCCGCTTGAGGTCGCACAACCTTAGGCAAGGCCATCTTAGGCTAGATCCGGCAGTCCAACGGCTATATCTAGCTGGTTGGTGACTAAACTTCAAAAAAGAATTACAATTTTTTTTTTAATTTAGTAAAAGTATTTTACAGATGCAATTTTTACCAAACGGCATTTTAGCCAAAGTTGTTTATCAATATACTTTAAAATTACAATTCACAATGTTGTTTGGATTTCGCAAAACTCCATTGATCCAAATGCATTTGCATTTTCGTAAAGACATTCCCTCAAAAGCCAAACCAAACAGGGCCGAAGTCACCTAAACAAGACATAGGAGTTGCTCCTTGGTATTAGAAATAAATTAAAAGCTTATTTTATTACTATTCTATTTATCTATTTTTGTGTTTTTTTGTTCCCTGAAATAGAAAAAAGAGTATAAAAACCAAAAACAAAAATATAAATTCGTTTAATAATGTCAACTATTTTTTTTTAATCCATGAAATAGATCAGTGATAGAATTAAATTTGGAATAGATATAAGAAGTAAAAAAACATACTTTGTTATTCCCAGAAACAATTTCCAACACAATGTCATTTTCTTTTTTTTTTTCTTCCTTCTTTTTTCTTGCTTGTTGTCAAACATTGGCAATAGCTGGGAACCAGCTAGAGATGAGGGCCAATAAGCTTGATGTTGTCTAAATTTGGCGAGGTTGAGCCTCGCCTAGCCACCGTAGGATTACCTTTGCTTGGCCATGGCGAGGCCATCCTCATGGAGTTTGGTGAGTTCAAGCCTCATCGGCCATCACCGAGAACTGACGACTAGTTAGAGAAAGAAGAAGAAGGAAAGGGAAAATGAAAATAAGAAAAAAAAAGAAGAAAAATCTTAGAAATTATTAAAAACTAAAACAAATTCCACATTACAAAAAAAAAAATTGAGTCATATTAAACACTTTTCTATTATTTTTATATTCTTAAAATATAAATTTTAAGGTCATGTCAAATGTGTTTTTTTACTCAGAAACTCGCATAGAGAAAAGAAATAAAGGAAATATTTTTTAATAGAAATTATTTTCAAAAACAAAAATATTACCATACGCAAAATGGAAAAAGGATGAAATGGACAAAAGAAAAGTTGAGAAAGAATAAAAAAAGGAAAAGTGGGAAGAGAGAATTGTTAAGAGAAGAATAGAACTGAGTGGAGGGAGAGTTCTTGGAAGCATGACAGTCCCTCATAAGAACCCTCCTTCAATACGAAGGTACAGATAGATTTCTATAGTCATGTCAAGATCAGTTTGCTAGTCTATTTTAGGAACTCCAAGAGAGGACCCATGCATATTAAATGTCAGTTGTTACCAACAACTCTCCTTTCACGTGTGGTACAAAACCGGCTGCAAATTATGTCATTAATTTTTAGGAACTCTAGGTATGACCGTATAACTAATGTTCGTACCAAATGTCAATTGTAGAATGTCACTTTTTAGTCAGTACAAAATTGGTATTTGCAAGGGGCTTTGGGACTCTAAAGTCCTTTGACCAAATGCAAATGCATTTGGTTTCTTGTTTTTACTAAATTTTGAGAAAATACAATTGCATCTCCAAAGAACTTTAAGAGCCTTCAGTCCAAAGCAGGTCCCCAGATACTTTGGGAAGTTGTATTTTCAAAATGCAAGTCTTGGCATCAATTATTGTTCGTCTTCTCTGAAAACTGTTGTACGAAAAAGCCGAATGAAGGCCGATGATCATCGGCCAAGGGGTCGTGTGACCTAGACTACTAATGTCCTAAATGTGCGACCCAAGCTACCGCTTGAGATCGCACGACCTCAGGCGAGGCCATCCGACGGCCAGATCCGGCAGTCCAACGCCTATATCTGGCTGGTCGATGACTAAACTTCAAAAAAGAACTACAATTTTATTTTTTTAATTTAGTAAAGGTATTTTACATATGCAATTTTTACCAAATAGCATTTTAGCCCAAATTGTTTCTCAATATACTTTAAAATTACAATTCACCAAACGTTGTTCGCATTTTAGAAAACTCTCTTAACCCAAATGTATTTGCATTTTCCCAAAGATATTCCCTCAAAGCCGAACCAAACGGGGCCTTAGAATATCCTGCAGACACAATTTTAGTGCAATAAAATCCGAAAGTTCCGCTCAGTCATCCTTCTCCCCCTTTTTGTCAATAGCCAAAAAGATACTAGATGAACCAAAATATTATAGCCTAACCATAGTAGGAAAGTTAGTCCAAATCTCCAAACATAAAGTGAATCTGAAAAACATTACTCGCCAAACTGAAAAACAATCCAAACTTTCAAGAAATAACGCAAGCAAAGAAAGTTATTTAGAGGGAAATGGTTGGTTTGGGTCAGGGTCTGGAATAGAAGAAGAAAATTTGGCTTCAGGAGGTAGTTGGACCAAAACATAGTACCGCATGTTCTTAATAGTGCACTCCGTATTCTTCATTCTTGAATCCAACTCTTCAACCTAGTGTCTAAGGAATAGCTATAGATTCTTTAGATCTTTTTCCATAGCAACATTGTGCTCCTTCATGTTGAGTAAAGTCTAGAGGACAACCTGTCTTTAGTACTATCAATAACATGTACATTATCAGGATTTACCTCAACTCCAAGTTTCATCACCATGGGGATATCCTCTCTTCTCTATCTATCAGTTTCAAGCTCCCCCTCAATACTGTCAATTCCTTACCCTTTATCATGCATATCTTTATCAATAGAAGGGTCGAATTTAGTAACATGTTGGATTTGCTCACCAGGAGAAGAGATGCCATCGGTTCTAGTAGGAATTTGAGGAATGTTAATGGCAAAGGCATCAACATCATCTATGTTTTCTAGAGCCTTGGGAAGGTCAATAGCTACATCCTCACAAATTTCTAGAGCTTTTGGAAGATCATCGGCATCATTAGCTACTTCTTTAGGAACTTATGGAGCCTTTGAAATATCATCAATACCATCCGTGGTGTCTACAGGTATGTTCCCAGCCAAAGGTTCCTCTGGGTATGCTAGTACATCTGCTTGACAACGCTCACCCTAAGTGGATGCCATGGTTTGAGAGGGATCGACTTCATGATCGTCAGCGAGTTCCTTATCCGCAATAGGTTTCCAAACCTCATGAAGGGATCTTTGGATTTGATGAATGCTTTTCATCTTGTTCTTCTAGATGTTGTGATCTTTTTCATCAAAGTACATAGGTCTTGAATCACTTTGTCCTTCCATAAATCCTGGTACAATATTACTAGCCACAAAAATATTGTTGACTTAATAGTAATAAAACACTTCAATGAAGAGTAACCAAAACTCTAATACCAAAAGTGATATTGCAGAAATAAAAGAATTTAAACTAATATTATAGTGAAACAACTCTTGGTGGAGGTTAGTTTTTATTGATGTGTAATTCTATCACAATTAATAATAAATAGAGTAAGGGATAGAGAATTGCACTTAAAAGATTATAGTGCTTCGGCTTTTGCAAGCTTATGTCCACTCTCTCACGCTAACAGCCTATTGGCTAAACTCCACAATGAAGAACCAATTAGAGATTATAAGATTTGAGCAGTGGATACTCAAGCTCGTGTGAATAACTCCTTACACACTCTTACCCTCTAAATGATTACACAATGTCGCTCACAGAGAGGAACGCATTAAATCACAAACACTCTTCAAACTTTAAAATTAGAAGCTTCAATTCTCTTGAGTTGCGATTAATCCTTTCAACTTCAAGATCTTCTTTTATACTCCTCCCAATCCAAACTGACCGTTGCACAAATCCTTAAGAAAATTATCATGTCAATCTACCCGTTGGCTTGAATCTTGCTTAAAAGATCTGATTGCTTCAAGGTTGTTGAAGATAGAGTTTCCCAACTACTCTACTACCCATACAACAGTTTGGGTTTCCATAAGTTGAGTATTTCATATTAGAAAAACTGTTTTGCCTCAGGTATATCATTCTGGCAAAGTCAAATCTCCGAGAGATGTTTAGAATACATTCCTTTTAGAATTACTTATAAGAAACATAGAAATCCAACCAATCATTATAGCAGTTGCATGACTATATTGCTGCATTCCTAATCGTTTGACAAAATAAATAAGGAAGGAAATGGCAACTTTGATTCTAATTGATATTGTTTGATTATTTTTCATAAGACTTTCCACCTGAAAATTACTTATCATCAAAATTAGAGCTAGCAAAATGGGTCATAAACCCATATGATGACCCATTTTTAGTTAAATGAGTCATATATGGGTCAAGTGAAGGTTAAATATGATTCAGAAATGAGTCAAGTGAAAATTAAATATGGGTAAAAAATGGGTCTAAGAAAGTAAAAAAAAAAAGGGGGTCTAAATGGGTTATTAGGAAACCCACTTTAGGAAACCCACTTTAAAGTTTAAACTCATGGCATTTTTTAACTTTATAAAAATATTTTTTAATAAAAAAATTGAAATTATAATTATTTTTCATATTTCAATTTTTTTCTTTTATTTGTTCTTTCCTTTTTCTTCCTTCCTTAGCCGGTGGCTAGCAAGGCGACGGCTGGCCGGCGACAAGCTAGGTGAGGCTTGAGCTCGCCGGCAGGTTGCCGACGACTGGCGAGGCTCGAGCTCGTTGGATCTGGCGAGACTCGAGTTCACTAGTGTCAAGCGAGGCCTCGGCCTCACCGGATCGACGAGATCGAGCCACGCTGGATGCTAGCAAGCTCGATCTCGCCTGTGGCCGATTGCCGGCCGTCATCGTGGCTGGCGGCCGGCCGAAGAAGAAGAAAAAAGAAAAGAGAAAAAGAAAAAATAATTATTAAAACTTAAAAATTATATCTTAAAAAATATGAATAATTAAAAATTATATTTAAAAATTTAAAAAAATTATTTTAAAAATATTTTAAAAAGAATTATAAAAATTTCCCATTAAATTGTATTGCATAAAAATTGTTAAAAATACTTTATTGCATAAAAATGTTTTAACAATACATTTTTTAATAAAAAATTAATTTTTTTAAAAAAAAGTTGTAAAAGTTTTCCATTAAATTTGTATTGCATAAAATTTGTTAAAAAAATTATTGCATAAAAATGTTTTAACAATACATTTTTTTAATAAAAAAATCATAAAAATGAGTTTTTTTAGGTTTCGTTAAAATTTTTTCATGTTACAGTTTTAAGTTATTCAATGGTATGTTCATTTCAAATAAAAGAAGCATGTGTATAGTCTAATTTTTTTTATAAATATTTCAATTTATAGGTTTTTTTAAACTATTTTTATTTTATTTACTATTTTTAATTTAATTTGAAGTTTTAATCCAATTAGCATATAGTAGAAGTTGGTTTTCCTAGAATATTAATAGGTTTTAGCAATACAGGTCGGAACAGGTATGGGTCACTAGATTTACACTATAAAAATATGAGTTAAAATGAGTTAAATTGGTCAAATATGGGTCAACTCATTTTTGACCTGACCCATACCTAACCCGACCCACTCATTTGCCATCCCTAATCATCCCTAATCAAAATCAAGGTCTTTACTTAGGATAAGTTTTGTCATTATTCAAAATTGTTTTAGGAAATATTATCTCTAACACCATTGACTATTCTCACTTAGGCCATCGTTGGCAAGAAGGAAAACGTCATACCGTCACTGTCGCCGGCCATTTCCACGAATGATCCTTTTCCTTATGGAAAATGACAATTTTTAAAACATCCACTATATGTACATTATCTATGGCAAGAATATCTTCGAGTATGAGCGAATCTTCTCCTCTTGCATCACCGCCCCACTCACAATCCCAACCTTTTTGTTTTCATTTCATTCTACTTTATAATATTTTTATTTTTTTCAGAAAAAATACGAAAGTACACCTACCTTCACGAGAGAGGCCTACAAGACCACCAACCGGGCTTTTTGTCTTTTTTTCCAAAGTAATAAAGTATTTAAAAAAACGGAACATGGGTATATTATTGTAGCTTATAAATGGGAAAAGAAAATAATATATAATCTGGTATCCTAAAGTTCCTTTTATCATGTAATGTTAGGTGTTGAAAAGTTCACTTCATCTTCCAGAAAACAATGCAAAAAAGCTAGGCTGGTCTTTCTTTTTCAAATCCTGATTCCATGTGCAGAATATCGGGCAACTTTCAAGAACTCTGTTCCTTGTTTGACGGGACAAAGAAAAGGAAAAGGGAGGGAAAAAGAAAATGAATCCGCTCTGCATTATAATGGGCGGGGGCAATCGAGAGGACGTGCAGGGATGTGCAAATATCGGAATTGGAATGCTCGATCTTTTCTGGTCAGAAATGAACGTGAAATATAGTGATGGGATAGCGATCGGTTCTGCGAAAATGGGCCAGACACGTCCCAAAGGCTATGCCCTAGAAGATTCCCCTGAATTTGGTTGTAAGCATGTCGGTGCCATTTGCATCACGAAAAGGGTGCGATTATTAGGATCAATCATGGACAACATCTCTCTCTCTCTTCGTTCATGCGCAGGAGCGAACATGGCAATCTAGGTCGGGTCAGTCAGTATTTGAGGTTGTGCGATGTGAATCGCCAGTACCGACCTGGTATTTGAGGTCAACGTTAATCATCGACCGTGCTGCTAGCACCAAGTTCGGTCGTGAGCGTCATTATTGGCAACAATTGCAATGGCAATGGCATCGAGGATTTTTTTTTTTTTTTTTTGGTTTTCCGGTTGGGAGAGGGGCGGGACTGGGGTAGGCGAGATTTTTCCCTGACAAGTGACTTTTTCATATTAATTTGGCACGGGGTTAAGTAAAAAAAAGTTAGGAAGAGAGATTCGTGATGAATGGATATATCATTAGTGAAATGGCCATCTCCTCTAATCTGATTCATAATTCCTAAAAGTCTCGATAAAAGCAATCAATCTGTAATAGACATTAGATATAATGTCATTACTGCACCCAAACATGCTATCAATTATGTATGTAAAAAAGCACTGAAAATATTCATTTTAGATAGATGACATGTGGCTGAGCGGAGTATCTAAGTCTGCCATTCCCCTTAATTTATCATGCTTAGATGGACCAAAGGATCAATCTTTTTTTAAATCAAGACCATTTTCCAAAGCCTAACATCTATACGTGGTGTTTGATAGGCCCGAGTTATTGAAGTAACAATTTAAAAAGGGGCCATAAAGACTATCGATTATTCACTTCCTTAAAAAACGTAAGATTGGAAATATCTACTAAAGCAGGAATATAAGAGAGATGGATTTTTTCCCCTAATTTAGGGCCGTACTTTCTAGGAGGAGTCTTCGACCAACCTTTGTGGAGCAGTGCAGAATTGTCTACAAATTAATATGAAGATAATAAATCAAATTGAGTATTCACCAAGGAATTACAGAAAGAATCACCATTGCTTTTTATTGGTTGTTGAGCTTTACTTCGCAAAATTGTTGGACTTGGAAGGAGACAAGGAAAAGTCATCTAACCAGATCGGACAAGCATGACTGACGAGCTTTAAGCTATAACAAAGTTCAATCGCTCGAATTATTGTTTTTTCTTTAACATCGCAAGCACGAAACTCACTATATTAAAAAATAAATTTAAGAAGAAACTCCTGGAAGAGGAAATAATTGTGTTTGAAAGGCTAAAATGGCAGGACCGATTAAAATTCTCCCATCCAATTTGAATTTTGTTAATAAGTGTCCCAATGAATTTGCTAAGGCATTTTTTTGGTAATACTTCCGGGAACAATTGATTTTATTTTTTTGTTCCTCAGAAAAAAAAAAGGGATAGAAATTCATTTGGTAAATTTTTTTTGTTCTCGATAACAAAAATCCATTTTTTGTGTTCCCCAAAATAGTTATAAAACAAAATAAAAAAATAGAAAAATTAATTTATTATTTCCCATAACAATTTAAGAATTAAATATATCTTTTTTCTTTTTTGTCTTTTTTTTTTTTTTTCCTTTTCTCCTTCTCTCTTCTTCTTCTCCCATTGGCGGTCATTAACGACTGGCTAAGCAAGGTCTGGCAAGCTTGTCGAAGCCTTGCTAGGCCAAGGTAAGGTCTTGCAAGCTCGCCGGAAGCTCACTTGGCCACTGTGAGCCTCGGCCTCGTAGATCTCGCCAGGCCACCAATGAAGCTCAACCTCACCCAAGCGGCGCAAGGCTAGCCTTGCCCAGATTTGATGAGGCCAAGGCTCACGATGGCCAGGTGAGACTTTAGCCCACTCACCAGACCTCGCCCAGCCATAAAGGAGGAGGAGAAGAAGACAAGAGGAAAAAGAAAAAAAAAAAAGGAAAAATATAACAAAAGTATTAAAAAAATTAAAAGAAACAAAAATAAATAAAAATCCTACCAAACGCCTTTAAAACTCAGAAATTATTCTCAATAATAGAATAAAAACATCATTTTGAACAAAAATTGTTGCCAAGAATATAATAGTTACCGAACGTGTCTTAAGTGACTTATTAGAAAAAAAAAATCATGCATTGCCTTTCTTGTGCTACTTGTAATCATTATAATTGGATGAGAATAAAATTTTCAATAGAAAATTGCGAAAGATAAAATCAAATTTTTGCTCACTTTTTCCCTTACAAAAGTCTAATTTTTTTTCCTTTATTTTAGATTGTTACTTACATTCGGTCTATTTTCTCTCTTTTTTTAAAGAAAAAATGACATAAAAGGTCCCTTAACTTTTATTGAATTTACATTATCGTCCCTAAATTTTTAACTTGTTCAATACATCATTTCTGAATTTATAATTTGTCTAATATAATTCCTAAACTCCAATCCATTATTTAGTATAGTTCATAAACTTTTAAATATTTTCTTATAATTTAAATATTACATTAATTATCAATAGTTCAAAAATTATATTAAATAAATTAAAAATCTAGAGATGATATTATATATTAAATAAAAGTTCACGAATCACCTTGTATAAAATTAAATTTTAGGACCACATTATATATATAGGCAATAATCCATTTTTCGAAACATGATTCACGTTTTCTCAAAGTCTTTTCGGAAGAGTGGAATTACATCCTCGCCCTTTAGATGAATCTTCCTTCCCAAGATAGGCGCTTTTGGCGTGAGCTACTTTATCGCCGCGTGACGTGCGCACGTAGGTGGTGTCTGGGGCTTCCCTTTGACGTGTTCAGACATCGAAAGAAGAGAAGAAAGGGCAAGATGATTAAAATATGAAAATGGCTTGGCAGGAATGGTTGCGTGCGTCTCTTTCTCTCTGTGTCCATCCCGACGAGGATCCATTTTTGAATCTCCATCTCCTAAGTATAAACAACAGAGATAAAAACGCAAAAATATCTCGTTGAATGGGAAAGAAAAATCGAAATTTAAAAGTCAGTTAGATCATTCCAGAACAGGATCCTGAAACCCTTTACAAAAAGAGCCCAAAACCCCCCCTCTTTAGCCACACCTGTTCTGCGTTTAGCCTTCGAGAGAGAGAGATAAAGAAAAGAAAGCAGAGCCGGCGATCATGGTGATGAAGGTCCACGGAAGCGTCTTATCCACCGCGGCCATGCGGGTCCTCATTGTCCTCAACGAGAAGGGCCTCGAGTTCGAGTTCGTGCCCGTCGACATGCGAGCCGGCGAGCACAAGAAGGAGCATTTCCTGGCCCTCAACGTAAGTCTCCGTACCTGCCCACCCCTTGTTCGACCATTATCCTCGCAGATCTTCGGTCTTGCGGGGTCTGAATGTGCTCTTTCAAGAAACCCTCTTTCGTCTCTCTCAGATCTAACGTTTCTGGATCTCTCTGTGCAGCCTTTCGGTCAAGTCCCGGCCTTTGAGGACGGAGATTTGAAGCTATTCGGTAAGTCTTTCTGTTCGTGGTGTATTATACTGTGCGACCATCATGAAAGATGAAAGTATTTGGTCAAAAGGGTGCTGATTCGATTGCTGATAGATCATGCGACCATGATGAAGGATCAAGTGTTTAGTCAATCTTTGAGTGTTCAATTCGTCAACTGAACAAGAAACAACTACGCGAAGCATGGTTTATTACATCTTGATTTTGTTCTTTGTGGTGGCAGAATCAAGGGCAATTACTCAATACATAGCTAATGTATACAAGGACAAGGGCACTGCCCTAGTGTGCGAGGGCAAACCGATGGCGACCGTGGGCGTGTGGATGGAGGTCGAGGCCCACCAGTTTGACCCGGTGGGGTCGAAGCTGCAGTGGGAGCTCCTGTTTAAGCCGATGTTCGGCATGGCCACGGACGCCGCAGTAGTCGAGGAGAACGAGGCCAAGCTCGCCAAGGTCCTCGACATCTACGAGGCCCGGTTGAGCCAGTCCAAGTACTTGGGCTGCGACTGCTTCACCCTGGCCGACCTCCACCACCTCCCAGTCCTGACCAACCTGATGGGGACCCATGTGAAGAAGCTGTTCGACGCCCGCCCCAAGGTGAGCGCTTGGGTGGCCGACATCATGGCCCGGCCGGCTTTGGCCAAGGTTCTTGCCATGAGGAACCAGCAGTGAAGCCCAGGCTCTAGTTTAAATTATCTGGTGCTGGGGGACCATAACATTAGACCTTTTCTACCCCTTTCTATATGAGTTGGTAATCGTTTTTTGTTGTTGATTCTGTCCTTTGGTCGATGTTTTATGTGGGATTTTCTCTGAAGGGTCGTCTTCAATCATCAAAGTTGGAGATAATGACCAGTCTGGTGTTTCACAGAACTGTACTTCTAGTTCTGTGATTTTCTATTATGAACAATAAAAAGATTGGACAGATGCAGAGTCACGTTTCATGAGTCATTGGCTTAAATGTTTTGACGTTTTAGTTTCATTAGAGTGTAATGATTTCTGCGGGTGCCGGTATTATCTCTACTGATAAAAACCTCTCCTCTCATCACCTCCATAGGATGGGGATGGCCTCCAGTTTCCCTACCAGTCATGAAAGCTTCACCCGCTTTCATCTGTTAAATTACCATAGACTTTCACTGGACTATATATTCATAGATGAGCATTGCCTTTACACAAAGGGATACCTACCTCAGAAATTCTAAAATTCATCAAGCAAATGCAATTCACCTAAAACTTACTTTTAAATAGTACAATTGAATCCTAATTAAATTTATATGATGAACTTCTTTATTAAGTCATTTGATTTGACAACTAAAAAAGTTGACTCTGCCTAGCATCACATCTAGATAAGAATTAAAAATTGTATAATAAAAATTTAGAGTAAAAAAAAAAAGATAAATAAAATTGAGAAGAAACCTGTTGGAAGATATGCAAAAGATCTTCGGATACTAATTGATCCCATCTTGATTTTATATAATCAATCTAACTTTGAGTATACATCTTGTAATATAATTATTCAAATGATGTACATTGGCGATATACTGAATATACAAAAAAAAAGAGAATTTCTCTCCAAATCTGTTCTTTGTTCTTTCTCTTCCTCATTCGTACCTTGCTTTGTCCCTTGCTTCGACTTTTGACATGGTATTAGAGCTATCGCTCTAAGCTCCATTTTCCACACTAGATTGCTTTTCGTTTGAACCTGCAAGACAGATCTATGTCTTGTTATGAGAGAATCGATTATTGTAAGAAGGGAGAAGAAGCGGAGAGGATTTACTTACCATGAATCCAGAAAACCTACCTCCTACCAGCATTGGAATTCCTTCCACAGGCAATGTCACACCGACGGTGGAGACACAGGGTCGCAACACTGAGATGATACCTGCAAATACTACGACATAGCAACGATCGCAGATTCAATGGCAGATGTTCTCGGCTCAGGCGAATGTGGGGCAGTCCATTCCGGGCCAACCTTACCAATGGATACCCTATCCATGGTACGTCGGGCAAGGCCCGAATTCATCATTGCTGGGGGTAATGAATTACTAGAAGGGTGTTCAGCTCGATGGGAGTCTACTAGCCGCAAGCGAGGCAAACTTAGCCACCGAGACAAAACCGAGAAGCGGGTCTGGAGAAGCGGGATCGGGAACAAACCTTCACCCGGGTCTCTTCAATGCGGAGCATGGATCTGGATTCGATGGGTCGGGTAGAGGGACGAATCCCTACCCGAACCCAAATTTTCCATTTGGTTTCTTTCCGTATCCAATTGTGGCTGTCATCGGCCAATCAGAACCAGGGGACCCCTTACATGTGTCTACTGCCGATGGTCCAAAAGTGCGACTCATCAATCTGCAACTGACCGGGTCGGAAAACTACAACAAGTGGTCACAAGACTTCTGGAGGCCTCTTGCGACAAAGGATAAGGACGGTTTCCTCGACGAAACCGTGCCGATCCCATCGGATGAAAGGCTGGAAAGGCACTGGAGAAAGTGCAACCGCTTGATCCGCACCTGGATCGACAACTGTGTCTCCTCAGACGTCGCAGCAGGCCACCCACCGATGGAAGATTCGAAAACCATGTGGGACAACATCAAAGAGATGTACGGATAGTTAGATCGAGCAAAAAAATTTTGTCTCACGCAAGAACTCACAAATCTAAAACAAGGAAACATGTCAATCATGGCAGTATACAACAAACTCTCATCGCTCTGGAACGAGCTCGAGGCCGCAAAAGAAAAACTCGAGGGACCCCTAGAAACACTCAGGCAGTACAGATCGATGAAGGAGAGGGAGAAATCCATTCGATTTCTCTTGATTTTGAATGAATCTTACCTAATGTTTAAATCGTAGATTCTAGCGATGGATCCCGTGCCGCCCCTCGGCCGGATCTTCCAGTTGGCCGTCCAAGAGGAGAGCCAGCGACTCATGGCTCCGGAGCAAACATGAGGAGGCGAGGCCGTAGCCCTCGCCCTCTGTGGAGAACGCCGTGGGAGAGAATTGGGGGCGAAAACCCTAGCTTGGGAGAATCGCGAGGGGCTAGGGTTCGAAATGGCTGAACGGACCCTTAAAAGGGATGGAAGCTATGGCCAGGATCTGATCGGGCAATCCGACGGCTCAGATCTCTCGAGGAGATCTGACGGCTCCGATTTTCCCTGAAGATCTGACGGTCTGCAAAGAGCTAATCTATTCGCTGGATCGGATGGTGGAGATAATTCGGCAATTAAGGCATCTGACGGCCAGATTTTTTCCATAAGAAATTTCAGCCAAAATTCAAAAGGGAAAGGTAAATTGTACTGTGAACACTGTAAACGTCTGCATCATACCATAGATAATTGCTGGAAGAAATTACATGGAAAATCAGGAGAAAAAGGAAAAAAGAAAGAATACTCTGCAGCTTACCAGGTGATCGGACCTACTGGGGCAAGTAGTGACCGACCCATTACTTATGGGCAATATCAGCAATTAATGCATGCATTGCAGAAAGCAGACATTAGAAATAAAGGGGGAAGCTTCTCAGGTATATCTCACTACCTGATAAACTCAATTTCAAAAAGGGCATGGATAATTGACTCGGGAGCAAGGTGATCATATCATTTATGATGTGAGTTTTTTTTTTTCAAAAAGGAATAGGAAATTGGAGACACCTATTTTTGTAGAACTTCCAAATGGAAATATTACTCATGTCACATTGACAGGGACTGTCCAATTAAGCCCCCAAATTGTCTTGCAAAATGTCCTTTATGTCCCACAATTCCAGTTCAACCTCATTTCCGTATCTAAAGTCTGCAGAGAAAACTCCTATCAAATACTCTTTGATGCTGACATATGTCTTTTTCAGGCCCTTTCGACTGGGAAACTGATGGGCTTGGGTAATATTTCTGAAGGTTTATATTTCTGGACCAGCACTTCAAGTCATCATGATTCAATTCCTTTCAATAAAATGTCATTGTGTAACGTCATTGCCAATGATAAAGATTTTATTTTGCATTCACGAATGGGACATAGTGCATTCTTTCCATACCCTAACTGTCATGTTTGCCCTCTAGCAAAACAATCTCGTGTAGCTTTCCCTTCCAATGCAAAACGTTCCAATAATGTCATTTCCTTAATTTATGTGGATGTTTGGGGGCCATATCACATAGTGCATCGTGACGGTTCATGATATTTCCTCACTATCGTTGATGATCACTCTCGAGCCACATGGGTATTCTTGATGCAATCAAAGGCACAAGTTGCATCTCATTTGAAGAATTTCATTATCCTGACTAAAAATCAGTTTGGGAAATCAATCCAGCGAATACGAACTGACAATGGGAAGGAGTTTTTTAGTCATGAATGTAGATCACTCTTTCTGGTTCATGGCATTCTACACGAAAGCTTTTGCGTTTATACTCCACAACAGAATGGAGTAGTGGAACGTAAGCATCATCACCTACTGGAAGTTGCATGTGTCTTAAAGTTTCAAGGATCCATACCAGCAACATATTGGGGAGATTGTGTCCTTACTGCAACCTACCTCATCAACCGTATGCCTACTCGGATATTAGCTGGTAAGTCACCTTTTGAGTTACTCTATGGAAAAAAACCAGCAGTAGATCATCTATGAATTTTCGGTTGTTTATGTTATGCTACAACTATGGGACCTCGAGATAAAATGAGTCCACGTGCAAGGAAAGGTATCTTTATGGGTTACCCTAACCTACAGAAGGGGTATTATGTTTTGGATCCATCAACAGGGGAATTTTTAGTGAGCAGGGACGTCATATTTCATGAAACAGTTTTTCCATTCCAGGAAACTACAGGGGATTTGAATATCTCAATTAGCTCACATCAATCCCCCATTAAAGACAATCTATCTCCTAAATATTTTCTCGTTGCATCACCGGGGCGAGTCATCCCACCATCATTTGATTAGTCACCACAAACAGAGACATTGGAAAGCATACCCAATGCTTCATCCAATATTGAGAATGATTCTGCTAATCATGCAGAAAATGATGCTGCAGAAATATCTCCTCCTTCACCACCAACGGACCATCCACGACGTTCGAAGAGAGCCACGAGACCACCAACGTGGACTAAAGATTATGTCTATGTCTCGCTTAATGGACCAGGTATTAACTATCCGACATCTTATGTTTCCTTTGAAAGACTTTCGTCGGAACATAAATGTTGCATTAGTCGTATATTCGATGAAAAAGAACCATCTAGTTATGATGAGGCATCCAAAGACTCACGATAGCAAAAGGCGATGGCAGCAGAATTACAGGCGTTGGCCGATAATCAAACATGGGAGATAGTTAATCTTCCTAGGGATAGGAAGTCCATAGGATGCAAGTGGGTCTACAAAATAAAATATAGAGCTGATGGATCCATTGAACGATACAAAGCTCGATTGGTGGCGAAAGGGTATACACAACGAGAAGGTTTCGACTATAACGAAACTTTTTCTCCGATTGCCAAAGATGTCACTGTTCGATCATTCTTATATGTTGCAGCAATCCATGATTGGTCGTTACACCAAATGGACGTTCACAACGCCTTTCTTCATGGTGATCTAGATGAAGAAATTTACATGGACATTCCTCAGGGCTTACGGAGACAGGGGGAGGATAAAGTATGCCATCTCCGTAAATCCCTCTATGGGCTGAAACAGGCTTCCAGACAATGGTATGCTAAATTTGCCAATGCTCTCACCAATGCAAACTTCAAACAATCAAAGTATGATTATGCCTTGTTTACATGGACCAAAGGTACGTCATCTATCTACTTGATGATTTATGTAGATGACATTCTTATCATGGGAAACGATGAAGTTGCAGTAGAGAGTCTTAAAAAATATTTGCATACCACTTTTCATATAAAGGATCTAGGAGCACCAAAATATTTTCTTGGGATTGAGATTGCGTGATCTTACCAAGGAATTTCTCTCAGTCAGAGGAAGTTTGTATTGGAGATTATATCAGAGGTCGGTTTATCAGGGTGTAGGCCAGTTGTCATTCCAATCGAACAGAACGTCAGGCTAACTACAACAAATCATGCTGAGGGAACATTTCAGGATGATCCTATACTACAGGATTTGACGAGTTACTAGAAGCTCATTGGAAAGCTTATATACCTGACTATGACCAGGCCTGATATATCATATGCGGTGCAAAATCTGAGTCAATTCATGCACAAACCGAAAGAATCTCACATGAATGCTGCTATGAGGGTGGTCAAGTATTTGAAGGGATGTCCAGGACTCGGAATACTTTTATCCAGAAAATGCAACATGGAAATGACAGCATATTGCGATGCGGACTATACGACGTGTCCTATGAGTCGAAGATCCATAACTGGCTTCTGTATTAAGCTTGGAGATTCTCTTCTCTCATGGAAAACCAAGAAGCAAGCAACAGTTTCTCTATCGTCAGCTGAGGCAGAATATCGGGCCATGGCAAAAACCACATGTGAAGTTGTGTGGATACGAGGTTTGCTTAGTGACCTTGGAGTACGATTGAAAGGTCTGACAAGGTTATACTACGACAACGAATCGGCCTTGAAGCTTGTAGCGAATCCTGTGATGTACGAGAGAACCAAGCACATAGAAGTGGATTGTCATTTCACTCGAGAGAAGATTCAAGAAGGAACAATTGAGACAAGAGGAATTGGAACTGCTAAACAGCCTGCAGATGTGTTTACCAAAGCGTTGTGTCAAAGACAACATGCATATCTATTAAGCAAGCTAAGTGTCTTGGACATCTACAAGCCACCAGCTTGAGGAGGAGTGTTGAAAAATATGCAGAAGATCTTCGAATACTAATTGATCCGATCTTGATTTTATAGAATCAATCTAAGAGTATGATTGATTTAGATTGATATGTACGATATTACATTGCCTTTTTTAGTATACATCTTGTAATATAATTATTCAAATGATGTACATTGGCGATATACTGAATATACAAAAAAAGAATTTCTCCCCAAATTTGTTCTTTGGTCTTTCTCTTCCTCATCCGTACCTTGCTTCGTCCCTTGCTTTGACTTCTGACAAAACCGGACTCCACCCACCCACTGTCCCTACTTTGAGCTGGCCACTTGAGCTCCATCAAGCACACCATCATGGCCACGACAAGTTTCTTCCGGATCCTGGCCATGGCTGCTCTTATAGGGTACGTGCGTGCCAATTGCACAATGAATTATTGATTTCTGCACACTACTCGTCCCTCGTCCCGAAGGCTGATCTCACGACATGGAACAGTGCATATACTAAGAAACTCTTGGGCTGGGAAATATCTGAGGTTGAAGTTACTTTGTCCTTTCTGCTTAAGTCTTTATTAACTTGCTTATAATTTATGGGCCAAATCTGGTCACTTCTTTGCATGGTTGCAAGCAAATGACTAAAATGGTGGGGCCAAATGAAAATTCTCCTATCCAAATTGGACTTTCTTTAAAGGTGCTCTTATGAACTTGTTAAAAAAAATATAGAAAATTATGCAGATTTTAGTGCACCACTTTTCTCATTTTACTTATAAGTAGTGCATTGTAATCAAATTCAAAATTAACTTCGCGACCTACCCTCGGGGGGAGGGAATAGGTTTAGGGGTATTGCCTAAAGAATGGGCCTAAGGCCCATGATTGGGCGCGGGTTCTCCTAAGCCCATACCCCGCGTGACATTGGATATTCTTAAGGAATTTTGCACAAAAGGAGTCGCCACTAGCCTATTGGGGTCGGCTAGAAACCAAGTAAGACATGGGAGTGTGCCTCACTTCTTATACAACTAGAGAATCTAGGTCGGGGACTTGATTACACTAATTAACCAATTAGTGCCCTTTCGGTACCTAATCTTGTTCATTTTTAAAAAAATGATTTTTGGCAGGCAGTTTGAATTGATTTTATGTTTATTCATTAACATGTGAGGTGATCATGCGGGTGCGCAATCATTAAAGTAATAACCATAACTACCAAGATCCTAATTGCCATAAAATTAAGCACATGCCATCAAACATAATTAGATATTCAAATTAAACATGCAACATAATTAATATACGAGCACATAAAATTCTAATTATGCTAAAACGGCAATACATGGCAAATCCTAATCAAATCTCATCATTTTTGGATTTTCGAAATTTTTAATTTTTTTTAATCCCAAAATAGTAAATCGGGCCAAGCCCTTGGCCCGATTCAAATATGGGTCGGATAAGGATTCATGATTTTGGGCTATTAGCGCTAAAAGCCAAATTGAAGAAATGGGTTCAATGTCTTAAAACCATTTAAGAAAAGGGCCAAGATCAAGACCCATATTTATCAAAGAAAAACACTTAAACCCACTTACACTAAGATCCCTTTAAAACAACTTCCAGCACGTCCTAAATAAGCCCAGCTCCGAAATTAGCCCACTTACATGACATATTCATAAACTTCTTCTTAGGCATGAAAATAATCTTAAATTCAATAAACTAGTCTATGCCCAACAACCAAATTCAGCCCAAACTAGACACTAGACCCCAAGAATGGCAGCTTCTCTTTCTGCGACTCCTCCTTCCCGAAGTCATTTTTTACCTTTTTACAGTTTTCTATTTTTCTTTCTTTCGTTTTGCTTTTTTTTTTTTTTTTGCTTTTTATTCTTTTTCTTTTTCCTTTTTTTTTAGTCTTTTTTACTTCATCCCTTCCCTGCACCTTCCCCTTCTACGACTCCTCCCTCCCGAAAACATTTTTTTGCCTTCTTTTATTTTATGGTTTTTCTTTTTCCTTATTCTTTTTTTTTTTTATTTCCCCTTTGGCGTTCTTCTTCTTCCCCCGACGCTTCTTCCTCAATTTGCGCCATCTTCACCGAACTAAAAACAACACTGCAGCGAACCCTCACTGGGGCTTGGAGGGTCACCAAGCTACCTTCTAGCGGGGCTTGGAGAATTGTCAAGCTACCTTCTAGCGCCAGTCACTCGTTTCGACCGAAGATGACCACTGTTGGCCACCCATTATGGTGACGACAAACCCATTTTTTTTTTTGGCGCGGGAAAAAAAATCGACTCGAATACACATGAATATTTCTCACGAACATTACGAAAACACCATAGATACGAGCAAAGCAAGCAGGACTCAGCAGGCGTGGGAGCAAAAACGAGTTGGTCTTGCGTTGAAACATACACTGTTCTTCGGTTTTTTATTAAGGCATTTCGTTGAACACATAAGACGCACTAGCATAGAGAGGTAAGCATAGACTCGATTGGGGCTCGGGTTCAAACAAGATCATCACGCGATACACAAGCACTATTCTGGATCGCTCATAGACAAGTTTATCAACATTTAACTTGAGTTTAAACAAAAGTAACGAGTCTCAGCCACAACGTCAAACACAAACAGATATTTGCATAAAGCACTACAATAAGCACGCATAAGCTTTGTGAGGAATGAACACGAGCACAATAGAATTTCAGGCAAGGGTCGAGACTGAAGCTCGTGCGAACTGGTCGACCACGAGCTCCAGCTCGACGCCCCACCAACTAAAGGACAGACGTACTCGGGAATGACCTACCTAGTTCAAAGGGGGGGTGCGGCGGTGGACGACGGCCCACGGGCGACAACTGGCGACGGCAAAGCTGTCCTTTGATCTCACTCTCTCCCTTTGGCTCGCTCTCTACTCTCTCCAGCTCTCTCTAACTCCCTATGTTCTTCTGTGTTCCCCTCATTTTTCCCCCACCTCCTTCAATTTATACTTCTTGCAGGTATCCCGAGTGAAGACCCCCCTGCCATGCCAGCTGGTTGATTGGTCTGCTTCCTCGACCCGCGGATCGCGCCGAAAGCCCTGCCATGCCGATCCTCTGCCTCGCCTCCTCTTCATCTTCCCATCTCTTTCCCTCTCTCTCTCTCTCTCTCTCTCTCTCTCTCTCTCTCTCTCTCTCTCTCTCTCTCTCTCTCTCTCTTTCTTTTTCTTTTTTTTTTTTCTGCAGGAACTTGCGCAAAGACTACAGCCGAGCCAATTGCTAGTCGGCTGCTCCTGACTCACAAATCATGTCGCGCACCTGCCACAACGATCCTCTGCTGCCGTTCTCGTTGCTGTGCTGCTGCCCTGCTTTCTTTCCATCTCCAACTCTTTACTTTCTGCAGGTTCTACAGGTCGTGCGAAGACTAAAGGAGGGGGAAGACCGAACGCGGGCTGGGCTGAAGGAGAAAAGAGGTTGGGCTGGCTCAGCGTGTGGGAGGAAAAGAAAAGGAGACACGGGTCGAGCTAAAGCTGGATCTGGCCTGACCCGACCATATTCTTTTTCATTTTTTTAATTAAAAATATTACTTAATTAATTTTTAATTTGATTAATTTTTTTTTTGTGATTAATTCCTAACCTTTAACGCTACTTTAAATTAATTAATTTGGGTAAAAAAATTAGGTGTCAACAATTACCCACGGTGACCACAACTCATTGGAGTATTTGAAAATCCTGCTCTATGCCTCGCGGTAATGATTCATTTGGCATTACGACCTTTAATACAATGATGCTATCCACAAATCAAATTATTTCGCATATTAAATTTCACTTGACTATCTACGACTTTATTACATGTGCCTAGGGTAGAAGTTTTGTATAAATGTATCAACATGCTATTAATATTAAGTATTTTTTATTTAAATTCTTTTCTTTCTAAGAGGTGTGTTGACATGTAAATTTTGACAACCACAATTAGTTGTTTATCATTTTAAAAAGGGAAAAATCTCAAATATGGACCTAAAGTTGCCCCATTTTCTCAAAAGAATACCTGAAATGGAATCTATCTCAAATAAGGCCCCAAAGCAGTCATTTAGTCTAAAAAAAAGGACCCGACGTGTCGGCCGGCGAACAAATGCATTTTCAATGCGTATTCCGACGACCTGGTTTGGGGCATTTTTGTCCAAAAAATATTATCTTTTTGTTTTCCTTATCCTGTTCATCTTCTTCTTGATCTACCCACGGTTGTCCCTATTCATCGTCTTCTTTGTCGAAGATAGGCATTGCCCAAATTAAGGACATCACAAGTAGGGAAGGGCCGGCGAAGGTCGTGGGACTGGTGTGGGTTGGCCTCACCTAAGGCCAGCGAGGGCTCAACGCCTATCGCCGGTAGCAGGCGTTGGCAGCGGGCGAGGGCTTGCAGGCCCTCGCCTACCCTTACCAGTGGTCAACGAGGTCGGCGAGCCCTTGCTGGCCTCACCGAACTCACTGAGGATGAAACCACCCTACAATGGAGTCTTCTTCTTCCTCCTCTTCATCTCCGCTTCCCTCGCATAAAGCGACCTGGACATGCTCTTGAAGCCCAAAACCGCCATGGTCAGGCCTCCCTCTGTCGCCATCAGCGACTGGGTCAACTCCTCCTCCTCCTTCTTGCCGCTGCCCTTTCCGCATTTCTGCTTCACCGAAGTCACATGCGATGCCGGCTCGTGGGTCGTCTCTCTCAACATCACATCCGTCAGCCTCTCGGGCTACATCCCACCCGAAATTGGCCTTCTTTGTGACCTCGTCAACCTCACGCTCGCCACCGACAACCTCACCGGGACCCTCCCGCCAGAGCTTGGCAGCCTCACCTCCCTCCGATTCCTCAACCTCTTTGGGATCTTCCCTAGCAAAGTCTTACGGGCGATAACCTAGCTCGAAGAACTCCACTTGGGCAATGACAAGTTCACGGGGCCGTTGCCGCTGGAGGTGGCCGGGCTCAAGAAGCTGAAGTGGCTTGATCTCGTCAGCAGTTACTTCACTGGCGAGATACTGGAGGTCTGCTCGCAGATGGAGAAGATGAACAAGGGAAAAGGAAAATGAAAAGAGAATATTTTTTGGACGAAAATACCCTGATTAGGTCGCCGGAATACGCATCAGAAATGCATCAATTCATTGGCCGGTGAGTCAGGTCCTCTTTTGAAACTAAATAACTACTTTAGGTCCTTATTTGAGACAAACTTCACTTTAGGTTCTTTTTTGAGAAAACGAAGCCATTTCCGGTTCTTATTTGAGATTTTCCTTTTTAAAAATTAGAGATTAATTTTTAACCCATAAAAAAAATTATAATTAAATTACATAACATGTAGTTTTAAGAGCACTTTTTTTTTTTTATTACATTTGCATTGGGTTGGTGACGAATGGATTTAATTTGATGGTTCTGAGCTTAAATTTAGCAAGTTGGACTAAGCCTGTGTTGAAATAGAATTGGCCTAAGCCCATTATTTTTTTATGACCAAAGATTAACTTATAAGAATTGGCGATTCGATATTTTTAATGATATGATAGAGGATTTTTCGTATGTTCATGTAATCTATTCATATATTCTCAAAAAGGGCAAGTGTGAGAATGAGATATTACGAGCTCATCTTGACAAGATTTAGAATTTGAGAAAATCCTATTATGATCTTGAATTTTTGGTAATATATAATAAAAATCAATGAAGAATATTCTTTTTTTTTTTTGCATATTTTAATGTGGAAAGATATGAAGTGCATATAAAGGAAATCAAACAAGGCTAGAAGAGATGTGGAAAATAAAAAGAAATATTGCATGTGGGGTACATATTTCGACAATATATCTTCATGCATGTTGAGAAAGGAAATGTGAATCTGATGTGAAAAAGGAAATAAAATATTCTAGAAAGCCTTAATACCTCGCCCATAAAAGCCGCTCGCAAACGGACGAAAGAGGGGGCGGACGTTAGATTTTAAAAAAAGGGAGTTCTCTCTCGTTTTTTTCAACAGGTCAACAAAGGACTTTGTCCTTTCTCTGACAAGGTGCAGAGGGAAAAGAAAGGAAGGACGCGAGAGAACAGAAAAGGAGGAGCCATTTTTGCATCTCCATCTCCTAAGTATAAACAACAAAGATAAAAAAGCAAAATTATCTCGTTGAATGGAAAGAAAAATTCGAATTTTAAAAGTCAATTAGATCATTCCAAAACAAGATGCTGAGACCCTTACAAAAAGAGCCCAAAACCCACCCTCTTTCCCCACATCTGTTCTGCATTTAGGCTTCGTGATAGGGAGATAAAGATAAGAAAGCAGAGCTAGCGACCATGGTGATGAAGGTCCACGGAAGCATCTTATCCACCGCGGCTATGCGGGTCCTTATTGTAAGAGTTTTTCCTAATGTGGACTAAATTAATTGATATTGTAATTTACTGTTTTTACGGTTACCGTAAAACATGGTTGGTCTAAAGTGAGATAAAAAGTTTCTTAATTAGTCTAATATGGGCTGGCTAGTGTGGGCCGAGTTGAGCCTGGCCCGTAATGAGGGGGACTGGCTGGAAACTCTATAAATAGTGCTCAAGTCTCTCCTCTAACCCAAATTCTCACATGTATCATCACCTAAGGGGCGTTTACCTAACGCTGCACGTGAGGGGGGCTGCCTCATTGAGCCAGTGATACGGAGGGCAATAGAGGAGAAGGACTTGACGCGTGGATCCCCTTGATATATGTGGGTAACCCTTTTTCCTGCTTCCGCTTTATGTTCGATGGATCCCAAAATAGGTGCGTTAATCTTTCTACTCAATTACGTTCTTGTTCTAGTTATGGAGATATTGGGATTGCGCAATTTGCGTCTAACATGTGGTATCAAAGCCTCCATAACCTTAGAATTTGAACGCAATTGATTTTGCCCTAATTTGTACGAATTAGCCCTAATTAGTGCGGATCTTGCCCTAATTTGCGATTTTTGAGACTTTTTGTTCAATAAAAATTAAATTAAATTATATATTCGGACTGGGCTCGACGAGACGAAGAAAACCATGGGCGGCGCGTCGTCGTCGGAGGTCGCATGCGCCCCCACGCGCCTCCTGCGCGACGAACATGCGCCGCGCATGTACTCCACGCGCCTCGCACTCAGGCGGCGCCTGCGGGTGCGTGGAGGCTCCGTTTGGCGCGTGGCTGGCGACGTTGGACTCGTACGGTGGTTTCCTATCTCATGGTATATTTATTTTATATGTTTGATGATTTTATGGATGTGAAAATATATATGGAACCCTAAATATGTGTATTTTTGCGTAGTTTTCTTATATTTTCTGTGATTTTGGAAATATAAGTGTTGGGTTATAGGTATATTATCACATAATCATTATAAAGGTGTGATTCATCAATAAAAATAAAAATTTATTGTGAACTGAAGCTGGTTTAATGAGATTCAATCATTATGAGATAGTAATTGAATATATCTTGAGATAATGAGAGACGGTAAAAGTCATGAAATTTTTATTGCTCATACATACTCTTTTACACACTGGTAATCTTTAAATAATAAACGTCTTAAGAACTCGTGACCAAACTGATTGTACTGATTAACATATCTGCTGTATGTGAGTAATGCATGTTAATTAAATTACTGCATATTGTACATGAACTCATCTGGTCACTTGTTAATGTCTATCAAGTTGAATATTTTTTATGGTAAAGGAGTATGACAATATTTACGCAGAGCAATAGTATCTACTGTTAAATTTTAGATATTTGGTTCTCTGGTTTGACTCAATTAATAGGCCACTAGTTGAAGTAATGATATTTGTTACCTAAAATTGATTAATAAATCAGTAGTTGGCCTTGGAGTCATGTTTTGCCGTATGAAACTTATGAGCAATAGTTGATTAGTTATCAAGCTTATCAATCTGGAGTACCCTGTATTGCTATTGATGTTAACATGTGAGGGATCCTTTGGATCGGCATTCTTTTAATATTGTTTAAGTAACCAGTAATCAGGGTGCACAAGATGCTTGCTTCTATGAGAATTATCTTGTGTTACTATAATCAGTGATCTCATTGGAATCTGTCTTTCAGGTTCACTATAGTTAAATCACATGTATATGGTGTATGTGAGGAGTAAAATTTATATCCCTGGTATGAGAGAATTTCAATGATTCAATTGAGTAGTGACCGCCAAAGTGGCACGCTTGATTGGGTTTGAGAAACTGCGATCTCGTATGATGATTGGGATGTCTTCTGATCTAATGCGTGGTCATACTCCCAAATGAGGTGATTGTGTATTAGTTCATGGAGGGATACATGATAGTGTGGTGGAGAAGTGACTGATTCTAGTAATTCATATGCCCAAAGGTGATGAATTCACGAAGAATTGGAATATATTCTCATAACTGCTATTATGTGGGGAGTGTACAACTGTATATCATGTATTCTGCCCAAAGGTGATTATATGATTATGCGTGTAACTCTCTGGATGTGTACTTGTACATCAAGTTACATGGTACTCACATGATGTTAATTATAAACATTGCTTATTTTTCAGTCACATTTTCTGTAATTAATAACTCCAATATTATTGAGGTTTTTACTGCTTCAAATTTTAAGTTATGGACATATAATTTGTTGCTTGAGAAAAGAGCAATTGAATTTTTGCTTACTGTCCATGAAGCGTTCCATTCTTGAACACTTGAAAAGAGGTTTGCTTGCGGACTGCACTGCTATAAGATGATGGAAGCCTTAGTTGCTTGAAATTATATCTTGTCTGATATTGAAATTATGATGCATCTGCAAAGATTGTGTTTAAATCCTAATGACATATACATCTCGTATATGGTTAAAAGGTTATTTTTTAAAGTTTTCTATTTAAAGAAATTGATTGAGATAAAGAATAAGTAATTACAATTAGTCTTAAAAGGTTGTCAGGGTTAATAGTGGCAATGAGTATTTTGGCAAGTATGACAATGTAAAATAGCTTAAAGGATCATTTGTCAAATACTTGGTAGATTCTGGGGTGGTAATTTAATTACTATACCTGAAAATTCTGACAAAAAGATTTGGGCGAAATGCATAAATGCGCCATATTGAATATGGTGATGAGTATGATTAGTAAGACTAATTTATTTGGTCTTTTATGAGCTGATATTATGAAAGCAATTTTTTCATATACAAAAGGGGTATTGATTTTATGACCCTAAAGAAGGTACAAGAATTATGGAATCGCATACTTTAAAGTTTCTAATTATTGACGTAATTATAGAGGATAGCTGCTCTCAGATTATTAAAGATAATAGTATGATGGAGGTTATTATGTTTTTTGTCTTTACCTATACAGATAATTATGGAATCTCATGTACCATAGACTAAACTTGTTGAGGTTTAAGGTACTATTCTTAATATAGTTTATAATGAAATTTATTAAACCTCTCAAGTGTAGAATGAAGTAGTTGCAGCTTTATTAAGGAAATTTGTTAATGAAAGACGATCAGTTATATCATCAGACTATATAGTCTATTTGTGAGAGCATGATTACAATATCCACTATATGGTTGATGTAATGACATATTTATAAATGTCGTTTCTTATTCTCAATTAAGTATGTGATTAGATGCCATAAAAGGCGATATACAATCTATGAAACATGTTTGAAAACTTACTGACTTGTCTAAAGATCACAAGTTTATTAGTTACAAATTGGCGTACAAAACTAAAAGAATTTCAAACAAAGATTGTGGAATTTAAAACCAAATTTGTAATTAACGTTTTAACTCTAAAAGAGAGGTGGATTGTTTATAGTGAAGAAATAATTATTTCTTTAAATGTTCTTTCAGAGTGAACGTGGCATTAATAATTTATTTTGATATAAAGTTACGCCAAATAGATACAAAATTTATATTGTGCAATTGGATGACTTTGCAGCAGATTCAAGTAAACTTGTGTGTAGACTGAAAAGTTCTAATTCATGGTCTTAAGCAAGTTTCCAGATAATATTATTAAAGTTTCATAGTGTTGTTATTTTGTTCAATTGGGAACAAAGTAATTCAATATACTGCAAGGTCAGTGGAAGGAAATTTATTTTTTCTCATACTTTATGTACATGATATTTTGCTTACAAGTTGTGACCTTGAGACAATACTGAGGTCTGTAAGGATTGTTTTTGCCATATTATATTAGATTTTCTCGAATGACATTTGCTTATTGTATATTGGAAATATTCAATATACATCATTGCAAGTCAGGAATTGCTCCTGTTGTTAAGGGTGATGGATTAAATCTATCACATTGTCTTTATTTAAATATTGAGAAAATCTAATTAAATAGTGTACCTTGTGTCAGTGCACTTAAAAGTATAATGTATGCTCGAATTTGCACTAGACTAAATGTTGTCTTTGTGACGGGACTTCTAGGCTGATATCGGTCAAATCCAGGACATGATCACTGGGTTGCTGTCAAGAAGGTTTTAAGGTACTTAAAGAAGACAAGAGATTATATGCTAATTTATAGATATGTTTAATTCTTGTAGTTAGTAGAGTATTTAGATGTAAACTTTGCTGGCTGTTCTGATGACATGCAATCAATAATGGAATACATATTTATGTTAGCAATAAGTGCAGTAAATAAAGTTTTATGTCATCTTCTACTATGTAAGCAGTGTTAGTAACATTCTTTTAGGCTGTTACTTGGGCTTTTCGGCTCCAGAACCTCATGAAAGGAGTTGATTGTTTTAACTTTATGGATAGACCCATACGGTTGTATTGAGATAACAAATTTGTAGTATTATTTATTTATTACAGAGGTCTCAAGCGGTCTAAATATATTGTGATAAAATATTTTTTACCATAAAAAACGGTACAGAAATGTAACTTATAATATAACATATTTTCACAGATGATGTGGTTACAAATCCACTAACTAAAGGCCTACGCCCATGTGTATTTGAGTAACATGTCATTAGCATGAGCCTAGAAGTATCTTCGAATACTGTTATTTAGTGGGAGCTATTTTGGCTTTACTTTGATAAATATTTCATCTGTATTCGTTACACTTTGTAACGGTTTGATATGTATCAACTTTTGCATTCAATAAAACTTTTTGAATGTATTGTTATTATATTGAATACATATTGATAAAGTCTCAAGGGATTGTATAAACCTTGAGTGAAGGCTATGGGCATCCGGGCATCCGGTTATTAGCCTTGTGCATATGTCTTGTGATACATAAAGAAATGTTAACCATAAGGACAAGACATATGTGGGTTCATTGGAACCATAAAGCATTCTCTTGTGGCACAAGTTTTTGTGACACCTAAGGTAAGAGAATGGTAACTGACAAATAGGATCTCTCTATGAGAGACGCTATCCATTTGACACACTATCATATTGAATTCATATCAATAAAGTTAAGAACATTCGTGACCATAGAAGGCTCTGTGTGTATACATGCAGTTACCGCCATGATTCGGTGTTTAAGACTTTATGGAATATGATTGACTATTAAGAGTTATCTCTAGACCAAATGTGCGCACATACGGTACGATTTCAATTAATATAGTCCAAGTGGGAAATTGTAAGAGTTTTTCATAATGTGGACTAAATTAATTGATATTGTAATATACTGTTTTTACGGTTACCATAAAACAGGGTTGGTGTAAAGTGAGATAGAAGGTTTCTTAATTAGTCTAATATGAGCTGACTAGTGTGGGCCGAGTTGAGCCTGACCCGTAATGAGGGGGATTGGCTGGAAACTCTATAAATAGTGCTTAAGTCTCTCATCTAACCCGAATTCTCACATGTATCCTCATCTAAGGAGCGTTTACCTAACGCTGCACGTGAGGGGGGCCGCCTCATTGAGCCAGTGATACGGAGGGCAATAGAGGAGAAGGACTTGATGCGTGGATCCCCTTGATATATGTGGGTAATCCTTTTTCCTGCTTCCGCTTTATGTTCGATGGATCCCAAAATAGGTGCGTTAATCTTTCTACTCAATTACGTTCTTGTTCTGATTATGGAGATCTTGGGATTGCGCAATTTGCGTCCAATACTTATTGCCCTCAACGAGAAGGGCCTTGAGTTCGAGTTCGTCCCCGTCGACATGCGGGCCGGCGAGCACAAGAAGGAGCACTTCCTCGCCCTCAACGTAAGTCTCCGTTCCTGCCCCCACCAGTTCGACCGTTATCCTTGCAGATTTTCGGTCTTGGCGGGTTGAATGTGCTCTTTCAAGAAACCCTCCTTCGTCTCTCTCAGATCTAACGTTTCTGGATCTCTCTGTGCAGCCTTTCGGTCAAGTCCCGGCCTTTGAGGACGGAGATTTGAAGCTATTCGGTAAGTCTTTTTGTTAGTGGTGTTTTATATTGTGTGACCATCATGAAAGATGAAAGTATTTAGTCAAAGGGTGCTGATTCGATTGTTGATAGATCGTGCGACCATGATGAAAGATCAAGTGTTTAGTCAATGTTTGAGCGTTCAATTCGTCAATTGAACAAGAAACAACTACGCGAAGTATATTTTACATCTTGATTGTGTCTTTGTGGTGGCAGAATCAAGGGCAATTACTCAATACATTGCTCATGTATACGAGGACAAGGGCACTCCCCTCGTGTGCGAGGGCAAACCCATGGCGACCGTGGGCGTGTGGATGGAGGTCGAGGCCCACCAGTTTGACCCCGTGGCGTCGAAGCTGCAGTGGGAGCTCGTGTTCAAGCCGATGTTTGGCATGGCCACGGACGTCGCCGTAGTCGAGGAGAACGAGGCCAAGCTCGCCAAGGTCCTCGACATCTACGAGGCCCGGCTGAGCCAGTCCAAGTACTTGGGCTTCGACTGCTTCAACCTGGCCGACCTCCACCACCTCCCGGCCCTGACCAACCTGATGGCTTCACCTGTGAAGAAGCTGTTCGACGCCTGCCCCAAGGTGAGCGCTTGGGTGGCCGACATCATGGCCCGGCCGGCTTTGGCCAAGGTTCTTGCCATGAGGAACAAGCAGTGATGCAAAGGGGTCTAGTTTAAAATATCGGGTGCCGGGGGACCGTAACATTAGACCTGTTCTACCCTTTTTATATGAGTTATTAGCTGTATTTGGTTGTTGATTCTGTCCTTCTTGGGTCAATGTTTTATGTGGGATTTTCTCTGAAGGGTCGTCTTCAATCATCAAAGTTGGAGATGATGACCAGGCTGGTGTTTCGCAGAACTGGACTTCTGGTTCTGTGATTTTCTATTTTGAGCAATAAAAAGATTGGACAGATGCAGAGTTTTGTTTCATGAGTCATTGGCTTGTATGTCTCATCTTTCTAGTTTCATTAGAGTGTAATGATTGCTGCAAGTGCTGGTATTATCTCTACTGATTACAAAGCTCTCCCCTCATCATCTCCATAGGATGGCCTTCAGTTTCCCTACTAGTCACGAAAACTTCACTCGCTTTCATCTGTTAAAGTACCATAGAAGTTCACTGGACTATATTCATGGATGAGTATTACCTTTACACATGGATACCTACATCAGTAATTCTAAAATTCATCAAGCAAATGTAATTGACCTAAAACTTTTGAATAGTACCACTGAATCCTATTCAAATTTGTATAAAGAACATTCTTATTAACTCATATGATTTGACCAACTAAAAGCTGACTCTACCTAACGCCACGTCTGGAAAAGAATTAAAAAATTTATAATAAAAAGTTTAGAGAAAGAAAAAGAGGATAAAATAAAAATAATAAGAAACCAGACTACACCCTCCCACTGTCCCTGCTTTGAGCTGGCCACTCGAGCTCCATCGAGCTCACCATCATGGCCACAACAAGTTTCTTCCGGATCCTGGCATGGCTGCTCTAGTAGGGTAGGCGCGTGCCAATTGCACAATGAATTCTTGAGTTTTGCACACTACTCATTCCTCATCCAAAGGGCTGATCTCACGACATGGAACAGTGGATCTACTAAGAAACTCTCAGGCTGGGAAATATTTGAGGTTGAAGTTACTATTTGTCCTTTCCACTTAAGTCTTTATTAACTTGTTTATAATTTATGGGCCAAATCTGGTCACTTTCTTTGCATGGCTGCAAACAAATGATCAAAATGGTGGGGCCAAATGAAAATTCTCCTATCCAAATTGGACTTTGTTTAAAAGTGCTTTTATGAACTTGTTAAAAAAATATAAAGAAAATTATGCACTTTTCAATGTACCGTTTTTCTCATTTTACTTATAAGTAGTGCATTGTAAATCAAATTTAAAATTACCCATGGCAACTACAGCTCATTGGAGTATTTGAAAATCCCGCTCTATGCCATGCGATAATGATTACTCTGGCATTACGACCTTTATTACAATGATGCTGTCCATAAATCAAATTATTTTGTACATTGAATTTCACGTGATTGTCTACGGCTCCATTGCGTGTGCTTGGAGTAGAAGTTTTGTATAAATATATCGCTATGCTATTAATGTTAACCATTTTGATTTAAGTTCTTTTTTTTTTTAAGAGGTGGAATAGAATAACCCGGTTGAAGTATAATGATCATACATTTGTAATGCTTTATATGTCCCTAAATAGGTCCCATTCTTCTACCCTTTCAGAAGAGTTCGACCAATGTTTTATTTATGTCCTACTTGATCCTGATTCGACATTAAAGGTGACATTTAATACACCACATCAATTCCTTACGTATGGATGATCATATTCCATTGATATAAAGTCAATTCCAATAGACTTATTGTAGTGTCCCATTGGCGTGCATCTAGTAGGAATTTAACCTATGAATTCGCCAATTATGAGTTGGGCGAATTTGTCAATTATGAGTTGGGCGCTTTAACCATTCAAACATGGATGCTTAGCAGGGATCCTTGTACACGGTATATAACCAAATTTCAATTGAAATGAAATCTTTAGGAGAAATTAATGCAATTTAGGAGAAATCAATGAAAGGTCATCAATTCAAATCCTGGATTTTCGAGTTGAGAGAGATCCATAATTCTCACTATTTCTTAGATTCATGGACCCAACTCAATCTCGTGGGATCTTTCATCCACATTTTTTTTCCACCAAGAACATTTTATAAAACTCCTAGACCCCCAAATTTGGAGTATCCTACTTTCACGCAATTCACAGGATTCAACAAGCAATTGATATTTCACGATCATGGGTGTAGTACTATTTGTAGCAGTAGTCCTTATATATTGTATTAATAATTGAAATATGGCCGAAAGAAAAAATCTCTATTTAACAAGGCTTTTTCCAATACCTATGAATTCCATTGGACCTAGAAATGATGCATCGGAAGAATCTTTTGGATCTTCCAATATCAATAGGTTGATCGTTTCGCTCCTTTATCTTCCAAAAGGAAAAAAGATCTCTAAGGGCTTTTTCCTGGATCCGAAAGAGAGTACTTGAGTTCTCCCAATAACGAAAAAGTGTATCATGCCTGGATTTAACTTGGGTTTGCAGTGCTAAAGGAATTGGATCGGAAAAAAGAGGATTCTAGTTGTAAGATATCTAATGAAACCATTGTTGGAATTGATATATCATTCAAAGGAAAAGATATCAAATATCTGGAGTTTCTTTTTGTATATTATATGGATGATCCGATCTGCAAGTACCATGATTGGGAATTTTTGGATTGTCTTTCTCCAAGTAAGAGACGAAACATAATTAATTTGAATTCGTGATAGCTATTCGAAATCTTAGTTAAAGACTAGATTTGTTTTCTCATGTTTGCTTTTCGTGAAAAAAATACCAATTGAAGTGGAGGGTTTCGTCAAACAACAAGGAACTGGGTCAACTATTCAATCAAATGATATTAAGCCTATTTCCCATCTCTTCTTGAGAAAGAAGTGGGCTATTTTTTTGGAAAATTGTGCTCAATTTCATATGTAGCAATTCCGCCAAGATCTCTTTGTTAGCTAGGGGAAGAATACTCGAATCGGATTTTTTGAGGAACATATTGAAAGAGAATTGAATTTGATTAGACAATGTGTGGTTGTTAAATGAGGATCGATTTTTTTAGCAAGATACAAAATGTATCGTCAAATATTCAATATGATTGTACAAGATCTAGTTTTGTTCAAATAACAGATTCTAGCCAATTGAAAGGATCTTTTGATCAATCCAGAGATCATTTTGATTCCATTAGTAATAAGGATTCGGAATATCAGACGTTGATCAATCAAAGAGACATTCAACAACTAAAAGAAAGATCTATTCTTTGGGATCCTTCATTTCTTCAACGAAACGAACAGAGTTAGAATCAGACAGATTCTCTAAATGTCTTTCTAGATATTCCCAGCTATTCATGAAACGTGAGAAAGAGACGAAGAATCATTTGCTTCCGAAAAAAATCGAAGAATTTCTTGGGAATCCTACAAGATTCATTCTTTCTTTTTTCTTTGATAGATGGTCAAAACTTCATCTGTGTTCGAATCCTACTAAGAGGCCCACTAGAGATAAAAAATTGTTGAAGAAAGAACAAGATGTTTCTTTTGTCTTTCCAAACGATCATAAAAATAAAGATATAGTTAATATATATATATATATATATATCATAATTACGTATTTACAAAGTACTATCTCAATACTATCTCAATTCATCATATTTCATTAGATCCGGGATGTGATAAGATTCTAAAGGATGAACTGGATATGCACAGTTTCCATAAGATTTCATTCTTAAACAAAAATGCATTTTTTTGATTTATTTCGTCTATTTCATGACCGAAACAAGGTTGATACACATTACACCACGATTTTGAATCAGAAGAGAGATTTCAAATAATGGCAGATCTATTTACTCTATCAATAAGTGAGCTAGATTTGATATATCTTAAAGGATTTGCCTTATCTATGGATTCTTACGTATTAGATCAAAAATAATTCTTTAATGAGGTATTCAAATCCAGGGATGAATCGAAAAAGAAATCTTTATTGGTTCTACCTCCTCTCTTGTTTGAAGAAAATGAATCTTTTTATTGAAAGATTAGAAAAAATGGGTTCGGATCTCATGCGGAAATGATTTGGAAGATCCAAAACAAAAAATAATGGTATTTACTACTAACAACATAATGAGACAATCAATCAATATAGATGGATCCGAAATCTGATTCAAGTCCAATATAGCACCTATGGGTACATAAGAAATGTATGGAATTGATTCTTTTTAATGAATGAATTTGATTGCAATTTTGGATATGGAATTCAAAGGGATCAAATATGAAATGATACTTTGAATCATAAAACGATAATGAAATATACGATCAACCTACATTTTTCGAATTTGAAAAATAGTTAGAAGAAATTGTTCAATCCTCTTATTTTTATTTCTTGAACTGAGAGATCTGTGAAACGATATCCTAATACATATAAATACAAATGGTCCAATGGGAGCAAGAATTTCCAAGAACATTTGGAACATTTCATTTCTAAGCTGAAGAACCATTTTCAAGTAGTTTTCGATCAATTAAGTATTAATCAATATTTGATTGATTGGTCTAAGGTTCTCAACAAAAAAATTTGTCTAAATCACTTCGTTTCGTTTTGTCCAAGTTGTTTCTCTTTTTGTCCAAGTTTCTTCTTCTTCTTCTTCTTCTCCTTCTTTTGTCTAACTCACTTCGTTTTCTCTTTATGAGTTTCGTGAATACCCCCCCCCCCCATTCATAGGTTCGAGATCCATGTCTATGAATTGAAAGGTCCGAATGATCAACTTTGCAATTAGTTGTTAGAATCAATAGGTCTTCAAATCGTTCATTTGTAAAAATGGAAGCCATTATTTTTTGATGATCATGATGCTTCCCAAAACTCAAAATTATTGATCAATCAAGGAAGAATATCACCATTTTTGTTCAATAAAATACCAAAGTGGATGACTGATTCATTCCATACTAGAAATGATTGCACGAAATCTTTTAATAATACGGATTCCTATTTCTCAATGATATCCCATGATCAAGACAATTGCTTGAATCCCATGAAACCATTTCATAGAAGTTCATTAATGTTTTCTTTTTATAATGTATTTCGGGGAAAATTTCCAAACGCACGACATGCCATGCAATCAACATATTTCTTGCGACCAAATTACTTAAAATTGATCTTTCATACATCAAATACAAGAAAAGATCCCACCTTTATAAGTTGCAGATTTGGGTTCCATTGGAGGAGAAAATCCTAAAATCCAACGTTGATGGCTCCTTTGTCAATGGATTGTTGGATTTCGCCATAGCTGATATCTACAGAGATCGTGCTCGTATTATTATTACGGCTTTCCCCAAATTGGTGAAGATCTCATCACCTTCTTAGGCGGAAGCTCTACCCGTCCTTGAAGCAATCCAGCTTGTAGTTTTGAGTGAAGATAGTTCCGCAAACTATGCAGTTGAGCTCAACCACGCCGATCTCGTGGAAGCTTTGGTAAGCGGGTTTACGAATAATTTCAACCGGGAGGAGCGACTTCTTATCATGAATTTTTCAAAGCTACTCAAGGCCCATCCATCCATTAGCATAGCCCATTTTTCGCGGGCTTCTAATGCAGTAACCAACTGTGCTACGAAGACATGACGGATTGACTCACTTCCACAAAACCGGCTTTCTTTTCCTCCTCAAACCCTTTGGGCCCTCCTTTGTTTAGATTCGCCTTGCTCGGAGCTCTTTAGACCATATTCGTAATTTCAATAAAATTTTCTTCGATAAAAAAATAAATCAAATTCAAGTTTTAGTCCTTTCCTTATGTTTGCAATCATGGTCAATGAAAGAGAGAAGAAAATTACAAAAAAAAATGGAAAAAAATAAACAATTTTCACTCTTTTTATGCCTTAAGTAAAATTAGAAGTTTTCTTTATTTTCGACCCACCTGAAAATTCATTCCATTATCTCTCATTTTTGAAACATAATTAATGTTTTCTCAAAGTCTTTCTAAAGAGAGGATTGCCTTTGCTTTTCAAAAAATTCTCCTTCTAAGTAGAGGCACGTTTCGTACGAGTGACTTATCGCTGTGGTATTTGCTGCACAGGGATTTCTTGTCTCCTTTCGAGTAAGGGTGATCCGTTCTCAATCCGATTCAGTTCCAAGGTGAAATCGGAAATCGGACTAGGAGATGGTCATGTTCCCAAAAATCAGAATTGAGGATTGAATCAATTGGTCCTAGAATTGGAAATCGGACCACATCACTGATTTGATCCAATTCTGGTCCGATCTAATGGAACCAATTATTTATTTTTTTCCATTATTTTTTTCTTATATTGCTTTAGTATTTAGTTCATATTTTACTAATTTTTTGAATAAAAAAAGATATTTAGTAGCTCCACCTCAGTTCTTCCTTGAAATCGGAACCAGACTGATATTCTCATAAATCGGACCAAATCGGCCGATAGTTTCAGGTTCAGGCGGTCCCATCCCGACTGCCACCGATGGACTTCATTTTCTGAGAAGCTTTCAGACCACAAAAAAGGTCGTGCCATGATAAATAGTGTTGAATTTAGCAGAAATAGGAAATAAGAATAGTACAGCAATAGTATCTCCTTTCCAAGAATGGGAGATAAGAATTTCGCCAACAGACAGGAACGTGGCTACGGAGGAGTTATCGCCTGCGTCTCTCTCTCTCTCTCTCTCCCCACATCCCGACAAGGAGCCATTATTGTCATCTCCACCTGCTAACTATAAACAATAAAAGATACAAGGCAAGATTATCTCGTTGAAGGGCATACCAGAATCGAAATCTTCAAGTCAATTACATCATTCCAGAACAAGATCCTGAAGCCCTTATAAAAAGAGCCCGAGACCCACCATCGATCGCCACAGCTGTTCTGCGTTCTGAGAGAGAGATAAAGAAAAGTAAGCAGAGCGAGCAATCATGGTGATGAAGGTCCACGGAAGCGTCTTCTCCGCCCCGACGATGCGGGTCCTCATTGCTCTCCACGAGAAGGACCTCGGGTTCGAGTTCGTCTTCGTCGACTTGCGAGCCGGCGAGCACAAGAAGGAGCATTTCCTCGCCCTCAACGTAAGTGTCCGTCCCCGCCCACCGCCCGTGCCACAGTATTCCTAACTATTTTCTGGTCCTGGGGTCTCGACGTGGTCTTTCCAGAAATCCTCCGTCGTCTCTTGGATCTAACGTTTCTCAATCTCTCTGTGCAGCCTTTCGGTCAAGTCCCGGTCTTTGAGGACGGAGATTTGAAGCTATTCGGTAAGTCTTTCTATTACTGATGTATTATATTGTGTGACCATCATGAAAGATTAAAGTATTTAGTCAAAGGGCACTGATTCGATTGCCGATAGATCGTGCAATCATGATGAAAGATCAAGTGTTTAGTCAATCTTTGACTGTTCAATCAGTCAACAGAACAATAAACAACTACTCGAAATATAGTTTGTCTTGATTATGCTCTTTGTGGTGGCAGAATCGAGGGCAATTACTCAATACATTGCTCACGTATACGAGGACAAGGGCACTCCCCTCGTTTGCGAGGGCGAACCCATGGCAACCGTGAGCGTGTGGATGGAAGTCGAGGCCCACCAGTTTGACCCGGCGGCGTCGAAGCTGCATCGCGAGCTCGTGTACAAGTCGAAAATTGGCATGGCCACAGATGCTGCAGTGGTCGAGGATGTGGCAAATAGATTTCTGAAAATCGAACCGATACTCAAACGATCGAATATAAAAAACGAACGCTGAAACATGTTCAAAAAAACATTGTTGCAATCTTAGAATTCTCGTTCTTCAAGAGAGAGTGAACTTTTTCAAGGAGAAAAAATGGAGAAACGTGTTTTCTCTCTGAACATTTAATTTTTATTTTATATGTTACAGTTATTTTCACTTAGAAAATAACTGTATTTTCCTTTTATGGGCTGAGTGGGCGAACAGACTTAACTTGACCCATCAAATGAAAAACCCGTTTGACTTAGCCCATCTAGGATAAGGAGGCCAAGCTTGCCAAGGTCCTCGACATCTACGAGGCTCGGCTGAGCCAGTCCAAGTATTTAAGCTGCGACTGCTTCACCCTGGCTGACCTCCACCACCTCTCGGCCTTGACCAGCCTGATGGGGACACTTGTGAAGAAGCTATTGGACGCCGGCCCCAAGGTGAGTGCTTGGGTGGCTGACATCATGACCCCGCCGGCTTTGGCCAAGGTTCTTGCCATGAGAAACCAGCAGTGAAGCAATGGGTCTAGCTTAAATCATCTGGTGCTGGGGGACGATAACATTAGACCTTTTCTACCCCTTTCTATATGAGTTGGTAATCGTATTTTGCTGTCGATTCTATCCTCCTTTGGTCAATGTTTTATGTGGGATTTTCTCTGAAGGGTCGTCTTCAATCATCAAAGTCGGAGATGATGACCAGGCTGGTGTTTCGCCGAACTGCAAGTTCTGTGATTTTCTATTATGAGCAATGAAAAGATTGGACAGATGCAGAATTATGTTTCATGGGTCATTGTTTTATATGCCTCATCTTTGTAGTTTCATTAGAATGTAATGATTTCTGCAAGTGCTGGTATTATCTCTACTGATGAAAACCCCTCCTCTCATCATCTCCATGGGATGGCCTAAGGCTTCCCTAAAGCTTCGCCTAGTTCACTGCACTTTATTCATGGATGAGTACTGCCTTTACATTAAGGGATATATGCATCGGAAATTTTAAATTTTGTCGTGTAATTGACCCCTAATATTTTAAAATGTATAATAAACTTTTTTATTAATTTGTTTGATTTGACCAATCAAAAAAGCTAACTCTACTATGGGAAATGTCGACATTCTCCAGAGTTTTTGAGTCATGTTAGACTCCAACACGTGTCTAATATTCTATTAAAAAATCCGACGTATAGTCAAACTTTCTCAATATGTTCGAATCTAGAATTTAGATAATAAATTTTTAAACAAATTCTTATAATTTAAAGATTATATTAAATATTTATCAATAATTTAAAGATTATATAAAATAAATTAAAAATTTAGAAATGATATTATATAATAAAAACTCACGGATCACGTTGTACAAAATTAAATTTTAGGGACTGCATGATACATTTGTAGTAATCCATTTTTTGAAACATGATTCACGTTTTCTCAAAGTCTTTTTTGAAGAGTGGAGTTACATCCTCGCCCTTTAGGAGTGTGTTTGGTAATGATTTTGTTCTTGAGAACAGATTCTGATCAGAAATGATTATTTTTTATTCTGTTCCTGGGAACAATTTCTAAACATTTTAAGCCATTTGATAACTATTTAAAATTTTTTATTCTAAAATAGAATTGCGTTTGGTATCATGCTTATTGATTATGTTCCAAATCTTTTTTTTTTCATTTTTAAATAATTTTTTTTCCTTTTTTACTTTTTTTCCCCTTTTTCTCCTATTCTTCTTCTTCTTCTTGTGGCCGGCGACCTCACTGAAGTTTTGTGGCCCTCGTTGGCCGAGCCTCGCTGGTAGCTGGGCAAGGCTCGACCTCGCTTGATCTTATAAGGCCAAGCCTAAGCCTCGGCGAGCTCGCTGGACCTCATCCTGGCTTGGCGAGCCTTCGGCGAGCTCACCGGACCAGTTGTCGGCGACCGGCAGTGAACGATGGTGGACAACAGCGAATAGTATTTGCGGGATGGTAGTTGATGAAGAAGAAGAAAAAAAAAAGAAGAAGAGTTGGTTTTGATTTTTAGATTTGTTCCTGGAATAAGAATCATTTTTTTTATTCTATTTCAAATCTACTTTTGAGAAAAAAAAAATAGAAATTTGTTCCTGAAACAAAAATTTTATCAAACAAGATTCTATTTGAAAATTACTTCTAGAAAGAAAAAATCAGAATCAGCTACTGTTTAGGTAGCTACCAAATATCCCCTAATGTATCTTCCTTCTCAAGATAGGCGCTTTTTTTTTCTTTTTTGTCGGTAGATAGGCGCTTCTTTTTTTTGGGTTGGTAGATAGGCGCTTTTGGCACGAGCTACTCGCCGCATGACGTGCGCACGTAGGTGTCTGCGCCTTTCTTTTGACCTGTTCAGACATCGAATGAAGAGAAGAAAGTGCGAGATGAATATCAAAATGGCTTCGCAGGAATCGTCGCGTCCGTCTCTCTCTCTCTCTCTCTCTTCATCCGACAAGGAGCGATTTTTGCATCTCCATCTCCTAAGTATAAACGACAAAGAAAAAAAAAAAGCAAAATTATCTCGTTGAATGGGAAAAGAAAAATCGAATTTTAAAAGTCAATTGGATCATTCCAGAACGAGATCCTGAAACCCTTATAAAAAGAGCCCAGAACCCACCCTCTTTCGCCACAACCGTTCTGCATTTAGCCTTCGAGAGAGAGAGATAAAGAAAAGGAAGCAGAGCCAGCGACCATGGTGATGAAGGTCCACGGAAGCGTCTTATCCACAGCGGCTATGCGGGTCCTTATTGCCCTCAACGAGAAGGGCCTCGAGTTCGAGTTCGTCCCCGTCGACATGCGGGCCGGCGAGCACAAGAAGGAGCACTTCCTCGCCCTCAACGTAAGTCTCCTTTCCTGCTCACCACCAGTTCGACCGTTATACTCGCAGATTTTCGGTCTTGGGGGGTCTGAATGTGCTCTTTCAAGAAACCCTCTTTCGTCTCGCTCAGATCTAACGTTTCTGGATCTCTCTGTGCAGCCTTTCGGTCAAGTCCCGGCCTTTGAGGATGGAGATTTGAAGCTATTCGGTAAGTCTTTCTGTTAGTGGTGTATTATATTGTGGGACCATCATGAAAGATGAAAGTATTTAGTCAAAGGGTGCTGATTCGATTGTTGATAGACCGTGCGACCATGATGAAAGATAAAGTGTTTAGTCAATCTTTGAGTGTTCAATTCGTCAACTGAACAAGAAACAACTACGCGAAGTATAGTTTACATCTTGATTGTGTTCTTTGTGGTGGCAGAATCAAGGGCAATTACTCAATACATTGCTCATGTATACGAGGACAAGGGCACTCCCCTCGTGTGCGAGGGCAAACCCATGGCGACCGTGGTCGTGTGGATGGAGGTCGAGGCCCACCAGTTTGACCCCGTGGCGTCGAAGCTGCAGTGGGAGCTCGTGTTCAAGCCGATGTTTGGCATGGCCACGGACGCCGCCGTAGTCGAGGAGAACGAGGCCAAGCTCGCCAAGGTCCTCGACATCTACGAGGCCCGGCTGAGCCAGTCCAAGTACTTGGGCTGCGACTGCTTCACCCTGGCCGACCTACACCACCTCCCGGCCCTGACCAACCTGATGGCTTCACCTGTGAAGAAGCTGTTCGACGCCCGCCCCAAGGTGAGCGCTTGGGTGGCCGACATCATGGCCCGGCCGGCTTTGGCCAAGGTTCTTGCCATGAGGAACCAGCAGTGATGCAAAGGGGTCTAGTTTAAATTATCTGGTGCTGGGGGACCGTAACATTAGACCTTTTTTACCCCTTTTCATATGAGTTGTTAGCTGTATTTCGTTGTTGATTCTGTCCCCGTTGGGTCAATGTTTTATGTGGGATTTTCTCTGATGGGTCGTCTTCAATCATCAAAGTTGGAGATGATGACCAGGCTGGTGTTTCACAGAACTGGACTTCTGGTTCTGTGATTTTCTATTTTGAGCAATAAAAAGATTGGACAGATGCAGAGTTTTGTTTCATGAGTCATTGGCTTGTATGTCTCATCTTTCTAGTTTCATTAGAGTGTAATGATTGCTGCAAGTGCTGGTATTATCTCTACTGATTACAAAGCTCTCCTCTCATCATCTCCATAGGATGGCCTACAGTTTCCCTACTAGTCACGAAAGCTTCACCCGCTTTCATCTGTTAAAGTACCATAGAAGTTCACTGGACTATATCCATGGATGAGTATTACCTTTACACAAAGGGACACCTACATCAGAAATTCTAAAATTCATCAAGCAAATGTAATTGACCTAAAACTTTTGAATAGTACGACTGAATCCTATTCAACTTTGTATAATGAACATTTTTATTAGTTCATATGATTTGACGAACTAAAAGCTGACTCTACCTAACGCCACGTCTGGAAAAGAATTAAAAGATTTTATAATAAAAAGTTTAGAGAAAGAAAAAGAGGATACAATAAAAATGATAAGAAACCAGAAGACACCCTCCCACTGTCCCTCCTTTGAGCTGGCCACTTGAGCTCCGTCGAGCTCACCATCATGGCCACAACAAGTTTCTTCCGGATCCAGGCCATGGTTGCTCTGGTAGGGTAGGCGCGTGCCAATTGCACAATGAATTCTTGATTTTTGCACACTACTCATTCCTCATCCAAAAGGCTGATCTCACGACATGGAACAGTGGATCTACTAAGAAACTCTCAGGCTGGGAAATATTTGAGTTGAAGCTACTATTTGTCCTTTCCACTTAAGTCTTTATCAACTTGTTTATAATTTATGGGCCAAATCTGGTCACTTTCTTTGCATGGCTGCAAGCAAATGATCAAAATGGTGGGGCCAAATGAAAATTATCCTATCCAAATTGGACTTTGTTTAAAAGTGCTTTTATGAACTTGTTAAAGAAATATAGAAAAAAAAAAACTTGTTAAAAAAATATAAAGAAAATTATGCAGTTTTCAGTGCACCATTTTTCTCATTTGACTTATAAGTAGTGCATTGTAAATCAAATTTAAAATTACCCACGGCGACTACAACTCATTGGACTATTTGAAAATCCCGCTCTATGCCATGTGGTAATGATTCCTTTGGCATTACGACCTTTATTACAATGGTACTGTCCATAGATCAAATTATTTCGTGTATTGAATTTCACTTGATTGTTTACGGCTCCACTGCGTGTGCTTGGGGTGCTTGGGGTAGAAGTTTTTTATAAATATATCGCTATGCTATTAATATTAACCATTTTGATTTAAGTTCTTTTCTTTTTAAGAGGTGGAATAGAATAACCCGATTGAAGTGTAATGATGATACGTCTGTAATGCTTTATATGTCCCTGTATAGGTCCCATTCTTCTACCGAGAATAGGTCCTATTCTTCTACCCTTTCAGAAGAGTTCGACCCAATGCTTTATTTCTGTCCTACTTGATCCTGATTCTTCATTAAAGGTGACATTAAAGGTATATTAACATACCACATCAATTTGTTATGTATGGATGATTAGATTCCATTGACATAGAGTCAATTCCAATAGATTTATTGTAGTGTCCCATTGGCGTGCATCCAGTAGGAATTTAACCTACGAATTCGCCAATTATGAGTTGAGTGCTTTAACCATTCAACCATGGATGCTTAACAGGGATCCTCGTACATGGTGAATAACCAAATTCCAATTGAAATGAAATCTTTAGGAGAAATTAATACAATTTAGGAGAAATCAATGAAAGGACGTCAATTCAAATCCTGGATTTTCGAATTGAGAGAGATCCATAATTCTCACTATTTCTTAGATTCATGGACCCAATTCAATTTCGTAGGATCTTTCATCCACATTTTTTTCCACCAAGAATATTTTATAAAACTCCTAGACCCCCAAATTTGGAGTATCCTACTTTCACGCAATTCACAGGATTCAACAAGCACTCGATATTTCATGATCAATGGTGTAGTACTATTTGTAGTAGTAGTCCTTATATACTGTATTAATAATTGAAATATGGCCGAAAGAAAAAATCTCTATTTAATAGGGCTTTTTCCTATACCTATGAATTCCATTGGACCTAGAAATGATACATTGGAAGAATCTTTTGGATCTTCCAATATCAATAGGTTGATCGTTTCGCTTCTTTATCTTCCAAAAGGAAAAAAGATCCCTGAGAGCTTTTTCCTGGATTCGAAAGAGAATAATTGAGTTCTCCCAATCACAAAAAAGTGTATCATGCCTGGATTTAACTTGGGTTTGTAGTGCTGGAGGAACTGGATCGGAAAAAAGATGATTCTAGTTGTAAGATATCTAGTGAAACCATTGTTGGAATTGAGATATCATTCAAAGGAAAAGATATCAAATATTTGGAGTTTCTTTTTGTATATTATATGGATGATCCGATCTGCAAGTATCGTGATTGGGAATTTTGGATCATCTTTCTCCAAGTAAGAGATGAAACATAATTAATTTGAATTTGTGATAGCTAATCGAAATCTTAGTTAAAGACTGGATTTGTTTTCTCATGTGTTGCTTTTCGTGAAAAAAATACCAATTGAAGTGGAGGGTTTCTTCAAACAACAAGGAGCTGGGTCAACTATTAAATGAAATGATATTAAGCCTATTTCCCATCTCTTCTCGAGAAAGAAGTGGGCTATTTTCTTGGAAAATTGTGCTCAATTTCATATGTAACAATTCCGCCAAGATCTCTTTGTTAGCTGGGGGAAGAATGTGCCTGAATCGGATTTTTTGAGGAACATATTGAGAGAGAATTGAATTTGGTTAGACAATGTGTGGTTGGTAAACGAGGACCGATTTTTTAGCAAGATACAAAATGTATCGTCAAATATTCAATATGATTATACAAGATCTAGTTTTGTTCAAATAACGGATTCTAGCCAATTAAAAGGATCTTTTGATCAATCCAGAGATCATTTCGATTCCATTAGTAACAAGGATTCAGAATATCAGACATTGATCAATCAAAGAGAGATTCAACAACTAAAAGAAAGATTGATTCTTTGGGATCCTTCATTTCTTCAAACGAAACTAACAGAGTTAGAATCACACCGATTCTCTAAATGCCTTTCTAGATATTCCCAACTATTCACGAAATGTGAGAAAGAGATGAAGAATCATTTGCTTTCGAAAAAAATCGATGAATTTCTTGGGAATCCTACAAGATCCATTCTTTCTTTTTTCTTTGACAGATGGTCAAAACTTCATTTAGGTTGGAATCCTACTAAGAGGCCCACTAGAGATAAAAAATTGTTGAAGAAAGAACAAGATGTTTCTTTTGTCCTTTCCAAACAATCATAAAATAAAGAAATAGTTAATATATATAAGATAATTATGTATTTACAAAATCTTGTCTCAATTCATCCTATTTCATCAGATCCGGGATGTGATATGATTCTAAAGGATGAACTAGATATGCACAGTTCCCATAAGATTTCATTCTTGAACAAAAATACATTTTTATTTATTTATTTCTTCTATTTCATGACCGAAACAAGGGTGATACACATTACACCACGATTTTGAATCAAAAGAGAGATTTCATAAAATGGCAGATCTATTTACCCTATCAATAAGCGAGCTAGATCTGATGTATCTTAAAGGATTTGCCTTATCTATGGATTCTTACGTATTAGATCAAAAATAATTCTTTAATGAGGTATTCAAATCCAGGGATGAATTGAAAAAGAAATCTTTATTGGTTCTACCTCCTCTTTTTTTCTTTTTTCAATAAAGAAAATGAATCTTTTTATTGAAAGATTAGAAAAAATGGGTTCGGATCTCATGCGAAAATGATTTGAAAGATCCAAAACAAAAAAATAATGGTATTTACTAGGAACAACATAATGAGACAGTTAATCAATATAGATGGATCCGAAATCTAATTCAAATCCAATATAGCACCTATGGGTACATAAGAAATGTGTGGAATTGATTCTTTTTAATGAATGAATCCGATTGCAATTTTGGATATGGAATTCAAAGGGATCAAATATGAAATGATACTTTGAATCATAAAACGATAATGAAATATAAGATCAACCTACATTTATCGAATTTGAAAAATAGTTGGAAGAAATTGTTCAATCCTCTTATTTTTATTTCTTGAACTGAGAGATCTGTGAATCGATATCCTAATACATATAAATACAAATGGTCCAATGGGAGAAAGAATTTCCAAGAACATTTGGAACATTTTGTTTCTAAGCTAAAGAGCCGTTTTCAAGTAGTCTTTGATCAATTAAGTATTAATCAATATTTGATTGATTGGTCTAAGGTTCTCAACAAAAAAGATTTGTCTAAGTCACTTCATTTCATTTTGTCCAAGTTTCTTTTTTTTTTTTTTTGTCTAACTCACTTCCTTTTTTTCTTTGTGAGTTTCGTGAATACCCCCATTCATAGGTTTGAGATCCATGTCTATGAATTGAAAGATCCGAATGATCAACTTTGCAATTAGTTGTTAGAATCAATAGGTCTTCAAATTGTTCATTTGTAAAAATGGAAGCCATTATTTTTTTATGATCATGATACTTCCCAAAAATCGTAATTATTGATCAATCAATGAACAATATCACCATTTTTGTTCAATAAGAGTCCATTCGTTTCATGGAAAATATCATGTTTCCGGAAAACATTTTTCTAAAAGTCATTTTTCAGGAAAATGACTCTATTTTCCGGTGTTTGGCCGAAACCTAAACTTTAAGTGGAAAATATTTTCCACCGTTCGTTAGCTAATTTAATTGTTTGGGAAAGATTATCAAAAATTGAATTTTAATATTTTTAATTGACCAAAAAATTATTTTTATTATTTTATATTTTTAAATAAATTTTTAATTATTTCTATTTTTAAAAAATCGAAATTTTTATTATTTCTTTCTTTTTTCCTTCCTCATTCCTCCTCTTTCTTCCTCCCGGCTCCTCTTTCCTCCACTGCCGCATGCTTGACGATGGCCGGCTACCTGGCGGCCGACCAAGACCCGGTCACCAAATCTGACGAACTTGAGGCTCGGCCAATCTTGCTCGAGCTCGTCGATCTGGTAGCAGAGCTCGGGCTCCTGTGGATTGCGAGCCCGAGCTTCGTTGCCAGATTCGGCAAGCTCGCGGCTCACCAGAGCCTGGCAAACCTCTAGCGAGCTTGGGGGCCTCACCCAGCTCACTGGATCTGGCGAGGCCCGAGCTCCACCCCAAGTCGGCAAGGCTTTGCCTCGCGCGATTTGGCGAGGCCCAAGCTCGCGGGGTTTGGGCGAGCACGGCTTCGCCAGATTGGGCTAGGCAAAGCCTTGCTAGCCTAGGGCGAGGCTCAAGCTGGCTGGCGGCCGGTCGTCGGCCGCCGCCGTGGCCGGCGACCGACTACCAAGGAAGAAGATGAAACAGCCACCAAGGAAGAAAAGAAAAAAAGAAAAGGAAAAAAAATCAAAAACTCGATTTAAAAAAAAACAAAAAAGAAAAAGAAAGCATAAATGTGTTGGTGAAAAGAAACAAGGTGGAAGAAGTTATGGAAAATGTTTTCCTCTTTTCAAAAGAAGAAATCATTTTCCACAATCTTAGGAGGAGATTTTCCATTGACCGGAAAACATTTTCTTTGACTATCTATTTTCCGCCATCCGTACATCGGAAATTCTGGAAAATATTTTTCCGGAAATTATTTTCCGCGAAACAAACGGACCCTAAGATACCAAAGTGGATGATTGATTCATTCCATACTAGAAATAATTGCAGGAAATCTTTTAATAATACAGATTCCTATTTCTCAATGATATCCCATGATCAAGACAATTGCTTGAATCCCATGAAACCATTTCATAGAAGTTCATTAATGTCTTCTTTTTATAATGTATTTCAGGGCAAATTTCCGAACGCACGACATGCCATGCAATCAACATATTTCTAGCGACCAAATTACTTAAAATGGATCTTTCATACATCAAATACAATAAAAGATCCCACCTTTATAAGTTGTATACCTAGGCTCTCACTGGAGGAGAAAATCCTAAAATCCAATGTTGATGGCTCCCTTGTCAATGGATTGGTGGATGGCGCCATAGCTGGTATCTACAGAGATCGTGCTTGTATTATAATTACGGCTTTCCCCAAATTGGTGAAGACCTCATCACCTTCTTAGGTGGAAGCCCTAGCCGTCCTTGAAGCAATCCAGCTTGTAGTTTTGAGTGAAGATGGTCCCGCAAACCATGCAATTGAGCTCAACCATGCCGATCTCGTGGAAGCTTTGATAAGCGGGTTTACAGATAATTTCAACCGGGAGGAGCGACTTCTTATCGTGAATTTTTTACAGCTACTCAAGGCCTATCCATCCATTTGCATAGTCCATTGCTCGCGGGCTTCTAATGCGGTAACCGACTGCGCTACGAAGACATGACGGATTGGCTCACTTCCACAAAACCGGTTTTCTTTTCCTCCTTAAAGCCTTTGGGCCCTCCTTTGTTTAGATTGGCCTTGCTCCGAGCTCTTTAGACCATGTTCGTAATTTCAATAAAATTTTCTTCGACAAAAAAGAAATCAAATTCAACTTTTAGCCCTTTCCTTATGTTTGCACTCATGGTCAATGGAAGAGAGAAGAAAATTCCAAAAAAAAAAAAAGGGAAAAAAATTTTACACTCTTTTTATGCCTTAAGTAAAATTAGAAGTTTTCTATATTTTTGACCCATCCGAAAATCATTCCATTCTCTCTCATTTCTGAAACATAATTAATGTTTTCTCAAAGTCTTTCTAAGGAGAGAATTGCCTTTTTGCTTTTCAAAAAATTATCCTTCTAAGTAGAGGCACGTTTCGCACGAGTAACTTATTGCTATGCTACCTGTTGCATAGGGATTTGTTGTCTCCTTTTGAGTAAGGGTGATCAGTTCTCGATCCGATCCAATTCCAAGGTGAAATTGGAAATCGGACCAAGAGACGGTCATGTTCCCAAAAATAAGAACTAAGGATTGGATCGATTGGTCTTAGAATCGGAAATCGGACCACATCACCGATTCGGTTCAATTCTGATCCGGTCTAATGGAACCGATTGTTTTTTTTTTTCTCATTGCTTTAGTATTGGACCAAATCGGCTGGTAGAATCTGCATAGTTTCAGGTTTAGGCGGTCCAATACCAACTGCCACCGATGTATTTCATTTTATGAGAAGCTTTTAGACCACGAAAAAAGTAGTGCCATGATAGATGGTGTGGAATTTAGGGGTGAGCATGGTTCGGGTTGGGCCGATCCACTCTCTAACCTTAGGACCAACCCGCATAATGCTGGTCCTCAATTTTTAGGGCCGAGGACCGACCTGATTGAGCTTGGAACCAAGGACCGGACCGACCCAATGGGTTTGGTATGGTTCCAGGGTCAACCCGAGACCAATCGATAATTTTTTTATTTCATTTTTTGTACTCCTTAAAAAAGTCATTAAAGACCGAACTGACCTAATAGGTTCGGTTCGGTTTCCAGGTCAACCTAAAACCAACTAATAATTTTTATTTTATTTTTTGTACTCCTTGAAATGGCAACTGAGGACCGTACTAACCCAATGAGTTTGATGATAAGCGAGGTCAGTTAAGAAAGGCAAGCAGTAAGGGTTAAGTGCGGTGAGCGTCGAAAGAATGAGCATTGAATGTCGAGCGGAGAGCAGCAAGCCAAGTGAGCATCAAGTGGCGAGTGGCATGAATGACCTAAAGCAAGCAAGGTGAGTGTCGAGTGGCGAGTGAAGAAGTTGTTTATTTCGATTTTGACAAATTGAAGATTAAGATGACAAATAAGACATAAAAAGAATGAATACTATAGGAGATGCTATAAGGAGCTGTTTATACCTTTTTGGATACCGTGAGGACTCTTCACAAAAACATTTTCCTCCTTCGTAAATTATGATTATTGATACTGTAAAAGACATTAAAAATCTAAGTTATTAAAGAATAATGTAAAATTACTTGAACTCCTTACTAAATAGCTATTTAATGTTGTTGCCGCTATTTATTTTAGGGTTTTCTTTATATAAAAAAATTATAAATAATATTATATATATAGTCAAGATTGACCCAGGTTGGATTGACCAAGAACTGACCCGCATAGTGTTAGTCTAGAAATTCTAAAACTAAGGACCGACCTAGTCTCCCTAGGAACCAAACTAGGACCGATAGGATATCTAGAGTCGATGCAAGGTTGACCCTGGACCAATGCTCACCTCTAGTGGAATTTAGAATTAAGAATAGTACAGCAAGCATGGGAGATAAGAATCTCGCCGACGGACAGGAACATGGCTACGGAGGACTTATCGCCTGCGTCTCTCTCTCTCTCCCCACATCCCGACAAGGAGCCATTATTGTCATCTCCACCTGCTAACTATAAACAATAAAAGATATAAGGCAAGATTATCTCGTTGAAGGGCATACCAGAATCGAAATGTTCAAGTCAATTACATCAATCCAGAACAAAATCCTGAAGCCCTTATAAAAAGAGCCCGAAACCCACCATCGTTCGCCACAGCTGTTCTGCGTTCAGGTTCTGAGAGAGACATAAAGAAAAGAAAGCAGAGCGAGCAATCATGGTGATGAAGGTCCACGGAAGCGTCTTCTCCCCCTCGACGATGCGGGTCCTCATTGCCCTCCACGAGAAGGACCTCGAGTTCGAGTTCGTCTTCGTCGACTTGCGAGCCAGCGAGCACAAGAAGGAGCATTTCCTCTCCCTCAACGTAAGTGTCCGTCCCCGCCCACCGCCCGTGCCACAGTATTCCAAACTATTTTCTGGTCTTGGGGTCTCAACGTGGTCTTTCAAGAAAACCTCCTTCGTCTCTTGGATCTAACGTTTCTCGATCTCTGTGTGCAGCCTTTCGGTCAGGTCCCGGCCTTTGAGGACGGAGATTTGAAGCTATTCGGTAAGTCTTTCTATTACTGATGTATTATATTGTGTGACCAATGACCATCATAAAAGATGAAAGTATTTAGTCAAAGGGTGCTGATTCGATTGCCGATAGATCGTGCAATCATGATGAAAGATCAAGTGTTTAGTCAATCTTTGACTGTTCACTCAGTCAACTGAACAAGAAACAACTCCGCGAAGTATAGTTTATGTCTTGATTATGCTCTTTGTGGTGGCAGAATCGAGGGCAATTACTCAATACATTGCTCACGTATACGAGGACAAGGGCACTCCCCTCGTTTGCGAGGGCAATCCCATGGCGACCGTGAGCGTGTGGATGGAAGTCGAGGCCCACCAGTTTGACCCGGCAGCGTCGAAGCTGCATCGGGAGCTCGTGTACAAGTCGAAAATTGGCATGGCCCCGGATGCTGCAGTAGTCGAGGAGAACGAGGCCAAGCTCGCCAAGGTCCTCGACATCTACGAGGCCCGCCTGAGCCAGTCCAAGTACCTAGGCTGCGACTGCTTCACCCTGGCCGACCTCCACCACCTCCCGGCCCTGACCAGCCTGATGGGGACACCTGTGAAGAAGCTGTTCGACGCCCGCCCAAAGGTGAGCGCTTGGGTGGCCGACATCATGGCCCGGCCGGCTTTGGCCAAGGTTCTTGCCATGAGGAACCAGCAGTGAAGCAAAGGGTCTAGCTTAAATCAGCTGGTGCTGGGGGACAATAACATTAGACCTTTTCTACCCCTTTCTATATGAGTTGGTAATCGTATTTTGTTGTTGATCCTGTCCTTCTTTGGTCAAGGATTTATGTGGGATTTTCTCTGAAGGGTCGTCCTCAATCATCAAAGTTGGAGATGATGATCAGGCTGGTGTTTCACATAACTGCACTTCCAGTTCTGTGATTTTCTATTATGAGCAATAAAAAGATTGGACAGATGCAGGGTCATGTTTCATGAGTCATTGTTTTATGTCTCGTGTTTGTAGTTTCACTAGAGGACAATGATTTCTGCAAGTGCTGGTATTATCTCTACTGATGAAAACCCCTCCTCTCATTATCTCCATGGGATGGCCTAAGGTTTCCCTAAAGCTTCGCCCAGTTCGCTGCACTTTATTTATGGATGAGTATTGCTTTTACACTAAGGGATATGTACATCGGAAATTTTAAAATTTGTCGTGTAATTGACCCCTAATATTTTTAAATTTGTATAATGAACTTTTTATTAATTTGTTTGATTTGACCAATTAAAAAGCCTAACTCTACTCTAGGAAGCATCGACATTCTTAGGAACACTCCAACACGTATCCGATATTCTATTAGAAAATCCAACATGTGGTTAGTTTTCTCGATATGCTCATGTCAGAATTTCAACACATGATTCCGATGTGTATGGATCGATTTTAAATTTTTTTAATAAATGAGAGATGAAAATGTAAATATGCAAAAAAAATTAAAAATAATAAAAATAATAAAGGGAGAAAAACCTAGTCTTCTCTTATCTTTTTTTTTTTTTTATTATAAATTCTCACTTTCTGTGATTCACTATTTTCAGTGTAAATTCATTCTAAACTCTTTTATTATTATTATTATTATTATTATTATTATTATTATTATTATTATTATTATTATTATTATTATTATTATTATTATTATTATTATTATTATTATTTATTTGTCAATAGAATCAAATTAATTTGATTGAAATAATCATGAATATGTATAACGTGTCGTGTGTATTGTGTTGCGTGTGGTGTGTCGGTGTCGATTCTCCTTAGATTCTACCAAGCACCACATTTGGAAAAAAATAAAAATTTTATGATAAAAAATTGAAAGAAAGAAAAAGAGAATAAAAGTAAAAATGATAATTATATATATCTATAGGGCTCCACCACCCCGCTACCCTCCTTTGAGCTGGCCACTCGAGCTTCGTGGAGCTCAACATCATGGCCATAACAAAGCTTCTTCCAGCTCCCAGCCATGGCCGCTCCGGTAGGGTAGACGCGTGATAATTGCGCAATGAATTCTTGATTTTTGCACACCGCTTATTCCTCCTCCACTAGGCTGATATCGCGACGTGGAGCAGTGGATCCACAAAGAAACTCTCAGGCTGGAAAATAATTGAGGTTGAAGTTACTATCTGTCCTTTCAACTTAAGTCTCATGACTATTTTATAATTTATGGGCCAAATCTGGTCACTTTCTTTGCATAGCTGCAAGCAAATGACTAAAATGGTGGGGGCCAAATGAAAATTCTCCTATCCAATTTGCACTTTGTTTAAAAGTGCTCTTAAAAACTTGTTAAAAACAATAAAAAATATCATACAATTTTCAATGCACGGTCATTCTCGTTTTACTTGTAATCAGTGCATTGTAAATTGAATTCAAAATTACCCGTAGTGATTACAACTCTTTGAAGTATTTGAATATCCCGCAATGACCATATATTTCGAGAAAAATTTCCAAGCACACAAGAAACAGTGGAATCGGCATATTTCTTGCAATTGGATTACTTAAAATGGAACTTTCATAAATCAAATACAAGAAAAGATCCCACCTTTATAACTCGCAGAGTTGGGTTTCGTCGGAGGAGAAAATCCTAAAATTCAACGTCAATGGCTCCTTTGTCAATGGATCGGTGGGTGGCGCCATAGCTCGTATCGGCAAAGATCATATTGGTGCTATTATTACAGGTTTTGCCAAATTGGTAAAGATTTCCTCTACTTCTCAAGCGGAAACCCTAGCCGTCCTTGGAGTAATCTGGCTTGTAGCTTCAAGTGAAGACAGTTCTGTAAACTTTGCAGTTGAGCTCAACCATGTTGATCTTGTGGAAGCTCTGATAAACGGGTTTATGGATAATTTTAACTAGGAGGAGCAACTTCTTATCATGAACTGATTAAAACTACTCAAGGCCCACCCATCCATTCGCATTGCCCATTGTCCGTGGGCTTCTAATGCAGTAGCCCATTACGTTGCGAAGATATCGCGGAATGGCTCTCTTTCATAAAACTGGCTTTATTTTCCTCCTCAAGCCCTTTCTGCCCTCCTCTGTTTAGATTCGCCTTGCTCTGGACTCTTTAGACCATATTCATAATTTCAATTAAAAAAAATTGATAATTTTTTTTTTATCCCTCTACTTATGTTTGCAATCATGATCAATGGGAGAGGAAGGAAAATTGAGAAAAATGCCAAAAAAGTCCTAAACCTTTTGTCTTTGTATTAATTTAGTCATAAACCTTTTTAGATTATGCCGATTTAGTCATTTTCGGCCAATTTTGGCTGGATTTTGCTTACTGGACGCTGGTCGGCTGACGTTGCATGATCGGCGCTGACGTGGACAACTTTTAATAATATTAAAATATTTTTGAATTTTTTTTTTCTTTTTATCTTCTTCCTCCAGCCGGTCGCTAGACCTTGGCGACTGGCCAGAGTGACGACCGGCGAGGTCAACCTTGACCTTGTTGGCCACCTCGCCAGTGGCCGCGAGGGCGACCTCGTGTGGGGCGGCGAGGCCGCCCTCGAGGCCTAGACGGTGAGGGTCGAGCCTCGCCCACGGCCGGCGAGGGTGAGCCTCGCCAGCTTGTCGGATTTGGCGAGTGAGGGGGTTCAAGCAAGGGGAGAGAGTTGAAGGGGTAGACTGTTGGCCACCACACCTGAGCTGCGACCGTTGGCCTACGGCTGTGCCTAGTTTCAAGCGCCGAAGCTTTGGTAGGCTTCGATCCTTTTTTCTGCCTTGCGTTGGTTGGACTAGGCCAGAGCTCGCGATTGTCCGTCGCACAAGCTCCATCCCTGACCTTCCTTTGTTTGCTGTGCACGTCCTGGATTGTTCTTCAAGGATTCGGTTCGAGATCCGAGGGCGTTCAATCTAGGCAGGACTTGAGAGAGAGAGAGAGAGAGAGAGAGAGAGAGAGAGAGAGAGAGAGAGAGAGAGTCTTCTCTCGGCCAAGCCAAGGAAACCCTAGCCACGTGAGACCACCACCACAATGCTGCCGCTTGATGTCGTCCACCATTGCTTGCCGCTTTGCCAACCTGCCGCTGTATCTGGCGAGCTAGCGGGGCTCGCCCTTGCTGCCCAAGCCTCGAGGGCGGCCTTGCGTTGGGTAGGTGAGGTCGCCCTTGCGGCCACTAGCGAGGTGGCCGGCGAGGTCGACCTTGACCTCGTTGGCCATTGCCTCTGGCTTGATGTCGTCCACCATTGCTTGCCACTTTGCCAACCTGCCGCTGTATCTGGCGAGCTAGCAGGGCTCGCCCTTGCCGCCCAAGCCTCGAGGGCGGCCTTGCGTTGGGTAGGTGAGGCCACCCTTGCGGCCACTAGCGAGGTGGCCGGCGAGGTCGACCTTGACCTCGTTGGCCGTTGCCTCTGGTTGGTCGCCGAGGTTTGGCGACAGCTAGAGGAAAAAGAGGAGAAGAAAAAAAATAAAAAGAAAAAAATATTCAAAATTATTTAAAAAATTATTAAAAGTTGTCAACGTTAGCGCCAATTAGGATACGTCAATCGACTGACGTCCAGTCAGCAAAATCCGGCCAAAATTAGCCGGAAATGATTAAATTGGCATAACCTAAAAAAGTTTATAATTAAATCGGCGCAAAAATAAAAGGTTTATGACTTTTTTCGTATTTTTTCCGAAGAAAATTACAGAAAAGGAGAAGAAGAAAATAATAAATAATTATCACTCTTTTTAGGCCTTATGAAAAATTACAACTTCTCTTTATTTTCGACCTACACGAACTTCATTCTGTTCTCTCTCATTTCCGAAACACAATTCACGTTCGCTCAAAAGTCTTTCAAAAGAGAAGATCGCACTGTCGCCCTTTAAAAGATTCTCCTCCAGAGTGGAGGCACGTTTCGCACGAGCGACTTGTCCCTTTGTGACGTGCCGTGCGTACGTGTCGTCTCCTTCCCACTGACTACATTTTCCGAGAAGCCTTCGGACAACAGACAAAGGAGTGCGAAGCTGGACATACATATGGCTACTGAGGAGTCATCGCTTGCGTCCTCTCTCTCTCTCTCTCTCTCTCTCTCTCTCCATCCAACCCGCTCAGCCACACGGGTCATTTGTCCTTGGCCCCACTTTCTCATCTTCTCTCATGTCCGTCTCTTTACCGTGAAACTGCGATGAAATTATCTCGTTGACGGAAAAAGGAAGACCGAATTTCCGCTTGGAAAAAAAAGGAGAAGTTAAACCGGTTCGTCGAGCCCCTACAAAAAGAGCCCGAAGCCCACTTTCATTCGCCACGATTGTTTTGCGTTCGGTTCTTGGAGAGAAACGAAAAAGAAAGTAGAGCACAGCGACCATGGTGATGAAAGTCTATGGAAGCCTCATGTCCACCGCGGCGATGCGGGTCTTCGCTGCCCTCTACGAGAAGGACCTCGACTTCGAGCTCGTCACCGTCGACATGAAAGCGGGCGAGCACAAGCAGGAGAATTTCCTCGCCCTCAACGTAAGTCCCCGTCCCTGCCCATCGCCTCGAACTGTATTCCTCGCTGATTCTGGTCTTGGGGGGTCTCGACGTGTTCTTTGAAGAAACCCTGTTTCGTCTCTCTCGGATCTAACGTTTCTCGAACCTCTCTGTGCAGCCTTTCGGTCAAGTCCCGGCCTTTGAGGACGGAGACTTGAAGCTTTTCGGTAAGTCGTTCTATCACTGATAGATTATCGTGTGACCATGATGAAAGATGAAAGTATTAAGTCAAACTTTTAGCGTTGCATCAGTCGACTGAAAAAGAAACGACTAGGAGAAATGAAATTTATATCTTGATTATGCTGTCTATGGTGGCAGAATCAAGGGCGATTACTCAGTACATTGCTCATGAATACGCCGCCAAGGGTGCTCCGCTCGTCTGCGAGGGCAAACCCATGGCGACGGTGGCCGTGTGGATGGAGGTCGAGGCCCACCAGTTTGACCCCGTGGCGTCGAAGCTGCAGTGGGAGCTCGTGTTCAAGCCGCTGTTCGGCATGGCCGTGGACGCTGCGGCGGTCAAGGAGAACGAGGCCAAGCTCGTCAAGGTCCTCGACGTCTACGAGGCGCGGCTGGGCCAGTCCAAGTACCTGGGCTGCGACTGCTTCACCCTCGCCGACCTCCACCACATCCCGACCCTGACCAACCTGATGGGGACACCGTTGAAGGAGCTGTTCGAAGCCCGCCCTAAGGTAAGCGCTTGGGTGGCCGACATAATGGCCCGGCCGGCTTGGGCCAAGGTTCTTGCCATGAGGAACAAGCAGTGAAGCACAGGGTCTACTTCAAACCATCTGGCGTTGGGGACAGAAGCATGAGACCTTTTTCACCCCCATTTGTATGGGGGAGTTGGTATTAGTATTTAGGTGTTGATTCTGTCCTTCTTTGGTCAATGTTATTATGTGGGAGTTAAATGAACTTTTCGTAGTTGTCTTCAATCATGAAAGTTGGAGATGATGATGAGACTGGTGTCTCGTGATCGTCTAGCCTGAGCAATAAAGACTTTACTAATAAAGAGAGTTAGATTTCTAACGTCTAATCTTTATAGCTTCATTATTAGTAATTGCTGGAAGTGCTGGTTTTGTTTCTACTGATGAAGCCCTATTCTTGCATCATATCCATGGGATGGCCTCCAGTTTCATAACCACTTTCCCTGGCAATCACAAAGATCTTTATCCAGTCTCAAACATTCTTTCACTGTTGCAGTTTCTAGAATTCCACAGTTAAGAGAAAAAAAAGTCAAAAATTCAATCAAAATTAGACCGAAGGTACTCACTTATCCAATTTTGCATCGTACTGTCTAACACGTACAAGTTAAACAGTTCAATTTCCAAATAATTAATTCATCCTTTTTGCTTTGATATGAAAATAGTCGTTTTGGGTCAGCTCATTTGGGTCCAGCACGCGTGCGCAGTTAATGTCAAGTTCCATCTGTAATTCAACCGGCAAGATGACTGATAAACTACATGAATCAAAACTTATATAATAAATACTCCTCATGTATTTTTCAGTTTTCATATTCACATCTTCTTATCTCATCTTGTAAAGTTAGTCCGATGGTCACTTCATTCTGAATTGAATGTGACGTATTTTTAGAGGGTTACGATAGAATTTTTGCAGAAAAGGCAAAAAGCATCCCAAGTGGTGCCCTAAAAGATGCGCATAAATTTGGTTGAATCATGCAGATGCCAATTGTATTACGGAAATAGGCAATTATTCGGATCACTAATGGACAAATTCTCTCTCGAAAACATACAGGGATTTCAGAGTGCCACATCAATATAGTCAAATGCAATTATAGATTGACACGTATATATTGACATGAAATTAAACACATAAAAAAAAAATTGCCTTGATGTCTTCCTCCTCCTCATTCACAAAATGCCCAGATCTCTTCTTCCTCTCTCATCCCCAATAACTGACGCCGTGTCCAGGCCGGCGTGGAGAGAGCCAACCTGGAGGATTGACCACGAAGACGAGACTACGGCGCCGAGAGACGGAGAGAGCCATGGGCATTGCTCTGCACTTCCGTCACCAGTCATGGACCAGTGGTATCACTAGCTGGGCACTAGCTTGCACTCCCGTTGCTTTGTAATCGTGTCACCGCGTCTAGGCCGTCAATCGACGAACTAGGCTCGCAAGTGATGCCGATCTTTGTCCATGGTCGTCATCAGAGTCGTTCGGCCAAATTTGTAGTATTGCCCAAGTCCAGACATGGAAATCCGGGCGCTCACAGCCAAGGCTCCATCATCCATGTCATCTAAACCGTCGACAAGATCTAAAGCAATGTCCACCTTTAGATTTGGAAATATGGGTGCTCATGGCCGACGCTCTGTCGGCGTCATCTAAACCCGCTCCCTTGTCACTCGTGGCTCAAGGATGGCCATAGATGGAGGTAGATCAGAAAAGTGAATGGAGGCCAAACACACAGCAAAATCAAAATTTCAGTTTTTTATTTGATTCCAAGTCAGATCCATGTGTTACGTTATAATTGAATGTGATTAAATAAATGTATGCCACATGAGATGCTGATGTGGCACTTTGAACCTACCGAATATTTTCTCCTCTCAATCTCTCTCAAAAATACGTTTGGGTCTCAGATTGATCTCTTCGAGGTCGTCCCAATGTTAATCACAGACACCAACCCCGGATTGACCTCTCTTTCACAAGGCATTTCTCACACTATTTCGGTATTTATTTTATAAATCAGTAACATTTTGAAACCTCTTTCATTAAAAATTTTCCAATCATTTTAGAAATCATCTCATAAATCAGTTCACAACTTATATATAAAAATCATCTCATAAATCATTTTATGACACCCTTCATAACATGTTTCTCTTTAAAATAATCGAAGAGTAGTAAATGCGCGATACATATTGTTATGTAATAAAAATTGGGAGCCGAATACTTAGAGTGCTAAAAGTTCATAAAGGTACAGTTAAGCGCCAAAATTAGAGCAAAATGAATTAGTTAAGCACCAATGATGATAAAATCTGACAAAAATGCTAACATGACGTTTTTTCGGCAAGATAAATGCAAAACAATGTCGTTTGCATATTGACGTTGAAAGAAAAACAAAAGATGACGTTATTTTGCCTCGAATTTGAATTTTAATATAAAGATTAATTAAATTAAACTTAAAATTAATTCTTTTAAAAAAGAAAAAGATTGTAGAAGGTTAGGGCTATGCAAGCCTTCGCCTTCTGCAATCTTCATCTCCTCCATATTTTTTAAATAATTTAATTAAATTAATATTTATATTAAAATTCAAGTCAAAGGCAAAACGATATTGTTTTGGCTTTTCTTTGTTGACTCAGCTTTTTGGTGAGTTACATATGTGAGTTGTATTATTAAAAACTCGTAATCTAGGATTTTTGGCCAAGGTTGCTGAACTTGGCATTCGGGTATCTCAATTTTTTTAAAAAGTGACACTTAAGTATATATTTCATAACTTTTAATACTTAAGTGTCCTCAATTCAAAGTTTTGGCACTTATGCTGTTCTTTTTCCAATAAAAATGTTATTTCATGACCCATAATATATCACTTTTGAACACGAAGTCACAAACTCGACGAAAAAATAGCACCACTCACCTCAAAATGTCTATGATCAATAAACGTAGTTATAAGCGCTGATAATCTCATAATTCTAACAATTAAATGAGAATTGACGTCAAATTGAGTAGCGGATATTTAAATTATCTGCAACACGGAGCTTGAGTGCAAAGATGGTTATGTTATTACTCTCTCTATTGAACCTCATTTCAAGTGAGCTTATAATTAAAAAAAGAAGATTTTTTTGAAATACTCAGAGACCCATAACTTGGCTAATCCAAAATCGAGCTAAAAAACCGTCGAAATTTGACCCGAAAGCCATTGGTTACACACTGTTCATCACTTGTAGCCAAATTTAAAATTTTATTTCAGGTAAACCGTAAGTTCAAATCAAATTTTGTAAAATCTTACGACTCCATAACACTCTAAACTATCATTTATATATATATTCATAGCTTAACGGCTCCTTAATTGAACCTCATAATTAAAAATTCACAAAACCCCGAATTTGTGTTCCAACCCCAAATATTACTCCGATTAGATGAATGAAGGGGGAAGTATTAACTGAATCTTGCGATACGTAGTAGTTATTTGTGGCACAAAACCCTCCTCTTTCTCTTTCCCTTTCTTCATCTTCTTTTCTCATTTCTTTTCTCTCTTCCTCGCTTCTTCTCCTTTTCTCCTTTTATATCTTCCTTTTTCTTTTTTTTTTCTTTTTTTTTTGAGCTCTACACATGTTGACCAATTAAAAAAAAAATTAACTATTACGGAATTCATCTTAAATTTCGTCTCACCATGTAATTACAAAAAGAAGAACAGAAACTTTGATTTGTCATAGTCCTTTACTTTATAAATATTTTAGACTAAGAAAAATTTAATCAGAAGTAGCCAAATATTCTTAAAATGGCAGGTTACGAGCAATAACAAAATTCAATTTAAATTACTCGCCTTTTTCTAACGGTGTAAGCACAAAAGTAACATTATGGATAATGGTTCAAGAAGAAACTCTTGGGTTATGACATATTTATTGCCGGAAATTACCATTGTATCCTTTCAACTTTAGTCAATAACCTTTTATAATGTTATGGGCAAATTCTAGTCAATTCTGCTCGCTTTCTATATATAGCTCCAAGTAATGACTAAAATGATGGGGTGAAATGAAACTTGTCCTATCATGAGTTTTGTCAAAAAAATATTTCCGTAAATTTATTGAGCACCCACAAAGAAATTAATGTTGTTTTCAATATACAATTTTTCTGGTGCTACTTGTAATCGGTATATTATAGATCAAATTCAATATTTAGCCCTTTCCTTACATTTGGAATCCTGGATAAAGAAAACTTCGACAGAATAATGGCAAGAAAGAGTAGATTTGAATTGCTACTGTTTTATCTCCTATTTTCTCTCATTTTTGAAACATGAATTGTTCCTCGAGTCTTTCGAAAGAGAGGATTACTTTCTTGCTCGTCGAAAGGTCTTCCTTCCGACTGGATGCCCGTTTCGCGGATGCTACGTATTGCGTTAGGTGTGGTTCTCTCCTCCCAATGACTTTAGTTACCGAAAACTGTTCAGACAGCCATTAAAGTTGTACGAGAACATGGAAATGACTACGCAGTCAATTGGATGCGTCACCCTCTCCTCCAACCCCCGGGAAAATGCAGCGGCAGGAGGAGACGAGTTGTTTTGCTTTGGCACCCTTTCTCTCTCTCTCTCTCTCTCTCTCTCTCTAGTCGTCTCCATTTCATATGAAGTATACACCATTTCATAAAAGATCATTCCAGGACAAGATCGCTAAGGCCGTACAAAAAGAGCCCAAAACCCACCATCGTCCGCTACAATTTTTTCTGCGTTTAGTTCTCGAAGGAAAAAGAGAAAGTAGAGCAAGCAATCATGGTGATGAAGGTCCATGGAGCCGTCATCTCCACCGCGACGATACGGGTCTTCGCTGCCCTCTACGAGAAAGACCTCGAGTTTCTTTCGTCCCCATCGACCTGCGGGCCGGCGAGCACAAGAAAGAGCACTTCCTCGCCCTCAACGTAAGTCTCCGTCCCTGCGCACAACATGTTGGACGGGCTTGGGGTTTCAACGTGCTCTTTCAAGAAACCCTTCCTTCGTCTCTCCGATCCAACGTTTCTCGATCTCTCTGTGCAGCCTTTCGGTCAAGTCCCGGCCTTCGAGGACGAAGATTTGAAGCTGTTCGGTGAGTCATTCTATTAATGAGTTGTTACAAATTGATTTTGCTGTTATTATGAAATAATTCACGATTAAGTAAATTGATATTGCTATTATTATTAAATTATTCACGGTCAAGTGCTATGCTCAATCCTACTCAAATTGTTTTTTTCTTTCGGCTGCCCACTTAGACTTTAGCTCATTAACGTTACCTAGTTCATGAGGTTAGTGAGATATATTTCATTGATTTGGGAATTACATGTTTAAGATAAACTTTCTTGCTATGTACATATATCATATAATGTCAATTAGACTCACGGCTTTTCGAGCTAAACTTGACTCAACAAAATATTTATGTAACTTGAACTCTATTCAAAATCAAACTAATCGATCTCAAGTATTTAGTGACCGAAGTCAAGCTTTCAGTGAGTAGCTTGACTCAATTTTGCCCCCTACAAAGAGCAAAAACTGCTCATTCGAAGGTCCTTGGTATTAACCATGGGGAGGTACTCCATCCTTCAATCAACTTTGGCGGGTGTCAGGGTAAGGAGTGCAATCGGGCCCCATTAGACCCAAGAATTGTTTATACCATTCTAAACGATATATTTTTAGCAGGTTTTGAGGAGCCGGTCAAATTTTCGATTTACGGGACCCATAACCAACATTAAATTTATTTGATCTCCGATTTCACAGGAATGGCTCAGCGGCCTTGATTTACTGCTTTCCCTTTTGAAAACACCAATTTGTGTTTCACGTCCACCAAGGTTTGAATCATAGACTCCTATATAAAACAATGCTCTCATAAGTATCGAACGGGGAGCAAATATTATGTTTTGAATGTACAATCATGAACATAACAATGAACTTTTCAATTTCTTTAAGAAAAAGGAGCACCCGATTTTGAGCCGGCTGGTTTGGCTTCTAGGTCGGGACCGACCCTCTTGAGGAACAATTGCA